>OX346248.1:59434225-64434225 GCA_947049315.1 Epistrophella euchroma
GAAATTTCTATAACTTCGATTGAATGAAGCGCATTCCTAGTTTTCCATTTCCAAGAGAATTAAGCAACAAAAAAGAAAAACAACAATTTTAAAACTTACTTGCGCAAATATGGATGCAGGAATAACATTCTGTCGAAATACGACCAACATGGAGCAGCTTTTTCTTCCTGAAAATTCGCATACTCCCGCCGAAAGGATATCCTAAGATTTGTCCATTTTGCCAAACTAGCACCAGCTAGAAAAGAAACAACAACAGTTAATTCATTGTATGATTTGATATTATAATAATGAATGGATGATTAATGAGTTGATAAATTACAATTCTTCCTCAATCGAAGATCAATTTCACGCCAAAAATTCTCAACGTACGGCCGACAGAAGTAGTATTTGTGTCGCGGATTGTAAATTGCCTCATCCCTTCTCACTAGGTCGATGAGATTGAAAACTTCTTCGGTAAGCCATCGAGAGTTGGATGAATTTGCACGAATTTCTTGGTGCAATGTTGAGATTTCATTCATTTTAATTTATTTTTGAATTTTAACTGTATTCTCTTCAAGAATTTTGATTTTCAAGCAAACAAAAATATTTGAAGCGATTTAAAGAGAGAACACACAAATCAATTCACAAATGCAAAAATTTGACGCTGTTTTGAAGAAATTTGACGTTTGTTTGTTTAAAAAAAAAAACAACCACTTGCTCTCAAACTTTTGACACAAACATAGCTACCAAAGCTTACTTGTGCCTTTTCAGACGAGGAGATTTATGGCAAATAAAGGCTATCCCAAACCAACGCGAATATTCGGCGCGACGAACGAAAACAACAAAACGTGGTTGTCAAACAAAACAACACGTTGTTGTCGTTCGTCGTTTGGGAGAGTCTTAAAGCCTTAACTACATTGGCCACTTTTTGCAAAAGTTACAAGAGTACAAATATTTTTTTCCCGCTAGCGCAGTTGTTTTGTAAAACAGAATATACACAATTTTTTCGAACCAAAATTTAAGCTTTCTGCATCATTTTTATAAATTTTCCAGTGAGAAAACACTATCCCAAAATGAATTTGAAAATTTTCAATTTTGTAATTTTTCACTTTTTTGGCCAATGTAGTTGTAAAGCCTTAACTAAGCCAAAAAAGTGAAAAAGTACAAAAGTGAAAATTTTCAAGCTCATTTTGGGATAGTTTCCTCACAGCAAAATTTATAGAAATGATGCAGAAAGCTTATATTTTGGTTTAAAAATAAAATGTGTATATTCTTTTTCGCAAAACAACTGCGCTAGCTGGAAAAAAATATTTTTAATTTTGTAATTTTGCAAAAAGTGGCCAATGTAGTTAAGGCTTAAGGCTTAAAAGAGTTAAGCCAGGATGTTCTTACTTTCGGTTTCAACGCACGATACTTCTCAATTCTCTTGGTGTCACATAAAAAAAGGACTAATTGTCAGAACTTAAACATTTTTGGTTGTATTTATTAGATATTTGACTGTTTTAAACTAGGTTTAAGTATTTTGAAACATTATAAATACGACAATTATAGCCCTAAAGTCGCGTCCAGATCAATAAAAATTTGGGTTGTGCATGTTGCTCGGCGAAAATGTTTGTGCAGATGCAATAAAATACGTCAGTGTGGACGGCTGAGCACAAACAAATTTTTGTGTCACATTCAGCGTACGGTATACAATTGCGGGCGAATACAAAATTCAAGGCGCACGGCCACACGACTTAAATTTGTATTGATCTGGACGCGGCTTGGTAAAAAAAAAACACTATTTCCTCATTAGCAACCGCGTTGCTTTTTTTTTATTTATTTTCTTTTAAAAGCAGGAAGTTGCTAGAAATTAAATTTTACGGATGCGCTTTTCAGTTAAACGCCATGCACATAAATACGACCGATGAAATCCACCACAAATAAATCAAATGCGAACTAGCCATAACAAAATAAAGCTTTGGAGCTATATATATTTCTTGAGACACAGATGGCGATTAAAACAGACCACCCGGCGAAATGTCAATACTTTTTATTTGTTTTATTAGTTGAGAGTTGAGCTTGAGATTTTTGAGAAATTAGAAAGAAGCAAGATTTCATTATATTAATTTTTATTTAAAAAACAATATAACACGTCATGTCAGAAAGTGAAGAAGTTACCCCATTAACATCTGAAGATTTCAAAATTACTTCGGACTTCACGCCCAAAGAATATGAAGAGAATTGGTCAGACCGTTTAAGTGATTTGGATGAAAGTAACGACTTTGCGGAAAGAGAAAAAGTGTTCAATAAATTCTATAAACATATTTGGAATCTTCTATTCGGCCCAGATGCAACACCAGAAACTCGCATTCTAGCCGTTAAGTTTCTAGAAGTTGAACGTCCCGATGCTGCATTTTTCAATCCATTCCTCTACAACGATTGGATTCGGACAGTGAAAGATGAGATCATCAAACGTGAATTGTTTGATTTGTGGAGAAATGAATTCGTGACAAAGCAACTAGGATTAATATGGGCAAAAGATTCGGATTACTTCGATGACATGGACGATCCAGAACCTAATGAATTCTACAAATTAAATGAATCAGTTTAAATTGAAATCTGTATACCTAATTTAACCGCCATTCACTCGATACATCCAGATTTAAACTTAAATCCCAATGAATTTACATTGAATTTGTATGATTTACATCCAGATTTAAGTTTTAATCTGGATGTATTGAGTGAAAAATATGGCCGTAACTAATAAAAATAAAATCAAATAATATGAATAATTCATTTTTGTTTTGAAAAGTTATTTTTAGATTGATCTTTTCTTACTGGTATAAGAGTATAGATTTATTTTCCATCGGACAAAGACAACCCTTATCAAATTGAAAAGTTCATTTCATCACCTTACCTTCCAAAAGCAGAGATGACAAACTCATGCCTATAGCTATGTCGTAGAATCAGCCTCCTCGCTGGGATTCTGTCTGGTAGAATAATATACAATATGGGCAACTTAAAAAAACATCCCATATTGTCTAGTGGTTAGGATATCTGGCTCTCACCCAGAAGGCCCGGGTTCGATTCCCGGTATGGGAAACTTTTTTTTTTTTTTACTTTTGCTTTGCAGTTGGCGTAGTTGTGCACTAATGAACTTTTTTTTCACACAAGAGTGATGGGGATTTGATGCGTTTTGCAATGTTTTGCAGGAATGATACTTATTAGGTTTTACTGGAATGAATAACCCTTTAAAAATTTCGAAGAAAACAAATTATTATGAATAAAATAAATAATTTATAAAAGGCACCCATGGAAAACGTTGAAAATCTATCAATGTACCTATGGGTCCTCAACAGACAAAATTTTTAAGGGTCAGTTGTACAAACGTGGTTCAATATTTAACCCATGGTTCAGGAAATTTAATTCGCCGGTTTCGGGGGATTAACTGAGGTTCTGCGGTGGTTCGGGCTATAGGTTCAGTTAATCCACCGAAATCGGTGAATTAAAAAACCTAAACCACGGATCAATATATTTAACCCACAATATTATATAATTGGCATTAATATTTGCTATCAAATACCTAGGTTCTAAGAAAAAAAGATTATACGCGCTTGTTTAATTTTACACGCAATACTCTGAGATCTCATTTTTTTTGAACTTGCTTAATATTAAGTAGGTAGTTAAAAAACAACTTACCTGATTAAATTGGACAGCAATTGGCAAGCTGTTATCTTCTCTCCTCCCACAAAAATTATTTCTAACAAAAAATATACCAATTTTCTGAATAAATTCATATTTATCACATCTGGGGACACTGAGGCGTGTAAACTTTCACTTAAAAAAACACACGAAAACATTATTATGAATATCAACTATTTACTGATAATGATAAAGAAAAACTTTTTTCGACGTATCGAAAGTTTTATCCAAACAAAGAACTTTAAACTGCATTTAGAATTTAATAACGATTTTTGCGAACAGAGAATACGACGAAAAGGAAAAGAACAAAAAAACTAACGGTGACAGTTGAAGTCATCGCAAGGGAACGATATGCAACGCACTTTTATGTATTAATGATTTTGTTTGATTATTACGTAAAAAATGCATTCTCTTGAGTTAAAACTTTTTGGTGAAATGATTTTTAAGCATTAAAAAATAATTATTTCAAGCATTTGTGACACAGAAAATATATATTCCACGAAGCAAATTCAGACAACCGCACTACCGCAGTACCGCACTTCACAAATTACAAATTGGAAATGGAATGGAACTGCTACAGGTTGAAACTTGAAACAGCGAATGTGGGTGGGTGTGCAAATCTGGCACGGCGAATTCGATTATCGCTTTTTAGTCTCTGCTTACATTGTCGTTTTACTGAAAAGCGCATTCAGTGAGCCAGGTAGATTTTATGTGTGTAAAAAAGAGATGGGTAGATTCGGACCAAAATATGGTATTAGATAATAGCCCTTCCACACTATCCCATCGAGTATAATACATGTCAAAAAAAAGTGTGATAGAATTACTAACGACTGCCAAATTTGTGTGAAGAAGACGATTTTCATATTTTACTTTCACACTTGCATCCAAAAAATCAATTCACCACACTATTATACAGGATTAACTTAACACTTTTTCGACATTACATGCCGACTCCACAAACTATGAATGATGGCAGGATTATGAACATGTCTACAAAAAATCCAGAGGAGGCTCAAAAATCCATGTCCATGTCATGAACATGTCGACGAAAATTAATTTTTGAACAAGACATATGAGCTCTGTTCAAAGCTTGGCCATGAGATTTGACGTTCCATGTGTGTGAGAGAGGTAGAAATAGTACTGAAAGGAATTTTTATGTGATCCTCTTGCTATGACTTGTTAGTGGTTTTATCGACATAACTATCGACATGACATAAAGTGACCATTGCGAAAAATCAAGCTAATTGTTGATTGGGTTTTGGTTTGGATCTTGGGCATCTGTATGTTCTGTGGAGTCGGCGTGTTAATATCCAGTGGGATAGTGTGGAGAGTCTTTACATGCCGCCTCCACAGGCCATGAACGATGGCAGGATTATGAACATGTCTACAAAAAATCCAATGGAGGCTCAAAAATCCATGTCCATGTCATGAACATGTCGACGAAAATTAATTTTTGAACAAGACATGAGCTCTGTTCAAAGCTTGGCCATGAGATTTGACGTTTCATGTGTGTGAGAGAGGTAGAAGCAGTACTGAGAGGAATTTTTGTGTGATTCTCTTGCTCTCACTTATTAGTGGAATTTATCGACATAACTAACGACATGACATGAAGTGCCCAGTGCGAAAAAACAAGCTGATTGTTGATTGGATTGTGGTTTGGATCTTGGGCATCTGTATGTCCTGTGGAGTCGGCGTGTTAAGTAGGGCAGAAAGAAATAGTTGTTGAAAAAAATTAACGTTTCAAAAGTTTTGAGAAGTTTTCTTTGGTAAATTTTGGTAAAATCAATTTGATATTAAAACTAATGTCGTTTTTCATTGTAGAAAATATTTCATGTTTTTGCGAAAAGACTTGCACTTTTGCCAGTTTTTCATGTATATTCACATGCGTTTAATTTGGGAGATTTGATTTGCGTTCACCCAAACATGGAAATAAGCTCCCATCCCATGACATACTTTGAAGATGAAATTTTTCGATGCCAACATGTTTTATTCAAAACAGCTGGAATCTGAGAAGAGATTTTACAGATTGCAATGAAAAATGACATCAAATTCGTAGAAACTCGTAGTTATGGGAAGTAAAAGAACAGACCCATTTTATTTATTTTATTTGAAAGCATACTACTTGAAGTAGAAAGAGGAACATATACAACGTAAACATTTGCTTTCAAATAAAATAAATGAAATGGGTATACCTATTCTTTTGCTTCCCAAAACTACGAATTTTTACGAATTTTAGTATCTTATTGGATTTTTTTTTTTAAATGAACCTCTTGACAAGGATTTTTTTTAAATGAACCTTGACAAAACTTTGCTTTAAATTTCGTGGAAATTGGCAATTTTGGATTGGCAATTTTGAGAAATAAAAGGCTGTGTTCTTTAAAAAGAACTCACAGAAAATCTCTTACGATTTTCTTTCTTCATGTGAAAAAGGTATAAGAGATTTTGGATAAAATGAAAAGAAATTTTAAAAAAATCTACAGTAACTTGTTTCTTTATGTAAGAGGGAACAAATGAATGAAAAATGGCTTCAGAAAAATTATCTGTTTATTTACTGCTCAAAACTGCGCATTTTATTCCAGTTTTAAAAAAAAAAAATTATGGCAAACCCCGGCTCTATCTAATGTCGAATTCCTTTTACCAAAAATATTCGATTTTTTTTTCTAAACAGAATCAATTTTTTTCTTTTATGTCGAATTCCTTTAAAAAAAAAAATCGATTTGTTTCGAAGAAAAAATCGATTTTTCTGGACAAATTCCTTGTATTGAAAGAAAAAAATGGAGTCTGTTTAGAAAAAAAATCGATTATTTTTGGTAAAAGGAATTCGACATTAGTACAAGAGATTTGTCCAGAAAAGTCGATTTTTTCTTCTAAACAAATCGATTTTTTTCTTAAAAGAATTCGACATAAGTTTTCCATTTAGGAAGATTTGAAGATTCTTCCAGTTCGACATCTTTACTGCTATAAAGCCCTAAAAATTATCTTTAGAAGGTCAGGAAATCTCAATTTCAGAATAATCGCCAATTATAGTTTACGTTAAAATTTTATAAACCAACTATGTATATCGTCTTTTCGTACAACTGCATTTAGGAACTTTTATTGTGTTGCATCGTGTCGGATATTTTGGGCTGTGTTCCAAAATGCATCACATCCGCATTTACTGCGCAATTTGCTCATCAAACATTTTGTATCGATTTAAAATTTTGTTTTTGCGTTCCGGGAACGTCAAACATATGCAATGTAATATTTCTACAAAGCATCAAGTTTTCGTTGCTGATGGGTATGAAAAATGTAGGTATTACTTCCGCATCAAAACATTTTTACATTTCGGAACTCAGCCATGCTTTATTAAAAATAAATATACATATCTATCTAAAAAGTTCTGTCAATTCAAATATAAAAAAATAAAATTGGACCAAATCTGGCTGTTTTGCGAAGTAAACGAACAGACCCTTTATCATGTGAATTTCAGTCCAAAGTTTTGTCAAAGTTCATATAAAAACAAGGAACGAACCTATTATATTAATTACATTTTTTTTGTGAAAAATCGTGAAATAAAAGTGTTCAATTTTAGTAAGGAAAACAAAAATATTTAAAAATCGCTTACATTTTCGTTGACGCCGCCTTTCCCTTCCACTTTTCTTTTTATCATCAAAAATTGAAACGACAGCCCTGTCTAGGAGCACTACGATTGACGAATTCGCCGCATCCGATCTACTCACCCACACACAAATGTTTCAAGTTTCAACCTGTTCCAAGTTAATCTTTAGAAGTGCGCTCAGTTTGACGACATTAGTCCTCGATCAGCAATTTTCTAGTGTAAATTGGCAAATATTCGGTTTAAAATGTTTGCTAAATTTTACTTAAATATTTGAGGATCATTTTTACGGACACTTTCGAAAGTTTTAATTCTTGCAAAGTGCATTGTTTTTATTGATATCTCAAAATTTAACTCGATCCTACCCTACCATTCTATACATAACGGGAATATCGCCTTTGTAGGTAGTCGATGGTTTGGTTTGTTCTGTTTCTTTTCGTGGTTACCGTTAATTCATTAAATTCTTGCGTTTGTAAATGCATACATTTCATCTTTGTTTTTAAAAAAAATGTGTTTTTTTAATAAAAAGTTGTGCTTAAATGTTCGTTTCCCAAAACCAATGTTGATCGTGTGCTTTAATCCGAAAGTTTTTAATTAGCTGTAAAAATATTAATTGTGATAAAATCTGTTTTTTTTTTTTTTTAGTTCGGGTTTCTTTTGTTGTTGAAGTGTAATTTTTAATTAGTGTTTTAGTATCCCCCTTCCGATGTGTTATTCAGAAAATTTCCAAATTCCCTAGTTTTCTAAATAAAAGTGTTGTGTGGACTTTTTTGGTTATAAAGAGCGCCGTTAATTTTTTGCAGCCCGTAATTTTTCGATTGATGTGTGATGGAGGCATCGCAACGTTATATGGTAAGTCATTTAATTATTTTATATTTGCTAAAATAAGAATTTTACATTTGTTGTTAAGCTCTGTAAAGAAATGTAAAATCAAAAGACGTGACTAAATAATTTCAACTTTTCAACAATTTTGTCTGTTCTACAAAACCAGATGGGCATATTTTGGGCACCAAGAGTCTTTTGTTCAATTTGCGCTAAGCTCATTAATGCACATTCAGTTTTAATATCGATAAATTCTTATAAATTGAAATTTCTCTAGTCTCGTCCAGAATCATAATTGTTCCGTATCACCCAACTGCTTTATACATATTTCGGTCCGTTTTAACTACATATTTCTAGGAAACATACATATATAATTGCATTTTAAAAATTTTAATCATGGTATTACAAACTCATTTATTTTCAACGCGACGAAACCTACATAACAGTTGTTGCAGGAAATTAAAAAGCTTATTTGAATGGTAAATCGAAATGAAAGAAAGTTCAATTGAAATATATAATCTTCAAAATGATTTAATGTTATTAGGCTTAATTATTTTATTGTATTCAAACAAGTACTTAAAAAAAAAAACGAACAAAAAGAAAACGTGCACTTTCTACATATTCCCAAAGAGATCTTCAACAGACTCATCATCATCCATAATTGCGTCAACATTACTTGATGCAGCAATTTCCTTCGAAACATCATAAAAATCTTTCTCAATTTGTGGATCTTCTTCCAAGCAAAGTCCAAGTTTCTCCTTAACAATCACATCTTCCCAGAAATCAAACATTTTTCTTTCAATCACCTTAGCACGAACATCTCTCATCCAGTCATTGTAATCATACGAGCTATTGTGAGCTAAACTAATTTCTCGATAAACAACCAAAGCCTTACGGATTTTCTCATACTGTTTGGTCATTGATTTGAAGAGCAAATCTGATATAACCGAACACATCTGGCAAGCATATTGATGGAATTTTGCCGCACGTTCCGGTCCATTGGGTGTTTTGGCAACAACACGAGTGATAAGAAATTGGAAGTCCTCAGCTGGTGTAACAGTACTAACATGCGTACATTTGTTCTCTTCCTGCTGCTCAAGAGCCACCGTACTTGTAGAAGCATTATTCAATTCGTCTCCTTCTTCACCATTTTGGCCATTGGCGCCATTAAAAAAGTGTTTCTTGAGTTTTTCTTTGGTATGAGCTTCACTTTTCTTCAAGTCGAATAGTTTTTTAATATTTTCAGCAGCTTCCGAAGCTTCAGGCAGAAAAAAATCAGGGACTTTCATAAATTCTAAAGAAGATTTATCTGACGGTTGCTTTAAAATTGAACTACTCAAGAAATCTATGATATACTGCTGGCGAATGTTGGGAAGGAAATCGAACGGCAGACGATCTTTGGTAAGAGAATCAAACGACTCTTCAATCGTATCTGGATTGCCTGAAAGATCCATACAAGCCATTAACTGATCTATGGCTTCAAGTTGGTTAGTTGTGGGTTGATTTTTTTTTGTTTGTAATTTAGGAAAATCCCAGAATCGATGTTGGGAATGATAAGAAAGCTCAATCATAGCTAGGCCTGCAAGTCCGTATTCCAAAGTAGGGATCAACACAACTACCTTAGGTTTATTGGAATTATTATAAACCTTCCTGGCTAAGATGCTCATATCACCCGCCAACATCACTTTAACCAATGAGTCCAAAATCTTTGCTGATGCACGTTTGCCTTTTTGTGGGAACAATACATAAGTTGAAGGGCCAGAAAAATATTCTTGGGGTATGTTTTCCACAGGAACAAATCCAATGAAATAAACTCCCTTCTTGGTGTCAATATTAACAGCCTGTCCTAAACTAGGATCATAGGGCATGGGAGTGTTACCCAGCATATAACCAGCAATTTGTTGATGTTCCAAATCATCACTTATTTCATCAACTCCGGAATAGTAAGCCTTCTGACGGACAATAGTCTCGCCGAGGACTTTTGATTTTTTTTGAAATTTCGGCACACTTGTGTCGCCTTTGATGGGAATAACTCCCGAAACATGTATCAAAATTCGTGAACCTATAGCAAGAGTACTGTTCCAGGTCCAGGGACGCTGCAGCTTTTTGCATAAAATAATTGGAAGGGCGTCATTAAAGTTACAAAACTGAGTCAGTGGGCAAAGTCCTTGCAACTCCATTGCTAATTCTTCATTTTTAGCTTGACTTGGGCTCTTATTTGCAATGGTTTTAAAATGCGCTTGTAAGTTTCCATTTGAATCCGGAATATAATGAATGTTATGGCTTCTATTATTTTGAAAAAAAAATAGTAATACGAAAGATTCAGTTAAGAAAAATATAAAACTTTTTCTTACACAATGATCAGCTTGCAGTTTAATTCGTTTAGTTTTTCAACAATAGCATCATCGAGTGAAGAAAACGGCGCATCGAAGTTATGAAATAAAACTATTTTCGACAGGCGAGTTTTATGCAAGCTTTTGGAATAAAAAATTATAATTTTATAAAAAAAAAGTATGTATGCATATCATAACTCACGCAGCATCTTCTGTAATGATTCCTATAGCTACAATCAAAGCATCAACCCAATCGCCCGTTTTGCTTTTTTCAGTACCCAAAGAGCTTGTTAGTTCTTTTGCCATCTCCCAAGTGGGTATTTGGGAACCTGGCAGGACCTGGCATATATTTAGATACTGATCAGTCTCTTCGGTATTGCCCACGTTGTCTGTTTTTGCCGTACGAAGAAGTAGAAATGAAAGCATATCCAGTTTGGAATTGAAAATCTGAAATTTTTAAAAGTATTTAAGAATCACAAACTGAAACACGCACAGGCTACCTGGAAGATTTGATAGGCCAACTTAAATCAGAATAAATATAAGGTTCATGCAAAGCTAATTTCTTTAAAGATCTGGCGAAAATGGGTATTTTGGTATGCAAAACGCTAAAATACTTAGGTAGATACTTAATGCAAAGTCTTCAGTAAATAGATTAGACATATTTCTTTATTTTCTATAGAACACTCTTAAATAGTCGTCCAGCTAGATACTATTCTCTAAATAGTTGGGCCTGCCTAAGCCATTTCTGTTTTTATAAATGTATTCCAATTGACCTACCTATTGTAATTAGTTTTGAAATCATACTCGAATATTGGGAAATGAAAATTTTCCAGACTTTTGTTGGCAAATCCCTGAGAAATCCAGAAATTAGCTGTCCTGTTTTTTATTTAATTGAGGTTGTCTTATTTTTATTCAATGTAGTCCATCCAAACAACAACAAAAATGATACGTTTTCTATTGTTTTTTGTTATTCTTATTCTTTGGTTCCTTGTTTAAAATCATACATCCATCTGCTTTGGATTCACATCCTTTTTCCAGCGTGTACCTACTGCAAGCACAAGCTTTAGCTCATAAAAACAGCCATCTACGTTCATGGAATGCCTTTAAACAGTTCTACATAGTTAAAACAAAAGCCGGCAGATATTCAAAATTTTGTGATGCTAATCAACATGTTAAATGAGCTCAGTAAGCAATAAAGTAAAGTGGAAAAGATTGTAGACTAGTTTATGTATTTTATTTTAAATTCTTTCAAGTTTATTCAGACTGAAGCAGTGTCACAAACAAAAATAAACAAATAAGAATTACAAAATAATATACATAATTTTAGTATGGCGATGAGTAATGTTGTGAAATTCGATGGGCTAGGTTATTACCTACCTTATTTTTGATAGCTTTTAATGAACATTCACCGGCGTCTTTCGTTAGCTTTTTTGCGCCAATTCCAACGTCTATAATGATCACCATTGATTCCTAAGAATTCAATTTCATTATTTTCAAATACTATTTTAATTAAAATTAAACTTACCTTATTTAAAGCCATTTTCTTGTTTCTTACCAAAAATAAATTTTAAATTTGTTGTTTCTTGTATTTTTGTTTTGTTCGTCAACCGAACTCTGTTTTGTTGTCATCAAAAAAAGGATCCAGTGATCTAGCTCTAGCTGTCAATTATTGAGTGCATTCAAACAAAAGAACCATTTTCATTGTGCCTTCCAAAGACCGTTTCATTGCCCTGTTTAGATTGGGAAGAGGACGCACAGTGCGTTGACTGACTAGTGGACAAAAATAAAAATGCAATTTCTATGTTTTAAGGTCCTACCTAACTGTTTTAGAACATCTTGGATTACAGTTGTTTTTGTTTCGTTTTGTTTTTTTCTTCTTCGTGGATTATAGGGACTTTTGTGATCAATTGAGGTAATTTAAGCTCCAGTGAAATTTTATTTTATTAATTTAGCTCGCGCATAAATTTGAATTTTTGTGATTTTTTGAAAAAAATACTCTTTTTTTTAGGCTTTAAAATTGTATAAAGTTAAGCTTATAAAAAAATGTTAGCAAATGGCAGCAAAATCTTTTATGTCATTATGTTCCGTTATTGTTGTGCTTTGAGAAAATGTTTACTTTTCTTGCTACTTCTTGTTAACCTTCAAAATATTTGACTTTTTGTAGGGCAGGGTCAAACCATAAAAAATGAAAACAATTGCGAAAAATGGACTTCTTTTGATAAAAACACAAAAGTTGAAGGTGTTATCAAATTTACATTGAATTAATTAAAAATTAAAGGTTGCCCGGTTGCAACTAAGAACGATTTGGCGGAAAAAGTAAGACCTTTTGACAAAAATCTTGAACGTAGGAAGGCTTGCACACGAAACCGCGAGAAGCCACGGAGTCTGGTTGAGAACTTCTTTTATTCTTCCAAATAGTATTCTTAATTTTCTGCAAAATGCATCATCTTGTGAAAAACCAAGTAGTAGGTACCATCCGTGGAGGACCGCAAAAAACGTTTTCCGAGGTATCACAGAAAACTAAAAAACACAGGGTATGTGAGCTTTTAGGCTACTCAAGTGAAAAAGTAGAGTTCACGGCAAAAATGTCAAAAATGCTTCACTAACAATAATTTAACTGTAGGCGTGGCATTTGGGTGGATTTCGGTTTAAATTATTTTTTTTTATCACACACATCAATTCTGGACACTTTTCTTCAATATCGTACGAGAAGTTTAAAAAATAAACAATTTTATAGCAAAAGTGGGCGTGGCAGTGGGCGGACTTCACGTTTTTTAAATTTGAAATTTTTTAACTGACCAGAATATTAATACTTATCCCTATCGTACCAGAGGTTTTAATGCTCTACCAATTTTGTATCAACATCAGTGGGCGCGGTAGGAGGCGTGAAAATTCCTCAAATTGAGTAAAATCCTCTATGTATTACATTTACCAACCAATTTTTGTGCACAGTTAGGCCAGGCGCGCAAATGCAACTAAACAGTCTGGTTTCGATTTTGAGCACAACGGGTTTATATGGGAGTGCGCGCCGGTTTATGTGCGCGGACCGCGGGTGCTCATCCTCATATAATTCTATAGTACTCAAAATCGAAACCAAACTGTTTAGTTGCATGTGCGGTGCGCGCCTGGCCTTACCTTACTTTTAAAAAATAGATATTTGTCCACAACCTCCAACTTGAGAAAAAATTAACTTAACATTAAAAAAAAAATTAATAAAAAAACAACAGCAACACTTACAATTAAGTACTATACGAGTTTTGAAAGCCAGAAATCTGTTCTTAAATCCCAAATTTAAATTAAATAACAAAAACCCGTATAGTTTTATGGCCACTAGTTTTTGAGGAAATTGAAAATTAATTAATAAAACTCCTTTTTTATTGCATGCGAATTTTTTAAAAACTAAGTTTACTCTCTTCGTGACTGTTCACTTCTCTATGACAATGGTTTCGTATAGGTGTGGTCAGAAAAAGGGTGTCACATTAGGCCAGTCCCACGAAGAAAAAATCTCTGAGTGGGACAAAAAATCTCACCTGAGCGCTGAGATATTTTGCTGAGATATGTGAGACGAAATTTTTTGGATTCATTTCTCAGTTTTCTTTTGGTAGATAAATACAAAATAAAGACGGAATGTTAATAAAAACTTAAATAAATTGAACTTGTTATTATTTCTCATTCATTTCAATAAGTTTTCTGCTTCAAAAATTAAATATTTTAAGCAAAAGTTGAAAGTGGTTTCTAACACCTGAGTTTTTTTTACAATTGAGTGGAGAATGTTGTCCCACGAAATGATTTCGCTTTCGTCAAATTGATATTGAGCGCTCAGTGAGATTTTATTTGGTAGGACACGCCTATTATTTCTTTACTTGATCAATTTTTATCAGTTTTAGTCCAAAGTTCGATATGTAAAATTTGTAGATACATATTTGGCAGTTTTGGAAATAAACCAATGAATAAACGAAATGAAGAGACCTACAAGAAAAATAATCAAATAATAATCAAACCAATTCTAAATATTCCCCAGGAAAATTCTTTCCGGGAGACGTATTCATTCGCGGAAAGAATGTTTTTTCCGAATTTCACGGTAGAATATTTTTACCTTAAATAGCTTTTTTGCAGTATTTAACATTATTAATGAATTTTTATTTAAATTGGGCTGATTGTTCGCTACCTTTCATTGGCATATCGTGTCCCTCATCACACGAACAAGTACCTAACTATTTATTTCACATACATTTAAGGAAACTTAAATTTTAAATTTAGTTCTTTTAATAGTTATCGTTCAAAAGATCATTTTTTTCAAAAATATAATTAAAAATATTTACAAAAGCGTACAAAAAAAATAGTTTTCAGCTCTTGAGAAGTTATGACTTTAGAGTGATCTTCCGCCTACGTGTAGGTATCTTAAATAAACCATGACAAGTTTAAAATATTTTATTTTATTATACATTTCATAGTTTGTAGAATTCTTCAGGTTCTGGATCATTTATATCATCAAAATAATCACAATTTCTTGCCCAAAACAATCCTAGTTCATTTTTCACAAACTCGTTTCTCCAAAAATCAAAAAGTTCACGTTTGATGATCTCAGCTTTTACAGTCCGAATCCAATCATTGTAGATATAGGGTTCGAAAAACGATGCATCACAACGTTGAATTTTCAAAAACTGCACAGCTTGGATGCGAGTTTCTGCTGTTGCATCTGGCCCAAATAGTAGATTCCAAACATGTTTATAGAATTTATGGAATACTTTTTCTCTTTCTTCATAGTCATTTGTTTCAACAATATCACACAAACGTTCGGACCAATTCTTTTTGTATTCCTCAGGAGTAAAATCGGAAGTTATTTTGAAATCATCACAAGTCAGAATGTGAGTGTCTTCATTTTCAGACATGACTTGACTTAAGTTATATGACTGTTTTCTTACTTGAAATTTAAGATTATTATGAAAACTTTATTTAAGTGATCACAAAAGAAATATAACAAAAAAGGGCAAAAAGAAAAAAAAATGTCTGTTTTGACATTTCGTAGCGTGTTTTTTTATTTTCGTGTGACATCCACATCTTACACCAAGACCTGTTTGTTAACTTCTTTTATTTAAATGTTTTCTACCAAAAGAACAACTTGATTTCAAAAAATAAATAAATTTAGTATTTAAACGTTTTAAAAAAGATATCTCAAAATTCTTGCTATCATGTGGCATCTGTAGTTATTTCCAGCTGAAAGTTGCTAATACGCACGTCGGCTTCTTTAATTTTGTCGCATGGTATTTGTGATTCCGAAGAATAACTGTCAAAATATCTAACCTTCGGTACAATTGTAAAGTTCTGGCTGAGATGCTTTTGAAAACCGGAAGATACTTTAATTACTATTAAAGAATTATTCTACAAACCTATATTTATTAAAAAAAAAAAAAAAAAAAAAAACTACTTAAAAACAACTTACAAATTTTATTTGTTTAAACATTTTAAAAGTACAGTAAACAAGTACAAGTTTATATAAAAAAAAAAAAACAAACAAACCACCTCCCTTAATTATCAAATCGATCAAGGAATAATGTGAAAGTCTGTTTAACCTCAACGGGTAATTTTTTCTCTTTCATAGTTTCTCTGAATGCATATCGACATCCTTTCAAATTGTAGGCAGGTTTAAAATCTTTTTGTTCGCTTTTCAACAAACCAAGTTGTATTAGAAAGAAATTCGTTACACGTGTTACTTGATCAACTTCTTGGGCATAAGCAAAAGAATCTTCATATAAAGCTGTAGAAACATCCAGAGCTTCTTTGGAGACTTTCGATAGTGCTGCACATTTGAGAGCAGTAAATGTTAGCATTATAAAATAGTAGTCGCATTTGAATCCCTTGAAAAAGATAAAAATTAGTTATATATTATAGAAAACAAAATATTTTTAAAATATTCTTAATTAAGCGTTTATTAGTCCAACTAATATTATTGAAATCGAAAAATTGATTTCAAGACCACCAGAACTAAAATAATGAAAGACCGTAGATTGAAACACAACTATCAAAGTAAATTTTGTGTTGTTTTTCTTGTGTTTTTGCGATTAATCTAGGTGATCAGATAAAGTTTTTAGTTGGTCTAGCATATTTTGCTTTTAAAGTAATGGTTTCTGGTTTATTGATTTAAAAAAAAAAAACTTACTTTCAAATAATCCCGGAATGCTTCTAGTTTATCTGCCTCTTCGATGCTTTCAAACATTTTAAGTGATGGATTTGGTGTGTTACAAAATGTCTCAACTGTATTAGGTCGAGATTGTTCACCCTCATATGTGACACTTGTATTGGATTGGAAGGATCCTTCCACAGTATCATCATTAGACTGTTTAGGTAAGAATACAAAATATAAATGTCTTAAAAAAATAAAATAACTAGTAAACACAATGCCAAACAAAGAGCCAGTGTTTTTTTTAATTTTGTTTGCAAAAATACTGCCTCATGTGGTGGATTCAGGCAAAATGTGAACATTGTCTTTCGCTCCACTTACTTTATTAAACACGGCTGTGACGTAGTTGTCCACAGCAGCGCTCTCATCGCCATATTCCTCTCCATAGATGTCATTTTCTTCGTCTGCATCTTCTGTTGTATCATTATGATGATGTGCTTCTTCGTTTTCTTCCTCTTCACCATCCTCATCACTTTCATCATCGTCGTCGTGGCCATCATCATCTTCATCGGTGTCTCCATCACTATCACCTTCATCGTCCTCAAACGATGCAATTACATTTTTTGGGCAAGTATTGGCCAACATGTCTTTGATTTCCTCAATGCATTCATCGCCAAACTTATTGCAATCTAGTTTGAGTACTTTCAATTTGGGCTTATTTTGTAGTGCTGCCACCAATGTCAACCCTGCCTCGGATCCAATTTCATTCGCTTCCAGTATTAAGGTTTCCAGTTCCGGCTGGTTGTCCTCCAAAACATTTGCCAAATGTTCCGTTCCTTTCGACTTCAGAAGACAGTCACCCAAGTTTATTTCCCGTAAGCTGAAAAAAAAAGGTTTTGATTTTATTTTATTTTTTTTTGACAAATTAAAATTCTTACTGTGGCATAGCTTGGATAGCGTTAGCAATAGCCAAAGCGCCTTTAGGTGTCACAATGTTATCATTAAGATTCAGAACCCTCATGTGGGGGTTGTTCATAAGTCCCTCACACAAAGCCGCAATTCCCACATGGTATATCGAATTTTGGGGCATCGCAACCTCCTCTAAAGTGTTGATTGTGCAAAAAATCTTAGCAATCGACTTGGCTCCTTCGTTCTCCAACCGATTACGTCCGGCGACGAATACCTTTAGGTCCATTGGAGTTCCAGCATCACAGCTGTTCTTATAGCCATCCAAAATCGATTCAGACAGCATTTTGCCACCGTAGATACCAAGACCGCAATTATTCAAATGCAATTCTCTCAGGCTGAAACAAACTCTGCTGCTCAATAGTGCCTGCAAACCTACCATTCCGTTCGGACCCAGTGCATTGTCACTGCAGTCCAGCACAGTTAGCTGGGCCGATGCGAGCATCAAGCCATTTCCCAAATGCTCGAGAGCTACAGGAATTTCATCTTTCAGACGCCCAGTGAACATGTCCTTCCAAAGGGCTTTCTTGAATTCCGGATGCTTTTCCAATGATTTGCCAATAGCTGCAGCTGCATCCACGCCAAGCGTGTTTCCCTCCAATTTCAGGTATGTGAGATTTTTTGATGCATCGATGGCAGATGTTACATCCTTGACTGAAATTTTAATTAAATAAATTAATTACTAATGTATTTAGGTATGCTTGAAATTAGTGCAGGCTGAAAATAAGTTAAAGTTATACCGTCTTCGGCAGTTGTCCATTTCAATGATCCGCCAGCAAATGTAAGACCCGGTTCTTCTACTTCTGCCAATTCTTGTGTTAGGGCACTTAATGAAAATTGAGCCATAATTGTTCAGTTTTGGTCTATATATTCAATTAAATCTTTTTTTTAAATAGGAAAATAGTTAATATGTATTTTTTCCAATATTCTTAAATACCGGCACGCACAAATCACAAAGCGAAGCGAAATTTGCGAATTGCGATATGAGCGGCTAAAAAATTTGTTTTAAATTTTTTTCTTGTTGGCTGACAGGTGAAAGAACACAAACGCGGTTGTCATTTTTCGGAGTTTAGGCTTAAAACACAAGGGAAAGCTTTTTTGGACTGAAAAGAATACCAGTGACTCTCAAAATGTGTTAAGGTATTTACTCTAAGGGAGAGTTTCCATTACGCAACTTATAGTTTGCATTTTTTATTTTATTTTTTATTTTATTTACTGCCTCTACTCAACTTCATTGGGGGCAATGAAAATAAAAAAAAATTAAACATGCAATACAAAAACTTTTAAGGTCGTATTTTTAAACGTTATCTAAAGCCAGTACGCAGTTCAAGCTAAACTAAATTTTATCCCTACAATTCTTATCTTTACAAATTTTTGCTAATAGCACAAATGTCAATACTTAATGGAAAAACTGTGAACCGGAGAGTCGTGGGACAAATTTTCGGGGAATCTTTTTGACGTTTGTTTGTTCGTTATTTTACCATGTCGCTTCATTTCTATTCGTTTCTTGTCGAGAGCACATGTATACTTCTATGCTGCGTAGACAAAGAGCATTTACACGGTACAAAAAAAAAAAAAACTAAAAGAGAACTGTCAAATTTGAGTCATGAATCGAGAGTCAAGTATGTAATAGCAGGCGCCTTACAGAATGAATTCGAAAAAAGAGTCATGACTCTTTAGGCAACGTGTAATAGCTGACTGTGAAATGATCTACATGTATGGATCATTAGATACTTAAATGATGCGTCTTTTGTTAATACAGTACTGTTAACCTCTCTATTTCGTACGGCCCATTAATTCGAACACATTTTTTTTAAATTAGGTATCTTTTTATTCGAAGAAGACTTGCCATACTTACCTTACCTACTTACCTTACCTACTCGTAATTCGAATTTTGTCGGATTTTTTTTATTGCTTTTCAAAAACCTCAGTTGTTCAAATTAGGTTACTCCTATGCAGATCTCGAAAATTTCGAATAAGCGAAAGTCCTATTGCTCATAATTCTGATAGTGAATGCTTGACATTAGATTCTCATTTCCAATTTAATGTTGAACCTCAAAGGAGCCCTTGTTCTGCCAACCTCGTATTCATTTATACCATGACTGATAAATAGTTTTCTCCATTTCTTTTAGCAGATTATTACCTATCTATTATTATGCATTAAGATTACTTTTATTGAAAATAATAATGTTTGTATAATGCCAATTAATTTATATAAACAATTAAATAATACAAATTGTTAAAGATAAACATGATAAACGATCACGTGAAAAAATTAAAATCATTTTGTATTCATGTCTCTACTTGGTATGAACAGATGCAGAGCCATCCGTGCTAACTGAATTCCAATTTTCAAAATGGAAAATTAAAAGCAACCCATTTGCTGCATGTAGCATGACCATGAATCAATCATCGAACCCGACCAAGTTATCCATGCGCCAAGCCTTACTCTTAACTTTCTACAAGAAATGAGTGCTGCAGATTGAGAGCATTGGCGTGAGCCTACGACTCTTACCTACCGTGTGTTGCACAAGCTGGCGCTTCTTATAGTGCATCAGTGCACCGCCATCACTTCACAGCGGGGTGATTGGTTATAAAAAGTTGCAAAATTTATATTCGGTTTGAACTCTAGATTATTTTTTGATATCTTTACAATTCCACGCTTACATATATATGTTAACTGCGTTTCCAATTTGCTTGAATTAGATCTAAGATAATATCAATTTTAATTTATTTAGAATCGCCGATAAATAATTTTGTATTCTTTTTTTTTTCTAAAGTATTCTTATACCTCGTTTACACGAATGACAAACAATTAGTATAAAATGACAAAATTAACCACATTTTGTCACTTGGTATTATATGCTGTGATTTTTTCGCATTTTTATCTTCGCTTAAAAAAGTCCATGTTAAATACAACAACATTTTGTAATAATTCCGTAGTGTTGTTGTATTTAACATGGAATTTTATTCTAAGCAAAGATACAAATGTGCAAAAATACACGGCTATTATCTTTGTGCATTAGATTATACCATTTAACCAAAAATACTTTTATTTTGGCACAAAAAGTGGAGAAACAGCAATCACTGCATTATTTTTTTTATTCAATTACTTGTAATAGGTTGAGTTATTTTCACAGGAAACGCAGGCACTGGTAGCGTTCTTGGTTGATTAATTTTTGTGCGTGTTATTCTGCCGCATTTGTCATTTTGATCGACTTGATATCAACTTTTCCTTTAAAATATAATATTTTCGATAATACTTGCTCTTCTTATTCCTCATTCACATTTACACGAGAGACAAAATGTCATTAATTTTCCGGTCATAATTCGATTTTAATTAATTGGTATAAAATGACATAATTTATGCCATTTTGTCAGTTGTCACTTGTGAAAATAGGCATTCCAGTATTTATTCGAGATTTGCATTTTCGTAGTTTATACCAACTAGCGCGTAAATAGCAATATGCGACATCTTTTTATTTCTTTAGATAGCAACACTTGATATGCTCTACTTGAAATTATCTGCAGCAGAGTTTTGTAAAATAAATTATTTTTTTTTCTATATCTCTGCCGACCTGTTTATACCAGTTTGCAGATAAATGTCTTATTTTTTCTATTCACAAGATAGCGCTCAATTCAATTATAGAACTTCAATTAACTAATTTGTGTTTAGACCAGTTTATATTAAACAGCAGAATTGAGATTTATTCTTAGCAATGTTCCTTAGACTAGTTTATACCAATAAATTAATCCATACACTAAAATTTTGAAATATTTTCGTCTCCTTTTTAAAAACAATATGTTATCTTTTCTTTGTGTCCAATAATATGTCTAATAATAATCAAAACAGTACTTGTTCACTTATCTGCTGATTGGTATAAATAGGACTAAACAACATACTCCAATCAGTGCAAATAAATTTTGCTGCCATGTACTTACAGTAGATGATTAACATACATTATGAAGGCTCGCCAGCGCTGTTTTAATTCCTCAGTTAATCAATTCATTTAACAAGCTCAAAAAAAATCAACAATTTTTATATTCTATCCGAACAACGCATAATTAATATTACACTCACAACATGACTTACAATCGATAAATATCGGCTTGGTCTAAAATACATAAATTCTTCCAGAAATAATCAACTGATGTCGCTTTCGATTACCTTCTACATGAAGTAAGTCCCGACTGGGCTGTAAAAATGACAACAATAAAATTGAAGAAAAAAAAACTTCATTATAGTTATAGTTGGTATTAATAAAACTATACTATACACAATAACATCTCCATTTAAACTGCCATCATTATTGCACTACCCCAAGCCATATGCCAGTAAGACTGAGACTCTAAATTCCATAAAAGCAAAAGTCCTCCACACCGCAGTCTACCAATTAATTAATCGAACGATTTATCTTTAGGAATTTTCTTCCCACAGCCACAGTGAGGGCTATAGCCACAATGCCATATCTGCTTGCAACATTGTTGCAGTTAGCTGCAGTACCAGCAGAAATGTACAGGACAATAATCAACAACTGTAGCATTGTAATTGCCACTTTTCAACCAAGCCAATCCAAGCCAAGCCAGACGACCAGTGTAATTATTCCTATATGAGGAAAGTGTTGAAACCTCACTTAACTGCTGCTACACAGTGCCACAATCCAAGAAGGTTTCCCTGTTCCATTGGGGCAGCATTTTGTGAGTTATATATGCTTGTAGCTGGCAGGCCGTCGAAGAAGACAAACGATTTCAATATCACAAAACAAGCAAACGTGCTCCTGTGGCGCGTCCTCTAAAGGCCAAATTCGGTCAACCAATCGGAGAATGAACAGTAGTTCAAATGCGGGGAAAAAATAGATTTTCTCAAAAATGTTGAAATTTTAGAAAAGATGATTTATTATATTTTTGGTTGCATTTTCTTTCTTTCTCAGAAAAATATAAATGTTGGTGATTAACGTTCTCAAAAAGTGGGCATATGTGGCAAAGAAAAATTCTTTTAAAGAATAAATTGTTGCAATATTTTCCACACCATAAATATTCCGTGAAGAGAAACGTTTTGCAATGATATTTCTTTATAATTTTTGAAAATGTTATCAAATTGCGACGAGTGATTAATTTTTTTCTGACTAAAAACAAATCTCTCTATGCAATTTGAACCACTGTGCTTACTGCAAAAAGCAGTACAATGACATTGACCATGGGGCACTAGCAGATCGATGGAATTTTTTTTATCTTCTACTGGGCTGCCGGCTGAGGAGATTCCCATGGCGATAAATTTAAATTTTGAAAAACAATCATAAGGGAGGCTTGGGCTTGAGCTCATCTTCGTCATTGGCATCGATGATTAGTGGAGTCGTTGTGGTTCTTGGTAATTTACGATGAGCGTGTCTTTCGCATGACCTTGTCTGATGGGCTAATTGGCGTATTGATTGAGGGGTCTGCCTCTGCATATACATAAAGTCGTTCGGATCGAGGACTATTCAAAAAGCTATAGGCTCTATCACTAGCAGATCATCATCATCGTCATCGCAATCATCAATATCAACAATAGCTTGCTGTCGCTGCTGCACTGCGGCAAGGCAACCGTGCCTGCATAAATGCTGAAGTTGTTGAAAAATTATCATCGAAGACCAGGAGCTAGTACTAGTTAGTCATTATTAATCAAAGAGCAAAGGAGGCCTTTCTGTGTTGGCTAATTTAAATGCAAAAAAATATAAATAAATGGGTACAACAGCTTTTGATTTATGGGTTAGGTTTGTCTAGAAATAATGCAAATGGAATGACACACCGTGTAACTGACAAGGCTAAGCTTTGACATTTTAATACATTTACAAAAAAAATTGCACTGGTTTAAAATAATGAAAAATATTGTATTGAGATAATTTAACTACATTAAAAATGCAAGAATTCTATAGCAAAATTAGACCAGTTTATACCAATTAATGAATGAAAATGTATGTTATGTTTATGTCGACACATCAACATAATACAAAATAATATCAACTAGCAGATAATGTAATGAAAGTGTACGCTGGGGCATACCAAAATCAAATTAGACCAATTAAATAATTGACATAAATTAAAACAAATGAAGTTGATGTTTCTTTTTTAATATACTAACCAAATCAAATTGGACCATATTTAACTGATTGGTGTATAAATGATAATAATATTAAAATAAGTTCCATAATTGCACAATGAAATTAGACCAGTTTATACCAGTATGGAACAAGTGAAACAGTATGTAATGTTTTTCTTAATGCCGGATGTACATGAGTGACAAATTGTCATTAAATTGCTCATTTTACACCAATTAACTGTCATAAAATTGTATTATGACAATTTATTGGTATAAAATGACAAATCTAATGACATTTTGTCACTCGTGTAAATCCGGAATAACAATCTAAAATAATACTAATCAAAAAAAAATTCATGGAAATGTAGGTTGCCCTCCAAAGTGCAATTAGACCAATAAAACAACAGAAGTAAATGAATATAAATGTAGTTAATATATTTTTTTCAACATATTAACAAAATCATATTATACCATATTGTACCAATGGTTGTTTAAATGATGACAATTTATGTTTTTTTGTCTAAAACAAATTAATGAGAGAGGTTTATCCGCTCACCTTAGCCGTTCTGATTTAGCTATAAACTGTAGGTCCCCTTCACTCCTACGGACACGCACGAAGGAATGGTTGAGAGTTGTAAGTCACTAAACCCTAGTTCTTCATGAGCTGTTTTGCAATCAAATTTTTTTTTATAGTAGGCAGAGGATAAATTAATACAAATTAATTTAGTTTTTGCGTTTTTAGTCTTAAACAAATAAATAAGGGAGTTTAATAGCAAGTAGAGTAATTAATTTATTTTGTATGTGAAAATATAAACAAAAACTCATTAGACCAGTTCATATAAATTGACTAAATTACATTTATTGTTTCATTACCTATACATCAACCATAATCATATTTGACGATTTTATACCAATTAAATATTACACAAAAGTATTTATATTCATAATTTGGTTTCGTCTAATACTCACTAAATAGTGATGCATATAAATTTGAAACTGTCTTAGCAAAAATGTAGCGTGAAAATTAATTTTATGTTTATACCAGTTAAACACACGCAGTATAATTCTAAAAATCATTTCTAGATAACTGCCAAGAAACACAATGAATTCTTTTTCTTCGTAAATCACACATCTGCTCCAAATAATATACATATAATCTAGTTTAACCGTTTTTGCAAAAGGCTAACCTAAGATAACCTAAATTATACTATTTTTAATTCAATGAGCAAAAATTTTATAGCGCTAGTATAGTTATAGCAATTGCACGTGAGCACTAATTTCTTCTAAGAAAGTATTTTGTTTTGAATATTCAGAAAATCATGTTGTGTGTTTATTGCTTATTGCCTTGCCTATAAATGTCACCGTTCTGCCCCCATTACAATTCTAAGACTCGAGTGTCGTCTTTGAATTTTGATTAATTGATTTATTGTTGTTCGTCTTATAGAGAAGAATCAGAATGACCAGAGAAGAACAGAAAAGAAAAACCGCTCCTATTTTTGATACAAATTAAATTATTAAGCGTAATTGGCACATGATTTCGTTTTTTTTTTCCAGTTGACTGGAAGTTTTTTTTTTGTGACAGAGAAAGTTGAAAACAAAATTTAACACCATTGATGGGTTTTTAATTAAATAATTATAAAATTATTTCTCTTATTGTTTTAAGTGACAGCGACTCGTAAAGAGTAATAATAATGCCTCATTTACACGAGTGACAAAATTTCATCAATTTTGTAATTTTATACCAATTGTTAGTCATAATCCTATCTTATGCCAATTAATTGGCATACAATGACAGAATGAATGGCATTTTGTCACTCGTGTAAATGGGGCATAAGACTAACTGTCACAACCTCTAACCACTCCGCTTGTTAATTGGCAGAGGAATGAAGGCGACTTGCAATTTTCTGCCGAATCCGAATGGCTGAAAGGCACGACAGAGATGCTTTGAATATTTGTCACTTCTTTGCAAGAATATTGTTGTAAATCATCCCTAGGGCTTTGTAGATCTGAACTCTCAAAAACACACTGATTTTCTGTTAGACCATGTTTATACCAATCAGCGGATAGCTAAGCAATTTTTATGTTTTTGACTTTCGCCGGGTTTTTTTTTCCCATTTTTATCTTCGCTTAAAAAAAGAGTCCAAAACAATTACAATCAAATAAAAAATATCAACGCTGACTTCTATCAAAGTCTTATCACCCAAATCATAAACCGAACAGCGTGCATCGTGGTCCCAACCTCATAATCACATAAACGCTTTCTAAATCTTAAAAAAACAGGATCTCCAAAAATCAAAATTCTGAAAATCAAACCCATAAATCTCGTACATAAATAAAAATCCTCAAAAGCAATTCATCCTAAAAATCATAAAATCAAATCTGAAAGTTTAAAATCTCTAAACCCGGAGGAATCATGTTTCCCCTTGTCTCCTCACTGCAGACCAGCCTTGGTCCATATCTATCCCCATACCTGAGATTAGTATCACAAGTTGATATTTTCTAACCAGGTTGATATTACAAACAAACAAATAAAAAAAAAAGAGTTATTTTCTAACTAGCGAAGCCCATCGTACAACTACAACGACAACTAACTGTATCAGTAACCGAATTGAATAACATGCACCAAATCACCCATTTCCAATGTTCTGCATCTTTGATTTCTGCGAGTGACTGCACTGCAAGAGTTTTTTTTTTGTGACGCGACGCCACAATGTGCGCAGCTATAGTTGCATATTATTGCGGATTTGCAATGCAGTGTCGCAGGTTAACTGATTCTTCACTCACTATAGGACAAGAAATCTAATAATAGTAGAATATAGGTGCGGGATTCAGGAGTGAAATTGAGAAGAAGAAAGAATTGAGAGAAATGCATTTTTTTTTTGCAATTTGGATGAGTGAGTTTGGTGAGAGGGGTTTGTTTCGTAGAAATTCTCTTCAGTTTGAATGACCTGATTTCTGTCTAAATCTGTTTTAAATACTAAATTACCCTACCTTTGTCACATTTTCTTGTGAAAGGGTTGAGAGTTTCAAAAAGTTTAAAATTTAAAAGTTCTTTTTTTTTCAAGTCGTATTTCTGTAATTGAGTTCTCTTTTTAAATGACATTTTATTTTATGCATTTTAAGTCGGTGAAATTAACTGAGTATTTCAAAAGCAATTGCTGAAACTTGAAACCAATTTGTTAAATCAAAAGATTTTGCTGATTCATACTTTTATTTCACAAACATTAAAAAAAAAGATTTATGACGGAACTTAACTTAAATTTTTAAAGGGCTCAAAGCCAACGTAGAAGTACTTTACCTCCGCACATAACAGGAAAATGCGTATGGCGTGCTGCGTGCATAATGTTAATCTTCTCAACGGGTTTCACATAAATGTTCGTGTTGACAGTTAACATCGATAGACATCAAACGATATGCCCATGAACATCAATTCCAACTTGATTCCAATTAAGTGTTGTGTTGAACTTTTCCAATCCCTAGACTCAGATTAAGATTCAGAGAAGGCAGGCAGAATTAGAGAGTGCTGCTCCAGTGCATCTACTGGCTGCACTAGACTACCCATAGGCACACAGATCCCTGACCAAAGGAGATCTGTTTTGCAATCGTGACTATCACAAACAAACCATCTGCAAGATAAGATACGTATCTGGATCTGGGTCTACTCCTATACGACCATATACCATCTAGTAGAGAACCAGCTAAGAGGAGTATATATGGATGATAACGATGATGGGATGAGATATACATCTTATCGAGAGCGCCACTGCTCCTTTTGATCGCCTTGGCCATAACCACCTCCACCACCATCACCATATTCAGGTTGTAATTCCAATTCTAATGCCAAATGCGCAGTCTCGGTCTTGACTTTGGCTGAAACCGAAACGATAAATAAGCGATTCTATCGATTTGTTTGGTCTAATGCAGTTGTTGTGAAACACCCTCCATTTTTCTTCATCCCGATCTGGATTTGGACTCGCTTGGTTGGCATTGCATGGCGGACAATCGAATTGGTGTTGAAATTAATATCTACTTCGAGTCGAAGATGAAGATCACTGCCATGATATACGTCCCGAACGCCACCCACCCACCCTCGCTGCAACGGAATTGACCAACCGAAACGAGTGGCTGGAAAAACCTATAATATAGGACATACAATACTCTTGGTCGTTGTTGTGAAATTTTATCTCTCCTTTGAAAGAAAAGTGCATCAGTGGGGCTGTGTGCTATCGCGCCAGGCGTTTTTTTTTTGGGTTGACTTCTTGATGATGGTGAAAAGCTATTTTGTTTTTCGATTGATTTATAGTCGACACAATCTGGAATTGATTATCATATAAAGCTAGCCGCTCTAGACAGAAGTAGAAATTTAGTAAGAAAAGAAAAAAAAACTATTTTGTGTATTTTTAAATTGGAAGTTCTTTTTTTCAAATGAAGGAGCACTTGTCTTTAGATCTAAGCTCCTGATGGTTAGGATAGGAGCCTTAATAAATCATAAATCATGACAAAATTAAATTTTTAAATTAATAAAAATAAACTACATATTTTTTTTTTCAATTATTTGAATTTTTAAGAGGGTAAGCAGGGTAAACAGGGGTAAATGTGCAATGGGCTCAGTTATCTTTTTTATAAACCGAAAGTATTAAATAACATTTCGTACTTTTTCCGGAAAAGGTTTTAAATATATACATGAATGTCAAAAAAAATTTATAAACTGAAAAATCATTTAAAAGTAGAAAAAGTCAAAATTATGACAAAATCTAAAATTCATTATTAATCGCATTTGATGGCGGAAATTTTAGAAACAATAAATAAAAAACGGAAAATCATTTAATAAATCCTTCTCCAAAACTATAACACAATTCGATGCATTTATATAAAAAACAAACGAACAACTAAGTTTTATCTCTATTGGCTTTAATGATGGGCGCTACGCTGAAACAGCAGTTAATAGTTTAGACCAATGTGTGACTCGTATACAAACACAAACTGTCAAAAATGAGTATGTTTATCTGGAGGCCAAAAACAAGTTGTTTTAGGCTAACAAAAGTTTTAATTTTATAAAATGTATGTTTTACAACAATTTATACCAATTTGTGTGTGGCTGGTATAAATAAAAATATGGCCTCATAATCTCTTTTCTCAGAAATGTTGTAAATAAGTGCACTTGTCTGCGTCAAAAACACTTGTATGATAATGAAATAAATCTTGTTAACAATTTGTTAGAACAGTTTATACCAATTATTGTTCAGCTTGATAAACATAAATATCACCTATGCCAAAAGTGTTGGAAATGAATACCCTTTTGCAATATACTTATACATTATATAGCAATTAAGCTATAGTAGAATTTATCATATCTACCTATAAATTATGTGCGTTAAAACAGTTTATACCAATTTGTATCTAAATGGTATACAGAAAACTATGACCATTTACACAAAAATTATCAAGGTTGAATAAGTGTTTCTCTTGAAAACAAAAAACTGGTGTAATTATTCCTGGGAATTAAGTGGGCTTATACCAAATTGTGTGTGACTGGTATAAACATGACTTCCCATTTTAACAAAAATAATACCTGTATGCCTCCAAAACACAACGCTGTCTAAACATGCTTAATAACAGTTTATACCAAATATTTTTCTGATTGGTATAAACAATAAAAAAAAGTAAATAGTGTCAGAAATAAATGCTTTTTTCTCCAAAGACAGAATTTATGTGATCTTTGTGCGTTACAAAGGTTTATACCATTTTGTACTAGGTTGAAGGTATAGACAAAAATATGAATGCGTATTACGTAACTTTTAGTTATGTTTGCTTGTTGTACTAACTTTTGTATTATATTTACTCCCATCCTTCATGATGCGATTTATAAGAGTAAAAATACATTTTTTGTTTTGTTTTTCAGTGAGCTTGTTAACTTGTAAGACTTCCATTACTTTTATTCATTTTGATGAATTGATATTAGTCTACCATGCGTAGTCTGACTTTAAAAATTGCCTATTTATGCTGTCACAGTCAAGTTTCCAGGTCCAAGCTTTTGACAACTTAAACAAGTTTCATAGTAGATGAAATTATT
This sequence comes from Epistrophella euchroma, assembly GCA_947049315.1. Classification (NCBI taxonomy): domain Eukaryota; kingdom Metazoa; phylum Arthropoda; class Insecta; order Diptera; family Syrphidae; genus Epistrophella; species Epistrophella euchroma. The sequence continues at coordinate 59,463,878 of OX346248.1, forward strand.
GCATTTTTCATAATATGTCCTGATTGGTATAAACTGGTCTAACGTTCAAAGTAATTCGCTACCTACGATATTTCAAGTTCTTCTATAACGTTGTGTTGTGATTTTTCTTGAAATTTTGTGCAAAATTACTTCCTCAATTATTTCATGTGTTGTCATTAATCACTTCAAAAGAAACCTTTTTGTTCATCTTGATGCAGAAGCAATACAAAAAAAAAAATCTGAAATTAAATCATCTCACGCTGAGTCCTCTGCATTCAAATTGGCAATTCTCTTGTCTAATAATAATTCCTGGAACTATCAACAAAAGATATTTTTAAATTACCAAGATATTCCAAGTTCTAGACAAATATCCACAAAACCAGGTCTTACAAGAGCACCTAACCTAATCATGAATTCTATTCAACAAGGAGCGCACATAGAATCAGAGTCCGCTTGAGAGTCCAGTTCAGTGGCTTTCGATGATAAATGATGGTGCTGAGCAATTTGTTTGCAGATCGGGACAATGAGTGTTGCGACTCTGGATCGAGAATGGATGTGCTTTAATGTGGAACCACCAAAAGCATATTGTTGCACAGATTTGTTCTTCATTAGAAAGGCATAGAATAGGTATATCAATCTTATTCATGGTATCTATTGATGGAATTAATTTATTCTTCAAAAGAATTTTTAATAGAAAATTGATGAAGAAATGAGCAGAACGATAGGAGTTCAATAGCAATCATTTGTTGCTATCAACTAACTCACTAATAAACCCGCTTGATGATAATTCTCAACAGTTTCTGTTTGCTGGGTGCGGTGGTGATTTAGACCAAAAGAGCAAGTATGCGGATGTACATAAAGAGAATAATTTATTTTACTTTAAAGTTTGGAGATTCATTTTTTACTCATACAACACGTATTTGGAATTTTTTACTTGGCTCAGTTTTTCCTTGCATCAGCATCATTCCATATTTTCCTAATTTGAAGCGTAGTCAATACAAATTATACCAATCAACAGTCAAATGAAAATAGAAATGTATAATAGGTTTATAATGCCTCATTTACACGAGTGACGAAATGCCTATTATTCTGTCATTTTATACCAATTAACTGGCATAAAACTGGATTAAGGAACTTAATTGGTATAAAATGACAAAATTATTCACTCGTGTAAATAAGGCACAAATGTACGCCTTTTATAACCAACAAGTTAAAATCTTGCTTCGATGAAAACAGTTAGATTTAATTTTAGACCAATCATGCGTACAAAATGTGTACATTAAATTGTTATTTTAGTCTTCTTATAAATATAAACATAAATAATTAAAAATTAATTGAAACTCCAGCATCACAAAAAATTTTCCGATCCACTCTCATTTTTAAAAACAGATTAATTGAATTAAAAAACAAATTAAAGTTTCGTTAAAAATAATCATTCTGGACGAAATTGTTTGAATTTAAGTTTTCTCGAGAATGCCTTCAATCAACAGATAGAACTCATCAAAACCGTAGTATTCCAACAATTTTGTTCATCTACTTCCCAAATGGCAAATTAACAGTATTTAATTAATAATTCAAAGTTTCGTTAAATCTTAACGGGAATTCTTAATGAAAGCTTTTGTGACTATTTTTTTGAGCATTGTTTTTTATCCACTAGTTGAAATTTAAAAAACTTTAACTTACTATTACATTCTTGGTCAGCTTTCATTTTTAACGTCATTTTCTTATAAAATAGTTAAAAGTTTCGTTAAAACTTTAAAATTCATTCTTTGAGAAAACTCTTGAGTTGTTTATTAAAATACAATAAAACTTCCGAATTACAAGAAATGTTTTCGATAAAATTCGGTTTTAAATTACATATGTAATGATTTAAACGAAAAAAAAAAGTGTAAAGTTTCGTTAAAATTTATACGTATTAATTTTTGGCAAAATTTATTGAATTTTTCTCAGTTTTAACTTATCGAAAGCCAAAGCATATAAGCCAATACTTTCTCCCCATACCTTTTTTTTACAGCGGATTAATTGAATAAGTATACCTACACATTACAAAGTTTCGTTAAAATTGCTCATTTTTGACGAAAGCGTTTAAATTTTTCTTGAGATGTCTTCAAGTAAGAAAATATAAAAACTGCAGGCAGGAATAATCGTTCATTGTTACATGAAGATTATGCATTGGTAATACTCTTATCAAATGTCAATAGCCTCAATATTCATTGCCACCCTTAAAAACTCAATTATTTTCCTCATCTATAAATTAAAAAAAAAAAAAAAAAATGAAAAATAGAAAGTCTACATAGTTGAGCTGTGTTCAATAACCAAAACGAAAACATTGAACGTGTTAAAAATGGCAATCAACGGGCTATAAGTAATTAGCAAAAAGCAAAAAGATTTTCTCCGATAATAATTTTTCATGCGCGCACATACCAATGCATAAGAAGAAGTATGACTCCGTGACTAGCATTATAGAAAATATTACCTAGCTAAAAAAAATATAAAACTGCCTGTTTTACCAAATCAAATATGGAATTATGACAGTTGCGTTGCCTTGCAGTCAAAGTAAACAAAAAAAATAAAAAAGAAACTACAAAAAACAAAAATGTTAACAGTTTTTACCCAACGTTTACATTAAAAAGAAAAAAAAAATTATATCGGTACCTACTATAGTTGTAATGAACGAAAAGTGAATGAACTATTCGCAGCGCACTTACTGTCACTCTTATTGCTTTTGCTGTCACAAGTAATAACCACACGTACCTACTAACAAACGTAATGTAATGAACAAAAGAGGAAATATTTGAGGCTCTCAAGTCTCAATAGACTTAAATAAACCTCTGAAGCCTAAACAACTAGGAAGCTTCAATTGTTTTATGTCATAGCGTGCACATAAATACACGTGTTATGAGAAACGGTGGAACGTGCCACAATTTTTAATTTGAACATTATTTCAGCATATTTGATGTAAAAAAAAAAACTATTAAATTTAAGAATTCAATAAATTTTACTTGAATGTTGGTTGGCTTTAGGTATATTTATTTCGTTCGTTTTTCTAAATTTAATTTTTTTTTTCGTTAATAGTTTTTTAGTTAGAAAATTATTATGAAAACTGTTTTGAGAAGTTGGAAATTAAATTCTCTCAAAAAGGTTGAGTCGATGAGAATCCACGCAAACTAAAAAATAAAAAAAAAAAACAAATTAATGTGAATAACACGCCTTACACTTTCATTCTTTCAATTTCCAACTATGGTAAACTGAGAATTTCTGTTTACAAAAATTGCTTGGGCAGAAAACATACACAATCAGTATTCTTACAACTTTCCGTTTTAGGATCGTTTTCCCTTTTTAAAAAATGTCTATTCCTTCAGGGGCACCGCCTTTCATTTATTTATGATATAATAACTGCACCAAATAATCACCCTGCCTAGAGCATCCACATTAAACGAAATCAGTTCAATCATTCTTAAAAAAAATTACTTTCACCTAAAACCAATCCACAAAAAATAATGCACATTAAAAATGAAACTTTCCCACAAAAAAAAAAAAAAAAAAAAAAAAAAACCTGAAGCTCGGCGGGGCTGGTAACCCTTTCTTCATTCACAATGTTGGTGGCATTTTAAACTGCATCCTTGTTAAGGCCAAACATTAACAACAACCAAAACAAAAACAATCAAGTTAAGGTATGTTTTATTTCCCTTCTGGCTGCACCTGACCAAGTGAACTTTCCTGCTTCAGTTGTAAACATCGATTTTTGCCAAGGCCGTAGTCAAGAAAAAGGGGCAGACAAAATTCGAGGTTTTTGTTCCAAATATATTGAGTTGGTACATAATTTAGGAGCAGAAAACTATTTGAGCCATCAGCTTTTGTTTGTTGAACAATTCTTGTTTTATTGAGAAAAAACCATGGGGTGATCAATTCACCCCTGATGTGGAATGTTGATCCCCCTTAGATACGGATTTGATCGTTTGAAAGAAGCCGCCACTGTACTGCTGCAGCTATCCAATCAATATCCAGCAATCAATCGCCATTGATCGCCGCGTCTGCATTCGTAATTACCGGCCCCAGGCCATACCATATAGTCAGAGTTTAAAAATGTGCATAAAATTCAAGACACGATTGGGTGCTGCTTTATGACAATCATAATGTCAGAGCATCGGGTTGAAATATTGACGACTGCCCATTTTGGTTTCTTCCGGTTCTCACTTTCTCCCGTGTCGTCGTTACCATCGCCTTCTATACGTTGTAGATATACCTACCTAAGCGATTAAATGTAAACGTCCATCGCGTCGCATCGCGTCTACGGCAATTCACTTGATCGTGATCTAAGCTAGTACCATACTTGGATTCTTTAACCAGGTCAAATAGACTATTTGAACCCACCTTGGGCTACCTTTTCGGAAGAACAATGGAAACACAGTCACAAAATCTCCTCCGTTGAAGATGAGAATTTAAAGAACTTGACTTTTTCGCACTTTTCTGTTTTTTTTTTTTAAAGTTAAGTATCTGACGGATTAGATTGTCTTGGTTGAACGATTAAGGTGCTAAAGTTTATTGCACCATGGTTATTGTATTTGTGTCTGGGTTTATGGATCTTCCAAGGTCTTTAACAAAATACTCCCATTAAGAGCCATAGGATTTTTTTTTGTTCTGAATTGAGAATATTGTTTACTTAAGATAAAGGTTAGTTATATAAATATGTAAAAAAAAAAGAATATAGATCCGACGTGTCATGAGGATGGTTAGAGGAGACATACAATGTTGGAGGTATAGGAATGCACTTTTAATGACATGTCATGTCTATTCAGCGTGAAGCTACCAATATCCGAAGAAAAAAAAAATCGCACACATATGCATTGCACTCCTAGGGTTTTGAGAAAATTAAAATTAAAATAAATGGTTCATTCATAAAATTTTCAAATTGGCGATTTTTGTTTGAATATTTACGGCACATATGGCAGCCTTCAGCCCAATTTGAGCACATTACAAAACAACTTTACCTCTTTGAAAAATCCAAAATGGCGGTGCTACGCTTTGCAAAATTTAATTTCGCACGAAAAAGCTGCAAATATGCTAATTTTTTCATCATCTTTTATGGATGTAGTTAGGTACATTATTTGATTTCTAAATGCAAACTAAACCTGATCGAGCACCTAGTGTAACAAAAAAAAAAAAAAAAAAACGTGTTGTCTAAAAATAGATATACGTAATGAGTCTAATTGCAGGTGTTGATAGAAGAACTTGGGTAAGCTACCCTATTCAATTAGTGAGGCATTCTGGTTTGTGTGTTTAAAGAATAGTTGGATTTTTTTTGGTGATCGAATAATGCACTTTCGAAAAGAGAAATGATGTATAGGAACATTGTTCCCATCAGATTTCATGTTGTAGTATTTTTTTTTTTTTTTTTAAATCAATGGAATTGTTGTTTTCTTTGAAATATTAAGTGAAAGTTATTTCATTATATAAGCAGTGTGACTTAACCTATCAATTAAGAAACTTGAAGTACAAAGTCTTGGCAGGGTCAATATGTTAGGATTTTTGAAATTTCTTTTAAAAGTTTGACTGTTGCACAATATTGGTTTCTTTAACTCGGATACCATTTTGGATCTAAAAGTTTGAAAAAAAAAAATACCTATCTTTGTGTTGGAAATTGATGGAATTATTGAAAATTGTTTAATTTAGCTATTGATTTGGAGAAAAATCATTAAAAATTGTATTTAAATAAGAAGTTTTTGTCAATATAACGAACATTTTTGTATTAAAAAAATACTGGAACATTTACACGAAGAAGATCGATCGGAATGAAATTTTAGCAGTCATTCGTGAATTAACCAAAAGATATTCTATTAAGTTTAAATAAAAAAAGGATTTTTCTCAACATTATTAATTGATGTTCAAAAATTGCTATAACCGCGTTGTTGGGGGGATTCCTTTTTAAATCCCTGGTCGAAAAATAAAAAACGCGTCTAATGTCTGGAGGAAATAAGAATTTATGTAAAAAAAAAACACAGGAATCTCTAGTGCATGTTTTTGTGTTTCACTTTTGCACTATTAAGGCTTAACTACATTCAAGACTTTTTACAAAAAGTGGAAAAGTGCAAAACAAAATCATGCGCTAGACATGCCTGTGCGTGAGAAAGAGTACGAAAATTGTGTTTGATCTGCCATTTCAAATTAAATTTAAAGAAATAAAATCTCTGAAACTTTGCTCCGTGAAGTATTGAGGAGATTGCTTTGACCTCCGGATGTGATGTGATGTGAGATCTCATTTTCCTGAACTATCTTAGTGGTCCTAATTTTATAATAAACTATAGCTGACAGGGCGAACTTCGTTCCACTTATAAGTAATTGATTAAATTATTAATATTCCTTTCGAAAGTCGAGCAAGCTCCAATTGTTATCACGACTTTCCGACATAATTTTCCAATTTTTATCTCCGTAATGTGTTATCTGGTTCAATACAAATCCAACAAAAAAATCTTCATCCAATTTGGATGATGTTCAGCCGAGTTATGTGCCTACGAACAAAAAACTAATTCATTAAGTTTGAAATTTCAAGATGTTTTCACGATTTTCGTACTTCTTCGGTCGAATTTTCTAATTTTCGGTCAAATTTTTCCAATTTTCTGCTCGGATGTGTTATTAATCTGTTTCAATAAAAATCAACCGAATCGGATGATGTTTAGCCGAGTTATGCGCGTACGAACACAAAAAAGAATTAATTTATATATGTGAGTATAATAAACTGTAGGTCCCCTCCATTCCCGCAGACACGAACACAGGAATGGTTGAGAGTTGTAAGTAACTAAAGGCCCTAGATGTTCATGGGCTGTTGTGCCATCAAATTTGTTTTTAATTTTATGAGGTTTACACCTCCAATCATTGCTTCACTATGATCACGGATGAATATTTTGTAGTTTCTAGTAAATATTTTCTCAGGTGTAAATGACCATCATCTTTGGATAACTATCAAAGACAAGTTAATTGAAACGTTGACGTGATAGCGATTAATAATAATTTATTTAAGATTAAATCAAAAAGTTTTATTTTTTTTTAATTATGTATCTTCCACCTGCAAATGTAAACTATTTTTGTATTATTTCTTCCGTTTCAGTTGCGAATCGCTTAATTGTCTAAGTCTTTCTATTCGACAGAAAAAAAAAGTAGGAAGTTACAAATAAATTGCTATCAAAAGTATTAAACAATTACCCGCCAATCTATCCGACAATTAAGTGAATTTATTTCAAAACAATAAAACAGTGGATATAATATCCGCTTTCTGCTTGACTGAACTCCATAATTCGGAGTATGAGGTAGAGATAGCGGCTAGGTAGTTACAATTATTATCTACTCACAATCAATTGCTGTTTTTCACTCAATTTTCAGAACATGTGCCACCTTTACATAGTAGTATAGTCATATAGAGAGTCAGACTGGGTATAAAAAATACCCACTATAAACTTTCGAAACAATCATACCCAATAGGTCCGCAGTAGCAATAATACTGAAAATACTGACGTACCTACATTTATCTATCTATCTATAGGCCAATCCCTGCGACCAAAGTTATACACACGTCGCCCTCAGTGCACAAAGAAAGTGCTTATTAGGTTCGAACTCCATTCGATCGTATCGAGCTGTGTATTTCAATTGCATGAGTTTCTTTCTTTTTTTTTATTTTTACAATTACAACTTCCACTGCCACCGCCTGCCATCATTTTAACTATAGGTACCTAACCTATTATAGTTATGCTACTGCCGAAGCTGAATAAAATAGCAGCACTTGGGCCAAATCAATAGTAGTCCGTTGGAATATATCTAACTTTTAATGGACATTCGAAATGATTACGCGCAATTCAACCGTCAAAATAGTACGCTTTGCAATTAGTTGCTATGATTTTCACTTTTTCTTTGAAACATTCACAAAAATCTGTTTTGTGGGACACAAGAAGGTTCCGTGCATAGGCCAATATTATTTACTTTTATTTTATAAAATAATTTTATAACTCTTTATTCGTATTCCAAATATCAAATGAAATTGTCCTTTAAATGGCTAAATGGCTGGTAAATATTCTTAATGGTTTACCGAATGTCTAAAAACTGTTTGTGTTAATGCTTCTGAATTTCCAAAGTCCATTTTACAAAAGAAACCTTCGAAACCATCGACAATAAACGTTAAACATTTGTTTTTAAACAAAACACCATAGTTAACACATGCAAGTCATTATTAGTTTATCTTAACTAGGTACTCTGTGTTATCCCTTATGCAGCGGAAGCGTCCTCGCATAGTCTGAGATATTTTTAACTTGTGTTTATAAATTAGCACTTTCCACTTTGTCTGCTTCACCATCAGAACAATGTTGACCTTGTTCTTTTAATTGATTTAACACAACACCTTTTTAAGTCTATTTTGTTTTGTTCGTAAAGAAGACATAAATATTCATATGGTTATATTGCTTTTAGTTAAGATAAGGTCTTGAAAAAAAGTACAAATAAACAAAGAGGTATAAAATTCAAGATTAACCATTTTTTCAAAATTCAAAATAGAGGTGCTAATGGTCCATTTTTGTTTTTGTTTGAAATGTGTGAAATGCAATTACAATGGGACAACGATTTCAATAATTCTGTGTTAAGACAAGGCAGTCGTTGATATTTGTATATATGTAAATTTTGGGAGCAAGAATTAGTCAAAATCGAAGCTTTTAAAACAGATACAATAGTATGAAAGGTAGTGTTGCATTTAGAGCTAAGCAATTTATAGTGACGCTCGGTGGCTTGCGCAATAAGATCAGTAGAAGCTGTGGATTTTGATGTAGTCTCTCAAGTCTTTCTGTACCACGAGTTCATACAAGAAATGTTTTTTTATCAACTTGTTGTGGGCTAAATGCCCAAGTTTAATAGCCATAGAGTAGATGGTCCCTCAGCACCTACACAAACAATTTTTATTTACAAATATTGAAAACAAATTGGTGTGAAAACAAAAAAAAATTATAAAAGCACAAAGTCCAAGTAGTACAAGCAAAAGTACAAGCACAACCTCAGTCACAACCCCAACCAAAACCACAACTACAATCATAACCACAATCACAACCACAATCACAATCACAATCACAATCACAATCACAATCACAATCACAATCACAACCACAATCACAACTACAACTGCAGCTATAACAACAAACACAACCATAACCTCAACCATTAAGCGGAAAATAAAATATAAAGCATAGCAGCCATTATAGCGAAAATTTTTTCATGTAGTAAGGAGTTGAGAAAAAATGGTACCTATCAATAGCCGGCCGAGTTTTATATAAATATTTTTGTTTTGACGGTACATACATAGGTAATAATACTTTAATTTCGGCATTTATAGTACAAATATGCTGCGACGCACGGGGTCAGCCATAAGACCGGATTTATGTAAAATTCATTCAAAAAGGTAGATTTCAGGGGACTCACATTGGGCGCCATTCATAGTTAGAGTGATTTTTTTTAGTTAAATGGAATTTATTTAATGAGCTTTCGACTACAAACTAAAAAAAAAAGAAACTAGTTTTCAACAGGTATCAAAATTACAGGTTCTATTTTAAATTAGATACCTATACCTATCGCATGGTTTAATTACTGTTTTATGTATTTTGTTTGGCTAAAATAATTGTACATATTTTAACTTAAGGTATTGATATTTGTCAATTCAGAAAAATTATAATTACCTACCAGTGCAGTGTATACAAAAAAATATCATTCGAAAGTAATTAATGTTTGTTGTTTGCCTTTTTTAACGTTACCTCTCGGACTTGAAATATTAAATACCTGCAAACGCAGTATAAGGTGTGTCATGGTTGAAGTTTAATTGTACACGACCCAGCCCTTCACTTTAAATTCAATTGTTAATCCAAAAATAAATAAATAATATCACTGTCATTGCCTTGAACCATAGAGAAGGTATTATATTGGTAGGCATTTGAGGTTTTATTAGAAGAAAAAAGTGCTCCAGACCAGCGACAAGTAAGTAGATATAGGTATACCTATACAGAATTGCCCCTTTATTTATTTCTATTTAGAAAGTACCTATAATAGTTTGGTAATCATCATAAAATATTTTTTTTTCTTTAAAGTCCAACATTCTATGCAATTTCACAAGTCTTCCGGACTTATGAACTTAAAACCATAGATTTCAGTTGCAGCAGGGCCGCTGTAGCACTTGGCTGTTTGGCCTAACTTGACTTAAACGACCAAGCCCAGTTTTGTTTTCGTTTTGTAATTTTCACTTTCGCTCGTTAGAAGATTATATGCGGTAGAAAAAAAAAGTGTTGAGTGCAACCTTACTGCGGTCCAACTCTTCATTCCTTAGGTAATAATAGATAATAATTATAGACCCTTGCATTTTCTAGTCTTGCCGATGACAGTCAGACACTCTCATATGGTTGTAAAACTGACAGTCTGACACTCTCTATGGTGTAGACACGCCTTAAGGTTTTTCTAAAAAATTGAAATTTCAGAACGCATAGTTAAAAATATTAAAATGTTTTTTGTTTTTTTTTTTTGGTAAGGACACAGTTAAACATGTTTCTGCAACAAATATGAGAGATCTTAAAGCATACGATTTAGTTCGAAACATTTCTAATTAGAATGCTTTTGGAAATAATATTTTTTTTTTTGTTAGAGACAGGAATTTGGAAAAATGTTTTTATAATGTTCCTACACATGATTAGAAAATGTTTCTGAAACAAATGGAGAACATTTCAAGATCCTTTAAGCAGCATTTTGTAAAAAAAATATTTTTTTTTTAGTTAAAACACATGAAAATGTTTCTGCAACAAATATGACAATTTGAGGGGATTGTCCACAACAAATTTTGTTTGAATTGATCAATAGTGTAGGCACACTGAAACAAATGAGAAACATTTCCAAACTTTTTACAAAGTATTTCTATACAATACCTACAAATATGTCATAGAGTGGAGAAACATTCAAATGTTCCCGCAACAAATGGGGAAATTTCGATAACGCTATTATTATTTAAGTTTAAAATGCTTTTAAAATGGTTGGGAAATATTTGAAAAACCTTTTCTAAAAAAAATAGTTTTAAGGACTATTGTTACAGAGTGGATAGACATTAAAATGTTTCTGCAACAAATGGGAAGAAAATGCTTTTGAAACAAATACGAATTATTTCAAAAACCTTTTAGTAAACATTTTTTATCTTATGGAATGAACACACATTAAAATGTGTCTGCAACAAATGGGAACCATTTTGTAGAATTTTTGAAAAAAAAAAAAACAATTATGAACACACTTTAAAATGTTTTTTAAACAAATGGGAAACATTGTTCCTTTTGGTATGAACATTTCAAGCTGTTAGATATTTAGACAAATTTTGGCAGATATCTTTAGAATAATTAGTTTATTGAAATAAAATAAAAATTATCTCAAATAAAAATAAACTTCAAAAACAATCAACATGACCTATGGTATTAAAATAAAATATGCATACCTTAAACAACATTCCTTATGTTGGTTTATATGCTGCACGTGTAAATCCATATAGAAGTGACTTAAATTGCCTCGCGTCTTCGCCGTTCCAATATCAACTTCGAATGATGTTTTAAATGTCAGATTGAAATTGCTGGCCATCGACATGATAATTACGAAAATTACATTTCCTCGAGACTCGAGATAGTGTAGCATCAGGTTATTTTTGGCTGCATCAGCACCATCACACAACATCAGAAGGACTGAATGTGAAACAGGCTTAAAATTAGCTTGAGTCCACCACCATCACCGGAACAAGATACAAACGCAAAATACCGCCAAAAAAGAAACATCAGAAATAATAATACAAAAAAAAAAAAAAAAGAAAAACTACATAAACTTCAAGATAATGGTGATTGGCTCCACACATGTAATGTATGTATAGGATGGGGAGACGTTTGAGTTCAGGTTTGGGTTGCCTTGATATGTTGGAGCGCTAACTTGCTGAAAAATGGCCGTACCACCTGCATCGCCTGCAGGCAGTCAGACTGGCATAAAAATGTTGTCTGCTGAACCTGAGGCATGCAGGCAGCAGGATGACAATTGCAGTGATTGCATGCTTTTCCACCATCCGACCCGCCCCCGCCAGTACAGCGCCCTCGGGATCGTTATACTCACAGGAGGTACATAGACCTTTTGTGAAAGTGAAACTTTTGCCGTAGGCTGCTGAATGGCTGGCTAGATGGTTAGCTGGCTATATAACATGGCTGTGTGGCACCACTGGCAACAGCCGCCAGCTTTGTTGCTGTCGCGTCGTCATCGTCATAGTCATCGTCTTGGTCGTTAAACAATGTCTGTTTGGGTCGAACTAAAATCGGTTAATTCCACATGATCACCAAGTTGACCATGTCAGCCGTGATGGGTTCAGTTAACCTCCTCCGAGTTGCAGTAGCACTGGCGGCTGCGTGCTGATGTAGTTATTTGAATAATTCATTGGACATTGTTGCTTATGTGAGCTGGTTTGTGGTGGTGCATTACTGGTTGACCATATCTACCCACCTACAACAACAGCTATTGGGATTCCTTATTGCTGCTTCTCTTAGAGGGCAGCTGAAGGCTGAGAATTGGATGCACAGATGTGCGTGAGAGGAATTCACGCATATGATCGATAAATGCGCGTACACTTTGTTGCAAGAATTGAAGAATTGGCTTTGCCTTCTTGGAAAGCTATGCGGTTGGCTGGTGGTTCGTGCCAAATATATACATTTCTTTTGCATATCTGCATGGAGTCATATAGTGACTGAGACATGACAGTTAAGGGAAGGACTGTTTCATCAATATGGAATAGATGTTTATGAGGCCCAGCTTTTATAAAAAGACTGAAGAGTTGGGAACGGAATTTTGTTACCAATTACCAAGAAGAGGTATAACAAAAATTGCTTTTACACACAAAAATTGGCATATCGTCCTGGCAATCTCACATGGATTTATTTCAGTATAGAATTTGTATTATGACAAAAAAAAGTGAAGTTCAGTTTTCTATTTCCTTTAAATTTAAAAGCAAATTTCGTTATAAGGGGCTGATTTTAATCTCAGCTCTTCAGAATCTCACAAACAAAAGAATTCCAAAAGAACTTAAATTTATCGAAAAAGTACCATCAATAAATAGTCTATACAAAAATTAAAAATAGGGCCCTACCCTAAGACCATTTTTAATTTGTATGCCGCAAATCCGCTCCTGGTAGAATTTGCCAGCAATGGTAGATGAATTTCACTTCAACGCCGACGTACGTTAGCGATGCATTTTTTTAGTGGAATTTTGACGAAGAATTTTTTAGTTTGTAGGAATAAATTAAAGATTCATGTTGGCATTTAACTAAAACCAGTGCCGTAGGTCATGAGAAGCATATATCTACCATACCTGCCCTTTACTGTCTATTTTGTATTGGAGTTTTGTTTTTTAATGATTACACATGCATTATGCATATATACCTACAAATGCGTTAGTGTCAAGGTAAATGGCTTGCGTTTAATGGAAAAAGTTTCAATTAATACATACTCTTAAAAAAACCGTTATACAAGAAAAAAACCAAAATTAAATTAAGCTTAGATCTTGAATGTAGTTCTTGATTGTTAACTTAGAGGTGTGGATTCAAGCCCCACTCTGTTCTAAATATATCCCCAGCTTCAACTGGACGCCAACCATGAGCTAATTAACACCTTATTTCTCAGTCCAATATGCCAACAAAAATTCTTTCCTTTCAAAGAGATATTTATTGAATTAGTTGCCTTTTAGAGCCCAACCCAGTGATGTAGTTGGAGTGCGTCCATCGCTCTGTTTTGATACCATAACTTGGCTGGCTTATCAAGTATTATCTGATGGATCACAGAACACCCACTTAAAAAACCAAAGTAATCAATCGTTTGTCGTCGCAGCTTTTTTATACCATTATTTTGATTAAATTTTTTCAATTTAATTTTTGTCTAAAAATAAATTAGTTCAACTTTTCTTAAAATCAACCTGATGTCTTCGTTCTAAAATAAGAAAAACCATCACGTCATAGAATGACATCTAATCTTAAAGAGCATGTTGCACTACATCACCGACAAATCAACTCAAAATCCTAATTCCAAACGTCAACATTCTTATGTTACTTCAAACAGCTTCAACTTCATACAATTAATCCCACTCATTACAGTTTTAGTTTATTTTAAGAAAAAAACAAATACAAAACTTGCTCCGAAAACATGATTTACTGTTATACACTAATCCTAATCACCATTAGCTGAACTATCAATCAAGTGACAGTTTATACTTTATATACGACTGCTATTAATATGCCGCCCCTTTACAACTACAAAGTAGAAAAGTTGCAGCTAAGATAGATATGAAGAGACTATCAGAGTCTATGATTACCTGTGTTATGCATTTCAAAATTTGACAAAGTCAAGGTCGTAGCCAAGAAGGTGATGAGCAGGAGTGTTAAATATGTTTAAAAAATTTAAGTTGCTAGACAAATGTAAATTTATAACAGTTATAACAGTTTAAACCCATTTAAAGTGAGTATGCATTAGAGCGTTTCACGCGAATTGAAGAAAAACTGTGGGTGTCCATAGTATTATCACCGCAGCAGGGCAAGGCTCTGTCCCTGCGGGGCCACATAAACAGTGTACTCTTATAATCAAAAATAATAAAAAAAATGGTCTGGAAATTACTAAAGAAATGCCAATTTATAACAGTTTTGATTATCAAAGTAATGTTTAATCGGCTCCATAGGGACCGCTTGCCAGTGGGCATACTTCGGGCACCCGGATTTTTTTTTTCAACAAGTCGCGCGAAGTGCGTTCATGCACAACCTGTTTTTATTAGTAATAAACTGTTATAACTGTTATAACTGTTATAAATTGGCATTTCTCTAGCCTCGATTTAAAAAATAAATATTTAATTAGGTGAAAAGATATTTCGTATGAAAAACCAAGGCCTATAGTGACTTATCATTCCTACTCTCAAGCTTTCCTATTATATCCAAAGGTCTAACGATGAACTTTTTCATGAAAAAAGATATTCTTGGAAGATTTGGCAAGGAAATATTTTGTATAGGTTTTAAATAATTTTTTCTAATTGGGGGTTAAATTCCCCTTAAATGTTTTTGGTGAATTTCATTGTCAGGAGTCACTTTAACAAAAAAACAAGCTTAGCTACAAATTGTCGCTGATTGTATCCTTGTCAAAATAAACTATCAAAACTCAAACTTATAAAAAAAAATTCATTCCCCCTTTTGAATTTTTATATTCCCCTATATCTACGGCCTTGTAACAAGTCCGTATTATTAATAACGAATTTCTCTATCGTGTTGATCTTATAGTGAAACGTTTTTATTCAGAAAAAAAAAAATCAAAAACCAAAACAAATTTACCACACATTATATTCAGTATTCACCTGTTGCATTAGACAGGTTAACTTGTAGAGGTATAGCGAGTGGTACCAGTTCCATATAGACGTCGCCATCACCATCGCCGTCATTGCTGGCATATGTTTGTGTGCTGGAAAGCTGGAATATATGCGTAATAGTTTATTAACCCATTCTCTGTCCCAAATGGTAAAATTGTATACAAATTCTCGATTCTTGTTCACGAAATCTAAAGCCAGCAAACCGAATGACTGATCGAGATGAAACATTATATATGACGAGAGGCAATATAATCAAAATCAAAGACTCATTCGTTTGGTTGTCGTCATATAGTCAGTCAGTCGTTGACGTTTTGTTGTTGTTGTTGTTGTTGGTTTTCAATTTAAAACGAGATTTCAACGCTAGAGGTCTTGTCGTCAAACTAGGAGATTGGGTGGTTGCTTTGCTGGGGTTTGGAGTATGTTATGTGTACATATCTACTTACATTTATATGAAATGGTCTGGTCATGGTGGTGTTTTAGCTGGATGGAACTTTTATGCAGCTGATAGATTGACTTGAGATATTATGTAGTTCATTAAACTTCGATTGAGTGAAAACGTTTTGTGATGTAATAATTTTTGTTTTGATTGAATTTTTCGATATAACCGTACTCTGAATGATATTTGATATTTTTTAAATTGCATATAGTGGCATCAGCATCATCATGATGAATGTTCATATTTAACAAAGTGATGGCTATAATAAACTGCCTCAGACCAAAACCACACCAAACTTGCACTTAAAATTAATGCAGAGGTAACTGGTGAATAATTTGAGGTTTTATTCTGCACAGAATCGACATTTTAGACCGGCACGCCATATTGAAATCACTTGAAGATTGAACAGGAGAGCACTACTTTATTTCTTATGAAGTATTTTTATTACTTTTTTTGTGTTAAACTAATTTAAAAAAAAAATCACAACAATTAGGAAAATTTTCCAAATAATAAAAAAAGCATTCCTTTGCATCAATTCTCATAAATTCACCCTGCGTTTTTAATACACTCTGAAAAATGTCGGTTCACTACTTCTAAGTTAATTGAGTACATCACACCCACTCCACTTCCGAAGCATGCCAATGACACACCAGAACCATGAGCCACTTCTGTGCGAATCGGGTCTAACACTTTCTTAGTTTCACATTATACCAAAATATTTTTAATCAGTGATAGGCTTAGCTGGCATTTATTGCTGGGAACAATGGTTTTAGCTTATCTTAAGAATACAAAATAAATAAAAATATGATAAAACCTTTGAGATTAATTCGTTGAATTACATCAAAACCTAACCAGTTAAATATAAATCAACGACATGAAATAAACTTTTTAACTGTTACCCTTTATAAATGCTCCATAAATTTAAATTATTCTGTTTCTTATTTAAGTACCTAGGTACTCACTCAATTTTTAAATACCTTGACCACTATAATGGCCATACGACGAATTTTAAAGTAGGCATGACAAACACAAGGAGCAAATAATTCAAATAGTAGTAGCTACATAAAAAAAGGATGTGATAAATGAATATTTTTATATTCATCGTCACAGAGATTGAATAAAGCAAATACAGTAACACAAATTAGTTCTAAAAATTGGAATAAATCACCGATATTGTCTTAAAAGAAATTCAAAATGTTGTATATTAATGCCTTAAGAAGTTTTTAAACACATGTTTAAGTGCACGCTATGAGCACGCCCACTGACACACCCATTTTTTTTTATTTTATTGCTAGTTTTTTAAGAAGCCTTATGTTTGCTTTGATAAATATTAAATAGACGTATTTTGTAAGGGAAAAACTGCATTTTAAGATTTAAAAGTTAGTTAAATAGTTAAAAGTGTAGTAGCCGTGGCCTGATGGTTAGTGCGATGGACTGTCATGCCGGAGGTCTAAGGTTCGAGCCCCAGCCTCCGCCACCTATTTATTTAAAAACAAAAAACGGCTACTGCCTCTTGCGAGGAATTGACAAATCCTCCAAGAGTATCTCCTGTCACAGAAAAGTGCCGCTCATTAGCCGTTCGGATTCGGCAATAAACTGTAGGTCCCCTCCATTCCTGCAGACACGCACACAGGAATGGTTGAGAGTTGTAAGTCACTAGGCCCAAGTTCTTCATGAGCTGTTGTGCCATAAAATTTATTTATTTATAAATAGTTAAAAAGGCTTTAAGAAATCGGCTATTAGTTAAAATCTTTATAAGTTTAATACTGGTGCAAGTGAGGTAGGTTATTTCGTTACAAATGTCAAACCTCGGTTCCAAATCATCTCATTTCCCCTTGAAATTGACATTTCGAAATCAGACATTTTGAACTGAATTTGGAACAAATAAGTTTGTAAATAACGTGCAAAGCTTACGACATTGAAAATGTCAAAATTCGTTTATTCATCGAAAAGAAAGGAAAAACTACAGAATTAAGTGATTATACGTCAGATCAAATTAAAAAAATTACCAAATTTTGAATACCTTAAGATTTTTTTTAGAAAATTTCCCCTCCCGCCTAAATGGGGGGAAAAAGACCACCCCTCCCGTATGGTTTTTGTCTTGTCTTGACTCAACCTACACGCTCTAGCATGAATGGAATCATCCTGTATGAATAGGAAAAATATTGGAAAGCCATTGCTCTGAATACCCTTTCAAACACAAAAAGAAATTTTATAATTAGATGCCACTTTTTGTATTTACCCTGTAAATAGAAACAAATACAAAAAAATAACTGAATGGCTCTTTTTTGATTTTATATTACCAACATTTTGTAACTTAATGAATTTACATTTTATGACTTTTATAAGCTTATGAACTTATTGAACATTTTACCTTGGATCTTATTCCAACTGATGCTTACCCACTGTGTAAATAAAAACAAAACGATTAAACCATACCACACAACGCTTATGGACCTCCAGAGCTGTCAAAAACTTCCATAAAAACTGCATAAAAAGTTATTATCGATGTGCTCATCGGTTTCCACCGAAAAAAAAAACCAGGAACCTGCCACCAAAGCTATAAAAAATCAAAATAAATTCCCAAACGATAAATTTCCCCCAAAAAAATGCAACAAATGCTTATGAAAAAAAAATCACTAAAACACTAAAGGCTGCACCTTCAAAAACTGAACGAGCATCATGTTGTTATTTTAAAGCAATTCGTAGCGTAACAAATTTGTATGTTAACCCGAGATACAGCAGGACACATAAATCAACTGTCGTCCCGAATCTCGTCCCGAAGAAGATGAGTTGCTACCTTCCACCCAACATATTTATGTATATAAAAGGGTAAATCAAAATAAAGACTATATGTGGAAGGATTTTCGGTGACCTAAGCTGGGGCGCGGGCTTGGGGCTTGAATCGACTTAGCGCGTTTATTATGGATGCGCGCACTTAAAATAGTCGATATACGCAACAATGGACAGAAGACACGCAGTGTTATTGTGCGGATGACCATAAATCATTTCAGCACGGAGTTGGTGGTAGAGGTAGTGGTGGTGGTGTCTCCAAACGATAACCGGAAAATCACCGAATTAAATCCCCACGAAATAAATCTTCAGATTCCCGATTTATACCTAAAAAATAAATTTATATACAAAAAAAACGAGAAGCCTCATGAATTTTTTGGGACTTCTTTGGAGGGACACCATCAAGTCGCGACACGAGCCAGATTATGTGTGTGCCTTATCTGTCCACCCCAAAAAAAGGAACGTATTTCGGTACAATATACATATATGCATTTGAAAGAACCTCGATTCTCGAGTGAATTAATTTGAATTTCAACGATGGAAAAGCCTCTGATATGGGAGTGCTGCATGTTGCTACGGCTTAAAAGCTCAGATCAATCTTCGAAATCTGAGAAAACGACAAATGTCAGGACATTAGTAATTTATATCGTGTCTCTCTCACTTGGTTTGATTCTTGCAGTTTTATTTTGTAATTCTTTTTCTTTGTCTTTGCATTTTTCAGAAGACATAAAT
Source organism: Epistrophella euchroma (assembly GCA_947049315.1). Taxonomy (NCBI): domain Eukaryota; kingdom Metazoa; phylum Arthropoda; class Insecta; order Diptera; family Syrphidae; genus Epistrophella; species Epistrophella euchroma. The sequence goes on from OX346248.1 coordinate 59,483,236, forward strand.
CAAAGAAATTTACAGTGTGTTTCTAGAACCGCCATCATCATCGACAAATTTATGTTGCTGCTGCACTAGATTTTTCTGGAACTATTAATTTAAAAAGTGAAACGCTTCGTCAAACGAAATCGAAACTCAATTTGAGGCTGCAAAAATAAAACAAAAAAAAAAAATAAAAATTTAATAAAGTTGTATGGGGCCATTAGCTATATGTATATAAGTTGATGTTTGATTATGATTAATAGCTCTGTCTCCAGATTTCAAGTTCAAGTCAGAGTTAGGTATCCTGTGAGTCTGATCGTCTCTTTAAGAATTATTATTTTTTTTTATATTTTGAATGCGTTTTTCTGAAAGAGAATTGTTTTTCTGAAGAGGATAGTTCTCGAACAAGTAGCTGGATACTTATAATAAAGATGATATGCTGAGGCATACGAAACGAGGTTAACATAAATTGGGTTGTTTTTAAAATAAATAAAAATGATTTAAGGGTTTGAATAAGCAATTACAGCTAAATACAAAACTAAAAACGACTTTTAATATTGCTTTACATTTGAAAAAAAAAAAAAATACACCTACCAATCCAACTATTAATGGCCTTAAGTCGACTTTCTTCATTTTGTCTTTGAACGATAAACGTTTCGTATTTCACTTTATTCAATTTGCACATTGCAATTTGCATTCTAACTTAAAATTTTTCACTTTGCACCATGCATTTCCACTTTCTAAATTGCCTTTTGCATTTACTAACTAACGCTTTGCACTTTGCATTTAACGCTTTGCACTATGCGCTTTTCAATTTGAACTTTTCAATTTACACTACGCTATGTACTTTGAACTTTGTAATTTGCGCGTTGGCATTGCACTTAGCACTTTTTAATTTGCACAACGTATTTTTATTTTCTGCAATTTGCACTTTGCACTTTGCATTTCGTACCTGCCTTGTACTTTGCAATTTACGCTTTGCACTTTTGATTTCTACTTTTCAATTTTTTCACTTACAATGTTCATTTTTCATTATACACACTCTTCATCATGAACTTAGCAATTTGCGAATTTGCACTTTGAATTTTTCAATTTTTACTATGTATCTAGCACTTTGCACTTTTTGTCTTACTTTTGCACTTTATACTCTGCGTTTTGCATTTTGCACTTTACATTTACAGCTTTTCATTTTACATTTTGCATTTTTACTTTGAACTTTACACTTTGCACCATGAATTTTTCAATTTTTAAACTGCCTTTTACATTTAGCAACTGGCGCTTTACATTCTCAACTTTGCACTTTTATTTTGCTTTTTTTAATTTGCACTTTTCATTTTAGCCCTTTATAATCTGCGATTTACACTCTGAATTTTGTGTTTTTCAACTATTTTGCAATTTGCATTTTGCACTTTAAAATATAGGCTTTGACCTATGCACATTTAATTTTGTAATTTGCAATTTTCACTGCATTTCGCAATGCGCGCTTTGTACTTGACAATTTTTTCGCTATGAAAATGTTACTTTCATTACGCACTTTTGACTATGTGTACACTTCACAATTTGAGCTTTTCAATTTGCACTTTTCACTTTGTACTTTACTCTTGCACTTTATGCCTTGCAGTTTGCACTTTGCACATTTTATTTTGCGATTTGAACTTTGCTCTCTGCACTTCGCACTTTTGGCTGTTTTTTTCTTCTCGAAGTGCGCTGCTACCATTACACCATAAACCGCATCAACAAATCATTGAATAATCAATACAGGTGAAAAAAAATAACAAAATATCAAAACTATCTTTAATCAAACCACAATAATAGTTCTCTTATGCATTTTTCTCCCAAAGAGGCTTTATAGAAACAAATTAATCTACCACACCAAATTTCTATGCCTAGATAACATAACATCCAATCTAAAGATCAGTTTAAGATCTATCTTCCATTCTGACCTTTCGATCTCTGTGAGTCTTACCGATTTTTCTTGTTGTTTGCAACATTGTTGCCAACAGTAGGTATGCGGTCCATTAAATTCTGTGATTGTGCACTATGGCCGATGTTTTCTGCCTGCCACCACTGAACACAACACTCGTTTTGTCGGGTTAGAAAATTTCAATGCAACACGAACATTTTCCGCAATATACCTCTGTCAAAAATAACACCCAGCGCAGCAGCAGCGCCACAAAGATCAGCAACTGAATTTTGCGAAGATGTATTACAAATCTCAAGACGATAAGCGTGCAAAAACCCATGTTGCCACCTAGAGATCAGACCAGAGATGATGATAATGATGATGATACACCGAATAGGTGCATATTCAGTAAAATCAGTGTTGCCACTTTATTTAAATTTTATGTTTTTTGAGACCTTATTGGTGCTATTTTAAAACCATTTGACACTAAAGACGCAAATTTTGGATTTTTGTTAAGCTAAAATGTGCCTTTTTAATGTGACCTTAACATAAATATTAAACAATCTCAGGAATAGCTCAAAAGATTTCAATAAAATCTTTTGTAGGTATTTATTTTAAAGTCTTTATTTTAAAGCTGTCAAAAATAAAAACAAATTTAAACAATCGTTTTCTTTAAGTTTTTACCCCCACAATTTCAAAATCTGCTACTAAATCCTATGATCTTGGAATATAATATTTTCTTTATAAAAATACAAATTGGCATCACTGGTGTTAAGCATATTCGATGACAGTAGCGGTATGGTTATCCGAGGATATTCATTTTCATTGAAAGTCATCGTCCGTGGGACTCCGTTGACGATGCGATGTGTTACTGCGCTACAAGGATTCCTAGAAGTATCATCGATTTCGGCACTATACTGCTGGTGGCTCGAACTCGACTATAGCGAATGAGGCAGTGCGGCAGAAACAAAACTCGTGACTTTGTTGACATTTGAATGAGCTAGCTCATCGTATGCATGTATGTAGGTTGTATTAGTTGGTTGGCTGTTTCTTGGTGCGTTGACTCTAGGATAGGACGTACCTGACCTTTAGGGAACATTTTTGAAGGAACCCCGCCATAAAAGGCGAACACCACAAATTCTTCCTGGGGTGATACCTCTATATGATCAAGTCAATGCATCTGCAGCATCAGTAGCTTCATCGTCGCCGCCACCGTCGTCGTCAACCTCATCATCATCGCTTCCTCGTCCGCGACAACACTCATGCTCACATTTTAGACAAGGTAGGTCTAGGTATAGTCTCAGTCAGCATAAAAAGCAAGCAGCAGGCAGCGCCAGGCAGCAAACAGCGAACCATTTTCCGGGCCAGGTAAGGTAGATAGGTATAACAGCTCTCCCAGATTTGTGGAAAATTGTAAAATTCCTTTTACTCACTGTTGGGGCTCCTTACCTGTTGCCTAGGCTAACTTCAGTTGGTGGTGGTTGGTGAGTAAAATGCAGCTTTGCCCTTAAATGGCAAGTGCGGTTGTTTATGGTAATTGGAACTTTTACTTATTGCCATCAGCAGCAGTAGCAGAAGTATTTGCAGCGAGCGGGCAGAGGCAGACTCCCTGATATGTAGGTTGGCATGGTATGGCATGGCGATGGCATATGGGGATTTCGACAACCATAACGGTCATAATGTACAACATAGTTGAGAGAGTAGCTATGGCATTTGTTTTTGCTGTTTGGGTGGTTGGTGGTGTATCTGCAGTCAGGAGCATAGCGAAAAAGGGGATTTGAGGGGTTGATAAGTACCCCCAGAAATAATAGATATTATGCAAACAATTACAAGATTACATTCAAGAAATTTTAACATTGACTTGCTTAGAAATTTATAGTCTGGCGATTTGAACAATTCATTAAAAAAAGAAGAACAAAAATGCGAAATTTCAAAGTTGCGAATATATTAAAAATATGTGTTGCAAAACTTCATTGCCTAAATCATTCCCAATAAACACTCAATACCTTAATGAAAATAACTTGCGAAATTGCGAAAATGCTAAGCTGCGTATAAATGGATTCTCTATTCTATTACAAAAAAAAATTGTTTTTCCTAAAATTAGTTTGATCCAGCTTTTCAAAAAATAAAATAGCAAACAATTTTAATTTCAAAAAATTTAAAAAAAGCTGAAATTTTTGCAAAGTTGCAAACATTTTTAATTTTATTTTTAAAAATATTTGGTGTTAAACTTTAAAGAAAACCCGATACCAAACAGCGGCAATGAATTCTTCGTTAGAGAAAAGAAAAACTTTCAAGATTGCTGTTATAAGTGTTAGTAAAAATTTGCATATTTGCGAAATTGCGAAAAACTTTTTTTTTAGGTTTTTAAAGTTTATATTGCTTGATTAAAAAGAAAATGATTTCTTCATTTTTAATATAGTCTGCAAAAGGTATTTTTGCGAACTTGCTAAATTGCTTAAAAGGTTAACATTTGCGTAGAAAGTAATAAAGTGTTCAATAATTTTAAGAATTTTCGAAATTTAAATAAAATGTTGAATGACAAAAAAATATATGGAACGCAATAAAACATTAAACTACAAAATTGTAGCAACTATTAATTGCTTTTTTTGGTGTCAATTTTTAAAACGCAGCTTGCAACTTTGTTTTTTTTTTCTTAGCGCAAGTCATTCTTTGCTTGCAAATCTCTCACAATTTGGATCAGTATTTCATAATGGACATTATCTTGAATTAATCTTCTCCTCCAAGGCCACTTCCAAGGATAATCCTGGCTACGGCTCTGTTCTTGCGCAGCAGTGAGTCAGAAATAAAGGAAATGGTATCTATGTCTATGAAAAAATTCATTGGAAAAACGATTGCAAAGCCGGAAAAAGCACAACATATTTTTAAGCGATGACCAGGAAGAAAGTGGCTGACGCTAACTTACCGGAGTTGGAAATGATTTAAAGGGAGATCGTTTGTTTTAGTCGTTTGGCATAATTTTTTTGAGTTTTTATTATTTATATGCATTTTTGTTATTTGAGAAGAAATCCCCATTTGAAAGTGTAATCCATATAAATAATGCAAGAAGACAAATGTGTAGAAAATTGTTGAAAAGTAGAATGTAGTTTAAGTAATGGTGCAATAAAAATAATGTATTAAATACATAAAGAAGAAATTTGCTGAAAAGGTGTACCCGGAAGGAGTGAAGGAAGAGAGGCAACGCAAGGAAATTAATTATTATGCCACTTTAGAAATCGAAATACACTTGGCAATCAGCTTTCAGAATTATTTTGGTTGCTTTTCGATGCAATTTCATTGTGTAATAGTAGTCTGCTATTTCGTTTAGATTGAGTTGAGGCCGTCAGAGTTCAGGATTCTTTCGAAAAGAGCAAGAAAACATTCACTTGGCTTTGATGACACAATATCAAACCAGAGGCCATATGCATAAACTGTAGTAAAAGCTTTTACTGGTAAATTTCCGTAGCGTTAAATCAAAGTAAATGCTAAAAAAGTATGCGTGCGTAGTCAGTTAAACTATGCGTGCGTAGTCAATTTAACTATGCCTGCGTAGTCAATTTAACTATGCCCGCATAGTCAATTTAACTATGCCTGCGTAGTCAATTAAACTATGCCTGCGTAGTCAATTTAACTATGCCCGTATAGTATAGTCAATTAAATGAAAATTTCACTTTACCCAAAGAGGTATTATCTAATAATTTAGTAAGGTTGTGTGCCAAGTTTCAAGTGTCAAGCTGTCAAGTCAAAAAAGTTGCATTTACCATGAGATTGAAGAACTAGAAGATTCTCCAAAAATATAGAACTATATATGTAGGAAAGGTGTTTTTCTTGAGAAAGATTATTATTCTACAACTCGGTAAAAAGCTTTTTGGATCACTAAAATTGAAACTTTCGCCTCAAATGCACACATTTTTAAGGCTTTCCACTTCATTGCCATTGACTCAAATCCAATGAAACAACAATAACATTGTAATTGCATTCGAATAAAAGTCCCATTGATATAAATTACCGCATGAAAAAAAAAATCAATTGATACAAATTTTGTTCTGCTGTTGCCGATGGCACTCCCCCTTGAAGCGATTTTAAAAATAAGAAAAAACACAAAGTACCTATCTACTTTAGAAAACCTATTGTGCTTGTGATCTACAATAAAAGTGCCTTTCTCCCTTATTAAAAAAAAAAAACATAACTTGTCTTTTTTTAAACCCAAAGCCAATCAGTGTTGCATGAAGCTGATTGTTGATTTGTCACTGAGCGAAAGTATATGTTCAAGTCTCCAATAACAGCTCCACGCCCTCACAATCGTACTTTTTTTTTTCTATACTTCAACCGCGAAATTGTTCATGGTTAATTCCAAAATGGTTCTTTAATTTATTTTACTCGCACCCTTGGCCCTTTTTTTTAATGTGTCTTTTTAATAAATTGTAATCAAATCAATTTTGAAGAAAAAATAAAAATGTAACAAGCATATTCCCGATATAGCGATCGTTTTGATTATGTCAAAATTAGTGATAAACTACCGTGAGTGGTCGTCATTGTTGCTTGAGTTTGTATAAATGAGTTTAGCGCAGGCGGAAAATTGATTAACCAAGGTCATACAATCAACTCAGACTCAAGTGATCAAGGCAGGAATGAGGAAAATAAAATAAAATGCATGAGTGAAGGTTGCATGAACTTCTCGCAGCCTTATATACTTGCCTCTTGAATATAATGGGATGTATAGATGCATTTAAACGAATCGCTATAGCATCAACTGTCATTAAAATACATACTTTCAAAGTAAAAAAGGAAAAATGATACCTAATTATTTGTTTTTGTGAATAAAAAACTAATACTAAAGTAAACAAAAAGAGACCTAAAAATGCCAAAAAATGGAAACATTGGATATATTGCGGGAAAACCGTTTCCAGGATAAAAAAAAATGTTGTAGGGTGCGTAAAAAGTCCTACCTGTACCTAAATACAAGAATCACTTGCAATTTGGCAAAGTTAGAGCTACTTAAAGAAACGAGACCAAAAATCATAAAAACCGTTTTAAGTCGAACACGAAGCGAAAACGAGAAAGTAACCTCTTAAGTTTTGGACTTGAAATGACCTAAGGAACTCATGGTTTTCTTCTGTGGCGTTGATTTCGGGACACCCTGTATATGTAGGCAAACCTACGGCACGTTTTACTGCCTGAATAGAATGGAGACGGAGCTGCAACAGGAACTACAGCTAGAACAGCTGTCAAAATATTGAATACACACAAATTTAATGTTGCGAACACAATGCAACGCAGCCGTATACGGAGCTGCAGCCGCAGACGGAAGAGTTTGCCACTTTTAACTTTTCAAGCGCATCTTTGTTGACGTTTCAAATTGTATGAAAAAAAAAAACTTTATGCGTCGGAAAAAAATATTGTGGTTATTTGTATCGCAGCTCTTCAACATGCAGCTGCGGCTCCATTTCAGCATTCCATTCTGTTCAGGCTTTCCCAAACCGACGCAAAACTCTCGGTGAGAATTTGCAACGACCGAAAAATGTTCCAAGATTCACATCGCATTAGTGTTGCCACTCTTATTAATTACCATGTTATATAATTTGAATATGTAGTTGAAAGTTTGTCGTGGTTTCGAATGTTTCGCGTTGGTTTGGAATAGCCTTTACTTTTCAAAACTGCCAAATTCTGGTTATTTCAGTGTCAAAGTTCATATAATAAAATGAAATTGGACTAAAACTTATAAAAAATTATCAGTTTTGGGAAGCAAACGAAAAAACTAAATTTGTTAGTTGCCGCAAAGGTGATGATTTTGACGTTTGTAAGTAAAAGAGAAAGGAGTATGTATATTATATAGAGCTTTTCACCAAGCTATCTCTTTCTAAGTGTTCCAATGACACTTTGAGGGAAAACATTTGATTATTCGCTAATGACGATACATTCTTGTTGTAATCCACTAAATGCACTTTTTCTCATCGTTCAATAATGCTTCTTTTAACACTTGCAAATAATAATTTGTATCCAATCAGTTTTTTGCGAACAATGCTTAGTGACTATCAAAGTATTTTTTTTCTATCGTTTGACACTGACGCATTCCGCGAGTGCCTTTAGTGTAGAAGTACTTTAGACAATAAAGAACTTTACAAATCTGTCAATGTCAAAAGTGGCAACCATCTTTTTGTGGGAGCTGTCATGTGAAAATCGAACCGGTTTTTATCTTTAAATCAGTTTGTAGTGTTTTTTTTTATTTTAAGTGCAATATTAAAAACATTAATCTTGCTATATAAATATATCTCACATAATGAACAATGAAAAATAAATGTCAGTACCCACAAAGTGATGATTTTGACGTTTATGAATAAACGAGAGAGGTATACATATTGCTATTTGGTAAATGACGGAAGAAGAGAAATTTATTTCTGATTTTTTTTGTCTAAATCGTTCCTGAAGTGGTCACAAGTAACAAATTTTTCTTCCGGATTATCAATCGAAAAGTCCATAGGCTTTGATTTGGTATTATCAACTTCGAATATACCAAAGTGGTCCCACTAATTGAATTCAATTGCATTAGTTGTTGTTATTATCTTCAATAAACATAACAATTTCATATCACATTAAAAAAAAAGAACAAAACAATAAATAAATAACTAAAAACAAAACACTTCCAACAATAATTACGCAGCTCACAAGTTAACTTGTATTAAATTATTTATTTATCCAATTAACCTTTAAAAATATCAAGAACAAATCAATATCATAAACAACTATTTTTTGATTGTTCAGCGTAAATAAAACGCAATAAATCTCAAAACATACATAATTTTTGTTACAATCAACATGTAAACATGGGTGATCGGCGGCGGCGTCGTAGTTGTCGCGTCGTCACATCGAAATTGTAGGTACATAATATCGATTACTTTTAGATTAGTAGAATGCCTTGCCTTGACGAATGTGCGGAACAACCACAAACAAGAGTTCTTCGAATGATAATTTCCACTCCCACCAAAGAGCATATAGCTATCAATTTTCTTTAAAGATAAGAAGGTTTGTTCAAAAGCAGGACTATCCCAAGGTAAACACTTTATTTTTGAAAACATCATCGATTAACTGAGTCGAAGCAGGTATCAGTGATAAAGCTAAGCTGTTTTTACGATGTTGGAATTGACTTTTTTTTTGGAGGGTTAAGGTTGTTATGATCATAAATATCTGTCATCTTGTGTGCAGTTTAAAAAAATTAAAGCGATTCTTATGTTCTTGGAAGAAAAATGACTATTTGATTAAGTAGACTGAAAAAACATTGGACTAAAGAAAGTTCTACAAAAAATTCTGAGCTTACAACTGAACAAAGGACGAAGATTTTGTCAAACCTCCTCCTCCTTTAGGGCTTTCCTAAACCAATGCGAAACATCCGGCGCGACGACGAAACTTTCACCAAAACATTTTTTTGAAGCTTTGAAGCACTTTAACTTTTCTGTCGTAGAAAAGCCGCTTAGTCTTCCTGCCGTTTTAAAGCCGTTTCAGTACCTTCTTTGCTTCTTCTTTATTTGTTTGACATTTGACAGGTCATTTTATGGTCTTGAAACGTCAAATTGTATTGTTTTAGAAATTTATAATTTATCAAATTATTTTGTGGTAGATATTTGAAAAAATTACAAAATTGTAAAAAAATTTAAAAGCTTAACATTTTCTGAAACCGTTTGACCCTTTAAGGCCATTTAAAGAAGAGTGACTGTTCATACCATTTTCACACTTTTAAGTGTCAAAGTGACATTTGGACTTAGTATGGTTATGTACTAAAAAAATAAAATCGCAATTGTGTTTCTGTTCTGCTATCAGTTTTAATTAAAATATTGAGTTCCACTATTTAATGAATCGGAAATTATCCCTATACAATCGCTAGTAAAAATTTTACGAAGAAACTCTTCCAAATGTGCTACCAACGTGTCGCCTAGTCTCATTCACGTTTGATTAAGGTTTGAGAGAATCAATTACATTTCCACTCAATCATCTCAAACCACCTTCATTCTCAAACATGTTCGATTCTCTCGCGCAGTTAAAATTACACTCGTAAAAATCAAAACAACCAACAACAACAAACAAAACAAAATCTTCAACAAATTGAGTCGAATCGACATCATGGCTGAATTACCGTTGGGCCGCGATTCAGTACCGTGTATACACTCGAGTTGAAAAGTGTGCTTGTGCGTTTCAAGTTAAATTTGTTATCACGTGACGCGTGTGTGCCGAACTATAATACCTATGAGATAAAAGAAAAAATATAATATTCATTCAATCATCATTATACATTTTTTTGTTACCTTCATTTTACATTATTTTTCGTACAAAACAAAAAAGAGATGTATGACTAATAAGTTAACACTCGTGATCGATATAGGTACACAATATTTGCATATACTCGTACCTTAACAACAACAGTTATTTCTTGAATACGATTTATCCGAAAAAATATTAAAGATTGACATTTCGACAACAACAAAACGAAAAAACTGTCAAAAATACCAGAAAACAGAAGCAACAACAGCAAACTTTTGAACGGTAGTTTAGTGTTTACCTAAGCTTTTCTCGAGCCTTGGTGGTGGATTTGTGAACTTAAATTCGGTTTATCTAGCCCGGTAACGCGAAAATAAAGACCAAATTAAACGTGCAGTCACCCTCCTCCCTTCTTTCAGTGTGTTGTTTTTTGGTTTAGTTTTTTTTGGTCTGTCTGTCTGTTGGTTGTTTTTTTTTTTTTTTTTTTTGAGTTCGCGATTCTTGATTTGTTACTGGCTGGGTCTGTTCTGTAAACAGCCAGCCATACCACCTCACAGTCACCGTCCTTCACCTCCCTGCTTCGGTTTTTATGAAAATTCCGTTCGTCGTCGTGGAACGTAACGTGGAGTGCCTACTGCCTGTCCCTGTGGTGAAGTAACGTGCCCTTCACCACCGCTCCAATCGAGCTGGAGATATACGAAAATACCAAACGAAGAAAAAAAAATAAATTAAAAAAAAAAACGACAAGTGTCGTTGTTTTTGAGTTGAGAGTTAAGTGAGTGAATGTTGTGCCTACGGGTATCGGAGAATATGGCCAGCTACGAAATAATTTGCATAATTCCAACATAAATAAAGAAAAAAAAGAAGTAAATAAAATAAAAACAACTAAAATTCCACTAGCAGAGATTTTTTGAAAAAAAAAAATGCCCCCAATTTTTTAAAAGCCCAAAAATGTGCCACATAAACTTGTTTTTTGTTTTTAAAAAAATATCGGATTAGGCTTTGTTTTTGCTTTTCAAAAATCGAAAACATAAATCGACAGTTTTTTTTACTTTTGTTGTTTGTATTCCCTAATTCTCAAGCCAACCATCTGGACGGAGTTGCAAACAAATTAATATTTATATGTAATTAATTTTGAATAAAAAAAATAAAAAAAAAAAACAAAAAGTCGTTTGAAAAATCTTTAAAAATGGGAACCCGGACAACGGATTGTCGAAAATTTTCACCAAACATCTTTAACAAAAGCAAGTGCAGCCACTGCTTTAGACAGCGGGAGGAACATAGTGCTGCTGCTTTGGAATGCAATAGGGTAAGTTTGTTATTGTTGTTGGTTGTTGATGAATTTTAATTAATTCCTACAAAATAAAATGTGTGATTTTGGAAATCTTGTTTGAGTTTGAGTGTTTTGTTCTCAAACAAATAGATACAACAATAGGACCAGCAGCGGGAGGGAGATTCTTTATTTCTTTTACGAAAGAGAAGAGGCTGTGACTGTGCTTGAGCATCAGGTATTATAGTATTGTTATTTGTGTAGGGGAGATGCGTGTAAATCAGAGATGTCTTTTGTCTCATTTAATGTTGTTAAAAGAAAAATGTAGAATAATGTGATATTTGATAAATAATCAAGTGACAATATGCCCATTGAAATACGCAAAAGTATGAAGTCATTTTCTGACATTTTATTTTTTTTAGGTAACTACTTAATATATTTCAATAAGTATGTACATAGGTAGGTATATTTGAAAATATTTTTTTTAAAGAGAGGTAGATCCAAGTTTATAGATTGTGCAGTTTTTCAAAAATCAATTTTCAAGATCCAAGTTTATAGATTGTGCAGTTTTTCAAAAATCAATTTTCAAACTTAAATTAAAAAATTTAAATTGTGTTAACACTTATTTTGTTTAAAATTTTACATCGTAAAGTAAGTATTTTTGTGTTTAATATTCAGGGCTACCATCAATTTTTAGTCAAACACTGAAAACAAGATGTAAAAATGTTTTCTAATTTTTGAGAAATTTGAAAATAACAAAATAAAGTTTTCCTTAAATTCGACTTCCATCCATTATTTTGTTGCTCCAAAGATCCTATTTCTACTAATAAAGTAGTAAAGTAGATTTGGTTATTTTCAATTTTATCAAAATCTAAAAGACTTTTAGGTATCTGGTTTTCAGTGTTTGACTAGAAATTAATAGGAGCATGGAATATTAACAAAAAAATACTACCTAATAACGTAATATTTTGAAAAAAAAAAACTTGTTTGAATACAATTTTTTCATTTTTTTTTCCAAAACTTTTAACAAATAATTTTATTTAAAAAAATAACAAAAGAACGGACTTCTGGCTTAAAAAAAAAGTGTAGCATGACAATGTAAGTGTTGCCATTGTTTTTTAATGATTCGATTCGGGGGGAAATGGACCACCTCCCATACGATTTTTTTCTTGTCTCGACTCAACCTACACGTTAAAGCTTTTTGTCGCACCTGGATGGACCTCAGCTATACGGCCAAAATCGGTGGACCAACCATAAAAGCGAGAATATTAAAAACGATTTAGAAAACACATTTATTTCTTTTTTCCACCTAGTCATCTCCTACATTAAATTGGAAAGATTAAGAGCCAGTTGTACAAACGTGGTTCAGTATTTAACCCGTGGTTCAGCAATTTTAATTCGCCGATTTTGGCGGACTTACTAAGATTCACTGATGGTTCAGGGTAATAATCTGTTACGTGAAACATGACTGAGCCGAAATCGGTTAATGAAAATTCCTGAACCACGGATCAATATTTAAACCAAGATTGTACAATTGGCAATTATTCCGATATAACAGCAGTTCGTTAATAAAACAACTGTTTTTGGATGCATATTTCCCCCAAACTGTCGTGACACCAGACTTGTGAAATAGGTATAGCGTGTTTTATTACAATTTAGAAATTCGGTAATGCAAATTACAATAATCCTATTTTAATATCTTTTGATGTCCACTTCTATATATTTATTTTGATTATCTACTAATTTTTTGCTTGTTTCTTTAGCCTAGTTTGATATCAAACAAGCCAATAGCTTTACTTTGTGAAATAAAATAAGTTAACTACAAGATTTTAACGAATCAAATATTATCCAGGTACTTAAACAAAATATTTGCGTCCGCCCATGGCAAAGGTTTATTGAACGTTTAAAATTGTTGTTTGAATTAATTCCTAGAAAAAGATTTATTTTATTTTCTCTATAATCTAGATTCTAGATCATACTTTCGCCAATCAGAACTCAAATCAACACAAAAAAAAAAAAAAAAAAAAAAATAAGAACAAATTCTGAGAATTCATAATTCAAATTCATTGCAGGGTGTTTGCCTGATTTTGTTTGTTTTAAGCTCTCCTTCTTGATCTAAATACCTACCTAAATCTATTCTTATCTGATGTTCAGATTTGAAGTGTGTCTTTTCAAATATTATGATAGCTTCAGAATGTGAATGAAAAGAACACGAACGAAAAAAATCTGTCGCCCTAAGGGGCTAATGGATTTACTTAGAAAACAAAAAAAAAAAAAAAACATTTCAAACTTAGATCTTGATTTTATTTTTATAACTTTATTTACAAGATCACACACATAGGTTGCTTAGCTACAACCGTTTCTGATAATGAAATGTTATTTCTATGTAAATATATTAAGGTCACATTCGTCATCCATACGATTTTTTTGTTCAATATTTGAATACTTAGTTAACTGATTGCAGTCTTCTATCTATGTTTGTCTTAAAAATTAATCTTATATGCATTTTTGTTTGTACTTCATAGATAATAATAAATGCTAATCAAATAAAACTGAGGCATCTAATTATGGTCGACTCGACATGCATAAATCTACACACATACCTAACCTAATATGTAGGCTGGTACATTTGTGTATGAATGTAAGGTATGAGAAAACTAATAATTGTTCTCTTATACACTTAGAGAAAAATACCTTAAAAAAGTACCTGCCTTAAATTTGAGCTAGAGCTTTTAGGGGTGAATGGATTGAGGAGAACGTATCCAATACTTAAAACCACATTGATGTAAAAAAAAATACATTGATACCAACAACACTAATCTAGCATTTATGAAAGTTTTTTCTCAAAATCTATTGGTCTCACAACAAAACGTCTCAAAACATTTTTCGTGCAGAATTTCCTAAGCTATAAAATTTGTAGCTTTCCATGAACCAGATAAGTCGGAATACTTTTGAAGTTTGGCTTTTTTTCTCTAATTTTCCTGAACTAAAAGCCAATAAGAATGCATATCAACACTAAAAATAATTTTTGTTTGCCATAATATCGAATTATCTATATCATATCACATACTTGCTGGAACCTTGAACTATCGTTGAAGTTCAATTAATTCGCAGAAATTGGTGAGGTAAAATTGCTAAACCATGGATCAATATTTGAACCACATTTGTAAAACTGGTCCTTAGTGGTGTCTTTGAAAGAGAGAGATCTAGCCATGTAGGCAGGGTTGGCCGAATCAACTACACTACATTTTCTACATCATTAACTACGCGTAGGAAATAAAATAAACTACACGTCTAATTTACTACAGTTTCTTACATGTGTAGCAAATACAAAAAAAAAACATACAATTTTAAGGCTCTCCCAAACCAACACGATTAATCGCCGCGACAATAGAAAACAATAACAACAAGGTGTTGTTTTGTTTGACAACCACGTGTTGTTATTGTTATCTATTGTCGCGGCGATTAATCGCGTTGGTTTGGGAGAGCCTTTAAAGAGTAAGACTCACGAATGTTGAAAAATAGAATACAAAACAGCGTCGAAATCCGAATTCAAAATTAAGAATTAAACGAAGAAGTGTTTTCGTCGTTTATATTATCATAATTTTCAATTTGCTTCTTCAACTTCAACTCAACATTCAATTTTCAAAGTGACAGCTGACAGATAATTTGACATTTAAGACTACAATTTGTTTCATTAAATACATTAACTACATTTAACTACATTCATAAACTACGTAGCAGACGTAACAAAATGTAGTTTTTTTTCGAAAAAGTGACAATTCGGCCATCCCTGCATTTATTATTTACCTACATAAATAATAAATACTTCGGTTGAGATATAATAATAATAATACACATATGCAAACTTCTTACAACATAAAGAAAAAAATTAACGACGTCTTATAACAAAAAATCCAACACGTACATGTCATCTAATGATTTCCAATAAATAGTTTCTAACCAATTAATTTTTGAGCACCCTATTTTTCTTTTCAAATTGGAACCACAAATAAATAACTATCCAAATACCTACCCACCCGACCCACACCCGAAAAAAAAGACATTTTACACATTTCTCCAATTATGTTCTGAATTCGCCATTAATATACACATTTATCATTCAAGAATCAAGATTCAACACGTTCTCTCTTCGCTGCAATCAGTTGCAGTTTGTGATTGTGTAAAATGCATTTGTTCGATTTGCTCCGCGATTGTGTAATAAAAAAATATTCATTTAGAGCATAAATATTTAATATTCGGGCATAAAATTATGAAATTATTGTTTTATTAATTCGCGAAGATAATTTTTCCAAAAAAAATTTATCAATATCGTTGTTAAAAAGTGTTTATTTCTAAAAAAATAAAAGTGGATTTGATTGCCTTTTTTTTTTTTTTCTGCTGTGTGTCTTCGTCGTGTTGTTTGTAGTAGTGGTAGTGCTGTTCTTCTCTTCAATTTCGCGGTTAGAAAATATCGTTAAATTCAAATTTGAAATCGAGGTTTAAATCAATTTAAAAATTGTTTTCTTGGTGAAAGTGTTCGATATCCCATTTTCAGTGTTTAGATAAATTTATATTTTTTCAAAATCATAAAATCAATTGTGTATGAAAATTTTATAAGTGTTGTAAACGATTTCTTCTGTTCGTTTTTAAAGATCACCTATTTTCTTTGGAAATTATAATAGCACAAATGCTTCCTTAATCATCTTTTTCAAAGGTGAGTTATTTTTCATTTCTTATAGGAACCTAGGGATAGTTAAAATTTTAAAGCAATATATGTATGTACGTAGGTACCTACCTTTGTCAATTTGTTTTTGTTTTTTTTTTAAATAAAAATACATTGCGATTCACTTGGTTAGATGCACAATTTCTTTTTTTCATTAATATTTTCACACTTGGTTTTTATTTTCGTTTTTTCTTTGAGTGTATTCAATGACAATTAGGTGACGTAGGTACATCATATGTAAAGTAAACTTGAGATAAGCTTTTTTACCTTTTTATCTCTTATTATTTGTCTTTTCTAATCCTTTTTTGGAAAAAAGATAAAAATATGTACCTACATAACATTTTTTTTGTTGTATCTTTCTTTGAAGCCGCATGCCGCAACTTATCTAATCGAAATGTAAAAATAGCACCAGCAATATACCTACTTTGTTGCAATATAAAAAATAAAAAAAATCTGTTAAAATAAAGTAGAGATACGCATTTGAAAGTGCAACATTCAGAATATAATGTAATACCTACTTAAATGGATTTTTAAATGTTTATGGTTGGTTGCATTGTTGGACATGAAACGCTTGAAATAATCTTCTATTTTGGTAAATGGTTTTGTTTGAAATACAACTTAAGCTGTTATAATTATTGTAATTTAATCTTTTGTTAGAGAAACAAAAACAAATTGTGACATCAGAAAGACACTCAGCTTGACGGATAGTGACGAATATTGTCAACAAAATATTAAAGGCAAATTATTTGTTATAGCCAACATAAAACAAAACAAAAATATTTTCAATTTAAAGTATATACATTGGTACTTACATATGTACATATGTATTCACTTATTCACAAATGAGCCAGTAGCGAGTAGCCCTTCAATCACAGCTTAATTCTCTAATCACTGCGCCGCGGGTTTAACAATTTGATGGAGTATAGACGTGCATGTGGTGAATTTCACAATGTATATTTCTATTATAAATACCTACATGTTTTTTTTGTTTAAATTTTTTTTTTAATGGATTATGATCAAAGTGACGGAATTTGTCAAATTATAGGCTTTTAATGCGATTGAGAAATAAACAAATACAAAAACAAAAAAACAAGGGATATAAAAGATCATTAAGTTACCCAATAATTACCAATGACTCTTTAAAATTACAATAAGTAGACACCCGGTCATTACATACTTACAACATTCGACAGTTTAAAACTTCGAGAAAAATTTTTTTTGTTGTCAGAATCTTTTTACATTCAACAATTCTGATGGAGTTGCTGTTTTCTAAAAGTATCTCTACAAAGTGTTGTAGAATATGTGATCATTTCAGATAAAATTTACACATCCTGTGGCAAATTATGTTCATCAATTTCAATGTCTTAGAACATACCTACGTAGTCTGATTTTCTGATTCTGAATCTAAGTCCTAAACATAGCAGATTTCCATCTTACACGATCCTGAGCACACTGCTTCCAGTCATTCAGACCAATCGCTTTGACATCCGTTTAACCTGAAGTGATTAGATCAGTTTGATTCTCCCAATTTTTAACTGGCCAAAAAATAGTAGGTACTTGAAGTGTTAATGAACTTACACCTCCAACTTTGATCCAGTCTCCAGCAAAGCTCCTTAAAAAAATATACAAAAAAACAAGTTTCGTAGGATTTGCACCCACTTTTGAATTACACAATTCTAATTAAATTTTCCATATAAAGGCGTTCGTATAATTTTAGGATTAAACCAAATAGGTAATAAAACAATAACTAAGTTACATTGACAAGAAAATTATTCTTAGGTGTTACCAGGATGTGAATCATTTATAATCACATCTAAACTAACATTTATCATGTAAAAAAGACTAACTTCATTTTATTTTCAACTGAAAATAAGAAAAAAATAAATTCATACAAATTTATATGTATATGTGTGTTGGTATAGTTAAAGCATGGTAGTTAGAGTTATGTGGTTAAATGAATTATAGCCATAACATGTTTTAAATGATTTTTCAAACTCACTTAAACCTGAGTGAGAACAAAAGACAACTAAATAGTATCGACCAATTCTAACACCATCACCGACTTACAGTAGAAAGTTTAACGCAAACTAAGATTAATATTGTCCGCTTTAAAAATGAGTCAAAAATAAATAAAATTGCATTTTAATTTTTTTTATTACGATTTTGGGATAAACGCAGGTTTTTTATTTTTATCCTTCAGTTGGCTCCAACAAAGAGTAGTTGAAATGTTTATATTACTCAATCATTTATGCGTCATTGTTTTGGAAAATTATAATTTTTGAAATAATTTTTCTTATTGAATTAGTTCCATTAGTTTTATCGATAGTCGAAGTCGAATACATGTTTAATTTTCTCAAAAAAAAACATAAAAATGTAAATTAAGGTTAATGCGATCTATTTTTTTTTGTGAAATACCCCACTGTTGTCTGCAGAACAAAAGCCGTAATCAAAATCAAGACAAATCAAAATGAGTGACATATTCTGCGTGTAGGTGGACAGAATAATTTGCAAATTCTTTTTGTTTTCTTTTTTTTTTTTTTTTTTGTTTTTTTCTTGTTTCTTAACTATTGTTATTAAAGCTTTTCATAGGGGATACTTTACAATGATTTTATAGTGAACCCACTCGATATAATAAATGAAACTTAATACAAAAAAAAAAAAAAAAAAAAAAAAAAAAAAAAAATTCGAAATAAGAGAAACGTGTCCAACAAATAAAAAATATAGGTATATTTTCGTTAACTTATTTTGTAGTAATTACATAACAAAAGAATATATTTTTTATGAATTCTACAAAAATCGACGCCATGATCAGTGAACTTTGCTTGACTTAAAAAGAATGAATAGCTTTTAAAGGTGCATAGAAGTGCATGCTGTAGGTATAGGTTTTTATTATTATTTGATCACTTCATACTGCATTTCAAATTCAAGTATGGCTATGTGTTGCTTCATAGGGTTTTGTGGGAAATTCAGTAAAAGGCCCCCATAGAAGTTAAATATTCGAATAGTTAGAAACAAAAATAGACACTGTTTTAAAAATATTGTGGTGCAATTGAGAAGTTTTTCATGTTCTTGGATGTGTTTTGCACGCAAAAGTGTACAAAATCTAAATACAGTATTCCCCGTTTAATTGCACCTCGGTTATTTGACCAACAAAATGGCGTTCGAAAATTTCCCGTATAACCTTATGAGCTTTTTATATGGTTAATTTAACCTCGCTTAACTGAATTACTCTCTTAATTGATCTTAAAAAATGCAGCTAACAAACTAAAGACATGTACATACATTTGAACGGCCCGAAGCAACAAATTACCGTGAGCATTTTTATTTTTTAACTCAGAGTCTGAGCAGAGTTCATAACGTATACTTTCAGACGACTTTGAGCTTAAAAGAAACACATTTTTGTTAAATATGATAACCTAGTTGTCCAAAATGTGTTATATTAATACAAATAAATTTACCAATTAATGTTTTTGTATGAACATTTTATCTTTTAATTGTTTGGTAAGCCTGTTTCAGTTTTGTCGAATTTTAACTAAGTCAAAATCTATATTCATTCACATAAATAATAATTAGGGCTATTTTAGAAACCACAGAAAAAAACTACACACAATTTTGTACCCCGGAGCTGGCTAGCGGGAAGATTGTACCAACACTGCACTGGCGTTTTAATGTTTTCAATTTTATTTTTCGAAGCTCTGTTCTGCTATTTTTTAGACTGGAAATGGCTCAAAATCATGAATGCAAATTAAATATAGTCTAGCCAATAAAAATCCAACAGTATTGAAACTTAGCACACTTATTAAGAGATGCCTAGTGATGAAGTGTGAAAAAGTCCCCGTTAATACGAGGCGAGATCTAGCGGCAGGAAAGTGTAACATGTCGTCTGTTTCGGTTATTTGTGTTTAACTTAGAAACTATTTGTCCTCTTAAAAGAAAATAATTTGAGAAAAAAAATGGCTTATTAAATTCTTTAAAAAATTGATTATGACCAAATTTTTCATATCCATCATAGTTATAAAGTTATTTGGCGCCCCCCCCCCCCCTCCTATACGATTTGTTTTGTCTCGACCCAGCCTATAAGTTCTAGCTTTTTTTCACACCTTATGCGAATGTAAACAATACAGGATTGCGCACTGATTAAAATTACTTAAGTCCCAGTCGTTTTCGATATCCATCCCTCTAGCCAAAAACAAAAAAAATGGTAAAATAACGCATTTACCATTCCAAATTAATTAACTGGAAGGCGCTAAAAGCATACTAAAGTGGAGATTTTTTCTTAACACGGCAGTATTGGTCCCACAAAAAAAAGTGATACAGTATTTTTTACTGTTTTCCGTAAATTTAGACAATTTTCCAATCCCTTGCACTTAACCACCCCCCCCCCCCCCCCCGTTAAAAAAAAAAAAAAATAGCCCTGGCCACCAAAGTTTTTTTTTTCGAACTTCGGCCATTTTTTTTTGCAGAAGGCACAATGTAACGTTTTTTTAAAAATTTAACATAAATTACAAATTTATTTTATTTTGACACCTTTTTGCTCTAAATTATTTTTGGAATTTGTTTTAGAAATTAAAAGATATTTTTCAATTTTTTGTATTTTATCTCCAAATCATTAATTCGCAACAAACACGTACGACCAAATTTTGTACTTTTTATTATATTTGATTAGAACAAACACAAGCCGAGTCGAAATGTCCAAAAATTCAATTGAAAATGACATATAATAGTTCTTCTGTACCTACAATAATGCAAAGATATTTTTTTATTTTTATACGAAAAATACACATAAATCTCATAAAAAGATATCACAATTAAATTAAAGTAACAAGGTAATACTCTGATTTTTATCGAAATGAATCATTACATCTGTTTTGTTTACTTAAATAAAAAAATTCAACTGGTAATTATAATCCAATTTAAATGCAAAAACGAAAAAAATAAATCTGCCCAAACATCACGTTTTTCCATTTAATTGCAATTAAAATCTATAAAAGGAAAATTTGCAGATAAATTTATCTCTATGTAGATATTTGTAATAATTTGTTTCTGTGACACTCTTAACTGCAGATAAATTGAGATATATAAATACAAATATAATGTCCATATCTACCTACCTACAAAGGTTAGCTTGGAAATTAATTGTTAATTATGACCGAATTATTGTGTAATCAATTTTGCGTAGGAATAGGAAAGGGGATTCGAGTGCATTGGTAGGTTCACAATGAAATGGAAAATATAAGATTATTAAGGGGAAAAGAAGTAACAACACTGGCAGGTTTATTATCGTTAAAAAGAAAAGAAAAAAGTGTGGCCATATTTATTATTCAGCTCAAGGTGTGTTTATGAAAAATTTGCGAAGTTGTATATTTACGTTGTATACTCTTTAATCGAACCCACGTAGAAACAAAATAAAAACAAAGTAAGAAGAAAACCAGAAATAAAAAACCTTAAGTTAAATGCTGAAATTATCCAAGTTGTATCTTGATCAATCCAACTACAGCTTAGTACTTAAGTGTTTGGTATCTCATTACCAGATTAACCTTGTCTTTAATATTGTGGGCTCAATTTTTGTTTATTACCCACCACACCAAAAATGAATTCAAACAAAATACTTAAATAAAATCTGCTCTTTTTTTCCAATTCTTAATCAATTTAATTTCTTAATTTTTTGTTTCACTTTTAAAATCAAAAATTAGTCAGAAAATGTCATAAGAAATGTGACAATTAGGCTAATGACACATCCGAGCGTTTTTTTTGAAATGTCAAGAGATCCAAAAAACAAGGAGTGTACACACTAGCCTCCGCGGTTGTTTGGTTGCCTTGGGCGACTCGACGATATATGATAGGTTGTAAAGTGCAAATAAAGACCCGTCATTAGAATAAATATTATAAGCATAAATAATTAATATATAAATATTAAATGCAAAGAAATTGGATTCCTAGAAATTTTATTTAACATTAATTTATTTTAAATCATAAAATATAAACAAAATTGAGTTATTTTGGTCGGTTCTTGGAAAATATAGAGAACAAATGAGTAATTTCATCACAATTATTTGTGTGTGTTAAAAAATTTTATACTGGAGGAGGTTGCGAAACTGAAATCAATTTTATTTTCGCTTTTCACAATGCAAAAGTAAATACCCAAAAAAAAAAAAAAACTTAGAAAAGTAGTTATAATTTATTTTTGTGTCTAATCAAGGAGACCATACTGTTTAACCGAACTGGCTTTAAATACAGCCTGACTTACGAATATGACTCACTCCTTCATCCGCACGACTAAAATTGTTTACA
Organism: Epistrophella euchroma; assembly: GCA_947049315.1. Taxonomy (NCBI): domain Eukaryota; kingdom Metazoa; phylum Arthropoda; class Insecta; order Diptera; family Syrphidae; genus Epistrophella; species Epistrophella euchroma. The sequence goes on from OX346248.1 coordinate 59,505,649, forward strand.
TTAATAAAAGTAACACAAATATAATTTAACTCAAGACACAACGCCCTGAGCTAAAAAAATTTATAACAAATAATGAACCAATATGTGCAGTGTGCACTGTATATTGTTCACTGCTGTGGAAGGAAACACAGCACCACGAGATAGCCAGAAGACAGGGACATAAAAACTTAAATTTCATATACTTACCTATACGATCTTGTTGCACGCCTGATGGTCGGTTGGTTTGACATGAGACTAAGACGACTCGACTATTACCTGCGTTCAAAAAGTCTCTTGGTATGCACTGTTGTGATCATCAACATGATGATTTCAATGATGATCATTTGGAACGAAAGGGGATCATCATTTTTATTGCGTTTGCATCACAGTCAGCGCCCCATTACCACCATCAAAAGAGCAGCCTCATATAATAATAAATGTGTGTGATTGACCAAGAGGCCTGGATCTGGATTCTGTAAGGATCACACATTGCACATCGCATCGCATCGTATCATCGCCAGTTCGGTTCGTTGCGGTGCGGTGTGTTTTTTTTTTTGTTTTTTTGTCTAAAATTAGAATCCTCATTTTGTCTCTTTTAGTCAGGGTGTGTGTTGAGCATGTTGTATACATCGATGGAGCAGCAGAACCTACTTTATTATTTTTTTTTTTCTTTTTGATGCACAAATTTCATTCCGCCCCAAAGAACATAAACATTCCGATTCTTTATAAAAGAAACTAAGGAAAATTCAACTCACCACCAAGAGAAATCGGCAGAACAAAGTGAAAATGTGTCGTCGTTTGAACAGTGGGAGGCTATAGTCGGTAAATTGGAAAAACAAATCTTGAATAAATTTTTTTGAGTATTTCTTATTGTTTTGTGATTCAAAATTTATTGGATCACAATGTGTTGCATCCATAAAACACATTTGAAAACAATCTTTGGATAGTACTCTAAGTGTATGTAAAATTTCGTTAAAATCACTTTGTGTGTTTCGAAGATTAACCTGGACAAAGTACAGACAGAGAGAGAGAGAGAGAGAGAGACCGACAAAAATATAAAAATGAGAGATTTAACACACTAATGAATAACATTCTACGAGAAATCGCCTTTCAAGAAGTTTCACTTCAATAACCCTTAAAATTCTCTTTTAATTAAAAAGATAGTTTTTTTTAAATGTTTGTCCAGAATAATCTTGGAAAATACTTAACGGATTTTAATGAAAAATTGTTTATATTATTAGGTATTTCTATGTGATTGCCTATGATATTTCTTGATATTTTTATGACAACAAATGCAATTTATACAAATTATCTTCGGATCAAGGTAGTTAATAAAATGTTTCAATATATTTCTCAATCTGCCCTACTGTATTGTAGATCTGGTTGTTTTGGTTGAAATGCGAGTTGGATCGTAAATTCCAAAATCCTCCCCGGGAAAAAATTTCAAAAAGAATAACATCAGAAATGATCCCAAAATCACTACTTCTCTTAGTGGAGCATAGAAACCTCCTTTTTCTTAATTTTTCTTTTGTGTAAATCTTTAAGAATGTCGCGGCGCGACAGCGTAGGTACATACTGTTGCTGCGGTTTGATGAAATGCAGCATGCCGGCCAGTTCGACACACGTTCTGTTTTTTTTTTTTTTTTTTTTTCAACCTAAGCAAGTTGGTTATAGATTCACATTAATTTTCGGTCCAATGCACATTTCCGCTGCCGGGATTTTTAAGGGAGTTTGCATCATTAGACGTATGGATGTAGGGACAGATGAATGTGTGCGCGTGTTTAAATAAGTTTATTTATGTTTGCTGGCTGGCTTTGGGTTTGGAGTTCCTAAAAACGTGTCGCCATCAGTTTAGCTAGTGCAACATCTAACTGAGGATCTAAAATTAGACATTTTCAATGAGCTCTGATCCCTTTTTCAAACTATTTTTTGTTTGTGTTTATCCATCATTAGAAGTGATTATTTTAGATGGGTTCTATATTTAAAAACAAAAATAAAAATCCGGAAAGATGTGGAAGACCTATTGTATATCAAAGAGAATGACAAATTAACTTAAGGTCGATTTTATATGTTTACTAAAAATTAATTTCAAAGTTAACGTAACAAATTTCTTTTATTTTTTAAGCTTAAAAGTCATTTGTAGGTACGATGCCGGATCGAAAATGTCAGAGAAAATGTTAGTTTGTTGTTCACAGTTGTGTCTTTGATTTTGAAAAAAAAATGAAATCAAAAACATCACCTTTCATCTGATTTTTATGGGTAAACTCTGTGTATTCTAAATAATGTCATTAAAAAGTTTGTGGAACGTATTCAATGAGAACTAAATTTAAATTACATAATTTAAATTTTTAAGTGAAACTGAAAAGGGAGCTGAAAATGGAAATGGAGTAGATAAAACATTTTGTTTTCGCTTTATTTCTTATAGTTCACACTTACTCTTTTTTAAGTAATAAAATCTTAAGCCTTCAATACACGATACAATTATTGTACCGATTATCGTAATCACATGATAATGGTTGTATCGTGTGTTAACACGAAGGTATCCGCTGTACCAAATTCGCACGTCGAATGCTATGGAGCAAAGACGGCTGCGATATCGGTACTACTCAAGTCGGCACGATGGGGGTTGTATCGTGTATTCAGCGCTTTTGATCGAATAAAAAACCATTTTCATATTTTAAAACTTTTGAATCAATGGTTTGAAATTGTAAATTTAAGTGCACAGTTCGAGTGAAAATGAAAAGATTTGACGTGAAATTCTGAACTCTATATTTCACAGCTCATGTCTTAAAATGAAAAAAATATCTTAGCAAAATCTCAAACTTTTTCACGCTAAAAATCAATTTATATCATAAAATAATCTCTGTTTCGAAATAGAAGTTGTGAAAGAAAAGTGAAAATTTATTTGAAAAATTTACACGTGAAATTTAGAACTTTAGATTCCACAGCTTATAATTTTAAATGAAAATATTTAATTTGCAAATTTCAAACTATTCTAGGCTAATTTACTTTTTCCCTTTGATGCCACTAATATTGTCAAACATCACACTTTACCACACAAAGTATTTTACGATTTTCAGGTGTGAAATCTAATTAAAAAATGTGTGGAACGTGTTCACTTTTTATTTCGTGAGATGAGTAAACTTTGTTATAACATTTAACTTACATTGCGGAAGTTCACAGCTTTCCACTGATACTATCTACTTAATTTTTTTTTTTTTTTTCAAAAATATGGTATTCAGAAAAGTGTGGAACGTATTTAGTTTTCATTTCAATATTGCCACGTATCAGAATGGTTTCTATTATAGCGTAAGTTGGAAAAAGAACATTTTTGAATCAATCAATTTTAATTCGAATTAAAGCTGTGGAACGTAAGTTTTAATAAATTTCACGCTTAAGACTTTCCATGTAAATTTAGTTTTAAATGAAACCACGAAGGTACTGGCTCAAAGTATGGACTTTTTTTCTAACCATATAGTATCTCTGTGTATGAATAAAACGTTCCACAATCTTTTTCAGAAGTGGACATAGTGGATGTAGAGTGTGGGGAAAAAAAACATTTGTCAATAAATTAATTTTATTTCAAAATAAAAGTGCGGGAAGAGATCGTAGAATATTTGACTCTGACAACTTTCGATGATTATTATCTTAACCATTTTCACTCATGAAAAATAAAATTAAATAAAATGAAATAAAAATAAAAATAATATATAGAGGTCATCCAGTTGTTAACCACTCAATAAATTAACGTTTTTTTTTTAAATTTATTTTTTGTTAATAAAAGGATTCCAATTACCACTTATCCGCATTTACAAGCACCAAAGTGCCATCCACAAAAAGCCATCATCATCAACATCAACGTCGTTGTCTTTGCCATTGCCGTTGTCGTTGTTGTCTTCGTTCGTCGTCGTCGTCGTCTATCGATCGAATGAGGTGCGGTTCATTACACTCAAAAAATAAAACTGGTGCGATTAACCAAATTTTCTGGAGTATTCTTCCAGATTTACGGATAAATAGAATCTCCCAGGTGGTCTGGTAGAGTTTATCAGATTCGACTGGTATGCAGCACCAGGCGTCTTTTTCGATTTCGAATTCGAATTTCAGGTAATATAAACCATGAGTCTGTTAGAATATACCAGAAGAGCAGATAAACCACCTGGTTTTATTTATCAGAAATCCTGTATGATTCTAACATGTTTTTCTTAAATACTCTGTTGGCCCGTACCAGGAAAAACAATTTCTACCTGGTACCCGATACCAGGAACATTATTTTTTACTGCTAAATTATACCAGATTTCTGGTACAATGTACCAGGAAATATAAAATTTGCCCGGTACCCGCTATGGGAATATGGAAGTATATACCAGGAATATTATTTCTTACTGGTAAATGATACCAGATTTCTGGTAGAATGCACCAGGAAATATAAAATTTGCCTGGTACCCGATATCGGGAGTATGGTAGTATATACCAGGATTATTATTTCTTACTGGTAAATTATACCAGATCCCTGGTAGAATGCACCAGGAAATATAAAATTTTCCTGGTACCCGCTAAGGGGAGTATGGTAGTATATACCAGGAATATTATTTCTTACTGGTAAATTATAGCAGATTCCTGGTAGAATGCACCAGGAAATTTAAAATTTGCCTGGTACCCGCTATCGGTAGTATGGTAGTATATACCAGGAACATTTTTTCTTACTGGTAAATTAAAGCAGATTCCTGGTAGAATGCACCAGGAAATTTGAAATTTGCCTGGTACCCGCTATCGGTAGTATGGTAGTATATACCAGGACTATTATTTTTACTGGTAAATTATACCAGATTCCCGGTAGAATGTACCAGTGCAATATAATTTTGCCTGGTACCCGCTATCGGGAGTATGGTAGTATATACCAGGAATATTATTTCTTACTGGTAAATTATAGCAGATTCCTGGTAGAATGCACCAGGAAATTTAAAATTTGCCTGGTACCCGCTATCGGTAGTATGGTAGTATATACCAGGAACATTTTTTCTTACTGGTAAATTAAAGCAGATTCCTGGTAGAATGCACCAGGAAATTTGAAATTTGCCTGGTACCCGCTATCGGTAGTATGGTAGTATATACCAGGACTATTATTTTTACTGGTAAATTATACCAGATTCCCGGTAGAATGTACCAGTGCAATATAATTTTGCCTGGTACCCGCTACCGGGAGTATGGTAGTATATACCAGGAATATTATTTTTACTGGTAAATTATACCAGATTCCCGGTAGAATGTACCAGTGCAATATAATTTTGCCTGGTACCCGCTATCGGGAGTATGGTAGTATATACCAGGAATATTATTTCTTACTGGTAAATTATAGCAGATTCCTGGTAGAATGCACCAGGAAATTTAAAATTTGCCTGGTACCCGCTATCGGTAGTATGGTAGTATATACCAGGAACATTTTTTCTTACTGGTAAATTAAAGCAGATTCCAGGTAGAATGCACCAGGAAATTTAAAATTTGCCTGGTACCCGCTATCGGTAGTATGGTAGTATATACCAGGACTATTATTTTTACTGGTAAATTATACCAGATTCCCGGTAGAATGTACCAGTGCAATATAATTTTGCCTGGTACCCGCTACCGGGAGTATGGTAGTATATACCAGGAATATTATTTTTACTGGTAAATTATACCAGATTCCCGGTAGAATGTACCAGTGCAATATAATTTTGCCTGGTACCCGCTACCGGGAGTATGGTAGTATATACCAGGAATATTATTTTTACTGGTAAATTATACCAGATTCCCGGTAGAATGTACCAGTGCAATATAATTTTGCCTGGTACCCGCTACCGGGAGTATGGTAGTATATACCAGGAATATTATTTTTTCTGGTAAATTATACCAGATTCCCGGTAGAATGTACCAGTGCAATATAATTTTGCCTGGTACCCGCTATCGGGAGTATGGTAGTATATACCAGGAATATTATTTCTTACTGGTAAATTATAGCAGATTCCTGGTAGAATGCACCAGGAAATTTAAAATTTGCCTGGTACCCGCTATCGGTAGTATGGTAGTATATACCAGGAATATTATTTTTACTGGTAAATTATACCAGATTCCCGGTAGAATGTACCAGTGCAATATAATTTTGCCTGGTACCCGCTACCGGGAGTATGGTAGTATATACCAGGAATATTATTTTTACTGGTAAATTATACCAGATTCCCGGTAGAATGTACCAGTGCAATATAATTTTGCCTGGTACCCGCTACCGGGAGTATGGTAGTATATACCAGGAATATTATTTTTACTGGTAAATTATACCAGATTCCCGGTAGAATGTACCAGTGCAATATAATTTTGCCTGGTACCCGCTATCGGGAGTATGGTAGTATATACCAGGAATATTATTTTTACTGGTAAATTATACCAGATTCCCGGTAGAATGCACCAGGAAATTTAAAATTTTCCTGGTACCCGCTATCGGTAGTATGGTAGTATATACCAGGACTATTATTTTTACTGGTAAATTATACCAGATTCCCGGTAGAATGTACCAGTGCAATATAATATTTCTGGTATATACTGCCATACTTCCGATAGCGGGTACCAGGCAAAATTATATTACCAGGAAATATAATTTTGCCTGGTACCCGCTATCGGAAGTATGGCAGTATATACCAGGAATATTATTTTTACTGGTAAATTATACCAGAATGTACCAGGGCAATGTAATTTTGTCTGGTACCCGCTGTTGGGAGAAGGTTTATATTATTTTTATATGTTAAGGTGTTTAAATGGTTTGAAATTTTTTTCTACTATCGAAGTCAAACAGACTTGCAAAGAACTAAAAGCCAATACGAAAAAAGAATTCCATAAAACAATAGCAAAATACGAAACAATTGATGTTCTAATAATTAAAAAAACAATTTCTTTTTTCATTATATACATGTATACTGAACATTTTTATTGAAAAAGATTCCTTAAAATACTTACAATTAAAAAAAATAAAAATTTTAAATTAATACTGTTACATCTTTACAATATCTAGATGTCAGAGTGAAGGCAATTGTGTGGCTTTATTGCATTATGAGTTTATTAAAACAATTTAAATACATATATGTATATTATTTTTATAAAATTTTGACTTACATACGTGGTTTAAAAAAGTCCACTTCCATGTGCCTTCACTCTGACATCTTTTTTGAAAAATCTTGACATTCAGCTGACGTCAGGAGCCGCAAAAGGGCACGTGCCTTAGAATTTGTTGCTGTCTTATCGATTTTATAGAAGTACATGTCTATAAATTGCCAGAAGTTTTCACAAGCCTTCGGATACGATATGTTGAGGGTGAAAAATGTCTTCAGGCAAACATCGATCGCACGCTCCATCGTTAACATTTTAAAATGCGTGTTATCGAAATCAACGTGGATTTCTTCCACCCTCTCCAACGAACCAATTATTGTTATAACTGGTGGCTGTGATTTTGATTTGTTTGCCGCCAGAGCGTTTTGATTTTCTTTGTAGTCTTGAGGTATAGCAAATATTCTGATAGACGCTTCTTGACTGTCTTTGACAGTAAAGCGTTTACTACCTTCACGTGCAGTCGGTGGTAAAATATTGTGCAAATTATAGAAAACCATTGCAATCCTGGCATCTATTAAAGAAAAGAATTTTTAAATTAATACAAGTAGTATATTGCGACTGTTACATTATGCTGTTGGAAATGAAAATGTTTAAATGATAAGTAAAAGTGGTAAAAGTAACCATTGCCTTTTTTGGGGTTGGTACTTTTGTCTCGTTTTGAAAAAAAGGCATGGACAGCTCAAGTGTTGTGTATGAGATTAATTAACGATTCTGTGTTTTATTTTTCAAAATTAGATATTAACAATTGCATTATTTAGACAACTAAATAATGCATTTGTTACTAGACAGTAAAGCATAAAATTGAACACAAGTGTTTTCATAATTAAAAAGCTAAAAAAGTTGTTATTACTGTAATGTATAATTGAACCTAAATAAGGAGTATAAAAATAAATGTTGCAGAAAATTCTAATACTAATTCTAAGTAATAAGGGTTTTACAATGTTACGTATCATGTACATTACATTAGGCATAAAGTAAAATATAATTACTCTGGGAAAAAACAGTCATATTGCAATCGGATAAACATTCCAGGTTGAAATCATGTAGCTTGCTTCTTATCTCAAAATTAGTAACTAATTTCGGATAGGCGTATCTTAGCATTATATTACAAAAATCTGTTATTCTGGTTCCCGCGAGAACATCGTCCTTATTTTCGAACATCCTGTTAAAGTCTAATTCGATCTAAAAAGAAATTTTATTTTAAGTTTAATCAATATTTCGCTTTATTTATCGTTTTCAAATATAGCATTCGCACATTGAATTGACCTAAACGCAAATAGATTTAACCCAAACGCAAATAGAATTAACCCAAACGCAAATAGAATTAACCCAAACGCAAATAGAATTAACCAAAACGTAAATAGAATTAACCCAAACGCAAATAGATTTAACCCAAACGCAAATCAATTTAACCATATAGAGCAAATTATTTTTTTAATTTTTATCCAAAACACAAATTTATTTAAAATGCATGTAAGAATTCTATTTGCGTTTGGGTTAATTCTATTTGCGTTTGGGTTAAATCTATTTGCGTTTAGGTTAATTCAACGTGCGAATGCTATAAATTGAATAAAAATATGTTTTTGAAAAATTGTTTTACATATTCATAACCATTGGGGAAGTTAATGAAGTGCCATTTTTCGTAGAACTTTTCCCATGACATTTTTTTGACGTTGGCGTTATGGAAATCTTGTTGTCGAGCATTAAATGTGCCCTCCCATGTGTCTATTTTTTCTTGGGCGTTCATTGCACAATAATCATGTTTCATTTTAAGAAGAAGTTTGTCTTCTTCAGTGGAACTTTGAACCGTCAACGAAGCATTGTTTTTTTTCTTTTTTACATTGCCCAACGAAAACAAGCGATTCACAGAGCGACTTTTTCCACGATAGTTGTGAAATTTGTTTGCGAGTTTTCCTTTCGGATTTTTCATGCCTTTACTTGTGCAGTAATAATCCAACTACGAATATATAAGATTTAAAAACAAAAAAAAAAATGCCAAATTTCTTACTGGGTCCTCATTGAAAACAGTGTGTATTTCTTCTGCGAGACGTGCCAAATCTTTTGACGAGAAATGTGTGTTATTTATTCTGGCGTAATTCAAAATTGTGTCCGTGAGCAAGCTACGAACGGATTTATTGTCGATATTTTTATTTATTTCAAAATAATTCTTAATTATTTCTCCATCACTACAGTTCAAAATATCCATCAAATTTTTGCTGATTCCTGGAGTAGACGATCCAATACTAGTCGTTGGTGTTGAAGGATTTGACACTTTCATTATTTCATCTAAAGATTGGTTCAACGATAAAATAGAATCTTGCTCGATTTTCCATTGATGCCATTTATCAAAGAAAACAATTCTGCTGGCCGTGGTAATATTAAGTCTTTGCAAAAACCTCTTCATGAAAAATGGTTCTGCCACTTTCAACACCGGTATAAAAAGATTTTCATCTTAAAAAACACAATTTTTGGTTTTGAATGAAATATTCTGACTTAAAAACTATATTCTATATTTACCAATAAAATATTGGTGAAACTGAAGTGGAATTTTCCAATCATTCAAAAGACTTTTGAGAGCTTCCACTTCATTTGGTTTACCAGAGGAGCAATAAGAATATATCAAATCTGTGAATGAAACGTTTTCTGCACGTTCGAGTGATAGGTCATTAGGTTGCTCCATTATATCTTGAGAATCAATAATTATTGACGAAGATAAATCGGTGTTTGATACATGGTCATCAATTTTGACCACTGTATAATTTACATTCGATGGCAGTACTTGACTAGATGGAATGGTGTTAACCGGCATTGCTGTTTTTTGCGATAGACCAATTATTCTTATCGTTTTCTCCTCCATCGCCGATATTGAAGATATTTCTGATTTTGTCTGGGAGATGAGATTCATTTCATTTTCGTCAATTTTGTTAGATGTTTGATTTTCAACAGTAAATTTGGTTCAAGCCATAGGTGATGGTTACAGGTTATATTATGTAGTGCACGGTGAATACCGTATAAAGAATATTAAGGTGCTAAAGATATAGATACATGTCGATTATGAAATGCAACATTGCAGTCATTTCCTTTTTCCTTTGAATATTTTTCAGAATAAATTAATAAATTATTTTTGGTCTTATCATCAGCAAACCACGAGATATTTTATAAGCATTTATAGGAGGACTTTTGCAATTATCTATTCGCTGCAAATGACAAGATAAGTATTGAATTGGTGTAGTGGTATTGCCTATTTCGATTGCAGAGTAGTGTTTTCGGAATGAAATTATTTTTACACGTTCGCACACTAAATAAGGAAGAACTTGTTCCGAAAACTTTACTACCTCTTTAATTTGAAATATATACGCATTTTCTGGTGCACTATCTAGAAACTGTGTGATGAAATAACCTACTTTGAAAAGTTTGCCGTAATAAATGCATTGAGAGAAACTTGAAAAATCTGAACGAATTTCCTGCCGTACTTTGTAATTATTGATTAACTCAAAGTGACAAGTATTATGCATATGACAATCAGAAAGCGACACTAAGTCGGAGCTAGTATTATCTATAATTGATTGTGCGAATTTAAACTGAAATTTAATTGATAACGTAAGTGGAATGTTCCTTCGGCTGTTAATGACCCGCGCGTATTTTTTGAAGTCTTTATGTTTGGCTTCGAATTGGAAACACCAAAAATTACGCGGCACTCCAGACATACGAAATACCAACGGGTAATGCACCATAAAATGATGTTTTGGCTTTAAAGTGTCATTGAATAACATCACATAGTCAAGATGGTGCTGTCGAATAAGGTCCGCAAGGTGATCAATCAAGTCATTAGAAATATTGAAATCCAAAAGAATTTCTATGATTTCTAGAAAATTCAGGAAGAAAACCCAGACCTCATCTTTTTCAGGAATACGATCGGCTACCATCAGAGGGAAATGATAAACAAAAGCCATCATTTCACGCGCCGTTTTTTTTAAGTGCATATTTTTTAAATTATCACTCGTAATCGGTGACAGTGAAATATTTCCAATCTCAATCTCTCCGTAATTAAATGAGTTAATTCGGTCGTTGAATTCAGCCAAATTTGAGAAAAATTTCATTTCAACAATATATCGAATGATGTGACACATGTTATAATGACAGACGCCCTCAAAAATATCATGCATTATGTCAACTGAATAGTTGGAAGTTACGTGGAATGATTTAATAGAATTGAAAATTGAATTCTCATGTATGCCAGTTTGTTTGTAATCGTTAATAGCGACATCTTCTTCATAATTTTGCATATTACGCAGCGTATTTACAACCTCACAAGGCATTACACGAGTTTTTTGTTTGGAAAGTTTGCATATTCGACAAAAAAAAGTACTAGAGCACGAAGAAAATCCTAAAATACTATTTAAGCCCATATTATCACCAACCAATAAACCCAAAACAAATCGTACCTTTTTCATTCCCTGAGTTGTAGAGATCCCAATCCCAGTTTCTTCTAAAAATTTTATTTTATCAATTAGAGCGTGAAGGCATTTTTCATTGCCGAATGATTTGTAGTCGCGAGATTTTAGTAGCGCAGCTAAATAAACATCAGATTTTCCCGGAATGACGGGAAACGAATAATAAATAAATGAAATGGGATCAGCGTGTGAGCCTAACGGGTTATTTATTTCTGCATCATCCATGTATATGAAATATGGTATGACAATTTCATCAGGGCAAAATAATTTACGCTTTTCCTGCCACGCTTTTCCCTTAATGAAATGTGAAATATTCGTTTCATCACTTAAAATTCGGCTTATTTCATCTAAAGTTTTAATTAGTAAATCATTTTTTTCAAAAGTTTTTCTAAACTGAAATTCAAGTGGGAGGAGTACTCCCGTTGTTGTATGCTCTTCATGGATATTGATGCCATTACGATGAACATTTTGTATTTCTTCATTAATCGTGAACTCTGTCGCTATGCATAAGTAATCATTTTTTGTCAGCCATTGCATAAGCTGGTGATCAGTGCTGCATGATTCGAATGGCTTTTCAACCGCTGCAATCAACGACGAGAGCTGCAAGCGATCTTCGACCGATCGATCACTTTTATTAGAAAATATTTTGAAAAACTTTATCATGGGTGTATGAATAGATTCTTTAATCATTCTTATTATTGTCACCGCATCTTTGCGTGACAAATTGTCCATACTAAATAATTTCATAGCAAACTCAATACCAATTTTGTCAATATCAATATTTATATCAATTTGCTTATCAATATCATTATCATTGTCAATATCAATATCAACATTTTTGTCATTAGAATGTTCGCTGTAAGAAGAAGCTGCAAGTGGAGGAGAAATATGATGTGAATTTGGTAAAATTTGAGAGTAAAAAGATAAATCTGAATTCTCGGCAATATTGGATGATGAGGTAAATAAAGTCAATCCATCCTTAATGTGTATTCTGCAGTGACGTGCAAAATTTGAAAAGGTCGAAGTAAATGACGTACATTTGTTAAAAGTACACCGGTAAATACCTGTTCCATCTAATCTGTGTACCACTTTGAAGTGATTCGATATATTTTTCAAACTATCGAGGCGTTGATTGCAAATAAAGCAATCCATTTGAGTTACTGATTTATGTATCGCTAGTACTGATATTAGATGAATTGGTTTTTAACTTAAGTACCTATCACAAAAAAATAACAAAAATCAAAGGTTAACTAAAGGAATTAACAACCCTTTGCAACAATAGAAAAATCCAAGTGCAAAATTTAACTCATTAAGCAAAACCCGACTAAAAGCTTATTTTTTTTATTTATAGACTTTTAAAATTAAAAATGTGTTCAAATGTCGGGTTTTGCTTGTGTTGAGCACCCACTGCATAAGTTATTTAAATAAAAAGTTATACTAAGGCAAAACCTTTGTTTAAATTTTGCTTTAGTTCGTCAGAAAAAAAATTTACAATAAAAATTGGTGCTTACTCTTATGAAATATAGTTTTGGCTGGAGTTGTTTTAGCGGATGTTGGTTATTATTGCTTTTGTCTTAGCTGGCCTAGAGATGGTTTTGGTGATTTCTTTTGTCTTAGCTGGTCTAGAGATGGTGTTGGTGATTTTTTAAGAGATCTGGTCTTATCTGGTGGTTGTAATTTGTTCTTAGCTGGTAGTCTGTTAGGAGATGAGATTTATTATTAGCTAGTGTTAATGAAGGTAGAGTAATTTGTTGCAATGATTGAAATAGTTGCATTGGACTAATAAAAATATTGTCGGCTTAGAATTTAAAACTGTTATCTCAAGTTGTGCATATTTTACAAACTTTCTAAAAATTAAAGAGTTTTTTATGTTTGATAAATCCAAAATAAAGCAAATTATTTTAAGAAATTCTTTTTAATTGATGTAAAAAATTAATAAGAATTTTTTTTTTTTTTTAATGTACGACTACAATTGACATTGATAGTGTTCAAGTGTCGGGTTTTGCTTGTGTACCTATTACAAAAACTAACGAAAAGCAGAGGTTAAATAAAGTAACTAACTAACGTTTGCAACAATAGAACAACCCAATTGCAAAATTTAACTCATTAAGCAAAACCCGACTAAAAACTTATTTTTATTTATTTATAAAGACTTTTAACATTAAAAATGTGTTCAAATGTCGGGTTTTGCTTGTGTTAAGTACCTACTGCATAAGTTATTTAAATAAAAAGTTATACTAAGGCAAAACCTATGTTTAAATTTTGCTTTAGTTCGTCAGAAAAACAAATTTACAATAGAAATTGTTGCTTAATGTTGGAAAATATAGTTTTGGCTGGTGAGGAGGTGTTGTCTTAGCAGATTGTTGGTTGTTATTTATTTTGTCTTAGCTGGTCTAGAGATGGTGTTGTTGTTTATTTTTTAAGAGATCTGGTCTTATCTGGTGGTTGTAATTTGTTCTTAGCTGGTAGTCTGTTAGGAGATGAGATTTATTATTAGCTAGTGTTAATGAAGGTAGAGAAATTTGTTGCAATGATTGAAATAGTTGCATTGGACCAATAAAAATATTGTCGGCTTAGAATTTAAAACTGTTATCTCAAGTTGTGCATATTTTACAAACTTTCTAAAACTTAGAGAGTTCTTAATGTTTGATAAACCGGAAATGAAGCAAATTATTTTTAAAAATTCTTTTTAATTGATGTAAAAAATTAATAAATTTTTTTTTTTTTTTTTTTTAATTTACGACTACAATTGACATTGATAGTGTTCAAGTGTCGGGTTTTGCATGTGTACCTATCACAAAAAATAACGAAAAGCAAAGGTTAAATAAAGTGACTAACTAACCTTTGCAACAATAGAACAATCCAATTGCTAAATTTAACTCATTAAGCAAAACCCGACTAAAACCTTATTTTTTTTTATTTATAAAGACTTTTAACATTAAAAATGTGTTCAAGTATCGGGTTTTGCTTGTGTTGAGTACCTACTGCATAAGTTATTTAAATAAAAAGTTATACTAAGGCAAAACTTATGTTTAAATTTTGCTTTAGTTCGTCAGAAAAACAAATTTACAATAGAAATTGGTGCTTACTGTTGGAAAATATAGTTTTGGCTGGTGAAGAGGTGTTGTCTTAGCAGATTGTTGGTTTGTTATTTATTTTGTCTTAGCTGGTCAGAGATGGTTTTGGTGATTTCTTTTGTCTTAGCTGGTCTAGAGATGGTGTTGGTTATTTTTTAAGAGATCTGGTCTTATCTGGTGGTTATAATTTGTTCTTAGCTGGTAGTCTGTTAGAGATGAGATTTATTATTAGCTAGTGTTAATGAAGGTAGAGAAATTTGTTGCAATGATTGAAATAGTTGCATTGGACCAATAAAAATATTGTCGGCTTAGAATTTAAAACTGTTATCTCAAGTTGTGCATATTTTATAAACTTTCTAAAACTTAGAGAGTTCTTAATGTTTGATAAACCGGAAATGAAGCAAATTATTTTTAAAAATTCTTTTTAATTGATGTAAAAAATTAATAAAAATTTTTGTTTTTTGTTTTTTAATTTACGACTACAATTGACATTGATAGTGTTCAAGTGTCGGGTTTGCCTTGTGTACCTATCACAAAAAGTAACGAAAAGCAAAGGTTAAATAAAGTGACTAACTAACCTTTGCAACAATAGAACAATCCAATTGCAAAATTTAACTCATTAAGCAAAACCCGACTAAAAACTTATTTTTTTTATTTATAAAGACTTTTAACATTAAAAATGTGTTCAAGTATCGGGTTTTGCTTGTATTGAGTACCTACTGCATAAGTTATTTAAATAAAAAGTTATAAAATAAATAAATTTTATGGCACAACAGCTCATGAAGAACTTGGGCCTAGTGACTTACAACTCTCAACCATTCCTGTGTGCGTGTCTGCAGGAATGGAGGGGACCTACAGTTTATTGCCGAATCCGAACGGCTAATGAGCGGCACTTTTCTGTGACAGGAGATACTCTTGGAGGATTTGTCAATTCCTCGCAAGAGGCAGTAGCCGTTTTTTCTTTTAAATAAATAGGTGGCGGAGGCTGGGGCTCGAACCTTAGACCTCCGGCATGACAGTCCATCGCACTAACCATCAGGCCACGGCTACTACCAAACCCGACTAAAACCTTATTTTTTTTTTATTTATAAATACTTTTAACATTAAAAATGTGTTCAAGTATCGGGTTTTGCTTGTGTTGAGTACCTACTGCATAAGTTATTTAATTAAAAAGTTATACTAAGGCAAAACCTATGTTTAAATTTTGCTTTAGTTCGTCAGAAAAACAAATTTACAATAGAAATTGGTGCTTACTGTTGGAAAATATAGTTTTGGCTGGTGAAGAGGTGTTGTCTTAGCAGATTGTTGGTTTGTTATTTATTTTGTCTTAGCTGGTCAGAGATGGTTTTGGTGATTTCTTTTGTCTTAGCTGGTCTAGAGATGGTGTTGGTTATTTTTTAAGAGATCTGGTCTTATCTGGTGGTTATAATTTGTTCTTAGCTGGTAGTCTGTTAGGAGATGAGATTTATTATTAGCTAGTGTTAATGAAGGTAGAGAAATTTGTTGCAATGATTGAAATAGTTGCATTGGACTAATAAAAATATTGTCGGCTTAGAATTTAAAACTGTTATCTCAAGTTGTGCACATTTTGATAAATCCAAAATGAAGCAAATTATTTAAAAAAATTCTTTTTAATTGATGTAAAAAATTAATAAGAATTTTTTTTTTAATGTACGACTACAATTGACATTGATAGTGTTCAAGTGTCGGGTTTTGCTTGTGTACCTATTACAAAAACTAACGAAAAGCAGAGGTTAAATAAAGTAACTAACTAACGTTTGCAACAATAGAACAACCCAATTGCAAAATTTAACTCATTAAGCAAAACCCGACTAAAAACTTATTTTTATTTATTTATGAAGACTTTTAACTTTAAAAATGTATTTAAGTATCGGGTTTTGCTTGTGTTAAGTACCTACTGCATAAGTTATTTAAATAAAAAGTTATACTAAGGCAAAACCTTTGTTTAAATTTTGCTTTAGTTTGTCAGAAAAACAAATTTACAATAAAAATTGGTGCTTACTCTTATGATATATAGTTTTGGCTGGTGTTGTCTTAGCAGATGTCGGTTATTATTTCTTTTGTCTTAGCTGGTCTAGAGATGGTTTTGGTGATTTCTTTTGTCTTAGCCGGTCTAGAGATGGTATTGCTGGTGGTTTTAATTTGTCCTTAGCTGGTAGTCTGTTAGAATATGAGATTTATTATTAGATGGTGTTAATGAAGGTAGAGGAATTTGTTTCAATTTACAACAAAAATTGGTACTTTCTTTAAAATATATAGCTTTGGCCGGTGAGGAGATGTTGTCTGAGCAGATGTTGGTTGTTGTTTATTTAGTCTTAGCTGGTGTTGGTGATATTTAATGAGATCTGGTCTTAGCTGGTGGTTGTTATTTATTATGAGATTTTTCTTAGCCGGTAATCTGTTAGATGAGATTTAATATTAGCTGGTGTTGATCAAGGTAGAGGTCAGAATGCACAGCAAATTTATTTAAAACAAAACATCATGTAGTCTCAGCTACACTCTCGTTGATACATCAAATTAAATTCGTGAAATATCAAAAATACAAAAATAGAAAAAAAACTTCAAAATATGCCTTTTCCATCAAATTATTGCAGCTAATCATGTAATGATTTAATTAAATAGTAAAATATAGTTTGATTGATTCGAAAAATAAAATAAAATCAGCGGCCTCTTTAAAGCTATTTATTATATTATTTTCTCGCTGTGCCTTGAAGAAAAACGAATTTCATTGCAAAAAAAGGGTGGCATAAAGAATGAAGGAAATTTTTCATTTTCTTCTACGGCGCAACAATAAAATATTAAGAACTGAAATAATAATTACTTACCAATTAAGTCTCCGCTGTTTTTAATAAAAGTACTTTTTTAATTTATAAATGTAGCCTGACTAGAACGAATCGAAAAAACAATGCCGATTGATAAGCCTGTCTGCTGTCTACTGACTAATGAGATGAAATTCGATATTTTTTATAAAAATACTTTTTTAGTTTATAAATGTTGCCTGACTAAAACGAATCGAAAAAACAGACTTATGAGTTGAAATTCGGTTCGGTTTAGTACGTATGTATAGTATGCCTGTTGTCTGTGGCTACATGTGCATGTGGCGTCATTGAATGGATATTCTGATAATGTTCACCTGGGTAATGGTAAATACTACCAGAAAACCAGACAACAAATTTGTGTAGACTGATTTTTATGTAGAGGGAAAGAGAGTTGTTAATGTTTGATAAATCGAAAATAAAGCAAATTATTTTTAAAAATTCTTTTTAATTGATGTGAAAAATTAGTAGGAATTGTTTTTTTTTTTTTTAATTTTACGACTACAATTGACATTGATAGTGTTCAAGTGTCGGGTTTGCCTTGTGTACCTATCACAAAAAGTAACGAAAAGCAAAGGTTAAATAAAGTGACTAACTAACCTTTGCAACAATAGAACAATCCAATTGCAAAATTTAACTCATTAAGCAAAACCCGACTAAAAACTTATTTTTTTTATTTATAAAGACTTTTAACATTAAAAATGTGTTCAAGTATCGGGTTTTGCTTGTATTGAGTACCTACTGCATAAGTTATTTAAATAAAAAGTTATACTAAGGCAAAATTTTTGTTAAAATTTTGCTTTAGTTCGTCAGAAAAACAAATTTACAATAAAAATTTTGCTTACTGTTAGAAAATATAGTTTTGGCCGGCGAGGAGATTTTGTCTTAGCAGATGTTGATAGTTATCTGTTTTAGATATTTTGTCTTAGCTGGTGTTGTGATTTAGGTTTTTGTAGCTGGCGAAAGTTTTTTTATGAGATCTGGTCTTAGTCTTAACTGAATTTAAAAAGTCAAAGAAAATAAAGTTTGCTAACCAAGCAAAACAGCAAAACCCGACATTAAAGAAACATTTTTTTCATTTATGAAGTAGTTGTACATTGGAAATGATAATCTGTTTAAAAAAGATTTTTTTATTTATGACTATAAACTGATTTTTGTATTTATGAAGACGTTATACATTGAAAATGAAAATGCGTTAAAAAATGATATTATTTTTTAATTTAAGACTACAATTGACATTGGATAGGTTCTAGTGTCGGGTTTTGCTTAAGAACCTTTCACAAAAAATAACGAAAAGCAAAGGCTAACTTAAGTAATTAACTATCCTTTGCAACAACAGAAAAATCCAAGGGCAAAATAAAACTCATTAAGCAAAATCCGACTAAAAAATTATTTTTTTTTTATTTTTTAAGACTTTTAACATTAAAAATGTGTTCAAATGTCGGGTTTTGCTTGTGTTGAGTACCTACTGCATAAGTTATTTAAATAAAAAGTTATACTAAGGCAAAACCTTTGTTTAAATTTTGCTTTAGTTTGTCAGAAAAACAAATTTACAATAAAAATTGGTGCTTACTCTTATGATATATAGTTTTGGCTGGTGTTGTCTTAGCAGATGTCGGTTATTATTTCTTTTGTCTTAGCTGGTCTAGAGATGGTTTTGGTGATTTCTTTTGTCTTAGCCGGTCTAGAGATGGTGTTGCTGATTTTTTAATAGATCTGGTGTTATCTGGTGGCTTTAATTTGTCCTTAGCTGGTAGTCTGTTAGAAGATGAGATTTATTATTAGATGGTGTTAATGAAGGTAGAGGAATTTGTTTCAATTTGCAACAAAAATTTGTACTTACTTTAAAATATATAGTTTTTGCCGGTGAGGAGATGTTGTCTGAGGAGATGTTGGTTGTTGTTTATTTAGTCTTAGCTGGTGTTGGTGATATTTAATGAGGTCTGGTCTTAGCTGGTGGTTGTTATTTATTATGAGATTTTTCTTAGCCGGTAATCTGTTAGATGAGATTTAATATTAGCTGGTGTTGATCAAGGTAGAGGTCAGAATGCACAGCAAATTTGTTTAAAATAAAACATCATGTAGTCTCAGGTACACTCTCGTTGATACATCAAATTAAATTCGTGAAATATCAAAAATACAAAAATATAAAAAATACTTTAAAATATGCCTTTTCCATCAAATTATTGCAGCTAATCATGTAATGATTTAATTAAATAGTAAAATATAGTTTGATTGATTCGAAAAATAAAATAAAATTAGCGGCCTCTTTAAAGCTATTTATTATATTATTTTCTCGCTGTGCCTTGAAGAAAAACGAATTTCATTGCAAAAAAAGGGTGGCATAAAGAATGAAGGAAATTTTTCATTTTCTTCTACGGCGCAACAATAAAATATTAAGAACTGAAATAATAATTACTTACCAATTAAGTCTCCGCTGTTTTTAATAAAAGTACTTTTTTAATTTATAAATGTAGCCTGACTAGAACGAATCGAAAAAACAATGCCGATTGATAAGCCTGTCTGCTGTCTACTGACTAATGAGATGAAATTCGATATTTTTTATAAAAATACTTTTTTAGTTTATAAATGTTGCCTGACTAAAACGAATCGAAAAAACAGACTTATGAGTTGAAATTCGGTTCGGTTTAGTATGTATGTATAGTATGCCTGTTGTCTGTGGCTACATGTGTATGTGGCGTCATTGAATGGATATTCTGATAATGTTCACCTGGGTAATGGTAAATACTACCAGAAAACCAGACAACAAATTTGTGTAGACTGATTTTTATGTAGAGGGAGAGAGAAGGGTGGATAATTCTTCGGCTTGCACATGTGCTTGTGTGCCTGGTGTTCATGGAAAAAATAAATATGTGGCGCAATTTGTATTCTTACTAACGAAAACTGTGCTTTGATTGTAGTCAAATGCAAAAAAGAAAAAAAAACACCAGCGAAGTGATTTTATAGGAAAATATTGTTTTGCCTATATCGTCAGAATGCACTGCAAATGTATTTAAAATAAAATAATTCAGATGATGGTTTTATGTTTGCTTATTCTTCAAATATTAGGTTGGAGTTTTTGCAAAAAATGTGGCTCAAAGAATGAACAAAGATTTTCGTTTTTCTTCAAGGCACAGCGAGAAAATAATATACTGAACAGCTTTTAAGGGGCCGCTGATTTTTTTTTAATTTTAGGTATGTTTTCAAAATATGCCTTTTCCATCAAATTATTGCAGCTAACCATGTAATCATTTAATTAAATAGTAAAATATAGTTTGATTGATTCGAAAAATTAAAAAAATCAGCGGCCTCGTAAAAGCTATTCATTATATTATTTTCTCGCTGTGCCTTGAAGAAAAACGAATTTTATAGCAAAAAAAGGGCGGCATAAAGAATGAAGGAAATTTTTCATTTTCTTCTACGGCGCAACAATAAAATATTAAGAACTAAAATAATAATTACTTACCAATTAAAACTCCGCTGTTTTTAATAAAAATACTTTTTAATTTATAAATGTTGCCTGACTAAAACGAATTGAAAATACACTGCCGATTGATAGCCCGTCTGCTGTCTACTGACTAATGGATGAAATTCAATATTTTTTATAAAAATACTTTTTTAGTTTATGCCTGACTAAAACGAATCGAAAAAACACTACCGATTGATACGCCCGTCTGCTGTCTACTGAGTTATGAGTTGAAATTCGGTTCGGTTTAGTATGTATGTATAGTATGCCCGTTGTCTGTGGCTACATGTGTATGTGGCGTCATTGAATGGATATTCTGATAATATTCACCTGGGTAATGGTAAATACTACCAGAAAACCAGACAACAATTTTGTGTAGACTGATTTTTATGTAGAGGGAAAGAGAAGGGTGGATAATTCTTCGGCTTGGACATGTGCTTGTGTGCCTGGTGTTCATGGAAGAAATATATATGTGGCGCAATTTGTATTCTTACTAACGAAAACTGTGTTCTGATTGTAGTCAAATGCAAAAAAGAAAAAAAAACACCAGCGCAGGGATGTGATAGGAAAATAATGTTTTGCTTATATCGTCAGAATGCACAGAAAATTTATTTAAAACAATAAATTTAGATGATGGTTTTATGTTTGCTTATTCTTCAAATACTAGGTTGGAGTTTTTGCAAAAAATGTGGAATGAACGAAGATTTTCGTTTTTCTTCAAGGCACATCGAAATTTTCATTTTTCTCTACGCCGCAACAATAAAATATTAAGAAATGAAATAATAATTACTTACCATTTAAAACTCCGCTATTTTTAATAAAAATACTTTTTTAATTTATAAATGTATCCCGACTAGAACGAATCGAAAAAACACTGCCGTTTGGTAAGCCCGTCTGCGGATTAATGAGTTGAAATTCGGTATTTTTTATAAAAACACTTTTTTTTTAATTTATAAATGTAGCCTGACTACAAAGAATCGAAAAAACACTGCCGGACAAGCCCGTCTGCTGTCTATGAGTTGAAATTCGATATTTTTTATAAAAATACTTTTGTTACTTTATAAATGCTGCCTGGCTAGAACGAATCGAAAAAAAAAACACTACCGATTGATAAGCCCGTCTGCTGTGTACTGACCAAAGATACTTGAATTTATAAAGATATGAATCCTCGGCTGACATTCCGGTTTGCCTACAAGCTGCAGCAATCAGCTGACTCATAAGCTTTTCAAAGTATGTGTGTGAAAAACCATGGAAAACCCACACATATAAGCAGCTCCTCAGTTTACTACCCCGTTGCAATTCACATCTATTCATCGACATTACAAAAACAAAAATGTAAACAAATAAGTTTTGGAGGGTGAAACGTACGAAGGATTCATTTCTTTATATTCAGTTTCTTTGGTACTGACTAATGAGTTGAAATTCGGTTCGGTTTAGTATGTATCACGGTTGGAAAAAGGCTTACTATTGTACTGAATTTTGTACTATTTTATTTTCGCAGTACGTAAGTACCACTTTTCAACTTTCAGTACTATTTCAATTATTGGCAAAAGACCAATACTGAAATTTTCATCAACTGAGCTGAACACATCACTTTTTTGATTTAAGTCTGATGAAATTCATTCTGTTTCGTACGAGAAAGTCGATATTTTTATATTAATTTCAATTAAGATGATCGAATAGTTTAAAAATGTTCTTTCGAATGTAGATGTTTGATGCGGTAGGAAATTTCTTCAGTTGCATAGCTGATTATACATACAAAATATTTTTTCGCAATTCCAAAATTAAGGAAAATAATCAATTTCTTACAACTTTTTTTTTTAAACAAGTTGTAAATTGTGTGTAGATCTAATTCATTTTTTCATATTTTGCGTTATTATTTACGGAGTGGAAAACTTACTATCAATTTTAATTAATGCGACCTACTTATAGAGGGTATCTCCTATTTCGTGATTCTTGGGATCATTCCAAGAAAAAAATTGTAAAGGGGAAACATTCGTCTTCCACCTTCAGGCAACTTCTGAAAAATTGTATAAAAATGGAAAAAAAAATATTAAAAAACAAAATTATGTGCTATATACCTTTTTTGAAATCTAATATTTCATGTTGTTTTAATGAATAGTTTTTGAGAAATTAAATTTTAAAGTCAAAATTTCTAAAAAAAATGTATAAAATGTGAACCCCAATATTTTTGCTTCACTTGACAAAATAAAACAACCAATATAAAAAGTTTTTGATTTATTTTTAATTTCTTAAAAAACTTAGGTAGAGAGAAAAGATAGAATTTTTTTTAAATGATCCCAGAATTCATCCCTCAAAACATAGTCTACAAATTCGGGGACACCTTGTACACTTGCAAATTAACATTATTATTGCCAAAACAAAATTTCATTTGGGCCCAACTTTCTACATAAATTGACTTTCATTATTTCAATGACTACCTTATCAATGATCAATGGAACAATAAAAGTCATTTCATTTCATGAGAAAGATTGAGCCAAACTGAGATTTTTTGGTGATCAGACATCTTAATTAAGTTATAAGCTTTATTTTGACATCAAAATAATCATAGATTATGGAACCTCATCATTATAATTTTAAATGATGAATTTCAATGATAGCTATAACTGGCCCCTAACGATAGCAACAGCTAACAAAATATTAAATTCCTGGTAGAATTTACGATTGGAAAAATTTCGGAACTATTTATTCATTTTCAGTACTATTCTTGTCAGCGTTCAGTACAACCGACAAAAGTCGATTTCCATCCCTGGTATGTATGCATAGTATTCCTGATGTCTGTGGCTACATGTGTATGTGGCGTCATTGAATGGATATTCTGATAATATTCACCAGGGTAATGGTAAATACTACCAGAAAACCAGACAACAAATTCGTGTATAGACTGATTTTAATGAAGAGGGAAAGAGAAGGCTGGATAATTCTTCGGCTTGGACATGTGCTTGTGTGCCTGGTGTTCATGGAAGAAATATATTTGGCGCAATTTCTATTCTTACTAACGAAAACTGCGTTCTGATTGTAGGTGCGCAGGGATGTGATAGGAAAATAATGTTTTGCCTATATCGTCAGAAGGCACAGAAAATTTATTTGAAACAATAAATTCAGACGATGGTTTTATGTTTGCTTGTTCTTCAAATACTAGGTTGGAGTTTTTGCAAAAAATGTGGAATGAACGAAGATTTTCGTTTTTCTTCAAGGTACATTCCCGATTAATTTTGAAGTATTTAGTAATGTAATCTTTTTAAAGATTTTAGGTATCAATGATTTGATTTCAATCTTTATGAATTATTGGAATACTTTTGAAGTATTTTTTTCTTTTCTTTTCAAATGTTTGCAGTTCTGAAGCCTTTTGATTGCAATCAAAGTATTGCAATTTTCAAGTCTTTGGACTGGTCTTTTACTGATTTTAATAGTTTTTTATGCGAGAAACAGATTGACACAGCAACTTCTTAATCGACATCGAATTTAGACTTAGTTCTAACGTTGATGTTGTTGCGTTTATGTATTTAAAGCCATTTAAAACCACTTGGCTCTAAAAATGAGTGATGTGGTTGTCAAAGTTGCTGTTGAGGTTGCTGTGTCAATCTGTTTCTCGCTTTATGCGATTAAGGATAGAATTTAATAAAACATTGGTAGGTAAATACATACCTAAAATTTAATTTCAAACATTAAAGAACGAATATTTATCATAAGGACGGTTGGAGGTTTAAATTTTGTTTTTTCTTTTGTATCTAAAAATTTACATAAATAATACCTATGTATATAAAGTTTGTATTTTAAGAAACAAAATAATAAATTTCAAAATAGCTTGGCCGCTAAAGTCATACGTTCTATATTTTCAGGTGAGATTCCAAAAATTTGATTTGGTTAATGCAATTCTTAGCCAAATAAGGCCCATCGCCCACTAGGCAACTTTTTGTTGCTAACCCCAGCTCCCAATCCAATTACATTAGCTTATATGGGAGAGCGCCCACTAGACAACTTTTAGTTGCGCAACTTTTTGTTGTTCGGAGTTGCTCGCGGAACTTTTTTCCCGGCAACTTTTTGTTGCTTACCCTGGCTCACAGCGCAACATTTTTTTGCCGGCATCCTTATTTGCCAAAAATATGACGTTAAAATGGCGTTTCCGCTTGTCATTGTGGATGCCAAAAATGGCGTGCATTTCCTTTTTACTCTAAAATTGAATGTGCTTTCCTTTTTTTTTTCAAAAATGTGAGTACAAATAATAATAATAGAATATATTATAATGATAAATAATAATTGTGGATGCCAAAAATGGCGTGCATTTCCTTTTTACTCTAAAATTGAATGTGCTTTCCTTTTTTTTCAAAAATGTGAGTACAAATAATAATAATAGAATATATTATAATGATAAATATTAATTTATTTTGCATTGCCAGCTTACGATTATACATAGCCAGACAACTGGAAAGCAGCCATCGCAAAAAAAAATATGGCGACAAAATTAAAAGTCTAGTCCCACTAAGTTGCTCGGAAATTGCCTAGTGGGCGATGGCAAGCAACTTTTGTTGCTCTCTGTTGCCGGCAACTCCGAGCAACAAAAAGTTGCGCAACTAAAAGTTGCCTAGTGGACGATGGGCCTAAAAGAGTAGCATTACAAAAACTGAAAACAACATTTTGATTTCATTTGGCCGCCATCTTGTTCTTACCGAAAACTTATAAGTTTCATACATAACTCGCGTAATTTTGTATCCTAGATTAAAAAGTTGTAGGTATAGCAAACTTGCAGAAAATTCAGTTTTCTATAATTGATGTTAAATGTTTTACAGCTGTTTAAAAGTTATAGTTCATTTTGTTAAACAAATTAAGTATTGCTTTTGTTATATTGGTCATATCTTTGTATCACTTTAATCAAAACACTTTTGTTATAAAAGTTGTACAGTCTTAAATTGTTTGTAATTTTTGCCTAGATAGTTATTTCATTTAAATATGAAGAATTATATTGCATTTGCAAGGATCAGTTAAATGATTCTTTTACAACTCGGTTGGCTACGAAATCTCGCAAACTAAAATCTCGCATTTCAAATCTTGCCTTAAGGCCCATCGCCCACTTGGCAACTTTTTGTTTCTGGCCCCAGCAACTTTTTTTTGCTCCCAATCCAATTACATTAGCTTATATAGGAGAGCGCCCACTAGACAAGTTTTAGTTGCGCAACTTTTTGTTGCTCGGAGTTGCTCGCGGAACTTTTTTCCCGGCAACTTTTTGTTGCTTACCCTCACCCACTAGGCAATTTCCGAGCAACTTCTAGCAACTTTTGGGAATTTATCAAAATTTTTGCCAAATGAAAGGCTTTTAAACCGAAAAACAAGTTTTATTTTCACACTGAACGAATTTTGTATCGTCACTAATCCAAAATACAAGGTGAATTTAAGATTTCAATTAAAAATACTGAACCCAAAAGTTGCTCGGAAATTGCCTAGTGAGCGATGGCAAGCAACTCCAAACAACTTTTAGTTGCGCACCAAAAAGTTGCGCAACGGAAAGTTGCCTATTGGGCGATGTGTCTAAGAAACCTCGTAATTTAAAAATCTTGCTTTTCATAATCTAACAAGAACATAATACTGCAAACTAAAATCTGAAAATAAACTTTTTCCACCACTTAGGCTTTTTCAGTGGCCGCCATTTTGAATTGAAGAAGAAATTTGACCATTTTTCTTAAATTCAAGGTGATGTCCAACGTAAAAGATATAAGAGTCAAAACTATTTATTGGGCACCTAATGAAGCCTTTTTTAACAATTTTCTTATTTATTGTATTTCATATTTTTTAGAACTCCGGCTGGGCTATAACACGGATAATGCCTAGTTTATTCTAAAAACAAATTAAGTAGTGAAATACCTGCATATATTCGATTAACATTCAAACAAATAATATCTGACTATTATACCTATTACATCACTGCCTGCATTAACTTTTTTAATTTTTTCGTGCTAGTCTGGACGTGAACGTACATGTACATGTCCCGTTTGTTATTCTGGTAATATACATCGGCGGAATGGAAAAAACTACCAGAATACCAGACTGCAACTGGTTTTCTGGTACTATTAACCATTACCCCGATAAATATTATCGGAATTCGGAATAACCACCTAAATAAAAAGACTTGCAACAGCGAATATTTATGCGTGTGTATTTATATCTATTTTCTATGGCTACGTGTGTATGTGGCGTCATTGAATGGATATTCTGATAATATTCACCTGGGTAATGGTAAATACTACCAGAAAACCAGACAATAAATTTGTGTATAGACTGATTTTAATGACGAGGGAAAGAGAAGGCTGGATAATTCTTCGGCTTGGACATGTGCTTGTGTGCCTGATGTTCATGGAAGAAATATATTTGGCGCAATTTCTATTCTTACTAACGAAAACTGCGTTCTGATTGTAGTAGCGCAGGGATGTGATAGGAAAATAATGTTTTGCCTATATCGTCAGAAGGCACAGAAAATTTATTTGAAACAATAAATTCAGACGATGGTTTTATGTTTGCTTATTCTTCAAATACTAGGTTGGAGTTTTTGCAAAAAATGTGGAATGAACGAAGATTTTCGTTTTTCTTCAAGGTACATTCCCGATTAATTTTGAAGTATTTAGTAATGTAATCTTTTTAAAGATTTTAGGTATCAATGATTTGATTTCAATCTTTATGAATTATTGGAATACTTTTGAAGTATTTTTTTCTTTTCTTTTCAAATGTTTGCAGTTCTGAAGCCTTTTGATTGCAATCAAAGTATTGCAATTTTCAAGTCTTTGGACTGGTCTTTTACTGATTTTAATCGTTTTTTATGCAAGAAACAGATTGACACAGCAACTTCTTAATCGACATCGAATTTAGACTTAGTTCTAACGTTGATGTTGTTGCGTTTATGTATTTAAAGCCATTTATCGCCCACTAGGCAACTTTTTGTTGCTAGCCCCAGCTCCCAATCCAATTACATTAGCTTATATGGGAGAGCGCCCACTAGACAACTTTTAGTTGCGCAACTTTTTGTTGTTCGGAGTTGCTCGCCAAACTTTTTTCCCCGCTAATTTTTGTTGCTTACCCTGGCTCACAGCGCAACTTTTTTTTTGCCGGCATCCTTATTTGCCAAAAATATTACGTTAAAATGGCGTTTCCGCTTGTCATTGTGGATGCCAAAAATGGCGTGCATTTCCTTTTTACTCTAAAATTGAATGTGCTTTCCTTTTTTTTCAAAAATGTGAGTACAAATTATAATAATAAATAATAGAATATATTATAATGATAAATATTAATTTATTTTGCATTGCCAGCTTACGATTATACATAGCCAGACAACCGGAAAGCAGCCATCGCAAAAAAAATATGGCGACACAATTAAAAGTCTAGTCCCACAGAGTTGCTCGGAACTTGCCTAGTGGGCGATGGCAAGCAACTTTTGTTGCTCTCTGTTGCCGGCAACTCCGAGCAACAAAAAGTTGCGCAACTAAAAGTTGCCTAGTGGACGATGGGCCTAAAATAGTAGCATTACAAAAACTGAAAACAACATTTCTCAAAACTGTTCCTGATTTCATTTGGCCGCCATCTTGTTCTTACCGAAAACTTATAATTTTCATACATAACTCGCGTAATTTTGTATCCTAGATTAAAAAGTTGTAGGTATAGCAAACTTGCAGAAAATTCAGTTTTCTATAATTGATGTTAAATGTTTTACAGCTGTTTAAAAGTTATAGTTCATTTTGTTAAACAAATTAAGTATTGCTTTTGTTATATTGGTCATATCTTTGTATCACTTTAATCAAAACACTTTTGTTATAAAAGTTGTACAGTCTTAAATTGTTTGTAATTTTTGCCTAGATAGTTATTTCATTTAAATATGAAGAATTATATTGCATTTGCAAGGATCAGTTAAATGATTCTTTTACAACTCGGTTGGCTACGAAATCTCGCAAACTAAAATCTCGCATTTCAAATCTTGCCTTAAGGCCTATCGCCCACTTGGCAACTTTTTGTTTCTGGCCCCAGCAACTTTTTTTTGCTCCCAATCCAATTACATTAGCTTATATATGAGAGCGCCCACTAGACAAATTTTAGTTGCGCAACTTTTTGTTGCTCGGAGTTGCTCGCGGAACTTTTTTCCCGGCAACTTTTTGTTGCTTACCCTCACCCACTAGGCAATTTCCGAGCAACTTCTAGCAACTTTTGGGAATTTATCAAAATTTTTGCCAAATAAAAGGCTTTTAAACCGAAAAACAAGTTTTATTTTCACACTGAACGAATTTTTGTATTGTCACTAATCCAAAATACAAGGTGAATTTAAGATTTCAATTAAAAATACTGAACCCAAAAGTTGCTCGGAAATTGCCTAGTGAGCGATGGCAAGCAACTCCAAACTACTTTTAGTTGCGCACCAAAAAGTTGCGCAACTGAAAGTTGCCTATTGGGCGATGGGTCTAAGAAACCTCGTAATTTAAAAATCTTGCTTTTCATAATCTAACAAGAACATAATACTGCAAACTAAAATCTGAAAATAAACTTTTTCCACCACTTAGGCTTTTTCAGTGGCCGCCATTTTGAATTGAAGAAGAAATTTGACCATTTTTCTTAAATTCAAGGTGATGTCCAACGTAAAAGATATAAGAGTCAAAACTATTTATTGGGCACCTAATGAAGCCTTTTTTAACAATTTTCTTATTTATTGTATTTCATATTTTTTAGAACGCCTATATCGTCAGAAGGCACAGACAATTTATTTAAAACAATAAATTCAGACGATGGTTTTATGTTTGCTTATTCTTCAAATATTAGTTTGATATTATCTACCAGGAATCCGGTAACATTGACCCGTCGGTTTCCTTGTTAAAATATATCGAAAAATAATTTTTCCTGGTTTTATTTACCAGGAAGCAGATAAACTTAATTTTACCAGGAAATCTGATATGATCTACCAGGAAGCCGATAAGATTTACCAGTCGTTTTGCCTGGTAAAATATACCAAAAAGTAAATTTTGCTGGTTTTATTTACCAGGAAGCAGATAAACTTTATTCTACCAGGACCAGATATTATCGACCAGAACTCTGATATTATTTACCACCCATTTTGCCTGATAAAATATACCAAAAATTAAATTTTCCTGGTTCTATTTACCAGGAAGCAGATAGACATTATTTTACCAGGAAATCTGATATGATCTACCAGGAAGCCGATAAGATTTACCAGTCGTTTTGCCTGGTAAAATATACCAACAAGTAAATTTTGCTGGTTTTATTTACCAGGAAGCAGATAAAATTTATTCTACCAGGACCAGATATTATCGACCAGAACTCTGATATTATTTACCACCCATTTTGCCTGATAAAATATACCAAAAAGTAAATTTTCCTGGTTCTATTTACCAGGAAGCAGATAAACTTTATTTTACCAGGAAATCTGATATGATCTACCAGGAAGCCGATAAGATTTACCAGTCGTTTTGCCTGGTAAAATATACCAACAAGTAAATTTTGCTGGTTTTATTTACCAGGAAGCAGATAAAATTTATTCTACCAGGACCAGATATTATCGACCAGAACTCTGATATTATTTACCACCCATTTTGCCTGATAAAATATACCAAAAAGTAAATTTTCCTGGTTCTATTTACCAGGAAGCAGATAAACTTTATTTTACCAGGAAATCTGATATGATCTACCAGGAAGCCGATAAGATTTACCAGTCGTTTTGCCTGGTAAAATATACCAAAAAGTCAATTTTGCTGGTTTTATTTACCAGGAAGCAGATAAACTTTATTCTACCAGGACCAGATATTATCGACCAGAAATCTGATATTATTTACCAGCCATTTTGCCTGATAAAATATACCAAAAATTAAATTTTCCTGGTTCTATTTACCAGGAAGCAGATAAACATTATTTTACCAGGAAATCTGATATGATCTACCAGGAAGCCGATAAGATTTACCAGTCGTTTTGCCTGGTAAAATATACCAAAAAGTAAATTTTGCTGGTTTTATTTACCAGGAAGCAGATAAAATTTATTCTACCAGGACCAGATATTATCGACCAGAAATCTGATATTATTTACCAGCCATTTTGCCTGATAAAATATACCAAAAATTAAATTTTCCTGGTTCTATTTACCAGGAAGCAGATAAACATTATTTTACCAGGAAATCTGATATGATCTACCAGGAAGCCGATAAGATTTACCAGTCGTTTTGCCTGGTAAAATATACCAAAAAGTCAATTTTGCTGGTTTTATTTACCAGGAAGCAGATAAACTTTATTCTACCAGGACCAGATATTATCGACCAGAAATCTGATATTATTTACCAGCCATTTTGCCTGATAAAATATACCAAAAATTAAATTTTCCTGGTTCTATTTACCAGGAAGCAGATAAACATTATTTTACCAGGAAATCTGATATGATCTACCAGGAAGCCGATAAGATTTACCAGTCGTTTTGCCTGGTAAAATATACCAAAAAGTAAATTTTGCTGGTTTTATTTACCAGGAAGCAGATAAAATTTATTCTACCAGGACCAGATATTATCGACCAGAAATCTGATATTATTTACCAGCCATTTTGCCTGATAAAATATACCAAAAATTAAATTTTCCTGGTTCTATTTACCAGGAAGCAGATAAACATTATTTTACCAGGAAATCTGATATGATCTACCAGGAAGCCGATAAGATTTACCAGTCGTTTTGCCTGGTAAAATATACCAAAAAGTCAATTTTGCTGGTTTTATTTACCAGGAAGCAGATAAACTTTATTCTACCAGGACCAGATATTATCGACCAGAAATCTGATATTATTTACCAGCCATTTTGCCTGATAAAATATACCAAAAATTAAATTTTCCTGGTTCTATTTACCAGGAAGCAGATAAACATTATTTTACCAGGAAATCTGATATGATCTACCAGGAAGCCGATAAGATTTACCAGTCGTTTTGCCTGGTAAAATATACCAAAAAGTAAATTTTGCTGGTTTTATTTACCAGGAAGCAGATAAAATTTATTCTACCAGGACCAGATATTATCGACCAGAAATCTGATATTATTTACCAGCCATTTTGCCTGATAAAATATACCAAAAATTAAATTTTCCTGGTTCTATTTACCAGGAAGCAGATAAACATTATTTTACCAGGAAATCTGATATGATCTACCAGGAAGCCGATAAGATTTACCAGTCCTTTTGCCTGGTAAAATATACCAAAAAGTAAATTTTGCTGGTTTTATTTACCAGGAAGCAGATAAAATTTATTCTACCAGGACCAGATATTATCGACCAGAACTCTGATATTATTTACCACCCATTTTGCCTGATAAAATATACCAAAAAGTAAATTTTCCTGGTTCTATTTACCAGGAAGCAGATAAACTTAATTTTACCAGGAAATCTGATATGATCTACCAGGAAGCCGATAAGATTTACCAGTCGTTTTGCCTGGTAAAATATACCAACAAGTAAATTTTGCTGGTTTTATTTACCAGGAAGCAGATAAAATTTATTCTACCAGGACCAGATATTATCGACCAGAACTCTGATATTATTTACCACCCATTTTGCCTGATAAAATATACCAAAAAGTAAATTTTCCTGGTTCTATTTACCAGGAAGCAGAT
Organism: Epistrophella euchroma; assembly: GCA_947049315.1. Classification (NCBI taxonomy): domain Eukaryota; kingdom Metazoa; phylum Arthropoda; class Insecta; order Diptera; family Syrphidae; genus Epistrophella; species Epistrophella euchroma. The sequence continues at coordinate 59,538,239 of OX346248.1, forward strand.
AAACTTAATTTTACCAGGAAATCTGATATGATCTACCAGGAAGCCGATAAGATTTACCAGTCGTTTTGCCTGGTAAAATATACCAACAAGTAAATTTTGCTGGTTTTATTTACCAGGAAGCAGATAAAATTTATTCTACCAGGACCAGATATTATCGACCAGAACTCTGATATTATTTACCACCCATTTTGCCTGATAAAATATACCAAAAAGTAAATTTTCCTGGTTCTATTTACCAGGAAGCAGATAAACTTTATTTTACCAGGAAATCTGATATGATCTACCAGGAAGCCGATAAGATTTACCAGTCGTTTTGCCTGGTAAAATATACCAAAAAGTCAATTTTGCTGGTTTTATTTACCAGGAAGCAGATAAACTTTATTCTACCAGGACCAGATATTATCGACCAGAAATCTGATATTATTTACCAGCCATTTTGCCTGATAAAATATACCAAAAATTAAATTTTCCTGGTTCTATTTATCAGGAAGCAGATAGACATTATTTTACCAGGAAATCTGATATGATCTACCAGGAAGCCGATAAGATTTACCAGTCGTTTTGCCTGGTAAAATATACCAAAAAGTAAATTTTGCTGGTTTTATTTACCAGGAAGCAGATAAACTTTATTCTACCAGGACCAGATATTATCGACCAGAACTCTGATATTATTTACCACCCATTTTGCCTGATAAATTATACCAAAAAGTAAATTTTCCTGGTTCTATTTACCAGGAAGCAGATAAACTTTATTTTAACAGGAAATCTGATTTTATCTACCAGGAAGCTGATAACGTTTACCAGAATTTTCGACAATTAAATAATCAGGAACTAAATTTTCCTGGTTTTATTGACCAGGGAGCAGATAAACTTTATTCTACCAGGCAACCCCCAAATTATCTACCAGCAATCCGATAACATTTACCAGAAGCAACCTTGAAGAATATATCAGGAAATAAATTTTCTTGGTTCCATTTACCAGAAAAAGCAGATAAACTTTATTCTACCTTGAAATCTGATATCATCTACCAGTTAGTTTATAACATTTACCAATATGTTTTCGAAATAAAATAAACCAGGAAACCAGATGTCTGGTTCCAGTTACCAGGTAGCCAGATACATTTCGTTTTAACACGAAATCTGATATCATAAACCAGAAAAACGGTAACATTAACCACGATTTCTCACGGTTTTATTAACCAGAAAATTTGGTAGAAAATTTCAGATCTGGTTTCTGGTACAGGTAACCAGAAGTCAAGATAAATTTTGTTTTAACACGAAATCTGGTGACATTAACCAAAAAAACGGTAACATTTACCACGATTTCTTCTGGTTTTATTAATCAGAAAAGCCGTACCAGGATTTTTTTTTGAGTGTAGGTTAACCCTGTGCCGCAATAAATGTATATATTTTTCATACATATACCTACAATAAATATCTACCCCAGGCTCGGAGGTAAATTTGTGGTCAATGAGACAGGAAAACTGTGTCCCCAATGGCGCGATATCAAATATCCAATCAAAAGGGCAAACAGCAAAGTTAAAAGTTAAAATAACTTCTTTTACTTGAAAAACTCCATAAATATATCGTTGATGCTTGTGAGCACAAAAAAAAACTTTAAAAAGTATCTTCTTCTCGAGTTACATGAAGAGTACCGAAGCGCCTTCAATGATAAAGGTCCAATGCAGTCATAAGATACATTTTATAGTTTTCTTACATATTTCTCCTCAACTTTGGAACTTTATGGATGACTTTCGCGAAAGGTTTACAGATTTTTTTTTTTTATTCCTTGATTTTTTTTTTTGTTACAATGAACAAAGTTCCAGCAGACGTCCAGGCACCATTTCGCCAAAGATCCAGACATCATCATCATCGTCATCATGGACAACTCTTTGCTCTTTGAGTATAGGTATAGAAGTATACTAACAATGGAACTCTTTTTATTTAAATTCAACTTCCAAAGACCAAAGTGCTAGAGGCACCAACTTCCAGGGGTAGAGCATATAGTAGGGAAAGAGAGATGGGAATTATTGGAGGATAGAGTCATGACTGCACAAAATTGTTTATGTTATTGTTTAAGTTCAGACTTGAGAGAGTCTTGTTGTTGTTGAGGCTGTGGGGCACCCCTCTGTGCAGACCTTTAGACGTTCTTTGGATATTTTTTTTTTTTCAAAATTGATGTGACTAACTGGCCGCGCATAAGGTCAACTAAGGGATTATTACGTTATTCTGTGTTGTGTGGGTGACGTTATCTTTAAGTGCCATTCAGTTTGCGGAAAATTGTTGCACATACCTTAAAGATGTAAAAAATGCGAACAAATTAAAGAATGCATAATATAAAAAAGGAACCTTCCACTATTTCTTGTCTTGCAATAGAGTTTTATTTTTTAATATCGTAGGGTGTGACCAATCCACTGCTACTTTTTTCAATTGATAATAAAGTTTTTGGCCTGTTTTTTGATGAAGTTTTTGATTTGACATGGTTTTGACCAACAAATGCTGAGGATGTTTCGAAAAACAATTCGCCTCTTCTAAACTATTCGCAAAACTTTTAGCCTTTTTGTGATAGAGATGGTCAATTTTTATGTTATTTAAGGTAGTCGGAACTGCACCATAGCCTCAACCAACAATCTTCTTCCAGCCAGTTCGTTGTTGTCAGATCACTAGGAACATTGTCAAAGAAATCTTTCAAGTAAAATCAATGTCATTCGGAAAGACTATAGGACATGTGTGCTGCTTAAGTAAGAAATTGTTACTTCGTCATTTAAAAACTGGGTGAGCCTGGACAGTTACGTATTTAAAGAATTTGTTTCTACAAATTACTTAGCTAGGTTTAGGGCCATAGTACCTACTCCACAATCGCCGCGTAACGTTCAGATGATTACGTACGATGGCAAAGTGTTCCTTCCATCCTCAGAGCTGAAGTTAAAGCTGTAATTAGCAGGGGACCTAAATCTTGGAGATATTTCGATCCAATTCCTTGATTTATTAAATAACGGCTGCTACTGTCGCTACCTGGGAGTCCAAGTTTAATTCCAAGTCCAAGTCCAGGTCCAAGTTTAATTCCAAGTCCAAGTCGAAGTTTAATTCCAGGCCCAAGTCCAAGTTTAATTCCAAGTCCAAGTCCAAGTTTAATTCCAACTCCAACTCCAAGTCCAAGTCCAAGTCCAAGTCCAAGTCCAAGTCCAAGTCCAAGTCCAAGTCCAAGTCCAAGTCCAAGTCCAAGTCCAAGTCCAAGTCCAAGTCCAAGTCCAAGTCCAAGTCCAAGTCCAAGTCCAAGTCCAAGTCCAAGTCCAAGTCCAAGTCCAAGTCCAAGTCCAAGTCCAAGTCCAAGTCCAAGTCCAAGTCCAAGTCCAAGTCCAAGTCCAAGTCCAAGTCCAAGTCCAAGTCCAAGTCCAAGTCCAAGTCCAAGTCCAAGTCCAGGTCCAAGTCCAGGTCCAAGTCCAAGTCCAAGTCCAAGTCCAAGTCCAAGTCCAATTCCGAGTCCAAGTCCAAGTCCAAGTCCAAGTCCAAGTCCAAGTCCAAGTTTAAGTCCAAGTCCAAGTCCAAGTCCAAGTCCAAGTCCAAGTCCAAGTCCAAGTCCAAGTCCAAGTCCAAGTCCAAGTCCAAGTCCAAGTCCAAGTCCAAGTCCAAGTCCAAGTCCAAGTCCAAGTCCAAGTCCAAGTCCAAGTCCAAGTCCAAGTCCAAGTCCAAGTCCAAGTCCAAGTCCAAGTCCAATTCCGAGTCCAAGTCCAAGTTCAAGTTCAAGTTCAAGTTCAAGTTCAAGTCCAAGTCCAAGTCCAAGTCCAAGTCCAATTTCAAGTCCAATATCCTGATTAAGAGAGATTCGACTGTAGTTTCATTTTAATTTTAATTTGACTGTGATTAAATGAACACAAAATTAAAAATAATGTAAAAAAACAAAATCTTTACGAATGTACATACAAAGTAAAAAAGGCTTACAATTTAATTGAACACGTATGTATATTAAATTTTCAACTTTTGCGAAATCCAGAACACGCAAGTTGCCACACTACAATCTTGCCTGGTAAATTATTTCAATTATTATCATCTGTCGGTTTAAGAAAAAAATAAAAATAAAAATAAAAACACTTGCTCTAAATTGCCATACAATTCTTTGATACAATAAATCATTGCTTCCTCTCACATTCTTAGAATCTGAGTTAAATGTTTCAAATTCGATTCAAATTTTGCCACTTAAAATGTGAAAACGAAATTCGATATTAAAAATGCTTATCTATAAACGAGAAAGAAAAAAAAAATAAATAAACAAAAAAAAAGCAAAAAAAAAAAAAGAAAAACAACAAAAACAGCTTATTTCCTGCCACACAGTACAGCTCCGGGCTAGGTAGCAACTTTAGCTCAAATATCTGGGTTTTTAGGTGAATTTTTTTTTGTTAAATTTGTTTTATGCAAAAAAAAAAAAAATAAAAAAAATTATTCCGTTTATTTGATTACACTTTGCTATGAAATGCAATTAAATTTCGCACAAATCGCATTTTTTAGAGTGACACACAGGTGCTCATGTTATGGTCTTTTGAAAGTCTTTATACTTGCATATTATATTTTGTTTTGGCATCAAAATTGACTTAGCGATTTTATTTTATTTCATTTCATTTCATTTCTAATTGGCGAACTCAAAATCCGATTCTCATACCCAATTTGAATTGGCTTCAAATTGTCTGTTTAGAAAACAAACCATGTGCTTGTGCCTGCAATATAAAATACAAAATAAAATAAAACAAAAGAAAATACCCGTGTGACACATTGCGACTTGAGCTAATTTCTAAAATTAAGCTTCTAATGCGGTTTTCTTGGGTCGTATTTAATCGGTCGTTATTGTTGAATGGAATTCTTTTTTATCGGGGAAGTTATCAAGTTGTAGTTTCTGTGGGAAAATAAAACTCTGTTTCAATGCATTCGCTCATATAACTTGTTACTACATAAGTTTTCTTGCTCAAATCTAATGTGGACATTTATACAGCTTTGAGATTTTTTTTTCTTCAGAAATTTTTTGCAATTTCTATAAATATAATTTTTATGCAACAAAACTGTCAAAAAAATTACGAAGTGCTTAGTTTATTTTTAAATGAAAACTAATAAGTTTTCCCTTTTAATTTTGTGATCATTGTGATATACAAGGGTAGGAAGGTTGTATTCTAAAGGTAAGTTAGACGATTGTTAACAGGGATACATCTAAACGAAAATGTTTGATCCACACAAGTCTAAAAGCCTTTCTGAAATAGGTCCTCAGTTCTATCACTGGGTATCTTTGTATGTAAACTAGCTGACCCGGCGAACTTTGTTCCAATTATAATTGATTAAATTAAAAATGTTCCTTTTGAAAGTCGAGCAAGCTCCAATTGTTATCACGACTTTCCGACTTTTCGGGCCTAACTTTCCAATTTTTATCTCCGTAGTGTGTTTCTCTGATTCAATACAAATCCAACAAAAAAATTTCCATCCAATTTAGATGATGTTCAGCCGAGTTATGTGTGTATGAACAAAAAACTAATTCAGAAAGTTGGAAATTTCAAGATGTTTTCACGATTTTTGCACTTCTTCGATCGAATTTTCTAATTTTCGGTCAAATTTTCCAATTCTCGGCTCCGTTGTGTGTTAATTTGACTCAATACAAATCCAACAAAAAAGTTCCTAACAAAATCGAATGATGTTAAGCCGAGTTATCCGCGTACGAACCCAAAAAGGGATTAATTTTCATACGTATATAATTCTCATAGACAATAAATATCAGATTAGCTTAGAACTCCTCTTTTCAGAGCAGATTTTCCATTTGGTATTATTAAAATTCTTTAATACTTATTAGCATTTTCATAGCACTTACTCAGCTTATGCTCTGAGCAAGTGCTCTGTGTTTTTAATATCACTCAAATATATCAAACCCTTGAATAGTTACTGAAGCTGGCTGCAAAATTAGTTGAAAGCTAAATCTTAGTTGAAAGCTCCTCACTCAGCAGTTTAATGGCATGATTGCTTTGAAATTATGTTTAACTCTCAGTACCTGATCCAGTACTTGATGCAGACACTTACACAGGAATGGTTGAGAGTTGTAACTCACTAGGTCCTAGTTCTTCATGAGGTGTTGTGCCACCAAATTATTTTTGTAATTTATTTTATAAGTATTAACTTATTAAAAACCTCCCTACAATATTTCAAGATTCAAGCACCAAGAATTTGGAAAAATTATTACTTGAATGCACGTAAGGTGTCAAGTCTCACTGCGCAAATAAATCTTTAAATTACAACTTGTCAAAATGATTTGCTGTCAAATGGCATATAAATTAGTTAATTGTTGATTCAAGTTTATTTATGTAGTACTTAAGTATGTACGTGACTTGTCTGTGGCGTTCGAAATTATTGCAATTAATGTCATGACCTAATCGAACAGAAAAAGAATTCCATTCATTTCTTCATGAGAACAACATATTTTTCCCAAAAAAAGTTCTCTCTGCTTTTATTTTATTTTTGGAGGAAAATTAATATCATGTCTGACACATCCAATTATTTTTTTTTTTTAACAAAAAAAAAAAAAGGAATGAAAAAAAGTTATGACATTGATTCATCCAAATTATTCTCATCTTCGTCATAATGATTAAGAACAAAGGAACATCCCAAAACGCGCAGACGGGATATGAAAATTAATTATTATTTTTATTGTTTGTTATGCATGATGCTTTTTCATATTTTTCCATATTTTATTTATTTTTGTTTTTAATAGCTCAAAGCAACGATAATAGGACTGCATGATTTCATGCTATAAAAGGGGTGTTTTAGGATACAAATTTTATGATTTTTGTTTAAAGTCTATAATTGAACAAAAAAAAAAAAAACAACTCGATTTATTGATGAAGCTCATTATTAGAGTCGTTTTATCTGAAAAAGGTGTTTTATATGACGTAATTTATAACAATCGTCCCAAGAGATTTATCTACTTTTTTCCCCCTCAAAAAAAAAAAACCCGAAAAAGTAGCTTTCGCCATACCGTCCGTGCGTCCCGTCGTCGCTCGATCTGTCCTTTGTAATTTGAGATAGAGCTCAAATAATTGGACCGATTTGTTTCAAATTTTGTACAGAACATTTTTATTTGATTCCCTAGAAGGAAATTTCAAAATTTTTATTTAACTCATCTAGAACGGGTAGCTGCGATACAAATGCTTCGGTTCCTTCCAATTTTCTCAAAAACAGCTTTAACGATTTTGATTAAACTTCGTAGGGATTTCATGTTTTTTGAGAAAAATGCTCTATTTTCGAGCATCATATGTCTCTTTAAAAAGGTCAACCGCTTTTGTTGTAATTTTGTAATCTGATGCTTCTGAGTATTCCAAAGAATATTGCATTCAAAACACTTTGACAATAATTTTTTTAAACAAAAAAAAATCCATTATAAAATTAATGTTTTTTTTTAAGTACATTTTTCCGTTAAATATATCATAACATTATAGTTTTTAACTACAAGAGGAGGTCTATCCGGTCACGTCATGCATAGTTGTTTTTTTTTTTTTTTTGACTGCCTCATTTGTGGGATATTCGATATTTTCCATTTCATTCGATTTTATTCGAAAAAAATTATGTAACTCTTAATTATTTGTTAAGTTATTGTTTTTAAGACCAATTACTTAAAATAATGAAGATTTGTTCACCCTTCAGATTTTAGTTCGATAAATACAAAGAAATTCAAAAATTTCGAATCGTAAATTTTTGAAATGGGTTTTTATTGTAAATAAAAATCTTTTTCTAGGCTGGGTATATTGTTTCAAATTGCACAAAATAAATAGATATTTGTATGGAAAAAAAGTAAAAAATAATTGTTCAATATAAAATTAAAAAAATTGTACCTATTCAATTTCACAGGGAAATAAAAACAGACATTTTATTTTTTTGGATTTTTCTCTCAATATTTACCTACATGTGGTATGTGAATTCGAAACGAAAAACAATTTGTTTGTTTTTAAATATTTTATGTTATTTTGTCAATAATTATATATTTTTTTTATTTTTTGTTTCTATATACAACCTACTAATTAAGACCAAAATTATTTTTTTCTTTCCAGGTACGTACATCGCATAATTTATTGAATAGGTATATAATTCAGAATAACTGTTATATGAATTTAATTGACGTCATTGAAATAATTTACGTATCAGAAATTGTGGTAAGTTTAAAAAAAAAATATATAAAAATATTTTTATTGCTAGATATAATTGTAATGTGCTGGAGAAATTGTGATTTCTAACAGTAGTCTGCTCTCGCAAAACAAAATAATTTAACAAAACCACGCTGTACGAAAGGTTGCTTAAGGGTTGTAAAAGGATGCAATTTTTTGTTAATGCAGTCCTTAAAACTCTTTCATTGAATAAAATTAAATTATGGAATCACCATTTATTTGAATCAAAACTATTGTAATCTGATTGCAATCGCTTTGGGAATTCATGCTTTGGATTCTTTTGCATATTCTTTTCATTTTTTTTCATTCATTTAAGATTGCATTCACAAAAGATTGCATTCTTTAACAAACCTGCCACAGAATTATTTCATTAAAATATTAATTTTATTGCTTGGTAATACTTCTTAAAGGTGTATAAGTAGGAACTTCATAAATATTTCTCAGGCCTTTATTTTTTTTTTATTAAACAAAAATCTATAATCTGAGAACTATAAAGCTTTGTAAGATTTTACGCATGTTATATTCAGTCAGACAAGAGGAATTCCCTTTGCAGTTTTGTCGTTTAACTCGCCATCATCATCATCATCAAGCAACATCTACTGCATCCATTGCAATGTTGGTCGTCGTCTTCATCATAATCTTCATCATTGTAGAAAATCCCTTAAAACCTTTTCTATAAATGAAGCAACAAAAAAGAAATCCCACTGCGAATTCCCATCTCAATCTGGCTACTTATCCCACTGCCACAGGCACAGACCTATACAAACTGAGATCTCCTCCTGACGTCGCACTTCCTTTTTATTTTATTTTTTTTTGTTCTCTGCTTCGTTGAAGACATTAAAGCGTATAAAGGAAAATCCATAAGGAGGATTAAGACTTAGACTTGGATATAGAAAGTCTCCATAAGACAAGACGACCCTCATCTCTCACACAGATCTTGATCACATACAAATTCGATCGATCTTTCGTTGCGATATCGCAAATAGACGAACACAACACCGCACCGCACCGCACCACCGCAGGACCCCGCAGACCATCACGTTCTAGCCGGGGCACCATCATCATCAGGATGACGATGAGGCTGAAGATGGAGGATTATGATGATTGTTCTTCAAGAGAGATGATGAACGGAAGGTTGAGAACAAGGCACATCCATATTTATAGGGTAAAATTCATTATTAGGGTTTTTGGTATGAAATTATTTTTTTTGTTGTTGTTTCGATACTTAGAGCAAGTGTTGCTCGCTTGAGGCTTGGGATTCTGCCAGAGCAATGATCATGGGATCTCTGATGTAACTTCTGGTCGAATACTTTGACCGTTTGTCTATAGATGAAGACGGTACTGTGGTGGACCAGTCGGAATCGAGGTATCTCTGATGCTGGGTGCCGCCTCAAATCTCACCTCGCATCGGAAGATACCCAAGTGGACTTCCATCACACTTTGCACTCAATTGAAGAGGTTTAGCTGATGCGGATTGCTATAGCCACGATGGAGTGGAATGTTTAACCTTGAAAATATTTCTTGGGTTAGTTTCCTTTTACTGCTCGATGGTCGTTTTTTGTTTCATTTTTTTTTTGTTTTGTTATTTTGTATGGGAATTTTTCTGTTCGATTGAGACTTTGATGTGGAAGAATGAGTCATAGAACTTGGAATTAAATAGGGGAAAATGTTGGGATTGTCTTAAAATAAAGGATTTTAGGAAGGACAACAAATTAAGTCAAACTATCTTGCTCCACAAAAGATATCAATCGAAGGCAGGCATACATGACACTCTTTTTGTCTCAAATGAAAATACCTGCACAAAAAAAAAAACTAACGAGGGAAATTTTTCAAATTTGACAGTTTAATTTCAATTTATATTTTTTTTAAACTTTAAATTTAGGCGAAAAACTTCAATATTTTTATAATTAAAGCAAAAGCAGTTTTTTTTTTTTAAATCAAATAACAGATGTTCCAAATTTTAATAAATTCAGGGGACACAATTTTGTATTTTAACAAATATTGATGTGTAGTCGAAATCCAAAATATGAACTTAATTTTAACCTGAAAGTCATCACGTCATAAATTTTAAGTCAAAATTCTCAAATATTAAGTAACTAAGCTCCCTGACAAATCAAGTAGGTTAGAGTTTTTTTTACATACATATGTTCAAATTTGTTGGTCTAAATATTTTGAATTTATTTCAAAATTTTGATTCTGATCAGTTTCGACATTCCAAATTTAAGAGTGTTTGAATTTTATGAATCAAAACAGTGATTCAAAACAGTGTATGCAAAATTGTCAGTATGTACCAATTTTATTTAAAAATCTAAAATCTTGGAAGGTCTAAATCACCAAAAATCAAAAATTTTGAAAAAAGTTTGAGTTCTTTATATCTTAAAACAAAAAAAAAAAAACAAAATTCAGAATTGAAACTCCTCATCCTATCGAGATTATTAAATATCAAACACCCGACTTGATGCCTCAAATAGTTCTGTAAATTTTGAACGTTTTCGAAAAAAAAAGTATAATTGAGAATCGAACGATATAAAAATAAAAAATTTGCGTTCCAAATTTGCGTGTGATTTTTTAAATTTTTTATTTTGTTTTTACATAAGAATGTAAAATCCGGTATTCAAAAGTACCCCAAAATTAAAGTCTGATATATATACATATTCCAAATAAAAAAATTGAAATTTCAACATCCTTGATCGAAGGGTCAAATTTTCGAAAAATTAAATAAAATCTTATGATTGTTCATAGTTCCAATTTTTTGAAAATTTTGCACTGGATGATCAATCATGAAATCTCGAAATATAATTCACAAAATTTGTCGTCGAATAAAATTTCGGACACAATAAAAATTCTTGAAATCAAAGAAAATCAGAAAAAAACTTAATTTGGACACAAATTTTTAAAATTAATTTAAAAATTTTGACGATAAATTTCCTGACGAAATGTCTACCTACATAATTTGTACACATTGGCAATGATTAGTGAGTGGTCGAAACTTTATTGAAGTATATATGACCCAATACTTTAAAATACGTCAGAATTCCATAGTTCAAAATGTTAGCAAAACAAAAAAAATAAAAATAAAAAAAGTAGAAAAAATCGAAAAACCTTCATCCCAAAATTTAAAGAATCTGAAAATCATAAAATTTTCCTATCTAACTAACTTGTTGTTAGATTTCCGATCAAATTTTTGAAGTAGGTATATCAGTTTGAAATTTCAATATCTCAAAAAAAAAATCTAAAATCTCAGATTGTTCCAAAAATTAAAAATCTTAATAGGTACCTATCCAATTTTCAAAAAAATAGAAATACGGAAAAGCAAAAAAATTGATAACTAAAATGTCTGTAAATTCAAGTAAAGGTACCTAGGCAGTTCCTCTAGTAAAGTTTTGGAATAGATTTTTGAACTAAAAAAAATCGATGCATACTCTGTCTATCAGTAAGCTTGCTGGCTGATGATCGAAATTAAGAGCCAGGTTGATAATGTTGTATGTGTCCAAACCCGGTGTCCAAAATTCATTTCCAAAAATTATGGTATTTAAAGTTTTGGGAAATCACAATTTTATTCTTAATTCAATGGTTCTGTATCCCGAAAGTTTGTGAAAATTAAGCAGAATCCTTTAGTCAAATCCAATTTTAGAATAAGTATGAAATAATGATCTATTCCATTCCCATCGAGACTTAGGCCCAGTTTCACAGTTGAAAGAAGTGGCATTTAAGTGGCCAATATGGGAAATAAAGCCTCAATATCTCAGTGCACACTTACCCAAATGAGTGGAACTTAAGTCCATCATGTTGGGGACTTAAGTGCCACTTACTCAAGGTAGGAAACTGGGCCTAAAGTTCCAACTGGCCCTTAAACTTGAACTGGTAATCACACCTTCCCATTTCCACTCCCTATTTTACTCACCTTTTTGCAACGATGTTTTACGATCCAAATAAAGTTAATTTTCCAAACAAATTCGCCATCGCCATTATACAAAAAAAAAACTCTATTTACATAAACATTTCTTTGGAATAACAAAAAAAATATTACTCTTCGAAGACCATAATTTTTGTGTAAAGTGTGCCCTTTCTCGGTCCGGTCCCTGATTGTGGTCTTTGACGAAGTTTTATACTCTTTCAATCTAACAAAAAGAAAAAAAAAGAAAAGGAAAACAAGGAATTCCTGACTTTGGCTCGAGGCTAACACTTTTTTTTTATGCAGCAATTTATGTTTCAAATTTCAAAATTTAAAAGAAAAAAAAGTGACTCGTGTAAACGACCCATAAGAATAAAAACAACAAATTTAAGTTAACATTTGTACACATGTACCTACTTGTACCTCTGGACATTTTCAACGTCCGTCACAAGCACACACAGCTGACATATAGTTATACCTGGAAGGCTTGTTGCTGATGCAATTGTATCTTGCAATGTTTTCCCCAAACAACCAACCGACCTTCCTTTTACCTGTCTGATGCAATGTCTGATGTGCAGATGTGATTTTTCATATCGCAGAGTGACAGGTATACATACAACAAGGTAACTCCTTCCTTCTCCTTAGGTAAGATACTCAGCTAACAAAAAGGCATATAAACCCTTCGATTGCATGTTTCAGAAGTTTTTTTTTTTTATTTTTTGGGTTCTCTGTCTTGTATTTTGTGGATGTTCTTTCTGTAAAATTGTTAATTATTTTTCGGTTAATCTCTCTGAAACAACACACAAAACAAGCAAAGATACACCAAAAACAAGGAAGAAGTTAACAGGGGTTAACACTGTAGTGGTGCGCTGCATGCCACCATGGCCATCGCTCGTCGACCTGCCGCGCCGTGCCGATGGACTTAAGTACACATTCAAAAACTAATTGGTTGTATGATTTAATTTTTTGTTGTTGTTAACAATGTGGATGTTTTCGAAGCCTTAAATTTTGAATGTTGCATTTGGGAGATGCTTATAGGCTGAGATACAATCCATATCAATAGCATAGGTACACAATTCTTCCGCTCCACGAAGCTTTATATTGATTTTTCGAAGTAGATTTTATATTTTCACTCGAAGTGAGAGTTATGAAACAATCAGTTTAAGTTTTAGTTAAATTTGATTCATAACAAAATTATCGTTGTTATCAACCAAAAATTAAGAAATAAAATTGTTGTATCTATTCAGTAGATGGGGAGTGTAATAATTTTTCTTCGAGCACGAAAAAGATACCATGAAATTTGTTTTTATTAAAAATGCACACAACTCTGTTGGTTTTTTTTTTTTTTTTCGTACCAATGTGAAAAATGTCTGGTGTGGTGCGTTCTGAAGTGAAATGATGTTACTATTGGTTATCTGTTTATCTGAAATTATATTTAAAATTTTAACCTCAAGTTGTTGGCGCTATGAAGTATGAAGAGATACAGACACTAGGTTCAATGGCCGACCCTTAAAGGATTACAAAAAAAAAACAGAGCTATCAATTAAAAAACAACTCCAATGAGTTGTTTTGGTAGGAAAAACAAAACTGTTTATGTTTATACCTGCGGAGCAAGATCGATTTAAATATAAATTTTGTATACACGGAATTTGACCCGAAGGAAAAATCTCTCAAAAATAAAAAAAGATACATTATTTATCTACAAATATTTTTTTTTTGAAGACATCAACACCAAAAACTTGATTTAGCGTTGTGTGAATTAGGCTGAAATTTGACATTCTTCCTCTTTCAGTTTTGGGGCTTTTAATTTTGGGAACATTAATTATATGAAAACTGTTTTTTTTGGGACTTTTTGTTTTTTTTGAACTACTATAACCTATCAAAAAAAAAGACTGAAAAATTTCTCAAGAAGCTGGATTTTGGTGTAGAGCCTTAATTTGAGTTTTAAGCATACATGCAGATTTTTTTGTTGGTTTTTTATTGAACTAGATTTACGCAAAACGGATCCGAAAATTGAAAAAATTTGACTGAAAATCGTGAAATTTCAAAATTTTTGAAATAAAATTGTGTCCTCCGCCCATAACTCGGCTAAACATCATTCGATTTGCACAGAGGTTTATTAGTTGAATTTCTATTGAACCAGATTAACACAAAACGGAGCCAAAAATTGAAAAATTCGAACGAAAATTAGAAAACTCGACCAACAAAGTAAGAAAATCGTGAAAACATCTTGAAATTTTAAACTTTCTGAATTATTTTTTTGTTCGTACGCACATAACTCGGTTGGACATCATCCAAATTGGATGAAGATTTTTTCGTTGGATTTGTATTGAACCAGATAAACAAATTACGGAGATAAAATTTGGAAAATTAGGCCGGAAAATTCGGAAAGTCGTGACAACAATTGGAGCTTGCTCGACTTTCGAAAGGAACATTAATAATTTCATCAATTATAGGTGAAACGCCACCGGCTCAGTAAGCTATAATTTTTGCTTGAACATTTTTACAAAAACGCAGTAGGTTTTCGATATATTAAAAAAAAATCAATTTTTGATTTCATTGCCGTCAACACTATTTTCTGATTGAATGCGTTTTCAGAATAGAAATTTTTCAATCACGATCTATGGAACCCAATTAGTTCATTTCAAATATTTTTTTAATTTATCTTCGTTTTAAATTCATATCACTGAGTGCTAACTAATACAAAACTCTTTAAAACTTGCATAAAACTTTGGACGCCCTGTTTTTTTTCAGTCTCTTAAATAACTTATTTCTAACAACGTTGAGAAAAATAGTAAAATTTAATTTTTCTAAGAAAATCTAAATTCAGCAAAAGACCCGAAACTTCCTCTTAAGAGAGCTTAGTTAATACATCCTTAAAAATTCCTACTATGTAGGCATTAAATTGTAATGATGGCTCCATTCTTTGAAATTTGTGCATCACGACACGACTGCATCGCTTCTGACAAAGTTAAAGAAAAGGGTATGTAACGGTCAAAATTGTCCCAATAACTTACCCAAGACAAAATCAGTAGTTTTGCTTCCTATCGTTGTATATACGTACGAGCTATTTACATCGAATAACTGTCCAGTCAAATATTTACTTCCTGCATTTGTTTCAATTATTTATTTAGGTCAAATCTTCCCGACCTATATATACATACATTCAAAGCTTCCCAGACACTGTTTATTTTAGTCTCGTAAACAAGGTCATATTGTATAGAATGACAGTTGTTTATTCAATTTCTATCAAAACAAGCAACGTTCAACTATTTTTAAGTATCTATATACACTACACTTGCTTCCTTTTTTTTGTGGGTTTTATTTTATACACATACATTTGTCCATCTGTCTCTCTATTTGTCTGCATGTGCGTGCTTTCAATGAGTTTAGATCTCCATGAAAAAGATAAGAATATAATAATTGTTCTTTAAACTTTAATTTCACTATAAAATCTCATACAAACAGGAAAATGAATAAAATCGAAATAAAGAACGTCTTTTAAAACTAGGTCACCGTCACGTCAGAATCAGTAGGTATTTTGTTTGTCCAGTAGAATTTATGAACTTTCAACTTTCATTCGATTGTGTTAACAATTAAAACCGGAACAGACGTTATAGCAGGCTAAAGAATAATGTACGGCTATTTGCTTAATGTATTAGACCAGTTTATACCAAATAACAATCAAGTAATTAATGCACTAAGTGCGTAGTTTAAACGTCTATAAAGGCGCAATGAAGAATTCTGTACACCTCCTCCCCCTCTAATTCCACACTTAAGTTTTTTTCTTTCTTTTTTTTAAGTTTTTAGTATCTTTACAGTAAGAATAGTTTATACCAATTAGTCAGGAAAACTGAACTTTTCTTGTATTTATTTCTTAAATTTTGTACATCTAAAAGGGATTAAATTAATTAAAAAGATCTTCTCAGACAAGATACATTTTTCCTACATTTCGAGTTGAACAAGTGGAATCGTATTTGAAATGTCCGCCTAACTGGTATAAACCACTAACCAGAGTACCTAATCTGCAAATGTAAGCATGTAAACACCTTTGTCTTAGTAAGTATTTTTTAATTATTTTTACATATCAAACAACGCTATTTATTTAATCATCATCATTTAATTATCCGATCTATTGGTCGAAACTGGTCTAATACACAAAGTAATTAATTACAAATTACAAAAAAAAAATGTTTTAAAATAAACGAGTTGTTCTAATTTACATGGCTTTTACTGTAGCTTAAATTTTTCAGATGTTCATATGTATATGGGCGACTTTTTATTATTTTTTTTGACTATCTTCAGACTTAATGTCAATGAACTCGAACAGAAAGTATCTATATAATTATATGGGTTTGGTCTATCGAAACAAGTTGGAGACAAATTAGAAAAAGACAAAAAAAATACATATTTCCAAAGAATATACTCAGATTTGAATTCACCGTGTCGTTGCTGCCTTTGCTATGCGCATCTAAATGCAAATATCTTTTCCTAAAAAGGTGTTATAAATTCTCAATTTTTGTTCTTTTATTCTTTATTAGTTTGTGAGATTACCTTTTGCTTTATTTGTGTGTTAGAAAGAGGCTTATGTTATTAATTTCTTCCTCCACACTCTATTTTAAGTTTTTTTTTTTTTTTTTTTTTTATTCAAGTTGTCCATTATGGTTTTTTGTTTTGTCACTAAAGACCCTATAGGGCATATCGTATCGAAACAGTTAGGTATTAATATTCTCTTTTGAAAAATGAATAAGAAATTAATTCCGAGAGATAATAGCTAGCTGGTTTTGTCGGACATATAGAAAAAGTTTTTTTTTTTAAAGAATGTGGAAATGCATTCTGGTTTTGTATTGTTCATGAAACTAAGCCAAATCTAGATATGCAAAATAGGTTATTCGAATAAATCTTTATGAAAGCTTTTATATTGTTTACGTTTGTTCAAAAGAGAACAAGACCAAAATTTCTATTAAAGCCATAAGCTGAACGTAGAGTACTTTTAACTCTGAAATAATATAAAAGCGGTTTTTATTCATTTACTCTATAGTAATTCATGTTTATTCTTTTAACTCAAAACGAATTGGATTACTAAACCTGATTCGATGTTTTGCGTATAAAAAATGGAAAAAACAAACATCTTTATCTACAGCACAGCCGATAGGAAAATTCCGCTTCAAGCACGGTCTGATGTTTAATTAAAAATTCGCTAACTGTTAAAAAGTACGCGAACACGTTTTAATTCACGCAGTATTGCGTATTACTCCTGGATGGCAAAAATAAGATTGTAGGATCTTAGCACCTTATATGTGGGATATTCGAAAAAAAGAATATCGCACCAAAAAGGTTAGCGGTTTCTCAAAAAGGCTAACTTTTCTGAAGAAGTTAGTCACTCTTATAAACACGTTTAATGGAGATTTGAATATCCCACAAATGGGGTGCCAACAATCTCTACAACTGACCTTGAAAAAAAAATACAAAAAAAAATGAATGGATGACCAACAACTGGAACTAGCTTGGAGTAACCTATCAGATGGTAAAAATTTTGTGTCGAATATCCCGTAAATAAGGTGCTACAAATATCAAATATCCCACAAATGAAGTGCCAACAATTGCTAAGACCTTGAAAATACTAACCGCAATTATTGAAACTAGTTGATTTTTCATGACGCTTAGTGGCCTTTGAAATAGTATATACTTTTTTATGGGAATATCCCACAAATAAGGTGCTAAAAATCTCGAACATCCCACAAATGAGGTAAATTTTAAAAATTAATTAAAAAAAATTTATAGCTATGGCCAATTACTGAAATTGGTGGATTTTTCATGACGATATGGTGGAGGTGGCCTTTCAAATGGTATATCTGCTGTTTTATGCGAATATCCCACAAATGGGGTACTTAACTCCCCCACAGCCTAATAATAAGTAAAACAAGTTAAATCCAAAATTATTACAAATTTTTACATACAGACACTGCCCGACAGCCGATTAGCGCCCCCTCTAATCTTTCAGTGTATAAATGCAAATAGCTCGGAACTCTGGTTATGTATCATGCTCAATCTTTTTTCTTTTTATTCTCCTTCATTTACTCTCAATCTAAAACAAAAATTGAGTTCTGGAAATTAACCGTTATTTTGTTTTCCTTTTCTCTATAAAATATGACAAAAACTAAAGGATTTTATTTTTGCGACAGCTGGATTAGCTTAAAATAAGCGCTATAGTCCGGGGTGAGACTCAGGCCCTCAACCAATAAGCTTCTTCCAGCCATATTAGGTCCCTCGCTATTTACCTCCCACTCCAACTTCGTTCCAAGCTGATTCAGGTTCCCTATAACTTGTGTCCGTCGGAAGAGTTGCGGTCTTCATATAATGCGCAGAGCGCCATCCCTCAGAGGTGTTCTCAAGGATTTTCCGGGTTAAGGCAATGGGGTCCATTTTACCAGCCACCTCAGTCATTGTCTTTTTACTTCTCTTGGCTAGGTAATTATTGCTGTACTGTTAACTGTTGGAACTTCCCCTCCAGGAAAACGTCTCGTTATAGTTAAGAAGATTCCTCCTCGCTTAGACTGCTGCACACAAAGCGTCGCATCTAACAAAAAACATTATTTTAAATCAATTTTATGAATTTTTTTCATACATCCAAAATTTCAACAAAATGTTCAGTAAATACTTCAAACTCTATTCGCCCGGTAGCTGACACTGATGTACACTCGACTTGTGTGGCTGTGATGATAACGTCTAGCTCTTGCTTCCTTTGCGGTTGTCCAGCAAACTTGAGCTACACACAAGCTGCACAAAAGTAAAAAAAAATCCTAGTACGTTTCTATGACAACACGATTCGTGTGTACCTTATACCTACTCATATAGACGGCCTCAAAGCCTCCTAAGGCGTTTTCCTCCATCTTGGACAATTTAGTTGCTCGAGAGTTATTATCGGTACATGCTTCTTAGAAAATAGCTTTTTAAGAGATCTGATGCTGACAGACTATCAGCTCCTGTGCTTCTGTTTAATTTTAGCTTTCTGAGTGTCCCTAAGACTTTGACTTTGTGGGTGAAAAGACACTGGTGCCTATCATCGTTTATTTTAAATGGTACCCTCGGCCTGATTTATTCATTTGTTTAATCCAAAACTAAAGAAAAAAATATTTTGCGAAAAATGCCAATTTTAATTAATTCCATTGGTCGTATTTGATAGAAGTTAAAAAAAAAACATGTGGGTGGATTTTATTAATCAATACATTCATTATTTTTTTTTTAGTCCAAAATCTACTGAAAAAAAGGAAAGTTCTTTAAAACCAGCATCAAACCACCAAAACTGATCTTTAGAACTTATCTCTTTAACCCATTTAAGCAGGTACTCGCAGATATTCACATACCATTTCTTTGTTCCTAATGAGCAGCTATTCAATTTTAATTTTTTCTTCTTTTTTTTTGGACTCATCTATCTCTCCAACCAAATATAAATTTAATTTATAAAGCCTAACCTTAATTTCTGTTGTCAATGTTTCGTACATTTAATTGAATTTCAAACAAATATTATATGCTCCCACTTAGACTTCTTTTTTGTTTTCCATATTTTGTACTATCAATCAAAATGTTTGAAAAAAAAAAAAAAAAATGATTTAGAAATTTGGGTCATCTTGAGTTTGCCTCCTCATCCGTTTTTTAGCTTCTCCTTCGAAACTACTGCGCACTGCAACATATGAACATTCAGTCAAACACACAATATAGATTTATTTATACGAAGACCTCTTGAACAAAATTGAATAAAAAAACAAAAAAGAAATAAAAGATTTTTATCAATCACAAGTGCGGTGGAAGGTAACCGGAGTGTCAGTAGGTATATACCCACCTTCCAAAGACAAAAAACAACAAATCATCAAGCATTGTGCGAACACACAATGTTCTGTATTCTTTTCCGGGCAAAAGGGGGGGGCGCGCACTGAGCACATCTTCATCAATCTCTTCTAAATTTCAGGGCCGGACTTGGTCATGTAAAGTAATCTGAGTTTATAGCCAAAAAAGTCGACGAATAAAAATAAAACATCTTCAAAGACCTCAAAGAGTCGGTGAAACAAGATCGCCAAAACTAAAAAAGTCTTCATAATTTCGAGAGATATCTCAAAGGACTTCACAACTTAAAAAATGGATACATAAAACTGATAAAAATACTACTAAATCAAATTTGATTGCTAGAAAAAGCTATACCGAACTCGGGCCCCTTCAAAACCTGAGGAGCCCATACTCGCTTCTCTATTTGCCCAATAGAAAATCCGTCCCTGCTTGTGTGTTGAATCTGCGAAACAATACGCTCATCGGCACGATTTGTATTCTTTTTTTTTTTATGTTTTATTGTTTAAAGATTCTTTTTGCAAGAAGTGAGAATATTATTGGAGATTTACACATTGTTCTTGGTGATGATGGTGAAAAGAAAAAATACAGCAAAAATATAAAAAAGAAAAAAAAAACAAAGAATGAAGACTTTGCTGAATTCTTCATCATTGGTGGATGTTGGTTGTTGCGCGAAAGGTCGTCACACTTAAGGACAGGTCATTCTTCCATCGTTCCATGATGCCGTGGCCTTTTCTTATAATAATAACTTAAATTTTTGCTTTTTACGAGGCAAATTGTTATTGGTGCGCGGTAAGAATGAAGATGAAGATGATTGTGTGATGATTATATCTCTTTTTTTAAACGAGACATTGAGCTTACGATCTGTGAGAACGTAACAATAGGAGTGAACCGTTAAATGAACAAATAAACAATTTTTGATTTTATTTTTTTTGCTGATTATTGCGGTAAGTTCACTTAGTTTTTTTTTTTTTTTTTTACAGATTTGAGTTGATTTGGGATAGCCAATTATTTTAGAATTTTGTTTAACATCTTATTTCCGTGAGTTTGAAGGATGTGACTTCTATATAATTTTCTTTAATATTAGGTTAGTATTGTTGAAGGTTTTTTTTTGAAGCTTTTTGTGGTGTCTTGAAAAATATAATCGAATTTACTTAATGGAGAGTTATGCAAATTAATTTGTTCATATCATTTCTAACACATTTAAGTGGCATAATTCGTTAGAGTTTGTTATGCTCTTTGACTATGATTCAAGGTTGAGATAAGCTTGCCGATGGTTTTTAGGCGTGAAGAACTTATCCTCAGTCATAACCCAAGAAATGTCATATTTTTGAATCCATTGTTACAGAAGTAGTTTTAAGTTTTTAAATATGTATATACAAATTTAGATGCGAATTCAAAATCTTAAAATTTCACTGTTCACACCTTGAGACAATAATGTCAAACTTTTCCACACTGAATAATCATTTTTCCCTCCAGCAAAAGTGAAAACATGGTGTGAATAAGATTTAATGATTTCTTATTTCACGAGGCTTCACTTGAAAAAATTGAGCGAGTTAAAAACTAACAAAAATCCATGATCATGGGGAACGCATTAGAAATTTTTTTTTTTTTTTCAAAAACGTCTCAAACTCAAACATAGGAATCATTTAAATATTTCACTTCATTTTCTCTCAAGAAAAAAATTTGAAAAAATAGATATAATTATTTTAAATGTGTCTGCTCTCTTCTTAAAGCACAAAATTACACGCCATCACGTTTCGTGTTTAATTTTAATTTTCACGTTTCCTGTGAAATTTTAGTTTTGACGTTTCGTGTGAAATTTTAATTTTCACTTCTTGAAATTTACAATTTGAAAAGGTGTTCACTCTGATTTGTATTTTCTGTGGGGAAAAGAACACATTTAATTTTCTTTTGAAATTTTGGCAAATTTGTTTATGTGAATTTAACTTTTTCACAATGGTCATCATACACAAAAAAGTTTGTGAAATGCGTGGTCTGAAAATTCAACTTCCCCCGAAATTCGCATAAGGCCTTGAACGATTTTAACGCATTATTTATTTCACACCAGGTGAAATTTTTAATTCACTTCGAATAAATCATAAATTTTTTTTAACGAAATCAATAAAGTGCCAAAAGTCAAGACTGATTGAGTAAGAAATGTCCAGACAAAAATTTTGCCGTGAAATTTTTAAGTGAACATTTCATAACAACAATCTGGGAACAAAATTAAATGATTACAGGGGGCAAAAAATTTTGTACATACTCATAAGTTTTTTTTTCATGTGGTCTTTGGTTGTGAAATTTATTAAGAGCAACGTAAAAAATGTTGTGGAACGTATTCAATTTATATGCATTGTCCAAGACGCAGACAGAATTTTTGTTCTTCAGTTTTAATCTGAAGCTTTATTAAGGTATTCAATTTTAAAGTCTAGCACCAACATGCAGTGAAATTAAAAATTTATACGTTCCACAATGTCTTAAAAAAAAAACAGAGCAGAAGCGATTTGATGAAAAGCTGGTCATATTTCTGGTCATAAGGCTGGTCTGGTCATAATAATACTCGTAGATAAGATGGGTAATTATATTAAAAAATAATGTGAAATGGAAATTTATGTTTTTTATGAAGAATTTTTAAATGATATTTAATTTTGACTCAGTTCTGATGATTAATTTGGAAAACAGTGAACAGAAGCAATTAGGATAAATGTGTTTTTATCTTGCTGTGTTATTGGCCCTCCTCACTCTCGCTAAAATCCTTATTATTTTTTATTTGCAACATCATAAACATCATCAGAACAGAAACAGGCTGCAAAATTCCATTCCAATAAACGACTTTATTTAATTTGTTGTTGATTTAACAAACTGTTATGTAACTTGCAGTCCAACTTCATATATAAAATCAAATAAAGTTAAAAACCATATGCCGTTTTATATCGCAGTAAAAAATGAAAAAAAAAAATAAAACTGAACTCTTTTACTTGGCAAGCTGAATATTTCTGTTGCTGTTGCACAGCAATCGTAAAGCAGAAAATAGTTGGAATTGTGAAGTATCGAAATTATTAAAGTATATATTCGCGCATTCGTACATGAAATCAGTTTTTTTTTTTTATTTTATTATTATTTTTATAGATACAGCTGTATGAGCTAGTATATCTGAAACTCTCCATCAACCTTAATAATGTTGGAAAATAAAAACAAAAAAACAACAACAAACGGAAAAAAATACAAACTACACCAAGTAAACATGGCTTAAATGGCGAACAAGTTTTTCTAGTCAAAGACTGTGGCAAGTATCACTCGTTTATACTATATACAACCACCACCGCTCACATTGAATGCTTTCGATCACAGACGACCGACCGACAATCTGAACAGCTCTAGCCGCACCGCACTGGCCATATGCCCCCCCTCCCCAGCCATCGCTTCCGACCGGTGCGATGGTGCACTTATTCAACAAACCAACCAACAATCATCATTATCATGTTTGTGTCTCATTCTATTTCATTCATTTTCAGCCTGAGTTTATTTATTATAGGTACACTCAAGTGCAAAGTAAAAAAAAAGTCTAAAAATATTAAGTTTGGAAGCATGGTATTATCAAAATTTGATTATTTTCTTCCAAATATTAATTTCTCAATAATTTGGAATTAAAAAAAATTCTATTCAAAAACTTAATTTTTGTCCAAAAAAATCAAAAGTTTAGAAAAAATTAGCAAAATGCTTTTTCTCTTGGATTTGTCTCAAAATAGATTTTGTTTGATTTATCGATTTGCATTTTTGTTAATTCTAAATTTAGACTTTTCCCAATTTTGAGTTTTTGGTTTTTTGTTTTTTTTTTTGTGTTTTTTGTTTGTTTGTTTTTTGTTGTTAGAACTGAGATAAATTTACATTTTTACTGAATGCTGGATGTTTTTGGACCGTGTCAAATGTTCATTCTTCTGGCTATCAGCTTTTTAGTACCATTTCTAGTTGTGTGCATTTTGAAATTTAGTTTTTTCGCGTTTTTGATTTTCTTATTAGGAAATTGAATATTTTTGGATTACGATTGCTTGGGAATTTTAATTTTGAAAAGACATAAATGGTCTTTTTGGAACAATTTTTTTTTTAGAAGGTTGACTTGTGTATTTTTAAATTTTAAGTTCTTCACAATTTTCATTTGTCGGAAATTTTGGACTTTTTGGTTTTAATATTTGCAATTTCATTTGTTATTATTTTATTATTAATATCTTCTTTTATTGTTTTGTTGAATGAATTTGCCATGATTTGTAATTTTTTAGAATTTTACTTTGTGTGATTATAATTTTTAGTCTTTTAAATTCTCCAAAATTGTGATTCAAGTAATTTTTATTGTTTTTAATTTTTTAGAATTTTGAATTCAATTCTATTTTTGTTTATTTCTGATTTTTTTTTTTGCGATTTGAACTTTTCTGGGATTTTGTGGATTTTGATTGTTGGAACTTTTTCATTTTCAATTTTATCTTTTCGCTAGTTTGATTAAACTAAACTTTTCGAAATGTTCCTTTTTCGAAAATTTGACTTATTTTTTTTAAAAGTTCTTAAAAAAAACTCTGTGGGATTTTCAAATTTTTGAAACATCGATTTTACTGGATTTTGATATATCACAAAATTTGGATTTTTCTTCATTTTGAGTGTTCGAAGTTTTAAATTTGTATGATATTTTATTTTATCGAACTGATTATTATTTATCAAATTTTCGACATTTTGATTTTCCAAAAGAACCTTTAATTAATTTAAATTCTGTAGAATTCTGGAAGTATAAAAAAATTAATTGGCCCTTTTTTCTTCACCCGAGTGTTAAGACAAATAAACTAAACATTCTCTTAAAGTCTATATAATATAATCTGTACTACATATCCATCACTATATTATTTTTGCGCGCAATTGCAACAAAAATTTATATATTTTTTTCTGTCCAGGTAACCTCTCTGTCATAGTGGGGCGAGGGGGTAAATGCGTGACCAACCATCCGAAAGAAACAAATATAAAACAAAAACCTGACTATTGTTGTTTTCTGCAACAACAACAACAACAACAAAAAAAAAAAATTATATAAAATTTGTATAGAAACAAAAGTCGTCATTAGCTAGATAAATAATAAAATAGAAGTGAGAATGAGAATGTATCTCTTTAAATATCCAGCAAAAAGCGATGAAGGTTAAAAAAAAATCTAGCAAAAACCGAGGCAACCAAGAACCGCCAAACTCACGCATGCATAAAGTTTTTTTTTTTTTTTTTTTTTGCAACATCACGTAGAGGTACCTATGATATAACTGTTTCATGTGCTTAAATAATGTCGGTACTTACTTATATACCACCTACACGGACACCTAACATTTTAAACGGATGTCGTAATTTAAATTTGGAGCTCTGACGAATCTTTTTTCATCAATAATTTGTCAATTTTCAACGCCATCTACTACAACCTACTCAATATCTCAATATAGTAATAGTCTGGGAAGTAGAGTTGTATAGTTTGATATTATCTGCTTGATATATTAAGTTATATTGGGAGTTTACTACGTTAAGTCAAAACCTCCCTTGCGATTCTTGTGGACTAATTATTGCACACCCACTTTAGTTTCAGATCACATAATATTAGCAGAAAATCAATTTATCATAAAATCGAAAAAAAACAAGCTAAACTGGAGTGGAATAAATCGATTAAATTAATAGAATTATTCGATGCACGCGAATAGCAGAACAAGTTGATAAAGTTCCATTGATAAAGCTAAATATTTCATGAATGATTATATGCAGTCGATTAAATTCTTTCACAACTTTGATTAATAAATTCCATATCAATCTTTCTTTCGTTTTTCGAGTTTCGTCAGAATCATTAAACAAAAAAAAAAACTGCGATAAGTTCTTATGTCAATAAAATAATTAAAGAATCTAATGTCAATAAACTGGTGGCTATCGTATAAATATTTTCTTTGCTTATCTATAACTAAATCGACAAACCCTATTCTACCCCAATTTATTTTACTCTAAATGAAAAAAAAATAAAACAATAACAATAGAAACTACCAACTAAAATTTTGATAAAAACTCTTAACAAATCCCTCTCTTATCAGGCTCATTAAATTTGATGTCTTTTGTCATGAGGGTTTGGAAAAAATACAGAAATGCTTTTGATTTTTCGAAACAAATCAATCAATGGAGCAACACTTTTAATTATTCCATTTTATTATTATCAATTTCAAATGCAACCGATTTAATTATCATTTTATTTTAATTTATTTTTGTTGTTGATGAGACGGCTTCTATTTTTGTATAGATTAGGCATTATCATTGTCACATCACAATCTATAGAGTTTCATTTGGGTCACAAGGGGAATATATATGGGGCCCATTTTTAATATGTTGAGCTGATGTCTTTTAATGGTTTTTCATTCTTTTCTTTTTTTTGTATGTTCTCTTCCTTTTTTTTTTGAAATGCTATTAATTTTCATTGTGTTTGATCTGGTTTGATCTGGTTTTTCATGGAATGCATCTCAGCATCAAGCTAAAGGATTTTCTAATGCAACTGGCTGGATTAAGCTACGTCAGAGCCTGAAGACTGTGTTCAAGTTTCAAAGGGTACACTTACCAATTTTTTCATTAAAAGAAGAGTGTATCTATGAAAATTAAAGGGTGAGAGGGAAGAACAAATTTTCAAAACCTTGTTTTACATAGATTTAGATTTGAAGATGTTGCATTCTAGTTGGAAGTTTGTATAGTTGTCCGCGAGACAAAAGAAAATAATCTGAGTAAGCTTTAGAAACAGGGGCTTGATGTGAAGTCTTAGGCCCAGTTTTTCAGTGCGAGATTAAAGTTAAACCGGAGTTAACCCACCAAATTTGATGAGATCTTCTTAAGTTAAATGCAAGTAACAATTGGGCCTTATAGTTGATACTCATTTGGTTTGCTGTATCAGAGAAATACTTAAAAAAATAATTTGAAATTAAGAAGTAAAGTCACAGTGACTTGATAAGAAAAACATTTCAAGAACCATCTCATATTCAACATCAAATAAGTCAGCCCCTTAAATCCTGGGCCCTATATAACTCTTGAATAGTCCAGTACTGCGTGAGAAGCTGTAAAATTGAATTGCAAATGAACCCCGTCGAGTCTTAATCGAGTTATTGCTCTCTTTTGGAATACATAATTAATTTATTATGATTGCGTTAACAGAGTCTCCATAACGATCAGACGACAGACATGTCTTTAGATTAGAACTAAGTAAAAAAGAAAATATTAAAAGAAAAAACACAAAACGGGGATAAGTGGAAATCGCTACTTATACACACAGGGTGTTGATTTGTGTGGTTGTTTGTTTTTTAATTTGTATGTCATGTTTTAGTTTAAATAGCTCCCCCATTTAAACTCATATAAATTAGCTAAAAAAAAAATCATTAAACTTTTAATACTTAAAATAAATATTTATCTGATCCACCATAATTTGAATTTTTTTGAATTTGCTACTATTTAGTGAAAAAAACATTAAAATTTGGCACAAATACATAATTTATTCGCTTACCTATACAGTGTGTCCCCTAATTCGTGCACATTTTTTTGGAGGGTATGATTTGTGCGACAATCTATGAAAAAAAAATACAAGAGGGGGTACAAATTCTCTCCCCCTTCACCATAGAAATGTGTGTAAGGGGGGGGGGGGGGGGTGGTATGAAAAATTGACTTAAAACGACAAAAAAAAAATATTAAAAATCAATGAAAGCACATGCAATGATGTGCTATAAACCAAAAAATGTTCCATTCTATTATTTGTATTTTGAAAATTTAAATGTTAAGAACAGTTTTTTCTTCAAATTTAATTTCAATTTTAATTTCAAATTAATTTTTTTAAAAACAATTTTATTTTTTTTAAGTTCATTTTTTCCAAAAGAGTACTGAATATTAATAAAACAGTGGCACCTGATTACACAAAATTTTGAAAAAAAATCAACTTGAAAAAAAAAATTTATACAAAAATTTTGATTTGAAATTTAGTTTATCAAAAACTGTTGACTTGAACAACTTGATTTAAAAATGGAATATTAATTTTAAAAAGATATAGCATATTAAATGCTTTTTTATATTTTTTTTCCATTTTAGGTAAATTATTCAGAAATTGTCCCCTCCCCGCATCGCTAGGGGGGGGGGGGGGGGGAGAGGTGGAGAATAGAATTTTTCCCCAATACAATTTTTTTCTTACAATGATCATCTAAAAAAATATAGTCCACCAATTAGGGGAGACCCTGTATAGTATGATATTTTTTTTTTCAATTTTCTACCAGAAGTAAGAAAAAACAATTTAAAAACACAAAAATCTCTAAACGAAATCTTGAAACTTGAAACTCGATCAGAACATTTTAACAGAGATACATACACATACACAAGTACACAGTTCTTAGGAAAATACTAAAAACAAGTTTTCAAAACTCGTTTCCCTAAATTTGTCAGGCAGTGTAGTCAGCCTGAAAGTGGGTGTGGCAGTGGGTGGAGCACATTAAAAATATCATTCCAATCAATTCATACTATATCAACTTTAAATTTGAACAAGTGAACGTGGCAGTGTTGTCGGGTGTTCCAAAAACACATCCTCAACATGCAATAAAATCTGCAAATCGGATTATGAAACACCCTGTAGGATGATTTTATTAAGATTTATACAAAATTAAAATAAATCTGACTTTTTTTAAAGAAAATAAATAAGATTTCAAGATTTGATAAAAAAGATCTAAATTTAGAAATAAGATTAGTTTAATATTCAGTTATTGAGGTTGTTCTATTTTTCTTTTTTAGGCAAACGAAAAAATGCACATAAATTCCCAAATACAAAAAAAAAAAAATAATTTAAATTGATTAAAATGCTAAAAGAAAGGTATACACCCAAATGTTTTTGTGTTTATGTATACAACATAAAATTTATACCTAAATATAGAAATATTATACAAGACCTAAATAATTAAAATTAGAGTTGATAACACCTTAGCTAAGAACACATAAAATAGAAGAAAAAAATATAAATATTTTATGAGAATATTTGTGTAGATCTGTTTATAAAATTGATGCCTTTAGGTTATACCTACCTAAATCTAGAATTGATTATAATTTAAATAATAATTTATGGCTCGTATTTTTATCGATTTATTTTGTAATTCCTTATGTTTATGGTAAATTATTGGTAGACTAAAATAAATTTACAGTTAAACCTGGTGGGTTTTTATATAGGTAGAGGTATATGTATGTTAGCTCGATTTATAGAGGCAAAATGAGTTTGTTTATACTTAATGAAATAAAAGCCAAAATAAGCAGGGGATTGATTGCTAGTTTATAACCAAAAAAATCTTTAAAAAAAATTTATTTTAATTAAAAATTATGATTCTAAAAGATATAAAATCGATTTTATGATTTTAATGAATGAATTTATAACTATATTAGCAATTTTAATCATTTAAACAAATTTCTCCACCGTACTTTGGACATTTTTTGTTTGTCTTATTTTCCTGAGCTAATAAAGCAAGTATAGGAAGTAGGTATCATTGGTATGGCCGTGGGTCTTAATAAGTGAGCTTTGGATTGGAACCTACTGAAATTCTATTAAACACAAAATATCTTTTTAATGATTTTCGTTGATTACATTCATTTTTTTTAAGTTTTAACAACCCGGAAAACAACAAAAATAATAGTTTAGACTTTCTTCTGCTATACAGTCGCCTACCATATTCGTAGTGAACTTTTACAAAAATTAATTCATCTTGAACTAAGTGCAGAAAATAAAAGTTTTTTTCACTTGTGAACATATTTTAAAGTTATGTAGGTACATACATATCTGCATGAGTACAATCCACTCACAAAAAAACTACCAAATAAGTTCTTAATTAATCATGTCATGTGCGTGCCTTTATAACTCTGCCTAACAAGCCTTGAATAACTTAATTTAGGTACAAAATTAAAAAACAAAAATAAAGAAAATTGTTCAAAAATATGTCACATAATTCTTTGCATACCAACGAATTAATTATAAAATTATCACGTTGAAGAAAGAATTAATGATCGAAAAAAAAACATAACATTAAAAAAAATTCTTTTGCGCGCTTGTTATTATGTTATAATATGTATATGGTGATCTTTCGAACTGGAAATCGCTTGACCAAGTATAATCATTGCTGGATTTAACCAAGTTAATTCCCTGAAAATTTTATATAACATTTTCTGTTCAATCTTTCTTTGACATCATTGTTTTTTCTCATTATTTTTTTAAAATTAAACTGTTGTAGAAAAAAGAACAATATTACAGGCATGATCTTGTGTTGGTATGCCAAGATTTAGTTTTTGAAAGATTTTATTTTATTTTTATTTTTGTTTTTTTTTTTTTTTTATTTTTTTTTAACAAATCCAGCACTGTGCTAAAATGAGGAGGTCAACTAGTTTGTGGTCTTAGACAAGACAG
Organism: Epistrophella euchroma; assembly: GCA_947049315.1. NCBI lineage: Eukaryota > Metazoa > Arthropoda > Insecta > Diptera > Syrphidae > Epistrophella > Epistrophella euchroma. Next base: position 59,568,621 of record OX346248.1, read on the forward strand.
ACTTTAAGTTCTGGTTTAAAGATTTCTATTTTACACTAAATCTTAGTAATTATTATTCATTGTTTGATTCATTAGTAAATTCCTTGTTTAAATATGTATGACAGCTTTATATGAAGTATGTACATGTGTATGGACAAAGAAATAAATTGTTTTTCTTTTGTCTATTTAAAAATTATTATGTTTACATGTATGTTAAGAATTTTTTATGCGCCTACGCATTTGACATTATTGTTGAGCTTGATTTATAATTCTTTTCTTTTATTTTTTTTCTTTCATTACAGGTAAGAATAAATTCTATTGGTCTTAATCGATGGATATGATTATGTGCTTATGTGGATATCATATCTTATAAAATTTAAATATTAACAAGACACTAAACTTGATATGCAGGTATGTTGGTGGAATTTATTTTTATTAAGTATTTACATGAAGAGAATTAATAGAAAGCGAACCACATTTTTGACGAAAAAATAAAATATTTTGTTCTTTTTAGTTATTGTATCTTGTTAAAAAAAAGCTAAAGCTAAAACTTGGATTTTTAAGTAAAAGCTAGGTTTTGCGTGAATAAATCTAAGCTTAAGCTAGCTAGTGAAAGATGTAATTTAGTAATGGGTCTTGTGAATAAAAAAAAGTAAAAGCTGTTTTTGAAAGTAGCCAAAGCTAACTAGTCAAAGCTTTTACTTGTAGCTAAAACTAGAAATTTCTAGCCAAAGCTTTATTTCATGTGAATAAAAAAAAGATTTCGCTAAATAGCTACAGCTAGAAAATTCTAGCTTTACCTTTATAATTTTTGTTTGTTTGTTCACATGTTTCTACTTAAATAGCTTTAGCTTAAACTGTTTTATATATACCGAATTGAAATGCAACGTTTATAGTTTTGAGTCCATTTTGCTTTTTTCGGTTGTCTTACGCATATAAACTCGGCCATATTCGCACTAAAACTGAATAGAATTATAAAAATAAGAACTAGTCAAACTTTTATAGAAAGGAATGAAAATCTTGAAATTTTTACTATATGATTATAGCCTAAGCTATTTTTATTCACACAAATTAAAGTTTAAGCTAGAAAAACAAGCTAAAACTAAATGAATTAAGTTTTGGCTATTTTAAAATAGCTATTACTAACGATCTTTAACTAGATAGCCAAAGCTACTTTTTATTCATGCAAAACTCAGATTTTACTTAAAAATCTAAGTTTTAGCTTTAGCTTTTTTTTTATTCACAAGACCGAATAGATACCTTGAAATAGCTTACGCTAGATTCTATTAGCTTTAGCTTGTTTTTCCAGTTTAAACTTCAATTCGTGTGATTAAAAATAGCTTTAACTAGAATATTATAGTAAAAGCTACAAACATTTCAAGACGAGGCACAGATTTCTAAGCAGAGATTAAGAATTTTTTTCAGATACCTTTGTAAACTTAAAGTTAGTTAATAAAACTATTATATGCATGTTTTTAACAAGATAATTGAATCAAAATAGGCAAAATTGACGGTCAAATAGACGTTTCCTTGAGATTTTAGAGCTATTGATTATAGCACCCATATTTTGATCTCCAAAAATCCTAGATTTGCTGATGATCGGAAAGACTCCCACGTTCCACTCAAAGCCCTAATATACAAGAAACAAGCCAAGCAACAGACGAATTTAGAAGTGGTAGAAGTCCAGTGGCCACATCGACTCACAGGCATCAATTAGCCAGTTCAGGTTTCTTAATCTCCCTGAAATCTCACAAAGACCTCAGCAATCTCAGAAATATGAACGACTTCCGATAGTCGTAGCATCCATTCATTTGATTTGTTTAAGGGCGGCTTTTCTATTAATTGTCAGCTGTTGGGGAGAATTATCATGTTTATTTAAAAATTCTAAAGTTAGCTTAAAAATATGCAGGATGAGTTCAATCAAAATCGTTAGAGCCGTTTTCGAGCAGCATTCATATCTTACCGGTTCTTGGTAAGCCAAAACAAAAATTCAAATTATTCCTTTAGGGAATTGCATTAAAAAGCTTTGTATTAAGTTTAAACCAAATCGGTCTACTCGCCGCCGTTTAGACTTCAGCTCAAATTACAGTGGACGCGTGGAGGAATAGATGCAAGGAACAAGGACATACGAATGCTTTTTAAGGTTTCTATCTTTTTCTAAAAGATATTTTATAAAAATACTTCGATTTGATGATTGTAAAAATCATAACTTTTCAATATTAAAACATCAACTTGAATAGCTTCTATCGAAAAAAAAAAAAAAAACAAACAAATGACCCACCACAGTGATGGCATCTCCCACAGAAGCTGTCCGTAACGATGATGAAGCAGATTCATCTCAACATTTGCATATATGCGGTTGGACCAGACAAACAAATACACAATACCACTCGGGTGGTTCGAAAAGTGATGGATGCCAAGTCATCTCCTGTGTGCATCATCAATCGTTCTTCACTCCTTTCTCGGATGATGGGTCCTTCTTTCATCTCTTTTCTATTACATACATAGCCTCTAGGTTAACATATCTTCTGCATCAACAAATAATTGCAAAAATGCTAGCGAAGCTACCGAGTGCAAGATATCAGCGCTCCGAAGAATAGCTACGTAGCATTTTGATGTAAAACCACAATCATCCATAATGCAATCTTTCTATCTAAAGTTTCTTTATACAAAAATGATCCAATCTCTGTAGTAATGTACACTGAAAGAAAATTTATAGGCACTGAACAAAATGAATATAAAACGTATTTAAGTAGAATTTGTTGTTTTCAAATTCAGAGATAAATAATTAAATGCCAATTGTACCATTTCGGGGGGATTAGCTGAAGTTCAATGATGGTTCATCAGGTATGTAAATGGATATTATCACATAATTGAACTTTAAACCATCGTTGAACCTCAGTTAATCCACCGAATCGGAGAACTACGGGTTATTGAACCACGTTTGTACAACTGGCCCTTATTAAGGTAAACAAAATTAAGTTTTTGCGCACGTAAATCAAGCTTTTGTCAATTGTTTTGATTTAAAAAGGACCACGATCAAAGCTTATCTCTTATAGGTTCAGTTTTTTAGTCGTGATTTAAACCAGAGTAAGTTGATTCTGAACATTTATTAACATTTAACTAAAGAAGCTGTTTTCTAGAACAGAATTATTGCGAATCGACGTAAAGAACTCGGTGGATAAAACATTAAAGGTATATGATCAGTGAATCTAGGGTTAACTCTCTAAAATTGGCGAGTTAACTCGGGTTTCACTTTAATCTCGCATTAAAAACTTAGGCCTAAGTGTTTCTTTTTCACTGAAATCTGATGACGCTTTTTCGACCTAATTTTATTGCAGCATTCATTTTTCATGATCTTACAACGCTCGAAATGTCTTTGTCTTTGTTTTTAGGGATGCCATTGGGTTAATTTTTCTTTATTTTACCCTTTTTTTCTGTCAGTGTAGAAAGAGACATTCAGTTAGTGCATCTAAATCTAAACCAACAAACGAGACGAAGACGAGATCCAAGATTCAGCGAATATTTGTGATTTGCATTTATCCTTGGCGCTTCAGCTTCACTTGAGAGGAGGAAACTTTTGGAGCTATCGTTTAATTTTACTACGTTTTCATACACAGTTCTACTTTTGGCCTTGATATACCTACACCGAGCGATTCTAATTTGACATTTGGTTAGGCGTTTAATTCGCCAAATAGCAAGCATACACTTCATAAGATACAAAAGTATCTTAAAGAAGTGTACATATTCATAAGTCTGATCGGATAATAGTTGATGCGCGGGACCTGAGGAAACGAAGAGTACAAAACTATCTACGCCTTTTTGTATATCAATGATGGTCATGTCCGGTCGAAATGGGGAATCACCTCGACACCATATTAATATCTGAATACACTTGGCATGTCATGCATTCGTGATGGATGCTATGTCAGAAGTTAGGTAAGGTGCCTACCTACCTTGTGTCTTCTCACTATATCGTTGTTCGAATTGACGCTATGTTGCTGCCGGTGCGGTGGTGCGTTGTGTAAAAACCAAAGGTAGGTAATTACTGATGACATGGATATACAATTTCTGAGCTTCAAGTGTTGTTATGGCTAAGAATGACCCCGAGTTGCGCAGGCACTCCTTCAAAGTGCATTTCATAGTATCTATCTTTCATTCAAAACTTGGATACCAACCAGTTTTTTGTTGTTGTTGTTTTTGTTGTTGCTTAACCTTTTTTTTCTAATTGTGGGAACGATAGTTTGATGATAAGAAGGGAGATGCAGTCAGTACCTAATGTAATCTTTTCGTAATCTATTGCTTGCTAAGAGACTATGAATTGTTGTGCCTATGTATAAAGCTGCTGCAATCTTCTTGCACAATTTTTCTACCGAAATCGAAGTTTTGTTGCTGTTTTTTCCGATTTTTTTTATTTTTCTTCGTTTTTAACCTTTTCCACCAGCTGAGCTATTCAATTGGTTTTGGGGGGTATTTTTCTTTTTTTTTTTTATTCGTATCTTTACATGTCCATCTCTATCTTTTTTACCTACCTATAAGGCATAGTTTGCGCAGTATTATGTGATTTCAATTCGTTGATAGGTTTATAAAGCTTGAAGCTTTTAATCTCTAGGATTTCACCAACCATCAAGCCAACCTTAGAAGTTACTCAAAGTTTTTTTTTTTTTTTTAACTTTTTGTAAAATAATAGAAACAAGTATTCGCGTATAAAGTAGCAAGCTTCTTTTGTATGGAATGGAATGAAATTACTGCTTCCAGTTGTTTGACCATAAAAAATGTTGCTTGCTTACAAAAAAAAAAAAAAAAATAAAAAATATTTACTATGGAATTAAGTATCTATATGGGCACATCCGCTGCTGCCATTGATGTGTTTCTATCTAGATATTTATTACTAGCCGATAAAACCCGGCGTTGCCCGGGTCTTCTTTAGTAAAACCTTATGACAACCAAATATCGACCAAAAAGATGATTTAAAATCAGCACTCGAAAAATGTTCAGCTTAAAGAGCCCTACACACCATCCATGTTACTTGTCAGGTAACATTGACGTTTTTTTTGTCAGGTAGCGTTGACAATTATTTTCCTAAAATTATGCGTGTGGGTTGTGTGGGCTTGCATTTGAATAAAAATGTAATGAACCTAATTATGTACCTACCTACCTGCCTGCCTATAGTGTAATTTTAAGACAACTTTGAAAATCAGACTATTTGTATGTTATGTTATACCTACCTCCCATTACCCCCTAAGGAGCGAACGACCGTGAATTTTGTTAGTAACCACTTGATAAAGAAATTAATAATTTATCAATGAAATGTTAAATTTTTTCTTCTTCTCTACCATATACCTACCATATTCAAAGCATTTTTCCCAGCAAGGGTTATTGCTGTCTATAAAGAATAATTCCGTGCCAAAAAACCGGAATACATTTCTTACCACCCCACGCATCACTTATCAACATCAAAAAAATTTTACCACTAAATAAAGTAGGTACCTACCTATTAAAATAAAAATACATATTTAGGTAGGTAGGTATTACCTAAAAAAAAAAATTTTGAGCCGATTCTGGAAACCAGATCCCTCCTTGCGCACGTTCTTGTCTTCTTGTGTTTCCACATTACATTTAATCTTCATTTAAAATCTCGAACCTTGAAAATCCGATCATTAGAACTCAAGGTGTAAATTTTGCTGATTTGAACGTAATAAGCACCCCCACATCACCTTTGCTTACCTATGCCTTTGACTGTGTAGTTACTCAACAAAAAGAATTAGAAAAACAAATGTATTAGTGATTCAAGTGCCCCCTTACACCTTATTGTGCACGCTCTTGCAACTAAATAAGTTCGTTTCCATTCACCGTCACCAACCACCAACCGCCAAACCAACAAAAATTTCAGTCTTACCTTAAAATCCAACAATTAGAACTCACGTTGTAAATTTAGTCGATTTTCATGTAATAAACATCCCCCTATCCTATTTACGTGCGCCCTTGATTGTGTAATTATTCAGAAATTGAATTATTTTTTTTTTTATTTTTTGACGATGAAGAATAATTCGCTGCCACAAAAAACCTGCATACATATTTTTACCACCCCACCATCACATCACTTATCCTCATGAAAAAATTTGTACCTAACCTAAATAAAGTATATTAAAAAACCAACCACCCACCGCCAAACCAACCAATTTCAGTCTTACCTTAAAATCCAACAATTAGAACTCAAGTTATTAATTACCTAAGCCGATTTAGCACCCCCCATCCTATTTACGTGCGCCCTTGATTGTTTAATTTACTCAGAAAAAAAAATTAAAAATAATTTTTATTAGGGGTGCATTAAATGCCCATTACCCCTCCTTGTGCACGCCCCTTGCCTATAAGTTCGTTTCCATTTATCATATCCAGCAAACACCCACCACCAAACCAAACAATTTCAGTAGCAAACACTTATTTCTGCTGCAAATATTATATCTACCTTACATACATATATATACCCTACTCCACTCATTTCTTACTATAGAGAAAATCCCTCCTACCAAGGCACATTATTCTGCTCATGGTTTGAATTGTTTTTTTTCGATGAAGATTTTTAACTACACATTAAATTTTCCCTAAAAATAAAAAAACAAAAATGTTACCCTACTTAAAAAACAATTTTTTTTTTGGGCCGATTCCAGAAAATCAGCCCACCAAAAATTTGATTTGACGAACCGGATTACACCGGAACCAGTCAAATCCCCGATCCCTTACCCCACATGCCACAAAAGGCAATTTTCCATGGCAAAACAACTCCTGCTTATAAATAATTGAGCTTGAAGTAAATGTGAGTTGAAAATCTATAAAACAGAATTTTGCAAGGAAAATACCTACATGCTTGATTTTAGAAAATTTCCATACGATTTTTTTTGTGGTAAGTTTTTAATTTGTTTATTATTCGGTATTTAACAAAAATTTTCTTTTCTGCTGTATCCTATAGCATACCAGATAAGTGAAATTTGTATTATATCTATTTTTTAAAAGAGTTTTTTTGTTTGTTTGTGAGTTTAGTGCATACATTCAGCCAGACTGACAACCAAAAAAAGTTACTCTTTTATATAATAGTATAGATTGCTAGATGTAGTAGCTATAGTTGATCAATTTTGTTTATTTTTTTTTTTTTTGTTATTTTTTCTTTATTGTACATATTTAGAAGCAACATTTTCATTTGAAAATGATAATCTTTTCATTCTTGGGAGCTATTGTAAAAAAAGAGGTTATAGGTATTCTTTAAAAAGTGGTGGAAGTAGAGATGATTTGTGTCATCTCATTTATACCGCGGTCAGTGTGATTTGAGAATTGTGAATTTGTTGCGTGGCAAGAGGATGTGAAAAAGGATGGTATGTCCGGGCTTAGGTAGGAATAAGGAAATAGGCAGGAAACGGATCGGAAAAGGAACGGACCGGAATGCCTAGCTTGAGCTGTATAGCACGGCAGTTAGCCCGCCGGAATAGGGAGTATTTTGTCCCTGAAGCTAGACCTCACCTCCCAACAAAACACATCAGGCCTAGAAACAAAAAGGAATAAATCGCGGACGGACGGTTTACCACACCAAGGGCGCTGCCGATGGTGTCGCAGCGCGGCCTAATCCCACCCAACCTAGAAGTTCTGCGGCTTAGTTTGAACTTCCCCAAAAGAGAACCGTCCAAAATATTTGAAATATTAAATTTTTTCTTAAATGTTTCTAAACATTTTTTAATATACATGTCATAGATACCTATGAACACACATTTTCTAAACATTTTAAAATTGATAGTGAAATGTTTTTGTAACATTTCCGAAATACATATGTATGTATGTATGTATTAGGCATTATTTTCTAAATGTGTCTGATACAATGTTTAGATACAAAGAGTTTGAAATATTTTTTAATTTATGAATATGTTTTTGAAATTTTTTTGGAAACACTAGTATCGTCCCGTGGCCAGCAAAAACTGACACTCTAGGAAGGAGAAAACCTTTTAAAACTTTCAATTTCGCAAACAATTTGTTTGAAAATATTGAAGGAAAAAAACATTTTTTTAATTTAATTTTTTTTTTAATATGCACAGTGTTTGATAGTACAAAAACAAAAATGACCCACTGTGTGTAAATGTGTGTCTCAAGTATATTCTGCACATCTCCGCAATTGTGGCTTTCCAACCATATAAAATTTATCTAAATCGGTCAAATACTTTTTGAGAAAATGGTACCCCAAAATTTATTTAAGGCAATTTATGTATAGATTTCTAAAAATATCTATTAAACAATTCCAAAGTCATTTACTAGCTTATGAATTAAATTTTTTTTAAATCCAGAAGTCACCTAATAGCTTGTGAATTAAACCTAAGCTTAAACTAGGAAGTGACTTAAGCATTTGCAACTCTGCTCCAAACTATTTTCTAAATATTTCTGAAACAATGTTTAGATACAAAGAGTCTTAAATTTTTTTGAACATGCTTTTCAATTATTTTTCTGATTTTTAAAGTATCATAAATATGTATTTCCGAAATATATTTAAACTGATATTGGAAATATTTTTGCTATTTTCAATTCATTGAATGTTTTTGAAATTTTACTAAAAAGTGTTTGTTTTGACATTTCTGTAGAAGAAACAAATACAAGTTTCTTTCTCTTTTTATTAATTTTTAAACAAATTGTATAGGTTTAAGAATTATCATGGTCACATTCACTTCAAACGTGGTTAACAACAAGTCTAAAGTGTTAAGCATTTGCACTTGCAATCAACACCATGCAACAACATATACCGAGGTCATCATATCCCTATGGCTATATAACCAAAGCTCGAGACATGGTTGCGTCGTCGTCGCGTAGTTGGATTGGCTTGGTAATGTCAATTTTTTTTATAAGACAACGTCATGAGTGTTGGAATAATTAATTAAAAATTAAAAAAAAAAAAATATGAATAGTAAATGAACTGAGATATTTTTTCCTTTCTTATAATCTCATGTATGTAAGTAATGCAGATGCAATAATTGTATCTAATTATCGAGTCATGTGTTATTAAGTTGTTACTGATGGATTTTTTTCCCCTATTTTCGTTTGAAACAATCATCAGTGGTTTTTTTTTTTTCTACCAACAACAACGTAAGTTTTTTTAAAAAGAAAAAATGTGGGAAGGTTTTCGAGTGAATTTAATTAGTAATATAATGTTGTATATACATTCGTATATTGAAGGTACATTGTTATAATAGTTATAGTCGCTAATACGATGTTGGAAAATCATGTGCCTTAGATATTTAATGACTGACAAGGAAGTGCTAATACAGGTGTCACGATAAAATGAACAGCTTTTTTTTAACAATAGAAATTGATATTCTTTTGAAATGTCTATAAATGTTGTCTATGTTGCATTTGATTTACATATACATAGATATTATGTATAAATACTTTGACAACATTTTAGTAAGACTTCAAAAAAGATTTTTCAATAATCTTAGATTAGTTCAACAGCTAAGAAAAATTTAAAATATTTTAATAAAAATAAATTAAAAATCACACAATGATTCACAATATTTTCCAAATAAGATGAAAAACAAAAAAAAAATGATCTACTTTTTGTTTTTCAAATGAAATTTTGAAGGATAAAATAATGTTTCAAAAATCTATGTACACAGGTTGTCGACCTATATTTTGAAGGATGGAAAATGGGATCATTCTAAGGAAAAAAAAAATAATTTAATAAAATTAAATTCGTATATTTTTTTTTTAATTTCTCAAAAAATAAAAAAGGTTTTTACATTTGGCCTAGAATTGATAAGAGCGTTGTATATTAAAAAAAAACAGTGGAACTTAATTACACAAAATTAAAAAAAAAAAAAAAAAACAACTTAAAAAAAATTATCATCATAAAAATTGTTGCTTTGAAATTTAATTGCTCAAAAACTATTCACCTAATCAACTAGATTTAAAAGAAAACATAAAATAAAAGAAAGGTATATTAGCCTTCAAAAAAGTTAAAATACATCATTGTGGGTGTTTTGATTTTAAATAATTTGTTTCCATTTTTAAGTCAACTTTTCAGAAATACGAGAAATTTTGAATTTTTTGTGAAAAATTTTAATGAAAATTCGGAAAACATAAGAAAAATTTTAAAATATTTTAAGAAATATACATATTTCAGAGATAAAAAAGAATCATCAAAGTTTTTGGTTAAAAAAAAGAAAGTGAAAAAAAAAAATATTTAAAAAATTCTAATCAATGCTTAAACATTTCTGAATCCTTTCGTGAAGTAAAATTAAAAAATAAACGTGTTGGAAATACCTCGTCAATTTTGTTTAAACTGTTTGTATAGATTGAACAGAAAATTAAGAAAAAAATTGACAAAAATTTCAAGCTAAGAACTAAAATAGAATAAGAAATTGATCAACATTTGTTTCCTTAGAACATTTAAGCAACTCCCACATTTCCAAATTAAAAAATTACAAATTTTTAAATTAAAAAAAAAAAAAAAATAATTTAAAAATTTTAATTTTATTGAAAAATATTTTTAAAAACCTGAAAAAATGTCTTAAATATTTTGTAATTAAAATTTAAAAAAACTGCAGCGACACTGGCTAAAATGTGTTTTTCAAAATGCCTGGCTAATGCTACAACACTTTATTGTCATTATTTCTATTTCTAATTCTCAGGTTTATGACCCTCTTCCAATTTTAATCATACTTTAATCGCCATATTTTTGTCAAGTGTTTTTATACTTTTTTTGAACAATCTTCTTTGTTTTTGGGGCCTAGCCAAGGTCTTTGAAATACCTTAATTGCTCTGATTATGGGATTGATAGTTTTAACATAAGTTAGTTTTGACCAATTGCAGGGTTGTGTTAATAAATTCACTAAATAAAATTCCTAACCCCAAACAAACATTTGATATCACTCTTCAAGGCCCAGTAGCTGCTTACTGTCAAATGCAAGTTTATTTTTTTTGTGTCTAGCTTTAAAAAGAACCCTCGTTTAAAATAAACGACGACAATGAGTCTAGATTTTCCTTGGAAAAGAAATACTACCTAGTCTAACAACTTTTGTTGTTATTTTTGTACTTTTTTATTTTTAAAATACAACAATTAGATACATACTAAGTATAAGTTCTGAAATTCTAAAAATAAAACTATTCGCTATAATTTGGATCGCATGAATATATAAATATTTATTATTGATTTGTTTTTAAATCAATGAACCTTATACATAAATAACAACATTAAATCGATTTGTTGTTTTTTTTTCAATGTCTACTTAAATCTTTTTCGGCGTCGTGGTTGTTTTTTTTTTTTTTTTTAATTTTATACCCTTTCTCATTTTATTCCAAAGTAAAAAAAAAAACCATACCTCTCCATCTAATCTACCTACCTAATTGAAATCAATGCAAGTGAATAAATTATTTGGTTGAGTTTGGCCTAAAAGAAATGATGCCTTACGGACAATAACCTGTGCAAGCTACAAATTACCATAATTTGATGTTTAATCGCTTTTGAGATTTAAATATAAGCCAACCGGTTGGCAAATATACAGTGGGACATAATTGCTTTAAGATTGGAATTAAGCTTAAATGAACGAGTAAGAGAAAGAGAGAGTTCTATAGGAATGTGAAAAACATCATGTTTGCTCATTAAATTAGACTAATTATGAGAAATCTTCAATGTGATGGGCTTAAAAGAAAGCCCATTTTATAACATTAAGTTAATTTTATTTGAATTCATTTTTGCCATTGAATTTTTTTTTCCTAATTTCTATGAAGGCTATCTAGCCTTACATAGAATACATATCTATGTATATTTATGTATACGTACATTCACCTGGGCTAAAATATTATTTTTGAATAAAAAGTATTTGTAAACAATTTCGATTAATTTTTGTATTTTTTCCATTTTTTTAATTAGATTCTCCCACTGTGCTATAAATAACAAAAGATTAGATTTGAGTTTCAGATATATATTTTGTATATATGTACATAAATGCCTTTATTATCTGTGGATAAAAAACACCATAGTAATTCGTAAAGTGGAAACGCCTTTAGTATAGTTTTTTTTTTTTTTTAAATCGATGTGCATAAGAATGCACGATGACCGTAAGAATGCATTTATAATTTTTTTTTATTTTATTTTTATTTTTCAATTTCTTATAAATACCTTTCTGAAATGTTCAAACTTTCTCCTTCTGAAAAGATTATCAGAAATTATGCGTCAAATGTAACAGAAAATACACGATCAAAGATTGTGAAGTGAACAATACCTACGTTTGTATGTAACAAACACACCAAAAATACATATGTACATGCATACATAATATGTACATATTTAATTGAAAATTTTGAGTGGCAAAATGTTGATGTGATGTGATTTAGGTTGTGTCTTGATTTTTTAGTGCTAAGTACGATTTTTAAGAATTATGAAATTTATGATAATGGCATTTTTTTGTAGTCTGTACTGAAGGTTTCATAATTTGTGTTAGATGGAGCTCTAAGAAAACCCCTTATTATTGAAATCCCAAAAAACTTAAGTCCTCAAAAATCCTAGAATAATTGGGTGTGGGTCTATACAGTAAATCATGTTTCCAGAAAATAGAACTAAAAAACAAAAAAATGAAATACCTACATGCTGAAAAATTTAAGATCCAATGTATAAGACTGAAAAAGTCGAAATCATAAAAAAAAACTCAATAATTCCAAAAAAAAAAAACAGTACAAAAAATCATTGCGTCAAAAATAATATTTTCTTATAACTAACTTAATATAAAACCCATTTTAATCATGATTAAAGGCAAATCTTAAAAACTTTAATTCCAAAATTAAAATTTCCCAAAAATAAATATCCGAAAAAATAATAAAAAAAACAATGGGTAAAGCCAAAAAAAAAATATGAAAACTGAAAATAACTAAGATCGAAAAGAAAAGCACAAAAATCAAATTCCTTAAAAAAATAAGCTTTATATAAATACTGGTTTCAAATATTTGGCCTTCCTGAGAAAAAAAAAATAAAACCTCTTAGTAATTGTCCCCTTTTCTTTTCACGTGAAATGCGATTTACAGCGGATGCAGTTTTGCGGACTATATTTCCTTAAAACAAACATTTTTCGAGATATTTGAAAAAAAAACTCATTTTCATTACCACTGACCTCTTGTAACTGATTTTTTGAATTGGTTGTATTTGTTTAATGATAAATGCTACGAACAAAATTTTTCATAATTTTTTTCTCATGAATCGTCTCTGATTTTCATGACTTTTGGCTCTGTGTAACAGATTTTTTGACTTTTCGAATCGCTGGTACCTTTTCAACAGTTAATGCTACAAAAAATTCGGAACGATTGTTCTTGTCGAAAATTGCCTCAGCTATAAAATTATACAACAGAATTTTTCTCTAAAACCGAATTTTATCCATTTCCATAGTATTATTTATTTGTTAAATTAATTTTTATTTCGATACGGTTAGTGAATTTTGCGCCGGTTAAGATTTGGAAAAATATTTCTCTACAAACGGCCGTCACCTATAAAATACCTTACCTTACCAGCTACAATGTAATTTGCTAAGGCTCCAGCATAAGATTACTGACAAGACGGAAAATCCTTTGAAAATGTTATAAAGCTAGAAAATTGCAGTTTTACTCGATTTCTATAAAAATCATCGTAATCGTTTTCTCTTTTCTTTAATTCAATTTGCCATATTCCGTCGAAGATTCCAGTATTCGTAGGCCAACTTTAAATGAGTGCCAATAATACCAAGAATTATTTCGTGAAAATATTTTTGTTTGGTCGTGTCAACAGAATTTAAAAATTTCACAAGTATTATTTTCAAGCCCATCATACAAGAGAAATAAATTCCCACAAAACATCTCGATTTCACGACAAAAATCCCTAATAACATTGATTTCTGGAAAGCACAACAAAAAAAAAAAAAACTAACTAATGTCCTCAAGGGTCTTCATCATCTGCATGGTCTTCTTGGATTTTTTAAATAACCATAATAACTACATCTTCTACTCTTTACTAAACCATCGATATCGTTATTTTACAATTTTCTTCCTCATCTCCTACTTAACAGATTTATCAGAGCCTTTAAGCTCGGGGCAACAAGTAAAAATAATTCTTCAATTTGACCTCTTGACCACATGGACAATTGCAAAACTGTCCAACGACGATTCACTTTATAACAATCAAATATTTTTTATAAAAAATAAAAAACTAAAATAAAAAGAAATAATAAAAGGCACACGTTCGTTCCACTCTTAGGTTACGGCCAAGTCGCAGTCTTCTCGTTTATTATTGGTATTTATGTGTATATGCAAACTCTGCGGTCAAAAGGGTATCTCTGGCCCCAAGCTTTCGAAATCCCATAAATCTGCCAATCATTTCACTTGGGTATTATTCTCCTACACTGAGAAAAAAAACAAAAACAAAATCTACCATCATACCCAGTTAAGTAATAATGAATGGACTTCAGCGCAAAAAGACTAATTTAAACGTAAATACCATTCGCTCTTGGTCTTCGTCTCGGCCCCAGTTGTTTTTTTTTCTTCTTTTGCTGCTTTGAATGTCAGACTTTGTTTTTTTTTTAATTCACGAACAATGATTGCCCTGGATCAAGGTATAAAGGTGTCCAAATAACGGTTGCCAATCGGCAGTGTCATTCTTTATACCCAGAAATCCATTCTCCACCTTTCTTCGTTCACTTACTGGGGGATATAAAAACGTCTTCATAAAAATACTGAAATAAATTTTCTTCTTGTTGCGTACTAAATTCCGAATTAAGAGTTTGGTCTTCTTGAATTTTTTTTATGGCACATATTTATTTTTGCACCCGGTCGGTCAGTCGTTTGGTCGAGCGGTCACGATAGGAGGGCATGAAATTGACGACGACAACACTGTGTGATCATCATCATATCCCAAACAGAACAGTGGGGCAGAATAGTCTATAAAATTGGAAAAAAATCACTAACACCCGTTCTATGATTGACTACTAAGGCCCAGTTTTTCAGTGCAAGGTTATATTTAAACCCGAGTTAACTCACCAAATTTTAAGAAGTTAACTTTGGATTTACTCAGCAAATACTTTTAATATTTTATCCTCTGAGTTTCTTAGGTTCATATAGAGCGAAAATATACTGAAAAACTTCTTCTTGAGTTAACTGTTAATAAACGTATGTCCATAGATAATTTACTTTTGAAAAAACTGGCCCTAAAAAGAAGATTTCTGTCAACTTTTTTGTTAATCCTGTTTTATTATTTTAAAGCCCATAAAAAAATACATTTTAGTCTGGAGTTTTAAAGTTCATTAGAATGAAAACAAGATACACCATCAATACTCATAAATTTTTAATTATAAATAATTTTTTTTTTTTTTTTAATTAACTCGCCCTGTGCCACATAGATTGTCCCACTGTACAGCGCACATTTTGGGTAGGTATAGGTATAGGAACACTAAAAGCACGTGACCCGCTTTTTTTGTGACCATTATATTACGAGCGTAACTCATTGCAGCGCAGAAAATAACCCATTACGCTTGGTCATTCTTTTAATGCCGGCACAGACTTTAATGAGGAATCTTTATTACCCGAAGAGTTATTTGCTTATTTATGGTTAAAATGTTAATATTGACAAATAATAATGCGAAAGGGGCAGCTTGTATCCAGTGATGGGAGACAGAAACTCCCAACGACAAAATACGCATTAATTTATACTTATTGGTGCTGTCTCCGGGTTAATTTGTATGAGTTATGGTGGGCTATTCTTTTACTGCCGTCGTCGAGGGCTTATTTCCTCCTCTTAAGGTTTGTATAGCTAATTAAAAAGTTGTAATTGTAAAGTTTCTCGATAAGTTTTAACAACACATTATTAAAGATAAAGTACCTACCTCTGTTGCTAATGTGATTTGTATCTAATGCTAAATGTTTATTGTATAATAAATAAAAACAGAAAACAATTTAAAATTTAACTGTGCGATTAATTGAAGAGATTTATCATGAAGTCAATTAACACCAGTGCCCTTTTATTATCTACCTTTTAATAGCCTTTATGGAAAAAGGTTTTCGTAAGTTCAGTTCGCAGTGCAGATATAGATTAGAAACTTTATGTCTGTAATAATTCTAAAATTTTTCTGAAATTTGGCACACATTTTTAACAATTTTTAAACAATTTAAATTTAATTTTTTTTAATACAAATTTACGTCCAAAATATTTGAATAAAATTTCGAAAAATTTGTTTGTTTTATTTTTTTTTTTAATATAATTTTGAAATGATTTTTAAATGTTTTCAAATTCTTTAATATTATGATCAAAAGATGTTTATTGATATTTTTCAACTAACTCCGAAATATATTGGGATTGACTTAAATAGTTTTTGCAAAATGTTTCCAAAACATTTCTTAAATATTTTTGTGAATTTTTCTTGAAGTAAATCTTCTTTGATTTTGTTTTTCTAAAAAGATAAATAAAATGTTTCCGATTTATTGTTCAAATGTCCTTAAATTATTTTTGAAATGTGTCCTGCATTTATTTGGATTTTATTTTTAGCCCAGGAAAATTAGACAAAAAAAAATGGCAAAATTACGAAAAAATTCCGACAAATTTTGGTGGAGATGTTTATTTTTGTATCTTAAGCATTTTCCAAAAAGTAAGTGCTCTAAATTTGGACTGTGCCTTAAATTTTTACGGGGGGTGAAAGGAATGAATTTCAGTTTTTTTTTCAAATTTCTCAAAAACTGTGCTTTTAAAAAAATGTGAAGGCAAAAGTTGTAGCTTATGTAATTTTAAATTAAAAATGTTACGACACTTTTTTTTTCGTACAATCAATACGTTTTGAGAAAAACATGCACAAACTTTATAGTGTACTAGATTTGGTCAAAATAATTTATTGAAGTTGCATATTTCGACGGGCAAATATTTTTTTTATCATACTTATGTGTTTGGGTACATCTCCACATTATAAAAAAAAATTCGGGGTGGTAGGGGCCATATTGAAACAGCTGTTTATTTTGTTTTATTTATCTTTTTTTTTATCTTTAAGTTATAGCTTGTCAAAGTTCACCTGCATTTGATGTGTTGAATGGAATGTTTAGCTTTGAGACACCCCTCCTGCCTCTCCTGTGGCATTTACTCCACCAAAACTTATGACAAAAAAAAAAAAAAAAAAAACACAAACATATATATGCCAGTAAGACCTAGGGTCTTATAAATTAGACAATGTTAGAAGGAATAGAAGGATAGGATAGATTTTTGTTAGCACATGGATTGAGAAATAAGATTTTGATTATCTCATTAAATCCCAGGGTTGGCGTTCGGTTGAGGGAATATAGAAAAGAATGCTGCCTAGACTGGGGCCACTTATGACAACTTTGTACAACGTTTGCATTTTAAAATAAAAAATCACTTTGATGGCGGATTCTATCACCCCTCAAGTACGAAATTTTTTACCCCTCCTCAAAAATTTTTATACAAACATGTAGCCTGATAGATTGGCTTCATTTAAAGATCTCAACCGGTACCTTTTTCAGTAACCGCTAAACCGTTTTGATCAAAATTTTTACTCTGTAGGTCCTTTAAAGTTTGAACAACTTCATACACATATTTTCAATAAATATTTTTTTGATTTAAAAAAAAAAGTTCAAATTATTTTTTGAAAAATAATTTTTTTTGAAAACGGATTTGATGATTATTAAATTCTTAAAAATTGCATACCAATTTTTTTTTTCTTAAATTTCAAGAAATTGTATATACACAATTTTTTTTTTTAATTTGTCTGCATTTTTTTTCAAGAAATGATGTGGGGTTCTTCATTTTCATTCTGCTTAAGAGCTCGACTAAACCATCGCTCAATAGAAAGTCTGGTAGTGTACAGGAACTCTAAGTAGAACTTAAGTGGTGAAAATGAGATACTTAAGTGTGGTTAAAAGCTAAGTGCGGATCAGCTAAGTATTAACTGTGAAACTGTGGGCCTTACCATATCAGCCCCGCAGCGAACGGCAAGAAATTTGATATTTCAACTTATTATAGTACCTACCTGTTGTCTTTGACAACATTTCCCATAAACCTGTAGTTTTTTTAATTTTCCAACTTTTGCTTTGGAGCCTTTAAAATAGTAATCTTACCTAGAAAACCAATGTGTCCTATCAGAAATCTCGAAGGGAATTTAGTTCTTTTCCAACATTTTTTTTTTTTCGATATCGTGAATCTCCCCGGAACATTTTTCTCTCGAACAAAACTGCAATAACACCCAAATTTCCCTGAAAAATTCATTCTAAATATGTTGGTTCCAAGTCTCCCAAGACAGTCTGAAACCTTTTTTAAAATTATTTCCCTTGAATTAATGTTTCTTGAAACGTAACCTTTTATTAAAATTTATGTTCCTGGACTACAAAAGGAATAAAAATTTTCCCTTAAATGTTTCAACAGCTTTCAATATATTACATATATTTAAAAATGATGTCGATGCAACACGCTTCTAAAAACGTTGTTGCATTTTTTTTTATAGTTACAAAATTCCACTGTTCGTCAGCATCAAGACCTCATAATCCAAAAAAAAAAAAAAAAACACAAAACCTTGAATGGCTTCCAAACATACTGTTAGACAACAACCCTCAACCATCAATTACATATACGATGCAACATCAATTTGAATTGAGGCTATTCTCAATCGATTGGGACTTGTTTCTACAAAAATAGCAAACGTCGCATTTGATTTGTTTGCTTTAAGTCAATTTGTTATAATTCAGTCGATTCGTCAGCATCAGCACTCCTCAACTAAATCGCTCTTAATCTTCATGTCTTTGTAAATTTATCTTAAAGGCCATTTAAATTAATTGACAAAAAAAAAAAAGACATTGAATTTGTGCGAAAAACATGCTTTAATCTTTATATGAAAATTCCGATTAGACGAAAAATTCCTCTAGCAACATTGTATCCAAAAAAGGCGCCTCCAATCTACCCACAACAAAAACAAAAAAAAAAAAACAAAAAAAAACCACACATACAAAGCGATCTATATCCTCCTTCTTCAACCAGCATCTTTTTTTTAGTTCGAGCACACCAAAGCAGTAAAAATTCTTTGCATATGACCTCAATTTCAAGGCTTCGCACATATCTACATGCATTCCAGCACCAGGCACTCCTTTTTGTGTCCAAGTCCACCTCTGCCTCGTTCAATAGGTAGAAAACCAGCATCAACATTAGCACAACCGCAGTAAACAGTAACAGCACCACCAGCACATCATTGCAACATCAGCGCACACAGCATCATACACAACATGATGTTAGAGATGGCTCCATGGTGCACATAAACAACTAACGTGGATGCCCGTAAAAGCAGGTTCCGTAAGCTCGCGTCCGAAATGGCGAAATTCTAACATTATACCGTAATCATAATCAAGATTGAAACCAAAGAGGGAAGGAGACAAAAAAACAAAAAAACAAAATACACGCCACGCCGGTGTTCAAGACTACACTCCTCTGAGGGAACCTCAAATTAATCGCTCCACCAGCCAGAGTTAAAGCTGGAGTCATGAATGCACACATCAGCATTTGGAATCGTCGTCATCATCATCATCATTAAATTTCCTCGCATCCTCTGGAGGAGCGTTAGAAAATTAATATCATTCCCAGGAGAGCGCGACACTCCATAATGCTGACGCTGCTATGGGCTGGCTGGTCAGTAGGAACACTTGTTCCGTATTTTCTTGATGGTTTCAGTTTTGGTTTTGGGTTTGTGTCGCGCAGGCAGAGAAGGTCATACTGATGCGTTACACAAAACTCATCTCTATGGGAAGAGAAGATTTGCATTTCCCATAGATAGGATAGGTAGGTATACACACCGGCTGCTTCCATTCCAGATGTTGCTATATGCTGCTCAATGAACTGGGCTCGGTGTAATCTCTCATCCTGTTTCGTCCCTTTCCTGTGTGGAGCACTCGTTTGTCCCGGCCTGGCCTGGACATAGTGTCGCAACTTGTCCCCAGCGATTTCTGTTTTTTTTCCCCGTTGCGATGGTAATCATAATTTTCTTGCCGCGGTCATAAGTTGGTACAAGAATTTTGTGAATTCTATCTGTGGCAGTTGCGCGTTTGCGGAGCCCGAATGGGTTATATACGTTGTCGTGATGTTCAATGGCGAGTGCAGGCATGTGTGAGCTGCAATCACTTCCTTCTTGTAGCATTTTTTTTTTCTAATTTATCTGACAGATAAGATAACATGAATGACGATGATGTAAGGAACATGATGATGGCTAACAGGAGGATAGGACACTTGGCTGGTAGTTAATAACGATTAGATTTTTCTACAGAAAAATAAAGAGAAAGAGAGAGGGAGAGATAATGTGATTTAGAAACATTTAAATTAAACAAGATGCAGCTTATAGGTTGGGAAAAGTTGACATAGGTTGGGTTTACGGGATTATGGAAACAAGATTGAAAGAGGAACCTGAGGGAAAACACATTCCTCGTTTGAATAAACTCGTAAAACGTTGTTTTTCATAAAAGTTTATCAAATTCGAGCTAACAATGTTGGCAGATCTGTAACCAGTTATAGCTGCTGTCAATAGAAACACGTGTGTCGTGTGTAAAACGTCAAATGTTAAGTTGCAGAAGCTGTTTATGGACGAGAAAGAATGTTCAAAAAATATTGAACACTGTTGCTTAGGATAGCAAAATTTAACACACAATAGAGGTGAGCACACACGATTTGTGTTTGGAGTTTATGTGCGAGTTTGTTAGCAGTTATCATCATCCGGCTTGAGGGACCAAATGTTTATAAATTCCTTACCTTTGGTAGGATGTTTATAAGCCGCGCGTTATTATAAAGACATTAACCACCTATCCTGCTCTATCTCCAAGACGAATGCTCAACATAAGAGACTTCTCGCACACGATCTCGATGAACATAGTCATCGCCTCTGCGTGAAATAATCCATGTCCTCAAACCGTTCGTATAGAATTTTCATTACATTATCAGCTTTGTGGTACGTA
The DNA here is from genome assembly GCA_947049315.1 of Epistrophella euchroma. NCBI lineage: Eukaryota > Metazoa > Arthropoda > Insecta > Diptera > Syrphidae > Epistrophella > Epistrophella euchroma. Next base: position 59,589,570 of record OX346248.1, read on the forward strand.
GCGCCCACCGCAGTCTTATTGGAACCAAATTTCGTTTGCATTCCATTTATCCAATTTGGGCAGAAAAAAAAAATGGTTATTATCAATTGTCGGAGCTCTCCGTTGACGATGCGTGATGGCAATGCCATCGTTGTTTTGGAAAAAACAGAGACATCCTGCTTATGCAATCGCACTTGGTTGAACTTGTGAAGTGCATTGGTATCTTCCCTAATTTTGCTGACGTACAATTTCATCAAAAAATGTGCTTCGTCGCTAAAGATGATCTAAAATCGGGGATTGTTTCTAACTGCTTCAGACCCTATATTCAGCAAATTCACGGTGCAGCATGTTGTTTGATGCTGCAACTTACCTACTTTACTTTAGATGGCGCTTAGAGTCCAGGGTGGACTACGGCCTCAATCAGCAAGCCCTCCAGCTAGCTTGGTCCCTAGCTAGATTCCTCCAGTAACGCACTCTTAGTTGGTTGAGTTGGTTCTCCGCTTGTGTGTGCCACCTAAGGTTGGTTCTTCGTCTGCTGCGCAGACCATCAAGGAGGAATAGACCGAAGGTGTCCATACGCTCCACGTGTCCCAGCCATTTCAGCTGCTGAATTTTCATATTTTTGACCAGATGGATTGCGCTGTTAAGCCTTTAAATCTCGTTGTTGAATCTTCTTTTCCATACTCCACCGATATGGACCAAAAATCTCCCGAAGAATCTTCCTTTCATAGCAGCCAGGCAGATTCTCATCCGTCTCGTTGACAGGGTCCATGCTTCTGCCCTATACAGCAGGACCAGGATGATTAGGGTTTTATACGGTATAAGATCTCTTTGGTTCTTAAACAGAGGGCTGTAACTTGATGACCTTTAAACGACAAAAGTTGCGTATTAATAAACAAACGACCCTGGCAATATGGACCCATCTATTCATTTTTCCAGGATAAAAGTTGTCAGTTTTTTTCTCAGTCCGCCTTCGAAAATCCATACCAAAAAGATATTCATCGTCTGATTTGATGTTGGTTAAGTACCTACCATCAGTAATTCGAACAAAACATTTGTATGAACAATTTTTAAGTCCACTAGAGTCCTATTACCTTTCTTTTATAATATTTGATCTCAACCTAGCCCTTGAAAGCCATGATAATATAAGTCTAAATAAAAAAAAAAACCAGAGCATGAAATAAAACACCTAAACAAAATCGTGATTCATCTTAAAGATATTAAAAAAAAAATTGGTCTATCCCCATAAAAAGAAAATACCCAGCAGGTTTTTCTCAGACTGTGATGATGATACTATATGTATGTATGTATTTGTATACTTACAAAATCCCTGGAGTCCAGGTTCCAGGTCTATCTGGCAATCTTCCAATGCAATCAATGAGATCACACAAATTTCGTGGCGCACTTCATGCCGCCATTAAAAAAAAAAAAAAAATGAAAAACTGAAAAACCCCAACTTGACGAGAGATCCCGAACGGACTGTTTAGCTCTGTAGTATATTGACTCTATGGCATGTGCGCTTTTCCTTTGTTTAAGCCCGTTGCAGCAGCAGCAGCAGCAGCAGGAATACCTTGTCGTTGGAAGTTGTCTGGCCAATCTAAGATTTGCATGAGGATAAAAGTGCTTAGCATGTGTGTGTCGTCTTGCTGCCAATTGCTTATTGGTATCTTTTTGTATATCGTCAAATGTGTATCTATTGCACAAAAAAAAACTCTATCTTTACTTTCATATCACTACGATGCGCCACGCCGAGCTGCGCCGAACGGAAATTGGCTACAATTTTGTGGTTTTCCTTAAGCTAGTTATCGGAGAGATACAACCGAGTACTGCACTATTAATCTGAAAATACACATATGGAACTTTGCCAATTTCCCTCTATTTTACCGTTATAATTTGATTTTCATCCAGTAAAAAAAAAAAGGAAAAGAGTTCGTGAAGAGGGTTGCTTAAAGGTAACGGGGGAAGAACTTTGGAGTAAACAAGAGATTCAAGATAGAAAACAAAAAATTTCCTTTTCTATGCAAATTTTACGTGATTTTCACATAAGAATCTTTATAATATGCATGACTCTGCAATCTGCATAAATATTGAAGGGCATATCAGGCGCGCAATTGAAGAGGTTGAGGTCTTGAGGTAAAGTGTATTGTAGGTACATATATGTGCTTGGTTTCTTTCTGATTATGATAATGGTGGTGTTGTGAAATTTGCCAAACAATGGCTGCTTCAATCTCACATGAAACACATTTAAAAAAAAAAACTGATAATAAAAATCTCAATACCTGGCAATGATGTGATGTTGATGCTAATAGAAATGATTCCCAAATGATGCTGAAAGTTTTTGTGCATTCACTCGATTTTTATTTGATTTTTTGTTTGTTGTTGTTGTTGTGGCAAATTTAAATGCAATTCTGCAATTCATTATTCAAATTTTCGTTAGAAAGTAAAATTTTAAAAATCTATATGAATTCCTCTGGGATATGATTTAAAATATTTCCATTCAATGTTGTGGTTATGAAAATTGATGGATTTTTTCACATTAATTTGAAGTAAATAAAAGGCTATGGAATTCGCTAACGGATTGAAAATTCTGTGGGAAATATTTAAAAGAAAAATTAAGTAACATTGATTTTTCTCGTGAATAAATTAATTTTCATTTTCGTTTCATTATGCGAAGAATAGGAGGGTAGAAAAAAATCATACATAAATTGAGATTTCTTTTTACCGGTTGTTCACAGGACAAATTGTATCATAGTCTTTTAAAGGTAATTGTTCGCGCCATTTGTTTCTAGTTTAAATGATCTTTATTGAAGGTACACTGTGGCGTATGTGGAACATTTTGTTTTCAATAGTAAAAAGCGCTACAGGGAATTGCCCATTTCTGGCCAAGACTGCATACGAACTAGTTTGGTATCAAATAAAAGGGGAAGATGACGTTGAATTTGTTATATGAGTGCAAAATTTTCAAAACCATTCCTGAGAAAGTCCAGATGTTTGAGTTTGAAGTTTGCAAAATAAGGATATTAGTTTTTTTTCAAATATCTGTTCATAACATATGAAATAAAGACGTAGAAAAATGATATTGATATCTCAAAAACAATAAGTCATATCGTCGGATCAATTTGGAAGAAAAACGACACAACTCAACAACTGAAATTTCAAGTTAGCAAAGCAATGTTAACTATACCAAAAAAAAAAAACTCCGTTAGAAAAATACTAGATTCTAGCTCAATGTTTAGAGCCTACAGAGCTATTTGGCTAAGATATTTTAATGAGAGGATAGAAATCCAAAGTTTTAATTAATTTTGTTTGCCTTTCTTGGAAAATGTGATTTGCTTAGCTGCCTCGTTTCCGAACAGACGGTATATATGCAAAAATTTGACTTTGCTCTATAGCTAGGGCAATTTGGTTTCGTGTAAAAAAGATTTCGATGTTGTAATCAATTGCACACTGTTTCAATTGCTGAGCTCATGGGTCGGCCAATTTATTTTAGTATAGTATCACAATTTGTGTGATTCTGAGTAAATTTTTAACAAAAAAAATTCAAATAGGTATCATTAATTTTTTTGTTTAATTGTGCCTTTTCAAAAAGTTGACATAAAATTAAAAAACAAATAACTTTAAATAATCAACATTTATTTATCTAACTAACAATAATGTTTTTTTTTTTTCTTTTCAGGTAAGCTTGATAATTTTACTATTTTGTAAACGTGTTGACGTGAGTATCTCAAAAAAAAAAAATTCATATTTATTCCTCTGAGAGCTAACTAAATGCTTAACTGATGATTAAAAATCTACTAAAAATGGGTCTTGAAATTCTGTCTGTACCTACGTATTAAAATAACCACCTTCACCTCTGGGCATGTCCCTCAAGCTAGCAGAGCAAGGTCAGCTGAACAAAGTTTTAATAATGCCATCATTAGGTGCTTAATAGGTGCTAATTAAGTACCCAACAACAAAATTAAGTGCTCCAGTACTTTTGGAAAAAATTAAAAATTGAAATCAAGTTAGCAGAGCAATTTTCGAAAACTGGGTAAAACGCATGGAAAAAAAATTGGTTTTCTTTCATATTTAGGTGCTCTACGAATAAAAAAAAAAAAAATGTTTCATACAAAAAAAAAAAAACATATTTAAAAAATTTTGAAAAAAAAAAATAAATTTTTTATTTTTTTCTACTTTTTTTCGTCATAAATATAGTTAAATAATTAAGATTTCATCTATTTTGAATTAAGTACCCCATTTTCCGAAAGATTTTCCAAGATTTGAAGAAAAAAAAAACAATTCATTTTTCCATACAAAACCTGCTCTGCTAACTTAAATTCGAATTTAAGTAAATTCTAAGAAAAAATCGTTCTACAGTAAAGGTCTATCTTCAATTTTGACATCATTTATCGTTAATTTAAGAAAACGCTTACTTTGGTGTACCCTGACCTATGTTAACAAAAATTGCTCTGCTAATTCTGGTGGTAGAAAATTTGTTTAGCACTTTATTTTTAGATGAAATACTAGCCTATACTAATTGATATCTTGTCTCAGTCTTAAGATATTCGGTTTCTATAGCCTGTTCCATTTTGCCTGTCCATATGCTAATTTTTTGACTTTGAGGTCGATTTTCTCGAGAAAATGCGTTATAAACATAACCTTTTACTATAAAAAAAACAATACAAAAAACTAAAATCGGTAGCATGATCGTGGAAAAACCAAGATTTGATGATACTGGGGGAAACCTGCAGCATGTAAAATTTAGAAAAAGGGTTTTTTGCCTTAAGCACCAAACGCTATGAATAAAAAATGATTTTGTGCGGTTTTAGATAATTTTTTTTTGATACAATAATACTCAAAAAAACACACCCTAATATACTTCCAACCAGGTCCGGGTCCAGGTCTGTGCTACAGCTTATTCTTCCGAAAGGACCATGGGCATTTTGGGCCAATTTTTCAAAATTGCTCAACTATAATAAAACTTATGTCGTATGGAAGCTAATAGAAAGTGCTTTATTTTATTATATGGCGGCTTAATTGAAATAGACGCGGAAATAGTGTTTTTGCGCATTTTAATAAAAAAAAAAAAAAAAAATTAAAATGCAAATTTAAAAAAAAAAAAAAATGCCAAACTTACTAAAAAGTGTTATGCCTTTTTTGAGAGCCTCTTCTTTCATTCCTTTTTTAAATGATAACTTAATCCTGTTCATAGTTTTTGAAAAAATTAGTTTCAACTTAAAAATTCTAACGGCTATATTATTGACTTTCTTCAAAGCTAGTTTTACTGAGAAACTAGTTCTATAGGGGTTTCAAAATTTAAGTTTCTCAAAAAAAAATTATTGATTTGATTTAGATGTCAAACTATGTATGAATATTTTGATTTAGACGTCAAAGTAATAAAAATTTGTGACAAATTCAAAGCTCGAAACCGCTATAAATCTAGTTTTTCGGTAAAACTAGTTTTGAAGAAAGTCAAGAATATGGCCGTAAGAGGTTGTTAATACAAAAGATAATTTGGAACCTAGTATTTAAAATTGTGAAAATCAATATTCAATTTTTTAGTTGGAAGTATTTTTTTTCGAAAACTATAAATAGGATTAAGTTGATTTAAAAAAGAAATGAAAGAAGAGACTTTTGGTTTTCAAAAAAAGGCATAACTCTCTTTAGTTAGTGTCGATATTAAAAAAAAATCTCCATTTTAAATAAATTTTTTTTGTAAAATGCTCAAAAACACAATTTTCGCGCTCGATTTTAACTAGGCTGCCATATAATAAAATAAGCTCTCATAAGCTTCAATTAAACATAATTTTCATCACTGTTGAGCAATGTTAAAAGTGGGCCCAAATTCCATACAAAAGTGCCCATGTTTGTGTATGTTTGTGACACAAAAACAAATCACACACTCACACCAGCAACTTAATTCCCCATAAATTCAAATCAATAAAACATTCCTTAGAAATCACTTTTGAAGATCTTGCTTCGAATCTCTCTATAGAGTCCTAAATAACCTCGATCTCGAAAATTGTATAAAATTCCCATAAACTCAGCGAAAAGTATTTTCTATGCTATAAAATTTACAACGCACACATTTTACCGTTGGTAGCTGTCGTAGTATACATATACTAGATGGTACTATTTTTCGTGTCCAAACTAAAGTGCATCCATAAGATACTCTCAAGTCTCTGATTATATGAACGACGCAACAACGGAAGGGGGCCCATCAGTGACTGAGTGAAGCATATATAGGATCTCGTCTCATTCTATCTGAGAAATAAATTTCAATACTGCACCATTTAACTGTTTTGGATAATTTTCTGCAAACAAACCTCTGCAATAGCAGCAGCAACTCTTTACGGTGTAACAGTTACACTGACCAACAAAATGGCCATTGCAATAAAATAAACGCATAACGTTATCCCCATACGCGCGCCGCCGCCGGCCGGGACGATACGTTGATGTTGGAGTAGCGCTCAATGACACACAGCGTTTTTACCTTGCACGGTGGCGTGGTCGGCGCTCTATGCCGTTTATCGTTGTCGTCGTCGTCGTCGGAAACAAAGGAAATCCTCCCCTAGGGGGGAGAGATTGATGAGGAAGCTGCAGCTACCGACGACTAGCATCTCCCAGAATATCTATTCCTGTCCCGTTTCCGAAGTGATATTTGTTAATGTTCGAGCACACAATGACGAGTTAAATGCATTTAACTGAATTGACATATTTATTGGTGGAGATATTCTTTGTGTTGAGGAAAATTTTAGTGAAGATTTTCTTCACGCATCCTTCTTGGTTAAATTGTCTTTTTGTCTTAAAGTTTTTTGTTTCCTTTTTTATTTTCCCGTTTCAAAATAAAAAAAAACGAATTAAATATAAGAATTTCCATTTTCCTCCTTTCAACCAAAAATGGTCAATAAGAGATTCCACTCACTCTCTGACCATAGAAGTTTACTTGGTCGTCCTTCTCCTGTTCATGACATGACACTGTGGCCCTGGAGGGGCTGTATTTTATCTGTTTTGGGGCCCTGTTTGCACTTGAAATTTTATTTTTAGCCCAACTATAAATCTTCTTTTAAACTTGCCTGAAGTATAAATTGCAAACGAATATTATAGGAATTAAAAAAATGATGTGTAATCAGCATCACCAATTTAAATATGTTTTGTATAACTGATGCAATTTTTGAACTGAACATTTGAACAAACTAAACAGTTTTGGAAGACTTAAAGTAGACAATCCATCATTTCTTATACATAGCTTTGCTGTGTATGTCCGGGATAATCTTAGAAACCACACGTCTGATTTTAGAAATTAATTTTTTGTTTGAAAGATTATACAGAGAGGATGGTGTATGAGTAAATATTTCAACTAATTATAGGGTAAAATGTGGTAAACTCAAATAAGTAACCGATTTGAAAATTCATTTTCTGTTTGTAAGATTTGCAAGAATCACTACGGTTCGATATTTTTTTTAAAACATACTTATTAATAGGGCGGAATTCTTTTTTTCCTGCAAGACTTTCTATTGCTGTGCGATTGCATCTTTTTACAAAGCTTCAGTTCATAACAGAAGAAGGACTTTCTTATCAAAATCCTGTGCGTCCAACTTTAATGATGAAATGTCATAGCTTAAGGGGTTCAAGGAAATTTTTTGAGCTTGCCGATGGAGCTTCTTCCCATAGGGACTGTGACAAGTTAAAGTTGCATTCCTAGCTTCCAGAAATCTCCCGAAGTCAAGTTTTTTTGGTAAATTATTACCAAGTCCACACCTGGATATTATTTCAAAACGCAGAATCTCAACGATGAGATCATGAAAACAAGAATCATGCGGAGCTAGTGCAAGCCGCACGATCGATCGACAATCACCGAGAAAAGAGATTGATTGACAAGTCGGTATGTGGCCCTGGGCACATATGGGAAGTTTGCCATTTTTATATGGATTTTCTTGCAATCGACCGGTTAACGGATGCGTCGCATCTTTCGTATAGTTTTGTCGTGGATGCCATACAACTCGCACGGGTATGTATAAACTCATGAAGAGCTGCATCGCACAGTTGACGTCTTATAGAGATTCTACAACGATATACAACAGTCTACCCAATTCTTCCCGAATATGGCTAAGACGGCATTTTCAGAAATGGGCAAACAGGAGTAGGGATTGTGAATCTCGATCGCGCCGCTGCAACCACCACTACCGCCCGCCACCACTGCTCAAGTAGCAGCCTCTAAAAGTGCGCATCCATATCCAGGAATGGAACGCAACAACTATAGACGTTTGCAACAATATGCTGCAATCGACCAAGCAACAATGTTAAGTATCCCTAGATAGATACAGTAAAGTTGCATCAGGAAGGAGTAGTAGAGTGAGAGGCAGACGCATAGCTCTCGCGGATCATTGTGGCAGATGAAGGTACATATACGCAAGAACTAATCTTCCATGGATACGCTTCCGTGTGCATAATTTAAAATCTATTTTATCTTTCCTGGTTTTCGTCTTTGTCGTCGCGTCTCGTTCTTTAAGGTATTTGTGCATTTGTGGAAGAAGAACTTTTTAACCGGGTACCGGTACCGGACAAAAAAATCAAACACAAACACACATTCTCTCGGCTTATAAAGGTTTCACAACATCATTTCAAGAAATCTCTACCGAAACAGCCTACAACAAATTGTGAGTTAGCTTCAAATGAAGCACAGAACCAGAGGTTAAGCGAAGAGATTTCCTTTAGAGTGCTGGCAACACATCTCCTCAATTGGCAAATGAATACGTTTTTTTTTTTTTTTATTTTGTATTTAGTTTTCAATTCTTTTTTGGTTTAAATCTCTGTTGATACCGAAATGGGCAAAAGACGCAGTGCATCTAGGAGACAACAAAAGCAACTTATGTGATCCACTTTAGATTTGGTGGAGATTCAATTAGAGAGATCTTGGGATATGAAATCGAAATGGTGTCCACCTAGCTTGACTTTGAAATAATATAAACGGAGACAAGGAATTTTCTATGAGGGTTAAGCGATAGATAGACATATGGTACAGATTTGGCGGGTTCGAAATGCTTTGAGACTCATGGCTTGGTTGGCTAATTAATGGTGAGAATATTGATATATACCTAAAGTGTTAAAAGTTTTCTTTTTTTTTTAAGCCTGCCATAAAGCTTGTAAGGTTTAGATCCAGGTTTGCATAAGTACTTATTTTATTTACCCGGAGAAAGAAGGCTGATTTTCCATTTCGACATAATTTACATAGTTACAATTTTAGACGCATGGAATGCTTTTCGCTTGACCTTATAAAAACTTAATTATGACTGTTTCAGGTATGTCCATTGAGATAGGGGTTTGAGCCGGAAAGACTATCAGCAGCACTTCTTTACACAGCACTACTTTCACAGTGGTTTTTTGCTTTGCGATCTTGATCTATGAATACTTAATGGACTTATGTCATAGAATTAATAATGTCCCTTTTTCAGTGAAAGTTAACGGATTCTAACGTTTTTTTTTAATAATTAAATTTAAAACCATTGGGTCTTACAATGTCAACAGATTTATCATACAAACTGTGGCACCAGATCCCACTTCTGAATTTTGTAGTCATAATTTAATTTTCGTTGTGGAAGTCAACTCATTTAGGTACCATGAATCTATCAGAACCTAAGTATAATTAATTGATGGTCTTAGATTATATGGAAACAGATTGCGTAAAACTAAAATGATTCAGTCAATCAAATGATCGTCGCGTCGTTTTGGCGAATACTGTTTCTGTAACGGGCCGGTAAAGACGCCCCAGTTTGCTTTTCGTCCTCAACAATATTGAGCAGAGCACTCTTCTAGTATCCCCGATGGAATGGCCTCGTAACTGGATGTCCTATGGTCCTTGTGGCCTCAAACCTGGGAGCTGTGATTCAAAGACTTTCGTGGCTGAATCATTGTTGTCCATTTGTTCGACGTGTTTGGAGTGGTATCATCTCCTTCATACATAATTATGGATTTATGCCCATGGAAAATAAAAATTTCACCGTCAATTAAAATGAGCTTATTCTTACTTGTTCTTCCAATTAAAAGTTATATCATTTGGTTCCAATACTAACATAATTATCTCCTTAACTTACGCACTAGATTCCACTTCTGAATGTTGTAGGCTTTAGTTCATTTTCGTGGTAGAATTAAACTTGTTTGGGTACTAATTCTTGAGATTAGGTATTAGAACATGAGGTCTAAGGATAATTCATTGGTGGTATAGTTGGGTTTAAATCAGCTCAAACTCTTTATAGTTAATGATTAAAATAATGGAAGGCAGCCCAGCTAATAGCACTAATTTTTTTTTTTTAGGTCAAAAAATAATTTGTGGAAACTATATCCGCCTTTCGTAGAACTATATTAGTGTTTAAAGCATACCCACGGGCTAGAAGCCCTGCATAAATAGTTTCTGCATGAACAGCACCGTTATAAACTGTTATAAATTTGTATCTCTTCACTTCTTACTTGTAATTTCTTATGTCAGTAGGTATAACAGTTTTCTATGTTTTCAACGAAACTACAACAGTCATACTCCTTTCTCGTCCTTGAACAAAACTAACAGCCTTTTTCTTTTTAAATTCTTATGCAGAGTTTAAGGCATAAAAAACAATCAAAAATAGGTACTTCCAAAAAAGAGAAAAGGAAAAAAATCTCTTCATCAATATCAGTTACCAAAAAAAGCATAAATGTGGCAATAAACCAAACTATTATAACCACCCAAATTCAGTGAACCATATTCTTTCTCCCCTTCCCTCTCTCTCGGATAAAAGCTACCGTTTTTTACATTCCACCAAGTAGGTACCATTATCAAGAAAAAAAAAAAAACTCATTATATTCCACATTCCATAACCTAATCTAAAACCCCGCACCTTTAAACCATGTGTTGTTAGTTTTGAGAGCGTACAATACACTTCTGGTGGTCAATCTAATTTGCAGTCATAGCACGCGGTGGCGGTGCCGCACCAGTTCCAGTGGGTTTATAGGGTACTATCTACATACTTCTTAGTCTGTTTTTTGTTTTTTTTTGTTTTTAGGTAGGTCACGACAATCCCAAACAACAAAACAAAAGATCGTTACTCATACGAAGTACGGGACATTTGTATCCCAAAAACCCACTGCCCGACAATGATTAACCATTCAACCAGCTCGACGACCAACCAACGTGCAACGGCGGCGGGCGGTGCGACGTGAGGCTTGCTGGTTAGGGTTCCATATAGATCGTAAGTAGTATCTCATTTGGTATTTTAATAAACTCAAAAAAGATACAATAGAGTGCAGGGCTGTATTATCAAAAAAAAAAGCATAATAATAGTCAGTTCCATTTAGGCCCTACGTCACAAAATCCAGAGGGGCACAATAATATGAATATCAGCAGTTTCCTCAAAATCAGTTTGAATACAAAGAAAACTTTTAGAGAGCTTGGATATTTTTTAATGTTAATTTTGCAAAAATTCCCTAAGTCTAATGTTCACTGCGTTCGAAATTTAAAATAAATTAGTCATAAACAGGCACGTACTACATACTTTCCACAAATTTTTCACAAATAAAAATACACATAGCAAAAACGATAAATTTAGCAAGCATTCCCTTGAAAATGCAAAACAAATACGTTCCATAAGTTATTTCGAACTCGTGGAACGTAAGAATTTTACTGAAATTGAGTACTTAAGATTAACATTTTTATTTATCGTCTACAGAATTTCACTTTTTAACTTGTAGACCATGTGTGGAACGTATGTAGCACGTGTCTGTCTAGAACGTGTTTTTTTTTGCTTTCGCTATTTATGTGCGCTCAAAATGAAAATGGAATTCCTGTTATTCTTGTGTTCATCCCTTTTTGAAATTTAAAACGAATACGATCCACACGCATTCCACACGAAAAATGTTGCTATGTGATAATAATTTAAAATATAAAAATACTTTAAAGTCTATAACTCTCCTCCACTCATGAATACGTTCCACACAAGTTCCACAATTTAAAAAAATGTAGAAAGTTCCACATTTGCTTTAAACCTGCAATCTGATGAGTGTAAAGTTGTGAATTTTATTCCGTTAATTAAGTTTTCTCCCTTTTCACTATACTAAATTACCAATAAAGATTTTTTTAAAGACCACCAGGGCTCCTACAATAACTTATTCCGCTCCATGTAGATTTAATGTTGCCTTGCAAAAGGCACAGCTTAACACACACAATTTTTATTGTCCATTGTCTGCGTATCTTAGATAGCCAAAGCCAAACTGTATAAGACAATAATAACTGTTTACTGGTTCACCGCTTTTCTAAGGAGTGTAAGTGCGCTGCTGATGGCTGGCATGTAAGTTTCTTCTCCAAAACGGAATTGCCACGCTATGGCATGGTTGTGGCATGAATCAGGTATAAGTCACAATATACATATAGCATCGCAGTGATTAGGTATGGAACAAGGAATGGTTGGTTACAATACGAGTGTAGCTATAAAAATACGCATCATGAATGAAATAACCAATCCAATCCCACCAGCCCCACATCAGAAGCAAAAGATCAGAACATCAGTAGCAGCAGCGGGACGCACACCAAGCTTCTGATCCAATTTCTCATTTAATATTATGATTATATCGGATAAAGCTTGTGAGGAAATGTGTGATGATGATATGAACGCGTGTCTGCACGTGACATGTTTTTCTAAAATTAGTAACACTAACAGATGAAGTGACAGAGAGTATAATAGACTTCGGTTAAAGACATGGCGAAGAGAGGTCAATCTTCTGTGCATCTCTGTCCAGGAAATGGATCTTTATGTACACTTTCTATAATGAGTCTATAGAGTGTATTGATATGGAATAAGCTCACAACACTCCTGCGGCGGAGTTGCAGATGAGTCCCGCTTAAGACAGTCGAAGTCAGAGTCAGTTTCCAACTTAAGTCTTAAGTGGAACAAATGACACTTTAGCAAAGAGGAATTGCCGCGTGAGGCATTATGGATTATGGTAAAGCAGGAAAATGTTGTATTTGGCAGTTGTTGTGTTGTGTTTGCAATGAATGGAGTTGTGCCGTGCCGAGTGTGTTTTATGAATGGCGATTGGGTTGCATGATGTAGATGAAGTTGAAGTAACGTTTAATGAACAGATGTTAAGTTTTTTTTGTTAGCTTTAATTTTTGCTTAGTTGTTTTTTTTTTTTTGCAATGAAAAACGATACAGTTTTACCTACTCTTGTTTAACAATGACAAATAAGGTTAAAGAAGTCAGTTCTTGAAACGTGTATGGTAATAAATCTTACAAACATGATATGTAACACATTATTTTGCACTTGGCAGCACCGATTCTGACAGCGCCGATATTAAAGTTTTATGTGATATATGTTAGACAACTTACTTGTGGTTTTTTTTCAATATCTAATACTTTGAACATTAAAAATATTGAAATAAAAAAACTAAAAATATCTGGCATCACTTGTAGGTGGAAAAAGTTGTATTCAAGGAGAATAGAAACGGGCTTGTTGCAAAACTATGCTAGAAAATTTGTTCAATAGTAAAATGAAACTTTAAAAACAGTTTAGGAAAAGAATTTTTTTGCCAGATAATGGTAGAAAATGGAAAAGCTCTGGGTCCTAAATCTATCAAAAATACATGTAACTGTCACCTTATTGGTATAATTTGAGGTACATTTATGCAGATCGAATAAATATTTTTATGCGCGGTTCAATGGCGACTAAAGCGAACAGTATTAGTCGCCCAGTATAGGAAGTTTGTTCTTTAAGACTGAGCATTAGTTCCAACCAGGGGCTGCTGGTAAAAATGGATTACAAAGGTTGGACTTGTCACACACTAAAGGAGCTTATAGCTAAGGGGTACAGATTCTGATTTTCATTGCTTATGGACCTAGTTTCTCTTTAGTAGGTATATAGTTCTCTACTTTTTATTTTGAGTTAGTTGTATTATTATTTTTCCAAGAGATTCGTATTTCGCGAAACTTTTTTTTTTTAAATAACGCCCGAATAAGTTGTAATATTGGCTACAAATCGACACCTGACTTTTGTAAGTCTCATCTTGGTCTCGATTGAATCGAAAGAATTCAGTATCACTTTGGTATCATCTCGGCCTTTTCGCATTTTTGGGAAGAAAAAGCAGTTTTAATTTACAATCTATAATTTTCTTAATATTTAACATCCATTTTATGATTTGAAAATGCAATTTTTGAGCGCCGATATCATGAGTAATTTTCATTTTCAAGACGAGACCGAAACTTAACTCGTCTTCTGGCCAATTATGAGTGAAAACCTTTTGCTTTTTTTAAAGTCCCTTTTATTAAGAAAATCTGAATTTTTACCACGTTGATTTTAACTATGCAAACGTAGTTGATTTTGACTATGCAAACGTAGTTGATTTTGACTATGCAAACGTAGTTGATTTTTACCATGCAAACGTAGTTGATTTTGACTATGCAAACGTAGTTGATTTTAACTATGACGTAGTTGATTTTAACTATGACGTAGTTGATTTTAACTATGCAAACGTAGTTGATTTTGACTATGCAAACGTAGTTGATTTTAACTATGACGTAGTTGATTTTAACTATGCAAACGTAGTTGATTTTAACTATGCAAACGTAGTTGATTTTGACTATGCAAACGTAGTTGATTTTAACTATGACGTAGTTGATTTTAACTATGCAAACGTAGTTGATTTTAACTATGCAAACGTAGTTAATTTTGACTATGCAAACGTAGTTGATTTTGACTATGCAAACGTAGTTGATTTTGACTATGCAAACGTAGTTGATTTTGACTATGCAAACGTAGTTGATTTTAACTATGCAAACGTAGTTGATTTTGACTATGCAAACGTAGTTGATTTTAACTATGAAGTAGTTGATTTTAACTATGCAAACGTAGTTGATTTTAACTATGCAAACGTAGTTGATTTTGACTATGCAAACGTAGTTGATTTTAACTATGACGTAGTTGATTTTAACTATGCAAACGTAGTTGATTTTAACTATGACGTAGTTGATTTTAACTATGACGTAGTTGATTTTAACTATGCAAACGTAGTTAATTTTGACTATGCAAACGTAGTTGATTTTAACTATGACGTAGTTGATTTTAACTATGCAAACGTAGTTGATTTTAACTATGACGTAGTTGATTTTGACTATGCAAACGTAGTTGATTTTGACTATGCAAACGTAGTTGATTTTGACTATGCAAACGTAGTTGATTTTGACTATGCAAACGTAGTTGATTTTAACTATGCAAACGTAGTTGATTTTGACTATGCAAACGTAGTTGATTTTAACTATGAAGTAGTTGATTTTAACTATGCAAACGTAGTTGATTTTAACTATGCAAACGTAGTTGATTTTGACTATGCAAACGTAGTTGATTTTAACTATGACGTAGTTGATTTTAACTATGCAAACGTAGTTGATTTTAACTATGACGTAGTTGATTTTAACTATGACGTAGTTGATTTTAACTATGACGTAGTTGATTTTAACTATGACGTAGTTGATTTTAACTATGCAAACGTAGTTGATTTTAACTATGCAAACGTAGTTGATTTTAACTATGCAAACGTAGTTGATTTTGACTATGCAAACGTAGTTGATTTTGACTATGCAAACGTAGTTGATTTTAACTATGCAAACGTAGTTGATTTTAACTATGCAAACGTAGTTAATTTTGACTATGCAAACGTAGTTGATTTTAACTATGACGTAGTTGATTTTAACTATGCAAACGTAGTTGATTTTGACTATGCAAACGTAGTTGATTTTGACTATGCAAACGTAGTTGATTTTGACTATGACGTAGTTGATTTTAACTATGCAAACGTAGTTGATTTTAACTATGACGTAGTTGATTTTAACTATGCAAACGTAGTTGATTTTGACTATGCAAACGTAGTTGATTTTGACTATGCAAACGTAGTTGATTTTGACTATGACGTAGTTGATTTTAACTATGCAAACGTAGTTGATTTTAACTATGACGTAGTTGATTTTAACTATGCAAACGTAGTTGATTTTGACTATGCAAACGTAGTTGATTTTAACTATGCAAACGTAGTTGATTTTAACTATGACGTAGTTGATTTTAACTATGCAAACGTAGTTGATTTTGACTATGCAAACGTAGTTGATTTTGACTATGCAAACGTAGTTGATTTTGACTATGCAAACGTAGTTGATTTTAACTATGACGTAGTTGATTTTAACTATGACGTAGTTGATTTTAACTATGCAAACGTAGTTGATTTTAACTATGCAAACGTAGTTGATTTTGACTATGCAAACGTAGTTGATTTTGACTATGCAAACGTAGTTGATTTTAACTATGCAAACGTAGTTGATTTTGACTATGCAAACGTAGTTGATTTTAACTATGACGTAGTTGATTTTAACTATGCAAACGTAGTTGATTTTAACTATGCAAACGTAGTTGATTTTGACTATGCAAACGTAGTTGATTTTAACTATGACGTAGTTGATTTTAACTATGCAAACGTAGTTGATTTTAACTATGACGTAGTTGATTTTAACTATGACGTAGTTGATTTTAACTATGACGTAGTTGATTTTAACTATGACGTAGTTGATTTTAACTATACAAACGTAGTTGATTTTAACTATGCAAACGTAGTTGATTTTGACTATGCAAACGTAGTTGATTTTGACTATGCAAACGTAGTTGATTTTAACTATGCAAACGTAGTTGATTTTGACTATGCAAACGTAGTTGATTTTGACTATGCAAACGTAGTTGATTTTGACTATGACGTAGTTGATTTTAACTATGCAAACGTAGTTGATTTTAACTATGACGTAGTTGATTTTAACTATGCAAACGTAGTTGATTTTGACTATGCAAACGTAGTTGATTTTGACTATGCAAACGTAGTTGATTTTGACTATGACGTAGTTGATTTTAACTATGCAAACGTAGTTGATTTTAACTATGACGTAGTTGATTTTAACTATGCAAACGTAGTTGATTTTGACTAAGCAAACGTAGTTGATTTTAACTATGACGTAGTTGATTTTAACAATGCAAACGTAGTTGATTTTGACTATGCAAACGTAGTTGATTTTGACTATGCAAACGTAGTTGATTTTGACTATGACGTAGTTGATTTTAACTATGCAAACGTAGTTGATTTTGACTATGCAAACGTAGTTGATTTTAACTATGCAAACGTAGTTGATTTTGACTATGCAAACGTAGTTGATTTTAACTATGACGTAGTTGATTTTAACTATGCAAACGTAGTTGATTTTAACTATGCAAACGTAGTTGATTTTGACTATGCAAACGTAGTTGATTTTGACTATGCAAACGTAGTTGATTTTAACTATGCAAACGTAGTTGATTTTAACTATGCAAACGTAGTTAATTTTGACTATGCAAACGTAGTTGATTTTAACTATGACGTAGTTGATTTTAACTATGACGTAGTTGATTTTAACTATGCAAACGTAGTTGATTTTAACTATGCAAACGTAGTTGATTTTGACTATGCAAACGTAGTTGATTTTAACTATGACGTAGTTGATTTTAACTATGCAAACGTAGTTGATTTTAACTATGCAAACGTAGTTGATTTTGACTATGCAAACGTAGTTGATTTTAACTATGACGTAGTTGATTTTAACTATGCAAACGTAGTTGATTTTAACTATGCAAACGTAGTTAATTTTGACTATGCAAACGTAGTTGATTTTAAATATGACGTAGTTGATTTTAACTATGCAAACGTAGTTGATTTTAACTATGACGTAGTTGATTTTAACTATGACGTAGTTGATTTTAACTATGCAAACGTAGTTAATTTTGACTATGCAAACGTAGTTGATTTTAAATATGACGTAGTTGATTTTAACTATGCAAACGTAGTTGATTTTAACTATGCAAACGTAGTTGATTTTGACTATGCAAACGTAGTTAATTTTGACTATGCAAACGTAGTTGATTTTAACTATGACGTAGTTGATTTTAACTATGCAAACGTAGTTGATTTTGACTATGCAAACGTAGTTGATTTTGACTATGCAAACGTAGTTGATTTTAACTATGCAAACGTAGTTGATTTTGACTATGCAAACGTAGTTGATTTTAACTATGACGTAGTTGATTTTAACTATGCAAACGTAGTGGATTTTAACTATGCAAACGTAGTTGACTTTGACTATGCAAACGTAGTTGATTTTAACTATGACGTAGTTGATTTTAACTATGCAAACGTAGTTGATTTTAACTATGACGTAGTTGATTTTAACTATGACGTAGTTGATTTTAACTATGACGTAGTTGATTTTAACTATGACGTAGTTGATTTTAACTATGCAAACGTAGTTGATTTTAACTATGCAAACGTAGTTGATTTTGACTATGCAAACGTAGTTGATTTTAACTATGACGTAGTTGATTTTAACTATGCAAACGTAGTTGATTTTAACTATGCAAACGTAGTTAATTTTGACTATGCAAACGTAGTTGATTTTAACTATGACGTAGTTGATTTTAACTATGCAAACGTAGTTGATTTTGACTATGCAAACGTAGTTGATTTTGACTATGCAAACGTAGTTGATTTTAACTATGACGTAGTTGATTTTAACTATGCAAACGTAGTTGATTTTAACTATGCAAACGTAGTTGATTTTGACTATGCAAACGTAGTTGATTTTAACTATGACGTAGTTGATTTTAACTATGCAAACGTAGTTGATTTTAACTATGCAAACGTAGTTGATTTTGACTATGCAAACGTAGTTGATTTTAACTATGACGTAGTTGATTTTAACTATGCAAACGTAGTTGATTTTAACTATGCAAACGTAGTTGATTTTGACTATGCAAACGTAGTTGATTTTAACTATGACGTAGTTGATTTTAACTATGCAAACGTAGTTGATTTTGACTATGCAAACGTAGTTGATTTTGACTATGCAAACGTAGTTGATTTTGACTATGCAAACGTAGTTGATTTTGACTATGCAAACGTAGTTGATTTTGACTATGAAAACGTAGTTGATTTTAACTATGCAAACGTAGTTGATTTTAACTATGCAAACGTAGTTAATTTTGACTATGCAAACGTAGTTGATTTTAACTATGACGTAGTTGATTTTAACTATGCAAACGTAGTTGATTTTGACTATGCAAACGTAGTTGATTTTGACTATGCAAACGTAGTTGATTTTAACTATGCAAACGTAGTTGATTTTGACTATGCAAACGTAGTTGATTTTAACTATGACGTAGTTGATTTTAACTATGCAAACGTAGTTAATTTTGATTATGCAAACGTAGTTGATTTTAACTATGACGTAGTTGATTTTAACTATGCAAACGTAGTTGATTTTGACTATGCAAACGTAGTTGATTTTGACTATGCAAACGTAGTTGATTTTAACTATGACGTAGTTGATTTTAACTATGCAAACGTAGTTGATTTTAACTATGCAAACGTAGTTGATTTTGACTATGCAAACGTAGTTGATTTTGACTATGCAAACGTAGTTGATTTTAACTATGCAAACGTAGTTGATTTTGACTATGCAAACGTAGTTGATTTTAACTATGCAAACGTAGTTGATTTTGACTATGCAAACGTAGTTGATTTTAACTATGACGTAGTTGATTTTAACTATGCAAACGTAGTTAATTTTGATTATGCAAACGTAGTTGATTTTAACTATGACGTAGTTGATTTTAACTATGCAAACGTAGTTGATTTTGACTATGCAAACGTAGTTGATTTTGACTATGCAAACGTAGTTGATTTTAACTATGCAAACGTAGTTGATTTTGACTATGCAAACGTAGTTGATTTTAACTATGACGTAGTTGATTTTAACTATGCAAACGTAGTTAATTTTGATTATGCAAACGTAGTTGATTTTAACTATGACGTAGTTGATTTTAACTATGCAAACGTAGTTGATTTTAACTATGCAAACGTAGTTAATTTTGACTATGCAAACGTAGTTGATTTTAACTATGACGTAGTTGATTTTAACTATGCAAACGTAGTTGATTTTGACTATGCAAACGTAGTTGATTTTGACTATGCAAACGTAGTTGATTTTAACTATGCAAACGTAGTTGATTTTGACTATGCAAACGTAGTTGATTTTAACTATGACGTAGTTGATTTTAACTATGCAAACGTAGTTAATTTTGATTATGCAAACGTAGTTGATTTTAACTATGACGTAGTTGATTTTAACTATGCAAACGTAGTTGATTTTGACTATGCAAACGTAGTTGATTTTGACTATGCAAACGTAGTTGATTTTAACTATGCAAACGTAGTTGATTTTGACTATGCAAACGTAGTTGATTTTAACTATGACGTAGTTGATTTTAACTATGCAAACGTAGTTAATTTTGATTATGCAAACGTAGTTGATTTTAACTATGACGTAGTTGATTTTAACTATGCAAACGTAGTTGATTTTAACTATGCAAACGTAGTTGATTTTGAATATGCAAACGTAGTTGATTTTGACTATGCAAACGTAGTTGATTTTAACTATGCAAACGTAGTTGATTTTGACTATGCAAACGTAGTTGATTTTGACTATGCAAACGTAGTTGATTTTAACTATGCAAACGTAGTTAATTTTGATTATGCAAACGTAGTTGATTTTAACTATGACGTAGTTGATTTTAACTATGCAAACGTAGTTGATTTTAACTATGCAAACGTAGTTGATTTTGACTATGCAAACGTAGTTGATTTTAACTATGCAAACGTAGTTGATTTTGACTATGCAAACGTAGTTGATTTTGACTATGCAAACGTAGTTGATTTTGACTATGCAAACGTAGTTGATTTTAACTATGCAAACGTAGTTGATTTTGACAATGCAAACGTAGTTGATTTTAACTATGACGTAGTTGATTTTAACTATGCAAACGTAGTTAATTTTGATTATGCAAACGTAGTTGATTTTAACTATGACGTAGTTGATTTTAACTATGCAAACGTAGTTGATTTTGACTATGCAAACGTAGTTGATTTTGACTATGCAAACGTAGTTGATTTTAACTATGCAAACGTAGTTCATTTTGACTATGCAAACGTAGTTGATTTTAACTATGACGTAGTTGATTTTAACTATGCAAACGTAGTTAATTTTGATTATGCAAACGTAGTTGATTTTAACTATGACGTAGTTGATTTTAACTATGCAAACGTAGTTGATTTTAACTATGCAAACGTAGTTGATTTTGACTATGCAAACGTAGTTGATTTTGACTATGCAAACGTAGTTGATTTTAACTATGCAAACGTAGTTGATTTTGACTATGCAAACGTAGTTGATTTTAACTATGACGTAGTTGATTTTAACTATGCAAACGTAGTTGATTTTAACTATGCAAACGTAGTTAATTTTGACTATGCAAACGTAGTTGATTTTAACTATGACGTAGTTGATTTTAACTATGCAAACGTAGTTGATTTTAACTATGCAAACGTAGTTGATTTTGACTATGCAAACGTAGTTGATTTTGACTATGCAAACGTAGTTGATTTTAACTATGCAAACGTAGTTGATTTTGACTATGCAAACGTAGTTGATTTTAACTATGACGTAGTTGATTTTAACTATGCAAACGTAGTTGATTTTAACTATGCAAACGTAGTTGATTTTGACTATGCAAACGTAGTTGATTTTAACTATGACGTAGTTGATTTTAACTATGCAAACGTAGTTGATTTTAACTATGCAAACGTAGTTAATTTTGACTATGCAAACGTAGTTGATTTTAACTATGCAAACGTAGTTGATTTTGACTATGCAAACGTAGTTGATTTTAACTATGACGTAGTTGATTTTAACTATGCAAACGTAGTTGATTTTAACTATGCAAACGTAGTTAATTTTGACTATGCAAACGTAGTTGATTTTAACTATGACGTAGTTGATTTTAACTATGCAAACGTAGTTGATTTTAACTATGACGTAGTTGATTTAACTATGACGTAGTTGATTTTAACTATGCAAACGTAGTTGATTTTGACTATGCAAACGTAGTTGATTTTAACTATGACGTTGTTGATTTTAACTATGCAAACGTAGTTGATTTTAACTATGCAAACGTAGTTGATTTTGACTATGCAAACGTAGTTGATTTTGACTATGCAAACGTAGTTGATTTTAACTATGCAAACGTAGTTGATTTTGACTATGCAAACGTAGTTGATTTTGACTATGCAAACGTAGTTGATTTTAACTATGCAAACGTAGTTGATTTTGACTATGCAAACGTAGTTGATTTTGACTATGCAAACGTAGTTGATTTTGACTATGCAAACTTAGTTGATTTTAACTATGCAAACGTAGTTGATTTTAACTATGCAAACGTAGTTGATTTTAACTATGCAAACGTAGTTGATTTTGACTATGCAAACGTAGTTGATTTTAACTATGACGTAGTTGATTTTAACTATGCAAACGTAGTTGATTTTAACTATGCAAACGTAGCTGATTTTGACTATGCAAACGTAGTTGATTTTAACTATGACGTAGTTAATTTTGACTATGCAAACGTAGTTGATTTTAACTATGACGTTGTTGATTTTAACTATGCAAACGTAGTTGATTTTAACTATGCAAACGTAGTTGATTTTGACTATGCAAACGTAGTTGATTTTGACTATGCAAACGTAGTTGATTTTAACTATGCAAACGTAGTTGATTTTGACTATGCAAACGCAGTTGATTTTGACTATGCAAACGTAGTTGATTTTAACTATGACGTAGTTGATTTTAACTATGCAAACGTAGTTGATTTTAACTATGACGTAGTTGATTTTAACTATGCAAACGTAGTTGATTTTAACTATGCAAACGTAGTTAATTTTGACTATGCAAACGTAGTTGATTTTAACTATGACGTAGTTGATTTTAACTATGCAAACGTAGTTGATTTTAACTATGACGTAGTTGATTTTAACTATGACGTAGTTGATTTTAACTATGCAAACGTAGTTGATTTTGACTATGCAAACGTAGTTGATTTTAACTATGCAAACGTAGTTGATTTTAACTATGCAAACGTAGTTGATTTTGACTATGCAAACGCAGTTGATTTTGACTATGCAAACGTAGTTGATTTTAACTATGACGTAGTTGATTTTAACTATGCAAACGTAGTTAATTTTGACTATGCAAACGTAGTTGATTTTAACTATGCAAACGTAGTTGATTTTGACTATGCAAACGTAGTTGATTTTAACTATGACGTAGTTGATTTTAACTATGCAAACGTAGTTGATTTTAACTATGCAAACGTAGTTAATTTTGACTATGCAAACGTAGTTGATTTTAACTATGACGTAGTTGATTTTAACTATGCAAACGTAGTTGATTTTAACTATGACGTAGTTGATTTTAACTATGACGTAGTTGATTTTAACTATGCAAACGTAGTTGATTTTAACTATGCAAACGTAGTTGATTTTGACTATGCAAACGTAGTTGATTTTGACTATGCAAACGTAGTTGATTTTGACTATGCAAACGTAGTTGATTTTGACTTTGCAAACGTAGTTGATTTTAACTATGCAAACGTAGTTGATTTTAACTATGCAAACGTAGTTGATTTTAACTATGCAAACGTAGTTGATTTTGACTATGCAAACGTAGTTGATTTTAACTATGACGTAGTTGATTTTAACTATGCAAACGTAGTTGATTTTAACTATGCAAACGTAGTTGATTTTAACTATGACGTAGTTGATTTTAACTATGCAAACGTAGTTGATTTTAACTATGCAAACGTAGTTGATTTTGACTATGCAAACGTAGTTGATTTTAACTATGACGTAGTTGATTTTAACTATGCAAACGTAGTTGATTTTAACTATGACGTAGTTGATTTTAACTATGCAAACGTTGTTGATTTTAACTATGCTAACGTAGTTGATTTTGACTATGCAAACGTAGTTGATTTTAACTATGACGTAGTTGTTTTTGACTATGCAAACGTAGTTGATTTTAACTATGCAAACGTAGTTGATTTTAACTATGCAAACGTAGTTGATTTTGACTATGCAAACGTAGTTGATTTTGACTATGCAAACGTAGTTGATTTTAACTATGACGTAGTTGATTTTAACTATGCAAACGTAGTTGATTTTAACTATGACGTAGTTGATTTTAACTATGCAAACGTAGTTGATTTTAACTATGCAAACGTAGTTGATTTTGACTATGCAAACGTAGTTGATTTTAACTATGACGTAGTTGATTTTAACTATGCAAACGTAGTTGATTTTAACTATGCAAACGTAGTTGACTTTAACTATGCAAACGTAGTTGATTTTAACTATGCAAACGTAGTTGATTTTGACTATGCAAACGTAGTTGATTTTGACGCTTAATTAAGGTAAGTATTTATATTTAGAAACGAGACCGAGAATTAATTCGACTCTTGGCCAGCTTTATTAGTGAGACCCTCTAACTTTTTTTATTTCAATATTTGATGAAACGAAGCTATAGAGTATAGACCATATACAATTCCAATTTTGGTATCTCCAAATTATTAAAATTAAATGGTGCCCGGGTAAATCATAGTAAAATTTCGTCCTTTTTCTGCATTGGAATGACACAAAATCAAAGAGAAGCAAATCTTTACTTATTGCTGTAATTTCGTATTAATAAAAATAGCAAGGTCTTAAAAAAATTTGTTCAATTGAGAGAAAAAGTCTTGATAAAGATATGATAGTTCTGTAAATACTAAATAATACCGTAATAAGGGTAATTTTGTTTTATTTTAACTACAATTTTTTAGGTTTGGCCTAAAGGAATACATGTGAAGACAAGTTCTAAGAAGAAAATAGCTCATTTTTTTTTTACTTGCAAAAAAAGTGCCTGAAGCAAATTAAACTTTTACTCTCTTTTTTTTTTTTACTTTTCTCGCTCTACAACATTTTCTAGAAACTCAAGACCATCCCATTTCATACCCATCTATTTTTTTTAAACATCATAGCAAAAATTTATACTTATACTCGATTTTTTTTTTTCTGTTCTCTTTCCAGGTAAGCATCATCATTCATCACTTTCGCCGTCAACATTCTAATTACAACAAAAAAAAGGCCAATTTAATCAAATAAAATCGAGATGAACTTTTAAATTGAAATCTACGTAAATTAAATGCTTAATTGGCATTTCGCACGCATCTGTCTATTTATTCTAAACCATTTTGACAGAAGGAACTGGCAACGCATCGACAGAAACGACGACGACGAAGACGACGCACGATGGCTCTGCGATGCAGAGTCTTGGTGTCTTGATGTATCTTCTGTCTGACTGACTGAATGGATCTTGATAAAATCACGATCATTACACGACTCACTATTCGTGCAATAATTTATTTATTTTTTTCTTTTATATTTTTTGTTTAGTTAAGCGAAATATTTCATCATAAATCTACGAGAGTAAGTAGTATCTATATGTGAATATCTTTTAAATGTGAGAGGAAAAAAAAACATATATATTTATGAACTCAATTAGATTTTATTTTTGCTCTTTGTGTGTTCGCCATATAGATACATTTAACTACACAAAAATGAACAAACATTTATGTGCGAGAGTATACGAGAGTGAAAACGTAAGTGCACCCATTGTGCAGGGCCGAACTTAAATATTATCAAAGTGAAGATAGAGCTAGGGCGCCACGTTTAAACCTTTTTTCGATCGAATGGAAGATTCTAAAGTTTGATGAATATTTATAATGAAGGATGCTTTTTCGATTAAACAATATTTATTTCAGATGTAAATAAATAGAAAAAAAAATCAACCTAGGGTCACCGCTCAAAAAAAAAAAAAAAAAAAAAAAACAACCGGGTGCAGAATCATTCCGAGATGTTAAGCTTAATGAATACCAACAAAATATCAATTTGCAAATAAATAATTTTATATGAAGAAGCATTTTAAAAAGCGCCCTTTTCATATTCCACCCCTGGCTTGAGAGTCCTGCAATTTTTATGAATTTATTCTGGACTAATATGCAAAGAAGAAAGCCTTCAATGTTTTAAGAAAAAAGTCATAGAGATTTTTGCCTTTCAATTAAAATTGTTCTCTTTTTCCCAACAGATCCCACCCTGGGTATTAGTTACATTGATAAAACTCTTGCGTGTGCGCACATATCTGTCGGTCAGATGAAAACAATTTGTATCTTTAGATTGTTTTTCGCTGTTGGGATTTTTTTTAATTTATTTTTTTGTTAGTATGTCGGTGATAATTGCAGATCCAATACAAAACAAACGAACAAAAAAAAAACTAAAATACACTTCACATGTTAGTGAAAGTTTTTTTTTTGCAATATAGAATGGGTGCAAAGGTGCTTTGTTCATTTGTCTAGGATTTCGTGATCAGAAATATATTTTTTTGTTTAGGGAATTTTCTTTTGCAACATTTTCGATATTCATATTGGTATTAGTGGTTTTGTTGTTAAACTCGAATGAAACAGTTTTCAATGCCGCCCTGTTTTATTCTCCAGTCTATACAGTTGCATTGCAAAATTTAAAAAAAGGTACCTACGTAGTTAACAATTTTTTTTTTTGATTTAAAAAAATATACTTTTAAAAAGTTTTTGTGTGTACAAATTAACGATACGAAATTTACCTGGACAAAGTTTCTAGCAAATTTTAGCACAAAACTTCAAACAATTTATCATACGAAAATTGCCTTCTGGGATATTTTATATAAAAATTTCTTAAGGACTTTTCTGTAAATGTACCAACAAAACCATTCAGAGAAAAGGATTTTCTTAACCTTTACTCTCTAATATTGGATAGTTCTGCGGGATGACTACGAAATTTCGCAAATTCAAACTCGCATTAAAAAATATCGCAATTACAAAAATTCGCAAACTTGAAAACGCAACTTCGTTCCTCTTTGGCTATACGAATAAAAATTTCATGTGAACACTTTTCTCGAACTCGCAATGCCTCTCAATGCGCGCAACCTAACGCTACGCGAGAAGAGAAACGATGCGATATAAAAAGTGATGCGAAAAACCTGTTCAAATACATTCGTAAATAGCTGCGCTCAGTGAAACAATATTTGCTGCGACCGACAGTTTTGAAGGAAAAACATATTGGTATAAACTTTTCTCGCACACAAATGGTTTTCGTTTAGCTTTTCGTATTGCATCGCTTCTCGCACTGCTGTTCCCGTAGTGAGGTTAGTTCAGTCCCTGGGTAGACGCCTTATGGCAACCTTTTTGTTTTTGAATATTACAGTTTGCAAAATTTTAATTCGCAAATATCAATTTTTTGAGAGAATTTCATGATTTGCAAATGCAAAATTATTCAAAATAAGATTTTGAAATTGCGAGATTATGAAAAACTTGTTTATTAATTTGCGAGATATTGTTATTTACGATTTAAAAAAAAATGTGATATTTCATTATTCAAGATTTTGATTTGCGGGATAACATAGCGCTCCAAGTTTTTAACTTTAGTAACTTCAATATGAAAAGTAATTCTACTAAAAAAAAGATAAACACCTTTTATCAATATTTCTTCATACTAAATCGGACAGATTTCATTTTTGTTTGTAGAGATTATTAAAAAAAAACGGAAATTCTACCCCTTCACTTCCCCTTCTAAGAATTTTGGCATTTTTTAATTTTGTTTTTTGGTTTAATTTACTTGGGCCTTATTGCACCATTAACTTATCACTCATCACAAATTGATTTATCACAAATCATGACACGATTCAGTTACTTGGGGAGATATAATTTCCCTCCACTTAATGCTCATTATGTCCGATTTTAGGTCAATCAACTTTAATTTCCGCGGGCATTATGTCATCCCGGCACAACAAAATCGTATCACGATTTATGATAATTTGCTAAGTGATAAATTCTTCAAATCAAATTTGCGCCAAAATAGTGACACTGTGGGAACAGACCCACAAATCTTTGTTATAGGCAACTTCGTGAGCAAAAAATTTTGATTTTTCTGTCTTTGTAAGAAATAATAGCGAAATAATCACTTAAACATACCTAATTTAAAACCTCGGCGAAAACGGATGATCGATCTTCTAAAACTCGCGATATTGCAAACTGAATTTCGGTTTGAAAAAAAAAATTGAATAACTGCCAAACAAATTACTTAAAGAATTCCATTCATTATGTTCTGTTTCAAATTTACTCAAAATGCATCATCACGTCTATCAAAATCTTTCTTTCTTGTGCACATATTTTTTTTCAAAGAAAATCACAAAAGAATTCCACTAAAAGTTAATAGTTTTTCATATAAATATGTTTGCTTGAATATGCGACAATAATCTTAAAACGAACACTAAGGAAAAAATATTTTAATGAGATTCATGTGTCAAAAACCTTTAAAAATATTCAAAACCCAATACTATCAGCAGAAAAAAAAAATAAGAAAAAATCCAATAACCAACCATCTCACGTATATACCTGTCTTTAAAAGAAACAAAAAGCAAAATAGATTTATCTTAAATAAAAAAAAAAAAAAAAAACACCTGTAACCGAAGAAATGAGAAAGTTGACACCTACCTACCTTTTAATCTCTGCACTCTCCATCAGAGCCCCAGCAATGAATTCCTCGTCTAAACAATCGACATTAGCATTAACCATTGACCACGAGTTTTGTAGTGAGTCTTGGGTCTGGGTTTTTGAGTTTGAGAGGAGTCTTAAGAGAGTATGTGTGTTTGTGTTCAAATTAAATGGCCCCATAGACAGAAAGTGGAAAAAAGTCTTTCTTTCTTTCGTTCGTTCGTTCGTCTTCCGTCAAAAGCAAGGTGGAGTTCGTTGCATGCACCGAATTGAATCGACAACACAACTTCCTTCCTTCCTATACAACAACTTCGAAACCAAAGTTGTTTGTTGTTGTTTGTGCATAAAAAAAAAACGTTTAAATAGTTTCATAAGCTAAATCCAACATCATAACCATCATCATCATCCATGGGTTTCCTAGTTTGGGCCTACACACGTGCAATCATTAAAATAGACCCAAACCTTAACCAGCTAGCAACACAGGCCACAATAATGTGTATCGCACATTTAATAGTTTGTTTGGTGAAATAGGAAAAAAGTTGCCAAACAACTTTCCATCATCAACATCTCATCTTCTATATACTAGCTTAAATGTTTTAAGATTCCTAAATTCTTCGTCTGATGGGGTTTCTTCTTCTTTAACTTTGTCGCTTGTAGTTGTCTTCTTCGGCATCAAAGCCTTAAGTGCAACTTCTCATGCTTATGACGACGAAGATGATGATGATGATGATGGCGGTGGACAAGTGAAATCTTTGTTTGACATTGTTTGGCTTTAGGGAAGGGGGGGGGGGGGCTTCTTATAAAGCTTCTGAATTTATGGTATGATGCTTATGGAATTTCAAATTTAGATGCCTCTAATGAAATGCGTTCTTTTTGTCGGAATTTTAACAACCAATTAAAATTTTTAAATACGGTATGCAATCGGCAAAGATTACGAAAAGTTTTAAGATTCATTTCCTGCAAAATGAAAAAAAAAAAAAAAAGAAATATGTAAGATTTTTGTATGAACTCAATTTTTGACATTTTGCAGTGCTTGATTGGGTGATGGAAAACATTATGACGTAGACCTATCGCCTCCAAGGCATCTTTTAGTTGCTGGAAGTTTCTCGCGGAACATTTTTGCTGGCAACTTTTGGTTGCTTAACCTCGCCCAGTTCCAAACAGCTTCTGGGAATTTTTCCAAGATGAGGGAAAAATGGAAAAATATGTTGCCGATACCTCCGAGCAACTAAAATTTGCCGGCAACTAAGTTGCTTAGTAGGCGACAGGCGCAGGCCTTAATGTGAACAATTACGAGATATTTACTCATGCTCAGTTTTAAAGTGGAAGATGATCCCAGTTTTATAGTTCAACGCAACTTTACTCATGAAACATGTTTTTCAGTCAATTTAGGTCCTGAAATTACTCTAAACTCTCCAAGAGCATAGCATATCGTAGACAAATTACTCCCATCTTTAGCCTTTGTATTCTGTAGAATGTTGTAGGTCCCTTACATTCGTGTCGACAACAAGCACTCAGGTTCTACACGAGCTATCATTTTTTGTAAGCTTGAAACTAATAGAAAAATGCCGAATTAATGTGGAAAAGTTGAAATTCTTCAATTGATCAAACAAACAAACAATATTTCTTTCCAAAACAATTAATTTTCCCTCCCAATTTTTTGGTCCCGACTTTCCTATAAAAAATTCAAATGGAAGCAACGAATTGCCGGTAATTTATTCAAAATTACTCTATCTGTCCCGAAGTCTTCATTTCCCAGCAGTTGTCACAGTGAAGATGATCCTTTCTTTTCGATAATAGTTTCAAAAATTAAACTAATTTACGTTCGATTTCCGTTTGTTCATTTGAAGATGTCCCTTCATCCGTTCTAGCTTCTTATAATTCTTTACATTTCCTTTCCATTTCGTTTAGACTTTCGCTTACCTACCCGACCGATATCTTGTGACTCCCTGACTCCCAAAGTAACTTCTCTTCGTGTTCGGCTGGGAAAAATGAAGATCGTGCAATCGAGAAGAGATTGTTTTTTTTTTTTTTTTTTGTGTGAAATTGGTCCTCGCTCTGCACTCTGTCACTATGTAAGTAGCAACTGCCAGTGAACCATCGTTAAAGAGTTCGTCGTCACCAGCAACTGGTAATGACTTGGCCATTAATTCATTAGCTAACCGTAAATTTGAGGCAAAGCTAACAAAAAAAAAAAAAAGAATCGAATCATCATGCCCAATTGATCGAGAGTGTTGATACCAAACAATCGAAACCGAACTGATCGATCCATCCATATCGATTGATCGTGCCCTTGTGTGTCAAATTGATCATGAAATGTCACTGTCGTTTGAACTTTTGACTTTGTAACTAAACTAAACTGTACATTGGGAAGATCAGGAGAGACAGAAAAGTTGTTTTCATTTTTGTTAGTGCTTTTTGATCTTTTTCTCTTTCGATCCACCATCGAAGGTGATGTGTTTTGTATTGATTGGTTTGTTTGTTTCTGTTTGACATTGCAATTGAAGATAGAAATACTTCCATGTGTATTGATGAATTCTTGATGGATTTATTTTGTGACGTTTTTAAGACTCTTGTGACGGGATAAAATAAGGTTTGACTGTCTCTTATTTTGATTGTTATTTTTATTTTCTTCTTTCTAATTGCTTTCCTTTCATTTTCATCGATCAACAAAAGATCATCAGTGAAAGTTGAAATGAAAATTATTTTTAATCAGATTAATTTCAAGATTGACAAATAAGAAAATGGTGTCAGCACATGACTTTATAGCAAAGGATTAAATTGCAGAAATTTTTTAAAATATTGATTGATTCCTGTCAATCTGAGAGGCTTTGACATCTGATATTAAGCGAATGTTTCGCGTCGGTGCAGAAAAGCCTTAAAGCAGTCCAGCTTTAATGTAGTTGATTTGATAGATTGATTTCGTTGAAGTTTTGTTGAAGCTAACATTCTTCGATTTCTTGAACCTTTATTGTCTGCATTCAATTTGTTTTGTTTGCTTTTGATATCTTATAACTCCTTGAAAAATTTTAACTATTTCCACTGATATTCCCATTTCTACAGGTCTTGGAAAAAATTCAGGAGCGTCAAATCTCCATCCATCACTTATTTTTGATTCCAAGGCCGCAAATTATAGCGTTTTTAGATTCGACCTATACTCTAAGACCATTGTCTTATTTTCGGCCATTTGTCCAGGAAGACGATGGAGAACTAATGCTGTTTCAAGCAATGATTGATGGTAAAAAAGTTTTCAGCAAGGTAAAGAAAATGATTAATTTACGTGGTTTAGTTTGAGAACTTAAAGACATGGTTTTTCAGTGGTGAATTAGACGAGAGTTAATTTAACTCTCGCATTTACAGTTAACTATAGACGCAGTTTCCGATGTAAAAAAAAATGCTTATAGACCAAACAAACTCGGAGAATAAAACATTAAAGCATATGCTCAGCGACTTAAGAATTATCTCACCTGTGATAAGTTAACTTGAGTTTAATTTGAATCGCGCACTGAAAAACTTCGCCTAAGTCAAATATTTAACAAATTTTGTCCGATTTGAAGATAATAAATGGAGGCTGTAAAACTTTAAAATAGCTGACATTTTAGAATAAATATAAATTTTATTTCCAACTTAACTGTGTTGAAACTGGTATAAATTAAAAAATTTTGTGATCGGTCATAGCAGTCATAACAGAAATATTTAATAAGTTTTTTTTTGGATTGAAAATGAAAGTGCAGGCTACATTTCTTAACTCTTTAACAGAATATTATGATCCGTCTCAAATCTCTCATAAAAAAAAAAACAAGTATTTCAATCCGCCAACTTCAAGTTATCTCAACGACAGACAATTTAATTGAAACTCCCTAAAAGAAAGTGAGCCAGTACTCGTATTACTATACCGATGTAAAGCTGTACAAAATTATAAGCCATTCAGTACACACATTCACAGCAAAATCAGCTTAAAAGATTGATCTTGATATTACTGTCAAAAAAAAAACTGCTTAATAGCACGTTCTTCTTTGCTTATAAGTTATAACTAAGTTTTTTTGTGTATCTCCTTTTTTCCCAAACGCATTTGTTTTTGCTGCATAAGACAATAAGACGCAGTTCCGAAATTGCTTCAGTGCCTATTATCTTAATTTTTGGAGGCATTAAATCTGATGACGAAACATTCGCCGCCGCTGCTGTTACAAAAAAAAAAAAACAAAAAAAAAAAAAAACCCACATATCGAATGCCAGCATGATATCCCTTTATCTCCGACAAACAGTGGTGTATTTTTCACTTAAATATGGCCACATTTTTAGTTTTGTGTTTTAAATATAAACGAGTAAATAAAATAAGTAATACTTACTTACTTAGAAGCTTCTAAAAACACATTTATTTAACGCTGAAAAATCCACTTAGTACTAAAATATAAGTAAATGCTCGATTTAAGTTTTAACGAGAAGTAAATATGTACCTACCCTATACCTACTATAATTTTATTTAGCCGACAAAAATCCTAATTTCTCTAAACATTCGCAACACAAGATGGTTTAAACAAAAATAGTAAATTAGCTTTGAGCTCAAAACTCTGAGTTATGATCAACTACTCAGTTTCTTATAAGAAGCACCTGCTCTGAGCACATACTTCACTTTAATTCATATCGCCCAAAGTTCTATTTAAATTTCATTGATAAAGAACCGTCATAATTTATAGAAATATTGTATGAAGAGACCTCCTAAATAGTAACTGACCACTTTTTTTACTTCAAAATAACCCACTGTGGAACGCATGAATGCGCAAATTCACTCAGTCCACCTGACCTACTCATCACGATAAATCATTTCGCCAAACAATGTGAAAAACGAAAAGTAATCAAACAAAGCCATGATGACGGTTATCGGTGCTGTAATGCTGATACTGATGGCGGCGGCGCATCGGCTGATCGCTTTCCGGTCCAACATTCATCAGAATTTTTGCACTGGGACACAGATACCAAGCGATCAACCGACCGACTCTAGCGGAAGATGTTTTGCTTTCAGGTTGGATTTTCTCATTATATTCATTTATTAACCCAGTCACAGAGTCTTGATCGCAACATCATTTTTGCCGACGCAAGCCGAACGACCATCACAGTGCCATGAAGATAAACCGAATAAAAATGTCTTCACTCTTGAACGGACTTCTTGACATTTTTGGCGGTCGAATGCGTTGTGTTCTGAATTTCAGCCAGCATCAACCGAGAGACGTCACATTGCTATCTTATCTCAACACTGCACCGCACCGTACCGTAAATATTTGTTCAACTTTCTTTATCTTTTATCGACGACACAAAGCAAACGATGAAACATTTCAGATGCTGTGTGAGAGTTGTGAGAAAATGAAAGTGGACAAGTGAATCTGAATCTCTCATGCAAAGCAAAGGAACGGAATAAACCACATCAAGCATCGGAATCTCTGGAAACTGGTTAAATAGGATTCTTTTCGAATTTTAACATCAAAATGAGTTTTTTTTTGATAAATAAAACAGCAAAAATTTTTGTGGGAAATATCTTTATATTTTATTGCATTTTTTGGGAATTGCATTAAATGTTCTCTACACAATCGACAACAACACGACAACAACTATAACGTTGTAAAATATGTAATTTGTGGCGCTTAATTCGTTTGGTCAAAAGGAATTTTGATTGGAATCTTTTGATTGATGGTTGGAATTAAGCAAAAGTGACCATGTTGAGAAGGTTATAGGTTTGGGTAGAATATGTGATTTTGGAATGAGTTATTATGAGTAACTCATTTTTAAAAATGAGGTAGGTACTTACTTACTTTACAAAAAAGCTTTAGATGAAAAAATTTCCTCTTTTTCGACGGATGTCTTTGTCTTCTATTGAAGATTCAAGCAACGAAAACCCAACCCATTTCAATTTCATATTTGCTTGTTAGTTTTTTCTAGTGACATTTCCAAGTGTAGATATAGGATAGAAACAGTAAAAAGCGAAAACGGTAAAAATCACTTTGTGTCTGATCAATAAAACCTTGTCGATAAAAGTCGTCTTCTTCTACATTCTTCTACTTGCCATCGCATCGTCAATTTCGTCTTCATTGGCTCTTCGTCGTTTGTGTGTGTTCATCACAGCATAAATGTTGACAATCATTCCCATACATAACCAAGCCCCGATTATTTTGTTCGTTCCTTTTAGGCGCACAAATTCATAGAAGAAGATGGCCATAGAAAAAATAAGAAAAACTACAAAATAAATTGCAACTAAAATTGATTTAAAAAAAAACAACAAAAATAAGCAAAATGAAAAGGGAAAAGGAAGAAGCTCATCAGGATGACATTAAACCGGTTCAACCGTAATAATAATTGTCCTCATGTCGTGACTTCTTTGACATTTCAATGTTGTGAGCTGCTTTATGTTTTGCCTCAACAAAAAAATAAAATAAAAAAAAAAAACATCACTGCAGATGAAGCAAAGCATCCACGCGGAAGCCAATTTTTTATATTCTGCGAAGTGCATTTGTGCCACAAACAAATGAACAATATGACTTTAAGCTGTGCTGGTACCGGAAAGTAAAGGGATAATGGCGGTGTTGTTGCTTAGTCATTTAACATTTTAGGTAATCTGCAGATGTACACTTTTGACTCAAGTAGATTCATTTTTCTTGTGTTTCATTCAAGTTGTTATTATGGCAGGACAATAATTTTTGATGCATTAACTTATTTGTTGATGTTAAACCGTGAACCTAACACGGTGGTCTTAGGTCTTGTGGTTTATGAATCTAGGAACATTTTTTATGCGACTTTCAAATAAAACAAATCAGGAAAACCATCTAAAAGGTCACCAAATGGTCAACTTATTTCGATAAATGGTAGCCATTGAGTTTTTTTTTTAGTGAAAAGACTTGTCTATTTTTTTTCTTCTAATTTTATCAATTTCTTCCAACTTCATAAGAACGTAGAAACTCTTTAACTGAACTCTTTTGGATTTAATCTTATCTAGAAATTTACGAAAAATATTAAAAAATTCTTTTTGCGTTGAATAACTATAATTATGTATATATTTAATTATTTTTACATGTCTAGCCGGTTATTGTGCCTACAACTCTTGTAAGTACCATTATTTTTGTAATTTTAGCTGAAATAACAAAGTGTATGATAATCCGTTCGTTTGGTTTAATTATTGTATGCTAAAATATCTCATTTTATCATTATTTATATAAAAATCTAGAAAGCATGTTGTATTGTGAATAATGAAGCCTCATTAATTGAAATTGTGATCTCTTTTTTATTTTGTAAGCTTACTTATTTTTGTTAAACTGTTCAAAACCAAGATTTAAAATTTCTATTAATTTGAGTGGTAATTTCAGAGTATTTGTACTGAAAATCTGCCGGGAGTTAATTTAACTCTCAAGTAGATATCTCACCCTGCAAAGAAAAATATCATGATTAATGCTGACTGTATCTATTTAAATAAATATTTGTTACTAGAATGTATGGAAGGGGGTCTATGCCCCCAACCTTAAAAAGCGGGAGTGGAATTTTTTATATTTTCCTACTTAAATAGTAAGAATTTTACAGCAAGATGTGAGTAGTAAAATATAAAGTGAAATATGATCCGGTTTCTCCACGTACAACAAGTAGAGAAAAATCTAATTGTGTCGTAAAAGAATAGGTATGTCAATCAGTTTATTTTGCTCAAATTATAAATTCTGAATAAAAGAATTTTCGGATTAAACCATTCCATTTCTGGAATCATTTCAGAGTGTTTTTACTGGAAAAGTCTCGAGAGTTAATTATAATCTCAAGTAGGTATCTAAACCTCATGATCAAATATCATGAGTCATGTGTGACTTTAACCTATGGAATAGGGTCTATGCCCTACCCCCTCAAGGTGGGAGGGGAAATTTAATTGTTGTTGTATGAATTTCCCGACAAGAAGTGAGTGCTAAAATATCAAATTGAAATATGATTCGTCCGGCCCACATACGATCAGTTGGGAAACATCTAAAGTGTCGTAAAAAAGTATGATATTTGTCAATCAATTTCTTTTGCTGAAACTAAAAATTCTGAAATAGAAAAAATTATTTCGCATTCATTGCCTTTTCTTACATTTTTCTGACATTTTTTTCAGGTTTTAAAAAAAATAGTTTCTTAGTGGGCCGAGCACGTTGCAACCATTGGCTCTAATTCGACAAATTTACTCATATGCTCCTACTCGACTGCTTGAGGCGATTATTAAAAGGTGCTGCTATAAATTATTTGCTACACGTTATTTGATTAAATTAGAATTTTTAACAATTTCAAAATAATTTCAATCACTTTTTGCTCCTGTACTGTCTTGAATAAATAAAACTTCCTACACCGGCCTAGCGTTCGTCGTTATAGACTAGCCATACTGTGGTCTTGTTTACCTTTTTTTATTGCAAAATTTTGTACAAATTTTTAAATGCGATTGCATTTCATCAACCTGTTCAAAAAGTAAGCACGAAGTTCTCTGAAAGATTTTATTAAATCGACAATTCTTTCTAATCTGATGGAGACCATCATGAGAAGCCAACAGATACCTAATGAGCTGTAAAATAAAAGTCTACCCCTCTAGTTAAACAAAATTTGTCCAATATTTCCGTCAAAACCAGCCACAGTGGTGGAGCACTCATTCTCCCTAGATTCTATATACACGAACATTTTAATATGCGAATTCAGTACGAAGAAGTCGTGACTAAATGAGTCATCATCATCATCATTAACTTGCATTTATAGTAACAGTAAGTCAGTCAGTGCAATTTTTCTTAAACAAAATTGTCTGATGCCAATTTAAAATGGGACACATGATTGTTGGCGTATAGCTTTGAGACTAGACTTCCACTATATCGTGTCCAGTCTGACACGGCATGCGGCGGCCTTAGCGTTGTGCAGTAGCAAAATTTGATCACCCCCAAGTGGCGCAGGCAATGTTGTAATTTTGAGCCTCTCGTAATGATCCGTATCCGAATCTATTTTAGAACTAAACAAAAACAACAACAACAAAAAGAAAAAATTCCATTTAATGGTGATTTATGGGAATTTAAATGGCCCCAATAGGTTTGTTGCTTGGATTGTAATAGTATTTTTTTTTTTGGTCTGGAAAATTCTAATTTTACAAAACTGGGGCTATTTCAGGCTGTTGGTTTTTGTTTTATTTTTTTTTTAGACTTTTAAAGTGACAAGTTGATTGGATTTTGATTATTGGTAATTGTAACCTTTTAGGGCGCCATTAAACACATAATTTGCAATGAATTCAATGAGACAACTTTAAGTAGCTAACTTATAGCAGAGAATTACTGTTACAGGAGCTATATACCTATGTATATGCTGCTAGACAAAAAGATTGAAAAATTACTTCACTCTGATGCTCGAGAATATTTAGTTCTTTGAACGATTGATTGATTTATAATTTTGTTAATTTATTTAGCATAATGATTCTATTAGAGCACGATTTAAATGGCTGCCTTGACAAGCCTTTTTTTCTGTGATGTAATTAATAGTTTCTGTTTTGAATAATTTTCTTATTTTTTGACTCAAAAGATTTAGAAAAGCTTGTGTTAGAAATTTTTCGTTGTACAAATGTTTATAATTATTGAAAAATAAATAATAGAAAAATTATTATCTTTAAACATTGCTATAAACTCGCATTTTAAATTAATTCATATAGCGTCATCTGTAGCTATTGAATAAAACCAATTTAATTTGCAAATTTTGAAAGCATTTAAAATTTTTTTTTTTAGCTAAAAATAGTAATAAAACTAAGAAAAACTAACTTTTATTTTTTTTTTTATTTTATTTTAGGCATCACGGAAAGTGTCGAAGTGTGGTTACTTGTTTGTCGCACCAGACTGGGATTTTAACAATCCTCTCTACAGAACTAAGGTAAGTCATTAATTTACTAATTCATTTAAATACTAAATTAAATATATTTAAAATTTTTTTTTCTAATCCACTTAAAATCATTCTACTTCGATTTTTGTCAGCTTTCAATTCTGTTAAAATTTCCAAAAACCTTATTTAAAAAATAAAACAGGAATCCAATATGTTTTTTTTAGAGGCGTAAAGACCCCCAGAGAACAACTACCTATATTTCCGATGATCTTGTAGCCACAACAAAGTTGCAAATATCACAATACAAAGCCGTTTGTTTTCTTTTTGTTACATTTATGTTTATCTATCACCCACAAGCCAGATATATACATATATAAGCTGTACTGGAGCATAACCCACCTCTTTCACACCACCATACCACCTCATGTCTTTGATCACCATCATCATTATCATCACTTTTCCGCTGTAAATTCAGCTGGAGGTGATATCCATTGAGCTGACAGTAATTTTAAACCGCACATTCCAAGATTAATGTCAAAAATATCTAACAACATGGGCGACCATGGTAGTGCACAGTAGAGCATAGAGATTTTAAAATAAAAACAAAAATGATAAATTGATACGACTGGGAAAGTGACAAGTTCTTGTCAAGTTTGTTCAAGATTCTTGAAAGTTTCCAGTCGGAAAAATTTAGTCGAGGCAAACATGTAAAATGTTCGTGAGGCCCTTTGGTTAGGAAAAACTTATTGTGATTTTTGTTTATTCCGGAAATACCCCGTATTCAACAACCATAAAATTATTAAAAAAATTAAAGTATAAATCTATTTGTTTTCAACGTTGCTCTTCTGTATAGCATCATATGTGAGTCCATTAGTTAGTGGAATGTCCCGGTACTGAATCCTAAACTGAATGTTTTTTGCCACTCGGAGCAAAAGGTTATACATCAAGTTACCCTTGTTAGGGCCTTGTCAGTAAAACTTTTAAAAGCTTATTTGTATTCCAAGCGGAGTTTACCAACTCCTAAATTATTTTATGATTTTCTATGTAAAGTTATTTTGATGATTCACTAAAAACCAAAAGTACATGATTATTTTATAATACTCATTTTTGAGTTCTATAAAAATCCAAAATCTTCGAAAAAGTCAAATATTTTTTAATAATTTTTGTTTTTATTTTTTTTTCCAATTTCGCCTTATGATCTGTCCCACTATTTGGCTATGACTGTGATTATGCGGCGGCGCGTCTAACAAAAACTTTGTTTTTACCACACATGTTGTGGCGCGTCGGTGGCTGCGCGGCGACTCGACGATTTTGCACACTCGTCTGACCTTAAACTTTTTTTTTTTTTTTTTCTAATATGCTGTCACATATCTCATGTGGTTTGTCCCAGAAAAACCTTTCATGTTATCTATACTCATGGGATTTTATGTCCTTCAGTGCCGTTAGAAAACAATGACATATATAGGCAAAACATGTCAGTTGTGTTTTTTTGTTTGTCTTCTATACCTAACGGACATTAAGTCTATTTGACAGTTTGAGTTGTAGCTGAGTATGGCATGCGAGTGAAAGCGCGGTCAATAAATTCAAAGGGCCAATGAACTTTTTAAGAAATTTTTATGGAATGTTGAAACATACTTATAATGGAAATGTATATAAATCGATAACAGCTTCAAAGTAGTGTGTCAATTCATTGAAACTTTATGCCTGATTCATATACGAATGACAAACTACTTCAATTTCATGCTCAGGCTGCATTTACCCGAATGATTTAAATGTCAATATTTCTGATACTAGTTTGTGTCTTTTTTAATCAATTTATTATTTACATCGGTAATGTCAAAAATGGGCTGAAATATCGTAGAAATAATGGCATTTTTTTACTTTTGTACTTCCAGCATTGCATTTCAAGAAACCACACTAAATAAATTGTACCCCTTTTGCCTCCCTAAATCAAAATCTATAGTCCAAAGTTACTTTTATGGAAAAAATGATCTACACATACAAATAAAGCTCTTAATCACAATACAGCTCTTTTAATTTTTTCGAATCCTGAGGGTCTCTGGGATTTAAGCACCTCATATGTGCGATGTCATCTTAAGCAGCGTTGACATTCAAAAAAATAACGTGCCGTATTTTCTAAGAAAAACTGGCATTTTGGTGCCATATGAAAAAAAAAATCAATAATTCTACTTTTTTTTGAAAAATAAAAATCGAAGAAGTCATTTTCTCCAAAAAATTGGAGTTTCTGCCAATTTTTTACGGAATTCAACCAATTTTTATTAAATGTCGAAATTCAGTTTATTTTAAGTAAAATAATAAAAATTAAAAATCGTGTCATATTGAAATGATCTTGTCAAAAAAACACGATCGTGCCACTTCGGCAAACTCTGGCGCTGTCTTTAAGTCCAGTAATTTTTTTTTAAAACATTGATCAGCTATAGAATCTTTTTGATCAATGGTTAAAATTTTTTAAGGACGTAAGGAAAGTGTCATCTATGTATATAAGATCACTAACTGGTCGGAAAATGGTCAACTAATTTAAATAATTGGTTATAGATATTTTTAAGAATTTTTGTAGTTCGTAGTCGTAGAGATTTTAAGCACCTCATTTATGGGATTTTCGAATGATACCAAATTCTCATAAAATGCCAAAAGTAATTGGGCGCCACTGATTTTCTTTTTAATGATTTTTTTAAACGTTCTTTCCAACTTTAAATTAAGTAACCTATATATAGGACCTATCTATCGAAAACCCCACAAACGAGGTGCTAAAAATCTCAGTGAACTTAACAAAAAAAAAAAACTTTAGGAAATACGTAACAAAATCAATACATAATTATCTAACCTTTTTTTGACCAATTAATGACCTTTTAGGTGTGAATATCCCACATATAAGGTGCTTAAATCCCAGAGATGTTTCGCGGCGCTGCAAAAACAATACTTTTATAACAAAAAAAATAATTGTATGATTAACAGAAAACATAATTTGGTAAAACGGTAACCTATTTTCAACTTAAAAAGTCAAAAATTACTCATGCTGCAAGATGTTTTTAACTGATTTTAGTAAAATTTATGTCGATTTTTAATTTAGGTACCAAAGCTTTTAAACCCAAGAAAGTAAATTCCTATATTCAATCTTTCACTTCCATTTATTATAAAGGTACTTAAACACCTTCCAATTTGGGTCCATCGGTACCTACAGATTGAACCGCAAGTCTTATCTTATTTTATTCTTTGTGATTAAATTCAATTTAAAACTTCATTCCACTCAAGCCCTCGTAATAACCAATTAATTGCAACTTATAAACGTTCCAAACACTTAAATTCTTAAGAAAAGATAATTCTCCACTTTGAATACAAATTTAAAAAAAAGAACACACACACACAACAGAAAAAAAAAAACCAATTGACTTGAACAACAAATAATGGCGACATCAAAATAACTTCCTGGTTTTTCCAGAGTTCTTTTCTTAATGGCTAATAAAACTCTTGACAACGACTATATCCAGAGCATTGTATGTGTATTTGAATGTATGAAGATGGTTCGAATGGAACATCCTCTCAATTGAGCATTTTCACTATTATCTCTTTTCGAATAATTTAATTCATAAGATATAAGCAATTTGCGGTTGGTAGAGCAATGATTTTATCCATGGTCATCATCAAAGAACAGGAGCACATTTACATATACACACTTACGTATATAGGTATCAGAGGGCAGAACAACATCTTTAGCCGGATGATTCTGCCACATAAGTTGAAGATTTTCATTTAACTAAATGACACTAAATTATGATAAACTCATCGCTAAGGCAAATTACCGAGTGATTAAATTGTCAAAGAATAAAATTGACCATCTCAGCATCGGCAAATAATAGTAATGGTGATTCTAATGCGGTGAGTTTAACAAGTTCAGGTGATGGTGTAGGTACAAAACGTTAAGTGGAAAGTGGTGTCTTTTTGTATTTTATTTTATAACAGTGTTTTTTGTTTTTTTTTTTAAATACCATTTGCGGAGGAAAGTCACTATAGCTTCACGTACATATAAATAAAATACTCTACCAGTGCTGCCATACTACTTATTCAAGATCTAACAGATAAGAAGCATTAAGTGTGGAACAAACTGTTGTCGTTTGTTTAAATGCCTACCGCATGCTTTTCTTAGTGGAACGTATTTGAAAGGTCCGACTTTATTAACTTTGTTGCATAAATTGTTTGAAGTTTGTGGATCGGGTTAGTTATGTTGACTTCGAGACCATCAATTGTTTGGAGACCTCAGTTAAAGAAAGCTTCAAAGGAAGAGTATTATAATTTAAAGTTTCTTGTCAACAATCTTGGTGACCATTTCTCGTCACCACTTTACGAGATAACCATGCCATCAGCATTACAATGTTGCCAATATTTATATTATTCGGATAAGGCCAAACGAAGCTCTTTTTATATCGGTCTGTAGGGATCGCCATTGACGAATCTGAAAATGATCGTTTGCCTTTGGAAAAAGTAGGAATCGATTATTCCGTCAGCCCAAAAACCGAACCAAACAGTGACTTTCTCGGGATTCATTGGTACCTACTGGGTGTATCGCGTGTGGATTGGTATGATCCTAAATCCTTGATCAGACGATATCCATTCTTCCAGAAATGGAACTTGTCACATAAAATATTTTTTTTTTTTTGTCAAAATTTTTGTCAACTTGTGTTCCAACAGACCCCCCATCAGCGAACTCATTGCGTTGTTAATTATCGTTTAATTTAAGTTCTTTGATCAGTTGGATTTATACGAGTATGTACAGAGGCGAAATTCGCCTAGTTGAAGTCGGAGAAATGATAAAGTTTTCAAGAACTTAGCCTTTCTGCGGAATGACATGACGATATCACAGCACCTAAATATGTTTTCAACAGATCGTACAGGTGTTGGCTTGGCTGATTCATTTATTCATTATTTTTTTTTTTATTATTTTGCCACCAAATATCGAAAAACTGATCAAATTGGCAGGAACGTTTTGGCATGGATAAAATCACATTTATCGAACGGAGCATTGATTTTGAAATAAAAGCTGATGATATGCAAAAGTTGTTAAACGTTCGATTTGTCCATGATAAACTATACTTTGCCATTGCCATATACATAGTATCTACTAAAAAATTCATGGAAAATTTGATAGAATGTTGCTTTTACAACATTTCCGCGTATACCAACATAAACTGTATCAACGTCTGAAACCTTGATGATCACACGAATAACGCCAGCCAGGCAAAACTGTCCCAAAATGTGTTAACGTGCTATCTGTGTCAACGCGTTTTCTTACCCTTTTATATTCACTCTATGACACGTAAAAGAATGAAGATCACATGACTTGACCACATCCAAACATTTTGAG
The DNA here is from genome assembly GCA_947049315.1 of Epistrophella euchroma. Taxonomy (NCBI): domain Eukaryota; kingdom Metazoa; phylum Arthropoda; class Insecta; order Diptera; family Syrphidae; genus Epistrophella; species Epistrophella euchroma. The sequence continues at coordinate 59,633,281 of OX346248.1, forward strand.
CGTTACCTTGGAGTTAATATCGGTATGAGCAGAAATCAATAACTTTTCACGTTGATAGTAATCATACGACGACACGTGACGTTTACATGTTTTAAGCCATAGTTAATGCTGATAGTTTGAAAACCTTCTTTGAATTAGAAGTGTTTAAAATTTTATTTTTTGCTGAAGAAAAGGTCAATTTTAAGGCTTTTGGGTAATAGATGAATGAAAGTTTATTGGCTAAATGTCTAAACTCTATAAACTATTAAACTTTATCGAAAAATAGCTACGGTTTCGATGGATTAAAGAATCTCTAAGAAAATCATAAAATTTAGACACTAAGATGAAGTTCACCAAAGGCTACTTTGACGCTTCAGAAAATTCTGCTGTGTAAACATTGCGATTCAGCCAATGTGCTCACAAGCGCAGTCCGTCTATGTATCCTTAATGCTTTGACAGCTTCAATTCACAGTCACATAATATAATCAACCCTATGACCAGCGTTACCGGCTGCAAAAAAATTATCATGCCATATTTTCTGAAAAAACGTGCCATTTTCCGTGCCACATGAAAAAACCACAAATTTTTCTATTTTGTCGAAAAAAAACTAATCAATTTTATTACGTGCGGTACAATACAACAAAAAAAATCAAAAGAAATCATTTGATTTATTCGTGGATTTTCAACAAATATAAGTTTCTACCAAATTTCATTAAATTTTGTCAAAATTTGCTTCATTTTAAGTAAAAAAGGGAAATAAAAAAACGTATCATATTGAATTTTGTCGTGCCACCGTGCCACGAGGAAATTAACCTGTCAAAAAAAGCACGATCGTGCCACTTCGTCAACGCTGCCTATGACACCAAATATTTTTGGTCAACGCGTGTGTTAGCACGCTGCCCTCAACGCATAGACATAGAATTCTGCTTTGACGATCACACTTGAAAACTTTGGGAAATAATATGACGACTTCAATTTGACAATTCAACGCACTGAACATTTGCGTTGTCAGTCTAATCGTACATAAGTAGTTTGAAGGTTAAGAAACGCCTGCCGCTTGACATGGTGGGAAAGGCCAATAGCGAGAGCAAAATTTTAAATCTATCTTCATTTTCTTTAAGCTAGATATTTGCATTTGGACTTCAATTTCACTGCCATTTTCTTCTTGAATCTTTACTTAATGCAACGTAGCTTAACTTTCATATGCATTCAACATGACTTTAAATATCAAGGCGGACAATTTATGAATAGTTTGACAACAAAAGCTAAAAAAAAACTGGGTGCACATAATTATCTCTAATTGCTTTAGTAATTTGTAGTTTCGATATAATAACAGTAAGGCTAAGACTTTAATTTTCATCTGTTCAGTCTCTGAGACAACAAGCCGCCCAACAACGCTGTACAATGAAAATAAGTGTATAAACAATCCAACAGTTATGTGGGGAAATTGTTCAAGCTATATAGCTAAAGCTGATTAGGCTACATCAGTCGGGAATTTACAATGCGTCCAAGTCCAAACTAAGTATACACTCTACACTGATAGAAAAACTGGCATTTTTAAAGTGATATGGTTCAGCCGCCATTTTTGAATATTTGGAGAAAGACTGATAAAATAAAAGAAACTTACATACAAATTTAATAGTTTTTTTGCCTAAATGAAATTTTAGGCTTGGGACGTTTGATTTGAAATTCTGTATGGAACATAATTCTGTTGTACAAATTCTGATATTAAAATTCTGGTTCTACAAAATTCTGAACGACCAACATCCTCTATGAATCAAATTATTTAATATAAAATTCTGCATTTCAAAACTCTGTACTTTGAAAGCAGAAATTTGTCTAACAGATTTTTTTTTTTTTTTTGGTGGCAACGCTGCTTCAGAAATGAAAGGAAAAGTGAACAAAAATCATAGCTGAAAGTATGGAACTATGTATAATGGCAATAAAATACCTCATAATGGCCGTTATATTTAGTTCAATGAGCGGTTCTCGAGATATTGATTTGGAAGAGTTTTTTTTTTAAAAGTCAGCTGATCAGATGGTTGCGCCATTTTTTTTTTTCAAATACTTCCGACGCAACTGGCTAATACTCCAATTATAAAATTTCATCGGCATCGCTGGCCTACTATTTCCTACAAACTCTCAAAATTTAAGCAGGTTTTGCTTAATTCCAATTTTTTTTCTGCCAGTGTACCTCCTGAAGTTAGTTTTCAAATGTAACTTTAGAATATGTCGTCTATAATAGAAAAGCATTGCATATACAGACGACATATCTGTCATGAAAAAGAGCTGGCATTTTTGTCTCTTGTCACAACACAAAGCATCCAATTTGGTCCTCTATTTTTTTTTAAATTTTTTTTTATCTAATGGAATTGGTCGAAGGGGAGTCACATTTGTGTTTTTGTTGTTTTTCTTCTTTGTTTAATTGAGTAATAAAAAAAAACAAACCGATAGACATAATGGGTGCGTTCAATGCACTTTATGGGGCGCTTCTAACAAACTCTGAGTTATAGAGCTAAATGCGGTGAATGAGAGAGTCGATATAACTCGCTTGAGTTTGGCCAAGTTTTTTTTTTTTTGTCTTTTAACTTTTTTTTTATTTTTTTGTTGTCTTTGAACACTTGGACATTTGGACGTTGGTCATGCAATGAATGCAATGTGCAAAGTGAAAGTGGTAGTTATACACTAAACATACACTTGGGTGATAGAGGTAATGGGCATTTGCTTTCGAAATAAACAAACAAAAAAAAAAATAAATGAAACAACGTTTGATGACGCACTTTTTGTTAAGCGCACATTCAATGCACATTTAAGTTAAGAAAGTGAGAGTATCTGCTCAGAGTAGTTATTTTTTTTTTTTGTCATAGTTTGAAAGTTAGAAAAGCAGAAAAAAAACAACAAATAATAATAATCTGTTTCGCCAAATGTTTCTTCATTTTTAGGAATTAGGACGCTGGCCTTGGGCGGCCGGCCGGCAGTTCGAATTATTGGTTTTTCGTAATATTTTCGACATTCAGCCCTGAATAACTTTTTATGCAAGCAAGATTTGTGAATGGATTTTTTAGTCAGTATATCGTATGTCAAATCACAGATCATTACGTTTAAAATTCTTAACTTCGATTTTTGCGGACACATTTCGGTAATTTTTTGTATATTTCCCAAATTTGACATTTTTGAATTAGCAATACCTTTTAAATGATAGCTCGTATGGAAAAAGGTACCAAAGTATCTTCTATTGCAAATATAATATCCTATAAAATAAGTGCAAAATTATTGTTAAATATTTCGTCATTTGTGAGTTATAAAACCAAAAAATTGGTATTTTTTACTATTAATAATTTTTTTTTTAATAAAGTTATCTCTTAAACTTAAATGATCAATTTCATGAAAAAACAATGTTGACAATTTTTTATAGGGGACAAAGTACAAACTTTGCAAAAAAAAAATATTTTCAAAAACACATACCGTTTAGGAGTTAGTTTGCGAAAAAAACGACATTTCCAAAATTGTACGGTTTTTTTTAAATTACCATATCTTCTTAACGATAGGTCGGATGAAGAAAAATGTCAAACACTATTTCGTAAAAAACATTATGATCTCAAGCTTTGCTTCATGTACTTTTCTTTAGCGTTTACTGTTAAAAAATTATATTCGAAAAACTGATATTTTCGACATACCACATTAAAAAAACTTTTAATGCAAGTCATTTTCCAAAATGGACGTTTTTTAGACAGTAATCCTTATTCCGAAAAAAATATTGCGTTTAAATATCTTCACTTGCATTTTTTGGGGGCTATTAACTTTTATAGAACTTAGATTTTGATATTTGGTTAAGTCCAGCGTACCTACCTCAGTTTCTAGAGAAATTGGCTTAATTTTATAAAATAAAATTATCAGTTTATCTATGGGCGACCTTTCGTCCCCCTATTCTGGGGGAGTGTCCCCCTTTTTTGTCTTATGAACTTTTTTCTCCCCCATGACAAAAGGGGGCGCAAATGTCCCTCTTTTTTACACATCCGTAATCTTTCTTTATTTTAATGCCATTTCTAAATAATTTCTAACAGAATTCGAATCCATTTATCCATTCCAAAATTCATTGACCACACTTGGATCAAGTAGAGCATTTCTTATATCGCACGCTCCTAAGGACATGAGCCCTGAAAATGCAAAAGAGTCTTCACTACTCTCATGTTGCATAGATAACAGTTTTCAGTTGCTGTTCTTTTTGTTCCATTCAGCATTATTAAGCCCTCTCTTGGCTTGAAGATTCAGCTAAATTTTTGATGTAGCCTAATTACTACCTACTGAGACTATTTCGCCAGCTTTCAACCATAAGATTTTCTTACAAGCTGAGCTAGAGACTTTGGTAACCTGTTATTCGGTAGAACCTAGAGCTCTCCCTTATAGCTCATATTTAATTAAAAATTTAAAAAAAAATTACCTTTAATCTCAAATAAATCAAGTTTAAGTTTGTGTCCCCCCTAGGACGCAGTTGTCCCCCCTAATAGAATCCAACCCCCTTTTGTCATTTTCAGAAAAGATAACCCTAAATTTATCTAAATTAATGAAAGAAATTTTTAAAATCACGACTTAAAAAAAAAAATAATAATATAACCTTTTTCGTAGAAATAGCAAACAACCGTAAGAAATTCTCCAATGTTCTTACTCAAAAAAAAAAATGTTCTCATGAAAGTTACATGAAAACAAATTAGGTTTATCCCACAATCGTACATTATAACCTGCCTAACGACGTTCTAAGCTTATCCTTGTCCATGTGGGCATTTTATATTATTCCCTTGCCCATAAGACACACCTTGAGATCCCCAACCGAGGCAGAAACTATCATCAATGCTCATGTTCTACGCATAGAATTCTTTACTTAAATAGCTAAAACATTCCATTTTGTATCTTTCTATCGAAAACATGACGACGATGAAGATGATGACGACGACGGAGACGATAGAGACGACCACGTCGCAGCGGTTGGAGCGGCATGCATTCGTAGGTATATGTATATACTGAGTGCGATATGTTAACATAACATCGAGCCGCGCCCGCCGTGCCGGCCGTTATGTATTATAATCGTCGACGCCAAGTCTTCGGTAGCAATCACCTGTTTAGTATACGAAACGATGATGGGACTTTAAGTGAAGCCAAGCCGGTGCGGTGGTGCCATGCTAGAGCTTCATCGAGCATATTTTTTATTACCACCTCAGATCATAATTTTATTAACGCATTTTATATTAAAGATAAGTTAGATACCTGCTGCCTCCTGCTGGTGAAACACGGAAGTCAGTGTGAGAATTGCGTGATTATAAACTTGGAAGTGTAGACATTTTGTACGGCGTCAATGAGTTGAGAGAAAATTTATTGTAGTTCCGGGGAGTATTAAGATTTTTTTAATTAGAATTTTATTTGACAGTAAATTTTGAAAAAAAAGGAAATTATAATTAAGGACCTGAGGCCTCATCATGTTAAACGAATACGATTGGACGATATCGTTTCCACAATTGCTATCTGTAGGGAAAAATAAAGAATATATAAGTCGACACTTTTTCGGTTCACGTGATGAATATTCTGGATTAACGATTTATTAAGCAGATTTTTAGTTCTAAATGAAAATCTTAAAAAATTAACTGGAGATATTTCTTTAGGTGTTTGAAAAAACGCTGAAATACAAAACGATTGATTTCCAGAAATATTTGTACCGCAAGAGTCATTTCATACATACCCGGCACTGGTAGCCGGTAGCCGGCAATGTAGGTATCAATATTAATTTTAAGCGTTTCCTAAAAAAGACCTTGAATTTGGACTTGGACTTTTGATTTTGGGGGGTGAAAGAAGAAAACTTCAGTTTTCTTTAAATTTATCAAAAACTTCCATCACGACACGCAAAATTTAAGGGCAGTTTTGAAAACTGGAACTAATTTACTACAAGATATTTTTAAAACTAAACAATTATTTATTAGGCCCCTCACCGTAAGATTAAGAAAAGGTTTAAAAATGACTTTTTAAAGACTTTTAGTAAATTTTTCACTGCTTTACAAATATTGATTGCATCAGGACTTAATTTGGTAAAACATTTTAAAGAGCTATAGACCACCAGTATACATATCTGTAAAATTTCAAATCGATCTTTTGAACCATTTTCCTGTACCGAATGATCAAAGTCATTCAAAAACACTAAAAAAAAAGTGATTTTTTTTGTTCCCTTTATATTTTTGACAAGAGTAATTTTAGTTGAAAATTGATATTATGCTTACAAAAATAAATCAGAAATAAAATATGTATGCAAAACAGTTACAACTCTTTTCAAATTTTCAAATACATTTCATAGCAGCCATCGTATTTCAAAATTCGGCTCTGACAGATTTTTTTTCACTCATTTTTTGTTTTGCTGGGATTTATATCACCCATATTTAATTTTATTCAATATTTCAAGCCCAGTTACAATGAAAACAAGCAAAATAAATAATAAATTCCATTCTGATTTGCAACGTCGAAATATAATTTCCAAACAATTTCCGATGTCTGTGCAATTTTAACAATAGATTGCTAATTATATATTAAAGTGTGACTCAATTTTGTTCATACTTTTCAAATAAACTTTTTATGTGATATTTTAACAAACAAAATAAACAACTACTGCTAAGTGTTGTTATATTTCGTATATTTATTGCCTCATTCTTACTTTGATTAAGTTTGTTAAATTCTATTATATTGTCAAATTAATGTGAATTCTTAAAAATGTGTGTTTTTTTAGCACTTTCATAAACATGGAAAAACATATGGGTGTTTTTTTTTTTTCCATTTTTGAATAATATCATTATAGTTTAGGAAATCCTTATAGTCAAATTCGCTAAGTTGAAAATTAAATACAAAGAAAAAATGCTCAACATTTTTAACAGCCTGTTGTTATTGTATAATTGCATGGCACTACAAAACCACTTCTAACTTAAAAGCTCTTGCCAAAATCTTGTTAGGATTAAACATTTTTTCAACAAGTAGGTATCAATTTTTACATTTGTAATTGTCAAAATGACATTTGGAGTTATCATGATACTTAAAAGATAAAATATGCATTTGGTGAATTAACCTAAATTTTAACATTAAAATAAATTTGTTTCCAAAATTTTTTTTATACTAAAACAGCTCTACAGAATTGAAGCAAAACACCCAAATGCACTTCAAATAGATTTTTCTTAAGCTGAACACGTCCATCATAACTTTACACTCCTCTGTGGCTCAAATGTCAGTTTTGACAGCACAACCAATATTAATCTGCAAAAAAAAACTTTAATTCGGCTTCAAAAAGTGTGTTTTTCATAAAGGCATGGTTTTTAAATTGGCACCACTGTTTCTATTATTGACAGGAAATTTGACAGCTGAAATAAATATTTTTAGATATTTTGATCTTGATTTTCACGAATTTTTGGGAAGTAACTGTTCCTGGAACTCTGGTTAAGTGGGAATTTTTCAGCACATAATTCAAAGACAGTTCGATAGAAAATATGTTCTACAAAAGTGATGGAAAATGTAGTTCCGTTTACTGGAATCGACTGTATATCGATATATGGGTGTTAACGTAAGTTCGTTAGCAAAAATTTAATGTCTTCCCCTCTAGACAACAGGCCGGTACTATATTCGTCCTATGATATATGAGCAATTTCTGATTTCTATTAGGAAACATTAATTTATTTCACATTTCAAAAAATTTGACAGACAAACTAACAGAGGACCCGCCTCTGCCCACATAAAAATTTCCTCTATATGAGTAGAAGATATAACCTTTAAAAGAAAATTCGACTTCACCCAAAGTCTCAGTGAAAATAATAAAATTTCAATTTTTTTCGCTGGAGCAGCACAAATCCTTGGTTGCAAGAGGAGGCATTATGTATTTTTTAAGGAGACCATCCTTATTTTTTTTTTTTTTTAATTCTTCTTTGCCCACGTGATTTTCCTTTGAATCTGGGCAAATTAATTTCCTCTAGGGGCGAAGAAGTACTTATATACTGCGTTTGCATGATGATGTTGGCTGATGGGCGGTAAGCTGTTTTGAACTTAAAAATAAACTGCAAACGTTTCTTAGAAGAATCTCATATAAATTAATAAGCGAAAGAAAAAAAAAATCGAACATGAGAAACGCAGACACCACACCGAACCAGGCTAAAGAGGAAGGCTAAGACGCAAATCTGAAGCCAGATAGTCTCGTAAATCATTCAATTTTTGCTCGACTTTCGTTGGAGTTGATTGCATTAGTTTTTTTGTATTCCTTTTTTCGAATCCTGTTCAACAGGGTGGGAATGAACTTTTCAAGGGCCCTAGAACATACCTTTTCTCCTTGAAGTTTCCTCATTTTCTTTCTTCTGTTCATTTATTACAACAAGCGGTATTGAGCCATTATTGTCGTTTTTAATGACGAAAGTTACTTTTAAGGCCTTTATATTTTTTTTTGATTGTCTGAGATATAATTTTTTTAAATAAAAAAAATTTAAATACCTACCGAAATATTTCTCTTTAAACTTTCATTTTCAATGCGATAAAATAAAATGATTCGATAAGAAATTCGTAGGTCCCCTTTTGCATTTCTGCTAACAAAATTTGAGAATTTAAACCCGCTTGTTCTTGATTTTCTACAAGGAACAAATATTATTTTTTTCTTCATACTCAAAATTTAAATTTTCAAAATATTTAAAGAAATTACTAAAAATCTCATAGAATAAACTTAGATAATAATTAAATATAGGTCTTCTTATACCTTCTGCGCCCAAATGACTTGCTTGATTACCCTATACTAAAATCCGACCCTGAGTTTGAAAACATAAATCTCTTGTACACAATGGTTTTTCAATGAAGCGCATTCACAAAATGCTCCAGGGGACATTATTATCTGTGTATGAAGTATTTGCATTTAAAATCTGACGTCTTTTAAAGATCAGACACTCACGAAAGGCGCAAAGGGATTCTTCGCCCATGCAAACGGCAAAAATGTCTAAAAAAAATCCCTCTCAGACGACAAACGGAATTTAATTGAAAATTATTATTTGAGTAAAATAAAAAAAAAAAAAACTCCTCGACTCTAGTCTCAAGTCACCGCCACGCCGAAGCCGAAGGATATTTATACCAAATTAAATCCATGGACTTGTGTGGTGTATATAGTGTTTGTGTGGGATTGTGTAGATCTTGTTAAATTTATGGATCAACAAAAGTTTTGCTAGAATTTCAATTACATGCTAGATAGTATGTGTTGTGTATATGCGTAGAAGAATGCCGAAGGACTTGCAGCGGCATTATGTGGGAAAATCAAAGAATCGTTTTTGATTAAGTTTAACTAATTTGTAGGTCTGCAATTTTGAAGGACGTTTTTGGTCAGTAATAAGTCGAAATTTTGCGCAAAATTTTTTAAAGATTAAGATTTCTAATTGATTTTTATTCAATACTATCTGGCCCGTCCCGGCTTCGCACGGGTAGATAAAAATTGGAATTGCTTATGTCTTTAGTTATGCAATGTGTATAACTTTACTGTTATTAGTTTTTACTGAGAGAATCTTGGTTTCATACTACATATGTTTTTTATTGTACAATCTTTTACGATTACGAAGTAATTGCTTGTAAAACTTCGAAATAGAAAAAAAACTGAATTTTTCAGCAATATTGGCAATCATGTGAAACATTTTAAAAAAGGTTTTATTTTTCGCCTTTTTTGAGGGCATGTGCTAACAACATCCCAAAAACTCAGATTTGGGCTATTTTTTGCGACCTACGATATCTTATTGACTGGCCTTTAACTTTAAAATAAAAACAAGATCGATAAAAATAAATCTTATAGGGTTTTCCATTGGTAAAATAAATCAATTTATTTTTGATATAGATCTGTCAAATAGACAATTTCCCAATTTTGAATGAGGTCTTTTTGCATTCCATTGGGCAAAATAAATTGATTTTTTTAAATTAAATTAAATTTGCAAATCTCGGCAGATTTACCCCTCCTTGTTAGTACAACCAACATAAATCCAGCTGTCAGTTTGCAAATGTTTTTTAGTCATATTTCTGTTGTGAAAAGTTTATATTTCTCATTCTCTTCTAAATGTAAATCCAGGGATGATGATTTTTTTTGAAATATTAATATAGAAGCAATAATGCACAAACACATTGACAAAAATAAATCAATTTGAAATTGTGTTCCATTTGCCACAACATTAATCAATTTTTTAATTGAAATCTTAAAACCAATGGAAACCCCCATTCATTAGATATGTCAGCATTCTATACAAAATTCTTACCCCAAATTGAAAAGTAATTGTTGTTCTATACTTATATTCAACTCGTATTGATTAAACTAGTTCTATTTGTATTTGAAGGTAATCTATAAGGTCTATCAAGGTCTTTCGCAAAACCACAAAAAAGGCAAAATAAACAAAATTTAATAAAATAAACAACTTTTTTTTTTAGGTAAAATTAAAAATCCATTTGGCTAATCTTTATCTTAATCAATAATCACTATTTACTATCTCAAACCACTTTGTCATCATTTAAGCTTGACAAATATTTCCACATTTCTTGAATACCTATATTTTGCTTATTTATACATAATGAGCCTATACCGAACTCAACTACTCATCATTAGCATCAAGCTTATGAGCCCACTCAAAACAAGTACCAAACCTATCTTGAAAAGTGGCACAGCACATTTGTCAAAAAAAAAAAAATATAAAAAAAAAACCTAACCTAACCTTACAGTTGAATTGCAATAGAGCTATATAAAATACATCAAATGACATCTGAGATATTTTTTTTCTCTTTGATGTCATCACATAAGGCCACCGATCGGGGTGAGACTTTTTCTGTGATATGGCGATGAAGAAATGTTATAATCGAAATGTGAGTTTAAGAAGACTCTCAATGACAAAGCCACACATATAAAAATGACAGATAAAGGCGACAACAATATAAGGCGTGCTATTTCATACACTCACACACAGACACACATTTGTATAGGTACAGAGAGACATTAAAACTCTGCATTGTTGCAATAATGCGATCATAAATAATGACGAACTTACTTCGGATGTGACAGGGATTAAGTCGTTTTAGCCATTTATCTTAACGGTGTCATTGATATTAATTCATATTAATCTGTCATGTCAACGGGTTTTGCTATGCGAGTGTAGGCATATTATATAGAGAGACAGCATAGGCAACGTGCATACTTTTGTTGCAAGCGAAAGGTTTGATTTTTTGTATAGAATTGCGATGTTGGGGGTTTTTACCGCCAAACGTAGGAAGCAGTATTCTTTGGAAGTTTAAAAAAAAACAAAAAACAACAATTTAATAAGAAAATCCCAACTGGAGGGTGCAGTGGCAGGTTAGAATGTCACTACAATGGCCTCAGAGTAACAGGCGACCAAGAAAAATAAACTCAGCCTACATAGCGGCACACATGAGATACAAAATTCATACTCGTATTCTTAGCACTGTATTATAACCCCGCGAGTCATAATGTACGTTCGGGTTCGATTCAAGTCAAAAACGTTTGAGAAATCACTTAAGTCGTGATTAAAATTGTCACGAGAAAAAGGCGAGACCGAGATCGAGAAGAGACTTGGTTAGGCGGGACCAAGACCGAGACCGAGACGAGACTGAAATTTTTCGATTTTACCGAGACCGAGGCGAGACTAACAAAAGTCTCGCCTGGTCTCGTCTCGTTGCCAGCTCTACATGGCATTGCCATGCAGGCCTGATTGAAGTAAACATTTAACTACAAGTTTTTTTTTTTTTTTGTAATTTAATTTGTTTAAGTTTCCTTTAAAAAATAAAATTAAAAATCTTAACTCTTGATTATGATTTTTAAATATTTTTAGTCTGCTACTTATTCAAACAAAAATTTTTGAACCCAAAAACATTCTTATTACGAGAAAAATTGAATCCAACCCTGTTTTAGCATGTGGGTGATATTCATTGATATATAGTTTTGCTATAAAAGTATTTCGCTACATGAGAGTTGGAACAAATATCTCACAGTTTGTTGAACAAAATAAACAAAAATGTCGTAACAAAAATTATGTCATTCAATATAATTTTTTTTTTTTTTATTTGTTAAGTTTCGCGCATCAGTGCCAAAATGGTTAAGCGAGACACCGAACCTACCTGCATCCAATACCGTCATAGATATACATTTCGATTGCGTTGTCTTTGTCGTCGTTGTTGTCGTCTAACTTTATGGGTACCTACATCTTTTTTTTTCTACTTCAAGTTTGATTTTGATTTGATGAAGAAAAAGTGTTGATTCGGGGTGATGGTGGTATACAAAGTCGTGCCTGGTTGATATTTGACATTACGTTCGTCATACAGTGGGATATTTTATATGAAAAATTTGGAACAAATGAAAAAACAGGGAGGAAGCATCTGAACTTAGTGGAGTCTTAACTTTTTATTTAAAAATTTAAAAACGAACTAAGGCAAAATTCTATAATCGATATAAATTGCAAATCGAATTTCTTATCTGAAAAATTTTAGTTAGGAGACAAATTTTTTCTTTTTTTTTTCTTTTGCATACATATCTCCGCGATCTCGAAATTGTAGGTACATACTCACTATATTCAATGGCGTAATCCAGATGTGCCCACTTTAAGACTTCTTTGTACCGACCGATATCTTGTTTAATATGCTTTTTTGGGTTAGTCAATCGTTCCTCTGGATACCGCCAAATTAATTGTTGCATTCTTCCAATAAATACTATCAAATTGGCCAAAGTAAGGCCAATTTTGACATACGCGTGTTTGGTTTGGTAGGCAGCCTTAAAACCATGACTAAAATTCAAAGACTGGCTGTAATTGGTACAACTAGTGCCATGAAAACTACACCAACTGCAGCCCTGGAAACACTCCTTTCACTAGTTCCGCTCGATCTTTTTACAGAAGAAATGACGGCCAAAATTTCTCTATGACTAAAACAGTGTAATAATTAGAGAGGGGGCTATTTCGGGCACAATACCCTTACGAAATTTATTGACAAAGACATTCAAACTGACTTTACAATTCCAAGCATTGACTTCAACCCACTGGCCCTAACAGATATCCCCACAAGGGACTTCTGGCCGGAAAACCGGGTCATAAACGATGATCATATATCTCGGTATTTAAGGACGGCGGTACGGTCAGGTATCTTCTCAGATAATCCACCCCAAAATAAATCGATAAAGCTTCCTGATTTCTGCAGTATTTTTCAAGCGGAAGTGCTTGCAGTTTATGAAGCCGCAAGGAGTCTTGCCACATTCGAACTAGTAAACAAAAATATCGCTTTATTGACAGTCAGTCAGGCAGCTGCGATCAAAGCTATATCCTCCATCGTCACTAAGTCTTAACTGGTAAATCGTTATCGTAACGAGCCAAGATAACTCGGTGCAACAAATGTAGTGACCCTTCTACGAGTCCCAGGACGTCGTGACATACATGGGAATGAAATGGCGGATGAATTGGCCAAGAACGGGACATATCTTGACCCGAGCCAAATAGATTCATCTGTATATATGCCACTAGACCAGCAATTCAGTTTCAAAGCCGCAAACGACAGACGGTCATCAATTGATACTCTTGTCGGGTTTTGAGGAATGGCCGGACATCTCAAAGAAAAAAACAACAGATTACCTTCTCGAGCTGAGCAGACCTCAACTGTCCGTTTTGGTTGGAATCCCAACGGGTCACAACTTAATAGGAACCCACATGAGCAGAATGGGTATCACCACATCTGACTTATGCAGGGGGTGTCAGGATGAAGAGGCGGAGGAGAGCTCCTATCGCTTTCTCTGTGGAGTGCCCCAGCCTAGCAAGAGTCAGAAAGACAGCCCTCGGAGAATACTTTTTCGACGATAAGTGCCTCCTTACATTGGATTTTTAATGAATGGCGCATCCAGTGAGACAGATAGATTTTATATGTGTGAAAAAGAGATGGGTAGATTCAACCTAAATTATGCCGATGCGCCAGTTTCAATAAATATTCTCGGATTCAGCATGCAGATTTTTTTTGTGTGAGTGAGAGATACATGGATTTTAAGGTGGATAAGGGATGGGTAGATTGAAATGAAGAGATTTTTGCTTTATAATCTAAACACGAGGAACATTTTAAGGAACGAAAAAAGTCTTCATTTAAAATCCAATATAAACAGCAACTAACTGCCAAGTATCAAGTCGGATTGTGTCAGTCAATCTTCTGGACGGTTTTCTTAAAATCTTTAATCAAAAGAGTGATTTAAGCAATGAATACAAAAAGTTTCAGATTCCTCAGGCTTTTTGGTGTCTATAGTTTTTTTTTTTTTCCAAATTTTTGTCCTTCCTGCCCCATTGTTCGCTATTAATACTTTACGCGCACGTTTTTTTTTTTTTTTTTTTTTTTTTTAAGCATGAGTGTCGTCTGCATTATTGTTAGTTGTGCAGTTTTCCTATTTAGATATACTCTTAATCGGATTTTGGCTTCTTTTAAATATTTTATTTTTCTTTTGCCGCCTTTTGACCCCCGTTTGGGATTATTTTACATTGTTTGTTTAGTTTCAGGTGTGCGATTGTTTTGTTTGAGCTTTTGTTCCATAAGCTAAGCATGTGCTTGCATTTAAAATCAAATTACACGGAAGTTTAACCATAGTTAATGTATTTTGTGTGTACATCTTTTTGACTACATAAGTACTATATTGCGTGAATTTGATGTGAAAACAAACCAAGCCTTATACTTTACAGTATTTGCTTGCTTGCTGCACTCTAGGAGATAAATAAATAACTTGCTATTGTTATGTTAGAGAAAGTGATGTGTTAAAATATTTACTATCAACTTTTCATGTAATTTTATATCAGGAATTATAATTTTTTTTAAATAAGTAGGTACTTACAATTTTCCGGGACTGATTAATCTTTTTTTAATAATTCCATCTGTCCAATATTTCGTTATGATTGCAATAAAAAAGAGAGAGCATTTCCTCATCCAAACTACTTCTTGTCAAGTGTTTCAAGTATTTTTTCTTGTTGTTGTTATAGTTTGTATCTATTTTGTACTCTTGTTCTACTAGAACTCACCTAGTATTTGGCATTCCGAGAACGTAATACCTTAAGCTTCAAGTCTTAAAGTGCCCAGTTACCTACCTACTCATCTACTATAGAGATCTTCTGATGAAGCCCAAAGGCGTGGATGGCAATGTCTAGAACGTAACTTGTTGAAATTCCAATCGAGTGTACTACAAGTCGTCGCCATCGCCATCACCGTGTCGGTCGTCGCGTTGTGTCGTGTGTAGTTGCATTATTGTTGTTGCATTTCGGTATAAACCTAAGACTTGTGTATCTATTTTTGCACCTTTTGGTTGATTATGCAGTGCTGTGGATGGATTGTTAGGTTAGGTTAGGTTAGGTATAAGGTTGGTTATATTAAGCGAAGACGGACGCGACGGTCGGACCAAAGATGCGGTCATTGAATCAATCCTTTGACTTGGTTTGCCCACCATTCCAACTGTTAGCAATGCGCGGCGTGTTGTGTAATCAAAAGATAACGGTATTTAATGGTTTCTGGATGAAGATGATGTTGATGATGAAGAACATGATTATAATGATGATTATGATGATGATGATTCAACAAATGGAAATCTAGTGGTTTAAGGAATAATCTTAGGATTCCTCTCTCAAAGGTGATTGTAATAATGCCGCAAAACGTGGAGGTATAGCGGTAAGTGCAGCAACTTGGCTCATATTGAAATGTCATGATGTCTTTGGAACAAATTTCTGGACATTGGACTTGTACATTTACATGTAGGTACAGAGATTTAGAGTGCACCAATGAACGAAACGAAACGAAAAGAATTTATAATGTTGACTACTTTTGTGAGACAAGCTATACCAAAGCCTTATAGCAAAGACATTTGAATGCGCATATAGAATATTCCCCTTGAAAAAGAATATAACCGAGTCAACAAGTGGGCATGATGATTAAATTTTGTGTTCAATTTCAAATTACAATATCGAATGACCAGGAAGTTGGACTTGGTCGGTTTGACTTTTTATGGATCATCATGAAGTTGGACTTAAAAGACCATTCAAGTTAAAAATAGAATTTATTGAGATGAAATATTTTAATGCTTAAGTAGTTAGGTATACCACATGGCAGCCCCTTGAAAATATATCAGTATATCGATTTTTTCTTCAAAAAAAAAAAAAAACCAACTTATATCTACATTTGTCGACATTTGACTTTTGAAATTGAAAGCTTTCAGAACTTCTTTCTACGGCAGAATGTCTACGTGTCAGGTTGTTAAAAAATCGAAAAAAAATATACCAACATTTATCGCATCTAGCTGCTTAATGACACTGCATCGATTATCTATATACTCTATAGCTATGTAGGTGAATTTCTTAAATTACATAATGTTGGTACGAGTTACAACCAGCCCAGATAAAGAGAGTACTAACTGAGCAGGTGAGTTTTTCAAAGTTCACACAACAAAATATTAGAAGTTATCGAATTTTAACAAACAAAATTATTCAGTAAATTAAATCGTAACGTTACTTATGTGCCACCCTGTATATGTAATGTGTTATCGTAATTTTCCTTTAATTTATTTAATAAAATAAATCGAAATAAATGACAACAAGTTAGTTTAATGAATTATTTTGTATCCAGTTTATCCAGGTTGTAATCGGTTCTGGAGAGTTTCACAAAGTACTTAGGATTTATCGAAACTACATTTAATAAGTTTTGTCAAATTTATCGTAAACTATCAAGATAAGTCAGAGTTCTCCTTTATAAATGAAGAAATTTGGATGAGGATTGATTTATCGAACTTTTCTTCATAGTTTATAAGATTTTAAGATTGTTTCATACAATTTTTTTTATAAAAATTGATAAATTCCATATAAAATAAAAGAAATATTAATTTAAAAATAAATTTTAACTTTTAAATGCCCATTAAAATCAAAAATTTTCTCAAAGTTCCACAATTTAAATTGAGTGAATATACTTCCTCAAAAAGTAAGACTTGCATCCACAAATTCCTTGTCATTAAATTTCATTAATTCACTCGGTCAAATGGTCAGCAATTATTTTGGTTATAAATAGAAAACATGAGACATACAACAAAAATTTTAGTTGCCGACCGAAAATAAAAATAAGTAGAACTTTATGTGTTTTTTCAAATTATATGTTTGAATGTATTTTATGTGTGAAGACACAAAAATAACTATTTGTACAAAATACCGAGTTGAACAGCCTTATATTTCTCTAAACTTGGCTGTTGTCCAATTTCCTGCATCGTGTTGTTGTCGTCGTCGTCATCGTCGATGCACTTTTAAAGTGCAAGAAAAGAATTATGTACCTACATTCAAATGTTTTACATCGATCTATATTATGAAAGGTGACCAGCCGTCGTTTATTTTAAAGAATTTTGTTTTTGTTTTTTTTTTTTTTTTTTTTTTTTTGCAGAGATTGGGCTATATTTTGACGAAATTGAGTTTTTTTCTTTATTCCATACTTACCTAAATAAATATTATTGAGGTTTATGATGAAGGTATGTATGTTAAGCAAAACCATTTTGTCAAATTCGATAGTTTTGTAGTAGGTACTTGTTTATGTAGTTATTATTGATCTGGCGTTTCCAAAATAAAATAAAAGAAAAAGCTAAAAAATTATTTTTAGGTTTTATAAAAATGGTAACCCTTTTTTTTATGCCTTACTGTGCATGAAAAATGCGTTACAAAATATCTCATTGATTTCGTGCACTCAAGAGTCAAACAAATTTTTTTGGGGTGTGGTGGATTAAAAGTGTTGCCAATAATTGTTGGCAGACAGATTAATTCGAAATTATATTTTTTTGTAATAAAATCCAGAAGTATAGCAATAAATTGCAAAATCCCCCATCATGAACACCCAGAAGGAATTGAATCTTCAATCGTGTGTATAACAATCAATTTTAGACGATGTACTTTTACAATCTAACTTGTTTTCTCTCTATTGCCATACATTCATACACATCAAAGCTCTATACAGGGTGTTCGGTATAAAATGTACCAAAAAGCTGAAGCGAATTGATTGGGTTAAGAAAATAAAAAAAAAATCGTATGGGATGATGGGCTATTTTCTCCCGTTTAGACGGGAGGAGCAATTTTCTAAAAATATACTTTACTTTTTTTTTAAAGCCAGAAGCTCATTCTTTTATTTCCTTTTTAATTCAAATTATTTGAGAGAACAGTTTTTGAAAAATTAATTTTCGAACTCAATTTTTAAAAAATTATGAAAAAAATTGTGTTCAATTTATTTTTTTTCAAAATTTTACGTTATTAAGTGGTATTTTTGTTTTTGATATTCGATGCTCCTATTAATTTCCAGTCAAACACTAAAAACCGGATGCTTAAATGTTTTTTAGTTTTTGAGAAAATTGAAAATAAAGATATCTACTTTACTACTTAATTAGTAGAAACAGAATCTTTGGAAGAACAAAATAACCGATGGAAGTCAAAAATTCAAGGCAAACTTACTTTAGTTATTTTCAATTTTCTCAAAAACTGGAATCCATTTTGACATCTGGTTTTTAGTGTTTGGATGAGAATTGATGGGAGCATAAAATACTAAACACGAAAATATTACTTAATAACATAAAATTTTGAAAAAAATTAGTGTGAACACAATTTTTTGATTTTTTTTTTCAAAAATTGAAGTTGAAAAATTATTTTTTGAAAAACTATTTACTAAAATAGCTTATTTTAAAAATAAAATAAAAGATAAGGTTTTCCGCCTTTCAAAAAGGTATAACATGCCATTGTTGTAGTGACCGTTGTTTTTTAATAATTTTTTTTTCTGTCATAAGTCATTTTTGTTTAGAAAATTTCTCCTCTCGTTATTTTTAATTTTCTCAAAATTGAAAAGACACTTGAGTATTTTATTTTACGTATTTGACTAGAAATTTACGGTAGCTCTGAATATCAAAAACAAAAGTGTTACTTAATTACGTAAAAATTTGAAAAAAAAAAAATTAGTTTGAACACAATTTTTTTTTATTATTTTTTCAAAATTTTGAGTTTGAAAATTAATTTCTCAAAAATTGTTCTCTCTATAGTAACTTGAATTAAGAACAAAGTAAAGGAATGGATTTCTGGCTTTAAAAAAAAAGTATAAACTTACATTGTTGGTGTTACCATTGTTTTTTAATCATTTTTTTTCTATTTCAAGTCGATTTTTTAGAAAATTGCCCCTCCCACCTGAACGGAGGGAAATATACGCCCCCACCCATCCCATACGATTTTGATTTTTTTCTTGTCTTAACCCAACCTACTCGCTCTATCCTTTTGGTGCACCTTATACCGAACACCCTGTATAGTAACACAGAGATACAAAAATAAATTATGACTTGCAAGGAGTCGTAGATAGATACGATAGGTAGATGTGGTGTTAAGTGTGTGTCTACTTCATCATTTTGTTGGAAATGAAGTCCATTAGAATGAATTAGATCTTCAATCTCAGAAACAAGATGGCTGAGCTTAAGAACTGTGCGGAGGAGAATAGAAAGATTCACATTAAGGACAGGTCTAGTCAGGGATTAATTTTTATGTTATCGATAATTTTTTATTTTTACTAATTTAATCAAAATCTTTTGCATGTACCTTTTAGGGTAAATAAAATGAAAATTAAATATCGAAAAAACATGCCTTACTTTACTATATATTGAAGTTGCTCAACTTGTGGTATCTTTAATTTGAAGATATGTATCTAAAAAGCTATCGATATTTTTTTTTTGTACAAATTTTATAAAATAAATTTTAAAACTATGAAAGTCAGTTGGTCAATGGTACAATGAGAATTTTAAGAATGTGGTCCAAGTAATGCTAAGTATCGATTTTATATGAATATATTTTGTTTCCTTTTAATCGAAAAAAATTGATCGTATTCAATAAATCGAAAATTATCAAAATTGATTGCTATATGGCAGCTTTTTGTATCTTAGTAATTCTGGAAATAATTTACGAATTATCGATATTTTTAATGAAATGCTTTATAAATTATCGATAGTTTGTTTTTAATATTTTTTTTTTCTATTTATAAATGTCTATTAACTTAGTTACCATAAGGCAGTTGGTAAGCTCAATAGATTTTAGTGAATGCTCTAACAAACTATCGAGATTTTGTTTTCAAAAATTTGGAAAATAAATTATAAAAATTGGACATCAGTTGTATAGTAAGATGTGTCGGAATTTCTCATAAGTGATTATGATTATCGATTTGTATAAAAAACTCTATTAAATTAATCGAAATTTATTTATGAACAGCTTTCGCTATTTAATCGAAAATTGTACGTCCGGTTCATTAGCCTAAGAAGACCCATACAGAAATGGCTCAGAAAGAGCCAATTTATTTTGTTTTAAGTAAAATTAAGTTAAACAGTTAATAAATTTGGTGGCACAACTGCTCATGAAGAACTAAGTCCTAGTGACTTACAACTCTCAACCATCCCTGTGTGCGTGGCTGCTGGAATGGAGGGGACCTACATTGCGGAATCGGAATCTAATGTGAGCGGCACTTTTCAATGACAAGAGATACCTTTGGAGGTTTTGTCTGTTCTTCGCAAGAGGCAGTTGCTGTTTTTTTTTTATTATAAAATGGATGAGGCTGGGAATCGAATCTAGACCTCCAGCATGACAGTCCTACGCACTAACCATCATGCCACGGCTATACTATTAAAATTAAGTTAACTCAATCTTATTTAACAGCGTCTTACCAGCAACATTACAACGAAATAAATTTAAACAAATCGAGCCCTGCCGCTTAGGATGATAGATTCCCGCAATCATCATAGGAAACAAAGCACGTTGTCCATCAATATGTTACTAAAACCGCTACCAACTATAGCCCTGGGAATTCCTGTAGAATGTCCCTCTTGGTTCTTCCATATAGACGTGATGTTGTTCAATGTTTAAAATACCACTGATGGCATCACTGCTATTATACCTAGTTATTATTATTATTATTATTACTTCAGA
The DNA here is from genome assembly GCA_947049315.1 of Epistrophella euchroma. Classification (NCBI taxonomy): domain Eukaryota; kingdom Metazoa; phylum Arthropoda; class Insecta; order Diptera; family Syrphidae; genus Epistrophella; species Epistrophella euchroma. The sequence goes on from OX346248.1 coordinate 59,654,259, forward strand.
AGTTCAGATACTTTTTGAAGCAGAAGCAGCAGCGCACTTGTTTTCGCGCAAACTTATAAGTAGGTATGTACTAGCAACCGAAGCAGCTGTAGCAATCAGCCAGGCAACAAGTTCGTTCAGCACTTTTGCCATCATCACCACACCACACACCACCAAAGCTGCTGCAGCGCTATAGCCTTTAGGCCTCGAAAATAGTGAATCAATGTTTTGAGATTGTGCGCCCGGAATACATAAGCGAAATGTTGTACAAGGTCTGGACTTCGTTTCGATGACGACGACGACGGATGGACATATGGTTCTATGACGAGAACCTAACCTAACGCAGAAAACTGGAAGCTAAATATGCGCGCTGCAAAATTGAACATACCACCGCACCGCACCGCACCTAGAAGCGGAGAAGAGGAAGCAGGAGCAGAAGCCGAAGATAATCTTGTTGAGGTGTTTAAAAGAAACGAGATTTCAGGAAGCAGGTTGCTTGGCTGATGACTATAGCTGGCTGTGGCTGCTGACGAAGCTGGAGTTTGTTCGGGCGCGTGTTACTTTAATCAACTTTTGCTAGCGAAGGCAGCTTCATATATCTATTTCTTCACTTCTTGTAGGAGGAGAAAAATGTTCCTCCTAGTTTTTCCTTTTTTTTTTTTTTGTTTTGTTTTATTATTTTTTCGCTGAAGTGGAAAATTGTTTATTAATGATGAGATGCATAGTTGATTGCAATTGACATAGATTTAGTGGTACTGGGTGCTGCTGTCGGAATGGTGAACAGTGACGTAAGATAGAAGAAGACTTAGAGAGGATGAGAGCGAATATAGCGCGCAGTGTATACGATGGTGGGCATTATATTGATGGAAATTGTGGATGGTTCTTTTTTTTTTTTTTTTTCTTTTTGCACCCGATTAAGACAAGTTATTCTAGAATATTGACATTTTACACTTCTGGTTAGAAAACACTTAAATGGAAATAGAGTATTAGTATAGTTGTTGACGTGTACTCATTTTCTTGTCTATAAATAAACTTAACTTAAATATTTTATGTAAAAGAAATTATTTCAACTTTGTTATAAGCCATAGCTTGATGACACTGACACAATTTATGCTAAGTAAAACAACTCTTTCAGATGGTATATTTATGAATTTATCTTCGAAATGTCTGTAAGGGTTTTTGATTCAAAAGAGCGCTCTAAATGATGAATTAATCCTTTTTGTTTTCGTACGCGCATAAATCCGCTATACATCACCCGATTTGATTGCGGAATTCGACTAAAAAAGTAGGAAAATCATGAAAACACCTTGAAATTTCAACATTTTTGTAATAAAATTGTGTTCGTACGCACATAACTCGGCTGAATATTATTCGATTTGCATGAAGATTTTTGTTTGGATTTGTATTGATGGAGCCGAAAATTGAAAAAATTCGAGCAAAAATTCAAAAAATTCGACCGACACAGTCAGATCTTGAATGAAAACATCTTGAAATTTCAATCTTTCTGAATTAGCTTTTTGTTCGTACGCTCAAAACTCGACTGAACATCATCCAAATTGGATGGAAATTTTTTTGTTGGATTTGTATTGAACCAAATAAACGCACTATGGAGATAGAAATTGTTAAATTAGGCCGGAAAAGTCGCAAAGTCATGATAACAATTTGAGCTTGCTCGACTTTTGAAAGGAACATTAATGATTTAATCAATTATATGTAGGTAGAACGAAGTTTTGGGAAGTAAAAGAACAGACCCATGTTTTTCCACAAATTTTCGTCCTATAAGTCCACAATTATTGTGTCTTTCAACTCTTGAACTAGATGAACATATATTTCTGACAGAAACGTGTCAAAAATCTTAAGAGACAGCGATTTCAAATAATGGAAATCGAGTGCTTAAAAAAAATTTGGTTTTCAAAACCTGTAGCAGCATTCTGAGAGCAGGTCTTCCTTCCGGATTTCGCTGTTTGCATCGAACTTGGTGTGGATTTCGTTGCCGTCAGAAGAAGTTATGGTTCCCAATTAAAGAAAGCTTAGACATGTCCAGCAACGTTCAGTTCGGGAAAAAGGCTTAATAGCACACAGGCACTGAATTTAGCTTCATGTATTTTAAGCCCCACTTTACCGACCAGGCCATAGGGGGGGGGGGGGGGGGGGCGGGGGGTATATCATTTTCAAAAAAATTATTTTGCCGAGCAGACCAAGTCTAAGATTGGGACAATGTGAATATGAGCAACACACTTAAGGCCTGGTCACACAGAGCGCGGTCCGGCGGTCTTTGTAAAAAATTACAAACAAAATTCGCCCGTCGCGTTCTTTGCTTCCATGGTAAAGTATTGACCAGCCCGTCGGCCCGCGTTCTGTGTGAACCAGCCTTTAACCAGCACAAACTCACCAAAAATCACTGGTTAGTGCGGCGACACGCACTAACCAGTGATTTGAAGTTTCAGAGTTCTGGTCAGTAACCTTATTAAAGCGTTATATTTTCAACCCATCGAGTTTCTTACATGGCTGTTAAACTTGGCCAAAATCAGGAAAATAATGTTTATATAAAATTTTAATTTCATTTATTTAAAATGAGGGGTCAGACCCCTGTAAGTATCCCCCCTCTCTTGCCCCGGCTACGGCCTTGCTACTGGCTTCTGCTTCCAAATTTAAACTCAAACGGTTTAACTCCGAAGCTCTGTGCCCAAAAAGGCACATTTTAATAAAAAATTTATATTTCATTGTCCTAGGATTTATACTGTAAGCCCTCCGTTGCTTATTTTTATCAGGAAGAGAAGAAGTTCCTTGAGGAACTTCGATTTTGAAAATATTGATATCTTACCATTTTGCAGAACACTTCATTTTGCTCCTTCGTATGTATAAAAAGGCTTCTGTGATTCATGCATATTACAATCTCTCAATTTCATAGTCCTCTCTCTTCATTTAACCTTTTGAATTTTACGACATTTAACTTAATTTCAATCCCAAACTCCATTACACAGTCAATAAAATCTGATTCCAACTGCTGATAGAGAGGGTATTTTTATTATACAGATATAATAATACGCTATAAAATCCAGACATAACCTAATTTCTAAAGAATCATCATCATCATCATCTGAAAAAAAAATTCATCTTGATTTTATGGCCATTAAACCACAATTGAAAATCCTTGAAAATAGGTCTTAACACAGCAAATAGATTGCGATGCCAACAACTACCATTTAAGAGTGTTATTTTAAAACCCTTAACTTATAATTGTGTACGAGTAGGTTAAGGTATAGGGAACCATCAATATACGATTCGGTTGGTTAATGTTTATTGAACAAATATTAAAAATGCCATCAAAATGCTATAAAATTTGTTACCCATAGAGTTTTTTTTTTTTTTTTTGTAAAAAATTAAATTATTTCTCAGAGATATATATTTTTGTGGTAGAGCATCCAGCCAGTGTGAGCATATCGTTGAGGGTTTTGTATAGATTTAATGCGGGTTTGAGTTTTATTATGATTGAAAATCCATAAGTTGCACTTAATGGTTTTCTTATCTTTACATGGAATGATTTTAATGCGGTCAGAAATGATATTTTTTAGTGTATATCTGACACATAAGTATAGCTTAGTTTTAATGGTTTAAGTTATTTATACAAAACATTAAAAAAAAAAAACTTAAATTTCTGTAATATATTTTTTCACTAATCACTGTTTTTTCTGTTTATTTTTTTTCAGGTACGTTTGACATGATTTTATGAGTAAGATGATACATTTTTTAATTTTTAAAAATTTCCGAGTTTGGGTTAAACAATTGTAGGTATACCTATACCTGTTTACGAAAATTAGTTTTCTTAAAAAATTGCTCAAAAACTCTTAAGTGAAGATCGAAGAATCGTAAAAAAGAGTTTTGTGGTTAGCTGTACAGGTTGAGGAGTGCCATCCGTCCATTGTATCACGATAGATAATCAAGAGACCTCATAATGCTTATTCAGGTATTTACGTAGATGGGGTAGCGTAGTTCAGCTCTGCACTCATTTTTTCAAATATTTTTGTACAGAATTTTTGATACAAAATTTTGAATAACAATTCTAATCGAACAGCGAATTATGCAAGTTGTACAGATTATAAAAATGCAATTTAAAAGTTCTAAATCTTTAAAAAAAATTAAAATCGGCACAAACTTAAACAAATTCCTCAACGAAACTAAAATTAAAAAAAAAAAAACGATGCGAGGTTCTGAGAAACAGAATTCGAAAACTCAATACCTAGGTAAAATTTTGTTTTGAATTACATAACTTTTGCAATGTAAATTAAATTTTGACAACTAAGATATAAACGTTTGATCTTTACCTAAAAACAAACCTTGATTTAATTCTAGCCCAGTAAAGTAATTAAGGGGTTGTGTTTAAAATTTGAGATGTTCAAATTTTCTTTTTCGAAATTCGTATAGTAATATAATTTAAAAATTTATACAGTGTGTGTGGAAAAAATTAGTAATTTAAAAAAAAAATTGGTACAAAAAAAAAAGATTTTCGCTTCAACATATATTCAAAAATGCTCAAATTCAAACCAAAATTCTAAAATTCTTTTTCAAAATTGCACTTGCTATTCTATTTTTTTGTTAACTAACGAATTCCCAGAATTGAAAATTATATTTTTAAAAAATTTTTTCGCCAAAATTCAGCTTTGCAACATCCTGTTCTCAAAAATTACGCTAGTTTTTCTCAAAAATTTTATTTCAAAACTTTGTAATTGTCTGTTTTTAGTTTTGTTTGTTTAAGTAAAGTTTTCGGTTTTCTTAAATTTTTCAAAAACGGCTAAAACGATTTTGATAAAATAAACAAAGTGATTTTACGAAAACGAAGAAGAAATAGAAAATTATTTTTGTTGTTGTTTAAGTGGACTAAATATATTAAATAAAATTCATATGGAACTATTTTTGCGAGCTTTAGTCTAATGCGTTTCGCCCAGGCACGATTGGCTCATGGGTAAGATGTCGTTGTACCCTTAAGACACAGAAAACTGTATTTCAGGTTTTCGCAATCAAAATTGAATTATAGAAATAGGGTTCTGACGTTTTTTTTTAAAGTTAATTTATGAGTTATTCACGTAGATACACCTTTAGCTTTTTAATGACTAGGACGATTTTTTTTAAGGTTTTGTAATCTAGTTCTTCTAAATATTTTAATCAATATTACATTCAAAAAAATTTTAAATATAATTACATATTAAAATAAATTAAACAAAAACTACCTCCATATTTTCGGTCATTTTATGACCTTTTTAAACTTTTTTCCGTTAAAAGGAAAAAAGTTTGTGCGATCTATTTTACATATGTGTTTTTCCAAGTTAAAAATTTTGTGCTTAAAATTAGATTTTTTTTTCTAATTCTTCATTTTTTAGTTTTTATTAATTTTTTCTGAACTTTTTTTTTTTTATTTATTTTGTACCTACCGAAAACGTATTTTTAAGGACATTTTATTTCTTTTCTTTTCTATGAAGAAATTTTGTGTTCGCAATGTTGTATCCAAAATTCAGTGTTGCAGTATGCTCAAGTCTAATTTCTACTTTGAAAAAATCCCCATTTTCTGAACGTCTGAACCCAACTGCTTCCCAAATTCTTTATTAATATTTTTGTTCCAATTTTTTGTTTTGTTTTGTTTTTAAAATTAATTTATTTCTTTTTCAAAATTCAAAATTTTTAAAAGATGAATCTAATTTTAAGACTGTTTTTTGTTTTGTTTTTAAATATTATTTATGGACTGAAGATCCTTAAATTCTTTCAAGCATTTCAAATCTAAAATATCTAGGTACTTCAATTCATATGCGTGGCTAATTTTCATAATAAGTTTTAAACTGACTAAAGCCAGCAAAAGCCCTTGACGAATAATTTTTCTGTTTATTTTTCTCAAATTATAGGTTGTCAACCGTTAAAAAATATGGTGACATGTAAAATACTTGCTTTAATTTGGTTCTGTGCTGTTGCATAAATCAGTTTGATCTTTAATACCATGGAGATGCTAATTTCGCATCTTTGAAAACTTCTTTGTCGCAATAACATATAACACTCAGAGCGAACTGAAACGCTGCTCCATCACATCACACTTAACATTCTGGGCAAACAAATACAATAATTTTTGCACAACATCTTAAGTCTAAACCAACGCCCTAAAATATGCAAAAATGCCATAATAATGCTAGTTTATGTGCGTCTATGTGTCTGTCTGTCATGATGTCACTCTTATACTCACTTCGGTGTGTGGTTTTAATGTTTGCCATCTGTCTAGATGCCTGAAAGGCTGAATGCATGATTTATGCCCACCTTCGGTCGTCCATCTCTATTAAGGTGCGCGCGTGCTCGCCTGCGTCTATAGCTCACTTATCGCGAACTAATTCAAACAAATGTCTTAGCAAACACTCGTTCGTCCGACTCAGAGTGGCAGATCTATTTTGTTCGATCGAGTTCATGTTCCAAAGATGCAACTACATGATGACATACATAAAGACAGTGGGGCAAAATTGTTCGAAAATTGGACCAAAAATACATTTTTTAAAATGTTCAGCCATTGGGATGGAATTTTATCTTCAGTATTATGAAACTGAAATTTACTCTATACGAAGGGAAGGTATGAGAACATGGAATCTTACAACTTTATTTGTCAATTTAAATATAAGACTTTCTTGTCTTTAAGCAAATTCTATGAGAAATATAATGAAATGTGAAAAACACGCCCACCACCACTCCCATTTTCTTAAAAATTTCTCGAAAACTAGAACTAACTACCAGCTTAAGTTGAAAATTTTAGGGCCAATTTCACAGTAGGTACATACTTAAAGAATAAGTGGCACTAAATATTCTCATACTGTGACCTAGTCTAAGTATATAAGTGGAACTTACATAAATCACCAACATGGGAGACTTAAGTGCCCCTCATTTAGGTTATTGTGCAGTAAAATATTCAGCCCTTATCCCCCATATTGGGCACCTAAGTCCCACTTCCTTAACTCCAAAAACGGCAAAAACGGGCCACATATCATTTTCTCTAAGAAATTTAAAACGAAGACTATACTAAAGACACGCCCACTGCCACTTTACCATTTTCTTCAAAAATGTTTTCAAAATTTAAATTGAATATGCACTTTGAAATGGGCCAGAAACATGTGAAAAATATAATTTTTATAGATACTTATGTTTTATCAACCGAATTTTTCCAAATTTACAATACATCCTGTTCCACTGTATAAATGCTTTTTGCATATTGTTTTAAACGAAAATAAAGGTGTGTGTGACCGCTTTCTACTTATGTCCCATCACTATTATCATTGGTTTTTTTTTTACTACTAATAAATTAGCATCCACAAAAATGCAAATATGTCAGGTGAATAATGCAGTGGTGGGTTGTGTCTCTTGTTGGTCTTGTCCTGATATTTTGAGTTGTTGCACATCCATCAGATGCAGATAACTGATCGCTGATACTAAAATGATGATGATGGGTTTTTATTTTAGTTGTTTTTTTTTTTTTTTTAATTTTCAATTTAGCTAGAGATGCACAGCACAGCATTTTGTAAGCCTAAGGTGTGTACCTCCTATAGGGTCGACCGACATGTGATATAGTGCAACCATAACAACCAACGTTGCGATGTCGACCACGACATAAAGATGATGGTATAATTAAATACCTTATACACCTCGTCTGCCCACCTTTGGTTATTTTTTTTGTGCGGGGTAAAATTATTTGTTCCACTCTTCCATCCATACCAGCTACGAATTGTTTGGTAATTTTAATTTATATTTTTGTAGGGGTAGGGCCCCTTATTTCGAGGGGCGCCAATCTAACAAGTTTTCTAGTCTGAACTAAAAGAGTTAAAAATTCTTTTGCGAAAATCTTGCCGAAAACCGAAAAACACTTGAATTCTTTTAGAAAATTTTCTATGATACAAATTTAAACTTAGGGACTTTTTTGTGTCAAGTTCTGAGTCTAGTTGACTGATGAGTCCACCAAACGAGGTCGTCAGGAAGGAACACCAGTTTTTGTGATCTGAAATTTTACCCCCCGCCCCCTCCCATTTTATTTTTAAGTGCTGGGCCACTGAAAAATTTTGAAAATGACACTTTTATGCTCAAATCGATAAAAACAGAAACGTTTTTGAATAAAAAATAGCGCTATAAATTTAAAAATTACAACTTCAATTTTCAAGGCCCCAAATATGTTGTGCTTAGGCCTTCCGTAGGCCTTAATCCGGCCCTGATTCACTGCTGCATAGTTTATGTAGCTTGAATATATATTAGCACCATCATTTTTGCTCTTGGAATTATGGATGAAGTTTTCGAATTGTTATATTTATGAGAACTGATCTCAATTCGTTTTGAGAATTACTTATCGCGCGCTTTTTTTTTCATTGTGTAGAGGCAAGAGTTTAATTGAGAAGAAGCAGAAGAGGATGGGTGTGTTGTGATGATTTGCATATCAATTAGAGGGAAATCTGATTTGATTGCAATTCATGGAAGTTGTTTGTTTGTGTATCTGATTTGATGTGTGCCTATGCTAGGCCTGTGTATATTGTGTAGGAGCGGAAGTTGTGATAAATTTGTTATTGGATTTTTAATAGATCTTGAATTTTTCAATTTGGAAAAAATAAAAAAAACAGAAGTACCTACATATCTCTAGATGTGACTTTGATTAAGAAATAGTTAAATAATGATGTTTTTGTACAATTTTTAATTAAGGCACTAGAAAAGAAAACAATAGTTTTATACCTACAGAAATTTACATATTTTAAGTGTTTAAATTGAAAATCGAGTCATTACGCTGTGATTGTGGTCATTTGAGTTGTCAATTGTATGGGATCATGACATAATCACGAACGACAAAAATCTCGAATGACAAAAATCTCGAATGACAAAAATCTCGAAAAATAATAGATAAATAATCCAAAATTCAAAAATACCGAATGCACAAAAATCTAGAACCAACAAAAATCTCGAAAGACAATATCTCGAAAAAAATCGCGAAAAAAAAATTAATCTAGATTTTTCTAGATTTTTTTTTTACCCATTTAAGGAGTTTAAACTCAAATAAAAATCATTACATTTATTTCATCGGTTTCTAAGGACTTATTTTATTTTTGAATTGGGGGGCTATTTCATAATAAAATAATTCCGCAACCTCGCACCTACCCCAAATCGTATAATGGCCAAGCAGGGGGCAGCAAGCCCCCCATACACACCTCACTGTTTATACGCCGTAATTTTGTTATTTTTTTGGGGGCTTATATCATTCTTTGTTTGGCGACTTATTTCATGAGATTTATTTTGGGGATTTATTTCATCTTTGAATTTGGTGACTTCCAAAAAAAAAAAAAAAAACATTTTGGGAAGTTGTTTCATTTTTGGATTGGGTTTATTTCATTGGGGAGTTATTTCAAGGAGCCTTTTATTTCCACTCACGCTTTGATAACAAACGATCACAACCAAGACTATGTTCAGTGCCTACGTTCTGTAATTCTCATATGCCTAAAATTGGTCGAGAAACGATGAAAACTGAAACAAAATACATGAGTTTTGTTCCATTTTTCAGCGTTTCTCGACTGATTTTTTCGATGTGAGAGTTACAAAACGTAGGCACAGGTAACTGTTTTAACAGTAGTTTTGTTAAAAAAGCATGCGAAAAGCAAGTAATCTAAAATTAATATATTATTTTTTTTTTAAATTTTTGCATTCGAGATTTTTTTTTCTAGATTTTTGCACTTCTAGATTTTTGTTTTCTAGATTTTTGTTTTCAAGATTTTTACTTTCGAGATTTTTTTTTAAATGAAAAGCCAAATACAGTCTGCGTTTTAAATCAATATTTATTAAATATTTGCCGACGTTTCGATTCTTCGAGATTTTTGTTTTCTAGATTATTGCTTTCTAGATATCGTTACAAACCTCAATTGTATTAATACATTTTCTATTCCTTTCTTTCTTATTTGATTTACTAGAAAATAATTGAGCAACAAATCCAAAACAATTCTTCCTTAGTTTTTGACAGCAAAACTGGGGGAACTTTTGTGAGAAATTGTGCATAATACGGAGCCCTATATCCTTAGGCCGGCCGCACATTGGATGCGTCAACATACGAATGAAAAAGTCCCAACATACGAATGAAAAAGCCCCAGCTTTGGGGCTATTTTTCATTATTTGCTTGGGGCCATTTTTCATTGGGGCCAAATTTCATGTAGCCGTTTGACTGTAAATGACTTTCTTTTTAAATTATGTCAAAGAGGCAAAAATGAGACAAAACAATAAATGTCGCAACGAGAAAAAACGTAAAAATAAATCTATTAATTTTTACTTGCTCAATTAGGGCAAGAATTGGTATTTCATTGGCAATACTTTAAAATTAGATTTTTTTAAACATTTTATCGTTAAATAATGAATTCTATATATTCGTAACCTTTTGTTGAAACAACTGAAGACTTCGAAACGTCGCAATTAACAAAAAAAATAAAAATAAAAAAGACCAAATAGCCCACATAAGTCTTCAGTTGTTTTTTCGTTAAGGATAAGGACATCATAATATCATTTATGTCGTTTTTAAACAACAATAGGAGCAAGTTCGTGCGATCCAGTCGTACATAATTTTTAAATAAGCCCACATGTTTTATGCAAATTTGAAAATAAGTCTACACGTATGATGCGATTTAACAGTATGAATCCAAAAACCAGAAGGTCTAATAGCAAATGTAATAATTTGTTTCTTTTCTATTTTGGCAATTGAAAAAAAAACACATTCTTAACATCTAAACGGAAGCTCTGGACGAAAAAGAACCCAGCATGAAGCAGTTATGTGATGTAAGTCATCAAATTGTGATGCGCTAATTGAATTAAACACGAATTAATTAAATAGCAAGACATTAATAATACACCTACAACCTTTAACAACCATAAAGAGAGCGAAATAGATTGAGCTCTGAATAGTCATAAACACCCATAGGCAATAAATTTATGAAAAGACATAAAAACAACCCACGAAACGACGACGACGACGCATGCCAACGAGCGAAGCGTCAGCGTCAGCGACGCGACGATGCGATTAATGGCGACTGTTTAAAAACCAACTTCAGGCTCAATGCTAAACATCTTCCATTGTTCGATATGTGTTTGTTGTTTCCTATTATATTTGTGATGGAATTTTTGATTTTATAATTTTTTGCTATGACCTATGAGCCTCCTAACCACTATACAGTTAGATGGTGTGGTTTTGAAGAAAGGTTTTGATTTATAGTCACCTTTAATGAGTTAATATATTAAGAATTGTATTCAACTTAAATGTCTATTCACCAACAACTGCGGCCAGTTCAATTGGATTGACCTTTTGAAAATTATTTGAAGTTGTTGTGATAGTCCAAAGTTGATATTTATATAAAAGGTCATTGAATCATTTGAATTTTGAAATTGAGTGAAGAAGAGTTTTTGGAAATCAAATATACTCAAATCTATTTTTACTTTGTTCAGGTGGTTTCGAGCAGAAAAAATTTTATGAATTAAGTTTATCATAACGAAAACGATGTAAAGTACCACGAACTCGAATAAATATACAAAAGAAATAAAAATTAATTTAAAATAAAAAATTATATTAAATAAATCCCCTTCTAAAAAAATATGTATGATGATGGAGAAGTGCAAAAAATTGGTTTTCACTTCTAACTTGGTACGAAGCACTTCTAAGTAATTTCATAAAAGGAGATTCGAAATTTTGAGTTAGGACGGGTAGCTGACAAGCAGTGATTTTGTTTTTTTTTCGAATTTATTCGAAATGTTAAATTTGATTGCAATGAAAACGGCGTTCACGTTTTTTTTTTTTTTAATATTGTAAGAAATTTGATTAACAATGTAGGGGAACCCGGGGCATAATGGGTCCCCTAAAGTATTTTTATATCGAATAAAGGGTCAGCTCTGAAACGCAATCTACCAGCTTTAATACATCGCTCGCTTTAAGGGGAAACCCCTTTTTTGAAGAAGAATGGCAGTTGCTTTTCATTATGAAAGAAAACTAAATTTTCGATAGTTTTTTTTTTATTATTTTGTTTTTTTCAAAGTTATTTTTTTAATTACTGGGTCACTTGAATATTGGATTCTCTTTATTTGATATACCAAGATGGGCATGGGTGCCCATTTTGCCCCGTTAATGTTTTTAGTATCTATTTCTATATGATTTTATCAGCATGTTATACATTTTCTCAGTTGTTTCGCAATTATGACATGCAGACTAAGTGACATGAAGTAAGAATAATGTGCTTTGGCTATAGGGTTAAAAGTTTTAATCACGTCACGTAGCAAAATTCAGATACACAGGAAGGAAGCAAATTCAGAAGACAAGGAGTTCTTGTATTATGGGTATTTACACTTCCAGTCCACGAATAGATGGGTCTCCTGCAGAGATTGTTGAAAATGGTATAATTTTTCTTGTGCTGGGAGAGGCTCATGTTGAGGAATGGAACAAGATATAGGTGCTCACATTATTGCAATCCAATTTAGCTTCGTGCCCATTATACCCCACATATGCCCATTATGCCTCAGCACCGCGGGGCATGGACAAATTGAATGACTTTTTTAAAGCAAAAAAAAATGTACCAAATAATTTTTGCAGTTTTTATTAACAATAATCCTTAAGGGGCCCCAGGGTTCCCCTATAGTTATTTTTCCATTGGCAATGTAAATATTGCTAATTCCTGCGTTTTCACATTTGTTTTCAATAATTTCGTTTGGCAAATTCCTATTTATATGTAATTTTGCGCAAACTTTTCATTTCGCATTTCATTTTTTTAAGAAATTAATGTTGAAAATTAAAAACAAAAATACTTCTTAATAACGTAAAATTTTTATCAAAATTACTTTGAGCACAATTCTTGCTATTATTTTTTCAAAGTTTGGAGTTTAAAAATTTATTTTGCAAAACTATTCTCTAAAATAAGTTAAATTAAAAAGAAAGTACAAGGACGGGCTTTAAAAAATTTATACATAGTAAGTGTTGCCATTGTTTTTAAATGATTTTTTTTCTATTTCAAGTCGACTTTTTGGAAAATTGCCCCTCTCGCCTAATCGGGGGAAATAGATCTCCCCTCTTCTTGGGAATTACTCGCTGTATATTTCTCATATTCTTACATAACACAATATCTGGATATTTCATTTCGCAATTTAGTTCTTGATGGAAACCTAAATGAATAACTAATTTTATTATTTTTTTCATTGAAACATAAACTGAAATTTATATTTTATTATAATTTTAGATTTTGAGATTGTTCACTTGTTCAGAGACTTTCTTAACATACCTTTACTGTAAGTAATAATCTTGAAGCCTACTTAACTTAGTTCTTGCCAAGGTTTTTCAAACTACGAAATTGCTTTGACATCACTCAGTGGTTACAAACGTTCTAAACACTTTGTTTCCCATGTGCCTTATATTTCCTTAAACTTAACTCATTATAACTAATTGAAACTGCCAATTGATGCAAACTACTTTAAATCCATCTCATTTCCCAAAACAGCACCCGGATAGGCTAACCTCTTAAAGCAATCACATACGTATAATAATTTATTACTCGAAAAAAAAAACAAACAAAATCAAAATTGCATTTAAATAGCTTAACAAAACAAATTGCACTTTTGCATGCTGTGAGAGCAATGCAAACATGTTATTATAACAATCAGTTAAATCAGCATCTCTCAAAAACAGAGTTACCACCTAAAATATTCAGGAAGCTCAAACAGAAAAAAAAATAACTCATCGACATGGAGAGCGGAGTAGTTCTTCCAGTAAATTTGCTAGAAAAACTCAGTGAACTTGAAAAAAATATTTTTTCTTATTGCCTATACATATTTAAAAGAATAAAGAAGATTAAAAATTTAAATAAATAATACATCTGTTCGTTTACTTGCCAAAGTTCTGTCAAAGTTCATATATCAAAAATAAATCATCTTTATAAGACTGTCAGTTTTTGCAAGTAAACGGCTGTATTTTCCTGTCAATTTTTTGATCCGGGTCGATTTGTAACACGCAAATGCAGAAAAAAACATGATATCTGTATGATCTAAGAGTTAGTTCCTGTTCTGATGGATAGATGGCTATTTTTTTTTCAAATTGCGTCACTGACAGAGACAAAATATATGTGAGAAGAAAAAAAAACAAATAAAACTGTTTTGATTACTGAAAACAGATGTTCAAAAAGTAATAATTATTTTGAATTTCTACCGAAGGTAACTCTGCTCAAGAATTCAATTTAAACAAAACTTAATTTTCTGCTTCTTGTCAGTTTTTTTTTTTTTTTTTTTTTTTTTTTTTTTTTTTACCAAATGCAATTTTTCATGGCAAATTAAATCCGTTAATTCAAAAGACTATGTCAGACAAATTAGGACACTGTCAAGAGGAAGAACTGCATGTGTTGTGAGTGGTACATTCATATTAAGTGATAGAATGATTCATAATGATCCTCAAGCACAATGAAAGAATGAAAAATTAGGGCAAATTAAAAGACAGGATCATATGCTCTTGATCGATGGGTTGAGATATGAAAAAATACAGACTAGGTCAACACTCGGCACTCATCATCTTGCCCTGAATTGCATAAGTGGAAGTTGATTTATATTTTTGTTCTTGTCAAGATTTTTTTTTTTTTTAATTTTTTATTTTCGAACTTGAGTCTTAAATCAAGCATGATATTACTCATATTTAGATGAAAAAATGCTTTCAGAAATATTTATGATTCAGATAAAATGTGAGTTGAAAAATGTGGTTCTGACAGCTTTGAAGAGGGAGTTGTATGACTTCGTTGAAGAAAAAAAAAAATTAAAAAATTGACATTATTGTGTCAAGTTTTAAAAATATTTTAATTCAAAAATGAATTTGAAAACAATCTTTAAAAATTGAAAAATTATTTCAGTCTTGGTACCTACCTGCATATGCCTTAGAAAAAATTACCACACAAAACTACAATAAATTATAATTTTATTTATATTTTCAATCAAACTTCCCTAGATATAGTCCAGTCAACGAAGGAAAAATAAATCGTGTAGTCTGGATAATTTTTTTAAGTGGCAGGGGTGACCCCCAGGTATACCCCACCCATAGGAGGGCCAATAACAATTGTACGGGGGGTTAAAGGCCTCCCAAAATGTTTTTTTTAGAAATATCTCCTCAATGGTGCCTTGTACAGAAAAAACGTTTATGAAGAATTTGTAGCTTAGAAAATTTCCTACAAAAAAGATTATAACACTTTTCTTCTTAAAAATAACGGTTTTCAAAAGAATTCAATCGGTAGAGCACAAAAATACTTAGGATGATTCGCATATAAATATGGAAAAATAAAGTCAATCAAATCAATCTCATATTTCTACACAATCCACTGCACGTTCTACTTATATGCACATACTGGCGACATCAATTAATTTTTCAAAGTCTGCTGACATATTTTATTAAAGTTTATTGCAAATTATTTTAATAAAAACGTCTAGCTACAGCCTTAATTGAAGACCTATCAATAAATCACAGAAAATTCACATTTTATTGACCTAAATTTATTGGCAATTTAAATTGTAAATGGAAATGAAAAACAAATTCTACGTTCATTTTTTGCACATATGTACGTGTTTTTCCATCCCACAATAGTCTGTATTTTATTGTATTAGTTTGTATGAATGTGTATTGTGTATGTCATGTGTAAGAAAAAAAATTCGCTTTGCTTCATAAGTTTGATCAACTCTGTTAAATTTAAGCTTTAATGCATCGAGCTTTCTACTTTATGTAATGTGTAAATAAAGTCGTCGATTCGATATTTGATATTTTTAAAATGGCTTCAACCATTAAACCCATAAACCACTTAACTTTCTTCTTAATTACAAAATTGTAAGTATAACTTTATGTACACAATATGAAGATATTTTACGAGTGCGCAATTGAAAACTTTATTTTTTCCTATATACAAATCTAATGGTAGATATATTTTGAGGTATAGACGTTTATTATTCTCTTCGACTCTATTTTGAAGTTTACCTATCTTGATGTGTGATTATGTAATAAAATGTGGTATTCTATAAGCTGGAGTATGTAATAGGATAAGTACAAATATATTTAACTTTTTTTTTAAACCATAATCTTACTCCCAAAAGCCGGCAACGTACATAATATAGAGTTAGTACCTACATACATATTTACTACTTGTGCAGATATTAAATTGCAAACCTTACACTAAGCTTCTGTGCATTTATGAATCCCAGTTCCCAACGACTGCTGCTTTATAATATGTGAAATAATAAGCAAACATAGTCGCGCCACTGCCGCTGCCAGCCGCCCCTAACTGTCTGCGGTTCAAGGAATTTTCTTCCATGAATTTCCCGGTGAAAACTGAATGAAATGAAACTCCCAAAGGAAGAGAAAAGCGAAAAAAAACCCTAAGACGGAAAAACAATTTTCTATACCGCATAGCGCACACACAACTGTGGGGCGTGTATAATTATTTCTTAATAATTACGCGAACGTAGCAAAAGCAGATATCATTTCACAGGGTGTTTCAGATCTCGAATGCTTTTATTCAGACGAGACGATAAGAAATACAAAAGGTATTATCAGTGAGGCTGCTCGGAGCAGATTAGAACAGTATACAGCAGGATTTTCTGTACTTGCTTTTGAATTAGAACAACTTATAACAGCTTAGAACAGAGATTTGTGAGAAATGTCAAAATCAAGTATTGTACTTCTCTTGTTCTGTTCTGACTATTTCTTCGTTGAACAAACTTAAATGTGGCAGCTAAGTCCCAAGAGCGCTGCGAAATCTTGAAACATTTTTCTGTGCAAGAAATGTATGAAAGTGACAAGTAACTAGCAGTCCGTACATAATACGTCAATTCTTATACGAGTAGTATAGGGAAAGTATTAGTTTCGTGTAAAAAAAAATCTAATTTGTAATCGAACTCGTTACTAGGATGATATAGAAGTGCGAAAAGTGAGTTTCTCCATACCTTCCGTCCGTCGTGTGCATCCGCGCGTCTGTGCGTCCGTGCATCCACTTTAATTTGAGCTGCAGCTTAAACAGGTGAAACGATTTGCTTAAAATGCATTTTTATGTCAGGGGAGGGGAAATTTTGATTTTGCTCATCTAGAACAGCTAGCCACTGCGTTTCAAGTTTTTGCCAAAAAATTTGCATTGCGGAAATAGAAATTTTTTGTTTTGTGAAAAAAAAAAATGACTTTTTTTCGCGTATATTTTCTGTATGGGTCTACTTTGCTAAAATTTTATAATCACTGTGCTTCAAAGTACATAGTTCAAACAATATTGCATTTAAAAATTTTGAAAATATTTTTTTTTAATAAAAAAAGTATCAAACATTTTTTTTAATAACAGGACAGGAGTCATGATCAATTCATCGCAAAAGGCACTACCCGTGAAAAAAAATATCCGTTTTAGGTGCCACAGAGTGGGACTTCATTGCAATACCTTAGGCCTGATATTGCTATGCATTTAATAATACGCCACGGGCTACCACCTCAAAATTCTTAATTAATTTGCTTAAGATGCCTCAACAAGCAGGCTCTTCCAGCCAGCTCTTTCTCTTGAGCTCTTTAAAATGGGATCTTCCTCTGCTGCGCATTCCATCAGGAGTAGATTCAAAGTCTCGTCGAGCTTTTGCGTCGGTTTCATTTTCAACAACTGAATTTTTAGCACGATAACGCGTGGCCTTGTGGAATACCTTCCTCGACACCAAAGGGTTCATTTTTATTCTAGCCGACTTTGACGGAGAAGCGTATTCCCTCCATCTTAATTCAACAAAAGCGGACGAGCTAAGACTGTTTCACAATTCGACAAGAAAACAAGACGTCAGCGTGACGAGATCTCTTCGCAGTTCTTCTCTCTTAAAATCGAGTTTCAAACAATGAAATAATACATAATGAAGTTTTTCTCGTCGTCACGTTGCTTCTTGATTTCAATTTTTCGAACTTTATGACGTTTCGTGACGACGAGAAATGCTTTATTATGTATTATTTCACTGTTTAAAATTCCTTTTTAAAAGAGGATAACTGCGAAAAAATCTCGTCACGCTGAATGACGTCTCGTTTTCTCGTTGCATTTGTGAAACAGCCTTTAGGGAGGGATACCGCTAGACCGCATATCTCTGTATAACTCGTTCCTGTTAACTCTATCAAAACATGCGACTTTAAATCGATAAAGAGGTGATGTGTATCGATCTGAAACTCGTAGGTTTTTTCCAAAGTTTTTCAGAGTCTCAACTTTTGATTAACGCGACCGACCTAAATAGAACTGATTGAGGCCGATCGATCAGATTGTTGACAAAAGGTTCAAGACGATCACACAGTACGTGCATTAGTGACAAGATTTTTTGCTACGTTAAGGAGACTTATTATATACCTCTGTAGAAGTCGTAACGACAACCAGTCCAGTGCTACGGTGCTTGGCAGACATCTGCCCTGGTCTTGTATAGCTTTGGATAGAACTTCACCCATGTCGTAAAAACCTTCGATCAACTGTAGGTGGTCGAGTTCCTCCCTGACTGAAATCAGATGACCTATAGGTACTTTATTTAGTCAAAACCTGTATAAAAGAATACACCCTGTTTAGCTTCGTGGGATATGTTTCCATATTTACGAAGACTGTGATTATAGAGCGTTTTTTTTTTTTTTTGTTATTACTTTCCTGAGTTACTCTCATGTGAAATGAAAACCGACACGGGCATTCACGTAAATCACGTATATTCGTAGACTTTGAAAAGACAGAAAAAAACAAACTCATTGGAAAAAAATTCGCATCGTTGCAACTTGCATGTCAGAATGTCTCATCAGGGCTGGTGGTTAGATTTTCTTTTATTTTTTATATTTTTTGTTTATTCCTTTCTAGGCTTTATGAAGACAACAAAAAAAAATATTCTAAAGTGACAAAAGAAAATCTCATTAGAAAAGCATTTTCGTAACGTACCTTACATACTCGTACTATACCTAGAGAAAAATATGACGGACGACGTAATTAGATTAGACGATATATGCACCATATAGTTCATTACAGAACAAAAGACTATTATACCTAGAATAGAAGACAACATAACGTCAAGCTTTATAGCAAAGAGTCCATAATAGAGTCTATAATTAAGTCTTGTTATGCAGTAGGTTTGCAATACCTTTACAAAGATTATGATGGAAGAAGATCCAAATGCCACTAGTGTTCTATTTTGTAATGCATATAGAGAGAATGTCAATCATGTGTACTATAGTCTAGTTTAAATGGGTGACCTCAAGGTTGGTAATTGAACTCTAATTGCGAAAGAGAAAGAGAGATTAGAAACTGACGTTGTGCATTTGAGGCTATATCTACTAATAGTCCATTGAAATGTTACATTAACCTTGCATTTCATATACTAGACAACATTTTTTTTGATGGATCTGTAGGACTGATCAGTGTCAGAGTGTAAAAACGAGTTTTCGGGCTTGAAATCCCTCCATTTGGCCGCCATTTTGGAAAAGGGGGTTTAAAAATGTCTTCGTGATATCTTGAGAAAATAGATGACCTTTCTAAGAAATGTATCTTAAAGAGGATATCAAATAAATAAAAGAAGAAGATAATGATATTTTTCTTGACAATGATCATCTTTTTTTGATTATAACTTTTTAATCTTCAATTTTACGACAAAAAATATGTCAACATTAATTGTAGAGAATTTAATTCTCTACAAAAACGTAGTAAAATTTTGTTTGCGCGATGTATGGTTCTCAAGATATCGTGAAGATTCTTTAACGGCTTTGAATTTTTTTTATTGTACAGGGTGTTCAATTGAAAATGAATTTAAGTATTATAATACTGCGTTATCATTAGAGCTGAAATGAGGTAATTTGGCAAATTACATAAAAAGTGTTCACATTTCAAATTTCCTAATTTTGTTTGACGGTCCAGATTGTCAATCGCTTGTTTTTGTTATTTTTTACATTGAATTCTGTCATTTTAAATGCGTTCCACTTTGAATGGATTCCATTTGGATGTGTTCATATAAGTTTTACGTAATTTCCTATCGAATTTCGTGCAAATTTAGTTAAAATTACCTTATTTGGAAATTCGAATTTGTATATGGGAAATGAGATGATTTTGAATTGAATTTGGAAATTTTTAACGAAATTACCTCATCTGCTCTAATGAAAACGCAGTATAAATCTTGAAAACACGTAAAATAAGTCTTAAATTTTATTAGTACCTAAAAATGTTTATCAATTTTTTTTTTTTTTTTTTTACAGAGATGGCAACGAAGGTGGTTTGTGTTGTACGACGATGGCGAGCTTACATATTCCGTGGACGAACACGTAAGTATTTTTAAACTTTCTTTCCTTTCTTAAATTTCTTTAGTGACTTCCTAAACTTCCTAAAGTATCTCCAAACCGAATTCCAAACCTCACACTTAACCTATAGGCTTACCCCCTTTAGGGAGATTGTTGTTCGAAAATAATACCTTCAAAAGTAAATTCCATCTATGTAGTTACACATATCTAGACTCTAAGATCATATATCAAATATCCAAAAGATTATAATCATCATCGTCGTTGCTGAGAGTGAAAAATTATGAAAATCCCATTTGGTCAGGCGACCGGCTAAGACCTACAATTTATTTACTTCTTTTGCTGCAATCTAACTTTGTTGTATACATAAGGAACATGGACAGGTCCATGACAGCGTAGCCAGTAGGGTGCCAATTAGTGACTTAAAACATCCTTGTTCTAAATATCCCATCGTTGGAAAAGTTGTAGAGATAAGTATAGATACATTACATATAGATGCATAGATACTTTGAATATAAGGTTTGATGTCGTGTTAAATATCGCATGTTTAGCTTGTTCTTTTCATACCTAACTTCATATACATTTTTTTGTTTATTTTTGATGGGAAAACATAAAATATAAAAATTGTATCTTAGCCACTCCTTAAATTTTGTTGACATGTGCGAAACTATTACGACGCGACGATGTTATAATTCATAAATTGTCAATATTACGTGACCCAATCTCTCTATATGTATAGATATATCGGAATTTTTTATCTTTCAAGCTTAAAGATATTTTTTTTGTTTTTTTTTTTGATCTGGTTGAAAATTAAAAATGAACCACAACCACCAGCCAGTTTGAAACTCAAAATGAAATTAAAGATACTTATCGCATGTTTAAAGACCTGTGCAAAATTTGCAGTGCCAAACCAGTGTCAGCTGCTTGAATTCACTTGTATAGTAAGTTCCAAAGAATCGAAAGTGGTCAGGAAAATCTTGATATCCTTGCTGCAAAACAAGTAGAATTCCACGCGAATTAAAATCAACTTAATTTTGTGTACTTTAAATTCAGCCTTTTCAATGATAAGGAGGGCGGGGGGGAGGAAAAGGGTTTTTTAATAATGTGGGACCAAGTTTGAAAGAGAGACCAAATAATTGGAACTGATTTTTTAATAAATAATATGTAATTGCGACCACCAGCAAGAAATTTACGAATGTCATAAATTGTCATAATTATAGAGAGAATGATAAAAAAAAATAACCCAACACGTGTAATTTGGCGGAAGCGCAGATCTATGGGGTGTATTAATAGGTACTAAGGTTTTATGGCACCGAATCTTTTTCAGTATCCAATATGTATCTATAGGTAAAGTTTTAAGTATTTGAGAAAACGGTTTTAATTCTTAAAAAGGCAAAGAACTATTACTTTTTTAAACTCCACGTAATATTCTCGGCAAACTGTTGTTGGTTAATTATCAAAAAAAATCGATTGTATCGATTGTAAAAAAGCTATCGATAGACTATCATTTTTTAAATAGGTATGCGTGAAGTGAGCACCACCATTTTCGATTTTCAAAAAAAAAAAATGTGCTATATTGCGCTCAACCTGCGCAGCTTGTGCCCAATGGCGGTGCTAACTTTACGCTTCGCAAAATAAATTTTTGGTTCTGAAAGCTGCAAATGTGTGAATATTTGTTTATCTCTTCTGCACTTGGCAGCACAAACTGAGAAAATCTTAATTTAAAAAAAAAATCATCCGTCAAATTTGCGAATTTAAAAAAAAAAAAACAAATTTACGGCACAAATAACACAAGTTCAGCATAGACCACAACTTTTATTTTTCGGAAAATCAAAAATGGCGGTGCTGACTTCACGCTGAATGTTGCACCTTCGCAACATTTCTTTTAGTCGTAAAAGTTGCAAATTTGGGTTTTTTTTTTGTATCTTTTCGGTTCTTAGTATTATTTTTTTTAGCACAAAACAGCACAACTTAAGGTTTTTGGAAAAACCTAATTTAAAAAAAAAATTCATCCGTAAAATTTGCGAATTTGAGAAAATATTTACGCCACAACGTTATGGGCACAAGAGTTGGGCAGATCGCAGCACAACCATTTTTTTACGAAAATCGAAAAGTGCTAACTCTATGCCCAGAATTTTTAACCTATAGGTACCAAAAGGAAACCAAAACGAGACAATCATGCCGATTAAGAAATCCGCAAAACATCCATTTTTCAATATAGTTCGCTACTTCTTCCTCAAAAAAAGGGAAAAATAATATTATTTTTCAAGAAGTTCCCAGGAAAACTTTGTTATTTATAAAATACCCTTAAATAATTCCTAATACTTACTTTTTTCTGTTTTTTTGTGTGTCTTTTTAGCCCGAAACAGTCCCGCAAGCAAGTATCGATATGACAAAAGTTATCGAAGTCACCACTGCCGAAGATGTAACCGGCCATACAAATTCAGTTGCCATCACAGCACCAGATCGTGTTACCTTTATTAAAGGTACCTGCCCCGAAGAATCCAAATGGTGGTTGAATATATTGGCGGCATTTCCGAAATCAAAAGGCCGACACAAAAGGAATGCAACATTTCCTGGCGGTCAAGCAACAACAATATTACAACAACAATCGAATAGTACGATCACAGGTTGTATTGTTGGATCACGTAATCGCCATAATTCATATCACAAGGACACACTTCTTACTGGAATTGGAAATTCTGGTGGTGGCGGTGTTGATTCTTGGGATCCAACAAATAATGCCAATGTAAATGATATGGATGATGATGATGATGATGTTGATGATGAAGATGAAATCAATGATCCAGATGAAGGAAGTGGAATGGATCGTAATCATCGTCAGACATCAAACGATGGACAGGATGAGAATAACAAAAATGCCGGAAACGAGATCACAAATCGTGGTAAGTTGAAAATTTTTGATTTATTTTTTATATGGATTCCCTTGATTTCATTAAAAAAAACTCTCGACTGAATCGTATATAAATCAATGTCCCCAAAGTTAGAAAAGAGCTCAGCAAAACAAAGTTTTTTTTTTATGATGTCATCAGTAGCTGAGTGAAATGATGGAAAATGGTTCAAAACTAGAAAAAAATAGGTTTGGTCTCATACTTACGAGCTACTTAACACTCTAAAACCAAGAAAAAAAAAAAACGGTTAAAACAAAATTAATAAATGTTGAAAAAAAAAATAATAATTTTGTTTCCGATTTTTTTTTTCGACCTAAATCTATTTTAAATATTTAGGATTTCACGTATTTTGACTTATTAATTACCCCATTTTCCAAGATCAGACCAAAAAATGAGGTTTTAATTGAATTGTTGGATAAAAATCGAATTTAAGTTAGCAGCGCAAGGCTTCGTATGGGAATTTGAATTATTTTCTTTTTGCCTCAGATAGTCCAGTCAACGAAGGAAAAAATATGCCTCCACCTGGAAATAAACCCAACAGTTTTGAAACTTGGCACACTTATTAAGAGAAGACTAAAGATGAAGTGTACAAATGTCCCCATGAACCTGAGGTGAGCTCTAGCGGCAGGAAGGTGTAACATGTCGTCTTTTTCGGTTTCTCGTGTTTATCTCAGAAATTGTTTGTTCTTTAAAAAAATAATCTGCGACAAAAAAATAGCTTAGAAAATTCTCTACAAAATGGATTATGACAAAATTTTTCATATCTGTCATATTTATCAAGTTATTTGGCGCCTAAAATTGGTATTTTTAAAATTTTCTAAAAACAGCCTCATTTTATATACTTACTGTCTTATTCATAAACAAAAATTGGTTATTTCAGCTCTCGTCTTCAGGGAAACTATACCATGGAATAAGAATTTTCCGGACTCAAAATAAAGGCAATTACTTACTGCTCCATTTGAGTCCGGAAAATTGTTATTCCATGGTGTAGTTTCCCTGAACACGAGAGCTAAAATAACCATTTTATGTTTATGAATAAGGCAGATAGTCAAAAGCCGGATAAAATTAAGGTCGAAAAAAATTTACAAAATTTTTTTCAAAATTTATTAAAGATTTCTTTTTTTTTTTGTAAAAACCGTTTTTTTTTTTAATTTTTAGAGCACTTAATTATCTCGTAATGGTCCAGTCAACGAAGACTTTTATAACCATAACATAAATGCAAAAATCCATGTAGTCTGAGTTATTTTGTAAGTGGTAGGGGTGACCCTCAGGTCCACAGCCGCGAGCTTAAGCCAGGAGAGGGGCTGAGGTTAAATGTTCCCGTTTTTAGTTTTTCGCAAATATACTTTATTTAAAAATACTTTTTTATTTTTAAAATTTATGTGAAATGAAAAGAAAACAATTTTTTTTTTAATTTTTTTATAAAGTATTACTGCAACCTCATGTAAAAATATTTTGATCCAAACTCGTTTAAGAAAAAATCGAAAATAAAAATAACGATTTGATTGGAGTTGCCGTTTTTTTAAGCTAAACTGAAATTGAATTTTTATTCTCTCTTTGGGTTTTCTGTCCCGTTCACGCAACTCCCTTGCTCCGCTTATGATATGTTTAGCTGTTAGACAAACGTCAAAGGTCTTTCTTGGACAACAATCTCTTAGTTAGCCCACTCCCCAAATACATGGTTAAAGTCCTGAACGATTTCTGAAAACGAAAAATTTTGAAATATTTAACAATTTTGGTAAAGTTAAAAAAGTCTGAATTTTACCGGTACACTCAAGAATGTCGGTGTTTTTTTTTTTGTAAGTGAAATTTATAAAATGTCAAAAAGTACTGTACGAAATACAGGAAGATGGCCCACTAAAGAGGGCTAAAAGAAAGGAACAATGCCTACGGCCTTAATTCATAAATATTGACCGATGACAATTCAACAAATGTGTCGCACTTGTCTGACAAATTTTCATATCATAAAATATTGACCGGTGAAAAATTCGTCAGTAAAACATAAAAACATGAACATTTTCTTTATTGCGAGATAAAATTAAAAAGTTATCATTGTCGAATTGCAGACTTTTAGCAATTGTTTTTTTGTTTGTTATATACGAGTTCAGAAGAATTTGGAACTAAAATTCGTAGAAATTCGTAAAGCTTTGGAAAATACGCGAACATAAATAATTTTGTCTTTGTAAAATTTTGTATAGGTACCCATGAATTTTGACAAATTTGTCTTGGCAGTACTGTATTTTTTGACTAAATTTCCTGTACCTTGGTTCTCTAAGTACTGAAGTGAACAAAATTGCAAAAACTAATCAGATTGTTATATGAGTACCTACTTTATTGAATTTAATACTAAAATTTTGCATTCCTCTGATTTCTTGATTGAGATCTCAGGACCGTTCCGAAAAAACGTCAACTTGTCAAGGTACCTACCTACACATATGTATGTATGTACATAAAAGTCAATTCGTAAATATTTATTCTTTAGGACTGAATAAATTATTTTGAATCGATTGGTATGCAAAATCAACCTTTCAAAATACCAACAGACAGGATGGGACATATGGTTTGTAAAATAATGTATTTACATAACAATCTGTAATTACAATAAAAGAGACTTACCTTCATTTATTCTTGACGTCTTAAAACAAAAAAAAAAAAAAAAACAAACAAACAAACAAATAACGAAAATTTTAAAAACAAACCAAACTGAATTCATGAATAATTCAAATAACCTTCTGGGCGCCCGGCCCCCCGGTGTATTGCAGTATGACTTGATTTTTTTTTTTTTTTTTTTTTGTGGAAATAACTTTTCTTTCAGTTGTTTGTCTGTCTTATGATTTCTTACAAAAAGACAATTTTTTATATCATTTTTTTTTTATATCGGAATATCTTCATGTGCGGTAGGAAGCAAGGTATAAACAAAAAATGTTTAATGAATTCAGTTGCACAACAACAACAACAACAACATCAACAACAAAACGATTACATGCTAAATGAAATCGAGAGTGAACTCAAAGAAACGACGAACTCACGTTATGTAGCGTGTGACCTTTTTTGTTTTCATTATTATTATTTTTTTTAATTTGTGCAAGTTACACACAAATTATAGGTCAATAATAATTATGTAGCGTAGCGTGAGTTTGAGACGTTTACCTTGTATGATTCTTGTCTTTTATGATTCAGTGAGAACTTTGTTAAAAAGTCATTATTATATTTATTTATACGTGTAAACGTGTATCCCACAAATTTTGACACAATCACGCAACTTTTTGAGTAAGTTCCTTATTTTTTTTTTTTGAAAAAAAAAAATCGTGTTTTGAATTTCCTGATTTATAAGCTTATAAAGTATGTGCGACCAATAGTATGTAAGAGTACAGAAGATGCTGGTATATTTCCTTATTCACTCAGCTTGGCAACACGTGCTGCCTGATAACAACCTGAAGTTAAAAAAAAAAAAAAAAACAAAGCTTTTAGCAAAACAATATAATTTTCTGAATAATCTCATAAGAGCTCTTTTTTGGTAACACAATATTGACGCTCAACATACGCTTAAGACTAATTCCTTCTGAAATTCATATATCTACATATACCAGTATATATGCCATAAATATCTTTACAAATATTTACTCACATTTGTTTCTAAAGTTCGTCTGTTTTATAGAAAAAAAAATACACACATACAAACTTTACCATCTTTTCTTAGCACCTTTAATGTCTTGTTTGATCGATTTTTCAAAATAGAAAATTTATTGTTTCGTTCTTCAATTCAAACCACAAATGAAGCTTTTAACCCTCAAATGTTTTTGCATTGATCTGTTATGAATTTGTTTTTTTTTTTGTTTTTTTCTTTTTTTTTCAAAAAAATATATCAATTAGGATTCCAAAGTCGTTCACTTGTATCGATATCATTTTAACCTCCTCTGTGTCTTCAATTAACCTTGGGCAAGTAATTGAACTGATATTTGAGATTAATGGATGGTTTTTGTTGACCATTGACAGCTTACAATTATCTGAACCATTAACAATATGAGATTGACCGAGGTAGGTGTAAGCTTGATGGACAAAAAAAGCTGACTGTTTTTTTTTTTTCAAGGACTGAAATTGTTTTAAGGTCTTATACAATAAAAAAAAACTTGAACTTGACAGATTGTAACTACATGAAAATTAATTGATATTTAGATCACTTAATACGCATATAAAATTACAGAAAAACCGAGCTTGCTCGCAAGATTAATTATTTAAAGATAATAGTAGGTATAGCTGTGTTTTTTGTGAGACTGCCCAATACAGCCAGATAAAATCGAAATCAACAACAATAAATGACTGCTAAGAAATTTTTCAATACTCACAAACACTAAAAGACATTAAAAGCATAAGCATCTGGTATTAAGTACTTATTAAAATAAAAAATGATAAATGCAGTAGATATTGAGAAAAAAAAACAAAGACTTTATAAAGTATGTACCTATCATTTTGACAATATATTAACGGCAGGCGGCAGGATCACATAAACTTGCTCTTGTTGTTAGCAGATAAAAATGTTGCGACATGTCTGTTTGTCTGTCTGTCCATTCGCATACAGCCTTAACGTATGGGTCGATTTTACTTAAACTTGGTCTAGCGTTTTTTTTGGACATTCCCCCAACATTTTTTTTCATTTTTTTAAGGACCAAAACTAACGGTACCTGCCATATAATTTTTTTTAATAATTTTTGTATCTGAAAAATGGCTCCATAGATTTTTCTAAAAAAAAAAAACAATAAAGTTTATTAGGTATGGGCTACCTTTTGATGAAAATAAAATTTTCGAAAAATGGTTTAAAATGTTACCGAAAAGGAAGGAACTAGCTTTAATAATTTTTTCATAAATAATCTTCTGAAAAACTCAAACAGTATTGTATACCAAAATAAAAAAAAAATTGGATCTTTAAAAAATTTTTAATTTTTTTTTTTTTTGAAAACCAATTATTTCTAAAACGAATTGGTTAAATTTCATGAAACTTGATACCGAGCGGTTTTTTCACATTATCTAAAATATGTATTTTTAACAAACATTTTTCTTGTAGTCAAAATTAACGGTACCTTCCATATAAATGTTAAAAAACAGTTACAGAAAATCTAAATTTTCTCCAAAACGATTCCTACAATTTTGATTAAATTTTTTTGAATACTAATATTAGAATACCTCTCATAGAACCATTTTTTTTTTATTTTGGATAACCGATTTAAATAATTTTTGTATACAAAAGCTTCTAAAAATTTGATATACTACGCATATCAAAATTTAAAAAAAATAAAAAAAAAATGTTGGATTTTTAAAAAAAATCTAAACATATTATTTAAAAATTAAATTTCTAATTCAACTTTAATAAATACTAAAAAATTGTGTAGCAATTTTTTATCCTAATTTTATACAATTTAATATTTTTTTTTCTCCAAAATCTAAGATTTGTTAAAGACATCATGATGGTGTACATTTCCGTCGACTTTTCCTCAAGGCAGTTTTTTGTTTGTCATTTTAATTTTGAAAGAAGTCGATATAAATCGACATTTTGACATTTTTTTTCGATCACATTCCAAAAAATTCGATCAAAAAATCGATTCGTTCCAATGCATTCCTGACTGATTTAAAGAAAAAGAATACAAAGGAATTCCGCAACAATTTTTTTCATGTTCATCTATGATCAACTATCACTCTCAATAACACTCTTATTCGCTCTTCCACTTTACAAAACAATATTTTATTAAATTTGTGTTTTTTTTTTTGTTGTTGTTTTAGTTTACACCGATCAGCCAGTCTCATCGAAGTCGCCACCCACACGCGATAAAATTCATCCCGAAACGAAGGCTCAAGTTCGCATCAGGAATCGCAATCGGACAGCACCATCATCAATTCAGGTGCAACAGAATGACTCTGAGTCGGGTAAGTGTGAAATTGTTTTTTTTTTTTATTTTTATTTTAGTATTGTTATTATTCGTGTTACTTTTTTTTTAACTTTTACATGGTTTTACAGTCACGTGGAAAAGATTGGGAACACTTGGTCGAATATATATTTTTTTTTATTGGTGGCACTTTTCCGTCGATTTATTAAAACTGTATGTCCTGAAATTTGTCTCCTGAAGGTATCTCTGGCTATAGCCACCTCCGCCAAAAGTAAAATAAGAATTTTGTTCGCTTAAAAATTTCACTATGGCTAGGCCCAGTTTAAATACAAGCGTTAAGCTTTTTTCAATAATTTCTCGTTAACAACTTTACGGATTTTGATAGAAATTCATAGGACAAAAAGGAGAGAAAGCCTTAGTAACCTTGCCCACCAAAAAATTGTAAATTTTATCCCTGGAAAGTTTTGAACAGAATTTTTTTTCAATCAGTCGAAAACACCCCTTCTTAACTATTTTCATAAAAGTTTTTGAACCAATTTTTTTTTTTAATTCAGTCACTTTGTATGCATTTTAGCAACAGACTGTTATTGGCATTTACATGCCTTTATCGCCGCAAGTACATCAATTTATTTTTGCACACTTCTTCATCTGATTACCTACCAACTACATTTTCTCTTATTTTTACATCCATTGCGCTATGCAGAACCAAGTTTGCGAATTCGTCTCACACATTTTATGAACGTTGCATGCAATATGTCAAAAGAAATATGCGTTTCATCACAGCACAGGACCTTCGTTTATATCGAGTCGAGGTTGAAACATTAAAGTATAGAGGAGAGAAGCGGACTCTCTTCATTCAGCCATGACGATGATGATGACGAAGACGACAAGACAAAGTGCATCTTTTGTGCCTTTGCCATCATCGTCATGGATGTGATGGTATGATGGTGTACTAGGTACTTGTGAGTTGAGATTGCATGGGCCTATTATTATCTAGAGCATTCCTGGAAATCTATTTTCAAGTTCAATAGACGCACCAGTCAGTTCAAGCCCAACCAAGGCACCACACAGCTTATAAGAGTATAAAGGTGCTATAGTGATGAAGAATTGTTCCATCATTGTGGTGGGCTGGGTCTTTATATACTCCCATAGGTATATGATGTGGCGAGCTCATCAAAGATGCGTGCCATAGAATATACATATGTATAACACCCTGCCCCAGGATACACACTATATCTCTATACCTCCTTTCTTAGTTTTTCGTATTTTATTGTAAAAAAGAAAAAATTAAATTCTATTTAGCGTTGATGATTAAATTATGGGTTTTGTATATATACCTCCATGTAGTCTTGAGATTTTGCGCTCAGTCAAGTGGAGCATATAAAATTCGTTTTGAGTTATGGTGTTTCTTGACTTTGACTTGTTCTTTTTACTTGCGATATATTTTTATTTTATTTTGAGAAATGATCGATCGATTTTTATATTTTTTTTTTTTTTAATTTTAAAAATATTTTTTTCTTTTCTCTATACGAAGGTTTTTTGAGTAAAGGTTGAAAGGATGGGGAAATTTTAAGTTGGAAATATTCCCTGGTGCAATTCTAACAAACAGTTTTGTCTTCTGCATTCCTAAAATTTTACGTAAGATCGATTTCAAATTGAGTGATATCAAAATAAAAAAAAAAAATTGTTCAATCCAAGTTTTATGGAAGTTGCAAGCTCTTTTGACCTTTTCTATATAAATTATAACGGTGCTTTCTTTTACGCAATATCTGTTGCAGATAAAAATACATCAACTTGAAGAAAAAAATTAAAAATTATTTGAATGCCGTCTGACAAAATCTATTGCAGGTTAAGTAAAATAAACTTCGAAAAATAAATTCAATAGAAATTTTATAGAAGCTCGAATGCCTTTAACTTATTTTTTCCAAAATAATAAATAAATATTATATAGGGAACAAGGGCGTAGTTCCACTCTCAACAATACCTGTGTGTGTAATTTAAGTCGATTCATTTATTTATTAGGGCTGGCAACGAGACGAGACCAGGCGAGACTTTTGTTAGTGTCGTCTCGGTCTCATAAAAATCGAAAAATTTCAGTCTTGTCTCGGTCTCGGTCTTGGTCTCGCCTAGCCAAGTCTCGTCTCGATCTCGGTCTCGCCTTTTTCTCGTGAAAATTTTAATGTGCCAGTCTCGTGTGAGTCTCGGTCTCGAGTCTTGGTGTGAGTCTTGGTTTCTTTAGTGTTTTTTGGTGGTAAAAAGATGTAAGATAAGACGCCTGTTTAGATTGAAAAGATAGAGTACGATATCTCGGCAGTTTGTTGGTAAGAAAAATGCGGGGTGTAGAGTAATGTGCGAAGCACGAAGAAAATGTATAAAACAGATTCGTGGAGTCTGTCTCCGATTTCCTACAAATCGGAGACAATTTGCTGATCGGAGAACAACCTCGAAGCAATTTGTCTCCGATTCGTAGGAAATCGGAGAGAATTCCGCTCCGACGGTTACCATGTTAGGGCCTAATGGGTTCATTGCAGAATAAAATAGAATTTTTTTTGAAATGTCTGCAGCACTGAAGTGTGCCGATTTAATATCAAGTAATATAGTAACATCTTTGTTAAATTATCTCACAAAAAAAAAATTGGTTTAGTGGCATCAACTTCAAAAAGCACTTTAACGAAGTTGTAAAGAAGCTGCTTTATATTCTTTTATTTAAAATCAAGCGGTCATTGCTTAGTTACAAAATCCATTGCAATAAGAAAAATCAATTTTGAAAAAATAAGTCAAGAGAAGTTTTATAGAAGGTGTAATCCCTTTATAATTTCTAAAAAATTCTAACCAACTTTGATAGAAGCTTCCAAGCCTATTAACTTTTTGGATCAAACTTAGAAGTTTTATAAAAGCTGAAAGGTCTCGTGTGTAAAACAATAATTCAAATAAAGTTTTATCGATGCTCCGACGTCTCTAACGTTTCGATAAAGCCTTGGCAATTTTAACCTAATTCAAAGTGTTTTTCCGTTGTATATAATTATATTTACCGAAATTTTAAGGAAAACAACTAGCGAATGTCAATCTTTTTAGATGGAAATTATTTTTTTTTTGCCATTTTATCCATCCAAAACAAAAACCCAATCTTGACTTCTGGAGATTCAGCGATTAACTCCTCCTTTAGCTTATTGCTTTTAACAGATGCAAAAGCACTTTTAAGTATCTTATATATTTTTCATACCTGTCTTCATCTACAGACACGGAACCTTTAAAATGTATTCCAATAAATTCAGTCCAATATTCCCAAAGGCTTCTATTGTTTCGTTTATTTTTTTTCCCCAAAAATATAATGATCAAACGCTAATAAACACAACACTAAGCTACCTTTTGGCTTTATCTCGTAAACAATTTCACACAAACTTTACTTCAATAATGCAACTTCCC
Source organism: Epistrophella euchroma (assembly GCA_947049315.1). Classification (NCBI taxonomy): domain Eukaryota; kingdom Metazoa; phylum Arthropoda; class Insecta; order Diptera; family Syrphidae; genus Epistrophella; species Epistrophella euchroma. Next base: position 59,686,739 of record OX346248.1, read on the forward strand.
AACAAGTTTCAAATGCAACCCATCAGGCTTACATAACTTATCAAGAAAAAAAACGAACGATTGTTCTCCTTCAAGCGGCATGCCACAAAAAGTATCTATAATACTGCTACTTTACCGGCTGAATTCAAGTTGTAATTCAAAAGACAATATAGCTAAACGGGCAACATCAACATTCCACGTTCCAAGACCAACAACAACAACAATAGCAACAACCAAAAATACCAGATTTTAATGCAACTTTTTCACATTTTCACGAAGCTATAAGAATAGCTGCAACTCTTCTATCAGAAATCAAAGAAAAAAAAAATCAACAAGCGTGGGAAATAAATTTACCAAATCGAAAATTTAACAAAATTCAATTGATCATCATCGTTTGATACGTTTGAAGGAATGAAAAATATTAGCAATCCATCCACCATCCCCCATATACAATACCTACATATGCACGTATGCCACGCCATTTAACAGTAGTTGCAACTTTTATAGAATGGTCTTTTCGGTAAAATCCCAAACACTAACGATGACCTACAGATGACCCTGAATCTCAGCCGTAGCACTCTCAAGCACTAAAGTAACCATTTCTCAGATTATGATTGATGTTCATTTAGTAAGCCGTTAATATTTTGTGTTTTGGTAGATTGCAACGTACGTACATATCCCGTTCCGGCAAAGAGCTATTAATTCATCGAACTATGTCGCAACAGAATTGGAAGAATGTTGTAGCCCAAGCAAGCTGATGGTTATATGATGGGGATTGGGGAGTGCGCTGGTGTTGGCTATGGAAACAGCGGCGGCGCGGCGCTGCGCTGCATTTACCGGGTGGAACAGGTGTTGCGTCATTCCAGTTTTCAGTGTCGGGTGTTTTTCGTTTATTATATACCTGGTAAAGCACCACTGTGCGGTTTCATTGAGGACAAGACAAGAGTCTGAACGGACATAAATCAATTTTTTATTTGGGGAATCGAACTTCTTGCTAAGTAGGTTGGTTCGGTGGTTGGTTGTTGGTTGTTGGATATTCGATGAGGAGGGGAATTTATGAAATTTAATTGGTATTTCGGGGCTTTTATGGTTTCACGGAGTATAGTTCAATCAGAGGCACGATATCAGCTTTATATCGAAGTACCTCAGAAGTACAACAGAAGTGGTGGCATACAAACATAAGAATTTCGTATTGTTCAACCAGATACAGGTGTTGCCCAATTGGTAATTTTATAACTGAACTTGTGGTCGTTGTGGGGTTTGTGTGGTTTGAAATGACTTTAAAATATTGAATCGGGTGGCGCGAAACAATTTTGTTTTGACAGGTCGGCCATGTATCAATAATTTTGACCAATTTATGGTCACGGAATTTTTTCCTAAGCTTATAGGCATGAACAATAGAAATATTCTAGCAAAATTTTTCGTTTTTTTTTTTCATTTTGTATGAATTCGCTCGAAAATGTGGGAACAAAATTTTTTTTTTGTATTTTACGATTTTACCAACATACCTATGCACATATGTGCAATGTTGCGGGGTCTAAAGAGGATGTGTATAGTGTAGGTATCCCAATAATACTATAGTTCTATAGTTAATGATTAATAATTTTGAAAATTGTCTTTTGAACATTTTTGAAATGCTTAAAAGAATGATTTGAACAAAATTGGTTGAGTTAATTGGAACAAGAAAAACTTGGGCCATATTATAAAAAAAATTATATGCAAGATTGGATGGCATAAACTTGCTTTTGTGGTTGACAATGCTTCGCGAAATGCAAACGACATATCGGTTGATTTCGGGTTGGAGCTATTAAGGCGTCTGTCACGGGCGTTCGTTTGCATACACTATCGCCAATCTCGGACGATACCACATTTAATATTTGTACAGGAGCCATTTTCTTGCATCTATGTAAAATTTCAGTATGAGACTACTTTTCCTAAAAGGCGTCATTTAGATATCGCGGTTTTAAAATAGACGAAATGTTGAAAGTATCATTTTTTCGTATGTTCTTAAAAGTTAAATGTTTTCAGAAAGTATCCTATATCTACAAAGTTTGCAGATTATAATATGTCGCTCCACAAAATTGCATTCAAGCTTAGTTTTCCTAAGAGCGATAATTTAAAAACGTGTCGTTTTGAAAATTTGGTCGAAAGATATTACGATTTCAAAAAAGCGACGAGGGGTATGACACAACATCGGGCTTCTCCATTATCCTAGTGTTTTTAATGTCTTATCCAATTTTAAATGCTGAATATTAATTTAAAATAAAAAAAAAAACAAGTAATTAAAATGTCGAGACATTTTTTTGTTTTAATTTTATTCCTCCCAAGGAAGTGACAAATACTCTAATACTCTCTTATGTGATTAAAAAATGCCTCTCTTGTTAGCCCTTTGGATCTTTCAGAAAATTTTAGGTCCCCTCCATTACTGCCTAACATAACATGGACAAAGGAATGCTTGAGAGTTGTATGTCAGTAAGTCTTAGATCTTAGTTCTTCCCGAGCTGGTGCCCACCATATTTATTGTTTTTTCTTTACAGCAACATTACTTGAATTTAAACCAAGGGAACGTGTTCACGATTCAATTATTTCGAGGGAATTTTCGTTGATTTTACGGCACATTTCAGCTAGTAGAAGGTATACCTAGCCCATAACTTGATAAACGTTAGTTTTCAACTGCTAAAGAGTTTGAGGATTCTTCGCTCAAACACGTTCTCTTATATAGTCCCACAAACCTAAAGGTAACGATGTCAAATCGCATTATCTCAATAGACCGAAATTGAAATTTCTTGGAACTTCTTATTTCTTGCGCAACAAAACCAACAACAACTTTCACTTTTTCCGAATGCAATCAGCACAATTCTAAATATTCCCCGGGAGGTTGTGTTCTCTCGAGAGTAGAATATTCCGATTTATTCCATGGTAGAAGATTTTTTCTGAATGTTTGAAACAGCTGTTTTTTTTTTGTTTTTTTTTACATATTAACCATATTTGATACAAATTATCAATCATCCCAGTTGTAAATATTCCCCGGTAAAAAAAAAACTTCCCATAAAGAATAAGAGAGTAAGGTTCTCACGAATTGCTCTAAATATAAGGGGCCAGTTATAGCGATCAGGACAATATAAAAAACATACGAATCGATGATAAATCAATTGAAATATTTTGTTCATAAAAAAATTTAATTTGGAGGAAATACTTTGTCTAAAACAAGTACTTATTCATTTTCCTGATGGAAATTCCGGATAGAAAACGAGTTTTCATCAGGAAAGGCTTAAATATAAATAAATTTGATGGCACAACAGCTCATGAAGAACTAGGGCCTAGTGACTTACAACTCTCAACCATTCCTGTGTGCGTGTCTGCAGGAATGGAGGGGACCTACAGTTTATTGCCGAATCCGAACGGCTAACGAGCGGCACTTTTCTGTGACAGGAGATACTCCTGGAGGATTTGTCAATTCCTCGCAAGAGGCAGTAGCCGTTTTTTCTTTTAAATAAATAGGTGGCGAGGCTGGGGATCGAACCTTAGACCTCCGGCATGACAATCCATCGCACTAACCATCACGCCACGGCTACTACAGGAAAGGCTTATTATAGAATAAATATTTACTCCAAAGAAAATTTTGTTGATGAAATAAATATTTCAAATGATTTATCAACGATTTGCATCCTTTTTATATTTCAAATCATATGATAAAAAAATTGCCAAAAAGAAAATTTTTCCTGTTGCGTTTTCCTGATCGCTATAAGCAGCCCCTTATTTTAAACATACTTCTGTTACTTTGTTGCCACAAATTAGGTGTAATTTAGAATGCTTCCTGTTATAAGTAAGTTGTTTATTTAATAGGTTTTTCTCACAATCGTCTTCTAATCCTTTTTTTATCGGGATGCAAATTCAATCTTTCCATGGCGCTTCATATTGAAAATTCGATCATATTCCATTCAAGAAAATATATCTAATGATTCTCAACAAATTTTCCATAATCTCAAGACTATAATCATATTAAAGAATTGCTTGTATACAAACCGTATACTTCCTCTATTGAGATTCTAGAGTAATAAGGAAGAAGATGAAGAAGAAAATAGAAATTGATGAATTACCTTACCTATAGGTGCACAAGCGCAACCTGCTATAGAAATTTAATAGAAAAAGAAATAATCTATTCGTGGGAAAAGGGCGGCAGCATTGACAGTGCGGAAGCACACACTGTACCCAGCTTATCATGAGTCCTTGTGTATTAGAAAAACGAACGATTTCTTGAGCCGTGTTACGGACTAGGTAATCATTATTGGCATTATCGATGACTATATTGACTACGACGCTGAAGAAGATGGGAACGTGTGCGGTGACGTAATGATTGCTTGAGTAATTTTTTCCTTATGATTTAAAGGATGCGCTGTACGTCAGATGATGATATAGAAGAGAGATGAACTCGTTAGTTGGACCATCAGTCTCACTCTTGAATTTGGCCTTTGGGTCTATTATATCCGAATCTATTATGCAATTTGTGATTCCTTCATTTGGACATGACACGAAAACCACTTTGATTGCCTTCGGGTGGTGCGTTGATGGCAGATTTTTTTTAGAACATTTTCTTTCTTTCATTGTCTCTGAATTAGATGGAAGTCATTTCTTGAGAACAAAGATTTTTGTCTTGAATAGAATCAAAAAGGCATAGAAAAGTGGTAAGGGATACTTAGGGCATTGTTGGAGGAATTGAGATTAGAGTATTCTAAATTGAACTTGATCGCATGTCGTGAAATCGAAAGGCTCAGGTATAGATTACTTTTTGAAATGCCATTTGAATTTGATCTAGGATCATTATACAAATGTAAATCAGAACACCGTCTGGAGATCTGTTATGTCGAATAATGGAGATGGATGGAAGAGCTTATTTCTTTATTAAAAAGATCATTTTCTGCCTGGATGACGTTTAAAATTATTTCGGGTGTGACTGGCTCACATGTAGCAAATTCTGGAAGTCCAATTTTTGACCAGTATCTCGAGTACTTAGGGCCGTAAATTATGGCAATGACATGACAACTTTCATGCGTTTTTCTTGGAAATTGAAAAAATATAGGTACTGAGCATAAGTAATCTGTATTTCAAATTTAATTTTACTAGAAACAGTGCTCTCAATAATCTCTATAGGTAAATTTGGTTTTTTGTTAATTGTTCGAAAATAATTACTTTTGTAGTAAAAAATTTAAGTTTTTAGTAAAACTATTACTACTTGTTGTTTAAAAAGCTTAACGTTAAATGCTTTGCTCGAAAATTATGTACTTGTTTACAATAAGCGTCAAAATTTAGTTTTTTTTTTTTTGTAAATTTTTCGCAATTTTTTACTTTTTTAGAAAAAGCGTCAAAAAATTTATTTTTTTTGTCTATTTTCTTTCGAAAATTATAACTTATTTATGTAGAATAAGCATCAAAATTTATTTTTGTTTGTAATTTTTTTGAAAATTATCTATTTTTGCGTAAAAAAAACCCCAACATTGGTTTTGTTTTTTTGTAGAAAAAGCATAAAGATTTAATTATTTGTGAAATGTTTGAAAATAATTACTTCTAAGTTTTTTGAAAACTGTTCAAAAATTACATGTACCTTCCTAACCTAAATTTTAGCTTTTTAAAGATTAAAACATTAAATTCCGTCAGAAAAATAAATTTTGAGCAAAATTTACCCAAAATCCAAAATTTAAGAAAAATTTTCTCAAAATCTATTGATCTTAGGGAAAAAAAATGTTGAAATTGTTCCTTAAAAACCAAAAAAAATAAAATTTCCACTAAAATTCATCTCTATCGGACGTTTTTCGCTTTTTTTGATAAATTTTCCTTTTTTATTACCAATTTCTAAGGTTTTAATCAATATAAATAGGTTTGACTCTCTCCGTTATTAATAAAATTGTAAAAAAAAAAACTTCATTTTAATTGCATTTATATGACATTTTCAGAAAAACTTTATCATATCAATTTATTCTTAGAAAGAAACATCCTATCGCATTTTTTAAAATAAAATCTCTTAACAACCACTTAGCTGCACCTGAATTATGCAAATCTTCTTTACAAAAAAAAAAAATAAAAACAAATCTTTAGACAAATTTTCTGCATCACGACTCCCACCATTCATTGCCATATTACCTATACACACATTTTTATGTAGCTATATAACAACCAACGACCGACGACTTTATAAGCAATAAAACCAAATAAATTTGCAATTCCATCGCACATTAGGCTTAATTAAGGTCTCATTTAGCATCATGAATAATTGCTGCAGAGGCTTTTATGCGAACCCGGAGTGTGTTGTGTGTATGCAAGTGAAAGAGCCTGCAATAGCTTAGAATCACTGGCACACATGTTGGTTCTATGAGATTTTTTTTTACGTTTTCTTTATCTTTATATTCATTTTATTACAAGTTGAATTATAAATTGTCGATCGACCCCGTCTCTTTGGGTTTGAGTGCAGTGGGCAGCCTTGAGCTAAAAAAAAAAAAATTAAAGCTTTACTGTAATTGATGATTGTGGTAGAGGACAATCTGCTCAATAAGAAAATACATAGAGAGCCCCACAGCAAACAATAAGAATCTATCAGCAACACTCTTGTTGCATTATCTTTATTCTATTTGATACCAAATTGCTTACTAATGGCTACGAAAATATGTCATGTGTCAGTTGGATGTTGGAGACAAATATATATTTTTTTTATAATAAAACAGACTCGCCGCTTAAGGCATACCTACGTATAGAGTATCGTAAACCGCAAAACAAGCCATGACTTAACCTTAAGAAAAAAGAAAAAAATATTGGTAAACTGATTCAAACAATCTCTGACGCTTTAATTTTCAATAAACATTAGGTTTAGATAGGTCTTTGAGATGCAACTCATTTTGCACTATAATCGGAGTATCACTAGCCCACAACGCTGCATAGTCTGCTACAATGTGAGATGCTCAGATTTATTGGCAATCCATATATCTCTGGTCTTCCCCAACTAATAGATATTCCCAAGCTTAATAATGATCAGGTGCCGCATTTTCTATATATATAAAAATGAATCCCTATTTGTGTTCCTTCGCTCATATTGGAGCTTGCTCGACTTTCGAAAGGAAAATTAATAATTTAATCAATTATAGATGGAACGAAGTTCGCCATATATTATATAGGATACCACCAGAGAGCAGACTGTCTAAAGTACGGAGCTCTATTTGCTCTATTCGTGCATTGTCAAAAAATATGTGTTCCTGCCGAATTTGGAATACGGAATTTGGATTAATTTTCAATAAATTTTGTTGAAATTTTCTACATTTTAAGTAAAATAATGAAAATAAAAAAACATGCCAACGTGCCACGAGGAAATTATCGTGTCAAAAAAGCACGATCGTGTTACTTCGGCAACGCTGAACGCTGGTCTTAAGACGAAAACATCTTCTTCCATCAAGGCGGCCATTTTGAAACAGATGGTTCATAAACTTCTGTGATTATCTAAAATTCGGACTGATATTGCTTTTTTCTTTTGCTTAACCAACAACAATTCTTACCAATACTTCTATTCCTTCCAAATAACTCCGCGTGTAGGTAATCCAGGTTACATTTGAAAGTCGTCAAGCCTTAAAGGCGTTATATACACATGTGCAGTGCAACTATTATTGTTATTAAAAATTTACATCAACAGATTGATGATTGTACTAAATTTAAGATTGTAGTTTGCTATCAGTGCAATTTGTCTGTTTTTAAAAACTTGAATATCACCTTGTTCAAATGAAATCTGGTATCTATATATATATTAATCTCCAGGGGACTCTATATATCTCTGGATAATATTAATAACCCTTTGGAATTTATCTGACCAATCATTTATTGCCCACCTGGCGCGGCTGGCCGGCCGGCCGGACAGAAGGCACATCTCGAAATTTATAATTCACATTTCACATGAACTAATTAAAATTCTCTATCAATTTAACATCCCCACCGGATGATTCACATGATAAATTTTATGAGGCCTTGCAATTAAACTGAGAGAGAAAAAAAAAGATCGATAACAAAAATAGCCAATCTTATTGTTCATTAATAATTATTGCAAACAATTCGAAATGAAATTATATTTGTGGTTTTGTTCTATTTGTGTGACGATGACGATGCTGATGATGACGATGGTGATGATTAACCTAAGAGAGGGGCATCCATACAACCAGGCGATATGTACGAACTCGAAAGAATGTCGTGCAATCGTGATCGTAATTTATCCAGGCCCACCTTTTTTATTTCTTGGAAGCGATTATGCTCGTATAAACCTACTTTACAATATAAAGTGCTAACAATCCTATGCAAAAAACTAACACGAAGATTCGTCGCAATTGATATAGGTATATATTACCTATTCTATACCTGACCTGACTGTGACTGTGACTGTAGGCCTGGATCTGGATGCCATCAGCCACGGGGCAAGAATGGGTGGAATTAATTTTCATAGATCTCGCCGTATATATACGACGTACACTTGGCAGTGACTAATTACCTTCAATCAATAATCGAAATGGCCCTTTAAATGAGCCAATTTATTATTCTGCCCTGTCTTCACCTGGAAGACGACCTATAGTAGTCTTTATTATATCGCGATTCGCGAGTCTTTCAAAAGTACAGACGCGACATATCACCACCTCTTTTCTTCTACCATCACAATCACCACCGACCGTCCCACTTGCTGGATTAACATCATTGAAGAATATGGCTAGAAGATATTTTAGTTTGGAATTAAATTTTGCACGTCTTCGTGGTTCACCGCAATATAGCTTAAGGTCGAGGCGCTGGCTGTGCTGTGAAGGTGGACGGGAGGTGGCGGTGGCGTCTAATGCGACCGATTGGGCTCAGGTCTTCACACTTTTCATTTCGATTGGAAGTGGCAGCAGGAAGAAGATTATACACTGAGAAAAAAAAAACAGAGTAAATTAACTTTAAAATAACTTTTCTTTAACTCGTTTTAATCGCCATCCTTTCTAAAGCTTAAATTATAAGAAAGAAGTATGTACAAAATAAGTGCAGTTGTGTGTTACATAAATATAAAAGCATCGAAACCAATCCAACATATCGTGAATAGAAACTGATTTTAGAACTAATTTTAGAACATTTTTTCTTAATTTAATTCAAAACGAGGCTTGATTTAAGAACTTCTTCCTTGAATTTCGAGCATTTATAAGCTCCAATATTTAGTTCAAAGCACAAATACTAAATGTTTCTAAATGACAATTATCTAAGATCTTCTTTTCTATTTTTAGAACACTTTCATTTAATTTAATACGAAAATAATAAATTTAAATTCGAAACATTTCTAAATAAGAATTATATTTTCTTTGTGACTTTAGAGACTTTTCTTTAAAAAAAAATTAATTTAAGAACACTTTTCTCAATTTTAGTACCAAGATGGTTTCATTTAATGTCAGCAATTCGTATCCAGGCGCTACTTCACACAGCTAAGTGACACTAAGCCTTTCCATATTGCCACTTCAAGCTAGTTTTACAGTCTGAGTCCTGAGTAAGTTGCACTTACATAAGTGACTAAATATGGTAAACTTAAGTTGGCACTGTGACCCAACTTTTCCATATTTGACACTATAAAGTGCTGCATATTATGTGAAACTGTAAAAAGTAGTGAAGTTAAATACCAAATATTAAATGAAAAAAGTTTAGATTATTTTTTTAAATAATTTTTGAACATTTTTCATAATTTTAGAACACTATTTCAAATTTAGACCCAAGCTGGCAGATATAATACCAAAGCTTTTCAATAAAAACTGATTTGAAAAATTCTCTAATTCTATACAATTAACGTTAAAAGTTAAAAATTCTTTAAGGGACTTCTTTATTTATTTTACAAGTTTTGATTTTATGGCTTCTTCCCCAAATTTTGAGTTTAATACAACTTATGTTTTGATTGAGTACCAAAGTATTGAATTCAGACAACAAACGCTATTAATTGAAAATTCTTTTAGGATGTCTTTCTTAAATTTATAGTACCTACCTACCTAGGACTTTTTTTTTATTTTTGAAATATGAGGATGAAATCTTAAATTTAGTACAAAAAAAAAAAAATAAAGCCAAAAATGTCAAATATTTTGAAATTAAAATTGTTTTAGATCTTCTTTCCTCATCTAAGAACATTTTCCTCACATTAAGATTTAGATCGAAGATTTTATAATTAAAATATTAAAAAGTTCTTAAGAAATAATTGATTTTAGTACGTATTTCTTAATTTTAGAACAATTGTCTTAAATTTAGTACATAAATTGAAAAAATTAAAAAAAAAAAACGAACGCTATTCATAAATTCCGTTTTCTTCTTAAACGAAGATGTAAATTTTTTAGTATTAATACCAAAAGTGCTTCAGGAAAAATTGATTTTACTTCTCTTTTTTTTTTTAATTTTAGAACACTTGCCTTAGGTTTAGTATGAACCCGATAGACTCCACTAGAGATATCAAAGTTTCATAGCAATTAACTGATTTTCAAACTATATTCTTATTTTAATCTTAAATTGAGTTTAGATTTCCTTTTTTTTTCTAAGTGTAGGTATAGGAAATAACTTCTCGGGGGTATATCGTATATAAATTGAAACCAATCCATTGGAGTGCCCACAATCCAAAGGACTGATCGTCATCGTCGCCATTTACACATCAGGCCAGCGACATCGATGCGTTGCGTTGATCGTGGCATAAATAAACCAACGCGGATGGACGACGACGACGACACTACGATCGACTTGACGACGACGACGCAAGCTATACAAGTTCTGTCCATGTAGGTATTCTGCAAACTACAACCACACTCTCCAACACCAAAAAGCTTAAGGTCCAATCTGAAAAGACAAATTCAGCAAAACCTTGAGTATGTGGTCCAGACTACAAAGATTGTTAAGGATTCCAACTAAAATCTGACAGAAGGCAATTGCTCCTGAAGCGGATCCCCGATTACATATTATAGCAAGAACTCAAACTTAAGGAGCTAGAAAAGTGTGGAGGATCATCTTTTGAGAATGAATTGTCGGTTGGCTTGGAAAATTATAACTTTGATAGTTTGCCATGAGACGTTCAATTAGATTTCGAGGGGCTTGTTGTGGGTTTGTTGTTGTTGTTGGTTAAAGCGAGCTCCTGCAAATGAAAAAGATAATGCTAATATGTGCTTTCTTGCATCACAGGTTTAGTCAATGATTCAAAAGGTATGTAGGGGTCTACCCGCAACAGCAGCTCGAAAATAAAGTGAGGATAATGATTATAGAAATTTATCTTTTTTTTTTTTCTTTCTGATATGAGACCAAGAGTTTTTTGCTAGTTATGTCCTCACCTGAGGAGATTTTTCTTTAAAGGTTTATAACACACGAGTTACTCACAGATTATCGTACCCTATAGGTTGAATGTTATATCATTTCTGCGGCTTCATATATCTCTGTCTGTTCGTATAGGGACCTAGAATGCCGAATGACAGTAATTGACCCTCTCAATTATTCTAAGAATTGAATTTCGTGTTGTTGTTAAAATAAAACAACATAAAAATTAATACAAAATTGCAACTAACACGCGATAAGAAAATTAATGTTTTGACATAAATTAAGACTGCAACATTGAAGGAAATTGAAAAATCGTAGTGGCCGCCTTGTATTTTTTTTCTACTTAAAATTAAAATAAAAAAAAAAAAAATGTGCCAGAAAATTAACAGTCCCTTCTTTGATTTCTTTTGCACGTAATTAATAATTTAAAATTTATAGTACGTAAGCTTGCTGGCTTGCTAAGGTGGCTCTACAGTTCGGGTTGAATCTGGAAGTGGACCTTAAACAGCAGGCTTATTGCCTCCAGTTGAAACTGCCACCTTAAGCAAGATCAACTCTACTGCGTTATTGTCCCTCAAGAACTGTAGCCTTGTATAATTATAGTCAAACAGCCCGCTAGTGAAGACATGCATGCTGCACCTGCAAGATGATCTCAACTTGTGTTAGCTGAAAACTGAAATATTTGTTCTTAATAACTGTCCAAGGACCCTGGAAAGCCCGGTCCGAAAACGTCCAAAAATTCCGGTCAAAATACTTGAAAGAGTGCAAAAGAAAACTTTGAAAAAAGGCTTCCAGCGTCTCTAGAAGTCAAGAGGATGGGATTTGATTGAAATGTTATTTAAAATCATGCAAACCGAAATTGAAAAAGGATTGATTCGGCACAAATCTGTAATCCCCCCCCCCCCCCATTCTTCCAGCACGCCTACAAGAATGGTTGAATGTTGTAAGCCAGTAGGCCTGATCTCTTCACGAGCTGTCACGCCACAAAATGTCGGTATTTCCTTATAAATCGAATTTCTCAATGTTGTACAATACGGAGACGGACAATGTAAAAAAACCGTTTCATTCCAATTCAAAAAAGATTATTCCGGTGCTCTTGCGTTCCACCCTGTATTTGATTATTTAAGACTCTTCGAATCTTTTAATATCTCGCAGATATAAGCAAACAGAGTAGGAATTTATCTTCAAAATGATACTCAATCTAATATTGTCAAGTGTTTTGTTGTGAAATTATTGTAAACTTAAATATTATAGAAGTCAATTTAATCTGACCTTGGTAGTATAATCACACCTGTGTCAGAATTTAAAATATATATATATATATATATATATATGTATACTCGTAAAAGTCAGCGGGGGCACACAATCATTAACAATTAATTTTTTTTTTATTTTTTTTTCCACCTTACTCACCTAAATCACTTATCAAATTACACCACAAAATTACTGAATCGTTTTAAATCTCGAAACTTTAGAATTGTTTTTCTTACAACTTGAGTTTGAGATGTTATTTTCAGATATATCGACTAGATAATATAAAAATAGGCGGTCGAGGGAGCATCAATAAAATCACTTAAAAAGATAAAACCGCTGAAGTCATTTTAGTCTCTAGTGGAGGCAATAATTGTTTACTGTTCGAATTTTATGCCCTAAAGTGATGTGTTTTTGGGTACTTAAAAATGTATATAGTGTTCGTAGTTATAGTCAAAGGCCAAGTTGCTTTAAAACCAAAAGTTTGACTACTCACTACGTACATCAGGATTCTATGGATCGTTATGGTTACAAATTTAATTTTTATAATTTGAATGCAGTTCTAAGTTAACCAAATAATTTTGCTCTCAGAATCAGGTACAAAATTTAGGATTTTGTGAATTTTTTTTTCTTTCTCTATTTAAGAATATATAAATTGTTGGACGAAGAATGCTTCCCTGCGGCACACCATCATTTATTTTGAAACTTCAATATGCCGTTTCTTTATTAACACGAAATTCTTAAACATAATTCATTTTTATTCAAAAATATTAACCTATTTTTATTACTATTCGGTTTCAAGTGTCGCAATTTTACTCTGATGGAACCATGGTGTTTAATCTTCTATTTTGTGCACATACCTAAGGACCAGCTCAAAATACATAAGTACTTGAGTTTGAGCCTATAATACAATAAAAATTTGATATGAGTTTAGTTAAAAACTCGTTTTAAATTCCCATTCTAAAGTCTGCCTGCAGTTAAGTCTTTGACTATATATTTTATACAAATTGAAGCACATTAACACGAAAAAACAATAATTTCACTTTATCTTTCAAGTACAATCTTCAAAACAAATCTGTTGCTAACTACTTTTTTCCAACCAAGCCAATCAAATAACCATCCGTCCGTCCGCGTCGGTTTTTATAGGGACTTTAAGGTTGTATAGGTATACACTAGTCGAGATAATTTTGAGTGCATTTGATTGAGTGGGAGGGGCAGGATGTTCTTCATCTTCTTCGAATGACTTAATTAAATTTGTTCATATAGTATAGATGCTTTGGAAATATTTTTTTTTCTATCGGATCGTGTTTAGCACTTATTTATCTTATTTTCTATTGTGAAATGCAGGTTGGTGGGTTTGGGGATAGGATTGATGGAAGAACATATCCTGAAAAATTCATACTCAGCACGCATATATTGGATATAGAAAATCAGGTGGAATTGTCTTTGTCGAAAATTTGTCTATTTAACAGGTCTATTAACGGGTCTATTTTCCCCCGTTTTGCGGGGAGGGGCAATTTTCTAAAAAAATATTGACTTAAAACAGAAAAAAATTATTAAAAAATATTGGTTACACTTACAACGCCAATATTTATACTGTTTTTTAAAGCCAGACATCTCTTCTTTTATTTTATTTTTAAATAAATCTGATTTAGGGAATAGTTTTTGCAATATTAATTTTTAAACTCAAAATTTTGACAAAAAAAAAAATCAAAATTCAAACATTTATTCAAACTTTATCTATTCGAATTCAAGACCAACAGGTTGTTGCAGAAACACATTACCAAAATAAACAAAATTTGTCAAAATAAACAAAAATAGGATTCTATTTTATTTTTCCTCAAAGATTAAAGCATACACTCTGAAATTTTTATTTCCAATCTCCCCCTCTACTTAGAGGACCTTTACTGTATATCTTTCCATACAAAAGGAAACAAATCAGTCAAAATTACTGCCAACCAAAAAAAAAGTTGAGAATTAAAAAAAAGGTATGTGGTCGATGTTAGGTAAAAAGGTTCATGCCTATTATATTATTAGCCTTTTGTATTTTTATTTTAAAAACTTATGTTTTATTGACTTAAATGTTTCTGGCTAGAGTTCAAGGTCTGGTTCGAGTTCAAAGCTGTATTGTTTGGCATTAAAAACTGTATAAAATGACTGAGAAGACAATCATCATTATTTGACTAATGTATTATTTCAACTGAGTGTGACTTCATATATTATTTACAATGTCAATAATACTTACGCAGTATGTTATTTAATGTTTAATGAGCTGTGTTTAACCATTAATTCAACATTGTTGTCATTAAATAACACTTTAAGAGAAAATTAACTTGGTTAGGTTAGGCTTGCATTTTATACCTACTTACGAGTAATTTGTATATTAAATTGAATCGTTTCATTGACTTTTTTGTTAGGTAAATATTTTTGGGTAATTTTTTGAAAAGCCTATAAAATTCCTCAATTGTTCTATCTACAGCTGTGATGTTTCAGTTGTGTAAATTAAACAACACTTCTTGAACTTGAACTCGCTGGTTTTAATATAAGGTCATCACCAGAATACAGCCAGAATTTTCATTTCAAAGCAGAGTACGGTGTTTCCGATCCATGAAATCGATTTTAGCTTCTTCGATGTTGAGTAGAAAGGCGGTATGAACAATTTAATTATTTTGTAATCAGACCGCCATATTAGTTCCGCCATTTTGTTTTTCGTAATTGAAAATATTTTTTCTAAAAAGTAGAGGTGTAGTAGAGGTGTGTAGAGTAGAGGCTTACGTGTTTTTTTAGGCCTACAAGATTTGGCGAGATTTGAAAATTTTGGATTCTAATTTCTATTAATTTTTATGATTTTTAAAACATCAAAAATTAAGATAATCAAACATATGGTTTTTTTCGTTTTTGAATGCAATCTTCGAGCTTTTCAAGATTTCGATTGTTTTGGATTTTGGCATTTATGACATTTTGAATTGACTCAACTCTTCCCTCTGATTACTGAAATAAATTTTTAAATTTTTTTTCATTACAGTTCCGCCATGTTTGCTGATCGAAGATGCACGTCGTGATGAAAAACTCAAGGACATAGCCAACACAATCACCAATCTAAGTCAAACGTCAAACCGCTGGAGTACATCTGGTGTAGGTAAAATCAATGTAACAGTTACAACGGTAAACAATGCCCTGAATAGTCAGACGCAGGGTTTAAACGATGAAAAACCAACACGCGACGAAACGGATTTTGCTCATTTTCGACCTGCCCACACAAATGTTGTCAATCTAAGACCAAAGTCATTGCCTCTGGCATCGAATTCAACGCCGGCCATTGTGTCAGCCATAGTCAAGAAAATTCCGCCAGTTCTAGAACAAGCGACCGGTAGTAATAATAATCTTAGTAAATCTAGTCCCAGATTGCAACAACAGTTGCGCCTGCTCCAGCAGCAACAACAAAAACAATCACAGTCCCATGAGCGAGGTGATCCAGATGGTGGATGTAATTTGGATGACCTGTCGACGAATTATTTGGCCAAAACTTCAGAACTGAGAGTAAATTTGCCTGCCGAGGAAATTCTGAATTCGAAAAAAGGCTGGCTAATGAAACAGGACGGACGAACGGGCGAATGGACGAAACATTGGTTCACGCTAAGTGGAGCAGCGTTATTCTACTATCGTGATCCGGTGTCAGAAGAAAGGGGCGTGCTGGACGGTGTGCTCGATGTGAACAGCTTAACTAGTGTCACAGAGGTGAATGCTTCACGAAATTACGCCTTCCAACTGTCAACTTGGGACAAAAGACGACTAGTTCTGTCGAGTTTATCGGCGAATTCGCGCAACAGTTGGATGACTGTTTTGAAAAACGCTGCTGGTCTCCAGCCAGAGCCAAAAGTCGAAAACGAATGTATCCTGGCAACAGAACTGATAATCAAAGACAATACGAGCGATGACATCAAGAGTGAAATAGAGAAGGACTTTATCAAGGCTCAAAGAAATCAGGAGTTAATCTTGAACACTACCAGCCTCGGCACTAAGTTAGTCCAGGACCCTAGCCCAGTGGTTGTGCAGAAAGCTGTCACCACACCAGTCACCCCCTTGACTCCAAAGAACACGATGTTTTCATCGGACGAAGAGTACCGAACCGCTTCTGAAGGTGGCCGCAGAGATAGTGTAGACTGGGGGTCCCCCCTA
Source organism: Epistrophella euchroma (assembly GCA_947049315.1). NCBI lineage: Eukaryota > Metazoa > Arthropoda > Insecta > Diptera > Syrphidae > Epistrophella > Epistrophella euchroma. The sequence goes on from OX346248.1 coordinate 59,703,464, forward strand.
TCACCATCACCTCCCATACCGATTGCATTGCTAAGAGCCAAAGAACGAATGCGATCACGTCCTGGGAATTGCCCAAGGCTTCACAAGCGCAGTAGATCCTCGCCGCCAAGCTCGAGAAGGAGTACCGTTGATAGTGTGGGTTCCGATGAATTGCCAGTAATTCACTCGGTTCAAGAGGAACTCAACATTGACAAGGAGCTTCAATTTCGACTAGGTGCAGCGGAAAAAGAGCGAGATGTTCTACGCAATGAAGCCCAAGAACGCGAAGCTCGAATGTCTGAACTTCTTACAACCCTCGAGCGAACCGAACAAGAGTTAAACGCTCGAATAAGGGAAATGGAAGAAGCTCGAGATAACCTTTCTAGCCAGCTGGACGAAGCCAAGCGAAATGCGGAAAAAATTGTCGATCGATTAACAATCGAAGTTGGAGAGAGTCATAAGAAAATCAAAAATCTCGAAGATCGTCTATCGCGAGGCATCGAAGAAAACGAAACACTCTACAAGAAACTGCGGGAGCTCGAGAGCTGCAGCCCCTCGAGCTTTAGCAATCTCAACCGGCACAAGCTGAAACGAATGGATTCGCTGAGTGACCTCACCCAAATCAGTGACATTGATCCATATTGTTTGGATCGTGACATGTTGGCCGATGAATACAATGAACTTAGGTCGAGATTTGAAAAGGCTGTAAGTGAGATCAAAGCCATGAAACGGGAACTCAAAGAATCACAAAATCAGTTCGATACTTTGGAGATATCGTATGCATCTCTAAAACAGGATCTCGATCGTCAGCAAATAGAAGATCGCTCACAATTGCAGATGATGGCCGAACGTATTCAAGATCTGACCCTCAAATACAGTGGTTCCGAACGGCAAGTCCGGACGTTGAAACAGAAACTTGCCAAATCAGAACGTAGACGATCGCTTTCGCTCAAAGGCAAGGAACAGCTGACAGTCTCGAAAGAACTCGAAATCAAGGTAACCGAACTTGAGTCAAAGATCGATGATTTGGAAAAGAAATCACCAAGTTCGCAAGTGAGGACACCTTCATCGAGTTCAGTTAAAAAATCAGCACGCAGACGATCCCTCGAAAGTTCGGCCAGTACAGACTCTTTGCAATTTATGATTCGAGTCAACGATCTTGAGAAACGCTTCGAATGCTTCACATCGTCACAACCATCTTCCGCACCGGCAATCGATGTCAAACGGAGCTCGTCTAGTCCCAAAATGTCCGAGCATCTAATTGAGCGTCTGAAGTGCCTGGAAGGAGTGCTCATTTGCAGTAAAGATCGCCTCGAGCAAAGTCTACATCAACTGCAGGCACTGAGATCGACATCTCGAACGCGTCGATCAGTTTCACCAATCACTGATCGCAAAGATTCCTACAGGTTTGTGGAACGTTGTCTGGTTGAAGTGGTCAAATTGATTCGTGAGTCGTGTGAGACGTGTGTCGTTAGTGAAGACCTCACAGGCCCTGGACTGATCCTCCTTCCTGAAACGAATCCAATTAAAATTGCCTTGATACAGCTCGAAGCTCAACTTCGTGGTAAGCTGGGTGATCTTCTGAAGCAAAGACGAGTGCTTAGAGAACGCAACGAACTCACCGCTCGCAAGGACCTTGAGTTGCTTGCTGAGAGGATAGCTTTCGAAAGTGTCTGTTTCGGAAAACTTCGGGAGTCTATCAATCGTGCTGAGAATCCCGAACTCTTCGGACAGCGACAAACACGTGCTGAAATCGCTGAAACATCCCAGCTGATGTCTATGTTGAAGGCTAAACTCGGCGGCAAATGTGCATTTAAGCCCAGCGGAAGTCTCGATGTTCTAGCTGGAGTGCTTGCCCGACGACTTATCCTCTCCTCCTTCCGTAAGGACAAAACAAAAGTGCCAGAAATGGATCCTGTCGAACCAAAGATTCTCGAAGAACTTCTTCGTCAACAAAACGAGATCAACCTGATCGCAAAACGGTACAAAAACAATGCCATGGAAAATCTGGCTTCAGGCCTAGCAGCAGAGACGCTCAGCTACATTAGTTCCAATGATCTGGTGCAGGGAGCTGTTCAAGAGGCTTGGCGGCAAGCACAAGAAACTGTGAATGCCGAACTAGTGCAATCGGAGATAGCTCACATAATGATAAGGAATGCCGAACGGTTTGAGACTTCAATCACACCTTCATTCGGATACACGCTTACAGCTGAGGAACGAATAACCTTCGAGTCATTTGCTGATGCCGTCCACGAGAGTCTGCGCAAGGAAATGGATAATGCAATCGAACAGCTTTCACAGTGCTATGATGAGGCTCTGCAGAAAATGAAACGTGGCCAGTGGAGAATGCATCTGGAGCAAGAACGAAAAGCAAGCGAGGGCCGGCAGTTGCTGTCCGAGTTTGCCGACATTGTTGCCCATAAGGCATTGGTGGATGCGAGGATAGCAGTTCTGCGGGGGGATTACACCACCGCGGAAAATTCCGCACAGCTTGCCACCATGGATGCGGGCAATACGTTCAGTTTATCGAGCTTGCAGAAGTATGAGAACCTCTTTGAGGAACTCTCGAATGACATGCAGATTTCCAATCCCGACGACATCCTTGCAGAAGCTGACTTTGAGTTTGTCTATAAAAATCGAACGATAGACTTCATCAGCGATCGAGCTGTCCTCAAAGATATTGCCAATTTCCTCAGCCAATTGGAACAGTCTATTCATAACCTCAAGCGTGCTATTCATCCAAATGCCTTTATCGAATCTAACAACACCGTCGAGCTGAACACTCTTGCGGATGTCTGTCAGAAATGTTGTGATCTTAGGGCCCAAACTGATGGTCTCCTCGACGACGTACAAAATTTTACAGCTTCATGTTCCAGTTGCTCCCAGTTACAAGACACCATCTGTGATTTGCACGTGCAACACGAGTCCCAACTCATGCGGCTACAACAGGACCATACCAAAAATATGTCCATGCTGATGCAGCAAGTCGACAGTCAACGTCAGACCCTTGAGTCTCTAGAAAGAGAACGTAATTCCCTGGTGAATGAAATCCATCAGCAGTCAAATTTGGTGGAAGATCACGAACGTGAACTGGCCACATTGACCATGAAATTGAAGTCCAAAGAAGAAGAGTGCCATCGCAAGGAGAATGATAACCTCGATCTAATGGATCAGCTGGAAGATCAGACCGAAAAGATTCGCAACTATCAGAGCGATAGGGATAGTTTAGAGGGCAAGTGTTCGCGACAGGACGAGGAATATGCTGTTCTACTTCAAGAACGCGACTTCATTCAGAGCGAGCTAAATAAGGAACGCGAACGCTGTCGGCGAATGGAACGACGCTTGGAAATGCTCGAAGTAGAACATGGCAAGCAATTGGAATGCCTCCAGGAGGCATACCGTGACCAAATACTTTCGCATTGCTCAGACTTTACGAACATCGCTGATGAGGAGAGTTTCCGTCAGCGATATCAACAGGAGATCGAACAGTTAAGAGTGAGTAGTTATTGTTTTTGTGGCAATTTTTGGGAGTTTTACAAAATCTTTTCTTCTTTCCAAGACACTCTGTGAGAAAGGTCTGACGGCAATGGAATCATCACATCGTCGAATAATCAATGATTTGGAAGACAAACATCGACAAGAAATCGATAGATTATTAATGGAGAAGGAAACAGCTTTAGCCGAAGAAACACAGGTACTTTTTTTTGGTAGAGACAGATTTGTCTTAGAATATCTCAGTTTAATTTGTTTTTGTTATTTTATTCAAAAGGCAACTCTGGCTGCTTTAGATGCAATGCGTAAGGCACACCAAAGTGAAGTTCAACGAGAGGTAGCACGTTTCAAGCAGGAATTCCTAAGGCAATTCCAAAAGGGTGAACATTCAATTGATAACACCAAAATTAATGAGTTAGTATTTTTATTTTATTTTATTTCCAAGATTTTAATTTAAATAATTAATTTATTAATCAATTTTTTTTTTTTCTACAGAGAGGAACTCGAAGAATTAAGACAAGAAATTTTGTCATTTTCTGAGAAATACTCAATTAAATGCGTTGAAAATGCGGCCCTCGAAGAAAAACTACGTTCGGCGAATCAAAAATTAAAACATTTTCAACAAATGCAACAAATTGAATTAAGGTAAGACAACTGTTACATATTTGGGGACTTAAGGGCTCAAGCCAGATGAATATTTTTTTCAGCTTACATTAATTTTTTTTCTCTTTTTTTTTTTTGATTTAGTAGTAGCCCTTATTGCTTGAGTCGTTTGGTAATCATTAAACGACTTCTTTCAAGTGTCGATCATCGAAAGTATTGAAGTTGTTGTTGCTTCAGAGTCCTAACTTGTGATTTCAAGAACATAAAGCTTTGGGTTTAAATTTTTTATCGTTTCCAGTATTTTGATACGTACGACTTTTATTGCATATCGAGCATCAAACATCGAACGACTTTCGTAATAAGGGTCATTACCTTTTAAATTATACATTTTTTTTTTAATTATTATTTTTATTTCTAACTTTTTTAAATAGAAATAAACAGTTCCGTGCACATTTAGCATCTGAAGACCCATTAAGTGATGTAAATTTCGTGCAAGGACTAACGTCATCCAAAGATGAATTGCCATGTCCAGACAGTGAGGTAAGTTTCAAAAGAAAAATCCCCATTGTTCTATTTTCCAAACAAATTTTGAATGCTTTTATCCATTTGTATATGATTTCACACCAATTTTTTGTTTTTTTTTAATTTAATAAGTTTTTGAAATTCCTACTAAAAAAATTAATTTTAATTTAATTAATTTAAAAACAAAATTTGTATCATATTATTATTATTATATACTAAAACAAAATAAAAACAATACAAACAGCATGCGCTTGAAGTTAGTTACACAACACAACAAGCACACCCAGAACACACTAAGTCAACACAACCAGAGCAATCCTTACCCATCGCCACGGGCGCCGCCGCCGGCAGAGAATCTGATAGAACTGATTTTGAAGACGATTTAAATTGTTGCTATGATCCGTGCTATAAGCTGAGTGGTGCATTTGAATATAATTCGAGGAACCCTATTGAAGGTAAAACAACAGTGAAACACAAGTGAAGGAAACTTGTCCTGCGTTATATACCTTAAAACTGTCTTCATAACTTACTATCTTTAGGCCTTTTTGTATGTCTACTAGGGTTGGTAGAAAATCAAATTTTTTATTTTTAATTCTCAATAAAGTGAATAATTTGTCGCTTGGACCTCGCTTAGACGCCTAGTATGGGCTCTTTAATATTGACATTCCTTAGGGCCACTTGCACGAAACAAACAGATAATTAAATAAAACTGAGGACAATTATAAATATTTATACAGAGAATGGGATAATTTTTGAAACGTAAATAGAGAAAAAATGTTTTGCTACAACGTGATTTTATTCATATCAGTCAGATAGATCTCAATTATTTATAAATCAGAAGTTAATGCTGTCAGAAAACTTTCGTGCAAATGGCCCTTAAAGATCCGTCAAAAAATTGACTAACACTTAAATTTTTTAAGACCCTTAGCAAGCGTTGAACTTTAAGAAATTTTTTTAAATGTCTTTACTAAAAAGTTGATAAAAGGTGAGGTAAAAGTAACGTCATAAATTGATGTTTTAAAATAAACATTGTTGCTCCGCTCTGCTGGAATCCACACTGTTCGAGGTTCAACTTAGCAACTCTTGCTGCAAATGAAACTCGTTTTACATCTGCCTGTAGACATTTGAAGTCATTAAAAATAATTATCACGCAAATTCACATTATGAAATTACTTTTGACCCACCAACTACATTCAAAACATTAAGCAAAAATTGGAAAATTTAAAAACAAGCCGGTGTGGGAAAGTTTATTCGCACACAGGTATCTCTAGAGTCTAGAGCGTACTTTTGTTTTTCACTTTTTGCCACTGTTTTGCAAAGTCTTGATTTTAATTAAGCCTTTAATCTTACTAATTAGTCAATCGAGACCATTCTTCCTTTAAATTCAAAAAATACAAAAAAATGTCAAACAATTTTCCTAAGTCCAACAGATAGCAAACAAACTTTTAATATTTTTTCCGCCTTCATATTTATTAGAGAAAGTGAAGAAACTAAAAACTGTATAAAGAGCCAACATTTTTTGAAGACTTTTTCCAACTTTTTATTGAAAGAATTGAATATAAAGAACTTGTTTTTTTACCTACCCTAATATATTGTCTTTGTCTATGTGTCATTTTGTCTTGCTTTTATTTGTTATCTCAAACCGAGTAAGTTTTCATTCATAAATAATTATTATAATTTACTTTAATGTTATTAACTTATGAAATGCTTTTCATAAAATCAAGGATCTACACCTGGTTGGGAAACACTAGCAGAAAGGATTATTCTTGTGGTTTTGTAGATGCTTGATAAAGAATTGCCCCAATCAAAAAAAAAATACGGACAAATTTTTAGATGCTTTGGGTACATTTTAAAATCGTGATTTAAAAAATAATCGGCGGATTAACTGAGGTTGATGGTTCGAAAACGTTTTCCTCGGAATATTTTATTCCATTGAACATTTTTATGAAATCAGGACCTCCCCCCACTAGCTTAAAAGTCATTTTAAAAATTAGAAAATTTTAGTAAAGAGCATTCAAGGTAAAAATCGTAAAGTAGTAGGTATCATATTGTTTACACCTTGTACCAAGTTGTTTAAAATTTTTTGCCATATTTTTAAAAATGATACAAAATTTAAGTTTCTATGTTTTTGCAGTTTGTAGAGCAAAACATATATCGAGAATTTTCTATTTGTATTTTTGTCTTTACTTTTCGATGTAATATAGTCAGGGCTTGGCAGTATAGGTTGTTCATAAAGATTTCAGTTTCGGGAAGCAATTTTCATAAATCTGGTTTTACTTATGAATTTTATTTCTTAGGCCACAATAGCGAAAAAGAATTTGTTTGTGTTTCTATTTATCATTTTATTCAAATAATTAACAATGTTTGCATCTGTAAATTTAAAAAAATTTCAATTTTAAAAAAACATACAATATAGCAGGTATTCTTCTAATTTTGTTCTCATTAAAAAAAAAATCATTATTTCTATTCTTTATACTATACAAGACAAATTATTATAACATTCGATTAGATTTTATTAGATTTGTTTTTTTTTTTTTAATTATAATTGGGAAAGGGTTCAGCTGTTTGTTAATAACATTATTCTAAGTTACCCATTTCATTATTTCACTTTCATTACATACATATATTATTTCATTCTCACATTCATTTTCAACTACCTAGATTTCCATCGGCAGAGAAAAATTAGTACCTATTCAAAAAAAAGCTACAAACGTGTGAATTTATAAAAATATTATTTGGTATTGGTTATTGCTTCTGGTCTGGACATCAGTCGTCTCGCACGCTTCGTAAGAAGCTCTAAGTGGTTCAATGAGTAGGAAGAAATTCTACTTGATTCATGTGGTATCACAATGGACCAACTCATGGTCTAAGTGTGTCAAGCACTTGTGCTGACAGCTACGATAACCTAACCTAACCTATTGCTTCTGGTTTTGGCCCTCTACCGATGGACATACTATTGGTTCCAATAGGTAGTTTTGTATCACGCCGCGCAAAGCTCGTTGGATGTTTCATAATGATCAATTTTATGTTACATTTTTAAATTTTAATACATTTTTTATTGTGCTCGGGCGCCATTTAACAAAAAAAATCTCAATGTTATTCGTGATAATTTTTGTTTGAACAAATAATCTTGGCAGATCTTTCTGTGTTCAGAACTCCTCAATTACTCATTCCAAAAACGAAATTTTATTATTACCCTGTTGAAAAACTAAATCTCTACCGACTGGACTAGACGCGCCTTTCCATCAAATGCTTTTGTATAATTGTTTAACGCATCCGACAGTTTTACTTTTATCATTATTCATTATAAACATACCTACATACAATACAAATCTTAATTTAACTTGAAAAAAAGATATAAAATTAATTTTTTTGTTTGTTCAATTTTATAGGTTTAAAAAAATCATCATCGAGCCCCATGATTAGCAACAACACCAACACACCAACCTCAACAAGTTGCATCAACATTGAATTACAACGTAACATCAGATCATCACCCTCCTCCCATCAAAAATCTTTCACTACCACTAGCGTTCCATTAATACTCCAAAGTGGTTGTAATAAACAACAATTACCGTTAACCAAAGCATTAACCCACCACCAGCACCAAAATCCCCATCAAACAAATACCATGTCGACAGCAAAACCGATGATAATGATGATTACGACAACAAAAACAACGACGACCAAACCAGTGGAACAACCAAAGAACATTAATTTATTAAAAAATCTAAATCCAAATTCAACTCAATTAAAATTAGTTAATAATAATCTTAGATTAAGTTGTAATAATCTTATAAATAATAGTAATAATAGTAGTATCGATGATACGTCATCTAGTAATAGTAGCAACATCAATGATAACAACAGTAACACCAACAACATGCGCATCTTCAGTCGATCAAATCATCGTAGTGGTAGCAGCATTGGTGGCGGCGGTGGTGTCCAGAATAAGCTTGCTATAAGTCTGGGCAGCTTTAGCGATATAATTCGCAAAACAACGCCATCTAGTGATGCTGTTGGTGAAAATGATACAGCGAAAGCGGTGGTGACACATAGGAGCAGGGGTGATGATCACAGTAGTATCAGCAGCACCGATGAAGAAAGCGATAGAGTGGCCAGAAGCGTGTGCAAAGGTGTCTTCAATGAGTCGAGTGCAGCAGCGGCAACTTCAACGTCTGCAGCGGGGGCACAACCGACCATCAAGAAAAAGATTTCAACGTCAAATTTTAGTGGTAAGCTATGCTCACCCCCTCCCTTAAATGGGAAGGACATTGAGCATCATCATGCGACCTCACACTTGAGAAGATTTGAGTTGGAAATATAAAAGAAAATAGAAAAAACAATAAAATGTCAAAAAAATACATAATAAACTTACCAACAACCAAAACAAAATAATATACCATCCCTGACATCGATAGTTTTCATTATTTTGTTTACTGTTTTTTTTTTTTTTTTTTTTTAACTTCAAAAATGTAATGTTTTTCTGAATGTTAAAAATTTATATATAATTTATTGTATAGTCTCATCATTTTGTAATCATATTTTCTTCTTCTATTTCCTTAAATTTATCTAAATAAAATTTTGGAAAAATAATTAAAATTAAAAACATAAAAATATTACTTATATATGATGTTAATTATTATTATCTATTAATTAGAAAGAGTTTATAAAAATAAAATATATAAATGCAAATAATAATATTAATATTAAATATATACGTCTTTAAATTAGTGCATGTTTTTATTTAGTGTATGTTTTTTTTTTTAGTTTTATTTGTTTTGTTAACCCCTCACTTTTATCTAATTTTTTTTTTCTCTCAAAAGAAAAACAAAAATGATTGAGAGAGAAAATCATTTATTCTATGAATTAAAAAAGTTATTGAAATAAAAAAATTATCCCATTGTTTTATTTAAATAAAAATGTATTATTGGAATTAGATATTAATAAGTAGGTACATACAAAAGTTCACGGATAAAAAATACTACTTACAGGATGTTCCTGAGGAGAGAAATAGCCAATATAATTAAGCAAATCAATCTAAAAAGGGGAATGAATTAAGGGGCGCGTGGAGTATATACTTCGCCGAAAAGGGAGGTGTCCAACAGGGGACGTGACCTACAAATATACGACGTTCCCTTATATTAAAAGAGCTCTTTTTGGTCACTCTATTTTACAGGGTGTCTTTTGTACAAAATGCATCAACCCTACTTTGGTTTAAAAAAAAAAAACTAAAGAGGTAGGAAAAGCGGTCCATTTTCATTGAAACATAATTTTTGAAGATAAAGCATGAATCGCTGAAGATCTGAGTCATTTTTGGACCATTTTACATAATTTTTCAAACATCGAATTTTATCGACCGAAAGACTGGAATTTTCTTAAATTTCCAGTTGAAAAATGTTTAAACCGTTATATTGAAGCTTGTAGTTAACGTACCAAAATGTTTGATATGCCAAAATGACCGTTGATTGGTCAAGATTATAATGATATAAAAATTTTGAAAATCGGTTGGAAAATGGAGTCGCAATTTTCCATTTTGTCAAAAGAGGGCCTTTTTTGCTTTCCAAGCCTCTTAGTCGTGAAAATTGTATGGACACCCATACATTTTCCATAACGAAAATATTCGTGAGCAATGTAGCTTTCCATAGACACCTCAACTTTAAAGATCCGACCAGTATTTTCCGAGAAAAACCCGATTTTGTACATCATAAATGGAAATTTTTCAATTTTTCATACATTTATACAGTAAAAATTATCGAACATAAATTAGTACGTCAGATCTGGGAGTGATCACAAAGAGCGCACTAGAAAAAGGGGATTGGCATAAAAATGCCGCGGTAAAAAGGAGATGGTCTAAAAAGAAGCATGACGCAGAAAAGGGGCGTGCCCTAAAAAAGGGGCGAATAATAAAATGTAGGTACAAAAAATTAACCGTGCCGCTCTTTTGACCAAGCCTTTTTTAGGGCACTCCCTGTTTTTGACCACGCTCTTTTTGGTCACAGTACTTGCAGGGTGTTTTTTGCATAAAATGTGTCAACCCTGTAAAGCTTGTAAGATTGGTTTAAAAAAAGGAAAAAACCGCGTGGAAAGGGGTCTATTTTCATTGAAACATCATTTTGGAAGATAAAGCATGAATCGCTAGAGCTGTAGGCAATTTTTGGAATATTTTTCATAATTTTCCAAACATCGAATTTTATCGATCGAAAGACTGGAATTTTCGTAAATTTCCGGTTGGAAAATGTTTAAACCGTTATATTGAAGCTTGTGGTTAACGTACCAAAATGTTTGATATGCCAAAATGACCGTTGATTGGCCAAGATTATAATGATATAAAAAATTTGAAAATCGGTTGGAAAATAGAGATGCAATTTTCCATTTTGTTAAAAAAGAGCCTTTTTTGCTTTCCAAGCCTCTAAGTCGTGAAAATTGTATGGAGACCCATACATTTTCCATAACGAAAATATTCGTGAGCAATGTAGCTTTCCATAGACACCTCAACTTTAGAGATCCGAGCAGTATTTCCCGAGAAAAACCCGATTTTGTGCTGCATAAATGGAAATTTTTCAATTTTTCATACATTTATACAGTAAAAATTATCGAACATAAATTAGTACGTCAGATCTGGGAGTGATCAAAAAGAGCGCGGTAGAAAAAGGGGATTGGCATAAAAACGCCGCGGTAAAAAGGGGGTGGTCTAAAAAGAAGCATGACGCAGAAAAAAGGCGTGATCTTAAAAAGGGGCGTGTCCTAAAAAAGGGGCGAGGAATAAAATGTAGGTACATAAAATTAACCGTGCCCCTCTTTTGACCTTTTTTTATGCCAGTCCCCTTTTTCTACCACGCTCTTTTTGACCACTCCCAGATCTGACGTACTAAATTATGTTTGATAATTTTTACTGTATAAATGTATGAAAAATTGGAAAATTTCCATTTATGCAGCACAAAATCGGGTTTTTCTCGGAAAATACTGCTCGGATCTCTAAAGTTGAGGTGTCTATGGAAAGCTACATTGCTCACGAATATTTTCGTAATGGAAAATGTATGGGTGTCCATACAATTTTCACGACTAAAAGGCTTGGAAAGCAAAAAAGGATGGTTTTTGACAAAATGGAAAATTGCGACTCCATTTTCCAACCGATTTTCAAAATTTTTATATCATTATAATCTTGACCAATCAACGGTCATTTTGGCATATCAAACATTTTGGTACGTTAACTACAAGCTTCAATATAACGGTTTAAACATTTTCCAACCGGAAATTTACGAAAATTCCAGTCTTTCGATCGATAAAATTCGATGTTTGAAAAATTATGAAAAATTTTCCAAAAATTGCCTACAGTTCTTGCAATTCATGCTTTATCTTCCAAAATGATGTTTCAGTGAAAATAGACCCTTTTCCACACGGTTTTATCCTTTTTTTAAACCAAACTTACAAGCTCTATAGGGTTGACGCATTTTATGCAAAAAACACCCTGCAAAGTACTGTGACCAAAAAGAGAGTGGTCAAAAACAGGGTGTGGCTAAAAAAAGGCTTGGTCAAAAGAAGGGCATTGTTAATTTTTTGTATATTTAACCCACGCCCCTTTTTTAGGTCACGCTTTTTTTTTTTAGATCACGCTTCTTTTTAAACCCCCCCTTTTAGGCCACCCCCCTTTTACCACGTCCTTTTTATGCCAGCCCCCTTTTTCTACCACGCTCATTTTGACCAGTCCCAGATCTGACGTACTAATTTATGTTCGCTAATTTTTACTGTATAAATGTATGAAAAATTGGAAAATTTCCAATTAAGCTGCAGAAAATCGGGTTTTTCTCGGAAAATACTACTCGGATCTCTAAAGTTGAGGTGTCTATGGAAAGCTACATTGCTCACGAATATTTTCGTTATGGAAAATGTATGGGTGTCCATACAATTTTCACGACTAAAAGGCTTGGAAAGCAAAAAAGGATGGTTTTTGACAAAATGGAAAATTGAGACTCCATTTTCCAACCGATTTTGAAAATTTTTATATCGTTATAATCTTGAGCAATCAGCGGTCATTCTGGTATACCAAACATGTTGGTACGTTAACCACAAGCTTCAATATAACGGTTTAAACATTTTCCAACCGGAAATTTAAGAAAATTCCAGTCTTTCGATCGATAAAATTCGATGTTTGAAAAATTATGAAATTTTTTCCAAAAATTGCCTACAGCTCTATCAATTCATCCTTTATCTTCCAAAATGATGTTTCAGTGAAAATAGACCCTTTTCCACACGGTTTTATCCTTTTTTTAAACCAAACTTACAAGCTCTATAGGGTTGACGCATTTTATGCAAAAAACACCCTGCAAAGTACTGTGACCAAAAAGAGCGTGGTCAAAAACAGGGAGTGGCCTTAAAAAAGGCTTGGTCAAAAGAAGGGCATTGTTAATTTTTTGTTTATTTTAGGCCACGCCCCTTTTTTAGGTCACGCTTTTTTTTTTTAAGATTACGCTCTATGCTTCTTTTTAAATCCCCCCTTTTAGGCCACCCCCCTTTTACCACGTGCTTTTTATGCCAGCCCCCTTTTTCTACCACGCTCATTTTGACCAGTCCCAGATCTGACGTAATAATTTATGTTCGATAATTTTTACTGGATAATTGTATGAAAAATTGAAAAATTTCCAAATTATCTGCACAAAATCGGGTTTTTCTCGGAAAATACTACTCGGATCTCTAAAGTTGAGGTGTCTATGGAAAGCTACATTGCTCACGAATATTTTCATAATGGAAAATGTATGGGTGCCCATACAATTTTCACGACTAAGAGGCTTGGAAAGCAAAAAAGGCTGGTTTTTGACAAAATGGAAAACTGCGTCTCCATTTTCCAACCGATTTTCGAAATTTGTATATCATTATAATCTTGACCAATCAGCGGTCATTTTGGTATACCAAACATTTTGGTACGACAACCACAAGCTTCAATATAACGGTTTAAACATTTTTCAACTGGAAATTTAAGAAAATTCCAGTCTTTCGATCGATAAAATTCGATGTTTGGAAAATTATGCAAAATGGTCCAAAAATGACTCAGATCTTCAGCAAATCATTTTTTATCTTTAGAAATAAGAAGCTTACTGATATAGAAGTGATAAAGCAATATTTAATAATAAAATTTTCCTAGTAACAAATCTCCTTCTAAGCACGTTGCATGGCACAGCTAAAAAAAGCTGCATTTGGCATTTATATTCAATTTATTATATATTTATAATCAATCTTTTTTCTTTTTTAATCAAAAACAACAACAATACCTTCATTATTTACATCTTTTATTTCTTAAAAAATAAAAATTCAACAGAATTGAACAAATTCTTAAACTGGTGACTCGATAATACCGCCTTCGGACATCTTCGGTGCCGGTTTACCATCTCGATCTCATTACAGTTCCAAGACTCGTGATAGGTCGAAGCGGAACATGAATGTATACACGTCGGGCATGGGATAAAAAAGAACTGGAACAACTTCTCAACGTCCTTGCCAATAATATCATGGGAAGAATGCTAACGATTCGGTCTTTAAGTCAGAGCCTGGGACATCGACCTGGATGAATAAATTGGGGTTTACGCACTGCACTGCGACCTTAAGATCTATTGTGCCCGACCTGGATGATCGACACCATCTTGTTTGCTAACTTCCCTGACTTGAGATTGTTGGGTTTAGAATGTCTTGCGCTTGGTCCTTGGACAATCATTGATTCTTGGCGTCTTCACATCAAATTTTTCATCGTAAAAGGTCCGCCATTTCTTGAAATTTTTGTCCATATGCCTGAAATTGTCTGTGGTTAAAATCATACAATAGAAATTTGGTAAAACTGATACCTTAGTTCGAAAATATCCTCAGCAAAGATTTTGTATTTAATGAATGAACGCTGAGTGACTGTCAACAGCATCCTTTTGCAAATCGGCCAAATAGACCTCGAACACCGGATACTTTAAATCTCCTTGATGCAATCTGCTGCTTTATTCTGTAATGAAAAATTAGCATTATTTCGCATTGTTATTTGGCTAAAAAATAAATAAGTTATATTTATCGTAAACAATAGGTGCGTTTTATTGACAATTTTATAGCTAGCGCAGTAAAATTTCCCTTGGTGAACAATAACAAAACCGAAAGTGCCGATAAATTAGCCAGTAAATTAGTGAATATAAAAGTCGACATATAGTGTGGACTTGAACCTTAAATTTAGGTAACATAGTTTGTTTTTGACTCAAAAAAGGGTGTGAACACATCCAGAGAATAAAGAGTGGAAATTAAAGTTGATATAGCGTATTATTGAACTTGCGCTAGCTAAAAATTTCCAATAAAACGCACCTAATAAAAACACTTAAAAATTGTACTTAAGCTCAGAAATCTGACACAATAATATAATAAACTTAATATGTTGTTTGGAAATCTGTATGGGGTTTCTTGTGAGCGTTATCTAAGAATACCAAAAATGTTATCGAATACCAAAAAAAAAAACTCATAAAAGTAATAAACCTGAACCTTACAAAAGCTTGTGGTGACTTATAAGCCCAAACAATGTCAAAAAAGCTCGCATTTTCTTCATTTAAGTACATAAATAAAATTAATTAACAAAAAAAAAAAAAAAGAAGACCTGGGCTCGTCCGGGATTTGAACCCGGGACCTCCCGCACCCTAAGCGGAAATCATACCCCTAGACCAACGAGCCAGTTGGTTTCTGGTTGTCAAATAAAGAATATAGGTTACTCATAGCACACAAGATAGTGAGAAAAATAAGTTATAAGAAAAAGAGCTAGGTCTTATCAAAAAGAAGTCAAATTAAAATACAGTTAAAGCCAATTTTTCAATCATCAGTTAAATACCCGACGAATAAATGTAATTGACTCTTACCGCCATATTATTCACTCGATACCTCCAGATTTAAACTTAAATCCAGATGAATTTACCATACATTGAATTTGTATGATTTACATCCACATTTAAGTTTTAATCTAGATGTATTGAGTGAATAATATGGCCGTTAAACATAATCGAATTTTTCAATCATGAAAAAGTTCACTTGCTCGAGTTATTTTTTTGTCTGAGTTGATTAATTAATAAAAAAGAAATGGAAATTGGTTTTGACTTCTAGCGGAGAACTTTTGTTCAGGTTTCTCCTCCTGCTCAGTGGAGCTGATGGAGCTTGCTCAGTGATATCTAAGAAACGTGAACTGACTAATTTATTACTAAGAATAATGTTATCTGCCTATTATTGAAAAACTAGTTTCTGTCTTATCTGAAGATTAAACACTAATTATGACAGCCTAACTGACGATTGAAAAATTGGCCCTTACTCAAAAACTCACGTTATATTTGCACTGTTTTTTGTTACTTGTGTATTTCACGAAATATATAACTTAAAATGTAAAAAAAGAGGAGAAAGTTATAGCCGTATGTAGATTATAAACTTTTAAAAAAAGCTTTATTAAAATTTGAAAGTAAGTTGTTGACTTTGACTATGCGACATTAATAATGCCCCATTTACTCTAGTGACAAAATGCTTTTGGGACCTACCGAGAATCTCCCGGGAAATTTTGTTTCCCACGGAATATTTTATTCCCACGAAAATTTGTCTGCTATCGTGAATCTCCCACGGAATACATTTCTCTCGAACAAAAATCTAATACAAATGACAGACAAATTCCCCTGGAAGATTTATTCCCGATACCAATAAATTCCTAGGGCAACTTTTAGACATCATTCACGTTCCTAATGTTTGAACAAGGGAAATATTACATTCCCTGGGAAATTTTTGTTTACCACAACCCCCATTAATTCTGCCATTTTATACCAATTGTTCGTCATACCTAATCCAGTTTTATGAAATTGGTATAAAACGACAGAATTCGTGACAAAACAGATGAAACAAAAAAACAAACTAAAGACAAAAAAATTCACGAGTTGTAAGTACCGTATCTACCCCTTTAAGTTCGGTACAATAATTCCATCGTCTGAAAAGGGGTCTTATAATAAGAGCTACAGTATTATTACTCACTCACCTCATGAAAGTATTAAATTGGGCACATCAATCTTTCCTTACCCTTTAACCTGTTTATTTAAAGGGAGCAGGTATTATAGTGCGGTCAGTCTCATCGGCCATGTTTTTAATCATGGATAAATTCAGCTTTTTGTATAAAGGGATATTATTATGCTATTATATTCAAATGAGCCTACTTCAAGGCTTATTGCTAATTAGACAGGTAAATTTCGACGATAGGCAACTTCGAACAAGCTATATAAATGTGGTGTTATTCAGAAAGCATTAACTTTTTTTTTCTCCCAGGGCTTAGATGGAGTCCTATACCTATAAAAAAAAAAAAAGACCTTTTCTTAATGGACGTTTAGTAAGTCGTCCAACAACCAACTACAGCAATGTCGATGGACGACGACGACTACGATTATCGCGAACAAATTTATGCCAAATGGAATTTAATTATTAATTGTCGCGGTGCAAATTAAATGGTCACCTAATTGGCCAGAGGTAACGTTGGTTGGTCGCGGTCTCGTCGCTCGTTCCTTCTTGCCCTCTGTCGTTTTACCCGTCTTCCAAGCTTTGAGAATATCTACATATACATTCTAATTTTCCTGGTCATGTTTTTTTTTTTTTTGTCATAGAGGAGCAAGAGATTTACGAAGAGGAATTCATAACAATTAAAATGAACGAAACACCATGTTATCGTGGTTGAAGAAGAAAGTATCTTGTCCGTGTTGTGAGAATGTGCGGAAAGGCTCATTAAGTTAGCGGTTAATTACACCAAGCGACCTTAATTAATTCAACGATTGGAAAAAGGTTCCTTTGGGGGCGCTCACATCGATGTGCTATGAAGATATGAAATAAGAAGAAGAAAGGAAATGTGAGATCATGTTCATAGATATAATATAGCTATAAGCATACAATGAAGATGTTGGATGGGTCACCTGGGGGCAAGATTATAGATTTTTTTTTTTTTTTTTTCGAGTAACATTAGTTTGCTTAAACGCTATACAATGTTGCAACATCGTGAAGATTGTTTTCTTTTTTTGAAGATTTTACTTGATAGAAGCTTTTAGGTTGTTTGTATTTAAAATTGTAGGAAGTCAAATCCAGAAATGAAAAGAGGTTCTATATTTTAGATCACTTCGTTCAAAAGTTTCGGAAACAAAAGCTTCAGATTGATTTTTTTTTACAAATTACCTATCTATTTTCCGATTGGATTTTAAAGACATAAATAACACATATTTTATAAGTTAAAACAATAGTTTTATAGAAAAAGTTTCCTATAAGCTTCTTGCTATGACTCAAAGCTGAGTGCGCATCTTTTTTAAAATGTAATTGATAGTCATGGAAAAATAGACTTTTAGAAGGAAAAAATTAGTAAGAGGCTAAAATTTGGCATGGACGTTGGTAATGGGACTCTTTAAAAACTGGGGGAGTTCCTTATCGATCCGATGACCGCTAGGTCAGTTATAAGGGGTCCAAGGGTCTAAAAATGAGTTTTTTTTTTTTGCAAATATCTCAAAAATTGTTTGTGCTAGAGAAAAATTTTGTTCCTCAATCTTGTAGCTGAATAATAACAGTTAGTGCTACGAAACACGTGAAAAGCCATTTCTGTTGAAAATTACATGGGCTTCAAGACTCGGAAATAAAATTTTTCTCTAACACAAACCGTTTTTGTGATATTTGCAAAAAAAAACTCCAATTTTCATGACATTTGGCCCCTTTTAAGAGATCTTTTAACTTTTCATTTCCTGTAACTTTTTAACGGTTAACGCTACGAAAAAACTGAGAAGACTATTTATGTGGGAAATCGTCTCAGCTACAAGATTGAAGAACAACATTTTTCTCTAACACAAACCTTTTTTGAGATATTTGCGAAAAACTAATTTTTAGACCCCTGGACCCCGATGAGGAACTTCCTCAGTTTTTAAAGAGTCCCATTAACAATGTCCATGCCAAATTTCAGCCTCTAACTTATTGTTTCCTTGCTTTGACATTTGTTCGTCTATTCTTAATGGACTATGATGAAGATACACTTAAGTGAATATTACATCATCTTCCAGCCTTTTTATTCCCATCTAGCATACACCACCAAGAAAGAAATAACAAAAACAAAATCGAAGAGAAATTGAATTGAAGTCTAAAAGAGGAATTCAGAAAAAAAAAAGAATACATCCACTTTGACCCCAAATAACCTCAACAAAAAATTAAAGTTTCCGCAAAGCAGATGATCTCATCGCAGCAGCGCCCTGCACGCTGGCCGCACCGCAGCCGAACCCACCGAAAGTCCTATATTTTTCTGCCGCATAGTGGTGCGCTGCCAGTTGCCTCTGGTCTCTGTCTCTGTCAGTGATGTCTAAGGTGCAAGACGTGATTTATCAAAGGATGCTCCCCAATATGAACACACTGTGCCGCATTCATTCCCATATCGTTGTCTTATAGCTGTTTTAATTCACTAGATAAGCTGCCGACATCAGACAGTGGTGTTGCATTTACCAAAAGTTGTAAAAAAAATAAAATATAAGTGCATGACTGGCTCACATTTATATACTTGATTTAATGTGTACGACCAGACTGTGGTTTTAAGACCTATACCTATGAGTTTATACATAAATACACTTGCGAGCAAAAAAATGGAATCACTCCCTTTCGCCTTTTAAAAACAACAAACTCTGTGGTTACAATATTTATGCATAAAGTTTAATGATCACGTATTATTTAAAGCTTGAACCTGTAACTTTAAATTGGAGGTAAAATCATAGAAATCCATGGGATAGTCTTCGCGTTATCCGCCATACTAACGAAAATAACAAATTATACTGAAAAACGAAACACGAGTAGGAAACGTCGATACGCAATATATGCGTCCATTACTGGTTTTTGTTTATCGGTGTGCTGTTAAGAGTGAATTGTTACATAATCTCGAGGCCTCCTTATCTTGGAAATAAATGGATACCACACCTGCAGAGTGCAGTGGATGTTGCTCAAGTTGTTTCACTACTGCGACAAGGAATAAGAATAATAACGTGCTGTGGCCCGTCAGCGACATCTAAGCCAATGCGGTGTGTATCTAAGCTCTACAAAACGTTCAGGGAAACTGGGAGAGTTTTTGCGAACGCCAAAATCTGGACGTCACCGGTGTACCACTTAGGGAGATATGAAAGATTCAGCATAATGACTTTTCTCCAAAATTGTCTTTTGACTGGCCTTGACGTCCCAAAACAGCTCAAACAAGTACGAGGAAGAATTGCAAATGAATGGACGGGACCGAAATTGACTGCAAATCACCGACAAAGTCCACCTCGATTTTCTCTAGTGCACTATGATTGGGAGAGTTGAGCAATGGAGGCGAAAGTTGAGCAATGGAGGCGAATTATGACCGTAATGGCAGAATACACAGATAACCTGGCGAGCGATTTGAACAGTGCTGTTTTTTCGAAACCGTGCGACTTACAGGGGAGGGTCTTATATGATACAGACAGGCATTTGAATTGAAGGATACGAAATTTAATAAGCCCTATCACGAATTCCATCGTAATCACAAACTTGTTACGAATCCCGAAAAAAACAAACTATCACAGCCATTGCAAACCGCTGGAATTCCGGTCTTTAAAAGAACTTAAAACAAAAAAAAAAAATATTTTATTCCTTTACCCTCAAGTATGTCAGGTCACATTAATATCTATTTCATGAATTCAATTTTGATACCATTATTTAAAATTTATAATTTTACCTAAGAAATATGTCATTCTACCCCACTGTACGCAGCGCCACCGACAGTCGTGCTCTTTTATAAGGTCAACTAGGAAGTATCTATATGTGAAGAGTTGCATTTGGCTTTGGCTTCTTCTTCCTTAAAACCGAGAGTATATAGCAACTCTATGGGAATATTTTCCATTTCCACGTGCAGTGCAGTCCAACCGTCCACTTATTTTGTATGGAGTGGATAAAGTAGTGCTAGTGATGGTTCGCAATTGGCATACAAAAAATTTAAGATGCGCTAAAGAGATTTCATCCAAACGAATCTGAAATGCTACAAGTCAATTATATTGTCACCTCGGCGCCATTGGCATCTCACACAGTAAGCACAATCATGGCCCAAAATAATGTACTCACTGAAAGTGAAAATGACAAACCTAACTAACCTGCTTTTTCAATGAGCTTGATGATGTAATTCGTGTAACTCGTTCGGTAATGTCTATCCGAAAATTAACCCTTGAGTTTAAGTTTAACTTGTATGAATTTAATTAAATAATAAATAAAACGTCTATATAATTAAATAAAATAAATAAACTTAAACCTTAAAAAAAAAAAAAAGCATTTACTTGGGCTCGTCCGGGATTTGAACCCGGGACCTCCCGCACCCTAAGCGGAAATCATACCCCTAGACCAACGAGCCAGTTGGAAAAAAGCTGGCAAAGTGCGATTTTAAATGTCATTTTTCCACCTTCAATTGAGATACAGATAATATACCACGTCAAGGCTAATTGTATGGTGTGGTCTCTTGGTTGAATAAGGAATTATGTATAAATTTTGAAACTGTTTAAGGTAAGTGTAAGAAAAGTTGCATTTAAGCCTAAAGATTCTGTAGGCACGTATGTATTTTTTAGTACGAGAGTTTTTATTCGAAACTGTGTAACAGGTTTCTAACCAAAATGATTGTGTGTGACAACAAGCCAACGCACGAGGCGCGGTCGATGGAAATGGAAGTTGAGATTTTAGTCCCATTTTATTTAAACCCAAATTCTCTCTCTAGAATCTCATTTCTCATATAAGTAGGTAGGTAATGAAGATGAAGAAATTTTTAAAGAATTACTTCTGTTTAGGTGGAGTGATTGAATGAATTTCAATTAGAAAGTTTAAGTGACCTCAACTCCATGCGTTTCGCCCATCAGGCACGACACAGTGGGCTCATCGAGCAATATTTGCATCTTAGAAGGGAACGACAGCATCTAAGCGAAACGCTTGGAGTTGAGGTCACTTGAGCTTTTTAATTAAGTATAGGTAGCTGTATTTAAAATATGAGTATTAGGTTTTATAGGTGCATTTGCACTTGTGCAGGGATCTCGAAAACAAAAGCCAGCCTCTGGTGGAGGTGAGGGGTTAAAAAGTCCAGTTGGACACCATTTTATTGTAAGCGATTAAAATATCTGAAGATATAAGCTTTTCAAGCGAACTTGATCAACTTTTTTTTTGAGACTCTGTTTTTTGATTCTTTGCATTTAATCTCTCCAAAATGTATTCCATTTTATTCCTCATGAACTCTAACACCTGAACGTTTTTACTTGCTTTATCGGGCAAGTGGTGGTTTCTTGTGCCTTTAACAATTTTAACCTACCTACCTGGTTGTAAGAAAATTGCGTTTCAGGTTTTTGCCAAAAAAAAAAAATCGCATTGCGGAAATAGAGTGTTGATGCTTTTTGAGCAAATTGCCTTAATTTCAAGTTATCTGCGTTCCTAATGGGTTATCCGATTGTGTAATAATTTTGAAATCTAATTTTTTGATAGATTCTACAAAAATGCCCCAATTGCGTGTCCCATTTTATTTACTAAATTAAATTATTCACAGAAGGGGTTTGGCAATTTTTTTTTAAATAAACGCATTCATGCATGAAATGTTTTCATAAAAATTTAAAATAGTTTCTCGATTCGTTTAAGCTCGAAAATAAGTTAATTTCATAGACGTAAATAATATTTGAAATTTACAAGGCTGATTCACAATATCCAAGTAATGTTCTGATTATTATGTACTTGAAACATAAATATTGGCACATGTTCATAAGCCAGCAGAAGATAGAAACACAGTTGAGTTTTGACCCACCTGAAATTCAAAATATTTAATTTTTTTTGGATTGTGGAGTAATGACCCTGTGTTAATATTTGTGTGTCGAGTAACTATAATCAGAAGTATTACTCAGACATTGTGAAACAGGCCTTAAAAATTTAAAGATATTTCTACTCTCAATTTCAATTCTCAACGTGTTCAAGTTTTTTTCCCCAATTTTGAAAAAAAAACACACACAAACGACGAGAGTTCTCGCTGTGAACTAATTTAAATTTCTACAACCTCATTAATAAAAAACGCTTATTCCACCTTTATTCCACAAGTTTACTACACAATGGAATAAGAGTTAAGCTACGGGTTAAAATTTTCCATTAATAAAAACAAAATGTTCGTGGAATAGAAAAGTGACGTTTACTAAAAAATCCCTTACAAAAATCTACTACAATAAGTGAGATGCCTGTTTGGTAACTTGAAATTTTCACCAAGTTCCGCAAACTATGTATATGTAGGTTCGGACAGCAAATTGTGATAATCTGTCAAAAAAAAATAAAGCTTAAGTTACCAAACACACCCAAGAATTCTCTTGTATATTTCTGTCAAAACTATTATCATTTTTCAATAATTGTTTGTATTATACCTGTTGCTTTTGTTTTGTTTTTATTTTAAAAATTTAATTACAAAAAGAAAAAGTAATATCCACCTCTTGCAACATAATTTACGTCATTTTCAACAATTGCTATGGGTTTACACATATTTTCCTTGGAAAACCTATATTTTGGATTTATCTGGTTTTACATTTTCAAAACTAGCTGACCCGGCAAGCTTCGTTCCAACTATAATTGATTAAATTATTAATGTTAGTTTCGAAAGTCGAGCAAGCTCTAATTGTTATCACGACTTTCCGACTTTTACGGACTAATTTTCCAATTTTTATCTCCGAAGTGTGTTAATCTGGTTTAATACAAAGCCAACCAAAAATCCCCAACCAAAACGGCAGATGTTTAGCTGAGTTATACACGTAGGAACACAATTTTCTGACTTTGTCCGTCGAATTTTCTACTTTTCGTTCGAATTTTTCAATATTGGTCTCCGTTGTGCAATCTGGTTTAATAAAAATCCAAATTTTCTAATTTTCTGTCAAATTTTTAAATTTTCGGCTTCATTGTGTGCGTTAATCTGGTTCAATAAAAATCCAACAAAAAAATCTCCAACACAATCGGATGATCTTAAGCCAAAGTATGTGCGTACGAACACAAAAAAGGATTAATTTTTATATAAAAAATAGATTAAATTTGCAATCTCAGAATAAATTCACACATCTGGTTCTTATTCCATCGCTAAACCTTCTTCTGTGGTTTAGTTAAGAAAACGCCACTTAGTAGAAATTTTGTTTAATTGATAACATTTAATACTTAGTCCACGGAATAAGGTCTAATCCTTCGCTATTCTACGTTTATTAATATTGCAGCTATAGTGATCCAAATATTAGTTAAATTTCATATCTGAGAAATCTCAAGCGAGACAAAAAATAGTTTTCCTAAGCTATTATAACATCAGAAGACCTCTTTATAACATACAAAACTGACAAAACGATTAAAAATTCTCCGTAATGGAAAATGCGTGAAACAAAGTTGCTAACTCTTACTTCTTTACAAATTTTAAGAATATATATTTATAGAATCGGTATATCAACATTCTCATTCCTTTACCAGGATATTCAAACACACAATAGGTACCTTTACCAGCAAAAAAGAAACAAATAGCAAACAACAACAAGAAAAATCTAAATCAAAAACATTATCGTATACAACATGAGAAATTTTCTATTCCAGCCAACTTGGAAACACCGATGACGTACTCGATATGAATTAAACATCCACGGAATCTATAAGTCTTCATCGGAGTCGACTGATCCATCATTATCACACACACAAGCCATACAAAACAACAAGCACTCAACATGACATTTTTTTCTACAAATATCACTTGTTTTTGCTGCCCACTCGACTCAAAGTATATCACTGTTCCTCCTGTATACATAAACCTACTATCTTGTAGTTCTCTATGGTCCTGATGAAGATGAACATTGTTTAACAAAACTACCAACCATATCAACTGACCGCCTTACTTTCGATTGCATGTTCCGCCCATGTATACGCGACCTCACATGCAATCCCCATCCAATACAGCACTATCGCGAGGTTTTGTTCTGTTCTTGTTGCGTCCATATCCAACTATGGTCATATACTCTGCGAATCTAACAAATGCGAAGTTTTGTGTTTTCCTAGAAGTATCTATTGTCCGGGACTTGAGTTGTGTGTTTCTGTGATTTTCATGCGAAAACCAACTCCATCAGAGGCTATACGAGACTTGAATGCTAAACAGGTGGATGGGAAGAACCATCATGGAATCCCGCATATAAAATCCCATGAAATCTCCCTGCATCTTTCATCAACCTAATTAATTTCTGTTCCTGATTTTGATACATCTCTCTTTTTTATTTTCTCTTTCTCTCTCTCTCTCTGTTTGTCTGTGTGGCAATTTATTAGTCGGACACTAATCCGTAGCTACCTGACTCAAGTGATTCTGATTTCGAATGAAAATTAGGCCCCCCCAGGTGGAGGTGGTGGAGCAATCGTCATAGATCACGACTCTCCTCTAATTGTTAATCACTACTTTCCTCCGTGACAATAGCAGGAGTCAAAACAGGCTGTTGTGGTACGGCAGCATGGTTCGGCTGTATGGCAATGGGCAATAGATCCAGTCTCCTCCCTGGTCTTGGTATTTCTAATAGAGTTTGGGGCAATTTACACTGATAAAAATGTCGAGTGAAAAAAAAAGAAATGTTTGTAAATGTTTTGTTGTTACCGTGAATTAGTTTAAGAGGTTACTCTTTTCACTTTCTTCTCATGAAATGTAAAACAAATGCGTTCCAAAACTTTTCAATATAAAACACTTAGCTAGGTAAAATAATCAACCTTATTTCCCTTTAAAATATTTTGTTCACTCCGACGAAATTTACATTTTCTGCCTTATCGTTCGCTCTTTCGAATGCTAATATTATAAGTGAAAATTTAAGCTGTCAATGGCATTACATTCCATATGAAAATAAAGTGAAAAATAAGGGAAATTGATATGAAATATTTTTCGGGTGAAATCCACAATAGCCGAAAAAAAAATTTCGAGTGAAATGTTGTTTCGGGTTAAACTCGCAACAAGGCTTAATAGGAAGAATTGATATTTGACAATCAATTAATTTTCTGTGAAATGAAATGCTTGCAAACTTTGAGATCAGTAATACATTCCACAGGTAATTTGGTCTTTGGCGGTGAAAAAAAAAATTTGAATGTTTTAGTTTTTCATTTAAGTACGAAATTAGCCTTTTTATCATTTCCCAACATTCATTTTTCTATTTTACGTTGCTTCGGGAGTTCCTTTTCGATATGTGAAAAAGATTGTGGAACGTATTAATTTTTCGCTTGGGTGAAAATAACTTCATACATTTTAAAGCTTGAGTTTTTGTCTTCCACGTTGCTTCAGCTATTTCCTTTGTAGTGTTGAAATGACTGTAGAACATATTCAGCTTAGTTCTAAATATTTCCCGGGAGACGCATATTCTTTCGGGAGAAGAATACTCCTATTCCGAATACCACAGTAGAATATTTTTACCTTCAGTAGTGGAAATGAGAGTTCTGAATGTTCGAAATAGCCTTTCATTATTGATATTTTGGACTGAAAGAAGGGAAATATAGCGTAAAACAAATTTGTGGCTGACTTGCCATCACTTATTTATGAGGGCAAGCTGGTAAGGCTTATTTTGTATAATGGAAATAATTTCACCGTGTACAAAAGTTCAAAACAAAAAAAATCGGAATTCTAAAAATTCCAAAAATTGTAATACATTTTTATTATTTTTTGCTTGCTGCAAAATTAAAATTTTGGCTGACAAATTAAAAAAAATTTTGGCACCATGGAACTTTTTGAATAATTTATTCTACAAACTCGTCATGTAAGTTTCAAAATCAAAATACATACAACAATCTCTTGAAATCAGATTGTTTTGTTAATTTTTTCGAACAGTGTACCTATAAAGTTTCAAGCATCCAATTTGTCGGTGATGGGCATCTAATAAACTTGCATACTTATACCGCACTCTGTATAGCTTATACATAGTGATTCCGGTCAGGGGTCTGCGCTGACGGTCTCTGATGGAAGTTGAATGGACCTCTTGCTCTTCAGAAATGGGCCACGCAGAGGAGAGTACATTAGTTGTTGTTGTCTATAGGAGGTAATTTCTTTAAGGCTCTTGTGATCGACTTTTCTCTTTGTCGGTAAGGTAAAATTGTATACCTTGAATTCACGTGTAATTACTCCTGACTGGTATACGGCTTCCGACAATTGCTTCTGTGTTTTTTTTTATATCTATTTTATTTTTTTTTTTCTAGGATAGTTGGGACGTGATGATTGTTGATGGAAACTCTCTAAAGGGCTTACTTATATCGAAATCATAGAGAGAGAAATGAATTTTTGATGGAAAGCTATGAAATTAATTTGAGGTCGCTAATATGAGGTCAAGAAAAATGATCACTGAGTCTTGGATCACTGGTTAAGTAACCCAAATAAGTCAGGCTAGTAATAACTTTCCATTTGGACTGGTATCGTTATTTTCATCTAATTTTTTACAAAAATTGCAAACGATAGAATATCTTTTCGAAACCTTTTTTTTTTCATTTTCTGACAGAAATACAAAATTGCATCAATTGCAGGTTTTCAAAAAACATCTGAGGGACCACTAAGATGTTCAGCAAAAGAAAGGTCTATTTATCTGTTTTTCACATATCTAAAAGCCAAAAGCTTCTTTAAGGCTTGGTTGCCGAAATTGCATGAACAACCTTTTCTTTTGATGAACGAATCTTTAAAAATATTTTGTTTTCCTTGTCGAAAAAATGCTTTATTCAAAAACATTCTGGGAAAGCCTCGATGACTCGAATAGGTACATAGATATAAATAAAAGTTCTATTCATGCTGAACTCAAATATCTGACATCAAAAAGCTGTTTTAAGGTTTGGCTGATGGATTTTTGTAATAAAAATCTTCAAGGCTGATTTCCAATGGCGCGTTGGGCGTAGCGTTAAATTTGACTATGTAGGTATCTGAACTCTTGACATAAAATGATTTAAAAAGTTGTTGAAGCGGTTTTCTTAAAAATTAATTTTTTATACTTTATTTAACATTTAAAAATAAAATTGGTATGCCATGGCTATTAAATAATATACACCTAAGACCGTAAATTAAAAAAAAAAATCATTAACACGTTTTCAAAATATTGATTTTTTTTTTATTTATTTTAATTTTTAAAATTTACTTTTATTTTAAATTTTTGTTTTTTACTCAAGAAATATATTTTAGAAAATCTTTATATCTAATGTTATTTAAATTTAAAGGGATGTCCTCAGTAAAATTTTTGATCAAAAACGGTTAGTCGAAAAAAAGAAACAAAAATCGTTTCTATTGCTGCTATACCGTTAGTATGTACCTAACTTTTTTTTCACAAAAATGCAGACCATACCTAGGATAGTGCACAAAATCTTAAGAGTCTATTCGAGATAACATTTTTCACAACGGTGTTTTGTATGACAGGTTATTTGTGGAGCAAAATAAAGTCAATTTGGGCTGTAGAGTGTAGGTCGAGACAGAAAGACATGACGGGATGATATCATATTTTATTGCAATCTTGTAGTCTACGTATCTCGAGTTCACCCTTCTCGTACTTACATATATCGCAATCGCAAGTCAAAAGTTATGATGGAAATATTTCAAACATTTTTTCTGAAGTAAGAATCTTAAAAAATCTTTAAAAATTTTATTTCCATTTTTCGACAAAAAAAAAAAAGAAGAAATTCATTAAAAAGCACAAAAAACCTAGAAAGCCAAAAGCTTCTGAAAGGCTTTTGTTTATCGTCCGAATATCAAAAAATCAAATCATAAAAGAACCGTTCATTCACATTTTCACCCATTATCTCGCCAAAGTTCTTATTTCTTTTCCAGAAATGGTGCGTAAGTTTATTTCCTCCATCAGGAAAACCCAATCTTAAAATTGAACTGTATTACCATCATCACGATTTCACATATCCAGTTCATGCTACAACTACAATTTCTTCTTGTCGTCATTATAATTATCATTCTGACTACGAGTACCTACCTAAAGCAAGCACCACCATCAGGAACAATCCACATGGACATGATGGCAAATACATTTAAGTATTCATCGAAAGGACAACGATCGAAAACGACGACGATCGGATGTGGTGAGTACAGTAATTTTCATTATTGGAGCAGTAAAATGACGGGGCGTTCAACATGTCGGCCATTGAATTTGATTGCATATTTGTTATGGCCATCAAGAAGAGGCCTGGCCGGGCCGCCTGCATTTCTTTTCACCATGATGCGTTTCCTATATCGAATTTAATGTGACTTTCAATGTTGTGTATGTGCAATGTGCACCAATTGAGTTTCTGAAATTGCCATAAAGAACGAATTCATGTATGTGACCATATTTGTGCTTGGACTAATTTTTAAGCTGAACTTGAGTACTCTGTAATTTTCCTGTAATTGGATTGGTTTATAGGTTAAAATAATTATGAGTTTTTAAGCATGCAGCCTCAAATTCAACTATTTTTTGACATAGTAAACTGAATACGTTCCACATCGAACTATTTCACGTCATAGGTTGAGGAATTGAAAATGAAATCATCCTTTATTTGACGAGAAGTTATAGAACTAAAATTATGATGTGGTAGCCCAAACATATGCAACAAATAAAATGTACTTTTCACATTTATTTCACTTTCAATTTCATTTTTTCATAAGCTTTGAACAAGTAAGACAATTAAAAACTTCATATTATTCACAATATGTTAGTTTAATATTAAAAGAAACGCTGTGGAATGTAACTTTTTAAATACCTTCCACAGTCATTTATTTTGATGTGGCTAGTTAGATGAAACTAAATATCTCAACCTTTCTAAAATCTAGAAAATTACCAGGGTATCATTGATTAGGAATATTTGATTGATCTCCATAAATAGAGGTGTTATTACATCCAAGACAAGAGCATTCCGCTTCCTCCACAATCTATATACACACTGCAAATATGGTGTATTTATTTCCTTGTGATGTGAGTGGAAGTGTATTTCTACTATATAGTTAGACTTGGAGAGAAGAATCTGGAATTTGCGAATGGCCTGATTCTCAAATGCGCATCAGAGCGCATTTCCATCAATTTGCGAGTTCGAAAATAATTTCAAATAATTACCCTCACGTTGAATAGTTGTTTGTTAGATATGTTTTTAGATTGGCTATGCGAATGCGAAACGCAAAAGCAGCAGCAGCCGGTGGTTAATGCGCGGCGGGACGCAGATTTGAGAGTGCATGTTTGATTCCCATGTTATCGACGACAAGATCATCAGTGATCAGAAAAGAAAGAAGACCAATCGAAAAGTTAGGTTGTTAGGTAGGTATAGGTATATTATACCTACACGGGGCTATATATATATATACAGATGGGATAGCGCCCCATGTGTTACAACCATGTCCATGTTCTATAAAGACCACCGGAAAATTGGTGCAACTTAAAGGAAAAAGGAAGAATTTGCAATTTGATTTGAAATAAATTGGCATGGCAGACAGGTTTAGCGGGTCTTGTGGTTTGCTCCTGATTTGGTTCACCTCGTTCGTTGATTGCCTACGATTTACTTCGATTCATTGTCGTCGTAGGTACACTGAAAGAAATAAAATGTTCAACTGTCACACAAAAAAACTTGCTTTTGGGGTCCAAAGCTTAAACTGTGGCTAGACTAGACATTGATAAAGGCTTATTGAAATGGTAACGAGAAAATTAAAAAAAGGCAAAACTAGGTTAGGTAAATAGATACGTAGGTACTAAAAAAATAATTTTTTTTAAAATAAAAATTAAGTTATACATGAAATTTGGCCTCAACAAAAATAATCCCAAACAAAAAATGAAAAATAGTTTTGGGGCTATAGAAATGGCCCCATTTTCAAAATAGACAAATCCCCAACTTTATGAAAAAAAAGTCCCAAAAAAGAAATAAATACTCAAACACAAAGCGAAATAGTGCCCAAAAAAAAAAATACATACATAAAGCAACAACAACACTTAACAGTGACCCCGATTCGCAAACATTTTATCATTTGTTTGTTGTTACTTTTCATATACATTTTTGGATAGAGCCCCCTATCGCACGTTTACACGTGTACCCGTGTTACACGTGTAATTAAATTATCCGTGTATGAATACGTGTATTTATATTTACACGTGTATTTATTGTTACACGTGTATTTAAAAATACACGTGTAATTAATTGAAAATCGATTTTATGATTTTTAATTCAAAGATAATTTTTTTTTTGGTGAAAACGTAAAAATTTGATTTCGGATAGAATTTAACCGACATTTTAATTCAATTCTCGCATGGCTTTAGTTTTAGTAAATCAGAAAATCGTCTTTAACTTTAAAAAAAATTTCAAACTAAGACATATCATATTAAGCAAATGGTTTTACCGAAGGGGAAATACATATTGATCGACATTGTTAGGGCGCAATATTGAGATAACAGACTGTATTTTGAAAAGAAATACGTAAATCCATTACCACCTGTCAAATTACACCGCGTTTTCGTCCTTTTCATTTTGTTCGCAGGATTTTCAATTGAAGTAAAAAGCGAGTGGACATCCTCGGCGTCAACCTGCAAGCTTCCCCAACCACTACGTCCTTAAGAAGTTGCCTAGAACAACGGTTAAAGTGAGTACTAAAAGTCTTTTAAAGATCCTGGGAAGTAGTGAAAATTTTTTGCTAAGTTGCGACGAAAATTAATATTTTTTCTAAAATATTCTAGGAACTAGTTTCACAGGCGACGCGACGGGTCTAAAAATTACCCGAAGAATCACGAAGATAAATTACTATTTTGACAACCCACGTGTCTTCTTAGTTTAAAGAAACATGAATTTAGTGTGATTTTAAGCAAAAAATCAAATGAAAATATTTATTTTTTCTGTCAGTGTATGCCAAAAAAAAAAACAAATGTTCGGTGAAGGTTCGGATTTGTTTCTAATAATGTGCAACCACGTACGAGAACATCGAAGGAAGAATTCCAAAAGATTGTTACTCTTGATAGAGCGGCTATGCCTACATACATGAAATACGAATGATTGTTGTTTTGTATTTAAAAACAACATCTGTGCGTGTATAGTTTTAGTGAACCATCTGACCGTTTGACCTCATATTGAGATTTAATTTTGATTAGTTGATCTATTTAGATGCGGTAGTTAAAAATACTCGAATGTGCAGATGTGAAGGAAGTTCAGGTATTATTTGATGGAGTGTCTACCTACACATTTTATTTTCGAAGATTTTTTATCGTTTCTTGGAAATAAGGTTTGGGTTCTTTCTTAAGGAACAGATGGTAAAAGAATAGTTATTATACGAAAATCACTTCAGTTAAAATATAGATTTACAAATATTTTTTTAAGTTGGATGGATATCCATTTGAAGCTTTGAAGCTTCTGGGAAATATATTCAATTATTTATTACTTTAGTCTTGTATCAACATTTTGCGAGTTGCTACCTCAAAAACTGTTGAAAAAGCTTACGAAGAAGCAATAAGGGACTTATTTAAGTTCTTAATAGATTAGAATAGTATTTTAGATTCAATTTTTTTTTTTTTTTTTTGAAAAATGACGTTTTGTCCTGCAAATCTCACTTGGACTCATCAGTTGCCTATTTAGATCCTTGTTTATAAGAGATTTTTATTATTTATTGTAATTGTAATAGCTGACCTTATTTTGAATTAAAAAAAATTTAACAAGTCCCAATTAATGCTATTTTATTTTTTAAATCCGGAAAAAATCTTATCCGTTTCAAAGTTTACGAAGTTGCGAAAAAAAATTTTTATTATTTTTTTGAAAGATTGCAATGCTTCGAACCAAATACGAACATGTAAAAAAAAGTCAAAAAAGGTTTCGAAAAGTCTGGGAAGCTTGGTTAGAAGAGTTACACTGTATTGAAAAACTTTCAAAGATTCTCTGAAATTTCGAAAAATCTTAGCAAAGTTGCGAAGAAAATCGATATTTTGAATAGGTGGGGAGGGGGAGACAAATACTAGGTAGGGAGGTAGAAAAGCAACCTAGCTCAGTTATCCAAAAAGCGCTATATCTGATTTTATGAAGGGATTCTTAGGTCAAATTGTTGGCTTCGGAAATCCGTTGCCCACTCGCTTGTTGTCTAGGGAGACGGGCGGAAGACATGGTGCAGGAGCTACCAAGTTCAACTTAGATCCATTTCGTCGCGTTCAGGGAAGAGATGAAGTCGGTGAGTTCATTGATATCGTCAAAAAAGGCGTTCCCAAATGAATATGCTTTTATTTTGGCTAGGTCGGGACATTTACAGAGGAAATGAAAGACATTTTCCCTTTCCTGCTGGTCCCCACAGCTATAGTAGTGAGCCAGTGTCCAGAAAAAGTCGCAGTTACCCTGGCTATATTTCGCCAGGGTCACTTGTACGGGTTTTTCTGGGCCAAATATTTCTATATATAAGGCAGTTAACTAAACTACACGGTTGGATTCAGTAAAATATATTGAGAATATTATTTCCCTTCAGAATACCAAGAGGAATGTTATTTCCCTTCAGAATACCAAGAGGAATGTTGGCACTATTCGCAAGTGAGTTATAA
The DNA here is from genome assembly GCA_947049315.1 of Epistrophella euchroma. NCBI lineage: Eukaryota > Metazoa > Arthropoda > Insecta > Diptera > Syrphidae > Epistrophella > Epistrophella euchroma. The sequence continues at coordinate 59,736,592 of OX346248.1, forward strand.
AGGGCTAATTTTTGCCTGGCCAGTTCGCCTGTCAGGTCAATGCCACAATGACCTGACACCCAGATAAGGGAGACCGTGAAGTTACCATTTAGGCTTGCCTCCTCATCACGACATTGTTGAGCAAATTTAGAAGACGATAGAGGCGAAACAATTGCTTTAACGGCTGCATGCCTGTCTGTCAAGATGGCAGTATTACGGTTTTGTTTAGTCTTTAAGCGACGAAGGCGGACATACAATCTAAAGTATAGAAAGAGAATAAATGAAGGATTTTCGGATCCTCCAGAAAATTAAATACATACCAACTATCAATGCTGATAGAATTGTAAGTCTATTGAGCTCTGGTTCTTCACGAGCTGTCGGTCGCACAACCAATAAATTATTTTGTGCAAACGGTGAGTGGATAAGACTTACTTACTTACTTTACTTTACCTACTATGGCGATGCTCATTTGAGCAAAAATGTACAAGTACAACTTCCGAAGTGGAACCGCGTGAAAAATCTTTGAATTCAGCTCCGAGGAACGGCGGAGTAGAGATAAATTTCGACTCAGTTGGCCCACTTAAGTGCAAAAAGACCTCGACCTGCCTATCATGCGAAAGTGGAGACAGCTACCTGGGGATTGAGGTGGCTGGAAGAAGCTTGTTGAACTCTAGTGCTACATTATATAAATATAAGTACGAAATTGGTACAAATTCGACTCTTAAGTGTCTCATCAGCCAACCGCCCCTCACGCCACGCCTACTATAGTGAATTTTTAGAGCTTTGCGATTTAAATGGTTCGTTGGAAGCGATGAGATAGTGTCTTAGTGGTGAATTTGCAGGAAGCAAATCTGTCAACTAAAATAATTGTATATGCAAGTCGATATTCCCGTGAGGGCTTATAACTGATGTCTGCTAATGAGTTCGCCATAAATTAAACTTTGGACTTCAAACCCAACCAAAGCCAAAGAAATTGGCCAACATTGGATATAAAGGCTCAATATATCTAAATGCACGCACTAACCCGAATGAGGGATCTTCCATGTTGGTCGCTAAGGTGTCACTTTCTCAGAGCCTAAATTCCCAATGTGGAAAACATAAGAGCCCCCTATTCCGGTAAGTATACTGGCCCTTAGGTCTGCAATCGAAAATCCAACTTTAAATAATTATGATTTATGCTTTATCCCGAATAACTATTATTCAAGATAATACAAATTAGGGTCAAACAACCAAATGCATATTTCTTTAATTTTGTTTCCTCAACTAAATGATCCTTGACTTGAAGGAGTGGCATCTAAAGTGAAAGATTTTTCATGTTCAGATTGTTTTTTTTTTTTTTCTTGTTTTTTTGTTAAGGAACTTTAAAACAAATTTTCCCATTAGAAACCCCACATGAGGTTCATTATATCAAAATTCCACTCCTGTCTTTTGCGGTCTCCCCCTGCTTGGCCTTATACTTTACCTTTCCTTACCATACCCTACCCATCTTACAAACTACTCCACCATTAAATTAGACACTTCAGATGTATGTTCCTACAAAAACAACAGAGCTAGATCCAAATTCAATTTGTACATCATTAGTTCCGCCTTTCGCTACGCACTTTCACAAAACCTGTGCCCCAATCGTCATGGGGAGCCTGTGTCTGCTTGCCTCACTGCATTTATATATACCCGCACAAGGAAATCACGTCGTCCTCCTTTAAGACGTATGCAACCGTGTGGTTGTTTGTCAGAGTCAGATCTCTAATCAGGTTTGTAGCGCCATCAAAAATTAACTCCAACTCCACCACTTTAACACTGTTTCAACGCCCGCGCGCCACCACACCACTGCTGCACCAAAGGCACCACCATTGCAGATACATCGCCATGCATCTAAGAAATGCCAAATAAAACCAAAGCAATTGGGTGAAGGTGAAAATATCAATTAGCGGGGCGACGAACTTCAAATGCGGTCTCCCAGCGGTATCCCAATAAGTGCGAGTACCGGGCATTGCGGCGAATTAGTACCATCACACCATTTAGTAAAAAAGTTGCTGCAGCGTCTCACAGCTGCAGCTTCTATGCCATCATGAAACGTAACGCATCTAAAATGGAAAGGATCCAAGAAGTTTATACCATGGATGTGGAAGTGGATGTGCTGTGCGTGCAACTGCTAGATGGGGCGCAATGCGATGTGGTGCGCGTGTCCTAATGCAACATAATTTCCAATCAATTAAACGAGTCCAAGAATACGCTGTGTGTGTGATGTTGTTTGGTGTGTGTCGTGCTGAAGCAATTCTACCATCAGAACGAAAGTATACTTAAATACATTTTAGTTGCAAAACAAAATTGCAAAAAAAAAAGAATAAAATCTGCAACGTCCATAATTGCAAAAATTTTGCATTTCCTGTCTCTGATGATGATGCTGCACTGATGCTGCGACTACCATACGACAGTGAAGCGGCAATAATAATGAAAACTTTGACATTTTAACTGACACATCTCAGCATGTGAGTGCATCAAACTTAACCTAATCCTGCTATAGAATGCATCTTATCTATATGTTGATGCAGCAGCTTCAACTGATAAAAAAAAGTCATAAACATACAAAGTTATAATTTTGTATGTTTCTTCGAAACAAGTTAGAAAGATATTTTTGTTTTAAAAATAAAAAAAAAGTGAGTTTCACAACAGTTCTGCTGGTAAACAGAATAATTGACAAGTTTTTCAAGAAAACATTTAACATTTTATTGCGTATCGTGGTTAGATGCAAACGAATTTTGCAAATCTAGTAAATTTATAGCTAATAATATTATAATTTTAAAATATGGCTCTTTGGATGTTTGTCCATCAATTACGCATGAACGGCTGAAATAATTCCAACGAAATTTGGCATTAAAGTCGGCTATAAAGGGTTTTCCAATATAGGGACTTCCAAACTTGGACAGTTCATAGCGGCCATATTGTTAAAGTTACATCTGTCAAATTGACTATCATTTATGCAGTCTGTTTTGCCAAATCACTTTGGGCGGATACAGCGTTCCAAAACAAGTAAAAACAGGTGTTCTGTTCGGGAAACTTTCCATGCGCTTCACCCATCTTACGGTTGCCATAATCGTCCGCAAGGGAGTGTGGTGGATAAATTTGATTTCACTGGTTCAGTAAATGATCAATCAACTCCCATTTGCCGAAGAAACGCAAGATCTGCCGAAAACATCCCCGCTGTCTGTGAGAGTAAGCAAGAGAATCCGAGGCAGTCGATTTTACGTGGCTCAAGAATTAATCCTTTCGCAGACTACAACTTAGCGAATTTTGCGTCGTGACTTGGGCCTGCACCAGTACAAAATTCAACTGACCCAGCAGCCATAGACAACGACGTGTGTTCGCTGAATGGGCTTTGGAGCAGTTGGAAACTTGACCATAATTTTCATCCAATCTTCAGCGATTGGGCCCATTTCTGGATGAATGGAAACGTCAACAAACAAAATTGTCGAACTTGGGACGATACAAATGCACATGAGATTCAAGCGTCCAATGCATCCGGAAAAAAGTCATTGTTTGATGTGGATTTTGCTGCACGAGGGCATGGTCATCTCACGCGGAGGTGATGTGAGATGGCCACCGAAATCGTGCGATTTGACTTTTTCTTGTGGGGTTTTCTGAAGTCGCAGGTCCAGGCGAATACAACAGGGGCCCTCAAAGCCAACATTACCAATGTCATCGGTCAAATTCAGCCTGATTTATGCGCCAGAGTCATGGAAAATTAGACATAATATTTTAAAAAAAAAAAACCACTACTGCCTCTTGCGAGGAAGTGACAAATCCTCCGAGAGTAACTTTTGCCATGAATAAGTGCCTCTCACCTTAGCCGTTAAGATTCCGCAGAAAACTGTAGGTCCCATCCATTCCTGTGAACAACAAGCACATAAGAATGTTTGAGTGTTGTAAGTCACTAGGGCCTGGTTCTACACGATCTGTCACGCCACCAAATTATTTTTTTATTTTTATGTCAAAAATTAACAACAATGGATATAAAGAAGCTATAAACTAAAATTCAACTTTCGGTGAATTTTTCAAAATGAAATGCCTCTCAATTACTATGGACTTTTTTCCTTTTCCAGCCTTTCTCCCAAAATGAGTACAGCATGAAACTTGAAAGTTGCCTGCCTTGTAATCCTTTATTTTCTTGACGGAACTCCATTTATTTAGAACCCACTGTGAGCCTGAGCGTACCGAATTGGCATAACCATCATTTTAACTATCTCTCTATAACAAGTTAATAAATCATTTCGATTCGTTCCCCGCCATGTTTAGCGAATCACTTCACAAATATTAGTTAGCTTTAATTGAATTTCGCATATCCAAGGTGGAGTGGATGGATATAAAGGGACATCAAATCCATATCGAAAATTAATTACTTATACACGCCTTGCATACACTCCAGTGATGGTTCTTCCCATAATCTGGGGCATTTATATGAAACTATGATCTATTTGCTGGCATTGGCAGTGGTATTTCTTGGCGCCCAACTCAATCGACTCCACATACATACATACAACTGACAGCAATGAGAAAGCGTAACAAAACTGTCACCAAAAAGGCGTATAGTGTATTCACGCTGCCGCCTGTTAAGTTACATTCAGAAAAAACTAAAAAAAAAAAAGAAAAACAAAATAGAAACAAATCTTGCAGATCGTGTTGTGCCAGATGACCACACTTGTGGACCAACTTATCAAAATGTCCATTTCGGCGGAAGGAAACTAGAAACGAAAAATGCGTCGGCCATGTCTTCATCACATTGCCTTTGCCAGCCATGCCTGCAGCCATTGCGTGTGTAGGGAAATGTTCTCAGTATTGGCAAACACGCTCCGTTGCGTTAGTAGGGCGTCAAAGTGGGATTTGGTGTTAGAAGTGAAATTGTATACCCCTTGCACTCACGGTTCTTTAAAATTGTTCCTATTTTTGAGTATTTTTAAATTTAAAACGAATTTATGGAGGAAGACTCCGAATGGCAAAGTTTTTTTGTATTTTTTACACTCGAGATGTACCCGTAATTGAAGGAAGTTTTTACCAAATACAAGGACTAACAACCTTACAAATGTTTTTTAAGTGAATTCGTAGATCTTATGGAGTGACCAAAGCAACACCTCCATAAAGTTGTGTGTTTTTTTTTTTTTTAATAGATTTGTTAGACTAAGCGTTTTAATTTGCCAACAAGAAAAGATAGATATCCGTGGTCTGGAAATGCTTTTGGGAACATTGATGGAATCCTTCTTAAGATTACTGCAAATGCCGTTAGTTAGTGCCAGCGAAATTGTGAAATTTGGAACTTTTTGACAGAAGAATAAAAGAACAGTTGTTCGTGTCCAATCAAAATTGTGCCCTACATAGCATAGTTGTAGCTTATGAGGTTATATATGAGAATTTATTTGATAAAGTGTGGCTGAATTCCAAAATGTAAAAAAATGTTATGATGCAGGTAGTAATACATTTTCCATACGCATAAGCAACGTAAACTTGATGCTTTGTACAGATTTTACTTTGCATAAGTTTGACGTGTCAATAGTAGCCCGTGGCGTAATGGATAAAGCGTTGGACTGTCATGCCAAAGGTCTGGGGTTCAATACCAGCCGCTTCCACCTTAAGTTTTTTTCGGAGCTACTACTTCTTGCGAGGAAGTGACAAATCCTCCAAGAGTATATCTTGTCATAGAAAGGCGCCGCTCACCTTAGCCATTCGGATTCGGCAATAAACTATAGGTCCCCTCCATTCCTGCAGACACGCACACAGGAATGGTTGAGAGTTGTAAGTCACTAGGCCCTGGTTCTTCATGAACCGTTGTGCCACAAAATTTATTTATAAGTAGAATTTTTGTTTTTGATATTTATTAATAATTTCAATTTTTAGTCAAACACTTAAGACCTTCTTAAATTTTTTCTAGTTTTTGAGAAAATTAAAAATAACAAAAGTACGTTTTCAGAATAATTCGACTTCAATCCGTTATTTTTTTTTTTTTTTTTGTTAAAAAGATCCTATTCCCATTAAGGTAGTAAGTAGATTTTATTTTTCTCAAGACGACTAATAAGAAAATTGACCTTGAAAGTTATTTAGCAATAACAAATCCTGCCTATTTGGCACACAACCGAACACCAAGTAAAAGTCAAATCAACTCGAATTTTTAACAAACTCCCCCTTCTCATATTGCTTCTCTGATGGCTACGGACTTTTTCGATATTTAAGTTTGATTGATTTGCAATTTAATAAAAAAAAATTCTTCGAACAAAGTCCAACTGCTATCAAGTTTGATTTTTTGTTGTTTTTTTTTTTTTTGTTTTTTGGAAATAAATCCAGGAGTTGTCTATATCGAGCTACCTCCTCTTCGTTGTTGGTTGCATCTTCATCCTCTTGACCGAACAACGGAAACACATTTCTCGTATCTGAAAACGATACAATTATCGAATTCGGCCAGACGCAGACAATACAGGACAACAAAGTGTATTTTTCATGTCCAACAGACGCTTGAAATGACGCTTGAAATAATTTTTTTTTTAGCTGAAATCCCAGAGGAATATCTTCTTTTAACCATTAAACAGGCCAAAAATGAAAAATGAAATGGATGCTCAAGCCCATATGACGGGGATGGAATGAGTTATGTATTTGAAAAAAATCACATCACAATTACGAAAGGAGAATTCGAGATTTTGGGGATAACAGGCGGGCGGCTGATGAGCGGCAGGCATTGTATTGAACGACCAAAAAAGGTGGACTTCACGATTTGCCATTCAATTTGGCAATTATAATTCTTTTTGTCTGGATGATTTGTGGATTTTTTTTTTAAAATATTATTTTGTGATGAATTTGCAGAAGCAGATTTTATACACGAGTGGGAGTTTTGTTTTCATGTGTTGTTATTTTTTATGATTGCGATGAAAAATATCCAATCAATATAATATTAATTGTGATTCATTACCAAAGGTTTCAGAGCTCAGGGGTCTTCAAAAATTGGGGTCATCGTTCTTTGATAAATATTTGAGCTAAAAAAACACATTTCATATTGACAGAAATCTCAGGACATGAATGCTGGGATGACTTTAGACCTTTGGTAAGAGGCTGAGTTATGAAATTTATTGGGATATTAAGACCTAAAGGTTCAGGAAGAAAAAATTGTTTTTGCATGCCAGCTATTCTTCCCGAAAAATATGTTAGAGTTGTTAGCTTGTTAGGTGACTGGTTTCCAGTAGCATGCGGTTGGAAGGAATTAAAGTGAGGATCAATGTATGTCCCTGGGACCTTTTTTCAAGAAAGTTCATCTGGAAACTTGACTATTAATTCTACTTGACATTCAACAGCACTGACCAGACCATAGCCAAGCTGTTCGAAAACTAGGTACATTATGATCGTATCTATCGTATAGTGTTTATATTTATCGCTACAATTAAAAAATGTCAGGCAAATCAAAATCACACTTTCTACATACTTATAAATACTCTTAGCTAAGCTTTTAAACATGCCTGATGATGGCTAAAGCCTAAGATCATCGTATAGATATCCAAAGTGCACCATCATGTGAATAGCGGTGTTATACGTTTAATTATATAGTTCCTTCATATGGTTAGAGTCTTTTTTTAAAGTCATAAAATGTAATTCTTGTTGTTGTTTGAATTCTAACGAGATAATATCGCACGTAATAAACACTATAACCCGCTTTTATTTATTTAAATTTCTTGCGCTAGCGCACGCGTTGTACAAGCGGTAGCTATGCAATGTGCAGAGATGACCCCAGCATTCCGGTAGTAAATAAATGCTTAGTGAACAAAAAAAAAAATAAAACACATTCAAAGCATAATGCTCACTTACTAAGACAAAACAAAAAACACCAAGAATGTTAAGATAACTATCTCTAGAACGTACACTTTTACAATAGGGGAGACTAGGGCATACAAATTGTAATGACATTTTTTTAAGTTTTTACGTCAGTTTTCAGAAGATTCATAAATTTTGTCTTGAAATGTTATACTGCTTCCGAGTTTGATTTAATTAAGGACTTAAAGGAGTCAAAATTAAAGTGAAACTCGTGATTGACTACCACCAAACCACATTACAGTTTTCCTGATGTTATATATTTAAAAAAAAATTAGCACAATAATTGTGTAAAGTTTCCCATTTCTAAATGTTTTACATATTATATATGCAAGTCCCCTTTTTTACAATTTATCAAAGCTCCCTGAAGATCTACTAACGATACCTACTAGGTTCTGAACTTTAACCCCGAAATCGTGTTTTTCTTTTAAAAGCTACTTCATATTTATATCAATAATGAATGAACAATGCACCTCGATTCGTAAGGTCTCTGTTGTTTTCAAATAGTTAAATCTAAAAAATTGTATATAAATTTCACATTTTTTCTTTTTGAAATAAAAAATAAAAAAAAAAAAATACTTATTTTCTCCTTAAACACCCTAACAAAAAAAATTAGTTAGATAGAAATACATCAATATTTAGAACATTTGGACAGATAAAATACAAGAAATCGAAACACAATCGTATACCACAGCAGAGTACATTATCATTTATTGGCCAATGTTAAAGCTTGCCCCATTGTACCCTAAACATTAAAATTACACTCATACAGCAAATTAACCGTAGAAAAGTGTTAATTTGTTGGTCATTATGGTTGTTTCTTGTGTCTCGAGTAGGTACATTGCTTTGCTTTACTATTAGGATGCTTTGTAATTTTTGACAGCAGCTGACAGGCAACATGCTTTCCTTAGCAAAAATATTCACCTTGCTAGAACTAAACATAAATCTTGTACAAAATGCTCGTAAAGATATTTTTTGACTAAATTTACGATTGGGTTAAGTTAAAGTTGAAATTAAGTATTCTAATATCCACCTCTTGAGTATGGCGTTGAAACACAATGTCATTTCATTACATACAAACATAACATATTCTTGATTAATAATATTTTTTTAGCTACATAATTTCAAGAAATTAGACAAAAACTAGACCATCTAAAAAATTTGAATCACGAAAAAAAAGCTTCGCTATTTTGTCTGTCTATCTGTATCTCAACCTAACAACCGATGCCACCAAATAAATTTTTTCGGACTTGGTAGTTCATTTTTTTTAGCAGATTCCTTAGTACATTAAGAAAGTAATAATTTCCATGTGAAACCACGCCAAAAGATTAAAAATAGAAGCAAGGTCAAAAACTAAACTTCTTTGTAGTCCAGTCATATTAGACATTGTATGGGAGGGGGGTCTATTTCCCCCCCGTTCAGGCGGCAAATAACGAAATCAACTTTACTACTTAATTATTGGAAATAAGATCAATAAAATAACGGATGGAAGTCAAATTAAAGGAAAACTTACTTTAGTTTTATAAAGAAAAGTGTTTGAATCTTTTTTGTAGGAAATTTCCTAAGCTACAAATTCGTCATCAACGTTTTTTCTGCACCGTTAGGGAGATATTCCTGAAAAACCATTTTTGGGGGCCTTTAACCCCCCATAAAATTGTTAGCGGCGCTACTATCAATGGGGACTTTTTACAGTTTCTTAAGAACCTTTCTGTCGATTTTTCTGGAATTTTGCTGTTTTTATGTCTAATATGACTGGACTATTGGGCAGAAAAAATATACATATTTTAATATCGCCCTGTAGTTTAATCGATGCCGCATATTCAAACTATTGAACAAAAAATTGGTACCTTACTTAAGGTATATACTTAGGGTATATATGGATGCAGGTTCATTAACGTCTCTCTTTCTTATCGACTATGCCATCGAAATAGTCCGAAATAGTGCTATGCCCGCAAACAAAAACAATTTTGTCGTAGGACATAATTTTGGCATAAACAAAACCAAGGGAAAAGTAGGATGTTCGAATTATAAAAAAAAATTATCTTAAAAAAAATAGAATTCAAAAACAACTGCAATTAATAAATAATTATACCTACAAAAAATAAAAGGTAATGCCTCTCTGGCTGATAAGTGGATTTTTAGTTTGAGTCTTATATGAACCAAAAGGTCTTGACCAATGTTGCCATTTTACAATTTCAATAGACGAAATGTATACTGAATACATACTTTTATAAGAAATGTATTATTTAAAGAACGATCAAGAAGAAATAAATTATAATTCAAAATTAAGTCAAAAATATGCTCTACCGATTTTACAGCAAAATTTTAAAATGTACCCTTCGAAATGGTTGGGACACCTGGAGCTTGTGGATCAAAACGAACCAGTATGTTACCAGCCAAGGAAGATATGGAATATCAACCTTAAGGACTTAGCTGGCTGAAAAGGCTTGTGGATCGCAGCAGTAGAGCCACTTAACAATAAGTGCTAAAGTACACCGTTTTTTCACGCACCATATGATTCAATTTCTGAATGGGGCCATTGGTTTACATGGGTCTCGTCTGTTATCTAGATAGATGGAGTCCTTTTCCGCTGGATATCTTTGCTGGATAAATTCAATGGATATGGATTAAAGTACTCCGGTTTCGTACGGGAAATAAGGGTTTGGTAAGAGCTGGTCCACTTCAAAAGTCACCCACTCAATCGATTCGTTATTATATCAGCCTCTGAAACCATCTACCCTATGCTTTGGCGGACAAGGCAATTTTCTGACACAACCTATATCATATCCCTACTTTTACTAATAACTGTATTCTATTTGACCGCAAAAGAATTTAATTATTCTAAAAATAGAATGAAAGAAAACTTACCGAAAATTATATAAAAGCCATTGAATCGCGTTTAATTTTGCTGGCGGGATTTAGACCCACTTCGTTCATCCGAGCTGCACATGCACACAAATATCCTTTTATATTCGCATCAAAATCGAAAGTAATATTTGACTTTGGTATCCAAGTGTCATAAGGTTGAAAATCAGCGACTCCTTGACAGTAAAATCTCTTCGATGTCTTCAGCCTAAAAAAAAAAAACAACAAATTAAATGAAATAAAATATTTCTGCGTGAAATTTATAAATGAAATGAAAATTTTTTACTTTTGACAATCAACTCGTTCAAAACAAAATCTGTAGGAAGTGGATGAAGTAAAAAATTTCACGTCATTTTTTATGAACATTTTTATTTTTTTAAAATATAAAATATAAATTGAAAAAATTAATAATTTAATTAATTTAAATTTAATATATTTCAGACTAGTTCGGCAATTTTCCCTTGAGATCGCACACTGTGAAAATACGATGGGAAAAAAAATGTATGGAACGAAATTTCTTCAATTTCCAAGGAACATTTTTATTTAATCAACTAATTATAAATTTCACCACCACTACTAAATTACTGGCAATAATTTGTTTTGAACGCAACTGTTCCAAATACTTCTTGGGTTGGTAATGCTGGGTATTGAGAAAATATATGATGTGCTTATGTGTGTTCTTATATATGTGTTGTCTGAATCTGCAGGAATAACCCTCCATTAAGATTCACTCATCGAGTCTGTTATTATGTGTGAGACGGCGATGCGACGCACGAGCACGACGACGAGCAAGGAAAACAGGAAACTTCATCTGATGGTCATCTTCTCAATTGGTCTTCTGGGGAGGGGGTCCTGAGATGAGGGATGCACGCAGGCGCAACTCCTTTAGTTAAATTAACAAAAGCGCAATGTAAATTAACTACGACAACAAGGAGGACGCGTCGTTAAACGACGCGCAAGACAAAATGCGGGATATGTGAATGGGTCGGGCATGATGGTTATTTTTTTGTTTTAGTTTTGTTTTTTGTTAATTTTCTTTATTATAATCATAAATATCTTGTGGAAAAAACTGGGGACGGTGATCGTTGTTTTTTTTTTTTTTTTAAATAATGCAGACCAGTTAACCCGTCCAGGGGCTAACTACCACCACCAACCATCTCAAGGACAACCAAAATTGTATAGTCTCTCGCAGATCGCGCTGAGATAAACTGTTGGCGATAATCGAAACACGCGTGTCGCTTTTTTATTGCATACAAAAATTACACGCGTGATGTATAAAAAAAAAATCAAATCGAAATGAAATGAAATGAAATAAAACGAAAAGGAAGATAGCACTCTCATATGCAACAAGAACAATGCGGTAGTTCCTGTTTTACGCTTATAAGGACTTCAAGTTGCAGGCTTGCAAATTATACAGAAAAAAAGTAAAACGAACAGTGGACCAAATTTGCATAAGAATTGGAAATAATAATGCATAAACGCCTGAGATCAATGACATAATGACTTTTTTCTACTTTTTTGGGATTTTCTGTGAATTTCACAACCCTTCACAGCTTGTTTAGTATTTTTTTTGTGTACACTTTTTGAATTTAAATGACTTTTTTCGAGGTAATGTGTTCCACAATCTTTTTCAGGCAAAATTTTCAATTTCAAAAAATGCAACCAAAAGGGTGTCAGCTGAATAAGCTTGAAAAGTTCACGTTAATTTTTTTATTGATTTCATAAGAAATAATCTTGTTTTTAATCAGCATGTTTCATAACAATAAATTCAATTTTTTGTTTTTTTCCTACTTTGTTCTATTCACTTGCCCAATGTATGAGAGGCATTAAGCGTACATTTAAAATTTTTTTGTCGACGAAAGGGACAAAAATGGTGAATTAAAGTTTATGCACGACATAAACTTTCGTGTTTCTCAAGAAGATAAGGCTCAATTGCTATTCAAGTGTGAGACAGCAGGATCCATACTTCTCAAATTTAGGTATGTATTATTTTAAATAAATTTTGAATTTTTGAAAATTGTTGAAATTATCGATAAATTAATTTCTCTGTTTGTAAGTAACTACTGCCCACCAATTTGTATATACTTTTAATTTCAGGGTTACCTTTAGGGAAGCTTTTTACGATATCTTAATTTTGTTCTGACCTATTTATGATCCCGAATTGGTGTGATGTGAATTTGATCTTCGGCAGACGAAATAGGGACATATGGTGAAAAAATAGTTTTTGGCAGTATAGTTTTTGAATTTTCGTTATAGGTACCTGCGTAACCAGAAAATCTTTGGAATTGAAACGAGAGTGACTGGCGTCCATTTGGTCAAAAATTGTTTCGAAAACCTAAATTCGGAATTATCGAAATAAATTTTAAACCACTTTCAATACCTGTTTCGGTTATTTTTTTTTATTTTTGCTTTGAATCAACCAGCAAAATAATAAAATGTGAGATAAAAATTGCGATGTTATATTTGCGAAATGATGATTTTGCAAAAAAAAAAAAAAAATAATATATTGAAATAAAAAATTTTCCAAAAAATTAACTAAATTTCAAAACAAGACCTTGCAAAGTGATCATTGCAAAAATGAAGAAAAATATAAATCCTCCAGTTGACGCCAGTGAAGTTTGGTCAACATCAATCCAACTCCAACTGTGTGCCAACAAGGCGCAGCAAGCCCAGGTATCCCAAAAGTGGATTTGATTGTTAGTTTTAGTGATTGTAAATTCGGGCTGTTCTCAGAAACCACAGGTCCGATTTCAATTTAAAAGATTTTACTTAAAGAATGCCTTGAGGTCCAGCCCACTGCCACGCCTACTTTTCTGATATTATTTTAACTGTCAAAAGTTTTTATAGAAAGTTGAAAATGTTAAATAAATTTTTGTTACTTTTTTATATCTGAACTTTAAACTTTCTAGAAAGTTAAAATTTTGTAAAAGAGAAGCAAGGTATGTGTAGTGTTTTTAAGATTCCACCCACTGCCACACCCACTTTCATAATACATACGTGATTTTTTTTTAAATTGCACTCTTATTTGGATAATAAAATTCATTGAAAAAAAAACAAACTATTGCATATATTGCACCCTGGGATCGGTAACTGTCAATAAATGTATGCATCAACAAATTTTGTAAATCATTGAGACTAATTAATGAAAGAGAAATTTTTTGGATTTGTTTGGAAACAAAGCTAAAAACGAAAATACAACTTCAGAAGGACACCATTCCTGGAAAGCTTAATTCAAGATGGCGGCAAAGATGTGAATAGTATAAAAATAATTATGACCTCTGATCAAGTTTCCATATAGCATCAAAACAAAAAATATGGTGATAGTATAAAAACCACAGGGGATAGAATAAAAACCTTAAACCTATTAAGGTATCGTAGTAAGTTGACTTATATATCTCATAAGTTTATAGAATTTGTGGAACTCTATTCTTGTATGTTGTTTTGGTATACATATATTATAGATATTGAATAGTAAGAAATACAACATAAACCAGTTTTATCCTTTCGCTTTTAATAATCAAAATTAATCCGACTTGTCAACGAGCATCATCAACTCTGTATTTATTTTCTTGATATCACAAACTTCTACATATTCCCTCTCCACATATCTCGCTCTCTAAATTTGTATGCTAACTTTGTATATTATTATTCGTTTACACAGAACCAGGACAGGACAATCATTCCACCAATTTTATACTTCAAAAGCTATTGAATTAAAATGTAAATTTTACTCATGGTGTATTAAGAGCCCTACATAATGTGAACAATTTTCTGAAACTAAACAACAACAAAAATACTCACATAAACATACTTCAATTTATTTTGCGACGCCTTCTATAGAACCTTTCGACGACGATACAATATTCGATTTTATATTCGCGTCACATACATAGTAAGTGGTGTGGTCAACCTATTTAATGGTCAGAATGCAGAACCATGGTGATGTTGACCAAAGGACCAAACATTCGAAGGTCGAACATATCCAATAGCCTAGAATATGAATATAGGTTTGCCTCTATACATATATATATGTATATCTACACAAGTATTCGAGAGCGAAAAAATCACGTTTACACTTTAATTGGTAATAAGTTATGAAAATGTGTTGCTATTGGGTCTTGGTTCTTGGTTCTTGGTCAAGAAAGAGGAACCCTATTTTTATGCTATCTTTATTCGTAGAAGAAGAACATTTCTAAATCAAAGATCCTATTTCAGGAATTTTCGATAAGTAAATGGTTGACCATGACAACGACTTTAATAAAATTATTTTTTTTATTTTAATGTTGTTTGGTAAGGTTTAGTTTATGAAAAGGTCCTATGTGTATGTGTAGTGCTGCTGTAAATATTTAACAAAAAAGAATATATTTCTCACCTATCTCTACCAAAATTAGACTCTTAATATATATTTTCGAAGAGCTTAAGGCTCACATCACATTTCATCCAATCTAACAATATTGCCACGAGGATATAATAGAAGTTAGTGTACTTCTGTTAGTTGTACAAAAGTTCCTTATTTTAACACTTAGTAATTTAGGATTAAATTAAGGGTAAGTGTCCCTCTAAAAAATAGGTTGGAGTTTTGCGCTAAATTGTATAGCGTTCACAATTTTGCGTGTATATTAATGAAGTAAACCGTTATCGATTGGAAATAGGTTTGGTCATATATTTATGTGGCTAAAAAAAAAACCACAAACGCATTTATGCCTCAAAACCGCCAGACCGATGGAAAAATCATGAAGTTTAGTGAGATGCTTACAAAAATGAATGGGGCAATGGGTAAATTTTACTTTTTTATTTTTTTTATATTTTTTGTCTAAAGATAATTGATCTCGAAACTTCGAATAGGTTTTCTTTTTTTTTTATTCTTTTTATTTATTCCCATACAAAATGTACAAAACTATCAAAAATGAAGGAAATTTACAAAGAAGTATGAATGCATTATTTGATAAAACTTTTGAAGTTTAAAAGGCAATGAAGTCAAATTAACGTTTTTATAAAGCTAATATGTATGCGCAATTAGTTATATTTTTCTTTTATTTTTTTTTATTTTTTACATTAACTTTTAAGAGACAAAACGACAAAAAATGGTCCGTTTTTTTCAATTATTTTGCGCGTTTGCCTGGGGCATCAATGTTATATTTTTAAATTTTCTAAATGCTTCTTCAAATCAAGGATCATATGTCCTGAACTTGGAATGGGTCTTTAAAAAAAATAATGTGTCTTATAACACGCCTAAAAATGCAATTCAATACGACACTATTTGTAATGCCGTGGTTGGGTCAGGATAGAAAACACAATTACCACAATTTTGATTTTATAATTTATATAATAACATAATATGTACCTATGGTTGAGCAAAAATACCTATGGGGTATTTGCTATCAAAACGGCGCTCTTCAGCGCTAATTAGGTCACTGAGCTTGGGTTGTTCGGGCCGCCCTTTCTTCATATGGGGTATTCGCAAAACAAATTTATGCCATTTAAAAGGTCAGTTTTGTCCAAAATGGTCAAAAAATTTTTCAGAAATTGGTGAGCTCTAGAAATTTTTTTTATCAATAGTTTAAGGCTTTCAAGATATATAGAAATTTAAAGCAATTAATTTGTGGTGTATTCGCGAAAAGAGTATTTGAAAGGCCACAAAGTCGTTATTAAAGGTAAATTAGTTTTAGTAATTGGTGGGCCATACAATTTTTTTTAATGAATTTATAACGTTTTTTCAAGGTCCTAGCGAATATAAGCGTCTCAATTATGAGATATTCGAAAAAAACATATAACACCCAATAAATAAATAAATTTGATGAAACAAACAGCTCATGAAGAACTAGCGCCTAGTGACTTACAACTCTCAACCATTTCTGTGTGCGTGTCTGCAGGAATGGAGGGGACCTACAGTTTATTGCCGAATCCGAACGGCTAATGTGAGCGGCACTTTTGTAAGACAAGATATACTCTTGGATGTTTTGTCAATTCCTAGCAAGAGCTCGTAGCCCTGAAAAAAACTTAAGGTGGAAGCGGCTGGTATTGAACCCAGACCTCTGACATGACAGTCCATCGCACTAACCATCACGCCACGGCTACTACATAACACCCGATAAGTTCCATAATTTTCATAAAAGATCATAAAGGTAAAAAAAAAAAACTAAAAAAAATTGATTAAAAAAATCTATGGCTGACCGATTTCTGAAAATAGTTGACCTTTTTTGACCAATTATACTGCCCCTTAATATATGGCATACTTTTTTGCGAATATCCCAGATATGAGTTTATTAGTTTTCAGAGCCTGACCAATCACTTAAATAAGCCGACCTTTTATGAGAATTAACTAACCTTTCAGAGGGCATATATTTTTTTTTGAATATCACACAAATGAGATGAGTACAATCGCTATGACCTTGAAATATTTTGAAAATTATTAGTAAATAAAAGTCTATGGCTGACCAATTTCTCAAACAACTTGACATCGCCCAAATGTCCATATTTGCTGACCTTTCAAATGAAGAAATTTTGTCATTGATTAAAAATTTGCAATGGCTGAGCAACAATTTTTGAAAATATTTGACTTTTTTTTTTTACCAAACTGATCTTGTAGATAGGACACTTTTTGCAAATATTCCAGATATAAGATCCTGGAAAATCGAGCTTTGAGAGTTTCAATAGTTCTAATTAAGAATTTTTAATTAGAAATTGGGATACAAAGATTAAAAAAAAAAATATTTCTTAAGTTAAACTTAAGAATTTAAAGTTGATTCAACGGAAAGCAGAATCAGCAGGATGAGTGTTTTGTGGAGAACTTCATCTTTTGAGTAAGGATATTTTTTCCAGATCTCTGAATCAGATGAACTCCTTGTGAATTCCTCGAAGTTACTGCTCCTTTGTCTCAGGAGGTAGAAACCTTAACTCCCACTGAATCATTTCCCTTCCTCAAACCTACCCAGTCAACATCCTGGCGAGCTCAATGGACTTATTGAAATCCGAGTTAAATGACGCAGTTTGCTAATTACTGATTATTTAAAGTCTTGTAGAACAGCTTGAGGCATTCCCACAGTTCGGTAGAAGGGATCTTATGTGCAACTTTAGAAAATTTAATCAAAATTTGTTCGATCAACCTGAATATTAATGAATTATGCATTACTATTTTGACAAGTCAAACACTCAATGCAATTTCGATAGATTTAATCTTTTTTAGTGGCCTACTGGCTATTTTGGACAAAGAGGTCCACTAGCTTGAAATAAAAAAAAATATCAGAAGCAAAAATTGGCCATCATTAATTCGCAGTCAAGAGCCAATAGCGAGACATCCCCCGTTTTCCTCGAACCCTGATCGTCATTAATCGCGTATCGATTACATTCCACTCTCGCGCAAGATAATACATTTTTTTTTTAGCTTTAATTCTTGTTGTTGTTGCTGTGTTTATTGTATTTGGGACTAACGATTTACTCCAAGGGACTAAAAAGCATTCTACTAGCATCGTGTGCCATCAGCGCAATGCAGCACCAGCAATCCCTCCATTGGCGTTGTCCACCTAAGGAAGCCATCATCGCAGATAACATTTTTATTTATTATTCCAGTCCAGTGAAGAAGGGTTTTGCGCAGGTTTAGGTATATAAAGTACTTGTTCTTGATGGTTGTTGTTTCATGGATGAAGATGGTGCTAGAGCCTTTGCCCATCAAAGACTATCATTTTCGATTTCTAGATTGAGCAATGACCGTCGTCGGTCGCTTCGTCTTCAGACCGCCACCGCAACACTGTGTCCAGATAAGGAGCATGGTAACACACCATAGACCAGGCGCGAGGAAGATATATCTACCGCTTTCGATTTAGAGGAGGTTCATACTTCATGAACAAGTGTATAGCTTGTCCAGGCGATGTCCCATGGTCGAAGAGGTGGATGTGAGGGAGCACAACCCGCACTCTACATATCTCTCTTTTTCTCTGGGGATGGCTTGGACTTCAACGTGCTTCAACGTCTTATTCTCGATAATGCTGTATTGCTCAGAAGGGTAACCATTTCGCTCCAAATTGCTATATTGCATGCTGCTGTTAGCAGATTTTTTCCCATCTCTAGGAGGAGTTACCAGTTCCCAGCTCGTTAGCCATATCAGGACAGGCAGTCTAACCACACTGTCCCAGCATCCGCCACCTCCACCACGCCGGACGCCTACCAACTCCCTCTCAAGATACTCTGGAACAGAAAATTAGAATTTTGATTTATGATTTCGATTGTTCTGCGGTTTGGTGCAGGAGCAGAAGCGAAGTTGGTGTTGTCGACTATGTCCAGCATTTGTGGCAGACAAATGGGCAAACATCATAGCCATCTGGGAGGGCGACACAGTTGTTGTTGTGCGATCAGACCTTGATCAGTTCTTTTTTTTTTTCGTTTATTAATTACTGTGATTGGAAAGAGGGGTCAACGGATTCGAATAAATGGCAAGTGAAGGCTATCGAAGCATTTGACCCTGAAGCCGCCACACCACAAGTGATCAATTGATCAGTTTTGGAGAGATTGCACGGTGCGTACCACGTATACGAGAGTAAGTTAAAGATGTTTTTAAAAATGAAGATCGACGTGTTGAATAAATTGATTGCAGTTGGCTTTTGAGTTAAGTGTGAAATGGAATTTTTATTGAATATCCAAGTTTGAAATCTTAAGACAATTAATCGAGATTTATTTCGTTTGATATTCGTGGTTTCTAGAGTAAAAAAATATTTAACGTTCTATATAAAGGTAGAGTTGCTAAGCTTTTTTCCAATGGAAATTTGATTATTTTGTTTAATTTTTTTTTTCAACACTTTTAAATTTTATACAAGAATTTAGAGTCACATAGTTTTAAAAATATTTTTCGGATATTAGGAGAAGAAAATCATAATATAGTCAACGAAAATTAAACTTTTACTTTTAATTTTTCAAAAAAAAAAAAAAATTCCGACAAATACGGTTTGAACGTTTACGCAAATTCTGCTCAAAGTCTATTGCTCCTCTCCTACGAAAAAAAAAAATTGTACAATTTTTTTTGTGGAGAATTTCAGAAGATGCGATATTTTTACGAAACAAATGATAGTTTTTAGCCCACCCCCCACCCACCCCTCTTATAAATTTTAGCACAGGTCGAAATTTAGGGATCTTTTTTTAGGAAATGATAAAAAAATATATCGGATTTTTTTTTTTTGAAATTTGACCTGTTTTGTCTAATTTCTCTGATTTTATGATGCAATAAGTAAAAGAATAAAATTTTGGATAAATTGAGTAATCAACCGGTTTTTTTTTTTAAATAAATAAATTTCTAACGTTGCAACGCCCATTCAAGGAGTTTAGTTTCTCTTAGACCCAATACAGACTTTTTCACTTTGATAAGGTTACATCTCAGAAGTGAGATATTGCAAAATATTAACTTTCTTTATTTGTGATTTTAGTTTCAAGTCTCGAAAGATAACTATTAAAATAAATTGTTTTAATTAGTAACGAGATTCCGTAAAAACCAGAATGTGTTCAATAGAAAAACACAAAAATATGGTTTAAAAGTTAGATCATACAGAACACTTGTGCAGTTTTAATATGTTAACAAAACGTATGTAGGTATGTGATAGAAACCAACGTGATTTTTTTAATTTTATATTAATTTTGGTTAAAATTTTAATTATTTAGTTGTTTAGGCATAACACTTAAATTTTAAAGTTAAAAATAATTCAGTAAAAAATAGTTCTTCTATACCCCCCTAATATGGACCCTAATAACCTCTTAAAATGTTATCAAAGTTGTGAAAGGTCTAGTTCCCTCAATTGTATTTTTATTCCGATAAACACTTTTCAAGTGAAAGTAATTTGATTTTCATTGCAAAACACCGGAAAGCTACATATATGTATAAACAAAATAAAAACTCATAAAGAAACATAAGAGCTACTTGATTAACCTAGAAAAAATCTACTTTTTTTTTTTTATTTTTTTTAGAACATGTTAAATACTAGATGTGCAACTAAATTCTTTGCATCACGCAATAAAAATAAAATAAACCATGCCGAATAATATTGTGATAGCGAAATGTGAGAAAGCAAAAATAATATTTAGCACATTTGTCTCGCTCAGATTCACGATATAACTCAATTAATTAATTAATTTGTCGAAATGTGAAATTAAATACAAATCCTTATGACTCCAGGGAGTATCCAGATGATGCAGATGCAAGCCACAAACTCATGGAAGTTAGGGACCTAGTGGCAATTCTTTGTATTATTTGGAATTGGGAAAGTTATAAAAGCGAAAGAAAACCTGGAAAAATTACATCAATATTGTTTTTTATTCGGAAAAATATTTAGTTTTTTTGTTTTGCAAAGATAAGAATAAGTTATAATCATATATAGAAAAAAAATAGTCTCCAGAAACGTAGAGACGTCAAATAATTGACTATTTATTTTAACAAAATTAATGTTGTTTTTTTTATTAATTTTTGTTTGCAAAAACGAAACACTTTTCCAGTGTCTTTGAGGTACTGAATCTGCAGTCAGAAATATTTTATCAGCTCACATTTTTGAGATATTCCCGTTTGAAAATCACAAAAAATCGGTTTTTCGCTGTTTTCGAGGTTATGGTTTGTGCAACAAAAACTTTATTGATCCAGTGTAATTTAAGACTATATTCGTGTTTGGGAGTTAACACATAACAAATTTGAATTTAACTATAAAAGTTAGATAATTTTGCTCTGATAAATACCTCTCCCTAACGAATATAGAATAAGGTGAAAATATTGACTGTAAAAATTGACAGAATTTGGTTATATTTTCTAATAAATAATTGAAAAGGCATATACAAATTTCTGCCACCAGTGCCTTAAACTAACGAAAGATCTGAGCTGTTCACAATGGCACGAGTTTTAAAAAATATGTGCAATAAGAAAGTGTCATCAAAATAAATCAATCAAATTGCAATTTTATGCTTTTGATACGCGCTATGCCCACTGCTGACTTCTAGTATTTGGAGAAAATAGTTCCACACAGCTTATGTCGCATCATCATCAACATAGCGATATGGCGAGTGTTCTACATATTAAATGCACAGTGGGATATTTTACAAATATGATAAATACATTTTTGGAGAATACAAGGGCCTAGTGACTTTTATAACTCTGTCTGAAAAATGCATGTGTGCATGTGAGTGAAAGCAGAAAGTGAGGGGACTTACAATTTTCAGCAGAATCCGAATGGCAGTGACTAGTAGCACTTTTTTAGGGACATAACTTACATATACTTCCTCGCAAAAAGCATGTAAGTATTGATTTCATGTCAAAATGTCAATTTTAGTCCAAAGTTCTGACAAAGTTCTTAAGACTGGCGGATTTTGTTAGTAAACGAACAGAAACTACAATCATGATTATGGGGAAGTCATGCTGTTGTCCGTCATGTCGGCCTGTTTGTCTATACATATGTACATACAACGAGCTCCAGCCTAAATGGATGAAAGAAATTTGATTCAAATCCGGCCCAGAGCAATTGTTGTAGGTATGTGTTTCCTACAAAATAAATTCACAGTATGTTACATTTTTTTGGTTAACTTGTTTTTTTATTTTTTCAAATTTAATGTTTTCTGTGACCGTCCACAAAAACAAAAATAATTCTTTTATTTGCGTTTTCTTCTTTTTGTTATTACATACATAGCTTGCTTTTTATTAAAGAAAAATATTTTAAACATTTTTGAAGTACATACCCAGATAATATTCCTTATTGAAATATTAAGAAGTACATATCTACCAGATTTCAAAATTATAACAAAATTTTTTCAGCCATTAAAAAGCTATAAGTGTATAACTGACAAAAAATAAATAGGACAATTTTCAGAAATCGTCAAAACCTTATTTTTGTTGTAGGTAATGCAATTTTTTTTGCTAAGCCCTGAAACGAGATTTTCTGATAATTTATTTGTCATAACAGGTAGGAAGTGTTACCAAAATCGTTTGAGTAATTTTCGAGAAATTTTGATGAAAAAAAAATGAACTCAACTGAGAAAAAAAAAATCATAAAAACAAATAAAACGAGATGAAAAAAAAACAAAAATTGTGCATTTTCCATAAAAACAAAACAAATAATTATATTATTATGTGAATTATATAGGTAATGAAATGCAAAACTAAACCTACCAAAGTTTTAAGAAAGGTGATAATGATTACGCTTCGCTTGCGCTATTATTATTTGTTTCTTCACAGAAATTATAGTTGGATAGGTATGACCTTTAAAAATGAGTAAAAATTTACGAATTGTTTCTTTAACAAATCTTATAAAATAATGAACACTTTAAATGGGATATCTACAACGCTTTCGCCAACCGTTATTGAACACTCATAAATTGTTTTTTAAATATTTATTTATTTTAAACCACAATTAAAATTTTACGATATTTTCTAACCGCGAAATCTAAACATCAGAATACCAATACCACCACTACTGACAAGACGAAGACGCACGGCGAATAACAAAAAAAAAAAAAAAAAAAACAAACAAGTCTAATTTTGTTTTGTAAAATACACTACACTTCTTTAAAGCAACAAAAATCGATGATTTTTTTTGGAAAAATTATCCTCACGAACTGAAAAACAATTATTTCATAATTTTGGGGCCGAATTTTATAGATTTATGCTGAAAATAAATATTTTTTATCACACGATCGCGGAGCAAATCAATCGAGAAATTTATTTTACACAAAACAAACTGATTGCAGCGAAGAGAGAACGAGTGATGAATGGGTGTGTTGCTGTCTGTTTATGTTTATGAGAATGAGCGAATTCGGAACGTAATTGGAGAAATGTATACAAATATTCTTTTGTCGGGTGTGAGTTGGGGGTGTTGGTTTGGTATTGGTATATTTGGTTTTGGATGGTTATTTATTTGAGGTTGTCATTTGAAAAAAAAAGTAGGGTGCTAAAAATTAATTGGTTACAAATTATTTATTGGAAAATATTATAGATGACAGGTTCGTTCACGTTTGATTTTTTTCTTATTATCTAATCGTTAATGTTATCTCTTCTTTATGTTTTTTTGTTGCTTAACTAAATAAGTACAATATTTCTTGATTATGCTTAGGCTAGGAACACACTTGCGATTTTCAGTCGTCAAAAAGTTATTAAAACAAAAGCCAGTTTAGAACCTAGTAGGTACCTACTTAAAATTGTAAAAAAAAAATCAATACCTATTAAATTTTTTTTTTTCAACATTTTTGTGTTGGAAGTAATTATTTCGAAAACTATAAAGGGAAAAAAGTTGATTTAAAAGAGGAATGAAAGAACAGACTTCTGGCTTTCATAAAAGGTAAAACATTTTGTAAGAAGTGTCGCCATTTTTAAATACTTTTTTTATAAAACGCACCAAAACACCATTTTTTCGCTCGATTTCAACTAAGCCGTCATATAATAAATTAAAGTACTCTCCATAAGCTTTAATTAAACATAATTTTCATTACTGTTGAGCAATGTTAAAAATGGGCCATATAAAAGTGCCCATGGTCCTTCCTCTCCATATTTAAATAAAATGAATAAAATAGGTTATTTTTGAAAATTTAGTACCGATTCAGTTAAAACAAAGTGCATAGTCTGACTTCTTTCATATTATTATTATCAGTCAATTTTATTAATTAAAAAATCCAGTCCATAATCCATAAAACTTGAACCACTGTTATATAGCAATGAGTGCTGGCTGCCGGTAGTGCTCCACCTGGTGGCTATACCACACGATCTTTCATTTAGAATTTTATGTGTTTGTATGCCAGTTCTTAAAATTTATCGATTAAAATTAATTAAATGAAAGATTAAAAAAATACATTTACCTATTTATCTACAAAAAAAAAAGAAATTGTTACTGGATTTGGATTACTACTGAGTTGAAAATAATTTTATGACATCCATCATGGCGGTCGGATGCAGTTCGCATATAATAGAGAAACAAACCCACCAGATAAAGGTTTCCATATATATAAATGTGTTACGACGAGTTTTATGATTGCGATAAAAAGATTGATCGCATTCTAGTAGGTAGATTTGGTATATAATTTTTTGATGGAGTATACAGAGCCGGAAGAAAGCAGCAAATTAAGCAGGAATTTTGTTTTGAGGCACGACTTGCACTTGAGTGCCCGCTTTCACAGTTAAGCAGATCAACTTCAAAAATAAAAAAATAAAAACACTACTACCACACACAGACACACAGCCGATTAACCTCCCAATTAGATCGAAACCCCCCTTTTAATTAAAGCAAGGCGCGCGAATTAAATCCAATTGGATATCTGTGATGCAGAAAACTTCCTCGATCGATCATTAAACTTGGAATATTATTGTGGCGAGGCGAGGAGGTTTGAACAAAAATTGCCGTAGATGTGGCAGCAGCAGAAGGAGAAGGTGGCAAATTCAGCAAAAAAAAATAATGATTACTGTATTCACTTGGCACAGTTATCAACTTGACCGGAAGAGAACTGATGCGATGTAGGTATTTGAGAGTTGTTTATTCGCGTGCAACATATTGTTTATCGAATGCTTTAGGAGAATTTCTTCAGTTCGAAAAAAAAAATTGAGTTTTTATAATTTTTATTTGTTTGTAAACCAAATCTAGGTAATAATAACTACAAAAAAAAAAGTCATTGTTAGCAATCAAAGAGATGTGATTATCGATTTTGATGAAATTTTCAGAGTTCATTTTCTTTCATTTTAAATGAAATCCTGAAGCAATGGAGTTTGGCTTAAGAAACTTCTAGTTCCTAAGGTATTCTAAGTACTTAAAAATATGGTAGTTTTTGAGATTTAAGTTTTATATTTTTGTATACCTGTTGTAGGTGCAGTCAAACCCGTTTAAGTGAGACGACAAAAAATATTAATTATTATTTCACTTAAGCGAACCTCGGATAACTAGAAAAAAGTTTCACTTTAAGCGAGCCTCGAATAACCGGAAAAATTTTTCTAAGGGCCAGTTGTACAAATATTTTATCCGTGGTTCAGGAATTTTAACTCACCAATTTCAGCGGATTAACTGTGGTTCAACGATGGTTCAGGCATGCAATTGGCTTTTAGTGCATATTAGAACCTTGAACCATCGTTGAACCTCAGTTAACCCGCCGAAATCGGCCAGTTAAAATTCCTGAACCACGGATCAAAATTTAAACCACGATTGCACAACTGGCACTAAGTCTTTTTCCGGAAAAAAAAATATTGAAAATTTTTCTACGTCCAAAATTTTTCGAAGTCTTTTTATCGAAGAAAAAATATTGAAGACTTTTCTAAGACCTAAAATTTGTCTAAGTCTTTTCATTATGAAAAATTACCCAAAAAACAAAAATAAAAAATCGCCCAAAAATAATTGAAGAATCGCCCAAATCGGTTTTTGGGTGATTTTTCATTTTTACATTTCAGCGATCTTGCTTTTTGTTATTATAAAAAAAAAAAAAAAAAAAAAAAAAATGGGCGATTATTCATTTTAATTTTTGAGCGATCTTCCATTCATTTTTTGGGTCTTCTTTCATTACGCAAGTTCACTCAATAATTTTGGGCGATTTCTCATTTTTAGGTTTTGGGCGATTTTTCGCATAGCCAGAAAAAGTATTGAACATTTTTCTAAGTCCTAAAATTTTTTTCAGCCTATTTCGTGAAGAAAAAAATATTAAATTTTTTTTTAAGTCTTTACACTTTAGAGGCTTAATGAAAACAAAAAAAGGTTTTGTCTTATTTGAATCACCATAGGTAGGTACCTACCGCATCTTAATTCTCAAAATATTATTTAAAAACAAAACTTTAAATGCAAATCTTGAGATCATTGAA
Source organism: Epistrophella euchroma (assembly GCA_947049315.1). Taxonomy (NCBI): domain Eukaryota; kingdom Metazoa; phylum Arthropoda; class Insecta; order Diptera; family Syrphidae; genus Epistrophella; species Epistrophella euchroma. Next base: position 59,763,059 of record OX346248.1, read on the forward strand.
ATTATAAATAATAGAAATACATATAACAATTATTATTCTTGTACCTAAGGTTTTTTTAAGGCTTTTTTAGCAAATTTTTCTCATTTTTTATATTTTTGTGTATTTCTGTTGAAACATATGCACAGATATGGAAAGCTATATAGGTATTATATGTAATTTATAACAAATATTTTTCATTTCGTACATATATAAGAAATTTCTGGAAAAAGTCTTCATGAAACGAATCGAACCTGAACGTGATAAATAAATTTAAACAAGAAGAATAAGTTGATAAACAAAAAAAATATTTATTCAGCAACAAAACAATAAATTAAGAAATGGCCTGATTTAAAGCTTAACCATTGCTTTTTGTTTGGTTTAAATTTTTTTTTTTCACTTAACAGAGTTTTTTTTTACTATAAAATATATACAATTTCAAAGGAATACTTTTTTCGGATATCCGGGTTTTTCACTTAGGCGAGTTTCAGTAAAACAGAGTTATTTATGAGAAATTTATTGAAAAATGCACGAGCTTTAGCTAAGTTGTTATTCAGTAAAACGGATTTTAACTAAGCGGGTTCGACTGTATGTCTAAAAATGAATTGCCAGGCTAAAACTCGTTACTAATATACAATTTTCGATTGAAATTACTGTTAAAATCTCAAGTCATGTTATAAATGAGTACAAAGTTTTCATAGCAAAAACCACGCATGTCTTAAAATTTAGAACTTGAAATTTCGCAACTTTTGCAAAAATGAAAAATTGATGAATAACACAGTTCTATCTGCTTCTTGAGCTTTTGAAGTCTGCATATGAATCCCAGTTTTAATAAATTATCCTCATCATATTACGAATCAGTGCACCAAACACCATATGTACAGTAATCACCAGCATACCAACACCATCGTCAGTCTTGAAAGTGTTTTTATGTTTTATATCCCAGGGATGCTGGCAATTCCATATAAAAGTTGTTGGTGCCTTGCTGTGATGCACAGATGTTCGAAAAGATTGGAACTCGTGTTTGGAGCCATTCTACTAGGTGATCCTCTGCATTGAACAAGATTTATCACTTGCGCTACCGATTTATATTCTTTCGATTGTGACAGTGAATTTTTTGAGGAAGGCTAATCTTTTTCTGTTTTTTTTTTTTTTTTTTTTTTTTTTTTTAACAAACGAAAAAAGAACGAGGACAATAACATGATTCCCAATAGGAATTGGAGCATTGTCGTTATCATTTGGCTACAATCGGGAGCCATCTATATTCTACAGTCGAAGCTCGACCGACTGAATGACAGAACAAAAAAAAAAAATAATAGAAAAGGAGAACTCTCATCTCAGCTTCTGGAAAAAAAGGGAAATTTGTTGTTGGTGTTTTGATATCGGTGCATATATGCAGGGTCTAATTGAAGATCGTATAGTGAAGATTAAGCCCCCATGAAGCTGGCATATGTTTAGACAATATGCTGATGGTAAATATATTCTCTCTCAGGGGCAATAGGTGACCTGGATTTAAAAGACTTCTTATATGTATAGATATGGTTAGTATGGATAGATGAGATGTGGAAGATAATGGTGTGATTGTGATTGTGTCGGCTCCCACCGACCTCAACGACCGACAATTAAAAGTGACTTTCAATTTTTCGAACTTGACATCTATAGACGAACTGTGCTTATATTAACGATACAATCGACACAATGGTGGGGTGGCGGTAGGTTAAAAAATTCGTTGGATTCAATAGATAAGTTTGTTGTGTCAGTGAAATGGATTCCACACAAATGGTGGTTAATTTTACAGAAAGACTTGCACTTGACATTAAGACTTGAGAATTAAGGCTCTTTCAAAAAAACGCGATACATTCAGCCGTCGCGTCACCATATTCGCTCCGAATGTTTCGCTTCAGTTTGGAATAGGCTTTACCCTCGGAAACCAATGCTTGGAAAATGAAAAATGGGTTCAAAAATCATAACTCCTAAAACTAAGTGTATGCTTCTTGGGATTGTGTCCTACCACCAGTGCTGCTGTATGCTATACCGTAATTTAAGAGATATCTTTCAGTTTCCATCATCGCAATGATAAGGAAAAGCGAAGTGAAAAAAGGGCCTATGAACCAACAAGCTTCTTCGGGCATGATCGGTCTCTAATTATCTGTCTCCAGTTTAGCACAACAAGCTGGATACAAACAGGAGAATCATCCTTTCGAAAGTGAATTGAATTGACTTTGTTACTCAACTGCCTTCTTAACCTCGTGTGGCAAGAATTATTCTGCATCCATTTTAAAGAGCAAGAAATACTTGAGATCATAAAAGATGGAAATCTGTCGTGTTTCAGAAGGAAACTCAAGGATCGTAGCCTACTTTTGAAAGCTCTTTCATTCTTAAGCTCAGTATTATTGGATAGCTTATCTTTAGGAAACTGATTTTGTAACACACTTTACACACACTTTACTCCAATATTGGTCGTAAGTGTGAACTTTTGTCAAAAAAGTATTTTAAAGGGTTTCAAGTTAAAATCTAAAATTCAGACACCGCACACCGCCTACTTTTAAGGAAACAATCGTTTTTCTCTTCCGTTCCCTTCATAAACCATCAAAGAACTGATTGGAATATTTTGACAGCCCATTACTATTTTTGACATATTTATGACCGGGCTTCTATTGGATGGTCATATATTTTTCAATCAAATGCCATGCGTTAGGTTAAAATGATTTCCCTCTATCAACAAGCAATTTCCTGGTTCCACCTACATTTTGATTTGAGTGAATTATTTATCTTCCTATCGTCCAGGTCCAGGTCCAGCGCTTAAAGTCCACCTCCGCACATATTTTATCAAACAAAATTCAGCCCCACATCAACTCCAATCATCTGCATGATATTCCTGCTCATGTTCATGTTAGAAAATCCGTATGTGTCGTTCATCGACCTTTTTTTTTTTTGCAAAAGGTAGCCTCTTTCATTATGGCTTATCAAAGGCTTTCAAAGTGAATATACCGCCCCTATATAACATTCAAGCCATATAGGTAATATATAAAACTGGTCCGAAATGGTTTGGGCTTTTAGTATGAGCGTAATTAAAACGTACACCTACTCTCACACACACACACACACACACACACACTATTCTTTGTCCTGTCATTACGTTGAAGAAAAATTGATGCACTCCCGAAGGCTGTCACATGGCTGATCAAGGTATAGGTTGTAGTTTAGATAGGTACCCCTTTGGGAACTACGATTGCGTCCAAGATTATGAAGTACCTTACATTCGATTTGCTTCTTGTATTTCTTGTCTTGGCCATAGCACCCCCCCCTCACCAAGCCTCATTCACCACATGTACAATTTCCATGTATACATGTCCGCATGAATTGTCCCTTTGGTTGTGGCCATGGCCGTGAAAATTAGAAAAGTGCCCGATAAAAATCTCCACCATCATTCTTTTTAATGGGTTCTTCAGCAGCATGCGTCCCATTTGAATAGAGCCTTCGTCTGCGGTCCTTAATTCCCTTCGGAGTGCGAGTGTATTCTTCCTTAGTTGTTGTTGTTATTTGTTCCAGCAACATTCTTTGTGAATTGATTATAAAAGAGCAAGAAGTTAGCACACAGTGTAAGGATTTTAATTTATTACGTCAGGAATTATGAGATATGACAATGATTTTTCTCGCAAGGCAAGGTTCATTAGGATTTTTTTTAGCCCGCGCGTCAGTTAATTGTATGTGTATAGATTTTTACCTTTACCTCTAAAGCATATATGTAGTAACAATATTTTGGTTAATTGAATATGAGTTGCATGGCAAAAAGAAATGAAGGAGACGGATATTTTTAAGAGGTGCTACACTGAGAAAAAAGGAAATTTAATAGTAATGGAAAAATGCTTAAAAGTGCCAAAAGACCAAAACATTATTTTTAAATTATTTATTTTTTTTTTTAAGAAGAATTTAGAGATTATTTTTTATAACAATTTTAGCTATTTTTTTTTTCTTTTTTCTTACTGATTCAGATTCAGATTCCAGACTCAGGCGCCATTTCAAAGGAGGAGCTTAACTTTGATAAATTAATAATTTTAAATAATTTTCTTTCAACCCAAATTAAATTAAAAAAAAAAATATTTTTTTGATATTTTTTAATTTGTGAAAAAAAAATAAATAATAATTTTTTAGGACAATTTTTGTTTGCTGTTTTTGATTTTTATCTTTTTAAGGGTTAATTTCAGAAACTTCAAACATAAACAACAAATAGATAATTTTAGTTGTTCGTTTTCAGGAAAAAATAAACTTCTAGAAAAATTAGTTTTTTTATTCTTGAAAATAAAAAAAAAAATAAATTTGGAAAAAAAATTTTAATTTTTATCTTCTTAAGGGTAAATTTAAGAAACTTAAAACTTACACAGAGTGTAAACAGGTAATTTTGGTGTTTAGTTCTGGAAAGATAATTATTTTGAAACTTTTTTTTTTATTTTTTATTAATTCATGAAAAAAAAATATTTTTTTTTTTGGGGTCAATTTTTATTTTTATTTTTAATAATTTTATTAATTTTCAATTATATTTTCATTACTAAGTGTATCTAGGTATATTTAATTATTTTTTCATAAAAGTATTCATATAAAGCTCATGTATTCCATTTTAATTATTTCGATATTCCTTTCGGCGAGCGTTGCGAAAATGCAATACGATTTTTCTAGGAAACCAAAAGAATTTCCAAAAATTTTTTTTTTATATTTCTTCTAATTGCACAAAAAATATCCAGTAGGTATGTGAATTTTCAAGTTCCTAAGTCATCTAGAACTGGCAGTCGCCGGAAATGGGTTAAGTAAGTTCTTGTTCGTAGTAGTTTAATCGTGGGATATGCAAACAAAATATATACCCACTGAAAAGTTTCTTAATCCTCAAAAAAGGTCAGCAGAAGTTAAAAAAAAAACTTAAAAAATCATTTAAAAAAATCTATGGCTGGTCAATTACTGCAACCAGTTGACTTTTAGGAGCATCCGGTAGCCTTTCATATGTGCATACTTTTCTTGCCCCCACAAATGAGGTTCTAAAAATTTCTGATGACCTTGACAAATTTTGACTATTAATTAAAAAACTTTTTATAACTATAATAAGTTGACCTTTTTTAATCAATTCTTGACCTTTTATATGGCATTCTTTTTGGCGAATATTTTACATGTGAGTTGCTAAGATCTCAGAGCCAAATTGGTCTAACCGTTTAAACTCTAAATCGATGCAAACATGAACGCACAAACGCGTTGACGGACAACGTACAACCACTTTTTCGGACTTCTCCCTCATCGTAATGTTAGATTTATCCAATTTCTTTTTTTAACATTAAATCAATAATTTCTTGCCCTAATAAAACAATTAAAAATGTCAACTTCCATCCCATCATGTAGGTATAACCGATCACATTTGTCGTTTAAAAAATCATTTAACGCACATGTGCCGCATACTTTCTATCTAACATAATGTATTCGCATTATGGCGGTGCGGTGATTGTCAAAGGTGCCCTCCTCTACAACAATTTGTTGGGAAGCAAAAAATAACATTAGCCATGAAATAGAGTCAAAAGTTAAACGAACGTTTTAACACCACAAAAAAATAAAAACACTTTAGTTAGAAACCAAATGAGGGTCATAGATGCGCCCAACACTTGTAACGGTCATTTAATTGACCCATATATCACATAGAACGCATCGTGTACTCAAAAGACACTTTAATGATTGTGTTGTGGTAGTCGGTAGTAAATGGGTGTTACATGTGTGCCATCTAAACAGGGTGTTCATCAAAAAAAGTGAGATCACTAAAAATTTCAAAAAAAAATTAGTAAAAATTAAACTATTAAATCTCTCCTCTTTTTAAATGACAAATTCGGGAAAAATTTTAATTTCTTAAAAAAATTAAATTTCTAAAGAAAATTTTAATTTATAAAAAAAAAAAAAACTTAATTTCTAAAAAGAGCCCAAATTTCTAAAAAAAAAATCCAAAATTTCTAAAAAAAACTTATTTCTAAGAAAAATTAAAATTTTTTAAAAAGTTATTTCTAAAAAAAAATTTTAAGATCAAATTTTTTTTTTTTATTTCTAAAAAAAAATCAAATTCATAAAAAAAATTAAAATCTTAAATAATTGAAAATTGAAGTTTTGGGTTCTTTAAAAAGTCTTAAAATAAAGTCAATTGGGTTCTTTATAAAGTCTTTTAAAGAACCCAATTGACTTAATTTTAAAGACTACAGTAAATTGACTTACTGACTTTTAAGTGACTTAAAGACTGCAACCAGTCAAAAAGTAATGCAGTCAATTAACTGTAAGTCAATTGACTGCCCTAATTGACTTATAAGCCAGAATATTGTTCCTGATTGCTAACTTTGAAAGTCAAAAGACTTATAAAATAAGTATTTTAAGTCGATTTACTGAAGTCATCAATTGACTTAAGTTTTTACATCTCTGGAAGGTAAGCCCTCTTCCACCTTCACAAACAAAAAATTGTACCCTTACTTTTTATGCTGTCTTTCAATTTTTTTCAGGTATTTATTTTACTCCTTTATAAGAAAAGAACTTTTTTTTTGGGCTTCTGCTTCTTGCGAGGAAGTGACAAATCCTCCAAGAGTATTTCTTGTCGTGATGAAAAATTGCCTATCTTCTTACCTGTTTGGATTCTGCAGAAAATTACAGGCCCCCTTCATCACTGCCTAACATCACGCCCAAAGGAATGGTTAAGAGTTGTAAATCACTTGGCCCTGGTTCTTTACGAGATGTTGTGCCACCAAATTTAATCTGAAGAAAAGCTTCACTTAAAACCTTAAAAATATATTTGTTTTTAAACTCAATATCATGCATCCATATTTCGTCTTTAGACAAATTGACTTAAATTATAAATTGAAAATTTTATGTAGAAGGAAAAGTTTCACATAACCGTTTGGAACACCCTGTACTATTTAGTGGTTCTTAAGTGTTTTATGTTGTAGCAAACTTTAAACACGAAACACATGTCTCACACCTTGGGGGCCAACAGGAAATGCGCGATAAGTAAGATTCTTGTCCCATCACTATAGCTTCCAACTAGCTAGTCGAATCATTTGCACATCATACACCCAGCTTGCCGTTATGAGTATGTAAGCTTATAGAACATAATATAGCTGGTAATTAGTTAAACGCCTGCCGGGGTAATTAAGACCGTGAATTGCAATGTATGAAGCTTCTGCTATTGCTGTTGCTACTGATGATGATGATGATGACGCTGGCTTATAGAAGTGTCTTGACTGGGTCAAATACTTGTCCAATGTACAGTGGAATGTTCATTACTAACACAATGCCCTTAAGGAGTTCTATACTCTTCTTTGTCGAATCGCGTTCTCCTACGCGCTTCACATCACATCAGCCTTAGCCTGCTGCAAAAAGGAGCAACCGCATTGCACCATCAAAAGAACTAGAAACTTGGAAGTGGATTAATGGAGTTTCACCCATAAATGTCATTGGTTTTTTTGAGCAATGGACTGGACGTGTCCAAGTGTTGTGTTGCGTCCCTAGATTAACTTCCTGACGACCGAAGAGCGACGAGCTAAAACGACTACGGTAGGTAGGTATGTTATATGGGTAGAAAGAGAATTCAGGTCGAAGCTAGATGACTTCACTGTATCCATTTTGGTTCAAGCTATGTTCATATGTATTCTTTTCTTTCGTACTTGAAGCAAGGATGACAAGCAGTCTTTTAGTTCTTGAAGTGGATGTAGGTGCTCCAATTAGTTGTGCTCTGCATAAAATATAGTATAGTGGAAGTAAAGTTGTTTATTTTTTTTTAAAGAGCCTTTGGCAAAATATTAAGAAGTCGAACTATAAAATTAATGCTAGTTCTTAATTTTTGACATTTGTGTTGGCACAGTCCATTAAAAGACGATATTTTATTTTACAAAAAAATCTAAAGAACAGAAGAAAAAAATATATGGGGATGTGGGTTATAGAAAATGGAAGCAGTTTTAATGAAAGGAAATTAAAATGGCCAAAGGCTATAATTTGAAACTTAAATTGACATTTAAGTCAATAGTATAAGAGTAAGACTATAATTTAGAACATGCCAACACATATAATAGGAATTTATTGCACCTGTGCTGATAAAAAAAAAAAACTGCAAACTGGAAAAAGTAGAACAATAAAAAAAAATAATTCTATTATTGATCTAAAAAGTATTTTTGTTTGTCCATTGTCCAAGCGCCAGCGGTATTGTTTAAAGAACACTTTCCTCAGATGAGATGTGGGCTCGACCGAAAGTTTTTATGACCAAGTTTTAAAGAAACATTCATAAATTAGCTTGTTCCAGTTTTCTCAATTTTGGTTTTCTTAGAAATTCATCCAAAAAACTACATTGTATTTGGAAAGTTCACAAAAGTGGGCGTGGCAAAAAAAAATAATGATATTATTTTTATTATTATTATAATCATTGAATAATTTTATTTTCATAATTAAAAAAAATTTTTTCTAAAATTCATAACATTTATTTTAAATTAAGTTTGTCGAAAAGACAATCCAAAAAAAAAGTTATTTTGCAATTTTCAAATATCCCTATTTCCAAGCGTTATTTATAGATGAAACCAATTTTGCTTTTTTTTAAATATTGTGAACAGTTTTCGTCATATGTACATATCACGTTTTAAGTGTTACATACATATATGGAATACAAATAAAATAATTTTAATTTAAAGCAAAAAAGTATTAGGTATTTGAATTTTTTTTTTTGAAAATCCCTTATTTTAAGGGAAATTGGAGATAAAACTTGATTCAATTTTGGGATAAGCATCTTGGAGCCCTTCCATAATCACCACGTTTAATATAATTTTATGTTTTAATTATTATAATTTTTTTTTAATTTCGAAAATCCCAATATTTTAGGGTTATTTTATTATCTTTTTGACGATAAAATTGATAAACTTATAAAAAAAAAAAACAATAAGACAAGTTTGAAGATTCTCAGAAGTGTTTGGAATGTTTGATCACCTAAGGCCTGTTTTTAATGCTCAACAAAAAATAAACAAATTCGATTTTTTTTTTGGACTTTTGAACTTTTGAAAATCCAAATTTTTAAGGGTTATTGGTGGTTGTGAAGAATTTTTATGTGTAGAAAATCAATTTTCGATGTTAACAAAAACACTTCATTTTTAGTATTGAACGAAGCCAGAAAATCACTTTTCTCGATTTTATTTAAAATACTTAAAAATCCCACTTTTTTTTTTATTTTAAGATATTTTTATTTTAAGATATTTTTGGTTCTTATTATTGAAAAGCAAGCTCAAATAAAGACTCTTTTGAGCAATAATTTATAAATTTCGTTTGAAGGTTAAATGCATCCTTAAATTTGAGGGATATTGGTGGATAGAAGACCCTTATTTTCTGCAGTGCTTTGTTTTTGCATATAATTTTAAAGAATTTTACAATTTTAATTTAGAATTTTGTTTGTTCTTGAAGCATACACATATTATTATCTTATTCAAAGTATTGAATAGCTAACCCCCAGTTTAGACAAGCGAGTAGAACTAATAGGATTTTTATCTTAGTGTAAGTTTTGTTAATGTATCTGTAACTAGTAGTTCATTGCGCGTTCGATCAACTAGTATGCTATTTAATTTCATACAACTACATTTTTTCCTACACACTTTTTGTTCAAGCGTAACCTTTCATATTAGATGAAAATAAACACTCGTTTTCGCAAATCTGCCAAAAATATTTTCCAAAGAAAATCATTCCTACGAATATAAAACAGAAAATAAATATTACACAAGTGTAAAGGGGAAAACAATACATAAACGTCAAATTACTAGCAGGATAACTAGCAAGCAACTCGCAGGCGAAAATATTATGCTATTTAAGCTACTAGTCGGCTCTCTCGTGTACAAATACACTAACACATATAAAGGCTACTAGTTCTACTCGCCTGTATAAACTGGGGGTAACGAAACTTTTAGGGATGAAAAGAATTTCATTCAAAAATTTTCTGGAAAATCTTTTGTAAAAAATTAAGAAGTACCAAAGTGTGTACAAGCTAAATAATGTAAATAAGACTCTTTTATTGAAGATAAAAAAAAAAACAATTAAAGAATTTGGTTGAAAGTACTTAAAATTTTCGAAAGTCCTAATTTTTGGGGTTATTGGTAATTTCTATTGATTGAACAGTTTCTGCAATATTACACAAACGGAAAATCTTTTATTTAGTTTATCTACTATAATTAAAAAAAATATATCGCACGACAACGAAGGGATTTTAATACTATCTGACCACCCGCTGATTCTGATGCAGTTCATTGAACGTTTGCAGTTTCAACAGAAAAAAACAAATTAAAATGCAAGTGTTCATTTTGTGGCTAAAATGCCAATGCCTATTCTGACCACCTGACCACCACTTGACTATCACGCATTCAACTTCAAACAAAATACGCACAAAAAAGAAAGGTGTGAAGAACGCTTTGCATATATGGACGCTTCCACCAACCGCCACCCTAGCTTTATTGTGCATTAGCCGCTATAAGCTAAAGCATCACTATGCTGTAAGAAAAGACCACCACATGAGAAGCCAGGCAAAGAACCTCAAGGGCAAACCAAACCAAACCACATCGTGCCGCAAAGATGATGTGCATTGCACACAATAACGTGCGTTCTCAGCGCCGCCCGCCACCGACCGCCATGCCGACTAAGAAACCTTTTGGTCATCCAACAGTAATGATGAATGGGGGTACTGGAGGGCTGCCAACCCATCAAATATGCTTAGAAGTGACAAACTACTAATCACCCAGGGTGGTATATTTGGTATCTCGTACAGCAAGCACGTAATTAAAAATGACTTTTATTAGCCCGGCGATGGCGATGGCAGAGATACCTGTGGCTATAGTTTTAATAATGAATGTGAAATTCCTTAACATCCATTCCAAACGAACCATCGTTGAATGGCAATTATATGGAAGTTCTTTTTTTTTTTACATTTTTTTGGTATAGTGCAGTCAAGTTGAAATAAAGTTTGCAATTTCTAAAATTCCAAATGACACTTCTTTCATAAAAAACTAACAAGTGACAGGTGGTTTGTAATATTTTTTTTTGACACATTGAATTGAATTGAATTTTCTATACATATAAAAATGAATGAAGAAGAGAATTAACAAAAACAAAAGAAAATTATTTTTGTTGTTGTTTTAGTGGACTGTATTGAATATAAAAATGAAAAACTTGCATGCAACTTGCATGAAAAACTTGCATGGAACTTGCATGAAAAACTTGCATGCAACTTGCATGAAAAACTTGCATGCAACTTGCATGAAAAACTTGCATGCAACTTGCATGAAAAATTTGCATGCAACTTGCATGAAAAACTTGCATGTAAAACTTGCATGCAACTTGCATGAAAAACTTGCATGCAACTTGCATGAAAAACTTGCATGCAACTTGCATGAAAAACTTGCATGAAAATTTTGCATGCAACTTGCATGAAAAACTTGCATGTAAAACTTGCATGCAACTTGCATGCAACTTGCATGAAAAACTTGCATGCAACTTGCATGAAAAACTTGCATGCAAGTTTTTCATGCAAGTTGCATGCAAATTTTTCATGCAAGTTGCATGCAAGTTTTTCATGCAAGTAGCATGCAAGTTTTTCATGCAAGTTGCATGCAAGTTTTTCATGCAAGTTGCATGCAAGTTTTTTAATATATTGAACCATAATAGGAGCCGAGCCGTATAACGTTAGCATGACAACTTTCGAAAAAGTTACTTTTGACTGTATGAGAAATTGCCGAGTAAATGCCGTAAATATGCCGTGAAGAGAAAGAAATTGACATTTGGCAAATTCGTGAGGAAATCTTAGAAAAACCTTGACAAAATTTTGGGAGTCCGTTTGTCTTGTCAGTTTTTTGGCTAAATTTGATTATTGTTCAAAGTTTTTATGATAAGAAAAGTTGACAATTTTTTGTTAACAGCCCCTTGTACCTACTTGCCAATACTTGAATAAAACCAAAAACCCAATAAGGGGGCAATGTGTCTTATTGCGTTTTTTTTGTCCCAAAACTATTTTTTTTAGAATGAAAAATATTCTTTAAATTATAAATCAAATATTCTATGGTAATTTGATATTTCTGCAGCAAAGATGCATTTTATTTTGCTTACTCGACTTCGACTAGAGAAATCGATTTAGGTGCCGAAAAAAAAGACCATGTTTACATATCTGTCAAACTTCCTGAATTACTTTATATCATCACAACTCCTAACACCCATTTGAATTCTAAAGAAATTGAAAATGCCCCCTCCTCATTGCTTAAATCACATTTTCACGGTCAACAAAGCATAAAATTGCGTGCATTCGGCCAAACAAGCTCTCTGGCCCAAACTCACTCAGCGTCATCACTCCACCTCGAATTTTGCTAGAGTGGAGCGCTCATTTTTTTTTATCATTGCTGGCCCATCTATGTCAGGAAATGCAATTCCTATATGCGGTTGCTGCTTGATAACAATCAAAAGAGGGCGTTATACATGTCTCTGACTATGGGCTTGAAGTGCTTGAAGGAGAGATATTCCTCTAGGTTGGCATGATTTATGAGCGTGTTCCGTGTCAGAAATGTTAGTAAGGTATAGATAGGCACGTGAATCTCTTCTTCCTAATTATTGTGCCATCATTCATATGGAAAAACATGTCAGAGTTTTCTGATGCTATACAATCCAGACATAGTTTGCCTTGGAAAAAAAATACCTTCAATAAGAAGATGAAAAAAAGGCGTTGAATATAAAAATTTCCTTTTTTGTGCTAAATGCAGTGATGTCGACTGACAAAGGAAGAAAGGTTCGGCACCTGGGTATTTTTTAGAGAAAAAAAAATCATTCAAATGGATTTTAATTTATTTAGGTAGTTAAAGGCTAATTAAACCGAGATTTAAGTAGATTTTGGAAGTTAAGTACCGTCAAAATAAATCCATTTTTTAAACTTTTTGTGCGGTGGAACACCAAATAGATTTATTAAATCTAAACTAAGACCTTCAGTGGGATTATAGTATAAGGCTCACTTTTTCAAGTCAGTCACAAAATATTAGGTTCAGAATTCAAAAAGTTCTAACTTACATATTAGCATAAGCTAACGGCCATATTTTTGACTTTCTTCAAAGCTAGTTTTACTAAAAAATTAGTTCTATAAGGGTTTCGAGGTTTAAGTTTTTAAAAAACAACAACAGAGCTTTATATTAAAAATACTTTTTGAAAAAATAAAAAAATAAATCTCGGGAAACGTAAAGAAACAGGATCTAGTAACTTACACTCTTAACCACTCTTCAGAAATGGCAGTAAAATACATAGGAACATCAGATTTTTAGCTCAAATATAAAGTCAAAAATATGACTATGTTCCGATCATACTTTTTGTAAGACATTAAAGCCTGGTTTTCAGTTCTGAGTAAGTTAATTTTGAATAGCCCCAGCTGCAATTTCGAATTTACTGTTATAAAAAAACCGCTTAAGTGCGCATAAGCACTTATCTCTATATTTACAAAAATTTTAAAAAAATGACAATAAAAAAACGTTTAATGTTATTTAAAAAACAAGAAATAACATTACAACAACTGACTAGTATCGGTAACCTTTTCAAAAGGAAGCGCTAGATGAAAAGAAGCTTTTGTGCTTTTGTGCTTTTCTGCTGATTTCAATTGTGTACTTAAAAGAATTTTTTTCAGGTAAATTTCAATTAAAGTATTCAAAATAAAAGGCAATTGAGCGGGGAAGGCAGTTAAGCGAAAGGCACTTATTAGATGAGTTTCATACGAATAAATCCTCAAAATTTTGGTTCTAAAAAATAAAAGGCACTTATCCGGGTTTCACTGTATATTTTAGAGTCAATTTAGTTTTTGAGTCAACTCAACAATTTTTGACAGATGCTGCGTAGTAAGTGTCAAAGAACTGTCAAAATTAAAACGGAGAACAATGGGAAAAGGCAATTTTCATATAGTGCCCAACTTTGATTTTAAGTTTTTGACAACTAAGGCCCACTTTTTCAGTGGTCAGTTACGCCAAGCGCCATTTTTTGGTTTGAAAAAGAATATACACATTTTATTTATAAACCGAAAATTTAAGCTTTCTACATCATTTTTAAAAGTTTTCCAGTGAGAGACACTATCCCAAAATGAGTTTGAAAATTTTCACTTTTGTACTTTTTCACTTTTTTGGCCAATGTAGTTAAGGCTTAACTCAGAAGATACAGTTTTTCAGAAAAGAATTCATGCTGGTCGATTTGACATCAAGTGTTAACTCACTAAATTTGGTAAGTTAATTCGGGTTTAACTTTAATAATGCACTGAAAAAACTGGATAAACTGTTTCATGAATTATATTTGGTTTAATTTATTGGCAGGATTAAATAACTCTGATTTAACTCAAAGTTAACTCAGCACTGAAAAACTGGCATTTAAAAAAAAATGATTTCAGCATTTAAAAAAATATCTCTTTATTTAATCCAGAGTAAACTTGGAGTTAACTCCAGATGTCAACTGTATGAAAAACATATATTTCATGAGTTAACTCTCCTTTAACTCTGAAATTCGGACGATCTAGTACTTTCAAGCTGGGTCAGGCCAGAAGGTGGTAACATTGTTCATTTCACATTTTTTTCTTCTGAAAAAGTAGCAATATCCTACAAAATTAGTTATACTACTTTCCACAGCACTGATTTACGATTGGGTTATTATGCTTGATTGATTTCGATTAATTTTATGTGTCCAGGAAATCGAAACTTAATGACAGGCCCTACTGTTATGGTGTGGTGGAATGCAAAAATTGCCATGTGCTATGGCCCGCGTCTATCTCAAGGCATCCATCACCATCCAGCAGCAGCTCCAACTCTAGCTATTAGTTACCCTTCCATATAGTTTGAGCTTCTGTATTATTTTCATACGAATACCTATACTAGGTGCATTGCATTAACAATGAAATTTGAAATGGTGGCTACATTGGCTTCCCGGTTGAAACATCATCACAACAACACTTTGATGTGATATGCCAACTTCAACAATGTGTTTGCTTCAAGAACTTGGACTTCTCGGGGAGCAGCATCAGCCAACAGCCGAGTCGTGGCATGGTCTCGTGAATACGTCATTATGAGTTCGGGGGGCAAATTGCCAATGGGGCGTTGATTATGATGACGGTCCATATGCATGGCTATACAATACAGATGTGGGTTGTGGCATTTGAATTGCATTTTGATATCAAACTCGCATTGAGGTGAAAATTTAAATTTAATTATCTAACACTGCCACTGGATGAAACGAACGAACGAAAAGCAGTAGCCCAACAAAGCCAATATAGGTATGGTTTTGTATTTTATGGTGGTGGTTGATGGGCAGCAGAGAGGCAATTAATTGACCCTATCATTTAGGGGAATTCAATTAGCAATGTGTTGATGCGCGCTGTTGCAATGAGGAAATAATTTTTATTTATGAGTTTTGCCTTTTTTCGGCTCTAGATTTTTCTACTGTTTTGCATGAGATGCGGCAAAAATCTTGGAGCGCCACAGTGGTTCGTTTCATACAAGCTAAACGTAATTAATAAATTCAAATAATTTTTTGTATTTTATTTGATCATTAAATATAAAATAAAATTTTATTTTTTAGGAAAAAAACATATTTTGCTAACTTTTTTTGAAAATTTAAGTTTATTTAGACTGTATGTGGGCCATTGCACAAAGGAACAAATAAAACTAGGGAAAAAATTAAGTTTGTAGGTGAGAGTAAGAGTAGAGGAACGAAAGAATGTTATTTCCTTTAAATATGTGTACATCATCGGCGTGGCGTCAATATAAGACGATTCCTATCGAGTTACCCTTTGAAATTCTTCCTTTCAACAATTTTTATCAAATAACGAGTAACATGATGATCCTTTTATGAATAAACATACCTTTATTTGTTTCTTCCTTACACCTGCACACAAAGTCTCAACTACTCTGCCGGTCTATCTGCTCCCAACTCCACTCCTAAGAAGCAACGAAGCAGAGCAAAATAACCCAAAATATGTCAGGCTATAAAATTTCTGGCTGGATTGAACAAATACAAAACTTGCATGCAAGTTTCACGCTACTTTCACGCAAGTCTCACGCTCCTTGCATGCAAGTTTCACGCTACTTGCATGCAAGTTTCCTGCTGCTTGCATGCAAGTTTAACGCTACTTTCATGCAAGTTTCCTGCTACTTGCCTGCAAGTTTCACGCTTTTTGCATGCTAGTTTCACACTCCTTGCTTGCAGGTTTCCTGCTGCTTGCATGCAAGTTTCATGCTACTTGCATGCAAGTTTCACGCTACTTGCATGCAAGTTTCGCGCTACTTTCCTGCAAGTTTCACGCTACTTGCATAAAAGGTCTACGCTACTTGAAAAAAAAAAAAAAAATAAATATAAGAAAAAATTAAAAAAAAAAAAAAAAAAAATTAAATATGAGCGAAAAAAAATTCAAAATAATTTTAGCCATACACTGAAAATGCCCAATTCTTAATATTCCGCTGGAATAAAAACTCTCACTCGGGATTTCTCGGAAAAATAATTTTCCCGTCGAAAGCGAGAAGGAATGAGAGTTCTGAATGTTCGAAATATAGCTGTTTGATAGTTCATATTTGGCATATAATTCAAGTTATAGAAAGGTAGGGAAGCATCTAACTGATGAGCCCACTTTTCGTGTCTCGGTTAAACACAAAAAAAAATCTTCTTTGGAATAAAAAATAATCATTAGGGAAACATTTCCCCGGGAAAACTCATTTAGAATTGAGCTGAATTTCTTGTATTTTTGTTAACACTGAAAAACTATTCTCCTCCCGATAAGTGTTGTAAGTGCGTTGAACTGTTATGATATTTGTATATTTTTAAATTAAACACCTTGATAGTCATTTTAACATGATCATGACCAAGTTTAATTATATGATTAGTCAGAGGAAACTACTGAGTCATTCATTAAGCAGTACCTAGTAATGCATGACAATTTTTTTCTCTGAGTGTAGAGATATACATATAACTTTTTTTTTGACGTAAAGTAAGGCTGTTATGGATCTACCATTTTCTTGCTTCTAAATGATACAACACATACTCTAGTATTTATCCGGCTTTCCTCCCTAATATTTATTACCCTAAAGAGTCCTACTTTATTTAATTTTCAAACAGTTTATATGTTTCCATAAATATTTACGGCCAAATTCAATCAAAACTTTTACTCAGTAACGATCGATCGGCATTGTGTATCTACTCGTATAATTAAACTAGAAAAATGCCAACAGGTTGAAGTTGTAATATATACCAACTTAGAAACCTCCCTAAAATTAAAATAATTTTTTTTCTTAATATTTTTCGTTTGTTGTCTTAAAAATTGATACCTGCACTTGGCCAAAAGTCAAAAGCCATTGGCACACGTTTTCCGTAGATTTAAAGTTGAAAAAACCAACAAACAACCACCTACGTTTTTTTTTTTGTTTTTTTTTAGCGCGGTATGAATTGTGCAACTTCTTGTGAAGGAAAACAATTTTCCAAAAAAGTGGATCAAACAACAAGCACTAATTTTGAAGCATAAAATCAAAAAAAAAAAAAATAAATAAAAGCCAACGATCATAGTAAGCGGTTATAATCTTCTGGGTATTTGGCCAATTTCTTTAATGGATAAGAGCTCAGCCATGCTATGCAAGATCCTATTTCGAATCCACCTTACTTGACTTTTTTTTTTTTGCTTTGTTTCTTGTGGTAAGGTGATCCAATTTCAATGTTGGTTAGTATTCTCCGCCCTCATCGATTATGAAGAGGTATGCCGAAGCTGAAGATATGCAGTTCTGCACGCGAACGAGCTTTTATTATTT
The DNA here is from genome assembly GCA_947049315.1 of Epistrophella euchroma. Lineage (NCBI taxonomy): Eukaryota > Metazoa > Arthropoda > Insecta > Diptera > Syrphidae > Epistrophella > Epistrophella euchroma. The sequence goes on from OX346248.1 coordinate 59,780,854, forward strand.
TTATCGTTTTGCCAGTAACATAAAATTCAATTAAATTGACCACACTGTCTACTGCCACCGAGTTGAACTATTCGAGGTTTTGAGTTTGACCATTTCGTTGATGGCGCTCGCTCTGTAGTCTGTTGGGGAGCTGATTTTACCTTTAAAAAAAATAGAAAACGCTGCATCAAGCCAGCAATTTGCTTTAGGGAGGTACTCTACTCTCAGTCTCGGCAGCTGGAGCGGCTTCAATTGATTTCGGTGGCAAAGTGCTACAATTTGCGAAACTGTGGCACACTCTTGGGTGATTCTATTCAATAGGACCAAGCAATGTTAGACGATTATTTCTTTTTTGTAGATATTTTCTTTACCTGACTGGGGGCGTTGCAGATAGGTTGGGCTAATTTTATAAAGCACTAGGTATTTCTTTAGATCGCTGATGTGGCAAAGAGGTGGATCGTTATTATACATATCCTGGTTTTAATCCACCAGCAAGACACACTTAGTTGATATAGCTCTATATATGTAGCTATAGAGAGCACAGCAAAAGTGAGAATGAGATTTTTTTTTCATCATGAGAGTTATCATTAAAATTTAATTGAACCCGAGTATAACAGCTATTGACAATGTTGCAACATAAGGCATATTTCTTAAGATAAAAACGTTTATGTGTGGAAAATAGGGTTGGGAGCTTAATTGCAGGTGGCAATTAATTTTTTATTCAATGGAATGATTTTTTTTTTCTTAGCAAAAAAAATTTCGTCACTTCAACCATTATAATATTAAGTACGTAGATAAAAACAACATCGGCCAAATTTTGAATTCATGACAAAAAATTGCATAACGATGATCCCCAAAATATGGTTTCAGCTGGACAAGTGTCAAGTTACTGTTCAAAGTTTCTGGTGGGAAATAAATTGTGTGCTCTGTCGAGAAGAGGCAAAGTGGGAATACTCCCCGAAGGACGAATGGTCTTTATACTTTGCTGCCCCTATCAAATAAAATGCACCATGCACTGGAGCGGACGATTGCACTGAATTCTATTCTGGTGTAAATGGCTTGAAATTTTAAAGATGGTATATTACAAGGACATTTTTTATACAAATAATTATTAATATATTCGAGAATATGAAAAATTAAATTGCTAAATAATTAGTTTATAACAATTAAATGGCAAAATGAAAACCATCGACTGAATTCTTGAAAATTCAAGAATTCACATAAAATTTCGAAAATCTTTGGAGCATTTTTCTAAAAAAAAATATTTTCTAACACAGAATAAAAATTACGAAAAGCCGTGGTGCGGTATTGTGGGACAGATAAAATATTTAAAAGGTTACCACGAAGACTCTAATTAGAAATTAAGATTTCCAGACCTCATTAAAATGTCTTTAGTGTTTCAAAACAATACAAGTGCATAACAGGAAGTATCTTCAGATTGCAAAAAAGTTCAAAGCTTTGATGTCGGGTATGTTTTCGCCAAATTTTTCTAACAACACCTTTCTGAAGTGTAAGCAGCGGTTGAAATTTATTCTGATAAGCACCTCCCCAACAAGCAATAGCGTACTGCAAATTTGAATGGAATATACCTACCGTAATAAATTGTCGTTAGTAGTTTACAAACATTACGAAGATAGAATAAGTTTCTTAGTGTCCAGTTAAAATATTTCCTTAGGAACTCAGAATGACATGAGAAGTTAAACCTCAAGTCAGTCCCAGTATTTGAAGTCATTCACTTTCAACCACAAAACAATTATCGCTGCAACTTAGATTGTCATAAAAGGTAAAGGACGAATAATCAGTTGAACATGCTGTGCACTTATTTGTCTTAAATCTTCGGCATTCAGGAGTATGATATAAGACTTCAGCTTCAAAACTATTTAAGGAACATTAATTGAAAAACATAATTTTTGTTTTTGGGCTGATATTCAAACAGTGTTCAGCAAATCAAGATCTTAATAAATCTATATTACAATTTATATCGGCAACAAGGTTCAATGCACTTTTTTACCTATAAGTACAGCCTTAGTTATCCCCAAAAGCCAGTAAGAGTGCTTTTAAATTTGAATTCAAATAAAGAATTGATGTAAATTAAAAACAGAATCGGTCCTAACACAGAACCCTGAGGCACCCCTATGTTAAAGAACACTTCACTACTTCTAGACTTACCTATTTTAACACTTTGTGATCTATTTAAAAGGTATGACCTAAACCAGTCCATCACGGCCTTTTCTAGTTTTTTTCAACAAAATCTTGTGGTTCAACATGTCAAAGGCTTTCGCTAAGTATAAATAAACCACACGTAAAGTTTTTTTTCATCAAGTCTAGAGAAAATACGTGAGCAAAATTGTAGGAAAGCATCTTCAGTACTTTTTGATTATATCTTAAGTACTAACCTTATAGTAAGTAACGTAGGTAACGAACCCACGTTTATCACTAGGAATCGACAAGAAGTCCTCGATATAACTCTTGTCTCTGATAGCATTCATCACAAGATTGTAGATTGGAAAGTATCGAAGGAACACTCGTTCTCTGATCACAGATACATCCAATTTAGTCTAAATGAAGAACCTCCTTCCCAATCAGCCTTTCGTAATTACAGGAAAACTGATTGGTCAAAATATAGGGAAGAACTTAAAAGTTCAATATATATATCCTTAAGCCAGCCCTCCAATATAGGGGAACTTGACAATAGAGTCAATGACCTCACCTCAGCACTGAACAGATCCATGATAATTTCTTGTCCTCTTAGTCACATAAGGGGTAAAAGAAAGCCTCACTGGTGGAGTTCAGATCTTGAGCCGATTAGGAAAAGTTGCAGGAAACTATTCAATCGAGCTAAAAATACAAGGAATTTATCAGACTGGGACTCATATAAAGAGTCCCTTAAACTGTATAAGAAAAAACTGAGGAAATCCAAAAGAGCTTCTTGGAGAACCTTCTGTGGCAAAATAGAAGAAACCTCTGAAGCATCTAGATTAAGGAAAGTCCTCTCAATAAATCCAACTATGCCAAGCTGTATAAAAAACACTGATGGCTCATGGACCAACTCTAGCGAAGAATCGCTAAACCTGCTATTAGACACTCACTTTCCAGGTAGCTCCGTATTGTTAAATAACAACGACCATATAAGGTCCACACAAAATTTCAATTATCCACAAGATCTGATTACACGGGACAAACTCAAATGGGCAATCAACAGCTTCGAACCCTACAAATCCCCTGGACCAGACGGCATAATACCAGCCGAACTCCAAATGACTATCGAATTCATTCTGCCAATCTTGGAGGTAGTGTTCAATAGTTGTTTAAATCTGGTCCACATACCCAAATTGTGGAGGGAAGTTAAAGTTGTTTTCATACCCAAAGCTGGTAAATGCTCCCATGTAAACCCGAAAGATCTCCGTCCTATCAGTCTTTCTTCATTCCTTCTTAAAACCTTTGAAAGATTGATTGATATACATCTAAGAACAAGCATTGATACGAGACTCATGTCTACGGCTCAACATGCTTACTGCAAAGGGAAATCTGTAGACACAGCTCTACACACACTGGTGCAAACCATCGAATACTCCCTCCATCATAAGGAATATACTTTGGTTGCCTTCTTAGATATAGAAGGTGCTTTTAACAACGTCGACACATACGCAATCACGTCGGCATTGTCATCCCTGAATGTAGATAGTTCGCTTGTAGAACTGATTAATGGAATGCTAACCAGCAGGATTATTAACTCAGGACTGGGCGGATTCTCTGCAAGAAGATGTGTCAGTAAAGGTACGCCGCAAGGCGGTGTTCTTTCCCCCCTTCTTTGGAACTTGGTAGTCAATAAGCTACTAATTACCCTGGAAGGGGAGGGCTACAGGGTGATTGCCTACGCGGACGACGTTGCTATAGCCGTATCGGGAAAACACCCTAATACGTTGAAAGAACTCCTACAAAACGCTTTAAACCTGCTTACAAACTGGGCAGATCAGTGTGGGCTGGGAGTCAACCCTCATAAGACTGATCTTGTTCTCTTTTCTAGGAAATACAAAATCCCTCATATAGACCCACCTACTATCAAAGGTGTACCACTAACTTTTTCAGATGAAGCGAAATATCTGGGTCTTATTTTAGATAAGAAGTTAAGCTGGAAACCTAATTTAAATGAAAGGGTCAGAAAGGCCACTGTAGCACTCTTCTCATGTAAAAAGGCCATTGGAAATAAGTGGGGTCTGCAACCCCGAATTACTCATTGGCTATACACTTCGGTAATCAGACCGATCCTAACATATGGTGTGACAGTATGGTGGACCGCCTTAGACAAAACTACTAACAAAGAAAAACTAAACAAGGTCCAACGGTCAGCCTGCAAGTGCATAGGTGGTGTTCTTCGTACAACCCCCTCTGCTGCACTTGACATTCTGTTCCATCTAACACCACTCGATATCTTTGGCAAACAAACAGCTGCAAGTACAGCCATTCGTCTTAAAGCTTCCTCCCAGTGGACCAATAATGGCATTGGCCACTCCACTATTCTGAATTCACTCAGCTCTATACCAAGCAACAAAGACTACACCATTCCTCAATTACAGTTTGATAAAAACTTCGAGGTCAACATCCCCTCCAGATCCATCTGGGAGGACCCGACATTCTTAGAAGATGAATCAATTCATTTTTACACGGATGGTTCAAAAACTGATGACGGGGTTGGTGCAGGTGTGTACTCCGACAGACTCAATGTAAGTCTCTCCTTTCGTCTTCCTAACCATTGTAGCGTGTTCCAGGCGGAACTTCTGGCGATAAAAGAAGTCCTGTCTTGGCTGAGAGAAAACGTGATATCAAACAGTGATATACGTATCTTCTCAGATAGCCAAGCCGCTATCAAAACCCTGAACTCTGTCTCTACAAACTCTAAAACAGCCCTTAGCTGCCGATCATCTCTTATGGAGATGGCACAGCAGTTCAATATTCGCCTATGCTGGGTGCCGGGCCATAGGGACATTTCAGGTAACTGTAAAGCTGATGAACTCGCCAGAAGAGGAACAACACTATCTATTTTGCCTCACAGAGCAAATATAGGTATACCTATCGCTACATGCAAACTTATGCTAAAACAAGAAGCTATTATTAAAACAAACCTTAATTGGAACAGCATCACCACCTGTGTGGCGACAAAACAAATCTGGCCACAACTAGATCTGAAGCGCTCTAATGGTTTGTTATCTCTAAGTAGATCACAAATCGGCTCCATAATAGGTGTCATAACTGGACACTGTCTAATAGGCAAACATGCGACGAGACTTGGGTTACTCTCTAACGATTTCTGCAGAAGCTGTATGGACGAAGAAGAGGAAGAATCCATCCCTCATCTTCTCTGTACATGTCCCGCTCTCTCTCAAAGACGTAGGCTCCATCTAGGAGAGTTCTACTATAATGATCTTAGCGATCTGGCAAACATAGACATCAGTCGTCTCGCACGCTTCGTAAGAAGCTCTAAGTGGTTCAATGAGTAGGAAGAAATTCTACTTGATTCATGTGGTATCACAATGGACCAACTCATGGTCTAAGTGTGTCAAGCACTTGTGCTGACAGCCACGATAACCTAACCTAACCTAACCATCTTCAGTAGATTTTCCCTTTTGAAAACCACATTGAACTGGACTTAAAAACTTGGTTTTAATTAAAAAGTCAAATATTCTTACTTTTATAATTTTTTCAAAGACAATATGGATAGGTACACCTACACCGTAATTTCAAAAAATTTCTAACCCTTTTTCCCCAAAAAAAAAAAAAAAATTCTGTTAAAAAAAGTCTCATAGTTTTTGAGAAAAATGAAAATAAAATCTACTTTACTTTTTTTTTAGTATGGAAATAGGATCTTTGGAGCAACAAAATAACAGATTGAAGTCGAATATAAGGAAAAATTACTTTTGTTATTTTCAATTTTTTCAAAAACTAAAAGACAAACGTCTGGTTTTGAGTGTTTGACTAAAAATTGATAAGAGCATTTGGTATTAAAAACAAATAACAAAAATGTTTACTATTTAATAATCTAAAATTTTGAACAAAACTGTTTTGAACACAATTTTTAATTTTTTTTTTTTTGAGTTCAAAAAATTGATTTTTCAAACAATTTACTGTTCAAAAACTTTTTACTGCAACAATTTGAATTAAAAACAGCATAAAAGAATGCATTTTTGGCTTTAAAACAAGGTGGAATATGACATTGTAAGTGCTGCCGTTTGTTTTTTAATAATTTTTAGAAAATTATTGCACTTCCCGCCCTAACAGAGGAAAATAGACTCACTTCTTATATAATGTTTTTCTTTTCACTCAATTTCACAGCCTTTTGTCGCACCTTATACAAAACACTCTTCATAGGAGAGCTTGGTTAGCTGAGTAAGTTATTGACAAAAAGGCTATTTTTTTTTTTTTTTTTAATGTAAGTTGTTAGTCGTTTAGTTAATCTTAGGCAAAAAATTAAGCGTACGTCGCATTAATTTGTGGGAGACTGGACTTTTTCATTTTATTCTTCTTCATAATTTAAAATTTTGGAGTACCTATTGCTGCTCCCAGCACTTCCGTCTATTTTAGCAATTTATGTTTTAAAATCAAACAAAAAAAATCACCTTAATAATGATTAATATTTCCTAAAAGATAAAAAGCTTCAAAGTTTCCAAAAATTACTTAGGTCAAAAGATGAAGAAGCTGATATGTTTACAAACTTTGGTCGAGTTCATCAAAGTAAAAATTCGATAACTCTGCCACATTCAAGTCCCGTTTCGGCAAGCAAATGCTGCTCGTTTGATTTTTTTTTAGCAATGGAATTAATTATTTTTTTTGGCTGTGATTCAGCATGTTAATCAATTATCGCTTCAGTGAGCTCTTTAGGTCAATTTTAATTGGCACTACTGTTTACAATGCATTTTAAATGGAGCAGTATGCCAATGCTAGCTATTCCAGAAACGTATGGCCCACTCACTGATGCGGGAATCCGACCCAAGGTTTGTCAACGGATTTAAACAGCTACGTTTTTTTATTTAAAAAAAAAAAAACTCCATCTATGTTTGACATCACAAACTAAACGTATTTTTAGTTGATACACAATTTTTATTCTTCGTTAAATTCAACGAAAATCAAAGTTATTAATCAATTTTTAAGAAATAGCATGTACACAAACCAAATTTGAAAATGAATCGGTTCAAATTATATAGGTTCTGATATCTGCTACAAAGAAACATAACACAGATTGTCAAACTTTAGGGATTTTTTAAATTTTGAATTGTATAAGTTAAGGGGTGCTCAGCTCATTAGAAGAGAATTTTGTTTCCCTAAAATTTGGGGTTGTGAAAAAAGGCGATAGGCAATTTTGTATGCATTTCACAATTGAATAACAAATCAAAAGAAAATTGAAGATGTAGCTAGGCAGGTATTTCTAAACAAATTTACTTAGCTGATGTTTTTATTTAGGTACCTACTCCTTTTTTTAAGCCTCAATCTCCGTGAAATGAAAAATCACAACGTTTCGAAAACAGTCGTGAGAAATCATTATTAAAAACTTATATTTGAAATTTTAAATACTCTATGAATAAAAAAAAAAAATATATAGGTACATACATTTTGAGAGAAATTAATATCAAAATCGTCGCAGAGTGTGCATGTGTCGCATATGGGTAGCAAATCATTACAAAAGCTTTCGAGAAAAAACAAATCAACTGTTCTGCGGCTTAATGTTATGGCCGATTGCACCAATATTTAATAGGGCTTATTTTGTAAAAAAAAACGTCATTTAAAGATTTAAAAGCCCTGTTAAATATTGGTGCAATCGCCAATTACTCTCATAAATGACAACTATCCATATTTGACTTCATGTCATTAACAAAAATTTAATATTTTATAACGACGCAAATTTAATTTGTCAGAGAGAGCATATATTTATTCTATTTGACCTTAAAAAATCCATTTCCATTTCAAATTGCAAACAAATAAACACCCTAACCCATACATACCAATCGATAAATCTAACCAACATTAAATATAAATAGAAGAACATAACAATAAAATGGAATAAAATAAGAAACAGAGGGGAAGAATCCGCACACAACACAATTAAAATCCCATTTATAGAGCTACCGAATTTGTGTGTCATTTATCATTAAGATAAATGTCAAACTGTCAGAAATACAGAAAATATCTTGTTGTAAACTTCATCTCGGCATCTTACCAACAGAACAAGTTGCCGCTCCATCATCTCCATTTCCATCTTCATCTCCATCGCAACCCATCTTTATCCCAATCCCAACCCATCACCGTATTGCTCGCAGCTCTGCATCAACAACAACTAAAGAAGCCGAACCGAACTGAATTGAACTGAACCGAACCAAAAACAACCATCATCATCAACTCAGATCTTAAATCTTTTAGCAGAGGGGTGAGAGAGATAGAGAGTCAAGAACCTGACTACAAGACCCGAAATTGATTTATCTGTCTACCCAGGTGATGCCGACAATTTCATTTAATATATCGGAAACCTCTGGCACAGTGATTGCCACAGCAACATCAGCAAACAGCACACACCATGGCAGCAACGATCCCAACCATACACAAGACCCAGGAACAGCTTTCATCCTGCCAAAGGAACTGGACGCACAAACGCAGCATGACAGGCTAATGTGAACGGACATGACCAATGATATGGTGAAATGAAAGATATATTTGAAAACTGACAAAAGGCCAAGACCACAAAAGCAAACCCAAATCCAAAATCTACTGGACAGATCCATTCACAGGATCTCTCTCTCTCTCTCTGGCTCTTATTGTCCAGGTGAATGAAGGGCAAAGTACCTATCTAACTAAAGGTACCTTCAGAACAGCTTAGCCAAGTCAAGCACACGCATATAAGATGGCGCATTTCCTCCCGAAACAGCAAACCCATCTCTTCGGGGAGCTAAATTATGTAGGGTACGAGTTAGAGGCGCAAAACCGATGGGAGTAGGTACATATACACATTGTGTGCATCTCACCTGGATTAATTGGACGGAATAATCCAGAGCTTTGATGTGGATGCGGACAAATAGACAGGCAAACAGACAGACAAGCCAGACAGCTGGACAGGCAGACGGACAGAATATTATATTATTTAGCATTTAAGTCAGTCATGTTTATTATGGATGTCAGAGCAGAGAACGAACATCATCCTTTCGTTCAAACGGAATGTACAAATTATTCCTTATAGTCAATGCGGTGCGCTGAGCTTTAAAAAATAAAAAAAAATGAATAAAAGGGACCAAAATAACAGAGGTGTAGTTTGGAAGGCGCTAAATGAGTACGAGTGTCCCTAAATTATCAAATATTTAACGCGGCTTGAGGATTTTTTTTAAAAGTAAAACTAAATACGCATTTTTTGTGAAATTAAAAACAAATTCATTCCAAAATCTTCTAATGGCCATAACATCGATATGAAAAGAAAAATCCTCACACAGTAAAAGTTTTACATTCGACAAAAATAAAAGCTGTATAGGTAATGTAAATAAATAAAATAAATTTGGTGGCACAAACGGCTCATGAAGATCCAGGGCCTAGCGACTTACAACTCTCAACCATTCCTGTGTGCGTGTCTGCAGGAATGAAAGGGACCTACAGTTTATTGTCGAATCCGAACGGCTAAGGTGAGCGGCACTTTACTATGACAAGAGATACTCTTGGAGGATTTGTCACTTCCTCGCAAGAGGTAGTAGCTCCGAAAAAAGCTTAAGGTGGAAGATGGAAGGCCATTAGAAGTTTGTGGAACGCATTTATTTTTCATTTCACGAGGTGAGTTTAAGACTTTAATACATACTCGCTCAGTTTGTTTAAGAAAAAATATGGAACAAAATTACGTTCCACAAATTTTACTTTTAATAAAAATTTACAGATTTCACTCATAGAGTAACTATGGGGACATTGAAAATGACTTTATTTTGCTAGATAAACAAAAAAACATGACTTATCTTTACAATCTTTACAAATTAATTAAAACGTAATAATCTGTTTCAAACACCATTATAAGTTTTGAAGTTTCTAGGTGTAGGTATTTTAATGTCACTTTCCATTTTCTTTAACTAACCACATCATACTTTTCTATTCAACCAAAAAAATCGTTTTTTTTTAATCTGATATCAAAACTCACATACCTATTAGGGCAATCAAAAATATGCCCTAAAAACAGTTTTAAGCGCGTATGATTATGCCCTTAAAAATCAATTACATATATATGCCCTTAACAAGTAATTACATATATGCTCAAAAAAAATGATTAGGGTCCTAAAAATATGCTTAATATTGCTTGTAAAAATTAGGTATGTTTACTTATGTAATGTATTTTTAAAACTGCACTAAAAAGAACGACATAAATCTAAACGTCTATAAAGCTAGCATATACAATACACATTAGCATAATCAATTGAAACTATAACTAGAATTTGGTGCTCTTTTTGTGCTTTTTTTTGTATGAAAGTCTCGATTTTTGTGCTAGTTTTTGTTTTATGTTTTATAAGCTAGCAAAACTTGCTAGCACAAAAATCGAGACTTCCACACATAAATAGCACAAAATTCTAGTTATGGTTTTAATTGATTATGCTAATGTGTATATGCTAGCAAAAAATCTTCCATTTGAATTTAATTCAATACAGTCCACTAAAACAATAACAAAAATAATTTTCTTTTGTTTTTGTTAATTCTCTTCTTCGTATGCTAGCTTTATACACGTTAAATTTTAAAAACAAAAAAATATGTAGTGTACTGTAGAAATGAGATTGTCGAACATAACGTCAATTTGCTGGGGCTAAAAGCCATTAAAACCTATTTGAAATAGGTACATGCATTTTTTTTTATAATGGTGAATTGTTCAAATTCATCTACATGGGTTTATTTAAGACATTAATTATATCAAAAATAAAAAACAAAATTTACAAGAGTGAGTCCCACGAGCTTGCTCTCGTGGCTAACAAAAATTTTGGTACCCTTCAACGAAAGAAGTGTTAAAAAGTCAGAATTACTGGGAACATGATTTTTTTACTTTTGGGTTAATATTTTCTAAATTTTCAAAAGCTACCTATACCTATTGTTTAAGCCGTGTGCGAATTGGGTTAAAATCGCGTTAAGTTTTATCCGAAGATTAATTTAATTTTTGACACTAGTGAGGTGAATGTGTACGTACAAACTTCAAAATTTAATTTCGGATAAAATTTATTCGAAATTTTAATTCAATTCAATTTCACGGCCTTAAAATATTTAGAAGCAATAGATTACAAAATTCAATAAAATAGTTCGAGTCGATTTAACCAACTCAAAATAGATTAATTAAAAAAAAAAAAAAACAACCCAAATTTCCATAATGCGAATTTGTTCGACATAACCTGAAGTTAGGTTTTAATTTTTTGGTAATGCCTACCCCTAAGACCCTTATTATTTATTGAATAAACATTGCAAACAAGCAAACTCTTCTCCTGCTTGCACACTCAACTGCATCACTGGCCTTTTTTATAAGACCGCATTGTATTCTGTATGGAATAAAAATAAATATCTATCATTTTCATTTTCACAAAATCACAACCTACCTACTTCCATACCATAATGATGCATACACAACACATATACAACATACAAAAATATGGCAGAGTACCTATACAATTTTGTTGGTTGCCTTGTCTGTTCATTTGTCTTCCTCTGAGTACTTGTACTTGTTGTTGTTTTTTTTCTCTTTTTGAATATACTTTATGACCATTCTCCACTGAAGCTTGCCATTTGACGACGAACAATACTTTTCTTTCTTCGTTTTTTCCCCGTATACCTACGCCTGCTGTAATTCATCGCTTGTGTTCGTTTGTTTATTTTTATCATTCTAGTAATGTTTTAGTAACACCAACCAAAAATTTGATAGTTGTCCTCCTATACGCTGGAGTTCATTTTTCATATTCTAAATTCATGTGTTCATTTCAATCATTTCGGTCATTTCTTTAGTAACACCAACCAAAAATTTCGTTGTGATGCCCCTATACGCTGGAGTTCATTTATGATTTATTCAATTTATTTAATTTATTTCATTAAATAATTTTGGTAACACCACAACTCTGTCAAAACGATCCTATAAACATTTTCAATGTTAAAACTAAGAAATTTACAAGTGTTAAGCTTTTTCACGCTACGTCTGGTTTTTCCCTTTGTCAGAAAGTATACTGCAAGTGTATTACTTGAACAAAAATGTGGAACTTATTAAGCCTAAGAAAAAATTATTAAATACAAAATATTAGACTTTTTCAAGCTTTTTCAGGCATTTTCTCTTGAGGAAACACTTTGAAGTGAAAGATATTGCTTGGGAACAATTTTGGAACGTATTTTGAATGTTGCGTTCCACATCAAAATCAAAAATCAATTTGAACTTTTGCACGCCACGCTACTTTAGGTATTTTTACTTGAAGCCACATGCTGCGAAATCGAAAAAAAAAATTTTTCATGGTTTTTCAAAAAGGATTGAGCAAATAAGACTCTCTACCAAAATTCAGCTCTGTCAACTTTATTTTTAAGTTTGCCTTTTTTTTTTAATTTTCTAAGCTTCAAAATTTTTTAAAGACCTTTTTCTCCAAAAACTATAATTAATCTAAAATTCAATTGGTGGTAGTACCTTTAAGTTGTTGTTCAAAAATTCGATAAAATTCTTATTGTTAATCTAAGATTCGGTAGTTCAAAATCCGCTGATCGATCAGTAGGTTCATACATCTACGCCACTGTTTTAATTGGATTTATTTACTCATTATGTAGTCACCTATACTCTTAAGAAATCCATTGAAAAGTGAACTTCACTTTGGCTTCTACGTCAGACCTTCAGTAAATGTCAAAAAAAAAAATAAAAATACAAAGACTCAGTCAAAAGAAGTCAAAAGGCACAAAACGCGCATTCTAAAGTCGCCATGAAATTGCGAGTATGAAAAATGCCCGCAGTCCCCCAGCTGTCCAGTAAGTCAAACTAACTGTCTTCAGCAGCCACAGAGAGTCTTAAAGAGAGAAATGATAATAATTTTACGTCAGAAGTTAAGGCCTATGGAAGTTGGCAGAATTCAGGCTCACGCAAGGCATTATACTGTCCGCCCAGCTAGCTCTGTCTCTTGGGCTTGGTTTGGTCAGAAAAATACCAGTTTTGAATAGGTGTATATATGTAGGTATATGCGAATGCAAATAAGCTGCAAATTACGACTTTGAGTGTATCGAATTGACTTTAACAAGATTTGATATGCCGTTTATGAACCTCATCTGCAGTTGATGATGTCAGCTTGAGAGTGCATTGTATTGTGAGCATTAGCAAGAGCAGCCACTCTGCGGGGTTTTTAAAACGAGTTCTCGTCAGTTGGTTGGAATGTAATTTTTTTTTTTAATCTCAAGGATTCTTTGATTTGCCTTAATCACTTTTAATCAGGCTGATTGTGTAAACCAGGTGATTATTGTCATGGGGTTGAATTTAAATTACATATCAAACCATAATTTATTCGGAATTAAAGACAGAGTAACGCCATCAGGGACGCAGAGCTTAATGTACTAAAAGCTGGGAATGGGAATGTGAAGCTTTGAAGTTCACGCTAAGAATTTGTAAAACAAAATTGTATTATTACTTCAAACCGTGCAATTAAAGTATAAACCCTATAACTGATAGCCTCTCTAAGTTTATTCAACTTATTGTCATTCGAAGTTTATTTTCTTCGAGCCGAATTAAAAAGCATATCACATGTAGTGATGTTCGCAGATCTAAGCACCTCACATTTGGATTTTTTTCAAAAAAAAAAGTATGCCATAGTGACCAGTAATAGATCACTTACTGGTCAAAAAAGGTCAACTAGTAGTATTCATTTTGAAAAATCTATGGCCGATCAATAACTGAAAGTAGTTGTTTTTTTTTTACCAACTAGTGAGCTTTTAGACAGCATACTTTTTGCGAATATTATACATATGAGATGACTAGATCCCATAGCTTTAAAAGTAACTCCTCAAAAAAGGAACATCTGCACGCTACAAAAAACCTCGACGAAAAAAATCATTTTCGCCTTTGTAAAAAAGAGAGCAATTAATTTTCCATTCTCATCTCGAAAAGGAAGAAGAGGACAACGCCGAACGAACATCCCATCAATTGCTGGCGATTTTGTTAAGTGTGAGTAAAAATAATTGTACATCGAAGGATGCTATTTTCCAATTTACTTCAGGACTACCGTGGATGTGCACAAAAGATTCTCAGGACCCAAAAAAAAAAATAATTAAACCGTTTTTAAGTAAATCCGTCTGTGTACTATTTATGTATGTTCGTATATGCAGGAGCGTCCTCGCAAGTGGTTTCAAATGAGGTATTGCAAAGAAAAAGCCCCTTTAAGAATTAAAGATAAGAAATTTCTTATGACAGCAATCGCTTTAGGCACATGTATAATGAAGGAATTTACGGTTTATATGGGTATAACAGTGTTATTGGGAGATGGGAGATCACGTGATTTTTCTTCTTCATCTTTTTGTAAATTAGACTTAAAATTATATTTTTAGCAAATATTAAAATTACGTCACCAGTTTGCTTTTGCGAAAAATAACATTTAAGGCCGCCATCTTGAAAACAAATTCCAAATTAACAACTCAAAAAAAACATAAAAAAATACTTAAATGTGTATTTGTTTGCATTCCAAAAATGTTAAGAAATTTAATATTTAGGCGCTTCCAAACCTCAATGAGGCCCTGTGATTACTTAACATCAGTGAATATCCTATTTGCCGACGAAGTAGTGTCGCTGGATATGACACCTTCATTTAATAAATTTTTAATGCACGTTCTTCTACTTATTTTTTTATAAGAGGAATTTTTAATTGCTTCGATCGAATTGAGATTTATAGTGTCTGGAGTCAAGTGTTTTTCAAAATCTTATCTTATTTGTCATGGTGTGCAAAATTAAAAAAAAAAAAAAAAAAACATAAGGAAATGGTCGACTGTCACACATACAAATGAGTAAGAAATTTACTTAATTGTAAAATATATGGATTTAAATAAATTAAAGACAAATTTTTAAGAGCATGAAATTCTGAGTTTAAAATGCTAAAACAAAAATTTCAATTATTTTTGGATTAAAAGAAAACATATGGGTGCACAAGCAATGCATAAATATAGCTAAATTTTAAAGAAAAAGTGTGAAAAAAGTTGAAAGGGAAGACAATGGTTCGAAAGACATAAATTCAAAAAGACAAAATTCGGAAAGACGAAGTTTCGAAAAGACGAAAATCCGAAAATTTTTTACGAATTTACATTTTATTAAGAAAAAAAGCTGCACATTAAAAAAAAATTAAATCTTAGGGGCTTATTGCGAGAGTCTATTCGAAAAAAGTCTATTCACCAAAAGTCGATCAAAATTCTTAATAGAATTGAAATTTCTTTCAAATAGAAAAAAATATTAAATATTCAGTACAAATATTAAAAGTCAAATAGAAAAATATTAACGAATAGAATTTTAAAATAACGATAGTAGACTTTAATTCTATTCGGCGAGATTCTATTTGATCCGCAATAAGCCCTTTAAGTTTTTGAACCTTTAACTTTTCGAATATCTGTCCTCTTGAACTTTGTCTTTGGGTACTTTTCATTTCCGAATTTTTGTATTTTCGAAACTTAGTTACCCGAATCTTGCTTTTCGACACTTTGTCTTTCGAAACTGGCGGATTCCTAGTTGAAAGTAGTAAAAATATGAGCTCAGAATAAAATAACCGAACAGACGGAGTAAAAAACTGAGCGCGTCCAACTTCATACAGTTTCCATGCAATTTGACAGATGTTACAATTGAGTGCTCAGGTGTGTTTCATAATTAAATCGGAGTGCTCAGAGTCTACTCAGTGCTCTGCTCTGAACAAACTCGGAACTAAAAAAAAAATACGCCTATTGAGACGGTGCCATATCACCCGACTTTACCCTATGACCTATGATTTTTCTACCAAAGAATCATCTATCAAGAACTTCGCATTTTGACAGTTAAAAGCAATAAACTGCTATCTTTGACTTTCGACCAATTCTCTTGATAATGATATTTTTTAGGTGGTAGTCAAAATACAAAAAATGTTGACACTTTTTATAGAGGAAAACATAATCTAAAAAAAATTTTTAAACAAAAAATAAATATAACTTACCGTTTAAGATTTGTGTGCGAAAAACCAATATTTTTGACATTGACTTTTGGGGGGAGCAATTTTTGTATCTGAAAGTGTAATACATTTTTTTTATTAGATATATTTTATTCTATAAAAATAAGCATAAATTATTTTTAAAAATAAGTACTTCGACATTTCAGAGTTAAAAACAAAAAAAACTTTTGACTTTTGAACATTTATCGTTCAATGTTATGAGAAAAATGTTAATGTTTTCTTATAGAAAAATTTATAGTTAAGAAATTGTATGAATATATTTTTAATAACACACACCCTTCAGAATTTGTATACAAAAAAACGACATTTTCATTATTTACCGTTTTTTAAATGGCCATATCTTGTATACGGTAAGTCGCAGGAAGAAAAATGTCAGAATCAATTTTGTACAAAATCTCATGATCTACAAGTTTTGCATGTAATACTTTTCTATATCTTTTATCGTTAAAAAGTTATATGCGACATATAACCCTTAATAACTTTTTATACAAGTCAGCTTCGACCATCGACTTTTTAGGCTGTATTCCTTATGCCAAAATGAAAAATCTTCACTTGGAATTATTTCCCAGATTGCACTTTTTTTAGAACATTTAACCTGGGCTATTAATTCATACAATTTCAAAACGCGCGTTGCCACTGTGTAGTGTATGTCTGAACAGCAAAAGAATTCTAAAACGTAGCATTTAAAAGATTTTTTTCTCGCAATTCTAACCTTCTAAGTTTCAATAAATTTAATGCAAAACAAAAAAATTTTGCCTTCGACATTAAAAAAATATTCAAGCCCTATAACTTTGTACCAATTCCTACATAAAATACATGACCTTTTCAAAAGAAAAATTTTCTGAAATGTCAAAACTAATCCACCTACAATGCTTTTCCTTGTTTATTAAAATAAAATACAATATCATTTATATTAAACACCAAAAAAACAAAGAAAAATAAAAAAAATATATATATCTAAGGCATAAATACAACAAGGACTTTCCACATCGGCACCACAAACAAATCCTTCATGAAACCTGACAGCTTAATTACCTAACGCTTTGTCATTCCTCGAAAGCTGTTTCAGTTAAGGTATAAGAAAAGGGGGAAATAAATTTACCACCCACGACTTCCTGTCACTCTCATTCACTTTCGTTGACATTTTTGCATCCGACATCCTGGTGTCCCATCAACAGCAGCACAGCAGAAGCCAGCCAAAGCAATAATTGGAGTGGCGCCTCACCTTTTCACTCTTGGAACTCTGAGAGTCCTAAGGGTTTGTCGTCGTTTTACTTTCAATGTCACTTGGTTGCTGCTGGGGGGGTTCGAGGACAATTTATGTCAGGCAAGTTGCGACAGATGGCACAGCCCCCAAAAGCCCTCCCCATGCGATCTGGCAACAACCTGATTTATTTTCTCGACTATCACAACTTTCGTTCTTGCCGACCATATCCTGCCACCCACTAAATCGAGTTTGAAAGATAAAGAGAGAGAGCTAGAGGCACAAACCCACGGAATAAACTCGTAGCACTAGAATAGAATAAAAGGATATTTATTGAGATTGGGATGTGCTGAAACACCACACTTGCACACTCCACTTTGCCAGAAAATAACAAAAAAAAAAAAAGTAAATAAATGGGAATAAATGGAAGGATGTGAAGAGTTCAGAGCTAAGCGCTCTACTTTGTCCTGTGTGTGGTAGTCAGAGTGGTGAGTTTCTCCCCAAACTTGCTGCTAAATAAATCTTCCATTTCTTGTTGGCTCTTTGCTCGTAAAGTGCGAGGACTTCCGATAAATGTAAAAGGATGTGAAAAATAGCACTAGTGCTTGTTTGTTTGCTCTCTCCCATAAGGCTTGATGAGAGGCGAAGCCGGCAGCGATGGGAAAGGGAGGGGGTAGAGAAATTGGAATGAATGTCCTTCCATGTGATCTCGGGAAGATCTTAAATTATGTTCTCATAAATCTTCACAGAGTTGGCGGGTCAAATTAATTCTCTCTCTCACTGTTTAAGTGAAGCCATTTTTCGTATCGTTCGTCGTCGCCATCGTCTCTAGGCTCCCCTAGTCCCAGTGCCATCCTTATCCACCAGGAGCAGATTCCTTACACAATATATACACACAGAGACACTATTCTACTTTCGGTGTGTCCAGTAGTTTGTGTGTCATGTCCTTTCGTCGCCTTCGAATTTCTATTTTTCTCGGCGATTGTTAGTTATTGGTCGACAACTGATAAAGTGAATTGCTTAAAGGAGATTTATCGACCAGACGATAAATTTTGGTATAAAATTAGGTATCCCGATGTTCTTTGAAGTCAGTTTTTTTTTTTTTTTTTTTTTTTTTTGTATGTTTGTGGATTTTGTGTGGGTCTTAAGGGTCTGATAAAAAGAATGACCCTTCTTAATAAAGATTCCCTAAAAGAATATTTCAAAACGAGTTATCTTGAAATTTTTTTCAGAAATTGAGGATGGATGAATTTAGGTTGTTAGTAAATTTGTGCCTGACTTATAGAAATACTTATTTAAAAAAGTTTACATCGTGAGGACTTAAATTTATTGTGAGAATAAAAGAACTACTTTTGGAATTAACGAAAATCCCAAGTATATACATATCCTTACTAACTAACGACGATAGCAAGCACCGAAAACTTGACTTCAAATTCTTGACTTCTTTTGAAAGCGATTGTGAAGAGTTCGAAGTAAAACGTATACGAAAATGAATTTAAGTTGCATACTATTGAGATTAATGACAAAATAAAACGATTTAAAGTGAAATAAAGTATGTTTAATTTATAAAGGAAATAATTGGAAGTTGATAATTAAAAGATATAATTTCTACTACCGAACCTTGGTTAAAATATTACAATATGTTCATACATTCAAGATAGGAACTTCATACAATTTGCTATATTGTGATTCCCGAAAGTATGCAATAAAGTATACTCAGCTTGGTTTAATAGCCATTGAAAGTATACAACAGAAATAGCTCCTTCGGAGAACATTATGTTTATTGTTGTTTTGTTTTGCATTTCTATTCGCTTTGCTAGTTCACATTTACTGCTTGCAGGAAACATAACATGAGGAAGTATGATTTTCAAATAAAATCGTTTTCTACTTTTGCAGTTGGCTGTACAAATTTCGTGTACTTTTTATTCCTCTAGGCTTTGCTCGAGCAATTCCCAATGAATTTTTCATCTTCCACTTCTTCTAAGTGAAAATGCTTTAGAGTACACCTACGAGTCTACTTCAACCATCACACAGATAGGAGAAGCCGCTTTGCATTGGTCAGCGCTTATAGGCGAGTAAAAAAGAAGAATTAACGCTGTTTCCATTGTTGTCAAGAAATGCAGTGTTCAGAATGCTATTATTTATACAATTAATTTGATTTGATGTTTTTTTTCCACTCAAAGCCTTGTAAAGATTTTAAAAGAAAAAATGAAATGTTTATAAAGAAAATACTCAACATGATATTTTTCAACCAAAACGTAAATTATATTCATGTCGATTAAGGAATCCACAATTGTGGATTAGCAGTGTTTCGCAGTACATTTTTCTCTTTTTTCCACGTGAAATCAATGAAGGGAAAATAAGGCACTTCATTGAGCATGATCAACTTTTTCCATTGAATCAACATGCTCAGAAATTATAAATGTTTCAATCTCACTATATGGATGATATATGGATGATTACCAGGCTTAAGAAAATATAATAAATTGTTAATTCTTAAATTTATAATTTATTTAATAAAAAAAAAAAAAACATTTTCGTTTTGAAATTTGCATGTACCTTTCATACCCGATTCATAAAAAAACATTTTGAAAATACAACTTTCTCGAAAATTTATATTAAATGAATTGAATCTATGACTTTTCGTTCTTTAGACTTTTACACTTTTTTAAAATCAGCTTTTTCACAGACTTTCTATAATTGGAAACATTTTCTATTCTTTGATTTTTTCTTCTACTTGAAATAAACTTCAGGAAGTCTTATCGAAGTTTTATAGAAATTATGTCGCTTTAATTTGACAACAAAAAGGGCTTTAATTCTTGTTTTTTTCAGTAACCATGTTCGAAAATTCGTGAAATAAAAAATAAGTAGCAAACAAGACATTAAGCCGACTTAGGAGTCAAATTTAATTTTTAAAAGTTCAAGAAAAAATATTTAATATTAACTGTGGCTTTACAAAACAACAAATCGGTAAGCACTAGTTTCACGCATTGTATCGGCCAATCGGCCTCTTAGCGGCCATATGATTTCTCATTACACCTATAGACTTATTCATTTGGGGTTACTTAAATTCCAAGGTCTACATAGATATGTCGGCTTAAATTGAGGAATCAGAAGCCAACATTAATCGCAGGATAGACCATTATTAGCCGCAGTTATTGTCAAAATTTTAAAGAAATATTATTATTATAATTTATTAATCTTAAAGGTATAATGGTAACGAAGAATAATTTATTTTTTTTTTTTTTTTATTGACAAGAGATTTTTAATGGAAACGTTTTTTAACCTTATGATGTTCTGTTCTTCTTCAAATATAACGCAGATAGTCTTATAGGTAATTTTTTGCAGTGAAAAATAATAGCAGCACATCATTCATTTCTAATTTGTCTTCAAGAAAGTTGAATACTAAAGTATAGATTTGAAATGAAAATTTGAAACTCAATGAAAATCCTATAAGTTTATGAAGTTGTTAGTTCAAAAACATTGAAATCTTAACTTATGTAAACTTTAATGTATTAATATTGAAAGAAAACTTGAGTTTTATTTTCATAATTCAATTTATTATTTTAGTTCACTGTGGCGTATACATACTATTTTTTTAAGAATTTCAATACATCATAAAATCAAAATGGCGTTGAGAGTTTTAATTAAATTACCATAAATACGAGTTCTTTATATGCTTATATTATGGATGACAACTCAATTAAGTTGAATTTAACGGAAAATAAGTTCAAGGGCGTACGCAAGGGGCAGAGGGCAGGGGGCGTGAGTGAACTCTGCATTGACGCTTTTTTTTTGAAAGAAAATATTCCATTTTTTTATTTGCTTTTTAAATCAAGTTCTTTAGATGAATAGTTTTCGAGAAATTAAATTCCAAAGTCAAATATAATGGAAAAAAAAATGGTGTTTTTTTTTTTCTAATTGATTTTTTTCAAAATTCAAATCAACTGGAAGAAAAAAAAATTCGCTTTGAAAATTAATACGTTAAAAGAACTTGCTAAAGCAAGTACTTTCTTTAATTTTTAATATGTGTTTTCCTATTTTAACTAAGTCGATTTTTCAGAAATTAATACAATAAATACCTTCCTACCATTACAAATAAATTGCATAACTCTTTCCTCTCTATATCTGTAACGAAAAACTATTCATCCTTTAAATTGATTAATCAATCAATATATTTTTTGGCTGGTCAAACATCGTTTATTAACTCTTCAATCAAAAAACAAAAAACCTCGAACTATCAATTTCAACACAACATAATAATTTTTGTGTCCATTTGCGAATATAAACAACAAAAACGCCCGCATCGACCGATATTTTGAAATTAATTTGTCATCGTTTGCAAGCCTCATCGTTGACAGATATATGCCCATGCGACGAAAACAACAACAAAGCTGATGACAAGCAACGACGACGACGACAGCAACGACAACGATATCACAATCCAGAGCCAAAACCAAACCATGTTGGTATAACTCTAACTATACATGACGTTTATAAAAATCAGGGTCGCATTGGACATGAGTGACAGGAGGTTTCGTAAGGGCGTAAGGAAATTGAAAGACACCGCAGGCATCAAAAGCCAATATTTTTAGAAAGTTAGTCTTTAAGATAGTTAGCAGCGATGAAAAATTAATTACAAAAATTGCTAACATTCAAATATTACATCAGCCTTACAAAAAATTAGACTTGCACTTTGAAAAATTCAAGCAAAGCTGAATTTTGGTGAAGAGCTCTATTTGTATGCCCTAAGCATTTTACTTAAAGTACTCTTAATTTTTACCGGGTTAAACGGTTTAAGGAAGGCAAAATGGGGTAAAAATTTTTTTTTTTTTGCAAATTTTTAGAAAATTATAAAAAAAGTTTTTCATTAAGTACCACGTTTGAATTTCATCTTGACACATTTTTCATACAAAAATGTATTCTCAAAGTCTGACTTCAACTTTGACCTCAGCTTTGAAGATTCAAACACCAGAACTGAAGTTATAGCTTCGAACGCCAACCATATTGAATAAAATAAAAAAAATGAACAAATTTTCAGCTAATCTTTTTGTAATAATACCACGTTTATCGTGATAAAATGGCTACAGTACGCTATTCTGAACGTGCGTTAGCATTTGAGTTTACTATAGAATCCATCCGGTCAGAACAGATTTAAGTCTATACCATCTGCGTACATTCGGCACATTAAATATTTTGCACTCAGGCCCTGCCACTTACCATTACAATCCTGATGTGTATAATAATATCCTTGGAAAAACCCTGAAGACAGGAGGCAACAACAATTTACTATAATCATTGACATGAAAAATTACTTCAGAGCTGAAAGCTTGAATAAAATAATCGATTTCACGTCACACAGTCATCAATCTGCTGGTTAACTGATAGATAGTAGGTCGGTCGGTCGGTCTTTGTCAAACATAAAATAACAAACAGAATAATACAAACTATTTCAGCATCTAGGGGGTGGTGGCAATACGATATCGATGTGTTTTTTGCTTTCAATCAATTTCATATAACGGCGAATTGATCATAAATCGTAATTATTATTGATATATTATGTATAGGTAAATCGGGAAAAGATATGTACAAATAAAACAGTTATTCATTATAGCTATCCTTCAAGCTTAATAAAATATCATCATGTAGCTATTAATCAAGTATAAACGAATTTGATTTCGTGGTTGAGGACTATTGAACAGAAGGCTGAAGTACTCGCAAACTAAAGGTTTGTCGCCTCAAGGTACTTTTATGATAAACAGTTAAGAGGGGGGAGGGGGGAATGTACTGGGGCTTAACAGTTAAGGATAGAGTTTTATCGAAATAAAGCAGGAAATCATATTTGTGGTTGATGATATATTTCCATCAGTTTTATGAATTTATCAGTACATTATGTATTTATATGAAAATTGTTCTACTTTAGGTGAGAACAGGGAATACAACCGCATCAATTCGATAAGTGCTTAATTTTCAATTTCATAGCAGTAAATATGTATCGAACTATGAAACGGGAGAAATCTTAGACGATCCCGAAAGAAGTGTGGTTTGAAAGAAAATAAATTGGTTCCTAGAAAACCAAAGCCAAGTGACTTTACTACTGTTAAATATTCTGCGTGCTTTAAAGGCACCAGGAATTGGGGCTGGAAATTGAAAAATTTCATCAGGCGAACTTCACAGAAAAATATGAAATTTCTGGTTTTAACGATTTTTAATTTTTTTTTTCTGGCCAAAACTTTAAATTTACGTAGGTGTTTAGATGGTTCAATACGAATCTTACAAAACCGATTATATTCAGCCAAGTTATACGCGTAATAACAAAAATAAAATAAAAATTACTTTAATATACTTTCTTCAGTAAAAAAAGTGTATTGAATTCAATTTAATTCCAAAAGAGTTTAATTATATCAAAAGAGAGGCGCGATATTCGAAAGAGACATCAATTATTTAATCAATCTTGAGTGGAACGAAGTTCACCGGGTCAGCTAGTCAAAAAATAACTATAAAAAAATTATGTAGTCTGGGTTATTGTTTAAAATGGTAGGTAAGGCCCTAGGTAGAGCATACTAAATTTCGAAGTACTAAGCCACAAACTTAAGACAGGTTGGGGAGGAGGGTCAAGAACCCCTTTTGCAGTTTCCCGTGAATATTTTGAAAACCAAGCGGATTAGCCGAAAATTCTATATAGCAAAGTGAAAGTAAATTAAATTTCCTACAAAAAAGTGATATTAATATTTTCGGTATGAGTAATACTTAGGGAGATGCTTTAACGCTAATGCTTGGCTTTAAAAAAACAATAAACCAGGCTACATGAGTTTTTGCACGTATTTTTCATCTATTGACTGGACTAAGGCCTGATGATGTTCTTTGAGGATTTGTCAGTAGCTCGCAAGAGGCATTATACCTTCAGTATGACAGACTTCCACACTAACTATTGGGTTTGGTAGTTCTGAAATTTTTTGCAAATGTTAGGATAACCTAGAGGGCCGTATCGATTAATATTAACTTTTTCTATAACGAAGGTATTTTACGGTCGCCTTTGGAACATGGAACACCATGTATCGTAAGTGAAATTTTTTTTTTTAATTCTTACCATTTCTTTAAAAATAAACCAACACTTTAAAAAACTATTTGGTCGTAAATTTTTTTAACTTTTGTAGAGATATCTTTAAAGACAATTTTTATACCCACATTATTAACACATAAAATCATGTATCTTCATGCATGCAATTCATTCTCATTTACAACATAACTTAACAATACTAAAGCTGTGGTAAACTATTATTGTAATTTAAGATATTTACGAATAAAAAAAAAACAACAATAAAATGTAACAAGAAAAGGCTTCTTCGAATTGCCATTTGTGAATAATGGATCATAATTTCAGTGTAATCAGCACCCAACATCAACAAACGCGTAACACTGGAAGGCATTTGAAGCAACCACAACATAGACTGACAGCTTGAAGCAACACTAACCAGCCAACCAGCAAAGCATGCAGGTCCAATCTTTTAACAAAAAGAAAAAAAAAACCGCTTGGTTATGGAGAAAACCAAAACGACAAAAAAAAACCTACACAATATGCCATGCCTTACCTATACCTTGTTGCATCACAAAGAACGCAAAATAATGTTGCAGCCTCCTGCTGTGGTGTCGATATTCAATTCGAGTCTCTTGTTCCCGGTTCCATATTCCGGATACCATAACATGTCAATCAAAACTAATAGCACACATCGCATGGGTCTGTTATTGGGTGTTCTTTGTGCTCCAAAGCATTGTTTTATCTCACCACCATCAATTGCTTTGGCATCGGCAGCATCGGCATCGGCATCAGGAACATTGCATGTTCGTCTGACGCAACGGTCGAATGCCTTCATGGAAAACATAGACTTCTATTGGCATAGCATGACTCTGACATCGCACATCATTATCAGAGATCAGACTTCGGCTTTGTGGCTCCCATCAGCTCTAGTTCCATTTCCAACTGCGGCTACTGTGCGGCTGCTCTACTCTAACTCAATGAAACCATACGCACGTACTGTAATTAGAAGTCATCACTCCATCAGTCTACGCCACATGACGGATAGATGGATGGATGGATGAATGGTTGGTTGGAGGCATCAGACTACCAGTGAGCTACTACTCGTATACTGCCAATTCCAGGTAACCAATATCAATCAACGCTTTTTTTCTGCTACCTTTATACAGAAAATAGAGTTTGCCTCGGTCTGGCTGGTGGTATTGCTTGCTATGCCGCAAAGGCGATGGTGTGCCACCTTTAATGGAGTCGAGTGCGCGAAACATGCAACTTCAGAGCAGCAAACACATAACAACGCAAAACTACTGATTGCCTACAAACCATTCACCGCCGCCGTCATAGCCGCCGCGCGCCGCCACCACCGCACCGCAGCCGCTGCCGATTGGGAATTTACTTGGAAATTATTAAATCGGAGTCCATTAATCTTGTTCTATTTGACAGACAACCATCAGTTTTAGATAAGTAAGTATATATTTCTTTTAATTCATCTTTTCCATATTCGAAGCAATATCAAACTGACGTGTTTTCAAATTAAGACTTTTAAAACTTATTTGCGATGAACGTTGTAGGTTACGTGAGAAAATGTTATAGGCGCACAAAAAATAATTAAATGGAGAAGAATACGTAAAAACGTTGGTTTGAAAATTCTATGTGTCAAATATCTCGAGCATTTTTCAAAAAAAAATCCACAAAATTGATTTTTTAACAAACTAACTTATAAACAGAACTAAATATCGAATTTCTACAGAACACCTTCCTTTTTACATTACAGGCTCAGAAATTGTATGTTCGCCATAGAATTTAACACATTATTCATTCATATCATAAGTAATTCGTATTTCGAAATAAAATTTGCCAATTAGCTCCTGTTAAATGAAGTTCGAAAATATTTTTCAGTCATGATGCTTTTGATTTTAAGTCTAGTACGCAGTTTGAATAAAAATGAAATATTCATACAAAATTTTTAGCGAGAAAATTTTTAACTTTACATTCCACAGCTTCTATTTTATACCATCGCTTATTGATTGTTCTAGGTAAAATTTGTCTACACTGTATTAGCTTTTTCTCTTGTTATCCCATATTCAAAAATTTAAAATGTGGACATTAGAGGATTTTGGAATGCATTCATTTTTCATTCCACAAGAGGTGAGTACTATGCTTTACGGTGTGAAATCACAATGCAAATGAAAATTTAAGGAAATGTTAAAAAGTTTGATGTTTGTCTGAAGATCAATAGTGTGTGTGGAATGTAAATTTTACGTTGAATTTTTTAACTAATATTTAATTTGCACTCGAAATTCGCAGCTTATATTTAGCATGCTAAAATTAAAAGTATTCTTCATATCAAATTTCACAGCTCAAACGTAAGTTTGAAAAGATTTAAAATGAAAAATGAATAGGTTCCACAAACCTTTTCACATCATATTTGTGATTTTTTCTACAAAAGATTACAATAATTTTAAGTTTAGTCGTCTAGTAAAATCAAAAATGAACGCATTCCACAAACTTATAATGGCTATAATTCGATTTTTTTGAGTATGGAATAGAAAGAGAGGAAACTTATGCAGGTTAGACAATTCTATCCCCTCTTAATCAACTAACTATGATGTCAAATAGAAACTGGCGAATGTCACATAAAATTTTGATTGAACAATTAAAAAGATTGTGGAATATCTTTTAAATTTAAAAATTTTAGTTTTGAAAAAAATTGAAATTGGCAAATATGTACATTCCACAATATTTTCTCTAACATATTTCCGACTTCAACACGTGACAAGAGTAAATTAGACAATTTGAATTTTACGCAGTGCAAAGTATGGATTAAGAAAATTAAAAATTAATACTGAATACGTTCCACATTGTTTTCCACGACGAAATATTGATTTATCAGTTGATACTTCAGAAGAAATAAATGACAAATATTGTGGTATCTATTTGTCTTTCATTTTACAATGCAACGCGAGTCTGAAAAAAGTTTACAATGAAAAGTTTCATACAGTTAACAATTTTTTCTCACATGGAATGGGGAGATACTATTCTTTTCTTAAAACGATCCATATTCAACTATTTTTCACGTCTCATGTTCATATGTATTGGGGTCCTTTTTATCCACTAATACTCATTCATAAGTCATCGCATATTTGCTTAAGATCTATTCTTAAATCGATTTGAAGAATCTGACACCAAACTTTTATTTCCTTTCACAGCAAAACTTCTGATATCCAGAAAAAAAAATAAAAAAAAAAAACAACACACAAATCATTAATTTCAACCTCTGATTATCCATCCATCTATTTTGGTGCCAAAGATGTTTCCTATAATTAACGGTCGTCCATAAAATTCCAAGTCTCAAGGATATCCTTATCAGAATATACAAAGGAACAGGAAAACTTTTTCATCGCGTTTGCTATATAAGTACGTATGGTTGGTTGATTTTGCTTGTGGTTGAGTCCTTCGTCTTAAATGAACTTATCCCAAAGTCATTTGGGTCATTAATTTTCCAGGACCTCACACCCACAAAAAGTCATTGGGAACACAAAAAAAAAAATAAAATAAATACACATCACACACAAAAAACCGAGAAGCTGTAGCCCAGAACATGCAAGTCACTTCAAAATTCATTAATCATTTCGGTTTGCTTGTCGTTCACCCTTAAATGGATTCCACTCGCTTCTATAACTAAGTATATGGAATCATAAAACTCAAATAACGTCCGTAAATGACGGGCCATCAATAACCTTGTTTCCCCGGCACACATAGTTGATTTCCTTACATTTTTCCCGGTCTCTTGTTCTTTTTCTTACGGTTGATTGTGGAAGTTGGGGGTATGAGACCGGGACGTAGACGAATGAAAGGAAGTTAAACTATCAACACATCGATCAAAGCAAAAGTCAAACAGAAACCAACACTACCACGACACTACCATTACACCGTTTATATTCTTGAAAGCCATCGGGAACAGGGAAACAGAGGGTGACTAACCAACAAGTGTAAGAAAGTTACCATCCACACTTTGAGTTGGCGGTGTTAAACAGTGGATTGTTTTATCAGACTATTTATACATAATTTACATTTTTTGGTGCAGCTCTTTAAATTTATTTTCTTAAGTTATACAAAACTTATTGCGCTCTACAATTTTTCTAAATTTAACAAGAAGAAAAGCTAAAAAACATTGAAAACTGTGAAATACAAGCATTTTCGTGATTTTTTTTTTTTGTAATTAAAATGATTTTCTATAACGATTTTTTATTAAAAAGAATGATTAAAAAAAATAATTCCAAAAAAAAATAATTAATGATGCAAAAATGAAAATATTTTCTGTAAAAACAATTTTTTTTTGTAAAAAAAAAACGCAATTTTTTTGTAAAAAAATATATGATTCTAAGAAAAAAGATTTTCTGTAAAAAAAATATGAATTTTTATAAAGAAATGAATTTTTGTAAAAAAAAAAGTAAATTTTTGTAAAAAAAAAAAGTAAATTTTTGTAAAAAAAAAAGTAAAAAAATTTGTAAAAAACCAATAAATTAAAAAAAAATGAAGGCTTACAAAAAATTAAAAAAAAATACATATGCATGTATAAGTATATTAAAAAAAACGATTTTTTGTAAGAAAAAAAAAAATGATTTTTTGTAGAAAAAAAAATGACAAAAAAAACAATTTTTGTAAACAAAAATTATTAAAAAATTATTTTTTGCAGAAAAAAAAATTGAAAAAAAAAGATTTTTTGTTACAAAAAATATTTTAAAAAATCATTTTTTTACGGAAATGTTTTTTTTTTTTTGTAAAAACAAGATTTTGTCAAGAAAAAGATTTTATATTGAAAAAAGGATAAAACAAATATATTAAAAAAAAAATATTAAAAAAGACGATTGTAAAAAAAAAATTTAAAAAAAACGATTTTTTGTAAAAAGAAAACCATTTTTCGTAAAAAAAAAAATCAACTCAAAATAAGCCACTGTTCTTTTAACGATGGCTCTGCAGAATTTAACGTGAGGACGACCACGACGGACGTGACGTCCGATTGGCATTGGCTGTTGCTTGTATTGCTGTTCTATACGTGTACACAACTAGGACACAAAACTTTCTCTTCTCTTGTGTCACGACCCACGACCTTTCATGGCCTCATATTGTATCGCAGAAAAGTTGTTGACGAAGACATAGAGCCAGGAGCTCTTTTCTGATAGCAAAACTTGTAACAACTTGTCATCTGGTGAGTGGTGTTGTCAGGCATATTGAGTATATAAAGTATAAAGGGAGAAAAAGAGAGAATATGGTGTTTTAAGGATCGATATATATGTAGGTTCCATAAGATTTGTCGTGTGGTTTTGTTAGGATTTTGACTTTAAAGTTTGACACCATTTTCATACCAGCGTAAATGAGTCAATGAATTTCTGAAATGACAATTGATGATAGACGACTATCGCAGAATTATCAAGAATAATAAGAAAGGGAATAAAGATGAAACGAAAAAAAAAACTGTACAGTGAGTCGAAGGACAAACTTAGGGAACTCATTAAAAAAAAAAATCCGATAAAGATGAAATTTGGCACCTTTATTTTTGCGTTAAGTGTTTTTAAAAACTGACCCTACATTTAGTTGCTTGATTTTGAGGATTGTGGGCTGAAAATGGCAAAATTATTTTTTTTTCTTAGAGAATAGTCAAAAACTATGTCAGTTAATAAGATAAAAACCATCTTGCGATTGCTTTGTTAAAAGTTATTTCACATACTTAATTTCGAAATGTTTTTTCTAAAAATTTGCATTAGAGATGTATCATTTATTTGAAAAGAAGTTCGCATAAAAGACTGCGTTCATTGACTTCACTTTGAGACTTCAGACTTCATAGTTTAAGTATATTTTGAAAACCAAATCGGCAAATTAATATTGCTGAACATCGGATAAAATAATTATGCAACCGGCCATTGCATGAATTTCTCTCAAACTCGAATTTTTTACTAAATTTTTTCATTCTTCTCAATTTTCAATCAAAGAATCATTCTATAAAGTTGAAAGTCTTTCTAAGTCGAACACATTTTTTTGGATTTTTTGCTTGTTTGCAATCCCTTCAAGTCGAATTTTACCGGAAAGCGAATTAATTTTGGAAGCAAAACTACATGTTACTGATGCTAACGACGTACGACGAGATTAAAGGTAAAATTAAATTTTTTTGTGTAACTATTGTAATCTTTTTTTACATTTAATAATGTGTTACAAAAAAACAAAACAAAACAAAGATAATCCCCCTAATTCGAAGTTATTTTGAGACCCTGTAATAGGTAATTCGACTTAGAGGGAATTGACTGTAATTTTTTCATGTGCTATTGATTCGCAGTACCATTTAAGAAAATTTTAATTCGATATGCTTTTATTTCGCAAAAAAATAATTTCTCAATTAGTCTACCAACTAAACTAGTATTTTTTCGTCAGCCAGTGGAAATAAACTATACAGTTTTCGTTTAAAAAAACATCATTTCGTTTTCTTAAGCAATATTTTTCAAACGGCTCTAAAACAAGCCATTAAAT
Organism: Epistrophella euchroma; assembly: GCA_947049315.1. NCBI lineage: Eukaryota > Metazoa > Arthropoda > Insecta > Diptera > Syrphidae > Epistrophella > Epistrophella euchroma. The sequence continues at coordinate 59,811,770 of OX346248.1, forward strand.
TTCAATGGTCTTATGCTAAAATACAACATCTACCGCTGCACTATTCAAATTGTATTTTCTAAATTTTCCAGGAATACCACCTCTTCTGTGAATTTTCTCCAAATATAGCACAAGTGCAATTCTCTGCTTCTCAAAAAAAACACACCGCATACCCATCAACGCCAGCACCAGCACCCACATAGATTTAATAAACATTTAATATGTATATGCAACGCCCATAAATCAACAATAATAATGTTAGTTATGGTTAAAGAAAAAAAAAAAAAATAGCAGAACAAAATAATTTATTGTAAGTTTGTGCAAATGGCCATAAACATTACTTCGCTGGAATTTAATTTTCAAGGAACGCGTACCAGACACAAACTGCAATGTCTGCCTATTTAATAACTATTATATTGCATGTGTCTGTATACATGTATACAATGTTGAAAATAATTTAAGCAGTATTATGGTAGACCGCATCAAGTCAAACAATGCACCAAAGTCTGCTTTATGAGAAGGTATAACTAACAGCACCCAACACCAACCACACTGATGGTCGGCATTGTTATGAAAATAAGCCATTAGTTAAACAATTTAATTTCCAAGAAAACTAATTAAAAAATCGCGCGTACATGAATATTATACACCTCGTTATACGTAAACAGGGCTGGATTTGATTAATGTAGTATATTGAATGGGCGATCTTTTCATGGGGAACCCTATTTGATTGAACAAATTGTATATTTGGAGTTTGTTTTGTTGAAAAACTTAAATTTCAGAATCCACAGCAAAAGTCTCAAACTATTAAGACTTTATTTGTTTCTCTTCGAATCGCGCGAAAATCATCTTGAATATTGGCTTGGGAAAAATCTTTTATAAGCAAAACTTTTGTAAAATGGTATTTCTTTAGTCAATTACATAAGAAATATTATTTGTGCAGCCATTTAGGTGCTAACGTCTACACTTGGAACACAAAAAGTATTTGTGTAATCGCGCGAAACGCTTTTTGCAACTTTGTGTGGTTTAAATTTATTTATATATTTTTTCTACTAATTCAAAATGAAATACATATTGTAAATTAACGAGACTATACGACACAATAAACCAGCATGTGAAGTTATTAGCTCTTATTATTGAATCGCGCAAAGCGCACTATGGCTATCATTTTATTATTTTTTGTTCATTTGTAACGATCAGTTCATAGTTCAAAAAACAATCTCACAGGGCCAAATCTAGGTACTTCTAAGATAACGATGTTTTTTTCGAATCGCGTCAATCTCGCACTAAATCGTGTTTTAATTTTCAATACCTGTTTGCGCGATTGAAGAAAAAATTGTCCACCTACAGTCCGTCCAAAAATGAGAACAGTAGCCGTGGCGTGATGGTTAGTGCGATGGAGTGTCATGCCGGAGGTCCAGGTTCGATCCCCAGCCTCGCCACCTAATAATATTTTTTAAAAATAAAACGGCTACTGACTCTTGCGAGGAATTGACAAAACCTCCAAGAGTATCTCTTATCATTGAAAAGTGCCGCTCACCTTAGCCGTTCGGATTCGGCACAAAATTTATTTATTTTTAGAATCGCATGAATCGCGTCTTATGATTAAATATTTCCATGGCGCAAAACTTTGAATTTATGCAGATCAGCAGTTTCAGATTCTCCTATTTTTCAGTCGCATGAATGTTAGTCTTTTGAATCGCGTAAAATATACGTATACGATCTTATTTTTATCAATTCTTCAAATTTATTTATATTTTTTTTATGGGTTAGAAGACCATTATTATCAATACCAGACCCAATCGGAACAAAATTTTATTAAAATGGCGTGAATCGCGCTTTATTCATTCCATAGTCCATATAGATAAAAGTAGATATATTTATTTACTGTTCTCATTTTTGGACGGACTGTATGTGCAGACCAGCAGTTTCAAATCCTTTCATCGGTTAGTTAGCTTTGAATGGACGTGGACCATATTCTTCAATCGCGCAAATATATTTGCAGGTACCTACACTAAATTTTAATTAAAATTATATGCAGATATTGAAAATCGAAACACAAAATTTGTCATTTTAAAACTCTCTGCAAGTCTATTTAGAGAGCAATTTTTATATTAATCATCGCGCCCAATCAATTCTTGGGCAAATCCAACCCCTGAATAAATAGATGCCATTTATCTACACAATAGATCTATAAGCTTCACTCTGTGCACAGTAGCTGATGAGTGACGACGTACAAAGGTAAGACAAAGTATTGTTCGCCGAAAAGAGGCTTTGGCATAGCATACTAGAACGTCCCTGGGATTGCATGATGGCTTTCATAATGAATCCATCAAACGCTCCACTTGCAACAGCAACGTTGATGGATAGGCAGTTCTCCTTCTTAGCGCTTAAGAGCCACACATGGAATAGCATAATTAATTTATTATAATGCTTGTCCAACTACATCACCCCCCTCCCATCACACTCAATCCAAGCCTCTGCACCTTCAGCATGTTGCAAATGCACTGTCAATTATTTAAACCAGCATTAGCAGCATGGATTTTGTAGCCCAACTCTTCAAGCGGAAATTGCATTTGCTGTTGGCTTTGGATTTTGGACTCAAGAGCTCTGGAATCAGAAAAGACGGCCGACAACGAAGCAAGCAACGGAGAAGAGGGTTGGGGGCTTGAGAGAGGGATTAGGTGAATGAATATGGATTCTCGCTTGCATGGGTTTCGGTTTCGGGTTCGGCATAAAAGGCTGCTCCTTCTCTCTTTTCAAGTGCGTGCTCGATTGTGATTTGGAATTTATGCATATTGCCCGAGGAGTGATGGATACGATTAATGGCACGTTGGACGTTGAATGTGCGTTGGCTGCATCATAATTCTTCCTTGTCTTCATCCTGTTTCCAGCCACCTTCTCCTCAAACTCCACTCACATAAATAAATGCATCATGAATTCTTCTATACAAATATATTGCTACTGAAGTTCTTGTACCAATACCTGCATACATACACAGATAGATTTGTATCTTTTAGTATACCTATACTTGTGGCACAGTCTTCGAGGCTTTTCGAGCTGTCGTCATAATTCTGCCAAAGAGAAAAATTATAAATGCATGCAGATTATCGCACGAAACAATGGGCTCAGGCCAATTCAATTCAGCGCCGAGAAATTTATGATTTGATAAATGGCTGAAAAGCTGACTGGGAGTTTATTAGGGTAAACAGTTGTGTGTGGAAAGTTTTCCAACAACTGAATTGATGCGCTTCACATGTTTTTTTTTTTTTTGTGTATAAATTAAATTATTCACATATGTAAATGAAAAAAAAAAAAAAAATATATATGATTGATTTATTTTAATCCGGATTAAAGTTAATCGTTGCGGTCTGTTTGTTTGCGTGCGTAATTTTATAGTTGGTTAAATTTAATGCGTAAAGAAAATTTAAAAAAAATACAAAATGAGATCTCAGAGATAGATACATAAACTGAATTTATGTATTTTAAGATAAAACGTAATTAACTTGAAACTTTCATCATGTTTGTTATGCTGTGAACACTCACAGCTGCTGCTGAACAAGTCATTAATATTAACTGACATGCGGCTGTTAAGCTTGGCAAATAATAAAAGAAAAAGTATATATCTTCATCTGAAAGATAAAAATTAGTTTTCAAAGCTTTTAGTATTTGCCAAAATGATTTGTTTAACTTTGATAGTTTAGCTGCAATGTTTGCCGTGAAGTATGATTGTGACCTAAATTTTCTATACCAACTTTATTTTTATTCAAATTCAAATTGAAAATTGGCTTGTTGATAAAGGGTATAATGGGGAATCGGGAATTGAATTGGCGAAATCCCGGGTTCTGTTCCTGGCTTCAAAATTTTCCAGCGTTCTTAGCCCAGGAAAATTCTAGCAAAACTAAATTTTGGTAGTTAGCTTTCTAAGTGTAAAGCATTTCCTAAAAAGTACCCTAAATTTCACCTAGGGCTTGTGGTTCTGCGGGAGTAAAAGGGGCAATATTTGTTTTTATTTGAAAATTGCTCGAAAGCAATTTTGAAGAAATGTGAAGGCAAAATTATAGCTTATAAAATTGTACAAAAAAGAAGATTTTGACATTTTATTCGAAAAAGTGCAAAAGAGTTTGAGAAACGCAGCCTGGACCTTTCACAGCATTGATGTGGAAAAAAGACATTCAAACTAAAAAAACGAAGACTGATATTGTAATTGTAGGATTTGAGTTCATCGACTTTACTGCGGAACGCGACGTTTTGGAAGGGAATACACAGTTCCCACATCACAAGCGGGCTGGGAGATATCTTGATCAAATCACACATTTCTCACATTGTAATCGACTCAAAACACTCCTTCAGTATCATATGGATGTAACGTTCCGAGTGACCCAGGTAGCCAAGGTACGGCTGCGGATAACTTGACAACGACATCATACAGCTGCAATCACAGGAGATCGCCAAGTTATTTTCCAATCGAGTCTGTTATAACCTATACCTTTTTTGAATCCTTATACCGCTAGCATGAAGTTGCTACATTCCTAAGAAGCGAGCAGAAATGGCGCGTCTGGCGTGATAGGTTTCGCACAACTACCACAAGCAAAAGCTTGGTTTGACAATGACTGACTGGAAGTACACGCAACAATATGCGTACGAACCAGCGCTGCATAGAAGGAACAGAGCTTATTTGCGAGGCAGATTTTGGAAAAAAAAAATACCAGCACAATTCGACACACCAGCTTTTCATTTATTTCAAGGGAGCGTATGACAGCATGTATAGAGATGAGCTTTGTCTAGTTTTGGCATTCCTGCACAAATTTTCAATCTTTCCAATTACTCTGGGACGTCACTTCGATGATATCGGTATAATCGCAAGAACAAGGCGTGATGCCAGTGCCGCTTTTGTACATGGTTGTGTGATTACTGAAACGCAAGCGAAGAACATGGTTTTAACGGTCGACGAAAGTAATATCTCAAAAACGGTTTGTGCTAGAGAAAAATTTTATTCGCTAATCTTGTAGCTGAGGCGATTTCCCTCAAAAATCCCTTAAAAAGTTACACTAAATGAAAACTCAAAAAATCTCTTAAAAGGGGACAAAGGTCATAAAAAATTTGAGTTTTTTGGAAATGTCTCAAAAACAGTTTGTGTTAGAGACAAACGTATTTTCCAATCTTGTAGCTGAAGCAATTTCCCACGAAAATGGCCTCCACGGTTTTTTTCACAGCATTAACCGTTAAAAAGTTATAGCAAATGGAAAAGTCAAAAAATCTCTAAACAAAAAAGGGGTCCAAAAGTAATAAAAAGGGGAGCTTTTGGCAAATATCTCAAAAATGGTTTGTGTGAGAGTAAAATTTTGGTCCACAATCTTGAGGCTCATATACTTTTTAACAAAAAAGAATTTTCACTTTTTTCGTAGTAGTAACCGATTTGTGATGTAAACACTTATGGTCGTATTAATAAACATTGTCTAACTTTAGACAGCCGTCCATGTTTTTAAAAAACCTTTCTAATTGTTGCTAAAGTGATTTTTCGTTTTATCTTGCTTTAGACAACGTAATCTACTGTCTTAACCTTGAGAAATGCAATATTTTTTGTATTAAATAAAGCATATTTTCGACTGTTTCGAAATACTTAGACATGGTTTAAACAGCCAAAAATCTAATTAATAAGACCATTATTCTGTAATTTGCCAAATAACCTCATTTCACTTCTAATAAAAACGTAATATGCACAAAAATAATAAATTAATAAATCATTTGTTAGAAGCACAAGAACTGATTTTAAATAATAATATAAAATAATAAAAATATAAATTATTTCAATAATTCAAAAAGGGTCTCCAAACTCCCAACACTCAGTGTTTTGTATTTATATTCAAAAATGGATAACACTCTCACAAAAAGCCACCTCTATATCCATTATTATTATTATCCCTGCATACCTTTTTATATATACCTATACACTCTCAAATACACACAACCAACTTGTTCAACAATTTGACATATGCATAAATTTAAACTCCAACTTCAGTGCTGATTTATGCCCCATAGACACGACAGTTAATTTGATATTTTGATTAACTGCAAACAGCACAGGATACTAAAGCAAAGAGAAGGCGTTTTGGATTTGGGTTTTTGTTTGGCATGAGCGAGGGTTGATGTAATTTTGGTATGTATAACTTTTGCAAGAGAGCAAAAATGGTGGGTGCCTTAAATTGTTGGGCAATTAACACACGTCACAATGATACACGATTTCTGTCTAACCATTCTGGCAGTGTGAGACGAGAATGAGATGAATGGATGTAATGTAATACAAAAATGGGGTTCCTTAAGGCTACACAATAACACATGTATTCTTTCAAACTAGCCAAGCCAGCGCTGCGTAGTGTTTAACTCTCCTTGACGAATTGAGCCAAGCATCATGGAGACAATTTTTCATTTTGTAACCTGATTTATGCTTTGAAAATATTGCTCCATACAAGTTCTATGGAGTCTCAAATGTATACATACATACCCTAACCGAAAGAGACTACTAAATTAAGGATACGTTAATGAGAGACCTTTAGGCTGAGGCAATCAGCGATCAAATAAAAACGTTAAATGGCACATAATTCTTACTTACAAGACAGTTCAAGCTACAGCTATAGAACGTGCGCAACCAAGAAGAGAAAAGGCGATGCGACGGACAACACGAAGCAGCAAAAATCGACTTCATAACCATAACCTATAAATTTTCAACCAGCAGTTCCCCTTAAGGATATACTAAATGCGAAATGCAAGAATTATAGTCATGGCATTCGAAAATGAACACTTTTCCCGCCCTGGTATATCTCTCTTTCCCTAGAATTATTATATCCCTCTTTGGATGGGCAGCAGGCAGAGAGAGATATGCGGAGGGCGATATTTTGCAGAATTGCCCGATTATTTACGATGCAACGCAGAACACACAACTGGCGTCGCCTCGCTTTGCCATATTCGCCATTAAATTGGTGCAAACAAATTTGGTTGGCATTTAGGTTGTGAGAAGGACTCTCTCTTTTAACCATCAGAGAACACAAGGTCCAAGTCCACACAGCCACAATCACAAACAACCACACAACCGCTTAGTCGCAGCCGGAGCGAGCGTGCAAGTCAAAGTGAAATGTCTGTAATTTGAAATTCTTGATGAATGGTTATTTGCCACGAGATGGCAGAACAGTCATTATTCTTTCACAAGGATAATATACTTTATGGCCAACGCATACATCGCACACACACTATGGCAATGAAGGTATAAACAATTTCGATGATGATTCAAAACCTCCAAGGTATTTATAATAATTCATCCTCCCGCAACTTAAACAATAGCACAAACAATAAACAAGAAGAAAAAAAGCGAAGAAAATGGATAAACTATCATCAAGGATCATTAAGGACATGAATTCTGTCTTTTGGATTCTTTTTTATTTCTTCCAATTATTGTGTGCGTGATGGGCATGGGATATCCCTATTGGCACAAGAAAATAATTGATATGACTTAATAGCACGATTTTCATATTTTTTTTTGTTTTATTTTTGTTGGAGAGTAAAATACTAGAGTACCCTGAAAACGTGTCTCGAGTTTAATAAAATATTCAGTAAGGCTGATGAATTAAATAAATAGCCTAAAACACTTTTCTGAAAATAAAGAATATTACAAAATTTTTTTCATTGAAATTAGTCCTTAAGTTACTGATATTATGGCGGACAAAACACGTTTCGTCATATTTTCGCATAGTTGCCAATTTTTACTGTTAGCGGAAATCTTGCGTTTACCGTTAAAAAGTTATATGCGAAAAACCAGTATTTTCGACATGTGACTCCTAATAACTTTTTATGCAAAGCAGTTTAATCAATGGACTTGTTATGCAGTATTTCGTATGCCAAAATAAAGAATCAAACATTTTTCCTTGCAGTTTTTCTACATTAAAAGTGCATTCTAAAACTTCGCCAAAAACCGGAATTTTTGTTTTTTACTAAATTTTTAAAATAATGATAAAAAAAATGATAATGTTTTCTTGTAAGAGGTCATAAAATTTACAAATTTTGTACACATTTTTTTTTATAATATTAAACGTTCGGGAGTTAAACGAAAAACTGACATTTTCGTAATTTTACGTTTTTTTTTTTTTAATTGCGACGATATCTTCTAAACTATTAGTCGGAGGAAGAAAAGTGTCTTCGCCTTATTTAATATAGAATTACATGATGATAAATCTTCACTTAGATTTATTTCGCAGTAAAAGTAATTTTTATTCGGCAACGGAAGGGTATAAAAAAACAATATTGTAAGAAATTCAGCAATCTTATAAAGAATTTCATATTCATTGCCATCATACCTTACCTAGAGTCTTAAATATTATCATTTTTTCTTGTTGTTAATTTCCATATACAGAAAGTCGCAATAACTGTCATAAAAAAAATATACAGAACCCCAGCACCTATAAATATTTAGAAAATGAGGGCAGATAAAATTTGTTCAGTGCGAAAATAATCTAAATTTATGAGAAGTCGTAAAGTAACATTTAATGTGACTGCCAAAAACAACAACTCTTCGTAGGTATTCTACTACGTTGGAAGGTTTAAACCCTCTTCTCGACGATTCAAGAAAATATGACTAGCCCAACAATTGGTGTGCGCACCCCATCGCAAAAAAAAAAAAAGAAAGATATTTATCCAACAACCCTGATTCACTTCTCTTCTGTAATATGTACGTTGTCGCCGTGTCGCTTGTAGGTTGGGAAGGTATAAATATCTATCCTGACATTCACAACTTATGAATGCCACTTTGCACTTTGCCATAGCTAAATAATTATGGCAGGGGCTTGAAGCCAAATAAGTACGCTCATCACTTTGCATACTTTACTATGTCTATTTGGGTTTTGGTTTAGTATAGGCGGGGGCGGACTATCGATTCAACTTTCATGATAGCTATCCTCTGTTCATACATAATTCCTACATTTTGCAAGCATTCTTTTTATGGGTAATAAAAATGCCACCACTTTTAGCCACTATAAGACTCCAGAGACAACGACGACATAACTGAGAGGGCTTGAAAAAAAAATGTGCTATTCCGTCGTTTTTTTTTTTTTTTTTATTTGACTTGGCATATAGAGCGAGGGATGAAAATGTCATAACGAGGCATTTATTTGGCACTAAGTTTGATCCAGAGAGGATAGAAGATGATGTCAATTTGTAATAAACCCAGAAGCCGATGATAATGCCATGCCACAAATGAAAATGACAAAGTGACTGCTGAGACCGTAAAAAGAAAGTCCTAAAAATAAACAGGAAATAAATATAGCAAAGAATTTTAAACGGTAGCGGACTGCAAGTAGAAGAGATTGTCATCTGCTATAGGCCCTGAATTTCGTAGAGGGTGTACATATGGGATTTTGAAAATGTTATTGATGCTATATGATTAATAATACCTACGTACCAGCTTATATACAGGGTGTTCGGTATAAGATCCACCAAAGAGCTAGAACGAGTAGGTAGGGCTAAGACAAGAAAAAAATCTTATGGGAGGGTGGGGTCTATTTGCCCCCGTTAAGGCCAATTTTCTGAAAAATCATTTTGAAGTAGAAACAATTTTTTTTAAAAACAACGGCAACACTTACAATGTCATGCTATACTTTTTTTTTTTAAAGCAAGAAGCTCGTTATTTAATTTTTTTTTAACTAAAATTATTTAACCGCCATATTATTCACTCAATACATCTAGATTAAAAATTTAAATCCGGATGTAAATCATACAAATTCAATGTAAATTCATCTGGATTTAAATTTAAATCTGGATGTATCGAGTGAATAATATGGCAGTAAGAGAACAGTTTTTGAAAAATTAATTTTCAAACTCAAAATTTTGCAAAAATAATGAAAAATTTTTCAAAAACAGTTTTCTCTACTACCTCGAATTAAAAACAAAATAAAATGGATTTCTCGCTTTAAAACCAAGTATAAATATGACATGGTAAGTGTTACCGTTGTTTTTTAATATTTTTTTTTTCTTTTTCAAGTTGATTTTGTAGAAAATTGCCCCTCCCGCCTAAACGGGGGGAAATAGACCCCATCTTCAATTCGATTTTTTTCTTGTCTTAACCCAACCTACTCATTCTAGCTCTTTGGTGCACCTTATACCGAACACCCTGTATATATGGTCTCAAGAGACTTTGATTACCTTCTCTCAGAAATAATTTGATAACACAATATTTGACATATTCTAAAATCGTTAGTCACATGAGAACACCGGTTTACACAGATTTTGAATTAACAGTTCTTTTAGAATTGTCATAATTTTCATTCTAACTCAGATTTTGTATAGAAACCAGAAAAAATATCTACAATTATTTATGGTAAAGGCATATTAAGGAAAATGAGATCCCAGATCATACAATGCGAAATAAAATGTTAGGGCCCCAAAACCAAAGCCCAAAAACCAAAATTCACAAAATTAATGCCTTCAAAATCAAAATCCTTAAACATAGAATCTCCAATTTACTGTTATAACAAAAAAAAAACCTTTTTTACCTTGATAAACCAGAATTTACGTAGAAAATAATAAAACCTAAAAATGTACATAGTTAAATTTGACTATGCAGGATGTCCTCTTATTCGTGCAAAATATTTTAATATTTATATGCAGTTTTATTCACACTTGATAGGACCTTCAAAGTAAAATTGTTGATCAAAATCGGTTGAGCGGTTAACGAGAAAGTCGAAAATAAAAAAATTGAGGCAATGACAATTTTAATAGTGATGGTAATTTATTTCTTTGGTGGGGCATTTCATCTTCAGGCAATTCCAGTTGTCAAAAAAATTTACGTATAGAAATGGCGAAAGCATCTGCTTAATAAAATTAATATAAAATTTTAAATCACTAATTTGTGGTCACTCCTATTTATATTTTTACTTTTTTTTTCAAAATGAAGGAAAAATAATTCAAAATGGTCGAGAAACCATTTTGTTAAAGAAGAAACGTCAAAATTTATTGTCGTGTTGTTGGAAATCAATAATTGCCTTTCATCTTTCGGGCAATATTGCCATTGCCATTGCCATTGCCATTGCCATTGCCATTGCCATTGCCATTGCCATTGCCATTGCCATTGCCATTGCCATTGCCATTGTCATTGCCATTGCCATTGCCATTGCCATTGCCATTGCCATTGCCATTGCCATTGCCATTGCCATTGCCATTGCCATTGCCATTGCCATTGCCATTGCCATTGCCATTGCCATTGCCATTGCCATTGCCATTGCCATTGCCATTGCCATTGCCATTGCCATTGCCATTGCCATTGCCATTGCCATTGCCATTGCCATTGCCATTGCCATTGCCATTGCCATTGCCATTGCCATTGCCATTGCCATTGCCAAAGCGTCTCCATTGGCCACATTCAAGGCAATGGCAATAAGGGAAGGAATTTATTGCTTTGCCTCAAAAATTCCCAGTGGAGCCGCTGGGTTAAGCTGTAGGCAGAGGTACAGACTTTTTTCGTATTATCTATATTATAGTAATGTCAAGTTTGATTGCTATCTCGAGTTCGATTTTTTGCATTTCAAAAATTTTGTATTTGAAATTTAATTTCTTAAAAACTAAAACTAACTTATTTTTTTAAATAAAAATAAAAGAATGGAATATTAGCTTTGAAAAAAAAAACTATAGTACATCATGGTATGTCATTTCGTTGACTTTTATAGATTTTTTGCAAACAAATCTGAATCTAAATGTAAACCACAAGTACTCATACAATTAGAACAAGCTCATGTGAAATAATATCTAAAACCAGTATCCGTCACTTTGATAAACATTGATCTAACGAAACATAATTGAACCAGCGACTGCAATATAAATGTCAGCTCTGTCAAAGCTACACAACTTGTACAAAGTTAGACTTATTTTCCAGAGCTTGACCAAATCAATGAGAAATTAAAATCAAGTTTAATACAATTTTATAAAATTCGTGAAGTATATGTCAAAACAAAGAGTTTTATGTTCATCCAAAATGTCAGGTTTTATGTTAAAATAACTTTGACGTTATGACATATTATTAGCAGCTGTTTTTTTATATTTGTAATTCTTATATAAACTTCCATCAAGCCTTTGTTCACTCGTCTTATTGCTACTGCATGTTCTGTTCATTGTGTAACATGATGTGTTGATTGATCGAGTTTGTCCGTTTTGTTTTAATTCTCCTTTTTCATTTTCATCACTTTTGACAGGTAGGTAAATCCACACTAAGCCCCGAGAGAGAGAGAGATATTGGATGACTAAGAAAAAACTGCTTGCTGCACACATCAATAAAGTCAAAACATGATCAAGTATAAGGAAACGAATGAAAAACAAAAAGTCAACTAACTTCATGACACAAGATGTAACCCTTGATTATTATTACTAAAGTTGCATGTGGCATGATAGACGACAGACAGCACTGCTGTGGATGTAATATATATCTACCTACGATCGTATAGCACTTTTGAAGCCGACTTCCAAGTTAAACAGATTGACACCGTCGGGTATAGAGAGTGACAGGTATTAATGAGCAATGGCGGTCAAATAAATCATTTTGTTGAAAAGATTGACAGGCTTAAAGACAAGCTGGACAGAATGACAGTTCGTGTCATTAAAAGCGTTTGTGTGTTTGTGACACTTTTGTGTTTGCTAAAAGCGATCCCAGTCCCCAGTCTCGGTCTCTCTTTCTTGTCTTTGATAATAAACTGATGAATGTTGTTTGTTTGTTTTGTTTTTGTTGTCTGAGTTGTCTGTCAAACACGTTGATCGATTTTAGTTGCGTGCTCACGCAAAACTATGTCGCGATTCATGTTCTTTGTTCATTGGATCATGTTCATTTGAATTGCTTTATAGTACTTCCTACATAATAAAGCGACAAAGTAGTCTGCAACGTGTTAAGTTCGTTTGCAACGAACGAGAAAAAAAACTTAATGGGTTCTTTATAAGTCGACTTTATCGATATTATCAGCAAAATTTTGAATGGGAAAGAAATTTTCACCACCGGAAAAAAAAACTATCTTTTTTAACGCACAAAAAAGTTATTCCATTTAATCTGGTAAATTGGCCACATACCTAACTTTCTATACACTCAACGGTGTTCCCTTTGATTTCGAGTAGACAGCAACATTCCTTCATTTCTTTGAACGAGGGATAGAGAGTATCATCATGTTGTTGGTTTGCAACCTTTTGGCATGATATTCATTTTAATATTGCCGGAAATTCCTTTTCGAAAAGTGTTCTCTATCCGGTGTGTTACTATGTATATAAGAGCTTACATCCTGTGACCAAATCTCTGTCATCGTCGAAAATTACCACATTGAACATGTGTATATGCCATTGCAGTGGTTGTTGAACAATCTAGTCCGAAGGCATTTAGAAATATCTTATCGCTGCTATTGCACAATTATATTGCTACTTTTCTCTTGACTTAACCATGACAGTGTTGCCGTATCTACATAATAAAGACCAAGTGAAGTTGAATTTTAAGTTTGGACTCTTTTCTAGTTGGATCAAAGCTCCTCTGGTATCTTAAGTAAGGTGTTTGTTTCTGTTGATATCGATAGGCAAAACAAAATTTGAAAAAGAAAATAAACATAAGAAGCGACAAAGCTTCAAGGAGGAAAAAAGAGATAGGCGGCAATGACAAGGCGTCAAATCAATTTCTAAAAAAAATGACTTCAAATGGAAAAAAAAATATTAAAAATCAATTAAAGGACATACAAATGTGTTAAAGTAGTTTTGAAAGCTAATATTCTTTTGTTTCTTAAATCGAGCTGTTTAGGTGAATAGTTTTTCAGATATTAGATTTTTTATGAGACAAAATTTTGACAAAAAAATTGTTTTGAAGATGATTTTTTTCAGAATTTAATTAACGTGGCACTATTTTTTGCTAACCTTCAATGCTGTTATCAGTTCTTAACCAAATACTGAAAACCAGATCTGAAAATCTTTCGTTTTTTTTGTGAAAAAAGTAGGTAATTGTTGTTTTTTTTTTTTAATTTTTCAAAACCTAAGAAAGTTTTTTACATGTGGAATGGAAAATTAGCTTTCAAAAAATCTAGATTATTCTTTGTTTTTTTTTGTAGAGTTTTGTTTTTTTTTCTATTTTAGGTCAACTTTTCAGAAATTACTCCTGCCTCCTGTATGGGGGGGGGAGGGGGAGATATAATTTCTCCCCAAAAAATGTATTGCTAGAATCACCCTAAAATGCTCAATATCTTGCACGAATAAGGGACAAAGTATCGAAAAAAGAAACAAATTATCTCGAATGTATATAATATTGTATACAATAAAATGTATACAATATTTTTTGAAAAAAAAAAACAAAACTCAACGAAAAAAATATTTTTTGCTATTTTTTCTTCCTTATATCAGCTGCATTTTATTTTCCCCCAGATCTAATCCGGATCAGATCATGATAATAAAACAAACTGGATCACAAATTAATTTATTTCTCACAGTTGGCTTTATTTGCACAATAAAATTGACGGAAGGAAAATTTTCACAAATATTATTTGAAATAATATTTGGTATTGAATGTTTAAAATGGAACAGTTTTTTTTTTTTAGTTTAATTTTCATTAAGTTAATAGTTTTTATGTATTTTTTCCGTGCCTCGCGACGCGTCGTCTCTATTGAATGAAGAAAAACTCATAAAAAAAGTTGGAATGATGGCGGCATTTGTTTGATTTCGAGAATTTTGAATTTTATTGAGTTTTTTCTGCAAATCTCAGCAGTGGTACCAACCTATAAAATTAAAATATTGCTAGGGAAGTGTTCAAAAAATGGATTTCGAAATCCAAATCTAGAAGCAGACCTGGATCTTGTGTTGTTTTTGTATTACTTGTATTTATGTTTCCAAATCCAATTCCAATCCGGATCAGATCTGGGGGAAAATAAAATACAGCTATTGAGAGTTTAGAGCCGATATACAATGAAATTATATTTTCATTTAAAAAAGTCATCTGGAATTCAAACTTAAGATGTTAAAACTCATGATAAAAATGCTTTATAATGGCAATGGCAACCCTAAATGTGCTAAAATGGAACCCAACCATCAACATAACCACAACCCATCGTCATTGCCATCATCATTTCGATTGTCCGTCCTTAAGCATTCATCGTTACCATAGAGAGAGTCCTATAAGTACATGTCGTTTCATAGTCATAGTTACTATACTGAAGTTCACTTGCAAATATTCAGCCAAAGATACAGTTCATGTTATTTCTTATACACCATCGACAAACCACACCATCTAAACTGGTTAACCCTCGGCACCCGCCCATCATGCCCAACCGTCCAACCTTTATCCTATGAATTTTCTAACCAAGCAAACAACACGGCATCTAAAAACTTGTTATCCTGTAAAGTAAATGGATGAAAAGGGTTAAATCCGGGAAGGTGTGTACAGGACTCGAAAACGATTTCTGTAACAACGATGTTTGGGGTGAAACGAGCAAACATAACAAAAATAATATTAAAAAAAAACTCGCACACAGAATAACCTCAAAGTTATAACTGTAAATAGCTTAATGAACTGGTGTGGAAATTTTGTGTAAAGGTTAGGTACTAGGTATATCGTACCTATACCTACCCTTTGGTCTTGGTATTTGCCAATATTTATGAAACTACTGCTGCTAACAGTTACACCACCACCACAAGCCCAGCACCATCTTCTTCCTAAAGCACAAACACGTTTCCTCAATGAAATAGGAAGTAGCTCTATATCCATGTCTGTCTTGGTTAAATAACTTCCGATGAGCAATTGGATAGAATCGGAAAATGTGGTAAGGCAAGAGGATTAGGGGGCCGGGGCCCACCAACCCCTTACAACTTTATCCAAAATTGCCAAGCAGTAGAAAATTATCATGGCTTTTCCATGAATTACAACTTTTTAAGACAGACACTCACTCCGGGTTAACTTATAGGAATGAAATAATGTGTTTTCAGATTCAGATTCCTTTATCGGTCGATGGTCGAGAGATACACAAAGTAAAATGTCGGATTATGGCCAAGAGAAATGTCAGCCGGATTAGATTGTATATATTTTTTGTGGGTGAAGAAGTATCTATGGTTGGTATATAAATGAAGTTGTAGACAGGCAAGACAACTAAACTAGACAACTATTTTTAATTTGATTTGCTGCCTAATCCGCTCCAAGGAGGAAAGATCAAGTGATTTTGTGGAATGTAATTTTCAGAAACAATTCGATTGTATGAGTAATGGGATACTCACATAAACTTAGGTAATACAAATATTTTTTGTAATATCTTCTTTGCTGGGTGAAAAAGTATTTCAAAGCTAACTGCGTTAAAGGGGAAAGCAGAAAGGTGTTTCCAAGGCTTCAGTAGGATCTTCTGGAAGGCTAATGGGCAGAGGATTTTTTCTTAAAAATCAATGCCGATAAAACTTTGTGATTGGAATAATAAATTGGTAGGTCTGTAGTTCATGAGCACTCAGAAAAATGTTCCGATGTAAAAGTTTTGCTTCCACCACCAATTTGAAAATCGACGGATGTAGCATGGCAGACGCATTTTAGCCAGACATGACCACAGGGATATATTTGCGCAAAAAAGTTCATACATAAACACCTAAGCTGTGTGGATTGTGGCTCCATCTTCTTGGAACCCACATCTAATCCAGGTAAGCAAAGATAAACTGGATCATAGTTAAATAACATGCTGAATTCTCCGGAAGATTGTTAAATTGCATTTCGAACTCTCTGGATGCTTTCTGGACTTCGTTTGGTCCTCTGTAGTCTTCGTCTTGAAAAATTTCCTTAACGTGCAAAACTGGAGACGGATAACCAAGGAACGAGCTGGCTGGAATAAGTGTGATGGTTAAGGCCCTTGGGCACTAACGACTGTAGCGCCATCTTTAAGTAAATTTATATAAATGCTGTTCTGGCCAGGGGCCTCATCACGTAAAACGAAAAAGATAGAACGATATCTTGTTAAAGATAGTTATCTTTATTTTTCTATACCTACTGATATGAGAGAGATAGCTGTTACCGGCATATTTGAAAGTATTAAATCGGAGGTGGCGAAAATGGGTTTGGCTGTTAATGAGGCCAAGACGAAGTATATACCATCATCGAGGAAGGAAGCTCAACATCGTCGACTTGGGCAAAACGTCACAATGGATAAGTAGGTACAACTTCAAAGTCGTCAAGGACCTTGTATAACTGGGCTCCACTATTACATCTCAAATTGACATCAGTGCAGAGATCAAGCGAAGAATTACTCTTACCAATCGCTGTTTCTTCGGGCTAAGAAGGCACTTGAGTAGTAAAGCCCTCTCTCAAAGAACCTAGGAGACCTTCTATAAGACCCTAATCATCCCAGTCCTGGCTG
Source organism: Epistrophella euchroma (assembly GCA_947049315.1). Lineage (NCBI taxonomy): Eukaryota > Metazoa > Arthropoda > Insecta > Diptera > Syrphidae > Epistrophella > Epistrophella euchroma. The sequence continues at coordinate 59,829,121 of OX346248.1, forward strand.
TATGGGGCAGAAGCATGGACCCTGTTAAGAACGGATGAGAATCAAATTGGGTGCTTTGAAGGGAAGATTCTTCGGGTGATTTTCGGTCGAGTCTGTATCGATGAGCTTTACGGGCTTTACAACGACGTTGCCCTGGTCAAAAAGCTGAAAATACAGCGGCTGGAATGGATGGGACACGTGGAGCGTATGGACACCGACGCACCAGCCCGACGAGTCTTCGAATCTACCCCTGATGGTCTGCGCAGAAGACCACTCAACGAACTCAACCAACTTAGAGTGCATAACTTGAGGCAGCTAGCTAGGGAGCGGCTGAGGCCATTGTCCACCCTGGGACTGTGAGCTCCATCTTAAGTAAAATAACTAAGAAGTAGTTCTTTATTAACAGCCAACTTGGCAGCATGGCAAAAGTGATTTCAAACGTTTCAAATAAATCTTCTTCCCAAATGATTTTAGTGGAACCTATTTACTATATCCTGAAGCCTTTCGTTTAAATTCAAACAAAAACAAAAAAAAAACAAAACCTTCACTAACATAGAAATCATTACAAGAACCATTTAGTTCAATTTGACAGCAAAACAAATGGAATCCAGATGCAACTCATCAAAATGGCTCAACTATATCTACTAAACACAGATACAACCATTTCGGTCGATTATTCAAAAAGTCCATCAATTTCAACTGATAGCAAACAAGGAGAGTTTCAAATATTCGTCGGTTACCTTTTCAAATTGTAGCCAGGTTGGAGTGGGGTGTGGGACAAAACAAATGAACAACAGAAAAACAGCAAAAAAAAAAACAACGAACACAGAAAACAATTTACTTAGATCATTATTCATACTCAATGGAGCTCTATAGCTAACTAAATAGGTATAACAATGAATACCTCTCTACTATACCATCAAGTCGATATGCGATGGAGCTATATGGCCCCTCTCTAAACGTCCACCGCCGCCGCGCGCGACAGTGGACACTAATCAACGTGATTGATGGAGTCACTTATCACGGTCGACACCGACACGAAACGTCATTAGATAATTTGTTAAATTGGGGATTAGAGAGTGTATACTGTATACTCCATCAATTCTAGTGAGCAGCGCCAGGGGGCGACACCGGCACGGCAGTCATCATTGCCGCGAGCCATGACAGCTACAGCCTAGCACGCCATCCATGCCATGCTGTCATTCCAAGTGGAATTTCCAAATGTCAGCTTGTTTTGTTGTCTAGTTGTCAATTAATCTACGTGCTACCATCTGTCGCCCAAAAAGTGAACTCATTAGTTAGTTTGCCATAAATGGATTTCGCTGGTATAATAAATTCGATGACACTGCTGATATTTAGCACACAAAGTTCTAGTTCTATTGAGCGTCGGTCGTCGTCCTTCAGTTCAGCCAGCTCATTATGTTGGCTTTGGCTTGGGCTTCAGCTATTGGTATGGTATCAAACTAATTTGAATCTCCCTGGCTATAGGTTGTTGTATTATGGGGAGGTGTGGTACATCTACATTTATAAGTACCTGGCCTGGCAAATCATCTATCATTTTAGACAGTTTTCAAAATGAACAATGATCATTCTTCTTCTTCAGAATACTGGCACTGGTCTGGTTTAGGTTCTGGTTATGGCTCTGGTTCCCTTGTGTTTTTACACTTCTTCATCATTTCCATCATCATCATCAACGTCGTCGTTGTCGTCTCGTCTCGTCTCTCACTTGTCCTCCTTTCTGATTTGCGTTTTTTTGAAATTATAAAAAAGGGAAACCAAACACAACCACCCTGTGTTCCTTTTCATATCAACTAGCAACGCAACGGCAACGTTCTCCCATCAGTTCTCTAGAGAGGAAGATAAATTGCACGTCAGGGCGCGATGGACAGCCAGCAGAAAGAGCAAGGAGACACGAACACTATCGCTAGCAATAGCAACAGCAACAGCAACAGCTCAAGCACCACCAACCATCACCACACTCCTTTTTTTTTGCCAAGTAATAATAAACTCATTAATCACCCGACTGTTGTAATCCAGCGCCAGCCCCTGGATCCGGGGATCTTCAATCCACCACTACGAACGAACCGTGTGGCTCTGGACCTGATTCCTGTCATCCCTGACAGATTTGTAGCGGCGATGAATCAAAACACACACAGAAACTCAAAAGGCAGACAGACACATAGACATTTTGCATGAGAAATGCGGTTGATTTTTCTATCTGCGAGGTAACTCGTAGATTGTACGAGTTCTGAAAGTGAGTTCCTTCTACTCCTGTTACCTGATGGTGCGCTGGTTGTTTCCTTGACTGTCATTCAACGACAACACGAGCAACGGGTAGATGGCTGCTGAATGGTGTTGTCTTTGAAATAAGGGGCAACGATGTATAGAAAATCCCAGTGAATATTAATAATAATAATAGCTGTTGAAATTTTTTGATTGATGTCTGTCTGGTATAACACATGCACTGAAAATACTGAAAACGCACCGCGGCCACAACAACAGTGGGGTAGAATATTCCTTATAACAGGACAATTTACTAAAATTCATACGGTCCCAATAGGTAAATAAAGAAAATTCAATTTAAAACTTTATAAACTAAATTTTAAGGTGGTACCGCAGGCGCAGGGCCAGGGCCCTCCACAGCACAGTGGTCTGTTTGTTGAATTTATTAGTGACAAAAATCATTTCTCACTCGAATTCTTAACGCGCTTTGTTTGCTTAGGCCTTTAATGTATTAAGTTTTCTGCTTGATATATTTTAATATGACATCAGCAAAAGATTTTCTGACAGTTGACACTTTCTATCAAACTTATTTTCCAGATTAAGTCGAAATCAGTCGTTAAAAAAAAAGTTGTTATTAACAAAACTGTAGAGAATTACATTGTGAACAAGTTTTGTAATAGGTATTTCTTGTCGAAAGTTGAAAATGAATAAGTTTTTTTAACATTAAATCTATTTTAGTTTAAATTCAAGATGGCGTCAAACGCCACACTGCTAAGTGTCAGGCGCTCGAAAAATGTACCTTAAAACCTTCTTTTGAACTTCTTAAACGGCCCAAATAATAACGAAGCGATGCAAAGGTGATTGGAGTTTCAGAACAAATAGCAAAGTTTTTTATTTTATTAATATGGGGTATTTTTTTTTTAAGATGGAATGGTATTTTACATTGTAGAAGAAAGTTTAATGACCATATTTTTGATTTTCTTCAAAGCTTGTTTTACGGAAAAACTAGTTCTATAGGGGTTTCGAGTTTTTCACAAATTTTTTTTCTTTTGATCAAAATATTCCTACATATTTTGACATCTAAATTAAATCAATAATTGTTTTCGAAAAACTTAAAACTCTTTAGCTTTGAGGTCAATCAATAATATGGCCGTAAGAAGAAGTAGGATTTGTCAGATTTTTTAATACAATTTGGAGATTTAACACTTAAAGCTTCTAACCAAGTAGTTTTCTTTTTTTTAATATTTTATTACGGTTTGAATAAGGTTTAAATTTCGATATTTTTTTTTTGTTTACTATTTGAACAGCAGATCAAAAAAGCTTCACTATTTGTTCAGAAAATATGAATAAATAGCTATCTAGTTTGTTGATTTATTTATTTTTGTCGCTTGTTTTATTTTTATTTTTTCGATAAATTTTATTTAAAAACATTCAACTGGCTCGTTGGTCTAGGGGTATGATTTCCGCTTAGGGTGCGGGAGGTCCCGGGTTCAAATCCCGGACGAGCCCAAGATTCTTATATTTTGCAAAAATTATTATTTTTTAAATTTAAGTATGATTATGTACGTCTCATTTAGATACCTTCAACAGAAGCGTTTTCTTCTTCAACAAGACGTACCTACCAATATACGAATTATTTTGATTCAAATTGGACAAAAAATTTATTGTTAGAAAAAACTAGGTACTGAATCAAAGGAGCAGCAAATTAAAATAATATAACTTGATCGAAAAATTACAAAATGCCAAAATAAACATTTTAAATTGTAAAAAATAAAAAAAAAAATAATTTCAAAATTTCAATAAATTTAGGAGAAAAGATCGAATTTCAAAAAATCCCCCCAAAAACTAATTTTGATAGAGCTTTGCTGTCTAACCACATCCTTAAAGGTATCTTAAATTTTAACCAATGCTTTTGATTTTGTGTGTTTCAGTTTTTAGTAATTCAATTTTTTTCTATTTGGAAAAATGTTAACGACAAATTATTCCTTACAAAAATTCCACACAAAAAAGATAATTTTACTTTTTTCGTTAGAGACATAAGTTTTTCGAAAAACCTACTTACACTAAAAAAAAAAAAAAAAAAACTGACAGTTTTTGACCAATAAACAAATGAAAAACAAACAAAATTTTGCCCCCTTTCTGCCATTTTTATTTCAGAGTGAAGCTATGCATCTCTAATGATTAAATTATTTCAAATTGTTCAACTATTCTACTCCACTGTATCCTGTGCCCCGCCAACGCTACAATTTTATGCCTGTCCGTCCATCATCTTCTTTGGTGTTCGAGTATATGTGTGTAAATGAAATTGAGGTCGGACTAAAATTGATGAGATAAGATGTGATTGATCATCATAATCATCAGCACTTCTTCATATTCTTTTTCTTTTTTCTTACAACCACAACAAAAACCCCGATGTTAGTAGTTAAGTTGGTATAATAATTCGCCATATTTGATGATGCATCAGTACGATGTGATTTTGATTGCGGAAACATTACCACAACTAACGAGTATGATGTATATGGTTGGTAATCAATCAAATTACTCCTAGGTATATTATTATTATTATATTTTTTATTTTGAGAAGGAAAATTTGATTTACCACTAAGTTATGTTGAGGTAATTACAGGGAATGATGCATCTGCTAAAAGAGGGTAAATATGTCCTTTAGTTTGAACGATCCATAATATTATACGTTGAAGATTTATTAAAATTTTAGACGAGAATTGAATTTTCACAAAAAAAAAAAAAAAAACAAAACGCTCCGCTGAGAAGCTTACAACTTTACGTTCCACAAAGCTTCTTTTTTTTTTTAAAGAAATCAATTGATTGATAAATTCTTTAAAAAATTCTACACTAAATTAGCATTGTAAAGTGAAAAAATAGGGTGGGAAAGATTGTGGAACGTATTCATTTTTTATGTCACAGGAAAGGAAGAGTTAAAAATTTAAGTTTGCATTTGGAATGGAAATTTTATTTGTATGAAAAAAAAATTAGCTTGAAGGCGATTACTATAGGATTGAAACCCCTTTTCCTATAAAAATTAATAAAACTACGAGTGAAAATTAAAAATTTATGTTCCACAGTTTCGTTTTGATCAAAATCAGTTGAGAGAAAAATTTAAAATTTCTCAACGTTATTTCGTATTGTTCTCTTATTCTTGTTCTTATCAAAGTGCGGTGCGTATGGAATGATTGTGGAACGTATTCTGTTTTTCATAGTAGCATTGAAGCTTTTTAGTATAAACATTTCAAGTGAAAATAGTTTCATAAATAATTCTTGGTTTAAAATTTACGTTCCACAGCTTTTATTTTAACGAAAAATGGATGGATTGAAATAGTTTCTACTCTGTCGTGTTGTATTAATCTTTTTCCGTTTACTATCATGCGCTGAAATTATAAAATATGATTTTAAAAATATTGTGGAACGTATTCATCTTTTAAAGTGAGTAGATAATAGGCTTAAACTGAATAAATTAAACAAATAAGCACACTAAGCCCTTATGAAATACACTATCTCTATGTTAATAACTAACATCTCTTTAAATTTGTCTAAATTAATTGAAAAACTTTCAAATTGTAATTCAGGTTCACAACAAACACAAAAACCAAACATAACCCACCTCCATTGTCATCTCAAAAGCCCATAACTTTTGAAGGGCTTCATCCAGCAATCATTGCATCTACACAAAACAAAACAAAAACAATAAAAGAGATTTCATTTATTTTGTTGATGGCGATGCTACAAATAGGAATGCATTGTACACTGTCAACGACATTGAGCATTTAAATCTTATATGTAGCTCTAAATCTTGTCTCCCCCTCTCTTCTCTGTCTCATGATATGTGGGTATGTGTGTGACATTCATATTCTGCAAGCAACGCCAGCAGCTAGCAGTCAGCGTCACGAATCAGGGCAGTATATCCTTCTCCATCCGGAGCTCCAGCAAAGTCGTACTATTTCTAACATCAGCCATACATCGTCTAGTGCACTAAATTTGTTGGGAAAAGAAAATGTGTGTTTAGTAAGCGCCATCTATTATGTGCAACCATTTGTTATTAGCCCCAAAACAAACTGCCACAAAACTCCGCAGGAAGTATCCTCCAGCATCACGAAAACACATACATGTACCTACACAGCACTCGCTTGAAATTCGAATCTATCTCTCTCGCTTTCCTATCCGATCCGCCCAGGCTGACATCTGACTCAGAACGTATGAAACTTGTGTCTGCTTGTGATGCAAGAATCCAGTTCCTTGCTGCGAAGGAGCATCCAACCGAACGCAGCATACGGGGGAGGGTAGTTGCAATTCCAGTCCCAATCCCTTTTCTATATAGTTTTCAGTCCCCACAGCTTTGAATCCTCTCTTTGTCAAGTGTGCTGGATATCCTTTCAGCCAGGCGCCCATAATAAACTGCAGTACGCTATCGTGTGCATTTTCCAGAAAACCGGGTGCAGGAAACCATCGTGATTGTATAGAACAATAAGTTTCGTTCGGTGGTGCGTCCTTAGTGTGTCATGCGCTGCCTGTTGTTGATGACACCGACTTCCTCTCCTCTATATTATGTTGGATATGTGTATCTGCTGTTATAATATGGGTGGGTGGGTGTCCTTTTATCTATGTCCCTAGCAGAAGACGTTAATCACGCTGAGTTATGTGATGTCTTTATGTTCCACTGTCACGTTCAGTGCTTTCTTTTCTTTATATACGACTAACGACGACGACGACGAGAGATGATGGTGGGGCGTTTAATTTGTTCCTCTTCGCTCCATATCTGATGTTTCTGCTACAAGGACATTGTATTGTTGTTTGGTTTTTCATTGAATGAATATGTTAAACCATTTAATTTTTTTATTTTTTCAATGAATTACAGAAATGCATTTCCAAGTAAAATAATTATTAGCGTAGGTAATTTACACGGAAAGAAATGAAAGATCGTATAGGCTTTTAAGATGTGAATACGTTCCACAGGAGATTTTTAGAGATAATTAAACTGATTTCCAGAACGAAACTTGCTTAATTTGTATATCAGTTTTTCTGTGATGGGAGTATGGGAATATAGAATACGTTCCACAAATCTGATATTAACAATAATAATTGAAATCTCTAAAGTTGTTTAAATTTCTTTTTTACATTTTCACTCTTCTCGTCTTGGTGGAATTTAAAATGAACACAATCCACAAACAAGGAGCTGACGAACAAACCCAGTTTACTTATTTTGTATTCCTTTTTTGGACACACAAGTTCACATCCAAAGAGTTCTGTAGAAATATTCACTGATTTCTCCTGTTCAAGGAAACAAATATCTATCTTACTTTAGTAATCGCCTTTCTGAGAATTGGAATAGGTACCTACATTCCACAAATTCGTTGTAGTTGATATAATTATGTACCATATTCTAGCTTTAGATTATCACTCAGTATCCGTGAAATGAAGTTAAAATAAGATAGATTCCACAGTTTTTTTTCTTTAGACGCTATATTTTCAATTTGGAAGTTTTTGGCTACAAGAGAAGTTTTTAAAACTGTGAAAAGTTTGAAATCTATCCACTAATCTATATTCTTTGAAGTTGAAAGCCGTGGAATGTGTTGTTTTCGTTCCACACCGGAGTTTTTGTGTTAATAATTCGAGAAAACAGTAAAAAAAATTAATTTTTTGGCTGCTCGAATCCAATCACGTTTAATATCATTTCAATAATTAGTATACATTTCCATACAAAAACGACGTTGTGAAATCAACAAAATTACATTTATCATGTGTTCCACTTTAAACAGCTTAGTAATCATTGCTTGTGAATGAAATATGAACACGTTCCACATTATTTAAAGGTTAAATTTTTATTTTTTGAACATGTGATCCACAAGGGAAAAAATTAAGAATCCTGGAAGCGGATTTTCTATTAACAGCAGTTTATGTTCCTTCAAGCTCTTTGCTCAAATTAAAAACAAAACAAAAAAAAAAAAAACAAACAGACGAAAAAATATTATCTTCAAAGATTTAAAAACTTACAATGTAGGTTTTGTAATTAAAAGTGACATTCCACAGAGCTTGTGTCGTACACATGTTTAACGTTTAAACACTAGTTGATATGCAAACGATGATAAACTAAAATTAAGTCTCAAAATATGCAATCAAAACAAAAAAAAAAGTCTTCCAATTATTTTGTTTCTGTAGTCACACACAAATCATCTAACATTGTAACATATTTTGCGCTGCACCCATTGTCCTCGAGCGTTTTCTCATTTCCACCTGTCAAAATAAATAATTTGGCAAGTTTTTTTTTCATGTCTGTTGATGACAGCATAACAGCATAGCATACAGCAGCAGCAGCAACAACAACAGCGGCAGCAAGTCTCTTTTTGCTTTCCCTCAGTTTATCCCAGCATCGATGGCAAACCAACACCAACAACCAAATTATAGCACACTCTACTGACTGACGAACAAAACTTATTATTGCCTTCATGTAAACGACTTCATAGTGACAGCCTCAATTAAGTCCGAGCGAAAAGTCGACATTAATTAAAATGACAAATTCCACTGAGTGTAAAGTGCGCGCCGAGTGACAGGCGCCCAACGAACTAGTGCTGATTTTTGCAGAAAAAAAAATAAGTATTAAACCCTTGTGATAGCTTTCACCTCATCTGAGGCAGATTACAGGGGAGCGGGGTAGAGAGGAAGACAGAGCGACATGAGTTTGATAGAGAAAGACATTCGGGCTAAATGTAGTTTTTCGACAGCGAAATTTTAAATATCTCAGTCAACCTCAGGATAAAGACAGAGCAAAAGTATAAGAAAACGAAAAAAAAAATCTTGGACCGTTTTCAATTTGAGTTATATTGCAATTTACACTGAGAGAAAAAAAAAATAATGAAACGCCTATCCTAAGGCCTACACTTGAAGTGGATATGATAAAAAAAAAATAGTGTCGCTAACTAACCATTCTTTTGTGCATTGAAAAAAATCCGAACGGCTGAAGTGAGAGGAACTTTTTCATCTCAAGAGATGTTCTTGGAAGAATTGTAAATTCCACGCAAGTTAAAGTTCCTACTCTTAAAATATTCATAGAAAATCCCCCGCTTGAAATTTTCCACTTTAGGTTCCACAGCTTGTATTTTCATGTGAAATTAAATAATTTTCAAATCTTCAAACATTTCAAACCTAATTCAGCCCTTTGTCTCCTTGCCACTTTCTATAATCATATAAAAAATGGCCTTTTAAAGGTTGTGGAACGTATTCAATTTGTATTTCATTTCAAATTTAAGAAAAAGATACTTCTCACAAAGATATTCATGCCATTATTCAAGTTTCGCAGTATGTGACTTAAACAAATGAACATAAATTGTTGTTCAAAGTTTTAAATCATACAATGAAATAAACGGTGTGGAATGTAAGTCATAAAAATTTCACGTAGACTGTTTTCATAATGATTTATTATTTTTTGCAAAATTTTACTTAAAGTCTGATTACGTTTCAAATATATTACATTAATTTTAAAACAGTTTTAATTAGAAATACATATTTTATTTTATTTTTGCATTGAATATAACCTGAAATTTCTAATCTGAGTGTAATAATCTGTTTGTATCTTTGTGCGAATTGCTGCGTGACTCTTCGTAAAGCACCTACCTAATACCTATAGTAATATTTTTGATATTTATAAATATTTTAATTCAGTGAACACAAGCTCTTGGCCCCGGAAGTTTTTACATTTTACTTAGCAGAAAAGGATGAATAAATCAATTCTGGATGGTTGGCCAATAAGGAGATGTGTAAGTGTTTGTGAATATGGAAATTTCAATTTGAGGTTGAAAGTTTAAGTAACCGTATGATGTAATTTTGAATAATTAATCTTGTTTATGATAATATACATACTTATGAGACTTTCTTGATATTATCACTGAATTGCTAATTAAAGTGAGAGAACATACAGTATTAATGAAAAAACATAATTCTAAACTTCACAATTTTACATTTGACACCTCGGCTTTAGAATAATAATAAATCGGTTGAGTGATAATGAAATTAATTTTAAAATTTTTTTACATCTCTTAGCCATGTAGTAAAATACCCAGGAAAAGAAAATATGGCACAAATAAAATTGTGGAATGTATTAAATAAAATGTGGAACGTATTCGATTTTCATTTCGCATAAACTGAGTTGTTTGTTATGAAAAGAATTGTGGAACGTATTCAATTTTCATTTCGAACAGCTTGATAAGTAATTTGTGCGAAAATAAAAATAAAATTCCCGTACAAAATGGTATATGTATGTGAACTTTAGAATCCACCTCCCCACTATTTTAAAACCAAAAAAAAAACTAAATACAACATTTTTCATCTTATTCAAACCTTCTTAATGGTTTTCATTTGCAATCACAACTGCGATATAAGGAATAGGGAGTGAGAAACATTGTGGAACGTATTCATATTTCATGTTTTGAGTTAAGAGATCCAGAAACCGACACAGGCACATTGATCATACTGCGGATGACAATTGACAGGTTTCCAGTATCTTTGATGTTTGAGAGTACCGATGCTGATGCTGTGAAATTTTACGTCGAAAAACTGGCTGGCAAGAGACCTTCACGTGTGCCCCAATGTTCCAGCATGCCTGGTCAACAGGAAAAATGAAGAGGACCATTTGTGTAGCACTTCCAAAGTGCTAAGGCCACAATGAAATCCCTGGTTCGAAGAGGATTGGCTGTTGAAGCATGCAGCCCCGGATTAGTTCTTCCAGTCAGTTCAATGGTACAATCAGGAATCGCTTAGAGAGGAGCACGTGATATCTATCGGCAAAGAACTGATAGTTTATATATAGGTAGAGTTTTTTCGGCAGAGTATTCTTCAAAAGGTATATTGAAGGATGAAGCCTGCCTATAAGAATCTACCAAAAATGATTGCTACTTTCTTCGGGTTCGTCATCATTTTTCACCTCTAACCTCAGTCAAATAACATGCCCACAAAACCAGCAGTGTGTAATCTGATCATCTCCGCCTTATGTAGTTATGACACATCGCGCAATTCTTTGGCGTGATGGTGTTGTAAATTATAATTTTTTTTTTTTTTTTTTGAATGATTTTATCTTAAATTTTTTGAATTGAAGTTGCACACACCAGGAAAATATTACCATCAGCCGGCCAGGCTAACATCAAATTTTATTATTTATTATTTCACCTGACATCGTAAACAAGACGCGGGCCAGCCGACAGCCGAACCAAACGCCCCAGTGTGCAAACGAGCGGCCACAAACGTTTACGATGGCAAAACACGCTATGGACATAAATTGATTCGTCGCGTCCGTCGTCGTCGTCGTCGTCGTCGTCGTCGTCGTCTTCGTCTTCGGATTGGATGTTTAGTCAGAGTCGAAGTCGAAGAGTTGCACGTCCCGTAACCATTCCATTCCGATCCCTGTGCGCCTTCTTATTGTTCGGAATCAACGCATTACTCAAAGTCACTTCCTTGGGCAAGCCAACAACTTCATTTGGAGCCTGAACTCAACGAGCCTTTTGTTAAATCTCATGGCAATGATTGCTTTAACTCTTGTGTTGGTGTGTGGCGGAGTATTGAGGAGCACCGCACACTCGGGGTAGATGCATACATATATACCAATCTCACATTGATTCCGACCTCATATCCTGTCTGTGGTCATAATTCTGTGAGCACCGATCGCAGCAGCCAACGCAACTCGCTACGTGGGCTGGTTGAGCAGGGCTTAATGTTGTTTTATAATAAATTGCTCCTAACGATGTTACATTTCTCTTGTGTCGAAGGAGACAGAAGGAGGCGTGGTGGCGGAGGGCGGAGTACCAAATGAGATATGAGCTCCGATTCATCGACTGATGGTGTAGTGCCTAAGACGCTGTTGTGTGCGCGTTAGCGTCCGCTGACGGAGTCAGATGAAAGGATTTTCAGATTCAAGCCGCTGTTGCTGCTGATTACAAATCGTAAATTGCCGCCTTAAAATGTCGCTGCCACAGTTGGTGGCGTAGTGGTGGTGGTTGTGGTTGTTGTATTGGTCTTTCGATCCTGATCGAGCTGAGCCGTAATATGTAGAGTCTAAGAAGCAATGGTGGCGGCCTGCCGGTCAGCCCGTTAAGTGTATGTGGAATGCATGACAGAAAACAATTGAGTTATGATTTGTTATTTATTGTTATTAATTTTATTGTTGTTACCTCAGCCATGATGTATTGCTGAAAGGCTGGATGCATATTGGAAAGACGATTTATGAGGGTATTAATAATATTAAAGCACATAGGTATGATCGTATAATATTATTTATGTATTAAACGGAGAAATCAGAATTGATGGGTATCCCTCCTCGAAAACCATTAGAGGAAAATAAGTCATCGGGAACTATAAGTTCATAGGTACTTGGGAAATTAATTCTCTGCTAGAAAATGGAACATTATTTATTTGTTGGAAGTAATTTTACCAAAAAAAGGGCGTAGCAGAGATATATTTTTTCGTTGAATCAAAATAGGTACTTTCTCTTTTGGAGTGAAAATATATTAATTAAAGAAAATGATTCCTGTGAAATAATCAAATTTTAAATTTCACATCTTTTTAAGCGAAATTTAAATATTCAAATTCAAAACTTTTTCAAAATATGTATTTAATTCCTTCCTTTCTAAATGAAAGGAAGGAATTAAGGTATCGAGTTCAGAAAAATGCCTTAATTTAAAAATTGTGGAACGTATTCATTTTAAGTTCACGCAAAAGAAAATACAAGTTTACATGGATGTGTACCTTTTTTTTAAACTTAATTCGAGAGGTTTTAAAATGCAGTCCATTGAATGTAAGGTATGCACCTGTATCATTTTTCACGCCACGAAAAATTTCATTTCACTCCTTTGAGTTGAATGCATTTTTCTCTGCATTCACACGTATGAAATTAGAAATATGGAGAGAGCAATTTTGTGGAACCTATTCATTTAGTAATGAGTTAACTACTTAAAAATAAATTTTTTTCGTTTAAAAAGTCAAGCGAAAACTTCATTTTTATATATGCAAACTGTTATGTGGGCCTTTAATTTTGGTCATGCGCTTAGAAAGTCAAGCGAAAACTTCATTTTTACATATGCAAACTGTTGTGTGGGCCTTTAATTTTGGTCATGCGCTTAGAAATCGAAAATGGAACGCATCCATTTTAATTTCACGGGAAAAGAATGCATTGTAAGGAGTTTAATTTTGTGGAACGCAATCATTTTTCACTTCACAAAAAGCAATATGAACTATGTAAGTATTCCCTGTTTTATTGGAAACAAGTTTTCACTAAATGTAAACGTAAATTCATCGGGATGTGCAAAAACATTACGTTTAAAATGGAAGTTCAAGGGAAGCGAAGTTTTGTGGAACATTTTTTTTTGTACGATTGGTACAATAAAAAATTATGTTCAGTGCAAACACCTGATTGCGTGACATAAAATTGATTCTTTTAACCAGTCCTTACTCATTAAATTAAAAATGAATACATTCCACAATCTCTTAAAGGCCATATTTCAATTTTTACTTATTAAATACAAAGGAAAAGGCAGGAATATAACATTTAAAAATTAATTAGCTTTGTTTTACGATAGAAATTGTGAAAATTTCTTTATTTAAAAAAAGAGCAATGATAACGATAGGTTCCACAGCTTCTTTTTTTAATTTTCTGCTGAATAAACCAAGAAAAAGTTCTAATTTATCAAGCTAAATAAAGTAAAATATCAACGTGAAATAAAATAACAGCTTTCACTTAGCAAGTACTAACTTTTGTTTGAAAATTAAAAGTGACTACGTTCCACAAAAGGTTTAGAATTGATAAAACACTGAAGTATGGTTGCGGTTTAACTCATTTCTTTTCCAAAACAGAAATTGTGAAATGAAAAACAATTTTTAAAGCTGTAACTTATGATCTATGCGAAATAGGAATGAAAATACTAAAACAAAAAGAATGGTACAACTTTTCATACTTAAATTCTCTATACTTGCTGCATTTTTGATTTACCGAACACAATCCACAATTCGTTCATGGCATATTTATAAGTTTAACGGAGTAGTAGGTATACATTCCACAAACATTCTAGCATCATATTTCCAAAATTCCAACAAGTTAAAACCAAAGCTGAAGTTAAAATAAATTAGGAAAAAAAATTCAAGCCCTGAACGTTTTTTATTAATATTACACTCGAACTGTGTACCAAACATTACCCCAGAAGGAAAAAGGCTGAAGGAGCTTTGAAAAATGATTGATTTGCTTCATCAAAGAAGGAAAAAGACTGAAGGAGCTTTGACAAATTGTTGATTTTCTTAATCAAAAAATTAGTCATTAAAAGTGTAGAAGCTGTTAAATGTAAAACGCATTTTGCTGATAGAGAGTCCATTATATTTCAAACCACGATTTATCTTATCGTGAGTATACATACGTGCCACTGCCCAGACGACTTTAACTTATCTGTTCCTAAAAAAAAAAAAAAAACAAATAATATCGTGTCACTCATGTTAGAAACCCCCATGACAGCCGGTACAGTCAGGCATAGACCTCGATGTTTATTATTATTTTTGCCGGGTTGGTTGGATGTTGGTTAGACATATGCAAACAATTCGCCGTAATCCATTGACATGTCAAAAAATTTTCAATTGCCCGATGATTGATGGCGGCTGTCATCAATGTCGTCGTAGTCGTTGTTCGTTACAGACAACAATCACTTTGAGTTTTTTAACCCAAGCCCATGTGATAGGCAAAAAAAAAAATACAAAAAAAGCGAATACAATCAGCACACAGAAAAATGCCCTCACACTCATCAATCCCCACACTTTGTGAATATAAAAAAAAAAAAACATAAGTCTGAATGGTTTTGGTATGACGGTGGTCAAAGCAATGATTTTGTATTCCTGTCACCCTTTGATGTTCCAAAAATAAATTCACTCACGAGTAAAGAA
Organism: Epistrophella euchroma; assembly: GCA_947049315.1. NCBI lineage: Eukaryota > Metazoa > Arthropoda > Insecta > Diptera > Syrphidae > Epistrophella > Epistrophella euchroma. Next base: position 59,844,241 of record OX346248.1, read on the forward strand.
TCCGTTAGATAAAAAGACTTTGTGTGCATACATCGATTCTTTATTTTATATTTTTTTTTTCTAGTTTGCTATTTTTACACATCAACATCAATTAGAGTTTTGAAATGCCAACTATTTGAGCGTTGTAAACTTGCATAGCATCGATTCATCAATCACTCGCTAGCCGAGACCGACATTCCGTTTTATTACTTTTGGCTCAGAAGTGGAATTACCTCTTGGCTGACAGATAGACAGACGAAGAGTTGACATGTGAGATACATTTTCTGCGAACTTGTGTCTCTATGAAGTGTGCGTGTGTGTGTGTTTGTGTTTTGTTCTTTTGGCAGCCTTTTTCATCAAGTTCTTTGGTAAGCTCATACATCAGTGACATGCAGGGGGTGTGAAATGAATTCTGGCACCACAGTGGCAGTCACACATATGTCACTTTTGTGAGAACCCCCCCAATTAAGAGCTGTCAACGAAGAACATCGTGCTTTAAATATTTCAAATTTTCATTTTTATCACACGACGACGAGGACGACAAACAATGACGATGAAAATGCAATGCAACGCGACTGACGACGCGAGGAAATTCAATTCGCGATGCATATACGAACGATTATGCACCACAAAGAAATTCTTGACAGATCAGAACTATCTACAAGTATATGCAAAACGGGAAACGAGTGTGTTGGAATTGAAAGATGTTTTCGGGACTGCAATGCTTTGATACGAAAATTCCACATATCCCATGTTGGCTGATCTGCTGATGCAGTTATAGTTAGGTGGTTTTGCTGGCTCTGCCTTGGAATTTGAAAGAAATTTAAAAATACAAGTTTAAAGGATTTTTCACTTTCGTTTTGGGATGTAGTGTAACGTTGGACTGATTGCCTCTTTAATATACTCTATTGTGAATTTCTTTGAGAAAGTCGGATGTGTCACATTCTGAATTGGGAAAAATGGCAGCATTTGGGTTGGCTTGTCCTCTCGACTTAAAGCCAATGCCATAGAGGCTATATTTTTCAAGCTCTTGGACGCATTCGATCAGTATTTAAACAAACAAGCCAATTGAAATTTACAAACCGATTTTCTTGTGATCCCTGAAGCTCGTTTGTAAAGTTTAATGTGATTGGCCTGCTGATGTGTATTTCATGGCAAGAAATCAAATGGAAAGCAAGGAATTTCGGGAGGAATTGTTATTCCAAAGAGCAGGTATAAGAAAATAATCCCTAATCGTCTTGCTAGAAAGTGACAAATTCAAGAAAGATAATCTCTTATCAACTTCCTCTCATCTAAAACTTTCAAAGTCGTCAGAAAACTATAGGTACCCTCCATTCCTGCAAACTACTAACAACCAGCTCACAGGAATGGTAATAAGTTGTGAGTCACTAGGTCTAAGTTCTCAACGCGAATTCGCACGACCAAATTTATTTTTATTACTTCAGATTTCTGTTGCTAGCAAGGTTAATAAAAACATATTAAAATTTTCTTAAAATAATATATTTTTACCACATCATTTTCCACATGCAACCATTTCATACCGTCTTTATTATTACTAACATACCATAATGCTTGTTGATTCGAGCCTAAAAGAGCATGTTGTGTGTATGTGTGTTAAATCTGAGTCAGACCACCAACCACTATATTCATCTTCATCCATCCAAGTTGGGTATAGTCATAAAAGGAATGTTGCAATCTTAACATATCTTTACACAATCTTTCCTCCCATTCTCTTCCAGATTGATGTGATTAATCTAGATCCGTCAGAGAGTCAGAAATAGGACAGCAAAAAAATAAAAAAGAACCAACGAACAAACTTAAAACGGTGACCATCCAACGATGACGCGCTGATAGAGATCTGTAATTTTGTTCTCACATTAAACGAAACATGTCCAAGGAAGTCAACACTTCTAGAGCGCGCAGTAATTATGCGAACACATTATAAACACGTATGCGATGTTCAGCTGCTGGCAGAGAAAGAGGCAGTGTCAGACGTCAGAGGCTGAAAAAGCCACGCCGCCGCCAGTTCATGCATAAGATAAATGACAAGCCAAACGCTGCTACAGTCCGCCACTGCCACATTGACAGACGAGCATGGAGCACAGCAAAAAAGAAAAGAAACAAAAAAAAAAACAAAAACACGCATAGCACGGCAGTTGCATGCGGTAATCGAGTTGCATTTCGCATCGCATAATCGGCTGAGGATGACGAACAGCAACGAGAACTCTTGTCAGATGTCGGATGTTCAACTGGATGACTGCCTGACAGAGAGTTGTGTTGCTGTGCTGTCTTCCGGATGCAAGTGCGTGTATCGAGCCACCGCCATCACCCATCATCACATAATCATTCCCGATCGTCATCTCCATGCCCCATGTGCCCATGCCTCATCACCATCGCCATCATCAGTAGCACGAACAAAACTGACAAAATCGTCGTCGTCGTCTCGTCACTGACGATCTGCCGCCCTCGGCACTTTTTGCGGTTATGTGTGTCGTCGACGAGGACGTTTATCATGGCAGCGACGACGGACATCACCATCATCATCATCATCATCATCATCATGTGGAGGAACACCAGCCACCGCCTGATGCTTTGTCCTCGTCATCACTCTTCATCGTTGTCGTTGCAGTTTTCATAATTACGGTGCTGGGTCGACCAACCACCATTATTTCACAATGGTTATTGGCATTTGGCATTTCGCTATACACATATATAGGGGAAAATGGAAAAGACATCACTCTACCAGCCCCATGATTGTGGTCTCCTGCTGGCCGGAGTTTAATAAATTTCACATCGCTATCTGATTGCTTTGATGGAATTCGCGGCACCGTAATTAATTTATTCATTATTCTTTTTGTCACGGGTCCATAACGTAGACTCCAGGACGGTGCTGTGTGAGTAATGTCCATAAATGGGCGGCTATGGTGCGGACGTGTCTGGATATGGAATTCGCGTAAATCATTTTTTTTTTGTATCCATTTCTGAGATACAAGGTCATGAAACGTCATGTTGTTGCAGGGTTTCTTAATCAGAATTTTTTTTTTTTTGCTTGAAAAAGAATTATTTTCCTTCATGACTTGCCAAAGTAGGTACACGGTTAAAAATTTTAAAATTATTATAAGTTATGTATTAGATTGGAGTGGGGCGAAAATTGTTTGCTTTGGTTCCGTCAAAAATTCGTCACCCGTCATACACACACCCAATCGATCAATCATTCAACAACTGATAAGTGAAAAATATTTTCTTCAAAATGACAAACAAAAAACTCATCGTCATCCTCGTCATCTACCCGCATTATAGATATCAACGCATCACCACAACGAAGCCGCGTGTTCCTGTCAATATTTTGGATCTCTTCAATTACATGTCAATTTCACTTGTCGTCTATCTGTGTGTCTATCAATCAATTCTGTTTACGAAAACATGTATTGAGATAGCTACTGCCTTTTCGACTAAAATATCATATACTGAAGAAAAGTAAATAACAACGTGTTGTCAATGTCAATAAGGACAACATAAGTAACAGAGAAAATGTATGGAAATTATTTTGTTATAGTTTCGTTTGTTAAATGCAATCAAATAAAGATATAAAGTAGCTATGTACGTGGATATCGAATTGACAAATAAAATAGACCGGTAGCAATATTTACTCAACGTCAGTACCTATTGGGAATGAAGTTTTCGAGCAGGGCTGATTTATGATTAAATGGCGCCCGGGTACGGATTACATTTTTTTTTTTATTTTTTTCTCAGGAAGTTTGTTGGAGCATTAAATATAAATTTTGATATCGGGTTCTGCATATCGTTTTCTTATCTTTCCACACAAACACAAATCAGAACATGAATTACATAAGAAATATCGGTAAAATAGTTTGTTTAATTTCATTTAAGAAATAATGATTGAGTGACTTTCTGAGTAACAAACAGTCGGGAGCTTGATGTGTTTTCCGTTTTCTGATTAAATGGCGCCCGGGTGTGGATTATAAATATGATAAAATTTTAAAAATTAAATTGAAAATTTAACCATACAGCAAATATCAATTATATGAATTGTAGCTGCGCACAATAAGAACACAAGTGAACACTTTTCTCGAACAAACATCGCTTCTCGCCTCGTATAGCTTTTTGCGGTACTATACCGCTCTGCTTATGGCTAATACGAGCTGAGAAAATCGCAATAACGAGTTTTTGTTTCAAAATAATGGAACACAAAGAAAGTTTGTAGTTTTAAAATCCCCAAATGGTATACCGTTAACTAATTTTAAAAAAATCTTTATTAACAATTTTTTGTGGATATTTTTGCTAATTTCACTAGATTACGTAAATAACTTTTTATGGCTGATGTCTCTACTTTTTCCAAAGCATACTGCTTGACATTGTTTCGGTATGTTTCTCCAATAAAATCATTACCTCACACTCCCACCTATCTATAAAACAAAGAATGATAATCATTTTGTTGATTGATTAACATGAATAATGATCAAAAGTTTTGAGCATTTTTTTTTCTGTACAATTTTCATGTTGAGTGTTCAAATGATAAATTATTTTGATGAATTTTGTTGATTTATTCCAAAAGAGAAAATCATTCCTGACAGATTGATTGAAAAAAAAAAAATATCGCGTCTTTTCAAGAAATTCCAACGAGATATACCGAACATAATGACGAAATCTCCTATCGTATCAATCTTCTTGTCAGATACTATATGTATGACTACTTCATGATGCCAATGTATAATAATTTCAAAGCTAATCGGTCATTTATAAAACGAATTCATCCTAATCACTCAAACATTTCTATGGTTTTCAGTGTTTTTTTTTTTAATAGATAAATTCAATCCCCCTACTAGCACTCAATCAATATGCGCGCTACTGAAATCCATTTGGCGCCAGAATTTGACACCTCTTCAATAAATAAGTTAAAAAAAAAAAAAATAAATAGCGTCTTAATAAGACGACCCTTAACATAGACTGTAACATCAAAAACGTCAAAGAAAAATTGAAAAAAAAAAATAATGCACTTCATCAAATCGTTCGTAGACTCAAGACCCCTACCCGCATGTTCTTCCTATCGCGGGCGGGAGTTTTTTTTTTTTTTTTTTTTAATCAGATTAAATGCCGCATATAACTTTTCGTCCTCTGCTGTCCAATTTATTTATTCAGTTAATAATAATTTGCCTTTATTACGGCAGGAATTAATCAGCTTACTGTCTGACGCCATACTTGTCAAAGTCAAATACAAATTATTTCTCTTCTTAATATACTATCCAGTATCCACCCGATATCGATGACACCGCGTACTATGGGGCAAATTAGCTTACAAAATTGGAATTTAATTAAACAATAGGACCTGACATTTATCATGTTCCTTCTTCGTAATAATTCAAAGGAATAACTAGTTTCTTGTAGTCACGAATAATGACAGAAAAAGAATACGTTCCACATTCTATTTTTGGTCTGATTTTCGATTTCGTATCTTGTGATAAAAAAAGGAAAAAGTTGAAGAAGAGTGGAAGGTTTTTACATTTTTCAAGTATTTTTTTTTTAAATACATATACGCTGTGGAATACAACGTGAAAAAAAATATACGTTCCATAATAATTCACAAATTCGAAAAAAATGATGAGCAGTAAAAGCGTTTGGCATTTAGCAAATACTCTGGCTATATTTCATAGTATATATGTTGTGGAATGTAACTTTATAATTTTCACTCTGAAGTTTTTTTTTCATTTTCATTTCACATTGGTGCTTAGCTCTCCCGTGAAATTAAATGAGTACAAATCAACACAATATTCTTCCAATTTGCAATTTTAAATTTAGTGCTTATGTCATTCGTAAAATGGGAAATAAATGCGTTCCACAAATTTTTACTCACAATATACGGGTTCTCAAGTGAAAAAATTGTGCGGAAATATTTAATACTTTACAAACCACTTAACAATCAGTTAACTGTTTTGGTTGAAAACCGAAGCTGTGGAACGTAAAGTCAAAGCCTTTAAGGCTTTAAAGTCGTGCAAGACAATGTTTAAATTTCGTTCAAAACGTTTGTTTTTCTTTAATATAATTTTTGTTTTTAGATGGACAGCTGTGCAATGTAAAGATTCGATCGTATTTTTTGGTTTTAAAATATTCACGAAATTGCATACCATAAACTTGCGTTTTATTTTTCTTTATAAAATTTGCTGAAATTTTATTCAAATCAATTGAATCGGGTTAAAGGCGCCTTCTGGTGTTTTTTGACCCTTCTTACCAACCTGAATTAGAATAGTTTATTTTCTTTTTATTTAGTCTTTTGCAGTATATTTTGTCCCACTGTTTGCCTCATCGCCGTTGCCGCTTCGAATGACGGATTTGTCAGCAATCAGCCGTATAATGAAATCAATTCATATGGATATTGAATTTAAATCGCATCGACTATAGACATCGCTTGAGGCTCAAAGAGGGACTTATGACTTGAGTGAGGTGTGTAAATCAATTATATATATCAGACGAAAATGTCATGCAGCTGTCAAACAGTAGCGGATCACTTGATAGCTCTTGTGAACCATCCAATGACGAAGACTACGGCTACGAAAACGACGACGATGACAATGATGACTAATCACCCGCTTGCCAAGGGATAACAGTAGTCTATTATTTGTCAAGTCCAGGTAGCTGGTGGTATGCCTATCCTATTAAAGGTGAAAACGGCGTGTAGTTTTGTTATGAGCGATACGAATGGTGCGTCGTCGTCGTTGTTGGCCATGAAAGATTATCGGGGATTTGTAGGAATGGAATGAAAATAGCCTGTTTAGAGTTGAAGCAAAAGGTCAGGACTTAGGATATATAGCAACGGAAGTCGAAGTTAATCTTCTATTATTTTTTTTTTTCTATTATTTATTTTTCAATAATTCTCTATATGAAATGCCTTGTGTAAATTTGCACGGAAAAAAAAACATCGATTTATCATAAGGGATTTGATAAATTATTTATTTATTTTTGCCGGATTGAATAGTATAGTTATACGCTATAGTGTTAGCTGTCGTAGTCAAAAGCAGAATTGATTTGAAAATCTCAGCCTCGCGGAAAGTTCCTTTTTTAAATTCACAGGATTAACAAAAACTTTTCAAAAGTTTCTGAGACACGGAGACGAAAATTTAAGACAGACCAATAATAAAAATTAATTTGGTGGCGCGATAGCTTGTGGAGAACAAAGGCAAGTTGGAAGTGAGCAGGAATGAGGACCTACATTTTTCAGCCAACACCAAAGTACTAAGATGAGAGACAGTTTTTCATGACACACCCACTTTATCGTAAGTCATTTCAAATTTAATTCAAATTTTTCGTTTAACTCATGTAACACCCTGTGCAGTGATAAAATAATTTAAAAAATAAATAAATTATTTTACCTCTTTTAAGGCTGCATGTGAGATAAAAATTATACTTAACTTAATCTATCTATTTTTCTATACCTGTACTTTATTTTGTCCGGTTTCACAAATAGGGTGAAATGGGGTAAAATCAAAAAAAAAATCAATAAATAAAAAAATCTATTATTTTTTTAAAGGTTCATCTTAGAGAATGGCTTAAAGGATAAACCTTTTATAAAATGTTGCCATTTATAGGGTGATATGGGGTGAACTCAGAAAACTTGTATCCGATTTACAAAATTCTTTCGTGTTTGAAAAGCGCCTTAGGTTTAAAAAAAAAAAACGTCATCCGAATTAAAAATTCTTTCAAATGTTATTTTAAGGGGGTGGTACAAGGGATCATTTTTTCCAATTTTTGCTATTCATAGAGTGAAATAGGGTAAAAATAAAGAAGTAGTAGTCAATTTAAAAATTCTTTTTGTGGTTGAAAACTTATTCTCAGGAAATGGCTTGAAAACATTTTTTTTTTCGTTTCAGTCTTTAGTGTGAAATGGGGTAAAAACAAAAATACATCATAAAATTTTAAAAAAAAAATTTTAATAGGTAAAAATAAAAAAATCATTTTGTGTATGAAAGGTTGTAGCATGAAAATGGTATTCGATTTAAAATTTTGTGTGTTTGGAAAGTAATATTTAGAGGTTGGACTTTTCAATGATCACTCAAGGACTACAAATTTTTTTAAAGCTATATTATCTGTATATATAAAAATGAATCCCTTTTTGTGTTCGTATGCGCATAATTCGGCTAAACAACATCATTCGATTTACATGGAGATTTTTTTGTTGGATTTGTATTGAACCAGATAAACACACAACGGAGCCCTAACTTAAAAAATTCGAACGAAAATTAGAAAATTCGACCAACAAAGTCAAAAGATCGTGAAAACATCTTGAAATTTTAAACTTTTTGAGCTATTTTTTTTGGTTCGTACGCACATAACTCGGGTAAACATTATCAAAATTGGATGAAGATTTTTTTGTTGGATTTGTATTGAATCAGATAAAAAATTGGAAAATTAGGACGAAAAAGTCGGAAAGTCATGATAAAAATTGGAGCTTGCTCGACCTTCTAAAGGAACATTAATAATTTAATCAATTATAGGTGGAACGAAGTTCACTGGGTCAGCTAGTATAGTTATAAAGTGAAATCGGGTAGAAAAAAACAAATGGGGTAAACACAAAAAAGTGGTATTTGAAATTTCTGTTTTCTACTCTTTTTCTAAATTTTTTGGGAAAGAATTGTTAAAACTCTTGTCAGTTTCTTTCCCCTTTGACTTAAAACATCTGGAAAGATAAATCCTTAGTCATCTAATCCTTTTCAATGTTAAAATTGTCAAAGCTTGATATTGCCTGCCGAATACAATTTACTGTTAAATACATTTTTAAAGACTTTTCTTAATATCTTATGAACCTAAGATTTGTCTACCTGGTTTGTCAAAAGTGTCGAAATCGTTTATTAAAATTATAAGACTTTCCCTTACTGTTGTGTTATATTTTATGGCGGATACTGTTAAATTTGGTTCTGAAAAAAAAAACAATATATGTAGGTATACCTATCTGAAAAATATCCAAAAATTATAGATAAGTTTAAAGAAAACTGATTAAATATTAACAAGGAAACGACAAACGAGTTACAAAAAAAATATTCAAAATGTTTTTTAATCTTTTGACTTACAGAACAGTTATCGATTGTCTTTGAATTCAGTAGACATTTTGGAATCATTCCAAGCCTTTTAAAAAGAATTCAATGAATCCTTAGATCAGATAATGACTTTGGCTGCAAAATATAGAACAAAAGGTCAGAATCGAAAGAACGCAATTTAATGTCAGGACATAATAAAGTTATTATACATTTCGAGGTCAAATTCGTTTCTAATAAAACAAACTCCAAATTATTCCAACAGTTTTATCTAAAAAACGTCCAAACTGTACTTTCTAATCTGGAGAGCAATATAAGGTCACCCTTTTCAGTTGAAATTTATTTTATTATTAATCGGCTTAGCATTTTAAAGGAGGCAACTACTATTAACATTTTATTTCAGTAATTCTCCAACCTTTTGCAATAAGAACTCCTATAAAGCTTATCTTCATCTTGCAATCTTCACAGCTTAATTTGAGCTTGAAGCATCTTTTCCCACCCACCAGCACATAACTTCATTGCAAGTGCGCATCATTCCATTATTATGTTCATTGAGAAGAAGAGAAAAAAAAAAAACGAGACACGAAACATAATTCCCCAAACGAAAAAAAAAAAAATAAAATATGAATATTAGGATCTCAGATAAGGACTCTTGGAGATGATGCTCATTTTTCTCCAGCCCAACCGCCATACCATTCCAACAACGAACTATACAAAATCGTCGTAATCATATAGTCAAAGTACCCTCTGAGCACTTAATTGCAGACCTTTTTGAGACCCCGCAAGTCTAGTGATTTTCTTTGCAAACTAAATCGATTGTTGAAGGCTTGTAGGTATTATCCAAAGGTATCCGAGAGTCTTTGCGCAAGCAATATAGGTGCTATTATTAATTGGTCGCTGTCATAAGCTCACCTGGTCTCTGTCTGGGCTTTTCAAGCTGATGCAAAGCCTGAAGTCAGGCATGGGAATTCCTCTTTTTTAAATTGAGATATCTTACGGACAACAATGGGCAACTTAGCCATGTATTTTTTTTTTTTTTTGTAGAAAAGATTGGTGTGGCTTTTTATGATGGCAGCAGGAGGAGGTTTTCGACACGATCCATGATAAATATTTATTTTATTGTTGTATAAATTGCGCAAACGGAGCAATCAAGGAAAGAAGGAGTAGTTTGTTGGGAGTGGCTAGGTCTGAGCCAAGCTGGAGGATCACGAAACTAATTTAACTGGAAATTTTCATTCTATATGTCATTGTCAAATAAGGTGGATTTCATAAAGATTTCAAGCCATAGGTAAAATTTGTATGATTTTTGTCATAAAAACGCTTTGAACCTATTACACAATCAAGCCTATACAAAAATTATTTCGCCAGCCTCTTTCATGATCTAAATCCTAGTCATTACATTTGAGTGAGGGTTAAAATATTTAACTAAAATTTTCGGCTTGAAGTTTTCAATTTGGTAGTCCACAGCTTGGACTTTGGAACAAAATTGAAAACGATTTTACAATAGCTCCATTGCTTTAAAATTGAAAATATAAACTGGCAAACAATTTTGTGGAACGTATTAATTTTTCATTACTCTCGTCGATTGAAAAATGAATACGATCCACAATCTTTTGCTGTCCATATTTTCATTTAGTGGATGACTAACAGTAGGCAGACGAAAAAATTAAGTACTTATTGTAAAAGCTTTTGAAATCTGTCGATAGATTAATTCGGTTCGAAAATAAAAGCTGTGGAATGTAAACTTAAAAACTCCATAATCAATGATATTCTGGTAATAATTTATTTGTATTTTGTTTTAATTTAATTTAAAGCTTGATTTCGGAATAAAAATAAATTTTTCATAATCAATTATCAGTTTGAAAATTTGAGCTTTATATTCCACAGCTTCCATTTCCGAACAAAATTTATTGTTAAACTTATTTCAAGTTTTTTTTACAAAATGAAAACTTTTTCCTGTTGCTTGCAAAACAACTGTGGAATATATTACATTTGTATTTTCCAAGAACTCACTTTGCGGGGATTAATACGATATTTCCTGCGAGTAAGAAATTGAATACGATCCACAATATTTCACCGATTATTTAATTAGTTTAATTTAGTCCAAAACCTTTTGAATTTTTAAATCAATTGTTTTTGTTACGAGTAAGATGCTGTGGAACGTTACTGACGAAAATTTCGCGGCAGCGAAATTAAGGACAATTGCTCAGACATAAAAATAAATTGTATTTGTATGTGTGGCGTTGAAAAAAATTGTGGATTGAGTTTTTTCTTTATTTTTAAAGGAATAAAATGTGTAGATACACTGTGAGGAAAACTGAGCGTGTCATAATTTGTTTAGTTCATCTGTTCTTCTCTACTTAATCTAGGTAGGTAAGTGGTTAAAAAAGGTGAAATGGCATAATTGTGGAACTAATGTTTTTAAGTTTCATCAGACCTGGAAAATAAAGTTAAGTAAGAACTGGTTTCTTATATTATTATTTTTTTTTTATTATTTTATTGAACTCACATTCGATGAAATAAATTTTTACGTTCCACATGTTTTTGTATTTGTATTTTCTTTTTCAAACCTCAAGGGGAAAAGATAATCCAAAAGAAACAGGGAAAGTCATAATTCATGTTAATACATCTTTTTTGTTTTGAGGAACAATTACGGAATGAATTCCACACAGTCCACACGCAAAAACTGTTGCATGGAAAAAACTTCATGATTTCTGGTGAAATTCACAACAAAAAATCCTATTCAAATAATTACGTAAAATTCTTTTGGCATAAGATCAAGGATATACACGTTTTCCATTGATGATCAGACCATGATAACGTAAACAGCAAAAAAGAAAAAAAAATTGTTCCTAAAAAACATTAACTGACTGTGAGTTCTACAAAAGTGGAAACCCAAATGAGTACCTAATACATCAACCGTGTGCCTTCTGCAAGCTATTTTCACCGCGAATAGAGTCAAATTAATCACAGACAAAGAGCTGTCACTTTGACATGAACAGCAGCAGCTTCAACTTCAACTTAAGCTTCAGATGTGACTGTGTTATGTTTGGTGTGCTGTCCATGCCAGGATAAGTAGATAGGTATATACTTGCACGACGAAGAAGACGACGACGACGACGAGAAGACAACGACGACGAAACGTTTCTGTGCCACAACATGACATGTAATGTAATCTATCGTTGTGGCTGAATTATTTCTGGTGTCATTGCATGGTACTGGGTGCGTAATTACGTCATTCATTTTCATCAAGCTGACGGACGAACCCAACGAGTTTTCTGATGCCATCAAATCTAGTCAACCTATAACTAGCCAAACAACTTACCCACAGTGGGGTAGTTTGCCATGAAATGTGGCAGTATGTATTTTTTTTTTATTTTACACAAGCGATTTAGTCTAAGAATTTGTTTTTTCTCATTCATTTATTTGTTAGTATTATTTATTTTATGTACATATTTTATTTATTTTATTATATTTATACTATTTTATTTATTTTATATTTTCTTTATTTAATTTATTTATTATTATATTTTATTAAAATTTTATTATATTTTATTTATTTTACTTATTTTATTTATTTTATTTATGTTATTTATTTTATTTATTTTATTTATTTTAATTCTTTCATTCATTTTATTTATTTTATTCATTTTATTTATTTTATTTTATTTATTCCATTTATTTTATTTATTTTATTTAAATTAATTTATTTATTAATTAAATTTATGTAATTGTATTTACTTATTTTCAAATTAAAATATTTTGTTTTCACTTTGGATGTCAGTGCAATTTTTTATGATAAAATACCCCACTATACAACACAACCCACTGAAGTGTCATTTGAACGACTAAGCAAGTAAAGAATGCCACAATCAATCATAAAGATGACCCGCTTGACAGTGCTAATTTTTCACTTTGCGTTCGAGAGCAAAAGAGAGCCTGTCTGATGCCCGGGCCGGGCGTATTGCGTTGAGTTGTTTGCGTGGTAGGGCCATTATGATTGCAGATGATATAATATTGATTCCCGGGAGGGCTGTCTGTCATTCTTTGAGAATATATTAATAATTTTGTCATGTCATTTTGCTTTTGAGAGTTTTTGTGTAAATAGCAGTCTGACAGCAGGCGATAGCTAACTTTTTGAAAGTGGAATGAGTTTTGAGTAATTGAATCTTTCTGTTTCAGAGTTGAAAATAAATGGCCATGGTCTTCAAATTTATTAATATGGGATATTATTTAAGATAAATAAAACGGTTGTATACACATTGTGTAGGGAAACATTTTGAAAAATTAGTTAGATCGTAAAATGTGACAGATTTTCCAATCCCTTTTGAAGATTTAACACTTGACGTATTCTAATAGCAGAAGTTTTCTTTTTCTACAAAACAATTTAATAACAATTTTCTTTACGATTTGAATAAGGTTTCAATTTCGGTATTTGTTATTTTGTTTGTTTACTGTTTGAACAGCAGGTTTTTTATTTGTTCATAAAATTTAAAGAGGTAAATACCTAACTCGTTGATTTGACAATTTCGTTTGCAAAAAAAGGTTTTTTTGGTTTAACTTTTAATACAGAATGTCAGTTGGCTCGTTGGTCTAGGGGTATGATTTCCGCTTAGGGTGCGGGAGGTCCCGGGTTCAAATCCCGGACGAGCCCAGGAGTGCTATATATTTTGATTTTCTTAACTAGGTCTAAAATATCATAAGGATTATCTCGAAATAATTTTCAGGAATTGATTTTTAAGTGGTTTTTGCAGCGTTATTTCTAATACCCATCGAGATAATTAATCAAGAGATAGGTCGATTCAATGAACACTTTAAAGTTTCTGCTAAGTCCGTTTCGTGAAATACTTGCATTGAACTTATCCTCTGCGGATAGTGTGAGATTGCATGTTGCCAACTAAATAAACCCAATATCTTTTTTTTGTGTGGAGATATTGAACGTTTTTTCAGAGATATTACAGTTTTTTTTGTAAATATTATAGGTTGTTTTTTTTAGAGATCAAAATATTGAACTTGATCTCTGCTGAGTGTTAGGTGGCGTGTTGCTTATAAAATAAACCCAATATCTTGTTTTTGTATGGAGATATTGAACTTTTTTTCAGAGATATTGAAGTTTTTCATTCTAATATAGAACTTTATCTCTGCGGATAGTGTGATATTGCATGTTGCCCACTAGATAAACCCAATATCTTGTTTTTGTATGGAGATATTGATCTTTTTTTAGAGATATTGAAGTTTTCTTGTACATATCATAGGTTGTCGTTCAAAATATTTAACTTTATCACTGCTAACAGTATGAGATTGCATGTTTCCTACTATATAAACCCAATATCTTGCTTTTTTATGGAGATATTGAACTTTTTTCAGAAATATTGAAGTTTTTTTTGTACATATTATAGGTGGTCGTTCGAAATATTTAAATTTGTCTCTGCTGATAAATTGAGATTGTGTGTTGCCCACTAAATAAACCCAATATCTTGTTTTGATATGGAGATATTGACCTTTTTTCAGAGATTTTGAAGATTTTTGATACATATTACAGTTGTTCGCTTAAAATATTGAACTTAATCTCTGCGAAGATTGCGTGTTGGCCACTAAATAAATCCAAAATCTTGTTTTTTTTTATTGAATAATGGAGATATTAAAGTTTTTTTTTTTATTAATCAACACAAAGAAAATAGCCCAAATTTAATTGAAGTAATTAAATAAGCGGATTATTCAATTTCAACACTTGGATTTAAACAAGAAGTTAATGGTGACAATTTTTATCACCACTTATGTCGTCTACATCCTCCCTTTTTTTTTGTTTATTTTATTTGTAAATGTCAACAAAAAACACATTTATTTTTTTTTTAACATTTATAAAGTCATGATTTTATGGCTTTCAGCTGTCTTATTTCAGAATTAAGCTAACATCTAAATAAGCTTACAATTTTTCATGCCTCATACACATTTACTTTCCAAAAATAATAATATTTCAACTTGAGTCACTTTTATAGCCGAATAGACATAAAGATGGTAGAAATAGCGTCTATCATAAATAACCCTCTTAACTGCTTCTCACTAACAACGCACCAAGAACAGTACCTATAACGTCAGCTCTAACGCCATAACCATTTTATAGATGTGTACATATGTATGTTTGAATATATGCAATGCAACAAATATTCCAGACAATAAACATTCACACACATTCAACGACGAACGAAACTGCTTGAGTAATGTGAGCTATTTACCCTTTTGATAGGCGCGGATATTACTCGAGGGTTGATTTAGGGAATACTTTGCCACCCATTCCTTTTTATTATAGGTACCCACGACGAACGAGGAGGATTGGGAAAAAAGGAAGGTTCTTCTTTATGCGATTATGAAAATTATTTGCTGCCACACGCAATTGAATAACAACTTCAAACTCGATTTTGGCATTTCAACTTTTACAAATAGAGAAAATATAGAGGGAAAGCCTCCCCGTAGCTCAATAAGCTCTTTGTATCGCAGCCACTCCATCCCCAGCATGCCTACGAATCCCATACAGAAATAATATTCCCTGGCATTGATAAACAGAAAGTTCTGTATCCTTTTACATTTCCGCTTTTCCGCCATTCTGCAGCGCACTCGACGAACATTAAGAACAAATTTATTGCTCGAACGTTACTCAAATAAACGGTTTTAAAATAAAATGTTCTCAAATTAGCTCAGACCTTAGGTCTTTCGTATATCGTGCCGCGGTGCTGCCACTGCCACCCTACCGCTGCTACCATGTTCGGCGTTCGCATTTGAGTACGTTACGTGGCCATTTATCCTTCGGTGGCGCGTCTTGCACCTCGTTGGGTGTGAATGGCGGACGGAAATATTGGCGTTGTTTCTATGGTTTAATTTGGATTGGATTTAGTAGTGCCACACACTGACTATAGTATATGTAAGTATAGAGCTGCATATAGAGGGTAATCGTTCTTTGGTTTAAATTTACGATCGAATTGCAAAGATATGGGAGAACTTTTTTGGAGAAAGGTTCCCAAATGGAGTATAGGTATAGGTACATAATAAGGTTTCTATCTCTTTATATCCTTGATTTGGAGTTGGGGTTGAGGATTGTAAATTACATTTTGGTAGTGGCACAGTGGGCGGGAAGGGGGTTCGTGGTGGTAGATATTTCTAAATTGACTTCCGGGAGTTAATGTTTGAAAGTCATTTGTTAGTGTGAGGTTAGCGCAAAGAGGCTCTTTCAAAGGACTTAACTACAATTGGATTTGAAAGTTATTTGAGATTGTTTTTCATTGAATCCTAGTTGTTGCAGTAAAAACTGTATGTATGTATTTTTGTATATGTGTGTCTATTTTTTATGATATTGGGGAACTTCAAATTAGGTACAACAAAAGACTACTACAGCCTAGGAAAATGTATACCTATAAATTCTTCTTTTTACCTATACGTTATTTGCTTTAAGATAGATAGGTAGGTAGGTAACGTATACTAAATGAGTTATAAAAATGTTCAAAGTGAGTGACCGAGGTGAGTTATTTTTGGATCTGATTATGTCTTATCTTGTGTAAGAAAATAGTAGGTAATTGAGTTATATAAAATAGTGTAAAAGAAATGGAAGAGCAGATGAATTATAGTTAAAATCTCAGAAATGAGAGGAATAACAAGTTAAGCTATTTTTTTTTTTTCATTATTTTACCGAGTACATATTGTGCTCAACTTTTGCTACCTTCAAAATTTTTACTTCATAGTTTTATTCAAGAAATAATGTTATTTACAAATTTGCGCTCTAAGAATTTAAATGGTCACTGGGGCGTATGAGTGTTTTTTTTTTTAAATAATTTATTTTTTAATAATTTATATATATAATTCGATTAATGAAATTCTAGAAAGAAACATTTATTTTAAAGGAATAATCTATTTATTTATTGTTATCAGTTCTTTAATAAAAGAATAAATTCAAATTGATCTCTTTAGTATTTTTCCGATTATAACTCAATAAATATAAGTTAAAGCTAAGATTGATTTAATCTCTGAATGAAGTCTGAAATAATATTATTATTTTTTAATAAGCCCCAAAAAAAATTACAAATTCTCGGGCTCGTCCGGGATTTGAACCCGGGACCTCCCGCACCCTAAGCGGAAATCATACCCCTAGACCAACGAGCCAGTTGAAAAGGTTTCAATAAATTAATTTTAAAATCCAAAAACAAAACAAAAAACCTTATTAAGTAAGCTAAGCCTAAAAATTTATAAACAAACACTTTTAAATTTTTTTCACCTAATTAAACAAGCTAATAGTTGCTTAGTCATAGCAAAAGGTGTTTTATTTAAAAAAGACTTAATAACGAGACATTTCAAATAAAGCATTTTGGACTCCCAAAAACAAACAAAAAAAAAAAACAAATATGTATTTAAAAACTGTTGAGCTTAATTTTTGAACATATAATAATTTATCATCTTGAACAACATATACCTACTTCGAACCCGTGCATGGGTCATATTGGTTTTTTTTTTAACAGGAATGAAACTCAGTACCTACGTCTAAATGATAAATATTTGTTTATATTTTTTGGAATTTTTGGTTAACATGGTTTAAAACAATATGTAGGTCAGTTGGCGTCTTGCAGAGTCCATATACAATTTCGAAGCATTTTCTCGATTTCGATGGGGATGTTAACTGTTAGGGATCCCGGACTTTTTTGGGATACATAAATAACATGATTTCAAGTAAAAAATAAATAAATAAATTTTATGGCACAACAGCTCATGAAGAACTAGGGCCTAGTGACTTACAACTCTCAACCATTCCTGTGTGCGTGTCTGCAGGAATGGAGGGGACCTACAGTTTATTGCCGAATCCGAACGGCTAACGAGCGGCACTTTTCTGTGACAGGAGATACTCTTGGAGGATTTGTCAATTCCTCGCAAGAGGCAGTAGCCGTTTTTTCTTTTTTTAAATAAATAGGTGGCGAGGCTGGGGATCGAACCTTAGACCTCCGGCATGACAGTCCATCGCACTAACCATCACGCCACGGCTACTACATGATTTCAAGTAGCTCAAGGAAAAATATCGGTAATTTCAGGAGAATACGCTAGCGAGTTGAGAATTGAGATAGCCTCTTAACAAGATCGGAAAACCGTGAAATCTTTGGTGCAAAAATTATATGCCTACCTTTGCTCTATGGTAGATGCTGTCCACTTTACTGTCACTTTCTCTGAATTTAGAAAATGTAGAAATCTTTGGTGAAGCTCCCGAGGAGTAGTTTTACTGTAAGAATGCTTATATCTTTTTTTTTGTACATATTCGCTGAGGTGAAAATATGGCTATTTGGAGAAAAAGGCAACAATAGAGGTTCTGACCACGAGACCAGGCGATGCTTTGTTATTCCCGTCTCGGTCTTGTTAAAATCGAAAAAAGGTATCGTCTTGGTGTTAGTCTCGGTATTGTAAGTATCATATTTTCTGATTTGTCACTTTGTTGCCTTGTTTTTTTTTTTTTTTTATTATTTATTTTTTTTTTGGAAGAAATATCGAACTTAAGTTTGAATCTATAAGCTGTTGCTAGATAATTCAATTTAACTACAATATGCTTCCAAATCCGAACGGCATAGGTGAGAGATACATTTCCAGAGACTTTTTCGTCGGATTTGTCAATTCGCAAGAGGGGGCTAACCAAACACTTATCTGCTAACTTATACAAAAAATCTATGGCAGGACTTGCATGATGTTCCTGTGATATAACTTCTTTTTTTTTTTTTTTTGAAAAGAAGTAATTTTGTCTCAAATTTTATGTGACAGGAATCATTATTTTTTACCTTGGGGTAAAACAAAATTTATAATCAAAATCTATTGACAGACTCACTATCTTGAATCGTCTAGAATTAAAATATTCATTTAATTCCTAATATAATATTTTACATATTTTCTAAGGTAAATTCTTAATAAATTAACATTTATGAATTGTTTTTTATTCTGACATTTGCCATTAATATAATTTATCTTATCCAAACCAAGACAAAAGTCATTTATAATATTTTTTCTTGTTGTAAATTTAACCTGTCTTGGTTATTAGTAGCACTGAAAATCATGTATCCCATTTACCATCCCCAAAAACACAATATTAATGACCAAATTAATAAAAACGTACGCATAAATAACATCAACGGATGCTTATCGGCACCTTATTTTTTTCAAAAAAAAAAAAAAAAAAATTAAATAAATAAATATTATTGGCCATCTATAATGTGGCTCCCATATAACCACACAGACAGACAGACAAAACAGACAGAAAGAACCCGCCATTAAAGCTGTTTTTGCTCTCAGCACATTAATTTGTATATATTTTTTTTTTTTTTCGAGCGAAAGATATTTCAATTTTCACTTCGATAATATCTCACAGTTTTTAATACGAAAACGAAAAGATACAAGAATTTACGACCAAAGCATCTGTGGGCTGTCATCATCATCGGCGGGCAAAGGCGACATTGTGAACATGACAATTTTTCACTCGCAGATAATCAACAAGAAGAAATTACAATCAGAAGAAGCAGCAGGAATAAACAACAAAATGAAGAAGAAGAAGAACTTCATGTTGTACTATACGGTACGGTGAGCGTCTTATTCTTGGGCCTCAGATCACATCTCTTGGCTCTGAATATGTCTTTGGGTTTTTTGAAATAAGATATCACAATAGTACGGGGTAGATAAATCATTTCGCTTGGTTGGATGCGTTCGTTGGGTATATCTATCATGGTGGTGATGGCGGTAAGAGAATGCTGAAATGTTCTCTAATTACCCCCGGAAAAGGGCTTGTCACATGCAGAGACCCCCACTGTACACACATTCAGAGGGATCCTCACAACGACTATAATTAATGATCTTCAATTCACCCCAGCTAGAATTTTTATAAGGAAATCACAGGAGCGCATTCAGTCGTAAATGGGAAAAATTCAATTGAAATAAAATGACGTATAACAGTTCGACGAAACAAAGAATCAAAAAAGAGATGAACATACAAGTTATTTAAATAAAGAGGAGGTATAGCTTAAGGGTTTTCTTTACAGAATCAATCAGAATTTATACCTTTTCACCGCACAAAATCAAAAGAAACGCTCTAAATTTAGGTTACTTTTTAAAACGTCAAAACAAATCCCTAAATCGAAATTCAAACTTTGTTGATCTAAAACGACTATACTTTTACTAACATAGACATACAAAAAATGTGGCGCCCCTCAGTTAAAATGGGCCTTTAGACAGACCCCTTTGAAACCCTTTCAACACTCCAGCACTGCCAAGTAGAACTACGTGCTTTGCAATGCAAGGTGATCTTTCGATTTAGTTTTAGATTAATGTCAGAGTTTATAATTAGACATGTTTCTTGCAACGCATGGCCAGACCGCAGAGACACGGACAGATCTGATTAATACCGGCGGCGCACAACATCGTTCGCTCAACCTCTTCATAATCGCTGATTGAGAGATCGATTCTCAACAGATCGATAAACTCATTAATTAAGAGTGAGAAAGAGAGAATGAATGGAGTGGACATGGATCTGAATTGTGAAACCGAGAGGGGGTCTTTAAGTGGTGGGCTTCTCTCACCCATATACCTGAATGCGTCCGTCCGTCGTATCGTGTCGCGTCGCAAACGAACGAAATATAGTCGTTGTTTATGCCATCTGACATGGCCAACTGTCGGCTAATTTATTCTCAGTCCGATGATTAATAAGTGAAACGATTTTAAAATTCTTGTTAGCTGGCAAACGATTGGGAAAAAGGTTGGGGAGGGTATAATAATCCCAAAAACCGGAGATCTTCATCGCTCTCTCTCTCTTCCCGGGAACCTCGCTTAATATTATTATATAAAATATCAAACGCCCATTAACAGCACCCATTGTGACAATGATAAATGTCCAACCAGGGACCATTTAGTAGCTCTCTCTCTCTCACTGGCAGTTATACACAGGAAGGGGTTAAGAGGGCAACACAGGGGATTTTAGATTTATTCGACAAGCACATTGTGTGTGGATATAAATCATCGAAAATATTTAGTGTCAGGCTATATAGTATGCATATTTACAACGGGATTTTGCATATTTATGTAATGTGAAGTCTATTTTCGAGATACAGTTGGCTGATAGTGCTGGGAATTTATGAATACGGTTCTATGTTTTGGTTGATTGTCATGATGATGATGATAATAATAATAATGATGATGATGATGCAGTGCGATAGTGAGTGCCAGCAATCCGGTGTGTGGTTTGAGGTTACCAGCTATACCAATGGATATCCATAAAGCTACAAATTAAAAGGTACAAAGTAACTGTTCATATAGAGAGGGAATTCGTAGTGTATTGAATTTTTGGATGGAAAATATGAATGCATCAGAATTTGAAATGAAACAGGAGTGGACTGTCTTTGAGGCAAAATTTGAGGCAAATTTCCATAACCAAAATCTTTGGGGATTTGAAATTAGATTTCAGAAACAAAAGAAAAGGCTTTCACGAAAAGTGACAAAGAATTAAAATTTATGAAGAATATCGTAATAAATTTGTATTATTTTATTGAATCTGGGACCTACAGACTGTAGTAGGGGCCAGTTGTAGGTGCAATCGCGGTTCAGAAATTTTAATTCACCAATTTCGGCGGATTAACTGAGGTTTAACGATGATTCGGAGATGTAATTGGCATTGTAATGTAATCACATCCTTGGACCTTGAACCATAATTGACCGTGATTTAATCCGCCGAAGTCAGCGAGTTTAATTTGCTGAACCACGTTTGATAAACCGGCCCTAAATGGAACAATAAACAAATTTTCTCTGTGATAAGCGCTATCATCAAATTTAAACCAATGATTTGGATTCAACAAGTCGAAATATCCCCGCGTGCCCAACGTCACCTTAAATAATATTTTGGTTATATAATTTAAAAAATATTCAAATTCGAAATATGGTAAAATTCAAATTTTTGTTTAGCAAATATCCAGATTTTTATAATTGATTGCATAAATGAATTGGACAAACGATTACGATAGGTTCCATTCCGTTAAGTAAAATTTTAATTTTTGTGTAAGGTGCTATAAAAAAGAAAAGTTAAATAATTTTTGAAGTAAGGCTGGACAAACGAAAATTTTTGGTGAACAATCATAAGAAGCCGGTGGACAATCGCACCCACTTGATCTCATCCTCCTAAGTCTTCATTTTCAGGGAGTAAACGACTTTTTTGTTTAGTGAAAGTTGCTATAAAAAAGAAATGTTGAACAACAAGGGTAGACAATTATAAGTGGACAAACGAACCCACTTGGTCCCGTCCGTGTAAGTTAAAAATAATTGGGAGCGCTAGGCGACTTTATTGTCTGTGAGGGTTTTGCTATAAAAAAGAAATTTTGAATAACTTTTAAACTAAGGGTGGACAACCGAAAATTTTGTATGGACAATGTTAAGAAGTCGGTAGACAAACGAACCCACTTGGCCCCAACCTCCTAAGTTATAAATTTAAATTATGGGCCGTAGAGGCGTTTTTTGTTTTTGGGGTACTTGCTATAAAAAAGGAAAGCTTAGGTAATAACTTTTTTCCTGAGGGTGGACAAACGATTTGTTTGCCTGGACAAACGTGGACAAACAATGGACAAACGAATGCGACATATATTGTCAAATATTTTGGGGTCGAGATTCTGGCGTCACACAGCTTATACACTCCCATTATGTATATAGTTAAATTATAGATATTAAAATGTATGAATAAAGAGAAATAATTAAATCAGTCAAATTATATGCAGGTATGTATGTATGTAAATGTGTATTATGTAATGTAACTCACCCAAATCGTTTAATGCACGATAATCTGCAAATAAAAAGTAGAATTAAAAACAAAAATAAAATTATTTTATTATTTATTTATATTATTAAATTTGAATGTAAATGCCTTAGTTAAAAATCGAATTATTTTTCATAAGAATTATACACACAAAGTTTCTATACCAAAATTTGAACTTGACTTATAACAATGTTGCGTTCTAAGCTCTGGATTATTCTCGGATGACAGACAACATTTATTTTTGTTTTTGACTGGTAAATAAATATTTTGAAAACGGATTAATGTATTTTTTGAAGTTTGGTTTTTAGGTGCCAAATATTTAAAATTGGCATAGATACACCGGGGTGGTCGTTAGAAAAATTCTAAATCGGTCACAGATAAAGAAAAAAAAATAATAGCAATTTTGTCTGAATTTTATTTGTATCCCATAAGCCTATAGTTTATAGATCGAAGTGAGGTGAAATTTTCATACAAAAAAATAGTTTTTTTTCCAGGCGTGAAAAATACAATAAAATTAAATGCAATTATTTAAGCGACAAGGAGGAAGAAATTTGTTTCGAATTAAATATAGTTCAACGAACTTATCTAAACCAAAATATTAAACAAAATGTATTTTCTTTGGAAACCTTTCGACGCAAGATTTATTGATGTTCCATTTTGATTTAGATTTCATTTCGCATTGATGTATAAACTAGGCTATATATATTCGCTATTTTGGTATTATGTTAATCGCACAAAATGCGAAAAAAATGTAATGCTTGCAGGTTGAAGCCAAACAAGTATTGGAGAAGGATTCTTTTTTCCCCCGCTTAGGCGTAAACAAAATTATTTAAAAAAAACAACGGAAATACTAACAACGTAATGCGAGAATACTTTTTAAAGCCGAAAATATGTTCCTTTATCTTTATTTTGTTGTTATATTATTTATTTAAGAAAAGAGTTTTAAAAAAATTTACAAAATCATTTATTTTTTTTTGAAATTTTTACTTATTTAAAAGTTTATTTTATTCCTCGTATTTAATCTGTCGATACATTTTTAAACGAATGTTAAGAAAAACTTTTTTTTTTTCTTGGAAAAAACAGCCCCTCCGTTGAATAACTAGTTAATATCGACTGGGTGAAAATTAAAATAGTAAATATAATAAAATATTTTTGTTTTTTATCTGAAACTAACCAATGGCCAAACATGAAAAAAAAAATTAAGTAGAAATTTGAAACCCGCGTAAATTAGATTTTACAGCAAATAAAAATTCTATTTGTTTCTAATTTTAAAGCTGAATTATTTGAATAACCTTTTTCGAAGGAAATTGTATAAACTAATATGTAACAGCCCATTACATTTTCAAATTAAGCGTCGGAGAAACATTCGTTTAGGGGCCTTTGAGCACTCGTACAAATGTAGTTAGACTTTAATATTAATGAGGACTTTTAAAATCTTCTCAAGATTCAGCCAAAAGAAGCTACTTATACACCAAACCAAAAATCAGCTTTCCCCTTTCACAGAATCATGAAAAAAGTTTGACATTTTGGTCGACCAAATATTTTCGGTAAAAGTTCCAACAAAGTTTTTAAATGCAGTTTTTATGTTCATATACGGTCGTCCTTTTTGGTTTTCTTATCGAGCTGGCTATTAGGAATTTCTCGCCTTCGCATTTTTGACATTAAACCTACCAGCCAACCCTGTTTATCATCAATTATTATTATGTTGACTGGAATTCAGAGAAATAGGTACGTATTGTCGTAAATTCATTGACATCCTATTGAACCTATCGAATTATAGATGCCCCAAAAATATATCCACTTCATGACAAGTGGTGATTTATCAAAAATAGCAAAACGGAGATTATAAAATTCACAATGCAAAATAATTTCATTTCTGTTTCCGGTAAAATGTTTCGAATAACAACAATACCCATTTCGTATACACCACACAACATAAAACACTGAAAATCTATTCGAAATTCAAAATTCTAACAGAGCCTGAGCCACGAGCATACGAGTATATATTAAAATGAAGTCTATGTGTATGTATTACTATGACCACTAACAATTGTCAAAAATCGACCTAATCGTACCTACACAAAATTTCTGACACTTGGTGCAAATATTACTACAAAACAACATCTGCTGTCCCGAGATATTATTTGCTCAACATTTCCGGTGTCATGACATAACCATTGTTCCTGTGAAATGATAACAATTTTAACGTCAGTTGCCCTTATTTATTTGGTTGTCTTTTTTTTTTTTCAATTCTTTTGAAAATTTATTGGTAGACATATTTTGAAATGAAAACTCATTTGCATTATGTTTGTACTCGGTTGGAGGTTGAAGTAAACTACCACGGTACGTAACTGCGTTTATTTAAATTTCGAAATATTCAGGAGTGTTTACATTTGGAAAATGAAATAGTGTTTGTTTGCTTTTTTTTGGTATTGATTGTGGTTGCTTGGTTTTGACTGTTGAGTGTGTCATTTAATGGTTCGATGACTGCTGAGGGCAAACTTATCACCACACCTGGGTGGCTGGATGTCGATTTCACTTCACCTCATTGAGATGCTTAAACAACAATTTCATGAATGTATGAATTTAATTACAATCCTCCTAATCTTCTAAAAAAAACATTTTACTTGGGATTCTGACAATTTTAGGTCTTGAATATATTCCACTGAGATTTCATGCGAGAACACCCGGGTCAAACATCAATCTTCTTTGAAATACGTGCGGTAAAATGTTTTGTTCTTGTTTTTAAGTATTTGTTTTCATTTAAGATGTCATAAACTTACCTTTTTCACTTATACCTACATGTACCTGCCAGGTCGAGCATATCTTTTGATGCAATCTTTAAGGCAGGGATTTTTTTTTTCTATTTACTGGTTTTACTTATTTTGGGTTATTATATTAATCTCTTGTTATCTATCTTCAAAAGAAATATACAGGAACTAATCTTTATTTGCTTTCAGCATATGCGGCATCTTTTTGAATAAGATATTTTGTAAGAGAAAATATTTGAAATGGTAAGATTCTAAAGATGTGTATATTATTTGTTAGGATATTGTTTTGATAAACCGCAGTTAAAAAAAAAGATAATGTTATCTTAGAGACCCAATCCCTATTATGAAATTTCTTTTGTTTACCTTTTTTCAAAAATTATTTCTTGATAAACAGAAGCGATACAATGTTTGGTTATTTAAGTCAAATTACTTTGGGAAAATGTAATCTTTTTAATTTGTTCATTTTTACGACATTTATCTTTTGGTATAATCATTTTGTTTCTAATTCATGAAACCTGCTTTAATTGCAAAATACTCTTCATTTAATATATTTCATGGAGAAATAATAATTTTACTATTAATCGTAAGATTTGTTTTTGCCAAATGTAAACTGTTTTGTAAAAATACGTTCCACTTTCTTGTTCATTCGGAAGATTTGTTTTGATCAACTTTAAAACGTTTTGTAAAAATACTGACAGTATGTTCATGGAGAAAAAAAATCTTCCATAAGTTCGTACTATAGCAGACCTGCATATCTCAGCTTGGTGGATTAGGTAGGACATTTTGAGTTCAGTATATTTCCGGATTTGTGAACGCCCAGAAAAAAATGTATAGATATTTAGCTTAGCAATAGACAGCTTAACATAAGCCTAATACACAGCTCGATAGAATTAATTTAAACGTGCTTCAAGAAAATCCAAAGGTTTGCTTTTTTAAATTTACATTCCACACATCTTTTTTTAAAGTACGATCTGTAATTTCGAATTCTGATCACTTAACCACAAGGGAAAAGGTCATTTTAACATGGGAACATCTTGAAAATTGTGATTCAATGATTTTCTATGAAAAGAGGAGCTGTGGAATCTAAATTTAAAATTATTTCCTGGCGATTTAGGGTAAGACAAGAAACTCAATTTCAAATGCTTAAAAATGTAAGGGTGTTAGAAAATTCATGAATCCGTTATTTTTTTTAAATAGAAAAACTTTGGAATATTAAGATAAAGACGATAATCGTTTACCTTTACTATTAAATTTTTCTTCGCTTCATGAAACTGGATTTGTTAAGAAATAAAACGCAACGTTGCTCTTTAAGAAAACCCTAAATTATATCTAATAAATACTTTAATAATATAATATATATAAAAATCCAATGAAATGTAAAATGAATACGTTCCACAAACGTTTTCTCTTTAAAATGTTTAATAATTCAGAATAAAATCTGTTGGTTTTGGTTCAAAAATGAAGCTGTCAAATTTTGTAATTATGATTTTTACTGAAAAACTCTTTAATTTGACCCCCTTTCATATGGAACTTTATAGGTTCCACAATCTCTCACATTTAAATTAATTTTGTTTACAACCACGAAAATTTAATGTACGTTTCGATCACACGAACTTGTTCTGGTGGGTCAAAATTTGAATGAATGGCAAATTTTCCAATAACATCGTTATATGACATTTAATAGAGAGAAATTATGAGAAAAGTAATCAAAATTTGGGTTTTTTTCTGTTTTCTTGGTTTACGGAAAAAAAATATTTTTTTTTTCAATTTTTACTGGATTCAGCCATAAAATGGATATCTACAACCCAAGAGATGGTCCTAAAGTTACCCTGGTTAAGACACAAATGCCTAGCTTCCCAAGCAATCACCCTGTTTTTCTAGTGAAATAAAGAAACAATTAAATTTACTACATCACACAGTTTATTGTGTCTCTAATTAATTTTGTCCTATAAAAGCGATTTAAATTAATAAAGCCAGTCTCACACTATGGCCGAACAATAAAACGCATCACCACACCACACCAACGACCGCCACCGTTGGTTGAATGCCATTATGGTGCGCCGAGCGGCAACGGCAGCAGCAACCGTACACTGCCTGTCCTGGCCTGGTCTGGCTAGGAATACAATAAAACCTGATGATCAACTCAATTGTACTCCATGTGGAAATGGAAACAGAAAGAGGAGCACCCTGTTTACTACACCGCCGGCCGTACAATGCAGGCATTTGCTATAAAGCTGAAGCTGCACTACCGACTACCGTCAACGTCCGCAACCGAGGCCCCTTACTGGGGGCCGTAAATCATTTCGAATTATTGCCCAAAAGGAGAACACATTGCACTCAGGGGATAGGATCGGGGTACAGAGTGTGTACGCCTGTATTTGTGGACGACGACGACGGCGACGTATACTGCACTGGAATTAAAAGTAAATTACAATTTCAGATCGGCTCTTTGATTTATGTGTTAATTAAATCATTTTATGGTCGCACTTAAAGCGATATGTTGTTGCCTGTGTGTATAGAACAGAGGGTATGAGTTGTTGTATGCCGAGTGGTTTTATATAGTTTGGCTTTGTTGTGCTAGGCTTTATAGGTGTAGGAAAATGCAGTGTGTACGTTCACGTTCATGTATGTATGTGAAAATGTGTGTGCATTTCCTAGACGGGAATAGATAAACCGTGCATTTGTGCGTTTTGCTTGATACATTGCACTTGGTTGTAGTTTAACAATAATTATTATCCCTCTGGAGAACTATATACGATAAAGTAACAGTGCCAGTGCGGCAAACCTATGGTGACCATATATTTCAGAAAGTTAGCTAACAAAATATATATGGAAAGTAAGGATATCTTAGACTTTATTCATATAAAAAGAAACGAACACGTTCCACAATTTATTTTCAAACAATGTTTTCATATGTCCAACATGCAGTCTCAAAGAATTCTAATCAATTATCAAATAAATGATTTTCAAGTAAACTTATAACCTGTTAAACCTTTACTTGGAATGAAAAGTGAATACGTTCCACAACTTTTTTTTTGTCAAAACTCGGATGCAGTCTCAATTCAAACAACTGAAAAAGATTTCAAATTATCATAAGAATAAGTATAACTTTGTAGAACTTGAAGCTGTCAATTAACATAGATACGTAGGTCCCTGTTGTGTGTGGAACTTAAAAATTTAATTCTTATAGAAAGTTTCTGTCGAATTATAAAACTGCCAACAACAACAAAATTCAACACGTTCCTCAATTCATTTTAAACTAGTGCAGATATCTATATAAATTTACCTTCAGTGAAATAAAAATAAAACACAAATACGTTCCACAATTTTTCTAAAACAATATTTCAATGTGATCATAAAGAAGAAAACTCGACATCCGTCGATTTTAATATTTGAACAAATGGTAAAATTACATAGTAAAAATTCAAGCCTACATAAAAGTGAATACGTTCCAAAAACCTTTCTTAACGTTATAACTTTAATTCGAGTTATCACAAGGCAAACAATTGACAAGGATTTAACATTTTCATTAAGATACTTATTTCATTGTGAAACTTAAAGCTCGCAAATAAAAACATATTTCCTTTTTTTGTGGAACATAAAGAGTCTCAATTTGATAGAAAACCAATTTTTATTCAAAATAAGACAAAAATCTTAACTCTATTAAAATAAAAAATACCATTTTAAAAAATGTGAAACACGAATGCGTTCCACAATATTTTTCAAACTATATTCAATTTATTCACATGGGAAATTGTTGAAAAATTTTAAATTAGTTTTGGACAAAGCGTGTTAAAGGAAGAAAGAATGAACGAGAATCGTGTGAAACAAGATAAAACATTGTAAAAACAAGTTTCGACATTTATTGTTTGGTTAATTTTATTTAAAAAATAAGAAGGTGAAGTACAATTTTAGAACTTTCACGACGAGAATTTCCTTTAAAAAGGATTGTTATTTAAACTGTGTGAACAATAAAATAATAAATCTATATTTTGTATTTGAAAGTTTAGAAAAAGGATGGTCACCTTGACGGTCAAAAACTTTGCATTTAGGCACAAGAAACTCGAGTTATGTGTTGCCTCTTGTGTTTTATTTACAATGATAAATATAGGCACTTAAGCCTGTGTAGAATTAATGAATGAATTAGAAAACAATGAAATTTATTTAATTTGTCAATTTTCTTAGCCTAAGTCTATTACTCGTGAAAGGAAAATAATATATGTTCCACATTCAAACGACAACAGGAAAAAAAGGTATTGGGACTGCGTGAAAGTGTTTTGTATTTCAAAATGTTCGTTGCGAA
Organism: Epistrophella euchroma; assembly: GCA_947049315.1. NCBI lineage: Eukaryota > Metazoa > Arthropoda > Insecta > Diptera > Syrphidae > Epistrophella > Epistrophella euchroma. The sequence continues at coordinate 59,874,139 of OX346248.1, forward strand.
ACATTAAATTGGAAATTTCACGGCGCGCTTTTTCACTTTTTCCCTTAAAAAACGAAGTTCCCTTTTAAATATTTGTCCTTTAATAAGGACTAGGGATATAAAATTTCCTGTCATCAATTTTTTTCACTGAAATTATTTTCAAAGTCTCTTCGTGAAATTAGAAATAAATATTTTCCACAATCTCACTCATCCAATACTATTGATTTTGCTTTTCAATATAACAAGGAAAAAAATGTAGAAAGATAATTTCACTGTGATGATTTTCTATGAACATAATATTTTCACTAGATCTATGTTTTCCCTCTGAGTCTCTTCGTGAAAAGACGACCACAATTGAGAAATGTCAAAAAACGATTTTCACTGCAAGTTTATACAGACTTAGCATTGCATACATATTTTTCTCTGGAATGTAATAATTAGATTTTCATAGGAAATTGACTGATTCTTTAAGTCTTTTTTGAAAGGAACAATCAACTTGTTCCACAAACTGTAATGAACTTACTATCATTTTAAGTGAGATGAAAAATTGATAAATACGTTCCACAGTTTTTTTTTGCGCGGTATTTTAATGAAAATTTTTAGTCTAAAAATTTTTGAAAATTTCTGAAACATTTTATGATTTTGTTAATAAATGATTTGATGTGAAACGTAACCGAGTTTAAATGAAAAAAAATTGTATGATAGGTCGAGTCGAGAACAATATGTTTAGACGGCCCTGAAATAAAAAATCAACTCGTTCCACAATTTTGTTCACGGAAAATTTAAAAAATCAAATCAATTTTAGTGACAGCGGAAACGAATACGTTCTAAAATTTTGTTCACACTATATTTCAATGTGCACAAACAGTTGAAATTAAGGAACGTTGTGGAACGTTGTTTATAGAGTTGTTTTCATGTGGAACATATCTCAGTTGAAAACAAAAAAAACTAATTGTCTACTGGAGTTGAAAGGAACAAAAAACCCGTTCTACAAACTTTTTCACTGAATATTTAAAAATTAACTTACTTCCGAATTTAAGTAGGTACCAGGGAAAATTAATGGGTTCCACAATTTTCCACATAGAATATTTCACAAATACAAACTGCGGGATTTAAAATTGTAAGTTGATGCATTCTAATATTTTCTATGGATTTGTTCATGTCCACTTGCTATAAATTAAGTTCTGACATCATTTCTTTTTTAATGTTATCAATCTTTCAAGCACCATCTGGCTGGTTAAAAAAGTGCACCCCTTAAATGTAGCAATTTTTATTAAAAACTTAAATCAATCTCCTTCGATTTGACATGTTTAACTTTGTTGCTTTCCCAGTTTTCCTTCTAAATGTCAGATTAAAATTTATTTTAAAACCTCCCAAAATACGACGACGATTCGTAGACTCGCATTTCTCCCCTTGTTAACATTTCTGTCAAAAAAAAAGTGCTATTTAACAATGCTCAATATATCTCAATTGACATAAGTCCTTATAAGCGGTAAAATATTTCCCGTTTTTCCACTTAAAGGAATTAAATAAATCCTCGTTTTTCCATAAAGCACGAGTAGAGTAGAGGTATACATTGTAGGCATAAAGTACCCGTATCATAACCCTTTTGGCTGTGCTTCTTTTGGAATATATGTATGTGTATGTATACATTGCCTTTCGAAGTCGAAGCCGAACTGAGTGAGAGTAGCATGTGTAACATGCCTATTAATTTTACCCTGTCATCCCCTTCTTGCCTCTTTCCAGTTCCAATATGTAATAATATATTAAATGCGGATGTGAGCAATGTAGCCATGTTTATTGCGGCAAGTTGCGTTTTATTACCCTTCCATTACAATATACATTATAAAATTTATTTCCTATAAGCTTTACACACAAACTCACATCATAATAGAGCTGAGAGTGTAGGGCATATAAAAGTCATAAAATAATTTTTATTACCAACGCTTAATGCCAGGATTTGTGTTTTTGTGATTCAACCCTCTTTATCGCCAGCCCTCTGTCACTTCTATATATACGGCGAGCTCAACTGATCCCACTTCAACGCTCTTAACCCTACCAACGTCGCTTCGTTGTCATAGTCATCGTCAATACCATGAGTAACACAGTAACTCTGTGCATTTCTTAAGAAACAATGAAACAGTTTTGAAGTTTTATGATAACTGTTTCGATTGTGGCCCCGTTTTTTACTTCTTTTAATGAAATGGAAACCCGGAATGAAAAAACCCCTATAGCACTGGCATGTTTGTTTGTTGGCCTGTTTATTTTATTAATGTAATTTTTATTTTATTATACGCTTTAAGTGGCTTTTTTAGAACCCAAAACCCGGCCAACACTTGTCATCACAGAAGGGGTTTTATTATTATTTGTTCGTACTCGTCGTCGGCGGCGTAGCTCTGCGTCGAATTGGTGGGAGGATTTCTATATAAGAACGATGTTTGGTGCGACAATAAAAGTCAAAAGTTATGATCCCGGGTAATTACGGAATCGCTGATTCTGCTTAATTCGAGAATGATGACGACACGACGGGGGGTTTTTCTAGCTTCAAAGTATTTAATATCTTTTCTAAAAAGGGCTGATGCTTCTGCTCTGATGGTGTTATCTATGCCTTAGCATTAAATCATTACCTAACCGAAATGAGAGTAAGAAAAGGAACAGCATCCTGCATCCTACTATACAAAATGTTGGCAATGTGATGGTGGCACAGAGCCACTTTATGTTCTGTACTAACTGGAGACAGCTATAACTTAAATGGGGATTAATGGGATTTTCGAAGAAGTGATTTACAACCCGCTAGACGCCTTAAGGAGTTAGTGTTATTCAAGTGTTGCACCCGAGATGGGGGTAAAAAGTAAAATTATAAGCCCAAGTTGATGATGCGTTTAGGCGAGAAATTATACGCCATGTTATCTAAGAAATTCTCTTTTTGAAGAGCTCTGTGAATGCGTTGATGTGTGTTGAGGTTTAATTATAAACATTGTATCTTACGTAGAAGGGATTTATACTATTTTATAGTGGAAATAATTAAATTGGAATTGAAAGAATTTTGAGTGAGAGAAGTTGAAGCATTTTATTGCTGGAAGAAGGGGAATTTATGATTGAATTTTGTTTCGAAACAGAGTGGATTATATTGTTTTTAAGATTATAATTATGGCTTGAAATATGGTATTCTTGACTTTTAAAGGTTCATATTTTTGAGGGCTGGAGTAATGGAAATGATCGTTGAGCGTATAGTTAAAAAAAATCAATAAAATATCTAGTGTGAAAAATAAGTTCCAAAAATTCTTAAGACTATTAACATTATCACAAAAATTGAAGGAATCGTTCCTTATGAAAACAACAATTATGTGGAAGAAAATGTTCTAGCATGGAATGTGCAAAAAACAAGTTCCACAAATTCTTCAATTTATGGAGATTAATGCGGAAGTTGAAATTAAATTAATTAATGCGAACGTGAAAAATGGAATGTTTCCTTGTGGAAATAACAATTATGTGAAAGAAAATGTTCTAGTATGGAATGTGTAAAATAAGTTCCACAAAAACTAAACTTATAAGCAATTATCTGGAACCCAGTTTTATCAACTTGACTATCAATTAAATTTCAAATACGTTCTACAAATTCTTCACTTTATTAAGATTATCGCTGATGCGAAAGTGAAAAAAGAACAATTTGAAAGGAAATTTTCTTGTGTCAAATTGGAAAAAATAAGTTCCACATAAACAAAAAACTTTAGAGGAAATGAAATTTAGATTGTAAAAATTTCGTTCCACATTAGGATTTATATTTTAAGTATAAGAAAGATTTTGTGACTCATATTTTATGTTCCACACATGAAAACTAGGGTCCACATTAGTGTTTCCAAGTAAAAATAATTTCTACTCTGAACTAAAAAATGTCTTTCCAAAGTTATTTTTATTCACAACCATTATCAGAATGTATTCCGTCCATTATTATACCTTTTTTGTGACAGAAATTGTGACAACGATTTTCACCGAATACTTGGTGCGGCAGAACTGGAAAAACCAAAAGGAAAATATAAATCACACAAAGAAAATGACAACGAATTGGCCAAACACTGTGGAAACCATATGACAACACAGCAGATCAATTACTGCGAATAGAATCCTGAAGATGTAGGTAAGGCAAGTTCACAGGCCAAGAACAACATGGAATTCAACTGTAATGATAGGTGCTCAGCCACAGATCTTTCAATCATGATCACAGCGTAGGTAGCTGGGAACAGTGAGATGGAAGGATTTGGTTGCTGCCCTATTCTCAAATAGGAGTTAAAGTTCTGCTGCCAACTGCAAATTCTGAAACACAAAAGGACAACCTTCTTTTCCACAAGAATCAAAATGTACAACAGTCTTGGGATGGCGAAACTACCGGAATAAAACCTCGGTGTTAGAAGACTCTCATGCGGCAGTTTACAACTTCAATGTCTTAAGTTTCTTTCAAAAAGTGTCCCTTCCTGTATGTCGGAGGCATAGGATTTTATCCCCAGGCTATGTCACCTATGGAAAAAGTCTTTCTATTTTCGAGGAAGTGACGAATTCTCCAAGAGTCATGATGAATAGCTTCTTATACTAGCCGTTCGGATTCAGCAGGAAATTGAAGGTACCCTTCATCGCTGCAAATTAGCAAGTCACAAACAGGAATAGCTGAGAATTATACATCCTTAAGTGTCATTAAGTCATTATTCTCTACGAGCTTTCGCGGCACCAAATTTAGTTTCTTTTGAAATCCGCTTGTGTGTTAACATCGCACCATTAAATCCCATAAATGTTTGTGTACCAAATATGTCAATTTGTAAAATAAACTATCTATGTCAACTGTCACAATGATATTAATTTTTCAATAACTCTGATGGATTTTTTTTACTTCTATTTTGCTTACAAGTTTAACCGCCAAGAATTATTAAAAAAAAAAAAAAAAAAAACTTAAAGTAATTTAGTGCAACACATGTCCATGTCCAATGGTCATACATACAAATATACACTTATAAGCACATAAAATCAATCGTTGTAGAAAGTTTATGAACCTAATGACCAAGATTGTGCCTGCAATATGTCTTCTAAGCCATTCTCAGCTCGTTTTGTCATTTTTTTCGTTTCAAAGAAAACGATTTATTAACACAGTTAGTTTGGCGGTGTGTGGTGTGGTTTGATGATGATGGTGGATGGATGGTAACCTTGTTTGACGGCGGCGCGGCCGGCGGCGGCAGCGGCAAACGACGCACGACGCCACATTTAGTCCAAAATTCAATTAATCACTGTTTACTGGGGCGACCAAAATAACTTGTCGTTTCGTTGTAATCATAGTGATATAGTTTACTTCAAGTAGTTTAACAACCCAATGAGTAATAAAATTGCCGTAAAAGAACACATAATAACAGTAACTAACTGCAAACATGATAAAGTTGACAAACTCCATGTATGTTCATTTTAGTTCGTGTACATAATTTACAGTGCTAGACTTTGACGTATAGGGGCCTGCTTTTAGCATAGCATAATAATTTCCATGTCCAACTGATCTTGGTATGTACCTACAGTCTGTGAGGGCAGACAACTTTCAACATAATCTTTACTACAGCAACTGTCCAAGACTTAAAACTAAATATCCCGATTACTCCTCACTTAGATAGTACGAGATTAAGGTTAAACCCGAGTCAACTTCCCAAGTCTGATGGATTAACTGAGGATTAACTAAACAGATGCTCTTGATATTTTATCCTGCGAGGTTATTTTGGTCGTTTAGCATTTTTTTTTTTTTGGAAAAACTGTTTCTTGCGTTAACTGTGAATAAATTTATATCCAGAGTTAACTAACTAAGGTTTAACTCGACACTAAAAAATGGACCTTAATGTGGTTCGAAATTCTAAAGATGGCACTGCAGTCCGGTGTGGAAAAAAACCTAAATCAACAAATTTCTTCGAAACAGCTCGGTTTCTAGAAATGTAGCTGTCTTCAGTTTCACACACCAAATTGGTTAAGATCCTTTGTACCTCTGCCCGTCCTTCGGGAGTGGGCTTAATAGTTTTAGGGTAGATACCTACCCAAACTTACGACTATATCAAGTTACAATACACCCTTCATATTTGTCCCCATGTAAAATACTGGCGCCCATAAATAGCTGATTGTTTTGACTAATCGAAAATCCCCCACTGTCAACGTCCGTCAGTAAGTTTTCTTAGTTGATTAAATAATTTCTGTATTTGGTGGTTGAAGTAAGAAATTTAGACTTAACAATCTCATACCTATTTCATCAAGCATCAATCAATTTTTATTAGGAAATAATGACAGTAGCTATATTTTGTATTATCAACATACTTACAGTGGTACAGTCTATATGAAATGTGGGAGATAAAATCAGAATCTTATGAAAAAAATATTTAATGAATTTGTTCGTTTTTAAATAATATTCCAATGAATCAAAACATTCGTAAAAACCTGAATTTGGGAGGAGAGCTCTTTATGTCTTAAGCATATCCTTCATACTAAGCACATCCGGCTCGAAGGACCAAATATATTCGTCTAGATTTTAGGTAAAAATAAGGAATCTATCAATTTCAAAGTAATTTTGTTCATGTACTGACTTTATGTAGTCACATTTGTATAGTACAAGGTGGGGCAAAAGGTATAAACCGGTTTTGACCGGCTGGCGCTCGGCCTGTGGTTGTGGTGGTAAAAGGTCTCGTTGTGGCAGTGAGAGAGTCTTGTTTTCAGTAGCAACCATGGTTTGGATGGGAGAGCATCGTGGGTTGATGTTGGCTGTTCTATTATCACCACGCATAGAGCCTGTCGGAAGGCACTTCAATATCTGTTGCCCCGTGACTAATGAAAACCAAAGAAATTCACCAGAGGCCACTTCAATCCCCTAAAGTGAATGTATGGTGTGCAGTATCCCAATTTGTGATTTTTGGTTTTTCGAGGATAATGGGCGAACCGTCACTGTCACCGCTGAGCGCTATGTGACAATGTTTGAATAGTTTTTTGAACCCGAGCTGGAAGAACTAATCTGGGAGACATCTGGTTCCAACAGGACGGGGCTACATCCCTACCTGCTACAATTTCAATGGCGAGATTGAGACAAGTGTTCCCCCAGCGCCTCGTCTATTTGAGGGGTGACGTGGAGTGGCCTCCGCGCTCACCAGATTTGAGCATTTGTGATTTATTTGTTTGGGGATACATGAAGGAAAAAGTTTTTAAACTTCGTCCACATACCCTGGAAGAACTTAAGGACAAAATCAGAGAGGAAGTTACGGCGCAATACCCATCAAAATGGGCAGAAGAGCGGTTGAAAACTTCAGAATTCACCTTGCGGCTGACGGCAACCTTACAAAATCAAAGGTCCAATTCCAAATTTACAAATTTAGGGTACTTTTTAAGAAATGCTCAGTTAACAAAATAAAGCTCTTTACCAATTTTAAGCTTTGTGGGTTTTTTTTTTCCAAATTATTGTTTTTTCAAATTATAAACTACTTTACCCCACTGTGCGTGGTTGCGGCATTATACAAACAAAAAGTAGTGCGCTTTTTCGTAAATAGTAAAAGGACCCGGACAGCTGATACCCGATACTTATTTGTTAAAAAAAAAAAAAAAAAAAAAAAAAAACTCACACATTTACACAATTCAAGTTGCTACTATAATGCCATTTGAACTCTCTAAAGACTCTAAGAATTTTGATATACAAAAAGTATAGAATTATAATAAGGCTACCCATTGGGTGTCAACATTTGTTTGACTTATGATGACTAATGGTTTTATGACAGCTGGGAGATTAAGTAGCAAATGATGGAATAGTGTTTGGACTATGATTACAAGTTGCAAACAAACCAACAACAGACAGACGAAGCAATAAGGGCCAGAAGAAGAATATATTGTTGTTTGGTTGGGGGTTTGTCTAGAAAATGACAAATGAAGTCAGTACTTACATACCTACATAAAGTTGCATGATGGACTATTATAGCTATAGCAAGAGGAGACAAAAGGGATTATGGACAAACAGCACCGCAATCCATTCAAGAATGAGTAATGATTTTGAAATGTGCTGGTATATAGTTTGGATAGGATTACAAAGTGATTTGTGAAAATATATAGAACTTGGGTTTATGTGCTACTATACCAATTCTGTCTCAAGGGTTAATAAATGAAAGGCAAGAGTTAGAATATGAACAAAGGAATTAGGAACTTATTTCAATTGCTGAGTCAGTAGCAATTCGAGAAGATTTTTTTTTTGTACAGTGAATCTATTTTAATGAGGATTCAAATGCAGAAAAGAGAGAATCGGGACTCAGAACACAAGACCTGTGCCGAGATTTAGCTATTTCAGCGAGTGAGGTGAGATGACTCGCCTTACTCGCCGACTCATCTCACTTCATTCGCAAAAGTGATTTAGCTATTAAAGTGAAATGAGTAATTTCGAATCAAGTTTCGAACACATGAAATGTCATAAACAAAGGCTATACTTTAATTCGTTGTCTTTGGTTTTGTTTGTTTGAGGTTTAATTTTTCAATTTTGTATTTTTATTTTAATTAAACTTTATCGAAAAACTTAGGAAAACAAAATTTAATTAATGTGTGATTTTATTGTGAAGTTAGTGTGCCCTACCCACTCCTAAACATTCTTCCAAAGTTTTGTAGTTAGTCCTCACGAAGTTGATGGGGTCGTCCTTGCGATGCTGAATTATATTTTTCACTTGTGTTAAAAAAATTTATACCTACAAATAAAATGTAAATAACAAATTAATAATGTTCATCAAATATCATTTTTACATAAATGTATGTTTGTATAAAAAAAAAACAAATCTTTTATGTGCTGCATACTCATTTTTACCTACTATACATTGTTGTTTTGCTAGTTCGTTTCACATACGTGAATAGGTATGTTGAAATTCCTTTGAAAAAGAACACATACTTATGCAAAATTGGAAATTTACCAACACATACACCAAGTCACCGCTGAAACATCCGGCGAGTAAACTGACGTTTCATTTCACTCGCCTACTCACTCACTTTTACTAGCTAAATCGATTTTCAGTGAAAAGTGAGTCATCTCACTCACTCGCCATTAGCTAAATCTCGGCACTGCTTTGTTTTTTATGCTTTCTGATGGTATCAACTATCCTGAAAATGAAGAAGCTATAACAAGCGCCGCCGCACTTTGGGATGAAATTGCATTTTAGCGCGCCAAAAGTCTGGAATTTTGATATTTGTTTATGGGAGGGGGGACCTATTTTTCTCCGTATGGGCAGGAGGGGCGATTTTTTGAAAAAAAATTGACCACATAAAAAAAATATTTTAAAAAAATGGCCGGCCCCGAAGAACTACAAGATTTTTAACAATATTTTACACAACTTCAGACTGGGACAAAAACTGTGAAGGGATTCCCAATTAATTCTCCAAAAACATGATCACATGGGAAAGTAGCTAGTAATCGGCTCTTCAAGGTTGGAGTTACTAAATTAAGCCAGAATATCAGGTTACATTAATGCATACAAATTTTTGACAAATCTATAATAGAGGAGTGCAGTAAATCCCACAAGAGAGCCAGGAGGGGTGTCTTTAAGCTAAATATTCCATTCAAACCCATAAGATACAGGTGAACTTTGACAAGCTATAACTTAAAGATGTCTCTCAAGTTAGCAGAGCAAGGTCAGCAGAACAAAGTTTTAATGATGTCATCATTAGGTGCTTAATAAGTGCTAATTAAGTACCCAACAACAAAATTAAGTGCTCCAGTACTTTGGGAAAAAATTAATGTTCTGCTAACTTGATTTCAAGTTAGCAGAGCAATTTTCGAAAACTGGTTAGAACGCATGGAAAAAAAATTGGTTTGCTCTCATAATTAGGTGCTATTTAAGTGCTCTACGAATCAAAAAAAAAAAATTGAAAAAAATTATTTTTTACCAAAAAAAAAAATATTTTAAAAATTTTGAAAAAAAAATAATTTTTTTTTTATTTTTTTCTACTTTTTTCGTCATAAATATACTTGAATAATTAAGACTTTATCTAATTAGAGTTAAGTACCCCATTTTCCGAAAGATTTTCCAAGATTTGAAGAAAAAAAAAATAATTCAATTTTCCATACAAAACCCTGCTCTGCTAACTTAAATTCGATTTTTCTCAAACAATTCAAGATTTTTTCACCCAAATCTTTTTGATTTATTAGAAGCTCATCAAACTCGAATTAAGTACCCCATTTTCCGAAAGATTTTCCAAGATTCTAAGAAAAATAAAATAATTCAATTTTCCATAGAAAACCCTGTTCTGCTAACTTAAATTCGAGTTTTCTCGAACAATTCAACTTTTTTTCACCCAAATCTTTTTGATTTATTAGAAGCTCATCAAACTCGAATTAAGTACCCTATTTTCCGGAAGATTTTCCAAGATTTGAAGAAAAAAAAAATAATTCAATTTTCCATACAAAACCCTGCTCTGCTAACTTAAATTCGAGTTTTCTCGAACAATTCAAGATTTTTTTCACCCAAATCTTTTTGATTTATTAGAAGCTCATCAAACTCGAATTAAGTACCCTATTTTCCGGAAGATTTTCCAAGATTTGAAGAAAAAAAAAATAATTCAATTTTCCATAGAAAACCCTGCTCTGCTAACTTAAATTCGAGTTTTCTCGAACAATTCAACTTTTTTTCACCCAAATTTTTTTGATTTATTAGAAGCTCATGAAACTCGAATTAAGTACCCTATTTTCCGAAAGATTTTCCACGATTTGAAAAAAAAATAAAATAATTCAATTTTCCATACAAACCCTGCTCTGCTAACTTAAATTCAAATTTTCTCGAGCAATTCAACTTTTTTTCACCCAAATCTTTTTGATTAATTAGAAGCTCATCAAACTCGAATTAAGTACCCCATTTTCCGAAAGATTTTCCAAGATTTGAAGAAAAAAAAAAATAATTCAATTTTCCATACAAAACCCTGCTCTGCTAATTTAAATTCGATTTTTCTCAAACAATTCAAGATTTTTTTCACCCAAATCTTTTTGATTTATTAGAAGCTCATCAAACTCGAATTAAGTACCCTATTTTCCGGAAGATTTTCCAAGATTTGAAAAAAAAAAAAAAAATCCAATTTTCCATACAAAACCCTGCTCTGCTAACTTAAATTCAAGTTTTCTCGAACAATTCAACTTTTTTTCACCCAAATTTTTTTGATTTATTAGAAGCTCATCAAACTCGAATTAAGAACCCTATTTTCCGGAAGATTTTCCAAGATTTAAAAAAAAAAAAAAAATAATCCAATTTTCCATACAAAACCCTGCTCTGCTAACTTAAATTCGAGTTTTCTCGAACAATTCAACTTTTTTTCACCCAAATCTTTTTGATTTATTAGAAGCTCATCAAACTCGAATTAAGTACCCTATTTTCCGGAAGATTTTCCAAGATTTAAAAAAAAAAAAAAAAAATCCAATTTTCCATACAAAACCCTGCTCTGCTAACTTAAATTCGAGTTTTCTCGAACAATTCAACTTTTTTTCACCCAAATCTTTTTGATTTATTAGAAGCTCATCAAACTCGAATTAAGTACCTTATTTTCCGGAAGATTTTCCAAGATTTGAAGAAAAAATAATAATTCAATTTTCCATACAAAACCCTGCTCTGCTAACTTAAATTCGAGTTTTCTCGAACAATTCAAGATTTTTTCACCCAAATCTTTTTGATTTATTAGAAGCTCATCAAACTCGAATTAAGTACCCTAATAAATCATAAAGATTTGGGTGAAAAAAAGTTGAATTGTTCGAGAAAACTCGAATTTAAGTTAGCAGAGCAGGGTTTTGTATGGAAAATTGGATTTTTTTTTTTTTTTTTTCAAATCTTGGAAAATCTTCCGGAAAATAGGGTACTTAATTCGAGTTTGATGAGCTTCTAATAAATCAAAAAGATTTGGGTGAAAAAAAGTTGAATTGTTCGAGAAAACTCGAATTTAAGTTAGCAGAGCAGGGTTTTGTATGGAAAATTGGATTTTTTTTTTTTTTTTTCAAATCTTGGAAAATCTTCCGGAAAATAGGGTACTTAATTCGAGTTTGATGAGCTTCTAATAAATCAAAAAGATTTGGGTGAAAAAAAGTTGAATTGTTCGAGAAAACTCGAATTTAAGTTAGCAGAGCAGGGTTTTGTATGGAAAATTGGATTTTTTTTTTTTTTTTCAAATCTTGGAAAATCTTCTGGAAAATAGGGTACTTAATTCGAGTTTGATGAGCTTCTAATAAATCAAAAAGATTTGGGTGAAAAAAAGTTGAATTGTTCGAGAAAACTCGAATTTAAGTTAGCAGAGCAGGGTTTTCTATGGAAAATTGAATTATTTTATTTTTCTTAGAATCTTGGAAAATCTTTCGGAAAATGGGGTACTTAATTCGAGTTTGATGAGCTTCTAATAAATCAAAAAGATTTGGGTGAAAAAAAGTTGAATTGTTCGAGAAAACTCGAATTTAAGTTAGCAGAGCAGGGTTTTGTATGGAAAATTGGATTATTTTTTTTTTTTTCAAATCTTGGAAAATCTTCCGGAAAATAGGGTACTTAATTCGAGTTTCATGAGCTTCTAATAAATCAAAAAGATTTGGGTGAAAAAAAGTTGAATTGTTCGAGAAAACTCGAATTTCAGTTAGCAGAGCAGGGTTTTCTATGGAAAATTGAATTATTTTATTTTTCTTAGAATCTTGGAAAATCTTTCGGAAAATGGGGTACTTAATTCGAGTTTGATGAGCTTCTAATAAATCAAAAAGATTTGGGTGAAAAAAAGTTGAATTGTTCGAGAAAACTCGAACTTAAGTTAGCAGAGCAGGGTTTTGTATGGAAAATTGGATTATTTTTTTTTTTTTCAAATCTTGGAAAATCTTCCGGAAAATAGGGTACTTAATTCGAGTTTCATGAGCTTCTAATAAATCAAAAATATTTGGGTGAAAAAAAGTTGAATTGTTCGAGAAAACTCGAATTTAAGTTAGCAGAGCAGGGTTTTGTATGGAAAATTGAATTATTTTTTTTTTCTTCAAATCTTGGAAAATCTTTCGGAAAATGGGGTACTTAACTCTAATTAGATAAAGTCTTAATTATTCAAGTATATTTATGATGAAAAAAGTAGAAAAAAATAAAAAAAAAATTATTTTTTTTCAAAATTTTTAAAATATTTTTTTTTTTTGTAAAAAATAATTTTTTTCAAATTTTTTTTTTGATTCGTAGAGCACTTAAATAGCACCTAATTATGAGAGCAAATTAATTTTTTTTCCATGCGTTCTAACCAGTTTTCGAAAATTGCTCTGCTAACTTGAAATCAAGTTAGCAGAACATTAATTTTTTCCAAAAGTACTGGAGCACTTAATTTTGTTGTTGGGTACTTAATTAGCACTTATTAAGCACCTAATGATGACATCATTAAAACTTTGTTCTGCTGACCTTGCTCTGCTAACTTGAGGGACATAACTTAAAGATGGAAAAAGTCCCAGAGATCATTAATACTTCATTTTTTAGGTACTTTTGTTCTCTAAAAGCTGTTGATTGGCTATTTTCTTACAAAATAAAATACAAGCCAGTTATTACATGAAAACAAAATGACCAGCTGTTTCAATATGGCAGCGTTTTCTTAACCTATCACCCCAAACTTTTTTTTTATATTGTGGAGATGTACCCAAACACATACGTTAAAAAAATATTTGCCCATCGAAACATGCAACTTCAATAAATTTTTCTGACTAAATTCACTAAACTATATAAAGTTTGTGCACGTTTTTCTCAAAACCTATTGATTGTACGAAAAAAAGTGTTATAACATTTTTAATGTAAAATTACATAAGCTACAACTTTTGTCTTTACATTTTTTTAAAAACACTTGAGATATTTGCGAAAAAACTGAAATTTAACCTTTTTCAACCCACCGTAAAAATTTTAGCCCTGGTCCAAATCAGGGTACTTTTTGGAAAACGCTTAAGATACTATAAATTTAACCTCTTTCAACCCCCCGTAAAAATTTTAGCCCTGGTCCAAATTAGGGTACTTTTTGGAAAACGCTTAAGATACTATAATGAATATCTCCACCAAAATTCAGCTTTGTCGGATTTTTTTTGTAATTCGGGCATTTTTTTGTCTAATTTTCCTGTATTCGATGACAGACCTGCAGCATGATAGCCCAACACACTATAGCCATTATACGTCAAGTATAGCACTTTTCCAGTTAATTTGTTATAGAATAAATTTATTGACAAGAAATTAGTTGACAAAGCTGTTAAACAACATACCTTTCAGCAGAAGTCAAATGTCAATTTAATGGAAAATGACTTTCCCATCAATTACATCGAGGAGTTAAAGCCTCGACCATAAGTAAGTAAGTGACATTCAAGTGCTAAAAAAAGTAATGGTTATAAATTTACCAAGCACTAAATGAACGACCAAAAAAAAAAAAAAAATGTCCTGAATCCATTTCGCAAGTGGAAAGTCCTGTTGTATAGTAGAAAACATTTCAAAAAGCTTATTCACAAGGAAGTTACACATTTACGAGTTCAACGAGGAGACTATACAACCAGCTCTTTACAACCAAAAAACACAAACATACACACACACACACAGGCAGACACACACCATACACACACACACACACACTGGCAAAATTCAAGAGTAATTTATAACCCATATGCGGCATGGTAATTTGTTAAGTACAGTTAAAATAATTGCTCGTATTTATAATTTAAACATTCATGTGGCAATTTATTGCATACGAACGAACAAGCAAAATGGCCCCGTTGAACTAACTAACTGACTGTGTATAATATAAGAGTAGTGAAGTGTGTAGAGAGAGATAAACCTAAATGCTATAAATACTTTGGAACGGTACAGGTAACTTTGCAGAATGAATTATTCTGCGCATAGAGGATGAAAGAGAATTGTGGATTGGGAGCGGGGAGTGAAGAGGGGCGGTGCCTTAGGAAGAAGGATAAAAGATCCTTTTCCTAACGAGGTGGAAAGTTGTTAATAAGTGGTTTGTGCTCACATAATCTCAATGAAATTTAACTTTAACTTGCGAGATATAGAGATGAAGTGAATTACAGATTTTTACTTGGATTACTAAAACACACACTCTGTGTATGTTAAAATGATACTTTTTGAGGTTTTACAATTTTCTTGCACCACCTTTGGTGGTGACGATCTCATAAATTCTACATGCGCTCAATCGAAATAGTTCCTATAATCAAACTTAATGACTAGGTTATTTACAATAATACCGAAAAGTAGTCACAAAGGGGCTTAAATACCCCCTCCCCTCCGCAAGTGTAGAATACAAATTGTCATATTCCTATAAGGAGTCTTCGATGATCATCGATTAGGACTAACACAAGAAAATAGCTCAGTGAGACATTTTTTGTCTTTCGTGTAAGGTTTGTGAGTTGTGAGTTACATTTATGAGGCTGAAAATATGTAACTTACAATGGACGGATTATAGCCTGACCACGAAACGCAGAGTCGCTTAGTCCCCTTTCACACGAAGAAACAAGTTTCTGGAGATATTTTTGACGTTTTCTTCACGCCGTGGCGTGATGGTTAGTACGATGGACTGTCATGCCGGAGGTCTAAGGTTCGATCCCCAGCCTCGCCACATATTTATTTAAAAGAAAAAACGGCTACTGCCTCTTGCGAGGAATTGACAAATCCTCCAAGAGTATCTCCTGTCACAGAAAAGTGCCGCTCGTTAGCCGTTCGGATTCGGCAATAAACTGTAGGTCCCCTCCATTCCTGCAGACACGCACACAAGAATGGTTGAGAGTTGTAAGTCACTAGGCCCTAGTTCTGCATGAGCTGTTGTGTCATCAAATTTATTTATTTTATAACAATTTCTTGTACCTTTCACATGAAAAAACAAAAGCGGAGAAGATTTGCTGTATTTTCCTTTTAGATTACCTTGGTTGAACGCACACAAACGTAGTGTGAAGAGGAACGTCAAAAAAATCTCCTGAAATCGTTGGCCGGGGAGATTTTGTTTACCCATCATTCTTTCTGCCCCTCTTGCAAATGAACTGAATGTTGCTGGGAACTCAGTTTAGATGAAGATGCGCAGTACATCCCCAGTTTTGTGGTGCTTAATCGATCTGGATGATGAGATCGTGGGCAGACTGGGCCAATAGGTATAGAAGGTCTCATTGTAGAGATAATGTCACGGGAGAGGACGTAGGCCAGATATAATTACCATTTCAGAGTTCATTGAAGATGTTGATTGGCCAGACTATTTTTATTTCTTAGGCCCTTCTTTTACCTCGATCGATAAAAGAATATTTGAAATGTCACTGTGCCATTGTCCTCAACAAGCAATCGGAAATTTCCGATTTCTTTGATCAATCTATCAAAACATCTCTCTTTGCATCCAACAACATGCCGCCTCTCTGTATATCACTCACAAAGAGATGTGTTAATTGCATCTATCACAACACACACTCGCATGTATATTATACCGTCAGACAATTTTACAATAAAACTATGTACATCTTTCACTTGTGTTGCATTGGCTTGGTGATTGCTTGATAAATCAGCTGAGTAAAAGTTGAATATGCTCCCGCACCATAGCATCCGTAGATACACATGAGAGTATAGAGGGTGGTAATTAATTCAATCATTACCACCAACGCTCTGACTGGTGTGTGTGTATATAGAAAACCCATATACGAACTATATTCAGGATTTGTTGCGAGAAGCACATTAACACACAAAGTTGCATGCGAATGAATGAAATAAAATGCAGTGCAGTAATTATCGTTTATACTGTGCAACATCAATCCATCTGTCAGGTTGTTCATTGGGTTCTGAGGAGCTAGAGAGTATTTGCTCTCAGCCTCAATCCAATCCATCACTCTGACAACAACCGCGCTCGCTTCTTGTTCGTCGCTCCTCGCTAGCTGGCATGATGGAACTCTGATGGAACCTGTGTAATTCTTTACCAAGTCATTCACATTGCGCATCCATTACACTGGAACGAATACGAATCTGACAATAAACCATTCGAAGCGCCTCCGCCCACTGCACCACCTTCTCCATATGAATATACTACGCACACAGTCATCACCTCACCGCACCACACTATACACAACACCGGCACAGCAGCAATATCTAACTTGACGATAGCTTAAGCACCGGCAATACATCGCACTGATAAATTGATGGCCATCCATAAAGCAGTCAGAGCCTGTCGGCCGCCATGTTCCATAAATAAATAAACTCAGTCAGTAATTCACGAAGTTGCACTGTTTCACCTTCCGCTACGGCTTCTCTTCACTCCGCCATTAATATGTCCCTTATATTTATATATATGTGAGTATATCAACCTAAGGGACCTTGCATCTCAATCTGCGTGATGGTGGACCAGGTCCAGAACCAGGACGTATACATCGTTTGACTATTTGACTCTTTCGCTTGTGGATGTTTTAATAGGTTGGCCTAGTGTGATAGTACAGCGTCCTGATAAACCAATCGCCCAACAATTGACAGATACTTCTATTGAATTTGTAATCAAACGATAACGTATCGAGATTTTGGTGTTGCATAAGATGATTCTTGGCATCAAAAGGAAGAGAGGACGACCCAAGATTTTGGAAGGAATGATCAATTAGAAAAGGAAAGCAATGCCAAAGTGAAACGGAGAGTTATTGGGAAGAGGTTTCGAATGATTTTCCAATACTTTCAAGAAATTAATCGTAAGTCATTTAAAATGGCTAAAGAATTCTTTTTTATCAAATACATCTTCGAATGAAAAAAAATCTCAAACATTAAAAACTTGTGACTGTGCATAGCGATGTCGTTAATTTAAATCGAAAAAGCTTTCGAAAAAGGATACCCAAAAGACGCTGGGAAAAACCAACCAAAAAAAAATCCAACCCAGATAAACGACTTCGTTCGCCATTATTCTCTTCCTCATTCGCTGCTTAATTCCAAACCCCCCTCCCAGAAAAACCCATAAACTCATACAAAATGTTCTCTCTATCAGCGTTAATGTCTTCCACATACTGATAAAAGAATTTATGTCCATCGTTTTGTTAGTTTTTTTTTTTGTACTTCGCGAGTGGATTCTTTAACATAGATATAGCCCACCAACGCTTGCTTGTTCAATCACAATCACACGCCAACAAACGACCAGCCAACGAGAATTTTATTTTAATGGCTATATGGTATGGCTGATGGTGACTTGGTCCTTCATCGTTTGCAAAGTCCTTAACTATAAATTGATTTGTGTGATTTTCATTTGCTGACATAGCTATAAAAAAAAAAAGAAGAACAGAACCAAGAGTCTTTGCGCAATTCAACAGCAGCAACAGCAGTTATTTCCAATCTAATTTACTATCGCGTCAATTTATCACAATTTGTTTGTCGAGTGGGAATATGAGTTGGTATTCTGATGGTTATTCCATTATAGAATAGCGACGACCTTCATCCTGATTGAAATTTATTTTTCCAGAGTTATTATTTTGAGTTTTTTCTATTACATTTTTGTCAATATCAAGGCTACAATCATCGACCGTATTAAATTGGCTAAGATTTGAAGATCTTCAAGTAAAAGTTGTAGTAGTAGCCCAGTGTTTCCATTCGGTATAGAATACATGTTTTTTAAACGGTATGATTTCGAAATAAAGACTATTCGCCAAGCTTCTAAAGAAAGGTAATTTTAATGCAGTATCATCACAGTTTTAGAATGGGAAGGCTATGGAGGTTGTCGATCTTTCGGCAAGGAAATCAAATCACTCGTATCTCTATCGTTTCCCAGGAAGTAAATAACTGGGAAGTTAGGTATAGGGCATCTCCCTGAACCATCCTGAATTCTGAATGAATTCTAGAATTTTCTTTAATGATTTTTTCGAGACATCTCCCAGGTCATGGAAATAGTATTTTCTAGCATGAAGAAAACGCAATGAGCTCTCATCCACTTCTTCATCACTGATAGCTTAGTTTCATATTCATATTATTCTTTGCAGAGGATTCCACCATTTCTGGAAAAAAAATCCACGGTTTTTCCAGCTGCAAGATGGAGTTTTTAAATCCAATTCCTAGGGACAGCGGAGTAGAGGAAGACAGCTATTCAGGTGGCACAAGCAAGTCAAAGAGAACCTCGGCCAACTTGGCGTTTAAAACTGGAGACATCTAACACGGATTGGGACTGAGCTGGCTGTAAGAAGTTTGTTAATTGAGGCCATGGTTCTTTCCGGCCGGTAACACCACCTCCCCCAAAGGGAGACAACCCTCAGATTAGCTTGGTGGTCTAGTAGGTATCTCTGGTCCGCCCACAACGATACTGGACAGCGGAGTAGAGGAAGACAGCTATTTAGGTGCCACAAGCAAGTCAAAGAGGACCTCGGCTAACTTGGCGTTTAAAACTGGAGACATCTAATACGGATTGGGACTGAGCTGGCTGGAAGAAGTTTGTTAATTGAGGCCCTGGTTCTTTTCGGACTGTAGAACCACCTCCCCCAAGCCTCAGCGTGGCTTGGGGGTCTAGTAGGTATCTGTGGTCCGCCCATACAGATACTGAAGCTAATATGTCTTCAGGAGGAGTGGAGTGTTGTGATAATATTAGTGCTAATTGTGTTGCCGAGCAACACAGCTGTGGAAAATATTGATCACTTCACGAATGAACAGAGGAACAGAGGTGTCAGAAGGTGTCTTTCCTAGCGCTCACGCACAGGAGTAGGAGTGAGTACTAGGGAGGATCAAATCCAAGACGTCTGACTGGTATTTATACTGGAAAGACGGTGGTGGTGGAGTTAAAGAAGTCTGACCTTGTACTTGTGGTAACTGAGGTACTGGGGAAGACACAGGTGGTCGAACCTAGTGTAACTGGGGGAGACGTATGAGAAAAATGTGTTCTAGTACAACACGAGTGCTGGAAAAGAAGTAGTTTGGACTAGTGCTCATGGCAACATTGGTGATACCCTACTGAGTGAAAATATGGCTTTAATCTCGAACCTCGAGAATGGAGTTGGAGTTTTCACGTAGGAATATCTTTCCTAACCCTGTAGGGGAGGGGCAAGCGTTCCTATGTGTCTTTGGATCGGATGCTTATTGCTCAATACTTCCAAAAATAACCCGAATTGGGTACGACGGGGTGTGATCCCCTCGCTAATTGCCCATCAGATCACACATGAGGTTGGCCCCCGTATAGTAGGAGCATCAGCGGGTTGTGGTTTCATGTCAAATGCGGCAGCGTTGGTTGGATTGAAGAGGTGCAGATAGGCCTCGGCCTTTAGCAAAGGTGGAGAATAGCCCTACTTATTCTTTAATTGCTACTGGTGTGGCCGAGCTGTACCAGGATGGTAGTTAACATTATCTACTACGTTATGGAGGTAGTCTTCCCGTGGGGTAGGGTCTTAATTGACAGGTACTAACGTTAAACCAAAGGTTCATTCTGTAGAGTGTAAGTGTAAGTAAAATGGAAAGCTCTTACTCTCCTTCGAAGGGCAACAAGGTAATGTCCTATCTCCAATACTCATTTTTCTGGCGATTTAATCACTGGTTTAGGTCTATTTAAGTGCAAAAATTCTGCAAGCAGCACTCAAGCAGCTCTCGTGAGCAAGACTCAAAGTGGAAACAAACAGTGAGGAGATTAGGACACGCAGTTTTCTTGGGTATCATAAAGGGTGGGATTCAACCACAGACCTCCGGCATGACAGTCGAACGTACTTAACCTTATGCCAAGGGACACTCGACTTAACAGTCTGGCGTGAACCTGAGGCTCCAGCGTTGTCTCGGTCTTTTTCCACATTCGCATTTTTCGCTGTTTCTCTGTAATTCGCCTTCCGGTCCCTTGGGGTTAGATTTATTTTTCAAAAAGAAGAAACTTGAATTGAAGACACGTCAATCTAGCATCGAATTAATTATATGCATGTGATGCCTTGAAAAGGTCAAAAAGGATTACGAAAAAATACAGCCTTTACTGGAACAATTTGCGATAGGTATTCATACCCAAACTGGCCCAACGACCCAAGAGTATTTCATTGTTGATAAGAGAGAGCAAGGAATTTGACGACTATAAAATTGCCAACAGTCTAAGCGGACGCAGAGCCCCAGGGGAAAAATGCCTGGAAAAATTAAAATATCTAACCGCTGACAATATTGCAACATTTTTGATAGGAGCTTTGATTTTTGGGAGATCATTTAGACAAAATAATGGCAATTAAACCAAAATGTAAGAAGTAAAACAACAAAAACAAGCTACATTGGCCACACCATACTAAGCCCGCATTGTTTTTTTTTATTTCTGACGTTGTACATAAAGACTCAATCTCGCTATCAACTCAATTGATTTTTATTAATTTACAACTTTGATTGTCATTGTCATCATCACCACGGCATCATATATTCAACAAACAAAAAAACAGAAACAAAATTGTTCAACAACTTATTTTTAATTTATAACCTTGTTTGACAGAAGACTGTTGAATTGGTAGGCATATAGTATTGTAACGAAACAAACACTTTGTTTCAATTGTTTAAATGCTTTTTTTTGTTGTTGTTGTGTGTCGGATTGACAGTGAATTGGGGTGTGCTGATTGGTGATTGCTGATTGCCACTCTCTGATTAAAACAACTTTTAATTTGTAAATTTATGACATACAATGTGACACAAAGAGGGTTAAGAAACAAGCATAAGCTAGAGAGTCAGCAAGAGTGTAGAGTATGAAGACAGCAGGGAAACATATAACACAAATTGGACACAAAACACACAATTATGGAGAATTACTGACATGTGAACACGCTGTCGATCGTGTTCGGTGATAATGTCAAAATGAAATTGAAATCATTTCTAAACAATCTACAGGCAATTACAATTCATTAAAATTAATGTACAAAAGACATTGTTTCGATTTCAATTTCGTGTTGCTTCGTTGTTTTTTATTTTTATGTTTCGTATTTTTTTTTTTTTGTGTCGTTGTTGTTTTCTTTGCTTTATTTTATATTTAATTGGAGGGTGCTGGTGCTGATTTGTTGTCATTCGGGTCTTTAAGATTTGACAAGTTGGATAGTTAAATTTTTAGTTTTCTTTTTTTTTTTTTATTGAGTAATAACTTTTGCTGTCCGTCCAATGAGGGTGTCAGCAATTGGATAGAATGCTGGTTGAGTGATAATTTATAGTTATTAAAAATCTATAGAATTGATTGGTTTTAAGTGAAGCATTTGTGTCAAAATTTTGAACTACTTACCATCAAGAACAGTGAGAACAAGGAGGATGAGAAGTATTTTTTGTGTATTGGGTTATTACATTTTAATTGTCAACTATGGTTTGGAAAAAGCACAAGGAAAACCATAAATAAAAAGCATCTTCCATGCAAGCAAACACTAAGAAAATGTTAAAAACTGGTATCTAACTTTGAGATTTTTTGTTGAAATTTTTTGATGCTGCTACCAGCAACATTTAAGACCGGTTGTAGTCCTTATAAAACATTTGAAATATCTGTATCGAACAAAGTGAACATTAATCTACTACTACACGAAGGATTGGGAATAAAAATACTTAAAATCTGGCGCCCAACGTGGAGAATTTTTCAGATGTAGTCGGTATTGGAGCACTTCTTTGGGAATTTTTTTTTCGAAAATCAGTGGTTGGTGGTTGAAAAACTACAATTCCTTTAAGGATAAAATTTGGGTTAATGTATTGAAATATGTTTTATTTGAATACAAAAATCGACCCAATATAAAAAACTCATTGTTAGTTAGATCAAATGATCCACATTGTTTTTAAATCAAAAGCAGATATAATTCAATCTCTATAATCATTAAATATTTTCTTAGTAAAAATAATAATTTGGCGCCCAACGTGGGTAACAAAGTGATGGAAATTGTTTATTTTGTAAACTAATTCTTCATTTGGTTATCACATTCTCCTGGAATTGATTTTTTTTAAGGAAAGAAGTTTCTTGTTTCAAACCGGTACGTGTGCTTTTAACATAAGATCTTGGAACTCATAAATTATACGATTTGCACTGAAACTGGGGTTTTCCCGGATCCCTGACCGATGTCACCCACTTGCCCAGCATAAGGCTTTGAGGGAAATTGAACCCTAGCAACCGCGATTTAGAAACTGCCACCTAGATCATGTTGCAAGCAGGGTCCAGATCATCGTTTCGACGATGGCTCTCATTTCCTTTTAAATGTGATAACAGCTATTGTTAATACGCCGATCACTGAATAGACTATCTTACGCGACCTGGGCCCAGCTTTAAAAAAATCGACATGTCTCTATTCAAACCCGATTTGTCACAAAACAAAGTACCCTCATTCGACTTATAAATGGAACGTTTGTGATTAAGGAACTGCTACCATTTCACCGAAGTTGCCGATTCTCCGTTATATGTGGAAATCATTGTGGAAACAACCACTCCAAGGGCGACGCCAGCTCTCGGTTTTTTGTTTTTATTTCTTTTTCTCCCAAGTCTAATAAATTAACTTAAGAATTGAACGTTTTAGTTGATACAAATATAATTTTTCGCCAAAGAATATAAAATTAAGTGGCGCCCAACGTTCTATGTATCAATATAGACTTAAGCAGATTAAAGGTGTTTCTTTGAATAACATTATTTGATTCTATGCCATTTCCTCCGTTTAACGAATTGGACGGTTACTTTTTTTTTTGTAATTAATAATCAAAGCTCTGCCTAAGTTTAAGGCTTTTGTAATTTTTTTTTAAATTTAATTTGAATAAATTACGTCTTGAAATCGTTTAATTAATAAACAAAGTTCAAATGTCTTTATCAAACAAAAAAAAAAACTGTATTCATTATATTCACGTAACAAATACATAATATAAATGTCAATTCTCTTGATATTCATAAAATGACTGCAATAAATTCACATGTCAGCACCAAAATGAAAAACAATAAAATTGTCACAATTTATTATTATTATTCCTTTATTTTTTAAATCACTATATAAACCTCAACAAAAACGAATGAAGTGAATAATAATAGAAAACTGTGGACCAATTTAAAATGACAAATGTGTCTGCTCAACTCTATAGTATCTATACTATACTCACTGTATGTATGGCATAGATACAGATAAACGAGCCGTTTGCTCGTGTCCATTTTCATGAGACAGCTCCATTGAATGGTCATTGAAAAAATTATTAAAATGAAAGAAAAAAAAAATACAACACACATAAAGCAAACGCATTCACATTGATTAAAATGTCACTTTTCTTCATTTATTTTGACGTAAAGTGACGAGGGCCATTAGAGAGAGCATTTCAAACGAGTGCTGTGTGTTCTCGTGTTTTGTTCAAATTGTCATTACTGTCAAACACCGTGCGACTCTTATATCTCTGACTGGACTCAACAATCAAATTTATAGCAATATTAACAAATGACAAGGGTTCAACTCAATCGGCGCGCAGTCGTAAACACTGATTAAGAGATCCGTCCCTTTAAGCCCGCATCGCATCATCGTTCGGTCAGATACGACATACAAGAACACCGAACACCATGTGTGTAAAGTCATAAAGATCTGACAAGTTAAACCGCAGTGCACTTAAGTGAGCTGATTGTCTCTCGTCGAGGCGGGAGTGAAGAAAACGACAACGACGTTGATGATGATGATAGTGATCACTTTTGAAAGCAACATCATACACAACCACTCATTAAACTTTCAAGAACCCCATAATAGACGGCTTCATAACCAAGTTCAAAAAAAGCACTTCACTGACATTATTCCCCCACAAGTAGTCGACAGTGATATGTGGAGAAGGCTTGAGAGCCCCGTCAGATGGTATGCTATGGTGTTTGCATTCAAATGATGTCCGACTTGTTTGACGCTTGACCCGAAAAGGTTGTTGATGTTTTTTTTTCTTTTAATTTGCTTTGCGTCAATTGGCATCACTTTTGGTCAGACAAAAACATGTGGGCTGTCTTTGAAAATTGAGTACACACATATGTCAAAATTTTATATTGACATGACAGAAATGAATTCCAAATATGACAGCTCTTATTATATTTTTTTATTTATGATTTGCGTTCATTTTTTGTGCAATTCTCCGTAAAGTGACGCGTAGATACATTTTTTGAACAAAGAGCTCTTTAGCATTTAGTCCACAAAAAATAGCGTTTCGTCTCAATGGATATATTTTTTTAAGGTATTACAATAATTTGTATTTAAAGTTTGATTCAAATCCCGAGCTTAATGTTTGTTTAATCTCTTTACCATTTTCTGAACTTTTATTGCTTCTCTATTCCCAAAATCACGTTAAATGTGTAAAATTTTAAATACAAATACTGTAGTAAGTTTGCAAATCTATTTGTTTGGGAAATAAACTACAAATACAAACTGGCGCCCAACGTGAGGACGTAAACATTTTTTTTTTTTATTTGCATTTTGCGTATAGAAAGCAGAATTTAGTCCAAATATTAAAAATATTATTGTTTTATTGAGCAAAATATTTTGCTTGGAGAAGATTAGAAAAAGTTACTGAAATTAGATGGCGCCCAATGTTTTTTTTAACAATAGGCGTGTTTTTTGCAAGCACGGAGGAAATAGGTCGAAAAAAACGACATCGGGGATTACCGACGCCATTACAGAAAAAAAACATGGAGCCATTGATAACATTTATGGAATTCATGCCGGTAACATGGTTTTTTCTCCGTGCTTAAGTTAAGCACCGAAAATTAGTTGTTGTTGCATTTAACACTTAAACTGTAAAGCACCGACATAATTTTTTTTTATCCAATTCCCTTCGGGCTTGCAAAAAATCACGGCTAATATATGTACGTAGGCAAATTAAAGGTCAAATTATGTATACCAAGCTCAATGTGGTTAATTATCTAAGAACAAACTAACAATCGTCAAAGTGTGTCTAATTTTGTTTCAAGATAGAACCTTGAATTGTCAATTTGACAAGCTGACATTGTCCAAAGATTCATTCTTGCTAAAATTTTTAATTTTTTTAAAAAACTTCAACTTTGCGTTGGTGTGAACATTGCTTTATCTTACTCATTTTAATCCTTTTTGAGTTGAGTTATTGTTTATTCAGATATTTCCTGTCATCTCATTTATATCTGATGATAGCCTTATTTAATGTGCAACATCAAATACACTGACTTACTCATCACCGCAATCATCATTCGCGTCACGAAGCCATTTATCGCACCGCACTTAATTTAGACCCACCGCGTATGCCATCCGACTGTCATTATTTACATTTATAGTCCTGCTGTTGGTTAATGGTTGGGGCTAAAGAGAGAGAGAGAGAAGCATTGCATATCTTTTGCTCGTTTGACAAATTAATGGTGCACAGCAGTGAGCTCTGGAGCGCTTAAGAAAAATATCCCGATTACGAGATGCTTTTCATCACGCGTAAGCAAATTTATTTATTTTCGACTCCATCATAATCCCCACGATCGTGCAAACGCAACGTATAGCTGCAACAACAGCAGCAACAGCAGGAGACCCATTCGATATCAAAGGGCAGGCAAGTATACAATTCTACATGAAGCATGTTCTTCCCGCCAATGTGCTGTGCTGTGGTATGCTATGCTCCAACTCCTTGCCACCGACCGCCATCAATATGGTGTTTGTATCTTTGAAATTTATGAGGTCATTCTACATGCTGTTCCACTTTGGTACCAAATCTAAATACTTACTCGTAGATGATAGAAGAGAGATTTGGAGGCGCGGTTCGACATCAAAGGAAAAAAATCTTTACTTCGTGCCTTTCGCTCTTCTTGCCATAGAGTCATATAATATCGTCGAAAGAAGCTGCGTTGTCAAGTGGCACACAGTCACAATCAAAGAAGCGAGAATATTGGAGGACAGGGCCGGACACTTGAAAACTTTGCGGGGAAATGTTTAGAAATTGTTTTTTGTACTAAATTTCGAGTAGTGAAGCACACATCAAAAAGAACCAAGAAGCTTCCAACCAATTACTTAAATGTTCTGTTGTGTAAAGACAGCCAGGCGTAATCTTGGAAAATTCTTGTGCCCCTTAAATTTTTATATGGAAAAGTGGCTCTTCTAAGTTGGTTCCTGGCCTTAAAACTTCGCCTAAATTATCTTAAAAAGAACCTATCAGTTAACCCTCTCACGAACTAAGTCCGGACCTGTTTTTTTTTTTTAACACGCAGGAGTGTTATAGTAAGAAAAGAGAAGGATGCTGTGATGCCGGTGTTAGTTCTTGTGGCATGTGGAATGAAAGGGAAATTTATGGCAGAAGGATGCAATCGCCGCCGCCGTCGCGGTGCAATCAGCATTTTAAGTTAATGTGGATGTGTTGGCTCTCGGAAAGACAAATTGCCTAGCGGCAAGCTCGGCGGAAAAGACGAGGGTGTTCTGCGTTTTACTCCACATTCATATCTCTGGGAGTTTGTTTGTAGCAGCAGCAACGAGCTCTCACTCTTAACTTGACACTGTGTGTGGATTTCCTGCTTGTTTTGTCGCGTTGTGTATACACGAAATGGATTTGGGTAAATTTATTATTTGACAAGAGACATTAGTTAATAGGAGCACCACCACCACCAGCAACAGCTCCACCAGTGGCAATCTACTTGAACTACAATTTTCCCTTCCCATGGGTCGCCGAGCGATCATCTCCAGACCCAGAGCCCAGAGTGTGACTGTGACAGCAGAAATAAGGAGCACAGGAGTGAGGGAAGATATTATGTATATTTTCTATATGTAATGGCCGCCGGATCTGCTCTCCGTAGGTAGATTAACATTAATGGTTGTCTATGTCTTTTCCTCTAAAGATATTTTTTATTGCATCACATTGTATCGCGCAAAGACTTCGCAAGTGGGTGGCCGCAACCGAAGCACCGGGACAAGGAGGGCGACAATTTATTTGATAGTTGACAATCAAGCACGCTAAGCATGGGAGTGTTTCACTAATGGCGGTAAATTATGTTTTTTGATGGGACAAAGCGTTGCAGCCGATCTGTTGCATCCACATTTCTTATTGTGAATATATTAGGTTAGCTATACACATCAGATAGGTACTCTATGAATAAACTCTACGGCCTGGCAGCATGACGACTCGTTTTGGTTGTTAATTTTCTTTGATCGCTCATTTAACGAACCATTTTTGGTTTGACATCTCATAAATTGTGATGGCAGTTTTGACAGTCCCATAAATTATTATCAATGAATATATGAACACACAAATAATAATAATAAAAAAAAAAAAAAAAACAAAACAGAAAACAGCTCCAGCGGAAGATGTGAACAATTAATTTACTGGTTGGTTGAAATAAATCAGAAATATGTCAAATTGTGAATTCCAACGCGAGTGTATTTTATAAATGCATTGTTATGACAGATAAGTATATTAATTTTATGTCACTAATTAGAAAATGATTTTCTGTTTTGAATTTTAACAGAATAGGCTATTTAGGGTCTTTTGTGTAATTTTTTTCAGAATTTTTAATGGAACAGAGTTTGGTATTGATAAAACCTAAAAACTAATTAGATGTGAAACATTGTTTTCTAAAAGGTGTTACGTAATTTTAATTAGCTAAACAAATTAATTGCATTTGACATGAAACATAAATTAGCTTTTATACAGTAACATGGGTGTTAAAACGAAAATTATAATTTCCTCTTAATAAAAATATTGTCAAACTATGATAATTTGATTACGACCTCCATCCATCTTTGTTTTGTGGGTAACTGTCAAATTTTAAAATATTGCAAATTAATTAGAAAAATCTAAATTAAGAAAAATAAATAGAATTTATTTTTAACTTTTGAGAACAGCAGTAGGTAGGTATACCATACATTGAAATAATACAAGTTAGAGGGTCTCAATCGAATTCCAGAATTCAATTTTATGAGTGAACTTGATTTTGTACAATTGTGTTATGTTTATTAGTCTTTTCCGCCAAGTCATCGTAAGCGACCAATTGTTTTTTTGTTTTGCTCAGTAACTAAGCCAATTAAATCAAATTTCAGCATGGAACATTATTAATAAAATTGAAGAAAATATCAGTCTGTTTAATCCTATACCTACTCTCACCTCCCCGTACTGTAAATCGAGTGCCTAGTTTCTACGACCGCAACTCGAACTTGGATTTCCATCTTTGTGGAAGGTTGTAGGGGGCAGCAAACGAGAGGATGGGATGGGAAGGCAATTATTCAGAAACATTTCTTTGGTCTTTCCAAAAAAACAAAATAAAGAGCCAACGGCTATGGTGGCTGGCTCATTTGGAGCGAATAACACCAATGCTACTACATATATTTTGAATCCAACTACTAGCGTAGGACTTACATTTCTCCCAAAAAAACGAAATTCGGGTGAATTTGAAAAAGAAATACCTACAGGGTCGTCAATATTAAAGTGGTCTGTAACTGGAAAGTGCATTCAAAAAAACTCTTCTGTTTCGACTTTTGTTTTCATTGTATTGCTACTCCACCTTTAGTAAGATAATATTTACTTTCAATCTTTAATAATAGGAGTGTTCAGTGAGACTGTTCCGAACAGTTTAGAACAGAAAAAAACAGGTTTTTGCTGTTCAGTGAGAAATTTTCTGTTTTAAACTGTTCTTAATTTCTGTTCAGTGAGTCTGTTTGGAATAGTTTAGAGCAGGATTTTATGTACTTGCTTTTGAGGTAGAACAACTTAGAACAGCTTAGAGCAGAGATTTGTGAGAAATGTCAATATCAGTTGTTGTTCTGTTCTGTTCTGACTATTTCTTCACTGAACAAAGCTAATAATAATAAGTATAATAATAATGATATTTTTCCAAACTGGGTAGGTACCTAACTTCTAATAGTATTCGAAAGCTATAGGTATTTTGAAAACTATTGAGTCTAGACAGGTCAGGAAAAATGTTGGTACCTATATCAAATCGTAGAGCGAGTTAAAATCAGCAATAGTTGCGTTCGGCGTCAAAAACTTGGATTATTCGTTAGGTTAATGTTGAACTCAGCAAAAAATCAGAACTGCCGAGTCTGAAGCAGGGTCTGATATAAAAAATACTGGACTAGAAGGAAAAAAGATTCATAATAGGTTTCAATACAAAACATTAGGTAGGTAGCTGGTAGGTATCACCTACCTACATTTAAAATCAGTTTCTTAAATCAGGTCATTGCTTTACCAAACTAAATTAGCAAACAATAAAATAATGAATAAGTTTTAATATTGTGTGTAAGCGTATTTAATGCTACATTATACATACATATAATGTAGGTTTTTAGAGAAATTTTATAAAAACTCACCATTGTAGGGCTTGAATTATCATTCCATTTCACTGGTTGATCTCAATAATCAACATTTAATTCACTTATAAATACTTCACTGAAAACATACCAAACAAAGTTGAAATAGAATAACATTTATAAATGGAGGTATTGCAATGATTTTTTAATTTTTATTTGAACTTTTGAATGTTTTTTAATTTAGGAACTATAAACGAATTTTCAAAACTATGTGTTCCGGCAACACTGAAATGCAACACTTATAACACACGACAATTACACGGACAATTACAATGAGAAGGCAGGATTAGATTAAAAGACTAGAAAAGATTCATTTTGAACATTATTTTAAAATAATTTAACATTTTTAATTAAGAATTTTAGGGAATATTTCTTTTTATAGACGTAACACGTAACTAAAACAAAACTTTTTAAAACATTACTGATTTGTGAATTGTGATTTGATATTTGATTCACTGAACGACTGAACGAAACAAGCAGAGTGGAAGTGGATCATAAAATGAATTTTTGTTCTGCAACGAAAAGCTCAAATTAAGTGATGGGTTTACAGTTTGCAGTTTATGACAATTTTTTGATTTCTCATGTCTGTTTTCTTTGGCTTTTCGGAAGTTTTTAAAGCGCGGTACACATTATCGATCACGAATGACAGTTTTGCTCACGACTGATAGTGTGTACACTCTGTTTGATGGTTTGTCAGGCAAACTGCAGACAAGCTCATGCTTATGGCCATTTTATTCATATTGGATTTTAATTGAACTTAAGTGAATTTTAAATCGAATTGGAAATCCATGTCCATATTATTCACTCTAATCTATTTTTTTTTTATTTGTCTTAATTTTCCTCTTTTGCTTAAGTTGAACTATAATTTATTAATTTTTATATCCAACTTATTTTTGGTGCGCAAAGATCAAAAACTTGAAACTTATGACGAATATAAATTGAGTTTAAAAAATAATTGAGCAACGATTTCAAAAAAAAAACTTTCCTCAGTTTTTTTCGTAGCAAAACTGAAGAATTTTTGTGAGAAAATGTGTTAATATTTCTGAGAATACGAGATTCCTCAGAAACACTTTCTTTTCCTTTCTTTCTTATTTGATTACTGCGACAAAAAATAATTGAGCAACGAATCCAAAAAAAACTTTCCTCAGTTTTTTCACAGCAAAACTGAGGAATTTTTGTGAGGAAATGTATTTATATTTCTGAGAATATGGATTCCTCTGAGATCTCTGAAATATAAACTGGCCAATTGAAATTGAGGTGATTTGAGATAATTTCGAAATTGCTTCATTGTATGGGAAATTGTGGAATTTTGAAGATGATTTCGGAAAAATAATCCAAAATTGCGCAATTTCGTTCAGTGAGAACATACTATTGGACTATGCCATATATATGATCACAAGCTTTTTCTGTCAATTTTTGTTCGTATATATGACACACTAGGAATGAAAAATAAAATATTGAAAAAATATGATATATTTGACCAAGCACGTTTCATTAAATCTCATATACTTTTTTTTAAATTCAAAATAATTCATAACTTTCATTATGTATATGGAGTTATATATATTATTTATTTTTATTTGATATAAATTTGACTATCACACTTATATGACATTTTGGAGCCATATTTATTTGGAAAGCTTTCCATATATATGTGTATAAACATATTTTTGTAATTTTTCAAAACTTTTTTTTCGCAGAATTTTTCGTTCACCTAGGGAAATTTTACTGCGCTAGCTATAAAATACACGTTGTTAATATTATTTTCGTTCGTCGCTCCGAATATTAGCACTTAATCGCCGCGACAATAGAAAACAATAACAACAACGTGTTGTTTTGTTTGACAACCACGTGTTGTTATTGTTGTTTTCTTTTGTCGCAGCGATTAATCGCGTTGGTTTGGGAGAGCCTTTATGCTGAATCTGAGAATTGGAACCATCGCGTCGGCATAATTTGGGTGGAATCTAACCATCTCTTTTTTACACATAAAAAACTACCTCTCACTGGATGCGCCGTTCATTAAAAACAGAAACAGATTCAACCAGCAACAGCAACAGCACCGACAACAGCACCCAGCACGCTGGCCAGCAAAAATTTCTCAATCACATCGCCACGAGGAACAGCACCTACATTTGTATCTGTTTGAAGTTTCAAATCAAAGCATTTTCTTCGTGGTACCACACCAGCAACAGCAAATTTAGGACTCAGGCCTAACGGCACCGTTGACGTTGCTGTTGCTGTTCTTATCTGTTTTGCACAATTGAAATACGTTGGTTCTAAATTAGTGGCGGCCGCTGTTGCTGTTGACGGTCCTGTTGCTGTTGACGGTGCCGTTGCTGTTTCAATCTGTTTCTCGCTTAATGTAAACAGGCTCTAATTGGTGAAAGCCTTCACTTGTGCTTTTTGCGATCAACTCACCGAAGCTTTTGTATACGTGTGTGCGTTACTAAACTTGCCCTAAAGCTTCGTTCAATCCTTTCGTTCAGTTGTGTTGTGGTAAATGAGAAAGTTAAATGTCGTGTATTGCGTTCGTCCATCGAAAAGAAAAATTTTCCCTATGAAATTCTTAATTTAAAGAAGTATTAATTTATAGTTAAAACAATAATACAAATTAAATCTCGTCGGTATTGTAATTTTATAACCCTACCCTTTGCAATTGCTCTGTTGTGCGTGTGAAAAAAAAATTGTGTAAAAAAGTGTAGTAAAGTGATTCATTTCAGTGTTGCCGGTACATCATTTTAAGAAAAATCGTTTAGCATAAATCCCATTAAATACCATAAATAAAATATTTTATAAATAAAAATCATGGCTTTCTTTTTTTTTTTTAATTTTATTATTCATAGATACCTACATAATTCTATTTCAAAGTGTTTTTTTGTTTTTAGTTTGTTTTGTTTTCTGTTTTTGAGTGAAGTGCGCCATTTGTTGGAATCAACATTAGTGATATGGAACCATGGTTGCCATCCCTGCAATTTGAAATTAAAAGTTGACCAAAATGGTGAGTTTTTCTTAATTTTTTTTTTTTTTGTAAAATACCTGCCCATATTTGTAGCAAAGTTACATACATAATTTACAAACAATATGCTCATACACATACCTACTACCAATTCGATCAATAAGAAGGATATCCCAATTTTTAACAGATAATTGCTTTTAATAAGGTTATGCTACCCTGAAGTGCCAGGGCCCACCGCCAGTGGGCATACTTCGGGCACCCAATGAAGGCACTTGTCGATGCACTCCCCTTTTTAATTGCGATAAACTGAACTGTTATGACTGTTCTACATTGTAATTTCTATAGTCTTGTCCGTATGAAAAACGAGTTTTATGTACCTATTTTTGTTTAAACCTAAAACAAAAGCCTCATTTACACGAGTGACAAAACACCATTAATGCCGGATTTACACGAGTGACAAATTGTCATTAAGTTGATCATTTTATACCAATTAACTGCCATAAAACCGGATTATGACAATTTACTGGTATAAAATGACAAATTTAATGACATTTTGTTACTCGTGTAAATGAAACACAAGGCTTCTGAAAAAGTTTCATTATTTCTGTCATTTCATTCAAAAAATCTGTCATGAAATAGAATTATTACAAAAAATTGGCATAAAATCATAAAAACAATGACATTTCTCACTTCGTTGTGCCTACTGGCAAAATGTCATTAATTTTGTGATTTTATACCAATAAATTGTTATAATCTGTTCTTATGACAACTAATTGGTATAAAATGACAGAATTAGGGCCACTTTGTCACTTTTAAATGTGGCATTAATAAGGCATAATGCCTCGGTTATAAGGATGACAAAATCTCACTATTTATTTTATTCTATACAAATTGTCATAATTCTGTTCAATGACAGTTAGGTTGGTATAAAATGACAAAAATAATGACATTTTGTCACTCGTGTACATCAGACGTAACTGTTTTGAATTTCTATAGTCTCGTAAAAAACATCGGGTACGACAAACATTTGATATTAAATGAAATAAAATCTGTTCGTTCGCTTCCCAAAACTCATTTTTACCAGTTTTATGCCTCATTGACAGAATATCGTGAATTTTGTCGATTTATACCAATAATTAATTGCCATGATCCGGTTATATGACCGTTAATTTGTATAAAATGACAGAACTCATGTAAATGAGGCATTGGTCGAAAACTGTCAATTTCAATTGGTATAAATTTTCATTTAGCAGATGCCTATACATTTTTTTAACTGGGAAAATTTCCTTCAATTTCTTTAAATAAATTCACCTTTATTGTAGTAAAATAAATCTTTGAAAAAATGCATCTTTTTACGCTTATTTGGATAGATTATTTAGTTCCAAACAGACAGAATCTATCAAATTGCTACAAAAGTCTAAGCAACCACGAACAAAAATGTATCGTTAATGTTCTTTCGTTTCGGTCATTAAATTTAAATATGAAAAACTTTAATTAGTATTTGACACGCGGCATGCCACAGACTCAAAATGCAACAAAGTATTCTGAAATTTTATGTGCAAATGTGAACAACAAACAATTCAACTCAGCCCAGAGAAAACTGACCCAAGCGGACCAAAACGCTAATTCGTTACAGCCAATTGCATTATTTCAACGCAGCGCAGCTGTTGTTTCGCTACATAATTTTAAATGTTGTGTCACAATGTTCCAACGACACATCGTTTTTACAGCCCATGGCTATATCGCAATTCATATAAACCTGAATATAATTTCGAGACAGAAAATCCTGACATTTGGACTTGCAAATACGTTTTGCTGCTCGGTGACTATGACATAGATGTCAAATTGTCAACAAAAATAAAATCGAAAAATAAACTCTAATAAACCCCATTTCTAAACTGATACATTTTAAAGTTGACGACTTAATATTTTGCTGAACAAAGAAATGTTTTAAAATATAAAATATTCAATAATTGTATCTTTGTTTGATTTAGCTGTGTGAACGGGTTTTAGGCTTTCAAAATGTTTGCATTGCTGTCAAAGAAATGTCACTAACTAATGAAGATGAGGAGGATTCGTTGGGTTGGGGCAGCATGATTGCATTCCGAATACCTATCTCCGAATACATTCATCTCTTTACAGCACAACAGTTGTTTTAAATACATACATATAGAAATTTTACTAATTGGTGTTGCATTAGGCAACTTGCTGAATATTAGCCTGTTTTAACTGCAGACTTCATTTCATGTTGCAACAGGTAACGTTTTTATGAACAAGCAATTGACGAGTTAATGCGTCTGGATACGTGTGGGTTAGTGTGTATGTGTATGCCTGTATGTAAATGCCTTTAAATGCGTATGGATTCGTGTGAATGCGTGTTGATGCGTGTGAATGCGTGTTAAAGCGTGTGAATTCATGTTGAAACATGTTAATGCGTGTTAAGTTATTTAGATGGCCTCGGATGCGTATGATGGGTGTGTGCTATTGTGTAAATGGATGCTTGTATGCTTAATTGGTTGCGTGCAAAACATGTGAGAACTTGCTCCCTCCGTGGTCCTGGTAACTTAAGTATATCCTTCAAATGAAATAAATACAACCAATCTGAACTGTGTAGATTCCTCTGCTTAATGTCATTTATTGTCAAAGGAAAGTTTTAAAAAAAGAAAAAGACAACATTGGAAAAAAAAACGTATGAGTACTGGGTAGTATGCGTTCATTTTCAAGTAAATATTTCATTCAATCCATTATTTTTCTACGATTTCTGATAACACACGCTACAAGGCCGTCAGATGACTTAAGCAAACTTGACTGTTTACGGTTTGGGATGCATTTACACTAAAAAAAAACCAATTTTGTCGTTTAACTTTATAATTTATGATCTTTATCTTTAGTTTCAGTGTTTGTTATACATATCATATTCAATAACACACTTCAACCGGAAGCTGTCAAAACTGTTTTTATTATTTTTCTTAACCCAACCAAAACGTATCGCATCAGTCAAAAATACAAAAAAAAAAAAACAGTTCAATCATTTCAACAACACAAAACTAATTAATCATTTTTATTTTCCATTCTGAGAGCACTCAAAGTCAAAAATGTCTGAAAATTCCCGGGGCTGGCACAGCGAGTGAACACACATTTATGTACAAACAAACAAAAGGAACGCTCCAATTATGTGCACAGCAGCATGTGTAAACACTTTGTTACAATTTTTCTTAATCACTTCACTGTCGTCCACGGTCGCGTCTTCTGTTGACTCAATCGCTCACTGGCGCACACACACATACACTATACCACATATAACGACATACCATAATAACCACAGCTCACAACATTGCACACACTGCACGGCTACGGCTCAGCACATTCGGCACGGCAGCAAAGACAACAACAACAACAAAAATCATGGTAGGCAACGGCAACATCGGCGGCGGCGGCTGTTATGAATAATTCAAAATTTGAATTCTTATATTCGAATAATTCGAGAATCGTGACTAATGGCCGACATTGCGGAAATTCATGTAACGCTCTGTTGCCCATCTGTCGTCTGAGTGCGCGTTGCAATCGCGGGCTCGGGCTTCAAAAGCTATAAGCTAACCTTATCCCATTCCACACACTCTGGCAGTCTTGACGATGGACGATTACTCAAAACGACCGCAAAACAAATGACCAATTGTCAGTGGTCATTAAGGCGATTCATTTGCAGAGCACCAAAGCCATAGCCCCTGTGAACCCAGTGAGGCGATTGGAGTAGCAAGCACAGCAACAGCTATAGCCAGAGCCACGTCCACTTCCATGATCATGTCCACGTCCAAGTCGTCGTCATCGTTGTCGCGGAATGGACGCGGAAGGGTGCACAGGCATTCGTATAGAGATGACGACCACGAAGGCGCACACTAAACAACATAGGCCAGCGAGCCAGACAGGGCCGCCAAGATATCTCTGATGGATGATTATCTAGAGTAACCACGGAATGGATACCCCGGCTCTCACTCTGTGTAGATGCCTGAGACAAATGTAATAATTAAAATGATAAATTGTCCCATTTAGGTTCAGATGCGAAGATGATGGGGTAATTATTATTTTTATTTTGTGGGCATTTTTCACAGGATTTTCCGATTTGAGAAATGGCCGTAATAAAATTCGTTTGAAGTGGCCATAAAGGAGGCCCCTCATGACAATTAGGCGCAAGGTGAAGTCACTGGACTTGGACTCAGCAGACCATTAGGAACATGAATGGCTGCCAAGTAGGCTATAAAACTTGGATTATTAATTAATGCTTATAAAAAATATATATCTGACCACATCTTGTCAGAAAATATGTATCTCTTGGTTTCGGCTCGTTGTTGTTATGTAGCCTCTCACAAGCACATTACTGATTATGTTAATATGATAAAATAGTGCAGGTGTCTAATTTGAGTCGTTATGTTTATTTTAAAGCCCTTTCTTGTCTTCCTTCCTAATATAATGATTCAAATTTCATAGCATACGAATTTGCAATGATATTGACTGGGCTTGATTGCTTTTTTTAGCTCTTTTTTTTTCGTTGATGGTTTTTTACACCTACCTAAAGATTAAGAAACAGTCCTTAAAATTTCCGCCAAGATTCCCAAAACTGATGGCAAATTCTGAAAATTTCGTGTTACAAATTATGTGACCATTCCCAAATTAAAAGATTGCAGTAGTTTTATGCCAAGAAAGTTCAAAAACAAATCCAATTTTCATGGCCTTCAGATCACGAAGAACCTAAGCAGTTCGAATTCCTTCTCAACATCGATTTTAGAGCCACCTGTAACGACATTCATAGAAATAAACTGTTCAGAAACATGTGTATTTCTCGTATTTCTTGGCTGTCAAGAATTACATTAGTTACATTAGCCGTGTTTTTTTAATAGTCCGAAGGGAATTGGATGAAAAACTATACCGGGGCTTAACAATTTGCGTGTTAAGGCTTTCCCAATCCAACGCGATTAATCGCCGCGACCAAATGGCTCGACCGAGCCAAATTAAATCATGTGAATGGGTTCGGCCGAGCCATTTAGACTTTCAGCAGGTTATAATTCCACCAGTCCAGTTGGCACCAAACCATTTGGCTCGATCGTGAATGGCCGGCTTAAGATCTCATTTTTCTGAACATGCCTATTGTCCGAAATTCATAAGCCAACACCTGGATACCACAACATCCACACATTTATCTACCAAAAATTTCAAACTTCTTCTTCTTCCTACAAAATTCTCCAATACCAAAAAACAAGTTCATTCAAATACCTATTTTTTGTTTTTCAAGAGCCGAATTCCCGTCAATTATTGTCAATCTTCTTGAAAGCATAAACAATTCCAAATATGCTGTCGACTCCATATTTTGATTAATTATATGATTAACAAACTGTCATGTCAATTTGGGGCGAATTCGATTGTCATTATTTTTGTCTCCTCTGCCATTATCACTTCAAAGAGACAATATACATACATACAAACATAAATTCGAATGATATTTTTACTTAACTTTATTTTTTTTTTTTTTTTGTGAAACGAAACCAAGCTAAAATGAAAAACAAGCATTCATAATGTCATTTCAAAAGCTCAGAGAGCCCATCCTTTCACATTATTTCAAAAGAAATTGAACTCAACAAGAGTTGACAGACAAATTGAAGTGGAAATGGAGATGTCATCTAGTTGGTTGGCCCTTTGCTTCAAAAGCCTTGGGGTTGACGGCACAATTTGGTGTGTGTACAAGTTGTGTTTAAAAGTTGATTAGCAGTCAAAGTCAGGTTATTGATGTTTAAATATAAACTACTATATATTTAAACAAAAAGCACTCAAAAAAAATTGTTAATGAAAATTTATCAGTCGTGTTAATCATGAAAAATGGTTTAATACGTTTGGGCGCTATGATCTCAGAAATTTTTAAAGTAATTCAAATGAATTAAATTTCTAAATGTTCTTTATTTTCACGAGAGTGCTTCAGGCTTAAATTTTTTCCAATAGAATATAAAAATGAATTATTCCTTATCGGCTAAAGTAGTCGATTTTTATGATTTTTTTTTTCACATTAGACTCACTTCTCGAACCTTACCTTTAAGGTAAGAAATAGACGGCCTAAGGCAAGATTTTTTTAATTTTTAAAAATTTGTAAATTTTTTTACTTTCTCTTTGGCACGTAAATTCTACAGTATCCATTTTTTTTTAAATTATAATTATCCGACATAAAACATTATTAAAATCTAAAGCATTCTCAAATTGTGTGGTGAAATTTTCGCGACTTTATTTAAAGCATTGAGCAAATTAACAAGAGTTCAACTGCAGATCAGCCTTTGACTATATAACATATACACACCATGCAGTCATGTCAATTTTGTAAATTTC
Organism: Epistrophella euchroma; assembly: GCA_947049315.1. Classification (NCBI taxonomy): domain Eukaryota; kingdom Metazoa; phylum Arthropoda; class Insecta; order Diptera; family Syrphidae; genus Epistrophella; species Epistrophella euchroma. Next base: position 59,913,612 of record OX346248.1, read on the forward strand.
ATTCCCGCACACAGCACCGCACCAATGCTTTTGTCAACACACAAGTCCACCTTTTTAGCCAAACCGAATCACTTGTACATACATATTATATGTGTGATGTTTAATGAAGAGAACCCCAGAGCCAGACAAAAATAAACGAGTGAAATAACAAACGTCAAATTAATGACACACCGTAATGTGCTTACAAATTCGAATGTGGTTTTAAATTGTCAAATAAATTCATTAAGACCGCGAGTATTTAATGGCAGTTTTACGTGCCTTTGCCGGATGTTTGTAAACAGTTCGATAAAGGAGAGAGGTTGCGAGGGGGTTAAGTTTTGCATCTTGCTCTCTCACTCAACCAGACCTGCTGAGACCATCATGCATATTCGCAATATATTTTGCGTGCCGAAATCATTAGTACCTCAAAAAAAATAAAAAAAAAAAAATAACAAGGCGCGCAAAGCTGAAAGATAAATTTAAAAAAAAAAACTGAAAAAACAACAATCCACTTAAGCAATGGCACTTTCAGCTGTCTTTGGCTGTCAGTCCTCTTTGAGGCTGTCAGGGAATTTTTTGTGTGTCCTGTCGCTGTGCCATGACTTGGTTATTTGTATCAGCCAGTTCAAATGTGTTCATTTCATCATTCATGTTTATTTTTGTATGACAGCGAGGATTACAGTTAAACAACAACATAATTTTATTTCTTGCTCTTTTAATTGCTTTTTCATTTTGCTTGGGGCTAAACCTCTGATGCTGCTGATGATGGGGGGCTTTGAGTTTTAATATTATTTTTCAACGACTTTTTTAAATTGAGGTATGTAGATAATCACATATGCAACTTGTACAGCTCATATAAATTAAATTTTTTTTATTGTTGAAAATGCTGGACCTAACCGGTAGATGGCGTTGAAAATTGTTCAACCACAGCATGTTGAAAATTGTGTGAAGTTTTGGCTCATTTTAGTTTGGTAATTACAGATTCATCTTTGCAATATGTCAAACTAGGAATTAAAATTTCCATTAAAAATATAGTTTCAATATATTTTTTTCCATAAGTGGCGCCCGGGCCAGAACTATACAACGTCAAGACGGCAACCTAAGTTTCCAAACTTTTAGATAATCTTGAGAAAGTTTATGTATTTGGATGGGAAGATTTCTCTGCAAGATCTTAACGCATGTATGTGCAGTCTTAAAAAGTGGCGCCCGGTTAAAACTATACCAAGTGAAAACGAAAATCCATTATAAAATTTTGGTTTTTAACAAATTATATAAAATTATAATAAAATGCTGTTTGTAGCTATCTTTTTTGTAATGATCAAGTCCATTTTAATTATGAATATCCTCATGGTTCTCAAAAATTTAAACATGTACTCTTCGATTATTTATTTAGGTACCAATAGACAAATTTACAACCATGCAACAATGTTTCAATTCTCACAAAAAGACATCGTCAAATCATAATTCATACAACCATAACCACATCACCGATCATAAATACTGAAAAACTGACAGAAACTTATCTTTGCAGTCGTTTTCTTTAAGTGACAGTTTCTGCTCTTTGGCGTCCATTTGAGTGAAATTAAATTATCCGAAATTACAAATGACATTATAATAATTTAACAAACTTAATGAACTGAAATTAATTCGCTGTATTTTACGATGATGTGGATGACAACGCCAACGACCATGGCGATCGTTATTGCGATGTGTTTTCATTTGGTTGCGCTTTCACTTCAGAAATGGCGCTGTTGCGGTGCGGCGGCCGGCGGCGGTGGCGTGGCAACGAAGCGTCCGAAGGAGCTTAGCCTTCTCTTGTTGTGGCTGTTTTGCTGCTGCTGCTGCTGCCGCCGTCCACCGCGCCATATCGCTGTGACCAGCTTATTTATTAGACGCGTCGAGATTTTGCTTTCAATTTGCATCCACACCACATACTCCCTGTCGACTGTCGCTACTCGCGAAGCACATGATTATGGCCAGGAGCAAGGGACGGAGAGGTGTTAGCCATAATCGCACGGCTAATTTATTAGTTGTTTTAATTTTCAGGCTTGGCCGCCTTATTGCCATCAGTGTGTCAGTGACAAAACACAAACACTGGCCAAACCAACGGCAGCCAGTCAGGCTAACTGTCAACTTTGTGACATTTATTCCGCATTATGAAGAAATTTATGCGGCCTCGCTGTTTTGCCTGTCTCGCTATGTTGTATTTGTGCGTTTTGGGTGCACGATTTGTCGCTCGCTGACCGATCTTGACGCTTGGGCTGTGTAAATTGTGTGCTTAAGCGACAAGCAGTTTTGTTCGACAGCCAGAGCGAAAGAGAGATATAATATATGTTGCTAACAGCTGACTGTCAGTCGGCCATTTGCGGCTGGCGCGACGGGATATAAATTCAAGTTTCGTATTTTTTTTTTATTTTTTTATTTTGTGGGTAAATTTATGACCGTTAATAAAATGTTGATGGCGGATTTAAATTGGGTGTTTAATGGTGCGGATTATTTTTGAACGAGTCAGTTGTCATTGTCAGTGACGTGGGTTCTTCATCGTTTTAATTATAATCGTTTTGTTAAAAGCCATTTGCCGGATAATTTCAAATTAATTTTGTTTTTTATATTTATTTTTCTTTTTTAAATTGTAATATATTGTTGTTTTTAATGTCAAAGAATGCTCAATGTTAACGTTCAGGAATTCAACTATTGCTTGTGTTGGTTTTATACTCATTATAAATATCGGAAATGATCTGGGGAAATTTTCGGTTGGAACCCACTTCGAGAAACTTTATCCAAAGTGAGTTTTGAAACAGAGATCTCACGGATAGCAATCTTCGTTTGTGATATTTCGCACTCTTTTTGCAGAGTGGTTTGTGTCTGATGCCCTACAGTCGTTGTTGGTCAAAGTCGACTTCCCGAGCAGGATTTTTGTTCTTAACAAGCAGCCGAAGGAATTCGCTATGCAATCGGTCTGAAAAGATTCGTGTATAGAGAAGCAATTTTGTCTTCTTACCGAAAGTTCATCCTCTTTCTATACTAAGGGCAGTATGAGGTGGTAGTTCCACCTTCTGTCATATTTAATAATTTAAATACAATAACTTAATTACTACTTTTAATAAAGCGGAACAATTTGCTTACAATAACAACATCTCAATTAAAACCATTGCCACCAAAGATCTTGAGTGCCCTTTTCACTTAAAAGATACAAGACCCTCTCGCCAAGGAAAACTCTCCAACTGACATATGTTTATATAAGCTATCTTAGCATTGTTTTCCGACAACATGACAGAGCTCTCAACTTACCTATTTCCTATATATCTTCCAAGCATGTCTTGTCATTCCTCCTTAACATCCCACTCGATTTCTTTTTCTCTTTTTTTTTTTTTCTATCTCTCCCAGTCCATGTTTCACCATCACTAAAACCATCTCTCATCAAATGAATTTCACTCGATAAATCTTTTTGGCGAAAACAATAAATCGCTTCAAGGGGTTGCTACCAAGTGTCCTCCCCCAAAATACGCCTGCTCACTCCAAAAATCTGCTGGTTCCCAAGCTTATGATGAGGGGAGGGGGGTTAAAAAAATCCCTGTAAATATCCTGCATTGTTAAAATTTATTATGCCGTCAGATTCTGTCTAATAACCGAACCGAACAATCTTCTTATCGGAAATTTCATTGCGGGTTAAGTTCTGTTGTTGTTGAGAGAAAATTTATAGCCCGGTGTCTGGCTGGGAGCCCAAAATTGGGGGTGCTTGGGGGTCACATACATTGGCTCGAGTCGAATTATTTCATTCCTCTCTCTCTTTCTCTCTCTGACTTCTCTCGAGCACGTTTTCCTTACCTTATTAAACTGCACCAGTCAGCAAGTCTTTTCGTTTCGCAACCCCCTCCGCACCACCCTTATGGCATTCGTACTGAAAAACCTTACCCCTAGTGAGGGGGTATAAACATAGAAAGAAAAGTCGTTTATTATCATCAGGCGTATCTATGTTGTAGGAGATAACAGCTTTACACCAAACTCTATATAGACTCTTCAAGTTGTGTCTTCTACCAGTTTGCTGGGCTACACCTTGTCCTTTTTCCAATATGAGAGAACTAAACGGGGAAAAATTCCCTCAAGGAGCAAACAGTTTGCCGCGTCGAGAAAGTGTCTAGGAAGAATGTTAAATCGGAAAACACCTTGAAAGGTTCCTTTGATAAATTGCGCTAGAGGTTAGATTTATTTTCTTGCTCTTTATCTTGACTTTTTTGCACCCTTCATCCTTTTGTTAGGGTTGAAGGTGGAGTTAGAGGTGGACGTAGAGTTGACGACGGCGACAAAAACGACTTATTGGGTGGCGCTCGCTATATACTCTACGATATGGTTACTCGTTTCGAACGAATTTCTTTTCCGCCTTTGTTTTATGTTGACATGACACAGCTATGTGGTAGCAAAGTGGCAAAGCGGTGAATTTAAATCAGCACTGAATAATTGAAGACTTTGATACAAGGACTTAAATTTGTCTTCTTGAACTTTATAAAACTTTTGTAAGTTATTGGGTTGGTTAGATTGTAAGTAAATAATTTTATTTTTTTTTTTTTCACTTGGATTGAATTGAGTTTAATGGTTGAAAGAAGACAACATGATAATTACATGGGGTTGTAAACATTGTTGGAAATTTAAATGAAATTTTTGGTGAGAAGTACTAAATATCGAATGAATTTATGTGAATTTTAAAGAAATTTAATGATTTCTTATAAGGAAAATCAAGGTTTTTGTTTGCATTTGTTTTTGTTTTAAAGAACGATACTCTTCCTTTGATAATTTACATCAAGTAGGTGAATTCAATTAAGCTTTTAGGTTTTTTTTTTTGGAATTTTAATTAGATATACATTATGCCTTTTCGAAATGAAAGATTTTGGACATATCATACGTTTGGTTTTTTGTTGTAGATTTTGAACTTTCGATTACAAAAAAAAAGTTAACGAAGTGAAATACGTGTTGTACTGGTAGCTTGTAAGCAGTTCTTACATCTTAACATTCACATGGACATGGAGATCTCCAGATCAATCAGCCGTCAACTAGATTAACCACATTACGATCGACACAAGGCACTCCTCCAGTATCATGGATATATCAAAATATTTTGTACAATGACTTGATATTGGAAAAACTGAGTTTTTAAAAATGGCAATTAATACCGTATTTTTTTTCAAAGCGTTTCCAACTGTTTTAACAGTTTTTACTCAAACATAGCAGGAATTTGCCTTAATAGAAAACAAAAGTATAGTTTTCAGGTGGTTTTGAAATGACAAAATGCTTGCCAGATGCATTTAAATTTGTTAAATTTTTAGAACAGGCAGGCAGTTTCTTCTAAAACAATAAATTGGAATGCTAGAAAAACAAATAATATATTTTGAAAACCTGTAATTTAATAGGTACTATCATTTTTGTTTCAGACTATAATTTCTAATAATTTTCAAAAACCCAAATGCTGCCACATGCACCCAAACTGTTTCAATTTTTTTTTTTTTTTTAAACAGGTAGTTTTCAAAGAACAAAATGCATCTCAAAAGCTTTTCCAATATTAAAATAATCACCTTTCTTGTTTTTTTTTTTGCAGTAATATAGGTTTCAGATGATTTTGAAAGGTTGCCAGACGCACTCAAACTATGAAATTTTTCTCTAAAACAGATGGTTTTAAATTTCTTTTAGCCTTATAAGCCTCCTTTTTTTCAACTAAAAGGTTTCACATGATTTTGAAGAGACATTTGACTGCCAGACGCAATCAAGTAGTTAATAATTATTTTTTTGTCTTAAATTTTCTTATTGCGCTGATACGAATTAAGATGATTTTAGATGCTTGAGATCTTTTTGTAGACACCAAATAATTGACAGACGCTACAAAAAAAAAATAAGCCAACAAAGTTATTTTTGTTAGAGTAATTTTTTGTTGTGTACAAAAGTCAAGTTTTTCGACAGCAAATGCCTTGTGAAGAGTGAAACGTCTGCCAGTTGCGGTTACAATTTTTGGTTTTGGCTGTCATATTATTTTTTAAAGAGTCTATTCCCCGTAATGAATAAGGTCCGGAACATTTTGAAGATTGTCAAGGATCCTGCCAGACGTATGATCGATAAAAATAAAAATGGTCCAAGCCTTAAAAACAGCTGAATTCACTAAAAAAAAATTAAATTAGCTTTATTTATCCCCTTTATGTTCATTTGGCACTTAAATAAAGTCGTGCCAGATCGACTGAAAAAAAAAGAAACATCCATTAATTTTGTTTTTTTGAAACCTAAAGATCAATTATTGTATTTGATTAAATATATAGTGAAGTTACTCTGGCACTTTATTCCACAGAAATCATAAATCATTTTTTTTTGAAAGAAAAATAAAACATGAATTTCTGTATAGACGACATCATATTAAACCATATGATACCCAGCATTCACCCACAATCAATCATAAATTGCAAAAATAAATATAATATCAAAACGAAGAGTGATATCCATTTCGATGTCAGTGAGGAGAAACTACATACGTCAGAGACCTTAAACCAATCTATGCATATAGTTATGTAGATGGTCGTAGAAGCTAGTTTTATAGGAAAACTTCTTTAGTTTGTGCCATAAATAAGCAAAGTCTCACACTCCAACTCCACTACCGTACCGCACTGCACCGTACTGTACCGAGAAGGAAAAGGAGTGAACTTTTAAATTGAAGGCCATAAATAAAAACCCCAACGTGAACGTCCTGACGTTAGATAAAAACCTCATCTGAGGATTGAATTATGGGGTGTGTGCAGTATGTGTTGCTGGGTGTGTCGCACCGTTGTTGATATTTATGATCACGTCAAAATTCTGGCCCAAGACGACGACGACTCAAACAACGACGATGGAGCCGATTGGCATTAGGTGATTGTATCAAAATTTATGACCACTTCGTACTCAAATCAGCTCAGAGCGAGCGAGCGAGGGAGAGAGAGAGAGAGAGAGAGAGAGTAGGTTACAAAGTACATAGGAATGACACACTTGATGGACAGATGCATAAATGATTGGAAACACTGCCATTATCAGTCCTTGTGTCAACACATTACCATGGTGTACACTGTACATACATTCATCAAGGTGTGAGAAGGCGGCAGGCAAACAAATGAAAATGTCACCATGACAATGAATGATTTCTCTTCATGTGACATCTAAGTGACACGACTGACAGTTGACAGAAATCAAATCTAATTTTGGTTCAAATAAAAGACGAAAATGACTCCGGCAACTGGAGGAATAACAAAAAAAAAAGGTATGAGTACAACAGTAGTGTGGAATTGTGATGGAGTATAGAAATAAAACGAGAATAAATGAGAAGCAGAAACAAACTGTCAAAGTGACAGCACACTAACACAATCTGACACCATAGTTGGTGGATGTCTGACACTGTCGCTGGTGCTGCTGCTGCTGCTACTGTTCGCCCCACATCATTGTGTCATCGTTATGTTAACCGAAGGTGGAGCAGCACAAATTGCATTTGCCGTTGCTGTCCACCATAGCCATCGCCATCACCATCACCATCACCATCACCATCACCATCACCATCACTATGGCTGCCGTGGCACTTCCAGCATTTGACTTGACACAAAATGCACATGCATACTCAAACTGACACACACGCAGTACACATTTCGTTGGTATATCGGGTGATTGCATGCACTCATGTGGAAAAATCATGGTGTCATCTAGCTGCCACCTAAGTGCGCTGCCATACTCACACACCATCCTGCTGTCTCCTGTCTTTTATGTCTCCTGTCCCAGCAGCGTCATTCTCATTGGAAATCGGTAGCGAAAAAATGTGTTTCCCGTTGAATGCAGGGGGGATATGGTCTTTCTCTCTCTCTTCGTATCCATATCTCCATATAAATTGCATGTGTGTGTCTATATGTATGTTTGGAATGCAAATTGACATTTGCTTACGACGCCCTAGAGTAGACTTCAACCCTGTTGGCATGTTGACAGCAATGTCAAGTCAAAAGAAATGAATGTACCGCTGCCGTGTGAATCTAGGAATGGTGTCGGGTGTCGGCATCGTCGTCCTAGGTCGGGTGTTGGATTTGAGTAAACTCTGTGCCCAGCAAACAGCTACACAAGGACTCTGCTCCTTTAACACACAAAACTCATTTACACTGAGAGAAATATGCACATATCCTAGGTTGTTTTCTGACGTCTTTTTTTTTTTTTTCTTACGGTGTAGAGGGTGCACAACATTTATTATGTAGAACACTAAAGGGAATATCGGGGGGAAGACGGGATGACAGCAGCAGGAATATGGGTGGCCATGCAAATGAAATTGCTTACTTTGTACTTTGTATTGGGATTTTGTTGTCTGGTACAGAGACGACTGTCATAATGTCTGATGCCGTCATCGTCGTTGGCGTTGATATGTTTATACGTCGGTGTGTATATGTTGTGAACAGGAACAGCATGTGAATAGATGTAAAGTTGACAACTTGACAATGGATTTTTCATTTTTTTTTATTCTCTTTTTTTTTTTTTTAATTTCGCACATACTGTGTGTGTTAGAGCTCACAATTTTCTATACCCGAAGCCCAATCTGCATTCCAAGCCAAAAGTGTCACTCAAATGGGATTTGCTTTTATACTGCAAAATTGGAGCAGTGAAATAGTGAGATTTGTGGCACAATAATACGAATATAAGAGTATATACGACAATACGACACATAAACAGGCGTCAATGTCGGTGTTTGTTGTTGTCTTGTATCTCTACGTATGCATATGTTACATATTATAGGTATGCTGATATCCTAGAGGGATATTTCAAAATCAATTTTGAAAGATATTTTTGACACTTACGTTGTTAAAGTTGATGTTGACTGAAATAAAGTCCGGGTTATGCGATGAGATAGGTTTTATAGATTGGTATAGATTGTAAACTGATGTGTACCTACGTATAACATTAAATGGTTTAAATTATAAAAAAGCGCTATAAGGAGTGGTTGTAAAAGTTTGCTTATCTGTCAAAATAGCAAATAAAGTGGTGGTCCTGGTGCTCCTTGACCTAAGTTAGTGTCTTGGATTATCACCCCAGAGATCTAGAATCATATCTCAGCCTGTTCCATTTTAAATAAAAATAGTTATTTAAGGATAATTCCTCTTTTGAAGAAATGTCAAGCCATCTAATAGTATATATCTTGTCTTGTATTCTCTTATCTTAGCCAAAAAATTAGATTTGTATATTTAATTCAATTAAAGAGATTTTTAAATCTAAATTATATATGCTGATAAAAAAAGTACGTATACGCCACAGTGAATCTACTTAAACAACAGTAAAACAACTTAATTTAAAAACAAAATTATAGCAGAGATTTCTGGATCTACAAAAAGGAATAGCATGCCATTGTAACCTTTACTGTTGTTTTTTAATAAAATTTTTTACGCTTTAAAGTCAATTCTTTTAGAAAATTGCCTCTTCCGTTATTTTTAATGAGAGCATTGAATTTTGAAAACAAAATTAGTACTTAATTACGTAAAATTTTGAAAAAAAAAAATAATTTTTTTTTTTTAATTTTGAGTTTGAAAATTAATATTTCAAAACCAGTTCCCCAAAACAGAATAATTTAAAAATAAAATAAAAGAAAAGATTTCTGGCTTTACAGAAAGGTAAATCATAGCATTTTATGTGTAACCGTTGTTTTTTAATCATTTTTTTTTCTGTGTTAGTCGATTTTACCGTCCCGGATTAGCGGGGGGAAATAGACTCCTATACGATGTCACACCTCAGGTGAATCACCCTGTATAAAATCATGTATTTATACTTGGATTATGCCAAAGTATCCTCCCACCACTCCAAAAAAAAAAAAAACGCCTCCTATAAATTTTTTAAGACTCTTTTAATTCTTTTAACTCCTTTGAGTCTCTTTCAAAGACTTTTTATTCTTTATTCTCCTGGTAATTGAAAAGTTTTAACCAAGATTGATGAAGGTACGAATTTTGTATTTGTATTTTTAGGTATGTCCGATTTCAGCAGTACATATTGTTAGGCTTTTTAAAGTTAAGATTATGATTGTCGGAAACGAGGGAAGATAAGGAGTTTTGAACTGTAATAAGCTTTTTTTTTATAAACAAAATAAAAGGATTGGTACGAACAAATTTCATAATTTTTCTGTCAACTTACGTCAAAGATAAATTATAACAAAAGATTCACGTCGTCATGCCGGGTAAGTTTATAATTTATTCTATATAATCCTCTTCAAAAGGATCTCCATAGAGATACCCTAACTAATATCTATGCAATATCCTTAACTCTAATTATTCAAGATTAAATCAGTATCAAGTGTCGTCGTTCCCATGCATCACACTTTCATCATTTCCGCTAGCTAGTTGTCTACGTCGCATCCATCGTACTCGACGTTGTCGCATAGATAATGCCTATCTAAAGTACGCCCTTGAAAATGTTAGTTTTACATTAACTCCTTTAATCTCCTTTTTAAAATCTCATCTCACAATCAAAGGAAAACATTTTTGTAAGGACAATAATAATTATATTTTCATTTTGTCGTCGTTTCTCAGGTCTTTGATGCAACAGAAAAGGGTCTTTTCTGTGACCTTTTACGCATCAGCATAATTGAAATCAGATAATACGAAAACGAGTGAATTTCCAAATAAACAAGATTTCAGTGCATCACCTTCCCCTTTTCTACACTAAGTGCAGGATACAAAAAAAAAAACACACAAAAAAAAGGAATATTACGAATTATCCTGTCATCGCACATATAATATGACAAACAACACCCAAATGCTCATGTGCACACACCATTTTCCCATCTCTTATCTCCCTTAGACCAACAGCAACAGTACCCTTAACAGGGTACTTTAATCCGATCCAATTTCGCAATTGCAAATGTAGCTGTATAAATACCCAAAAAAAAAAAAACAGGACATGCCAACTGCCAACATGAGAACCTGCAAAAGCGACAACTAAGCAAGAAGAACTCCTCTTCATAAACAATAAATTTTCAAAGGATGCTTCCAAGGATATAACCATCACCACACAATGAAATATATAAAAAAAAAATACTTTACAACCCTGCCTGGATTCGTCTTCTATTCTGAATCACGTCCACCTCCTTTCCTGTTTGTTCACTTCCGTTTCACTCAAAGAGCATTGGGAGGCGGAGACGGTTGATCATATATATAGCACAATCGAGAAAAGGATTTCAAGGATCATTGATAAAATATAAAAATATATGAAAACTGAAGTCGGTTCTGAAAAATTACACACATGGCCAAGGGGTTGAATGTCCTCGTTTCATCTTGTTTTTTTTTTTTTTTCTATTTTATTAAGAAACAATAACATTAAATCAAATCTCTATAAACAGGATATTGTCAGGGTAACCTAAGGAACCAAAGAAAAAATGGTTCTTCTTTTCTTTGCTGTAAGTAAATGTAAATCGTGAATTGGTTGAAAGAGAAACAAATACAAAAATCTAGAAGGAAGGACACACAAATTGCAATGCTAAATCACTATGAAATAGAAAATATATGACAAAGTCGAAGGACAAAATGCCGCAGCTCTTTGGACATAATTAGGGTGACCTTTTGTGTTTTTTTTTTTTCAGATTCATTTTTTGGCTTTTCTTCCAAAAGAATGCAATTCAATCTATGCAATAAAAACTTGCCTTATAGTACAGACCAAATAAAATAATAATTAAAAAAGTTAAATTTAGGTATTTAGGTATTTGTCTATCAGAGCAATAATGGTTGTCTTTTACTAGCTAGATTTCCCTGAATGGTATAAAAAGCTGACTGCTAAAGCTACACATGTATTGGATTCGTTTTTATATATAGAGCCACCCTTTTTAGTTGAGTTTTATTGGTAGTTTAAAGCTGGCGCAGGAATACAAGTTCAATAAAACGCTATATCCACTTGTATGTCCATTCTCTATTTCTGTGGCTGTGTTCACACACCTTTGTGAGTGAAAAACAATCTACGTTACCGACATACCTACATACATAAGTTGAAGTCCACACTTTTTGTCCACTTTTATATTCACTAATTTACTGCCTTATTTACTATCTGCACTTTTCCTTTGGTTTTTGTTATTGTTTTCGAAAGCAAATTTTACTGTAATAGCTATAAAATTGCCAATAAAACGCACCTACTGTTGCATGGTATAAACTGATCTAAGACGCATAACGAGTAAATGCTCGTTAAAAGACTCATGTGAAGAAAATTTTAAAGAATTTGTTTAATACAAAACGTATTTACAAAAAAACTGATCTGGTAACCTCGTCATATATGAAGTGTCTCTTTTCCTATACATAGCCGCAATGTAGTTTGATTTTTTTTTATGGAGTCGTTTAAAAGGAACAAACAGTTTTTGTTCAATATTTTGTGTCCGTATGATTTGTATCTTGGTATGGGACCGTTCTTTCGGATTATTTATTTGTTTAATATTCTTTTTTTTTTTTTTTGTGTTTTTCACAAAAGACTTTATGCACTTAATTTATTGCCAATAATGAAATATGATTAAGCTATTGCGTATCTTTTTATTTAAATTGTTTTTTTTTTTTTATTGTATCTCCTTTTGTAGCTGGTTAAAAAAAATACAAGATAAATTAGCCACATCCTGTGTGCTGTTCCTATTTGTGGGACGCATTTAGCTGACTGTATATGATTAATAGTTTTTGGCTATAATAAAAATTCTTGAACCATAAGCGATTGAATTTTTAAATTTGTATATCCGATCACAGTTTGTTCATACATATGTAGGTATATTGATGGTTTTTTAAATTTATTTTTAAATATGTGGGTATATTTTATTGAAAATTATTTTTTAATTTTAATTTCAACATTAAAAGAAGCTAAAGATACCTGTTTTTAGGTACAAATAGTTCCGGGGCAATTTCTGAAAAAAATTTACTCAAAATAAAATATTAATAACTAACAAAAATATGTACATACAATGTATGTGCTATAGCTTTTTTTGAAAGAAACATTTCCATTCTTTTGTTTTTAAAATTAAAGTCAACATTTTTGAAAAAAATTGTAATTTTTGTTTTCAAAATTTTGCGTAATTGAGTGGCACCGTTTTTTTTTTAATTATCAGTTTTAAGTCAAATACATACAGATGTAAATTTTTTTTTATTTCCTTCCAAAAAAGCTATAGCACATAATTGTACATTCATACGTACTTTTGTAAATTTTCAATCTTTTTCCCCAATCCCACCTTAAGGAAGGGGGGTGAAAGATTTGTTTGCCCATTTCTAATTTTTTTTTTTCTTAAGCGGCCCATACAAACAACACTTGTGTCGACACTGGTGCCGGTGTACTCAAATGTGGTGTGTGTGTGTATGGCCGCTTTAAAATGATCCCAGGAATCACCCCCCAAAATATCATGCACGAATTAGGGGGCAACCTGTTTAATAAAAAAAAAATGTGGACCTGGAAAACTTGTTAAATACTCTTTAGATTCTTTCTAGTAAAAAAAAAAAAGCAGAGAACTATTCATTTCCAACATCTATGTAAAACCTTCTAGAGCCTCATTTATAAAGTAAAAATTTTTTTTCTGGCGGGATGATATCTTTTATTTCAGCATAACTTGATATATATTGTCTTAGGGCTGAAGTTTGCACTTTATTGTTCTTAAAAGTATGATCAGCGACCCAAATCCCAATTAACTTATACAAAATTGGTTTATTTCGATATTTTTAGGTCGCATAGAAAAGTGTGCACTGTATTCTAATTTTCCTGGATTTTGTTCTTTAGAATTTCTAATGACTTCTAACATGATACGTACACATTAGTAGGTACACATATAGCTATCTCAATAAACTTCCAAAACGTGTTTCCTGATGATTCCTCATTCCTAAATCGCATCCCCATTTATTATGAAGAGGTTTTCCTAAAGTTGTCAGAGATGTCACCATCATCACTCTGTCATCATCGTGACATGCTAATTGCTTATCAAATCCCAAGCTTATACCTATTTAATTTTTTTTTTGTCAAAGACATTGTATATATGTAGGTAGAGGATTCAGAGAAATTTGCGAAACTTCCAACGCTCACGCAGATCTACAGAAAATCCCCGTTTGCTATACGGTTTATCCTTGAAAAACATCGAACAAAAAAAAAAAAAAAAAAATACCAAAATGATTGATGACTTTGCCGCATGTTTCTCATTTGTTTTGTCAGTTCTTAATGAAAATTAAACACATTGCCGCCAAGTTCATGCTCGTTAACACACACCACACGCATTGAAAATGGAGAAAAAAAAAAAAGATGAACAAAAAATCCTAAAAGTAGCCCACACCGCAATCCATCATTTCGTTAGCCGAAGCACCCCTGAGCAGATACACAGTGTGATGGTGTAAGCCATAACATCGACCCCTGATTACCTACCTTCGTTTTATATTTTTTTTTGTTTTTCTTTCACTGTCATCCCTCACCACCAAGTCACTAATTCGTTGGCCAATGTCATCATTAATTTTCATTAAAGTCACCTGGAGATATGTACGCAGTCTCACATTGAGACTTGGACAGAGTAAATGATTTAGCGTTCTATTCGGTCAGCTCCATAACTGACAATCCTTCGTCGTTGTCAATGGCAGCCCTTTGGCCAGTGTAGAGATTCATCATCCACAACGAGAGACATGTCATCCATCAAAGAAGATAAATGATGGTCTAGCCATCTTTTATAGTCCTTTCCAAACACACACATACACATATACACATACTGTTTTGTTGAAGAAGCATGCCAAACGAACGCTTGTCCTTTCATCTTCAGATGGGGCGGTGAGTACCCGCTCCAAACGCCATCGCCCGCCAGCTAACCAGCAGTTGGTCAACATGTTGAAGGCTGCCTCAAAGTTGACATGACATGAGACACGACTCTTCATTCCACATCCACATCTTTTCCAGGAGTTCAATTGTAATAATAATATGTTCTTCCTAGAGAAACTCTCGGGACAGCATCAGCATCAGCATCGGCATCAAAAGTGTACGGTGGATGGCGCATTGCTGCTGATGATGATAATGATGATGATTCTGAAAGTGGCAAGAATCTAACAAATAGGTTTATTTCACCAGAAGAATTGTTTTAGGATTGTTGTTTTCACTGATTATTTTATTGATTGTAAATAATAAGACGTAGCTATAGAAATTCAAAAACAATTGTAGTTATAAATGGGTAAATATGGTGGCGCTACAGTTCTTGTAGAACCAGGGCCAAGTGACTGGCAACTCTCAACCATCCCTGTGTGCGTGTTATTGGCAGAAATGGAGGGGGCCTACAGTTTTCTGCCGAATCCAAATGGCTGAGGTGAGAAGCACTTATTCCTGACAAGAGTAACTCTTGGAGGATTTGTCATTTCTTCGAAAGAGGTAGTAGGCGTTGGAAAAACTTTTTTTTTGTTAGGTGGAAGAGGCTGGGAACTGAACTCAGACCTTCCGGCATGACAGTCCTAGGAACTTCCCATCATGGCACGTCTATTTTTACCTTCTAATACATCATATAAAAAACTGGTGAAATTAACCTTTTATAGTAACACTACAGTCTACATTCTAGAGAACTTCAGAATTGAGAAGATGCATTGAAGCTACAAATACCGATAGACGATAAATCAAAATGAGATGTCATAAAATTTACCATTATCATGTGGCAGAGCATGTTGCATGTCGAAAAGGAACGAGCTATATGGAAGTAGCAAAAGAAGAAGACAAAATCGACCCAGGATATGAACACGAGTGCTGTCCGCTGTCCATTTATGTCAGCAACATGATACTCTCTTTCCATTCGATATGTGTCGTCCAGTGTGTATACCTTCCTTAATATATATAGGATAGATACATCTGGACAAGGTGGCCCGGGTTTATGGTATCATCTCCACACAGTCTACACTATATTTGTACACAAGAATGAGCTGCGCTGTGTTGTAGGCGTGGTGCATGTGGCAGGAGACATTATAGTGATAGTGACATAACTAAAACGTACAAATGACGACGCCTGAAACATTGTGAAACTGTTCTCCATTTGTCCTGGTAATTTGAGATGGTGTTGTCGTTGGACATGCAATACAGCAAAAACCAAAAAAAAAAAAAGACCATACGTACTACTCTGGCATTTATAAAGGATTCTGTGTGCACAAATTTATATGAATTATAGTTTATGCTGTTTCCTTTTTTTTGTTGTGGAAAAAATTCCAATTAAAGTGTACAAACAATGAGAATCCTCTTCGAAAGACGTGTCGAAGCTGCATCAACTGACCCCCAATTCCACTTAATTCCACAATGATTACCAGCGGTGGAAATGCAACAGCACGATTTTACTTCACGGTTAATAAGGAGTCATAAATCCTCATCATGATTCCTTGTTGCTTGATGGCTTAGAGTTGTGGAGTCCAAGTTCAGACTTCACAGAAATAAATGTATGTGAAGAAAACATAGTTGTATCGAAAATTAAAATTGCCACTGTGCCGCATACAGTGGTTCTACTGCGTGAGCAAAAATAAATTTTTGCTATGGTAGATATGTTGCCGTAAAAACCAAAATAATGAAATTCTATAGAATTTAGCGGTAAATCCTACCTCACTGTTTATAAATAGGATACATTCAAAGTTTTTTTAAAACCAGATTCTTTAAAACTTTGCATACACCCAATCTCGCACCTACCACAAATCCTATAGTGGGTCAAGCAGGGGGGGGGGGGGTCGCAGGGGTGCAGCATGCTCCCCATACATTCTAGAATTTAATTATTTCGGCTTTTTACGGCAACAGATATACAGATTTATACATATTTTTATTTTGTTAATAATGTTAAATAATTTCTGCTTTAAAAAAATGTCAAAAAAAATGTAAAAGATACCTATTTACTTTAATGCGTATTTTTGTGACAAAATTAATACCTAATTAATACCTAATAATTAATACCTTATAAGTAGTAGCCGTGACGTGATGGTTAGTGCGATGGACTGTCATGTCGGAGGTCTAAGGTTCGACTCCAGCCTCGCCACCTATTTATTTAAAAGAAAAAAAAACTGCTACTGCCTCTTGCGAGGAATTGACAAATCCTCCAAGAGTATCTTCTGTCACAGAAAAGTGCCGCTCGTTAGCCGTTCGGATTCGGCAATAAACTGTAGGTCCCCTCCATTCCTGCAGACACGCACACAGGCATGGTTGAGAGTTGTAAGTCACTAGGCCCTAGTTCTTCATGAGCTGTTGTGCCATCAAATTTATTTATTTTTTTAAGTTTAAAAAACAACCTAAGTCTGACATAAAATGGGTTTGACAGTAAATTTTGAAAAACCGTTATCCACATAGAAAAAAATTGTGTGATAAATAAAAATTGCTTAATAACTGTGTGTAAATAAAAACAAATTCAAGAAGCGGTTGCAGTTAGAGCCAGTTAAAGAAACGACACCAAAAATCATAAAAACGCGTTCGAAGTCGAAAAGGAAATGAAAAAGAGAAAATTACCTCTTTTCGACTTAAAGTGACTTCAGGCATCCATGGTTTTCGTCTGCGCTCTGTGACTGTTCGACATCCCGTATATTTTATCGATTATAGCTAAATTCTCCATACAACTAAAACCACTGTTTCTCACACAGATCCTTCGATTTAGAGGAATCCCATTCGGAAGGAGTCAAGGAAATCGTTTTGTTTCTTTTTCCAAGCATTTCGCGAAAATGATTTACAATGACACTAAAACTATTGTGGTTCTTTTTTTTGTTATTCTTTTTTTTTGCCTCCTCGCTGCCCTCGGATTTCTTGACTTTTTCTCATGGCAGAGTTTTGATTCTGGCAACACAACCAGCACAAAGCTTTTTTTTTTTGAACAAAGACATTTCTGCTTCGTCGAAGAACAAAATAAAGAGGAAATAAAAAAAAAAAAAAAAACGAAGAAGAAACGCGACGTGGCATTTGGGCAAACACTTTCAATACTCATGCAATAAATAACCACAAATCTGAAGATTTATTAGGTGAAACAAATCATAACTATTGTTGCTTTTTTTTTTTTTTTTTTTAATCCTGTTGGTAGGTACTGTCTTGGGATTTTCGCTTTAATTCGATTTGAGATTTTATTTTGCTGAGTTATTGGCATTCAGGGGGATTTATGGAGAAAACAAAACCAAAGGACATGTCACCAGGCGGCTTGTAATGAGAGCGTTGGCTTGACACAATAGCGCAGTGATAAATTAGGCGCTTTTGGCGCCCTACCAAAACTATTAAACTGCTTTTGAAAAACTGCAAGTTGAATTTAAGATTTTTAATATGTAATTGTTGTCAAATAAAATAATTCTTTTATATGTATATTTATTTTTACAATTTTTTAAATAAAAGTGCGCAGGGAAGGACTTAGGGAAGCTTGAGCCCCTACCTAAAAAACAGAGAACCCTTAAATCGAACACATGGTCAACGATAAATATACATGTGATACAATTATGAAATCTGCAGTGATTCGTAATACATTTTTCTGTCTTATTTCATCGTGAAATCGATGTAGAAAAAAGAGAGCGACTAACTGCGGATGCTGTTTTGCGAATTCCATAAGCGGCATGATATTTATTTCGCATGATACCCATGCTTCTTGCATGTTCTAGTTCTTGCATGATTTATGTATTTCTCGCATGATATTTTTCTTGCTTTATGCATTTTTCGCATGATACATTTCTCGCCTTATTGTGAATTTATCACATACTCCGGTCGTGATATTTTGCAGGAGGTATGTACTCTATATACCTATTTCTAGGCAAATAACAGTTAATAAATTCTCTAATACCGCACGCGAAACTTACAAAAGAAAAATATAAAAAATTTACAAAAGAAATTTTAGAGTCCGAAGAGATATAAAGATGACAATATTCGTTTGTTTTTTTTTTAGTTCAGAGCAGTTCAGAGCTGAGCCCGAACTGTCAAACAAAAATGTTGTGTTTCTTTTTTCGTTCAGAGCTAGCTCAGAGCGTGCCCCATGAGCTCAGGATTAAATAACCGAGCAAACGGGGTAAGAAGCTGAGCGCAGCCAACTTCATACAGTTTTCATGCAATTTGACAGATGACAATTCAGTGCTCAGGTGTGTTTCATAATTAAATCGGGGTGCTCTGAGCACACACTGCACAGAATTTACTCCGCTCGCTCAGGCTGTGCTCAGTGCTCTGCTTTGAAATAACTCTTAACTAAAAAAAAAAACGCCTAATGTAATGTTTTGGCGGTTCACATTTTAAAGACTGTATAACCAAACTATTGGAGTCGTTTATGGGACAGGAGGTTAAGAAACCATTTTTTTTATTATTTCTTCCTATACAATTGTGGAACTGAGATAAAAGATGGGCTGGTTTTAAAAAAATCTTCTTCCAGCCTATACCCGAGTGTAAATTAAATTCTAAATCTATGTCATTGATGGTCCAACGACAAGTAATGACAAACTTATCTCTGCAATCAATTCAGGAACAAAGCAAACAAAAAAAAAACACCGCACAGAATGTGAAACATGACTATACTTCAATGAAATACGTCAGATTAAACATCAAACGCAGCTGCTCGATGTTATTCAATTCAGTTATCTAATCCATCAAATTACAAAATGATGTCAATCAGCTGAAGTGTAGTGTAGTGTATGTCTTCTCTTTTAAAAGAATCTGACAAAATTCATCACAGTTCAGAGAAATTGCCAATGATAAGATCTCTCTCTATCCGGTGGTACATGTATATGTAGCTACCTTTATTGAGTTCTTTTATTTTTTTTTGTGTATTTGGTCTTTGTGAAATCCTGGTGAAACTAATTTCAGCTATCAACACATACCTTTGCATCCGTTGCTATTGGAGTGGATTTCGCAAGGATTACCTAAGTTTCTTTTGTTCGAATTATAAAACCACACAAAAGGATAATATAGCTCTTCTTGTTGACAGACCACATTGAATTCTTCTCACACATCACTTGACGAGCAGGTATGTAAGGTAGGGCATACATTTATAGCACGACATATAGGATGGCACAATATCCTTGCGCTAAGGATCCATGTCAAACTGATTTTTTGTTCAGTAGTCTGGCATAATTGTATTCTTCTTTGTTTTCTGAACCTTAAACTATAATATAGGGCAAGAAGAGATTTTAATCAAACTGAAGGTAATGTGAAGAATCGAAGAAGGGAGGTTTTAAGAGTTTTTACGCCGTCAGTTTCAAAATCCAAGTAGACCCATATTTACCTATTTATTTTTTTCTGCCCCAGAGGAAGCATTCTGCTTGAAATATTTTTATTTTAAAAACTTAATTTGATATACATTACTTTGTCACCAAAACCACACAAAATTGAAGGTAAATCTATCATTTTAAGCTCAAACTGTTACAAGTTTCGCTTTCCAAAATTCCACAAACAAAGTGAGTTTTCATGTGTTATGCCACATCAAAGATCAAAGTGTTTCGAGAGCTAAATTTACGTGTTTAATTCACTTTAATAATTGTTAATTTATCATTTAACGTGCCAAGGCAATTGATTTAACTTAAATCGAAAACATACCTCAAAAGACCAGCACTCTCGCCACCTTAAGACATTTTTACAACGTTATGCGTCGACAGCGCCTAACACATTTTCTCCATTTTAAACGCCTATCAACGCCATCTGTGCAACAACATTCTGTCAATTCTGGCAATGCAAAGTGGTCCGACCCGAATACTGCCACGAGTGCAATCGATAGCTATACAATATTCAATTGGAGAATAATTATAATGCCGCACGCCGCCGCCGCGCCGGCCGGCCGCTCCGTAAATTGCCACGACGGAATGCAATTTGTATCGTTTCTCACAATCACCAATACCTATAACCATCAGCAGTGAAATAGTCTGTTTCAAAGCGGCACGACACCTCTCCACTTTCAGCGGTAGCAACTCCACAAAGCGTTCGCCATCGTTACACTCGCTTGTCGCGTTGCTGACAATGACGACAATGAGTATTGTGATAAATATCCAATGTCTGCACCGGAGGCAAATTTTACGAACTCGCTGCATCGAATGGAACTTATTAATTAATCTTTGCAGGACCACAAGCGCAAAGTATCAATGTTAAACATGCTTGCCATTTGCCTTCTCCTTCCCGACGACCAACAGGAATGGGAAATAGGGACAGGACTGGGTCGCGTGCAATTGCTTACAGGTTCCAACAGAAAACGGTGATACTTTTAAAGCTGTAGCCTCAAATCATTTTTTTTTTTTAGAAATGCGTGACATGTCCTTTAAACATAAGAAAGCTGAATGGTAAAAATTATGGCTCACATTTAATTTACGCAAGTGACGGGTAATAAATTTGCCAACCAACAAGTGGCCGACAGGAAAGGAACACTCGAAATAATAAAAAAAAAATAAAATACGACTGATAGTTGAGGGGGTGTGCTGTGAAGTGCACTGTTCAGTAATGTGCAGAAGTACTGGATACTGGGACATTTATGTACATATTATATTGCTTCGACTTAAAAGTCACGACAGCTATTCCCTGTCTTAAAGTGCACCCATTTACCAAACACTGCTCTACGAGAATTACTTTGTCTGAATAATGAATTGTATGTAACTTAAAGACATGCTGGATTGAATTTTGTTTTGTTTTGTTTTTTTTTTTTTTTTTTTTTTTTAAAGGAATAGTATGGAAAAAGAACAGGAATAGATAATTTAATTTTTCACAAGTTTTAATTTGTTTCTGTTGCTCCTGTGAGCACAATTTGCCGGATATAATATATAAGCTTTTACTAAAAATTTAAAACGGGAGAAACTTGATGCCGAGGATTGCTTGAAGCTAGGGCTAGGATCAGCAACTCAATACAAAACTATTAAGATTGACTCCGTAAGAATTTTGGAAAAGCAACAGATTTCAGGTGTACAGTTTTCTTTTGATGTTCTTAAGAAACTCTATCTGTCCATATAGCCACCGCTATACATTTAACGAGTGGGGGTTAAAACCCCCAAAACATCTTTTCATAAATAACTCCCTTTTACAGAAAAAATATAAATGTTTCATTTTAAGCTTAAAAAAATTCTTAGAAAATCCATCTAACCGCAGCGCCGCCGCTATACATTTTACGATTGGGGGTTAAAAACCCCCAGAATTGTTTTTCATGAATAACTCCCTAACGGTTACTTTTACAGAAAAAATATAAACGTTTCATTTGTAGCTTAGAAAATTTCCTACAAAATCGGTCAATAGAATTTTTTTTATAAAATCAACTGGTGTCCAGATAATATAGCTTCAAAGCTTGGAACAATTTATTAGAGAAGGGAGAAGAGAAATTCGAATATTTTGTTTCACCTCATAATTAAATAAATTCACCCTTTCCCGTCTAGATACGCTACCGTAGGGATGACTGTTAACCTTGCCCAAAACTTTCATCCTAGACTTTTTAAATATATTCGAAAAAAAAGTTTTTTTTTTTTTTAATTTTGCCAAACCATAGTCTTACTCTTAACTTAACCATCCAACGAATAAAAAACTGAGTTTTCTATTTCCTAAGAATTTTTTACTAGGTATGTATTTTCAATTAAGTAAAATAAAAACCCAAGTACCTAGCATACAACCCAGTGGTGCACTTAACTCGTTTAAACATTTCAAAGGGATCCTTGACAGATTTTCCCGCGTGAATGTCCTTTTTGTCATTTTTATTTTCTTTTTCCTTATTCACCATCAATTCCCCTTACATATGTATGTTTGAGAGTGTGTGACAGTCTTTTGATATGACAACGCTCTTGATATGTCATCATGTCTTCGTCGTCTTCGCTGTCGGAATTTCATACGGAAATGAATCTCGTCTTGAATAATTTTTTGACGCCTACAATCTACGCCTCCCGGTAATTCTGGTTTACTCTATGCTTTTGGATATACAAATTTCATTCCCACCCTGTTTCCTGTTTGTTTGAATGAACGGCGGGTATTTCGTGTGCTCGATTATTCAAAAAAAAAAAAAAAAAAACAATTGAGTGACAGCTACACTGAAAGTTGACACGTTATTTCGTTTTGTGTTTTTTTTTTTTTTTTTATTTTTATTATTATTTGTATATTCGCCTGAATGTATAGAGCTCCAAGGAGACAGAATAAGATGGATTGTCTTTTACAGGGAGATGATTTTTTTTTTCACATCACAAAAAAAAAAAAAAAACGGAGAAGAACATGCCACAAGGATTCCCAAAGTGAGAATATGTGTTTCAAGGAAGTTATACAAAAGCATAGAATTATTTGGAAAAATATACGGAATATAACACCAAGTGAAACCCCGAAGCACGAAGGAAACTCAAATGACAGCTACCCCGCTGAAAGCTGTCAGAAAGAACAAAACGTACATTATCGCACGACATATCATTATTATTATTATTATTTTTTTTTTATTAATATTACTTATCTTGATGTTGTGTTCCCGATGGTGCTGATTCCTTCTGCTATCACGTTGATAAAAAAAAAATAATAATGGAACCAGCGAAAAGAACTCAATAGAGCAAAAATTACAACAACAAAAAAAAGAAGTTGAAAATAAAAAATAATAATAATAATGAGAGTAGCTGAAGACGAAGACTATACGACTACAAGCACAAGCTATATGAGAATGAATGACAGCTAAACGGGTAGATAAATGGAAGAGGTAGAAAACAAGTGAAAACAGGAGCTGGCAGTGCCTGTCTTCAGTCAACAACACAGACAGTTGTCAGTCAATTTTTCTGTCAGAACTGGGAGATAGTTTGTCTTTTACAAATAAGGACACTAATGGTGGTAGGGTGTATTGGATTACAAAATTGAAAAGAAAACACATAAGTAATATATGTTACGGTAATAATGTGTTTTGAAAAAATATTTTTAGTTAGATGTTGGCCATCAATACTTTTAAACTTTTTCAAACTGAATGGGGAATGTTCCATTCCTATCGAATATGGAATTTTTATCACTCCAATTTTGGTAGGAAATTCTCTCAAAATCCAACCAAAAACGTCATAGATTATAATACATCTCTGTACAGTTTTTGAGTATTAATGCTTTACTTACACGATTTAGCCCAGGAAAATTAGACTAAAAAACGGCCTAATTATAAAAAAAATCCGACAAAGCTGAAATTTGGTGGAGCTTTTTATTTTTGTATCGTAAGCATTTTCCAAAAAGTACCCTAAATTTGGACCGGGCCTAAAATTTTTACGGGGGGTGAAAGGGGTTGAATTTTTGTTTTCTGCAAATTTTTTAAAAACTATAACGGCCATATTATTGGCTTTCTTCAAAGCTAGTTCTACGGAAAAACTAGTTCTATAGAGTTTTTTACAAATTTTTATTACTTTGGCATCTAAATCAAAATATTTATGCATATTTTGACATCTAAATCAATTCAATAATTGTTTTTGAAAAACTTAAAAATCGAAACTCCTATAGAACTAGTTTTTCCATAGAACTAGCTTCGAAGAAAGTCAATAACATGGCAGTAATTTTTTTAAAAAAATGTGGAGGCAAAAGCTGCAGCTTATGTAATTTTACATCAAAAATGTTATGACACTTTTTTTCATACAGTCAACAGGTTTTGATTAATTATCTCTTTAAGTTGCTGAAATATTTTTGTCGAAGACATTTTTCAAAATTGTAAAATTTTGCATTTTAAAAGTCGAAAATCACATATTTAAGGCGGATTCAATCACTCCTCTAGTACGTAATTTTTTCCCCCCTCTCAAAAATTTTTATATAAAAATGTAGCCTGATATTCTGGCTTAATTTAAAGACTCGAACCTTGAAGATTTAGTATGAAAACTATTTTTGGGAGAACGAGTGGCGCGGCAATTTTTTTTCTCTTCACGGCATACGACATTTATACGGAATTTTCTGACATAGTCAAAAGTTACTTTTTCGAAAGTTGTCATGTTAACTTTATACGGCTTTGAACTTTCCTTTGAAAGATTGTGCCTTAAGTAGATAGCGTTGATGGCTGACTAGAGAGTTTGCCCTACTCTTTCAAGAGCGATATTTAAGAAGTCGATAGATAAATCTTGCCTGAAACCGTTTTTGTACATCAAAGTTATCGATGAAGTTTTTGTCAACCTTGATGGAGCTTCCTGCGATTTTAATCATCATAAACAGAAGAGTTTAGTAATTCATTTTTGCATCATATCAAACAAAAACTTAGTGTTTTTTTTTTTTTTTTGAAAATAAACGTTGAGAGTTGACATCAAATTCTCAAAAATAAAATAAATAAAATAAACGTTGAGAGTTGACATCAAATTCTCAATTGTTTGTGCTAAAAAAACTGAAACTCTCTAAAACCATGACGAATTTTTCTCAAATCCAATTGGCAAACATTTTCAATTTTACTCGCTGATTCTTTTCTTGCTACAATTGTAAAAGTGTTTTATCCTGTCAAAAACTTTCAAACATCTCCTCCTACAGCAATACTCTGCTATCCACTCTCTTCTTTAAAATTTGCCAATTACTTTTCTGACAGTTGTTGCTAACAAATAACGACATAATCCTTATAATAAACTATCTGTCATGGACAAACCATATTAAGTGCTGCGTCTTGCAGCAACAAGGCCGTGCGTCGCGTCATCATCATTATCGTCGTCATCGTCTTAGTCGATGGTGTACAAGTGGTAAATGGTATTGGAAGTGCTCTTGGAATTTCTCCTTGGCAAACCCCATGCAGAGTTTACTCTGAGTACGATAACGTGGTGCAAGCCCAACGAATGATGAAGATGAAGTCGATTCCATAGCATTGCTGGCTGGATGTAGTCCCAGCCCCAGCTGCCCAGAGGATGATACCGATGCGATGCTTCGAATGCATACAAGTGCACCATATCTGCTAATATGAATTAGCAAAAATATCTTTGAAATTTCTCGGCAATTTTTTTCCTTGTTTAAGGCAACAGAAACAACCCTCGTCTCGTCCTTGTCATAAGACAATAAGGACGAAACATGAAGCATACACTACACAACAGCTTACGAAGACTAAAAAAAGATCAATTGAACCCTGAGATACAGACGAGTGCACAAAGTTCAAGCTAATTCGGTTTGATTAACACGATACGACATAACTGACATGACAATTTTCGATCCCTGTCGCCCATACCTACAGCTGGAGTAATTCCCATTGACTT
Source organism: Epistrophella euchroma (assembly GCA_947049315.1). Classification (NCBI taxonomy): domain Eukaryota; kingdom Metazoa; phylum Arthropoda; class Insecta; order Diptera; family Syrphidae; genus Epistrophella; species Epistrophella euchroma. Next base: position 59,939,660 of record OX346248.1, read on the forward strand.
ACATGTCGTTCCCACTGAGCGAGTATCCTTCTTTGATGGTGTCAAATTGCTTTTGAGGGCTATGGCAAAACGCAAAGGAAGGGAAATGAGAAAAGTGGACTTCTCCAAGTGGATTCATTGAACAAAAAACCATCGCCGGGGAATATTTGACCGAAATTATTTTGACATCTATCTCGAGAGGGATCACATCGAGGTTGTCAAGCCACAGGACAGGACAGTACAGGAAGAAAACGCACATACTATACGAAAACGCAATCGAAACGGAGGGCCATATAATTTAAAGTACTTTCTCCCTGTCCGAATCTTCCAGTTCGATTGCGTTCCGACAGTCGAGCAGAGTAGTTGGTCGATGTATGATTTCTCGAGCGAGCGCTTTTCTTGATGTTTTTCTCGCTTCCTTTCGGATTTGGGAACGCTTCGCTGAGCTGCTGCCTGACTAGAGTCACTTCACTGTCGGTCTTTCGTTTGGTATTTTTCTTTTTTTTTTTTCTCTCTCTCTTTTATTTTACGAAGCATAAATTCAAAGTGAGTAAATTTAATGTGACACTTTACAAAACACGAGTATTTTGTCTTCGAAATTGGCCTCGAATGCGATGTTAATGCGTTTCGACATATTTGTCAGAGTGTACAGAACGAGGCAAAAGGACAAAATAAATATGAATCGTGACAGTTGTTGAAATGGAAAGCATGTTTACCAGGCTGGGAATGACAACGGGACTTGGGTTGGGATATGTCATATGAAATTGTATATTATGATGTGAATTCGAAAAATATAGGGGAGTTCTGATAGGAAATAATATTTGTGTATATGGGCATTGACATATGCGAAATGAATAATGCCGTTGATTTTTTATCGGATGACAATAATTAGCTGTGATAGTTCGTATTAGGTATAAATATAACAGTTTTTTTTGTCCCACGATATTCATGAGCAAGTGTGTAATCAAGGCGAATATGCACGAAAAGTATGAAGAGTTCGGTGATTGACAGCAGCATGTGGAGGAAATGTTTGAGCTGTTGAAGCCCGGAATATTACAAATAGGTCCTGTTGATATGGAATTCACTGATTACCAATACCTTAATGTTAAAAAAAAATATGTTAAAATTGTGGTGATTTTATATTCGTGTTGAACCAGAACCCATGTTCTGTAACTTTTCCCATGCATAAAATCGGTCGAGAAACGATGGAAACTGAAACAAAATACATGAGTTTTGTTCCATTTTTCAACGTTTCTCGACTGATTTTTTGGATGTGAGAGTTAGAGAACATGGGTCCAGGTAAACACACTACGGAACGGAACCAAACAATAAAAATTTCGTCCAGAAAATTCGAATAATCCTGGAAAAAACGAAGTTGTGTATTTTAGTGAGAACGAAAATCCCCGGTCGAAGTTTGCAATTTTCTGTTCTGTTTTGTGATCTTGGTTCAATACAAATCAAACGAAAAATCCTCCATGCAAATTGGAAGATGTCAATCTAGTTCTATGGGAATACAAAAAAAGGATCTTCATGTAAAGCGGATAAACTGGCTGAAAGTTTTTTTTAGATTTCTTGGTGATTTTTATTAAGTGGGACTTGAAGCTAATTTAATATAAATTAAGGTTCTCGAGGCTGCTTCTTTGCTCAAAATTGTAATTCGTTTTTAAGTGATCAGCTCATCTAAAACAGGTAAGAAACAGAGCCGTCCTTTTAATATAGAAAGCATTTTTCCTTCACTAGAGGGTTGCGAAATTTTCGCGTGACTATCAATCGAACATTTATGCGAATGTGGTGTAATTCGCAAGCTATAAGATCTCAAATATAAGCTTTTTGCACTTGGGAAGAAACTTTCAAATAAAGGGATCAGAAAATTGGCAACATAAATTTTTTTTTTGTTGTTGTAAATACTTCTCATCATTAGCAAAATTTCAAAATACGACAGTGCAGAATTCTTTTTGCATAGTTTTTATATTCAAACGTTGGCAACTCTTGTTAACAGCTCTAAGTTTCCTAGGAGAAACCTAATGCGTATAGTTTGGATAAGTGTACCAATGTAAATTTCATTTCGTCTATCACTGTGTCTGTCAGTTTATCCATCTGTTTTAAATACAAATTGTCCATAGCTAAGATCAACAAGTGGTTGACAATTTATTATTATTGTGTCATAAATTCTTACCTATGCTATAAGCCATAAATGTTCTTTAATTACTCACTTTTCACATATTTCATTTCCTGGATGTAATTTGTTTTTTTTTTTAACATCAACATTAAACGTGTAATCTAAGCATACCATTAACATATCAAATTAATTAAGGTGTGTTGTGTACGGTTGCTTGCTCCCTCTCCCTCTCCCCATCCTCTGTTCAGAAAAAAAAATAATAAAAAAAAAAATTATGACATTCGATTGCAGACGACATATTAAAACGCAAAGCTTACCTTTTTTATTTACCTGCTTGCTGGCTGCCATCCGAAATCAAATTTATGACTTAATTATCGGGCCATATTTAATGCGATCAATAAACCGCTTTAAAAAGAAAACCTCATCTAAGCGGGATTCCTGGTTCTATATCCCGCCGAGTTGCCGATCAATAAAATTCCATTTAATATGGCAGCGATTATGTATCAACAGACCATTAATGTCATGGAGTATAGCGCAATGGGACAGCAGACAGCAGCAGCAGAAATGTCTCTCTGAAAATTAACTCGCTTGGCAGGATGGGGAGATGATGTCGAACAAAAAGGTTTCTTATACAGCAGCGTCATTCTCATTGGCACTCTCAATTATAGTTAAACTGTTTGTAACCTGTGTGTCCCTGTGTGTGGTGGAGCTATTAATATTATCGGCTATTCGATGAGTATAGAGGAGGACATCACAGAATAATGCTAGTGCTCCATGTGAGAGCTCATTTTGAAAAAAAATCAATGTCGTAATTTTTCCTACTGTCCGACCGACAGCGATGTTATAAATTTTCAAACACACAAAAAAAAATACAAAAACTAAGAAATAACAATTAAACTCCTGGGTTAAGGCCATAAATTAAGTTATTATCAACCCACTCACAAAAAGCATAAAATTAATGGATATACTTGTACTGTTTGATTCATTGTGGGATACAGGATACCATTACCATTAAAGGAATCTCCTTCATTAGCTATAGCTATAGTATAGCCGATGATTACGTCGTTTGACAAGAGTCGAACTATTAAAATATTAAGATTACTTTAAATTTAAGGGTATTCACGATGTGACGTAAGGGTTTTATTGTTATGTCAGCGTTTCATTCACAGATAAGGATTTTTGTATTCTTAGGTGTACGTAAGTTCATTAAAGACGGCTCCATCAACCTCAAAGTGCAGCTATACAGGCATAGAGGTAGTAGATGCGTTAATATATTGTACTATGAATATGAAAATACATAAATGCATATATCAAATGCCGTATGAATCATTTTTTAATATCACAAAATTAAGGTCATCAGTTTATTCAGATGAAAAAGCTTAACCACATAATTTTTAAAATTCATTACAAATTGAATTGATGAACATTTGTCGTGTTTCTACCCTTTTTCAAAATTCTGTTTCTGACGTAAATTGAAAAGAACACAAAATCCGATGCTTTGTAGTTGAACAAAAAAAGGACATCCACTTTGATAAGGATTTTAACAAAGTGAACATTAACATAGGCTTTGAAATAATAAAATAAAAAAAAAAAAAAAACATCAAGCACAATGACGAAGGTACACATTTAGAAAACAACAAAGCAAAAGCAAATCCTGAAGTTATATATCCATTCAAAGTTATATGTTATTAGACAAAATTATGGTGACCAAATTTTATCTTTTTTTATGTAGCAAAAATTTCAATTTGAAAGATGAATGTGTCAAATCAACAGCTTTAAGTAAGAGCGCCCACTAGTTAACATATAGTTACCGGCAGCACGGAGTAACTAAAGTTACTTGCCTCAACCACTAGGCAATTTCCAAGCAACACCGAACTTCCTTCAAGTTCTGTTGTCAATCCAAATGTTTCATTGAGTTTGCATGAGAGTATATTTGAAGATGAGTAGGGGGCAGTTTGTGTAAAAGCTTTGTTTTCGGGGTTGAAAACCCCTCTATTTGGAAAGAGGGGTTTTAATTTTTGTTTGAGATAAATTGAGTCTATGGCTTTTGAGGAACCGTAAAAAACTTTCTACACTCACTTTTCTAAGATACCGACTAAATGGAAGGGGTGGGGGGGGGGGGGGGTTCACCGCGAACAACGTGTTTTATACTCACAATAATCCCACCTACAGGAAAACTAAATATTGTCCTGTCCAAAATGGAAGGGTTCGGCCTGTTGTATAAGGGTTACTTCGATTTTCGGCGGTTAAATGCACGCCACCTCCCCTCTACATTTTGCCGAAATTTTATAAAATGGTCTGTAAAATGCTTTTTCGCGAGTAATGAGATATCAGGAACATTTTGCTAGACAATTTTTCAAAATTGGGTCAAACGAGGGAGGGGTGGGTCAGATTCCGCGGGAGTAAAAAAAAGTGATTTTATCAAAAAATTTATCACACTGAACAAGTGAGCTTGTCAAGACTAAATCAAATTTCTCTAGAGTCAAAAAAGTTTTCAGTTTTCTAACAAAATTAATTTTTACAAAATTATTTTAATTCTGTGTAAGATTATTTCTAAAAAAGGGGTTAATTTAATAAATTCCATACAAATAACGAAGCAATATTTAAAAATATATAACTTTAAAAGAATAAACAATAAACGAAAATAGAAGTGACTCTATGCATGCCAATTTAGAACAGTTATAACAGTTTATTAAATTATTAATTATTAAATTAGGGTGTACATTAGAGGGCTTCGGGCAAATCGATAAAAAAAACTCTCGGTGCTTAAACTACGCCCATGTGGGGCCGCATAATCAGTATTTACTGTTATCAACAAAACTGTTATAAATTGGCATGTCTAGGTCACTTCCAAAAAAGAAATAGGTGGTCACCATAATTATATTAATATGCTTGTACGTATTGTATTGTAAAACCAATTCTCAGTCTATTTCTCTTTCAGCCTCTTCCTCTCTCTCTCTCTCTAGCTATCTCTATAGGTACCATGTTGCATGAATGCCTATTTTATGGCCTTTCTGTTCAAGTCTAATTGTCTTCAAGTGGTTGACAGGAAGGTGTCACATAACCATTCATCCTTCCTATTTCATTTTCATGTGAATGTCAACTGTTTAAAACAGGATGCTGACATTTTTATGTACATGTCTTGTTTTCTACCTTTTCTCGCATTTCTTTTTTTTTGTTAATATTTATTTGTCCTTATTCTATTTTCTCGACATGGGGTTGATATAGAATACAACACAACAACAAATACAGCTAAAAAAAAAATATAAACCCAATGAAATGGACTATAATGTGTGGTTAGACTGGTATATTAGCTGTCATGACACATGAGTGTCATTATAGAAGGGGATGCAATCTGCTGACATCGTTTAAATGCCAAATGAATGACAGGACACTTCAAATAAAATAATGCTTGTGCAAAGAGAGTGGTAAATTTTTGACAGGATTGTTGGTTCGTGTCGATGGGGTAAAGCAAACAAAATAAGAAATAAAGAGGTGTAGGTAGGTACATATTTGTTTTCAGAATGTGCTTTTTAGTAAAGGTTCACAATATGTGCTTATACATGTAAAACTATACTGTAAAACTCCGAAATGTGGAAATTCTACAATTTAACGTCAAATATTATAATTTTTCAAATACTTTAATAAAAGTTTTAAATATTTTGTTTTAAATATTTTGTTACCTAGGATGGCCCTCACGGTGCTTTCGTACTCTTACCAATATAAACAGGTACCTAATATTTCCAGCTTAAGACTGAATAGCGAAACGAAAGATTGCTCCAATGAATACTCTTTAGTTCTCAAGAGACTTCAAATGTTAAAATGTTATCAATCTGTCTTAGCCATAAAATTAATGTCAAACACCAACTTTGAAATTGTCCCTAATAAAATAAGAAATCTTTTCTAATTGTTTACCAACCTGCGATTAGACGAAGCTTATATTAAATCAAAGCTCAAATCATAAATTCATCTGACACTTCCTAGCAATTAAATCTATTTACCTCAGGTTGGGTATATTTATTTAATAATGAAATGCCGTTATTTCATTTCGAAACATGACATGAGTTATACAGAATGTGATAGGTTTATTATAAATTTTGTAATAAACTTTATGACCCAGGATTTTCAAAAGAAACAGCACTAGTATCTCTCGAGTCATCTTTATATTGTATTCCATCAGCTATCATAGTTCAAATAAGAAAAATAAAATTGCAAACAATAAAAAAAAAATATGTAGGTGACTTAATTAAGTTGAAAACCTTTATAATCTTTCGGGGATTATAGCTTCTGAATTATAATGTACAATATAGTTTACGATAATGATGTAGATTTTCATAAATTTGGTTGTCTTTTTGTGATTAAATAATTTTTATTTTATTAGCTCATGGTGGTTGTTTGTTTTTTGAGTTTATTTTTTGTTTAACGAGACCATAAATCAATTTTTATAAATGGAATAAATGTTGTACGACGTTGCATCATTTAATTCAGTGATAACCGATAACCTTTTAGGTGTTGAACATTTTATTAATGACCAGAACAATTTTGTTTAATTTTGGTAAACGAGATTAAAATTTTTTTTTTGACGTTCGTGACATCGTAAATTTAAAGACAAATTTCTAAACTGGAACATAATAAATTAAAAAAAAAAAGAAGCATTAAACTTAACGTTTTATTCAAAACTTTAATTTATTATTTTGTTTTGCTATATTTTTTCAATTATAAAAAAAATATGTAGATAGACCAATGAAATATTGAATTTATACAAAGGTTTGCACACGGCACATACATTTTTTGAAAAGTGGTCTTGAAACTCAAAGAAGTGTTAGATGAAAAGAAGAATCGTAGCCGGGCAGCCAGTCAGCTTTTTAGTTATGATTTGTTGTCTTGTAGAAAAGAACTATAAAACCTTCAAATATTCGTCCTTTCAATGTGTTATAGGTTCTCTTTCTGGGCTCAGGGATCATAGCACCTCATTTATGGGACATTCTCAAAAATAGAATGTCATATAAAAGGTCAGTAAATGGTCAAAAAAGGTCAACTTCCCAGGAACAAAAACGAAGCTCTTTTCTGACGACTCAGTTAAATATGCAACACTTATTTCACCTGAAATCGTTGCCAAGAGAGTGGAGGAGCACATCAGCAACTTGTATGGGACTACTACCTCAAATGGAGACCGAAAATTAACAGTGACAAGAGCGAGCTCATCTACTTTAAAACACCTAAAACAGCAACATAAGGAATCGAAGAGATTTTGCATCACACTGTGATAGCATCAGCATTAAGTGCAGATCCACGAAGGGGGGGAGAGGAGGGTGGCTATGGGGCTAAATGCATCTTTTTCACTTTTCCACTTTTTGTCACTTTATTGCAAAAAATCGTGAATGTAGATGCAGTTTAGCCTTATCTACTTAAATGTAGGTACATCTTTGTTTCTGTGTTCGCAGAGTATTCTTGTGCGTGCCCATGTTTCCACAAAGTAGAGTTTTATGTCTTGATTTTGGATGGGTCGAGAAATTTTTAGTGGTTTTGAAATGTCAAAATATATAGAGTACTTACTTAGTGCAAAATGTCACTGGAAAATACCTAAATCAACTCCAGCCCCCAGTCCTCCCACATCCAAATCCTAGATTTGCTACTGATCAGCATGAAGCTACCAGATAATACCGAAATAGCAACAAAGACAGCAACGAAGTACCTGGAAGTGAATTTTACCAATAACTGCTTCCAATAATGCGACAAGTACGCTGCAGCTAGAAAGAGAGAACTTTTTACTGCATTTATTCCATCCGCTTCTTAGGAAGAGAAATTGTCAGAGTAGGAGAGCTAAGCTTCTGATAAGCAGCTGATCCGGCGCGTTGTAACGTAGGCCTTTGGTTCGCAATTTCACCAACGTATCTAAGTCTTTGAAAGAAAGATACTTCGGATCTGTAAAGCACTTAACAGGAATCCATCAGTAACAAGGAAATATATCCCAAATAAGAAGCTGTATGAAGAGGAAAAATGAATTCCGATAAGTCAATTCATGTTACGAAAATCATCAGGAACTTGAAAAACCAGCAATTACTCCAGCAACAACTAGAGCCTAGGCATCGCTACCAGAGTGTTCGAGCCATCACAGACGACTACGTTCCTATGTGGTATTCAACCAAAATCTAAATTTTTTACATGTCTTCCTCGAATCTATGGGACTATTGAGTGGTGCCAAAGCCCATATAGGCCACACAGCGAGGTTGTCGAAACACTTTTCGATAGAACTTATCCACTGACAGCTCATTTTGCTAAGATGAGGTATCAACTGATGGTCAACGGAGTTTCGTCTGCGGACCCGGACATCACTTGTTTGAGGTTTATTTTAGTCAGAACTCTACTGAGGAGATATTTTTCCGCACGTAGTATAACGTCCGTTCTGTTGAAACAGCGCCAGCGTGTATTGTATAATTTAGGGGCCAGTTATAGCGATCAGGAAAACGCGTCAGGAAAAATTTTCTTTTTGATAATTTAATGTTTTATTATACGATTTGAAATATACAAATGGTACAAATCGATGATAAATCATTTGAAATATTTATTGCATTAACAAAATGTTCTTTGGAGGAAATATTTATTCTATAAAATGCATTTCCTGATGGAAACTCGTTTTCTGTACGAAATGTCCATCAGGAAAATGAATAAGTACTTGTTTTAGACAAAGTATTTCTCCAAAATTAAATTTTTTTAATGGAAAAAATATTTCAATTGGTTTATCATCGATTCGTATCCTTTTTATATTTTAAATCGTTTAACAAAACATTGAACTATACAAAAGGAAATTTTTTCCTGATCCGTTTTCCTGATCGCTATAACTGGCCCCTTAGTTTAGGCCACAATAAGTTGCTTATCATAGGTCTGTAGATGTCGACGTTGGCAATGCCATTGCAACATGTCAAAATCTGCCGGTGCTGAGAGTTACGAGGCGTTTGTAATCAAAATCCTAAGATGGGTTGTTTTCAGTAGGTATATGTACGTAAAATTTTAATCGCACCTAGGTACAAATTATCTTAACCTGTCTTCATTGTTTGGCACACGTAATAACGCTAATTATAACATTTAACCTGTGAAATAGCTTTTACACACTTCATCATCTCGGATTTCAATTTCCTGTCACTTATGATAAGCAGTTAGTGCTTATTCTTTAGTTAAATAGAACTTCTTCTACCTACACCCTGATGGTTATTATTGTAAGATCTAAGCTAATAACAAACAGCATTTCAAGTAACAATGTTTATTCTTTTCAAACCAAAACACTCATGGAAGATTTATTTTTCAATTTGCAATCTCGTGTAGCTCTTAAATGCTGCGATAATATAGAAACCATGGGGCTGTAGTGTCATAGAGTGATATTTCTCATCGAGTATAATGTTTAGCTTTATATGTACCTACATATACACTCATATATAAAATATTATTCCCTCATAAATCCATCCCGCTTTAAAGTAGAATAATAAATATAAAAACTGAAAGTCATAAATTATATCAGTAATTATTGTTGGGGGGTTATCAAAGTATAATAAATCACATTTGGACATGTTCGCATACAAAAGATACCCCACTCTCCACACCACCAGCACAGCACCACACCGACACCAGGCAGAGCTCTCTTCTCTGTCCCAATTCCATACACCGAGATATATTCGAACAAAAGTCAAAGCAACTACCAGTAAACAGCATCACTCGTCCTCTCCACATTCGATGACAGGCAAAATTTTTCTTTGAAAATGAGAATACAAAAAAAGAATAAATTTATATAAATGTTTAAATCATAAATAACACAACACACCGCACAATGCATCAGCATCATCAGTAAGTGGAGGAAGTATATAGACATATGTATATAGCCATAGCCCAGACTCAAACCCAAATCCAGCAACAAAAGACAGGATAAGTGAATAATATATGAACAAAACTGAAAAAAAAAAAGGAACCTGGAACGAAACAGAGAAGCCCGGTGGCTTGACTTTGCATCGACAACGAGCGATGCGATGATGATTTATTATTCCTATCAGTTGCAAGCAAAATAAACTAATTGCCTTACGGTGTCCGATATAATCGTGTTCGGGAATTCAGAGGAAAAAAAAAGAACAAAAACAGACAAAAAAAATCTTGACAGCCTTAGGCCGGAAGGGCTCCAATCAACCAGGCAAAAACCATCATTGACGAAACCTGAAGTTTATTTTGGACAAAAATCAACATAATTGCTTTTATTTATTTTTAAAACTTAAGCTATAACATATAAATATTTCACTTTCTTATCAAATCGATTTGCAGTTTTTCGTTTGATTTGGAATCTTAAAGATAAGTTTGGGATTTGTAAAAAAAATTGAGCTCAAAATCTCAAAAAAAAAAAAAAAAAAAAAAAAAAAACATAGAAAACATTGCACGACAAAACCGAAGAAATCACAAATAATTCAAGACTAACTAAACTCTTAAGTACGAAACAAATCCATATAATAAGTTTTAACCTCTTTAAGAGCGGGTGCTTTGCCAATTTTGTACAAATTTAGTGAGATACCAAAAAAATAAAAAAAATCATTGGACACACTTGTCATCGCAACTCATTCGAGACTAACTAACGGACAAGGATACTTGAAACACAAAAAGTTTTACCCCTTTTTGAGGAGGTGCTTCGTTTAGTTGATATCCTCAACCCCGAAGAAACCATATGCATTACCCATTAATAGGTAGATATCTGTCAAACCCTCTAAATTTACCACCAAAAAGAATTTATATCTCAGGGTGATTTTCAACAGGACAGTGGACTGGCAATTGTTGCATCTTTTTACTTCGAAAAAGTGATAGTGTAACGTTTGTAAGCGTTTGTGGTGGTGTATTAAAAATTTAGGGTACTTTTTAGGAAGTGCTTAAGACGTTAAAACAAGTCTCTTTACCAAAATAAACTAATCAATTTTTGTTCGTAGTTTGGGAATTTTTTTTAATTTTCCTGGACGACGACCATTTTTCAACCTACTATAAGCTTTTGAGGTCTTGCATGATGATAGAAACGCATGGTTTCGAAGTCTAAACTGTTACAGGATTCTCCGGAATACTATTTCAATTTCGATATGGAACAAGAAACAAAATCTTTCAGATTTACAAAAAAAAAATGATGGTGTTCCGCCAGGAAGTGTACTTAGTCCGGTCTTGTTTTTTCTTTGAAGAAGCGTCCTTTAAATCGTTAAATTCTTGAACTATCTGTCGACTGAACTATCATTTTGACGTCTTTTCCTTTCTATCCGTATAGATATAGAGAGACAGCTATCGTCAAATCGAATCTGTTCTAGATGTACGTGATTTGGACCCTTGGTTTCTACAAAAGAAATTCTTACTTTCACCCAAAAAATTGTTTCTCAGTGATAGATGATTATGTTCTTCTTTGCTACTTTCTTGACAATTCTAATGGACTTGAGCTAAATGACCAAGAACGTGCGACCCACCAATAGGTTTGTTCATTCTACTTAACCTCGAGCTCGATTTAAAAATATTTACAAAAACAAATACAATTTTCTTTGTTTTTTTTTTTTTACTTTTTTGAAAACTGAAACTCACATCAGAGATTTATTATAAATGACAGGCAGACACTGTCTTGACATATTGATGTGTGTCAAACGCTATTAATTAGCGGATGTAGATTGCCAACGGCAGCGGCTGTGGCGCTGCGCAATGTTTCATCAGATTGGGCGAATATTTTTCATTTTTTTTTTTGTTTCGTTTTATATTTATATATTTTTTGTACTTAAATCATTTTTAAATTTCTGGCCTTGAAGCTACTCATCAATTCAAGGAAAGTGGATTTTGTTTAAATGGGAAATCTACTTTGTGCGATTTCATTTGAAATATATCAAATGTCAAGTGGTTAAATATGATTGATTAGCTGTCAAAAGAAATACAAGAAGAATTATAGGAATTTTGCGAAAAGCGGTTTTTTTTCTGCGTCGTTATTTTTCTGTTGATGAATTTTAGCTTTGTTGATTTAAGGGGAATTTTATACCTTTCTTGTGGTTGTAAGAAAAATGACATATGTCATAATCAATATACATTCATACATACATTTTATTCCAGTTCAAACACCCAATCAAACAGATTGCGTCAAGATAAATGGAGTTCACTGGGACTTAAATTTTTTTAAATATTGATGTACGAACGTGCATTGTCCTACGTTCGTAACTATTTTATGAAAATAACCGTTTTGAATTTATATATATTTTTATATTTCTTGTTTGATTTTTTGTGTTTATACATTCATAATAAAAACACTTTTTGTATCTCTTTTTTTTTTTTTTTGGAAGAACCTTACGTGTTTTTGAATTTGTCAAAAACCAAGAAAGATTTTTACAACTCGGTCTCAGTATTTTACTGAGAATTGATAAGAGCATGAATTTGAAACAGTGGCACATTATTACGAAAAATGTTGAAAAAAATTAACTTGAACAAAAATCTCCATTTTTTTTTGTTAATTTACCTTTTTTTTTACCTTTATTTTCTCAAAAACTATTAATTAAAAAAAAAATTGAAAAAGCCTATACACAAGCTTTAGTAGTAGCCCATGGCGTAATGGTTAGTGCGATGGACTGTCACGCCAGAGGTCTGGGTTCAATACCAGCCGCTTCCACCTTAAGTTTTTTTCCGGGCTACTACCTCTAGCGAAGAATTTACAAGAGTATCTTTTGTCATAGAAAAGTGCCGCTCACCTTAGCCGTTCGGATTCGGCAATAAACTGTAGGCCCCCTCCATTCCTGCAGACACGCACACAGGAATGGTTGAGAGTTGTAAGTCAGTAGGCCCTGGTTCTTCATGAGCCGTTGGGCCACCAATTTTTTTTTATACACAAGCTTTAAAACATTTTTTGTTATGCTTTTGTCATTTTCAGATATTATTTTCAACGCTCTCTCTATATGTTTCTGTTTTTCATAAATTAAGTTTTTGCAATTGCCAACAAAATATTTTTAAAACTTTAAAAAAAGATTCCAACTGGGGCGTGTTCGTTAGGTATTAAAAATGTATCTTTCCTCTTATTTTGGCTCCAGGAATTCAACGTTCGGTATGCATTCTTGATGACATTTCATGATTTACGTATTTAAAGCCAGTTGTAAAAACATTCTTTAATATAAAATCTGTGGTTCAGCAATTTTAGTTCACGGATATCGGCGAATTAATAGAGCTTTAACGGCGGTGGTTCAAGGTTCAAATATGTGATAGCCAATTACATGTCTGAAAACCATCGTTGCACCTCAGTTAATCCGCTGAAATCGGTGAATAGAAATTTGGATTAAATATTGAACCACTTTGGTAAGCTAGTAAATTTCATCTACTTTTTTTTTTATAAAAAAATGTAGGCGCAGCAGTATGCTGTAAAAATCACATTTAATGTATGTTTTGTTTTCATTTTAAAAGATCTTAGTTAAAAAATTCTGCTTTAATGAGATTGAATAGGGAAAATTCAAATATAAGAAATGTGGGCGGATTTTATAGAAGACATCACTTTCTAAACCTTCTGGAAGATTTCAATGCACGGCCAGTCTTGACATTTTTACATTTAAGTTCCTACTTATATTATAAACATAACTCCATAACATAAAAGCTTAAGTTTTCAATTTTTAATGTAAAATCTCTTAAATAAGGTAGTTTATTATTATTTACAGGAATGCTATCAAAGCTCAAACTTAACAAATCACTTTCTAAACATAGATATTTTTATTCAATCAATTTGTTTCTAACTGCTGTAATCTATACCAATTCCTATGTTAAACAATGCACCGAACCTAAACAAACAAAATATATTTTATTTATTTTATTGTTTGATATGACACAATATAAAAGCATGGTTGCCATTAAAAAATGTTCTACAGAAGTTTCAAAAAAAAAAAAAATCATAAATGTTTCTTTTGGACAGTAAGATTGTCATATTTGGAAAATTTCTATGCAGACGATCATTAATAGGCTCTGGATCCAAGAATTTACTAATTTGCTGTTTAAGATTCATGCCAATCGACAAAACGACCATGGAGACTTTAATTACGTAAAATTTTGAAAAAAAAATAAGTCCGAACACAATTTTTTTCATTATTTTTTTTTTTTTAAATTTCGAGTTTGAAAATTAATTTTTCAAAAACTGTTCGCTCCAGTAACTCAAATTAAAAACGAAATAAAAGAATGAATTTCTGGCTTTAAAAAAAAGTATAACACGACATTGTAAGTTTTGCCGTTGTTTTTTAATAATTTTTTTTTTTTTCTATTTCAAGTCGGTTTTTTTTAAAACTGCCCCTTCCGCCTAAACGGGGGAAAATAGATTCCCCCCAAATCCCATACGATTTTTTTCTTCTCTTAACCCAACCTAATGGCTCTAGCTTTTTGGTGCACATTATACCGAACACCCTGTATAATTAAATAAAATAAAAAAGAAAAAGAAAATAAAAATAAAAATAAAAAAAAATCTATCACCCAACCAAAGTTTAAATGAAATCTACAAATCATTCAAGAAAATCTACAAAAGTGGTAACCATAAACACAAAGCCCTTTTTCAATAAATCCCAATACCCTATCGCTAAGCTATCACATTAAATGTCATACATGATATTGTGGTGGCGCCAACGACAACGCAACGACCGACCGCCCCATGTCTGTCTTAAGAACTTCTCCTTCCTCTCGATCGTTTTCAGTGTTTATAATGATATCGGTTAGCATGATATCAGTTTCATAAAGAGCCATTTACATCTTGTAATAATTAATAGGGCAGATGGCCCACTTTAAAAAAATAGAATAAATAAAAATAAAAAAATATCTCCCATCCACATGAACATTAAATAAATTTTATGACCTCCTGTTTGAGATTCCAGTTTCTAAGCTTCATAAAGTTTACCAAAAATGACAGAACTTTTATTTATATATGAAAAAATCGAAAAAAAAACAACAATAAAATGTATATTAAGCTCAATTTAGTTGAAATAAAAAAATAAATAAAAATAAAAAAAAAAATAAAACTTACTAAACATGGAAAGACAGAGAAGTCGTTAAAAAATTGTTTCTGCGAGGAAATCATAAATTTCCAAAAATGTCCGCGATAATAATTGGGTACTTAATAAAATTTATTATTTTCCACAATTGGCCATTCGCGCAGAATGGTAGCAGCAATAGCAAGCAGTATAGCATGGCTGTCTGGATTGTGGCCTGGCATGGCCTCACTATATTGCTATATATGTAGCTTTGGGAGGGGAAATCGAGGGGGCTTCTGGTCCATGGTGGTGGTCTACCACAGCTACAAATCAATTCCGGAGCTGTGTGATAAGTTTGTTATTTTGCGACGATTTATGGCATACCTACTAGGTAAGGTAGGTGCTTTTTGTTATTTTGTTTTTATTTCGTGAGCAAAGCAAGGCACAGAGCTATATTTTGCGCGCGTGGTATCCGACTCTATCGGTCTTGAGTTATAAATTCGTCGTTGAGCTCTCTGACTACTGTTGTACGTGTACCTACTCACTTTTGACCAAAAACTAAATTTTGACCATTTTTGTGTAGGAATACAACTATTTTAATTTTTTGCTTCAGCTACCGTTTGGCTCAACGTCTGCTGATACTCATGTGGGGTTCTCATATAGATGTATGTCGTATCGTATGGGGTGGATATGGATATATTGCGGCAGGAAAAATTCCCAAGTCGACTTTTAACGCGGCGGCGAATGAAAAATGTATTTTAAAAAAATACCATGTGTGTGTCTGCATAGTGGTTATAACCTACCTTACATATACCTACCTCTACCTTAACTAGCCAACTATGCACATATACTTACCCCCTTTATCTTGTAATTTTATTGCTAACTTACTTGCGGCTAACTTAATTTATGACTTGACAGTTGTTTAATGTCTTTTTTCTGTGAACCATGTTTTGACACACAATTGTGCGCATTGGCCTTTTAAAATTAATGTGTTTGCATGTTGTGCGGTTTCTTTTTTTATTTCTTTTTTTTAAGACAAGCACACACTGCTGGCTGCCGCCATCGAGCTGGTTACAATGATGAGTAATGTTATTGCAACGCAAATTAGTTGAATTGAATTACACATTTAATTGTAAAATTTGTCTACTTGCCAACAAAGAAATTCAATCTGCTATGTTTTGTTTTTTTAAACATAATTTGCAAAAAAATAGGAAAATATATAATGCCTTTTTTTTTGGTAACATGAAATTTTCACCAAGTTTCCACAATTAAGGTTTTTCTATGGGTTTTGACAGTAAAATATGAATGTTTTTAAGGTCAGGATTACACGACCTTCAAAAGTTTTTTTTTTTTTTTTCAAGAATTTTTAAGTGCACATCATATATGTCTACATTTATAATTTATTCTTTCAATAGGTACAACTTTCCATGGGTAATAACATGTTTGACAGTGTTTTTTTTTTTGGAAAAGTGCCAGCTCAAATTCTGTCAAAAAAGTAACAGAAATTTGTAATTTAAAATCGCCTGAATCAAGAATCGTGGATCAATGTTACTCCCGCCTGAATAATTTACCTAAAATGTGTAAGTTTTAGGAACTGTTCTGACAAAAATGGGCATGATCTTTTAACCAAATTATTTGCAGCAACTGGTTGAGTCAATATATGTACCTACGTAAGCTATGTTCACTATGTAGTGAAGCTTTGAACCTAAGGGTAAATGTTTTTACTGATCTATTAAATATTTCCCTTTTAAAAACTGTTCTGTTCGCAGGGCTGAATAGCTTACCTATCTAACAGACATTACTGTTTGAATGAATATTGAAATAAGCGTTATGCTTATACTCGTAGATTCTTTATTTATTCGCCTATACTAAAAATAAACATCCCCTATAACGAACTGAAGAAAATAATAATTATTTGTTTGTTAGTTTTACGTATGCCCTACTCAATTTAAAGAAAATAAATTAAAAAATAATTTTTGTTTGTCGCATCCAATTAAAACACCATTCGGACAAATGACTAATGACAGAGACTGCTGTTGGCAGACTGACACAACCAATTATGTATTTTCAGAGGGCGTCTGGCATTTCCGTCGAGTGTGTTAGAAAAACCCCTTACTAAAAAAAAAAAAAAAGTTTATTTAATATAAAACCGAAAAAGTAATCTTTTATTTATTTTTTTTTCTGTTCAAATGATAATTTATGGCTGGTGATGTCCATCGACAATGACTCTAATAAATTTCATTGTGTTGTCCTAAGATCACAAAAACTGTTTTTTTTTATTTTTTTTTTTTATTTTTGTGTTCATTTAATTCGTTGTCGTTTTGTTTCCCGACGAATAATAATTTTTGTTTGTTTATAACGAGCGCTACCATTTGGCCTCTGTGGTGTGATAATATGCGGCTGTTGACGATAGAATTAAAACACTCCTAGTCTTAATGACATAAATGACACAACTTTTTTTTTTTTTTTCTTATTTTAAATTTTTAATCGTAATTTATATTCGTTTATTTCTTCATTAAATTTTATTTTATTCAATGTATTTTGTATTATCATATTAATTTGTTTCATGTAGGTTTTTACCTAAACCAAAAAAAAAAAAATAAAAAAAAAAAAAAAACCGGACTAGAGAAGCTGCTACCGCGCGTTCGCATTCATGTCCGCTTCTTATATCAATTCGATCAATACAAGGTATCAGTATGTGGTGTGATCATCAGGGGCGAATTGTCTATGAGACATAGCATGTATTAATCTTGGGCCTCATACTTTTATGGGCCAATTTTCTTCTGACTTAAGAACGGACATTATAAATATTGAATGTATATTTAGAAAAATTCTAAATTTTGAATTTTTTTTTTAAAGAAAAAAGAAGATAACCTCGAAGCCAAACAATTTTGAAGACACAATTTTACAAAAACTTCAGTTTAGTGTTAAGTAGGAAAAATAGTAATTTTTGACTTTGAGTTAATACTAAAAATTTTTATTTTTGGAAACTTTTTCCATATTTTGGGTGCTCGAAAAATCTGGTAATCCTTTTTTCTTACCCTCAAGTTAAAAGATCACTCTTAAGGTATATGAGAAAATTTAAAAAATTAAAAATTGCTAACGTTGTTTTTTTTTTTTTTTTTTGAAATTAAGTACGAAAAATTTTGACAACTTTTTAACAAATGAAATATGTATAACGAAAGCACACTATTATTGACAAAATGCTTTTATTTTCAAAAAAAAACTTAAAAACAAGAATTATCAGCTAGCAGATTTTTGGAACTCCAAAACATATTATGTACCTACATTATACCTTCACATTAAAAACATTTAGGCTTACAAAGTTTTTTTCCGATGAATTTTGGATGAACTCATTTTTAAAATACGAATTTAATATTAAGAATTTAGCAAAATTGAGTTTTTTATTATCAGAATTTTGGATCAAAAGAATCATTGAACATACAAAAGTTAAGATTTAACTATTATTTTGAATTTACTCATTCTTTGTCTGGGGTTAAAAGAAAACAGAACTTTTCAGTTAAGAGAATTTTAGAACACACTGTTAAAGAACTAGATTTTTGGAACATAGAACAAAAAACTTACAATTTTTTTTACTTAAAGATTTTGGAGTACCTGATTTTATAATAACAAAGTTTGGAAAATTGAATTTTGAATTATCAAAATTTTGGTACGAATTTAAGACTAGATTATTTTGAATTAACTCATTCTTTCAATTAAATTTTCGAAATAAAAAACAAACATTTTGGAACACACAGTTATAAAACTACAGAATTTCAGAACAAGTTATTAAATATCTTAATTAATTAAGATTAGGTGTATAACAGCAAATTTTTGATAATTTTAACAAAAAAAAATTTTTGAATTATCAGAATTTCAGTACAATTTAAAGACTAACAGAGTCAAATTCTTACATTACATAGCCGTGAATTTTACTAAGACATAATTGTCACCCAATCCTAAAGTAATTATGAAACAAAGTTGATACACGGTATTGATTGCCTTAAGGCCTCTACCCAGTCTAGTCCTACACTGTGGTGGTCATCCGAAAAAAAAACAAAAAAAAAACAAATAAAACACAAAATATCAAATTTATCGCCCGCGGTCTTTACTAATTTAATTTTTATTATTTTATATTTCTTTTTCTTGTTTTGTTTTAAAGTTAAGTTAAGAATGGGAGGCCACATAAAATTGTTAATATATTGTAGTACTTCAGTGGCGATAATCGAAATCAATTCAATTATATTTGACAGACAGCATTTTGCGATTCAAAAGCGTCTTCATTTTTTTTTTCAAGTATATGCCTGGTGTATACAAAATATCTACATAAATACCAACTGTCAAGATTTTGTTAAGAGATCTGTCGAAAAGATAAGTGGATTAGAGTCAGGAATAATAATAAAAAAAAATTTTTTGTTGAATACAGTATTAGCATTAGCGAGCTATAACAATTAAACGAGATATTTATTGGATAAACGAATCAATGTCATGTCTTTTGTTAATTCGTTTGTCATCGAAATTGAAGTGAGGCGCGTTCTCAAAATAAAAAATAAATAAAACAAAACTAAATTGCTACATCCAGAGCGCAGCAGTCACATATCGATATATCGAGTGGTGGTGATGTGTTGAATAATAAAATTTATTCAACGACAATATAGTGATTTTGATTAAAATTTTGAAATGGGAAATATAAAATTGTATATTTGAATTTTGAATTTTAAACCTCGCAACAGCGGCGATTATTATTGCAAATGCGAAAGTTTTGTATTTTATTTCTTCATAAAATTTAGATTCTAGAATATGTTTTCTCTGATGGTAGACACGTGTTAACGTGTAGGAGGAGGAACTTCTTTTTTTTTGTATATTGAGGATGGTGTTGGTGTGCCTTTCATTTCGTTGAGCGTTTGCCTTTAAGATTATTAAGTACTATGTCTCTAAAAGAAAGGATGGCCTGTAGTTCAAAACCTCCAACAGGGCTTGTGCGTAGGTAATTTGGGTTGATCCTAATTTTTTTAAGGTATTCATAATATATTACTAAGTACCTAATTTAAAAAAAACTGAATTCTATAATTTTGTATATCAATGACTCTGTTTTTCAAAATTCTGTGAATTCCGCAATTTTGAACAGACATTTTTTTCACAAGAAAAATAATTTATAAAAAATATTCAATCTTACTTGAACTAAGAGGTATAAGTAGTAGGTAGTGCAAATTTGTATAAAAATGGATCAAATCATTGACGAATTTTCGGGAATAATTCACAATGATTTGATTTAATTTTTCTAAGAAAAAAATCACGAAATCCTGATTTTTTGTGGCATAATAACCATATATACCAATATTGTTAAAATAGGTATTATGTTTATTAAAAATCCCTGGTGCCGTTTTTGGGAAAATTTGAAAAAAAAAAAAAACCAAATTGATGTCGACATATGGCAGCTACCCCTTCTAGTTGAGGTAAAACAAAAATTCGAATTACACAATTCGCAATTTTGAAGCAAATCTGCCCACCTGTTAGGTTCTCTAGATTAAATTATAGTGGACTTGCAGACGAATAGTCGCACACCAGACCAATAGACGGACGGTATGACGGACTTCTCCATAATATTAATTTTAAGTTTGATTAATAAAATAGCTACTTCCGCTAGTAAATCAACAGAAATAAAAAAAAAAAACAAAAAAAAACACCAGTCGCTGAATATCTTATCGCTTTGCCACACCATTAATAAAAAAATCAACAACTCAATCTATTATACGCCAAACGAAAAGCAAAAAAAAAAAAGAATTGACATATCCATTTTTAAGGTGTCAAGAATCTGATCTGACAACATACTGAAAAGATAAATCGATTTCTTTGCCTCTATGCACTTCAAACTGCCACAACCATCTCTCTCTATAAATCTATCCAGGAGGCAAACCCTGGCTGCATATGGAACACTCAACACACTCATTACCATTAAAAAATACCACCCGCAGTCACAGAGAATGAAAACAAAAAAAAAAAAAATTATAAAATTAAAATACACACCCCTCCTTCTGCATTCCACATATTTCTGATGATGCAAGTAAACCTCTCCTACATATATGGATCGGTTCGGTTGCATGGTATTGTAGTATAGCCATCAGCATTCAAAATGCACCATGAAGTCTCATGTTGTCATCGCAGTTGTTGATATATCATTACACACAGTAAAATGCGTTAAGTGCAACAGCTCATAGAATTCCTCCACAACAGAATGAAAAATTATAAGAAAATCGTTTTCTACGAACCGTAACTTTGGAAATGAAAGAGGCATCCCTTATTTATACCAATGATGGTCTCCTCTTCTTCAATTTTTGAGCAATAAATTCTATCTTAAAACAGCTGATGTCATAGGTAATTAACGGTTTTGTCGTAAATTATAAGACTTGACGATGACAAGTCATGCGTATCTAAAGGAGAGAACCAAAAGTCATGGTAATTCAGTGCGTGAAACATCACATAATCGTCATCAGCAGTGCAGAGTTTCCACTTTATACAAAAACAACATGTGTGATTCAATGATAGTAAATACTTATCGTAGGCAGCATAGAGTTAAATTTCATTTAAAATTGTTTTATTTATTGAAAATTCTTATAATAAAATAATTTAATCACATCATTATTCAGAGCTCCCACTTCCTATGCAGAAGTATTTTAATAAATTTAAGAATAAAAATGTGCAGACACAATGTACTGATTCAGCTTTGTTTATTTCGTTATCAAATATTTTGATAACTGTACTGTATAATTAAGTACCTTATGCTTAACTTATCAGCCTGACTCAGAGATGCCACTTTATATTAAAAAATCTGTATTATAACACGCAAAACTTTGTTGGGCTTACTTTTTTATTATTCCATTGTTATTATTTACTATTAATTTATCTATTTAATTGCTTCTATTGTAAATCGTCGTTGTGTTCAGAGATTCCACTTTATATGAACAAACAGAATATTGAAGCACGTGCACTGAACTGTTTTTTTTTTAAATTATTTTAAAAATTAAAATTGTTTATATTTTTTATTATAATTTCTGGCTGACCCGGCGACCTTCGTGTCACTTAAGATTTATTAAATTATGTCCCTTTCGAAAGTCGAGCCTCTCTATATTGTAATAATGAAACTCTTTATAGGTACACCTTATTTACATGAAAAATATATATAATACAAAATGAAAAATCGTGAAAACCTAAAATCGCAATTTTTAGGCCAATGTCGCCGGATAAAATTTTTCAATTTTTTAGCTCCGTAGTATGTTCATACTTGGTTTAATACGAACACAACAAAAAAAAAACATTCATAATATGTAAATCGGACGATGTACAATCTAGTTATGTGCGTAAAAACAAAAAAACAATTCAAGGTATTTTTACGGTTTTCCGACTTTTTCGGTCGAATTTTCCTATTTTCTGAATTTACGGCTCCGTAGTGTATTTACCTGGTTCAATACAAATCCAAAAAAAAAAAAACTATTCAAATGGGATGATGCTGAGCGGAGTTATGCGCGTACAAACGAAAACCTAATCTGAAAGTATGTAATTTCAAGGGGTTTTTACAATCTTCCGACTTTTTCGGTCGAATTTTCAGCTCAGTAGTTTGTTAATCTGGTTGCATATGAATCCATCCCCATGTAAATCGGTCAGCTAAGTTATGCGGAATAGAACACAAAACAAGAAAAAAGAAAAACAAAATAAAATAACCAATTTTTTGGAAAGAAATCTATACTATTTTTACACTTTTAGGTCAAAAGCTATCTTAGACATGTCTTAATTCTTAAATACGTGTCTATTCCATAAATATATTAAATTATGTAATATATTAAATAATGTAATGAAAAAAGAAAATTATATTTTAAAACAATGAGAGTTATGTAGTTACCTGCACCACTTTTACACTCACAGCAGCAATTTTCTTACGGTCATATTATTGATTTGCTTCAAAGCTAATTTTACTAAAAAAAAAAAACTAGTTTTATAGGGGTTTCGAGTTTTAAGTTTTTCAAAAACAATTATTGATGCCAAAATATGCATGAAAATTTTGATTTAGATGTCAAAGTAATAAAAATTTGTAAAAAACTTAAAATTCGAAACCCCTATAAAACTAGAACCGGTTTTCAGTTAAACTAGCTTTGAAGTAAAGTCAATAATATGGCCGTTATTTTCTGTGTTTTTTTTTGTAATTTCGAGATTTTTTCTTTGACAGAAGCTGAAAAATAATTCAAGAGGTAACACTGTTGAGCCTTTTTCATTAAATTAACTCAATTTGTAAGTAAGTTAGGTATGGTTAGGATCGAAAAAATAAAAACTGACATAACAGCAGTGTGCAACATGAAAATATGTGGCACTTAGTGCGGGTATTTTTGACAATACGGGATCACTCATCAGCACTGACTCTGACACAATGAATGTGCATGTACAAGAACACGACAAAATTTATGTCTTCCTTTCGGAGATATCACGATGAGGATGATGATGATGATGACGACCTAAGGGACTCGCTGTTGCAGATTATGTTGCTATATACTGGATGTTTCTGAATTTGACGTTCAAAAAGTAACATCATGTCTAAGTTTGTATGACATAATATGTCATGGAGTTTGTATTTCATTTTATTTTATTTTTTTTTTTTCGTTTTAGAGATGTGCGATGGCTAGAAGATGCAATTAGTGATTCGAAATGTAGAGAATGACAGGGTGTCAACTCTTTACTTTTTAAATTTAGACAGATGAAACATTAGTGTCAGTTGAGTTGAATGTAATGTTTCTACTTTATAGATACAGATACCATACATGTAAGAATTGTTGTATTTTGAAAAGGGGGACAAATGTTTGGCGTTCAAAACTGAAGTGATAGGATTAAAAAAATGAAATAATTTTTTAGGAATCGCCAGATTTGTCACGAACTGTTTTTTTCATAACATTATATAATTTTTTAAGTTATTTTCTGTTACTTAAGACAAATACCAAATATTAATAAATCTGTTTTTAGAATCTGATGGATAGGTATAGTGCTTTTTGGAATTAAAATAGAATAGTTAGTTACCCATCTGTCGCTGTCAATAGCTTAAAATTTCACTACATAATATGTAAATTGTAGATACATAACAAACTTTAATTTGTGAAACTGAAAAACAATAATATATTGCGATAGACAGAGCTGAATCGAGTCGAAATTTGTGAAGAAAAACCAACTCGAGGTCTCGATTCTGCAATAATGTCTGTCTGTTTAGATGCAGTTTTAAACTTGGGACCCAGGACTTTTGGACATTGTTCCGACAAATTTTTGTTAGAATATTTTTGCGCTTTAATTTTGTAAGCATTTCAATATCACATACAAAATTTCGTTTCATTAAATCAAAAACACCCTGTTACTAAAGAGTATTAAAATTCTATTCAATATCTTCATACTGATTCTGGCACATGTCTATATCAATATGAAAATCGCAACTAGTCATACTTCGTTTTAAATTTAATGTCACCCAGACTTGTGCACTTCACCAACCAATCCATATTGAAATTGATTTCGATTTAATCGATCGAGAAAAAAAAATAATAAAACAACCCCATAAAAATATCTTGACATAATTATATGTATATAGGCAAGCAATTTCATTGGAATAATAAACTTCAAAGTGTATGATAATGACGCAAATTCGAATTTTGTTTATAACACTGTGATAAATTTATGTAAATTTTTTAATAGCTTCAATAAATCTGATAACTAATTGATTTATTATTTGGTTTTTACCTTCCTATCGTCGCCGTCTGTCATTTCTAATGGTTTCTGTTTATTTTTTGTAAAAAAAAAAATTCATTAAACACGATCAATCAAAAAATATAAAAATCTATTCGTTGTCTCTTTTAATAAATAGATTTCGATCTAAAATAAAATTAATTGATGATGGAATCAATTTGAATAGAGACTATCTCCAAAAATGATTTAAATTTATTTTATAGGGTACATAGTCACATTGTTGGTATCATTCAGTAATTTACCAGTGAAATATAAAATGAAATGGGTTTTGTGTAATAAAACACTCGCTGTGTAGGCTGCAAAGCTTTCGCACTATCATATTATTGTTGTTTCATTTAAATCTTCAAATAAAAAATTTATGGAAAAAATGCGTTCCACACTTTTTTTTCAAAATATTTTTATTTTTCAATCTCTCCTTTAAGCCTAGTGTGCTACCTAACGTGAAATCAATGCGTTCACAGTCTTGTAATGAAGTCTGGTGTTAACTCACATGAAATGAAAAATGAATGCATTCCAAAATGTTCTAATGAAAACTAAAAAATGAGTTTGTGCGACCACAAACTCAAAAATCAAAAAACTAAAAAATCAATAGCATGAAAAAGTTTGGTATATTTACAATGTGGAATGTATAAAATTGTGTTGTGAATTTCCTTTGTGTTGTTGAAATAATAATTACATTATGTGCGTTTCATTGACAAGTAAAATTTCCCCTAGTGAAATAAAACAAAACCAAAAGTGCCGATAAATAAGCCAGTAAATTAGTGAATATAAAAGTGCACAAATAGTGTGGACTTGAACCTTAAATGTCGGTAACGTAGATCGTTTTTCACTCACAAAAGGATGTGAACCACTGAGATCAGTGGTGTCAACACAGACACAGAATAAAGATTAGACATAAAAGTTGATATAGCGTTTGAATGAACTTGTATTGCTGCGCTAGCTATGAATTACCAATAAAACGCACCTAATGGGACTTCAAACTGTTAATCGATAGAATATCAACCATATAAGTACATACAACACCTCTGCAGACACATGATTCGATTTATCAACAAAAAAAAATAAACAAACAAACAATTAATGATATGTTAATTTGCTATCATTCTCAAATATTGTGTTTCTTTTTTTTTTTTTCATCAAATAGTATCATTATGGAATATTTGATATATGCTTCCACATTTAAAATCCAAAATTATGAAGGTTTACTAAACTATTAATTTTCCACAAATTGTTAATACACACAACACCACATTTCAAACATCATAAAAATAATTAACCAAAATTCATCATGCCATCAGTATATTATAAGCCCAAATATGTACATATGTGTAGAGTAAAGAAAATATATTATTTATCATTCAGCAATCAATTTATCAAAGTTGTAATCGATATCGATACATCATAATCAAAAGAGCAAACGATAAACTCTCTGGCTTTGGCAAGTAAATCTCTCATTTGAGTGGGTAACCATATGCCCATGACTTTTTATTCTTATGTGCGGTAATTCGTATAATGGTTTTTCGAGGATCTTTGCCAAACGCAGTTTATGACGGCCGGCGTGGTTATAGGGGAGCCCACAGGGGGGTGGTGAGGAGGGAAGGTTAATAGAGTGATTTTATAGTTAGCCCTCGATTGCTTATTGAAAATCAAATTCAATTCGTTAACGTTAAAATTATTAATATTATTTTGATTGATTGCCTGTGTGGCCGGGTCGCATTAGTTTCTGTTACTCGTAGGTTGAAATGATACACTCCGTGTTACTTGATTGAGTTAGCATTGCGTAGTTGGTCTTTTTCTTTTTATTTTTTATACGAAAGATTAGTTTAAGTCAAAATTAAATTCCTACTTTATGGTATACCTAACCTTAAAAAAATTATAGAAAACTTGAAATTTTTTCTTCTTAAAGTATAAGTTTAACAGTTTAAGTTAAAGTGAAAATTTCATACAAAATTGACCTCATGATTTTTTTTTCTTTAAATTCCACAGCTTTGATTGTAGTCAAAATTTTCCTTGCAGTCCCAAAAATGTGGAAAATATTCCGATTGGTTTTAGATTTTTCATTTCAAAGTTTTCAAAACTGAATAAAGCTACGTAAAGCTTTAATTAAGGTCTAGTACGCAGTTCATTTGAAAAAGATATTTTCATAGAAAATTATCGTCGTGAAATTTTTAAATTCAAATTCCACATTTTTGTGTCTTTGAAAAAACGAAAAAAAAAATTTGTTGACAAAAGCCATACTTCCTCGATATACGTATATGATGTTTCATCTGTGTCACATACTCCGAATTAGAATATATCACATCGAAAAGATTGTGGAACGTATTAATTTTTTTTTTCACGAAGTCTGAATTTTACAATTTTACAGTTTTATATGTACAAAATTCCTTCACGGCAGTTTCTCTTTTATTTTTTGATTAATTTAAGATCACTTGTAAAAGATTGTGAAACACATTTATTTGGAATTTCACAATTAGAATACCGTGTAACGTATTGTTTTTTTTTTTACAATCCATTTAATTTAATTACTGGGATTAAAAAAAAATAACTTTTGCAGAGTTGATAGGTTGGATTTTCTCCTCCTGGGCCCAATTTCGCACGTGTGAATAGTTTTCTGTGTTCTCTTCTTGTTGACGCTCAAAATGTGAGCGAATAAATTTTCCTATCTGTGTACACAATATCTTTCAAAAATATGCACTTCGATCCTGCGGAATAGCAGAATTTGAAGTTTAAACGGATTTTTGTGTACAAATAGAAAACGTGAAAAACTTTGTGGAACGTATTGTTTTATTTATTTTATTAGACCATCATTATGGGTGAATTAAACTAACTTTTTTCGCTCTTCTTTGGATATTTACTCATGGTGTGAAATTTTAAATAGATATAGATAACGTGAAAAATGTTTTGGAAAAGATTATATTTTTTCATTCCATGGAATATGACTTAAAAACAGTCGTGGAAAGTTGTTATCTTATTCCGTGAAATATGGATTCCTTGGAGTTAAAAAATCAAACAGTCTTGACCTACTCCATACGACGTGCAGATTACAAAACACTTTGGAACAGGTTTTTTCTTCTTTCATTTTCTATGATATTTCTCACCCTCAATTTAGTATGAAACCCGAAAGCTTATTTTCCATTAACTTATTTTGAAAACTATCAATTGGGTTACAAAATCTAAAATTTCCATGTTTCTCAAGACTTTTTAATATGACGTGAAAATCATCGCGGAAAAAATTGTTTTTTTTTTTTAAAGAAATCCCCGCACACTACTTTGGATTTACCCAATCATGTGCGATTTAAAATATGTAAGTATGACGTGAAAAACTTGGTGTAATACATTTTATTATTTATTTCATGATGCTGGGGTAGCAAAATCAACTTTTTTTTGCACACTCATTTGACTATTTCATTATATAGTCCAAAATTTTTAATATATGACGTGAGCATGACGAAACAATTTGCAACGTGATTTTAAAGTAAAAAGTAAGTTTTGTGATAAATCTAAGTGAATGTGTTACTCTTTGAACAAACCGGGTAGTTAGATTTCGTTTGTCAATTAAAAAAAAAAATGTTTGCAAGATTATTCACCTTTCAAACGACATAACTTAAGCATACTAAACACTCATTACTGATCATATCAACTGTTCAATCAGATTGCGATTAAATGATTTATTGAGCCGCAACTTTGGATATTTTTCTAACAGAATTAACGACGCCCTTTAATAATGTTTGTCGTTAATAAGCTATCAGCTTTATAAAGGTTAGTTAAATTTTCACAAAAAAAAAATTATGACTACTCAATAACCGTTACGGTCCGTTGGCTTCGCGTAATTGCAATTTAAATCGCCGCCGCACAGCACTCACAACTTCATACCTTATTCCTATAAGCAGCCTAAATGAAACCCACACCACACCCATGTTTCTCACGAATAAAATTACAATAATTACGATGGAAATCGTGTTAACCTCAACCACAATCGTCGTAAAAATTTTATCAGATTTCCATTTGTCAAATCGCCTATTTCTTGTATACGTATGCCAACTTCTCTCTTAAGATGTTTGAATTTTTTATTATTTCTTTTATTTTTTGTTTTGTTTTTTTGAAATGTCGAAAATAATAATAAATTATTTTGACCTGACCAGACCAGTGGCGTAGGCATTGTATAAGACTAGTCGTATATGATGTTATTCGATTACACTTTGACAAGAAATCAGTTTAGTCGAAAAGTGTAAATTGAGTTTAATTGAGTCGGTGTCAAGCTGTGAGTGTTTTAATATTAATTAATAGGTAGATCTTATAAGCTTTTGCAATTTGAATAAGCTTTTATTTTAATTTATTACTTTTTTGCTTATTTTTTTTTTTGCTTTCTAGTTTTTCTGTCGTTAATTTATTAGATCATGCTAATAGGGAGTAGAGATTAGTCTGATGGCCAATTAATAGTGAATACATTTTAGCACGAACTGTTTTGTTGACTATAATAACGATGATGATGATGATCTGATTATTCATTATTCTGGATATTTAATTTAATTGGCTTGTGCATATTAAATTTTTGCATATATTTTTTTCTTTTCTCTTTTTTTTTTTTATCTGTCAGGTCCTTGAATTGATTACTTGACTTATTTATGGGTTTGGGCACTTCGAATGATTTTTAAAATCGATTAGAATACAACCAATTTGTTTTTAAATCTTTGATTTGTGGCAAGAACGTGCTTGGTCTGTTTTTTTTTTTTTATATATGCTTTTACGTAGCTGATTTCAAACCAAAAAGCAAATAATTTTAGCACAATTTTGTATACAAATATTTATATTTAATTGGGTGATCAAGCTGTTTCGTTTGTATGTGTTTTTAGGATGCTTGACGTTAAAATTCAACATTAAACCAGGCGCTTATTGTATCAACAATTTATCACTAATCCCTTAGCAATTATCATAAAATTTTGATACAATTTAGTTGTGGCGACATAATGTCCGAAGAAATAATATTCATTGACCTTAAATCGGACATAAAATCCATGGATATTAAGTGCGCGGAAATCACCCCATCGCCAATTTTAAAAACTACCAAATGTCAAAGTTCATTGTCAACGCTATGCAAACCAGAAACAGTTATGTTTGCATCCACAAATTTGCAATATGTTGTTTCAATTGATTCAGTGGAAATGAAGTAGCAGCTTCTTATAAAATTTTCTAATTTTATAACCCAACGTGATTGAAAAAATTATAAATTCTTTTTTAACATAACCATCTAGATCTTCTATCTATTTATCTCAGCCATCTAGGCCATCTAGTCCATCTGGATTATCAAGACTATCTAGACCCCAAAAACTATCTAGACCTTAGAAACTATTTAGACCAGAAAATTGTCTAGTCTAGACCATCTGAACTACCTAGATTTAGATTATCTAGACCTTCTGAACAATTTAGACCAAATAAACAATGAGACCATATTATATAGACAATCTTCTCCACCTAGACCATTTATACCATCTAGACCACTAAGACTATCTAGGACATTTAGACCATTTTCTGGACCATCTAGACTACCAACACTAGACTTTGCAGATCATCTTAATCATCTAAAGCCCACATAGACTACTATTAAGAATATCTAGACAATCTAGAACATCTTCGAAATTTGGACTATTCAGTCCGCCTAGATCATCCGGTATCAAGACTAAATAGACAAACTATACCATCAATATACCTTCCATCTATAGACTATCAAAATTATTTAGGCCGCATCCGGACATATTGAATTAATATTTGTGGTCTTTAAATCTCTAGAAGCCCATGCGTCTATAACTTTATCTTTTATATTTTTTTCAGAAACCTCTTGGTTTGTTTCACCAAAAGAGCATTTAGCTGCCTGATTGCGAAGCCGCAAAAGGAATTTATTGAAATTCTCCCCATCATATGGTTTCAGCGTTCTGAACAAATTTCTTTCAAACGTCGAATTTCTCTTTGGAGAAAAATATTCATTTAGCTTTTCTACCAACCCCTTGAATACATCTTCAGCAGCAATATCGTCCTCATCCTCAGTAGTAGCCCAATTGACTAATGCTCCAGGGATGTTAAAAATGACCTCTTGCAACTGCCGTCCTCCTAGATGCAAAAGCTTATTTTCCTTTTAACTGGATCGGTACTTTCTTCGGAATCCAAAATCCAAGTAAAGGAAAAATGAGCGATACCACTTTTCCCATTCTGACCTCATTAAAGACTTATCGATGGTCTCACAAAGAAAAGGTTCCTTGTTAAAAAATGTATTTTAAAAATGTTTTTATTCGAATAAGAAAATATTTTTACTGGATCGGTAATTTCTTCGGAATCCAAGATCCGAGTAAAGGAAAAATGAGCGATACCACTTTTCCCATTCTGACCTCATTAAAGACTTATCGATGGTCTCACAAAGAAAAGGTTCCTTGTTAAAAAATTTATTTTAAAAATGTTTTTATTCGAATAAGAAAATATTTTTACTGGATCGGTAATTTCTTCGGAATCCAAAATCCGAGTAAAGAAAAAATGAGCGATACCACTTTTCCCATTCTGACCTCATTAAAGACTTATCGATGGTCTCACAAAGAAAAGGTTCCTTGTTAAAAAATTTATTTTAAAAATGTTTTTATTCGAATAAAAAAATATTTTTATTAAGCTAAGTACACAATTTTAAAATATCTAGAAGAAAGCGGCAAAAAATCGACAAAAAATCGACAAAAAAGCGGCAATTAATCCGATTTTTTGTAACATCATTTATTTTATTTTCAAATTTATGTGATAGCATCATGGAATAGCTTTTATTTTGAATAAATATATCTTTTATTTTATAATATAAAGAAGGGGTTTCACTGTTAAAAGGTACAAATGTCTTATTCGTTAGGTATTTTAAAATTCATATTGAAGCTAAAAGCTATCTAAATCAAAGAAATAATATCTAGACATTTATTATTATGTTCTTGTTCATTATGAGTGAAATAACAATTTGTATATCTAATTCCATCATTTTATGCAAATATTTATTATTTAGCACCACCACACACTACCACCCCTCTCCCCCCTCTACCCATCCTTGATGATGACATATTCAAACATAATAACAGATTAGTAAACATGACACTTCTTTTGTACTTTTCAAAGTGGTGCCGCCATCAACGACAAGTTTTGAAAAGCAAATTCTGTCACTTATTATACATAAAAATAGACCTCCGCTGCTAGACAAAATGTCATCATAATATTCATCTCATCATCACATCAAAATCACGTGTAGGTACGTGCTGAGGATGTCATCGCTTGTCATCAGCCTCAGCAGCAGCAGCTGGAGGCAGTCCTCCAACACAGCTTCCTTCTTAGGTCTACGCAAATAAACAATTCAGCTTATACAAAATATACAAACCGAAATTAACATTTATTACCAGGGCCGCATTGAGCATTGGCAGTGCCTGTGATTTGCCATTTTTTGTTTTGTTAAAAATATATATATCCACTATTGAAAAGGTAGGTACTCTAGATTTACAAACAAAAAAACTTTCCCTTG
Source organism: Epistrophella euchroma (assembly GCA_947049315.1). Taxonomy (NCBI): domain Eukaryota; kingdom Metazoa; phylum Arthropoda; class Insecta; order Diptera; family Syrphidae; genus Epistrophella; species Epistrophella euchroma. The sequence continues at coordinate 59,972,025 of OX346248.1, forward strand.
CGGATCTGTGACTTCTGTGTCACATGATTTCTAAAATTTCTTAGATTTTGATTAAGCTAGTTATATATTTATTTATTTAAACAAAATTATGTCAGCCATTACATCCTTGAGGACCGTATACCTAGACATGGCGCCTTTTTGCTAAGCGCACTTCATGCCTAGATCCGATGCGGTCCTGATTGTTATCACAGTGTCATCGCTGAGCTTGCCACATTGTGGGGGCCATTCAGGTTGGTAAGCAAGACGCATTAATAAAATACAAACAAACAAAAAAAACATACTGGAAAAAGCTACAAATGTCAAAACACTCAGCGAAATGTTGTAAATCAAGAAAAATGTGAAATGCGATTGTGTCAGATTTTTATTTATTTATTGCATGCCGTTTATTTTATGGTATTTCGGTTGAAGTTTTTTTCCTCTTTTATCATCCCCTCCTCCCTTAAAACCCCATCACAGCGACTCTTTAACTCTTTCGTTGAATTCCAATTTAATCATAATTTATATCATTTTTATTTATTTTTTTTTTATATTTTATTCTTCTAGTTCTTAATAATTTTTATTTTATTTAATCAGTTTTTCGATGTCATATTTAGAGAAACGAGAGGTTATTTTTTATGTTTATGATGTTCCTTATTTTTTTTTTTTTATTTTATTGTTGAGTGGTTCCAACGACAATATATATAACGACAATGACATTTTTTTAAATGAATTACGAGCTAATAATTCGTTTGGTAATTCTGCAGAACAATTTAAAGATTCATTAAGTCTGGAATGTTGAGCATGACGAAAATGATGATGGCAATTAATTTTGAATAAAATAAAATTTTTGAAATAATTTAAAACAACACGATGAAAGAAATAATGAAATAAACAAAGCAAAAAAAATAGAAAAATATGTTAATCAGTGATTTTATTAAAGGAATTTTTGGAATTTTTTTTTAAAAACCTACATTCTTTATGCAAAATACTGTGTTAAGTTGGTCACGTATTAATTTATCTACAATTTTTATACCAAAACGAATTTTAATGTTATTTTTATTCATAATATGTTGTGTATATAGGCATCTTATTTGGATTTTCATATATGTATGTACGCTTGAAGCTTACTCAAGATATTGAATGCTTGGTTTCTCACTTGACGGTGTGGGTTCGAGCCACACTCTAGGCGGCAAAATTTCGTATTTCAATGGATTCAACAATACAATTTACGACGCAACATGTCGCCGCAGTAGCGGAAGCGGAACTTACACTGAAACGGAACGACATTGTTGGTACTTTCTCGACGGATAGCTCATAAAATTTCATACAAATAGTCCATATGCCGATTATGGAGTTTGCAATACTGGATCCGCAGTGATTCGCAGTACAGCGTTCTCTTTTCTTTAAACGATAATATAGGTGAAGAGAAAAGGGAGTGCTTCACTGTGTATCCAGTATTTTGCGAGTTCCATAATCGGTACGAATATTTTGCCGTTAAATGAAGTTCCACTTGGGTACTGTTCGGACGAGGTCTTACCTTTAAACTATAAACTCAACGAACAAATGTTAAATGATAAAAATATCAAGATAATCCGATTTGCTGTCGAAAGGAGAATCCTTAAACCTGGTCATACACGATAGAGCCAAATAGCTCGGCCGAGCCAAATTGCATCATGTGAATGGGTTCGGCCGAGCCATTTGGACTTTCAGCAGGTTCTAAATCTATCCAAGTGTCACCGAGCCCATATTTGGCTCGATCGTGAATGGCCGGCTTTAGATTTTTTGTAAGTATCTCAAAAACGTATTTGGCAGTGATTTCTTTTAATAACGGCTTTTAGCACAACTTCTACCAGCGTTCTATAAATTTATATAACTTCCGATATTTTTTTTAGGCTTAGGCCAAAACTATAATGTCCTTCTTGCGTTGAAAGATGTCTGAGATTTTAAAGAGGGAATTATTGCGTCAGTGACACTTGAATGAGTCCTTAAATTTGTCACTCGTGGAACCAGAAAACCATTTTTGTCACAATCGCAGATGAGAACAGAGAAGAATAATATGTAATTTCATTAAATAAAAAAGCGGCAGTTTATTTTTTCTTTTAATAATATTTTTCATTTTATTTTCTTGTTTATTATTACTTTTTTTTTTCTTTCAAATTCGAAATTTAAATTCTTATAATCTAATTCATTATAATAGTTTATTTTATTTTTTTTTTATAATAAAAGCAATTCTCTTTATTTTTTTATATTGAAACAATGCAATTTTTTATGATACAGATTTTTTTAATTTTTTTGTTTTTAGATTATATTTTTATTTTATATATTTAAATCATTTTACACTTTATCAAGTCGTTTTCTATTTACATAAATTCTTTTATTTTAAAAAAACTTAAACTTAGCAAAAAAACAAACAAAATATTTAAAGAACTATTTTTAATTTCAATTAAATATGTAATTCATATTTTTTTAACTTTTTGTTTTTTTTTTTTTTGTTTTATATCCTTTGGCGGAGTAAAAATTATTTAATAAAAAATAACATTGATAATAAAAATCAAATCAAATTAATGATTTATAGATTAATTAAAATCGCTTTACGCAGACGTATTTTGTTAAAACAATTTTTCAAAAAAAAAGTTCTCCCTTTTTTTTCATATAATTATCACAGGTGAAACTTCCAACTTGAAAGTCGGAAGCAAGATGCTCTAAGTTTTCCGGTTCATCTCTTGTTTTTGGTATCCAGTTTAGAGGTGATGGGTTTGCTGGCGCATTTTGCCGTACACTTATTGGTGCACTGTTGCTGATCCAATTCGCTGACCGTACATGGCATATGGGGAATAGTAGGGCCCGAGAGCAGCGGCAGCTGCTGCTGGATTAAAGCCGCCACCGCCTCCGAAGGGTGATGGCAGGGAGCCTGGTTTCGCGTATGGATGGTAACGAGCTGCGGCAGCAGCTGCTGCAGCGGCGGACATGGGACTCAGAGGGGCATTGGGGTAGCCACGTTGCAATGCCGACGGAGGAAACAGTGAACTGAGCAGTGACTGGGTCTGTGATTGTGCCAAGGCTGCTGCGGCGGCAGCTGGATCGGACAGGTTGCCAGTGTGGGTGCGTAAGTGGGAGAATAGTTCGTCGGATGTGTTGAAGCGCTTGCCACAATACGAGTCGCCGGCGATCCAGCTGCAGACATATGGTGAAGAACGCATTTGGGCGGCAGAAGCAGCTGCAGCAGCAGCGGCTGCTGAGTACGGATGACCTGGTGGTAGGGATCCAGCCATCGAGGCAGCCATCGCTAGACCGTATTTCTGGTGTTCACACTGTGTGCAGCCACTTGGACACGGGGCTCCCATGAGCATTTGTTGAGTGTGTTGCGAGTAGGGACATCCCGGACAATAAGGATCTTTGCAAACTGGAACTATTGCTTCACCTCCCGACGGAGTCTTTATCCTCTGATAGCTGATGTACGGATTTGGATTACCCTGACCGCCTGGGTATCCATTAGCAGCCGCAGCGGCCAACATAGCTGCATGATGATGGGCAGCATATCCACCACCAAACGGCGGACGGAAAGCGGGATTGGCATGTTGCTCCATGCCTGGAGGGCAGCAAAGTGCCGACAAAGGATTCAAGGGTCCATAAGGCCCGTTACTGTTCTTATAAGCCGATGGGTGCCCATGGAGGACTTCCATTCCGGACCGGACAATGGGACTTGCCCCACGCTGAGACGAACCCGAAGGAGACACAGTCTTGCGGTTATCACCATTTGGCGTTGATTTGCCATTTAGGTGGTGTTCATCAGAGGTCCTTGTCACACTAATTTCAGGACTGCAATTGGACTTGTTGCGTGATGGAACTCGACCACCACCCACACCACCACAATCACTTGAACTCGAGCTCTTCGAACTTGGACGTTGTTGCTGTTGTTGTTGGTGTTGTTGTTGCTGCTGATGTTGCTGTTGGTGTTGCATTTGTTGTTGCTGATGTTGCTGCGAATGATCCTCAGACTTTGTCATATGTTGATGATTCAAAACATTCGCTTCATATGGCTTGAAAGCTAATTTAATCTCAGTCGAAGCAGCTTGCGGTGTACTTGATTTGGGTGTTTTCACTTGTGATGGTGATTTCGATGTTGATGAAGATGAAGACGATGACGAAGATGATGAAGATGAATCATTATGATTGCCATTAGCATTCTTTTTCTTATCCATACCCAAAATCGGTTTTACAGCATTCGAATCGGCACCGATTTGACTGCATGTCTGAGCCAAAAGTGCAAGGGGTGATTTTTTTGAATCCATCTAGAATTGAAAGATAGAAAGAAAGAATTTAGTTAAAATGAATTTTGTTTATCTTTTGTAAGTGTATTTTTAAGTAGTTGTGGATGTTATTGGCTGAAGTTAAGTTGTAAAGTTATTGTTTATGTTTTTGCAGTTAAAACGATTTAAATAAGATATTTTCAGTTAACACCGCAGTATGTATCTACAAATTGTTGAGATATAAAAAAATAGATTCTAAAAAAACTTAAAGGCTACCTAATCTAAATCTTGACTACGAGTTCTAAAGAAATCTCAAAGGAAATTTCGTTTTTCTATAAAATATTCATCAAAAATATAAATTTACATTTTGTAATAATTTTATGTTTGAAATAAATAAATGTTCACAGTAAACTAAAATTATAAAACAAGAAAAATTATTTCAGATTATAGAAGGGAGTCTTAAAGTAACTTAACAATTTTGAAAAAGTATCGATGCATTTTTGGTACAATTTTGAAAAAAATTCTCTCACTTATGTCTAAGAGTGGTCTATCTTACTTCTGTTTGTTGATATGAAACTCAAATGTTAAACTTTTCTCTGCGTTAAATGTCCAATAACTGCTTTCAAGAAATGGAACAAAAAACAAATTCAGGGCAACCCAGGTTTCAATTAAAAGACCTATGTTCGTAAACAACATCTTACCGCAAAAAAAAATAAAAAAAAAAAAATATGAACGTTCAGAATCAGCAGTTTTGATGCTCAATGAATTTAACGTCAATGAAGAAAGTCTCTTTGAAGTTTCCCGATAGTTTTGTCTTTTTAAACTATTTTGTTTATTTTATTTAAATTAAAGAAAATAATAAGAAGAAACTTTCAGTGATAAATTTCAGTGAAGCTTTGGTCTTCATAACAGGTATGTCATCTCTTTTGTAAACCACCGACGGCATTTCTCTAGTTAAGGAGTTGCCGTCGGTAAATTTAAAATTTTCTTGAAGAGAGAAAAATTTATAACTTCTTTGGGTCTAAATTTTGTATGAGAAATTTAAGATATAAAAATGTTTATTTTTTGGTTTTGTTTTGCAGACTTTCTGATTTTTTTAAAGTGGTAAGGCCCCCCACAAAAAAAACAATACAAATTTATACAACAATATATGATGTTGACCTATTAATATCTCAGGCAGGTGGATAATGTATCTTTTGTATTTCTTTTGCTTGACCAAGTGTGACTGAATTCAAAATTTATCAAGAATGCTTTTGTTTAAAAATTATCTTGACGAACAAAAACTCTTTACCTAAAAAAAAAAAAGGTATTCCCTATATGCTTTCAAGTGCCTATACTTAAACCTGTTTCTTTGATATCTCATCTTATCACATCTTTCTAGATAGGGGTATACCCACCATCAAATCACAACTTTTTTGTTTACAAAAAAAAAAAAAAAAAACAAATCTGTCTAAAATAATCTAAGTTATTGAAATTTCATGGAAATTTTCTGATAAAAAAAATCGTTTCAATATGCAATCATTTTATTTCAAGTACCTATATTTTTTAAAATATTTCTATCTCAAAGAAAAAAAAAACAATTTTGAGAAAAAAAAAATTGGTCATCATTTAAGAAATCTACCTCACAACCCTCATTTACTTATTCGTATCTTTTTTCTTCGGAAATATCTTTAAAACAAAAATACGTCTGATACAATCAAAAACTCTAAACAATAACAAAATAATCATTATTTTAATCTCAAGTACTTTAAAAGTATGTATCTATAACAAAAAAAAAATTTATCTTGAAACTAACCGTATTTGGTAATGGTGATAGGTAATCCGGTTGAAGATATTGATTGTTGCCGATGGTAACAACACCACCGCCACCTTCTAATACAACCATATTGTTGTTGTTTAGAAAGAATTAATTATCAAATAAGATGAAGAGTATAAGATAGTAATCCTTTAAATGTTAAGTGTGCTGAATAATTATAATAATCCACAGGGAATAAAATAGGTTTGTTATCCTTTTTTTCACAAGTCACAAAGTTTTTCTTATTATTTTTTTTTTTTTCTCAGTGTAGGTATATTCACTATTTTATCACATAAATCACTTGGTTTTAGTTTTTTTTTTTTTACCGAACCGGCAATTTAATTTTATTTTTGTATCTTTTTTTTTTCTTTATGGGAAGTATCTCTTTTTTGTTTTAGTACTTTCAAGATTTGACACGGTTTCCAATGGACGTATTTTGGCTTCCGAAAAACAAGTCTTAACGCAAGGAAAGTCGAACTCGAACTGAATCTAGAATTCCAACCTCAACTAGTCTTTAGCTCGTCTGAAAAGTATCTGAGCTCAGTATCTCTAAGTATCTGAAAGAAAAAGAGGGAAACCCAATCCAGAATAACAACAACAAAAAAGACACACATCTCTCTTTCAATATTATTTGTATGAGTGAGAAAAATCTTAGCTCTAGAAAAATAGAGAGAGAGAGAGAGTGTCAATTACCTGCAAAAATTCCAACATGGCGGCTTTTTATCCAATCAAGTGTCATGCGCTCGAAGTGGGGGTAATATGGCGAGGATGTATTTCATGAATTTCTAGAGAGTTTCATTGAAATCCTAATTTTGAGAATGACTCTCTTTGTCAACGCAAAATTTTATAAAAAAATCTCTTTTGTGAGAATTATCATCCCCTCCAGCAGTTCCATTTAATCACCAATCACAGTGGACCGGCGCAGTGTTGCCAATTGTATCTCATAGATATAAAATTCTCAATTTAATATTTTTATTTTCTGTTGGTAAGGTAATAGGTATTCATTTTTAACCTGATAATTTGCTATAAAATAAATTTTTGTGTACAAGAAAAAAAAAATTAATTTGTTTATGAGGTGGTGTTGGTGGTTTGTTGGAATTGTTTTTTTTTTTTTTTTTTTGTATTTTGATTTTGGGGGGTTGGGTCTGGTACATACAACAATTAGTGGTTCTAGATTTGTGTGTGGGGTCGAGATATAGTAGTTATGATGAAGAAAAACATTTGATTTGAAATTGAACTCTGTTAATTATGTGGAACTAAAAAGGCGTGCGCGGGGGAAATGCAACGAGGAATTAATGAGGCATTTTTCACTTTAGTTTTTTTCCATTTTTTTCTTTTTTGCATTTTTGTTGGGAATTGTTGATTGGATTTTGATGTTAATTTTTTGGTCGATTGTATAGGTTTTGCCGCCACTGCTGCCACTTCGCGGCTGTCTGTGGGTTATATTTTGTGTGTTGTCGAGTATCTATGGCTTTTTAACTTAATGAAATTAAAATTAAGTGGGCGAACACAGGTGATGATACAACGATTAGTGTGTTTATGTTTTTTTATGTTCATTTAAATATAAGGGTAGAGAGCGAGGAAGTAAAGATACATAGTAGGTATATACCTACCAACCTAGGCAAATCGATTTTATGGTAAAATGCAAATTAACCAAAGAACTGTGGCGGTAGTGGTTGATTATTTTGGTTTCAATGTTGTTGTTTTTTTTTTTTTTTAATGGGGTTACATGGTTGGCTGGTTAACCTATATGAATATTTTTTGGTATTAAATTATGTTCATTTTAATAAATACCTATACAAGAGAATGTATATTATTTTCATTTTGTTTTCTATGTTAACCGGATTTTTTCTTTTAGACATGTTGGTAACTAAGTATAACTACAAATTTTTGGTATGGAGATAAATAACAATAAAACATTTTGAAAAATAGAGAAGATTTATTATTTTTATTTTTTTCCTAGTTAAGTAGACAGAAAACATCAAGTGGGTTTTTTTTTAATCCCTGCATAGGTGCCTATATATTTAAAGTTTAAATTTTAATTTTATTATCAATTTGAAGATTTATTTCATTTAAATACAAATTAGAAGTTAGCATTGTCACCCTATATTCGAATAGAAAAAATAAATAAGTACCTTTTTATGCTAATATAAAATAGTGATAACTATAACACTAAGCATATGTCTGGTGTTAAATTTGATAAAATTATAGCTATACGTGTCTACTTCATTTCATTTAGTTTCTTTTTTGTATAAAAAAGACTATTTAAATAAAATTAAGGCAATGAGGTTTAAATTTTTTAGAATATACTATAACGAAAAGTCTAGCCTTTTAATTTTTACTTTTCTTTATTTATGCTCATGGATACCTTTAGGTATGCATATGTATGTACTTACATGTATTAAAAATGAAAATTTAAATGGTTATGTTGATATTTAGATATAAGTAATTCTATAGGGTATTGAGAATTATGTATTCGGATAAGAATATAATCTTAATATTTTCGTCTGTAATGCTTTCACAAAAAAACCTTTGGATTTTAACATTTTATAATTATTTTATTTATTTCATTAATTTTTCTTCAAATATTCATTTATTCACGATTGTTTTCCATGTCTATAATCTATCTTCTACTTTAAACTGCCAAATTGTGAAACGTAAAAATGTTTTTTTTTCCTAAAATGGCGCTCAAACGAAGTAGGAAATCTTCTTGGTAAACACCTTTCATTTTGGTTTTAAATTGAATGGTTGTACCCAACTCACCTTAACAATTTGTCTTAAATTTTTAAACTATTTTTATATTCTCTCAGACAAACTCAAAAGTTTCAGGTTTGTGAAAATTAAAGATACCGATGCCGATTTGTCCGAAGTCAAAAATGTGCTTAATGACCTCGCGATACTAAAGTAGACTTGGTTATTTACAATTTTATCAAAAACTAGAAGACATTTAGACATCTAGTTTTTAGTGTTTGATTAGAAATTAATAGGAGCATTGAATATTAAAAACAAAAATTGTACTTAATAACGTAAAATTTTGAAAAAAAAATTTTAACACAATTCTTTCATTATTTTTTTCAAAATTTTGAGTTTGAAAATAGTTTTTTCAAAACCTATTCTCTAAAATAATTTGAATTAAAAACAATATAAAAGAACAGACTTCCAGCTTTAAAAAAAGTATAATGTGACATTGTAAGTGTTGCCGTTGTCTTTCAATGATCTCTTTTTTATTTCCAGTCGATTGTTTAGAATATTGCCCCTCCCGCCTTAACGGCGGGGAATAGACACCCCCCCTCCATACAATTTTTTTTTGTTTTGACTCAACCTATACGATTTAGGTTTTTTTTCACCACATTCAAGTCATCCTGTATATTTATGTGTATTCTCCATTTGTATAGAAAACTGAAAGCCTTAACTCTACCGATTAAATTATTTCGAAAACCGTTACTTTGATGAAAAAAACTGTCATAATCTTTTTTATAGGAAATTTTCTAAGCTACAAATTTGTGATCACTTTTTTTCTGTACAAGGTACCGTTAGGGAGATATTGCTGAAAAACCATTTTGGGGGCCTTAAAACCTCCGTAAAATTGTTAGCGGTGCTCCTATCGATGGGGACTTTTTACACTTTCTTAAGAACACCATTAGGAGGCTGTATTCCAAAATAAAGCTTTCCGGCGATTTTTCCGTAATTTGGCTGTTTTTATGTCTAATATGACTGGACTAAAAGGTAAAGAAGGCATAGATAATAACTCCCCAAGGAATAAAGTAAAGCCTCTCTAACTTTAAATCCATTCATACCTTTTTAGGTGGGGAAAGAAAGTAATCCATTCCTTCCAATGGACGTGTTGTTTTGTCATAAAAAAAAAAAATAAAAAGTCAGTTGTTATTTAAACCATACAAAAACACGATATATTATTTAAATGATATAAGTAGTATACAATATTTTTTTGAAAAATTTGCTTAATATAGCAGATTTCTTCTGCTGACGCGTCTATACAGTTGAGCACCGTTAAATCACCTTCTTACAAAAGTTTACTTGAGATAACACCAAATTATTTATGGTTAAGTTGTTTTTTGTTTTAAATATTTTTAAGACTTCCATGCTTCTGAAATAAACCTAGGTAAGATTAAACCAACTGGACATCAACAGACAGAAAGAAACATATTAATAGCTATTTATCCCAACTTAGCTTGCAATTTCAGACCTACTTGAGTTCTGTATTATTCGAGTTTCAAAGATTTGTATTAAGACTTTCTTTAAATATAATTATAAAACCTCTGATTTGTGTTCAAAATAAAATTTGACGTATTGTCTTAGATGAACATTTGGATAATCCGTAATGTTATTGTTTTCACCTAACATATACATTTACCTACCTAATCTTCAGATTAAAATTCAAAAACATCTTCCCTGGATAAATAAAAGATAAATAATCTCTCATTAAGATTATAAACCATTGTATTAATTTTTCCGATGCAAAGGAACACATTATACATTTTAACAACTTTGTAAGTAATCCGTTTAAATTTCTTCAACAACAAGAAAAAAAAATTACAAAACAAAAGCATAAGGTACCAAATAAATCCATATAATAAATACCTTTTTTCCGCAAATTAACCTTTTCTATATGAACAATGTTTTCTTTGTTCTTAAAGATCCCGCCTAAAACCGCAAAGATTCAGATAATTTACCCAGATAATCCATTAAAAATATTTTTCACCAAGTCCTATACGAAACGATATAGCTAATCCTTAAATAGAAGTTGTTTTAAGGATAGGATTATTTTTAGGGCTATAATATACTTACTTGGTACACCTTATCCTCCTTGTGTGATGAGAAGAGTAATTTTAATATTTAAAAATAAAATAAAATTTTTGAAATTCCTTCGAAACCATAAAGTTGAAAAAAAAAATAGAGGGGTTTATGAATTCCTAGAAGTCCTGATGTATAAAATAGGTGTACGTAAATGTAATAAAATAATCTATTCATTATATTCATAAGTTGGTTAGAGAATAAATTCAGCCTTAAATATAATAAACATATATCCGTTATTCATTGGATTGTCGTAGGCCCAGTTTTTTCTGTACCATGATTAAAGTAAACCCCCCGAATTCACTCACGTCGATCCACATGAATTCTTTACTGAAAAACTTTATCCCAAAGAGAAACAACTCTGGCTTAAGTCACCACTAAAAAAACCGAGCCTTAAACTGTTGACAATGTCATATTAGTTCGAAATAGTTGGAAATATGCTTTATTTAATTAAATTAAATGTCACATTAGTCAAGTTGTCTAATTTAGATAACTCAAAGGCTACAATTAAAAATGTTCATTTATAACTTGGACGGATGTCTAAAGTTAGGCAACGTTTAGGCCCGGTTTTTCAGCGCGAGATTAAAATTAAACCCGTGTTAACTCACCAAATAATAATAAGTTGACTTTGGATTTATTGAACAAATGCTTTTGATGTTTTATCATCCGAGTTTTTTTGGTCGATCCGCCTAAATTAATTTTAGAAAAATTCCCCCTTGAGTGGACTGTTAATAAATTTTATATCCAGAGTAAGCAAACACTGAAAAACTTGGCCTTATAAGTACGATTGTACAAATTTAAGAAATGATATTACATAGTTAAATTTTTTCACACTCCAGCTTCAACCAAAACGTTCCAAGAAAAGTTAATCGCCTTCAAGTCTTCAATCCATATCTATGTGTGAATTGGAAATTTTGAAATTTTTACGTACTGACTCACTTCATTATTGTCAAAAATTCACACACGGCCCAGCCAATGTCACATTTAAAAAGCATTGATTTATACAGCGATGCATCAAAAAACGATGTTCCTAAATTCTCTGTAAAAGACTTTAATAGTGAAACCTCAATCAAATGACGCAGAGTGTTGGATTTTTTTTTAAATCAAAATTCAACGTATTTTCCTTTTAAATTCTTATCTAAACGAAAACAAACATGTGAGTTGACTACTAAGTATAAAAGGACATTTTTTTTATAGCCAGATAGGTATAGAGTAAAAGTCCTAAAACGTTGTCACTTGAAAAGGGAAAAACGCATTTCTTTGGTTTGTTTTTATTATCCCTTTGGAGTTAATTTAATTTTTATCTTTTCGTAGGAAGTTACCAAAAAAAGGACTTTGTTTTTTTTTGTTATAATATTTTCATCCATCTAGAATGGGTGTGTTATGCCTTTAATGCTGCACACACACACAACTATAGAGAAAAAAAAAACAATTATCCTCGCCCATTCAACTAATTTTATTGTCCTTGCGGGAAAGCAAAATTGTTCGATGTTGTTAAAAGATGATCCCAATAACGCCGTTTGGGTGGTTAGAGAATCGTTTTTTTTTTTTTTGCAACTGCATCCATAAATCTCCTGGTAAAACTAACAATACAAACAATGGAACATGAAAGAAAGGTAAATAGCTACAGCAGCCAGCAGCAGAAGAAGAAGAAGAAGAAGAAGAAAAAACAACAAAAAAATGTTTTTGGGAAGAAACGTGACGCGTTTTTCTATTGTTTGTTCAGATTCAGGATGCTGAAATCTTCTTGAACACAACATGCGTGTGTCGCTTTGGATGGTGTGATGGTATATAAATGTTATACTGGATGATGCTTAATGTCCTTGGGAGATATTTATGTGTTTGTTTTTTTTTTTTTTTCATTTTGTGAAAGTCTGTTGAGAGGAAAGATGTTATCTTACCGAACAGTTGACAGTCATTAATAAAGATATTGTCAGCCATTATGGTATGTTTTGTTCCTTGTATACTCTCACTTGTATAGGTATATGGGATTTTAAGGATGAAATTTGAGCACACATCATAAATAACAAAAACAAAAAATGGTATTTTACTTCTTTTGTCAAAGTTGATATGTGAAATATGATTTTTATGACCCTGCATAAAGTCTTTTCTTGAATTTATTGTAGGTACCTATCTTGTTTTTATGTCTACGATGAGAATTATGACAGGATTTTTTTTATTGTTGTTAGTTTATTAGAAAATTGTTAAACTATTAATTTATCACGAATTAATAATCTTCTGAAGAAATTCAGAACACAGTATCGACACTTTTTGGGGCTTTAAAAAACAAAACAACAGAGTTTAATGTTACTACTGTGTTTAACAAAAATTTATCAGTATCAGGGCTTATTGGCTTGCTCTTTTCAGGACACTGGTGCGATATTAACAAAAGTACGGAATTATGCTGAAAAATTCATAGGCCGACTGATGCTGACTAAAATGTTTGATATTGAGTGACAATCTGACCGAGTGACTTTTGGTGTGTTTGCGGCATTTTTTGAAAAAAAAAGTGCCCATTGAAAAGATTTAAAAATTCTGCTGTTTTTTTTTTAAATGTAATTCAATTTAATAACGGGTGTAATTCAAAAAAAAAAAATAAATAAATTCATGTATTGTCAAAAACTAGAAGCTTCTGCCAACTTCTACGGAATTTCGACCAATTTTTGTCAATCTTCATCAAAATTCACTTTATTTACTTTATTATTGTAAATAAAATTCCGAAAAAAAGTAGCCATATTAAAACTTTTTGTGCGGCACTGTGCCACGAAAAAATTATAGTATCAAAAAATCACGATCGTGACACTTCGGCAACGGTGCTCAAAATTAATACTCGTTTTCGGGTTTTCTTGCTTTTTGAAGCTTTTAAGTAATCACAGATTTCTAGCTATTTTTTTAACCTACCATCTTTCTCAACTTCAAAATCATCACTTTTTGGCAACTGACATTTACTTAACTATTTTTGAAAGCAAATCGTTGCTTGTGTGCAATATATTAATATTTAAATTAAAAGTAGTGTTTATAAAGCTACTCTATAAATAGCAAAAAACTGATTTTAAGATAGTAAACCGCTCTTTATTTTCACTTTACAATTCATCTGTCAGTTGCCACAGAATGATGGCTGTCAAAGGTCCCTATCGTGCGTCATTGCGAAACTTAAAAGTTCTACATTCCACAGCTTCTATTTTTAAAGGTTTTTTTTTTTTTTTTTCTTTAATATTCGACTTATCCGATTTCGATCAAAATTTTTATGCACGAGGTCATTTTAAGTCGAAATAATATTACATATTAAAAATTTCCAAAAAAAAAATATTTTGTTTGGATTATTTATAGGGGAGAGAGGGGCTAGAAGTAACAGGGGTAAAAAGTAACAGCTAAAAATGAAAGGGTTCCTCTGAAAATTAAGAAACGCATGAAAGATAAAAATGTTCGTCTACTTCAAAGCTAACGCTTAGAGTCAAGTGTACAACAAGAAAAGTTATGAGGGTAGGAACCAGAACGATTTTTTTTTTTATTTTGAGTTAAAAAGAAAAAAATTCCGTATGACGGTAATCGTTGTCAACAAAAGGTTGATGAGAAAAGGATCGCTCTATGTTTTCCTGGCTTTATAATTAGTAAAATTCGTATGCATTTATATCTAAAAATATTCGTTTTGGAATATTTAATTACATTACTAATCTTTATGTGACTATATTCAGTTTTTTTTTCAAAAAATTAGAACATTAAATATTAATTGATTAATTTAATTAGTCAATTAAAATAAAAAAAAATTAAACTTTAATATTAATTTCATTTATTTTACTGGTTCTATATTTTGTGTCGTTTAAGCTTGTTTATATAAATTGATAGTTTTCTTAAAAAAAAGCCAAAACTGTTTTTGTTACAATTTATACATCAGTCTATGTTACAACTTTCCCCGCATATGGGGTAAGTCTTAACAACACGTTTTTTTGTTTAAATGCTATATATATGCAAATTCTGATCAGTTTTTTTTGAATTTTTTGTTAGATTTCGTAGCTTAAATATTGATCTTTCAACAGAAAAAGGTTCGCTAGCTCATTTTCAAAATCTCAGTAACAGTATCAATTTTAGTAAAAAGTGTTACTTTTAGCCTCACTCTCCCCTACATAAATACTTAAGAAGTATATATTTTTCATTTTTTGTCTCCAGAAAATGTATGTGGAAGGTAAAGTGAAGTATAGGTACCTACTTATTTGAACGATTTTCTATAAATATTTTACTTTCCAATATACCTACCTACCTTCTTTAGGCAGCCCTACTAAATTTAATCGTGAATTCAGATTTGGCACCCTAATTTCCAAGCCCTCAGTTTATTCCAGTTTATCCCTATTAATCAAAAAAGAAAATGGAATCACCTGTCCACCTTCAGATTTCAGCATCCATATTATTTCATGCAACTTTGATTGATTTCCTTATGAAAGTTGGTTAAAAAAAAAAAAAAAAAAACCTCATTCATCGCCTATCTACTCCTATAAATCAAAAAACACGAATCCAAAATTGGAATTATCTGTACTCTCGCTTTTCGCATTTCCACCAGCACCATCAGCACTCTAGCAAGTCCTATCTATACTCCGTATAATGTCTGGCATGGGGGGTAATATATCTAAATTATTTTTCTACGACTTGTATATGAAGCTAACATCTTGCCGCTGTTGTTTTGTTGCCTATATACACTTATACTCGCTTCCCCTCTTTGGATAAGCTATTTCATGCCAGAAAAAAGTTATGACTTCTCATAAAACGGTGGAAAATCATATCGAGGCGGTGAGGCTATAAAAATAAGATATAATATCTATAATTTTTCTTCACTCCGTTTAGATTCCACACACTCGACGCCAAGCAAGGCCTGGGTTTGCTTTGCTCTCTAGCTCTGCGTATGCATGCTAAGGAACCTCGTTGTTGTTGTTATTGTTTTTTTTTTTCGGGATGGGTTTCTGGATAATTTATCTATGTGCAGATGTGAGCGTAGCTAATTTTGCTGTCATAACGAACCCATAAACACATATTAAGGGGGCACATTAGGTCCATTTTTCTTTTTGGATTTTCCTTATTCATACAGAGATATATGTATTTTTGAGGGGAAGGCGCATTGAGAAACCGAGAAATATTATAGCAAACTCGAGAAAAATTAAAGAGACTCAGTTGAGTACAACATTTTTATGTTCGGTCATGAAGAAAAAAAAAAAAAAACAAGAAACCCAACAACAACGAAACATATTTTATGTGTCAGCCAGCCGTTGCTTAGCTTTTAGTTTAATACAATTAGATAGAAGTGGTGGTGCGCAGATGAGAAGCGCTCCAACGAGTCAGTCTGTCGAACGAAATTAGTTTCCTTTGATGGTGGAAATTAATTTCATGGTCAATTTAGCTTTGATTTATGTTTGCATGAGCTTAAAGAACATGATTTGCAGTTAAATATAAATAAACTTAACTACCTAGGTACATTTTTAATGTTTCCAGCCTTTGAAATGAATTAGATGTTGTTTTTTTGTTTTATTGTTTTTATGAGTAGCTGTCCAGTTTAGACTGAAAACGGATTTATTGTAAGCACTAAAATGCTGAAAACTTTCTACTTATCTATTAAATTTTATTTTATGTTCAGTTTTTATAATTTTGTAGTATAATTTACAATGTCAGTGATTCAGCAAAACGCTTAATTAAATGTCTATGAGTTTTAAGTGTTTTCGGAGCCTTCGACCATATGCAACCAAATAAGATTTCAGTCTTTAAACTTCGTGACATACCTACCTTACCTACCAATTAAACATTTGATGAAAATATGTCATTAAAGGCACATTATTAAAACAAAATTAAAACTATGAAAATTATTGTTTGGAGTTCAGATAATGAGCTCTTCAAACAGTTTGCGCCTAGATAGCATTGCGTCTAAAAAGGATTGTGACCAAACAGGGGGATTTTGTGTCTTGTGCTGTACGTTTTCAACTGCTAGGTTAATTTTTAGCGTTTAATTGACTTAAGTTTTTAGATATCATTTTACTTTGTACCCAAATAATATTGTATGGTTTGAACGGCGTGGATCATATAATTTTATTTAGTTTTAGTTTTATTAAAATGTGTCACAAAATACATACATAATTTATATATTTATATATTATGTGTTACTTCTGTCAATTATTTGCTTAATGGTAAACGTTTATCTCGAGTAAATGATATGTCTGTCCTTGCCCGCCTGGAAAAAGAACGTAGTTTTTAATAAGGACCTGGCAAGTTTTTCATAGTTACAAACAAGGGTCTAGCAAGGGTTACTATAGGCATTCGCTAGGCCCTCGCCAGTTATGAACCTTTTTGCCTCGTCAGTTGAATTCTGCCTAAGCCCTGACTAGTAAAAACTAGATTTGTTCCACATATGTATTTCAGTCAGTGTCTGATACATACAGTTGTTTTAGTCTGTATTGTTGACGGGAGACAATTCTTTGCCGACGGTCAGCAGGATGATATAGTTTGGTGCCTCCACGAAAGTTCTCCATGGTTTTTATTTCAAGATGCACTTCTCGTTGTATGTTATGTTGACTGCTTCGAAGACTTCAATGTATTTACCACGATCCGACTTGCCGATAATCTGATGGTCGTCCTGGTTGGTCCTGTCTACTACATAGTACTCAAAGTCCCAATATTTTTGCCGTTTGTGTACATTTACGTCAGTTTCAACGCGTAAAGTTCCCGGTAGTGTCATCATATTTATGCTTCTGCAGGAGTTTGCTTTCTATTGCTTATTGGGAGATTAGGAGGTATTCAAAATACGTTTTTTTTGATAAAAATCACTAATTAAACGCGAATCCATTTCAATTAATTTTTAATTTTTATTTTATTATTAATCACGGATCACTAAAAAATTATTGTGCATGGAAAATTTAATATTCAAACTGAACTGACGTTTTTTTTAGTATTAATGACATTTTAACTAAATGGCACTAATAGGGGTCTGTCATGTTTTCCTCGTCTAGGTTTTCCTTACCGAAATCTTGCCAGGGCCTTGCCTTAGCTTGCCAAAAACTTGCCATTTTTCCAGGTGGGTGGTGTTTTATTTGACCAAAAAACTTATATTCATATCGTATACATAAACACCATAACTAATAAAGTCAATTCAATTCTTGGTTGGATAAAGAGAGAGTCAAGACAGTTTTCTGATCCTTTTGTTATCAAAAAATTTTTATAACATTTGTTCGACCCATTCTCGAATATGATTGTAAGGTTTATTCATTACAACTGTCACAAAATCAGACTAGAACAGGTACAAAAAATATTTCTCAGGTTTGCACTTAGAAGGTTAGGTTGGGATAATCCTTATGAGCTCCCTTCTTACAATAATAGATTAAAACTGATTGACATGTCTAGTCTTGAGAGCAGACGCGCTATTTTTTGTCTGTTGTCTTCATTGTTAAACTTATAAACGGGAAATTAGACTCTTTGCACCTTCAGTATCGTATAAATTTTAATATTCCTCAAAGAAGCTTGAGGTATTTGACAGATTATATATTTATTTCCAATTATCGGACAAATTATGAACAATATTCTTCTCTTAATAAAATGGTTAAATTATTTAATATTTTCAATAATAAATACAAAAACTCATTCGATCAAACTATTAATACTTTAAATAATTTTAAATCAAAAATTTTGTTCTCAATTAATCAGTTAATATGTATGTACATAACTTTGTAAAGCTAGTAATTAGCTGATTTGTGGAAGCTGATTGTGGGTGGAAGCGGCTGGTTTTGAACCCAGACCTCTGGCATGACAGTCCATCGCACTAACCATTACGCCACGGGCTACTACGACGACGTCTTTGTGATAAAACTTTTATTTTGTCTTATTCTTTTTCTAGAACGCAGACATTTTTTTGTCACAAGAGTATTTGCTTGTGGTTATTTGAATGAATAATCATAAAAGAAAACAGACGATTTTTTTAGCATTTTTAAAATCGGACAGTTTTTTCTGAGAAACGTCGTTAAGTTTTCTGAAATTATTCAATTTTCTGTGCATTTTTCTTAACATTTCTTTCCGTAAGAACCTCCTACAAAGTATTTAAAAACTTCAAAAAAAAAAATGAATGAAATCGGTAATGTCGTTCTCAACTTAATACAAAATAAACATTAGTCACTGTGGCGTATACTTACTTTTTTATCAGCAATAGTTATGTAGACTTAAAAATTTGTACATCATAGCTTTACAGTTCATTTTATATATGTAATTGGTATGAAATTGGAAAAGGACTATTTTTTATTTATTTTTAACGATATTTTTTTTGTAAAATTTAAATTTAAATTTAACAAACAAACTTCTAAATTTTTCTTTCAGTAAGAACCTTTTTCCAAAAAATTAAAAAGCTTTAAAAAAAATATGAATGAAATTGGTAAAGCCGTTCTCAAGTTGTGGTGTAACCAAGGGAAAAGGGATTCTGTCATTTTGACATCCTGTCACTAATATTCAGAGAATTTTTCATACAATCTGTGTTGTCTATCTTGTGGTATAAATGGCTGATTGACCGCATAAAGCTATGCGCAAACCTAAGCGATGGCGGTGGCGATCACGATAGTCTTTATCGCGCGATAAAGGCGCGATCAAAAACCAGCTTACATCAGCACGATATTGCGATACATTTAGTGACGCGCAAATTGTCAAATAAACATTAAAAAACTGAGAATAAATCAGTAGCAGATAAATCTAGGCATAATTTTGCTTTTTTGTGTTTTGTATTCTTTGCCCAAAAAATTTTGCAAAATTTGGATTTTTTTAAATTTTATTAATCTGCTGTAATGTTCTAGTCATGGTTCATTTGAATTTTATTAATATTTTCACAAAACAATTCAAATATTGTGTGATACTGCGATCAAAATGGTGCTTGCTGCGTTCAGTAAAAGTCGCTTAGTTGAACGCAGCAGTGGAACGTGATTGCGAACCACATATCGCATATATGTGAGCCTTCCTATTGATTCACATGAGCGGCATCCACATTGTTATCGCGATCGCCACCGCCATCGCTTCTATTCGAGTATTTTCTATGTATTTGGAAATTTTTCTAGAGTAACATTTTTTTTACGTGAATCTTTCCGATATTTTAATAGTTATTCTGCTATTTTGGGCGAATACGAATCCAACACATCAGAGATCGTCAAAATCGGTCCACCCGTTCTTGAGTTATAAAAAATGTAACTAACCCGACTCTGTTTTATTTTTATAGATTTTATAGAATTTTGATAGCTTTGATTGATAAAATGCATATCATCATTCAAAAGCATTTAAAACTAAGCTGAATCCCACACAAATATTAATATTTCACTCCAAGCAGTAAGAAAATTAAAAATCTTTCAAAAACGGATGCAACAAACTTGCAATAGGTACATTCTCTTAAAATTTCTCCTGCTGCAGTGCATGCATTGCATATACACATCAGACAAGAATGCAAAACAATTTTATTAAGACTTTTCATTTTAGACAGATGAATGAACGACCGTTGGCCACGGTTAGGGGTAGGGAAAGCGGCAGTACAATGGTTATGGCCTCTGTCTGGTGGCGTCCTGTTCTGCAGACAAGTGCCAGATGAAAAGAGGGTGAAATTTATGAGTCTGAGTTTTTGAATGCTCTGGCGGTGTAATAATTTCACTTCTATCCTTCATAAAATATAATTTACGACCAAGAAGCGCTGACGGACACAGTCCAGCTAGCTAACTTTGTATTACAAATTTCTTTATTAAAAAAAAAAAAAAAAAACTGCGATTAAGTAAACGAGCCAGAAATGTTGCTTGATGACGTGGAAAATTTAATTTTCCCTATGTCCTTATGCATTTGCTTTTAGAGCCGAGAGGAGAGGTCCTTCTTTTGATAAATCAGGCATTATTCGATAAATTACCCTACATAAGTTTACCCATCAAATCTACCTATCACAACCATTATTCGTTGACGGTGTAAATGGATCAGCACAGCAGGACACATTATTATAAAGACAGAGAATGTGAAATTTATGTTTATTTCCAAAGGACAAAATGAAATAAAATAAAATATTTCTCGCGTCATTTTTATGGTCATAAAAAAAATACGTTTATAAAAATATGAATATAATTTTTCTTTTTTTTTTATAAAGGAGAAGATGTAAAGTCATCGTAATTTTCAATTTCCACGCCGCGTAATAAATTTCCACCGCCACCAACCGTTTCCAGTTTGCCATTGCGCTTATATTATTCCCCGAGACTACCAAGGGAGAGATTACGTAGGTAAATAAATATACCAAAAAAAAAAACAAAAAGAATGAAATTGGAAAATTTATTAGCAATGGTAATAATAAGGATAATAACAGTGACCGAGCGAGCGACAGCAAGCAGAGCAGGAGCAGGCAACAGGATTTGAATTATGATATGCATTTATTTTCATCGTCCTTAACAAATTGTATAATCCTCTCTCGAATAACGAACGACGAACCATCACCAACCAACCAATGATAAATTTTCTTCTCAGCAGGAATAACGTCAGAGAATGGTATATGAGTTGAGTATACCTAGGTATAGAGAAACTTGAAATGGTTTAATATTTATGGCATTTGTCATTCTACTTTGAATTGTTATAATAGGGGAAGTGGCGTGCAACAGTTAATTATCATTGTTGGACTAAGGGATAAGGGAGAAGAAATATGTAGGACAATTTGGTTGAAATGGCTTATTTGAATGAAAACGATTTTTAACAATTGAAACTAAGCAAACAATAAAATTATAGCTAATGAAGCTATGACTTCGGGTGAGTTTTTTTGTTTTCACTTATTCATTCGGTTCAATACTTAAATCGTGCGGTTCAGCTATTTTAACTCAACGATTTAGGCGGATTAACGGAGGCCTAAATCATCATTGAACCTTAGTCAATTCGCCAAAATCGGCAAGTTAAAATTCTTGAACCAAGGATCAGTATTGGAACCACATTTGTACAACTGGCTCTAATAGGCATTTTTCCTTCCATATAATATTAAAAATATTAAAATCAAAAATTTTAATGTTGAACGAAGTTTTAATCGCTTGGCCCGAGAAAGTATCGTTTTTTTTTCGTTTTTGTTTAAAATATGAACAGTATGGCTGTACCAATAAAGTAATCGGAAGAATCAATTTTGAAAATGTGGGCGCAAGAAATCAATTTTTTTCAAACTCATCAATTTTTCTAAAATTTATCGATTTTTAATTTCATGGATTTTTTTTTCAAATTCATCAATTTTTTCAGATTCATCGACTTTTTCAAATTCATCAATGTTTTTTCTAATTCATTGATATTTTTTTTTTCAAATTTAATGATTTTTTTTTAAAATTCCTTTCTTTCTGAATATTATTGATTTCCCTTCAACTTTTGTACCCACCCTAGAAATACTTTTTTTCTACTTAAAAAAAAAAATCTTAAAAAAAAATATTTAAACAATAAAAAATTGATGTTACTTATATTCATCGATTTTTTCCTTTTCACAGTTTTTTTTTCAAATTCATCGATTTTTTTCAAATTCATCGTTTTTTTTCAAATTCATCGATTTTTTTTCAAATTCATCGATTTGTTTGAAAATAAGCTGAGTTTTGAAAAATCGATAAATTTGAAAACTAAAATCGATGAATTTGAACATTATAGCTTGTTGCGAGCTGTACCTAATCCTAAATTGATACTCAACGATTTGATCTCTCACCTTTTTATCGCACGTTATGACAAATAGTATCTACTGTCGAATTTCTTTTAACAAAAAAATCTTTTTGTTTAGAAGAAAAAAATCGATTTTTCTGGACAAAAATCGATTCTGTTTCGAAAAAAAAAATTGAATTTTTTGTTAAAAGGAATTCGACATAACAAATTTAAGGACTACATCAGTGTTCCCTAAAAAGGTTTAAATCAACTCATTATTTTATTTTTGAATATACTTGAAGAACGTTTGGCGGTCTTCCAATAGGGACATCCAAACTTTGACAGTTGATAGCGACCATATTCTTGAAGCTACATCTGTCAAATTGAATGTCATTTATTTAAAACACCATGGAGCGATATAGCGTTCAACAAAACGTGCAAATGATACAAATTTTTTTTATTAAAATGGGTGTTCTGTTCAGGCAACGTTGCGCTCGCTTCGCCCATTTTACGGTCTTCAAGGATGAGGCCAATTTCTAGATGAATGGGTACGTCAACAAATAAAATTGTTGAATTTGGGACGATATCAATCCGCATAAGATCCAAAAGCGTCCAATGCATCCAGACAAAAGTCATTTTTTGGTGTGGATTTCGCTGGCGGTCGGCAGCTCGAGGTCATATCGGTCTGTATTTCTTTGAAAATGACGTTGGCCAGACCATCATTCTCAACGGTGAGCGCTATCGGTCCATGATTACCGACTTCTTTTGGCCTGAATTAGATGATATAGACACCAACGGTATGTGGTTTCAAAAGGACGCTGCGCTAACGTGCCATACAGCTCATGCGACATTGAAAATTTTGCACGAGCCATTTGACGCCGTAAGACCTTTTTTTGTGGTGTTTTCTGAAGTCGCAAGTCTATGCGAATAAGCCACAAACCAAAGCGGTTCTCAATGCTAACATAACCCATGCCATCGGTCAAATTCAGCTTGATTTATGCGTCAGAGTCATTTGACATTTCAGATGCGTGCGGACATTTGAACGATATCGATAGGCCTTTCAAAGGAATAAACACACGTACTTTTGCTTTATTTAAATTTAAAAATAGCTTAATTAATGATATAGTTTTCACAAGCTTTGGAAAAAAATTAATGGGACCCAATATTTTAGTACCTACTATTTTTGTTGAAAAGCACTTGACTCTAAAATTCCTTTTTTTTTGTAATGGCACATTTTTCATCGTTCGATCATAGATCAAGTATTTTTCAACAAAACACGCATATTGAGGTTGTTAAAATTAATTAATTATATGTACTACTTTCCAAGAATAGGTAAACGATTGGGAAATCGTTTGAATATAACCAAAACAAGTTGGGCCCGAGAATTCAACCCTGTAGGATACCATTTCAACGCAGAAGTAGATCAATACGTGTCGTATAGGTAACATTTTTAAGTTTGTTGATAAGAAGACTTTTAAGCCTCTTAAAAGACCCAAGTTACTGTAGGGGAAATAAATGAAGAAGTTATTCTGCCCTTAAATTACACACGTGCAACGGACATGACACAGTATCATCTTAAGTATTAAGTTACAAAATAAGCAAATTTAAAGCTCACAACAAAAAGAAACAAAAAAATTATCCGACATTAATGCCCTTGGGCCTTTAATTATGTCCTCAGGGTCTTATGTAGGTATATAGTTATCTACCTGCACAACATATCAGTTCAGACAACATTCTTAACATAATAAAAGATCTAAAGAAGCACTCGAGTATGTTTTCCTCGAGTTCTTACAATCATGTAACGCCCTCTCTGCTCACCTTGAATTAAGCCATCACACGTCTTATCTCCAACCAAACACACACTGTTTGCCGTACTTCATGTCGAGAGTCTCTTAAATTAAAATGTTAATAACAAAAAAGAAAAAATTCTTCTGGAACTCAAATAACATGCAGGGAATCTGCTGAGAGTCCTCGAGAATTCTTCCTTTCCTTACTACATTGTAGATACTTGGTACACTGCTTTCAGCTTTTCGTTTTCAACTTAAAAAAAAAAAAAAAAGTAGAACCCATCAGCGAGCAGGATAGAGAGCCGCCCATTTAACCTGTCCAACAGCTGTCGCGGTGGATATTAAATGCCAAAGTGGCAAATGGTTTGATTACACACTCGTTTCGGCCGTGTTGCCCTTGTTCTCAACCTGTTGTCGGATTGGGTTCGGCTTCGGGTCCTGTCGGTTTGGTTAGGTTAGGTCCTTCATGGCATACACTTGAGAACTTTGTTTTTTTTTTTACCTTTATACTTCACTGTTTTGTTCTTCCAAAAGAAGTAGAAGAAGATGACACACGGATCCTTTCAACGCGGATTCAAATGGGATGTTTTCTTATGTTTTTGCTTTCTGGTATATTAATTCGTTTTTGTTCAATTTCCACCATCTACGGGACGATGAGTTTTTTTTTAATGAACGACCTGCCAAAGTGCATAAATGACAGTTCCCTGCCAAGTCACCTCCGCATAAAAGACAGCATAAGGAGGCGGCAGAGCAAGTGGAGATGAGAAACTCAAACAAAGAAAGAAAAAAACGCTAAGACCTCTAATTTGAAATGTGAAACGAAACGTATTTTACGGCCAAACATAATAATATGGAAATGACATTGCCGCCAGCCGGCTGCGGGAGGTTCCGCAGATATAAATGACGTTCCAACAACAACAACAAATAGCGTCTATACGCGGTCGGATTATCAATAAGAGAAAGAAGATTCATGAGAGTTCTATGAACTCTCATGAGTTCGACAGGGCGCCGCCGCTGCCGGTGAGAATTTAATTTTTTTTGAAAATAGCTATGGAGATTTCATGCCGGAATCTTAGTGTGAACTAAAAGGACTAAAGACCGTTAAAAGCTATTTTGAATTAATAATTCAACAAGTCCAATTAAATGATCTTCTATTTGGCTGATTTTTTACACAGAAAATTTGACAGATCGTCGTTTCCTGATCAAAAGTAAGGGGACAGAACTAATGGGAATGAACCTTTCTGTTAATCCCAAATTCTGGTATAAGTGCCTTTAATTCCTATTGTGAGTTTTTGCTCCTGTTAATTTTTACAATGTTGGAATCCTTGAGAGAATTTGATCTTTGCTATTCAAAATTTGACAGTTTGTAAGTTTTTATCGGTAAAAAGAACGGGAACGGACCAAAAGAATGAAATACCATTTAATATTAATAGCCCTTCCACTTTATCCCATCGATCATTAATACATGTCAAAAAAAAGGTTTAATGGTATTATTAACGACTGTCAAATTTGTGTGAAGAAAACGATTTTCATATTTTGCTTGTCTGTCTGCCGTGTCTACTTTATGAAGAAAATCTTTTCGGTTAAATCTACCTTTCCCTCTCTTACACCCTTTAAATAATTCAATCGAATGAGAGATTTTCCTCTTTTTCTTGATTGACACGAAAGAGACACTTTTGATTACATTATGGGGTCGTCAATGGTAAAAAAATCAATTTTTTTTTAAATCCAGATCTGTCAAGTTACTGATTTTAACATTTTACTGACACCTGTGCAATTGACAGCTGCTAGTTTGACCATTAGCAGCTCCACAGATACAAATCTAAACTTATGCTATGATAAAAATAATTAACCTGAAATCGCAATCTATTCGCCACGTAAAAAAAAACAATTTCAGACGGAAATCTGAATTTACCAAAGGAAAACCGCATTAGCATAGTATGCAAGACAGCAAACCTAGTCAACTGCATCGACTGCATGTGATGTTTTCATGACTAAATTCGGCCCTGTTTCAACTTGTCAAGTTTGGACTGCCCCGCTGCCTTTGCCGCCACTGGCCAACAGGCCGTAATGGGACGTCATTTCCACTTAAAGATGTCAGAATGTGTAGTAAAGCAGACACCTAAAATCAATGGCGCAACGTTTGATCTTTTTCATTTCACATCCACACTTTTTCTTCGAAGTATATTGTATATTTTTTTTTAATTTTGCGTTTGGGTTCTAATTTGATTAGGAAGACATTAACAGACGGACAGACAGAATACCACTTGAAAATGTCTACATCGTCGTCGTCTTAGTCGTCGTCGCCGTCAATGTTCGTCGGTGTTAAAAGTCGGTGAAATGATAAAGGTACCTTTAATAACTTTTTTTTCACGGTGATGATGGGTGCGATGCACGTACAGTAGCCCAAAATGACACAAAGCCAAAGTGGAGGAAATCGCTGAAGCAGACAAAGATGGCTGCTGACGACGATGATGATGACGACGTAGACGGTTTAACTTCTGTCGAACGCGTTTTTTTGTTTTGTTTTGTCTTTTTTTTTGTATTGGGTTCCTGAAGGATTTAATGGATTTTTGTGTTTTATTTACACCTACACTACACACCCACCCAGATGCATTCAATTTGTCAATTTTGGAATTGATGTGTTGTGAATGGTTGAGTGAATGCATGATTGTATCTTTGACAAGAGATTTTTCATCTTTGCCGACGAGATGTGCCTGCTTTTATAGGTATTCGAACATAATTATACCTGGTTTTAGGAATCATGAAGTGAATAGCAAAATTGGTGTTAAATTAAGATGGGCACAGCTTAAATCGGTATATAATTGAAGAGGTATCTGAATCGTATTTCCAATGGGCTTGGGTGTTGGATACCTAATTATTCGGCGTGAGAAATAAAAGAAACTTAAAATTGATTGGCGATAAATCTGATTGTCTCGAAGCTAAGGAATGTTTATTTTAACACCTTATTTACCTGTTAAGTTGGTATAAATTAATTTAAGGTACCTATTAGTATTCAGTTTGGTTGACACCGAATCGAAAGAAATATTTTCGCGTTCACTGTCAACAAACGGCTGGATTATTCGAACTCATAAAATGTTCAACGTAGGCATATACCTCCCATAAATTGAAATTAAAATTTAATTCTATGTCAAACTATGTTCAACCGAAGTTTTTCATTACTCGAGATAAATGCTCCATTAGCAGTTGAGTTGAATGCTCCAAGCTCGTTTTAATACCTCATATAAACACTGCTAAGTGCCCTATTACACGTTGACTCTTTTAGAGTCATGACTCTCGAAATTGAATGAGTGCGAAGGTGAAATCTGATCTTTTTTCTCCTTCGCACTCATTCAGTTGTACAAAAACTTGACAGTCATTGCACAGTCAAATCAGTCAAAAATTGAGACTTCAACAGATCAATTCTTTGAAAATTTCTGATAAATTTGTCCTTGAAATCTCGTCTATGTTGTATATTCCTGTAATTGTTGAGAACTCACATATATTAAATGACCAAATCAATGGAAATTTTGTAAAATAAATCCAAAAGAATTAAAACTTTCCTTTAAACCAATGGAAACCGACATGAGAAATAGATAAAACAATTTACACTGAAAAGTGTAAACCCATCACATCACCTGAGCTTTTTGTTCCAACAGAGCACAAAATGCACGAAAATATCTAACGATCCACTCCTTGTGTGTGTGGGCTAGTTTACTCAAAAGTTTCGTTCAGTTTATTCCAAATAGAAGTGATGTGAAAAGTGCAAGTCGATTCGTGTTCGTGTCGTTTATCAATTGCAAAATAAAAAAATGTTTCCTTAAATTTCGTATTAAAATGTTAAATAAATTGTAATAATTTATTATTCAAAGTGCATTTTGTTTAGATGTAATCTATTTCGTTGTAATTTGTAAATTAATCTAATTAAAAGTTTTGCTTTGTGTCAGCCATTTTACAGTGTTAAATTTTTTGTGCAATATTTCTGTGTTGAGTGTTGCCGGCTTACGTAATTCCGTCCTTACTTAACAAAAAACATCGGTTTGTTGAAATTTTAAAGTTGACTTCACAAGGTGAGTTTTTATAAAAGTTTCTGAGGTACAATAAATATGTATTTGTTCTTAGCTTTAATTAAACACCATTTACATGTACATACATAAATAGGTAGGTGCCTTTAATATATTCATAATTTGGTTATTTTGTTGGATTTGATCGGGGTTTTTTTTGGTAAAATTAATCAATTTACTTTTGAATTGAATCTTTCAAGAGATAATTTTGAACGTTGGAAAATTTTTGATTAAAAAGCTGTTTTGCCTATCCAAATTTTGCGGCATAGTAATACACCTACTTTTGTTTACCAAACTTGAGACAATTTTAAACTACGCACCGAGCCATATGGCTCACAAATAAAAACAAAACACACTTCCAAATAATCAAATCAGTCGAAAATTGAGACTTCATAAGGTCAAATATGGTTAATTCTTTGAAAATATCTGATAAACTTGGCTTTGAAATCTCGTCTATGTTGTATATTCCTGTAATTGTTGAGAACTCACATGTATATAATGACCAAATCAATGGCAATTTATGTAAAATAAATCCAAAAGAATCAAAACTTTTCTTTAAACCAATGAAAACCCACATGAGAAATGAAATAGATAAAATAATAGTTACACTGAAAGGTTAAGCCCATCATCACATCACATCACCTGAGCTTTTTGTTCGAACAGAGCAAAAAATGCACGAAAATATTCTACGATCCACTCCTTCTTGTGTGTGTGTTTGTGCTTACTCAAAAGTTTCGTTCAGTTTTTTTCCATTGGTGAATGAATAAGTGATGTGCAAGTCGTTTCTTGTTCGTGTCGTCTATAAATTCCCAAATAAAAAATGTTTCCTTAAATTTCGTATTAAAATGTTAAATAATTGTAATAATTTATTATTCAAAGTGCATTTTGTTTAGTTGTAATCTATTTCATTGTGATTTGTAAATTAATTTAATCAAAAGTTTTGCTTTGTGATATCAGCCATCAGTGTTAAATTTTTTGTGGAGGATTTCAGTGTTGCCTTGGCGGCTTACGTAATTCCGTCCTTACTTGAAAAAAACATCGGTTTGTTGAAATTTTAAAGTTGATTTCACAGGTGAGTTTTTATAAAAGTTTTTGAAGTACATACATAAATATGTATACATTCTTAGCTTTGATTAAATACCATTTACATGTACACATAATAGGTACCTACATGCTTTTAATATATTCATAATTTTATTATTATTTTGTTGGATTTGATCGGGGTTTTTGTTTGGTAAAATAAATCAATTTATCACCTGAATTGGATCTCAAGAAAAAATTTCGAACGTTTGTTGGGAAAATTTTTGATTAAAAATCAGTTTTGCCTATCCAAATTTTGCGGCATAGTAATACATTGCCTATCCAAATTTTTCGGCATAGTAATACACCTCCTTTTACCAAACTTGACACAATTTTATACTGCCAGTTTGAAAGCTGTCCACAGGATCAAGGTAAATGGCTAGCCAATTTACATCATGATTGGGCTCCGCCGGGCAAGTCATATAGGTATTGTTTATAGCCAGCTTAAAATTCTGTTTAGATTTGAACTTTCTTTTCGCCCTGACGTGACGATGGTTTTGTGGGAAAGATTGTTGAAGAATTCTGTACCTCATCCTTGGCTCACATGTACCACTGATATCTAATTATAGAGATCAGTGACTTGAATCTGTCCAAAAATGGTTAATTTGATTGGAAAATAATTGGTTCTTTAAATAGGTAGGTATATGACAGGATAAACTTTAAATTTACTAAATTAACGTGTGGGCTTGCGGTATTTCGACTGAATTTTTTAAATGAATTAAACGCTTCATTTTCATTCCCTAAACGCTTCACCTCCTTCATCTCCGCAGCCTTCACTTATTTTTTGTGTCGTACATTAAAAAACTGAATGTCTAAAACCCGTATCACAACAATTACAAATCAAAAGCGAATGAAATTGCTTTTTGACTTATGGCACTCTTCACACAGACATTTTGTGTTGCAAAAATCCACAAGTTTTTAAACTAAAAGTACTTTTTGGTTGGATTTTTAGATTGTTCCTTCGAATGTATAAATTATTTCACTTGTACTCCAACTATTACTCGACCGAAAATAACATAAGAAGGCTTTTTTTTTCTTTCTCAGTGTGCTCTCGTTATTATTTGCTTTAGTTAGTAAACTGGAATTTTTGAAATTTTTTTTTAACAAAAAGAGCAATAGATCTTCAAACCCGTATCTAATGTGAGGAACGGTAGGTCCATCTCATTTCTTATACCTACGATGTTTCAAAGTGAGAATACGAAGGGACGTCATCGGTTGTCTAAAGTTTAAAAAAAGAACCTTATTTGGTATGTACATATATTCGTTCATTATTTTAATTGCATTGAATTGAACTGTTTCGAAAATTTGTTTGTCCCATAAAAAAGAACATTTATCAAATTTTTATTTTTTAAACTTGAAATCTTATTAATGGACCTGCCTTCTTCCCTAAAATCTAAAAAAAAAAAAAATATATAAAATACAATTTAGGATCAAATGAAAAGTAACTGAAACAACAACTGTCTGCAAGGATATGAATTTATTTATGCAATATATTTCATTCCCTCATCGTCCTTGTTGGTGTTCTACTTTTTTTCTTATTTTTTTGTCAGTTGTAACCAGAACCAAACAATTTATGAACCATCCAGGAAACAAACATTCACACAAACATTGATATCCATGCGGGAGACAAGCGACGGCCAACCACCATTTATTCCAACTTAAAATGTCCAATAAATTTCTCTCGCGTTCACATTCATACTTAACTAGGGTTGAGTAGGTCGATGGGAGGGGTATAGTAGATATATTACTACGTATAGGTACTAGGAGAAAGATTCGTCCTGCTGGGGATCATAATACAACACCATTTAAACGGCATGGGGTTCACAATTACCCAATTTATCTTTTTTTTCGTTCCCTGGTTCCCTTGTCATGTTCGCCTCTGGTTCATCCTTCTAGAGTTTGCTCCTTGATCCTGGCCTGGCACTCACACAAAATGATGACTGTAGTATTATGCTCTGTGAATGGGGATTGGGGATGCTATGCGCCATCATTTGATAGTCAGGATTCAGGATCCCCGAGAACATCAGAACCCCAGAACCAGAACCCCCAGTAGAATGTAATGGTATAGTATCTAAGAGCGATTTATTCTTGCCGCATCTCGAACGGGATCTTGTCGGTTGTCCTTTGGTTGTTTCATCTTGCGTCTGCTTTTATTTGGTGTAATAAATTGCATTTGTCTTTGTCGGCGATAGTTTATTGCATTTTACCACCACCACCAACAGCAAGCATAGCACTTACATACGTGAATTTGAATTTATGTATTCGAGTCTGGAGTGTAGGTACAGTAGGTAGCGTGTGCGAGAAAAAAATATACATATCTGTTCGCCGCGAACAAGGATAATGAATGACATAACTTTTTCGTAAACAAATTAGGATATTCTTTATGTTTACTGCCGGCGGCGGCGGCGGCAGCGGCGTCGAAGTAGAAGAAAAAGCAATTTAAAGATTTATTAACTTGGCAAAGTGTTTTTATGTTGGCTTCAGATATACTTTATAACGAATATGTACGTGCGTATGTCCTGCCATATATTCTTCTCGAATTTTATTGTTAGTTCAAGGTTATATTGCAAGAAAAGATAACAAATAAATACCTATTTGATGATCTTTAGGATACTTGATGTTTATCCTTTTTGATGTGCAAATTAAATTGTGAAACAAACTTTCACTGTTCTAAGTGTCTAATGATGGAATAATATACATTCAAATAAAGCCGACAAACAATGACTGCCGCCTTGAAGTCGACTCCTGTCGGCTTTTTGTTTTTAGATAGGTACCTGCGCACAGTAGTGTCTCACTAATCCTAAGTCGCAGTAATCCGACTTAACAATATTTCGGCTCACATAAATCCTTTATCGTTGTAACGACTTTTTGAATTTGCCTGACTGATATTCGGTCTCTTCTCTTTGTTATCTAGGTAAATGCACTATAAATACAATGATGCACAGCATATATTGTAATTCGATCTTTGTTTTGGCAAATTTACTTGTTTCAAAGATCCCGATAGGTGCCACCGGCTCGAGATTGGGATATGCGGAGATACTTGATGATGAAGATGACTAGTTTCTAAATTATCTTAGAATTTTTCAGCTGCATAGGTAGGCAGGTTCCTAAAGCAAAAGAAAACGAGTAATTTCGGATAGGGAGAACCTACTGTAGTAAAATTCAAATCACGTTTTTATAGTCCTTGATGATTTCATTATTCTAATTCTTTTCATTTAACGATTATACAATCGCTTAGGACCTTTTTTTATTATTGGTTAGGTAGTATGCCGTATAGGTTTTGATTGTTATAAAATTTATTACCTTGAGGTTGCCGATCATTTTGTTTCTGATGCGCGGCAGTACGCTGTAACAACAAGTTAATAAATTGATGTATATAGTTTTGTTTATACATAAACAAAAGTGCTATAAACGAAGATGAAATTTGATTAGAAAAGATCAAATATACCGAATTATAGCGTTTTCTTCTTTTAATTGTTTTTGGACGTGTTTTGAGTTTAAGTTTAGCATTTAAATCAATATGTGCGTAAGAGAAGTTCAATTTTATGTGGTTTGAAGGAATTTAAAAAATCAAGATTGAGTTTTTAAGGATCTTCTTTGTCGGTGCTCGTTGTTCCTATGTATTGGTATGTCAGACCAAAGAATTCAATCCCATTTTATATTGCTTGAATTTTAATTTTTAAAGGGTAGTAGGTACCTCCTGCGAGGAATTGTGAAATCCTCTAAGAGTATCTATTTTTTTCTTAATTAAAAGGTGCCCCTAACCTTAACAGAAATTTTAAGATCCTCTCCATTTCTGCGGGTAATACGCACACAGGAATGGTTGAGAGTTGTTAGTCAGTATGCTTTAGTCGCGACACAAAATCTTTTTACGACGTATGTATTTTATTTATTCAATTATGTTGTGTTCTTTAGGCAAGAAAGAATTTCTGTACTCGAATAATTAAAACTTAAAATAAGATTAAAAAATTAATAAAAACGACTTTAAACGTTTCCATTTTTTTTTCCTATTTAATTTTATTCAATTAGTGTACTATTGTTTTATTTGATTTTCCATTTTAAAAACAAACAATCACGAATCTTCAATAAAATAAATGCTTTACATATGTCACTTTGGCAGTTTATTCGTACCTCAACTCGCCCCATCAAAAAAACCAAGATCTACTTCAGGGCGACCCCAGTTTTCAAAAAACAGAGAATTTGATTATCAAGATGAGTTCAGGGGTTTCAGAAAACGCTTTGGGGCGACTCCATTAAGACTTCAGTGGTCAACGAACCTATTCAAAAGAATTTTGTAGAGACATCAAGTTTTTAAACTTTAATTTCAATTTGGCAAACTATACCTACAGATTTATTTTTTAATTCTAAAACCAGACTTGCATATGAAGTGCCATTTATTTCCAGCACTTTGTAAGTAATTTTTTATTTTGTGTCCATTCCCGGTTAATTTATGTTTTCTTTTTATGTGTTTTTTTTTTTTTTTTTGCTTTCAATAAAATAAAATACTTCCCCTATTATTTTTCCTATATAAATGTAACAGCTTCTCTCCCATTTTCAGTCGACAGCCAACGTATTTCATTATGCCAAACGAAAAAAAAAAAAAAAAAAAAAAACAAGAAACAAGAAAAGGACATAAATTATAATTAAGCATCCTTTTCCACATTACAAACTGGCGAACACATAAATAAATACTCATTGTCGACATTAATCTCTCTCTTTCGCTTTTTTGTATGTCCTCTTTTTTTGGGTAGCAGTTTTTTTTTTGTTCCATTTTAATAATCTGATGTCCTTGGTTCCTTTTTATGGAAAAATGTTGTTTTTGAATTTTTCTTTTTTGGTCATTGTTTCTTTGTAGGTACTGTTTGTTTTGCAAAATGAACAAAGATTCTAAGGTTAGCGTTTGAGCAGAGTTTTTTTTTTTTATTATTATTTTGAGTTAGAAACAACAGAGTTGTCATTAAAAGTTAATAGACTTACTCGACAACATTTTATGGGGAACGAAAGGGGGATTCAAAAATGAGCCTTGTTCGAATTGGGTTAAAGTCGCGTTAAATTTTATCCAAAGATACATTTTTGACACTAACTAGTCGAATCTGTACGTAAAAATGTCGGATTTTAATCTTGGATAAAATTTAATAGATATTTTAAACCAATTCGGACACGGCCTTAAAGTAAAGTTATAAGCGTTTTTGAAGATGATTCATATTTTTTCCGTGTTCCTTGTTTTTCCAAAAAGTTGCCTAAATCAGTTTAAAAAAAAAAAATGTCTTCTTCAAAATTGTACATTTTGCACCATTAACTCCTAAGCGATATTTTTTCTCAAGTTGGCTTTTCCTACGAAGGTCATATTAATTGCTTCAGTCTAAATTCTGGTAGTTAAACCTCACACATTTCAACTTTTCCACTTAATTAGAGTTCCTCCTATTGATATTCACATTAAATGATTTATCAAGGACACGCACATTTTATCATCCTTTTGTTTGAAAACGACTCTTATGGAATTAAGAGAAGAAAACAGACAAACAAAACAGCCCATATGTGAATATAGTATACACCACTTGTATGATTTCCTTCTCTAATAATACAATTATTGTCCCTTACTAATTGTCGTTTATTTGGCCTTTGGACATGGGATATGTCCACGTTCATCCATATCCTGTTAAAATACATATTTTCTTTTGTTAGAGTCTCATTGTTCAAACACAGATGACAGAGTCCTTTTCAACATGAAAATAAATATAAGTAAAGTTGACCCTCTCTTCCTTAAAAGGAAAAAGGATAGAAAAGTAGATATATTAAGTGTTGGTTCAGGGATCTCTTTTTCGATGGACATAATGGATAAAATTCAAAGACTCGGAAGATGTAGATAATTTATAAGTCTTCTTCAATTAATAACTCAAATAGAAAAGTGGACTAGACGGGAAAATAAACAAAAATCTTTTATGAGTTTATTAAACACTTCCGTACTCACGTCGCTCGCTAAAGGATAATTACAAGAAAGAAAGTATATGTATAAGGTGCCTATAGCACTCTCCAGAAAATAAGGATTATTATAAAAATTAGTTTATTCAAATTTGTTGGGAATTTTCTGAGATCATCGCGGACAAACATTATTTTTGGTATTTTTTTTTTTTTTAAGGATTTTTGTACATCTAGCGATTTTAGAAACGCAGTTTATCATTTAATGTGGCCTTGTATTTTTGTTTTTTAATAAAATTCACTTTTCTTACTCTCTCTTCCTCTCCCTCTGTTTCACTGTCTGTCTTTCTCCACCCATCTTGTTAAGTAATCCATTAGCAGTTTTGCTTAATTTGTTTTTGCATTACAAATTGAAAGCATAAAATTATAGACATCAATCAAGAGACCTCCAGCACAATCATTCCTTTAGTCGTCTTTGTCAGGAACAACCCGACGAAATAACAAATTCGACGTATCCTTCCATCAATTTGTAACTATAGGATGCAATGCATGTACACACTGCCCAATTTGTGAAGTCATGCGATTTATAATTTGCGTTCCATTTGCAATTGCGTGCCCATTTGACTGTTGTGTCAGTTTGAACCTATATATATGTATTTATGTATGCACATTGAGGACGAAGAGGATCCCTGATGGAATCATCCAGATAAAGTTAGCATGCATGAGAGGCAATTGCTTGCATCATCTGTAGTAGCGTTCGACCAAAAGCTGATGGTGGGATGTACTTGTAAATGTTTGTGGTTGCGGTTATAGTAGTGCGCTTTCTCCCAAGTCTGTCATGAGCCAACAAACACAATCTAAAAAAACATGTTTTTACTACAACTATGGCCATTGGTGTGTAGCTAGTTGCCTCTGCGTTAGCGTTTTTTTTTTTTACTGATGATGATCAAGACGATGATGGACACTCTCGTTTACATCGTTAATCTCGCGTGCATGCTTAACTGCCATCCTGTCTTCTAGAGCGCTCCTCCTATGGTAATCGACTGTCCATCAATGCAGGAGCGGACAGACGGAAAACTGTGCA
This sequence comes from Epistrophella euchroma, assembly GCA_947049315.1. Lineage (NCBI taxonomy): Eukaryota > Metazoa > Arthropoda > Insecta > Diptera > Syrphidae > Epistrophella > Epistrophella euchroma. The sequence continues at coordinate 60,008,414 of OX346248.1, forward strand.
GAGATATGGATGTGGATGGATACGGAACGGATGGACGACAAGAGTTTCGGTTTTGCATCAAGTTTGTGCTGTTTTGGCATTTGGAGCTGTGATGGAGTGAAAATTTATTCATTCATCTTTTAGCATATTTATTCATCCGTCCATTGGGTCTGTCCGTCCGTCCGTCAGTCAGTCAATTTAAGTTATGTGTGTCTATTTATCTGCAGTGTGTGTTGTGTCTTTAGTTGTTTTTTGTTGTTTGGGCCTGGCCAAGTCGGTCGACTGTCTGTTATTTAGCAATTGATTTGGCATCACCTGTCACAAGTGTTTACATTAGACTTGCCAGTTAATGGTGGTAAATTGATTTTCTACTCCTTAATATTGATTGTATTTTGTTCGTTAAGTTAGTTTTGAAGAACAAATCCAATAGTTATTGAGACATTTCAGATGGGAAGCTATTTATGTCTCTTGGAATGTGAAACCAGAACATATAGGCAGGTACCTATCTGGAGGATCCCTATCATGGAAGGATCAGATTGCCTAGATTGGCAGTGTTGCTATCTAGCCATCTTTCTTTTAGAAAGATCTAAGCGTAAGTCTTCCGAGTTTTAGTTTTTGATCAGTTCTGCGCATGTTTCAAAAAAGAACGTTGGAAGACACAATTTCTTTTGTTTTGTTTTAGTAAATTGTGAACGGGCAACGAAGGGCACCGACAGGCAGGTCACTGAGATTCTAAAAGGTGCGCAACATATTACCTTCAATATGTGTACTGTGGGCACCTCTGACATTTACTAAATAATTAACGAGACAGTTCATGCAGAACTAGAACCGAGTGACTTATAATTTTCGACAGCTGTAATTGATGTCCAAAGAAAACTGTCAAATTTGGATATCCTCGTTTTTATTTATTGCATTTGGTTATAACCTCTTCTATTCATAATCACGGAATTTCAAAATTATTACAGCTAGCGCAGGCATAATAAAAAAAAAATATATTAATTCAGATATTAACAAATTACTTTAATTATTCATAGCTAACTTCGTTAACGTTAAACTAACACTTTCTTGCATATCTATACCATATCACATCATGAGAGGGGACGCTAGACATCTCCTTCAAGTTGATAAATTGAAAATGCTATTCAAAAGGCATCTTCTTCAGCTATATCCTTTAATATCTTCAGTATCCCCAGACCCGAAAAGAGGAAAAGGTACTTATGTATATCAGGAATGAAAGCTAAGTTTCCATGTTTAACTGACGTTGATAGATACACTACTTGCTGCGCGCTTCAAAATTGTATCAACATCAACCCCTTCTCGGTCTTTGACTAAATCTATCTTATTATCTATCAACGACGACGACGACGTTGAGAACGAGGATGAAGATGAAGCCCACCGCCGCCGCCGCCGGCAGTACTCTGTAGTTGAAGTTGAGCAAGTTGAAAGCCTTGGAATCCTAGTTTAAACTTGCCATCGATATAAAAATTCCATCAAGGAGTTTTGATGTTGTTAAATGTGGTGTCTCGGTTAAACCCACTTGTCATTGGCGATAAAAACCATTCCATATCGAGTTCGAACTGGTGCTCCTTGCTACTTGCTGGCTGTTGCTGATGGTTTAGACATCACTAATACACCCCCAATTTGAAACGATCACATACACGATATACACGTGGTTCTTATGGCTCAAATATACGAGCCAGGAATAACTACATTGCCGTATAGCTGTTTGTTGCATGGAAGGCAATCGTGATGTTTAACGGCAGCTTCGTGTGTTGTGAAATGAAAATTAATGACGTGCAATCAATTTTGCTAGTCGACGTTATTTGTTATGTTGATGGCTCACCCTTGGAATCATTTGTCAAAACCGAGTCTACGTCAACGACGAGGAAGAGGACGATGACGACGGACGACGAGGGGGGAAAACGTCAAGGGATGTCATGAAAATTTATCGTGCATTTCCAAGTCACATATAGATTGCCTGACGACTACAATCTACAACGACGACGATGACGCTTTATGGTGATGGTTGGTGGTGGGGCATTGTGATGGTGGTATAGTTCCACTAGTGTGGTAGTAAAGAGATGGATGACAGCTCTCAAGCATCTAAAGCACCACAGAGGTTCCCAAGTCAGGGGTAACCCTATACTGGTGAAAAATGGACGAAGGAGTAATAATTTTTAGCAAGCAAATAACAGGAATGAATTATGCCTGGTGGGGATCACTCCTTTACATCACCCCTACCACCCCACACCGCAAATAATCTCTAGGTGGTAGAGTGTGCTTTTTACTTCTTCTAAATGTAGGTAAAATAACGGAAAGTATTGGATTCGTTAAAAAAAGAATAAAGCTCGATATTTCATTAGGGCTTCAAATATTTAATAAAGGCAGGTTTGCCGCCTTCTCATACTACATCCAAAATTCAGAAGTGTGGATCTCTAAAAAATTTTGTTCTGTTTGTAAATATGAGCACGTGCAACTTTGACAGTTCCCCACGTACCCCTTAGTACCCCAAAACACTCGAATCTCGGCGGATCATTTAGGTTTCTCAGAATACGGTGAAAGGAGAGATCCTTGAAGTTTGGATGAATTTAAGGGCGGCCTTTCTCGAGAAACCGTTAAAATCCACTAAAAAATGTTGAACGTTTTTCCAGCCTGAGCCAAGGTGGGACATTTACAAATAAAGTGAGCTAAATTTATTGGATCTTTTGGGCAAGGCGCTCACTGAAGTGTTGACGAAGTGGAGTGGTAAAGGAGTAGTGAGTGGCAGTAGGGTGGTGAACAAGTGGCTTGCTGATGGAGTGGCGGCGAAGTGATATTAAAGTGATTTAACGCTCACTGCGTTGGCAAAATATGTTCACCAGCTGTCGGTCTATAAGTCAATAATCACAAGCACTCACTTGCCACTTGAAAATTAAACATGTTTGATATATGTGGCAGACGACTGGCACCACACCACCTGCAAATTATCATGCCATCGCCACTCCACTTTGATGAGCGCGTCTTCATTTAATTACATAGGTTTTTTACCAATTCCACCTGCTACTTAATCACCACGCCACTACCACTCCACTTCGTCACCACTTCAGTGAGCGCCTTGCCTAAGAGCGAGATCGTGCGACCTAGGTAGGAATTTAATTTCTGAAAAATATGTGGGGAAAATGAGAAAGCTGTCATTGAATGCAGATTGGCAAACAGAAGACTCAAGTTAACTTTGTGGGAAGTCAGTTGCATATAGAGCTTGTAACGCCACCCCAACACCGTCGTGCATTTCTGCGGTAACTCTTCAAAATGCGGACGATCATCACAATGAAAAACTCTGGGTGTGATGTGACAGAGAAGAGGAAATTTTGCAATTAGGTGAAACTCAGAAAAGTTGTTATTGTTGGTGGGACATATATAATGTTTGTGTGTGCAATGACACACATCGACGACGACGACCGACGACGAGACAACAACTAACTATACCAGCACTGAGCACATCGAAAAGGAAGAAGGACATTTTGATTAAGGAAATTGCTGTTTTGTACACTTCCTCTCTTTCCTGACACTGCCACACGAAGATTGATTGATTTTCTTCTTCCCCCTTATTTTATTATTTTTTTTTATTATTGTTGCTCTATGTTTGTGTTGAAATCGTTTTCGTTTGCATTTTCCAAGTCCTTTTTTTTTTTTGTGTCTGCTTTACCCGCAAGGATGACGACGATGGATGGTGGAAATGGAAGTGATTTTTGATCGATTTTTCTTTTCTTTCCATTTTGGTAGGATGACAGGATAAATTACGACAGAGGGTGTCTGAATTAATAGGCATAATTCATGACAGAAGTTGATAAATGACGACGCGGTGGCTGAAGCGGACTTTTAGTTCACAGAGAAGGTGGAGAAGAAGGTAGACGATATCAAGTAGGTGGCTATGGGTGGGTAAGGCTGGAAATTATGGTTTTCATTTCAATCAGGAATACTTTAGATGTATTGTGTGACGAGGGGAGCTTTTGTTTGGTATGAGTGATGTACTTGGTGTCGCCTTCAGATGACAGGATTAATATTTTTAAAAAAATTAATTGAAATTTTCAAATTTTCTTGAGATTGGAAATTTTATGACAGAAGAAGTCTGAATTGATTTGTTGTTTGATGAGTGGTATAGTATAGGTATAAGTTAAGTAGGCTTTAAGTTTCGAGCAAAGATACCATCTTTTGTATAGGTAATTGGTAGTTACCTAATTTTTATTTCGGTAAATTTTAAATGCCGAGAATTGTAATGAATATCTTTTGTTAATAAAAAACTACAATATTGTTTTACAACACCGAATGTTGCCGAGAACAAAAGTATCTTCTTTTTGGATGTTGATTGGTGGAGGCAAACCTAAGCAAGAAGTCCCAGGTTCAGTTGTAAAGAGCGCCGCACCACAGTTCTCATTACGTTAAGATCGCCAAAATATACTCCAAATGCCCTCACGTACCCTACCCACAGAGGAGAAACATGGTGATATCAAGAAAATACTCCACTATCTTCTGGGGAAGAAGTGATCTAGCTATGACAATTAACGCTAAACTAGATAGAGAAGTGGTTTTTAGTGCTTCACCACCTCCGTGACTGACTCATATTGATCAACTTTGCTGAGGGATGAAACATTGCGATAGCTGGTACGTATGTATTTCCGACATCAAGTGTCAACCAGATTGAACATATTGCGATTGACTTCCAGTATCATAAAAGTTCGATACCAAGCACTGTAAACAAGTTTGTCAGGAATTTCTACACCAGACAGTTCCAATCGCAGGGGTCATAGATCCTATTCCGATCTAGTTTCTATTGAGCTCTTGAGAAGTCGTATGTTTCCAGCATCCAGTATTGGTAACCAGTGGCAAGTATTCCAAAAAGACTCACTGGATTTTGTATGATCATCATCACGAAACCTCTTATTTAACAATGAGTGTTGGCATAGAGGGCACAGAAGGACCGAAGCTGGTGTCGAGCTCTACGTGCAGAAATAAGGACTGGAACACCTAGTTTATCAGAAAGAAAAAACTTTAGCATGAGAAGCGCCTGACCGAGGAAATACAGGACAGAATTAGGCCTGGAATAAAGTCAAGAGTTCAAACATCGTGGTTTCCTTAAGTATCAAAACCTTTCTCTAGCAATTAAAGTGTCCCTCTATAAGATACTAATAATCCCGGTGCTACCATATGGTCAGAGGCTAAGACCATATAGCAGGTGGCTAAGAAAGCTTTTTTTAAGTAGAAAATTCTGTGGGTGATTTTTCGTCCATGCAGAAGGGACGATGAGTGGACGAGAATATAGAACAACGAACTGTACGGACTGAACGGCGCGGCGATACCACCCTAGCCAAAAAAAAAAAAAACAGATGTTGCAGTGGCGTGGTCATCCAGAGAGAATATGGACACTAATTCTCCGGGCCAGAAAAATCTTCGAGAAGAATACCACAAATCATGTAGCAAATGGAAGAGGACTTCAACCAACTTGGCATGTCCAACTGGAGACAGATAGCTTAAAGGACGTAGCTTTCTGGGAGAAGGTTGTTGGTTGAGGCTCTCGCCCACACCGAACTTTTTCTTCAGTTTAAGATTGATCTTTTTAGTATGAGATAAACACGTTCTTAGAAAAACTTAATTTTTACTACCTAGCTTCTGATGAACCCCTACCAATCCTCTCCCCATGAATACACAATAATTTGTAATTTTCTTAGAAACTTTTTACAAATAATTTTCCAAGGAAACCATCATTCTTATTTTTTTTTTTCGTTTTATAAACATTTCCCGTTTATCGTTTCAACTTTCCGCCTTGGAACATTTTTTTCTTACTCAGCAATCAAACACACAAAACAAATACCATAATCGCCTGCTCAATTGACCTCTCACACATTTATTGGCATCAAACAACACAATTAGCTAGGATTCAAACAAAAGTATCCTGCCCTTTGTATAGAGACGGCTCTGGTTTATCCTCAACCCCTGTGAGTCCCACCTTTTTTTTTTAAGAAAAACGGGACAGTATTAGTGAAAATTACCTTCTTACCTGGCCGATGTCAAAGTGCCGCATTAATTATCCTGTTTCATTTTTTTTTTGTTTCCCTCAAACAAGGATAAAGTGTTTTGTTATGGGTCGAGGTCCTTTGGGTGACACACCTCCACCCTCGCTCAATTCTATACATTTTCTTTCCTGAGCTAATATCATTTATTTCCTCATTTTGTCGTCGTCAGCGTTGTTGTCGTTGTAGTTGTCGTTTTTCGGTTGGTTTAGTCCGTTTCCATTGAGAATTTACACGTCCTCTTTTCTTATGAACCTGACTGTGCGATTGTTTGTTGGTCCTTTCTCTCCTCATTTGTCATTGTCATTTAGGTAGTCTGGGGGTGTTTAGAAGTTCACGTGTAGATATATGTAGATAGGTATTTTGTGGATGTGAAAGGTGAATATTGTTTGCGAAGAAAACCGTTAAAGAAAATTGTTTTATTGTGTTAAAAGAAAAGTGTCCGCCGCCGCCACTGGAGTTTTGTCGGCTCCTTCTCTTTGGTCCATAAATTCTATGAAATCTTTCACATTTTTCCTGAGACTTTTGAAACCTTGAAAGGATGTTTGCCGAAAATAAATTTGCAAAAATATTTTCGGAACTGAACAATGAAGGAGAGATTTTTGTCCAGTTTTTTTTTTTTTTTGTTTTCCTTTCATATCCTGCTATTAGTTTTGTGAATCACTCGTACGTACAGTGAATCAAAGTGGCGTTGAGATTAATGTTTGCTGTCAAAATATACAATTGGACAATCTCTTTGTCCTGTTTTCTCAATGGTTTTGAATGATTTCTAATTCTAAAGGAGAAGCATCCGCATGTGCTTCATAAATCACCAAATTGTTCATTAAAAGCTTGTGAGGGTAATAAATCGTCAGATAGTGCGGGCTTGAGAGAACAAAAAATAAAAAAAAACAACAAGACCAAGAAGAAGAAGAGTCTGAGAGAAAATAGTTTAGTTTGACAGGTATAGAATTCTACCTCAATGTGTCAACTAAAGGCCACAAATCAATGAGACAGAGTGTTATTCGTGGTATTAATTGATTTTGAATGAGGTGACTGCCTGGTCTGATCTAATGGTGGATTTGTCTATAAAGGCATTTAAAATGCTGCGGGTATAAGAAGGAAAAATAAAAATAATAAATAACCAAATCGATAATGGATATTTTGTTTTGGGTCATAAATATCGGAATTTCAAATCAAAATCAGGGTCGTGCGTTGTGTGTGCCTAAAATCTTTAAATGGATTTTGTTTAAGCTTGTACCATATAAGATTTTATTTTGTTTGTTTTTGTTTTCGGTTTTCTTTTATTGTCACACGCTATCAAAGCTGTTAATTCACGTTTGTATAAATTTGAGAGTTCATAAAATTTAATAGGTCCATAGTTTAAAGGCAAAACATTAATTCTATTGATCTTAATAGCTTAAAATTCGTTTTGAATTTGGACATGACAAGGTTTTTGGATTTTTTTTTTTTTTGAATAACCTCATATAGTAGAAGAAAGTCTTTATGGTTGCTTAAGTAAAATTTAATATAGTGGAATCAATGAAGCTTTAGAAAAACAATATTTCTTCGTACCTACACATTTCACCACTGATATCCCGCTTGCATTTATAAAAATTACAAACGCATGTAAAGTTTACTATCAGTGATGTGGGACACCCAATGCACAAACTATAAATATTGTGTCATATTTTTATTTCGATTTCTCTCTTCCCACTTCCATCAACAATAAAATACAGAAAATAATTCCAGCTCTTCATCATTTGTTATGGGTACAAAAATTAAATTACAACTTGGTCATGCTGATTATGGAATCCGCAGTTATTCGCAGTGTAATGCTCTCTTTTCTCTTCATCGATTTAACATGGAAAGAAAAGAGAACAATTAAGAACCACAGTTGTGCAATTTTGGTTCAAAATTTAACCCGTAGTTCAGCAATTTTCATTCACCGATTTCGGTGGATTAAGAGGTTCAATGTTGGTTCAAGGCTCAAGAATGTGATAATAGCTAATTAAATGCCTGAAACATTTCTTAACCTCAATTAATACCTCGGTGAGTAGAAATTGATGCGATTCAATGTTTCGGTTTCCATATTCGATATGATTCTTTTTAATAAAATTTTTCATCAGCTTTTGAGTTCGTGGTGTAAAGCTTACACTAGCCATAGAATCTCGCAAAACAAATTAATTCCAACTAAAAATGGTTTCAGTGTAAAATAAACTAAAACCTTTGTTTTCAATTCATTTTCAATTTTTACCTTATCGATTATTAGAATAGTAAAATAAGTCTGTTGCGATGCTCCTTAAACTAGAAAAAACGTCTCATCGGTGAGCGTTAGCAAGGTTCCTCTCTTTTTTGAAAATATTCTCCTTCCTACATTAATTACTTACATTACTACTAAATAAAGAAAAAAAAAAAACTTAAATTTTCTTGTCATACCTGCTTGAGCTTATAAACGCTTATTAACTCTATCCAACTCAATGAAAAAAATCATCTCAATTTCAGTTCATTTCGTTTAGTCAGACTTCCTCCCCCGAAAAGCATTCTTCTACAAAATAATTTTCCAACTTGAAATTGGATCCGACACTGACGACGACGATGATGATGTTGAACACCTTGCTTTTTATATCTAATTTCACCTTCCTTTACCTATCTTACTGTGTATAAAGCCATTATCAGCCAAGCCAAGCCAACCGAAGCTCAATTGAGCAAAGCCGCGAAAACAACTTCACGCCAACGTTAACCTGTCAAAAGTCATTATCACTGTCAAGTAGCAGTAGAAGTGAAGCTTCAATCTGGCAACTGGCTGACAGTTGCTTCCTGCCACACAAAAAAAAAGCTCTATAAGCATGTAATACTGCTATATACAGAATGTTGTTAGAGCAAATGGATGTTGGATTGTTGGAGAAAAGTTCAGGAAATAAAAAAAAAATTAGTTAAGCACCCAAAGAAACGAGAGGAGTGTAATATCTCATTGGAGGGAGGATGTACGTACATGAATGGTTGCCAATTGGGTTGTTTTTTCACTTAATTTTTGATACTATATTTTTAGAGAGCTTAATTATAATCTAGTTGAGTGAAAATTCCCACATAAAATTATCAGTGTGAAATTTGTAACTTTAAATTTTACACCCTCTATCTTAAAGGAAAGCCTTATGTAAAACTTGTACACTCTGTATCAGCTTTATATTTTTATCTGCTATATTTAATTAGTGGAATGCATTCATTTTCAATTCCACGGGATTGGAATAAAACCAAAAACCTCTTAAAAAGTAATGTGAACGCGTTCCACAGGCGAAACTCTCACTTCTTGATGATGTGGTAGAGATGAAAAATTTTAAAATCTATCATCAGTTTGTCACATTTTGTTTCAAAAATGTGGAATGTAAAGTTGAAAATTTCATGCTTAACATTTTCTTTCCTTTCATTTTCACTCCATCTACACATTAGGCTTTGTCTGCACGGATAGAGTTTTTTCACACTTAATTTCGACATGAAATTTGCAATATTACATTTAACATTTCCATTAATTACAAATCTTCAAGCTCATGCAGGTTTCTACAGAATTTTCGCACTGTGAAATTCTGGAAATGATGTGAAAAAGCTTGTGGAACGTATTCATGTTTCATTCCATAAGAGTACCTTTTAACATGTTGATGTAAGTAGGTTGATTTTAGCTGGAGTGGCAACCGCAAAAAGGATAGCTATTCGTTCCAATATGACTTCCCTGCCACTGCACTGCCGGTCGAACGGTGGCGTTGCCGGCCTGTCCGTGCCAAGTTCTTTCCTGTTTGTTCTTATTTCATGGCAAAATTTCCGGTGTGCAATTTTCAAGTTCGTGTTGTCGCAACCTTCAACCCTCTCAGCGAAAAGGAGAATGGCAGTTATTTTTCCTTTTTCTTTTGTTGCTTCCTCCGGCACATTGTCTTCTGCAATGGCAATGGCACCTACCACGCTACCCCTAAACTTCCACCATCTTCCACGCTTCTATATCAAGCACCCTGAGGCACTGTTCATTGGGGTTTGAAGCTGTCAAGGGGGAGAAAAAGGAAATTATTGTGTAGTTTCTTTTGTGTTGGATCATTATTCTTTTTCTTCTTTTCTATATAACTGTAACTGCCACCATATCGCTTCGTCTGTGCTTTCTTCTGCAGTATAGTAGATAGGTACTGTTGCTGTTTCTGTTTGCCTCCCCAGCAATTTCCAAGTCGACATCCTGTCATCGTTGTGTCTTGTTAGCAAATCATGTCTGTCACAGAAAATTTAGTTCCATTTTTTGTTTCGGTTTTGTTTTTTTTTTTCTCTGTGCTTTTCGTTTTGTACTTGATTTTTTGACAGCTCGACGGGACAGCGCACGGATGAATAGTTGATGTTGGTGGGTGTGTTGCACAATTTCTATGTACGACTGTGTTCTATTTCTCACTTGGGTGGTTGATGGGTAGGTAGAATGTGATGGAAAAACGAACTATGTATACTCTCTCTAAATATACATGTATACAACATAGCTGTCTTTTCACTGCAACACCACTTTTGGGGTAAAAGATTGAAAGACGGCATAATGTTCTCTTCTTCTGCTTAGGACATGAAAATTTCAATTCGTCCTGACAACTGTCATAAACAGGGTTTGAGATTTCAGACTATGTCAGTTGGGTTTTATTTCATTTGTTTTTTGTGTTTTTTGTGTTTTTTTTTTTTTTTTTCTGTTGTCTTCTAACAACTGACAGTTTATCTTGACATTTTGTTGTTCTATGGAGGAAGGGAGGAGTTTTGTAAAATGTCATCGTATTGTGAATGTTAGATCATACTTTATGTATGTAAACCTATGCGAAATGTCACAGGCACAGTAAAATTTTGAGTTTTTGTGTACCCTTTTTGGGCCAAGTTGACATTATTTGTCATATAAACTCATATAAGTGTTTTATAAATAGATTAGAAGATGCAGGCTAATGAGAACAAAAGAGAAAAATGAACCATAAATTGTGTGGTATGGCGTTTTAGAGGTCAAGGGCCATTGCCTTTTGAACACGCATTCTTTCCAGAACCTAGCAAAATTTATAATCTCGTTTAAACTTATAAAGGTATTACCTATAAGTTAGAAAAAAATACGTTCCACACGAATTTTATTTAAAGTGAAAAGTGGATATACAGGGTGATTCACCTTAGGTGTGTAGTCTTAAAATAGAAAAACAAAAAATCATTAAAAATCAACGGAAATACCTACAATGTCATGCTGTACTTTTTTTTAAAAGCTAAAAGTCCGTTTTTTTTATTATGTTTTCAAGTCAAATTATTTAATAGCACAGTTTTTGAAAAACTAATTTTCAAACTCAAAATTTTGAAAAAAAAAATGAAAAAAAATATTTTTTAAACTACATAATTTTGTTAAAAATTTTACGTTATTACGTAGTACTTTTGTGTTTTAATATTTGATGCTTCTTTCAATTTTTAGTCAAACACAGAAAACCGGATGCATAAATGTCCTAGTTTTTGAGAAAATTGAAAACTTACTTTGGTTATTTTCAAATTTCTCAAAAACTAGAATACATTTTGACATCTGGTTTTTAGTGTTTGACTTAAAATTAATAAGAGCATTGAATATTTAATACAAAAATACTTCTTACTAACGTAAAACTTTAAAGGGAGTCGGACACAATCCCGAAATCCAGAAAACTCAAAATCCAGAAAACCAAAAAATCTCGAAAACCCAAAATCCCGAAAACCCATAATCCCGAATCCTGAGTCCCAAAATCCTGGAATCCAAAAATCCCGAAAATCCAAAATACCTAAATGCCAAAATCCCGTAACTAAAATTGGCTTTAAAAAAAACTATAGCAAGACATTGTAAGTGTTGCCGATGTTTTTTAATGATTCTATTTTGACTCGATTTTTTTTTTAGAAAATTGCCTCTCCCTCTTAAATGTGATGGGGGGGGGGAGGGGGAAGAGACCCCCTCACATACGATTTTTTTACTGTCTCAACTCAAACTACATGCCCTAGCTTTTTGTCATACCTTAGGTGAATTACTCGTAGGGAGTGGAGTGTGACGCATGTATTTTGTCTCAAATTGGAATTAATGAGGAAAGTTTTTTTTTTTTTATAATAGTACCAGAATTCTGGAATAACTAACATACGCACCGAAAATTTCGGTAAAAATTTATTAAAACTTTGGAGAGCGCCAATTGCCGCCACTATATTAAAAATCGTATTAACTAAAATTCCCAAAGTGGTACGAACCGGAAAAAATAGAAAAAAATCTCATTGAATAGCTCTGAACTTAATTCCAAATACAAAAACATATGAGTCTATCCTCTGCCCTATATTTTTAAAAATGTTAAGATAACAAAAAAAAAACGTTTTCTGTTTTTGTTTTGTTTTTGTATTTTTTTGATTTTTTTTTGTATTTTTTGCATTATTTTTTGTTTATTTTTGCCTTTTTTCGCAAAACTATAATATCAAGCTAGCGCTTAAAATCATTTCAGATAGGTACGTTAATTCTTAATTTAAATCAAAATTCAAGTCACATTCGAAAACTCTAAATCGCAACAGAACAATAAAAGCCATTATTCCTTATTTTCAATCAAAAAAAAAAAAAAATGATTTAATTTTATTCACAAACTCATTTCCATTGTCATGCGATTATAATTATTACTTTCCAAATACATATACCAAACCTACAACGCCAAACCAAACCAAACAACACCATACACCGCATAAAACACAATAGATGACATTTTACTGTTGAAACTAACATAACTACTATTTTCCATAATATTCTCAATCTACCCTATCAATTCATCCGGTATAGAGTGGTTGTAATTAGCATATGACAGAAAGGTGATGAATTGCTGTTATAAATGGAAACAATTACAATTTCTAGTTAACTATTTCAAAAACTGTTAAAAGGGAAGCTATATACTGTCGTGTCGTTTGCTAGTAATATCACTTCACCTTGGCATATAGGGTAGAGTAAGGAAAGTACTATCCTACCCTACCCTACCTATACAATACCAAGCCTATTATTTTTGACTACCATAATTTATGGGCTACTGATACGGTTCAGTTAATTTTAGGGTGGTATTTAAATGGTAACAGTGTGCGCGCTGATTGTGTGACTTAGATATAATATTAATTTCATATATGTACATAAATGGCTCGGTAAAGAGCTGTGAATAGTTTTGCTCATTAAGCAACTTCATAATATCTGAGAGTGGTTTTTATGGCAAATAGTTTTTAGTACCTAGCTATACTTAAAAGAGGTTTCTTTGTGATTTCGCATGCATTTAAATAAATCATAAAACAAATAATGGCTGTCAGTTTTTATTTCAGCTTTTAACTTGAAACATTATTATTTATCACTGGGAATTTGTAGCAAATAAAAATTTTAGACAAACTATTGCTATGACGAGTACGAATTTATTTTTTTGGAAAGGATTTATGCAATTTTTTTCTTTTCAACTCAAATGAGACTGACTTATGTTTGAGCTTTTGGATCTTGAATTTATTTTTATAGCTGGCAAATAAATATAAGGTTTTTTTTTGTGTTGTTAGCTCTGAGCAGAAGTGGAGCAAGTTGATTACACTATAAGCAGAGTGTGATCAAATCAATCTGAATTGTATTTTAGGCAAAACGAGTTTCAAAAAAATAAAAAAAAGAGTTCGCACTTAAGACCTATCGCCCACACTGGGCAACTCTAGGCAACTTAGTTGCTCGAACTTAGCTTCCGGAAACTCTGGGCAACTTTAAGTTATTTACCCCCAGCCCACTACGCAATTTGCGAGCAACCTTAGGCGTTTTTCTTTTTTAGTTCAGAGTTTGTTCAGAGCAGAGCACTGAGTAGACTCAGAGCGAACGGAGTAAACTCTGAGCAGAGTATGTTCAGAGCACTCTGATTTAATTATGAAACACACCTGAGACCTCTATTGTCATATCTGTCAAATTTCATGGAAACTGTATGAAGTTGGCCGCGCTCAGTTTTTTACTTCGTCTGCTCGGTTATTTTATTCTGAGCTCATAGAGCACGCTCTGAAGTCTGAACGCGCTCTGAACTCAAAAAGAAACACAACATTATTGTTTGACAGTTCGGGCTCAGCTCTGAACTGCTCTGAACTAAAAAAAAAGCGGGACACCCTGTTTAGCTTCTTTCTGTTGACTGTCTTAAGAAAACGTACATTTTTGGCATCGATAATAGCCTTGGTTTTCTATAACGGTTACTTTTACAAGGGATCTTTTAATAAGAAGGCTTTTAAACCCCTTTAAAATTTCAGAACCACGCCTCTTATCTTACAGTTTCAATTCTGGTATATTCGTGAAGAAACTGTTTCGAAGGTTTTACACCCCTGTAAAATTTCAAGAACAGCTTATATCGATAGAAAATATTAACAATTTCAATGCAACTTTGTTAATGAGAATGTACTGATACAGAAACGTGGGAAGGCAGACCGTTTAAAGAGCCAACAATATAGCTGTACATAGCTTTGAAAAACTTTAATACGTGCATTTTGACCGTCCCAAAATGTCCACAAATTTCTTTCCCTACGACACTCACTGATATCCATCATCAACGTACATATCACGGGAGCTGTGCTTGCAGAGCGTTAATTGAATCACTATGGAATAGACTCTAGGCCTTCATATCTTCCTGCCTACACGAAATATTTAAATGAGAAATTACGAAAATTTACACCACACCACGAGCTTAGTAAATAATTCAATAAAAGGTAAACTATCATAACTTGGTTAATTATCATTTATCAAGTTTAAAACAAAAACAGATATTAAGGTTAAATGATTTCCGCCACACGAGTTCTTCTTATAACCAAAAATGAAAAAACATGCATTTTTAATACTTAATCCTCACCATAATAATAAATTATTAAAGCCCACTATCGACACTTAAACTGTCACAACGATAAACCTCTTAAAATGTCATCAATACCATCATACATACACTACACATCTACCAGTTAATTCGTATCAATATTTTACGATCTTTTACCTCGAGTTGGAGTTGAAAATTTGAAATTCATGAAATTTAATTTGTCACACAATGACAGCTATACGAGATCTCCAAGTTAGTGTCGTCCAGCCTCCTCTTAACGAATCGGTTCGGCAATCGGGGCTATTTATGAGCCCGCTGATTGGTTCATATCAAAAAATTGCTTACACACTAAAACAAGTCGGTCGCCTTTGGACTTTGCGCGTTCCAATCTCAGTCCAGTATAATCGCAGCTACTGGATTGGAATATTTTCTTAATTTTTTTTTTTTTTTAATTTTTCGAGTAGGAGGTCGTGATCGGTGGACCAACGAGTGATGTTGTTTTTTTTTTTTCTTGTTGTTTTGTTCCAATTTGACAGACGCTCCTCAGGTGTGGCACAGGTAAATGGATTATATTTTCGGACTTAATGTGAGCTTGGTTGTTTAAAAACGTTGTTTTGGGTCCCAAAATGAGTAATTTGCAACACCACTTAAATGTTAATTGTTCAGGTTTTAAGCATTTTTTTTTCTCTTTTATTCGAGTTTTTCCATTCCAAGTTGTTTATATTAACTGTTTGGCAAGAAGATTTATTTAACTTATAAGTGGTGTAATTTATTTAGAAACACATTAAGTTGTTTTTTTTCTCTTTCAAGTATTTTATTTTAATGGTTTGTGTGCTCTTTTGAGTGGGGACTTGAAACATTTAATTGCATTTGAAAGATAGAATTTATAGTCTACCAGTATTTATACGTGGGTACACTTCATCGATATCTTTAAATTATTTAAAATGCCCCAGGGTTCAAGAGAGAACGTTTTTGTTTTTTATCTTTTATGTTATGTACCTGACTTTGGCTTAGATATAGTAGGTACATGTTGAAAACTTCTTTTGAACATAAAAACGATGTTTTTTTAATAATTAAGAAAGTTTAAGCGGGTAGGCACTTTTAATGGCGTTTGAAAGAACATTCACTTTGAAAGGGTACATGATTTAAATCATTCATTTAAAAACGAGACCAAAAATCATAAAAACTGCATTAAGTCGAAAAGGAAGCGACAAAAAACTTTGAAACTGACCCTCTAACGGCAGTCGTTGTCATCGATTTGGGCACGACAAAAGGCATTGGTTGTCTTGGTCATCATTCTGTTGAAAGAGGATCTGCATCCATCATTTTGTCTGACATAAAATGTGCTAATTGTTCCATTCCAAGCTCAAGAGTCGACCTAGGTTTTTTTTTTCATAAAAAATCAGCACTTTTTGGGTTTGGAGAAATATAGCCAAATCTCGCTAAAGAAATAATAGACTATTTATTCAAAGTTAAGCAGACTTCAACTATCGCACTTAGTTAGAATCCTAATAGGTCACAACTTAATGGGAACCCACATGAGAAGAAGGGCATCAGAACATCTGACTTATGGAAAGGGTGTCAGGATGAAAAGGCTTTTTTTGTGAATGTCTCAGCTCAACTAGAAGCAGTAAAAAGGACCTCGAAGACGGTGTTTTTTTTTCGAAAATTTAGACGAGGACGACGACGTTTCGTCTCTGCCACTAAAAAACATCCTGAAATTCATTCGAAATTCAAGATGGTTTACTCCTTTCCCCATCCCTCCTCGTATACATACCCCACCTTTATCTTGGGGAGCACAGGATCCACGGATATCCGAGTGAGGTGATGCGGCTTGCTGTACCATTGCCTCCTCTAACCTTACCTACATTTTTGCATTAAAAAAAAAAAAGGATAGGAATATTGGACAGTCACCAATGAATACGAAAACATGAGTTCCTCAGGTCTATTTAAGTCGAAAAACTTAAGAGGTAATTTTCTCGTTTTCGCTTCTTTTTCGAGTGATAACAGTTTTTTTTTTTTTATAATTTTTGGGTTTTTGAAAACAATCAAGTCGAATCTGTGTGGTTTCAGAGATAAGTTCGAACAAAGCAAATTTTTTTTATTTTGTTAGGTACCTACTTTGTTTATTACACCTGAAAGCATACTAATTAACATCTTTCATTTATTATTTTACAATCTTAACTCAAATCTATATACATACGTATAAAGGAAGCCGCTAATAAAGTTACTTTAAGCATTTTATTCCACACCTACAAGAATGTTAATCCTCCACAATGCCAGTTTTATTACTTTTACTGTCTTTCTAAATGAATCTTCAAACATATTCCGGCACTCTTTATATGAAATTTCCTGTGATGGATTACAATACTGTTATAAAAACATAAATGATGATAAAAACTGAACAAAAAAAGAAATTAACATTAAATGCCAAATATAGTTTTACTACACTCATTTCCGACGGCAAATAAAAAAAAAACAAAGACGTTTAATGAATGTTTCTTTATTTTTTTTTTGTATACGAATTTTATTATATGTACATCCAAGTGTCTTGGGTATTTACGAGAAGTTGGTGGACCAAATAAACTTCAATCGGAAAATGTTGAAAGAACCTTAACCGCAATAAAAGAGATATATATTTTGCCAGGAAGTTTTTTTTTTTATTATAGGTACGAAGCAAACAAAAACCGAACAGTTTTGTTTGTATACTGTTTATGATCACCGCCAAACGGATGTTATCGACCGAGAAATTATTATACATTATACAATTCCTATGTACTAAAAAAAAAACAATATGAATTGGTTTGTCAATTGTCAAAAATTCCCACGCTGCTGGTATTAATACCTATTTTTCTTTGTATGAAAATATAGCCGAAAAATGTTAGTCGATGTTAAAGAATGTATGTAAACATAACATGAATGAAATTTTTAAAAAATCAAATTCCCAAATTTCTAGAGTAGTATATGTACGTAGGTACCGCTTAGTTTTTTTTTTTTTTACAAGAAATGTCACTATTTTAGCCCTTTTTAGCAGGAGTTTATGAAGAAAATGCATTTTATATGGTATTAAATAATAATAAAAGAGGCAAAAATTAAAGTAGTATCTTGGAAAGGAGACTTTAAATAATAACATTAAAAAAAAATTAATAATTGCCGCCGGCATATGAAAATGTCAACTTAACACATTTTGTTTTTATTTTATTTTATTTTATTTTATTTTATTTTATTTTATTTTATTTTATTTTACATTTTATATTAAGGCTGTGTGCGAATTCGTTTAAAATTGCGATTAAATTTTATCCGACATTAAAATTTGACAATTCTACGTACAGATTCACCTCACTAGTGTCAAAAATTAATCTTTGGATAAAATTTAACGCGATTTTAACCGAATTCACACACGGCCTAAGTTCATATAAATATTGCGTAAATATCCTTATTTAATTAACAGAAATAAAAAAGTGAACAATAGCAAGCGAATAAACGTACATATATTCTCATTTCTGGCTTGCCCCTCCCGCACATTATTTTAAATTTAATTAGTCCATAGAAATGTTACAAAATTTTGGCCGAACCTTGCATTTTGTACATTTGATGGATCTGTATGAGGGATCAGTGTAAGTGTTAAAACGAGTTTTTGTGGGTCGAAAGCCCCCCCCCCCCCGTTTGGCCGCCATTTTGGAAAACGGGGTGTTAAAAGTTGTTTGCGATATCATGAGAACCATATATGTCTCATTAAAAAAAAAATTAGCACATTTATGTACAGAATTGCATCTCTAAAATTTATGTTAACCCACTTTTTACCGTAAAATTAAAAACAGAAAAGTTAGCAGACAATAATTAATTGTCATACAAATGTTGCGGTCTTTTCAATTTTTCTCAAAAACGGCTCTAAAGATTTTGATTAAATTTCGTACTTGTTATAACCGAAGTACATACATAGTTGTAAAAAAAACTGCGTTTCAGGTTTTTGCAAAAAAAAAATTCAAATTTCGGAAAAAATATTTTAATTTTCGACGTTTTTTTTTTTTTAGAAAATTTCCTTATTTTTACGTTATCTACAGGAGCAAGTTTTTGTGATCCAGTCATTCAATTTTGTTCATTTGTTTTTACAATTTCTGGAACTTTTGCTGACAACCTTCTGTATGAATTTTTTTTATGACATTTCACTGCAAGTATGCAAGAAGAATGTACTAAAGAGCAAATTTCACAATTCACTGCGGTAAATGATGTTCAATTTTCCAATATATCTCTCTTCTTGGTAGCTTGGTTGTTAAATTTAATATACCTATTTTAATATTTTTAGTTTTCTTTTCTTTAATAGCACTTTTAGTTCTTTAGAAAGCTTATACCTTACTACAAATTAATCTCCAGAATATTTTTCCTAGCTTTGAAGTCACCAAATAATGATAATCTCTTTCAATTCCCAATATAGTACCTACATTCTCTCATGTTTAAAATAACAATAAACTATGAAATTATAACTCCAATAAAATTAATATGCCAACTTGAAAAACCTTATTTATTTGATATACTCATTTAATTCCATTTTCGGTGGTTTAACTATCTACTTATATACATTTTCTAAGCCTTTAAGTTGTCACATTATGTGACCTTACCCACCCAGCTTGACCGTAAAAAAAAAAACTACTATAGCTATTAAGAGACTAATTCAATTTTCTAATCCCTAATCAATAATTATTACCATTTGTTGGGGTTGGCACATTTTTGAGAAGTTTGAGGACACCACCAGCACCAACACCGCACAGCAACAACGTTGCGCTTTAAGTTTAATCCATATTTTAGTGCGACATTATACCTAATTCAAAGGAATTTATATATTTTATAAAATATTCAAATAAAACCGAAAAAAGTATCCAGTACGACAATATTATTTACAGTCACTATTGAAAGAAATTTTACACTATGCTGGCTCAAATCGTTATTTTGAAAAAGTTTTACAGTAGCTAATTAGTCTAGTGTTGGAGGGTATGAGTGTTTTTGAGTTTAAAGCTAAATTGATTTTTAACCAAAACTTCAGAAAATTAAGCAAAAAATAACCTAAAACAAACCAAATTTCTTGTTTTTAAAACCAAATTTAAACAATTTAAGATTTCGTGTGACAAAAAAGTGCTATTTAAGGTCTTAATCTGTACCATATTTAAATTGTCCCAATTTTATTCAATTTTTTCTTATTAAAGTAAGCTTTCCAAAAAATGAAGCTGTCAAAATAATAGCGTTTTATAGGAAACATTAAAAATTTGACAAATTAAAAGCACTTTATTGGCACTTTCTTTGGGAGCGAACATCTGAAAAAAAATTATTCTGGAACAAAGATATTCATACAGTAAACTTCGGCCTTGAAAAATGTGTAGACTTTCTTTCCCCGTTGACTGTTAGTTCGTTCATAAAACTGCTAGAAAGCATACACCTCACTCACGTTTGATATTTTTTTTTTTTAATAAAGCCCAATGTAATCCTCAGTTATTTCCATTCTGAACATTTTACGATACCCACTTGAGATTTTGACCACCGAGGCAACGAGGCACTAAACCTGGAAAAACTCCCGACAACGACAAATCCAATCCAGTCAGATTGGACGGGCCCCAGCGTGTCACGAAACTCAAGAAATAACGAAAATAAATGTTTAAATAATGATGTTGTGTTTAATAAAACCATAAAATTGTTAACAAAGTTGTTTATTTATGGCGGATTAGTCAGAGTCAAAGAGAGAAAGACTAGAGTGACGCAAAGTATAGTGTATTTGTAGGTAGTATGTGTGGATGTGGAGCTATAGAGTCCGCAGTGGGTCCTTGTACGGTAGCATGGTGGAGGAGAAGCAGTATGGAAGGGGGGGGGACAATATTGGAAAATTTACGACTGGGGACGCATTTAAAAATTGACTTTTATTAAAACAGTAGTGGCGTATATTTTAAAGCCTGGGACTGACCAATAAGGCCACATGCTGGGCACAAGTGGGTTCGGTAAATATATAAATATTATAGTTATAGTTGACGAAGTGGCGCGGTACGGCATGGTGGTGATGGTGGTAGTATGGGCGACACGAGTGAGATTGACTTCAGCTGCTGCTGGAAAACTATACACTACACATGCATACCTACTTACTAGGAGCTTGGACGTCATTATAATTGAAATTTATGTCCGATTGAGTTGACAGACATGCGATAGAGGAAGCGATCAGGTTTTATTGAGATTTGATTAACAAAGGAACACGATTTGATTTTATTTCATAGGTTTTTCGATAGATTGTGATATAACGCTAAGTAACTGCTAAAATATGATACACGTTTTGTTTTAATATGAAAAAAGTGGCAGTTGGTCGTTTTTTTATCTTTTCAATTGAAATTCTTTATTCGTTTTTAAAAGGGAATTGAATAGTTTTTTTTTTTTCTTTTTTTAATCTTAAACAAAGAATTCATAGTTTTTCGTATCATCGTATCAAATTTTTCCATATTTCTTGAAAGGGTGGAGACGTTTCATCAGATCTGGTATTTTGATTTGGTGCTGGGTTACGATGGTAGTGCGGTGAATAATATAAATTTTCGACTCTAAGTGCCAGTTGTACAATCGTGGTTTAAATTTTGATCCGTGGTTCAGGAATTTTAACTCGCCGATTTCGGCGGGTTAACTGAGGTTCAACGATGGTTCAAGGTTCTAATATGCACTAAAAGCCAATTATATGCCTGAACCATCGTTGAACCACAGTTAATCCGCCGGAATTGGTGAGTTTAAAGTTTTTCTTTTAATTTAGGGCTTCTTCCAACTAAAAAACATTAAGCATTTTTTCTGCAAATTTGACAGTTAGAATTGGAAAGATGTAAAGAATACCGAATAAGTTAGACAAGGATAAGAAAAGGCCAATGGTCCAGTCATTTAATGGTGAATATGTTCCACAAATTAGTTATAAAATCGTGTCTTTTAGACCTTTTTTCTTCGTTAGCGGAACCACAGTCTGCACTTACTTGCATCGGGCCTTTAGCCGTCCTTGTTTTTTCCTTTTAGACAGCTGCAAGTTGAGTGTCAGGCCCTATACACTTGCATTTCCTTAGCACGCCCTACTTTGGCCACCTTAAAGGCCAGGTCCTTTGTACCGCATCAGTTCTTGGCCCATGAATTGTGCGTAGTTTTAATTTTTAGAATGTTAGGTGTTTGACGTTAGTGAAGGTAAGAGAGCTAGATTTATTTACTCTTAAAAATCAAGAAAAATATTTTTGTTGAGTAGGTACCTAGAAATGTTAGCATTTAAAAAAAAACTCAGGAGTGTCAATTATCTCTAGGTGAATTACTTGACCAGTGAATAGAAGGAGAACGACCCCAACCTCGAACAAGTAAAAGTCGGAAATTTTCTGTCATTATGGGCAGTGAAACTTTGTGGAATTTTATTTTTCATTTTTATTTTATTTAATTTTATTTTTATTAATATTTCTATTTTGTATTTTAATTAATATTAAGTTTCTATTCTTCGAGAAAAGCTTAAGATCTTTTGGAATAAAAAAGAACTAAACCCAGACATTTTATTATATTATTCATTTTTATTTTATTATATTATTAATTTTTATTTATTTATGTTATAATTTTATTTTTTTTTATCTAATTTAATTTTGTTTTATTTTATTTTTTTTTATTTTATTTTTATTTTATTTTATTTTATTTTTTTTTTATTTTATTTTATTTTATTTTATTTTATTTTATTTTATTTTATTTTATTTTATATCCTGAGAGTAGGTACCTAGCTTAGTTAAAAAAAAAAAGCTAAACAAAAATATATGGGTACAAAACAATACACTTATTGCAATATTTTATATAAGAACTACCTACCTATGATTTTTGTTCAAAGTTTGAAGTAGTGCTTATATGTACGAATACCCATCAAGTATGCAAAATACATTTTCCCAAACTCCTTTCAATGTAACCTATAAATCTACTCAAAAATTTAACTAGTCCATTGTGCCTGCCTGCTTCGAAATCACTTGAATAATTTAATATTTCAAACAAAAGCCCTGCATTCGGTTTTTGAAAATACTTTTTTTTGTTGTTACAAATCCCTCTTAAAATCAGAACTGTTACCTCCTTCCGCCCCTATCGTATACCCACCGTCTCATATGTGTGTGTACTTTTTCAGTTATCCAAGTCAGTAAATTTTTGATATGTTGTAGCTTTCTGTATGCTGATGTGTTATCCTGGCAGTTAGCAAAATATCAACCCCAAATTGTTATTGTTTCATTTTCTCGACGATGCTGACTGACATTCAATAGCTGTGACAAGGACTCTCTCTCTTCTCTCAGCCATAACCCTTGATTGAGGACACAATAACAACAATAACAACCCTCAGTCGTCAGGTTTTATTTTCTATTTTGTAAAATCTAAAAAAAGAATAAAAATTTAAATTTAAAAAAAACAAGCAAGACCAAAAAAAATAAAAATAAAAAAATCCAAAGCCAAAAACAATTGTCGAACGAGATGATGATTGACGTTAAGTGACATGACGTGCCATTCTGAACAACTGAGGGATATTGTGACGAACCCGACGATGACGATGACGACGAGGGGATTTGTCGCAAGGGTATTCGAGCGGAATAAGGACATGCACTAGATGATGGCAACAATATCAAGCGTAACAGTCATCGTCGTCATCTTTTGTGTGGTTCAGTGGAATTACTTAAATGTCACATTGTGAAATCATTTTAATTGTGTCACCTCTTGAGCAGGATCACATTTTTGATAAGATGAGGGTTCCTTTGCCCAACCCCTAGCTGCTGCTGTTAAAGCCAACAAGTATATGCTATGGAGAAGGCTTATTTGAATCGGTACGCGTGATGGTTTAATGTAACCCGGATTGTGCTTGTGATGTCTCATCACATCACATCACCGCACCACCGTGCACCTTGTGTGACGACTTCGTATTAAATTGGTGTGAACTGAATTTTCAGTCATTAAAAAAAATTACCTTTTGTTATTTTTTATTCTGCTAGCTGGTATAGGAAGGGTCGACAAACAAAATGATGAGCAAAATATGGTGATGATGACATAAATGCCTTCCCCTAATTTTGCGGCTTTTAAGAAGTACTAAAAATGAAATCTTATATCCTTTTGTTTGAATTTAAGGATAAACATTTAAGATTTTATTCTAGTTTTCTGTCTTACGTGTGTCGTCGTATTTCTCTTTGATTTAATGCATTGGATTTTCTATGGGAAAGACTTAAATGGAGGAATTTTATGATTACGAGTTATTCAAATTGAAGTGGCAATACGCACTCGGATTTAAATAAAAAGGACATGATTTGAATTTCTTCTATTGTTGTTTTTTTCTATTCATTTTAAGTGGTTAATTTTCACCACCATTGCATTTGAGAAAACAAAATTTAAGGTACGTTCACATTGTTAAAATAAATAAGTAGGTATAGTTTCGTGAAAAATCAAAAAAAGGTTTTGACACACAAAACTTCGCACTTCGCAATCCGAACTTCGGAAATTGCGAAATTTGCACTTCACATTCCGTCGCTGTCACTTGCACTTCCGTACTTTTTACTTTGTTCTTCATACTCTGTTCTTCGTACTTCACACTTCTTACTTTCCACTTCGTAATTTGAGCTTCGCATTTCGTAATTTAACATTGTAATTCGCATTTAGTTCTTCGTACATCGCATTTTGTACTTTTTATATCTTAATTTCCATTTCGTACTTTGCATTTCTTGATCGTTTCTTACATCCATTTCTTACTTTGTACTTTCCAATTCGCACTTCGAAATTTGAACATCGAATTTCGTAATTTGAACTTCGCATTTCGAACTTGCAAACTGAAAATGGAACATTTTAAATTGTACCAAAAACAATAAAAAAAAATTTAACAAATTAATCGCATTTCATGATTCGAACTTCGCATTTCGAACTTTGCATTCCGAACTTCGCATTTTGAACTTCGCACTTTGGACTTGTACTTTTTACATTGTATTTTGCAGGTCCCAAGCTTTGCACGCATTCTTCGCTTCGCACTCCCCCTCAAAACTTCGCCATCAGCAGTTCGCATTCCGCAGGCGGGTACCTGTACTTACTCGAAACTTGTAATGTCCGCCATTCAGTCTAAAATCTTGCGAATGCTCAATTATAAAATTTGCAGTTTTGTTTTGTTTTGACTTTCAAGCTGTGGAATTTAAAAATTCATAAATTTACGCTCGCGCTATATTTTAAACTTCGCAATGTGTTTGCAAACTGAACTGAATTTTAAATTGTACCAAACCAATAAAATTCTGTCAATTAAATTTTGTTCGAAAAAAGTATCTCCGTCCTTTGTTTGTAGATTCCATTTCACTTAGAGGTGAAAATACTATCAAAATCACATATTTTTCGAACAATGTTTATTATTATCATTTATTTTCCATTGTTCTCAGCTTCTCTTACTTTGAAGATGAAAAGAAAAGAAAATAGATTTTTTTCGACGACGGTATCCCACGCCCACGTCTCAAGTTACCTACTACAATCATTACATTAACAAAGACACGTCAAACAACATGTTATAACTAATGTCATAATCACAATTAATGGTCGTTCACATTTCATCTTAAATTACTTTGACAGCAGCTACTGTTATTTTATCAATCTGAACGAACCCGACCGAGGTGGAATCGTTCAGTCGGTCAGTTTGTGAACAACACCATCAAAGCGGTATCATTTAAAATTTCAACCATCTTGACTTTTTGACAGCGCACTAACAAAAGCCGACAATAAATAAAAAAATTAACCAAAAAAAAAACTATCTGTCAATAAACATTGGATTTGTTCCTCTATCGGGTTTTTTGTCTTCCCTGTCGGATTTCAGGCCAAATACCGAACTCGTATTAGGACCAGGTAAATTATACCTACACACGAAATATTCCTGGTGTGTTTTCAAATGAATTTCAGTGATTGGAACATTTGACAGAAAAACAAAAAAACGTTAACACAAAAATACTATACCTAGAATACACAATATATGAGGTAGAGATTCATTCTGAATTCAGGAGGAGGATATGAGAGAGAAAAAAAGAAGTGTTCCCTGGAGTGGTACATCTATAGTTGTTTGGTAAGTTCCACAACACCGAATTCCACATCCACATCATGGCATGATTCTGCCTTTTCACTGAATCAAAGGAAACTAAATTTATTTAAAAAATAAAAAAAAAAAACATGGTGTCTGGCGGTTGTGTCGCTGTGGCCCTTTGATCTTTTTAACCAAACACGGGATTTAATTTGTGGACTTTTTTAAAAGACTTTATTTATAAATCGTTTCATTCGCCTTTGAATGCTCGAACAGGCTAAATTGGGGTTTATGTAGGTGAGGTATAGGACAAGCGAGGTGTCCCCCAAAAAATCGATACCCAAATAAATCCTTTTTAGGGTTTTTTGATGTCATCGATTGTCATCCTAGTCAGCTTTTTAAAAATTGTATTAAAAAAAAAATGTAGAGTTTTTAAACTTAACTCTTTTATTTTTTTATTTATTTATTTTGTTTAGTTGTCAAAGTGACAATAAATAAGCGAGTAAGGGGTTGAAGGTGGAGGGTTTTGCTTTTGGGGTTTGCGTGTTTGACGGTGCGGCAATGCGAGATAGGAAAAAGCCAAGCCCGCTTTCAATTTAAATGAAATGGAAAGGTAAACATTTTGGGTGACATCCATCAACAGAGATGAAGGATGAGCAGTTGAATTTGAAGTTAAAAACTGGGAATGCTATATCAAAGGATGCCGATAAATTGTTGAGATGTGTATTGACAGGCGAACGGAATTGGAGGGAGTGGGGGTGGGGCTGGGGAGAACAAACGATGGACTGCCTATATAGTTTCTGTACATGGTGGTGAAGATTGAAGAATGACATGAATGATACAAAAAAAAAAAAAAAAACTGCTACTGGGGTTTATTTTAGTGTTTTGTTTGAAAATTTTGCCGCGGAAGGGGTATGCTGTGCTATGTGTGCTGTCGTCCTCGTCATTTATTGAAAGGGATTTGTTGATTGGAGTTGAGTTATTATTTGTTTTTTTTTTTTTTTAATTTTTGTCCAAAAATGGTTTGGATTTGGGAATAAAATTGAATTGAAGACTTTCGTGGCTTCTGAATTTTTTGAATTGTCTCTTTCGGAAATGCCATAAAAGACATTTTTATATTTTATTTCTTGTTTCAAAAAAATATGTACCTACATTATGTAGACAACCGAAAACTCACAAAAGACTACCTAAACCTACACTGATTCTCAGGAAAGGACTTCTTGGAATTAAGTTCAATTCAATCAATTATGAAGTAGTTTTCTCGACCGTATGGCGGTGAAGCGTTGCCAAATTCCTTTCCAGTTATAAAACAAAAAATTATTAGGGTTGCGTAACAGCTTGTGAAGAACCAGGGCCTAGTGATTTAGAGGTCTAAGGCATGCTTGTGTGCCGAATTCGAACGGCTCAGTAACCGCAGTTTATTGTTTGTATGAAATGATATGCGCTAAACCCCACTAAGCTGCAAACGAATTGCGTTCATAATAATTGGCAAAGTTGATAATCTGACCAACTCAGTCGCGATGCGCATTTCCATTGCAATGCCATTCCGACAGGTGCGGTCTTTAAGAAATTCTTCACTGATCTAAAAAATATTTGCAATTTTGCTCTAAATATTTCTTTATCTTCACTTGAATGCACTCACAAATAAAACAACTTTCCTTAATCTCGATTAACTTTTATCTTTATAAATCTTACAAGATACATTCGAATTCCCTCAACCCATCTGCGAAGAATGACTCAATCCGCTGCGCTGTGAAGAACGGAAATTTATTCCCTCCATTCATGTGTCTCCATCAGAGCTCTAGGATTTTATACCTATATACTTGCTTATTCCCCACGCAAACACATTACACACGACTACTTACTTGAATTTCATACATTTTCCGGCACATAATTCGCTCGTTCAATGCTGTCGCTGCCAATAAAATCACGTCAAGTTGCCATTACTCTTATCAAATCAACATGTCATTCCATTCGCTGTGTAAATAGCCTCTTGTGGTCTTGTCGCACTGCCTATCTGTGTCGGATGTCATTCGAAGACTGTGGAACTATTTATCTGTTGAGTCAGAGACTTCAATGAAATAAAAAGGATAAAACGCTCAACGCCATCACAGTGCCACCACCAGCCACCACTATCATGCCTTTTATACCTCCAGTTCCAGCCCATTCGAATTGCAATCGCATTTAACCAGCAGTCACCAGTTCTTGACTTCTCCACACGCATATAGCAACCGGGCGGCAAAATATCAAAGCCTGCCATCATTTGGCACATAAACTCAACCTTTGGAAACATTAAACGTTGCCGGCTGTCAGCTCTTATGTTACTACTGCCGCGCCGCGCCGCGACTTGCATCTTGTCGAATTGTCGGATTCGCAACGTTACATGCGACCCGACCAGGCGATCTTGTTGTGAGTTGTCGATTTGTTTCCGCTCTGCGACTGAGATCCTCCATTTAACATTTGCGCGGTCCTTTGGCCAAAAAATGCAGTGGCAGCTACGCCCAAATGTCGATGCCACGTGGTGACACATTTCCAAATTTGCAAACAAACCTACCTTTGTCGGTCTCGGTATACTTATTCCTATACAACATTCTGTTGCTCTACCGATGAGCGACGACCGACGATGGCGACGGGTCTGGACCACTACTTAAGCTCCAACTCTCTGTAAGTGGACCACCAAAGAGTTGTGTCTGTTTTGTGCATCCAGAGCTAAGTCAACTGCAGTTGGAAGGAGGCAAATAATGAACGACTCAATTAAGTGCATTCAATGGAGAAACACAATTAGGTGGCAGGTCATTCAGTGGTGACAGCAGCAGCGGCGGCGGCGAGAGCTCGGTGATGGTGATCGTGGAAGCGATGTAAGACTAGAAGAACAAATAATGCCTCCCCGGCCAGGTAAAGTGAAGACGGTACATGCGACATGACACATTTGGAAGCAGTAAAATCGTGTGGGAGTGAGTGTGCAACAAAAGGCAATGTCTTTATTTGTATACTCGGATGCTGAATGCCTATCACTGGCTAACTGGCATGGATACTCTGTGTGGGGGCAATCATTTCATGCTTTGCTCAGTGCGGCTTTATACATCTGCCCATCCAAAACTAAGCATTCGACTTTGCAATTGTTGCACAAAAAGAACTTGCAAGTTGATTTGTTGTTGTTGATTTTAATTCTAAGAAAAGCATACAAATGTTCCTAATATAGGAGTGGATTTTATGGTATTAACCATTTGCACAGTGCGAAAGTCAACATAAAATGTTCATACAAAAAACTTCCATAATAAAATTTAGATCTTTATTTTCGATTTATTCAGACAAAATAAACCGTTTATTAGTGCAAACAGATTTTTTAAGCTTTCGCCATTATGATTTCCTGGTACGAAATTTAAAATGGTACGCGATAAAATGGTGTGGAACGTATTCAGTTTTCATTTGATGATAGGGTGAAAGTACTTTTATTTAAAACAAGTTTCAATTCAGATAGCAAAGCCTTCTATACATATTGTTATCATCGCATTTAAATTTAAAATTGAATACGTTCCACAATATTTTCAACTCTGAAGGAAAAAATTGAAACAGTTTGAAGGCTTCTAAAATAGGTAATGCAAATAATTTTTTGTTTTTTTAAATAAGTGGAAATTGGAGCATTTTAATTCGTCACTAACATATTCATCGGTTGTGGATTGTGGAACATACATCAAATTCCCAAGCCTTCTTTTTCAGTATTTTCCAAAGAATTTTCAATAAATTTTCATTTTTTAACTGTAAGGCCACTCGTGGAATGAAAAATTAATGCATTCAACAATTCTCTATAGGTCATATTTCGAAAAAGTCCAATAACAAAGGAAAAACCTTACGCAGTGTCTAAAGGTTTTTCATTTAACCATTAATTATCTTTGACTTTAATTAGAACCTTTGGAACGTAAAACTTAAGAATTTCACATTGCAGATTTCGTATGAAATTTGTATTTTCACTTAAATTATGTAAATTAGTTCAACAGTCAATAAAACCTGTTTTCCGTCTAATGTTCATCGAATAATGTTTTTTCTTAAAATTTTTCCGATGGAAGATAAAGCCTTCGTTTTTTTCAAAAAAGATTTCAGGACTCGAACATAATCAAGGAATTCAAAATCCAGAAAATATAACATCTAAAAAACCCAAAATCTAGATAATTCAAAACTCAAAACACAGAAAACCAAAAATCCCTATAATCGAAAATCCCAAATAATCGAAAGCTCAAAGTTCAGTAAACCCAAAACTTCGGAATTCCGAATTCCCGAAGACTTTAACCTCTAATAGGCTGAAAGTTCGTGGAAAAATGTTAATTTTATCTGACTTTCATAATTTTGAGTGTTTAGGATTTTGGGTTTTTGGGCTTAGGGATTTTATGTTTTTGGGGATATTGGATTTATTTTATTCTGGATTTTTTTTTCATTTTAGTTTTTCAGTCTTTAGGATCATGGATTTTCTTAATTTTAAGTTTTTGGGACTATGGGTATTGTGGGATTTTGAGTTCTCCGTATTTTTGTATGTATTTTCTCAGAGATTATGACCCCAACTTGAATATATTATTTGTGGTGTTGTAACTAATATTTATTTAATTCGTATATCGAATTACTAGTTATAATCATGTGCTCCATGTTCTTAATTATTCCTCGATTAAAACGCAAATTCCTCACCTATATAAATTAACTTGAGAAAAACATAATGATTTTCACAACAAAGATTTTCTTTGAATCCATTCATGATATCATTCACTTCATATATTCGAATTTATTAGCAAGGAGTGGATTTTGTTTTCATTCCAATTTTTGTTTTCTTCTGTTGATATATTTACGCAACATGACGTTGATTACGTTCCTATTCATTGTACTATACCTACACCACAAATTCTTCACATGCTACTCTGTTGGGTGTAATAGCAATGTCAGCACCCATCAAAAGCAGATGACATTTTCTTTCTGCGAAAGAAAATTTCGACAGGCAGTTGGTGGTTTTGTTTTTCCTTCCCTTTTTCAATAATATTCTCTATGGCAACTCAGGAGACTTTTATGCACACAAAATACACACACCCATGACAAAATAACATAATATATCAATATTACTTGGCTTGTGAAAATATGGATATAATACAGTGCTGTGCAATTTTAACAAATCTTGTCAAATATTTTATGCTGTTATTTTTTGGATTTTCTTTAACCTTGTACCAAAGAAACTCATCTGAATTCAGATCATAAGATCTGTCAAAGATGAACTGAAAACGGTAGAAGAAGATTTCGGAAAAATGGCTAAGACATTTCATTTAATTTTATTTCATTTAAGTTTTGACAGATTTGGCTAATATTCTCTTTCAGAGATATCTTAAAAGTAACAATTTATGTTAGAAGTTTTGGTTCAAACTCCAACGTTTTTGATATTTGTGAAATTTTTGGAAAATTAAAATATCTTAATAGGCTAGAACATAATTGACGTAACTGTCAAAAAGATATAAAGTCTTTTTTTTGTAATTTAATCATTGGAAGCGAAGTAACCATAAATAATTTCGACTGATGGAATCCCGAAATAACAAAGTAACAAAAGAAATCAACAACAGAATTTTCAAAAAGTTTGACAAAATTCGAAAAGAGTCGTAACAATAGATTAACACAGCTCTGTACTATGGGTTTGGATCTAGAAATACATTATGAGCAAACAACACACAAAGGAAGTAGGTTTGAGTTGAGTATTATATACCTACCTACAAACATTTTAAGAGATGACATTTTTGACAGCGGCATGAAAATCAATTTGCAATACGTCAATCGTATGGTTGTTTTTATTTTTGTTTTCTGTCAATGTTTTTGGGCAAAATTACACGACAGCTCGATGTGACATGTTCCTCTCTTTTATTTTTATTTTTTGTTTGCTGTGAATATAATTATTTGAAAATGGAGGGCGAATGGGCGGGCGGTTGGGGGCGTCATGTATTTGTATCGCAGTAAGAAAACTATCTCTGTGTCTAAATAAAGTTTATTTTAGCCTACATTGAGAAAAGCTTACGTCTCCATATTTCTTCAAATTTTGCACTTTTTTAGGCGTGTGTTAACAGTGCTATTGAAAAAATTTAATCCAATAGTTAATTTTTGGCGTTCCCAAAAATATACTTCACTAATGTCAACAATTTTAAATGTCTACATTTTTTTGACATTTACCTTATGCAAGAAAATATTTTTGTCGATTAAATTTCAAATAAACCGAGGGTATGCGTAACGTTAGTATTTAACGGTCTCCAATAAATAAATATGAAAAATGTAAAAATAGGCAAAATAAAATAACCGACATACTTATCTTTGGAGCCCGGAAAATATGAAACGTGTTTGTTTAAAAATCCCTACATTCTTACGATAAAGTCAACAAAAATGCCCTGATTATGAAGTTAGGGTTTCGGGAAGAGTACCTACCAAAATTTAAAACCCAGAAAACTTTTATTTCAGAAATACCATACGGCTCGCTCAGCAAACTCAAACACATGAAAATTAAAAATCCCAAAAATTTAAAATACCAATAAATTTAAAATTCCAAATATTTTAAATACCAAAAATTCAAATTCGATTAAAATCCGGAAATGCTAAATATGAAAAATGTAAAAATAGGCAATATTGGAGCCCGGAAAACTTTTATTTCAGAAATACCATACGGCTCGCTCAGCAAACTCAAACACATGAAAATTAAAAATCCCAAAAATTCAAAATACCAAAAATTCAAAATCCCAAAAATCTAAAACATCAAAAAATTTAAAATCCCAAAAATTTTAAATTCCGAAAATTCAAAATCCCAAAAATTCAAAATCCCAGAAATTAAAAAATTCCGAAAATTCAAAATCCCAAAAATTCCTAAAATTAAAAATTCCAAAAAATCAAAATCCCGAAAATTCAAAGTCCTGAATATTCAAAATCCTGAAAACTCCAAAACACTAAATACCGAAATTCAAGTTGTTAGAAGCTCTCTGGGCTAAAAACTTTAATTTAATGCTTTTTCCTGTTGATTTCAACCTTTAAATGATATCATCTTCAGGAACATTTAAAGCCCATAAATAAAATTAATATGAATTCATTTACGAAATCAAGAACTGTAAAATTGTTGACATGAACCGCATCTACCCAATAATTGATGGCTAGAATAGTTCTACTTTGTATTGACAAATTACAGTTATTTGGAAGAACAATTGTGTGTCAAGTATAATTTTTTTTCTCGCCACCACAATTCTAGAACCCACTTATATGAAAAAATGGATTTTTTGTGTTGCTGTTGAAAAAGTGAAAAAAAATATTAGAAATCATTTGTCAAAAGTTGAATGTTATTAAAAGAGTTTTTACGCTTTTTCTGCATTTCACTCCTCTTGTCTTGTCACGCAATTATTCACTTCGTCCTTCCTTATGGCATTCATCTTCTCTATACAGTGAATTTTTCCCTGCCCTGTCATCCTTTACCACTCACTTATTCACTCACTTTGAAAACGGACAAGTACTAGTCTTGGCAAAAAAAAAACACACACATTCATAGATCTATGCATATATCCACAAAGAAATATATGTCAAGACAACTGACAGGAACAGATCCTTTTCTTGGAATCTTGGGCTTTTGCGGCATCCATCATCCTGTCGTTATGGGTCGTTGAAAAGAAATCTCCATACATTTTTCTCTGTTGCTGTTCTGACGTTTTCACTTTTTCGCCCAACTTTTTTCTGTTTTCGTTTCATTTGTTTTTTTTTTTTTTTTTTTTTGCCATTTTATTTGGAAGAAAGAAAAATATTGCCACATGACGTGAGGAAGGATCACGTAAATTTCCGTTCTATTGTCCTGGGCTCTAAGGAATGGAGGGGCTATGACTACTGAGAGGTACAACTGAGAGAAGACTAAGAGGGTGCAAAATTCAATGGTGGGTATGGAAAAAATTGAAGTAAAAATAATAAATTAAACACGAGGAGTCGTTTTCTTATTGATTTATCCTTGTGATTGATATCTGCTAATGAGAGTGATTTATCACTGTGTGTGATGTGGAAGTGGAACTTGGTTTTTTTCTTTCTCACTCAGCTCAGATATAAGGTCATACAGCAGCGGTATAGGGCTTGGGTATTGGCTTCAATTTAACTGACTGACATAACGGACGGGAAGGGCGGAAGATTTGTAAGGGGGAAGTCAAAAAGGAAAGAGAGTGTTAGATGTCCTGGGTGGTGTGCACTTTTGTCTTGTTGATGAATGGTGTAATTGGAAAAGTTGATGTTGATGATATTTGGAGATGATGCTGAAGGTTAATGGATTGATGATGATTCATGAGAAATCTATTTAGTTTGGTTTTGTGTGTTTTTTTTTTTTTTTTTTTTAGAGCAGGAAAATTGTTGGTGAGTGAAGGACATTGCATGAAAACATTTATAATGATTTATCTGTCGGGAATATTAGAATGACAGGTTTACTCTAGCTATTGCCATAGGTAACTATATTTACTCACATTAGTTTTTATTTAATCTTGTATAGGTACATTTCAGTCAAAAACTTGTTTCTTTTAAGTCATATTCTTCCGGCCATGTAGGTAACCTGACTGGAATCAGTAAGACAAAAATATTCATTTAAGGACTTGAGCTAAGAAAAACGCTAAACCGCCGTCTAAGTTATTATAAAGCTATTATTGAAGCATTTAGTTGTACCGGGAGTGCTATGATCTATCACTTAAGGTCAGCTGTTTAGATATTGCACGAAATACGCAAATAAAAAAAAAAAAATACGGAAAACCCAACGTCATGATGATTTCAAAAATCCAATATCCCCAAAACCCTTATTTCGTAAAAATGTTTCTGCAACTTCTATTTCGAGGTTTTTTGTGAGATTAAGAGTAGTTATTAGATTTTGGGTTTTCTTGATTATTTATTTTTTTTTAAAGCGAAAATCCTAAAAACTTACAGAATCGGCAACATTTTGCTTCCGGGTGGATTTTACCATTTCTGGTCAAGCAAAAGCTGTAAGGCCGGCCATTCACGGTCGAGCCAAATGGCTCGCGGTGCCCATTGGACTTGTAAATTTATAAGCTGCTGAAAGTCCAAATGGCTCGGCCGAACCCATTCACATGATGCAATTTGGCTCTATCGTTTATGGCCAGCTTAATGGAAGCATTTGCTTCATGATTCCCTGTTTATGTATCCAAATCCGATAATCCAAAATTCCAGAAAACCCAAAATCCCAAAATTCCAAAATCCTGCTGAAAACGAATGATTCCAAAAATTTAATATTCCTAAAACCCAAATTTTGTATTTATTTAGGTATGTCATATATTTTTTTTTTGAGACTTTTAATTCGGGATTTTATTTTTTTTTTGGTCTTAGGATTTTGATTTTGGTTTTTTTGTATTTTATGTTTTCTTGATTTCAAATTTTCGGGATTTTGGTTTGGTGGAAATTCGAACGTAAACACATAGATACGTTACATATGAAAGCTAACATCATGAAAACTAAAACCGAAAATTGTATATAACTTATCAGCCGATTTCCGAAAACCCAAATTCCTTCTGAAAACGCATTTGATTCCAAAAATCCAAAATCTCTAAAACCCTGATTTTGAATGGGACTTGTCATTCTGGTTTTTTATATTTTTGTTTCAGATTGAAGGGTTTCTTGATTTTGGGTTTTCAGATATCCCGAAATCCAAAGCGGACATCGAAAATTCTGAAAATTAAAATCCCAAAATTTCTGAAACCTTAAATCCAGACACCCAATTTTTGTTTACAATTTTTGAGGACATATTTTTGTCTATTGATTGAAGACCCGGGAAGGGACAAGTGTGGATCCAACGACCGGAAAGCCAAATACTGAGCCAAATACTGAAGTGGCTCCGATTTCAGACCTAAACATCTACTTTATGTCAAGTGCTTGTTTTTGGCCCATTTTCTGAAACGAAACTTAAATATTTATGTTTAACTTAAACGCTTTATGTTCTACTTTTTCCTCAGTTAAGTTGAACATACATATTCAAGTTTTGTTTCAGCAAATGTGCCTTAGGCCCATTTGCTGAAATGAAACTTAAATATTTATGTTCAACTTAAACGCTTATGTTTTACTTTTTCCTCAGCGTAAACTGTCACATAAGCTCTTATGTTGAACTTAAATATTTAAGTTTCGTTTCAGCAAATGGGCCTTAATGATGTAGAATAGGGGGCTCCGACCTCGGGGCCGATATTTCTACCTACTTAAACTTGATATATATTTAAAGCCATGTTATTACAATCTTATCAAACTAACTTGCTGACCTCGAATAGTTTCCTGTAAATATTCTTAACGTAGTAGCCGTGGCGTGATGGTTAGTGCGATGGACTGTCATGCCGGAGGTCTAAGGTTCGATCCCCAGCCTCGCCACCTATTTATTTAAAAGAAAAAACGGCTACTGCCTCTTGCGAGGAATTGACAAATCCTCCAAGAGTATCTCCTGTCACAGAAAAGTGCCGCTCGTTAGCCGTTCGGATTCGGCAATAAACTGTAGGTCCCCTCCATTCCTGCAGACACGCACACAGGAATGGTTGAGAGTTGTAAGTCACTAGGGCCTAGTTCTTCATGAGCTTTTGTGCCATCAAATTTATTTTTATTTTATTTATAAATATTCTTAACGAGAATTTTAATTAAAACTGGTGCATACCTTCTTATACCTATCGCTATGGTGTCGACGACAATTATTTATGCTTAGGGTTGCAAAAATGAAGACTAAAAAAAAAGACTTCCATCAAAGTCACAGTTTATTTATACGAAGTTCTTTTTTCACATACCTTCCTATACGCTAAGCCTCAAAGGAATTTATTTACCTTAACTATACACAATCTAGTCTTACTCTCTGGTGTTAATGACGCTTCCACATAGCCAGCCTAATAGCAATGGAATTTCACTTGGCTAAGAGGATTCCACAATTATCCGATTAACCGATGTACGGCAATGGCGTAAGCACATCAGGATAAAGAGTAATTATTGAGTGAGTCAGTGACTACAACTATACCTATACATTCTAGCCTGACCTGATGAACACCGAACTTGGCTACACCAATTCCAACCCCAACATTAACCCAACATGCGAAGTGGTGCTTCCTCTCTTAAGACCTGGTATTTATTCTCACCTCAGTGAGATTAGTTGGAATGGAATCCGCATGATGTTGAGCTTCTGCAAAGCAAACACAAAAATAAACATGTTTTTTTTATTTTTTTTAGAGGCTTAGAGGATTTGTTGACGGATTAGCAACGTGTGCTGAATTTTTATATATGTATATTGTTTTTTTTTTTTTTGTGAGGAATTTTTTACTATTTTATGGCAAGGACATTTAAATCAGTTAAGACTGATTGACATGTGCAGGAAACGAAAGCAAATTTGTGGTTTCATTAGAAAAAAGAAAAAGGAAAGTTTTAGATTGACAATGTATTGTGCTTAGTTTACGAGTGTAGAGAAGGAACTTACATAAGAGAAGTCTTGAGCAACAACTTGATAAGCTTTGTAGGATAAATAGGTTGATCTTGTATCAAAATTGGCTTCATTTAATTAAAATGGTAAAAAGAATTTGTAAAATAAATTGAAATAAAAAATTAAAATTAACTTTCCTGCAGCAAAGAATAGGATTAATAATAAAGAGCGTTTATACAGTGCAATTTTAAACAAACCTAATTAAACGCTAAGGACTTAAAATGTTGTGTTTTAGGCTTTGGGATTTAAGACCTTCACATGTGGGATATTCGCAAAAAAGTGTGCCATATAAAATGTAAGTAATTGGTCAAAAAAGGTCAAAGTTAATTAGAATTTGGTCAGACGAAGAAAACTTTTTATCCATGGTTAAAAATGTTCAATGTCATAAGGGATTAATACCACCTTATTTGTGGGATATTCGTAAAAAAGTATACCATTTGTGAAGCCACCGGACCAACAATTTCTGCAATTAATCAACACATCTCTAATGAGTTTTTAAAGTTTTTTTTTCGACTTATTGTTAGCCTATTGCTAATAATAGTTGACCTTTTTTGACCTTCTAGATGTTTTTTTTTTCTGCGAATATCCCACGCAGAGATGCTAAGCCTCAGAGCTTGAGCTTTATCAACATACTCATAAGTCATTTTATATAGAGCCACAAGAAGTTATCGAGCATAGGTATCTAATATTACCTCCTCTAGCTATAGTCTTTGCGTGAATGAACTGCATTTTATTTATAACATTGAAGACACGAGTTATCGATAAAAGTAAGAGCTGGAGCCAAATTATGTCAAAAGAAAACGATCTAACGACAGATTTTGATTATATGTACCTCTGTTACATCTGCAGAGAAAGACAGGGACAGCTATTGTCAAAACGATATCGTTCGATCGCATTCGTTTACCGGAATCAGGTCTTGATGCTTTCCTTAGTGTTATTTGTCAACAATTTTTTTTCTCTGTTAAGATTAATTTAATTTGATATAAATACAAATAGACTTTGCATATCTATACTAATGCTTGTATTTTCATTGCAGATGCCGTGCAAGTTCAACTCAATCAAAGGTAAGTCCATTTGTTTATTTATAATTTTTAAATATTTTTTTTTACAAATAATTGCCATCGAATAAATACTTCCTCTATTATCAGACATTTTCATTCAAATTAAATGCCCTTATGGCCAGTTTTTCAGTACTCTGGGTTAAATATGAGTTAGAGCCACCTTGTACAAACATCTTAATCGTGGTTCAGCAATTTAAATTAACCGATTTCGGCGGATTAACTAAGGCTCAGTCGTGGTTAAGAGTTTTACCCAGTTTGAACCTCAATTAATCCGTCGAAATCAGAGAGTTGAAATCTTGAACTCAGGCTGAACTACGTTTGTGCAACTGGCTCTTAATCAGATATCAAAAACTATATAGTCTTGAAAAAATGTTGATATTATGTGTGTTTTGTTGAGCTCCTTACTTAATTAATCATAAGGAATATTGCACATTATGTCAACGTTTTGTATACCCATGTTCGGTTTTACAAATATTTAACCGGCTTTTAAATCTTTAAATGACGTAATTTGTATGGATTAGTAAAAAACAGCTTTATGAAATTGGCCACTTATTAAAACTTTAACCGCCATATTATTCACTCGATACATCCAGATTTAAACTTAAATCCAGATGAATTTACATTGAATTTGTGTGATTTACATCCAGATTTAAGTTTTAATCTAGATGTATTGAGTGAATAATATGGCCGTAAGCTATCAACCAAACTTCATCGCTCAATGTGGAACATTTCGAAATGTGCCCTGTTATGAATACTTCATGGGACTGTACTTGTACTTAAAATCCCGATTCTCAAAGCTAATTGAGAGTAAATAAAATGAAACGTCAATTAGGGATAAAAATCCCTCTTAACAATTTTGGATTTAGCTATGCAGTTTTTAAATTAAGTGAAGAGTTAGTCACTAGTCAGCCTTATCATCGTATTCGATCGGAACGTAATTTTCTTCGATTTCTGCGAAATGTATACGAATTTTGTATCATTGTAGCCGTTCCGCCGATAGGCCAATCGGACAGATCTACGAAACAAAATTTAATGTGCGTTGAAAATGTCAAATTCGTGCGTTGCATTCCGATAAAATGTCAAAATGGCGAAATCACGAATTCATGCGATGTGTGAAGATATTTGCTTTCCGATTTCCCCGACAGGAAATTAGAAGTAGAATTGCAACTATCTCTTTGGGGCCGAACAGATTTTTCGAAAAATAATTTATCTTTAACAATTCAAACAAATTAATTAATTCCAGATTTTGGGGTATCGTGCCCCATTGTGCGTGTCGTTTTAAGAAATTTGTGGAAAATTGTATTTACTTTCATTTTTAAAGGAGGTTTTTAAGGTTTTCAGGATTTTAAAATTTTTTTAAAACTGATTTAAGGGGGCGCAAGATGATTTTCGAAAAAAAACTAAAACTGATAAATGTACATTGTACATATGTACATACCAGTCTAGTGCGTAGGTATACATTGCAAAAAAAAAAACAAACAATTTTGTTCTCATTGTTCACATGTGATAAAGCAGCATTTCTAATAAATGAATGAATACGTCACATAAAAAACATTTGTCATCAATCCATTATCTGCCCCATCATAAATTTTATCTAAAAGCCTTTTGGGTGTTTTTATACCTCCTCAAATGTTATATAGAATCAAAAAACCCTCATCATAATCATAGCAGACACTCTGTGTGCTTACAACAAAAAAGGAGAAGAAAAAAAAAAAACCTGGGGAATATGGTTAAATTTTCCATCAATTTGCATGACAAACTTCTAGCATCAATCAAAATTTCGTTCGACATCTCTCATTCTCTAACTCTGCCTTTCTATGACATCCGTTCCTCTATATAAATAATTGTCCTTTGAGTCAAACAAAAAAAAAAAAAAAAAATATCAAAACCCAACATCACATATGTGGTCACAATAAATGGCAATAAATTACACATTCAACGTGTCCATGGTCCCCGGGCGGAAAATCCTTGGAAAATTAGTCTGATTTATTGCTTATGGCAGCGTAAAGGCACATAATCGAGAGAAGAGGTGAAGTTTTAGCCCATTTTTCTATATCTGTATGTATATAGGGAACGTTGTAAGTCCCTTTATCCGTTCTCATCGCACACATCGTGATGTGCAATTTATACATTTGCTCTGCCCTGCCAAAACTTTCTGACATTTGATATGTTTTCCCCTAATTTTCTAAACTCCTCTATGGCAACCACAAAACTGCAGGACTTTCGTTGCGCATATGCCTCGTGCAATATAAATTATCACTCGTCTGTAAGGAGCGGATTTGTCATGAGGGGGCAATACGAGCAGCTGTCGAGGGCGCCAACATTTTTGAAAATGAAATAGCCTTGATTTAGTAATTATTGAATTCGAAATTAAATAAAACTTGAATTAGTAAAGTTGGTTGCGGGAAAAATACTTTTGAAAAAATCAAAACTAAAAACTTGATTTTCTCTCGAATTTCTTTTTGCTTATAAAAAATCGTTTTCTAATTTTTAAACTATCGAATCAAAACGATAATCCGATTCTAAAATCGTAAAGGAGATGTACGGCCAAGCATAACCCAATAATAAGGCAAGATTAGTTTTAATTCACGAAACCAATACTTGCCCTATACAGAGCTGTTTTCTGTGCGAGAAAAGTAAATGTATGTACTTGGCGGTACTCTCAAAAGCTGCTAAAAGGCAAATTAAAAATTCTAAATCCACTCCTGTTCTTTACTTTGCGTGATTGAAAAATAAAAAATAGAAACAAAATTGCAGCAATAATATTTGTCTTCCATCATTCTTCTGACAATGGGCTCACATTTTCGTCTATACAAATGCAAACAACGCCTCAAGGGTTGCTTAAGGGGTGTTGAATTGCAAAATACAACAAAAAAAAAATAAAATAAATTGCACGAAACATAAAATCCAACCGATCAACAACAAACCCCTTTTTCGATTCATTTGATCTGCTTTGTGTGTTTTTTCCACATTTTGTTTGCATTGCGTTTGTAATGGCAGTTTCGTTTTTTTTTTTTTTTTTGAAAAATTGTATCAAATCAATCAAAGGACAAACCCTCATAATTCATGTCAGATAACGTAACAGAAGACGAATCGGTTAAAGTTAAAGGCTCTGCCACTTTTATATGACAAGCAGGAGTGAGTAGAATTACGAGCAGTATGATTATTTTTTGTTTTCTTTTCTTTATTTCCATTAAGGTTAGGGGAGCAAACAAAAAAAACACCACCACCAACACCAAACCAAAACAAGGATAAATTATAAATAATAATGGTAAATAATAACGTAATTGACAGGGATATTTGACAGATATACATTTCGTGATAAGGGATCGTTGACAAGAAGGTGTTTGTCATCAAAAACAAAAAAAAAAAGTATAAAATTCAAGAACATGTGCGGAAAAGGGATTTGCATAAATTTTCTTTTCATATTTTTTTTTTTTTTTTTTTGAATTAAATGTACGATTTGGAAAAGTAAATAAAAATGATCAAATAATTTTCCATCGATGTGGATTATTCATATAAGTTTTCAGTAATTTTGTATTTCTTGTTAGAAAATAACAACAACGAAAATCATAATTTAATTATATTTGCTCAAATGGTTTCTGTTACAAGGTGGTGATTTGTATAAAATGCTTAAAATAGCTGGAGCTAGTATACTTTCACACGAAAAAACGAGTTGCTGGAGATTTTTCTGACGTTTTCCTTTAATTTCCTTAACAATCTCAATTGTAGGTACCTTTCACACGAAGAAACAAAATCGTAGGAGATTTTCTTTATTTTTCTTTTAAAGTACTTTGCTTGAATGCACACAAACGTAGTGTGAAGATGAATGTCAAGAAAATCTCCTCAATTCGTTGACCGGTCAGATATTGTTTACCCTTCTTACTTCCTGCCCTTCTCACCCAGGAACGCAAAGTTGCTGGAAACTCAGTTTCTTCGTGTTAAAGGGGACCTTGAGTAGATTAGGTTAGGTTGGGTTAAGAACAGATAAAATATCGTATGGGAGGGTTGGGGTGAAATTACCCCCATTTATAGGCGAGAAGTGTAATTTTCGAAAAAACGAAGGTTTTAAAGTCAATCCAACTGTTTAAAAAAAAAAAAAACAAAAAAGTGGGTTAAATGGAAACGTGGTTGACTGTGTAAAAATAAGTGTCTTAAAACTGAATCAGTGGAAATAGGATCTTTGGAGCACCAACATAATGGTTTGATGTCGAATTTAAGGGGAACTTACTTCTGTTATATTCAATTTTCTCAAAAACTAGAAGACATTTTGACATCTCGTTGTGAGGGTTCTGGTCTCCGTAACAAAACTTGCGTTATATCTTAAGATTTTTAGCAAGAAAATTCCACAATTGGTTACATAAACTACTATAAGGGGAACAAAATTCCTAAGAATTTTTGTTTACCCAGAACGAGTACATATACCATGCTATTGGTTCCAATTCAAGACTGCCTATCTCAATCTTCAGAGCCAATCCTTATCCCGAAGTTACGGATCTAGTTTGCTGACTTCCCTTACCTACATTATTCTACCGTCACTGTTTTAGGCGTGTTCAGCTAGAGTTTCTTAAGAAAATAGGTATACTATGATGCAAGTTAGAAAATGTTTAAAAAGGCTTTAAAGTTAGAAAATTGTCAAGTAAGTAGAGTATCATGTTAATACCTTAACATCAAGCTGTTTAAAATTTTGCGCCATTTTTATTTTTCTTTTTTAAATTTGCCTTTTTTTTGTTTTTAAAATACAATTTTTATATTATATTCTTTTTTCTATAAGGTAATATTTTTATTTTTAAAATTTTATTTTTAATATATTTTTAACTTGAAAATTTTCGACTTTCGCCTTGAAATTAAGACCGACTAACTCGTGATCAACCATTTTTCACATGAAACTCTTCTCCACTTCAATCCTCCAAGTTTTCATTCGATTATTTGATACTATGTACCACCAATAGCGGCTCCATGCAGGCTTACGC
Organism: Epistrophella euchroma; assembly: GCA_947049315.1. Taxonomy (NCBI): domain Eukaryota; kingdom Metazoa; phylum Arthropoda; class Insecta; order Diptera; family Syrphidae; genus Epistrophella; species Epistrophella euchroma. The sequence goes on from OX346248.1 coordinate 60,051,771, forward strand.
CAAACACTTCTAAGCACACCATTTACCCTTTTACTCACTAAAGTTTTAAAATTTTATTTCAATTGAAACTGAAATTAAATCATTTACTTTAGCGGTAACTTACAACATAAGCGCCATCCATTTTAAGGGCTTGTTGCTACGGAACTAGCCCTTAAAAAAATCCTAGGTTATAATTTAGTAATCACTGGGAAATTTTCCTCAAAATAGTAAGGGTTGATTATTCCTAATCTTGACTTAATACTATCAGCCTTTTCGATTGTTGAGTTCTTGGTGAAAGCTCCCGTTACAGGATTTGTTTATAAAATCGGCCATAAGAGTTTTTTTTCTCACAAAAACTTGTCGAAATCTTTTTTTTTCCTGTTGAAATCAATCAATTTTGGTACCTACAGGTACCTACCTACATACCTGTCAAAAACCAATACCGGCAAATGGCTTTGAAATGCAAAAAAAAAATTAATCCTTTGTTCCGATAGTATTCCCCAGTTTCATGAATTTTTTTAATCAAATTCCTTGCCGCAACTCTTACAGTAGGGACGATCATAAAAAGTATACAATATTTTTTTTTTTTAATAACAAAGAATTTCTATAAAAGAATAATATCTAAATTTTTATGATTAATGAATTTATTTTGACAAACTATTAATAACTTATTTTTTCTCAGAACTTTCAAATTTTTCATAATTTTCATGTGAGAAAATAATTTTTTTTACAAAAAAAAAAGTCCTTTAGGTGAATTAAGATGTATTTTTTCTTAACAAAACACAAAAAAATTCGGTATTATATCAAACAAGAAATTATAAGCCATTCAATGCTGAATACCTAGACCAAAACTTATTCTATTAATAACCAAATCTTTCAACTTGACTGACTGATGTCAAACAAATGTGCAAGTCATCAAAAAACCACCACTCTAAACGGATAGATACATAACAACAACAACAACAACACAACAACAAAAAAAATAACATTCAAAATTAATTAGATTCTTGGGATATAATCCTAATGATGGGGTCATGACATGGAACATATGTAGCACAATGCCTTTATCATCATCATCTTCATCATCATCGTCATCATCAACAACAACATCAGCTTCGGGTTCAGCTCCTGACTTTTTTCCAAATCATGCTCCATTCATTTTTCACTCGTCCGTGTCAAAGGTAAATAATTCTTCCGAGCGTTTGACAGCTTACATCCTCTAGGGATCCAGAAACATAGGGGGAAAACACCAAGACAGCTAGCTCCCTTAAATAGAATTTCATTCCTTTTCCAAAAAATTCTAGAGTGAGAGTGAGAAAATAACAATTTTCTTCTTATTTTTTTTTTTTTTAATTTATCTATGCCGTACGTGTCCAATCGAAGTTTTGCTCGCTTAAACGAAATCCATCGTTTGGGAAAAAAGAGTCACCTTTTTGCTCTTTCTATAAGTCGCGCGCAGCGTGTATGCGGTCCTTGAGTCATAAAGATGACAAAACAGGCCCGCGGGGACACCTCCTCTTCCTTTATAAGAAAAAAAATCCTGGAAAAAAAAATCTTAAGGATTATTTATGACTAGCTATTGACTTTACTGTACAATAGCTAATTGTTGAATCGAGCATAGCTGAATGGATGCTTTGCTAAGTATTTATGTCCTTTGAGGCTTGGCAATATGGTATGACTAATTATATTGTATGTACCTATATAGCTCTATATGTCATTAACAATTTATTGTAAAATGTGTGTACAGAAGGAGGAGTAAAGGAAATGGCATTTATTCTTTTGTGTTAAGAACCTTTTTTTTCCATCTGTAGAATATTTTTGTTATCATCAGATTTAGGGATTTTCTAAAGTTGCAATAAATTAAAAAGAAAATAATATAAATGATTTTACAACCTTGCTGCAGTTAATATTAATGAAGTTTTTGTGACTCTTGCAAATCGATTCGGGGAAAAATTTTACAATTTTCTTTTCAGCGTTGTGGAATGCCTTTTAATTTACCATAAATCATCCAAAGGAACTATTTTACCTACAGTTAACTGCAAGGACGTTCTAGATTGGATTTTTTTCTTCTACTATGAACTCTTTAAAGTACCATCAAATTACATGAGATTTTGCCTATTTTTTCATTTTTTTTGTCGCGGATAGAAATAACACAAAAAATCAGTGAACTATGTTTTTCTCATCGAAAAATCCTCTACTTTTTAGAATTTTTTTTTAGCTGCGAAAAAAAAATGACGGAACATTGAAATGGCTGATTACCTACAGAAAAATTAAATTTTTAAGATAGAAGCAGGAGGTTCTGCGACGATTTTTTTTATAATTTATTTAGAGTCTTTGTGGGGGTCTTTGGAAATCACCCATTTAACGACAACTCTAATGCACCTACCTTACACAAGTAAGTTCTGTATATCCCAGGCAAACTGTACTTTTACTGTGTAAATAATCCAAGCGAAGATTTTAAACGCAATAATCATTGTTTTGGCATACGAAATACTGACTGAAAAGTTAATTTATCGACTGCAGCAGCTTACATAAAAAGTTATTCAAGGTGGCATGTCGATAATATACGTCTTTCGCTTACAGCACTTAAAGCGTAAATTATATAGTTTTTGTATTACAAAATTTGTGGATTACGTTAGCCCTTAAAAAACGACGAAATTTTTCCTTATGAACGCAGAGAAATAATTTTTTTTTTACTATGCAAAGTTTCAGTATTTGGACGAGACTTTCATGACTAACAAACTTAAGTCGCTTTGAACAGCATTCATATTTGCATGACTTTCTGTTTTTCATGTGCGTTAAATTAGCACCGCCATTTTTGATTTTCGTTAAAAAAAAATTTGTGCTGTATTATGCTCAACTTGTGCTGCGATGTGTCCGTAAATATTTTTTTTCAAATTCGCAGATTCGCAAATTTTACGAATGAAATTTTTTTTTTTAAATTAAGTTTTTCTTAAAACTAAAGTAGTGCTGTTTTGTGCTAAAAAAATGATACTAAGAACCGAAGAGATAAAAAAAAACATTCGCATATTTGCAACTTTTACAAGCAAACGCAAATGTTGCGCAGCACCTAAGCACATTGAAAAAAAATTTTACGGCACAACGCAGCACAAGATGAGCACAGTACAGCACATTCTTTATTTTTTTGAAAATCGCAAATAGCGGTGTTAACTTTACACTTCGCAAAATGAATTTTTGGCTCTAAAATTTGCAAATTTGCGAATTAAAAAAAAAATTCACGGCACAAATAGTACAAGTTGGGCACAATACAGCACAATCTTTATTTTTTTTTGAAAGTCGAAAATGGCGGTGCTAACTTCACGCTAAGGTGCTTCGCAACATTTGCGTTTGCTTGAAAAAGTTGCAAATATGCGAATTTTTTTTATCTCTTCGGCTCTTAGTATAATTTTTTGAGCACAAAATAGCACCACTTTAAGTTTTTAGAAAAACTTAATTTAAAAAAAAAAACGTTTCCTGGAGATTTGAGAGATATTATTCACACTCAGGAAAATGAGTTTCCTATTGAAACTTTTTCCAGAGATCTGGTCCTAAGATCGATTCCTGCACTGCGCCTGATGTCACTAGCTTTTTTCGTGGGCCTTCTGTGGTCGCAGGTCTCGGTCCCTGAGATAGTCCTTCACCATCCGCAGGAGATATGGTGGAATGTGGAATCTGCGTTCGAGCGCGTCCTATATATCGCTCCGCCTGGCTGAGTTGAAGGACGTACGGAATGTCCAGTGTTGCCAGCAATACGTTCTTCCTAGAGTAATGGTTTCCCTGTTGGGCGATTTGGGCGGCGGCGTTCACTACTTCCTTTACGGCACCAATCGTAGAGCGGCCTCTCCGGAAGCCGTACTGCCTCTCTGACAGATCACCTGACGCTTGTACTGCCTCTATGAGCCGTGGCTTCAGTTTCCCCGCGGTGTCGAGCATACACAGAGGCTTGTATGCCAATGGGGAATCCGGATCTCATTTGGCCTTTGCTGACAAGCACCAAGCGTTGTTTCTTCCAGCTCTTTGGCAAGATGCCTTCCTCATATTTCGAACACTTAACATCTTAGGTTTGCTGATTATCGTAAAGTGTTCCAAGTTCTACCCATAGCCATAATATACAAGAGACAAGAAAATAAGCCATCCAGCATAAGACTTATCAAGTGTGAAGGCCCCGTAGCGTCATTTCACGACTCAAGGGCGTCAAAATTAGAAAAAAATGTTAACACAAAAATTTAAATTTAACTTTTAGGAAATGACATACAAATGGTCTCTACTAAATTTGAAGCAAATCGGCCCATCCGTTTAGGTTCATAACTCGATGTGATCAAAAAACGTACAGACGCACGTACCGACTGAAAAACTAGAGCTTCTTAGACCGACACATGAATAAACAAACAAGCTAAAAATATTAAACTTAAGCTAAAGTATCCTCAAAGCTCAAGCTATAAAGTGTATTCTTTTTTTTTTATTCACATAAAACAAAGTTTAAGCTAGCACTGTCTAGCTTAAGCTTAGTGTAAGCTATGACTAGCTAGCTAGAAAGGACTTCTTTCAAAGACAGCTTTTACTTTTTTTTGTATTCACAAGACCATGTGTTCTGGAAAAGATTTACATGCGCTTATCCTTCACATAAAATCTTTTCCATCATACTTTTTGGTGGAAAATAATTTTCAAGCTGTTCGTTCCTCAAGTTTTTACGGAATTATTATGAAAATAAAATCCATATACCTAATTTAAGCTTAAATCAAGCCCATATAATAAAACTCCTATAATAAATTCAGACTTTTTTTAAACGTCCGAACCTTAATTGTATAAATCCAGGGAAAATTACAATTTACAAAATGCTCTTAAGATTATTAATGACAGAAAAATGAAAAAAAAAAAAAAAAATAAATAGCTATATCCTATTCACACAAATGTCTAAAAATTATCTCAGTCACGAAGAAGGTTCTTTGCACCTTTTAGCAAAAAAATAAAATAAAAATAATGAATGAAGTCCTTCATCTGCTACCATTAAGGGTCATAAATCAAATGGCAACGACTTATAATATTTTTATAAAATAACTGTACCTATTTTGAAAAATATAGAAGGAGAAAAAAAAAGTGTATAATGATAAATCTGTGCAACTAAATGGGCAACTGTCTTTTTGATAAAGAACATCAGCCCAACTGTTGTCCTTGTCGTCCTTCGTCTTTATCGTCGACACACGGAGCGGAGGGACATCATTAAATTGACAGATTTTGAAAGAACGCTTTCTCTTTTTCGATTAATCATTTTGCCACTTTGTACGAGAGACCCAACTTTTCCTATAGTCCTTTCGAGGACAGACAACATATAGAAGGAGAGAGAGAGAGAGAACGAGCGAATTTATTTCTCATAAATAACAGCAGTCCTTTTTTTGTGTTGTTACTTTAGCACGGCAGGTTAACACTCTGAAATCTATATGTGTGACACTCGGTATTCGAAGTCAAGGCCTTTCGCAGATGTTTCTTTGTCATTTTACTGTCGCCTCTAATTGTTCCGTAAAACTATATATGTATAATGTATAAATGACATCTCTCCATGGAGTGCAAAGATATAGGAAACAATAAATACTGTCGTAAAAATTTATTACTTTCTGACCACCATGAAACCATTATCGAAAAGGACATCGACACTTAATGTCAAAGAGACAAAAAGCCCCAGGACATTTTGCCTTTATATACCCTATATGCCCGATTTCCAATCTTTCTCTTGTCGAAATGGTAAAAAGGATCACCACCATCTATATATTTATAGAGCATAGAGGACTGGCAAATGAAAAATTATGCAGTTAGACAGGGTATAAATTCTGTACATATCTCTATATCTGTATCTATTGTATTATGCAGACATTAATTGTGATCCTTGGAAAGGATAATAAATAGGCACACGTTACACAGCAAACACACATTAAATGTGTTATAAATTTATCTTTGTGTTGTGTAATGTTCTTTCCTTTCTATAGATATCCTTTTTCTCTTTCTCTCTCTGACTCTCTGTGACACTGGATAATGGCCTTGAGTTTTATTTCATTGTTGTTGTTTTATTTTGTTTTGTGTGATTTATTGAGTCGTCCTTGTCGCCGTGGTGTCCTTATGTTTTTATGGACCGACCCCAAGAGTGCTAACAAGCTACAAACCCATCAATGACGAACACGATGTTGGTGGTAGTGCGTGTTATCGAATCGACAGTTTTGTTTGAATTTGATGCGTGGCGTGACATACGATGACAAAAGGATACGAAGGGATGGCCTTGGATTTTGTCGTTTTTTTTTACGGAGAGGAGATTAATGCTGATTTGTTGGTTGGAAGATCTTTAACTAATTCAATTTTATAAATGAGATTCGTTATTTTATCAATTATTTCCTGACACAAGCAGTTTATTTTTGAAAAGACAAATTAGTATGATTTCCTTTTGGAGATCAGCATTCGCCATCGCCATACTTCTTATTAAGGTGAGAGAATGGTTAAATCAACGGTTTTTATCTGCTATGATGTAGCTGGAGAAGAGATTCTTTTTTCCCATTTGTTATGTTTTTGAAAATGATGATATTTAAAATTTTATCAAAATTCTACAAGTCTAGGAGACATGTACCTATCTGGTTTAATTTGTTTGAAATTTTATAAAAAAACATTAACTATCAAAAATATTTGAGTTGTATGAATAACATAAAATTTTAGAAATAAAATAGGATTTTTAAATTTTTTGTTTAATTTTTTTTCTTTTCTTAATTTGAACTTTTTTCGCTTTTTTTTATTTTTTTTTTCTTCATTATTTCCTTGTTTGTTTATTTTTTTTTTCAACATTGAGTTGTATCAAAACGAAATTTTAGAAAAAAAAATAGGGTTTGTAAATTTTTGTTTTAATTTTTTTCTTTTCTTAATTTGAACTTTTTTCGCTTTTTTTTTATTTTTTCTTTTCATTTTTTTTCATATTTTTAATTTTTTTTTGTTCATTATTCCCTTTTTTGTTTATTTTTTTTTGTTCAATATTCCTTTTTTTTTTCGTTTTTGTATTTTTTTTTAATGGTTTTTTTTTTTATATTTTTTTTAATCGTTTTTTTTTTTATATTTTCATTTTTTCCATTTTTGTTTTCATTTTTTTTTTTTTATTTTTTTTTTTTTTTTTTTTTTTTCTTTTTTTTTTAGATTTAAAAAGGTAATTTGAGTTTTTTATTCGAAGTCGAAGGCCTTATGTACACCTTCTGATAAAATAAGTTTTTTTTTTTTTTTTTACAGAATATCAAAGTGTTATGAAATGTGTTATAGTGTCCTAGGCTAAAGAATTTTCAAATATTTTCAAGCCCAACTATAAAATATAGCCTTTAGATTGAGTGTCGTACCGGTTTATCTTAAACGTATTAATATTACTTAATAACCTTTATCAATATTAAAAGAAAATGTAATAACAATTATTATAATATTATAACAGCACGAAATTTCGTTGTGATCCAGCAATTAAAAAAATTTGAAGCCCGTTCTTGGAAAAAAAATTACACGAAACCAACCAACGCTTCGAGACCGACACTTCAACAGACACGGGCTAATGAAAAATCAGTTTCGGTCGAAATTCATATTGTTTATTTTTTTATGATTTCTTAGAAACCCAAACCATCCCTCTTATTCTCCAGTCCAATATGCTAGAATTCATGATGCATTCAAGTCAAGTTTATAGCTTTGACCGTAAACTGTTTTGAAAAATTTTATTGCACAAAATTATGTTTTATTACCCGCACTTTCGACGGGACTAACTGATTCCCCGCCTACCAAACTTGAATGTGGGTGTTCCACAATATAAATCCATTCATTCAGTTCAGTCAGGACTATAGTATATATCCGTATGCATGAACAAGAAGAACGAATTGAATTTAGAAATTCCCAAGCCAGATCCCAGTGAATACCACGAATTCGTGTAAATATGAAATTTTACGACTTGTTGGATACTTAGATACAAATTTTCGGTTGATTACATTAAGCGTTGGGTCGGTCGGTTGGTTGGTCGGAACTGGCGCTATGCATACTAAGTGAATTGGCCACATGGGAGTATAGTGTGGAGGATACACTGAAACTGCTACAATGGGCAATTTTGCTATTAGCATTTTAGTTGAGCATTTGTGTTTAACCCTTGTGTGTGTTGGGCATTTACATACATCATCATTCTCTGGGACAAGTTGTTGTTATTGTTTTTGCGTATTCCTGTGAATCCCTCTAGCAGCTGTATTGTTGCAGCCAAGGTGCAGCATATAAGGCTAAACCTGGTTAAATGTGGTAATTATGTATGCAGCTGGGGAATGCTCTCTCTGGCGCCAGCAATAGCTGAAATTATATTAGATTCAAGTTGTTTATACATATCTTAGTTTTGGATGATAATTAATTATATTATAGACAAACAGGTAACCAAATTTAAATTGCTTGTGTACGGTTAATTTATTTATTTTAAGCCTGTCTGCTGCTTATTTTGGGCATACAGGAAGCCCGAAGCTTATACTATTTTTGGTGTAGGTACCTAATATGGTCGTTCGTTGAACAAACTTGTTTTTTTTTTTACTCTATAGTTTAAAGGCTTAATATGAAATTTGCGAACATAATGCGAAATCATAATTTTTTGCAAATTACAAAATGCGAAATCGTTAAAATTTAAAACAACAAGTTAAGTAAATCAAATATTACAAAAATTCGGAATATAAAAATGCGAAATTTGAAATTAAAAAAAAAAGAAATAACGAAAATACTTACAAACTTGCTTTATAAAAATTGCAAACAAATAAAATGCGATATAATGTAAGTACATACATACGTATTACTCTTAATTTCAAAATAAAGAAATAATAATGCTAATGTAAACTTGCGAAGCAAAAATTGCAAAACGGAAAAGAGGCAAGATATTCACTCTAACTTGTAAAAAAATTGCGAACACTCAAAATGGAAAATTATCAAAAATTCAAGAAAAAAAAATGCGAAAGCTGCACAAGTTAATTTGAAATTATAACAGTTGCGAAACAAAAATTCCGAACAAATCGAATTATAAATTATTTAAATTCAAGACAGTTAAATACGGGAACTAAAGGAAAATTCGAAACTATAATGAAAGAAAGAAAAAATGCGAAATTTTTAAATCGAAGAAAAAATCCAAACGGTAAAGAAAATAAAACTTGCGAAAAAAAAGAAAAAATGCGAAATTGCAGGAAAATAAATACGAAATGATAAAGTACCGTTATTTCGAAAATTGCGAATGCATTAGCTGCAAAGTTATTAAAATTTAAGGCAACGAAATGTTAAGGAAAACAAAATAGAAACCCGCTATACAAAACTGCGAAGAACCTAAATGCGAAACTGTTAAGATTACAGAATGCAAACTTTGTATTCAAAAAATGCCAATAAATAAAACGCTAAATTAATAAAAAGCCGAGAAAGAAAATGTGAAAGTTGCAGGATACAATATCTCAAATGATTACGGAACTCAAATGAATAAAATGTGAAGTTATTTACAATCCAGTAAAACACGGTAACTATCAGGAAATATGGAATTATAACGGAAGTTAAAAAAAAAATTGCAAACTTGCTAAAGAAATTGAAAATAAGAAAATAATTCAAAATGATAAATTAAAGTAAAATGCAAACTTGCGAAGTGAAAATTGCGAATTCAAAAAAATTTGCAAACAAGCTAAATGCGAAATTTTTAAAATCAAAGAATTCAAACTTGCAACAAAAAATGCCAACAAGTAAAATGCGCTATTAGTAAAAAATAAAGAAAGCAAATATGATGCAAATTTTCTGATAAAAAAATCTTGCAAACTTTGCTAAACTTGCGAATAAATAAAATACAAATTTTTTTAATTTAAAAGTGAATTCGAAATGATAAAATTCAACCAAAATAATAATTTGCGAAATATAAATTCTAAAAAAAAAATAAAATTCAAGGCATCAAAATGCGAAATAGCCAAACCATAAATTAAGTTCTGTTAGTTAAAAAATCGAGTTGCAAGTGTTGAATATCCCGTTATATGTTTCGTATTTCGTTTTCCTAATTTACGATCGAGGATTACCACAAGAAAAGAGATTATTTTTCACAGCTCTTTTGTCCGACAATAACGAATGAGAATGGTAATAAATTTTGAAAAGAAAGTAACTTAACTCCTATGGAAAGAAGGATGATTGCACTCCATGTAGGTATATATCTATTTCCTACCTACTGGCTTGTTCCTGGATGGCAAAAGGACACATAAACATCATTTCGTTGCGCTATATGTGGTGCAATTATCGCATTGTAAAAATCTTAAATAAAATTTCTTTGTATTTTATTTATAGGTTAGAAGACGACAACAACGATAAAGACGACAAAAACGATACAGACAACGACGACGACGCACCTATTGCCTGTTTCTTCTTTTTCGAGAATCCAATATTGTCCCATCTATTGTTTTTGCTCTTAAGTTGTGTCGCCTTATCCTCCGGTTGCAGGATGTCGTAAATTTTACGGCACCTGGCTACGAACAACAACAATACCATAACAGACCAAAAAAAAAAAAAATAATATAGTTTTCTATGTGCGATGTGGATAGAAATCAGAATTTATAGACTTTCATTGTTCTGGTCACATATTGTTGTTTTCTGCTAAATGCCTTCTTATATATGGAAAGTCCATTAAAAAGGACATTCGAGATGACAACGTAAACCCAATGAATGCTGGCATACAGAGTAGAAGCAGGTGCGTTACAAATTGTGCAACAGAAACACACCCAAATGTAATCTCCGTGTAATTTGAGTAAGGGGGCACCCTAAGAATATATAAAATATCACTCTTCTTTTGTAGCAGGCATTTCGGGTTTTACGGCGGATTGCAAGAAGTTTATTAAAATTCTGTCCTCACATCGAACGGCCAGAGCCAACGCCATCCAGTCACAACTTATCGTTATTATCCTTCCTTGGAAGTGAAACATCGGGTATCAATTATGCTGTCTAGCTCTCAATTAAATCCAAAGATTTGTCACGTGCATTCCGGAAGGATATCTCTCCTCGAATAAAAATATCTCTGTAAGAGAATTGGTTTCTGACAAGCCAAAATTTGGACCATGAAATTTGTTCCCTTTTCCTTTTTATAGTTTTTGTTTCCCTTCAAAAATACACCAGGAATAGGTAGGTAAATCTAACATTGAACATTATGACGTTGTCAGCAAAAAAGGACGACTTGCAAACCAAAGTCCAGTCATTAGGGCCAAAAATGGGTCTATCAACTGTCTTAAACACACAATTTTATCACACCCTTCCGAGTGGAGAGGAGAAAGATTGACATTTTATGTGTCATACATAAATATAACAACATATAAAAAGAAGAAAGCCACATGCGTAGCTAATGTCCAACTGGGACATTGCAGGCGACTTAAACCGAAATTCGTCCTTTATTGTCTCATAAAAATGTCAAATAAATTGGAAAAGAAATAATTGTCCATGGTTAAAGGCCGAATTGTGTTACACAGAGGGGCGTCCGTTTTGTCGAACAAAACAAAAAAAAAATGATTCTGTGACAGCGTGCTGTGATAAATAATAAGAGTATACAAAAAGAATTCAGACATGGTTTTTAAGGACGAAACAAATGACAATGTGTTTTATTTTGTTGTTGTTGAAATTTAAGGATTTAACTGGAAATAATTGGGTTGTTTTAATATCGACACACAACAAATATTTTTTTTTTTTCCTCTAATTCTATTTCACACTTTTTTTTTTACACCTTTAAGCCATGAAATTTTGGATTTTACATTATTTCACACTGCTTCTGTGCTAAGTGTGTTAAGGCATGTTTAATTGATTTTCCAAATTTTTGTCACACTTTTTATGTTGCTTAAATTAAAAGTCAAAAGAATTTTGAGACGTATTAAGTGCTTATTTTATTTCGAGAAGTGAGGCTTTTTTTAAGGACTCATAAAGGCAAGTTTGGAATCACAAATCAAAGGAATTTTAAATCGCATATTGCTTAACTTGCCTTTATTAAACTTGACCTTTTCAAAACCATAAATTGGGACGCTGCGACAGGCTTAAAAATTGTGGAACGCAGATATCTGTGCATTTTACTTTTCCCTTTTGCCTGGAAGTTTAGCGTAAAGTCTATTCGTTGGTGAAGGCGTTGATTCCAAAATAAAGATAATTGACTTTAAAAGTCTTCATTTGCATTTTGTTCGCAGCAAAAGTACATACATATTGCTGGTGTTATAATGCGAACAATTCGGTGGAGTCTATAAGTAGGGTATTCATTGCGTTTTCCAGAAGCAGAAGAAAAGGTTCCCATTTCGAACGATGACAATGAAATGTTTCTGGTATTGATTTCAGAATTTGGTTTTTGACCGAATTCTTCGGGACTGCTTATGGAAAATCCCATAAAAGCCTTTCCAAAAACCCTCAATTCCACGAATTTACTTAACTAGCGTGTTAAAATTTTACTATTAATAAAAACAAAAGGTTCGTTTTGTAAAAACTGTCGTTTATGAAAAATCAAAGCTTTTGGGGATTATTTAAAAAAAAAACAGTATTACCTGAACAAGCCGACAGTGACTTTAAAAAAATTGACACTACAAAAATTACCAAACCACTGACCTACCTAAAGAAATTTTTGTTGTAATCCTCCGAAAAAATTTCACATATTTAATTCCATGAAAAAGTGAAAGATGCAAAAATCTGAATTCTGAAAAATTGATTTAAAATGGAAAAAAAAATATTAAAAAATCAATGAAAGAACATACAATGATGTGTTATATCTTTTTTGAAAGCTTATTTGTTATTTTTTTTTAATCCGATTGTTTAAGTTAATAGTTTTTGAGAAATTAAATTCCAAGTTCAAATAAAAAAAATATCATTTTTTTTTAAGTTGATTTTATTCAAAATTTTACGTGCTTAATTAAGTGTCACTGTTTTGTTTAAAAATTCAATTCTTTATCAGTTTTTTGGCAAATACTGAAAACCAGATGTACTTAAATTTTGTTTTAGTTTTGAAGAAATTTAAAAAAACAAAAACCAATTGTTTCTGTCAATCCTAAAATACCTAATTCACTCCAAAAAAAATCTAAACTCAAAATCACAATTTAAATTGATACACCTTGTAGGTTTTCCAAGTAGGTACCACAGAAAAAACTATATAAAAAATATAAATCAATTTCGTTTCAAATTTCAAAAAAATTTACGAACAACCTAACCCACAATCTGTTTTTAAAAATAAATCCCTCCAACAAAAGTTACGTTTTATATTTTTTTTTTTTAACAATTTAATCCTCTATTATCAACAAGGGCAAAATAGAAATCCTCTTAAAAACTATTGTATACTTCGTTGTCTATACTCACTCTCTTTAAACCTTAAGCTAAATACCATCAGAAAACCTTTACCACCTTTGGCATTGCTATGTTTTCCCGCCCTATTTATATTTTTTTTTTTTACATTTTACCTTAATTAACGTTTGTAGTACTTTTGTCCGCATCACCTATCACAGTAACATACAGTTTCAAGTTCCACATAACATACAGAAAAATTACATTTTTCAAATCCTTATTTTAATCTCTTGTCGTATTGAAAAAAAAAAAAAAAAAAGAAGAAAATAACGACAGAAAAATTCGATCCTGTCATCCTGATTTACCAGATTGAATTCTGTTTTCCTATTATCCTGATGCTACTGGTGGGTTTGATGTGAAATAAACAAGCCCAGAGGACAACACACAAAGCCCAAAGCCACTGATCCTTCAGAGCATCAGAATATGTACCTATATGTGTTGAAATTCAATATGCAAAAAAAAAAAATCTTGTTCTCTTTTGCCTCTGACATGAGATTCGGAATAAGATTTTCACAATCTGACACATCCTCACCGAGGCATATTTAATAAGGATTATGGTTGGATTTGACATCCTTGTAACAAGCAAAACAAGGCGCGCACGAAGATGTAGCACCAACAAAAAAAAGTTGATGACAAAAAAAAAGTAGGAAGATATTCCATCATTCTCATCGGCTCAGCTGGTATTTGGACAAGAAGCCATCAAAATGTCATAAATTCCCGATTATCCTGACAGGATTTCACGATTGAGAAAACATCATCAACCCATCTCAGATGTCAACATGTCGATCAGGTTTAGCAATATGACCGACCGGCTTCTTTAGAAAAAAAAAAAAAAATTCACATGTAAAGGTACGCGCACAAATGTACATATCGACAATGACGGACGAAGAGGCAGACTTTGTCCAAACAATGCCAACAATGTTGACAATCGTCAACAAGGAGCGAAACCAATTTAAGGATATTCAAACACCCAATCTGTTAAAAGAAAAGTAAAAATAAATAACAAACCATAACAGACAAAAAAAAAAAACTGGAAAAGAAAACAAAAATAAAGATTCGATTGCGATAAAGCCCTGAGCAAATGTTTGTCTATGTAGTCCAAGCCTCAGAGAAGGATAGTTGGGTTTGCGGCAGGAAGTGCCAGAGGTGACAATCATTATTATTTTTTTTTTTTTAATTCTTTTTCTAACATTTTTTGTTTTCTTTTTGTCCTTTTTTTTTTGTTGGTTTTTCATTTGAAAATTAAAAATAAATATACAAAGAGTTTCGTCCTTTTGAAGTCGAACCTGGTTACCGTCGAACGTCTGCACTCAGAGTCAGCAGGCAGGGTGGTCGTTTTAAATAAAGTAGTAAAAGTTCCAAAAACGGAAGTAATTCGGGAAATTATTTCAATAATAAATACACTTTTTAGTTGAATAGTCCAAGTAAGATCAGATCGTTCATTCCAAACTCCATTTTTTTTAGACTAAGGCTATTAAAAACTATTTTGAATTGTGATACTAGGCTTGTTTTTTTTTGCAAGCCTGGAGAAAATTAGTCGAAAAAAATGTCATCGGGGGCTACTGACGCCATCACAGAAAAGAAAATGCAGTTTCCACACAAACTATTGATTTTTCTTAGTGCTTAAGTTAAGCTCTGTTTATTGCGATTTTCCTTTGTTTGGCATTATACGGGATTGCAGTTATCAGTTCACACAAAATACCAAATACTCCTAAATTAAAACTCCTTTGACAGCGCTGGTATTTTTGTTAGAAAATAAAAGTGTGCTTTGTGTGAAAAGAAGGATTTTATAAAATGACAGGATAATTACTTAGGGGTACACCACTAATGCTAATTTCTCTCCTTGTGTGTGAACTTGTTTAAAATGAAGTTAAATTGCAAGAGGATTATGTTTTTGTTTGCTATACAGTCAGATATGCTATGCATGGTTGATTATTTATTTTTTTCAACAAAAAAGAAGATCCTTATTTTTTTTTCGATTTATAGCTAGCGCAGCTGCTACTGTTGTTTTTGTAAAAAAAAAAAAAAATGTGTAGATTGTGTGTTGATTTTGTTGTTGATAATAATTTTTGTGTTTTTCTTTTAAATTGAAATCAAAATAAGAGCTTAAGTTGACCTTTCGGTGTCTTTTACCTTTTGCTATCATTATTTTTTTCTTTTTTTTTTTAGAAAAAGGGATCACGGTGAAAACTATCAATTGGTTTCTGCATATTTGTATTTTTTTGCATTATGTACATATGTATGTATGTCTATTACATTATGTATGAAGGGATTTTTTTTTTATAAAAAGCAAAATTAAAGGAAGAGTTTAGATGGAACACAAAAGTAACGACAAATTGATCTATAATTTAAAAAGGAATTAAAAAAATATATCAAGCGGGTCATAATAACTTGACTTTTTAAGCGATTTGCTGTTGAACGTAGATTTGATCAAGAAATTGGCAAACACGAATCTTTAAAAAACAAATCTTTCAAAAGATCGCTAGGACCCTTTGTAATTAGACGATTGAGATAAATTTAGCAAACAATTTTAAAATTAAAGTCTTGAAAATTTTCATTTATCACATTTTCTTGTATAAACTCGAGGATTGTGTTCCTATGAAATAGTTTTGCTTTAACGGCCCTACACAAAAATAAATTTTATATATAATATTGCTTTAAAATAAAAAAAATGTGGTAAAAATGTAAATCTAAAATTGTAATTTCAAAACAATTCATTAGACCGTTCTCAAAATATTGACTTTTTCAAAAAAAAAATTATTTTTGTTTTTAAATCCAAAAATTATAATTTTGAAAAAAATTATATTCAAGGACATAAAAAAATTGATCAAAATCATGTGTAAATAAAGAATTAGGGTAAAAAAATTCGTACTAGATAGGTGAAATTTACAATTTTAAAGTATAATGTTCAACAAAGTTCTTGCACCGTTCCTCCTCTACAAAATTGTTTTTTTTTTTGGTGGAGTAAATGCCACAAGATAGGCAGGAGAGGTGTCTTGAAGCTAAAAATTCCTTCCAACCACATATGTAGGTGAACTTTTGATAAACGTTAACTCAAAGATCAAAAAAGTACAGAAGATCGGTAATACCTCATTTTTATGTATTTTGATTCTCTAAGTGCCAGTTGTACAATCGTGGGTTAAATGCTGATTCGTGGTTCAGGATTTCGGCGGATTAACAGAGGTTTAGCCATGGTTCAGGCATGTACTTGCCTATTATCACATACTTGAACCTTTAGGCCAGGCGCGCACATGCAACTAAACAGTTTGGTTTCGATTTTGAGTACTATAGAATTATATGAGAGTCCGCGCACATAAACCGGCGCGCACTCCCATATAATCCCATTGTGCTCAAAATCGAAACCAAACTGTTAAGTTGCATGTGAGCGCCTGGCCTTAAGCATCATTGAACCTTAGTTAATCCGCCGAAATCAGCGAATTAAATTTCCTGAACCACGCCCACGGGTCAAATATTAAACCACGTTTCTTCTGGCCCTAAAATTTTGTTCATTGGCCATTTTGTTATAAAATAAAATCCAGACGAGTTATTAAATGAAAACAAGATAACTATAGCTTTTTATTAGCCTCGAAACATGCAACTTCAATAAATTTATTTGACTAAATACACTACGACTACGCCTTCATGTTTGTTGTAATAGTATTTTTAATGTAAAATTACATAAGCTACAACTTTTTGCCTTCACATTTAAAAAATTGATACTTAGTTTTCGAGAAATTTACAAAAACTGAGATTCAAACCCCTTTCACAACCCGTAAATCTTAAGCCCTCGTCCAAATTTATGGTACTTTTGAGAAAATGCTAAAAATTAAGATCTCCACCGAAATTCAGCTTGGTCGAAATTTTTCCGTAATTATGCAATTTTTTTGTCTAATTTTCCTGGGCCACAAGAGAATTGAATGTTTAACAGGAAAATACTTACTTAATAAATTAAAATTTTGAACAAAATTAGTTTAAACAAAAATTTTGTAATGTTTTTTTTTTTTTTTTCAAAATTTTGAGTTTGAAATTTAATTTTTCAAACATTTTTTTACTCCCGCCATGCATTCAGAATGTGCGTTTAAATTTTTGAAGAACAAGTATTTTAATTAAATATTATCCACGTTTTAGTGTATTTTTTCCCCACTTAAATAAACAATTGATTCCTCATGTAAGAAACGCAATCTTTCGAACGGAGGTTAAGTGCCCCAATAATAGTGTTAGCTTGACAACTTTTTTTTGTCGCATATAACATGCTACCACACGGTGTACCAACTATGTTTCCAATCTGATTTGACTAGGCGCTTACTTCTCTTTTATGATTTACAAACTGAAAGGAAATATTCTCACATCTCTGATTTCTCAGAAACGTGAACTGGCTTAATGCTATATGACAAAACCATTAACAATATCAATTCAGTCAAAAATATTAAATCAGTATTCAACAAGCTTAATTTTTTGACAGATTTTTATTTTTTCAAATATTTTATTCCCTTTCGTTGGTGGTCCCAAATATGAATATCCCTCTTACAATCAATAATATAACCAATATTTTCTATCAACAAGACGACATTAAACCAACTGCATCAACGACGA
Organism: Epistrophella euchroma; assembly: GCA_947049315.1. Taxonomy (NCBI): domain Eukaryota; kingdom Metazoa; phylum Arthropoda; class Insecta; order Diptera; family Syrphidae; genus Epistrophella; species Epistrophella euchroma. Next base: position 60,069,672 of record OX346248.1, read on the forward strand.
CAAGAAAAGCATACAAACAAAAAAAAAAAAAAAACTCATAATTAATTCCAATAAAGTACCTTTACCCTTAACTCTTATTACATTGAATGCACCATCAACAAACAAAAAACGACAGCGTAATTCATCGCACATGGGCGCCATCAGCTGCCTCGTCAACATCAATCCACATTGAATGATTGAATAATGAATAAATAAATAACGAAAGAATAATAATTAAAATCATCAGTCAGCAAGTCAGCGAGTCAGAGCGACCGGCCGGGCGGCGAAGCTTCCATAATCAGCAGCTGCATTTGCATTTCACTTGGAACTTAGAGTACCTACTATACTTTACCTACCTACACCCTCGGGACTTGGGAGCAATGCCACACACGTTATATTATACCCGTCCAATCAAAGGGGTCTTTTGTGCGATGTCACACATCACATAAATGTGAATGTGGTCACTGACAGCTACGACGACAGTTGTAATTAAATATTCCCGACCACACTGCAACCATAAAATGGATCCAATGAATATTAAAAATCCATAACAATCCGATAAAATAAATGAATGAATGTAATAAACAAAACCCTCGATATAGAGTTGGGGGAGCCAGACGACATTCTTTAACAAAAAAAAAAAAAAAAAAAAACTTCTTAGTTAGCCCCCCCCTTGATGAACCTAGCTCGTTCAATCTTATAAGCATGCGAGGCTTGAAAAGCTTGACACTGCCATATGTCAGTCGTTTCCTGGGAATCAATGTGCTATCGCCATCGCATCGCCTGTCGCTGCCCGAGCTGCGGTCTCTAATTGCTAATGCGTTTCGCGTTTCTAAGGTTTTCTTCGACTGATGGACAGTAAAATAAAATCATTTAATCAATCTTCAATCAAATTAACATTTCAACCTAACTGCAAAAGCCCCACCCACCTACTTCGCAGTTGGAATCGAGCGTCGATCGATTTGGATACGAATCTGATCGTGTATTAGAATGCGGCGGGTGGTTTGTGAGAGAAGGCAGGGTCGTCTAAACGGGGAAAACCAGGAAAGGGCTTCAAGCGAGAGGGCACTCATTTTAAAAATTTCTAATTTTGAGGGTAGCTTTTTACAACATTGCAAATTTACGAAGAAATCACTATAAAAATATAAATGAAACCATAAAGTTTGAATGTAAGCAAAATTCCTGCAAATTTGTAAATTTTTTACTTTATTTTTCAGGAAAATAAATTCGATTTTAAAGGGCAAACAAAAATTACTGCGAATAGCTCACAAAACAATATGTTGAACAATAAATAGAAAATAAAAGGGGGCGCCCTAATTATGTCATGCAAACAGGCGCTTAGATGGCAAATGACACCCCTGTGTGATGATGGTGACTGACTGGTGGAGTCTATCTATTGTTGTTGGTTTGGAGCTTGGATCTATTCGATCCTTGGCCAGAGATCGTGACCGATGCTTCCCGTTTATATAGTTATAGGGTAAGCGCCCACGCTGTTGGTGGTACAAGAACCCACTGGACATCTGAGTGAAGTTTCCCTCGTTGTTGTTATTACTGATTTTTTTTTTTTTTTTTCGAGGACGGATGAGTCGCGTCTGCTGTCAAGCCAGTTGACAGCAGGTCAACGTGATGATACCTACTCATTTGAATTCAGCTGCTGGGTGGTAATTAAATGCGGAGTATTTAAGAAAATTCTCTACAGTTATTGAATACATATTTTTAAAAGACTGTTTTTCTTTTATGAGTAATAAAATGTTTATTTAAGTGGAAATAAAATAAACTAGCACGTGGAGATAATATTAGATTAAATTATTTTTGTTTTAAAAATTTAAATATGCACATTTTTAATGTATTCGGAGTGAAAAAAATAATTGTGGAACGCAATCAGTTGTCAATTTTGGTGTGAAATGAGTTCAGGGCTTTGAAAATGTTTGTCGGAAATAAACTTATACATCAAATGATGTTATCAAAAAAATTTATTTAGAAAAATTGTGCGCTGTTTGAGAGGAAATAAACTATATACATACAGAAAATTTATCAGCGTGAATTTCACCAAATTTTCAGTCCATACAATCAGATCAATTCTAAATATTACCCGGAAAAAAAAATCCCCGGGAGACGTACATATTCTCTCGGTTAAAGAATACCCCTATTCCAAACTCCCCGCTAGAATGTTTGTTCCTTCAAAAGTGGGAATGAGTGTTCTAAATGCTTGAAACAGTATGTGTCAAACACAAATCAAATTTAAAAAAAAGAAATGTATTTCCGGGGAAACACTTTACCGATAATTTTCATTTAGAATTCGACTGAATGTCTTCTTGAAAATGTCATCAAATGTGGATCGCATTCATTTTTCATTTCCCCATCAGAGTTAATGACTAGCTTTAAATATGAGGATATTGCCAATTTCAAATTCATATATTTTATTTATTCAAGTGAAATGAAATAATATTAAATAAAAAATAAATTAATTCCGGTTAAATACAAAAACTCACTTTTTCACTCAAATTTAAAATTTTTCCAAAGGGTCGCATATGAAAAATTGAAAACAAACTTAAGCCTAGTTCACACTTGGAGTGAAATTGAAATTTTCATACAAAATTGTTAGCGTGAAATTTCGTACTTTACATTCCACAGATTATAATTGATATCATAGTTATTTGATTTTATTATAGTAAAATTTGTCTGCCTTCCATAAGCTTATTCCCTTTATATCCCACTCTCAAAAATTTTAAAATATTATGGCTATTAGAAGATAGTGGAATCCATTTATTTCTTATTTCACAAGAGGTGACTACTTGATTGTGTTAACACAATTTGGAACGTATTCAATTTTCGTTTCATAAAATGAAGATGTTTAGGAAATTAGCTAATGAAAACACCTAAATATTACAGCCATATTATTCACTTGAGGTATAATTTAGGTTTAAATGAATTTTGTACCCGTCAACTTAATCCGCATTTTTTAAACCCGAAAATTTACACTTATGTCTATAAATATTCACAAAAAAAAAAGCGTGAAACTTGATGGAATAAAAATGAATAAAACGCATGTTAAACTGCTTAAACTTAATTGAAAACTAACTTAAAAGCTGCGTAATATCAATAATTTGACGTTTGTAATTATATTTCTACTTTTTGGTCGCTTGCTTTTGAATTTTACATTTTGATTTTACACCCGAGTTCAATTTCTTTAACTGCTCTCTGGAAGTCTGTTTAAATTAAATCGAATTAAACTTGACAAGGTTTAAACCTATTTTTTATTCCCGAGTGTAACGAGTGAATATGATGAGCTTGAGTTTGAAATTTGGGTTTAAGTTACTTTAAACCCAGATGTACATTTAAAACCGAATTTAAGTCACTGAATAATATGGCTGTAAAAGTGTTGGGATTGTGGAACGTATTTATAGTGTAAATTTTTCATGGTAAGTTCGTTACACTGACACGGCCCATGAGTTCACGGGTACAGTGCCGTCTTGTGAGGAACTGATAAGTTCGTCAAAAGTACTCCTATCATGAAAAAAATCCTGTCACCTAAGCCGTTCTGAGTTTGGCAGAAAATTGTAGGTCCCCTCTATTCCTGACTTCAATACTCGCACAAAAATTGTTGTAAGTCACTAGGCGCTGGTTGTCCACGAGCATTGGGTCATGAAATGTGACTTATGTTTTGGTAGTTGAAATAATTCAATTAAGGATCCCATAGATATTTTATTTTAAAATCAAATGAATAGCTTAATATAGCCCAGGCTTTAAAACTATTATTATTAGAGCATGTTCATTCAACTCAGTCTTGTCCTTTATTTTTTCTTCTATGCCATGGGAACTTACTAAATTAGCAAAGATAATAAATCTAAATAATGGCACTAATTAATGCATATAAAAATGCCGTTATAATAATTTTCGCTGTATCTTTTTCGGAACGATAAAAAGAGGATACCATTAATAATAATTGGTGCAATTTAACAAAATAACGCCTCCTTTTCGGAATTTTAAATTTTCATTCACAGAAGTATATTCTAAGAAAATACAAATTATAGAAGATAACATGAAGGTAGCAATATAATTAAGTCCAAAGAACCGATTATCAAAATTAGTCTCAATGAATAAAGAAGCTAGAAACATACACACAAAAAAAATAAAAAGAAAACATTTTATGGTTTTTAGCGCATCGTTTTACGACAAAACCAAGCGCAGGCGCCTCGAGAAAAAGTCTCCATAAAGAGATGTTATAAAAATTAATTTCAAAGAATCGAGGTAGAAACACTTAAAAGAAACCCGAAGGCCAAAGGGTAAAATTATGGAGATGGTGGTATAGTTTAAATGCGTCGTTTGAGGTTACTCATACAAATGTTTAGGGAAAATGTATCTACAATCTTTGAAGTGGTTTTAAAAAAAAACCAAAAAATTAAGTACCTACATTTGCTAGGTCAGTGATTCCACCGAAAAACTTGCGGTTAAAATATGGTTAATCAACACAACTTCAGCCTTCAACGCTCACAATCGGTTGAGTGGTTATCAAGAAGAACAGCTTTTCCCAACAGTTATTCTAAGTAACTACGTCAGTTCGTTAGTTTCCCAAAACTAACAATTTCTACCAAAATTGGTCAAATCTTATTTTTTAATAAGAGGACTAAAATTGGTAGAAATTGCCATTTTTTGGAAAGTAAACGAACGGTGTATAGTTTTTTTTTGTACCAGGAACAATAGAAAATTTAGAAAATGTTCAAAAAATTACAGTTGTCGATGTAAAAATAAAGATCAGCTCATTAGGCTGTACAAAGTACATGTTCTTCCATAGAATTGCTGGACCAACTGTATTCGTCTTCTGATTTTTGTCGCTAGTCCGAGGTCAACCAGCATCAGCGCCTCAACCAACAAGCTACTTTCCAGCCATTTCGGTTCATAGATATAGCACGCCAAGTTGGTTGAGGTCCTCTTGCACTTCTGTGTGCCAGTTTGGTCTTTGCTGTTGGGCTGTCCTTCAAAAGTTTTTTTTTTTTTTTGCTATTTTTGGCTAAGTCGTTTTCGCTTTCCTTTCGTATCTTCTCCTTCACTCACCCTTTAACTAGACGAGACCAAAAAGCAACCGAAAAGCCTTCCTCTCTAAACAACCTTACGCGTTCTCCTCCACCTTTGACAAGGTCCATGCCTCTGTGCTATAATGCACGATCGGGATGAGTAGCGTCTTCTAAAGGAAAACTGAATTGTTCGGGAGAGGTCTTTTATTCTAAATTGCTTAATCTCTTCTTTTTTGGAACAGAAATTACCTTTCGAACCGTTTAATACAAGTCGTAGTTATTACGTGGATTGAAATCAAATTTTCTAATAATAAATGCTGGTCTGCCACAGGGCTCTCTTTTGTCTCTTATTCTCTTTCTCATATTTATCATTAATTTCTTGTGTAAAAACTCTTATTCCCTAAGTTTCACTTTCTTATCTTCTTTAATGGCAACCCTGGTTGAATGCCACCTAATCAACAGCTTGACCATAATCTTCACTATCACAACATTAACCAAATACATCGCACCTCTGAACAGAAAGAACCCGTTCCCGGTCAAAGATATAAAATAATGACCACGCTCAATATCCACCAAAAAAGCCTCCATCATCAACAAAAAAATTAGTATTGATCCGATCATGTGCGCTGCTGTTGCCTTCTACCATTAATGCCATCAATACCTGCCGCATCAACGAATTCAAATCGAACGCACCTGGGGTGGTGGCGGGCGGTAGCATTCAGCTTTCGTTTTCCAATGCGCTCCGCTTTTGTTCTCTCTTCGTTGTTTGTATACAATTTGATGGCTGGCGCTGATGGAAGACATCTTTGAAGATGCTGGTGAAGGCAGCATGGCGGCGCGGTGGCATTGCGACAAGTGAAAACCATAAGGAACAGGAACAACAGTTTTAATGGGGGAAAAGTGCGGCAAAAGGAAAGTCCCAACAGACAGTCCCAGGGATTGATAAGTTATGAGAGATCACAGACACGTTTGTATGTGAACATTTAGGTCCATAGCGATTGCTGAAGGCCGATGAGATCAAAGAGTTTTTCCAGCGTTCGGTCATAGGTTTTTATTGTGGCGCGATGAGCCATGTGGAGAGCAGCCGAGAGTGCTCCTATGGAAAATGCCCCACCAGCATCAGCATTCAAACCCAGCGGGACGCGGGACTAGGCCGCTCCCGAACCCGCTCTGCCGCAGTCTCTATCCTCCTGTGTTGAAAATAACATTTTAATTTGATTCTAACTGCGCTGGCATTGTATACTATAAGGTACAGTACAGCATGTTTATGAGCTGCATAAATTGTCGATGTGTTCCGCATGTGGTGTCGTGCTCTTCGTTTTATATAGAGAGGATAGAAATTATTACACCACCCCGGTGAGATTTTTAATTAATGGCCGATCATATTTCTTTGTTACTTATGGATGGTGCTGCAGCAATATCGATGGATGAAATAATAAATTTTAACAGAGAACGTTTGTTGGCGCGGCACGGCGGCGTTGCACTACAGTAAAGGCGATGATTGAGTGGTTCAACGTAAGTCATTTGGATTCGGATGTAAAAAGGATAAAATTGAGATATAGCTGTGATTAATTTATGATTCCATAAAGAAGGCACGTGTAGCTGTGGGTCTAGGTTGGAAGATGGGAGAATTTCTATAAAGTTTAAGATTATGAGGGCGGAAATGAAAAATTCTTTTAAAGGATTGTAATACATAGAAATATCCATAAACTTCAGAAATTTGTATTCCACAGCTTCCATTTTTTTTATCAAATTATTTAACTCGGCTTGTTTTCAAATTAAACGATGTTTTGAGTGTTTGTGGAACGTATTCTTTTTTTGGTAATTTCATGCCGGGTTAAAAAAAATTGTTATCACTTTGATTTCATATAAATTGGTAATATAAAACCAGCTGTATGAAACAACCAACTTATAGACTCATCTTCGTCTGTGTACTGACAAATTTCAACACTCTTCCAGAAAACTTGGTTTATTTTCAAACATTAATTAGAAAATTGTGTGGATCGTATTTATTGTCAATTCCACTATAAATAGTGGTGTGAAGCTGAGAAACGATTTAAGAATTATTTTTCATCATTTCATCATTGGTTAAGAAGACTTCAGCTGAAAGAAGTTGTGGAGCGTATTCATTTAATTAAAATTAATAAATTTGATGGCACAACAGCTCATATGAAAAACTAGGACCTAGTGACTTACAATTCTCAACCATTCATGTGTGAGTATCTGCAGGAATGGAGGGAACCTACAGTTTGTTGACGAATCCGAAAGGCTAATGTAAGAGGCACTTTTTTATGACAAGAGATACTTTTGGAGGTTTTGTCAGGTTTCGTGTTTCACTTGATGTGTATCTAAACAATACGTGAAACAAATACGTTCCGAATTTCACGTTCATTTACTTTAGTTTAGAAAAATTTGGTTAAAAATTGGCTAGGTAATCACAAAACGTGAATAGCTATAAGAATTTAACTCTTCTTCCATGAAATGAGTTAAAAAAAAATATGTAAAATGTTCCACATTCTTTTTCACCTCATTTTCTTTTTCAATTGTCAATTTTGAATATGAGTTATGTTTCTTAAGAAGCTTTCAAAAATGTTATTTATAAAATTTTGATTTTTTAAAAATAAATTTGCGAAGTGTAAAGCTGAGGGGTGAAAAATGTATTTTTAATCGGATGGCTAAATCAAAGGTATGTATTATAAGACATTGGTAAATAGTATGTTTTCTAAAAATACTGCCCACATCTAGTGAAATTAACAATAGGTCCCACAATCCTTTTCATTCCATATTTTGGATTTCAAAGTATGCGAATTTCTTGTGAGAAATATCAAGTCGCTAGAAAAAGTTTAAGGAATCAGTTTTTTCTTTCTTAACTTTCAACTGTTGCGCTGACTCGGCTATGAGCACTTTCAGAATTATTATCATCTGGTTCAAATGACTCATTATTCGCCCTTGGAAACTTATTAGAGGTGATCCATTTCCTATAATCAGTGGCGATACTCGATTCTGTGATAACTATCATCTTCCAATCAAGCTCCACAAATATGCACGAGAGAAGAAAATAAACATACAATGTTGAATCACTAAAGAATTACCTTTGCAAGCTGATGTACGTTAGGGTAGAGTCGTGAGGCCTTTCCTCTTTATTTTAATACAGTCCTTGATTGATCAACAAATAATCTGTATTTGGCAACTCTTTAAATTAACTTTTAACTAGAATAGAATTCATCCCACAATCTTTCGTTTGGATTCTTCATACTTTATCTCACTTAAAAATTATTATCCCCCTTCACACCCCTTCCATCTTTGGTGTAATAAATTATAATGGAAAAACATCAAAAACAAAAATCTTTCAATACGCAATTAGAAAATTTGTTTGATGATTCATTTACCTCTTGGAGGAAATGATTTTTATAGCTTCACGAGTATACGCCGCCGCCGCCTCATTCATGCCCCGATTATTCATATAGATTCATCATCCCCAGCCCCCAGCAGTAATACCTTCAACTCACGAGAAGAACTCAAGATGTTAAATACTCATGTCTTTCCAATTTACGGTCGATGCGGCGAGCAGGAGTATGGGTTTTTTTTTTAAGTGTGGGTGGTAGTGGTTGTGGTGGTGGTTTAGATAGAGATACCTACTCGACGGCTGAAAATATCACATAAACTCAGCCAAACTAGCGGCAAACCATGAGAACCTGATGTGGGCTGTTTAGTATAGAACGAACGTACATAAAATAAATGAATTGTAATGACAGCTTTGATCATCGTTCGCGATCCTTTGATGGCCTGGTTAACAACTGTGTTGATCATAAATTCATGTTTTAATTGAAGCCATATAATTTTTTTTTTTTTTTGTTCTGTCTCCCTTTGATTTGATGCAAGAAATACATATATCGCCTGGAATTCCATCTTCACACGAGAATCTTTTGAAGATTTCATAGAGCTCGGAGAAAATGTCAAACAAAGTGTCAGGATGTGCTGTGCACTGTGCAATGTTCACTGTGGGAATGGGTGGGGCCGGGCAGTAGGTTTCGTTTATCGGCATTTTTGATTGATGAATAGAATTCATGTAGAAAAGTTTACGCAAATGTTTAATTTGACAGGTCTTAATTTACAAAAGTCAATCAAATGATGTTTGGATGATAAATCATCTGACTTTGTTGAGGATTTAATTTGGATTTGTGCGCGCGGTTAAGGGAGATGCGGTTATACGAGTGCTCGTGGTGTAAGTTATTTTCGTATCCTGTGTATTTAACAAAAAAAAATTGGCATGTTTGCACATTCTGATATGTCTGAGCAGATTCAATAAAGATTGATGTTTATCAAATTTATAAATTAATTGAAAAAATGAAGGCACAAAAGTAAATTTGTATAAATTCATAAGTAAAACACACAAGGGCGTAGCCAGAAAATTTTTTAAAATAGGAAAATGTTTTTTTTTTAAAGAAATATTGTGGAACGAATTAATTTCTTATTTCACGCAAGAAATTTATTATGTCAAATGCCTCCTTGATCCATTCTGCATGAATTTTAGGGTGCTCCTTAGGTTCCAGATCGACACATCTCTCAGTTCGCCGAAAAAAAGATATTCTCTGAGTGCTGATCTTATAGTCTGGGAAAGGCTATGGGACATTTAGAAACCACGTGAGATAAGCCCTTTTTTTTAGTCAGATTTGTTGATGCCCATTCGACTTGGGTATGTGGATTTTGACCCATTAGGAGCAAGTGTGACAACTCGATTTTTTCGGAATGGTCCAAACATTTTCTAAGTAATACTTATACAAAGATGTGTTTGGGTTCCAGGTTAGATTGCTTTAAATTTGTTTTTTTTTTTGTATACGTGTAATTTATATTTTATAAGTTTCTTTCAAACTTGCTTTACGACGACGTATGTAATAAAAACCATATTCCTGTCTCAATTTTTTTTTTTTTTTGTAATTTCAATTGATTTCAAATCGTACCTAATTACGCAGTCTTTTTCTAGTAGATAATAGTGTCGACCTTTTCAATTGTCATCCAGCTCAGCTCATCATCCTTTTTTTTCACTTGGCATATAATTCAAAGTGTTCCTTTTGATGTCAGCTTTGACTAATTTATCACCTGTCTTTTTGATTGCGGCAACTTATCACGGCCGATTTTCATTTGACTAGCCCATTTATGTGTGTATAGACCTATGTATTGTAGATTCTGTCTGATGTCCATTGTCATGCCTTTGTGGAAAACGTGACAAAAATGACTGCCCTGAGGCGCCATACTGTCATTTGGTTTTGTCATTGGTATTCAATTGCATTTCACATGAACTCACAGTGACAAGACAACCTCTTAACATATGTATATATAGGAATAGGGCTAAGTCGGTTTCAGCCATACAGTTTTGGACTTTTAATTGAAAAGTGCCGCTGTTATTGTATGTACAGTGGGGCAACACAATACAACACAACCCAACATATTCGCAAGCTTTATACATTTCTTAATTATACATATGGTGGAAACCTTAGGGCCATAATTAATATCTATTATTTTCGGATTAGCCGCGTATTGAAATTTATGAGAGTGCACTTTTGTACAAAAGTGCACTCTCATAAATTTCAATACGCGGCTAATCCGAAAATAATAGATATTAATTATGATAAACCACCGCGAAAGCCTAAACAGTTATACCTTAGGGCCAGTTTCACAGTCCATACTTACCGGAATAAGTGGCACTTAAGTTTTCAATATTAGGACTTAAGACTCAGTTTTATAGACTGCGTAAGTGGCACTTAAGTGACTAACATAGCGCCATGAGATATTGAGCTTCTATCTCCCATATTGGCCACTTAAGTGACACTTTCTCGACTAAAGGCTCAGTTTTATAGTCTGCGTAAGTGGCACTTAAGTAACCAAACATAGCGCCATGAGATATTGACAACAACGTTATAGCTACTTGTGAAAAGTTCCAGGATAAAGTTAAATATGCCTAGGTACTAAATTTTCTGACTTAAAATAAACAATGAAGGATTCTTAATTTCCTCGCTTTTTTTATTGAAAAAAAATTATCAATTTTTTTGTATTTTTCAAAATATTTCAAGTTTTCTTAATAGTTTTTCCCACTGTGTACCGGTCCGTGTTGCAGTGTTCAATTTAACCAACACCATCGTAGATACATTGAAGTCAAATCAGAGTTTTTTTCGAATGATTACATGCCTGTGTCTTCTAACGCATTTCAATTAAACCCACTGGAGAAACTACATTTAATTATATACCTGTCTTTTTATCAGGGTACACATTTACGAACGACCTACCGACCGTCGTGTTAAGTCAGGGAATCAACACTTCTAGCCGTTGACAACCTACGTCAGTCAGCTGTACGAGTATGTCTTTTTTGTTGTTGTTGTTGTTGTTGTTGTGCTTGGCAACCTGTTTTCTACATACCAGACACTCAGTTTGGGGGTGATTTTTCCTACATCAAAGACCCTGCGGCTATATATGCATGTAAATTCTCGGATTGGATTGTACCATCATTTTAAATGCGACCGCAATCAACGAAAGCAATTTGCCCTTCGGCTAAATCGTGATGCAAAGGACATAATTATTCATTCTAAGGGAATAATCAAACGTGAAAACCTTAACGAGGCAGACGGTATTTTCCGCCCTTTTTTTGCTTAGTAAATTGTTGACTTTTCCAATTCAAATTCAAGGAGTGAACGCGCGCATCACAGATACTAAATTAGAATGCAAAAGGGTGTGTTATCGTGGCGATGTATGTACCATGTGCAGTACATTTCTGGTACCAGTAAGACTGACTGGGATCCTAGAAATGCAACAAGATTTAATTGTGCTTGCTGTGTACTCCATGGAACTGGGAACACAAATAGCAGCTTAGAAATTGTAGATATTTTTTGTTAAGCTTTGATTTATTCGTGAGCGAGTTCACACTCAAACAAAACATCTGGTAAAATTAAACAGAAATTAACTAGTTGTCAGGTTGTTACATATTTTTTTTTTACCATCTTAGCTCTAGGTGTGAAGCAATTGAAAATGCAACGGCAAAGGGTAATGGAATTCATCTACTCACACATTCTCACTACGAGTCCCAGAAAGTACTTGCATTTTTTGGTTCGGAAAAATAGTCGTCTTTTCTACAATGTCGTTTTCATTCGGTTTGTTTTGATCTTGATTTTCTTTGGTTAAAGTCATTTATAAGCTTAAGAACCACTCTTAAAATCTTTGCATTTTTGGTACGAAAAATGATTTCTCATATAATTCTCATATAAAGGGTTTTTCTTTAAAATGCCGTTTCTGCAGTTACAGTTTTCTTCACCCATGTAGCGAAAAACTCACTCATTCAATCTTGGAACGGAAAACGATTTTTCTGAAAAATTATTTAAAATTTTATTTTTTATTTAGTTTATTATTTTATATTATTTATTCCAAAACTTAGAACAATTTGTTTTCCTGAAACAACATTGGTTTTTCTACAGTCCTGTTTTCACAATTTGTTAGAAAAGCTACTTTTTATTAATAAAAAACGTTTTTCATAAGTAAAAAACGTTTTTCATAAGTAAAAAACGTTTTTCATAAAAAAAATCGTTTTTCATAAATAGATAACGTTTTTCATAAATAAATAAGGTTTTTCATAAATAAACAACGTTTTTCATAAATAGATAACGTTTTTCATAAATAAATAACGTTTTTCATAAATATATAACGTTTTTCATAAATAAAAAATTTTTTTTATTAAATACCATCTTTTACGGTAAAAAATCCAATTCCAATTTTGTCTTTTTCTTAAGTTTTGCTTCAATTAATTTCTTCTTTACTCATTTGTACTGAAAAACTTCCTATATAAATCCATTCATTCTTTGGAACTAAAAACGAGTTTTCTTAAATAAAAAATGTTTTTCATATCACACCACTGACAAGTTGAAAAATTGTTTCCTGAGTTAGGAAACAAACTACCTGACTCCAATTTCCCACATTGATCAATTGATCATAAATTTAAAAAAAAATACAAATTTTAAGCAAGATTAATTTTACACATGATTCACTTCGCAGAAAAAAATTGCTCATTTGGAAAACCATTCAGCCAGCATGATTAGATCGCCTAATCATTTCGGCTCGAGTTACATTATTATGCCAAGCCAACGACATTCGTTCGATTGCATGACTGACTTTTTAAAACAACGAAACAAAATAAAATAAAGTCTAAAATTTCACTGCGAAACCATCTGCTTGTAGATATAATCCAAATATTAACCACGAGCTTAACTCGAGCCATCATATCACCTATCCATACACTCTGTCCTGTCTTGTTAAGTAAAAAAAATTACAAAAAAAAAAAGAAATAAAACTAAACTAAGCACCTCATAGTGTCACCACATGTTCCAAAATCAATCAAAAGTCTCTTGACAGGCATAAGCTAAAAACCAAAAGTTGACACTGATTCCTTACTGCAATGTGCTACTGGAGATCGATTACAAGATCCGAACACTGACACTCGAGGAGCAATTAAGAAATCTTTCGCGCCAAACCAAATTGAAAAAAAAAAAATGTTTGAAATGAACAACAAAAGGGTCGTCATGTGGTCAGATGATTGAAATCATTGCACACAGACACACCCTGGGACTGGGAGAACTGCTGCTGGGAGCACAATATAATATGAGTGCCTATACGATATCAATTTACGCCTAACACTCGAATTGAAGACCGCAAACACTACGCTGCGCCATTCATTCAGCAATCACAAAACAGGGATTATATCTGTGGCAGTAGCATATAGGGGTGGGGTGCAGTACAACTGCCTGCTTCTGCTTGTTTGGTTTTGGACGGTAGAACCTCCTGTCCCGTAAGTCGGTGTCAGGTGACAACGCTAAGTCTAGGTATAGCCGATGCAGTGAAGCCCAAACTCGACATATGGCATGGTTTGGTTTGGTTTTGGTTTTGGTTTGGCTTGGCTTGGTTTGGTAGTCAGGACCAATTAACACCAAAACATCAAAATGAAAAGAAGCCAACAAAAATCAAATGAAGCAATCGACAATCAACACGAAGAAGAGTGTCGACAAATAATTAACCAACAGTAGGCAGAACACCCTATATTCCAAAGGATATCGAATGTCTTGTAAGGGAAAAAGTAGACACGGTGGCGCGGCGAGCGACGGCCGACGGATGGATGGACAGCATTTGTGAAGAAATAATAAGTGACTTTGGGTTTCACTCACACGTCACACTATGGTTCCGACTGGCGGGTAAAAGTCATGTAATTACAAAGCAATCTTCTTACAAAGTGCCTGTTGGGAAATTATCCATTTCCGGTTACTGCTGGTGACGAGACGATGAAAGTGATGATGACGCCAGAAATCTTCTTCGGCTGTTTGTCTTCACTTCACTTATCAGCAAGTGTAATTTGAGTATTTAAAGTGAAGAAAGGTTTGGTTAAAACTGCGGAGTCAGTACTTTTTTTTTTTTGATAAGTTTTTGAAGAGAGATGGGGAAAACTATTAGAAGGGACAATAGATTTTTGAGAAAGTTGATCACATGTGGATATAAACCGGCAAAATCACACGTGACACTTTAGCAATTAAATTGCTTTGACAACTTAAGTATAATGAATTAGAGATAAAATCTTCGTTTCCTTAAAATAAAAATTCTTAAAAAATTGCAAACTATTTTTTTTTAATTTACGAAAAAATGGAAAAAAATAGTTAAAACCGAAAAATTCATAATGATTAAAAGAATAGATCAAAAATATAGATGATTATTTAACTTGAAATCTTACATTTGTTTGTGGCTATAAAATGTTGTGGCTATAAATGTTCAGTAAAACACCAATTATTTCGATAGTTTTAAACTTAAAAGTTTTTTTTAAATATTCCATGCTCTTATCAATTGTTCTTATAGTCAAATACTGAAAACCAAATGTAAAAATCTTCTATAGTTTTTGAGAAATTGAAAAAATATTAGAACTCGCAATATTTTACTCCTGGGGAAGAAATAGGATTTTTAATGCTGGTTCCCTTTGATTTTTTGTATTAAATTTGTTGAATGGATTATATTTTATCGATTTTGAAATCACTTAAACATTTTCCTTACAACGCAGTTAGCACAATTCCCCCATTACTAATTTAGAAAAGAGGCTATTGCACTAAGAATCTAGTATTGTTAGTTCCATAATGGATATGAGTTGTTATAAGTGTCCATTGTCCAATACCCTAAAAGCACCCTCATATTATGTAAGAATATCGCAAGATTTATTAATTTTAAATCAGCCAAGTACTTTCTGAGATTATTACGGACAAACATTTCGCCCTTAAAAATAAAGCAATTAAATATTTTTTTAAATAAACGAATAAACGAAATATTTACAGAGTATTCAAATTCTTTATATGAAAGTTATATTGCTAAAATAGAATGTGATCTTAAAACTAATCCAGATAGTTTCTGGAAATTTGTAAATAGTAAAAGAAAAACTAGTGGCTACCCAAACTCTATGTCAAATTCAACGTCAACTAGTCATGAGCCTAAGGTTATCGCAAATATGTTTGCAAACTTCTTCAAAGAAGCTTTCGAAAACACAAACAATGACATAACTTCTTACTCTTCTTCTTCTTCTGAGGCAAATTTCCCTCACTTAAATTCAATTAATTTTGAAATAAACGAAGATACCGTTACACAAAGTATCATGAAATTGGATGAGTGTTTTAGTCCAGGCCCTGATGGTATACCATCCTCTATCTTAAAAAAATGTGTTGCGTATTTGTCATATCCGCTATGTGTTCTCTTTAATAAGTCTTTAAAAAGCTCAATTTTCCCAAATATTTGGAAAAGTGCGTTTATTATACCTGTGCACAAGAAAGGTCCTAAAAATGAAGTAATAAACTACCGACCTATAGCTAAACTATCAGTGATACCGAAATTGTTTGAGTCTATCGTATGTAATGTTATTTCCTTTCACTGTACTTCAATTATATGTGATAATCAGCATGGCTTCATCAAAAAAAGATCTACTGTTACTAACTTATTTAACTTCACATCTTTTTGTTTAGATGTTTTTGAAAAACGTGGACAAGTAGATTGTATATTTACTGATTTTAGTAAGGCATTTGACAAATTGTGTCATAATACATTAATGTTAAAACTGAACAATCAAGGTTTTAATAACAATTTCTTAAATTGGATCTCATCGTATCTAAAAAATAGGCTTTATAGTGTTGTATTTCGTAATGAGTGTTCCAATCAATTTATTGTCAATTCTGGCATCCCTCAGGGCAGCCATTTAGGTCCACTTTTATTTATTTTATTTATAAATGACTTGGTTTCAATCATACAACATTCATCTGTCCTTATTTATGCTGATGACATTAAGCTTTTCAAAAGTATTAAATCTACCTCTGACTGTTTACTTTTGCAGGAAGACTTATTAATATTTAGGGAATGGTGCAATAAAAATCGTCTTGTTTTAAATGTTGACAAGTGTAAAACCATGACTTTTACACGAAAAAAAGTTCCTTTCGTTTTTAATTATACATTAGATGCATGTCCTTTAAGTAAAGTCTCCATGTTCTCTGACTTAGGCGTTATTCTTGATCCTAAATTAACTTTTAATGATCATTTAAACTACATAGTTAAGAAAGCTAATAAGATTCTAGGATTCATAAAGAGATTCGGTCGCGATTTCCGTGACCCTTATGTTCTTAAGCTTCTTTTTGTTTCATTTGTGAGACCAATACTTGAATATAGTTGTGTTGTGTGGGCACCCCACTACTCCATTCATATAAATAGACTTGAAGCAATTCAGAGAAGGTTTTCGCGTTTCTGCCTTCGTTTTCTTCCATGGTCACATGAAAATATACTTCCCCCTTATTCTCAAAGACTCGCTTTAATAAATCTTCCTTCACTCACTAATCATAGGCAGTATTTGCAGTTTTGTTTTATAGTTGGTATTATTAATGGGTTAATATCATCTCCATCGGTTCTATGTCGGTTAAATTTCAGTTTTAGTCGTACAAGTATAAGATTACAGCAACCATTGTGCCATATATTCAGTAGATCAAACTATGGTGCAAATAGCCCTGTCAATCAATTGATTTCAATATTTAATAAATTTTACTTTTGTATAGATTCTGTAAATGATAACCTTAAATGCATTAAATTCAAAACTATGTTCTTTAATAGCTTAGAATAATATATTTAGTTTATAAGTATTATTATGTATAATTATTGTTCACGTTAGCATTTAACGAATTGAAATAAATTCCCTCGACACAGCACTTCTTTATTAAAATCAACTTCTTAATTGCAAAGAATGACGGGATGTGTAAACTCTCGTCGTGGCCGCTTTTAGCTTGTTTGTATATCTGATTGACAGCTGTTTATTCCATTCGCTACTGTCACTGGCATATTTTGCGTAACCAATCGTAAACAACTGGTAGCATGTTGAATTGTTGATAGCTGACACTACCACCATGCAAATGTCCATGTCCCCATCGGTAAAGCAAAATTAGGATTCCAGGCATTTTCCTCAAAGCAAAGGTAACTTTGAGATAGTGCGCTAGGTTTTGGTCTTTATACATTTTTGTCGGCCTTGTCGTTCTCCTCGTGTGTCGTCGTAGCTGTTGTCATGGCGTCGTTGGAAGTTCAACGGACAGAGTCAAAACACACACAGTTATCGATCCTTGTTAATGTCATTTATTTCCTTTCGATATTTTCAAAGTGATTTTATGCCGTCAGTCATCCTGAGTTTCAATTCGATCTCCGAATCCATTATGTGTTGTATCGCAGTTTCGCAGGCTCACAACCACCCGCTGCTACTAACTTGCCTTGAAACGATTTTTGATTTTGTTCTTTATGGCAGGACTACAAATAAGTATGAGAATTTATGTACGCATATATTATATTAACCAATGATGACAGGCTCTAAATCAATTGTTGGTTATTTGCAATTCTGCAGTGCTTTATATTTTCGATTTTGTTTCTTTTTAAAAATAGGTATATGGAAAAAAAAACAATGAATGCGTAGCCATGTGAAATAAAACAAGCCAATTGTTGCAAGTTTCAAATAACATAGCCAACAAATATAATTAATTACAGAATGACACTTAGTCACTTGTGGCCTTAAACTTGAAAAAAAAAAAATTAAAAAAAAGCAGCACATATGTAGGTAGCACATTATATTAGTGAGCCCACTAAATTAGTGTATAAGCATGTGCGTTGGCATATCATACTATAGCTACGGATGTTTATTGCCATCCTCATCATAGAAAAAATATTTTTACACACAAAACTTTTTAATATTCAAGACCATAAAAATCCTAATAAGATGTGTGTGCTCGCACACTAAACAGAATCACATACATATGTATGCACGTCCTTCAAATAATTTTGATTTATTCTGAACGGAATTCAGTCTCATAAATTCCTTCATATACAACGCATATTCGGCAGCGTGCAATCGTGCGTGTTTGTTGAACTACAACCAACTGGACATGCAATATACCCCCTCATAACCATCACCATAGCATAGAGGTTATTCCAGTGTTAGAGATTATCCATTACAGAATCAATTTTGTTAACGACCCCGCCTGGACAGCCTGGCCCCAACATGGGGCAACACGAGGAAAGCACATTCACACAGCACACATCCAAACACACTTTTCATATGAATAATAAATTCCTCTTCATCATCGGTGCGGGTTTATTAAATATTAGTAACTTTTTAACCGATACATCCCCTACCCACGTGTATAACTGCCCAAACCTATCTTTAACCATCTATCTGTCTATGTTCCTACTGCGCATAAATCTATGAGCTCTAATCTCTCACCTGTGCGCGATGATGTATTACACACCTTGCGAGCGCCTCACGACTCACGACCCCGACGACCCATGTACGCCACTGTGTCATTTGCATAATGTCCGCAAATGTACATTCGTATATTATAATATTGTATGCCGAAAGTTTATGAGCACTGCACATGGCTTGAAGCTGACGGGTTTGAGAATGAGACTGCGAATGGGGGTTAGTTGATTATTTATGAGCACCCATGCATGGCTAACACGCACCGGTGAAATGGCAGCCTGGCTTGTGTCTTTTTTTTTTGTTCTGTATGCCTTTTCTGACTGCAGGATTGGGGACTGGGACGGGCTTGAAAACTTTCGCGAAAATATGATTTACGACTGGCGTAGAGTGTAGAGGAGAAGATCTACGGCTCCGGGTTGAGTAGATATAATCATGTCAGAGGGGCAGTGTAGTTAGGGTGACCATTCGAACATTTTAATTATTGTTAGAAAAAAAAATAAAACTTTTTTAAAAAAGGCCACATTCACGGTTTTAAAAGTTGATTAAAAAAAAAAAGTTAACATTTAAAAATTTAGTCAAAATAATTTTATGATGCAAATTTTACAAAAAAGAAAAAAAATGAAAATCAGCAAGAACATAAAGATAAAATTTTAAGGATAAACCATGGATGCAATTTATTTTTAATAGAGTTTAAAAAAGCTTAAAAATCATACCGTTATATTAAATCAAAAATACTCGAAATATAAAACATTCTTTATTTTGCCAAAAAAAATTAAAAAAAAAATACGGTCAACCTAATTGTGCTGTTAAATTAGATATGGTGGTATTCCCTTCAATATTGTCCTGCTGTGGTGCAGGATTGTCTATTTGAACTTTTACCACAGAGGTAGAGCGCGCATATTGTAGCTAAAGGAAGTCGTATGTGAATTGGTGTACGAGGTTATTATACAGCGAGCATGCATAAATGGGCAATAAATTTTGAGCGAAAACGAGATTGTTTTTATATGAAATGGGATTTTGGTTTGTGTGAGGTCATTTAAAATTCATAGATGAAGTAGTATAAAATAATGAAGCACTTGACGATAAAATATAGAGCTATCAAATGTCATTCATAACTATTAAAGTGAAGGTTGGCTAAAGTTTGGATTTTGATTATAAAAGGTGTTTTGAGAAAATTTAAATAGGTTTAGTTTTATACTTCCTATTAAAAGTTTTATGGATTTAAGTTTTGAAAATGGCTTTGAATTATTACCATTCCAAGTTACAGTACCAAGCACAAGTTTTTCAATACTGAGTTGATTTAAACGAGAGTATTATACTCTGCATAAATTATCACAATAAACATATGTTCTACCATCTATCTGTCGATTTTGATGTGTTATGTCATAAACTACGTTTATAGCTGAAAACATGAAATATATGTCAGAAAGAAAGGCTCTTGATTCTTATCACCTCATAGTGTGGGATGTTAGCAAAAAATTTAGGCCATCTAAAAGAGGTGAGTAAATAGTTTAAAAAAAAAGAAATTTGGTCAGATTAAGAATATTTTTAATCAATATTATTAAAGTTTTTCAAGGTTATTACAGATTTTTAGCATTCTATTTGTGGGATAATCGCCAAAAAGGTCTACAATTTTTAGAAATAGATCAGGCATACAAAAATTTGAATCAAAAGTTAAAGTTTTTCAATGTCATTAGAGATTTTTCATTTTAGGGATATTCGCGAAAAAGCAAAAAAGTATATAAGTACTATTTGAAAGTTCAGTTATCCCCATAATTTTTATTTTTAAAGATTAGTTTTTTCCTAGGTCGTAGAAATTTTAAGCACCTCATTTGTGGGATATTTGAAAAAAAATATACACTATCTTAAAGGTTTTTCAATCCTTATAAAAGATTAACTGACTTAAGGAATTCCTCAGCCGTAGATTTATTTAATGATTTTTTTCAGTTTGGTTGACCAAAACTAGTTGACGTTTTATGAATATCCCAGAAATTGTAGGTGCTAACAATTTTTACGATCTTAACAAAATAAAAATTCAATAAACAAAAATCTTTGTTTGAACAATTTTTTGACGATTTGGTAGCATACTAAATGGTATCTATACCTTTTGTGCTAATATCCCAAAAATCTTAGCTGACTTTGAAAAACGTAACACATCAATTAAAAATTTTCTATGGCTCACCAAATTCTGAAAATAGTTAACCTTTTTTGATCAATTATTGATCTTTTAGATGCCATACTATTTTTGCGAATATCCCTTTTTGTGCGAATATACCAAAAATCTCTGCTGAGTTTGAAAAACATAACACATCAATTAAAAATTTTCTATGTCTCACCAAATTCTAAAAATAATTACTCTGTTTTGATCAATTACTGATCTTTTAGACTCCATACTATTTTTGCGAATATCCCTGATTGTGCGAATATCCCAAAAATCCCAGCTGACCTTAAAAAACGTAACACATCAATTAAAAATTGTCTATGTCTTACCAAATTCTGAAAATAATTAACCTTTTTTGATCAATTACTGATCTTTTAGACGATAACTATTTTTGCGAATATCCCACATTTTATGCTAAAATCCCAGAGCCCCGGTTACTAGCTTCGAAAACAATTATTATATTTCCATTATTTTATTCATTTAGACTGATGAACCACAATAAAAAAGACGCAACTGATGTTTGATTCACTACGGTTAATTTCAAACCAAAAGGTCAATATTCCTTTTTATTGCATTCTTATTTTGAAACCTTTTATTTTGTTCATGTTTTTTATCATCACCTTTTTTTCATTATTCCAACTGTTGTCTTTCAAATTAAAAACTAAACATTCAAAAGTTTTTACAAAGTTATTCAAAACTTTTTGTGCAAAAGAAACAGAAGTCAGTCATAATTGTATCAGCCGGTTGTGGAATTAGATTAGATGTTATTATATCCCCTAACCTTTTCAACTGCACCTTATACAAAACAGCATAACACAGTTGCCCTTCGTCAAAACGATTTATTCTGAGATTTCTAGAGTTCCATTATTTAGTTCATTATCATTTTCCTTCTCGAGACCACTTATCTGCGGTCGTCATCAAAAAGCTTCCAATCTACTACTCCATACGTCGAACTGATTGCTTCTGCCAATCCCAATCCCAATCCCCAATTCCAATTGCAATACCAAACAAAACACAAGGAAAAGGAACATTCCATCAATCTACTTCTGTTCTGTCACTGTCAGTCTGACTGCTTGTCGTCCTTTCCAACTTTTGTGATTGTGAGTAACTTTTAGTTCGCATCACATGCACTGCACATTGGACATCTCCTCCAATCGAGAATGAGAATTCAAGCATCCATTGTATGTAAATTGATGCCTTGTGTTGTTGGTTTCTGACCATTAAGGTCCTTTGCCCTTTAAAGGCCGCGCTGAAAAGACTATATGATGCCCTTTACTGTGAGTTGTTGTTCCTGCTGCTGCTGCTGTTGCTGTTGTTGTAACCGCACCACTATCAAAAGCCACGAATAGTTGAACCTCTCAAACTATCAGATCCTTTAGACGAATGACATAAATTCTCCAAATGACGATGTTGACTTCAACTCTGTGCCGTTCATTGGCCATTGTCGTCCATCAAACGCAGCCCAGTGACCGCCGAAAAATTCCATCACAGAATTTTCATCATTTCCCCCCCCCCACCATCTACCCTACTGTCAACTCAGCCTCCAGCTATATGACCATGTCACCAAGTCATTCGTCTATACCCACCCATCGCAAAAGTAGAGGCATGGAGGCCAACATGCGCGAACATTGTTGGCATCGCTCTCCTATATACCTACGTATACCAGATTTCTCATCACTACTGCACTGTTACCCTGCTGTCGCGAACTTGAAGCTTCGCGAACATCACAACGATATTTATTTTGAACATATTTCTGCCGTCAACTGATGACCATCGATCAAAACTGTCAGCACTGTCAATCATTCGGGTTATTTATGGCCAAAAAGTTGAAGGAAGACGTCACGAACACGAACACCGTCAGTTAAACACACACACAAAACAATTGTACAAACGCGCGTATCCAAGTCAAGTTTATAAGCGCGCAGTACGACGACGACGTTAATTGTTTATTTCGTCTTATGGACTTTTTGATGGATGACTGTGTTTTTAGGTTAAAAAAAAAAATAATAAAAGCAAAAAAAAAATACAAAACAACAGAAAAATTGTTTAACACTGATACCAGGAGGACTAAGTATTTAATAGGAGAGGAGTTCCTTTGTAAAAAAAAAAAATCCCCAAGGTGAGAATGAGGGGTCTGTCTAATATAAAATGTGTCAAGAAGCCTACATGTGAGAACTCAGATATTTTTCACTTAAAGTGTTAGGGGGATATTAATAGAGGGCTTGAATAGTCTGTTTAAATCAGTCAGTATATTTATAAAAAAAAAAAAAAAAAAAACTGAAATATTTTTTAGTTGTATAATTTTTTTCATTTTATACAATTTTTCATTTTATGAAATTTTCCATTTAATAAAATTTTTGATTTGTGAATTTTTTCATTTAATTGTTCGTATTATAAAAAAAATTGTTTTATGAAATTTTTCGCGTTTTCGATTTTGGTATTCGGGATTTTGGGTTTTCGGGATTTCGGGTATTCGGGGTTTTCGGGATTTTGGGTATTCGGGATTTTGGGTTTTCGGGATTTTGGATTTTTAGTTTTCTGCATTTTTTGGTTTTCGGGATTTTGGGTTTTCGGAGTTTAAGATTTTCAGGATTTTGAGTTTTCGGAATTTTGGGTTTCGGGGTTTTGGGTTTTCGGGATTTTGGGTTTTAGGTTTTCGAGATTTTGGGTTTTCGTGATTTGGGGTTTTCCGGATTTCGGGTTTTGTAGAATTTAAGTTTTCGGGATTTTGGAATTTTGTTTGTAGGATTTTTGGTTTTTGAGATTTGGTTTAATGCCCCCAATAATACCCTTGGGGCTGGAAAATTGTTGTTCATTTGTGGCCATATGTGGCCGAGCGAGTAATCTACATTTTTGTATACTGAAACACACTTATGAAATTATGGGTGCGTTTGGTAATTTCATAAATATTTGGCGCCCAAAGTGGGGCTCAGGACCAAATATCTGTCGGAGATGGATAAATCGCTCTTCCTTCTGCTTATTGTCGAATAATCAATGTAAAGTGATAACGATCACAGTTTTGACGATTACGCACTTTTCTCTTCTTATAGAAAGTCTATCAGACTACATCTTTGTTGGTTTGACAAGTGAATTCTTCATCAAACCTTACACTTCTTTTACAAGGAACAATTTAAGAAGAACCTTAAAAGAAAATAAATCAACTAACACAAGTACTAACGATAACGACGACGACGACAAAAAAAGACGATTTGATGGAAAACTCAAGTCCTGCCATTTAAACAGTGGCACTATACTACCACACAATCATCAAAGCAAATCATGAATTCATATTCATTAAGCATAAACTGCTTAAAAAGACAATTGAGCAAAGCATGCGAGATGCGAGTTCTTTATGCTTGGGGCGGATCGTTTGTCATGGAATCCAAACATAAATTTATGAGCCGAAACATATTGATTTATGACACGTCATGTTTATTTGTGCGAGTTGTGCTGTTTTGCCATGGCCTGTCTCTGTGCTTGCTGCCCTTTTGCTTCTCAAAGGATTTATTGCATTTGTATTCTTTTTTTACCTGTTTGTATGTGTGTGTGTGTGATATGAATGGTTTTGAGGGCCGCCATTGTCATTCGAATTTTTATTTCCCTTCGGCATTATTCCTTTGGAGCTAACAAATTGAAAAAAAAATCCATGAAGTAGTTCCTCAAGTTCTTAGATTTTTAAAGTTTTTTTTTTCAACAGAAAAATGTCTCATAATGGGAATACATCCTTGAGACAGTAATTTTTGGCAAACTTTGGAATTCGTTCTTTTTTTTCGTTCCAACATTTGGTACTTCTGCGAAATGTTTTGAGAAACTTTTTGCGAAAAAAAAACTCAAATACTTTTTTTTCGTTGACAATAAAAATAACTATGAAAAGATTGTCGCGTTTCTCTTTGATGATCGAAAATATTTGAGTGTGAAATGATGACATCACGCATTTATAAGTTCGTGATGCATGCATCAAGCTAAAGACAAACATTTATCTGCTGAATGCAATTTTAGCAGCAATTTGCTGAAAATGAGTCAAAATAAAACATCAGTTGGAATTTTGTTATTTAGCTGCAATTATGGGTCTGCAACAAAACAGACCAGAAAAATGAAGAGAAAAAAACAATTAGCAATAATTTTCGAATGGTGCTGCAGTTTAAAAAGAATTTTTGAATTGTGCAGAGACATTGTTTGAGAATATTTTACGACAGAAACGTGTTGAAATTTTAAGTATTGTCTGTGTAAATTCAATGAAAAGCAGATAACAATTTTTTAATGCCATTTATACATAATGACTACATGATGTAAAATATAGGGTGTTTTTTATTTTTTTTTTTGTCTTTCCAAACAGCCTCACTGACGGAAAATTTTAAAAACATGTTTGGTTAAGCGTGGACTATTTTGGACCATTCTAGCGGACACTAAAAGCTCTATCTCTCCAAAAGTGTTCTAAAATGTACCAAAATAATTAAATCGAGTGACGTCTTATCGCTAATCTTGATCAATAACCGATTGTATGGTGGATTTTACGATGCATGTAGTTAGAAGGTAATTTTACTAAGGGCATCCAATTTTTTAGCCGTATAAATTTAGCATTATAACTTTCGAAAAGGAAGCTTTTGACCGTTGATATCCTTTGTGTCGTAAATGTGCCATACAAAAATTGCCGTGACAGTGGTTCTCCCAAAAATGGCCAAAAAGTGTTTTGATACGAAATCTTCCTATACCTAAAGTTAGCACGGCGCACAGTTTCACGGCATATTTACGGCAAATAATTTGAGCGGCATATCCAAAAGATATTTTTGACCAAACTAACTTTATGAAGATTTAGTATGAAAACCCTTTTTGGCCATCATAAAATTTGGCAAAACAGGAGCGGCTTTTGTTATATCGGCAAAAACAATTTGCAAGCGTTGTTCTGGCATAAGTCTATGGATAGCGAAAAAGTGTTGTTGTATAGAAATATCGATAAATCTCCAATATTTTTTAACAATTATTTCGCCTAAAAAAAAACACCTTTTATATTATACTCATATTAGACGATGTTCAAAAAAACTTGTTGTAAATACATAATTGGGCAATCAGTCAATCATCAATTCAATCAGTCATTTCTCTTCACTTCTTCACTTTAAATTTATTAGTTTATTAAATTTCTGCAAAAGTTTAATATGGTCCTTTTTTTAATAACACCAATAACACCAATTTTACGTTTTTTTAATTTGTTAGTTCTTTCTCTAGAGAACAAAAAACGATAAAGAGATCCCACAAAGTAGGTTTCTTCATACCGTCCGTCATTTAACTTGAGCTAGAGTCTAAACAACAGTTAAAGCGATTTGATTTTTTAAAAAAATCTATGGTTTTAATTTGTGGGACCAGGGAAACATAACTCCAAGAAGAGAACAAAACTATTTCTACCAAATCAAAACCGCCCAAATATCCAAGGTACTGAAATGCTCGCTTATTTTTAGCTCTCTGCTTCTACTTTGCTCACGAGCCGTAAATAGTTAAAAAAAAAATCGTGAGCGTGAGAAAATCGTATAATACCGAAATGCTCGCTCATGAGCAAATTAAGAAAGAGTTTATAACATTCGACTCACTCGTGTGCATGAGCAGTTTTGAGCAACTTTTTAACAATGGTAAATTTGAATTCTTTACTTAATTCAATACGAAGATGTAATAAATTAATAAAAAAAAAATTAATTCCTCTCGAGCAGTAAATCGTCTCACGAGCCGAATAGTTTCATCAGTGAGCAGTGACGGCGTGAGCTTTTATAAATTGATCACTCGTGAGCATGAGCAAAAGTAAAAAATGCTCACAGCTAATACATAAGTTGTGAGTGAGAGCGTTTTATAAGTGCTCATTAGAAATTTCTGAACTCGCGATCAGCTCACGAGTGAGTATTTCCCCACCCTAATATCCTTGTATAGATCTGAAACATTGGAAATAGATCTACTAGTATTTACCCAGTACATCAATTGGTCAATACTTTTTTCATTCTCTTCTCATTCAATTACATATACATTTATTTTTATTTATTTTCTTTTGTTTTTATTTAAAAAATAAGCTGTGCTCTCATTGCATATTCAATTTCAGTCAACGCCATCAAACTATCATTCATCTACGCAAAAGCTGCTATATGGCTATACAAGGCGATCGACCGACCGACGACGACTCGATGGGATAACTCCTTATTGTGTGTATAGTTGTAAGTTTTGGCAGGCTTCAATGTACCCACCATAGGTATCTATAGGTACTTTCGGTTTTGTGCTGCATTATAATATGGTTGATTGCCCTGCGGTGTGGTTCTTTCATTTTATACAGTAGGTTTGTTTATTTGACAGAAGTTCCTTTTAAATCACTCAAGTCCCTTCATGTGTCCATCCATGTCGTTCGACCAGCTCGTTCAGCATTGACATTGATGGACAGATGACAATGGCTTTGACGTGAAACTTTGCTGATTTCCTTCAATATACATAGATGATGTCCTTCTAGTCGTATTTTCTTTTTTTTTTCGAACCTTTGTATAGGAAAAGTGATTGTTATATTTTTTTGTTTTAGAGAGATTGACTTCATAAAGTGGTGTTGTTGCAGATAATGGAGAAACAATAATTGAAATGTAAAATGAAAAGTTTTTTTTTGAACCAAATGTTTTTTTTTTTTTTTATTTTTCATAGATACATAACTACAAATGTTGAAAGGTTTCAATTGCCATCATCGAAGTTTGATAATTTGGGTAAAAATAACATGAAATTTACATTATTTTTTCATTCTACAATTCGATTAATCGACACAGGAAAACATTCCTACCCTTATCGATCTTCGGATGGATGCTGCGAAATTTAAAATATTGTTTAATAAAATGTATAAGCGACTAATTTTATAACGTCTTTATCATCTTTGTAGGTATCCCTCAAATCTGAATTTGAAGTTTTAGTTTCAATAGATCTCGCAATTCTGATCAACTGTCTCTCTGTTCGGCTGCAGACTAGACGAATAGGTCGATTTTCCTTAAACTTGGTATCCAACGTTTTTAGACATTGCCCCGACACATTTTTTTTTTCATTTTTTTAGGACCAAAAACTGACCTACCATACAAATGCCTTACCACTTTAGGAAAATCGTGTTTTTCTCAATAATTGCTGCACATATTTTTCTAAAAAAGAATTAATATACATACCCGCCTGGAAGAAGAATCTATTTTTCAGTAAGGCCCTGGCAAGTTTTTCATATAATTACTAACAAGGGTCTGGCAAGGGTTATTATAGGCATTTGCTAGGCCCTTCGCCAGTTATGTACCTTTTTGCCTCGTCAGTTAAGTTCTGCCTAAGTCTTGAATAGTAAAAACTAGATTTGTTCTAAATATGTAGGTACATATGTCAGTCAGTGTCTGATATCTACCTACAGTTGCTTGTAGTCTGTATTGTTGACGGGAGACAATTCTTTGACGACGGCTAGCAGGATGAAACAGTTGGTGCCTGCTCGAAAATTCTCCCATGGTCTTTATTTTAAGAGACACTTCTCATTGTTTGTTATGTTGATTGCTTCGAAGACTTCAGTGTACTTATCACGTTCGAGCTTGCCGATAAACTGATGGTCGCCCTGATTGGTCCTTTTACTAGATAGCACTCATAGTCCCAATATTAAGGCCATTTGTGTGCATTTACGTCACGCGTTTAGCGCCCTGTAGTGTCATTGTTTGTGCTTCTGCAGGGGTGCACTTTCTGTTGCTTATTGGAAGATTGGGAGGTATTCAAAACACGTTTCTTCTTGATAAAAATAGCAAAAGTTCACTATATTCACTAATTAACCGCGAATTCATTTTATTTTATTTTTTATTTTTATTTTATTATAAGACACGGACCACTAAAAAATTCTTGTAGGTAAATGCAAAATTAAATATTCAAACTGAACTGACGTTTAGTTAAATGTCATTTATTTTGGTATGTGTGCACTGTAGATATGTTCAGTGCGAGGCTGTTCGGAACAGTTTAGAACAAAATAGAACAAGTTTTTGCTGTTCGATGAGAATTGATCTGTTCTAAACTTTTCTGACTTGCTGTGTAGTGAGTCTGTCAACATACATAAATTTTTATTACGATATAATAAGATCCCGCTTTCATAAAATGACTTACTATCAAGAGCCTTACCAGTATTTTATATAATAAATGTTTTCAGCGAAGCACTAATAGGGGCCTGTCATGTTTTCCTCGTCTAGGTGCTCTTTACCATCAAGGTGTTCTTTAAAATCAATATTTTAAAAAATCAATATTTTAAAAAATCAATTTTTTGAAAAGTCAATATTTTAATACTATAATAATTAATTAATGTTGTGAAATTATTCAATAACCAAAAAAATTTAATTTATTTTTAAAATCAAAAAATTTTTTGTCTTCAAAAAAATTGTTTTAAACCTTTTAAGGAAAATCTTATTTTCCTCGAAAATTGCTCCTACGATTTTGATCGAAATTTTTCTGTGATCGGGAATATTGGTAAACACTTCCTACCAACTAACTAATTTTGCAACGGTACCTCTCATTT
This sequence comes from Epistrophella euchroma, assembly GCA_947049315.1. Lineage (NCBI taxonomy): Eukaryota > Metazoa > Arthropoda > Insecta > Diptera > Syrphidae > Epistrophella > Epistrophella euchroma. The sequence goes on from OX346248.1 coordinate 60,099,128, forward strand.
TTTTAATTTGGACTCTTTGTATCTTATTATCTAACCGAAGCAAAAATTTCTATTAAGCTTTGATTAAGGGGCTTATTGCGAATGAAATAGAATCTAGTCGAATAGAATTAAAGTCTACCACAATATATTTTTTTATTTGACTTTTAATATTTGTACTGAATATTTTATATTTTTTTCTATTTGAAAAAAAAAATTCTCTTGTAACAAGAATTTTGACCGACTTTTTTTGAATAGATATTTTTCGAATGGACTATCGCAATAAGCCCCTAAGTATGCATGTCAATATTTAAAAAAATATATTTTTTGATTTCAATGATATTTTTTGAATCTTCATTTTCATAAAAATTGGCGTACCTAACTCATTTTTCTTGAAAATGTTCACAAAGTTTTATACATTTATAAAACATTTTCTTTTTAAATAGATCCAACGATTTTTAAAATTGTGCTATTATCATAAAAAGTATAACAGTCGTCTATTTAGGTACATTAACATTATGGTCTCTTATTCAAAAATAGATAAGTCCTTTAGATCTTAATAAATACGTTCCACAATATTAGTCAAGTGGAGTAATGTTTTTATTTCTCAGTTTTTGCCTGCTTGGAAATATTTTTTTAAAGTGCTGATAAAAGCCAAGATGACATAAAAAAACAAAAGGATATTAGCCAATTACTTAATTTTGTTTCAAAATAAAAGTCGTGGAATGTAAAGAATGTCTTAATTTTCACTTGATTTATGTGCAAGGATTTGTGAAAAATATGATAAACTTAATTTTTTTGTTAACGTTTATTTGTTTCTAGTCTTTTAATTTCATAGACATAGTTGCTACGATACAAATTAAAAAAAAAAAATAAACAACTCCATAAACTCTACGAGGATAAATTGACTACCCCTATATACGTATAATGTCTTTTTTTTATCATTCATTAAAAGTTAATTATCAACTAGGTATATCTCAGGTCATTAAAACAAACCCTTTTATAATGACACAATCCACAGGTGATATGTGGTTTGTCCAAATGGCAACACAAAAAAAAAATAAAAAAAACTCTTAATTGACCTGGTCGCGCCACATAATTAAACTAAAACGTATTTCTATTTATTCCACACTCCAATCGCACATTAATGAATCGCTAAACGCGCCAGTGCGTACCCAATTGAAATGACCAAAACTAAATTGCTTAACAAAACTGCGTACAAAACGATACGATGAGAAAACCATGACGCTGCAACAAAGCCTGCGACCTGATGCGACGACAAAAACCCCAATATGAGGGTAACCGCAAACCGACCGACCCGACCGGCCGCGTCGACCGGCCTAACCTAACCACCCGTACACAAATTAACCAACTCATTAAGCCCATTTGTTTGTTATTTGTTAGATAATTTGAATTGGTTGTATACTGCCTTGCAAGCCAGTAGTGCCTATAGGACTGCAGACTTGACTGTCTGTGATGTTGACTTCTAGGAATCAAATATTCATCTAACTTTTTCCAACACGCCCACCTTTTTTTTTGTACAAAATAAAACAACATTTCTAATTGCAATGTTCGAGGTTATGGACGAGCGATAAGGTCTGGAAAAATGTTATCGTCATTGTTATTTGAAAAATCACCCTCTCACCGGCCATTGGGATCATTAATCATCTGGCCTGAGTTAAGTCCCAAATTCACTCACATCCACATGGGAGTCAAATGACACAGGAAGCCAGGGGAAATGGTCAATTCATTTGTTTTTTTCTTTTTCGTTTTCGGTAGCATTGTTGGGTTTTTCAATTTTTCCGCCTGCCTGGTTCAGACGACCGACGACGACGACGATGGCGAAGGTGAATTCGACCGATTAGGAACTCACCGTTGCCGCCGGCCGGGCCGGCCGTTTCAATTGACGTACCAACATATATCTCACTTTCCGAACTGTCAAAAAGAACCTTAAAAATTAATGATAAATTAAATAACCAAAGCTCCTGGCCAGCCATCAGTGGCGGCAGCGGCAGTAACTATATAAGATAGATAGAAACTACACCCCCTCTTACTTCTTCCAAGTCACGTCGAGTCGTCGCTCGCCTTTTCGGGATTGCAGCAGTAGTTTTCATATCGAATTAACATCTGACATGAAGTGAAATTTTTGACAATCGGACACTGTAGCGATACCCTAAATCAACCAACCGCGACAGCAGCACACCGAAAAGGCGCAAAGCACAATTCCCCACTAATCATGATCGATGGAAGAAATTATACGCCTTCTCGGACAGAGTGTCAGTGCCGATCTGGTCTGGTCGGTCGGTTTTAGCGCTTTATGTCGGTTGTCAGATGACAGGGGGATTATTTGAATATCTTTGAGAATTGACCGCTTGCATATAGTGGCGTGCTGGTCGTGGCATGGCGAGGCGAGAGTATGTGGTAATAATAACACCTTAAAATTACTTGATTTTATTGTATAGTATAGACAAGCAGTTACTGTCATAGAATAATGTGATTATTTTTAAATTTTTATAGGGTATGTTATATCTAAGTGAATTTGGATGACTGAAAGGCAAATAATTGGCCTTTTGAAAGCACAGGTGGATTAGATCTACTTTCGCCTTTTAAATTCCTAATGACAGCTGCTGGCATTGTCCACTCCGTATGAAAAGGTAGGAGGAGCAGATTTAACAACGAGCCTGAAAGTACAGCGACTAAGATGGCACACCAGGCCGACGAACCTTGGAATCTACCCCTGATGGTCTGCGCAGGAAAGGAAGACCCCACCTCAAGTGGCAAACAAAAGTAGGCACCGATTTAGGTTTAAGTTTCGCTTAGGGTAAGGTTTACAAACGTGGTTCAAAATTTAACACGCGGTTCAGGAAATTTACTTCGCCGCTTTCGGCGGATTAACTGAGGTTCAACGATGGTTCAAATATGTTATAATAGCTAAGTGCATGCCTGAACCATCTCTAAACCTCAGTTTATCCTGAACCACGGATCAACATTTTTTAACCCACGATTGCACAACTGGCACTTACATGGCTAAAAAAATAAACAAATAACTTGGAGTGCATAACTGGAAGTAGGTAGCTAGGGACCGAGCTGGCTGAAGGGGCTTGTTGGTTCAGGCCGTAGTCCTTTCTGGACTGTAAGCACCATCTAAAGTTAAGTAAAAGTAGGTAAGTAGGAATCAATTCCCACTGAGAGAATTTATTACACCTAACATTTTGTGGAATACTTTCCTTCCTGAAATTTCGCGATTTCAAAAAATTTTAACTCCCTTTTTGGGTCCTCCGTTCCACTAAAGCAACTTGTAGCTCCACTTAGGGTATGTTCAGCCGCAAGGTTAGCGATAAGCAACTATGTAAAGTGAAGTTCTTTACTAAAAAAAAAAAAAACTAAGCAAATTCTCTCTCTCTTGCGAATAAGCTTCACATTTAACAAATTTAACAGATTTCCAATAAAAGTGGGATGAATTCCCAATCAGAGCAGGGTCATGTGGAACAAATTCCCGGCACCTCTAATGCAGAAAAAAAAACTTAATTTCTTTTAGAAATAACCAAATTTTTGCTCAAGCATAACACCTTCGAAACTCGTCTGTTCTCTCCATGTCACTCTGTATATTTGGGACTAAAAGAACTTAATTCCAAAAGACGCTCAAAAACGATTTTTAATCTTTGCTTAAGTTTTTCAGAGTTAAATCACTCCGAGTTCTTAAAATTCACAAGTTGTCAACTAGCAAGCTTTTGTCACACTTCTGATACTTTTTGTTGGTATTTCAAATGTGAATTATAGGGTAACTTACAATGTGTTTCATGAAGCTTGCAAGCGAACTGTGTGTGTCTTTTTTTCAATAGGTAAGTTATTAAGGTAGACAAATGTAATGTTCAAAAATATGTAGGACATCAGTGCTGTCGTTACAATAGTGTTGGAGCAAATAAACACTTTATCCATAAATTATTATTTATGAAAAAAAACTGCAAAGATGGTTCTATTTCTGAAATAAACTAGAAGCCTTTTAGATCTTATCACCTCATGTGTGGAATTTTGAAAAAAATAAGTAGGTATACCATCTTATATAGATCAACTAGTTTCTGTAATTATTTTTTTCAAAGGCCAGTTTTCCAGTGCTGAAGTTTACTCTGGGTTAATTGTGCAAATAAATTGAACCTGAGTTAGCTCCGAATCATTTTTTTTTAGCGTGGGGTAAATTTAAACTTTTTGCTATTGAAACAGAAATGGCGACACTATGCGTTCCTATTTGATCCGTATCTGTCTAAAAAATATCAGCTCACTTAATCCAGATATATAACTCCGGATCTATATTGGCTTTTGGGTTTAAATTCGAAACTGGGATAATCTCACACTGAATTCAGAACAAAACCTTTTCCTATTCACTACTCTACAACTCATTTTTATGATAAAAAATGTTGTATTATCAAAAGTGCTACAATTGTATCATAAAGACAACACTGGTATATAAAAAAACATGCCTTTCGATGCGGTGGGTTTAACAGGATCATTTGTCATTTTCTTTCTTGACTACTGTGGCTGCTGGAAGCTGAAATTATTATAGCTGATTCTGATTTTGATGTTGCTAATGCTGTTGTTGTTATTGAAAGGAATTATCGGTGGTCATTTATTATAATTTCGAGAATACCAATGACCTTTGGTATGTATCATCCCATTGCTGTTAAAAGAATATTTGAATAATAGGTAATAGGGTAGCTCTCGAAAACAATCAATATAAATATATGTAGACGTGTTTTTTTTTTGTTCTTTAAGTTCGATTGGGTTTTCTTTGATATTGACTTCTTATGCCGCCGCAGCCGCCGTCACTGTCAATATATCATTGGATATAGATTATACTTAACTTTCTATAGGTTTGCATGTGTGTGTGTGTATTTGCTATTTGAAATAACATTTACGGCTTTGATTTATGATAGACTATGATGTCAGAGAGCTCCTTAAACTATGAAATCACACCTAACCATAATTTAGGATTTAAGTTGTTTTGTTCAAAAGCTGATTTATTTTCTAACTAAGAGGTTTTTAGAAATCATTTACATAATTATTCTAGATTTATGGATAATGAAAACGTGAAGACAACAAACATCTATGATTACTTGGGAAATTTATTCTACATTATTTAAACAAAAAAATGAAATATCTAAAGTTAAAGGAAATATGTACATTCTTGTGTTTCGCATGGAAGTGTTTTTGGTCCCTTCATGTTTACTTTATTCACTTAAGGTATACTATTATTGGGTTGGGTTGGGTTGCTCCCTGTGAAAAAAATTAAGACTTAACTACATTCACAACTTTTTGCATCTCTAGAGCATGTTTTTGTTTGTCACTTTTCCACTTTTTACTAGTTTTTTTGTAAAAAGCATTTAATGTAGTTAAACTCTTACAATTTCTGACTGTTAACTTGATGGTATCTCATTCAGGTTACAGTTATTTAATTAGAAAACCTTTAAATTAATTATTTTATATTCATATTTAAAAACTTTTAAATTAGTAAAAATTTGACATAATAGTTAGTGCGTTGGACTGTCACGCCAGAGGTCTGAGTTTTATTCCCAGTCTTTGCCACCTAAACACAAAAGTGTTTTTCAGGGCTTGTTTGTGCCTCTTGCGAGGAATTAACAAATCCTCCAAGATTATCTCCTGTCATAGAGAAGTGCCGCTCACCTTAGCCGAACGGGTTCGGCAATAAACTCTATAGCTCCCTTCCATTCCTGCAGACACGCACACAGGAATGATTGAGAGTTGTAGGTCACTGTTGTGCCACCAAATTTATTTTATTTATTTTTACAAACTTGACTTTCCCTAAATTATTAAAATTTTTATTTGTATAATTTATGAACAATTTTCTTGTCTAAAACAATTTGCCCATCATCGTTGTCGTCGGTCTTGTTATCGTATTTACTTAACCATAATTAATTTTCTCCTCTTGGAAATTGATGTTAAAACAAAGAGAAAAAACAAAACAGAATCTATAAAGCAATTGAGTTTGACTTGATGAGTTTTTCAATTGATCTATGAGGATGTGCTTGTTTCACAACTCCGGAATTTGATACCTTCTGTATTTTTTTTTTCTTTTTCAGCCAGGCTCTGAGATTTAATTCTTCTTGGGGAAAAGGGCAGCAGACAAACAAATAAAACAGACAAAATGAATTGGAATTGAAATTTCGTAAAAAAAAAAAAAAAAAAAAAAAAAAAAAAAACTCACTTAACAAAGAAAGTACACACTCTCACGCGCTTCCTTTCAATTCAATACTTCATTTTATTTACTATACAACAACTCAATAATATCATTGGCGTATATTTTTACATCCAGAATAACTGTGGTGACCATACCACCAAATTTTCGAATTTTCTTAAAAACTAGAAGACATTTTGACAATCTGGTTATTAGTGTTTGAAATTGATAGCAACATTGAACCACAAAAATTCTATTTAATAACGTAAAATATTGAACACACCTTTATTTTTTTGATTTTTCAAAAACTCTTCGCTTAAAAAAATTTATATAAAAAGAAAATGAAAGAAGAGTTTTCTGGCCTTTCAAAAAGGTATAGCATGACATTTTTTAACGGTTATCGTTGTTTTTTAATAATTTTTTCTTTCTGTTTAAAGATATTTTTTACATAATTTACACAATTTTTTTCTTGTCTCGACCCAACCCTTACGCTCTTGATTTTTTTTCACACCTTAGGCGAATCATCTTGTAGATATCTACCTAAAACCACACTTTAAAAAATCATCAACCCTTTCATACTATCGATTTTTCAGAATAAAAATGAAAATTGATTGAAGGACCTTCTCACTACAAATTTTGATAAAAATTTGTCAAACGAGAAAGTCGAAAAAAAAACGGTTGTATGGCGGGTAGGTAGGTACCCTTATTTTTGGAGTCAAAATAAAATTATTTCAGCCTCTAGAAAATCACGAAAACCCTTATTTTCGTATTTTTTTTTTGGATTTTATTTGTCCAACTCCATATTTTAAACAACAAAAAAAAAGACAATATGGTCACCATATCTATACACTTCCGAGCCTCCTTTCGCATGCACACACAAAACAACAATATGCTGCCAGCAAAGAGGAGGGCGACATGAGAGAATAATGACAAGCAATTAATTTCAAGTGGCTCTTGTGTCAGTGGCACCCATGTCTTCGCGAAGATGATTTAATTTCTGTGTCTCTCCTCTGCTCCTTGACTTCTTCGTGCATTGCTGCCACCGCCAACGCGCCATCGAACGTGGGGTTTTTGTATACCTATAGTCTCAATTTCCCGGTCGCCATCATTCAAATTAGAAAACAAAAAGATTTGAAATAAAAAATACAAAAAAAAAAGTACCCTACATACCTAAACTCTTCGTTTTTTATGAATCTTATGCTGCCTTTTAAAAATTTGAAGACGAAAAAATAAAAGTATCAAGAATTTATCACCACCATCATCAGCATATCACTGCTGATGAGATGATGGAACGGAAATCCAGGGTAAGCCGGCTCGGGTTTTTGGAATCCTCATCAACTGACAATACCAGAAAATAATGGCTTTGCTTTTCATACAGTCTGGATGGAACTTGCTGCTTTGCACGCTTAAGAAGTTCATGACGATGATGATGATGATGATGGGAGTCGATATTAATTTCATCCGTTGAATGGGACTGTGAATTATAATGCCGGCTTCAGAGTGAAATGTTTGATCCGATGCGAGGACGACGAACAAAATTGAAAATGAAAATAAAGGAGCGCCCTCCTCGTAGTCGGAAGATGATGATTATATTGAGTCGTCATTGTGAACAATGACAGCTTCGCCAAGTCATTGAATGAATTAATTGAAATTAAATTGTACGCTATTATGTGAGTACCTACTTTTTGAAAGAGAGAAGACTCTTTTTTGAATTTGTTGGTTTGGGGAATTATTGTATTTTTGTATACGTTCAGGACAATCAGATGGGATATGGGCGGGACGGGCCTTGTCTGGGTGTGATTGGAATGCATAGAGTAGGATTTGTCAAGGTTTTTCGAATTCTTTCTGATAAAAGACTTCAAAAATTGATCCATACTACAAGAGATTGTAGGTAAAGACATGAAAGCATAGAATAATTTCAATATTCTTGTGAAATTATTAAATTATATTTACCTACCTATGTTTGTCACCTGAGATCAGGATTTTATTTCTAGAGACCCAATTTATCAATTTTGATGTGATTTTGAATTTATCTAAATTTCGAAAATTGATCTGTGTTAAAGTGCAAAAAAAAATGTCAAGGCGACGTACAATCCGGGATCTTGGCCCCTCAATTCAATTAAAGTCAATTTAAGCTAAGCTTTTGTGCGGATCTAAGCGTGCATTTAATTTTATTTGCTGAGAGGAAGAATTTGATATTGGAAAAATCAAATCAAAAATCCGTTAAGTTGAGACGTCCAATAGTAAGCGTGTCACAACCCTTTTTCTTTCTCAGCACTTTTGGGTTAGCTGTATTAATAAGTATTTTCAAACTCTTGTGAACATTTAAATACTTGATTGTCCAAAAATTATAAATGTGCATAAAATAAAAAAATATAATACAAATTTGTCACAGTCAATAAATTCTGACAGTAAAAAAAAAAAAGTTGAAAAAAAGATCCTCACAGTTAATCTAATTATTATGCATCTGCGCAATAAAAATCATTTTGTAAATTTTTAATGAAAAGGCGAGTCATCTGTGGGCAATAAATAAGAGGCTGAAAATTTAAGATCCATATTTTATAAACATTAAATGACTTCTGGGATTTACTTAAGTTGCGTATTTTATTGAGCATACAAATTGGATTTTTTTTTTATAAAAAATGTTTTTGCTTGGTTTTGTAATCAGGGCTGTCGTTTTAATGAAGAGTATGTAGCAGGATATTCCTTGGCACTTTGAAGGACATATTCTTTTAACTTTTAAAAATACTTGACATTATTTTCTTATGTTGTGTTTAGGATAGAATTTTGTGTTTTTTTAAGTTTTTTTTTTTTTTTTTTTTTGTTCAACTATGTATTTGTTGTACGTTAATAGTTTTACTTGTCTTCTACCCCGAAAATTACATATCTACATCTATTTATATGGATGCTTTAAATAATAATTTTGCTAAATAAAGTCCTACTTGCTTTTATACGGAAAATAGGTTCATGAGGTAGTAGCACTTGGCATAAAGATAAATATGTTGTATTGTCGCCAAAAAAAAAATATTTTTTTTCAGGGCTACTGAAAAATCTTCCAAGAGTATTTTCTGTCGTAGAAAAGTGCCACTAATTTAAGCCCTTCGGCCCAATTAACTGTAGGTGCCCTACATTCCTGCAGACACGCACGCAGGAATAGTTGATTTTTTTTTTTTTAATTTACTTTATTAATTTTGTTTTGGCTGAATAACTTTTTGCACCCCTTTTCCAAAAGGGCTGCCAAATGGGGGGCTTCCATCCCTCCTACAGAACCATCAAAAAAAGTTTGTCCTGTATAAAGTGCAAGGTTCGGCCAAAATTTTGTAATATTTTAATTGACAATTTTTCACAATTTCTTTCGAAAACGATTAGATTTTTACTAAACTTCGAACATGTTAAGTTTGTGACCAAAAGTTCGCATTACTGAAATAGGGTTTTGGCGTAGGATTTTGGATGCTTTTGGTGTGCCGTATATCTCGTTAATGACTAAACCGATTTTGCTGTTTCTAATAATATTTTGAAAATTAAAAATAATTTTTTTTATAAAACTTCCATTTTATTACTATATATTTTTATTTTTAATTTATTTACTTTTAATCTATTTATTTTTTTATTTTTTGTTTTATTTTTTATATTATTTTTTTCGCTTTTCTTCATTTAAAAAATATATATCATTTTTTTAAGGTTTTGAGTTTACAACTATATTTCAAAAAAATACTTATTTTGACTTAAGACAGGCTGCAGTATGACGTTATAAGTGTTGCCGTTGTTTTTTTATTGGTTTCGTTTATTCTGAATAATTCTATTTATGGGGGAAAATAGGCTCCCCCTCCTCAACCTCAACCTTTTTTTTTGAATGTTCTCCACCTCTTAAGAGAAATTATTCAAAAGTTCAAATAATTTCGATTTAGCATCTTTTCCTGAAAGGTGTTTGGACCTGTTTTATTCGATTGCAAAGCTTTCCATTATTTGTTGCTTTAGTACTCAAAAATTATCCCTCCATTTTGAACTGAAACGACAGCCCTGTGACTTACTGAAAACAACCCTCAATAGTTTCCTAAGTAAATCGGTTTTCTGCACCAATTTTTAAACACAACATCATGATAACATTTCTACAAAGAAAAATCTCGAAAATGCCCTTACTACAATATATCTGGACCGAAACACAAGATCAGGCAAACATTTACCTATATAATCCAATTAGTCCTGCTGATGACGTTAAGCTATTTTTGCACATTTCAATAACTCACTCTTTTGGAAAGAAAAATAACATAAAAAGGAGATCAAAAGAAAACATACGTAACGGTTGGTTAAACAATACCATCCTATATTTTATTTTTCACAATAAAAACAGGATTAACCGGCCTCTGTGTACAATTTTCAAAAAATTAAGCACTAAGGTCTAAGAAAATTTATTGGGTTCATTGAAAGGCAAATAATCTTCAACAATTCTTTGATTTTTCACTAAAATGTTCTTTTGAAATCCCCAGAAACATGTTCTCAAAAATAACGAATTAAATTTCTATTTTGTGTAAATATTCTTGTTTAAAAGGACATGAAGCTGATAATTGTCGCTATGCAGGTATTGTCTGGAAATTGTAATTCATGTCATGATGTTATTTATGGAAAAAGAAGAAGAGGACTGTGTGAAAAGATCTAATCTCCAAAGTAACGATAATACTGGTCCAAAAATATCAAAAGAATCATTGAAAAAGCGTGTATGATTACATGAATAAACAACAAAACAGAAGAAGAAACAATATAAGAAATTTAACATTTCAAACAAATTTTTTGTTTTTAGTCAGAAAACTCAATGCAAAATTATCCTTCTTCATGCATGGTTGGTGGATGCCGAAATTAAATAAAACAATTCACACTTATTAAATATTTTACAACTTATAGTACCTTAAACTGCCTGAAGGTTTCTACCAATTTTGTTTTCCATACATTTTCGCTATCTATTTTTTCGACATAGAACTAAAAGGAAACTTTAGACTCCCAGACGACAGTTGTAGTGTTTTCCAAGCTGAGGTTCTGGCAGTAACCAAAGCCGCTGAATGGCTGTCAATGCTGGCGGTTCCGCCAGCCGAGATTACTTTCTTCATTGACAGCCAAGCAGCCATGAAAGCACTCTCTAAAACTCGTTTCCTGCTGCCGTGAAGAGCTCAAGGTTCTTGGCTCGCAGCACAAAGTAAGGCTTATAGGCCATATAGGAATTCCAGGTAACGAGAAAGCAGACGAGCTGGCACGAATTGGATCATCAATTGATCCAAACCGAGCAGAACTAAACGTATATGCACCAATCTGCACCTTCAAACAGATTGTGGCAAAGAAAATTCTTGAGAAACTAATGTAAGGTGGACCCTACTCGACTCCTGCACGAATACCAAAAAACTTTGGCCGTGTTTCGACAAGGGGAAGACAGATAGGATCCTCACGCTAAATAAGAAATAATTGTACTCTCTCGTAGGTACAATAACTCAATAACTGGACACAATCTGCTGAAGTACCACATGAAAAAAACTGAGGCTCAGCACGGATGATCTGTGCAGAGGTTGTGGCGATGAAGAAGCACAAGAAGACTTCTCACTTCCTATGTCACTGCCCAGCACTCTCGCAACTATAAGAAATAAGCACCTAGGAAACTACTTCTTCAATAACTTGGAAGAGCTCTCCAACTTTTCTGGTGTGCAATTGTCGAAATTCATTAATGCCTCTAGATGGCTAGATAATTCATGAAAATTTATAGGTTAAACTATTTGGAGTGTCCAGTCCTCCAGGGTATCACAAGGAATCTACATTGATCTAAGTGTGATAGAAACAAGATCCTCTATCAGCCCGATAACCCAACCTAACCTAAAGGAAACTATGTTAATAAAGAAAATCTTAAATTTAAGATTTCGGCTAAAGTATATGCATTTTGTAACTTTCTTTTTTTTTTGCCTAAAATAATGAGCCAAAAAATACTCTGCTTTGGTATCTGAAGACGTGTTTTTCAGTACAAATACAATTGCATCTGTCTTACAACAACAAGCATAAGTTATTTCCTCGACTTAATCTGCGCTGAAAACTAAAGCTCTAAAAGATTGTTAAGTGTATATATTTTCAGTCAATTTTAAACCAAACATCAAGGCCTTTCATCTCACATCAATCTTAAATGACAGTCCATCGTTCCGTATACACTATACACACACAAACATACAACATATAAGGTTGCGTTAAAACTGCTGTGGGCACACAACAAAATGGCTGGCGGTGGGAGGTGGAGGTGTTTTAAGGTCCGTCCGCGAAATTGCAACGAACAACGAGAGACGAGACGCGACTTGGGATACGCAATGATTAACTGTCATTTCAGCATTCGGATATAAATTGTCTGCGACATTTGCATCCAATTGATGTACAACCGACATCGTGATGTACAACCACTGACAGCAGCCGAAGACGCAGATCACTGCCACCGAGTGACTTCTTTATGTGACAGCTAAACAATCAGTGGAGCGGCTGTAATTTGAACTGGAGATCCGCTTATGCATTTGTGGCTATTGCGATTTTCCACAATGTCCTGGTTTTGCTGTTGCTGCTGCATCGCATCGCTAGTTGACGAATTTTCCCTTTTTTGGGATAATCACATGCGGAGAGTCTGAGATGCCGATAAGCTGTCGCATTTAATTCGTTGGCATTGCCGATCTGCAGTGCTGACAGGCTCGTCGTTGTTATTGTCATCGTCCCATCATCTCGTCATCAATGACGATCATCATCCTGTTCATCCTGCCTTGTCTCCCAATTCCAACTTCACTCTTTTGAAAAAAATAAAAAAAAACAAAATTATACAAAAATTGGAATTGAAATTAAGAAGGATGATGCGACGATATGACCTCGACAACTCGTCACTTAATCGCTGTCGCTGACTGAATGACAGACACAAAGACGGCTTTTGTCTGAAGTTGACGTCTGAAAAGGATCTTTTCTATACTCTACGTTGGTTGTTGCTAATTTGCATTTTCGCAAACAAAGCGAAATGCATATAAAATTCTTTATTTTGATGTTTGGGAAGGGGGTGAATATGGGGGGGGGGGGTTGTCTTCCTACGAAACGATGCGTTTCCAAAAAAAATTAGCATATGAGTGTGACATCGTTTCTACACAGACTTAAGGGTTGTTATATTATTCTATATAGCATTGTGACATTTCTCCAGCTGATGGAAATTTACATATCAAACAATTCGATAGCTAAAAGTGGTATTTCTTCTTGATATTACTTAAATGGCGAACTGCTGCATTTTAAAGATGATTGTTTAAATTTTAATGATAAAAAAATTTCTGCAAAATTTTAGTTTAAAATCTGTAATCGTAGACGGTTAAAAGAGGGATTATTTTCTGGGATGTTTTTCATAAATTGAGATAAGATCAAACATTTAGAAAAGAAAAAATCGTTAGAACTATTGTGTTGGCCAAGAAAGTCAAACGGCTAAAGTTAAACATCAAATTTCTCAAAAAATCAAATACGAAGAGTTAACATCTTCTAAGTCAAGGAAAATATTCAAAAAAATCCTAGTATGTCGAATTTTCGTATATTTGTTAGTCTTAAGCATTTATCAAAAATAATCCTTAATTTGCGATTTTTTTTCGAAAATATTCCCCAAGCTTTCCTTTTTTTTCGAAAAAAATATATAAGATTTTAACTTCTGTATTATTCTACAAAAAAAAATACTAATTTTGGAAGAAGCAAATTGATTTTAAGAAAAACATATGGGCAAACGTTACAATACCAATTTGTTGTTTACTTTTATTGTACAATTTTTTAGTTTTCTTACAATATATTTTATGAGATTACCCTATTGGCACCCAGTCGTCAAATACGGATTTCATTCTTCCCAACTCGGAGATGGCCGCGAAAAAATTAAAAGACATCCAGCTGAAGTTTTAAAGTTTGGACAGAAATTGTTTTGCAATTATTGAAATAAATTTTAATTAAGTTGCAAAAGTTTTTCGCAAATTTTAGTTTTGTCTATGAATCAACCATCAAAACGATAGTTTTGCAAAATTTCTCGCAAAATTCATTAACATTCCCTAAAATATCGAAAGGCAAAATAGTTTAAATGCTTAATAATATTATGCGAAATGATTAAAGTCGAAAAAATTTGCGAAATATAATGATGCGAAATCATGAAATGCGATACGTATCGAAGCAATATGTGAAATAATGAAAAGTGAGATACAAATTGCGAAGTGAAATTTGCGAAATAATGATTTTCCAAAGCAATAACATAGCGAAATAAAAACTTGTCAAAAATGAAATTGCGAAACATTAATTGCAAGATGAAAAACAGAAAAAAATCTGCTAGATAAACCTTTTACTATAAAAGAAAACAAAAAATCTTATATGTTACGCAGAATTTTGTAAGCCAGCCTTCATATTTCTCCCAAAAAGAGTGAAATGTATTCTTTCATATATTTACCAGAATTGTATCCTTTTCACTACAAAAATTAAAATTCCCTGATCTAAATAATTTATGATCCTTTTCCGAAAATAATTAAGACTTTCTTTAGCTTTCCATTAAAACTCAGATTTGTCAGAAATTTTTCAAAATTAAAGTCTAATTTTCTTGGGCTATTAGGGCTAGAACGTTTAAAAATTGTTTAAATTATATGTATAGGTATGTTTAACTAAATTTCCTGCAACACGCCCCCCTCAAACTATGATACATTGAACAACAAACTTCAATATAAGGCTTTCCAACCATATCATAATTCTTCTTACAATAAGGTTATTGTAATAGGTAGGTAGTTTAAATGCAAATTTTCTTTTTACCTACAAAAACGATTTTATATTTACGTAGGTGCTACACACTTTTTTCTTCAAATTTTCACTACACAATACAAAATGTAGAAGTCATCAACTTTTATTATTTTTCAACGATTTTATGTTTCCGCTTAAAAAAAAAATGTAAAAGAAGTAGCTAAAATTTTATTGAGGTACGGTACCTTATGGAATCAATCAACCTTTTTTACTTTATATTTACAATGGGGATTTTATTACTTGCGGTCGGTCTTGCTACCTTAGAAGCTCAGATATACGGGCGGTCAACTGTAATAACAATGCGGTCATAATTTTTCTTAGTTCTTATATGAATGAATGAATGAATGGATACAACTTGATTTTGAAAAAAAAGGTCTGATCTTTTTTTAAATGACAAAAGGATAATCTTGATAATTTAAACTTCATTTTAGGTTATAAGGAGACTTATTATAAGTTGTTCTGGGTAAGGTTTTTAGACTGCCAGCGTCCAGTCCAGCTGAGACTAATACAAAGTCCATGTTATGTCATATAAATTTGTGAAACCAGCTTCTGATAAAATTTATAGGGTGAGTTGGTGTAATATGCCACACTTAACAGTAAAAAATTAAAATTAAAAAGAAAATGACGAGTTTAGTAAAAAAAATTTTGCTTCAACCTATAGAATGTTATTTTATTTAACACAAAAAAGTAAGAAAAACATAACTTTAATCCTTATAGGTAATCCATTGCAAACAAAGATTTTAAAACACTTTAAAAAGTGGGTACCTAGCGTTACAAGTGGGTAACCACTTGCAGTTTAATTTTACCCTCCTTTAATTTACATTCACTTTAGCCATTCTTCTGTCCAAGATGCTCTTTGGGTATTTCTTTGATATTTTCGAGACATTCTTATTTCTGTAAGAAACTAAAATCAGAGGGGTTAAATGCCACATAAGTGCGTAAAATGCCAGTTCAAGTGAAACGAATGTAGCATTTTACCCCAAACGTCAAAATATTATATAAACACATCCCGAAACGAAAACTAATGGAACAAATCATGTCTAAAGATAAACAAAAATTAGACTATCCTTTTTAAAATAATCCTGCGATTTTAATTGAACTGCATTTTATATAAAAACACTTGGATTTATACATTACCGAATATTTTCCAAAATAACTTGCTTACTTACTTGCACATTCTTGGGCCAGGACAATTTACCTTAACTGAGCGTTGCCAATATCAAATTAGAAGTGTCAAATATTGTGGCATATTACCCACACTCGCATATTCGACCACTTACCCTAAGAGGGTTTGTCAGATCATTTAAGATCCTATATAGTAAAAGTCACAGAAAAATGTTCTTTCGGAGGGAATCACATTTTCATGTGCTAAACAATTCCATCTAATTGTAAATGAATACAGCAAACCAATTCCCTTTAGTTCGATAAAAAAAATAAGTATCAAATCATAAAAAAAGGTATCAAGTTTTTCAGATCTAGTATTGCCCAAGAGAAATCTTTAATGCTACTTGATTAAAGGTTATGTTCGAGCGTGAGCAAAATGTGCAGTAATTATCACGCTTAACAAAGAAAAAAATCTAATTTAGCATCAATCATTACGACGCGCCCGGACCCCCCCCCCCCCCCCCCCCAAGGCTAAAATATTCCAGGTTTTTTGTTTTTGGGGTAAGTACCAGTCACTACGAGCTTAGACCTTCCGTCTTCCTCCCCTCTTCCCATATTCACCTCCTCACCATCACGATTCCCCACTACCTAAAATCGTCACCCCTTCTTCCCCTCTTTTCTGCCTTCTTCTCTTGCTTCCATCACACCTTCCTCGCTATTCCTCCTTTCTTTCCTGCACCTATTAACCTATAGGGTCTAGACCGTCTATCAGTTATTGCATGAGCTGGAAAGACAAAGTCGAGAGGTCTTCACAACTTCAAGCTTTGCTGTATATTGATAATGATGGATGCCTTTGGTTAAACGTCTTAGTTACAGCGTTTGCCCAAGCGACAGAATTTGAAGACTTGCCCTATGGCATGTCCTCTTCCAGTTGTACAATAACCTTCCAGCTCTCGACTTAAAATCTGTTTCAGTTCAGTTCACCCATTTCAAAGAAACTATTGGCTGTTATTGTTACCCGAGATTATGGAGTTTTAGACGGTCAGGCACATGTTGAGCTTCCACGGCTCTGTAGTCCGCCAGCCTCCTGATTTGAATCGTCCATCTTCTCATATTATTTAAACTTTTAAGATTGAAACTTGTCTACTATTAGAATATTTTCGAATAGGTATGTATTTTTCCGAATGTTGCAAAATTTTTGTGCTGCGTAAAAGTTGGTAACCCTGTTTTGAACAATTGTACATTTTTTTTACACAAAAATAAAAAAACATTCTTAGAAATCTCACCTTTCAAAAGTCTCACCACATCAGAACCCTTAAGAAATTATTCAGTCACTCACAAAAGCAATTCGGCGGTGCGACGATGCAAAATTGTTAGCAACAGGAAGATAGAGAATGTAGCTTTGCATAATTATTATATAAATGAGTAAAATATCTCCTCGGGGATGCGAGAAGTGAAGTGAAGCGTCTCTGGCGGTCTCTTGAATGAGCCACTGAACAGGTCATAAATCAAATCCTGCGAAACAGGCGAATTGTAATTTTTGAGTTACAACAGTTCGCGCGCAACAGAAAAATGAAAATGAAAAACAAAGAAAACAAAAAAAAAAAAAATATGAAAGACACGAGTGCCAAGCGTTGTGTATAAATTATGAATTATGGCCTCTGGAAGACATTAATCATGGTTTATTGATGATGACGAGGTTGTGCTGCTTCGCGAATGACGGTCGTTGTTGTTCGTTCTTTTTTTTTTGAAATGTTTTGTTTGTTGCTTTGCAAGTTGTTTTGAATATAATTCCATTAGAAGAGAAAAAGAGAGAGATAGAGAGTATTTCGCTATTCCATCATCAATCATGTCGTTTACATTCTTTCCCCCCAAGCAGCAGTTGTTGTACGAGTATTAAATCAAATGAAGAGCAGCTATTTTCTCTTTCTTGATGAATAATCACATATTTCACATGAGCATTTAGTGAAATTTAAATCGAAACTATTTCCACATTATGACATTGATTGAAACTTAATTTCCAAAAAATCCATTTCAAGGCGTTTTTTGTTTCAGCAAATATTAGTTTCGTAGAATAAAGTATAGGAAGGTTTTTGGGTAACTAACATGGTCCTGGGGGAATTCGCCATATTAAAAAAAATGATAATGACAAATTTTTGGCGAATAAACTTTATTTTTTAAAAAAATTGAGCAAACTCGTAGAAAGTTACAGTCAAAAATTATTGAGGCATCATCAGTTTTTCAAAAACCATGTCTAGGTCTACATAATTCGTGCAGCGGCGGATGTGAATATTCTGCGACTGTCTTCCAGAAACCATGTCCATAACTTTGGACTGGAAATTCCGTGTTCCACAATTTTAATGGTAGAAACACGTTAGCTCTTAAATACAAAAATTAAAACGGTGATGCACCTTTTGGCTTGGCATTTTTCACGCGAAAAGCAATAGTGAAATAGTTTAATTCGCCTTTTCATTATAGCATATTTCTCACCAGCTGACTGACCATGACCCTGGCATTCCTTTAAAGTGGACTTTTCTTTATTATTGCGTTCCACAAAAAACACTAACTATTGTTTCAGTTTTTTTTCTTGTCATATTGTCAGGCATTTGACTCCCTATTTGTAACTTTTTCATCTATCCTTTAATCCATATTTTGATAGGGCTTCAAATTGTGTACTTTTTACTGGACATAGACATAACGCCGTTAGTTAAGCATAATAACAAGCAATTTACCGTGCCACAGAGCCAGCACCTTCGACCGGATATATAATTATTATTTTATGTGCATATCTCATGCGAGTGAAAAATTAAATGAACAACTTTGAGGTCATAAATTACTAAACCAAACAAAATTCCCGGAAACCAACTGGCAGACCAGAAATATATAATATTGCGAAAAAGGGAATTTATACCCCCTCTATATCTCTGTTTTATATCATAACATTTCTTGTTTCCTATTTATTTTTTTTTTTTTTTTTCAACATTATTATGGTCGTAAAATTTCCTTGTTGGCTCTGAAATTATGGGCGGTATAATGATAGCGTTGAAATCATATACCATTCGGCTTGTTAAAAGCTCTTAATGGGGTTAAGGTGAATTAAAAGAGGTTTCGTGTTTTGTATGTTTGAATTAATTTATCTATTTATGTGATACATATTGCGGAGTTTATAAATTCATTTATAAATAATTAAGGGGAAAATTATAGTTGACTGCAAAATTTTTAGCAATGTGATAATTTTCACATTGTCTATACAAAAAAATGTCATGTGATGAGAATTTGACAGATTGCAAGTAAATTCTTACGCATATCCCTAACATTGACATCACATTTGAACAACCCCTTTTTTACTTCGTAACAAAGAAAGTATATTTATTTAGTCCTGAGTTATTATTGCTGAAAGAAATCGATTTATTTTTTTTTTTTTTTTTTAGAAATCTTGAAGTGAATAATATGTACATAAATAAGTTCCACAATCATTCACGAGATATTTTTAATTTAAAAAATTAAGAGATTAAATTATATAAGGGTGGAAAAGTTTGATTATTGCCAATGAATAAATACTAACTAAATGGATTGAAAATGAAGCTTGGAAACGTTTGTGGAACGTATTCAATTTTTATTTCACGAGAGAAATATTTGATATAAAAACAGCTGGGTACGTAGATCGATGCAAAATCAAAGAAAAATCGCCAATGTGCCTTTTTTCAGAATTCGTGAATTAAAAAATGAATAAATTCCACAATCTTTCATAAGATATTTTTGATTTAATATCATTTGACCATAACATAGAAATTTAATTTAAATATGGGTAGAAAATTTTGGCAATTGCTATTGAAAAATTAAAATTTAAAATCAAAATTAATGTGGGGAAAGTTTGTGGAACGTATACATTTTTTATTTCACAGAGAAATATTTGGTATAAAAACAGCCAGCCAGGCAGCAGTTCGATTAAAAATTACAGAAAATTGCCATTGCGCATTCCTTTAAGAATCCTTGAAGTGAAAAACGAATAAGTTCCACAACAGAAAAGGAAAAAACACCGATAAGAGAATTTTTTGTTTTTTATGTTATTCGACTGTATTAAATGAAATTCAATGGAAAGTTTTTTGTTACCTTTTATTCCAATGCGTATCGCCCCAGGCACTTTG
This sequence comes from Epistrophella euchroma, assembly GCA_947049315.1. Lineage (NCBI taxonomy): Eukaryota > Metazoa > Arthropoda > Insecta > Diptera > Syrphidae > Epistrophella > Epistrophella euchroma. The sequence continues at coordinate 60,119,342 of OX346248.1, forward strand.
AAGTCATCAGTTAGATGCTGGTCTATTCTGGTAGACGCGATATTATTGATTTTAAATTATACGACCACAAGGAAAATTAGGGTGAAAAGGTTTTACGATAATTGTTAAATAATAAATACTAGTCATCTACATACATCGATTTTAAACAAAGCTGGGGAAAAGTTTGTGGAACGTATTCAATTTTCCCTTCACGCAGTTCGATGCGAAATTACAGAGAAATAACATCTAGATGATGCCCTTATATCTTTATACTTCCCAGCTCCTCTTTGGACTGCATATTAGATTTAAAATGTGAAAATTTTTAACACTGGATAAATTTTTTCCTAGCAGGGCTGTCTTTCGGTTGAAAACAATAATATAGTACATTCCAGTGGAAAATTCAGCGAAAAATAAATATTCCCATTAAAACTTCTACTTATAGAAATATACATATGCAAATTATTACATTCCACATCTTCCAATATTTTGTTATGTTCATATTTGGTCACGGTGATAATTTGATTTCCCTGGTTTTTGTGAAATAAAAAATTAACGATTTCCACTTTCCTTATTGCCTAAACAGAATGGAGACGGAGACGGAGCCCGAGCTGGAATAGCTGTCAAAATACTGAATATACGCACAAATTCAATATGGCAAACACAACGGAACGTAGCCGCATACGGAGCCGCAGCCGCAGCCGCAGACGGAAGAGTTCGCCAACTTCTCACGTCCAGCACTTTTGACTTTTCAAATTGTATGAAGAAAAAAAAAAACAACTGTTTGCGTCGGAAAAAAATATTGTGGTTATTTGTGTCGCGAAAAAAATTATTAATTAAAAGGAAAAATATGGGAAACAAAAAATGTGAGTTCTGAGCTTGTACAGAAGTATATTGTTTTGTTTTTCTTCTAAATACTTTCAAAGCTGTACAGCTGCATTGTGAACACGTAGAAAAAATAACGTACGACACCTTTTGACAGCTCTTCCAGTTCCTTCTGCGGCTCCAGTTCCAGCATTCAATTCTGTTAAGGCAGTTACTACGGATCCTTTATATGTATTTTTAAGAGTTGGGCCTAAATTAAAAATATGTATAGGAACAGTGTGTAACTATTTGAAATTTTACAATTAATTAACTTTTGGTTAAAGCCTAATACACAATTCGAGTGAATGTGAAATATTAATACAAAATTGTCACCGTGAATTTTTTCACTTTACATTCCACAGCTTTTCATTGTTTTCTTAGCCAATTATTAGAGGTAAAAGAAGGTTTTTCGCTGGCTATCCCATATTCAAAAATTTAAAATATGGCTATTCGAAGATTGTGGAATGTGGAATGAAAAGAAAAAAATATGAATTACTGTTTTTATTAACTTTTTCATTTCAATCGAGTTTCATTTTTCACTAGGCTTTATAGTAGAAAATATGGCTTAAAAAACATTTGTGAAACGTACTCGTTTTTATTTTTTTTGGGGGGAAATTCTAGACCACAAAACAAAACCCCAAAAAAACTCGGATTTATGACATCTTCTTTATTTCATTTCCACCACATTCACTACACATTCCATTTCCCTACTCGATTAGCATGTTCTCACCTAATTAACGACTTAAATGTGTAAAAGCATTTTCTCGTAAGTTGTGCCAGTGAACATTATTTTTTTTCTTTTTTTTTTATTTTGTTGTAACTTTATTAAAAAAAATGTCACTTCTTAATAGACTGACACATCCGTTAAAATAATAATCCCTTAGTATTGCGCACACAAAAATTTGGATCTTAGGTGTATAATATGAAAACAACCCTTGGCCTCATTAAAAATGGCCAGTCAGTCATTTATCATTTTACTGTGCTGTCTTGAAGTTGAATCTCAAATGGCAGCAACAAAAAAACCACCATCACAGTTTCAAAATGACAAAAAAAAAAAATAATAACGAAAGAAACATCGCGCTAATTATTCTAAAATTAATTAACTAATTTATCACTCTGTGCGCTTGAAATTGAAATTTGTCTCTCTGGAGTGACATGACAAGCTGGTGAGGCTGGTGCCGCGCAGCAACGCGCCAAACTTGTCATTGAGAATTGCTTCAGATGCCAAAATAAATGACACTTTCTTTTCGAGACATTCCATTCGGTCGGAGGTGGTAGTTGAAAAGGAAATTTATATCTCTTCTCTCGGCATTTGAACAATAATAGCAAATTGACAAAAAAGTTATGCGTAGCGAGACAAAGACGCCTAGATTTATTAAACAACAACGAACACAATGGCACCGCGCGGCGTGCAATCGTTTAATGTCAACTGGCAATAATGATTGATTTGTTCCAAACCATCGGTCGAGACCAATTCATCGTCTTTCAATTAATCTTCAACTGTCTAAATGACAAAGTGTGAATAAACTTTTTGTGTGCATTTTTGGCTATGGTTTCAACATAACCATCTGTCAAACACTTTTTTTATATCCTCGAGTCATTTAAAATAAAAATAAAAAAAGGCCATTAATGGAAATAATGCTTTTGCTTCTTTTTGCTATCCAACATTTTACTAGCTCATTATTTATGGCGTTGTGTCAAAAATGGAAAAGAGGCTACACTTTGACTGAAAAGTCATTCTATATGCGCTTCCAATTAACATGAGCTCAGAAAAATCAATTAATCAACTGACAATATGATGAACATGGGCGCAACATTTAAAAAAAGTAAAATAATTAACGATGGTTTTGGTTAATTAGTCATATTCTTACGACGCGATGGCGGCAACGTGACGTATCAAGGGACAGTGTAGGTCTTCTTTAATAAAAGTTATGGGATCTGTGGGCTTACCTTACCCTAGTACGAACGAGTACATTACTTTTGATTCGATTATCTAGTACCTCACACTTAAAAAAAAAAAAAAAAGCCGATAAACTTATTAATATTAGAACACAGATCTGAAATATTTGAAGAGCGTTTCGTTTTGGCTGATGATGGTTTGTCAGAAAATCGTTTGGCATAATAATATGACATATTACGCCTTCCTATTATTTTCCCCACTTATCTACTCCTGTAATGAAACTTAAGAGTTAAGATTCCTTCCAGGACAGTTTTACCTAAAAAGGTAAGGAATCTCTCAAGATTGCAAGCGCCGAACCGAAGCCGGGAAGCACGATCAAGGGAACATCGTACTGGAATCGCAGTCGAAGCTGAAGATTTAGAAAAACCATTTCTGCAAGCTATGTAACGGGCGGCGATGCTGATTTGAATTCCGCTGTCAGGCAGATAGACGATAGTTCCATCCACCCGAATTCGAAGAGTTCAATAAAAGTGGTGGTGATGACTGCCTTGTTGCCGAGCTGTTCAAAGCGAATAGCTATAACCTCGTTGAAAGTATGCACCATTTAAAGATATGGTCGGAGGAAAGCAAACCTCAGCATTGTTTGCCCCCTTAACTGGGATCTGAACAACCATCGACGCACGACCAAATATTAACACTACGGCAGCTTAAAAAAAAAACAAGAACTTCAAATCGATTTCAAGGCCGGATACGACAGCATCGATAGCGACGGGATATATAGGACCGCACTACCGTATGGTGCAGAAGCATGGACCTTGTTCATGGTGGACGAGCACGCTTTTAATTGTTGTGTGATTTTTAGTCCTGTAGCTTATGAGGAGATAGGTACAACAGCGAACTGTAGAAACTTTACAGCGACACCGATCTAGCCATAAAGGTAAAAAACCAACGATTGAGATGGCTGGATTGATTAAGAGAACATCAACCAACTTGGCATGCGAAATTAAAGGCAGCTAGCTAGATACTGAGTTGGCTTGAAGAAGCTTGTTGGTTGATGCCCTGGTCCACTTCGGACTGTAACGCCACTAAGTAAGTATTTCTACCTTCCAGGATGGATTGGAAAAACGATATCGTAAGGAGAGACCTCGGCACAATTTTTTTTTTTTTAAATAATCGCTTATTTTGGTGCAAGGGTTTTTTTTTTGCAATACATATATTTCCGGCTTCACAACTTTCTGGGTAACCATCTACATAATGACACCTGGGAGCTAGTTGCCTAGCATATGCCGGGGAGGGAGGTGACTTTAATATGAGTTTCGGGGGTCAAGTATTTTCATAGACATAAATAATCTTTGAAAACTGACTAAACTATAGAATCTGCATCGAACTTTTGTATTTTGAAGTTGGCCTGTAGCTGAGCCATAAAATCAATCGCCAAAAATATGACAATTGTTAAGTTCTCAGGACTCTTTCCTAACTGACTTTTTTCTGTTTCCGAATTCAGCGATATCAATTTTTTCCAGCCAAACTACATCCTCCATTAAATATCCCATATTCCTAAAGATAATAATTCACCCTGAGAAAAAAAAAACTTAAGCAATACTAAAATAATGCTTCGCCATAGCAATTTTCCACGCCATTTGTGAATTTCTTTAGCCACATGTGGTGTCGTTGCCAGTAATCACCATCATCACCATCACCGAGTTGCCTCTGCGTACCAAATGACGTTCTATCTAAACCTACACATATGTTGGAAATCCTTACAAAGTGCATTTAAACTGCTGGCTATTTATATTGACAAGAACGGAACGCATTCATCTTCGCCTCAGCGCATCGTCCATCAAAGGTAATTAGGGAGATTTAAAGGAATTGTTCCCGCACAAAAAAAAATGAAAAAAAGTTTCCGACAATACCTCGCTCGCTCTTTGCTGATATAGAAAGGGAAAACCCCTGCTGCTGGGTGCCTGTCACTGGCTGCTGGACCAAAAGCTATGTCCACATAGCTTTTTTTGCAGTTTTAGCTTAGACTCCTATTGACATGGCTTCGGAATCTGAAATTTATTTAATTCACAATGCCATCAATTTACTTGTCATTCATGTCAAGCCTGCCAGCCAGCCAGTGGTTGATGTTCGATGATGGGCACTGGGACAATAAATATGTCTTCAATCGACAATTTATCTCGACAGCAACATTCAGTCACTCTTATATAGGAGAGCTTAGTGCATAGCATAGAATTTTAAATCGTCCCAAAAGGTTTTCAGCCAGCCTTAATGATTAAATGGAGAATGTAGAGTTTAAAAAATATCTGACTTTACCTTATTCAGCTCATAGCTTTGTTAATATTGTACTTACGACAAAATACATTAAGATTGAAGTTGTAGAAAATTTAATTTTCAATAATAAATGTTTTTAACAAATTTTCCCTCGCCCAAATAACTACCAAGATATAAGCGAAAGCCCTTTTGTAGCGCTGTTTTCAAAATGGCGCCCGATTGTTGGGCGCCATGAAGTCAGCAAATATATTCCTCCCAACGACGTCAACTGAACACTTTTAATCAATGACGTGTCAGGTACTGTGTTTGACAATTCTAAAATTTTGAGATTTTACTGGATTACTTTGTGGCCCTCAGCCTAATAGTCTGCAACAGTTATTGTTGCAGAAACATTTCCTAAGACTTTATTTAAAAAAAAAAAACTAAAACAGTTTTATTTTTTATTAAACTTTAATTAAACACTGTCAGGTTAAAGTCCTCTCTGATGAGATTGAAACCTAAGTAAAATACCATCCATCACCATCAATCGAATACATTTTTGCTCTGATTTGATTTTGATTACAACATTTTCGTATTTTCGCCACTTTAATCGATCCGTAACAAATTGCCTCGATTGAAAGCCTATTTAGCGACTGGCATGTAATGCATTCCTTAAACCCATCAACTGACATTTTGATAATGACTGTGGCGCACGCACACACATTTATTTCAACGCATTTGGTATGATTGCCTTTTTTGGAAAATGGAGATGCTTGGTTGTGCTGTTTCATTGCTTGGCAGCTTCCATCTCTATGCTAGCTGAGCTGACAAAGTGCAACGTCAGAAGTACATCAGAGAAAGACAGCAGAAGTCGTAGCCGTAGCAGCAGAATCCAACAAAACCACCAACATCAGATCCCAGCATTTTGACGTTTGTTGGGTTCGTTCGTTAGTACGTATTATGTTGTATAATTGTTGTTGTGCGCCACATTTTACATCTGGCTTCAGAATTGAACCTCTCTGGGATCTGGATGCTGCTGACATGCCGTCTGAGACTCAGATTACCCGATTTGTGGTTAAATGGACAGCTCTCTGACAGCGAATTTATGATAGCTGTCAAGCTTCCTGCGTTCGTTGGTCGAGAAGGTGAAGCTGAGGTTGAAGCTGATGCTGAGGCTGAGGAGAGAGCGCTCATGGCAGGCATCCAAATACCATTCGCAGATTAAGCAAAATGTAAAAGATACTCTGCTGCTGTTGTGGCTGCGTTACACACGCGTGTTGTATAAAAAGTAAACAGCAACCTATATGGCTGCCTTTTGTTAAACTGATGCGATGCATACCTACTCTGATACTTGCAACGTGCAACGAATTGACGTTGCAGGCGCAAATGACGGTAACTGTGACGGGTAGGTATACGGACTTTATTTTGTTTTTTTTTTGCGAATTCATGCAACTTATTATTGCGGTGATATGGTGTGGTGATGCTGGATGGTGTCAGGCTGTAGTTAATTTGGTCTTGTGGTCTAGTCTGGTCGGTCCGGGGGGGAGGGGGGAGTTTTTGTGTAACGTAAGTCGTAGATAATGTCGTGTCATGTCACATTTTTGTGGTAGTCAATCTTGTATGCAACAGATTATATTACATGCCATGTTATTTATCAACCAGATAACGTTGTTACAACACCCCAGTTTGGCTTGAGTGAGACAGATGGTTGTTACGAGTCCTATAAAATGTTGCGACTGGCAGTATAGTATAGTATCTATATAGACGCCCCATATCATTATAAAAAATGATGCAAAGAATCAGTTGAATTAATAGGTGATTCTGGTTTATCTCACTCACATTTATTAATCAGCTCTCCTGACTGACTGATGTGAAAGGAAAAAAAAAATTGATTAATTGTGCGTGTTGATTGCTTTGAACTAGACAAACTGGTTAAAGTCCTGTATGTCTGATGCATGTTAAAATTTGATAAGATATGTTTGCAATTTGGGTTTACATATAAATGTCTTTAATTAACATCCAGTAAGCAAATAAACTAATTAATAAAAATTGAACATAAAATAAGTATGTAGTACATTCAAATGTGATTAGAAAATAAAGTAGTTTGGTTTCAAATTGCCTGTTGTGGGAACATTCCACTTTTCATAGTCAAGAATACGTTCCACAGTCATTCTCAGTCCAATTCATCTCAAATGTATAGACAGGATATGTTCTTTTTTTATTCGCAGTCTTTTTATCTATTTTAAAAACTCTTTCGATCCATTTTCCGTCAGTTTTTAATTAGTTTCCCATCCATTTTCCATTTATATAGGCCATCAACTACTTTTTCTATTTTTGGAAATTTGTTTTTAGCTCTCCCCAACTTCTGTCCAACTTTTTAAATTCCATCTCGACTGTTCTCCAAGTTATTCTCTGTCTCCAAGCTATCCTTTTACTGCATTTCTTCAGCCATCTTGGTCTTGAGTAGCAGAGCTACCGCTGAGCTTAAAAGTGTGACTTATCTACTACCGCATCTACGTAAAGCGATCCGATTGAGTTCTTAGCTGGTAATAGTATATATTTAAAAACAATCTGGAGAATGTTTTGAAGACGTCTTTTTGTAAAAGTTTGCATAGCTTGATTTTGCGTATTGTAGACTTTACTTTTCCAAACTGAAGACAACATGGCCAATATGGCTTTGCCAATTCGACTGTTAAAATCTTCTTCTGCTCCACCATCATCTTTTCAGACAACTCGTCTAAGCTACATAAAACTGTCCACAGCTTGAGTAGTGTTTCTAGAAATGTCCGAATATATTCGCTTGACTTTACAGATGGTTCATCATTTGGTGTGGAAAAGCAGGCATAATATGGTTCTCATAGTGAGTATGTTACAGAAAACAAAACACTATCCATCGAGTTTGCATTGTTTTTTCGGCTAGAGCTGCATAAAGATCATCACCTTACCATCAAAAACAACAATGGTCATAGTAAACAACCTTGTGGAACTCCACTATGATTTTTTATGTTCTCTGATACCTCTCCGGTGTGTAAGACTTGGCAGGTAGTACCCTTGTAGGTAGCTTGTCGAGTACGAGTATACCTCTCTTACATGAGGCAAACCAAATAAATTGCCGAATGTCTTGACAAAGTTGGTTTAGATTAAGTGAAGGGGGCAACATACCTCCATGCAATTCTGATCCACGAGATGTTAATGTGATCGATGTTAGATGAGACTGCGCAGAACCCAGCTTACTGTTAACCGATAGTTGAGTCGAGATGTTTTTTGATTCGTCTTAAACACTAAAAACACTGTTACCTCTCGAGTCATCGCATTCCACCAAATAATAATTCCTATATTCCTCTCGTTTATTCATTCATTCATTTATTCATTCATTCCTTCATTCATTCATTCATGCATTCATTCATTTATGCATTCATTCATTCATTCTCCCATAACAGCTTTATTTGCCTATGTAGCATTTGAGCGAATATTTCTGGAGCTCATTGTTAGAGTTCAGCGGGAATTCTACCTGGGTGGGCTTAAGCACTTGATCAGATACGTCTTCGGGAATTTGTTTTTATGAATTGCCCAGCAAATTTTAGGACTTGTACACCACCAACTTGTGTATACTTATTTTTCACTCAAACTAATCCTTAATTGTCATTTTTATCACTGAAAATTCTGCCAAATTTGTAGATTCACAATGCCTTGCCCTTCTTATAAATCGAACCATTTGCCCTTAAAGCACTCACTTTAAATGTGCAATAGAAACATTTATAAAAAAGCTTGTTGTCCTTTTCTCAAAAACTGTAAATAATTATTTCCTGTGAAAGATTGTAGAATGAAGTCCCTTTTCATTCCACAAGCTCTAAGTTTCAGGCGGCATATCCTAGAACCCAATTATCGTTAAGTCTTAATTCAAAAATAAAACTGCTGGAAACTCTAGGAAAAGGAAATCAATTAAATCAGTTTGCCATCACACCTAAAGTCAATTTAACGACAATGTAAAGTTGCACGTTTCACGCTGAGTGACAACGCAATTCTATAACTAATTCATTTTCACTCGAACTGATGGAAGAATCAAGAGCCATCGAACTTAAATTCGTCGAAATGCATTCCGCTTGTCATCCATTACAACAACCATCATCCATCACCATTCAGCTGCAAAATGTTGCACTTCCAATTGACTTTAAACCATAACAACCAACACCTATTGCATTTTCTAGATTCCCAGACCGACAGTGTCACTCCGAATGAGAATTTTTCTAGCTAAGCCCATCCCTCTATCTCTCTCTCTCCCTCTCTCTCTTTGGACTACTACTAATTACTGGATGTGTATGTGTGATGCCAATTGAATTCCTAACCATTATTCAAATGCATTATACGAAAGATAATTTACATCAAAAACATACATAGAAAGTCCCGCAGGAAAACTTATGTCACCCAAGTGACAGAAAACATTTATTCCGAAAAATAAAGAAAAAATATGAAAACCCTTCAAGTTCCACATTTTGTTTGATGTGTGTGTGTGCTTGTCTGATACGTTAGCGTCGCGGTCGGCACTATGCGTCGCAAGTATTAATCGATCCATGTTCACTTGTTCAACTATCATGTTGTAACGAGTTATGGCCAAAATGATAAATTTCCCAATGTGATGGTGACTTCAATAATTCTCTGGCATCGTGATTGGTACCGAGAATTGCGATCAAAATGTTGTTTGAAAGAATTGATTCGTGCCTCCTGCGCTCGGCACGAAATGCTAATCGACGACCTATTCATAATGTGTCCCGCATATAAAAAACTCGCCGAGTGGACATTTTATTTATTTGTATTTTTTTTTTTTCTGGAATCACATCCTCATCTTCTGTGGTGGATAGTTGTCATCGGTTAGAAAACGGACGGTACAGGAACCTTCTCTGATCACATTACATTAATCAACTTAACTTCTGTCGAGAAAACCAGTTGCACCCATCGAACTTATAAGTAGTTGATGGTATCCTCTCTTGGTCTATTCGAGGAATCGCATGGAGACAGTCACAGCCAGAGCCATATAGCAGTGAAACCTAATTCCAAGACCAGGTGCTGATTGGGCGAGCTGGTTGGTTCGTTGGTGTTTTGTACTCGCTGTTCCTGTCGTTAGCCCAACCAAGACGACATTCATGGCAATGGCAAACGAACGACGACGACGACGACGGACGACAAAGATGGTGATTGCAATGGTTTCATGGAAGAGTCCGATATATTGCTGGTTCTTGTCCAATGACCATGTGCGTGATGATGAATCTTGTCCTCTGCGAGTCGTTATTTTATTTATTTATTTTTTTTGTTTGCTGTCGCTGTGCTGTGCTGTGTGTCTTCCTTGTAACTAAGTGTCATTATTGTTGTTAGTTCAAGGGAAGAGAGCGAAAGGCTGTTTGGAACCAGAACAACTCAATTAGGAATTCATTTCATGTTGGAAGTTGGATTAAGTTGAACGCCGCCATCTCCATCTCCATCGTCATTGTCATAGTCATCGCCATCGCCATAGCCAGAGACACAAATTGTCAAATCTAATCCGTGTGTAGGTAAGTGTTAATCGCTAGGCAGGTATTGAGAGACGTTCATGATTCTAGATGTTGACACTGGCGACACTGTCACCGGTCGTCGTCGGTTATGATTTATTCAATCGAGATCGGTGCGTCTAGATATAGCTTGACTTGGATATATGTGTGGAAGCAAGAGTTGGTGGAACCTACACTGCGCAGCGCGCACGCTTGGTCTTTTAAGTATTTTCCATCACTGTAGCCAAGAAGAGTCCGGGTGTTAGAGTTCGAGTCCAGTTGATATGTTGATGCCGTGCTATGTTTTGCATATCAGCGCCTGGTATCGGCTGGCTGGCTTGGCTGGGTGGAGTTGGAGTTGTAGCTGTAGCACAGCTCGCGCATATTATTGTGAGTTAACCTTATATGACTATGCGAGATGGATTTACACTGATATGGCGGATTAATTTATGATCATTGGCTTGATTGCATTTTAAGTAGTCAACTTAGCATGCGCAGCTTTTCCAAAGATAACTATCACGAGAGCCATCATCTATATGGAGACTGAGAAGGATGATTTTATGACAGTTAACACTTTATGGGATGATGTGGTGTCGTTTTTCGCCTAAGAAACGAAAAATTTATTTGCATTTTATTGTGTTGGAAGCGACATTTTTTCTGTGGATTAAAATAAAAATCACATAAATGTCTGCTGATTGTCATCATGATGACACAAAAATTTTTAATCGAATGTTGAACAAGTTGTACAAGCAACTTAATAACCTTTTAAAGATTTTTTTGTTTTTCAAGAAGAAGACATAGTTTGATTTCAGCTGTTTCTTTGATGGGAATTTGATTACAATTTGAGTGAAACTCAAAAAAAAAAAAAAAAAAAAAAAAAAAACACGGAAACTCGTTGACGTGAAATTTAAAATTTTGTTATAAATATTTTTTTTTTTAACAGGGTTAAATGAAGCTCCAGAATTTTTTAAAATCTGTCAACTCTGACTGAGTTATTTTGGAATTCCAACTGGCAATCAGTATATCTTGTCGCGCGACACTTCGTGAAGGACGATGCCCTCTAGCATAGTAGCTTACAACTCCCAGGTCCCAGTTTGCCTGACTGCAAGAATGGACGGGACCAAAATGTTATTGCCAAATCTGAATAGCTAAAGTGAGAGGCAGTTTTTCACAACAAAAGCTACTCTTGGGAAATTGGTGAGTTCCTTACAAGAGGCAGTTCCCATGGAAAAAAAGTTCTTGTTGGTAGCAAACCTACATACTCGTACGTACATCTTTGGTAGGACTAACCTCCCACAAAAAGCGTACATCATAATACGGCATTCGGAGATTGCGCCATAGGAAATATCGCCTTTATTTTTTTTTTCATGGAAATTTTTTGGCTTGAAATTTGGTAATATTGAACTAACAACGGAGCCGAAAATTGAAAAATTCGAACGTAAATTAGAAAATTCAACCGACAAAGTCAGAAAATCGTAAAAACTTCTTGAAATTTTAAACTTTTTGAATTAGTTTTTTGTTCGCATGCGCATAACTAGGGTGAATGTCATCTAAATTGGATGAATATTTTTTTGTTGGATTTGTATTGAACAAGATAAATACACTACGGAGATAAAAATTTTGAAATTAGTACAGGAAAGTCGTGATAACAATTTGAACTTATGCTCGACTTTTGAAAGTTATATTAATAATTTAATCAATTATAGGTGGAACGAAGTTCGCGGGGTCAGCTAGTTCAAGTATAAAGAAAGCGACAAAAGTTCACAATAATGAAACGGACCTATTCGTTCCTTGTATGCAGAGCAAACAAGAAAATATTGAAATTTCTTAGTCGATGACGTCGACGACTTGTGGTAGTTCTTGGTTTTATTCTTGAAACCATTAAACAGCTCAATTTTATGTTCATTCTGATTACTGACTTCATATGCACCTACCCTCACTTTATTCTCTTTTTAAAGTTTTTCAGAGCTGGCCTTACACTTTCAAATTAATTACAGATTTGTTAACATATTATACTTTGTCATCTTAAAATTGTTACAATGAGCATTTTATTACATTACTATTCACTCAAATCGTATGACTCAAAAGCTATAGGTATAGGTACATTATAATCAAGAAAAGTATTTTATGACAATCAGTTGTCACATCTCACAAAATGAAATATAAAATACTACTCGCCTCATTCAATTGACATGTGTCCAAGACCAGAAAAGCATTCCAATCATGTTACGGTCTTGACACTCTTGACAGCCTAGTGCAGCACAGCGGCTCACAAGTTCAAATTGATCTACATTTCAAGTAAGTTAGGTTGGTTGGTTGGTTTTGCTTATGGTTGTTTGTGCGCAAATTACAAGATGTCACTTTCATGCTGTGCATGCTGCTGCTGGCTGCGGCGTAAACCGTTGACAGGCCAATCTTATTTTTGAGAGAAAAATAATAATGCGTGGGCATTTAAGCAACAAAACTCCTCCATTCTTTTTTTTTGATGTGTCTGTCTGTCTTTTTGTCTGTGCTGAAAAAAAATATATTAAATTTATAACAAAAAAACAAAAACCTAGTCTCAAGACATTGACCGCACATTATATCTGTCAACTCATGTTACATGGCAACCTTTCGTGCTGTCAGCTAATCTGACAGCTTCGGTAATAATATTCAATGATTGAAGTTAATACTTTTGTACAAACTGTCAGTTCGTGTCAAGCTATAACCTCGATGTTGAGTTTTCTATATCCAAAGAGTTATTCTCTTTCAGTTGCTTTGTGAGCTCTGTGATACTATATAATGTTAACCGAATACCGAATATACTACATGGCCATATCGAAGCAGCATGGCACTTTGGCAGTAACACTTATGATTTAGTTGGACAGCATTAGCAACAGAAAATAAAAGATAGAAAGAAAGAGAGCAGAGAGTTATTATTAATCGTTTAACAGCGTGTGGCGTTATTAGACAGACAGGCGGTTTAATCAGATCGAACTTAAGTAAGGATATGGACGCATTATGGATTGATATGACACATAACATAAAATTGCTTTGAAAAATGGTAAACATGACTTTAAAAAAATATTATTCATTACCTAGACAAAATATCTATCTATTAGAGGGTAGGGTGACCCTAAATTTGCGATTTGAGTCTGTAAAGTACACTGAAAGGAAACCTAACAAGAATTGGCAAAGGATTTGAATAGGCTCACCAAAAACTCATTAAATATTTGTTTAGTAGAAATTTTGAACACGTTCTACAATATTTCTGACTACTTCTGAACTTTCAAACTTTCCCTAACCATTGTTTCTATGGGATGGACCCAAGTTGGAGTTTCCTTCTCTCCCAAAAAGTCCTGGGAAGTAATAATTTTGTCCATGGGTTTTTTTTTTGAAATATTGAGGATAATACGGAAAAAAGATTATTATTTATTATTAATTTTTCATTTCACTCGAAATTAGGTATGAACTTGAATGAAAAGTGAATACGTTCCACAATCAATGCGTTCCACAATTATTTTCAGGACATGATTTCCAATTCTAGACATTTCGCCATTAGGAAAAAAAAAGCCTTGGTATTGTGGAAAAGTTTTAAAGTTTTTGATCTTGCCAATGCAAAGTTGCAAATCCCACGCAAAAATGTTCAAACAAAAAAGTGCTATTTTATAGATATTTTGACTATTTTTATTGCTGTAAAAAAGTGCTTTTTTGAAACGTACTTCACCAGTTTCCAGTTCTCGAGAGGCTGGAACTTTTTTCTTTTTTTTTTTTTGGTTTAAGCACACGAAAATATAAACGAAATTCTGCTAAAAAAGTGGCTTTTCAACAGTTTCCAGTGGGAGGTAATGAAAACGAAAATGTGCTTTTAAAAAAAAGTGCCAAACGTATTTTTTACATGTTTTATTTTTCGAAAAGATGTTACTAGACTAATTTTTAAATTTCTACATGAATAAAATTTAGTAAAAAATGTGCTAAAAAGTGCTTCATATTTTTTCAGTTCTTGAGAGAACGCAACTTATTTAATTGAAGCAATAAATACCAAAATAAAAATGAAAACATGCAACGAAAAAAACACAGTTTAACTTATTTTATTATTTTTAAGTCTGTATTTTGTTGGTTTGTCGTCAGTTGTTATTTTACCTTTCTCAGAAGCTACGTGTTACCAATGGCTATACCTTTCTATCGCCTTACCAATGGCTATACCTTTCTATCGCCTAAATAATATTTTAATCTCACAAAATTCATCTGAGCCAGATAATAGACCTGGCTGACCTCGACCAGACGGACGACCAAAAAATATATTCAATGTTTCCTGGATTTTAAAAGGAAATCGCCAGATAACATATTACACGATGTGACCCTAAACCAAAAATAGAGACAAGAAAAAAACAAGGCTGGAACAATAATACGAGTAGCACATCATTATCATCATTGGGATTTTTATTCAGGGAGAGACTGTATCGTGTGGTCAGGATAAGCATCTTGGGTCTGGTTTTATGATTTTCCCCCTTGTGAATGTCCACGGGATTATGTGGGTTCGGTTCGTGTTACCAGCACCCAGGAAACAACGATTTATTATTGTGACTCTTAGGTTGGATATATGGACCGTGAGAGAGGGAAAGAGAGAAGGAGCCAGAGTCAGTCGGTCGGTAAGATTTGTGGCTAGAGTGGTTGTGTTTTGGCAGTTTGTCCGCCTATTATTTTTTTTTTCATTTTCGTTTTCATTTACTCGACCCCAGAAGTCGTAAGAAAATAGATACATTTCCATTCAGGGATGTCGTTTTTAATTTACTCCTAATTTGTATTTCTGTAATTTTTTTTTTTTTTTTTTTGGCCTGATTATGACCTTTTCGTTTTGTGGGCTTTATTAAGTGAACAATTTCCTGGTTCATCTTCAGCAGCAGCGCATCAGCAGCAAGCAGCTTATGGATGGATGTAAAATGGTTTTGTCGTTGTCAATGAGAGGTAATATTTCACTTTTGAGATGGGTTTTTTTTTTTCGGGAAATAGATGGTGATAAATTTGAACAGATGTTGTGATTTGATCAAATAAATCTCATGATGCGGGATGATAGCTTAAAATAAGAAGAAGATCGACAGAAGGAGGATATTATTTGGACGACAAATTGAAAATGTGTTCTTTTATTTGTGACAATTTAGTCAAACAATTGGATGAAATTGAAAATAAATGGAATAATTTTGAGGAATTTGAGTCATAATTTAAGTGCAGGTTTAATACCAGAAGATAGGGAAGGGGAAATTTTTACTTGCGATAAAGGCACTATATACAGCATTTCATTTATAAGAAATTCGAACTCTATCTAATCTTAATGCGACCTGACATTTCGATGTCAGGGAAGATGAAAAAAGATAGACGATGAAAGATGGCAGAACTGCCCGCGTGTCTATCTGGATAAAAGCCATCCTATCCGAAAGGATTCCATATGTTTGCGATTCGGTTGGGTCTGTTGACGAATGATTTTGTAGTTTCCGAGTGATTGCATTGCCTTACAAGTACTGAGTAAAGTATATAGAGCAATATGGACTGTTTTGATACAACCGTCGTGATTTTTTGCAACCCCTAAAAAAAACCATTTCGAGCTTAGCAATTTACATGTTAAATGCAACACTAACTAATCCCCTTTGGGCTTAGCAAGGCGTGGAGAGTTATCGGTGCTTAAATTAAGCGCCGAGAAAAATAGTTTTACCGGCGCGGTGGCGGCGTCAATTCTCTATACGTACTTGTTATCGATAGTTTGTATGGAAACTCCATTTTTTCTATGATGGCGTCGCTCATCCCCGTTGTCATTTTTTTTTTTAACTCTTTTTCCTCCGGGATTTCAGAAAAGCACACCTAACGTTGCGAAAAAGTCACACTGCTTGGTCTTATTTCTGTCAACACAAGTTTTTCACTCTTTAAACAGCAGAAAGCAGCGTTCGACTTTTCCATTTCTGCTACTTAGGAACTTAGAGTTAGAGGAATAGAAGAAATAATGCTTTCTGTATGAGGAAAGCCCTATCCTTGACCTATTGTCCAGTAACGTTGATCAAGGCAAAACAGCTTGGTACGCCAAGGGCCTTAATTTTCTTGCCTCTATGCACAGATGACAATGTCTGTGAATATTTTTCATAAGTAGGTCTTCAGCTATGTATTTGTTGAATCTATTTTTGATTTGATTAACAATAAACAAATAAAAAAAAGCAATATTCCAAATCCAACATCAATCAGTAGGTATATAATCATCGATTCGTAAATTTACTAACTTGCACTGCAATACACCTACATACATATGTATATAATAAGCTTTCAATCAAAAGGTACGCATTTTCATCAAAGCTTGCCGCCGCGCCGGCCGGCCGCATAAACCCTAGACAATAATCGTTATTCATGTCAATTATCCTTTCAATAAATCTTCGAATTCCCCGAACTCTTTATCAGATGGAAACAAAAAAATATACGAACAAAATTTAAAAACAAAAACAATAATTTTTTTTTATGAACCAACTAAGCTCTTCCTCTCCAAAAAAAAATTCCCGGAAATACCTAAAACATACAAAAAATCAAATTCACATCAAATTCTTAATTCAAGTGAAACCCGAATTTGAAAATCACAATTTCCAGCCTTCTCCAGCCCTTTGATGATGATGTGGATGTGGATATGGATGTCCAGAAACATGGAATATCATCGCCTAGACTTCCCTTTAGTTATATCGATTTATGTTATTGTTGTTGGGAAACAACAAGTCAACAGTTCCTTTTTAGTTTGCCGAAAATGGTGGCGGCCAAGTTAAAGTCTCCACGACTCCACGTCAAACTTAAAAGCATTCTCTTCAAATTTACTCACACACACACATCACACAAATTCACAAGATCAATGAAAAATCGATTTGCTTCTCCTCTTTACCCAGGTCCGGCTGAAGGCTTAAGAGCCTTTGGTAGCAGCAACTATATAGCTAACAGCACACACTGTCATTTCATTTGGGTGGAAACATAATATGAATCACAGAGAGTTGAAATATATTACTGCGCCCATTTCACTGATGAGCTTCTGTTTTTCTGGTGGAAACCGAAAGTGAAACATCAAAAAAATCGAAGAGTGATTTCTCTTTGATCTTTTTGTGCTGGGTTTCGAAAGTCCTATATTCCTACATTCCTACCCTGTGTGCCTACTGCTTCTTTGCCATCGCTTATGAGGCCGCCTGATGGCTCGAATTTCAGTCGATAAATCAAAGTGGAAATGTTATTGTTTTCAAGTCTGTCGAAGAATTATTTTTTTTTTCTGGCGTAAAGGTTGGTTTTTGTGTGTTTGTGTTTTTTTTTTTTTTTCTTGGTCAAAAAGTTTATTTACTTGACTTCAGAGATTGTTTGCACTTCATTGAGAGAAATTTTCCTGGAAAGGCAATCGAAAGCATCCATCAACTTGGGTAGGTAATCAATCAATAAAGAAATCCGCCAAAAGGAATGAAATTTTGTTTTTTTTTTTATTGTTTTTATTGGGTGAGAATTTCTTTGAAGGTGATGTTCTTGTTTTCACATATTGTTTTTTTTTTAATTCTTGAATATTGATGGCAGATGCTTTTGGAAGCTCTTATAACTGAAAATTAAATTTTAAATTAATGGATCTAATAGGTCATCATTATAAAAATAATTTTACGAATATGAAATAGAATTTAAACATTATTATAAAACAAAATTAAATAACGAGCTGTTATTATAACATAAAACAGAGCTTTCCATGAGACGAGAAAAATCGCGGTGTCTTCTTGGTATCCTTACACTAAAAAGCATTCTAGACGAGACTGTATTTTTTTAGACTGAAATCTATCCCGAGCTTCTGCGGTCTGGGAAGCGCCTACGATATCCTACAAATAAAAATCTTGAATAACCAAATCTCACATTTTTTTATTAACTCGAAAAATAAAATCTCGCAAATTAATAATTAATTTGTTTTTGACTAGAATAATAATTCGAGTCATGGCCTTTATTATGGCATCGAAATATTTACCGATTTGACTTTCTAAATGTTCCAAAATTAAAAATTAAAAATGTCCATGATAGTTTTCAATGACGCTATAATTGGCCCCTTAAGCTCATCTAGAACAGGTAGCTGCGGTACAAATTTTTCTTTTTTTTTTTTTTTGAAATTTTCTCAAAACGGTTCTAACAATTTTGATCAAACTTCGAACCTTAATTGACTAAAATAGTTGTTGGAAAACTGTATTTCAGGTTTTCGCAAAAAAATCGTATTGCGAAATGCTTTACTTTCGAAACTTAAACATTTTTTTTTGTTAAAAATATCATTAACATTATTGAAGCATATCTTTGATATACGTATAGCTACATTGTAGTTAATAATAACAAGAGCAAGTTCGTGCGATCCAGTGGCGAATTTTTTTTCATATGCGAGATTGTAGTTTGCGATTTTTTGTAAGAACATTGGCTTTGACTAGACACATAACAACGACAAATTAAATTGAGTATTTCGCCCGAAGATGGAGACACACTCCGAAACGCGTCGCTGAAACTTTATATTTATTTATTTATTATAAAATATTAAAATTTGTATTAATCATTTGATTAAAATTTTAAAATTAAAAACAAATTTAAGTTTTTTATTTTATATTTTTGTTTTAATTTATCTATTAAACCATCACAACTTGGAGACACAAAAGCACTTAAAATGTATACTATGTGCATACTGTATAATTTGTTTCACTGTTTCCTTTGTGACCTTAGTTTAAAAAAAAAACATTATTCATAATTAATTTGATATTTGGAAATCCGTAGAATGTTTGGCAATGCAAATAAACAGTCGGGTAGGGTAACACAATTTGTCTCATTCAAATTAATATTGACACAAAAAATATGCAAATTAAATAAAATTAAAAAATGAAACTAATAAAAAAGTCAAAAATTTATTCGCAACAAAGTTGCTAGACTCTTAAACTGGTTTGATTTATAAACTATATAATAAATCCAGCAGTGACGCGCAACCGATAATCATAAGAACTCTTAACAAAAATTGAGTTAAAAGTTTCCTTATCTAAATAAAACCTACACAAAAAATCCATTAAAACCAATGAATTACTTATTATGTTGATACCTCTACAAAATAAAAAAAGTATGTAGTAAATTTTGAAATTAGCAATTATTTATTTAAAATAGTATGAAATTTATGTGATGCGCTGCCGTGTTTCGTTGAAAAAAAAAATAAACATAAAGTTTAAATGCAAATTTAATTCTTTGACTTTTGAAAAGTTTTTTTTTTGTTTTTTTTTTTTTTTTTTTTTTGTGGTAGGTAAATGGAAATTTTATTTGACATTCTCGTGCGGCTAATGGGTTTTTCGTTTTATTTATTTATTTTTTTTTAAAGAAATTAAATTAAAAAGTGTTGAATAGTTTTATGAGAAGTATTGTGCATATCAATATTATGTATAAGGACAATGGGGCGCACGTTTAAGCAATTTTTTACTTTTACCAAGAAACTGTATTCAAATTTTATGTTTACTAAATTCTGATATAACAAGTTACTATACCTACAGACATAGGTGTTTAGGTTTTATTCAAAAAGTTTGAAGATTGAAATCAAATACATAGTCCTATGTTATTGATTCATGAGTGTCAAGTTAGCGAAACAACATTCACCGATCGAAAATTATTAATTGGGTAATTAGCCGTTAATTAGTGTTGTGATAATTTGGAATGTATGTTATTAATTAATTAATGTATGGATGTTTCTATGTTTTTGTTTTTGCTTCTCCGCTAAGTTGATATCAACGTCGTATAGCAAACAGTTTATTGCTTAATAATTAGACGTTCAGCAATTCTGAATTAATTGTGACAGTTCTAATTTAGTCGTGCAAAGTTTTCTATGTTTTTTTTTTTTTTGCAAAATTTTCAAATTGGTATCGAGTTAGCGAGGAACCACTAGAAAAGGGGTAGAAACTTCTTATATTAAATGGTTAATTATTTAATAAGTTGCCGTTCGGCAGTTTTGAATTAATTGTGACAATTTCAATTTTAACGTGCGATGTTTTCTATGTTCAAAAAAAAACATAGAAAACATCTATCGATAAATTCAAAATTGCGACAGTTATTCAAAACTAATTAAAAGCTAATTATAGAGCAGTAAAGCATTCAGAATAAGAAGTTTTTATACGTTTTCTAGAAGTCTGCTTCGCTTAGTTGACACCAATTATTGCAAAAAAAAAAAAAAAACATAGAGCGACAAATTTAAAACTGTCAACACTAATTAAGGGCTAATTATAGAGCATAGGCTGCTTCGTTAAGTTGACATCAAGTTAGTAAAGAAGCAACAAAACGTAGAAAACATTGCACGACAAAATTAAAATTGTCACAACTAATTTAAACGGCTAATTAAACTATTTTCTTTAAGACGTTTTTTTTCCCCCTTTTTGAGGTGCTGCTTCGCAAGTTAATATCAACTTAGGGAAGCAACAAAAAAAAAAAACATAGAAAACATCGAACGCAAATTCGAAATTATCACAACTAATTCACGACTAACTAACGGTTAATTACCCAATTAATAATTTTTCGATCGGTGAATGTTGTTTCGCTAACTTGACACTCTTAATTGATTCTACGATGATTCTCCTCTTCCCTCTTGTTTTTAGTAGACATTGGCATAGATAAGACATAAAACAAAACATTAGACATAAGACATCAGACTACAGACATTAAACACAGGACAAGAGACATACGACATGAGACATAAGAAATAACATGACATATTTTACAGATTATTTGAATGATGAATTATGTTTTAAAGGATTACAAATATTTACTAAAGACACTGTTGGTGGTGTGATCTGATCCGTGGCTTTTAAGTTTCATTTCAAATATTTCATATCAATTACAGTTCTTAAATATTTTTTTTACGAAAAGTCTTGCATCATAATTTTTTATATAAATGTTTAATATTTTTAGCATCCTCCCCTTCCCCCATCCCATGTTATCATTTCCTTTACACAATAAAGTACCTACGTTCAATCTGCTTCTGATATTTCCAAGTAATGAAATAATTTCGCTGGTTTTGACATAACTTTTCACTTTCGACCGCAATCCATTTACAAAATTATTTTCTAGACACATCTCAACGTAATATACCGACTTTGAAACGTGAAGATATTTGTTATAAATAATCTATAACATTCCAACACAAATTGATGTCAGACTTTTGTCATTTTCGAGAAGAACTTTGATCTTGAATATTTCGCTCAAGAATATTATCTTTATGATATGATGAACATCAATTATGTCCGGCCGTATGCTTGTGTAAATATTTTATAAGGACAAAAATCTGTTATTTCTGTACATATAAACCTTACCTTTTGCTAATGGCCAAATGTCAGGACATGAGGGATTCTTGTTCTGGATGAATAAATAACAGTTTCATTATTCACCTGCACAGCACATTGTGTGTTTCACCAGTGGGAATTGTCATATGACATATTACACTTCCCCTACTACTACATACAATGTCCTGTTACGGTTCAAAAGACGTCAAAGTCCTTAAATATAGTCTGTCTAAAGACAATAATTCAAAAAACGATGATGTCGACGAACAAAAAGACGAAAAGGAAGCACTAAAGCACAGCATTACATATATGTACGTAGAATATATTTAGTTCCAAACTCCAACATCAAATCCAATTCAAAGAACAAGACTAAGAAAACCCTTGGGGGTTTCCTTTTCTTTCACTTCACAATGAGATGACAATTTGCTCAGCAACATGAAGAGACTTATGGCCCTTTGGATTTCACAATTTACTATGAACAAACGCCATTTCTTCCTTCCTTCCTTCCTGGCTTCTTTTGCTTTCTTTTCTTCCGCTTTATGACGTGTCCTGCTTGAGCTTATGCTTCGAATATACTTCATCTCGAGGAAGATAAATATTATTCTTGATGGGAAAGTAGAGCGAGACGATACTATTGGGCAAATCAGAAACTCCTGTCGCATGAATATACAAGGGTTAGACAGGACCTCATAAATCATTCATTGCTTGCAGGTCCTTTCCCATTTGTTCTGATTTCAACCAAAAAAAAAAAAAAAAAGATGAGAAAAAAAATAACAAATGTGCCAAATGTCTTTCTGTCCAACACACAAGAAGCCCTGAGAAGACAGTCGATAGTTACTTGGTCCTTGCATTTTGGCTTTCTTCGCTTTGTTGAACTGTGAAAAGGATAACATATTTTTTGCTTTGGTTTTTTTTTTTAATGAATAAGGAGGACCATAAGGACTTAATGAAAATGAAAAAAATGTGTCCAAAAAGAGCCTGAGTGACCTTTTATTGATCCTGATTTATTGAGAGTTGGGTATAAAAATTATCTTGCCCAGAAGTCGCCTATATTGATTATGACTAAAGACCTCAAAATGGAACTTAGAAAAACGTGCTCGAAATAATTTAGTGTATTAAAGGGGGAGGAAATTACTGTTTTAGTGTCCTTTTCCTTCACACAATACCACCTACGCATTGGGGTTATCCCAGATAAAGGATTTTGGCCGAAACACCACAATCGTACATCATGTCGTTATGGGTTCATAAATTTGTCGATATATCATTTTCCTCCTTTTTGCGCCCACACCCTTTATGACATGAGTGTGTGTGTGTGTGTCCGGTGTGTAGGACGAAAAGGGTCGAGAGGATGTTGTTAGTATTTTGTTGCGGATAAATGGCTGATGGAAATGACCCCATGGCCACCACAACATAAGAGAAATATTATACTCATTTTTTTTTTATGGTGATTTCGAAAGGATGGATTATCGTGTGGAATTTATGAGGTCAATCGGTTATGGAATGGTTACTTTGTTGGGTTTACATATTTTTTTTTTGTTTATGGTGAGTGGGAGAGGGGTTGAATTTAATGACTTTTTGGGTTACATATAGAAATCTATAGATCTTATGGAGCAAAGGGTGAACGGAGCATGTATAAGTTATTGCGGTCATTAAATTGCAGTTGAGATAACTGGATAGATATTATTTAGCCCTTAAGAGGGACAAAAGCTTTATCGTATAATGATTTACACCAGAGTACTTTTGTGGCGGTGAGAGTAGATGTAGATACAAAGTACCTACCTATTTTATGAAGTGCACCGATTAAAATGATTTACATTACCTATGGAAAGTAACAATTAGATGCTCTCAACGATGTACATAATGTATAAACAAAATCATAAAATTATTTTTAAGATTAGTTGGTAGGTAAGGAAAGAGGAGTAGAAGATGGATATGCACACAATTTTTTCACAAACAAAATAAAATAGTTTGGCAAGACTCTTGTTAAGGAACTATAGACCACCAGTAAATTTATAAAATTTCAAATCCTACGGTGCGGGGCCAAACAAAATAATTGTAATAAAATTTTGGAAAGATCTTGTTGACCATTAGTTCTACTTTTCAAAAAAGGCCTTCAATTTTCCGTGTCGGAATTCCTTGCTGAGATAATGGTAACCAAGTCAAA
This sequence comes from Epistrophella euchroma, assembly GCA_947049315.1. Taxonomy (NCBI): domain Eukaryota; kingdom Metazoa; phylum Arthropoda; class Insecta; order Diptera; family Syrphidae; genus Epistrophella; species Epistrophella euchroma. The sequence goes on from OX346248.1 coordinate 60,143,321, forward strand.
AATCTTCTTTTTCATTCAAAGCCAGAGTTTCTTTAAAAGAAAAAATTATACAATGGCGAAAGAAGACGAAATTAAAGTAAAATAAACAACTTATCGAATTAATTTATTTAAGTGGCTCAAACTATTTTTTTTTTTTTCAAAATGACGCACTTAAAAAAACATAAAAAAAATTAAAATTTTTTGCTTGCGCAATAACGGAACTTTGAAAAAAAAAAAAAAAACAATTTTCTAAAAAAACATAAAGCTTTAGAATGCTATTTGTTTCATTTCAATACGACCACTTACCACAGAGATACCGCTCTTTAAAAAAACACAAAAAGAAAGTGAATTGTTTTTTGTTCCCTTAATTTTTTTTTGACTAGTGTAGATTAAATTTTGACGTTTGCCAGTTTTTTTTTTTAATGCTTTCATTAAACTGCGTACATTAAATCATGAACAAAAGAGTTTTTGTCATTTGAACCTGTATGTAAAGGGTGTCTGGCGGGAATTTTTCAACTTTAAATTGCGATTATCGAAATACTAGCGGGTTGAGGTAAGCATGATACCCCTCATTCAAAGCGCAGGATTTGGGGAATTGTTATAGTCGCCATGAGTCACTGGTCGAGAGCGCACCGCGCGTTTGTGGTGGAGCAATATTTGAAGGGCGGTTAATCATTGGTACGTGCGGTAAAATGCACTGTTGATTTTTTTTATTCCTGTGGAGGCCGCAATCTTCCTTATCGATTTACGTGGATTTCGAATAATTTCATTTCGAACTTGAGACACATGTTCTGGCGTTGTTGCTGACGTTGATAGTCCAGGAATAGGTCTATTGACCATTGTGCCTTCTTGCCTGAATCTTTGTACCCACGACCAGATAAGTTGCGTGCTCGGCCCATCACTTAGTCGTCGAATATTAAAGTGAGTACAAAAAGCGCGACGCGCACGTAATTGCGTTGAAAAATTCCCGCCAGACACCCTTTATGTACAAAAATTTCAAGAGGAATTCGTACGAAATTCTTGTAAGCGTCACATAAAAAGAGCTCTTATTTCAAAACTACTTGCTTCATTGGTATGGTGAAACAATTTTTAGTTCTTATTCTAGTGATGTTGAAAACTATTTTTAATTCAAATAAAGATTTCAAAAAAAAATCCAACAAAAGTAATTTCGGTATTTTTCGATTTTCAAAAGCAAAGATGTACCGAAATTTCTTTTATATTCGAATTAAAAATGCTTTTCTATATCACTTAGAAGGCCTAAATAATAACTAAAAACCGTTTCATCATGTGTGCATTAAAAACCTGAGCTATTATACAAATCAAATTGGATGCATTTTAAATTTAATTGCAGCTCTTTTTCGCGTTTCAATTTCATCAAAAAAAAAAAAAAAAAAAACCATCAGAGATTAATAATAATGAATTATAAAAAAGAGCAATTTTATTCATAATGGTTATGGTTAGCATCGGTATTTCCTGTCAGTTAAAAATGCCTCCTCTTATTAACACAATATCTCCACTTAATTGTTAAGCGAGAAAGTCAATAAATTGATTCAATCAAAATACCAAACTCAACAGCAACTCCATTTTCGTGTTGATTTCAATTGGGCATCAGTAGCACTATCACCATCATCACCATTAATATCGTCAGCCAGCAGCAGCAGCACCAGTAGAAGCATTAAAGCCAACCCACCTTTATCAGGAATCTTCGCAATCAATTAATAACATTTTCTCTTTAATCAGTGCGTTGAAGCAAAATGGACATTTGAGTGGAATGATGATGCACCTTCAAGCTTCACTTCCATCCATACTTTCGTTCATAAGCCAGAGACATATGATAAAGGCCGCCATCATCAGCATGAAAGACCAACATAACTCAATTGGCCTGGTGTTTTCAGTTCCTATATTAACGATTCAAGGTTGCCACTTTAATAAAATAATCTTTCCAAAAATTCATTTGAGTCTGAAAGGAACGTTTTTAATAAAATGTCAAAATTTTCCACGCAGTTTCACTTCTTCTTTTACTTTATGATTCCATGCTAATAACTTAATTCCGTGTTAAATTTAACCAACAACTTTCTCTTCCCTGGCTAGCTGCTTCCAACTAGTTGGTTGATTTATTTACAAATTACAACTGAATGCGTTCAACAACATTTTGCATCCCATATTTTTAACTGGATTGTGGAATGCATTTTTCTCATTTCATGTGGAATGCACATTTTTAACTGGATTGTGGAATGCATTGATGCTTTACTCATTTCACGTGAAACAAAAATTCCCCACAAAGTGGTTGGTAACCATGTAATGAAAATGTGCTTATTTCAGACAAAATTTCGATTGTATGCGTGTGATGGAAAGAGGGAATATACCGACGACAGTGTCGCCGGCAGATCGTAATCGCGTCCACGTCAATTTCCGTGGCCGACACATCGATCAACGTGGTCAGAAAATTTGTAGACATTATGAGCGCATATCAATCAAGTGTCGTCGTCAGCGTCAGCGTCGTCGTTGTCGGATTCATTTAGATTGGAATCGCGCATAGCACTTGGCACATACATATACCAATATAATCACCCATCAGCCACCCCTTTTACCAAGCTCACAAAGTCTTGTGCATTAACTCCCAACAGCATACAGCAAAAAAAAAAAACAAAAAAACAGTTCATTAATCACTCTTAATGGTCGGAGTTGTATTATATGGAGTGAGTGCACTTAATTAGGTGCTCCCGAGAGCATGTATCCATCCGGCGAAAACATACAGTGTAATCAATGGCGGCTGTGACAACGAGTGTAGATGAGTGGTGCTTTTACATACATTTTGCATTTGGAAGTTTTTGTCAGTCTTGGCTCTTCAGTGTCTTCGTCGTTGTCATCTACTAAAATAAACGGATGTTGTTAAAAACATCACATTAATTGGAAAGGTGACATGCTTATAGGAAGGGTATTACAGGACTTGAGGACAGCTATGATAATGATTTTTCCCAAGCATAGGAACACCAATTTTCTTTTATTTTTGTTTTGCAAGGTAAATTTTAAGGCGTTAACAAGAAATTAGGTGCAGGTCGTTTTTCTCAATTCCAAACATTTAAATTTTGAGCTTCTTTCTATATAAAGAAAAAACCTGTTATTATGAAGTTGATGGCAGGGATAGAGACAGGGACAGGACTTTAACCTGGACTTGGGGTTGAACCTGAACTTAGACTGGGACCTAAACTTAGACTTGGAATTTGACCTGGACTTGGACTGGGACTGGGACATTGACTTGAACCTGGACTCCGACTGGGACTTGGACTTGGACTCGGACTTGGACTTGGACTTGGACTTGGACTTGGACTTGGACTTGGACTTGGACTTGGACTTGGACTTGGACTTGGACTTGGACTTGGACATTGACTTGGACATTGACTTGGACTTGGACTTGGACTTGGACTTGGACATTGACTTGGACATTGACTTAGACTGGGACTGGGACTTGGATTTGGCCTTGCAGTTTGATTTGGGCTCAGATTTGGACTTGGGTTTTGCCTGTATTTGGCATCGAAATTGGATATGACCTTGCACTAGGCTTGAATTTAGACTTGAAGTCGGAGTTGAACTTGGAATAGGATTTGGACTTGCACTTTGTTTGTTTTTTCTTCACATTTGTTTATTAATTGTAAATACAGATATTGAATAAAAGGACTCTCTTAGGACATTCTCAGTTATTTTTGTCTAGTGGCCCAAAAAACTCATCATTTTCGAGGATCTTGTTATTTAATGTAAAGTGAAGAAGTCATCTATAAAATAAATACCAAATTCCAACAAACATGAAGCTTAAAATTTTTGAAATACTAAATAGCTGGTATAAATTTTGACAGTTGCAAGTGAAAATCAAAAGACATTAAAATAACAACATACCTACATGTGCAAATCTTGTCTATCCGGAATTTACGTAAAAGATCACCTTCCCAAAATATTTCCCCTTAAAACTAAACCTCGTGCAGTTTTTTGTTTCCATTTCTAAAAATCTTTTCCATCATCGTCAACACTTTGTCTTTTGACAACAATGCTCTCAATAAAAAAAAAAAGAGATTTGTTGCCATTTCAAATTTATTGCAACACAAGATTGCATAATAAATATTTTATGGCTTGATGACAATTTAATTTCGCTATATGCGCAAAGAAAATCAAATTAATTTTATTGCCAATATGTTCATATGAATTGTAATAAAAACAAAAAAAAAATCATACAAAGGTATAACAAATGAACTGCATTCTTGCAAGCAACCCCTATCACACAAAATTTATTGCAATAGTTGCGTACATACGAGTATATTTCAAGGATAGATGTATTCCGATTCGAATGTGCGTATACACCTATGAAGGAAAAAAAAAACACAACAACAAGGGGGAAACCGAATTCAACATCCATTATACGAAAATATTGATGACGACGAGGACGACGAATGGTAATTTATGACCCAGTTACAATCCCCAGAGGTGTACAGCTTCAGTTCAAACCTCTAGAGATCCTACAAAAGCAGTTACGATACAGAGATACTCGTTATCATTCTCCCTTCTGTAAGGTTGGATTCTTACTTTTTTATATATTTTTTTTTTTGGTAATAAATTGCCATGCAATAACATTTTTTTCACTTATTCGTATTATTTTCATCCCGGAGATCCATAAATTTCCGTGTGTGCCTTTAAATTCGCATACACACACACTCACATTAACAAGATAAAACAACAACAACTTCTGGCAGGATTAAAAAATATTGCTCCTTTGGCAACCCCTGGTGGATAATAAAAATTTTCTGAAGCAGAGTGAAAGTGTATCCTCCTCGCGCTGCTCTATCTATATATTCTATACGAATTCTACTAAAAAGGATATCTGTTCCTCTTCTGCATGATATCCTTTGGTTTATTTCTCTTTTGGTTCCGAATAAGAGAGCCCTCTGGCCCTAAATGGATGCAAAAGTGAGTGATGGCACTATAAATATTCCAACATAAAGAGGACACTTAAGCTTGAAATTACTTCAGCTGGGTTTTTAATGAGATCACTAGGGGCTGATGCTGCCAATTTTGAAATCTATTTTATTTCTTTCGATATACTTACCTATGAATGTACATATACAATACATATGTATGTAGGTACGTAATATTCTATTGGCATGAATACAAGTTATGTGTTATTCTCTGTAGGAATAGTATGGGAATGATTTTTAGTATAGAATAACTTCTGTAGAGAGAGAGAGAGAGAGAGAAGTGACGCACTTGGATCTAATCTTAACATTTTTGAATAATTATTGCATCGTTAGGTACTTATCTTTTGTTTTTAGTCATCTATATGTGTTTGTATAGGCATTCAAACCAAGGCTAAAAGGAAAACTATCGAACGATATTCACAACAGTATCAATGCCATATCGTTGAATAGTTTTCTTTTGAAATTTAGGTATATAGTGAGTTTTTCTTATCCATAATACTTCCCATGTACTACAACAATAAGAAAATCAAACGATACATTTGCCCGACCAAAGGCATCTAGCCATTCTCTCTTATAGGTACGGAAAAAAATTTACAACTTTGTCCGTAATAATCTCAGAAATTTTTAAACCGATTTGAATGTAACACATTTTTTAAAACTCCTCATTTAATTGAGAATGTAATAGGGATGTTTTTTTTTTTGCTTAGACTTTTAAGCCAATTTTGTGCTTTTAAGCCAATTATTTTTTATTGAAGCTAAGATTCATCCAAAACTTAACATAATAATTCTCTTCTGAGAATCGGGGAATCCGCGTCCGATCTCATCGGCCTCCCATCCATTTCTCTGTCTATCCGAAATCTAATCACGTTCGTCCACTAGCGTCAATACACATCCAATCCTGTGTCCATCACAATCCTCGGTTCGGTATTCTACACTTGCGACCAGATGTTCAAGTTTCTTGACATTAAATATTTTACATCTTTGCTTATTCTACTCATGAAAAAACTAGATCAATAAAAAATTTTTGCTTTTCAACGTGAAAAAAATCGTCGACTAACATCCAAGGGCACGGTCAAGCTTTTTATTGTTGGAAGTTGGAAGTCCATTCATACTTTCGAAACATATATTTTTAGCAAACCTTCCTGTAGGATTCAAGGCCTGTCCAACACCTTTATGCTTTCACGTTTGCTCCATGACCACTAATTATTCAACCTCATTTGAAGGGGCGAGCTTGTGAGGCTCTCTTCTACAGAAATACCATTTTAAAAGATTGTTCACAGCCCGAGAAGGGTTTTTTTCGGGAAACCTCCTGTTCAGGGCAATTGTGTCTCTTCGATTTCCAGTTGCCCAGTTATGGGGGAAATAAATATGAAATTGAATCTTGGAATTCGACTTATTGGGGTAAATAGTTCACACTAAGGGGTTTAATTATGATGATGCATATCCCTGGTAACTAATATCGTCGCCCCTACCAATTAGATGTTGGTTCACGGTGAGACATATTTCAGTTATTTCTAAGCTGATAACGATTCAAACATTTGCTAATTTTAGCTTATTTGAAGATGAGGAATACCCTTTGCTCCAAAACTTTGCCATTCAGCACCATTTTTAGGATAAACGCAATTATCCAAATACCCATTCTTTGACGGTGAGTCCCTATGGTTCCCTTTTCTTGTCCCTGTTATGAAATCTCACTCTGAAAGACATGATAGGTCTCCGTCGCGTCGTCGGGAAGTATTTTTATGTAGGTTTCTAATATCAAGCTTAGCTCTTATGACATTCCAGAAAATATGTGGAGTTGGGCAAAGAATTTTCATATAAACGATTTCAAATTCAACACTCTCTTACCCATTGACACCAAACACAAACCATTCGGGAAATGACCACTAAAATATAAGTTCATTATCAATTTTCTGCCACATCAAACACAAAAAGTCCCCCCGTCAACAAAAGTCAATGTTGCAAAGTGCGTCGATCCTCCCAACTTATACATCCTTCCCTTCCTAAAAAAGATGTATATAATAAAAATAGAAACATTAATATCACGAAACACTTTATCTAATAATTTATTAAGTATACAACAAAAAATAAAAGTATACAAAAAAAAAAATAAAACTCCAAAGAAACAATCGGCAACAACAACAGAAATCACTTCCACCCACAAAAAATATCGTTCAATCGAGGTCACATTTTGTTAGATTTATTGCAAATATCTTGTCGACATTTCCCACCACAGCAACACCAGCAATATCTACAAACACCACCCACCACCACCACTTCACCCTCGTCATCACTATACCCATATATACAATACAATTTGGCATATTCCTGAGGATTGATTATTCTGTTACACGTACAAAACCAATAGCGGCACAAGGATTAAAAGCCGCCTTGCCAACTAAGCCACGCTGCCGCCGCGCCGCCGAGCCATCACCCGTCGCCACCATTAGAACACATGGCGGGTAACATATTTTCTGCATAAATGTTTTCAATTCCATCAAATTCACAAAACACCAAACCAAGAGTATGGCAATTTATAAATAATAGCAAAAGTCAGAGTGGCCGTTGTATCTTTTTGATGTTAAATTAATACAGAATAATTCCAAAATTTATTTTGACAGTTGACAGAAGGTTTGCATAACCACACAATTTGGTGATATATGTAGCTCTGGATTAACTGATGCTTTTGATATTTTATCCATCCAAATCTCAAATCCAACCTCTTTATAATTTCTTCAATGTTCTTTCGTTTTCTTCCAATTCGCTCTTTATTTTTCTTATATTTTCTGAAAACATTTAGCGGTAACCCTTGCAAGCACTGGCAGTGTTAAGAAAAAGGAAACAAAAATAATGTATCTGTATAAGGTCGATGGCGATGGCGTTGTCGGTCGGTGGCTTTGAAACGGAAACGGATGCGGGACGATGAGTGCGAGTATGTACAAACATGGCAGGGTGGAGTGGAGTTGTTCCAGCATTAAGCACATGCCATTAAATGAGCTGTCGGCAGCTTAATGTGGGGGAAGTAATAACGTCTTGATTTATTTTCAGGGAGACTACCACCTATACAACAAGAGTACGAGTAAGTATGTGTGGTACAGCCAAAGAGCAAAAACGAAGCAACTATATCTCTCAGGGCCGTTTGGGAAAATGAAAACCATCTCATACCGAACATGAGGGATATGTGTATCGAATGTTCAATGTAATTGGTAAATGGTACAAAAAGATAAATTACCACTTTATGGAGTAGTAATCTTTTGTTATCGCGTAAATTGATAAAATTTACGACTCTTTTCTGTTTCCCTCGATTCTTTCTTCGTGTCGTTGGTTGTCTTATTGTTTTCATTGTCATAATGGTTAAAGATTTTGTTGTGTTCTTTGAAGTGGCAAAAATATGGTTTTAAAAATCTGGTGAAAATGACTTTATGTATTGAAAATGGAGAGATTTAGGTACTCGTTATGGAAATTATGCATTTTTTTAGATCAGCCAGCTAATTTAATAGAACTTGATTCGTAAATTCTGACTTTACTTTGACTTTAAATATGGCTCCTATTTTCAAAGTTGATCCTTTTTAATATAACATAATATTAATTCATATTCTAATAGTATTTTTATTTAATTTTTTTTTTTCTGTTTAATTTCCAGGTACGTTTGGCATCCTTCTTGATGATGAATATATGTAAGATGGTAATTGTTTCTTTTTATACTTTTAAAATATTTTTAAAAATTAATCGAGTATATTGAAATTAATTGCAAATTAATTAAGTTTATTGGGTTTGGATAATGGATTTGTTTATTTCCAAAAACTTCGTGCATGTACATATTGCGTTTATGCTAACTCCAGAAGGCCACCAAAGTCATTTAGAGAAACAGAAAAAGACAAATGTCTCTAATATCTCAATTTATCTCCAGTACTGCACTTTACTCTAATAAAATGACTTTTCCCATTTCGTTAAAAAAAGTTTAAATTGAAAAAATAATTCAAACCAAGCGGCTTCAGACTGATACAGCGATTCGAACCTTTCTAAAAAATTCATCAACATTAATGGATTTTAGACCAAAATGTCTGTATTATTGAATTTTTCTTCCTTAGTCATGAGTCGTATTCTTGTCGTAGATGGAAGTAGAATTCTCTTCTCAACCTTGTTGAATTTTTTCAAAAAACTTTAATTTCCTTGTACACAACACTCATCAGTTCTTCCGGCCTGTAAAGAGAAGTGTCACACAGGGTTCTATTGTTAGGCAAATAATGTTTTCTGATTTATTAAATCATGTCTTGAATTTTTCCAAGTTTTTAATATAACGTCAAGCTAAATTTTTTCGTACGATACGAATCTATAACAGGCTTGACTTACGTCTTATTGTTCCTCAAAGACTAAACTATAAAATAAATTTACTGCGTATTCCCGGAACTTCTACTCTATTTGGTCTCTCTTCCCTTAAAATAAGTAAATAAATGAATTTGGTGGCCAACAGCTCGTGATGAACCAGCACCTAGTACTGACCATGAATGGAAGGGATCTACAGTTTTTTGTCGAATACGAACGTCTGAAAAGAGACGTACTTTTTCATGACAAGAGATACTCTTGGAAAATTAGGCATTTTTGTGGAAGAGGCTGGAAAACGAACCCAGACCTCTGGCATGAGTGTCCAACGCACTAACTATCATGTCACTGGCTGAAACAAATGTCAGCAAAAAATACTCAGATGGAAATTTTAAAAATTTGTTGTCCTAATTTGTAGTTAATGCCTAAAGATTTAGAGAGTGCCGAAGTTTCCAAGTATATATATTATTTTCATTTTCTTCGTGCTTTGAATTGAGAGATTTTTGAAAGCTTTTTCGTTCTTTATCTTTTAAGGAATTATTTTTTTTTGTATGCTCTAAATTTTAAACAGGTCCAGTCTGCTATAAATTTTCTTGATGCTAGCTCATTTTGGTCTAATTTAACTAAACAAGTTTTCACCAATTACATATTTTAAATACGTAATAATTATTGATTTAAAAATTTGTACCGTACGAACAAACAAGCAAATGGATGCTTATGAGGCATTTACACCGGGCGCCGCCGCCGCTGCCCGGTCGAAAGAACAGGATCTTCTTGGATAAAAAATTCACCCGCTGGGCGAAACCATTTTTTACAACGACCAGTTATTGCTCTTGCTGCTGATGCTGGGCATCTTTTTTTGGGGTAAGAAATATTGCCATATTCTTTTGGCAAGTTCCTTTTTGTGCCGAACAGAGTCTATTAAGAACAAACATATATACGAGACTGTTTACTAGATGTATAAATTGCATTATTGGAGGCTTAAAGTTCTTATTCTTTCCTATAGCTTTTAGACCATGTGCTGATAAGGCTTGATTTTCCTTAGTCTCTTTTATTTTAGACGATCTTCATTTAGAAAACTGCACGGCTTTCCAATTGCTAATTATGTGAAACAGCGTTTTTTCCAACTACATCTGTATAAATATTTTTATTTTAAGGTCGCGATGTTAATCGCTTTGGAATTTTTCACAACCCATGTCATTTCATGGTATTTGGAGGTATTTGTCTATAAAAATTGGAATATTGTTAAGCTTTTTTTGGCTTTGTTTCATTGAGTTTGATACCTGCAACCTAGTTTATCAGGCAGTATTATCGCAGTGGCCATAATTGCATTGTTGTCTACTGGAATACATATCCGAAAACAGTATTGGTCCTAGGACATTTCCTTGTAGTACACCAGCTACCATTTTCTTCAATTCCGAATACTCTTCGTCGTATTTTACTCTGAAGAGACAGTCGGTAAAATAGGATTTCGTTATTTTTTAGAACTGCCTTGTTTGTACTCAAGTTCCAAATGCTTAATGCTAGAAAAAGAGTAGAATACACTTGTTTTTCTTCCAGTGATCTATCTTGGAATTTTTGAATCGTATTAATTAGATTTCCTTAGAACACTCTTGGACAGTTATCCAGCTAGCCACTGTCTAAATATTTGGACAACTCATTATTAATAATCACATTCCAGCAGACCTCATATTGCCCGTGACATACCTGGAATAATTTATTCTTGAGTGAATTAATGAATTCAGCCGACTTTTTGGCTACGTTCAAGGGACATTGCTTTCATTTCTACACAACTTTTCGTTTAGCAACAAAAAATAGCCTTACTTTGTTCATTGAACGTGCCGACTTTAGAATAGGTTTGGGCAGCCAATTTCGGTGTCTAAGTTGGACAACCGATAGAAATGTTTATTAATACGATACTGGAGTTGGATAGCTGTCTAAAGTTAGACATACTTTTTGGAATGGGTTTATTTCTAAATCTAAGCCGATGTTTTGAGATATGTCTTCTTTCTTCAAATATTTTACTTAGCCCTTTCAAGACCAGTTTATTGAAAACTTTTTCCATTATGTGTACGAGCGATATTGGTATGTAGGAAGCTACTTCGCTTGGTGGCTTTCCTTGCTTACGTATACCTTTTTTCTAAAGTTGCCTCAAAATTACAGGTTTTACTATTTCTCTTAATCCAGCTTATATTTTATCAACGAAATCCTCGTGTAAAATTAAAATTCATTTAATTGTTTCTCAGACGACAAGTTACACCCTCAACTTTTCATATATTCGTTTCTAAATTAAAACCCCTATTCTTGGAAAATACAAATTAATTCTACAGCAGCGTAAAGTAAGCCCTCTCATGTTGACATATCATTGTTCAGTGGAAATGATAACTCAATGCTGGTCTAGTATCGTTAAAGCAGATTAAACCCCATATTTCCATTTCCTGATGAGTGTAATTTGGCACTTTGTTGAGTAAACTACACAATTTTTAATTCCCTAAGTGTATCAACGGCCAAGTTTTGTGTGATGCATCACTAGCAGCATAATAGGAGTAGCATAGCAAACCTCTTACGGGTGTGCTTTTTAACATTAATTCTTCTGCTAAAAAAGGGGGTCTTCGAATTCCCCTTCAGAAAAAATTAAAGAAGATATTTCTGCTATTTTTGAATTAAAAAAAAAAAACGAAAACGAAAATGATATGATTAGAATCTTTCGTTTAAAAGACCAACAGTCTGAAAACTATCCGCGACAACTGAATAAGCAAAAAAGCACTGACATTGCAAAATCTCTATATCGATGTGCAAAACTTCCAACTCCCATTTACACATAAAAAATTATTATCTTCAAAAGAATTCCGAACGCACACTAGAGATTTGATCTTCCCTTGGTGCTTGGTCGAAAAAAAAAAAAAAATTTGAAACTATGTGTCAGCCAATAAATTCTAATGTCGCATTAAGCCTTACTCTATATGGCTTTTGAGGGTGTATGTATATTAGTTGCTCGCAATTTCCAACATCCTTGCCACTAACTGGTGTAACGCAATAAGAAAAAAAAAAAAAAAAACGAAAAGCTAAAGAATTGCAAAAGAAGGTAGTATACAACATGCCACACGCGAAAGGACCCAAGTTACATGCGATAATAGCACTACTACTGCAAAGGGTGGACATGGATGGCGATGGCGTCGCGTCGGTCGTGTCGGTCCTCGTCGTTGTCGACATAAACGGAACGGGGGACATAGAGCAGTAAATTATGTTTTATATGCAATAATGTCGGCCATAAAAATGTTGCAATAAATTAAATTAACTGCTAGAATTGCTGATTTTATTATCACCCGGTTGGTTGGTATATATGGTTTATTTCTTTCTTTCTTATTTTTTTCTCTTGTTATGCTACCATATTATCTCCAGTGCATATTACCAATGGGTTTGGTTTTCCTTTTTTGGTAAATGATCAGTTAAGCTTATGGGCACTTTATCCCAAGTCCTATGATAATTTTGTGTAGTATTTGATACAATTCATGAGATTAATTTCATTTCATTTTGATAAACTCCGTATATAAATAAAAACTTATCGTTAAAAAATATGAACACACAGACACAGCACACCCACACCAAATGTATCGAACTGATAAAGTCAGAAGTGGAATCGACTAAGGAGAATTATCAATTGTAACGTCCGTCATAAGACCATAAACTACCTCATAAAATTTGATTTATTTCTTACTTTTTAATCTTATGGCATTTTCAAATGCAAGTTGTGGTTTTTGTGTTTTATTTATATCGCATTTGGCAGTCATTTGGCACAATAGTTAATGCCTTAACTTCAAAATTATGACAGTAATATTTTCTTAAACACTTTTTGAACATTAAAATCAACCTCTAAGGAATCGTTTTTTCAACACCGAGTCGTATACATATATCAAAGACGTCTGGCAAACATAGACACATGGATATGACAACTCGAGAGAAATATTGAAAAACAAATTATTTGTATCTTTGCACTATAGGTACTTACATACTTAAACAATCGAAGCTGTTTTTACTATATATTTTTTATTACGTCTGGCAGACATTTGCTACCCTGAAAAACTTTTTAAAGCAATGTTTTCGAAATCAGTAGGACTCTTGTTTTTTTGCTAATTAATGAAAATAGACCAATTAGAATGCTTCCAATACTTTGAACAAGTATCGCAAGCATATACATACATATATGGCAACTTCAAATACATCTGGTACTGTAAAAAATTTTGACCGGTCGGCCTATGATCTTGAAATAAATTAGTCTGATACTTTTTCTAATCTAAGTAAAACAAACACATCAAATACCCAAGGAATTTTGTATAATATATCCATCGTATTTGCCATACATATGGCACCTTCGAAAATGTGTACCTAGCTACCTTTGTCCACATCAGTTACATACGTACTAACTTTAATTTTAGTTGGGCAGTATCAAAATACAGGGCTTTATTTTTTTTTTTTTTTACATCTGGCAATCATTTGGCACCTTGAAAACTTTGAACGACCTATAATTCAAAGTCAGCTATTTCCCAATTTTGTTTGAAAATTTGTATAAAACTAATAATTAACCTTAAGACTTTTCATTAAATATTTCGGTCACGTCTGGCAGACATTTGACACCTCGAAAAAATTTTAAAATCTATCTTATCATCTCTGGCGCCATACTTATTTGATTCCTTTGTTAAAAATTAGATGTAGACATTGGTTATTATTCAAGAACACAACAACTTTAACGTAAAAAAAAAAAAAAACAAAAAAAAATAGAAAACCCCCTTCTAAAATTGTTCGCTTTTATGCAATTATTTTAAATGCAATCAAATTATTAACTTAACAAGCTTAAGTATGTCTGGTTAACATGTGTGAAACTTCCCAGGAAAATATTCTCAAATTATGTGCTTAACTATAACTAACTTTACCTGATGGTGCGATGAGTGGTAGCGGCAGTAATGGCGGCAGCGCTACCGACGACCCTTGGTGTGGGTAATTATTTCTATTTCTGTTTGGAATTACGGTAATTTTCGATGTAAAATTTCTTCATTACGCGCATTCCGAAATAACTTAGTTGTGTTCGATTACCTTTCCCCCAAAGCAAAGCAAAGCCAAGCAAGCAAACAACCAATTCCATACCTTCATATATTGGCATGAACTGGTCAAAAGGAAGGAACCCGAGTCAGTCGTCCGTCGGTTTGAGTTCCAATTACTATAACAGAGTCATTGTTACTGAGCACCGTCATAGCCACAACTCACCTCTTACTCTACTCATTTCAGCCTTTGCGTCTCCACTCAGCCATTCCAATCTGATTGAACTAATAACTTCACAATTACTTCAAATTAAAACTAATAATATTTATTAAACGAAATTACGGCCATAATAGTTAGCGGTGTAGCAACCTCTCCGTCTCCATAACACTATAGCAGCAGTAGCGCGAGTAGGTTGAGTATGCGAGTCGCGAGTTCGAGTATGAGAGTGCGGCAGACTAGAAATATCTGGCACATTGAATTCGAATTAAAATGTTTATCGTAGTTTACTATCCGAACAAGCATCGCTTTGCGAGTGGTTTCGTTCAATTAGCCGCCCCATCCCCAATCCCCTATCTCAATTCCCGAATATGATTAGGTGTGGTGTGGTAGCTGATAGAAAGGTAGAGAGAGGTAGATATAAGGTATGTGGTTGAAATGTTGGAACAGCAAACGCGACTGGCAGGAGCAGGAGGAAGCCAGTAAGCTCGTTCATACGAAGATAATTTACGTGATTTCGCTGTGCTCAATTAAGTGTGGCATGGCCCATTAATAGGAGAAGCAGGAGGAAGAGGAAGAAATGGCATAAAGTGAACCCAGCAACACTGGTGCAGCGCAGGGGAAAGAAGATGATTTTATCGGAACGGAACCTGAGCTATTTAGTTTTACATCAAATTATGGAATGTAAACGTGGCACGGAGCAGATGCAGCGATTAAATTATAGAAATGTTGTCAAATGTGAAAATTTGTTTTTGTTGATATTGTTTGCAAACATTTTAGCTCTGTGTATAGAATTTCATGGGGTTATCTGTATATTTGGTCTTTCTGAAGGTTTTGTAGCTGATAATAGTTTTGATTTCAAATATTTTTTGGTTGCAAATAGTTTTTTTCTCGCGTTCTTGTGTTCATTGAATGTATTGTATTGACAAGAGCGTCACGATAGTCAACTGATGAGTCCAAGCGGGATTGCCGCCGCACATTGGTTTATTTAGCGAAAAATCCATTTTCAGCTGGGTCAACAACATACAACTTTTAAGACTTCTGAATTAGCAAATGTTGTGAGCCTTAGTACTGGGAAAAGTAATATCGTTTGGACCGATAGTTTTTTTTGTATTTAAGGTTACGCAAAAAAATACCAAAAATCATTTAATTTTTTAGGGTACTAGGCTCAGCGTTTGAAACATATTTTTTTTTCTCAGAGCCTGAATATTTTTTGAAAACTATTTTTATAGGCAACTTCATAAAATTTTAAATTATTTTTACGAGTATGAGCGATTATAGTTTTTGTTTGTTTATTGTTAGTCTGTTTACTTTTTTCTTCACTGTTTAAATTGAAAAAGTCTATTAAAGACTTTGGTGCACCAACAAATAAAAAATATTGTTGGTACACCGAACAACAAACATTTTTAAATTAGTAGTTTTAGTTTTCCCTCCCCTGTTTCACTCTGTTTTTACTTCAGTCTCTAAAATTTGCTTTTTTTTTCAAGTTAAATACTATTTCTATCCCTTTCGAGAAAATGCTTTTTAGCTAGAGGTTGTGAAACACTCTGTAAAACATTTTTTTTTAAATATATATCAATTTAGTACATTGGAATTTTCTGTATGCCATTTTACATTTGTTTTCTCCACAGCTTGACTTGAAATTATCACTCAAATAGTTGATTTTTACCTTATGTACCACAAAAAAAAAAAAAAAAAAAAACTATTAACACACCCACAAACATTTTTTAAAAAGATTGTTGTTCGTTTACTTTATCTGTATCGCTTTGTTTGACTTTTTAACTCTTTTTTTTTATGTAACTTCAGTTATAAAGTTTTGAGAATTTTTAACGTAAAATATATTTTTCTATTCCCTGTGGTAAGAAAGTCTCTTTCCGAAAAATATTCTGAAATACCCTGTAAATATTTTTCCTTAAGAAAGTTAATGTGAGCCACTGTGCGCTGCTGGGTACAAAACACCTATTTGTGTAGACTTTATAAATAAGTCTACAAAAATTGTGTAGACTTTATAAATAAGTCTACAAAAATTTTGTAGACTTTATAAATAAGTCTACCAAAATTGGCGTTTCTTCCGAGCAGCGCACAGTGGCTCACAGATTTGAATGAACTGATTTCCTTTATACAGAGTGTTTTGCATAAGATGCAACATAAGGCTTGGGCGTGTAGGTTGGGCCAAGACAAGAAAAATTTTGAACACAATTTTTTTTGTTTTTTTTTTCAAAATTTTGAGTCTAACAATTAAAAATTTTAATCAAAAACAAAATCAAAGAATGGATTTATGGCTTTAAAAAAAAATGGTATTGCATGACATTGTAAGTGTTGGCGTTGTGTTTTAGATGATTTTTTTTTATATGTCGATTTTTAAGAATACAATTTTTTGTCATATAGCCTTCGCACATTGAATTAGCCTAACCGCAAATAGATTAAACCCAAACGCTAATAGAATTAACTCAAACGAAAAAAGATTTAAACCAAAAAGAAATAGAATTCTACTTGCGTTTGGATTAAATCTATTTACGTTTAAATTAATTCAATGTGCCCCACTTTTTACTAATAAATATTGTTTAGAGTTTCTAGTCTTCAGATTTTCGAAATGAGATTCTTACAAAAGATATTTTTTTTTTTAAGATGATTTTCTTCTTCAATTTTGAATTGTTTTATTGAACAAGGTTATTTAAAAATTCTTCAGATTTTTGCCTTTTGGTAGCATATTTAGAAATTAACGATTAGGTTCTCCAAAAGATTTTAGAACGCAGTTAGCTTTTATATCAGGAGAGATACCTACTACATACATATGCTTTGTGAAAGGTTTTATATTTTCTATTCAGGATGCCTTAGTTTGGTTTTGCAAATTAATTCAGGAGCATCATAGATATACGATGTGCATCATATATGTATCTCTGAGTTCAATGTTGAAATCATTTCATCTGATGGTTGAATAGATACTTTCTGAAAATTGAAACCCGTTATATAATGCATCTGTTTGTGGTTCTTATACAACAGGGATCCTTTTAGGTAGGTAGATAAATGTAAAACTATCTCAGTGTATATTATGTAAGATAGGTATATGATTTTGAAAAATTCTCCACTTCCTATTACTTATTCTGACTTTCATGGAAATACAAGTGCTCTCTGAGGTGCTGGTTCATCATCGTACGTCTATATCGAATTTATGATTGGAAATACTATGCCAACAACAGTCAACGGGGTTTTGCAATCCCCATTCCATAATATGTATCTGCGAAAGCTTACATCAACAACTGTGCCTGTCACGATTTATTGGCAGTTTTTGCAAAGTACAATAACACAATTGTATACTTCTTGTTTCTTCTCTCCAGATGACAGGAAAAACAGGGGTTATATTGCAAAGAGTATATGTTTTTGTAAATTTGAGTACAAATCCCTTAAGGCATACATATGTACATATAAGCAAAAAGCAAATATTTTCATTTCAAAATTCGAAATTTAATTCAATTGGGAATTTATGTTTTTGCTAAGTTATTATTTTGCCTTTGGCTGTTGCGATAGAATTTATGTTGTATTGCAACATGCAATGGATAGGCAATTTATGTTATTTATTTTGCAATCGACTAAAAACATTTCAAGCGAAAAGGAATTCGATATGGGCTAAGAATAAGAGGGTTTAGAAAAAAAATACACAAAGCTACAAAAAAGGTCTTCTTGTACAATGCAAAGTACAGTAAAACACCAAATCGATGAACACATTTAAAATAAATAAATAAATAAATTTGATGGCACAACAGCTCATGAAGAACTAGGGCCTAGTGACTTACAACTCCCAACCATTCCTGTGTGCGTGTCTGCAGGAATGGAGAGGACCTACAGTTTATTGCCGAATCCGAACGGCTAACGAGCGGCACTTTTCTGTGACAGGAGATACTCTTGGAGGATTTGTCAATTCCTCGCAAGAGGCCGTCGCCAGTAGCCGTGGCGAGGCTGGGGATCGAACCTTAGACCTCCGGCATGACAGTCCGTCGCACTTACCATCACGTCACAGCTACTACACTTTTAAAATACATAATCTATATACATACAGGGTATACCGCGTTTAGCGAAGAAGATGAATGCCATGCATTCCTGAGGTCATTTTAAGTCGAAAAACTTAAGAGGTAATTTTCTCGTTTTCTCTTCCTTTTCGTTTTATAACGGTTTTTATGATTGTTGGTCTCGTTTTTTTTGAAGTGGCTCTAACTTTTCCAAACTGCAACGGATTCTTGAATTTTTTTTTGTTGTGTTGTACAATTTTTTAAAACTAACTTAAATATGCTGATAAAAAAGTACTTATACACCACAGTGACTCTACTACTGTAGTACAGATTAACTAGGAGGATTTTTTAACCTCTCTCTCTTCTTACATCCACATGTAAAAGATTATAAGGTCCTAACAAAAATGGAAATATAGAAATTTATCAGTGTGTAACACGTTCCGTTCAGCTAGATTTTTTTATGGTCCATGTCATAACATTTGGTTATTTCCTTCTTCACCTCTAGAATTAGGTACACATCTGGTGTGATTTCCAAATCTCAAGTTTTTCCTAACATTTTTTTTTTATTTTGTTGCGCTTTCTAAGACTATCTGTATCTTTTTAAAATATATTCACGATTTCCCTTAGTTAATCTAAGGAAATGTCGGAAAATCGTGAAATTACATACCTTGAATTGGATTTCTGTTTGTACGCGCATATCTCGGCTGAACCTCATCCGATTTCCATGGGGATCCTTTTGTTGGATTCGTATTGTACCAGGTAAACACTCTAAGGAGCCGAAAATTGGAAAATTTGACCGAAAAAGTCAGAAAATCGTAAAAAATCATTCACCTTTCTTTTTCTAAGTTTTAACATGGATGTATATCACCTGTTCCCGTGTTCGAATTGAATATTCATAGATAAGACAGGACAATGTCGTGAAAGAACTGATGATGCAACTCAGGGTTGATATGAATTTTATTGTTCGATCCCGCCGATGCGACGTTGTGTTTTAGCGCAATTTCAGAGAGTATTATTCACTCTCTGAAACGAAAGAATTGCGCTTCTGTGAAAGAAAGCCTTCGGCATTTTTGTCAAAACATTTTCGATTTTCAAAAACAAAAAAAAAATGCGCTGTATTATGCTCAACTTGTGCTGTGGATTTTTTTTTTTCAAATTCGCAGATTTGCAAATTTTACGGATGATTTCTCTTCCAAAATTACATTTTTTTTTTGTAACTTGTACTATTTTGTGCTCAAGTTTTTGCTGCCAAGTGCCGAAGAGATAAAAAAAATATTCCCATATTTGCAGCTCTTTAGAGTCATTTTCGTTTTTAAAAATTTTTGAAAAATAAAATTTACGGCTCAAGCGACACAAATTGAACACAATACAGCAAAACTGTTTCCACAAACAAAATGGCGGTGCTTACTTTACTCCATGCCAACTTTTTTCTATCTCTTCCGTCCTTTGTATCATTTTTGAGCACAGCATATCTTTAAGTTTTTAAAAAAATCTTAATTTAAAAAAAAATCATCCGTCAAATTTCCGAATTTGAAAACAAATATTTATGTTTCAACGCGAATGCAGCACTTTTTTTTTGGGAAATTCTCATTTTAATATTTAGAAAATAACTGGAAATCGATATTTTGGCGTTGTTTGCATTTTTTCTGGCCTATTCCCATCGAATTTCCTTTTTAAGTTCCCCTAGAATATCTTCCACAAACAATTTTAACCGAAGTAAGTAATTTCTGAAAGGTAAATCACTTTCACTTCATAAAAAAATACCAAATTTTCGTTTTAAAAGGTGATGTAAAAAAATTTTATTTCTTTGAATCAAATCAAATATATCTAAGCTTACGGTTAAAGTTTGTGCCCCAACTAATTTTGTTCAAAATTTAGTATTTTTGTTTTTAATATTCAATTCTCTATTTAAGTTTTTGTCAGACACTAAAAACTGGATCTGTTAAGGTCTTCTAATTTTTGAGAAAATTGAAAATAACTGCAAATATAGGATCCTTTTTAGGATGCGCTTAAGCTATATAAAAATAGACCTCTCTCTCCACCAAAATTCAGCTTTGTTGAAATTTTTCAAACTTTTGCCTTTCTTTTTTTTGTCAACATAATTTTCTGGGCTATTTGGATCCCAGAACAGCTTGAGTTTAATTATTTTATTCTTTCAATCAATTTTAATTCCTGATACTACATTGTGTGGACGAAATGCGATTCGGTGCTATTGGATCATCTGCTTGGACAAAATAACTACAATTATTAACTTATTTGAGGCATGCAACCATCAGCGTCTTTAAAAACACAAGTTCAGCTTTAGAATGCGTTTATTGCAATTATGTAGGAACAAGTTGCCTCATAAAGCAGACATTTTCATCACTTTTGCCTCAACTTTAAGTGGACCGTTCCTAAACCATCCTGTTTCTTTTTTCTTTTTTTTTTTTGTATTTAATATCTTAGTCGTGTAAATTACTTTATAACATGAAGCAAGTAATAACATCCCTTTGCGAATTGTGGTTGTGGCATAAGCAATGAATTTAAATTTCATAAAATTATGCACCGTGACATGGGGCAACGTGTAGTAGCACTTTTTCACAAAAAAAAAAAATAACATGTTCAAGGTATTTTGTGTAGCGGTATAAGTATCTAGCTTGCCTCCTCAACGATAAGGGTTCGTTCAACTGCGCTTTCGCAGGCTTTTTGACGACCATGATGTTGATGTTGGATGTTGGATGATGATGATGATGATGCTGGTGCACGCTTCCTTGCTAAGAAAACGTTATAATAACTAAAATGAGTGATTGCATCAAGAGCTTCAGTCTGTTGATGCAACTCATTCCCCGTTGTGTGTATAATTAAGAGGGCTGTTGCAGAAAACAACAAAAACAAAACACACATTACATACATCGATTAAATTATGTGTGTGTGTGTATGTATAATTTTCTTAATATCATGTTGCGAACATGACATTAAAAAGTGCGTGACTCGATTTCGCGCAAGTGCACTCAGGGTTTCAATTTTAGTTGCTCCGCATCGTAAATAACCAACTTGGAAAGTGATGATCAAGATTTACGACCATACTCAGTGCTGGATTTTCAATAAGACTTAATAGAGCATTGTTCGTAGGCCCCGACATAATTTTCTGTCCTCAGAGGGATTTAAGTTAAGAAAGATATGGAAGTGGGCGGATTCATACATAATTTTTTTAAATTTTTAAGTGTTAAAATTGTCTCAGGTTGTTTCGATTGACGAAAATAAAACTTTGGAAAAAATTTGTGTTTTCAAAAAAAACCGATCACGCTAGACCAATATGATCAGCGGTTTGACGATAGCTGTTTCCATCACATCTAGGCAAAGGGTGAGAAAAAAGGGAGAAAGACAGAAAAGCAGAAAGAAAGAGAAAGAGTGTGTGTGTGAGAGAGAGAGAGATAGAAAGAGAAAGGTCAAAGCGATGATATTTTTAAGGATCTAACTTGATTTGATTAAATTTTTTTTAAGAATTGTACGTTCATCTAAATCTTTCAACCACCAGACAACCGTCTTCAAGTGTTGCACCGCCAGTTTTGGCTGCCACTTTATGACCAAGTCCGTCTCTGATCCCAGCAACAAACCGATGCTTTTAACGCACTTGTATTCACTTAATATTTCTGGCAAAGTGGCAATATAATAATAAAATTGCATTTCATGTGAGGAACGCGTTAATAAAATTACAACAAAAAAAAAAAATAATAATGAATACGTGGTGTGTGAAGCTTTTCGCAGTTTGCACGTCTAATCGAACATTACTTTATGATGCGTGTGCATTTTTGTGCAATGACTTCAAATGGGTTTAATTAATTTGCGTGTGCTGTGCACTTAGCCTTATAAATAAAATTCAGAAATATTCTTATCTTTCATAGACATATACAGACAGATACCGCATGGGAACGAACCTACAATGTTCAATTTTCAGATGCTTATGCTGAGAAAATTATACGTATCCTTTTTCACTTTTGTTTCTTTTTGAAAAAAAAAAATTCACAAGGAATGTTCTCAATTTCGTTGATTTTATCGGAACTATTCTCATTTTTTTTACTTTTGCTACAAAGAAATAAATAAAAACTCTTTTAAAATAAAAAGTTTCCAAAATGCCAAATCTATGCCTGTCGCTCCTGACTTTGTTATTAACTTTTTAAATGAAAACAAAAAAAATATTTTGACTAAGAAAACATGGGCTGTAGGATGTCATATATCTGTCACACGCGCAAAACTATGCAAAAAAAAAATTTCACTGTTATTTGTGCTGTCCAAAATTTTGAAAATATTCCATAAGGCCTTTTTGATACTTCTTGCCAACGAAAACATTGATTTGTAAAAGTTTTTCTTGTGACAAATATGCTGTCAGACGTGATAAAATATCAAAAAATCTTATTTTATCGTTTTTACTTTTTAATTTTTGTAAATCTTAATAAGTTCTTACATTCCTTTTATATACTCTGATGTGTATAGTATAGTATTGATAGTAAAAAAATATAGTTACACCGTTTTCCTGTGTATCAAACGCCTGCCATACGTGGTAAGAACAGTAAAATGCAAAAATTTAGATGGTTTTGTGGCTACTGAATTCTTTAAGTAAGGTGCTTTCTATTTTTTTTTCACAAAAATCCAGTTCAACTGGCTTGAAAAAAATATAATCGTGGTAAACAATTTTCTACAAAAAAATTCATGCCAGATCAAAACATTTTAAAAATATATGTTTATTTATTTTTATCATAAAACTTTTAAGTCTTTTCCAAACCAAGTAAAAGGCAGTTTTAATGTTGTAATAATTTAATTTGTAATAAGTTAATTTAGGGCTTCTCTGATACTGAAAACTAGTGTTTTAATGGTTTCAAACTTGTGCCAGATGCACTGCAAATTTGAATATGTTTTAAGTTTTCGTAGTAATTTTATAAGCTTTTTAAATTAAATATGAAGTCTGCTGATTTCGATGTTGTAACTAAGAATTTGTGAACGCATTTCCTGGTATCAAATGTCTGCCAGATGGGATGGAAAATATTCTTTTTAATTTTTTTCTTTTAAATCAATTCATCATTGATTGCTGAAATATAATTTTGTTAATTTTCAGATGTCAAATGTTTGCCAGACGTGTAACAAATGATGACAAATGCACTGCCCAACAAAAAAAAATACGTGCTGGGTTTCATACAGGGTGACAAAAAAAAAATTGTATAAGAGGGGAGAGTCTATTTTCCCCCGTTTAGGCGGGAGTGGTAATTTTCTAAAAAGGCGACTAAAAATAGAAGAAACAAATTATTAAAAAAAAACAACGGCAACGCTTACATACTTTTTTCTAAAGCCAAAAATCCGTCCTTTCATAATGTTTTTAATTCAAATTATTTGAGAGCATAGTTTTTGAAAAATTAATTTCTAAACTCAAATTTTTTAAAAAATTAATTTTCCTATTTTTCTAATTTTCTTCAAATAGCCGAAATTTGCCAGATGCATTCGAAACATGGTGTTTGTGAATTAGTCAATTTGAATTCTTATCCGTCAGAGGTTGTTTTGTTTGACCTTTTTTAATATTGATAAGGTCCCTAAATATTTCTAACAAAATAAAGGTCAAAATAAATCCAAAACAGTTTGTAATTTCTGTTTTAATTTAAAGGTCAAAACTTTTCCCAAACAAAATAAATCTTCAGAAAGCATAAAGTTCAAAGAATTAAATTAAAAAAATATTCTCGCATTGTTTGAAGTCAGTCTGCTATATGTATAGGAGGTATATGTAGATGAGGTAGATACCAAAAGCTATCTTTTACCTACTTTTTCGCACACATCACCTCCTCTCCTATCCAACAAAAAAAAATCCCACTCAACACATCATCACAATTTACTCCAGCACCATAGACTCAAAACTGAAGATAAAATGTGAAAAAGCAATTTTCCGCTGCCAAAAAAAATTAAAATTCGCTCTGGAGCACACACATGATGTTGTTGATGATGATGATGAGTGCGTGAGGGCATATCCTTGTTAAGTGGCATATTGCAAAACAACCTCTGACAGGATTTACGATATGATCCCTCTTCAACATTTTCTAGCCAATTCATTCTCCGAAAATTATACTCTCTGTTGATAGGTATGTCCTTTTAAGGACGTACGTACACATGCACAGCATAGGTAAAGGCATTCCACGTACATATATTGGGTGGTGTGCTTTCTGTGTAGTTACATATTCGAATATGCTGTATAATATGCCTCGAAATTCCCGATGTGGAATATTCTGTGAGATGTGTTCTCGGCATATAACCTACCAAACCTACCTACCTGCCCTCTGGCGTCAGTGTCATAACCACCGTACAAATGTGAAAATACACAAATGAACACTGGCTATCAGGGACAGAACCAGAAACAGTACCAGAAACAGGAGCGCCAGGAGAAAACTGAAAAGGACAATTTATGCAAAGCAACGAACTTTCAAGAATACGCTGCTGTCCGTTCTTTCCAAAAGCTCTTTCCATATTATACCAGCAGAAAGAGCCAGCCAGCAGCAGTGCGGCAGAGTGGAAATAAAAGGACGACAGTGAAATACTAATAGACTTCCAGTACACATCCTTCTTTCAGCCTGAGTCGCTGAGCCCATATTCCGTATTGTGTGTGTCTCGACACATATACACAAAGATTGGGTGTTCCTTTTTTATGTGTGCTTAAAGGTACAGCAGAGCTAAATCTATAAGGTCGGCCGAATCGAAACGAACAGCAAATAAGGCACCATACAAATGTTTGCTGCCTGCTTTTGAGCTTGAAAGAGGTCGATGGTGGTGTGGGTGTTCTGGAGAGGAAGGAATATACTGCTCGCTCGTCCTGGCTGGAATAGCGGCGCGTTTCCTGTGCCTTTGATTGTGGTGGCTGGTGGGCTCATAAAACAAATCCAAGCACAACCAGCCGACAGTTAATTCCGCGAAAACGGAAATTACAATTCATGCCCTTTGGCGGGATTATTATCGGATCAAATTAGTGTCTGAATGTTAGCAGTTTTATTTTTTTTGTTTGTTTATTTTTTGTGTATTTCTTTGTTTGGTTTGGGTCAAGTGTTATGGTTGGAAGAGTGGTGCATGAATAAAATATGACGGGAGGATGAATGGAAAAATATCTTTTTTGGCCTAAAGTGGTACATAGATAAGAATACGAAAATCATGATCCTGTGGTACGAATTTCATTTCATTTAAGATTTTGTTTCCTTATTTTTTGATGCACACTTTTGCCAGGAAAGATATAAAAGCAAGGCCAAATATGTAGTTGAACTTTTAAAGCAAAAAAGATAATTTTTATTTATACAGGGTGATTCACCAAAGGTGTGACAAAAAGCTAGAGCGTGTAGGTTGGGTCGAGATAAGAAACAAATGGAATGGGTGGAGAGGGGTCTACCCCCCGCCCTTAGTCGGGTGGGGCAATTTTCTAAAAAAATGACTTAAAACAGAAAAAAAATTATTTAAAAACAACGGTTACACTTACAATGCCATGATATACCTTTTTGTAAAGCCAGAAATCTATTCTTTTATTTTCTTTTTGAATAAATCTGTTTAAGGTAATAGTTTTTGAAATATAAATTTTCAAACTCAAAATTAAAAAAAAAAAAATTCAAACTGATTTTTTTTTTCGAAATTTTACGTAATTAAGTACTGAATTTAAATTTCAAAATTCAATGCCCCTATTAATTTCTAGTCAAACACTAAAAACTAGAAGCCTAAATGTCTTTTAGTTTTTGAAAAAATTGAATTAATTAAGCACTTTATTATTGTATACTTATTTATTTATTTATTTCCTTTATATATTCCGTTATATGTTAGTATTATTATGAATGTATTTAATAATTCCTAAAAAAAAATTTTTTTAATATTTCAATAAACCCAAAAATTCTGAAAAATATCAATAACATGTCTTCCATTGACTTTTTTCAACCAAATTTTGTCGAAATGTAGTGTAAACCCAGACTAAATATGTATGAAAAATTTCATTGCTCTCCGTTTTATAGTTTAGATTTTAAAGTTATTTTTCCGCTCTCCCATACAAAAGGCACCACCGCGCCGCCTTCCACTGCGCTATGATTTATTTCTTTTTCTTTGATCTTTTTTGTTTCCCTTTAGATAATTTTTTTATAAATGGTTTGTAATTTCGGATGTTTTTTTTTAATATCAACACGCATCCATATACTATTTATCCTTTTTTTTGTATTAGATTTGTTATCTTGTTGTATTTATAGGCTCATGGTTGCCTTTTTTGTTCATTAAATAAAATACCCTTGTAAGCCACGCTTATATACGATCTTTTCTTGGAACTACTAAGTTCTAGCAAAATAATTTGTTAAGGTTGGAAATTTTCAGGGGGTGTGAGAGGGCGCGCGAGCCCGAACGGTATGGAGTGACGACATAGCCGAGGTGAGTGCCGATACAGGGGAATCTGAAATCGAATGGCCGTACAGATTCCGTGGAGAGGAGTGGGTAGGCCTGTCTGCACACCATCAGCAGACGCATTAGGGGTAGCAGCTTAAAATAATGTGAGATAAATGAAGTCTCGGCATGAAAATTTTTTTTTGTAGCGATGTGAGGTTCAGCGGAGGTGCAAGATCCCCCCCCTATTTCCGGCGAGCTAAGCCGTGCTCCGCCAGCATGCCACTGCGCCTTTCGCTGAACATTCGGACCCTTCCTTTTCCCTTTTTATCCTCTTTCCTATCAATTAAATTTGTGGAGAGCCACCCTATAGGCAACCGACTACCTTTTCCTTACATTTAAAGAAAATCAAAAAAAAAAAAAACTTCCGCCCTATTCCATATTCCTTCCGACACATATTTCCCCAAAATATTAGGCATTCCTACCATAAGGACCAAACAAATTTGTTCCCCAATTAAACAAAAGCAAAAAAAGCCTGAGGCGATATCAAATTTAAATGCGAAAAACAACAAACCGTCATCAGTATGGAATTCATCGGTCTGTCAATTGCACGAGACATAATCAACCTTTTTTTTTTCTGTATATAGTTGTAGCCCTTTTCAAACTGTCAGAAATATGGCATTTCACTCGAAAATACCTTAAGGGTTTGAGGTTTTTGTTTTTGTTTTTTTTTATTTTTTTGCTCCGCCAAAATCGCACCCTTAATATTTATAATATATTGCTTTTGCATCAACGTAAGCGAGGGGATTTTATAATGCCATACATACATATAGCTGGATAGCCTTAAGGCGCTTTCACTTCAACTTCAACCCATCTAGAGATAGAGAATGTGACAGACAGGAGGACAGCCTAAGTAATCAACTGACAAGCTGGATGATGAAATTTGCCAAAATCCCTACTTGTTACTCTGTGACAGCTACACAAATTGAATAGATGATGTTGTTGATGCTTTGTCGTCAGCGTCAGTGTGGCACTGGCACGTCACCAGTGAGATATACATCAGAGTGACGTTAAGCCCACCGAATTTCATATATGCCAATATCTTGCTATCAGGGGGAGATTAAGTGTGCCTTTGGGCGCTTTTTCAACCATCAAGCTTTAGGAAGCAATATATAGTAGGCCAGTAACCCTTTTTTTTTCAGATGGTGTGGAAGATAAATTTAATTTAATGACATTACCATCGAAGAAATCAATTTTATTTCAACAACAACAAAAAAAATGAAGCAAATTCAATTATCTTGTGAAGTCGCCGCATTTGTAGCACTTGCAGTCGGTTGGCTCACGCAAAAGAACATCCATTTTGGCCATTCCAGGTTCATTTAGTCGAGTGCCATCGGGATCATAGCAATGGTTGAGGGTGATGACTTTCTCCTTCAAATAGCTTTCACGACAGCAATAGCACTCCTGTTTCGAGAGGCAAAAAAAAAAAATCAATTAATATATCAGTCCTTGAATCGGTTCGTATAAGCACTTGTGCTCTATACCTACCTTCAAAAAGCCTGTAGGCGTGATTACAGATGGCTGCACTTGACTGTTGCACAAGCCCTCGCATTTATTGACCATTATGTCAGCATTACAGGTCCGCTGCATTCGGCCAAGCTCATCGAATTCCTCTTTGATGATATGGATTTCCGACTGAAGGGTTTCGCAATTTTCATCACCATTCCCGTGGGCTGAATATCGTAAGCTTCGTCCGAATTGTGGCAGAGTGAGAAGGAATAAGGCCACGTTTCGGATGAAAATTAAACTTTTAGCCATATTTTTTTTTTTTATTTTTTTTTTCTTCAAAAATAATAATTTAATCCCGACAATTAACTGACCACAATGAAGCCACGCGGCAAATGTCGGTGGCAGCGGTCAAAGTGTTACTACAGAACTTTTGTTCAACCCTAAACACTTTTATATAGCCGTCTAGGCTAGGCTATATGGCAATTATATTTTCGTTAAGAGGAAAGTGTGTGTTAACAGCGGGATTTCAATTGAGTTTCCAACAGTTGGGAATAATGTTCGATAAATATTGGGTTTCTATGTTCAACACGATTAATAGGAGAGTTAAGGTTTGTTGGTTGGTTGCAAAGGGACTATCGATAACGCTTTCGATTTTGTTGCTTGTTAATGGAACAAGTGAAAAATCTCACTCGCCCAAAACAGGTCATGAACTTGAATTGAAATTATGTCACATAACACTTTTTCAAACGAAAAATGTTGGCTTGTTCCAACCTTAAACGTCTACAAAAGAAAAACTGGTAAGAATATTTGACAAAAATTAAACAAAGGTACATATAAACATTTTTATGATGCCCTGCCCATCATCCATTTATTTCAAAAACTTGGAAGAATTTTCAACATACGGAGACCTTATTATTTGCGGTATAAATACCCCCATGACGCCTGCATCGAACAAGATTGCCCCTCATGTTACCAACAATGTATGTAGCTACGTTGCAACGATTTTTTAACAAAATTGGTCGAACTATAAAAATATTAGGCAATTTTCTCAAAAAACTAGAATACCAATCGCCACAATGCCAATTTTTTGGGAAGCATCTGAAAGCCAGTTTTCTTAAAATTACGCTAGACTTTGCACGTACGAAGTTTTTCAAAATTCTTAATCTGAATTGATGCATTAAAGAAAAAGAAAAAAAGAAAACGAAATATTGTGATTGTACAGACTTTATTAAGGCATTTGGTAAACTCTCACATCAGATCTTTCTTAAACAGTTAAGAAATCTTAATTTAAGAGTTTTTTTTTGGCTTCAATCTTATTTATCAAACAGATATCACTCTCTGTTTTAGCGGTTGCCTATCAAATAATTCTAATTCTGGAATACCACAGGGCAGCCATTTAGGCCCTGTTTTATTTATTTTATTTATTAATGATTTACTATCTGTCTCAAAGCCTTTTAATTATTGTCTCATTAATGCGGGCGATGTTTTAATTTTAAAAACTATTTCAAGTATTCGTAATAATCTTTACATTGTGACCTAATTCATTTTTGACTGGTATTTCTTAATATAAGTAAACCTAACTTTATAAGTCAGTCCTTTTAATTATTCATTTAATAGATTTTTCTTGTCATACACAGAGTATTTTGCCATAATTTTTTTAAAGCCAGAAATCTGTTTTTTTTTGTATTCAATTTGTTTAAGTTTGTTTTTGAATTGCAACTCAAAATTTTGAAAAAAAAAAAAAAATTAAATTGTGTTTAAACTATTTTTGTTCAGAATTTAAGGTTATTAGGTAGTCTAGACCCCTATCAATTTTTGTCAAAAGCTTAAAACTGACGCTTGAACATTTTCTGGTTAAAATTTATCTCAAAGTTAAAATAAAGCATTGGCATTGGCAAGAAAAATGATAGATACAGAATTAGAAATCGGATTTCGCAAGATGATATCAACTTTATTTAAACGCAGTTACAAAGCCTAGCATTTCTTCTAAAAATGAAGTCCTAAACAAAGTTTCTACAATAAGGATCAACGGAGAGCTCGTTAACAGGGGTGAGGGCATACCAAAGTAAGCCTTTTCTTAAATCCCTGATAGATGATGTGAACATTTGAAATAGATCCTTAATGCAGAATGAATTTTTTCTTAGAATATACCCAAGAATCCATGAAAAATTCTACAGTACCTTATTTACCCGTCTTTTAGTTTGAAATATTTCAAAAATGTATTTGAAACTAGTATTTTTTGTTTAATTGCTATAAATACTGAAAAATTAAAATTGAATTTCAGAAGTTTTCGCAAATAAAAAAAAAAATGTTTCCGTGTAACCAGACCTCAATTAAGGTATGTCAATAGGCACCCTACTAACAACTTTTTAGGAGTGTTCAGTGAGGCGTACTGTGGTTCGGAACAGCCTCACTGAACAGTCCTAAAAAGTATTGAAGGTAATATATTGCGCATCTTCGAAAATTGCAGTGACCTGCCTCTCAGAATTTACAAAAACAAAACACAAGTGTTTCCGAATCGCAGTGACCCTCGTCCACAGGTTTTTGCTGTTCAGTGAGAAATTTTCTGTTCTAAACTATTCTGACTTGCTGTTCAGTGAGCCTGTTTGGAACAGTTTAGAGCAGGATTTTCTGTACTTGCTTTTAAGGTAGAACAACTTAGAACAGCTTAGAACAAAGATTTGTGAGAAATATCAAAAGCAGTTGTAGTTCTGTTCTCACTATTTCTTCACTGAACAAAGCTTTTATTTCACAACTTTAAACAAGCTTAGAACTGGTACCTTAGTAATTATAACTCATTCCAAAAGTTAGTACGCGCTTGTAAACAAACGAGACAAAGAGAACAACAACAACAACGAAAAATGCTAAAAACTTGCAATGCATATTATTTTTGTTCTGAAAGAACCCCATCAATCATCATTAAATAACGTTGGCGGCCATCAATATGGCATCCACATTATAAATAAATTGTGTGCATCAAAAGCAGTTTCTCCTATGGGATGGCACTAATTTATGTGTGTACACTCATCAATTTTATTACCATCACCTATCATTCTTCATTTAAAAGAACAAAATCATTCACCGGAGGCTGTGGCGGTGGCGATGGTATGATGGGATGCTCAAGGTTTCAAGGTGAAGATTACTTTGTTCTTTTTCTCGTAGAAAACAACTGACGATCATCATCACTCTGGCACCATCGAATCAGCCTAAAACACCATTTACCATTCACTACCACCCATCATCATCATCATCCTTATTCCCGTCATCATTGTTTCGGCCGTCATCGTCATCATCCAACAACATCTCACGTTCGTCAACTCCTGCGCGCCGACGCAATGCCATTGGCTTTGCTTGGCATCAGGAAAATTGATGCATACGTACAGTGACGAGCAAAAGTGGACAAATGTTCCCAATCATTTGAAAATTTGATTAAAAAGCGTTGTGAACAGAGAGGAAATCATTTTTATTTTTTTTTATTTTTTTTTTATTAAACTAACATTTATTTCTTAAACAAAAACTTTGAAAAATATAATACATTATACAGAAAAAAAAATTATAATGAATTTTTGGACTTGACCAATTTTGCACGTTTTAGTTTTAGCAAGAGAAAACAACGTTTCTTCAATAATAGATGCTCTCTCTGCATTATTTTTTTTTGTTATTTGTGATTTCGTAATTAACAGTTAACATCATTACATTTGTAGGCCAGTTACTGTCGATGATTGTTTGTTTTTGAAGCTCCTTTAGTTGATCATTATCAAAATGAAAAAAATTTGTAAAAAAGTGGTGGAAGGCGTCATTTTTTTATTGAAAAGTGGTGAATCATCACGGGAAATATCAAAAATTTTAAATGTTTCAAAAACTTCAGTGCTTAATATTAAAAAAAATAAAAACATTGAAGTTCCCGTTATAAAAAAAGGAAGAAAGCGATTACTCTCTGACTTGGATGCAAGAAGGATGGAAAGAGAACTGAGAAGTTGTGGGTCTAAAACACCAAAGACAGCAGCACAAAACATAGGAAAGCCAGTTAGTGAATGGACTGCACGCCGGGCTCTAAAAAGAATTGGACTAGCCGCGAAAGAGAAACCCAAGAAGCCTCTACTTTCAGCGAAAAATTTGAAGGCAAGGTTAGCTTTTGCCAAAAGTCATAAAAACTGGACCATTGACCAATGGAAAAAAGTAGTTTGGTCTGACGAGACAAAGGTCAATCGAGTAGGAACAGATGGCAGATCGTATTATTGGTCACGTCATGGAGAACCACTTCAGCAACATCAAGTTCATAAAACAGTGAAACATGGTTGAGGTTCGGTGATGGCTTGGGGGTGTTTTACGTGGAGTTCTGTCGGGCCTTTAGTAAAAATTGAGGGCATAATGAATAAGGAAAAATATCTTGACATCCTAAAGTATAACTTACCCAGATTTTTGCCAACAACTGGGTACAGGGAGTCTGAAATCACTTTTCAACAAGATGGGGACCCAAAGCATACCTCTAAAATTGTCAAGGAATGGCTCAGAAATCAAGAATTTCAGACGATGACATGGCCAGCACAAAGCCCTGACCTCAATCCAATTGAGAATTTGTGGTCAATTGTAAAGCGACGGTTAGGGCAGTATGAACATTATCCATCTAACACTAATGAGCTTTGGGATCGAATTAAACTGGAATGGAGCCGAATTCCTAAGCAATTTCTTCACAATTTGGTAGAGAGTATGCCAAGGCGTTGTTCACAAGTGATTAAAAACAAAGGGTTATGGACTAAATATTGAAACATAAACTTTATCCTGAAACGGTCAAAATTGGACAAGTCCAAAAATCATAAAATATTTTTCTATCTGTATTATGTCATATTTTTTTTTAAATTTTTATTGAAAAAATAAATGTTGGTTTAACACACAAAATAAAAAAAAATAAAACTGATTTCCTCTCTGTTCGCAACGCTAAGTTTTAATCAAATTTTCAAATGGTTGAAAATATTTGTCCACTTTTGCTCGTCACTGTATACCTACCTCAGTCCCGGGACTCCTGATAATATGGAGACAGAATGGCGAAATCCAACGATCAAAATTGTGTGTATGCCAAAGACTGTTATTAAGATGATTACTTTTTGGAAATGCAGCTACACCCTTTTTTTGCCAACTCAACTTGAAATGTAGAAAACAAAGGCGCGGACGCAAAGAAGCAGGAAACACGAAAAAAGGAGGTCGGGACCTGGTCGGAACGAGATAGTTAGTGGCCTGGCAGACAGATGATTACTGTGCTGTCTATAGGGGGTACTACAAGAAAAACTGACCTCTGGATCCTCCCAAATAATGAAAGGGAGTTTGATCATACGCTAATGGGTTTTGGACGCGCATAATAACAGCTCAGGACGATGTACATTTACCGCGCATCCTCATCATCCGTCATCAGTATCAAATCATTGGGCGAATTGGGCGGGTCAACGAAACGACTCCACGACTCCGACCGACGTTAAGCGTATAAGAGTTTTCTTTATTCATTCGCATGTCGTTTGATTCTATTATCGTTGTTGGCCAGATTACAGGTTGAAAAAGAAGTGTTGTTAATGGGTGACCGACCATCAGGTGAGATCGGACAACGAAAACCGAGAACATGATTACTGAGTTTCGTACTTGTTTTGGATGTATGTTGTCTGTTTTTGTCTGATGTCTACAACTTGATCATTTTATCTAAGGCACCTGCAGGGTTTTGTGTTTGTTTTTCACGGGATAAAATGGGTTAAAATGTTTGGTAAACTTTGCTAAGTAAAGCCAAAAATAAGGCGCATTTTTCAATATGTTCATACTTCTGACATTCTAAGATTTTTTTTTGCCTAGGCATATTTTAAGCCCACATAACTTTTTGTGTTTGCATTTGAAGTTATATTTGTAGTACCTATATTAAAACAAACATATTTTTTATGTGATAGGGCGATACAACGTTCCCCGGGGTCCGCTAGTACTTTAATAAAAGCTATGGTAGTTTTTATTTAATTTTTCAGCTCCATCTATCGTATTCTTAAGAAACATTTCGCCCTCAAAAATTGTTTTGTTTTCAAATGTAAAATTAACTGTATTTTAAATAATAACCAATTATCTAAACAACTGTCACCATTCAGCTTTTGAAAAATGTATGGACAATTAAATATAATTTATGATTTTCAAAAAAAATTTACTCGAACCAGTCATTAGTCACTGCCTTTTTCTCCTGCCCAAAAATATTTCAGCAGCAGCAGTAGTAGTTATCATCGATTCCATTGGAAACATAGTTAATCAAATGAAATGAAATATGAATCCGTGTTGTCAATAATAAAAGAAGCAATAAATCAAAATCAAGGCAAAAATAAATTATTACGACATTCAAAATATTTTATTCAACAAATTAATAATAATAAATTAGTATCGTTTTAAACTAAAGGAAAAAAAAAAACAAAAAACAAAACTAATGAATAGAATTTTAGGAAATTTTATCTTTTCAAAGTAAATAGAGGTACACCTATACTCGCTCGTTACTAACCACAACTATCATCATGATGGTGTTTGGCTAATTAATTGATTTGTTATTTTCTTCTCTTAATCAAATTAAAATTTATTCAACCAAATCTGTCAATGTCATCGCTGTTGGTAAACTTACATCGATTAATATTGAATTTCATTTTTGGAGTTCTGTGAATTTATTCAACTCAAAGTAGGTAGGTACCACTGTGTTTATAATATTTTTTTTTTTTTTTTTTTTTTTTTTTTGATTTTTTCTTATTTTGAGAAAATGAATGAGATATTAATTGCAATTCACTGGGGCCTAAGCTTGGCAGGCCAATTTATTTGGACGGAAATAGATTTTTTTTGTTTTGTTTTACGTAAATTTCATGAAGGAAAAGGCATCGACAACATAGCATCGTTGAAAACGCACGACACACAGTTGGGCAATTCACT
Source organism: Epistrophella euchroma (assembly GCA_947049315.1). Classification (NCBI taxonomy): domain Eukaryota; kingdom Metazoa; phylum Arthropoda; class Insecta; order Diptera; family Syrphidae; genus Epistrophella; species Epistrophella euchroma. The sequence goes on from OX346248.1 coordinate 60,178,638, forward strand.
AAGAAATACAATTATGCAATTTGAACTAAAATTATTATGTTTTTTTCCTATTTTAATAAAATTTTATTTAATATTTATTTAATTGAAAACTTAAATCCAAAAAAAAACTGAGTCGGAAAACTTTGTTCCTACTAAAAATATAAAAATTCGGTTTTTTACGATTTTCCGACTTATTCCGTCTGAAATTTCAAATTTTTGACTCCGTAGTATGTGAAACTAGTTCAATACGAATCAAAAAACATGTAAATCGGATGATGTTCAGCCCATAACTCGGCGTATGAACAAAAAACCAATTAATTTTTATGTTTTAGATAAAAAATGATGAAGGCAATACGTCGAAAAACTTTCGATGAAGTTAAATTTTCGCGCACAGTTTTAATTTTACGTAGGTACACCCAGAAAGTTCCCTAAATTTATTTTTTTTAATTTTTGTAATTTCTTAGAGTGAATGGGGCAAAAGCAATTTTTGATAAATATGATTCCGATATGATTAAATAATTAAAAAATTTTAGCTTATATTTATATGATTCATATAGAAATAAGTATTCTGATTTTTTTTTTTAATCTTAATTCACGCCATCTTTCATACGTAAACAACCCACTGTATGACACGACAAGACACAACGCAATGTATCCCAGTGGCAATGTAGCGGGCGACAAATTCAAACAACATGACATGTGCCAACAGTTGTCCGGATATGCTTAGATGATATTTCATGGAAATGACAGTAAATAATGTGCCATGTTTCTAGAGACAGTAATTTATATGGACTTGGATTTGGATGTGAGACATAATTAATTGAACCTATTCAAAATGCATACGTTGGCCAATCTCATATTGATACAAGAAAAAAAAAAGTATTAAAATATTTTATTTGATTTTTTTTTCTTTTGCTTTTTTTTTATTTTTGGAATTTTTATTGAGAAAGAATTTTATAACGTATGTTTATGATGTATATGTAAATTTAAAGCCAATAAACTAATAGCTGGTAATTGAACTTTGAAGGAGAAATGATTTCTAGCAAGCTCAATTTTGAGGGATAAGTTTATCTTCCTATATCCAGAATTGGTGCTAGATACTCTTAATTTGGGATTTTTTTGGATTCATGTTTCCTTTTCAATGGTTGATTTTTGGTGCAAATTATGTAGTTTAAAAATTGCAGCTAGAGCCCTAACTGTCGGATGGGTTTTTTTCAATTCGGTACAAAAAAAGTGTAAATGCCATAAATGTTTCTGTATAATCAAATTTTCTCAAATGAAAAAATGTGTGAAGTATTGTTAATCCAGTACATTGTCACTTTATTGTATGTTTATAAGACTGATAATAAAAATTAGTAAAAAGAAACGTAAAAACTAAAATAAAAAGTTTTTCTTGGAAAAAAGTAGTTTTTGTTATTTTTGATTTTCTCAAAAACTACAAAACATTTCGACATCCCGTTTTTTTGTGTTTGATGATTAAAAATATTTAATATAAGGAAAAAAATTATATTTAATAACGTAAAATTTTGAAAAAAAAAATTGTTTAAAAAAATCATTTTTTTCTTCAAAATTTTGACTTTGAAAATTAATTTTTCGACAACTATTCCCTCGAAAAACTTTATTTAAAAATTTAGAATTGATCTCTATATATATTATCGTTATTTATTAATATTTTTTTTTTTTCTGTTTTAAGTGATTTTTTTTTTTTTTTTTTGAAAATTGGCCCTCCCACCTAAACGGGGGGAAATAGACCCCCCTCCAATACGATTTTGTTCTTGTCTTAATCCAACACGCCCTAGCTTTTTGTCACATCTTATGCAAATCATCCTGTATAATCAATAAATTTAGAGTTTAACACGTGAACATTAATCTTAGGCATTTAAAAAAAATGATTAAAATGAACACTTTTTTCCACGAATAATTTTTATTTTTTTTTTAAACAAAAAATATAAAAAAAATTGAAATCGTGTCGTCATCCGTCTATATTTTTTATATATTTTGTTTAAAAAAAAAAATTATTATTAGTGGAAAAAACAAGTGTCTAGAATGAGAGTGACATTTTTTTATTTTTGTTTTTTTTTTTTGTATCGATAAAGGTGCTAGCGACAACTTAAATGTTGGTCTAATTCTCGTGTCTCTACTGTCATAACTTACAAAGTTAGCTTCAGATAAATGGGTTAAATACACGTTTGTTTTGATGTTTTTTTGGTAAGGAGGGGTTACGATCACTTAACACCTTTATGAGCTGAGAACTACTTTTTAATAATTTTTTGTATTTTGTATGAAGGTGGTAAGTGCAAACTTAACTTTTAACTTTATACCCCAAGAGCACCGTTAGTTCTATGAAAAGGCCATATCTGAGATTCATGACAACAAAAAAAAGTCTAAAATCCACCATTAAAAAAGCCAACTGTCACTTAACCCCTTATTTAGAAAAAAAATTAAACTCATTTTTACATAAAGGTGTTAAGTGCAGTTTTTTTTTAAATACACCTTTCTCATGAATTTAAATAAAATTTGTTGATATACAAAAAATTGTAAATTTTTGTCTTTTTTTATGTTCTTTTTATAAGTTTTTGTCACTTTCAGAAAAAAAGTTATAAACGTAAAACTTTAAACGCTTAACTACATATATCTCAAAACTTTGAAAATGTTACTTAACTCCTTCTCATTCTAGACGCTTTAAGTGTTTTTTAAATGTCCAAAATGATTTCTTTTTGTTTTTACTTTTTATACTGTTTTTTGTTCGTTTAAGATATCATTCCATTATTGAACGACTAACAAATGTTCATCTTTGATGTATAGCAATGTTTTAGTTTGTAATTACAAGACTGAGTTCCTGCGATACAGTTGTGCATAGTTTTTCTATAAACCAAAAAACTTAAAAAAAAAAAAAAGTAAGTATACGCCCTAGTGAACATAGTTTGTTGTTTTAGTTTTCATCCTATGGCGTGTTACATACAAATTTCATGAACATTAAATTTATCAATAATTCTTTAATGTTTAAGTTGGCCATTTAGATCCTTGTTTGAATAGGGTTGCCAGCATTTAAATAAATTTGATTTTCTGAAAATGTGTTTTTTTGTAATCCTTTTTAAAATCGAAATGTATTATAAAAAATATTTAAATACTAAGGCCGTGTGCGAATTGGATTAAAATTTCGATTAAATTTTATCACAGATTAAATTTTGACATTTCTACGTACAGATTCACCTCACTAGTGTCAAAAATTAATCTTCAGATAAAATTTAACGCGATTTTAACTCAATTCTCCCACGGCATAAAAATTAAATTGACATAACGGTTATTGCTTTAGTATATCACAGATTTGTGAATTCAAAGTCATAGCACAAACAATAATTCCTTATAATAGGGACATAAGAACATTTGTTCGTCAGATTTCGCATCCACTTTCGGGCCAGTAGCTTAAATCTTTTACATTAAAATTTCTCTTTTTTTTTCAATTGAAAAATTCTTCAATTCAACAAAATCAGTTAAAAAAAATTGTTTTCCATTCGAACGATTTTAAGAGCAGCATATTATTCAAAGTTAACTTATTTCTGCGATACTGTAACTACTGTCGAAGTATTAACTAAACGGTTTGAAAAACGTTGAACCCCCACAAAGCTATAAAAAACAAAAACTTAAGAAAACATTGGTAAGAATAATTAATTAAGAATATTGTGACATTTCATCCAAACATTGTTAGGTGTGGGATTTGGTAATTGGAAATGAAATGGTCCCGATATACATATTTCCATCCAAAAAATGTCATTATCATAAATTATTAATGCAAAAAGTTACACAAGCCGCCCTCAGATTTTAGCATTTCACTACAAAATTAAAAATTTAACAAACCTTTTTCAGAAAAAAAAATCTATTTGAGACAGCCTGACAAGGTTACACACAAAAAAGGCAAGAAACATTTGACCCTATTGTCGAGCTAAATAAATGTCCAACCACCAACCCAACCCAACCCAAGCCACCCACCTACTATATCGTGCTAGACCTCGAATGGTATGTATGTACGTGTACGTGTACATTAAAAATGATATGATCTGTTGCTTCGTGTTATCCTCTTTTTATATACACCTTACAACACAAAGGTTATCCCGTGCGTCGTCGTTCCCTTCTGTCTTTTCTGACACTGACACCACCCAACCAAGCAAGGCCCACCCTGTCCTATAATACTCACTTGTATAAACGAAAGTCTCGTAGTCTCGAAGAGAATAAGTCAGACGAGGTCGAGTTGAGGTTGAGTTTTTTTTTTAGTATGTGAGCAAAGTTTTACCCTCTCGTGTTTGAGGGTGGGTTGTGGGCGGATAGGATACAGTTATACTTTCATTCTTAAATTAAAAATGGCGGACGCAAATAGGCAAGAGAGACAGAGAGAATAAATTACAAAAAAAAAAAAAAACTAAGCATTTACGGCACAACTACACTATACTTACACTTTATTATGATACACAATGCAGAGAATGAAAAATAAAGTTCCTGTTAAAGCAAAGAGAAACTTTGAAAGAGGAAATTCAAAATAAGTTCAAAATTCACATAGCAGCAAAGCCAACCGAACAGCTGACAATGACAAAGAGTATTAAGAGAGGGAGAGAACAAGTTTTTAAGTTAACATCAACATCAAATTAATAAACAGCTGATTCTGTTTAGCTATAGTATGGATATGTGTGCAAATGGTGTGACAAAAAAAATAAAATTATTCAGAGAGATAAAGAGAGAGAATGGAAAAACCACTTAACAAGTTGTTTTAATATGTATAATTTTCATCAAAGGTAAATTTAAGTGTTGCCAATTGTTTGAATTTCAATTAGTATTTTCAAATTGAGACTTAAATATGGAGCTTTCATATTCGAAATATTTAAATGTCTTATAAAAAAGTATGGCTATTTGTGTCAACTCCTGGAAAAAGTAGAAGTTGACCGAGCAAACTTGAGAGTTAACATAAAAATGTTGTTTTGTCATTTAAATTTTGTTACAGATTACGGACAACAAAAGGTAAAAAATACATACAATTTTTGGTAAATTGGCCAACAATTTCTTTGGGCAGTAAATACATTCGCGATTTTATCTGACGCTTTTCCTTGTTGCGTTTCGTGGTATAATGTCACAATACTGGAGAGTTGAGAAAAAATTAGTGAATGAAAAGAAATTCAAACTTGCGTTTCAACTCTCGAGTTTTAGTAAACTCTCGAGTTGATCAACTTGAGATTTTGCCTCAAGTTGAGCAATAGTGAAAAAAAATGGCCCTAAGTTCTATTTAACTGAACTTGTTCAATTATTGATTCAAATTAATTATTGGTATTTAGTTCAAGAAAATTGGCGTTTCGTCGTGACGATCTCACTTGGACTCATCAGTTAACTAGTGAGGGCCTTGTTAATACCCAATTTCTTATTAGTTCATCAAGATACCTAAAAAATTTCTGCCCGGAACCTGACAATTTAGTTAGGTAACTGCTTAAATTAACCTCAAAATCTTAACATTAAAATTTGCAACTTTCAACTATTATCAGCTTTTTTCTATAAAATGTTCAAATATTTTCGAAATATTTTTTGCAGAATTAAGACTGTGTAGTCGCCATTAGTCTCGACTCCAAAGGGCCTGATATACAGGGTGTCCCACAGTCAACGATGTTGACGAAAACTATGGGTTCCTGAGGTCATCTAAAGTAGAAAAACATAAAGATAATTTTCTAACTTTCGCTTCATTTTCGACTAATAACGGTTTTTATGACTTTTGCTGACTGATTCTTCCTTTTTTTTTTGTATTTACAGAAGAGCAGTTTTTACCCGCTCCAAAATTTTTTCTATGCTGATATCGGTTTCTGTAAGTAATTATTTAATCTGTTGGCATTTTTCCACTTCGATATCTATTATTTTTTCACAAAGATACACTTACGTTATAAGTAACATTTTTCCATTTTTATCAACAAAATTCATTTAAAAATATAATGTTTTTTAACAGACTACGGGTTCATTATGTTTTCCTTAGAAAAATAAAAATAAAAATTTACTTAAAATATTCCAATGCCGTCTGTCCAGTAAACCTAATAGTGGCAACACTGTTCTATATTATTTTGAATTTAAAAGCCCAAATTCCCCACAATAAACATGAAAACATCGTAATTCTCGCCTCGCCATGTTGATTTGATGTAATCAAAAAGTAATAAAATTAAAAAAAAAAAAACTTAAAGAGAACATCAATTGTTCAACCACAAACACAAATAAACAAAACATTCATTAAAAGAGCACAAGAGAAACCACATTACACACGAAACCCGAGACACAGCACAGTTTATACAAATACAAGTTTATATACGCACCACCACGAAGAAAGCTATTCGAACTTTTGTTCGCTACTTTTTAGTCGCATTCAGATACTCTTTGTCGATAGAGCTCGTGTCGTCCGTGTGCACCAGCGAGTGCCTCCTCCTCTTCTCAGCCAAAAATACCACCCTCGCGTCTTGTTCCGGTCTAAACATTAAACATAATCATTAAGGCCGGTTAATTTGAACCAAACAACAATAATAATTAGTATTTTGCCTGAAATCCAACTGAACAAGGTTATTATATTATTTAGATTTATCATTTGCAAAGCTTGTGTATACCTTGGATTTTCCAAGCTTTATCATGATAAACATCATTTCGTCGGTATGATGAACTGCTGCAGTTTATCAATTTTTTAATAAAAAAAAAAAAATAAAATAATGATTTATTACGATATTGCATGTGAGATTGAGAAATTATAAAGAAAAATAAAAAAAAGTATCTCAAAGAACTTAGCAAATAATAATAAAAATTTTTTTATAACTTTGCTACTTGTTCGTGTTTCGTGTCATCATCAGATCTGTTTCTTACTGTGTATCGTGAGCGATGATTTATTGGGTTAATTTGTTGTTATTAATATTTCAATATACATAATAATTGATTTTTATCATCTGTCTATCTATAATAGCAAGCATTTGTGAGTGAAACTTTATTATTAATCTACCTAACAATAAGTGCTATTTCGTGTTTGATGTTGATAATTTATTGGAATTATTAGCGCGCATTGGCTTCTTGTTAAATAAATAAATTTTAGAAACAACAAACAAAACAAAAAAACCTGTAACCAAATGCTAGTTACAACTTGTATCTATTGGATTATTCGAAGCAATCTTGAGGATTACGTGTATTTATTATCATAACTACGCAAACAGCAGCCATCACAAATAAAATAAATAAAAAAAAAAAGAAATAAAAAAAATAGAGGATACTCCTCAATACAAAAGCCAAAGTGGATTTAACAAATTATAATAAAATGCTGACATCCAGCAATCAGTACCTGCGGCCGGAATATCTAACACCGACAACTGTAAGTTGACAAGTATTTTATGTGTTCAATGAATATTGCTTAAGTTTTAAGAATCCCTTTATTAAGTGAAGGGCTCTTTTCTCTCTTTGTTTAGTGAAAAAGTAATAATCTAGACGGAATAATGACTCAATAAAGCTTTCTTTATACCTATTTAGGACCCCAAACAGGTTGATCTAATTTTCTATAAACTTCTATATCAAAATGGCTGCAGATTATCATAAATCCTTGGGACATAAGTTTTCAAGTCATAAGTCTCTGGATTTAAGTCTTTGGGGGTTATCAAAAAACGATTAATGTATCATTCCAACAAACTATAGTTAAGCATGTATAAGTTTTTGAGGGGTTAAGTCCCAAAACTCTTCTTAAGAATTTTTGTTATGATTTAATGGGACATAACTCCCATAATTCGATTTGGAACTTAGGGCTATGGTTTTGTTAAATTTTATTGACTGAAATCGGATTTTCCTGAAACCAAACCATTTCTGAAACCAACCCATTCGCGAAAAATTACTTAACTCGCAAGAGTAAAATTTGCTTTACTAAAATCTAAGTCCTAACCCTTCTTAATCGATAAAATAAGACATTTATGTTCTTGTGGCCGAGTTAAACCAGAGTTATTTCTGAAAATTCCAAGTAAACTCAAGAAAAACTGTGAGTATAAATTATTATCAAAAACATATGTTCAGTGAATCCCGAGTTAAGCCACCAAATTTAGTGAATTAACTTGGTTTTTAATTTTATCTCGCACCGATTAATTGGGCCTTAAAATTTCCGAGAAAAACTATAGAATGCAGAAACCACTATAATTTCAACAATAAATAGATTGCACATAGCTGTAAATACAAAGTGTTAATTCATAAACTTCATCGTAGTAGAAGTAATGGTCAGCGCCGTTGGACTGTCACGCCAGAGGTCTGGGTTCGATTCCCAGGCTCTGCCACCTAAACACAAAAAGTGTTTTTCTGTGTTCATGCCTTTTGGGAGGAAGTGATAAATCCCTGTAAATCTCCTGTCATAGGAAAGTGCCGCTCACCTTAGCCTTTTGGATTCTGCAATAAACTGTAGGTCCCCTCCATTCTTGCAGACACGCACCCATGAATTGTTGAGAGTTGTAAGTCACTAGGCCCTGGTTCTTCATGAGCTGTTTTTCCACCAACTTTATTTATTTTTTAATTTCATAAATGTCAGATATTTGTGAATATCACTGGTTCCATGCAATGCAACACAACGCAGCTGATATAATGTAACAGCAACAACGTCTTGATTCTAGTTTGTTTGAAGTTTGAGTACCAGTTTGCAGTAATAAACGCGAGGGAGTCTAGTTTTCAGTCGCAACCATGGTTTGGGAGAGCATCGTGGGTTTGCTGTTAGGATTTTTTTTTTTAAAATGGCCGTTCTGTTGACGCCACGCAGAGAGCCTTCGACAGCACTTAAATATCCCTGTTGGGGGAAACGTCCCTGGCGGTAATACAATTAGACGTTGAGCTAGAACATTGGAAAACACTGGTTCAACAGCAACTCCTTCGGCAATTGGAAGACCCAGAACTGTAATAATAGGCGAACCTTGAAGCCGTCTCGAAGTCTCGAATGCACCATATAATAGGAAATTGAATTATCTTTCTTTTTTTCATATAACATTTTCTTGTAGGGTTTTAACTTTCAGAGTTAAGACGCCTTTAACCATGCTTTGAATTTGTTTTCATAATATCCAAGCGTTAAGGAGATATTGGGAAAAAACTAAAAAAAACGTACTTTAAGGCGTCTTAACTCTGAAAGTATAAGTCTTATAAAAAATATTTTGTCAATAAAAGAAAGATAATAAAATTTTCTACAAAAAGGTGCTAACAAATTTTCTATACCATGAGCCGTTCTCAAGATATTGATTACAACGCGTTTTTCAAAATGGCGACCGACGCACAACACCTTTTATTTTTATTCTCAGAAACAACAAACCTAATAATTCCAATCATATTTGATCATATTATTTTTGCAAAAAAAAATAACCTCCACCGACTGGCATCTGACGAGACCAATTTCTGTTTCAACATTCACATTACGTAAAATGCTAATTTTAGTCTTGATATTCCATCAATAAAGGTCCTTTTTGCTTCTTGACAATTCATTTAAAATTACTTAATAGAAGACATTCTTCTTGATGTATAAGGCATCTTTCTATGCAACATTACATAACACAATTCTCCTACCCATAGAATCGACCTTTTTATTAAAAATGTCAACTAGATGTCAAGAAAAGAAAAAACAATAATGACCAACTGTCTGTTAACATGCCATTTCTTTTAAGTTTTAAATTGAAAACAAAAAAAATTATGCCATTTTCTCGTTTGACAGCCTATCCTACATCAGATATTCCCAACAAAACACGATAGAGTGTTAAGATACACAACAACAACAGGAAAAAAAAAAGTATATCAACAACAATTTAATTTTATAGATCAAAAGATAATAATTTAATGCAATACCCACTTATGATTGGTTGACTATAATTAACTAAATGACAGGTTCACTGACAATTAAGGCACGAAGTGTCTATTAAGGTAGTGTATATATTGTCGTCAACGTTGTCGTTTCGTTTGTCATTGTCATAATATTAAAACCGAATAAAAAAAGTGTTTTTATGTTTAAAATGTAATTAACACACTATACGGAGTATATGATACTTTAACATTCATTATTCGTGAGGATTATTATGGGTTTGTCGTGATTTTCTGTACTTAAATCAAGAATAACTCTGTTGGATTTAACAATATAATATGGGTGTCAGTGTGTGTGAATGACATGCTAGCGTGAATAGTTCAAACAAAAACGAGCAATTTTTGCATTAACTTTCTTTGTTTGGTATTACCTTTGTTGTGCTGGATACATACATTATTTACAAGTTCGCGAATGTAAAACAGTCAATTGTTGGTCATTAAAAAAAGTACCTATTGCATTGTTGATCGATAGAAAATTTTACAAATTATGACACTTTGTCATTCCTGTAGATCTATAGTATTTGTAATAAAATTATTGCAACATTTTTAAATACTTCCTGTTACTTTTCTGTCAATGTACGTAACGCAACCCGATAAAAATCCTCGAGTTTGTATTAAAAAAATAAACGTATTGTATCACTGCTGAAAAATAATCGTACTATTATACTCCGCCCGACAAAGAATGTCAGTACAGGCTTTATGGAAAAGCTTTTTTCAGATCAGTGGGACCTACCGATTTCCCAAGGCACACCACGAAACAAAATCCCACTTAAATATAATCAATAAGTACAGACTTCACACGGCAATGTTTTTTTTTAATTTCTTTTACAATAGTTACGTGCATCCCTAACGACTCTCTCGCCCACAGCCGTGGGCACCATGGATAGCCAATCACGATCTCTTGCTGTTGTGTTTATCAAAAGTATTCACAGAAAATTAGAGTTACCATTGCTAGGATTACCCACATCAATTACTCCTTTTTCTATTGTTTGTGAGCAAGATTTGTGATTTTCAGTCAATATTTGTCATGTAGCTCCATAAGTTTTTACAGAAAAAAAGTCGCCTACTAAGGAACTTAGTCGCTGGCAAAGGAATTGCCTTCCGTCGTCCACTAAGCAACTTCTGAGCAACTAGTTGAGTCTTTTCCTTAGAAATATTGAATTGACCTTGCGGTTTGGATCAGTGTCGGTATGAAACTCGTTCAGTGTAAGTATAGAACTTTGTTTACGGAATTAAAACCTTTGAGAACCTCCCATTTTACCATCTTGTAATATTCGCAAAACTTGATCGGAAGTTGCCAATTCGTATGCGAGAGTAAGCAAGTTAAAGTTGCGCAGAGTTGCTGGCAACTAAGTTGCTTAGCGGGTGCTCTCCTATATAACCTAATCAGAGCTATCGTGGCTAAAATTTCCCCGGGAATGTTTTCCTTCTTCGCAAATTGGAATCGCCAATATTTTTCAAGTAGTAGCCGTGGCGTGATGGTTAGTGCGATGGACTGTCATGCGGGAGGTCTAAGGTTCGATCCCCAGCCTCGCCACCTATTTATTTAAAAGAAAAAACGGCCACTGCCTCTTGCGAGAAATTGACAAATCCTCCAAGAGTATCTCCTGTCACAGAAAAGTGCCGCTCGTTAGCCGTTCGGATTCGGCAATAAACTGTAGGTCCCCTCCATTCCTGCAGACACGCACACAGGAATGGTTGAGAGTTGTAAGTCACTAGGCCCTTGTTCTTCATGAGCTGTTGTGCCATCAAATTTATTTATTTATAATATTTTTCAACCGCTCTGTTTTGATTTATTTAAATTTTGGCTTATTTAAATGGCAGCTAAATTAGTCTTGAAACTTTATTCCTGAGAGAGAAACTTATCACTATTATCCAAGTTCCAAATTTTCAATGGTGGTAAAACATTTCCAGGGAAATTTTATTCGCGTACCCCCAACTGTTATTGGAATGCGAGCAACTAAAAGTTGCAACGCGCAAGTTAAAGTTTCATAGTGGTAAGCCAATAAGTTTTCAAATAGAGTTGAAATGTGCCAAATTTTTAAAAAGGCTTGTAACTTTTTAAAAATTGACAATATCGAAAAATATTTTTAACATTAAAAAAATAGGAAATTCAATTTTCCATACTTTATTCCTTACTTAATTTTTTGTAAGACTAACAGAAACTGAGATATTCAATAAAAACTAAAATCCAAGATGGCGGCCATAAGGTGAACTTCACGATTGCTAGAGTTATGATATCCGATGAACATCGTTTTGACGACTGCTCTGTTTTTATATATTTCGATACAGATGTGAAAGAGTTAGCTATTGTCAAAACGAAAATCGTTCAATCGATTGCCTTACGTGAACTGGGCCCAGCCCAGCTCTCTAGAAAATGATTGGCATTCTTTTGGCAGCATAGAATTTCATTTGTCCTTGTGTTCCCACTTTCATTAAAGGGCTGTGTTGAAGAAAAACATTAATTCCTTTAATTTTTTTTTATTTTTCCCCTCAGCATGTTATTCTACTCTAGAATGTCAGTTAAGGTCGAATTCTTGTATTTTATTTTCTTTTAATCTCCATTCAGCTGTTTGAAATATTTCAAAACAAAAAACCCCAATCTTTCTTGTTAATGATAAAACAAATTTAATTTGTCGTCCCCGTCAACGTAACGTAACTCGATGTCAAAAAAGTATTAATATGTTGTTTCTCTTCTTCGTTATATTTATTTCCCTGTCAACATATATTATAGGATTTATTATTAATTTTCTTAAACTCTTAATCTATTTCAACAAGAAAATATATTTTTCTCTTTTACAAAACACAAAAAAAAAAAAAAAAACTACTAAGAAGAAGTTCGCGACACAGTTCCCCAAAACAAAAAAAAAATCATATGCTAGTTTATTTTTCCTATTTATAAAACCTGTCACTCTAACCGATTGAGGATGTGCCAACACACTCGTTACATTTTTTGTCATTAAAATCTGACATCTGCACTTAAAATTCTGTCAAGGAAATGCATTTGCAACAATCTCATCAGAAGCTAAAGCTTCATAGTCAGTGGCTGTGGCGGCAGATTTGGTTCTCGGATCTCCGGCAAATGTTATTTGTTATTGTATACAACAAATAAATAAGACGAGCGCACAGGAAAGATTTTGACGTAAATTTGACAGTGGGCGATAAGTAACGGTCTTGCTGTCAAATAAATTTGCACGCCATTAACACAATATTGCTGCAAAGTAATTGCAATGCAGTCAAACAGCAGCCGTGCATCATGCTGATGATGATTTTTTTTTTTTTTTTTTTTTGCTTTTGAATTGCATTGCATTGGATCGCTGACACGAAGACGTGAGGAACTTACAAACAAAACGCGCTACGCCAAACGCCTTGCACTTCCATATTATGTTGATGTTCGCGCAAAGTCTTAATTCAGTTAATTTATGGATACATATAGCAATCCCCAATATACAGGGCTGTCGTCAGAGTAAATGGCGCCCAACACTTCAATGAAGTAAAACGCAGGGCCGTTCATAATTTCCTCTATGATTTAAAACTATCAAGTAGATAAGAGTTTAAGAAAATTAATTTAAATTAATCAACTTTAATTTAATTGAGGAAAAATTGTAAGATTGTATACACATTTTAGGGACATTTTTTCAGCATTGAGTTAACTCTGGGGTAATAAATTAAACCCAAGTTAGCTCAGAAGCAGTTTTTCGGATATCTATTGACATTGAATTGCGGCACTATAGAAATCGCCTCTACTATACTGCAGCACATACATTTTTCTTTAAATAATAAATTAAGTTAGAATTTACGTTATTTTAAATTGACTTTAGTTACTAATATTTGTGTATCTTCTAAAAAAAATAAGATATATTAAACAAAGAAAATCGTTCGTTTCAGGCATGTGGGCCTGCGCCCTTCGCATTCGAGAAGCGACCCTGTTCTCTTGTTTGATATTTTTATTCGAAGATGCTTTGTTTGCTACCGAATCGAATAGCGTTAAGTGTTAACTATTAGAATCGCAGATATGAGGTTTCACCGTAACGAATTATACGATGTTTGGATTTTTTTTCTTTATTGTATTTAATTTTAAATTTTTTTCCAAAATAAAAAAACGCTTTTGGCAATTCACAGCAAACAAAAAACAATAACTAAATTGTATGCTTGTCCCTTGCTTTGAGTGATATAACAATGAACATTAAGCTAGTGTTTTTTTTAATGGTCAATTATTTCAAAGACGCCGCCATATCTTTATTGTAAATTATTCTACTTTACAATCATGCGTGTTCGAACCAAGACAAACTCATTTAACGCAGTCGAACAGTAGGGCAAGCTTTATAGCAATTTTGGCAAAATATTCCGATTCACCGGGCGACACAAATTTTGTGCCTAGGTTCTGTATAATGATTTACTTATTTCTTCAATATTATTTAATTTAAAAAAAAACTCTGTATTTATTTAGTAACTGATTTTCAGTGTTTGACTAAAAATTAATTTGAATATAAAACATTAAAAACAAAAATACGATATAATAATGTAAAATTTTGAATTAAGTTTAAACAAAAAATTTTTTTTTGCAAAATTTTGAGTTTGAAAAATAATTTTTCAAAAGTATTTTTGTTAAAATAAAAAATTGAATTAAAAATAGGATACAAGAATGGATATCTGGCTTTACAAAAAGGTATATAATGATATTGCTTCAGTTCGTTTTTTATATTTTTTTTCCATTTCAAGTCTATTTATTAGAAAATCTCCCCTCCTCTCTAAAGGGGGGGAACAAGCCTCCACCTTCCATACTATTTTTTCTTGTCTCGACCCAACCTAGATGATCTAGCTTTTTATCACACCTTTTGCGAATCACCTTGTATAAAGTAGAAGATTACTCGTAGGACTAAATAGAAGAGGGTCAAGCTGGCTACCCTTTGGTACTCCCAACAAAAATGTTGGTTATATTGGATACTTTAAGGCATATTTTCCTTTATTAATTTATTATGTATTCAATTCAATATCTATTCTTCTGTTTGTATAAAATCTCAGTGTCGATAGCATTCAGGTCCCACTGTAATCCAGTCCGTCAGTGTCTCGTCATCCCTCGCCATAAAAAAAAAAAAAAAAAAAAAAAAAAAAAAAAAAACTGACTTTGATAGAAAGCCAGCCACAAAGCTTTTGTTATCTACGGAAGTCATAAGACATAATTTATGACCAAGTTTTATGTTTGCCCGACCGCGTTGTAAATAATTTTAAATGATTCATTGGCTTATTAATCAATTTGATGATTTAAAAACCATTTAGCATACATATGGGAACCTACTACAGCTACGAGGGTATTTATTCATATGTATACTTGATATTAGTATGTCGGAACTATATTGCTTAGAGTTTTAAAACCATAATAAAAATAAATAACTCAAAGTCGAGATTAATTATATAAAATTAAGCGTAAAACCAGATGCTATTAAAATAATAACGCTTGCAAAAACAACTTTAAAACGACAAAAATTTTAGTTTTTATGAAATCATTTTTTTTTTTTGCAAATGAAATTAATACTAATTGTTTTGTTTTGAACTAAACATTTTAACATTGCTTTGCTCTATACATACTAAGCTTATAGTTTTCTTTACGATGAATTTAGGAGCAAGCTGTGTAAGGCGCCATGAATTTTGTTTAAACCAGAAGACGAGTTTTCTTACTGATACAGATACCAAAAACACATACAGTAGTCTCTCGATAATGTTAACTAATTAAAACAAGACGTTTTCGGATTTTAGAGGGATTCACATTACTGGAACTTTTTTTTCAGTGCTTAAATACTAATTTAAACAACAAAATTTACCTACAGAACTGGCAGGAGACACTCTCTTGACCGCAGCTACATTCAAAATCTTGAAATATGTCTAGACAAATAAAATTTTTAATACCGCACGCAGAGCCAACAAAAGAAAAAAAGAAGAATATAAAAAATGTACCAAAGAAATTCACATTTTAGAGTCCGAAAATTTCGAAAGTTCACATTATAGAGATGACAATGTTAAGTTTTGGCGATTCACATTTTAGAGAAATTCACATTATCGACGGACTATGTATTAAGGAGTGTTCATTCATAGTGAAAGGGAAATGTTGTAATGAAATAAATGTAAGGATGTAATAAAATTTCAAAATTTCAATTTTTTTATGTAAGGCCATTAATAGTACATATTTTGTAAAAAAAAAAAAAATGTGAGAAAAATATTTCCTCTTCATAAGGAAGCAGTGAAAGTGAAACAATCAAGGAATGTTTAATTTATTGTTAATGTTTATAAATAAAATAATAATAATAATAGTTTAATTCATGATATGCCGATAGGAAAGGATGGTCGTTAACAAAAGGAAAATTACTTTTAAAATCAGAATTAACAAATTAGTGAAAGTGAAACGTTGTAGTGAATGCAAATAAAAAAAATTGAGAATTTCACATTATTTTTTTAAAATTTGTTTTTGACTTGTCCAGTAGAATAATTCACAAAAGAAAATAACAGGAAAACTACTGTAGTCAGAAAAACTTTTTCTCGGAAACAAAATAGGAAATAGTGAAAATGAAACATAAGTATTACTTACTTAGGTCCTCACACCTGTTAAGTCCGTGGGGGACCCCTTAGAGGGGCAAAGGGCCTCAACTACGCCTACGCGCCATCACGTGTAGTTTTCAGAAATGTGTTTCAGCTCCCTCCAACTCTTGCCTAGTTGCGCTGATTCCTCCTCAACTGATCTACGCCATGTGCTTCTCGGCCGCCCAGCTCTTCGCCCTTCTTGTGTGAGCGGATTCCACTGCATTGCTTGCGTTGCAATACAGTCGTTGCCTTTTCGAAGCGTATGTCCAATCCACTGCCACTTTCGACGTCGTATAATAGAGTCGATAGGTTCCTGGCCGGTTCTCCTGAGGAGCTCTTCGTTGGAAATACGATTGGGCCAGAAAATCCTAAGCATGTTTCGTAGACATCTATTAACGAACGTTTGCAGCTTCTTAGTGACAGCTGCGGTAACCTTCCAGGTGCTGCATCCATAAAGCAGTACGGATTCCACATTGGAGCGGAACAGTCATAGCTTGGTCCTCAAACTGAGTTATTCCTACATATATTTTTTAACATACCGAAAGCAGCCTTTGCTTTCCCGATACGGCTGATGATGTCTTGTTCGGTACCGCCTTCGGTAGAGATGATACTTCCAAGGTATTAAAAATGCTGTACTTTCTCTACCGGCTGCTGGGAGATATTTATAAGAGAAGATGTCTGGGTTCCGAGGCTCATCATTTTTGTTTTGCCGATGATATTGATATTTAGCCCCACGATTTCTGCTTTCTGCTCTTCACCCTTGTTGTCATTTGATGGAGATCCATGATCCTGTAAGAGAGCAAACATACATACGTCGTCCGCATAATCAAGATGTTTCAGGTAGGATGTCAGAGTCCATCGAATTCCTCCGTTTCCTGTGAAGGCTGCGCGTAGGACATCGCTTATCACTAACAAAAACAATATTGGCGACAGTATGCAGCCCTGTCTGAATCCGCTTTGAACTTCAAACTCTTCTGACAACCTACCTTCGTGCAGAACGTGACATTTGGGACGTTCATAAGTTGCTTTAATAATAGCAATTAATTTATCCGGGATACCCCTCCTGCGTAAAGCATGCCAGATAAATTCTCTGTTGACGCTGTCGAAAGCCTTCTCAAAATCGATGAACAGCAGGTATAGAGTGGTGACCGATATTCAACGCACTGCTCAATTATTATCCTCAAGGTGTTGATATGATCAATACATGAGGATCCAGCGCGGAAACCTGCTTGTTCGGCATCGTATTATTAGTTCGGCATCGTAAGTATTAGTAAAAGGAAACCTTTTAAAAAACTATTGTTTAATGTTTTTAAGACATTTAATATCTATTTAATTTTTTGTGTAAAAGAAAAGGTATATGCGACCAAAAAAACAAAACGCATTTTTTTTCTAGGATTAAAAATGTATAATTATTCAAATATGCGTTTTGTAGACTTTTACTATCTGTTTCTTTTTGCCATAAATTTTAAAATATTTTTTTTACCTGCTGATCCATTTCAAATATTCATTTTAAGCGTTTGTTAACTTTTTCTTACCTGTTTTTTTTTTTTTTTCTTCTTTTTTTTTGCCATCTTTTGAAATATTAATTTACTGATTCGTTTTTGTTTTATCGAATTATAAAATACATCCTCTTTCACATAATATACATATAATATCAGGTGTCTATAGATACATAATAACAAAAAAAAAAACATAAATTATTTTTATTTTGTAGCACACAAAGCTAAACACATTCATAAATTAAGCAAAAATGACTTTGTTTATGGGCAATAAAAATCAATAAATAATTAACTTATATCGATAACCTTTTTAATCCTATGTGTATATGGTCTAACAATCTAGCCTTTCTATTGAAAGCACAAATTAGCTCGTAAATTAAATACCTAATCGTTTAATTAATACTGGATCTATTTTTTTTTCCTAAAAAAAAAAAAAAACAACAACAAACACAAATATTCAACAGATATAAACCCAGATCTGACTTGACTAGCTATTTTGTGAAAGTAAAGTGTATTCTCTTTCACGATCATTAAAAACGCGCATATTGATTTTTTATTTTTTTTTTTTTATTTTTGTTAAATTTTATGTCAACATTTAGGTATATTAGATATAGTGATTGTATGTGATGTGTGTTTTGTATTTTTGTTTCTTTAATTTATGGGTAATAACATAAATTAAAAAAAATTTATATAAACATTCCTTAAATGTTTGAATTTTGAACAAATAAAAAAATCAGAGAAATCGACATTAATAAATAATAAACATAAACAATATAAACAGTTGGAGCTAATAAAAACGCAAGTCTGTGTTTCATAATTGATTAACTGATAAAACCTTTATTTGGGATAAAGCTGATCATGAGGCTGTGGCAGCGTGATTTGAAAGTGAATGCATTAGCTTCTGAAACCACGTGGTCTAGGGCCTAGGTTCATAACCCAGTGACGTGCTTATGTTCCTTTCAGCCAGTCCGTGAGTGTTCTTTTGTTTGTATTTAATTTTTGGTATTTCTTAAAATTTATAGGGGATATAACACCTCCAAAAATTTGTTGGATATTATTTTTAAACATATTTTTCTTACCTTCATATACATATATTACCAAAAATTGTAAACTTTATAAAAAACAAAAAAAAAAAAACTAATTTCAGCGAAACAACAACCATATAATGCCCATGAACAACAACTATGTGATGTCTTCAGGGCATTGTGTTCCTGGATCGTTTCCACTCGATGATGTGGGAACAAATTCCGTGGTGAGTTAAATTTTCTTTTACCTCATCATTGCTCTTCATATCTTATTCCTCAATTAAAATTCTCCTTTCTCCTTAAAACAAGAATAATATTGCTCAATTTTCTAATAATATATTAACTTCTACTGAACTAACAAGCCTTGTTTGTCTTTTTTTTTTTAAACAAATAAAACAAAAGTGGTAAATTGCTTTTTAACAACAATATATATCTCGTTTAACGCCTACTCAGTAATAAAACAAAGAATTTGACATTTTCTTAAAATGTTAACAAAACGAAATAACAGCAACAATTCCATATAGACAAAAAAATAAATTATTTAAATTATTTTCAAACCGAATATTATGTGAAATAAATGAGACTCTGTTATCATTATTTTATATAATTGATTAATTTAACCAAACGACCACTTGTTCCATTCTTTTTTTTGTATTTAATTTTCTGATTATATGTTTCTCTTTAAATGTCCATCTCTTTTTAATTAAACAAAACATGAGCAACAAAATTCAAACGATAGATACCAACTCAATTTAATTTGACATCAAAAAATTATTTATCATCTTCAAATGAAATAACCAACCAAAAAAAAAAAAAAACTAAATAATTTATTCCTTTCATTTGTGTTTTTTTTTTTTTTTTTTAATTTATTTTATGAGATGACTTTAATTTTTTTATTTGACATACAAAAATTTCACTTCGTATTCATTTAATATTCATAAAGAAGTGATGACATTTTTTTTTAAATAATTTACTGAGCTGACATTTCTCTGAGTTTTGGCTAGGATTCATAGAAAAAGATCATAAATTAAAATTAAGTCTAACCACAAATGTTTTATGTTGGGGCATAACACAAAAATTCCAATTAATAAATTAATGTATTAAAAAGTTGTATATTGGGGCATGTTTGCATATTGAAGGATGGAGACTTATGTATGTTGTGTGTTCTCCTGCTGTTAAAAATGTCATTGCTAAGGTATTAATAGTATAATTTTATTAACATGTTTAGCTATAAATTCAAAATTTTTTATTTAAATTTCAGCATATCAAATTTTTATGTAATTCATTTTACACAACTTTACTCTTCAGATTAAGGGGCCTTCAGGGTGAGAAATGTGCGTTCGAAAAACAAGAATACATTTTTACAATTTTCTCATTACAAATTTGTATTTATGAAGATCAGTTTGAAAGTAAATAGAATGATAGGAAAATCCTGAAGAAATCGTTTTTAATCAAGGTATTTGGAAAACCATTTGATGAACACTCATCTTTCTAAGCTTTCTCCTCCACGTGTACTTCAATAAAATTAGGGCTTTATGTATATCAACAAAAATATACCTACTGTTGCTATTTTGCAAACAGTATAGGTAGGTGCTACTCTATTTACTATTCAAGAGAGTTTAAGCCAACAATGTTTGAAGAAAACCGCTTTGCTTTTTTGTTTTGGAGGTCAAAAATTAAAATATTCTATTACAACATCTGACATTTTTGACAACTCTTTCCAATAAAAAGTTAAAAAATGTCATGCAAACCATTGTTTTTTTTTTTGACATCACAATTTGAAGAAAGAAACGCCTCATTAAAACTCCTGTAAGGCTGACTTAAAAGGAGCGTTTTGCATTTAAGCTGAAACAGGTTATAAATTAAATGAACAGTTAGTTAATAGCGCCTAAAATTAATTGAATAAGGTTGAATAAATGAAATCTTATCAAGTTGATAAATCTCCTGTTTTTAATGCCGAATTTAGATTTAATGGGGGGTAAAAAATCTACAAAAAAAATGTCTATATTTAGTTTTTACTTCATGTGAAAAACTTTTTTTTTTTTCTAAAATATCGACAATTTTTGGACAATCAAATGTTAGAAAAAAATATTGACAGCTAATCTGGAATGTAGAAAAATTAAAATACTATTTAAAGGACGCGAAAAGTGAAAACATTTGATGGTGCAATAAAATTAATATTTTTTCGATAATATCAGTTGGCATTCAACTAAAAAATAATAATTTTAACAATTTACAGTATTTAAGTATTTGTAAAAATGCCTACTCTCTGCTGTGTAGGTTGCAGAAGTTATGCTTCTTAAGAATAACTTCTTATCTTCGATTTTCCTTATTAAAACTCTACCGTATATTTTAATAATATGTTCTTTTATCATAATGATCACGTAAACACTTTTTTTTAATAAATTAATCAGAAAAATATTTTTCATCTACCTTTGTTGCACAGAAAAGAGCATTTGTTTGTCTACATTCCAGGATTTTTCTTGTTTTTTTTTTTTTTTAAATTTCTTAGCTTTTAAAATTAGAAAGAGAAAAAACAAAGACAATTTTTGGAAAAGCTATGAGAAATGTTTGTCAGAAAATTGTTTAAAAAAATATTTTAAACTACTTACATTTTTATAAATGGCACTTACAGGCCACGATGGGGCCAATTAGATTGATAATTGAATTGAATTGAATTATATTCTCATTTTTTTGAGTCAAATCGATTATCAAGTCCGCGTAAATATTTAGGTGATTTACCATGCACGGTTTATTATTTAGAGCCTAATTCCATTATGGTTCATATTCATATTCATATTTAAGTCGTAACTTAATTTGATTTGATTGTAGTAGCCTGTGGCGTAATTGTTAGTGCGTTCGACTATCATGCCAGAGGTCTGGGTTCGATGCCAGCCGCCTCCAACTTAAGTTTCTTTTGGAGCTAATACCTCTTGCGAGGAAGTGGCAAATCCTCCCAGAGTATCTCTTGTCATAGAAAAGTGCCGCTCACCTTAGCCGTTCGGATTCGGCAATAAACTGTAGGTCCCCTCCAATTGTACAACGCTAGGCCCTGGTTCTTCATGAGCCGTTCGTGCCACCAAATTTATTTACAAATTAAATTTGATTATTGGTGTCTACTACCGTGTTCCAACACTTATGTATCTCGGCAGGCTTCTTTTCAGGTATTATGAACTTCGGAAGATCATTTCACCTTTTGGTAGAAATTTCGGCCAAAATCTAGGTAGTCTGGGGGATTGAGTTTAACAAAAGCCGCTTTTTATTATCTATGGATCTGGATCAGGATCATCCCTTGAAAATAAAACGATACGGATCATCACGACAGCAGTGGACGGATGGATATGAGGATCTCTTTTTTTACTTACGTTTTGTTATTTTTTAATTATTTCGTATATTTTGTCTGCAATTAACAATACCTTACCATTAAAGCCATCTACCCGCCAAAGTAAGAATTCATTTTTGGATCTTCGAAATAGATCCAGATAGAGAGCAGGATCCCGAATTGTTTTTGTATTACGTGTTAAAAAATGATCCTAAACCAGATCCATAGATAATAAAACGTAACTAAATGTATTTTGATTCAAAATAGTTTTTAACTGCTTTTAGTCCACAAAAATTGGCGTTACATCCCGGCGGTTCTAGCTTTATCTTTACAATTTTATATTTTTTCTAAAGGAACAAAAAAGTTGAGCTAAAATTTAAAATATATCACAAGCTCTTTCTTCTGTGAAAAACACATTTTTCTTAGAAAACTCGTTTGGATATAAATTCCTGAAAATTTACACAAATTCACAAGACGAAATTATTTATAACCTTAATTTATTGTATTTTATATATATCTTAAGAGTTCCCCTAAAAGCTGAATGAACCAAATTCAAAACACATATTAACATTCATCTCTGTTTATTGTATTCAAAATCCTTGACTCTTAATTAACTCTGAAGCTGATATAAAAAAAAAAAGTAAAGAACCAATAAATTGGACATAGTCGTATTTCTTGCTTAATTTGGGGTCAAAAAATATTATCATTTAACATATCAATCAAATATAAAAAAAAAAAAAACATACACTCTATACAATTTTCAAAGTCCAGATTTCAACGTGTGTGATGTGTGCCTATAAAATATTAATCCCCTTTACCCTGGAGGGTAAAACAGTGTTAGTTGAGTTTTGTTGCGGTCGTATGTTGGGCGCCAAACCCAATATTAATTGCGACAGCACACACATAACAAAATGTCATTTCGTACCATAATTGATGATAGCCATCTATCAAAATATCTTTTTTGTGTCTCAAAAAAATTTTTTTTTTGTTTAGTTCAGATGATGATGATGATGAATTGATGATGAATGTGCAAAGTGTTGTTCGTTTCATTTTGTGAGCTGTTTGATATGTATTCTGTTTCTGTCTGCTGGTGGTGTTGTTGCTGCTGCTGCTGCTGGCGCTGCTGCTCCACTTTGTGCTTCCTTCATCGTAGTTATTCTGGTGCGATTCTTATAAAAAAAACAAGAAACAATGATATTTTTTCTGCCACTGAAAAATTTCAGATACATTGTGATACAGCGACGGATTTTTCATAAGGTGTACACGACAAGCACTTAAGGCCCAGCGAAGTTGTTAAGTAGTTGGAACACAATTTCTTGTGACCCAAGGAGTTACTTTGAAATTAGGCATACTTAGTGGCAAACGACTCGGGACAACTGCTTGTCAAATATCTAGTGGCTTCGATTGTCAACTTTCACGTTTACCTACTTAACCCTTGCAAATAATTGACGAAATCAAGACTACCTTCTAAAGACTGTCTTTCAAATCGATTTAAAAAATTGAGATTGGATATTAAAGAGATGAAATAATCTTTACGTTTGGATAATGATTTTTACATTATACTTGAGGGCCTAAACAATGAACCTTTTCGTCTTTTCAACTATGATCTGGACTCTCGAATAAATTAACAACCCCGGAAATTTTTCACTCAGAAGCTCGCAATTCGAAACAGGTGTATAGACAACAAATTGCTACCAATCTTAGGAACAAAAAGTTGGTGGGAACAGATTTCACATTAAACCCAATACACGATTTAGCCCGTTCGCTCTAAATCTGCTCTATCAAGTTTTGAACATGCAAATTTTTTTTTTTTAATTCAACTGTTTTGGTTCTGAAAATGTTGCTTACAATAACCAGTTACTCTGAGCATCAACAAAATTCTTAGAAAAATTAATGTTCATAGAACGCAGGAAGTCCAATTCTATCTATCAGTCTGTCTATACCTATCCGGCTACAATCTGAATGGTTTTTAAGACATTCTCCAGACACATGTTGATCTCATTTAAACTACTTTGATGCTGAAAAATTAGCTTGAAACATTGTCTATGCTCCACCAAGGAGTACAATTATGTCTGCATGACTGTATGTGTATATCTGTGCGGATGTAGCCTCAATATTGTTGGCTTAAATTTCATTAAACTTGGCACGTCAAAAAGTTATCGGGGCATTCTACAGAAACCACTTATTCTGTTAACATATTTCGGTGCTGAATATGTTTCTGGCATCCGTCTACTTAAATTGTTGAATCAATTTTCTTTAAACTTGAACATATGTACATGTTAAAGGGGGATTATCCATCTTCCGTATTCGTGTTTTGGTGCTAAAAAAGTGACTGGCAACATCTGACTACAATCAGCAACATCAAAAGTTGCCGACAACAAAATTTCCATTGTAAATGCTCGAACCAAGTTCAAGGGGAATGAAAGCACCTGAAATTGTTGTATTGTGACTCTTTAACCATTTCTATTTATCTTCTCGTAAAAAAAAAAATATATAACACTTTGAATAAAAACTTTAAAAAATTTTTTAAATAAAATTATAAATTTATTTAACAACTGCGGCCCTGTTAACTTGTTTCATACATACCTTCATCGAAACATACATAAAACATATTCAGACGGGATCTACACAAAAAAAAAAAAATATCCATTTTACCCCATGTCATGACGGTTTTCTCATATTTCGCTGTCATTTCATGTTTTGCCATGTCCTATTATTTGGCTCATCAGTCAAAAGCATTTTGGACAGCGTCAAGGTTGCAAAAATGTTTTGACGAATGAGTTAGAAAGACAGTGGATGAATGAAATGGATGGATTGATGGAGATGGAAATGGAAATGGAAACAGAGGCACATTATATATACATATGACAATGAAATAAAAAAAAATAAAAACAAAATAATACCATGCGGTGTATAAGTTGCCAGTTTTTTTTTTTTTTTGTTTTCTTTTGTTGGGGCGAAAAGAAATTGTCAGATTGATTGACAGATCAAACAATTTTCATTTCAAACCTTTTTTTCTTTTAATTTACTTGATTGTAACCGTTGACAATGTGAACGACAACAAAAAGAAAAGTATGAGTATAGTCAAATGTGAGGAAAAGTTATATGTTACTGTTAACAGGGATTAGATTTTAAAGGCAAGTGCAGAATAACTAAGGGTACATTATCAGTATGCTGTTTTTTTTTCAGTTCCAACTTTTGTTCACTCACAAAATTTAATATGTGAAACTGTGGAAAATTCAAATATTTGTGGCAGACATGAAAATTTAGGGCGCATATTCACTTAAATGTTTCGAGGTATGTATTTCAATACGCGTTTTAAGGAACACAATTTTCCTTTAGATGTGATAGAGACACCTATATTGTCAATACACTGAGTCCTGGAAAGCTTGAGAAATTAGCAAAAATTGAAAAACTTAAACTTTTATGAAAAACTTTGTTTCAACACTTTCCATAAAATTTCCCAAAATTTGGAATTTTGAAATTTGCTTATCTCGAAAACAAACTTATTGTGCTATACCTTATTTCTCGCCATCGTAAAATAAGTCCAAGTGAAAAATTAGGTTTGATCCTTTACTTTCTGTACAGAAACTCATAGCCTGTCATATTTTAAAGAAGAAGGATGAAATTTTCTCAAAAAATTAAAAACTATACTCCGTTCATCAAAAATGTTCAGTAAAGGCCTTATGGAGGAATATTAGCTTGATATTATTTGCTAATATTCGTTTTTAACCTTATTTTCTTATCAATAAATTAATATTTATTTTGCTTTTTAACTGCCTGAACAGAATAGAATGCTGGAACTGGAGCCGCAGATGGAACTGGAAGAGCTGTCAAAAAGTGTTGTACGTTATTTTTTTTTACCTGCCCACAATGCAGCTGTACAGCTTTGAAATTATTTTGAAGAAAAACAAAAGAATATTCTTGTGTACAAGCTCAGAATTCTCATTTTTTGTTTCCAATAATTTTCCTTTTAATAAATAATATTTTTCTTCATACAAATAACCACAATATTTTTTCCCGACCCAAAAAGTTTTTTTTTTTTCTTCATACAAATTGAAACGTCAAAAGTGTCGTACGTGAAAAGTTAAAAGTTGGTGAACTCTTCCGTCTGTGGCTGTAGCTCCGTATGCGGCTACGTTCCGTTGTGTTCGCAACATTGAATTTGCGTGTATTCATTATTTTGACAGCTATTCCAGCTCCGGCTCTAGTTCCGTCTCCGTCATCATTCTGTTCAGCCAGTTAAGCTAGTTATGTATTTGTTTATTAATTAAGATTTAGATTTAGTTAAATGTTTTATATTTAATTTACGGCCAACACTTTTATATTCATGAAATTATAATAAACAGTTGATAACCCAGCCTACATTTGCGATAGAATTATGCCAATTGATAATGCTCAGAACGGCAATCATAGCAGAGCTTTTGCAGTGAAATATCTTATTTAAATCCATTATTGTAAGGGTGAAAGGCAAATATCCTATTTTCCCTGTACTGAACATTTTTGTTGAACGGAGTATAGGCAAAATTACTGTAAATTTCTTGGACAACAAATAACAGACAGTATAGGAAATGTTTTATTCTCCCGAGACCGTTCTTTTTTGTAAAAATTTGTAAATCTTCCCTGTACGGGAACGACATTGAACTGAAATTTACAAATTTGCTAAGAAAATCACAGAAAATCAGAAAATTATTAAATTTAGCGAAAAATTCTAGTAACTTCATACGTTAAGCTTAAGCTATAGATACATCTAGTTACAATTTAACAACCAAATCTAACATCTTACTTCCGTCCACAAGTAAAATCTAAAATCGTGTTCTTTATTAATAAATGCAACAATCTGTCAAGATTCATTGTCTTCGATTTCTCCAACATCATGCTGTTCAACATTTTATATTTATAACTATTGGCTTAATTAAAACAACATCACCATAAACTGATTTATCGATAAAAAAAAAATATTTCATTAACTTAACATCTTATTTTTTTTTGCTGCTTTTTGTCTCAAGCTATTCCTGCCCGGTGCGCGGTGCATCTAGTTTGCACGGGGTTACAATTTCGTTTTCAAATAACTAGTTTGTCCTCATGCAATATGCATAAAGTTTGAAAGCCATATCGAGCTGAAAACCAAACGCAAACGTAAACTCAACAAAAATCGGTCATATTAACTGAGAACTGACACTTATCGCAATCGTTTGACATTCTTAAGTGATTTTTCAATGATTTTTATTCTCGGAGAAGCCGCTCGGCCATAAATCTTTGTCAAATCTAAGACGGTGTTCACATTGGACTTACCCCTTGGATTTTTTTTGACGTCTATATACTTTTTCTCGTTCCCACTCTGTGGTGAGAAAGAGACAGGCAAGTGAGGCAGGATTTTTTAAATTTTTTAAAAATTAGTGGATTTTTTTTTACGTTTCCTTTTGTGACATGTGTTTTGTTAGTATTTAGTTTTTGTTTGGCACTTAAATACTACAGAATCGAAGTTTTTTCAATTGGAAAAATATTTATTTAGTGAAATATTAATTTTGTGATTGAAAAATGTATAGTTAAATTCTCCGGCGAATAAAAATTTGTGTTTTATTTTAATAACTACCGAACGTCAAAATAAATCGGTTGTGTGTGTCTGAACACGAGCTGACTGACTTATGCCAAAAAAAATCGTAAATCTGAGTCCAATGTGAACACCGTCTAATGTGCACACCACGCTTTGAAGAAGTCTATATAATAGTTAGGTTGGGTGTAGGTACATACCTACACTGTCGTTCAACTAAATAGGTACTTATTACAATTATTCGAACTTTGCTTCAGTAAACAAGTTTTTTCCTTGCTTTTTTGGTGATCTATAGATATAGTTTAGTTGAAAAGTTTTTTTTTTTAGTTTACATCAAAAGAATCATAAGAAAAAAAAAAACAAAATAATGAAATCAGAGATCCTAAGTCACAAGAGTTTTTTTTTTTCAGTTTTGTTCATTCTGCGCATGTTTCCAAAGAGAACATTCGAAGAGACAATTTACTTGTATTTTGTTTTTTGTAAATTTTGAACGAAGGTCGCCGAGATTCTTAAACACGTGTGTTTTCTTTTTGTAAATTCTGGCAGGCAGCTCACTGAGATTCTTAAAGATGCGCAATATGTGTACTAAGATTGCGCATAACAAATATAACAAAAAAAATTAATATCCCACAAGATTACGACAAGTTTCCCCTAATTTTCCCTCATAATGGTTGGTTCCATAAAAATTTTATTTTTCCGTAGAATATCCTTCAGAAATTTGGAACCTCGATCATAACGATTAACTAAAAATTTTCTTTACAGTACTGAAGTACCTACAAGGATATATTACATATTCAGATTCGCTGAACTGTCATCTAAAAATATTGACATTTTTGTTTTACAATTTAGTCTAAGATTAAATGAAATTTCCATTAAAAAAAATATTCCTCAAATAAAAAATGTGAAGTGGCTTAAAAAAAAACAGTACCTATTCAATTAATTGTGAGTGTGTAACATATGTACCTATAAAGAGCTCCCGCACATTGGAGATCGAATTGAAATGTATAGCTTTATAGATCCAGATCGTTGCCGGTCCCGGACAACCAATTTCAAATTTAGTTTTTATATAAAATAAAACTACTTAATACGTCAGTTTGTTTTGGTATAGAAGAGAGTTGAATATTGCATGAACGTGCCAAGGTGGTGGTTATTTGCAGTGTTTTTGTTTTGCGAGAATTGAAAACACACCAGCACCTCCACCGTTACCATCTAGCAGTGGCATGCCACTTAAGCCAAAAGCGTGACACTGCGTAGGAATGCAATAGCAGCAACAGCAGAGGCAGCAAGAAGCATATTAAAACCGCATGAACATAATTTATCGACATCGACTGTCAGACATATCAGACTCAACACACAAATACACACTTAATTTATTGGCAATAAATTCAAACGAAATAAATTAAACGCGCTGAACTGAACGTAGTGTCATTAGAGTATAAACAATTTGACCTATGTGATGTTGAGGTGTTTTCTGTCGATTGTGGGGGCATTTATTAAAAAAAACAAAAAACTTGTGAACTCTATTGAGTAAAAACAAATGGCATGTACATACATAGATTTATAGTGGAGTTTTTGCATGAAAAAGCTGGCGAAAATTATTTTGTTTTCCCGAGGCAAGTGACACTTGTTTGCAGTTTTATTGAGTTACGACAGAATGAAGGCTTACTTATGTTTTAACGAATAACGTCGTTCGAGAAAAATGCATAATTTGCTAGGACACGAAAAAAACCTATTCTATTCTTTTGATGTGCAATTAAGAAAACCCGGGAGTAGGAGTTAGATAAAAATTCTTTCCAAATCGCGCGAATCGCGTCTTTTGAAGTATTCTGTGCATTTTATTTATATGTACTTTCTGATTTTGTTTGCTACTTCTAGTGGTAAAATTTACGATTCATGTTTTATCTTTATTAAATCGCGTAAATCGCTTCAATGAAGTTGTTTTATGCATTTTTATTAAGAAAAAAAAAATAAAATACTGCAGTTATTTGGGATACGGCAAAATTAGGCTACACTGTAGACCTCAGACATATAAAATAGTTTAACAGTTTTTATTTTCGAATCGCGTAAATAGCCTTTGCGAGAGTAATGTATATGCCAGAATAGATAATAAATAAATTTTTAGTTAGTTCGTCATACAGAAGCAGATGGTAAGTTTTATTTTGTCCGCAATTCTGTAGAAATAAGTTTTTTTTTTAAATTATTCATAAAATGAACTTGTTTGAAGGGATTTACGCGATTTAATAAAAAGAAAAGCACGAAGCCAATCGTAGTGGCAAATTAATCATGAATTATTAAAACATGCACACAAAAATTTAAACGTCGCGATTCGGAAATTGTTTTTGCTTAGAATTTCAAAAAATAATATTTTTTCAACTCTGTTCTAGACGCTCTTCAAATGAACTTATTTCCCATTCCTGGAATACAATTGTAATTGCAGCTAAAGGTGTAATTAAAATCGCTCACTCATAAAGCAATACGAACAACTACAACCTTCAACGGTTCGCAATAATTTCCTTGCGTTAGAAAGATAAAAGTGTTAAACGACTCCATAATCATCATGCAAGTAGAAAAGTTAAAGTTGGGTGAA
Organism: Epistrophella euchroma; assembly: GCA_947049315.1. Classification (NCBI taxonomy): domain Eukaryota; kingdom Metazoa; phylum Arthropoda; class Insecta; order Diptera; family Syrphidae; genus Epistrophella; species Epistrophella euchroma. Next base: position 60,209,038 of record OX346248.1, read on the forward strand.
GCATTTCTGCAGCTACTGTAGTGCTACATGCTGAACCATTGTGTCCCATCTAGTCATAGAAAAATCCAAAAATGTAATTTTTGAGAACAGAGAATTCGAATTTTATTCAATCGCGCGAATCGCTTGATATCTACAATAAATTTTTAGCGATACTTTTTCCTTTAAAACCTAAAATAGATTGTATATTTCGCTTCTAAATACAATTTTTGAGCCGGTTTTTTAAAGCAATCACTCATGTACCTAACCTAATGTGTAATGCGTATGCATGTGCAACGTGGTTAATGATTAAATTTATGAAATGCAAAGTAACTAATCGCAAGTCTAAATATAATGGGGACCTGACCACAGGTATTCGATTGAATTTTAAATATTAATATACACTTACTAACTATGTACATTCAAATAAGTTTTATAGTTTTGACATGAGAATGATTTATACTTTCCTGGCAACATTTGTAGCTAATTAAAAATCAATTTTCTTTGGAAAAGAGTTTCAAGTGATTGATAGCGTTGGCATGTGTCTGTCTGTAAAACTTACTCATAGAACAACCATAAATTTATTGCATTGTAGGCTGATGGGGATTTTTTTGTTTGTGTCAGTCCAAAAATAAATAACACATTTTCTGATGTTATTTATTTTTTTTTTTCAAACTGAAGTGCAATAAATTTCTAGCTAAATGAATTTATAATTGAAATGAATGATAAATATTGATTAATGATTTATTAGTAATGTGTTCGACCTTGAAGTTAATAGAGTCTATAATTTGGTTTGATAATTATTTTAACACATGTATTGCAGTGCTTCAAAATTTTAATGCAAATTCTAGAAAAATTAAATAAATCAAATTAAAAAATTTTACCATGAATTTGGAAGCCCGAAAGGGCGACGATAGGCCTTGGTTTTTCACGATCTGCCGCGCCTCCGACTCTCATTTCCTACCTTTGACCAGGTAGACAAGTTAAACCTCCCATCAGCCTATCTAAATCGCCATAAGCTTATTGACATGCAATCTCTTGACAAACGGTACAAAGTGGCTAACAATTTATGTATTATTTGACAATATTTTATTGGGCTCCTTTGATCTTATTTTTGAATGCATTCGTCAGCTTTTAGCTATAGTAATGTCGGCTGCCCTGCGTTTCTTCAAAAAAAAAAATTACAGTACACGATTTTAAGAAACCTGACTATTTTTGAAAAGCCAGCGTTAATTTTTGATGATAGTTTTGCTCAATCGTGTCGAAAGTTATTGCTTATTTTCAAAAATGTTCAATTTTTTTTTCTATCGCATCAATCATCAACGGACTCTTGGTTCGAATGGCCACATTTTATCTACAGAGCTAAAATTAAAGAGTTTAAAATTTTTCTCTACTCTACCCTCTTGACAAGTTTTTCAGTGTCGATAATTCATGCTTCTGAATAAGTAAATTTGGTGGCGCAACAGCTCGTGAAGAACCTAGGCCGGGAGACTCAAGGCTGTTTCACAATGCGACGAGAAAGCGAGACGTCAGCGTGACGAGATCTCTTCACAGTTTTTCTCTCTTTAAGACGAATTTCAAACAGCGAAATAACACATAATAAAGTAATTCTCGTCGTCTCGTCACGTCGTAAAGTTCGAAAAATTGAAAAACAGACGCAACGTGACGACGAGAAATACTTTTTTATATATTATTTTGTTGTTCGAAACTCGTTTTAAAGAGAGAACTACTGTGAAGAGATCTCGTCACGCTGACGTCTCGTTTTCTCGTCGCATTGTGAAACAGCCTTCAGCCTTTCGTGTGTGCGTGTGTTGTTAGGTAGGAATAGAAGGGGCCTACAATTTTTGCCAACTTCGAACCGCTAAGAATAGAGGCCCTTTTTTTTCATAACAAGGATAATCTTGGAGGATTGTCCTCGCAAGAGGCATCAGTAGCCCTGAAAAAACATTTTTGTTTTTTTAGTTGGAAGCTGCTGGGAATCGAACCCAGTGCCTATGTTCTGTAACTCTCACATCACAAAAATCAAGGCTGTTTCACAATGCGACGAGAAAACGAGACGTCAGCGTGACGAGATCTCTTCGTAGTTTCTCTCTCTTAAAAAAGAATTTTAAACATTGAAATAATGCATAATACAGCATTTCTCGTCGTCTCGTCACGTCATAAAGTTCGAAAAAAATGAAAAAAAGACGCAACGTGATGACGAGAAATACTTTATTATGTATTTTTTCGTTGTTTGAAATTCGTTTTAAAGAGAAAACAACTGTGAAGAGATCTCGTCACGCTGACGTCTCGTTTTCTCGTCGCATTGTGAAACAGCCTTCAGTCGAGAAGCGTTGAAAAAAAGAACAAAACTCATTTTCAGTTTTAGTTTTAATAGTTTCTCGACCAATTTTATCGATGTGAGAGTTACAGAACGTAGGCACAGACCTCTGGCATGACAGCTCAACACAATAACCATTACGCCACGGGCTACTACTGAATACCTCTCATATTGCAAGAAATTTCTAGCGATAGGAGGATTTCCCACTTGTCCAGTCTCCCCCCTGCCTTTGTTTTCCTTCTCAATTCTCTTAAAATTCTGGACCTCTTATTTCAATGGTTATTTTTGATGTGCTAATCGCTTCTAATCCTCATATTTCTGTGTATATCTAAACATTAATATATTTATCTCTAAATTCACCCGACCCAAATTTTAAAAATGTCCAATGTCAAATAAAATCTTTTTAAAACCCCGTCTGTTCTCAATATGCTAAAATTTTTTTACGAACTTAATCCCAAAACATTGTATCTCTATAAGAATCCCCAAAAACAGTTGTTAAATCAATTAATTTATTATTATTTTTATGTTTTTTATTTATTTTTTTTTTTTTTTTGTATGACACGGAAAAATGTGCATCAATTAGCAACTCTCATGATTTGTGTTATTTTTATTTTCCCATCAGACATTAATTGCAAAAAAAAGATACAAAGAAAAACAAAGCTCTTATGGCTGCCTAACGCGAATGCAGAAGTGAATGAAATATGTACATTTGACATTTTTCTTTTTTTTTTTTTTTTGCTTCTTTAAGATTTTCAAAATGAACACATATCCAAGTTGTCAACATTTTCATAATGAAATGTAATTAACGCAAATGCAGATTCATCTCATATAAAATACTAATTTGGCACTCGTTTGTCGTCGTCGTCGTCGGTTGCCTCCTTGTCTTAATGCAAGGGGCTTTGTGTTGATGTAAAAGACAGTGTCGGATTAAGCATTTTAAGGAGATGAAGGTAAAAACCGTGGTGTAACAAGTAGTGCATTTGATTGTAAGCCGCCGGTTGGTCTGGGGATCGAATTCAATCCTGTTTTGCCTAGTTTATTCTCTTTTATTGAGTTGTGTGCCACCAACCTATTTCGTTTTTATTTTTTTATGAGCTTTTAAAAAGAATACAAATGAGACATTTCAAAATCATAGTTTTTTAAAAACAAATAAGAAAAATTAACTGTCAATGCTAAATGATAGTGAATAAATAGAAAAGTTCAAGAAAATGAGATTTCAGAGCCTTCAGCAATCTCTGTCACATGAACTGGATTGTTCAGCGAAAATTCCCAGTTTTGCTGCCAAAATAATGAGAAAACAAATTTTAAGTACCTATTCGTTTGCTCATTTTTTTTGACGGAGCGAAATCTATGAGACCTCTTTTTCCAGAACATTTCAGCTACATTAAACCTTATTTATGCCATTTAATCAGTCACAATACAAAAAGATTCATTGGAATTTTTCTCAAAAATCATTTAAATTTAAAGATGTCAATTACATTGAGCCATTTAATTAATGATAAGTATTGCTACTTACAAATTATAATCATTGGCTGTTTATTGCAAAACAACCGAACATCACCCTACGAATTCACTTGATGTCTTAGCACCACCACATCGAACAATAACAACTGCAATATCATCACATTAAGCCAAGGCCAAGGTAATCCAATGCCCTTTGCATCATCGACCATGCAAACATTATACATAACATCATCAACATCGGCCGATCCCAAATAGCGGTAGTTGCGACCGAAAAATGAACACAATTCAAATCTTCAACATCGTCGCTCCCGATAAGCGGAACTTTACTAAATATTGCCCTTGCATGGTGATATACATATATACGAACATACGTATTGTCATCATCATCGATTGCCGTCGCTCCCGAATAGCGGTAGTTGCGACCGAGGAAGACGAAACCAATAGTAGGTCATCAGTCATCACTCGCATGAGAAAAGTAAAAATAGGTAACGACACGATACATTCCATTAAAGTTCGTCGTTGAATAAAGACATGTGCAATAAAAATTAATAAGAAAATAAGAATAATTTTGCATTTTCATTTTTTTGTTCTTTTTTATTTTTGGCCGTTTTATTTTGCAATTATTCGGCTAAAAAGCTAGCCGCATCAATAAGTGAATGAATAAAAAACTCAATGAAGTTTAATTAAATTAGACGCGGTTCTAGTTAAATTGACAAAACCCAGTTTTTAATTGAGTGTGAATAAATTGGCCCAAGCAGCCGATTTTTCATTCACAGTTTGGTAGGTATCAGAAGGATAAATAGGAAAATACTTTTGCTTTAGCTGAAGAACAAGTTCTATGTATATTGTACCTATATGGTGTTTAACTGACTTTTGAAAAACTGGGCCTAATTTTAAGACTCATTTAAAAAATTTCTGCACCTTTTCAAACTTAAAAAATTTTGTACTTATTTCTAAATTCCCTTACGTTTCGTATTTTTTTTTTTTCAAGATAGAAACCTTTGAAACTTAAAACATACCAAATATTTTGATAAAATTTCGATTTTTTTCTGACAAAATGCATTTGTTTAAGTTTATTTTTAAATTCTCATTCCTCCAACGCATGACATTACACGCAAAAATATTTGCGCCCTTAGAATAAAACTGCTTAAAGCATCATTTATTCCTCAATCCAACACTGCCTGCTGAGAAGATTAAACGAGCCCCATTTACACAATCATATACAAAAAATGTCATCACTCGAACATGAAGAAGTCAAGCTGAAAAGAAAACGAGATGTATCTTAAATAAAAATTGTACCCGTATGTACATAATACTCTCATCTTATGAGGCCAAGCAAAACGTATCAAAAGATGATGTTTGTTTATTTTATTAACATGAGATACAGTTGCTGTGGTAAATTGTGACAAACAAAAAAAGAAAAACATAAATAAATAAGATAAAAAGGTGTAAGGATGTTAACATATGAACGACAGGTGTTGAAAGGGATTTTAAATGAATAAGATTAGATTCTTTTGATTGCACTGAGTTTTTAGATACATATTACTATACAAATACAAATTTTATTTGTTTTGTTGTTTTATTTCCGTTTGTAAAATTGTTGAAAAATCATTAAAATAGGCCTTCTATAACGAGAGCGAGGAGGATTTTATAGTAGTTGAGGACACTGAAAATACGGACGATGACCGCGATGCGACTCCATCGACTAAAATTTTTTTTTTTTTTTGAGAATGATGAACTCTTTAAGAAGGTGATGCAAGATTTAAACAGTTTGATGAAGTGTTGCCGTATTTTCGATGTAAATAAGTACGGAACTTGTTGATAAAAACAACGTTCGATTTAAAATGGCATGAATATTGAAACTAAATGCAGGAATGAGGACCTGGACCTAAAAAAAAAATTGAAAACTTTTTCAGGGCTATTGCCTTTTGCGAGAAAGTGACAAATCCTCCAAGAGTATATCGTCGTCGTTCAAAGAAAACGCTCTAAGTCCATTTTTGAAATTTTCAAATATTTGCATATACAGTCGGGAATATCCGTTATAAATTATCGGTTAATGAGCTTAAAATATGCTTGAAACCTTGCTTAATTACTGACAAAATAAATGTTTGTAATTGGTTAATCCGTTTGATGTTTCAACGTTATTATCTCAGCTTTACTAAAAAATGGACCTAGGGAGTTTTTTTTTAACTGCCATGAAAAACTGCTCCTCTTCTAAGCCGTTCGGAATCGGCAGAAAATTGAAGGGGATATTCCTACCTAACAAACACGCACACAGGAATGCTTGAACGTTGTAAGTCACTATATAGGCGGTTCTTTACGAGCTGTTGCGACGCCAAATTTATTTATAATGAGGCACTGAGATCAGTCCCAGGCTTGATCTCAGAACTTATGTTGTATTATGTAGTTTTTTGAACAAGGATTATAGGATTGGTAGAGCTTTTTTTACTTTTATTTAACTTTCGTGACACATGCTTAGCAATTGATGATTCGAAAAAAAAACAACCATTTTCCAAATAAAAAATAAATAAGTTCCATTATCTCACTTCATGATTTTTAGAAACAAATTAAACTGATCGACAAATTTGAAAATTTTTGTCATATTTTTAGAAAATGGAGAGCAGAAAAAAACACGTTCCACAATCGAGTCTGATCAGAGAACTATTGAATTGGCTCTGATCGAAATAAAAAAAATAATATATAGAGGCGCGGGAATTCGTGAAGAACGAGAGCCTAGTGGCTCGTTAACTATTCCTGTGGGCGTATTGTTTTATTCAGCAGGAATGGAGAGAACCTTTAATTTTCTGACAAATCCGAATGGATAAGATTAGAGGCAATTTTTCATGACCAGACATTGAATGTCAGACTTCTGGCGTAGCAGTCTTACGCACTAAACCATTAATAATTCACACAAGTCATGCAAATTGCAATGACAGTTTGTATGTGGACGGTTAAAAACTACGCTGAATTTAAAATTAATTCTCTCGTTAACAATGTAATGTAGCTGCAGCAACGACGCCATTTTGTTTCATACTTAGTTTGCAAATTTTTAAAGTAAGAAAATTCGCAAAAAAAACATGCGAAACAATAAAGACTGGCACGCCTTACAAACGTTTCAATAAAAATATCCCAAATTATTGGTTCCCTGAAAATAAAATTTTTCCCCAAAGCGCGGTCATTTATGTTATGTTTTTGAGTTATTAAAACGGATTTTTTTTTTAACATATAACCCTATTCTGCTAAACATTCACGTGAAAGTTTGTATTCTGCTATCCGCCTGCCGGAGGGAAATAATTTCTCCAAATTTTGTATAAATTCCAATAAAAACAAGATTTAAACAATTATATTTTTTAAGAATTTCAAAACTAAATATCAGTTAAGATTTGCACTCAAAAGATTGAAGATTTAAAAAAAATAATTTAAAGCAAATTGAATGAAACTTTCACGTGAATCGAAAGTTTCGATCGAATCGAATAGCAGAATAGGGCTGACCATCTTCTTTGTCCAATCGTGCCTTTCATTCCTGATATTGCTTCTTTTTTGCTCTCCTTCACAATTAAGTTTGTTCAGAAAAAAAAAATAAGAAATTTTTGCAACATAATTTATAGGCGTTCAAAATGTTCAAACAAACACCATGCTTATGACATCACCACTTCGAGTGCTCCAACCTCGTAAGTGTATTAGTCAAGACTATAACACATGTACCACCCGCGCCTGCAGTCGGATGTCGGGAAAATGTAATCAGAAAGTGAAATGAAACAAACAAAAAAGTGAAAAACCTCTTTTGCATTTTTTTTCTTTTGCTCGCTACCGACTCTAATGCGTTTTTCGTATTTGAGATGATGAAGTGCTGTTATTTCGACTCCTAGGGTGTATAACTGTTTTTATTCTATTTTTTTTGTTCCGTTTGTTTTTCTTCCCCTGCATGTATAATCACTTTAACAGAAAACGATGGGGTAATAAATCGCGTGACAGTAATCTATTCATTAATGTCTCATCACATTTGCGTTTTTCATTTATTTTGCGCGCGAATATTTCAACTTTCCTCGCACCTCGCACAAGTAGTCTCTGTGGAAAGTGTCTTTAGCGAACGTCCGTCGTCGTAATCGTCAGTCGTAGGGAAAATTGTGCAGGTTTTTCTTTTCAATGAAACATTCTACATCTATGCCTTTTCTCCCCATTATGACGACAACGACGACGTTTTGTACACCTCTGTTTCGTTTAACAGATTTGACAACAAACCAAAAACAAAAAAAAAAAAATTTGCAACAGAGATGGCTGCCATTCGTTGTGTCATGTCTATCGGTTGTGTGTAAATTGCACCTTTAGCTTTGTGAATGCAACACTTCCGACAGACAAGTGTCAGAGTTTCTGTTATCTAATTTTTTTTTTACATTTTTACTTCTTTTATGTGTCGTGTCATCGTGTGTGTCGGTTCGGTTGGTGGTGTTGAAGTTTTTCCTCTTGCATTGCAGTTGACTTTGACATGATGTTCAGTTCAGCTAAAAAAAAAAAAAACGGGAAAAATGTGACAGCAGGCAGATTGAAAATAAAATAAATGACTGATATATAAAAATGAAAAGAAATTCATGCGATTGAAGACAGACGTAGGCACATTATTTCAAGATTGTTCAAAAACAACTGACAGCTCATTTAGTTAGGAATGATATTTTTTTTTTCTGTAGAATGTGAAGAGATGGAGAAGTATGTACACAATATTGTACATAGTTAAGAAATTTTTCATTTTCAATGGGTTTAAGGGTTCATTACTAATTGGTATCTGAGGAAACATAAAATAAATAAATAAATTTGGTGGCACAACGGCTCATGTAGAATCAGGGCCTAGTGACTCTCAACCATTCCTGTGTGCGTGTCTGCAGGAATGGAGGGGACCTACAACTGATTGCCGAATCCGAACGGCTAACGTGAGCATATTTGGTCTTCCTTGGCACTGCAAACCTGCCTGATGCGATTCAAAGACGCTCCCGGCTGACTGAATCAATTTCAATCCCTTTTTATCCATTTGACTGAATCAATGTAGTCGACGTGTTTTGGCTTTTTTTATGTATCTACATCCAAATCTCGGAGCAGTGCATAGAGTTCGTGGTTGTTTTTTTCCTCCATTCGTTCTTTCCCTTTCTACTCATCGTGCAAAGCTCGGTGCCACTGTCTGTTCAATAATAGCCGTATCTCATTGCCGGAAACTTGTGCTTACTTGAAATATTTCGGAAAAAATTGTTCTTGTTGTGTTGTAGTTGCATCTTGCATAACTCATCGCGTGTTTTCTTACGTCAAGAACATAGCTCAGGATCCCGATTTCATGTGTGACTTTGAAGCCGATGAAAAGATGGTGGATAAATCTTTTCCAGAATTCTCTTAATTGTGAAAATTTCGAATATAAACCATCTTCCAGTCAAGTTTGCACAAGTAACGACATTGCTTTGTTCTTTTTATTCTTAAAAGACTATTAAATAACCCTGGGGGTGTAAGCGTCATTTAAAGTTAAGTAGGCCTTCATTTATTATTATTTCAATTCGTCATAGTAATAATTAAATAATGACTATACCTCTCATCATATCGACTTTATTGATACCCTTACAACCCACCCATTGTTATATCCATCTTAAAAAAAAAAAAAAACTATAGCCACAATCCATAGACCCTAAAACACAGCAATAATAAAACCAGCAAATTTATTTTGCAACAAAAATTATAGCTTCATAAATAACAAAAACTTTTGAAAATGCCGGTCGCGATAAAATAAACTACCATAACATTCCGTTAATATATAAGAATAATAACGCGCAGAAAAGACGAGAGAGAGAGAGAAGCAAGGATGAAAACGTTATTATTGCATTCACCTAGGTTCACAATGCCCGAACACATAAAAATCATAAAAAATACATTAGCGGAATCATAAATTGCTATCTGGGCGCAATAAAAAAAAGGCTCTCAAACTAGTATATGTATGTATATCTATGTATATCTTCCTATACCTTTACAGTACAGCAAAGGCACATAGCACATTCATCTAGATTTATAATACAAGTATGCGCCTCCAGGTTAACTTAGTGAATATACTTCATTTTTTTTGGCCCATTTTAATTTTAAATAAAAGCTCACCCTTTTATCTAATGTTCTGTTTTTATAGCCCAAAGGAAATGATTTTAAGGGACACAATTTGATGTTCTCCTCAGGGATTGCGTGATAAGATGTCCATCCCTAGAGAAAACTCATGTTTTTGCTGCAAAAAGTTTTTTAAACCTTCATAAACATCTTTTATCTTATGCTCAAGGAAAGGCAAAAACTGGAACCCTTATTGCATTGTACATGTAAAATGAAAGCTGCACTGAGAAAAAAAAATTACAGAAAAAGGCATTTAAAATCAATCAGATTAGGATTGTTATAGTTTTTGAAGGAAAAGGAAACGACATAAACTAAATTAGTATCAATTCAAATTAAATAAATTGAAATATTATAAAATCACGTGTCGTGTTTTGCGGAGCTTAATAAAAATTTATTCGTACACGAAGTGTGCCCACGGGCAGATGACCTAGGCCCTGCTGGGCCGCAAAAACAGAAATCTGTTATAAATCTGACTTTCTTAAAACTGAATGAAAAATTATATTCACCAAAATGTAAAGACCATACTTTCTGAATTTTGTAGAATGATTTTCTAAATATTTCTTTTCTCTCAGTGTAGAAATGATAATAATAATAATAAAAAGAACATTTTGTGTGCACATCTATATTATTAACACCGCATTCATGGAATGTAATAAAATTTATCTTAAGCGAATTAAGTGCAAAGGATGATGCAGATGATATGACAAAGAAGCAATAACAACAACCACAACTAAAAAAAAAAAGAAATGAATAAATTTCAGGATAAAAACTTAAATTTGCAAATCGTGGTGGGTAAATGGGGTTTTGGGCAACAAAAAAATGATGATTTCACCTCCATTTATCTTAATTTAACGACGGCGACGTTTATCATTTTTCTTTCACTTTTACTAGAAGGAAAAAATGTATTCTCGCTTTTTCTTCTGAATAATGAGATCTTTCGAGGTTCTTTTCTATTATTGGTATTGTTTAAGAGTTGCCAGGTGCTTGTTTTAGATCAAAACATATACATAATTTATAGAAATATTTTCTGAGTGGTATAAACTATAGGCTAATGATAACATTACTATAAGATGGTCAAAAATTTCTATTTTAATCCATATACATACATATTTCCGAAAGCAAACATCTATACGGAGAATACATCACACCAAAGTCAGGCTTTTCTGAGTTTTTTGCTGATTGGTATAAACTTGTGTAATAATACCTAATAACAGCTAAAAGTTGATAAAAAAAAAACTTATTCTGTTTCTACTTATTTCCGACAAAAATTCTTCCTTTAGATCGCATACATATTTATTTAGAGAAATATTTTCTGAATGGTATAAACAGGACTAATTATAACATCATTATATGATGGCAAAAAACTTATTTTCTGTCTGTGTTATGTTCTCTAAAGTACCTACATTTGTGATTTTCTGAATTACATATTTGTTAAATGGTAAAAACTGGTCTAATAAAAATTAATAACATAGCAATGGGTTAAAACATATTTTCATCTCTTTATCATAAGAACACATCTATAAGACACGAGAAATTTATATTCACTTTTTATTGATTTATTTGCTGATTGGTATAAACTGGAATATTGTTGTAACAGTAGCAAAAAATTGGTTAAATTTTATTTACATACGTATATACATACATACATGTACATAGGTACATAATATAAAAAAAATTCAAAAGGAACTGTTAAATTATATAAAAGCTTCTCATGATAATGAATTATTTTCTGATTGGTATAAAATTGTTTAACATAGTGAAATATCGGTCTAAATTTTCAAAACGTCAATTCAATTAATTAAAGTCACCGTATCGTCTCTCTCGTGCACTTGCGTCCCCAATTCAAACATAGAAACTTCGAGTATTTACTAAATTGTATAGAAAAAAATAATTAATGGCAACACTGATACGTGTGTCTGTGTAATTTAGGTACCTTTATGTGTTATATTTGGCTAAAAAAAAACTTAAAAAAGCAGTAAGTTTCCTTCGTACAGGTCACAGCATATTCGTATCCTATTTCCACGCAGGAAGAATGAATATAAAATTTGATAAATGATATCAAGTTTTAAAATTTTAGTTTTTGTTTTTATAGAACATTGCGAGTAGAATAATTATACTAAAACTTTCATTCTTGCATAAGAAATAAGATATAAATTTATTTTATAATATTCTCTCTCTCACAGTGTAATGCATTCTTTTTAATTTTGTTTTAAATGTATTATAAAATATTCTGAAATGTTTGGTAATCGCTTTTTTCTATCACAGTCATAATAAAACCTACGTAATGTTTTTTCAAAACATTTAATTTCTTTATTATGAAGTCTGTTAAATCAATGAGTTGTTTTTTATTGATACTTTTGCTTAGGAATAAAGTCATTAAAATAAGAAACAAAAGTAGGTAGAAACTAACGAAGTCATTTACACACAATTAAGCCCCCTCTATTCTATTCAAAAAAAAAAAAAAAAAAAAAAACTACTGTAATCATTGTAGCAGACCAAGTATAGTTATAACGCCCAACAAACTCCAAAATATCGTTAAAACATGCATAAATAAATAGAGTGCATTGAGTATGACACACCTACCTACCTCTCATCATAAATGGTCAATTAACTAAGTGATGATAGCTTTTAAAGAATTTTCACGACATGAAACTTAATTTTAAAAAAACCATAAAAGTCAGGCAAAACTTTAAAAAGTCGTTAAATTGAAAACAAAAAAAAATACAAAAACCAGAAACAACACCCAATAGGAAATCACACACAATGAAGCTATTATTTGAGTGCACACAAAGCTTAAACATTTTGTTTGTATATGACAACAAAGCATTCGCACACAAAAATTATTTCATCTCATGTACTGATGACGCAGGGCCATGCGGTGCGCGGTCGGTAGCTTGGCAGTCGGTTTGTCACAGATAAAAAACGTGGTTTATCAAAATTAATTTACCAATATTTCCCATAAAAGAAGTCAAGTCCAAAATAGTAGTCACCAAACAAAAGAATACCTGTCCAAAAAGGCCGTAGCCAGGTAGGGGCTGGTAAGTTTAAACAGCCCTCTTTTTAAGGAAAAAGCGCTACCTACCTATTAAAATGGAAAATATATCAAAAAATCCTGAATTTATAAGGGGTATTCGCGAGTCAAAATGCCAAGCTGGGCAAATTGTTGGCTACAGAAATCCGTTGCCCACATGTTGCAGTAGGTTACAAGTTCACCTTAGAGTCATTTCGTCACGTTGAGGAAAGAGATCAAGTCTTTGATCTTCAGCTCGGAGAGTTCATTGAGATTTAAAAAGACCTTTTCAAGTGACTGTGCTCTCATTCTGGCCAGAGCGGGACATTTACAGAGGAAATGAGGGACGATTTCCCTTTTCTGCTGGTCCCCACATCTAAGACAGTGAGTATTGTGAGGGATGCCCAGCCTCGCCGCATGTTCTCCGATCGGCCAGTGTACAGAAAAGGTCGCAAAGACCCTGGCATTATCTCGCCAGTTTCTACGCATCAGGATGAGTTATGAAGGGCTGATCTTTGCCTGGCCAATTCGTCTGCCCGCTCGTTTCCCTCAATGCCTCAATGACCTGGAACTCAGATAAGGGATACCCTGAGGTAACCATTTAGGCTTGCGAGCGACATTATTGAATCAATTAAGAAGACGATATTGCCGAAACAATTGCTTTAACGGCTGCCTGACTGTCTGTCAGGATGGCAGTACTTCAACGATTTGGGTTAGGGTCTTGTTTAAGTATCTTGCATGCTTCCCTAATTGCCAGTAATTCTGCCTGGAAAATACTAGCGAAGTTGGGTAGCCGATAAAATCTCGAAATATTCAGAGATTCGGAAAAAACACACCTGAACCAACTCATCTCCATCAGTGAATATGGTTGCGTCAAAGCCTCTCGTCACGACGTCAAACACCATTTGCATACGTTTTTTCGTACACAGGCTTCACTAGCACAGGTTTTTGCAAAAGTCTTGAATGTAATTAAGCATTTTTTCAATATTGTAATAAGTCTATTGAATTCCAAAAATGTTATATCAAAAGTAAAAACAAAAATTAATCAACCCCTTCTAAATTTTTTTTTGGCTACAGTCCTCCATATAATGGCTAACAAACTACCCACTTCCTAAGCTAACACGATCAATATGCCCAATACTTGATGCTAATTGAAGTGAAATTATTCATTGGTCGCGTCGCAATCGCCACCAATTCCCCTGCAGGTCTCCCCCAATTGCTGTTTTGACCAAATAGAAAAACGCCAAACACTTAAGTTGTGTTACCAATAATAATTAACAGCAATTTCGAAATCCCATTAAAGCTAATTTACAATGCGCACCTCGTAGTAAGAAGCTATGTACATATATCGTAGAGCTCGCGTATATACGTTCCTCGTCGACGTCTTTGGTAAGCCAGATTCCATTATACGTTTACGGCCTACGTGTGTATTAGTTAAAGGTATAATTAAATGCATATTATAACCTACGTGTTAGAAATGTTGTTATTCGGATGGATTGAGGTATTTTTTTCTGTTCAACGGCAAAGTGATGATAATAACAGCCATGGACACGATAATTTTCTATTTGAGTCTCGACTTCTCGAACGGAAAGATCATTAGCACCCATTTTTATTATGACCACGCTAATCATAAAGTCTTTTTTCTTTCTTTCTTGTTTCCATTTGCAATGGTCTCATGCTTGGGTTTTGGCTTTAGTCTTGGTCTATTGGCGACGCACGTATTATGCTTCATCTTCAAATCAAATTGTTGACAGGTTTGGAAAGAAGCGTTTAAATAACACCTTGAAGACAGTTAACAATGATGATGACGATCATGATGATTGCTATGAAGACCAAAGTTGATAGTCGTGTCCACATCTATTCAAGACAATTATGGGTCTAAAGAAAAGGATTGAAACAAATTGATTCCAAATATAGCTTGAAATAGACATAGCTCAAGTGTAAACTTGTGTTTATTGGAACAATTTAAAGATTCCATTGCGTGATGTGAAGAAGATGGAACAATTAAGCAGCTAAACGATTGTTCGTTTCGGACTTTCAATTTGAACTTATAATTAAACTTGCATTTTTTAATTTAAGTCGTGCCTCACTTGGCTTTTATATTAGTCCAGTCAAATGGTGTTTTGGTGAGAAAAAAAAACTGGAAGTATTTTTCTCCTACAAATTGCACCCCTAAAATGTATTTTTTGGTTGAACGGCTCGGCCGCTAGAGCGCATTGAAAAAAGGACAAAATTGCATACTTTATTGGAAATCCAGATTTTTTGATATTTTCCCACATGCGACAAAGTCATAGAAAATTGGCCCTTCGGTATACGTGCTTCATACATACTTATAGCAAGGCCGCTACGCTACGAACACTCAAACAACGTTATAGTATTCCATAATTAGGCTCATTTTTTCAGCTTCTAGCTTTGGGCTTTGGTTTAAACCTGAGTTAACGCCTGAAAATGTTTTCTGTGAATTGAGATCCTGGAGTTAACTCAACAAATTTGGTAGACTCCACTACGAAAAGTCAATTTCCTTAGTGAAACGTCAATTTCCATAGTGTCGCAATTCGATTTCAATAGATTTTGTAGTTCAAACTTTAAATTAATCCTACACTGAAAAGCTGCTTTTGTATTAATTCGGGTTTATTTCGCGTTCTCAGAGTTAACTTAACACTGAAATACTGGTCCTTAATGTTGTGAAATTTTCTTTTAAATTGACACAAAGAATAGTATCTTTTTCAGACATTTTTTTTTATTTATTTACATTTAAAAATCAAGCGCCGTTATTGCAAGACCCTCTAGATAGGTACATAGGTTCCAAATATGAATTTCCAAGAATCAATGCCAAAAAAAAAAAAATGACAAAGCCTTTCTGCTTTTAGGTCGAATATTGCGACAAAATAAATTATAACTTCGGCCATATTGCTGCTCTATTAACCAAACCCCCCCGTTGTTGTCGAACAAAATTAAACAAAAATAAAACTAACTCTCAACAACCAACCATGTACAAAGGAAGTCTATTAAGTTTAGTGATAAACGATCGCCGCATTGTCGATGCGGAAACACTTGGAAAATGAAAATTGTTCGACATTAATTTTCCACTATTTTCTCCTTGCCCATTTTCATGAATTTAAACCGAGGGAGAGGGTGACCTAGAAGGAAAACTTGAAGCCATTTAGTTCAAATGCAGCCAGTCTGACATGTTGGCAAACACAAAGTGCACTGCATATCACATACAACTATGTAGTCATAGCGTATAGGTATAATGGCCATTTCCGGTAAGGTGCTGCAAGTGCACCGGAACTTTGTCGTTTCTTCTAAGGATTTTTGCGCATTTATGATAAATGCCTTCTTCTGACAGAGTTACTTCTCTAATTTCTCTCTCTCTCCTCACCATCTGATGGTCTGTGAATAAACAGTTTTACTTGTGCAAGCAATAACTGTTTTTTTGTTTGCTTTGCTATTATGACTTAATTCAATATGCAATTTATGATCACCATTCCCTTAACGAGGAGAAGAAGACATCATTACAACTTGAGAAGGGGGTTCCCCCCGTCACCTGTTCGTTTGTCCCAAGAAACAGGCAACAAAAAAAAAAATGTTAAATAAATTATTACTCTGCCATTGACTGCGGCCATAAATAAATTTTTTGGTGGTGAAGTTAACTGGTATTCACCTCCATTTTGTTTGTCCGATTGAATTGGATGTAGGAAGGTAGGTAAGGTAAGGTTATGCGAGTGTTGTACGAAAGCTATGCCGATGAGTAATTGAGTGTCATAATTGGGATTATTTATGGCGAATTCTTGAATCTTTATTGCGATTTGATTGCTTGTTGTTGTGAGTGTTGTTAAAGTATTCAATACCATTAATAGCGGTAAAGAGCTGCTTATGACGATGTTGATGATGACAACGCGATAGTGGCAAGTTGCCGTAACGTCAAACTGTAATGTCGTTTGGGGCAATGAAAATTTATTGGCACTCTACGAATTGAATAGCGTTCTGTCAATATTTTTAATGAGTCGACGTCGTAAACGGCAGAGGTGTAGCGGCGGGACGGCTGCCAGCTTCGCAGTCGTTGTCACTATTTTGCAAAGTTGTCCAAGACGTCGAACTACAAGACGTTGTTAAATTAATGATTTTCTCATTTTTGAGTTTTATTTCTTGATTTTTTGTTCTTGTATTCATAACTACAGTGACAGACAATTCAATTAGAATTTAATTTTATTCGGTCGTTAAATTTGCGGTAATGTAAGGTAAGAGTAAGACCGATAAATAAAAATGACTACATTATACGCGATTCAGTTCATGACAAGATAAATCTTAAGTCAGCGGGGATTGGCTCGCATTGGCAAATCTGTAGAAATTTCCAGATGAGAACTCCTTTCTAGAATGTTCGTTAAGAGCACTGCCAATTTAGACTTTATACAAAAATAATTTTTGTATTTGTTATTTTCTATTAGTCCATTGAAATGTTACATCAACCTTGCATTTTATACAGGGCAACATTTTTTTTGACGGATCTGTAGGTTGGATCAGTGAGAGTGTAAAACCGACTTTTCGGGGCTGAATGCCCCCCCCCCCCATTCGACCGCCATTTTGGAAAAGGGGGCATAAAAAGTTATTCGCGATATCTTGAGAGCCATGCATCGCACAAGCAAGAAGAGAAGCATTTGTGAAGAGAATTTAATTTTCTTCAATTTATGTTAACGCACTTTTTATCGTAAAATTGAAAACAAAAAAGTTATAATCAAAAAAAGATGACCATTGCCAAGAAAGATATCATATTTTTGTTGTTTATTTATTTTATATCCTTTTTAAGATAAATTTCTGAAAACCTTCATCTTTTTTTGGTTATAACTTTTTTGTTTTCAATTTTACGATAAAAAGTGCGTTAACATAAATTGTAGAGAATTAAATTCTCTTCATACATTCGCTGAAATTTTGTTTGTGCGATGTATGGTTCTCAAGATATTGCGAAGGGCGTTTAACGCCCCCTTTTCCAAAATGGCGGCTGAATGGGAGGGCTGTCAACCCCGAAAACTCGGTCTTACACTCACACTGATCCCACCTACAGATCCATCAAAAAAAAATTGTCCTGTACAAAATGCAAGGTTCGGCCAAAATTTTGTAACATTTCAATGGACTATATTATATTCGATTTTATATAAAAACACAAATTTTTAAATTTAAAGAATGAAAAAAGCATAAAATTGTATTCTAATGAGAGATTTTTCTCACTATTTTTTTAAATAATTGACGAACGAATTTTTGCCATTAAAATAACAGTCATAATGATTAACAAAATGTTTAATAGGTTCTTTCCTGGTGGTGTTTGAAAAGATTTAACAAATTTCAGTAAAATAATAAGGCTTTTTCCCATCTTATTATATAAAAAAACTGAACTTTAAATGGGCGTGAATAAGAAGAAAAGAACAACCTATTAGCCCCTTTCTTTCTTTCATTGGTCAAAAATCAAAAACTCATCCAAAAAAACCATTTCCAATAATTTTGGAAAGAAATATCTAATATAAAATATTTTGTTTATTATTGGCCAAAGAAAACAGCAATAATTTATCTAGCACCACCCCATTTAACTCATGTTCTTACTTTACACGCAAACAAATATACACACAAATACTTAACCCGAATCAACGACGCCAACGACTCGAAAATCGTTTAGAATACTTCGTCATGCTTCCATTAAAATACCGCCAAAGAATCTCTCTCTCTCTCTGCCATTCGCAAACTCATCTTATTGCAAGCAATTTTCGTTTTCCTTGCTTGACTGTAAATTATGTGCGGATCTATGGAATACTTAATATATAGGAAATAGCCCAGAACGTTAACGTACAACTTAACCGACCGACAGCTGCAACATCTAGAATGTTACGGCCGCTTTGATCCTGCTGCCAAAGTGTCTTAATAGCGACTGCTTGATGACAGCTTGTCTGCCACTAAACTGAATTCTTCACCGAGCTGTGTGGCACTTCAAAAGGCGTCGGTACTTTTGTTGATGACGAAGCTGGCCGTGGCATAACAGATGTTTGTTTGCCCAATAACACTCCGACACTTGCGCCCATCAACAGCACACTCCTTTTTCTGCTTTGTGTAGACTTTAATTTTTTTTTAATCGAAAAGACCTTGGTCTAGTTTATGTGTATAGGAAATACCTTCTTCCGGTTAACATTAAATTATCTGTAGGCTAAATATTACTTCAAAGCTTTTTTTATTTTCTAAGATATGTTCCAACAAGCGTTTAAAGTATTTTTTTCTTCTCCTTGCAGCTGGACACAAAAAACAGCCCACTGGCCTTGCTGGCTCAGACGTGTAGCGCCATCGGAGCCGATACGCCTAATCCTAAGCTTCTGGCAAACATCGAAAAGTCGACAAAGTCGTCACATAAATCCACAGATTGTCGGGACAAATCGTCGCCGGTAGGAAGTCAGTCTTCGTCGTTGTCGACGGGATCGACGGAGCACCAACAAGTCAAATCTAGCTTTAAGCCTTATGAGTCGAACAACAATCGTTATGACTTGATGGACAATGGTAGCAGTGCAGGGCAAGGCAACCAATCTAGTGTAAGAGTTAAGACGCCAAAAAGCAACACAGCAACGCGATGCGATTCAAACCAAAGTGCCACTTCACAAAGAGACTCACCCGCAATGATTGCAACACCTGGAACGACGACGTCGAATACTGCTGCTCGCAAAACTCCATCGACATTGTCATCGGCATCATCGACGGGTTCGTCGGCAGCAAGCATACACCAGAACGCTGATCAGCCAAATCCTAGTCCACATCGTGCCTCATCCAAGGAATCATTTGGTGGTGGTGGAAACAATAACACGAGTGTGTCACCAGCTCAAAGTAGTCCTGTGTCGAAATCTGTCTCGGAGGCACAGTATATGAAGGCCCTGCATGCGGCATCAATGCAGCCACAGGTATCAACGGCCGGAGGTCAAGCTTATTACTCCGGGTACCCACCGGGTCTGGGGTATCCCATGGACCTAATGACAGCTAGTGCCCTGATGTCTCCACATCATCCAATGTTCAAGGCCGCAGCGATGAGCCCCTACTTGAACTATGCCCGACTTAAAGGCATTGACCCGTCAGCGATGATGACACCAGTATGCCGAGACCCATATTGTACAGGCTGTCCCTCAAGTCCACATTTTCTGAACAAAGCAGCTGGACAGCCATGTCCGGCAGGTTGCCCGCACTGTGAATCTCCGTCCGGCCCAAAGTCAGCAGCGGCAGCTGCCTATGTCCATGCGCAATTGGCCGCCTTGACAGCAGCTTCACAGCTACCATACGTCTGCAGCTGGATTGCCGGTGATGCAGCTTACTGTGGAAAGCGATTCGGCACATCAGACGAGCTGTTTCAGCACCTGCGGACGCACACAGCATCCATGCCTGAATCCATGTTAGCTGCAGCAGCAGCTGGAGGATTTCCCCCAAATCATCCTCTATTTCAAAGAACCTACCCAACGCCACCATTGAGTCCATTATCAGCGACGGGTCGATATCATCCGTACAGCAAACCGTCCATGCTACCTCCCTCAGCTTTAGGCCCACCACCGTCTCTGGCAGGCATGCCAATGCCACCACATCCGTCACTGGCCCAATACTTCTCCCCCTACTCACTATATGGTAATCCGCGCCTGGGTTCATCCCATCCATAGTACGGCAAATAGTTGCATCCAGAAGTCAACCCCAAAATGTGTGCGGAATCTTATTCCACACTTTAATACTTGTTGTATTGGAATTTTCCTCCAATTTTTTTTTATGCAAAAATGTCATATTTTTGCAATTTTATTTTTATTTAAAGAAAAAAAAATCAAAACAATTTTTTAAAAATTTTGTTATTTTATTATTTTCATTATTTATGTTATAACTTTGAACAAGTGATATAAAAATGGATTAAATTAAATTATAATTATTAAAGAAAAAACACACACATACAAATAAATCCACTTGTAAAATTGTAAAATAAAAATATAGTTTAAAATAAACATTTTAAGAAATAATAAAAAAAAAAATAATGAAATAAATTTAAAAATTCATTTATGAAATTTTTTTGTTGTTGATATAAGATAAGTCTGAAGTGAAAAAGTTCTGCTTACCATTTTAAAATTTTTTTTTTTTAGAAAAAAAATGATAAAATAACAAGATTTTAGATGACAATTTTAATAGGATTTTTTTTAGGCGCTGCTGCAACAATGCGATCGCAAGAATAATATTGTTTTCAACAACTTTAAGATCCCCATGGTTTCGATGGAGCGGCGGCGTCTAGGAAAACCTGCAAAAAAGTACATAAGTATGCAATAATTACTTCTTTCCTAAAGGTTAAATCTTCAAGAGTTAAATACTAGAAGAGTGATTGAGTGTTTCATCAATATGATTTTCATTTTTCAAAATGCAAGTGATGCCACTTCAGTCATGTAGATACGTACCAAATTTATAAAAACAAGTTCAAAATGTTGTGCAAGGGATTAGAAACTGTTTTTAAGCTAATACTCACAATCACAAGAAGAATCTTTTTTTCAAAGCACCCAAGGAAAATCTCATCTGTTTTTGACAAAATCCATGCTTTTGGCACATAGAGCAGGACCGGGATAGTTGAGATCCTGTGTAGGATCTTATGGGTTCTCTGATAGAGAACTTTACTACTTAAAAATGCCTTCTTAGATCGCGAAGAAACAACGATTGGCCCAAAGTGATTCTCAGTTCCCAGTTCTAGCTTTGGTTATAAGCAAGCGCAGGAAGATAAAGTCTTTGACTACTTCAAAGTTGTATCCATCCAACGTGACACTTTTCCTGAGTCAACAATGTAAGTAAGTCATATAATACCTCTGTTTTATTTTCTAAAATTGCAAAATTCTACAAGTTAAAGTCGAAAGTTCGTTTATTTTCTAAAATTGCTAAATTCTACAAGTTTAAGGCCAAAAATCTTTTAAAGTTCATATAAACAAAATAAAATTTGCAGTTTTGGGAAGTAAACGAAACCTTATATTAGTTTAACAGCTATATACGTGTTTTACTCTTGTCATAGTTATAACAATTTTCTTTTTTAAATAGCGAAGTTTCTAATCCGCAACTGACAAGTTTTTCATCATCAGTTTATTATTATCGCCTTAACACAAGTAAAGTAGATTTTTTTTTTTTTTTTTTTAATCAACTTCTTGGTTGGTCTGCGTGTCACTTGGGTTGCCTTCGACTTTGCTTTGTTTCCAAGGCGCTGAATTTCATAACACAAAGCCCATGTATCTTCTGCCACCACCATTCCCGCGATAAATCGAACTAAACACTTCCGATCGTATGTGATGTGGTTTTCATACTTAAACCCTATCGCCTTCGAGACAAGGGACTTGGTCGTGGTCGCCGTCATCGTCATCGTCTACACTCTAGGTCGTGCATCGTGCAGAATTATCTGCCATCTAATGGATATGCGAATGCGAAGCACAACTTGGACACGTTATTTTTGTTTCCATCTTCAAGGCAGAAATAGAGTTACCTTTGGGAATTTTAGTAAGCGGCGGAGATTAAAATAAGAAGTTCAAAGACAATTTGTACAAATATTTGATCCATGGCTTAGCAATTTTAACTCGCCGATTCCGGCAAATTAACTGTGTTTTAACAATGGTTCAGGCTGTTATCACATACATATGTATATGTACTTCAACTTTGAACCATCCATCGGTCAAACTCAGTTAATCCACTGAAATCTCTTGAGTTCAAATTGCTGAACTACGGATTAAATATATTGATCCAGGTTTGTGCAACGGGCCCTAAAATTTTCAAAAATTGGATCGGTTCAGAGAAAAAAAAGAAGTCGTATAAATATTTTTAGCACATCATATTATAGAATGTCGTAAATCTCAAAAAACTAAAATTTCACAAAATAAAAAAAAAATAAAATTGTTCCTAATTCCTATACTTTAGCACAAAAAAGTAAACAAAAATCTTTTAAGACCTTTCTTTAAAAGTGTAGTACCGTTTAGTCAGAGTAAGATTAATGTTAAACCTGAGTTAACAAATTTTATAATTCAATTTGACACTAAGGTAACCCTTTAATGAAACTCATGGCGATGATGGTGGCTGTGGCGATCCATGACCGCAGATGAGCTAAGTGATATACATCAAATACTTAGGAGCTAACTACCTTTTGATGCTCCTTTAGCGGGCGGTTTTTTTTTGTTTATTTTGTTTCCCTTACAGAGAGTTGAGCTTCTACACCTAGAGGCAGCAGCAGCAGCAAATTTAGATAAAGGCGCATGAAATGTGCATCGTGATAACAAAGGTGAGATCAGAACGAAAACAGCCAAGAGACAAAAAAAAATGCAATTCTTATGAAGAACTTCTCACATAAAACAACTTTTTAGACGTTAAAAAGGTATAAGTGACTCCTTATTGTTATTATGTGCAAAAAAAAAACACATTTTTTCTTCAGTCTAGGGTTTAGTTTGAGGACAACTTCCGTTCGGTTTACTATATTGGGTTTGGGTAGGGGTTTTTAAATGATCTTGAATTAGCTTTTATAGACTTTTTATTAAATAATGTTTAAATTTACCTTGCAAAGCTATTATCTGGTTTTTTTTTTATTATAAAAATACTAAGCAAATATATAGTAGGGCTGGCCACAAGATGAGACCTAACTCTTCGATAGTTCGATAGTTCCACTTAGGCCGGTCGATAGTTTCGGCGGCCTAAGTGGACCTAAAAATTTAATTTTCCGGTGTAAATATTAAGCACCTTATAGTTTCAAAGACGAAGGCCCTATTGCACCAACAACTTATCACTTATCACTAAGTAAGTCATCATAAATCGTGGTACAATTGTGTTATGGTGGGATGACATAATTTCTGCGGTAATTTTCATTGACCATAAAGTGGACATAAAGTCCATGGATATTATGTGTGGAGGAATTATCAGTCCTATTCTGCTAAACATTCTCGTGAAAGGTTGTATTCTGCTATCCTCCGGAGATAAATAATTGCTCCAAATGTTGTATAAATTTCGATAAAAACTGGATTTAAACAATTAGATTCTTTTAAGAATTTCAAAATATCAGTTAAGATTTGCACTCTAAATATTAAAGATTAAAAAAAAAATAATCTAAGGCAAATTGAATGAAACTTTCACGTGAATCGAAAGTTTCGATCGGATCGAATAGCTGAATATGGCTGTATATCACCCTAAACAACTTAAGCGTATCACGATTAATGATAAATTAGGCTTAGTGATTATTATTAAGTTCTTGGTGGAATAGGGCCCAGTTCTATATTTCTTTCATGAAAACTAAAAAAAGTGACAAAACCGATAATACCGATATGTGGCCAGCCCAGGTAAAGTGAGACTAATCTGCCTGATGACACTTATGTACATGTACGTATGTCCCTATACCTGGCTACCTCCACCTGTTAGGCCGGGTCATGATATAATGTTGTCTTCCTGGCGCTTTCTAATATTTTCCATACACCTGATAAAAAGCGTTTACTCTAGTTACGATATGACCACAAATCGCTCGAAAAAAGCCTCTTACATGTCAAAACCGGCAATCGGTTTTTCTTTCGTGCAAACCAAAAAAAAAGACCACATTATCATGTTAGGCTATAAATTCATTTTCAGAAAATATATTTGCTGCAGCAAATCCTGTCAACCGTTCTAGAAAATATGTGAGGCAACTAGTCCCTCCAAATGACCAACACCACCAGTAAAAGTATCGGCTGTTGGGATGGCAGATCGTACTACTCCTCCCTTTCTATAGATGCGGGTATTATGGTTTATCCCGAGTTATGAATCTGGGCGAAATTTTTTTTTATTGTGTGCCCACTACCTACCATATTCGTAGCGGTAACACCATAAACGGAGGGAGATGTCTCGAGATGAAAAAACTATAAATTGAGGGTGGCAAAGCCGTTATTCTTCTTTGCAGTTGGCACTAAATCAAATTTTATTTCCCTAAATATCAGTGGAATTCCAATGCAGCCTCCACGTTCTGTTAGAATCTATATCTATACACATATACCTACACATGATTTTACTTTTTAAACCTTGTTACCCCACCACTTGGCTTTCACATGGTGTCGATAAATTAAATTTATGTTCGCCATTCCAATTCCAGAGCCGAAGAGTTGGTTGTTAGATGGTAGCGCTTCAAGGAACGGTCATATTGGGCTTGGACGTTTATGTCCTATGGCTGCAAGTGTACCTATACTCACAGTTTTTTTTTTTTTTTTTTACTGCAATAAATGGCCACTAACATTTAGGATATTGGTATACCCTACGTCGCTTGATTGAGGACATAATTTGGATGGTTTTTAGTAGATTTAACTTTTCATATTTTTGGGTAATTTGACATATCAAAATGCCCGAAAAATAATTTTGAATTTCGGTTATTTTAATTGATTCTACGTCACTACAAGGTGAATTTGATATTTTCCATTAAAACATTCCTAAATCAGTAACATTCCATTAAAAAAATTGGTTTAAAATTGTTTTGTTCAGAAACTGAAATCAATCAAGTGACTTAGAGTGTATTCGGGTGTTATATTCGCCCTCGAAAAACACACATTTGAAAATCTATTTTTTTTTTTTTCTATTCCAGAACAATTTTGCTGTGAGTGACATCTGACCATGGCTCCCGTCATCAACCTACACCTATGCACATGTGTTCCAAGTCATAGTCGTTCGTATAACTGAGGTGTATAGCTGGACATTTTTTACGATTAGTATAGGTATAGTGAGGCAAAAATTCCCGATTGCAATTTTTCATTTGCACTGATGGCGCCGGAAATAACTGGAAGGTTATTTTTTTTTTTTTTGTGCTCAAAGCAACCCACCATAAGCCACCACTATGTGCTCTAAAATACGTTAATTTATCATTTTAAATCGCGCGTCACAATGGTCAAGGATTTATGGGTTTATGTTCGTGGAAATTGGTGATATTTAAAAAGGAACAAAGTGAGAGGGATAAAGTGATGATGACTTTGTATATTAAGAGTCACGTTTTGAAACTAGTCGTCGTTGGATATAAACAAAAAGTCGAAGAAACATTAAAATTTGTGACTTTGTTCCCTTTTTTTTTTTTAAGGAGATGACTGAATTGATATTTTGTAAAATATGAAAAAGTCATTAATCAAGAGGCAGGTTAGATTAGCGTACAACCTTAATACGTTCGTGAGCTTTGATAAAGTAACCCTTAGGTCATTCCGAGCTAAAGGTGATTTTTTTAAAAACAAAATCATTCGCTATGACCTTATTTATGAAGACTCTAATAATAATTCCCGTATATGGTTGGCAATCCTCTACCATCAAATCTACTGTGAAATAGGGCTGTCCACGAGATGTTGGAATTTAGAAGCCACAAATCTCAAACTTCAATTGGATATTTATTTTAAAAAATGCAACGATACCGAAAGGATAGGTAGTTCCTAAAAATAAGTTCAATTTTAACGAGACAGACAAGAATTACAATATTAAACATTAAGACAAATTGTCAAAACATCTCAAACAAATAGCAATGCTAATCTGCTTGACAAAAGTTTTCGAAAAAAAATATCTCAATCATTTCCGCATTCTTTCAAATCCCCAGATAGATAGAGAGAGAGATTCAGGGTAACTTTTGAAATAATCCAACTTCATTCCATAAAACAAATTAAATGAGCTCTGATAAATGCCCCACACACGCAGCATAGTAGCCAGCAAGAAGCTTTACGGCCGCAGGGTCCACATAGCACACATCATGGCATATAGCAATCATCTAGAAAGGATGTGACATGTGTGTTGCTATACTTATATACCCACACACACCACCTGTCACCGATGCATCTTCTTTAATGTCAGACATTTTTATTTAAGCAGCAAATTGAAAATTTCAAATATAATAAAGTAAAAATCTCGTTCAAGTCCAAATCCAAATCGAAATATTCCAACCAAACCGAATCGACCAAAAATTCCTAAAAGTAAAATATCTTCTGTTAAGTGCTAAAAATCTGTGAGGGTAATAAATTTTCAAAAACCCGCCACCTCCACCGCCACAACGACCATGAGTTGAGAGGTGCAAATAGTTTTTTGTTGTTGTTTCTTTAATATATGGATGGCATATGTGATGGGGAGTGAGGCGTTTCGAATATCTTTTACACGCAAAGTGTCAACCCTTGCTACCGATCTGACTTCTCGTTAATGGAATTAACAACGCCAGTTAGGTAGGTATAGGATATTTGGGATTGTTTGCATGATGCATGATCTGGAGACATAAATTACAAAATCAAAGGCTTTGCAGAACCTGCGTGTGAGCTGGTGCGTGAGCATGAGCTGAGCATGCACTTTCGTGCCACCATCACCACCTATAGCTGATTGAGACCAACTTGAAAGTGCCTATATTATAGATGGCATACAATACAACTTATTATATTAGGAATGCTCTACAAAAGTCATGGTCGTTAATTATGTTTGGTTTCTTTCTTTTAATATTGTGAAACCAACGACAACTTGGGAAGCAGTGCGAGGGGACGACACCCCTCATATGACAAAAGCTAAACCAAATCAGATTGGATTAGTAATTTTTGTATTTTACTTTTATTTTTAGCAAAAATTTCATTTTAAGCTTAAAAGAACGAGTTTTGAGACACCCTGAAAATAAAAACAAATCATTAAAAAAAACGGCTGGTTTTTTATTTGTCAAAGTTGATATTTATTGGAAAAAAAAAAACTATGTAAGTATATTATGTTAAAAGCAACGAAATCTTCATGAAAGTAGCAGAGTTCCTGATTCATCATGTAATGGAATATTGCAGAATTGTTGAGAGCAGCAAAAATGGTGGGTCATTTTATTGGAGTTAAAGAGAAACATTTGGATAAACAATTAGTAATCTTAGCTCCCTATAACATGGGCATTGCATTTAATGCAATAAAATTCAAGTAAGTATACAGAATTTAGAGTCAATTTATCATGAATAGCATGTCCCTATTTTCGGGACACACTCCTTTTGGAAACGCCCCTCTAAACCCAAGCATTTCTTGACAACTTTAATTTTTAAATTCGATTTTTTACTACGTTTCATTCTGGCGCTGGCAGGCCACACACATTCTCAGTCTATTTTCAAAAAGTGGCGTAGTCTAAACCATGACCTAAAAAAGGGGCCCTTTCACTACGCTCATTTTGGTCAATGCACCTACTTAACAGGGTGTTTTTTTTGCATAATATGCATCAACCCCACAGAAGTTTACACAGAAAACACGCATGGGGTGTAGTTTCATTGAAAAATTATTTTAGAAGATGAAGAATGGACTGCTGAAGCTATAGGCAATTTTTGGAATATTTTTCATAATTTTGCAAACATCGAATTTTATCGATCGAAAGTCTGGAATTTTCTTAAATTTCCAGTTGAAAAATGTTTAAACCGTTATATTGAAGCTTGTGGTTGACGTACAAAAATGTTTGGTATACCAAAATAACCGTTGATTGGTCAAGATTATAATGATATACAAATTATGATATATAATTAATATACAAATATAAAAATCGGTTGGAA
Organism: Epistrophella euchroma; assembly: GCA_947049315.1. Classification (NCBI taxonomy): domain Eukaryota; kingdom Metazoa; phylum Arthropoda; class Insecta; order Diptera; family Syrphidae; genus Epistrophella; species Epistrophella euchroma. The sequence goes on from OX346248.1 coordinate 60,237,458, forward strand.
AATGGAGACGCAATTTTCCATTTTGTCAAAAACCAGCCTTTTTTGCTTTCCAAGCCTCTTAGTCGTGAAAATTGTATGGACACCCATACATTTCCCATAACGGAAATATTCGTGACCAATGTAGCTTTCCATAGACACCTCAACTTTAGAGATCAGAGCAGTATTTTCCGAGAAAAACACGATTTTGTGCAGCATAATTGGAAATTTTCCATTATTTCATACATTTATTCAGTAAAAATTATCGAACATAATTTAGTACGTCAAATCTAGGAATGGTCAAAAAAAGCGTGGTAGAAAAAGGGCAGTGGCATAAAAAGGCCGTGGCAAAATGGGGCGGTCTAAAAAAAGGGCGGGGGGGTCTAAAAAGAAGCATACCTAAAAAGGGGCGTGGGCTAAAAAAAACAAAAAAAAAACATGCCCCTCTTTTGACCATGCCTTTTTTAGCCTACTACCTGTTTTTGACACGCTCTTTTTGGTCACATTACTTTGCAGGGCGTTTTTTGCATAAAATGCGTCAACCCTGTGGAGCTTGTAAGTTTGGTTTAAAAAAAGGAAAAAACCGTGTGAAAAAGGGTCTATTTTCACTTAAACATCATTTTGGAAGATAAAGCATGAATCGCTAGAGCTGTAGGCAATTTTTGGAAAATTTTTCATAATTTTCCAAACATCGAATTTTATCGATCAAAAGACTGGAATTTTGTTAAATTTCCGGTTGGAAAATGTTTAAACCGTTATATTGAAGCTTGTGGTTAACGTACCAACATGTTTGGTATACGAAAATGACCGCTGATTGCTCAAGATTATAACGATATAAAAATTTTCACAATCGGTTGGAAAATGGAGTCGCAATTTTCCATTTTGTCAAAAACCATCCTTTTTTGCTTTCCAAGCCTTTTAGTCGTGAAAATTGTATGGACACCCATACATTTTCCATAACAAAAATATTCGTGAGCAATGTAGCTTTCCATAGACACCTCAACTTTAGAGATCCGAGCAGTATTTTCCGAGAAAAACCCGGTTTTGTGCTGCTTAATTGGAAATTTTCCAATTTTTCATACATTTATACAGTAAAAATTATCAAACATAATTTAGTACGTCAGATCTGGGAGTGGTCAAAAAGAGCGTGGTAGAAAAAGGGGGCTGGCATAAAAAGGGGGGGGGTCTTGGTCAAAAGAGGGGCACGGTTAATTTCTTGTACCTACATTTTATTCCTCGCCCCTCTTTTAGTGCACGCCCCTTTTTAAGATCACGCCCTTTTTCTGCGTCATGCTTCTTTTTAGACCACCCCCTTTTTACCGCGGCGTTTTTATGCCAATCCCCTTTTTCTACCGCGCTCTTTTTGATCACTCCCAGATCTGACGTACTAATTTATGTTCGATAATTTTTACTGTATAAATGTATGAAAAATTGAAAAATTTCCATTTATGCAGCACAAAACCGGGTTTTTCTCGGAAAATACTGCTCGGATCTCTAAAGTTGAGGTGTCTATGGAAAGCTACATTGCTCACGAATATTTTCGTAATGGAAAATGTATGGGTGTCCATACAATTTTCACGACTTAAAGGCTTGGAAAGCAAAAAAGGATGGTTTTTGACAAAATGGAAAATTGCGACTCCATTTTCCAACCGATTGCGAAAATTTTTATATCGTTATAATCTTGAGCAATCAGCGGTCATTTTCGTATACCAAACATGTTGGTACGTTAACCACAAGCTTTAATATAACGGTTTAAACATTTTCCAACCGGAAATTTAACAAAATTCCAGTCTTTTGATCGATAAAATTCGATGTTTGGAAAATTATGAAAAATTTTCCAAAAATTGCCTACAGCTCTAGCGATTCATGCTTTATCTTCCAAAATGATGTTTAAGTGAAAATATACCCTTTTCCACACGGTTTTTTTCCTTTTTTTAAACCAAACTTACAAGCTCCACAGGGTTGACGCATTTTATGCAAAAAACGCCCTGCAATGTAATGTGACCAAAAAGAGCGTGTCAAAAACAGGTAGTAGGCTAAAAAAGGCATGGTCAAAAGAGGGGCATGTTTTTTTTTTGTTTATTATAGCTCACCCCCTATTTTTAGGTATGCTTCTTTTTAGACCCCCCCTCGCTTTTTTTTAGACCGCCCCATTTTACCACGGCCTTTTTATGCCACTGCCCTTTTTCTACCATGCTTTTTTTGACCACTCAAAGATTTGACGTACTAAATTATGTTCGATAATTTTTACTGGATAAATGTATGAAATAATGGAAAATTTCCAATTATGCTGCACAAAATCGTGTTTTTCTCGGAAAATACTGCTCTGATCTCTAAAGTTGAGGTGTCTATGGAAAGCTACATTGCTCACGAATATTTTCGTTATGGAAAATGTATGGGTGTCGATACAATTTTCACGACTAAGAGCTTTGGAAAGCAAAATAGGCTGGTTTTTGACAAAATGGAAAATTGCGTCTCCATTTTCCAACCGATTTTCAAAATTTGTATATCATTATAATCTTGACCAATCAACGGTCATTTTGGTATACCAAACATTTGGGTACGTCAACCACAAGCTTCAATATAACGGTTTAAACATTTTTTAACTGGAAATTTAAGAAAATTCCAGACTTTCGATCGATAAAATTCGATGTTTGGAAAATTATAAAAAAAAATCCAAAAATTGCCTACAGCTCTAGCGATTCATGATTTATCTTCCAAAATGATGTTTCAATGAAAATAGACCCCTTTCCACACGGTTTTATCCTTTTTTTAAACCAAACTTACAAGCTCTACAGGGTTGACGCATTTTATGCAAAAAACACCCTGCAAAGTAATGTGACCAAAAAGAGCGTGTCAAAAACAGGTAGTAGGCTAAAAAAGGCATGGTCAAAAGGGGGGCATGGTTTTTTTGTTTATTATAGCTCACCCCCCATTTTTAGGTATGCTTCTTTTTAGACCCCCCTCCCTTTTTTTTAGACCGCCCCATTTTACCACGGCCTTTTTATGCCACTGCCCTTTTTCTACCATGCTTTTTTTGACCATTCCCAGATTTGACGTACTAAATTATGTTCGATAATTTTTACTGAATAAATGTATGAAATAATGGAAAATTTCCAATTATGCTGCACAAAATCGTGTTTTTCTCGGAAAATACTGCTCTGATCTCTAAAGTTGAGGTGTCTATGGAAAGCTACATTGCTCACGAATATTTTCGTTATGGAAAATGTATGGGTGTCGATACAATTTTCACGACTAAGAGCTTTGGAAAGCAAAATAGGCTGGTTTTTGACAAAATGGAAAATTGCGTCTCCATTTTCCAACCGATTTTCAAAATTTGTATATCATTATAATCTTGACCAATCAACGGTCATTTTGGTATACCAAACATTTGGGTACGTCAACCACAAGCTTCAATATAACGGTTTAAACATTTTTTAACTGGAAATTTAAGAAAATTCCAGACTTTCGATCGATAAAATTCGATGTTTGGAAAATTATAAAAAAAAATCCAAAAATTGCCTACAGCTCTAGCGATTCATGATTTATCTTCCAAAATGATGTGTTAATGAAAATAGACCCCTTTCCACACGGTTTTATCCTTTTTTTAAACCAAACTTACAAGCTCTACAGGGTTGACGCATTTTATGCAAAAAACACCCTGCAAAGTACTGTGACCAAAAAGAGCGTGGTCAAAAACAGGGAGTAGATCTGACGTACTAAATTATGTTCGATAATTTTTACTGGGTAAATGTATGAAATAATGGAAAATGGTTTTAATGCATATCACTTAATTCTAAATGTACAAATACTTACTTTATGACGCACCTGTTTACTTAAATGGCTATTTCCTTACGGAAGAACATTGTGGAGTGCATAAACTTTACCTTGCTACAAATATGATTCCATTTTCATTTTTTTTTAATTAAAACATTTATCCATTTTGTATTCAATTACTCTTTTATTTCATATCATCAATGTGTTTCTCTCTCTCTCTCTCTCTCTCTCTTTCTCGTTCTGTCACTTTTGTTCAAAGCTGAGGGTAGGTATTACAAAAAAGAGGGCGTGGTCAAAAAGTGGTGTGGTCAAGAAATTGCATGGTTTAAAAGAGATGTATTTTTATAAAAAAAAATTGTGTTTTTAAAAGGATATATGGCCAAACAATTTGTTTACCACGCTCCTATTTTGACCACGTCGCTTTTTAGTTGCATCGCATTTAACCGCCATTTATCACTCATTCTTAGACCTCCACAAAAAACGGATATGTTACTGAACTCTATTTGTTTAAATTTATGACATTTTTATTTTATAAAGGTAGAAAAAGAAAACAAAAAAAAACGGAAAAGCTCTAGATTAATACCATAGTTATAGGTCTCGTGTTTAATAACAATTCTACATAAGACCACTTTATCATTCTAGCCCGCTTAACTTAGAGAAAACCATAGAATTAACCCCTTAAATATGGCACCCGACCGAAAAATTCCATTTTTTTACTATATTAACTATTCTTCATACTTAACTGTAAGTGAGAGAGAGAGAGAGAAGGGTGAGAGGCTTACCTTAGCACTATAGTCAGGAAAAAAAATTAACCTCATTAGTTGCCTTTGTGATGTCTTAATGAGTTGTGTTTTTTTTTTCTTTCATAACAATAATTCGTCCGTAGCAGCAGCGGTGAGAAATCACGATGATACCTTCCACTTCTACTACCATGCGCCATAGCTTCTCTTTCCAAACAAATCTCGAAAAGACCCCGCAGATAGACCATCAGCAACAAAGAAACTTTGCCGCCTCCATCATCAGCGGAGTGATACGAACGCTCGAACGGACGGGTGCGGGCAGTTGTTTTTTGTTTGACCATTTTGGCATAGACGATGAAGCCTCAACTTACGACTTTATTCATCCCATACCGGGCCTATGAGTTATTGGGGTAATTTATGAAAATTTATTACTGTAAATGATATACCTATCTGATTAAAAGAATGGAAAATAGGTTAATAATAAAGGGCTTTGTTTTTTTTTTTGCTGCGGCTTGTTTTTGTAGCACGTTTTTGGCAGTTATTTGTTGTCTTGTATCTGTATTAAGTAATAAGCCAACAGAGTGATGAAGTTATTCCAGGAGCAAAATTAAAATAGTTTTTTCCATTGCCTCCCGGCCGGATCTTCAGTTTTCTGAAAAAAAAAATAAAAGGAAATTGTTAAATTCCAAAATTGAATAGTTAATAGTAAAATATTAACCCCCCCCCCCTCCCCTATTAATAAACGAAAAACTACGGAAATAAAGACTTGCAAATTTTTGAACTTGTAGTTCGTATTAATAAATTTGTAGGTAATGGTCTGGGACATGTGACAGCGAGCGGACAACTTAACTCGGTATACCTCCTCCCTTTGTCTACCCTCATGATGACCATGGGTGAAAAAAAGCATAAGCCAGAGCCTATAAATTAAACACGACAATACCCAAGAACAAAGCTGCTTACCCTCTGCACCCCTCTCCTGACCACTAGAAGAAAAATATTGGTGATGAATAGAAAAGCTATGACGTGGCAAACAAAAATACCATCTCGAAGAAAATTACACTTCACAAAATTAAAGCTCACATTTAGTGCTCGCGTAAAGCATAATAAGAAGGCGGCGCCGCCGGCGATACAAATGACCAAAAGTCACTTCATTTAAGGCAGCCGTCGAGAAAACGTCAGGGGTAGCACAAAGGTAAGAGTCAAAAATAATAATAATTAAAAACTTACCCACCCTTGTCAGTGATTGCCGGATACGTCCGTGATTTTGCCTGATTTGTCAGTGATTGCCGGATACGTCCGTTGATTTTGCCTGCTTTGTCTGTGATTGCCAGACTTAATTACGGAGCGCAAAAACAAAATCGCAAATTAGATGCGAGGAAAACCTGTTGACGCCAGGCGCAAAATTCAACAGCAAGGACAAGGACTTTAAGGAACCGAGGAAAGGCGAAGAATACAGATTGTTACATTAATTTAAGCAGTGTTATTAAATAATAGATACAAAATAAAGGAAAGGGCCTAAAAAGAAGCTTCTTGCTTCTTTAGGGGAACACCGATAGACCGCGCAAGCTTAAGCCCTAGCTACAAACAAAAAGTACCTAACCTCACTCCGAATCTCTGATTCAAATTAAATAATAGAATATTTTAAGTCAAAACGCGAAAGAACAACGAAGTATTGACTCACCTTCTTTTCAAATTTCGTTGAATTTTATCGGTTCATTGCTTCTTGACTGGTATGTCATCTTCTTCCATGCCAGCCTTGACTGGTTCTGTTGCCATTTCAGAAGCTTTCACCCAAAACCACGTGTGCGAGTGTGGCGTTAGTTTTCCAAAACTATTGGTACAACAGCAGATATTGGCACTGGATTCGGGGTTTTTGTTCAGCGGTGATAACTGGCTCATCTTCAACTACCGAGATATTAAGTGAAGCTGCTTTTGCTGATGTGATTTTGTGATCGTTAGTTTGGAAAAACTCCGTTTTTTTTATCTGCATATGCGGGGGCTTATTTTCATTTCCGCTTATATAATCGGTTAAGAAATTGTTGAAGGATTCTACAGCTTGTTCACATCTGGCATTCCTCATAAAGGCTGAGAAAAGATCTGCTGCAAAAATAAAAGCATATTATTCAAGGACTAGACTAGAGAAATGCCAATTTATAACAGTTCTAAAAGTTTATTTCCCTTAAAAGATGGTAAGCATCATCTTCACGTGACTTATCGTGGTTTTTATAAATTAAAATGTTATAAATTGGCATTTATACAAAAGAAAAGGTCTGTTCCTTTACTTTGAAACTCTGTGATTTTCTGTGCATTTTACTGTTATTTTATTTTTTTATATGAACTTTGACAGAACGTTAGACTGAAAGTCACACAAATGCACAGAAAATCAGAGAGTTTGAAAGAAAAGGAACTAGGCTAATATAAAGGCTCTTCCAAACCGGAAACTTTCGGAACGAAAAATGTTCATAGTTTGGGTAGGTTATCACAAGGTACGTTAATTGTAAACAGGCGAAAGCTTCGCGTTGGTTTGGTAGAGCCTAAAATGTTAGTAAAAACAATTTACTTCGTATGTTTACTCAACTAGTATTGTCGTTTGTTTTGTTTGTTATTTCAATTTAATGTGCCATTAAACATTAAAGCTGCTACACTATATTTCCCCTTGTTTTGTTAAATGCTCTTTTTTTTATCAATATTGACATGATAAGTATATGTATTTAAAAACTATGACTGGGTACCAGAAAAAGAAAATTGTGCTTACTTAAATAAGAAATAATTAGCAAAGAACTTCCTGCATTAATTTTATAATCTCATTTAAAATGTCATGTTTGATAACAACTGTCATAACATTATCAAAGCTGGGTACCTAACGTCAAAAACCTGACAGCAGCAATAATTTTGTTTTCTTAATTCAATTCTTTTATTTACATATCGTCAATTAGAGAGGGAAAATGGAAACTTGAATGTAAAAAAAATCATTGCCATTTAATTAAGCAAACTCATAGCAATTTTAATTTATCAGTTTTATGTTAACTAAAGTGGAGAGTGTAAATCACAGTATTTTTTTTTTGACGTTTAAATTGCACTTTAATTGCTTGGTTGCAGTTAAAACACATCACCTGCTCTCATATGCTTTTTAGCACAAACTTGAGAGTAATACACAGAGTAATAGTAATGTTGTATATAGATATGTGTGTACGTCATTAGCTTCCTGCTGTCATGTAATGTTATTGCCACAAAGAAAGTTCGTCTTTGCGCATATTATAGCGCTTAGAGCGAAATGAGTCCATTTCATGATTGTTATCATCATAGTTCATTGTACATAGCTTCTTAGTTTAGTTCGTTATTCGTAACGAAGAACTCGAGGATCAACCATTGCAATCTCTCTTCTCTTTACACTTTGCTAGCCATAGTCATAGATAGAGACGATGTGATTCAAATAAATCATGTCAGTTTGGCGAGTGACTGAGTGTCGGCATGAATTAGCTTCTACTCAAAGTAAACATGCATCTCAACTCTTAAGTATCACTTCACTCTTTCATGGTCCTTGGCTACGTTTTTTTTTTGTTATTTATTTTCTACGTTTGAAAAAGAAGCTGCCGCCACTGTCTTTGAATGAGGCGTAAGCATCCATTCAACCGTCACTCGGTTACATTCATATATCTATTCGTGACTAATCGCAGTTTTTTTTTTTAATTTGTTGTTCTTATGCTATGCCGCCCGCCACAACGACTTAATGGCTGTTGGTGTAGTGTGTAGTTACGCAGGAAGAAGAATCACCCTCAGTCAAAATGTTTACGTGTCAATTGAATCTTTAAAGCGGATGCAAGGAAAACTAACCAGCACAACACCATCCTTGTAAGACATCATTTACATTAGGAATATGTAAACTTTTACAAAATAGTAACAGATTAATTCAAACAAATCATCACGAAATTAATACAGAATAAGTACAATACAAATAAACTAAAACCCTTAACTTCGACAGCTGATGGTAAAGTTAGACAACGTTTATAAATACGATTGAAAATTTTAATGGCCGACCATTACTCAAAGTAAATGTTTTTGTGATTAAAATGGTCTAACTTTTACGATGTAATTTCTAATTTAAGGTATCCAGATATTTCGGCTATCCGAAAGGGATCTGGATACAGGATCACATATCCAGATAGGGCCGGATATCGGGATTCGGATCTAGGATCCGAGCTCCGACACTATCCAAATAGTTTCAACGATTGTATTTAGCTATCCGAATTCCGAACTGGAAGGATTAAATATCTACGCGCCACCGACAGTAGGCTGATTAAAGCCCAAAACAGATGTGCAGCTTTTTCCAAGGCAGCGAAATAAAATTTACACAGGTTCTTATGAGAGCTGACATATTCCAGGCTCTGCATGCAGCCTTTGCTGCACGATATCTCTATTTCTAAATTCGCTGCATGGGAAAAGCTGCACATCTGTTTTCGGCATAAAGAACGTGGGCCTTACGTGTAGGAAGTTACCGGTTATATCTTCCGTGAAATACTTAACATATCACACGAACACGTTACAAAAGGTTGCTGTATGTTGATTGGGTACGTTCAATAACAAAAACACACGAGTACCTAGACTCGTAAACATCATGCCTGGCTCCCGACACTTATACGCATTTGTTTCACTTCTTTTGAACTCTCAACACTATTTACGAGTGTTTTTTCTTCCTGATTTTATTTAGAAGTTCCCTCTGAACACGAAGAATTATCCAAAAAAACATCATTAATGTAAATGAAAATCAAACTCCAAATGATTGCTGTTTTCTTTTTACAGACTCAGCTCGGAGCTTGCTCCATAAGCTCAAGATAAATTGACCGAGTAAACGGAGCACAAAGCTGAGCGCAGCCAAGTTCATAAAATGTTCATGTGATTTGAGAGATATGACAATTCAGTGTTTAGATGTGTTTCTCATAATTAAATCGGAAAGCACTGATCATGCTCTGCTCAGAGCTTACTCGATTCGCTCTGACTCTGCTCAAAGCTAAAAAAGAAAAACCCCTATTGTACAAAACCCAGTGAACATATTCATTGACAAACAACCGTAGCTAAACAAATTATATTTTGAAATAAATTTATCAAAAAGGACATGATGCAATGAAGGGATTTAGACCTTCAGTTTTTGACAGAAGTAACACATTTGAGGAATAAATAGAATCGGAACGTGTCTCGCCAAACTAGTTTTTGATGACAATGAATTAAGCCATTTTTGCTACGACCAATAACTAATGGGATTTTCCAATAAAATAAATCAATTTATTTTTGATTTGGATCTGTCAAAAACATAATTTCCCCTCTTTTTACTTTACATTGGGCAAAATAAATTGATTTATTTTTGATTTTAAATCAAATTTGCAAATCTAAATTTTTCGGCAGATTTACCCCTCCTTGTACTAATACCAACATAAATCCAGCTGTCAGTTTGCAAATTTTTTTTCGTTGATATTTCGGTTGTGAAAATTATATTGAAAAATGTGGAAAATAATTGCTAATAAATAAATGGTAGCAGTTTAAAATGAACCGGCAACTTTATCAAGTTCATATTTTCTCTTCTAAAAGTAAATCGAGGGATGAAGATTTTTTTGAAATATTACATAGAAATAAAAGCTATAATTTGGCAACATCATCTCTTGCAGATTGTTTTTTGATGCAATCGGATATAAATAACTTCCTTAAATGGTGTGACTGCAATCATCTTGAGCTAAATTATTTAAAATGTAAAATTTTTAGTGCAACAAGATCGCCTTTACTTATCGACTTTGATTACAAATTTTTTGATGTTAGTCTTCTCAAGGTAAATGTTGTTAATGATCTTGGAGTGCTTTTTGATTCAAAGCTTGATTTTAGATCTCATATTGATTATATAGTGTCTAAAGGTAATTCTTTGCTTGGTTTTTTGAAACGGAACTCGAATGATTTTAAGGATGCTTATACGCTTAAAACTTTATTTATGTCCTTAGTTCTTCCTGTTTTAGAATATTGTTGTGTAGTTTGGTCTCCTTTCTATGACTGCAATATTTTAAGAATTGAACGGGTTCAAAAAAGATTTACACTTTATGCTTTACGTAAGCTTAACTGGGCTGATGGTTCCTTGCCAGATTATAAATCTAGGTGTTCCCTTATTGACCTAAAAACACTTAAATGTCGTAGGCAAGCTCAATGTATATTGTTTGTTAAAGATATTTTTGATAATAAAATAAGCTCTATTGACTTGCTTTCATTATTGTCCTTCTATGTCCCAACTAGAGTTTTACGAAATAGAAATGAGTTATTTTACATTCCTCGTCATAGAACCAATTATGGGATTAACGAACCTATAACGCGATCCTTAAAACTGTTTAACACGGTTTGTAGTGAAACAGATCTTTGCATGATTAGAGAATGTTTTAAGAGGAAAGTACTTCAACTATGTAATTGATTTATGTTCATGATAATTTATTTTCTTTTTTTTTTAATTTTACTAAATTATTAATATTGTTAATATTATATTTTGTATATTTTATTTTTTGTTAATTTTGTAATCAGCAGATCCTTGTTATCAATTGATGAAATAAATAAATAAATAAATAAATAAATAAATAAATATAATGCAGCGACAAAAATAAATCATTTTTTCAGTGAAATCTAAATTTACCAATGGAAAACCCCATAAGAATATAGGTACCTACATTGCCATTTTGAATGAACTGTCAAATGGAAAATTTATTGGTTTTTCACGTTTATCTTATCTCTTATTGAAAAGTACTTATAAGATTTTGTTTTGTAAGTAATGTGACTCTCACTAAAGTAAATTATCATTATTTTCGTTAAAATTCAAAATTATTGTTTTTTAAGAAATTATAAGAAAAATTTTCGAAAAATATTTTTTTTGTGAAATTTTCTACAAAATACTTTTATTTTTTTCGGTACAAGCAAACGAAGCACCTGCTTAAAATTTGGATTTTCGGAGTAGGTGTTCCAGTTGGTATGAATAAAATGCCTTACCATTGCATTGTATTTTTAAGAGCACCTTCTTTGATTCCTCTGTATGGAATAGCTGCACTGAGCACGAGAGTGTTAAGCCGAAAACAGATGTGCAGCTTTTTCCCCATGCAGCGAAATTAGAAATAGAGATATCGTGCAGAGAAGGCTGCATGCAGAGCCTGGAATATGTCAGCCCTCATAAGAATCTGTGTAAATTTATTTTCGCTGCATTGGAAAAAGCTGCACATCTGTTTTCGGCTTTAATATTCATTGCACTTCATGTATTCCCATCTCATATTGTAGTAGATTTTTAATGAACGTTCTCGGACGTTCATTAAAAATCTCCGATCTCCTTAGAAGGAGCAGAATGCTTTCTGCTGAACCTGCCTGCTCATGGTATACACACAAGTATGCCTTTTTCAGAAGAATACAAGGCTTTGAAAGGCAATTTATATAAGTACAAGTTCTCAATCCAGCTTAGCGACATTAACGCAAATTCTGTACTTTTGCTGGATGCAAAAAATTAAATACTATTGCCTAAGAACTACATTGTTATTAGGTTGCTTTTGGAGCATTTACATAGAACAAACATACACATATCCCACAGGGCGCTTGTATAGCAATTTCACGACAGGAATATTGGAAACATTGGCAGAGAAGCAAGATCAGTGATTTCTCATATGTGAGAAATCCAGGCCAACATCCCTAGCGCAGCTGATGTGCGATCTACCAATGGAAAGAGCAACACCAATTTCTTTTAATATTAAATTATTGACCATAATCACAATTCTACCGATTCGTTAGTTAAATTCCAATACTCCTGTAATGCTTCCAAACATTTACTGATTTTTTGGCTCAAATTTGAAAAACTAGGAAGTATTCTAGCTACGATGTAGATTAATTATATTTAAATTAAAAACATCTTTGCAACAAAGTAGGTTGCTTTGTAGGTAGGTACATAAATATAGGTAGGTACCTACTTCTTCAACTTTCAACTACCTCCAGGATCCAGAACAAGATTCATCAAGACTATGATCAATTGCAATGCTGTTTAGTAAAGAAGTGTATTAATTCTTGTCACGACACACTCCAAAACTTACAAACACATATGTCACTTCACGCTAAATTTATTTCCCGCACATTTGGTATCCTACAATACCTTCTTTCTATACCTATCTATACAATGCCATGCAAAACAGCTCCCCGTCAGCGTCAACCTGATGCTTCTTTTTATTTAAGTTTTCGAGGAGCATGTAAGCCAGGTAGCTCAGTTCGGATACACTCCGGTCCGAAGGCGGAACATTTCTGTTCCAGAGTGAAGAGACAGACAAATGATCTTGTTATACCGATCGCTATCTGCATCTCTCACTCTGCGGCAGCACTTTGCTAGTAATACGCTGAGGAAGACACGAAATGTATCTCATAAATTTGCACTCCTTTTGGCTGTGTAGAAAATGTGACAACATAACGAGCATAGCTAGATATATGCATAGAGGTTCAAGGCAGAGTGCCAGAGTTGCAATTCTTTCGTACCTAACAACACTGCATCCGTATCCGTTTCGTAGCCATCCCACCAGCAGAGGGTATACCTATATTATACTTGTGCTGAGTTGAGCTGAGCTGATCATCAGCGATGTAGTCAAGCTGATGGACTTAAGGTAGCATGTTACTTCACCCGCTAGGTGCAGTTATGTTCACTGGAATAGATTTGTATGCAAATGCGGACCAAACCAAGGGTTTTTGCATTTTTTAAGCAAATTCCTTGGTGGTCGTGGTGCACACAATGCAGAAGATATGCATGTTGTTTGAGACGGTCGTGAGCAAGATACGTACATACACAAACAGGTACAGAATATTCTGCTTCTCCTATCTAACTGTTGTACTTATAGATCTTGAATTTGAATAATTAGGTATATTTTCGATTTTTCTCTCACTTTTTATAATAAAAAAAGGAGCAGAAGTGAACACAGAAACCCGTTAAATTTAAAATCCAATTGAGCTACGCAAAAATCCATATTTGATCTGATTTCACTTTTAGTTCTCTCTCTTGAGACAAGCCGAAAAACATATTATTCCTAAATCAAAAAAAAAAAAAAAAAAAAAGAAAGTTGATTCCGCTTAATTGAAGCGATAGTTTATTAATGCGGTAATTGTAGACTTTGAAAATTAAGCAGAAAACCGTAAGAACAGAGTAACTAGTTTAAAAAATAAAAATCCTGAAAAAAATCAAAAACAATTTTCCTTCCCAGAAGAAGAAGATTCGCAATTCAATGACCAATCAAAAAGTCTTTTATTTTTAAAGGAAATTATAAAAATTATTATGACATAAGCCTATTTGATTTTTTAATTTTTTGTATAACAATTTTATATTTCTGCCTCAGGTCATTTTGGAAATTAAAGCAATTCAAATCTAAATTAATAAATTAATTAACATACCACCACAAACAATTCTATACAATCTCATCACTCATCACTCAGAGACATGAAAGAGGTGACAGCTTATTTCACGGTATTGTGCGATTGATCTGTCATGGCATATGTTAATTAATTCTTTATAACTTTGACAGAAACAAAATGTCTTAGCATGAAATTTTGTTATGTCAGTGAGTGAAAATACATAGTTTAAACGAGTGGGTGGTCTTGCAGTTATTATACCTATACATATCTACCACACACATATGCGTACGTCTATGTATAAATATTAATTATTTTTATTCAGATGAAATTGATGGTGTTGATTCATGAATGTCTCATTCTCAACATCATGATCGCAATTATAATGATCTGTCAAATGGAAAAAGGTGATGCTGAGCTTATTTGTAGATAAATTAAAATTTCATTTCATTTGAAGTGAGAAAAGTGTGTTTTTTTTGTATGATAAAATGAATTATGCATAACTGTACAATTAATTACAAACAGTAATTAAGCTTAAAAGACATCAAATGGAGGGAAATAAATTGAATTGAATAAAATAATAATTATCTTCTTTTTTTATATTTATTTATTTATTTATTTATACATTTATAAAAAAATACAAATTTATAAATAAATAAATAAATACTTAGAAAGAAAAAAATTGAAATAAAGTTGCATTAACTCCCATAACGTGTGGACAAAACTACAATACCAGGTGACTTTTGTGTGTTTATGGTTGCAGATAATTTGATTTCAATTATATTTTTTTGTAAATAGCACTGCAAAAACAAATAGCTATAAAAATATTTAATTTAAGTAATAAAATAAACGAACCATGGGTGGCAGAGTGCATTGTTCAACAACCATGAGGGAATTGATCCTTAAATTCACACTGGAAGGAAAATCTCAGCGGGAGGTGTTTAGAATTATTGGGAGATCAAAACAATTTGTTTTTATTACGCTACAGCCCCAAAAACCTCATAGAAAAACAGGCCGACCTCGAAAAACAACACTTAGAGATGTAGCCAAAATAAAACGACTTTCAAATAAAGACCCCCTTAAAATCACCCGCAAATATTAAATTGGTTCTGAACTAGCACGTCTCTTCTTGAACAGTTCGAAGAACACCATCTCTTCGGAAGAAGTCAAAAGAGAAGTTAAACTTCTTACTTAAAGACACCAGAAAAATAGTAGGTATTCAATTTGTAGTAGCCGTGGCGTGATGGTTAGTGCGATGGACTGTCATGCCGGAGGTCTAAGGTTCGATCCCCAGCCTCGCCACCTATTTATTTAAAAAAAGAAAAAACGGCTACTGCCTCTTGCGAGGAATTGACAAATCCTCCAAGAGTATCTCCTGTCACAGAAAAGTGCCGCTCGTTAGCCGTTCGGATTCGGCAATAAACTGTAGGTCCCCTCCATTCCTGCAGACACGCACACAGGAATGGTTGAGAGTTGTAAGTCACTAGGCCCTAGTTTTTCATGAGCTGTTGCGCCATCAAATTTATTTATTTATTTTTATTCAATTTGCAAAAGATCATCTAGAAAAAATGGCGCAATATTCCCGGGTCTGATGAAAGTAAAGTAAATTTCGTGGGATGAGATGGTAAGAGATGGGTCAGGCGTCCAGAAACATAGCATACCAGCCGCAATTCACCAGGAGAGAAAGAAAAATAGCTGAGTTTTATTTATTTAAATTAAAAGCTTATTATTGGTCCTATTGTTTTGTCCGCCACTGTATATAAAAATGAATCTCTTTTCGTACGCGCATAACTCGGCTAAACATCATCCGATTGGGTTGCAGATTTTTTTGCTGGATTTTTATTGAACCAGATAAACACACAACGGAGTCGAAAATTGGAAAATTTGACCGAAAATTACAAAAATTCGACCGAAAAAGTAGGAAACTCGTGAAAACGCCTTGAAATTTTAAAATTTCTGAAATAAAATTGTGTTCGTACACACATAGCTCGGCTAAACACCATCCGATTTGGTTGCAGATTTTCTGTTGGATTTTTTTTGAATCAGATAAACACACAATGGAGCCGAAAATTGGAAAATTTGACCGAAAATTACAAAAATTCGAACGAAAAAGTAGGAAAATCGTGAAAACGCCCTAAAATTTTTAAATTTCTGAAATAAAATTGTTCATTAAAAATGTGCTATTCCATCTACGGAAATTTGTATCCATTTACATTTACTAACTATGTTTCCTAAATAAAAAGGACAGCAAGAATTTCGTAATAACTTAAGAGCTCCTAAACGCCACTTTATGATTGAACTAACCCATAAATTGACATTAAACTTAACGTATTAAACGTATTTATCTTTTTTATTACGATTTTTGAGGTCAATAAGGTTCATTATAACTTTCAACTAATTACACTGACCACAAACCTGGCTAGTATTTACTATTAAATTGTGAATTAAAATAAAAAGTATTTAAACGAGTTAAAATAATGGAATGCAATCAACGGCTCTTACATAGACAAACAATAAAATTTCAAATACAGTACTACGTCGGTAATTTAAAAGTTCCACTAATTCCAAATTCTAAAATCTTCTTTTAATTCGAAAACTTGTCAAAATTGGTAATTACGTCATTTACGCCTGTTAAATATATTTTTCTCCCACAAATCAAATTTAACACTTAAATCAATTTTCACGAACACCAAATCAAAAATACAAAAACAACAACAACACAACGTAGTTTACGAAATTAAATGTGAAGGTAAAGAGAATGAGCAATGTGATCTGGTGTACATAGGACAGACAAAGAGAAACTTAGGAACAAGATTAACTGAACACGAAGCAGACATAAGGAAAAGCAAAGAGAATACAGGGCTTGCACAGCATATAGCACAAACTGGACACTCGGTGAGCTTCGAGGGGGTGAAAATTCTGGACAGAGAGAGGAAACTAAATACAAGACTAACGCTAGAAAGCCTGCGAATACAACAAAAAATCGAAAGAACGATGAACACAAAGGAAGACACCGATAACATCAAACAAAGCTATGCTGTAGCACTTTAACCATCAAGTACCTGAACTAAGCTGTGATATAAATGTCATTTTTTGTCTAGTTTGATAGTTTTTTATTGTTTATTTCGTTACCATATTTGTTATTTATTTTCAATTTGTGTCAGTGCTGTCGGGACGATGCAATACTGGAGTTAGGTGACAAGTGTGGTATGAGTTAATACAATTGTAAGAACTTTTTAAATTAGTATTTTGAAAGAAGCTAATTCTTATTAATTATATAATAGATTGAATAAATAAACAAAACCCCTGATGAAGTAAGGAATTCTTACGAAACGTTGGGTAAAGAATGGAATAAAGTTTTTTATTTGCATTCCAAATTCAAATAGACCAAAAGAGCCTACTCAAAATATAGTCAAATAAAAAAATTTTAAAGAATTGGTCAAACACACACAAAAATATATTTTTGGCTTTGAGTCGATTTTTATATGAAACAATAACATTCAAGTTTTACAAGCATTTTGTAAATAGGGTAGGTATTTTATTAAAATTAATTTTTTAGTTATAAAAGTGCATGTCAGTCGGAAGAAGTGTCAAGTAATTGGAAAACCTCCGTGATTTGAATTAGGGAATAGTTCGAATTAGAGAGGTTTGACTGTATTTAAATAAAAGATAACAACAAACGACTTCCGGAGCAATAAAGTGCTTCAAACTGCCAAATAAGTGATAAAAAATTAAATAAATTATAAACTTAAAGATAATTTTTTATAATTATCGTGAATTTTTCCAGTCATTGTGTTTATTAGTTGAGGGAAGGTTTTTTATAGGGAATCACAGCAATAAAAAAAAAATTATAGATATGAACTTTATTTACAAAGAATTTAACGTTTCTCATGAAATGATTTAAAAATAATTATTTAAAATAAAAGTTATGGTGAGTTTATTAAGCTTTTTCTATGAATTTAGTCTGGAGGTAGGTAAAAAAGAAACTTTCTGTATTAAAAGTCTTTTCGAATTTGTTACCAACGATCATTCCCCTAGACACAAGATAAATCTTACTGAACAGGAATACAGAACAAAACAAAATAACTTTCGATTACAAAAAACAAAAAAAACACACATTCAAGATATGAAAAGGTTTATAATAAATTGCTTCCTGTTCAGCATACGGTTTTCACTTCTACATATATACTCAAACACACACAAAATAAAGTCAGTTTGTGGAAATATAAGAACAAACACACACACACAAACACATGACGACGGACGTTTCACGACACCACCGAACACTTTGGATAATAAATATTATTTATTGTGATATTTTTTTTTTTTTTTTTGCATAAAATATGTTATCCGATTTTCATGGCATGCCGAATAGCTGTAATATTTCATTTTTTATTACCTTTGCCACCTAGCTACCGCCCTCACATTCATGTTTTATCTATGTGCCCGTAAAAGTTTTACTCTCTTTCTCTCTCTTTCTTTGGATGATGGTATGGTCTGAAGAGTGACTCGAAATGACCCCATTGAATGCTACATACAAACAAAAAACAGGAGAAAACAAACAGTTTTATGAACTTTTTATATGTGGTTCAAGTCACCAATCTTTCATATGATTGTGATTAATATGATGATGTCTGGATGCAGAAGCTTTAACAGGGGCTATTTGTATCAGGCTTGGAAACAACTTGAAATGGGTTCAATTTTAGAAAGGAATTTGATTGACATTGAAAGACTAGAGGTATCTATGTATTACCTGTTACAGAAGTTAAAAACAAAAAACAAACGAACAACCGAAGGCATGTACTAATTACAGTTCCATAGATATCACACGTAGAGACAAAATAATCGCTTTTCAATCGTGGGACGCATTAATACGTCCCACTCTAAATCTCAACCATTCTTGCTTGCATGATGATAGTCGGCAGAGTGGCCCCTTTAATTTGACAAGAGAGAGGCAGGTAAACAAGGCCGTATGTGAACGCAGACTTCTTTTGAAATAGTCCCAGTCCCAAAAAAACTCCATTACGCCAAGGGATACGATAATAAGTACCAGTTTGATATTCATGCCGACTAGGGAATATGCAATACTGGATCCCCAGTGATTCGCAGTAGTGTTCTCTTTCCTTTCATCAAATGGATGAGGAGAAAAGAAAGCACTTCTTGACTGCGCAAAATTGCGATAATCGGCATGATTGTAAGATAATCGGCCCTAACGAGGTAACCGTCGGAGCGGAATTCTCTCCGATTTCCTACGAATCGGAGACATTTTGCTTCGAGGTAGTTCTCCGACAAGCAAAATGTCTCCGATTCGTAGGAAATCGGAGAGAGTTCCGGGTTACCTCGATAGGGCCGAATTCCAAAAACTTTACAATCAATGGCGAAATGTTTAGTATCACACCGTACAAGTTTTTGGTGTAGGTAGGATAATGTAGTCGTCACGTCATCTACTGCATTGTGCCTCAGAGGTGTGGTAGAGCGGAAGATTCTGCGGGCTGTGTTTTCAGCTTTTTCAGCTGGTCGAACCTTCTGTATGGCTTAAGACTATGTCGGAACATTTTTCCCAGGTTCTCCCTAATTCTTCGGATGCATGTAAGACTGGCCTACTTTAAGGCGAGGAAAATTTATTAAAATACTTAACTTCAACAAAATTCGGACAAAGCTAAATTTGAGTGCACAGTTTAATTTTTGAGTTTCGATTATTCCTTAAAAAAAAAAACTTTATTTGGATTTGGAAAAGGGCTAACGTTTGGAGTGAAATGTATGAAAATTATCTCCACACAAAAAGTTTAGTTAAGCATGAGAGTCAAACGCACTAACCATTACTCCACGAGCTACTAGGGTTTAGAGTTATTCAAAAAGAGAAAGTAGCTCGTGAAGTGGAGTATAATGGTGCGTTTGACTCTCATGCTCATGGCAGATGACTGGGTTCGATTCCCAGCCTCTTCCACTATTAAATAAAAATGTGTTTTTTTTTTCAGAGTTAACAGAAGTGACAAATATTCTAAGAGTATTTCTAGTCTCTTCATTCCTATTCCTGTCTGCCAACACAGAAATGGCTGAGACTTGAAAGTCTTAAGTCACTATAGTCTCTGGTTCTTCACGAACTGTTGCGTCAACAAATTTGTTTATTTTATCTACAAAACTAAAAAACGGTAGCCTAATTGTGCTAATTTTTTGAAAAATCAAGAGATTTCGGAAAAATCTTGCGCAAACATTAATATATACTTATCCACAGATCAATTCGGTGTTTAGGATACATCCGATAAAACGATTTGCATCCATGTGAAAGTGACTAACGTCGCCCTACTTATTTCGTCTACTCTACCAACTGTACTATAATCCATTCAGGTTCGATATTCCATCATAAGTCAGGTATTAGGCACTAAGTCTAGACTATCAAGGACCTATTAGACGGAAGTTAAAAGTCGTATCCATCCGTCTATCTTCTGCAGCAATCTACCAGTTTGAATATCTAAATTCACATGTCAATGAGGTTTCAAGATAAATAAATCAATCAAATACCTAATTGCTGAAAGGTTTTTTTTTCTTAAATTTTATAATTAAATTCTCATTAGCCTAAGCCAATATAGGTAACCATATCTAAGCTAAATTATAAACTTTCCATACAAACACACAACATTAGTTAATTATTCTAAATCGTTTGTGTCACTAATAAGTTGTCAAGTTCCATGAAACCAACGATTAAAAGTTTCTCACAAAACGATCTAAACAAAGTTATGTCCCACATATTTATCTATAAGTATATTTCTATTCATCATGGGGCATGCATCACAACAACAAACTAAACGCAGTAATCCGAACAAGGTTTCCCTTAAAAAAAAAAAAAAAAAAAAATAGAAAAGATTTATTACCATAATTAATAACCGGAAATGTTTTAATAGACAGACAATTTAAAATTATAAATCACTGCTAATTTTCCAGCGCTCCATTCTGAAACATCGCATGAAACCCATCTTTATAGAAAAAGCAGCGGCATGGCATGCAACCATCATCAGCAAGCAAGCGGCAAGCATAGGGATTGTGTCTCTCCATAAATCAGGCTGATGGTGATAACAATGAAGTAATTTGTTTCACTAACCTGACAGGGAAAATATACTTGAAGAAATAAAACAAAAAAAAAATTATAATAAATTAATAATTTCTAGAAGCATTATGAAGAGATTTGTGGAAGTAGCAAAATACATCAGCAGCAGAGAGAGTGAGCAGTAGCTAGACCCTAGCCCATAGTCAAGTCGGACTACTATACTGCGCTCGAAACCGGAACAATGGCTTTTCCACACCGCTGCCATTTCTTATAGGTTTGTGGATGAATACACGACACGGCTACGGCCGGCCACGGACGCTGCAAGATCCAACGTACCTATGTTGCAATTAAAATCATAAATTATATCTCCGGAAGGTGTCACACACTATGCAGGCCAAAAAGCAATTTTCAACGGGTAGATATTAGAATCGTTATACCTGGAACTGGTTTGAACATCAGCAGCAAAAGTAGCATAACAAGGACAGCTTTATAGTAAAGGCAATTTAAATGCAACAGTTGCATGGAAAGAGGCTCGAAGAAATGATCAAACAATAATTATGTCAAGAGGCCCACCCGACTTCTTTTTTTTCTGATTAATGGTACTGTTCAAGATGTGCTCAGGCATCTAATGATAGGTTAGAAGTGGCAAAGTAGGTAGCCGGTCATTAATCTGTACTTCAATTTTTTTGTACGACCACACAGTGGCTGTATACTGTAAGTCAAGTCAATCATCACATTAATTCTGTCTTTCAAAAAGATTGTTGCATAGCTACATATCAGATATGTATTCTCAAAACTCTTTTCGAAATCTGCCCTCAAGTTAAATGATTCAACAACTATTTTTACTTACGATGTAGGTTCTATAGGCGACAAGTTTAGGATCCATAAAGAATCGATCTCGGAATTTTTATCAAACCACCTGACATAAGAATGACAGAGAACACGAAAAAAATGTGTCCCCGCTATTCTGTCTATCGGTTTGTGTGTCTGTCTGCAAATCGACCTACAGCCTAAAACACTCTGAAACGATTAACTTTAAGACTTGGAATTTAAGGTTTTTAGATGAGTCCTTAGAGATGATTTTTATTTAGCTTCAAAAATAACAGTACCTACCACCTGCCATACAAAGGATATGAAATAGAAAAGATCTTCAACGATTTTGATAAACAATAAATGTTTATACAACATTTTATCAAATTTGGTAGAGCTCTGCAAAGTTTTGAGAAGGCAAAATCCAAGCGAAAAACTTGTCAAATACAATCAAGGATTTTGCTAGTAAGAACTTGCTGATCATTAAACTAAATTTGGTGGTGTGATAGCTCGTGTAGAACCAAGGCTTGTTGATTATTCCACGCATAAAGATGCGTGTTATGAGCAGGAATGGAAAGGACCTACATACCTGTCAAACCCGAACGGCTAATGTGCGAAGTACGTATTCATGACAAGAGTTTCTCTCGGAGGATCTGTCACTTTCGAATGGATTGTGGTTTCGTTGGGACCACCATCAATAATTTTTATGTCAAATATAATCTGATATTTTGCCTAAATTTAAAAACCTTATCAGACAGGTAGAATTTAGTTTATATACTTTTTAAGGCAGCCATGTCGATATAGATTTTGCATAAATAACGGACTTCTATTTCCATAGAAAAAAGTCGTTTGGCAAACGATAAGACGCACAATTGGTTGTTTGTTTTTTTTTTTTCTTATATTTATACTCACTAGCAGACCCGCACTCGAGTTGCTTCGCAAAGTTTATGAAACCATTTTTTTTACTAAATACATACTGATCTTACCAAAACAGTGCTCAATAGGGCTAATTGCAATTTCTACATTATTATTGACAAATATTTTACTAAATGCTTATGTTTTGAGCAAAAATCAATGCGATCTCCCTAAAAATTTTAAGCTTTTTGCATTGTTTTTATTTCAATTATGTTTAAGGTTTAGCAGACAAACAGAATCTTAGCACCATTTTTTCTCTTACTAATGATTCAATTGATAATATTCGTTCACAAATCTATGAATTACTCTAAAATTCCTAAGTACGCAAAAGAAGAATGAAACAAAATCTATACTTGTGTAACTAACACGCACCACTGTTGTGAAAAAAAAACATTTGATTGGAGTCAGCAAGCTAAGCAAATGAAGGAAATTGAAGGAAGAGTAAAAAACATCGAAATTACCCCTCTTCACTTACTTTTCAATATATTTTCTCCATCCTTTCACTCAGGCCCATGGTTCCAGTGATTTACTTGCACTCAACTTATATATTATTTTAAAGTGATTGACAGACTGAACTTAAGCCACCTACTTTTGTATGTTCTCAATCACCATAATGTGTGATTGTTATCTCGCGCTTGATTTTTTGCGAATCCAATAACACATATTTAACTTACGCAAGTAAAACGCTCAACAATTGAGTGGACAGAGATTCAGAAGCAAATAAACAAAAGAAAATGCACGAACAACGGAACGATAATGAAATGAAACAAAGCAGCAACCCAGTCATTGCGATCGAATTCATAGATACAAAAATTTGATAAATTTATAATGTGTACATACCTACATTTATTTCTCAGCTATTCTGTACAGTTAAAATATTATTTAGGGCTTAAAATTTGCATAAAACTATTGACCTTATACAAAAAATCTCATTTTTCTAAAGTATCAAGTAGTTTTAAAAGCATACCTAATTGAATATGTTGTTCAACTTCGACAAAATTGTGTACGAATTTTTTTCAACAAACATTTAACGAACCAAAAATATATCATATCCCCAAAAGAATAAGGAAATATACTATAAATTTTGTTTCACATAAATCGGTTGAATACTTTCTGAGATTACCGCGGACAAACTATTTAAATATTTATTTCGTGATTTAATAATGCGAAAATAAATAAATTTGATGGCACAACAGCTCATGAAGAACTAGGGCCTAGTGACTTACAACTCTCAACCATTCCTGTGTGCGTGTCTGCAGGAATGGAGGGGACCTACAGTTTATTGCCGAATCCGAACGGCTAACGAGCGGCACTTTTCTATGACAGGAGATACTCTTGGAGGATTTGTCAATTCCTCGCCAGAGGCAGTAGCCGATTTGTCTTTTAAATAAATAGGTGGCGAGGCTGGGGATCGAACCTTAGACCTCCGGCATGACAGTCCATCGCACTAACCGTCACGCCACGGCTACTACATATAATAATAATATAATTAATAACACGAAACATATACCTAAATGAATTTACTTCGTCATGGAACCTTGGGTTTTCTGTTAATTAACTTTCTATCTGAAAGCCATTGCTGAGAAGCTTCACTTCAAACATAGCGTTTCGAAATTTTTCAGTTTAAATTTTATTTATTTTTTATTTATCAAAATAAATAGTTTTAAATACCTAGCCTGTTTATATCTTACTTAAAAGATTAATAATAGGCAGGTACAATAAATCTCCAAGAAAAAAACAAAACAATTTCCTTCATTAACATAATAAACAAAAGCATGTTCGCCCCTTTAATTGGCGATCAAAAGATCAAAGGCAAAACAGCGCTACCCAGGCCTTAGGAATCGTGATTACTCACAGTTTTTACCAACACTTAGGTATACACAGTACACACACATGTTTATTTATTCAAGCAAAATTTAATGAAGCCGATAAAAAAAAAATAAAAGAAAAAATAATTATTAATTTGCCTAAAAGAAAAATTAAAACAACACCTCTTGACACCCCTCCACTAACATCAACAATAACAAAAACAATGAAAACGACAACGACACCGACAACCGAATGAGAATGATAATGTTTTGATTAAATAATTAATTTCGACATATTTATACATTTCTTCTACATATAAATTGCCTTGCGTGTCGACAGATTTATTGCAAATAAAATTAACTGAACATATTCCCTTGAAAAATGTCATAAATTCCAACGAAATGCCAAATAAACTCAAACGTAGATATTAAGAATTTTACACACACAAAAAAAAAATGTTGTAGCATCAAATAAACTAAAAAACAAATATACACCACGATAAAACGCGACTTTTACTGCAAAAAAAAACAAAAATAAAACTTACATTACGCCTCCCGCTTTCTTTTTCGTCAAACAATAACCCACGCAAAGATCCTAATTAAACACCCCCATCCCCCTACCACCCGCCAACCGTGCCGCTACTGTGCGATTGGCTTTTAGGCGCAGCGCAAAAATTATGGGGCTGTTTATTTTTTTTTTCTTTTGTTTATCGTCCATCAACGATTATGGGACGATATTGTTTGGCTGGGTATTATAAATCAAGCATCACATATCGTGTTGAAAACCCAAATGGCAGTGAACTGCTGCGTGAATCGACGAACTTACGGATCCATCATGGTGAAGAAGTGTACTGGAATGTGTGATGGTTATATCGAGTCAGGACTCAGAAGGCTCTGATGTGCTTATGAGTGGAGTGCTAAATTCCAACACTACGGATTACGGGTTGGGTTCCACAGTAAATTGTGTGTCCTTTATAGTTGGATTTCATAGTTCGGAGTAATTCAAGTAAAATTTATTACACGAATGAGCACTTCCGGTATTGTATAAGGACTCGCAACATTTTAGGTCAAAAAAAACTCAACTTTGTTTGGGAGTTTATTAAGATATTCTTAAATGTCATATTTTCATTGCATGGGAGTGATAAGTGATAAGTCCACGAAAAAAAAAGTATTAAAATAGAAAACTCAGCCTCAATGTCAATTTAAGTATTTTTTTTCTACGGCATTCATAAAGAAAAAAAATTCCAAATGGCTTCACGTTCCTGCGGGAGTCATTATTGGATCCCATCGTATACTAGACACAAAACCCATGAACAACATCCGAAAAATGCAAGTTCAAACAGCAAAAGCATTTTATAGCTTTTCACTTAGGTACGAGATGTTCGCCTGGTCCCCCCTCCCCTCCCATAATCAACTCCCATTTAACAACCACCCATCAGGGTATCATTTTCTGTTAAAAGAACCCTGGCCCCAAAACGACCCTCTAAATAAAATGGCAAAGAAAAGTGCAAACTAGAAATTGAGTGCAACCACCACAAAAACCATCACCACACCACATTCACATAGTACTATCATCACGTCACCGTTACGAACCATTCCGACAAAGTATCACATCGTTCTTATATGCTATTATCCTTGTTCTTCTACTTATAGTTCTTTTCTCTCATTCCTTGATTTCTTTCTTTCTTCGTTTCGTTTAAGTTCTATTTTTTTTTTTTTTCGGAAAATCATGTAAAATTTTTTTTTTATTTCCCAACCACCTCCATGCAGGATGTCATAAAATTGCTTTTAAGCGCCCATTACCACAGCCACACCATATACATTGCTTTTACAATCTCCACGTTGATGTCCTTTTCCTTTTTAGTATTTTTACAGTGAGTTTCAGTAGAACTACAGTGAAGTCTCCAATTTTGGAGAAAATTTAATTTTTAGATGGACACGAAAAATCCCATACAAAAATGACATAACAAATTTCATTATGCAATAGGTATACGGTGTGACGAAAAGTATATTTGGTTAAGTCTCCAATATTTAAACGCTTTAAAATTAATTATTCACAGGGCCATTGCTTGCGGGAAAATAATTACTTAATTATCTTCGTCTTTGTTTTTGCGTGTTTTTATTACAGCCATGACCTACTGTGTTTTGTGTGCAATTGGTTAAAGTCTCCATTAAAATTTGTCCGATGGTTTTCCTAAGTATTCCGTTGCTTAGTTGAAGACTACCATACAAAATTTCGTTTCACATTTATCTTTAGAGTATGCGTTTTTCTCCTTGTTATTTTGATATGGATTATCAAAAAAAAATTGCAGTCTCCAATTTTGGAGAGAATTTATTTTTATTCACGCGGCTTTTTAAGAAAGAAAATTTTCATGATGAACAATTTTTTTTACATTAAATTTTACTTAAATAAATATCAGATGTATTGTCAGTTGTTTTTCGAATTTTGGAGAGATTTTTTAAGGACATCACATATGTATGTAATTTTTAAAACGAACTTTTTCTTTGTATGGCCAAATTCTTTTTCTTGTTCGTATTTTCAGATTGAGTATAAATAGCGAAAGAGGTAGAAAGAAAGGGGATAGAGAGAAAAATCTGATCCAATTTGGGAACATTTTACATTTGGCAGTCAATTAGATTTGATATTAAAATAAAAGATAAAAGATTTCACGCTGTCGTTTTTGTGTGAACATTTCACTTTGATTTGACTGTCAACCTTACGAGCAACGTCGTGAATTTTAAAGAATAGATGTTGGATAAAATGGTAAAGTTTTTTCAAATTTTGCTATCCCTCGGACTTCATTAAAAATTTTTAAGGGTAGTCAAAACCCCTTTTTTTGTGCAAGCTATAAAAAAGAACACTCATACATCGTATTAGAGAGACTTGCCTGTTCAAAGAAAACCACTACACTGTGGTAAACGTCGTCGTCGTCGTTTGGTGGTCTTAGGAAATTGCGACAAACGATAAGAAGCCCCTTACGACACACGGCATTAACAGTGCTGACATTGCAGTGCTCCTCACGCTATCAGTGTATGTTAGTTCTCTGTTTGGTTGAGGTGAGGCAGTATTAAATGGATCTGGCTACTTTTTTTTTCTCTCTGTCATGTGTAGTACTTATGTATATATACTTTTATATACCTACACATAAAAGTAATTTTAAGTGAATGGAAAAGAGCAAAGTGTCAAAATCATTGGCTTTTTCGCAAAAGAACATGATTTTCGGCTTTAGCCTTTGTCCTTTTCTCATTCAAACTAAGTGTTAGTGAGAGCATCACTGGATTGAGTATAGATGTAGGAGGAGATGACATTAAAAAAAAATGGCGAAAAATCACTGTCTATCTTTAAAAGCGTCTCTAAGTACATGTTGTTAGCTTTGCACAATTTAGTAATCGTAATAGGGACAAGGATGTTGATAAACGCCAGTTTTATCCAGCAAAAGCGATTAAAAGGGATTTGTAGTTAAAGATACGAGTTTTGTGGGAAAATTTAATTTTTATCTATAGAATGGTGGATCATAACGGAAAACAGTAAGATTTTTTTATTTAGATTATGTCTTTGGCTACCTACATTTCTTAACTTGGTTTGTTTTTACGTAAGAATCACCATTAAAGGATATTTGAGAAAAACATTTTTTTGATCTAGATCTGTTAAAACAAAGATTTCTACAATTTTCGGCAAGCGGGCAAAAAATATTGATTTTTTTTCACAAAAAAAAAAAAAAAATCATTTTAACAGATTTAAATTTTTCGGCAGATTTACCCCTCTTCTTGCTAGCACCATTACCAGTAAAATTGACAGCTACCAGTTTGACAACATAAGGTCCAGAGACACAGGTACACTAAAATACAAGGACAAAATAAAAATAAATCTGAAATCGTAATCCATCCATCACGAAAAAAAATCAAATTTTAGGAAGAAATCTGAATTTACCAAAGGAAAACCCCATAAGTTTACTTATTATCGCCAACAACTTTTGCGTTTTTTTTTGGTCATAAAAAGCTGAATAATCATCAGCTGACGAAATATCTTGAAAACAGAGCTTCTTAATAAACGGCAACAGCCTGGTGGTCTGCGAAAAAAAATTCACTAAAACCCGTTTTCAAAATATAGATTTTTCAAAAATAAAAATTAGATTTCTTTTCCGAATCTGTATATTAATTGCCTGAAATGGTTATTTCAGGACAGTTCTTGTGCTCAGGAATCATGATAACTACACCATGGAATTCAGACGATTTGATTTGATTCTTTTGACAGGTCATTTGAGAAGTAATATGACTTCTATTATCGTGTAAAGTGGCCTTAAGCTGTTAACGAGAACGTCGAAAGACATGGCAGTAAATGTTAAAAACACTTTTTGCTGCAAGCCTCAACAACAATATACAAACAAATTTTGAGCAAAACGCGTTGGAACCATTTCCGAGATAAATAACCCTTTTCATAAAGGTTGTGGGGCAGGTGCCCTTATTTCGGAAGATGAAAAAATTTCAATTTCAACTTTATGGAATCGCCTCAATCTTAAGTTCGAAATTTCAGTGGTTTTAGCTGTATTTCGACCTAAAAGCAAATGGATTTAACCCAAACGAAAATAAAATTAACCCAGACGCAAATAGAATTAACCCAAACGCAATTCCACCAAGTTTTGTTCTTTTCTTCAAGAACTTGCAGAAAAAGTGAGCGACATATCTTTAAACGATAGTATCTTGTTTTTGGACAACGCTTAAATACATAAGACTCAAGAAGTACGGGTTAGATCTCTATTTGCGTTTATGGGTTCAATCTATTTGCGGTTGGGTTAATTCTATTTGCGTTCGGGTTAAATCTGTTTGCGTTTAGGTTAATTCAATGTGCGAATGCTATAGACAAATTTGCGGGACCCAAATGCTCATTCTTATACTCTTTGTGCTGTACAGGCACTAACATCTGACCTTAATTTATGATAATGGTTTCAGTTTAACTGTCATAAAGTTTTAAGGTTTTCCGCTCTTCACAGATGTTGCTTCCAAGAAAAGGAAATGAATACTGCCACGCGCTAATTATTTTTAAATTTATAAATTGAAAAATAAAAAAAATAATAATAATAATGATACAATAACGATTATTATCTACTTTTGTTTATGATTTTTCATATTCTTTGAATTTTATATTTTAAAATTTATAAATTATGAAAACGATAGTGATAATTCTTTTGGTTGAAACTTACTAACATATACATATACATAAATAAATACAAAGCTTCCTACTTCTGTCAAGTTAAATTAATTATTAGGCAAAAGATTATTATTGTTAATCATCAAAGTCTCTGTTTAATATAAATCATTTTATTTATGACATCTTAAGCTATTCTTGATGATGGAAGGAATGAATCTTTTTTAAAATATAATGGCCAATAAATAATCCGAAACAAAATGTTTTAACTTGTGAAACTTTTTTGTCTTTTGAAGTATTCTCCCAAAATATGTCATAAAATATATAATAAACTACTCCTTATACACACTTAAGCTATTTTTTTTTGTAGAAATTAATTCTTTATCACCCCATTAAGTTATTTTATCATCGTCAACCATCAATTTAAATAACCTTGCCTTAATAATTATTTGTTATTATGATATTATATAGGAACAGCGAAAGTAGCCTGAACGAATAATATATTATGTACATAACCTTTTTTCTTTATAGCTTTTTATCTGAATTCGTTCTTCATATAACAAGGCCTAATAGCTTGCCATTAATTTAGGAAAAATAGCCTTTTTTATGATTACCGCCCGCCCACTCCAAACACTGACGGCTACACAGCTTGGGAATTTATTTGAAATAAATCTTTCGGCCAAGTGAATTATTGCACAAAGGCCTGTGTTTCGTGTGATGTGCAGTTTGAGTGTATGTTTTGAGATTTTTAAGAATTATTGCGCATATATTTTCGAGATATCACGTAGACAAACATTCTCAAATTTTGATAGAAATATTTTGCAAAGGCTTCTTATAGCTGAGACAACAACTAATATCACTTATCAATAATCACTAAAGCAATAAAATGTGATACGATTTATTTGTGGCGGGATGACATAATGTCCGCGGAAATAATTTTCATTGAAATAAGATCGGACATAAAGTCTATCACCCCCAAAACAACTTAATTTTATAAAGATTTGTGATAAATTGTTTATTGATAAGTGATAAGTTGTTTGTGCAATAGAGCCCTGGTCGACGAAAAAAAGTATCACGAACTTACGAACGTATAGGTACGTAAAGACACCCTCACAGAAATCTTTCTAAAAACGAAAGATTCGAGTTCTAGGAACCTCAAAGAAACGTGAAGATATGTCAAAATTTTTGATTCGACAAATTGGATAAATAACAGTAGCTTCCAATAAGGAAGTTAATAGAAATTCCGCTAATCTAAGAACAATTCCACGAATAAACTACGAATAGTTGACATGGGTTAGGGGTAATCATTTTTGTATAAATTTTCCACCGAAATATATTTAGGTATTTCAATATTTTTTTTTTTTGTCAATTTAATTATAAACGAGGCAAAGTTTTCTAATAATTGTCAAGTAATTTCATGACATAACATAACACTTGCGACACTCAACTTAGAAAGCCTATAATTTATTGGCAGGCGATTAATTTTGTTAGACATTGTAAATATTATAAACTTGCATATTTAAAATGCCCCCACATATATTTAGGGTTACCATTCTTCTTTTTTGTTACAAGGACATTTTTTAATTTCAAGTTCAGCTGAAACTTCATGTTAATAGTCATTAGTTCAATTGGGGGCCTATTTCATAAAACTACATAGACTAATATAAATTATTTGTAAATTCACTTGTTTGTAAATTATTATCGAGATTCTGTTTCATACAAAATTTAAATAAAATAAATACCGCCTGATTTTTAGTTGGATTTTTTTTTTTGTCTGAATTAATTTGTTGCTCGTAGAGCTCGTGGGAAGGTCTGATGGGGCCTGGTACTTCCATACACCCACATTTTGTAGCGTCTGGACAATCAGCTCAATTTAAACATTCCCCAGTAGACGTGTTACTTGAGAGTAGAATACTCGTATACCCAATTCGCTTGTACAATATTTTGCCCTTCGAAAGGGGGAGCGAGAGTTCTGAATGTTCGAAACAGCTGTTTTGCCGTTGTTGACACACAAATTAAATTATAGATTTTGCCTCTTGCGGAGAAGTGACAAATTATTCAAGAGATCAAAGGGCACGATAGTGTCCAGCTAAGTTCTCGAACTATCCATTTTTTCAGGAATAAACTCAAGCGATTTTCGACCTCCTTCTAACATCGGAACCAAAAATGTCAGAAATTTCAAACTCGCCATATTTGCTATCCTGGGCAAGCACAAGCGACTTACCAAATTTCAACTTTTTAGCATGAGTAGTTCCTGAGATATAGAACGTCAAAAATTACGAAAACTGTAACTGATTGATTAACTGACTGACGGATCATCAAAATTATAGAAGTATCGGAAAGTATGAACATTAGAATCTTGTTATTTCGCACAACGGTAGGCCTTGTGGTGTATTCAAAGGAAAAAAAAATCGAATATTTGGGGTTTTCCATATACGGGGCGTGGTATCCGCCCACTTTCTCAGAATTGCTATCAATCATATGGAACACTTTTGATTGTTGTAGAATTATGAAATTTTATAGAGCGGTAAACCTCGCAATGAGTTCAAAGAAAAAAAATTACATTTGAGATTTGTCATTCAGGGGGCGTGTTACCCACCCACTTTTCTCAAAATAGTTAACAATTATACGTAACACTCTTAATAGCTGTAGAACGATGAAATTCGGTGGAGCGGTAGGGCTTGCAACGTTTACAAAGCAATAAATCGTAAGTTTAAGGTTTTTCACATAGGGAGCGTGGTATCCGCCCACTTTTTCCTTAAAATTAATATTAATTAGTATATGGAGCAATTCTGAACGTTGTAGAATAATGAAACTTGGTAGGGTGGTAGGGCTTACAATGCATACAAAAGAAAAAATTAAAAATTTGTGAATTTCCATGCAGGAGGCGTGGCATCCACCCACTTTTTTCTTAGAGTATGTACCACTTGTTAGTGTTGTAGGATAATGAAATTTGGTAGAAATGTAGGGCTTGCAATGCAAACAGAGAAAAAATGTGGGATTTGTATGTCAGGAGGCGTGGCATCAGTCTACTTTCTCAGAACTGTTTCTGATAATTGTGGAATGATATGGTAGAGCTTACAATGCATGCATGCAAAGGAAAAAATTGAAAATTTGGAATTTGAAATTCAGGGGGCATTGCATCCACCCACATACTTTCTCAGAATTATTATTGATTGTTGTACAATGATGAAATTTGTTAGTGTTAAGGTGCAGGCGCATTCAAAAGTTCAAAATTTAAGATTTCGTGGTAAAAAAAAAAATTCTTTGCAAAAAGGTGTGAAATCACACCAAAAACATTAATCAGGTGGAAAAAAGAAAGCTTGCCAAGTAAACTTACCAAATTGTAGTCAGTAATCATAAAAAACGGAATTTCTCTCATCACACTGCATTATTTCGCTTTTAAAAAATATGGTCACCGCATATAATTTGTATATAAAACCTTTGTGTCATTTGATATTTTATGTTTTATGAAAATCTTGGTTGACAAGTAGATATGGGATACGTAGCATATTGTTTTAAACAAAAGTATGGTTTTCACAATGCGATGGTAATAAATTCTCCCCCGTAAACAATCGTTGTCCCATGACAGGTTTCGTATAGTTTTTTTTTCTTTTTTTTTCTTTAATATACACAGCATTATTTAATGATGTTGTTTGGTTAATTTTATGTTCCATCTTATAAGTGGGATTTTAATAGCACAGCGTGTGATTTAAATGGCATTAGCAACTTATTGTGGAGATAATATATTTGTTGAGTGGTGATTTGACATTATTTGCCGTCACTAATTGATGGTTTTTTGTTTTGTTTTTTTTTTTTTTTTTTTCTTTTGTCTAAAGGCAGCAGATTCCTAATGTGGGTGTTATAAATTAGAAACTTTTAAATTGTTTACTCGTGAAGGTATATTGTGTGCGTAGTGATGTCTTGCATATAAAATTTAAATGGCAATGAAGAATTTAATTTATATCTATCATTTAATAAAAATATTTAGTCATGTTAGGTTGATTAACATTTTAAAAATGTCAAAACTATTTAAATATCTAAATGACAGGTATACATAGGTAGTAAGTTAACAAAAAAAACTTTCTTGAGGAGGATTGAAAGAAAAAATGAAAATTCCTCGAAAATGTATCTTTGCTTTACTTTAATTTGCTTTGCTGGGTTGCATGTACCTATTCGCGGCTCGCAAATTCCAACTTTTGATGACCTTGTTGCATAAATCTGGTTGAATTTGCTGAATGGCGTTTGTTATAATGATTTTGAGGACGTGAATAGTTTTTGGTTTATTAACATGAACTGCGCTACAAAGGAAGAAGTCTTAAGGTATTCTGAAATCGCACGAACTCGTTGGCTACTTTCACATTCGCCACCGCGAGATTAAACCATCAACAGCAACAGCGGCCGCCATTTATTTAGAACAAACGTATTTATATTGGTCAACACAGATACGAACAGCAATAGCAACGACAACAGCGCCGTTAGGCCTAAGTCCTAAATTTGCTGTTGCTGGTGTGGCTCCGTCACTGAAGATGATTGAAGTCAATTTCCAATAATTATATTAAAGGGCCAAATCAGCAAACACGTTGTATTGGCTTTAACCTTTGGTACCTTAATATTCCGGGCCAGTTCTCAGTTAGATTATATACGGGTGCAGACTGAAGCCCTCACGCAAAATTCTTCAAATTGAAATCGTAGAAAAGCCCAGTTCTTACGAGCGACGAGAACTTAAATGCATCGGGTTACACTAAATTTTGGTACACACAGCAGGGATGATTTCGGCGGACGTTGTTTTTGTGGTGACGTACAGTGTGTTGGCTAATTATTTGTCGAAACGGTTGACTCGGATTTGGACATCAAAAACCTAACGTTGAATAGTCTACTGAGCAGGATGATTTTGGCGAAGATAGAAATCACTTATAGGCAATAGGGATAGCACTATTATGTAACATACAATAATTACCTTCCATGCTGAATAGACGAACGTACACTTGACGAGCGTCCTTATTGAAAGACCATTTACATGCGTAATATTCGTTATCGAAATATTGAGTTTTCAAAAAAAAAATACATTGAAAATTTTTCTAAAAACTGAAAAAATATTTCTTTGAAAATTTTGTTGACATTTTTTGGACTTACAAAAAAATTGTCATAATCAGTTTGTTGAGTCGTTTTTCAAGAAAATTTAAAAAATAGTTCTATGGATAATGTGCCACTAATAATCATTTTTCAGTTTTTTCTTATTAAATTTACATAACTGCTGTGGAGCAATTTTTCAAAACAAAAGAAAAAGGATATTTCAAAAATGATAAATAAATATATACAAATACACATATGTGCATACTCGTACATGGCCGCTGTTGTTATTTTTAGTCCTAAAAATTAAAAAAAAAATGTGTCGGGGGAATGTACAAAAGACAAACCTACGGATAAAATTATGAGATCTACATTTATTTCGTCTTCCCTATCATTTTTATTTCAAGTTTGATTAAAATTCTCTTGTTTGATTTTTTTACGAATAAGTAAATAAAAAGAGACATGGTTTAAAGTTTGCTATTCAAACTGTGTCTCGTTTCATTTCGATTCGAGGTAGGTGTACGATTTTTGACAATAAGGGGATTATTATCAAAAAACGCTACACAGCATTGTCTCGCTAATCCGAATTAATTATTGGAAGGAGTTTTTCGGATTATCAAATTATTCTGAATGAGTAAAGGATGGAAAAGGAAAAGCATTATTTATTTAACAAAAAAAAAATTAAAATTAATTCATGTAGGTATATATTTAGATATTTCATTATGTGTATGTACTGTTTTGATAGCGGTATCAGCTCTGGAAGTTTTTAACATAAAGGAGTAATATCTAAACAAAATTACTGTAAAAACTAAACTCCGTGTTTTTTTAAGTTGAAGTTCGGATTAAATCGTAAACAAATCGGGGTAGATTCGGATTGTAAAGAACATAATGGGAAAAAATAAAGATTCGGATTAGCGAGACAATACTGTATGCCAAGTTTAAAGAAAATGGAACCAATTTTTAATGCTGTAGTTGAACAGTAACTTAGACACAATTGCGAGATCCTTTTTTTGTCTTTTCTATCTTCATAATGTTAAGTTTGAATGTAATATCGAGTTTAGTTGTTTTTATGTAACCTATCGATAACAGCGAATGTGAAAAAAATGTTTTCCTATTTGCTTTTCATAGAACTAAAATTGACTGTCTTCAAATTATAAAGTGTAGTTAGTTTCCAAGAAGTTTTTTTTTTTTTTTTTCAGTTAAAGGAAATTTTATAAAACTTTTAGGAAGTTTAATTTCCCCTTTCTCTCTATAGAACTGAACTTAAGGAACAAATCGAAACCGATTTTAATAGGATAAGCCCTTAAATAACATTGGCGCAATTAGTATGATTTAAGGCATTTTTAACCTGATTCTAGGGCAAGAAGAGGATTTTCCAAATTTTAAACGCGTTAGAACCGTTTTATCTTTTTAACATTTTACTAAAGTTAAAATCGCCAAATGTTTATATTAACTTTTTACTATTTTTACTAACTCCAAATGTCACTTTGACAGTTACAAAAAATGTGAAAATGGTATGATCTGTCACTGTTTAAGGCGTTTTCATCTGGATTTTAATAAGGAAATTGCTTTATTAAGGCGTTTTCATCTGGATTTTATTAAGGAAATTGCTTTACTATGATACTAGTAAATACTAGAAATTACTTTAGTATGATACTGGTAAAGAGCTTTTAAGTTAGAAAATTGTTAAGTCAAGTAATTTTGCGTTATTATTTTCAAGAAAACTAACCTAAACTTTCTGAATAAATAACATTAATTTTTTCAATTTATGTAATTCCACAATGCACGGGACAAAAGTATATAAAAAAACAAAAAACTTAACACGACCGCACAGAAACAAAAAAAAAATAAAATAAAAACCATCACTCGTAATAAACGTTTATTTCGTGGACACTAAATATTCCCATATTTTGTCTGAGACTTCGGGGGACAAGACCGAGGACTATTTATCTAAAGAAAAAACAAAATATAACCAAAACCAACATTCGGTTAAAAGATGGGCTTCAATAAGACAACATGAATGAAAATTGCTTCTTTTTAGATAAGAATCAGAATCCGTTCTCCTTAATACGTGTGTGCATATTTTTGTGTGAAGAAATACAATCTGCGTCTCTCGATTATGACCAGGCTTATGAAATTGTGGGTGGACAATTTGTTATAATATTCAATGTTGATAAGAATTTAGCATTATAAAATAATTATTAATTTCAAAAGGTAAAACACATCACATCACCCATCATTTTCGTGGCAAATTTCGAACTGGGCAAATTTCATGCTAGCTTTTTACGATTTACAAATCTACACAAGATCATAAACGAATTAAATCAAAACTATTCACTAAAATTCTTTAATAAGCCCCCAATAACTACGGTCTGAACAGTTCACATGCATTCTTTTCTTTATAACAAATTTGAATAAGTTTATAGGAAATTCAGTACACCCGCAAAACTCTAAACGAGGTAAACGATTCAACATGGAGCCCTTTCTTTTGCCGAAAACTTAACGAATTGAACAAAGCTCATCACGAATTTCATTAAGACTCTTTTATTTCAAAAGCCGTAGCCGTAGAAGTTTATGCCGAGTTTCAGTAAAACTCTTTTATATTTCTCGACGCGAAGTTCTTAACGAGTTACATTCGGAAAACTCTGAACGAGTTCTTATGAAATTGGTAAACTGAAATCGAATTTTAACGAAGCTATTGCGATGTTCACACAAATTCTGTCAACCATGGAACTCTTAACGAGTTTCTATGAAATCTTTACAACCGCGAAACTCTGAACGCGTTCTTATCAATTGATCACGATGTTCACTAAAAATTAGTTTATATTCTCCGAAATGCTTGTCAATCACGAAACTCTTAACGAGTTTTTATGAAAAACTCTCAACGAGTTTCTACATGAAAACAAAACAATCAAGCCGAACTTGCAAGTATTCAGAAGAGAGCTAAAATTAGATGAAGGCCTTAACTCAAATCATATTCGGAGGGTCATACGCTGATCACGACTTATGGGCCGGCAAGGACGGTATCAACGTAAGTTTTTTCAGCCAAGTTTCGTCAAGTCTGTAAGCACTTGGGGTAGGCTTTAGGTCATCAGAAAAGTGGCATGCTTACTTTTACTCTTTCCAAGAAAGCGCTGCGACGAAATGCCCAAGCCGTCAATACGCTTCAAGCTAAACTCTTCATATTTCTCCAACTCCCCCCCGAAACCTTACCAAGCTATTCGGATAGAGTGAATGCTTTAATTAAAGAATAAAACAACTTCCGCGCGAAATAGTCAAACTCTGAACGAATTTGAACGAAACTTTTCATAATCGATTTTTTTTAACCCCAAAACTCTGAACGAGTTTTTACGAAATTCTTTACGACTGCGAAACTCTAAACGAGTTATCAGATCGATCACTTATTTCTTTATTTTGTTTAACTGTCACCGAATTTCAGCGAACCACTCACGAAGACGAAGTTCATAGCTATTTATTTTGTAATATTCATCCGAAAACTTTTTCAATCACGAAACTCTGAACGAGTTTGTATGAAATTCTTTACAATCGCGAGATTAGAAAACCTTTTCAATCACGAAACTCTGAACGAGTTTGTATGAAATTCTTTACAATCGCGAAATCCGAAAACCTTTTCAATCACGAAACTCTGAACGAGTTTGTATGAAATTCCTTACAATCGCGAAATCCGAAAACCTTTTTCAATCATGAAACTCTGAACGAGTTTGTATGAAATTCTTTACAATCGCGAAATTCGAAAACCTATTCAATCACGAAACTCTGAACGAATTTGTATGAAATTCTTTACAATCGCGAAATCCGAAAACCTTTCTTAATCACGAAACTCTGAACGAGTTTGTATGAAATTCTTTACAATCGCGAAATCCGAAAACTTTTTCAATCACGAAACTCTAAACGAGTTTGTATGAAATTCTTTACAATCACGAAATCCGAAAACTTTTTCAATCACGAAACTCTGAACGAGTTTGTATGAAATTTTTTACAATCGCGAGATCCGAAAACCTTTTCAATCACGAAACTCTGAACGAGTTTGTATGAAATTCTTTACAATCGCGAATTCGAAAACCTTTTTTAATCATGAAACTCTGAACAAGTTTGTATGCAATTATTTACAATCGCGAAATCCGAAAACCTTTTCAATCACGAAAATTTGAACGAGTTTGTATGAAATTCTTTGCAATCGCGAAATCCGAAAACCTTTTTAATCACGTAACTCTGAACGCATTTGTATGAAATTATTTACAATCGCGAAATAATGCACGAGATTTTATTAAACTGGTTATAACTTTATAACTTCACAACTCTGAACGAGTTTAACGATTCAACACGAAGTCTTTTCTTAGCACTGAACGAATTGTAATGAAGCTCATCAGGAATTTCATTAAAACTCTTTCGTACTCCCTAAAAGCCCACTATTTTTGACAACCACTGTACAAATCTAAACAGCTTTCTATGAAATTCAGTAGAATTGCAAAACTCTGAACGAGTTGAATGATTCAACAAGAAACCCTTTCTTTTGTCAAACACTGAACGAAATTTAAGGAAGCTCATCACGGATTTTTTTAAAACTCTTTTATTCTGGACGAAATAATATTTGAAAGAGCCTTAATATTATGAAAGTAAACTATTGATGTTTGGACAGAACAAAATATCAATATTTTTGATATTTTAAAACTACGAAAATTGAAAACTTTTGAACTTACGGTTAAAAGCCCGAAATTAGTTATATGAAAACAAATCATTTTGGACTTTTACCAATTTGGTCAATAATTCAAAATTTTACTGGTAAATTCAAGATTTTCTATACATTTCACGAAAAGCAAAAATCAAACAAGATATTATTTTGACCAAAATTGTCCTACCGAAGACGAAAAATATTGTATCGCAACTACCAAACCGACTTGGTCGACTTTTTGACTCTCCCGCTCCCCGACACATTTTTTTAATTTATTAGCGCCAAAAGGAATAGCTACGTACTTCTACTTGTATTTCGATATGAACACTCCAAAAATCCAAAAATGAGATTAGAAGTTAGAAGGGTCAACACACAAAACTATATGATTTACTGGACGTTATTATAATTCTAAACCATGTGATTTTTTATACAATAGCATCTTACAAAGTTTGCTACTAAAGTGTGTTTTAGGATTTCAACCCAAAGAGCAAAATGCACCCTACTAGGTCCCAAAAAATAATCTACGCATATGGTAATAAAAAAATTTCATTTCTATTATTGAACGTACCCAATGTTTGAGGTAGGGTTTTACACGTAAGGCACTCGTTTTTAATTTAGCCAAGATGTTTAAATATCAAAAAATAACTTACCGAATTTCTGAATAAATATAGTATCGAATCACTTTCCAAGTTATTACACTGCGTTTTACTATCCACATGATCTGACGAAGGTAAAACTGCATTCAATTTGGTTCTTTTTAAATGATCCAAAAATAAATTCTTGTTCTGGTGGGCAGATGGCTCGTTTTTTTTGCATTAGGTAAGGGAGTACCTACTGTACTGTAAAGAAAAAAGACAAAAAACATGAAAAATAAACAAATAAAAAGAACAAATTAAAAGGGTTATATGAAATTTAGAATAAAATGAATAGATTTTTGTTGCCAAAAAGCATGATTTTTGCCATTGAAATTTTAAGAAGAAAGTAATTAACCGCCATCAATTCTACTTCGAAGCGAACCGAAAAAAAAACTTAAGGGAATCAAAACACATCCATATGTAAAAACATACTAACTGCTTCAAAATAAAATTCAACACTTATTTGAGGAGCATAACATGTTCTTTAGGTACCTCTATTATTGTCCTAGATTTATTATTCAACACATTTTTTTTATACGGTCACACCGAACATAAGATATCTAATCACACCGCCAAAGCTGCCGAAGCAGGGTTACGAACAACCACGGATTATTATAAAACACAAAACAAATAAAATTTTACTCACACAAAATTTTAAACACACTTTATATTTAAGAATTATCAAAAATTATAAAACAAAAAACAATTATTTCTTCAATTTACGTCCGATACTATATAAATATTTACCTTAAAAATACATTTTTCCATTACACGAAATTGGTTGAACACGCGCGCTCGAACGCTCGTTCTAACTGGCATATTAAATTTATTTAACTCCAAGAGTCGCGTCAGAGGCTGCAGCTCATTTGTATTCTGTGTTGAAAACTTTGACAGGTAGGAACGCGGACTCGAACGCTCGTCCATTGTGTTCAGCCAGTTAAAGAGGACACTAATTGATTAATAAAACGAATCGAGAAAAAAAAACTTCAGTAAATTGAAACACATCGATTTGTGAAAACACTTTCACTGCTTTAAAATTAAAACAATTATTTCACGAGCACAACATTTGTTTACCTTTAATATTGCCCTTGATTTCCAATTTTATTTGTTTGACAATGTTTTCGTGCGGTCACACCGAAAATAATATAAATAAACACCAACACTGACGACACGTACGTCAATGGACAACCACGGATTATACGACCAGATGAAAAGGGATCAAATAGAATTTTATTGTTTTTTCTAAAGAAAATACACTTTTAGGGAGAGGAAAACTATATATTTTTTAGGAAAAATAACTACCACAAATTAAAAAACAATTATTTTATAAAACTTAAATCGAATATTAAAAATTCACCGTAAAAATAAATATTTTGTATCACACGATCGCAGAGCTAACGTAAGAGGAGCCTATTAACTGTGAGAGAGAAACAGAAAACTGATTAACTGAAAAAAAGCGCAACGATGATGATTTGTGTGTTTGCTGCAGCAATGACAAGGCGAATTCAGGTGGAGAACTGGAGAGAGATGCAATTTCTTTTTCTTTCTTTTGTTTGGCTTTGGGTCTGTGGGTGTGGGTGGTTGTGTAGTTGTCGTTGGATTGTCATTATTACAGATGAATAGAATATGCTTAAAACGTGATGGTTTGGTTCTGGGTTGGCAGTTGTTTGTTTTGTTTCTATTCTAGTTTAGATTAAAAAAATCTGTTTAGTGTTTACACTATGCAGTTGGTAAACTTTGAGAGAATCTTTTGGTTTTTCGTTTTTAAAATATTTTGATAGGTACCTATAAGACGAGTGAAATTTTTCAATGTAGACCACAACTAAGTTACTCTTTAGTTCATCGAGATTTAGTTTTGAACCGATCATAAAAATATAATCCGAACTAAAAACTAAAAACTATAAAATAATAGGTTAGGTACCTACATTTTTAATGAAAAATGATAAAATTTACGCTGGATGCTATGGACAGGAACTATTTCATGGTAAAATAATATTTTGCATCAAAAGGGTATTCAGTAAATTCTGTAAAATCTTTTTTTTTGTTTTGTTTTTAAAAAGAACGTTTTCAAATAGGTACCTGGTACATATGTACATTATTTTTTACTTGCGGCTAGTTAAGGACTCGTAAAAAAACCGACCTCAGGATTTTAATTCTTTTTTTCTTGGAATTTTGAATTTAGTGATTCCCTAGAAGAGAAATGAATTTTTTAACTCCGAAAATAACGGTAGATGTTAACCTACATAGGTACTTGATGAAAAAACGTTTCTTAACATTTTAAAAAATTCTGGATTTCTTGTTCTTCTGACAATGCAATATTTTATGCATTAAAAACTTAAAACTTAAAAATACTAAGCAGCTTAAACACC
Organism: Epistrophella euchroma; assembly: GCA_947049315.1. NCBI lineage: Eukaryota > Metazoa > Arthropoda > Insecta > Diptera > Syrphidae > Epistrophella > Epistrophella euchroma. Next base: position 60,279,826 of record OX346248.1, read on the forward strand.
AAGAGTAGGTATCTAGGTACAATAAAAATTAATAAGGCATATTTTGATCATTGATATCAACGAACGAATTTACATTAAAACGTTTTGTTTTGAACTTTTTCCCCAAGCTAATTTAAATAAAACAAAAATCAGGAATATATTAATAAAAAAAATCCGTATCCACCTAATCAATTGATTTTTAGTGTGCATTTAAAAAAGTTTATGTACCTACATATGAGAGCTTAAACCAAACATGGGCATTGTTTTGTCTTTCGGGACTTTATTTATTAATATGATTCTGATAAGAGACACAAAAGAAGAAAATACATGAGTTGTCCTCGCCACGATCAGCGTGAACTTGAACCGAAGCGCACGACATTATGGTCTCGTATCTGTTACTTGGTATCGTAGGTATTGATACGATCCGGTGCCAATGCATTGAAACCCCTGCATCCGCAAATAATATTTTTTTATTTTTTCTTTTTTGTAGACGACAGAGAAAAGACGTACATACATATAAATGGGAAGTGCCTCATATTACAGAAGAGTATAACGAAGAAGCACACATAATTAGTAATTCTAAGACTTACTGGCTGAACAGAATAGAATGACGGAACTGCAGCCGCAGACGGAACTGGAAGAGCTGTCAAAAAGTGTCGGACCGTTTTTTTTTTTTACATGTCCACAATGGAGCTGTACAGCTTTGAAAGTATTTTGAAGAAAAACAAAAGAATATTATTGTGTACAAGCTCAGAATTCACAGTTTTTGTTTCCAATAATTTTCGTTTTAATAAATAATTTTTTTCGCGATACAAATAACCACAATATTTTTTTCCGACCCAAAAAGTTGTTTTTTTTCTTCATACAAATTGAAACGTCAAAAGTGCCGTACGTGAAAAGTTGGTGAACTCTTCCGTCTGCGTCTGCAGCTCCGTATGCGTCTACGTTCCGTTGTGTTCGCAATATTGAATTTGCGTGTATTCAATATTTTGACAGCTATTCCAGCTCCGGCTCCGGTTCCGTCTGCGTCACCATTCTGTTCAGCCAGTTATGCCAACAGATCGTACAACTGTGACAAATTTAATTAAATTAAAACTCGTTTCTAACACTGTAATACTACGTTTTCACCGACCACTAAACCGAGATTTAGGTAGATTTACCACAAATCTCTTTACAAATCCCGTGATTTACCATACAAATTCTAATCTCCTCAAATCAAGATTTAAAATAAATCTCAGTTAAATCTTCATAGGTAAACTTCGAACAGACCTATTCCCCTATTCAGCGCAATACAAGCTGCTATAAAGCAAACTTGCCATCTCACTTCCACTTCATAAGAAAAATGACCCACCATCTGCATTTTGAAAGGTTCTGTCAAAATTAATCTATTTTTTAATCTTTTTTTCTGGTAAAAACACTATTTGGGATTTATGAAATCTAAACGAGATTAACTTGCAGTGAAAACGTAGTATAAGCATGGTTGAGAGATATTATTGATTTAGACCGGTTACCATTGACTATACCTTAGAAAATAAATTCCCATTAATCTAGCTCTACAACTTCGACACTATACCAACTGAAATCAATTCTTAAAACAGATAGACTTTAATGGTAAGAAATTGCAACAAGGATAATAATCCGCGCGTTCAAGCTCATCTGAAATTTCAGATTTCTGAATTTGGAGCTTCTGATTGGCCAGCTGTCATAAAAAGTTAGATGACTTTTAGTTACGTTTAGTTACGTTTATTCTGAAATTTCCGACAAGAAAATTTCATCTAAAAATTCAGATGACAGTTGTTTGTGGTGGGGGAAGTGTAAAAAGAGATCTGAAGTGCTACACATCAAATTGAACTTTATGATTTTCGGTGGGGTTAGTGGTTGATTTGTGCTTATAAGTTTTTATAATAAAATTGTAATATTTACTTATTTAATTAAAAGAACTTTTTGTTAATTGTTTAGTGACTATTTGAATAAAAGGAATGATTTGTCTTAGAAAAGTATTCCCATAATTGTCCATCGGATTATTGTGGAAAAATTTTGCATTGAAGTTATAATAAATTAACTGCACAATAACAAACAAACCTGTTGCTAATCTTTTTACATAAAATTTCATCTACAAAGTTCATGCTAAATTAACAATTTACGAATATAGAAAGTTCTTTTTTATTTCGATTCTATGCAAATTCAATAAGTGAATACGGGAATTTGACACAGTGGCTTTTGACTGAAATTTCAGATTTTTTACGTTTGAACGTACCCAATGTAAACATTTTCCTTTGTTATTTATGACACTGCGCTGTCATAAACAGGAAAAAAGCAGAAATGTCAGACATCAAATTAAGTTATGACAGATTTGTGTTCCCAGGCTATTAACGTATTTCTTGTGCCAGTAAATAGAATTGTCATCTCTATGGTATATGTACATATGTATTTGTATGGTTGTTTTGGCGTTGCTTTCATTCTCAGTGTCAAAAAAAACTTCATTTCATTTTCTTAAAATTATTGTTTTTTGCTTTTTTGCAAGGATTTACATACATGAGCGCGAATGGTTTGATGAATGAATTTGCTTAAAATTTGGTAAAGAGCATTTTTATGTAATTGCAGGAAAAAACTAACATGGTTTGATTGAACAGATTGTATGTAAACTTTACTTTCAGTCGCAGAGTCAATAAATTGCAATTAAAGGCCGTGTCAAACAGAGCGCGGTCCGGCGGTCTTTGTAAGAAATTACAAACAAAATTTGCCCGCCGCGTTCTTTCCTTCCATGTTGATGTATTGACCGTCCCGTCGGTCCGCGTTCTGTTTGACCAGGCCTTAAATGCTTCTTGTTCACTTACTGGCTGAACAAAATGGTGACGGAACTGGAACCGGAGCTAGAATAGCTGTCAAAATATTGAATACACGCAAATTCAATGTTGCGAACACAACGAAACGTAGCCGCATACGGAGCTGCAGCCGCAGACTTTTCACGTATACGACATAAATATTTAAGTTTCATTTCAGCAAATGAATCTAACTTGATGTACAGAATATAATATTTAGGGTTTGGATAACTAAAAAAATAAAAATTCCATATAGTAATAAGGATTTTGCGTGAAACATAAATATTTAAATACAAAATTGCTACCTACTCAATGGAATCTAAAGTTTTAACTTATGTAAGTCTTAGGCACCAGTCTTTAAAAATATCATATAGTATAATATTCACAACCACTAAATAAAAAATACAAATACGAAATTTCGATACGAATCAGAGCCCGAAAAATAAACTTCCATTATAAAAATACTACACTTTTGCGGCGGCCGGCGCGGCGGATTCAGAGAGCTTGTGTGTTTCGATTGTAGATAATATCTTCGTTTTAATGTCACAATGGATACAATAAACGATAAATTTAGTATTTTCTTCCAGAAACCAAAAGAAATCCCAATAATAATAAAAAATAAAACAAAGAAAAAAAAACCACAACTTGACCATTGTGGTGCAATGCTGTTGTTTAAGTTGTTACCAAACCAAACTGATCCTACAGGGTTTCTATTTATGTACATATGTACATATGTAATATTGAGGACTCAAGAAAAACGCGCGCTTCTCCTAATATGCGAACATTTATTCGAAGGTGACCGTGAATCTGGTTATTTTATATTAACATGAACCAGGTCCATTGCAAAATATATTCCAGGAACTGGCTAAGATATGCGTGGGATATATAGATAGATTGCATATTTCCAAGGGACCATTCCAGTTTTTATGTTGCAATTATAGTAAATTGAGTTTAAATTTTTTGTTTTTTATGGATATCGTTGTACTAAGTGACGACATGAAATTAGGTGTGGCTAGTCATTTAGATGACCGTTACAAACTATTACCAATACTTATACTACATATTGCTGAAAAAATCCAAGTTTTAACGCTAGGTAGATTTTGTCATTTTGCTGTCAAGACCCATATAGCTAAAAAAAAACCTAAGTGTGCGAAACTTGGTGAAAATTGCACATTACCAAACAAATGCCTCTATTTGTACTTCCCAAGTTTAATTTAAAGTTCTGTCAAAATGCATATAAAATTAAATAAAATTGGACTCAAACTGGTAGAAATTGGCAGTTATGCGAAGTAAACTGATATTAACTTTAAAATATGCGAATGTTGACAATAGGGAACTTTAAGAATCTGTCAACGTCAAAAGTGACAACTATCATGTTGTTGGAACTGGCAGATGAAAAATTCCGAAAAGCTGAGTTATTTTTTTCTTTTCTAAGTGCAACATTAACATTATACATAATGATTTTGCTATTTAAGTAAATACATCTCATACAATGTTAGTATTTGTTTTCAAAAATAGATACACAACTGTCAATTCACACAAAGTTATGATTTTGACGTTTATGAATAAACGAGAGAAGAATATTATTGCTATTTGGTTAAGAGCTCTGTCTGTGGCGGCCATATTGATATGGCGGTGCTGTCAAATCTATTGTTTATGTTTATACTGAGCAGCACAGTTGGAAAAAAAACCCTTTACTTTCTTTAAGGCTCTCCCAAACCAACGCCAAACATTTGGAGCGATGACGAAAACAAAAATAACAACACGTAGTTGGTTGAGGTCATTCTCCACTTGTGTGCGCCGCCTAAGGTAGGGTCTTCCTGTGCTGCGCAACCGTCAGGGGTAGAGTGGAAGACTCGTCGAGACTGCGTCGGTGTCCATACGCTCCACGTGTCCCAGCCATCTCAGCCGCTATTTTCAACTTTTTGACCAGGTTGACGTCGCTGTAACGCCGGTAAAGCTCGTTGTTGAATCTTCTCCTCCATACTCCATCGATACAGACTGAACCGAAAATCACCAGAAGAATCTGCCTTTTAAAGCACCCAAGCAGATTCTCATCCGTTCTTGACAGGTCCGAATGCTTCTGCCCCATACAGCAGGACCGGGATAATTAGGGTCTTTTAAGGTCTCCTTGGTTCTTTGAGAGAGGGCTTAACTACTCAAATGCAACAAGCTTTGCACAAGCTTAATTTACCTTAAAAATTTGAGTAAAGCATGAAACTCTAGTTTTTGCAAAATTCCTTCAGATTGTCCATGAAACCACCTTGATTGCAAAAAAAAACTGACTAGCTAGTGTTTCAATCATTATCATTAAAATCTTTCCACTAAACCGAAAGAACAATAAAAAGTTAAACATCCCATAGAATAATAGAAATGCATGTCTACCTGTCGTAATAGATCATTGTTTGTGAGTTGTTGTTGACTTTAAATTAACAAGGAATGTTACCGCTTCGTCGATATAGTAAATCTAAACTTAGTTCATCTAATGTGGATCATCAGTTTTTTCATTTCACGTTTCCCCACATCTCATTTTTACACTCGGAAAAATAATCTTGTAAATATCTCAAGTCAAACAAAATATTGTGAAATTTAACATAAAATTCTTTTAACATTCAATAACATGATATAGGTACCTTTGTAAAACACATATTTAGCAGAATTTTCCCTAGTGGTTATGTTGTGAAATTGAAAATATGAAATCAATATTGTCAAATCGTAAAAATCTAAAATTAAAATAAATTGATAGTCTTATTAACGTCATACTATTCCGTAGCATGAAACCATAGTGGGAAAATTTAAGCTTGTTTGATGTTTGTCAATCAATTCAATAAAAAATTTTCTCCGTGTAAATTAATCAAGATTGCTCTAGCCGGCTAGACCGGTGCCAATTCGAGCATCAATACTTTTTTTTGTTCATTTCGTATCTGTCTGTCTAAATAACTAGCAACACATTCGCTAAGCGTCAAATGATTAATTCATTTACTCTCTCAACACCAAACCAACAGATGGGGTTGTTGCTTTTGCTTTGATCTTGTTGCTGTAATTGCATACTTGAGTTGCTGTTGTTGTTGTTGTTGTTGCATTTCGAATTGCACATTATTGTGGAGTGCATGTTGTGATCACAAAATGACAACAACTTGGGATCCAGTTAACGTCCTGTCTGTTTGTACAGCGCTCCATTTAGGCAGCTAATGGCAAAGCCAAACCTGCCTCACACTCAATGAAAATAGAAATAATGACAACAATCACAGAGCATGTGTCAGTTTTATGTTCTCAAAGACCATAATTAAATGCACCAATGGTCAATCGGACAAGTTGTAATAGACTGACGATAATTTATAGAGTGGTTGTGGCTGACACTATTTGTGTGCACCTTAAACATTTTTTGTAAACACTGACAAAAATTAATGGGTACATTTTTTCAACCAGTGCAGCGCATAGTTTTATAAATGTTTGCATTAAGTACTTTAGATTATTGGGAAAATACATTGAATAAAAGTTAGCATCACAATGATGATACATATGGATGGTCCTCAGGTGAAAAACTTCTTGGAATTTTTAAGATTATATAATGTAGGTTCATTTATTTATATAATTAAAAATAATAATACAAATATATTTATTCGTTTAGAAAACTAGCCAATGAGTCTTTTTTTAAATGGTAAAAAACAACTCCTTAAAATATGAAAAATGTATTCCGAATTCTGGAAAAAAATTTTAATTTATACAAAAAATTATTGGAGCGGTTTTCTTAAAACATTATTTTTTCTATATTGACAGTAACCATTTTCAAAAAATTGATTTAAGAAAAAAAATTGATTTTTTTTTAAATTCAATAACCAATATTTTTAAAAAATCTTTATGCAATATTAAAATCTGTCAAAAAGCCTTTAAGTAAAAAGTCGAAAATTAAAATTAAAAAAAAAACACTTTTTGGTACATTTTTTTGCATGCCAAACACCATATAAAGTCGTGTTGAAATAATAAGAACACTTGTTTTGCTTATCACCTTCCTATATGATATTATGTTAGCTTTGATAAAAGCTTTTACTATATTATTTTTCAATTTGTTATTCCTATTAAAATCTTATTACGATAAACACGTTTTATACAAAATATATTTCCTGTGTTTCCAATCTTCAAAAAGTCGTATACACAAAATTTTTTTTATCAAAATCGTTAAAGCCGTTTTTGAAATAAAATCTTTTTAATAATGATTGGAACAGTAGGTACCGTTAATTTTGGAGGTAAAAAAAATCAAATTTTGTCTATGGAATCACTCCTTAAGGGCTGATTTCCAATGCCGCGTTGGGCGTCGCTTTGTCAGATTTTTCTTTCAACGCGAAAGCTCACACATAGCAATTTAAGCAAATTGTTTACAATGACGCGTTGGGTATTATGTTACAATTTGGCACCTATTAGCATGTACACAAACCAACGTAATATAAGCTACCTCAACGTTAAAGTTGAAAAAAATTAACTTCAGCGTGCGTTTTGACAGTTAAAATAATGTTCGAATTCCTTTCAACAAAAAAATCGATTTATTTAGATTTGTCGGTTTTTCTGGACAAATTCCTTTTATTGAAAGAAAAAAATCGATTTTGTTTAAAAAATAATGGAATAGTTTGTTGAAAGAAATTCGAAATTACAGTTATTTAGGTTCATTTTGATTTTCAGGTTCTCTTCAAGTCGTCTGTCATGTCGACGCGTTCGTAAAGCTTGTAAACGTATACGTAAGCGTCTCTAACGCAAACGCGCCATTGGAAATCAGCCTTAAGTTCAAAAAGGTTGAATTTCGGGACTCACTGATGTTTTTCGTGTTTTCTATATCATAATATGTACCATGTTTGATTGAAATTTTGAGTTTGATTATTTTGTCAAATCCACACTTGCTCTATAGTACATATATCGTAATTAAAAACGATTATAATATGCTTCAATAAAATAAAAATAGTACGAATACGCCCGAGTGTACGTTTCATCATTTTTGAAGCAAACTTTCAAATGAAAAAATGAACAAGGCTGGATCATATTTTCTCTTGTAGTTAAAATCTAGAACAATTCTATATATGCAAGGAGAAAATGTTAGGTAAGAAGCAAAAATACTTGCAAAAAAAAAAAAACTATTTTTTGTTTGATTTTTTTTTTAAAGTACATATTTTAAAAATTTTTAAATGCAATACTGTTTCAATTATTGAGAAACATAAGATTGCAAAACCAAATCAGTCGGGTCATCAAAAACTTATAAGCGAATAAATCAAAAATAAATCAGTTTTCTTAAGGAACGTTAAAACCATATTTCTCTTTTTTTTTACAATCAATTTGGTTTGGTCATTAAAGGTAGGATGTTAAATCAAAATCATAAGAACTATGTTTGAGAAAATTAAAAATAAAACTTGTTGTCTTAATTGAGCTTAAACAAAAATTTGAATTTTCCATAGGAAATCACATAAATGGTCGACATTTTAAGCACACATTTAGGCTGTTGATTAAATTACAGTGGACGTACGAACGCATAGACACACAGAAGCATTTACTGACGGAAGATGGACGGTATGACAAAAACCATTTTTCCTAGTAGATACCTATCAATTTTGACATTTTTTTACTCGAAACTAATGCTTGCCCTGTCGAGCTAGAAGAATAATAGTAATCATAATCAAGAAGAACACTGAAAAAGCCCATATTCTATCTTATGTCCAAATCTAAGTGCATATACCTACCTAAATATTTTCAGATATGTACGTGTTCAGGTTAATTTAACGGATAGTGCCTGTATAGTAAAAAGAAGTCTATCTCTACTATAGGAACCTAAGGTCCTATACAGAATCCTTTGCTGTATCATAGATTATGGTTGCTTTTTTAATGGACCAAGAAGTCTGAAAGGTGTAATGTTAAACGTTTGACCAGTGGAGCATGGACAGATAAAGATACACCTCATCCTTGCATTTTTACACACAAACGTGTGTAGAAGTAGATCCCTCAATATACCTTTATATATGTATATTTAGGTACAGCAGCTTATCCTATTTCAATGGAATCAAAATCATGTCTAAGAAAGTTAGAAGAGTAAATCTGCAATAGATATTATATGTACATAGTTTCACAACCACTCCCATTCACTTGTCATAGGTTATAATGCCATCTTGTGGGTAACAGAACAATTGAAAGAACATTAAGAACACAAACACACCAAAGGGAGGACATTTTGTGGTTAAAAATAACAAAACACTCACAACAACATACCACAAGAGTAAAATGGTGTTATATTGGTATCTTCTATTCTGATTTTGTATTGTTTTACATACATATATGTAGGGTCAGGGTTAATATTTTCCTATTTTGTCCTTATTGCCATATTGGACAGAACCGACTTTATTGGTTTTACAACTCTTTGTGTCGTGTGTGTGGTTTTATTTCTGAGCTTATGAACTTGTTTTTACTATACTTGGACAGGATATGCCTTTTGTAAATTTATTTCATTTTGTAGAGAGAGATCGGATGAACTGGCAGAATATGGTATTTGAATAAAAATTGCCTAGGTATTGGTGCAAATAAATAGAAAAATATTCGTCACTATCAAATTTGGATGAAGGATCTTTTAGCATCTGTATGTTCGTTCGATATTATTTGTTTGTTTAACTGCGTTTATGAATTCAATCTTAGGTTTTTCAATAATTTTAATTCATTTTCAGACCATCATTTTGCGACACAGTGGCTTAGTTGATCAACGAACAAGATAAAGTTTTTTTTTTTATAAACATTCTTTATCGTCTATCGAGAAGAAAACCTTTTGCAGGAGTCAATATGAGTATTTAATTTAAATTTTTACCTCGAATTGCAAATATTTAACAATTCCCTGCCTTGAACCTTAAGGCTATGCGCATATTGTTGAGACGCGACCGGGGCGTGGGACGTGACCTGACGTGCGACATGACCTGATTAATAGAAAAGTGTCATGTCGTTATCCGCATATTTAATCACGAGTCTCGTGTCAATATTTTATTGAAAACATGATTTATATTGAAATTGAACTATTTACCATAACATACAAATAGAAAATTCTAATTTCTCTTCTGTCATCTTTAATTAAAAAAAAACTCACAAAAAACTGTAATTGTTTTCTTAATTAGCAAACTATTTTTTATTTTTTCAATTTTATCCGACAGTTTGTATTTTTTTGACAGGAAATAAGTAAAAAACGTGCATGTGCAAAGTCTCGCATTTTTGTAAAACGCGTGTTTTGTAAAACGAGTTTCAGCTCATGTTGCGTCGCTCCATCAATATGCGCTGTTCAATTGATTTATATTGTTTACAAAAAATCGTGCTGTGCTGTATCACGTCACAAGCGCCGGTCGCGTCTCATTATGCGCCTAGCCTAAAAAAGGAAGGTAAAAAAACAACAAATAGGCACCTAACATAAATATCCAAGTTACCCCTTTTATTTCTCCCATTAATTTTTCCCTGCCCCTCAGTACAGTAGCTAGTAAATCAATAAAACAAAAAAACACAAAAACTTAAAAGTAATTCAGGTACTTATTTACAAAAAAAAAAAAAAACACGTGTTGTGATTAATGACATCACATTACAATTACATCCGTTTTTTTTAAACACTTCCGTCATGAAGAAAAAAAAAACAACAAGACGTGAATTGATTGTTTCGTGTCAAATGTTTCCGTTTTGTTTTTACTCCCTCCCCCTATGGAATCTAACTGTATTCTTATATTCTTTTGATGTTCTGAATATTGTATCTCCATCTCTTTCTTCCTTTTCGTGATCGCGCACCTCACCACCCAGCAATGTCCTAGCAATCCTTCTTTATATCCGTTGGCATCAAAGTCAGTTCAAAAATAAAAAAAAAAATTATTGGAAAATAAAAACTGAAAGGAACACAACAACGACATTGTAATGAAAATAGCTAAGATGGATATCAATAACATGGCAAGTTAACAACAATACATCTCTGGCAATGGGTTGTTTCTTGTTTCCATTTCCATTGAAAAATGACTTCAATGTTTCTTTATAACTATGTACAATGTACATAACTACACAAGGGAATGGGTTTTCTGGGGCTCTGACATGAATATGGAACAAAATGAAAACTGAATTTCGAAGTATTGTGTTACACATAGGCAGGCGAGATTATTGCTTCCTTGAAGGTAAGTTATGTGTTTGGTAAATGTTGAAATATTGTGCCCTGATAGGTATGTATGTATCAACTTCATATTGTCGACCGTATGCAGAAAAATTCAATACCCCAATTCAATGGCATCCATTCTACGGTGCAATTTATTAAATTTCGAAACTTCGAAATTCACTACCTACAAAATTATTTCGAAAATAAATTCTCTTTACCTAACTTCGGGTACATTAGCCGTGTTTTTTTTGCAAGCCCGAAGAGAATTGCATAGAAAAAAAAAACCCATGTAGTGGCTGAACAGTTTACGCGTTACATACAACAACAACTAAGCCCATTCGGGTTTAGCTAAGCACAGAGAATTTTCGATGCTTAACTTAAGCACGGAGAAAAACTGTATTACCGACATGAATTCTTTACATGTTATCGATAGTTTGTATGGAGACTCCATGTTTTTTCTGTGATGGCGTCGGTAATCCCCGATATCGTTTTTTTCGACCTATTTCCTCCGAGCTTGCAAAAAACACGGCTATTATAAGGCGTTTTTCTTTTTTAGCTCTTAGCAGAGCACCGAGCAAAGCCTGAGCGATCCGAGTAAGCTCTGACCAGAGTATGATCAGAGCTCTCAGATTTAATTATGAAACACGTCTGAGCACCGAATTGCCATATCTGTCAAATCACATGGAAATTGTATGAAGTTGGCTGCGCTCAGCTATTTGCTCCGTTTGCACGGTCAATTTATTCTGAGCTAATGGAGCAAGCTCTGGTTGAAAAAAGAAACACAAGTTGAGCGCTCTGATATGTCTGAGCTAAAAAAGAAACACAGATTTTTTTTTGACAGCTCAGTGCTTTGCTCTGAGTTGAAAAAGAAAAACGCCTATAGAATCTGTACAAGTACATTACTCGGCTTAGTGAAAGGGTGATCTTCCGTTTATTTCTATTAATGAATAACTGTGGAAATTAATTTTCGAATGAAAAAATGCGTAACAACTTTTGTCTTTGTTTGCTTATGTCTTAATTGTGTGTATTTTTTAACAGAATACAAACAAATCGAAATAACTAGATTTAATCTCAAACACTAAAAGAATATATACATATATCGGCAGGGGTTCAAAGACTACGGGCTTGAGTTCCATCGGTTTTTTTTTCTAGTTTTGCTACTGAACGATATGAATTCGAAGCAATTTCTTTATTTAAGAGCAGGATATTTGTATCCTTTAGTATAGTTGTGCTAGTTGTCGGAAGAACACAAACATATTTCTTTTTCCTTCCTATCGGAGATTTTAGGACGAAACATTTTACAATGAGGTGTTATTTTGTTTTGTTCTTGCTTTTTGATTTGTAGCCCACACTGCTGGACAACGTTATAATGACCGACGATGATGTGAATGTTCATTTTCTCATGACTTTTCATTCCCATTTCTACTTGCTGGTTTCGTTTAAAAAAAGCCAATTTCGACGTTGTAATCGAAATTGTAACTACCATGATGAAGAAGTCCGAAAAAGTGGGTTTCGTCATACATTCCGTGTCGGTCTGTGCGTCCACTGTTTATTTTATTTGACTGAAAGCCCAAACGGGGAGACCGATTTGCTTCAAATTTGGTACAGACCATTTTTGTGTGATTCCCTAGAAAGGAAATTCAAATTTTTATTTTTGCTCATCTTAGCTGCCATACCTACAATAATTTCGGTTTTTCTTTTAAAATTTTCTCAAAAACAACTTTTACTATTTTGGTTAAACTTTCTACCAGTTATTACTAAAATTATTGTAAGTAAACTTATTTTTACGTTTTTGCCCAAAACCATGTCAAAAATATTGATTTTTAGCATATTTTTGACATGTAACCTTGTATAAATTTTTTGCAAGACAGATTTTGAAATGGACTTTTAAGCCAGTATTTTGTTTATTAGAACAATAAAAATGACGTTCACTTGGATATTTCCCGCATTGTAGAAACATTTTTCTGTGTTAACGCACCTATTTTTCTGTGTTAACGCACTTAGTTCCGAAATCTGTCATTTGTGACGTGTGGCAATATCTTTTAAAGGGTGGCTCGTATCGAAAAAATGTGTCGTAATATTTTCTATTGCAAATATTATGGCCTTTGATTTAGGTATCAATTATTTTTTAAAAACTTCGAATTTGAAAAGTTAAAAGCAAAAAACTGGTATTTTTGACTAATTTTTTTAATAATGATATCTTATAGATATAATTTACCGTTTAAGAGTTGTGTGAGAAAAACCTACATTTTTGGCACTTTCCATTTTTGAGGGATCGATATTTTGTAACTCATGGCTTGCATGAAAAAAAGTGTTAAAACATATTTTGTCAGAAATATTATCTTCTGCATATACATATGTATCTTCTATACATATAATAAAAGAGAAGCCTCCAAATTTTGGTAAAGGGGTCAACACAGGAATTGTTGTCAAAGAAAATTGTTGACATTGGCGCCTGTCTGGCGACTGAATACATACCCTTAGCGGAGCAATGGAGGTTCGTGAGCGAGATTGAGCCCGGAATGAATTATTTTTATAAAATGTATCGTATTTTCGCCAATATTGCTGAAAATTTTAAAGTTTGTTTTTCACATTTCGAAGTTTTACAAGCAATCTTACATCATAAAAGATTGTTCTATAAAATACATGTAGTTTAAAACTGATATTCTCTCAACAAAAACTAATAACAATAAAGTTTTAGGTACACAATTTCAATTTGTTTGTACCCATGCGAAGCCCGGACGGGTCAGCTAGTACTTTATAAAATAAGAATACATTTTTTTGAAAAATTTGGATATTTCAAAATTAAAAGAAAAAGTATTTTTTACTTTTGGCAAATTATTAAAATGCTAATATCTCTTAAACAGTCAATGTTAAAAGACAAATGTTAATGATTTTTTGAAGAAGGTCATTGTAATAAACAAACTTTGTATAAATAGTTTTCAACCGACATTTTCGTCATTTTATGTTTTTTTTTAAACGGCCATATCTTCTAAACGGTAAATCGGAAAATCTAGTTTGTGAAATTCTCATGATTGACAAAACTTTTTATGAAGAAATTTTCTCTAGCGTTTAGCATGAAACGGTTATATGCGAAAAACCAGTATTTTCGAGATAACGTTTTATGGAAGTCAGTTTCGGCAATGGACTTTTTAGGCAGTAGGTATTCTTTATGCCAAAATAAAGATAATTGCGTTTAAGTATCTTCACTTACATTTTTTCCGCAGTAAAAGTATACATTTTGCCTGGACTTTTAGAAGTGTCCACGTTCAAAAAAACGCTATGTTTTCAAAAGGCATCAAAAACCCTCCTTCCGTTCTGTGAAGTTCTCATGTGGGGATAGATTTTCACACATCAGACATCACATTAAATGAAACAATAGGAGGGCATATGCGGAAGGTTCTATTTTCAAAATTGACAAAAATGTATTTAAATTCAGTCTGAGCTAATACCACAAAGTATTTATTGATTAGGTACACATTACTAATCTTAACTATTTATTGACTATAATTCCAACCTACACTTATTTCTATCAGCAACAATACCCCTCTCCACTTAAAGATCTAACGCTTTAATGTTAATATTTATTAAGCAAACGACTATTAATAAGTCGCATATGATTAGTTATTCAGCGGCAAATTGAACGGAAAGATAATAATTATCTTGCGGCTGTCAGATTTTGTACTTAACTAACGCTATAACTCATCTCACCAAACCCCCTGATTACCACACATATTCTGCCACACACAACCACAAAAATTAGCATACAAAAATTAAGAAAATTACTAAACTAATCTTTTTATTTATTTGAAAAAAAGATATAATTTAGAAAAAATAAAAATAAAAATAAAAAAAAAACATTCTAAAATATTTAACAATAAATTATCTATAGCCCCAACAGTTTCAACAGGCAGAATAATGTAAGCAATTAGTTGGCCTTTGAGCTTGTAATAAACCTTCGTGTGAACTCAATCGACAGCAATTTTTCTTGATAGCTATAAAAATGTTTCTGTGGTGCATGTATTTCTGTTTCTATTTATGTTTCTGTGTTATTTTGTGTTTAGTTGAAGTTAAAAACCAGTCAATGTGGTGAAAGAAGAAAAATTCAAACAGCAATATAATTAAGAATTAAAATGACACAAACATTATGAATAAAGTTAATCTGACTTTGGTAAATATTAATGAGCAACTTAAAGCGATAAGTTATGAATTAGCGACACAGTTTGCTGGCAAAACGATTAAGGGATAATAAATTGATTTATCGCCAAGACCTACGACGACAATGTTTAAGATGCTTATAGGAAAAGATTATTATTAATGCTGGCAACAATGACCATGATAAATACGCAAATTATATTAAATTAACGATTATTATACCGTCAAGGCGAATGGTCAACGCCTTGACTACGAATATCTTACAGAAAAATATGGCCTAAAATTGTCAAGAAGTGATATTTTGACGTCAGATAATAAACTACAAGACAGTGTCCTCTGACTTTTTCGTCGTTCTAGTCTTCTAAGCTGATAAGAGAAAAAGTATGGCTCACCAAACCAACAAATTTAAAAACCTAGTCAAATGTAAAGACGTGCATTTGAACAACAACAACAACACGGAATTATACCAAATTGCTGGACTATTGTTTAACCGAAGATAAAATTCACTGAAAAACATGGCTATTGTCTATTAACTCATACTTGAACCTTGAAACACCGTTGAACCTTAATTAATCCGCCGAAATCGGCAAGTTGAAAATGCTGAACCACAGATATAATATTGTACTACCTTTGTACAACTGGCTCTTTAGGTCAAATCTTGTAGTCCCTAAAATATTGATGATCAGAAATTTTTGTGATTAATTGGACACCTTGAAAAACACTTTTCAACTATTCAAATTTTTAACAAGATCTAAAGACTACTTTGGAGTCAAATTCAGTCTCTAATATAACTTCTTGAGAAGTTCTATGCCACAAACATTAGTGGAAATAAAAAGCCAATAGAGATGCCGCCTCTGACGTGTTGGGTTTTGCATGGCTTGCACTTAGGAGCCCTGGCTTAACAATTATTGCCGATAAGACAACCACATACTTACATCTTAACTAGAAGCATACACAAAGCGGCTAACACTACCGCCCTGCATATAAGGACCAGAGAGCTGGTGAGGTCTATGAGTTGAAGAAGAGAAATGAACATCCGCTTCACGTTCTTAAAATTAGAAATAGCATACGATCGAGAAAATGTAGAATGAAACCCGAAAGTTTTATGGAAAAGGTAAAAAGAACCTTTTCTAGGTTACAAGTTTCAAATCATTCGATTGTAAGGGTATTGAAACCAGCATTTCTGGAAACTGAATAATGGCAATGACGCGATGGATCGAATTCCGCTTTTGGGTCGAAAATTGTCTCGCGACTGAATCGACTGATCATACATTACTAGAGTTGCAAGATTCAAATAGCCCTATTAAAGAACATTATAGTTTTTCAATAATTATCTAGTTGAGCTAAAGCTGATAATTATTGAAAAACTAGGAATGTATATGCGGCCAAATGGCATATACAATACATACCTACACGCCACGCGCGCGCCGCCGGCCGTCGAAATTGACAAAATCGGAAGAACTCAGCATGAAGTATACGGAAGCAGCCAAGACAGTTTTAACGGAATCGATTGAGTATTTATATTCTGTAATATCAACAAAAAGAAACCCAACTACCCAAGCCACACTTGGAGGTAGTTAGGGACTTGTATACCTGGGGCTCCGCTATTCAATAGATACCCGCCTGGAAAAACAATCTAGTTTTCAATAAGGCGCTGGCAAGTTTTTCATAGTTACTAACAAGAATCTAACAAGGGTTAATATAGGCATTCGCTAGGCCTCCACCAGTTATGAACTCTTTTGCCTCGTCAGTTAAATTCTGCCTAAGCCCTAACTAGTAAAGACTAGATTTGTTCCACATATTTCGTTTTACATGGTTTTCCATTTAACCATTTCAGATATGGGGGCCAAAGCTAGAAGCTGTCAGTCGCTCTATAATATATTAATGTAGATAGATATCCAGTTCCTCGTGTGTTTGTCGTGTGCAGTCCAGTCCATGTCCATGGAAGGATGGCCCCTTGCGGAATATCATCGACTTTGTGTACTTGTCCTAGATAATAAAATTCAGTTATTTCCCAATCGATGAGGAGCAACATTTTACTTTGGTGTGTGTATGTTTAGTGAGGCTGTTCGAAACAGTTTAGAACAGAAAAGAACAAGTTCAATGAGACATTTTTTGTTCTAAACTGTTATGGCTTGCTGTTCAGTGAGTCTGTTTGTACTTGCTTTTTAGGTAGAACAACTGAGAACAGATTTCTGAGAAATGTCAAAATCAGTTGTGGTTCTGTCTTTTTCTGTTTTGTCTGCAGTTGCGATTTTACTATTTTACACACTGATTTCCAATCATAATTTGAAATTTGCAGAGTTAATTAACACACAAAGATTTTTATTACGATATACATATGCTTTTATTAATTTGCGTAAAATGATTTCAAATAGGTAGTTACCATGAAGAACCTCACCAGTACTTTATTAAATAAATGTTCTCAGCGAGGCACTAATAGGGGTCTGTCTTGTTTTTCTCGTCCATGTTTTCTTTGCCGAAAACCTGCCAGGGCCTCGCCTAAACTTGCCAAAAACTTGCCATTTTTCCAGGCGGGTATACATAACAGCGTTTAAATCAAATGAATTCATGCCAATCGCTGTTTTATTTGAGCTAAGAGGGCAAACGAGTTGGCAAAGCCCTCCTTCGAGCAACCAATTTTTCTCTTTATAAAACACTTATCCACACTAATCATCCCGGTCACTTCCGACATCGGTCCAACCTTAAACGGCCTACACTTTTTCTTAATTTTTCGATAAAATTCATTTTATGTGAATTTTACACAAATTAATTTAAAATTATTCTTTACTATTTAGTCATTTCCATATTGAGAATCTAAGATTCAGGAAATTCAAAAGTTTTAAAATCTGTTATATTTTGGCTATACAAAATTACGCCCTTGGCCTGTTTAAGTTTTAATTTTGTTTTAAAATGAAAAATAATAAAAAAAAAAAAAAAAAAATTTTTTTTTTAAAAAACACAATTTTTTTTTATTTTGTAATACATTTTGTTGTTTTACAACAATTTTCCAACATATCGCTCCAAAAATGAAATTATTCGTGGATTAGTAAGATCAGCATAAACTCCTGGAAGTCCTGCTTCTGCACATCGAACTCCCCAAGATACAACTCCTACCTGGGTCATGGTACCGTCTAAGCAAAGAGGGCCACCAGAATCTCCCATACATGCATCTTTTCCAGGTCCTGCTGCACAAATCATTGAATCCGAAACAGCGTTTAAATGCCACTTAGCACATTCTGAGAGTGGTAAATAACTCATAGTTACTCTTTGTAAAGTTGTTGGAAGCTGAGCTATTGAATTGCCCAATCGGCCCCATCCACTAACTACAACAGGACTACCCGTTGGAATTGCAGATTTCAAAATTCTAACGGGTTTTATAACACTGCTGAAAACTAATCGGCCTAATAATTTCATGAGTGCAACATCGTACTTCATATTTGCAGGATTATATTGTTCATGAGCTATAGCCAATTCAACAGGCTTAAGAACACCACCGGAATTATAGTTTGAAGTACCAGCACGGACCATTAAACTATTAACCTGATTACTCCGAATGATGTCTAGAATACAGTGACCCGCTGTTAGAATCCATTGTTCATTTAAAATACTGCCTCCACAAAAATGATCTCCAAATTGCTGGATAGAGACTTGATATGGGAATTCGGAAACACTAGCAGTCTTACCATTGACAACGCGAACATCACTAGCATCTTGCGAACCCGATACTAGACACACAACACTCAAGGCAACAATTAATCGAAACATCTTGACAACTTATGATTTTTGAATTTTAAACTTGGGTCTTTTATAGTCAAAAATATAATAGGGGTATATTTGCATTGTGACAAGTGTACCAAACTGGTAAACAACATAAAAACAGATGTAGTCGAGCAAATAATAGTTTTTTTTCTAGACGCTATTGTCACAAACATTTTTAATCGACAACATATTTTTTTTAAAATAATAAAATGACATGATTTCAAAATGAGATTTTACTTTTTTACAAGGTGCACCGAATTTAAATCATCAGCAATTTCCTTTTTCAATATTTTATACAGAGGTGCTCAATAGGGCTTTTCAACAAATAGCGCCAAAATATTAAAACTTTGTGGTTTACCACTTCACTGGCAGTCAAATGACAAATCTTTACTCGCGAATAGAACAAAGTATGTACGTGATTTGATTTGTCTTTACAATTGTGTGAGTGCCTCTTTTCTATTAGAAGAATTTTTCCAACTCCAACACCACCTTCTTATCAAAAATTAACAACTTACGAAATAACAAATTCAAACTAACACGTTTAGATATAAATGTCACTTTTCCTTCGTAAATGTCACTTGTACAAGTGCGTGTAAATCTGGCTTCAAATCGAGGTCTGAAGAATCGAACTCAGTCGAAAAAACATCTATTTTTTTTATTATTATTTGTATTGTATTATTCATACTAGAATGTCAGTTTATTAGACTTGACCATTCTTTATTCCGTCAATTTCATTAAATTTTTGAACAACAACAACTTAAAGGTGCTACCACCAATTGCTTACGAATTAATTTTAGGTACTTTAATTCGTTTTATTTTTGTTTGGTTGAAGATATACATAGCTATTTCAAGGGGTGCCAAGCCCTATCATCAGTCTCCTTTATGGTGGTGCTGAGCTTTAATCCAATTTTATTTGAAAAACTTTCTACACATCATGCGGTATTTGAACCCGCGCATCAGATTTGCTCAGTCTTCGAAGCTGTGTGCACTACGCACTATGCTACTGCTGACCACTGACGTCACAGGTCGAGATGTGCTGTTTGTTTATCAAATGCATTTGGAGCATCAGCATTTTTATAAGCGCCTTTAAGTATGCTTTCTTGTTCCGCCTCCATTTTTCTTCTTATCTCAGAAAAAATTAAATATATTGGTCGAAAGGAAAACGTGAAATTTCTTGCAAATTTTCACGAATTTTCAAATTTTTCTGCCAAAACCTATAAGAAAAAAACTTAAGGCAGTTGCTGACTTTAATAAATCGACTTAAAAGACTTATTTTATAAGTCTTTAGACTTTCAGAATGACTTTAACTTTAAATTTGCAGTCAGCAGTCATGTACCTACAATATTCTGACTTATAAGTCAATTAGGTTAGTTAGTTAAAAGACTGCAGTCAAATGACTTACTGACTTTTAAGTGACTTACTGACTTTTAAGTGACTTAAAGACTGCAACCAGTCAAAAGGTAATGCAGTCAATTAACTGTAAGTCAATTGACTTCCCTAATTGACTTATAAATCAGAATATTGTACATGACTGCTAACTCTAGTTTCAAAGTCACAGTCAAAAATTAAAGTTTTGACTTATATTCAAGTATTTAAGTCAATTAACTCTGACTTAACTGACTGTAGTCTTTAATTGAATGCAATCTTTACAACTCTGTTAAGTATAGAATAAAACCAGACCGAAGTCGATAGCATTATTTGTTTTAAAGATATTCGAGAAACAAGTCATTTTTTAAATTACTGTAATAAAAAAGCCGCCTATTGAATTTTTCTGAAAATCCTTTCTGCACGTTTTGGTCTTATTATCTGTAAAATAAAATTTTTTTGAAATCGATATCTCTATGCGTTCTCGAGGTATCGTCTACGAAAAAAAACTTCCAAACGTTCGAACGTACGAACATACGAACGTACCGTACATGGTACATAGACATCACTCTAAAAACAATGTAATCCGACTCCAGAGATCTCGAAACGTCGAGAAATGTCAAAATTTTCAATTTCACAAATCGGATCGATTACAATAACTTCCAATGGGAAGTTAAAAAAAAACATGGTAAAGAAATAGACTTCTGACTTTCAAAGCAAAGTAAGTTCTTTATTGTAAAATTTTCCTTTGTTTAAAACTACATGTTTCCATTTTAAATTAAAAAAAAAAATATCTTTCCGCCTAAACGGGTTAAGATTGGAGCCACCCTGCCATAGAAAAAGTATTTGTATCCCTCTACAAAAGTCTGGTATTTTTTTGGCACACCATGGTGCGTAACTATCGTACTCGTGGCTATTTGATAACTGTTCAAGCTATTAAATGTACTAGGTAATTGCGTAATTCCTGCGAAAGCAACACGCAATGTGTATTTAACAATTGTACATGCAAAACAGCTGTCATAACATGTAGAACAAAAATTTCTTAATTTAGGGCGGTCTTTGACTTTTTCGCAATTCTTAGTCCGTATTAATTAAGACCGAAGGTTTCAAGGTTCTAAAAACCAATAATGTACACATCAGCAATTTGGAAAATAAAACACGATGTATATTTAGTATATATGTACCTATGTATAATTTTAAAGTAGATTCAAGTTAAGCATTTGCCCGCGTGTACGCACTATTTCTTTTTATGTGGCTGAACAAAAAAAATTATTTTCGGTTGAATTTTGGAAATTTCATTCCTATCAAATATTGCAATTTATGTTCATTGATTTTACTATGAATTTTCCATATTCGAAAGAAATGAAACTTGGAACACTTCGAAAATCCAATCGAAAACGATATAAGATACACTCGTAAATTACTGTAATTTTCAGGCTAAAGAAGGCTTTCAATTAAGTGTAAGACCCTCTTTCAAAAAGCCAATAAGACATTGAATGAATTATTATTCTTGCATGTGCGTAGAGGAGGGCAATGCCCCCCTTAGAAAAATCGACAAAACTTAACGTGTGTACTTGTTCGCAGTAACACCTGAGGGAATTTTTCCTTGACAAACAAAGTATCTACCTACTTATTGACAAACAAATACCAAACCCACATTAAACTAATTGTCCACGCTAGAAAAATCTAAAATTCTTAATTTTTGTTTATTTGCTTACCCAAACTACCAATTTTAATTCTAAGTTACAAATATCAAAGTTCATTGAAATAAAAAAGAATTAAATTAGACTAAAATTGGTAATTTCGGGAATTCAACGAACATCGGACATTAAATTTATCTTTTCGCCACTGACATCATGAAGAGTAAAGACAAAAACAGTAACCAAATATTATATACAGTACGTAACAGTACATCAACGTTTTTAAAATTAAATTAAGTTTAAAGCCCAGTTTTTTATATTTAACTATTTTAACAATCCATAAATAAGTATTATTTCGCACTAACCAAAAAAAAAATATTTCAAAGAAACCTAACTACTTTGATAAATCAAACTTTAACACGTCAAAAATTTCAGTTAAATTTACCAATTTAACTACAAAATTCAATTTTACTGTCAATGTATGAATTTCCATACAAAATCGCATGAGGATTTTTCTTTAAAATTGAAATTAAGCAGAAATATATGAGGATTCATATGATTCCCATGCGCAGACTCGCCCTCAAAATGATTGCGCACATTAACCACAAACGAAGATTTTTTTCTTTACAATTTTTATTGAATTATTATATGCTATTTAATGTTTGCATCAAATTTAAACTAAAATTGTGTATTTAAGGAAATTAGTGGCCTACTTCTTTAAATAAACAACACGGTTTGAAAATTACGAAAAATTATAAGAAAAGTAAAGTTTTTTTAATTGTCTCTCATCAGCACATTAAATAAAATATCTGCTTAACTACAACTGATATCGAGGGTTGAAAACCCCCTTGATTGTGCATTTTCACAAATTTGAACTTCACCCCTCTCCCCTTTTTGTTTAGTTGAAGGAATTTGCTTTTTTATGCAATAAATAATTTTTTTGTGTTTTTCTTATGATCTATAGAGAAATAGATCTAAAATATTCCAACGATTAATTAAAAAAAATTGGGTGAATAACCAATTTTTTGAGTTCGATAGTAAATTACGTAAAAACAAGTAAGCTTCAACACCGCATAAACGTGGTACTTATAACAGAAGATAAAAATTTGGTTACGTTTGCAAAAACACCCCGTACCCCGTACAGTCATGATTTCGAACTTTTGGTCCGCTGGCTGGTTGTCCCCCCTAGGGAAAATCTCTAACTACGCCAATGTATTATTGTCCAACTGTTTACAGCAGAAGCATATAGATATTGTAAAATCGAATTAATATGTATATGCTGGGAAATGATTTAATTATGAAAATTTGAATTTGGTGTTACTATCGATGGAGACCGGAAATGTTTATACTTTTAAAAAAAAAATCAATCTGACCAAAATAAAAGTGTAGAGTTAATGGAGAAATAATAAGAACTTTAAAATATTATTTTTCTAACAATTTATAAAATTATTTTTACTTAAATTCAAGACCTCATTTTTTTGCGAAAACTGCGTATCGACTTTTTTTTTTTTTGAGATTTTCTATTCGATTTCTTGATTTGTAAAAAATCGTAAGAAAAGCCGCTATTTGTGGTTTAGAATATTATATAAATATTGAATTCATTTGATTTATGTTTTTTTTAACATTTTAGCTAACTAAAATTGACAGACCATTTTTTCCAAAATATAATATATTTAAGTGGTTCTAAAAGCCACACAGATATTGTAGGTATAAATCGAAATTCTTTACTTGATTAATTGAACAATTGATGAGGGGATCAATCTCGGAGCCTTACAGCCATATTATTCAGTCACTTGAATCGAGTTTTAAATGTACACCTGGGCCCATATTCTGTAACTCTCACATCGAAAAAATCAGTCGAGAAACGCTGAAAAATGGAACAAAACTCATGTATTTTGTTTTAGTTTCCATCGTTTCTCGAACGATTTTATGCATGCGAGAAGTTATAAAACATGGGTCCTGGATTTAAAGCAAGTCAAACCTAGATGCCCAACCAAGTTCATAATATTCAATCATTATACCACAAGTTTTTAACCTTATCAAGTTTAATTCGATTTAATTAAAAAAAAAACTTCCCAGGGAGCAGTTAAAGTAATTAAACTCGGGTGTTAACTCAAAATACAAAATACAGAAGCAAGCGACAAAAAATTAAAAATACATTTGCAGATGTCAAATTATTGATAAAACATATATTTTAAATGTATTTTCAGTTAAGTTTTTACAGTTTTACATGCATTTTACTTATTTTTATTCCACCGAGAGTGAATATTATGGACATAAGTTTAAATTGTCAGGTCTAAAACATGCGGAATAAAGGACGAGTTTAAAATTCACTTCAACCCAATTTACAACTGAAGTGAATAATGTGGCTGTTATTGTTTTCCGTAAAATTATTAGGTCTGTTCCTTTACTTTGAAACTCCGTGCTTTTATGTGCATTTTACTGCCATTTTATTTATTTTATATGAATTTTGACAGAACGTTGGACTGAAAATCACACAAATGCACAGAAAATCACAGAGTTTCAAAGTAAAGGAACTAGGCTATTGAAAATTCGGAATTGGACATTTGATTACTTTTTAGCCCTGTTCCTTTACTTTAAAACTCTGTGATTTTCTGTGCATTTGTGTGAATTTCAGTCCAATGTTCTGTCAAAGTTCATATAAAAAAAATAAAATGGCACTAAAGTGCACAGAAAATCACAGAGTTTCAAAGTAAAGGAATAGACATTTTATGTCATATCGTCACTTATGTAGGTAAACATTTTATGAAATAATACAACATTGCATACATGCATGCATTAAGCCCGTATGACACTACAGTTTTGTCTTCGGCCTGGGTTTATTCTATGCATAATGACTTAGTGAAAAGTTGGTAATACTTAAAAAAATCAACCCACTGTTTTTTTTTTTTTTATTAAAAAAAACCATTAAAAATTGTTAAAATATATCGCATGTCTTGAGAACACACGTGTTAATTTTATTTAATACACAAAGTTATAGTTGATAATCGGTAGAGTTTGTAAAAAAAAATCAATTAACGGTTTTTTTCCTAGGCCAAAAAACAACTGCAAAAAAAAACTGTTGAAAATGTTTTTCGGCTCGAACAACCAATGATTTCAACTCCGGGATAATTTTAGTCTACACACAATGTCATAATTAGTAATTGATAAGGTTTGTAAAGAAATTCAATTGACGGTTTTTTTTTTTTTTTCTAGGCCAAAAAAACTGCAAGACAAACTCCTATATTTAGAGCAAACAGCCTTCCCTTGATTACACAACTGATAAGTTTTTCGAAGTTTTTTAATTGGAAATTTTCTTGTAAAAAGTAACATCGGGTGTCCGGTGTTGAGTTTCGGAACTAAAGGGAAGTTATCAGTGGGGGTCAAACCGATTCTCTTTTTATCATAATAATTTCGTGCACAATTCCGGATTAAAAGAACTTCTGAAAAACTAACGCAAAGGTACGACTCTTCAAACTGTGGTGGCTGGACAAGACAGAAATTTCAGCAAAATTGCAAATTCTTGCATTCCTCCGGTAAGTGTTGAAGAATTTAACTTTTTCAATTTGAAGATGTCTTCAATTTCATACGAATGCTTACATATTTACATGTATGGGTAAATAGAGATCAAATCTTCAGATCTCATCTAGAACGCATCTTTTTGTGAATAAAACATGAAAAAAGTGCATATCTTTTTGGAAAAAGATATGCACTGAAAAATGACATAAGATTAGATACCTATAACCTCTATTTCATGGGTACGAATTTTGAAAAAAGGATACAGATCGATAGCTTTATTTCAAACATTAACAAAACTGCTGGCTGGTCGGCAAGCTTTTCATGGTTACATCGCAGTTAGAAAATGCACTTCTACAGTTGATTTTGGGCTAAGTATATGTACTTTTCCATAAGGGATTTCTATGAACTGGATATCAAATTAAAGGTAAGAGTGCAAATCCAGTGGCATAGAGTACCTATATTATCTAGAGAACCAACTCGTACCCCTCTTGCCTAAAACACCCACAAAATTTATTTGAGATGAGTAAGAGAAAATTCTCTTATTTTATTTTTTCCTATTCGTGAATCAGTGTGAATCGTGGATTCAAACACAAAATGGCCTCATTAGCTCAGTTATTTTTTTATAGAGTCGCGTTTACAACATAAATATACATGAATATTACTATATTTGAATGCTAAAAGCAAGAAAACACTAAAAAAAATTGTTTCGGTCCACTAAACATTTTGTTTAAATTTTTGAATTTAACGTATTCTTATTTTAAATATCTGAGCGCAGGAACCCATCATAATTGAGCAAAAACTTGTATACTATTTGTCACTGCAGTGGTGGATAGGGTTCCATTTAAAATGCACGGGATCACTAATACGTGCTCAGCGAATAGTCGACAAAATGGTCCCATTCTCTCACTACAGCTTGTAGGGTGAAAGAGAACGAACCCCTAAGTCGGTTCTCTAGATAATATAGGTACTCTATGTCCAATGGTAAGAGTGCAAATCCAGTGGTCAGATTTTCGGTGGTTAATGGAATGAATTCTACCACCTTTATAAAAAGTGGCCGGACTCGCGCCAACAATGATGCGAATGTTTTTCATGCGGTTTTCAAGAAAAAATGAACATGGTGGATTTTCCATGGACAGACGAAACTTGGAACTCTCTGTCTCTGCATGCACGCATCCACGTTATACTATTCAATTAGTAGAATTAATGGCTGCATAATTTTTATCGCTCAACATTTGCATTGAAACGACTACAGAAAGTTGTTTTATTTTTTATTTTTAAGTAAGAGCTCAGCTGGAACCCTCATCGAAATTAATGACCATAATTGGGCAGGTGAATATAATATATGTATAGGGGTTACATGGTTACACCCTTTTCGACAGATAAAATGTGTGGTATGTACCTACCTACATACTTATATATGCTCCTTTGTTCATTAAATATCAAAAATTGTTTTCTTTTACATACTTGCCCGCTTTTGAGAATTCGGAATTTAAATAATTACCATTGAGATGAATAAATGAGTATGTACTACATTAAGGTGGGTCGAT
This sequence comes from Epistrophella euchroma, assembly GCA_947049315.1. Taxonomy (NCBI): domain Eukaryota; kingdom Metazoa; phylum Arthropoda; class Insecta; order Diptera; family Syrphidae; genus Epistrophella; species Epistrophella euchroma. The sequence continues at coordinate 60,306,752 of OX346248.1, forward strand.
TTTGTATGCGAAAAAATAAAAGTTACTTGATCATAATTGGAAATAATAATATTATGTTGTGTATGGTCCAAACAAATAATAATTGCCAAAACAAAAGTGAAATTAAATCATATCTTTAGTCCGCGCATGAGCTTTGAAATTTCGTCGACTAAAGTTAGAAAAGCAACAAAAAACAACCATCTGTCAAATTCTATCAAAGATCCATGTCAAGAAAAAATATCAGAGATAGATCGCTGACATCATATTAAAAGATAAAATATCGCACCTCCACAAGACATTTCATATCAAGATGAACATTCTGAGATGAATTATCTCCTGTAGAGTCGGGGTGTAACAGAACGTTCGACTGCTTGCTTTAAGAAATTTATGTCGAATTCCTATTAAGAAAATCGATTTTTTTAGAAGAAAAAATCGACTTTTCTGGACAAATCCCTTGCATTAAAGGAAAAAATTCGATGCTGTTTAGATTTTTTTTGGTAAAAGGAATTCGACATTAGATTTTCGTTTCCCTGAGAACTTATAATTTCGTTTATTTCTTGATTAGTGATGTGTCGAAGAAAAAGAAGACTTTAGATGGCGCTCACTGCCCAGGATGGACTACGGCCTCAACCAACAAGCCCCTCCAGCCAGCTCAGTCCCTAGCTAGCTGCCTCCAGTTACGCACTCCAAGTTGGTTGAGGTCGTTCTCCACTTGGAGAACGAAAAAGAAGAACACAACATAATTTCAGTATTACAAATTGATTTGACAAAAAAAATCGACCCACCTTAATGTATATGTAGGTATAGCGTGCTATGTAAATTTATAGTCATGATAACCATGAGTAATTTTAATGTTCGATAAAATGATAAATTAATACACCAGAATATCGCAATTATTATAATTTTGACATAATTGAAATATAATAAGATGGGTAAGTACTTACTCAAAGTAATGGCATGCTATACCTAGGTCCATTTTTTATTTTGAAGCACGGCGATATGCTTTAATTCTTGAGTTTTATTGGAATTCTTGAGTTTTATTGGAATTTCTTTATTTTACACTGAAGTTTGCACTGAAAGTTGGAAAACAAATTATTTAAAAAGTGAGTGCTAAACAAATGTTAGTAGAAATATGTAACGCACCAAATACACCTTTGGATCAGGAATTGTAGCAAAATGACAACCTGCATTTATCGAGCCTTCTCTTCATAGATTTTATGTATATAGAATCTATAGATCAGCTTGAAATGGACGTCGATTTTAATTGATAAAAAAAAAAAAAATTGCAAGTGCAAGGCTTAACTTCCTGTGCTAAGGTTGTAATAAAACCAACAAAATCACAGTGAAAGCAGTAATACACAGGTAATCATCTCTTTTTACTTACCTTGTCTTTATGTTTCAAGCAATTTGTTTTCTTTCTGAATTGAAACTTCTTTATCGGGATATACTCGGCAATTTTGTAACGGTAATTAGGGGAGATTTATGTTATAAAAAAGGGGACACAATACACAGATTTGTTTACATTTTGCGGGACGTATAACGATGAACTGATAAAGAGATTAAAGAAATTGCAAAAGAGACAAATATAGGTAAGTGTTCGGAATGGTTCGGAACACAGAACTGATTTTATCAGGGTGCGTTCACAGTGAACTGATTTGTTAAAGCGGGCTACACATTATCGATCACGTACGACAGTTTAGCTCACGACTGATATATTGGGCCCTACTAATAATCAAATTTAGTTACGTCTTAAGGCTCTCCCAAACCAACGCGATTAATCGCCGCGACAAAAGAAAACAATAACAACAACGTGTTTTTTTTCTTGGACAACCACGTGTTGTTATTGTTGTTTTCTTTTGTCGCGGCGATTAATCGCGTTGGTTTGGGAGAACCATTAAATATTTCAGTTATTGGCTGAACAGAATAGACGCGCGGTCGTTCGCGCGGCACTTGAAAAATCGCTCTGTCAAAGTTAAAATGCATATAAACTCGTTTGAGTGAATACAATGGAGCCACGTCCGCGAGCCGCGACGCTAGATATTGGTTAACTTTTAACTTTTGCCGCGCGGCGTTCGACAGATAAGGAGAAAGAGTAATCACGGCTACAGTAAATGGTATTTTCAGTGTTGCTTGTTTCTGGTCTTTCGGATGAATGTACACACTAATAGAGGTCTTGAGCAAATAGCAATATACCTACTGTATATCATCTAACGTTTATTCAAAAACGTCAAAATCGTCACTGTGCCAGCTGACAATTTTTTAACATTGACACTGGCCGCGTTCGGGGGGCAAGCCAAACCTATCCGGATAGGTTTGTGTTGTTGTAATCCCATAGGAAAATTCAGCTGATTAACCAAACAGCTGTTGTCAAAAACAAATCTAAAAGCTATCCTAAAATTTTCGGGATACTAAACTATCCTATGCGCAATTTGAGGAACAGCTGATTACAGCTGACTTTTGGTTTTCGGGTGACGCTTGAGTAGTTGTTTGTTTTTATTGTTTGTTGTTTGTTTTTGGCTTTTAAACATAAAAATACATATACAAATTGTTGCAAAAATAAACAAAATGAAGATATCTGTCAATTGGAAGGACACAACATACGATTTTGAAGACACAGCAGAGATCTGGGAAAAAATAATTTTTGGTACTTACTTGAACTTTTTTCAGCTGTTTTGATTTTTGATAGGTAACCTATCCGGTTCGTTCGAAAACATATCCGATACTTAAGTATCTCAGATAGCCTATCTGTGTACCCCCCGAACGCGGCCACTGTGTATCATTTTTATTTTTTGACTACAGCTTACACCACATTACCATATGCAAAACAAAAGATCCAATCTGCCAGAATAAAAAATATAATTTGGATATAAAGGAGACTGATGATAGGGCTTGGCACCCCTTGAAATAGCTATATCTCCAGCCAATTACCAAAAAAATTAATTCGTAAGCAATTTGTGGTAGCACCTTTAAGTTGTTGTTGTTGTTCACAAATTCAAAAAATATTTTTGGATAACTTGTTTTTGTATTAAAGTGTTAAAGTCAATCCACCAGATGAGATTATGTTGATAGTAAAATACAGGTCCTATGGCTTATGATCGAAGATATAAGCAGATATACAGGGCGTTCGGTATAAGGTGCACCAAAAGGCTAGAGCGAAGAGGTTGGGTTAAGACAAGAAAAATATCGTATATTTTTTTAAATTTTAAGCATATGTAACTTAATGAAATTTAAAAAGGACGATTACATAAAGCCCTTTGTACGATTTAACAGTCTGTTAAATCTTTAAATGACGTTGTTCCATACAAAACACGTCATTTAAAAATTTAAAAGCCTATTAAATATTTGTGAATTCCAACAACACAAATTGTTATACCTTATTGAAAGAGGAGACTCATATTATCCTTTACAAGATACAAAAATATTAACATAGGTTTATTTGATAGACCGTTTATAAAATAATCCCAAAATTAGGTATACCTAAGATGAACCAAAAATGTGTACACTTGTGTTATTTATATTATTATCAATCAGTATTTACCTACATATTTATCTCAAATTTCCAAGACACCAAAACGAATTTCAATATTTCAAATAGGTACTTACATATAAGTACATATATCATTACGACTGAAAAATAGGTGTCGGTTAACGCTTTCGTTAACCAGCATGTCAATTACTATTGCCATTGATATTGATTTTTTTTTGTTTTGTTCATTCTACTGTGGTTAAGCAGTTCCTGATAGAATTGTATGCGAATCAGTGGCTTAAATCTCTAAGTTGCGCGTTAAATTACTTACAGTTCTGAAATTGTATAGTTGCGTCCGTCGTATCCGATGGGCAACCCACTCGAATGTGGCGCTCAAACGCAAACGAATGGCGATAAATTGTGGCGTTTAATAGAAATAATTATAAATGGTAAAATAACTTCGGATTAAATGGCTCGGTGGATTAAGATGACGTTCAGGCAACCTCACAGCTATGCGAGTCTCCGATGCAGTTGTGGTATTGTCGGCTTTAGGCTGAGTGGAAGTTATTTTCCCGATTTACACATGAACTTTTTTTATTTGTTTGTTTGCAAGAAAAAGATATACCTATACCTAGTATTTATAGTGGCTTGGCCACACTAATCAGCAGGCCATTTGAAAAGGTAATCAATATGCACAAGTCTCCTGGGTGTCGGTCGGTTTGGTTTTATCAAATTAAGACATTTTTTGCTTACCTTTATCTTTTGGAAGATTTTCCTAATAAAGCTCAAACGTTTTAAAATAACCTACATCTGCAAACAAGGAATTAAATTTGAACCTTGGGACTCGGGGGATACCAAGTTGAGTGTAGAGATTTTAAAGAATTTTTATAGCAGGAGATCCTTCATTAAAGACTGCTACTATTGTGCAATTTTAGTTAGTTTACTGTACAAAAATAAACAAGTGTCATTACAGATTAAGTCAACAACTATCGATTACTTTTTCAAGTTGTAACATTTTTATCTTTTGCACACCGCAAAACGGGCTGGACGTGGGCTGCCCGACTCCAACAAGCTCCTATAATAGCCAATTCTCAAAACATACTAGACAGTCCAAGAGACAGGGCCTTTAAAGCACACATTATTCATTTGCATTCTTGAGGACTTTTATCTCATTGATTGCGTTTTAAATGCAATCATAAATCAAATTGAATTTATGTCAACATTTTATAGTTGTTTGTCCAAAGGCGCTATTTCGTGTAGCTCCGCCGATAAATAATGTCGAACGCGACGATGAAAGTGCACACAGCGCACTCGTAAAAGTTGTATGGTGTTTGTGTAGTTGGATGCATATTTTTAATAGTAAAAGGCCAATCTGTTGTCAAACTTAGTTTTATAAAAAAGGGCGAGGATGTGTTTTTGTAAATAATCTTTTCTTTTTAATTTCTACAGTAGAGATTGTTGAACAGACTTACGACAATATTAGTGCACTTCAGTTAAATTCGTAGATAATGCTTGTGTAGTACAAGAGGTACGTGTCTAGTTTTGAATGATTTTATACTTTTAAATATTTGCATACATCTACGGGATTGGCAATGGCATAGTGATGTTATGGTGATTGACTGATGTTAACTCAGAGATGTTTTGAGCCCCATTATAGGCAGAATTATTTATGTATACTCAGAGTTTCAACTGTACATCTGTGGGATTTCATGAGATAGTGAACATTTTATTCTCAATCTTCTATGCTAACAAAAAAAAATTGCCGCAATTTTCAATTTACATTCAAAAGTCCCAAAGTTTTACAGGCATACGATTATATATTTTTGTATAGATTTTTTTTAACAACTAGACCACTGGTTTTGTTTTATTCTTCTATACTGACTTTTTTGACAGAATGTTTAGCCGTCGATGCTTGTGAACGCTCAGAAGAATGCCGAGAACTACTGACTGATGATCCTGATCCTGAGCTGCTTACTAAAGTATTGACAGGCTTCTTTTTTATCCAAAACTTAAGCGCAAACATAACCTCAGCTTTCAAAGCTTCCTTAGGTGTTAACTTGAAGAAAAAAAAAATAAAAATTATTTGATCTTGCTTAACTTTTTGTGCTTTTTTTTTTGTTACCCTCTCTTCAACAGCAACCTGTTGGACATTCCATAGGAATTCAATGATTCCCAAAATAAAAGCCCCAAATATACCACAACCCAAAACAAGGAACACACCACCAAGTTCCTCTATTGACAATTCATTGCCATCAACAACATCAGCTTTGGAGCAGGTCTTATTAGGATTTGTCCACCATTTTTTCTTTAACGAAAATAGTTCACCTCTTTCGCTAAGCTTTAAAATGGCAACACTCAGATTGGAACGATAATCCGCACCTGTAAAATAAAATTAAAAGAAAAAAACAAACAATGGTTAAATAATAAACTATAGATATTGATACATTCCCGCACCTAATGGAACAGCAATTCCATAATGCTTTTCACCTATTTGCGATCCGATTTGAGTGAGTTCACATTTTTCATCATTCTCAATTGCATATTCCATGCTCGTTGTTTCAATGAGAAAAGCATAAGTATTTTTATTTTTCCTAACACGATCCACACCCTCGGCGTTACTTTTCGTAAAAACAGTGGGCTGGGCCGATACCATTTTCGACCAAGCCAAACGATAAACTGTGTCATTTGATTCCTTGGAGGTTATAAAAATATTAATTTTAAATGCCTACATATCATTAATATTTCCAACTATATCGTCGGCCCTGAAGAAAACTAACACAACTCTAAACATCATTTTTAATCTATTAAAATCAACTAAAAATAAATAAATAAATCCACCAACCTGTAGAGGATATTAAGTTACGGAAAACGTCGAAGACACCAAAAGCATTTACGAGTTGGGCGATAACTTTGTTAAGTACCTACATATAATTTTTTAAAATTCCGATATTTTGTAGCAACGTTAGCTTTTTAAAAAGCGAAAATTAAACTGATTTTGGTTTTAAAGACCAGAACATATAGTCACATACCTTGAAGACACGACCACTTGAACTTAGTTAAAAATGACTTTTACAATTAGAAGAAATCCAAAAAAGAACCACAGGTAAGGTTTAAAAACAGTCATAAATTACAAAAAGGTTTGCAAGAACCAAAAAAATGGCTATGGAGACGTGTTTTCGTAGTTAGTGGATTTGGCCTATTAGTAAGTCAAAAATATCGGTCGTTTTTGGAAGTTCTGTATAAAAGAACGAGATATTCTCTTACTAAGGGATGATGGTTGGCAAACGATCAAGTCGCTGGTTTTTACTGATATTAATGTTTTCTTCCGGACCAAAGATTTTAATTAAAATACAAAAAAGAAATTACTGAAAAAAAGTTCGAAGTACTGCCCCCGCTTAAAGTACCAAATTGAATTTTGTTCTGATCGGCCAAATCATCGATACTATTAATGGCACTTTCCATTTTAGAAGCAGTCAAAAAAGCAGCCAAATTAGCTGTGTAGGAATTTAACATCATCAAAGAAAAGAACCACCACATTCCGCTCATAAGTCGCATAGGTCCAGACTTTGGCAATATATCACAACCCTGGGCCATAAGTGATCCCATTGTAAGCCAAGATGTATTAGCAATATTCCATTTGTTTTCAAGTTCCTCAGGATTCGGATTGCATGGATGTGGATTTTCCCATTCATCACGTGATATCCTGCAAAGTATTTCTTTTTTTTAGAAGCACATAATAATTTATTTAAAAAATATAAATTTCAATTTTACCTAGCCATGACTATGGAAACTAAAGAGATAACTAAATACGATGTCAACATATACATCCAAACCTCTACATCGAATGGTTTAAGAAAGGCAAACAAATCCTTCGCTTCTGGGGGCGTTTTGAAATACAAAATACTGATGCCTAATTGCATAAATGGTACAGTAAAATCTACGGCCGAACGACGGGCCTGCGTTATTGTTAAATCACATATTCCAATGTCGGCTTTCTAGAAATAAAAATTATGAGGTCTGGTAACTTAACATATTTATTTATATGAATGTAACTAAAAATTAATAATAGCACTGAAATTAAAAACAAACATTTTGACAAAAAAAAAAAAAGAAAAACATTTTTAATTGTTACATTACATACAGCACTAAAAATGTACATTCCTCTTTCGACACTTACATGATCAATTAAATATCCAACGATTCCATCCCATTGCTTTGTTTCTGGATTATATTTTCCATAACTATCATCATCCACGATATCAAATGTATAATCAAATCCAACTAGTACCGATAATTTGTGAATAAGATCAATTGAATAACCTTCAAATCTGGCGTTTCCAGTTAAGATTTCTTTTTCACCTTGTTCTCTAAAGTAAAATGAATATATATTATATATGTAAATACCGCCTTTTATGGATTATTTGTTCTGTTGATATGTAGATTACTACATGTACATATACTCACCTAAGCATTAGGTAAGGTTTTCCAATACGAGAAGCTACCCTATAGTGCCTTCTACCTTGTGAAAAATCCTGCTCGTCTACATTTTTCGATTGAGAAGATAATGATTCGGTTTGTGGAACTATCTGGCCATCTGGATTCCAAACAGCAATAGGTCGCAAAGTCGTAGGACGATATATTTCTAGATTGAAATTGACACGTTCACCCCATTCATTGAATTGAATATTCTTTGTTATGAAAGTTCCATTTTCTTCGGTTGTCTTTAAATCATCTATAAATGTTAATGACCATTCATTGAATGATCGAAAAGTAAAATTACCTGTAACATTTGTTCTAAAATTGATTGTCCGAATTCCCATTTCTCATCGCTATCACAGGATATACGTGGTGCATACAATTGTTGTGTTTTAATTAAATTACTTATTGCATTGTTAAACAGTAAAACCGCATCGAATACAAATGTTGCTATTACAGTTTTGTTCTTAAATGAAAAGTAAAACCTAAAATAAATAACACTCATACGCCACAGTCTACGATGTGATTTGAAAAAAAAAAATCTAAAAAAACTATGTATACCTCAACTCAGACAAAAAAAAAACCTATGTTGAATTTACATATAGTAAACATAAGTTTTGTTAATAATTTTTAATAAACAATTTCTTATATAGCCAAACATCTTACAGATTTCGCTACGTCAATTTAATGAAGGAGTAGGAGATACATATCTGCAAAAAAAAGTTATCTCCGCAAGAAATCACAAGCACATCTCTTTTTTATAAATTTATCAACTTCGACAAAAAAAATAATTGAAAAAGTCAGCCAATGGTGATTCCCTAGAGGCGAAATCAATTTTTTAGCTCAAAAACAAGAAGGGTTTTGATAAAAATAAAAAATTATGTTGAAGGTCCTGAAAAACCTATGTCATACAATGCCATGTCGTTTTACTGGCATTTTGGTAAAACGAAAACGGGAATAAGAGCAGATTTAAAGTTAGTTTAACTTCCTGTTAAGGAATCGTATTAAGGTTTCTTGTCCTTCCTGGCCGAAGTTAGGTAGTAGTTTGTGGAAATTTCAGAAATGTCAACTAATTAATTATATTTAACTCACTTCAAAGATATTAGAGTTCATTTCAATTCTAACTGCTGTTACATTGAACCTAAATTGGTCATTGTTTAATTCTCGCAAATGTGATATATGCGTGTCCAAATTTGTTAAGAATAAATTCTGCAAAAAAAAAAAAAAAGAAATATTTTCAATTGAAAGATTAATTTTTTTTTTGTATGACTATTCACTTACATTAAATTGGCCTGTCATATTGAAACTAATCGAACTGTGTACAACATCTGCAAGAAATTCGGGTGAGCAATCCAATACAACTCTTCTTTCTCCTTCATCACGAACATTTTTCCAAACAGATCGATAATCATCGTCACGTAAAAATCTACGAACTTTTATTTCCTCTTCGTGTACACGTTTCACTTGAAGCAAATCTTGAAGTCTAACCAAGGCTGCAACATTTAATAACGTTTTCATAATATAAAATTGCTTGATAAGTTTTTAATAGGCAATAGGTTTTGTAATGAAATTTGGAAAAGAAAAATTGAAAATATTTCTGATCATTGATCAAAGATCTGGTGTGTACGTGCAGCACACCCTATTGGCGTTTTTTTTTTTCAAATTTTTGAATGTCCGGGATTTTACAGTAAACATCTATTAGCCATGAAATCGGGGCAACAGAAGACTCGAAAACATTAGAGATCAGACACTTGAAAAAGCCAATCAATCGAAATCGAAAGGCTTGTTGTGAAGCAATACAAAAGGTGAAACAATAAACCGAAAAATTTGTATGGGAAATACCCGCTCTAAATGAACTAAAACAAAAATTCGAATTTATACTCATATAAAAGTGCTCCGTTCTAGCAAATCCGTTTAGCGTCCACAGCTCGATGTATTCCTGGCTTACAAAGGAAGACATGTCGACTTCTCCATCATCGTAATGGGATTGCGATTTAAGTTTTCAAGTCTTACGGCATTTGTAAAACAAAAGAATAAACGATCTTTTGATTCACTATATTTGAACTGAAGTGTTTTAGAGTTTTAGAATGTACCATATAAATTTTTCTATCACACTTATAAGACATGCCATATTTTCATATTTAATAGTGCAATACTGCATTTAGGTATTTTTGGATTTAACAAACATTTCAAGATTTACCTTCATGATTTTCATATAGTACTGTATAGCCCTTCCATGCATAATTGTAAATTATATCAGAATATGCTTTAGAAAGAACTGTCGTCGAAGGAGCCACATTAACTGTCATTCTGTGATTCATTCTTTCTGTCATGCTTTCCTCAGGACTCCAATCGAATAGAATATTAGGAATACCGGTGCTATTACATATAAGCGCTACAATATCTATATACAAAGAAAAAAAAAACAACAATATAAAGAAAACATAAAATATGTGATTTCCATCCAACCCAAACACTACATCACACTTACCGCTAGGTGCCTTTGAACTTGGTCCAAAAATAGCCCAGACACCTTGTCCTATCAGATCACAAGCTATATTTGAAATGAAATGCAGTATAGATGTATATTATCTTTATTTTATTAATTGTAATAGATTTCTTTTACTAACCAAAGTTCTGGAAATCAATACTGTCACTGTCGCTTTTTGCATAATGTTTTATAGCAAAAAGCTGGAAATCGGAAGACCGTTGGTTCATAAGATAAATAGCTTTATCGAATGCTTTATCGATTTCATGTTCATCTTCAAAGAAAATTGCACCTGAAAGAAAGTATTTAAATATGTCAACTTTTGTTCCTTTTTTTTAATTATTTTTTATTTTTTTTTTTTTCAACCTTACCAATGTTAATTTGTTGTTGAATTGATATTCCCAAATGAGAAATGAGAAATAAAAGCAAAAATGCTTTCATTTTTCAGAATTTAAAATTATTTCGAATATATATGTAGATTCATTAAAATAAACGTGATTTGAAAACAAAAAGAATTATTTTCCTTAACACGATCCAGCACCACTAAATATCTAGAACAGACTAATGGCGATATAGGTCTATTATTGGAACACAGAACACAAGTATAACCATGTATTTTTGTTTTTGCTTTATTTTTGGTATGGTTCGCTTCGAAAACAATTTTGGAGAACATGTTTTTTTGTATAAAAAAAAAAAAACTTTTGAAAACACAAACGGAGAGTCTCTCTTTTTTTTCAAAGACTTTAGCGCTCTATTTAATATTGCGAATCAGATATATAGGTAGATACTAGAAATCTATGACTACCTATCTAAAAACTGATGAAATTTAAAATATCAAACTGCATGTAGTCGAGTCAAGGAAGGTTTTTACTTTTTGTTTTTTAGAAGCAGTTTGGATTTTGATTTTTTTTTTTTGTAGTTTTTTGTGTGTAGGTATTAATTAAAAACACAGCTAAAAACAATTTTTTAAAAAATGTTAATATTTATGTAAATTTTGGGTACAATTTAATTTTATTGTCGAGAGCAAGCAAAAACACTTCCTACTATCATTATCTCAAAAGGTATTTACATTACCACATGCAAAAATGAAAATGGGATGTTATTTCTTGCCAATTTTACAATTTCAAAACAATTTTCCTTCTATTCAATGCATTTTATAATTGCATAAAACGAGAAAAATGTTCGTGCTTAATCTACCCTGATCAAGTAAACTGGAGTACAAGGTATGGTTTTCTAACCTTTTCATTCAAAATAATTCCAACACAGTAATGGGATGTTCATGAAGAAAACGAATAATTAAAGTGTTCAGCAGCTATGTACATAGCGGCGATTCGCTGATTTATTTTGAAGCACTGTTGATTCCAGCAAAGCAACTTCTGACACAGCTCCTTCACCGATTCGAGATTTTTAATTTTATGACATTTATTTGGTACCACCTCAAATAAACCAATTGTTTAAAAGAAAAATTTTGTCTCAAAGCAAAATGGCACAAACAATTTTAAACTGACACGAAAATTTATTTATTATATTTTATTTATTTCATGGCTTTAAAGAATTTACACGTGCCATGCTTTAGTTTAAGGAGAGCATTAATTACATAATGTTAACTTTCTGTGGACTTTAAATAAGGAGAAAACTAAAACATGGATAATAATAGTTGGCGGATTTTACTCGCACCGCTTTCTAATTTTTTTTTTCGCGTTCGCCTTAAAATGAGTGATAGTTTAAGCCATCAATGGCCTTACATTCCATCTGAAATGATAAGGGGCGACAACATTTTCCGCATGAAACAAGTATTAAGGCTAATTAGGTGCCTGAATGCTATACCAAATGGTTTTAGCTCTATATGAAAATCATTTAAGTAATGAATGAGTATGGCTTACCCCACAGTTAACTTTGTATTCTAACAAGCACACTTATTAGTTGCTTCTTCATAAAATCAAGATATCAGCTTTGACACGTGAAAGCACTCTGTAAAAGGAAGTTTTTTCCCCAAAAGTTGATTTCGAAGTTCCGAGCAATTGGTGATGTGAACTTCATAGAATGTAAACCTATCCATCGGAAAATATTCTCTGCAATATTTATTTTGTTTTTGAATTTATTTGTCTAAAAATAATTTAATTTTACCTTGAATAATTGAAATGCAGTCCAGATCGCTCAACTTAGGAAACTTGTTCTAATAAGTACCGCAAGTTCAACATAATTCTTGTGTAAACCTTCATAGCTGTATAATCTTCAAACTTTTGATATTAAATTAAATAAAAAATAATTTATATGTACTGTTTCTATATATACAACCAAAACACATTTGTATTTTTGTCTTTAATTTTATTGTTAATTTTTTATTGTTTATCACTAAATTGAAAATATATATTTTATATTATTATTTTAGCATAAACACGAATACTTATCGATTATTATTCATAGGGTATAAAAATTTTTTTTCTGAACATTCCTCCAATTAAGGGTGGCAATTTATTACATATTTTTTTACTAAAAGAAGTTGAACGTTTGGGATGGCAATTAAAAAAAAAAAAAAAAAGCAAATACAAACGACAATAACATGTATGTAAATTTTTGCTGAGGATACACAGCAGTCAATTTATCAAACAAACAAATAAAAAAAACTAAACACACAAAAGATAGAAATCATTTAGAATAAAATATACTAAATGAAACATAAAAACAAAATAAAAAGTGTGGTTACATTGGAATTTTTTCGTTTAGTTCCTTGGCAGCAATTTTTTTCTTAAGTTTCTTTTTTCTAATTAGATATACTGGTAACCCTTTTCGCATAATTGAAATATATTTACGTGAGGGTTGAATCATTGTTTTCAGTTTTTTTTTTTAATTTTCTTTCGGAGTTTTTAAACTGCCTAATTTTTGTTTAAAACGTTCGTTTTTAAAATTTTTGTTACTAATTTTTTTCTTTTGTCATTTAGTAGTTATTTGATATTAATTCAAATTATTATTGATGTCCATGGGAAACGTGGATATTTTGAACGAGACGTTGGCCCCAATATTCTTCTAAATCGAAAGGTTTAAAATTTTTTAACTGATCAGATTCATTTCTATAGATGACAGGAGCTCCATGTGGTCCTTGTTCATTCACCTGAAATAATAATTAAAAAAGTTATGATAAAAATTTGCTTTACAAACTGAAGCAACTTTTGGTTCGGCTGCGAATGCGCTTCAGAAAAACCAACGCCTCTCAATTGACGAAAAAAGTTGCATTAAGCTTTAAGATACTCTCTCAGTAGTTAGTTACGTTACGGTTCTATAGTACGGGAAAAACGAATACTACTTACTTTGTGCCATGCTTCTTTAATATAACGGATCAATTCATCATGCTGGGTGAGAGGTTCTCTAGTTGGTATTGATGAAGTTGTCCTAGCATCATTATTCGAAGGTGCATTTATCGTTTGCCCTTGACGTCTTATGTAGGTGTATCTTGAAGAAAAAGAGGAATATTGTAAAATTCTATTTTGATTTCGCATTTATCCTATTTTTTAATATTATAAATGCGAAAGTATGTTTGTCTGTCTGTTTGTTTCTCTTAATCTCTGAAAATACCCAATTAATTGTATTGAGAATTGGTAGAGCGAGAGCTTGGAACATGAGGATGGACATGGCTTCTTTTGTTTTCAAAATCTAAACATTTGACCACAGTTAACTAAATATAAAAGAAAAGTGCTAAATTGTTTGAAATATCAGATGAATTGTCAGTTGATTAATTAAAAAAAAAAGAGATAAACAATTGTTTTAGACTTTTAGCAGAGAAATTTTGTTCAGGTTTCTCCTCCTGCTCAGTGGAGCTGATGGAGCTTGCTTAGTGAGATCTCTGAATTATTATTATTTTTTTTTTTTTTTACTGAAAAAGTCGATATATCTACATATTTATTAGGTGTTTATTGCTCGGGCATGCGAAGCAAGGCGAGCAGGGGCTAGTTAGAAATAAAATCCAAAAATGTTTTTTAAAAAAAACCATATTTGAACTTTGTCAGAAAAAATATAGAACAGAAAATTTGAGCCTCGTATTTAATGGAGATGAAGTTTTAACTTTGCAATTTATACAAGAATGAATGTTTGGTTTGATATGCATTTTCTTTCCAAAAATCGATTAAATAATTTCATTTTTTATCTCTTAAAATTTTATACTAGCCATACTCCTGATTTAACATTTATTTCTCATTGACTTTTAAATATTGTCCGAAAGTTATACACCTGTTTAATTCAAAACAAACATGAAAAATGATTTTCTTAAACTTATAAATTTACACACACCACCAAGTGTCACCATTTGTTGAAATATTTTATTTATAATTTTTTTATATGGGTATTAGTAATTTGATTTATCTTTGCTTTTGCTATGCCCAAAAAGAACGCAATCGATGAATTCCGTTTTAGTTACCTACATCTTCATGAAATCGGGATCGGGAACAGAAATAACTCCGAAAACATTTTGGTAAGAGAAGTAGGTTCAAGGTGAAGACTTTTGTGAGGCGTAAGAAAAACATAAAAATCGGATTCATGGTTCTCATTTGTTGTTGTTTGAAAACTAAATTTTTAAATTTTTGTTGTTTCAATGTATATATTTTAAGAAACCTCAAAGTGTACAATATAAACATGGTGAAACTTATCATTTTTCCAATCTAAACAGGATTTCAGATGCACACTTTTTTAAGATAAATACGTAGTAACTTTGGGTTTGGTACAGGAAATAGCAGCAAGATGCAAGACTGATAACATGTAAAGCGAAATATTTAATTTTGTACACGAAATCGAATCACTCAAGGTTGCAGATTGCATTTGCATTGTTTGAATTGAACAAGTTCAAATCGATATTTGCAAATGGGTTATGTTTATACACAATACAAGCGCAGCGCCCTGGTTCGGTTCGGAAGTGAATCTCAATCTCAAGCAATAATATTATCGAAAACTAGATATACTTTTAATCTACTTGACAATTATTTTCATTCAAGAACAAAACAAAGAAAATTTAAAGAATTTTTTCTTTTTGTATGCAACTCACCCATTGTTTCGGTCCATTGTTGTTTCTTTCGTAATGCAACTACTAGGATTTAATGTAATATTCCTTGGAGTTGGAAAAAGATTTTATTGATATATTCCGGTTTTTGGCACGAACAAATAAGGCGCGGGGCTTTCTCAATTTGCAAACTTTTTCTGCTGATAATGACACTTTTTTCCTTTTGATTTTTTCTTGTTGAAAAAATATTCCACGATGAAGACAACAACGGCAAACTTAATAATTTTTTCACTTCAGCAAGCAATCGAAGATAGAAAGTTTGTGCAACTTTTCATAGGTCAATCAATTATCTTTTCTAGTTTTTTTTTTCTGCGTAAATCTATAGATTTAGATTACATTGACCTCTCCCCGTAGTTTTGAAAATTTTACTTTTTACTACCAGTTCAGTCAGTAGATTTTGGACATGGAGAAGTTTTTTTGCTTGTGAAAGCGAGAACAGCAAAGAAGATAACGAACGAATGTAATGAAAAAAAAATAAAAGTTTTTTTTTATATTAATTTTGACATAAATGACTGCATAGGTGTTATCTCGTTCGGCACTCCGCACTGTGCATGCAGTGTGAGCGAAATGAAGAGATATGTAGAAAGGAATATAAAACAAAACAAATGAAAATTGCAGTCTGCTGTGAATTTTGTTATTACTTCTCAGAATTACGAACGGGGGAGTATAGATAATTAACAAGAGCTGCAAGCCAGAAGCTAATTTGAAATAGTTTTCTAAAGGTGGCTGCACATTACTTCAGGTTATTATGCGCGGCAACCGCGCGCATACTATGTTCGTCCGTGGCAAATCATCATTTTTTTTTAGATAGGTTATGTCGAATTCCTTTTAAGAAAAAAGTCGATTTGTTTAGAAGAAAAAATCGACTTTTCTGGACAAATCGCTTGTATTAAAAGAAAAAATTCGATTCTGTTTAGAAAAAAAATCGAATATTTTTGGTAAAAGGAATTCGACATTAATGAACCGTAGCAGCCGTTCGTAGCAATCTATACAGCTGACGGCTAGTATTTTGTGTTTGAGTCAAGCATAGACTTTTCGCTCTACCCGTTTCGCCAATTCGGTTTACAAAAAATGTAACTCGCGTTTGACTCGGTTTAGCTGTAACTCGGTTTGAGCCTTAAAGGCTCTCCCAAACCTACGCGATTAATCTCCGCGACAATAGAAAACAACAACAACGTGTTGTTTTGTCGCGGCGATTAATCGCGCTGGTTTGGGAGAGCTTTAACGCTGTGGCTCCATTGGCAATATTTGAGGCATAAAATGGACGATGGCAATTTATTGCTTGGGTGGGCCATTTCATGGCCAGGCAATATTCCAGGGGTGGAATCGGCTAAGGTGATTTGTGATAAGTGATAGTCATTTTCAACAAATTCCGTCTGCGTAAGGTGATTTTCACATGTGACAATCACATTTTTGTGACTAATTTCTGTGACAGCCATTTTGCTATCACTTAAATACAAAACTTTATTATTTTCTGCATTTTTAAGTCAAAGATCTTTGAATAAATTTATATTCAATGAAATAACACATTTGTTTTTATCTCTCAAAGGTTTAAGCATTTTTATTAATTAATATTTTCCAAATCTAGAGAACTTTATTTTAACTTCTGTTTCACAAATAAGTATATGGAATTTTTTCACTCAACAAATAATACTTAATAAATCATATAAAAAGAAGATATGTATATATTTTATAAACAAATTCAAAAAATAGATTACATACTTTATAACAAAAGCCAACAGAAAATAATCTTCAGAACAAAGCAAAATTATGACAGAAGTAAGTGTTTTGTACGATTTCTCTTAAAGTGATACCAAATTTTAACAAATTTTTTGTGATCACTTTACGCAGACGGAAAATCAAATCCAATCAAATGTGACTGTCATAAATGTGATGATCACAAATCACTTAACGCGATTCCACCCCAGTTGTCAAAAACCTTACGTATAGAAATGGCGACAGCAGTAGTTGCTTAAATTTACTGTTTTTGATAATTTAAATTTTTAATTCACTAATTTGTGGTCACTCCTATTCATATTTTCACTTTTTGTTTCAAAATGAAGGAGAAATTATTTGAAATCGTGGAGAAACCATTTCGTAAAAGACGTACAGTCTTATTAATAAACCCATTCCAAAGTATGTCTAACTTTAGACAGCTGTCCAACTCCAAAATCGTATTAATAAACATTTCCATCGGTTGTCTAACTTAGACACCGAAATTGGTTGTCCAAACCTATTCTAAAGTCGGCACGTTCAATGAACAAAGTAAGGCATTTTTTTAGTTACGAAACGAAAAGTTATGTTAAAATGAAAGAAATGTTCGTTGAACGTAGCCAAAAAGTCGGTTAAATTCATTAATTCACTCGAGAATGAATTAATCCAGGTATGTAACGTGAAATGTGAGGTCGTATTTAGACAGCTGCTGGAATGTGATTATTAATAATGAGTTGTCCAACTATTTAGACAGTGGCTAGCTGGACAACTGTCCAAGAGTGTTCTAAGAAAATCTAATTAATACGACTGGTAATGTCTACAAAAAATCCAATGGAGGCACAAAAATCCATGTGCATGTCATGAACATGTCGACGAAAACTAATTTTTGAACAAGACATGAGCTCTGTTCAAAGCTTGGCCATGGGATTTGACGTTCCATGTGTGTGAGAGAGGTAGAAGTAGTACTGAAAGCAATTTTTGTGTGATTCTCTTGCTCTGACTTATTAGTGGAATTTGTCGACATGACATAAAGTGTGCCCAGTGCGAAAAAACAAGCTGATTGTTGATTGGATTGTGGTTTGGATCTTGGGCATCTGTATGTCCTGTGGAGTCGGCGTGTAAGAAATTTCAATGATTGCTTTTTCAATATACATATATCTACATAAAAAATGTGCTTTTAAAGCAATATGTGGCAAGAAATTTTTTATAGAATACTATGAGTAGCCTCCATGAGCAATTTTCCTAGCATGCAATACAATATTCTATGAGCCATATATTATTCACTCAATACATCTAGATTAAAACTTAAATCTGGATGTAAATCATAATAATTCAATGTAAATTCATCTGGATATGGCGGTATGAAATCTTTCTCGTGGAGCCACCATGTAATAAATCAGTGATGGCGGGAATAATTGGGCTGCAAGTCCCCTTTTACATGAAAATACTAGTTGCTGGAGATTTTTTTTGAAGTTTTCTTTAAATCTCCTTTCTTATTTAGATGAACGCACACAAACGTTGTGTGAAGAGGAACGTCAAAAAAATCTCCTGAATTTGTTGCCCGGGGAGATTTTGTTTACTCCCTCCTTCTTCGCGCTCTTCTCGACAATGAACTGATTGTTAATGGAAACTCAGTTGCCTCGTGTGAAAGGGGACGAAAGGTTGTATAGTGGGCGATTGGCCATCAGAAATCAAACTCACCTCTTTTTCATATCTGTTTGAAAGCACAGATGTCGCTAGTTAAAAAAACACAAAAAGTTTCGTTGAAAAAAAAAAAAACGAAAAATCAACGAATAGGTACTTCCATTTTGAAATTTTAGCATCTTTGAATTTTTTGTTTAGTCGTCGGCTTTGCAACGGACCAAGCTCTACAAATTTGTTTGCAATTTTGTGCGATTCCAAAGTGAGGCACCATACAAAAAGTAAAATAAGAAGTAGAAAAGAAAAGTAAAGAATCCTGCGGATTCATTAATTACCGAGGCTAAAAAAAACCTAATAATATTGTCCTAATAAATTGTTTTGTTTTACGTTTGCATAAAGTTGCAATTAAGTGCTTCGGAGTTAAGTATTTTTGCTTCCAAGGAAAAAAGGTAAGTAGGTACATAAGATACCACCTAGATAGGGAAACCTACGTGTATTTATTTGATTGTAGTTTATGTTGTGCTGAAGATGAAAATGTTAAAGAATCAAAATGGCGCAATAGTTTTCTATTTGCGCTATTTTATTGAACTATTTTATTTAGTTCCGCTTCAAGGTCGGTGTTTTATGTTAATTTTTTTATGAGCAGATTTTCATAGAGCTTCTAAAAAGCGATCTTGCTTTAATACATTTATAAAGTCAATTTGAGGCTCCTTTCCCCAGCCTCCGGATATAATTGGTCCTTTAAGAGCACTGCGACAAGTACGTACAGCCACTTTTTGGTAGGTACCCCGAGTGAATTTAACCTATGTTCATAAAAGTAGGATTGCGCGGGACATACCGGCGTCTAAGCCGTCTTCTTTGTGAGTTAATGTTCAAATGTACCTACCTAATGGAGTTTGCTCTTCCTTTAAGTCTATATGATTGGTGGTGACTGGTGACCATCTATTACTTATTTATTTACACATGCATGTACATCAATTGTTTTCACACAAACATTCTAGGTTAGGGAAGCTAATAGAATATATAAGAATACAGATTATCTGCTGATTAATAGCGTCTAATTCAACTCTTAATGGCAAGCACCCTTTGATATAAGTCATTTATTTGTTGAATTTATGATTTTAGGATTTCGAATCTGAATTTTGCGAAATAAAAACACAATTTCTGTCAATCAGAAATTAAACAATTTACCTAATCTAAATTTATTTTCCTTAGCACTCTTGTAAGCAAAATAAAATTTTTTATGATGAATCTTGGTCATTTGCATTAGGTACCTACATATCTGATTTATCAAACCTAAATGGCATGATTGCTCATCAAAGTTCGGCAAAGAAAAATGATTTTCCATGACCGAAAGATATAGATATGTACATATGTTCCTATATATTTTAGGTGTTGGAAAAATGGCGTAACTGTGCTTGGAGTCGTTAATTTTAAAAACACAAATTTCAACAATTTTTGATTGTTTGCAACTATTTTAATAATAAACTAGTATCGTCTTGTGGTCGAAACTCGGCCAACCAAAACTGACACAATCTAGGAAGGAGAAATTTTTTTAAAAATTTTAATTTTGCAAACAATTTGTAAGAAAATATAGAAACAAAATTTTAATTTAATTTTTTAACAGTGTTAATCGGTCGAATACTTTTTGAGAAAATGGTACCACAAAATGTATTTAAGGCTTTTTATAAATAGATAAAATAATAATTAGATTTTTTACTAGTTATATACAAAGTATTTGAACAGTCGGAAATATATGCTTTATTTAATAAAAAAAAAAAATATTACGTTTGTCAAGGTTATAAAAAAGTATATATTTATTTTAATTTTTAGTCAACGTCAACAATGCAGAACGGTGGCAGTTCAAAAAGCCCCTCTGGGGGAACTAAACAAGTCTCTATTGAAAAAATGTACCAGAAAAAGTCCCAACTGGAACATATCCTTCTTCGGCCTGACAGTTATATTGGATCCGTTGAAGAAACAAAGGAGCTTATGTGGGTTTTCAATCCGGAAACAAATAAAATGGTTCAAAGGGAACTGCGCTTTGTTCCGGGTCTCTATAAAATTTTCGATGAAATTCTTGTGAATGCTGCCGACAACAAGCAACGTGACAAGAGTATGTCGATAATAAAAATCGATATTGATCAAGAAAAAAATGTCATATCGATCTTTAATAACGGCCAAGGAATACCCGTGACAATGCATAAGGACGAGAAAATGTATGTACCCACTATGATCTTTGGACATTTGCTAACATCATCGAATTATAATGATGATGAGAAAAAGGTAACTGGTGGCCGTAATGGTTATGGAGCCAAATTGTGCAATATATTTAGTACTTCATTTACGCTTGAAACTGCTACGAAGCAATTTAAACGCAGTTTTAAGCAAACCTGGGGTTCTAACATGTCAAAAGCTTCAGAACCGAAAATAAAAGAATTTGCCGGCACCGATTTCACAAGAGTTACTTTCTCGCCAGATCTGGCCAAGTTCAAAATGGATAAGTTGGACGATGATATTGTGGCTTTGATGTCGCGACGAGCTTACGATATCGCGTCTACTACCAAGGGAGTATCTGTCTTTTTGAATGGAAATAAATTGCCAGTTAAGAACTTCAAAGACTATATTGAGTTGTATATTGGCTCTAACGATGAAGTGTGTGGTGCACCTGTGAAGGTTGTTCATGAGACGTGTAGCGATCGTTGGGAAGTTGGTATTTGTCCATCGGACAGAGGCTTTCAACAAGTATCGTTTGTGAATTCAATTGCTACGACTAAAGGTGGACGTCATGTTGACCATGTCGTCGACAATGTGATCAAACAATTGATCGAAACACTCAAGAAGAAAAACAAGGGAGGAATCAATATAAAGCCATTCCAAGTTCGATCTCACATTTGGGTGTTTGTGAATTGTTTGATTGAGAACCCAACATTTGATTCCCAAACCAAGGAGAACATGACATTGCAACAGAAAAGCTTCGGATCCAAATGCATTATGTCGGAGAAGTTTGTAAATAACGTTTCCAAATCGGGTATCGTTGAAGCGGTTTTGACATGGGCCAAGTTTAAGGCTCAAACCGATATTGCCAAAACTAGCGGCAAGAAGAATACCAAGATCAAGGGTATACCAAAGCTGGAAGATGCGAATGAAGCCGCTACAAAAAATGCCCATCTCTGCACACTGATTCTGACCGAGGGAGACTCAGCCAAGTCGTTGGCTGTTTCTGGCCTTGGTGTTATTGGCAGAGACTTATATGGAGTGTTCCCACTCCGTGGTAAACTGCTCAATGTGCGCGAAGCCACATATAAGCAAATTCTGGAAAATGCTGAAATTAACAATTTAATCAAAATTGTCGGACTGCAGTATAAAAAGAAATACCTCACAATGGATGATATCAAAACGTTACGTTATGGCAAGATAATGATCATGACTGATCAGGATCAGGATGGTTCGCATATCAAGGGTCTGTTGATTAATTTCATCCATACCAATTGGCCAGAATTGCTACGTTTGCCATTCCTCGAAGAGTTTATTACGCCCATTGTGAAGGCCACAAAGAAAGATGAAGTATTGAGTTTCTATTCGTTGCCGGAGTTTGAAGAATGGAAGAACGATACACCTAATAACAATACGTATAACATAAAGTACTACAAAGGTTTGGGTACTTCGACCTCTAAAGAGGCGAAAGAATACTTCCAGGACATGGAAAAACATCGTATATTGTTTAAGTATGAAGGAACTAACGACGACGATAATATCGTGATGGCCTTCTCCAAAAAATGTATTGAAAATCGTAAAGAATGGTTGCGCAATCATATGGATGAATGTAAGAGAAGGAAACTTTTAGGACTTCCAGATAAATACCTTTACACAAAAGGTACCAAAGCTATCAGCTATGCTGATTTCGTTAACTTGGAGTTAATTCTTTTCTCAAATGCGGATAATGTTCGATCGATTCCATCGATGGTAGATGGTTTCAAGCCAGGCCAGCGAAAGGTGATTTTCACTTGTTTCAAGCGTAACGATAAACGAGAAGTTAAAGTTGCTCAGCTATCTGGTTCGGTTGCTGAAATGTCAGCCTATCATCACGGAGAGGTTTCTCTACAAATGACCATCGTTAATTTGGCTCAAAACTTTGTTGGCTCTAATAATATTAATCTGCTAGAGCCACGCGGTCAGTTCGGAACGAGACTGGCGGGCGGAAAGGATCATGCTAGTGCTCGTTATATTTTCACCTTGTTGTCCCCTTTGGCTCGTCTGATTTTCCATCCAGCCGATGATCCATTGCTGCAGTATGAAGTCGATGATAGTCAGAAAATCGAGCCAGTTTGGTATATACCAATTATACCAATGGTTTTAATTAATGGAGCTGAAGGAATTGGTACCGGTTGGTCAACCAAAATTCCCAATTACAACCCCCGAGATTTGATTTCAAATATTAGACTTATGATTAACAAAGAAGAGCCGAAGAAACTAGAACCCTACTACAAAAATTTCAAAGGTATCATTGAATATGTCTCGGACAATCGTTATGTAGTTGCTGGAAATTTGCAAATTGTCCGGGGTGATAAAATAGAAATTACAGAATTGCCGGTTGGAGTATGGACCCAGACATACAAAGAAAATACTCTGGAGCCACTTCTTCATGGCACTGACAAGGTTAAAGCAGTAATTTCGGATTACAAAGAATACCACACTGACACAACAGTAAAATTTGTCGTGACATTTTTACCAGGCGAGTTTGATCGCCTTTACCAAGAAGATGGTGGATTCCATCGAGTTTTCAAGTTGACAAGCAGTTTGTCTTGCAATCAAATGCATGCATTTGATCAAGTCAACTGCCTCCGGAGATTCCCTACAGCTGTGGATATTTTAAAAGAATTTTTCCCTCTTCGTCTGGAATATTATGGAAAGCGCAAGGAATATCTTGTCGGCCAACTAACTGCCCAGGCCGATCGCCTTTCCGATCAGGCTCGTTTCATTGTAGAAAAGTGTGATAGAACCATTGTTGTTGAAAACAAGAAGCGTAAAACTATGATAGATGAACTTATCAAAAAAGGCTATCGACCCGATCCAGTCAAAGAATGGCAGGAACGTATCAAATTGGATCAGGATGAGGAAGTAGACGACGAAGATGCTGACGCTGAACAAGCTGAAACAACTTCGACATCTGTGAAGAAAGAAAAGAAAATTGTTGATCCAGAGAAAGCATTCCAGAAATTGACTGATGTAAAGAAATTCGATTATCTTTTGGGAATGTCAATGTGGATGTTGACGGAGGAGCGAAAGAATGAATTGCTTAAGCAACGTGACCAGAAGCTATCCGAACTTGCAGCCCTAAAGGCAAAAACAATTGAGATGCTGTGGCTGGATGATCTCGATGATTTGGAGAAAAAAATGGATGAAGTTGAAGAGAAAGAACGTCTGGAAGAACTAGGTCTTAATAAGAAAACTGCCAAAGCCATGGCAATTAAAGCAAAGACAGCTGTAGCTTTAAAAAAACGTGGAGCTGCAAAGGAAAGCAAAGGCGATTTGTTCCCCGATCCAAGTGGAGTTAAAGTCAAATTCACAATGACGTCAGAGATTATAAAAAAATATGAAGCAGCTTCCAAACTCGCCCTACCAAAACAACCCAAAGTCAAAAAGGAAAAGGCAACAGGCGATTCCTCGGTTCCAAATGCAGTCGAGGAAGTCGATGAATTTGACGCATTGATTGAAGGTGGAAACTCTGATATTAAAACTGAGGGTTCAAAACCAGCTGTAAAAGTTAAAAAAGAACGCGTTAAGAAAGAACCAAAGGCGAAGGAACCGAAGAAAAAATCGGATGGATTAAAGCAGTCGACATTGAACTTTGACAAGCCAAAAAAAGGTGTAAGTAAAATAAAACAAATAATATCTTATTTCAATAATCGTGTTTTTGTGGACATTATATTTGTAAGTAATAGTTCCCTAACAATAACTAGGCATTCGGATAATAAAGCTCTTTTAATGTTAGGGTTCCATTGTTTGCAGGTATTTATAGCCACTAACTTTTGAGTGTGGAAAAAATCAAGTCCCATAAAAACACACCTATCATATCAACATCATACTTAATTTAAATTTTTGTTTTATTTACTTGATTAGCGTAAGAAGAAACCAACTTCCGAAGATGAGTTAGAACTCAGTGATCTTAGTGATGAAGAAGTGATAAAAAAGGTCTCAGTTGCGCCAAAGGCAGATAGACCTGGTCGACGTGCAACCGCACAGGTAAGAGAAACTTTAAAATACAAATTGATATTTTATTTTATATATATTTTTTTTTTCGTGTAGAAAGTGAACTATTCCGGACTTCTTGATTCTGACGAAGATGATGATGGTGATGAAGTTCTCTACGACAATCCTGCAGTCCTAGAACAAAGCCATACAGTGGAATTACTCTCGGATGATGACAAGAGTATGAATTCAGTATCAGAAGACGACTCACCAATTAAAAAATCCGCATCTATCAAAAGATCAAGGAAAAAGAATTCAAGTGAAAGCGATGAAGAAACAAAACCGGTAAGTTTTAATTTGTAGATTTGCGAATGCATCTACACATACATTAAAACAAAGAATTTAGTGAAAAAATCACCTTATTATAAATACATTGTGCCCACAAAAATTCTTTCATAACCTTCTATTCCTTCTTACATAAAATTAGGTTGTATTTTAACAGGTCTAATACAGGCATAATGTATGTACAGTACATATTAAGTTAAATTATGTTATTAATCCGAGGAGTCGAAAAAAATTATCATCTAAGGCTTTAGTTTTTATCAATTTGGCCTGAACTATAGAAGTAAGCGTAAAGCCGGCCATTCACGATCGAGCCAAATGGCTCGGTTCCAATTGGATTGGTGGATTTATAACCTGCTGAAAGTCCAAATGGCTCGGTCAAACTCATTCACATGAGTATACACTTTGCTCGGCCGAGCCATTTGGCTCTATCGTGTATGGCCAGCTTAATGAAATGTACTTAAAAAAATAACTTTTCCCAGACGAGAAAAAAATATAATAAAACTAAGTGTAACTAATTGTTAAGCTACAAGGGAGAAGCGATTTATTTCGAAACAAATATTGGGGGTTATCGCGAACAAAAATTTCCCAGGGAATGTGTCCTTCGTTCAAGCAATGGGAAAGTGAATGATGCATTAAAGTTTCCCTCGGATATTTATTGGAATTTGGCTGTAATTGCATTGGATTTTTGTTTGAGGGAAATTTATTCCGTGGGAGATTCACGATAGCAGAAAAATTTTCGTGGAAATGAAATGTTCCGTGGGAAACAACATTCCCCGGAAGATTCCCGATAGAGCCCATTATATCAATGGACTTATCTAAACCAAATATAAAACAAAATTTCTTTGTTTTGTAAACCATTTGAGGAAAAATTTATTGACGTTTCGTTTCTATTTTGATTTCGCATTGATGTACACACATCTAGAGTCATGTCGTTTTAGTAAAACGACAACCGTAATAAGGGTGATTATATTTTATTTTACTTGCGATATATTTATGTATGTATGTTTGTATTTGTAGATACATACATACTATAAAGGGAAATTTTGGATTCTTAAAAAAATCGACCCCAGAATATTAATAAAACCTCACTACGATGATAACCACATTTCTTGAAAGTTTAGAACTTCGGAAACTGTTCTAATGATTTTAATAAACATTTGTGTATGTAGGTTCGGTGACGCAAAAATTTACCAAATTACTTTCTCGCTAATGATAGAACATTTCAAATTAAGACTTCTTGTGGTATGTTAGCTATTAACCTATAAGCAGTCTTAATTTGTTAAAAAAAAGCTCACAAATATATTTAGAAATAATGGTAAAGGAATGATCCCTTTAAAGTTAATATTGCATATAAAAATTTTCTCAACGAAATATTTTTTGGATTAAAAAAAAAATCTTAACTTTTTTTTTGAAAAATCACTTTTTACCTTCATAAATACCAACTTTTTTCAAAAGTTTTCTATGTATATGAAAGTATTTTCTTAAGAAAACCGCTTCAAATATTGAAACTTTTTTTGCATAAAATTTTTTAGGGCGAGTCTCATGTTTTTTTTTACCATTTTCTTTAGTTTATACTCACTTTTAACTTAACAACTTTTAATATTACTATGAATATAAATTAATTATATGTATGTATAATATAAAATCTTTAAAATTCTAAGCCCCTGGAACAATAAGATCAAGTTCGAGCGATCCAGGGGTTCAGTTATATTTTGAATAAATTATTTGATTATTCCTTTTTTATTTACAGAGAAATATGAAAAAGAAGAAGATTGTGATCTCCGATTCTAACAGCGATTCAGACTTTGAATAAGAATAAAAACTGAAATAATAATAGTATTTATTTCGATTAAGAAATGTATATTTTTTTTTGGCAATTATTGTTGTCGTCTTATAACTTTCACTCGATTTAAAATATTGGAACTCTACATTATTACTGGCTTAAGATTAATCGAGAAGGTTAAAATGAAAAAGTTTGAAAAAACAGAACTTTGAGACACTTTTATTCACAGAAAAAAAAAAAAAAAAAAAAACTACTTGCATTCATCGTAGATATAAATTTTTTAACACTAAGTATTTTTTTTGTAATATTTTTTATCGTATTTTAAATTATGTAGAAAAATTAGCGTTTTTAATTTGTTTAGATTTTTTTTTTTTGGTTTATGTTGCATTTTCTTTTCCTTAATGAAAATTAACTAAAAGACTATGCTAATGTTTTTATGTTTTTCTTTTTTTTTATTTTTTTTTTTTTTATTTTTTTTTTTACGTTTATAAAAATCCGGAACAACAATGAAACTCATTTCGATTATTTTAATATATGGAAGGCGATTGTCTAAGCTCTACAAATTATGTAGACAAAAAAATATATCATATATGATTATTGCCAGGAGAATTTATATACATTTTTACTGTTTGCTCTGATATTCTTTGTACATATTAAATAGATATTAAACACAAATACACTTACATTGTCGTAGTAAAATAAATACAATTAAAAAAAATAACAGATTTTAGTTTGCTTTATTTATTTGAAGAGAGATTGTTCTGAACTAGAAGTACGTATTTTTATAGCTAATGGTTTCCAGTACCAGAAAAACGATGCAAGATTACTTTTTTGGGTCTATAGCTGGATGGCTTTCTGTGCAGTTGAATCAAAATTCAAAAACAACACTGGATACCAAAGCGCGAGTAAAAAGACACGGCTCTATTAGTTAAAGTCGACTATTACGAATCCCGAAAACAGACATCACCGAATCCGTTCGGTGATAGGACTGATTATGTATTACATAACTATTTAATTATACAGCCTTATTGTGAGTTTGAACCGAATAATATTTATGTCGTTTTTCTTTTGCAAATAGGGATTTTGATCCCGGATCACGAATTTTCTTGGCAAAAGAAACGCAGATTGGATTTGTTTTTTGTTTTCAAATGTATGTGTGGGATGTCAAATTTAATTTTGTCAAAAATA
This sequence comes from Epistrophella euchroma, assembly GCA_947049315.1. NCBI lineage: Eukaryota > Metazoa > Arthropoda > Insecta > Diptera > Syrphidae > Epistrophella > Epistrophella euchroma. The sequence continues at coordinate 60,335,070 of OX346248.1, forward strand.
ATTTTAATTTAATAAAGCAAAAAATAATTTTGATAGGCAAAGAATCAAAAACGGAATGCAAATGAAATAGAAAATCACAGAATCACAGAATCACACAAAAGCACAAAATGACGTTTTATAAATAGTGTGTGTGCAAGTGCGTGTTTCATGTAGGTGTAAATCTCTCTTTAATTCGGGATCAGAGATTTTGATCCCGAATTGTCAGGGATTGATTTTTTTTGGTTGAATGTAATGCAAAAACTTGTCCGGGATCAAAATCCCTCACAGGGATCAATTTTTTTTGGCTGAAAGAAAAACGACATTAAAAAACGAAATTTAAATTTCTGACTCTGTACAGCCGTTCGCCTAAGTAAAAATTTAAGCTTCCAATGGCATTACATTCCGCCCATCGGCCCTATCGAGGTAACCGTCGGAGCGGAATTCTCTCCGATTTCCTACGAATCGGAGATATTTTGCTGATTGGAGAACTACCTCGAAGCAAAATGTCTCCGATTCGTAGGAAATCGGAGAGAATTCCGCTCCGACGGTTACTTCGATAGGGCCGCATATTATGTTCACAAGGTGAATTTTTTGAATTATGACAGCCATGCAGCCCTATTCTGCTAAACATTCATGTGAATGTTTGTATTCTGCTATCCGTCGGAAACTGGATTTCAACAATTAGATTCTTTTGAGAATTTCAAAACTAAATATCAGTTGAAAAAATTAAAAAATCAACATTTGGACTCTATAGACTGAAGATTTAAAAAAAAATTATTTTAGGAAAATTGAATGAATCGATCGGATCGAATAGCGATTTACGTGAATGTTTCTTTCAGTTTGCCTTAAATTATTTTTTTAAATCTTCTGTCGAGTGCTAATCTGAACCAATCTTTATATTAGAAGTTCTCGAGAAAAACAAACGGTTTAAATGTTATTTTAATCATCATATACGAACTTTGGAAATTTTCCGTGTAATGTTGTTCATGGGAAACTTACAATAATGCTGATTATGTATAACATATTATTTTATTATACACTTAAATATATTTAATACAATTATTTATTTAATTTATTACAATTTTTTTTAATTATTACTGTTTTTAGTAGCATTTGTAGTAGTAACCCGTGAAGATTTCGATTCCCTTGGAATATTTTATACCTTCGATATAATTTGTCTGCATCGGAAATTTCGCCCGGAATAAATTTCCTTGGAACAAGAATTTGATCCAATCCAAACATTATTGCCAGTTCTAAATTAACTCGGAGGGAAATTTAAAAATCATTAATAATTTGGACAGGACTAGAGAAATGCCAATTTTTAACAGATATGGGTAATTCCATGAAAAAGTGGGCATGGAAGATACCAAAATCCCTGCGGCGGGCTAGCATAAATTGTACTTTTCTTACACTTCCTAAGAACATCGTACATTTTAATACAAAATTAATAATGCATAACGGGTATTATATTTAAGTTTCTGAGCGCTTACAAATTTCAATTTAAAAGAGCAGGAGAGGTAAAAGTTAAAGATTTATCAACTAACGAGTCAAAAATACTATTCCGGGCAAACGAAATTGCCCTTGCAATTCCTGGGAGGGCCCTATATTTATCATTTGAGCCTAGTTGATACATCAATCAATCAAAATCGAATTGAAGCAGAAATTTACAAAAAACAATAAATTTGTTTTATGTATGGTTTAGATAAGTGGTTGATTTATATATTTCGAAACAAATTCATCCTCCTTGTCGCTATAACAATATTGCACTACATTCAATCAGCCTTATTGTGAGTTTCACCCGAACAACATTCCACCCGGAAATTTTTTTCGCCTATTTTGAGTTTTACCTGAAAAATATTTCACGTTCCAAAAATTCGTCTTATTGTGAGCATTCATTTCGCGCAGAATATAATACGATTGACAGTTTAAATTTTCACCTATTTTTAGTAGGCGAACAAAAGAGCAATAAGGCGGAAAACCTAAATTTCAATCAGGTGAAACTCACAATAGCTTTTAAAATTCCGGGCGAATAGAAAATTTCAAGGTGAAATGTTGTTCGGGTGAAACTCAAGGCTGAGTAAATTTTTGTATGTTCATTTGACCTTGACTAGATCTTTTAATGAGTCCTTTTGCGAGGTAGTTTCCACAATTTTAGGACAGCACATTTCAAAGGAATGGTTTATTTATATTTTACTCACATCTGGAAATCAAAATATTCTGCAATGCTTGGCAGTTGAAATATTTCTATCCAGTTACGTTTGCAACGAGATATTTCCGACCAAGCATAGAACTAGGGTCACTTATTAGGTTCGTATTTCCAGGCACAGATCCACGAATCAAAACAAAGTCCAGTACCAGTTCAAATATACAAACCATTGCGCTACTTTAAAAAACAAGAGAAATCAAAATCCAGGTGGAATAGTTTTTTTCAGGTTTTATTTTGTTAATAAAAAGTTATCCATTAAAATCCTAACGCTTAGACCATCTTCCTGAGAAGCTTGTTGATCTTGTCCTCACGGTTACCGAAATCACCACCCTCGACATAATGGTTGTTCTTCTTGCGCCAGCCTCCAGTGGGTGTGTTCAGTTTGAAGGGCCACAAGAAGTTCGATGCGAACTTGAAATTCTTGCCAACAGTGAAGATCTCATGGACCAAGTCCTCCACGCATTGGATGTCGTACTTCTTGCTCATCTTACGCTCGATAACAAAGTTGTCTGTGATAGGAATGCGTTGTTTGCTGTGCTTCACAAATCCACGTTTGTAGATAAGGTCACTGACCGACTTCAAGTTGGGGTATCCCCAGGTAATGTAGGGTTCAGCGATACGCAGCATGTTGATGGTAGCCTTGTTCAGCTTGATGAACACTCCGTTGTTGATTTGGCGAAGGCGGAACAGCTGTAAAACCTTGCGTACCTTGGGGGCAACCTTGTTGATACTAAGAATCAAAATATATTTAATATATGCACAAAAAGTTGGCAATCTTTAGCAACCGACTGCCGAAAAATCTAATGGTAGGTACTTACCCACGAATACGAATGACAAAAGCCAATTTGCTTTCTCCAGGAACGTAGTATTGTCCCTTGGACTTGGCAAGGCGCTTCATCTTAATTTCTCTGCGGTCGGCCTTTGCATATTCGTGTGAGTATTTCTCGGCACGGATAAGATTCTCGCGCTTCCTAATAGCCATAACAGCGCTACGTTTCACCTTCCTCTTGATAAGGCTGGCACGTCTGCTGATGCGCTTCTCAATGAACTTCAATTTGGATTCCGGGACGGCCGGCAGCTTCTTAGCTGGTGCGGTGGACTTTTTCTTGTCTACGGCAGTCATTCTGTAATTCAAGCATTTATTAGCGTTCAAATTAATTAGAATAAACAATGAAATTCATCAAAATATCGTATAAAATCACTAACCTAAACGTATCGCTTTGCACGTTTTAAGAGAAAAGGAATTGGCAGAAGGAAGTTGATGTGGTTGGTGGCCCTGGTTTTAGTACACCACCATTTTATTTTAGGAAGTGTTCATAAAATTGATATTAATGTAGTAGATTGATGAAGTTGTAAATACAATGAACGCTCCCCAAAAAGTACACACAACTTTTTGCAAAAGTAGAACAAATTCTTAAAAACATAAAAAAGAATTTTATTTTCGTTTTTCAATATTGCATCAAAAAGATGGCTGTCAAAATATTGACCTTAGAATTTGTGAAAATTGTTAAGAAATTTCACGTTGCCAAACAGACCAATAATAAGAAGTTTCCAAAAAAAAAAAAAAATAGTTTTAATAATCACGCGCGTTCAAAAGGGCGTCTATTGTGTTTCTTCAACTCAAACGAAGTAAGTTTTTTTTTTGGAATTGAATATTCTCAAATCTTTTACTGAGTTTTGCTTAATTTGGAAATATGTTAATTAATTTTGTGTTAAAAGAAATAATGAATACAGCGGTCAAAGATACAAAAGTACGTATGTATTATTAAAATAATATATCAAAAATAAAATAGAATATGGGTAAACATTTGCGTTATTAAGCTTGTCTTTAAAGTAAAATAAGTGCTGTATTAAATTGTGCGAAAAAATATAAAAAATGTGAATCCAGCGTTTCTTTCACCAGTAAATTTTGTTCGGGGCAAAATTTCATATTAGGAGTTTTCGCCTTTTACTCAAATATGCTTCTTGTTTCAGAATATATTTTGGAGCGTCCGAATGATTATTTGTGTAGCTCATTTTAAATAAAAAAAAAACAACTCCTTTAAAAACAATTTCAAGCAACTTTTTGAATCTGCACCTATTTTAATAGGCTTATGAAAATCAATAGCAGAAATAAAATTTTGCAAAATATATTTTGGAGCGTGGCTTATGACAATGAATAGCAGAAATAAAGGTATTTTGTTTTGTCGCCTAGCAGTTCCAGTCCAAGCGCGTTCCGTCCCTGTGAATAATCTATTTGTATAAGTTCAGAAAAAAAACAACATTTTTACAAAACTATAATTTACAAACATGAATTTTTTACCATAAACTAACAAGACTAACATTTAAAAAAAAATAACAAAACAAAATTAATGCAATTAAGTTACACTGATAAAGTAATCGCAGCTTTCGCACATTGCATTGAGTATTCTCTCACTTCTATCCGAATTTTGTTCCACGAAGAAATTCAACATCTGGTTGCAGCTCAATTCATGATGAACAAAAGTTTTTTTCAGAGTCTCGGCAAGTTGTTCAGAACTTCCATTAAAATTAAATCTAAAAATAGACCAGATATTCTGAAGACAAAGAAACTGGGAATTCAAGAAAATACTTACGACACTCCACATTGGCATATTATCAACTTAGTATCTGCGGATTGTTTAAGCTCGGCCTTCTGGCACATTGGGCAGAACACAATATCTTCGAAGTCGCCAACATTGATCAGATATTCTTCCTCTTCTTCGATTTGCTGAACAAACCACATATTCATCTCGTCAATAAGTTCTGTGTAGATAAGTTCTTGAAGATCCAAGTTAGTTTCTAGGTCAGCTAGTTCCTGGCGCAAAATTTTACTCACCAGGGTCTGAAAAATGCAATACAATCAGAAAATCTGGAATTTTTTCATTAGAGGGTTGCTCCTTACGTTCTCCCCAGGTTTGCCCACGCTGCGGTATCCATCAAATTTAGATTTACGGGCTTCTCGGACGCGGATTCGGCATTTCTGTTAAGTTTCATTGAGAATCTATATTTGTTTCAAAAATGGAAAGCTTACCTCTCGTAGCAGTTCACGAAGTTGCGGTGAACCGAATTGAAATTGTTTAGTCTTGGCGGCTTGGCGTGAATGTTTCTTTTGGTCGACGCTTGTATTATAGATTGGACTTGTTGGAAAATGCACAGAAGACATTTTTAGTTTTCCAAAATTTGTTTATTAAGGCCCAATACCCAAATATTAATATTTGTAAAATCAAAAAAAAAAAACAAAATAATGAGCGCAAAAAGTGACAGTCAGCTGTTTTATTTTAACAATTCTAGTACATTTGTGTTCCGGAAGTTAGAATTGGGCGTGTTCGTTGTCATTTCGATATAAAACTTTATAAAGGCGCGTTGGAAGAAATAAAATAATGGCCACGTTCAGGATTCACTAGGATAGCCTATGTTGGATACTCGAGTATCCACATGTGTTTCTGAACGACAAAGATCGGATAGGTTATATTTGGAAAATCAGCTGCTCTTGACATTTCTCATAGGATAGATGAGTATACCAGAATTTTTAGAATAGCTTGAGATCTAATTTTTGCAAACTGCTGTTTTGTAATCATCTGTGTTTTTACTAGGGATTACAACAACACAAAGCTATCCACATCGCTTTGGATACAATCCTGAACGTGTCCAATAGGAAAACCATTTGGGCATTGACGTTTTATATACTGACTGGTACATATTTCAGAGATCTCGGAGGAATCGGTATTCTCAGAATTATAAACACAATGCTTCACAAAAATTCCTCAGGTTTGCTGTCTAAAAACCGAGGTAGGTTTTTTTTTGGATTCGTTGCTCAATTATCTTCTGTCGTAGTCGCTATAGCCTAGTACGCAGATCGCGCTAAAATTTAGCTTCCATACAAAATTCCTCCAAAGATAAATTTTAGCGAGGACATTTATCTAGGCAGTACGCAGTTCACGCGCTAAATTTAAAAAGTCTCCACTTAATTTAGCAAGCGAAATAATGCTCAACGCATTCTTTCACAGATAAATTTTGACATTTTGTGCTCTTAGCAAACGATTGTAGAGATAAGAATTGTAGAAATAAAATTAAGTTTAGCTTGAACTGCGTACCTGGCTTATAAGTAGGTATTATGTTTCCAAATTATTGGTTTTTCTTAGGTACTTAAAATAAATATTTTCTATTCTCAAAAACACGTTTTTTTTTTAAACATTGTCATAATAAATCATATTAATGGTTTATCCAATTAACATGTTAAATTTTTAATAACTATTAATTTATCTTACTAATACCATTCACACTTACAAATTAAAAATCCCCAAAACGCTCCAAAACCAAATTACTTTCGACATTTTATGCATTTTCTCGTTAATTCATTTACCTACTTTTACTTATTTTTCTTTCAGTTCTTCACTTTATTTTCTTGCTTAGGGCAAGTATTGGTTTCGTAATCAATATTTGTAACATATTTTTTGACTATTCGCGAATTGTTGTAACTTTTCAACGTTTACGGCCATATTATTCACTCAATACATCCAGATTAAAACTTAAATCTGGATTTAAATCATAGAAATTCAATGTTAATTCATCTGGATTTAAGTTTAAATCTGGATGTATCGAGTAAATAATATGGCGGATAGTGTGTTCATAGTTATTTCGAAGAATAGAGAGTGTAAAGCATACAGTGAAAATTGTCTATATAATAATTTTATTTGTTTTCTTCGAAAAGATTGCGACCTCTTCAGGGAAATTAAAAAAAAAACCAAGACTCAGACTTCATGTACATGTACAATGTACATAGGTACATACATATATATGTACATTAGGGTGGCGCTTATTTTAGAAATGTTCGAAATCCCCCCCCCCCCCCCCCCTCCTCTTTTACTAAAAAATTCCGCTAAATTGTAGGTAATTGTTGATGAATAAAGCCGAAAAAAGATGTGCAGCTTTTTCCAATGCAGCGAAAATAAATTTACACAGGTTCTTATGAGGGCTGACATATTCTGCATGGAGCTTTCGCTGCACGATATCTCTATTTGTAATTTCGCTGCATGAGAAAAAGCTACACGTCTGTTTTCGTCATAAAAATGATTTTTTGATTTTTCGTTTTTTTACATTCTTCGTTTTATTGTGGCCAATTAAGGATGCTGTGGGTATATTATTTTTTCGTGAAGTTATCAATATTATACTATTTATATGATCAAAAAAATTTAAATAAGTGAGAAAACAGTGTTCCACAATAAAAATTCATTGGATTATTTCCTCCAACTGGGATTTTGAACAAAATTAAGAAAGTTTTTTCTTTATTGTTAATTCTTATTTAAATTTTGTTTATGTATAAGTGATATAATATTGATAACTTCACGAAAAAATAAAAATACATATACCCGCAGCATCAATAAAACGAAAAATGCAAAAAAAAAACGAAAAAATCACTGTTTTTCATCGTTATTTTTAAGTGGGTAAAAAAAATTTATAAAATGTAAAAATATTTTTCATTTATACTTTACCATATATTTTTAAGATTTTGCCCAAGTTTCATATTCATCAACATTTACAATTTTGTGGAATTTTTTAGTAAAAGACTAAACATATATAAAATAAAAAATAGATATTCGAACATTGCCCAAAAAAAGGACACTAATGTACATACATACATATGGGGCTGACCAGGACGATATTTCTTCTGAGTTAAAATGCAAGAACATTTCAATTTTCCAATTAATTAAATCGAAATAAATGATCCTGATCCAGATCCGTAGATAATAAAACGCGGCTATAAAATTGTCCCTGCATAATACAGACTTATGTCCAAAATACTAAAACAAGGTAGTTAATCATTGAGACCTTCCATATAGTCAAAAAGTGTTAAAAAAGGGACGGAACTCATTAAATGATGTTGACATTATTAATCTTACGCATCGTTCGAAGCTTCAAGTGACCCTGGAGAAAGCCTCCGATAAGATCAGAATTAGCCAGTTCAGGTTCCTCAAGATCTCTGAGATCTCAGAGACCTCTCAGTAATCTCAGAAATCTAAAAGTAATTCCTCAGTGAGATTCCACACTTTTGCTGCCATAAAGCTGAGACTAAAATTTTTTGGACTGGCTTTCTCAGTTATTTTTTGTCGCAGTTGATTAATTGATAAAACAGAAATGGAAATTGGTTTTGACTTCTAGCAGAGAAATTTTGTTCAGGTTTCTCCTCCTGCTCGGTGGAGCTGATGGAGCTTGCTCAGTGAGATCGCAGAAACATGAACTGGCTTAATAAAAGCTTTAAGTAACTGTCAGTATTAAATATAATCGTTGATAAATAAACAAACACTCTTAATAGATAATGCTAACTTATGATGAGAAACATTTCAATGAAAAACATCACAATTCACGATAATAAAGAGACAGTATTCAACATGAGCAATTGGGAGACAGTTCGTCTTCGCATTGAAACTAAACAGGTTTAAATTAAATTGCAATTTCTTTGTCTAATTCAATCTAAACTTCTTATTTAAACATTTAAGAATCTCGATGAAGTAGAAACTGTTAAAATGGCTGAGGATAATCGAACACTTTCAACTCATATCTTAGACACCTCGAAGGGAACACCAGCAACAAATGTACCCATCATAGTTTTTCGACTTGAAAATGACTCATGGATTCGAATAAGTCAATCGGAAACAGATCATGATGGCCGCGTTGCAAGGCTTCTCACGTTGGATCAATTTCAAAGTGGCATTTTTAAATTAAGTTTTGAAGTCCGAAAGTATTTTGAAGCCAATCATATCAAGAGTTTCTATCCTTTGATTGAAGTTATTGTCGAATGTGAACGTGGACAGCACTATCATGTGCCGTTGCTTTTAAATCCCTTTGGTTATTCTACTTATCGTGGAACATGAAGTTTTTTTTTTTTTTTTTTTTTTGAAGAATTGTTGTTATAATATAAGAATGTCGTGAATAAAGATAAGGATCTTTTATTTAAATTTACTTATCTCGAAAGATAAGCGTTCGTTTGACGATGGATGTTCTTTAAAATAGATAAGGAAAAGGTCGTACGATACGACCGGTGATTAAAATTGTAAACAAAGTCTACACGGCATGCAGGAATGCATGTCGAATTTGTCTAAATTGGGTTCGACATACATATAATTTATAATTATGTATATATCTACGTATATGTATGTGTTTATCCATTTAGTTAATTGAAGAATATAAATTTGTATATGGAAAAAAAGCATGAAACACGTTTTTTAAATTGATAAAACAAGTACTTCAAATGTTTTAATGTCAGAATTTAGAATGTCATCTCAATTCTTGTAGTAGCAGTGCCCGCCTGGAAAAAGAATCTAGTTTTCAATAAGACCCTGGCAAGTTTTTCATTGTTACTAACAAGGATCTAGCAAGGGTTACAATAGGCATTCGCTAGGCTCTCACCAGTTATGAACCTTTTTGCCTCGTCAGATAAATTCTGCCTAAGCCCTGACAAGTAAAAACAAGATTTGTTCCACATATATTCTCCATGGTTTTTATTTCAAGAGGCACTTCTTGTTGTTGTGTTGCTTCGAAGACTTCAGTGTACTCACCACGTTTCAGCTTGCCGATGAACTGGTGGTCATCCTGGTTGGACCTGTCTCCAACATATGTAATTCTCATGGTACCTATCCTGCCGTTTGTGTGCATTTACGTGTAGGTTTAAAAACGTGCAGCGTCCGGTAGTGTCATCGTTTGTGATTCTGCGGTGATGCGCTTTCTGTTGCTTATATTGGGAGGTTTGGAGGTATTCAAAACACGTTTTTTCTTGTTTAAGATAATAAAAGTTGACTAATTTCACGAATTAACCGCGAATCCATTTTTTTTTAATTTTATTTTATTATAAAACACTGACACTAAAAAATTCTTGCATTTGCTTTTTAGGTAGAACAACCTAGAACAGATTTCTAATAAATGTCAAAATCAGTTGTGATTCTTTCTTATTCTGTTTTGTCTGCAGTTGCGATTTTACTACTTGACACACCGATTCACACCCGCCTGGAAAAATGGCAAGTTTTTGGCAAGTTTAAGCGAGGCCCTGGCAGGTTTTCGGCAAAGAAAACATGGACGAGAAAAACAAGACAGACCCCTATTAGTGCCTCGCTGAGAACATTTATTTAATAAAGTACTGGTGAGGTTCTTCATGGTAACTACCTATTTGAAATCATTTTACGCAAATTAATAAAAGCATATGTATATCGTAATAAAAATCTTTGTGTGTTAATTAACTCTGCAAATTTCAAATTATGATTGGAAATCAGTGTGTAAAATAGTAAAATCGCAACTGCAGACAAAACAGAAAAAGACAGAACCACAACTGATTTTGACATTTCTCAGAAATCTGTTCTCAGTTGTTCTACCTAAAAAGCAAGTACAAACAGACTCACTGAACAGCAAGCCATAACAGTTTAGAACAAAAAATTTCTCATTGAACTTGTTCTTTTCTGTTCTAAACTGTTTCGAACAGCCTCAATAAACATACACCAAAGTAAAATGTTGCTCCTCATCGATTGGGAAATAACTGAATTTTATCATCTAGGACAAGTACACAAAGTCGATGATATTCCGCAAGGAGCCATCCTTCCATGGACATGGACTGGACTGCACACGACAAACACACGAGGAACTGGATATCTATCTACATTAAAATATTATTAATATATTATAGGAAAACCATGTAAAACGAAATATGTGGAACAAATCTAGTCTTTACTAGTCAGGGCTTAGGCAGAATTTAACTGACGAGGCAAAAGAGTTCATAACTGGTGGAGGCCTAGCGAATGCCTATATTAACCCTTGTTAGATTCTTGTTAGTAACTATGAAAAACTTGCCAGCGCCTTATTGAAAACTGGATTGTTTTTCCAGGCGGGCAGTCATTATTTAAATAAACGTTTTCAGCGAGGCACTAATACGGGCCTGTCATGTTTTTCTCTTCCATGTTTTCCCTACCGAAAACTTGCCGGGGCCTTACCTAAACTTACCAAAAACTTGCCATTTTTCCAGGCGGGTGGCGTGATGGTTAGTGCGATAGACTGTCATGCCGGAGGTCTGGCTTCAATTCCCAGCCTCGCCATCTAATAACTTAGAAAAAAAAAACCGCTACTACCCCTTGCGAGGAATTGACAAAACCTCCAAGAATTGTCATAGAAAAGTGCCGCTCATATTAGCCGTTCGGATCCGGCAATAAACTGTAGGTCCACTCCATTCCTGCAGACACGCACACTGGAATGGTTAAAAGTTGTAAGTCACAAGGCCCTAGTTCTTCATGAGCTGTTGTGCCATCAAATTTATTTTTTTTATTTCAATTCCGGAAAAAAATCTAAATTTAGGTATGCAGAAAAAATTTTAAAAATCTTTGGAACGGTTTTTTAAAAAAAATATATATATTCTTTATATATGTACATATATAACTTCTCGAAATTATTTCGAAAAAAAATTGGTATGCTATTTTTAAGAATACAATGATATACAACTTAAACCATAATTTCAAAAAAATGCATCAACCCGTTTTCAAAAAAAAAAATGGTTTTTCAAAAAAAAATTGAACGCTTGTGGTATTATGATATGATTTCTCAGAGAACTTAAACAAAACTCTGACTGTGCTCTGTAACTATTGCATCGCGATTAGTTAGCGATACAAGTTGTCAATTAAAACGTACCTTATAGACAAAAAGGTATAAATAAAAACATAGTTTATAAAAAAAAGAGTTTCGAATTAAACGTAGTTTATAAAAAAAAAAATTAATCAATTAGGACGTCTTTATTTACTCAAATATTAGGAAAGCTGGTTAGTAAATTATTAAGGTAGAACTACATATAAAGGCTCTCCCAAACCAATGCGAATCATTCGTTGACGACGTCGAAAGCAATCAAAACAAATAATACGAATATATCGCATAGGAATATTTCGCATTGTTGGGAGAGCCTTCATAGTCAGAAGTTATCAGAACAGTAAAAATCAGAATTTAGCCATAATTCACTCTTTCTCTTTTCTTCGTCCTCGTCTCAACAAATTTCAGTTTCAATTCCGTGAGGTGCATTTTGGGTGCTCTTCACTTCCGAAAGTAAAATTTAGCGAAAATCAAGAAACCGACATTATGGGCGGCCCATATGATTTTCTGTATTCTCTCATTTTCGTTCGACCACTGCCTTCGACTATTACTGCTATATTATTCAGTCGTCTAATCCAGATTAAAACTTTAATCGAGATGTATTAACTTATTTAAACCAAAAATTAATGCCACATTAATCCATTTTAATCCAAGACTGAATAATATGGCGGTAAAAGTTCATTTTAATTCAAGACTTAATAATATGGCGATTATAGTTCTACCTTAAAACGCGACTCGTGTATAACATTTTTGTATCGTTCCGAAAAAAAATGTCTACAATTTCGTGTTGGTTTGGGAGAGGTTCTCCATTTAAAAATAGCTTCGAAATCTGAACAAGTCAAATGTGTCACACATTTGACGTTTAACGAACAGCTGATTCAATTACGTATCATTGGCCGCGTTCGGGGGGCAAGCCAAACCTATCCGGATAGGTTTGTGTTGTTGTAATCCCTTGTTGAAAAACTTCTGATGTCAGCTGATGCAACAACAACTCAAGGTATCTGAAAATTTTTGGGATAGGTGGATAGCCTATCTCACTACCACCCGAACGCAAGCATTTAGGCCCATCGCCCACTAGGCAACTTTTTGTTGCGCAACTAAAAGTTGCGCGGAGTGACTTGCCATCGCTCGCTAGGCAATTTCCGAGCATCTCTTGGGTTCAGTATTTTTAATTGAAATGTTAAATATACCTTGTATTTTGGATAAGTGACAATACAAAATTCGTTCAGTGTGAAAATAAAACTTGTTTTTTTGTGTTAAAAGCATCTCATTTGGCAAACAGTTTGGAAAATTCCCAAAAGTTGCTGCAAGTTGCTCGGAAATTGCCTAGTGGGTGAGGGAAAGCAACAAAAAGTTGCCGGCAAAAAAGTTCCGTGAGCAACTCCGAGCAACTAAAAGTTGCCTAGTGGGCGATCTCCCATATAAGCTTATGTAATTGGATTGGGAGCAACAAAAAGTTGCTGGGGCTAGCTAGTGGCCGATGGGCCTTATCCAATTGAATAAAAAGGACGTTCAGGCAAACTTTTGCGTAAACTTATCTTTTAACTCATTTGTAAACAGAATGATTGAAAATTTTGTAATTTAATAATTTCTCCATGTATAACTATAATCTTATCTCATTTATTTTTTTCACAAAATTAAGTACATTGCTTTTTGTATAAAAATTAAGATACTGCTATGCCAATTTTTAACTATGTATTTGTTAACTTATTTTTTTTTTAACTTAGTTTAACCTGAATTATGGGAAGGTTAGGTATAGCTATTAGCAAAACGAATCAGTAAAAATTTACTTTTTGGATAATTGGTCTACGAATCTAAAACAAAATTTTCATTAGAGGAAATATTTTTTGCTTTATATAAAAATATCATCTATTATTTTTACTCATGAAAATTCGTTTTCCGTATGGCATATAACAGGGCCCTTAGTAATATGATACTGTATATGTAAGTACGTACAAACAATAAAACATAATTCACAATTTTAAATTTCTAAACTTTTAAAATTATTTTGTGTATTAACTATCACATCATCTGATCCTGGTATGTGTTCGGACTTCAACAATCCACAAAAATGTCCACTTAAGTTTGATTGCAACTCAGCTGGAGTACCGTCTTCAACGATTCGTCCATTTTCCAACACTATAATTCTGTCGTATTCCATTAAAATCGAAAGTCGATGCTACGAAATAAAAGAAATTTTTAATATTATGTAGTTTCATTAATTTTCGTTAGCCTCAAAGTTAATTTAAATACAAGAGTTTCTAACATCGAACTTCGAACATGGACATCAAACTTTGAAATAACATTCTAAACATTTCAATGCATTTTGGTTCGTCTGATAACATTTGCAAATAAGGCGGTTGTTTTCAAAACAACAATACTTTGGTCGTATTAATTAGATTTTTGACTGTTTAAACTATGTCTAAGTATTTCGAAACAGTCGGAAATGTCCTTTATTTAATAAAAAAATATTAGATTTGTCAAGGTTTAGACAATCGATTACGTTGTCTAAAAAAAGAAAAAAAGTTAGATCACTAAAGCAAAATTTAGAAAGGTTTTTTTTTTTTAAACTTAGACGGCTGTCTAAAGTTAGACAGTGTTTTACGACCAGTTGAGTTTAATATTTAATTAAATTTTTTAAATAATTATTTTCTATAGAATCTAAATTTTTGAGTTTTTTTTCTTTTTTTTTAATTTCAGGAATTTTTTCTGCCTAAGAAGAACCGAAATTCCCTAAACAAAATGTCCAAGTAAGTATTTGTTTAATTTATTAACTTTAAAATTTACAAGAGTCTTACCGCAATTGTTATAATTGTTCGCCCTTGGAAAACCTTATGGGCTGCATCCATTAAAGCGGCTTCAGTTGTTGTGTCCATTGAACTCGTTGCTTCGTCAAGGAATAGACATACAGAACCTCGTAAGATTGCACGTGCAAGGCAAAACAGTTGTTTATAACCAGCGCATAACGTTTTGCTGCTATCATCGATTTCTGTATCTGTAGGCAGAAAATTAGTTTTAAAATTGTATTTATAGGACAAGAAAAGTCGGATCTTGAAAAGTCAATACCTCCCAACAAAATTTACACACAAAAAAGTGACCACGAACCAATCGATGAAAAATATTATAAAACTCACCAAGACCATTTGGCATTGATTTTACAATGAAATCCTTTAACTGAGCCAATTCTAAACATTTCCATAGGTCTATATCGGCATAGTGTCCTCTTGGATCTAGATTTTCTCGTATACTAGCATTAAATAAATGTACATCTTGTGGAATTATCGATAGTCTCGATCTTATTTCTTCAGGATTAATTTCCGAAATATCGACATTGTCAATTAATATTCGTCCCGATAGTGTTTCCAGGACACCAAACAACGACAATACCATAGATGATTTGCCACTGCCTGTTCTACCACATAGGCCGACCTATATACAAAAAAAAAAAAAAAACATAAACCCAGCGTTGATTAAAAAATGTCATACATACATATGTCGATTAACAAGACATTTGTATATAGATAACAAAAATATAAAATTATTTTGTTTAAAAGTTATCCCCGAGACTGGTTATGACAATTTTTACTTGCGATATAGTTGCTATAGGGCAAGTTTTGGACTCGTGCAAAAAATCGAACTCGATATAACAATCAAACTTGATATTACGGTAATAGAAAACACGAAAAAAGTGGGTCCCGTAATACCGTCTGTCTGTACCTTGGCCTGCTAAAGCCTAAACCACTAAAGGGATTTCCTTCAAACTTGGAGCATATAAGATTTTTGGTTGATTCCCTAGAGGGGAAATCGAAATTTTTTTTTTTATCTTAAAAAATAACGGTACTTGCCATACAACCGTTTTGAAAAAGGTTATCTCAAAAATGGCTCTAACGATTTTGATTAAAATTTTTGTGTGTGCCTAGTGGTGCGTATGATCTGCATAACTCTGAAGATCCTTAAGGTATGAATAATACTGCATACAAATATTTAAAAAAAAAATATTTCTTGGATATTTTAAGCAAAAAGTTCATTATTTTTTTTTTTTAACGGATTGAGAAATTTTTTTGTAATTATGGTTTTAGATGTACGATTAGGTGCGTTTTATTGGCAATTTAATAATAGCTGGCGCAGTAAAATTTCCCTTGGTGAACAATAACAAAATCAAAAGTGCCGATAAATTAGCCAGTAAATTAGTGAATATAAAAGTGGACAAATAGTGTGGACTTGAACCTTAACCGCCGTAATATTCACGCCGTTTAAAACTTGGTTTAAAAGCCCTTAAACCGACTACATTTAACCGAACTAAACCAATAGAATCTAAACGACAAAATCTCGTTTAAATCGATAATATTCACTCCGTTTAAGCAAAAAATTCCATTCGGTGATTTAAACCGATTGTCGCATAGCATCGCAAGTATGAAAAAAACTAAAAAGGCTTTTTTGACATTTATTTTTTGAATTGTCATTTTATATTTAAATAAAATTAGCCAGTTCACATTTCTAAGATCTCACTGAGATCTCACTGAGCAAACTCCGTCATCTCCACTGAGCAGAAGGAGAAACCTGAACAAAATTTCTCCGCTAGAAGTCAAAACCAATTTTCATCTCTTTTTTATTAATTAATCAACTGCGACAAAAAATAATTGAGCAAGCGAATCCAAAAAATATCAGTCTCAGTTTTTTGACAGCAAAAGTGAGGAATCTCACTGAGGAATTACGTTCAGATTTCTGAGATTGCTGAGATCTCGGAGATCTCAGTGAGCTTGAGAAACCTGAACTGGCTAAATAAATAAATTAATTTGTGTCAAACACAAATACGCATTAGAAATGTCTTTCATTCCTCTTTATCGTGTTTTACGTTGCGAAAAAATGTCAACAATAACGTCCACCGCATTGCGTCTTCCAAACATTCCATGAACGATTTGTTGCGAGTTGAATTTTTCTTGACCTGGTTGCAGTTCCGCGTCGGTCGTGAATTCGGTTCCAATGTCTATCATATTATATTAAGCACGATGGCAACTAAATTCCATCAACCTAACAGCAATACCGCAGCCCAAATACCTCCATAATGCACATATAAATTGCAACAAAAGTTTTTTTAACCGCTCCAAATTTTATATCTGTCCAAACCGAATTTCATTGGTCCGGCAGCGATACCGTGAACATTACACTACCATTATGCACTTTCCTAACGAAAAAATAGTATTAGCATTTTTAAAGTGCATTATAATGGTGCTATGGCTACGGTATTGCTGTCGGGTTGATGGGATTCAATTTGGACACATAAAAATACTATGTAAACAACATTTGGATCGATTCAAAACACCTTTTTTTTGCATTAATGAATTTTGAAAATGCATTATAGTATTATAGGTATTAGGTATTACTGTCAAGTTGAGTCAAATTGAGTGTGGACAGTAACCACGAACTATTCTGATTTTTTTGGCTGCATTTTGAAAGTGCATTATGGAGATATTAGGGCCACGGTATCGCTGCCAGACCGATGGCATTTAATTTGGACACATAAACATTATGCTCACAAAATTTGAAGCGGTATAATACACATAAACTTCACTCATTTTTTTTGAATTTTGAAAGTGCATTACGGTGGTCTTAGGGCCGCGATATCGCTAAAAGGTCTATGGCATGTAGTTTGCACTGCGGTATACAAGTATCATTCTCACAAATTTTGGAGCGATATAAAACACTTTGAGCAAATCGTTTACCAGCTCTCGGTCTATAAGCTTCTTCTGGTTAATTGGTCAACTCTACCCCGATGTGTAAATAATGTGCACAAATATGATGTGTTTGAATAGCCATCATCGCCGAAAATATGTAACACGATTGAATATTTTGTACTGACTGAATAAACCAATAAAATGTTGAATATTAGCTAAAACCATTTAAACCGTACCTAAACGACACTAAAATGCCTCCTTTAAGTTGGAGTCGGTTTATCGTAGTTAAACCGATCATTCGGTTTATAATTTTGGTTAACGTCGGTTCAAGTGAGTGAATATTACCGATTAGTCGGTTTAAAAATTTTAAACCGACTTCTGAATCTAAACCGATTTTAAACGGCGTGAATATTACGGGCATAAATGTCGGTAACGTAGTTTGTTTTTCACTCAAAAAAGGGCATGCACACATCCAGAGAATAAAGAGTGGATATAAAAGTTGACATAGCGTTTTATTGAACTTGTATTGCTGCGCTAGCTATGAATGATGAAAAAAACGCACCTATTTTTATATTCTTAAGAATGACAATGTATACCTACTATATAAAAAATTATTTTTTAAGAAAACCGCTCCAATGATTTTTAAAATTTTGTCTGCATGCATTTATATATTTTTCAGGAATTCAGATGGTGTTCTTCATTCTGAAATTAAAACATTTTATGTGTATCAACTAAGCAGGTCACTTTTTCCGTTGCAGATTAAAAAGTTATAGTAATTAGTTGCTACTTAATTGCTAATTAGTTACGCAAAAACAAAAATTAATTGCTCTGATGGCTTGCGAGGAAATGGGTGTCCTGCTAAGTTGTCGTCAACTTAGCAGGTCAACTTTCTCAAAAATAGAGATAAACGATCCGGGAGCAGATATATATTGAGAACTACTAATTATTACGCAAAACAAAAATTAATTGCTTTGTTGGTTTGCAAGAAAATGGGTGTCCTGCTAAGTTGACTTCCGACAAATACGACTGTTTTCCTTTATTTTTTTCTTCTTTGGCTCTGGGCCATCAGGTCGAATACATAAGATTATTTCCCCTGCGGGCGCCTATGTTCATCAGAATACCTTTTTACTAAAAGCTTGTTAACACTGGAAAACGTTAGGTTTTTTAATAAAAACAAATTTTTATAGAAGCCCTGCTTATTTTTTCTTCCGTATTTTAATAACCTGCGAGCCTTCGACTATTGTAAAATAGCAGAAGTATTGCTATTTCTCAAACTCTGATTCTACTATCGTGTGTTGGTTTGAAAAACCAGAAGGAAATTAAATTTCCTAACCATAGCTTTCAAAAGTCGGTTTATTTTTGGTCAATTAAACACTCCACATCTCTCTCAGAATTTAGTAAATTATTTAAAACCTAATTTCACTCTTTTTCTCCCTAACCTATTAGGCCACATGATTTTTCAACATCCAAGCTTCGAATTGTGGATAATCCATAAAATAAATATGACCAAATAATAGAAATAGAAAAAAAACCATTGCTTACACAGGACCAATGTTTGAAATGTAATTTCCAATAGATAGATTTCCGATCCAAAACTTACCGACTAACCAACCAAACAGTATTAGAGACACCAATATGGGGTGATGCCTTTGGTAAATATTTATACTAACCCTTTGACCAGCGGGTATTTTCAAAGACAAATCCGTGATAACATTTGCCTTTTGGCCCTCATATCGTATGCTGACATTTTTAAATGTGATATCACCCTTTTGTGGCCATGAAATTGGTACCGATTTATCTGCAAATAAATGACAAAAAAAAAAAACTGTATATAGTAGTGTTTGTATTCAATTTTAGAATGTTGTTTACAATTCAATAAAGGTATATAATACCTACTACATATTCGTATATACACATTGTGACATACCATAGGTTTTGGAATCAATTTATCAAGGTTGCATGATGGTGACGGCAAGAATTAAGGACATGTACGTACATTAAACAAATGGCACGTGACTAAATTGTTCAATTTTACCCATCATCGATTTGAGAGGTTTGTATTTAAAATGCATCATGTTGTAGAGGAAATATTTTATTTGACAAAAAAAAAAGTTAAGCTTACTTCCTAGAACACGTGCGGTTGGTAGGTAGTTTAAAAAGTAGGATGAAGAAATTCTTTTTTTTTTTTTTTAATTTCAAATAAAATAAACGAGTTTCAAATACTCTTTTTAATTGAAAAACCTGCTGAATATTCATAACCTACATTCGGAATTTTTTTAAATAAACATTTTTGGTTTATTTTTAGGAAAAAAGTTTTCTCTTAGTACAGGTAAACTTCTGAAACAAGAAATATTTTCCATAACTTGTATTCTTTTGTATTAAATATTTCGATATTCGAATAAATAAATAATGAATTTTCGTTGTCAAATTTTATATTCAGCGAAACCCATCAATAATGACAGTTAAAAATTCCTCAATCATTTTAAATTAACAAAAAGAGGCTGGGTTTGACCCACACTGATAACTTTCCATTCGTTCCCTTTAAAACTCAACACCCAATGTTATTTTTTATAAGAAATAAAAAACTTATCAGTTGTGCAATCAAGCAACCTAATTCTAAATATTCCCCGGGAAAAAACTCCCCGGGAGACGCATTCTTTCGGGTGTAAAATACTCCGATTCCGAATTCCCCGGTTGAATTTTTTTTACCCTCGATAGTGGGAATGAGAGTTCTGAATGATACAAACAGCTTTTTTTCAGTATTTGACACCTAAATCTAATTGTAGAAGAAAAATAATTTATTCCCGGGGAAACATTTTGATTTAGAATTTGACTGAAGAAAAGGTTGTTTGCTCTAAATATATGCGACACAAAAAATTTCAAACAATTATTAGCAGTTTCTTTTGCAATTTTTTTGGCCTAGAAAAAAGCCGTCAATTAATTTTTTTTAAAAACCTTATAAATTACTAATTATGATGGTATTGTGTATAGACTTAAATTATCCAGGAGTTGATATCATCGTTTTTTTCTCGAGATATTCGAGCCGAAAAACATTTTTTTAACAATTTTTAGCAGATTTTTTTTGCAGTTTTTTCTTTGGCCTAGAAAAAACCGTTAATTGAATTTTTTTTACAAACTATTCCGCTTATTAACTATAACTTAAGTTAATATTTTAAGTTAATATCTTTGTGTGTTCTCAAGATATTCGATATTTTTTAAAAATGTTTAATGGTTTTTTTAATTAAAAAAAAAAAAAAACTGTGGGTTGATTTTACCACCAATTCTTCACTACGTCATTATGCATAGAATGAAACCAGACCGAAGTCGATAGCATTATTTGTTCTAGAGATATTCGAGAAACAAGCTATTTTACAACTTTTTTTTTTTTAATTACTGTAATTAAAAAACCGCCCATAGCATTTTTCTGAACATCCTTTCTGCACGTTATGGCCTTATTATCTGTAAAATAAAAATTAGTTGAAGTCGATATCTCTTTCTTGAGATATCGTCAGCGAAAAAAAGCTTCCGAATGTACGAACGTACGAACGTGTAAATGTACGTACACAGACATCTCTCTAAAAACAATGTAATCCGACTCCGGAGACCTCGAAACGTCAAGAAATGTCAAAATTTTCAATTTCACAAATCGGACCGATTACAATAGCTTTCAATTGGAAGTTAAAAAGTTGTTCAATATGTATTAAGATGCACTTGTTTTTTTTTTTACCCACCCTGTCTGTATACTTCAGTCTTCTACTGATATCTACTTTACATGTATTTGAATAAAAACCCGATTACACATATTTTAAATTTATGCAATTCTTGTCTTACATTATTATATTGATCAAATACACGATGCACTTTAGTTTAAAAAAAAAAAGCAAAAACACAACCCCCTAACAAAAAGGTATTATCAACTCTTTATTGCAGACTTTTTTTTATTCAACGTGAAGAATATAGCATTTTCTAAAAATAGCTTTTTCCGAATTATTGGCAATTTGATGTTTTTATAGCTTAAGAGGGTTTTTGATTTATAAATCGATGACTGCAAAAACCTACATAACGTAGAAAGCACACACTTCACTGACTGCAGCAGATTGTGTGGTAAAAATAAAACATGCCATTGCTTTTATTTTTATTTTTTTATATTTTTTTTTTTTGTTCCGGGTCGACACAACCTCAGCCATCATCTGTTTCGGGGTTGACCTTCTTACGTGAGAAACCAACCACTCTAACACTATATATGTATTCTTAGGTACTTCTTTACCCTCTAGAAATTGCCTGAACCAAAGCAAACCAAAGCAATTTGTGCATAACTTACAGATGACTTCATCCTGGCAGGACCTGAGCGAAGGATTCACATTGCTTCCCTCGTGACTGGTAAAAGATGAAGTCTCTTCATTGTCTCTATCCGGCTGCTGTTTCTGCTGCTGCTGCTGCTGATGCTCCTCGGCATAATATGCAACACGTTCCACGGAACCCACATACATTTCCATGTCAGCATAAAGTTTTACCACCCAGTTAAGGTAGATCGGTACCAAGAGAGTGTAGTTTATAGCTAGACCAACAAGTGATGGCGTTGGTCCATGTGTTGTCGCTATTTCCATATGAGAAGGTTTATTACTTTTTGTGCTGTTTTTGGTGCTAATAGTAGCTGCAACCAATGCTGTCAATATGGCAACGAAAACGATTACTGCACCCAAGTAATCCTAAGAAGGTATAAGAACATGTTATTGTTTAGCATATAAAACTTCATAAAGTCCTCGTAAAACTTATAAGCTAAGGGAAAAAAGAAGTTTGCTAAATCTTGAGAAAATAATAAATTGAAAAAGTGTTTGTTTTTTGTATATGTATAGTATGGTAGGGTAAGATGTTGAAAATTGGGCTTGGCACCCCCTTGAAATAGCTATATCTCCAGCCAAACAAAAATAAAACGAATTAAAATACCTAAAATTAATTCGTAAATAATATTGGTGTGGTGGTAGCGCCTTTAAGTTGTTGTTGTTCAAAAATTCAATGAAAATTGAAAATGTTTTTTTACGGTAGTTTAGATACCGTAAATATATCTACTGCTCTTCGAAACGAAAATTAAAAACTAAAAGTTTATTGTTTAAAACACGTTAATGACTTTTAGTTAGAAAGCTTTCTACCCCTAGGGGTAGGCGAAAGTTAGAATTTTCTAAACAGGAGGCGAAAATCCATCCATAAGTTATTTTTAAAATTTATTAAACCAATAAACTTCCACCATTTTAATGAAAATTAAAGATTAAAACTATTTTTGTAAACGATTCATCTATTTTGGTTGTTTTTTAAGCTAGTTTTTTTTTTGTCTTGAAACTGCTTGAAACGGTGAGCATTAATGCATTGTTTGTCATACAAAGTATTTGTGTTCAATACGAAATCTCTGTTTATTTACTTTTCAAAACTGCTAATTATCTTAGTTCGCAGTTCTGTCAAGCGGTTAAAATTATAAAAAAAGAAAGTTGGTCCAGCGTTGCCAGCCGCTTTGGACAAAATAATGTCTCAATTGAAAAAAAAAAAATCATGCCAATTTTTATCTATAAACATCGATTTTATTTGCAGAATTCCATTTAAAGTTTCTGTTTTTAGTCAACTCCTGAACATTGTTTTATTTAAATTAATACAAGATCTAGAAAATCCTTTCGACAAGGACAAAAAGAAACATTTCATAACTATCTACTTTTCTCTAAAATTCGGAAATATTTTTTAAATCAGAATAATTTAAATTTCCTTAAAATCTGAATTCAATATAAATAGTAAAAAAAAAGCCTTTTTGTAAAAAAAAACTAGCCTCATAGCCTCCGGCGTTGAAATAATGCGTAAAAGGCATGAATAAGCCTTCAGTTGGCATCGCTGAGTTGGACTAAAATTCGTACTTTCGGAAATTCAACGAACATTGGAAATCGTCATCAAAATGGAAAAGAAAAGACAAATTTGTGTCCACCTTTTTTGACAGTTTTATATTACTGACGATACGAATAAGAGCTGAAAAAAAAATTCCAAAAAAAAAAATTGAATAAATTTTTCAAAATTTTAAAATTTTAGTAATTTTTTTTTTATTGTTTTTTTCTTTTTTTTTTAAAATCTTTTTCTATCTTAACTAATGCAAAACTGTGAAAAAGTGGACACCAGAAACTGTTCTTTTATTTTCCATTTTGATGACGATTGCAAAATGTTTAGGAAAGGAATAATACAATTTGTGCCTGTAAATCGTTTGTACGATTTTAATAATTCGGTATGGAAAAACGGCTCGAAGGATCGATTTAAAATTTTACAAAAATATTGCTCTGTAGGTCTTCAAAAATTAAGATAGAGAAAAAATTACTAAAAGTCTATAAAAAGTCCTTTTTGTATTTTTTTTAAGCAAACGCAACGGTTAGGTGCCAAAAAAATTATTCGCCATAAAGTTTTGTAGGAAATCTATTCAAGTTTTCAAAACTGCCCTAAAATGTTCTGTATCATTATTCGTTGTTGAGATATTGGAAATCAAATTCAAAAATGTATTTTTTTCATTCAAAGTCAGATATTCTTCGGAATAAAAATTGGAGAACAACGAAAAATAACGACATTAAAGCTAAATAAATAAGTTATCGAAACATACAAAAAATTGGCTCAAAAAAAA
This sequence comes from Epistrophella euchroma, assembly GCA_947049315.1. Classification (NCBI taxonomy): domain Eukaryota; kingdom Metazoa; phylum Arthropoda; class Insecta; order Diptera; family Syrphidae; genus Epistrophella; species Epistrophella euchroma. The sequence goes on from OX346248.1 coordinate 60,359,188, forward strand.
TTTCAAAGAAAATGAGGGTCTACAAAAAATTTTAATTTTTGGCTCGTTCCATTTCTTATGATTGCGCAAATAACGGTACTAAAAAAAGATGACCGTTCTAAAAAATTTATCTTAAACAGGATATACGTAAAATAAATAAAAGACAATGATATTTTTCTTGACAATGGTCATCTTTTTTTTTGATTATAACTTTTTTGTTTTCAATTTTACGATAAAAAGTGTGTTAACATGAATTGTAGAGAATTTAATTCTCTACACAAATGTGGTAAAATTTTGTTTGTGTGACGTATGGTTCTCAGGATATCGCGGAGAACTTTTTACGCCCCTTTTTCCAAAATGGTGGCCAAATGGGGGGTAGTTTAACCCCGAAAACTCGTTTTAACACTCACACTGATCCCTACTACAGATTCATCAAAATAAATTTTGTCCTGTATGAAATGCAAGGCTAATGTACATTTCAATGGACTATTGATTTCTTGCCTTAATATATTTATTTGCTTATTTCATTGTGGGCTTTCTTACCAACTCGATAGTACCTAATGATTGACGGTAGGCAATAAAGCAAATTTACTTTATTTTTTTTTATTCAGTGGGGGAAACTTTTGTTAGATTTATTAACTTTGTGCGATACGGTGTAAGTCCACCCCTAGAACAGAAATTTTGTTAATTGAACTTACCAGAGCAATACCCAGCCAACGATTGCTGGTATTAAGAAGTGTAAATGCAATATTATTAGCCTCTAAATGTTTAAACAACTTTTCCGTAAATCTTGCTTCTTGACTGTATGCTCGAATTGTAACAGCACCTTCAATTGTCTCAGATAAATGTGAAATAACTGGTGAGTTTGTCATGTTCTCAATTCGTTGAAGTTCTCTGAAACAATAAGTTAAAAAAATAATATTAGTTTTAAAAAATTTAAAAATTGGTTGAAGAATTTTTTAAAACGGTCCATAGCTAGCAGAATTGTAAAAGAATGCAGTATATTTCATTTCAGTCAATACTTTTTCCAAGTATTTTAACTCCAAACATTTAATTCCCAGTCAATTTTGAAGTCTTTAATAATGCAATCATTTTCAGCAGTTAAAAGACTTAAATCTATGCATTTTGTTTAAGTTTTAATTTATGAAGCTTTGAGTTTATCCTCAAATGCAATTTTCATTTTTTCTATTTTTTTTTTAAATACATATTTAAGTTTTGGCTTAAATATCACTCAAATAACCCAAAATTAAATAACTCGCAAAATTAAATGCGGAGGAAGCAAACCTCAACTTTATTGCAAAAGGATTCTTTATGGCTTCATCTAATCTACTTTCCGATACCGACACCGACACCAAAACCACCATTCCCAGAATTGACACTACTTACCTAGACGAGCATCTGTAGAACTTTTGAATGATGTAGTATACGGTACATATTGGAAGCGTTAGAAGCACAAACCATGGCGTTATGCTAACATTAATCAGAATCGCACACAGGCACAACAGCATGAATTGTAGGAGTCTCTGGCTTGTTGCTGCAATTTTCTGAAAATAAAATGGACCAACTTAATTTCACATCACGTACACGAAAAAAAGAATATGCGGCATGGACTCAGCTATATATAAAAGGAGACAGTCTTGGGGATGGGTGCGGTGAATATATGTGGAGAGGGAGGTTGATTTATCCATGCCCAAAGACATAATTAAGATCTACCACAATAAATATACAAACCTTATCGATTATCGCCATATCATTACTAAAACGATTCATTATCCTTCCCATGGGAGTGATTTGGAAAAAATGCAAGGACTTGGTCAAGATCGATTGCAGTAGGTTTTCGTGTAACAGTCTCCTGGCATTACATCCGGCAATTTGTCCCACAGGAGTTGTTATTAACGCCATTAGAATGCATATGCTTGAGATAATAGCATACGTTCGGAAATAGTACATGACTTCGACTTCACTTAAACTTGACAAGGTAGAATTGGTTTCTTTTGCTGTTGCTGTTGTCGTGTCTGTCCATCGTTGTAGCCATATATCAGTATAGACTCGTAAGCCCTGCCATATTAAGGCAGTTGTGAAAAATACCACAACAATTGGCAATCCAGCCGATTTCAAATAGAGCAAGTAAATTTCTGCAGGGATTTCACCGTATTTACGTATATCGTCATCGTGTACCTGATGGGTGTTGTTATCATTGGCATCTGTCAATGATTCAGAATTTATATCTGCAAGAGAGAAATATAAATAAAATAGTATTTGGTTTATGGCTAGGTATATATTCTATATGCCCCAGGTGTCGAAAATAAATTTAGTATCAATTAATTACATAGTGTCAACTTGCGCTATCTATTTGCTAACCTATCCGTTGATTGGTATAAACTGGTCTAATGCACACGGCGAATAATTCATTGATGAAATTCGTGTAGGTTATTTAATGAAAACATATTTTTTTTTATTTTAGATGTTTCCGAAAGAAAACTAAGAAGACCAAAATGTTTTTCTAAGCGGACTGGTATAAAAAAGTCACGTAGGTTCTTGTTCAGAGTGATTAATTTATTATTGAAATAAAGGTACATGATAAATAATATTCAAAGTATTTTCTAAAACATTTCGTTTGTACTTTTTTCTTGAAATTGGTTTTATTGGCTAAATTGACTGTTATAAAAGAGAAAAAACTGAATGGGAACTCCACAAATGAAGAAATACGTATTATTATACCAGTTGAACTGTCTTTTTATGTTTGCGTGTACGCTAATTTTTAGTAGCCAGTGATGTGCTTGATAGTGCGTCAGACTATCACGCCTAATGTCTTCTGTCTTCTACAGAAATAATTGAGAGTTAATTAATATAATTTATTTATACACTAATTGGTATAAATTGTTATGACGCTAATAATAAATCTACTTATTTTATTTGACAAAAAATGTGTAGTTGAATTAAGGCAATTTTATGAAAATGGTTTTCCATTCAATAGATTTGCTAATGCAAGTTAATTTGAAAAAAAATTTTGTGTACCCGAATGGTATAAACAAAAATTGAATTTTAATGCCGAATTTTTAAGTACTTTTGCACCTAATCTACCAATAGTGGCTAACTAGTGAATTAATAGTATTAAAACAATTAACAGTATGATTTTGTTTATATACCCACTGATTGGTATAAATTAATGTTAAATAAAGATCGAGTAGTTTAAATGATTTTCAGGTAGTTTAAATCTGTAAGCAAACTTTAAGGAACTAATTAAGAAGATGCACTTTTGTACATTAGTCTAACGCTTAAAAAAATTCTTTATCCAAATCTGACTGGTATAACTTAAAGTTACTAGCTGACCTAATCCAATTGTGCTGTAAATGAATAGGTACTTTTGCACATAAACATATAACTCGATTAAATAGTTCCACACGCCTTAAATGCGATTAAAACTGCAATAAACTGAATGGTATAAACCGGTCTAATTTATTTTTTAGTCAAATTTCTTCAAACAATGGCGCCTTTGGAAAAAAAACTATGACGGTTAACTGCTCTTTATAGCATTGCACTACAGTATATATCCATTTTCACCATGAGCGAAATTGAAAACTAAAAAAAAAAAAACAAAAAAAAAAACAGTAACAAAAACTAACCTTTAACTATCTCCGATTCATCGTCCACCCAACTTGTGCGGGTCGATACATCCGTTGATGGAATGGGCTCTTCACTTATACTACTGAAAATCCCGACTATCGTATAACAATTTCAATATCAAATTAACAAAGTTCATAGCTATCACTCACACAATGGAATTTGTTGCACTGACAGGACGATGTTGATGATGGTTCTTGGCCGCCGCCGGTGTTTTCGGTTGATTCGATTTGCGAGATGACATTCGATGCAAAAATTGCTGAAATCCTATTTTCGATGACTTCGAGTCCAAATCATCATCATCATCACCTCGAAGGTTTGTAGACTCTTCAATACTATGTTGCTTTGGAAAGGCAAATGAGATATTTCTCATTACCGATGACGCCGACGACGACGACAATGATGGCGGAGGAGTTTGTGCTTGTTCTTGCAATTCGGGCTGCAAAGAATGTACCCGGAGGATTTCTTTTTTATGTAGAGAATTATAGCGTTTTAATTCAAAGGAATGTGCTGCACGTTTCGGTCGTCGACCAGTAGTTGAATTGGTTGCGAATCCGATATTGCGTCGTCGTATGATAACATCGTCGTTTTGGCATTCATCGATTGGAATAGGCATATCGTAGATAAGATGTCTCGATCCATAGAAGCTGGAGCGTTTTTTTGGTTTGCAATAAAAAACCGATGGAAGGGACTGTTTTTGTGTAGATGAATGAATTTAGTGAGTGAAAAAAATTCGAATTGATTAGATTTTTGACAGTATAACAGGTACAACTTACGGGAAAATGGTGTTCATTCTCAGCTGAATTATTCAAGCGCTGAAGGCCAAGTTTTGTTATGTTCTTGAAAAGCTTCCATCTCTCACTTGCAGTTCTTCCTCGGCTAAATGTTAGAAAATAAGGGATTTTAAAATATTTTGAAAGTTTATATCATATTATTTTTTTTTGTTCGGAAATGAATAAATCCCACACATTTAATATCCTCCTTTATCTAGGTTTCTATATACTGTATCATCTATATTCCCCCATTGCATCAGTCACATCTTCACTTACCACAATTTATCCTTTTCATTCATTGTGATTATCGACTTCCATCTATCGACAATTTTAGGATGATTTGCCTCGATATCCTTGTAAGTACCAGCTGCTTGCATACAACCATCTTTCATGACAACAATCTACATAGAAATCACTTATTCATAAAAATATCTTACCACCACCCTGTGGCACTTTTTAAAAATATAGATATATTTCTGAATACTTTTCTTGGACAATTGAAGTAGCCTCATTTCCATATAATAATCTCAATTTTTGATACTTACATATTCCGCACTGTGTATCAATTGCAAACGTTGAGTTACCAGAATAACAGTCCGATTGGCATTTAATAACATTTTTCTAATGCTCCTTTCAAAAACGTGTCCGGAAACTTCATTGTCCAGCGATGAAAGTGAATCGTCCTGTGTGTGTTGTCGTCATTTTGAACAGAAAAGAGAAAGAAAGTATTCATGTAATAATGGAATGCAAGGAAGGATAGAGGGAACATCATCACACAAAGCCACATTATAAAAGCTAGAACGACGACACCATAGCTCCATTCAGTCGAATATTACACAGTTTGGTATTCGTTGAATGTAATTCAATTGCATATAGAACAATTCAAAATAAACTTTTCTCTGGGCAGCACAACGGTTTTGTTCACGTGACAGTCTAAGTTAATTATCACCGTTGAATGAGTGAGAAAAAACATTCATATTGTGAATGTGACCAAGAAAACTTTTGCTTAGTCTCGCTCCCTGACGTGGGAAGGGTTACATTTTTTTTAAAAGAACAAATTCACGTTAGTCAACTTTTAAATACGTGAAAATTATCCATAGATCAGATAAACTCGATGCTTAAGGGCATTTTTCTGGCGTTAAACTAACAGGTAGGAAAGTAAGTTGAAAAGTAGTAGAAAAGCCCGAAAATTTTGAAAAAAAAACACTTTTTGACAAGTTTTTACGAGAACGACTCATCGTACGAAAAGGCTTTGTAAATTGTTGCTATTGTACCTACATTTCTATTCTACCTAAGTAATTTTGATTATTTCTTTGTTTGTTTACAATTAATATTTTTAATATTAAGTTTATCGTTAAAGAGTTTGAAAAGAAAAAAAAACTGAAAAAAAGTTTTTCAATTTTACTAACGGCTATATTATTGATTTTCTTCAAAGCTAGTTTTACTGAAAAAACTAGTTCTATTGGAGTTTCGAGTTTTTATGTTCTCCAAAAAAATTACTGATTTGATTTAGATGTCAAACTATGTATGAATATTTTGAATTAGATGTCAAAGTAATAACAATAAGTGAAAAAATTAAAACTCGAAACCTGAATAGAACTAGTTTTTGCTCAAAACTAGCTTTGAAGAAAGCCAAAAATATGGCCGTAACAGTCTTAACGAAGTGTCAGGAACGAAAAAAAAAATTGGAAGAGAACAGACTGGACTTTAGTCAACGAAGACCTAAAAAAAATAAAATATGTAAATAAATTTAATGGCACAACAGCTCATGAACTAGGGCCGAGTGACTTAAAACTCTCAACCATTCCTGGCTGCTTGTCTGCAGGAATGGAGGGGACCCACAGTTTATTGCCGAATCAAAACGTCTAATTGAGCGGCACTTTTCTATGATAGGGAATACTCTTGGAAGTTTAGTCAGTTCCTCACAAGAGGCAGAAGCCGTTTATTTTTTTTTTTTTATTTTTATTATAAGGTGGACGAGGCTGGGAATCGAACCTAGACCTCCCGGCGTGACAGTCCATAGCACCAACCATCATGTCACGTCTACTACGAAGCCATAAAATCATAAAATAAATGCAAAAATCCATGTAGTCTGGGTTATTAACTTCCCATTGAAAGTTATTGTAATCGGTCCGATTTGTGAAATTGAAAATTTTGACATTTCTCAACGTTTCGAGGTCTCCGGAGTCGGATTACATTGTTTTTAGAGAGATGTCTGTGTACGTACATTTACACTTTCGTACGTTCGGGAGCTTTTTTTCGCTGACGATATCTCAAGAACGCATAGAGATATCGACTTCAAATAATTTTTATTTTACAGATAATAAGGTTATAACACGCAGAAAGGATGTTCAGAAAAATACAATGGGCGGTTTTTTAATTACAGTAATTAAAAAAAAAAAGTTGTAAAATAGCTTGTTTCTCGAATATCTCTAGAACAAATAATGCTATCGGTCTGGTTTTATTCTATGCATAATGACTTAGTGAAAAATTGGTAATACTTAAAAAAAAAACAACCCGCAGTTTTTTTTTTTTTTTATTACAAAAAACATTAAAAATTGTTAAAAAATATCGAATCTCTTGAGAACGCACAAAGATATTAACTTCGGGTTAATTTTATTTAATACACACAAATATATTTGATAATCGGTAGCTTGTGAAAAAATTCAATTAACGGTTTTTTATCTAGGCCAAAAAAAACTGCAAAAAAAATGCTAAAAATTGTTTAAAAAAATGTTTTTCGGCTCGAATATCTGGGGAACCTGTGGGAAGTTATCAGTGTAGGTCAAACTTAACTTCTTTTTTTTTTTAAGTGGTAGGGGTGATCCTCAGGTCCAACCCACTAAAAGTCTCCAGCCCAGGTCCGCGAGCTTAAGCCAGTAGAGGGGGTATAAGTCCCCCTTTCTTAGTTTTTCACGAATATTTTGAAAACTAAGCTTATAAGTGGAAAAGTCTGAACTACAAAATTAAAGTAAACTAAATTTCTTAAAAAAAAAAAATGTTTTTTTATTTTTTCGCTGGGAGCAACATTAAGGGAGATGCGGGGTAGAAAAATATTCGAGAAAAGCTAAAAAAGGGACTTTTAACCCCTTTTACTGGCTTAAGCTCGCGGCCTTGGGCTGGCGACTTTTAGTATGTTAGACCTGAGGGTCACCCCCAAAACTTAAAAAATAACCCCACACTACATGATTTTTTGCATTTATTTTCCCTTCGTTGACTAGGCTATTAATGAGGTTTAAATCTAATTTTTTTTATCAGGAACTCAATGAACAGTTTTTTGTTTTACCATGTGATTGAGATTATTAATTTGGATTTATTAACAAACAGTATATTTTTTTTGAGCCTGTACAATGTTTGAAATATTGTAACTGACAGCAACTAGAGTGTCGCCAGTTTATACAAAAACTTTAACCTACCACTTTGTATACAAAATATTAGTAATTTGTTTTGGTTTTTAACTTAAAGAAACTTTTTTCTGAATTTTGAAACCACAAATATAGATTACGAATAGAAAAATGTTTTTTTTTGCAACTTACCATGATGACAACATTCGCTGAGGAATACAAAGATCTTGCTATGGCAATACGCTGCCTTTGTCCACCAGATAAATTTATGCCACGTTCTCCGATTATTGTCATATCGCCTTTGGGCATCAGTTCTATATCTGGCTTAAGGGCACACGATTCCAGGACCATGTTGTAGCGTTTCGGACGAAACGATTCGCCGAAGAGAATATTCTCACGTATACTAGCATGTTGAAGCCATGGTACTTGGGGGACATATGCAATTGTTGCGAATCTGCAAAGAGTATATTTTTTTTTATTTTATAAATTGGTGTCAGGTTACAAAAAAAAAAAAAAAAAAACAGGGAAATGCTATTTGTATCTTTGTCTATTGGTATATTAAACCCTGATGATTGAGAGAAATGTGCAAATTTATATTTTGCCAGTGCTGAAATTGTTTTGGCTTCTGAATTTTTTTTTTATATTTTGAACGATAACCTTATACTAATAGAGAAGGAGGAAGATACATTACAAAAATGTCTGTGTGTATATTTTTTTATTTTTTTAAATTGAGAAAATGGTTATTTACTTGACAAATGGTTTTTTTCCCGTTTTACTTTTTTCTTATGCTCCCTCGCAATAATATGCAGAGATGAATTTAAATGTGAAAAGCCCCAGGATAAAAATGAGGAAATTGAAGCAACTCAATTTAAAAAATTATTTTTTAATAAAGAAAACATTTTTTTAATAAGAAAGAACAAACATATAATGCATGTGTAAGAGACCGTTTAAGTAGGTATTGTTAATATAAATTGTTGGTGTTTTTTTTTTCCTTTTTTGCAAAATAAAATATTAAAAATGAAATATTAAAAATCTCAATTCTACAGAATAAAAGATGCTATATACATCAGGAAATTTACTTTTTGTTTAAGGATAAAGGCTCGGCTGAGTTACACAATTGAAGATTGGCCATTACTTAGATTACAGTTACAGCTCTTAGGGGGATAGTTGTGTAAAATGCCTTTGCTAACGAGTTTTTTTTTTTTACTGGAATTCGTGTCTTAATATTATTTCGAGAATTATATTGCACTAAATGGAAAAATTAAAATCAATTGTTGGTGAATACGACGATCTAGTTTTCTATAAAATAAAAATAAAATACACGAATGGATTGCATAAACTTCCTCTTGCGTTTCAAATGGCTTAGATTTTTTTAAAATCGTTAGTTTCTACATTTATACACAAAATTAAAAATAGTAATAAATAAAGAAGAAAATATAGGAAAAAAGTATAAAATTCGTTCTTTAAATTGCTTTAATAAAACTCCTTTAAATGTTTTAATCTCAAAATGAAAAAGTCCACCTGAATTTAAAAAAAAAATATATGAATATCTGCAGAAAAAAAAATCAAAAATTGTTGAAGCGGTTTTATTAAAAAAAAAATTGTAGATTTTTAAAAAAATTCTTGAATATTAAAAAAAAAAAAAATGGTATGCATTTTTGAAGTTTTAAATAGTAAACACATAAAAAAAAATCTCTTTTTCAAAAAGAAATTAATTTTTTTTTTAAAACCCAAAAACTATATTCCTTAGAAATTATTTATATCCAAAGTTATTCTGAGTAAAAATTTTGATCAAAATAGTTAAAAACGTTTACGATATAGTCGAACAAAAAAACGGTTCTAAGCCAGGTACCGTTAAAAAAAATTTTTGGAATATGGAATGAAAATCGTAAGAGCCGTTTCCGAGATAAATAACCTTTTTCATAGCGATTTTATGTCAGATACAGTTATTTTTGGAACAAACAAAAAAATCAATTTCGGCTCCCAGGAATCACTTAGAAACCTTATATGTATACTACGTTTTCATTAGAGCTGAAATGAGGTAATTTGGCAAATTACAAAAAAAGTCTTCACATTTCAAATTTCCTAATTTTATTTGACGGTCCAGATTGTCAATCGCTTGTTTTTGTTATTTTTTACATTGAATTCTATCATTTTAAATAGGTTCCACTTTGAATGTATTCCATTTGGGTGTGTTCATAAAAGTTTTACGTAATTTCCTACCGAATTTCGTGCAAATTTGGTTGAAATTACCTCATTTGGAAATTTTTAACGAAATTACATACTTCATTTGCTCTATAATGACAACGCAGTATTAAGCTGAAAATAAAAAAAAAAAAAAAGCTTTAGGTCGAGGTATAGACAGACACAGAATTGCAGGGCACACTTTTTTCGTACCCCTATCATTGTAATGTGAAGGTTTGATCAAAATCTCGAGTTCGATTTTTACGAATTTTAGTACAAAGTTCTGTCAAAATTTATTTTCATATATAAAATTTTTTTTACTAAAATTCGTAGAAAAACTCAGAGCTGCTATCTAAAAGGTCATAAAAATGTTATAAAATATCAACTACTTTCAGTAATTGTATATTCAAGGCTACATAAGAGAATGTACCACATTCGTACAATTTGGGAACCCCTTTTCATCTTCTCTCTGGAAACTTTATTCATTTGTGTTTGGTTTCGAGAAGCATATTTTTGGCAAATTTTTTTATTAAAAAACTATTACATTAACTAATAAATAAGCAAAACTAGACATGCAATCAATTATTTGCTCTTTTTATTTTCCATGTAAAAGGTTGATTTTGTGAGAGAACAGTTACTGTGATAGCTAATAAGAGCTTTTGAAAATACTGTTTCATTCAAAAAAGTAGACGATTACTACAAAAGTTTCGTGATTTTTTTTAACTATAAAAAACTATATGGATCAATTTCTTTTGTTTTTGTTATTCTTCTTCCTCATATGGATTAAAGAAAATTAAATTTCCTACAACTTTTGTTGTGTGCACTTTTAGCGGAGTTAAAAACTAAACATATTATTAAAAAAAAAAAATCCGAAAATTAAAGTGGCGCCCAACGCAATGGTTTTCAATTTAAAAACAGAAGGTTTGTCAGTATCATTCGTGTAAATTCATCACTATACATTTTTAAAACTTGTCTTGGATGTTATTTTTTTCCAAAATATCGCAAATAAAAAGGAAATAAAATTTTATATTTAATAATTTAAAGTGGTATGTACATCGATTGTAAGTTTTATTTCGGACTGTTTTTTCATGCTTGAATGTTTTTTTTTTTTTTTTTTTTGAAGTAAAGCTTAAGTCAGTCAGTTAATAATTTAATGGAGGTGTACTCGAAAGATAAAATCATTTACTGATGCACATTTGGTTTAATATTTTTGAAATTCTCTGAATCCCCATACACGAATCTCATATCTACACAATAACTTGAAAATATTTACCCCCAAAACACCCAATATCGATTCATATTTCCCAGAAAACTCACTTATTCCACACAATTTCACCGGATATTTGTTGCATTTCCATTAATAGAGCACCCAACAAAGAAGACTTTCCACTCCCACTTTTCCCAACAACTAAGGTGAGCCGACCTGTAAGACAACATGAAAATAAACAAAACACACACAAAAAAAAAATATCATTCCATTAAATCAAGTTACGGACGGCTAAGGGAAGATGTATCTCCCTTTACCTTTAGGTATTTCCAAACTATCGATCCGTAACAACGTATTGCAATTTGCCCAGGAAAAAAGTCCATTCTTTATGAACACAGCCAAATTATCGGCAGCCTGAAATTGCAACGAACTGGTCGATGACAGTTTCGGGTGTTTCGATCTAGACCGTTCGATCCGGGAACTTCGAATCAGGTCCTTGTGTTTTTTGGGTGATGTTTGACAATCGCTCGTGCCATTCGGTTTGTCTTGGGAAGCTCGGCGTTCACCTTCCATGGAATCTTCTTGTCTTGTTGAATGGTCCTCCTTTTCAAGTTGTTTTGCGTCATGGCCATTGTTACTGGCATTGTCGTGCTTAATCAAGTTCTCTGTGGACAATGCAAGTACCGGAACTGGTGAGAGTTGAGATGATGGTTGTGGGCTTGAACCTGTCGATGATGGCTGATTGTTCGGAAGTTGAATTGTGGAATTGAACGTGACAGTCGTGGATAAGGCTGATGGTGATGAAGAAATAGTCGTGTAGGATGGAGGAGGCAGAGTTGGAGATACAATCCGCATTTTATTTTCTTCGTACATGTCCAAAGATGCGTCACTCTTGCTGAGTATTCGAGCCATGTGGCGTATGCCTTCGAACTGCTTTTGAACTTCGCGCTCACGAAGGAACCTCTCCAATCGTCGTGTGCTGACAATGGCGGAAATGATTATTGGCACCGTAATGGGAAAAATCAACAAGGGAACGGTTAGTTGGTTGAACAAGGCAAGGGCGGAGAATAGTCGACTTGCTGTGAACTCTACCACCTTTTGCTCATTTTTATCCATCATCGTTGGGGAGTTTTGTTTAATGTTTGCTGATGTATTGCTTCCATTAGAAGCCACAAATGTCGACAGAATAGAGTTGTTTATGCTGATGCCATTGTCAAGGGTTCCCATGTTGACGTAAACAGCTAACGTAACAAATGTTATTAGAACCGTTGATGCATGAGTAATAAACGCTATAAATGGGTGTAAAAAAAAAAGCGAAAACAAACGAGTTTGTTTGAGTTGAAATAAATAATTGGAATCAGTGTATAAAATTATTTTATAATTACTAAAGGTATTTAAATAAATGTAATTTATAACAAATTTATTAGGCATTTTATAATTGTTATGTATTTAAATATATTGTAAAAAAAATAACTGTTCCTTTCAATTTTCTTAAAAACTGGAACATTGAATATTAAACACAGAAACACTACTTAATAACGTTAGATTTTGAACAAAATCAGTTTGAACACAATTTTTTTAATTTATTTTTTTTTTAATTTTTTGTTTGAAAAGAAATTTTTCAAAAACTTTTTACTAAAACAATTTTACTAAAAAACGGAGATAAACAAAAGAGATTTCTGGCTTCACGAAAAGGTATAGCATGGCTTTGCAACATTTACAGTTGTTTTTAATATTTTTTTACAGAAAATTGACCCCCCCCCCCGATATTTTAATTTTTTTCAAAAACTAAAAAACATTTGAGCAGTTTTTATGGGTTTAACTAAAAAATAGAAGCAAAATATTTAAAACGAAAATAGTACTTAACAGCGTAAAAATTTGAACAAAATTAGTTTGAACACATTTTTTTTTTTTTTTCAAATTTTTTGATTTTGAAAATTAATTTGTTAAAAAATATTCTCCCAAATAATTTTAATTAAAAATAAGATAAATAAACGGATTTCTGGTTTGAAAAAGTATAGCATGACATTGTAAATGTTTTCGTTTTTATTGATGTGTTTTTCTATGTTAAGTCAAGTTATTAAATCATTGCCCCTCCCGCCTAAGCGGTGGTGTAAATAAACCCTCTCGTATACGATTTTTTTCTTGTATCGACTCAACCTTTCGAATAACCCTTGTTGAATTAATTTTTAATGTTTTAAATTTTTCGATTTATTTTTAGGTCACAATATTATAAGACCTTTAAATCAAGTTATTGATAAAAGAACAGCAAAAAAACAGTGACAAATCCCTTCGTGATGGAAAAACTAAAAATATGCACGCGTTCTTGGAGTTTTTAACTTAACTTAACAATTCAGCTACATTGAATGGACAGACTGGACTGGAAAATGGATTTTATTTTTATCTTTTGCTGTTGAAACAAGATATTTTCAATGGGTAAGTACTTGAATAACTCAAAATTAAGCTAATTTTCTAAAAAAAACTCTGAAACTCTATTTTTGTTGAGTAAAGTCGGGTTGTAAATCCAACACATTGGGTTATCTGTAGAAATTTTTTATGCATGTTCATGTTTCAACAATTTTCGTGATGCAATTTTTTTTGGCAAAACTTTAAACACGTTTTTCTAACAATCACTTTGGTCATAAAAGGTACAAATTTAATCGAAATCTTTCTTGTTATTTTTGAGATAAAACAAAAATAGGAAATAGGGAATTTGAAGCAAATCGGTCTTGTTCAAATCACAGTGGACGCACGGACACATAGACGTACAGGTGGACAGACAGACGAACAGGAGATCAGACAGACAGACAGACGGACAGACGGACGTACGGACAGACGGACGTACGGACATACGGACAGACGGACAGACGGACAGACGGACAGACGGACAGACGGACAGACGGACAGACGGACAGACGGACAGACGGACAGACGGACAGACGGACAGACGGACAGACGGACAGACGGACAGACGGACAGACGGACAGACGGACAGACGGACAGACGGACAGACGGACAGACGGACAGACGGACAGACGGACAGACGGACAGACGGACAGACGGACAGACGGACAGACGGACAGACGGACAGACGGACAGACGGACATACGGACATACGGACAGACGGACAGACAGACAGACGGACAGACAGACGGACAGACAGACAGACGGACAGACGGACAGACGGACAGACGGACAGACGGACAGACGGACAGACGGACAGACGGACAGACGGACAGACGGACAGACGGACAGACGGACAGACGGACAGACGGACAGACGGACAGACGGACAGACGGACAGACGGACAGACGGACAGACGGACAGACGGACAGACGGACAGACGGACAGACGGACAGACGGACAGACGGACAGACGGACAGACGGACAGACGGACAGACGGACAGACGGACAGACGGACAGACGGACAGACGGACAGACGGACAGACGGACAGACGGACAGACGGACAGACGGACAGACGGACAGACGGACAGACGGACAGACGGACAGACGGACAGACGGACAGACGGACAGACGGACAGACGGACAGACGGACAGACGGACAGACGGACAGACGGACAGACGGACAGACGGACAGACGGACAAACGGACAGACGGACAGACGGACAGACGGACAGACGGACAGACGGACAGACGGACATACGGACATACGGACATACGGACATACGGACATACGGACAGACGGACAGACAGACAGACGGACAGACGGACAGACGGACAGACGGACAGACGGACAGACGGACAGACGGACAGACGGACAGACGAACAGACCAACAGACGAACAGACGCACAGAACGACGCATGCACCGTGGTATGCAATGGGGTTATACTGCGCAATTTAAGTAACCTTTTTATAAACTCTGTGGTTGTGTGGTGAGCTGCATATAATTGAAAAAGGTAACTGGCCGTAAGATTACGTGTCCCTTGATTATTAATTAATTAACTTAAAAGACTTGATCGATCAATGCATCATATTTTAATAAAGTCTTATTAATTTTGCTGGTAAAAGCCATTAAGTTCTTACAAAAATTGACATGCCTCATTTACTTGAAATAGTCTTTGTTTGATGTAATATTAATCTAACAAAATGACTAACTTTAACCTTTGCGATTATACTCACTCATCAATGTCCAATAGAAAGAATCTTTGTTAAGAAATTTCAATTCCATATTTCTTGCAGCTCGTATTTTATCTCCAAAAACATTTTCCCAAGCATTCAATTTGATAATTTTAATACCACATAAAACGTCATGTGTCTTCTTTAAGCGTTCATCTGTACATTTCTGCAAAATAATGAAATAATTATGTAAATATGTTTGTTATGTTCAAATATTCAAGTCTTTGAAGCCTCTATATGTATGTATATAAAGGTTCTAAAGGGCCAACCAATAATCGTTTATCAATTAAGAGGTAATTCTCAAAGGAAATATATAGTTATGTTCTATATCAGTGTTAATAATCCATATTCAATGTTTACAATAATGACCCTTTCTCTGCAAATAGCATTAAATGTGACTATAGGTTAAATGCAGACTACATAAACGCACACACCTATACATTTAAATCCTACAACACACAAGCCATATCATATATAATATTTATTAGAGATATTAGACCAAACATACACATAACTTACCGCTACAGTTTCTGAATTATTTGACATTGCTTTTCCAATTAGAAATTGTAAAGGGGTCAATGTAAGGATACACACAAACGAGCCAATAATTGCACTTTCTCCCAATTGAATGTAAAGCAAATAAATCACCACGCCAATCTGTCGAAAATGTGAATAAGCATAATAAAAATTAAATTATTAGAGAAGAAGTACTTTTATAACTTTTATATTTGAGTATATACACAGGGTGTTCCGGACTTAATAGAGAATTTTCTAAGAAAATTTGTATAGTGTCGAAATTTGACGAAATTTGTGATAGATTAAGTACACCCACAACCATTCAATGAGGGACCTATTTCACCAAACACTTTTCACTTTGCAACTTTACAAAAAAATTATTTCCTGCAAAGGAAAGACTTTTCACTTTTCAATTTTTCAGACTATTTTTGAAAATTGAAAAGTAAAAGTGTTTCACCAATTTAAATTCGTATTTTGCAAAGTTGAAAATAAAACTTTATCCAAATTGATACGTTTGAATCAATTTGGAAAAAAAAAATCATTGACATTGAGCCTTGGTAAATCTCTGTTCTACTGAATTTGTCCTTAGTGGTGTTAATAACACTGCATTAGGGAATTGTCGACAGACGGACAGACAGCAACTTTTTGTTGCGCAACTAAAAGTTGCTCGGAGTGGCTGGCCATCGCTCACTAGGCAATTTCCGAGCAACTTTTGGGTTCAGTATTTTTAATTGAAATGTTAAATCGACCTTGTATTTTGGATAAGTGACGATACAAAATTCGTTCAGTGTGAAAATAAAACTTGTTTTTCGGGTTAAAAGCATCTTATTTGGCAAAAAATTTGGAAAATTCCCAAAAGTTGCTGGAAGTTGCTCGGAAATTGCCTAGTGGGCGATGGTAAGCAACAAAAAGTTCCCCGGAACTTTAGCAAACTGCATTGTACGCTACTAGCCAGCTTACTTTTACAGCATATAAAGACCGAGGGCCACAAACCATCATTATATTTTTAGCATGCTTTCCATGCCTGCTGACAAAATGTTCTACGTTTTCCCGCTTTGTCCAGCAAATTGCGTTTGAGAGAAATTCATCAAAAAATACATTCGTCGCTTGATGAACTATTCTGCAGACGAATGCTTTTCTTATTCCGTGCATATATGCAACACCGTGGTATTGGGCTCCATTCCCGACCCAATGTTATGCACACAAAAGTTGTTGGAAGTGGCTTAAGCCCATATTCCTTTGACTGTCTAATTTAGAAAAAACAAATTCGACGGTTGTTTTTGTTAATTGTAAACTCTCTTTTGTGGAACAATTATTTTCGATACCAAAGATACTACTCTTTCATAACTATTATTTACTTCTTCGTTCTCAAAACGGTTAATTTTTTTTATTATTTTTCTCCGACAACTTTTCACAACAAACGCTTAGTTGCAAATGAAAATTTTTCTTTGCATATTACTGAAAAACTTTTAAAATTTTAAATATAATTTGCAAAGTTAATTTATTTGGTAAAACGAAAAGTACAATATATTTTCAAATTGATAATACTTTTCACTTTGCAGAAAAGAACTTTTCACTTTGCAAATTTGCGTTTGGTGAAACGTAAGTAAAAGTGAAAAGTTGAAAGGTGACAAGTGAAAAGTGTTTGGTGAAATAGGCCCCAGGTTTGCGTGTTAATAGAGCTCTTTACCAAATAGCAATATATCCCTTTCTTATTTATTCATAAACGTCAAAATAATCACTTTGTGTGAACTGACAACTATTTATTTATTTTTGAAAGCAAATTATTTCGGATATATTCATTTAAATAGCCATAATATTGTTGTTAATATTCCACTAAAAATGTTTTCAATTTTCCATTTGTCATTTCCCACAAAATAATGGTTGTCACTTTTGACGTTGACAGATTCGTAAAGTTTCCTATCGGCAGGAACGAAGGTTTTGCGTAATTTTCTGCCGAATCCGATTAGATTAGATGAGACTAACTGGAATCGGCGGGACATAGATTTGAACAGACCTCCGGCGGGAGCAGGATAGTCCAACGCAATTACCATTACAAAGGTTTTATGTTAGAAGCTTGAAAGAATGAGATGTCTAAAGTAGCATAACTTAGGTATAATGTGATAATTGAGCAAGAAGTTAAATTAAAAAATTAAATTTGGTGGCGCGACAGCTTGTGTTGAACCAGTGACTTACAACTCAATCAATTCAATGGTCGTGTTATGGGCAGAAATGCAAGGAACTTTCACTTTTTTGCCGAATCTAAACTGCTAGGTTGAGTGGAACTTATTCATGACAAGTATTAAGCCTAGTACGCAGATCGGGAAAAGACAAATTTTATCTCTACAATTCTAATTTCTACAAAAACGATGGAAAAATGTTTTTCTTCTTTTTTTGCTTTTTGTAAAATTATCGATAAATAAAAGTTGATCGTGTTTATCGTGCAAAATTATTGACCTGTAAAAATTTTTCCCGCAAAATAATGCTTCGAACATTATTTTTCCTGGCAAAATTAAATGCCAGCCTAAAGCGGGTACAAACGTCACAATTTTGCGCGTGAACTGCGTACTGCCTGGAAAAAAACTGAGGACAAAATTTGTCCTTGGCAAAATTTTTGTATGAAAAGAAAAATTTTTCCCGATCTGCGTACTAGGCTTTACATTTGGAAGATTTGTGCACTAGCCGTGAAACAAAAATTTTTTGTTTTAAGGTGGAAGAAGCTGGGATCGAACCCAGACCTCCGACAAGACAATCCTATACGAAATAACCATTAATCAACGGCTATCACCTTGAGCAAAAGTATAGTATTTCTTGTCAAACGGACAAGTCACCCCTAGAATTTCACTAATTTAAGTGAGAGGAACCGTAGTAGCCGTGGTGTGATAGTTAGTGCAATGGACTGTCATGCCGGAGGTCTTGGTTCGATCCCCAGCCTCACCACCTTATAATTTTTAAAAATAAAACGGCTACTGTCTCTTGCGAGTAATTGACAAAACCTCCAAGAGTATTGTCATAGAAGAGTGCCGCTCACAGACGTTCGGATTCGGCAATAAACTGTAGGTCCGTTCCATTCCTGCAGACACGCACACAGGAATGGTTGAGAGTTGTAAGTCATTAGGCCCTAGTTCTTCATGAGCTCTTGTGCCACCAAATTTAATTTATTTTATTTATTTAAGTGAGATCATAACGGAAACGTGCAGTTCCGCATTTCTATAGTAAAATTTGTAATCAACTTTAAGCAAACAATGCTTTGATCGTGAGGGAAACTAATAGTCTCTCTTTTATTAACTGAAGTTTCTCAAATAACAATAAAATGAAATTTTGAATGAAAAGTTTTTTAAAAAGTAATTTTACTCTGATTTTCTATAAGAACTCATCGATAGAATTTATTACTATTATACAATACATTCAACGATAATAGCCCATAACACAACGGCATCATTAAAATAAAGTCCAACATGAGTTGAACAAAGTATGATTGGGTTGACTCTTACCTTTAATGGTATCGCCCAAACATAGTGGGCTATCCAGAAGAATGACATAATATTTAGGGTATCCTCTGACATAAGATTTGTTACTGCTCCAACATCGTTTTCACAACTAATCGGTTTTGTAAAACTCTCCCTCTTCTTCTGCATCAGTTTGAATCGACCATGTTTGTTGACTTGTCCAAATTTACCATCGTCAGCCCTCTCGTTATCAGCCGGACTCCTTATTGTGGTATTTGTTGTTGTTGTTGTTGTTGGAGAGCAACTAGAGCTGAGTAGTAGTGTTTTTCGATAAATCAAACCTTGCAAGGATGTCTTTATTCGTATTCCAGTCATATTCAAAATGTGCGTTGAGGCTTGCGAAAGAGTGCCTTGTGCCAATGATGCCACAAAAACACACCAAGCAATTGCCCATCCATTTGACAGCAAATCCTCCCAACAGGGATGGTAAATTACGATGTCCACTTTAGACATAAGGGAGACAGGCAAATCCTGATGGTATTGGTATTTGTAGTTCTGGTCAAATAGATTGTAAATATCATCATCAGCAGCAATGTGATAATTCCTTCGTTTGGCTGAAAATAAAATAAACCATTTTATTACAAATCCCCCCCCCCCCTTTTCCTGATGGTGCGGCAGAGGGATTAATTGATGAATTTAGATTTATTACCAATTTGTAGAAAAGTTCTATCCAATTGTTGCTCCGACATATTTTGTTTTTTTACTTCTAATTCCAGTACTTTCGATTGGTATTTGTAAAATTGCTCAACATACGAAACAATTAAATCAATTGAAATCGGTCCGATAAGGGCCGATAGATCTCCGAAGAATTTCAGCATTCCACCAAGAGTGAACATTGGCCAACTGCTCTTCAAATAACATAACCATAGTGATGGATGTTTGTTGCCCTGTTGAGATTGATAAAGTGGAATGGAAATATTTCTAAGTAGGAAAGGAACATAGATATCTACACAAATACTTTGTTTTTTTCAAATGCAGACATATATGTACGAGTATATGTATTTTTCTCACAAATTTAACAGGCAATAGGTACACTGTGAAGTACATTGTTTTGAAAATGTACAACATTAGAATGCTTTAGGTATTCTCGTGAACTTGTTATGGATACCTTTATCGAGAGCGTGTTGGAACTTGGAATTCATTTCATTTCATTTCATATTTTGTTTTTTATTCCAAGCAGAAGTGCGCAGTTATTTTATGTATCAAAAATCTCAAGTAAGATTTGTGTAAGACTACAGGGATAGAAGTAACTACGATTTAAGTTTTAAACTCTCTTCCAAAAAAAACAAGAAAGCAGATCGCATTTTGAGTTTTTAATTTATAAAGAAAAGGGAAGAAGGACCACACCGCCATCATTGCTGTTTGGATTTAGACTTATGTCGTTTTCTATAGGTTTCACTCAGGGATTTACTCATTCTGAAATCCAATGGAACAGTACTAACTACTTCTACTCAACTTACAAATTTTGTCATTGTATTGGTGAATCGTTGTGTAGGTGAAATGCCCTTGGGTTTACAGGTATTATCATTATTTGATTTGATATTTTTGGCTGCAGGAGAATGACAAGCATGGCGTCCT
This sequence comes from Epistrophella euchroma, assembly GCA_947049315.1. Taxonomy (NCBI): domain Eukaryota; kingdom Metazoa; phylum Arthropoda; class Insecta; order Diptera; family Syrphidae; genus Epistrophella; species Epistrophella euchroma. The sequence continues at coordinate 60,380,041 of OX346248.1, forward strand.
TCGAAAAGAGGCTGACGTTTACTTTTGACCTTGAGTGAGTTTGTTCTGACTTTAGAGCTTTTCATGTATTAGTGCTTCTTGAGTGGATTCTGATTTTAAATCGAGAAGCGAAATTCTCTTCTCAGAATCGTCGGTTGAACGTTTTTTGGCCAATGGAATGGTTTTAGAAGAGTTTGGTTTGATTCCGGACGCTTCCAGACGTCCAATGGAAAACGACATTAGAATAGCTTAGGGAAAAATTATTAAATAAGGGCATATTTCAATCGAACGAAATCGTTAGAATTGTAAAAAAAAGGGAGCGTATCGGAATCCCGCTTTTTAAAATCCCGTTTTTTAAAAATCCCGTGAAAAAAGTTTTAAAATACCGTCTTCTAAAATAGTGCTTTTTTAAAATGCTTTTTTCTAAAATCCCGTTTATTTAAAATCCTGTCTTTTTATAATCCCGCTTTTTAAAATCCCGCATTATCCCGCTAATCCCGTTCTTTAGATAACATGATTAAAATTTACTAAACATGATGTTGGTTATTTTTCTATCTTCCAAGTTTTATACTTCTCAAAAAATTAACTTTTTTATTTATTCTGCAAAAATTATTCAAATCCATGGTAACGGCAAACGGTTTTACCGTAATCATTTATTATTGCATTAACAAGTGGTTGAGGTGGAACATATTGTATTTTTTATTTAGACAAAAGAGCGCTAGGTTGTAAAAAAATAAGCTTCCGTGACATAAGGCCAAATATTTGTGTAGTTAATTCTTTATAGGGTGTACCTATTGCATAGAGCCTTTTGACGCTTTTAAAAAGCGATATAAAGGCCAACTGTTACAATTCGTCCTTATGTCACTTTCTCAAAGTGGCCTTATGTGACTTTCGGGATTATAAAAAAGCGGGATTATAAAAAACAGAATTATAAAAAGCGGGATTATAAAACCGGGATTTAAAAAAAACAGGATTATAAAAAGCGGGATATCGTACCCAACCCAAAACCAGCATCCGCAGTGATTCGCAGTGTAGTGTTCTCTTTTCTCTTCATATAGATTTGCCGTGGAAAGAAAAGAGAAAAAAATGCTGCGGATCCACTATTATGCGGATTCCATAATAATTGACACGAATATTTTTTTTAACTTGTTTTATGAAACTTACCGCACTTGCAGTTTTATAGATCAATAAGAATTGATCGTAAAAAGCACGAGCACTATCTTCTTCGCGCATTTGTCCGAGGTGTTCTTGTTCTAGAGGTTCTTTGTAGCCTTGCCATAATAAAGGAGTTAACCACCAGAATATCATTTTTGAGTAAAACGTCGAGCAAGTGTGTTTATATCCGATATGTTTTTCATCTTCATATGATTTTTTAATTCCAAGAAGAGGTTTGTTGCGCTGTTAGATAAAATAAAGCATACCCAAAAAATATTAATTTTATGTTTAATTTTTGTTTTTTTTTTTGTTAAAAAAAAATTAGTTTCAAAACTATTTAATTCAATATTGTTTTATCTACTTAGATGTATCAGACTGCAAAATTATAAAAAAAAATCAGTCGAACCATTCAGATATACGCGAATAACTTGAAAATTAGGCAAAACTTGAATCGCAGTTTTCTTAAATTATTTTGGTCAATACATTAGGGTGGCTCTTATTTTAGTGATGTTCTTTCGTTCACCCCCCCCTTTAAAGTGATGAGGCTGACTTAAAAAAAATCTGTGCAGAATTTCATTGCCATCAGTTAATGTGCCACTGAATCCTTGAAATTTCCCATACAAATTACAGGTAGATTTTTAGTCTTTTACTAAAAAAAAATCTGCAAAATTTTAATTGTTGATGAAAAAAAAAATGAAACTTGGTAAAAAATCTTAAAAACAAGGTAAATTTTTAAATAAAATATTTTTACATTTTTATTTCAAAACAAAACATGGTAAAGTATAAAAAAAAATTTTTTACATTTTTATAAAATATTTGTACCCACTTAAAAATAACGACCTTCCCTAATCGAAGTATACCAGATATGAAGTATACGCAGTAGTTTAGGCAGTGTCTATACAAACATTTTGGGCATGGGTTGCCTAAAAGTGGTCAAGGAATAGGGTTGCCACGCTTTAAAGGTGAATTTTCGGATTTTTACAGACGGTAAGTCTTAAGTATCAACAAAAAATACCACATGAAAGAAAATTTAATTTAAATAAATAAAAAAAAAAAAATTTGATGGCTAGGGCCTAGTGACTTACAACTCTCAACCATTCCTGTGTGTGTGTGTGCAGGAATGGAGGGGACCTACAGTTTATTGCCGAATCCGAACGGCTAACGAGCGGCACTTTTCTGTGACAGGAGATACTCTTGGAGGATTTATCAATTCCTCGCAAGAGGCAGTAGCCGTTTTTTCTTTTTAAATAAATAGGTGGCGAGGCTGGGGATCGAACCTTAGACCTCCGGCATGACAGTCCATCGCACTAACCATCACGCCACGGCTACTACAAAATTTAATTTAGAAATCTTAAAATACGTGTTTTTTTTTCAAAATCAGAAATTTAGTAGGATAAAAGTCTAAAATCTATTTTTTAAACGAAAAATGATGAGAAGTTGGTTAATTTTGTAATCGATAGATTCTTTTAATATAAAAAAAGTCATATACCCATATATTAGACTGATTCAAAAAAATTAAAATGTCTCCGATTTTTAATTCCACTAACTTTTTAAATAAAGTATAGTGAAATAATAAGCCTGGTAAAATTTTAGCCCTTTAGATTGATATTTAGAAGTTGCTCATCGCTAATTTCTTTTTTCCATATAAATTGTATGGGAAGTTTATTTTTGTTTTCTTATTTTTTTTATAACTTTAGAACCGGTTATCGTTTGGAAATGATTGAGACATTTTCTTAAAGGAAATTGAATCAGCAAAGGGACATTCCTTACGAATACGATGGTACCATACTATACCGAATACCGAAATTTTAATTATCGATATTTTGAAATTTTTTAATGTGTTAGAGGAAAAAACTTTGATAGTCTCAAAGATGGGATAGCAATTTTAAGGAGACAAAGTGTTACCAAAATGTAAGTAATTGGGTAAATAGACACAAGTGTTATAATATCGAATACAAACAGTTTGGCAGATTTGATACGGTTATATGAGGGGTTAAAAATGGCGGTTTTTCCAGTTATTTTGTCAAGAGTATAACCACTTATATTTAAACATTAGAAAAACATGACACGTGCTCTGTCATTTCCTGAATCTATCGATTATAGAAACAACAAAACTCTCTATCATATTTCGTTTAGAAAATAGATTCTAGACTTTTATTTTTGTTTACCCTAATTTACCCTATGGAAATTGCGATTTAAAAAAAAACAACCTATTTTATATTTTTTAAATAAAATGTCCTTTTATATGGTATTTCGTTTACGTCCGTAAGACATACCATCTGAACTGTGTCAGACAAATGTAAGAACCCGAAAAATTACCTTTAAAGCGTGGCAACCCTATGCCTTGACCGCTTTACGTTAGGCAACCCTTGCGCAAAATGTTTGCCTACAAAACTGTATACCTCTAATCTAGTACCACGATGAACTATTTATTGATCATTGAAATAAAAAAATTGATTTTAAAAGAAAGTTTTAAATTATATTGAATATTTTTTTGACAAAAAAAATCATGTGAATGATTTCCTTCATTTTGATACCAAAATGCCATCAATTTTCTTTCTATAAGTGCCTCAAAATGGAAATACAAAATTTTCAATGATGGCTTGCAATGAAAGCTATAACTGGCGCCTTATTATGTAAATCTATTATTTGAGAACAATTGGGAATTTATTTCTACCAAAACAAAAAAAAAAATGACAATAACCCTCTCAATTACGAATTTAAAAAAAAAACAACCAACAACTTATATCACTCAAATTAATACCACCTACTTCACGGATTGATCAATCAGATTTGTTTGCATTCCTCATAAAAGTCAACAGCCCTCTCGCATTAACATTTACAATCGATATAGGAGGCAAAATGCTTTTTTTCATTCAAGTTTTTGCACTCGGAATAATATGCCAAGTACCAATACCTAGGTATCTATTAAATTTGTTTACCCCTTTAACATAGATACACCATCAGAGAACGGTTTTTTTTATCTCACCTGTTTGTATATTGTGTACGCGTCAGTTATGCTCAATAAAAACAAACACAATCCACTCGAAACCTGTACAAATGCTTCCATTTCGTAAATGCTGTTGTTGGTAAAAGTGATTTCGGATAATTTATAAAATCGCACAAACGAAATGTAAACCACTGCTGGCACACTTGCATACAAAAATCCTGAAAATAGACAACAACAAAAAAAAAAATAAACAAAAATAGGTATAAGATAGGTAGGTGTTTCCAAATTCAATGGTTTATATATGATAATAAATTGATGTTAAGCTATATAATCATTCATAATAGACACTATCTGTGAGTTGATAAATTGTTTCAACACACCCAGTGTTTCTTGATTTAGGTCACATTGTTTTTTTTTAAAGGGAAACATTTTGAGATACAAAATGTGTTTGTATTAGTTTCTTGTTTTTTTTTGGAAAGTTAGAAAATTCAAAATGGTGCGGGGAAAAATAACGTATGTCCCGGTAAATTTTAAAAACAAAATGGCTCTAACTCTCTTCTCATAAATATGATCTAAGAGAAAAGATATGCGTCTAAAATGCCATAGAGTACCTATATTATCTAGAGAACCGACTAAAGGTAGTCGTTCTCTTTCACCCTACAAGCTGTAGTGAGAGAATGGGACCATTTTGTCGACTATTCGTTGAGCACGTATTAGTGATCCCGTGCATTTTAAATGGAACCCCATCCACCACTGCTGTAACAAATAGTATACACGTTTTTGCTCAAATATGATATTTATAAGAATACGTTAAATTCAAAAATTGAAATTTAAAAACAAAATTTCAATAAAATTACTTTAAATAACTGTTTAATGGAACGAAACAAACTTGTTTAGTATTGTCTTGCTTTTAGCATTTAAATCTAGTAATATTCATGTATATTTATGTTGAAAACGCGACTCTATAAAAAAATAACTGAGCTAATGGCGCCATTTTGTGTTTGAATCCACGATTCACACTGATTCACGAATAGGAAAAAAAAGAGTAAAATAAGAGAATTTTCTCTTACTCATCTCAAATAAATTTTGCGGGTCTTTTAGGCAAGAGGGGTACGAGTCGGTTTTCTAGATAATATAGGTAATCTATGTAAAATGCAATGATATTTTTAACGAACAAATTTTAAAGACACAAAAGTACTAAAAAAAATATTTATTTTTGAACCTTGATTTTGTTGAAAAAAAAAATTATTTTTAAGATTTTCAAATGCAACATTGTTTGAAACGCTCAGAAGCACCATATTGAAAAAAGTTAACAAAATCGGTCAACCCATTTTGAAGCTATACACGAATATCTCGAAAATAACGCAATTTTCTCAAAAATCACCAAAACCCCATTTTTGCAATGCGAATTTGCTGGAAAAAAAACTGAAATGCATGGTCAATATAGTGACGAAGTTTAATCAAAATCGTCTAAGCCGTTTTTGATAAAATTTGAAAAAACCGAAACATTTATTGCAGCGAAACATACATTTATATACATACGTGTTTTAAGATGAACTCTGTACCAAATTTGATGCAAATCGGGTAATCGGTTTAGGCTCTTGCTCAAATTACAGTGGACGCACACCTCGACGGACGTTTCACCCACTTTCTTGAACTTCTCCATCATCGTAGTGTCAAGTTTTATTACAACCGCGAACTTTTTTTTTTACACGAAAAACCAAATATTTTCCCTGACCAAGACCAAGTAAATATACGACATCATCAATCAAAAGCCATGGAGTGTTTATATTAGACCTGTCTATATATAACCTACTTAACGTCACTTACCAACAGCACACTTTAATTCAATGATTCGGTGAAAGGTCAGCAAAATGAGGGTAAAACAAATTGCCATGACAGCATTCCAAATTTCCAAAAGTCCCGGCAATAAAACCAAAGTGTGTGGCGAATTTCGGCGTGAAGGAATAATAACAGTCGTTCTTAAATCAGTGTAATTATTTTTCATACTGCCATAACTGTCATTTGCAGACACACTTTCATTACTGGCAACTTTAAGTGTTGTTAAAAACTGTTGACTTAACGGTAGACATGCTCGTCCCAATTCCAAAGTGTTAATGACCAGCAGGCATACAACAATAGCCGAGCGTAAACTATGAAATTTAAGTAATGTTCTGTACCACCTGCAAAAAAAAAAAAAAAAAAAACCGTAAGACACAAAAAAAATTAAACATTTATGTTAGAGTATAGAAAGTAACAAATGTCAGGCAGTTAAATTAAGGAGCATAGCAGAATTTTGGACAGCAAATCTCTATAGGGCTTAAGAGAACAGACATTTTTGGCCTTTTTTTTTGTCTTTTTATAATTGTTTTATTTTTTTTTTCACACAAGAAGCAGCCAATCCCCTAAGGCGTGATTCCCGAGGTTATGACGCCGCCGAGCAAAATATTACAAGGGATGCACGATGGAAGTGGGAGTATAATTTCATCATACAACCACAGTTTTTTTGCTCCTACATCTTTTTCATTCATGAATTTTTGAAGCTACATTCGTAGGTATACAACTTTTAGGCCATGAAGGGTTTTCGCGTTCGCAGTACACATATAATGTGCGAAATATATAGAAACCGGCAAATGTTGGCGAAACCTTTACCTTTGGGACGTGGGGCCTTAATGTTAAGCTTTATATATTTAAATAGGTTTTGTAGTTGATTGGGTTTGAATAAGGGTAACCCTTGACTCCAGCTGACTTAAAAAAATCCAGCGCCAATGTGGTAGCATTTCGGTGAATGTTTCCATTTTCCCTTGACCTTGTGTTTTGATTGATGAAAAATTAGATCGTTAGGTACCTACCATGCTTTTGTGGGATGAATGTCAAAATTTTGTTAAGTTGAAAAAAAAAAGTTGAACTTTTCTTTTCAATTTATTAATTAAAAATTAAATTTAATTAATATTTTGGCAATGAATATTATTTAGCTTGATGAAATTAATAAATTTAGTGTAAGGGTGATTCTACAAAAAATGGAATAAAATGGTGAATATTTCGGCATGACGCATTTTTGAAAGCTTACAGTGGAGAAAAGTAGTCCAGTCAATCGTTCGAAACGCCTTTTTGCGTTGCTGAAAGCGGCCAGTCAAAAAAATAAAAAAATGTCAATTTTTTGAAAAAGAAGGTTTAGGGGCCTGTTTTTTTTCCAGGGGACTGACAAAATAATAATTAATTCCCCTTTCTCTAAAATATGACTCACATTATTGAAATATTGAAATTAAACTTATTCAGTCTTTATAGAACATAGAAATTCATATGTTGTAACAGTATTTTAGTTACAAAAATATGGTATCAAAGCCGTTTGCACTTGCTTTTGAAGTATATGTCAACTCGAATTTCCATAAAGATCATCATTATTTCCAGTTAATATTGCAGGATATTCTATTATCCCCAAAAAGGTAATGCTCGCATTCAAATTGATCAAAGACAGGGTATAGTGCCCAGCCGAGTTCTCGGCACTACTACCTTTTACAGGAACAAATATTCCAGGGGACTGATTAGAAATGCCGCGGACAAAGTTAAATTCATTTTTTTGTTGCAATAAAATCAATTGTTAAAAAATATTTATCTATTTCATAACGAGGATTTGTTATTTGACGTAAGTATGGGTGGCTTCATTTAAATAAAAGAACGGTAATGATTTTGCTTTGGAAAAACGCGAAGAGGAATTGGTACGTGTAAAGCGACACACTACGGTTCTCGTGAGGTAACGGTGGCGTGGCCGGACGTGTGAAAACCACGCCACCGGCCGCCGAGAACCGTACCGTACCCAGTGATCTCTATAAAACACTGGATATATAGTGGATTCTCTATATGTATAACAGTTTTTTTTTGAAGAAAATTGAATTTGACAGTTCTTGTACTTCCCACAGTTCGTGTCTTTTTTAAACAAAAGGAAAGAAAGAGATAGATAGAATTGAAATTGTTTTCGTATTCGTACTCGCAAACCAAACAAAAAAATGGCCGCGTTCAACGCAAAAACAATCTGAAATTTCAGTCAAAAGACATTGTGTCAAATTCCTGTATTTACTTACAGAATATGCATTGAAGCGAAATAAAAGAGAACTTTATATATTTGTTAATTGATAATTTAGCAGGAGCTTTGTGGATGAAATTTTATGTAAAAAGATTAGCAGCACTAAATTTCATTAAAATTGTTTGTTATTTTGCAGTAATTTGTTTTAACTTGAATGAAAAATTGTTCCAGAATAATCCGATGGAACACTTTTGTAAGAAATTCATTCCTTTTATTCAAAGCGTCACTAAATAATTAACAAAAAGTTCTTTCATTCAAATAAGTAAGTATTACTTTTAATGGTAGCACTTCAGCTCTTTTACACTTCCCCCACCACAAACAACTGTCATCCGAATTTCCAGATGAAATTTTCTTGTCTGAAATTTACGAATAAAGTCTTAACTACATAAGGCTTAACTACATAAGCCAAAAAAGTGAAAAAATACAAAAATGAAAATTTTCAAACTCATTTTGAGATAGTATTTCTCACTGGAAAACTTATAAAAATGATGCAAAAAGCTTAAATTTTGGTTTAAAAAAAACTGCGCAGGTGGGAAAAAAAATATTTTTACTTTTGTAATTTTGCAAAAAGTGGCCAATGTAGTTAAGGCTTAAACGTAACTAAAAGTCACTAAAAGTCATCTAACTTTTTATGAAAGCTGGCCAATCAGAAGCTCCAAAAATTCAGAAATCTGAATTTTCAGATGTTAACGTAATGGATTGAACGCGGCCAATCTAAACTGTAATAACTGTTATAAGTGTTATATATACTGACGTTTCACGTCCTTCCCACTGTTATAATCTTCCTTCAATTTTCTTCAAAATTTTTATATGAATTCACTATCCAGTGTTTATAGAGATCAGTAACCGTACCGAACAGCACCGCGGCGCGCCATAACCGCTATCATGCCCCTCTTCCCACCGATCCGTAAAGGTATTCTATACCTTTTTATTTGGATGTTATAATCCACTTAAATGTATAGACTTTATCGCTCTCTTCAGTTTCTTTAAATCATCTGCCACAGGGCTTCTTTATGCCTGGTTTACATAATAATCTCCTTATCGCAGGTCATTTACGTAATAAATTCGTACTTGGAATGCCGAAAATAAGTGACATGAAAAAAAATCCAATGCAATTAAGCCCAAAGACGAATTTAAGATTTAATTGCACTTAAATGCAATAAATTCCAAAAACAATTTTGGACACTTTTGCGTTCTAAAAGTGTGAAAAAGTCAAAATATAAAATTTAATAATATCCAAAAATAATAATCGTTTAATTTGATTTTAACATTTAATAGAATCATTTGCTCAAGCTAAACCCAAAATACTGTTTATTGTAGTCCACGACAACTGTTGACTATCTCGGTACGGAAACAAAATTTTGTTTGATCTGTCAAATAAATCTGAAATTATAGATCAACATTTTTCGACCACATGCATTCGTTTTTAATTTGTTCCTTTTTGCAGTCTTGAATGTAGTTAAGTTTTAAGAAACAAAAATTTAATTTTTTATTTGGCTAAATTTTTGAAAGAATTTTTCTTTTGAAAGTTAAAATTTAGTGAGGTCTGCGGAATGGGCTTTTGCTGAAAATTATTTAACACCCGCTTTTTTCTAATTGTGAACTAGTTCATGGTATTTTGTTTATAATGAAATAAGTCCCAACTCCTTAATTTCTTAACTAAGTCTCACTGACAAATTTTGTGGGAGTTAGTTCCTTTCAGCTAATGGGAGTTAACTCTTTTGGGAATTAGTTCGCAGGTCCTTTTTTGAGTTCTTATGGTTTTTTCATTAAGGTATAAAACTCAGACCATAAGTAAAATAAACTGGCGCAGTGGATGTAGTGTTGCTTCACACTTAGAGCTGTGGGTTCGAACTCATACAAACACAAATACAAATGCACTGCACTAAAAAAAAATCTATACTATCTTCTTAACTACGAATTTTCCATGTAATTCAAGTTACATTAAAAGACCTTAGATTTTGCCAGCATACATATCTATACCTAGTGAGATGTAAACAAATAAAAAGGACAGGTAGCAATTTTTACAAAATATTTTTTATGAAATCAATTAAAATCAAAAATACGGTGCTTGCTGACTTCTCTGTCCTAAGGCTCTGTTTGTTTTACGAATAAATATTGCATTTCAATAGATTGCATACATAACAAATACCTTTAAGTCTATGTCTACCTGTACGCAGCCAATAGCATTTTTCACAGACCCGGATCAAAAAACAAGAAGTTAGAGCCTGTGGGCCCTATATTGCCCATATCCGGCTCCTTGTAGGCTATCTTATTCTTATATTGTGTCGTTAAGTCCCCTTTCACACAAGGCAACTGAGTTTCCGGCAACAATTAGTTCATAGGCGAGGAGGGCAGGAAGAAAGAGGGCTAAACGAAATCTCCCCGGTCAACAAATTCAGGAGATTTTTTTGACGTTTCTCTTCACACTATACGTTTGTGTGCGTTCAACCAAGGTAGTTTAAAAGGAAAATACAGCAAGTCTCCTCCGACTTTGTATCTTCGTGTGAAAGGTACAAGAGATTGTTAAGGAGATTTAAAGAAAACGTCAAAAAAAATCACCAGCAACTAGTATCTTCGTGTGAAAGGTGACTTAGTTTGTTTCTCTTCGTTCCCGAAGTCCCTATCAATTGTGTTTTAGTGATGGAACTAGAAAACAGAGCTTTGCACTTCAAAATCTTTTAAAATTCACCTAATCCCTCCCTGAATTCGCATAACTATATCTACGAGTACCTACTTCAGACAAATCGAACTAGAAAAACGATTATTACTTGGCAGATTTTATTTTTGTTTACAATTTATTGGAATTGCAAATAAAAAAAATATTGAAAGCCACGAGCTATTTTATTCAATATATTCCAAATAGGCTGTATAAGACTTGTGTGTGTTTTTTTTGTTTACGAGAATAGGTATAGGTACTCAGTGAAACGTTAAAAAAATATTCAGAGCTACACATCATGGTTTAAACATTTGGGTTATAAATTTTTTGTTTCAAAAAAATATAAAAAAAAAACAAAACATTCTGTGGGAAATAACTGATGTTTTAGAAAATGGTAAAATATCAACGAAACAAAAAAAAAAAAACTGTTACCACTTTTATCGAGGACCGTTATGATGACGTGATGATGATGATGGTAAGAGTTTTGAAATGCTGGGAAATTATATATTTCATTTTATTTAAATGCGGAATAAATGAATTTTAAGTGAAGTTGCTATTCAAAAGTTATTAATACTTAAGTGCGTGAGTAAATGATTAATAATTTTTTTACTTGCTCTACGAGTATAGGGTTTCTTGCTTTTGTATTAAAAAAAAATGGGTTTTGGCCACTTTCGGTCTGTGCGTCGGGTCGACGCGCAGCGAACTGTAATTTGGCTAGAGCCTAAATGGTTGCGCCGATTTGCTTGAAATTTAGTACAGAGCATTTATATATGACTCTTTAGAATTTTTTTCAAATTTTTGAATAAAGTCAGCTAGGACAGGTATCATATAAATATTTCGGCTTTTAGAAATTTCCCAATAACTGATCTAACGTTTTTGATTAAACTTCTTACATGTAATGAACAAAGTTTTAAAAATATTTTTTAATAAACAAAAAAAAAAAATCAAAAAAATATATATTTTTTTAGTACCTTCGACTCTAAATTTGTTTTTTAAATATGATTTGGTTGAGAGTCACTAGGCCCTAGTTCTTGTAGTGCTGTTGTGCCATAAAAATGTATTTATTCATAAATGTATTTATTCATTTTTAAAAATATGATTACATTATTGAGGCTTTGGGATCCTAGCAACCCATATACCTATGTATAAAATTTTCGAAAAAAAGTATGCAATCTAAAAGGTCAGTAATTGGTCATAAAAGGTCAGGTTATTTCAGAAATAAATAAAAGCTCAGGCAGTTTCATAAAATTGGTCAGCTGTAGATTTTTAGTTATAAAATAAAAAAAAAATGTAAGGTCATTGACATTGCAATTTTTTTTTATAAAAATCATAAAAATCATAAAAATCTATGCCTGACCAATTTATGAAACTATCTGACCTTTTATGAAGATTCAGTAAACTTTCAGATGGCATATTTTTTTTATTGTAAATTCCACAAATAAGGTGCCTAAAATTTTTACGACCTTGAAACAAAAATAAATTTTGAAAATTCATAAAAAAATCTCTATGGCTGACCAATTTCTGAAACCAGCTGACGTTTTATGAAGATTAGGTAAACTTTAAGATGGTATATATTTTTTTCGAATACCCCATAAATGAGTTGCCAAAAATCGCTATTGATCTTTAAAAACTTTAACACCTAATTAAAAATTTTTCTAAGCCTGACCGATTTCCGAAAATAGCTGACATTTTATGATCAATTACTGACCTTTTAGATTACATACTTTTTTTTGCGAAAATTCCATATAGGTATGTATGTATGAGGTGCTAATACCACAGCCCGTTTATTGAAGCATAATTTTTCAGCTTCATTATAGTTGTTAACGACAAGAGCAAGTTCGTGCAATCTAGTCGTTTATAGTTTTTATTAATTCTGGCCTGCTGTCATTTTACAAAATCAGATGTCAAGATTTGGATGCGTAAAAAATCGAACTCGAGATTTCATACAAACTTGACATTACGATGACAGAGAACCCGCGTAAAGTGGGTCCCACATTGTGTGATTAGGCTTTGCCAAGCTATTTGGATACTTAGTAAGTCAGATCATTTATTATCAGCTGTAAATAAAATACCAAACCAGTGATTTCTCGTAAAAATTCGCTTCAGCTTCGTTCCACCTGCTCCTCCATTTTGCAGACGCCCTTGCTAAGAGCCATTTGCTGATAAACTTTTAGTACCTATTTAAGTTCAATTTAATCGCTTCTGTTCTATTTTTTCCTCAGCGTAAACTATCACATGATTTGTAGACCTAATTCGATTTTGTTTCAAGTTTCAGTTAAATGACTTAATTCAAAGGGGCAAAGTAATAGCCTGTCTCAATTTTTTACCTGTGAAGCGTCGTACACATTATCGATCATGACTGACAGTTTTTACCGAAGACTAAAAGTGTGTAGGTAAACACTGTGGCTGATGCCTTTTTAGGCAAATTTTCTCCGAAAATATCTTGTGAGCATGACATCAGTCAAAACTGTCAGTTTTCTTTGATAATGTGTACCACACTTAATTATTGCGATTTTAGTAATTCTTTTGGAAAAGTTTCTGTAGGCCCAGTCTACATCGAACTAAAATCAAAATAAGTACAGACTGATTTTCTTCAAAATCGGTTCATATAATTTGTGTGTGGTTTCCTAGAGAAGAAACTCGATTTTCTGTTTTAGCTTTTCAGAATCGCTTTAACGATTTTTATAAAACTTAATTCCTTCAATTTTAAAAGCGAATAAACCTATCGTTTTTTTTAAATGGAAAAATGGTATATTTTTCTGATTTCTTTCTACAATTTTGCAATCTGATACTTCTAAGTAGGTAGTAAAATATTACATTTAGAAATATTTTAATTGTTTTTTTCTTTTCTTTTAGGTTTAGGTCATAATTCTTTAGCTAAATTTGGTTTTAAAAAATTCTGTATTTCAAAATCTTGTAAATCCAAGATTATGTATTCCGAATTTCCGTAAATTCAAAATTCTGTATTTCAAAATTCCTAAAATCGATAATTCTATATTTTAAAATTCTGTTAATTTAAAAGAAAAATACAGATATTTAAGATCCTCTTTCAAAGCTTTTTTCAATCAAAATAACTTATTACTTTAAATTTTGCAAGCAAATTATCAAAATAAAAGCTAAATTTTACAAAATCGATTTTGAAACTTGTGTTTCCTTTATTGACTATCGAAAAAAACTATGACAATCTTTTAGGAATTTATTTAATTCTTGGGAAAAATATTTTGATTACCATTGTGGGTACAAATATTCAAATAAAATATGCCGCATACATTTTTTTTAAATATTTTAAGAACATATGCTTTGCTTGTACTGATAGGGTGTTAAATATGAGTAAAAACACGATCAACAAATCACGTCTCTCAATAAGAAATAATAGATCAATTTTATCATTTATGATAATTTTTCTCATGTTTTTCCCTGGATGCTAGTTCATCAAGTCAGCAGTGCACTGAGGTGTATGCGTAATTTTTTTTTTTTGATTTTACTGAATTTTTATCCCTTTCTTTACTTTTAACTTTAAAAACTTGCCTCGGTAAGATATGGAAATAAAATAGTTGTTAAATGAAAGTATGTGGTCTTTAATCTCCAATAAATTCAATCTCCGTAAAATTTCGAATCATTATTAAAACTGAGAAATTAATTTAAAAGTTTATAAAATCCTTTCAGTGGAGACTGAATAATAGCCCTGTTCCTTTACTTTGAAACTCTGTGATTTTCTGTGCATTTGTGTGAATTTCAGTCCAACGTTCCGTCAAAGTTCATAAAAAAAAATAAATAAAATGGCAGTAAAATGCACAGAAAATCACAGGGCTTCAAAGTAAAGGAACAGACATAATATGTCGGCCCCAAACCGTAGTTTTTGTTTTATCGAATTTTTATATACATACATATTTATTATCGAAATCATACGAGTCATTTCTAAGAAATTTTTATACAAATAAAATTTGATTATATTGGTTCAGAAAAGTACTCTTAAAATTAAAAATACTTTACTTCAGTTAATAAATTCACTTTTCTTCTTATTTTGCTTATAAATGGGCCTACCTACAAATAAAAAAAACTTGTACACATAATCATAATATGGGAACCCGCCACGCCCTTAGTCCAAAAAAAAAGGATAAACAAATCAAAATTTTGCAATTTTTATTTTTCACTACACAAAAATTATATACCTCTGTCGAAATTTTATAATTGCTGCGGCGGCCATTAGCAATAACATTCCTCCCACACAACATGTCGATATCAACTGTACTTGATTTATTGCACAAATATCCGTTTCCAGTAATGGTAATTCCTTAAGGATATCCACATCACTACACGTTATGAATTTCATATTCAAAATTTAATAAAAACAACAAAAATTTGACCTAAATTCAAATAAATTTTAACATTTTAATGCAATAACTTTAGCATGGAGTATTTAAATCACAGCACATAATTAAGACACAAAATAAAAATTAATTATTGAACGCCCGAAAATCGAACAGCGTGCACTTTTCGATCGTAAGTGATTTTAAATTAAAAATTTGTTCTAACAAACTTGCGACATACGAACGATCAATGTTTTCGAAAATTAGTTTTTTTTTTTTGGAGAGAGAGAGAACAGAAAGTTCGAAGCGCAAACACACGAAAACAAAAAATCCAATCGCACAATTTCGTAAAAATAAACAAAAAAATTTCGATTTGGACACATCGCACTTTTGAAAAATACCGCGAAACAAGAATTTCTATAGAGATATCTTTTTGAATTTCAAAAATGTGCACCTCTTAATCGTATACATATTCCATCTGGTTCTGGTAGGTACATACTGTGGTTGTTTTTTTTTTTTTGTTTTTGGATGATCAATTCGCACTGATCTCTGGAAATTATATTATTTTTTTGAAAAGAGAAAATTATGTAGCTTTAATAGTTTAGAAATTGAGTTGAGATCATTTTTGTTTTGTTTATTTCGAATAATTATTTATAAAAAAAAAATGTAAACAATTACAGGGTGAATGTAATTAATTAAACTTTGAAGAAAAAAGGCAAACCAGTATCTGAAAAATAATCTGAAAAATAAATGGGGCAACAGGGAGGGTGTTATTGTAATCCTTTTAAACTACAAAAATTTAGTATAGAGAAATGAAAATGTTCAAAATTTAAAGGGTACATAGGTACCCTGTTTTTACCACTGATATGCATCGACATAATTACAAAACAAGTTGAAAGGGGGGGGGGGGGGCATCTAAAGAGGTGGAGAACTCAAATAATATTTCTTCTTTTTTTTTTTGGTAGATAGATAATAGTCGAGATAAATAACAGGGTACCCCCTTAGTTAGATACTGCCGTAGATTTCTTGAAACTCAAGAAGTGTCAGTTTTTGAAAATATGTCGTTACTTTGCTTTGTTAATTTCTAATTTTCTCTTTCTGCAGTCTCCATTGGTAGATTCCAAATGATTTGGTTTTCATAATTTTTAACATGGTGTCCTTTGGGACGTGAGCTTTTTTTTCCTGAGTCATCTTACTGCTTAGGCAAAGATCCACTAGTTTTGACTTCATGGCGATTGTGTAAATAGAATAGTTTACGTGTGAAAAGAGCTTTTCGGTCTCACAAACCGCAAGCACTTCCGTTTGGTAGACATTGCAAAAGTTTGGAAACTTATTTTATTGGTGGCTTATCTTATAAAAAGATGCCTGAACCCCTGACTAGTTGACCCGCCTATAGGCGTTTTTCTTTTTTAGTTCAGAGTTTGTTCAGAGGAGAGCACTAAGTAGACTCTGAGCAGAGTATGTTCAGAGCACTCTGATTTAATTATGAAACACACCTGAGCACTCAATTGTCATATCTGTCAAATTACATGGAAACTGTGTGAAGTTGGCCGCGCTTGGTTTTTTACTCCATCTGATCGGTTATTTTTTTCTGAACTCATGGAGCACGCTTTAAACGCGCTCTGAACGAAAAAAGAAACAAAAACTCCAAGCTCTGAGCGCTCTGAAATCAAAAAGAAACACAACATTTTTGTTTGACAGTTCGGGCTCAGTTCTGAACTGAAAAATAAAAACGCCTTATAATGCCTATACGCACTTGATAGAGAAAAATTATTTTGAATTCGCTTACTCAATTTATGACGGATAAATGTGAGGAATCTGACTTATAGCATTCGCACATTGAATTAACCTAAACGCAAATAGATTTTACCCAAAAGCAATTAGATTTAACCTAAACTCAATTAGAGATCTACCCGTACTTCTTGAGTCTTATATATTTTAGCGTTGTCCAAAATCAAGACACAATCGTTTAAAGATATGTCGGCCACTTTTTCTGCAAGTTCTTTAAGAAAAGAACAAAACTTGTTGGAATTGCGTTTGGGTTAATTCTATTTGCGTTTGGGTTAAATGTTGTTGCGTTTGGGTTAATTATATTTGCGTTTGGGTTAATTATATTTCCGTTTGCGTTAAATCTATTTGCGTTTAGGTTAATTCAATGTGCGAATACTATATTAACATTAAAAATATAGTAAATTTTGAGGAAATAGTCATACAATTTAGTCTTGTTAAAAAAAAAGTATACGAACATAGAATTCACATGATTATTAAGGTTATAAAATTAAGGTGATATTTCCATTGTGAAATAGGGATTTCATGAGCATAAAATACAAAACAAATAAATTATTGTAAAACTTTAAAACAACATACTTGAATTTTCTTCGATTGATATGATCTACATTATAAATGTCGACCTTAATGAAATGACTTATAGCCTGGTCAAACAGAGCGCGGGCCGACAGGACGGTCAATACTTTACTATAGAGAGAAAGAACGCGGCGGACAAATTTATACAAAGACCACCGAACCGCGCTCTGTTTGACCAGGCCTTTAGTTTTCCAAACTTGGCGTCTTCTGAAATTATTTTTAATAATAAAGCTTTTCTAAACACTTTTCTGTTCCTGGCACTTAAGGCTGATTTCCAATGCCGCGTTGGGCGTCGCTTTGACAGATTTTTCTTTCAACGCGAAAGCTCACACATAGCAATTTAAGCAAATTGTTTACAATGAGGCGTTGGGTATTATGTTACGATTTGGCACCTATTAGCATGTACACAAACCAACGTAACATAAACTACCTCAACGTTAAAGTTGAAAAAAATCAACTTCAGCGTGCGTTTTGACAGTTAAACTAATGGTCGAATTCCTTTCAACAAAAAAATCGATTTATTTAGAAGAAAAAATCGGTTTTTCGGGACAAATTCCTTTTATTGAAAGAAAAAATATCGATTTTGTTTAAAAAATAATGGAATAGTTTGTTGAAAGGAATTCGAAATTATAGTTATGTAGGTTCATTTTGATTTTCAGGTTCTCTTCAAGTCGTCTGTCATTTCGACGCGTTCGTAAAGCTTGTAAACGGATACGTAAGCGTCTCTAACGCGAACGCGCCATTGGAAATCAGCCTTTAGTGTAAGCAATTGCTCAGGTTTATCAGTAAGACCAATTCTCGTTAGGTTTTATACTATTTATTCTATATTTTTAAAAGTCTTAATTCCTATTAAGCTTACATCTGCTCCTCAGAACTCCAACACTCAAATAATCAAATAAAGTATTTGAATCTCGTAAAACTTGATATATTTTAACTAAGCTCCACCCTGTCGAAATATTAAAGAAAATGTATTAGAAAAAAATTATGTATCTCTTTGTTGGTTTTTTTTTGTCTGTTTAATTACTCTTCGGCTATACAATGCGACATTGAAATTCTATTTTTAGAAAAAAAAACTTTCCGAAATAATGCAGGTTATAGAAAGTTCAATTTAAATATAAGGATGGTTGTTTATACATATATACCTATTTCCTCGATTAAAATAGATTTATTTATGAAATGATAAATATAAATTTTGAAGGTCAAACTAATTTGTGTAAAATGCATTTTTTCGTGTTTTTAATTTAGGTAAAGAGGATAAAATAATAAATACAAATTTAGAGCTTTTACACATGTAACAGTTTGAATTATCTACACATTATCTACACATACATATACAATTCTACATAATACATATACATACTTGTTCATCGTGCAATGACCAGTGAATGAAAGTATTTTTTTTGTTTATTTTTGAATAAATGTTTTGAAAAGTTGGGTTTTGGTATTAGGTATTCAAAATCATTTATTTTGGTAAATATATCTCTGTGGTGTTTAGTGCAATCAGGATAACTCTAAAAATGCATTGATTTTTTATTTTATGTCCATTCATTATCGAACTGGAACTTAAATGGGTGACCGATTTGCTTCATATTAATATTAATAGCCAATCACCTTAAAGGGAGGTGCAGGTAATTCTACAAAAAGAAAAGAAATCCAACCAAACAAATTTCATGTAAAATAGACCGCACGAAGGATCACAAGCTCATAACGCTTTTAATATGAAAAAGTTGACAGATCTCATGAAGAGGCAAGCCCCTAACTCTATACAAGCCCTTACTCTAAAAGTCTTAGATCGTGATATGCGTGGTGGTGCTCATTTTTGATTTTCGTAAAAAAGATGGTTGTGGTGCGATGTGTCCAACTTGTGCTGCCATGTGCTGTATAAAAAAAATCGTACTATAAGCATATAGTTTTTAGATGCTACTCATTTTTTAGCGTGAAGTTAGCACCGCCATTTTCAAATTTTCAAAAAAAAGTCGTGTTGTATTATGCTCAACTTGTGCTGCTTATGTCGTAAATTTGTTTTTTTGAAATTCGCCAATTAGCAAATTTATTGGATGACATTTTTTCCATCACGGTCTGCAAATATACGAGTATATTTTTTATCTCTTCGGCACTTGGCAGCACAAACCAGCCAGCGGACCACAAGTTCGAAATCATGGTTGTACCTACGGAGTAGAAGGTATTTTTCCAAACGTAATCAAATTTTTAATGTCTTGGTAGTACAGCTCTTCCCCCCTCCCCTCCCCCCCACTCCCAATCGAACACATCAGAATCACACAGGACGTTTACTTCAGTTTCGCTTGTTTATCATTTGCCTTGAAAATAATGGCATAAGGACGGCTGATGATTTGTTAAAGAGATTTATCAATTTTTTGCTGAACTTTAATAATCACGAAGAAATAAATAAATTCCTAAACAACTATAAGTATAGCCCTGAACAAAACTCTCAGCGGGAAATTAATACAATTTTTTCCTAAATTAATAAACCCAAATGTTTTAATTTTCCTTTATTACCAACATTTTCTCACAGCGACAGCACCACACACAAAATGCCAATCATTTGTGACAAAATCAGAATTGAAACAATTACATAAAATGTTACTGGGCAGCATCTGATTTCGATTTGTGATTCTATAAATTAAGACTTGCCTTTGTCGTTCGTTTCATTGGACGGTCGGCTATCAAATGCTATCAACCGTTTTCCAAATTCAACTAAGTTGTTTTGTTTCGTTGGCTTTAAATCCAATTTTATTGGCTATATCCTATAGTTTGAGTCCAAAAAGGCGACTACATAATATATAGAATGTGAGAATTTCAAAAAAGCCTTAATGACAGCCATGATGAGTAGTTGTTCCCATGGATATATTTGATCAGAGATATACATTTTGGTGGATTTATTTTATCCTCAGCTTGAATAGAAATCCTGATGTGTTGTGTGCATGTGTGTTATCTCTATGTCTATCCATATAAACCATGTACATATATAATGTGTAGGGGGGGGGGGGGGGGAGAGGGGGTGATAATTAAAGCATCTGGACGAGTGCCATGAAACTGTTTTTGAAATATTCAAACTCACTATAGTATCTCTACCTATAATCTTATAGAAATGGATAGTAAAGCTGAAAATACTACATACGTATACGAGTATGTATTATAGGAGGTAAATTTCGTGTAGAAATTCATTTTAAACGTATATGGCGAAGGAAAGCCTGTTTATTACAACATACAATTCAATTTGTACCATGCTTATTGCTAACATTGATTTATTTTATATATATTTATGGCGGCTTATTCCAAAACTAATTAACAGTTTGTTGTGGTTGTGTTAAACGATCTGGTTTATAATATTGTTATCAATTAGTAAGTTTGGCGTTTAAATGCGTGTTTTGTTTTGTTTTATTTTGTTTAAGGCTTCTGATGTAATAATTTCAATTTAACAGGATTCCTTAAAATCAGAGATCAGAAATAAATCTCAACCTTTTGAAAGGTCCCTTAATAACTCGTATTTGTTGCTATTTTCAATAAAAGTCACAAAATAACTTTTATTCTAAAAAAAAATTTTTTGGGTCAAGGTCTGAGAGAAACCTTAATTCTGATTTTTTTTTATGTTTCGGTCAACAAGTGAGATTTATCGTTGAGAGAAAAAAATTAATCGCATCTGCAATTTTATCAATCAGAATGTTTCTTAGTATGGCCCTTAGTTTTTTGTTAGCACTGCCTGCTGAAATGCAGCTTATTAGGCCTTTTAGTCATCATCATCATCAAGTTTCCTGACATATTTGCTTGGCGTCCCAGCGACTGAATTCAAAATCGAAAGGAAATTTTCATCTTTAAATTTTATTTTTAGTAACAAAAAAGGACAATCTTGGGTGAAAAAAACTTTGAGAGTTTATCATTAGCGAAATTTAATACCATAATTTAAAAAAAAAAAACATAAAAATCCGTTGCTCCGCTTAGGGGGTGATCAGTCGCTAGGCAGGCGCCAATGTGAACAGTTTTCTTGACCAAAATACCCATTAACCAAAAATTTAATTTCTCTTTACAATCTTTTTTATTAAAAGCACCTTGCTCGGCCTTTTTTGAAAGTTTTTGAAAAACTACTGGCACTTCCTAGATCAGGAATATGTATTTTTGTCGCTAGGTCGCTTAGTTATATTATTCAATTTTTTTGTTCGAATTAACAATTTTTATTTATTTTCAACGAAAAAGGTTAAAAGTTGACCTTTTCCATTAATTTTTTCGTAAAAAACTCAACCATTGAGAGATATTTTTAAAAAGAAAAAATAAATCTCAACCGATATTTTGTTTTTCAATAAATAAATCTCAAACCGAAACCGAAATCTTCTTAAAGATATGTGGTAACCCTCAGAGAGAAACCAATTGAAAATAAAGGTCAACAGTTATTTCTGACCTCTACTTAAAATACAATGAATTTGATATTTTGATAAAGTAAGTACGTAAATAAGACCAACATGGAAACGAAAAGAACAATTTCCATCCACTTTTTTCACAGTTTTGCGTTACAGTAAAACCCGCTTAAGAGAAACTGCAAAATGTTAAGTCTTTCTTTCACTTAAGCGGGTTTTTCACTAAAACGTACCCCGCTTAAGTGAAAAAAATTTCACTTAAGCGGAGTCCGAATAAGTAAAAAAAATTTCATTTAGGTCTAAAAATTCCATTAAGCGAAAAATTAATGCTAGAAAAATATAAAATTGAACTGAAAATATGTTTCAGGTATCCGGGTTTTTCACTTAAGCGAGTTTCGCTTAAGCGGTGTGATTTAAAGGTAATTGGTCGAAAAATACTCGGGGCTGAAAAAAATGTTTCAGATAAGCGGGTTTTACTGTAGTTACAATACTGATAAGAGTTGAAAAGAAAAAAAACTACATTTTTCCCAAAAAAAAAATTAAAGTAAAAATTGAATAATTTTTTCAAAATTTTAAAATTTTTATTGTAATTTTTTTTCGTAAATAATGTAAACCTGTGAAAATAGTGGACATTAATTGTTCTTTTCATTTTGATGACGATTTCACAATGCTTATGAACCATACAATTTGTTCCTTTAATTGGTTCGACTTTGATCATTCGGTACGGGAAAACGGTTCAATGGATCGATTTGAAACTTTACCGATATACTGGTGGTCTAAAGTTCTTAATTTTTTTTTACCAAATTAAGTTCTGCAATCAATATTTGAAAAGCAGTGAAAGATTTACTAAAAGTTTTTTAAAAATTCGTTTTTTTTTTTACCTTTACTTAATATTACGGTGAGGGGCAAAAAAAAAATTGTAATAAAATTTTAGAAGCATCTTATTGAAAATTTATTCTAAATTTCAAAATTGTCCTTAAATGTTCGTGTCGGTACTCCTCACTGAGATATTGAAAACCAAAGACAAAAGTCTCATTCGAAGCCAGATTTTCTTCTGAAAAAAAAAATTGTAATAAAATTTTAGAAGCATCTTATTGAAAATTTATTCTAAATTTCAAAATTGTCCTTAAATGTTCGTGTCGGTACTCCTCACTGAGATATTGAAAACCAAAGACAAAAGTCTCATTCGAAGCCAGATTTTCTTCTGAAAAAAAAAATTGTAATAAAATTTTAGAAGCATCTTATTGAAAATTTATTCTAAATTTCAAAATTGTCCTTAAATGTTCGTGTCTCATTCGAAGCCAGATTTTCTTCTGAAAAAAAAATTGTACAACGAAGAAAAAAGACCAAAATAAAGCTAAATAAACAATTTATGTAGAAAAATTCACTTAATTGGCTCGAAAAAAATTTCAAAGAAAATGACACTCTTCAAATAAAAAAATAAAAAAACTTAAAATTTTTAGCTAGTTCTGTTTCTTATCATTGCGCAAACGGTACTTTAAAAAAAAAATAATTTTATAAAATTTCTCAGCACAAAAAACATATATGTATGTAGCTTTAGAATGGTTTTTGTTTCATCTCAATACGACCACTTTTCACAGAGATACAGCTCTTAAAAAAACACTACAAAAAAAGTGATTTTTTTTAGTTCTCTTAATTTTTTTTTGACTAGTCTAGAAAAAAGTTGCGTGAAGCTTAAGTCCCCTTTCACACAAGGCAACTGAGTTTCCAACAACATTCAGTTCATTAGTGAGTAGGGCAGGAAGAAAGAGCGGTAAACTAAATCTCCCCGGTGAACAAATTCACACTGCGTTTGTGTGCGTTCAACCAAGGTAGTTTAAAAGGAAAATAAGCAAATCTTTTCCGGTTTTGTTTCTTACGTGTGCAAGGTACAAGAGATTGTTAAGGATATTTAGAGAAAACGTCCAAAAAATCTCCAGCAACTAGTGTGAAAGGGAACTAACTAACAGGTTAAACATTTTTTCCACTTTTTACACCTTGTTTTGTTCAATTGGGGGTGCCAAGCAAAGCACGATCATTTCAAAAGTAGCAACCCTATTTATCTATTTTCAGTTCTTAAAATTTTACTTGTAAGTTGGCAAAGAGCTTAGCGTTGAATTCCATGAGCTAAGCAATGGTCGAAAAATGGTGTCTTTGAAATAGGGTTGCCAAGACCATGCAACAAATTTAAATACACAATTAACATTTTTGGATCAGTTGGAGTTTGGTTTTAACCTTGAGCCCCATGAGCTGAGTTATGACCGAGAAACTGCACTAGAAATTACCTGTTTATAGCCGATTTTACAAAGCCCTTTTAACTATTTAACAGGCTTTTAAATCTTAAAATGACGTTAGTTTCATACAAAATATGTCATTTTTAAAATTTAATAGCCTTTTAAATATTTGTAAATCCGAACATTAGACCCCAAGCAGCCAGGTTTTGCTAGGGTTGCACATTGATTGCATTTTGTTTACCTTGGGTAGATCTTTCGATTGAGTGGCATTCAAATCTCTAACCTCATAAGCTATATGGCTTTCTGCCTCTACTAGGACTTAAATAAATCCACTAAAATTTAGCTTTGATAGAATTGTTGATTTTTTTGTCTACTTTTTAAAATTTAATCAGTACGAAACTCTCGAAAAAATACGAATGTATGTGATCTGGTCGTGCACTGGAAAATGAATCACCTTACCTTTTGAGACAAATTATTACATATGTGTCTTCTGACGTCTTTCAAAACCTTAGTTTGCATTTAAATATAATTTACATTGATATGTTGGAACTTGCGTTAAACTCAAATCAACCAAACAGAAATCAACGGAAAATATGTGTGCACCTACTAGAAGATAATTTATTTTTCTAAAATCAATTTTAAAGTAAAAAAAATTGATGTAAATCACACTTTGTGACTAAGAATTTTTATCAATAGTGAAACAACAGTTTTCAGCCAAAACATTTTTTATTATAAACTCTTTTTAATACAAAAATTCATTTCGCTACACAAACCTTGTTTTTTTTGCGTACTAGAACATCAACTTAATTAGCATCTATTTTTATCTACAAGCCGTTAGAAAATTGTTATGCGTTGTTAGATCTGAAATAATATAGAAGCTCAGTTATTAGTACTTTGTTTCCGTTACCATCAAGAACATCAACCAGACCTATAATATTTTTTTCGGTCTAAAGTTTTAGTGAAACAAAGCCTGAGTCACAATTTAAGTGTCCATACTATATTAAATGCTTTAGCAAGATATTTTTTTTTTAATTTAAAATTAGGACAAGCTGTGAAAATGAATTAGGAACAAACAACTAAGTACGTAGTGAATTGTTATCATTCTCTTTAACCAAGCAGTATTGATAAACCGTCATTAATAAGATTCGTTTTTAAATGAAAAATTAGAAAGTATTATTTTTGCTAGTTTTTAAAATTAATTATTTAAAAAAAAAAATATGCCGGGAGGAGTGGTATTTTTAATAGTTGTGCCGACGTCAAATTTTGAGCGTGAACTTGTGTATGGTAAGTCGGAAAAAAAAAATTCTTAAATATGATAGGAGTATTTGAAATTTTAGAATTTGAATTCAGCAATATTTTTTAATGTATAAAAGAGTGATGCTGCAATTTGCAGTTTCTAACACAAATTACACTATACGAAGAACTCACGACAGCTTGGCTTGGCTAGTCGCCTTTTTTCAATTTTTATTTGGTTAAAACGCTATATCGACATCGTCATAAGAATACCTTTTATCTAATTTGATAAAAAAAAAAAGATAAGAAATCACAAAATTGATAAAAAACATTTTTAATATAAATTTTTTGTTTGGTTTTTAATTTAAAGCATTTTAAAAATAAAATATTTGTTGAAATCATTAAAATCCAACAAAATATTTGCCTGTAAAAATAACAAGTTTTTTTTAAATTAATTTTGTGCCTTATAATAATTTTTTACAAATAAATAAAATGCACGACTGATTAGCACGAACTTGCTCTTGTGTTTCAAGTTAGAATTTTAAAGATTTCATTAGAAATAAGAAACTCGTTCTTCAAATTGCTAAAACAGCTCCTAAAACAGTTCGGAACTCAATAGTTTTCAACTCAATTAACAATACAAATTTGTGCAAAAAGATTTTTCAAAATTGTGGGAACGGTTTTTAAAAAAGTATTTATTTATATGATATATAATATTTTTCAAACATTTTTAAGAAAAAAAAAATTATGTGCCATTGCTAATTTAGAGATCTCCAAAAAAAAAGTTTTATTTTGTTTAAATTCAAAAAATATTTTCTTAAAAATTTATATGTATAATTTTTTTGATTAAAAATCAAACTCGGTTAAGTCGTAGATGAGAACATACGATTCTTCATTCGGTGGACTCAGCAGTTAGATGCTCTCGTACTGGGTGAAATGCATTTTTGATTTGAGGTCACTTGAACTTTTAACTTCAGTATTTATGTATATTAAATTATTCATTCAAGAACCGATCCAATGATTTTTAAAATTTTGTTTAATCTTTTTTCGCATCAAAACATTTTCTACATTTTAGAACTCGGCCATAGTGTGCGAAATCTGAATAAAAAAAATAATTTTCTATACAAAAATATACCAAAAAAAAATAGTTACTCATACGCCCCGTAGCACTATAACTTTTGTAACAATTAATTTCTTGTTTTTTGTTTTCTTGATTTAGTTTAGTGGGTGCTGGAAATTTTTAACAACATGTGTGTGATATGTGGACTGGAAAATTAAAGTACATCGCCTGGCCACTAACTGGTTATAATAAAAAACAGTCAAAAGGTCCAACTTTGTATTCATTTTCACTTGCGATAATAAGTGTGTCTCCTTATTCGTGCACGATACTGTAGGATACGGACCTGACAAGATACGGACCTGACAAGACAATACGAAGAATAACTAACGACACACACACAAACATAAGAACGGACAAGACGAACAAGAAAAGGACGGACGGAAAAGTCAGTCGACGGAGAACATTTTTACAAAGAAGACGTGCCTACCCCGAACCTCTTAGATTCTTTTTCCTTTACTTAAATGTTTAAAGAAAACAACTAAAATAGATACCTTATATTAAATAAATAAATTAAACTGTGAAGTTGTTTAATTATTCTGTGTTTTTTTTATAAGAGAAGAAAAATAAAACGAAACTAATTCTGTGAACCCCACAACACTTTGAGGGATGAATTCTGGGATTTATCTAAGAAAAAAATTGTATGGGGTAAACATTCTATCTCCCCCCCCCTCTCCTTCTGAGGTTAGGGTACGTTTCATTTTTTTTTTGTCATCTAGTTTTCAATATTTCACTAAAAATAGATAAAAAAAACAACTTGAACATAAAATTCACCATTTTTTTCAAAAATTTTACTGTGAAATTTAATTTTTCAAAAACTTTTCATTTAAACAACTTTTCATTTGAAAAACAAATACAAGAATGGAAAATTAGCTTTAAAAAAAAACAAACTATAGCACAGGATTGTATATGTGCTTTCTTGAATTTTCAATATTTTTTTTTTCCATTTTAAGTCAGAAATTCATCCCCCCGTCCCAGATTCAGGGGGGGATATAATGTGCCCCCCCCCCCCCCCCCCCCCTATCCAGCGCATCAGTAATTTGTAATTTTCTCAAAAACCAAAATTACTCTTAAATTCAATCTTTGTTTAGCTGGCTAACTCCTCTACATTTCTGACAGACTTTGTTAATTGTTACTTCAACGAAGAGACTATTTACCAACCCCATTACTTATAAAAAATAGACATGTTCCCTGAGATATTTTCGTCCTTCCTTTAAGGGTCCAACTGGCCAACGATAAAGAACAATCTCCTTGTTTGTGTCTGATGGCTTCGATTATGTCTGTTTGGTTAAAATATCCATCATCATCACTTCTTAACTTCAAACCAACACACACTTCTTGTCCAAAAAAAAAACAAGAACAACAAAATAAAAATAAAATAAAATGAAATGAAAAATCAAAGTTAAACTGTTACTGACATTAAAAATCAATAAAGTAAATGCCGAAGCCAATACGAAAAACAATCCATAAACAATGAGAGTGTTGACAGATTGACATGATGACAGAATTTCAACTATACGGTCCTTGTTATGCAGATTTATGAACTTCAGAGCAATATGAAAAGAGGCAAAAATACATTCACACACACAGACACACTCACACACAATCTCATATTGATGTTGATATTTATTGTGCTGGAAACAATAGAAAAAAAAAAGTTCAGCCGGATTTCCTGTGACAAAGTCTGTTGAATTGCTTTTTGATTGAAACTTCTCAGTTAGAGATAAAAGAGCTAAGAGGCTAAAGGAATGTGTTTATGATTGATTGTGTGTGAGAAAAGAATAAATGAGTCAACAAAAGTCTTCTTTGGCAACATAATTTACTGAAATGCTATTCATTTTTATTTGCTGAATTTTGTATGAATTGGTTTTTGTAATTAAACTTGAGTGTGTGAAAGGAAGTAAGATTTTTATATCTTTGAGATTTTTGCTTAAAAACAGGAAGAATTCTAAACAAACAGGACGAATTATTGAAATTCACTTAGGTTCGTTGAATTATATCGCCAATTAATTCACTTTCCATTAAATTTAAATTCGCCATTAAAAATTATGAAATTTATTGATTTGAAAAATCATAATAAAAAATTCATCTTGTTGGGGTAAGTTTTTGAATTGTCTGAGAATACCGAAAATGTTAAAGAATCACAACAATCCTCACAAGGAATCAACTTATTTGTTTTAATATTCAAAATAGGGCTAAATAGGGCAGTAAATATAAGATTAAGGCCCAGTTTTTCAATGCTTAGTTAAACTAGAGTTAGTTAATTCTGGAAAAAATGTATTTATAGCTTAATCAAGAAAGATTAGTTGTTCAGTGTACAGAATTTATGCTGAATGACCTAAAAAAAAACACAGAAAACAAAAAATCAAAAGCAATTGTTCAGTTAATCCAGAGTAAACTCACTTAGAACTAGTTTTTCAGTGCGAGATTAAAATTAAATCCGGGTTAACTCACTAAATTTGAAGGGTTAACTCGGTATTTACTGAGCAGATGCTTTTGATGTTTTACCCTCCGGGTTTTTTTTATATCGAGTCGCATATATATATTTTTTTAAAAGCTGTTTCTTGAGTTAACTGCGAATAAATTTATGTCCAGAGTTAACTAACTCGCCACTGAAGAATTGGGCCTAAGTGCCAGTTGTATAATCGTGGTTCAAATATTTGATCTGTGGTTTAGGAATGTTAAATTCGACGGATTAACTGAGGTTTAGCCGTTGGTTATTATCACATACTTAAACCATATCGCTGAACCTCAGTTAATCCGCCGAAATAGGCGATTTAAAATTGCTGAAGCCCGAGTCAAATGTTGTAAAAATTTGTACAACTAGACTTAAATTTGGTGAATTAAATCCAGTTGAACTTTTATCTCGCACAAAATAACTGACCCTAGCAATTTTTTTTTTTTTTTTTTAACAAAGCAAGTCGATAGTTAACACTGGATAGATACTATACACTTGAGCATAAACATAAGCATCGAGTATTTGCTCTTTTTTATTTACCCGGATCATACATTTGAAGGGGATCTGAACCTTCTTTTGTATTAAAAAAAAAAATAAAATGATCTCAAGAAATATTATTTATTTTAGAAATTCAAAACGAAATACGAGAGTGTACATTCCTCTTCTGGAATTAGTTTTTCTCCATTCTATGATTTCGCAGTCCTTTTTTTTTACCAGGGATGTGATTTTTCGTTGTTGATGCCTTTAACGGGTCACGAAATCTCATAAACAATTTCAAGGATTTCGTTTTATGTCTCATAGGGGTTTTCAATTTCCCTGGGGGATTCCATTGAAAGCTTCTGTTTTTTCTTCCATCGCACTTCTGCGATGCCACGAATTGTAATCAGTTTTTATTTTTTGCTTCTTCTTTTCGACCTTTGTGGTTTCTCCTAATTTTCGTTAATCCCAAAGTTCATGTGGCAGCTCTGAGCATCGCTCGCATCGTCGTCGTCGTCGTCGGTCGTCAGCGCCGCCGTCAGATAGGAATTATTATTTGTCTTTCGAAAGATTCCAGCATGTCTTTCTTTCATTTCAGAAAAGTCATCTCTTCCTTACACAAAGGTGTTATCGATTTAATTTTTTGTTTTGTCAAACTGTGTGTTCTGGTCATGGCTCCTGTTAAATTAATTCATTAAGAATTTTGTTTTTCTTATATTTTTGCCCCAAAAGATTCTGATTTATAAAAGATAAACGTATACAAAGTTTGTATAACTATGAATGTATGTAATTTCCTTTTTTGTTTTTTAATATATTGTTTAAAAAATGCCAAAAAATCTATTGACCTTTGGTGATATAATGTGTACCTCTGGACGGGTATTATAGTAATTTGGTAAGCTTGTCGTTGGAAAGGGTCAGTTAATTCATTTTTGTTTGTGCTTGCGCTTCTCTGTTCGTCCTTTGGATACGTTTTATAATCATGAAATCTCGCTTTGGCTTTGTTGGTGTTAGTTGCAGGCAAATTTAATTTATGTGGGTTTAAAATTTAAATCTAAAAGACAGTTTTTTTTTGTTTGGGATATGGGAGGGTTCCTTATACCTACCAACCTTTTAGTCATCAAGATGGACATATTGGTTTTGAAGAATTTAATGAAATCGGAAATGATATTGTTGTGTATACAGTGTACAGAAAAATTTGTGGATCGAAAATAAATGGTTTCTTTCGGTGCAAGCTTTTTAACGTAGTGAGTTGGTTTAGCAGTTGTACAAACTTGGTTTAAATATTGATCAGTGGCTCGGCAGTTTTTACTCACCTATTTTAACGGGTTAACTGAAATTCAGCAATATTGCAAGCAGGTAACTGATATTTATCTAAATCCAAATCTCATCCAAATCAACTGCAAAATCTCCTCAAAATCTTCTGGGAACAGAATGAATGTGAAACAGTATAACAGTTAAAGTTTAGTTTATAGATCGAAGCGAAGTGAAATTTTCATACAAAAAAATTGTTTTTTTTCCCAAGCGTAAAAAATACACTAAAATTAAATGCAATTATTTAAGCGACAAGGAGGAAAAA
Source organism: Epistrophella euchroma (assembly GCA_947049315.1). Classification (NCBI taxonomy): domain Eukaryota; kingdom Metazoa; phylum Arthropoda; class Insecta; order Diptera; family Syrphidae; genus Epistrophella; species Epistrophella euchroma. The sequence goes on from OX346248.1 coordinate 60,411,007, forward strand.
ATTTGTTTCGAAGTAAATATAATTCAGCGGACTTATCTAAACCAAATATAAAACAGAATTTATTTTCTTTGTAAACCTTTCGACGCGAGATTTATTGATGTTTCATTTCGAATTGAATTTCACTTCGCATTGATGTATAAACTAGGCTTAAGCAACAAAAATTTAACGATGAAAAGAGAGTTTTTCATGTGTAGTGTGCTCAGGTGTTTGGTTTTCATTCCATTTTGTGGGTTTTTTAAATAGAAAAAAAGAGAGAAAAATTAAATATTTGTAACTGGCCTGGGAATTTTAACTAATGGCAATGGATTTTTTTCGTAGTAAGTAACTATCAACACTGAGAATCGTTTGAAATGTCAAACAAACTCTAGTTTATTTGCAGTGTGAATGATTCAATGAGATTTTGGTAATCTCGTTGCCGACATCCGAGATTTCAGTTCGTTGTGAAAACTGTACATTCCACAATTTTTCATACAATCATGCAATTTTAATATTATCTCAAAATCACATCAATTTCAATGAAGGCGATTTCGTTTTATAACAGTTTATAACAATTTCCCAATAAAGTGAACAAACAGAACTATAAAGAATGACAGCAAATTTTACGTTAATTGTTATTTCTTTCGTGTTTGGCGAAAGTACTTGTTCTGTTTTTAAAATGTCGAAAAGAAAATACAAACAAAATATCTTCTTTCCGAGCTCTGCTCTAGGATAAACAAAACTTGACCAGTTGCGTGAACTTTGAAAGAAAAGTCACATTTATTACGAAATTAATACTGCTCTTTATTGCAGCTAGGTTCCTTCTGGTCTGGTGAAAAATATTCATTTCCATGTACATATTTATGTACATATATTTAATTTGATATTTTGCTAAACATAGATTATTTATTTAATTGGTGTGAATTTAATTCAAACAAAAAATAAATATATTTATTTTCGGGAAGAAAATCATGTTGAATCTGATAGCGCTTTTATTTTTGACTTAAGCTGTCAAAAAAAAACTGTCTCATTTTCAGGCTTAGTATGCTGCTGATGCGAAATGAATAATCGCATACAAAAATGACACAACGAAATCACAAACGAAAAATTTTGTTCTGCTTTTGGTTCTGCGGTGTGCTGTTCTATGAGCGAAATTGATAGTTGTAGCAGATTATTTGGAGAGATATCTCTCTTTTTTCGCACAGTTTTAATGCCTGTACCATTAAGCTTATAGTACGCTGCTGATACGAAACGAAACTTTTCGTTGGTCTCCAACATGATGACGAAAGGCTTCCGAAAACCATAACGAAAAATTACCCCTTGAAAGTGTCACCATTTGCAAAAACAAACACAGAAGTATAAAAATCACTGAAAGTCATATTGCGATTAAAGAACAACAAATACAAACACGAATAGAGACCAAATGTCACTTTTCCGCACACATTTAATGGTACAGGCAATTAATTCTGTGCGAAAAAAGATGGGAGCTCTCTCCAAATAATCTCTTACAATTATCGATTTCAAAAAGCGAAAAGCGAAAAGCGGATTTCGTTGTGTCATTTTTGTATGGGATTTTTCGTCTCGCATCAGCAGAATACTCGGCGTGTGTACGGAAAAGTGAAATTTGGTCTCTATTCGTGTTTGTATTTGTTGTTTCTTTCATCACGACATGGCTTTCTGTGATTTTTATGCGTTTGTGTTTGTTTTTTGTTTTTGCAAATGGTAACACTTTCAAGGGGTAATTTTTCATTGTTTTCGTAAACATTCCGTCGTCATGTTGGAGACCAACGAAAAATTTCGTTTCGTATCAGCAGCGTACTAGGCTTCAGTGATTTTTGCGTAATTTTGAAATTGAGTTATCGAAATAGCGTAATTTCAGGCTCAACGAGAACATACTATATGACGAGTTCGAGGTACATGTAATGTGTGACATCTTATATGTGTGGCAAGTTACATGCTCCCTCGTAAGGCCCACCATTTAAGTTTATCCTAGCGCCTTCATAGATGCTTTCAAATACAAAATAAAAGCCATTTATTGGTGAAACACAATGGTGTAGTATGTAACTTTGTCAAAGTTGAAAGGTTTGTACCTTGTACAGCACTAAACAGACGGAGATAGCAACACATATGTATATGGTGAATTAGAACAAGTTGAAATTAGTTACAGCCTTAACTACATTGGCCACTTTTTGCAAAATTACAAAGTAAAAATATTTTTTTTCCCGCTAGCGCAGTTGTTTTGTGAAAAAGAATATATACAAATTTTCTTTTTAAACCAAAATTTAAGCTTCCTGCATCATTTTTATAAGTTTTCTAGTGAGAAACACCTATCCCAAAATGAGTTTGAAAATTTTCACTTTTGTACTTTTTCACTTTTTGGCCAATGTAGTTAAGGCTTTAAACTCCATTGTCTTCAGCTAGTTATTCGATTCACTTTTTCTTGAACCGGAATTCAACCGCTACACTGGTCTCAATTCTTTAAGGGAAACTTTTTTTGATTCACTGTATAAAAGTGGGTATATGCCTAGACCTATGACGTAAGTAGTGTAAGAAAAGGCGAAAAGCTATTATGCAAATTTGAAATAAAGAGAAAAAAGGGTTTATTGGATTTTGAACAAAGAAACATTTTAGTTTGGTTTGAGTTTTTTTTTTTTTTTTTTTTTTGCGACTCTTTTAAAATATCGTATAGCATTCTATATGTGATGGCCTATATGCGTTTTATCTACATAATAATGATTATTAGTTCCTTGAGGATTTTCTTAAATGTATAGTTTATAATTTCTCTTGTCTATGAATTTATGACCACATTAAGGTTTGTTTTCATTTTTCTCTTCTAAGTAAACGCTTTACGTTTTTTTTCTGTTAAATATATCGTTTTTCATTTTAACCCTTAGACGCGAGTTTCTGTAAGACTTATGTATGTATGCCTTGAGCCAACTGGTTTTCCTTTTTTTGTATCCAGTTGTTTATCTTGAGTCTCTTGACCCAACTGATTATCCCAATTTATATTTAAATTTTAAACGCTTCGAAAACTTTTTGTAATGGTATGAATTTTTTTAAGGCTAATTTTAGAACCAAGTCTACACATTTGAATCGATAAATATCTTTAGGCAGAAGGTAATTTAATATGTAATTAAATAAATTTATTATTTAATTATTGCTTTCGAACTTCTTAAGATTTTCATTAACTTTTATGGATTGAAAAGCGAAATTAAAAACCAGTGAATATTTAAAATTAAATTTTTGTAGTCAAAAAAAGTTTATTCAATAAAACCTTTATATGTACCAGCAAGTATAGCATCCACCTATAATACAGAGTTATTGTATTGCATTTAAATTAATATTTCGTTATATTTTGGTTATGATGTTTTAAAAAAAAAAAAATTATTTTTTCTTCTCTGTTTTTATATTTCATGTTTTATTACGGCTGCAATACAAAACCAAAACCATAAAACCACAAAGGCAAGCAATTAAATACTAATCAAGAGGTTATCCTCCCATCTATACCGACATTGACCGGAAATGGAACCAGACTACCACCGAATGCAGATACATCCGGCAACAATTTAAACATCAATCTTCCCGACAGTAATGCTGTACTTCGTCTTGAGGTCGAACTACGTGATAAGAATGCACCAAAGAATCGAAGAGGTGGACGAGGGGGTGGGCGCTTTGGAGGTGGTGTTGGTGGTGCTGGTGGTGGTCAGAATAAAGGCAAACTAAATTCAAATGACGACAAGGATAGCCTTATGGTGCCAATGGAAAAGGTATGTTGATGGCTTTTTATCATTTTCTGCACGATTTTGAATTCAAGTGCGATAATGTGTAGTTATGCATTAAAAGTTAGTATGGCAATCCTTTTATAGTTTTTTTTATATTTTATTATTATTTTTTTTTTTTATTAAATACCCAACAGGGTGTTTTATTGTGTTCTGTGGATAGAACGCTCAAGTCTAGGGTCTTGACAATGATTGAGCGCGGTTGGAATGCATGATATTGTACGGCACGTACTTACTCTTGTGAGTGTTGAAAGCTCTGCCTACATACATAACGTATAAGAGCACTTTAAGTGAGGTAAACAGAGCGTTGCATTTTGAGGAGTGATTTTATAGCAATCAGTTTTTACTTAGGAATGTGGATTAAGAGGTAGCATTGATAGGCAAAATAAAAGTCAATCTTTTTCTGTGTGGTATGGAGTGGTTTTAAATCTTCATTTAAGAGTCTTATCGGCTTATGTTTAGAAGAAGAAAGTCTTTGTAGATAGATGATAGTCAAGTTTTTTAATTGTTTGCTTTATAGAGCAAGTAGTAAGTTTTGTTTGAATAAAATTCGAGGTTTTAATTTGAATTGACAACAGGATGATGGAGAAGTTCACAAAAGTATAGGTTGCGTCATATCGTCCGTCGGTCAGTCTGCGATGCGTCTAAAGTATTTTTATGTGATTGTCTAGATAGTCCAGTAACTTTATACATCAGAGTCAGAGCTTGCGTTAGATCTGGTAGTTCTGATTTTTGCTAGGTCGTTTATAATATTTTCTTCATGAAAACCCCAAGTTTTCGAACTCGAGCTCCGAACGCAACATTGTCAAAAATCCAAAAAAACCGCGAAATTTTCGCGCTTTTGTCAGTTTCTAATAAAAGTAATTTTTTCGAAAAATTGCCCCTCCCGCTTGAACGGGGGGGGTGTAGACCTCTCTTTTAATTTTTTTCTACTTTTTGACTCAACCTACACGCTGTAGTATTTTTATGCATCTTATGTTCGAAACACTTTTTTTTGTTATTATACTGCAGATTATGCTATTTGTTGTTACATATAAATTTATTATTGCGCAGTTTTGAATAGCGGTATTTTGGAAACTGTTGGGTCTACACAGATGGTTCTATGCTCAAATTGAAGAAAAAGTAGATATTTTGAAATTGTAGTCGAGAAACTAGTCCTATAGGGTTAAAATCGCCCATAACTGAAACAATTTCGCGGTGTTTTCGATTTTTGACCGGTCGGCGATCAAGTTTGAAAACTTATCATTAGGCCAATACCATTAACGACTCAGCAAAAAACCAGAACAGCCAGATCGAACGCAAGTACGTCCTCCTATGAGAGACGACAAGGTTACTGGACTAAGAGGGGAAATTCGAATTTTTGTTTTAGATTGTTTTTCCCAATATTCTTGAAAACATATTAAACGAATTGATTAGACTTCGTATCTTCTTTAATTAACAAATGTGATTGTAAAAAAACTGCGTTTTAGGTTTTTGCCATAATATTCCCTCTCTATGGAAATAGGGGTTTGAAAATTATACAGGAGGAGAAAATTACATTTTTTTACTTATTCTCATATAAACGTAGTACGCTGCTGATGCGAAACAAAATTTTTTGTTCATCTCCATCACGACATTGCAATACTTGCGAAAATCACAGCGAAAAAATACTCATTTGAAAATTTTCAAAATAATTTTTAAACAAACATTATTGTTCATTAAAATATTGCTAACCAGAAGAGCAAGTTCGTGGTGCTAACCGGTCGCGCATATTATTTAAAAAGCTATCCAGTTGGGTAAATATGGGGTCAAATAATCGAAATCATTTTCAAGAAAAGTCAGAAAAGATGATCTAATGTTTCATGTATAAAATACCCTCAGCTTTAAACTTTAAAACGTTTCTAGGAAACCATTAACCTCCCCATTATTTACATAGATAACTATAGGTATGATAGCTTTAAATATTTGCATTATTCATTCATAGCACATTTCGAACAAAAGCTATGCCGTGCAATTTTTCAAGGGAAATTAAATCCAACAGATGGTATTTTTTATTTATTCAAGTTGTAAAATCAGCGTGTTTCAGTTCAGTATCATCAGTTCATCATGAATATTCACACAGACGTATTTTTGCATAGAAAAGCTTTCCCTAAATGCAGAAAACTCAACTAGATAGGTAGGTACACCTACAAAATTTTATTGTCTACATAAACACAGGAGCACTGCATCTATTATAACCCCCAAAAAAACCGAACCACATAGACAGGTGTCTTGCAATTGCAATGTAATCTTGATAAATAGAATGTATTTCACGTATAAATTATCTTTTATGCAATTCTCCTCAACCATTTCCAGTGTTATTGCCAATCCTTTTTGATTTCAATCGAATATGAAGATATAAACTTCCCAAATTTACACACACCGAATGTCGCCATTTAACAAAATGGGCCCTAACAATAATCGAATTTAGTTGCGACCTAAATATTTCAGTAAAATGGATCATAATTGAATGGGCTCTAAATAATAAACCGTGCATGGTATTACCTAAATATTTACGTGGACTATAAATAATGAACCATATATTCAACTGACTTCAAAAAATTGAGAATATAATGTATGGTTAATAATTTAGGATCCATAACGTTAAGGTTAATTTCACTGCAATATTTAAGTCATAAACTAAATTTGATTATTGGTAAGGCCCGATGACTCCTTCAACCGTTTGTCATTTTTGACAAGACATCTGTGGCTCCATTGGCAATATTTGAGTCAATGGCAATTTCAATAGCGATGGCAATTTATTGCTTAGGTGGGGCATTTCATGGCCAGGCAATTTCAGTTGTCAAAAACTTTACGTATAGAAATGGTGCCAGCAACAGCTTAAATTTACTGTTTTTGATAATATAAAATTTTGATTCACTAATTTGTGGTCATTCCTATTCATATTTTTACTTTTTGTTTCAAAATGAAGGAGAAATCATTTAAAATCGTGGAGAAACCATTTCGTAAAAGACGAAACGTAAAAATTTATTGCCTGGTTGATGGAAATCAATAATTGACTTTCATCTTTCGGGCAATATTGCCATTGCCAAAGCGTCTCCATGGGCAATATTCAAGGCAATTGCAATAAGGGAAGCAATTTATTGCCTCGAAAATTGCTAATGGAGACGCTGGGTAACGAAAAACTTTTTATGGGTGGCCGCGTTCGGGGGGTACTCAGATAGGCTATCTGAGATACTTTAGTATCGGATATGTTTTCGAACGAACCGGATAGGTTACCTAATATCAAAAATCAAAACAGCTGACAAAAGTTTAAGTACGTACCAGAAATTATTTTTTCCCAGATCTCTGATATGTCTTCAAAAACGTATGTTGTGTCCTTCCAATTGACAGATATCTTCATTTTGTTTATTTTTGCAACAATCTGTATAGGTATTTTTATGTTTAAAAGCCAAAAACAAACAACAACTACTCAAGCGACACCCGAAAACGAAAAGTCAGCTGTAATCAGCTGCTCCTCAAAGTACGCATCGGATAGTTTAGTATCCCGAAAATTTTACGATAGCTTTAGATTTGTTTTTGACTACAGCTGTTTGGTTCATCAGCTGAATTTTCCTATGGCATTACAACAACACAAACCCATCCGGATAGGTTTGGCTTGCCCCCCAAACGTGGCCGATGTCTGCGTTCCTTGTGTATACTCCTTTCGCAAATCGGGAACAGAAAATCACTCCGAAAAAATTACTCGGAATCGGGATCAATCAATCGAATGCTTTTGGAATAGACAAAGTAAAAAACGAGTATGCAAAAAGAAGATTCCGAACGTCCATAATCGAAAAGGACAAAGTGAAAAATGTCTCTAGTAGCGAAGTATATCTACTGCTGATGAGAAAAATTATTTTTCTTTGGTCTTCAACACGATAACGTACCTATGAATGTAATGCTTATGAAAACCTCAGCGAAAAATTGCCCATCGATTTTTTTTTGTATTTTCTCACTTGAAAATTGTGAGTTTTCGTGCAAAAGCTGAAGAAACAGACGGTTCACGTTTTTTTCTTTTTGACTTGTATGCATATATGTACATATGTAGGCATCACGTTTCTTTGCGTTTCAAATAAGCAATAAGCGAATTGGCTCAATGTGAACTTGCCCAAAGCAATTTAATTTGGATCTGCATTCAAATTCTTTGCCGATGTTAAGATGATGTACTACTTTTACTACTCAGTCTTTTGTTATGTAGGTGTGGCCAGTGAAGAGCTGTATTTAGCTTACATTTTCACAAAAGAAATTGTCGTCATGGCGGCCGGCTTTGTGGAAGGAAAGGTCTTAATAGTAACTGGGAGTTTGTACGTGAGATGTGACAAATATACCAATAATTATTTTTACACATTTCTGTGCCAGGTATAGGTTCTATGTTACATCATCAAATATGTCACATTTAAAAGAAGTAAAAAATGTTTTGGTTTGCCGAAAACTCTTGAAAAAAGTCACTGAAACGATTTTTTTGTGACATGCAAACAAAATCTCGTCACTAACGAGGTAAAAAATTCCACTAGATTTAGTGACAAGGTAACCAAAATGGTAACATTCATCATCATCACCATCCTTCATCCATTATGTACCATATAAACTCAGTCTCTCTTCTATATTCATCGCTTATTTTTTATTTTTATTTTTTTTTTTTTTTTGAAATTACAGGTTCTCGAAGAACTACTAACAAAACTTGAAATCGAACATGTGACATGGTCAACTGGAAAAAAAGGATACTACTACCATGTTGTATTTCCGCTTCAATCTGGTGAACCATGTGAAACGACATTACATTGTCTGACGGAACTAGGCATTGGCACGAAATTGAATTCCAGCGTAAGGTAATTTTTACCCTTTATCTTTGTACTTCGAATAGCAGCACTCATCGTCATTGTTCCTTATTCCTTCGCTCTCCGGTGTGTGTCTGTCTGTCATTCATGATCTATTGATTATCCGCCAGTCAGTCAGAGCCCAGAATTTGCATACAAAGAGACGATATGTATGTGTGTACAAGTTTCCTTTAAAGCCTTTTGTAGTTTGTATGTGATATGAACTAGCTTGTTAGACAATTACAGTAACGAACATGTTTGTGTACAAGGTATTTGAAAGAAAGCTGGTACAACAAGAGATGAACTTATGATATAGCGAGAAGGTTTTTGTAACACTGTATAGCGGTACAAAACATAGTCGTATCAACATCACAAAAAATACCTCAATTTAACACATCTAATCCCCTCACTTTACATAAAGCCAAAAAAAAAAAAAAACACACACACACAGAAAAACCGTTTAACTATGCAGGATATCATATAAAACTCTTATTACATTTTTCTTCTTCTTAAATTTCTTTTTTTTTTCCCAACACACTTCTGGGGATTGTGCATCCCAATGGCAGCGTTTTACCTTGCAGCGTTAGCTATGATGCTATATCGAATCCTGCATCCAACAATGAAGAATACAGGTGAGAGTTCTTTATATTTACATGCACCGTATACGCTTCCTCTAACATACAGGGTGTCTCAAATAGGAATGTATATTTTTTTCACTATTTTTGTTAAAAGTCTTAGTGCCATATTAATCACTCGATACATCCAGATTTAAACTTAAATCCAGATGAATTTACATTGAATTTTTATGATTTACATCCAGATTTAAGTTTTAATCTGGATGTATTGAGTGAATAATATAGCCGTTAGTGCCAGTTTTACAATTGTGGTTTTAATATTGATCTATGGTTCATGAATTTTAATTCCTCGATTCCGGCAGATTGACTGAGGTTCAGCAATGATTCAGGCATGTAATTTCTGAACCATAACCATTGGCTGCTGAACCACGGCTTAAATATTGAACCACGTTTATAAAACTGGCCCTTAGTTTTTATACAAAATTTTTAATAAAATGTATACAAATTATACTTAATTAGGTTGTGATAACTACATATAAATCCTTCTTTGTATTTAAATTTTCGTAAAATTACCGATATTACCTTAACCATGTTGATTTAGCATAAAAATTAGATTATTTCGATTAATAATAACTGCTGAAGCTTATAACCTAGCTATTCTAAAAGAAATATCGAAAGATGACACAAAAGGAGAGTAGGAGGGAATTTATGTTCTGTTAGTGCCAGTTGTACAATCGTGGTTTAAATTTTGATCCGTGGTTCAGGAATTTTAACTCGCCGATTTCGGCGGGTTAACTGAGGTTCAACGATGGTTCAAGGTTCTAATATGCACTAAAAGCCAATTACATGACTGAACCATCGTTAAACCACAGTTAATCCGCCGAAATTGGTGAGTTAAAATTCCTGAACCACGGATCAAATATTTGTACAACTGGCCCTTAAAGTTTGTTACATAACAACGGATTAGGCTATTATCATACCTAAAGCCTAGTACGCCGATCGGGAAAAGACAAATTTTATCTTTACAATTCTAATCTCTACAAAAACTTCTGGAAAAATCGCGCATGTTTTTTTAATGTTTTTCTTCTTTTTTTTTTTCTTTTTGTTAAATTATCGATAAATAATAGTTGATCGTGTTTATCGTGCAAAATTATTGACCTGTAAAAATAATAATGCTTCGAACATTATTTTTCCTGGCAAAATTTAATGGAGACTTCACCCTACAGCGGGTACAAACGTCATAATGTTGCGCGTGAAATGCGTAGTGCGTATTGCCTGGAAAAAAACTGAAGACAAAATTTGTCCTGGGAAAAATTTTGTATGAAAAGAAAAATTTTTCCCGATCTAGGTACTAGGCTTAAGTCTTAAACCATCGTTGAACCTCAGTTTACCCGCCGAATCAGTGAACTAAAATTGTTGAACCAGCGATAAAATATTGAACTACTTTGATAAAATTTGCCCTTAGAAGCTAACTACGTCCACCCGACTTGAAGGAAATAAAGAAAACCATGTCTTAAGTTATATCATTCCATATAAAACTGTTGTAGCTGGTTGATAACGATGTTTTGTGAAAGAAAATTCACCATGCCATCAGAATGGTAAACCAATTGGATCTTTGAGGGCTTAGAAATCCAACGTTCGAACGCGAAGTGTTATAAAAAAAAAAAAAAAACAAGAATATCAATTTAAAATTTTAATGCAATTTTTATTACTTCCTTTTCAGCTGATAAACACCCTGTTATTCACTTTGACTGTGTTCATTTTCTTTCATTTAATGTATAGGGTTAGTCAAAAGCTCTTGAGGAAGCTAGAAAAAAAATTATTTAGGCAAATAAATAGTTAATTTTTCTGTTGAGAGCACACAGAAAAAGAGTTAACTGAAGAATGTTTAAGTAAGGGGGCTCAAGCTACATAAGGAGTCGACCTATTGTGTTGGTGGGTTTATTTTATTTTATTTCTTGTTATTGTTGTTGTTTGTGGCCTTTAATATTAAGTCACTTTTACCTTTATGTTAATTGTTTTGCAATTATTGTCAGACAAAAAATATTTACTTAAAGAAATAATTAATTTCTTTTTAGAATTTTAAGGGCTTATTTATGTTTTAATTTGTGATCATAAGACCATACAAATTTGAGGGATGAAATGAAGAAAATGGAAAGTCTGTTTTGCTTGTTGAACATTATCATATCCATAAGTAGAATGTTGAATACTAATAACAGTGACTTGCGGTTACGAAAGTAATAAAAAATATTGCCATACCTACCTGTTGCTCCTTCCATCTCTTTTGAATGAACTTTGATGGATATTTTGTATGAATTTTTTTTTTGTATAGGTTTAATGAAAAATTTGCATGTTAGAAGGGTTCTGTTGTTGAATGATAGCTCCTTGAATTTGGCGATATTTTTAAGTTTCTCAACCCTTTCAGTAGATGCATTAATTGATAATCTTAAAAAATTATTATCTGTTTTTTAATGTGGTTTTTCTTTCAGCAAAAAAAAATTAATCCCTACCAGGGATTTTGATCCCGGACAAGTTTTTGCATTTCTTTCAACCAAAAAAAAATCAATCCCTGACAATTTGGGATCAAAATCTCTGATCCCGAATTAAAGAAAGATTTACACCTACATGAAACACGCACTTGCATTACACACTATTTACAAAACGTCATTTTGTGCTTTTGTGTGATTCTGTGATTTTCTTTTTCATTTGCATTCCGTTTGTGATTCTTTGCCTATCAAAGTTAGTTTTTGCTTTATTAAATTAAAATTATTTTTGACAAAATTAAATTTGACATCCCACACACACATTTGCAAACAAAAAACAAATCCTATCTGCGTTTCTTTTGCCAAGAAAATTCGTGATCCGGGATCAAAATACCTATTTGCAAAAGAAAAACGACATAAGAAAAGGCTGAGTACCCTGTTGACATGATCATTTTATTCCATAACCGTGGATCACCGTGCCTACATGATGAAGAAAAAAGCCTTTAATTTGACACTAACTTTTCTTGTCTCACACCCTAATAAATGTTTCATGTTGAATCGAAGAATATTTTTTGAAGCCTCCTTTTTACGAACACAAAACTTATGTACCTACCAGTCTCACTGGTTGGGCCTTACTATAACATCATGAGTAGGTAATTGTCATTTTAGTACAAAACACGTCTGATACTTTTTAGTTTTAGATGGCGGCACTGGTAGTTCTGATATATGTGTTCGCCAACAGAGGGCGAATTGTTGTTTGGGAGCTGGCTGATCGTTGACAAATGACAGATGAGATAACTGTTGATTTTGAAATTTTGTGAACATCGTCATGTGGGCGTATTATTTTTATTTTATAAATTGTAATTTATTTTTTCGTGGACTGAGTGGTTTAAAAAATTACAGATTGTAAAAGGTGGTTAAAATAGAGCTTCAATTAACCAGTGATTTATTCAGAAGTATAGCTGAAGTGCTCGAGGTACAAAATAGTAGAATGGGTATGTTTCGCTTTTTGGTTCCATGCATTTATGATTAGAAACATTTAAAACTCAGTACATAATTGCAAGGGCACATAAATGGGCTTTCTCTGTATCAAATAGTATCTCATTTTGTAAAACATTTTATAAAACATCACTCCTAAAGTCAAGCTCTTTTCTTACACTGAATTTTCGGACTAACAGCTTGAGTTTTCTAACCAATGCTCCATTACCTCGTGTAAAGTAGAATTGGGTGAACTATACTTTATGTTTATTTCTTAAGAATTCTTCAATATGAAAAGACTAGGTGTGGGCAATAATCATTTTTAAAAGTTAACTCACAAACTCTTGATGGTCTCCATCAAGGAGTCTTTCGGCTTCACTTCTTGCGCAGCTGTTCTCAAGGGACCATAAAAAAACATAGAAACCATGGATAGTTGTTGGGAACCCGCAGAGAGCAGAGAATAGATGCAATAATTGTTATACGTAGACGGAAGTTTTGAGAGATACCAGAAGGGCCAGCATTTAAAATTCAATAATTGTACGAGTTCGAAAGATCATATGAAATTTGAAGTCTTTAATGCCTCAAGTACATGAGACCCGTACCGTATTTAGCTTGTTCCCATCCTGCTGAACTAGGATAATAATATTGATCCGGCTACGCGCTAGAAGAACTTTCTAACAGCCTATAATTTTATCTTCAGAACTGTAACTTGTATATTTTGCTGGATGAGCCCTCTGTCCTTAGCTTTATTATTTTTCTTTTGATTTAATTGATTATGTATAAATTATTATTAATTATTAACTTTAATTTTTATATTAATCTATCTCAATTAAGTTGAAGCTTCTTATTTTAATATGTCTAAACTGTTGTTGGTACCTACTTAACATTTATATTTTAATTTTACTTAACTTCAATTTCAATATTTGTTTTGCCTTACAGTGCTAATAACGAAGACAATGAAGACTTTTCAAAGTGGAATGATTTTGTTGATTCAATAAAATCAAAATTAACCGTAAAGCAGGTTGTTGATGGTGTACGCGCTGGAGGTTGTTTAACCTTCGACTACCTCTTGCTAATTGTTACAGCCGAGTAAGTATTCATAACTTTATACAAAACAATTTTTCTGACATAGCCTAATTAACACAAAAAAAAAAAAAAAAAAAACAAATAAACACAAACTAAACTTATTCCTTTCAGTTCGTTGGCAGCTCTTGGTCTTATAGAAAATAATGCTTCAAATATTGTGGCTGCTATGTTAGTTTCACCACTAATGGGACCGGTTATGTCGATAACTTTCGGAACTATTATTTCAGATAGAGAACTGATAGTAAGTAAAATTTTCAAAGTAATAAATTGGCTTCCAAACTTTAGGTTAACTTGTACTAAAGGATGTGAGAGAGAAGACGTCATTGAACTTTGTTTAAGAAATAATAATTGAAATTCGTAATTTTCTTAAAACAACATACATACATAGAATAGACATGCATACATATTTTTTCGGTCTGACATTGAAGTTTCATTAGAGATTTATTAACTTTATTGATTAGAGAAAATTTCTTTTTGTAGGTAAAACTTTTTTTAATGCGTCTTCCGTTAAGGCAGGAGTAGTGAGTTTTTTTTTTTTTAATAGAAAGAATTTAAATAGCTAGTTGCTGAAGAATATAAATTAAATTTTTAATTTATTTGGGTTAGATTCTTATCTCGATACGATAATATGATAAAATTTGACATTCAGACTATTGATTCTAGGTACGCTCGTATTTTATGTAAGAATTTTTTCGAGACCGGTAAACGATTGTCTTATATATTATTGAAACTGTGAAAAGCTCTTAAGGACGATTGATAATACAAAATTTAATGCAGTAAAGTTTTCACACCCTTTCTTGACAAATCGTTATTCCAATTTTTTGCTGGAATGCAATAGTCCAACGGTGTTCCATCTTTGAAAAACTTTCCAAATAGTTGAAGAAGCTTTTTGGTTAATATTTTTTTTACCATTTAAGATAACATTAATTAAAAATCCAATTTCTAAGTCGAAATTTATATAAAAATGAATTTAAAACAAGTCTTTTCCAATTCAGCTAAAAAGGAAAGTAATTAAATTCTTTTACTTTTTGAAATATGAACTAAACTATAAATTATATTTATATGGCAGAATAACTGGGCTTGTCGGTATCTTCTTGTCTAAAAAGTAATTAAATTTCTCAGTTTTTTTTTGTTGTCATTGAGGGCTTAAAAGAAGAGCTGTTGTAACACGTAACATTCAATGTTTCTCTACCAACCGTTAAGCTCTGTGGCATTCTTAGCTTTCATAATGTCTTTTTCCCAAAACCAAATTACTGAAACCACCATTATACAATATTTGTGCTAGTTTCATGTTATGAATGCTTGGAATATCTTCATAGGCCTTCGTATTCAATTTCACCATCATCGTGATGATAATACCAGGGAATTAAAACAGAATTTCCTCTACCCTTCACCTCTGGCATCATAACAACGTCAGGCGAATGAATGTAGCATATATTCTTTAGGTTTTAGACCACAGGTATACCACACACAAGATGCATTTTCCCACACTTTTCACACAACATGGAATTAATTGAGGTAATATGCCATAAGATAACCATGGGAGTTAGCTTAAAATCGGGTGCAGTTGTCAGGGTGGTTCAAGAAGTCATTACTCTTTACCGCTTATCCTTTAGAATTTCATTTGCAAGGCTGCACTCTGACTATGAGTATGTTGATGTTCTAGTAAGGTGTCATCATGTTTATGGTGGGATTAAACTTAGGTTTTGTTTTTTAGTTTGAAAGACATTTCCCAAAGAAAAAACAGAAAGAGAGAGAGAGAGAGAGAGAGAGATAAATGACACTGTCCTGTCTTGAGCCACTTAACGGATGTAGCTGTAAAAATATGGTCTTAGTTATAATGGGAAACCACCATGTACTGCATTTCTATTTCCACTGAGTTTCTATTTCAAAAGGTCCTCAGAGGAAACGGAAGGTGGGAAGTTGAGTAACTTTCATAAACGAGCGTTTAAAATACTAACATAAAATAAAATATTTTCAGTAAGCAAGCGGCTCCACATAACTGCAACGGCTTTTGCCGTTGAAGTATTCAATGTTTTTTTTTTTATATTCACATCAGTTATGTACGTGGGAAGCCAAATAGTTATTTATATCTTATGTCTTATATCCCTCTTTTACTCAAGTACATATCTGATTTTTTTCAATAAGAATTAGTTCAAATAAACGGAACTGACTGTACATTGTGTTGTTTTTTTTGTTTTTGTAAAAAAAAATTGCTTGCAAGAAGATAAGATATACGTGAAACCCAGTGAGGGCTTGCTTTGAATGAACGCATGCAGTATTCTATCAATGAACGTCAAGGAGAATAATTTGCTTAGAAATTTTTGGCGTGATCAAAGAAGTATAACTTCTTACACGTGATGAATAATTATTTATAATGGTTTATTTTAATTTTAACGGTTCT
The DNA here is from genome assembly GCA_947049315.1 of Epistrophella euchroma. Classification (NCBI taxonomy): domain Eukaryota; kingdom Metazoa; phylum Arthropoda; class Insecta; order Diptera; family Syrphidae; genus Epistrophella; species Epistrophella euchroma. The sequence continues at coordinate 60,427,126 of OX346248.1, forward strand.
GTTTCTTAGATCTTGAGGCTTTGTTAGAGTTTGTTTTGTTCCCAATACGGATACAAGTGCTAATATGGTGTAGGATTTATGGTACGGGATTTTCAACTGGTTCTGAAGATGATCAATGTATGGCGGGTATAAAGGTTTTTTTCTAAAAGCTCCAACATTTTACAGGCCATTTATGCAGTTACATAAAAGTAGCGTCGATAACAGAATAAGCTATAGAATGACTACTCCGGGAAAAGTTGAAAATGAAAGTATCTTGGCCTAGTTTTTGAGTCAAGTTTTTAGGTAAATAAAAATAAAAAAAAGAAACAAAATTACTTATTGCCATTTACGATTCGAAAGTTTTTGTTTTTGAATTGATGTTTCCTGAATAAAGTAATCGTATGTTAAGAAGTAAGTATGTACCTACGTACATATATTTGTTGGTATGAAATCGATACACATTTTTTATTGGAATGTGAGGCAGCTATGTTTATTTTTAAAGCGATTTTCAATATTTAGTGATAATTTGTTCTATATTCTGATAGTTTTTGATTTGATTTTCACTTATCATCAAAAACAATGTTCAAAGAAATATTTTTTATACAATTTCTATTCACATTATTTGTATTTCTATTGATAAAAGAAATTAAAATAACAAATAGTAGGTATATGCCCCAAAAACATGTAAAGGATTTTTTGTATTAATTTTTATCCAATCAGCTAATGGAAGGTGTTTAGCCCCAAGCATCACTCTTAGTCGAGATCGAATTGCACATCCATCGACGAAAAACATCCATGCTCTGTTAAAAATATAAAAAAAAAATATATTACAAAATAGTTAAACTATATGTAGTTTAAAATTGATGAATTGAAATATAAATTAATAAAATTTAATCTTTTTATTTTCTTTTGCAGAAAGTCGGATTCATCTCTCTAGGCTTGGGTATGTTCATTTCATGTGTATTTGGATTTATTTTCGGTCTCATTGTGGGCACAACCGAAATGCCTTGGGGATCAGGCGATTGGCCAACAGAAGAAATGCGTGGCAGGTACGAAGTCTTTATCATCATCATTTTTATATTTCATGAATTTAGTACTAAGGTATAAAGGCAAAACCTAGAAAAGTAGGTTATGCATTTTTAAGAAATAAATTCAAGAGCACCTTATTTTTGAAGGAAACATTGTCACATGAAAGGTTTGGCAAGTTTAAGTGCAAAAAGCAGATATCTATAAGTAAACTAAATCGGACAAAACTAGGCTTTATATTAATATTGATCTCATTTCAAAATCTTGTTTTAAATAAGTAGCATTGTGAAATGTTTCAATGTCAAAAATTCAACCTTTAGCCAAGTCAGTTTTCTCAAGCCCTCTGAGATCTTAGAGACCTTAGCAATCTCAGAAATCTGAACGTAATTCTTCAGTGCGATTCCTCACTTTTCCTGCAAAAATCTGAGGCTAAAGTTTTTTGGATTCGTTTGATTAATTATTTTTTGCCGCAGTTGATTGATTACTAAAAATGAGATGGAAATTGGTTTTGACTTCTAGCGGAGAATTTTTTTTCATGTTTCCCCTCCTGCTCAGTGAAGCTGACGGAGCTTGCTGAGTGAGATCTCAGTAACGTTAACTGGCTAATTACTTGGCGTGTTCAGGAAAATGAAGTCTCAGTATTTGTCCACGTCAACAAGAGAACAAGCCAACGCCAATTTTTTTTCCTCAGAGTTTTGACAGCAAAACTAAGAAATTTTGCTGAGGAATCCTGTTTATGTAACTGAGGCAAGGCGCTCACTGAAGTGTTGACGAAGTGGAGTGGTGAACAAGTGGATTGGCGATGGAGTGGCGGCGAATTGATACGAAAGTGATTTAACGCGCACTGCGGTGGCAAAATTGTACGTTCACCAGCTCTCTGTCTATAAGTCAATAATCACAAGCATACTCTTACAAAAATCCACTTAGTCACCTCACCACTTGCCACTTGAAAATTAAACATGCAAAATATCATGCCACCGCCACTCTACTTTGATGAGCGCTTCTTCATTTAATTACATAGGTTTTACCAGTCCCATCTGCTACTTAGTCACCACGCCACTACCATTCCACTTCGTAACCAGTTCACTGAGCGCCTTGCCTGAGATTGCTGAAGGCTCTGAGATCTCATTTTCCTGAACATGCCTATTGAAATTTCTCAACAACAAAATCCCTTATGCCGAAATCTCGCGAGTTTCGTAATTAACAAACTCCGGAACTCTTCCAATATTAAAGTTTTACAAATTAAAATCTTGAAAGTTATAAATCAAGCTTTATGTTTATAAATTCTATCAAAATCCAAAGAAAAGAGGTGGATATAACGAGAATTCCCTATATTTGCAAGAAAAGAAACAGGAAGGCTTACGTTCAATCGTGGATGGCAAAATTTTCAAGATTTATGTTTGTGAAATTTTAATATTCCGAGATTTCGATATGGGGGATTTTGTAAGTACGGTCAATAATAGCCATAACCCGAATCGAACAGCTCTTCTTTTGACGATATGGTACATAGATCGTCCAATAAAGAATTAGCTTACGTTTCAGTAAAACTTTAGAATTTGTTAAAAGGCATTTAGATTGCAGTCAAATAGAATTTATTTTCCGACAAGTCAAAGCTTAAAAATAATAAAATTCTTGGCCATAAGCATTTCGAAACCTACTTTTGATGGCACTTGCCAGGACCCATCTCGGTTTCTAGTTAAAGTAAGCAGCTTTCAGTTATGTATGCACCAAATTCGTTGAGTTTGCGCACCACCATCTTTTTCTACTGTGTTATATATGTACCTCGCCTATCAGTGGGCGCTGCTGTACATACAAATTTAGTAAAGAAATTTATAAAATTCGATAATTTTCCCACGAGACAAAATTCCCCTCTCATCCTTGCATTTGCGGTATCCTATCTTTATTATATACGAGTCACCTAGTTAAATTTTCAAATTTACTTTTTTATTTTTTTTTTAGCTAAAACACATTTTATGAATACAAATTTGTTGTTTTCGTCAACTAATAGGTATGCTTCCACCTGACAAAATTCATCAGAACCACCTTTTTAATTTGCTTCAAGGGAGTTTTTTTTTTTTTTTTTTTGTAATTTATCTTCACTATACAAAATGGTTAATTTTGTTTTTCACTATCGTTCGGACACCTTCCATAACACTGGCTATGCGATACTTCACTGATTTACCTTTTTTTTTGCTGCTAAGAATGTTTGGTATTTTGATGTTAGAGATAGACATGACAGGGAACGGACAAGTCAAGAGTATACATTATGTATGTAAATGTTTTTAGTAAAATTCTTCGTATCCACAAAATAGTTAAATACAATTTTTTCGTGGTAATAAGGTAGCCTTTGAGATTAATTTTTCCTTTGAAGTGTTGTTTTTGATTTCTCTTCAAACTTTAAATATTAAAAAAGAATTTTGTGATAAAGATCAAAATTTAATTACAAAAAAAAAAAAAGAAATCCGTGACTTTCATGGCATGATGGTTCCTAGAGGAGTGGTCTTGGAATAAAGGGTTGCTGATATATTTTTGCGAAATCTACTGTTAGTGTAACTGCCATCAGAACCTTTAAATTTGCTGTTCGATTAAAATTTGCTGGTATGCCTGTTCTGCTTGCTGTATTTTTTACTGGCAAATTGACCAGTGTAAAGACCTGGGCCCTATTGCACCAACAACTTATCATTATCACTAATAACTTAGCAACTTGTCATGAATATTGATATGATTTTGTTGCGGTGGGTTGAAATTTGGACCGCGGACATAATGATGAACCTTAAGTCCGTTATAATAGAAAATTCCCCGGGAAATGTACATACATTATGTCAAATGTCCCGAATATTCAAAACTCTCATTCCCTCGATAGAAGGTAAACATATTCTATCGGAGAATTCGGAATAGGAATATTCTACTCTCGAAAGATTACGTCTCCGGTGAGTTTTTTCCTGGGGAATATGATGAATTGGGCAGATTATCTCACGGGAAATTATGTCGTCATACCGTAAGAAAATCTTATTGGCATTCATGATGAGTTGTTAATTAATTAGTAATAAGTTGTTGGTACAATAGGTTCCCGGTCTATAATAATTACCAAAAGGCCTGTAGATTTACTGAAAGACAGTTAGAGGAAAGTGGCAAAAAACTGTTATATTTTAACCTTAAACCAGTTCTTATCAAATAACAAACAGTCTAAAGAAGATCGGATAACCACTATCTTAATAAGACATCAACTATGAAATCTGCTAATCAGTATCCCAACTAATTCGTTAGGATAAGAAATTCTGGTTTTACAATATTAAATAAATAAGCAACTTTTTTATCACACAATTTTAATCAAAATCAGTTAACTTTAAATTTAAAGTCAGATATTAAATAAATAGCTTAAATAGAGGTTGTGTTTGTTAACTAACTCTTTTGGTAAAACAAGTTTCACACACGTTTAAAGGTAGACCAGGCATTCATATATGAGAACAATATATCATTAAAACCTTTTGAATCCCTAGTTCTTCCAAGTTTCCAAAACCTACCCTTATTTGTTATAGTGACACTTCGAACCTTTTGCTCGGGATAATTTTTGTTTTCCTTAAATGTTCCTTGCAAGTGAAACAAACAAAACTTACTTCCTATTGACAGAATTTCTTTAATGTGGTTTACCGAAATTTGCTGGAAAATATGGGTGGATTGGTTTTGGGGTGACATTTTAATATTCAAGATCCAAATATAGGATTTCTATAGGCATATCGTATTTTCATGAGCTTTTATTTCATTTTTCTTCAAAAAAAAAAACAAACAAAACGAAAAAAAGGCAGGAAAATTAATCTTCTAATGACGACGACGTACGGAATTTTGTTTTTATCTTATTTATTTTAATACAGAGGCAATGTTCGTTCACTTTGGATGGCCTTACCGTGGGCGCTTACATCGGGTACAGGTGTTGCTGTTGCCTTATTACAAGGATCAACTGGACCGTTAATTGGTGTTGCTATATCAGCATCCTTGCTACCGCCGGTGGTTAATTGTGTAAGTAAATCCTTTGGAAAACAGAAGAAAAAAAAACTTATATTATTTGTCTCGTGTTTTCATTTTGTTTGTTTTCGTAAAATATCCTTTTTCTAATTAAAATTTGTTTTAGAAGAAAAAGAAAAACCACAACACAGAAGGGAATTTTAAGGCTCTGTCAATGAATTTAAGGGTTGCTATGATGGTTGTTTAAGGTTTTAAATTGAAATGACCTAAGGTCTGGAATTTTTTAAAGATTACGGGATATTAATTAACTTTAGCTTTTTGATATTTTTTTTTTGTTTTTCTTTCAATAATTGATAAAGAAAATTGTATATTTATGTATTTATTTGCATATAAACTAATGTATGTATATGTATGTGTAGGCCCATCTACTTTCTTATTCTCGTCGCTCTCACATTGGGAGCCATGGATCTATCGAATTCTAGTCTTGGTTACTTTAACTACCCCACTCAAGTGATTTTCAAATATTGCAAGCCGATTCCTGTCCTAATTGGAAGCGTTTTGATACAAGGCAAGAAATATGGCGTGCTGGATTTTCTTGCACCTATCGCTATGTGCCTCGGATTGACCTTGTTCACTCTAGCAGATTCGCAGGTATCTCCAAATTTCAACACCTTTGGCGTGGCAATAATTTCTATAGCATTGCTTTGTGATGCTGCCATTAGCAATGTTCAGGAGAAGGCTTTGCATGAGCACAAAGCTCCCAGCAGTGAAGTTACTACTTATTCGTTGTTATGATTCTCAGCGGGAACTTTACACCAGGACTGCAATTCTGTTTGGATTTCCTAACAGAAACTTTCGGCTATATAGACTGAGAGCCCACAGTAATTGTTGGGTTTGATGTATAGCAAAAATTCAATAATGCAGTTAGATAGGTCTTTACTTTCTATTCGCAAATGTGCAAGTCTTGCAAGCTGTAGTTGGGGCGTTGCTGCAATAAAAATGCATTTCTTTCTGAAAGCCCAGATAAAAGGTAAACCATTTGGCCCTACCGAGGTAACCGTCGGAGCGGAATTCTCTCCGATTTCCTATGAATCGGAGACATTTAGCTGATCGGAGAACTACCTCGAAGCAAAATGTCTCCGATTCGTAGGAAATCGTAGATAATTCCGCTCCGACGGACGGTTACCTCGATAGGGGCGATTAAAAAAAAATATATTGAATAAAAGAGCTGAATACCATAAACATGAATATGGGGGTCCAAGACCTCTTAGGTGGGCTTTCTTTATTTATGCAAGACGCACTATAAAAAAGAATTTTCAAGTGCGTCTTACATACAGAAGGCCCCACCTAAGAAGTCTTGGACCCCCATATTCATATCTATGGTATTCAGCTCTTTTATTAAATATACATAATTTTTTAAGTGATATATCTTTTATCTGGGCTTTCAGAAAAAAATGCATTTTCAATGCAGCATTATTTGCAAACGCCCCAATTACGGCTTGCATATTTGCAAATAAAAAGTAAAGACCTATCTTATTTCATCATTGAATTTTTGCTATACCTCACACCCAAAAATTGCTGTGGCCTCTCGGTATAATTAATACATTTCTGTTCAGCTTATCCGGTTACTTAGGAATACAAATTGTCTTGGCTTTGGAGGTTACAATCGCTATTTCCTTTGTGTTCTTTAGTTAACCAATTACCATGCAGTATTTGTGGTCTGGACGTATAGTGGTTTTTGGAATCAATATTAATGTTTATAGCAAAAAAAACCTTTAGTTGACTTTCTGTTACGTGCTTCTGAAGAGTAAAAATTTTCTATATTTACTTTGTAGGACATCCAATCAAAGGTACCTCATGGTGTAAAATGTTTGTTTTACGTTTTAATGAAATTGTTTTAAATTTTAATGAAACTAGATATATACCAAGCATTTTTAGAGTTAACGCCTAAACAGTTTGAGTCAATACGAAATACATATCCTGTAGTGCCTCGATAATGTGAACTAATTATACAAGACGTTTTCGCATTTTAGAGCAATTCACATTACTGGAAATTTTTTTCAGTGCTTAGAAACTGATTAAAACAACAATATGTACGTACACAGCTGGCAGTAGTAGACACTCTCTTGACCGCAGCTGCATTCAAAACCTTGAAATATGTCTAGACAAATAAGAGTTAATAAAGTTTCTAATATCTCACTCAAAACTAACAAAAGAAAAATATTTATATGTAAAAAAAAAATTAAAAAATAATTTCACATTTTAGAGTGCAAAAATTTCGAAAATTCACATTATATAGATGACAATGAAAGTTTTGGCGGTTCACATTATCGTTAATTCACATTATCGAGGAACTACTGTACCTACAGAGAAAATCCATAGCAGGGAATTTTTAATTCTGCATCCCACGGCTTCTACAGTTGGCCAAACTTTGAATTCTACTCATACAGAGCGAAAAATTAAAAACAAAATTGTAGACTGTAAAAATTGAAAATTTCTTATAACATAAGAAAAGTGTACCTTAAACCCCTTTTATTGTTTGTTTGAAAAAATTCTAAAAATCTTCTCTAATTCTAGGGACTCTTTTGGGCTTTAGCATGTATTTGGTTGATCTATCCGGATATAAAACTGCCACATTTAAAAGGAGAAGCATATACGGGAAATTCATCATATCCATTCATCTATACCAATTATTTACCTACAGAATTTCTTGTTAATGGCATTGTATCGGGATTATTGACAGTTGTAAATGTGATTTGTATTTTCATAACTGCTATTATTATACTCAAAATCAAGGAAGTTTCAGCACCATACACGGCGAGTCCAGATCTTAAGCGGTAAGTTTTTTTTCAAACCCTGTATTGAAATTTCAAATAAAATTTTTAGCGTGAAATCTTTTATTTAACATTTCACATTCCTTTTTTTATTAAACAAAGCTTATTGTTTGAATTATGTACGCACGGTGGTAATTTTTTTGTATTTCTGTAATTTTTATTTAACTATTTTTCTTCTTAATTAATTTTCAGATTCTGGGAAACTGATCTTCGTACGGTGCGAAAGACTAACCGATCAACTATAAGGAATAGGAAAAATACTTTCCGGGAAAAATTATTGCAGTAAGTAAATACCTTTTGCGATATTTAGCAAGCCTGTCACAAGTTAATGTGATGTAACTAGTTTCCACCCCATTTTGTGTCTTTACATTGACTCTACTACTTTTTTTTTCTAGGGCCGACAGCTTGCAAGAACCAAGAAGTAAAAAATTGGATACAGTGCTTGAACAAGCGATTAAAGAAGCTTCCGATGATGTTACATTTAAAAAGGTCAAACGAATGAGCTATTCGAATAATGCGGTTGGCGAAGTAAGTTAAATTTTGATTCCCGAAATTCGCGAATAATCAAAATCCTCAGAAACATAACCCAAATAATCATAGGATAGAAAAATGAAAATTTTAACACTGACAGCACAAAAAAGAAGACTAATTTAATCGATACACATCTCATTGATACCAAATTAGCCAGTCTAATTGGCTGAAAAATCAAAAGCACTCCATTTTTTGTTTTAATTTACAAACTGCGACAAAAGTAACTAATTGAGCAAGCGAGTTCACTCGAACAATTGCATTCACATTTCTTAAATTGCTTAGATCTCTGAAATTTCATAAACCTTAATTGGATAAAATAATAGGTAGCATTTATCTACTTTCGAACTTCCGGTTCTAACATATTAATTAACAAAGCGCAGTTTGTATCTTAATTTTGAATATGAAGCCTTTATTCTCTCGCATTCACAATATTAGATGTGCAGGTAGAGATGTGTGGGATTTGGACATACATACATACATATCTAGACTTTCGCAAATTCAAACATGCTTTTGCTCTTAAATGTTTTTGTTGACAATAAAATTTAATGCTATTTTATTTACCATCTAAATTAAATTCATCTGCTGACGTATTTTCTCAATATTTTGCAGTTGACACAACGATTAGCCCAAGCAGCTGGCTTGAACAGCAATCAATCCAACATCATCAATCCGACAACAGCCGATGCCATGGATTCCGTGCGCAATTCAAAATTAAACGTTGACCTTCAGGCTTTGGATAAATTGGTGTCCTCTTTGTTGGAGCATCACCAACAACAATTGCAACCCGGAGGAGCATTATCTACAGGAGCATCAATGAAATTGAATCGTCGACGTCCATTGTCACGTTCGGCCAACCATTTTATGTACAGCCCTTCAACAATGGCAACCAATGAGTTTGGCGGTGGAAATAATTTAAGCCTCGCAGCAATTAACAACAATGCCTCTGGTGCCGGGGGTGGCAGCACCAGCTCGAGTAACAGAAACTCGAGTGCCATTCAACACACTGCACTGATGCCAACTATTTTGGAACAAAATCGAAATCCTGTAGGCAGTTCGTGGTCATTGGATCGATCTGCTGCGACAGCTGGTGTCCGGAATGTCCTCAACAGCATTTCGAATGCACCGCATCGACTTAGCCAAAGCCTCGGTTCCAATCACGACGAGGAGAACGTCAGTTTGACCAAAAACATCCTTGATTAGAAAACCCTTATAATGTTTTCAACATTTTAACATAATCAATTGAGTATTTGTGTCTATAGAATTAAATAAATGGTCACGCACCGCAGCACGGATCTTGTTTTAACTTGGAATTTGGCCACGGGTCAAGTGTTGCATTGTGGTTGAGCAATTCGTGTTCCACATTTTAATTGAACATGGCATTAGTTTTAACGTAGGTATATTTGTCGACCTAATTTCGCTGCACCTTTAAATGAATAGGCACCGAATGCAAAGCAAACTTATTACGATTCAAAACCTGTGGTGTGAAATAAATATGTGCAAAACATGTGCTTCATGGTGAAGCGTAGGCATATCTGCAGAAATGGCTATAACAATGCGGAATTTTCGTATAGAGGAAAACGAAGTTCCGCTATACGCTATACCTAACAGATTGCACACACCGTGCTAAAAGCATTAGCAGCTTTAATTTTTTACACTATTTAATTTACTGCACTATTTTTGACTGCGCTGTCTTTGGCTGCACCTTTTTTTGGCCCCTCCCCTTTTTCGGATACACCTCTTTTAGCAACGCCTCCTTTTCGTAAGGGACCTTTTAGATCACGTCCCATTATGGCCACAACCCTTTTTACCAGGCGGGCTACGGCCGATTTATTTCAACCACGCCTTTTTTGGCCACGCCCCTATTCTATGAAAGTTCGGCTCGTATATTTGAACATCAAGAACGAATTGCCGATGTTATGAGACATTTTCGGGAGTTTTTTCAAAAATTTTCACACCAAATTTTATCGATCGAAATACTGGAATTTTCTTAAATTTCCAGTTGAAAAATGTTTAAACCGTTATATTGAAGCTTGTGGTTGACGTACCAAAAAGTTTGGTATACCAAAATGACCGCTGATTGGTCAAGATTATAATGATATGCGAATTGTGAAAATCGGTTGGAAAATGGCACCGCAATTTTCAATTTTGTCAAAAACCATCCTTTTTTGCTTTCCAAGCCTCTAAGTCGTGAAAATTGTATGGGCACCCATACATTTTCCATAACGGAAATATTCGTGAGCAATGTAGCTTTCCATAGACACCTCAACTTTAGAGATCAGAGCAGTATTTTCCGAGAAAAACACGATTTTGTGCAGCATAATTGGAAATTTTCCATTATTTCATACATTTATCCAGTAAAAATTATCGAACATAATTTAGTACGTCAAATCTTTGAGTGGTCAAAAAAAGCATGGTAGAAAAAGGGCAGTGGTATAAAAAGGCCGTGGTAAAATGGGGTGGTCTAAAAAAAAGGGAGGGGGGTCTAAAAAGAAGCATACCTAAAAATGGGGGGGGTGAGCTATAATAAACAAAAAAATAACCGTGCCCCTCTTTTGACCATGCCTTTTTTTAGCCTACTCTTTGTTTTTGACCACGCTCTTTTTGGTCGAGGTACTTTGCAGGGTGTTTTTTGCATAAAATGCGTCTACCTTATAGAGCTTGTAAGTTTGGTTAAAAAAAGGATAAAACCGTGTGAAAAGGGGTCTATTTTCATTGAAACATCATTTTGGAAGTTAAACAATGATTTTCTAGCGTTGCAGGCAATTTTTGGAAAATTTTTCATAATTTTTCAAACATCGAATTTTATCGATCGAAAGACTGGAATTTTCTTAAATTTCCAGTTGAAAAATGTTTAATCCGTTATATTGAAGCTTGTGGTTGACGTACCAAAAAGTTTGGTATACCAAAATGACCGCTGATTGGTCAAGATTATAATGATATGCGAATTGTGAAAATCGGTTGGAAAATGGCACCGCAATTTTCAATTTTGTCAAAAACCATCCTTTTTTGCTTTCCAAGCCTCTAAGTCGTGAAAATTGTATGGGCACCCATACATTTTCCATAACGGAAATATTCGTGAGCAATGTAGCTTTCCATAGACACCTAAACTTTAGGGATCAGAGCAGTATTTTCCGAGAAAAACACGATTTTGTGCAGCATAATTGGAAATTTTCCATTATTTCATACATTTATCCAGTAAAAATTATCGAACATAATTTAGTACGTCAAATCTGGGAATGGTCAAAAAAAGCGTGGTAGAAAAAGGGCAGTGGCATAAAAAGGCCGTGGCAAAATGGGGCGGTCTAAAAAAAGGGGGGGGGGTCTAAAAAGATGCATACCTAAAAAAGGGGCGTGGGCTAAAATAAACAAAAAAATAACCGTGCCCCTCTTTTGACCATGCGTTTTTTTAGCCCACTTCCTGTTTCTGACCACGCTCTTTGGTCGCAGTACTTTGCAGGGTGTTTTTTGCATAAAAAGCGTCTACCTTATAGAGCTTGTAAGTTTGATTAAAAAAAAGGATAAAACCGTGTGGAAAGGGGTCTATTTTCATTGAAACATCATTTTGGAAGATAAACAATGATTTTCTAGCGTTGCAGGCAATTTTTGGAAAATTTTTCATAATTTTTCAAGCATCGAATTTTATCGATCGAAAGTCTGGAATTTTCTTAAATTTCCAGTTGAAAAATGTTTAAGCAGGTATATTGAAGCCTGTGGTTGACGTACGAAAATGTTTTATATACCAAAATGACCGCTGATTGCTCAAGATTATAATGATATGCGAATTGTGAAAATCGGTTGGAAAATGGAACCGCAATTTTCAATTTTGTTAAAAACCATCCTTTTTTGCTTTCCAAGCCTCTTAGTCGTGAAAATTGTATGGACACCCATACATTTTCCATAACGGAAATATTCGTGAGCAATGTAGCTTTCCATAGACACCACAACTTTAGAGATCAGAGCAGTATTTTCCGAGAAAAACACGATTTTGTGCAGCATAATTGGAAATTTTCCATTATTTCATACATTTATCCAGTAAAAATTATCGAACATAAATTTGTACTTCAGATCTGGGAGTGGTCAAAAAGAGCGTCGTCGAAAAAGGGGAATGACATTTAAAGGGCGTTTGTTATTTTTTGGCATCCTTTAAGCCACGCCCACCGAAAAAGTGGGGACCACCTAAAAAGAGGCGTGGCCAAAAAATTATTTTTAAAAGGGGCGTTCCCGAAAGGATTTTTAAAGAGGGATGGTTTAAAAGGGTGTGTCCAGCAAAATGTGGTCTAAAGGGGGCGTGGCTAAACGTTTGCATTCGTGTAGACCACGCCGCTTAAGCGTGCTCCTCTTTTTAAGCCACTCTTCTTTTCGACCACGCTCTTTGTGGCTATAACTCAGAAAATTCTGCTTCGATTTTCAAATTTGAGGTGTCTATGGAAAGATACATTTGTCAGCAATTTTTTACTTATAAAAAATTGATAGGTGTCCATACAACTTTAATAGCTAAGATGCTTGGATAGCAAAAAAGGCAGGTTTTTCACAAAATTGCCAATTTGATTTCCATTTTCCAACCAATTTTCAAATTTTGTACATTATTGCAATCTTGACCAATCAGCCGTAATTTTGGTATACAAAACTTTTTCATACCTTAAGGAGGGGCAAATTCTATTATTCCATCAGCAATCGTTATGACAACATTTTTTTTGTTCACGACAAATTAATTGTTTTCCGCATCAACTCCTAGTTTTTCCAAGCATCCTTTGTGAGAGATGATGATGGTCACCAGGGAATCCAAGCGCATAAAAAAACACAAATTAATATATTAAAAACAAATATTTTTTTTAATTAAACCTCACTCGCCTTTTCACAAAATATTACATATTCATTAAAATTACATTTACAATATTCATTCAAACTATAGCATATTATTATATACAAATCGTAACTATCTAGCTTACCATAAAAATAAAAATAAATGTTAAATATTAAATTTATTTTATAATTAAATCATTAAATGTTTTTTTTCTTTTTTATTATAAATTTTTTTTTTTGTAATCGAAGTGTACTTTTTTTAGTCATGAAGCTGGAAAAACTTCGCCTCAATCCACACACATGTTAATAATAAATACAAGATTTTATTTATCTAGTATACTATGTACAGAAATTTATGGAATAAATTCATTTTCATAATCTTAAAAAAAACTATTTTTTATTTATTTTTTAGAAAAAAAAAATTAAATCGATTAAAAAAAGTTTGCATTTATAGCATTTTTGTTTTTGATTTTCTTAAATGCAGTTGATGTATTTTTGTGTAGATGTGTATTTCTATTATAAAATGATATAATTTTTATAGTGTCTAGTTTGTCCATTGAGTGGCGCAGGGCTTTAGCACAGCTCAGCTGAACTGAGATTTCTTGGGTACGAATTTACATGCAATAAGTTTGTGTTCGTATCTTGTTCTTGTGCTGGCTGGCTGGGCTTGGGTGATTTTAAATTTTCCTATTCCACTCGAATGCAAACAAAATTCAGTCTAGCTCCTGCTCCTGCTCGGCATCATCTTCCATTATTACCTCGTGGAGAACGCTGATGCGTGTCCTGAGAGTTGAACAGGATATTGTTATTGGAATGGTACCACTCGGAGGAAGGGGTGGCGGTGGTATGCTAATAACTTCATGGGCTCCCAAGTCAGATTCCACGGGTATAGCGCAACTGTCGCATTCATTTGATGTTGACGTCAGATTTGGTGGTGGTGGTGGCGCTGGCGTTGGCGGTGTCGATGTCGTTGTCGATGAAGAAGGCAATGTTGTGGAAGGTCTACCTACGTGAATCAGTGTGGAAGGAGGAGAAGGAACATCGTTCGTTCGATTTAATAAATAATCCAGGTCATGAGATATTCTATCGAGCATCCCATTCGAGGAGGCATCCAGGTCCAACACTCCGAGTGCTTTGTTTTCAGCTGACACGTCCCCAGTATCAGCCGATGTGAAACTTTCTTTCATATTGTCGGTCCTGTTTTGTTGCAGTCTATCAGCCAGGACACCTGTGTCTCGGGTCCTTTCGGCGTGGTCCATGGACGAGGATGTTATCATGATAATGGGTGGGTGTAGCGTTGATGTTTGCCGACTCATATAACTAGTGTCTGTTGTTGATGACGCTGACGCCGAGGAGCAGGGTGGCGAAATCGATGTGCCAACAGCAGCGGGCATATGATCGAAGGTGTGAGTGAGTTTTTGTATCTCGGCAATGGTGACATGCTTTTGGGATTGTGGTGCTGCTTGTGTTTTCGTTAATGAAGTAGTCATTGTTGGCAGATTTTCCACAAATGGTTTAAAATGTTGAATGTCGTTGGGCTTTGCTGATGACATCGTCGTCGCCGGCATACTTGTACGTATGCCAATAATGCTGTCTGTAAGTAAAACAAAAAACAATTTATAATGTCAAAAATAGCTTGATGATATTAACACTTAGTATAAATATTTAATGTCGTGCCATTGCAGTTAAAATTGTTGTTTGTCTTTTATGTCAATGAGTATAGGGAAGATGAGTTGTTGTACAACCAGAAATGTAACGACAGGAGTTTTTTCAAATAAAATAAAAAAAAAAGACGCTAAATTTCTTTTTGTTTGTAGGTAGGTGTTATTAAATCAGACCCAAAGTTTATCCTCGTATCATTCACCGCCCAGAAGGTCCATACACAAGAGGGCATAGGCATCAGTCAAAGGAGAAATACAATATTTCACTCAAAGATATTTGTCGTCAATCGAATTCAAATAAATGCCAGACAGATGTATCAATTCAAAATCAGTTACATACAAAGCAATCAGTAATTCAGTTTTGCAATTGATTGTCAAAAAAGAAATATTGAAAATAAAAACGATTTTAAGTGGCGACGACACTGGGGTAACAATCCACTATGTCTGGGGCACTTTGAAAGTAAAGAAAAAGACTTTCTGGCAAGGAAAACATTTTTATCAGGGAAACTACATAGGTTTAAACGTTAGACAAACATGCAGAAGGTTGGATTTTATTGATCCGCAGGGTTTAAGCCATGCAAGAATTTTTTTCGCCATCCAATTGGGCACCTCAAATTTTTAAATCGGTTTATTTCAATTCCTATTGGTTGGAGAGAAAAAGTGTATGGATTTAGAACTTGAAACTTGGATCATTTCTTGTGATAGGTCAACCCTTTCAACTTTCCGTACAGCACATGATGAATGTCATTCTTCACCTTACTTCACTGTATAAAAACGTTACCATATGTAAACTGCCTACGAACTAAGAAGGATGGATAACTTTCAATCGAATGTGACGAGGTCAACTTTTATTCGAAATATTACTTGGTACAATAGCGGGTGTTCGGCAGTTAGAATAAGTTGATAGAACTATAGAAGTACCTATACCTACCATGCCCAATAAATAGAACCTCGGCAGGGTGTGTCCCATAAACTTAACTGCTATACATCTACTGCCTTATTCATAAACAAAAAATGGTTATTTCAGCTCTCGTGTTCAGGGAAACTACACCATGGAATAACAATTTTCCGTACTCAAATGAAGCAGTAAGCAATTGCCTTTTTTTTGAGTCCGGAAAATTCGTATTCCATGGTTTAGTTTCCCTGAACACGAGAGCTGAAATAACCAATTTTTTTTTATGAATAAGGCAGCTAGAGTGAGGAACAATGGAGAACGCTGGTGGAAATCTTAAAAGACACCGGCTTAAATGGCTTGAAATAATAAGGCGTGTGAACAACGGGTGACTGATAGCCCTCGAGTCTACCCATAATTTAAAACTAAGGTAAGGAAGAACACCACTTTCTGGGTTATTTTGAAAATCTCGAGGAGACCTTTGTGTCCCTGTGAATATTTTATCTTTCGAATAATTTCTTGAATTCTTTTAAGAATCTCTTTCGCATTAAATTTCACTCGAACTAAAATCAATTTAATCAAAGCGAGATTCCGTTCGAAAATCAATTCCTGATAACTTCGGGCTTCATTATCGTTTCGCAATATTTTCGATGGAGGAAAATATTTCCAGGGAAATTTTTGTTCACGATAACCGCGATACCAATGCAAATCGATAAAGTGCCGTGCATTTCATAAAGAATTTTGTCAAATAATTTAAATAAAACTAGCTGACCCGACAGACGTTGTTCTGTCTTAGCTATGAATTTTAAAATTTAACTGGAATAGATTAAGACCCATAAAAAAAAAAAATCTAGCCGAACGTGTTACACACTGATAAATTTTGATATTTCCATTTTTTTGGGGACCTTTGTAACCTATCACATGTGGATATAAGAAGAGAGAGGTGAAAAAATCATCTTTATTAATCTTTCCCTGTGATTTTAGTACCTATACATAATATGTATAACATTACAGACCGTTTAAAATAAATAATAAAGCATTAGCAGTCACTGTGGCGTATACGTACTATTTTTTCTAGATTATATTATAGTTAGATT
Source organism: Epistrophella euchroma (assembly GCA_947049315.1). Lineage (NCBI taxonomy): Eukaryota > Metazoa > Arthropoda > Insecta > Diptera > Syrphidae > Epistrophella > Epistrophella euchroma. Next base: position 60,443,912 of record OX346248.1, read on the forward strand.
TAAAAATCTGTACATGGCCAGTTCAGGTTTCTCAAGCTCACTGAGATCTCAGAGATCTCAGCAATCTCAGAAATCTGAACGTAATTCCTCAGTGAGATTCCTCACTTTTGCTGTCAAAAAACTGAGACTGATATTTTTTGGATTCGCTTGCTCAATTATTTTTTGTCGCAGTTGATTAATTAATAGAAAAGAGATGGAAATAGATTTTGACTTCTAGCGGAGGAATTTTGTTCAGGTTTTTCCTTCAGCTCAGCGGAGATGACTGAGCTTGCTCAGTGAGATCTTAGAAACGTGAACTGGCTAAATTAGATATATTTTGAAATCACAAACCCCTCTTAAGTCAAAATAAGTCTTTATGTGAGTTAAAAGTCAGAGTTTGTTGTTTAAAAAAAAAAAATGAAATCGATTGCGAATTTTATCTCACTAAAATTTGTTTGTCTTCTAATCATTGACAAAGCAGTTAAATTTGTTGCATAATTTCTATAGATTAAGCTATTCTTAATACCATCTACATATGAAGGGTTCACAGCTGTAGTAATCCAAATCAGAAAACGTTAAATTCGAAGATATTTACAGGTTAAGCAAATACACTGTCATTAATTACTAAACTAATATTTTACTCGTATTGCAGGCAAATTTATAGTTTATTCTCTAAATTTTCTTATGATTTAAAAATAAAATCAACGAAACACGGAACATTTAATACTAGTTTTAAAGGTTTTTTTTTTTTTTTTGTATGACTTGGTTCGATACATCTGTGAACCCTTTATATATAAAACTACATATAGGAAGAACTACCCGAAATTCTACATCAATAAAAACAGATAAGTTATTCATTTTAAAAGGATGCATTAAATTATGGAAATCGCTTGATGTTCAGCCGAATTATGCACGTACAAATAAAGACCCAATTCAGAAAGTATGACTTTTACGATTTACCGGGCAAATTTTCCAGCTTTCGGCTACCTAGTGTATTTACCTGGGGGACATTCTGTATAGGAAAGAAAAGCGATCAAACGATTTCGTTTGTGCGAAGGATTTACATAAGGATTTGAAGCAAATCTTCGCACAGACGAAAACGTTTGTTCGCTTTTCCCATACAGAATGTCACCCCCGTTTCAATACGAATCCAACAGAAAGATCTGAATGTAAATTGGATAAAGAAAAGAAATAAATATTTAATTCAAAATACTTTCGTCGTATCAAAAAACAGAAATAATTTGGGAACTATTATTGCGAGAGTCTATTCGGAATAAAACAATTATTACAAATTTGCAATAAGCTTCTGTATCGATACACTACCAATTTCGTAGAAAGGCCGTTCGAAAAAAAAAAACAATTCAAAAAGTTTGCAAATTTTTCAGCCTAATTTTCCAATTTTTATCTCTGTAGTGTGTTTATCTGATTCAATACAAACCATACAAAACAAAATCCCCATCCAATTTGGATGATATTCAGCCGAGTTATGTACATATGCGTACGAACAAAAAACTAATTCAAAAAGTTTGGAATTACGAGGTGTTTTCACAATTTTCTGACTTTATTGGTCAAATTTTCTAATTTTCGTTCGAATTTTTCGGCTCCGCTATGTGTTAATCTGGTTTAATACAAATCTAACAAAAAAAATCTCCAAGCAAATCGAATGATGTTTAGAAGAGTTATGTGCGTACGAACACAATTTCATTTCAAACATTTTGAAATTTCAAGGTGTTTTCAAGATTTTCTGATTTTTCTGGTCGAATTTTCTAATTTTCGGCTCCGTTGTGTATTAATCGGTTTCAATACAAATCCAACAAAAAAAAAACATACTAAATCGGTAAATTTTTAACCGAGTTAGGCGCGTGCGAACACAAAAAGCGATTCATTTTTATATACAACACACATATGTATGTATGTAGGTATCACTGTTTAAATATTCTACAGTTAAAAAAAAAGATTCGAATTACAAATTTGAAAAAAATCTACCTACAAATCTTAACATCCTTAATATGGTACATAAATGTCTATTTCATGTCTACATTTAATATATTTACATATAGATAATTCCTAACACGAGGTCGTGTGTTATGAAATCCTCCATATTATTCTTGTGCATATGCAACAGTTCACATTGTTTCCATTTTGTGCATTAAATCCCAACACGCAGCCAGGTTATGAAATTTATTCTATTGTCCTTGTTTATATTCCAACCTGAACCAGTACCTTCGTGTGCTATGCAACAGTTAATATTACCAATGTGTATTTTTATTTTCATTTATTTATACAAACACATATGTAGCTAGGTACATCCTCTTACAAGTGAAATGATTACAGTTCTTGAAGGTTCATATAGAGCTGCAAGCTAAATTAACTTTCTAGATTGAATAAAAATAAATGCACTCCTTAAACCAATGCAGTATATTACACGTACACCTTAAGCAATAGATAACTACACATATGTGGCTTGGCTGTGTGGTGTTTACTGTATTCTGTATTGTAATTCATCTAAATGTAAAGGAAGGTGAGTTTAGGGAAGGCGGTTGTAGAGTAATATAGGGGTACAACTGTAACAACGCAATTTTTAGAGTGCTTCGCTTCAGCTCATGATGCTGCTTGGATGGAATACAACAATGAAACATGAGATTTGATTCGTATAGTCGAAATGATTCAAAAGATCCTTTGTGTATTATCTTTTTATTTCAATGCATAACCTACATACATGCCATTGGCCTAAAGGCTTCACAGGTGCTTGTCTACCTACATAAGGTTTCTCATTAAATTTTCTGCATTTGATGTAGAGCTTTATTGAGAAATCTAAAACAGATTCAATGGTGGTAAGTTCACATGTACACAATGACAGTCTGAAAAATATGTACATATGTATATGAAAAAAGTAGGTAGTCATTTTGATTTAGTGTTGCCAAACCAAGATTACATACAAAATTTTTGAGTCGAACTGCAAAGATTTTCGGCTTTTTGCTATTTTTCTTCAGGTATGAACTTTACCTTAACCAAGGTGAAGAAGATTATGGACATTTATTATTGGGAAAAATTATCTTTAAATATTTCCTTTAAAATTAAAAAATTATTTCTACTAATTTTTTAAAATTATATAAATTTACAAAAAAATATGTGTTTGTTTAACAAAGCCGTTTAAGAAATGAATTTTTGGATTTGTATCCAAAGCTACATAGCTATAAATATGTTGTATGTTGTGTCGTTTATCAATAAACAAACGACAATATCAAAAAAGGGCCAAACATTGTTTTTAATCTCAAGGTCTTCTGTACAGGAAACGTCTCGTCAGACGAATCATACGATTGATTGCACCTTGTTTGCAGTATCGCACGATTTTTTCAATAGATAGCCGCATACGAAGCGTAAGCAGCACTTATTCTTCGCAGCACGCAAACTGCAAATCGCCGCGCCGGGCGTACAGCAGTGTTACTGCCTGAACAGAATAGAATGCTGGAACTGGAAGAGCTGTCAAAAAGTGTCGTACGTTTTTTTTTTAACGTGCCCACAATGCAGCTTTACAGCTTTGAAAGTATATTGGAGAAAAACAAAACAATATTCTTGTGTACATGCTCAGAATTCACTTTTTTGTTTCCAATAATTTTCCTTTTAATAAAATTTTTTTTTCGCGATACAAATAACAACAATATTTTTTCCGACCCAAAAAGTTAGTTTTTTTTTTTCATACAAATTGAAACGTCAAAAGTGTCGTAAAAGTTGGTGAACTCTTCCGTCTGCGGCTGCAGCTCCGTATGCGGCTACGTTCCGTTGTGTTCGCAACATTGAATTTGCGTGTATTCAATATTTTGACAGCTATTCTAACTCCGGCTCCAGTTCCGTCTCCGTCACCATCCTGTTCAGTCAGTTAGTCGCAAGGCGTTAGTTTAGGTTAGGTAGAAGTGACTGTTGGCGGAGAACCGACACACTAAGGCCTTCTGCACACGAATCGTCGTGTCTTAGACGGGTACAAGATTAGTAAAGTAGCGACTATTCAGGTACGGCTAGTCTTCTGCACACAAAACGTCACGTCATAGATAAATCAGTACATATTTTCAATCAATTTCACAATTTTGGTATGTATCCGACGTTATACTTCAAGCTGTATACGCCTGGCGACTGACATTGTTGTACGCCCGGCGATTTGCAGTTTCTGTGCTGCGACAAAAACATGCAGCTTACGCCAAATGTGCAGTTGTCTATTAAAACAAACGTGAGATACCTACACAAAAGCTTCACACAAGCCGCAAACATTCGTTGTACGCGTCTACGACGGGATGCTTTGTGGGCAGAAGGCCCAAGGCCAAATTTTGTCCCATTGTGATACCACATGAATCTAAGAAAACTACTGGTTTAACCATTTTGAACTTCTAATGAAGCGTGTTAAATTACTCGGATCGTAGAAGAAGTCTCCCAAATGGAGTCTAGGTCTTTGGGATAGAGCAGGCGATACAGATACGTACAGATACAGGCTATAATCGTGGTGGAATCGTCACAAAATTACAAATCTTGTACACGTCTATAACCGGGACTGCCAAATTTTTGCAAAAAATTAGAACCAATCCTAATAAATTTCATTTCAACATTGTTGCACATGACATGCATGAAATAGACGCTTGGTCTATGGTTCGAGCCCCAGTAACGGCAAAAAGGTTTTCAAATGAAATTTAATATACACAGAATAATCACCACTAAAAGGAGTCTGATGATCGGCCTGGTGAGCGTGAAATAGTTATAACTCCAGCCTATAAAACATGGTGGTAGCTCTTTAAAGTTTTTGTTGTTTCATTGAAACTTCTAAAAAAAGAAAAACTTATTTGAATTTAATCCAATTGCAGCAAAGTGGCAACACTGATCTAAAAAGTTAAATTGAAAGCAGCAGTAGTCCTCCTCCTCATTATAATTCATAAAAGTCGAAAGTAATGAAGCGATAGCTCAGCATCAGATATGTTATATGTGTAACTACATCTTTCTATACCTATCTTATCTCTTTTCAAACTTTGTAATACTAAAACGAGTTAAAGAACTCACACGTGGGTTTTCAGATGTAGGTTTATTTATATTTATGTACATACATATATGTTGTTTTATACCTTTTGGCATTTTTATTTATTTTTTTAAAAGTTTTTGGCATAAGCAAGTAATACATAAGAAAGGGTTTATATTTTTAAGACAGGTTGAAGTTATTATTTTGATTTTTTTCTTACTTTTCAGTTACCTATTTTCATAACCAAAGACATTTTGTGAAAAAATTTATCTTAAAATTCAAAGAAAAATTTTAACCCATTCTTTATTTTTTTTATTCGAAAAAAAAAAAAAATAAATACTTTTGGGGTTGAAATTTGATACCCATGAAAGGCATTTATCAAGGAGGGAGTAAAATCGATTATTTTCAATCAGGTTCCAATTTTCCAGGTGCCAGCATCCGTGTGAATCCTGGTGCTATATAAAATATCAATTGCCGATTATCGAAGTGAACTCGAACGCCACCAACATGTAATTCGTTTTGGTTCTTTATATTTTTCTTGGTTTTAAATTCAATCGTTTCTATATTGTATAGAGATACCGCATGATTCTATTGAGCTTAAGGGTGTTAAATAGTATGGAAAAATACAGTTGCAAATGATACTTGGTTGAAAAGCTAATAAATTATACTAAAAACAAAACATTTAAAATAAAAAAGTGAGCATAATGAAATTGAAAAAAAAAAGTATCGCTTCCAATTTTGAAAGAGTGAAATTTTGAAGAGAAAAATTTCTGAATTCGAAAAAAAATTGGAACCTAAAAAATCAAGAATGACCCTAGATGATCTTGGAAAAGGCCACGAAGGTTAAAATTTCAAAACACTCAATATAGAAAAAGGATTTGGGACTTAAGTTCAACTAAAATGAGACACAAGACTCTTTGGGAAGTCGTTAAAAAAATCATTGACAAATTTTACAAAAAAATGAAATGAAAAAAAAAAAACGAAAAAACAAGAAATGTAACTGCAACGTAACCTCTCAAACTATTATACGATTGAATTGGATCTTTGTTCCAAATACCATACTGCATTCATTTAATATAGAGGGTTTGTGTAATTTATAAAATTAATCTGTGAAGAAAGAAGAGCTGCTGCGGATGATTTTCTCCTTCATTTAATGAGTAAATGGGGTTAATCTGCTTTGTTCAACTCCACGGCTAAATAGTTTTTAAAGCAGAGCTATTTACAGCTTTTGGGGGATGATATAAATTGAAAGGTTGAGATATAATATGGACGAACAAAAATTAATTTTTGAATTAAAACTTTTATCTTCGGTTAATGAAATACTCTACCTACAACAGGTAGAAGTATGAAGTCAATTATTATTAAAATACTTTTTTTTTTTATTTTTAGTAAAAGCTTGTTCTCTTTTTGGATGGAAACAAAACGACACATCCAGAGGGACCAGTGGAATTTAACTTCGTATCATTTAAACGGTATTTTTTTATTAAAAAACATATTTTAATAATTAAACATATCTTTCCTGCTTTTGTTATTGCAATTTTACTTATTTTCCCTTAATTCTTCAAGCTGCTTTAACTTTAAGAAGGCAGTAATGATCTCTTTTAGTGCCTTCAAATAAAGCACGGAAGTTGGAAGAGAATCATAATTCGGTCAATAAAATGGGAGCAAAGCCAACAAGACGAGCAACAAAATCACTGAATAAAAATTTCATAATAAACGACGCTCGTGTACCTATTACTGACAATGACCTACTTACGAATGATGCTACTGGCAAAGTTGTCGTTGTAAAAAAATAGAATAATAGAATAAGAGACACACACACACACACGTAATGTAGGTACATACCTGGTGAAACACCTTGCAGGATGTCTAAAGTCTTCACAGCAACGAAGTCAGGACTTTCAGGTCGGGCACAGTCTTTAATTTGCTCTGCGTGCAAACTGCTCATTCCATGATAATGTTGGTGATGGTATTGATGGGAATGTCCTTTCTTGGCTGCTGCTGCTGCAGCAGTCGGCGTGTATGCATTATACAAATCCCAGGTTGTGACTTCATGATGTGGCCTTCGCTGCCAGGAAAATGTTTCGTTTTCAGAGTTTTCTGTTTTACAACCATTGCCACTAACACCACCACCACCTCCACCACCCAACAGTATATTACAACAACGTGATTTTGTATTACTGTCAGTGCTACTGAGGCTTTTGTTGCTGACATCATCACCGCCTTTTATATCACTGGGATCCCGTTTGGCGACATTTGTCAGCGTATGATGATATTGTTCTACTTCGTGTAGCTTAGTCTTTTTATCACTGTAGCCTCCCAGGGGGAGACAACCACCACCAACGTCCTCGTCAGGCCTCACCACAACCATGCCCAGGAATGTTTCGACGGTTTTAGCCGGCCTCAATCCGGCTACCATTTGGCATCTTGATGGTGCCGTCGAAATTGTTGTTAGTGGCAGCTGTGTCACTGATGCATCTGGCGGTGAATGTTGCAGTGATGCACCACTTTCATTGTCTTTTTCTTTCTCGTAATTTGTATAAACTATAAGAAAAAAAAATAAAAATACTTAAAGTCAATGAACGAACAATAAGGCGGGCAGGTGGAGATTAACTTACAACTAAGTGGACTATTTATTGAGCCTGAGCAGTAGTTGCCTTGTAGATTGGCGCTGGTCTTGCTGGATGGGCTAGGCGCCGCCGATCTAAGACTTTGTTCGGCTTTTATAACAAAGCAGAAAAGTACGGAAAATCCCTGAAAGAAAAAATATTTAAATAAATCTTTAACACTAAATAATTGTTTGCATTTTAAAATTTTACAAAAGACCAATCGTTTTTAGGTACGAACAAAAAATAAATATATATGTATGTATTTTTTTTTTGATAATATGCAAAGTAGGTGCATAAATTTAAAAATTGAAAATATAACACTATGATTTTTTTTTATATGAGGCACATTATGTATGGTTTCAAGTTCCCGGCTTAGAGAAAGCTTTGATTTGCCTAAGATCTGATTTTGAGGTGACAAATTTAACCCTGATTCACAGCCTATATGGAACAAGAAACTGTTAAAGTGCAATACATACATAAGTACAAAGAATAAGATTTTTTCGTTACAAAGGTTGGTCAGGCCAGACTACATGAAACCTATTTAAACCTTTCTTCACAAAAGAAAGAAGTCAATAAGAATTGCCTTTATTTTATTTAATTTTGAACCTATTGAATTTTTAAGCTGTAGCCTTCAACTGTAACTACATAAATCTGAATCACTTTCGAAACAGAAAACTCAAGGCTGGTAGTTAGAAATATATTTATTTTGTTTTAATGCCTAGTACGCAGACACGCTTAAATTTAGTTCCCAAGCATTAGCTACATTTTGACACATAAGTCAAGATAATTTAATCAAGTAAAATTAATTCTTTTCTTTGACTGAGATAGATCGTTTGTTTAGAAATATCCCGTCTGGAAAAATTACAAGTTTATTCCAAGTTTAGTTCTGGAAAGTTTTCAATAGAGAACATCTAGACGACGAAAGCTTCTGATCTAAAAAAAAGAAACATGTTCAAATACTTTTTCTGAAGTTTGGCGCAGAAATTTTTCAGATTTTTTTTATTCTTTTTTGTCTTTCGAGGCAAAATGGTGCATAACTGGCTTAGCTAATTTCTGGAGTAACCCCTGCTTACCCCTTGTTAGGATCTACATACATATAAAAAAATTTCTAGAGCCTCGTAAATAACTAGATTAATTTTCCTTTTCGATTTTTATTTCCACAAAGGTTTTATTTCCAGCAAAGTTCACGCAGAAAATTCAAGAATTACAGAATCTACCAAAATTTAGCTCGAGAATTATAATTGGTCAGCTTATATTTCAGACATGGGTTCAGAGAAATTAAAAAAATTTAACGTCTTTTGTTGTTAAAAATTGAGAAAACAAAACTTTGGATTCGCTTGCTCAATCAAGTGAGTCCTTTGAAATATAGATGCATGTACAGATACTTGTCAAAAAATTAAGGGAACCAAAAAAAAAAAATCTCTTTTTTTTAGTGTTTTTTGAAGAGGTGTATCTCTGATCGTATTGAGATGAAACAAGAAGCATTCTACAGCTTTAGATATGTTATTTGTGTTGAAAAATTTTAGGAAGTGATTTTTTTTTTAAGGTACCACAATTATAAGAAAAAGCAAGAGCAAAACAATTTTAATTTTTTTGAAGTGTCATTTTCTTTGAAAAAAAAAATTTTGGAGCCAGATAAATGTATTGATTCGATAACTTGTTTATTGAGCTTTAATGTCGTCTTTTTTTAGCGCTCCACAATGTTTTTTTTTCAGAAGAATATCTGGGTTTGAATGAAATAAGAGACTTTTGACTTTGGTTACCAATATCTCAGCAAGGAATGCCAAAACAAAAAATTTAAGGGCAGTTTTGAAAACTGGAATTCATTTTCTACAAGATCTTCCTAAAACTTTAAAACGATTATTTTTTTTCGCCCCTCACCGTAAGATTAAGACTTTAAAGACTTTTAGTTAATCTTTCACTGCTTTACAAAAATTGGTTGCAGGATTCAATTTGGTAAGACATTTTAAAGAGCTATAGACGACCGGTAAATTTCTAAAATTTCAAATTGATCCATTGATCCGTTTCCCCGCTTTTTTTTTCATCTCAACACGATTACTTTCCACAGAGATAGGAACAGTTCTTCAAAAAAAAAACTATTTTCTTCACTAGTGTATTGTCGTGTGTTCAGGAAAATGAGAGCTCTGAGATTTCTCTGCTGCAAAAAGTGAGCAAGCGAATCCAATTTTTTTATTTAAGAGTTTTGATAGCAAAACTGAGAAATTTTGCTGAGGAATTTTGCCCACGTAAAACGTAACTGAGATCTCGTTTTCCTGAACTTGCCTAAGGCAGGGTGCTCGCTGAAGTGGTGACGAAGTGGAGTTGTAATAGAGTGGTGACTAAGTGGTGGCATGTGGAATTAATAAAACCTATGTAAACAAATGAAGACACGCTCATTAAAGTGGAGTGGCGGTTTGAAGGGGGTGTGGTGCCAGTCTGGTGCCACTTGTCTCGAACATGTTTAATTTTTAAGTGGCAAGCGAGTGGTGACGAAGTAAATTTTTTTTTAGTTCTAGAAGATGCTTGTGATTATTGTAATTATTCCGCGCGGTAAATTTTTGACAGGTATTTGATGTATCAACAATAAGAAACAAAAATTCGATTTTTAACTGGAGCTGCGTACACCTTAAAATACTACCTCTGCAAAATTTAAGCTTAGCTAAATTTTGAAGAGAATTTCGCATGTAATTTACATAGCGCGACCTGGGTACTAGGCTTAAATAAAGACATTTTCGGATACCTAATTACATAACTTTTCTTTTCAGTTTTCTCATATAATAATAAAAAAAAATTAAAATAGATTTTTTTTCAATAATTTCTCAAACTTACCAAAAGCGTACAGGAAATTCCAAAGATATAACTCAAAATTGTGTTCTCCTTCGTATTGAGATAGGCAATAAATAAAGAATCAGTTGAAAGTTTAAGAAATAATATCATCCCACTGCGGTACAATAGCCCTATTCTGAAAATAAAACAAAAAGTTTATTTAATTAACTTCGTAGAAAAGAAAATTTACATAAATAATACTTACCGCTCCCACAACATCGTTCCCTTTTGGCCATGCTTTCGCAAAAGCCACAAAAGTTTCCTGATTAATATGAACAGCAACAATCCAAAGGGTACAATCAACAGCATCTCGACGACAACAAATAATACAAAGCCTAAACTATCGACATCTAGCCACCAATGTTTTGGCCATTTGCCAATTATATTGCTTATCAATGGCGAACAAATGGCAAACAAAAATGGCAGAAGCCAACTAATGCCTATTGCTCCGCGAAGACCCGACGATAGATTTGTTACTTGAAGCTTCCGTGGAATCAATTGTGAATGAACAACGAGAGCGATGGCAATTATAGTTGAGATACCCAGAAGCATCAATGAGGCTAAAGTTGAACTTATAATACCCTGTAAGTCCTGTTTTTAAACGAAACGAAACAAAAGAATCACAAATTGCATAAGAAAATTGTGTAGGTAGAGTGAAGTACAATTAAAGGGGATAATAAAAAATATGAAATAAGTAAAATATTCTATTATAAATATCATGATTAAATAATATTAACAAACAAATGCATTTCAATGAGGATTTTATACTAATATTTGAATTATTCTTTCAAGGCTATCTTGTGCGAGGCTTTTTATTGAATTCAAGAGTTGTTAAGTTTTATTGTCTAAACGTTCTGTATCACCCTCAATATTTAGACACTAAATTAATTTAATTCTGACAAAATAATTGCTAAGTCCTTTCGGAAACTTGTCGGAACTAGTTTTAATTAAACACGTCGGATTCTTAAATATATTTCGTCAACCTATCAATAGGTGCGTTTTATTGGCAATTTTATAGCAAGCGCAGTAAAATTTTCCTTGGTGAACAATTCAAAAACCAAAAGTGCCGATAAGAACGTCGATTTTGTATGCGACGTTGAGGAGACTTATACCTCTGTAGTTGGAACAGGTCAGAGCATCTCCTTTCTTGTGGATAGGGCACACTATACCGCGAGGTTCCATTCATCGGGGATACTTTCTTCCGACCAAATTTTGGAGATAAGTTGGTGTATACTCCCTGCCAATTCATCACCCCCTGCTTCGAATAGTTCTGCTGGTAGGCCATATGCACCAGCAGCCTCTTGTACGATTTAAGCTTAGATATTACTAGCCGATGTGCGGCTAGTCGGATTGACGCAAATTTTGACCATCATTGAATTGAACCAGATTTAATGGAGTCTTCTGAGTAACAGTGGAATTTTGGCTATCTTCGCCGTTTAGCAGTCTGGAAAAGTGTTACATAGAGATCCTCAGCACCGACTGTGTGTCTACCACCATATTCCCACTCTCGTCTCGGCAGGCTTCCGTTCTGGCCTTGTAACCCTGGGTACATTGCCTCACCCTTCGGTAGAACTTTCGAACATCCCCCTGCCGCTACAGTCTTCAATAGACTCGACCGCCCACTTCGCATGTTCTCTTTTTCCTCCTGAGAAGTCGGCGCGTTCATTCCTTCGTTTTTGCCCGTAGAGCTACCGTAAATTAAAATCACGAAAAACCAATCTCGGAAATTAATAAACCCGCTTTTCATAATCCTGCTTTTCATAATCCTGCTTGCACTAGTAATATTGCGAGCTAGAGCCTAAACATGTGGACAGATTGGCTTCAAACCTGCTATACGCAGCATTTTTATGAGAAGGTGAAATTCAAAGTTTTGCTTTACTTAGCCATTTAAACGGGTAAGCTGCCATACAACGGTTTTGGTTTTTTTCAAGTATTCTAAAAAACGGTTCTATAACGATTTGAGCTAAATTATAATGAGCCAAATGTTTTAAGTTTTAGACGAAAAATTCCAATTACAGTTTTTATGTTTTTTGCGGAAACTTCCTTATTTTTAAGTTATTCACTCATAGCTACTGGATCCACCCATTTTTTTTTTTTTTTTTTTTTTTTACAAAAAATGAAGCCATAATATGCAAGCTTTTGACTCCTTCATATGTTTTCGTTAAGATACAGCTGCATTGTTGTAAACTATGCTACAACTACTGATGCAAGTTCGTGTGCAATCTAATCGTGGGTATCTTCGGCATATGGCAAGATACAATGTGTGCTCCTAGAAAAATTGACAATGAATGTCAAACCTTATTTCATGCTAAAAAAAAAAATGGTTACCCTCTCTAAAAGCCATGTTATTTGCACCTACGATTGTATAAATAAAATAAGGCACATGCAGCATTAAAAAAAAAAAAAATTAAGATGGTGGAGGGTGCTTACTTCACGCAAATTATTTTTCCACCCTAATCGAAATATTTTCGGAATGCCTCATTTACCTATACCAACTTGCTTCAAAAAAAAAACCTACGACACCGATGAATGGGCTTACCTCAGCCTCGAAGAAAAAGAAAAAAAAAAAACACCACACACCAATATTCAGAGCTCTCTATGTCTATCATTATCAAATTCCTTTAGATCACCCCCAAAAGACAGATAAAATTAATGGATACTTCAACGAGATCAATATTAGAATTTAAATTTTATATCAAAGCTGTGTTGTTATATTCAAAATGAATACAAAACCTTAAAAAAAGAAAGAAAAAAAAAATGTCGGATGTATAATTCATTGAACGTTTCCCCTAACTTGATTTGATTACAATTGCGGTTGAAGGTAATATTTTCTTATCACCCAAGTGAAATTAAGTCTCAAAACAATTTTACTACCATCAACTTCCCTCCTTTTTAAAGAGAATGTTTTCTTCAACGAAAAAAAAAAAATATTTGTGCTTTTACACAAGGAGAAAAAAAAAAAACTATAACAAAAACAATTTCTGTTAAATATGCATAAAAGCTTTAACAAAATAAAAATGCCTACCTGTGTATAAAATGTATCTCTGTCTTTAATACTGAAGGACCGGCCTTTCTTATTTTTATTTTGTTTTTTTCTTTTTGCAATGAAATCATTCAAATTTCCCAAAAAAACTATACTTTTCTTACTTTTGTCGAGTTTATGGACGCAAAACCCGACAACACAAAAAAAAAAAAACCTGGAGAATATAAAATAAGGCAAATGCCTCTGTGGGACCAATTATTGGGACTCAGGAGCAAGAAAATAAATTGCCCAAGCCGGTTTTTTTGGCAAGCATTATAGTAATAAAGAGAAGAAAGATATATAAAATATGTGTCGAGTATTGGTACAGTAGTAGGTGGTACACCTTAAGAAAATTTCCGAGATGAAAAATTAATTCAAAACCTAACCACGTTTTTCTAATACCTAATACTTAGTTATATAATTCTCGAACTATATTTTTCATGTGGGTAACCCGTAACCAAATGAAAAATTCAACGGGTTGCAATTTTGTCTCAAAGCCAAGTCCTCTGTGGTTAAAGCTCCTTAAGCACATAACAATAATTTCTTTGTGTTTACTAATTCTTGTCATGTCGGTGTGAGTGTATTTTCTTTATTATTATTATTATTATTTTTTTTTTTTTTGAAATTTATATACAAAGGTCATGTCTTTATTCCATTTTTTTTTTCATCTTGGGATACCTATAGGTATGTACAGTACATGTAAAAAGGACGGATTAGTTGGAGCTTTTATAGGCATTTTAGTTTTTGTCCTTTCACAATATTTACTTCGTGGTTTTTTTTTTGGCTTTTTATAAAATTTATGTCTTTGTCAGATTAGACCCCACTCATTTAAGTATAATAAGACTTGACATTTCAAATAAAAAAATAATAATGGTGTCAATCTGGTGAAAAAATACAGTCATTTTCAAACAACGACGACGCAATACGTCAAAAGTCAAAGCCATATTTTTATTTTTACCGAATAGCATTTTGTGAAGATGTGAAATGATAAATCCATGTCTTCAAAGTGAAACCTTTTAAGCTCGGTAGAATAAATTCTTGTATATGTTAAATGCAATTCAATGTGATATGAAAGCAACTGACAAAAAACTTTAAAAACGACAAGCATGATTTAAGCTCCGGGATCAAAAACATCTTATATTTCTTGAATAAGAAAGAAATATGCATGGCTGGTTGTCAAAAGTTTGATTTTTGTCTGTTTAAGAAAATTGTTTTCTAAATTTTTGAATGAAGTATTCTTTAAAGCTATGTGCAAACCTAAGCAATGGCGGTGGCGATCACGATAGCATTTATCGCGCGATCAAAAACCAGGGGACTCATTCCGTAAAACGATTATCACCCGACGATAACGTTTCGACGATAGTCCTACTACACGTAACCCTAAAAATGCATATCGTCTGGACGATCACGTTTTGACGATCAAATATTTGCTTCACGTAAGTCGATTATCATAAAAACGCTATCGTCAAAACGATGGCTTTTAGACGATACCTAAATAGGTATCGTTTCGCATTTGTTTTCATGATTGTATGTAAGTTTGTACGCGACTATAGTTAAATGAGTGAAATAATTTACTTATTTTGCAAAATGGCAACAAACATTTGAGAAAAATACAAATTATATGAAAATTAAAAAAAAAAAAAACGTGTCGTCAGCAGGGATCGAACGCCGAACCTTTCGGTTAAGAAGCAAGTACCTATTCCATTTACCATCTTATGTAAATTTCTACCGATTTCTTGGGCTTACAAACAAACCGTGCACTAAAGAACTTCGTTCTAATAACGCAAATTGTTATTATGACATTTCAATGATGGTTTGACAATCTCTGGAAAAACGATAGACGAGGAGATAGTGTTTGAATTACGTGAAGCAAATTATTGACGATCACGTCAGCGATAATCGTTTTGATGATTATCGTTTTGAAAATTACGGAATGACCCCCCAGCTCACATCAACACGATATTGCGATCACATTTTGTGACGGGCAAGTTGTCAAAAGAACATACAAAAAGTGAGAAAAAATCAGTAGCAGATAAATCTGGCTCTGACTACTGAGAAGCACCAGATTGAAAAAATTATAACAAATTCGGTCGACCCATTAAGAAGCTATACGTGAATAACTCGAAAATAAGTCAATTTCCTCAAAAAACATCAATACCCTATTTCCGTAATGCAAAGTTTTTGGCAAAAACCTGAAATACAGATTTCTTGCTACCACTTTGGTAACTACGGGTAGAAAATTTAATCAAAATCCTTAAAGCCATTTTCGAAGTTCTTCAACGAAATTTCTCGGCATGTTTATCAAAATACTGAGGAATACAAATTTTGACTTCGCTTGCTCACTTTCCAGATCTCATTTTCATGCTCAAAAAAATGAGGTATCAAAGATTTCGATCCGTCAAATTGTGAAGAAGCGGATCTAAATATTTTTTCCTCAGTATTTTGAGAGAAAAACAGATTTGCTGAGAACTTCGTTCATGTAACTGGAGATCAGTCAGTGCCTACGTTCTGGAACTCTCACACTGAAAAGAAAAAAAAACAGTCGAGAAACGTTGAAAATAAATGGAATAAAACTCATGTACTTACACTGACAGACAAAATAAAGTGCAAAAGTATTAGATTAATTTTCAAACTACCGCTATTTAAAAGCAAAAAGTGTTTATCATTCCATTTCATGTTCTGACGTCACATATTCTCAGTTGCTTACTCTTAAAAAAAAAAAAACAATCCATTGTTATGTCTAATTACTATTAGTTGCGGTATTTTTGGAGCATATACAATTTAACTCGCGACAAAATAAAGTGCATTTTTATTATTCCCTGCCAAAAAGTTTTAAGTTTTAAAGAAAAATATTTACAATTGATAAAATATAAAAAGGTAGAAGCAAAGATCCCAATTTATAATAATTTCCGTGTTAAATTTTATTTTTATTACTTAAATCTTAAGTATGAAACCGTTAATATCTGAAGTGAAGGAATTGCTTGTTTTGGACCGTCAACGGGGCTTTATATTCCATAAACTGGCAGAAAAATATGGATTATCCATTTCTATGGTAAGAAAAATCTGCCTCAATTTCTTTGAACGAGGAACTGTTGCTAGTTTTAAAAGTTCTTGCGGAAGGAAGCGGAAGACAACTGCAGTTGATGACCGCAGAATTAAAATTCAGGCTTGAAAGAACCCTTTATCTTCCGCCAGAAATATTAAAGAAGAATTGCAGTTAAATATAACAGTAAGGACAGTACAAAGGCGACTCCATGAAAGCGGTTTAAAAAACTTTTTTGCAAAGAAAAAGCCGTTACTCCGTTCAGTTAATATTCAAAAACGGTTAGCTTTCGCTAGAAAGTTTTTAGTGAAGCCACAATCGTTCTGGGAAAACATTATTTGGTCTGACGAATCCAAATTTGAATTAAAAAACTGTAAGGGAAGAAAGCGAGTTTGGTGCAAGCAATCCGAAAGACTCAGCCATAGGTGTTTACAAAAAACGGTGAAGCATGGAGGTGGGTCACTTATAGTTTGGGGATGTTTTTCTTTTAGTGGCGTTGGAAATATTGTCAAAATTGGAACCAAAATGACGGGTTCTAGTTACGTGAACATTGTTAGGGAAAATTTAGCTTCTTCTGCTTCTAGAATGTCTTTGTAAAGTTATATTTTTCAACAAGATAACGATCCAAAGCATACAAGCAGAGTAGCTAAGCAGTTTTTTTTACCGAAAATAATGTTGACGTACTAGAATGGCCAACCCAATCTCCCGACTTAAACCCTATTGAGCACCTTTGGTCCATTTTGGATGAAAGTATTCCCTTAGATCAACGTCGCAATTTACAATCTTTTTGGGAAAGCCTTCAAAATGAATGGGAGAGAATTCCAGATCAAATCTTGAAGAACCTGGTTAGCAGCATGCCCAAACGTCTTGCTGCAGTTATTCAAAATAAAGGAGGAGCCACTACCTATTAACATTTTTCTTTTCTGAAACTGAATTCCTATTTTACGTGATGATCTTTCGAATTTGCACTTTATTTTGTCTCTTCTATTTTCTTTGAATATTGCTATTTTATTTAATTTCTAACCTACATTTTGTATATAACTTTAAACGATTACTTCTGTGGACGTAAGATAATCTGAAAAATATGAATAAATTATTTTTTTTAAGAAAAATAAATCAGAACATATCATATTAAATAAAATATAATTGAAAATAATTTTTGCACTTTTTTTTGTCTGACAGTGTATCACGGTGTGTTAAAATAGAAAGACAAAATTTTCAATGATGGTTTTCAAAGAAATCTATAACTGGCGCCTTACAGAACGTATGCACAGGGCTATGAGATTTTATTTTCATGAACTAGCATAAGTTGACTTTTCATTTTCACTTTTTAGCCTTCTCGATGTCAAATTTATTTTTGTTCCAATTTTTGAATTGCTGAGATTCCGGAGCAGACGATTTAAAATCGGTTGTTTATTCAGTGAACTCAGGTGTAAAGGTTTCCTATTTAATTGCAGTTGAATGGTTTTGAAATGGTCATATCGTCGCGTCGATTGGTTTCAGACTGGCTTCGCGTCGTCGCCGTCGCGCGTCAGTCGTTGCCCAGTCAACTGGTGCGCGTTTTCAAACTATGACTAACTATTATTTTTTTTTTATCTTAATATTTAAATTTGAAAAAAGATTCGCTTTTTAATTTTTTTTTTAAATAAATTTTGAATTCCAATAATAAAATGCATTTGTTTCAAACTCGAAAATTTAATTCCTCTAAATGGAAATAAAAAATATCGCAAGTAATAACCCTCGCCCCTTTAGGCCAAAAATAAATATTTTTAATTTTGTTTTGTTTTTTTTTTCTTACCTGTGGAAGCATTTTCAGAAAACCAAGCAGAAATATAATCATGATGCTGGATGTGGATGTACAAAATTGCATTTTCAAAAATGTAACACAACATTTCTTATGATACCAAATTGGCAGCAGGACAATGAAGGCAGTACACGATTGCAGGAAACAACAACCACATCCGATGATGACAAAGATGGGACATTCTGATGGTCGTATGATGTTGATCTGAAAGTAAAAACAAAAAAAAATTAAAAATAAAATCCATATTTTATTGAATTCATATTTATTTTTTATTTATTTTGTACAAATTCCATGTTTCATTAGCATGAAAATTAATTGGAAATCTTACAAGCGTAAAATGTTAATGTTATGTTATATTAAAACACATTTTAAGCTTTTAAAATTAACAAAAAAAAATATGCGAAATTCGATTTGATCTCTTTGACGCACGTCGCCGGCGGCGCTCTTGAACTCAACAGATGACTAGTGAGGGCCTTGACAATACGCAATTTTTGTTAAGTTCAGTTTAGGTTACACGAATTTTGTGGGGATTTGAGTTTTCGCTAGTTTAAGTCGCGAAAATCGAGCTGAGAAGCGCCTTTTTGGCATAGAAATCTATGACTTTTCGGTTCGCAATTCGACGCCGCGGTTCAATCCCTGGCCGAAACCAGATCACAGAGGAAGTGTAGTCCCAATAGGATGTGGCGAATATATACGGTGATTCACCTAAGGTGTGACAAAAAGCTAGAGCGTTCAGGTTGAGTCGAGACAAAGAAAAAAAATCGTATAGGAGGGAGTCTATTTCGCCCCATTTAGGCGTGAGGGGCAATTTTCTGAAAAAATCATTAAAAAACAACAGCAATACTTATGGCCATATTGTTAACATTCTTCAAAGCTAGTTTTACTGAAAAACTAGTTCTATAGGGGTTTTGAGTTTTAAATTTGTCACAATTTTTTATTACTTTGACATCTAAATCAAAATATTCATACATATTTTGACATCTAAATCAAGTCAAAATAAACTTAAAACTCGAAACCCCTATAGAACTAGTTTTTCCGTAAAACTAGCTTTGAAGAAAGTCAATAATATGGCCGTTACACTTTTATCATGTTCTTAATTCAAATTATTTGAGAGAGTATGTAGTTTTTAAAAAATTAATTTTTAAACTCAAAATTTTGAAAAAATAATGAAAAAAAATGTGGTCAACTAGTTTTTTAGTTTAAAAAAAATTAAAAATAACGAGAGGAGCAATTTACTAAAAAAAAAATTAACATAAAACAGAAAAAATATATTAAAAAACAACGGTAACCTCTACAACGGCATGCTATACGTTTTTGTAAAGACAGAAAATCTCTTCTTTTATTTTCTTTCTAAATAAAGTAACGGTTTTTCAAGAAATTAATTTTCAAACTTAAATTTTTGAAAAAAAAAACCAAATTTTTATTAAAAATAGTACGATCATAAAGTAGTATTTTTGTGTTAATTATTCAATGCTACTATCAATTTTTAGTCAAACACTAAAAACCCGATGTCAAAATGTTTTCTAGTTTTTGAGAAAATTAAAAATAACAAAAGTAAGTTTTCCTTAATTCGACTTTCGCCCATTATTTTGTTCCTCCAATGATCCTATTTCTACTCATAAAGTAGTAGAGTAGATTTGGTTATTTTTCCAAAACCTAAAAACTTTTAAGCATCCGGTTTTCAGTGTTTGACTAGAAATTGATAGGAGCATCAAATATTAAAAACAAAAAATACTTCCTAATAACGTAAAATTTTGAAAAAAAAAACTAGTTTGAACAGAAATTTTTTTTTGTTTCAAAAAAAGTATAGCATTACATTGTAAGTATTGCCGTTGTTTATTAATGATTGTTTTTCTATTTTAAGTCAATTTTTTTTAGAAAATTGCTGTCCCGCCTAAAAGGGGAAAATAAACCTCCCCCTCCCGAACGATTTTTTTTCTTGTATAGACTCAACCTACACGCTCTAGCTTTTTGTCACACCTAATTAAAATCACCCTGTATGTTTATGGACTTTTTGTCCCAACAATTTTCCGGTTTTCTTATCACGCTGCCTCGGCCTGACTCTTAAAAGTGCAATAAAGCATTGTCAACTGAAATTAAAACCTCTGAATTAAAATATTAAATCGCAGCAAATTTCTCTGTTCCCCTTTGGAATAAGAAACTTGAGTCGGCAATAAAACAGCATCTGTCAAGCCTATGAGCTTTCCAAATAAAAGTTTTTAAGACATAAACCCCAATAAAATTATATTTGATATACAACAATTCAGAATTCGACATTTCTTTGTTTTTTTTTCTTCTTCGAATGCAAAGTCCATTCAAAGTTCCCCATTGCTTGAAAATAAATTAAACACAATCCATTAAAAAAAAAAAAAAAAACAAACTCGCTCAGACATTTTAAGCTTGCAATAATTGCAGGCATTAAAATATCAAATTCATATTTAGCACCAAAGTGGAAAGAGAAGGGAATCATAAAGGATTTATATTATGAATTTCGCAAATACAAGCAATTTAACTGTTGTTCTTAATTCTCATTGGAGTTTTTATTTATATTTAAAATTTTTATTGTTTTTTTTTTTTTCGTTTCACCACATTTGCCAAAAATAATAAAAAAAAAAACATGTTAAAGAGAATATCGTTCCCTCAAGTTATAATGTTAGACAACGCATAGTCTGGATGTGGATCTGAAGAGCATGAGAGGCTACTTCGTTTTATTATCACCCAAACCGCCAAAAAAAAAAAAAGACACAACCATCAGAATCCAAACCACCCAAACCAAGACCAAATCCCACACCAACATCAACATCAACAACAAGGAAAAACTTTAGTATGGCAACAATTACAAAACAAACATTAATTTCCCCAAAGGAAAAGTTACAAAAGGACCATAAACAGGATGGGAGTTTTATTGCAGTTTAAGTTTAATACTCACGTTTTCGGTCTTTTTCGCAAGCAGCACCACAAATGTTCCAGATAACGGGCAGATACATCGCGTTATATTCGCCATGAGATTTTTCGTAATGCAAGGTTCTGTGCGCCAAGTCGACTCGAATGTTGCCTTATAATCGTGCCTAAAAAAAAAAAAAAAAACAACAACAACAACAAGTTACAAAACAAGAACCAAAAAAGATTACATGTTAAATTATTTTATTTGTTTTCACTCCGACAAGAGAGTGTATGCTTTAGATACATAAAAAGTTAGTAGAATTAATGAAGTTTGCTAAGTCGCAATTAAAATGTTTGTACCTTAATTTGAGGGGCACCCTGTGTAGTTAGTTAAGTGGTGGAAATTCTAACTGCTTTCAAATTTTATTTCTTTCGTTGTTAAAATTTAGGTAGCTTAGCTCTATATAAATGTTTTCTCTTAAAAGTAATCGAACTCCTCTCAAATCGATTGTCATCACTTAAACTTAAATTTATTACCGAGGATCATATAAAATGTTATCGTATTTCATATTGTGTCTGATGACTTTGTGTTTGTACAAAAAGCTATAAAAACGATTGCTTTCCCTAACCAACATCAACAAATTTATTAATGGTAATATGGAAGAACGATTTGACTTGGGGGCAGCAAACAATGTTTATAGCCTGAAAAGACTACTGGGAAATATTTGACTTCGAAGTGATTTTCATAGCCATTCTATGTGTTTTCTATTCCATCTTTAAGTTTTGCTTAGGTATCTACATAAAGTTTATATAAACACAACTTGACACTCAAGAATTTGAACATAAAAAGTTAAGTCTTTTAATTTATTGTTCCTATTTTCATGAGCTTTGATTTTATTCAAAAAGTTATAAATATTCCAAACACTGGCTAGGTATAGGTTGGAATTTATGTTTATTTTTTTTTCTAAGTTAAATATTATGTGAATAGCTGATTGACGATATGACATATTAGAAAGACGAAATCAAATAAATTGCGTGACTGGATCACACGAGCTTGCTCTTGTAGTAAAAGTTTTTTCGAGTTTTAAATATTGAGTACATCTATATACAGGGTGATCGGTATAAGATGCACTAAACTGCTGGAGCGAATAGGTTGGGTTAAGACAAGAAAAAAATCGTATTGGAGGGGGAGGGGGTCTATTTCCCCCCGTTTAGGCAGGAGGTTCAATTTTCTAAAAAATTGACTTAAAACAGAAAAAAAATTTTAAAAAACAACGGTGCAATTTAAAATACCGTACTATACTTTTTTGTAAAGCCAGAAATCTCTTCTTTGATTTTCATTTTAAATTAAGTTCTGTTTGTGAATAGTTTTTGAAAAATTAATTTCCAAGCTCGAAATTTTGAAAAAAAAATGAATAAAAAAGTTTCAAACTAATTTTTTTTCAAAATTGTATGTAATTAAAAATAATTTTTGTTTTCAAAATTAAATGCTCTTAATAATTTTCAATAAAAAACAGAAAACCGGATGCTAAAATGTCTTTTAGTTTTTGAGAGAATTGAAAATAACGAAATCTACTTTACTACTTAATTTGTAGAAATAGGATCTTTTGAAAAACAAAATAACGGATGGAAGTCGAATTTAAGGAAAACTTACTTTTGTTTTTTTTTCAATTTTCTCAAAAACTATACTACATTTTGACATCTGGTTTTCAATGTTTGACTAAAAATTGATGGGAGTATTGAATATTAAAAATAAAAATACTACTAAATAACGTTAAATTTTGAACAAAATCAGTTTGAACACAATTTTTAATTTTTTTTTTCAAAAATTTAAGTTTGAAAATTAAGTTTTAAAAAACTGTTCACCAGAAGAACTTAATTAATAAACAAAATGGAAGCACATATTTCTGGCTTAACAAAAAAGTAAAGCAAGTCGTTTTAGCCATTAGCGATGTTTTTTAATAATTTTTTTTCTGTATTAAGTCAATTATTTTAGAAAATTTTGCTCCTCCTGTTATTTTCAATTTTCTCAAAAACTAAAAGACATTTTTGAATTCGGTTTTCTGTTTTCTATTGAAAATTAATAAGAGCATTAAATTTTGAAAACAAAAATTATACTTAATTACATAAAATTTTGAAAAAAATTAGTTTGAAACTTTTTTTTTCATTTTTTTTTTCAAAATTTCGAGTTTGGAAATTAATTTTTCAAAAACTATTCACTAACACAACTTAATTAAAAATGAAAATCAAAGAAGAGATTTCTGGCTGTCCAAAAAGGTATAGCATGACATTTTAAATTGTACCGTTGTTTTTAAATATTTTTTTTTGTTTTTTTAAGTTAATTTTTTAGAAAATTGTTCCTCCTGCATAAAACGGGGGGAAATAGATCCCCCCCCCTCCTATACGATTTTTTTCTTGTCTTAACCCAACCTATTTTCTCCAGCAGTTTGGTGCATCTTCTACCGATCATCCTGTATATCATTTAAGTAGGAACTTACCCACAAACTGGTATCCAATCGCTGTTAATATCTCGTGGCTCATGTTGAAAAATAATCTCAACATGCCCCACATCCAATGGCAAATCTAATGGCTCTCTCATATTATCATTTGAACGATTCGATTGAAATAGCCAAGTTTGAATGACCCGGGATGCCAAAATATAATCAGTGTCCTTAGAATCACTGAAATTGAATTAAACACAACAGATTAAAAACGAATTATGTATAAAATGGAAAATTGAAATTAAAAAACAAAAAAAAAAATATGAATTAAACATTATAAAAATTAATTGCACTCAAATATCCTTCGTCTTTATATCAAGGATCCAAATTGTCTGGCAGAAAAATGGAACCGAAAATGTCTCTCCCATGCGATGGGAACTAAGTCCTGCTGTCGCTGTGTGTTACTTTAATTTGAATAAGCCCTGAGGCCGTGTCTGCGTCTCGTCGTCGGTCGGTCCTGCCTCATCGTCCTTGCTGTGAGCGGAGAGAACATTTCTTCAGCTATACAACGGGCACTGACTATAATAATAATTTTTATTATTATTATGAGTTGCATTTAAAATATTTTGTCTCTGAGAAACAAAGAATTATTCTTAATTGGATTTGGATTCAAAGAAATAGGTACACAATGCGTAGTGTATACCTTGGTAGTGTGTGTATTGTATATACGCTGCCAGGTACATAGATACACTAATTTACTTTGACGTAAAGTTTATTTCTTGTAATTTTAATGAAGTCTACTCAATTCTAAATGAAACAATAGATACACCAAGATGAGACTTTTAACACAAAGTATCAAGTCTTCACTTTCAGTTATGGAATTGATTAAGTTTGAGGACTTTCTGTAGAATTGCTTCTGAATGCAAGTTGTCAGACAGAGGTGTTGTATAAGCTGAGTGTTTTGTCATCAAAAACTGTATTTTTCTCTCTTTGTAATAATAATTAAGTTACAACAGACACTGCCTGTGGATGCGATTTTAACTTAGATGACTTACCTGCCACGTGAGAAATAAGTTTTGGGTAGAAAACTTTTCAAATTTTTGTACGATATTACTGAGGCAAATATTGTTGAATTGGCCATTATGCTGAGCAGGAGTTTCGAGAGAGTAATGTCCATGTAGAGTTGGTCGGAAAACAGGTCATCGCTAGAAGAAAAATAAAATTTTATGATGATAATGTTTTTTACACTTTTTAATATTTTGTTTTTTAATATTTTTTTTTTTTTAATTTTTATTTTAAACTCAAATTTATTCCAAGTTATTTATATTTTTTTTAGTAAATCAACCACGCCTTGATTTAGTACTAACAAAATTTGATTGGAATTATATACAGGGTGGGGCAAAGGGTATAAACCGATTTTAAACGGGTGTAAAACAAAAACAAATCAACTTACAGAAATTATGTTTATATTGTTTAATTCAGTACAGAATCTTGTTTTTTACATTATGTTTTAAAGATGACATCACGTAGGTGGCGGCCATCAGCCGCGATGCACTCTTACAGGAGAATTCTGAAGTTTTTAACCGCTCTTATGCACATTTCGATGGGTAACTTCCTCTCTGATTCTGTCATTAAGTTCTTCCAGGGTATGTGGACGAAGTTTAAAAAATTTTTCCTTTATGTACCCCCAAAGAAAAAAAAATCACAAATGCTCAAATCTGGTGAGCGCGCAGGCCACTCCATGTCACCCCTCAAAGAGACGAGGCGCTGAGGGAACACTTGCCTGAATTTCGCCATTGAAATCCTAGCAGTGGGGATGTAACCCCGTCCTGTTGGAACCAGATGTCTCCCAGATTAGTTGCTTCACTCAATTCTTCCAGCTCGTGTTCAAAAAACTCTTCCAACATTGTCACATAGCGCCCAGTGGTGACAGTGACGGTTCGCCCATTATCCTCGAAAAAGTAGGGACGAATAATCCCAAATTGGGATACTGCACACAATACAGTTACTTTAGGGGAGTGAAGTGGCCTCTGGTGAATTTTGCTTGCATTTTCATTAGCCGTTTCCCCCAACAGGGATATTGAAGTGCTGTCGGAAGGCTCTCTGCGTGGCGATAACAGAACGGCCATTTTCAAAAAAAAAAAAAAATGTCCTAACAGCAAACCCACGATGCTCTCCCGTCCAAACCATGGTTGCTACTGAAAACTAGACTCTCTCAGTGCCACAACGAGACCCCTCTCTTTTTCCCACCACATCCACAAGCCGAGCGTCAGCCGGCCAAAACCGGTTCATACCATTTGCCCCACCCTCTACATAATTTAAATAAATGAAGAATAATTTTTAAGAAAGTTAAATTCACAAAATTCGCAATTGGCCAAGAAATTAGACATTCATTTCGAAAAAACGATCTGACGTATGTAGCTTAATTTCTTTATTTTTAGGTTTAAATCTCCCTGAATTTTGACTATATAGACTTTTTATAAAAAGACGGAAAATTGCGTTTATTGTAATTTTTTCGAAAGCTATAATTTTTTCAAGAGAAATTTTGGGTATTAAAAAAAAAAAACCTAATAAATTTAAGCTTTGGGTACGAACTCAGAATTTGAAAGTTAAATTGCCGAAATATTTTTGACCAATTAACAAAATGTTGAAGTTTTTAACTTGTCAATGTTTTTTGCCCAAGATAATTTATGTTTACTTATGACGACTTACAGAACGTCGACTGTTGAAATATCGATTCTTTAAATGGCGATTGCCATCGACTTTTTGAAAATTAAATTTTTGAACATCGATTTTAAAAAATATTTTAAGCCAGTCTTTTAACCAGTCGATTATGAAAATCAACATTGTATCTACATACCGTACCCAATCCGTCGCGTGGATAGCATTATTAAGGCTTAACTACATTCAAGACTTTTTGAAAAAAAGTACAAAAGTGAAAAACTAAAACATGCGAAAAAGCCGGCGAAAATAGTGTTTGATATATCATTTCAGACTGATACTACAGATAAAACACAATTTTTTCGCACACAGGCATCTCTAGGCATATTTTTGCTCATCACATTTTCACTTTTTGTCCTACTTTTTGCAAAAAGTCTTTGATGTAGTTAAGCCTTTAGTTTTCGAGATAATCTAGACCTAAGCCATTTTACAACTTTTTTTTTTAAATTGCTTTAATAAGAAAATCGCAAATTGATTTTTTTTTTTAAATTTGCTTTCCAAATAGAAGGTTTGCTGTTATGTAAAGTTTAGAAGTTCCCATTGCCTATACTCTATACGAACATTTAATTTTCACTCTGCACTGAGTGTTAACATAAAAAAAAATCCCAGAGCTAAAAAAGAAGAGAAGAGATTCATATAAATCCTCGATAAATTTGATTCGCATTTAAACCAAACCCTCTACACACAAGGTTATATGTAGGTTTATTTAAAAATTCGTTCGTTCGTCAAAATATTCACTTCAAGTCCATTACACACCATGTTATAAATCTCGTTTTAAACTTTTTTTTTTCTTTTTGAGTGCAATAATTTAATCAAAAAAGTTAATCCTTTTTACTTATGACATATTAGCACAGGATGTTCGTACATACCGATTCGAGTATCTACCTACACTAAACTCAAGATCTAATATTGCAACATGGAACTAGATAGAACGGAATATAAAGTGCGATAATAATTGGATTAGGATAAATTGCCATGACACCATTTCCCATAAATAGTACTTTGATCACATTTGTGTTTGCACAACATGATAAAATTGTGTGGGGGGATAGGGTCCTTTAACTTTTTATGTATATCGGAATCATGGTACATAAACGTGAGCCGATATGAGGACAGACACAGAACGCACACATATCTTAATATTGTACAAATCTGGCAATTATGTTCCTGTGTATCCTAAAAGAATTAGGGCCTTAACCTATAATCATGTGATTTAAGAGAATCATAATAAATAAGTTGAAAATTGTATATTAAAACATTTATAACAATTTTGAAAATGTACGAGAAAATGGGTGACTTGGAAATTATAAGCTTCCTGATGGGATAAATTGTGAAACGTTTTATTTTTCGTTTTATACAAAATAATATTGGTAGAAGGCCTAACTCTCCCTTGATTAGAATTAAAGTGAATTGAATAGGTGCAAGAAGGATAGTAATTAAGTTTCTGAAATTCCTTACATGTTATTTTGAAATATTGAACAGATCTTATGTAAATACACCTTGTCAAAACAAAAGGGAACAAAAAAAAATCACTTTTATTTTTTTTAGTGTTTTTTGAAGAGCTGTATCTCCGTGAAAAGTGGTCATATTGAGATGAAACAAAAAGCATTCTGAAGCTTTATATTTTTTGTATCGAGACATTTTAGCATTTTTTAAGGTACTATTATTGCGCAATTATAAAGACCCAAAACTTTTTTTTTTTGAAAATTGTCATTTTCTTCAGAGTTTTTTTTTTTTTTTTGAGCCAATTGAATGTTTTGTTTCGATAATTTGTTTATTCAGCTTTAAGGTCGTCTTTTTTCGTCATTCTACAAATTTTTTTCAGAAGAATATCTGGCTTTGAATGAAAAAAACAGACTTTTGACTTTAACTAAAATTAAAATTTTTGGGTCGTGCTGCCGCAATAACTGTACTTAAAAAAATCATTTGCTAAAATTTCTCAATTCAAAAAATATAAAGCTTCAGAATGCATTTTGTTTCATCTCAATACGACCACTTTTCACAGAAATACAGCTCTTCAAAAAACACTAAAAAAATAATTTTTTTTGTTCCCATGATTGTTTTGACAAGTGTAGTAGCTTAGTCTTTTAGCATTTTTGCTCTAATTGTGAGCTTGAAGAAAGAGGAAGCATCTATTAATCTTTGAACTTCGTAATGAAGAATCGTAGTAGTTCTTATAAAATTTATTGAATTTTTTTTTTTAGAAAAATCTGTCGAGCCATTTTTTGATAAAAATAAGAAAAAATTATATTTTTATTATTAAATAAGAAAAATTTGCTAAAAAAATTATATGGCAGGTACCGTTATTAACTTGTCGGTGGAATGACCATACAAACGCTAGAGAACAAGTTTGAATAAAATCGACCAATGCGTTTAGGCTGTAGCCGAATGGACAGACAGACAGATGGACGGAATTGCGAGACCCACTTTTTTCGTCTTCCCTATCACCGTAATGTCAAGTTTGATCAAAATCTCGAGATCGATTTTTTTACATACCCAAAACTTTTATATAAAGAATCTATACGTATACCGCAAGTTAAAAAAACTGAGTTAATATTTTTTTTTTAAATTAGGCTAGAAATAGAAACCCATTGAGTTACAACTCAAAAGTTCATGCTTAATTCACAACTGAGAGCCAAAAGCTTCTGCCAGACTTAGTTTTTGTTTCTGAAATATTTTTAAAATTTAGTTCCTAGAATTTGATTCAACCCTGTAATTACCTAAATTAAAAAAACTTAGCTAGCTTTTTGCAAATAGTGCCCAGAAATAAACCGAACGAGTTGTACCTACATCGAAATGCTGTATAAATTTAACACCACAAGGCTACGATTGATATTTGTCAACATACTCCCACTTAAAGATTATTTTTCGAAAAATAATTCTCCTCTTTCTCATGTGCCATTTCTTGGTAAGAAATACAACTTGGCAAAATTGCCTTCAAGATTTTTAACCTCTACAGACTTGACAGAAAAAAAAAATCAATTAGATGAATGTAGAAGAAAAACCATAAATTCACTCACCCGTAAATTCGTAAATTAAATGGCAGCGTCTTAACAGCTGTCATGTAAGTTCTAAGTGAACTTAATCGATCCAAGGACAATGTTTCCTCATCAAGGATTACAGATGCACCTTCAGTCTCCGCCAAGGCTGCTGATAGCATATTCTCTGTCCCAGACGCTGATGTATATGACGAAGACCTACTGCTGCTGCTACCTGCTGTTGTGCTCGATCCCCTGGTTCCATTGTTATTTGGAGCAGACAATGCTGGTGTTGACGACGACAAAGACGATGATGATGATGATGCCGAGTGTAGAGTCGCAACGGAAGACAATGAGGAGTACGATGAAGATGACGTTGATGTAGCTAATTGTGATGCTGCAATTGTTTCACGACTTAGTGCTGCCCACTGTGTCAAGAACTGCAACTTTTTAATGTGCTGTTGAAAAAGAAAAAAAACAAACAAGCATTAAAAAAAAATAAAAAAAAATTTGAAAATAATATTGCGTTATTTTTGCAGCAGGAAGAGTGTTTGTATGGTTCTTTTATGAATTCGGAAAAGCGGAGAGGTTTAAGTAATTTTCTTTTTTGAATTTATCCAGAAAGATGTAGGATACGTTTTTCATTTTGTTTTTTTGGTTAAAGTTTGTTTTGTATATATTTTCTTGGCATAATGGGAAGATAAATAGAAAGAATTTAAATTAAAAGTTGACATTTATAGTTGAAATAATAAATTCGCATGACAAAGTAATTAGACCAATGAACAAGTTAGTTTTCTCATCATCTAAAGTTTTAAAAGCTCGAAAATTTTTGTTTGTTTGTTTGTTGTTTTTTTATTTGTCTTGAACTGGGTAAAGAGAAAAATAGGTTGATGGGTTTTTTCAGAGGAAACGTCGATATCGCATAGTTGTTGAACTTTGTATTTATTATACACTTTTGTACTTCGTAGAAAATGTTCACAAAAATTATTGTCAGTTAAATAGGTACATATGTACCTGTCCTAGAGGAAGCTCTAAAATCTTAATTTCCGAAATGCAAAAGTAAGTAGGTGTAGAATATATACAGTGTGTTTTGCATAAGATTCAACTAAAGACTAGGGAGTGTAGAAAAATATTGTAAGTGAAATCCCCCCATCTATTTCCCTCGGTTTAGAAGGCAGAAGGGGCATTTTTTAAAAAAATCAAATAAAAAAAAATCATTAAAAACCTACGGCAACACTTGCAATGTCATCCTACATCCTTTTGGAAGTAAGAAAAATCCATTCTTTTATTCTGTTTCAGTGAAAAGTTTTTGAAAAATTAATTTTCAAATTCAAAATTTTGAAGAAAAAAAAAAAAATTGTGTTCTAACTAATTTTGTTCAAAATTTTACGTTATTACTACCGAATTTAACGATATTGAAAACGCCTCAAATAAGTATAGTGAGCGTTGGAAAAAATTTTCCATGCGTGAATTGTTGAAAAAAATGTTAACTAACAATTTTTCGTAGAACACAACCCTATTCTATATCAATTTTGGAGATTATTTTAAATTTTTAAAAAAGTGGGCGTGTCAGTGGGCGAAAATTTACTGTTTATGGTGTCTTTTGAAATCTCTTATAACACCTCCAAATATCATGAAATTCGGTGGAGTTGTTCAGATTTTATTAATCTATAACGGGTTTTCCTTACAACAAACCACTGTATCTACGCTTGTATGTATTTTTTTATAAATATTTGTCTTAAAAAAAAACGGAATAAGACATAAAATGTAGGAAATTTTCTCAGCTTCAATTTATCTCTTGACTATTTTCGTTGTAAAAATTAGTCGGAAAGCAGATATTGGCGAAAAATAATTAGTGGCAGCCATTTTTTCAAAAGAGCGCAAATTTAGGGAAGTGAAAATTCGAAAAGAGCACCTCTCAAAACGAAAAAAATGCAATTTTTAAAACTCTTCCAAAACTTTCTAGGTAAAAGTATACCAAACGACTGGACAAACTTAGTAAAATTAGGATCTTTGGAGCAACTTAATAACGAATTGAAGTCGAATTTGAGAAAAACTTTTTGTTTTATTTAATTGTCTCAAAAACTAGAAGACATTAAGCATCTAGTTTTAAATAAAAATTGATAGGAGTATTGAATATTCAAAACTAAATTACAACGTAAAATTTGTTTGAAATTACAATTTTTTCATTTTTTTTCTTCAAAATTTTTAGTTTCAAAATGAATTTAAAATAGAAGTAAAGAATGGATTTTTGGCTTAAAAGAAGGTATGGCATGACATTGTTAGTGTTACCGTTGTTTTGTAATGATTTTTTTTTATTTTTTTTAACTTTTTTTTTTAGAAAATTGCCCCTACCGCCTAAGAAGGTGGGAAATAGATTCCCCTTTATTTAACCGCAACGTTATGAAAGAAATTGAAAGTAATCGGTGAAGAACTTCCTAAGGTTTGAAAAAAACAAACATTTAGTTTTGGTCAAAAGAGAGCACTCATGACTGAAGATAGAGGAAAACATTCTTCCTGACAATTTCTGGCTAAGAAATTTATTTTGCCAGAAATCAGCAAGTTTGAGTTGTGTCAAAAAATGTTAAGTTTAATTTAAAAAAACAAAAGCAAACTTCAAATAAAGCTGCTGACAAAGGGTTTCATATTTTTGTTTTTGCTTTTATTTTTGTTTATATTTTAATTTTAATTTTAATTTTAATTTTAATTTTAATTTTAATTTTAATTTTAATTTTAATTTTAATTTTAATTTTAATTTTAATTTTAATTTTAATTTTAATTTTAACTTTAATTTTAATTTTTATTTTTTATTATTTTATCAAATCTATTAATTGGCCAAGTCATTGTCATAACATTTACCTTTCGTTAAGTAAAAGTAATT
Organism: Epistrophella euchroma; assembly: GCA_947049315.1. Classification (NCBI taxonomy): domain Eukaryota; kingdom Metazoa; phylum Arthropoda; class Insecta; order Diptera; family Syrphidae; genus Epistrophella; species Epistrophella euchroma. The sequence continues at coordinate 60,476,098 of OX346248.1, forward strand.
TCGAAGAAGAAAATGTAATTACAATTCATGAATTTCTTTGGTAATTTACTTTTCGACAGCAAAATAAATTTAAATTTTATAAAATTGTATTTTTACTATAATTAAATTTATGCTGAAATTATAATCAAAAGAACAAATTTTTTCAAAGTATAAATAAACGTGTATTTACCTATACTTTACAAACATTTGTTCTTTTAGTTATAAGATGATTTATCATTGATCCATGGCAACTCTAGTCCATTTTCATGTTTGACGTTTAAAAAGTGGCGAGATATTTGCCCAAAAACTGCCTTAAAGCTTATACATATAAAAAAAATGTATGTGTATCATGAGAATAACGCTGTATTTTATTTTGTATTTAATTATTTGAAAGTGCCTCTAACGCACATCTACTTTTAATTGCGATAAATTGTTATAACTGTTATTACATATATTGGCAATTATTTAGTCTCGTCCTAAATTTTTAAATTCCACAGGACACGAATGGTGTTTTTTGATGCATTTTTTTGTCTCTGCTTACAAATAAAGTCCATACGTTAAATACAACAAAAATACGGAACTTTACCGAATGGTTATCGTTTTAATATGGACTTTTTTTTTTAAGCGAATATAAAAAGGCAGTAAAAAAACACAGCTAAAATCGCAGGTATTTTGATTTAAAAATAAAATTCCTATTAATTTAAATTTTCAACCATTGAATAAAGGTTTAAAAATAAATAATTGTTTTCTGAAAATAATAATTAAGAGGCCTACAAAATGTCATCATCATCATCATCAGCATTGACATACAATAATACGTGCAATGAATTCCAGTGTAATATTAGTGTGTATTTTTAAACGGATATTGAATATTCAAGAGCTCATGTTTTTGTTTAATTATACATTTTTATAATTGTTCTGCATTATTAATGTATTGCGTGCAAAAGAGTACCTATGCAATTAAGTGTTAATTTGATAACGACTAAAATTAATTGAAATCGGTTTTTCCTTTACTATTATTTTAATTTATAATATTGAATTTTCTTATTCAAGAACAGATAATGACGAGTAGCATCGAAGCAACAATTTCTAGTGAATTGATTGTCATTAAAACCGTTCGTAGTGGTAACTTCAAAAGAAATTGCAAAATAAAAGGTTTCAAAGGAAAAAAAATTATGTAGTTAAATTAATAATTATCTATATTTTCAGCACAATCAACAAAGATGACACAGACTGTGATTTTCTTTTGTCTATTAAAAATTCATTACCAACAAAACGATAACATTATTTCCATAATTTTATTTCCCGTCCATTTCCGCTTTGAGAGTTGCAAATGTTTTTTTTTTGTTGTATTTTTATTTTCTCAGCCACGAGCCATCAAATCACAAAGCAACAGAAAGCTATGAATTAAATTCACTTAAAACTAACATAGGAGTGAAGTTGGTAGGTACTTGTGCTCGTTTATTTATACCTTTCCTTCATATTCCAAAACCCTGCAGAAAGGAAAACCTTTTGAAAACGATAAAAGCACATTTATTCCGGTCGGGCTGTTGCTGATGGTATGGGTAAAGGGTCTTGGTACTATGATGTTTCCCTTTCAATGAAAATATGAAATATGAAAATATGAAATATTTGTACAAGAAATCTTTTTGTTGAAGAATAAAGTTATTATTATTATTATTAATTAATTAATTAATTATAAATGTTATGATGCCCATAAGCTTTTAGCACTAGACTTTAATTTTTAACTTTTTTTTTTTATGCATACAGGCAAAAATCCAACAACTCTGTTCAAAGTTGTAAACACTTTTTTCTACACATACAGCGTGAGCGAGACATAATACCATTCGAGAAATGTATCTAAATGTCTTTTCTGTTTGGCTTTTAAGGAAAAAGAAAATGTAATTGCGGATGTAAATCATAATAAAACGAAATACATACCTACATTAATTTCAATTTAGACCATAAAATCAGTTAAGGAAAAACGAAAGCCGCGCACTCACTACATACTTGAAGGACCAATGTCGCCGCAATCATTTTGGATTTAGAAGAAAAATAAGTCTAATGATGATAATTCAGTACCCCATCAGGCCATCAGGAAGAGGAAACAGAAGTCAAAAAAAAGGCACAAAAATTCAGGAAGACAAAAAGTTGTTGCATGCCCAAAATTATATAAAAGGAAAAGAAAGAAAGAAAAGTTCCATCCCAGGAAGTCCAGTCCAGTGCTACAAATGAGTTTTAAGAAAGTTAAATTGACACAATAATTGAATTCGGTTTTCTACCACAATGATGAAACAAAACAATTCAAAAATTCCAAACAAGTTATGTGCTCATAAGTTAATAACTTTTTACGTTAATCTCGCAGTAAAAGTTAATTATATATTAGTCGGCAATTTAAAAGTTTCGAAAAATATGTTTTTCGGATTCAAACCTTTAGAACAGTTATACTATATACACTTGCGAGAAAAAAAATGGAATCACTCGATTTCGCCTTTTAAAAGCAACAATCTCTACGGATACAATATTTATCCTTAAATTTTAATGGTCACGTTTTAAAGCTTGAATTTCAAACATTTAAACTGGAGGTAAAATAATAAAAATTCATTGGATAGTTATCGCTTAACGAAAATAACAAGTTATAGCTATACTGAAATAGGAAACGCGAGTAGGAAACGCTGATACCTACGCAATATACGCGGCAATTATTGGTTTTTGTTTATCGGTGTGCTGTTAAAAGTAAACTGTTACATAATCTCGATTTAACAGGCCTTCTAATCTAGGAAATAAATGGATACCACATCTGCAGATGTTGCTCAAGTTGTTACACTACTGTGACAAGTAATAACACAACGTGTTGTGAGCTGTGGCCCGTCAGCTCCATCGAAGCAAATGTTGTGTGTCAAAGATCTACAAGACGTTCAGGGGAAACTGGACAGTTTGTGCGAACGACAAAATCTAGACGTCGCAGGTACGACCTGGCAAGCGATTTTAATAAAACTGTTTTGTCGAAACCGTGACTTACGAGGGAGGGTTTTGTATAATACAGGCAGGCATTTCAATTAAAGGAAAAGTGAGTTGGTTTTTGTGACTGGTGGTGGTCGAGGGGAGGTTTAACTGTGGATTGGTACATCTCCGATATTCTGCTGCATCACGTTGTTCCTTATGTTGGATGTATTGTAAAATATTTCGTACTAATGCATGATAACGCTCGATGCAACACTGCACGATGAATAGTCGAATTATATAGGGAAGTTGGTATTGCTGCGATGGACTATATGGCACTACGCCTAGACTTAAACTTTATCGAGCATTTGTGAGACGAACTTAAGTTAAGGGTTAGAGCCAAAAATTCAGCTCCTGAAACAGAACTAAAAGCGGCACTGGCAGACAAATGGGATAGAATACCAGAAAAGATAGTCCACAACCTCTTCAAGAACCTCATCAGGTAAATAAAAAAAATCGTTAAGAAGATACAATTAGAGCTAAGGTGGGGCAATTCAAGATACTGAAACAATAAATTACGCTTAATTTTGTTGTAAATGTGCAATTAAATGTGCAATTAAAACGGGTATTAATATCACTTTATTTTTCTTTACCTGTTTTAATTATGACGATTACCTCTTAAAATCTCGAAGTGTTTGTTATGTTCTTAACCTTGATTTAAAGCTTATGGTTTCAGCTTTATAACGATACCATAAACATTCATGCATGTCAATTACATTGAGAGCAATTGTTTTTTTTTATATGAAGCAAGAGGGTGATTCCATTTTTTTGCTCGCAAGTGTAGTTACTTTAAAGACGTAATGGTTGCCAAATTAATATAGGGATGTAATTATTTTTTATGATTTTGAAGTTTAAGTGTCTCCCTTATTTGGGTTCCAGTTCAGGTCATTGTGGCATTGAGGGAAACGAGCTGGCAGATAAACATTCCAGGCAAGGATCAGCCCTTCACAACTCACTTGCGGAAGAAGTCCAGGCTTTGTGACAGGATACTGATTCGTGAATAAAAATATACTATTCCCTATTTCGGAAAAATTCTAAGACCTGGGCTACAACCGCTTTTTCCAGTTCTACCTTGTTCTGGTTATTTAACAACAATATAAGGGCTTACAGGGTCTTTCAACTATAATGGTGGTGTGGTCCGCCAAATCTCTGCTAAAAATATGGGACCATGAGGCATGATCAGTACAAGCTAGAACTGGTAAGTAAGGGTGTTTTTAGTTATTAGAACGAAGAAAACATTAAATTATTTAAATTTGAAAAATGTTCACTCCTTCACAAGAGGCAGTATCCCTGAAAAAAAAATATTTGTTGTTGTTTTTAGGTGAAGTATCCCGAGATTTACGCCACTGACACTGCTTTTACTATCACCCTATTCTACTAAATTTTGACTTGAAAGTTTTTATTCTTTATATTCGTCGAGGTTAAACTAATGTTCCATAATTTTGATAAAAAAATAAAGCAATCAGATTTTTTTGAGACTTGTAAAAATAAAAAAAATTAATAGGTATTGGTTAAGATTGAAATACCGAAGATTTAAAAAAAAAATTTAAGGCAAAGAGGAGACATTCGAATTTTTCTTTGAGCTCATCTAAAACAGGAAACCGTCAGAGTTTCGAAAGACAAAATCTAGAAAGGCAAAAGTTCGAAGGACAAAGGTTCGAAAGACAAAGGTTCGAAAAGACAAAGTTACGAAAGACAAAGTTACGAAAGACAAAGTTTCGAAAGACAAAGGTTCGAAAATCAAGAGGTTCGAAAATCAAGAGGTTCGAAATTTCAAATTTTTGAAAAAAATTAATCTTAGACAACTTTATGTTATCAATTCCTTCATTTTGAAAGATTTTCCTTTCGAATTTCGTTTGTTATCTAAAACAGAAATTTAGTGAACTTGCTTCATACAAAAAAAAAAGGAATGAGTGAAGAAAAAGTTGTTGAAGCGCTTATATATTTGCTTTACATTAAAGAAATTTAGTTTGTATATCAATTGGTATAAATATTTAGCATTAAAACATGAACGTGAGACCCAGAGCAAGTGCCATTAATTATATTTAGTTTAATATTCTCTCTTATAGGGTACTTTATGAACGAACCTACATAAACGTAGGTTGTAGGTAGGTAAGTACCTACTTATTCCTATAAAAGATTATGTCATTTTATTATAATGTGATTATGAACTTAATTTGCATAATTCATTATAGAAACAAGCATCCATCAGACAAACATAATATCATATTCCTCCTATTAAGGAATTTCTCTTTGGAGAGCAGCTTTATCGGCGCGCCGATGATGATGATGATGATGGTGAATGGCGATGTCGACAAGCCAGGATAATAATCAAAATCATCCTATATTATTATTATTTTGTTTACTTAGATAGATAGTATTAAATTATGTATGTGAACTTATTTTTTGTGAAACGTTATTATCTTGATGTAGATATACCTGAAGAGATCTACCTACATTCTCCCTTTGGATGCCAAAGGTAGATAAAGTTAAATTATTCCATTTATTTACATTTTAAGTTAAAATTCTAGACTATCTATAATATAGTATACTCAATTAACTTACCTTTTGACTGTTTAAGGATCTGACATTAAGCATCACTTTATCTAAGATATGCAAAACTATTTCAGCTGCCATTTCCCGTTCCAATTGAGTACATTTTATTTCCAAATAGGAGCCAACCTGAAAATAAGAAATGATACATAAATTAAATATTCAATAAAAAAAAGGGAGAAAAATGCATGATGTAATTTGATTAAGGTTAAATACATAAATATGGATTAAAAGTCACACATTTTCAGTCATAGACAGACTTTCTAAGGTCCAGATTTTCAGTGGTGATTTAAAGCAGAGTTAGTTAACTCTGGACATAGTTTTAATTTCGGTAAGCTCAAGAAGCAGTTTTTTCAGTAGTTTTTATGAGGATTGACTTAACACAAACACGTAGGATAAAACAGTAAGAGCCAATTGTAGTTCAACATCTCAACGATAGTTTAAGGTTCAAGCATGTGCTAATAGTCCAATAAGATGCCTGAACCATCGTTGAACCTCAGTTAATCTGCCGTAATCAGTGAATTCAATTTCAAATGACACAAAAAAAATTTGTTTTTGAGTTATGTAAATGAAAAACTGGACCTATGACAATAGAACTCGCTATCTAAACTTTGAATTATGTGATATATTATTTAATTAAATAAGGGCCACTTGCACGAAAGTTTTCTGACAGCAGTAACCTCTGATTTATAAATAATTAACAGCTATCTGGCTTATTTAAATCAAATCAAGCAAAAAATTCTTTCTTTATTAACGTTTCAAAAGTAATCCCCTCTTTGTTTTCTTAATATTTAAATCTAAATAGCTCTCTTAAAATTTTAGAATTTCTGACGAGAGAGCAAGTAAAAGCAAGAGCCGCTTTTCAGCATTTTCCCTTTCGTTTCGTGCAATTAAAAAACAAAAAGCGTTCATTTATTTATCTAAACTTGGATAGTTATCCTCAGTTTTATGTTTTAATCCGTTTGTTTCGTGCAAGTGGCCCTAAAGCTTTTTCCCAACTATTTCGAATCGAAATAAGTCAAAAATATATTTAATACGGCTGCTTGTTTCGAAATTAAAACAATTCTCATAATAATTAGGTATACTTACATTTTGTAGCATATCCAAAAGGAAACCAGCTTCACCAAGTAAAAAGTTTTCATGTCTACTTGTTGTGTATTGAAGGCATGCTTTTAAAATTGCTGAAACATTTGTTTTTTGGTAACCTGATGTTAGAGCCTGAAACTGTAATAAAAAATATATTCAATTAATCAAATACATTCAATCAAAAAACTGTTAAAAAATACATTAAATAAAAAGCATTAGGTAAAAAATTTTACTGGGTAACATAATATTAAGCAAAATAAAATAAAATAAAATAAAATAAAATAAAATAAAATAAAATAAAATAAAATAAAATAAGATAAAATAAAATAAAATAAAACGAATGAAAATAAAATAAAATAAAAAATTAAATAAAATAACATAGAAAAAAAAAATAAAACAAAATAAAATAATTTGGTGGACTGGACAGCTCGTAAAGAAATATTGCCTTATAACTTTTAACTCTCAACAATTTCTGTGGGTATGTTGTTGGTCGCCAGGAATGGGACGGACCCAGGAATTATTTATTTCCTAGCAATAAACATTTGACAAGAAATATCTCCGAAAGAAATGAATTTGAACCGCCACTAAATGGTCATATACGAGGTCAGTTAGTTCCAGTAATTAATAGATTTTTATAAATCATTAAAGTTTTTGTTCCAGTTTTTTTTTTTTTTTTTTTTTTGAAAAAGAATGTTAGAACCTCATAAAACGGCTACTGCCTCTTGCGAGGAATTGACAAATCCTTCAAGAGTATCTCCTGTCACAGAAAAGTGCCGCTCGTTAGCCGTTCGGATTCGGCAATAAACTGTAGGTCCCCTCCATTCCTGCAGACACGCACACAGGAATGGTTGAGAGTTGTAAGTCACTAGGCCCTAGTTCTTTATGAGCTGTTGTGCCATCAAATTAATTTTTTTATTTTTTGTTAGAACCTCATTTGTGGAACTTGACTGTTTTGGTCAATTACAGACCTTAAAAACAAAAACTCTCCTTTTTTTACATTTTCTATAAGCTCGGATTTTTCAGAATGTTTCTTAATTTTTGGGTGATTAAAAATTGAATGCATAAAACCATTTACTAACTACAACACTGTAATTATTCAATGCTAGGACTTTAATTTACTGGCCCTATAGTGTCCCATCTAAACCCGTTTTGTTAAATAAAATTTCTGTGTGGTTTATACACACGAACACGAACAAATACAAAACCCTCAAACCAAAAATATGTAAACTAAATTCAAAACCCGGCCATAACTTTGAAAATTTTGTTTAAAATTTCAACCTCACCACATGAATTGCAATGTTAATAGCAGGATAATTAATCTAATCCAAAAGCTTTCTGTCCAACCGCACCAAGTTTATAATATATTTACCTGATTGTAAGTTTGCAGTAATTGATCAGCAACACACTGTGAAAAGTCCGGTTGCAGCCATGTTGTATTACCTACATCTCGTTTCTCGCACACTCGCCTCGAATATCCTTGATATTTTTTAGGGCAGTCGGCGACAATAGCAGCTCCCGGTGCTGTCGTTGGCCATTGCACGCCATTATTCATCTCAGCATGGCATAATTCAACCATATTTCTATCGATTACCGTTACATAGACACTCTTCGATACTGGCGAAACACTATTGGACACCACACACGAGTATTCAGCTGATTTCTGTGAAATTTAAAGGTACAAATTAATACATAGATTATTACTGGCTGCGGTATGGGATTTTCAAAAACACAACATGGATAATAATGCAGTCGACTTGGACATGTGATTTTCGCATTAATTTTCAACTTAAATGGGGAGTCAGTGGTTTTAATTAAAGGATACGCAAAATTTTCATAAAACCGCTCTATGCTGAAATTATGCAAAAATTGTACACTGATAGAAAAAGCCAATATGTTAAGGTTTTTTTTTTTTTTTAATTGGTTTTTGAATTTTACCATACAAAATACATAATACAAAAAATAAATTTGGCGGCGCAACCAAGGCCTAGTGACTTACAATTCTCAACCAATTATGCTAGGCAGGTATGGAGGGGACCTAATATTTTTTGCCGAATCCGAACAGCTAAGAAAAAAGGCAGTTTTTCATAACAAGGAGGGTTTGTAACTTCCTTGCAAGAGACATTAGCCCCGAAAATGTTTATTTTTTTTTAGTGGAAAAAGGTGGCAATCGAACTCAGACCTCTGGTATGACAGTTCAACGCACTTACCATTACGCCACCTTCCAAAAGCAATAGTTTTAAAACTCAGAAGTAATTTTTTTCAAAAAGAGAATAACAACTTTTGAATTAAAAAAAAAAAATAAGTACATACAGATAATATGGTTATAAGCTGGGCATATTAATTTTTTATTGAAGGAGAAACTTATTCATATAAGCGAAAAGTTGTCATGTTGGAGGGTGGTTAAAACTACTCTTTCCATTGCTTTTTAAAGACATTTAAAGTTCGTTTGTATAATATGCTAAAAATGGATAAAAATGAAAGAAAAGTGGGCGTGGAAGTAGGGGGATGTTATTTTTTTTATTTTCCAAACCTTCCCGCTACTTATGAGAAAAAATTCTGAAATTTTAAACTCAATCGGATTAACGATGTACGAAAACATAGAAGACAAACACAAATATGTATATTTTACACTTTATAGGCAAACTGGTATGGTTGCGAGCTGCAAGTCACTTAGGTTCGAATTTTCCGCGATCTATCGCACCATTTATGTACGCATATTAATTTTTTAAAGGAAGATTATAGCTTGGTAAATAAGTTAATTATACTTCAGTGAAGAATAAAAAAAAAAAAAATATTAAAAAATCCAGCTAAAGACATTTTTAAAGATTTTCCGAGCATTTTTGTTTTTTTTTTTTTCAGTGTTTCTTAACTCTACTAATCTAGCTGTGAAGTAAAACGTGTGCTAGCTGTTTGCAATTTGCCAACAATGAATCACACCACGTTGACTGTTTCCATTAGTGCGAGCTCGACCAAAAAACATAGACTGTATAAGCCAAACGTTTATCCTTATTGAAACTTCAAAGCAGCAGCTCTCATCGAAAACAACTTAGTACACACAAACGAACGAACAAACGAACCCAACATTCAAAAGTCAAACACCAAGCACTTAATTAATCGCCACCGAGATAAATTTTCTACTATGTCAATAGTGGCGCTAGTCCTAGCTCATGACTTACCTGGATGTTATTGATTTTCAAAATGCTTCCGTCCGGATATAAATCTTCCCACATCACCGTTTGCGGATCCGACTGAAAGAGTACACCATTACGCGTCCAGCTGTATCCTAATTGTCCATAACGTTTGATATCGTTACCAGGCGAGAGACACCGGACACGCAACGAATCCCCACGATGCAAAGTCACGCTGGCCGGATCGACCCTCAAACGGGGTGGTGTTTGAATGTGCACATGAATCGAACGGCACTGTTCCACGCTCCAGTCCACCACCTATACATATATAAAAGAGGGATGGCAAAAAAAAAAAGAGAGAAAAAAATGAAAAATGTAGCAAATGTGTATATAGGATGGAAATTCATAACTCATATATGGGTTGGCTGCAGATTGTTGTGTGGGAGCTGTGAGGTTAGGTCTATCTAGATACAAAAGGTGTTACGAGCACGATAGAACATTTTGACTAAAAAGCACTCAGCGAACGAACGTGTGACACCAATGGGAATCAAGATGCTGTATAGCTTCTGTTGATTCTGCAAATTGGGTTAATTTTCTTTGCACAGTTTATTGTGCACTCGAGAATGAAAGGGCAGCAGCAGCGGTGCCGACGTTCGTCAGCCAGCAATAAATGAGATGCAAACTCAATTTAAAAAAAAAAAAAAAAAAAATCTGATTGAAAATTATTGAAAAAATAAAAAAAAAAAAATAAGAAGAAAATGTCGCCTGGGTGTGCGTGCTAATGAGAAGAAATTGGTAATAAACATGGCCGAGCTGAGATATATATGCAGCAGGGTGGGAGATTTTCTTTCCTATTGAGGATCCATTAATTTACATTTGCAAACCTCAAAAAAATGTATATATGCGTACAGCAGGACTTTTTTCGCCCGATATCCCGACCACAGCGAATACAAGGAAATATTATGACGAAATGAGGATGATTGATAGTTTCTTGTGATATTTTTAGGAAATGTATTATTTCCATGACTTACTTCAATAAAAGGTATTTATATACATACATCAAAATGAAACTTAAATCTTATTGCTGGGCTTATTGTTTATGGTTGTGTTTTTTGTTTTTTTTTTAAATTTATTTTTCTTTATCGTTTCTCCAAAACTCAATTTATTAGATATAATTCCCAAAACTATTCCCAATATAATTTCAAGTAACCTAGGATTCGAGTTGGGTAGGTAATAGAAATACAAATACTATCTATATGTATATTGATCCAGTTGTAGATGTAATAATATAAGTATCTAATATCTAATAATTGCGGTCGTATATTTGTTTTATTGTGTTTCTATGATTTCAATCATTGAGGTTATGTATTTCAGTTTTAGGTTTCTCAATATAATAATTCACAAATTAATTATTCATAGATGTACAAACAGATATTAGTTATATTTAATTAATAAAACACTATATTAAATTTCGAATACACTTGGCCTATTGGGTTTAACTATATCACTACTGTTAACTTGGGTTTAAATTATTCTAACATAAGAAGCAATATTATATTCAACTAATAGCTCATTCAGAATACGTTTGCGATGTAAAATGCTTTGAATAAAGAAGCCCTAGCTTCGATATTAGCCTAAGGCTAAGCACGCACTTGCGATTTCGATCGCGCGACTATTTAGTCGCAAGCAATAGATTATATGAGTTTCAATGTGAGTGACCGCACTTGAGACCGAGAAATCGCGACGCTTAAAAGACTGAAATTTGTTCATTTTTCGAGCGATTGACACGTTTGTCGCAAAATAAAATGAAACAAGTGCATTTACATGTTTGTGACCGCACTTGGGATTTAAATTTCTGCGGTTTAAAAATCGTATTCGCGAAAAGAAATAAACATGCACGCAGTTGCGATTGTCAGTCGCGCGATATTTCAGTCGCAAGAAATGAAACACAGAAATTTTCGATGAAATCATACTTATTTTCAGAGAGAGCAATCTTGTTAGTATCAAAATGATGGAGCGTGATGGGAAAGAAATATATAGAATAGCTATATGTCTTTGATCTCAATATAAGCGTTGTTCTATGAAGAACAACGCACAAACCGGCTATAGGTCTTCTTCAAAATTTGTCTCGATTAAAGAACAAACTTCCTTTTTTTTAATTTTCACCAATAGAAGTTTTTTTTTTGTTCTTTTAGATTAAGTTGGAAGCCCCTGCATAATAATTCCTCAACTTTTTTGATAAAATTAAATATTGAGGTTTTTTAGTAAAATTATACCTTGCATGTGTAAACACCTTCGTCCATTAAATTCGCCTTTGTTATACCTAGAATTGCTGTATAGAAATGTTCGTTTTCTGGTGGAAGAACTGTTGTCCAAATTTCTCTGAAATAAGAAGAAACAAAAATGAAAACAATGAATATGGATTAAAAGAAAATTCAACATTGTGGTTGATTATTTCACTGCAATATTTAAGTCAGAACAGATTATTGATAAAATTTTGTAACTTTAATAATGTAAAGCGGTAAATTCCACCATAAAATCGATAGGAATCTTAAATGGGTACATGAAGTTTGAACCCAAGAAATTGCTGGAAAAAATGTCGAGGCGAAAATTAAAACTTATGAAACTCTATTTACACAGAAAAAAATAACGTTTTTTTTTGTTAAACTTTTCCTAAATTTGAGAAGAAAGTGCGTGCATCATATTTTGTTCGACGTGAAATTTTATGCATTGTTGGTTTTTTTTTTTTTTTTTTTAACTTGTTCAATTTTTTTAAAATAGTCAAGTAATAAATAAAATTTCTTCTTGGCTCTAAGTTTCGGCAATTAAAAGTTTCTCAAACCTTTGAATACTTTAAAAATCGATTTAAAAAAATAAAATCTCTCTTATTTCCATTTATTCTAGAAAATACAATTCGAAAACTTGTTCAAGCAATTAAAAGGCAATTATAAGTATTAAGTACTTTAGGACTCTGAAGGTCCCTTTACTAATAAATAATATTAGTTATACCTACCATAACCCAAACCAATTCTTTCATTCTCACCATTATTTTTCGTAAGGAGACCATCAGTTTTATTCATTCGAATTAAAATCATCAGATTTTGATGTAAAAAGGGGTCCATTTTCTAGAGTATTACCCATCAAAAAACATAGTTTTAATTGCTTAAAGAATCTAAGTGCTATGCCTATTTCCGTTGATGTAACAACGTCCATTAGCAAAGCTTAATATTCAATATACTAGACCTTTATTTATAAAAGAAAATGGTAAAATCCTTAAGGGAGAGAGAGAGAGAATATTTTAAATTACTTTTTCAACTTAATTTATCCTTTTTCTTATAACTATATAGACTCGTACATTGGTATATTTTATTGGCCTAAAGTGATGATATAGCATCAGCGGGGGAGAATAAGAATCTAATTAAATTTTGATTCATTTGATTTATTTGAATTTCAATTGAACTAACGATGTGGATGGTATGGGGAGGGGGGGATAGAGTGGTAGGGGTATGAATAGCCTTTTAGTACCGTAATTACTTTTTGAATTTCATTCATTTTATTTGTTTTGTCTTTTACCAGGAGTGCCTAAATAGCAAGTTGAGAATAGAAGATAGAGAAAATTCGTCTTTTCTCTGCATTTAAATGCAAAATATCTTGTTCTTTTGTGAAAAGAGTTGGTGTAGGTTAAAATAGGATAGGTGTGTACATAGATATATACAATTTACTACAATATGAATATACATAGAGCTTTGCATTGTTGAGCTTATTTAAAGTAGAATTTCAATTAAAGAATGAGAGATGACACACAACAACCTTAGGTGGTGTTAAAAGTGTAACTATTCATCAATATGTTGATGTGAATGATGATGATGACAATAGTTCCTGAGAAAACAATGTTTTTGGCCTTAAATATACTTAATTCGATTAAGACAAAGACAAAAGGTAAATAATACTATATTTTAGAAATAGATCTTATTCTAAGACTTTAACTCTTTTTCGTTTGTCATCATTTTCACAAAAGACAAAAATGACATAAATAAACTTTTAGAACTAAGCTTTATATTTTGGAAAACGACAGGAGATTGACCCCCATCTCATGTCAAAAATATAATTGAATTAAGAAAACCTTTTTTACTTGCGATATATGTATACAGGGTGTCCCCTAATTTGTGCACTATATTTTGGGGGATAATTCCTGGGGCAAAAAATTTATCTGAAGATGGGGGCAATTTCCTAAATAATTGATTTAAGATGGAAAAAAAATTTATTAAAAATCAACGAAAGCACACACAATGACGTGATATACCTCTTTTGAAAGCCAATATTCCAATTATATTTATTTTTTTTTAATAAAGTTAAGTGAATAGTTTTTGGGAAATTAAATTTAAGTGAAAAATTTTTAAAAAATGTACTTTATGTATGATTTTTTCTTTTTTTTGCCACTGTTATTTTTTAATCATAGTTCCAAGTTTACATAAAAATATGTCTAATGTGGTCATATATAGGTAGGAATAAAAGCTAAAAAATATTTAAAAAAAAAACTCACCATATGCATGTTATATATAGGTATTTGAATACATGAACATTTGCGTCAAATAAAAGAACTCACAGAGTTTTAATATTGGAATTAACGAAAACCGACTTTCTAATTATTTTCACTGGCGGATTAAAATTATGCAAAAATCTAAAAACGACATTTTTGCTAACGGCCAAAACCGAACAAAACAAATACCACGCCCATGACCGACGCGACGATGCACGGCAACAAAGAAGAAACACCGATTTCGCACCATTAAAAAAAAAAATTACAACGTAAATTAAATTGAATTGTAAAACACTTTTAAGCAACGAAAAATCACATTTTCTTTTGGAATAATGAAATACACATATTAAAAAACAACTATTTTATAAATTTACGGCCGAAAATTAAGAATTTACTGCGAAAAAACTAATTTTTAATCTCTCGATCGCGGAACAATTCGACTTTAACTTGATAACTCGCAAACAGGATTGAACATGCAACTGCAAGAGCGAAAAAAAGCTCACAAATACACACATTGATGAAGGTGTTGAAAGTTTTGAGTGATGTTCATTTTGAATTGCCACTGATATGATACGGCGAATTCGGAATATGGATGGATTGCCGAATTTTTCGTTTGCTTTTGTGGGTGTTTGAGTTGTTATTTTCCGTGTGTGCGTGTGGTAATTTGAAGTACTAAAAAATTGTTCCTTTGAGTGGATGGTATTTGTAGAAGCAAGGTGATGAGTTGATTTATTATGAAAAATGAATTATTGAGTCATCGATTGACAGGGTGGTCATAGTTGATAGATTATTATGTAATTGCACTTTTCAATTTCATTTATTTTTTTTTTCTCATATTGTTGTTATAATTTTGTTTTATTGTTTTTATTGTAGGGTAACGGATGTATGTACATTGTGCAACATACTTTTGAATAACTTTTTAACGATTTTCAAGAAAAAAAAAAATATAAATTTTCAACAAAGTCTTAGAAACATATCGAGATACATAATGTACATACACACATTATGTATATGTAATCCATATCAAAAGAAACGTCTATTCGTTCTCTTCTCACGTCTTTAAAACCTAAATTTCTGCAGGGGGCTTGATTGACGAAATATTTCTATCTAAAGTTTTTTTTCTTTTCAGTCCAACCCTTTTCACTCTTATTTAAAAAAAAAAAAAAAAAAAACTTTTTAGAATTCGCTCAGAAACACACCAAGTTACACACATACCTAAACATTTTAATAGACACAACGATTATAAGGGTGTACAAGGTATAATATGTATTATTGGCCAAAATACCAGTTGCCTAAATTCATGTTATCATTAGTACGAGTACAGGCACATAATGCTAAATTGTTGTCTCTCTATAAACGCGTTTATACATACAAAATGGTTGAAAAAGGCTATCATCATCAGTGCCTAAAGCAAATATCTTCCAAATCCCATAGTCGTACATGTTTATATGTTTATTATTTTTTTTTTTTTTCATTTTCTTTTAGTTGTGGAGAAAAGGAAACGATATTCAACCCGAATTAATAGACTGCTGGTCCTGTCCTGTCCTGGCAATTGTATAGTGAGAGTAGTGGGTGTGCTATTAGACGACATTTCCTTTTTGACAAAAATGACAAAATAAGGTCGAAAGTATAGAGAAACAGTGTCGGAATGTCTCTTTAAAAAAAAAAAAAAATATATATAAAAATAATTCCAAATAAGTTTTAATGGAAATCAGGGATTCAAATCGTCCCCCAGAGCATGGACCTTTTTCAGCTTTATAACCCAGGTATCATCAACTTCTGTCAGCAGATTACTAATGTATTTTTCAGTTTCGGCTTTATCCTCGAATGTCAGATTCTTTAACTTTATAGTTTTAAAATACATATACACTATACACCTTCAACACCAATTTGCATGTCCATGTCGCCAAGAGTGCTATATGCCTACTTCAATATGTTTGCCTATAGGAATAGGAGGTACTATTATGACATTTAAAGGAACTCAAGAATAACTTAATGGGAAATGAGCTCTTATACAAGAGGAAATATTTTAAATAACACTTTGTTTGAAATTATTGTCTTATTAGTTAGCTTAAGGCCTTGTGAATGAATGCGAAGGTAAGAGAGATGCTGTCTTAAATTGGATTCATTTGATTTATTTTAAATTTTAATTCACCTTAAGCAAACAATAAAAAAAAAAAAGAACAAATTTAATAAACAGAGCAGATAAATGTCTGGAATGAGAGATTCCAAAAATATAATTACTTTATTCTGGAACTTAAATTTCTTCATTTTATTGAGTAATTTGGGAATGAGGAATTTCCTACAATCTTGGGTTATTTTTAGAAATCAACTAATGAAATGAAAGTACTTATGGCGCCGAAAAAATGACTAACAGTTCGAGAGAAATATTTTTAAGACCCCTTTTTCCTTGAGAAGGAACCAAGAGGAATGATTCTTGATCTCGAAATTGTGTGTATTTGTAATGGAGCCCAGAACGGAAAGAAAGCTTCTTATACGATTTTATGACTCTAAAAATATTTAAGTCTGAAGGCTTAACTACATGCAAGTCTTTTTGCAAAAAGTAGGGCAAAAAGTGAAAATGTGATAAGCAAAATAAGGCTTAGATATGCGTGTGTGCAAAAAAAATTGTGTTTTGTCTGTAGTATCAATCTAAAATGACATAATAAACACCATTTTCGCAAGCTTTTTCGCACACAGGCATTTCTAGCGCACGTTTTTATTTTTCACTTTTGTACTTTTTGCAAAAAGTCTTGAATGTAGCTAAGCCTTCAAAAATCTATCTCTCACTTCCATCCTGCTAATTGACTAATTCCATCATTAGTCTAGTGCATTTTTATTCCCAATAATAAAGCACAATTGTAGAGAATTTTAAGACCCTACAATTTTCAGTAAATACCTACACCTACATATTTTTTTTTAAATTTTGAAAAATATCGAAAAAATGTTCTCAAAACTAAAAGAATGAAATTTTATTTTCCATAAGTTACAAGTCGGCAAAAAATCATCAGGTTTATGATTCCTTTCCAATAAATTTAAAAAAAAAACTTGCAGGTCTTACAAACAGCTGGGTCAGTCATATAAAACATTTATAAATGCACTGAATACTAAATGGTATGAAACTAAATTTCTACTTTTGAATTCCCGCCTTTAATTTAAAAAAATATAATATTTAACATTATTCAGCCCACCGGTGGTGATGGAGGGGCCACGCCCTAGGTCTGTGGGCCATATAAATAGTACCTACTACCTTTTATAGACAAAACTATATAAATTAATAGGTCTTGAGTCAATTCCTATTTTCTATAACTTATTTAAATACATAACTTACCTGGTTGCTTTTGATGTATTTACAATTGCTCCATCCTTATACCACTGAAAATTAATTCGTGATGATCCTTGGGCAGCACATGATAATACAAATTCGCTTTTTTCTCGTATTGGTGATTTTTTGTTCATAGTTACATCCTGAAAAAGAAAAATTCTTACTCGTTAAGCTTAATTTGACAGGATAAGATAATCTTAATTTAATTTACTTTAATATTTATGTACTATCCCGTTTACATGAGTCGAAGTCTATGTGAAGATTGAATGGAATCCGAATGAATTCTTAGTAGGTTCGTTCGCGTACTCCCCAAATCTACGAATTTTTACGAATTCCTACAAATTTAACGCAAATTGTGTTCGTTTACGCGTTTTTCGCAGAAGAGAGCGCTCTCGAGAGAGTAAATTATTTCCCCTTTCTGCTAATTTCAGCCCAAAGAAATTCTTCGGGCAGAAATATGAGTTCAGTCAAAAGTCACTTTGATATTTGCCAGAACATCTCTTTTCTTATACTCCTCTGTTTTATTTAATTTAATGTAATAAATTAAATTTTGCTTACTTTTTTATTTTATTTTGAAAATCTTTTCAAAGAAATGATGACGATATTTATTTTTTTTTTGTTTTCAAATATTTGACGTTAAAAAACCGGTAAAAATTATTTGTTCAAAGCGTTCGTGTACTATTTCGCAGTTTTACTTCTCTCTGAGAGAATTTCATCCCCACTCCTCAATATTTGATAGACTGTGAATTTTAGTGCAGAAAGTACACGGACGAAGCTAGTATGAGCTAGAGGAATTCAGTGTTAGGACTTCTTCGTTTCCCAAACAAATACACACACGCTTAAAAACAGCTGTAATCTTGATTCTTTAAATAGGTATGTTTTGTTGCTGAAACTTTTTACGAATTCGTACGACGACGCACGTCACACAACTTTTCACAAATTCCTGTTTGTTAATTGAAAAAAAGTTGCAATAAGAGAGAACGCAAGAGAGTAAACAAAATTTCCCCTTACATTTGGCGTGTTCAGGAAAATAAGATCTCTGAGATTGCTCAACTTCAAAAAGTGAGCAAGCGAATCCAAAATTTTTTTTCCTCAGAGTTTTGACAGCAAAACTGAGAAATTTTGCTGAGGAATCTTGTTCACGTAACTGAGATTGCTGAGGGCTCTGAGATCTCATTTTCCTGAACTCACCTATTCAAAAACTTGAAAATTTCCAATTTTAAGGAGTTTGACAACTGTCAAAATCCGCAACTGTCAGTACTGTTCTTTCAGTTAATATTTTTTTTTTTAATTTGTTTCTTTGGACGGTGTTCACATTGTTTTATTTCACTCCTATATCTCTTGCTGAGAAAGAGATAGCCAAGTGAGGCAGTATTTTTCAAAACAAAGTAACAAATTTGGATTCAGTAGTCAGTAACGTTATCTTTTTGTCATGAGGTTAGAGCAGTGCTGGGGGATCGTGGGAATAATCCCTTTCTGTGGGAATTTTGACCTCTAAAGGGACAAGTGGAAAACGGACTTATTTTGTGGGAATTCTTTGATTCTTGAAATTTTACCCAGAAAAGTTATAATCAATTTTTTTTTGATTAATTCGAAACAAGTGAAAATTAAGTTCAAGAAATATCAGAATTATTTCTTAGAAAATTTTGTAACACCTAAAAAATTACACAAACAAATCGCGATCGTGACGACTAGATATTTAAAGTGTTTGGAAGATACATGATATATCCACAAATAAATTGCTTCTTCACTTTTACAGTTAATAGAGCATAAATGCTTGGACCTATTTGCTTCAAATTTGGTTCTTGTATGCACTTAATAATATACAGGGTGTCATCTAATTCGTGTAATACATTTTTGGGAGATGATTTCTGGGATCATTCTAGGAAAAAATGGTATTGGGGAAACATTTTATCTCCCCCCCTCCCCCACCCCTTAAAATGAAAAAAAATTATTAAAAATAAATGGATTTTTTGAAGGCTAATATTTCATTCTTTTTGTAATTTTTTAAATCAAATTGTTTTAAATAGTTTCTAAAAAAAATTAATTTCATATTCAAAATTTTCTTTTTTTTGTTTTCCATTTTAAGTCCACTTTTTTTCTGTGGGAAATAAAAAAAGGAAAAAAGAAATTTTTTTGTGGGACAAAAAGGGAATTTAGAGACTGCGTGGAGGAAATTGTGTTAAAAATGCCCCCCAGCACTGGGTCACTCGTATGGAAAAATGTGTTGGATATCTATGCATTATTAAAAAAAAAAAAAAAAAACTTCCTCTTTTGAGAGTTGAAAGAAAAAAAACTGCTATTTTTGACTTTTGACCAATTTTTTTCAAAAATGATATCTTTTCCAAAGATAAAAAATGTTAAGGGTTTTTACTTCACAAATTTTGATACAAAAAATTGATGCAATTTACACTTTAAGAGTTGTACACGAAAAAAACCACATGTTTGACATTTTGGTTTATTGGGAGGAGCAACATCTTGTAACTGAAAGCTCGTATGAACAAAAGTTTCATAAAATTTTTTATTAGAAATCATATGTTTTATAAAATAATGATACCTACATTATTTTTGAAAAACTTCAAAATATAAAAAACTTTTGACCAATTTTTTAAGATATCTTTTAAAAGGTCAATGTTAATGATTCCTTGTAAAAGTGAACAAACTTTGCCTAAATATGTTTTCAAAAAATGGCCTATTTTCTTAACGTTAAGTCAGAAGGAAAAAAATGTCAAATTTTATTTTGTATAAAAGCTCATGATCTACAAGCTTTTTATGAAAAACTTTTTTTTTTTTAAGTGTTTCTTCAGCGAGTTTTAATGGTGTATTAGTTATAGTGCTTGACTGCTTACTTATATGTCTCATTATAAGCAGCATTCTTATCAATATACCCCCAGTTTCAACTTGACGCCACCCATGGGACTCCATGAGATAATTAACACCTTATTTCTCAGTCCACTGTATTATCGAAAATTCTTTCCTTTCCTTCTACTTCTTCTAACTATTACCTTGCAATTTATGTTGCATTTAAAAGACCTTATATCTTTTGAAATAATGAAAATAATAAAAAAAATTGTATTAAAATAAATGAACTGCACTTACCAATAGCTTAAGTGGAGGATTTTCATTAAAAAGATGAAAATTCGATACAAGTGTTATATTGCCAATTCTTCCACGTTCAACCATTCGTGTGATAGCCTCACGAATTCTTGTCGAATCACTTTTAACACCAAAGAAATGAAATGTTATATCCAATCGATCTGAACTGAAATTTAAAAATTAAAAATAATAATCATAACAAAATTGCATAAAGATAAATTATTTCATAAATACTTACGAATTGCTTATTAATTCCAAGTCGTTGATTCTTGTGATATTAAAATTCCTTAAGATTCTACCCATCTGAAAGTATTAAATAAAAATTTCATAATAAAAAGAAGGTAATTCTAAAGGTATTTTTTACACTAAAAAAAAAATAATAAAATTCAGTAAGAAAATATAAAATCTTTTGCATACTTTTTCAGGCACTTCTATAACGACGACGAAGCGGGGAATAATTTCTACAGAAATTGAATAAAATATTTTCTAAAAGGAATGAATTCTTGAACTAAAGTTTTATTGTACTTAGCTATGAAACAACATACTTGAGTATTTTTAACTTTCAGAGAAAAAAAAACTAAATTACTCAGTTCAGTTGGTGACAAAATACAAAAATTATTTTTGTTCTTGGAAATTCTTTTGAACTTAAAATCCTTAAAAGAATAAATCTCGATTAAAGAGCGAAATATATTGCCAATGAAAGCCCTTTTTTTTGCACATTTCTTAGAACAAAACTTATTCTTTTGGGAATATAATATTAATCACAGGAATTTGCAATTGAAGTAAATATAGTATAATATTTTCCAAGTGGATCACTCTTTTGTAAAATTTCTGAGAAAATTGTTTTCCCAATGTGAGTGGATGCATTTGCGAAAAAAAATGTTAATTTAAAAAAAAAAATTATCAAGCACATAATGTTTCAGATGTACGCCTTATTGAGTCTGGAATATTTGACAATAATGGAAGACTTTTTGACATATTTATTAGAAGAAACACTGCTTTAGTTCATGAGCAAAAAGAATATCTTCAAACATATCTCCATTATATCTCTTTGATTCAATTTTAATTTTTTGGAAAATTTCATTTCTTCCTTTCTTAAATATTTTTTTTTAAATTTTTTTAATCTGCATATACAGATATGTTCTTATTCCTTTTGTTTTGGTTTAAATAGTGAAAAACTTTCTTTCCATTCCTCATACCTGTAGTATATTCAATTCATATAATGTGGAGGAGTTGTTGTGTTCGTAGGTATGTATGATTTAAAAGGGAACAACAAAAAGTTAAGCACACATTTATATTGTATTGTTTAACATTCGTGACTCTGAAAGAATTCGTGCTTTCGTGGTATTTCCATTGAAATTTAAGTTGAATTAAGAAAAAAAAAATAACAAGGAATGCGTGATTCGCAGTGCGAAATCCACATTTCTCAATGTATAGAGTGACATACACATACCTAGTACATCACCTACTCAATATATACATATGTACCTACATTATACAAAAGGTAAATTTTAAACGGGTAGTTTTGCAGTAAGGAGGAAAGGATTCAATTCACAAATGTTTTTGCTTTTTTGTTGTATTTTAAATTACAGGTTTTGTAGAAAAACAGGTTGATATGTTTCGTCAGCTTTATTCAACCATTGAAATAAAATTCACACACACACACACACACCTTTTAGTTCCGACGCCCTAGAAATTTTATCTAAAAAATAAATACCCTTGTGAGTCTTTACATTCATCCTTATATGATGGAATTTAAACGCCTAAGCTGGAAACCCTATAGTTTATCAATTTTTTGGCAACTAAGGATATCACAGAACGTGTGGAATTTTTATTTCAAAAATTTTAATCCAGCAATAAAACGAGCATTTTGCACATCCCGAATTTTTGTGCACTATCAGAAATGGAAACTTACCTCGCGTTGGTTTGGGAGAGCCTAAAACGTAATTCTCCGAAAATAAAGCCTTTTCTTAAAACTGAGTTTTTCAAGTCTGGCATTACAATCTGCCCAGACTTGA
Organism: Epistrophella euchroma; assembly: GCA_947049315.1. Classification (NCBI taxonomy): domain Eukaryota; kingdom Metazoa; phylum Arthropoda; class Insecta; order Diptera; family Syrphidae; genus Epistrophella; species Epistrophella euchroma. The sequence continues at coordinate 60,498,826 of OX346248.1, forward strand.
AAAACATTTCGCATCGTAGCCCCGATTCGATTAATATTCCGACAAATTTGATTTTGGTGTAGACTTGTTTTGCTTTCTTTAGGACATCTTAAAAAGTGCATTGTTGTGAAATTGTGAAAAATATCAGTTTTTTGGAGAAATGTCTGTCAAAATATGAATTGCGAAACTATGTTTCGAAATTGCAATATACCGCATAGTATCACCCTTTCTGTTTCGTTAGTAAAATCATTTTGCTTTTGATAGATTTTGTGACAAGTGAAAGTAAAAGTTAATATTTCACTGAAAAACTGATTCTGAGTTAACTCGGAATTAATTCATTTCATCGCAGTGGATTCTCATATATCGATCTTGAATGGTATCAAGGAATGGGCTTAGCTCAACCATTTTGTAAACGATTTCAATCTTAATAAAGCTGACCACGATCACGATCGAGCCAATTGGCTTTGAATTTATGACTTGCTGAAAATCCAAATGAACAAATGGTTGTAATTTTTTTGAATTCAAAAAAAAGGAATTTTTAGCAAATTCGCAAGAAATTTTAGGAAACCAAACAGACATAAATTATATGAATGGTCAAAGGGTTCTGTTTTGAATAACAGTAAGCTGTTAAAATGGACGGAGTTCCGCAGGATTATTTTATTTGACCTACTCTTTTTTTTTTTTCTTAATGGAATCTATATCCTATTTGAATGAGCAAGTGGGACCTTAAGATCTATAATTTTATGCCCCATCTAGAGCACAATTATTCCAAGGGCGGAACCAGGGGGGGGGGGGGGGGGGGGCATGGGGGTCATGACCCCCCTCCCCCCTGGGACATATCCATTTGCTTATTAGTACTAATTAGTTTCATAAAAAAAGAGACTGAATGCAAAAATAACATATCCAGAACTTCAAATCAAAAACACAATACATCTAGAACATTGTTAAAGATTTGCTGCTGTATATGTACCTAACCTACCTACTTTGTTTTTATTTTTACCAAAATCCACAATAAAATATTTTATGGATTTGAACCGGCATGAAGTTTTTATGAAAAATCCATCTTTTTTTCTGTGATGGCGTCGATCATCTCCGATGTCGATTTTTTCAACCAATTCCCTGTGGGATTGGAAAAATAAACACCTTATAATACATTTTTATTTGCTCATAAAATTTAGTGCAAACAAAAGTTCCGATGTTATGAAAGTAAAAATTATATTACCACCCAAATGGGTGGGTTGATTTGCTTGAAATATAGTAGGTACACATTTTTTTGCAAAATTTGGAATTTTTGTTCTAGCGCATTTAGCAATTACATTACAAATTACATTTAGCGTGCTTTCAAATACACGAGTAAAAAAACAAATTTTGGATTTAAAAAAAAAATTTTTTTTTTAAACTCGATAATTCAGAAACAGGTAGATAATTTTTTTCGAAATTTAATTTTTAATTCAACACAAATAAATACTAAAAATTGTGTACCAATTTTGTTTCTTAAATTTTTTTACAAAATTTTATATATAAAAAATTGATTTAAAAAAAAAACTGCTCCCACGATTTAAAATTTTTTTTTCTCCAAAAGATTAGTTAAAGAAATCAGATGATGTACTGTTTTTAGCTCTCAAAGCAATTTAAGAAGAGTTTTTTTTTTAATTTCTTTCGAATTATGTTGATTTCTAATAAATTTTCAATTTAAGCTTTAAGTTACATGTATAATAGGTACTAGTTTAAACTTAAGACTCCCATAAAAAAATTATTTCCTTATAATACACTCTTCTTTAAAATTCGAAGAAACTTTTACTACAAGAGCAAGTTTGTGCGATCCAGTCGTGCGTTTTATTTCCATACAAATTGTATGGGTTTATCAATTTACAATCCATTATCGTACGGAAATGATTGAGACGTTTACTTTGTTCTTTAAAAATGTCCTTCACTTCTTATCTAATTAGTGCATTCCTTCCCAAGTTATTGAAGGTTAAAGTGGATGGTTTATTCCACAGTTTTTGGGATTCCCTGTTGAAAATATCAGCATGTGAATACCTCTATAACATTTCATTCCAAAATATTACAAATTAAATTTTGTTTGTAGTAACCAAAAAAATGAAAATCATTCCAACTCCCATTACAACCATGATTCAAAGGAGCAAATTCGTTGCAATTGCAAAAAATTGATAAAAATTGACTCCAAGTCAAAATTCAGACCTCAAATACTTTCAAAATTTTTGTAAAATGTGATGTAGAAATTTATCTTTATAACAAAAAATACCTGAAAGTATAGTTACAAACGAGAAGTAAGTTTTCACTCTAAGTCCATAAAAAACATAGCTGTGTTCATCAATTGCAAAAGGCGGTAAGTGAATTATTAAATTTTTAGCGTGATTGTATTTTGAAGTATGACCCCCCCTGACTCAAAGTCTGGATCCGCCCTTGAATTATACGGATTTTCAAGATTAAGGTCTTTTAATACGAAAGACCAGACCAGACGCATGCGACTTATAAACAAATTATCCATAAACACAAATGCATAACAATTTTGAAAGAAATTGAGCTAACTGTTAGGTTTATATTTTAGAGCGCCAACTTGAGACATCAAATTCAAATTTTTTTCCTTAGTATTTGACAAGTAAAAGTTAAGAAATTTGACGGATTTATCTGACCCTTTCTAATATTATATATTTAGGTACATATAAACTGACCAATTATTTTTTTACTTTTCAACCGATTTTATCAGGCAAACATGTTCAAACACGTTTTGAAATGTATTTATTCAATATTTTTCATTTTTACTTCAATTTTAAAAGAGTTGATGTCAATTGAACTTTTAAATTGAAATATAATTTCTTAGTGCCAGTTGTACAATCGTGGTTTAAATTTTGATCCGTGGTTCAGGAATTTTAACTCGCCGATTTCGGCGGGTTAACTGAGGTTCAACGATGGTTCAAGGTTCTAATATGCACTAAAAGCCAATTATATGCCTGAACCATCGTTGAACCACAGTTAATCCGCCGAAATTGGTGAGTTAAAATTCCTGAACCACGGATCAATTATTTGTACAACTGGCCCTTAATCCTTATAACTGCATAAGATGAGTTGTCACCTGAAAAAATATATGCGACAAAATAACTTGCAAACTAATTTCATCATGCGTCTGCTATGCTGACGCACACAATTTGATATTTTTGATATTTTTTGTTTACCTTTTATGAAAATCCTATGACATTAACAATCTTCATTTACAGACTTTTGATACCCGAAATTCATCAGCAAGCTCTAATCATCATGCCATTAAATATGAATTCGTGTAAATTGTATCACATTAACCAAGTTAATCCATTGATTAACTTACACCTAAAAACTCCGTACGTAGGCAAACTGCTTTTATATTATAGCAGACGAAATCTCTTTAAATCCATCTATTAATTTTGAAAACCTTGTATCAGAAATTAAAGAAATTTTTCAGTCGTGTAAACCTCTGGAATAGCTTTATGGTTAACACGCCTCAAGATACCAATGAAGCAAATAAAAATAACGATATTCTATTGGAATATATATAAAGTTTGAAAGAACCTTTTTTTTTCGATTATCTTCTTGTGTATGTCACAGCTCTATGCATCCTAGACATTCTTGCATCTACATACATATATGTGGCAATCTGTAACATGTATCTATTACACTCTACTTGCGGGTTGTTATTCATAAAAAAAAAAGAAATAAAAAACATTTCTCAAGCGCATTTTCAGGATCCATGTTGTAGTTAGTTAACGTTAGTTTTGCTGGTGTAATCGTAGGTACTTCCAATAACTACACAGGCCTTGGTCTAGGCTAGGAGGTATCACCAGGAAGTGAATTGCTCTTGTATTTCTTGAGTGGGTGTACCAACCTGAATTCTCTGGATTTGCTCGTCGGGTGCTCAAAATGAAAGACCAAACCTACTTTCAAGTTATTTTTCCTCGACTATTATTTGCTCACACAAATAAGTATGGAAACCTATACCTATTTTCTTTTCACCTGTATGGTTGTAACTATTAAGATGGTTTCTAGCGGAGACTTATTGAATTCATCAAGTACTTGTGCACACATGTGACGTTGTATTTTATAAAAGCAAGCATCCTTTTGAATATAAGACTATAATACTTGTTAAGGTGTTTAAGGCATCATTCCTACCTCACAAACACACCCTCTGTATACATTTTACAACCATCGCAGTGTTCAGAAAGGTTCGGGTGGGGCACAACACCCAACTGCCAAAACGAGGTTACTGTCTGTTGCAGTGAACGAGTATTATACTTGACATCACACTCTTTTGGAAGAGTATAGGGATAAAGTGTAGAATTTCTATATTTCCTGGAAATGAAAATATACTATAACTGATATATGGGATTTACGGCTTTACAATGTAATCCCTTACAAACCACAATTCTTTCTATACCATAACCTTCTTTTCTTATAAATTACCACTCAATTTAATTCAATTTTTTTTTTTTTTTTTGAGGAATTTTAAACAATTTAATTCAATTTTTTTTTTTTAAGAATTTTAAACAAAGTGGATTCTAGATCTGGTATTAAAAAAGTGGTACCTATATGTACGAGTAATACGAGAAATTCCAAGAGTAAGAAAATCAAAATCTCGTCCTCTTAGAAAAGCATACTTGCTTGTGTAAGTCCCAATGTACCTACGTATTTTTTTTTTCTTATATAAAAAGTTAATCTTTGCAAAGCACCTTTCACAGCTTAGGGTTTAGGTACCAGGATATTCGTGGTTGGTTTTTCATTAAAACAAAAAAAAAAAAAAACTGTTACGATGAATACGTGGCTTGTGAGTAGGAGCAGACTTAAAATGTTAATTAAGATGTTTGAAAAGTTTCATAAATTCATATCGTTAAATTCTTAAATTCTGTAATGTATCAGATACGTACATACAGTGTGATCGGTATAAGATGCACCAAACTGCTGGAACGAGTAGGTTGGGTTAAGACAAGAAAAAAATCGTATGGGAGGGGGGTCTATTTCCCCCCGTTTAGGCAGGAGTGGCAATTTTCTAAAAAATTGACTTAAAAGAGAAAAAAAAATATTTAAAAACAACGGTACAATTTAAAATGCCATGCTATACCTTTTTAGATAGCCAGAAATCTATTCTTTGATTTTTATTTTTATTACTCGAAATTAAAAAAAAAATGAAAAATAAAGATTCAAACTAATTTTTTTCAAAATTTTACAAAATTTTATGTAATTATGTATAATTTTTGTTTTCAAAATTCAATGTTTTTATTAGTTTTTAGTCAAAAAAAGAAAACCGGATGCCAAAATGTCTTTATTAAGTTTTTGAAAAAATTGAAAATAACAGGAGGAGCAAATTTTCTAAAATAATTGACCTAATACAGAAAAAAAATTATTAAAAAACAACGGTAACGGTCAAAACGACGTTCTATACTTTTCTGTTAAGCCAGAAACATATCCTTCCATTTTGTTTATAAATTAAGTTCTTTTAGTGAACAGTTATTTAAAAATTAATTTTCAAACATTAATTTTTGAAAAAAAAAAAATTAAAAAATTGTGTTCAAACTGATTTTGTTCAAAATTTTACGTTATTTCGTAGTATTTTTATCTTTAATATAAAATACTCCCATCAATTTTTAGTCAAACACTGAAAACCAGATGTCAAAATGTAGTCTAATTTTTGAGAAAATTGAAAATAACAAAAGTAAGTTTTCCTTAAATTCGACTTCCATCCGTTATTTTGTTGTTCAAAAGATCCTATTTCTACAAAATATGTAGTAAAGTAGTATTTTTAATTTTCTCAAAAACAAAGACATTTTAGCATCCGGTTTTCTGTTTTTGACTAAAAACTAATAAGAACATTGAAATTTGAAAATAAAAATTATACTTAATTACATAAAATTTTGAAAAAAATTAGTTTGAAACTTTTTCTTTTTCAAAATTTCGAGTTTGGAAATTAATTTTTCAAAACTTATTCAGTAACACAACTTAATTTAAAATGAAAATCAAAGAAGAGATTTCTGGCTTTCCAAAAAGGTATAGCAGGGCATTTTGAATTATACTGTTTTTTTAATATATTTTTTTTCTGTTTTAAGTCAATTTTTTAGAAAATTGCCCCTCCTGCCTAAACGGGGGGAAATAGACCCCCCTCTCCCATACGATTTTTTTCTTGTCTTAACCCTACCTACTCGCTCCAGCAGTTTGGTCCATCTTATACCGATCACCCTGTATAGGTTGTTGCATCTTTTATTTTGTGAAAGTTTGTAGACACAAGCCAATATGGCTATTGCATAAATTTGAAGAAATTTTCAAAGCACTTTTTCCACTCCTGTTTGAATATTTTCAAAACCTGCATTTTGGCGAGCATAAAAAAAGATCTTTTAGGAAATTAAAAAAAAATATATTTACAACGCAAAACTTTTTGTTTGATGCGTCGGGCTCATAAACACTTGTCATGCTTAACATGGTGCTACCTGAATACACCGACGCAAATCAATGCTTAAAGTTTTTCAAAGGTCATTAAAGATTTGAAGTTCCTCATTTGTGAGATACAAATTTAAAATTTTGTTTTTTTTTAATTTAAAACTTATTTTTTTTCTTGAAAATTTTGATATGCCGTATGATTTAAAATTTTAAGAAGCTTTTGTATAAAAAAATTTATTTTATATTTTATGCAGATAAGGAGATAGTCCAAAATAAAAAAAAATTGTGTGCAAATATTCAAGATACTGGTAAAAAACCGCTCGGTAAATATTAATGGAGTAGTTTTCGAAATATTTGATTTTGAAAAAAAAATTTGAAACTTTTTTTAAAAATATTTTTGTTTAATTTTGGTATACCTACAATACTATTTTAATTTTTCAGGAAATTATCAATAAAAATAATTATAAATTTTAGCTTATTCCTTTTCAAAAAAAAGGAAAATAAAAAAATGGTTCTAGGGGAGGTACCATTTAAAACCATTTTTTGGAAATTTTATTTTCACCAAAAGGTAGCCTATACACTTAATAAAATTTATTCAATTTTATTTCGATTAATGGACGTCGGAGAGAATAAGTGTGTATGGGGTATGTTTTTTTTTTGTATTCACCTTTCAACGCCCTGTCACACCCCATACAATTCAAATTATGATAAAAAGTAATTAGAAAAATAAACTTAACAATTTATTCTTACATGTCTCTCCAGAATACTTGGAAGATGTTCAGTTGCCTTCTTTTCCGCATCTACTGATCGATAAAATGATGTTAAATTTGTTCCAAGTCTTATTGTTACTTCAAATCGTGTTTTGCCTGTTCGAGCTGAAAGAAAAAAAAAATTTTAAATAAATAAATAAGATTCTTTCAATTTAATCAATAAAGCCTCTTTTCATTATTATTATTTATTAAATTAAAAAAGAATGATTTGTCGGAACCCAAACATAAAAAGGTTCACGCTGATGTGCTGGTTCTGATGGGAAAACTTTTGTTCTCCCTTAATGGATACAAAAGTACAAAAAAAAAAAAAACAAAAACAAAAAACAGATAAGAATCATTTATCTCCCCCGCAACGAAAGTTTAATCTTCTTCAAATTAAAAGTTTTCAAAAGACCGAAGATGACTTTCGAGTTATCAAATTTATTTTTACTTAAAATAAACAAGAAAATTAAAAAAATAAAAAAACGAAAACAAAAACAAAAAAACAACAACAAAATCACAAGATAACTTTGAGTTTTTGAAGATTTGAGAAAATATTTCAAAACAAAAACCTGAGGATGTGCTTCTTGCAAACAAAAAAAAAGATTTTTCAGAGTCTCAAGCGAAACAATTTCGAAAGTATATTCTCTTATTTTTATATAAATTTATTTTTATTAATTTCAAATTTGACAGTTCCTTTTTTTATACCTATGGACAATTTGAGGGTGGAAGTGATAATATGTACGTACATAACCCTAAATTAGGATTACAGGATTTATTTTTAAACCAAAAATGATATGGGTTTGGGAGGTAGGGTATGGTGTATGCGGATGAAGGAAATTTATATACCAATGAATAAGTACTGTTTTATTTATGAGGCTTTTATTTTTGTTATACATTGGCACTCAGGATCATACATAAATCACTTACCTGCGATTCTTTCACTGCTTATGTTCTTTCTAAATTTGATTGTTGGATTACCAGTTTGAAAGTCACATTCTTTATGGCAGTCAATGGAACTGTTTCCTGTGCAACCTGTAAAAAGAAAAATAAAAAGATGGTGTTTAAAAAATATATTTTGTAGATAATTATTTGAATTAATTGAAATTTGAAATTCAAAATTCTGAATATGCCAAAATTCGATTTCTAAAATTGTTAAATCCAACACTTCGTATTTCAAAATTCTGTAAATTCAAAATTCTGAAAATTCAAAATACTGAAAATTCAAAATTCTATAAACTTAAAACGAAACTGTAAATTTAAAATTCTGTGGGTTAAGAATTCTCTAAATTCAAAATTCCGTAAATTAAAAATTTGGGTGAAGTTCTGAAAATTCAAAAGTCTATTAATCCACAAATTCTGTAAATTCAAAATTCTGAAATTCAAAATTCTGAAATTCAAAATGCTGAAAATTCAAAATTCTATAAAACTAAAATTTTAATTTGTAAATTCAAAATTTAATGGGTTAAGAATTCTGCAAATTCCAAATTTTGTAAATTCTGTAGATAAACCCAAAATTTTTTAAAATTCAAATTTCTATAAAATTAAATTCAAAATTTCGTTAACTTAAAATTATGAAAACTTTAAAAATCTATTAATTCAAAAATTCTGTAAATTCAATATTCTGAAAATACAAAACCCTGTGAATTCAAAGTTTTTAAAATTCAAAATTATATAAATTCAAAAATTCTGTTAACTCGAAATTTCGAAAATTTAAAATTCTATAAATCTGAAAATTCTGTAAATTCAATATTCTCCAAATTCCAAATTCAAAATTCTGTTAACCCAAAATGTTAAAAATTCAAAATTCTATAAATTCAAAACTTTGCAAATTCTAAATTTTTTAAAATTCTGTAAATTCAAAATTCTGTAAACTTAAAATTTTTATAATTCAATATTCTATGAAATCGAAAATTCTGTAAATTCCAAACTGTGTAAATTCAAATTTTTATAAATTCAAATTTCTTTAAATTTAAAATTCTGTAAAATACAAATTTCGGTGAACTCAAAAATTTAAAATTTCAAAATTCTATTAATTTACAAATTCTGTAAATTCAAAATTCTGAAAATTCATTCTTTTGGGAATTTGAAATTCAAAAATTTTTAAATTCAAAATTCTCTGCAAACTGAAAATTTTTAAAATTCAAATTTTTATAGGTAAATTGAAAAATTCTGTAAATTGAAAAATTCTTTAAATTCACAAATTCTGTATATTAAAAATTCTGAAAATTCTATCTTTTTAAAATTCTAAATTTATAAATTCAAATATGTTGTAAATTTAAAATTCTCTGTAAACTTAAAATTTTTTAAATTCAAAATTACATAAATTGAAATTTCTGCAAACTCAAAATTCTGAAAATTCAGAATGAATTAAAAAATACTGCAAGTTCGAAGTTCTGTGAATCAAAACTCTGTAAGTAAACTTAAAATTCTTTATCATAAAACTCTGTGTGGAGTTTTTTTTCATTAACAAACAAAATAATTTTTACAGGCAAATTATAGACAAAATAAATGACAAACTTCCAAAAAAAATTCCAAAAAGCCTAATCAAACCTAAATTTGGACCAGAAATTAAATTCTAATGTTTTAAAGAGGTTGACATAAAATGAAAGATTATTTCGTATTGTATCTCGAAAAACAATAATTTTGTCTGATAAAAATTTCAAGGAAAAATTAAAGCTTACAAAATTCTTTCATTTACACTAAAATTCTGCTTAATCGGAATATTTTTGGTCTATTTATATTTCTGAGGGTTTCCAGAAGAATCAGAAAAATTTTCTCAGTTAAGTTTTAGTGTTAAGTACCTACTAATGATAATTTTTCATTTACAGAATTTTGAAATACAGAATACTTACAAAATACCGTCCCAAGTTCACTTCAATTTCAAGAAAAATATAATATGCATAGTAAACCTACATCCTGCATCATTCAGGATGATTGCGTCGTTCAAACCCCTGTTTTGTTGTTTCTTTGAAAATAAATACCGCCCATAGAAAAGCTTAGAGTTCGGCCTTAAATACGAAGCACCACAATATTTCAGATAAGAAAATCAAAACAAGAAAAAACCAGAGAGTATAAGTGTACTTACAATTTTCCCAACATTTACTTTTTTTTTTTAATTTCAACATACCTAGGTTAGGTATATTTCAAGAGAAATCCTAATGTTAAATCCTATTCAAATAGAAAACACATTATTTTTCACCACAACCACTTGACCTTTATTATAGAGCAGCGCTGCTATCGCCATTGCATCGTCGTCGTCATCGTTGTCGGTTAAATCGATTTTTTTCTTGTTATTTTTTGTTGTTGTCTTAAAGTCCTTTAGCAAAAACTAAAAACGAACAAAATCTAGCCTAGATATTTGTTCGATTCATATTGTCATAAATTTACCTACTTATAGAATCCTTCTCGCTTATCTGCAAACTATGTACGCAAGTACATATATGGCAAGAGCTTAACAAATAAAACCATATGGGATAATATGATGGTCGAATAGCCTTGGAAAATTGAAAATGACGAAGTTGTACGATGGATGTTAGAATAAACATTTCTATCCATTTTCTCAGTCTGATATCTTCTCAAGTATGTAGAAATGTACATGTATGTATGTATGTATATCTATGCATGTCATTGCGATATAAAGTTAAAGAATAAGTAGTTTTTAAACACACAGGGTGTTAAGTTTTAAGGATGCAAAATTTTTAGCCACAAGTAGGTAAATTCACTAATACATTTTTGCATGCAAGTTTTATGGTTCACTCAGTCGAAGGCTTCAAGAGGTCTAAAAGCACTAAAAAAAGTAAAAATTCTTCATTGACTGAGGGCCAGATTTTTTTGTTTTTTTCAATTTTAGATCTAACTTTGAGTTAAACCTGCAAATAAACTGAACCCGAATTAACTTAGCAGCAGTTTTCATTGTAGGATTAACTTTAACTTTCAGTTGTCAAATATCTGTCGAAACTGAAGTGCTACACTATAGAAATAGAGGTGGCTCTTATAAGGAAGTTGCCATTCCATGGTATCTTTCAATAGATTTTGCACAGAAATACCTATTCAATTAACCCACAGTTAATTCATCATTCAGGATCTAAATTTACTGAATTCACGTAAAGCTCAGGTTTACACCCCGAAGCTAAGATTATCTCTCACTGAAAAACTAGGCCTAATTGTTATTGTCCATATCACATTTAATACAAGGTTGGCATAATTATCAATTTTTTAGTCAATAGAAAATTAAATCAATTGACAATTGCTATTAATACTGTTAATATTGACCAAAATACAAAATAATCTGTAAATTCAAAACTTTGGAAATTCAAAATTCTGTAAGCTCAAAATTTTTAAAATTAAATAATTCATTTATTCTTTTAAAAATACAAAATTCTTAAATTTTAAAACTCAGAATTAAATAAATTAGAAAATTTTGTAGGTTAATGCAAAATTTTGAAAATTCAAGATTTTGTTAATTCACAAAATTTTATTACTTCAAAATTCTGTAGGAATTCAAAATTTCTAAAATTTAAAATTATATAAATTAAAAAATTGTGATAGTTAAAAATTCTGTAAATTCAAAATTCTGTAAACTCGAAAAATTTTGTATAATTTCAAAATTATGAATTTTATTTGATGTTTAATTAAGTTACGTCAAATAACGTGAGTTAAGGTAAGAAGCAAACTCATATGGAAGAAAAGTGGGCGTGGTAGCAGACGGATTTGCAAAAAAAAAAAAAGAAACTATACACTACATACATACGTTATATGTAAAGCAGTCCCTAGACGCTCAATATTATTGTGCAAAATATTGCATAATATTATTGGCTAGGCGCCCCAGACGGTTCAATATTTTATCCAATAATTTAGTTGACAGCTGACTCAAAAATAAATTTTCTATCATCCTCTTTTGTTTTTTGACATTCTCACTTATTAAAATCACTCGCGGAGGTGTTTACTCTTCGACACTTGAAAATTAAATAAACAAATATTGTGCAATTGTACCCACAGACGATACAATATTTTATATTGTGCAATAAATATCAAAAGGGTTTTGATTTTTTACAATATATTGCACAACCTTGCAATGTTATCCATAGACGGGCAATACTTTCATGTCATGCTTAAGGTTAAACAAAAACTTGTAGGTATGTATGAAAATTTAACCTTATACGGACTTAACAAGGATTAAACTAAAATATAATAAAATTGGGCTTGGCAGTGACCAGATTGAACTCAAACTACCCTTTAAACCTTCCCGCTTAATACTTGAAACAAACTCTACAAATTTCATCAAAATCGGTTAATTGGTAAATAATTTGCTTTTCGTGAGTCCTGAATAATTTGTGATAGTTTCAATTTTGTCGGGCGATGTTTTCTATGTTTTTATTTTTTTTTATTTTTGAAAACATTGCACGACAAAATTTTAAGCAAATTTAAAAGCAATAAACATTCAATGTAAGACATTTTTCCTTTTCCTCGCTAACTTCATGAAATTTTGCAAAAAAAAAAAAAAAAAAACATAGAAAACAAAATTTAAATTGTCACAACTAAACTGATGAATGGCAAATTAATAATTTTTTGATCAGCGAATATTATTTCGCTTGACACTAATTATTTTTTTGCTTCTGTTGAAAAATAATATGAATTGTGATTGTCAATTTTTTTTGATTTTTTGCCATTTCCGTTCGACTGTTACCGCGACCTTACCTTTCTATAGAATGGAAAAAATTTTAGGAAAAATGTATAGAAACACCCTGTATAATGAATATATGATATGATAGATATTTTTATACCGCACTTCAAAAACAACGTTCGATTTCAATGAAATGATTTGACTTTGTGTTGCTTCAAGCTCGAACTCTCTTCAACTTTAAAAGTAGAATACGAGTAGGTAACGAACACGAACACGAGTAGGTATTATTGAATGTTTGTGTTATGCTGTTGAGAAATCCTAAGAATTGTCTAGAAAAAAAAAAGAAAAAGAAAAGGAGAAGAAATAAGAATCCTTCCAACAGATTGGCATTAACCATTTATACCACTTCTAGACCCACCAAGAACAAGATAGATATTGTAGATAATTTAATTTAATTTAGATTATTGGTTCCGTGCAATGACAGAAACTTATCTTGTTTTCTTATCAAAGGATAAAAATGTTTATAAAGTTTAAATATACAAAGAAAATGTTAACCCATATAAAATTTCTGGGGAAATAAATTTTATAAATAGACAAAGTTTTAAGGCACGGTACAGGGTGGAATTAGGCAATGTTTAGACAGGATTGCCCACGAACACCCTCATCTCATTTAGTAAGAGTGGAGTGGATTAACCTATCAAAGTTTTAATAACTCAAAATTTGATCCCTTTTCGCGATTTTAGGTTAAATGTTCTTCTTCGCGTAATGAAAGTTAACGAGTGTTTAACAGTTAAGGATAGTGTGAGATTCGTTCATTTTATACCGTACACTTCCGTCGTCCTTGGCTAAAACTTTGCTATGTAAATATTCTTGCCATAGATATATTGTTAAGGACCTTCCAATCGATTTACTCTGGGTATAATTTTATTCAGAAATTCCTGGTAGACTATATCCCTTCGGATGTATCTTAAGAGAATTGTCTATTCTTTTCATGTCCTGATGCATAGATTCGATATATAATGTAGGTATAGGTAAACAACAAAGAAACATTACAAGGCTCATTTGAAATTGATGTAAAATTAAAAACTATGCCAGATTTTTTGAATGTTCATGTTTGTGGTTGTTGAATTTTAAAATACCTACAGAAATTTCACATCAGGACCTTCCCTCTCTGACGGGAGCAAATTTGTTTTTGAACAATTTTCTCATTAAAATTCCGTAGGCAAACCAACGATACAAAATATACACGTACCTAAACAAACACACACACATACACGAAATCTTTGAAAAACCAGAAAATATGACGAGCAAATAATGTGAACTGACTGAATATCCCAAACATACATAGAACTAATGAAAACAAAACACACTGAGAAACACTACACATTGAATGACATTAGAAAATCTGTTCTACCCTATGAAAACCAACGAAATATTAATGAATGAAGTCTGGTAGAACAGAAGAGCAGGCATATTTTCTATTAAAAGACAAAATAATAATTTATGGAAAATTAAATTAAAAACTTTTAATAGGAGAAAACAACCTGGTGATGTTAAGAGAGCGCTTGTTTTTGACAATTTCCTGATGGTCTACAAGTCCGGAAGGTATAGGTGGGTTGGAAATATTTGAAAGCAATTTTCCACCAGTCTAGTTTGTTTTTAATTAATTTCTTCTTGAATAATTTGATTCTATTAATAGTCCAAGTACTCATATTTTATTCTTCAGGGGGGGAAATTGACAACGCACATTTTTTGCAGACAATTTATGTCAGATTTTACTGCCCTCGTTATTGGAGAAGATTAAAAGTAGCGTAAATATAGGGGGGTGGGTTGCTATGATTTTTGGTCAAAAAAGTTCAAATTTCTTGTTATTTTTCAACAAAAACTCATGAGCACAAAGTTTGAGAGAATACAATTTTGAATAGGTACCTACTATCCAAACCAGAAGATTGAATGTTCAATAAGGGAAGAAAAATGCTTGGAAAGATTGAAACAATCTTCTTTTATCCTCATTCCTTTGCAAAAATATTGGGTATTCCTACTAATGTAGACGAGGATTTCTTTTATTTTACTTACATACATAACTGTCCACAAAAAAACCTTCAACAATATTCCAATTACGACAAAGTTTTACATTATATTTCCTTATTACATGACGATTACTCATATGGACCAGATGGTATCCCTCCTTTAATTCTGAAAAAATGCAAATCCATATTGGCCTCTCGTCTTCTTCAATTGTTTAGTTTATCTCTCAGCTCAGCTGAATTTCCAGGTATTTGAAAAAATGCATTTATCGTAATAAATCCGGCATATGCAATTACAGGCCAATTTCCAAGCTTTCATGTATTCCTAAGATTTTTGAGCAGGTAGTGTGCGATAGTTTGACATTTGACTGGAAAAATATTATTTGCAATCAACAACATGGTTTCATGCAGAAGCGATCCACGATAACTAATTTACTTGCTTTTATGCCTAAGTGCTTAAATGCGTTAGAACGTGGACAAGACCTCGACTGCATATATGTATACCGATTGCTCAAGGCTTTTGATCAACTCTCTCATGAAATTATCTTCTTTAAATTGAAAATGTTTGGGTTTTCGCCAGGGCTCATCTCTTGGTTAAATTCCGAAACTCTTTATCTAGCCCTTTCATTGCTAAATCGGGAGTTCCTCAGGGTAGCCACTTAGGACCTCTTCTTTTTATTTTAGCTATTAATAACGTATCACTGTGTATACGTTGTACTGAAATTTTATTTTTTACGGATGATATGAAAATTTTTAAAGGCTTTGAATCTGCCAATGATCGTTTACTTTTCTACAAGAGGATACTAATAGTTTTGTTATTTGGTGTAGTATCTATTTATATTTACTAAGTTGTATTAGTTTGAACTATCATGGGGCAACTACAATATCTGTAGTTTGGATTTAATGCACGCTTTGTGTTGGCGAATCTTTGGTCGCAAGATGTCACTTGTAATAAGCACTCTTCGCAAAGATCTGATCTGATCTTTTGATTTTCTCAAAAAGTATGGCTGAGTTCCAAATTGTAGAAAATGCTTTGATGTGGAAGTAATGCCTACATTTTTCATACGCATCAGCAATGCAAAGATGATGCTTTGTAGAAATAATATACATTGCCTAAGTCTGACGTTTCGGAATGCAAAAAAAAATTTAAATCGAAGCATCTAAATTTTTTTTGGAAAAATGCGCATCTGATTAATTTTGGAACTCAGCCTATTTGATATTAAATTTTTGACTTTAAGTGCTTTATCTTAGAGTGATTTTGAGTTTTTCAAGAAGAACAAGTTAATAGTTGTACACCTGAAATTTTTAAGGACCTATATGCAGACAAAAAATACTGCGAAAAAGTTGAATTTTGGTGCAAAGCTTTATTTTATCATCTAAAAAAAAGTACTCGTAATTTTGAGCAGAGATTTTGATTTGAGTTTTTTGTTAATTGCTCGAAAACAGTTTGAAAAGATATGTGCAGTCGAAAATTTAAGCTTATGAACTGCTATTTATGATTTTGTGGGATAAAAGGATCAAACTTCAGTTTTTTTTTTTTTTTTGTATATATCTCGAGAATTGTTAAATGTTTTTGGAGATATATCAAGCTGCAAGTTTCAGCTTAAGAAATGGTACATAAAAAAAATGGTAAACATTTTTTTTGCAAGCGTGTAAACTACAGAATCAGGTCCCTTGTCTAAATTTGAGGTAGTTTTCAATGGTTCTGTTGCTTAGTCTGGATCTGGCTCATTTTTAATTGAAAAAAAAAAAAAACACCTTTTACAAAGCTGTTCATTGTTGGCTTATAAATCGGGTACGGACAAAAGAGCAAGAAAACCGAATATAACAACAGACTTGTGTGAGCTAGTAAAAATGCTAGTCAGCTCAGTGTGATTAATAAATAATAAAACTTGCACTGGGATAGAGCTCCCCCGAGTTCTTAAAAGTAAACATATCCAATCACTGCTAAAAACAATTGCAAAAAAATGGTAGTAGTTATGTATGTACATTTGGGCAAAATTTGATTTTAATGCTGAGAGCAAACATCAGCGCTTCTAAAACAGTGAACACAATTTGAAACGGACTACATTTGTCTGCAGAAATGCGACTTGAATGTGGCAGTGCTGCCGAAGTTTTATACTTTTACGAACTCGACCCTTATCAAGTGGCTTTGGTAGCGCGATATGTAGGGCATCGGCTTCTGAACAGCTTTGTATGTACATTGTACAAGGTTCGAACCCCAGTGAAGGCATAAGAGATTTTTCAATTAAAAATAAGCCAGAACCAGACTAAGCACCACAAATAAGGAGTCTGATGATCTAGGTTGCACTCGTGAAATAGTTATAACTTCAGCCTAAACTTGGTGGTAGCACACATACAGAAGTTGTTGTTGTTCATTGAAAAATGTTCAATCAGTTCTTTTTTTTTTTGAAAATCGTTTAAGTGTAAAGTTTTTAAAAAATTAAATTAAAACTCAAAATATTGAAGAAAAAAAAATGAATACCTACGTGTTTAAACTAATTTTTTTGAACATTTAAAAAATTGGTCCTCCCTCCTAAACAGGGGAAAATAAACACCTTGTGGTATAAATTTTGCAAACTTGCTTTTACAGTAATTTATTAAAATGGATTTACCTTGTCTCAACTTCAGTTAATCTTTTTTTTACAATGATGATACGTCTCCCCAGTGTCAACACCTAATAAACTTGTATACGTAATCAAAATTTCAAAAATACCTGTCCCATTAGTTTCAGTCCCAATTCACATATTAAACAAAAAAAATAAACTACAGATATTGGTTGTCAGTAGGGAAGGTAATACAATCAAGAGAGAAACATACCTGTCAGCCCCCCTATTGTGAAGATTTCCTTCGAGGATATTTAAAAATTATTATCATCGTATTCCAGGCTTTGCCAATGGGAATCCTCAAAACAGATTTTTTTCTAAGTTTCCTTTTTCTACTTTAAAAAAAAAAAAAAAAAAAAAAAAAAAAACAGAACAGAACATAGAAAACCCTTTTAAAATAATAAAAAAAAAAAAATACAGTTCTGTTGTAGGCATTGAAAGTAAAGGGACAAGTTTGACAAACTTTCATAGAGCCCTAGATAGAGGGAAAAGGGCACCAATTTATTATTATCACAATCATCACAACACAACAGAACACAAAACAACATTTACTTTCCATTTCCTCAACAGTATAGTAGTACAGATAGTTTTCTCTCCAAAACAGAAAGTTTCTTCTTCTTTATGATTTCGCCTCCAGGGGCCATAATATACAGTACCAGTCAGTATACGAACCAACAAAACACATCCCAAAGATCCCAGATAACACTTAAACCTAGATTGCATCACACAGGATTTCTGCTCTTCTATATTCCTTTCCAATAAACACAGACTAAAAGAGTGCAATATCATATCTAAGCGCAAGTCTTTGCACCATAAGGACAAAGTACCTACGAAGTAGAAAACATGTGCCCTTTAGTGCAGCATCAATTTTTTTTTTTTTGCTTTTCTTAACAGGAGGATATCATCGTTTTATCACAAGGGGGAAAATAAATTGGAAAAGCTTCTTGCTGCAGGTTGACAGCACAATTCTTTCTTTGTAAACAGTCAGCGCAAAGGGGATAGATGTAAGTAAGGTAGTAAGGTACTCAAGCTTGACAACCCAAAGCTGATGAAAGTAACTATACTTACATATACCTACCTGCAAATAGTATAAACGTTTTTAATTGCCGATTTAATTGAAAGCGGAGTATACTGAGCACTGAGGGGGTCCATAGACCCTAGAGTGATGAAAAAATTAAGGGAAATCTCGTGTTGGTTTCAATGAACTTATAGACATATGCTTCTTTCTAATACTAATTTACTAATTAAAGTTTCAAATACAAAAGTTTAAATATCAAAATGAAAATAAAAAATCTAACAGTAGTAAGGGCTTGTCTTTAAGAATTTGATTTTAAAATCAATTTACATCGAGCGTATCTATTGTGGTAGATACTGTCGAATTGTTGAGAAAAAATGAATTTCAAAACATAATACAAACGCCTTGGCATTCTGTTAGCACCAAATAATCCTTCAAAAGCTCATTTTATTCCAAATCCTTAATCTCTGAAAATTCTTAACTATTTTTTTTTTTTGAAATTTGGACACAACGTTACATTCAAATAATTCAAGGTTTCCCCAGACAGTCAACGATGGCAGATGAAAACCTTGGATTCCTGAAGTCATTTTAAGTCGAAAAACTTAAGAGGTTTTCTCATTTTCGCTTCCTCTCTTCGACTTACATATAACGTTTTTTATGAATTTTGAACTGGCTTCTTTAACTGGCTATAACTTTTGCTAAAATGCAACCGATTCTTGAATTTTTTTTACATACTTACGTAGCCGTGGCGTGATGGTTAGTGCGATGGACTGTCATGCCAGAGGTCTAGGTTCGATCCCCAGCCTCGCACCTAATAATTTTTGAAACTATAAAACGGCTACTACCTCTTGCGAGGAATTGACAAAGCCTCCAAGAGTATCTCCTATCTTAGAAAAGTGTCGCGCACATTAGCCGTTCGGATTCGGCAATAAACTGTAGGTCCCCTCCATTCCTGCAGACACGCACACAGGAATCATTGAGAGTTGTAAGTCACTAGGCTCTAGTTCTTCATGAGCTGTTTGTGCCATCAAATTTATTTTAATTATTTATTTACTTACACAAGAACAGTTAGCAGTTTTTACCCACCCACAAGTTTTTTATAAGCGGTTAACAGTTTTCCCGAAATCAATTGGTGAGTCCCAGCGAGATTGGGGACTTCTTTTTATTTTTGAAAGGTTATATTCTTAGAGGATGGACCTTCGAGGGTCAATTAAGGGCTATTCATTTAGGTTAAGTCAAAGAAAGTGGCACTTAAGTGGGTAATGTGGCTGATAAAGGATCAATGGCTTAGTGTACTCTAATGTCCAGTTTCACAATCGAAGTAAGTGAAACTTAAAAGACCAATATGGAAGATAAAAACCCAATATCTCACTTCACACAATAAGTGGCACTTAAGTCGCCAATATTGCTGACTTAAGTGCCACTTACTCGGGCTGTGGAACTGATCCTAAAGTTCCAATAAAGTTCCAACTTAAGCGACACTTATTTCTGTAAGTATGCACTGTGAAACTGGGCCCTAACCCGAAAGAGAGAAACTTAAGTCTCCTTTGTTGGTCACTTAAGAAGTGCCACTTATTCAGGCTACAAAGTTGGGCCTAATGTTTATGGAAAACTTGTGTCACTTATTCCGGTAAAATTGACCCTAAAAAGTTAAACAATTTATATGGTTCTATGGGAAACAAGAAAGGTGATATTTAGATTTAGACAAAATAAAGATTTTTGGGAGATTTTAGGTTTAGATTGAATGAATATCGATGGAGTATATGCAGAAGAAGATTAAACAACAAGCTTTACACAGGCTTCAGAATGACGTTTATCTGTTAAATACGCTGAAAATTCACCGGTTGAGATGTCTGCGACACGTGGAGCGTATGGACACCAGCAACCCAGCCCAACAAGTCTACCCCTGATGGTCTGCCTGCGCAGCAGATGAAGACCCCACCTTAGACAAGCCGCTCACTGAAGCCGCTGACGAAGTGGAATGTAATTATATAAAGATGCGCTCGTCAAAGTGGAGTGGCGATGGCATAATATTTTGCAGGTGGTGTGGTGCCAGTCTGCTGCCACATATCTCGAATTTTTTAATTTTCAATTGGCAAGTGAGTGGTGACGAAGTGGATTTTTTTTTGACTGTGTGCGTTAAATCACTTTCATATCACTTCGCCGCCACTCCATCGCCAAGCCACTGGTTCCCCACGCCACTGCCACTCGCTACTCCTTTACCACTTCACTTTGTCAATACTTCAATCAGCGCCTTGCCTTAGGTGGCCCGCACAAATGGAGAACCACCTCAACCAACTTGGTGTGCCTAACTGGAAGCAGCCAGCTAGAGACCGAGCTGGCTGGATGGGCTTGTTGGTTGAGGCCGCAGTCCTTCTAAATTAAGAAAGTGAGTAATTTTGGCGATCACTTTATAGGGTAAAATTAAAAATATTAAATATTTTTTGAAAAATGAGGTGAATAAAAAAATTATGTTTAGAAAAAAAAAAAAAAAGGAAAAATATTCAGATATCCCAACTTTTTTTGTTTTTAATCACAAAGCTGTCAGTTTCTTTCTTTTAACTTCAACTTAAAACTGCTATGAAAATAAATCCTTATCCTATGCTTGAGGGCCTGAATGTATGAGTAAAGTGGTGTTTAAATACTCGGCACATAAATATTGTCACTGTTTGGTTTTTTTCTTTGGAAGACCATTTTCGGGGAATTTCATTTGAAATTCCTGAGAGGTAAATTCAATAAATCACAAAGAAGGATTAAGCCACTATTATTTTGCATTAGAAATATTTCGGACGGATCTTCCTTTCAAAGAATCAGAAATTTGCCTGTATAAATTGAAACATTCCGACCAATTTAGAAAATTTATTCGAAAACAAACCAAGACATAAAAACATTATAAACTAATATCCAGCACTATCATCCCCTTTTAGATGCGTACCTACACTAATTTGAAATTTTGAAAAAAACAGATGTTCTTAACCACTTTATTTCTATTCTACCTTCATCCATTTGTGATAGGTATTAACTTCTCTTTCAATCAATAAATCTTTGAACCACAGACCTTAGGTTTTCGACAATTTCTACAATTCAACACAAACTAAAAGTTCCACAAAACAACGTAACAAAGGTAGGGTATAGACATAGAGAGAGATACGTAAATTAAACAAAAACTAAATCCTTTCTTCTGCCATCACCATCAGTCAATTCTTTGATCTCAGATGAAGAAGATGAATAATCATGATTCTTCCATTTTCTTGTTATAAGGAACCAGAACCAAATATAAGTTGGTTGTTATAGCAAAAACCCTCATCAGACCCGTCCATTCTTTGCGGTTTATTTAGAACCAGAAATATCTTAATGTTACGACATATAAATCCCATCCCCAAACTAAATATTATTAAATTTATATAAATGTAAATATGTGACTTACCCTTTGTTATCTCATTAATTTCGGATAATTCGCATTTGTTTCCCTTAAATCCGGAGGGACAATGGCACGTTATAGCAGCATCACCGATGTGTCTAAAAAAGATAGATATATTAATTAACATTTTGTTTTGAGTATGAATAATTAATCGAATTAATTTTAATTTTTTTTTTGTTTTGCCTTAACAACAGTAGTAGAATAGGTAGAATAATTTGTTTGTTGTTTTATGTTTTGTTTGTTTTAAATTTAAACTAATTGGGGAAAATAAATGAATGAATTTATCTGGCAAAGTTGCTCTAATTAAATGTGATTAGGTATTATGCCTAATGGAGGAGCCGCGGCCGTGAAGAAGAATTTATTCATTTGGGAATTCATTTCTTAAAAAAATATGTATTGATAGAATTTAATTAGAATTGAAAGAAGAGTGGGTGGCTCCTATACTTTGCAATTTTTTGATTGAAAATTTTTGTGTGATGATGAAAAAACCAACAAAACTCTCGAGAACAAAACTTTGCCGACAACAAATATCCTTGAAGTCGTGGTCAAAGTAACGTAAATACACGACTTGTATTTGAGTATAATTTCAAATAATTTAAATACACAACGAAACTGAATAGAAAATGTTCCAATTCCAAAAAATGGAAACATATACGTTTCTTATGTCGTTTTCGATTGGATTTTGGGAGTATTCCATTCCTATCGAATATAGAAAATTTATAGTGAATGGAGTGACAAAAATAGGAATAAAACACTCTCAAAATCCAATCGATAACTACATTAATAAAGCTACGTATTAATCTAAGAACAAAAATTGATATTTTTCACATCCATACATAAAATTACAATTACACTAGACTTACTTGCAAGTTCCTCCATTTTGACAGAAATTCGTATGGGGATCATCACACAGTGGTCCATGTCCACAATCTGATCCACTAAAGCCAGGAAAACACGAGCAATTGTAAGCCCTGGAAAGAAAAACAGAAGTTAAAATTATTTTTACTTTTAAAAACTTTCCATGATCTTCTAGTTTCTCTAAATGTATAAAACTTAACAAAGACTATGAACCTAAACCCAATCAGACATGGCTTTTTTTTTTTTTTAATCAAAATTTTAAAACATCTTTAATCAAACTTGGAAAAAATGAATTTTTCTGATAACAGAACATGCGTAAAAATAATCAGAACGCACAAATAAATGTGTTAACCCCTACCATTTTACCGCATGTATGTACATATATAGGTATACCTCCTTCGAACCTCTACAACTTTTACTCATAAAAGTACTCTCACGAGTTACGACTTTGAATATGTTTTATATTTTGCGACACGTTTTTTTTTTTGTTTGAAATGTTAACAATAAGTACAAAAAATATCAACCTCATTAGTAACATATTTCAAATTCATACAGGATTTCGAAGCAAAAACTTTAAGCGAATGGAATTTAGGACACAGCTGTCATATCTTAAGTAACATTTATTGAACTTAATTAATTTTATATAACACGTTTAATGAGATTGATATATTTTTTTCCATAATACCCAAATGGATATTTCTAAACCAATAAAAAAAAATAAAACATAAAAAATAAAACATAAAGGGTATAAATTATCTAATAAAATATTAATAGAATAAAATTCAAACGCGTTTCGCCCAGGCACAACTTTCGTTTGAATTGTATTATACATATGCAGTCTTCTTCTTCGTATTCATAGAATAATATTATCATCGAAAATTGCATTAAAATAAGTCCAATTTTTCTTTACGAAAAATTGTCCAATGTTTTTTTTTTTTTTTTTAACGTATTTAAACATCCAAAGCATTGTAAAATTGTTAAAGAAAATCAGTCCAGCCATTGATGGCATATTCAACAATAACTTAAAAACAGGCAATTTTACCAAAACAAAATTAATTGTATGATTTTTAGGCAAAAGTCAGAAACCTTATTGGAATTGGTTTAACCATTATATGTAAGTAGGTAAAAAGTTAAATGAAAATAATTGTTAGAGCAGTTTTCGAGAAAAATAAAAACAAAATCATTGAAGGGTAAGAAACTGTGGGATCTTAGCACCTCATATGGAATATTCGCAAAATAAAGTATGCTATCTAAAAGGTCAGTAGTAATTGGTCATAAGAGGTCAGCTAGTTTCAGAAATTGGTCAGCGGTAGATTTTTATAGTTATGAATTCAATAAAAAAAAATGTAAGGTCATTGACCTTGATATTGCAATTTTTTTTAAATAAAAATTGAAACTAGCTGACCCTTTTATAGTCAATTACCGACCTTTTAGATGGCATAATTTTTGTTTGCAAATATTCCGTATGAGGTGCAAAGATCCCACATCCAAGGTAAGGCTATACAAGTTTTAGCGAATCAGCTTATCTAAAAGCTTACGGCAACAGTTTTTATATACTTTTAAATGGTTTTCTTATTAGGTATATGCAAATCTGAAACAAGCATAATCAGCTTTTACTGTGCTTAAAATATCTGAAAATAGTGTGAAGGTTTTACCAAAACTAAAAATTTAAATTTGCAGCCTTATTGCGAGTCTATTTGGAAAAGTCGATCAAAAATTCTTCTTAAAATTAAATTTGTTTCAAATAGAAAAAGTTATACATTATGTATTTAAGTTAAACAGAAAAATATGATCGAATAGACTTTTGAAATAACGATAGACTTTTGAACTAACGATAGACTTTTCTATTTTGAGTAGATTCTCGAAATAAACCTTTTCCGTTTGGAGTCCTTTTTTTACCTGGTTTTTAGGGTTGGTTTCGTAGATTGATATATTTTTTCCCATAATACCCGACTGGATATTTCTAAACAAAACAAAACAAAAAAAAAAAAAAACAAAACAAAATACGATATTCAAAATAATTTTAACGGGTATAAATTATCTAATAAAATATTAAAAAAATTCAAATGCGTTTCGCCCAGGCACAACTTTCGTTTGATTTTAATCCTACACGTTTTCTATTGTTTTTGTTATTCTTCTTCTTCGTATTCATATAGAATAACATTATCATAGAAAATTGCATCAATATAAGTCCAATTTTTCTTTTAAAAAAATGTCCAATGCTCTTTTTTTTTAATGTTAAATATGATTGTATGATTTTTGGGCAATAGTCTGAAACCTAATTGCAATTGGTTTAACCATTATATCAGGCCGTCAGAAGCATAGTGGCCTAACTGACTTTTTACCGAAATCCGGTTTTTCACTAAAATTGAATCCTTATGTGTTTATCTTTATGCCTGCATCAAAATTTTTGGATTAAACGGTTTAACAATATAAATTAAGCGCATTTTTAACTTAGGCCAAACAAAAAAAATTCAAAATGTTTAGTGCCAGAGTGGCCTATCTTTCTCAGGCTCTTTTTGCGCTAGCATTTGTCGTTTTTCTCAAAATAATATATGGAATAGTAATGCTATGAGTCCAATTTTATTGATTAGACCGATAGCTACCTCGAAAATCCTTCAAAAATTTGCAGATCATAACTGAATAATGCAAAACAGCTATAAATAATATAGGTACTTCAACAGGGCTCAAAATATAATTTTTTATTATATGAAATAGAAAATCATGGAAATGGGAAAAACGCTTCGCGCCATCACAAACCTGTACCTACTTTGTCTAATATTCATTTTAAATTGAAATATTTTTTCATTCATTGACTTGAACCTAGACCGAGCGGCTCAGAACCCGAAGCTTTGAGATAAGCTCCCCCTAAATTAGATTTATTAAAATGACTATAGCATTTTCACTAGCCCACATAAATATTCTGTTGTTTATACGGTTTCTTTATTTGTTGTCATACGAGTGCAAGTCCTGGAAGATCTCATAGCTTCAGTTTTGCCACTGTCCCTCTTACCCTTATAAAAAATATATTTTAATTATTTCAGCATAAAAAAATGATCTAAAATATTTCAAACGAAAACACTGTTTTATATCCTGATGCAAGACTTATTAAGTCCGGGAAAAAAAAGATTTAACAGAGGTGCCTTGCATTCAAAACTCCAATATAACACAATTTTATAACGCTCTGATGGACAATTCAAAAACTTCACAATTTAAATAAAAATCGCATTTTTAAATTAACCCTTTTGGCCTATCTTTCTGCTTCATTGAATTAAATTGTTTTTTCCTCAGTGCCAAAGTGGCCTAACTGACTTAAAAATAAGTTTAAACGGTACTTTGAGGGAAAATATGAATTGCAAAGAATTCTATACTTATTTCTGGACATATCACAAAAAGAAAATCATTCATATCTTACTTCAATTATTACTGTTTCAAAAAGAGCTGTTTTTTGTTTTCGCTCTACTGAAAAAAGAGAAAAAGTCAGTTAGGCCACTTTGCTTCTCACGGCCTCAATGCAGGTAAAAACTTTGATGAAAAATAAAAATAAATTATTGAAGGGATCTTAGCACTGATAAACTGTGATATAAAAACAGAAACTATCTGCATTTTGTTACAATTCATCCTAAATTCCCTACCCACAAAATACATTATAGAACTATGTATTCTTTTTTCATCAATGTTTGTGTTTTGTTTCCTTTCGGCAATTATTATAAAACATTAGGAGCATATCCATGTTTGTATATGTACGTGTATTATACAGGTTCACCGAAATTAAAAGGTAACAAAGACTCGTTCTATACAGACTTTCTATAATAATGGCCGAACAAAAAATCGCTTAACTCTGCTAGAGACCCTCGACAAAGAAAAAAAAAATAATTTGTTCCTGTTTTTTATTCAACTCGTAGTGTAGAGGACGGCCAATTGAAATTCAACTTCAAGTTAATTGCAAATTTCATTCCTTTTTCACTTATATTTAAACATCTTTTCCAGAAATACAAAACACCAGCAAAAGAGCAGCACTTTACTATTTCGGCTTCCGGTGTAGAAAGTAAGGTACCAAACCAACAAGTTGGGTAAGTACGTCAACTTAAATAGAACATTAAAAAAAAATTAAAAAAAAAAAAAAAAAAACATTCTGAATTTGAGATGGCAAAGAAGACTTTTTTGCACAGCTAACGGAAGTACTAATTATTGCATTTTACTTTTGATGTTGGTAGGTTATGCTATGGGGTGTATCTTATGAAAATGTTTAAAGTAAATTGTGGATAGTTGTGAGAGGTATATTAGGTACATATTTATATTTATGTTTTTATGGAGTTTATTGAAATAAGGTTTGAATTTTAATTTTGTGCAAATTTTATCTTTTGTCATTAGAGTGTTAAAGGTGTTGGAAAGTAATAAGGATATAATTATTTCATTATAGATGTGTTTAATTAACACAACTACTAAAAAACTTAATATTTTAATTTGATGTTTATGAATGAATAAATTATTATGTAGATATGGTTTTGTATACTCCTAGATGAGAAAGCTTTGACAGATTTCAGAAGTGGGATTGCTTATTTAGCCCGGCTCAAAGGAAAACTGTTTGATAGTTTTTTTTTTATTTTTTAACTAATTTGAAAAGGAATCTGTGGAAGGCAAAGCTAGGAATTGCATTGAGCCGCACAGTGGTCTATTTGATAAATTTTGATGACAGAAATAATTTTTCATTCTTGGCAATATTTGGTGTCGATACATTTAATGTCTTAAAATATGTGATTTTTTCAGAAAGCTATTCTAATGTACATTATGTACCAAATTTAATTTATTTAGGTACATCAATCAGAGAACCTACATACATAAATAATATACAGGGTGTTCCCTAATTCGTGCTTTATATTTTAGGGTATGCTTTCTGGGATCATTCAAAGAAAATAATGGTATATAAAAACAACTCTATCTCCCCCTCCCCCCCCCCTGAGGGGGGAAGGGTCAATTTATGCAAATCTATTAAAAATTAAAGAAAGTACATACAACGATATGCTATACTGCCCAGTTAACTGAAATTGACATTTATCTGATATTTGTCGATTTTTTTCAGATCAGGCCAAGTTTGAAATCCTTGGGATGGTTTTTATTGACAACGAAAGCTGTATATCGTTTTTTGAGCAGTTAACCAATCAAAACACATTCTTTTTTTTTTTTATTAAAAATAGTTTTATAACTATTAAAAAAAATTGGCAAAAAAAAACGTAAAATCAAAAAAAATTTTGACAGGTAGGTACGTCATTTTCAGTTAACACGGCAGTATAGATACAAAGCATATCTTTGAAAGTAAATAATCCATTCTTTTGTATGCTTTTTAAATCAAGTTATTTAAATAGTTTTTGAGAAATTAAATTTCAAAGTCAAAAAAGTGGATTTTTTTTTTCAAAATTTGTCGTAAATAAAAATGTTCAATGCCCTTATCAATTCTTAGTCAAATACTGAAAACGAGATGTAAAAACAGAATTTTATGAATAAAAAAGTTAGATACTAATAACCACCAGGTTAACAAAATGTCGACCATGCCGCTGAAAGAATAAAAAACAAATATTTGTGCTATGACCCTGAATTTGAGATTTCGATCAAACTTGAAATTATGATGGTAATGGAATTAGGGAAGATAATAAAAGTGGGTCTGCCAATTCTGTCCGTCTCAGAAAATGTCTTAACAGACTTTTCTTTAAAAAAAAATCTGTTAATAGGTAAAGGCTACCTCTTCTTAATTTTATTTTTCCTGCTAAAAAAATGGTTGTTAATGCCTTCTCCCATTGAATATGATGTTTTAAGATTGGTAAAATTGAGTGCGGACTGGTGAGGGTCGTCGTGTTTAAATTATAAACTTTGAGGTGTCTCAAAATACATTGATACAACAACAATTTCGAAATTTCGGCCATTAAAACAACAACAAATGATACTCATTAGTCCGGTTTTTATGTTTTCTTCGCGCTTCATGAAACCCTTCACCCCGCACTTCTATTTCCCACAAACTGCCTTGATACCGGCTTCAATCTTCCTAATCTAAACAGGGTCTATGATATCAAGAGGACAATGATACTTAATTCTCGGCATTCAAATCTATTACAACGGCCCTATTCCCTTGGTCAATTTCCTTTAAACTTAGCACCAAGTGTGTTTTTTTTTAACATAATCTAGAAGATTTTATATACATATAAGAATTTTTCTTATAGGACGTTATTCTTAAGGGACATTTGTGCCGGTTTTGCCTTTTTAATTAGTCGCATTCTAAATTGTACCCTCTGTTGAGTTACTTCATCCACAAACCCATTCATGAATTTCACTCTTAACCGAAGTATTTTTTTTTTTTTGTAAATGAAATAAATGCAAATTATTTAACTTACAGTATTCCTTGTTACTTATCCTATCCATACATCATCAATTTTTCTTAAGAAAACATGAAAAACTTTTTCTTCAAGTAGCTAATTTATTTGATGGTGAATTTGAACCAACATAACGGTGTAAATTAAAGTCCTTCAAACAAACTAATTTTTAGATTGTTAAGTATTTGTTGAGCTTCGTTTTTTTTTTTTTGAAAGAAGTTTGTACTAAAGGGTCCATAAATACTTCATCGATTTAAAAAACCCTTCACCTACTGGCAAGTTTAAAAAGAAATTTTTAATGACTAACTTTGTCAGAGAGAAAAACTAAAATGGAAATTTCAAAATTTTCGATTTTAATTGTCTTCACGAGAGGTTGGGTTGGGTAGGTATTTCTTGCACAAAGTTTTTATGCATTTACTGCATTTCTATGCGCTGTACTAATACCAACTTTTATCATCCTTCCCCTACCCAATGTCCATGAAAAAACATAAATTTGCTCAATGTTTTTTTTTTGTTTTTTTTTTTTGTTTGTATCCCTCTCTTTTAAGAGCCAGTGGGTGATTATTTTAAAATAAATTAAGGACTTTGAAGAAGTTTTTATTGACTTGCATTTAAAATTCTGCTTGGTACTTTAGGATATGAAAATCAATAAGCCTACTTTTAGTTTTCATGGAGCTAAATTTTTTTTTTCTCTTTGTATTTTATAGAAATTTTGTACTTGTAACACAATAAAAATCATGGACGATTATAAAAATGCAGTTTGACATTTGAATTGATGCCTGAGTTTTTAGAAATTTGTTTTCAATCAATATTTAGTGAGAATGCAGTTAGATGATGGATGTAACTATTTGAGGAAGAAGTGAGTTCTACCAACTACAACACTGACGACGATGATTCATATTAAAACCAAATTCACTGGTTTCCACTTCTGACACTGTGTAGATACCTATCTGAAATATTATAAATATTTCGGGAGTGACAGGCGTTCTTCTTTTACCGATTTGAATGTAAGCTAACTCTGTATTAGAAAAATTTGAATAAATCCCTTTTTCATAAATATAAAGACGTCATGTAGAAAAGTTTGATAGTTGATCTAAACAAAGGCAGTTTTCATAGAAAGGTTTCTTACATTTTATTATACAAATGAATTTGATTAAAATTTTGTTGAATTAACAAATTTCTTTTATTTTTTTATCAATTCTAAAAAAAATTCTCCTGTTCTAGCATTTTTTTTTGTCTCGCTGAGTTTAATCATATTGATAACAATCCGTCCAAAACCTACGCACTTTGCTGTTTTTTTTTTTCTCCTGAAGATTTCTTTATCTATTCCATCATGGAGAACCTTTATTGTTTATATACGAGAGTAGGTGAAATATACTTTGCTCTTGCCAAAAAGCTATCCACTTTAATGCATATTTTGTGTAAAATACTTAGGGCTTCTGTTTTTTTTTTTTTTTTCATTTTTTGTGTTGCCTCTATTATATATTATTTCTGGCTTTTTGTGCTATCGGCAGCATCTTATATAAAAAGAAAAAAATTCAAAAAGTTATCTTAACTTTAAGTAAAATTATATTGTGGCTGCTGTGCATATACCTAGTCTTGGTATAACATTTTAAGAGCTTAATTGGATAGGTAGCTTCAAGCTATAGAAAGTGACACCTTTTTCTTTGTCCTTGCAATTTGTACCTCCTCTACACATAGATAGGATAAGATAATAATGAGTCAAAGTGTGTACTTTCAAAGATATTGAAGCAGGAAAAAAAATGTATTTGACATTAAGGAGTTTTTTCGTTTTATTAAATAGCACGTTATGCAGCTTTAATAACGTATATAATTTATACCTTCAAGCTTTATTTAGTTAGAAGACAAATTGGTAGGTACAAATATTAGATAAAGCATCAGTTTAATAGAAAATTGCATAGGAAAAACCAATTAGCTGTGCTAGATTAAATCGCTCGCTCTTTTAAGTCTTTATATAGGTTGGTTTGAATTACAAAAACAGGGTTGTCTAGTTGAATTAAGGTTTTGTCGGGAACATTTTACAACCTTAGTACCTACAAAGAAATAACTGGAAAACAAACAGTGTTGTTCTTTTGAAGAATTACATCCTCTATATATTTACTGAATATATAAGATTTAATATGAGGTGTAAAAGGTTTAATATAAACGATTTCACGAAACAATTTTCAAAAGAGATAGAATTCAAGATTTGTTTTTACTTTTTAGAGAGTGTTTGAATTTAAATTGCTTCAAAGTTATTTTGAAATAATAAAATAACTTCAACCCGACACGCCCAGATATTTCTTGATATTATTCAACTGAACCTCGAGAAATATATTAAAATTCGAAGGAATTGTCCTTTTTATATAATGTCCTTGCTATCAGCTGCAAATTTTTGGTTTCAGTGAGCGCAAAAATGTCATACAAGGAAGTGTTTGTGAATTAAATAAAATACAAAAATATTTTGCCCTTTCTTCCTTTTTTTTTTTAATAATTCAGGGAGCTTGACTCTTACAGATTTGGTAGGTTTACATTGAGAGTTGCCTTAGCCTTATAGTGACGATGAGAATATTTTGTCCATCCAAGGTGGAACGAATATGCTTTTTAATAATTTATATTTGTTATTTTTCAAAACATTAAAAATTGATGCCTCATTTTCTCAAAACAGTTCAACACTATATCATATATGTATATTTTATAAGGTATGTGTTTGGTTACATTTCCACATAATACAAAAAAAAGTGTCGTGGTGGTAGGGGTTAGGAAAAACCGCTGGAAACAGCTGGTCACTTTGTTTTTTCGTGGTTATGTTAATAGCTTGTCAAAGTTCATCTGTATTTAATGTGGTTGGATGGAATGTTTAGCTTTAAGACACATCTCCTGACTCTCCTGTCGCATTAACTCCACCAAAACCTATGACAACTTTGTAAAAGAGGGCTGGTGAAATATCTTTGTGGAAGATCATTTCTTAAAATCGTAAAATTTTTCATCAACTTTTGCATTTTAAAAATCGAAAATTACATTGATGGCGGATTCAATCACCCCTCTAGTACGAAATTTTTTACCCTCCTACAAAATTTTTCTACCAAAATGTAGCTTAATATTCTGGCTTAATTCAAAGACTCTTATCATGAAGATCCGATTACAAGGACGAAAGTTATAGCCGTCAATACGACTCAATTTTCAATTGTTTTTCACTTCAGAAATAATTCAAAATACAGTAGGTGATATGCTTGCCTTTGAAGCTAGAACTTTCGTCCTAGTAATCGGATCTACAAACTTTTTCGAATGAGTTCACATTCCAAATCTATTGGTTGTACGAAAAAAAGTGTATAATTATATTTTTAATGTAAAATTAAAAATATTTTTTCGAGAAATTTGCAAAAAAAAAACTGAAATTCAACCCCTTTACCCTCCTTAAAAATTTTAGATATAAAAATAAAAATAAATGATCTCCAACAAAATTTAGTTTTGTCGGAATTTTTTTCGAAGTGAAATTCTAATTTTCCTCGGCTAAGGAAGTGCCTTTCGTTTTTTTTTTTTTTAATTTCTCAAAATTTAAGACAAATTTTTGCATTTAGTTTTCAGTTTTTGTCTAAAAATTGATAAGTGCATTGATTAAAAAAAAAAAGAAGAAAAAAATATAAAAAATTACAATTCTTTCCAACAACTTTTATTTTAAAATGTAGTTTCTCAAAAGCTATTAAGCATGATTTAAAAAGAAAATAAAAGAATGGTTTATTTGCTTTCTAAAAAGCTACAGCATACCATTGTTTGTACTTTTTTTTTTAATTTTTAATATATTTTTTTTTTAAGTCAATTTTTTAGAAATTGAGAATGTAGTTTTTTCCCAACATTTTTTTTTTTTTTTAATTATCCTCCCCCAAAATATCATGCACGAATAAGGAGACAACGTTGACTTTGAAAAAATATGGCGGCCAAAAACAGTTTTTCTTTAATATCTGCTCTCAACTAATTTTACGATGAAAATAGCCAGGTGATAAATTAAAGCTAAGAAAATTTACAAGAATTGTATGTCTTTTCGTTTTTTTTTGCAAGACAAATATTAAAACAAAAATAAGCGCAGGCCAAAGTGGTTCGTTTTATGGAAAAAAAGTCATAGATAGATAAACTATAAACCACTCCACTGAATTTGATACAATTTTCAGGTGTTTTAGGAAATTGCGTAAAGCATTTGTTTAATAAATTTCCGCCCACTGACACGCCCACTTTTTTGTAAATAAGAAATATAATCTCCAAAATTGATAAAAAGGTAACATTTTAAGTTTTAAAAAATATGCCCCTAGAAACATTTTACCTACGCCCACTTTTATGATCAACACGCAGGTCTCTTTTTTTTAAATATACAAAAATATTTTTTTTTTTGAAAATTGATGTATGCAAAAAATCATACTTTTAAAAACATTCACAAAATTGATCAAAATCAGTTGAGCCGCTTACTAAAGCGAAAATAAAATAAAAAAAATTTTTAATGGGATGTTTCGTGGCATTATGTTCCATTTTTTCGCAAAAAAAAAAAAAATTTTACCAGGTGGTATATGTATCCACAAATTCTACATATATAAATAAATTGAATTTTTTTAAAGAACAATCTGTAGATCCATTTTGAGCAAAATGAAATTTTTCTAAAATGCTAAAAAAAAAAATATATAGCAAGTACCGTTATTTTTAGTTCTTATAATATGAAAAAAGATTTTTGGGGAACGCTTTTAAAATACGCCGGGTGTATAAAGATAGGCTGACACACGGACAGAAATGCGAAAACCAGTTTTTTCGTTTGCTCTATCATCCCGCCTGAAAAAATGGCAAGTTTTTGCCATGTTTAGTTAAGGACCTGGAATTTTTTAATTTGGACAAATTTACACGAGAAAAATATGTTAAAATACGAATAAGCCACGATTTAAAGTGTTAAGCCAACAGAACCAGTTCGTGCGGTTTATTTTGATTGGCAATATTTGAGGCAATGACAATGTCAATAGCGATGGAAATTTATTGCTTGGGTGGGGAATTTTATTGGCCAGGCAATTCCAGTTGTCAAAAAAATTACGTACAGAAATAACAACTGTAACTGCTTAAATTTACTGTTTTTGATAATATAAAATTTAAATTTACTAATTTGTGGTCGTGGCCACTTCTATTCACATTTTCACTTCTTGTTTCAAAATTAGGGAAAAATCATTCAAAATCGTGGGGGAACCATTTTGTAAGAAACGAAACATCAACATTTATTGCTTCGTTAATGGAAATCAATAATTAATTTTCATCTTTCTAGCAATATGGCCATTGCCATTAACAAAGCGCCTCCATTGGCAACGTTCAAGGCAATGGCAATAAGGGAAGCAATTTATTGCATCAAAAATTACCAACGGAGCCGCTGGGAGAGAACCGATTTAGCTTGAAGGACTCCTTAAACCCAACACCAGCGTCTTTCCTGTTGATGTAACTATAAAATATCTGATTTTTTACTGAGTTGTATGTTGTTTTCAAAATTCTGGTATTTTGCATTTTGCAACTTTTTAAATTAGAATCATATTATTTACAACTCAAACACCTCTCTAGTATGAAATTTTTAAATACCCCCAAAAAGAATCTTCACACTTAAAAATGTAGCTTTACTTCAACTTAATTTTGAATATCTGGTAATTAGAGCTCAAGTAAATGGCTTTGAAGAGCAACCATATTGATAATTTTCAGAGATTTTGCATAAATAACCACTGAAGCTTGTCATTGACAAACGATAACGAAGGCAATTTGTGTTTATTTAATTTTTTCCTTTAAACTTCTCTTATGCTTAAATATATGGTGTTTTTTTCTATGTTAACTTCACATCCGACAGAGCACGCCCCGCCACCGTTAAAAAGCTTAACTTCAAAAATAATGACATGGAAAATAATTTCACTTTACTAAATTAGATTTATTTTTCCGCTAAACGAGATCTGGTTTGTATTCCTGTTCCTGATGTTAAATTTTATTATTCCAAGTAGGTACACATGTTTAATTTTTAATGCCTCGTAATTCTGTGCCTTGACGTGGCATTTAAAATTCACTCTCATTAATTTTAATTTTTCATTTTGTGAAATTAAAAATATAAAATCGTGCCCGTTAATAAATGGCATTTGGCTTTTATCAAATTTCAATTCATATATCATTTTTTTTTTCTGTTTCGTTGGTACCGAAAACAAAAATTAGAAATCTAGAAAAAAAAAAAAAAAAAACAAGAATAAAACACCAAATGTTCACCTTCTTTTTAGTTGAAAGAATAATTAATTAAAATGCTGTTTTATATCAAACAAAAATGAAAAAATATATAAATTTTTATCCGCCTATATTCACGCTATACGAAGCAGAGTAAATAGACAAAATGCCCTTCGTATAAAGGTGATAAATTACAAAGAAAAAGCACATAAATCTAATAGAACGAACGCACAAGGGAGCTATGAAAATATTATTCAAGTTAAATTAATAGCTAGCTTTTAGCATGGAGCGTAATTGCGGCTCCAGTTACACCCAACACCAATAAAATAAAATAATTCATCTTCAGTAGCAAATAATTATCATTAAGTAAAGATGGTTTTTTTTTTTTTGTTTTTTTTTGGCTACATCAAAAAGCCTGAAAAGATTGCTTGATATTTCGAGTCGAGTCGATTCGACAGAAGTATATATATATATTTTTTTTTGGTTGAAATCCTCCAGCATTTTTGCTTGAGGAAGGTGTACAAAAGATCAAATTTTGTATTCACAAAAAGGCGGGACAAAACCCGTTATAATTATGTTAGAGATAAGACAAAATGGCACCGATAGTTGGAGGAGAAAAGACAAACATTTGTTCCCGAAATTCTTTTATTCTTTCTGTCTTAACCGCGACCTGAAGTACAAATTAAACGTTGTTTAAGCTTTTTATGAATATTCTCCTAACTTGTTAATTCTTATTAGATCCCGCTATGTTTGTACGTTATTTAAAAATTCTTTTGCAAACTTTTTCATCAGAAAGAGAGTCCCACAGGCAAGCCACCTAGGTCCCATTCTGTTTCTTTCTGTTAAAAACGAAAATTTTAATTGCAGTATGTCTTATAGAGAAATTCTTAAGTCGCATATGATAGAATTAGTCATGAGGAGCTCTGTATAGTTATACACAAACTGGCGGAATTACAGGAAAACTGATCCAGCTGAGTCGCATGACAAAAGAAAATTCACAGTACAATGAAAAATTGGAAATAAGGCCTCCGAACTACTCCAAACATGCATAAGGTTTCGACAATAAGAGGTGATGATCATGTGATTTCTTTAACCACACAGTGTAGCAGGAAATAAACACAGAGAAAGCACTATCTTCAATAGTTCTGTCATCACAGTCCTTCACGGCGGCGTGCGATTGAATATAAGCTAAATTTACTGTGCTTCTAGTAAAGGAGGATATGGCCATGGTATCAACATTCATTTTTCCTTAGCATTAACTTAGAGGTAGTTCAACTTCGGAGAAAAAAGCATTAACTACACGTACGATATTAGTGAAAACCCGTCGAAGAATTACCTTAGGAAATCACTGCTGCTTCAATTTAGTGAAGCAGGAGGACCTAAGACTTCTAAAGCAATAGATGACGAGCACGCTCTACAGAAATCTTATATGTATTAACTTTCTTCTTTACCAGAAAAGGGAGCTAATAGTAGGCTCTTTCGAAAGGAATTCTGGTATTTACTCTGTGCGAGGAGGGCGAATGCTGGTGAATATACTAATTCCATTTTAATTTTGGTGGGGGCGAAACCCCCAATTATTTAGAATTCTACTAGCTTTTGATTTTGGAAATGTGAATATGTTGGTGAAGGGACCACATTTAATAGAGGGACGAATAAGACTAATGTAGAGGGATCGGATGACGTAAGGGTTGAGGAAGTTGAGGTTTTCTGCTCACGCAATATGACAAGGTCACGAATCGACGGTAGATACCTATGGCTTGATTACATATTAAGAAAGTAAAGACGTAGAGAAAGCTTGATTCATTTTAATGACAAAGTGATTGATTCGCGATATTTTACTCCAGGCAGGTTCTATATTGTGGAGATCTAGTTTAATAAGAGTAAGGGTTATGTGACGAAAAACTGGTCTTGACAAACTTGGCTTTTCGGTGAGATATTGAAATGTTTCACGACCATTTCAATATCGATAATAGTGGAAATAAAAAGAATAGGACCTAATTGGCTACCTTGGGGGATCCCAGATGTGGCTAGGAAAAAGCTTGAGGAGGCAGATCTAAAACGAACAATAATGAAATAATAGTTTTCCATATAAAACGAAATCCATCTCAATAAAACGAGGTTAAACAATTTGAAAAGTATTGGTCTATGAGAAATTTTTGTCAAAGGCCTTACAAAAATTGGTTGAAATAACATCGACTTACTTGCTATTTTCTTAGCCTGAGAAGGTAAAGGATACAATTCTAAGGATAGTAGTTGTTGATTTACATTTGAGAAATCCATAGTATCTAGGAGAAATAAAAGACCTGAAGTAAAAACTTGAAATTTCATGCTCTTTACTCAAAGTCAATAAGAGTACGATTATGTATACGGGCATCGATTGTATTAGCTCGACCACATCGAGAAAGTGGACTAAAAGTCTTCGAATCCTCGTCCCTTATTAAAAGGTGAAAATAAACCTTTATTATTAAAGGCCAAGTCAATGTGGCTGCATGTGAACACTTGGGTTTGGCTAACTGATGGAAGCAGCGATCTAATACAATACGTTTTAATTAGAGCTGAAATGAGGTAATTTGGCAAATTACAGACAAAGTGTTCAAATCTCGAATTTTTCTAGTTTCGTTAGACAGTGACTTCGAATGCATTAAATTTGGGTGTATTCATAGGGTTTTCACGTAATTTCCAATTAAATTTCGTACAAATTTGGTTGAAATTGCCTCATTTGGAAATGCGAATTTGTATGGCAAATGAGTTGAATGAGGTATATTGCGTTGAAAATTTCTAAATTCGATTCTAAATCAACGCTACCATGAAAACGTAGTACCTATAAAAAAATAAAATTTACTTGAAAAACCAGGTCCTGTCAACCATTCCATTGTGTGTCTACAGTAAATGAATGACACATTTTTTTTTTTTACCGAATGCGAACGGCTAAGGTGACAAGAAATACTCTTGAAGAATTTGTCAATTTTTTGCAGGAGATAGTTCTCGTAAAAAGCTGTATTTTTTAGTTGACAGAGGCTGGAATTTGATAACACGACCTTCGGGGAGCTCATAATCGTATAAAATGGAAAGCTGACTTGCATTAAGCAGAGATTCTTCACGGATCGAAGGCCCATAACTGTGTTAAGTAAAAAAGCGAGAATCTCCTGTCATAGTCAATCAGTCAGTTGAAAGCGGTATAGATGAATGAAAATTTCAGAGGCCGGAATGGAATCGAAATCATTTGGAAGAAATGTAGTTTCGGATGGCAGGTAATCCATGGCCCATATCAAGCAAACAAAAGAATTATTAAAAAAATAAATGCGATGACTCGATTTTCTGGCAAAATGGACCTTTTAAATCCACCCCTCTCAGTTTTAAGTAATTTTTTCTTTGGGTTTATGTGAAATCATTAATTTAAAAACAGATTTGAAAAAAAAACCCAAAAACTAAGTCCATGACAAAGAAAAACCTAATTTGGAAGAATGCGTCTTTTCTTTACAATAAAACATGGCCGAAATGCGGAACTGCTGTTGTATAACCTTGCGGATACAGCAGGAGTTAATGCAGTTGTCAGATTGCTTTTATTATTTATTGAATTCAACAAAAAGTGTTTAATATTTCATTCCGCAATATATGTACCTACCCAATAGCAAAACACACAGGCATTTTTCGGTTAGATTTTTTTTTTTCATTATTATTTTCCATTTTGTCCTCGAAATGAGTTATTTTGTTGATTTAAAATTATTTAAGATGTTTTTCTATTTTGGCAATAAAAACTATTTTGTCATCTATACGAATGTGTATTAAAAACTTCATACATGATTGTGCAGCTGAACCATACCCTTAGTCGGATAGTTTTTACAAAAAAGACACAAATACAGAGACATATTTTTTTTTTGGAATAACTTGAGAGGGGTGAAAAGTAATTTTGGCCAGAAATATCACATACAATTCATTTTGACAAAAACTTTTTGCTGAAACTACATTTTATAACCCACAAAAAATTATTACACACCCAAAGCATCAAGTTTGTATAAATGTATGAATGTGTTCTGTGTTTGTACGATTGTGTATAGTGGCAAACAATTTGTCGTCATTCATTTGTATACGTACAGATATGTTTGAGTTAATGAAACTGCGTTTCCTTTCACAAAATTCTCTCTCGCAGTTAACTGCCTATTTTGCCATTAAACTCAATTTATTCGTCTCGTTTTTATTTTCATTTTTTCGCTTGAATTGCCCTGCATTCGAATGATATCGGAAAATGTTTGCAAAGAACCAACCAAAGTTCGTGTGTGCATTCGAATTGAAACACAAATAATAAACTATATTTTTATAGACTTCCCTGCCTAGGTTTACATAAAAATAAAATTTATAATGTTCGACTGGGTTGCAAACGTATACACTTCTTTTTTGATGCTGGTGCTGACAGACTAAACATCGACCTACGTACACAACATAAAACCAACAAAAAAAAAACATCTAGTCACAAAGTGATATTTCAAAAGGGATGTGCTTGCAGATATGACCAAGTGTAATGTAATAGTTGTACAAAGTATAGAGACCCAGAGTCCGCCCTTTTAAAGTAGTTTTTACGACCTACACTGAGAGAACAGCAAATATAAAAATATTAAAAACTGGGCTGTGGGATCTTAGTACCTCATATATGGGATATTCGCAAAAAAAAGGTATGTCATCTAAAAGGTCAGTAATTGGTCATAAAAGGTCAGTTATTTTCAGAAATTGGTCAGGCATAGAAAATTTTTAATCCAGGGTTAAAGTTTTTTAGGGTCACTCGCGATTTTTGACACCTCATTTACGGGATATTGGAAAAAAAAAATATATATACCATCTGCTAGTTTCAGAAATTGGTCAGGCATTTTTTATAATTTTTATACAGAAAAAAATCAAGGTAAAGGTCAAAGACCTTAGAATTTTTTTTTTGTTAAACTCATAACCAAAAATCTACTGCTGAATAATTTCTGAAACTGCCTGACCCTTTATAAGGAATAAGTAATATTTCGAATATCCCATAAATGAGGTGCTAAAAGTTCATGTGACCTTGTAATGACCTTGAAAAAACTTTAAATTATAAAAAAAAACTATGCCTGACCAATTACTGAAACTACCTGATCTTTTATGACCAATTCCTGATCTTTTAGACTGCATACTTTTTTTTACGAAAATCCCATATATGGGTTACTAAGATCTCACAGCCAACTGGTAAAAAAAAAAAAAAGCGAAATATCCCAATCATTTGAAAATCACCCTAGATAGTTAGGAGAGCAAACTCAATTACAGAGACCATCTTTTCCGGAAAAGAAATTTCGACATCTGAAAGCTTAAGCGTTTGTCAACCACTTTGAGAAA
Source organism: Epistrophella euchroma (assembly GCA_947049315.1). Lineage (NCBI taxonomy): Eukaryota > Metazoa > Arthropoda > Insecta > Diptera > Syrphidae > Epistrophella > Epistrophella euchroma. The sequence goes on from OX346248.1 coordinate 60,539,460, forward strand.
AGTTTCAAAAACTGCCCTCAAACATCATCATGACTTCATCGAAGTGGAAACCTGCTTTTAAGAGACAGCTACCACCGACATCGTGATCTCATTGAATACAGAAGACACTTTAACGGAACCGGTACTGACTAATGTTTTTATTTCTCTTAAAGAGAAACTCAAAAAAAAAGCAGCGGGAGGCGTAAAGATTTCTAACTTCATACTTAAAAAAGTTACCAAATCTTGCTCTTCTCCTGCTGCCTATATAAGTGTATGTTTAATTTGCGATAACTATCTGAACTACAACTATTTTTCTTGCAGCCTGGCAAATTTGTAAAAATTGTTTTCGAAAAAGAAAAACTGTCGAGATTTGGAACTAATATTGAAACTTTTTTTTTGCAAAAAATGAGACGTCATATGTCTTCCCGGCCGTCTCCGGTATGTATTTCGGAATAACCATCGTGCCATACACACACTGCTGGTTCTTAACAGTAACATTACACTTGACCTCAACAAGAAGAAGAAATCGAAAAGGCTCTCGGCAGGATTTGGATAAAAAGACTACTACCTATTCAAACTGTCGGAACTTGGACCTGGAATTTCCTAACCTGTAGACTTTTTTAAGTAAGGGTAGCAAAACACGTATCATCAACCAAGGGAATCAGCGCTGGAGTGCCACAAGAATCAAAACTCAGACCCTTGCTGTACAACATTTAGACTTCTGAACAACCAGCCAAAATATACCAGGAATAAAGACGAAGTTGTATGCAGACAACTCAATGACGTATGCCATTTTTTCTTTACCAAAAAATTGTTGCCAGCAAAGCTGCCAGAAGACTGCAGATAAACAGAGACAATACCAAACTCATCTTCTTCCGAATCCGAATACCAGTGGCTTCCATTAGAAGAAGACGAGAGTTGTCATAACGATGGCGGCGTGGGGCGATCAAAGTCAAGCTTTCTAGACAAAATTGAAATACCTGTCAAATCATCAACGAAGTATAAATATTGTGAATTAACTTTTTCAACAAGCTTAAATTCAAGAAACATTCTTAATTAATATTGAAGAGAGCCAAAATTTCTCTGCACTTCTTTTAACCTGCTGGAAACGAAATGGACTAAGTAAGAATATCAATATCCTTGTTTACGAACAACTCATTCGCTCCGTTCTAACCTACGCCTGTCCTATACAGGAGGCTTTTTGAAAACTCCATCACAAAAGACACTGAAACAGAATGTTACTCCACAATAATTCACCGACAATCTCCTACGAAAAAATGTTTCCCCCGTAGTTGGGATTATTTTTGGATAAGTATCGTCGCGGGATATTTTCTGGGCAGAAATATTTTGTCTCAATAGATAGTTTCTTCGAAAAATATTTAACCCTGGAGATATTTGATGTCTTCCGTGAGAAAGGCAATTATGTAAAAATACATTAAAATAAATTTGATGGCACAACAGATCATGAAAAAATAGGACCTAGTGACTTACAACTCTCAACCATTTCTAAATGCTTGTCTGCAGGAATAGAGGGGACCTACAATTTATTATTCTGTGACAGGAGATGCCCTTAGAAGATTTGTCACTTCCTCGCAAGAGGCAGTAGCCCTGAAAAACACTTGTGTTTAGGTGGCAATGGCTGGGAATCGAACACAGACCTCTGGCGTGACAGTCCAACGCACTAACCATTACGCCACGGACTACTACAAAGGTAATTATGTGTCAGAGAAAATATGTTGAATCGGAGAGGGAAGGGGTGGGACGACCGTGCCTATTGAAAAAAATATTTTACTGTAATTTTGGAGGTTTACGATATTTTAAAACCTCGAGATTTTGATGATGGGAGGTTTGAATATGGGAGATCTATGTATTTTACTTCTACAGAGCATAATACTACACTACATATTACTTAAAAAAAAAAAAACTTTAGAATTTAACTCACGTGTAATCTGCATTGGCCCAACAATGTCCCAGAAATCGGCACTGTAAAGCATTGCATTGATAAGGTTTCACAACGGTATCAACTTCATAGGTTATGTTAAAGCCATAAACATCCAACAATCGATCCAAAGCTCTCAAATGCGTTCCATCCAAGGTTTGCATCTCGAAACGAATCTCAAGGTATTGACTGGTAAATTGAATCCACGCCACTTTTGTCGCATCGTCTTCGGTGAGTTGGAAAAGCCGATGGCTGGGCACTTTGTAGTCATCGCTGTAATACATGTACTCGGTGAATTTGAGTCCGCCCAGGACGTACAGCTGCGTCAGGTAAACGACTATCGACACATTGGAACCGGGCTCGGCGTGCGAGTGAATCTCGGACGCATCAACAATCCAAACACACTCGATGGGTGTTTTGAATCTGTGCGGAAAGTTGGGGGTCTGTATGGTTCCCGCTGCGGCCTGATAGTAGCCCCCACACAAAGGTGCTGTGCCATTGTGCTGGATGTTCTGCTTTTCAGCAAATGGCTTTGGCAATAATGGAACTGCTGCTGGCAGAGGTGGAGGTGGTGGCAGTTGTGGCAACAACTCACCCGGCAAATATTCCTGATTGATAGTCGGTGCTCTGGCGATGCGTCGGTTTGGCTGATTTCTCTCATTTGAGCTGGTGCCTGTGCTAAGTCTATGGCCAATGTCCGATGGGAAATTAAGCGACGAGCCGCGGAGCCTGGAATTGTCAGGAACCACCACAGACTGCCAGGCACTGCCTGCAGCAGCTGTTGCGTTGGTTTCTTTGATTATGTTGGCTGGTAATAGAGCCACCATGAACAGGATGATGAGAAATAATGATGTCGTCATCGACTGTTCTTTGCGTTTCTATCTTTCCGAGCGTATTTAGTGTTTTTTTCTTCTTTTTTTCTTTGCTGGTTTTGTTCGTTTTATATTTGTGCAATTTGTTGAGTTATCTGTTATCTGCAATTCAAATTAAACCAACACAGATGTGAGCCACAGCAGCACCTGATGCTCGAGTCAGTTGATCGCCTTTCAATTATTTTAATACATTTTGTCATAGTCTATGGTTATTTGATTATGGATTCTTTTTGATGAGGAAAAAATTATTTATTTGATTAGAAGTTTTAAGAGGATTAATTAATTAATGCTCGTTAAGGAATTGATTTTTTTAAGAGCTCGAGGGATTAATTTAAGCCATTTTAAATTTTTGGATGTTTTTTTACTGCCAAGATGCCTGAAATGAAAACCGTAAAAATTATGTTAAATTGATAAATTTTAATATTTCAATTATTTTATGTTATGTAATTATAGCCGTGTTTTTTTTTACAAGCACGAGGGAAATTGGTCGAAAAAAAAACGATATCGGCAATTACCGACGCCATCACAGAAAAAACATGGAGTTTCCATACAAACTATCGATAACATGCATGGAATTTATCCTGGTAACACAGATTTTTTCCGTGCTTAGTTTAAGCACCGAAAATTCTCCGTGCTAACCCGAATGGGCTTAGTTGTTGTTGCATTTAAACACGTAAACTGTTGAGCACCGATATCGTTTTTTTCATCTAATTCTCTTCGGGCTTGCAAAAAAACACGGCTTATGTGTAGATAATGCATTAAAAATATCAACATTTTAAGGTCAAGTATGTTTGAAAGCGGTCAAATTCCAGTGAAATTTGGTGTAAGAATGAAATATATCGTAGAAAAGGACATTGCTGATCGGTTTAAAAAAAAAAAAAGAAAAAAAACAGGAACATGAGTCCTCAATAATAACCTGTAGAGATTCCTTTGGGCAATTTTGTTATTTCAATACAAATTTATTGACAAAAATGTTTTCCTTGCAAGGAATTGTTAAATAGTCCAACAGGATGTCATATCATGAAAAAGACCGACCCGCCGCCTATCGTTCGGAATCGGCAAGAAAATTTCCCTTTCATTCCTGCTGAAAAAACACACATGAATGGGTGTGATTCTCTAGATCCGGTTCTACAAAACTTTTTTAGTGGTTGTAATCAAAATTGACAAAACGATGAAGAAAAATCAAATTCCGAAGCCAAAATTAAAAAAGAAAAACAATGTCAATTTTTAACCAAGTTGATTTTTTTTTTCAATTTTTAGTCAAATGCTGAAAACCAGATGTAAAAATCTGTTTTAGCTTTTAAGAAATTAAAAAAAAAAAACCAAAGGTACTTTTTCCCTTCATATACCACATAACTTGACACCAATTAGACAAAAAAAAACATAGAAAACATCGCACGACAAAATTAAAATTATCACAACTAATTAAGAATTGACGAAGGAGAAATCATGAACCGAGATATCATTCAATCTAAAAAGTCTTTAGCCCTTTTCTACGGGTGCATCGATAACTTGATACCAATTTGACAAAAAAAAAAACATAGAAAACATCGCACGGCAGAATTGAAACTGTCACAACTTATTCAGTGCTTTGCTTACTTGATACCAATTTGACAATTTTCCAAAAAAAAAAAACATAGAAAACATCGCACAAAAAAGTTGAAATTGTCATAACTTCTTCAGAACTGCTGAACGTCAAAAAAAAAATAGAAAACATCGCACCGCAAAGTTGAAATTGTCATAACTACTTCAGAACTGCTGAGCGTCAAATAAAAAAAAAAATAGAAAACATCGCACCACAAAGTTGAAATTTTCATAACTACTGCTGAACGTCAAATTATTCAATTTAAGAAGTTTTTAACTTTTTTTGAGGTGCTGCTGCGCTAAGTTGATATCAATTAAATAAAGCACCAAAAAAAACATAGACAACTCTAACGGCAAATTCAAAATTATTACAACTAAATTAGCGACTTCGCGTAACCACGGTCTTCAGTGGTTCGGTCTTCCTTGTCGCACCGAACCTGGGTGCATGTAATTCATAGACTAATTATAACCTGCACATTCTCAAAGATAGTTACTGACTATATGGCATGTTTCTTCGCGTCATGCATCCATCACTTGTCAACTACCTAAGCATTTTTTTTTTGTAGAGATAAAACCAATTATTTAGCTGAAACAGCTGATCTCTATTGATTTTCCATAGAAAATTAATTTACTGTTTTATCAAAAGCTTTATCTCATTATTACTAAACATACATATACATACGTAAGGTATTTTCAATAACCAACATAATGAAGGTATACCATTGAAGCTTAGTCGAATTTATTGAAATTGTATTCAAATATGTTAGATAATTAAGTTTTGGTCAGTATTTGCATATCTACCCGCCATTAACACCAACCTATTCATACATAGGTTGATAATTTATGCATTTACCTATAAGGCATTTAACGATGGGTATAATTTCAGCTCAAAATATCAAACAACATTATTTGCTGTTTTAATTGAAGTAATTTTGCATTTTCCGCTGTTAGATTTTCAATCAATATTTTGGTTTAATTTTTGCAAAATGAAACTAAGCAAAATTATTTTTAATTATGTTTTTCTCTTTTTCTTTGCTAAATAGTTTTCCATAGTAACTGAAGCGCCCTATAGGGTTAAATGAGTTTGAATTCATAGAATTTATGCGAAATATAAGTTTGCTTATTCGTCGAAGTCGAACTTGCTCAGCATTTGAGATATTCTTTGTTTATGTAAAGTAAGTTAACTTCTTCCAAACAAAATCAAGAAACCGCTCAGCGTCAGAAGGTATGCATGTATATTTCCATCCGCACAGAAATATATACCCATCCTCCTGAAATGAGTTATAATAATTTTCGTAATTTATGGGCAAAACCAATGCCAATGTTATCATGGAGGGTGATGTGAGATTCTAACTTATTTGCTGAGATTTTGCTTTTGGCAAAATTGTTTTGTTTAGCAGAGCAGGCAATTAATATGTTAAATATTTTCAAACTTCAGTGAAATGATTTTCTATATTTGTAAGTGGCCAGAGTATAATTCAAGGGTGTTGCATTTTTTTAATTAATTTTGAATCACATAATTGTTGGACCTTGAAGCCAAATATTAAATTATTCACTTTAACAGGTGCAACGTAGTAGCTAATTGTAATAAGCCTCAGGCTCAGGGTCAGATTGAAAAGAGATTACAATGGCATATGTACATGCGAATGATTAAGGGCCAATTGTACAAACGTGGTTCAAGTATTGATTCTTAGTTAAGAAATTTTAACTCACTGATTTTGGCGGATTAACTGAAGTTAAACGATGGTTCAGGCACATATTTGGCTATTTTTATATAATTGAACCTGTTAATCCGCCGAAATCGTTAGAGTGCTAAGCTACGATTAGACGGTCGGTCAACGCGTTGACTCTTTGACGCCACCAAAAAATATTGCAATATAGGGCCCTATCGAAAATCTCCAGGGGAATTTCGTTTTCTGCGGAATATTTTATTCCCACGAAAATTTTTCTGTTATCGTTAATCTTCCACGGAATAAATTTCCCTCGAACAAAAATCCAATGCAATCCAATCCCGATACTTTGAGGCATCATTAACGTTTTCAATGTCATTCCCTGAGAAATTTTTGGTCGCGATAACCCCCATACTGTCAACATAGACTGTGTGATGGTTTTTCTTCAAGTCTGAGGTAAGCTCCAAAGCGGTGGTGTTCAAAATTCTTGCCAAAGGGCTTGAAGGGTCTCCACCTCAAAATAAAAAGAAGGCGTTTCATATATTAAAACTTTGAATGTCTTAAAATAATTAACACGGCAGTTCATATACTGTGTTCTTAGCCTGTAACCTGAGGAACAAAACGGGTGGAAATTCTCTGAAGAGATCCTTGTCCAACGCTATCCTAAAGGAGGAACACCAGGGAACCAAACGGTCGGAACGCTTATAGGAAATCCTATGCCCCTCGAACGCAATCTAGGGAATTAAGGGGCTACAACCCACGGTGGAGAACCTTGTCCAATGAGCTCTAGAGGTGTACCAAACGGTCGGGAATCCTTACCAGAAAACACTTATCCTAGCACGCAATCTGGGGAACAGACTGGAACTCACAGAGAGGAGTCCTGCCCAGTAAGTCACTTGAAGAGGACATTAAAGGAACTAAGCGATCGGGAGTTCTCCATTGTCCCTGGCACACAACCTAGGTAATAAGGTGATTAGACACCTCTCGAAAGAGAAGTCTTGTCCAATAAGTTTCTTGAGGAGAAACTCAGAGGAACCAAAGGGGTGCAGGGAACTCACGGAGAAGAACCTTGTGCAACTAACCTAACTTCTCAAAGAGTTAGCTCAAAGAAACTAAACGATCGGGAATCCTTAGAGAAAACTCGTCCTCAGCACACATGAAACTTTGATAATCCCATGATTAACGCCAGTTGGGCAAAATGCTGTCCCAAAATTCTTTGACGTGTAATTTGTTTCTTTCTTAGGCCCATTTGCTGAAACGAAACTTAAGTCTTTAAGTTCAACATAAGAGCTTATGTGACAGTTTACGCTGAGGAAAAAGTAGAACATAAGCGTTTAAGTTGAACATAAATATTTAAGTTTCGTTTTAATCGCGTAAACGCATTGACAGGGCAACTATGACGATCAGAACACTTGACCACATCCTTACTATTTGGGCGTTAACGTAGGGTTGACATGAGCAAAATGCAAACATTTTTCGCGTTGACGATTACACAACACAACGACGCGACACGTTAACATGCAGCTAATATGAACTGTCAAGGTATGAACTGTCATTCTCTGAAAGATGGCGAGAATGTTGATAGAGTAAGTGGCACTTGAGTCACCTACTGTGCTCCATGCATATATACAATATTTTTATTTATGCTCAAAAATTTTTACATTTGGTTATTATTACTTAATATTTACAATAATTAATTTATTTCTTAAGTCTAGTATTTTTTTATCTGCGAGCACGAATTCCTACACAAATTACACACCGTCTTTTATTATATTTTTGGGAAAAAGTAAGTGTGAATTATAAAAGTGCAGAAAAACTTGTTCAAAATTAATTCATCATAATGCGTTGACGATTATAAAACTGAAAAAGTTTGGGACATATAATTTTGACGTCAGAGCATCAATGCATTTACAATTTGCGTTGACAGTGTCTAATCGTATAGCTTAAGTAACTAGTTGTCATGCAATTAATTTTTATTATATTTAATCCAGATAGGTACTTAATCCAGATGATGTAAGCTTAAAATTTTCTAGCCTATAATTACCTTTTTCTGAATAAATATTTATTTAATGCTTTTCAGAGTCAATTCTGTAAAAAGTCCCCTAAGTCCCATCTCTAAGACCTATCAATTTTTTTTTTTTTCACTGAAACTGTGGAAAATATTTAATCCAGCTGAAAGTCAATGCAAACATCTTCACAAAGTAATCCAATTTTTTCGCTCGTCTAGTGTTATTTTAAATGGTGTGGACCTTAAAACCTCAAGAACATACCACGAACCTTGTATTCTATAGCTCTACGCTTTAAACATTTTTGAGAAAAATGAAAGAAAAAAAAAAAAAAAAAACTCAAATAACAGCGACAATGACAAAAATAAGGTTATATACTCGGAGACACCCATAAAAAGTGTTGGAAAATAAACCAGCTTATATTTTATAAGAAGTAATTAATATTAATTAATTTGGTACTTAAAGAATTGTGTTCATAAAAGTATACACTGACTATATCAGCTAGAAAGTAGAAAGAGAGAGAGGCAAAAGAGAAATAGAAAAACCAAAGACATGGAGTGTGTGATGTAGGTATAGGTATAGTGAATTAGTGAGGCCATAATTAATAGAATGTGAAAAGGAGAGGCAAAGAGGTTTTGGGAAAATAGGTTCATTAGTATACAATATAACCAACATTATAAACGTTAATGGGGTAAGGAAAAAGTTCCTAGCTTTACTTCCCTGTCCCTTCCCTACCTACATCCTACATAGTATAGGAATCAATTCAGAAAGTTTGTCGAGAGGATCCGCTCCGCAACCGTGTACATACTTTGTACATGTGTAGTTTGGTTGGTACCAACTTATTTATTATACGAAAAAAAAAAAACGAAAATAATTATATGTACCCTCAATTGTACTTGTACGGCAAAATAAAGCAAAGCCAAAGAGCCCTTGAACAAGAAGTTTGTCAAATGATTAATAGAAAAGTAAGTCGAAGAAGAATGAGATTAATTTTAATTTGAATAAGTAGGACGTACGAAACAAGGAGTGTATCTATTGGTGGGGGTTGGGAGTTCATATTATTCAGTTTTAACCACACGATGGGAGGTGCGGCGGTGCCATGGTAAATGCCTTAGATTTTTGAAGCACTAAAAATTCCAATTGGTTATTGATACCTCATTTAATGAGGCTGTCAAAGATGCTATTATATACATCTCAAAGTTGCTGTCAAAGTTCAAATTTAATGAACCTATAATCATGTCCGACACGGTTAAAAGGGTGTGAATTTATAAATGGTTTAATTAATACACCACAGATACCCGGATGAACCCAAAATAAAGACACAATTCTTTACCTTCCCCAGTATTGGAAGATGGTGTCGGTCGTTAGTAATTGACAAAGATGAAGAAATTATAAACTTTTATGCATCAGGTAGTTTAAGTTAAAGTTCTATTGGATATAATCTCTGTTGTTCTCCTAAATCTATCAATCGATTATTGATTATTCTGTTGACTCAGGCTGTATAGGTCTGTCCTAAACTAAATAACTAAGTGGATAAGAAGGTTTTTTATATACAAAAGTTTTCGTTCATTCAAAGAAATAAGAGAATTTGTGAAAAGAAAAAAATAAATCAGTCGTTAATGGTATGGGAGGGGTACACCTTGAATTTATTTTCCACAGATCACAATTTAAAATCATCCATGTTGACTTAAATTTAAATTGAAAGGTAGCCTTTAAAATCTTTTGATCCAATTAAGATGAACCTTTTTGATGATAATTTTGTAAATGTTCTTCAAATACAAGCTTGATATTAATCTCTTTTGAATTATTTCTTAACGCGCCCGCCATGCCAATATTTTGCAAATTATAAGTGTGAATTTTAAAAGGTTCTACAGAGATTAAATTTCTTTTTTTTAACGACAAAGAGACATCAAAAGATTTTAGCCAAATATTATTAGCTTAATCTGTAACTCTACAGCGTGTTAGCAAAGGCTGGTGACAAAATTGATTGGGAGTGTCGGTTGAATCAAGATAATGCAGGACAAAAATCATTTTCTAAATTACTGAATCGAAAAAAAATAGGGTAATTATATTCAAATTATGTCTTTTTAAACCTTGAAAATGGTGGTTTAAGGTTTTGTTTCTTAAAAATATACACGAATAGATTACACGAACTTGCTATTGAAGCCAGCAACAATGTAACTTTATAGATTTAAACGAACAAATGTTTCAAAAAGGTCAACACTAGTTTTTAGACAATTGATTTTTTGTTTTTTTACTTTTCGATTGGCATTTACTTACTTAAATGCAATATTATTTTAACTATTTAAAAGAACCAAATTCTAAATCTACAACAAAATTGGTTCAGCCATTAAGAATCTTTACTTGAATAAAAAAAAAATAAAAGCAATTTTTTCAAAAAAAAAATCCAAAACCTATTTCCCTAACGCGAACTTTTTGGTAGATAATTCTTATAATAATTTCGATAAATTTTGGAAAAAAATATCCGAAATCCTTGCATTTTAAATTAGCTTAAATCAAAAATTTAAATTCCCCCTCTAGGAAACCACATAGAAATGCTCTGCATAACAGTGGACGTACAAATCAACGGATGTTATGAGAAATCATACTTTTTCGGACTTCTTTATCATTATAGTAGGGGAAGGTGGCCTAAAATGGTCCACCAAGGTAAAATGGCCCCCTCGCTAGAAATCGTAGAATCAAACAGAATTAGAAGGTTTTGTGAACACAATTCTTCAGTATATCTGGCAGTACCGACATACACAAAAATTTTAGCAACTTGAAGCTAATGTTTTAAATTTAACACCTTCACCTTCCACTATCAATTTTGTTTTCTACACAAAACCAATTAAAACGAAAATTTAATGATAATTTAATTATCTCCTAAAAATAAGCTTTAAAACGCAGAAAATTTTTATTTTTTTATTTTTACCCTATGTCCCCTAAACTTTCAGCAAACTTAAAAAAAGAAATATCCAGAAAGCCAGCTCCTTAGAATAAGGATCACATCTTTGTATTCACTCAAACCCTTTAAATAGCAAATAAAAGAAAACTTAAAAAAAAAAAAAAATGTTTTGTAATGTTAACTTTTGTTTTTGCCCCATTTCACCCTATAAATATAACAATTTTCCAAATAGTTTGTCCCTAAAGAAATTCCTTAACAATAACTTTTCATATGCAAAGTTTTTATTTTTTACCCCATTTCACCCTATAAATAGTTTAATTTAGAAAATAAAAATATCCTTAATAGTCCATTGAAATGTTACAAAATTTTGGTCGAACCTTGCATTATGTACAGGATAAAATTTTTTTTGATGGATCTATAGTAGGGATCAATGTGAGTGTAAAACCGAGTTTTCGGGGTTGAAATCCCCCCATTTGGCCACCATTTTGGAAAAAGGGGCGTAAAAATGTTTTCGCGACATCTTGAGAACCATATCGCGCAAACAAAATTTTACCACATTTGTGTAAATCACTCACGCTGATCCCTCCTAGAGATCCATCAAAAAAAATTTTGTCCTGTATGAAATGCAAGGTTAATGTAACATTTGAATGGACTATAAGGCCATCCCGTACACACAAACTTAAAAAACAAAAAGAATTTTGAAAATCGGACATGGTGGTTTCTGATATTGGCCCGAATAATTAAAGACAGATATCCGCATAATTAAATTATGTTGATAAATCATGTACAATTTTTTTTTTTTTTTAATGCAATACAATCTTTTAAACTTTAATCGACCGAAGAATTTTTCCCAGCAGTTTAATTCAGATTTATACAATTAATTCAAAGCTTTCACCCTCGGTGATTATTTATTTCTGAAAAAAAAAACGAATGTGCAACTAGGCTTCTGGCCTTCTTTAAAATGAATCAATTTTAATAAATATTAATTTATTGCGGTTATTTAAAAATTAGGGTTCTGCATTATGAAGGTAGCTCTTTACAAAAAAAAAATAAATAATATTAAATAATAAATTTATTTATTAAATAAAATAGTTGAAAGGATAGTATGTAAATAGAAAAATATAAATCATCATGCAAACCTATATTGAATGAACAAAAAATTAAATTTATAATTTATGCAAATCAAATCAATAAATAAATTTAATATACTTATGTAAATATTTTATGTACATCAATATGCAGTATAAAATGAAAATAAAAATAAAAACAAAAATAAAACAGCAAAAATATAGAGTACGTGCCTGAATCGGGTGCATTTTCTTTACAGGTGGTATACAAATCTATATGCCTTTGGACTTTAAAAATAAATATAAATTTTCAAGGTCACCTTTTTGCTTTAAGCAATATGATTAAATAAATTTTTTTTTTTAATAAAAAAAATTAATATTAAACAAATGAAATACATGACTCATTCAAAATAATGTTTGCATTAAATGAGTTTTATTTTAAATACAAAACTAGACGATTTGCCCGAGTCAGTCGCTTTGCAGGCTTAAAACAGGGTCTGGCCTAATGTTTTACCTTAATTTAAAGACATTCACCATGAAAATCCAACCATTAAAATTCAAGTTATAAATTAAACCGATTTACTGTTGCCAGTTGCTCTTCTTACTTAATACACATTCATTTTGAAAAACCGACCATTAAATCAAGCTTATTTGTATTTTCGACTTTCAAACACTTAACTTTGGTGAAAAATTTTCTAGATTTTAAAGTGAAAAAAAAAAAAAAAAACTCTTTGGTTCTAAGTTAAATTATAATTCAAAGATATTCGAAAATAATACGTTTTCACAAAACAAAAAAAAATTACAAAATTTTATTTGTTGAACATAAAATATTTTTCAACTTGAAAAAAAAAAAAAAATGATCAAAAGCATCATTTCAACCGTTTCCGAGCAAAGAAACAATCTTTTAATGGTTTTTTTGGGAGATGCCATTTTTCGGACATTTTTTGAATTTAACTGAATTATATAAAAAAAAAATGTGTTTTTTCAAAAATGTTTAAGAAACTTATATGGCAACTGCCATTATTTTTGATCTTCCCAAAATTAAAAAAAAAAAATATGTGCTAAAGGAACGTTCAGAAATTGATAGCAAGTGTAAAGAAAATCGAACTCTTTCCGTTTAGGCTGCACAATACTGATATTATATGTTTAGGTCAATGGTATAAATAGACCGAGAGCTGGTAAACGATTTGCTCAAAGATTTTTTTACCGCTCCAAACTTTGTGAGCATGGCATTTGTACCAGTGCAAGCTACATTTGTATTTGTATTTGTATTTATTAACAATTATTCATACATGCTTAAAAATGCAAAAAACAAACATTTTTTAAAGTGCATTAAGGTAGTTTTAGGTTCACGGTATCGCTGACAGACCAATGAATTTCAGTTTGGGCAGATACAAGTTATTTGTGAACCGAATTTGGATCGATTTGGAAAGCTTTTATTTTTCATTGCATTTTGAAAATGCATTATGGTAGTGTTAGGCTCGCGGTAACGCTTCCAGACCCATGGAATTATGTTTGAACAAAAAATAATTATAATGTGCACACAATTTGAAGCTGTTAGAAAAAAAAAAATCTAATTTTGTGTTGCATTTTAAAAGGGGTGTTAGAGCCCAGTATTGCTGCCATGTTGATGGAATTTAGTTGGGATAGTTACCAAGTACTAGTGAACAAATTTTGGAGCGGTATAAAACCATTTTTGTTTTTTTTTTTTTTCTTTGTTGCATTTTGAAAGTGCGTTTTGAAGGTGTTAGGGCCGCAGTATCGCTGCCAGACCGATGGAATTCAGCTTGGGCACATCTAAGCATTATGCTCAAAAAATTTGGAGCGGTATAACACTTGAACTTCGTTCCTTTTTTTGCATTTTCAAAGTGCATTATGGTGGTCTTAGGGCCACGCTATCGCTGAAATGTTGATGGCATGTAGTTTGCACTGGTACAAATGCCATGCCCACAAAGTTTGGAGCGGTATAAAACTCTTTGAGCAAATCGTTGACCAGCTTTCCTCGCATTTTACTGACAAATATCAATGAAAGTAAAATCACCCTGTATTGTTATTTTTGGTTTAAAATTAAAAAAAAAAAAATTAAATAAAACAACGCACAGTAATTTAAACAAACACGAAGACATTCAAAGAGCTTTTAATTGAAAGAACCTATGTTCAATTAAGTATGTACATCAAAACCTACAACAATAAAAACAAATAAAAACAATAAAAAAAAAAAAAAAACCATTCACTTTTATCATAGAGACTTTCTAGCCGGCTAGCTAGCTAACTGATAATGATAAAGCAATCGACATCGATAAACTCATAATGGAATTCTCGAGTAAAATTCTTATCAATTCCTACATATTTCCAAGATATACCTTCATACCCTATGTAAGCTCTGAGAACCTATACACACACATACATATACAAGAAGCAAAGAATTCATGTTGCAAAATAAACCTAACGACTTTTGCGATAAGAAGTTGTTCTTTACATAGAACACAGGAACAAAAAAAAAAAAAAAAAAAAAAAAACTATGGAACGTAAAAAAGTTATGATTTTGAGAGAGTTTTCTGGGGTTGGACGAGTGTAATGAAGCATACACCGACCGATACCTAACCATCATTATCAATTTATCTGGAATTGAAACCTGCGATAATAATATAATGTAGTTAGTTGCGAAGACAATTTTTTAATTGGTATACGTTAAGTAGGCGCTGTTAGTTGGAATGTATATCTTCGCCTTGTCGCGTCGTCGCTTTGGTTCCGTACATTTCTGGTGTTTTTACTGAAAGGGGCCCTAAAATTAAATCAAGCTTCCTCTTAAAGGCTTTTTTTCAAGTTTTTCAAATTTTTAATTTGAATGTGTGCGTGCGTGTGTGTGTGTTTTGATGACTTAATAAATTCATCCGAATCTGTGAAGTTCACTTAATTAATTTAATGCATTTGCATGTTGTGTATCCGAAATTTCCATTCAACCACGATCCCCTTTTTTATAACTTTGATAAAGTAGTGTTATTAATTTAACACCGAATTTTCGGGGAAGGATATGAGAAAGGGCGCAAAGCTTAATGCAAGAATACATACAACACACACAACTTTATTCAATTTATATGTGCGATAAGACCGAAACTTGGGCTAAATTGAAAACTAACTTCATCCACGCACTGCGAAATGGCATGCTTTCCGAGAATACTGAAAAAGAAAGATGGATTTTATCCAAGAAGCCAGATGAACTTGTTCTTAAATGAAACTTCATCAAGTGATGTAGGTTTATGTATTTTACTATAATTCCTATGTATGTATGGGTTTGTTTTTTTTTTGGGCTTGAATTTATCTTAATTTAAGACTTGTCACATCAAATGCAACAACAATGACAACAACAACAAATGATGAAGAGTATAATATGTTTTGTGTCAATAAAACTTCCCGTGGGGCTTTATTCTGACAGTTGTGTTGTTGTTTTTTTTTTTAGTGAAAATAAAGAGATAAGTACCTCAAGGACATGACTTTAGGTAAGGTCAATAAAATTGAGGGTAAATAAATTCAAGTGCCTACTTAAGTGATTTACTGATTTGCCGATGATGAGTCGATAGATATTTTGATTTCTTATCAGGGAGTCAGTCAGTATTATTCATATGTATCTACATTTTTATTTGTATACATCCATTTGGATAATATAATCAATAAATCAGCAGCTCGTTTAAGATTATGGCAAATAAGAGTTTGTGTGGCCTAACTTAATTAAAAAGAAACCCCTCTTTGTTTAAAAAAAAAAAAAAAAAAAACAAAAAAACACCAATTAAACAAAGAAGATTTTTTGGCATAATCCCACAGGAGGAAAGATCTTTCCTCATCCCTACATCCTTATACAGGTTGTGCTTTGAGGGTCGGGAAGTATGTTACTTGTTACTAGTGTGCATAGAATAATTCATTAATCCACTAAATTCAATGTTTTTTGTTTTTTTTTTTTTTGCAGAAATCAGATTTTTTTTCCAAAGGTTTTTTTATTATCCTGAATTCGAATTTGGTTTTAGAATTGTTCAGTTGGCCTATTTTTTGAGACATTGAAATGGAAATGGTTCAAAAACACCTATTTTCAAGGTTGTGTTACACTAAGAAAAAAAAAATTGTTTTTTTTTCAAATTTCGTTTACTATTTTTTCTATTTTTTCTAAAAAAAGGGTGCGTTTTATTCGTAATTCATATAGCTAGCGCTGCAATACAAATTCAATTAAACGCAATATCAACTTTTATGTCCACTCTTTATTCCCTGGATGTGTTCATACACTTTTTTGAGTTAAAAACACACTACATTACCGACATTTAAGGTTCAAGTTCACACTATTTGTACACTTTTAGGTGCCAGTTATAGCTATCATTAAAATTCATTATTGAAAATTTTAATGATTGATTTAAAGACGTTTAGAAGTTAAAATCTTTGATTATTTTGATGCCAAAATAAAGCTTATGGCTTAATTAATATATCTGGTCTAAAAAAAATTTTAATTTCGGCCCAGGCTTTCCCTTGAAATGACTTTTATTATTTCAATGATCATTGATAAGGTAGTGCTATCCTTGAAATAATGAAAGTCAATTTATGTTGAAGTTTGGGCCCAAAAGAAATTGTTTTTTGGCAATAAATATTAAATGAGTTGTTAGGTTTACATTGGCGTCAAAATAGTTACTGATTTCGCTTTTTAAGTGCCCTAAATCTTAAATTAAAAATTTCTAATGATGCATTTCAATGATAGCTATAACTGGCGCTTTATATTCACTAATTTACTGGCTAATTTGTCGGCACTTTTGGTTTTGTTATTGTTCACCAAGGGAAATTTTATTGCGCTAGATATAAAATTGCCAATAAAAAACGCCCCTAAAGATACATTTTTGCTCTCGAAAAAAAAGCTTAGGTACTTGAAATTTATGAAATAAAGTAGGGAAGACGAAAAGTAACAATTGAATAAAGAAGTTTCGAAAAGGAAATAAAGGATTTGTATTCGATTGAAAATAATTAATTTTAAAAAAGAAAGTTAGTACTTCCAGATTGAGTTGTTTATTTTTACAGAACAAAATATTTGGTTATGTAAACAATATAAGCTTCGAATACACCTTAAAATAATTTTTTCGAATTTGAATATCTGAAATCGAAGTTAAGTTCCGGTGCAACAAGTCTACACTGCAGAAAATACACACACGGACAACAGCTGACAACAAGAATGACTTTTGGCATGCTATTAAATACACGTTTGCAAATTTTACATTTTTTTTTCTGTTGCAATGGGGTTGAGGTACAGTAAAAGTGCAAAAGTGTTGTAAGATTGTCTTCAGTATGTTTTGATGTTGGAGTGTAAGAAAATCCTGGGAAGCACAATGGATCCACTGAGATCTGAGTCAGATGATGCGGCTTGTCGTACCACCCCTCCAAACCTAACCTAAAGAAAATGTTACACTTTTGCACTTTTACAACGATACTAGACCAGTTGCACCGGATCGTGAATACCCCTAATATTTTTTTGTAGTTGAGGGAAAGCTAGCATGTATTGCTTTCTAGAAAAAAAAAACGAAAAACAAAAAAAAAAAAAAAAAAAAAACAAACAAAAAAAAAGAGAGTTTTCGCAAACCTTAGCCCATCTAAAAGGGTTAGCTGCGATACAATAATTTTGGTCTTTTTCAAATATCTCGAAAACGGCTTTAACGATTTTAATCAAAATTCGTGCCTCTAATGACCAAATAGTTTGAAGAAAAACTGCATTTATTTTTTTTTTAAATCACAATTCGTAAATAGTATTTTGACTTTTTTTTCAAGAAAATGTTTATGTTTAAGTTATTCACGTGCTTTTTTAGTCGTATGAAAATTTTTTTGTATAGTTTTGAATTTAGTGCTTCTAAGAACCTACCTAATGCAAACACAATAGAAATATTACGTTCTTAAAATTTTGAAATATTTTTTTTTTGACAAAAAAAAAAAAAGAAATAAACACAACTTTTGACCTTTTATTTAAATTGTTTTCGTTAAAATGTTTTACATTGCTGTTAACCACTAGAGCGTACTCGTAAATTTTTTATTTTGTTGCTCAAAAGATCCTATTTCCACTTAGTAAGTTGTAGAGTAGATTTTTTTTTATTTTCAATTTTCTCAAAAATTATAAGAAATTTTATTTTTAACATCTAGTTTTTAATGTTTTACTAAAAATTGATAGGAGCAATAAATACTGAATACAAAAATACTTCTTTTAACAAAATTATAGTTTAACAAACAATTTTTTTTTTAGATTTTTTTTTTCAAAATTTTGAGTTTAAAAATTAATTTTTGAAAACTCACTAAAACAATTTGAGTTAAAGGCAGGATAAAAGAATTGACTTTTGGTTGCCATTTTTATTACTTTTTATTTTCTATTTTAAGTCGATTTTTTAGAAAATTGTTTCTCCCGTCTAAACATGGGGAAATAACCCTCCTCCCCCCTCTCACACACGAATTTTTTCCTGGGCGCCTATTTTGTAAAACAATCATTATCGTTGAAATTACTACGTTATCGTTTAAATACGATTACGTGTTACGATAATCGTTTTAGTCTTGACGATATTCGTTATTTCTTACAACTGCTATTTGGCTATCGTTTAGCTTTATTTCGTTTTTTTTTCAATTTTGGCATGGTGCAGAGTAGGGGTGGAGTTGGTTGTGCCTCAAAATACATGTTTTTTTTTCGATTTCGTTAGGCAACATCTTTATGAAACCCTTCTCGTTTTACATTATCGCTCTCTGTCGTGTCTATCGTTTACTTGTCGCTCGTTTCGTAATACGTAATAAGGTCCCTGTCTCGACCCAACGGACACGCCCTAACCTTTTGTCGCATCTTATGCAAAACACCCTGTATATCGTAGATAATTAAATTCTAAAAAGTTTCCAAAGCTGTAAGAAATCCGTCAAGTTGGGTATAGATAAAATTTATCAGTTAATCAAAATTGGAAAAGGTCTACTTATCAATCGCAAGTGAGTTAACAATTTTTGTTTAAAGCTTCAAAGGGCTACCGTCTGGTTACTCACAATTTGTACATACTTTTTTAAATCAATAACAAATTGAGAAAGAACAAAAATGTCAGACTAAAAAAATAAACAAGACTCTTGAGTGGTTCCATCTAACGCTATCAATTTACGTAGGCATTTCTTACATTTTAATAGTTAACATTTATTTAGAGTGCTGTTAGTTGTTATAGTAAATTATCAACTACGGTGAGTTCAAGTGAGTTCGCTAGGATGAAATGCTAATAATGACAATTTGTTTGGACCAGGCTATTACGAGCTATGTATTTTGAATTCAAAATTCAAAAATTCCAATTAAATAGACCTTGTCTTTCTACTTAGCTGATTTATTTTAGCACTATAAAGAAACTTTATTCGGCCCTATCGAGGTAACGAATCGGAGACATTTTGCTTCGAGGTAGTTCTCCGACCAGTAAAAAGTCTCCTATTCGTAGGAAATCGGAGAGAGTTCTGCTCCGACGGTTATCTCGATAGGGCCGATTATAAAAAAAAAAAACTTCAAGCATAAATTAAGCCTTCCTTATTACCTGAAAATTGGGAAAATTATAAAAAAAACAAATACCTATATAAAGTTTAAAAAGTGGCATTAAACAAATCAAAGCCACAAGCGACAGAGAAGGGAACCTGAATCTGAATGTCCGTCAAGTTAGCATTACCACTTCAAAATTTTGAAGAACCAGTAATTGGATTAATTGTCGATTTGCCGTAAATTTGTCTTGAAAGAAAAAAAAATTAGAAATTTTTTTGGAAAAAAAAGTTCAAAAAACGTGAAAATTTGATTTTTCCATCAAGTTAGCATTTCCACAACTTTAAATGACTATAACTTTTTTCCTAGAAGCTTTTTTGCCATCCAGTTTGTTTAAGCAATTGTCGCTCGATGTTTTTAAATAAATTTTGTCATCAAAAAATTTGTCGCACCCTTTTTGTAAAAAAAAGTCTATCTAATATGAAAAAATACCCCAAAAATGGAATTACCAGGAGGTAATTTTTAAAAAACAAGTCCGATATTTTTTTTTCTTCCTTTATTGGTTTTTCAAAATTTTTAGACGGACATATTTTCTGAAGGGCTACAACGAGAAGCACCTTCTGAAAAGGGAGGGCAGTACTCTGCTTCTCTGAAAAAAAAAAAAATATATATATATTATTGGTTTGTTTTTAGGTATAATATATAGATTGTGATTCGATCCCCAGACCTCCCACACTACGTCAAAGTCCAACGGTTGTGAGAGCTATTAATACAGTGGCCATCGTTATGTCAACCAATAAATTACATTCCACAATAAAATTATCGTTAAGATGAAAATTTCATCGCGGTAATTTTCTATTAATTTTATTTTCACTCGAACTGTATTATATTTGGCTTTCAATACCAACAATAATTCTCATATAATTTATTTAAAGACCAAAAAAATCCTTTTTGATCAAAATTAATATGATTTTGAATAACTTCAATACCAAGAACCAAATAGAAAAAACAAATACAAAGAGATAACGTGCCCTGCATATAAATAATATTAGATTCTATCGAAATAGCTATAAAGCTGCTTCTGGCCAACGGTTATTCAATGTTAATTTCCGGTATATCCGTTTTATATTAAATGGGATAGTAATAAATTTTCAAACAAAATAAAACCTTCCGAGAAGAAAGAAAAGTAATAATATAAAAAAAAAAAAAAAAAAAATCTCATTAAATCGTTGATGATTGTTAAGTCTTGCAATTGATAGATAAAAATAACCATCCATAACCATTTCCTGGGTAAAGAATCTAATCTAATTATAATTATACCCTCTAAATAATGAAGATTAATAGCATTAAAAGGAAAGGATGATATTTTTTGTCTGAATTAGCTCCTAATTGCGAAAAATTCGGAATTATGTATCTTCGTTTATGTGCGAGTGCGACTGGTGAAATAATCATCAAACATAAAATTATACTCAGTTCAACCAGATGAGATTCCCCTGGGATCCCAGTTAGATCGAAACATGGACATAAAACACATTTATAGCTGTAGTGATAAAAGACTGTGTATCCAACACCTCCTATGGGTTACGCACGTTGCGTTGATCCCTGGAGTGGGACAAAAATCAACTTTACCCTTACTTTGACTCTAAATTGAGAAACTGTGTTGCTTGACAACTCAAAAAATGTATTGAAAAAATTACTCAGAAATTTGGATTTGAATTAGGAGAAATGAAAAACAAACGATAACTTCACAGTTGACAACTTTGGTCTAGACAGCCAAGGGCATACGCCAAGAAAAGGCAAGAAGAATGGGTTCAGAGTCCTAGTTTCATTAAATAAATGGGCAAAGAAACTAGCAAAGCACAAATCAGCTATTCATAACTAAATGACAGAAAAAGATATAATTCTCTTTGGAGTTATGAAGGGAAATTATATTCTCGATTTGTCTAACCATTACAGGTGGAACAGTAAAAGGGAGCATACAAAATGTCTGAGTTATCCTTAAAATACTCATTGGTGATCCCACATCTCTGAAATTAGCATTGGCTCTTCAAAATGTTGGGGATCCAATAGGTATTTGGATTAATTGTCGTAAATTTTTTTTTTTATATAACCCATGGAAATGCATTAGCAACTCCAAAAAAAAAAAGTAAAATCAAATCCAGACAAACATGATTATTAAGATATGTAATCGTCGTGAATTCGTCGTAAAATTGGCGTGAGAAAAAAATTGCCGTTTTTTTTTTTTTTTTTTTTTTTTTTAAACATCTATAGTTTATCCAACATAAATAGGCAGTACACGTCTTATGGGAAAACTTTTTCAAAATCAGTAGCGTGCCATATTTTTGCACCATACTTACATAATTGAAAGAACTCCTCCATAAAAAAAAGTGTTTGCCCGCCCGTCAATTGCCGATTGCATCTGACGTAGATCCAATGTCCTATCGAGAGCACTGAATTGCTGTAGGCCTATGGCTGCTGCTGCTATTCAACTTCAATCCCCATTATTTTTATGTATTTTTAAAGGAGTATTTGTTTTAAGTTTTGTGCAATTTTTGTTTTTTAGATGGGTAGTTTTTTAAGAATCGTTTGTTAAAATTTTTGAAAAGGTGTATTTATTTTAAAGTTTTGTGCCATTTGTATTTTTAACTCGTGTATTTTTGAAGAGTTGCCTTTTATCTTGCCTCATGGTGGTGTAGAAAAAGATAAACGTGTTTTTTAATTTTTATAAATAAAATATTAAATGAAAAATGTTTATCTAAAAAAAAGGGGCGGTAACCCTACATAATATTCTTTCATATTTGGGTACATTTAAAATAAAGACTACGACAGCCCTGTGAGAGCTTTAATGAAGGATAGATTTATGCAATCCACTTTAGCCAGAATGAGAGGCAAACGTCCTATCTTGGTTATACTGCCTATTTTAGTTGGATAAAGTATAGAAACGCGCATTTTTAAAAAATCCAATATTATAGGGCCCATTTTTCGTTCACAACAATTTTACGACAATTATTTACAAATTTCTTTACTTTCAGTTTTGATTTCATTTTACCCTAATTTGAGGGATGAAATGCTAACTTGTTCGTCAAGTTACCACAAATTCACGAAAATTAATTCAGTTATCATTTAATTATTAAAATTTTGATTTAAATTGAATTTTTAATTAATTTTAAACTTACAAACTAGGTATTTTTTAATCTTACTACAGATTATGAACATAAATATAAATAGAGAAAAAGACATACACATATAGGAATTTATTGAATTTAGGACAAGGGATTATTAATTTTATCATAATATTGAACTAAAATATTACAAATATTTATTCTTTAAATAGTTTCGACCTTTTGTTATATTTTTCAAAATTATTATGGCAAACTTCCTAGAACTTAGTGGCAAACTAGAATTTAAATACACAAATTCTGGATAAATCTCAAAAGGATTCCTTGAATTTTACAAAAAAAACATAAAGTGCACAGTAAGCATCTTTTTCTCCCGTATTTTGATAAAGGTTAAAAAAAATAAAAAAAAAAAAGTGAACAAAGGAAATTTATTTATCTTGAATAATGAAAAAGGGAAGCTGTTCTCTTAGGTTCAGCCAAGATTGCGAAAGGAGTTTTTTTTTTTTTATTTTTTTTAAGTTATTCATAACTGTGACGCATGGTTGGGTTTGAGAGAGCAAAAAAAAAAAAACGTTTTAAATATCCGAGTAACTAAAAAAGATAGCCATGTTTTATACAGGGTTGAGGGGGCTAGTTTAAATAAAAAAGAAAAGATTTAGGTATAACTAGGTACAACACACCGACACATTTTTGTGGATGATACCTACATTTTAAGGGATCATAAAAGGATTGAATAAAAAAAAAGGTCATTGGAAAAAGGTGCAGGTAAGGGTTCAAAACTTTTATTTTGTACTTAATTTGAAATCAAAAGAATTTTTTAAAATAATTTTTAATTATGGAAACTATCTAAATCTTACAGAGTCGAGTGCAGCAGATGATTTGTTTAAAATGGGAATAAAACTGAATTAAATTATTTATAATTATATTTGAGTTTACACGAGTTTTGGTCGCGATAAATTGAGTGGTTTGTTGAGCACGTACTTTTTAGATATATCGTAACATAATTTGTTAAATCTGACATTGACGTCACCGCATGCATATCTTTCCTTCTAAAAATTAGGGTACGTGTTTTGGCTGTTTTGTCACCGCGTCTGATTGGAATCGGAGTAGGTACATATTTCGAAGTGAAATGTATTTACGGGGACAGAAAATAAACAAGATAAATAAAATGCACTTCTGGATCTCACAAATCTGGTTTTGTGGTACAACTTGCTCAGAATCGTAGAGATTTTATATAAATCAGCATGATTGATGGCACAAAAGCTCATGAAGATTTAGGGCCTAGTGACTTACAACTCTCAACCATTCAGAAAATATGACATTTTTATTTATAAAAAATATAAAGCATTAAATATTAAAATAATTTAATATTTGTATTTCATTTCATTTTACACACAAAAAAAAAAAAACGGTTAAGTCATTAACGAGAAAATTGAGTCATTCTTCAAACAAAAAAAAAAAAAAACATGAAAAAAAAAACATGAAAAAAAAAAAAACTTTTATGCCAAGTACTGTGCACAGTAAATTTTATCAAAATCGTTTAGGCCGTTTTTTGAGGAAAATAACTTCATTTGAGTTATACGGCAAGAACCGTTATTCTTGGAGCTAATTTTTTTTTCAATTTCGGGTCTATGGAATCACTAAAAATCTCAAGTTCATTATTTCAAGAAAATCGCTTTCGATTTACAGACAACGGACACACGGACAGACACACGAAATTGCAGAACACACTTTTTTCTTGCTCTTTGTCAATGTAATATCATGTTTCATTGAAATCTTGAGATCGATTTTTTTAACCAATCTAAAAAAATACCCTTCAGTACCTATGTTATGTACAGGGTGATTCGCACAAAAAGCTAGAACGTGTATAGGTTGAGTTGAGAAGAGAAAAAAATGGTATGGCAGGCTGGGGTTCTTTTTCTCCTTCATTTAGGCGGAATGGGCAATTTTCTAAATAATCGATTTGGAATAGAAAAAAAATTAATAAAAAACAACGGCAACACTTACAGTGTCATGCTACACTTTTTTTTAAGCCAGAAATCTGTTCTTTTACTTTGATTTTGATTCAAATTATTAAATTATTAATTTTTACAAAATTAATTTTGAAACTCAAAATATTGAAAAAAATGATGAAAATTTGTTCAAACATACTTTGTTCAAAAATTGTAAGTTATTAAGTAGTATTTTTATGTTTAAAATTTGATACTCCCATCAATTTTTAGTCAAAAGGTAAAAACTGGATGCCTTAATGTCTTTTAGTTTTTGAGATAATTGAAAATAACAAAGGTAAGTTTTTTCTTAAATTCGACTTCGATCCGCTATTTTGTTGCTCCAAACATCCTTCTTCCAAATTAAAGTGTGGATAGGTAAGGTACAGAAGAAATAACAGACTATAAGATTAAGACCTTAAGAACAAATACCCTATTAGGGATTGTCGTCGATTTATTCATAACTAATAAGTTAATGATGTTTATAAGGACACAATCAATTGATTTCTGTACGAATTTCTGCTTGGAGGTTATGTGCAAATGTGCACTCTATACTGAAGTGGATCATTTTGAGACCCTGCGCTGAGATTAAAACTTACTTAAATATGAACTTTTAGTACATTTTTTAAATTTATATTTAAACATTGAAAACTTTAAAAGTCTATATTCTGTCAAATAGGTTTTAATTTATTTTTTTTTTATTTTTTTTTTATTTCAGAAAACTGAAAAATACACACGTCGGGAAGAGCCTTCTCTTGTTTACGAAAATGGAAATGGAACGACAGTGAGTATTAAAATTTGTCCATAAAGACAAACAACGCCTTTTCAGTACTTAATAAACACCCAGTTTTTTAATAACAAAACAAAAACCAGGTGACGGTCATACAAATAAAGAACAAACCCAAAACAACAAAAAGTGTCCTTGTAAACTTCATATAAACAAAACAAAAAAATATATAAATAAAAAAGAAAAACCATGAATCTCTTTCACAGTGAGATATTCTCTCCAGTTTAATAACTTTTCATCATCATAATAATATTCACCTCCGACGACCGACGACGACGACGTTAAATCTAACAAGCTAGCAAATAATGAAAAGGATGAAAATTCTCAGGAAGGACGAAGCATCGAAAGCTAAAAAAAACCTAAAACCTAAAAACAAAAAAAAAAACAAAATACTAATAACAACAAAAAACATAAACAAAAACTCTGTCAGATTTTCATTCATGAACAGAGAGCATGAAAGTTGCAGCAAGTAACACAACGACAAAAACCTCCTTTAAGCAACTTAAACCACACGAACAAAAGAAAATATACCAAGCATCAGTGCAGATATGTAGGTATAGAGATGGCTTGGCTATAAGAACAGAGCAGCTTATTTTAAAACCACTACAAACACCCATCAACTTAGAGCAACTCTCAAACACAAACAATACGAATTTTCTTTGCCAAAGTACAGGAATTCCAGGTTGCAAAAAGGTGGTAAATTTTCCTGGTGAAAAGCAATCATCAACTCGAGCTAACCATGGCGGCGGCAACGGCGCGCGGTGATTGTAGTGGTGGCGGGCGGTGATAGTGAGCGGAAATCTAGTGGCTTTGCGGTAAAGCTAACGGGAGAAAAACACCAGCTGAAGCTCAAACACAAGTTCACACGGTTCCTTTACGAGCTATACTTGTACCTAGGGCTGCTTGAGTCATGTGTCGGAGAAGCGACAAATGCCACTGCACCCACAATATTGCGGGATAGTGTTTTTTCGAAGGATAATGTCGTCGTTGTTGCGTTACAGATACTTAAATAGCGATAACGCAACCGCAACGGTATACAAATAACATACATAGTTCCAACATAAACACGAAGTAAAAAAAAAAAGAATAAAATCACTCGATATGATAATGAGATTTTTATTCTTACTGTACCAACACTATGTAGCTATGGTGACCAGACGTACAGACTTTAATTAAAATGACAATTTTTGTTTTGTTTTGTTTTAACTGCAAATATGTTTTGCATAACTTAAAGAGTGTACACCAAGCTGGATAGCTAGCAAAATGTGGTGCGGTGCAACAATATAGCGTTGGTTGCTTAGATACACAGTGAATTTACCTAAAATCCAACCAAGCTGATTTTAACATCCCCAAATTCTCTGTATTCGAAAGGTAGTTCGTTCATGGGCGATCATAACTCTGATTTTTTGCGATCGTGAAATTCACATTTTGGCCGCCACACAGTGCGTCATTTGTATGGAGGTAGTGGACAAAAATATATTTTTCAAAAGTAAGGTAACTGTTCACAAAAATTGGTTGGTAAATGTTATAAATAAGGGATTTTAATCAATTTGAGGAATTTTAACGCCCCTCCCACGCCCACTATTGGTAAAAAATTGCTTGCATGAAAACCTCTCGTATGAAAGTGATTTCAAGTATTAATATTCTGGTCAGTTAAAAAAATAAAAAATAAAAAAGCGTGAAGTCCGCCCACTGCAACGCCCACTTTTGCTATAAAATTGTTTTGTTTTTTAAGCTTCTAGCACGATATTGAAAAAAGTGTCAAGAATTAATGTGCGTGATAAAAAAAATTGATTTGAACCGAAGTTCACCCACTGCCACGCCCACAATTGTATTTTTATTAGCTAGAAGCTAAACAATTACAAAATTTAATGATATTTACGTTATACAAAAGTTGTAAAATTTTAAAGGTTAGTAGGAAAGTATACATTTTCTCAAAGCAGAACAACCGTAGAATATATTGGCATAATTAATGTTTTTATTCATGGAAAAAAAAATTATTCATAAAACAGTAATAACAAAAGGGAAAACGGAAAAATAAAAAATTACGAAGAAAGATCACTATCCGAGTCTTCAAGAGTTTCGTGTCCAAACCGTCTTTTGTCAAAAAGTCTTACTTTTTCCGCCAAACCGTTCTTAGTTGTTACCGGGGAAACCTTTAATTTAATTTTCATTCAATATAAACTCAATAACACCTTCAACTGTCGTGTTTTTATTAAAAGAAATCCATTTTTCAAAAAAAATGTCATTTTGTATGGTTTGACCTTGCCCTGCAAAAAGTCAAATATTTTGATGGTTTCAATGTAAGGCGTGTTTTTTTATCTAATTTATATCGACTTAGACATAAATATAATTCACACAATAAGACACAATAACTGAGCTTTAAAATAATTCTTAACCTTGATATCTATCAAGGCATATATATATAGCATTCGCACATTGAATTAACCTAAACCCAAATAGATTTAACCCAAACGCAAATAGAATTAACCCAAATGCAAATAGAACTAACCCAAACGTAATTTCAACTAATTTTGCTCTTTTCTTCAAGGACTTGCAGAAAAAGTGAGCAACACATCTTTAAACGATGGTATCTTGATTTTGGACAACGCTAAAATACATAAGACTCAAAAAAAAAAAATATACAAATTTGTATATTTACTTTCTTATTCTATTTGATTTTTTTTTTTTTACAAACATGGTCACCTTACCTAACGAACCTATAGAAAGCATAACCACAACACCATTTTACTACATTTTTTAGTGCTATACAGCACTTTTCTTCAAAATTATCCACTTGTTGCGCTTTCATGTGCAAACGAAATTTTTTAATATAGAATTTTTATGTTCCCATACAATATGCATACACACCTATTCGTATCTTTTATTACAAGCAATAAATCTTTTTTAAAGAAAAACATTATTCTTTCTTACAAATAAATAATATGAAACTTACTTGCTAACATTTTTTACTTTTTTATTTATTTAATTTAAATGCCAGAAGCAGCAGACTAGGTTTTCGGAAGAAAATAATAAACTTGCTACAACTACAATGATACGGGATTCAGGCGTTCAAATTGAGGTAAGAATTTCAATGTTTAAATATGTATGTATTTTATGAAATAGGCACTTACCTAAATAAAACTTTTAAAGATATGTTAACGATATCATAATAATGCTATGAGATTTGTGTGCCTCAAAAGAAAAAGTTCAACAAATCCAATGCAAACGAAACGAGTCTTTGAAAAAATTCCCTTAAGAATATTTAAAACACGTCGCGACACATAACTTTTTTTTTCGCAGACACTTTGGAAAAGTCGTATAAGTTAACAAAGCAGCTTTTTACGAACTTATAAGAAAGTTATATAAATTTACATTTAATTTATGGATTGGGACTCGTAAATTTTTAGTACCTAAACAATCATAATTGAGGAACTTCTTGAAAAAGTTGAAAAAGGTATTTATTGAGCAGAGCAATAAGAAACAAAATTTACAGATTGAAATTTTGTGGACATAATAAATCTCAATAACTTCACAAAAAATACGAGGCATGGTTGAAAGAAAAAATTTGTTGCAAAAATCATACCTCTTAAACGAATAGAAATATCGTGACCATTTCTTTTACTGATTGAAGAAAATTTCCAAGGCATTTAAAATTTGTGGATTTAAAGAACAAATCAAATATTTACAGGGTATTTCAGAATTTTCTGCTGAGAAAAAACAGGCCAAGAGGACAAAAAAAATGTATTAACTTCATTCTAATTCAAAATACATTTTGGACATTGGACTCATCAGTTGACTAACTCAGGGCATTGTTAATACACTATTTTTGTTAAGTTCAAGTTAACTTACATTAAGTTTGTGAAAAAAATCCAATGTGAACTACATAATATCTAACAAGATTAAAATTCTTAATCTATGTAGAGAGAAAGTACCTAGTCTAGTTGCAAATATAAAAAATATTCTTTAAGACTCTATAAATATGAACTGTAGCTCAGTGAATTTGGGCCCAAAAGGATGTTTGAAAAAATGTCACAATTTTTGAAAAAATATCAATTTTTGTAAAAATATCAGTTTTTGTAAAAATATCAATTTTAGAAAAATAACATCAATTTTTAAAAATATATGAATTTTTGAAAAAAATATCAATTTAAAAAAATCAATTTTCTACAAAAAAAATCTATTTTGAAAAAAAATTATCAATTTTTGAGAAAAATATCAATTTTTGAAAGAAATCAATTTTTGAAAAAATATCAATTTTTGAAAAAATATCAATTTTTGAAAAAATATCAATTTTTGAAAAAATATCAATTTTTGAAAAAATATCAATTTTTGAAAAAAAGATACATTTTTGAAAAAATATCAATTTTGAGAAAAATATCAATTTAAAAAAAATATCAAATTTTGAAAAAAATATTAAATATCAATTTTTGCAAAAATATCAGTTTTTGAAAAAAATATCGCTTTTGAATAAAAAATTAATTTTTGAAAAAAATAATAATTTTTGAAAAAAATATCAATTTTTAAAAATATATATCAAATTTTGAAATTGTAAAAACACACAATAAACTAAAATTCCCATCTTATTGAATAATAAGTGTATTTCTTCAAACAATATTTTTTTTTAATTTGAATGATGTTCATTGTGAAAAAATCAATTATCTTAGATTTTCAAAATCGATTATTTCGATAACTGTGGTTAATCAAGTCAAAAATTACATTTTTTGGGGAAAAGTTAACAAAGCTATGAACTGTAAGAAGCCAATAATAAAATACAAACACCATCAAGCCCACTTTTAATGATTAACTTCTCCAAAATTTTATGTGAGTTTTTATGAGCCTTAATTTGATAATTTTCTTCGTTGAGAAAATTTCTTTTTGGGAAAAACAAACAAAAATTAATTAACCATTTTTAAGAAAATAAACTATGTGACATGACATCTCAAACACAACAAATACATAACCTGCAACTTCAAACCGCTCAGGCAGCACACTATCAGTTCTTGTTTTTGTGTTGGTTTTGAGTTAAGCATTAAATGCTGTCCTTGAGTATTTGGGTTCATTCACATAGAATTATGCAATCTGCCTAATTGCCGTTAAACAAGTCTTTAGCTAGCTGCATTCTGTCCCTTGCTACGTAATTGCACCTTATTCGCAGTGTCTTCGGAAGTAGATGCGAAGACTTTCGCAGCCGTAGCATTTAAGTCCATTTATGACTAGGTCGATGTCTCCGAACTAACCATTCAGTTCGTTGTTATATTTTCTTAAACAACTTAGAAATTAAAATTTCTTAAAAAAAAAAAAAGTCTATGCTTCATTCCAATAATCTTATCAAGGGTTACTTAAGTTATTCGAGAGAGGACTTTGCTATTCAATCGTTTTCGAAGCCATCTAAAACAGTAATTAGCAGCGCTTACGGTTTATACATTTTAGTGTCTTAAGTAAGAAATGTCCTCAACTTCCTCATGAGTTTGAAGTGGAGATTATTAGTTGAAAGCGGAAACTTAGCGATTGGAATCAATGCTTCTTTTTGTTTTCCAGAAAGTCCGAACTTAGAAAGTCAAAGATGATGCAGAAGCGTCCCCCATCGAAACAATTTAGGTTGGCCTTTTTGATGGCCGAATGCTTGGGTGTTACTAAAATGTTCCTGGAACCAGTTAAAACAGTTTGTGTTCCTGTTCTATAACTTTACAACTACATTTATATAAAATTTCAAGAATTATCATATTTAACAACCAAAACTGCTTCAAAATGTTCACATCTTTTGAACATTTTCACTTTCTAATAACCCCAGTAGTGGTTACGATAAACGGTATCAAAAGTTAAAACTGTTTGCTCAGCACATTCAAAGTAATACCCAGGCACGCAAAACTATCTCTCATTACCGTCTTGTTTTTGCCACAGAAATTTAAAATTCCCATTTAAGATGAAGGCATCTCAGCAGAGTATTTGTGTGTGTAACCTGAACCTTCTATCTTTCCGACATAGTTCTTTAAATAAATTAAAGTGACATAATATTTAATTAAAACTTTTGACAAACCAATAATATTTCCCTTTTCCCTATATCCATCTATTTCCAAACTCAGGATACATTCGAAGCAAAAGATGTTACAGTTGATGCTTCAAGTCGTGCCGCAGGTGGAGTTATGTTCGCCAGGCCAAAGCTATCAAACAAGAAACCCATAAGCATCGAAGTATTTGGAAAGGACGAATCGTAAGTAATACCATCGCAGGTAATAGTGGGGTGCAGTGGTGCAGCAGCACTCACTACGACCAACCTCACCTCACCTCTAACCTTTTTGAAGTATTCAAATTATTTACAATGTGAGACAGGACCCGCAACCTGATTCGAACTGCCATCGAAAGGAACGAATTTCTCAACAATTACATGGACAAAGACCGAAAGGAGATGGTTATCGATGCCATGCAGGCAGCTTCCTACGACGAAGGAAGCTATATAATCCGAGAGAACGAAGAGGGCTCTGAGATTTTCGTCTCCGAGGAAGGATATTATGATGTTATTAAATCGGGCAACATCATCGGCACCATTGGGCCTGGCACAGTTTTCGGAGAACTAGCTATACTCTATAGTGCAAAACGAATTGCCTCCATCAAGAGTAAGGTGTAAATAATTTTTTTGTCCAAGAATGTTTGTAAAGCGAACATTGAACATCATCGATTTCAGCTGTTACCAGAGCAAAGGTGTGGAAAATCGATAGGCTAAAGTTTCGAAACATAATGCTCGTCTCTGGTTATAAGGAGAAGGAAGAGTACCTGCAATTTCTAAAGTCCTCGCCGATACTTAGAGATCTCTCCCAGGAAGTTCTTGTCAAACTTGTCGATCTTCTAAAGAGGGTATGATATATGAATTTCCATGGGACATCAAATAATCATTTCACTTTGTAGAGATTCTATCCCGGGAATACCTGCATAGTGCGAGAGGGTGAAGTTGGTAATGAGTTCTTCATCATCAGGGGTGGCACAGTGACAATTAAGAAGTTCCAAGCCGATGGCACTGAAACAATCGTCGCTCACAGAAAACGGGGTGACTATTTCGGTGAGCATGCAATACTTAATGCCGATGTTCGTCAAGCCAGTGTCTATGCCGATCCACCTGTGACTGAATGCCTGAAACTAGATCGAGAGTTGGTTTGCATTTTGAGAATTGTACTGTGTCGAATATTTCGTTCAGCATTTTTAAATTCTAGGGCTGTGATAAGCTATCTGGGTACCATTCCACAGCTGCGGGAAAAACTCGATAAGAAATCACCGGAGCGGTTCTCAACTAACAGACGTTCGGAATTCGAACGAGAATACGCTGAAATACAGTTGAGTGATTTGCAGAAAGTTGCTACTTTGGGAGCTGGAGCGTTTGGACGTGTGGATTTGGTTCAGCATAGAACCGATGGACGAACATTTGCTTTGAAAATTCTGCGAAAAATCGATGTGATAAAGCAGGATCAAATTGAGCATGTGTATAGCGAGAAGCAGGTTATGATGATGTGCAGAGGGAGTCCGTTTATTGTTGAGTGAGTTTTGTGATGGCTTCAGAAATTTCTAAAAAATATTTTATTTTAATTCCTTTGCTTCCAGATTGTATAGGACATTTCGTAATGACAAATTCGTGTACTTCCTCATAGAAGCATGTCTTGGAGGTGATGTTTGGACAATAATGTCCAAGCGAAGATATTTTGATGAAAAGACTGCTCGCTTCATTGCCGGATGTGTAGTGGAAGCTTTCGAATATCTCCACAGCAGGAATATCATATATCGTGATTTAAAACCTGAGAATCTAATGCTCACCACCGATGGATATTGCAAGCTTGTAGGTCACCACACTTAAATTTTTTTTATCCTTTTTGCAATTAAATGCACCTATATAACGTTTTTAGGTTGATTTTGGTTTTGCCAAACGAGTTCTAGAAAGTCACAAAACTAATACATTTGCCGGCACACCCGAATACGTGGCACCTGAAATCATATTAGATCGAGGACATGACAAATCAGTTGACTATTGGGCTTTGGGAATCCTTATATTCGAATTGCTAGTTGGGAAATCACCATTTCGTGGTCAGAATCAAATCAAAATCTATCAGCAGATATTGGGCGGAATCGATGTCATCCAGATGCCATCGCGAATACCAAAAACCGCACAAGGTCTTATCAAGCAACTATGCAAACAAATGCCTGCCGAACGTTTGGGCTATCAACGAAAAGGTATCCTTGATATAAAACGTCATGGGTGAGTGAGGGTGTATCAATTTTTTTTCTTCGTTTTGTTTCAATGTGGTTGATTGAATTTAATTATTTTATTGTTAATATCGTTTAAAGTTGGTTCGATGGTTTTGATTGGAAGAGACTTAAAGCTAAAACATTGCCATCTCCTATTCAACGTCCAATAAGCAGTAATATGGATTTGCAGTATTTTGAACCATGCAGTTCGGAAAATGATGAGCCGCCTGATGAAAATAGTGGTTGGGATGTTGATTTTTGAGAAGCTTTTATTTAATTTTACACCGAAGCATTTAAGAAATGATTTTATTCTTCCCAACTATTTGTATCTTCAAATGCGACAAAACGACAAATGAACATCTTAAATCATATCTTGAATCACAATTTTTATGCAAAACTCAATTCTTTGAAAAGATAGACAAAAAAACTTTTAAGACATAAATTAAAGAGAAATAAATTTCCATTATTTTTACGTTTATAAATTTCTCGTGTTCTCAATTTTTTAAAACCTACAAAGTCACAAAACCTTAAAGTTTGATTTTTGTTTAAAAGCTTTATGAAAATGAAAATAAAAATACTATACTCCGTTCAACAAAAATGTTCAGTACAGGGAAGATAAAATATTTGCCTTTCACCCTTACAATTATGGATTTGAATAAGCTATCTCACTGTGAAAGCTCTCTTATGATTGCCGTACGGAGCATTATCCATTGACATAACTGTATCCAGATGTAGGCTGGGTTACCAACTGTTTATTATAATTTCATGAATATAAAAGTGTTGACCGTAAATTAAATATACTCACAACTGTTTAACTCCATTGCAACGAATATTATTAGCACATAATGTAGAGACCTTGAGAAAATAGTTTATTCTTTCTGAGAGATGATCAATAGCGAACAAAATTTTGCTGCAGAATTTTCAAAACAACAAACAAACAAAACTAACCTAGCTTGTTGTTCTCAAAAGCTTTAAAAAAGAAAGCTCTTTGATAAAATACATTTAAAAAAAAGCTCTTTGGTACTGCTTTCAATGAGTAACTGGCTGAACAGAATGATGACGGAGACGGAACTAGAAAAAAAAAAAACTTTTTGGGTCGGAAAAAAATATTGTGGTTATTTGTATCGCGAAAAAAAATGATTTATTAAAAGGAAAATTATTGGAAACAAAAAATGTTAATTCTGAGCTTGTACACAAGAATATTCTTTTGTTTTTCTTCAAAATACATTCAAAGCTGTACAGCTGTATTGTGGACAGGTAAAAAAAATAACGTACGACACTTTTTGAC
The DNA here is from genome assembly GCA_947049315.1 of Epistrophella euchroma. Classification (NCBI taxonomy): domain Eukaryota; kingdom Metazoa; phylum Arthropoda; class Insecta; order Diptera; family Syrphidae; genus Epistrophella; species Epistrophella euchroma. Next base: position 60,574,391 of record OX346248.1, read on the forward strand.
AGCTCAGCCAGTTCCGTCTGCGTCTCCAGTTCCAGCATTTTATTCTGTTCAGGCAGTAATAGTAACTCTGTTGAAATGCATTTCTTTTTTTTTCATCTCACACAGCGAGAATGGAAATGAGCTAGAGGGTGTATGACATTTTGCAAGAATTTATGCACAAGGCAGTGCTTGGTTTTTTGCGGGGCATTTTCTCTCAATTCTATGCATCAGACGCCACTGCTGTAAAAAAAGCTTCCCCCATAAGGCTTTTACTGAACATTTTTGTTGAACGGAGTATAGAAGCAAAATTTCGCTAAATAGCTGGTATACCAGGGGATTGAAAGGGCAATTTACTTCTCACTCATCACATTTTGAATTGCTCCTTGCGGCAAAAGATCAGCTTGTTTGAATAAGCTATAATAACACATCCTGAAGTGCTTTTGTTGATTTTGAATATTTTTTTGTAATTTTTAGTCAACTTTTCAGAAATTTCCCCCCAGCCTCATAGATAAGATAAAATAGAATTTCCCCCATACAATTATTTTTTTAGAATGATCGCAGAAATCATCCCCAAAGCATACCCCCAAATCAACACCCTATTTGTTTTTGTCAAAAAAAAAAAACAACATATACTAAATCAAAAAAACAAAAAAAAAATGTATGGAATCTAAGACTAAGATATCTTGCTTCAGTTTGTCTAACATACACCTCGATATAAACCATGTTTGAATACAAAACAAAATATTCACGTTAAAAAGTGATATAAAGTGAACTGAGGTCCTTTTGTAAATATCATATTTAGGGTATTGCAGTAAATTTTGTTCATAATATGAAGTGTCAATTTTTTTTGGACCATGACTCAGACAAACTTTATTTTTCTTAAGAAATTTACAACCTAACCTATAACCCGGTACCCGCTTGGCACTGAGAGTCAGGACACCCTGTATAAACTATTATTTTCTTGATTGCACCACGCCTTTCAATTCTAATAATTATTCATCGACAAATCCTTCCTATATCTGCTTTTTCCTTTTTCGACTTGAAAATTATGCCAACAAAAAAAAAAAAAAAAAAAAGCTTCAACATTTTATCTCTTCCGTCCAATATAAAAATTGGTCATATTGTTACTTTACTAAAGCATTTTAACTAAAGCATTTTATCCTTTTACTCATTCTGCTGGTATACGAGAGACGACCAAAACAAAAAAACATCAATACCAATAAAAAAAATCAAAGCTACAGAGACATTTTAAAATACTTAAGTTTATATCTTAGGGAGCTTGTGTGTGTCTGACTGACTAATTCCATTGAGTCTGTGTCCTAGAAAAACAAAGGAAGTACTTAAGCAGAAATAAAACTTAAAGACATACAAAAAACCAACAACAAATCAATCAATTTATTTCCGTCTGTTTTTCCTTCACCATTTCGATCTATTTCGAAAAAAAAAAAAAAAAAAAAAAAACTTAAGTATATTTTCCTTTTTTGTAGCTTTGTTTGTGTTCTGTTTCTATGTTTTTTTTTTTATACAAAAACCTAATCTTCTTAATCCTGGTATTCATAGCTTCTATGAATTTTTCTTACGTGTGCAAAGAAATAAAATGAAAGGAATAAAAAACCACACACACGTTCGCACACATTTCATCCTTTGTGTGGCAATGAAATTATTTAGCAGATAATTTTGAAAACTGTTTTATTTTTTATATATGTACATAAGCTTTATCAAATCTCACATTATACCTATTCTTTTTGGTCATTGAAGATTGTTTGTGTCCTTTCATACCCTAAGACCAAGAAAAAATAAGAAAAACTCATATTAAAATGAAATGTTTATGATAACAACATGACATTTTGACACTTTCGCATATATGTATGTATGAAATAGAAACAAAGAAATATATATTTTTTTTTTGTTTTTTATTAAATAGACGTTAAGAAAGTTTGTGTTGGTAATATTGTTTACTTTCAAGGGTTTTATTTCGTTGGATGGAATCTCAAAACAAAAATTGCCTCATCAAACTTAAATAAAGTGGCAAATTTGGTGCCCATCAAAAAGAACTTTTATAATTCTCTGCCACTAGTTTCTTGTGTTTTTCAATTATTTTCAAAACATTTGATATGACTTTTTGTTTATTTTAATTTTTTATTATTATTAAAGCCTTACAAAAAAAACTATGAAAGGTAGGAGGTAGATATTACAGGATTCGAAGCAAAAAAAACAAATTGAGAATTTATATAATTTTGAAGAAGAAAAATGTCGCAGGGCATTAAAGTTAAAAGAAATGGTAAAAAAAAAAACAATTCAATTTTATTAGAAAAAGAAGCACACATTAAGCTCTAAAAAAAAAAAACAACATATTTTGCGGCAGAAAAAACACATACAATAATGTGCTATAGCCTTTTTGACAGCAAAAATTCCATGCTGGTATTTTTTTTTTAGAAATTGAATTTCAAAGCCAAAATTCTTTAAAAAAAATTGATATTTAAAAAAACGAAAGGTAATTTTTCCCTAAAAAATCGAAAAAAAAAATGGTTTTATTGCGAATGGTAATTTGTTTGCATTATAAACTGGAGTTTTTGGGAAAAAGTATAATTTCATTTTTTTTAGTTTCTCAAAATGTCTACATTTTGGTTTTTAGTATTTGACTTAGAATTGATAAGAGCATTTAATATAAGAAATAACAGTGGCACTTAATTACGCAAAATTTTTAAAAAATTAACTTCTTGAAACAAAAATCTCAATTTTTTTTTAAATATTTTGACTTAAATTTTATATCTTCAAAACTATTAAACAAATTAAGTTAAAAAAAAAAAAAAAACAAAAAAAAAACAAATAAAAGAATGAAATATTATCTATTAAAAAGAGCTATGCACATTATTTTATGTGCTTTCGTTGATTTTAAATATATATATTTTTTTTTTTTTCATTTTAAATCAATTTTTCAGAAATTACAATTTCGACCTTATTTTTCCCATCACCCAAAATATCCCGCACGAATAAGGGAAAAACATTAAATGTAGATACCTAAGTTCATAATTATTCTCTGGACTGTGACACCTATACGAACCAATTCATCCCAAATTTTCAGTAGATCTCTGGTCCAAGAGTGTTTCTGTGAAGTTTGATTAAAATCGGTTCAGCAGTTTGGCAAAATGTTCGAGCTTGTCTCAGAAAAATCAGATCCGATTTAAAAAAAAATCGTTTTTTTGTTTGATAGTTTATACTTGGATAATGGCTTTAACGCTAAATATATGTATTTCAAAAATTTGCCTAATTTAGGGTGAACTGGGATAAAAAAAAAATTTTAGGTACATACCCTATTTTTTTAAATTCATTTGGTGTTTTAAAGGTTATATGAATTTAGAGAATGAACTTAAATGACTTCTTTGCTAGATATTTTTCATGAGGTAGGGTGAAGTGGGGTAAATACAAAAAATATTACATATGTAGGTACTTATCAGGTTTTAAAAACATTTATTATTTTTTTCAAGTGTCAAAACATTTTTTGTTTGAAATATTTTATTCTATAAAATAATAATCATACCTACATTATTTTTCAAGAATTTCACATTTCAGAGTTTAAAAGCCAGTATTTTTGACTTTTGATCAATTTTTAATAAGCTATACACATATTCGTGAATAACTCTACAAGTCAATTTTCTTAAAAAACGGCAAAACTTTATTTCTGTAAATTTGAAGCGATTTTCAAAGTTTTAGATTGTAAAAAAAAAATCGGATCACGGACGGAAACGAAGTTTTATCAAAAGTTTTTGAAAACTTTTCTAAAGTTCTACATCTTTGTATGAAAGCTACCCTTTTTAGATAAGCTAAAATAAAAATTCGGTTTTTTCCTCTAGGCAACAATATAAAAATTTTCTGTACCAAATTTGAAGCAAATCGACCTACCCCTTTAGACTAAAGGATAAACTTGGAGGATATTTTTCAAAATGTAGGGTATGTGTTTTGTATTTGTTTTATGGATTCCGAATTCTCCGATCTGAAGTGTTTTTGATGACATCCGCCCACTTAAACCGCCCATATTTTTTATATTAAATTTTTTATTTTTGGAAAAAATAAATTTTTTTCTGGATGATTTTGCCTTTTTGGTCTTAAAATATATTTATTGTCTTTATTAGTATACAATCGAGTATGGCAATTAACCAATTAAGGTCACGGCTTTGAATTACGTGTGCTAATCATCATTTTTTTTTTCACAAAATGTTCTTCATAATTTCGATATATGTACATACATTATATTACTCAATTTATGTATGTAGGTACTTTGTTATCGTATTATTTTTTTTGTTTTTAATGACAGGACGAATTTAATGACCCAAAAAATTATAAATTCCTTTTATTATATCAAATTATATATTTTTTGCTTGTGCAAAAAGACAGTGCTTGATTCAGTGTGAGCCATTAATACGCATTCCGCAGATTTGTGTCCTTTTTCAGAATATAATAGATTCCTTCAAATAAAGACGCAAATCCGTGGACTTCCATCAAAGCAAATCATATTAAAAAAAATTTTAGTGTGTACACACAAACTTAATAGGATGTCCTTTCCATCCTGCCAATGAGTTTTTCTCATTAGACAGTCATTAGTATTTAAATTTAAAAAAAAAAAAAAAATAATTTTGTATTGTTCAGTTCAGTTTCGAGAAGGAATTGAAACCGTCTTTTCTCTGTGAAATGGCGAGAGGACCTTTTTTTTTTGGGAGATACCTTTGTGTTCATTAGGCAGATGAAAGGAGAATACCTATAAAATTTGTTTGATGTTTTATGAAGCAGCTGAATTCTCGTAGCTAATTAGAATGTTTGTTTTTTTTATTTTTATTAATTAGTGAGAGGTATTAAAATTTAATTTTTAGTCTTGTGTCTTTTAGTCCGAAGGTATTCCATTCAGTTAGATGGATTTGTTTTATGAATGTGATGACTGAGCATCATAAGATAGCTCTCTTCCTCGCTTTGAATATATTGCATAAAATAGTAGGTTCATGTTGTTTTATGTTTCTGACATTTGCATACACGCCACGTTCCTTGATTGAGGTCGATTTTTTGTTTGAACTTTGTTTTTTTTTTTTTTTTTAAGATATTTCCATCTGGAATTTATTCTGTTTGTGTATGAATATACTATATGTATGTATACCTTTGTAAATATTGCTTTAAAATGTAGGTCCTAAAACAATTTTAAAAGGATTTGTTTGGAAAATTGCTTCATTATTGTTTTTCTTTTGAGATTTTTTTCCCTTTTTTAATATTTTTTTTTAAGCTTGCGAAAAACAAATAAATTATTCAAATTGGTAGTATAAATCATCAAACCAGTTTTAGTGTTTAGGGGCAAGTATTGGTATCTTGAACGGTTATGCTTCAATTCAGGAAAAAATCAGTCGAGAAACGCTTAAAAATTGAACAAAATTCATGTATTTTGTTTCAGTTTCCATCGTTTCTCGACTGACTTTATGCATGCGAGAAGTTACACAACATGGGTGCCAGGACCGGTACTTGTACTTTAAGTTAAATTACACAAAAGAATTGAAAAATTTGTACTGATTACTTTAGTACTAATTGTACTTAAATACTCTTCAAATATTTTTAATTCCTTGAGTACTTTCATTTCTTTTTTAATTCTTATTGGAAGAAATAAAAATAAGAAAGAATAAAAAGTACTTAAGGAATAAAAAGTATTACAAATTAAAAAGAAATTATAAAAGTATTTGAAAAGTATTTAAGTACAAAAATTAAGTACTTAAGTAATCAGGGGGGTCATTCCGTAATTTTCAAAACGATAATCATCAAAACGATTATCGCTGACGTGATCGTCAATAATTTGCTTCATGTAATTCAAACACTATCTCCTCGTCTATCGTTTTTCCAGAGATTGTCAAACCATCATTGAAATGTCATAATAACAATTTGCGTTATTAGAACGAAGTTCTTTAGTGCACGGTTTTGTTTGTAAGCCCAAGAAATCGGCGGAAATATACATAAGATGGTGGCGCAATGGAAAATGTACTTGCTTCTTAACCGAAAGGTTCGGCGTTCGATCCCTGCTGGCGACACGTTTTTTTTTTTTTTTAATTTTCATATAATTTGTATTTTTCTCAAATGTTTGTTGCCGTTTTGCAAAATAAGTAAATTATTTCACTCATTTAACTATAGTCGCGTACAAACTTACATACAATCATGAAAACAAATGCGAAACGATACCTATTTAGGTATCGTCCAAAAGCCATCGTTTTGACGATAGCGATTTGATGATAATCGAACTACGTGAAGCAAATATTTGATCGTCAAAACGTGATCGTCCAGACGATATGCATTTTTAGGGTTACGTGTAGTAGGACTATCGTCGAAACGTTATCGTCGGGTGATAATCATTTTACGGAATGAGTCCCCAGTATTAAATTCTTTTGTGTAATTTTAATTGCAAGTATACGAGTACCGGTCCTGGTCCTTAAAAATTTTAAGTAAAATTACCATGGAATTGTGCTTGTACTTAAAATATTAAAAGAGTGTACAAGGTAATTGCTTTAATTACACAGGTCTACTTCAGAGCATAATTTAAATGTCAAAATTAAATCTTAGCAGAAACGCAATAAAAAAATCAAAACACATCTTTCTATGGTCTATATGAAATTTGGCTCCAAAAATTTATATGAAAAGCAACAACAACAAAAAATTGATAAAATTTTGTGAATTGGCTTCATTTTGTCGTTGTTTTGGGGTCTCTTTTAATTTTGGGGTTTAAGTCACATTCGGCCCTATCGAGGTAACCGTCACGTCGGAGCGGAATTCTTTCCGATTTCCTACGAATCGGGGACATTTTGCTTCGAGGTAGTTCTCCAATCAGCAAAATGTCTCCGAATCGTGGGAAATCGGAGAGAATTCCGGTCCGACACGGTTACCTCTATAAGGCCGATTATGAAGAATTGGATTTATTTTCTTTTCTGGGGCTTCTTTCATTAAGTTTGGGATCATTTTTTCAATTTGGAGAACGGGAGTCATTTTTAATTATGAAAATTTTCATTATGAAAAAAGATCCAATTTTGGGGCTATTTTTCATTTTTTTGTTTGGGATCATTTTTCATCAGAAGAAGCCCGTGGCGTAATTGCGGTCGTCAATGCCGCCAAAAAACAATGTTAGTGCGTTGGACTGTGAGGCCAGAGGTCTGGGTTCGATTCCCAGCCTCTGTCACCTCACCTAAAAAAAATGTTTTTCAGAGCTACTGCCTCTTGCGAGTGACAAATCCTGCAAGAGTATCTCATGTCATAGAAAAATGCCACTCAACTTAGCCGTTCAGATTCGACAGTAAACTGTATAAACTGTAGGCCCCCTCCATTCCTGCAGACAGACACACTGGAATGGTTGAGAGTTGTAAGCCACCAATTTTTTTTTTTTTAACATCATACCTAGTTTGACCACATCAAAAGACTTTAATTATTCATGTAGAACTTTGGTTAAGTAATATTAAATTTGGGTTTTAGTTTCTATTTCTATAGAAATTCAAACACCTACCTACTTAAGTTGGCAGGGTTTAAATAATTCGCACCAACTCTCAATTAAACTCAACCTTTTCTTTTACTAAAGATAAATATTTCTAAAACTAAAAATAGTTGAAGGTAGAACAAAGGCCAAACTGACGTCATACCCGTATTTATTGTTGGCTTGAGTCAAGCAGTACTCTACTCAGTTTATTTTTTGTTATACATGCCTTCAAAGAATTAAGGATTAAGGACTACCTCAAAATAGATTCGTTTATTTTATTTCTATGAATAGGTAAAACAAAATTTTACAAAATTAAGTACAAAGTGAATATTTAAACGTTTTCGAGTGTAAATAATCCCTTATCGAAGAGCTGTGTTGTTGTGGTTTCAGTCTGTTTTTAAATTAACATTCTTATCTGTCTATGCACACATCTATACCTACCTAAAGGTACCTACTACTTGTTAAGATTAACTTTTAATATTTATTCAAATAGCTTTAAGGTACTTTGGTTTTTTATTAGTCCATCGAGTAACACTTCTTGCAATAACAAATTACCTTTTATATGTAAGTAAGTATAGAGGATTGCCATTTAATTCACGTAAAATTTATTTCAATTCCAAATGGAATATCAAAAAAAAAAAAAAAAAAAAAAAAACATTTTAGTTAGAATAAAATTTTCACAGAAACATCTGGGTGCTTTTCGAATTTATTCATCGGAATTCATTAGCTATAGGACAACAAGAAGAAGATACAACAACTTGATATTAATTTATGTTAAAATATATCTAGGCAGGTATAAGTTGTATAGCTGGTGTGTAGACAAAGAGAAAACAACACCTGATAGTCCGCGAGAGGTGGCACTCTAAATTAAAAGTAATTTTACATTTACAGAATTGTTGGAATATTGATGTTTGGTTGCTTCTCTGTTTTTATCAAAAGTACATTATCTACAACAATAATTCATTATAAGGGGTGGCAGCTGGAAACCATCCAATATTAACTTTTGTTAAGATTGGAACATTTTAATTTACTCATCAACTTTAAAGCTTTTTTGAAAACAAAACTTTAAAACATGTTTGATAGTAGAATTGGTAATCCTGGGAAAAGTTATTTATCTTTGTGAATTTGAAAATACGCTGTTTAATGGAAAAATAGAAAATAGTTCTTCTAAACTATTCCATACATGTACAGGGTTTCTGCAGTAGCCGTGTCTGTAGTAGCCGTGGCGTGATGGTTAGTGCGATGGACTGTCATGCCGGAGGTCTAAGGTTCGATCCCCAGCCTCGCCACCTATTTATTTAAAAAGAAAAAAAACGGCTACTGCCTCTTGCGAGGAATTGACAAATCCTCCAAGAGTATCTCCTGTCACAGAAAAGTGCCGCTCGTTAGCCGTTCGGATTCGGCAATAAACTGTAGGTCCCCTCCATTCCTGCAGACACGCACACAGGAATGGTTGAGAGTTGTAAGTCACTAGGCCCTAGTTCTTCAGGAGCTGTTGTGCCATCAAATTTAATTTAATTTTTAACAGGGTTTCTGCAAGGATAGGCGCTGTCATGGGATTTTTTTTTTTGACTTTTTTTCTGGATCTGATATTGAACATTCGTCAATTCGGAAAAAAATTCTCCAAAGGATATTTTTGAACCTGTTACGAGAGAAAATTCATCGAAGCAGAAGATGTAGATTGGATGTAAAGTCTTGTGCAAATTAATTGGGACAAACAAGTTTTTTAAATGAGTTTGGTATTTTGGTAGTAGACTTTAATTTTTATGGCAATAATTCTTTAAATACTCTGTTAAGTTGGTTAATGAAATAGTTTTATAAAATATTTCTGTTGACTTTTTTAAGGTAGGTGGCATTTTTTCTACGTTTGTTACAAAATGGTGTTAGCTTCAGAAATCATGTTCCTATGGTACATTCTGTATTAGGATTTCATTGCTTGAACAAAACATGGATATCTCCGTGGTAAATAGTGCAAAAGTCATCGCCTTACATAAAGATACAGGAAACCCCATAAGGGAGATTTCGAACGTTATTGGAGTAGCAAAATTAAGTGTTGCTAGGGTAATTGGATTCAACGGGAAAACGGCTATGCGATTGATTGCGGATAATTATGGTCAGAAACAACGTCTTAAACCTTGGAAAGACAAGTGGTGGGCTTCAAAGGGACATGGAGTGAGCTGGAGATCAGGTGAGTTCGTATACAGTTTGACGGCGTCTTCTTAAGGTGTGTCGTAAGGCCAGAAGACCCTTAAAAAACAGAGTAAGATGGATCAACATTGGTAAAAATTGGACTCCAGCGCCTAAAAAGCCTTTCCCCCCACCCCCTCATTTTTTTTTTTTTTTTTTTTTTTTTTTTGAGATTATCGCCCTAAAGGTCCCTTGTTTAGAAAAAATGTTAAGTACTTATTTGTAGCTCAGAAAATTTTCTACACAAATGAAGAACGAAAAAAAAAAATATATATATACAGGGTGATTCGGGTACGGTGTGGCTTAAACGTGTAGGTTAAGCCGATACAAGAAAAAAATGGTATAAAATGAGGGGTCTATTTCCTCCCGTTTAGGCAGGAGGAGCAATTTTCAAAAGAATCAACTAGAAATATAAAAGATATCATTAAAAAACAACGGAAACACTCACAATCTTACGTCATACTCTTTTTTTTTTAAGCTGGAAGTCTTGGTCTTGGTTTTTAATTCAAATTATTTTCGAGAATAGTTTTTAAAAAAATTAATTTTTAAACTCAAAACTTTGAAAAAATATTGAAAAAAAAAAACTAATTTAGTTCAAAATTTTATGCTATTGAATAATATTTTTGTTTTAAATATTTGATTCAAACCGGATGCCTAAATGTCTTTTAGATTTTGAGAAAATCGAAAATAACTACATTTTTTCTTAAATTCGACTTGCATCCATTATTTTGCGCTCCAAAGATCCTATTTCCACTAATAAAGTAGTTAAGTCGATTTTATTTTTTTTTTTTTTTTTTTTTGAAAATCACGAATCCATCGTAATCGGAAACTTTACGAATCCCTAAAAAAACTATAACCGAATCCGTAATGACAATTTGTATGAGATTTTCCACTACGGTGGATTCTGTGATCCTTTTTTTCAGGATTCGTAACAAGTTTCCGATTACGATAGAAAGGCTGATAAGACTGATTGTTTTCTAAGTATTTACAAAAAAAACTAATTTTTCCCCTTCGAAAAACCATAGGCGTCTAAACAAAGTTCTACACACCAAAAGGTCACTTTCATCGCAATTTCCTTTGTTGTGCTTTTTCAGAAATTGAATTTTATTTAAAAAATATCCATCTGTGCAAAAAAAAAAAGCAAAAAAAAAAGCAAAAAAAAAAGCAAAAAAAAAAAAACAAACAAAAAACAAAACAATCTGAAACACCCTGCTCACACTCAAAAAACCCTTCAAGCTTCAAAAAGCATTAAGAAAATAATAAAAATAGCAAAAACTCATACTCAAACTCATTTTCGAACTACATTACATTCTAAGAGTTTTCAATTACAATTCGGATGGGGCAATAAAAAACAAGCCTTGAGAATCACAAATAAAGATTAATGATCCCAGCCATTCCAGCTATATCAACTTAATAAATGATTTCCACAAAAGAAATTACCAAAGTTATACTGCTAATAATGAAAACATAAAAATAATAATAAAAAAAAAAAAAAAAATATGTATACTGAAAGTGAAAGTTATACCAAACTTACACTCAAGTCATGGTCTTTCTATTTTAATTCTTTTCTTTGTGCTTTCAGTTGGTTTTTTTTTTTTTTTTCGTCTGCAATGCAATGATTTATGATGCTAAGCATTTTTTAATATTTAATTTTTTTTGCTATCCCATTTTCGAACATTGTACAAGTAAAGAAAAAAAAAAAAAGTTTTTTTTTTCAATATTTTCTTGTTTTGCTCCAGATAAGCTATTATCTAAATTTGGCACATTCTTTGGGAGATTGAAAAAAATTATGTCAGTTAACAGCAGGTACACTGAGAGAAAAACACGATTTTAAGCCAAGAACTTTCATTTGCAGGTCTTGAATTTTTTGAAAAAAAAAAAAAATTAAAATATAATTACGGCCCTATATTATTGACTTTCTTCAAAACTAGTTTTTCAATAATAATTATTGCTTTGATTAAGATGTCAAAGTAATGAACATTTGTGAAAAACTTAACTCGAAACCCTTGTAGAACTAGTTTTTCTGTAAAACTAGCTTTGAAGGAAGTGAATAATATGGCCGTTAGAGTATATAACGATATTTAGCTTTGGAAAAAAGTTTAATATTTTTTGAAGGACAGTCCTAAGATTTGTCTATACATTCATAGTATCGTGTACTGCGTTTTGAGCACATAATTAATTTAGTGGTGAAATTTCATGATTTATAAATTCTGAGCAACTTGAAGTGCAAGAGCAAGTTTGACTTACCAACTTGTTTTTCCAGTTCAATCTATCATATTATTTCTGTCAGTGTAAACCGAGAATGAGAGATATCAGATTTAATATCTCAGAGTTTTCTTATAGGTACTATCGTTTGTTTTCTTGATGTTATGGATTAGCTAAATATTGTATTTGTAGGCTGTGGAAATGTTTTTTTTTTTTTTTTTTATCTTCATCAACCTGTTTTATTCGTTCGGTGTTAAGAATCTAGTTTAGGGGTTTGCCATGTCAGCCAAACAAAACAAACAAACAAACAAACCACAATGGTCCATTTGCACATTTACTACTGTTTTATTATAGAAACTTCCTAATGTCCTTAATGGATCGAACGAAGCCTATAGTCGTCCATTTTTTTTTTTTTTTTTTTTTGTTCTTTATTTGCTGTGTTTTGTTTTTTTTTTTTCTGCATTTTATGGTGAAATATATACCTACAATACATTTATAAGAAAGTATTGAATTGTCAAATCAGATTTTCAGCTTTTTCAATAGAAAAAGAAAAAGAAAAAAAAAGTATAAAGTACCAAAGTAAGAACAAGTTGATGTATTTTGATAAATCGTTATTTAACGACTTAAGAAGGCTTTGATTTCTTTGGAAATGATTTAAAGGAATAAGATTTTTCCCTATGACGAGTGCAAACATAAAGAAAAGTTCCATCATTTACAATAAGCCTTTAAGAGCTATAGCTATTCAAATGGGCGTCAGCGTGCGTCGTTTTATGTCGTTATTTTTGGGGGAGTGTTTTTTGTGTGTGTAATTTTTGTGTTGAAATATAAAATAACACAAAGATATCAATCAACATTCAAAGCTGAAGGGTGATTTCTTGTATAAATCGATTGATTTGAAATTGATTAGTTAAAACAAGTCAATTGGATAGAAAAGCAAAAAAGATTTCGAAAATGGGCTTCAAAATCGTATTAGCTGAGACTTTGGAATAAATTTGATTTGATGAATATTCATTTTGCTTGCTGGGCAGAAAAAAAAAAAAAAAGATATAGAGTTGATGAAGAAAGATGATGTGATGTTGGTTTAGGAATCGTTTCGGAGACTATGTCAAGGTCTTTACAACAGATACCCAGTGCTGTGTTAACTGACATCAAAACAGCTGCCGTCACATTTAGTTAGGCAGTTGTTAAAGCCTACCTTGTCCTTTTTATTTTTTATACAGCAGTGTCAGATTGAGGCTTTTTTTAACCACTGAAGAACAATCAATCAATAAAGAACATGCAATCTCAAGATTGGAATGGGAAATATAGAAAATCTCAAAAATCAGTGGAGCTTCTCGTGAACAAAAATTTCCCTGGGAATGTTTCCTCCTTATTCAAACATCCGGAACGTGAATGATGTTAGAAAGTTACCCTCGGAATTTATTGGTATCGGGAATAAATTTTCCAAAGAAATTTGGAAACATTGCATTTTTGTTCGAGGGAAATTTATTCTGGGGGAGATTCACGATAGCAGAGAAAATGTCGAGGGAATATTTTTAGATTCCCGATAGGGCCCACTATTGCAGTCTGACCAAATGACTAATCGAAAAAAACAAGTGAAAAATCCATATAAACAAAATCCCTTCATGTTTCATTTGCGAAAGTCTCCAAAAAAACCTAATAAACAAAATTTAAAAAAATCGGGTATTAATGGTGTTTGCCTCTAAAAGTCATACAAATTTTTGAAAATAAATTACCCAAAACCAAAATCCCGAAAGAAAATCTAAGTGAAAACAAAATCCACGAAAAAAATTCTCTTGAAAAAATATCCTCTTAGGTCATAATCCCAAAAAGTAAAATCCCCAAAGCCAAAATCCCTGAGTGAATACCAAGTAAAATCAAAATCCCTAAGAAAATATCTTTTGAAAAGATATCCCAAAATAAAATCTTGATTTACTACTTTCACTTTGCACTTCTTCTTTTTGGGATTTTCTCTTAGGGATATTCAGCCCTATCACGAATTCCATCATTATCGGAAACTTTACGAATCTATTGGCGATTTTGTTTTTCTAGGTTTTTTGGGGATTTTGGATATGGTTTTTTTTTTATGATTATGGATTATGGTTAACATCACTAGGGCAAAAAATCAAAATCAAAAAAATATTAAAATAACTGCGCTTAAGTTCGAGAGAAAATAAATAAAATGTGAAAAGTGCTAAAACTCATACAATTTTGTAACCTTGGGCATGTTTTTTTTTTTTTGATTTTTGAATTTTTGAAAAAAAGAACATCTAGTAACTACATACTTACATATAATTGTAAACAAAATTATTTCTTAAAAAAATGCGAAGCAGCGCGAGTACGTGTTTGCTAGTTATTTTAGTAAAGTCTAAATCAAGCTGACACGTTTCAGTGTGTTCACCTAATTTTATCAAATTTAGATTTCTTTTTATTTTGAAATAATAATTTCTTAGTTTAGCATTCGAAAAAAACTGTCACTTAAGTCGCTGAGATTGAAGGCCAGTTTTTCAGTCCAAACTTATCGGAATAAGTGGCATTTAAGTTTCCCAAATTAAGACTTAAGGCTTAGTTAGCCGGAGTAAGTGGATATTGAGCCCTTATATTCAATATTGGCCACTTAAGTGCCACTTTTTTCAATATGGGAGATAAGGTCCCAACCCAACATCTCACTGCACAATTACCAAAATAGTGGAAGTTAGGCCTCCCATGTTAGTGACTTTAGTGCCACTTACCCAGGCTATGAAACTGATTCTAAAGTCCAAATTTGGGAAACTTAAGTAACATTTATTTCTGCAAGTATGCACTGTGAAACTGGTCTTAACCCAGATAAGAAAAACTTAAGTCTCCTATTTTTGCCACTTAAGAAGTGCCACTTACTCAGGCTTACTCCTGTCGAAGGTATGGACTGTGAAACGGGCTGGGAAACATATAAAACCAATTAAAAAAAAAATAATTTGTATTCGAAAGCGCATAATGAAGTTTCGGCAAAAGGAAGATTCTTGGGTGATTTTCGGTTCACTTTCTATCGTTGGATTTCGGGTTTCGGGATATTAGGTTTTCTGGATTCTAGGTTTTCTGGGTTTTCGGGAATTTGGGTTTTCGGGATTTTGGATTTCGGAATTCTGACCTCAACCCTATGACAAAGCAAACTAAACGGAATAAGTGGTACTTAAGTCTTCATGTTTGGGCACTTAAGTGCCACTTACTCAGACCATATTACTGAGCCTATAAAGTCTCAATATGCAAAGCTTAATTCTCACTTTTTTCGGTAAGGATGCACTGTGAAACAGGCCCTTACTAAAGCTTTGGATTCGCTCAACTGTACAAATATATAAAAAAATCAATTAAATGAAATATGCACGCAGTTGAGCAAATGTTCATAAAAACCAAAAATATTTGAATATTTGGTTGACAGGAAATACATGGGTCTCCCTTTCCCACATCCACATACTTTAAAATCCCAAACTATATCTTCAAAAGCACATCATCGAGCTTAACAAATCAATTTGACCATAACCCACTTTGTGTAAGGCAAAGACAAAACTAAACTAAATACTCATTGGACTTTGAAATCCCTTTGATTTAGGAGACCAATAATATTATTTTAGTGTTTCTTGTTTTTCTGTTCAAAAATAATCAAAATCAAAACTATCCTGTTGTAATGCCTTATACGACAACGGTCTTCATACTGCTTTTTGTATCACAGTCAAAAACTTTTGAGCCAAATTGAATAACTTGCTGTGTTTCTCAAAAGTTTCTCCATGTTTTCAAAGTCCAAATCTTCCAAGCTTCTTTGAGTACTGTCGGAATTGCAAAAACAAATTGTAGTTGTTCATATGAATGCAATTTATAAACTTTTACCAAAGAACTTAGAATCTTAGAAAACTGACACAACTATTCTCCAAAAAAACAGGACGATGAAATGGAGAGAATCATGAATAATAAGGAGTTAAAGCAAAACTTTGTGCTCACACACACACACACACAAACAATGATTAATACATACAAGGGTAGCCTAAATAATTTTAGGAGACAGACAATAGGACTACACATAATATTATGTGCGGAATGGTAAGGATTATGCAAATGACAAGAAGTGGAATTCACATGTTTTGTGTCTCTGATGCAAAGGTAGAGGTAGTCAGAAATTGTTTGTGAAGCAAAAGGACATACAATCCTGTCTGAAAAATCCTGTTTTATTTTCTTCTTTGAAATGAAAAAAAAGGAATTTATTAGTATGTAAATGTTGAATTCAAACCTAGGCGGATTACAAAACTCAGCAAAAAGTACAAATATACTGACACTGAGCTTGAGCTATGTGTATGGATCTCTCCGGGAATCGGATCGATTTGAGAAGTTATTGAATAATAAATTGAAGAGCTCTGTTTCAAACGCTGCTCACCCATGCAGGGCACCACCTGCCGTGAATAGAGAATAATCTAGATAAAAAAAAATTAAAATTTATCCTGTTTTTGTCATTTGAGAATATTTATTCCAATTAATCGAACACAAATATAATTTATATGAAATTATAAAATTTATTTATTGAAATATCTGTAACAAGAGAAGGCGACAGTTAATGGAGAGTATTTTTTTGACAGTCATCGTTTATTTGAGTGTGGGAAGTAAGTCAAGTGTTTGCTTTAATTCAGTTTATTTATTTTAAATTTTTTTCAGCTGTATGTCCTTTATTTAAATAAATAAAACTGAGAGATAATTATTATATGTATTAATTTTCGTTAAATTTATTTCATCATCACGTCCTATGCGTCATCCTCTTCTCTATCAATTCGCACATTTATATCAACCTTTTCTGTTAAATGAGAAGTGACAGTGTTTTTATTATGGTAGTTAGCATTGGATTCAGGTTGCAAACCACACGATTCAGTTGCAAAGTAACGTTAAATGATATTTCCGACCTCAAAAAAAAAAAAAAAAAATTTAAGGCATCTCGCAAATGGTTTTTTCATTTTTTCTTTTTTTTAGGATATAATTGATTAAGTTTTTGGGTAGTTTTAAATTTAGTTTCAACTCCGAAAAAAAGGTGGTTGATAATTGGTATTTGTTAAAAACTAGAAAAACCTATTTGTTTTTTTTTTCAAAGGGGAGTTTTTTTTCGTAAGGTGCGAAAAGTGTGGCATTATTACCAAAACAATTCACGAATAAATTATTACATTGATAAAACTTATCAAAAATGTTTCTTGTAGATGTGCGGAGTGCGAAGTGCAGGTTGCGAGGATCGGAGTGCAAAGTAAAGAACGGAAAAAGAGGAGTTCAAAGTGTGGAGAGCGAAGTGCAGAGTACGGAGTGCAAAATGTCGAGTGCTTAATGGTAAAATATGAAGTGCGTAGGAAGGAGTGCAAAGTAACTGCGAGGTGTTGAGAGGGAATCGTAGACTGCGAAGTGTTGAGTGCAAAGTGTTGAGTGCAAAGTTTTGAGTGCAGTGTTGAGTGCAAAATGTTGAGTGCAAAATGTTGAGTGCAAAATGTTGAGTGCAAAATGTTGAGTGCAAAATGTTGAGTGCGAAGTGTTGACTGCAAATCGTAGATTGCGAAGTGTTGAGTGCGAAGTGTTAAGTGCGAAGTGTTGAGTGCGAAGTGTTGACTGCGAAGTGTTGACTGCGAATCGTAGATTACGAAGTGTTGAGTGCGAAGTGTTGAGTGCGAAATGTTGAGTGCGAAGTGTTGAGTTCAAAGTGTGGAGTGCGAAGTGTTTAGTGCGAATCGTATACTGCGAAGTATTGAGTGCGAAGTTTTGAGTGTGAAGTGTTGAGTGTGAAATGAGAAGTGCGAAGAGTAATGGGGGGTAGGTGGAGTGTGAAGTCAAGAATGGGAACAATGTACACAAAAAAATTTGTTTATTTACCAGTATACAGGATAATTCGCAAACGGTGTGACAAACGTGACGAGATCAGAGAAGAATTGTATCGGAGAGGAGGGTCTATATCATCATTCCTAAAAAATATATTATCATTCGATACTGAGATATTGGTACCTAACCATATTCAAGTGTTTTTTGTTTTTTTTTTCATTCCAAGCCAGATATTCTGCGGAAGAATTATTGCAAAACGACAAAAAATGACGACATTAAAGCTTAATAAACAAGATTTCAAACAAATACATCAAAAAAAAAAATTAATACAAAATTTAAATTTTTGCCTTGTGCTTTTTCTTGTGATTGCGTAATAAGGATACCTTAAAAAAATCCTTTGCTTAAATTTCTTAACACAAAAAACATAAAAATTTAGACTGCTTTTTGTTTCATCTCCATACGTCCACTTTTCACAGAATACAGCTCTTCAAAAAATACTTAAAAAAAACAACTGAAAAAAAATGTTCATTCCAAAAATGCCTTTCGCCTAGGCACCGACAATTGGGGCTCATCAGATGCTGTCGTAACGTTCGTAAACGCATAATTTTAGTCTCAACTCACTCCCAAAACAAAAACTTTAGTAAAAATTAAATAAAATAATTTGAAGTATTTATAATTGAAATGAATACCAGTTATGTCTGTAAATGTACATGTATTCAAGCGCTTTTTATTAAATTATTTAAATAATGTTGAAAAATAATATAATTATTAAAAATATCATAGAAGTATGAATCTAAATATATGGTAACAATTTCGTAATTAAATGCTATTTTATTTTCAGAAATTAATTGCATAGGTATGAACAAAGTTATTTTTGTTCAAAGGGTTTGATGAACAGAAATAATTTTAAAGAATTTT
Source organism: Epistrophella euchroma (assembly GCA_947049315.1). Lineage (NCBI taxonomy): Eukaryota > Metazoa > Arthropoda > Insecta > Diptera > Syrphidae > Epistrophella > Epistrophella euchroma. The sequence continues at coordinate 60,592,977 of OX346248.1, forward strand.
TTAGATATCTAGTTTCTTTTTTTGTAATAATCTCTGTGAATTTTGCCAAATACATTCAATTCAAATATGTATTAAGCTGCTTTTCCGGATTATTTTGTTTTGTGTTCAAAAACCAATAAATATGTATACAGCTTGCCGTGACTGTTAAATAAAAAAGTTCATATTGATAGAAATACAAAAAAAAAAGATGAAAAAAGTAAGTATACGCCACAGTGTACATGACATCTTTTTTTTTCTGTGGTAGTAGGCAATTAAGTCCTTTAGAATTGTATAGAAAAATCAGTTTTATTTTAAAATTATAAACTGATTGACAAGCTAACACAGCCATTAAGCTTCTCTTTACATTGTTTTGAAATTAACAAAAAATTCATATAATAGACGACATCTTGTTAACCACATTCTGACTCATAGCATATTGCTGATTATTATTATTTACACGAATGCATGTTGTGTTGGATTTTAATTTTGATAGATTAATTAACACAAAATACAAAATAGTGAAATGCATATTAAAATATCGGTTCAAAAGTTAGTCGAGATTAAGTAAAAAAAAACAGCGTAAAAATCTAGCTTTTGCTAAACTAAATTGAAAATGAGAAAAATAATATTGGAATTTGTATAGGAAATTCAATTAATTCTTAGAGACTTGAGACTTATTCTTAGCTCTTTATTAACTACTTTGTAGCCCTCATCTTTCATGAAAATTAATTTGAATAAGGGTATGGATCGTCAAGTAACGAAATTGGTCTTGTGATTCAAAATATAATTTGGATAGCAAATTGAAGATATGATGTATCAATATAATTTGAAGAAAAGTCAATATAGTACTTGCAAAAAAATGGTCTTCTTCTTCCATTTTTTTTAAATTTATTTCTTACAAAAGTACTACGCGGGGTTGGTAGTAGTTTTGGAAACCGTTTTCACTGTTACTTCATTTTAAACACATCACACAAACCATTATTCATACAAACCCAAAAAAAAATCAAATTCTGGTGTGAAAAATTAATCAATCATAATACTACATCGTTATTCAATCTATTTTAAACTTCTTGTTTACTCTCAAAAACATTAAGGGGCAATGGTTTCTGTCATTTTTAATTAATGGAAAAGTGACTTTCTGAATAACTTGAAATTTGTCTATATTGCTAATTATTTTGTTTAATAGAAAATGGAAATGGAACAAATGAAAGGCACATTACTCATTGGCATTGTAACGAAAATTAGGGTGATTATGAGCAAACTATAACATCCTATCTTGCATATCGTCATCGGCTCAGAGAGAAACTATAACAATTTTGTGCCAAAAACAAAAAAAAAATAATATCCGATGAAAAAACACAAGTCTGTTATTTCAATATTTAGTGAATAGAAGGAGTGTAAGACCATAGGCTTTGATATTTTTTTTAACAAACAAAAAACGAATAAAAAAAAAATTGAATATGTCGAAAAAGTCAAAATTTTGACTTTTTTTATATTTTTCGTTAAAATGGAGCTACATAGTTGTTAAGTTCAAGAAAAATCCAGTCATGCATGCTTTTTTTTCGTAAAAGAAATCAATTAAAAGTATTTTGCACAAAAGTCAAAAATACTGGTTTTAATTTTTACTCTTTAACGAGGTTGTCGAAAAATAATTTATACTCAATTTGAAGGTCATGATATTTTCTCCAAAAAAGAAGCTTGTACTTTTTTTTACGTACACAACAATCAGTTAAAAGATATCGCTATTCAAAAAGGGTCAAATGTCAAAAATACAGGTTTTTCATATGCAACACTTTTAAAAGGAAAACACTATCGAAAGACTTATACATATTTAGAAAATTTTTACAATAACTCTTTAAAAATTTGAACATATTTTGCCTATCATTTTCAAGATATGTATGAATCATTATTTCGAAATAGTGGTCAAGAGTGGAAAATACCGGTTTTGTCCTTCACCTTTAAATGGCATAGTTGTCGGAATAGAATTTATACTCACTTTATTAAAATATTTAGGTACTACATATAAAAAAAAAACTATTAACCTACTCCATATAAGCAGTTAGTTACAAGGTTTAGAGTTGTCTGTTAAAAACCTGTATTTTCGAGGTAACAATATCTACTTAGTGATCGCTGGTTTAGAAAAAAGTGTTATCATTTTTTTGTAAATACTATAATGATCTACAAATTGAGAAATAACTTTAAGATTATTTTTCTACAACTTCGTCATTTGAGAGTTAAAAGCAAAAAACCAGTATTTTTGACTTTTGACCAAATAAATAAAATTTGAAACTAAGTATTGCTCTCAGGCAAAAAAAGTTAAAATTTGTTTGCAGAGGGTCGAATAATGTACATGCACCTTTTATTTCGTGAAAAAAAAAAATTCGTCATTTTCAATTCTTGAGACTGCGATTTTTCTAAACGCTCGGTTGTCCAAAAAAAAAATTTCGGAACTTTTTTCGTAGAAGATTACATATTCTACAAGTTTTAAATTAACTAATTTTGTATAGCATTTACCGTTTAAAAGTTTTATGCTAAAAACCGAAATGTTCGATATTTTACTTTGAATAACTTTTGACGCTCGCACGCTTTGGCAATGGAATTTTTTTTAGTCGGCATTTTTAATAACCAAAATATAGAAAGTTGCATTTAAAAATCTTCACTTGAATTTTTTAGAAGAAAAGCACATTTTGTCTGGGCTATAAGGGACTTTAAAAATCTTTATGTCCAAAATTTTTTACCTAGGTCTTCTAGAAATCCGTCTTTAAAGCAGTGAAAAACAAGAATAATAAACTGAGAACATTTTTGCAATGGCTCAAAGAAAACTGTGATATGAACGGAAAACAAAATGGATGATGAACTGACGAAAAAGGAGTCATTTCTTCATATCATGACCTCTATCACTTCCGTTGTGAATTACCCAGCTAATAGTTAGAATCAGAAAGGCAGCTTTCGTAGAATACTTTTAAGGCAAACTGGGTGACGTCTCATAATTCCCATACTAAGGATCATTCTGAAATTAATTCAGAACTCAGGATGGTCCAGGGAGCCACCCCACACCTAAGCTTCCACTAACTCTTTTCTTTCGCCATCACTATACCTGCCTTTCCTATTAATTTGAGTTCCGAGTGAGGTGATGCAGTTTACCGATCTAACCTAGCCTAAGTTATGATTGTGCACTTGGTTTCAAATAACCAACACCAATAATTCAATAAATCCTAATCTCAATCAGAAACTCCATGGCTGAAAAATGAATTCCATTATTAATTCATTTGTTTTTGTTTCAAACCATTTTACCATATTAAATCCATATGGCAAATCCTTTTTGCATATTTCTCACTCAAATGCTTATCAAACTAAAGCTTAGCATACCAAAGCAATATTTGGGCTATGTGAAAAGAGGATGAAGAGATAATCACATCACATCACAACTTGAAATGCTTGCAATTTCTCAAAAGTAGGTACCTCATATTATGATATGAATAAGGCAAACACACAATTCAATTAAGTTTGCATTTGTCAATTTGTCAGAGTTTCTATAAAAATGATGGCAGCCAGCAACAAGGACTGACTCGACTCGACTCGACTCCATATTTTTTTTATCCCAATTCCCAATCTCCATGCATATACAAATGTACATATCTATAAATTTCCTGACAAAACCCAACTCAAAAATTCATTCAGAGAAACTATTTTCTTGGTCTAAAAACACAATCGGAATTGACAGATGATAACGAGACGAGAAGATTTGAATAATTGAAAATTCAATAAGCGATAACATGGTATTTCCTATTTTCTGCTTTTGACTGAGAGAGCAAATAGCTCTATGAAGAGAGAGATATGGGGATATATTCGGATATTGGTAAATATTGCAAGTCTATAATAGAAGGAGGCCTCATATGTATACATATTCAAAGTGATGATGAATAACGATATTATTATATTGTGTGTGTGTGTATTGTATTGAAAGAAAGTTCAAAAATTCTTCAACTTGTTGCTGCTGGGTTGAAGGTAAAATAAAAATAGAATTCCCATACTCTGAGGAATATTATTTTCAAAGGAATTTCGGGATAAAAAGATTAAGAGGAATTTTCAATTTCAGTTGTGACACCTGACACCAGTAACACACATTTTATACATAAATATACAAACAAAACTTGACATTTGAATAAAATGTATGGAAAGTTTTGAGGTTTTCTATTTTTAGATGCTTCAATTATTGGCATTCAGTGTAAAAACATTAAATATGTAGAAGGATCTTTTATTTTTTGCACAGAACAGAAACCAAGTAAAAAATGTCGACACTGCGAAAAAATACTGAAAACAATTTACAGTACATAAGAACAATAAAACAATAACCAAATGTAAATAATAAGTTAGACACGATAATTGCCTTTCACTTTTTTATTTTTGCATTAATATTTTGTTAAATTGAAGTGAATTTCATTGCTCGGTGGTGTATTCGAACAAAGCATTAAGCCCGAACCACACATGTCTCGTTTGGTGCGTTGTGGTTGGGGAGTGGTTTGTTGTGGAGTGGTATGTTGTGGAGTGGTATGTTGTATTGTATTTTGTCGGAGATGAGTCAACGAAAAATCTCGCAAATCAGAATCTCGCAATTACGAAATCCCGCTTTTCATAAGAGATAAGAAGAAAATAGCATATTTGCAACTTTAACGATCGTGCGCAAAATGTTATCAGGCACCTAAGAACCGCCATTTTCAATTAAAAAAAAAAAAAAAAACAAAAACACAAATTAAAGTGGCACCGTATTGTGTTGACAATTTGTCTCAAATTTTCAATTTTTTCAGTTAAATTCCGATTTACTTGTTCAGTTTGAAGTTGATTTTATGCTGTCATACAACAAAAATTAAAAAAGCTATCACAATATTGCAACTTTTACGGAAAACCATTATTTGACGTGAAGTGAGCATTGACATTTTCGATTTTCAAGAAAAAAAAAAAAAATTATGTTGTATTGTGCAAACTTGTGCTGCTTAGGTTAAGTTAGATTAGCGTAGATGTCAGCTTGACACATTTAGACCATGAGTTGGTCCATTGTGATACCACATGAATCAGGTAGATTTTATCCCAGTCGTTGAACCATTTAAAGCTCTTTACGAAGCGTGCGAGACTACTAACCAGCCTTGTTGTGAGTTTCGCCCGAACAAAATTTACGTTTTCCGCCTTAATGCTCTTTCGTTTGCCTACTAAAAATAGGTATCTATGCTTGAAATTTATCTTCGCAATAAGGGAAATTTTCGGAACATGACATATTTTACGGGTGAAACTCACAAAAGGCGAAAACATTTTCCGGTTGAAATGTTGTTTGGGCAAAAATCACAATAAGGCTGAATGTCCATGTTTGCCAGATGGCCAGGATCATTATAGTAGAACTCTCCTAGATTTAGCCTACGTCTTTGAGATAGAGCAGGCCATGTACATGACCTTTTTTATCGCCAAAAGATCCGTCTGGAACACGCTACAATGGCTAGGAAGACGGAATGAGAAGCTTAAATTAAGTCTGTCTACACATCCTAGACCATCTGTATAAAAATGGATGAATTAATCTTCCAGGAATGTCAAGTCCTCCAGATGGATCTGGAGGGATTATAACCTGAAAGTTTTTATCGAACTGTAATTGTGGAATGGTGTAGTCTATGTTACTTGGTATATTGATCCGAATGAATTCAGAATGGTGGAGTGGCCAATTACCATTGTTGGTTCACTGTGAGGAAGCTTTAAGACGAATGGCTGCGTGCTTGCAGCCGGCGGAGGGAGCCGTGCGAAGTACTCCACCCATACACTTGCAGGCTGAACGCTGGACCTTGTTTAGTTTTTCGCTGTTTGTTGTTTTATCTAAATCAGTCCACCATACTGTTACACCGTATGTTAGAATCGGTCTGATTACCGAAGTGTATAGCCAATGGGTAATATGGGGTTGCAAACCCTATTTATTTCCAACGGCCTTTTTGCATTAAGAAGAGTGCCACTGTGGCATTTTTGACATTTTTATTCCTGCCGACTAACAACGAAAGAGAGCTCAATGTAAAAAATATCAAAACTTTTCAAATCCACTAAGTACATCGCGATCATGGCATATTTTTTTTTTTATTTCACAAGTCATGAGGACGGGTTTTAAGTCCCATTTTGAAATTAATTTTGAACTCTATAAAAATTCTTTAAATCCCAAAGCTTTTGTGAGGGCTCTTCGAATTATTTGTACAAGACTAATTGATCCAACCAGTCATCCAGACTAATAAATTAAAATTTAATTAAACATAAATATTTCATCTCTGCTATCAGCACTTGACTTGACTCAACACACAGAGATTTCCCCAAAAAGAAGTTAATTACAATGCAAATAATATGAAAGTCGTTAAGTGTAATCGTATCATAAACTGCTTTATTATTCTTTGGTTCAAAAACAAAAAATGTTACACAATTTTTCCTTGCAAATTATAGTTTTGATAATTCAATTGGTGTGGCTCTGTTGCATTTTTTTCCACTTCAATTGTTCGCAAGCAAAAATTATTATTATCCAAAATATATTTCCTGCACACTTACACCATTGTATGTAGGTAAGGTAGATATAGGATATGCTCGTCGTGGTGTATGCTTATCATATGTATTGCTCATCCGAAAATATCAGAGTCTCTTTGCGAAACCACAGTTTTGAAACAACAGCACGTCATCAGCATAAATAATGGATTTTCAAATGATTTACAGCACACTTTTTGCTCATTGGAGTAGAGTTTAAGCAATAAATAACCTCCGGAAAAGTAGTATGCCTGTGGGAGACTGTGGAGAGCGAGAGTGCAGATATGTTTTGATAAAAATCAACAATATTTTGCATTACAAGCAAAATAAACAGCAGTACTAGTAGAGTTTCCTCTCCTTCCGGCTCGGCTTCTATACGCAATTTCACAGACATTAAGAAATAATATCTGAAGTTGGCTTATAAATGGTTTTATATTTTCCATTAATGGGGCATGTATATTTAACGGAAGCATGCAAAGGTTAAATATTTGATGTGCAAGCAAAAGTTTTAGATAGATGCTCAATTGAATATTTTTTACATTTTCTCTCTCTCTCTCTCTCGATCTCCCTCGCTCTTGGTGAAATTTTGTTTGATTTTGAATAATAAAATCCATTCAATCAAATTTTGTGAATTAAATTTTATTTGTGGTTCATTGAAGGGTACTTCCTGCAGAGATCTTCCTGTACGAAATGCATTCTAAACTCGATTATGTCTAACCCCAAATTGGGTTTTTGGCAATTGATTGATTTAATTTTCATTTAAAGCATTTGTTACAATTACTTTTTTAATTTTATATTTTGTATCTAGTCAAAAAAAATGCTTCGTTTAAAAGCTCAAGACATAAAATAAGTTTTTTTTTTAGAAGTTAGTTTTTTTTCAGAAACCTTGGAATGTTAAAAAAATCTTATAAACACCATAAAAAAACACATTTTCGATAGAGCTTCTTTTAAGAAACTTACAAGCTTTAAAGAATTTAGCATTCTCTTTTTAAGGACAATTTGAATTTGTTATAAGTTTTGAATAAAATACTCGTAACAACAACAACAACTTAGACTGATTTGCTTTACACTTTTTAGATCCCTAGTCCCTGGTTCTACACGAGCAGTCACTTTATTAAATAATTATTTATTCATTTTTATAGGAATATTTACGCAAATTGATTTTTTATGGAATAAAAATAGCTTCGAAAAAACTTGCTACAGATAAATAAAAAACAAGCTTTATACAAGTTAACTTTTTTATTTTAAGCAATATGAAAAACAATAAAATAAATTTAAAAAATTGGTAGTCTTATAAATAAGTTTCGAAAAAAATGTCGTCAAATTCATCAGTAAAATCTAACAACCCATCATCATAGTCATAGTCAAAGTAAAACCAAGTGTTTTTTATTTTATTTTCTTATAAAATGATTTCGAAAGTGTTTATTAAAAAAAACAACACACACACAAGCTTTATAGAAACTTTATGGAAATTGATTGAATTTCTTTTCATTTTCTTATGTATAACTGTATTTTTTTCAAATTTCTGATATACTTAACTTCCCGCGTGGAAAAACGGCAAGTTTTTTGCAAGTTTAGGCGAGGCCCTAGCAAGTTTTCGGTAAGGAAAACATGGACGAGGAAAACCTGACAGACCCCTAATAGTGTCTCGCTGAGAACATTTATTTGATAAATTACTGGTGAGGCTAAAAGCAGGATCTTATTATATCGTAAAAAAAAAATTTGTGCAAATTTCAAATTAGGATTGGGAAACAGTGTGTCAAATAGTAAAATCGCAACTGCAGACAAAACAGACGAAGACAGAGCCACAACTGATTTTGACATTTCTCAGAAACCTGTTCTTAGTTTTTCTACCTAAAAGAGCGACTGACAGCTTCTAGCTTTGACCCCCATACTGAAATGGTTAAATGGAAAACCATGTAAAACAAAATATTAGAACAAATCTATAGTTTTTAATAGTTAAGGCTTAGGCAGAATTTAACTGAAGAGGCAAAAAGGTTCATAACTGGCGAGGGCCTAGTGAATGCCTCTAGTGAACCCTTGTTAGTAGCTTTGAAAAACTTGCCAGGGCCTTATTGAAAACTAAACTAGATTCTTTTTCCAGGCGGGTTTATTTGTGAAATTTATCAGTCCAAAAGCAATATTGAAAAATATAGTATTTCTACTGAATTTTTGTGACAAAAATCATTTCCAATTTTTTGAGGGAGGATAAGAATTTTGAAAACAATTAAACTACACACATAATCAGAAGTTGGAAACATAAATGTGTTTATTATTCATTTTACGAGGTGAGTATAATGCATAGGACTTTTTTTCATTCGAAGTGAAATTTAGGAGTTAATTAGTTTCCGAAATATTAAGTGTAAAACAAAAAAAAAGGACACGGGTAGAATTTCACGTTGGCGTTGAATAATGCATCAAAATTATTCATAAACACTGCCAGTCTTCGGCTAGTATTACTTTGCTAAATGTTTGCATGAAATAAATTTTTAATAAAGCTAAGTACTATGAAATGATTAATTGCGATGAAATTTAAGACCGACAAGTATGCTTAAAATATATCCAATGAGGAAGAGAATCACTTGAGATTAATTAACATTGATTGATTTACTGAGAGGATATATAACCTTCAGGCATTAATTGAATGATTGATCGAAAACATGCAACTCGAAGGCAAATAAATGTTTTATTTATCATCAATGAAGGTTAATTTAATAGCACTTAGATCTTAGACTATTACACTTAAAATAATCAGATTACTGATTTAAAAAAAAATCAAATTGAAATACAAACAAAAAAAATTAAAAATGGAAATTAAACAATTACTGCCTTATTCATAAACAAAAATTTAGGGAAAGTACACCATGGAATAAGAATTTTCCGGACTCAAAATAAAGGCAATCGCTTACTGCTTCATTTGAGCCCGGAAAATTCTTAATTCATGGTGTATTTTCCCTAAACACAAGAGCTCAAATAACCACTTTTTGTTTATGAATAAAGGCAGTTAATTTTTAATTGACTCAAATAAAAATAAAATATGCAAGTCTTTCAGTATAAAGTTTTCCCGAAAATATTATTCTAAAATACGCACTAGGCGTTTGTGCTTACAGAAATTTTGAACTGTTGTTGTGCATTATCATGAATGTTTTTATTAAAAATTAATACGTTTCTGATGAAAGAAAGTTTTTAAATAAATAAATGCTTTTCATAAATTTTTAAACAAAACATCTTGTTATTAAATTTCTATCAGACGCGTAGATAAAAGCAAAAGATTTTTATTGAAGCGTAAAGCAATAACCTTCTTTTTGATTCAAAATGAAAATTCTGTAGGATAAAATTGGATGCTATCGCAAACCAGTGAAGATGGGAGCATCTACATATATAACATATCTGAAATTTAAAAATACAATTTCGTAGCCTTTAAATTGAAACTCTCTGCGTGCATTTTGGTCAAGCTGTGATATCTCTTCTCAACATAATATAACAATTTAAGTTCTGTAACATCTCTCCAAGTGCTACCAATCTTAATCTGTTTTTAAATTAAAAAAAAAAATTTAAATAATAATCTAGTTAAAATCAATAAAACTGCTAAACAAGAAATCAGAAATACAAAACCACTACTTTATAAGGCTTCATACATTTATGAACAAAAACAAAAATATTTGGGAAAATTAATTTTAATTAAAAAGATAGACCCCTAAAAGTAGATATACACAGACAAAATTCAATCATTTAAAAAAGATAAAATTAAATTAAATGTGAATGTGATTGCTTTGTTGTATAATTAAAATCATTTTTAGAATTTCTAAAAACCCTTTTACATAAAGATCGGTTCAGCGATTAATTTTATATGGCTGCTTATTCATACGTACAAAAAATTATAGGTATATAGTTATGTATATACGGTTTACAGTTTTTGGTTATTCAATTTGTTTTGTCTTTTCCATCATCGTTATATCAAGTTTGATTAACATCTCGAGTTGGTATAGAATTTTCTTACACATGAAAAAACTCATAGCTTTGCACAGGGTATCTGAAGGGTAAAGTCTCAAATTTAACGTGACACATTTCGAGAGGTGAAAAGTTGGACGAATACAAGAATAAAATTGAATGGAAAGCGAGACCAACCATTCATTAGGTCATTGTTCATTTTTCAATAATTGTATTAAGTTTTCTACTGCAAAATATTCATTAATTAAAATTTAAGCTTAGTTAAATAAAAGCTAATAGGAAATTGCTCATTTTTGGCCAAGAGTGTACACGAACGAAATTGGTGTCAAATGAAAGGTGAGGCGTTGAGCTTATTATGTGAGTTAAATATTTTCAAAATCGTTAATGGGAAAGTCGAGATATTTGAGCTTGAAGTTGCATATTGTTATAAACAATTATAAATAATTGTTTATAACAAGAGAAATAAATGCCGTAGAAAAATGATTTTGATATTAAATGAAAGGTATTTTTCTTGTCTTTAAGACAATACTAAAATTATTTTGCTATCATAATAAGCTCAACGTCACCTTTCATTTGACACCAAATTCGTTCGTGTACACTCTTGGCCAAAAATGTGCAATTTCATATTAGCTTTTATTTAACTAAGCTTAAATTTTAATTAATGAATATCATTTGACACTAAACTCGTTCGTGTACACTCTTGGCCAAAGCTCCATAATTTTTTTTTTTAATTTTATTTTTTTTATTTTTGAAACATTTGAGTTAAAAACGAATTTCGAAAAAAAATCAGCATTTAAGCTTATGAAATATCGAATGAGAAAGTCGAACATAAATTTAAGAAAAAAACCGTTCAACGGGGGGACGTCTAAATAAAGTATTATGGAAAAATCAAACTTTCTTATTTCCACACAAGAAAAAAGGAGCCATTTTCAAAAAAAAAAAAATAAATAAAAATAATGTTTTTCCTTTTGGCTTTTTAAAAGTTGTATGATAGGTACCGTTATTTTTGATTATAAAATCAATTTCGATTCGACAATGTGAACAAAAAACCACTAAGCTACATGGTTTAAAAGAATCGATCACAGCATTTTCAAAATATGTAATTCACATTTCAAAAACAAATGTTTTTTTTTTTTAAACCGAAAAACATTTTTTTTTATCGTAAAAAAAATTTAAAAAATCAAAAGATTTTTTTTTTGTTTAATTGAAAAACTTTTTTTTGTTTTTCAAAATTTTGGTATGTTTAAATTTTTTACAACGACTCCTTAAAAAAAATAGATCGAAATCAACAGTTTTCCTGCATCCATAGCTTGAAATATACATATATAGCGATATACAGGGTGACTAGGTATTAGGTGTACCAAAAAGCTAGAGCGAGTAGGTTGGGTAAAGAAAGGGGGGTATATTTCCCTCCGTTTAGGCGGGAGGGGCAATTTTCTAAAAAACTGACTTAAAATAGACAAAAATTAAAAGCAACGGTAAAACTTAAAATGCCATGCTATATCTTTTTGAAAAGCCAGAAATCTTTTCTTTAATTTTCATTTTAAATAAAGTTTTGTTAGTGAATAGTTTTTGAAAAATTAATTTTCAACCTCGAAATTTTGAAAAAAAAAAAAAAATTTTTTTTAAATGCTTAACAATTTTTTTTCAAAAAATTAAGCATAATTTTTGTTTTCAAAATTCAATGCTCTTATTAATTTTCAAAAAAAAACCGAAAACGGATGAAATTAAACAAAATGAGAAGTACTTTTCTCCAAGAAAAACACTTTTTTTTGGTTTTTTCAAGTTTGATCCCTTCAAGTCAATTGTTAAATCAGCGGATTATCCATTTTTTATTGCATACTATCCGGTTTTTAGCAAATAATAAAAAACAAAAACTAGGGAAAACCAAAAAATGTGCTTTTCCTGGTAAAAAGTACTTTATTTATTTTTTTCTAAACTGATGCTTTTACACAAGAAACAAAAAGAAAAGGATTTAGCACCGCACCGGCACATTAAATTCGGGGCCAACCAATAAATACTTATTTTGACACCACAAATTCCATGCGTCCTTCCGCAATTTTCAGACTTCAATCTTAGGTTCAAAAAATTTATCAAGCTCAGTGCCTCGTCAGAATTTTAAAATCGCTTGTATGCATACATTATGGTGGCGCGACTATTGGCCTAAAATTTCATAATGGAGTTTTGACCCTCTTGTGTGGTTATAACCCGCAAATCAATCGTCCAAATGTGGACTTTTGACTCTTCGCCATGACTGAAATTTACCGAATAAAAAAATTCACAAATCAAGAAAAAAAAAAAAAATTCATCGGCATCGACATACCTCAACCAAAATACATAGACCCTTTTTTCAAATTTCCTTCCTAAAGATTTGTCAACATTTAAAGAATTCCTAAAATCGAAAACCCCCGTATAAATTTCAATAGGAACATTTCTTTGTGTATTTTTGCTTTTTTTTTCTTCTCTCCTTTCGAGCAAGGACAACTGCACATACTCGTATACACTCTATACAATAATAAGGCCAAGGTTGAAAATGGGAAACTATTTTTTTTCTTTTGTCTTTTTTTTTTCAGAATATTTAATTTCAAGGAAACTAAAATTCAATAAAGTGTTTACGGCAATGGCTTTTATTTTTCCTTTAGGTAGTAGGTACTAAAGGAAAATAAAAATTAAAAAACTTAACTCAATTCTTAATGGAATCAACAACAACAACAACAACAAGAAAAAATAATAAAGTTGAAACCTACTTACGTTTCACAATTTACATTGAAGCTTCGAGAAGTGTAGAAGGTACGAATTATTTGTTTTTCTTAGTTTTCAAAACTCATACACTTTCCTATGTGAAAATAGAATGGTATGTTTAGGTTGAAAAGCAGGCAAGTTGGTATAGATCCAGGTAAGTATCGGTCGGGGTGCTATAGCTGTGATGCTGGGGTACACTTTTATTTCGTATTTCACAAGAGAAAACTCAAACAAAATTTTCTTTCATTAAAAATAACTTCAACAGTTACTGAAGAGCACACAAAAACACGGTGAAGTAAAAAAAAAAAAAAAAAAAAAAAATATTCAACTCTCACTCTTTAGCTAGCTTATGCTTGATGGTAGTATAAGTACTCTGTAGCTAGAGGTAGTTATTTAGAACAAAATTTGTTCATTACAATTTTTCTTTTTCTTCTTTTTTTTTTTTTTTTTTTTTTTTAATTTATAGGTAAAATTTGTAATTTAGAACAAACTTTCTCTGTAACTCATTTTGCCCAGCATTCACTTGAGTATATGTGGTTTACGAGCATAGAACGCCACTACATTAACACATGTGGCTAAGTGCTTCAAGCTGTTTCTGCTAGTAGTGCTGCTGCTTCTGAAAAGGATCGTTTTCACTTTCATTTATATTTCCACTCAACCACCATTGACACTAATTTTGAATTAAAAAAAAACATTAAAACAAAGAAATAAAAACTGCATTGCTAAACGGATGGGGCTGGCGGGCAGGCATGGGATTTCCCGGTTCGAAGGACCTTTTTACGTTTTAAGAATCACTCAAAAGACTCATCTATCTCATCACTTTTCACATTTTCTTTGTGTTTAAATGGCATGACAAAATTATCATTCTAAATGGGCAATTATTCACACAAAGACTTTGCAATTTTTATTTATTTTTTAATTGACATAAAAAATGACTCTAAAAATTAATATCATCACCAAAAAACAAAAACAACAATAACAACAGCACAACTAACAGACTAAACCGCACTAAAGTGGTATTTTAATTATTCTTTTTAAACGGATGTTTACATTTCGAAGCTTTGAATCCTCCCGACGAATATACGACTACAAACACGGATATAGGAATTATTATACTTTTTGCACCACAACACTTTTAAAAAGGTCAAGAAGAAAATTGCAAAAGACTCACATAAAAAAAAAAAAAAGCTTCAACCTCGCTCCTTGATATCAAAACGATGGATCATAGCCAAGAGACACCGAAACAAGGAAAACGAAAATTTAATCCATTGTGAGTCAAGTTTTTTTTTCTTGTGAAGGACCTCAAAAGAGGGAAGTGTTTGAATCCACACTTTTTTCTGTACTCTTTGAGAAAAAAAAACCGACACCAAAAACTATGGTTTTTTATTTTTTTTTTTTTTTTTTAGTTTTGAATTTGGATAAATTTTCAACTTCGAAATGCGGCCTCGTTATGTGGTTGTTGGCTCACGACATTTATCACGGGCACACTATTTTAACACGTCAGGATTTTATTTCGCAGTGTGTGATACATACCTCCACCGCCGCGCGATGGGTATAGTAAAAAAAGATAAAAAGGAACGAAAAGTATTTTTTAACAATCGAATTTAAGATACATAGTGAGTGTGTGAAATTTTGTTTTATCAACAATCAACAATGCGACAGCCAAACCACCCGTTTCAAAAGTCACGATAAAACTGAAAAATTTCGGTACTAGCTTTTCATGAGAAATTCTGATGCGCAGCATCCTTTTCGTCAAGGATGGAGTGCGAGAGGGAGAGTTGTGGGGGGGAGGGGGAAGGGAGACTGCGTTGGATAGTTTCAACGTAAATCGTGGTGGGTTTGAAAGGCGAAGATGAAATGAATGTGGATTCTGTTAAAGGAAGGACGATTTGCAGATTGAGCAGATTTGTATACAAGTTTTTATCACAATTCAAAGGAGGCTAAAATATTGTCCCTGTAGAATTCCGTTGAGGTAGTTCTTCCAAGTATCTCATGAGGCGTAGATGCTTTCAAAAATAAAACTGTAAGGCAGTGTTTTGCAATGATATAAAGGATTTTTTTTTAATGTCAGATTGTCAGACTGGCTGTGGGATCTTAGCACTCTATATGTGAATTATTCGCAAAAAAAGTTCAGCAAAAGGTCATTAGAGGTCAGAGAAACATTCTACCCCCCGAAGGCTGGTGGGGGAAATTTCTGAAAAATTAAATTCTAAGGAATAAGTGCCAAGGAATAAATTTTTCTCGAAATATTTCGGTGTATAGGGTAAAATAGGGTAATTACTAGAAATGATATCAGATTTTTAAAATCATGTAATTTTGTGGGTATGTTTTAAGGGTTAACTTTTTCTTCAAAAAATGTTGCTATTCATAGAGTGAAATGGGGTAAAAAACTAAAAAAGTATTTTTTGTGTTTAAAAGGTATTGCTTAGTGTTTGTGTAGGGATACATTTTTTTTTTTTCAAAACTTTGCTACCCATAGCGTGAAGTAGGTTAAGAACAAAGTGCTGTTCGTTTTAAACGAAATCGTTTGGTTTGGAAGGCTAATCCCAGGGAATGGCTTCGTTTAAATTATTTTTTTTTTTCAAGATTTTGATATTTATAGGTTAAAATTGGATAAAAACAAAAGCGGTTTCTGATTAAAGGGATGGCTTAAGAAGTTATTTTTTTTAGTCGAAATTCTATAGGGTAAAAGGGGGTGAAAACAAAAAAAAAGTTGCATCGGATTTAAAACATTCTTTTCAAAGATTGTTCTTATGTTATTTTTTGGCTTGATTTTTTGAGTTGTTTAATATTGAAAATTCGGAGTAAGACTGTTGAAAAAAAAATCCTTATTCAATAGGAACGAAACACATGCAAAATCCAACTGAAAATGACATTAGAATTACCCTTTAAACAAAGGAATATTTTTTTTAATTCGGATGCCTCTTATTTGTTTTTATCCAAATTTACCCTACAGAGAGCGAACTTTTGAACAAAAAATAAGAATTACAAAAAACAAAATTATTTATAGGGTGAAATAGGGTAAAAATAAAAAAATGCTTTAGAGTTTTAAGTTTAGAAAGAGTTAACTCGCCAAATTTGAGTTAACTCTGGATTTACTTCGAGTTTGTTAGATCGATCTGCATGAAATCTTTACCGAAAAATTATTCTAATTGATAAAAACTTTATGCCCAGAGTTAAATTACTCTGGTTTAACTCCTTAATGAAAAATTTGGACTAATAAGATGGACTTAAGGATCACTTTGGTGTAACATATTTTTCGAAATTTAGCTAATTATGCATGTATAGCGTGAAATGGGGTAAAAAATAAGAATGGTATGTGATTTAAAAAAATCAATTTCTTTGCTTCTATTAATTTCCATTTTTATGCGCGGGAAGTGTTTCAAAGAAGATGTGACTCTCAAATTTGCCCTACGGGTTCGGCAGAAAATTTTAGGTGCCCTCCATTTTTTGACGATAACACACACATAGGAATGCTTGAGAGTTGTAGGTCATTAGGTATTGGTTCTCCACGTGCTTGTCATGCCACCAAATTAATTTATTTTTTTATTTATTTAAATTTTTTTTTTTTTTATTTAACCTTCAATCTTTCCGGTGTTTTTTTTTTTTTTTTGGTTTTAAAGAAACATGTACATATATCAACATCAACGAAACGACAATTCTCTTCCTCTCATGCATGCAATGTTAAAGCATTTCTTCTCTGCTTGTGCTCTGTAACTTCTATTCTTGTCTTTTCAATAGCGAGCAACATACTGAAAGTTAATTAATTCAAACTTGTTGATCCTTAAAATAACAATGTGTTGCCTGCCATCCATCAGGCCCTCTTGCATGCTGAACATATACAAGACCGAAATTTCCATCCAAAAGTAATAAGCAACAAGAAAAAAAGAAGACAAAAAAAAAAAAAAAAAAAAAAACAACCCTCATAAATAAACATGCAGTCACGTACCTAAGTACTAATTCAAATGAGGAAACGAATAATAGCTTCTTAAATATGCATCCCGTTTCCAATACTCCCATATACATACATACGACGGAATTGATAAAGCTTCTTCCTCATGGATTAGACAAAAACAAAAAAAAAAAAAAAAAAAACTTCAGCAATCACTCTGGACCGAAACGTTTCTTGCCAAATCACTCCTATGGGAAGGACCTAGAATCGTTCCCAGTAATGACATTATAACGATAATAATCAACAAGGTGTGTATTCGATGAGTGTGTTTGGACAGTGATAAATCACCCTAAAGCACTGGGGCTATCCTTTGGGATTAGCTAAATCAATCCCATATCCCTTTTCTTCTGATAGTGGGTTGTGTGGCTGCCTGCTATACATAGATTGCAGAGAGTTTGTTTGTTAATTTAAGTACTTTTTTGTTCGCTTATTTACTATTTAAGCAACTTGTCAGCAACTGATACAATTCACAGTAATATGTTTGTTTTTTTTTTTTTTTTCTTCTCCAGAATAATTCTGATAAATGCCAATACAATGATGTGCGTCAACGTCATAGTCATCGTTCTTGTTGTCGCTTTGTGGTTTGAAGTGTTAAAAAAAAAAAACAAAAAAAAACTTTCAATGTGTGTGCCATGGTACTACATAATTCAGGACCCGAAGCACTAAAAGTCCTTCCTGTAGTTTATTTAAGGGTATAGTGTCAGGACGGAAGTTCCCCTTTTTTATTCTTGTATTTTTTTTTTGCGTTTTTGGGTCGATAAATTGGCATTCGATTATTTGCGATTTCAACGTTCGATAATGGTCCTGAAAGGGAAACGACGAACCATAGAGATTTTAATCAGATATTGGAAAACCAAAAGCGTTGGTTTGTAGCAGGGAAGTCCTATCTATCTGTGGGTAAGTGCTGTAGATCTATGTATGTATGTATGTGCATATATAGAAAGAGCTAAGAGAGAAGAGCCAATAAACCATATACTTTTTTTTATTTTTGCAAGCCATACATTTTTTCAGCTTGTGTTGAATTTACATGACTGACAACATGATGTTAAAATATCTGTCATTTTTTAAAAAATATAATTTTCAAGATAAACAGGGTTTTTTTTTAAATCGAAGACGTGACATAGTTCATAGTTTAAAACAAAAACATATTTTTTATGAGCAGAGATATGACGTTGGACGTCTTAGCACCACTCTTGGTGGAATAACCAGAATATACAAAGAGCACACGAGGAAGAGGGTCTGACTTGTGCATTCACTTACCACAAACGTCAAAAATCATTGGTCCTATGCCATCCAAAACAAAAGATGCATATGCGAAAACTCTTTAGGATAAACATAGTATCAAGAGCATCAGCGAAGAGCGAAGATTATGAAGCCAGGAGCTGGGAGGAGAGGAGGACCCTGCTTAGGGAAAAAGAAACCGAATGAAGTCAGCGAAGGAGGACTATTCAACCAGAAGAAGGGAAGAAGGGAAGAAGAGAAGATCCTGTTTAGAAAGAAGAAAGCGTATGAAGCCACCTGCTAAAGGAGATAGAAGCTTCTACGTTTCTTGTTTTAAGAACCCACTTTCAATCAATAAAGATCCAGTTCAACCACGCAGCATAGATACAGGGTGTCCCGGATCTGGTTAAAGAATTTTAGGGTGTGGTTCTTGGGTATATTCCAAGAAAAATATCGTTCTACAGTAAAGGTCCATCTCCAATTTTGACTTCCAACCTGGGGGTCTAGCACTTAACTTGAGACAATCGAGTTTACTCGGTTGAATTAAACTAAATAAGGAACTGCCTATACTCGATTGTATCGACTGAACTCGATTGTATCAAGTTACATGCTGGCACCCCAGGTCCAGGACACCCTGTATAGAAGAGCTAGACTTCAACGTTAACTAATAAAGGAAATTTATTATTTGTTATTTTTATGGAAGAACCGGTTAATTACTTGGAACTACCGCGCAAGTACTTAAAGTAATGCTCAAAAGCTTGAAGTACTGCTCAAAAACTTAATAACATGATACTTGGTACTTATATCCAAACACTTTAAAAAATACTGGCACTTGTCTTTTTTTAAAGTTCAAGTACCAGGGTACCTACTGAAGCACAAGTACAAGTTCCAGTACTGGCACTGGTATACTTGTACTCGAAATTTCACAGATCTGTACTTAACTATAAAAAAGCTTAAGAACAACAAGTCTTCCGGTTTTTAAGGAGCTCTTCAAAGAACGGAAGGAATGTTGCAAGAATGCATGCATCAATGATGGGTAGAAGGCAGCATGCCCAATCACTGGGTCTATCAGCTCATACGTCTTGCAACAAATATGGAAGCATATCCCTGCGCATGTAATATGCTAAAATTAAATTAAATTTGGTGCCACAACGGCTCATAAAGAACCAGGGCCTAGTGACTTACAACTCTCAACCATTCGTGTCTGCAAGAATGGAGGGGACCTACAGTTTACTGCCGAATCCGAACGGCTAAGGTGAGCGGAACTTCTATGACAAGAGATACTCTTGGAGGATTTGTTACTTCCTCGCAAGAGGCAGTAGCCCGGAAAAACAACTTAAGGTGGAAGCGGCTGGTATTGAACCTAGACCTCTAGCATGACAGTCCATCGCACTAACCATTACGCCACGGGCTACTACGTGTCTTACGCCCGTCGTTCTGCAATACTTTAATCGGGAAGCACTTTTTCAAAAATGCATCGTCAGAAGCTCTTTATGGCGATAGTTAAATTTGGTATCCTGTGAAAACCAACAGTATGGCGTGAAATAAGGAAATTACCGGTGAATTCTTCAACTAGGAGACAGCTCCTCCAAACTTTGCCAAACATGGACAATTGGACAGCCAGCAATGAAATGCGCTATCATCTGATTTCTTTAAAATCTTTCTCAATCAAATAGTAAACTTGTTGGTCTTGAAGTACACGAGGAAAAAACGACATTAATAATAGCAGCAACTTCAACGTAGTTAAGCAAGAAAAAAAAAAATTGCAAAATTCGAAATTCTTCCCATAATCTAGGATCAAAAGAAAAAAAAATTAATTTTATATTTTGAAATTGGCATTTAGGGATATCATTATCACAAATTTATACTTTGGTTCGATTTTTCAGCCAAAGTTTTTGATAAACCAATTATTGGTGCAAAATTTGTCATCATAAAGTTTTGTAATTGATAACACTTTGAATTCATTAAAAACCTTAAAGAACATCAGGAAAAAAGAAGGTTTGGTGATTCCAAGCTCCAAGGCAATAAATAGCGAATTTGACTGAGTGAGGTCTCCCTTACCTGAATTTTGGTTTATTCGCATGAAATTCAATATTGAAGTTGAAAAAAAAAAAAAAAAAAAAATTTTAATTTTGTTTCCCGGAATCATTTAAAGTTCAAAATACTTTGAAACTTTTCGAATGAAACTTCAAGGATGAAAGATTCTTTTCAATGCGGCGGTGTGATGATTTCGTTTGGTTTCATCTTCAATTACAGAGAAAAATCTCTTTTAAATGTGCTATTCAAAAGGTTTCAAAGACAAACAAACACACACACAAAAGATGTCACACACAAAAAGACACATCTTTCGTCTTTTTTGATTTCACATTTTGCGCTCATTATTAATATACCCACTCACAAACCACACACAAATAACATAAGCTTCATTTACTGGCAATTATTGTTTATTTTTTTTTTGTGCTTTGTTTTTGTCTTTCGTTTTTTTTTTTTTTTTTTTTTCTAACTACCAAAAAGCCAAGGTAGAAACCGAAATATGTCAAGCTAATAATTTTTAAAGCTAATTCCTTCATTCTGTCCACATTGTACGGAACCTGGTTGGTATAATAATTTTATTTCATCCCCGGAGCCAAACAAATGCCATCGGCTTGTCTTCGAAATTCGGCTTTGCAAACAGCAATCAAGGCTGATAAAAATGGCTAAATTAAATATTGTCTCCGCAGTTTCATTCTGGTAATGGCAATTACGATAATCACATAAAAATAATGGCCAAGGATTTTCAAACACAAAAATGTCACCACCCTTATATTTTTCTCTGTAATCTTTTTTTTGTATGTCTTCAAATCCATGCCTCCGATAGTCCTCCGGCACCGTGGCGCGCGGTCCCAGCCGCCCATACCTACACCACCATCATCCCGCAATATGGTTGTTTTATATATCTTTAGAACAGATGAAATGGATTCTGCGATTCTATGGTTCGTGTCGTTCTGTGTTCTTTGTCATCGTTATCGTGGTTTTCGCCGTTTGAATCTTTGAGGTTGGTTTTTCGATCTTAATCATAAATTGAAATTTAACCATCTTATTCAGTGGTGGGTCAATGAGCAGGAAATCGATTCTCAGAAATATCACCATCGTCGTCGTCCGTCGTCGTCCTCGTCGATGAGGTGAGTTACTTTCGTTCTTTTTTTTTTTAAAGATAAATTGAATCTTTTCAACCTTAAAGAGTAGAATGGGGGAGCCAAAGTCAATGAGAAAATAAAACAAAACGGACATTATTTTCCAATTGATTTTTTCAACCATATTTAAATAGGTATGTTTATGTACCTTTTGCATGTCTTTTGAATGTAATGAAGTAAATGCAATTAAATTGTGTAATCCGCGGCTTTGTTGGTTGACAATAAATGACTAAAAAGCGCTTTAGGTACAGATTTAAATACTTTTTAATTAGCCAGTTAAAATACTTAATTCTAACACCTGATGAGTATGTATGAAGATAAAAGACAAGCGTTTTTAAGTGGCACTAAACCACTGACAAACGCGATTCAAACCACAAATTATGTTTGATAACAATGACCATTTTGTTGAAAATGATTTTGTTAAGAAAAGAAAAAATAAAATGGCCATACCCAATTTCATAAGGCAACGACAGACTCACACACACACACACACACACACACACAAGAACGGTTAAAAATTATTATAGGCCTTTTTTCTCCACGAACTATCACGCCGCCAAACTTATTTATTTTTCAGACATTTTGAGCTGGTTTTACAGCCTCTATAAAGCTTTGCAAAAACTTTGTTATGATAATTTTAAGAAAGTAACTGAAGCTTATATTCAATACAGATTTAAGAAGCTTTCTAACGATTCAAAAATATGACAATGTGTGAATATTCAATCATTAAAAAATGCATTAAAGTAACTTTATTTCAATATTTTTATTGAAAAACCCTAAACTAGCAAAACTAAACTATATGGAAATTCTATGGAAGTTGTAGCTTTTTTAAATTATATATATTTTTTTTTTCATTATTTAAATACATTAAAGAAGCTATTCTTTTAAAAATTTCAAAACAAATAAACAGTTCTTAACAAGGAAGAAAAAGAAGTTTTACAGAAATTGTAGCTTATTAATAAAAGAAACATATAAATTATTGGTTGGGATCTAAGTGGACCTATTTTAGTTTAGATCTTTATTTGAATTTATTGAAAAACTACTCACAAGCAAAACTTAGTTTTTTTTTTATGGAAGTTCTACGGAAGCTGTAACTTCTGAAAAAAAAAAAAAGTTAATTGCTATGTAAAATCTTTAATAATATTTTTAGCACATTTATTGTGTACATACATAGGTACAAAAAAAGTACAGAAACAGTTTAAAGAAAAATAAGCAAAATATAACTTTATGGAAGTTCAACGGAATCTTTGGCTTCCTAAAATTAAAAAAATAGTTAAATTGTTGGTAAGGTTCTTTATGGACTACTTTCACACTTTTCTTTCTAACCCAAACAAACCTTTAAATATGCATGCGTCAATCACTTAACTTATTCATTCAGAACAAAAGACATCCTATTTTAATTTTATAAATGTGAAACTTTGTTTGTCTGTCTCTCTGTTTGTTTATCTTAATCTCGGAAAATGCCAAATTGTAATGAGAATTATAAAAGCGAGAGCTTTGGACACCAGGATGAACAAAGGCCATTTTTTTTAATCTAATGCCAATTTAGAAAAAAAATTAAATATACAAAAAAGCGATTAAATGAAAAAAATGAAAAAGTTTTTAACGAATGCGAAGCAAGGCGAGCACGGGTTTGCTAGTCTTTGTATAACACCTGGCCTAATAGTCCATTGAAATGTTACAAAAATTTGGCCGAACCTTGCATTTTGTACAGGACAAAATTTTTTCATGGATCTGTAGGAGGGGGATCAGTGTGAGTGTAAAACCGAGTTTTCGGGGTTAAACTCCCCCCCCCCCCATTTGCCCGCCATTTTGGAAAAGGGGGCGTAAAAAGGTCTTCGCAATATCTTGAGAACCATACATAGCACAAACAAAATTTTTCCATATTTGTATAGAGAATTAAAATCTCTAAAATGTATGTAAACACACTTTTTTTTCGTGAAATTGAAAACAAAAAAGTTATAATCAAAAAAAAGATGACCATTGTCAATAAAAGTATCATTATCTCCTTCTTTTATTTATTTTATATCTTCTTTAAGATAAATTTCTTAGAACAGTCATTTTTTTTTTGGTTTAAACTTTTTTGTTTTCAATTTTACGATAAAAAGGGTGTTAACTTAAATTGTAGAGAATTTAATTTTCTACGCAAATATGGTAAAATTTTGATTGTGCGATGTACGGTTCTCAACCTTTCTATGCCCCCTTTTCCAAAATGGCGGCCAAATAAAGGGGAATTCAACCCCGAAAACTCGTTTTTACATCTACACTGATCCCTCCTATAGATCCATCAAAAAATATTTTGTCCTGTATGAAATGCGAGGTTAATGTAACATTTCAATGGACTATAAATAAGCATTGTATTGTGTGTCAACTTAGTGATTATAGAAGAACTTAAATTAATGGTAAAATGTTTAAAGTCTTTGAAATTAGTTTCAGCTTGCGTTAAGCTCAATCAATTGACAAAGAGTGTTTCTGTTTAATGTTCCATCAAAATTATGTGCAGATAATAACTTCCTGGACTTCTTCAATACAAATGAGGTGTGAAATACACAAATCCAATAGGTATTATATTATTGTTTTTCTATGTATATTAGCAGGGAGTCAAAGAAATAAAATGGTAAATGACAGCAATAATAATAGGGATGCTTTATATTAAAAGGTATATAAACCATCATTGAATAGGTCTATAGGATGGGCATCATGTATAAAATGCTATAGGTGACACGCATTGTGCTCATTTCATTTCATTAAATTGACATCAAACTGTTGTAGGCCTTTGTCAATACGAACCATTTAATCCTCATTAAGAAAATATTATTATCGTCAAAGAAGTTGCGGTAGCTATAAATGTAGTTGAAGACGTTGTAGACTTATCTTATCTATGTATATCTTTCTCTCCCTCTCTTATATTTTATCTTCTTCATTAATCTAAGTTCTTTTGAGAGATAAAATGTGTGGAAACTCTAAGTTATAATCAATAAGTTGACACACAATACAATTGTTTGCTTATTTAGGCCAGGTTTTTATACAAAGTTGTCTTTTGTTCTGTATAAATTGTACGAATAGGTATACATACAACTTTTGCAGAATTATTATTTTTGTGAATGTGAAGTTTTTTTTTTTTTTTTTTTGATAAGACACAGGAGAATTTTTATCTGGGGAGATGATGGTGATAATGACAACGATTATCAAGAAACCCCAAGGAGTGTCTCAATACTTCGATACTAGTAAAATCGATGGATTAAAGAAAAATAATCTACGCCTGACGAAATTATTGAACATACGAAACTAATTTGGAGTTATTACGATATTACTCTACTTAAAATATTTGTTAATAAACCCTTCATAAACTTAGAACTTGGCGTACTTTTAGATCTCATTACTTTTTACGGCTGACTTGTTACATTAACACAAAATCTTAAATTTTCAATTTTCGAATGCCATTGAGGTCCAACACTCTAACTAATCATCATTTTACAGCAAACAATAATAATTCTATGTTAGTGGGTGGATGCCACGCCCCCTGAATGATAAACCCCAAATTTTTAAGTTTTCCTCAGCATGAATTATGAACCCTACCTCTCTACCGAAATTTATAATTCTACAACAATGAGAAGTGCTTCATATAATTGACAACACTTCTGAGAAAGCGGGTTGATGATACAACGCCCCTGAATTTCAAATATCAAATTTTAAATTTTTTTCTTTGCTTGCATTGGAAGCCCTATCGCTCTAGCAAATTTCATCATCCTATAACAATCAGACATAGTTCTAAGAAAGTGGGTGGATGCCACGCCCCTAAATGAAAAATCTCAAATTTAATTTTTGTTTTCCTTACACACATTGCAAGCTCTACCTCTATACAAAATTTCATCATTCTGCAACAATCAGAAAACAATTTGAGGAAGTGGGTGGATAACACGCCCCCTATATGGGAAATCCTAAATTTTCGATTTTTTTCTCTGTCTATAGCACAAGGTCTACCGTTGTGCGAAATTACAAGATTCTATGGTGTCGGGAAGTGCTCCATGCAATTGATAACTATTTTCAGAAAAGTGGGTGGATGCCACGCCCCCTGAATGATAAATTTTATATTTAAATTTTGTTCCTCTGTACAAATTGTAAGGCCTTCCGCTCTACCAAATTTTATCATTCTACAACAATCAGAAGTGCTCCAAATAATTGATAGCAATTGTGTGAATGTGGGCGGATACCACGCCCCCTATATGGAAAATCCCAAATTTTGGAGTTTTTATAGCAAAGTATAGCAAAGCCAAAAATCGACAGCAACACAGCGGCAAAAGGACAAAGCGACAAACGAAACAAAGAAGCAGGGGAACAAAGCAGAGGAGAAAGAGAAGACGAATCGCCAGCAATAAAGCCGCAAATCAGAGTCACATGGCAGCAAAATGGCGAGAGCGGCAAAAACCCGATAAAAGGGCAAATGGACAAAGCGGCAACAGCTAAACTACAAAGCAGTTTTATCTAGAAAACATTCAGAAGTCATTTTTAATGTCCTCCATAATTACTATGAGTGAAAAATCGGTGAGTTTTTAATAAATGAATTTTGAAAATAAAGGCAAAATTAACAGTTTTTTTTATCCCCCATCCCAAACATAAGCTTAAGCAAAAAAAAAACTGACAGCTTTTTGTATTCTTATAAACCTGTGTACAAAGACCTCACTTCCCAAAAATTTGCTGTCGAATCGTCTCTTGGCTAATTTTTTATAAACGAAAAAAAAAATATAACATTTTCTATTCGGTTTTAATTCTTCTTAAGTTTATGTTTCGCAGAGTAATTAGAAACAGAAAACACTTGAAAGTAATTTGCACCAAAAACTTTCATTTCTCGTATACTATACCTACCCAAAGTTGTATAAATTCTCTATTTAACTGTGGTATGCCGGATTTCAATTTGCGGGTATTCTGTATTTCGAGAAACAGACAAAACACTAACGAAATGTTTATTACAGGTGGTGCAGATGTAGAAGACACAAATTATGTCAACAACTCGATGTCGACGACGAGAACGAAAATTTTTCAGTTTACACTGTTGTCGTCACGTATGTATGTTTAACTTGGAAACTATCGCAAATGTCTGCGATTGTCTCTGTGTTTGTTCAAAGCCAATGATATCCTGTGATGAACCTCTGGGAAAGAGCTGCTGGCCGACCGAGTATGGAAAGGAATTACTATATTTACTTGTAGAGTATTATGTTCGCTGTAAACATTAAATAGGACTGGCAGAAGAATATTATCTCATTGAAATCTCTCGAAAATGTCCCATTGACGAGTGCCGATTGGGCTATGCATAGTATTCAGCTGTTTGAGACAATATTGCCTTCGAGGATAGTAATAAATCCTTATTTACAACAATAATAAAGAAACAAGAAGATTTTTAAAAAAATTCAATCATTTTGTTTTTATGTTAATTTTGGTGACAGAAGTTATGATTCGGATCGACAATTTAAGTTATGGACGTATTTTTTAAGGCACGATAATGGAGGGGGGGGGGGGGGTTTTGGTGGACAAAAATTATATATTCCGAGAGAAACAAAATTCTCTGGATTCTCGATAGCGGACAGGGGTCGATTTGGCCTTTAAATGACTAATTATCCCCGAGTTAGGAAAGGCAACATGCGAAAGCGAATCACTCTTAAAAAAAATGGTTCAAAATGGTATAACAATTTGTGTACAATAAACAGCAAAAAATTGAAAGAAAAAAAAAAAAAAAAACAATTCAAACGGACATTTTATCTGCCTGAAAAAATGCGACTTGAATGTGACAGTGTCGCAGAAGTTTCGCTTTGATGAACTCGACCTATTCCTGCACACAAAAGTCAAAATAACATTAACATTACCAGCTTTTCAATTTTGAGGGCAGTTCTATTTGTTCTATTTGAGAGTCAATTATCGTTGTTTTTGAACACAATAATTGCGATTTGCCTTCCGAATCCGAATGGTCATAAAGGCAAATGTTTTTTTTTTTTTTAGAAATATTTAATAAAATATTTACATGATTTAACATAAAGAGCAAAATTAAAAACCACTCAGATAGGGATTCTGGTAGATATAGTCACATATTTTAGGGGAAATTTTATGTCATGTTCAACCACTATTACTAAAATAATTCAAACAATATAATAGAATTTTTTTCAAACTCACCAGGATGTCTGAAAAAGCGGAATTTCATTATGTGCATTATGTTTCATTTGTAGATTTGATGATGATTTTATGATGTAGAGCACTTTCCGTTTTTCTGCAAAAAAAAATAAAATTTGGTATTAATTAAAGAACGGTAATATTATGAATGTAAAAAAGTATATATATCTAAGAAAACACAAATGTTTGCATACAGAGATAGAGAGGGAGAGAGCGATGCCTCTGCCTATTTTAATTTTGTCAGTTTTTGCTTTAAGGCTCTCCAAAACCGGCGCGAAACATTTTATTAAAGAATCGTTTTTTTAATATTATTTAATTTTTTTGATTAATTTAACATTTTATTCCTAGATAAATTGTTTGTTTTCTTAAAATATTTGCTCAAGTAGGGAATTAAATTTTAAAAAACCGAATGTAGGTTTCAAGTTTAACACATCTGCTTCTGAAAGATTTATCAAGCTAAAATCAATCCTTATTCGTTAATAGAATAAAGAAACAGAAAAACATGGTCCTACAAAAATATTTGAATATAAATTGAATAGCTGAGTTTAAAACTTGACATTATGACCAAAGGTAGGTAGTCCAGGAAAAATTAACTTTTACAAGGAAAACATTAGTTAGAGGCTGAAATTTGGCATGGACGTTGGTAAAGAGACTCTTTGAAAATTGAGTCATCGATCCGATGACCGCTAGGTCACTTATAAGGGGTCCAAGGGTCTAAAAATGAGTTTTTTGCAAATATCTCAAAACCGGTTTGTGCTAGAGAAAAATTTTGGTCCTCAATCTTGTAGGTGAAGCGATTTCCTAGTTTTTTCATAGCAAATAACCGTTAAAAAGTTACAGCAAAAGAAAAGTTAAAAAAATCTCTTAAAAGGGGCCAAATGTCATGAAAATGGGAGTTTTTTCAAATATCTCAAAAACAATTTGTGTTAGAGAAAAATTGTAGTAGCCATTCTTAAAGCTCACAAAAAAATAACTTTTCACTTTTTTTATTACATTAATTGTTAAAAAGTTAAAGCAAATCTCATAGTCCAAACATCTCGAAAAAAAGGGGCAAAAAGTCATGAAAATGGGAGTTTTTGGCAAATGGTGGTGAATGCCTCTATCGAAGAATTGACAAATTCTCTAAGTCTTGGCCTGTCATCTTTGCCGTTTGCATTTGTCAAAAAAATTTAAGTCACCTCTATTCCCAACACGCACACAGAAAAAGTGAAAAACTAAAATCACTATTGTTCCTGATTCTCACGAGCTTTATTTAGCCGACTTATCACTACAACAAAATTTTTGATTTTATAGGTTACAAAGGGCAAAATTGTAGCTAGTAAAATTCTACATAACAAAAATTATCACTTTTTTTTCGTAATAACAATCGATTTTCCGAAATGTGGGTGAAATGTGATTAAAAAAAAAAAAATAAAAACAATAATATTGTAACTTTGCGCACATTTGTGGCAAAATCTTTTGATCTTACGAAATTCAATTAGGAAATTGAAAGGGGTTTTGTGTGATGACACACTTGCAGTATAAATAGATTTTAGACCCTTACCCACCAAAATCAAGCTTTTCTTTTGAAGTTGTGGCCTTTTTTAGTCCAAATTTTAAAAATTCCTATTGGTCAGAGAAAGTGTTCAGCTCAAAGTTCTGAACATTTTTGGTTTCAAGCTAAACTCGCTGTATTCAGAATCATTTCCAAAAAAGGCAAGCAAAGTTCCTTCCCTTTGAACAGAACACCTTCAGAATGTAAAATAAATGTAGGTATTTACACATCTACACGAATCAAATATCATATCATAACAGCTTGTTTTTTTTTTGCATTGCAAATACATTGAAACCAAATTCCCTGAAGGTTAGAACTTTTTATGATCTACCTAAGGACATACTCAGCATTAAATTCTTTGATTCATTTCATATGTTAATATGAATGTTTTATAAAGAATTCTTTCTTTGGTTCAACTAAAACAAAATTCTCAAAGAACTTACATTTACCAAAAATACCTTTGCTAGTTTGGGGATGTACATTTTATTTATATTGTACTATTTCTGGAAATAGAGGGTTTTAAAAACAATGTCAAATTCGTATAACTAACCAAATTTGATTTGAATTTATGTTTTTTTCTTTATTGTGCCATTTAAAAATGGAAACTGATAGGACAGCAGTAAAACTATACAAAGAGAAAAGCATAAAAAATAGAGAAGAGGAGGCTAAAATGGGCATTTGTTTTTTGTTGAATAAAAAAAATGACAAATTTTGTACAGAAGCAAACAAGTCGAGTTATATTGGTTCGGAAGAAATTGCATTGTGGGAAAACAATTCCGATGTTTATATATTAACTGTTTAAATTTAAATTTATTGCGAAGATCTATTTGAATTTTGAATAAATCGGGGAAAATTTTCTCCTAAACGGATTCCTTGATGAGGCTAAATTATATGCTGTTTAACTTTGAGGCTCTCCCAAACCAACGCGATTAATCGCCGCGACAAAAGAAAACAACAACAACAACGTGTTGTTTTGTTTGACAAATAAATAAATAAATAAATAAATAATCCCACACCTCTTCCCCCCCAGATCCCGCACGCGCTGGGGTCCATTTACAACCACGTGTTGTTATTGTTGTTTTCGTTCGTCGCGCCGAATAATCGCATTGGTTTGGGAGAGCCTTTAATGTAAAATTATATTTTACTTAATTTTAAATTTAGAGAATTTAGGTACTCTGAAATAACTAAAGATAAGCTTTGAAATTTTATCAATTTTATTTTATCGAGTTTGCTAGGTCGATCCGCATTAACTTTCTACTGAAAAACTGCTTCTTGAGTTAACATATAAATACCTAAATTTGTGTGCAAGATTAAATAATTCTAGTTTAACGAACCACTAAAAAAACTGGGCTTAAGAATAATAAACGAGAGGTAGGTATATATTTTTTTTTTAATTCTGACATTTTTCATTGAATGTTGCCTTAAGAATATCAACATGATGTGCATTTAATTCCACTGACAAACGTCGGTTTTCTATATTTAGCTTCCCATCCTAGAACCTTTTGTAAAAAGCTTAATTTTAAAAATGACTCATTTCTACCCCAATCTCCCTTATCTGACACAGGCATTTAGTTTTTCAAGCTTTTGCCTGATTTTTGCTTTACGAAGCGCAACAAGCCCATTGGACTTGATAGAGACGTCCATAGGGCCAGATGCAGCTCATTGCTTATAATGATGTTCAATGAACGACGAGGACAATAGCCTAGTTCGTATAAGTCTTTTACTCTTACAGTTCTTGAGGATGACCTGACTCGAGAAACAACATTCACTTCATATTTCATTCACCTGAAGTGTCCTCTTGGAAAAATATGAGAAAAATTCTTTCTTTTTTAGTTTTGTTTGGTTATTGTGGGCACAATGGTGAGTATCTTCATTTATCTCTAATAAAAGAGCTATTATGTTACCATTTCAGCATCGATTTCTAAAGAATGGAAAATGATATTTGTTGGAAGAAATTGCAGTTAACTGAAAGTGCACAGTTTGCTTTGTTGAATTTTGAACATTGTTTAAGGCTCGGGTTTGGGAAATTGCAAATGGTAGCAAAAAAAAAAAAAAAAAAGAAGAGAATATGGATAGAAAAAAGTGAAGAAGTAGCAGGAAATAAAGAATTTTTTTTTTTTGTTAAAGCTTTTAAATTATTTATGAGTTATGAAATAAACTCAACCTTTTTGTATGCAATTTCGCAAATAATAATCACAAGCAAGATAAGTCCATAAGTCTTTAAGCAGGGAAGATTTAGTTTACCGATCGTTGGAGCATTTTGGTGTGAGTTGGTTGAGAATGGTTTCAATCAAAATGGAGAGCTAAAAAGTCAATTTCAAATTTAAAAAAAGGAGGAAATAGTGTTTCGAATATAAACATAAATATAAATATAAATATAAATATAAATATAAATATAAATATAAATATAAATATAAATATAAATATAAATATAAATATAAATATAAATATAAATATAAATATAAATATAAATATAAATATAAATATAAATATAAATATAAATATAAATATAAATATAAATATAAATATAAATATAAATATAAATATAAATATAAATATAAATATAAATATAAATATAAATATAAATATAAATATAAATATAAATATAAATATAAATATAAATATAAATATAAATATAAATATAAATATAAATATAAATATAAATATAAATATAAATATAAATATAAATATAAATATAAATATAAATATAAATATAAATATAAATATAAATATAAATATAAATATAAATATAAATATAAATATAAATATAAATATAAATATAAATATAAATATAAATATAAATATAAATATAAATATAAATATAAATATAAATATAAATATAAATATAAATATAAATATAAATATAAATATAAATATAAATATAAATATAAATATAAATATAAATATAAATATAAATATAAATATAAATATAAATATAAATATAAATATAAATATAAATATAAATATAAATATAAATATAAATATAAATATAAATATAAATATAAATATAAATATAAATATAAATATAAATATAAATATAAATATAAATATAAATATAAATATAAATATAAATATAAATATAAATATAAATATAAATATAAATATAAATATAAATATAAATATAAATATAAATATAAATATAAATATAAATATAAATATAAATATAAATATAAATATAAATATAAATATAAATATAAATATAAATATAAATATAAATATAAATATAAATATAAATATAAATATAAATATAAATATAAATATAAATATAAATATAAATATAAATATAAATATAAATATAAATATAAATATAAATATAAATATAAATATAAATATAAATATAAATATAAATATAAATATAAATATAAATATAAATATAAATATAAATATAAATATATCGAGAAATGAAGTTAAACTTGGCAATTGAGATCGTGGAACTTAGGGCGGTAATTACGGAGCGAGTTAAGAGGCTCTCAAGCCCACCAATCTATAAAAGTTCATATTTATGATCACACATAAGACTATTCATGATTAATAAAACCACTCTTAATTTATGATAGGGTCAGTGGCGGATAAACTGCAGGGTTTTTCGGTTCCGGCCCTCCATGGGACCAAAAATATTAAACATTAGTTTACCTACTGTTTGGTTTTCTTCGACCAATTTTGTTTTCTGTTAGTTCTAGCTGACTCTATTTAATTTATTCCCAAAAACCCCATTATTATTTAAAATTCACTTTTTCAGTGCGAAATTAAAGTTAAA
Source organism: Epistrophella euchroma (assembly GCA_947049315.1). Taxonomy (NCBI): domain Eukaryota; kingdom Metazoa; phylum Arthropoda; class Insecta; order Diptera; family Syrphidae; genus Epistrophella; species Epistrophella euchroma. The sequence continues at coordinate 60,625,985 of OX346248.1, forward strand.
CCCTAGTTAAGTCAGCAAATTTGTTGTGTTAACTCTGGATTTAATGGGTCTAAGTGCAAGTTGAACAAACGTGGTTTAATAATTGATGCGTGACTCAGAAATTTTAACGCGGATTAACCGAGCTTCAACGTTGGTTCGGACTATCATTTAATCCGAACCATGTTTAGACAATTGACCCTAAGTAGAGCTGTGTCAATCGTGATTGATTCGGTCTTTGTGACCCGTTCATCAAAATGAATGATTGATTGCAATCACAGTAAATCGACACAATCAATCTCAACGTCAATCATTTCAGTTTTTGAATAAACGACCGAAGCACGCATGTAATGAGTTTTTTTGCAAATATCTCAGAAACGGTTTGTGCTAGACACAAATTTTATTGGACAATATTATAGCTGAAAGTATTTCCCATAAAAATGGTATATATTATTTTTTTCGTAACATTAACCGTTAAAAAGTTACAGCAAATCGAAAAGTCAAAAAATCCCTTAAAAGGGGCCAAAGGTCATGAAAATGTGCTGTAACTTTTAAACGGTTAATGCTACGAAAAAAATAATATTGACCATTTTTGTAGGAAATTGCCACAGCTAAAAAATTGTTGAATAAAGTTTTTCTCTAGGGCAAACCGTTTCTGAGATATTCGCAAGAAACTCATGTTTATAACGTATCACAATCACAAAGACCGAATCAATCTGATTGACATAGTGAACGATTTAATCTTTGACCATAATGATTGAAATAATGATTGATTGAAAAGACCGAATCTTTGAAGCACAGTAAGAATAGTTTTTAGAGTTTTTTGCGAATATCTCAGAAACGGTTTGCGCTAGAGAAAAACTTTGTTCTACAATTTTGTAGCTGGGGTGATTTCCCACAAAAATGGTCAATATTATTTTTTTCGTAGCATTAACCGTTTAAAAGTTATAGCACATTTTCATGACCTTTGGCCCCTTTTAAGGGATTTTTTGACTTTTCGATTTGCTGTAACTTTTTAACGGTTAATGCTACGAAAAAAAATAATATATACCATTTTTGTGGGAAATGCCTTCAGCTATAATATTGCCGAATAAAATTTTTGTCTAGCACAAACCGTTTCTGAGATATTTGCAAAAAACCTCATGTTTATAACGTATCACAATCAAAGACCGAATCAATCTGTTTGACATAGTGAACGATTTAATCTTTGACCATAATGATTGATTGAAAAGACCGAATCTTTGAAGCACAGTAAGAATAGTTTTTAGAGTTTTTTGCGAATATCTCAGAAACGGTTTGCGCTAGAGAAAAACTTTATTCTACAATTTTGTAGCTGGGGTGATTTCCCACAAAAATGGAATATATTATTTTTTTCGTAGCATTGACCGTTTAAAAGTTACAGCACATTTTCATGACCTTTGGCCCCTTTTAAGGGATTTTTTAACTTTTCGATTTGCTGTAACTTTTTAACGGTTAATGCTACGAAAAAAATAATATATACCATTTTTGTGGGAAATGCCGTCAGCTATAATATTGCCGAATAAAATTTTTGTCTAGCACCAACCGTTTCTGAGATATTTGCAAAAAACTCATGTTTATAACGTATCACAATCAAAGACCGAATCAATCTGATTGACATAGTGAACGATTTAATCTTTGACCATAATGATTGAAATATTGATTGATTGAAAAGACCGAATCTTTGAAGCAATCAATCATTGATTGATTCGATCTTTGAAAATGAACGATTGACACAGCTCTAACCCTAAGTTCAATAAAAATTCTTTATTCTGAACAATTAGAACTTCGTTTTAAAAAAATTGTCGTTATTAGGTACGTTTTATTCGTAATTCATAGCTAGGGCAGCAATACAAGTTCAATAAAACGCTATATCAACTTTTATGTCCACTCTTTATTCTCTGGATGTGTTCATACCCTTTTTTGAAAGAAAAACAAACTACGTTACCGACATTTAAGGTTCAAGTCCACACTATTTGCCCACTTTTATATTCACTAATTTACTGGCTAATTTATCGGCACTTTTGGTTTTGTTATTGTTCACCAAGGGAAATTTAACTGCGCTAGCTATGAAATTGCCAATAAAACGCACCTATTGCCTATTAAAGTGTTTCAAGAAAAACACTTTCTCCTATTATTTATCGGTTTAATTTTTCCACAATTGTACAACATCCCCCTTTCCCGCTGGACCAAATCCTGGATCCGATACTGGATAAAGCTCTTCCAAAGAATTCATTCGAAAAGTTTTTATGAACCCCAACTTAAGGGCACTCGATAATAACAGCTCTTAATCATTTTTTTTTTTTCAGAAAGTCAGTATGTAGGCAAAAAAGATTTTCCATAATGCAACAAAAATACTGATCATATTTTATAATTGGAATTAGTCTAAGTACTTATACCTTCTAAAAGAAATGGGGCGGCTATAAGGGTTGTGCGGTCAGCCATCATTTAAAAAAACGCGTTTTAGCCAATATCTCAAAAACGGCTCATTTGTAAGCACACTTTTGAAGGAAATTTAATTATCGTTCTTTTTTTTTAAACTTTTTTTTATATACTTTCAGAGTTAAGGCGCCTTACAGCCGCACCATTATATTTTTATACTAAAAAACAAAAAAAACACACCTAATAATTTCAATCATAAAATTTGATCTGCATATTGTTTGCAAAAAAAAAAACCTCTGCGCACGCCAAATGGTGCTAAATCGCAAATTTTTCAGGCCATGCCAGCTTAAATTTAGAGCGTTTTTGATATTATAGAATCCCAAGTGCTCAAAAGAGAAGCAACTCAACCGATAGAATGAACTTTATCAAAAGCTTTTGATAAGAACAAATCGCAAGCTATCCTTACAATATGGTCTTGGACTAATGATATTAAATATATACAAAGGTAGACTTCATAAATTGTAAGAAGAATAAAAAAAAATTGTAAAAATAAAATTTATAATATTTAACCATAACAGTGGGGATTATCGCGAACAAAAATTTTTTAGGCAATATTTCCCTCGTTCAAACATTGGGAACGTGAATGATGCCAAAAAGTTTCCTCGGAATTTATTGGTATCGGGAATAAATTTTCCAGTGGAATTTGGCTGAATTTGCATTGGATTTTTGTTCGAGGAAAATTTATTCCGTGTGAGCTACACGATAGTAGAAAAATTTCGTGGGAATAAACTATTCCGTGGGAAACAAAATTCCCCGGGGAGATTCCCGATAGGGCCCAATATGTATTCATATAATTTTACTTTTTATCGGAGACCTGGGGCCCTACTCTGTAATTCGTTCCGGAAGTGAAATTTCCCGAAAACGAATGTTTTATACTCTCTTTTTCTAAAGCGGAATAAAATCTACTACTTTCGGATTGACAATTCCGAAAGTGGAAAAATAATTATTCTTTTAAAAATTATAATTTGTTCTTATCCGCCTTGTTTGTTATACGTCTTGATTTCTTAATTTGGCAGATCTCAAAAGAAATAATTTGAGACTCGAAAAAACAATCCGTAAGTGGGAATAGTATTAAGTACTATTTTTTTGCATTTCGAAAGTTTTACAGAGTACCAATTCAAAAGCGGATCGAAAAACATTTTCGAATGGGAATGACTTTCGGAACGAAATACAGAGTAGAGGCCCTGGAACTCGACGAGCTCAGCTTGGTTTCAACCTATATCTACCAATTGGTTGGGAAATACTTACAGTTTTTTTTTTTTTTTTTTTTTTCATATTTTCGACCCAACCACTTAAATTAGTTTAATATTCTTTTATCTGATAGTTGATAAGTTGAATTAAGTCACAACGTCAACAAAAGTGATAATCCATCATCCTCCAACAACAAAAAATACTTTTCATCTGGATAAAATTTTGGAGAAGAACTTCAGAAAATTAACTTGAATAAAACAATAGTTGTTCCAAAACTATCCCTGATCTATGAAGAACGACCGTCAATACTAAAAAACTTACGATGGGGAAATCTTTCATCCATCGCATTAATGTTGAATGAAAAAGATGTCAAAACTTCAGTCGAGAAAAATTCCTCCTTAATCTACACTCTTCTATGGAGTTGTCTGTTGAGAGAACTACTAAGATTCAATTCTGAAAAAAAAAACTGTTTTTAAGTTTCCATTGAACATATTGTTCCGACATTAAAATCTACAAACAGTGCTGAAAATAATGACTTTATTGCCTTATGATAAACTAAAAATACACACCCACCCAGCCATCTCCCACACAGACGTTTGAGTCCTCGAAATTATATACTTTCCGACTTCGTTAGAATAAATAAAGGTCATAAAATGCACACACAGCGAATTGCATCACTCACAAATTCATCTTAAAATGCGGATTCAAGTAAAATGTATCTTTTTGCCATCAGATTGCGAACGAATATGGGAGAATTCACTTCATCCCAAAAGTTGCTTGTTACTCAAGTATATCTTTCGCAAAATGTATGCCCTTCTGTTCCTAACTAAGTGCCTTATATTTCCTTTTCGCAATTTGTCATTTTGCAAAAAAATAAAAAAAAAAAAAAAAAAAAAAAAGATTCTCAAGTTTGTCCTTGTGATATTCAGATAAAATATATCCGACTCTCTTTCGGTGAGTGAATTTTGTGTTCGACACAAAATTGAACTTTTAAACTTTTTTTTTTGTATGGATTCGGTGCCGCAGCACCACAAAATAAAGGCTAAAAAGGCAATACTGAAAATCTGATGGCTTAAAACATTTTACCAAGATGAGTGAAGCGTAAAGAACTTTTTGGCAAACTTCTCTCTATCTCATTATGATATGAAAAAAAAAAGATAGAATATCTCTCTGAAAGATTTTGTGTCTTTTTTTTAATTTTTTGTTGCAATGTTTGTTTATGCGAAAGCAAAAATGTATATGCTCTCTGTATATGACCGACCTACTCGTATCTGTTGAGAAGTTTTTTCAAGTCTATTCCTTTGGTTTTCAGTGTTCTCGGGTTGTTTTTTCTTTTGTATTTGACATGAATTCTTTATCACTCTTCAAAGGAACTTTAAACGTAATTTATTAAAATACTTAAGTATCAGTGAAAAAGTCATGAGCCTTTAGATATGCATCTATTCGTATATGGATTAAGTCATTTTTTACCAGTTTCAAAACTGTCGACTTTTCGAAAGTGGACCAACAGTTTTTTTATTTAAAGTTTATTGACAGTTCCAAAGTTTGGTTTTTGTGAGACTTTGATGGAGTCATTACGAGTGAGCAAATATAGAGAAAAAGTATCTTTCCAAATTGAACATTACATTTTTTTGTGGGCAACTACTTCCTAGAATTTTTTTTTTGTTGTATAGTTGGCAAAGACCATACTTAGATGATATTTAAAAATATAAGTAACCACCTATGGAATTAAAAACTTACCGACTCTGATTTATGTGGAGATGTTTAGATAGGTACTACAAACAAAAAAGTTGTTTACTTAAACCCAAGTATAATATTCGTAAAATGACGAACTTTGAAATTAATAAAAAAAAGTAGTTTTTAAAAGCCCTTTCACACTATCCTACTTGATAATTAACACGTCTAAATACTTGAAAATGTATAGGAATGGTTCTAAAACCATCAGACATTCTATCCCACTTTGGGGTTTGATGTTATGGTTAATCGATTTGTTTGGATGCAATTGTGAAAGCAAAATATGGAAATGATTTTCTTCATATGAATTTGGTAGCCGTTAATAATTCAATCTCATTTTTTTTGACATGTTTTAATACTCGAGACGAGACCAAGGCGACATCAGCATCTGACACAAGACCGTAGTTTTGAAAATGGTAGATTCGGAAGGATAAATTTTAAATAATAATTATACACCAGTCGATCACAACAACTTGCTATAAGTTGTAAACAACAATAGGCGTGTTTTATTGGGAATCTATACATAGTATAGTAAGAAACTCTCAATAAAACGCATCGGCAGTAGCTTGGTTTTTATTTTTCACATTTGGTACACAATTGGACAATTTCTAAGATGATATGTTAATAAAAACAGTCTTAAAAGTTAGTTTTTATAAGATAATTTATGAAATAATTGCAGGTTTTGCGAGTAAAGTGACAAATTGCAAAATCCAATTCGAGACTCGAATAAATGTTAAAAATCTATCCACTTTAGCTTCTTATCGGCCGTAATCATACTGGCGATGTTGTATTTGTAATTCATATTAAATCGTACTGTATAATAGCTTTTCCAATAAAACACGCCTATTGTAGTCACATTTAAGCAATAAATGTTAAAAACGAATTTTGACTTTTGAATAAAAAAATTGAATTTTGATTAATTTCAAAACAAGCTGACCTGGCGAACTTCGTTCCACCTAAAATTGAATAAATTATTAATGTCATTTTCAAAAGTCGAGCCTGTCTAATTGAAAGAATGAAAGAAACTTTTTTTTGAATTTAATACCTATACATTTTAATTTTATGGAAAATATATCAAAATGAAGGGAGACGGATAGAATCCCGAATCCAGGAAACCCAAAAATCCTAAAAAATCATAATCCCGAAAACACAAAATCCAGAAATCCCAAGTCCCGAAAAACCCAAGATGCCGAAAACACAAAATCGCGAAGAACCAAAATTCAAAAATCGAAATCCCGAAAAATGATATATAAAACGAAAATCCCCATGCAAATCGGCTGATTTTTAGCATAACTCAGCTAACAGCGTACAAAACACACACAATTATACTGCGTTTTCATTAGATCTGAAATGAGGTAATTTGGCAAATTACAAAAAAAGTGTTCACATTTCCAATTTGCTAATTTTGTTTGAAGGCCCAGATTGTCAATCGCTTGTTTTTGTTGTTTTTTACATTGAATTCTGTCATTTCGAATGGGTTCCACTTTGAATGGAATCCATCTGGGTGTGTTCATAAAAGTTTTACGTAATTTCCTACCGAATTTCGTGCAAATTTGGTTGAAATTACCTCATTTGGAAATTTGAATTTGTATGGGAAATGAGATGATTTTGAATTGAATTTGGAATTTTTGAACGAAATCACCTCATTTGCTCTAATGAAAACGCAGTATTAGTTCTGATCCCAATTTCAGAATCTCGAAATCCATAAACCCCAAAATCATAAAAATTCGAAATCCACAAAACCCATAATCCATTTTTTTTGTTGGTTAGATTCGTATTGAACGAGGAAAATACACTACAGAACCGAAAATTGCAAACCAAGTAAAAATATCATGAAAGCCCGGAATTGCATGTTTTTAGGATGTAATATGTTCGCCCGTCGAATTTTCCAATTTTCGGCTTCTTAGTGTGTTTACCTGGTTCGAGGCGAATCCACAAACAAAATCGGCCCAATAGAGGTAACCGTCGGAGCGAAATTCTCTCCGATTTCCTACGAATCGGAGACATTTTGCTGGTCGGAGAACTACCTCAAAGCAAAATGTCTCCGATTCGTAGGAAATCGGAGAGAATTCCGCTCCGACCGACGGTTACCTCTATAGGGCCGAATAATTTGCAATCGGAGAGAGTATGCAATTTCTTGTTTTTACGATTTACAACTTTTCCCACCGAATTTACAAATTTTTGGCTCCATAGTTTGTACATCTGGATCAATACGAATTCCACAAAAAAATCACCATGAAAATCAGAAGACATTCAGCCGAGTAACCTAATGGGCATAAAAACAAAAAAACCAATTCAGAGAATTAAGTAATTTTGAGGCAATATTTAAAATATTAAGAAGAACCAGATTTCAAAATTTAATATAACATAATCAATCGAGCCATTTAGAAGCTATAACTCAAAAATAAGGCAATTTTCTTTGAAAAAAAAATTCAAAACCCCTATTTTCGTAATGCACACTTTTTGGAAAAAACTTGTCTTACAAACACTTTAGTCATTACCTACGTCCTACTACTATTCACATTCCGATGAAAAAACCACAGCTATGTTTGTTTTTAGCTGTTACTCAAAGCATTAAAGCACTTCAAATATAAAAAGTTTTTAAAGGGGTAAAATTTACCCTCTTGGTGTTTTAAATTAATTATTTTTTAACAATGTACATTTAGGTAAAAACCATGTTTAAAAAAGTATGCCTTTTTGACTTTTACAATCACACCCTTAGGCAGTATCAACCCTATTCTAAATATTCCCCGGGAAAAAACTCCCCGGGAGAAGTGGTTTTTTGGGAGTGAAATATCCATATTCCGAATTCCCCGGTAGAATATTTTTACATTCGATAGCGGGAATGAGAGCTCTGAATGCTCAAAACGATGCTCGGACCATTTTTTCTGTTCATGGTATACGAATCGTATCGTGAAATTTTTCACTTCTAATTTTCTGTCGGGGAAATCAGAAAGCAAATATCATCTTGATAAATCAAATTTCTAGAAGAAAAATATTTTTTTCCCGGGGAATCTTTTCCCTGGGAATTTTCATTTAGAATTGGGATGTATAGTTTTTTGGGCAAAACCCTCGATTAAAAAATATGACCAATGTCCTTAAAACTTTTTATTAATTTTACTCTTTTTTAAAAATACTAATTAACAAATTTTATTGTTTTTTATACAAATAAAAAATTAGCTTTGGGAATACATTTTTTTTTATATTATTATAAACATGAAAACTTAACATTTGAAATGCGTTCAATTTTTATCTACTCGTAGGTATCCTTTTTCTCACTTGTCACTTTCCGGCATAGGGAATTCCATGCATATAAAATATATATTTTTATAAAATAAAAGTGCAAAAAAAAAATAAATAAAGTATACAAGGAGAATAACATAAAAATTATACCGTAGAAAATATAACCTCCATTCAGTTCATGCTTCGGGATTCAGTATAGTACAGTATACGAGTACAATCCCAAATCGCAATTCCCATCCTTCAATCGCATTTGTATACAACGAGAAGCAAATAAACATAAATAAATATACAAAAAAAAAAAAAGGCAAAATCCTTAAAATTTGTATGCAAGGATATTAAGCACTCTGAGATTTCTGCACGATAGCTGGTTTTGCTGCTTACTGCTTGGCTGGTGTTACATACTCCATATTATTATATTGCTTGCCTCATTGGACTGAGTGTGGGCTTTTGCTTGGGCTTGGGCTTGGGCTAAGCAGGTTCGTTTTTGTATTCGGTTTGAATTCTAAAGATGAAAACGCAGGCTGAGGCAACTTAGAAGTGTAGAAAATAAAAAGAAAAATTCAGCCTTCAAAATGAATAGCAACTTAGAATGAACGAAAAAAAAAAAAAAAAAACAAATAAGAAGAAAAAATAGTAAACGAATTGAAGCCCATATCCCAGTGCCAGGACACACTTTTTCCTAAGGAGTCTTTGACACAGGCAAAGCCAAAATGGCAGGCATATAAAATGGTGTTGTAGCAAATATTTACAGTAAGTTAAATGATATGGAAATTCTAATTGAATGTGCGATATTTTTTTTTTTTTTTTATTATTTTATTCTTGGGTATTCCTTTCAGTATGTCGTTTGTGGAGCGAGTGTTTCCTTTCCCTGTGGATGCTTGGGGTTTTTTGAAAAGCAAGCAAGCAACGTTCAATGAATGTGTAGATATTTATGTACAACAACTTCAGGCGTATAAACTCAAGTGAACTTCAAGTTGTGCGGATTGTATAATCAAACTGAATTTTCATATTTGAAGCGAGTTGCTGCCTTGGCAGAGAGAACCTTTTTTAGATGCATTATAAAATATTTTACTATATGTTGATCATAAATTCAAGCTATAGTATGAAGAGATGAGGGGGTTGGGAAGTGTTCTTCTTGACAGCATTTGTGACCATGTTTGTACCGAAAAGAGGTCTTTGTTAGAATCGGATGTGATTTTTAAGCATTTTCACCAAATCAAAATAAACTTAATTCTTTTTATTCTAAAAATTTATTTCAATTCAACAACTTGAGATTTGTGTTGCAATTTATCGTATGTAGGTAATATTAAGGCTTGAAGGTGTCAAAAGAAAGCTATTTACCTCATAACAGCAAGGGTAATTTTTCATATACAGTTCATTGGGTGGATTTTACAGAAACTACCTTTTAACCCTACATGCAAATACTACATGTATAGATGATGGGAGAAATATATCATATCAGAATAATATCAAAAAAATCAGCCTTAACATCGTACCCGATCGGAACTAAATTTTCTACGATTTCTACGAAATGTACGAATTTTGTATCATATTAGCCGTTCCGATAGGCCAATCGGACAGATCTACGAAAAAAGATTTATTGTGCGTTGAAAATGTCAAAGTCGTGCGTTGGATGCCGATGAAATTTCAAAATGGCAGCAACGCATCACGAATTCATGCCATGTGTGAAGATATTTGCTTTCCGATTTCCCCGACAGAAAATTATAAGTGGAAAATTTCCCGTAACCATACGATACGATTCGTATACCATGAACAGAACAAATCGTCCGATCGGAAGTTTTCTCCGATCGTACATTTCTCCGAACGGATACGATAATAGGGCTGAATATCATGCGAAATGTATATATCTACATACAATGTATATAGCGTGAGATATATGCCTATCATGCGAGAAATAAACTTCTCATGCTAATAATTCATGCGAGAAAAATATCATGGGAGAATAAAACCTTGCGAGAAATATGTAGGTAGTATGTTTTTCGTGCAAAAAAAATCTCATGCGAGAAAAATATGTAAGAAAAATATCTTAGAAGAAACTTATCATGGAAGGTAAATGAACATCATGGAAGAAATATATCATGCGAGAAAAATATCATGGTAGGAAAAAATCATGCAAGAAATTTATTATACGACACACTTATCATGCGATTGTATGTATGTAAACGCACATCATGGGAGAAATAAATCATGACAGAAGATTATCATGATAAAAGTTCGTATCTCATACGAGAAAAATATCATGAAAGAAAAAAACCAAAAAAACAGCGAGATGTTTTTCTCCCAGGATCAGCCCTATCGAGGTATCCGTTCGGAAGAAATTCCGATACAAAAGTCAAATCCGTTCGTTACATAGATAGCGTTCGAGGCATCCGTTTCGGAACAAAATAAATGAAGCATGTTGCTTTAGTCTTGAAAGCCGAAGGCTTAAATATAAAAACAAGCCAGAAAGAGGAAAAACGAGTTTTAAGAGATCACTCAATGGGTACCATAAAATTGCAGCATATCCATCCACCAATCGCTCTTGTTGGGTCCTAGTCATTGTTTTCTTTCTCAAATACACACTTATTACACTAAAGACAACAATTAATTTGTAAATAATTTTTTTAATAAAAATTTTGAAAAAGTTTCCATTTTTATTCCGCAACTATTTCTTATCCGGAGACCGTCGGAAGAAATTTAACGCGCAGCTGTCAAATATTCTTTACTTAACGCATTGTTTTGCACTGCGATGAAGTGCGTTTAATTTTTTCGGAAGATCTGTCAGATGTGGCACTCGGAACGGATATCTCGATTGAAAATTCTCCGATTTCGAACAAATCGGAGAAAATTTTCCTCCCCTCCGAACGGATACCTCGATAGGGCTGGATATTTTATATGCTAAAAATTTAAAGGGTGTTTTTTTTACGAGTCATATTAGAAAGATTATTTTCCGAGTTTATTCATTTTCTGCTGAAAGAATTAATCCAGTGGTTAGTGTATTGGATTGGTTTTCACAAGGTCCCTGGATAGAAGTTTAAATGAATGATTTTTTTTGTTGACTTTCGTACATCGCCATCGAGTTCATAGAGGATTTTCTAGGCCCTTCTTAGTATCAAAGTTAAACTTTCTAAAAGGTCTTATTAAAAAATTATTATTTTTTTCCCATGCGGGAAATTAAATTTTTTGAAAATTGTTAAAAAAAAAATTACTTTGAGTAAATAACAACCTACCTAACCTAGCCGTGGTTTCTATATTTACAGCGCCATCGTTACCCTCGTTAAGTAACACAAACTAAAACCAATCAAATGTAAAAAAAATAATCGCCTTTTGATTTCAATCGTTTTGGCATAATCTTCTTATTATTATTGGCCCAGTTTGTTGATGTCCTCTTAGTAAAAAGACCTACATAAAGTTATTACATTCCCAACAAACAAAAAGGACATTATCATCAACACAAAGGGCGATTCAGACGATTTCCATTAGATCCAGCAACAAAAATATTATATCTCGATTCGACATTCGTCTATGTTATACCAAAACAAGCTTAAAGCCTACATTACATTGATATACAAACAAAAATTTCTAATAAAGAACTTTAAGTAGGTACCAAGTTAAATAAAAATCACCTCTCCAGACACAAGGTCGAGGTATCGACACTTTGAGACAGAACGGCTGGCAAGGCCAAAGTTATTATATTTATTTATACATAATGCGAAGTTCGCTATAAAAGTAAAAATCATCGCATACTTCAATTTTGACATCAAGAAATCCCTCATATTAACCCTGACCGAGCAAAATAAGCCCTATATTTTGATTTTATCAAATTTATCTTAAGAGAAAAATTCCAAAGTGAACATTTAAGTCTACTTGATGTCCCTGATTGTGATCATTTTATTACACAGTGAAAATTAATCAATTCCCAAATAAATTGTGTGAAGGTGTATTCGTCTGCAATAGAAAAACCCAGGCTATTAATTTTTAAATTTGATGGAGCAAAAAATTACTACACTCATGAAACTAAAAATAAATAAATTGGCATTTATTCTCAATATAATAAATTGTCGTCCTTTTTTGTCCTGGCTTTTACCAAAAATTTAAAGTCAAGTCTTTGGTGTTGGATGTTGTTGGTTTTTTTTTTTTTTTTTTTTTTTTTTTTTTTTTAACATTACTCTAGGGGAATGCGGTAAATTGTTTGGCCCTTAAGTACTATAGTGAATTATGTAAAAATATTATCCCCGCTTTCATAAACATATATTTTCATATTCATAATAAATGTTAAGCTGGACGAAAAAAAAAAATGACATTACACGACATGGGTGCAAAAGCCCTGAATATAATACAACCTCAACCTAACATCAGAGACCTATCTTTTGTTCTCGAGTGTTCTGCTTGTTTGAATTTTTGAAACGTATCTCTATACCATCATCCTAAAACCAGCAAAAAAATATTCAAAAATATGTACAGGGTATTTTAGATTTAGAGATTAAGAGTTATGGCTGGCAAAAAATAATTTTATGTGGGCGGTGTAAGTTGGGAATAGGTATTAATTTCTATTTTCATACACGAGAAAATAATAAATGGGTTATATTTTATACATTAATAACCTTATTGGGATTTTCAACATCTATTGTATTGTGATTAATCATTATCCATTAGCAATGCCAAAGTAATTTTCCACAGCACTTAAAAGTGAAATAATTTATTTTTGACCTTATTTATTTTTTTTTTAAATTCGCAATTGTTTAATAATTTATTTGATTTTTAAGTAGATTTATTTAATTTATTATTATTATTATTATTATTATTATTATTATTATAATTTATTAAGCTATACATAAATGTACAGTATAATACTTAATATTAATTTATAAATATGAAAGCAAATGGAAATAAGTGAAGTTTTATTTTTTGAAAAAATATTCTGAATAATTATCAGTAGGTACCTAAATAAAAGAAAATTAATTTGATAATACTACCTGACCCCGCCAACTTCGTTTTACCTATAATTGATTAAATTACTAATGTTCCTTTCGAAAGTCGAGCAAGCTCCAATTGTTACCACGACTTTCCAACTTTTCCGTCCAAATTTTCCAATTTTTATCTCAGTACAGTATGTTTAACTGGTTCAATACAAATTAAAAAAAAAAATATTCATCCAATTTGCATGATGTTTAGCCAAGTTATGCGCGTACAAACACAATTTCATTTCAGAAATTTTGAAATTTCAAGATGTTTTCACGATTTTCCTACTTTTTCGGTCGAATTTTCTATTTTTCGGTCGAATTTTGTACTTTTCGGCTCCGTTGTGTATTAATCTGGTTCAATAAAAATCCAAATCAGGATCAGGATCATTTCTTAACAACTAATACAACAACAACATGGTTTCCTGATTTCTATCTGGATGCATTAAGTCCAGGAAAAATAGACTTTTACAAGGAAAACAATTAGTTAAAGGCTGAAATTTGGCATGAATATTAATAATGGAATTCTCTTTAAACTAAAAAAAAAAGTTCCTCAGCAATCCGATGACCGCTAAATCAGTTTCAAGGTCATAAACATGGATTTTTGCAAATATCTCAAAAGCAGTTTGTTTCAGAGAAAAAATTTGGTCTAAGAGACAATTTTACCACCAAAATGATGTCGTACATTTTTTTTGTAGCATTTACCATTAAAAAGTTATATGTACGAGTATGTATGTAGTTCCTCCAATATTCTGATGAAGAAATTCGAAAACATTAAAAAAAACGAATAACGTCTAAAAGAAATCAATAAACTATCTACGACAGGTTGCCAATCAGAGATCTCGAAATGGTAAAATATCGTAATTTATAAAGCCCCCAATACCCAATGATATATGTTTGTATGTATGTATGTATGTAACTCTCTTTCTATTAATTTCCAAACTAATCACACTAAAACTCCTTCAAAGCTTAGATAGCCTTAATAAGTTACTTGAGAAGATACACCCTGTAAAGTTTTCTTTTTCAAACTTTTACTACATAGAAAGGATTTGTGAGATCGCTGCATTTCGCCATTTGAAAATCCTTATTTTTGAATTCTTTTTCTGTAGACGAAAATAAGAAAGAAAAAAAAAAAGAAAGAAGTATAAAGGTAAAAAGATTTTCTGCAAGGATTATTTCATGCTCAAAAGGATACGAATTCCGATGCAATATGAACAAAAGCAGAATAGGAAATTGCATTTACTTCGATGCTTTGTCTGGAAAAACCGATCAAAGTCACGTACTGTGCAGTGCGCGAAGTTGGTCTTGTTTTGTGTGGTGTCGTGTGGTTCTTTTAAAGCCAAATATAATGCGAAAGTACACACACACACACATACATAAACATATGTTGAGAAACTTATACTTCTTCTCAGATAAACGCCACAGCTTGTAGTATTTCTTTTGCAATGGAGAAAGTGTAGATATAAAGGTTATGTGAATTTGAACCTGTTCAAAAACAACCACAAAAATTCTATGCTGAGGGTGAGTTTTTTCAACCATTGGCATTGCATACTAATTCTTAGGCCATGGGAATTAAAAAAAAAATGCCACTAACGATTTTTGGTCGCAGGATGTACAATCGGAAGTTGTTGTGTATAATATAAGTATCAAAATACTTCCTTGTTTCAGTTTTGAGAACACTCAACCTAAACATCAGCTCGTCTCATCTCTCATGGGAAGTCGAGTAGTAATTTAATAATTCATAATCCAGCTAAATCATCATTTTTTTTTTTTTTTTGACTTCATCTTCTCGTTAAAAATTCAAAACGAAATGCTTTTTAATTGAGTGGATGAACACTTGGGGAACTGAAGTTTGTAGATAACATAAAATGGTCAATATAATAAAAAAAAAAAAAAAAAACAACAAGTTATGGTCCTCGTTTGCACATTAATGAGTGTATCATTTGCCATTACATAATTTGAAACATGTTATGTAACTGAATTGGTATCTTTCGAAATTTATGATTTCTATTTTCAAAACTGCAGATGAAGGAGTGAAAATGAGAAGCAACCGTGTAGGTGTAAGCCTTGGACATGGTCATTTTAACAAAGTTATACAAAGCTCTATATGGACAGTTTTGTGTTGTTGTAGATAATTATCTTCGAAAACAAAGGTGATGCAAAACAACTCAAGGTATCTAATTTTGTTTGGATAGCCAGATAGCGTACCAATCATGCCACGCTTGTCAAAACTGTTTGAGATGAGAACGCCCCTACTATATGAATCTGGACGCAGTCCTGTGGTAACTTGAAAATTTTCAACAATTATCCCTTGAAGATCTTTTGCAAATCTATGACACAACATTTTGTTCCTCACACTCATTGATATTCGAAAACTTTCTAGGGCAACATCTGTTTTTTTTTTTTTTTTTTTTTTATTTTTAATCTCATCTGCCCTCCTATTTTAGATTTGAAAAAAAAAGTTAGCAAGCTATAAATATATTCTACAAGTAACCGAAACTTCCATTTTAAATGTGTACAAAATCTTTGCAGGAAATCTCCCACGGACCATTTGTACAACATTTCTCGTTTATTTATAATTATGATTATTATTGTTTAATTCAGGTGCTATACAAAACATTACTCGACAAATTAAAAATGTACACTGCTCAGCATGCCTACATTTTAATGTCAATATTGCTGTAACCGTTCTGGTCATCAACACTTTGGATTCGAGAGTAGGTCTAACATTAAGTCAACAGTTTATAATACCACTTAACGGTAGGGTTACCATCATTCAAAATCTTCTAATAATCAAAAAGTCTTAACTGAATTCATATTTCAGTGTTTTTAAAATGACAAAATACCTACCTCAATCGGATATTAAATGATAAGAAATGGCAAATAATGGTTATATTAACCTAATGATACGAAGGTGAAAGAACTTACAAATGTTTTTCGATTGATTGTGTCACTTTATCGATTAAAAATCTACAAATTTTACTGTCGAAAAAGTTAGGACCACTGTAGCCAGTATTTAACGTCATAAGGAATTACAATATGATAGCACTCCTAGTAGCCCCTTGGTACAGAATGTCATTAAGTAACGTATTATAAATTCTAGCAGATATGTAGTTCTACAATTCCTGTAAAACGATTTTGTTTCTGTTTCTCGCACAACATCTCTAGTTTCAATGTGTTATTTTAAATTAATTCCAAACTCGACAACCCATCGTGCACACATAACAAATCCTCAATTTAAAAACTTGTAATAAAAAGTTTATGTGGCAATCCTATTTAACTGCTCAAACGCTAACGATGGAAAACAACAAAAAGGTGTTGCAAGTGACAATTATAGCAGCATCAAAAACAACTACGTATCCAAAATGTAGCAATGTTAAGGTAATACTGTCATCCCCCTCCACCCTTAACCATTTCGGATTTTCACATTAATTCTTTTACTCTAGACTTCTCTTTGGATGATGGCAAAATAAAATGGAATAAAATGGCAAGCGGAAGTGGCAAAAATTTGTCTGGCATTTGCTGTGCGTTGTTATGCTTTTGACTTTTTATGGGATCATCAAAATTTAAAGCACTGTAGATAAGTGAAAATGTTTTTATATTATGTTAGCAGCAGAAATTAATTGATGTACATATATCTTACCTACCTACAAAATATAGGATAGGTACAAAGAAACAATCAGAATCATTGTCAATTTCATTCGATTGGTATTTGCTCTGGATTATCAGATAGGTGATTATGGAATCCGCAATATTTGACTACCGAGAATCAAATTTCTTTGAAGATACTCAACACCTTTGTTGCGTATACGAAAAAACAATATTGACAAATTCGATAATCGTAAATATGACAAATCTGCTCCCAAGTCCCAACGTCGGATGCAAATGTATTCAAATGTATAACGTAAATTTGAATAAATTTTGTAGCACAACAGCTCATGAAGAACCAGGACTTAGTGACTTACAACCCTTAACCATTCCTGTGTGAGTGCCCGCAGGAGTGGATGGGACCTTTACTTTACTGCCGAACCCGAACGGCTAAGGTGAGCTGCACTTTTCTATGACTTGAAGGGTTTGTCTCTTCCTCGCAAGAGGCAGTAATCCTGAAAAAACATTTTCGTTTAGTTGGCAGAGGCTGGGAATCGAACCCAGACCTCCTGTGTGACAATTCAACGCCCTAACCATTTCTCCAGAGGCTACTACACACATTCAAATTGTGTAAATAGTAAAAAAGAATCGAAAAAAAAAGAAAATTTACAGTGAAGTATTTTTTAACACATCAAACCAACTAAGCACTATGGCTGTAGTTATGCTGCTCGTCTAAAACTTGATTAAAGCATTTCCATCAAGCTGGGTCCGTCATAACACAAATTCAAAAAATTACATATTGTGAAGATTTAACAAGATTAATAAATAAATTTGTTGAATTACCCTTAGATTAACTAAAGAATGTCCAACAAGTAGGCACCAGGAACCTCAGCTAGCCTTTGAATCGAAAGCAAGCACAATACAACAACCTCATTTCGATGGGATTATTAAAATGTGACATTTTCATTGTGTTTCTGCAATGTCTATTGAAATTATTTGCCAAGGCCATAAGAAAAGCATGCGATTCCAATAGCTGATATAAAATAAAAATTATTTGAATTTTCCTCTTTTCTTGATTTTTATTTTCAATAATCTCTCGATTACCAATCCACGACAAAAATCAATTTGTAATATAAGAATATTCTCTGTGGAGCAATCAAATTATTTTTCATTCATGTAAATTAAATGGAAATGAATATCAATATATCCGCTTGGCACTTATAAATTACAAATTGGTATAAATGTTTCTTTCATTTTCATTACTGTGTGGCTCACTTTAATATAAATCTGTGTATACAAATAAATGTAGGTAGGTATGTATGTACCAAGGTATGTATGTATGTATGTCGTCCTTGGTTGCCTACATTTTTGTATCCTTCAAAATATGGTATTCGTTCGATGCCCGTAGGAAGGCTTTCAACAGTTTGTAAATAATATTGTAGATATACGTACATACATATATAAAGTATCCAAGATTTATTATGCACAATAAGCAAAAAAAAAATCTGTATAGGTTGGTAGGTATACGATGAATAAAATTCGAGATTGAACGAAATAAAGTGTTGAAGCAAATTTTTTTCATAATAAAAGGATAATTTTTATTAAAAAATTGGAAAAATTAAATAGGTTGATATTTAAAGAAAAATTAGAAGTAGTAAAAAAAATGATAGAACTCATAAGAAAATGTATCGAATCCTGATTTGAAGATTTTAAGTCAATCACATTAAATATTGGATTAGTGATCGTTTCTTACTATAATAGGTGCGTTTTATTGGTAATACATAGCTAGCCCAGCAATACAAGTTCAATAAAACTCTATATAAACTTTTATGTCAACTCTTTATTTTGTGGCTGTGTTTACATCCTTTTATGAGTGAAAAATAATCTACGATACGGACATTTAAGATGCATTTTTGGTTGTGTCTCCAAGTTTTGTTGTATAATGAAATTTATAAGTAAAAACAATAAAACTTGAGTAATTTTGGTTTTTTTAATTTGATTTTAATAAATATTTATGTACATTCCCATTTTTTCGATCTGGCAAAAAACTGATTTGTCAATTTTTATGTCGAATTAAAACAAATTTAGATCAGCTAAAGTTAGCAAAATTTTTGTTACCCATGTATTTTAACCCAAAAGTTTATTATATGTGAAAAATTGATCAGATAATAAAATACGGCTAATAGTATTGAATTTATTTGATTAAAACAACTCACCAAAAATATCACTGCATAGCTATAAACCATGTTTTGCATTATAAAGGTACTTGAACTCACACTTCATACAAAAAAAGATTCACTTGAATAATTAAAACAACCTTCATTTTAGTTTAGCTTTCGATTAAAATGAAAATAATTAGAAATTTTGAAAGAAAAACAACTAGCACGGACGAACTATGTAAAATTGCAGGCCACACACACTCTCATACCGACCGATTTTATAAATCTCTTATTCTAGCGAGAGCGAGAACCAACGACCACCGTTACTTTAAAAACAAATTACTTTTATGCAAAATAAACTTCGACTTCCTTTAAATGAAGATAAAAAAACACAAAATGCACTATCAATATCTCATTTATAACTATTTAACATTTTTTATTATTTACTTGAAATTAAAAAACGAAAATTTAAATTTATTTCCCGTCGCCAATCGTCGCACAACACGGAACGCAAATCCACTGTACCGACAGATCGATTTTATATTTCTCTTTCACTACATCTACCGAGAGCAAGAAACAAAAAATGTACCGTTTCTTGCAAAAGAACTTTGATTTTTTTTTTCAATGAATTAGAAGACACAAAATAATGCAATTATACAATTACCCAACATTTTTTTAATTTTTTTTTTAAATTTCAAATTGGGAAAACGAAATTTTATTTGGGAATTTTTTGTTTTCGTTTCAGTGCTGGGGGTTCGTAGTAGTAGTAGTAGATTTGAAAAAGGCAAAATAAGCTAAACAAAAAATTAGAATTATTTCATAGAAAATTGTTTAAAACTCTTTTAATGTACAGATTGATTTCGTGCGGCTGTAATGCCAGTAAAAGCTTGAATTTTAACTCAAGATTTATTAGATAAATGAACCAGAAAACCAAGCAGAAAATGTAGATTTCGTTCAGAAAACACTCGATAGCTCTTAAAATTTTTAAGATAAATTTTCAAGTGAAACTCACAATATGCTGATTGTTCAAAATAGATGAGTAGGTAGTAAAATGCGGCTTATGTATATCTTATTTAATTTATTAGATTAAAAAAAAACTCACCAAAAACAACTGCACAACAACTTCGAATAATGTTTCGGATATTTCTTGTCAACAAATAATTAGTACTTGACCATGATTTATTCGACGGAATTCATAAACACGCGCACAGATATCACAATTTTAGTTTTTTATTTAGGCTCTAACACTTTTTTTTGACAAATTTGAAAAGAAATACAACTTGCACGACAAAACTATGAAAAATGAGAAACAAGCCACGCATACACTATCACCGTTACTTTAAAAACAAGTCCTTTCTTGCAAAATATTTTCGATTTCTTTAAAATTATTTGAAAAAAAAAACACACAACATATAATGCACGTTGAAATTTATTTACAATTATTCAGCATTTTAACTATTTAAAAAGAATTAAGAAAACGAAAAAAAAATTATTTTGTTCCCCGTCGTCAATCGCATTTAAACGTCGCACAACACAAATAGGTACACACTGATACCAACCGATCTGCTTCTACCGAGTTTGGAAATTTACCGTTGCTTTTAAAACAAGTCCTTTCTTGCAAAATATTTTCGATTTCTTTAAAATTAATTGAAAAACACACAACATAATGCACGATGAAATTTATTTACAATTATCCAACATTTTAACTATTTAAAAAGAATTAAGAGAACGAAAAAAAAAAAATATTTTGTACCCCGTCGTCAATCGAATCCACACGTCGCACAACACAAATAGGTACACACTGATACCAACCGATCTGCTTCTACCGAGTTTGGAAATTTACCGTTGCTTTTAAAACAAGTCCTTTCTTGCAAAATATTTTCGATTTCTTTAAAATTAATTGAAAAACACACAACATATAATGCACGTTGAAATTTATTTACAATTATCCAGCATTTTAACTATTTAAAAAGAATTAAGAAAACGAAAAAAAAAAAAATATTTTGTTCCCCGTCGTCAATCGCATTCACACGTCGCACAACACAAATAGGTACACACTGGATCTGCTTCTACCGCGTTTGGAAATTTACCGTTGCTTTTAAAACAAGTCCTTTCTTGCAAAATATTTTCGATTTCTTTAAAATTAATTGAAAAACACACAACATAATGCACGATAAAATTTATTTACAATTATCCAACATTTTAACTATTTAAAAAGAATTAAGAGAACGAAAAAAAAAATATTTTGTTCCCCGTCGTCAATTGCACTCGCACGTCGCACAACACAAATAGGTACACACTGATTCCGACCGATCTGCTTCTACCGAGTTTGGAAATTTACCGTTGCTTTTAAAACAAGTCCTTTCTTGCAAAATATTTTCGATTTCTTTAAAATTAATTAATAACATTATGCACGTTAAAATTAATTTACAATTATCTAACATTAACTACTTAATTGGAATACGAAAACGAAAAAAATTAGTCCCCGTCGTCAATTGCACTCGCACGTCGCACAACACAGATACACTGATCCCGATCGATTTATATTGAACATCTCTGATTCTGCTGAGAGCGAGAAATTCACCGTTGCTTTTAAAACAAGTAATTTCTTGCAAAATATCTTCCATTTCTTTAAAATTACTTGAAAAAAACACAAAATAATGCACTATGAATATTTATTTATAATTATCCAACATAATTCGAATTAAAAAAATAAAAACAAAATAATTTTTGTTCCCGTCGTCAATCGCACTCGCGCACGCAAATCGAAAATCGAACTACCTAACCTACCAAAACTTCACTGGGCTATCACGCACACAAATAAATTGTGATGTCAGAAATGTTTTGTTTTGTTTTGCGCTTTTGAATTTGAATGAAAGTTACCGCGGATTTAAACAAATTCGTAATTTCTGGCATGTATTTCAGATAAAATAAATACAAACGCTGATTAAAGATGTACATATATGTAGGTACTGGTATAGGATTGAAAAATGTTTTTAGAGATCAGTTTATTGATATAAAGGTGGTACTATAGATCATGACTGGCAGTTTTGATCGACATCAGATATGCGTATAACATTTTATCTCAGTTTTCCGTCAGTCAAGTTAAAATTCTCATCTCAGACCAAGATTCAAGTGTCAAAATCATGAAAAAATAAGTAAACAAGCACTGAATGTCTGCTGAATACATAACTCAAAGTCTAATTTGCGTACTTCCCTCACCAGGTGCTCTACACACTTCTAAAAATTCAATTGACGAGGGAAATGCCAAAGTTTCTGAGCATGTTGTTCTGACGAGACTAGAGACGTCAAAAAAAAAAAAAAAACGTATACCCATCGGCCGGCCCTGGACCTACGGAACAGCATAAACAGTACTACTATAAAAAAAAAAACTGTTATAAATTGGCATTCCATATTATTGTTATTTACATACCTAGAAAGCTATCGAGTACCTACCTTTGCTCTTGTGGTCTTAGGATAGACCATCTGTTTAATTAAAATTTAGCTTATCAAATGTTGTTTTTAGTCAACACATACATATGTGCATATTACTCTAAACTTATTCCTATTTATAAACAAAACAAATAACATATAGCCGGCGAGATTTGTAGTCAGCACTGCAGTGTATGTATGCACACTAGTACCACAGTACGCGTGTTCTCTAGCGGATCGGTCTTATCACCTTATTCATGTTTCCATCAACTTTAATCGTAGATATTTTTGTTCATTTAATTTGTATTAACTTTGCAGTAGGTAAAAAAAACAAAAATAAATATGACAAGTTTAGCAAGTCGATTGTAGATTTTATATTTAAAAAGCTAAATTGTTTTAATTAGAATCAGAACCAATCTTCTGCAGCTAGTGCCTAGATTTACTTCATCCCCCATATACTTACTTACCTACGATGTCGACAAAAAAAGTTTCCCTACAATTTAAAGGCCTTATGGCTCCGGTATTTACATCGTTTAACCATGACAAGTGAGTGGAAAAGCGATAAGAAGTGTTTATCTATTTTCTTTTATAATCTCAATTTCATAGAAAACGAAGCATTCAAGTGGACAATATCGATGTTTACGCGAGTTACCTAAAAAACAGAGGCGTCAATGGAGTTCTCGGTTAGCATTCGACGACGGCCTGTGTACAACTTTTTTTTTTTTTTTTTTTAATCTTTCTATTTTTACACAGTGAATGGAACGACAGGAGAAGGTACCGTCCTGAACTTGGCCGAAAGAAAACTAGCTACCGAAAAGTGGTGGGAGGCAGCAAAGAAGCATGATTTGACTTTGATGGTGCAAATAGGTGGTGCTCCGCTTCCGGATGTTACAGAAATGGCTATTCATGCTGATTCACTTGGTGTACATGCTATTTTGTGTTTACCGGAATTGTATTTTAAGCCAAAGAACGTAGAAGCTTTGGTGGAATATTTTAAGTTGATAGCGAAATATTGTCCAAATACACCATTGCTGTACTATCATATTCCTATGTTCGTTGGACTGAATTGTAAGTACCATACACATAAACCTACTTGGGTATCAGTTTGATAAATGGAATAGGTAAACAGAGGAAAGTATAAATGATGACTAACGACTGTTTAAATGCTTTCTTTTATTTATGGAAGTTAACGTTTTAAATTAATACCGATGGTACTCATGAATTTAAAAAGGAAAACTAACCTCGGAGAAGCGAAAATGAATGCTTGGGGGGTTTAGTGAAATACCGCGATCGATCAATTTATGTATTACTTCAAAATTACCTTATTTATAAAATTTTGTAAAAACTAAATTTGAATTATTTCAAAACTACGTTTTTTTTTCAGTTCATATGCCAACTTTCTGTGACCTCGCCGAAGCTGAAATACCTAATTTTGTTGGCATAAAATATACATCCAACGATTTAGATATGGGATCAGCTTGTCTTAAAACGGGACGAAATATTTTTCTCGGAGCCGATACACTGCTATCGGCTGGCTGCATTCTCGGTTTCGATTCAGCAATTATGACCACACTTAACATATGTCCCGAGTTTTCAGTGAACATAATGAACCACATGAAAAACGGACAAATGCAGCAAGCTCAACAAGCCCAAATGGCTTTAACAAACCGTATTAAGCAAATTCTTGCCGATGGAAATGGTGAATGGGTGCCATCGATGAAAAAGGCATTCAATAATTTGAAAACAGAAGTGTCTGCTGGGCCGGTTAGAGAATTTCACTTATAAATTGAACTGATTTTTTTTTTGTTCATAAAATCAATTTAAGGAAATTAAAAATTAAAAAAAAAAAAAACAAAAAAAAATATTAGAATATGATAACATGATTTATAAATGTATGTATGAATGCATTATTGATGCTTTTTGTTTTAAATAAATGAAATAGTAGTAAAAAAAAAAGTAAACAATTGTACACAATCGAAACAAAATTAAAAATAGAGCGGAAAATTATGTATATAACTAAAAAATTAGGACACAACTAAAAATTAAATCCTCCCTCGGGTGCATGTGCTTGGGATGACGAATTGAAATCAAGTGCACCATTCAATTCTTTTGGAGCCAAATCCGGCTCGTTGTCATTTCCATTGCTAAAGTACGAGTCCACAATAGCATAGGCCTTCTTATAGACTTCTTCGTTTTCGTGCGTTTGCAGATTTTCCAACTTATCCAATCCGCCCATTTGTTCTATCGTCAAACAAAGACTCTCAGTGCCACCCAGTTTTTCAGCTAAAGCAAATAGATTCGTTAGACCAGCAAGAACCACCTTAATTGTTCGGGCGTCTTTAGCTTCCAATAGATCACAATATGGCTTTAGAACTTGGTATTTTTCAATAAGATCGATAATTTGTTCAGGAGTGCCACTGGTTGTTGTATTTGTAACCGCCCAGGCAGCTTCTTTTTGCGATTTAAAATCACCTTTTTCCATGACCTTGCGAATGTGGACGAAGATTTCTGTGAAATAAGAGAATTTATGGAACAAATACATTAATTCCTTAAATTGATGTCTACGAGTAATCTCGTTTTTAAATAGAAGTTCCCCCTCACTACGCCACTAGCAATTGATTGTTTAAAGATGAAGTAAATAATGAACGATAAATTTCGACCAAAGTGGCATTTCAACAAACAGCTGAAGTTCTTACGAAATTTAGAAATAAGCAGTGGTAATGTATTGCACCCAATGAATGGGAAATAAAGCTGATTTAAGGCGAGTCGAGTACGTGAATTGAATGATGCCATCGATAAAAATAGGCACGATGTTGTTTTTGTTTTTTTGCATGTAAGATTTTATCCTCTGAAGTTCTGTAAGGACATTGTCAGCGCAATTTTAAATGAAAATTCCGGGGAAAATGTTTCCCCGAGTATAAATTATTTTTCTTCTGTAATTCGATTTATACATTATGTATGTAAAATACTGAAAAAAAAGCTGTTTCTATCATTCAGAACTCTCAACCCCACTATCGAAGGTAAAAATATTCTGCCGGGGAATAGGTGTATTCTACTCCCGAAATAATACATCTCCCGGGGTGTTTTTTTTTTCCCGGGGGTAATATTTAGAATTGGCTTGTGTATAATTCCCTTAGTTACATGTGCTTTGATAAAAAGAATCCTTTCATATTTTAAAATATTTTGTCGAAGACTTAAAATTATAAATTAATAATGAGTAAACTCACCTGCATCGATAACAGCTTGAATTTGTTTTTGATTGCCAGCTGTAATGTTACTAACAGTCCAAGCAGCTTCTTTAACGATGTTGTGTTTTGAGTGCTGAAGAAGTATTCCTAATTTTGGTAGGCCACCTGCAGCGATCACAGCGTCGGTCTATAAAAAAATAAAAAAAGGAAATTTTTAGTGAATATTACCACTAGGGAACTTAAAAGGAGATGTTGGTGTACATTGGTCTTGAATTTCTGAATATCACAATTAGATGAAGAGCTTGGAAGAGTATTCCACATTCGCGTAGTACGGCTAAAAAACGAATCCCTGTATTTGACAGTACGACCGAAGTTGGGCTCAAGAGTAAAGTGATGGGCATTCCTAGAAGCGCAAGTATTACGGTTGCATTGTTTTAGGGGAGGAATGAAACTGGCTATTTCACTAGAGCACTGACCGCAGAAGTAACGGTAAAATAGAGAGAAACAGGAAACGTCACGACTATGTTCGAGAGACGTATCATTTTGAAGGCTCGTCTTTGAATATTTTCCAAGAGGCTTAAGTAAGTGGCTGGATCACCAGCCCAGAGATGGGAGTTATACTCAACCTTAGGTCGTATATAACTTTTATAGATAATAGCCAGATCAGAAGGTTAAAAATTTTCTTGCATCTCCGAAGGGACATCTCATAGAAAGTGGCAGGGGGGGGTTAGTCTAGCTTTAACGACAGAAAGTCAGAATTTAATGAACTAGTCATATTTTGCCGTTGCAGTTCCACATCCGAAGAGCAGGGATGTGAAATTGGAAACGAATACGAGAAGCTAACGGTACTATCGACACAGAAACAATTTATTGGATTAGAAGTTACAGACAGATCATCAAATTTATAAAAATGAGAAAGAGGGTCGGGGACAAAAAGGAGTCCTGGGTCACACTAGCATTTATGTTGTAGGTTTTAGACTTGAGTCCGTCCAATAACACTTGAGAGTGGTTCAAAAGAAAGTTTCTAATCCAACGAAGAAGCGATTCATCAATGTACTAAAGACCTCAAATTTTTAGAAACTTTTCAAATAAAGCATCCAATTTTTCAGGGTTATACGAAACGTTGACATTATTTGAGCCAACCTAGTATTCCAATAAAACTGATCCAGGTTATGTGGGGCCCAGCCTGTGATACTCGATTCCCACACCTTCGGCATAAAAATACTACACAATAACCATTACGCCACGCCACGGGGTAGGTACTACCCGCACAAGTTTTATTTTTCAGCGTTATCATACCTCTAATTACTCAATTGCAGTAGCATGTCTCCCTTAGAAAAATTCGACCGTTTTGTAGTCCTGTTTTTACAAATGCTCATCTGTTTACCCTTGGGCAGTATTTTGAGCGTACTGGCATTCATTCTTTAACCGCACTAATGTGAATTGATTTTTGTAATTTCAAGTATCTCTTTTATAACAAAAAAAAATAGACTGTTATGCCGGAGGTCTAGGTTCAATTCCCAGCCGCTAAAAAAAAGTTAAAAGTTGTAAGTCACTAGGCCCTAGTTCTTCAAGAGCTGGTGTGCCTCATATCTATTTTTTTTTAATTTTTTATGGGGCCTGTTATAGCTATTATTTAAAACCATCATTGAAAATTTTAATTGTTTATTTTTGGATATTTAGAAAGTCAAATCGGCATCAAAATATTTACCGATTTGACTTTCAAAATGTCCCAAAATTAACAATTAAAATTTTCAATGATGATTTTCAATGATAGCTATAACTGGCCCCTAAAATAGTTATGAAACACCCTTTGCACACACGTGCATATGTCTGCAGATTTCCTTAAAAAAGACATGAAAATCTCCCTGAAACTTTATTGGCACACACGTCTGCAGATATCTTAAAAAAGACATCAAAATCTCCCTGAAACTGTATTGATTAGCGGCGGTTTTTGTTTGTCTTTCCATCTTGAAACTAAAGACTTTTAATTCTTAAAAAACCTTATACTTTCATTCAACTAACTGTATTTCTTTTATGTTATTGCATGCTTCAAAGGGCTGTTATATGACTGTTGCTTTTTAATTAACAAATTGAGGGCAACCTTTTCCGTTTGTTTCTTTATCTTCATGGCAAATAAGGATTTCGAGCAGAAATTTCTTATTTTTTTTTATAAATCAACAATTCCCGCACCTCTGCAAATATTTACCATAATCCCTTTTACTAACAACAACAACAACATCTCAACGAAGACGAACAAGAAAAAAACAAATAATAATGCCGACAATACATGATTCGAACCATGTCGTTTATTTTGGATCCGCTTACAAATTTATGCAAACGAATTTGTTCAGACTTATTTTTGATATTAATTCTATGGTTAAGATGAGACGTCCTAAACAAATATACTATTACAAGTACCCTGCTATAGGTACATATACATTTTAGTTTGGCTGAACTTTTCTGCAAAGTTCAGAAGATGTAACAAACACACAGTAAAAGCAACGATAACGATGAAGTAGACCAAGACAAACGAATACAAAAACGACCACAACCCAACCCGACCTGACGCACGGTTAGCCTCAACATAATATTATGCAAGCAATGAACTTTTGTTTCATAATTTCCTTTATGGAAAGTTATTTTTAGTTAATATTTGTGTTATTATAAGCCTTTATTTGCATTTCTTTATTTTTAGAGAAGTTTTAGGTTTTTTTTTTTATTATTGTTCGTCTATTTTGCTCCTTTTTAACAATTTGGGTTAAGCTTTTAAGTTAAATAAAGCTTCTTTTAGAGAATGGGGGATGGTGAAGGCGCAATTTTGTTTTTTAGAATACTAAGTATTTTAATTATCCTGAAGTAGTTGTCATTTAAAATTCTCTTAAATGGGCGTTAGACTATAATAATCGCATAGTTTAGAAAACTCAAAGAAGAATTTAAATTCTCGCACACATAAAATATTTTCTTTAAAAGTGGTAAGTAGGTAAACAACAAAGTACGCTTTTCGAAGATATGTATACATTCGTATGAAAGAAAATTTCACTCAAAATGTCATCTACTTCACTCGGAGATGCATTTCAAAAATTAATTTCCATTTATTTCTTAGTTAGTAATTTATTATTAAAAATTAAAGTCAGTCCCAACTCTAGTGCCATACCAGGAGGAAGCAGGATAACTGCAAAATTATGCAAAGCCTGAAGCTTAGATTGTATTTATAACTTGAAGTATTTTCATTTTTGCTGTTATTTAAAATAATGTTATGAATACAATCCACAACGGTTAGTTTGAAAAATCTGATTCACACTTAAGAAACATTAATGAAATGCTGACGGATGTTTTGAATAAATCAAATTGTCCTGAATATGGACTTCAAAGTCAGTCTAGAAATGAATAGTAATTGCTTCGATATTGCTTATTTTAAATCCTACAAAAAACAATTCTAGGTAAAATTTACTCAAATCTTTTGCAAAATCAACAAACCAAACCCAAACTAATTTTTTCACACAATTTAAAAAATAAATTAATTTTATTCTTTTATTTTGATCAACATCACCATATTTACTTCCTGCAAGTGAATGAAAATTTAAGGTTTAGAAATAAAAAAAAAAAAAAAGATAAAAAACGACTTCTAGGATTCAAGTCGTAAATGTGTGCCATATGTTTTGACATGGACATGCACGAAGTTAAACTGGATAGAAAATATATCCTTAATAGTACAAGACTACGTGATATACATTAACGATGAAATAGATGTGTTATGACGATTTACTTCAAGTGGTGACAATTATGTTCTAATGGAATACAACGTTTGTGTCTACACATTTCAAATTGGGTTTGAAGTATCTTTGAGAGGTCAAATAGTAGCCATCTTGTAAATGACCAACTTTCTCCCTTGAATATGTGCGAGACAAATAAATCAGTCCTTAATGGAGCATTTAAAATAGAAAAACCTACATATTTGAAATTGAGCAACATAATGTACCTACACACATTACATACGAAAATCAAGCCCAATAAAGGACTTCAGGCGCATTTCAATCCTTAGTACCTAGCCGTATAAAACAAAATTAAAATTGATTTCTACAATCTCACCTGTTGATCTGTGCCCGTGACAATGTTGCCCACACTGCGCAGTGCCGGGACAATGATACTTGGTTCATCAGTTGACAACAGATTCACCAGCCGCGGCACGACTCCCGTTTCAACGACGGCTTGGATTTTCTGATTGTCATCGTCTGTGACGTAAGACAGTGCCCAACATGCATCAGCAAGCACTTGAACATCATTGCCACACAGTAATTGGGACAAAATCGGCAGCAAACGTTTAATCTCTTCAAATGGTGGCGATGGATTCTTATTCCGACACAAATTCGACATCAGCCATACGATGTTACGCAGGAATGACAATGGAGTGTTCTCATTGATTAATTGGAGGATACCATCGACGACTCTGTGATTTAGAACGATGTCGCGGGCTTTGGCGCCATCACCGGCAATATTGCCAAGCGCCCAAACAGACTGCTCCGCAACCGATATCATCTTGGACTGAAGCAAGGCAATGAAATGGGGAACTGCATCGGCATCGATGACACAGCGAGTTTGCTCCGATGAGCCCGAAGCGATGTTTGTCAATGCCCATGCGGCTTCGAATTGTAAAAGTGAGCTATGATGGTTTAAATATGACATCAAGTTTTTCACAAAACAAGCCAGAAAGAAAAAATTATGTAAATCCAAGTTAACTTACTTATCGGATCTCTGCAAGAATCGCACACAAATAGGAACAATCCCATGGCCTATCATCATATCAATCGGTGGATTACGTTCTCGGCTAAGCATCTTGCGGGCGGCTTGTGTGCCGGCGAATTGGCGGTCCGGATCGGTGCAGTTCATCGCCGAAACAATCTCGTCGACAGACATTTGAACCGGCGACTGGCCATTAACTTCCTTCAGCGGTGACACCACATCATCCTCGTTGATGTTGCGCCTCTTGAAGAGCTGATCTTCTTTCTTGGATTTGCGCAATTCTATGGTGACCTCGTGTCTCCGCATTCGCATTTCCTATTAAAATTCTCAATGAATTATATTTCGAGGACAAAAAATATATGATTCTACCCACCTGACTGTTGATCGAGTTATTTTTATAGGCATTTTGGCGACTGCTAGGTTCCATTTTATTTAGTGGTTGTTCTGGAAAATCCTAGATAAAAATTCACACAAAGGATTTGCTAATTAAATTGCACAATGAACGGAGGACGAAGACGGACAACAGAAACTTACCTTATTTCTCCAAATTTAAGATCAATATAAATAAAATAAAAAAACACTGATAAAAAGTGATTGAAATATGATTTAAAATCAACTAAATTTTAAGCTTAAAATAAGAAAATTACAAAGATAAAAAAATAATATGTAGCGCGATGCAATGGAGTTTTCGCGAATGGCGGAAAAAAATTTGCCGTTTGTGAAAATTAAAATTTAAAATTCCCGTTGCTGTAAAATTGTCGATCAGTCTGTCTCGCTTTTTGTAGATCTTCGTTGCATTGCACAAAATTAATATATATTCATCTCTTTCTAGTTTTCGCTGAAAAATTGATGTCGGTATTGTAGTCTGCAATAAACTTTAACTGAGCGAGTGGTTTAGAATGTAGATGGCAGTATAGTATGGTAGTTTAAAATTTAAAAACAGAAATTAAAAAAAAAGTTTTAAAAAAATAGAATTCACAGAATTTCCTGAAAAATTGAATTTCAAAAAATCAGAATTAGTTAATATCCATTAGAAAAATTGATCAGGAGATATTAAACTCGTCTCTTATTTTTGAATTTCACTTATTTTCGATTTTCAACAAATTTCTTCTGTTAAGAACAAAAAACTTAAATTCTGACTCTGATCGAAAATGTAATTAAACTTCTGAATAAAAGTTCTAATTTCAATTGATAAGGTTCGTGTTTTATTTAAAATCATTTAGGTATAAATCAACATTAAAAGAAGTCCGTAATCACATTTTGTAGATATTTTAATCAACTAACATTTGAAATACAACTCTCTGATTGGCTTGCTTTGAATTGAACATCAAGTTTTCCTCACTTCTGCTGCTGATTAATCGCTTGTGGATTGATTGCTGGCTCAGTTCGGTTCAAGTTACTTTCTGTGTTGTTTAAAGTACTTCTTGCGGCCGCAGCAGCTCCATATGCCTCAACAACATCACTATCATCATCGGACTGAGGTGTGTCTTCAAAATCTTCAGTGTCGGGTTCAAAGGCTTCTCCTGTCGGTTGTTGTTGTGCTGGTACAAATTCAGCATCATCGAAATTTGGCTCCACTTGGCTGGGTGGTGATGGCTGATATTGAGGCGTCGTCGTCGTCGTCACTGGGTAAGAGAAAGGAGTTTCGAATACTGGCAGGTACTGCTGATGTGCCTGAGGATACTGAAGTGGAACAACAAAAGGAGCAACTTTTGCCACGGGTTCTCGTTGCACAACAGCATTGAAACCATTCACATCGTCCGATGTGTACGTCACAGTGCGTTTATATCCGTCGGCATCAATTAAACTGTAGGATCCTTGCACGAGGCCTCCCTCACGGGACTCAATCTGGCTCTTGATATCGCCTGTCAAAGAGTCATGCACACCATATGAAAAATCATATTTGTCTGGAATTGCAACTGAATCTGAATTGTGTTCAACTTGACGTTCTTCCGGAATGGATGCAACAATTGGTGCTATTTGCGGTGCTGCATAATGATAGGAGTTGGTCGTCGCCGTCGTCGTCGGTTGGACATACCCAACAAGATGTTGACGGTATAACGGACTGTAATTATAATTGTAGTTGAATGGTGTAGCTGCGGTCCATGTTATCAAGCAAAAAATGCTTAGCACCTAGAAGAGTTTAAACAAAGAGAGATGGTTATTTTTATCCTTAGCCTTAAGTGGAATAGTTTAGTTGTGACGTGTACCCCCATACCTTAATTGCCATGGTTGATGCTGTGTGGTTTTGTTGCTGAATGAGTTCACTGTAGGGAAACCGTTGTCAAGTGATGCTTCAACAATGTGCGGTGTTGGATTTTATACCCCCAAACGGTTTTTAAAACGGCACCACTCGCAGACATTTCCTCCCACCAACATTCTTATGATCATTAAAGTCAGTCAGGTCGAGTTGGGACGATAAAAGTATTTTTTTATTTTTTTTTTTTTATTTTTTTGTCATCTATTGTTTCCTCCTAAACAACTTTTTCAGTGACTGACATTGTGGTCGCTATATTCTTTTGTTCCGTGAAGTTCAACGGTTGCCAGTTTAGTAGTGTAGTTGTCACCAAGTTAATCCAATCTTCTATGGTAAAATGCGAACAACAAGGTTTGGCCATAAAATTTTCGAGTCATTAGATTTGGATTTTTTGTGTGTGCTGCGTTTGGAGGAACAGTGATGGATTTAAGCAATTTTGTAATAAAGGCCAATAATCCTTTTTTTAAATTATTTTCCAATAAAATCATTTCACTATTGCGCGTTTAATAGGAGTTTCCAATGGTAAAAAAAATCAAATTTTGGGCAGAAATCAGAATTTACCAAAGCAAAACCCCATAAGATTTCATAACACTCAGATTTCTGCCTGAAATTCGATTTTTTCCGTGGCGAATAGAGAACGATTTCAGATTTATTTTTTTGTCATAGTATTAGTGTAGAAGTATTCGTGTCTGTGGACCTTATGTTGTCAAACTGGTATCTGTCAATTGTACTGGTATATAGTGGAGTGGTGTTAGTAAAAAGAGAGGTAGAACTGCCGCAAAATCCAGATCTGATAAATTGATTTTTTCTCGAGAAAAGTCAATTTTGTTTGCCCATTGGAAGACGAAAATAGTTGAAATCGCTGTTTTGACAGATCTGGATCAAAAAAAATTGATTTTTTTTACCAGTTAATCAATTTAAATGCTGGACAGTTGTAATCTGTCAAAGTGACGTCTACTGACAATAAAAATTCAATGTATTGATTAATTATAAGGGCTGTTTTGGATTACCAATCAAAAATCCAGAACAACTGATGATTTCGATTTTGAAATATTCAGAAGAATTTTACGAGTAGATGGATGCACTCGATTCATTCAATAAACATTTTCAGGGTATGTCTCAGAGATTGAGCTCAACCAAATATTGACCGAATGAATCCCACCTGTCTCCCATTTTTAGAGCCTACATGTATAGCTACAGTTTCGGATATCCTCAAGACATATGTATGATACACTTATTAAAGTTGTCAAGTCTACTTATTGACAGAATCCGGCCCTGCCTAAACACAAGAAGGAGGTATATAGTCGCAACCAGATTGAACTTAAAGTAAATAATATCGTATGCTATGCGGATGAGGTGGTGGTGGCTCTCAGATGTTACCATGTACAGAGTTAGAATAAGTTTTGAATTTCAAATGAAATACTTTTTTAAGTATAGGATACCTCCTAATCGCATATCGCTTATTGTTGACAATTGCGTAATATCGTGCACGCATGAAAAACAGATAATTCAATCGTGATTTTGAACTGGTTCAAGTTCATTTTGTGCGGTTTGTTTTGAAAAGCAAAAAAAAAAAAAAAAAAATCAGTTAAAAGAAGTATAACGACTTACAGTTGAAATGAGAAAGAAAAGAAAACATTAATAAAAATAGGAAGCTAATTTGTTGACTGCGATGATCAATGAGCTTAGAGGTAATTCAATTAAAGTGATTTTTGGCATTTCCAGGGACGGAATTGAATGTCTTTAAGTAGGAATAGGATCTAAGTGACCTAATTTATAATGAATGACAAAAAGGCTTTGTATGGTTATTAGAAAAAAAATCGTTATCGTAAATTTAAAATAGATAATACTTGGGTAGCATACATTTCGGTTAGATTTTTGAAAATTAAGTGCGGTCATTTATAAACTTTTAAACTTTTCGAAGGGGAGATTAGCTAGGATTTTTTTCATTCAATATTTATAATGTAAATAGTCCCGAATTCTTATTGTTAGGATATTTTTTTTCTAAAACCTTCGTTTGGAGACTAAATTCGTTCTTTATTGACTTCCCCCCACCAGCGGTAAGGGGTCATCTTTAGTTCAAATTGTCGACAAAACAACTATTTTCATGGTTAAACTTACATTGCACTATTTTTGAAATTGTGTAAATAATGTTTTTATAAGTTCTTTGTTATTGTAACCAAGGCCGCCAAATAACCGATCCATCTCATTTATTTTTTCTTAATTTTAAGTGTTGCCTACACACACAGTCATATTAAAGAGATCTTTGCCGGTTGGCAAACAAGAAATGTATCTGCGGCTTAAATTTTAAAAAAAAAATAATTAGGCTTAGAAGGATTGAAATGTATTATATTGACTTAATTTAGAAATACAGGACGTTTCGTAAAAGTACTATTAATAAGTTCGCATATAAGGAATTTGGAGGAGAGAATTTGATGAAATGGCTCATTAAGGCATTTTTCTATTCTTAAAACCTTAAAATATCTATGTTACTGTAAAGAGCTGAAGTAGTGAAATTCTAGAATTTACCGGTAAATCCTACATCACCCAACATTAGGGCGTATAAACAGTGAGGTATGTATGCGGGGGCATGCTGCCCCCTGCACTATAGGATTTGGGGTAGGTGTGAGGTGGGGTGTATGCAAAGTTTCTGTTGCATTTAAAGAATCTGAAATTAAAGAAACTATGTATAAACAGTGAGGTAGGATTTACCGGTAAATTCTAGAATTTCATTATTTCGGCTTTTTACGGTAACATAATATAATGAATCCCTTTTTGTGTACGTATGCCCATAACTCGGCTAAACATTATTCGATTTGGATGAGAAATTTTATATTCGATTTGTATTGAACCAGATTAACACACAACGGAGCCGAAAATTTAAAAAATCGAAAGAAAATTAGAAAATTCGACTGAAAAAGTCAGAAAATCGTAAAAATATTTTTAAAATCTCAAACTTTCTAAATTAGTTTTTTGTTCGTACACGCATAATTTGGGTGAAATCTAACTTAGACATTCATAAACATTTTCTATCGTTTGCCTTACTTGGACACTCTATTTGGTTCGAAGTAAAAAACCTTCGTTGTATCGACTACAATAAACTATTTTCGATTTTTTTTTAATGCATATATTTCCACTATAAAAATTGAGCTGTCATCGTCCACCACAAAAATTATTTACCTTAAATCAATAACCAGTCACTTCCTGCATTGTATATGCCAATCACCCTGTAAGCAAAAAAAAAAACAGTGTGTAAAAGACTTGAAAAATACTTAATCTGAATAAAAGATACCGCGCTATGACCTTCGATATAAGTGATATACCGGATGAAGTAAGTCGGTGACAATATACAAAAGGTATAAAGCAAAGCAAAGCAAATTCTGATACACTAATTACACTTATCTATATTTGGTTCTGTTATTGTTATGTATGGTTTGGTTATGGATTTAGTATCACACGAAAAAATCACTATTTAAAGTCTACGAGTCTGAAAAGTTTAAAAAAAAATAGAATAGTGAGAAGTTAAAGGAAGAGGAAGATGGTGTGGTCTAACAAAATATCAAATTCTTCTAGGCCGATAAACTATATAAACTATGTGCGTGATTTTCAAAAAAATAAAGATTGTGCGAATTTTGAAAAAAAAATATTTACGGCACAACGCAGCAGCACAAGTTGAGCACAACCTTTTAATTTTTTGAAAATCGAGAATGGCGGTGCTAACTTCACGCCAACATTTGCGTTTGTTTGTAAAGATTGCAAATATGTGAATTTGTTTTAATCTCTTCGGTTCTTGGCATCATTTTTATTGAGCACAAAACAGTACAACTTTAAGTTTTTAGAAAAATTTAATTTAAAAAAAAATTTTATTCGAAAAATTTGCAAACTTGCGAATTTGAAAAAAAAAATATTTACGGCACAACATAACACAAGATGAGAACAATACAGCACATCCATTACTTTTTGAAAATCAAAAATGGCGGTGCTAGCTTCACGTTTCGCAAAATGAATTTTTGGCTCTAAAATTTGCAAATTTGCGAATTTAAAAAAAAAAAAACGAATTCACGGCAAAAATAGCACAAGTTGGGTACAATGCAGCACAACCTTTATATTTTTGAAAATCTAAAAAAGCGGTGGTAACTTCACGCTAAGGTGATTCGCAACATTTGCGTTTGCTTGTAAAAGTTGCAAATATGCGTTTTTTTTATCTTTTCGGTTCTTACTAACATTTTTAGAGCACAAAACAGCACAACTGTAAGTTTTTAGAAAAACTTAATTTTTAAAAAAAAATTCATTCGCAAAATTTGCAAACTTGCGATTTAAAAAAAAAAATATCTATGGCAAAACATAGCAGAAGATGAGCACAATACAGCACATCCATTAATTTTTTGAAAATCGAAAATGGCGGTGCTAGCTTCTTACGCTTCGCAAAATGAATTTTTGGCTCTAAAATTTGCAAATTTGCGAGTTTTATTAACCAATTCACGGCACAAATAGTACAAGTTGGGCACAATACAGCACAACCTTTATATTTTTGAAAATCGAAAATGGCGGTGCTTACTTCACGCTAAGGTGATTCGCAACATTTGCGTTTGCTGGTAAAAGTTGCAAATATGCGATTTTTTTTATCTCCTCGGTTCTTACTATCATTTTTAGAGCACAAAACAGCACAACTGTAAGTTTTTAGAAAAACTTAATTTAAAAAAAAAAAAATTCATTCGTAAAATTTGCGAATTTGAAAAAAATATTTACGGCACATCACAGTACAAGTTAAGGACAATACGGCACAATTTTTTTTTTTTTGAAAATCGAAAATGGCGGTGCATACTTCACGCTAAAAAAACCATCTCTAAACCTCTAAAAACCATACGCTTAGTACGATTTTTTTTATAAAACACGGCACATGGCAGCACAAGTTGGACACATCGCAGCACAACCATTTTTTTTCACGAAAATCAAAACTGGCGGTGCTAACTTCACGCACATCTATAAACTCCTGGCTTGCATATACTTGCTTTGATAGCCCATAGGCCCTAAAAAGGTTAATATACAAATTTTCAACAACACAATTCACATATTACCTATTTTCTCAGCTTTCCTTAAAAATTTGATTTACTCAAAGCAACGCCAGAACAGGTTTTCTAGTGTATATCCAATAAAAATCATTCACAATGACGTGATTGATTCGATTTTCATTGCTGTGCGTATCAAAAGACTCCAACCAATGTAATACAAAATCAGCATATCGTAACACATTTAAAGTGTGTAGCTCTGGGAACTGAGACACATCATCTATCGTGTACACGAGTATGCGTCAATCATAATTATATCTCTAAAGCATTAACAAAATCCTATTCCTAATTTATCAATTCAGCATCATCAGCAATACACATTGCTATAGTTAGTTATTGAATATAGTTTTTCCTCGAGCTAAGGATTTTACTCAACTTCAATTCAAACCTATAAATGAGATAAAATATTCTAGCTATCGTCATGAGAATCATAAAGGGTCCAACTGAAATGTGTTTGTTAGATCATTCATATCATAGCTAAGAGCTACATACTATGGAGTATGGATATGGAGGATTGTTAGAGTGTTAAGAACCAATGATTTAATCAAAGAGATGTATTCCCATGAAATTAGTAATGTTAAGAGTTCACTTTTATGACATTGAATGAGTGACGTTTAACATTATGATTTCCTAACCTCCCTCCTCCTTGATAAATAAATATACAGTACCTACCATAAATACGTAATCAATTTGAGTGTCATCTATAAACACACACAGAAACACAACTCAACTTTGTTGACACGAAATGTCTATATATACGCCCTTAGGAGATTCGTGCGAATTACCCTGTATTGGCCTTAAGGTGAAACGGAGCGCTCTAAGGGGCTTTGTGAAAGACTTGAGTTCATAAACTAACTTGAGTGATAGTTCATGATGCTTTATTTAATAATGGACTTCCGCAGGCAAAATAGGAACTTGTGGTAAGTATAGAAGTTAATAAATTGAATTGTATGATTGACATCAAGTCAGTAAAACTGTTGCCTGTTAGTAGTGTTGCTGATGGTATAGCTAACTAGGAACGACTTATTTTGTCTGATTAGTTATAGACAAAGGTTTTCTTCATTTTTGTCATAGGTCAAACGTATTATGTTGTGGATGTGTTTCTTTTTCGAAAAATTAATGAGTAACAATTTATGTGACTAATTTATGTATATTTTTTGACAGTTTTTTCATTTATTCAATATAATACGCAGTGCTAATTACTGCATGGTGGCAGAGTAGTAAAAACTATCCACTTTAAGGCTCCCTTAAATCAACGCGAATATTCGGCGCGACGAACGAAAATAACCACGCGTTGTTATTGTTGTTTTCGTTCGTCGCGCCGAATATACGCGTTGGTTTGGGAGAGCCTTTTAGCCGAAGATATCAGCTAAAGAACGCTCACACAGATATCAACAAGTTGCTTCATAAGTTATATAGGAGTCGGCATATTATTTTGACAAAAACATGTTGATATTTTATTATCCTTATCTCAAACCTGAGAATTTCATCAAATTCGGTGAAGTGGTTCAGATTTTATCGTGTTATGACCCACTGGCCTGTATAGTAGCCCATGGCGTAATGGTGGACTGTAATGCCAGAGGTCTTGGGTTCAATACCAGCCGCTTCCATCCTAAGTTTTTTTCGGAGCTACTTCCTCTTGCGAGGAAGTGACAAATCCTCCAAGAGTATTTTTTTTCAAAGAAAAGTGCCGCACACCTTAGCCGTTCGGATTCGGCAGTAAACTGTAGGTCCCCTCCATTCCTGCAGACACGCACACAGGAATGGTTGAAAGTTGTAAGTCACTAGGCCCTGGTTCTTCATGAGCCGTTTGTGCCACCAAATTTATTTATTTAATTTAATGACCCCCTGACCATATAACGAACTAGTTTATTACGCTGCTGGATTTTTCTCAAAAAAATTACTGGGGTCCAATTACGCTTGTGTGAATAATTTCCTTGTACACTTTCTATTCCCGCGTAAAATATGCAGCGTAAATAAATTTGTATATCTTTCAAAACAATTTAACCTTACTCTTGCGTAATCGGAATATTTACTATTTAGGGGAAGTTGGCCTAAAATGGCCCACCAAGGTAAAATTGACCCCCTCGCTAGAAATCGTAGAATCGAATAGAATTAGAAGGTTTTGTGGACACAATTCTGCAGTTTATCTGGCAATACCGACATACACGAAATGTTAGCAACTTCAAGCTTACGTTTTAAATTTGACAGGTCAAACTATCTCTAGCCATCTCCAAAAGTAGACTTCATAGAATTTTGTGAAAAGTTTGTTGATAAAAAACTCTATAAAAAACATTAAATTTTGGAGAAAGCAATAATGCATGTAAGTATTAAGTATTTCTTATTAATTTACTGAAATTAGTTGGGTTTAAAAAAAAAAAAAAATTTAAACTTTTTTTGAAAATCCAAAAAAAAGTTTTCCCCTCTTGATTTCCTGCCCTTCTCACCTAATTGGGTTAAAATCGTGTTAAATTTTATCAAAGTTTGGAATAAAATTTCGATTAAATTTTATCCTAGATTAAATATTGACGTTTTTTACGTAACAGATAGTGTCAATAATACTAATGAGGTGAATCTGTACGTAAAAACGTCAATAATTAATCTCGAATATCCGAAAATCCAAACAAGGCCTAAGAACTGAAATTTACTGGAAACTCAGTTTCATCGTGCGAAAGGGAATTAAAGTTGACAGCAAAAACTGTCAAAAATTATATATGCAGAGCTGTCAAAAAAAAATCTGTGTTTCTTTTTTAGCTCAGACATATCAGAGCGCTTAACTTGTGTTTCTTTTTTCAATCAGAATAAATTGACCGAGCAAACGGAGCAAATAGATGAGCGCAGCCAACTTCATACAACTTCCATGTGATTTGACAGATATGGCAATTCAGTGCTCAGACGTGTTTCATAATTAAAACTGAGAGCTCTGCTCCATACTCTGCTCAGAGCTTAGTCGGATCGCTCAGGCTCTGCTCAGTGCTATGCTCAGATACAAAAAAGATAAAACGCCTTATGTGTACTATGCTAAACTAAATTAAACAAACTGAAGGCTTCCATCACTGAGTTTTGCACTTCAATTATTCAATATTGACAGGCATAAGTCAAACGTCATCAGAGTGACAATCGGTAGGGACAAGAGTCTGATTACAGGATTTTTTTTCGATTGCTTCGTCTTTTTGACTGATTTGGAGAGAAGTTGAGAATTGTACTGCAAATTAAGCTCATATAATCAGTCAAAAAGACCAAAGACGGAACGAACAAAAAAAGGAACGGTGTAAACGCAGGCTCAAAAACGACTTATAAGGCCTGATCAAACAGAGCGCGGTCCGGCGGTCTTTGTAAGAAATTACAAACAAAATCTGTCCGCCGCGTTCTTTCCTTCCCTGTTGAAGTATTGACCGTCCCGTCGGCCCGCGTTCTGTTTGATCAGGCCTTCGTTGAAATTTTATGATATGAATTGGTAGGAATTGGAATCTTAAAACTTATTCGAATTTATGCTGCCATTTTGAAAAAAAAAAAAAACGCCTTTCAAATAGATCTCGAGAATGACTCGAATTTTATTTACCCTTATCGACGATTTCGCGGAACTTATTACGTGTGTGGTCTGTGTATGTGGTCAATATATGTATGAGCTAGTTTCTAAAGCCTTTAAAGTTATCGAACATTTTCAGAAGAAATTTAAAGAAATATAACAGAATTTTAAAAGGAAAATATAGCCAAAAAAATTATGCAGAATGGCGCTGAAAACGGTCTTCAAACTTTAAAAAACGTAAAAAATGAGAGTTAGTTTCAGATTACATTTAAGAAATCTAAAAATAGGTACAACGGTTCGTAAAATTTTTATAACGTTGGAAAGGGCTGAGCTAGTACCTATAGTCCAGTCAGCGAAGACTCAAAATCATAAAATAAATGAAATAAATCGTGTAGTCTGGATTATTTTTTTAAGTGGTAGGGGTGACCCCCAAGTACAACATACTAAAAGTCCCCAGCCCAGGCCCGCGAGCTTTAGTCAGGAGGGGGGGGGGGTAAAGGTCCCCTTTTTTACTATTTCGTAAATATTTTGAAAACCAAGAGTATTGGCGGAAAAGTTTACACTACAATATGAAAGTAAATTCAATTTTCTTCAAATTAGGTTTAAGTCATATTTTTGCTAGAAGCAATACTAAGAGAGATATGGGGGTACAAATGTCAGAAAATCTGAAAAACCATGTTAATGCGTTAAAAATTTAACGTTTTTTGATGAATTAACCCTGAAATTATAGAAAAGGTAAATACGATGAGAAAGAAGGTATGGGGTTAAAGAAGGTGGCGAAAGTTAAAATATCCTTGTTTAATTTATTTGATACAGTGTTTTTTGTGATATGAAAAACACTGTATCTTCAAAGGTAAGAAGTTTGCAATGTATTTCCAAGTAATTCACCAGTATTTTGTGAAATAGTTTAAAGAGATATATTAAACAAAGACTTGCTAAGGAGGGGGGGTCTAGTTGCCCCCACTTATACGGGAGGGACCATTTTCTGAAAAAATTGGATCAAAGTGCATAAATAATCATTTAAAAACAACGGAAACATCTACAATGCTCTACTATAGCTTTTTGAAAATGCAAAAACTTATTTTATTATTCCACTGCTAAAGCAAGTAATTTTAGTTAAA
Source organism: Epistrophella euchroma (assembly GCA_947049315.1). Taxonomy (NCBI): domain Eukaryota; kingdom Metazoa; phylum Arthropoda; class Insecta; order Diptera; family Syrphidae; genus Epistrophella; species Epistrophella euchroma. The sequence goes on from OX346248.1 coordinate 60,668,636, forward strand.
AGTTTTTGAAAAAAATTGACTTTAAATCAAAAATTAAAAAAAAAAAAAAAAAGTTAACTTATGATAATATTTTTTCAAAATTTTTTGTTACAAAGTACTAGATTTTCGTTTAATGTTTGATACTGTTTTTAATCCTTAGGTGAACACTGAAAACTAGATGGCTATAAGTCTTTTAGTTTAAGAGAAAATTGAAAATTATGAAAGCTACTATTTTTTTTAGTAAATTATTTCTGTAGAGTAATTAGTACATTGAAACGGTCAATGTTGTAACGAAAAAAAAATAAGTTAAAAAAATCAAGTAGTCTGGATTATTTTTTTAAGTGATAGGGGTAACCCCACAGGTACAACATACTTAAAGTCGCACCTACTGTGTTATAAGAAAGAAATCGACTATTGTCAAGTTTTTGTATGATATAACCAAAGAACTCCCAAGAATTTTTCAAGAATTCTCAATTATTTCAAAATATTACATAAAATTGATTTTATTAGGTGAAACACAAATCAAAAAGAATTTAATTTTTAGCAATAAAATTCTTTTGAAATTTTTTTCAAAAATGCCCTCATCAATTTAATTATAATTTGCCACCATTTCTCTATGGTAAAAAAAATGATTGCTTTGGTGTTGTAAGGATATAATTCTTTGAGCTATATGCTGCATTCAAAAGCCATTTAATTTTCTCTCAAACAAAAATTGCCTTGAAACTTCCTTTCACAAACTCTCTCCACCTTTAGTAGACGTCCTAAAAAATATTTTGTGCTATTATCCCATCACCTTAACACTTATAACCTTATAAGATTGATGTTAAGAATTTCGATTTAGACTTATGGTTCTTTGTAAGTCTAAAGGGAGGTTTTGAAGTATTAGCTTGTATTTAGAAGAGGGAAAGAGGTCCTTTTTTCTATATTTGTTTTTTTCTCTGATAATACATCAAAGGTTACATTCAAACACAACCCAAAAGTCAATACAAGTAGGTAAACATAAAATTCCATTTAAAAATCATTTCTTCTAGTGAACTAATAAGCTGAAACTCAAACATGGTTAAAAAAAAAAAAAAAAATGATAAAAAAAGCTGGCAATTTATAAAACATACATAAATGTGCTTTCTCTGTTTTCATTTTGATTATTTGTTTACTCTTATGAAACCAGTTGAACAAGCAAAGTTCATATCATAGGGTTTTTGACCTTGTTAAATGTATGTATATGTTTACTTAACTCGTCCTTCTTCCACATTCATAATCTCTTCATCTCGCTCATTTTCATTTTGCATAAATGTTGTTCACAAGGCTTAGTCTGTCGGACGACTTAAACTAGTTCATGATAACTAAACAAACAAACAAACAAGGAAGGTGTACACTGACGACAATATTCTATATGATACAACACACCACGACCTACAGTATACGACATTGCTTAAAGGCAGCACCAACTTTGTTGAATTGTCTTAACAAAATATATCTTCAGGAATAATAATAATCTTCGTGAGACGTCTTTAGGTTATGAGAGGGATACAAAAGCTTCGTTGTTTATTTATGCATTAAAGTACAAAAGGTTCAACAGTGATACCTTCTATATATGTATATGCACAAGTATGCCAAATCAAGGGACTTTACTTCAACAAATAATATATACAAATGTATCTATGTACATATATACCTAACCTACTCTACTCACATTTGAAATCAACAGGCCATTTGAATTTTTGCTTCTCCTCTTTGTCCTTTTCAAATCTAGTATAATATTCAATATGTTACCATTCAGAAACTTCGGTTTCCTTGATTATATTGGATATCTACATGTTTTGGGTGAAAATATGTAAATTCCTTTTTCAAATATTATTATCAACAACCCTTAATTTTCGCCATCTAACCCAAAGACACGTTGCGCTCAATACTCTCTTTCCCTGCCCCTTTTCCTGATGATGTGAACTCAAAGGATACAACTTACTAAACAACATGCGACAGACAATAAAATAAATTTTATCCATCGACGGCGCCACCGAATCAAAGTGTGTGTTCCAATAACCTACTGCAAAACAGAACGAGTCACATATTACCTCCTGGTTAAATTCAAAATAAATTTCGACAATCAGCTGTTTTTTTGTTAATATAGCTCTATAGCTACTTTCTACTCATACAAGGAAGAAAGGATAGTTGCTCTCAATTCGAGAAGACTTGCGCTGATGATGTTCGACTCTCTGGATGAATTGTGGACCATGGTGAAATAAATAAGCTGTGGTGAGTAAAATTCTGATCAGTAACTTCATTTCGAAAGTTTTTAGAAATCACTTTTGTTACTATTTGGGGGGAAAATCTTATAAAAAGCAGGGCTTGAAATGTTTCCACTGGGAGTATATAAAAAGTGTTTCGATTTTTAGATTTTGACTGGATTTAATGTTTATGGGGTAAAATAAAGCTTCAATTAGATTGTATATTTGGCAGACTACCCCTAATAAAATTAAGGCTTTAATTGATGTATTTCGTGTGCCAACACAACATTATAATTTATGATGGGTGTAATGACATACAATTTGACCTAGTCAATATTTTTTTTGAGAGCTTGAGGTGGTTTTAATGAAGCTATTCTGTAGAGAAAAGAACAGAAACAGGCAGCACAGGGTTGTGAATCTTCCATGAGAAACAAAAAAACTTACCTTATGGACTCGTTAAAAAATTCGACATCAATATTTTGATCAAAATTTTACATCACGGTGATAGGGAAGACGAAAAAGTGGGTCTGGTAATTCCTTCCGTCTATATATTTAAGAGGCTGCGAAAGACGCTAGTAATTAACCCCTGATTTTTGAATCACCAAACTTTTACCAGTAGTAGCCGTGGCGTGTTGGTTAGTGCGATGGACTGTCATGCCGGAGGTCTAAGGTTCGATCCCCAGCCTCGCCACCTATTTATTTAAAAAGAAAAAACAGCTACTGCCTCTTGCGAGGAATTGACAAATCCTCCAAGAGTATCTCCTGTCACAGAAAAGTGCCGCTCGTTAGCCGTTCGGATTCGGCAATAAACTGTAGGTCCCCTCCATTCCTGCAGACACGCACACAGGAATGGTTGAGAGTTGTAAGTCACTAGGCCCTAGTTCTTCATGAGATGTTGTGCCATCAAATTTATTTATTTTATTTAAACTTCTACCAGCTGACAAGAAGAATTTTCTTTATAAAACAGAAAAAGGAACTTGCAGATAATTGGAGTAATTGTCAAAAATTTCTTCAGGTCCATAACACGCAATACTCTCGTACACCAGGTACCATGAACTGTTTACAAGAGAAGATTGCTTAAGAGCACTGAGAATCAGACTTGGAAAAACGATATTTAACACTCGACATCTGAACACAAGGGAAGCTCTAGAAGTCTGTGAAAATTGTCAAAATTGACCACATGGCACATCTTCGTAGAATGTCCCACATCACGTCAGATCAATATATCAACTAATAGCACAGCTATACCAAGCCAATTAGCTAAAATACTTATGGCCCATCAGAAATTAACTCAATTCAACGATTAAAAGATGCTACATCTGATAACAATAAATTTAAAGAAATATAAGTTTTTTTTCCTACTTTTTTAAATTATTTTGTTTATATTTTTTTCTTTTTTTTTAATTTAAATTACTGCTACTCATAAAATTTACGGCGTCGTTTATGGTCTTGCTACTCAGAAGCCTTGTTTAAATAATTTGTAAATGTATTTTAAATATATTCTGTAAGTTATTTGATTAACTAAATAAATAAATAAATTAATAAATAAATAAATAAATAAATAAATAAATAAATAAATAAATAAATAAATAAATAAATCAATAAATCAATAAATCAATAAATCAATAAATCAATAAATCAATAAATCAATAAATCAATAAATCAATAAATCAATAAATCAATAAATAAATAAATATTTAAGAGGCGCCTTAACAGATTGGCCGATTTTTTTCTTGGACATTCCGACAGAAATAACAATTTTGGATTAAAAAAGAAAGTTTATCAGTGTTTTTATTTTTCAAAATTCGATGTTTCAAAGTTTTTAGGATACACTATACTCACTTTAAAAAGCTGACAAGTATGAACTTTTATATCAAGGCTTTTTTTAATACAAATTGTATACAGGGTGTTTTGCATTGGGTGCGACAAAATGTTGGATGTCAAGCCAAGAAATAAAAATTGTATATAAGGGGTATATTTCCTCCTGTTTAGGTGGAAAGGAAAAATTTTCGAAAAATCGATTTGAATAGAAAATAATAATTTAAAAAGAACGGCAACACCGACAATTGACGCTATATTGTTTTTTTAAAGCCAAAAATTGCATTCTTCCATTCTGTTTTTAACTCAAGTTGCCTAAGTGAATAGTTTTAAAATTGTGATCAAACTAATATTTTTTGGAGTGTTTGACACTTCCTCGCAAGAGGCAGTAGCCCTGAAAAACATTTTTTGTGATAAGGTGAGATGGCAGAAATTAGGAATCGAACCCAGACCTCTTGCGTGACGGTCCAACGCACTTACTATTACGCCAGGGAATACTACAAAATATTTAACTGCAGTCTATAAAATTATTTTTTACACAACCGCTCAATACAATGATTTTGAAAATTTTGATTAATCTTTTTTTTTTGTCCTTTGTCGTACAACCTATTATTAAAAGTTTTAATATTTATCTCATAAACTACGCAATTTATAGTTCACGTAGTCTGAATAAAATAAAAAAAAATATATATTAATTTTCTACAAAAAAATGTACCAACAAAAAAATCGATTATAATTTAAGCACTCTGCGCCCCGTAGCACTATGACTTCTGTGAGATAAGACCTATAATATTTTTTTTTCTCGATAGAATGAGTGCTGGAGAATGTTAAGAACATGTGTGTGATATGAAGACTAGAGAATTAAATAACATCGCGTGGGCAGTAACTGGTTATAATAAAAAAGAGTCAAAAAGTCCAACCTCGTATTAGTTTTGTTTAGAGCGATAATTCGTGCAAAATATTTTGGAGAATTATTCCTAGGATCATTCTTAGAAAAAATAAATTCTATAGGAGAAAAATAATACATTATTACATTTGTTTTTCTTTATTTGACTAAGAATTGATAAAAACATTGAATATTTAAAAAAAAAAAATTAAAAAAAACCTACTTTTTTTGGAAAAATTTTGACTTTTAAATTTCATTTCTCAAAAACTGTTCGCTAAAACAACTTGATTTGAAAGACAAATAAACGAATGGAATATTAGCTTTCAAAATTATAGGACATGATTGTGATATAATTTGCCTATCCTTGCCACAGGGGAAGGGGGAGGAACGGGTTGAATTTTTTTTCTGCATACGAAGCCAAATATGGCTTTCTACAGTTACATATGTGCCTTTTTCTTCTTTCATGGACTAAAGGCCGTTAAAAGCTATTTTGAATCAATAATTCAACAAGTCCAATTAAATAGTGCTAAGTCTTCTACTTGGCTGACTTATTTCAGTAGTACAAATGCAACTTGCATGAAAAACTTGCATGCAACTTGCATTAAAAACTTGCATTCAACTTGCATGAAACACTTGCATGCAACTTGCATGAAAAACTTGCATGCAACTTGCATGAAAAACTTGCATGCAACTTGCATGAAAAACTTGCATGCAACTTGCATGAAAAACTTGCATGCAACTTGCATGCAACTTGCATTCAACTTGCATGAAAAACTTGCACGCAACTTGCATGAAAAACTTGCATGCAACTTGCATGAAAAACTTGCATGCAACTTGCATGAAAAACTTGCATGCAACTTGCATGAAAAATTTGCATGCAACTTGCATGAAAAACTTGCATGAAAAACTTGCATGCAACTTGCATGAAAAACTTGCATGAAAAACTTGCATGAAAAACTTGCATGCAACTTGCATGCAACTTGCATGAAAAACTTGCATGCAACTTGCATGAAAAACTTGCATGCAACTTGCATGAAAAACTTGCATGCAACTTGCATGAAAAACTTGCATGAAAAACTTGCATGAAAAACTTGCATGCAACTTGCATGAAAAACTTGCATGCAACTTGCATGAAAAACTTGCATGCAACTTGCATGAAAAACTTGCATGCAACTTGCATGAAAAACTTGCATGCAACTTGCATGAAAAATTTGCATGCAACTTGCATGAAAAACTTGCATGCAACTTGCATGAAAAACTTGCATGCAACTTGCATGAAAAACTTGCATGCAACTTGCATGAAAAACTTGCATGAAAAACTTGCATGAAAAACTTGCATGCAACTTGCATGAAAAACTTGCATGCAACTTGCATGAAAAACTTGCATGCAACTTGCATGAAAAACTTGCATGCAACTTGCATGAAAAACTTGCATGCAACTTGCATGAAAAACTTGCATGAAAAACTTGCATGAAAAACTTGCATGCAACTTGCATGAAAAACTTGCATGCAACTTGCATGAAAAACTTGCATGCAACTTGCATGAAAAACTTGCATGCAACTTGCATGAAAAACTTGCATGAAAAACTTGCATGAAAAACTTGCATGCAACTTGCATGAAAAACTTGCATGCAACTTGCATGAAAAACTTGCATGCAACTTGCATGAAAAACTTGCATGAAAAACTTGCATGAAAAACTTGCATGCAACTTGCATGAAAAACTTGCATGCAACTTGCATGAAAAACTTGCATGCAACTTGCATGCAACTTGCATTCAACTTGCATGAAAAACTTGCACGCAACTTGCATGAAAAACTTGCATGCAACTTGCATGAAAAACTTGCATGCAACTTGCATGAAAAACTTGCATGCAACTTGCATGAAAAACTTGCATGCAACTTGCATGAAAAACTTGCATGAAAAACTTGCATGCAACTTGCATGAAAAACTTGCATGAAAAACTTGCATGAAAAACTTGCATGCAACTTGCATGCAACTTGCATGAAAAACTTGCATGCAACTTGCATGAAAAACTTGCATGCAACTTGCATGAAAAACTTGCATGCAACTTGCATGAAAAACTTGCATGAAAAACTTGCATGAAAAACTTGCATGCAACTTGCATGAAAAACTTGCATGCAACTTGCATGAAAAACTTGCATGCAACTTGCATGAAAAACTTGCATGCAACTTGCATGAAAAACTTGCATGCAACTTGCATGAAAAACTTGCATGAAAAACTTGCATGAAAAACTTGCATGCAACTTGCATGAAAAACTTGCATGCAACTTGCATGAAAAACTTGCATGCAACTTGCATGAAAAACTTGCATGCAACTTGCATGAAAAACTTGCATGCAACTTGCATGAAAAACTTGCATGCAACTTGCATGAAAAACTTGCATGCAACTTGCATGAAAAACTTGCATGCAACTTGCATGAAAAACTTGCATGCAACTTGCATGAAAAACTTGCATGCAACTTGCATGAAAAACTTGCATGAAAAACTTGCATGAAAAACTTGCATGCAACTTGCATGAAAAACTTGCATGCAACTTGCATGAAAAACTTGCATGAAAAACTTGCATGAAAAACTTGCATGCAACTTGCATGCAAGTTTTTCATGCAAACAATAATTCATGTGGTAAAGGGCTAAGAATAACCCCACAAAATAAGGGGATACCCTGTATATATGCATAAAAATAAGTAGATACATACTATTATATCGAAGGCTTTGGATTCGAAAAAATCAAAACTCGAGATTTTGATCAAACTTGTTTGTATGATGATAGGGAAGACGAAAAAAGTGGTTTTCGCAATTTTGTCCGCCCATCTTCAGCATTAACCGTCTTGGTTCACGCGTTGGCTGCTTGTGACTTCTGTATTCCAACGAAGAGGTCATCGTCAAAACAAAAGGCTATATTTTTAAGAATTTGACAAATTGTAGATATATTTTTGATTTGATGATGATTTGTGATTGAAATACATTTTGAAGCATTAAAAAAGCCCAGACATAAATCAATATCGAGATTTATTAGACTTATTCTTTTTCAATTCATTGTTTTTATTTTTTTGTTTTAATAAATTTCATCTACTTAAATAAAATAATGCTCAAACTAAATTGAGTTCATTTGTTATCGTTCTTATTTTTTCTCCAACCAAACAAAGCTTAAGCAACAAAACAAAAAAAAGCACTAAATTAACGACCATAATCAAATAAACTGCAACATGCTTCAAATGATAGTGACAGCATCAGCACAGCTAGGCGCTTTAGTTAAAAGAAAATTCCTGGGTCAACGAGTGAGGGCCAACCAACTATCAACACACAAAGTGTTTGGGCTAAGCAGCACATCATACACACAAAAACCTATACTTTACACCCACCCTCCATTGCGAATCTTCTTCATATACCTACTCTCTCACGTCGCACCGCACCGCCCGCCGATGTTCTTTATATGTGCGCGCTGCAGAGCGAGCATTTCGAACGCCAAGCACAAAATTGAATAAGTTTCCCACAAACTATACTAAATCACCCGGGGATGATGTATGGCAGGATATACAGGACAGTTAGCTAGGACTACAGTACCGAGTACTAGCCAAGATAGACAAGACAAAGAGCATTCAGAGAGTGCGGATGGGGTTATAGTTATAGGATAGGAGAATGAGTATATATTACTCTTTTTTGGCTGCCAAATAAAATTAGTGAAATTTTCATTCGGTAAAAACCACCATGTTTCCGGAAAGAGGAAATGGTTGTAAGAGTAGTGCTAGTGGTTAGATATAGACAAAATTTATCTTAATAAGCTTATTATATTTGTTTGAAAGCATTGTCATATTATTATCAGTGTGAAACAATGATGGAATTTAAGCCGAAACAATTTTGGAATTTTAGCAGTTATGTGATAAAGGCATAAATAAATTGTTAAACAAGGAAGGGGATTATACTATTGCTTTATTGGTCTAATTATAAGATAATTCATATACCTCTTAAAATTACTGAATTGTAAGGTAAGTATAGTAATTTTTGTATCAAAATAAGTACTTGTGGTAGTGAAACCCAAAGCCATCGCGTTAGAAATCCGCCCTCACTCTTTAAGCACATGTTTTTCAAAAGCTTTTGCTCATTTTGTTGAAAATTCAAAATATATATTTAAATTTTTAAGCAAACGATATAACCTCCAGCACTCTTTTTTTTTTTTTTTTAGTCTTAGCAGATGTAAAGAATCATAAAAGGACAAACTATAAATAATTTTCTTCATTTCTTTTTTTGCTTTTTAGCTACATAAATGATAAAAAATTCTCTTCTCAGCTAAAATTCAATAAATCATCTTTTAATGCACTTCCGGGAGTAAATGATAGATAAAAAGAGAAAACTACCCTTGCATCTATATATATATGTATAACTTTACCTTTACGATATGACCGGAAATAAGTCAAGCAAGCATGATTCTTTAGGGAAGGTAACTTGAATACAAATTTAGAAAAATAAAACAAAGTTAGTTATCCTTAAAACGTCAATTTATATATTTTATTATGTTCGTAGATAGTGGTTAAAGGCAATAGGTTTTCTGGATTGTAAAAGCAAAATGGGACTTGAAGTAGGGTATAAAAAACAAATAATTAAATATTATGAAATTGTTTTTCAATATAAACATTTGTTTTTTTTTAATGCAAACATTATCCGTGAGTTTGATCTGTTATCTATTTTTCTATAAATGCATGTATATGTTATACATTTTTTTAATAGACACATTTGAAAAAAAAAAAATAGTCATAGGAGAGGTATGTATTTATTGTTAATAATGGTTTCATGTAAAATGTTTTTCTGTATTCAAAATCGTAGGAGTCATTTTGAGCAAAAAATAAGATTTTCCTCAAAGATTTTTAAATAAATGTAAAGAGTACTATCATTTTGGCTATAAGAATATTTTTTTTTTTTGTTTAAAATCTGCTTAATAATGTTAAAAAATCACTTGATCGACCAAGTCATTTTCGAAAAATTAAGTTTTCAAATTTTCAAAGTAATTTTTTGAAATTTTTGGTGTTCAATATTTTTTTCTCCATAAAAATTACCGTTCAAAATTAATTGTACCGTCCGTTTTTGAGAAAAGGATCAAATTTAAAAACAAAATGGTTCTATGTGATAAACCGTTAATAGCTATTTTTCGCTGAAAAATAAAGAAACAAATAGTTTTTATCTCACAACAGTTAGTACTACGGGGCGTATGAGTACCTATTTAAGTAATAAAAGATTTTTTTTGCTACATTTTTTGGTAGATTACCTTTTTACTATACTACAGGGCAAGTTTTGGTTTCTTAAAAAAAAAATTGAACTCAAGATTTTAATCAAAATTGACATTAGGATGATAGAGAAACCGAAAAAGGTGGATCCAGCAATTCCGTCTGCCTGTCTGTCTGTACCTCGACCTATAGACTTAACCACTGAAGCAATTTTTTTTCAAACTTGAAATTGAAGATTATTAGGTGAAATCGAAAATTTTTTTTTGTCTAACAAAAATGACTTAAGACAGAAAAAAAAAAATATTAAAAAACAACGGTCACTACTACAATGACATGTTATACCTTTTTGTAAGGCCAGAAACCTTTTCTTTTATTTTATTTTTAAAATAAGTAATTTTAGTGAACAGTTTTTCAAAAATTAATTTTCAAACTTAAATTTTTGAAAAAAAAAATCAAAAATATTGTGTTCAAACTAATTTTTTTTTCAAAATTTTATCTTATAAAATAATATTATGCGTGTTTAATATTCAATGCGCCCATCAATTCTCAGCCAAATACTAAAAACCAGATGTCAAAATGTATTCAAGTTTTTGAGAAAATTGAAAATAACTAAAGTAAGTTTTCCTTGAATTTGACTTCCATCGGTTATTTTGTTGTTCCAAAGATTCTGTTTCGATATCGTTGTTTTCAATTTTCTCAAAAACTAAAAAACATTTAGGCATCCGGTTTTAAGTATTTGACTGGAAATCAATAGGAGCATCGAATATTAAAAACAAAAATATTACTTAATAACGTAAAATTTTGAAAAAAAATTAGTTTGAACACAATTTTTTTCATCATTTCAAAATTTTGAGTTTGAAACTTAATTTTTCAAAAACTGTTCTCTCAAATAATTTTAATTAAAAAGAAGGTAAAAAAACGAGCTTCTGGCTTTAAAAAATTGTATAGCATGACATTGTAGGTGTTGCCGTTGTTTTTTATTAATTTTTTTTTTCAATTTCAAGTCGATTTTTTAGAAAATTGCCCCTCCCGCCTAAACGGAGGAAAATAGACCCACCTCCTATACGATTTTTGCTTATCTTAACCCAACCTACTCGCTCTAGCTCTTTGGTGCACCTTTTGCCGAACACCCTGTATACAAAAATTATTTTTTTAAGAAAACCTCTCCAATGATGTTAAAAAAATTTTCTGCATAAATTCATTCATGATTTTTTTTGATGTACACTTCCTGTAGTTTCTAACACATATTTAAAGAATTAAATATAAAGTGGCTATGATAAAGGATAAAAAAAACATATTAAACAAAATTTTAAAAATCGTTCCAGCAGCGGTTCCTAAATAAATGTTTTTACATTTAAATTTTATTTTTACAAAGATTTTTTAAGAAAACAAAAATTTATTTTTAAATATGGAATTTTCATAAAATTCTTTTAAATTTTCGAAAAATTCAAAAAAAAGTTTTTTCATCTGGAAGTTATGATTCGTTGATATTGTAAGTATTTTAAGTCCTAGTCCTAGTATATTTAACTTTCCATAAACTCAGCACCCATTAAAAAAGGACGATTTTTTAATTTCATAAAAAAATTGTAAATTTCGTATTTTTAATGGCGATTAAAAAAGAATGAGGAGAATTTCTTTTTAATTGCTAATGGATTGATAAAAATTGTTTAAATTCGTTACCACAATTTTATTAAAAAACTCGCCTTAAGTTGAAGGTCATGTAAGTCGTTTATGCATTCTATTTATTTACATACTTAGAAAGCATTAAATTCTAAACGTGAATTTTTAGCGGACTTAAGGTCGTTAAAAGCTATAACTACTATTACTACTGAAATAATTCAACAAATCCAATTAAACAGTTCTAAGTCCTACTTGGCTGTTTTAATTTAAAGGTACCAGTATTTAGGATTTGTATCATAAAAACCTTCATATAAAAGTTTATGATTTTCAGCTTTTTGAAGGAAGAATTAGTTTTGTAATTTTGTAACACCATATACATTTAAACTTAATTTTCTATTTATTTGATTTTAGTTGTCGAAAATAAAACTTTCAAGGCAAAGTAAAGTTGTAAAAGTAGAACAAGTCTTTTGAAGTAAATTTGTATAATGTATTTATGTATGTATGTATGTGGTAGTAAAAATCGAGTACCTTTGATATATGTTAAAGTATAATTAATTTTTGTTTGACTGTATTTACTCTTCACTTTTAATTCAAGTACATTTTGCTACATACACTCCGCTTCACTTGAATAGAAACAAACTTTTTTTTTTTAACTCTCAGAGCATGTTGCGCTTTGGTAAATTTAGAATTCTACATTTTTGTTTTAGTTCTTTTAAGAGGGATCTATTGATGAGCAGAATAATTCAGAAAAATACCATTCGGTTATTTTTTTGACCATTTTTCTAGTTACTTCATTAAAAACACTGTTTTTTTTTTTTTTTTGTTTTTGCGTCACTTGAATAGAAACAGAATGCGATTTTTATTAATAGGTTACGGTTAGAAGGAAAAATATTGTTATAATAATGGAAGTATAGATTATATTGGAAGTATAGATTAAAAATAATAATTATTTGATCAAAGAAAAAATGGTCCACGGAAAACCATTAAACGCTGCAGAAAAAGTCAAAATAGAAATACACGTGGAAAACAAGCTTCCCCTACGCACAATTGACAAAAAATATAAGAAGTGTGAAAATTGTTTGGTTGTTTCTTTAGAAATAAAGAAAACTATGGAAAAAATATGAAAGGTAGGTAAGCAAGAGCCACAACAAATGCAGACCGAACAAAGTTAAATAGACTGACCTTCAATTCAAGCGAACCTGCTGCTAAAACCAAGGCGAAAAGTGGAAATACAGCCAGTTTTAATACTATTAGACGTGTTATTTGTGGGTCACAACATTTAAAGCGCCTAAAATTGAAAAAAAAAAAAAAAACCACCGTTAAATCCAATACGAAGAAAGATGTTTGCTGGAAGAATACAACGCGGAGGGAAGAGTGGAGAAAAGTGGTATTTTCTGACGAAAAAGAATCCGGATACGGATATAATTACTATTTTCATGACATGAGGAAGGAACCAATGTTTTTGGAGCGCCACCATAGCCGAGAAAGTGGTGTTAATTTGTGGGGTGCGATTTCCGGGTTTGGAATAATTAATTAAAGTGGTAATTAATTAAAGTTGTAAAAAATAACCGATTGGTATTTTTCTGAATTATTCCGCCTATGCAGTTTTACTCGCAATAGATACCTCTTAAAATAATTAAAACAAAAAAGTGGATTTCTAAATTTATCAAAGCACATTACGCTCTGATAGTAAAAAAAAAGTTTGTTTCTATTCAAGTGAAGCGGAGTGTACATAGTTAACAGAAGAAACAAATTATAGGTACACATATTTCTAATAATGCCAACAAAAACACGTGAAGATGACCTCCTTCTATGAAGTGAAATGCATGGGTCTTTGAGCCATAAAATACTAATAAACCCTTTTAAATTTTGTTCACTTAACCACTTCATCTGAATTACATACTTTTCTATGTTTCTTCATATATTATGTACATATGTCTGTATGTATGTTTTTATATTTGTACTTTTTCAAGGGTACTCATTATCTTAATAGCTTTAATTAATATATCTGAATGATTCAAGCCAAAAAAAAATTACAGAATGTATAAATCAAAACTTTTACATTAATTATTTTAAGTATATAAGGAATATATCAACATACAAGTAGGTTATTTTTTTTGTGTACACGGTACATAGTACATTTATGCGTATATTTATTTTTAATCATAGATTTGTTTGAACTTTAAAATAGACATTTTTTAATTAAAAACGAGGGTTTTTTTTTTTTTTTTTTATGTCACTAAAAAAAATTGAAGTGCATATGAAAAGAAAAAAAAACTGAAAATGAAAAATATTTTCCCATCTATCCTTTGTTGGTTTTTTGATTCAAAGAAAAAAAAAGTTTTGCACTGAATTTATTATTCTTATGTTGGTGTAAATATCCGAAATTAATATATTGAAAGGTGTTAAGGAGTATGTAACCATGATGTTCATCTGGAAAACTGATGTAAATAGACAACTGGTTCAAGGACCTTCTGAGGATATGTTTTTTTTTTCTGTTAAGTGCGCATTATGTTAAATACACAAAACCAAATCTTATCTCCTTTTCTTAAGTAAAATAGTTTCGAATTGTTAAATCTGTTGCTATATAACTACCACTTGTCAATAAATAACATGGATAACACTTGGAAAACATAAGGAAACAATCTCGAAAACTTTTTACATCTTCACCACTTCTTTCCTACAAAAATTAAACAAACAACCCTGAATCACTAAAACTACATACAATCCTTGCTGACCGCTATAGGCAAAACAGTTGTGTTATATAATTTTTTTTTATTCGAAATATCTTGTCAATTTGTCTACCCTTACTCTAAATACCCCTCCTTTTGAACAATAACAAGCTAAGTATATGTACACTTGTCAAAAAAATTAAGGGGAACAAAATCAGTTTTTTTAGTGTTTTTTTTTAAGAGCTGTATCTCTGTGAAAAGTGGTCGTATTGAGATGAAACAAAAAGCATTCTGAAGCTTTATAGTTTTTGTATTGAGAAATTTCAGCAAACGATTTTTTTAAGGAAACTTTATTGCGCAATCATAAGAAGAAAAAGCACCACGAACCAAAAATTTTAATTTTTTTAAATTTTTGAACATTTTCATTTTCGTTGAAAAATTTGTTTGAGCCAATTTAATGTTTTTTGTAACTAATGTAAAACTGTGAAAAAGTCGACAGAAATTGTTCTTTTCATTTCCATTTTGATGACAATTTCACAATGTTTATGAACCACCCAATTTGTTCCTTTAATTGGTTTTTAAGAATTTGATCATTCGGTTCTGGAAAACGGTGTTCAATGGATTAATTTGAAATTTTACAAAAATATTGGTGGTTAATAGTTCTTTAAAATGTCTTACCAAATTAAGTCCTGTAGTCAATATTTGTAAAGCAGTAAAAAATTTACAAAAAGTCTTTATAAAGTCGTTTTTTTTTTTTTAATTTTCTGAATGTAAAGGTGAGGAGCCAAAAAAAAAATAATCGTTATACATTTTTGAAAAAATCTTGTAGAAAATTAATTCCAGTTTTTAGAACAACCCTTAAATAGTTCGTGTCGTCAATCCTTACGAAGATATTGGTAGTCAAAGTCAAAAGTTTGTTTTTTTCATTCAAAGCCAGATATTCTTCTGAAAAAAAATTATAGAATGACGAAAAAAGACGACCTTAGCTGAATAAACAAGTTATTGAAAAAAAAACATTAAATTGGCTCAAAAAAAATTTTTTAACGAAAAAAAATTGAAATTTTTGGCTCGTGGTGCTTCTTATGATTGCACAATAACGGTACCTTAAAAAAATAGTTTGCTGAAATTTGTCAATACAAAAAAATAAAGCTTCAGAATGCTTTTTGTTCCATCTCAATACGACCACTTTTTACAGAGATACAGCTATTCAAAAAACACTAAAAAAAAAAGAATTTTTTTTTTTTGTTCCCTTAATTTTTTTTTGACAAGTGTATACATAAAAGAATAGGAAAAGGAAACTTTACGAAATCAAATGAAATAATCACATCGTCTCTACATGATGCTTAATTTGATTATTTTACCATGAACACGTGACCTAAAAAAAAAAAAAAAAAACAAGAAGAAAAAAAATTCTCATATTTCGAGAGCTTAACACGCTGCTTCTGTATAACAGTCCCTTTTCCATACTCCAACAGAACACGATAAAAAATCACTCGCACTTACTCATATAAACTCTAAGTCAGAAAGCACAAAAGAAAAATTATCCAAGATAAAGTAAAAAATCCTTCAGCTTGACCAAATAAATGAACGGGCATATTACAAAGAGCCAACCCCAAGTCTAAAAGCAGATAAATGAAGTACAACATTCGAGATTTGTAGGTAGCTATATGTATGTACAGTACACACTTCAGGCCATTTACTTCAGGCTCCGGATGTCCATATATTCATATATACGTATTTATATATGAACTTAGGTTTTGTGCGATGTAGGATTTGAACAAGTGTCGCATTCATTCGTCTAATTCCTGTCGAGATTAAAACTTCTAAGGAAGCCTATTAATCAACGTGGCATTTAACTGTGTGTTACACGAGATATATAGTCGCCAATTTGGTATTGCGACGATGAAAATAACAATACCTAAGTGTTGTTTTCTATTAAGGAACGATTTCATCAATTCTACGACAATTTATGATAAAAAATAGGGAATGACGGAAGCTTTTGTTTCATTGAGTTTTCCATCAAAATGCACTCGTTCGGTTGCTAAATAAAAAAACAACTTGGAGTATTGTGTATAGTTCCACCGAGTTCAAGTCCCTGCTCTTAGGAATTTTTTTATTTAACTTCCGGCTAAAGTAAACCAGTTATAGTCCCAGAGTTTGAACCCCCTTCCAAAAACTTTTCACAATAATTAACAATGGATAGCAAAGTACCAGAAAAAGTATAGAACAAAGTTCCAAGCTAGCCGATAGTATTATAATTGGATGAAGGGTCAAAAAAATAAAAAAAAAAAAAAAACTACAAAAAACCAAAACTAATAATAATACTTTTCTCCGTTATAATAAAACAGCCTCCTGATGAAAGGGGGGGATGGATGGTAATTCATAAAGTTAGCCGGCTCAATTAAAAGACCAGCAAAATAGGGCGTATCGCCCCCCTTCCATTATCATTCACAACAGATTCCACAAAAAAAATATAACTTATTACAAATTGATGAAACAGGCCCTAAGGCTAAATAAAACAAAAGGCTATGAAAGGTTAAAGGTAGGTTCATATAGTGAAAGAAAAATTGCGAAAAGTATAACTTTTTTTTCTTGTTCACTTCCTGCCCAACCATCAGCTGCTAACTTCGGTTTGGTAAGTTGCTAAAAACCCAAAACATCCAGCCAATATGGTGCCGAAGCTGTCGTCAGGAAAGCAAAGTGAGTGAAAGTATTTTCCGGGACACGCCAACTTGGACATTTCTAATATTTATTTTTATTCTTTTTTTTTTTCATCTCTCTCTCTCTCTTTTGCTCACTCTAACTCCCTAATTGTGCGGCAATTGTTGAGATGTTTCGGTTGGGATTTGTTGAAAGAATAACAAAAGTTAATTGATTTAACTAGGTTTTTCAGATGTTTTATAAGTTAAGTTATAGTACGGTATAAGGGCGATGTATTAAGAGTATGTTGGAACATCTTTTTTTGTTTTGTTTGTAAATCAACCAAAAGTCTTTTGCAGAGAGAGAGAGAGAGATAGAGATGTATGTGTGTCTGTTAGAAAGTTTATGGTTTTACTGACCTTTATTGATAGAATGTTTGACTTAGTGATGAAATTATTTATTTATTGCTTTCTTCTTTTTTTTCCCCAATTTGGAACATAAGTTCAATTTTTTGTTTGGAGAAAGTTTGATTTTGTATGAGAAACATTAATTAGTGTGATGAAGTGCTTTTGCAAGAGATATAAAGAGAAAGTTTACAACATATCGACAGAATTACTATGTCAAGAGTTGGGGTATAGGGAAGTTATGTAAGCCATTTGTTCAAAAAATATCCTCATTAAGAAGAAGATCGTCAAAGAGGGGATGACTAGCATATACATACACTCCCGTTCAATTGAATAGGTAAACACTTTTTAAGAGCAATTTATAGCTATTGCTCCCAACTTAGTTAACTCAATGGATTTTTGTAAATGGTATTAGAAAGAGCATCAAATTTTAAAGAGAATAATACAAACGCAAACGAAATTCTGCCGTTACTTTTGGTTCCACTCAGATTTGTTTACTTACAGGTTTAAATCGAGTGATTTTTATTAGTTAATCTGATTAGCTCATTCAGCCAAAGCTTCACTATTGTTTGGAATTCTGAAAGGTCAGACCTATGAAAGCATTATTTGGATCTCCTTAAGCGTTACGTGAAATTTAAAAAATAAATAAACAAGGCGAAAAGTGGAAATGGGTAGAGGAAAAGCTCTCAGTGCGGTTGAGAAAGCCAAAATTGATTGTTTTCATGATCAAGGACTAACGGGACTTAAAATTTCGGAAAAAATAAACAGAAGTTTTAATGTGATTTATAGTTATCTTAGAAACAGAGAAAAATACGGTGTTAATATGAAAGGTTCCAAAAAACGTGCAACATCCGCAAGTGATGGAAGATCGATTTTAAGGATTGCATCCAATTCTTCGTATTCTATTCCTAAAATAAGGAAACAAGCTGGAATAAAAGCAAGTATTTCCACAGTCCGACGTGTAATTGTAAGTTGCCCATACTTAAAAAGAAAAAAACTTCAAAAGAAACCACCCCTTAACAATGAACGGAAAGAAAACCGATTGAATTTTTGTAAAAATCATATGACATGGAAAAAACAGTGGCGTAAAGTTGTTTTCTCTGATGGAAAAAAGTTTAATTTCGATGGACCAGATGGGTTTAACTTTTATTTTCATGATTCAAGGAAAAGTGAGCGTTTTTTAAACCGCAACCATAGTCGAATCGGAGGTGTCATGGTATGGGGGTCAATTTCTTATTACGGAACTTTTGAATTAGAGTTTCCTTCCACTAAAATGACCGCAAACACCTACAAAAGCATTTTAGAAAGAGCTTTTCCTAAATTTTCGGAAGTTTTTGGACCTATTAAGTGGGTTTACCAACAGGATAATGCTCCAATACATACTGCGCGGGTCGTTAAAAGTTGGATTCAACAGCAAAATGTAGGACTTTTAGAGTGGCCACCCTACTCTCCTGATTTAAATATATTTGAAAACGTGTGGGGGCTACTGGCGAGAAAAGTATATGAATCCGGGAAGCAGTTTGAGGACAAAAAATCTTTGATTATTGCGATTAAGACAGCTTGGAGCGAAATTTCCCTAAATTACCTAAAGGAATTGTATGATTCAATGCCACGTAGAATTTATGAGGTTATTTCAAATAAAGGTGGAAGCACGCATTACTAAATGATTAAAAAACAAATACATTATTAAAAAAATGTCTTTTATTTATTGTTTTACGTAGAATTTTACAATTACAGCACATTTACCTATTTCAATGAACCAAAAAAAATCACTCTATTTTGACCTGTAAGTAAACAAATCTGGATGGAACCAAAAGTAACGGCAGAATTTCGTTTGCGTTTGTATTATTCTCTTTAAAATTTGATGCTCTTTCTAATACCATTTACAGAAATCCATTGAGTTAACTAAGTTGGGAGCAATAGCTATAAATTGCTCTTAAAAAGTGTTTACCTATTCAAATAGGACGAAATTCAGCCCGCCTGTCTGATTTTAAATTTGCTCTCAGCGTTTTTCAATAAGAATTTTTGTGTTATAAATTTTTTTACTGAATCCATTTTGTTGTGTTTATATCTTTTGTTCGAAAACTTCAAATGCGCTTGCACAAAGCATCATTTGACATTCATCAAAAGGCATGGCGATTGTAGATTTGACGATTGGAATTTCTGCGTCATTTGCCGGTCAAATTTGTCTTTGATTTGACGTTTTCGAAAACGGCCTCATTTTGAACATCTTAAAAATTTGAGTAGGAATATAAAATAGATCGAAAATTCGACATTCGTCTAGAACGGCTGAAGAAATATCTGTTTACATTAAAAAATAGTTTAATTCATTTGAATTTCTAAATATTAAATGAAGAACATTCAATACATTCATCTGACCTTCAAAGTTAATCTCATCAAGTATGAGATCTCCGCTGTCTTGAATAACAGGATATAGCTCACTTATTGAGACGACATTTTAAATTCAATTTTAATGAGTGGATTGTTCTCTTCGAAAAAAAAAAAGTGTAGGTATGTTGTGAGACAAAAATTATTTCCAAAATAAAACCCAAGGGCAAAAAATAAATATCTTTAGACTTTCATACATAAAATAAAACACATTAAAAACTGATTGTTTTGTATTCATATCTAATATTTTTATAAAATCTTCATAAATAAAACTTTAAAAAGCTTCATGCATTAGCATATCCTTTGTTCTTAAATTTATATACTCCTTTCATGCCATATGGAAATTTGCTATTTATTTGATCGCAAGAAAAACCAATGAATTATTAAACGACACATTTGTTGGAGGAAAGGTTTATAATCTACAACAACCATCTCTTTTTCTGGAAAAAGGCTTACAAGGACACACACACATTTTTGAAAAGTAACACACACAAATTATGCAACTTCCAAAAGCAGATCAAAGAATCTTAAACCACATATACTTATGACATCAAAAGCATTGGCCCTATGGGAGAGCAACAAAAACATAAGTCCCTTCTCGCACATTAGCATAAATTCGTCGTCGCAAAAGAAAAAAGTTGTCAAGAACTAAGATGTCTTCAGATCTTTTTTATTTTTATTTCTTTTTTTTATTTTCTTTAAAATATAGTTCAATGATTTGTTCATTTCGATTCTTACTAAGGCGAGAAACGGTATAGGAAGAGAAACATAAAAAAAGCACTGGCATAGTAGTGTATGGCATCAATGGAAGTGCGAGAAGTGCTTGAATTCGCCTGAAAATTAAAATACGCCAAATGGATATGTAACGCACATCCATAATTCATGTTTCCATCATTCACTCTGCCAGACTTAGAGTATCTTCTTTAAATGCTTGAAAAAAATAAAAAGAAGAAGAAAAAGTGATGATAGGTCTTACATAAACCTCCACCCAACAGCCGAACGCTAGGAATAATGATGGTTCTCGGAAAAGTGCATTTGTTAGTTGTATGCCACTGACAGCCCGGATGTTCAGATGAAATCCTCAACGATGCGAGGATGTGAGGGAGCAACTATCATGGCTGGCTGGGTATAGTAAGTACTCTCTAAAGTAAGCAAACACTGAAGTGAACTTCCTGAGACAAAGGGGCAATCATCGTTATACATCGAAAAGAAATCAATTTTTATGTCAACCGTGAGCTGCACACACATGCCGTTAAGCACCAAGTGATGGTGATTTGCATATAAATTATCCTTCTATAACACCTATACCATCTACATATAGATACTCATGGGATAAAAATAAAAACTATAAACCAAAAAGGATACGATTTACTTTAAAGGACATAAGAGAGCCTGGAATGAGAGTGCATACACAATCATTCCGTGATAATATGATGGTGGTGCGGGTTCTAAAACATAAAAGCTTCTTTTTTTTTTTACAACCACATTCCCAAGGGGATGGATTCAATTTGTCACGTATTTGATAACGTATAGGGATATATAATCGATAAACACCATGCGAACCGGGGGCTATACATGTTTGTGAGGAGCTAATAAAGTACCTCGCACCCACTCGAATTGGTCATTTCAAAAACAGTTAAACAAAGTTTACAAAAGGAAGTAATAAAAACTTTATACAACTTGAAATTGCGTCGTGGAATCAGTAGCGCTTGACTTTTGAAGTGGGAGTTTGAGGTCAATTTTATGCAGCATTTTTTCATATACCCAACCTCTTTCTGATCCCATAAAATTTTCTGGAGTATGAATATTTTAGGTTATTTCTTTGAAATATTTTCAAAAATTTCACAAAATCTTCATATGGAGCAAATGTTAAAAAGAGGGGGGTTACAATTCCCCAAAAATAATTTTAAGTAAACAGGAAAATTCCAAATAAAATTCAATTTAAATTTGTGGGCAAGGAAATTTCTCAACAAAAAAGCAGTTTTTCGTAACCAGTTTCAACTTAACCCAACACCCCCTCCCAAAAAATCTTCCTGAACATGAATATTTTAGGTTTTTATTTGAAATATTTTTCAATGACGTCACAAAAGCTTCGTAATGCAGGAAATAGACAAAATAAAGGGGGGAGGGGGGGGGGGGGGGCTAAGGCTCTCCAAAAATGGCTTTAAGTAAAAACAAACTTTAAAATTAAATTCAAATTCATTTATTTTACATCTTAACATTTTCCAAAAAGTACCCTAAAATGGGGGGGTGAAGATGTGAAAAGAGGTTAAGTTAAATTTTGAATAAACGCGTTCAAGAGGTATATTGTAGTATAAATCTGGTTAAAATAACATTGCAAAACAATTGAAAATATTAAGGTGCAATAACTTTGTGAAATATTATTTTTCAAAATTGGAAAATTTAAAAAATCGAAAACCACATTGATATGATGGACTCAACTACCCCTCCCTCTGGTATGAATTTGTTTTTCCCTACTCAAAAAATTCCAGACAAAAATTTAACCTGATATTCTAAGATTTTTTTTCTAGGCCTCAACCTTATGAATCCAATTAATAGAACCCAAGCTATAACTTCGAAAGCCATACGATTTCCACCTCTATAGCTTAGCTCGTAAACTATCACTCTTATACAAAGATTACTGGAAAGAAATTGGTTCAGTATTCGCACCTCCTTTTCTGGGTACATGAGTTGAGTGCCTACTGATACCGTTCACCTAACAGTTTGGGACACAGGCTATGAAGACCTTTACCCACTCTAGGAAAGATCCCTTTCGAACGTGTAATGGCTCAGCGCCACCTATTTTGCAGCATAACTGATAAAATATAGGCATTCATTATCCATATACGAGATTGGATATCCCAAGAAGTTCACAAACCTCACATGCAGGTTATGCTTGACACTGGCGTCTTATCATAGCCTTTAAGCACTAAACGAGCAAATCAAAATTCAAGAAGAAAACAAAAAGCAGAACATCTTAAGGGAAGAAAATCGAGAGAAAATTAATTTTATCTACCCCTTCCCTCCCCAACTACGACCTGGCATGAAAAATCCCTTTAAGATACTTTCAGTTGTTAAATTAAAAAAACAAAACAAAAAAAAAAAACTTAAATGCGGAAGTTCATTAGCAACAACGATTAATTTTAAGCACTTTAATTCGGTCTTAAAATTTGAAGTTAACATAAGACTCAAAAAAGATGTTCACTATCAAATCCAATGATAATGATTGATTGAAATAGTCATATAGCGCATATACAGCGACATGATGCTAGTCAACAAAAACTTCATTTCAAATCCTTGGAAAATATACTTTTATTGGCAATTATGCTAAGCAGGCGCTCGTTTGTTAAAGGAACAAAGTAATCAACATATACGAAGACTATGACGTTGAGAATGACAACGACTGACTTGATGAGGATGTGAGGACTAAAACTTCAGGAGTTAAAAATAAGAATGAACATGATGTGGTTTGCAATTCAATTACACGTACCTACATATATGTTGTATATCTCTGTGGAAAATTGTATCTCATTAAGTTCTTGAGGAAATAAAAATTTGCTGATTTTGTTTTCTTGTAAAATTGTATGTAAGGTACGCCCGCTGCCGCCACTGTATTATTATTATTTATATAAAATTCCCTGGAGTATTTCAGAGAAGAAACACACGTGTGTGCTAAATCAGAAGAAGAATAAAAAGGAAACCATCAAATGTTAAGCAATCATGTTCACTCCATCACATGTTTTAAATATATATATTTTTTTTTTTTTTTCTGAGACACAAATTTTTGTTGAATAAGAAGAGTGTTGTGCTCGCATTGAAATTGAACAAAAGAAATAATTCAGAAGTGGGATAATTCAATTTTGAGGAATTTTTATATTGCCATATAAGTAGAGGTATGGCGTGTTTTTAAAATTAAAATTTATGTATTTTTTTTTTTTTTTTTATAAAAATAGAAATTATACACAGGAGAAAAGTATATAGAGGGAAGTTAACGCCTTTAGAAACAAATTTGGGGGAAAATCAGTAGGTATGTGGCCGTAGATGCGAAACTGGGTTTGAAAAAGTGTGTTGGAGCGGTTTTAGCTCCTAGAAAAATAAGGATTAATAATGATATGTCAAAAGTGGATGAATGAACTCTGTATTATTTTTGAGAGAAAAATTTCAGTGGACTTTGCTAAAAGGATGATATAGATCGGATGGACTCCAAATCTATTAATATACATCCCGAAGAATGACATGGGTCCCTAGAAAATATACCCATTTTTGCATCGGTTCACAAAAATTAGTCTTTCATTCTTGGGATCACAACAAATGATTAGTGAAAGACCGCAATCGTCAACTCAATTAGCACAAGAAGTGGGAAGGGACCTCAACCAGTTTAGCGTCCCAAACTAGAGGGAGATATCTAAGAACCCCGTTGGTTGCGAACGCTCTTGTTGGTTGAGGCCAGTCGGTTGATAAAACCGATTTCTGTCGAGTGGTTGTTTGTTACCACGCCCGGCGGTGTCTTATCAGGTTTTTAACTGTCGATTCTACTATCAGTTCACATTTTTCGGACGTACTTGTATCTCAATACGGGCCGTACCGAATGGAATCTTTTGCACATTTATTCCACGTGAACCTGTTCCACAAAGAAATTTATTCCATTTTTAGGGGAAATTCGTTCCACTTTTTAAAGTTAAACTCAAACGAATTTAATTTGTAGGGCTTCAGCCAGCATGCTTAGAGGTTTCAAAATTGAACAAGTCCTAATTGTTCTGCTGAATTCGTCTTTTTCTTTGCCTGATTCAACAATTTATTTGCAGATTTTTGCAAATCTGTCCGCTGAATTGCCAAATTCGTTTATTTATACCTATATTACAGATTTATTTACTAATGTGCCAAATTTGTCAGTTTTTAATTTGACGAAATTGTCAGTTTATTTGCTTGATTCGTCCGTTGGTTTGGTGGATTTGTCGTCCGATGATTTATCGTATTCGTTCTTTAGTGTTTCTGATTTGAGAGTTGATTTTCTGGAGTTTTTAAAATCGTTTGAGCAGTTTTTCTAAAAAAAAATATATTTTTTTATATTTGACTAGCTGACCCGTTAAACTTTGTTCCACTTAAAATTAATTAAATTATGAATGTCTCTTTCGAAAGTCGATCTTCTTTATTGAAATAATGAAACTCTGTTAGGAATGAACTTGAATACAACACACTTTATTTACGTATTGAAAATTGTGATGTGCTTTTTAGTTTCCAGCCGAGGTTTTGCTCGCCGGTCTCGCCAGGGTTGTTCTGAAGAAAACACGAAACTTCTGAGGAAAAAGGTCTTTAAACCCTTATTACAAAATCTTTATTTTGAAAACGACTCTTAAGCTTATAACAAATTTTGATTTAATTCACGGGTGGTGTTCGGTCAAGAAACCGGTATTCTGGTCTGGCTTACGAGTGATGTCGCTCGTTCTGGTTTACGGGATTTCTGGTAACGGGTATCCGATGATCTGATTCGGGTAATCTGGTTGCGGATAAATCAGGTCCTCTGCAGTTGTTTCTGGTAGTAGACTTCCGAGGAACCTGAGAAAGGAATCTGCAAGTACTACGCCCCTGGTGGCACTATTCAGCAGGTACAAGGCCCCTGGTGGCACTCGACACAGCAGGCTTTCGCTCTGGTAGATCAGCAGGTATAACGCCCCTGGTGGCACTATTCAGCAGGTACAAGGCCCCTGGTGGCGCTCGACACAGCAGGCTTTCACTCTGGTAGATCTGCAGGTACCGAAGCCCCTGGTGGCAATTAGGACGTTTGTCTTCGAACTAAAGCCCCTTACCTCTGGTAGGGGGGAGACCTTAGTAAGAAATAGTTGGACAATCTCGCCTACCTAGGTTTAACTTTCTATGAAACCCCTTACCACTGGTGGGGGGAAGCTTCAAGAAAGTAAACAAAACTAAAATGACCAAACCAAAACTAACTAAATACCGCTGTATGACTTTTAGTAAGCAAGGCAAGATGATTTTCATCCATCCGAGTAGGTCCTCTTGTGCTATTCTCTGTAGGAAGTGAATGTTAATTGTAAAAATGACGAATGAAAGTTTTTCGGTGACGTCATATGTCTATGGTGAATGTGAATTGTAATTACGCTACTATACAATTCTCGCTGAAGAATGGAACGCTTCGTTACAAAATATGTTAGCTATAAAAGTAAATTTTGTTATTTTGTTATAACGCGCATTACGGCTGAATAAAATCCATTCTGATGGATTCATATTAAATCAGAAAATTTGAAATTTCGACACGGAAAATATTAAAAATTGTAAAGACCTGAAATTGCATATTTTTAGGAGAAGTTCGCCAGATAAAATTTTCGAATCATCGGCTCCGTAGTATGTACCTGATTTAATACGAATCCAACAAAAGAAATCCCATTGCAAATCGGATAATGTTTAGCCGAGTTATACGCATACAAACAAAAACCCAGTTCAAAAGGTATGTAGTTTTAAGGGGTTTTCACGATTTTCCGACTTTTTCGGTTAAATTTTCTAATTTTCAGCTCCGTAGTGATCAAACAAAAATTACCTTGCAAATCGGAAGATGTTCAGCTGAGTTATGCTCGTTCGAAAAAAATATAGGACTCATTTTTATTTATATGAAAAATGTAAACTTTAAAAAAAAGCAGTGAACCAAGTTTTAGTAGTTTTTTTATGTTGAAATAAAAATTCAGTTTCGAAAAAAGTCATTTAAAAATTTTTGAAATCCAAAACTTGTCATTTCTTTTTTTAAATTTGAATAGGTTTGCTATATTATTCAAACTTATTAGAAACTTTTATACAGGGTGAGTAACCTAAGGTGTGACAAAAAGCTAAAGCGTGTAGGTTTGGTCAATATAAGAAAAAAAAATCGTATGAGATGGGGGTCTATTCCCCCCCTTTAGCCAAAAGGGGCAATTTTCTAAAAAAAAAAAATGATTTAAAACATTAAAAAATTATTAAAAAACAACGGTTACACTCATAACGCTACGATATGTAGGTACATGTAGATATAGAATATTTCATCTCGTAATTTATAAAAAAATCAAATTAATTTCTGAACTAGAACAAAAAGTGCAAAAGTGTTATCTGTAATTCCCTTTTTTTCTCCTATCAACTTATTATAAAAAATAAATTTGATGGCACAACAGCTCATGCAGAACTAGGGCCTAGTGACTTACAACTCTCAACCATTCCTGTGTGCGTGTCTGCAGAAATGGAGGGGACCTACAGTTTATTGCCGAATCCGAACGGCTAACGAGCGGCACTTTTCTGTGACAGGAGATACTCTTGGAGGATTTGTCAATTCCTCGCAACTATCAACTTATTGCTAAAGTATAAAGGTATAACCTCTTCAAAAATACAGCTGCATCACTTCACTCACAGAATTCACCGAACACATCATAGCTTAAATTGCCTTTTCAGCAGGAATGAGTCCTTAAATCCCATGTTAAGAGAAACTTATCGTCCGTTTTGAATCAACAAGAAAAAAAGAATAAATAAAAATAAATAAACCCCTCTTCGAAAAGACAATAACTACGCAAAACCATAACTAGGCTAATATCGATATACACACAACAATCTGGCATAATGGCATAATAAACTTTAATCCTGTAATATTCATTATTTAACAGACCTTTTAAGGGCAGAAAGAAATCACAGCCAGCGCCATCTACATACCATCGGATCATCATATACAGACAAACGACCGACGACACGACGAAGTCCACTTTCACACAGTGTGTCCTTGGAACAATATTGCTATCACCACTTTGGAAAATATGAAAAAAAAAACAACCACACACACAAACAGACAAAAACAACGAAAAAAAAATTTATTTTTGCATCCTATCAGATAAATCACTTCAATTTATTATGATGATGGCATAAATCACAAATCCCCCTTTTGTCTTGCTCACGTTTTATGGGACTGTGGTTCCCAGGGCCAGGGCCAGGCCATCATATTAGTTTTTCATTGGAATTTGCCTTTTGCTGCAGCGGGACTATAGGGATAGGGATAATTTTCAGGCTCGATTTATTGGGCCAGGGGATCAGGGGGCAACGCGTTTTCATGAAAATGATTCGCCGCCGCATTGTGTAAGGAGACTAAGGATAGTGCGGTTATGTCGACCATAGCTATTACATTCTGTGAACAAGAACAAGAAACTTTTAACTCACAAAACAAGCACGTTTTGTTCCATATACGAGTTAACTTTATGTAGAAATATACATATTTTCTTTCGGCGAACCCAGGGGACTGGAAAAGTATAAGGAATAAAAATGGACTCCAGTCGGTGGTTTATTTTGGGCTTCAAATCCACCATCATACCGAATGCCATACAACACACAAACAACGCCTATATAGACCAAAAGAACCCTTCTTGAGTTTTGGCATTGTTACGAGGAGAGTGTACAAGTTTATGGTATGTTATACTGGTGGCTGGGGAGAGGGGTGTCAGTGCCAGCACGGCCTCAAGACCACTTTCACCACATTCCCCGCATAGTTGTGACTTGTGAGCCCCAACAACATACAATCGCCTAACAATGTAAAATAAATTTAATCGAGTCAAATTTTAGCATCATTCCAAAAAAGTTTATATTCTGCAGCAAGTGTGTTCATTTGTTCTTCGAAAACTGCCCAGTTTTATTGTTAAACATCATCGCCTAAGCAGTGTGATTGTCGTTTTCGTTTTGGCTTTTTGTTTTTCTAAAACAAAAAACCAACCCCAAAAGAAGACAATGAAATACATTTTGATAGGAAATTTATTTTTATTTTTTGTTTTAATTTTATTGTTCAAAACTTTGAACTTTAAAATGTTAAAACTGAAGAACTATATAAAAGCTAAGGAAAATGAAATACTTCCTTACACTTGAATAAACCAAATATGTAGGTATGGCAGAAGGGGAATTCGCAGAGGCTTTTAAATAGGCTTCTTTACCATTTGTATAGAAAATGGGGATTTTTGGCAGATCTAAAAAACAGAATCATCATTAAAGAATTTTTATTACATCAGGGTTCACATTAAAGTACCGTTGGGAAGTAAAATGCATCTTCATAAATTAAATTGAACGCTCGACTGGGTTCTAATGGATTTAAGCCTTTGAAGTGGTATTGATTTATTCAAATATTTAGGTAACTCCATTTTAAAAATAAAGAAAAATAGAAGAAAAAGGCTCAATATCTCAGTGCATACTAAATAACGAATGAGTGGCACTTAAGTCTCCCATGTTGGTTACTTAAGTCCTACTTACTCAAACTATTAAATTGAGTCTAAGGGCCCATTTTCACAGTCGAAGAAACTGGCACTTAAGTGTCCATTCAAGTGCCACTTACTCAGACTGTTAAATTGGATCTACATTCCAGTTTAACAGTCTTAGAAACTGGCACTTAAACGGCCAATATTCGAGAAAAAGGCTCAATTTCTCAATGCACACTAACTACCGAATGTGTGGCACTTATAAAATAATAAATAAAAATAAATAAATTTGGTGGCACAAACGGCTCATGAAGAACCAGGACCTAGCGACTTACAACTCTTAACCATTCCTGTGTGCGTGTCTGCAGGAATAGAGGGGACCTACAGTTTATTGCCGAATACGAACGTCTAAGGTGGGGGGCACTTTTCTATGACAATAGATACTCTTGGAGGATTTGTCACTTCCTCGCAAGAGACAGTAGCACATAAAAAAAAACCTAAAGTGGAAGCGGCTGGTATTAAACCTAGACCTCTGGCATCATGACAGTCCAACGCACTAACCATTGCGCCACGGGCTACTACATGTGTGGCACTTAAGTCTCCCATATTGATTACTTAAAGTCCACTTACTCAGAGTACAAAAATTAAGCCTTAAGTCCCAATATGGAAAGCTTAAGTGCTATTTAGTTCGGTCAGTAAGCACTGTGAAACTGGTTCTTAAATTTAGCAGAAATTTGAAGGTTTCCTCCAGATCGGTTGTGCCCTTTGTTTTGTAGTATACAAAAGTATAACACATTACCCAATACTGGTGTAACACTGTCACCCTTAAGGTCGAAAATACCCGAGTCACTTTCACACTGTTGGTATATATCCCGAGTCACAACTCACAACCTTAAGGAATGGGGCCACACTCGATTCATGTTAACAGAGCATTGGATTGTACCTAAACATATACATACATATGTATAAGACAAAACCTAAATTTTATGAGTTTTTCATTATCACAATAATTATTTTGTGCGATTAAAACAAAATTGGAATTTCTTTTCTTTTTTTTTTTCATCCGAAACCAATATTTTCCCTATAAAACAAATTAAATTGGTTACTTTTGATGTTTTTTTTTTTAGGACTCTCTGTGAAATTGTCTTTTTATGAGCCTATACCTTTTATGAATCGAATGTAGGTATAAAAAGTTTTATTGCTTGGAAATTGATGTTATAGGTATCTTGTTAATAAAATGATAACGATAGAATTATGCTTTACGAGTACATAAACAATTGAAATATTTGAATGAAAATTGTGGGTGCAATATTGGAAGGTTGATATTTTGTAATTGATATACATATATATCCACTTTCATTTCTTATTGAAACTCATAGATTTCACGATTGTATCTCCTCCACCGTTCGCCCTACACGGACACAGAACTAAATAAATGTGTGTACATCGATGAATGTTTCTTTCAAGTATAACATATTTCGATAAAATAATCTGTATGCGTCAAAATATTATTGGCCCTCTATCTGTCAAGTCACAAAATATCAAATTTCATGTGTCCTCTAAAAAAAGATTATTTTTATTTTTATTTTAAAAACCGTAAATTCTAGTACTTTCCAGGGAAGATTTTTCGAACTGACGTTTTCGAATCGTCGCGTCGGTCGGTCGTCTAATCTGATTTTCTTCTTCAGAAGAAGTACCATAGTCCAGAGGCTTAGAAAAGGATTTTGAAAATGGGAACAACAATAGATGTCAACAATAAAATATCTAAATTATAATGTACTTAATTTTAAAATAAGACTTATTTGAACATTGTCAATAAAGACTCCAACGAACATTGTCAAACAAGTAAAAGCTATATTGATGCGACAGAAAATTCTGCCTTGTCAATGTTTAAAGACGGTCAATGCACTGACAACCAGGGTCAACGAAAATAATAATCAACACGTTGACTCTTAAAGTCGTTTAAACACGAGTGCCGACCCAAGTTTAAACGGGATTGTGAAAGCAAATGTCAAGCATCAAAGAAAGTGTTAACGGGAGTGATAACGCGAGTGTCAAAGCCATCGTCAACGCGAGTCTGAACACGAGTGTCAACGCAAGTGTCAACGCAAGTATCAACGCAAGTGTCAATACAAGTGTCAACGCAATTGTCAACGCAAGTGTCAACGCAAATGCCAACGCAAGTGTCAACTCAAGTGTAAACGCAAGTGTAAACGCAAGTGTCAACGCAAGTGTAAGCGCAAGTGTTAACGCAAGTGCCAATGCGAGTGCGAACGCATCGCACAAAAAGCGTGGACATCGTTCTGTGTTAGCCACATTACATACCTAACTTAACAGCTCTTGACGTTATTTTGAAATTTCAGCGATTCAAGGCGTAGGCTGTTGACTGGCGTCGTAGCTTAAGTCACTAGGATTCGGTACTTCACGAGCTGTCACGCTTTTAGACTTAAGAAACAAAAAATTGAGATACGTATGCAACCAACCCTTCACTAATTCCCGTATCCTGTCTGTGGAGCATTCTTCCACATTTTGTATACTGCACCAGCATCCTGCAAACTTGAATGAATGATTAAAAAATTATAATCACACAACAAATTTTTTTTTTCTGAATTTTCATCCTAAAAGGTTTTTGATGACAGGACAACATATCGCAAATCGTATGGTGTTGAAAATCTTTATCCTTAAAGTGAAAAATTCTTCAATCGGAACAAGGATTTGAAGATGCAATATAAAAGATCTCATAGTTTTAAGCCAAACTGGTGGACACAAAAATCCCAAAACAACACCAGCTGAATGAAGACAAATTCGTTATCTAAAAATAAATAAGATTACTCAAACAATCACAATAAATAACTCCTGAAGGACATTCAACTTCACCAAAGCTCAACCCTTCAAAAAAATGTTTCCCCACTTCAAACTCTCTTTAAAAAATCAATAAATTCCATTACCAATTTTTGTGTGTGCGGACGAAAAAAAAAAAAAAAAACAAAACTTTTTTTAGGCACAAAATAAATTGAATTCCAATGGGAGGAGTGGTGTATCTATATTCTTTATAGTTTATTTTCCCTCATTTTTTTTTTTTGTTTAAAGGGTAAGGGAACAAAACAGAAGAAGAAAAAAAAACTTTCTCCATCGAGCACTCATCATAAATAAAATAAATCAATTTGATTGTGTTTTCTCTTTCTTTTTTTATTAAAATACAAAAAAAAAAATCAGGCATAAAATATACAAAACATACATTTCCTTCAATTCCTGCCAAAGTGAACATAAAAACTGCATTACCTACAACAAACGCACGCACACAAACTCTATGTGTAAGTATATTGTCGGTTGTTTCTTCTACTCGACATCCTCATCTACAGGAGGCTTTGTTGGCCTTGGTAGTCGTTTCCTTTGTGGTCCCTTTGGACGGCTGGGATCTCTTGGTTTTGGTTTTGGATTTTCCAGTTCGTCGAGTTGGGCATCAGTCAAACGATCCTTGTACCAATCAGCACTGAACAATGCAAGGAAATAATCAAAATACAAATGGAAAAAAAAATGTGAATAAAAGAAAAATGTGGATATAAATTACTTCACAGTTGAATTAATAAGCTTTCACTGTAAGGGATTTTATATTAACCACCCCATATCTCTAACCTTTCACCCACTCCATAACATAATAGCATTTTGCCAATTTCAATCAACCACCACCACCAGAAGCAAAAATTTAAAGCTTAAATCCATAACGATAGTTACAAGTTCTTACCAATCGGGTACCTTGCGAGCCCAATCGCAAAGTTTATTGCTTTCGTCGAATGCCTGACCTAATTTGCAACCATTACGACGTGGAGTATCACCATTTATGCACACATAAAAGTACTGGCAGTCTTCGGGATCGGCATAACGAGGATGTGTTACTGCCTCGGTTTCATTCACTTTCGGGCAAACAAATTCGAATACGTCTTTTGAAGAACAACCCTGCCTTCCAGCCTCATCCGCCCAGGTGCAGATGCCGGTTTTTGGATTAAATACCAAGCCCGATGGACAGGTAATCATATTGAATTTACCATCGACACAATAGTAAAATGTATCGCATATGTTCTTGTCTTTGTGTCCGAAATAGCCGTTTTTGCGTGGACAATTTTGGCTAGGTATGGGAGTTTCTGTCAATATATTAAAAAGAGAAAAAAGTAAGGTATTATGGTATTGGGTAGACAGGTGTATTATGTAATTGTCAATTGTTGGTGTCTACTCAACCAAGCACCAATAAATACTTAAGGGTCAAGTCGTACTTTGCCAAAAAAAATAGGAGGGAGTGCAATTTAGGCTTTTTATTTAATTACGACAAATTTAAACTACCTATGGGACATTGTATCTGATATAACCTGTTTGCTTACTTCCCAAAATCGCAAATTTCTACAAATTTCAGTACAAAATTCTTTTATAATTCATATACAAAAATAAAATTGTACTAAAATTCGTACTAATTGGCTATGTTGGGAAGTTACAGGCCTTTTTTGCCTTGATTTCTGTTTTTTGTGCCTTGTTTTCTGTTAGTGTAAGACTTTGGTTCTCCGTTAGAACCTATAACGTATAGGGTTTACTAGGTTATATGAATTTTTTACGGTTTTGCTCAGTGAATTTGTGGTTATTACTTTTCTCAGTTCACATTCACTTTTAAGCGATCTAATTTAAGTATTCCTAAATGCAAGTTAGGGGCAAAAATAAGTTATACAAAAATTTTGTTTTGATCAAACTAAATAACAAAAATTACAACAAGAGTATGATTTTGGAGAGCGCCTTTAATTTTCTGCAATAAATCTTTTTATTCAATTTAAACATAATCCAGGTTCATGTGACATGTCAAGTCACGTGTATATTAATTGAATTTTATTTTTTTTTTTTGTATTAAAATGCCTCTTTACGAGGTGGATGATGAATTCGATAAAGATAATAATAATTGGTGAAAATACAACAACAGATTTTCAGAATTCAATTATTATGAAAGGAACAATTTCGAAGATTTTAAGAGTAAAATTGTGAAGTAGAAAAAAAGGACCGAAGAAAAAGATATTATTGGAAATAATTAATGTTAAGGGAAAGAAATATACAATTACTATATACGGCCTGGCAAATCAATAACATATCAAACAGTTACAATTCTTAAAAAAAAAAAAAAAGAAAAAAAAAACAGTTCCTTTCAATTGGTTCAACAGTGTATTTTTTAAGAATTTTGTGTAACCTACTTATAATAGCTTTGTTCGTGTACTCTCCAAAACTACGGATTTCCACGAATTTTCATTGAATAAACACAAAGAAGAACCGTATTTCATGTGAAATGATAAATTAATAAACTTTAAAAAATCATTCAAATAAATTAATAAACTTAGGGCCACTTGCACAAAACGAACTCAGGATAACTATCCCAGTTTAAATAAATAAATAAACACTTATGGTTTTGTAATTGCACGAACGGAAAATAAATAACAAGCCGATAAGAATATTTTTTTCAGAATGACCAACACAACAAACACAAAACACATTGAAAAATAAATTAACGCTTTTGACTTGCTTTCTCGTAAGAAATTTTATAATTTGACGTATTTTGACGCTATTCAGAGTTTAAATATTTATCCAGGGAACGAGGAGAAGGTATCTTTTTAAACTTAAATAGAGAAAAAATATATTGCTACAACGTGATTTGAATCAAATCAGTCAGATACCTTTAATTATTTATAAATCAGGAGTTACTGCTGTCAAAAAAAAAACTTCTGTGCAAGTGGCCCTTAAGTGGTTAAGAAAGCTCTTGATTATCAGTAAGTAACAGTATCATTCTTCCTCGAAAAGGACCAATAATTAACCTTTTAAATATACGAAATTCCAATCTATTGTAAGAGCTAAAAGGATGTTCTGAATCGATTTAAAGTCGGGGAAATTTTAATTGTTCTAAAAATTGGCAAACCATTACTTGAGAAGAAATCCTATACCGATACGTTTCGCTTTTTGCTGATGTCATATCAAAAGTTTCTGAGAAAATATTTATTCTGCGCCTATAGTCAATAATAGAAGAAAAACAAAAAATGCCATGTTTGAAAGAAAAAAAATTGAAAAATAACGGTACTTCACGTATAACTCATCGCACAAGATATTTGTAGTAGTTATTATTTTCCACCGCCTAAAATATCGTACCTTTGTTCTGAATTCAAAAATTGGCAATTTCGGAAAAAAACAACCCGACATTCTTCCAGTTCCCTCCTATTTAACAGTAATGATCATGAGAAATGAAACATTTTCGTTCGTGCAAAACGTCACGATTAATTGGTACACCTTCGGAATCATCAAGGACTTTGTCTATCTGGAATCCACTATTACCTCGCAAAATGACATCAGTGCAAAGATCAAATGAACAATAACTCTCTCCAATTCTGTTTCTTCGGGTTAAGAAGGCATTTTAGTAGTAAAAGCATCTCTCAAAGAACCAAGGAAAAGAGACCATAATATATTGGACCATAATTATCCCGGTCCTGTGGTATGGAACAGAAGCATGTACTCTGTCAAAAAGGGATAAAAGTCTGCTTGGGTGCTTTGAAAGGAAGATTCTGCGGGTGATTTTCGGTTCAGTCTATATCGAAAAGTTGAAAATACAGCGGCTGGGATTGCTGGGACACTAGGAGCCTATGGACACCAACGCACCAGCCCGACCTTAGGACGCACACACAAGGGGTGAATGACCTCAACTAACTTGGAGGGCATAACTGGAGGCAGCTAGCTATAGGGACCGAACTGGCTGGAGGGGTTTGTTGGTTGAGGCCGTAGTCCATCCTGGACTGAAAGCGCCATCGAAAGTAAGGTAAGTAGAGATAGAGGATTTTAGAATTCCTCGGCCCCCGTATTATTTCAGAACAAATATAGTTTGAAACTTCAAATTCATAATTTTTGTTAAGCTAAGCAAAGCAAAGGCACCACACTAAATTTTAGCTCCTTAGGATTACTGGAAATGGTTCCTGAGATAAAGGATGTTAAAAATCGCGAAAACCGTAACTGACTCTAACTGTAAGATTTTCATATATATGGAGCACTTCCCGACACCGCAGAATCTTGAAATTTCGCATAATCCTAGGCCTTGGGTGCATACAAAAGAAAAAATCGAAAAGTAGAGTTTTTCTATATAAAAGGCGTGGTATCCACCCACCTTCTCAAAATCACTATCAATGATATAGAGAAATTTGGTTGATCGGTATATGGCTTAGAAATAAGTGCAAAGCAAAAAATTTAATTTTGAGAGTTAGGATAATGTAGAAAATTCTTTAAAACAAAACAAATAAAGCTAGAAAAAGTACATCCTGTATATACATTTCAATTTAAATCTTCAATCTTCATCATGATTAAGTACAAATTTTCCAAATTAAATGCTTGTTTTGGAACGTCCTCCCCACATCGAATTAGCTGGCAGCACTTGTTGAGATTTACGCAGATATAATATATATTTTTCTTTTAATCGAAAACACTTTTCCCGAGGCTGATGCGAAACTAAATTCAAACTTCCAAAGAAACGTGACGCAATCGATGTTCGATTTGAGATTGCTTGTGGATTGTTTTCTTTTTATCCAACTCAACCAACATCATTCCCACAAATACTACTTATCAAGCTTTTTCTCATTTGAGTTACGTAAGTTCTTTAGTAAAACAAATCCATCAATGACCCCAAGGAATTTAATGTACTAAGAATTGAATACAAATTCTATATGTAGGTACGTATGTTTGTGTGGTACACAATTGACTTGATGAAGAACATGTACAACATATGTATGTCTATATGTTACCGTAAAAAGCCGAAATAATGAAATTCTAGAATTTACCGGTAAATCCTAGATAAATACAGTACTAGCACCCAGCATTGCGGCGCATCAACAGGGAGATATGTATGGGGGGGCATGCTACCCCCTGCAACCCCATGCTTTGGATTCGAGGTATGTGCGAGGTTGGGTGTATGCAAAGTTTCTTTTGCATTTAAAGAATCTGGATTTAAAGAAACTTTAAATTTATCCTATGTATAAATAGTGAGGTAGGATTTACCCGTTTAATTTAAGAATTTCATTGTTTCGGCTTTTTACGGTAATATACATACATATATAGGGAGTGTAGGGCAGGTATACTAGGAAGGGATACTTACCTTCTACATGTGTGATATGAACAACGTAAAAGGTAAGTGGATTTGTTAGACAAGACCCGATGGTCAAAAAGGCAATTTAAATCGTTAAATTCCTTCGATAATGTTCTCAGTAAAGTCAATTGAAAACCTGCACACAAAGGCACACAATCTCCTCAAATCATAACCACACTAAACTGGTTTAAAGCTGATATACAAGAACTGGTAAAGATACACATACACAACATCCGTCCTTCGGTCGCCTAGGATTCAATTTCAATTCCTTCATTTCGATTTCCGGTATCCATATTGATACTATAGAATGGATTTACTAGAACAAATAATAGACAGAAAGAGAGAGAGAGAGAGAGAGAGAGAGAGAGAGAGAGAGAGAGAAAACACAAAGGTTTCGACTGATATCAATTACCTCAGAGGCATTAGGACAAGATAATATTCAAAGAAACGTAAGAAAGAAATAAAAAATCTGAGGTAAAAATCCATAATCCTTTATTAATCCTTTCATCATGATTTCTACGCACTCTGGCTTCACCACTCTCCCTTCTCTTCCCTTTCCCATATGATTATAGTCCTATGCTGATTATTTAAATTGGATTTTCTTAATCCATAAATATCATTTAATTTGCTTTGCTTATTTTCTCATCCTGCAAATATAAATTAATACAAAAAAAAACAATAATAATGGGAAACAAGGGCTTTAAGTATTACCATTTATACTCGTTTACGATGACCCACAATCCACAAATGGAAAATAATTCTGCTAGATTGAACTTTGTAGCGAATATACTGCGCCCGCCGCCACCGCGCATATTGGATTTGGGTGATATCAAAATAGATAAAATTCACCGTGAATGGGATTCTTATGCAAATTTAATCAGAACGTGACTTTTCCTAATGCATACGCCCATGTGTTTTGCCGCCAACCAACCAACTAACCAACCGACCGACGACACCAACACCGACGCTATCACCTCGCCTACAAACATTGAATACTGATGATAGTTTTTTGATAATAAAGAAAGCAGAGCAAATCACAATCATCCTATGTATATGCATGCAGCGGGTGAAATTGGTTTTAATTTTTGTTTTATTCTTTTTTTTTCTGTCTAAAACAATAAAAGAAGGCTGGAAATCAGAATTCGTGATATCATTTAGATGAAGAAGATAACCGAAGAAATACAAATTGTTAATAAAATAATCTGGTATGACACGTCTGCCTTATTTTGGGTTTGCGCGAAGGTAATATTGTTAGACCTATTTTAGAAGGGCAATAATTTCAATTATATTGTTGGAACTACCTATATTTGTATGTTGAGAGACTATAGAGTGGTTCAATATGTTTTACATATTCCAATGGATACAATAAGACAACGAATACAGTATTTGGCCATATACCTTTATAAAAGGAAGATATATCTTTTTTTTTTTAAATTATGGAATAAAATTGGATAGTTTATTTGCTGCAAACGTCTGAATGGTATAAACAGCTAACACAACTACACTCTTGCCAAAAGTACCGAAGACAGATACTTTTTCGTATATGCATCTAATTACTTTTAACTTCTCAGTAAAAGTAGATTTAAATATTACCACGGATTTTTGTCGCCGATTGGTGTAAACTGCCAAAATCGGTCTAGAAAAACCAATGTTCCACTCAAGAAACCTCACTGTTCAAGAGAAGACAACAAAATTAGAATTTCTGTTAATCTGTTAAAATATAAAAATGTAAAAGTGGTTTTCTAAAATGTGAGTTGTGCAAATATTGTTCTGAAAACAGGTTGAATTGTAAAAGGTATTGGAAACAAAAATTCTTCAAACACATCTTACTGAAAGTGAAAAAAAAAAAATAAATCAAAATTTTAAGGATTAAGAAAAACAAAGAAACAAAAAAATTGAGAGCGCTAGCACTAAGGGTTGTGGTCATCAACCCGAAGAATAAATCCTTGAAAATTTAAAAACCCAAACGCTTACAATTCAGTAAACCCTAAATTTCGAAAGCCCAAATCCAGAAAGTCCAAGATCTAAAAAGCTCAAATTCTAGAAAACCTAAATATCGAAAAACCCTAAATCACGAAACCCAAAGATTCGAAAAACCCGAGAAAAAAAATCACGAACCGTGAAAACTCCAAAAATGTTGGAGTTTTCGACGTTTTGGGCATTTAAGATTTTAGCGATTTGGGGATTTTTGTGTTTCAGAATGTTGGGTGTTGTGGATTTTGGATATCAATATTCTGCCCGACTTCTTACGCTAAATTATATTTTAATTTCACTCAAATTAAAACGAAAAGGGTATCGATAACGATTAATGCTTATTTATGTGAATATAAATATGCACTCGAAAACCCAATATGCCGAAAGCCTTAAATCCGTAAAACCCTGATTCCAGAGAACCCAAAATCATAAAACCATCAAAATCCAAAAAACCAAAACTCACAATACCGAGAAAAAATACCAAGATAATTATAGGTGCGTTTTATTGGCAATTTTATAGCTAGCGCAGTAAAATTTCCCCTTTTGAACAATAACAAAAATAAAAGGGCCGATAAATTAGCCAGTAAATTAGTGAATATAAATGTGGACTTGAACCTTAAATGTCGGCAACGTAGTTTGGTTTTCACTCAAAAAAGGGTATGAACACATCCAGAGAATAAAGAGTGGACATAAAAAGTTGAAATAGCGTTTTATTGAACTTGTATTGCTGCGCTAGCCATGAATTACCAATAAAACGCACCTTATATAAAATGAAAAAAAAAATTGGAAAATTTTGAAGTTTTCGAGATTTTGTGTATTTTTGATTTTTGATATTATTTCGAATCAAAAAGCTAAAATCTCGAAATCCAGAACAGCCAAATTCTAGAAATCCAAAAATCCAGAAACCCCAAAACCCAGAAAAACCAAAATAGCTAGAAAAAAAAATTTCGAAATCAAAATCTTTAAAGTTTGTATAAAGTGAAAAATTCGCTTAAATTTTTTGTCGATTTTAGGAACTTTTTGGGTTTTCGGGATTTTGAGTGTTGTGGATTTTAAACTCCCTGCCACAAATTTTTTTTTTAACTTCACTCTAACAAAACTATATCGATGAGTCTTGTTGAATTTTGAACCATCAATTTGCCGTTTTTGAGAAAATTTAAAAAAAACGAAATATTTGTATGACAGCTAAGTGTTCTATAAGTGAGCTTCAAAAAAAAAAAATTGAACTCTTTCATCCCAAGGGAATTACAAAAAATGGCATGTACCAAATTTAAGGCAAATCGGTCCACCCGTTTAGACTCTAGCTTATAGATAGCAGTAGACGCGCGGACACTTAAGGCATTAGTATTAAGTAATCATAGTTTAACTTAGAGCGCCCGCATGGGGCCAGTAAGTTTGTTGTAAGTTATTGATAAGTAGACTAGTTTTTTTTTTATGAATTTTTGTCTAGCTTTAAGTTAGTTATAAGATTGACGAAAAATAAAAATGAATTTAAAAACAAAAAAAAAAAAAAAACAAAAAGACGCGCGGACACAGACCGATGGACGGTATGGCGAAAACAACTTTTTCGGACTTTTCCATAATCGTATAGTTTCAATTCTAATTATGACAGAATTTTTTTTAACACCAAAACAATACCTGTCCCATAGAGAAAGTAAAAAGAAATTCTGGTGCTACGGGGCGTATGAGTACTTTAAATTAATTTTTTGTTGCCTTAGTTTTCATTATAAAAAAAAAGTCTTTAGATTTTTTTAAAACTCAACCTACGTTTGTATAAACCTTAACAACTAAAGGAATATAAAGTAACGAAATTGGAAACACTTAAATTTGATCTTTCCTGTCTGATGTTTTAAGTGCTATACCTTTATCCATTACTAAATCGCACTTTGTTCGTGTTCCTTTCCTTCTTTACATTCTCCTCTACATCACATGGTTTAAACATTAAGAATTTAAATTATACTGAACAATGATTAAACTTATTCACAAAATGTTTCCCATTGGAATGTCTTTATTCAAAGCTTTATCTTTCTCATACTTAAAAAAAACGTCTGTTTGTTTGTTTCGAAAACAAACGACTTTTATTTTTGTATTTAATTTAAAATCAATTTTATTTCTATGTGCTCTGAATATTTGATGGTTATTTTTGTTTGAGAATAAAGGATAAGATGTTTTAAGATTTATAAATAAGAATCTATAGGAATAAACAAATTATATTGGATTGAAAAATATTTATATTTTGGTAAAAAACCTGGTCATTTGGGAAGATATATGACGAGAATAATAATTATTATTATTATTGTTGTTTTTAAATTGAATGCATAAGTTCTTGAAACTTTTTTTCTTGTGATATGAATTAATTGATTAAAGCATTCCAATTCCTATTGGCATTCCAATTAGAATGAGTTATCCGAATTTATAAAAAAAACCAAAAAATACTTTTCAAATTGTAGCGACACAAAAAATTTGTGTTTATCGTTTCAGATGTTTGGGTCTGGGATCTTGGAACCTCACAACTGGGATATTTACACAAAAAAAGTGTGCTATCTAAATTGCTCAAAAAGGTCAACTTCTTCCAGAAATTGGCAGTGATGGAAAGTTTTTAATCAATGGTGAACCATTGATTTGAAATGTCACCGAATTGTCATAAAAGGTCAACTAGTTTCAGAAGATATTTTGTAAGCCATATGTTTTTTTAAGAGCCCACGGTAACTAGGAAAACAAAAGTCCAAACTACAAAAAATTCCGAAAGGAATTCAGACATCGCCGAATTTCGTTGAAGAGCTTAACTTTTTTCTTTTAAGCATGTATCCTTTAAAATACTTGGAGAAGGGTTCAGGGCTTAGGGGGAGGGGGGAGGGGGGGAATTAGGTTAAAGACGGAGACACATCATTCTTCGAAAGCAGAATTAATTTAAGTGTATATTTCATTTTTACTCGAACTAAAGTAGGTATAAATATGTTAGAAGGCCTAAAGCAAAATAAAAAAAAAAAAATAACTTTTCAAAGATTCTGCACAGGTTTTTAAGAGAGCAATATAGCCCCGCTTAAGCTTTAAATTTTCAAAAAGTTTTTGAACGCACGTGTAAACAATCACCAAGAATAGTGAAACTTTCTTAACATAGGACAAAACGCATGATATTTATTTCAAATTCCCTTAATCCTTTGATGTCCTTCCAACAAAAATAAACAAGTAATTTATGATTGTCCTATACTCCTTAACATTAACACCCTTTGTATATAATTACTTTTTCAAACTTCCATTTACAACATTATCTCTATTCCGGTTCTCCTATCAACTTTCGCTTATATGCAAAGCCATTTGATTTAATACTTTCAAGTCTCTCAATTTTACCAACATAATTTAAGGACATTTTAATGACAGAGGGTCTGTTTAACCCTAATCAAGTAAGTTGTTCTAGTTTTATTTTATCCAAACAAATTTAATTAAAAAACTATTATGGTTAATGGCTTCAAATGGCTTCAATATATAGGTTAGCGTTAGGCTATAGGTACCTACAGTGTAGTGTAGTTTCACCAAGCGCATATAACATAAGTTAGGAAAGGGTCTATAAACTCACGTAGTGCTGGCCTCTTTGTACAGTCAATATTGTAGGGCAAATCACACTTTTCCTGATCTGGACTGTAGTCGTTGAAAACCATACCATCTGGGCACAATCTCGCTTCAAATTTACCCTCACTAAAATCACAAAAAAAAAAAAAAAAAAAAAAAAAAAAAAATGGAGAAAAAAAAAGGAATCATTTCAAACTTTGTTCGTCAAACAAAAATAACCCTCATGTCATGCTTACGTGCACGCATAATATCTATCACATTGCTCCGAGTCTGGGAAGAAACCGTTGGGCTCTGGGCATTTTTCATCTGCAGATGGCCTTGGATGTTCCTTGTCCTCGACCTCTTCGGGTGCCTTTATGGGTGCTGGTCCCGCTCTAGATGGGAATACTCGTTGCCGTTTCGGATGTTGTGCCACTGTCATTCCTGACGATGAATAAAAAACAAATATTTAATAATTATCTTAGAAACTT
The DNA here is from genome assembly GCA_947049315.1 of Epistrophella euchroma. Lineage (NCBI taxonomy): Eukaryota > Metazoa > Arthropoda > Insecta > Diptera > Syrphidae > Epistrophella > Epistrophella euchroma. Next base: position 60,711,869 of record OX346248.1, read on the forward strand.
GGAATTGGGTTCCGTTAAGGGTTTGAGTGTTTGGACGGCAAAGTGGTATACTGACACAGTGACTCACTCACAGTGATGGTGGTTCAGTTCAGTCGTGCAGTGGCTGTGAGCTGTGACATACTCAAATAGAAGGATAAAATAGCATTAGAAGAAAAAGTTATTATATACCTATGGAAAAGGAAAGGGCGGTGGTCTGGCGGAGGGGGCGTAGGACGTTATAGGAGCAGACAAATTTCCAAAAAAAAAAAAAAGGAAACAGATTTCTCGGGATATCCTTGTGAATGACAAATGCCTTTTAGGCTTGCTTATCGTAAATCACCATAATATTCACGCTACACAGGCACAATATAGAGATTAGGCTCTACTTAAAAAGTATCACATCCACTCTTATACGTTCATTATCATTCGCATCGGCATTATTATACATACATACATAACATACATACATATATAGGAATAAAATAATATGAAATTGTCATTGTTGACAATATTTATGTCGTTTGTCTGTTTTGCATATCTGGTTTCTTGAGAGATTTAGAAGCTTATCGCTTGATGGAATATTTAAGGAAGGAATTTTTGACATTATATACATAGGTGTCATTGTAGGGATGGGGTGTTATGTATATAATTATACATTTATGTGTCAAAGTTTAGTTTGAACACTTTTTTTTTGTCTTTATTTTCTGAGGATGGTGGTTGAGATTTCTCGACTGGAATAAGACTGATTAAAATTTTCCTATTTTTGTGGCTTCCTGGAGCGGAGTGAGTTTCCCGACGTGGAGTTCAAATTGACATGAGAAAACGTCAAAAATCTTTATGGTTTTGGATTATGTTTTCTCAGAGAATAAATATTCTGATCATTTTCTTTTCTTTTGGCCTGCTATCTGCATATGCAAACGTGGTCTTTATTTATTATTTACATTTGGAACGATTGTCAATTGTCATCGTTTGAATATGACAAAACCAACATATATAATTTTTCGCCAGATGACGTGAATTCATGTGATTGACGTGAGGGCCATGTCAAATATTTAAACTTTGTATTTCATAGGCTTTGTCACTCTAGCTATGATAAAAAGCTGTTTAGTCATAACTTGCGCCAATATTCTCTACACTGTCCAGGAATCAGCATTTTCAATTGTATGTAGGTGCTGCTGGTGCTATGCTGGTGATGGTCCAGGTGCTGATCCAGTTGCTGATCCAGTTGCTGATCCAGTTGCTGGTCCAGTTGCTGGTCCAGTTGCTGGTCCAGTTGCTGGTCCAGTTGCTGGTCTAGTTGCTGGTCTAGTTGCTGGTCCAGTTGCTGGTCTAGTTGCTGGTCCAGTTGCTGGTCCAGGTGCTGGTCGTGTCCCTGGTCCAGTTGCTGGTTTAGGTTTCAGGTGCTGGTCCAGGTTTTGGTCCAGGTGCTGGTTGAGGTTCTAATAAAGGTGCTGGTCCAGGTACGGTTCAAGGTGCTGGTCCAGTTGCTGGTTCAAGTATTAGTCCAGGTGCTGGGCCAGTTGCTGGTTCAAGTACTATACCAGGTGCTGGGCCAGTTACTGGGCCAGTTGCTGGGCCAACTGCTGGTCCTGTCACTGGTCCTGTCACTGGTCCAGTTGCTGGTAAAGTTGCTTGTTAAGGTACTGGTCCCATGTGCTGGTCCAGGTGCTGGTGCTAGCGTGCTGGTTCAGTTGCTGGTTCTGGTGCTGGTCCAATTGATGGTCTAGTTGCTGGTTCAGGTACTGGTCTAGATGCTGGTCTAGTTGCTGGTCTAGGTGCTGGTGCTAGTGTGCGTCATTCACATACGCTGTCAAACCACCAATTAATTTATTCTGAAGTCGGAAAAATTGCCACTTTTCAAATCTTTCATCCTTAAATTCTCAGAACAGAAAAATTAACACAAGAACACTTATAGCATTCTTGATTGGTACCTATACATAACCCGGAAGAACCATTTAATACGTAACGTGTAAACGCTTCTGATTTCGGTTCTGAAATATCTACCACCCAAGCATTTTCTATTCCCAATTCTTCCCAACTTAACTATTATTTTATAATTTTGGTGTAGCACTCACAAACACACATGTATGGCCGGACTGTTTTATAAATTTATTTGCCCTGAGCAAACCCTTAAGGCCTAAACCCCCACTTGGGAATAATTAAAATAGTAAACTTTTCCCCAACTATTCATTCGAGTAGTATATCTTGAATTTTCTCGTCCTATGCTGAGGACGATACTTAAGTTTGGTCAGCATTTAATAAAACGTTCTATACACACATCCGCATGCAGGTAGGAACTATAAAAAGTAGGTATATTCAATCAAACAACATGTGATTAATTCACATACAAACCATTCTCCCAGACCACATTTGTCTAATTGCTTATAAAGTAGGTTGCTGCAACAGTCAATCATCGGAGCATCATGAACAACCGCATCCGTTAACCAAAAAGCCCGACCAGAATCAGACAGAATAGTCAACTAGCACAGCCACAGTTAACAACAATCCTGATGTGAATTCACTTCCTTATCAAAATGCAACTTGTATTTATGATGGCACTGGCGCTACGCTGGCTGATGTCCTGCACGGAAATGGAATGGTTTGTTGCTGGCATTTCGCTACACGAGTATACGTATGTGCACGTACACGTGTCCAAGTTGTTAATTACTCTCGTCATCAACACTTCTCTGACCCAGAATCGCCCTTTGAAAAACACATATCGTATCGAGTCCTTCTGGACTCAGGTAGGGATATCGTATGCACGGGTATGTAAGCACTGCACATGTGGCTTCTGGTAGGACGTGAATATTTTAATTTTTTTATAAATAAATATAACAAGTTGAAAATAAAACGTCAACCTTGTGGTATTCCTTCCTACCACACTCCATTAGGCCAACAACCCAATCAAGGTGTTGATATGATATTTTTGTCGGTATTTCTTTGAAATAATTTTTTTATTTAAATGGATGTTTTCAATTTTTAACATGAAAAAAAATAAAGCAAATATTCAACATTGTTTGCCATTAATTTTTGGGTTTTTGCGGAATGACAGCCTCTGGGGATGGGTGGCGGGCGGTAGGTATATGTAGTTCAATAGTTAGCATGTGTGTGAAAAGTATAACTTTCCACTTTGATGACACTTAAAATAATTAGTCCCTCGGGTGTTATATTACATACATAAACCGTTGCGAAGCAAAATTCAACCTTCGAAGAAGGATGTGAAATTAAGTTCGAGGAATATTTCGCGTTGACAGATTGTACAAGCTATAGTATAGCTGTAAAGCTGCCAACTGATCCTTTCATAGAGTGTCATAGTCTTAAAATTAAGACCTCGAAGGGGCTAACTCTGTTAAAATGAATTTAACATTTTTCGAAGGATGCGAGTGGGAGAATGAATTTTACAATGTGAAGAAAATTATAGCACTGGAATTAATTATGACATCACTTAAATAGAGAAATATCCCGTTTTTGGTATAGCGAGTCACCCGCAATATCTAAGTCCCGCGGCGGCGGTGGGGGCGTTTAATGAGGTGAAGGAGTGAATTTTATGTTTAAAGAGATGTATGCGTATAGTCATAAAGAAGTTGTGAAATAATATAAAATCTCTATCAAACATGCGATTTGATATATGAACTGTGCATTAAGGGGAGCTTCTTGAGCTTACACGTTGTATATTATAAAATACAGTCGACTCTGTTTAAGTGAAATGGCAATGTGTTATATTTTATTTTTTATATTTATGATTGACTTTGAATTAGTTTTTCCGTAAAACTAGCTTTGAATAAAGTCAATAATATGGCTGTTAGGTTGTGATTTTAGTTGAGAGAATTTTATCGAGTTGATTATACAAAAATCGGGGGCTTAAAAATTCCATCTATATGCTTGGTGTTTCCTCGATCTACAGCCTAAACAAAATAAGCGATTTTCTTCAAATTTGGAACTTAAATACATTTTTAGGATATGTATTACCAAGAGGTGGAATCGAATTTTGATTTAGCTCCAAGAAAAAACGGCAAAAAAACAGCCATACAAACAATATAAAAAAGGTTATGCATCTCGAAAACTGTTCTTTTTTTTTTTCAAAAATCAATACATATTTTAATTTTTTTTTTTAAATTAAGATTTATATTATTAAATACCTTTTTTTATTTTCAATAACGCAAAATTTTGAAAAAAAAAATCAACCTAAAAAAAGCCCAATTTAATTTTTGCTTTGAAATTTGATTTCTCAAAAACTGCCCGCATGGAAAAATGGCAAGTTTTTGACAAGCTTAGGCGAGGCTTTGGCAAGTTTTCGGTAAGGAAAACATGTACGAAGAAAACATGACAGACTCTATTAAAGCCTCGCTGAGAACATTTATTTAATAAAGTACTGTGAGACTTTTGATGGTAACTAACTATGTGAAATCATTTGACGAAAATTAATAAAAGCAGGATCTTATATATCGTAATAAAAATCTTTGTGTGTAAATTAACTGTGCGAATTTAAAATTAGGATTGGGAATCGGTGTGACAAATAGTAAAATCGCAACTGCAGACAAAACAGAACAAGCCAGAACCACAACTGATTTAGACATTTCTCAGAAATCTGGAAAACAGTGTAAAACAAAATATGTGGAACAAATCAAGTTTTTACTAGTCAGGGTTTAGGCACAATTTAACTGACGAGACAAAAGGGTTCACAACTGGCGAGGGCCTAGTGAATGCCTCTTGTAACCCTTGCTAGAGTCTTGTTAGTAAATATGAAAAACTTTGCCAGGCCCTTATTGAAAACTAGATTCTTTTTCCAGGTGGGTGTTCACTCAAACAACTTGATTCAAAAAGGAGATAGAATAATGGATAAGCTTTTGAAAAAGCTGTAGCAAATTTTTGTGCTTTCGTTGATTTTAAATATTTTTTTTTCCATTTTAAGCCAATTTTTCAGAAATTTCATCTCCCCGCCTCAGGGGGAGGGGGAGGGTCTCCCCCATACAATTTTATCTCAGAATAATCCCTAGAATCATCTCCCAAAATATTCGGTCGGCACGAATTAGGGGACACGCCCTGTGTATAAAAAATTATTTTTTAAGAAAACCGCTCCAAAGATTTTTTATCTTTTTTTTTTTTGCATAAAACAATATTTTTATGAACCAACTGATGTTCGGAGGCCAAGGTTTTAATAAGAGAATGCAATCTTTCTGTCAATACAATCTTTTGTGAATGCAATCTTTAATGACTTCACTTGAGACTTTGCAGACTTCATTTTATGCAATCAAAAAGGAAATTGTGAACATTTGTAAAAAAAATTCTAGCTTTTGATCTTTCACTTAATACATTTTCTCAAAAGTTCAGATAAGCTAAGTTGACTGTATTTTTTTTTTTTTCATATTTTTTAAGGGCAATCTCAGATATGGTACGAGTTTTTGAATAGAAACAAAAAAGCATATGCTTTGAATGTGAATATGTATAGTATATGAGCTAGATTAGGAGGTTATAACACATACATATCTCTGTAAAACTAAGTTTGTTAAATTTGATTAAGGATAAGCAAGTGGCATGGAAGTAATTTGCAGTTAAATATCAATTTTATCCAAGTATGTATTTGGGTTAGCTCGTTAAATGTTTTTTATAGTATATATACACAGAAAGACAGTAAGAGTCGGGTGCGGTGTTATAGATAAAAACACAATTACTTAGGATAGTTTTCCTTTCGAAAGTTCTTTGTAGAAAATTGAAATGTGATGAGTTTTAATGTCTTAATAAATGAAATTTTTAACAGATCTTTGGAAAGTTTTGTTGTGATGTAAAATAAGTAAAAAATTTCTTCTTTAGTATCAGATGAAGATGGAAAAAAGGAAACGTCTTGAAATATATGTAAACGTTAACACTTCGGCCGACTCATTTGCTGGAATGATTCAAAATACAAATAAAATTATGTACAAAAAAATCATTTCTTTTTATGTACACTATATAAACACCACCGAGGGAGTGAGCTAATGCCTCTTGCGAGGAAGTGACAAATCGTCCAAGAGTAGGTATCTCTTGTCATAGAAAAGTGCCGCTCACCTTAGCCATTCGGATTCGACAATAAACTGCAGGTCCCCTTCATTCCTGCAAACACGCACACAGGAATTGCTGAGAGTTGTAAATCACTAGGCCCTGGTTCTTCATGAGGTGTTCAGAGAGTACGGATGCATGCCCGCTGAAAAGTCACAAGCAAAAATGTTGTTGGACGCTCACCCTGAAGGATCATATCGTACGCTTCTCTGAAACAACCAGAAAATTGCCTAGCTTTGCCAAGCCTATCATATTACCGTCGAACAACACTTAATGATCCGCTAAGGGGTATATCCGCCAATCCCTCTTATCAAACCATTTTATTTTTATTTACAGGGAAAAAGATTTATATGGTACAAAAAAACGGAGCACTTCGGCCCTAATAGGGTCACTGAGCAAGGCCTGGCTCGAGCCACAATTTCTACCTAGAGCGACCCACCTGATTTGGATTGGACTTAAGTAAAGTGGTTCCAGTTCTATGGAGGAGTCAACCAATTTTAGTAAATCTTTTAAAATACTATCAAAAATGACGGAATATTTCATGTTTGCTATGATTTTTATTTAGCATTTTGTTATTTCGCAATTTTCGTTTTGCAAATTACGTTTGGTTTTTTATATGATATGACAAACCATCATTTCGCAATTTTCATTTCGCAATTTTCACTTAATATTTTGTTTGATTGGCATATTTAGGTTCGGCAATTTTTTATTTGGTATTTTGTTATTTGGCTTTTTCTTATTTGGCATTTTATTATTTTGCTATTTTTCATTCAGCATTTTGTTATTTGGCTTTTTTTTATTTGGCAATAATGGAAGCCAAAACATTGCCAAACAATCGAATGCCAAATAAAAAAAAGCTGAACATCAAATTGCCAAATAAAAAAAGCGAAAAAGCACTGAATAGAGAATATAAAAAATATAATGCACCTACGAAAATAACTGCCCAATTGCTTAAAACCCTTTTTTCCTTGGAGTAAAATGTGAAAATCCTCTTTCTGTTATGTACTTACCTAAACTAAGCAAACAGACTGAAATCCTAAATCGCGAAAGTGATTACGGCAAAAATTGTAAAACAACTAAAAAAATATTACCAACGCAAGCACGACGAAGCAACGGTTCAGAAAAACTGTTAATCTGGAAAAGAAACGATGGTAATGATTGGTCAAACGATCAAAACAACTAAACGGCGAAATGATATATTAGCGAAATAATAAAACGGCTTGGCGATATTTATCGAAATGATTAAACGGCGAAACGTTATTTCGCAAAATAATGAAACGGCGAAACAATATTTTGCGAAAAAACACTTGGCCAAATAATAAACAATTTAACAAAGAAAAACTAAAGAATAATTTGCCAAATGAATTTTGCGAAATGATCGAAAATATTTTTAACAAAAAGCGAAATATAAAACCGCGGAATGTTAATTGCAGAATGATTGAAAAACGTAATGAATAAAAAAGAAAATGTAAATTGCCAATTAAGAATTGCGAATTAAACAAAATATTTAACGACTAAGGGGAAACAAGAAATGCCAAATGAATTTTGCCAAACAATGGTGACCCATAAAGTAACGCTCATTTAAGCTGTTCGGGTGCAAAACTGCATGCTAGCTACAAAAATGTATATGCAAGCAGGAAAAGGTTATTTTAAATTCCCTAGAACCTGGATCTCATACCAAAAAAATGTATTTGTATTTATTATTTTATTAAAAAATGTAAATTCATCGATTTTTGAAAGATTTTGTCAACTTTAAGTGTTTTACGATGTCAAAATTTGCGTCAGTCCCTAAGCTTTCTTCCAACAACTCAACTTCTTGTTTCAACCATCAAGCGTTCAGGCTCAAGACGCTACTGTATTTTGTTCAACACGTAATTTATTACAAATTTATTAACTTCATTTCCTTTATTGATTTTAACTGACGTTGTCTCTATTAACTATCTGGAAAATCAATTGAAAACCGGTTAAAGCCTTTCAAGAGGGCATTTTATCCCCAATTTAGGTTTAGGTAAAGCGTTTCTTTCACTCGTAATATTAGCGTTGACAGTCAGATTTGTTTTGCTTACTTTTTCTTTGTGCGATATGGATGCGGGATTCCAAAAGCCGACAAAGCTACGTTCAGTGATGAAGAAACGATTATATTTTCCGAATGTTTTTGTTGCACTTAATCCAAATTCAATTATGCAATTTTAAATCAAAAATAACTGTTTTGTACTTTTTTTTTTTTTTTGGAAAATCTGGAATTATTGCCAACGTAATGGAGCAATTTTAAGGTTCGATTCGAAGTCAGCCTTCGGAAAATTAGGTATTGTCTTGTTAACCATCATATTTCGAGTTTTTTGTAACCTCTTGTGCCTTTTAATTTTTTTTTTTAACGCGAGATACAATAAAATTTTAAGAATTCATTGGGCCAGCAAGTACCTATATTCGCACAAACTATACTAAAGTGATTGACCTTGATCTAAATATCTTATCAAAACACAAAGCCAATAATATAAGAAACAATCATAAATAAAAGTTGCTAAAAAAAAAAAATTTCTCTATAAACAACACACCTTATACACCTCACTGTCTGTTCGGTCTGCAATGTCCATAACTGGTTTCGTTATATAAAACTTCAAACACACGCACACACTCAATTAAAACATCATATTCGATTCGAAAACAGTTATTGCATTGACATTGTAAAACCCGATTGAATAACAGAATTTCTGCATTTGTATCTTTAAGTTGGGAAAAATAGATAGGTATAGGTACAGGTAGAGGTAATATACTCTCACTTAAATGTATCTCGCTTTGAGGTGTGATATTATGGTGATCGATTGGATTGTGTGGCATAAACTTAACCATAAAACATTTTATGATTTTTTTGTTTTAGTTTTTAATCGTTAATTTGAATTAATTTTTGGATGTAAAACACAAATTATCACGAATGTCATTAAAACAAATTAAATTAACAATACACAGGAGGTAAGGCCTACACGATATTGATCACTTTCACTTTTAAGGTCATTTCATCATGCCACATTTCACACACCCCACTGTACTGTGCCGCTTAAAAAAAACATAAGCTCCATAAAACTTGTTTTAAATATTGGCATAACCTGTTGACATTTCGAATAATCCAAATGGCCAATTAAATTTCTGCGGCTGATAACCACCATCACTTTTGGAATAAAACCCAAAATGAAAATGAAAAACTCACCTATTACTACAAATAGAACAATACTTGTCCTTAGAATGGCCATATTATCGTCTTATCTCTTCCTTTTAACTATTTAACTTTCGACTGCACTTCCGTCTTGGTTGTCTTATATTACCTTGTGCGAGCTGTGCAGTAACGATTAATCGACTAGGAGATCTAGAAGATTGTTTCGTTGTTAAATATGTTTTCTTCTTTTGTTTTTTTATTTCTGCGAGAGCATGCGGTATAAAAACTGTTGAGAGACTTTTCTTTATAAGCTTCATTTTTATTCACACTCGAAGACTAAACTCCAATGGTTTATGCTAAGTCGTTTTCGTTATAGTATGGGAGGTGATGTTGACAGTTTTAAAGATATTTTTTATTTCGACTCTGATTTTCAACTAACGACAGTAGGATCTTAGTATGCTACGATGGGAGTAAATTCGAATATTAAATAGGGTAAGCATGGTTTAAAATATAGAAAAAAGGGTCGAAAGGCCTGTTATCTCAAAAATAGGTCAACATTTTTTGAAAATTCTGCATGATATGAGGGTTTAAAAACTCGAAAGTAAGCGATTTACAAATAAATAACGACAAAATCTTTTATACCTATGTTTGCTATTCCAAAGTGAAAATTAAAACAAACTTAAAACCAATGATTAGGCTATGTGACCTTAGCACTCCGTATTTGGGTTATTCGCAAAAAAGTATGCGAAGTATTTAAGGGGGAAAGAAATTCGAACATTGCCAATATTAATTGGTCGAAAAATATCAATTTTCAGAATTTTTTTTAAATACTCGTTTAAAGTTTTTTTTGTTTGCCACTTAGAAAAAAACTTTAAAAATAATGGACGTTAACTTAAAGATTCGTAAAGTATTTTTCAACTTATAGACCTAAATATAGGTACTTTTAAATCCACCGTCTCAATTTTTTAGGACCAGTTTCAGACGTGAGTTATACCAGAGTTGGTTAAATTTATTTATATGCAGTTAACATTTGTATGAAGCAATTTTGCATTACCGAACTCATGTGGACCGACCAAACAATATCCAAGAATAAAACATCAAGTATGTGTTAAGTAAATCCATAGTTAACTCACCAAATTAGTTTCGCAGTGAAAAACTAGGCCAAAGAATTAAAAAAAAAAAATTGGTGTTTCTAATTACTTTGCAACTTTGTTTGACAGACTATAAAGTTTGATTTTTTTATTTTCCTGTTTTTCCAATAACCACAATTCCAACTCCAAAGCTGCATATTTAACTACAATTCTCTTGCTCTTGGACTTAAATAAAGAGTGAAGTACCTACCTTTAGAGAAGGAAATATTTTATTTATACATGATGGTTGCCACTATAGTAATATAAAAATAAAATTAAACCATTATATAAAATTTTTCTCAGCTTAAAAACTTGACGATCTCTGTTATGTTGTTTTAGTTTATAAATATTTTTTAACAGTTGGACTGCATATTAACTGTGTCACGCTGGAGATCTGGAATTGAATCTCAGCCAATAAAAATGTCTTTTCCACAGATACTTCCTCTATCGAGGAATTCGAAAATCCTCCAAAAGTACATATACATATATTTGTTATGAAAAAGTACCTTTAATCTTACTTATTTGGATTCGGCAAAAAATTGTAGGTCCCTTCAAAAAATTGTAGGTCCCCTCAAAAAGTTGTAAGTCTCTATAAGTTCTAATTCTTAGCGAGCAAGTTAATTTATTATTTCACTAATTTTTTGAAATTATTTTTAAATATCAAAAATTAGTTAATATTTACCCCAATTAAGGAATCCGATGAATGAGCAGCCCAAGACCTATACGAAGGGACTCAGACTCATTTTTTATATTTTAAATAATTTCTTGCGCATAATCAGCTACGCAAGAAATTCTGTAAATATTTAAAAATGATTTTAAAAAATTAATAAAATAATAAATAAATTTGCTCTATAGAGCCTGGGGACCTACAATTTTTTGCCGAATCCAAATAAAGTAAGATTAAGGGTACGAATAGAATTAAAGCAAATATATAAAGTTACCAAGAATACGCATCTGTTACAAATTTTTTACTGCACATTTTTATATGGTGGGTTCTAATATGCGACCTGCTCCCAGAGCTTTTGCTTTTTTTATGGGCTTTTCCAGCACAAAAGAGCAAAATATGTCAATGTGTGTGGTATTTCATTTTAAAAGCGCTGAGATAATTATTGAAAAGCCCATAAAAAAGCCAAAGTTCGGGTTCCAACATTGGAACCCGCCATTTTCAGTGGAAAATTTGTATGAGATGCGTCTTCTTGGTAACTTTATATTCTTTGATTAAAGTCTACTACCTGTTATTACAAAATTCTATTTGTTAATATTTTTCTATTTGACTTTAAATATTTGTACTGAATATTTTATATTTTTTTCTATTTGGAAGAAATTTCAATTCTATCAAGAATATTGATCAACTTTTGTCAAATAGACTTTTTTTTGAATAGACTCTTGCAATAAGTCCCTAAGTTTTCAAAAAAATTAAGTGCAAGTCGACTTAAAGTGTTGGTAACAAACAAGTTAAAAAAAAAAAATAACCAAAGTGGTAACAATAATTTACTCACATTAATATTGTGAAGTTACCTTTAGTTAAATCAGTTATACTCGCACTCTCTTGTTGGCATTTCTGGTTTTCGCAATATCAAAAACCGCTCTTGAAGGTAACTTGTTTTTTTTTTTTTTTTTTTTTTGAGTGAAACGTTATGTAGGTGGCTTTTGCATGAATTGGCTTGGCTCATATTCATATGACAACTTGTTTTGAAGATGGTAACAACAACTGGTAAAACACTTCATTAGCTTACAAAATAAAAAAAAAATACAAAAAAAAAACTTGTTGGTATAATGAGTATAATTTTTATTGCAATCCCGTTTAAAATCCCATTCAATTTCAAATCAAAATTAACAACTATAGGCAGCATAAACCTGTCATGGCTTAAGTCAAATAAAATTAGAAAATAACCTAAGTGCAAGCATAGGCTTTGCCAATTTAGATGAATTTATTATTTATGATTTGTATGTTATGTATTTTAATACATTAGGGCATGTTTTGAATTCCTTAAAAAAAAAAATCTCGAGATTTTAATGAAATGCAAAGCATTTGTAATAAATATTGGCGTTTCGTCCTGACAGTTTCACTTGAATAAATCCGACTTAATTTTTATATCTTTAAGGTTTCTAATCCACATTCTTATTTTGAGTTGTTTTACATTTTATAAATTTTATATATTAGCCATTAAAGGCAAGAATATAACTTTCGACCCTTTTGTGCACTTTACTTTAATTATTCGAGCTAATTTCGAAATGTCTCAACATAATGATTGTACATTTTATTTAGACACATTAATATAATTTTATAATTTTTATATAATTTTATATCCGATTTGGTTGAAGTGGTGCCCAGCTATGCGAGAAATCATTCCGAGTAGCCCAGTGACACTTTAATCAACGAATTAAAAAAAAAAAAAAAAAAAAAACATTTTCATTTCTATATACCGTTCTTTATCAAAGTGCCATATTGTTCCTTATAACAGAGACTCAATATAGTGTTGAAGAAAACAAGCCACCGAATCACTCCATCCATCGCATCTCATCTGTTGGGAGTGCTTTTCTAACATTTAACTTAACACTTCCTTCCTTCGGTTGTGCCATATTATTCTCTTTCCTATAAGCTCTCTCCAATTTTTGAAAAGGAATGAAGAAAAAAAATATCACAAATCTTCTAAGCTCTATACACAATATCAGCTCCCCCAAAATGGTACTTTAGCTTCGATGTCTCTAACCCAACAGCTGATGGAGATTGGAAGAACTCTAAACATGTTCAAAAATTTATATTCCTCCTCCTCCTCCTACTACACACACTTACAATGATAGCATTTTTATTGGCTTGCCGTTGCCGCGCAGTTTATATAAATGATTTTATGGTATGCAACGCACTCTAGCGTATCCTATTTGCTATTTTGATATGGCAAAAAGGGGATCCGAGTGGAACGAGAACACATCACACACACACACTGTGTTTTGTTGCGGGCAAAGTTTTTGAGGTTTACAATCCATTAAGCAATTAAGCAAACATACCGACATACACACACACACACACACACGCATTCAAGCTCACATATCAGCCCTTAACATTTCTCACATTCTTTCTTGTTCGTATTATCCGGGTGATAAATAGCTCCCTCCTACTCCTCAAGGACTCACAATGCCAAAGCATCAAAGTCAAACCGTGGGTAATTAAACGCTCCTTCAATAACAATAAGCTTCCTTATGGTCTGTATACAACCGCACACGCATTTTGGTTGCTAGCTACGTGTCTCTTAACCATCTCCATTCGGGCATCAATGGCTATTGATTTGCTACTGCATATAACTTCTGGAGGTTGTGTGTAAACATGTTCAATGGGTATAGGAAGGCTAACTGAAAGGCGATTTTAATGGTCAATACAAGGATTATTGAGGTTTTCGAGTGCGAGAAATAATAGCAAATTAATTACATTGCCACACTCTATCGGCTTAAAATTTTATTCATTTTCTCCTCCTAATACTATTATATAGACTGATTAATGGCCGTTCCACATCAAAGCGAGAACACTCATTAATTTAATGAAGTAAAAAAGAAGCCTCATCTTCCTTACTTTGAGAGGTTAACATTAAATAGGTTTTTTTTTCACGCAATATTATAGCTAAGGACTTTTTTTTATGAAAGACAATGCGAAAATTGGAAAGAACTTTGAAAGTGACAGAAGGCTGCCATAAAATATGGGATGGAAATGAATCTAGCCTCTCGGAATCGGATTTAAGGAAGGCTTATGACGTCAATGGTATGATAAACACACATAACAACAACAATTTGGTATAGAAAAAAATAAGATAGTCCCCTTCTTATGCTCGCTTATTTGTCTGTTATAAGGGGCTTTCATGGAAAATCAAAATATCGAAAATATAAAATCCCAAAAATCCAAAATCCCGAAAATCCAAAATCCCGAAAACTCAATTGGCGCAAAATCCAAAAAAACCAAACCCAAAATCAATTTAAAGTATGAGATTTTGGGGTTTTAGAATTATAGGTTTTCGGGATTTAAGGTTTTTGGATTTTGGGATTTTTAAGGATTTTAGGTTTTCTGGATTTGAGCTTTGAATTTTAACTACGGGATTTTTCATTTTTGGAATCTAAAGGTTTTCATGTGTTTTTTTTTATTTTGGTTTTTAAGGGATTTTGGGTTTTATGGACTTTTGGTTTGCTCTATTTTGATTTTAAGGAATTTTTGAAACTTTCGCGCTTTTCATATCAAGTTAAGAGCATCAAAGCATTTGCATCGAACGGCACCAAGAATAAGTACATATAGAGTATGCTTTGACACTTAAGCACTTATACACTCCTCCAACTAGTTTTTACCTATCTGAAGTTGACGTTTTTAATGCATCTGAGATTTTTCTTACGGTAAATTTGACACTCAGTCGGAGCAGAAACATGACTCAACTTACTCCATAAGAACTCAAAGCACCCTCGTCCTATCTCTTTAAAATTTCAGTCTCAGCTTACATACACTTATCAAAAAATAAAGGGAACAGCAAAAATTTGACGTTTTTTTTTTTAGAGTTTTTTGAAGAGCTGTATCTGTGTGGAAAGTTATCGTATTGAGATAAAACAAAAATCATTCTAAAGTTTTATGTTTTTTTGTGTTGAAAAATTTTAGCAAGCGATTTTTTGAAGGTACCTAGCAAAAAATTGTATTTTATTTTATTTTATTTTTTTTTTTAAGTGCCATTTTCTTTGAAAACTTAATTATTTAACTTTAATGTCATCTTTTTTTGGCGATCTAAAATTTTTTTTCAGAAGAATATCTGCCTTGAGTGAAAAAAAGAGACTTTTGAATTTGGTTATTAATATCTCACCAAGGAATGCCGACACGGAAAGAGTTGAAAAGAAAAAAAAAAAATATTTTTTCATAAAAAAAACTTTTGTAGAAAAAATTGAACAATTTTTTCAAAATTTTAAAATTTTAATTGGAAAAATTCATAAGACTGGAATATTTTATTATTTATAGATATTTATCTGTAACAAGTGGTTACATGCAAAAATATTTTAATCGCACCCATCCCAATGTATACCTATGCAAACTGAAAATAAAAAAAAAGGAATCTTTATTCTCCAATTAAATCTAATTTTCATTTGTATCCTGTGACATTACGAAAGTATCGATACCTATGTAGTCGTTCTACTATACCTAAAGCATTGTTTCTATTCTTTTCCTTGATAAGTTTATTTATTCATTTTTCGATAATATTCGACATACTTTGACAGTTGAAGTGAAATTCTCCGATTACAATTCACAATAATATCATTAATATTCAAAAAGAAAACACACATTTAAAATTCTGAATGAGTTTGAATGATAACGAAGAGTTTTTTTTTTTTATATTCTCATATTCACTGCATGAAATATGTATATAAAGTATAATAAAAAGGAGGAAAAACTGATTGTTGAAAAAAAAAAAAAAAAAAAAGAAATAATAATACAATTTTATTTAATCATCAGAATTTGTATTTTAGAACTGGGAAAAGTTTTCCATTAAGTATGTATTTATGTAGAATCCGACTATACATACCATAATGTAGGTACATAACGTACTTAAAATGATGTATGAGTTAGCTTTCAAAGTTTTTCAGAAGTAAAAAAAAAAACTTCATGTCAAAGTTTATTGAAATAACTGACATATTGATATTTTAGAAACAAAAATATATTTTTGATATTTTAAATAATAACTTTGTATATGTAAATACTATTTTTGGGTTCAGGATTTGGTATTATATAAATATTTAAATTATTCCTTATTATCATTATATTTTTTTATGTATGCATACGTGTATAGTTCAAGTGGGATATTTTTCTCAATTGGAATAAATCTGTTAGGCAGTAATAAACGGATTGAGCTTTGAAGCTCCAAAAAAATAACCTAAGTAGAACACGTTTTTGCACCTCACCTAATGCATATGTGGTTTACAGTTCACTTCGGATATCACTTGAATTCTTGAGATTAGAGGGGAGCTGATGATTCGAAAAATTTAAAATAGTATGTCTAAATTGTTGATAGGTTAAAAGGACGTTTTAAATTCTTTTCGAATTATTATTTTCCAAGCATAAGCAGTGAAAGAATTTTTAAGCTGCAAATTGATTTAAAATTTTCTTAAAAGCGATTACTCGTAGAACTATTAGGTCCGTCTTAAAACAATTTATAATATTTATTTTTGTTTGATTTCCTATTTTATTTCGATTTTGACATCATTTTATTTTTCATTTTTATTTTTATTTTTATT
Organism: Epistrophella euchroma; assembly: GCA_947049315.1. NCBI lineage: Eukaryota > Metazoa > Arthropoda > Insecta > Diptera > Syrphidae > Epistrophella > Epistrophella euchroma. The sequence goes on from OX346248.1 coordinate 60,728,417, forward strand.
TTTATTTTTATTTTTATTTTTATTTTTATTTTTATTTTTATTTTTATTTTTATTTTTATTTTTATTTTTATTTTTATTTTTATTTTTATTTATAATTTTAATTTTTTTTTAATTTTAAATTTCTAATTTTTGCTTAATTTTCAATTTTTAAAGTTTTTTTTAATTTTGATTTTGAAAATGTTGTCAATTTTGTGTTTTTTTTTTTAATTTTTTTATCCTTTCTAGAAACTAATTCGAACTTTGTTGCCAAATTTCATAGCCGTGCAAAATCCGGAATAGAAATGCAAAAAAACTGCAAATTCCTCCCGTCCCTCTTTAAAGCACTCACAAGGTTTCCGAGTTTCCAATTTTGGGTCCTGACATTTTTAAAATTTTATCTGGCAGCCCTAATTGTATTTTATGGATATTCCTTGTCACTTTAGATTCATTTTTAAAAAAAATTTTGTAACCAAATGGAAACTTTTCAAAATTTTAAAATTTTTTTATTTTGAGATTTAATTTTTTAATTTTGAAATTTTATTTTTTAATTTTTAATTTCATTTTATTTAATCTTTTTTTATTTTATTTTATTTTATTTTATTTTATTTTATTTTATTTTATTTTATTTTATTTTATTTTATTTTATTTTATTTTATTTTATTTTATTTTATTTTATTTTATTTTATTTTATTTTATTTTATTTTATTTTATTTTATTTTATTTTATTTTATTTTATTTTATTTTATTTTATTTTATTTTATTTTATTTTATTTTATTTTATTTTATTTTATTTTATTTTATTTTATTTTATTTTATTTTATTTTATTTTATTTTATTTTATTTTATTTTATTTATACTTTACTTTAAAATAATGTAAGTTTTAGTTAATGCAACTTAATTTAAAAATATATACTTTAATGAAACTACCCATTTTACGTAAAATTTATTTTATGTACATATTTTATGTTCGGTCATTCCAAAAATAGCTTCCGGAAAAATATCAATCACAATGACAATAGTTAATATTCAAAAATTTACTTTTAATATGATAGCCATATCCATTCATGTATATAACTATACTACTTGTATAGCATGCCATAACAGTTGACATTTCATTATTCGATTTCACAAATGAGCACACTGACACATATCAACCTACTCCCAACCCGAACATTTATGATGCTTTTTACCCACCCGATTTAAATTCCTTACCAAATAGCCAAAGCAAAAATTATTCTTATTTAAATTCACAGCTTTAGCCTTCGTTGAAATATTGACAGCTACTTTGTTAAAATAAAAGAAAACAAAATTATTTGTAAAACTTACTTGCACAGGGTGTTACATAATATAGGTATTTCAGAGCTCCGTGAAATAACTCCCCAATTAAATAAATCCCCAATCCAAAAATAAAATAAATCCCCAAAATGTTGTTGTTTTTTTTTAAGTCCCCAAATTCAAAGATGAAATAAATCCCTAAAAGCGCATGAAATAAGACCCAAACAAAAAATGCCAAAAAGTCCCCAAAGAAATAACAAAACTTCGCCGTATAAACAGTGAAGTATGTACAGTCGGTCAAGCAGGGGGGGTTGCAGGGGGGCAGCATTACCCCCCATACATACTTCACTGTTTAGACACCGTAATTTTGTTATTTCTTCAAATTAATAAGTACCCAAATTTGGGGACTTATTTCATAGTTGAATTTGGGGACTTATTTCATAAAGAAATAACCCCCAATTTTAAAATGAAAAAAAGTCTCCAAAAAATCGATGAAATAAATCCCTAATTTTGAGGAGTTTTTTCATAATATGAAGAAACTTCCGATTTTCATATACATTTTGGAGATTTATTTCACTTTTTTTGGCGAGTTATTTCATTGGGGAGTTATTTCACGGAGCCGCATTTCAGATGCAAATGTAGTCGCCTTAAAGGTTATTAAGAAGCTTAACCTCGAAATGGGTTTTCATAATGCATTTTTGTCCTATATAAATAAGGGTAAAAAAAAAATAAATTAAATTTGATGGCACAACAGCTCATGAAGAACTAGTGCCTAGTGACTTACAACTCTCAACCATTCCTGTGTGCGTGTCTGCAGGAATGGAGGGGACCTACAGTTTATTGCCGAATCCGAACGGCTAAGGAGCGGCACTTTTCTATGACAGGAGATACTCTTGGAGGATTTGTCAATTCCTCGCAAGAGGCAGTAGCCGATTTTTCTTTTTTTTAAATAAATAGGTGGCGAGGCTGGGGATCGAACCTTAGACCTCCGGCATGACAGTCCATCGCACTAACCATCACGCCACGGCTACTACATATATAAGTAAGGATACATCGAATAAAATACAGGACATAAAGAAAGCTACTAATAAGAGTCTATTGTAAAAGGGGTTTGTTATGTAGAAAAACTCTTTTAAAAATAATTACCCCAATTACAGAATCCAATGAATTAGCTGAGGAGGTAGTCAGACTCAATTTTGACATTTTTAGTATCAGCGAATGTCAACATTGTGCCTGACTCCCTCTGCAGCTCTTTCATGGGTTTCTCTAATCATGGTAAATTAGTAATTAAGGACACCGTTGAAGGCATTTTGTATCGCTTACTTACTCCACTTATTCCCAAATCAAGCAAAAAAAAAATCTCCCATGAATTTCAATTTCAAATTAGTTATACTGTCCCCTAAAACGTTAAGAAGCTTAATGTCATACTCGTGACGAGTATGATAAGATCCTATCATCATCGTTACAAAACTGAACCATGATAAAATTATACTTTTCCATTTTATAACTCAAACTACTCATGTAATATAGCAAGCACCCTGTAAACGAAATACTTTCATCGTCAGAAATTGGGTTTTGTTTATTCGCCTTTTTATATATATGTAGGAAAGGGTTTTACATTGGGGTTGTCCCAAAGTGCCAGGCTATTAAATTTAATAATGCGTTTTAACTCATGAAAATGGCACTGAACCTTTTTCCCTTTCATAAATATTGTCAGCCTCTAGGATAATAACTACGAGGAAACCTACATGTGGATGTGTAAAAAATATACATAAAGGAAAATCATTCGTATGAAATATAAATACGTATCAACATTATGTATGTATGAATCTATATTTTACAGAAATATAAAACGTCGAATTAAATACAATAAAACCTTTCCCATTCGATCAGATAAATAAAATCTTTATTTACTTCAATTCAATTCATGTTTTTTTTTTTTTTTTTTTTTTTTTTTTTTTTTTGTTAACTGTCCCTCTCTGTCCGTTCAGTTTTTTTCCGTTCATAATTTAAAATAAAATATTTTTTTTTCTTTATTCAAATTGCTGAAAATAAATTGAAAGACATTTTGAGGTTATGTGGTTTATTGTTTTTTTGTTGTTTTTTTTTTGTTTATGTTTATACATAAATTTATGTTTTTTTTTTTTGGTTTAAAATGACATACGCAGAATTAAAAGGCAACAAAACGGGTCAGAGGATATTAATTTCTCAGAATAAATACAATTGAAAATTTATTTAAATTCTACAGCAGTAGGTTAGGTTCAGAAAAGAGTTTGAAGTGTAGAGGTTCTTTGACACAAGATAAACAACAAATAAACATATAAATACATAGATAAAACAAAGCTGTAGCCGAATTTTTTTTGCGGAGGTGAAAATGACAGATTTTTAATTTTTTGTTGTTTGTGTGGAAATCCTTTCCTCCATACCAAATTTTAGTTTTCTAGGACTTCCGAAAGAAGGTACCATGGACATTTTCTGTCTGTGGACTCGCCTACAGCCTAAACCCATGGGCCGATTTTAATTAAACTTGGTATAAAGTGTTTTCGGGACATTACCCCGACACGTTTTTTTTCCTTTTATTTTTAGGACCAAAAATAACGGTACCTGCCATATAATTTTTTTGGAAAATCTTATTTTTCTCAAAAATGGCTCGACAGATTTTTCTAAAAAAAATGAATAAATTTTATTAGGTGTATGCTACCTTTTTGTAAAAATTAAATTTCCAAAAAATGGTTTTAAATGATGCCCCTCCCATAGAACCATTTTTTTTATTTTCGTTTTTCTAGAAAAGGAATAAACTGATTTTGATAATTTTTTTTAATGGAGAATCCTCCGAAAAATTTTAATAGTTTTGTATACCAAAATTTTCCAAAAACTTTTTTTTGGATTTTTTTCAAATTTTTTTTTTGAAAACCAAATATTTCGAAAATCATTTGGTTGATTTTTATGAAACTTGGCAAGAAGCGGTTTTTTAACATTATATAATATATTTTATACAAAACTTTTCCTTATAGTCAAAATTAACGGTACCTTCCATATAAATGTTTAAAAAAAAACGTTACAGAAAATATAAATTTTCTCGAAAACGACTCCTACGATTTTGATTAAAATTGTTGTGAATACTAATATTAGTATGGTCTACGAACTGCCAAAAACAAAATTTACAGTTAGCCATTATTAACGGTACCTCTCATAGAACCATTTTCTTTATTTTGGACTATATCATTATGGGTCTAACCAATTTAAATTAAATTTTTTATACAAAAGCTTCTCAAAAGTTAAAATCATACTGCATATCAAAATTTTCAAAAAAACAAATTTTGGGTTTTTGAAAATAATTTCAAAATTTTTTTTTTTTTGAAAATTCGATATTTTTAAAACGGTTAGATAATTTTTTTCGAAATTTAATTTTTAAGTCGACATAAATAAATACTAAGAAAATTGTGTAACAATTTTTTCTCTTAAAAATATTTACAAAATTTTATAAAAAAAAAAAAACCGCTTCCACGATTTTAATTTTTTTTTTCTCCAAAACTAAGGTAAGTTAAAGAAATCAGATGGTGTACTTTTTTTTTAGGTCTCAAAACAATTTAAGAAGACTTTTTTTAATAAATTTATTTCGAATTATATTGATTTTTAACAATTTTTCAATTAAAGCTCTGTAATGTATAATACTAGTTTAAACTTAAGGCTCCCATAAAAAAAATTCTTTACTTTTAATACACTCAATCTTTAAAATTCGAAGAAACTTTTACTACAAGAGCAAGTTTGTGCGATCCAGTCGTGCGTTTTATTTTTATTTGTAATAATTATCTAATAATTTAACTACCAAGCCTTGTTTTAAAAACTGTCATCTTTTGTGGTCTAAAATGGACCGCTTTGATGTGATGCATCAAGCATCAAGATGTAATTGAACAGATTTTTGGTGCCTGCAGAGTTGTTAAGACTGCATTCAATTAAAGTCTGTTAAGTCAGAGTTAATTGACTTAAATATTTGAATATAAGTCAAAACTTTTATTTTTGACTTTGACTTTGAAATTAGGGTACAGTACATGTACAATATTCAATTAGGGCAGTCAATTGACTAACAGTTAATTGACTGCATTACTTTTTCAGTGGTTGCAGTCTTTAAGTCCCTTAAAAGTCAGTAAGTCATTTGACTATGCAGTCTTTTAACTTAAGTCAACTGGCCCGTAATGAAATAATTCTAACTACTACACTACACAAAAATATCTAAAAAGTTTTTTTTTTTTTTTCAAAACGCTTAAGGCAGTACAAAAGAATAAAAAGAAATAAATTTACTTAAGTTAAAAGACTGCAGTCAAATGACTTACTGACTTTTAAAAAAAAGACTGCAACCAGGCAAAACGTAATGCAATCAATTAACTGTAAGTCAATTGACTGCCCTAATTTAATCATAAGTCAGAATATTTTACATGACTGCTGACTGTAAATTTAAAGTTAAAGTCATTTTGAAAGTCAAAAGACTTTCTCTTTTAAGTCGATTGACTTAAGTCATCAATTGACTTGAGTTTTTACATCTCTGCATAGGAAACTCAATTTGGAAATTCAATAAAATAATTACTTTTGAAGGGTTTTTTTTATCCCTTCCGATGGCTACGGGTCTTTATATAACAAGTATTGTTTTCAGAATTCTTGACGAAGCAATTGAGCATTTAATATAAAACAAGAAAAAAAAAATAATTTCTCTTGAAATATTATATTCCGACATTCCTGGATGTAGAAGCAACTTCCGCACTATTGGTTCACTTTGTTCCGGATGATTAGAGATGATGTTCAAAAGAAGACAACCCACTTTACTTATATACTAGCACATAGAAAAGAAACTTGTCATTTTTTTTATGGTTTTGTTTTACCATTTTTATTTTCTATCTGATCTGTTAAATAAGGACCACCAGTAATCCTTGTTGTCTTTTTTTTTTCGTTTTCGTTCGTTAGTTTGCCTAGGTTAAAGTATGTTTATACATACACCATAAGATTAAGAGAAAATTAAATTCAAATTGATGATGAGTAAAATAAGTAAAAGGAGAAATTTGATAGATCGATATTTATTTTAATTATAAAGATGTGATTTAAGTATAAGTAAAATAATGAAAAGTTATGCTATTGTGATATTATATATATTTTAATTTTCAAAATTGAAATAAAATAGGTGTAACCTCTTAATGACCAGGTGTCTCGCAGGACCTTCCTGGTATTTGACATAACTGTCTTAATTTTGCCCTCACGAAGCCACAAACAAAAAAATGTGCTTGACTGTATCGCAGAATAATTGTAGGGGAGAGCGGGGCTAGAAGTAACAGGGGTAAAAAGTAACAGCTAAAAATGAAAGGGTTCCTTTGAAAATTAAGAAAAGCGTCAAGGAGAAAAATGATTGACTACTTCAAAGCTAACACGTCGTGCTTTAGCATTTAGCTGTCAGTTAAATATAAAAAGGAAAAGTTATGACGGTAGTGCCTAAAATTGATATGTTTGTAACTTCATTTTTTCTTTTGCATCTTTGGTTTTCCACTTCATTCGGAAGTGATACAGTTTTGTTTTGGTTAAGATGAAGTATAGGGGAAGGTGGCGTAAAATGGCTCCCCCTAAGGAAAATGTCGGAAATCTCGGAAAAAAGTGACATTCAAACTTAAATGATTCATTTTATCAAAGCTTAATCAATAACGCTTACATTTTCTCGCTTTACTGGTCTAAAAAGTTATAAAAAGTATTTAAAGTATTTCATTTTAAAACGTCTTCAAATTTCAACGATCAAAATTGCCCAGGGAAAAAAAGGGATTCTGGTATGCCATTTTACCCTTGCAAGTAAACTGACCAGGCAAGTTAACCAAAACCATGAATGAGTCCAAGCATACGTACGTGATTCTAAAGGCAAAATATAGTCAACGAGCTCCTTTTCCATTTGCTTCCCCTATATCCGAGCTATGAATGGTTTTTGTGTTTTTTTTTTTAATTTGTGTTCAATTTAAATTTTGTGGGGTAAGTTGCAACGCATAAAAAAATATTTGTTCATATTTTTCGCAGTCGTACCATTTTTTTTCAGAAGAAAAACTGATTTGGAATGAAAAAAGAGGCTTTTGACTTTGGATACCAATACCTCAACAAAGAATGCCCACACGGAAAATGGAAAAGGAGAGTTTTGAAAACTGTAACTAATTTTCTACAAGATCCAATTTTATTACAATTATTTTGTTTGGCCCCTCACCGTAAAATTAAAAATAAAATTTAAAAAAAAAAACGACTTTTTAAAGACTTTTAGTAAATCTTTCACTGCTTTACAAATATTGACTGCAGAACATAATTTGGTAAAACATACATCATCCGATTTGGTCGTTTTTTTTTTTGTATTTGTATTAAACCAGATTAAAACACAACGGAGCCGAAAATTGGAAAATTCGACCGAAAATTAGAAAATTCCACCGAAAAAGTAAGAAAATCCTGAAAACACTTTGAAAATTCAAAATTTGTGAAATGAAATTGTGTTCGTACAGGCATAACTCAGCTAAACTTTTTCCGATTTGGTTGAGGATTCTTTTGTTAAATTTGTATTGAATCAGATTAATATTCAAAGGAGCCAACATTTTCAAAATTTGACCGGAAATCAGAAAATTAGACCAAAAAAATCGGAAAATCGTGGAAACACCTTGAAATGAAATTGTGTTTGTACGCGCATAACTCGACTTAACATCATCCGATTTGGTTGGGGATTTTTTTTCTGGGATTTAAATTGAACCAGGTTTACGATAACGGAACCGAAAATTTGAAAATTTGACCGAAAATTAGAAAATTCGAAACGCAAAATCAGAAAATCGTAAAAACATCTTGAAATTTCAAACTTTCTTAATTAGTTTTTTTTTTTTTTCGTACGCGCATAACTCGGCTAAAGATCATCCAAATTGGATGAGGATTTTTTTCTTGGATTTGTATATAACTAGGTAAACACACTTCGGAGATAAACATTGAAAAATTAGGTCAGAAAAGTCAGAAAGTCGTGATAACAATAAATTACATACTTTCTCAACAGTTTTTTTTTTTTTTTTCGAACGGTGTTTCTACATTTTATCTTCATGTAATAGATTACAAAATCTCAAAAAAAATGGAAGTATAAAAATTTAACAGTGTGTACCACGTTTGGCTATATTTGTTTAAGGGTCATAACATTTGGTTAATTTCTTCTTCACCTGATCCTCTTCTAGAAGTAACTACTCAATTTTTTTTTATTATGTATTCCAGTTCGAATTCATAGCTAAGAGAGGACAACGTCTGTTGGGTCAGCTAGTAATATATATAATAAATATACACATTATATAGAAAATTATATTACTTGTGTAAATGCTAGTGAAATAATTAGAATTAGCCATATAATCAAACCAATGTTGAATTGTAGATCTACCTTAGATTACTCTGTAACATAAAATCCTGAATAAATATTCACGGAGAAATTTGTGTTGAGAAGTCATCACAGAATCAGTCTCATAAAAAACTCAATGACACTGAGTCTTGCAAACATACCAACATAATATATGTACAAGAACGTTCATACACCGAAAAGACTATACGGGGCAAAATAATGCCGCACTGATGCAAAACCTCAAGAAACTAAAGCATCTTACATACGTAAGATAAGAACTACTTTTCCATTTGACTTACTAAACCCATAGCAACAACAAACTATCTTCCATGAATCTTGAATTCCATTCCAAAACCAGTTGAGGTGTTGATTCCTTTATACCTACCAGCACTATACCGCACAATAATGTTGGCAATCTAACAACTTGCAATTCTAAGGACACCGGAACCAAAAGTGAAAACAAGCAAATTGCAAATTAATAATAAATTATTTTCTTGCATCAACCGCAAAAGTTACCCGGACTTGATGTTGATATTGATAGACCATGTCCCAGTGTCTTGGGTGGATGCATCTGCACTTCCACCTTATACATATATGTAGTAGGGAATTATTAGAAGTGTACAGCTTCTTAGTGCAGTAACCCAAGGGCATTTGAAGTTGGTACCGGAAGTTCTTTGACACTAAAATCTTTCCGGTTTCATATATGAGAATGACTTGCTTCCTTAATAAAATTTTTAAAATGATCAGATGACGAAAAATGCAAAATGTTGGAATTTTAGGTAGGTATATGGAAAATGGTCCAAAAGTTTATGGTTCTTACTTGTTCAAAGGGCAAAACAAGTTCCGAGTTTTTAATGAAACTGAACATTAAGATGATGGAGAAATCTGCCTGGAGCAGTTTATCCATCAGGTTAGAACTTTATAAAGCCTTGAAAAAATTCGATATCCTAAATAAATAGACTTGACTAATTAGGATGACTATAATGACTTATGATGAATTTAAAATGCAAAGTAAAAAGAGCAGGGTGGTATCAACGCCATTAGTAACATAACAATTGACTCCGACTCCCAGGGATCCATATACCATCCCCTGACTATCCATCTTCAACCATTGACGTTTGAAAAAGCTATCTCTAACTTTAGCACGTTAACAAGCATTTAAAGAATTAAATTTATATAAAACAGGACGAGCAAATAGAAATTAAGTTTTGGGGATATTTAACTTTGATTCATTTGTTCTTGTTTAGTCTGTCACACAACTTTGTATGTTCTTATCTTTTATTGAATATATTTGTTAATATGTACATTGTACAAGTACGCACATATTATACACAGATCATTCCAAGCCAAAAAAAAAAATGTTTGGCCGAAAGCTATCTAAGAATTTTATAAAAAAAAAAAAAAAAAAAAAAAAAAAAATTGGGACTTTTTATTTTGTTTATATACCACCCGTATTAGTCGTGTGTGTCAATATTGACAAAAGTTTCTTCTTAAATCCAAAAGCAAAACAAAGATAAAAATATTTTTCTCTCCATCAGGAAAAATTCCATCATCCATGCTGGGGATATGAAAGTTTTTTAGTAAAATTCACCTTGATAACAAACCTCTAACCACTTTGCGCATCACTGTGGCCAAAATCGGTGTTTGCATATCTCTTTATCATAATAAGGATTTAAACTTTTTTTTTTTTTCTTCTTCTTCATCACAAAATCCATGCTAAGCCACAGAGAAAAATCTTTGCACATCACGTATATCAACGTTTGTGAGCTATGAACATAATTCATGTCTGGAGTATATCGTTAATTTAAAGGGCATTAGTGAATAGCTTTGGTCCTTATAGAGAGCCTTACTGCGCGAGCTGTGGAAGTGAATGGATGTTATATACTCTACGATATACCCTTATAATCATAAATCATTTTTAAAGTGCACTCTCCTTTTGAAGGCTTGAAGAACAAAATTACAAAGAAAAAAAAAAAAAAAAAAAAAAACAGAAGAAAAGAACAACAAAATTAACTATACGTAGGTAGCTATTTATATTCCCACGATGCGCGAGACTTGGAATATTTACTTCGTTTTGCTAACGCACGACAAACCCAAAGGATCCTTGGTTGCTGGCTGGATGCTGAAGAAGGAACCATGGTAGCAACGTGGAAGATATACCCGTGCATTGTTACGTGGTAGATTATTCTAAAATGAATTACCAACTTTAAAAGTCATTGCCATTCTAATTGGTACACCATTTATTGGTCCATTTAACACCACGCTTTCTTTCTCAGTTTTCTCACTCCATGGTCTAAGGGTTTTAAAGTTTATGAATTTGAGATGAGAAGAGCTCACATAGTCAAGGAGGCTTAGTTGCGAATAAATTCTAAAGGAATAATTTAAATTTGTCTGGGTGTATCTTTAAATCTTTAGAAATTAGCTGCTCATTTTATACATACGAGATGAGCCATTTATACATCGAGCTAAAGACCATGTACATAAGTAGATATTCAAATTTTGATTCGAGCACATCTTATACATGGCGTTAAAGGCGCGAATTTTAATTCTTCTTCAAATTAACTTACTGTTATGCTGAGTTTTACAGGGCTTAGCTTATACAGTAATCTTTTAATAACTCTAAGGCCTTTCAGTGGAAGAATAAAGTCTAACCTAAGTCAACTCACAAAATTTGGTAAGCTTCCTTGGGAAGTTCCTTCCTGAACAGATGCTTTTGATATTTTATCCTCCGAGTTTTTAGGGCTATTCTCATATTTTTTGAGTTAACTGTGAATATGTCCAGAATGTTGTTCAAAGGGTAGACAACGCGGTGCATTCAAGAGGACACAAGCGTCCACATTCAACCTCTGTCTATCAACTCCTACTCTCACCTCCCCGTGGTGAACATCGGGTGCCTAGTACCTTTGACTGAAGATGGGGATCCAATCCCTGTGGACGGTTTAAGGTGGCAGCAGACGAGAGAGGGGGGGAGGAGTGTTTCCACTAAGGCACTTCTCCTTTTTTCAGGCGGCAGCGGAGGAATTCCCCAGATGGAATCAACGGTGGCGTCTACAGTTCTAGTCAGTTTGAACTACTTAGTGAACACCTTATATGGGCTACTACGACGTATTCGTAGCTCAGGCCTATAAGGAGCGGTTTATCCGGCTCCCCGTCCTTGGAGTTATAATAAGGATCTGGTCCTCCAGGCTAGGGGGTTGTGCGTCGGGGTGACTTCCCTACCACGTAAAAAATTATCGGTTCCGAAACAACAACAAGCCTCGGATATGGATGATTTTAATGTTGACGACCCCAGCAAACGAAACAAGGACAATGAATTTCGGATCTGCACGTGGAATGTACGGACCCTAAACAGGCCACGTGCAGCCGAACAACTAGTGGAGAACCTGGATAGGCTAAGGGCTGATGTAACAGCCATCCAGGAAGTGCGATGGGATGGAGAGGGCATCCGAAGGATGAAAACGTGTGACATCTACTTCGGCGAGTGCTGCAAGGAGCAAGGTCAGCGGCTCTTTGGTTGTGGTTTTGTGGTAAGGGGAAGACTTAGGCAAGAAGTCTTGGGCTTCAGAAATGTAAGCGAGCGCCTGGTCACAATCCGCATCAAAGCAAAGTTCAAAAACATCACGTTGATCTGTGCCCATGCCCCAACAGAAGAAAAGGATGACTCAACCAAAGAAGAATTCTACGATCTCCTCGAGGATACGTATGATAGGTGCCCCAAGTACGACGTCAAGATTATTCTTGGCGACTTCAACGCCAAGATTGGAAAGGAGGGCATCTTTGGTTCGATAGTCGGAGGACACAGCCTGCACGAAAACACTTCCGGTAACGGACTCAGGCTCATCGATTTCGCGGCGGGGCGAAATGCCATCATAGCAAGCACTCTATTCCCACACCTCAATATACACAAAGGGACCTGGCGGTCTCCGGATCAACGAACCGTCAACCAGATTGATCATGTTGCGATAGACGCCAGACATGCTTCCAGTATCCTGGATGTCCGAACGTTCCGAGGTGCCAACATAGATTCGGATCACTACCTGGTGGTAGCGCAAGTACGTATGCGGATATCTATGGCGCCACAACGACGAGCGGATGCTGTAAAACGATTTAACGTCGCGAAGCTAAAATCGCAAGAGATAGCCAGGACTTTTGCAGACCACGTCTCTCTTAAACTCTCAACAAGCCCGCCACAAGCATCATCTGTAGAGGACCAATGGAAACACTGCCAAAATGCCATCAAAAGTGCCGCTACTGATGTGCTGGGTTTCACTAGGCCACCACAACGAAACCCCTGGTTCGATGAAGAATGCAGACTGGCACATGAAGCAAAGAACGAGGCCTACCAAGCAATGCTGCAGACTAGAACCAGAGCTGCTGAGAGAGCAGCCCGGGAGCTCTACGGGCAAAAGCGAAGGGAGGAACGCCGACTTCTCAGGAGGAAAAAGAGAGAGCATGCGAAGCGGGCGGTCGAGTCTATTGAGGACTGTAGCGGCAGAGGGGATGTTCGAAAGTTCTACCGAAGGGTGAGGCAAACTACCCAGGGTTACAAGGCCAGAACGGAAGCCTGCCGAGACGAGAGTGGGAATATGGTGGTAGACACACAGTCGGTGCTGAGGATCTGGAAACAACACTTTTCTAGACTGCTAAACGGCGAAGATGGCCAAAATTCCGCTGTAAGACAGAACACTCCATTCAACCTGGACGATGATGGTCAAAATTTCCGTCCACCCGACCCAAATGAAGTGCGGTTAGCGATAGCCAAGCTTAAAACGTACAAGGCTGCTGGTGCGGATGGCCTGCCAGCCGAGCTATTCAAAGCAGGGGGAGAGGACTTGGTAGGGAGTATACACCAGCTTATCTCCAAAATTTGGTCGGAGGAAAGTATGCCCGATGAATGGAACCTCGGTATAGTGTGCCCCATCCACAAGAAAGGAGATGCTCTGACCTGTTCCAACTACAGAGGTATAAGTCTCCTCAACGTCGCATACAAAATCTTGTCATCTATACTGTGTGATCGCTTAAAACCGTTTGTCAACGATCTGATCGGCCCCTATCAGTGTGGTTTTAGGCCCGGCAAATCAACCGTCGATCAAATGTTCACACTCCGACAGATTTTGGAAAAAACCCAGGAGTTTCAAATCGATACACACCACCTCTTTATCGATTTTAAAGTCGCATATGATAGCGTAGACAGAGACGAGCTATTCAGAGCCATGGCGCATCTCGGCATCCCTGCCAAACTCGTCCGCTTGTGCAGGATGACGATGGAGAAATCTCGCTGCTCCGTCAAAGTCGGCAAGAACACCACGGAACCCTTTGATGTCGAGAAAGGTTTGAGGCAAGGCGACGCGTTATCATGCAACCTGTTTAACATCGTTCTTGAAGCAATTGTACGCAACTCGCAAGTCAACAACAGAGGTACAATTTTTCAAAAGTCTGTTCAACTACTTGCTTATGCAGATGATATTGACATCATTGGGAGAACGAAGCGAGCTGTTACCGGCGCGTTTGCAAGTATTGAATCGGAGGCGGCGAAAATGGGTTTGGCTGTTAATGAGGACAAGACGAAGTATATGCTATCATCGAGAAAGGAATCTCAACATCGTCGGCTCGGGCAAAACGTCACGATGGATAGATACAACTTCGAAGTCGTCAAGGACTTTGTCTACCTGGGCTCCACTGTAACATCGCAAAATGACATCAGCGCAGAGATCAAACGAAGAATTACTCTTGCCAATCGCTGTTTCTTCGGGCTAAGAAGGCATCTAAGTAATAAAGCCCTCTCTCAGAGAACCAAGGAGACCTTATATAAGACCCTAATCATCCCGGTCCTGCTATATGGGGCAGAGGCATGGACCCTGTCAAAAACGGATGAGAATCTGCTTGGGTGCTTTGAAAGGAAGATTCTTCGGGTGATCTTCGGTCCAGTCTGTATCGATGGAGTATGGAGGAGAAGATTTAATAACGAGCTTTACGGGCTTTACAGCGACGTCGACCTGGTCAAGAAGCTGAAAATTCAGCGGCTGAGATGGCTGGGACACGTGGAGCGTATGGACACCAACGCACCAGCCCGACGAGTCTTCGAATCTACCCCTGACGGTCTGCGCAGCAGAGGAAGACCCCACCTTAGGTGGCGCACACAAGTGGAAAACGACCTCAACCAACTTGGAGTGCGTAACTGGAGGCAGCTAGCTAGGGACCGAGCTGGCTGGAGGGGCTTGTTGGTTGAGGCCGTAGTCCATCCTGGGCTGTGAGCGCCATCTAAAGTAAGTAAGTAAGTAAGTAAGTATGTCCAGAATTAACTTACTCTGATTTAACTCGCCACTGAAAAACCGGGCCTTAACGCCAGCAGGAATCTTTTTTTCTTAATTCTGTAGTCAGTCAATAAAGCAAATATTATATTTCTACCAAATTTGTTGGTGTATACTTGCTAACACTCCTCTTTAAGAAGTATGGGGTCCTTTTTGGAATTTTTATTAACAAAACAACGATTTAAGTTTTACTTGAGATTGTAATACACTCACAGGCACAATTATCCTCCCACCTGCATTTTTCGTCACCCTAACTCTTTAAGTTCACTATAATTTATTTGCTGATTTGAGCAAGACTTCGTTTTGCGCGAGAATGTGTTAACTGGACTGCAGAGGAAGGAAGAGACGTCTTAACCTCAGACGAAATTAGAATAGATCTACGAGGTCCAGATGGACGTCAGCGTGTTTACAGACGAAAAAACGAAAGGTTTGCTCCATGCACGATAACCGAAACAGTGGGTTACCAAGGAGGGTCTATAATGGTTTGGGGAGGCATCAGTTATGAAGCTCGCACGGACCTCGTTGGGTTCGATAGAGGTAGTGTGAACGCTCAGATATACGTGGAAAACGTTTTGCAAGACCATGTGAACACTTTCGGTTAATGTATGAAAACGCACTCTGCCATATACCGCAAATTCTGTAACTAACTACCTAAATGAGGTCGGAAATCCAGTTTTGCCATGTCCATCTTGCGGTCCAGATCTCAACACAGAGCGAGAACCTACCACTCTAGGAGAGCTTAAGACAGCTGCAGTAGAGGAGTGGCACAACATATCCCTCAGTCGGATATTCAGGACATCATTGACGGATTGTCAAACCGACTCCACGAAGTAATTAGAGCCTGCGTCGCAAACACCCATCATTAAAAATTAAGTTTTTCAATAATTTTACCACTTTTTTAACAACAAAAGATAACAACTTTTTCAATATTTTGTGTTTTTGTTTGTTTTTTGTGTTATTTCTTTAATAAACATGGTTTTTTCTCAGAATTTTTGTTTTATTTTTTATTTTTCAAACTTTGCTTTCAACATTACTTATACCTAATGTGGTCTAAACTTGACGGTTTCTTTAAATTTACAGAAATACGAGGTGGGCAGTTAAATGTGCTTGTGAGTGTAATAATCGTATTTTTGAAGTTGACTTTTTTAAGCCCAAATTTATTCACTTCCCATACAAAAATTTTGAATTCCCTATTTGTTGGAGAATGAATAAATAAATTAGGGCTAAAAAAAGGCTAAATTCCAGTTTGTGTAAAAATGTTTGCTGAGTGATAAAAAGAAATTCAAACTAGAAAAGTATTTGAGTTAAAAAAAAAAAAAAAACAAGCAATTTAATTCTTTATTATTATGAGAGATTTCGGCTAAGAAAACTTGTCCATTAGCCCTGAACTAATGTCAATAATTTTAGTTGAACCAAGTATAATAGTAATTTTTTGAGGTAAAATGCAACTAAACCCCTTATACTATTCATGTAATTTCTATTAAAAGTTAACTTCAAGTTTAAGTATAATATGGCTATAGTTTAATAGAGCTGGGGGGATCTTAAATTGGATAAACAGAGAATAAGGCTATAGCGAATGTATTAAAATGCAAAGGATATTGTTGTAAAGTTCATTATAGTAAAACAAACTAAAAGACACTGACGACGGACGCACGTGCCGCTTTCAAATTATTAAGTGTACATAGTTTAAAATATCAAACATCTAAAAAATATTATAATTAATTTAATTAAAGTGTTTTCGAGCAAATTATATGCATAATTTTTTTTTTCTTATTTTTTCAAAGGTTAGGAATTTTTTAGGATATATTTTTTAATTTTGCTATTTTTGTATAGGGTGGAATTATGCGGATAGGTGTCTGAAATAATAAAATTCTGAGTTTGAAAAATTATTTTTTACTACAATAAGGCCCAGTTTTTCAGTAGTAAGTTATTGAAACTAGAGCTAGTGAACTATGGAAATAAATTTATTCAGACAATTCATGCGGATCGACATAACAAACTTGGGGCATACATAATTAGGAGCATTTATACAGTAATCCCAGAGTTAACTCAATAACGTTTGTGAGTTAACTCGGATTTAATTTTACCACAACGGAAATTAAAAAATCCAACTATGCAGGAATGAGGGGCTAGTTTGGGGCTTATTTAGTACTCCAATCCCGATAGAGCTTGACGGACCTCAAAAATTCACAATACCTATATTCTTCTTTATTATACACTTGTCAAAAAAAATAAGGGAACAAAACAAAAATCACATTTTTAGTGTTTTTTGAAGAGCTGTATCTCTGTGAAAAGTGGTCGAAATGAGATAAAACAAAAAGCATTCTGAAGCTTTATATTTTTTCTGTAAAGACATTGTAGCAAATGATTTATTTAAGGTACCGTTATTGCGCAATCATAAGAAGCAGCACGAGCCAAAAATTTCATTTTTTTTTTTGAACATTGAAATTTTCTTTGAAAACTTTTTGAGCCAATTTAATGTTTTTTTTTTTTTGATAACTTGTTTATTCAGCTTTAATATCGTCTTTTTTCGTAATTTTTCTTTTTTTTTTTTTAGAAGAATATCTGGCTTTGAAAGAAAAAAAAGACATTTGACTTTTTCATCAAAATGGGAAAGAAAATAACAATTTATGTCACACAGTTTTGCATTAGTTACACTACTGGTAAGATTTAAGGAAAACGAACAATCTTTTTAACAAAAAAAATTTACAACTAAAATTTCAAAATTTTGAAAAAATTAATCAATTTTTTTTTTCATTAATTTTTTTTTTTTTTCGAAGAAATAATTTTTTTTTTCAACTCTTATCAGTATTGTAACTAATGCATTGTAATTTTGATGACGATTTCACTTGGTATATTCTTCTTATTAAAGGTATATCCTCAAATTGTCAGTTTTATACAAATTTGTTTTAGTGTTAGGTACATACCTAATAAAACATTATATCTACATATTATTTCTGCGTGTGTGACACTTGCCTCTATATAAAAAAAAACTGAGAATTAACTCGGTTTAGATTTATACTACTGTACTGATACTGATTAACCAAATAATACCAAAACGTGCTCTGAGTTAATAATAATGAAAATTAGTTAAAGGCTCACAAATTGACAAACAAAATTTGCAAATTTCAAATATAGGGTCTCCAACTTATGTTAAAAAAAATGTCTTCTTCCAGACTGAGAGATAAAATCTAAAAAAAATGAAATGGAATTGAAAAAGTTTTAATAATGTACAATCGCCATTTTTTTTTTTTTTTTTTAACTGAAGTGATGTTTATATGGAATCTCCTAATCGCAGTGTTTTCTGGAACTGAGTATCTATACATACCCAATTATTGATTTGACGTTTATTTGAAATTCAGAATTTTGATATATGTATGATTTCGTTGTATTGATTTGCAATTTTTGTTGAAGTAAAACAACAGACTAGTTCAATTTAAGTAAAATTAAGGCCACCAGGAAATGTTCGAAAGATTAATATATGTAGGTGATGTGTTTCTACTATTATAACGTTTCCTTTTATCTGGTTAGGTTAGGTAGAAGATATATAGCCTTGTTTTCACCTTTTTTTTCTAAGTATCTCATAATTAAATAATAGGTAAACCTATACGAAACTATACCCTGGTAATCTGTCATGGAAAAAGCTTTTCAATGTTAACTCTTCACACTATAAAAACGAGAAAAAAAAAACGTAAAGGTAAGTTTAGATATGCTCGTATTATATGTATACCCGAGGGAATATTAAAAAATAAATCAAAAAATATAGAGATTCTATACTATATACACTAGATACACCATACTTAACACTAAAATTCAGCCCTCGTACAACCTTAAAATATTTCCTAACACTCAACTTGGTATATATAGGCAGCTTTAATCATTGTCCAACGGCAATTGAAGCACGTACCAGCTTTGTAAGTATAAATGTCATAAAAAGGACCTTTGACTTTCACTCCTAATTTACTGGACCTTCTTTTTTTTTTTGCTATACCTAAGAACTTCTCTTCTTTTGCAAAAAGAACTAACAACAACAACAACATTAACAACAAAAAAAATACGAAACACAAAATACAGTTCCTTTAACAACCGTGTGCCTTTGAGTAAGTGGAATTTCAAGCCCTTATGGAAAATGTTATTTATTCCAGTTCAATTAACTTTAGTGTATCCAAAGATACGGTAGTTTGATTTTATGACCATTTTTTAGCTCTCCCCTCCATCCTGACGAAGACTTCACATTTATAGGACTTTTCTTGTCTAGTTAAAGAGGGTCACTTTTCTTTGATTCGTTGATATACTTATATATATTTTTTTTTTTTTTCGTTTTTGCTCAGAAAACTAAACGTTTACTTGGCGTTCTGTGTATACCATGCGTTCTACTGTCCATTTATAGCCGTTCTAAGGACAGGCAGTACATAGGTATAGGCCATAAAGAGTAATTCATTGTTTCTACTTGTTTCATAGATACTATATATGTAAGGACAAGTTATGCATTCGCAAAAAATATCTAATCCCAAGATGTTTATCAAATATGTATAAGTATAGGTGTGCATATACTTATGTATACTGATGTGTGAGAATTTGAACCTGCAGCCATATCGGTTGGGACTTTTTTTTTTGTCATTCTTGAAATAAAGTGTGTTTTGGGTCCGAGTACCCTATGTATAACTCCCGTTTACTACACTAAAATTGCTCTTATATTGACTTTTTAGAAGACACTCCTTTCGTTTATAGTTTGCAATAATTTAGATTGAGAAAATAAGGAGTCCTTAGTTCACAAATTAATCGTTCCTTGATATTAAGATAACCATTAAGATTAGTCGGGATGTCCTTAAATTTTCTGTATAGTGGTTTTGGATGGCTCAATTTTTACTTAAATGTAAAGATTAAGTATCACTTATGAGGTCAATAAGATTTAATCTGGCGAAAATAGGCTGAACCCAACGCACAAGATGAAGAAGGTATAGGTATTTATAGGTGTAGGTTTTAGGAAAAAAATTAGTTTTTGTAATAAACGAAAAGAATTGTATAGCAGGGCAGCTCTACCCGCTATAGACGAACTAATGGGGGTATTCAATGGTAAAGGAAATGGATTTTTTTATCCAGATCTGTCGAAACATCGATTTTGACAATTTACGTCTTCCAATCGGCAACAAAATTGAGTTTTTCTCAACAAAAAAAAACTCATTAGAAAATCTGGATTTATCAGCAGATCTACCCCTTCTATACACCCAGTACAATATAGACGGCTTTCACTTTGATCATTACCAGCTTCACAGACACGATAATACCTATAAATACACTTATACTATGACAAAAACAAATTTATGTGAAATCGTATTCCATTCACCACTAAAAAAAAAACTTTCACAGGCAGAAATCTGAATTTACAAAACGAAAACACCATAAAACAAAAGTTCGAATTTCTCCTCTAAGGACTTCCATAAAATGCCCGTAATTAAATTTTCGGATTTCTTCCTAGAGTAAAAAAATTAAAGGAGAAACTATAAAAATTGTGCGTCTAAGCAAAGTGAACCGCACTACCCAAAAAAAAAACATATCTACCTATTCCTAAGAAAAATGCAAAAAATGTGAAAAAAAATCTTACCAAATATTTACAAAAAGGTGGTACAATGATGGTATTCCTATTCCTAAGAAAAATGCAAAAAAAAAACTTACCAAATATTTACAAAAAGATGGTAGGTATGATGGTTTGAACCAATATTTATTATTCACCAAAAATAGGGAGACATGCACTTAAACACACTTAAAAAACATAAGAATCATCCAACACTATTCTTTTGCACAAAAGGAATTATATATACCTATTTTTTTTATAACAAAAAAGCTTATAAAATTATTAAAAACACTGAAAAGGGAATATTTAACACTTTAAATACTTTAATTTTAAATTTGAATTTAACGATATTTTTCAAACGACACAAAACGAAAAAAAAAGATTACCACTACAACCGCACTGCTGACCGACCGACCGCAATGCCACGCTATGCACCGCACGAACGAATGCAATAATTGAAGGAGATGCGATTTTATTTCGTAAAAAAAAACACTTTTGAAGAGCGAAAAACGAGTATTTTTTCTTGAAACAATGATCTTCACACATTTAAAAACATTTCTTTTATAATTTTATGCACGAATATTAAGAATTTATACTGAATAATAAATATTTTCTCGTAAACGATCGCGGAGCAAACCGACCAGAAATGCACTTTGCACAGACAATATACAATGAAATGAAGATGAACTACACCGAACGGCGAACTGTGAATGTGATAAACTGAGCGAAAAAAAAATAGTGATGGTGGGTGAATGATGAGATGTGTATGTGTTGGTATAACACAGCGAATTTAGAACATGGACTGCAGGGCAAGTTGCAGCAATTAAATGTGTAAAATTTTCTTTTGTGGGGTGCGTAACTGTGGGTGTTTTTTCAGTTGGTGTCAAAAATTGCTTAAAATGTCATTAATTGAATGGGTTTAATGTTAATGTGGAAAGAATAATAGCCTTTCCACACTAATCCTATCGAGAATATTAATACATGTCAAAAAGAAGTGGGATAGAATTACTTACGAGACTGCCAAATTTGTATGAAGAAAACGATTTTCATATTTTGCTTCCACATTTGCATCCAAACAAATCAATTCACCATATAACCTCAAACGCCCAAGTGAGATAGAATGTGTGATGGTTTTAAAACCAATCCTAAAAATGTTCATGTAGGTGTTAACACATGTCAAATTGTGTGAGATGAGCTGTCTTCAGTTTTTTTTTCCAGGCAGTACGCCGCAGTTCACGGGCAAAATTGTGACTTTTGAAACGTCAACAAAAAAATTCCACTAAATTTTGCCAGGAAAAATAATGTTTGAAGCATTATTTTGCGGGAAAAATGTTGACAGGTTAATAATTTATCAAGACATACACGAAAAGAAAAACATGTTTGGTGATGGAATATTTAGAAGATGAATATAGATAAAATATGTTTATTTTACGAAATTTCAATTTTAAAATCGATTCGAATAGTTGCTGTTTGACATCAACTTGACACTTCTTTTTATTTCTCCAACTTCAAAATTTTGCGCGGCTTTTCCAACGTTTTTGTAGAGATTAGAATCGTAGATATTAAAAATTGTCTTTTCCCGATCTGTGTACTAACTAGGCTATACTTATGAATGTTTGTTGTAGAAAAAAGAGCCTAGTGTTGCGATAAAAGGCTCTTGTCCATTGAAATGTTACAAAATTTTGGCCTAACCTTGAGTTTTGTACAGGGCAAAATTTTGTTTTCTGGATCTGTAGGAGGGATCAGTGTGAGTGTAAAAACGAGTTTTCGGGGTTGAAAGCCCCCCCCCCCCCCCCCCCCATTCGACCAACATTTTGGAAAAGGGGGTGTAAAAAATTCTTCAAGATATCTTGAGAACCATACATACCACAAACAAAATTTAAACACATTTGTGTAGAAAATTGAATTCCCTACAATTTATGTTAAGGCACTTTTCATCGTAAAATTGCAAACAAAAGAGTTTTAATCAAAAAACTATGACCATTGCCAAGAAAAATATGATCAAAAATTCAATGACATATTTTTTTTTTTTTGTTTATTTAAAGATAATTTTCTTAAAAGGGTCACCTATTTTTGATTATAACTTTTTTGTTTTCAATTTTACAATAAAAAGTGCCTTAACATAAATTGTAGAGAATTCAATGTTCTACACATTTTACACCTCCTTTTCCAAAATGGTGGCCAAATTCGGGGGGTGGGGGGGGGGTGCTTTCAAGTCCGAAAACTCATTTTTTACACTCCGATCCCTCCAACAGGTCCATCAAAAATGGACTAGGTATCTACCCACAGACGGATTTTATTCGTAGCGAGATTGCTTAATGGCGGAAAATGTAAATGAGAATGATTTTACCCACAAATATGGTTTTGTTGTTGAGATCAGCGAGGGGTATACAGATTCAGAGCTCTTCACCGATCTCACCCACAAAACCACAATCAATTGCAGTCAAAATTTAAATAATTTAAATTAAATAAGTTTTCTAGTTTACAATAACTGAGGTTTCCTAAACGAAATTCGAAGAAAAGGGTTTGGAAATCAATTAATTAAATAAGTAGGTGAATAGGTACGGGCACGAGCTGTCACTCCATCAAATTTTTTTATTATGTAAGTATTTCAATAATTATTTTCTACTGACTAAACACGGTATCCAAATCCAACCCCTTAATATAAAATCTAGAATTTACTTTAGATACAAATAAAAATTGAAGTAGTTATATTCTGCAACTGTACTCTCAACATACTTTTAAAAATCAACTAAAAAGAAAAGCAAACCTCTATGAAGGATTCACTTAACATAAAGCCACCACTGCCTCAAAGCAGATCCCTACATTTTTTGTAGTAAACTTATGTAGTAAATATAAACCATTAACATCATGAAAAGTAGAAAGAGCTAAAAACGGATGTTAGGTATATGTATATCTTCTAATGGAAAAATAACTTGTTTATCTATTCAATTCCTTTGCCTTCCGTTGATGAGATATAGATACCAAAAGGATAAACCACAACCCCAGTTAAAATAGACGCTATAACACACACACTAAAATTATTTGTATATAATTTCATACCTACTCGTAAATAACTAGATATACGTTTTCTAATGGAATAATCCTTTAAGATAGATTAGTAAGTATTTAAGATGTATCTTTCTTATTTGGAGTATGAAATGAGGTTTTAATGTAAGCCCAGAGAAAGAGTTTTATTTTGATTAGATATTTTGTGTGCCGTTTCCTATCTGTGAGGTTGCACAAATGTTCTATAATGCCTGTATTAATACATAGGACGTTGAACTTCTATAATGCTTACACACAAAAAGGGCAAAATTCTTAAGTAGCTTTAGAACCTTATCTTTGAAAAAGGGGAAACAAATGTAACGTATTATGGATAGGGTAGAGCTGCTGGCCACAATAATAAATTAAAAAAAAAAAAAAAGAAACAAACCTCTTGTAAAGTTTTTTGTTTGCCAAAATTAAAAAATTCATATTTATATTATACAAAAGAATATTAACCACAAATAGGTACCTTATAAAATTACGAAGGCACAGTTTTGACCTTTTGTAAAAGAAACTAGACCGACTCATCTGAAAGATTTTAAACTAATTTGGAAAGGGAAGATTATTTTTTTTTTTTTTGTCAGATGCCACAAAAATTATTTTTTGATCTAACATAACCTCAAATATAGCAAGGGTTTAATGAACCAATAATTAAGGAACCATCGGCTCTCACAATGACTGTGAGCTATCAGTAGCATTGGGAGGCAGAGCTCTATTGAAAATCATTGGTGTTACTGAGAAACTTTAGGCACAGAATGAGAAACGAAAAGCTGAATGCTTTAACTTCAGTTAACTTTAATGTCTCAGTTATTTTATTTCTATTACCGATATAAAGACCAAAACAATGTTTTAAAATTTGTAATTATTCCCATGTTGCAGCATCTGTAAGATTTTGGTCACAACAGACAATTTGGAATCTATACATATCTATCCTTCTATCCATCAGATACTCGGAGATGATAATCCACCATCATTAACGATTCCATTTTAAGTACGTATAAACTCGACATCAAATACTAAGTGCACCGAACTAATAATTTTGCTTTCTGGTCTCCCGATTTGGCCACCAAAAGCGATTATAAGTTCTATTTTCTGCAACCGCAAGAAAAACCCCAACCACCAAGCACTATAAACAGTATACTCCTTTCACCAGAGAACACTTTATACTCGCCTTTATAATTATTCAATATAATGGTATAAATGGAAACGAATCCTTTTCACAAAGACCACTTGTTTCGTATCTTTGTATCATTTTTTTTGTATGCTCTAATTCTACAACACGGCTAGCTATAAAGGTTAAGTTTTGCATCAACAAAAAAATTGTTACCTAGAAGGGAAAATAGAAATACATTTTTAAATAAGGATTTTAGTTTGTTTTCAGAAAACTGAACCACGGATCAATATTTAAACCAAGATTGTATTTAACAGCTGGCACTTAAGGAAGATCAAAGCCATCCAATAAGTTTCAGTTTTTTAGTGAGACATGATCCCAAGCTTATCGGGGTTCAAATTATAGTTAACGCCTGAAAAATGTTTTTTCAGTAATTTTGATCCCGAGTCAACTCAAAAAAATTGGTGGTTTAACTATGGATTAATTAAATAGGTATTCCTGTTAAAATTCTATCGAAATCGAGTTGCGACACTATGGAAAACGCAATTTTATTAGTTGCGCCATCTCGATGTCGATTTCCATAGCCGCCCCACATCGATTTCGATACATTTTTGACAACTGAAAATTTAAATTAATTCTACACTAAAAAACTGCTTCTGAGTTAACTCGGGTTCAATTTATTTTCAAGATTAACTAACTCATAGTTAACTCCGATACTAAAAAACTGGCTCTTAGTCCCAGTTTTTCAGTGTGATATTTTAATCAAATCTGCGTTGACTCACGAAATATGTTGGGTAAACCTTGGGTTAACTGAAAAAAAATCGGTGGTTAATTTTATCATGTAAGTTTTTTAGGCCTTTCCGCATTCTTACCCCTCTAAAATATTGCTTGGTGAATTAGCTGTGGATCATTTTATTTGCAGGACAAGCTATAACTCTGGCTTAACTCACCACTGAAAAAACTGGGCCTAAGAACTATAATTTATTTTTAAAAAAACTTATCGACTTTCGTACCTTAATGTCAAATTTGCTAGGCTTTAGTAAAAACTTTCATTGAAAATGTAAGTTTCTAATTTTGAGATATTTACAGCCTGTTATTGACTCCGGGTTTAAGTCAGATTAATTGTAATTTTAAATGCATCCATTTAATCCGTATTTTTGTATCTAAAAAATTTGTTGAGTTAGAACCTCATGGTAAAACTGTTTAAACTTAGGTGTAAATCGGTTTAAAAGCTCCATAATATAATTTGACTTTTGCAAGCATGTTTTTACTTTTTTTTCTCTTGTTTTTGGTACTACTTAAACTGTTGCCTGGAAGGCTGTTTATATTGAATCAAATTAAATTCCAAACCACGGGTTTATTTTGGGATATAATGAGTGACTAACTTACTTTAAACTCATGTGTTAATTTTAAATCGGATTTAAATGTCTACTAGAAAGCAAAATCTATGAATATTTTCATTGCAAAACAAAGCTTATAACTTGATTAGTATCTAATCTAGACAAACTAAATTAATTCTAGCTCAACTTTTATTATGATTTTGCTTTTTATCGTGATCACAATGTTTCATAATCCAAAAATTTTGTTTCACTCTCGCATATAGATGGCTATATTATTTTGCATTATGGTAAGGTAGTGTTCTGTACACTAAAGATTCCATGTGGTATTTAAGCGAGCTTAAGATTACTTTGACCCTTTGTATACCTGCATCGAGTTCAAATGAGCTTGAACCGACTCGACTCCGCTGTGCTCCTGAAATTTGTGCTAGAAAACCAGAGTTGAGAATTTAACTTGAGAAACACCATAATAAGCGTTTTTCTTTTTTAGTTAGTTCAGAGTTGGTTCAGAGCAGAGCACTGAATAGACCCTGAGCGAACGGAGTAAAATCTGGTGCAAAGTATGTTCAGAGCACTCCGATTTAATTCCGAAACACACCCGCGAGCACTCAATTGTCATATCTGTCGTATTTATAAACGTTGTCTTACTTTAGACAGCTGTCTTTGTTATAAATAAGCATTTTTAATAAACCTATCTAAAGCTATCTAGTAAGTCAAAAATCTAATAAATATGAATAGTTTTTAACAATTTTAGTTCAACTTAAGTTTTTTATATTATTTTGGGCTAAAGTTTGAAAAAATTGAAATTATTGGAAACCAAACGAATCTAGTAGAATGTTGCTGTTTTTCAATACTGAGCAATTTTATGCGACTCATTCTTGTTTTCTTAAAAAGAAAAAAACACAAAAGGCGCGGCGAGCTATATAGGGATGTAATCGGCACTAAAAATCTGCTCGTAATCAGTTTCCAACGGATAAAACTCTTCCAAATCAAGTACCTACCCATGGGCAAAGCCAAGAAGCTTTGTGGGAGAATTAATGAACATTTTCTACGATAAAAGAAAATTACAAAATTAAAATTCAATTTTGAACCGAAGAACCGCGAAAAAGGAGCATCGAGAGAGAGGATGCGATGGCGGCGCAATAATTATGCTGTTAAAGATTTTTTAAGTTTCATATAATTTTAAAGGAGTTGTGAGATTAAGGGAGTTAAGCGTTGTACGATGCTCTACTTATAGCATCTGTGAGAGAGATTTAAGGCCTAATTTTATTATGTTCTCTTTATTACCTATTTTTTTTTTATTTATTTGTGTTCTTTTGCCTTTTGAAATGCCTAAAGTGCTGTTCGAAGCATTTCTTTATTTTACCCTTGTGGAAAACAATAAAATCATATTAACAAACAGTTCAGCTTTGGGAGAGAAAGAGATTTATGAAATATTTGCATAGAAAAATAGATGGATAGTTATTTGATGAAAACAAAATATTTGGGTTTACCTAAGGGATATATAGGTACATATATATGACATGAGTATAGTTTTTCGAATTTTGGTAAAGCTTATTTTGATATTCGATGTTTTATTCATGATAAGGAACTTTAAGAATCTGTAAACGACGAAATTGACAGCCATCATTTTGTGGGAAATGACAGATGCAAAATTTTAAAACGAAAATAAAAGCCTGATGTTTATTATTTTTAACTCAGCTTTTGCTATTAATTATTAATTTTAATAGCAATAATTTTAATATGTATTTATGATAGGCTGGGTTTGGCAGGTTTGTATCATTAAATCACTTTGAGTTATTTTTTTTCTCTCGTTTACTCACAAACGTCAAAATCGTCACTTTGTGGCAACTGACAATATTGTTTACCTTTTTTTTAAGTAGGTATAAATGCTGGAATTGTGCGGGATGTATCATTGAAAATAGCAAGACTATCGTAATAAAAATTACATTTTAAATGTCAAAATTAGCACAAAATTCTTAAATGATACAAAAATGGCATTTATTTTCATTTTGAAATTATACATTTGTTAGTTGCAACAAAATGATGGCTGTAAATTTTCGTTATAAAAGTTTCGAATCTAAACCTAAGTCCTGTGCCTACGTTCTGTATTTCTCACATGCATAAAATTGGTCGAGAAACGATGAAAACTGAAACAAAATACATGGTTTTTGTTCCATTTTTCAGCGTTTTTCGACTGATTTTTTCGATGTGAGAGTTACAGAACGTATAGGCACTGATTTGGACCTACTTACATAGGAACACAGGAACCATGGAGGTATGTTCAAGTTCATAGCTTAGGTAATTTGGTATATAAACTTTGTTTTGCGAAAAGTCTTCCTAATAGATGACAAAAATGCTTGCGATCGAGCCATTCATGTTTAAATTAAGAACTGGGTCATGAAAATGGAGGTAGTAATATAGTAATATCCACTTCCTATAAACCTTCGTTTTTCTTTTCAGTCAAAACTTTTAAAATTGTATGCCAAATAAAATTCTGTCATATTTTTTTTTACACCAGATCGAAATTCAAACTTTTCAATGCCATCCGTAGTAGGTATAGGTACCTATGTCTGCACACACAAACACGCGCCACTTCCATACATCACATAGGTACACTAATAAATCACACTTTACTTTTGTGGCATTTACTCCTTTATATCACAAAAAAAAATGTAATTCAATGTGGATATTTTTTTTTTGTCATATTCCGCTTCAGTAAAGTTGAAACAACGTGATCTGAATATAAATTTGTTCAAAAATGTAACCCCTGCTTCCCGCTTACAATATTATTCTCAACTTTCATATCGTTAAGGCTCTTCCGTTTTCTTTACTTTTCTCAGCAAAAAAAGGACCTTCATATTTTTTTTTTTAAGGTTTTGCAAACATATAATCAGGCAATGGTCGCAAAGGGAGTTTTAGTCGTATAGTTAAAATTTATTCCTTGAAGATGAATATTTTGACTTCAGAGACCAAATGACGAATTAGAATATAACACTCTCTGTGTAGGCAGATAAAAAGACGAACGACATTCATTTTCTATCAGAAAAAAAAAACTAAAACCAAAGATAGATAGAACCTGTCCACACATTGGAAAATTCTTTGAACGAAACGACAGATGAGACTCAAAATTAAAACGAAGACAGTTTTAGTTGTTGGTTAGGGGCACAGTGGTTCAAGTTATTTCGAAAAGACGTCATAAATTTAAAAACTTAAATCTAAAAAGCTGTGTTCATTAAAATTGGATTAAAATTTCGATAAAATTTTATCCGAGAATAAAAATAAAAGTAGAAAAATTCTCAATAGGTGGCGTTGTAGGCGCACGTTTCGTTTTTTTGTTTTTTTCCAGTTCAATAAATGGACTCCGAAATCATACTGATTGAGCTAAAAATTTTAGAAAATATTACGTGCAAGTCCAAGATTGTTCCTGAGTGTGTTTGGTCAAAAATTGGTTTAGCAACAGCATATGCTGTAAATAGGTTTTACAGTTTGTCAATAAGTTGCAAGGGTCCATATGCACTTTCTGACTAATCTCAGAAACCATGGCCCGAGTTTGAAAATTCTTTTTTCTTCAAAATGTTATACTTAGAGGATGGTTTTAAAGATAAATAAGTTTTAAAAGTTAATTATTTATAAGGTTATATGGTTAACGAAGAACGCCGCCATCCAAGCATGAATAGCACCTGGAAACAAATACGGCAAAAACTTTGTTTTGAGGGCGATCCGACACCGTTCGCCGGATACAATTTAATGCAATTTTAATGTCAATTTATAGGCTGTGTGCAAGCTGGCTGGATTAAAATTTCGATTAAATTTTAACCGAGATTAAATTTTAGCTTTTCCACGGCGTACAGATTTACCACATTAGTGTCAAAAAATAATCGAATTACACATGGCCTTTGTCTCATATATTCCAATATGATTGTTAAAATAAGGGCGTGTTCAAATTGGATTAAAGCCACACTTTATCCGTAGAATAAGACCTTGTGCGAATTGGATTCAAAATTCGATTAAATTTTATCCGAGTTTAAATTTTGACGTTTAACGTCAAAAACTAATTTTCGGATAAAATTTAATGCGATTTTAACCCAATTCGCACACGGCCTAAGTTTTTAAACTAATCAGGTGGATCCGTAGAAATTTAATCTCGAATAATTTTTAATCGAAATTTTAATTTTACATTATAAACGTTTTAATAGGCCAATAAAAAACAAGAATCGATTTTTGCGCCATCATTCATACATCATCAGACACCTTAAACATATTATAAAATTTCCAAATTTATTTGCTTTTCTTTCACACCTGAACCACTGTTTCAGCATAGACATTTATTCAAAAAGATACCCATCCATTCACACCTTGTGGTTTTAGGCCTTCACTTGGTAGAACACTAACGATACGATTTTTTTTTTTTTTTTTGAATCTAACTGTGTTTGTGAAATTGACGTTTGATTTACCTTTAACTGGTGAGTATTTTTCCACGAAAGGTGATAAAACGTTTTTCTTCCCTTTTCATTTGTGAATTTTTTTTTTTTTTTTGGTAATCATGGTCTAGAATATTAAGTGATTCAAATAAAATAAATTTTACATTGCAAATTACTGTCACATTATAAATTAGAGGAACAACTGTGCCAGAGAGTCAGATCAGAACCATCCAAAACTAATGGTTCTGGATGGCATGTCTACTTTGTATGCTGCTGGGGGAGGTCCTTTTTTTGTCCTGGGGACTGGGGAGAAGATATGATAATTGAAATGTGGAATGAGTGAGTTTGCAAGCGAAAAATAATCGTTATTAGAATATACCTAGTATAGCAGGTAGGTTCCATAATTTATATATTTTTTGTTATGCAGGAGTAAGCAGAAGCAGTCTTACAGGTGCGTAATATTAAGAGATTAAGAAATAAAATACTCGAATGGATCGTAAGGAGTATTTGCTCGGCTAAGGATTGTATAGGTAAGTACCTACCTATTCGTGGCTTGACTTAAATAATATACACTAAACACATTTATGGACAGAAAAACAAAACAAAACATGCTCTGTATAATTTTAGAACATAAAAGTTTTGTACATAAATAAACACACACGCACAAAAGTTCTTTGAAGAATTGTCTTATAGGAATTTTTAAAGTGACGTACTTTTTTTTTGAAAATTAATAATAACTTGCAAAAATTCCTCGCAGCTCGAAAACAGTTAATTTGACGTCGAACAAATTTGGATTTAAGCTGCTCCATAATCTCTTTCAAATACGAAACGAATTTTATTAAGGTCGTGTGTGAATTTGATTAACATTTCGATTAAACTTTATTCAAGATTTAATTTTGTCATTTCTATGTAAATGAATGTCATTATACTGTCAAAAATGTTCGGATACAATTTGAAGGGATTTTTATTCAATTTGCACTGGGCTCAAAAATGAGTTATTTCTACTTCAACTATAAGCTCCATAACCAACCTAAATACACCAAAATACATGACAAGTACTACCGCATTAACTCGGACAATATAGTTTTTTATATCCAGGTTGAAACTGAGATGACTAAAATGTATTTTTAATTACGATAAAATTAAAAAGCTTTTGAGTTGTCCATTTTAGGTGTTCCTTTTGTTTGTAACTTAAATAAAAATACTGTCGTATCACTGTGTTTGTTAAGTCCACCTGGAATAAGATTCATTTTGGATTTTACTTTGAATACAATTTATTTTTAATTTGATGCTGTCACGGAAGTTTTTTAGTTATTATTTTCAAACTATAGCAAAGCCAATATGAATGAAGGTAAATTCTTGATCACAAAGTAAATCTCTTTTCAAAAAAAAAAATTAAAAAAAAAAGTCTCCCCCATATACTCGCACAAGAGCCTTATGTCAAAAGAATTCAAAACGGACTCTACATTAATCCCTAGAAAAATTACATTTTCATATTTTCCTTCACAGGTCCTTTTCCCCCAACGAAAATGTCAGCATCGAGAATTTCTTCTCCCTTTTTAGTCTCACTAAAACCATCCCTATCGCTCAATAGCAAAGCACAAATGTTAAATCGCATCCGTTTCCATCTCTGAATAATTTAAATTTTCATTTCCTTTCACTCTCTTGTGTAAGCTCTGAGAGACTCGAAGACAACCGAAAATGAGCAAAAAAAAAAAAATAATATAAAGAATTACCATATTAATGGTATGATCTTTTAAGCAAATTAGTTTAAATTAACAAGGCTCTTGGTCACACACAACATAGTAGAAATAAAACTTGTTCTTCTTCTTCTTCAAAAAAAAAAAAAAAATAAACAGGGGAGTTAAATACGGGCCACAAAGGATGTCTATAAACATTGTCGCAGGTATTGGACCTGAATTGCAGTTGAAAAACACTGGCCACCTTAGATCTCGTAAAGATTCCTATCTAAAAAAAAAAACTTATAGGAGCTTAAGAATTAAATACATAAATTGCTTTAAATCTGAATTATTTAGAACGAGGGTTGTTGGTCTTTTCAATTGCTGGTTTTTACTGTGTAAAGTCCAGGTCCAGGAAGTGAGTAAGTACCTCCTACCCAAAAAAGGAAAAGTTGTTGTGTATGCCCACATCCAGACAACGCCGAAAATTCAGCAAAAAGAAGGAACAAGTATTATTTTGTTTATATAACTCAGGATTCTCTTTCCTAACCGAACTATAGAGGCAATTGAATCTTTAATGTACCTACTTTATCCCTTAAAATGATGTAACTTTTTGAAACATTTTTAGAGGAACGAACTTTAATCGGCTTATTTTGGGTGTGAAATAGGTAATGGAAATTTAAAATTGAAAATGAATTTTGCCGAAAACACCCATGTCTGTGAGTTTGAAAACTAGAATTTACTAGAGCCGACATGAAGAATAAGTGCAAAATATTCTAAAATGGTTAAAATAATGATGTTTCAGTAGGATCATCAATCAAATTTCAAATTCAAATTTCTTTCCGTCAAAATTGTGTAAAATTTAAATTCAAAAAATTCGACAAATTCTGGAAATATTGTTTTTGTGAAATTAAAAATTCAAAAACAAAAAAAAATAATAAAATTAAAACTTTTTAAATACCTAGGCATACTAATAATCCTACTACATAAAAATACACTTACCATTTGAGTTTTCTTTTCATATATTTAGTACACATCAATCAATTTGAACCTGTGTGAAGAAACAAAAAAAATTTGTTATATTTTTCGATGAAAATTATATTTTTAAATAATATTTAATTTATAATTAATAAAATTAAAAATAGTAAAGGCAACAATTATTAATTTCCATTAATTTTAGGCAAAAATGAAATTTTTTCTTAGTTGACAACTTAACGTCAGCCCTTTTTTAGCATTTTTCTGTGGTCTCCAACACGACATCGAAATGCTTATGAAAATCACATGACATATTGCTCAATGCCAAATAGCAATAGGTACATACATACTCGTACATTATATTATAGGCCACGTTCATCACCACGTTTTTGACAGATCTAAAAATTCAGTTCTGAAAAACGTAACATTGAATGCACAAAGAAGTCTGAAATTATTTATTCTTTTTTTTAATTATTTTTTGCACTCTGAAACCAAAATACGCAAAGCGATACGAGACCCAGACGATCAGATCACGCACCAAAAACAAAACTGGACCAAGAACAGTTTTTTTTTTTTTTGTTGTTTTAAGCTGTCATCTGAATTTTCAGATAGAAATTTTCATCTGAAAATTCAGAAAAAAACGTAAGCAACGCAACTAAATGTCAATCGACGTCAACTGAATTTAATGGCGGCTGGCCAATCAGAAGCTCTCAAAATGACAGTTTAGAACTGTCAAATGTGGTGATGAACGCGGCCATATTCTTTTTTCTTTTGAAAGCAAATCCTTGGGCCAGTTGCATAAACGTGGTTCAATATTTATGTAACCCTTGGTTCAGGAAATTTAATTCGCCGATTTCGCTAAACCTCAGTTAATCCGCTTAAAAAAAAAACTTAAAATTTTTTTTATTATAAAAATAAATTATATTTAGTAAAAATTCTGGCGAAGGAACAATCCGAATCAATACATTTAAGCCCGATGATGCTTCTGAAACCGAAACGCGTCGCTATATTTAAATTAATTATTAATGTTGCGAAATAATAAATAAATATATATAATTTATTTTTATAATAAACAATTTTTAAGTTTTTTAAATTTTTATTTTATAATTTTATTCAAGACATAAATATTAAAATAGTTGTTATTAAAATTACTCTATAAACAGCAAAAACTGATTTAGGTACATCAAATAAACCGCCTTTTAGTTTTCGTTTTAAAATTTTGCATCTGTCAGTTACTCTTCATTCTCCATTGCAAAAAACTAAAAAAAAACACACACAAGAGGGCAAATTGTACAGAAAGCCATATTGAAAGAAACAACAAATACAAACACGAAACAAAAACTCAAATGTTACTTTGTAGCACACAATTTTTTGTCGTTTTCCATTGGTTTCACTCAGGAATACACTCATTCTGAAATCCAAGACGGTGTTCACATTGGACTTACTCCTCGGATTTATTTTGACGTCTATGTACTTTTTCTCGTTCCCACTTTGTGGTGTGAAAGAGATGGGCAAGTGAGGCAGGATTTTTTAAATTTTTTAAAAATTTGTGGATTTTTTTGACGTTTCCTTTTGTGACATTTGTTTTCTCAGTATTAAGTTTTTGTTTGGAGCTTAAATACTACAGAATCAAAGTTTTTGCAATTGGAAAACAATTTATTTAGTAAATTATCAATTTTGTGATTGAAAAAGTTCTAATAAATTCTCCGACGAGCAAAGATTTGTGTTTTTTTTTAATGACTTCTGAACGTCAGGTGAATCGGTTGTGTTCACATTACTTTGTGTCTGAACACGAGCTGACTGACTTCTGTCAAAAAAAATCGTAAATTTGAGTCCAATGTGAACACTTTTTCGTAATTGATTTTTGAATTACATAAAGTGCTTTGCACATGAGTTCTGACCTGCGAATGCGAATAAACCTTTTAAAAGAAATTTCTACTGCTTATAGAAATTTGCTTTTGTTTTTACTTTGGGACGAAGTGAATAAATGAAACATTCAACAAATTTAAATAGAAAATACAGGGTAAAATTAGTTTAAATTAAAGAATTTTGTATTTTAATATTATTTACGCGACTAACAACTTGTCTTCTGCGAATTGTCAAACTTCAATTCGCAATCCACAACAGCAGGACGCGTTCCACAAACTAGCGAATAGAAAATTCGCTTGAATTTAACATCAAACTCTAATTTTTCTTGCTTATGTTTGATGACAATTCGCAATTGTCAGTGTCAAATGTCAAAATACGCGACCATTCGCATTTCGCAGTTCGCAGGTCGTGTCTCATGTGCAGAACACTTAAGAAAAGTTTGATTTTGAACTCAAAAGGAACAAAAATCCAAAGCAAAAATAAATCATTAGGCAAACTGCAATTATTGTTTGACATTTCAGTTTGAATGGCCGCGTTCAACAGCACATTTGACAGTTCTGAACTGTCATTTTTAGAGCTTCTGATTGGCCAGCAGTCATAAAAATTCAGTTGACGTCGATTGACATTTAGTTACGTTTCTTACGTTTTTTTCTGAATTTTCAGATGAAAAATTCTATCTGAAAATTCAGATGACAGCTTAAAGCAACAAATAAACAGTTCTTGATCCAGTTTTTTTTTTGGTGTGTGGTCTGATCGTCTGGGTCTCGTATCGCTTTTCGGATTTCGATTTTAAAGTACAAAAAATAATAAAAAAAGAATAAATAAATTCAGACTTTTTTGTGCATTCAGTGTTACGTTTTTCAGAACTGAATTTTTAGATCTGTCAAAAACGTGGTGATGAACGTGGCCAATGTAATAGTGCTTCTGAGTGGATTCTCACTTCAAATCGAGAAGCAAAATTCTTTTCTCAGATTCGTCAGTTGACCGTTATTTTGCCAATAGAATGGTTGTAGAAGAGTCATTTACGATTCCGGAATCCGGATGCTTCCAGACGGAAAACGACAAGCAATACGAAATTTTTCGTTTATGATTTTGTTGTGTCATTTTTGTATGGAATTTTTCTTTTCGCATCAGCAGCGTATGCTAATGAAAATTTGATAGCTAAGTCCCATAAAAATAGGATGGGCTTATGTGTCAAATTGTGCTTATTGCAATACTGATAGTAGACTCTAGATGCGTTTGTATAATCTGCATTTAAAACTGAATATTTTCATGGATGCAATATATGAACCTATCAGCAGCATTTTTTTTTCTGCATTTAAAGTGCGAATACAAAATTTTAAAAGAAATATCCTTTCAGCTACGCCTGATTACTATGGAAATTATGTCATCGTCATCGTAGTCCCATATACAGACAAATACCAAGGGGCCCCCTTGCAATCTACCTACCTACCTATCTACCTTACACAGCAAATTTAATGTTACATAGAGATAGGTAGAGGCTATATATAGTATAGAGGAGAGAATTGTTTCACAAAACGTCATAAGCCAGAAACCGTCAGCAGAAAATAAGCTGGTTATACTTTTTGTCTCTCCTGAATTCTTCCTGGAATTAGTTCTATTGCCATTTCGTGCAAAATGTGGACTCGTTGTATAGTATATACATATATATATATTAAGTAGTCATCATCGTCGTCATCGTTGGAAACTTAATTAGCTGTGAATTAAGTTTTCGCAGCACAAAATCTTCCAACCACGTTAACTCTATAGAACACACATTCATCTTTCTCCCCAAAGCTAGTACCACCACATCCGCTTCTATAACAGTACTTGGCCATGTTAAAACACACAAAAAAAAAACTAGCAAAAGACAAGCATTCGTCTACTAAACGTTTAATTCAAGCCCTTTTGGCAGAAATGGGAAGATGATAATTAAGGATTCGCTATATTTCGCTAGGATGCCCTGTGTACGTACGTACAACCAGGAATTGTACGCTTTGTTACCATCGTGTAAAATTATATTTCTCAACACAAAAAAAAAAGCAACAAATCTCCTGCGAAAAAAAAAGAACGGAAAGAGCGCACCGCGCACAGTAAAGTAACAGGATGCGGAAAGACCAGCAGACATTTTCCGCAACTCCCTGTGTCCCTTCCATATACTGCAATGGCGAACAAAACTTAAATTTTCAAATATGAATTTGGACACCTTCAATGGTGTTGGCTCTCGTGTTTGTGTGTATTTATTTTGGTGGATGGTGGAAGTCCTATCGTGGTGGTGTACTTTTGTGTGTACACGCGCGTGAGTATGAATGTGAATAAGTTTTGAAATGTTTACATTTTATAACTAATATAATAAAAACAAAAAAAGTTTCATTTTCCATAACAACTTTCAACTTTAGTATAGTTTGTTCTGCTCTTTAGTAAAATATACAAACTCAAAGAGAATATCTTTTTTTAAAAAGAAAACCTGTAGGTATAAAGGGATTCACTATTATTTTGCAGGACAGTGGAAAATGCTGGGGATTCCTTTGCTTTTTTGGTCCTAACGGCTATTGCGAAATAATAGTCTTGGGAACATCTTAAGTTTTTACTTACTTACGATAAAAGTTCTATGGGGTAAGTTTTTGCTTCAAAAAAAAAATATTCTTACCTAATTCTAGGGAGTTTGATAGTTCCATAAATATTTTTTGTGTAAATAAATAGATACTAATTTAATTACTAGCAGGCTCCCTACCCGTGAAGGTTATCCAGCGACATGGTGGTTTTCTTTCCTCTGCGATACAACCGAGAGCCAGTCCTACTGCCTGAATAGAACAGAATGCTGGAACTGGAGCCGCAGACGGAACTGGAAGAGCTGTCAAAAAGTGTCGTACGTTATATTTTTAACGTGCCCACAATGCATCTGTACAGTTTTGAAAGTATTTCAAAGAAAAACAAAAGAATATTCTTGTGTACAAGCTCAGAATTCACATTTTTTGTTTCCAATAGTTTTCCTTTTAATAAATAATTTTTTCGCGATACAAATAACTACAATATTTTATTCCGACCCAAAAAGTTGTTTTTTTTTTCTTCATACTAATTGAAACGTCAAGAGTTTCGTACGTGAAAAGTTACAAGTTGGAGAACTCTTCCGTCTGCGGCTGCAGCTCTGTATGCGGCTACGTTCCGTTGTGTTCGCAACATTAAATTTGCGTGTATTCAATAATTTGACAGCTATTCCAGCTCCGGCTCCAGTTCCGTCTCCGTCACCATTCTGTTCAGCCAGTAACTTGTCGCCTTGAAGCTATAGAGGGCAGCGTCACCGAAGTGGCACAATCGTGATTTTTTGACACGATAATTTCCTCGTTACACGGTGGTACGAAAAAGTTCAATATGGCACGATTTTTTATTTCAATTATTTTAATTAAAATGAAGCAAATTTCAACAAAAATTTATGAAAATTGGTAAAATGTGGTCAGAAACACATAGAACTAGAAGATTTGTTTTGACGCAGTTAATACAATTTACGACCTGTTAAATTTGAGCAAGTTTTTGCGACTCAGTGATGACACTTATGTATTTCTTCTTTGTATTCGTTTAATTTTTAAGTTTTTTTTTGTTTTTTTTTTCTACGTTGTTTAATTTTGCAGAAATAACTTATCAAAGTTTTTCTTATAGGAACAGAATATTAAAAGGTACATAATAAAGTTATAAAAAAGCGTAGCAGCCATTATCTTCATATATATATTAAAATAAGTTAAAGGGATTTTTGTTTGTTCAAGTTATGTATCGAAGAAAAGCTTTTCAGTGAAAAGAAAAATCTCCAAAAGAATAAGAAAATAAATTGGAAAAAATTCAATACAAATTGGTCTTCTTTCTAAATCAGATTTCAACTGAATTCAAAGTTTTAAGTTAATGCTATTCTGTGAAATGGATATAGGTAGGTCCCTCAAAAGGGCGCAGGATTAGGTGGGGGCAAACTCACATTTCATTTTATTTTTTTTTTTTAACAAGATATCGGTCGGTAAAAAATATAATAATTAGTGAAAAAAAACTTAAGTTAGATATTTTTAGCTATACTTTTTTAAGAAATCTTATTTAGCTTAGGCTTAGCGCTTAGGTCTATTTTCTAATTTTTAGTTTTCTTTTTTTCTTTCATGTTCTCTCCATTTTATGGATCTATCTGCTATCTAGCTTTCAAAGTAGACAAGGCATTTT
Source organism: Epistrophella euchroma (assembly GCA_947049315.1). NCBI lineage: Eukaryota > Metazoa > Arthropoda > Insecta > Diptera > Syrphidae > Epistrophella > Epistrophella euchroma. Next base: position 60,767,569 of record OX346248.1, read on the forward strand.
CTTATCGAGATTTAAAAACCTTCCGAGCAACTAACAATTTTAAGCGACGATAGCACAAAAATAGAAAGTAGCATTATTTCAATGTATTAACAAATACAATATAATTTTTAAAACTGTAAAAGACTGTGACAAAATTCTGCAAATTATAAAAAAAGTTTAAAATTTTTTTAAATTTTTTCAAAACAGAGAAAAATAAATCTACATATTTTGCAAATATTTGTTGTTTTTTTTTACAACATGTGGGGTCATAGATCGAATTTCTAATAATAACATGACGTGTCCTTAAAGAATTTGCTTTTAACCTTTGTTGCATGTGACTGCTTGCATAATTGTATTCCTGTAAGGCTGTAAGGAACAGTTTTTTTTGTAGTAGTTATATATTTACATAATAAATGTATCAGAATATATACAAATGTACATATGTTTGTATGTATGCGTATATGAATTGGCATCTTTCTTTTTAAAATTAATAATAAATTGGGAACACTGCCAACACGCCAATATATAGGTACACATACAATATTTGGCGACAAGCTGAACGTTGAAGCTGTTGCAACATTTCCAAGCCAAAAAGACATTGCACGAGGAGGATTTTATGGCAATTGTCATCTTGCATGGGGTACCTATGCCACAAGAGCAGCCAATTCTCCCTTAAATTGAATGCACGCCCAAACACAGTCGTATAGGTACTTAACTTAGCTACCCCCAATTTAGTTTCAATTATTTACGATTGACAGTGATATAGTCAGCAATTCCAAATTTAATGTAAGCTTCAGTATAATTTTAAGAGATTTTTTTCCCGGAAAGAATTTGTGAAACCTAATACTTGAAAGTCATCTTTTTTGAATTGCTCTAATGCTATATTTTGTGGATTTTTCTGATGGTAAAGTTATTTTATTTTGTGTATAAGTGTATACAGAACATTCACATTCTTTTGATATTCAAAGGACCAAGATTTGTCCAAAATTTAGGAGATTGTTATCTGTGAGGAATTTTTTTTATTAAAATCAAAACATTGCAGGAATAAGAATCACCTAAGTTTCCCAATTTTGGGAATTTAGGATCAGTTTCATAGCCTAAGTAAGTGGAACTTAAGTCACCAACATGGGAGACTTAAGTAACCGCACTCATTCAGGTTAGCGTGCAGTGAGATATTCGGACTTTATAACTTCCATATTGCCCACTTAAGTGCCACTTCATTCGACTGTGAAAGTGGAACTTAGTTTATCTTATTTTAAGTGGCTGTTTTATGCATGCATAAAATGAAACAAATCAACAAACGTTTTTAGTATATCGCTTTACTAAGGGTCGGTTTTTTAGTGTAAGATTTAAGTCAAATCCGAGTTAACTCACTATATTTTGCGAGTTAACTCCATAGATTTACTGAACAGATTGTTTTGATATTTTCATGCATTCTCTACTCAATAAGTGCTTCCATAGTTAACTGCATGCCCAAATTTAGATATATCTGGAGTTAGCTAACTCTGATTTAACCCTTACTTACAAACTGGCCCTAAGTGGTTATAAAGTTTAAGCTTTCTTTGTTGTTTATTACTTGTAACTTATTTTTTAAATTTATTATTTTGTTTATACGCTTCAGTTAGCGGTGTATAAGTGGAGGTACCTACAGAAAAACATACATACAGACATCCAGAATTACGGAATTTCACTTATTTAATTCGAGTTTAAATTTTTTGCAAATCTAAAACTTTCCATATGAAAACTACATACACTGCAAGTCAAAATTGTTAACTTTTTCAAAAAATGTTTGTGGCAGCCAAAGCCAACCGCACATTATCTAGTTTTCCAAATCAATCTGGACATAGTATTCCGTCAATACAATATACGTTACTACCGTTTTACAAAAACTCCAAAAATTCAACCTTTTGTATAACAAAACTAATAATTTATCCTTTGTCCTTTCAGCATCAGTAGTTAGTTCATATAGTCATATGGGGAATAGGAAAATTCTGCAGGCAAAAAACGACCGCACTTCAAACTTTTTCTACGTCAGATTGTAGATATATTTACTCATACCTATATCTCTGTGTCTGCTTAAAACAAAAACAATTATAAAACCTTAATGTAGGTAACTATGCGTTTCAGTGATTCGAAAGTTGTTCCGTCCCCGATACTATAAAGCGAGTACGTCCTCATTTTTTTTTTTTTTTCGCGGTTTGCCTTTATCCGCACCAATTTTGCATCATGCTGTACTGGTTCCAGCAAATATTTGCACATTTCGCGGTGGGGTTTTTAGAACGTTCGAGGAACGCTATATGTTGCTGTTGTTTCAAGTATTCGCATAATGCTGAACGCTGCTGGTTAACCATGCGGGGAATTGAAGTTAAACTCAAATAATAGAAACACAGTTTTCGAAATAAAAGAACATCCTGCAATATTCCATACCTATGTATGTGTATACACACAAGGTAGGATAGGTAGGTAATATATGGCATTTTGACATAGTGTATAGTTGTATGTATGTAGTTATAAGAGGATAGCTTTAAAGGAACACTCATATAATACTTGGTACATATAAGTACGTTTGTGGTTTTGGTGTTTTGTGACAGATATTTTTGTAAATAAAGTGCATCACGGCCCACGGGTAAGTTCCATGTTGGGTAGGGTAACTAAACTTTACTCTCAAAGCTTAATGTAGGCTAGAAGCCTCTAGGGCTCTAGGTAATGTGCAAAATCCAAACATAAAAAATGTCCACCTAAATGCTTTGGCAAAAAATGATCAAACTTTAACCACAGTGTGGAACTCAACTCTTCATATTCTCTATTGTAGGTAAATTGGAAATATTTTCTAACCGTAGAATGATTTTTTTAATTTTAAGTCGATTTACATAGAACCGTACTATGTTAATTATTAAGTTCACAGTACAGCCAAAGTTTATAAATCAAAGCCTTATCCCACTCTTATAAAGGAGTTTAGGTATAATGAAATCAGGATGAGTAGTTTTTTTTCATGCTTTTGATTCAACTAAGACTGACCGAACTTCAAAAAAGTTAGCAGAAAACTAATCATAAATAACTAATATTAACCCAGTCAGAGGATAGGATACAACTTCCATCAACTCAACAACCATTAACAAAAGATTTTCATTTTCCCAGAAGTTAGATAGGTACACTTCTTTTTTGTTTTTTTCCTCTATTTACGAACATCATTTTATTAATTTCTAACCACAAACTAAAAAACTAAGCTAGTATAGTTGAGAAGATTTATATTATTAGTTACAGATGTATCTTGTACCTGCTTGCAGTATGCACTTGCAACACCCTTTACATCCTTATTCAACATGAAAATTCACTTAACCAAATCAGCACCTGTGTCGAAGAACGAAGAGCAAACAATATTATGATGTGTACATAATTAATTAACTTTTAATGCACTTGCCCATGACCTGTTGTTCGGTATATGGTTGACTTCTAATGAACTCCACTCTCTTTATTATTATCAGCTATTATCACAAACTGGGTTGACCGAAGAGATATGGGTGACTCTGGTTACTATTTAGACTTTAGGCAAGGCGCTCACTGAAGTGTTGACAAAGTGGAGTCGTAAAGGAGTAGCGAGTGGCAGTGGAGTGGTGAACAAATGGCTTGGTGATGAAGTGGCTGCATAAGTGGCAAAATAAGTTCACCAGCCCTCGGTCTATAAGTCAATTATCATAAGCATACTTGAATATAGTACAAAAATCCACTTCCTCACCACTTACTCAAGTGGCTTGGCGATGGAGTGGTGGCGAAGTGATATGAAAGCAATTTAACGCGCACTGCGGTAGCAAAATACGTTCACCAGCTATCGAAGTCAATAATCACAAGCGTACTTGTACCTATATAGTACAAAAATCCACTTCGTCACCACTCACTTGCCACTTGAAAATTAAACAACTTCGAGATACGTGTGGCAACAGACTGGCACCAACGCCACTCCACTTTGATAAGCGCGTCTTCATTTGATTACATAGGTTTTACCAATTCCACATGCTACTTTGTTACCACGCCACTGCCACTCCACTTCGTCAACACTTCAGTGAGCGCCTTGACTTTAAATTTCAAATTCTGCCAATTTAAGTCCAAAGTTATGTTGATATATAAAAAAAAATAAATTGGGCTAAAAATGGCCTAGTTAAATATCTTTTACACTTTAAATTAACTTAATAAAAGAACCATTATAAACGGATAAACTACCAATATGATTTTACACAGGCCATGTGCGAATTGGTTTAAAATTTCGATTACATTTTATCCGAGATTAAAATTTGACATTTCTACGTACAAATTCACCTTACTAGTGTCAAAAATTAATCTTTGTATAAAATTTAACGCGATTTTAACAGAATTCGCACACGGCCTAAACTTCTCTTTTGTTTGTTTAAAAACAAACATGAATAGGAATAACATATGTTATGGCCTGATAACACTTATTAATAAAAGAAACTGTTTAATGACTGCCTAGTACATACATGCTCGTGAAATGAACTATTTGACAGTGGAGAAAGTGAATGTTTGACATTTATCGCTGGTACAGACTTCTGCATTTGTTGCGAGCGTTTGACGTTTAAAACCAAATCGAAGCGTTCCCGTACATTTTGCACGTGTGGTTCACCGTTCGTGAACGAAAACTCTCCACTTTTTTCACCACACGGCTTCACGAGAACGTTCACGGGGTGAACAGAAATGCAAATTTGTATGGCTTTTTGTGATGCAATTAAATTATTTACTAAAGAACAAACTTATTCTTTAGTTTCAAAAATATCTTTCCTATTATTTTTCACCTTTTTTTACGACATGGTTCACAAGAATTTACTAGGCTTTAACTGTTAAACTAATGTGGTTTTTGACTTTTCATGATAAGTGACATTAATCTAAACGTGTTACCTAGAATTAGACATTTCATAGTGTTGTTTACTTGTAAAGCCTATGCTACTGATGTGAAACGAAAAATTCCACACAAAAATTATACAACGAAATCACAAACGAGAAATTACGTTCTGCTTTTCGTTCAGCGGTACGCTGTTCGATGAGCGAAATTGTTAATTGTAGATTTTTTTGGAGAAATATCCCCTCTTTTTGCGCACATAAATATTTGGTGTTTGTTTTTGTTGTTTCGTTTTGCAAACTGTGACACTTTCAAGGAGAAAAAACAGAAAATTTTTCAATTTTACTACACTTGTTGCACCGGATCGCAATTGTAAATTTCCAAGAAAAAATTGAGCAGATTTGAAGTCTATTATAAATATAAATACAGTGAAAGACAGCGGGAAATCTGTGCAATGGCCGTTATCTCTATTTATAATATCTGTAATCTCCATCCTAAAGCCTTAACTACATTGGCCAAAAAAGTAAAAAAAAAATACAAAAGTGAAAATTTTCAAACTCGTTTTAGGATAGCGTTTCGCACTGGAAAACTTATAAAAATAATGCAGAAAGCTTAAATTTTGGTTTAAAAATAAAATATGTATATTCTTTTTCACAAAACAACTGCGCTATCGTCAAAAAAATATTTTTACTTTTGAAATTTTGAGATAAGTGGCCAATGTAGTTAGGGCTTAAATAAGTATTATTATTATAAGCAAAGAAACTGAATATGAAGAAATGAATCCTCGGCTGTCATTCGAGTTTGCCTACAAGCTCTATCAGATAAGAAATGAGAAGGTATGTGTAAAAATGGCGGTATAAAACTCATACATTCACAGTATTTATCTTCACAACTTACACATTCACAGTACTTATATTCACACCACCCTGCTATATTGTTGTTGGATTTCACATCTATTCATCGACACAAAATTAAATTACAAATACAACAATGTAAACAAATGGGTTTTGGAGGGTGAAACGTACGAAGGATTCATTTCTTCATATTCAGTTTCTTTGATTATAAGTAGGGAAATTTCACAATTTCTGTTATACCAAATAACAGAAATTGTGAAATTTCCCTATCCAAAATTGTGTATGCCTGAAACGCACCTCTACCGGATGTCAAGCATTCTATAAAAACCCACCACACCATATGTTTTAATTCACCAAACAAATGTCAACAGTGAGGTGGGTATGTATAACATGAAATCGCATCGCAATCGACCATTCGCCATGCAGAACGCAAAAATTTTACTTCATTTCATTCATTATTTGTATTTTATTCACTAAATAAGTGAAAAAGAATAACTAACAAGTGCCTTAATTTTGTTACCCTCATCATAAGTAGTTTTTAATTTTACTTGAATCACACAGCAGTTAGATTAAATGACGCATTTCTTTTTTTAATAATTTATTGGTGAGAAAAGTTTTAATAATCTTAAATAAAAAATGTACATAATTATTTGTTTTTGTTGTTGTCTAGAATATTAATGCTCCAATGAACTTGCTTGTATCTTAAAAGCTTCAAATTGGAATAAACGAGAGGTGAGAATTATTAATATTTTTGTTCTTGTTTTTTAAGTTAAAGACTTTCATAGTGCATAATTTATTATTCATCATAATAAATACACCGGCAAACTATTAAACTGGTTTACTTAAAATCTTAAAGATTCCGTAAAAAGGTTCGATCTTTCTTAAGATGAATCATTGGTTGACACAGATAGTCTTTTGAATCTAACTGCTAAGAGGAACCTACATTTTTTACTTACATACCTATATTATGTACATATACCCAGTGATATCATAGGTGCGAATCAGAATCACATTTGGAGGTGGAGGTTTCCGTAGAAGAAATTTATCTCGACGAATCTCAAAGTTAATTGTTATACAATTTTATCGTAGGTACGTACATACTTGAAAAGTTATCCTATTATATGGGTAGATACATAATTTTGTAGTTCTGCCATAATTAGTCAAGACTTTGATTTTCATTAAGCAAAACATTGAAATCATGATGTTCGGAGACAGAGACTTACTTTGTTAATCAGTTATTTTGTTTATTTTTTTGTAATGTTCGTTGTTTCACGTAATTATCTGTTTAAATTCACAATCTATTGAAATGTTTAACTTGAAGGTACTTCCTATAAATAGGATTTTTTTATTCTTAATTGTAAGGTCAATTCGACTAGTATCGTCATTAATACTGATACGTGGAGAAATTGAGAACACACATAATCTACATTGGTAGATACCCTCAGAAAAAGAGTAATAATTATAAAAATAACCAATTTTATTTTAGTATACCCAACTGCGATTGTAAGGAGGCCAATAAAATTTTATTAATCGGTACATCCACCCTTAAGTGTTGCCATAATATTCTTCAAATTTGTTCAGATTTGTCTTTCTTTCGAGAAGAAATATAAATTTGCATAAGTTACCTGTTGCTTTGGAATTTTAATACACATAAAATCAAAAACCCTACGTTATAAAGCGATTTTAGTCATTCATGTTTGTGATTGTAAAATTCAGTTAGTCAGAAACTTGGAATAAACCCGAAGAATTCGAATTTACAACTGAGAAGTGCGATAAGGCTCGTACAACTCATACAGAAGGCGTCAACCCAAACGGAACTTCATATTTTTGGATGAAATTTTTTGTTCAAAGCGGCCAAGAATATGCTCATTAGTCTTTGATAAAGTTCATGCACCCAGTAGTAAGCCTGTTAACTTTCAATTTAGTTTCCTGAAAAAATTGAAAAATCGGGATTTACATTATAAAACCACAAAATATAAGCACTCGAAAAAGATCCCCCATTTACATACATAAATGTGGAATGATAAATATGATTGTTCTGCAATTCTATACCTACTAACATAAAAATTCCCACTGATTTACTTGAACTTGCCTTTTTATTTTAAATCGCTTGTAAAAGAGTATGTACATATATGGATTTGGACTTGAATATTTAATAAATGGACTCAAAATTTTGAAAACATTTTTTTGTTTCCTAAATTAGGTAGATTTTTTTTTTCTCTTAATACTGAATGCTCGTATCAAATTTTAGTCAAAAGCGAATCTATGGGAGGTATTGTTAAATTAATATTGTTTGTAAAATGGCTCCGATAATTTTTTTTTTATCAAAATCGTTGGAGCCAGTTTCGATAAAAATACAACTTTTCTCAACGATTTCTTAACAATGCACTACACTTTGATTCATCCCAAAAATACAAACCGTAACTGAATGTGTAATTGATTCATAAACAAACCAATTAATCAGTTAACTTGAAGCAGTTGTGAATTTTGTGAGTGCTTCACAAGATTTTGAAGTGATTTAAGTAATTCGTTAGCAGTTTAACCACTCGCAAAGACTTCTTATTCTCATTCGAAAATCGAAACAATCTGTTTTCAATCAGCTTTCCAACAGGTTCAAATAAAAAAATAAATTAATTTATAATTCCTTGAAAACCCCATTAATTAAGCAACTTAACTTCTTAAAACAAAGTCTAAAAAACGTTAAATTCCAATTTAAACAAAAAAAAAAATCGATGCAGCCGTGGAAGCTGTAGCAGACGAGATCCACTTTGTTGTCCTTTCCTCTATCGTAAGGTCACGTATAATTTAAATACTTAACTTGCTACAATAGTACTTAAATATGCCTGTGAAAAATCTTGTAAATTAAGTTGCTTTAATTCGACTTAAAATACAATAAATCCAAACGGAGATAAAAGCACGTATTCCAAATAATTTTTACCAATGCTCAAGAACACTTAAAAGACTATACCAATATATATGTAAGTACATTCATAAATTTAAAGAACCTACAAATATCTTATAACTAAGAAGTCTCGTTTTATTTAGATTTTTCAGAAATTTCGAAGATGATTTTAGTCTTGGCTGCCCTGCATTAATTTTTTTTGTTGTCAAAAATCCATGAAGTGTTGATAAAGCTATTGATGTCATTTTATTGTCGTACTCAAGTGTTAATGTTACAGTTGATATATTGTTTGAATACCTACTTACTATGCAGCATTCATTTCTATGTATATACCCCTAGCGTTTAGAGACAACTTAGTCATGCTTCAATGAATTTATATTCATATTTTTACTGTTAATAAATCTTATTTAATCAAAATCTATATAGAAATGATTAATTTAAACATTTGCAAATTAGTTAATTGTATCATTGCAAAAACTACGTACAGTGACCAAAAAGACGACTGAAAGATTTTGTCAACTCTCTGTCTCTCGTACTAAATCTAAATTCTTAATCTGAAAGCTGATTCCGTGGGATAAAATGTGAATTCTTTAGCTATACTAGCAAAAATTCTTTCCTATATTTCTAGTACTTTCTCAATATTTCTATGTAATCAAAATTATATTTAAAAATAAGCACAATGATTTTATAGGCATGTTATAAGGTAATTTGTGTTGTTTTTTTTATTTACATACATTTAGTATATGCAGTTAGATAACAAGAATGACTCTACCCTAACAAATTAAGAAAATTACGGAAAGTGATTCGTGCGATTGTTTTTTTTGTATATTTCACGTTCAAAATTGATACTTGAGTAACTTGTCTAAAGGTTTCCATTTTTATTATTATTATTATTTATTGTATTATTTATACTAGAATGTCAGTTTATTAGACTTGACTATCCTTTATTCCGTCAATTTCATTGAATTTTTGAACAACAACAACAACAACTTAAAGGCGCTACCACCAATTGTTTACGAATTAATTTAAGGTGATTTAATTTGTTTTTTTAAATTTTTGTTTGGGTGGCGATTTGGCTATTTCAAGGGATGACAAGTCCTATCATCAGTCTCCTTTTAGTGGTGCTGAGCTTTAATCCAATTTTATTATGAAAAACTTTCAACATGCACATATGAGATTTGAACCCACGTATCAGATTTGCTCAGTCTTCGAGCATACTTAGTAAAGTATGGAAATCTCTATTAAAATTAATTACTGTCTTTTTTATCAAACAAAAGTTCTAGAAATCTTTATCATATTTGTCATTGAAATCAACAAATTAGATAAGGCTTTCCTTTTTCCATATTTGAAATTTAATTCAAGTTAGTCACAGCTTGAGAGGGCGTACCTCAGTAGCTTTTCGAAATACTAGCCTCCTGGTTCATAATCTAAAATAATAATTTATTCGTTAAAAACTTTATTTATCAAAAATCTATTATTGAAATGAGGTGCATATAGTTCCTTTCCTAGACAACACACAGTTAACACTTTAAACAGACTTTAGAAACAACTTCAATATGTTCTTTAGTAAATATCACTTTAAGTTAAGCAGCAAAGTTACTAAGCAAATGATGCTCGTTTGTAAAATTTGTTTATATAATATGGTTACACACTTTTCTGGTTTTTCAGAAGAGATGTTTTATTTAATTTTATGTATTCCATTTAATTTTAACCTATTTGCTGTCATTAAGGAGTGTTTGTGTTGTTTTATTTTGCAACCTTTATGTCATTGTGAAATATAACATCTCAAATTTTTGGAAAGAATTTGTTTATCTTGAGTGATAGCTTTTTTATTTCTGGTTAAATTACAATAAATAATGTTGTTATCTTAGTTAAATAAACGGATATACAGAAAATTAGCTATATGACTGAATTGTTAGCTAGAGTGAAACAAATGCATAATGTTTCATGGATCGTTCTGCTAAAAGCAAAAGTAAGGAGGAATTCATTGATTGCATTTCCAAGAATTCCTATATTCCAAGCTAATGGGGGTTTCCATCGCTAAATTAAGATTCCTATATAAAGTTGTTTTTTTTTTCTTGCCGAGATGAATACAACTTCAAATTTTTGTTTTTTTTTTTTAGCTTGATGAATTTACGGAATAATTTTAACCTGCTTTCATTTAATCTAAGAGCCGACAGTAAAATGTTGAGAGTGAATATATGAGTACGTTTGTTTTTTATGATTATAAGCTTCGAGATTTCTGTCTGCTGGTTTTTTTTTTAGTTTGAGAGGGTATGGTGGTTAAAAAACAGTGGTTTTTCGTGTCAAATAAAAATGGAAAATGATGCTCTGTCATTATTCTTGTAGTCAAGTCAATGAAGTCACTTTTATTTGTACAATAATACATTTCAGAGGTAAATTATTACCGCACACTTTGTTGTGAACCAAGATTATAACCAATCCATTAATATATTTTAAAATAACAGAACACTGCCAATAACAACATTTTTTTTTTTACAGGTGTAACATATAGAAGTTCTACTGAAAACAAAGTTTCTCCAAAGTAATTTTGGTTAAAGCAAATGCTATTTTTTATAAAAAAAAAAGGTAACTCAATTTCTTAAATCCTATTATCATCATCATTTTTAAACTTTTTTTTTTCAGATTGATTCTGTGATAAAGCTTTAAAGCTGTTGTGGAAAGAAAATCAATAAAAACTAAAAACTATTAATATAATTGAAACATACATACATACTCATAAACAAAAGCAATACAATATTAACTATAAATTAAACTCATATCAAAATCATGGCATCTCTAAATAGAACTGCAAGCATATTAGATGAAAATGTTGAAGAAATGTCTGTTCTCACCATTCGTGACGATGATGGTGTTACAGAAGAACAAATCACAACATCAAAAGTAGCATCTCTTCTATCGTCGGTGGAGGAGAAACCCTTAGATATAAACACAGATGTACCCGATAATATGATTGAAAATTCCACTGGTCAAAATATTGAAGAACTTTATGGTGAAATCTTATTTGAAATTTTAAACAACATCGGTTGCTCGAACTCACAAGAAACATGCCCAGAATCTCTGTTGGATTTTGCTCGAGATGCATTTAAAATATCACAAAAGAAACACGATGAATTATATGAAATAGCCAATGGCAAAGAACCGCCTAAGGTTCGTTTGAATGTTGAAATAATTAAAGCTGAAAATCTTATGCCAAAAGATTATAATGGTCTGTCTGATCCGTTTGTGACATTGTATATTGAATCGAATGCAGTTCATAAATATAACACGTCTGTGAAGCCAATGACATTGAATCCAGCTTGGAATGAATATTTCTCCCTGCCGATTCCCGATGATCCGAGTCAGGAAACTCTGATAGTCGAAGTTTGGGACTTTGATGCGGCCGAAACTGTTGGCACAAAAGTGAATAAATTCTTCGAAGTCAAGGGTGTGAAGGGCCTTCGTAAATTGATGAAAGAAATTGCATATTCAGCTGCATCAACTGTCAAAGATGACAATGAATTGATCGGCAGATCGGTGATTCCATTGAACTCAATTCCCGCTTCGGGCATGAGAGTGTGGTATCACTTGGAGAAGGGATCGCGCACAACACGCACCAGAGGCTCAGTTCTAATGCATTTGTGTTTCAGCGCTGAGAAGGACAGTCGAGTAGCAGCTCAGGAACATCGGAATTTGTTGAGAATTCTGCTCATGCATGAGTTGGAGAGTTCCACCCTGGAACCTTATCTCTGGAATGGAAAGTTTGAGTCACAAGCCGAAGCTATTATCACTCAGCATTACATTCAAAGCGGTTTGTCCGAAATTGATTTGGCACTTTGCCAATGGGATGCCTACACCAATGTCCACGAACATCATCCGCTGTCGTTTAGTCTCTTTAATACGATTCTGCATAAAGTCATCGAAACACTGCCCACATATTCGGCAGACAGTGATTTTGTGAAAACCTTTTGGGAGGCTTCTAAAAGAATTCTCCCTTCGTGCTTCTATATAATTCGAAAAATTCGTCAAGAGACTTTCACACAAAAACTCGGCGTCAATATGCTCTGTGACGTATTGGAGATTTTGCAAATATTCGACCTCCTAACGGTTCCTATTGATGTGGATCTATTTCCACAATCGGCCTACGGTTGGCTGGGCAAAAGAGAAGAAGCTGATGATGCTAGATTTGATGTAAAATTGGTCCTCAATGAGGCTATTCGAATTGGTGCCACAGACTGGGTGAACACGATCAAGGAGAGTTCTGAATTCGAAAACGAAAATCCGGTACAGCAGCTCAACAAACTGGTTCAGCTGATGCGTTTCGATGTTCAGCGTGCCATTGAGTTCCATCATAAGCACTTCTTCCAGACAATGAAACTGAAATATGCAAAAATTCTCTACGTATTCTATCAGGACCATATTGTTGAATTCAGCAAGGATGTGGTTATGGATGCTTGTGAAAATCTTGTCCGGCTACCAGAAGCCGATGTTGATAATATCGAGCAGATTAATAATTTCGATGATTATACAATGGGAACACATCTGTTTGAATTGTATTTGAGTATGAAGAGATACATTGCCCTTGGAACGGCATTATGTACAGCAGAGGAACAAGGGGAACTTTTGGTCTACTACGAATGGTTTGTACCAGCAGTGTCACATTGGCTGGATATTTCTTTGTTGAAAGCACTTTCGCGAATTAAAAAAGCAATTGACTTGGACGAGTTTCGTCCTGTGGATGGAAACATTCGTCACAGCTCTTCGGCACTCGACACACTATCTATTTTCTACACAATAAAAATATTCTGGGAGCAACTAGCCTGGCCCGATATTCAAGGATCGTATGCTTTTGTTGGTAAGATAGTCGATGATGTTTGCAAGTGTTGTTCCTTCTATGCCACACAAATAACCAATAGAATAGTTGAATTCAGTGGAGCAGATCCAGTTGGCCCTGAAGAATTCGAAGTAACTAAAGAATGGTGCATTGCTATTTGCAACATCATTCACATTCAAAATAGCATTCCGAAGTTTGTGAAAGACCTCGGTGTCGATGGAGTACTTAAGAATTTGGGAGAATCTCTAAGTTCTGTTGAGGCAGAGCGGTGCAAACAAACAATTCAGAATGTAATCGAAAATGCTCAAGATACTGTGCAAAATCGAATTGCAGCTCTAATAGCTGAGGTAGCTGGCAAAATGATTCCGGTGATGCGAGGACATCTCTTCAATGGTATTGAAAGTTTAAACGAGGAGCTTAGCTCAGTGGAGGGGCTGTTTATGTATTTGGAAAAATCACTGGCTATCCTGCATGCCGAATTGGATGAGGCAACATTTGAAAGAATGATCGATAGCATATGGCAGGGATTCTCGGCTGTTTTTTATGAGTTAGTGCAGGGCAATTTAGATAAGCGACGACCACCATCTTTCTTTGCGAATTTGCGCGAAGTCTTAAAAATAATGGCATCAAGTTTCAGATACGAAGACAAACCATTTTCAGAGATAACATCTGAGACACTGGCGAATGTTGAGAGACTCTTAGTCTTACACGGATCTGAAACCGATGTGCTGATCCATCAATACTACAAGGAGCGATTTGAACGGCAAAAAACCAAAGCTCAATCTGTGTATGGCCAATTGACGGTCAAAGCTAATTTTGTCCCTAATAACATACTTCATGTACACGTGTTAAATGCGAAAAATCTTCTGCCCATGGACTCGAATAATCTATGCGATTCTTTTGTCAAGATGTATTATATACCATTAGATAGATTTGTTGGTATACCGACATATAAAACTGGCGTCCAATCGAAGACTCTGTTTCCACTTTACGATGAGGAATTCAAAGTGCAGCTGAGCACTGAACATCGTGAAAAAGAAGACAGTATGTTGGTTTTTAGTATTAAGGATCGAGATATGTTTGGCATGTCAAGTCAGTATTTGGCTGAGTGTTATCTATCATTTAGCGATATCATGGCAGCTAATGGTGAACAGATAAGATTAAACCTATCCCGTCCGGAATATACACCCGATTCGGATTGTATTCGTGCCTTAGAATGTAGACAGATCTTCGATAAAATAGCACGTGATTTTATTAAGAAACTCAAACAAAGAGCATATTAATTGGAATAAGATATTATTAATATTTAAATTTTTACAATCATTATTATTTAATACATTTTTTGCTCGTTTACAGACATTTAATTATTGTTATGCATACTTATATATTATTTTGATAATTTAACAATAATTTGTTTAAAATACTTTTATTTATTTTTGATTTGAACGATGGCTTGTTTTAAACTGACAATTGGTTGTGCTTTACAGAATCTCTTTAATTAGATTACACAAATATTTTATGCTCAAATTATGTTCTGTGTTAAGCTTTAAAGTTGAAATATTTTTTTAAATTTTTATTATAAATATAAATAATAAATAAGATGTATGTTTAGTGTTTACTTTATGTTTATGCGTAGACAAAAAAAAAACAAATATTTCATGTATATATTAAGACACGCTATATACATATGTCCTTGTAACGATGGTCTAAGCCAGCCATCGAATGTTTTTTCCACTGAAATACCTACAGCATTTTTTGGCACTGAATGAGGATGGCGGTAATAAAATACACTATTTTATTTATGCCATCAGCTTCAAGTGATTCTTGCTGCTCAGTAAAATTCATCATAAATGTTTATGTTTTAGTTTTCTATTATTGAAATGTCCGAGGCTTTTGTGGTAGAAATTCCGGCATCTTTTCAAGTGGGTGCTTATTTAATTTATTATTTTGTGGGGATCCCAAAAATGAACTTAAATCTACCTATCTATGCCATGTATAAAAAAAAAAATGTAATACTCTTGCCCACAACAAAAAAAATACACCAGACTGGGGTCAACTAATCTTAATGAGACAGTTGCCAGTAAGCCTCAAGCGTCATGCATGGGTCTACTACTTGTGCAATCAGGACCACGTCATCCTATTATTAAAAACATAAAGCGATGCCATGACAATTAATTTTGCATAAAACATTTGACCTTTGTAAGTTTCAAGTCTCTATTTAATCTGGGAGTAAATTTAAAAATGTGTTTATAATATTCATACATACATAATGTATATTCAACAGAAAAATTAAATCTGAAATAGGTAGGTATACAACGAAGTCTATGTCTAATCTTTTCCAGTTGTTTAAAATCTATTGAAAGATTTAATAATTATTTAATTAATTAAAAATAAAATTTAATAGGCATAGAGACCTAACGCGTTTTTAAAAATGAGCTTAAAAAGTATAAAAAAAATTCTCACCGATTTTGAATTTGACTTATAAAGTACCTGCATGAATTTTGAATTTAACGATTTTTCTCCAACGGACACTATTCTACAATGCGGACGACTTTAACGGAACAGAACAAACCAATTAAGTTGGAAATCGAAAAGAACACTAATTGAATTTTATTTCACAAAAAATACACTTTTCCCGAATCAAAACTTTCGAAACTTTCTATAAAAATGAAAAATAAACATTTAGAAACTATTATTGCAAACACTTTAGACCGAATATTACCAATTAAAACAAATTTTTGTATCAAATATCAAATCAACCGAACGCGATTCGCGAAGCAAAATCAAGCCACGGATAATAATTAATAATAGGATTAGGATTATAATAGTTATAAAAGTTTATTGCCATTAACTGGCTGAACGCAATAGAAGCGTGCCATAACGCGCGTTCTCATGTTAGCAGCTCTATTGTACAGAGAATAGAGCCAATATTTTGTCAATGAATGTTACATGAAGTTTTATGCAGAACAGATATGCCGCATTTACTCGAGTGAAAAATTGACATAATTTTTTTCATTATATTGCCATTAACGACCAAATCGTGTAAATGGTTCAAAACATGCCATTATTTTTGTTATAAAAATAATTACCAAGTGTAAATAGCGTTGTAATTTTACTATTATACTGACATCGTGTAGATAAATGCTGACACCATTTTTTGCAAATAATGGCAATAATACACAATAAAGAATGAAGCTTGTTATTATATACTACGTTTCCATGTGGCATTTAAGCGAGCTTGAAGCTCACTTAGACCCTTTGTATACCTGCATTAGGCGTTTTTCTTTTTTAGTTCAGAGTAGAGCCTGAACTGTCAAACAAAAAATCGTGTTTCTTTTTTAGCTCAGAGTGTATAACAGTTCAAATTTGTGTTTCTTTTTTCGTTCAGAGCATGTTCAGAGTTTGTTCAGAGCGCGCTCTATTAGCTCGGTTTAAAACAACCGAGCAGACCGAGTAAAAAACTGAGCGCGGCCAACTTCATACAGTTTCCATGTAATTTGACAGATATGACAATTGAGTGCTCGGGTGTGTTTTGTAATTTAATCGGAGTGCTCTGAACATTCTTTGCTCAGAGTTTACTCCGTTCGCTCAGGGTCTATTCAGTGCTCTGCTCTGAACCAATTCTGAACTAAAAAAGAAAAACGCCTTTTGAGTTGAAATGAGCTTGAACCGACTCGACTGCACTTCAGGAGCGGAGTCGAGTCGAAATTAGTGCTAAAAAACCTTGGGGGAGGAGTTAACTTGAGAAGCACAATATGTCATCTCGACACCATTTTAATTCAACTCAATATCGAGCTCTCAAATCTGTGAAGGAAAACCTGGGTCGAAAATCCGACACAAATCCAACTCGAGCTCTCGGTGCTGAATATAAACGTAGTAATAATGACAGAGCATCAGTACGGAGGAATCCGTTTTCTCAGAAATAATAAACACAATTCCTCAGTTTTGCTCATTTATCTTCTGTCGTAGTAAATCAAATAGAAAGAAAGGAAAAGCAAGTGTCTTTGAGAAATCTTGTCCTTTCAAAGTGACGGAGCAAAATTACTGAGTGCCCTGAAATATAAACTGACCAATTATTTCAATTCATGTAAATGAGCGTCTTTAAGGCATTGATTTTATCCATTATTTTGTCACTTTTATGGCAATACATAATTGTAATTTGTCACGCGTGTAAATGCAGCATTAAGTATCTTAAATATTTTCTGCAGTAGAAGCAATGTTTGACGAGCGGATTTAATGACTGTGAAAGATTATTTAAAAGTCTCCACTTTCTTCGCAGATTGTGTGCGAAAAATGGCTTTTGAGTTGCATTCATGTTGGTTTTAAACTGTAATATTTTGTGTTCTTAAGCTAAAACGAAACGAAAATTTTAGTTGGTCTCCAACATGACAACGAAATGCTAACAAAGAACCATAAAGAAAAATTACCCTTTGAAAGTGTCACCATTTGCAAAAACAAAACACAAACGCATAAAAATCATAGAAAGCCATGTCTTGATGAAAGAAACAACACAATTAATGGCACAGGCAATTCATTCTGCGAGAAACAGAGGGGAGATCTCTCCAAATAATCGTTTAAGCATTGCGCAAACCTAAGCGATGGCGGTTGCGATCGCGATAACAATGTGGATGCCGCACATGTAAATCAATAGGAAGGCTCACCTCTACGTCCCCTTTCACACAGGGCAACTGAGTTGCCGGCAACAATTAGTTCATAGACGAGAAGGGCAGGAAGAAAGAGGGGGAAATGAAATCTCCCCGGTCAAAAAATTCAGAAGATTTTTTTGACGTTTCTCTTCACGCTACGTTTGTGTGCGTTGAACCAAGGTAGTTTAAAAGGAAAATAAAGAAAATCTCCGGGTTTTTGTTGCTTGCGTGTGAAAGGTACAAAAGATTGTTAAGGAGATTTGAAGAAAACGTCAAAAAAATCACCAGCAACTAGTATCTTCGTGTGAAAGGGGACTATGCAATATGGGGATTGCGATTAGGTTCCACTGCTGCGTTCAACCAATTGACTTTTACTGAACGCAGCACGCATCATTTGATCGCAGTATGCCACGATATTTGATTTTTTTTCTGAAAATATTAACAAAATTCAAATGAACAATAATTTAGAATATTATACAGCAGATTAATAAAATTAAAAAAAATCCGAATTTTGTACAATTTTTTCCACAAGGAAAACAAAACATAAAAAGCATACAATTTACGAATAAAATTGCTGTCCGGGTCGATTTATTGAGCCAGATTTATATGCTACTGATTTTTTCTCACTTTTTTTATGTTCTTTTGACAACTTGCCCGTCACAAAATGTATCGCAATATCGTGTTGATGTGAGCTAGTTTTTGATCGCACATTGATCACGCGATTAAGCCTATCGTGATCGCCACCGCCATCGCTTAGGTTTGCGCATAGCTTTATGATTTTGTTGTGTCATTTTTGTATGGGATTTTTCATTTCGCATCAGCAGCATACTAGGCTTTATTTGCGACCAGACATGTTTTGTTATGCACTATTGGGCTTTTCCAGAATCTGACTCTGTCTTTTCTCTTTCTAATTTTGACAGTTCTTTAATCAATTCAAAGCTCTAGATGGGGGGAAAACAACAATACAAACAAATATAAATACACACCGATACTGTTCGCGCCTTCAATAGTGTGTTTGTTTTCCCCCCATCTAGAGTTTTTGACGTTTGGTGGAAGTGCCCAATAGAGTACCGCACTAGGTTTTGAAATAAAATTGACTTCTACTCCTACACTGTGGTGAATGTTATTTTAATTCATGTTTTAAACATAAAAGACTCAAGTTAAAAAAAATACCTGAATTTATAAAAGTGATGGTAGTCACAAACAAGTATATTCGACCAAAAAAAAAATTAATCTTTGGATAAAATTTAACATGATTTTACCCCAGTTCGCAAACGGCCTGTTCCAAATGCCACCGGAAGTGATCATCTTATTTTAAAACCTCCCCCTGCGGCAGTTTTTTAACTGTTTAACCTAAAGCTTTGGGTTGGTGTTTATTATTTATTATGTACAACCATATTGAGGTAGGTAATCTTGTCGCCTCCCAAACTATAATATAGCTTGCAATGCTTTTGAATTCAAATTACATATTTCTTCCTTCTGAATTGAGAAATACAATATGTCAAATACCTTTTCTTAATGATACTGTAAAATTTAGCATGCATTCATTAAATCAAATAAAGTAAAATAAACGCGTTTGTTTTTTATCTGTAATTTATAGCAAAAAAATTTAAAATCAAAAATATCCATAACATAACGTTCAAATTGTTTCTCGAACTACTTCAAATAGAAAAAACAAGAATGTTATTAAAAAAAAAAAACGTTTCTCTATTCAAATTAAATTGTACCTACGAGTACTTGAGAAAAATAACAAAAAGAAAAAGGAAATACATTAAACATTAGTTTATTCTATCGAAATGTACAAGTAAAAAAAAAAACATTTTTTTTTATTTTTAGCTTCCAAATTGAGTAATGAACAAAAAAATAAACACTTGAAAACAGTGCCAGACGAAACATTAAAGAAACGCGAAAAAAATATTATAATAGTACGCATACGCCACAGTAAACTCTGACTTTTTTCCGTTCGCACAATTATATTTATACATTCGGGGGCAAATCGTGATATTCAATGTTATTTATTATTTTTTATTTATTTATTTGTTATTATTATTATATGAAGAGCACTGTGGTTAATATTTCACTTCAGATTTCTCTGACGTGAAAATAGAATCGTTTCACTTGTTTCTCTCTTCAATGTGTTTTATACTGCTTCAGGTTATAAAATTGTTTCCTCTTGTGTGAGCTTTAGGTCAGGAGAGAAAACAATTTTATATTTAAATGAAAAGGTCAAGAAATCAAAAAACATTTTGTCTTTAGGTTAATTTAGTACTTTTCAAGTAGTTTTTAAAATTCTTTAAGAAATTATTTTTCCTTAAAATTAGCTTGTGTTGTGCTTGGTTATTTGGATATTGTTATCCGAATGATGACGATACTTTTAAAGATGCAAGTTTGAGAATTTATGTTGTTGGTGTTTTGCAAATTTCCATTTATATTTTTTTCAAATCGAAAAAGCTTAGTACGAAAACGCAAGTTTTCGAATTCAGATTGTGGTGGTCGAAAAAAAAAGATATCTTACTTAAATTCGTTGACGCATAAAAGTAATAATCATCAAATATGTAACGATAACAATCCAAATGAGCAATGTATTTTTTATTGGTGTTTCTTAAAAATAAAATTGCAGTCAGTAAAAAATAAATCATTGTTTAATTGGGTCCAAGTTTAAGAAAATAAAAATATCCTATTCCGAAAATAAATAGGTGAGTGTTTGCAATCATAGCCAAAAGTATGTGTGTTTATTCTCAATGTATTTGTTTGTGTTTATGGAAATTTGTTGAATATTAATGTCTCGAAACACGGTAAATTTTGTTTGCTTTTTTTCAATTTAAAGTCTTTGAAACTCTTATCGGTCTCTGATTGTTTGAAGTTAAAATTTTTTTCTCAAAATTAATATGTGTTTCATGTTATGCTTTTTGATTTTCAATGTTTTTAAGTTTCAAGTTTTTTTTTGCAAATAACGGATTATTTTGTCTTTTATAATAAAACATATCTTAACCAAAATTTAATTTAAAACGTCAAACACTTCCAATATGGGCGCATTCAGAACATGAGTAACATAAAGTGCGAGGTGATCAATGTCAAGTATGCAGTTGAATGAACTGCACTACAAAAACAAATCCAAGCATCTCTACATGCATAGTTGCAACATGAAAATATTTGTATTCTATTCGACACTTTACGAAAGTTGTGCTTTTTTGAACACCCAGTCGGTTTGAATGGAAAATTTCATCAAAAATTAAACAATGAAACAATCGAAATCACCTTCAATTCTGCGTGGACAAATATTATTCAATCCGAAAAAAGTAACTCTCCAAAAACTCAAATATAGAAAAGTCATGCATAAATTGTAATGCATATATTTAATACGAAGAACCTATGTGATCTATATAAAACCAAAAATGAATGACAACCGGACTATTTATCGGCATATACATATGTAGTGATCTTGTTCTGATGGGTGTGTATTAGCCCGTTTTACGTGAATAAAAAGATCTGCGTCACCGAAGTATACCCACCAGCCGGCACAGGGCCTTGGCCCAGCGGAATCAGTCGTATATTTTTACTTTTATAAACAAAAATCTGACAGATCTGGATTAGGCCAGGATCATCTCTTGAAAATAAAATGATGAGGATCATAATGAGTGTATTTCTTTATTTATTCCGGATAAGGAATAGAATGGATGGAAAAGACGAAACGTTTATCCCGAATATCCAGAATGGAATGAATAAAGAAACATAACTAGAACAAACAGAATGGCAATCCAGTTGTTCGGTAAAATGTCAAAACAATTGAATAAATAATGTTGGGTATTTATGTATCCTCAAGGTCAAAAGTTTATTAAATTTTACATTAAATATATAGCATTTATACTTTGGTACGTTTATTTGCGCTATTATGCTGTTTTTAAATAATTAACATCAATGTTAAGCTCCCATAATAGAGAATAAGAACTTCAATAAAAACTGAACGCATCATTCTTTTTATTCGAAACTTAACATGGAATAAAAAGAATGCATTCCAAATGTTCCGAATACGCAAAACTGGTATTCCGAATATTCTGGACATCCCGGGATGAGTAAAGAAACACACTCAAATGACAGCAGTGTTATATTCACATCTCTTATTTACTTAAGTTCTGTTAATTTTCAAATATTTCTTGTCTTTTTTCTTTACACTACAATTAACACTACCATAAAAGCCATCTACCCGCCAGAGTAAGAATTAAGTTTTGGATTTTTAAAACAGATCCAGATAGAGAGCAGGATCTCCCGAAGCATGACTTTTCAGTGCCAAACTTTAACCGTTGGACATTTCACCACCCAGCTTCTGACCACCAGTCTTTTTGCGCTTGGAGATTTCGCCACTAGGTAGTTCGCTGCCGTTCTTTCACCACTAGACTTTTAAACACTACCTACAAAAATGGTTAAATGAGCAACAAAATAGCACGGTTTGTTATTTTTGTTATTGAAATCAAAATAAATGAATTGGTATTGTGAATTAACCATTTTTAATAAAATTTGAATGCTTGCCAAAAAGAAAACCAAATATCCAGATACGAAAAATCTGGCATTTAAAACCACGACACTGAAATTTTCAGGTCTCAATTGGCAGCACTTAAACATTCAGCGCTCAATCGGCGGTGGTGAGGTGTCCGTCTATCAATTTGCAGTTGCCGAAGGTACCGTACCGGGATCCCGAATTGTTTTTTTTGTTTTACGTGTTCAAAAACGTGGCTAAAACTGTTATAAATTGGTATTTCTGGAGTCACTTCCCTTATTATTCAGAATTTTATATCCTCATTATGCTGGATTAACACGAGTGACAAAATGTAATTAATTTTGTCATTTTATACCAATTAACTCTCATAAAACCGAATTATGACAATTTATTGGTATAAAATGACAAAATTAATGACATTTTGTCACTTGTGTTTTAAATCCGGCATTATTCGCACCACAACTGTCAGTCGGAGTTGTTCACTTTTGAGAACTTTTCAAAATAGCGGCCGAATGGGGGCTTTCAATCCCTTAAAACCGAATGTATGGTCTCACTGACCCCTTTTCCTCCACATATACAAACAAAAAAACTTGGCAGTTTACAATGCTAGAAAAATGTAGTATTTCAATGGACGCACAACTGAGAAGTTACTCGGAAGTGAGCTAGGGCAAGCAACTTTAGTTGCTCTGTATTGTCGGCAACTCCGAGTAGCTAAAAGTATCCGGCAGTTAAAAAGCTTAAATGCGCAACAAGCTTTTCTCATTACTCGTTCTTTTGTGTGTTTTATACACAAATGCTAACATCTGAAAACAAAAGTAGGTAATGCAGATCCTTTGAAAACAAAATTTCTAATTTAAGAGCCAATACTTTTATGGGGTAGGGTTTTTATATTTTTATCTTGCTTTGCTTATAATCATTCAGTTTGTAACATTTTATTAAAGTACAGCCCAAAACTGAACTTCTCTAGCCTTTCTATTTATATCGCAATTAAAAATATCTCAAGCATACAAATGATTCAGAAGATGACTAAACAACCACCTTTTAATTTTTATTTTTCGATACATTTACTTTAAGCACCAGTTGATTTCTGAATAAACATTTTGAAGAGAATATTTTCATGTGAAAAAATTTTGAACATAAAGCTTAATTTGGATTAAGTTAATTCAGCCATATTCTCAAACTTAAGAATATGCTTCTCATTAATTTTTTGCTTCTATAACAGCTTTGAATTGTTGTTTTATCAGCCGCCATCTTGATAAAAAAAAAAAACAGCTGTTGACAGTTGATGTAGCAATAATGCGTGCAATGCTTAATATTTTCATGTGCTGTTGTTGTTGTTTACTATGTAGATCTTGCACCTTCCGCTTAAGTCCACTTAAAAAAGTACGTTTATTCCTTTAAATTTGGTCGAATCTTGATTTAAATTTAACTAAGAAAACTGTTGGCAAG
This sequence comes from Epistrophella euchroma, assembly GCA_947049315.1. Lineage (NCBI taxonomy): Eukaryota > Metazoa > Arthropoda > Insecta > Diptera > Syrphidae > Epistrophella > Epistrophella euchroma. The sequence goes on from OX346248.1 coordinate 60,791,577, forward strand.
AAATATGCATGTTTCACTGCATGCGGGAATGCTCTTTTATGAACGCTTTATGTCTTGTTCACATTTTATGACAGTATCAGAGGTAAGCTTAATATTAACTATTTCGCTTTTAATTACAGATATTTCAGAGACCACTTCTTACAGTTTATTCCAACGATGACATCTACAACAGCAGAAATATCAAATTCCAATCATGAACAAGAAAGTGAAATATCATTGGGAGAAAATATATCCCATACCACTGAAGAAAAATCTCACAGTCGACAAGAGAGTGCTGATGAATTCCTAATTAAAAATACGCTGTACAATAATTGTGATAATATTTATACGGAATTTTTAATTCAAATACTCAATAATAATACCGAAGACTTACAATCACAACCAATTGCTTCAGAAGATCTCATGAACTTTTTAATGAATGCATTCAAAATTTCACAAGAAAAACATAATCAACTACTAAACATTGCTAAATCTAGAAAAGGTCCAACATTTCATTTAAACGTTGGCATTATCAAAGTAACAGATCTTTTGCCTAAAGATCTAAAAGGTGTTTTAGGGTATTTTATAAATCTCTATATGGAATCAAATGTAGCTAATCAATATCATACATTGGTCAAATACGTTACTTCAAACCCTAGTTGGGATGAATTCTTCTTTTTTCCCTTGCGTGGTGATCCAAAACAGGAAACATTAGTTGTTGAAGTCTGTAAATTAATTGATCCCGACCAGGACAACCATCAGAAAAAAAATGTTTTGGGAGATTTAAAAAATGTTTTGAAAAAAATTAAAACTCCTTCGAAACCGAGAGCTTTCAAAATAATTGGAAAAACTGAAGTACCATTAACTTCAATTACCGGCTCGGCTGCCATTAGAGTTTGGTATACTTTCAACAAAGGGTTGCGAAATCCTCAAAAACGAGGATCCATTTTAATGCAATTGGCCATAAGTGTCGAGAAGGACAAACGAATTGTAGCCCACGAACATGAAATTTTACTTATACGTTTAATAAGATTTGAGCAAGAGAATTGCCCAAGCACATCTCTGTGGAATGGAAAGCTTAGTAATGAAGCAGATGCTATAATAAGACAACATTACATTCGGAGCGGTTTATCAGAGAATGATGATTTTTTCATGAAATGGATTGCTTATACGACAATTCACGAAGAAAAACATCTTTCATTTGGTCTATTAAGAACAACTTTACACGAAATTATTAAAATACTTCCCTCTCTAAGCGGTGCTGAATGCATTCAGAATTTTTGGGGCTCTGTTCAAAGAGTGCTGCCATCGTGTTTCGAAGTAGTTTGGAAAATTCGCGATGACATCTTTAAAGAAAACCAAGGAATTTCTATGCTTATAGATGTTTTGGGTATTTTTCAAGAAATCGAATCGTTGGAAATTCCCGAAGATATTGAACTTTTAGCTAACTTGGATTTAGGTTGGCTTTACAAATCGGAAGAGAAAAAATCAATAGAAAGTATTACAAAAGTGCTGAATGAATCCATTCGAAAATGTACCACAGAATGGTTGAGTTTAGCTGAAGATACCTTTAAAAATGAAAATAAAGTTCAAGAAATAACCCAAATAATCCAGAAGATGTCCTCTGACATGCATCGCGCACTTAACTTTCATCACAAACACTTCGCTGAGATAGCGAATATAAAATACGCCAATATTCTCTATGAATGCTATGTTAAAATTTTATTAGAATCCTGTAAGCCAACAATACTTGATGTTTGTAAGAATCTCCCTCCTTTACGTGTGGTCGATGTGAATAATTTTTCAGAGTTTTCGAATGATGGAGACTCAACGACCACAACAGTTCACAAGCAGCTTTTTGAAATATTTTTGGGTGTAAAAAGGTTAGTTTCACTTGGAAGTTGCTTAAGCAAATCGAATAACGAGCTTGAATGTCTGGAATACCATGAGTGGTTCACATCGGTAGTGCCTTTTTGGGTGGAAACAGCTATTCAGAATGCCTTGATTGCAATTAAAAAATCAATTGATCTGGACGAATTAAAGACAATTGACGAAAATCTCCACCATAGCTCATCAGCATTGGATACATTGTCAATTTTCTATCAAATCAAAGCCTTTTGGGATCAAATTGACTGGCCAAATGTTGAAGATATGTTCATATTTTTCGGCCGAATTGTCGATGGCATTTGTAGGTGTTGCACTTATTACGCAACTAATATATCGGCCAAGCTTTCAAAATACAATAACACCGAACATAATTTGGCTGATTTTGAGATAACCAAAGAATGGTGTGTTGTGACATGCAATATTAACGAAATATCAAATAAACTCTCAAGCTTCACAAACGAAGATTTAGGTGCCGAGAGTATTATTGACAAAATCAGATTAAACTTAAATCCTCCCGAAGCAGAACGATGTGCCAGAACAATAAAAAATATAGTTTCGAATTGTCAAGATAATTTGGAAAATGAAATAAAAATTCTCATAGAACGAATGGTTGGTGAAATTGTTTACATGATTCAGAATTTCGTTCTTATAAATATTGACAACTTGACGAAAGGTTCAAATTCTTTCGAAGATATTTTCATATTTTTATATAGAAATCTCTATGTACTTAATGCTGAATTAGTTGGAACAACATTTGATGCAATGATTGAAACTCTCCATCAAACATTGTTGGTTATGTTATATAAAATAGCCCAAAGCAGTTTGGACACATATCGACCGCCATCGTTTTTTGTCAATCTTCGTGAAGTCATTGACATAATGACGGTGTGTTTAAAAACCGAAAAAAAGCCGTTTTCGGAAAAAACATCAGCTATAATACTGAATCTAACTGAATTTCTGCATTTACATGCGTCGAAAACAGAAACATTAATTCATAATTATTACCAAGAAATACTGCAAAAGCAAAAACATGATACTTTTGCATCATCGTCGTCGTCATCTGCATATGGTCAGCTTACCGTTAAAGCTAATATTTCAAATTCGAATATGCTGCAGGTGACAATTTTAAATGCTAAAAATATTCTACCAGAGAGTTCGAAAAAAAATGCCAACACATATGTCAAAATGCATTTTATACCACCTGACAGATTCGCTAAAGTACCAACTCAAAAAACTGCTGTCAAATCGAAAACAATATTTCCATTATACGATGAAGAATTTAAAGTTTACCTATTAACACCTCAGCAACAGATGGATGATAATATTTTAGTTTTTACTGTGAAAATCCAAGATCTATTTCGAACGTCAAATAAATATTTATCCGAATGTTATTTATCATTTGAGGAAATAAGAAAATCCAATGACAAACAAATACATTTGAATCTTTTTCGACCGGATTCGACAGATTTAAAATCAATTATAATTTCCGAGTTGGAATACAGAAAGATTTTTGATAAAACAGCTCAGACCTTTATTAGTAAATTAAGAGAAAAAAATATCTGTAAACAATAAAAAAAATGTAGTAAATAATGTTAATTAAAACTGGGATCAAAATTGTTCATAATTATAACCTACAAAACAATATGTGTTCATTTGTATTCTTTTTAGTATTTATTTTATAATTTACATATACATACATGTACATACATAATTTTTGAAAATATTGGCAATATAAAAATATAGAAAATGGAAGCATTTTCCTACTGCGTTTTCATTAGAGCTGAAATAAGGTAATTTGTAAAATTACAAAAAAAAGTGTTCACATTTCAAATTTCCTTATTTTGTTTGAAGGTCCAGAATGTCAAACGCTTGTTTTTGTTGTTTTTTACATTGAATTCTGTCATTTTAAATGGGTTCCACTTTGAATGGATTCCATTTTGGGTGTGTTCATAAAAGTTTTACGTACTAATTTCCTACCGAATTTCGTGCAAACTTAGTTGAAATTACCTCATCTGGAAATTTGAATTTGTATGGGAAATGAGATGATTTTAAATTGAATTTGGAAATTTTGAACGAAATTACCTCATTTTCTCTAATGAAAACGCAGTATTAAGTTAATAAAAATGCATAATTAGTAAGATAAGTAGGTATATTTAATTATATTAAAATTATTAAACGTGTATTCACACGAGGACTTTTTTTTTGTTAAGAGTAATGAGGACAAATAATCATGTAAACTATTGAACGATTTTTGACTATAGAAAGATCAATAAGCAAAATCAAATTTTAGTAGAAATGTGTCAAACCTTCCATTTTAAAACAGTGAATTGAGAAATTTCCCGAAAAGGAGAAATTTGTGAAAATTCCTAATAATAATTTTGATAATGAAATGGGGCCTACAATACTATTCAACCAGATTAATATTCTTTTCGAGATATTTTTTGCAACCAGAGTTTCACAAATGAGTTGAACCTACTCAGACACTTTCTCCCTAAAGTAGCAACAAATACAAGGCCACTTGGTAGCGCCAAGCCCTAAGAAAATTGTCCCGATTGCCTATACATTTATGAATAATCCGAACGAAACTGAAAAATTCCCAACTTTTAAGTATATTATATTTTTATGAACATTGACTGATTAAAATCGCAGTTTTAAGAACAACAAATAAATCTAGAAATACATGCCTCTCTCCCGAGTGTCTCTGTTTATCTTTATAATGTTAAATAAAATAATTTAATTCATAACGAATACGAGCATTGCGCATGTACATACATACATACCTGTTGAAGTTGATTTGTTGATGTGATCGTGTCGTGACAAGCGTCGAACTAACGAACTCTCTTAATCGAATATATCAACAACAAAAAAATTAAAAATCCACAAATTTTATTGTATGAACACTTCCCGTCACTTGATTGTTTCAAATTTCTATTATTAATAAATTAAAATTTATGCTAGAGCATTTTTAAATTAGGGATTTTATCACTTCTGTCTTTTGTATCACACATAGCTGTTAACTTTTCACTCGCGTTTTAACTTTTAAATCAAAATATTCATTCATATTTTGACATCTAAATCAAAACATGTTTCAATTGGCCAGTTTATATTTCAGAGATCTCGGAGGAATTGTGTTTCCTCACAAAAATTCTTCAGTTTGTTGTAAAAAAATTGAGTAAGGTTTTTTTTTTGGATTCGTTTCTCAATTATTTTCTGTCGCAGTAAATCAAATAGAAAGAAAAGAAAAGCAAGTGTTTTTGAGGAATCTTGTTGATATTTAATGCTTCTACTCTTTCAAAGTGACGGAGGAAAATTAATGAGCGCTCTGAAATATGAACTGACAAAATCAAAATTGTTTTTGAGAACCTTAAAACTCGAAACACCTTTATAGTTTTGCCGTAATACTAGCTTTGTCGGCAAGTCAATAACATGGAGGTAGGCGTTAAGTGTGAAACGTTTCATTTTTGGAATTAGATGAAATTGAGAACTTCCACCAAACGTCAAAAACTCTAGATGGGGGGAAAACAAACACACTATTAAAGGCGCGAACAGTATCGGTGTGAATTTCTATTTGTTTGTATTGTTGTTTTCCCCTCATCTAGAGCTTCTCTCCGATTAAAGAACTGTCAAAATTAGAAAGAGAAGAGACAGAGTCAGATTCTGGAAAAGCCCAATTGGTTGACAAGAATGTCATTTTTTTCTTTTCTTATTAAGCTTGCTCTCTCTTTCTCTTCTCTCTCTCTCTCTATTTATATAACTAAACAAGCAGGCAAAATAATGAGCAAATATGAAGTTTTCGTGTCTGTTCCTTTACTTTTTTCTAGGTCCATGTGAAGTCTTCAAAAACTGTTATAACAAACATAACTTCAGTCAGTTGACTCGGGGTGTACATACATGTCAACATTATTTTAATAACACCAGCACTTATATATGTTCAAAACCTAGAAATCTACCATTAAATCACTGGGTTATTGTCTTGTCAGAGAAAAAACAAAAAAAAAAAAAACCGAGCAACATCGATCGGTCGTTGTGTACGATCAGCAGGCACAACCACGATTACCACTGTGTTTAAATTTTTACGAAACTTGATAGATATTTCAAAAATGGGTAGTTTGTAATGAAAATTCCCTTTAGGGAGAGGGGATGTTTTAGTTGTGTCAAACACCATACACGTTAAAAGCAACAACAATTAATCCACTTCGGACTTTAGCTAAGTTCATAAAATTCTCGGGGTTTTATTAAGGCACGCACAAAAACTGTGTTACCGGCGTAAACTAAATACATTAATAGGAGGAGGTAGGTACTTGTTACCGATATTTTGTATGGAAACTTAATTTTTTTCGGTGATAGTGTCGCCTATTCCCGATGTCGTACCAATTTCCTACGCATTTGAACAAAACACGCCAGTTAATGCTTATCATCAACTTCGAAATTTCGTAAAAAAATTCTAGCGGTAAGTGCATACATTTATTTTCATGTGTGGCAACAGTGGACACAACCGGCTTCACAACAGGTTTCTTTTGCTGAATGCTGGTATGGCATGACTGGAAGTCTGGCTGACTGGGCTAATGTTAAAAACTACTGCTGTAGCGGTATCACATCTGCAACTTAACTTACCTGTGCAGTTTCAACACCACCGTGTTTCATGTCGCATGTGATATAATCCTGACTGATCATTTTATTAATATTTGGCTCTATGTCGTGTCGATGATCAGACGCGTTTTGCGGGAAAGTACATTTAAGTGCGGTATTAATGCGTTACGAGATTCCAGCAATCAATTTGCATTCTATTGTTTTTTTTTTACCAAAAATAAAAATAGGTAAACCTAAACGCAGCTTATAAAACCGATATTAAATGGAGTGTTATTTTTTTTTCTTTCACGTGTGCTGTGCGAATTAAATAAATAAAACAACCCCTTGAAAAAATATAAAGGTTCTTGATTTCGCATGAATTTGGTTATAGCAAGGCCACAAATGAGAGTACGAAAATAAAAATTACAAATAAAGAACCCTCGTCGTCGATGATTGTGAAACGAGTTTTCGTTTTTATCGCTTCTTCTTTTTTTTTTTCTTTAGTTTGTATGCTTGCTGTAGAGGGCAAGTATTGGTTTCATTAATAATTAAAATCGAAATTCAAATTAAAAAATAAAATCTGTGTCGGTTTTTGTGTCCATGTGAATATTTGACAAAAGACTCTTTTTTTTTTTAATTTTTAAATGGTAACTAATGCCTACCCACCAATTTTGAGCAACATTAATAGTTTCAATCAATTATATTATAGCAGCTGGTAAGGATCGAATGTGTTTGTGATATTGTTGTTTTACTTTAAAAATCGATAGATAATTACCAATTAGTCGATTTTTGCCAAAACTCAAAAAGTCTGTCCCCGAATCTGATTTTCAGACCAAATCGTAGTTAAGTTATTCACGAAAAACGTTTTCAAGAGAGTAGTGATAAATTATTTGTGAATTTTCAAAAAATCTTATCCCATCCTAACCCTTCAAAATTTGACAAGTTGTGTTTTTACTTTTTTCAGCACAAGTTTGGGGCTGAATTTTTTAAAATTTTGTTGTTCATCATACTTGGTTTTACGATGTATATGTACAGGTATATTTCAAAAGATATCAAGGCAGAGATCTTCTAACCTTCGCCCTCAATCCCCTATCTCCCTTCCCTTTTTTTACCACCAACTCATATTTTTTTTTATAAAACGTATATAATGAACATTTGACCACTACTAAGCTAATTAGAGTCATCCTATCAACTTTAATTCCAATCGCTCTTGACTTTTTTAGTCTGTTGGGTAACGTGAAATTTCTAAACAAATTTTCACATTTCGCTGTCAAACCCCAGAGCTAAAAAACCCAAGTGTGGAAACTCCCATTTCACACGAGGCAACTGAGTTTCCAGTAAAAATCAGTTCATTTGCGAGAAGGGCAGGGGGCAGGAAGAAAGAGGGGTAAACAAAATCTCCCTGGTCGACAAATTCAGGAGATTTTTTGCCGTTCCTCTTCACATAACGTTTGTGTGCGTTCAACCAAGGTAAAAAGGAAAATAAGCAAATCCCTTCGGGTTTTGTTTCTTGGGTGTGAGAGGTACAAGAGATTATTAAAGAGATTTAAAGAAAACGTCAAAATCTCCAGGAACTAATATCTTCGTGTGAAAGGGGACAAAACTTGGTGAAAATCTCACGTTACCAAACAGAGGTATCAAAGCGAAAGTCAACGAAAACTGCCCGAAGCCCAGAAAATTGGCAATTATGTGGTGCGTCATATAAATTCCTTGTATTCACTTAAGGCAGTATTATACTATCATATAAATTTGGCAAATTTGAAAAATAAAAATATGGCCATTAAGTGAAGTTCAACGTTGGTTCAAACAAGGTTCAAATATCTGATAATATGCAATTGCATGCTTAAACCATCTTTGAACCTCAATCCAATCTTTATCTTGATGGAAGTCAATTAATGCATCAGCATATTATTTCATTTACATGATCATTTGAATTCTAATTGAATTCGAAGGATTCAATTCAGTGTGAACCTAAATTAAATTTATGACGTTTTCGAATGTGGAAACTCCCAAAATCCAAACGAAAACTACCTACATAAAATAGAATTTTTCGATCAGATCTCGTCGCTCGATCATTGGAACGAAGAATTCATGAATGGAGTTGAAAGTTGTCAACGACAAATTTTCGTTGGTTTATGACATAGGGAAATTTTTGAATCTGTCAACGATGACAATTGCTGAACCATGGATCAATATTTGAACCACGTTTGTAAAGCTGGTCGTTAAGTTTAGGAAAAGAATTAATTAATTTCGCTGGTCAACTTACCTTGAACAGCATTATAAAAATAAATTCTTAAAAGCTTTTCAACTAAATTCTGTTTTAACCAATTTGAAAGAAACTTGTTTGTAGGTACATATATAGTAATTTAATTTTATTAGCAACTAGGTGCGACCTTATCGTGCATTCAATTTATAAAAATGATCAAGAAGTGTTGTTTCATTTCATACGTACTTCTCGTATCAAAACCTCGATATCAGTGCGCAGTTTTTTTTGTTTTAGGTTTTTTTTTTTTTTTTTTTTTTGAGTGTTTGACAAGAGCTGCTTCAGATACAAAACAAAAACAAACAGGTAAATCGACAAGTTTTAATCGACGAAAAGCTACATTACGAGTAATACCCTACATGCCGCACCGACGCCGCCGCGCAGACGTTTAGCTTAAAAGGTGAGGTGTTGTGTATAAATTAGTTATATAGATATGGTTTTATTTTATTATCGTGACTGTATCTAATTAGCCAATGCGAGATTTTTCGGAAATCCCGACTCCAGAGATACATACCAAATACCAAGTTCTAAATTTATATTTTATGTAAATTTTCGAAGAGCTCGCTTTGGTGTCGAAAAATGCAACTTAGTGAATACCTACAGAATACTGAATATGAGTATTTATGAAGAATAAAAAATCGACGTTTCGATAAGCATGTGACTCTTTTATTTTTAACTCCTACAACCAGTGCGCGGTTGGGAAAAGCTGGGATGTATTAAATTGGTTTGTCGCTCGTTCTTCGTGCTGACTGGCAAAAAGGTCTTTTTTGTTTCTTTCCGTTTTGTATACCTACTTAATTAGCTTTGGATGGGATTTATTTGTTTGTTTTTATTTATTTTTTTTTTAATAAAATCTCTTCCTTTATTGTGTTGGAACTGATAACAAATGGCGTTTAATTTTCTCTATAAAATTGTAGAAACATTATTTCATTTAATTGTGACATTAGACTAAAATAATGGCTGTAGCTAGTAGTTATTGTGAAAATTTATTTTTTAATTATGGGTACTTATGTTCAACATTTTTGTTTTCGTTAGCTTTTAGAACCCTGACTAAACGTATGTGTCACTGCACTGTCATCGTGATGCAGTGTGGTCATAGTCACAGTCACGTGCTGTTTTAGAGAAATTTTATACGGAAACATTTATTGATATTGGGAATCTATAATTAAATGTTAATGCCACATGGATTTCATGTCGTAATTGTTGTTCATTGTTTTTTAACATATTAAATCTAAGTTTTCGAAGCAATTATTCAGTAATTAATGTAGAATTTTGTTTTCGTTATAAAGATCCCATATAAAGAAAAACTTTAAGAGAGTATGATTCAAAACGTACCTAGAATTTATAAATCTTAAAGGCCATGTGTATGTGCATTTAGCTTATTTGCTGAACCACCGGTTAAATAATGAACCATTTTTGTACAACTGTCCCTTATTTCTTGTCCTTGTTTGTTTCCCTGATTGACCTTTAAACCCAGATTCGTCGCTTCAGTTTCAATACTCACAAAAGCATCACTGACAGTACGCTTTGTTCTATTATTATGTCAATATCAGGTGTATTGCTCCAATCTGGGAGGAAATTAGAAGTTGGCGATAGTGACGCTATCACGGAAAAAAATTCATGCCAATGGCTGTCTTAGGTCATGCAGGAGCTTGGGGCTCTATTGTTTCTTTTATCGTGGTAGGTGGTACACAATATCGAACACGACCGGACAGTCCGCTGACTGTCAGTTAATATCAAAAATTTTTGTGAGCCTAATAAACCATCAAATAGAGTGTACACACTCTATCAGTCGTGGTCGTGACCAAAAGTATCATACGTGATCGATTATGTGTACCTCCCTTTAAGTATTTATTACTTGGCCATTAAGGAATACGTTAAGAGTGCACTCCCAAATTCAATCAAGACGACAATACTTCAAGAAAATAACTCTGAACAAAAAATCAGCGAAGCAATGTAACAACAGATTTGAAAGTTTTAGGTATCATCATTCACCATAAGCACTTCCATTATTGGTAGCTGTCACGTTTTTTGAAGTTATAACTAAGTAGTCAGAAAAGCAGTTGAAGTAACGAATGAATATAGATTGTTTTTACTGCGGCGCTAAAAAACGCGCTACAGCGGTAAAATTTTTCTTTTTTGGCAAAAAAACACTAAAATTGTAATATTGCATCCAAGCAATAACAACACAAAAACAAATAATTGTCACTTCCATATTTGAAAAAATTGACGGTAATCCAGCAATATGACTTAAAACACCACTACAAATGCGCTACAATTTTGTGTTTGCTACCTTTTTATTTATTCAAAGACGTGTTTACATTAGTCTCATTCCGCCGACACATTTTAACACCACAATATTTTATCTCGATGCCACTTGCTAATAAAATAAACAATCCTGTCCCACTCAACGAGATAAATTTCACATCGAGAATTCTTATGAATTTGACAGTCGCATGTTATTGCTTCACATTTTCAATTTGACAGAATTTAGTACTCATTTAAAAAGTGTGTAAAGGGCTTTGAGTACCTTATATTCATAGAAACTCAATCCAACAGAATTAATTAAAATTAATTCGGGTTACGCTGTTTCAAAGGTTTAGATGTAACATATGGTGGCTCAACGAGAAAGATTTCATAGAATACTGTATTATATGCTACGAAAATTGCTCATTGAGGCTACTTATAGTTTTCTATAAAAACTTTCTTGCCACATATTGCTTTGCTCATAGAAAGCTATGAATAGTATTCTATGAAGAAGCAATTTTCCCTATGACCTTATTGTGGGTTTGTTTAAATATTTTTTTGTTTTGTTTTTTTTTTTCGAATGTAATTTTTGTTTGACAGTTCGGGCTCAGCTCTGAACAGCTCTGAACCACTGATCTCTATAATACACTGGATAGCGCATCCATCCATAACAGTATAACTGTATAACATAATGAAATGCAAATTTTTTTTACAAAATCGCAACTTAAATATTTTAAGTTCCCTTTTACAATTATGTTACCTTACAAAAAATCAAATTTACAAACAAGTGATGGTTCTTTTGCTTTTTTTTTTCTTAGAAATTCCACTTTGGTTTTTGCCCCTCTTCGGTTGTAGTAGAAGTTTTGAGATCTCAGCAACTTCAACTGGCCTTCTCAGCCTCACTGAACATACCAAAAGTGTTGAGTTGCCTACGTACTTGTCATCTTCATATTGGAATCAGAAAAACTGTTATACTTTGTAGGGAATCCACTATCCAGTGTATTATAGAGATCAGTGCTCTGAACTAAAAAAGAAAAACGCCTATTGTGTACGATAAAAAAAGACAGGCGTGGTTAAGTTTTATCCATAGATTAATTTTTGACATATTAGCGGTGAATCTGTAGGTACGTGGGAAAATTTTGTTTGGCAATCAACATCATTTAAAAGTAAATTGTAGTAGCGCGATCGTGTAGATATGTGAAAATATGGTGCTATTAGGGCTGTGTGCGTACTGTTTTGAAATCGCGTTAAATTTTATCTGAATATTAATTTTTGACACTAAACGTCAAAATTTAATCTCGGATACAATTTAATCGAATTTTTTTTATTGAAATTGCTATTCAGTTTCATGAGAAACATAATCACCTCTTCTAAAGTAAAAACCTAAGGTCGATCAAATTTCGATTAAATTTTATCCAAGATAAAATTTCAACTTTTTCATATACATATACGGATTCACCTCATTATTGTCAAAATTTGATGTTTCGGATAAAATTTAACCCGATCTTAATCCAATTCACACACGGCCTAAGCTTTAAATTGGAATAACTTTTTTTGTTTTAACAACTTTGATCAGAACGTTCGTTATTTTATTTAAAACTTTTTTTCGTTTCTTCACCGAGTTGGTTGCGTTTTTGATTGTCTTCGAATAAATTTTAACTTTTAAATTCATCAATTGTATACCAATTCGCAAACGACCTAACACCTAAGTATTTAAAGTATTTATTAAGTTAGTTAAAAAGAGATGTAATGATTCCTTGAATCTTGATTCGCACACCGTTATGTTGGTTCTATTCACACGAGATCACGAGTCACTTGTAGAAATATTTGACTTAGCCCACAGCCACCAAATTTAAACTAAATTTGATTAAATTTGCATCCGATAATCACCAATTTTTACAAAAATAGTTACCATGGTCCCTCCGCACGTACAAAAATAAACTTGTGAAAACCCAGCATTACTGATATGGTCTGGCCGTACGTAATATATGGTTTATTTGACTTCAGACTTTAGAGTTTAGATAATTTGGTTAAATTAAATGATCCTGTATAATTATTTTTATTCTTATTGAATTGGTGAACTCCTTTTTATTTCGGATTGTTTAAGTTATGAGCAGTATATTGCACAACCTTACTGGGGGTTGGAAGCCTAAATTCAACGTCAACCCCCAAAAGGCCATCGAGATAAAATTTTCCTACCACCTTCAGTATGTAGGTATTTACTAAGCTAACAAAACACAATTCACCAATACACCTTTTTTGCTTATCAGTATATCTATAATACACATAGCAAACTAAAATTTCAATTTGCACAGGTGATTCGGTAAGAGGCATGCGAACATCGACGACTCCCAAGACAGGTAGCCACCTGAATGTTTAAAGACTGCGTTTTTTGTTATAAACATAATATCGTATCGTCTCGACTCGACTCGAATCGTCGACGGTCGTTGCTTCTACTCTCTTTAAATTTTAGATTCTTATTTTTGAAGTACGAAATAAACGGAGCCGGTTTCTGTTTTAAATATAAGTAACAAAAGAAGAAAAAGCTGAAGGAGGAATCAAACAAAACATTTTTGTCACTTTGTGAAAGACAATAATTTTATTTTATATAAATAAAATGTGTCGATGTTGTCAGAGGTAAATATTTGTCTAAACTATTTTGAACGAAATGGTTTTGTAATTTATTTTTTTTTTTCATATAACAAATTCCATCGTTGATTGTTTTTAGCTGTTATGAAGATTTATACTGGAATTGCTTCGAGGAGAAATTTTGCTATGACGAATCGATAGGTAAGTACTTTGTCATTAAAAAAAAAAAAAATAAAAAAGTATTCGTAGACAGTATGAGTATATATTTTTGAAGGTGTAGAGCAAATGACCAGTTTTTGAAAAGAATTTATGTCTATTTGAATAATTACAAGACCCTTCTATATAACCGGTGAAAGCTTTTTAAAGTTACGGCTACCGGAAAAGGCCGAAAATCAGAGAAAACCCGCCCTCACATGCGATAGGGATTGATTTTGGATTTCACGTTATAAACCTGCGATAGTTTAAAAAATTTTAACCAATTTTTTTTTTAAAAACATTTTCGGTTATGCGTTTTATATGGAATTTTCCTTGCAATAATTTTATCCTTATTCTATAATCATGGCGTTTCGCATTAAATATAATAATATTTGATCTTTTGGCGAAAAGATTCTATATTTTCTATGTTAATGTATTGTTCAAGAAAGATCAGGTCTCCACACGAAAATTACGCCTTCTTAAATTTCAGAGATTCGATCGGTGCGCATACGTGAACAGCAACAGGTTTTCTTATTTTCAAGTCATCAAACAGTCCTACTTGTCGTTTTTTTTTTACAATTCCGAAGAGAATTGCGCGAAAGTAAATCATCGGAAATACCGCGCCGAAATCACAGTTTTTTTTTTTTACCGTTAAGCACTTCAGGCTTGATTTCTCTGAGATCTGAACATGCCTGCTCCATAGTCCCCTTTCACACGAAGTTGCTGGAGATTTTTTTGACGTTTTCTTTAAATCTCCTTAGAACGCACACAAACGTAGTGTGAAGAGAAACGTCAAAAAAATTTCCTGAGTTTGTTGACCGGGGAGATTTCGTTCCCCCCTCTTTCTTTCTGCCCTTCTCGCCTATGAACTAATTGTTGCCGGCTACTCAGTTGCCATGTGTGAAAGGGGACATATAGCGTTTATTTGAGTAAAACAAAACTGTTGCTAGCTAACCCATGATAACTTATTGTAAAACTTTTTATTTATTTTTATAATATTTTGTTTTCAGCAAATTATAATCCAGATGAAGATGAAGAATATATTGTTGAAAAAAATGGTGCACTTGGGCGAATACATACCATCGATAATAATAATTTACCCGTCTGCAATCAGCCACTTGCAAGGGGTAACTCTTTGCTGAGGTTAGGTGTAATTTATTTCAAAACATACAAAAATTTAAAAAAATATTGTTTTTAATTTGCAGTGCAAAAATTCACGAAGAAGATTATCGGCGTGAGACACAAATGAATGTGCCAATGTTAGGTCCGGAAATTCTAGCTGTTTTTGCAAATTCACAAATCTTCCAAGATCACCAGCCAACTAAACTGACAAGGATAGGTACGAAATCCTACTTACCAGGCGTACACGCTGCTAAAGATCTCACATCATCCCGAGATGCCGATCAAGATAAATTGATCAAAAGACTGGAAGGTAATGATAATGATCATCAAAATCATAGTTCTAAAGTCAAATTTTACTTACAATGAAGTCGTATCCCATTATTCCATTTGTTTTTTTTTTTTTTTTTACTATTTTGTAAGAATAATATTAACTTTGTTTTTAATCATGATCACAAAAAAATTATTTTTTTCTCAAAGAAAATTAATCTTAATTTAATTGTTAGTTTAAACTAAGGAAAACATAAACCAGTGTATAATGTTGTAGTATTTTTTTTTTGAAAATATACACGAACATATAACTATATACCTATAGATAGGCAGAATTTAATTGATTTTAATTTGAATAAGTTCGTTGGATGCAATGCAGCACAATAACAAGGCCGTTTTAAACAAAAGGAAGGTAGGCAATAATTGCTTATGGGCCCCAGTTTGCAAAGATTGGTAATCATAGAGGTACGCTTGTTGAAGATCAAGGAATTATAAATCCTATGCAAGATGACAAAACGAGAATTCGTTTTTCATACAAACCCTATTACAGCTCAAAGAATCGCCCAAAAATTCAACTTCATTTTTTCTAAGGGCATATTCCTTTTATTTTATTAATAGAAGCTTACAAAATAGAAATAAAATAATTTATCTCGCCATTTCTCCTAACGTTTTAATTAAAACGCTGCTCCAAAATCCAGTTAATATAGTGAAAAGATATGAAAACAAACTCGAAGACCCATTTTTTAAGTAACAGATTTACTAAAGTTTTTTAGAGATTTTAAATTTAATTTTAATTAGGTTCGCACTATTTTAGAAGCGCTCATGTTTGGAACGGAGTAAGGTCCATCGCCCACTAGGCAACTTTTTGCTGCTCCCAATCCAATTACATTAGCTTATATGGGAGAGCGCCCACTAGGCAACTTTTAGTTGTGCAACTTTTTGTTGCTCGGAGTTGCTCGCGGAACTTTTTTCCCGGCAACTTTTTGTTTCTTACCCTCGCTCACAGGGCAACTTTTTGTTGCCTGCATCCTTATTTGTCAAAAATATGATGTCAAAATGGTGTTTCCGCTTAACATTGTGGATGCCAAAATGGCGTGAATTTCCTTTTATCCTCTGTGCTTTCCTTTTTTTCAACAATTAAATATTAATTTATTTCGTATTGCCATCAGCTTACGATTGTACATAGCCAGACAACCGGAAAGCAGCCATCACAAAAAAATATGGCGACAAAAGTCAAAGTCTATTCCCAAAAAGTTGCTCGGAAATTGCCTAGTGGGCGATGGCAAGCAACTTTTGTTGCTCTCTGTTGCCGGAAACTCAGAGCAACAAAAAGTTGCCTAATGGGCGATGGGCCTAAAGGTCGAGTTCGTAAAAGTAAAACTACGGCAACACTACCACATTCAAAATGCATTTCTGCAGACAAATCAGTCTGTTTCAAATTGGGTTCACTGTTCTAGAAGCGCTGATGTTTGCTCTTAGTATTGAAATCAAATTTTGCCCAAAATTTACATTACTACTACCTATTTTTGCAATTGTTCTTAGCAGTGATTGAGCATGTTTAATATTACGAACTCGGGGAAGCTGTGAGCAGAGTATGCTCAGAGCACTTCGATTTATTTATGAAACACACCTGAGCACTGAATTGTCATTTCTGTCAAAATACATGGAAACTATATGAAGTTGGCCGCGCTCAGTTTCTTATTCTGTCTGATCGGTTATTTTATTCTGAGCTCATGGAGCACGTTCTGAACGCATACTCTGAACGAAAAAAGAAACAAAAATTCCAAGCTCTGAGCGCTCTGAACTCATAAAGGAACACAACATTTTTGTTTGACAGTTCGGGCTCAGCTCTGAAATCGAAAAGAAAAATACCTCTAAACTAACGATCCGTCAAACTCATCAACTTCTTATATGCAACGATTTGTGACATATTGAATTGTTTTTATGCTACGTTTCTACCATTCCTTTAACCCTTAATGAATGTAATCTACCCTCAAAATTCTTTAAATCTCGGGTTAAATGTTAAATCGAAAAATAAACCATTCTAAAAATACACTTTTTAAACATTTTTTTCCCCAAATTTTGAGTTTAAAACCCGTTTTTACTATGTATAGATTTCACTTGAATTAAAATTTATCTAATAGAACAGAGTATTGACTTTAAAAAAAGGTATAACACTTAATTATAAGCATTACCGTTGTTTATGTATTTTTTTTTTTTAATTTTTAGTACGTTTTTAATGAAATTTCCCCTCCTGTCCAAACGGGGGGAGATATACCCTCCTCCGATAGTAAAAAAATACTTGTATTAAACTGTTATACAAAAAACCGTTATCATTTCTTGACGCCTAAGTTATCGTACTCTTGTCGAAAATAATGACAGACTTCCTACTGCAACCAGTTAAAGTTAAACTCAGGTTCAAGTTTGGCCTTGCACATTCAAAAGGTTTTTTAACAGAGACTCAAGCTGACGACTGAAATTATTAGTTAGTTTTCTCAGATTATATTTGGAATTTATTTTTCATGGGACTTCCTGGTGAATTTTTCGATACCTACATATGTATATGTAGCTTGGATTTATTGTAGCAATGTTTACAAAGAAAACAAATCGATAAATAATTTGAATGAAAAACTGTTTTTCAAGCTTTAGGATATTGTAGAATCTTTCTATTGAATTTTAAGAAAAATATGGTCATATAGGTAGCTTCTATTTACACTTTTTATTCAGAGTATTTAAAATTATTCGTCACGACATCACTCGTGACTTTGTCTATTATGGCTGTTAATTATTGTTCGGGTTATAATTTAAGGTGTAAAAGTATATAAATGTACTATATATAATCAACTTTAGTTGAATTGATTAGGTGAGTCAATAATTTTGCAAGTATTAGTTTATGTTAACATTTAATGATGCATTAAAGGCTCTAAAGTATTGATAAATATTGGCCATACTGATTAAATTTCGATGGATGAAGTTTCGATATAGTGTTATCTGACACATTTTTTTACTTGTTATATTTATTAGCCCAATCAGTCAGCTAATACCAATAACTTACTTTACTTTAATCCGTTTGTATTGATTTTTGACTTTTTAGTTAACAGTTATAAGCTGATTTCACTCAGAAACTTAAAAAAAAAATACTACTACGAACCTATAATCACATGTTAAGTAGAAATAGAAACCTATAATGGTATAATGGTCTGTTAGCTGTCCTTTAACTGATTCTTATGTCATTCAAACCTAAGATGAATGAAAAGTAAAATTAGCTAAGTGAGGAGTGAGCTCTTCCGACTATAGTTGTTTTGGTTTCATTTTGATATGACCATACCCGTAATTGCGAATTGCTGATGTGTTTCGTTCAATATTCGTTCAGTGCTTTCTTAATTGAAGATAGTGTTTACTAATAGCCCTTCCACACTATCCCATCGAGTATTAATACATGTCAAAAAAAAAAAGTCTGATAGAATTACTTACGACTGCCAAATTTGTGTGAAGAAAATTATTTTCATATTTTGTTTCCACACTTGCATCCAAAAAATCAATTCACCATAAACTCAATCCAAGTGGAATAAAATGTGTGATGGTTTTAGAACCAATTTTCGTGTATTAACACATGTCAAACTGTTTGAGATAGGCTGTCAAAGTTGTGTGGGATGAAATTTCATATTTTGTTTCCACACAGGATTTACTTCCCAATTTTTTGACATGTGTTAATACTCAGTGGAATAGTGTGGAAGGCCTTTTACGAGAAGTTTATAGAATTTCGTTCAGTCGACATAAAAAACAAAGAAAGAAATGTTTGCTTTCACAAAATTACGTTATGGCTGACTTGTCAATTTGACATAAATATAACCAAACTAATTTTCTTCTAGTGTTGATAATTAAAAACAAAATAATCTAAATCTATCTAATAAAACTGATGAGTTCTAAGGTTAATAAAACCAAACGGAAGTCACTAACTCAGCACTTAAGCAAACTATTCGGAAATGAGTTAACGAAAAAAAATATACATACATAGCCTTAATTTATCTCTAATTAATTTAATCAAAGTTTTTTTTTTGATAAACAAAAGATTGTATTATTTTAACAAGTAATAATATGCATAAGTATTATTGCTTTACCTTTTTAGTGGGTGTATAGATATCTATTCATTTTATAATGTCTATCTCATTATTTAATCTAGCTTCAGCAAAAGGGTTGAGGAAATACATTCCCTATTTCTAACTGTCATAATAATTATTATTTACTTGCTATTTGCACAGATTTTTATAGGTATACGTACATACAATGCACGTTAATAATTGCACTTACAAAAAGATAGGAAAAGACTCATTCTTACTTTAAATAAGCAATTAATTTTAATTACTTTGTTATGAAATCTACATCGAAGTTCTGTTAGGTTTAGCAAACATAAACCTATCAGTCACGGTACATATATTAAAGGTAATATCATTAGCGTTTTCATTTTTGTTCTGTTTTGCGCATCTACAAAAATATGGTGGATCCAGTGCCCATTTACATGTCAAATTTCGATATTTGTTGTTGTTTTTAATATTGCGGTGTGAAGTTTTTGGGAGCACTCGAGCAACCATTTTTTAATTTCTGACAGTTTCAATTCTGATAACCTGCGCAAGATATTACCTTAGATTTGTGTACTGTGCCTATCAGTTTTGAAAAAAAAACGTATTTGTTTGAATGGCTTTTATAATGACAGGGCAAATAATATATGACAGTGATTTAAAGAGGCATAATATAACAAAAGAAAAATTCCATATAGGTACCTAAATAAATTTCATTTTTTTCTATAGATTTTAGTCACTCAGGATCATACCTTTGAAAATAAAACGATAGACGGTGTTCACATTGGACTCAGATCTACGATTTTTTTTTGGCATAAGTCAGTCAGCTCGTGTTCAGAGGTTCAGACACACACAACAGATTCATTCATTCTGACGTTCAGCAGTCGTTAAAATAAAACGCAAATTTTTACTCGCCGTAGAATCTAATAAGACATTTTTTAATCACAAAATTTATATTTCACTAAAAAAATAGTTTTCCAATTGAAAAAAACTTCGATTCTGTAGTTTTAAGTGCCAAACAAAAACTAAATACTAACAAAACAGATGTCAAAAAAGGAAACGTCAACAAAATTGACAAATTTTTAAATAATTTTAAAAATCCTGCCTCACTTGCCCGTCTCTTTCTCACCGCAGAGTGGGAACGAGAAAAAGTATATAGACGTCAAAAAAATCCAAGGTGTAAGTCCAATGTGAACACCGTCATATGGATCATTATAAGGACAGCAGTGTTTTTTGAACATCTCGTGTTTACTTTATTTTATTAATTTTCAATTATTTCCTGTCTCTTTTCTTTACACTGCAATTAACACTACCTTAATAACATAAAAATGGTTCAAATATTTGTTCCGCTAATTTCGGTTGAATTACTAAGGTTCAATATCCATTTTGTTTACGAATCCATTACCATTACTTACTGTTATAGTACAAAAAAAAAATAATTATTAGTAAAGAAAAATAATAAATTGGTATAAAAGCTTATCAAGTTTTGCATGATTAATTTGTCACGCGGATAGGAATTGATTGTAGTTTACTGAAACCTACAATTATTTATCATTAAATCATTTGTTCTTATGCATCAATCAAAATTTTATAAAAATCCTGAAAACAAAAACAAAAAAGCAATCATGATGTTACATGGGTTAAGGCTTTCAAAAATAATAACAACTTTATCATAAAAAGGTAACAATGAAAGTACTGGAACATAATGTAGATAAAAACATGACAGAAAAAAAGTTCTGAAAATCAATAATCCTTTGATAAGTTTCATTTTTACAAACCAATTATTGTGAATCAAAATTAATATGAAAAACTACCTAGATATCTACCTAGGATCCAAGGTCAATGATGAACTCGTTATTTAAACGGTTATACAAATAACTGCCTTATTTATAAGCAAAAAATGGTTATTCCAGCTCTTGTGTTTACACTATGGAATAAGAATTTTCCTGACTCAAACTAAAAGCAATTGCTTACTGCTCCATTTGAGCCCAGGCAAATCTTATTCCATAGTGTAGTTAACCTAAAGACAAGAGCTGAAAATAACCATTTTTTTTATAAGAAAACTGAAATTAGTTAGAAAAATTTACACTCGTAATTAATTAATTTAAAAAAATTTATATTCTAGGCTCGGTACAAATACAAATAAACGATATTTGAACAGATATGGAAATTCTGCGGTCACCGAAATGCTTCTATCAAATTCATACGTTTGTACCGAGCCACAATATATGAATTATTTAAGAAAAAGTCACTTAGTTCAGAAATTAATAAATATACGTTTTTACCTTTTATTTAATGAACTATATCGTTTTGGGACTTCTTAAAGCTTTTTAATTAAAGTCAGTTAAATTCTTCACCCTAAGCCTGCTAATTTTTTGGTGAGTTATCATAACTACATTCATTGACATTAATATTGTTTTAATTGTGTGCTTTTTCTTAACGAATTGAATAATTTCAATGCCCATAATGTTCAAATAATATTCAGCTTCTTTTATGTATCTCTTTTTGTATAAATATCAAATATGGAAATAATTATTTTTCCTGTGTGACAAATGTAATTAATTAACAAAATGCTTTTGCCCATATTCTAACTAACGAATTCTAATTATATTTAGAAGCCCAGTATAAAAAGATACAATTTTAATTTGTAGAAAAAATCTGATATATGTACTTACAATTTGCTTCATATTAATAGGTCATCATAAAATCATTATAGACTTCATGAATCAAAATTCACCATGATAGAAGATGTCACTTTCGCAGATGTCAAAATGCCACAAAAAAAACTCTTAATTATTAAAAATATCGTTTGTTTGTTGCTTATTTAAAAAATAACACCGTGTTTGTTTGCCTCTGAATAGTTTGTTCCCCCGAAAATTTTTCTGCTACCCTGAATCTTCCACGGAATTAATATCTGTCAAACCAAATTAAATAAAATGACAGCCCTTGAAATTTTATTTGCAATACAAATAAATTCTGCGGGGAATATTCGAGTCATCGTTCATGTTTCCAATTCCCAGGGAAATTTTTATTCGTCATAACCTCCAATATTAACTCAATTTAATTAAAAGTAGAGCAGGAGGTAAGATTTGTAGACTTTTTTAAAAATACTGAAACGAGACAATGAGTTTTGCGAAGTAAGTCGAATGTGAACACTGCCCTAAATATTTCATATAAAATCTGTTCGTTTACTTGTACCCATTTCAAGCTGTGCCAAAATTGATGTAAAAAAATAGGTCGGACTGAAATTGGTAGAAGTTGCCTGTCATGGTAAGTAAACGAACAGGCCTATTAAGTAGGTTAGTTCATGTAACTGTTGTTTTTTTCCTGCAATAGATAAATCTTTAAAAAGCACCAATATTCGTAAAGCTTTCAATTTTGCATAGTAATGGTCTTATTAATCTATAATTAAGTATTTAAAAAACATTGATTAACTTTAAACACTTTTTAAGAACATTGTTCCAATTAAAAAACCAAACATTTGTTCATTGTTGTCTAAGAGCTGTCTAACTTAGACCATGGAATTGGTTGTTTTGTTTCTTACAGTTTCTTATTGAATAAACCATAATGCCCAACAATTTAGACAGTGTCTGTCCAACCCGTTCCCGTATAGTTACAATCATATTTTCCCAATTCACTTATTCTCTTGGAGAACTACCGGTACAGATATATATCGTAAAAAACAATAAAGAATGTTGAATTGAAAAAAATTTGACATCTGCAGACTTTTGACATTTTTCAATAGACTTCATCTGAATAGCAAGAGTTTAATTTAACTGGGTTTCTATTTATCTTTTGTTTCATTTTTTTTTTTAAACCTTCAGCAAAATGATAACTTTATTTCACATTTCCTTGCAGACAATCTCGATGAAGCTGTTAAGATTATCAATAATCCGCCAGTAAGTGAACAAACAGCAGAGAAACGTATTACGTTTACAATCACGTCGGATTCCTCACCAGAAGATAATTCTTCTGTAATATCGACGAAATTCGATTCACTCGCTGAAGAAACTTCTTGTTCAACATCTAATTCACCCAAATCTACCACCGACAAATTAGATTCAGGAAATGATGTATATGAACAAGATGAAGTTATTCTCCGTCCACGATTAATAGATCGACATCCGCATTTGAAATCAAGTATTTCACCACCTAATAGACCGTTGCGCAGTGCGAAGAGTGTCCCACACTTCAATGTTCGTCCAGCGGCCAGTGATACCGATATATTTGCTATTTCTGGCTCGATAAGTCGAATTAGTATGACACCCGAAGTGCCGTCCATTTCTTTTAGCAACCTGCCGAAGAACTACGAAGACACACCTACAATTGAGAAGTATAAAGTTTCACAAAGTTTGTACTCGATCCAGACTGCCAATCAGGCAAAGGCTGGGCAAGAAGACTACTCTATGCCTAGGTATTTTAGATGTTCGGCTCTGTTGACTCAGAGCTCAGATAATTTTTCCATTCCTTCGGCTTGTTCGTCTAGTGATGATATAACTCCTCGGAAATTGGAAAAGGAAAAGAGCAAACGTTTGAAGGCATTGCGAGAGGCACTTCCGCCTTTATCGATACCAGCACTACGCAAAAGGGATGAAACCAAACAGTTAGATTAAACATATTTCATCACCTGCAAACATTGCATACAACTGTGTTGTTTTTAAAAGTATTTTTTTTATGAGTTTAACTACGGTTATAAGCAATATTGTAAAATATAATTTTAAAATGTAAAAAATGTTATTTTTTTTTAATATTTAATAATATTACACAATGTATTTTTATTCCCACAATTAATTTTGTACATGAATTAAAATTTTTTATAAGATAACTTTAATTTTTGTTTTCAAAAGAATATGTAATGATTTTTTTTTTCAAAAGTTTTTGCGGTTGAAATTTGGTTATCTCCGTTATCCGTAGACCTAGTAAGTCGTAAACATGAACAGAAATTTTCAGAGAAGATAAGTTGAAAGAGGGAATAAACAGAATGGGAACGTGCATTTGGAAGTATCTTTCGTTAAAGAACTGAAGGTGTAAATCACGTCACAGCTTAATAAATATTGCAATTGAATTATTATAACAGAAAGTTCTTATTATAACAGAAAACAGATAAATAAACATCAACATGGGCAAGTTTCTCTTCTGAAAAAAAAAAAACAAAGCTATTCAGAATGGATTTCTAATTTTACATAATAGTGTTATTTGTCAAAGCCAGGTACGCAGCTCAAGCTACACTAAATTGTATCTCTTCAATTCTTATCTCTGCAATCGTTTTCTAAAAGCAGAAATGTCAAAATTTATCTATGAACAAATGCGTTAAGCATTATTTCGCTTGCTAAATTAAGTGGAGACTTTTTAAATTTAAGCGCGTGGACTGCGTACTGCCTTGCCAAAAATCCTCGCTAAATGTATATTTGGGGTAAATTTGTATGGAAGATAAATTTTAGCGTGATCTGCATACTAGGGCTTAACTTAAATGCGTTTTTTTTCATACGGGTTTTTATAGCAAATTGTGAAAATTTGTGAAATATCGTGAGTACCTACCATATTGAGAAAGAACACTATCAATCGTCCGTCAGTACTGTCAGTTTGTTCGTTTATTTCCCAAAATTGTTAATTTTAGCCTGGGTTTCTGTCAGAGTAGATTATAAAATTTTTTAATAAGGTACATAAGTTACCAAACAGACCTTATATATGCAAAAAATAGAAAAAGAAATAAATAAACTACATTCAATGTAAAAAATATAAGTAGCTACAAAAGTGAAAAACTAAAACATCCACTAAAAAACGTTTGTGTGTGACAAAACATATAAAAATTGTGTTTAATATGTTATTTCAGATTGATTTTACAGAACAAACACAATTTTTCGCACATAGGCCAAAAAAATGATTTTATTATGTTTTATTTAGCTGCTCTTTTTTTATATTTCATTATGCTCTCCTAAAAAGAATGACAAAAATCCAAACTCAAAAATGTAAGCTTACCCTAAGTCCATTTCTTTATACTACGTCACGTAACGTTAACGTAATATTGTTTCCAATTCTATTCTCAACCAGATGCCGCCTCAATCGCCATGCATTTTGACACATGAAAACAGCAAAATATCGATTCAAATTCGACTCCGGAGTCCAGAGTGTAGCACCAAAAAAATTTTCCCATAAGTTTTTAAAATGTCTGCCGTGTAACATAGTTGGTGGATCGTTCGTTCGTCGAATTTTTTAATTTTCCATTGCTAAATTGAAACAAAAGATCTCAAAAACATCTCGAATACCTACATAGTTGTTTGAAATATCATAAAATGCAATGAGTTAATCTAACATACTCGATTCTAATTCAAGAAATTTGCATTGAAAACGGGAAAACTATTGCTGTTCGCTCATTAAATATAACGGGCCGACAATTTTTTTTCTTTCACCCCCAATAGATACAGGATATATAATCTACATTAGTGCGTGTTTTGTGTGTACCTCCTCACTACCTTTTCTTCCGATTAAAGTGAATATTGTTTGAAAATCCCGTCTCGGTTTGGCATGCATGGGAAACATAATATTAAAATATAATTTAAATAATAATGCCACCTACAAAAAACCCATTCGATATTCCCACAAGAGACAGTAGTTGCAGGGGAACTCAGAAGCAGAACCAGAACATCACCAACACCAAAAACATCATCAGCGGCAGCAGTAGCACCAGCAGCTCCAGTTCTATTGCGTCGACGACTTGCTTTTCCAGCTCTAGCACCAGCAGCATCAGCGGCAGGAAAATTCATTGATTTTCGGTTTCTCTCCATCCTTGATGGTGTGGAGTGTGGTTAGCGTGTGTTATTTGCCTTTTCTTTGTATGTGCATTATTTTATCAAAACCGTCGACCGACGGACGATAAAAAAAGAAAAGAGAAGAGAAAGTTTGGAAAAAAGTTGGTCGACTCAGTGTCAGTGTGTTGTTATCCTTATCTCTGTTTGACGGTGTGTGTTTATTTTTCGTGTCACCAACTCGCCGTAACTGCGTATCCATGTAGAAGGCCTCGCTTATATATCCATCCCATTTGATCGCATTATAATCGCGTTGCATTGAGTGTTGTCTTCCTTTTCGTACAAATTGGTGTTGTGTTTTATATTTTCCCCAACTTTGAATGTGTGTGATTTGTTGTTTAGATTTTATTTGGTTGCTCTTTTGCCCGTTAACCGTTACCCATTAGTACGTATACGTATACAGTGGGAAATTTTCTGTTCTAGTTTATTGTTTAAGTGTTGGTGTTGTCTGAAAGAAAATCCATATGCGATTTTAACTGTGTTTGTAAAATTAGAAAAATCAACAACAAAAAAAAAAAAACCAATTAGAGAAACGAAAAGAGAGAGAGAGGAAAATTTATGTTTTTGTGTACATTTCGGTGTGTCGGTGTCCAATTGTTTTGTTTTCTTCTCACATGATTGAAAGACTGAAAATTAAATTAAATTAAAAAAAAAAAGAATACCTCCTAAATAAATAAAATATGCTTGCATGAAGAAGATTAAGGAAATTCTTAATATTTGTATGCAATATTTTATTTGTTAGAAAACATTTCAAAACAACATGCTAATGATATAAAAAATAATATCAACAAAAAAAAAAACAGGATTTCCCAACCCACTTGACACACTTTTGGTGTGCGGTACTCAAAGAAATAATGACCCAACGAAGAAACAGGACGACAAACGTGGAATAAGCTGTTTTTTCTGTTCGAAGAGAGAAGTCCATTGTATGTGAATCAGATTCGAAGGACGTAAGTACCTACCTATTTAAAATTTAGATATATTTTTAATTTTCTATGTAGGTATGTAAATAAAACCAGACTTCAATTATTTTACATACCTACTTACATACCTAAACTGTGTTGCATATTCCTAAAGTAATTTCATTTTTATTTTCGCCGAGTGTTTTATGTAGGTATATTATGTAGGGTTCTTGATGTAAAAAATATAGCAATTTATTTTAAAATAAATAGGCTGATGCACCGTTTTTTTCTTATTAGAATGAATGAATTAAAGGAGTTTAAAATTTGAAGAATATTGTCCATTCATTTTTTAAATAAGGGGTTAAGTTGAGCATCAATGGCTTTTTCAATCAAAATAGACCTAATAAACTTTGAGTAGCGTGTACCTTTCAACCCACACGTCACGGCCGTCCTCAAAAAGACGAATTTCGCTTTTAACTTCATCCAACCTCTAATGCAGAAGACAATGTAGCTTCTCTACAAGCAACTTCTCAGACGCGTGAGTGTTCGAGAATAAAATACTTGGAATTTGTATAGAACTCCACTTTGACGAAAAAAGTACGTCAGCAAACAAAGAATGTAGGTATACGAACAATCAGGAATCACTCCACCGGACAAAATCATGATCAATGCTGCAAAAAGACTGATAAGCAACCATCCGAATCCATTGACTGATGAGAACTATCACAAGCGAAGAGAGACAACCATAGAATACCTAGATGTGACGGCACTACTGGACGAAGGAATTATTTCAGTCAATGACGACGAGGCAATTCAATTCTATGAAGATGCTGCGTAAACCTACCACCGTGGCTAAAAGCCACCCATACCCCGCATAATCCCACAAAGACAACCGGGCTTGAACATCCCGAGACGATATGTAACATAGAATTAAGAACCAATTTAAAATATTTTTGTTCAATATACAGGTTAAACAGTAAAACAACATGTTCTACCTTAATTTTGATGTTATAAATCCAACCCCACTGGGAAAACTGAAATAAGTTTAAACAAACCTCACAAAATTATAACAATGTTAATAATCGAAGAACCTAATTTTTAAATGATCAAAAATTTAGACTAAAGTTACTAAAATTTCCCAAACGTTGTTAAAAGGTGTGGTCCTCGATTTGATAATGAACTTTCCAGGCCTATCAGTTTGTTTATGAATAGTTTCAGGTCAGGCTAGATAAGGTCTTGTAGGCAATTAAAGACTGATGCTTTTAGAGTAAATGCAGTGAAGAGAGACTTATTCCTTAAGGATTAGAAAAACAATGCAATCGTTCGATTAATTGGGCATACACTTTCAATAAGTGCCATCTGTCGTTAATACAAAATTTCCACTTGCGTTAAGCAAACTAACCTTTATTTGCTTTTTTCGTTTGGTATATTACTGACACCTTCTGTAGAAATGTAGGTACTTAAAGATGCAAAAAAGTGTCAGGGAAAGACTGCTAGAACACATTTTACTATCTCAATATACCCAATTCAATGTATTTTAAATTTATGAGGACAAAGTATCATACCAAACTCATAAATCATATTCCCGTCATTAAAATAATGCATAACCATAAGTGATTGCCAAACTTCTGTATCGGTAAACATTCTCGTTTTATAGCTAACCCAATGCCAACACCCCAAATTAAAATCAATTTACGCACGACGCTTTTTCCTCCTTGTATGCTTAAAGTCTTAAATTGGGATTAAATCAACCATAGGGCCATAGGACAAGGGAGTGAACTTACATACTTCAGCTATTGCCTCATCGTCATCTCATCACACTACAAACATTAAAGGGAGACTGTTCACTGTTATATAAAAATATAAACCAAAATGAGACAAGTTTTTTATATTGCTTTTATTGGTTGAATCGTGTGATCGCCGCTTAAGTTTGCTTGTTGGTGCATTCATTCATCTATTTGTTCGTATTCAAAAGTCTGATAAATATGTATAGGTATATGTTGGATAAGCTGTTTTCCGCGTTGTGGAAGTTAAAAATTAAGTCGGCAATGGGTGTGTATTTTTCTTCTTTTTTTTTCTGAAGAAGATTAAACCAACTACATAATATATTGCCTTGTGAGTTGGACCGGTATCGATAGAAAGCTTAGTAGAATTTACATTAATAAACAGTTTATTTTGAAGATTTCTCATCGATTACTTTATTGTATGTACCTACTTAGTTGTTTTTATTGGTTCATAGCATATAAAACTTGAAGTTTTTTTTTTTTAATATTATTTTATCGTTTAATATTCAGAAAATAAAAGTGCTAAAGAAACTTTGGGCTGAAATGGTTTTTTTTTTTTTGCATAATATGACTCATAAATCAGTAAAATCTTTGGATATACACATATTCATTTTTTACATTGCCTCTAGTTGGATGTCAATGTTATTTGCATTCCAAAAGCTAGAGAACCCATCCACACTCAACTAAAAGTTTTCAGACCAGTAAGCCAATATTTATTTCTTCTCTAGACTTTATGGTGCGTGTCTATTTGAGAGTAAAAACTGTTATAGTATCTCTCAGGCCACTATCGAGAGTAAACTCACAAGTGGGCATTGAGCCATAGCCCCATCTTCGAGAGTAACTCGCGAAGAGCATTAGTTCGCAGAATTCCAACACAATTCTGTATCTGTCGAGAGTTTACCAGCGAAAGAACTCTCAAATGAAAACACACCTCTAAAAAGACTAATATAAACACACGTTCGCCTAAAGTTTCTTGACATTGGAGCCTCGAAGGCAAAACTTGTTGCATTCATAAAGGGCAAATTCTTGGTCAGCACGGTTTCTACAATTCAGTTCAAGGAAATTACATTAAAGTAGAGGCACTACATGGTAGTAGCCCGTGGCGTAATGGTTAGTGCGTGGGACTGTCAAGCCAGAGGTCTGGGTTCAATAACAGCCGCTTTCACCTGAAGTTTTTTTTTTTCAGGGCTACTGCCTCTTGCAAGGAAGTGATAAATCCTCCAGGAGTATCTCTTGTCAAAGAAAAGTGCCGCTTATCTTAGCCGTTCGGATTCGGCAATAAACTGTAGGTCCCCTCCATTCTTCATGAGCCGTTTATTTTTTTAAATTTATTTAGAGGCACTACATGAGGGCTATAGTCCTATCTCCCCTGCTTTGGCTTCTCGTTGTTAAACAGATCTTAGTTAAACTAACTGCAGTTTTTGTCGGTTAAAGTTAACTTACGAAATATGTTTAATTGCCGAAAGGTTAAATATTTGATTAAAAAATGTTTTCGATATTTTATCCTGAGAGTTTGTTAGGTTGATCCGCATAGATTCTTACATGAAAATCTGTTTTGTTGAGTTAAATTTAAATGAAGTTATTTCCAGAGTTAACTTGCTAAGTAACGAAATTGTTTTAATGGAATCAGCATCACACTGTGAGAACTCAAACCGCTCTTGACAAGTTCGGCAACTGGGTCAGTAGCTATAATTATTTCCTCAATCCTGACGAGGCCACAACTGGTGGATAATTGCGGCAGTATTTTAATATTACTCAGCTGAACTAACTCAGTCACCCTTCTATGCAATGGATCCCAAAAAACGTGACATACAGAATGGAAGTGACAGACGAACTTGCAAATAAAGGCTTATAATTTAAACAGAGCCAAAACAAATCCTGGAGCACGAAGAGAATAGAATTCACACATTTCTCCAAGCCGCAAACGGAAAGATGGGTATCAACTGTCATTTCGCAGGATTTGAGCCGAATCTTTCTTAGGAAAAAATAGAATAAACTGCCAGGCCAGCGGCAGAAAAAAAAAACTCCATCAGGAATTCTAATCTGGTTGGATATAGGCCACCCTAGGTATTGATTATGAAATCTATGTAAGATGAACTGAACTCAATAAAAATTGCGTACTTACAAGACCCTCACTAGTCAACTGGATGAGTCCAAGTGAGATCGCCGGGACGAAATGCCAAATTTTATGAACTAAACGCCGTTAATAGCTATTTTGAATCAATAATTCAAACAAGTCCAATTAAATAGTGCTAAGTATTGTACTTGGTTCATTTATTTCAGTAGTATACATTTTGTATTATTAAAAAATCCATCTGTCCCTATTTTTTTTTTTTTTTTTGGAATTGTAAAGGTTCAAAACTCAATTTGAATCTACACGCGTTGAATCGGAAGTAGGACATTCCGAAGAGGCGCAGGATGAATGTTCATTTCATTTTCTTTCCTTTCCTAATGTCGCAACTTGAAAATAAAAAGGCATTACCTCTTTTTCTTAGTTTGGAATCTTTTTATTCTGGGTAGCCCAATTGATCAATTGAGATTTGGGTAAGAATATGTGGTTTTACTCATCTCTTCCAACCTTACGTTATGCGTCCTATGTAGGTACTTTCTTAAATTTTAAAAGACTTGAAGAATATATACAAATATTTATATGTATTTGGTTTGCTTCTTGAATGCGAAATTATTGATACCCATGTCTCATTTCCAATTTGTTTTGTTTAAAAAAAAATAAAAATAAAACAACCTTTAACTTCATATACCTACCATCAATAAACTTTGCCATATCAAATAAATTACTTCATGCATAATATATATTCAAAATAAAAGTAGAAATGTATAAGCTGATAAAATTAACATAATATTTTTAATCTTAGAAATAACCTTGGGTTATCTTTCTTTGTTTATTCTATTTTAGGGAAGACGCGCCCGGACTAACGTGGTAACGTGGTGTTATCTGATCACAATAAATTTTGTCTACAAAACAAAATAAAATTTTACGATGACCACATCATATTGGCATGATATGACGCCGAAATTATTGCGAGAACTATGCATAAGCAAAATACACATCTTCCTTCTTTTAACATTATACGTGATTGGAAATTTAAGTGCCTGGCAGGAGAATGTTCGACCGAAGCTTTATGTAGAATTGGGTAAGTTAAATAAATATAATTTTCAATATAATTTAATCCTAAATGTTTGGTTAAAGCATAATTCATGAGTTCGAATTATTTATCGAATAAGAGTCTGATAGGAATTTAGGTTAAACAAGATAAAAAATATTTCGATGAGTTCATGGGTACAGATAACTTAATATTTATTTATCTTTAATCCGAATCATTTAACTTAAATGTCTACTGTCGGGTAGTTTTATAAATATATACTTATTCACTTTGATGATGTGAGCGTGGGTCTAACTGCCTTAACAGTTGGGTATACTAAAGTCTCCTTCCACATTATGGGAGGTTTCTCCAACCGCATTGTCCTTTAGGAAAAAAAAAAACTTTTTCAATAAATGGTATTTTTTGTATTTCACCAACTTCATCTTGATAAGACGTATCAGTTTAACAGAAAAACCACAAGTAGACAAGTAATGGTTTACTTTTTTTCCCTCGTAATTCAGTCATAAGCAGCTTTGAAATCGATAAACAGGTCCTGGGTAGGGATATTAAGTTCTTGGTCCTTCCCGCAAAAATTTGTCTGATAATAAATCTTTCAAGGTCTGCATACAAATTGGCAATCAGTTAGCAGAGAAGTTTAGGATTTCTTGTAAGATCCTTCTGATATATTTAGATAAGAAGGAAAGTTGGAGAGGAAAAAAAAAGGATTTAAACCACTAGCCAGCCATTCGTGGTGCCCCACGAGCTGTCGCACCACCAAAGTTATTTTAATTTTACACATATTTACATTGCCTATCAATATACAGGGTAGTAGTAGCCCATGGCGTAATGGTTATTGCGTTGGACTGTAATGCCAGAGGTCTGGATTCAATACCAGCCGCTTCCACCTTCAGTTTTTTTTCAGGCTACTGCCTCTTGCGAGGAAGTTACAAATCCTCCAAGAGTCTCTCCTGTCACAGAGAAGTGCCGCTCACCTTAGCCGTTCGGATTCGGCAATAAACTGTAGGTCCCCTCCATTCCTGCAGACACGGACACATGAATGGTTGAGAGTTATAAGTCACTAGGCCCTGGTTCTTCATGAGCCGTTGTGCCACCAAATTTATTTTCATTTTATCAATATACAGGGTGATAAAAATTTGGTGCAAAATTATAACAGAAAAAAAAAACTGTTGCGTGAGCTTAACTCTTTGACAATGGAAATACTTTTTCTGATGCTATCACTTCTGTTTGCCATTTAAGGTTTTGTATGTTTTAATTGTTTTATAGTTTTTGTATTTTTAAAATATTCTCGACATTCCTGAACTTGCCAGGAAAATGAGATCTCAGAGCCTTCAGTCTTTCAAAAGGCAGTTTTGTTTGAATTTTTTAGAAGACATCATGACAATCTAATTATTGCACAGGTGTTTTATTTTTTTATGTTAGAAATTCTTAACATTTATTGTCATAGATCAAAATTTTTGTATTTATTTTGAATGGAAACAAAAATGGCTACATGAAATTTGGCCTCAATGCAAAATGACCCCAAACGAAAAATGAAAAATAACCCCGAAATTGGGGCTTTAAGTTCTTCAATGTTACAAAATTTAAAAAAATGGACTCAGGGAGTTTTCATAGAACGACGACGATATGTACTGTCAAAGATGTTAAATTTTTTTTATTTGTTTACAATAATTCACCCAATATTATAAGTAACCCTTTAATGTGATACTCTAGTGGGCAAACTTATCATTAAAATTTATTATTGTGAAAATTTAATTCCACTATTGAAATATGGCTCAATTTTTTTTTCCTTAAATGAACACAAAACATAAAGAAGATAACATTGACATCTGTTGGTAAAACAAATGAACATTCTAATTCTCCTGCGGTATCTGGATTTGAAATCAAATATCTACCATATTGTGTAGAACATTTTATTTTTTTTTTTTTTGTCCAAGAAGAATTTGCTGGAAAGCATTTCTTAACTATGAAGATTAAGTACACAAGCATAAGAAAGACATATCCGTTTTATTGGACATAATGTTCGTTCAAACATACATATCTGTCTTATATAAGAACAAAAAAAAAAAAAAACGAATATTTTAGCAAATAACAGAAAGATAAAGCAAAACAACAATCGAAAAAAAAAATAAAAACATAGAAAAGGAATGACAGGAAAAAATAATCCAATACTGATATGTGTATGTACGTACGTTACGTGTCATTTGAAAAGGGACACTGTTTTATGCGGCCTGTCTTACAGGCATGTAGTTAAGATTATTATTATTGGCAAAATTATGATTTGTATCCAAAGCGATGTATTGTGCTGTTGTATTCGATTGTAAAAAAATAAAAAAAAAAGCTGATACCAGTTGAATCAAAAACAACACGAGTTTCTTGAAAGGTTTTGGAAAAACATCAGAATATTAAAGACTACCCTACTAGCCACTGCAAACTTAGAAGACACCTATAAGTATTCTTGGGCTAGTGAGCAGAGCCACAATGTAAATTGTGTAACATTCATGAGGAAACACCAGATCATATACTAGGCAAATGTTATGCACTTTTCCACCAAAGGAAAAAAACGCCTGGGAAGGGCTGCTGTAAAGTAGAAGGAATGACTTATCCCTACCTGAAATTATACCAAATAGTAAAGATGAGTAATCTCATTCAGCTCTTTATCGGGGCACAATAGATCTCTAGGTCGCGGTGCAATAACCCCAATTTATATTCATTCATGATCCGTATCGTTTTATTTTATGGATCATTGGCGATAATAAAACTCAGCTAATGTAAACAAATGGGTTTTAAAACGAAGGGTGAAAGGAACGAAGGTTTGGCATCATATTTATTACACATAAAACCAAAGATACTACATCTTTGGTTTTATGTCTAATAAACCCAAGATTCAATAGAACAGTATCTCAGTTCTGCAGATAATCATAAATAAAGGTTACCATTAAATTTGAAAATTAAAATAAAAGGTAAAACATAAAAAAATTACTGTTATTCCATTTAAATCAATGAAAAGTAGAGAAGGGATAGGTTAAAAAGTTATAAATTTTCAAAAAATGACATTTAAGAAAGTGGAAATGTTGTTTTTTTTTTTTTATTTTACAACAAAATTATCAAGAGAAGTAGAAAAATAGTTGTAATAAAATTTGTAGCTTGTGGAATTCTTTATAATTCACATAAAGGCATTCACACTTTTTCAGGGCCTTGACTAAACTTAGTCCCCTTTCACAGGGCAACTGAGTTGCCGGCAACAATTAGTTCAAAGGCGAGAAGGGCAGGAAGAAAGAGGGGGAAATGAAATCTCCCCGGTCAACAAATTCAGGAGATTTTTTTGACGTTTCTCTTCACACTATGTTTGTGTGCGTTCAACCAAGGTGGTTTAAAAGGAAAAGAAAGAAAATCTCCGGGTTTTTGTTGCTTGCGTGTGAAATGTACAAGAGATTGTTAAGGAGATTTAAGAAAAACGTCAAAAAAATCACCAGCAACTAGTATCTTCGTGTGAAAGGGGACTTTCCATTGTTCCAGGAGAGTATGTTTGGTATTATTGTACCTACAAATTTTTTTGTTGCTCTACTACAGGAATCTGAAGTTGGATCGCGCATCTCTCAAGTTGTTGTTGTTCGGAAAAAACAACTTGAATTTTCATTTTGTTTACATGTCCATGGCTAATTATTTTTGTTTCCACACCAATGCAAAAGGGTAATTTATAGTAAATTAACAAACTAATATTTTTATTTAAATTTTTTATTGAACCTATTCAAATGAGCAGGGTTGTATAGATTTTAATTTTTTCTTTGAGAACTCTGACACATGTTCTTATCTGCGGCAAACTGGATAGCTTAAAAAATTAGATTTTCTTGTGTGGAATTGTACATATGTATGTATAAAAAAAGGAATCTAGTTTGGTGAAGGAAGGAATTTGTGAAAATATTTTGGAAGGGGCGATACACATTGCTTTCTTGTATTTTGGCTTTGTTTTTTTTTTTTTTTTTGAAGATTTTTTTGTTGCAAATATTTTTTTGGTTATATAGATCATTATTTTTTTTTTAAGAGAGTCAAATATGTAGTTAATGGAGAATCGTGAATTAAGTTAAAAACTGTTTATCAGATAAATAAAGGAATTAATGTTCTTCTTCCCATAAGTGAACTCGACCGAAGACTTTGAGATATCCTTAAGAAATAATAATAAATTCTATTAATATTATGAATGTGAAAGTTCGTTTGTCTGTCTGTTTGTTCCTCTTAATCTCAGAAAATACCTAACTGATTGTAATTGGAGTTAATAGAGCGAGAGCTTGGAACATGAGGATGGACATATGCTGATTTTTTTTTTTTTTCAAATCTTCGACCAATTTACAAAAAAAATAACTAAAACATACAAAAAAAAAGTAATTTAAATGAAAGATGAAAAAGTTTTTAACTAATGCGAGCACGGGTTTGCTAGTAAAGAGGTTAGGTTAGGTTGACGTGGTTGCCAGCAGAGAGCCGACGCACTTAGACCATAAGTAGGTCCATTGTGATACCACCCTGAATCTAGGGGACTTTCTCACTAGTCGTTGAATCACTTGGAGCTCCTTACAAAGCGATCGATATTATTTATATCTATATTTGCCAGATCACTAGGATCATTGTAATAGAAATCTCCAAGATGGAGCCTGTGTCTTTGAGATAATGCAGGGCATGTGCAGTGAAAGTGAGGAATCGATTCCTCTTCCTCCTCGTCCATGCAGCTTCTGCAGAAATCTTTAGAATAAACACCAAGCCGTGTTGCGATGACACCTATTACGGAGCCGATATGCTATCTGCTTAAAGATATTAAAAACTTAGAGCGCTTCAGATTTAATGTTGGCCAAATCTGTTTTGTCGCCGAACAAGTGGTGATATTGGTCCACCTGAGGTTTGTTTTCTGTATAGCATCGTGCTTCAGCATTAGTTTCGATGTAGCGATGGGAATACCTATATTTAACCTGTCTGATAAAATAGGTAGCATTGTTCCTCCCCTGGCTAGTACGTCAGCCATACAATTTCCTGGAATGTCTCTATGGCGCGGCACCCAGCAAAGGTGAATTTTAAACTGCTGTGCCATCTCCATCAGAGATAATCGGAAATTAAAGGCTGTTATTGAGATGGTAGAGACAGAGTCCAGCGATTTAATGGCTGCTCGGCTGTCCGAAAAGATTCAGATATCCGTATTTGATATCACGTTTTCCTTAAGACAAGATAGGACTTCTTTTATCGCCAAGAGTTCCGCCTGGAATACGCTACAGTGATTGGGAAGGCGAAAAGGGAGACATAAATTTAGTCTGTTTGAGTATACACCTCCACCAGTTTTTGATCCGTCGTCAGTGTAAAAATCAATTGATTTTGCTAGTAAGGAAATAAAGGAACAATTTTAGAATCAAAATACAAAAAAATTTGTGTTTATTAGGTTTTCGATCCTGGGTCTTTCTGTTTTTCAAAACAGAAGTGCAGTCTTGGAAATGAATAATGTTATACTTTAATCTTTTATACCATTGTTATATTATTGGTTATAAAGTTTCTGATATAAAATGGGTATTTGTGAACTTGCCCCACAAGTTCTTACCGAGTATTTGACAAGTTTTCCTTGTGTAGACTTTTTCTAATAAAAACATTCCAGGGACTTGACTAATCATGGCAAAAACTTTCAATTTTTCCAGGTGGGTCTGTACTATAATAAGGATACACAACTTTTAAAGTTTGTCGACTCTAAGAATAATTTTTCAGATTTAATGTTCTTTTTAATTTCTTCAAGGATATGTCAAAGTCCATGGCCCATATGTGTTAGTTTGACTGTCTTCTTTATTTAACTTTGTGTAACCTTCATATGTTACGAAAATAACATAAACTTAAAGTTGCTTGTCATGTGTAATTTTTTGTATGTCTGTAAGCATAAAGCGAGGAAGATTATTTTGATAAATTAAGGTATAACTCATACATATTTTCCACTAAATTAACACTGATTTAAATTTTAGCTGTCCGCAACCACATGTGACATCCCTGAGCGCATAACGGTACCTTTTTTCTCATTAAAGTGAAGCACAAATCATTATGGCGTCGTTTTAGTTGTGCAACCTCTGAAATCACATGGATAAATAAATAGCACCAGTTGCATTTTTTTTTCAAATAAACTAATTTTTACCATTTTTTATTTGTAAGTTTAATTCTATTTAGTTACCTTAACCGATTCTTAATAATTTTGTATTAGTTTTAATAATGGGAAGAGGTATTCATTGTTCAAAAGAAAAGAGAATTGTCATTTTCAACATGTTTGAAAATGGAAGACGTAATCTTGACATTGCAAGTGATTTGGGCTGTTCCAGAAAGATGGTCTATAATGCGATCAAAGATGTTTAAACACAAAACACATTTAAAAACACTAAAAGAAAAAAACGGGACAAAAAAATAACAAGATGCATGGATAGAGCAATGGTAACCGCAAGTAGAATGGATCCATTCAAGAGCTCTACAGAAATAAAACATCAGATTAAAGAAGAATATGGCGTACAAATAACATCAAGACTTGTTCGATATCGCCTAACGGAAGCAGGACTACATGGCTGCATTGCGAGAAGAAAGCCACTTGTTTCAACAAAAAACTTAACGAAACGTTTAGATTTTGCCAAGGAACACCTACAAAAGCCGCTACAATTTTTACAATTTTGTAAAAATGTCCTGTGGAGTGACGAATCGAAGTTCAACAGATTCGGATCTGATGGCAAAATCTACGTTCGTCGTCCACAAGGTCAAGAGTTTAATCCAAAATATACCATGAAGACGATTAAACACGATGGTGGCAACATTATGGTGTGGGCAGCATTTTCGTGGCACGCTGTTGGACCGATAGTAAGAGTATCTGGCAGGATGGATCAGTGTCAGTACAGGGATATTTTACAAAATAATATGGAACCTTTTGCGTCCGAAAATTTGCCCGTAACTTGGAGATTTGTCCACGACAATGACCCGAAACATACAGCCAAATCAGTCCAGGCTTGGCTTAGAGAAAACCAAATTCAGGTTTTAAGTTGGTCAGCCCAGAGTCCGGATCTAAATCCGATTGAAAATTTGTGGAACGATGTTGACAAGGGTTTAAAACAAAAACAAATTGGAAATGTAGACCACTTATGGACATCAATTCAAGAAGCTTGGTATTCCATGCCAACAATTCGTTGCCAGAAACTTGTAGAAAGTTTACCAAGGAGACTTAAAGCAGTTTTGGAAAATAAACGGTACCCTACAAAATATTAAATACAAAAAATAACTGTTATGTGCTAATTTCTCATCAGTTATGGTTTTTTTTTTTTTCTTATGGTGCTATTAACATTTCCACCCATTTTTAAACCTTTGAATTCCTTTTTTTATTTAATTGTTATTATCTTTTAATTAATTATGTTTTTAGGTTCAAAATTGAAATATATAAAAAAACAACAATGTTCAAATTCGACTTATTTTTATTTTTTAACCCTAAATAAACATTGTTAGGTATGAGTGCTATTTATTTTCCACCACTGTGTGTATATTGCTATTTGGTGAAGCGCTGCTAAGAGACAATTTTGGCACCAGGCTTATATCCTAAAATTTTTCGATTTATTTGGCATCTAAAAGTTCTTCAGATCTACCACCTCCCGAATTTCTTCTGAGAAGATTTTTAAGGCCAAAGTTAACATAAATATACCATTCCGCGGCTAAGAGAAAAAAAAAATCGTACTGAATTATATAAATAAATACGGAAAGAGTTGAAATGAGCTGGTGCTAATTTTATTTAGAGCCATGTGTAGTTGAAGAAATGAATTAAGAAAATTTAAATTTTGGGACACCCTGTACCTATTTCTTTTCTTGATACAACCAATAATTTTTTGGATACAAAACAAATACGTTTACCATTTTTTCTGTTCAGACATGTATTCTAAATTAATAAATAAGTAATTATATTATAAATAACACAAAAATACATTTGTATCTATAAAAAGTAATTACACAAACATTCCAAGTCTGGCTCTATAAAATAAAATAGAAGTACTTGTTTAATATGAGTTCTAAAAAAAAATTATGTTACGGTTATAAATGGTCATTTTACAACAACAACAAAAAAAAATACAAATTTGACACTATTTAAGTTCGCATAGCTCACGCAATTCCATTACTTCTACAATGCTTTAATATTCTTAAAATTGGAGAGCACAAAATTTCTTGCTCTACAAAAAGGTGCTCGTTTACCAGCACATTTTGATTTGCCTTAAACACGAATACCATTAACAACTGGGGAACTAATTGTTATTGTTTTATGAGGTCAACGTATGGTGAGCAAAACAACACGCGGATTTGCACTTAAATAGAGGTTTAGGATTATTTACCAGTCCAAACAAAAATCGTCAAAGAAAATACATAGAACTCCTTCACTTTTTACACAATATTCACTAAATCTTAAATTCTATCTCGGGAGAAAATAATTATTTTGATGAAAATATATTTTTTCCCCACAGAAGATAATTTTGTATAACAGTTCAAGACTAAAAATACTATTTTAACGTATTTATCACTTTTCGATAGCAGAAACAAAAATAAACTTCCATCAACAGGATATTAAGATTCTTTCTTATCATCTGACTAAGTAATTAATGGCGATAGTGTTGGGTCACTTTGCTTACATGTGCTCGGTCAATATGGTTAGTTATATTCCATTATATGAAAATGTTTGCTCTTAAAACAAATATACATACATAAATGTATATTTATATGAAATATTTATTAAAAATCACCCTTTGCCGTTTGAAAATTGGATATGTATGGTATGTACCAGCATTTTGACCCGTGTGGTTTTACTTCGTGCTACTGAACCTGGCACTTTGTTAGTGGTTGGTCGTCTTGTTGTTTTTGTTTTAACCACTATTGTGCAGTTTCAGTTTTCAGCCTGATGTCTATTGGATTCTTTTGAGCCACCCTCTTCATGTTGCCCGCATATGTGGATATGTTTATATGCGCATGCAAAGTTTATTTTATTAGTTCTGGCCAGGGATGAAAATGCAGCAAATGTTACCAAATAAAAGATTTTTTTTTTTTTTAATTCTCAAACAATTCATCCTGTCACATTGTCCAACTTGCAGTTCTGACAAGCTCTTGCATAAAATGAAATTGATTAGAACAACGACGAACTCGTGCTTGTTCTAACGAACAAAACGTTTGGCATTCATGAGGACCTAGAGACCCGGTTTTGAATTAAAAAAAAAAAATATTCGAGAACTTTTAAAAGACACAATTTAAAGAAAAAAAATTGTACTCGCTCATCTGCGGGGATCACATACCTTGTATTAATGAATGTACCGTGAAATAGGGCCCAGTACTTTTAGCATCGCGGCGCTCGAGGAAGAGTATTACAGCGCGGTATATGAAAGGAAGTGATTTCGGCTGCGCGTTGAAATGCAAGCATTCTAAGCAGATACCGAGGTTGAAAGGAAGTCGAATTGTAGCACATTTTATGGAAGACGACACTTGGTAGACCTAGGAAACAATGAAAAATGGTATATACTAGGACACTAGAAGACTTGCGTTGAGCAACTGCTAATATGTGGTATCGGTTATAGCGACCAGCTTAGTGGCAAGTGACTTCTTGAAGCTGATATCGATACAGATCAATTCCACGTGAAAAGGATCAATATGAAATATCAAAACAAAAAAACAAACGGAAGAAAAACACTTTCGCAGAACTTTAAGCTGGTTACACACCACACGATGTTCGTGCATTTACCATGAAATTACTGATAAATCCGGCGATTTTGATCACGCAGCCCATATCGTTTAAGGTAACTTTCGTGCAATCTCTTTAACATCGTTCTTAAAGTATAATTATACAAAAGGGGTAAAATTTTTTTAATAGTCCGTTTAACCACTTCCCGATGATTTGTAATTATGGAAAGAATGAAGCTGTTACTACTGCATTTTCAAATATTGAAGCAGACCGGATGGGTAGACAATGGGTTTGGATGTTATTAAAAATAGGTCATCGGGAAAAGAACCTCCACCGGGGGGGCAAAACCTCCCAAGTAATTAACTTGGTTACCACTATTACCTAACAAAATAACATCCATGCAGAAATTGAATGAAGAATCTTTCTTGCCAAATAATGGATTCCTTCTTCCACTGACTTGACATCGATGTTGATAATTATCACCATAACAATTAGTCTTTTTAAGCTTAACTTGGCTCTTCACAGTTCTTCAGGCCGGGATGTTAAGTCCGTCGTTTTGGGCTTAAAATATTGCCAAGGACTTCTTAAGGCTTCATAATGTACCTTTTGGCAAGAGAATCGTGATTGCGTGCAAATTTGTGAATTTCTCACCCTTTCACGTAATCAGGTCGATACCCTTCCAATTGTTCAATTTTGGTGCACTCATATGTTCCAGCGCAATCAACCAAGAGCAGGTCCGTACTGAAGTAAAAGTCATTGAACTTCATCGTGTGCTAGCCGCAAACACAAGGTCCGGTCCACTACCAACTTTTGTTTCCCCAAAATCGCCAACTGAGTGAGATGAATCTTTTGAACTTAAGCCTTCGCACCACTACAAGGTTATTGCCTCGCAAATCGCAGTTCTAAAGGGTTTTTAGATTTCAGTCTTTTTCAACAAAAAAGAATTATTGTTGCTCCCAATAGCATCAGCTATAGTTTAGCTGTACACTATTTCCGTATCTTTCAAATTTGACAGTCTTACGAGGTACAGAAAGAACAACAAATCTTTACTTGAGGAAATAAATTGCCATCCCTGATTCAAGTCCTGGCAACTGGCAATCGTTTAGTTATTTTTTTTTTTTTTTTTTACTTAACAAGGATACTAAGCATGTATACTGGCTTCTATATTGCTCCTGATTCCAATTTCTCAGATGGATTGGTTATGAGGGTATGATGGAGTTATTTAAGTGAGTGGGGTTAAAGCAAGAGCACACTGAAAGGAAAAAATAAAACTCAAAAAGGGAGAAAAAACAAAAATCTCCAACGACGACGATACGACAACGAAACGAATGACCCCTTTTGAACTGGGTTGGGCGAATATAATAGAATCGATGTTAATATATTTATACACGTTTATTCAGTATATCCACATGCAGAGCACAGCCCAGGCCCACATACGATATTCGACTGCTGCAATGAATGATGAATGTGCAATCTATTGAGAAATCAGCAGGGAGCTCCTATATTGAGAAGAATCCAGGAAACGAGGGTAGATTTTTGGTTATATCCTTTATCCATCCCCCACTATCATCACTCGAAAAGCAACCAAGGCACTTCGCGGTAACAAAAAGCATGGATGAAAGCTAAAACGAAATTTTGAGCGGCGCGGCGCGCAGATGGGCTTGCAAACCTGCATGAAACTATGCCATAGTTATATTTCTGATGTTTGGTTCTTGAATCTGGGACTTGCAACTATAATCGGCACATGGATGTGAAGGGATT
The DNA here is from genome assembly GCA_947049315.1 of Epistrophella euchroma. Classification (NCBI taxonomy): domain Eukaryota; kingdom Metazoa; phylum Arthropoda; class Insecta; order Diptera; family Syrphidae; genus Epistrophella; species Epistrophella euchroma. The sequence continues at coordinate 60,834,843 of OX346248.1, forward strand.
CTTTTGGTAAGGTTTTTTTGATTCTTTCTTGGCTGCGGTATAGCAAGGGATGAAATCATGTTGGTCTCTTTTTTTTAAATATTGTTTTCCGAAAAAGCTTAGATGATGTATGGGAATTGAAGTTGGACGACAAATATGAACCTTGACGTTGGCCAAAAGACAGAATTATATAGACATAGAGAAAACTCAAGAGCCAGGTGCGTAATGCAGAAGAGTTAGAGTTTTTACAAAAAAAAACTTTATGTCGTATTCAATTGGTTATCTAGAATAACTCTTTGATAAGACTTCAATTCTCAAATTCAATCAAGTTATCAAAAAGTAGGTCTATTGGATTAAACGTTGATAAAGGCGTTTTTATTGAGAGGTTTATAATGTTCGAGCCTTTGGATCTTTTTTTTTACCTTAGATTTTTTAAACTTTGAATTTATGTTTCCTCTCATTTTCAGAGTTCAAAATAATATGTCAAATTTAGTACAAAAACGACCATTTTTCGGAGGCTTCTCGATTCACGCCTGGAAAAACAATCCAGTTTTCAAAAAGGCGCTGGCAAGTTTTTCATAGTTACTAACAAGGGTCTAACAAGGGTTAATATAGGCATTCATTAGGAACTCACCAGTTATGAACCCTTTTGCCTCGTCAGTTAAATTCTGCCTAAGACCTGACTAGTAAAGACTAGATTTGTTACACATATTTCGTTTTACAATGTATGTGTGTATGTTCAGTGAGGCTGTTTGAAACAGTTTGGAAAGTATGTGTGTATGTTCAGTGAGGCTGTTCGAAGAACAAAGAACAAGTTCAATGAGAAATTTTATGTTCTAAACTGTTCTGGCTTGCTGTTCAGTGAGTCTGTTTGCACAAAAGTAGATGATTTATAAACAAGTCAATTGTTGTTTACACATCCTTTGATTTTAAAATCGACTGTTAAGATATTTTTGATGTCAGGTCCTTGGAGGCTCTTATTTTATTTATTAAGGTTCTCGAGGTATTCTAGTTTTCAAAGCCGATTTTTTTTAAAGGACCAAATAAATTGGGAAGTGCTGAAAAATTCCATTGTGTTTTTTTTTTTTTTTTAATATCAAAAATCACGGATTTTCTTAAGAAAAATAATTGCTCTCGAAATTTTCATTGAAAAACGGTATGGGCAAACCCTCTTTTTTGGAGCTCGACTTTTTTTTTCACGAGATTAATACTTGCGCGTCATAGAGCAAGTAAAAATCGGAGATACATTTCAGTCCCACATATTATCTAGCACTCGCTAAAAAAAAAGTTAGTAGCAATAGATAATCTTGTTTGACCGATCACTCATACCGATATAAATTCGTTCCCGAAATCAAAAGGCATAATAAATACAACTTTTTGTTCCAGTTGCATAAGAATACCAAGTAGGTACTTTTGCAATAATTGTGAAAGAAAGATGAATGTTTAGCTAGCTAGTTTATAGCCTGGGAAGTAGGGTTGCCATCTTATATCATATTATATCATTTATTTGCCGTAAAACGCGTAAAATGACTTAAGAACCGATAATATATGCGGTGTTTCAGTAAAACGACTATTGTTAGAAATGTTAAGTGTTGTAATTTTACTTAAACTTCAATTGTCGTTCCTAGAGTCGCCATTAGTTTTGTTTTTGTACTACGACAACCGTAAAAATCAAAGATAATTAGACAAAAAAAAAAACTTTAAAAAAAGGTGAAAAAGCTGAACATTACTATGTCTTTAGCATTTCTTAAAAAATATCCTTAAATTGAACCAGAGCTAAAGTTTTTAGAGGATGAAATTGTGTTTTTTTATTAATTACTCTGAAACTTCAGTTTTTTTTTTTTTTAAATACAGTACCACCTCTCTAATTCGAATGCTCTACTAATTCTTTTAATTCGAACACTTGCTAAAATTGATACTCTGTAATTTAAATTTTCTCCATTGATCTTTGCTGAGTTATGGCTTCTCACTTACAGAGTTAAAATAATGTTCATATAGAAATATTAGGACTAAAGATTTTTTCGATAAAAACGTGTTGATTCTAGTTCAATTTAAGCTGTAAGTTGATTTTTGTATGAAAGACTGCGTGCAGTACAATATTTTTTGTGTTAACCGGCTTTCTGATTGATTTGTTACCTTTTCCGTAGCCAAGTGCAGGAGGTGAAAGGAAAAATAGTACACAAAAAAATGTAACTGATTTAAAAAAAAAAAGTGATGGTCTTCGAGATATTTGAGAAAAACAGCTGAATAAATAATTTCACCCCTCATATAAATTATAGCGTTGGTGTAACGTCAAACGCTATCAATTAAACCAATTCTGAGTAAGGCCAAGCTCACACTTCGCAATTATTAAGTTGCTGGCATATATCATAGACCTTCACTATTCAAAATGCAACTTAATATCCTATACTATGAGCATTGTTTATCTATTTTTGATGAAATTATTTTAGTTTCTTATGTTTTATTCACAAATACAACAGAAATGGCAGGATGTGATTGGAAAAAGAGAGCTAGTACCGTGTGGGGGGGGGGGGGGGGGGTCAGGAAGAGTGAAGATAAAGATAGAAAAATAGTTCACAACAGGAACAGGATGAGGGTGACTATAAGAAAAGAAAGAAGGACACACACCAAAAAAAGAAAGAAAAAAAAAATGGTGATTAACGTAACGTTGAATCGTTTGCAGCAATATTATTTCGTTGCTGTGTTATCTGCCTTAGTTTTTTGTTCTCGTTCTCCCTTTTCCGTGTTTCTTCTTGATGGGGTTTTTCTGTGTACGGCCCTAATACCGCACAGTATTTGTGTGGTTTTATCATTTTGATAGCAGCAGTAGCAGGAGCAGCAGCAACAGCAGCAGCAGTAGCAGTATTATAGTGGACGAAACTCCTTTTGTATATTCGTATATGAAAAGGCAACAGCAATGTTGGAGGGAAAAAAATGTAATTTGCTGATTCCGCAGATTTCAATCTGGTTCGGTTTGTTAAAAGAGTAGATGAGGTTGCTTTTTTTTTCTTTCTTTTTTGTTTGGTTCTACCTTTTTGTTTCAATGGTATCTCGTTTCCGTTCCGTATATATGTAGGAAGGTATATGTGTATGTAGGTATGTATGTTTTTAGGTAGATATAGTTCTGGATTAGATTGGTGTTTGGTTTGTGACCGAAATGTTGGTAATTTTGGCAAAGTTTAAAAACAGATAACCACCATCCACAGTGTTGTAAGGGTCATACCTACCTACTTCACAAACTTTGATTATTCTACAAAAGATTGGTGGAGATATTATCTTATAAACATTAAAAGTCGGTTGGTGAAGTGCCCCTTATAACTCACAAGGTATTGAATTCAATCTTAAAATGTACATGGGTAGGTACATATTCTCACATAAACAATATACCAAGGGATGATAAACTTGGAAACTTTTCATCAAGCACGTATCTATTCAATATTCCGCCCATCAGAGAATAAAAAGGCCCTTGTCATAGAATTTGGGATGGTGGTGTTGGAATTTTTGGATATTTGGTGATTTTTTTTTTTTTATTACATTTGGTAGAAATGTTTAACACGAAAAGTTCCTACATACATCATGTTTTTTCGACCTTGGGAGTGGTAACATTTTTAAACACCTTCTTCAATTTAATGGATTTAGATTTTTACACGCCTGAAAAAATGGCAAGTTTCTATTTAGTTTGGGGCCCTGTAAAGTTTTCACCAGGGAAAAACTAGACGAAGAAAACTTGTCAATTACTTGTAAGGCCTCTACTACTTAAACTTGTTGTACAAGTTTTTCTGCTTGAAAAATCAATCTGGTTTTTAATGAGGCCGTATAAAGTTTTACATAAATATGTATAAACTAATAAGGGTCTAGCAAGGGTTATTATCGAAATTAGTTTGAAGCTTGACAATTATTTTTAAAAATCTGAGACGTTTCTTTTTAATTGCAATTTTTTGTTTTTACCTCATTTCACCCTATACATAAATACAGTGAAAGCTCCTTTTGCGGAAAATTTTCTTAAGCGAACAAATTCTCACGACCGTGGATCTTGGATTTAAATTCCATACATTTTATGATCCCTTAAGCGGACACTTCCTTCCCCGTACGCGGACAAGAATATCAGGCGTGACTTGTTAAATTGAATTCTCTTAGGCGAACAAAAGAAAATAGCAACAGAATATCGAAAGACCAAGTTTCGAAAAACAATTGTTCTAAGACAAAGCTTCTGGGACACCCTGTATACCAGAATTCGGCTATATTTATGAGAAATCGTTTTGGGGGCCTTTGCTTTGATAAAATGCAGTAGCAATTATTTACGTTGGCGGTTCGTATATCCCCACTTAAATTGTAAGAACGGCTCATTAGTTTAAAAAGTCCATTTCGGATTATTGGTCAGCATTTGTATGGTCTTTTTCCTGTGTCAAAATATTAGTTTCTGGCCTTTTTGTAAGTTCATCAGCCTATGACTTCGTTTAACGGAGAAAAAATTAAAATTGCGCTATGGCGCAAAGTCGCTAGTACAATTCGCTATTTTAACTAATTAAATTGAAAAGAAATCGTCCGCAGCATTCTTGGATACATGATGTTTTTCGAACCTTTGTCTTTCGATACTTTGTCTTCCGGAACTTTGTCTTTCGTAACTTTGTCTTCCGGAACTTTGTCTTTTCGAAACTTTGTCTTTTCGAACCTTTGTCTTTCGGTACTTTGTCTTTTCGAAACTTTATTTTTCGAACTTTCGTTCTTCAAACCATTGCCTTTCGAGACTTTATCTTTCTAAACTCTGAACGGATTCCCGGACAAAAAAATTTGTTAAGTGTGTTTTAACCCTTACCCGCCTGGAAAAACAATCCAGTTTTCAATAAGGCGCTGGCAAGTTTTTCATAGTTACTAACAAGAATCTAACAAGGGTTAATATAGGCATTCGCTAGGCCTCCACCAGTTATGAACTCTTTTGCCTCGTCAGTTAAATTCTGCCTAAGCCCTGACTAGTAAAGACTAGATTTGTTCCACATATTTCGTTTTACATGGTTTTCCTATAATATATTAATAATATTTTAATGTAGATAGATATCCAGTTCCTCGTGTGTTTGTCGTGTGCAGTCCAGTCCATGTCCATGGAAGGATGGCTCCTTGCGGAATATCATCGACTTTGTGTACTTGTCCTAGATGATAAAATTCAGTTATTTCCCAATCGATGAGGAGCAACATTTTACTTTGGTGTATGTTTATTGAGGCTGTTCGAAACAGTTTAGAACAGAAAAGAACAAGTTCAATGAGAAATTTTTTGTTCTAAACTGTTATGGCTTGCTGTTCAGTGAGTCTGTTTGTACTTGCTTTTTAGGTAGAACAACTGAGAACAGATTTCTGAGAAATGTCAAAATCAGTTGTGGTTCTGTCTTTTTCTGTTTTGTCTGCAGTTGCGATTTTACTATTTTACACACTGATTTCCAATCATAATTTGAAATTTGCAGAGTTAATTAACACACAAAGATTTTTATTACGATATACATATGCTTTTATTAATTTGCGTAAAATGATTTCAAATAGGTAGTTACCATGAAGAACCTCACCAGTACTTTATTAAATAAATGTTCTCAGCGAGGCACTAATAGGGGTCTGTCTTGTTTTTCTCGTCCATGTTTTCTTTGCCGAAAACCTGCCAGGGCCTCGCTTAAACTTGCCAAAAACTTGCCATTTTTCCAGGCGGGTATTTTCAACAATTCTTTTCCATATCTTTTTTTGCATTAAAAACTTTCCCGTTGGTTCACAGCGACAAAATATCCCATGTCATCAAATCACTGTCACGTTAATTTGAATAAATTTCATGGCCTGCAGGTGCAAACATTTTTCATGATGCCACTATATAATATGCATTTCCATTTACATAACTATTTTATATTTTTTCTCTTGGAAGGGCAAAATTCCTTAGACGGACAAAAGTGTTGCGACCGCCGCGCCGCTGTCCGGCTAAGGGAGCTCTCACTGTAGTAACATTTTGAAATAAAAAATATTCCGCAGGCCATCTCTCTGAAAAAAAAAACCTTTCAAAGACAAATACATTGGCGCAAAATTTTAAACAGACTGATGTTAAGTTATTAGCATGATATTACTTAACAATTTTCTAACTTTAAAAGTCTTTACTAAAATATTCTTAGTTTTAAACACTTTTTAACTGGTATCATACTAAACCTATTTTTCTAGCTGAACACGCCTAAAACAGTGACGGTTCAATCCATTTTTTCAATTTTAGCTGCCAAAGTGACACTTGGATTTAGTATGATACTAAAAAAATAAAATGGAGATTTGGCAATTTTAACTTTAGTAAAATTTTAACAAGATAATACGATGCTAACCCGTTAAAAATGTGGAAAAGCCTGTTTTTAACGTAACATCATATTAAAAATGCTTTAACGTCATACTAAATCGTCTAAAATTTTGCGCCATTTTTTTTTAAGTTGGAACCACTTTATTGTGTGTACCCCATTTCACCCTATAAATAGGAAAATTGAAAAAAAAGATATATTATGTATTAAGAGTAACATTTTAAACACAAAAAAATGAAATCGTAGATATTTATGTGGTTTCTGAGATAAGCCCAAACAAACAAAACCACAAAGTTAGAGTGGATTAATATACATAGGTAATGTTTATACATGTATGTGTACATAATATGGATGTATGTGCATAAAACGAATATAAAATTGAATAAAAACAATGCTTAACTCAAATTTATGGTCCTAAAAAAGTAAAATAATTCGATTTAGTTGTGGATTTTTAATAATAATAGAATAAAAACTTGACCAATGAAAACTGACCAAAGTTTGCTAAATTGTTTTCATTTGAAAACTAACAAATTGAACAAGTTTATTTTAACCTAAACTAAAATTACGACCACATACTAAAATCGATTTAAAACATTTATTTATAGGCACATTGATAAATGTAATTTCAATTTTATCCATTTGAGGATGGTTTGAAATATAATCTGTATCTACCGCGAAAACTAATAAAATTTGGTATTGACATGTACTCGAGTGTGGATATCGGAATTATTTTGAGCACAATCGTTACCTAATTTAATTCAAATGGTAAAGCATGAGAGAGAATGTACAGTAATTTATACATAAGCCGCGTTTTTGAGTGGGAATTATGTAAACCATATAAGGCATTGAGCTAATGTGAACTGATATTTATATCGATTCCCTTGATGATTACCTACTTATTTTTTCATCGCAGAATATCAATTTGTGAAGAGGATAGAGCAGGATTATTTGGCGTTTTCATGTGCTGGAAAAATAAATGATTTTTTTAAATTTGTATTGATAAACACCACCCCACTCTAGCATTTTTTATATCACAAGAACACATTTTTTTCTCACCACCAGCATTTTTGTCATTCAACTGTACCTAACCTATCTATGTATGCATGTATGTATGTGTAACAAGCTTTAGCGAGAAAATTCCCTGTCATCTTGGATATCACATATGAGTCAACTCAAACGCACAAATGATTCATGAATCTTCAGGAATAAATTTTTTCTTTGTTTTCGAAATTTATCTGTATTCTGCTTGGTTCAGATTCAGATTTTATTTTTATTTTGCTGTCTGTAAAAGAAATAAATGTCAACGGACTGCAAACTATCACGTTATCAAACTTTGCTTTGACAGGATACAGTTTATACAGGGTGTTCGGTATAAGGTGCACCAAAAGACTAGAGCGAGTAGGTTGGGTAAAGACAAGAAAAAAATCGTATGGGAGGGGGGGGGGGTCTATTTTGTTGTTCCAAAGATTCTATTTCTATTCTATTAAGCAGTAAAGTAGATATACCGTTTGAAAAACATTAAGGCATCTGGTATTAAGTTTTTGACTGGAGCCTCAAATATCAAAAACAAAAATATTACTTAATAACGTAAAATTTTGAAATAAATTACTTTGAACAACATTTTTTTTTCATAACTTTTTCAAAATTTTGAGTTTGAAAATTAATTTTTCAAAAACTATTCCTTCAAATTATTTGAATTAAAAAGAAAATAAAAGAATGAGCTAATGGCTTTTAAAAAAGTATAGCATGACATTGTAGGTGTTGCCATTGTTTATTAATAATTTTTTTTAGTATTCCAAGTCGATTTTTTAGAAAATTGTCCCTCCCGCATTAAGGGGGGGAAATATACCCCCCTCCCATACGATTTTTTTCTTTCGTCCTAGCTTTTTAGTGCACCTTATACCGAACACCCTGTATATTGAGCGCCACTTATGAATCAGAAAAAATTAATTAAAATCTGAACTTATAGCTGCGAAAACCAGTTTAAGCAGAGAAGGGTAAGATGACTTAATCTGCGGTGCAGTTATGTTATTTTTTTTGTTATTTTATGCGAATTTGCTTTTTATGCAGTGAGAGTTTTTTTTTTTTTATTTTAAGTATTCGCTGATAAATAGGTCATAAATAATCACATATTATTCTGAAACCGTGGTGTAATATGGTTAGTGCACAGGAATTTTATGTTTGAGGTCTGGGAATCCCAGCATCTTTTACCTAACAGAGCATTAGTCTACACTAGTCGAAAAAATTAAGGGAACAACAAAAATTCACTATTTTTAAGTGTTTTTTGAAGAGCTGTATCTCTGTGGAATGTGGTCGTCGATTTGGTTGTTCGGGGCATTTTTGCACGAATTAACACTGCATATTTCACAAATAAGCGTGCATTTAAGCCCAGCTTTTCGACAGCCACAAGCAATTCCACAGCCTGTTTTGCATTTGCATGAAATCGTTTGTAAAATTTTGTTCTCAAGCTTATACCAAGAATGCTAGTTAACAACTGAATTTAAAAAAATTCCGCTAGTGTGGGGACAGCTATTCACAAGGCCTACCGTACTTATTTTATTCCGATCGCAAGATAAATTGAAGAGAAGCGAGCATTTGTAGAGACCCCCACCGCAAGGTTACCGTTCAAAGGCGCGCTAAGAGAGCCAAATAGCGTCGTTGCCAGTTGGGAAGTCAATCGTCAGAAAGTCCGAATAACGCTAATCTGGCAGCTCTGATCCCAGAAGCCAAACTGCGTCAAAAAATTCTGTACTTCATTTTTTTTTTCGATAAAAAACCTAGATTGATCGGGCTATTTAATGTCGCCATTTTTATTTGCTCTTTAGATTTTTCTTTGCCGTAAGATTAAGAAAAGGTCAATAAAGCGACTTTTTAATAACTTTTAGTAAATCTTTTACTAATTTACAAATATTGATTTGAAGGACTTAATTTAGGCCGTGTGTGAATTGGCTTAAAATCGCGTTAAATTTTATCCGAAGATTAATTTTTGACACTATTGAGGTGAATCTGTACGTAGAAATGTCAAAATTTAATCTAGGATAAAATTTAATCGACATTTTAAACGAATTCGCACACGGCCTTAGTAAGAAATTTTAAAGAGCTATAGACCAGCATTACATATGTATGTAAAATTTCAAATTGATCCATTGAACGGTTTTCACGTTCTTAATGATCAAAGTCGTACAAACCAATTAAATGAACAAATTGTATGGTTTTCATAAACCTTTTTTAAATCGTCATCAAAATGGAAATTTTCTTTAAAAAAATCGACTTGAAATGGAAACAAAAATATAAACACAGAACGGCAAAATTTACAATGTCATGCTGAATGTACTTTTTCAAAGCCATCTATCCATTCTTTTATCTTGATTTTAATTTTCAAAGTTTTTGAAAAATTAATTTTCAAAATTTTTAAAAAAATGTGTTCAAACTATTTTTTTTTTTTCAAAACTTTGTATTTTTGTTTTTATTACCTACTCGATGCTCCTATCATTTTTTAGTCAAACACTGAAAAACAAAAGGCTTAGCTTAAACATGATTTTTTTTTATTTTCAATTTTCTGAAAAAAAAACTAAGACATTTAAGAATTTGGTTTTAATTACTTGCCTTAAAAATTTTTCTGCCTCCTCGCCAAGTCTAAAGAGGATTTTTTTTTGCAACCGTTTACCTAACAATAATAAATAAACGGTTCTTTTACAACTGACAACTCTCAAAAATATTATTTTGACGTCATATATTCAAATACGTCAACAAAAAAATTTTACAATTTTTTTTTATAAACAAGTATTTTCAATTTTGTCAGTATATATGCGCTCAGTAATTTTCCTCCGTCAACTTGAAAGAGCAGAAGCATTTAATATAAACAAGATTCCTTAAAAACACTCTCTTTCTTATTTGATTCACTGCGACAAAAAATAGTCGAGCAACGAATCCAACAAATTCCTTCCTCAGTTTTTTTTTTACAGCAAAACTGAAAAATTTTTGTGAGGAATTGTGTTTATATTTCTGAGAATATATGGATTCCTCCGAGTTCTTTGAAATATAAACTGGCAAAATTTCGAGCTTTTTGCCAACTTAAAGTGTCAACATTTTTAAATATCGTATCACATTTGATCAGATTTGATCTAAAAATAGTTTTTAATGCAAACATTTAATCAAATAATCCTTTTGGGACATTGTGCAACATTTTGGACTTGTTTTTCTAAATTTGGAACACATGCACTCATAAGTCAAAGTACACATTTAAGAACATATTTTTAAGCAATTTCAAACGTTAGTTTAAATGAATTTTTAGTGTTTTTTTATGAATTTTAAATTTTCGTATTTCATGTATTCTGATGCCTGCATTTTTGATACAAAAAAAAAAAAAAATAGGCATTACCTAATCACTGAATTTTGCTTCCACAAATCTACAAGAGTACCTTATATGCTTGTATTAGAAGATTTTGGCGAGTATTTTCTCAAATTTCTTGTTTCTAATTTTCAAAAGTTCATATCCCAATTTGTGAAATTTGTTCAACATGTCGACATAGTCAATTTTCTTCTACCTATTTAAAGAAATCAATTGATTGCAAAAAAAAAAAAACTCATCTCCCTACCACCCTCTATTGAGAAAATGGATCTTCTTTCATTCTTTGCTTGTAAACTAGCTCTGGCATTATTGTTTTTCAATATAGTATCCCCCTCAATTTAAAAAGCTAATCTAATCCATAACCTTAAGTCGTATATCATTAAATTTATACAACATGCTTTCGTTCTTTGTTTGGTTTCCTGTCAATGTGACATTAGCTATTCTCAACATTTAACTCAGTCAATTTATTCTGAGTTTATGATCATGCTGTGAACGAAAAAATTATTATTATTATTTTTTTTTTTGATAACTAGTTAAAGACCTATCCTGAAATTCACAACCATCTATTATTGTAAGGTTATGCATCAGTACAACAACAATGAATTTAACAATTAAAGTTTCATGAAACATAAAAGATAAACCTGCGCTACAAAAAAAACTCCTTCTACATACCCATCAGGTACAATACATACAACAAGAGAAACACAAAATCGCAATTGTATTCCACTTCGTTTCAGAAGAGTAAAACGATGGAAAACCCAAAAGCGAATAATAGAGAGTTTTTGCTTTTGTTCGAGTACACCCACATCGAGCCCTTCACATACATACACAAATCCAAAACCCCAGTGTTTGAGTATACCTTTTCTTGCATGTTTTATATTTCTATATCTACTAAAGTTGCTATTCTGCAAAATGAAAACACAGAGATTTTTCCAAAATAGCAATTTTTGAAGGAAAAGTAAATTTTTTCACCATTTAAATCGAAAAGTTTATCATCCCTCATTCAAGGTATTCAAATCCATATGAACAGAGCAGAACAAAACAGAACAAACAGAAAAAAAAAAAGAAATACAAAGCCCAGCCAATGGAAATTCAGGGTTGGGAAAAATGTGCGGGGGTGCCAAAATTTACTCCCGTCATTCGTGTCGGTCGTAGGTAACTTTAGGAGCACAAGAATTCAGCCCAGTTGAAACAAAATCAATAGCCTTCAGACACAAAGCTTAAAGCTAATAAATACCTCTGATGATATGCTTGCTTTAAAGCATTACCTACATTTTACAGTTTGCTTATTTTAGTCCTTGGAGCTTGGTGGGGCATAAAAATCAGAAGAAAACAAAAAAAAAAAAAAAAAAAAAACTCGATTAAGTACACTCATGCCAATATTCATCTCTAGGATATATTTTATGCGGTAACCTTCACAAGCAGAGGGACATAATAAAGAAAACGGATATTTATCAATATGGTAAACAGGCATAGTGTTGCCGCGCAATGTGAATTTATAAGTGTACCCAATGGACTTGTTAACGTATTCTACATTTTATTTATGTAATTCTTTATTAAAATTTATAATATTTATCAGTGTAATCAGAAAACTGAAGCAACGTTAAATGAGTTCTTTGATCCTGAAAATAAACATAAAATAGAAGATTCAAAAGGTTACCCTTCTACCGCTATCGCCATTTGATTTCATATAAAAATTTGAAGCAGAACTACGACAAGATATTTATCTAGTAATTTCCAAGTTTCATTGAACTCGAAATCCAGGCGATGCGGTAACCCTGGACAGACATTTCCCTTAAAAACGAGATATGAGGTGGAAGAATAACTGTCAACAAAGATGGGTATAACATATTTTTTCTTTCATGATATACCTGCTCGTAAAATAATGCGACAAGCATAAATTCCTCGGATGGTACCCTAGTCAATATCAATATTTTTATTTCCATCAGTAGACTACCGTTTAAAGTCCCACAGTGACTTTGTTTAACATTTTTGGTTGCAAAAAATGTAATAACAAAAATAAGAATAACGTTTTTGGTATTATGGACAGTAAATTTTAAAGTGATCAATCGTCTCGTGAGTCGTTAACAATATCGTACAAAATTTTCTTCGTGTAAAGTCACAATCACATGATTTTATCGAGCGATTTATCAATCATTGGCCGCGTTCGGCAATCTGATAGGCTATCTGAGATGTTTTCGAACGAAAAAGCAGAATATGTCAAAATAGCTGACAAAAGTTTAATTTTTCACACGAATATTTAGTTAATTGCATTCCATACATACTGAAATGCATTATATGGAATTTTTATAATATTTATATAATATTCCATGACAAACAACTAAAAACCAAGAATAAACGACGCGACACCAGCAAACCAAAAGTCAATTGCAAAATAATCAGCTGTTGCTCAAATTGCCCATCGGATAGTTTAATATACCAAATATACAGCTGTTTGGTTCATCAGCTGAATTTTCCTAGGGGATTACAACAACACAAACCTGTCCCGGATAGCTTTGGATTGCCAGCCGAAGGGGCCCATTGTACCGCCCACTCTATTTCCATATTGATTTAATAGTTCAAGCATCTAATTGACTTTTATTACATACTTTAACCCTCGTCCAAAAAAAAAAAAAATGTAGTGTAAGATGAGCTTAGCTCCTAAACTGGGCCTTGTAGTTTTTTTTTTTTTTTTTTATAAAAGAAGAAGAAACGTTTTAAGAAACCGAAATGTATGAGCCGCCATAACAAAGTAACAAAGAAAGATATCAAATTAAATTAAATTTTCCTCAATTGAAGTAATAAAATTGGTAATAAAATTTGGTCAAAACGAACCACTGTCAACAACACCACCCATAATGATAGAACCAAAAACTCTAGTAATGCAAATAAAAAATTTAAAATAAATTCCTATAACAACTGTGCATGGAATTCAATTGTAATGTTAGTGTGAAGGTATGAAAAAGTTAGTTTGGTAGATGATTTTCCTTGTCAGCTTATCTGGCTTTTCACATTCCTTTCTAAGAGCCTTTTTCACTTCCGCCTTTAGGTTATTTTTTTATTTGTTGTTGTTGTCAAATTCTATAGTCAATCTATGAAGTATCTTTAGGTATGAAATGGTGACATTATTCCTGTGCAATTGCATGTGTGAATTCGACCATTATGAAATCATTGGGACCAGAATTGATCAAACAGAGTCGGAACTCAGGAAGCGGAAACAGAAAAAGATAGAACAAAAAAAAAAAAAAACAAACAGACAAAACCTAGTAACAGTAGAGCAAAAGAGGAGAGTAAAATTGATTTTTGGATTGGCAACAATGGATGCGCGCATTGTCAAACAGTAGAAAGAGAATGAGATTGCAATCCCCAGCCAAGCAAAAGCAAGTGAAAATTCGAATCCTCCTTGATTTGTTTTCGAGCATATCCATCCAGCCCGATTGGCTTTAGGCATTAACAGCAGGTGATAAACCAAACACCGGAACGGTTTTCTTTTTTTTTTTTTTTTTGTTTGTGCTCTGGACTTTTGAATGCTCCTCTTTCCCTATATACAGAAAAAATAGTGTGAAGAGTTTTTATAGTCCTTAATTGAAAACAATAATTTTTCCAACTCAATGTACAAGCATCACAAAGTTGATATCAATTATTGAACTTGTGATTGTCTATTATTCATTTTTTTTCTGAATTTATTTGTTATTTAATAACTTGGGGTATAGAATGATGGGAAATTTAATGGATTTTTTTTGTTAGAATCATTTTTTTTTTAAATATCAGAACATCGAGATAAGAGAAGATAAATATTAAGATGATTCATGTTAAATGTACCATTTTTTATTTTTAAGAGTTTTAAATTTAAATTTATGACTTTCCAAAGTAAACCTAGACAGCTCAAACTGCGAGTATATACCTAACATAAGGCATTTGAAAGCCCTAAACAGAAATATAAAAATTAAAGCTCATTTCTTGTATCTCAAAATAGTTTTAAAAAAACACTCGATTAAAATTATAATGAGGTGTACTCGAACTTTAACCAGATTTGCAAATTTCGGCATGTTTGGACTTTAATTAAAACAATATAAAGAAACTATGAATAAATTAATTTTAATTCAAATATATTTTATCAATTTTATTTTATTTACAGGTCCAGAAGACGTGCTTAAATTTCTCGGAAATGACACCATTTTGGATCACTTTAAACTTGTAACAAAAGATGGAAACAGTTTACTTGTTGGTGCTAGGTAAGAACTTATTTTCAAACTATATTTTATTAATTTAATAAATTTAAATATACGATTTTTAATTTTTTTTATTTTTTTATTTTAGGAATGTTGTGTATAATTTGAGTATACACGATTTAACAGAACAACAAAGGCTCCTGTGGTCTTCTCCAGAAAACGACGTTAAGATGTGTGTAATGAAAGGAAAAGATGAGGTAATTTAAGTTGATTTTCTTTAAAAAATATAATTTTATTACCATTCGAACTTTTTGTAGAAGATTTTTGAACTTTTAATCCAACCAGAATGCAGATGCTATCAGCTCACTAGTAAAGCCAATTTTTTTTACGCTGTCTAAAGTGTTTATATATCCTTATGAGCTTAAAGAAATATGTACATGATTTCATGGTATTAATGTTCTTTCACACTCGATTCAGTTTGCAGGTCCACTCAAAAAACACAAATCCAATGGCCCTGATAATATTTTACCTACTGTTCTAAAGAATTTTTCCAATCAGGCAAAAAAACCTCCCCTACCTGAAGCGTCTAATCCCTTAAATTTTCAAATCTCCAGATTTAAAACTTCCAAGCTATCTATTGTCGTTAAATCCGAACCTATAAACTCTCCCAACAGATAGGATAGAAACAACAAAGGCAAAACAATGACGTTCCATCGTTTTAGCCCTTAGTTTTTTACTAACCATGACCTTCTATGAAGTGTTAAGACTTTCTTCTCCCATGAAAGAAATTTGCCTTCCTAATTTGACCTTTAAGATTAACATTCTTTCAAAATTTGAGTTTACATCCAAAATTATTAACAGCTGAACGGAGTTGTTTACTTTCACACGACTCGGACGGTATTTGGTCATTTTTTTATTGAGAGGTGTACGTTTTAAAATATAAACTGAACCTGAACACTTTCTTCTTCACCCCTCATGATTTGATTTAAAAAATAAATTAAATAAATTTGATGGCACAACAGCTCATGAAGAACTTGGGCCTAGTGACTTACAACTCTCAACCATTCCTGTGTGTGTGGCTGCAGGAATGAAGGGGACCTATAGTTTTTTGCCGAATCCGAACGGCTAATGTGAGTGGCACTTTTCTATGACAAGCGATGCTCTTGGAGGTTTTGTCAATTCCTCGCAAGAGGCAGAAGCCGTTTTTGCTTTAAAAATTATTAGGTGACGTAGCATGATAGTCCATTGCACTAACCATCACGCCACGGCTACTACCATGATTTGATTTATTATTTTAAATAATTTCAATATATTTTTTAAATAATTTTGTATATCGTTATAACTTGGATATGATATGAATGTAAGTTTTAATATATACATTTTAAATTTGCATTACAGGAGGCCTGCCAAAACTATATCCGAATATTGGTGGTGACATCGCCCGGTAGATTACTTGTTTGCGGCACAAATTCATTTCGACCTGAATGCACCTCATATGTCATAAATGCAAACAATTACTCCCTCGAGGCGACGAAAAGTGGACAAGCAGTTTGTCCCTACGACCCAAAACACAATTCAACATCAGTTTTTGCGGGTATATTTTTTTAAATTGGAATAAAAAAAAAATAATTTGTTATGTGTAAATTTAGTTAAAGAAAAAATAAACAATTACATATGTTTCGGTCGGCATACTGTCTGTTTCAGCGAAATATATGTACATATTTCATTATAATTAATTAAATAAATTATTTTGTATATTTTAGATAACGAACTTTATACGGGCACTGTGGCCGATTTCAGTGGAAGTGATCCTATTATCTACCGAGAACCACTACAGACTGAACAATATGATAGCTTAAGTTTAAATGGTAAGAGATATACATACAATATTAATGTGTATATTTTTTTTTTATTTTTCGTTTATCATTAATAATTCTCAAATTTATTTTATTCTAGCACCAAATTTTGTGAGTTCGTTTACACAGGGTGATTTTGTGTATTTCTTCTTTCGAGAAACAGCTGTAGAATATATTAACTGCGGGAAGGTAGTAACAAACAATATAATTTTTCTCTACCGAAAGAGAATTCAAGTTATTTTTTTTTTCTTTCATTTTTCAGGCTATCTATTCTCGTGTGGCAAGAGTATGCAAATGGGATAAAGGAGGTCCCCATCGTTTTCGTAATCGATGGACATCTTTTCTCAAATCTAGACTGAATTGCTCAATACCAGGGGACTATCCGTTCTATTTCAATGAAATTCGTAAGTAATCCTAATAGAATATTTAAATATCAATTTTAAGATAAATTCAGAAATTTTAGAACATTTAAGGAAAATTGCTTTAGAGAATTATTGGGAGTTTTAATAAAAAAAATTTAAGAAAATGAAATGAACAAGTATTGCAAATCTGGTAAAAAATCAATTAAGACTTAACGAATAAAATTTGGGGAGAGTTCTTGAAACACCTCTCAGAACAGTTCTCCGAAATACTAAAATATGCACACGTTGAAATGTCCATTTGGGAAATTTGAGCGTTCGTTTGTTGTCTGCTCTTGCGATTGCGATAAATTTATATCGCAAGAGCAGACGGAAATTCGATGGTGTATATGTCTGTGCGTCTAGGTGTACACCGACTTAATGTTTAGGCTCAAGTCGGTGTATTTTAATGTGTCTCCATTAAACGATTTAATTTTTTCTCTTTAAACTTTCTTGTAAACGGCTCTAACGAGTTATATTCAACTTCATATCGTTATTAAATAATCCAATTTGCAATAATACTTGCACTTGTTTTCGAAAGAAAAAAATCATTGAACCACAAGTATGTACAAGTTCGTGTGACCCAGTCGTGTATGTATTTTATTTTTGATTGCTTGATGTCATACACTCCTTTGCGTGTAGCTTAGCTTGATTCAAAGATAACCGCAAAAACGTATTTATCACAGAACACAAACCGCAGTGTCAGTCACTTCCAGTTCCAGTAAACAAATGTAACAAGAATTTGTTCAATTTAAAACTATACAGGTCAACTCATTTCTTTATCCAAAACCAGATTATATACGTTACCGAAGGTTTTTCGATTTTTTAAAGTAGGTAATAGGTACATACATTTTTATGTATTTTTATTAGGTAGATCTATTTTATGTTTAACTCCCCATTGAAAGTTATTGTAATCGGTCCGATTTGTGAAATTGAAAATTTAGACATTTCTCGACGTTTCGAGGTCTTTGGATTCTGATTACATTGTTTTTAGAGAGATGTCTGTGTACGTACGTTCGGAAGCTTTTTTCGCCGACGATATCTCAAGAACGTATAGAGATATCGACTTCAAATAAATTTTATTTTACAGATAATAAGGCCATAACGTGCAGAAAGGATATTCAGAAAAATTCAATTGGCGGTTTTTTTTATTAAAGTAATTTAAAAACAAAAATTGTAAATTGGCTTGTTTCTCGAATATCTCTAGAACAAATAATTGCATCGACTTCGGACTAGTTTCTTTCTATGCATAATGACGTAGTGAAAAATTGGAAGTACTTAAAAAAAATCAACCCACAGCTTTTTTTTTTAATTAAAAAAACCATTAAAAATTGTTAAAAAATGTCGAATATCTTGAGAAGACACAAATATATTAGCTTCAGGTTAATATTATTTAATATACAAAGTTATAGTTGATAATCGGTAGAGTTTGTAAAAAAATTCAACTAAGGTTTTTTTTATTTTGCCAAAAAAAAACTGCTAAAAATTGTTAAAAAATGTTTTTCGGAAATGCCGAAATTTTTCGTGTCGCATATATTTAGAGCAAACAGCCTTCCATTGATTGCACAACTGATAGGTTTTTCGAAGATTTTTAAATGGTAATTTTCTTATAAAAAATAACATCGGGTGTCGAGTTTCAAAGGGGAACCAAGGGGATGTTATCAGTGTGGGTCAAACCCAGCCTCTTTTTTTTTTGTCATGATTTGAAAAAAATTGAATGTACATACATATGTATATATGTATATTATTTTCATTGAAAAGTAGGCTTCATTTTCTATTTTGGGAAAAATCCTAGAAAATGTTAGAACAAAATCCTTTGAATTTCGACATAATTATATTTCTCAAAAAATTCAGCGTAATTTCTTCCAGAACCTGTTTTCAAGACCCTAATTACATACATATCTCTTTAGCTATGAGTTAATTTAGTTAATAAATACATAATATTCTTTAGGCACCAGTTATAGCTATCATTGCAATTCAACATTGAAGTCAAAATCTTTGATTATGTTCATGCCCAAATAAAGCTTATGACAAAAAAATTTCATTTCGGTCCAACCTTTCTCATGAAATGACTTTTAATATTTTAATAATGGTCATTGATAAGGTAGTACAATCATATAAATAATGAAAGTATGTTTATGTTGGACCCAAACGAATTGTTTTTGGCAATAAATATTAATTGAGTTGTCAGCTTTATATTGGCATCTAAACTAATTTTGGTTGTTAAGTGTCCTTTATTTTTCAATGATAAATTTCTATGAAAGCTGGCACCTTATAATTAATTTATTAATTTTGAACCTTAAATTCCTATAAAAACTAATTATATTTAATTCAATAATTTAACAGAGTCAGCAAGTAATCTTGTGGAGGGAAGTTACGGACATTCGAACTCGAAACTGATATATGGAGTTTTTAATACGCCAATCAACTCAATACCAGGATCTGCTGTATGTGCATTTAACTTACAGGTAATTAAAAATATATTTCAAATACAATTTTCAAAAGTATGTAGGTGTATTGATTCAAAGAGTTATTAAATGGACTTCATTCAAATTGAGTTAGTTGTTGAAATGAGTTCTGATAACGTTAGGAATTGTTTTAAATTTGTGCATCCAGGATTCTCTTAGTATTCTGAAGCCTCGAGTACAGGCGTAATCGTTGAATTCATTTACTATTAGAAAAAATAATTCGTCTGCTAATGCAATTTTAAATAATTTAGTTGAAAATTTATCCGTGAAAACATAAAAAAACAGCATAGGGTTTAGATTTAAATAACATTTTTTAGCAATTGAAAATTCAAGAAGACATTTCAATAATATAGAACAGCTATACTTATTTATTAAATCAAATTCAACGAAGGAAATATTATGAATGTTGAAATAGGTACACAAATTCAAAAAATATTGCTAACATTATTTATTCTGTTCTTCTTTTCTTTAAATAATTTATAGGACATTGCGGATACATTTGAAGGCAACTTTAAAGAACAAAGCGGCATCAACTCCAATTGGCTTCCTGTTAATAGTGCAAAGGTATGTTTAAAAAAAAAAAGAATGAGGTTGTGATAAAGATTTTTTAATGTTTTTCTTTTCTCCAAAGGTACCTGATCCTCGACCAGGCTCATGTCATAACGATTCGCGCACGCTTCCAGATTTGACATTGAATTTTATAAAAACTCATTCGCTAATGGACGAGAATGTTCCAGCATTTTTCGGGCAACCGATTTTGGTCAGGACGAGTACTATGTAAGTATATAAAATAATTAGAATGGTTAATAAATAAATTTGGTGACGCAATAGCTCGTGAAGAACCAAGGCCTAGTGACTTACAACTCTCAACCATTTCTGTGTGCATGTTGTTAAGCAGGAATGGAAGGCACCTACAATTTTTTGCCAAATCCAAACGGCTATAAAGAGAGGCACTTTTTTTTATGACAAGAGGATACTCTTGGAAGGTTTGTCACTTCCTTGCAAGAGGGAGTAACCCTGAAAGTTTATTTTTTATTTTTAGGATGTTAAAGTTTATTTTTTAAAGTTTATTTTTTGAAAGTTTATTTTTTATTTTTAGGATGTTAAAAAAAATGTTGTTTTTGTAATTTTGTTTCAAGTTGCTAACGCCCTGAACTTCATAGTGGAATAAATATTTTTAAAGAAAGACTAAAAAATGTAAATGTCACCAACTATCTTAGTAAAAATATAAGCCCATTATAGGCTAAGTTTCTGATTTAGATTTAAATAATATCAAACCCCTCCCGGTTGGCCTCTGTGAAATACATAGCCATAACCTGGCTTAGTATGTTTTTCATGCTTCATTAAAAATTTTTAAAGCTGAGACATTTAGTATATCTGTATATGAATCCCTTCAATTCTGTATCCTGCAATGCAATACAACATTATTTCTCTTTTAACCAAAAAATTTAAATTATCAGTCAAATCATTCGCTGACTTTTATACTATTGAGTTTTTTTTTTGCAAAAGAAATGCAAACGTTCTTTCATATCAAGCCCAACCAGAACTACAGGTTGGGTGGTGCTGGTGACTTTAATTATTCAATTTAAATTTTACCATGAATTCTTTTATTTTCCTCTACTTCTTTTGACGTTATTTTTTGTTTTTTTGTTCCCATTATAGCTATCGTTTTACACAAATAGCTGTGGATGCCCAGATTAAAACTCCTGGAGGCAAAACATACGATGTGATATTTGTTGGAACGGGTAAGACGGATAATTTTGTTTAAATCTTGCTTTGAGTTGTTAACGATTTACATTTAATTTTAATTGCCCTGTGTGTATGAGTGAATTCCTTTTAACTGAATACTCTTGTTGGTTTTTTTTAATTTCTTTCTCTGTTTTTGATTCGTAGACCATGGAAAAATAATTAAATCAGTTAATGCAGAGTCAGCTGATTCGAATAAAAAAGTGTCATCGGTGGTGATTGAGGAAATTGATGTGTTAACGAAAAGCGAACCGATACGAAACTTGGAAATTGTTCGTACTATGCAATATGGTAAGTGTAAATAATATAGTCATTTTGAATTTATGGTATGATTGTAATTCTGGAAAGCTTTTGCTTTTTAATTGTTTTAATTGGCTTGAGTTTTATTTATAAAAATGTGGGGCTTTGCGTGAAGTCGATGTATGAAATGCTTATCCTAGATTATTGCCATAAACGTGGTGTGTGACGCTGGAAAGGATTTCCCCCCTCCGATTGTTGGATTTCTCACATCTTAGAAACTGACAGCTATCAACCTGATTACTGTCAATCGTAATAGTGTATAATGATGTTATGTCGTTTTTCTTTTGCAAATAGGGATTTTGATCCCGGATCACGAATTTTCTTGGCAAAAGAAACGAAGATTGGATTTGGTTTTTGTTTGCAAATGTATGTGTGGGACGTCAAATTTAATTTTGTCAAAAATAATTTTAATTTAATAAAGCACAAAATAATTTTGATAGGTAAAGAATCAAAAACGGAATGCAAATGAAATAGAAAATCACAGAATCACACAAAAGCACAAAATGACGTTTTATAAATAGTGTGTGTGCAAGTGCGTGTTTCATGTAGGTGTAAATCTCTGATCCCGAATTGTCAGGGATTGATTTTTTTTGGTTGAATGTAATGCAAAAACTTGTCCGGGATCAAAATCCCTCACAGGGATCAATTTTTTTTGGCTGAAAGAAAAACGACATTAATAAAATGTTGTGTCAAGCTGCTGAAAAATTCAGATGATTTTTGATTAAAAACCAATTTTGTTTGCCCATTGGAAAGCCAAAATTGTCAAAATAGATTTTTGTACATACTGGATTTATTTTGAACAACTACGTATCAAATAGCACTTTAAAAATATCTGCCATGGTTTTGTAAACGTTTTCTTAAATCTGTTTAACAATCTATGTACATTCTATGCATTTTAAGAATGACCAGAAAAACTTATAAGTGTATCTTAATTAAATCTTTTAGTATACTATTTTTGTATTACACTTAAACTTGTGCGTTCTTTTTTTATTTTCCAGATCAACCCAAGGAAGGTAGCTACGATGATGGAAAGCTTGTAATTATTACCGATAGTCAAGTACTGGCAATTAAATTGCACCGTTGCAACAATGATAAAATAACCAGTTGCAGGTAAAAGTCAAACGCTAATGATTAAAATAGAACCCAGCTCCTTCTTTGCCTTTGTTTATTAGTTTCAAAAAAAAACACACACATTTACCTTAGAATGCAATCTAACAGAAAATATCTACGTTTTTATTATACTTTAGTGAGTGTGTAGCACTTCAGGATCCATACTGTGCATGGGACAAAATTGCTGGCAAATGTCGTTCTCATGGCGCTCCCAGATGGCTGGAGGAAAATTATTTCTATCAAAACGTTGCAACTGGGCAACATGCGGCGTGTCCATCAGGTATGTGTGTTTTGTGTGAAGCTAATATCCTTTACAAGTCTGCTTGGCTTTATACATCTAGACATAGATATGTCTATCAATAACTTGTGTGGGTCCATTTAGCTGCTGCACAAAAAAAAAAAAAAAAATAAAGCATACACATGTGAACATGGGTTAACAAAAAACGTTCCTTCAACATTTTTCACAGGTAAAATTTCATCGAAGGACGCAAATGTTGGAGAGCAAAAAGGCTACAGGGACGATATGGATTTATTGGATTCCCGACGTGCTGGAAAGGATCAAGAAATCATCAATATAATGCAGGACAAAGACTTTGAAGGTAACATCGTGATTTTTTTCTCTATCTCTCTCTCTCTCTCGGCCATACTCTTTTACCGTCTCAACCAGCTTTTATTTTTTAATTTTGTCTTTGATGGATTATGCACCTGGTAGATAGTTGGAATTCGTAACGTAAAGCACAGTCTTTTTGTCTGTACACACATACACTCGATGATTGATGAAGCACATTTCAACGTTTTGTTGTTATTATTTTTTTTTTTTAACTTTTTCCTTTCTTTATTATTGACTTTGACTTTTCTTTGATATCTTGAAAGCTTAAATTATTTGGAATACCTGTTTTAACAAAAAATACTTTTTATAACATTTCATTTGATTTATGTATTTCGATACACACCCTTAAAACTTTATACATATCCATTGATATTTCAATTCAATTTGAATTGCTGAGATAAAAATAGTTGCATTAGTTGTTATAACACCGATTATTGGTTGGTCTTGGACGATTTTGATCGTGGCGAACGTATCATGAACATAAACTTTATTATACAAGCTATACTTTCTGTTCTTAACATCGGTCATCCTGAGAGACTAACAGACCAATGCAAAATCATTATTATAATTTGTAAAATTGGAAATGTTCGTGGTTCCAATATTTTTGGGAAAAAAACCACAGACAAGAATATTGTGTGGTGTGTATCCATCTTAAAGATACATAATTGTTTATTCTTTACAATTATGCCGTGGTTATTCTCGAAGCATGATAATAATTTATTTTCTTTCTTTTTTCTATAATTGGATTAAGACGATATTAAAGTAAACCAAAAATCCTAAGATGGATGTACACCATGATGGTAAGACCCATCATTACCTATGGTGCGGTTGCATGGCATAAAAGAACCGAACTAATCACAACTAGGAGGAAATCCCTAGAAAAAGTACAAAGGCTCGCATGTTTATGCATTACTGGAGCAATGAGGACATGCCCTACAGCAGCAATGGAGGTAATCCTTCACTTGACCCCATTACATGTGGTCATAGAAAGTGCTGCTATGGGAGCCATCTTTAGATTCGCTAAAGATGGTATTGGGACGGGAAAATGTATAGGTCATAGGGAGAGAATTTCGATCTGTAAGTCCACAGTAACAAACCTTCTTGACATTCCAAGAGATGGCATGATTAAGAAATATAATTTCGAGAAAAACTTCCAAACGGAGCTAAGTTGGAAAATAGAGTGGGTAGGGGAATCAGTCAACTACCTTCTTAAAGCTAATGCCATCAAGTGGTACACTGATGGATCGAGAACAACTGTAGGGACTGGCGCAGGAATCTTTGGGCCAAGAACCAAACTTTCCTTACCGATGGGGCAGTCTTGTAGCATTTTCCAAGCGGAAATCAATGCCATAGGAAAATGTGCAGAAAAAATCTCGAAAGGAACTACCGTAACCAAAATATAGCCATTATGTCAGACAGCCAGGCTGCACTTAAAGCACTGAACTCATACACCATTAGTTCTAAACTGGTATGGTATGGGACTGTGTGTGCAGACTAAACGAACTGGGCAAAAACAACAATGTAACACTTCATTGGGTACCAGGCGATGTTGGTGTCCAAGGCAATGAAGAGGCAGACTCCTTAGCAAAAATGAGTGCAAAAACATCCCTTCTGGGTCCAGAGCCCTATTGCGGAATAGGAGAAAACGTGATTAAAAATAAAATCAAAAAACAAGAGGAGGCCAAAAGACTACAAATCTGGAAAGAACTCCCTAAGCTAAAACAGGCAAAACTACTAATTGGAAACTACAACCAAGAACGTTTCATATCCTGGGGGGTCATTCCTTAATTTTCAAAACGATAATCATCAAAACGATTATCGCTGACGTGATCGTCAATAATTTGCTTCACGCAATTTAAACACTATCTCCTCGCCTATCGTTTTTCCAGAGATTCTCAAACCATCATTGAAATGTCATAATAACAATTTGCGTTATTAGAACGAAGTTCTTTAGTGCACGGTTTGTTTGTAAACCAAAGAAATTGGCAGAAATTTATATTAGATGGTGGCGCAATGGAATAGGTACTTGCTTCTTAACCGAAAGGTTCGGCGTTCGATCCCTGCTAGCGAAACGTTTTTTTTTTTTTTTTTTTTAATCATATAATTTGTATTTTTCTCGAATGTTTGTTGTCATTTTGCAAAATAAGTAAATTATTTCACTCATTTAACTATAGTCGCGTACAAACTTACATACAATCATGAAAACAAATGCGAAACGATACATATTTAGTTATCGTCCAAAAGCCATCGTTTTGACGATAGCGTTTTGATGATAATCGACTTACGTGAAGCAAATATTTGATCGTCAAAACGTGATCTCCCAGACGATATGCAATTTTAACGTTACGTGTAGTAGGACTATCGTCGAAACGTTATCGTCGGGTGATAATCGTTTTACGGAACGAGTCCCCTGTATTGGCTTAAGTAGAAACAACCTTTGAATAGTTACGGGTATTCTCACCGGCCACTGCAAGCTAAGGAGACACCTCAGGATCCTTGGCTTAGTAAGCAGTGCCACGTGCAGATTCTGCAACACTGAAGAAGAGACACCGGACCACATTTTAGGTAGTTGTGAAGCAGTTGTGCAGCAAAGACATAGATATCTGGGTCGCCACCAGATAGAGGAGAGTAAAATACCCTCTTTAAAAATACTCCAAATACTTACCTCCATATTATTCACTCGATACATCCAGATGTAAACTTAAATCCAGATGAATTTACATTGATTACGTATGATTTACATCAAGATTTAAGTTTTAATCTGGATGTATTAAGTGAATAATATGGCCGTTAAGTTTCTCAAAGAAATAAATTTGGAGGAAGAGCTGTAAATGAGCCACCTCATCTGGCTCTAAAAGGGGGCACAATAGATCTTGAGGTCGCAGTGCAATATAAACCCTAAGTATAATTCATTCATTCAAGACGATATTACTTGCAGGATACAAATGTATCTACAGATTAACTTTTCTTTCGTTTGGAAATATTTCTGTTTTTTGAATCTTGAAATTTTTAAACTAGGTACTAGTGAGTTAGTTTTCTGTAATTTTCATTAATTTTTACAAAAAAACATATGGCAGTAAGTCTTCTCCTACTGTTTTTAGAAATTGCATCGTTGTATGACTAAAAACATACATCTGCCGAGAAAAAAAAAGTTAGTCCCACAATTTTGTCTGCTCCGCAAGAGATATGGGTTGATTTTCTCTTAACTTCTCAATTAGCGTTTTTGGGACGATTCTCGGATGTACTTATAAAATTAGTTTAACCCTAAAAATAAATGTATTTACCATACAACTGCTAAGTCAAATCTTACTTTTCTCAAAAACTGATGAAGTAGTTATGGTCTAATTTAAGATGACTTAATCATAAGAAGCTAGGATATTATTTTTCTGTTTATTAAGTTAGTAAATACGTTTTTTTTTTTGAAATTGTGTTTAAAAAAATCTTATAATAAACAAACACCTGCATGTGCATCTTACCTCAAATCCCAAAATGTCAGCACCAGTAACTCAATGAAAAAAAAAAAATAATCAAAGCAAAAAAAAAAAAGAATAACTTTAATTTTTATTTTCAATATTCGATTTTATGTATATTTATTTAATTTAAATGTGTTGGTGGTGTGTTGTAAAATTGATGTGTATATTTTGTTTTCTTTTTTTTCTTTTTTATCAAAAAATTTGTCGTTTTTGGTTGTACATTGTGCGCCAACAACAAATCAAAACTAAAGGTCCACAAATTTCTGCAGATATAATCAATGCCCAATACACCGTTGAAACGCTCGTTATGGCCGTACTAGCCGGGTCAATATTCTCCCTATTAGTGGGATTCTTTACAGGATACTTTTGTGGTCGACGTTGTCATAAGGATGAAGATGATAATCTTCCATATCCTGATACAGAATATGAATATTTCGAACAACGTCAAAATGTGAATAGGTAAGGAATTTAATTTAAATTAGCAAACATACAATATTTGTTATCTTAATTATTTCATCATAACACTACGAGGATTCATTGTAGAATTCAAGCTGAACCAAAGCTTCTTCCGCAAGTTGAAGAAGTTACATATGCAGAACCAGTTCTTCTACCTCAGGCGCCTAGTCAGAATAAAATTCAACATTCGCCGAAGAACACACTTCGAAAACCAATGCATCACCACGGAGCCAATTCCGAAACGCTCTTCCAATTCCAACCCGATAATTTTAATAATAGAGAAACATATCGTGGTCGTGATAACTTTGGTACTCTAAGATCACATCAAGTGAGTTATTCTAATGCTTTTATATAGATTATATTTCAATTGTTCACTAATATTAATATGGGTTTTTGTATGACACTTTTAGGGTGACAACTACCGACGGGGCGATGGTTTTTCGACGACACGAAGCGTAAAAAAGGTAAGTTCAATTAATTAATTATAATTAACAGATAAAAAGAAATTATACATAGAATGTGTTGTACTGTGTTGTATGTATTTATTTTTGTGTGTTGATGTGTATTTTGTGTTTATTATTTGTTCGGCCTTGCATTTTTAAGTGTTCCCCCTTATGACTTTATCCGCTAAGCTAGTTCTTGATTTCTTCAATAAAATAAAAATAAATAAATAAATTTGATGGCACAACAGCAGTGACTTACAACTCTCAACCATTCCTGTGTGTGTGTGTCTGCAGGAATGGAGGGGACCTACAGTTTATTGCCGAATCCGAACGGCTAACGAGCGGTACTTTTCTGTGACAGGAGATACTCTTGGAGGATTTTTCAATTCCTCGCAAGAGACAGTAGCCGTTTTTTCTTTTTAAATAAATAGGTGGCGAGGCTGGGGATCGAACCTTAGACCTCCGGCATGACAGTCCATCACACTAACCATCACGCCACGGCTACTATTTAATGATTTCTTCAATACATGTGGTTAATGTTTGGTTTAGAAATTTCCTTTGAAAACACGGACGACTTCAAGTTTAAAATTTGATCCTCAAGTCTTTTTTTCTAAGTGAATTGTAACATATCAACTTCTTATCTAATTTATGGACTATTGTACTAAAATCTCTAATATTCAAGATCGAAAGCTTTTGTAACAAAAAGTAATGGCGTATTACACGAAAGTTGGAATTAAAGTAAGAGTAGGTGAACCACGGGGCTTTGTTTTATCTTCAACCGTCTTGGTTATCTTTAACAATAGGAGGGTTCAGTTCCGAACAGTTTAGAACAGAAAAGAAAATGTATTTGCTGTTCAGTGAAAAATTTTCTGTTCTAAACTGTTCTGACTTGCTGTTCAGTGAGTCTGTTTGGAACAGTTTAGAACAGTTTAGAGCAGGATTTTCTGTACTTGCTTTTGAGGTAGAACAACTTAGAACAGATTAGAATAGAACAGAGATTTGTGATAAATGTCAAAATCGGTTGTTGTTCTGTTCTGTCCTATTCTGTTCTGTTCTGACTATTTCTTCACTGAACAAAGCTAATGATATTTTGGTTAGTCTATTTTATTACGTTCGTTGTGAAAGCATTCTCGTCAGTATGAAAATGACCACTTACTTAAAATCACTAAATTTATGAAAAGTTCTTAGTTATACTTTAATGCAAAATAAACTGGTAA
The DNA here is from genome assembly GCA_947049315.1 of Epistrophella euchroma. Taxonomy (NCBI): domain Eukaryota; kingdom Metazoa; phylum Arthropoda; class Insecta; order Diptera; family Syrphidae; genus Epistrophella; species Epistrophella euchroma. The sequence continues at coordinate 60,863,730 of OX346248.1, forward strand.
ATCCTTTTGATGTGGCTTCAATATAGAAAATATAAATCCGTTTCAAGGTCACAGTTGATAAATGCTTTAGAAACTTCTTTACATCTCCTCGATGGGCTGCAATTTTGAAGGGATCGATAATGTTGCATGGTTTGCTTATAAATAGCAGCGATGCTTCTTCGTCTTTATTTCTTCCGGAGTGTTGTTTTTTTTCTGACATTAGTTTTTTTTTAGGATTATAATTTCATTTGAATGTCTATTATTTAATGTGTATTTATGAATGTTGTATGATTGTGCTCAAATTTAATTTATATAGTGATTATCTGTTTATATGTATTTTATATTTTTTTTTTAAATTGCATTTCTTTCATAGTCTACAGCTATTACTACTATGCTCTCTATCTTCTTTCTCTTTCCCCTACTAGGTATACCTTTGAGACGGGAGTGGGGCGGCTGAGACCAGTCAGGGACTTATTACCCAAAATATGGTAAATACCACAACAATTTTGATCAATTCACAACCAAATACTAAAAAAAATATAAATCACTAAAGAAAAAAAAAAAAGAAAGAAAACAAAAAAATATGTACCTATACTAAGTTTGGCTTTGTTTTGTTAAATTTCACCTAAGCCTTTTATTTTTAATTCAACCAATCATATTTATTTCTTATATTTTTAATTGAGATCATTTTTTTTATTTGCTAAAAATATTATTATTTAAAAACACCTTTTATCAACACTACAACCAAACAAAATTGGGTTTTTGCTCAAGCCCAGCCATCCCGCCGCCCAACTCTTAATAAGAAAAAAAGATCAAATAAATCTATAATAATAATTTTTCCTATATTATTTGTTTTAATAAAGCAAGTTGATAAAGATTGTATTTAAATTTTATAAACTCGGACACATTAACTACAAACAAATAAAGCACTTGCTTTGAGAACTTTAACTTCACATAATATTATAAAAACGAAAATAAAAACGGGTTAAAATAAAAAATTAAGAAAAAAACGAAACTTCATTGCAGACTAGATTAAATCTGCACAAAAACTTCAAGAAGAGATGTTAAAAAAATCAAATCCTTTCTTGAATGAAAAGCTATATAAGTTTTAAGAAATCTTCCAAATTTTATCATTTCCCATGTAGATTAGGAGTTTCACACCGATTTTTAATGTTATGCAAACGTTCTTGAGAGATTAAATGGTTTAATTTTTCAGTTATTGTTTATGTTAGAAAGCCAATGGACAAAAATAAAAAATTAACAACTTTAAGAAAAAAAAGTTAGCTATACAAGTTGTTTTATGTTGAGCAGTTTTCGAGATCTACTTAATTAAATTAGGGAATTTTAATTCTCACCACCGCGCTTGCTTTAAAAGCAAAAAAAAATAATTTTGACAACCTGCGGCAATTTTTTTCTTTTCACGGCCAAGTAAAAAGTTTGGCGATTTTTATAATCGCTTCGCGGAAAAGATTAAGTCTTTCCTTGTATATGGATGTACTTCTTTTAAAAGCTATGCGCACTCTTCCATTGCATAAAAATGGGTTGGACGGATTAGCTTAAAATGTTTAAGAGCAGAAATTGAATTTTTTGATTTAGCTCATCTAGAACTTGCTCCGTAATACCTTTTTTTTTTCAAATCGAAATCTGACATTTTATAATTTGTGAAGTTATCATTCTCAAAGTGATTAAAACCGATACCTTAAAACACCGCACATTCAATAACTAAAATAAATTAATACTTGAAAGTAGCTTTTTATTATTTTTCATTAAAATTGATGTGATTTTTTCGAAAAAGTTTTTATAGTTAACGTTTGAAAAATAAAAAAAAAAATAAATAGTTTTAAAAGTAGTGGTAAATGTTTTAAAATAATTAATGTTTGTTTTTGTATTTATATAACACAAATTTTAAAAGGATGGTTGGAAATTTTAAATTTTTAAACAAAAAAATAATTTATTAATTATTTCGAAATTTATTATTTTTTTTTCATCAAACAAACATATTTGGTTTTCTTTTATTTTTTTTTTTTGTATAATTTTTTTATTAAGCATAACTTTTTTTTGTTAAATCACAAACAAATATTTTTCCATCAAATTTTACTCAGGCTGTTAACACAAACACACGAAACAGAAGCCTTGGCCGATTGAGGAGACAGCCGCCCCGTCATGGTATTGGTAAGTGAATAAAACATATACATACATATACTATGTGTTCTGGGCGTGTGTTTTTGTTGAATCTTTCTTTGAAACCTAAACATTTAAATAAGTATATAGTAAATATTTGTTTGATTATGTTATTTAGAGTTTAAAGTTTTTTTATAATCAAAGAGCTTTGACATTAAACATAAATCAATATTTTTTTTTTTATGTTTTGAATGCTATTAAGCTAGACAAAACATCCAGGACAAATTGCGATTCCTTAGCAATCTTTTATGACAGTAGGTTTTATTGGGTGCACGTACATATGTATAAGATGATTGCTAGGCTGTGTAGTTTTGGCCGAGAACATACAAAATTCATACACATAGATGGGGTGGTTCATTGTCCATTATACATTTAAAACAATTAGTGAAAAAATATGAAAAAAATCAACCACTACAATACAATATTATACGGGTTAGAAGCTTCTTAGTAAGAAGCAAAAAAAAAGTTTACGAGTGGGATTTCCAACAATTTTTCTTTTAACATTTTCTAGGATTTCTCTTTTAAAAATATTTTGTGCTGTCAATGTTTGAATGAAACAATAAAAACTTGTGTGTTTAAGACCAGAGTTTATACCTATAGTTAAGCATTTTTAGTGGGACCATCACGTTATTTTTGTAATGTTTAATTGAATATCTTTTTCTGTCGACTGTGATCGGGAGTGACTTTTTTTTTGATACTTCTGATCTGATTTATCCAAGTCCGTCAAGCTGGAACTAATTTCCTGCATCATTAATTTCTTGAATTTTTGTGTTTGGAGGTTTAGCTGTCCTAGGTTGACGTCAAGATGGGTCCGCCACATGTTTCAGAGGGAAGAGATTTTTAGATCGGGATTGCGGTACAAATTTGGAACTTAATTCCTGCATCATTAAAATTTTGAATTTCGTTTGTGGCGGATCTAGCTTTCCAACTCTTAAATTTTGCTTATGGATTTTTTTTTTTTAAATCTACTTTATAACTGGACTTCTTGTGCTCTAAAGTTAAAAACACCTCATAAATATTAAAGGCCCTTTAAAAATTTTATTGGATCTTGATTGAATTTTAAAATCTTTTCCAAATAAACTTAAATAGTTAGAACTAGACTAAATGTTTTTGATGATTATTTTTATAAGGCTGAGTAAATCTAAAAGCATGTTTTTTTTTCTGGTCTTTGAATCTTCTCCTCCACGCTGCATCGATAAACAATGAACCGAATATAATCCGCACAATCCTCCTCTAAAAGCAAATTCTCATTCATTCTTGCCAAAATCCATGTTTCTGTCCTTTACAGCAGAGATAATAATCTACTTATTTTAAATCCATTGTGCCAGCAAAATTTCTCTCCTATCCTTCTCATTCAATTTAGTTCCGTGGAGTACACGTTGCATTTGGAAAAACCGTATGTCTTACAGACATTGCTGTACAGTGTACATAAATGTTGAACTGAAGTGAAATTGTAAATGTTGCAATAAAATAAATAAATTTGGTGGCGCTACAGCTCGTGGAAAACCTAGCAGCTGTATGCGACTATGCGTGTTGTTAGTTTGCAAGAAAAAGGGAACTTACAACTCTTGTGTCAAATCCGAATGGCTAAGATGAGAAGGATTTTGAAGAATTCGTTACTTCCTGGTAAGACGCAGTTTATAAAAAGACAGACATTTTCTTGGGTTGCATAAGTTTGGATTCGATCGCAGACATCCGGCGATAACCATTATGCCAAGGGACAATGCATATTATTATCTTATATCATACTTTACGATGCACAGTTTTGTTTTGGCCGCCATATTGAATTTGAAAAAAAAAAATCAATCGTAGACAAAAAGTTGTTATAGCCAAAGTTTCAGAGAATCAAATTTTTAACAACCTTTTTGCTATGCGGATTTTTGTCAAAAGCTGAAAATGAGTAATTTATTTAACAAAAACCAATAAATCTTAGAGTCAAGATGGCGGTCACATTAAATTCCTTATGTAATACTCCAACGATTATTTTTTTTTTTTCCATTTCAAATGGCTATCCTGTTAAAAATGGTAAAACCACCTACCCACTCACAATATTTAGCTACAAAAAAGTTTGAAGAGCTTCCCGATTTACCTATAAAAAAAGTTGTCTTACTGCCTGAACAGAATAGAATGCTGGGACTGGAGCCACAGACGGAACTGGAAGAGCTGTCAAAAAGTGTCGTACGTTTTTTTACGTGCCCACAATGCAGCTGTACAGTTTTGGAAAGTATTTTGAAGAAAAACAAAAGAATATTCTTGTGTACAAGCTCAGAATTCACATTTTTTGTTTCCAATTCTTTTCCTTTTAATAAATAATTTTTTTTCGCGATACAAATAACCACAAAAGTTGTTTTTTTTTTCTTCATACAAATTGAAACGTCAAAAGTGTCGTACGTGAAAAGTTAAAAGTTGGTGAACTCTTCCGTCTGCGGCTGCAGCTCCGTATGCGGCTACGTTCCGTTATGTTCGCAACATTGAATTTTCGTGTATTCAATATTTTGACAGCTATTCCAGCTCCGGCTCCAGTTCCGTCTCCGTCACCATTCTGTTCAGCCAGTTACTGTTGAAAATTTTGTGCGTTAAACAACGGATTGTTTTGTCTTTTGTTTATTTTTTGTCGATTTTCTTGTGTAAAGAACAGACGGATCGGGATGTCCTATCCACCCCATTTCAACTGCCGTGTTCAGGAAAATGAGATCTCGTAGATTTCTCCACGTCAAGCGAATCCCAAAGTTTTCTTCCTCACAGTTTTGACAGCAAAACTGAGAAATTTTGCTGAGGAATCCTGTTCTGAGGTTGCTGAGGGCTCTGAGAACTCATTTTCCTACTGAAAATGCCTAATATATCTTTAAAAAAAATTGCTCCTGTATAAAAAATTTGTTGAGGAGGTACAAGTTTGTATTTGATATACTTGCAAATTTTTAAAGGAGATAAAATAGATTTTGCTTTTGATCCTGACAATTTTTCACATATTTCTTTCCCACTTTAAGCCTAGTACGCTGCTGATACGAAACGAAATTTTTAGTTGGTCTCCAACATAACAACGAAATGCTTACGAAAACCATAACGAAAAATTACCCCTTGAAAGTGTCACCATTTGCAAAAACGAAAAACAAACACAAACGCATAAAAATCACAGAAAGCAATGTCGTGATGAAAGAACAAACAAATACAAACAAGAATAGAGAGCAAATGTCACTTTTCCGCACACAATTAATGGTACAGGCAATTAATTATGGGCAAAAACAGAGGGGAGATCTCTCCAAAAAATCTGCTACAATTATCGATTTCGTTCATCAAACAGCGTACCGCAGAACAAAAAGCAGAACGAAATTTTTACGTTTATGATTTTGTTGTGTCATTTTTGTATGGGATTTTTCGTTCCGCATCAGCAGCATACCATACTAGGCTTTAACAGTAAAAAGTAAACAAATTCTGCTTACGGGATCCGTGATTGGTGAGACCTTCTATTTTCGTATGCAAATGCCTTCAGTAAAATAGCACAACTTTGTTAATTCCAGTAGCATCCAATACAGACATACAGCAACGAACAACACAAGTTTTGTATTTTTCGAATCATTTTTAAACATTTCATAACATTTTAGTACTGGCAAATAAATATACCTACTTACATACATACATACTCGCATACATACGTACATCATTTATACTTGCAAACAAATTGGTTTATAGTTTTTATTTAAAATTCAGCTTTTCTTTTGTTTGATTTAACTCATTTCCTATAAACGATTTCTCTGCTTTTATATCAATTTATTTTGCATAATGTTTTAAAATAATTTTGTTGGTTTTTTTTTCATTTTGCAAGTTTGTTATTACAAAGAAAAATATTCAAAAAGAATCAAAAAAAAATGCACTCTCATTCGTTCTAGTAACTCAACATCGTTCAAATAGTCCCCAAAATTCAAGTTCGGGATCATCGCCTGTTATGTCAAATAGTAGTTCTAGTCCAGCACCACCATCCAGTAGTCCAAGTCCACAAGAGAGCCCAAAGAATTGTAGCTATATATACCGTGATTGATTGATATGCAACACTAAATCTATGCCACTCATAAAATCTAAATCAGCCACCTCCACCATTATCGCTGCAATTTCATCACCAACAAAGTCTATTCAGCCAGTTGTGGTAAAGATGTCGCCATTTGCAAAAAACTCAAATGAGACACATTTCATCGTTAAAACTATAAACGAAGCTAATGCCACCGCTGCTGCTACCACTACAACTAACACAACTCCCGCAGCCGCTACAGCCGCCGCCAAAAAGACTTTCTGTGACAAAGATGATGATGATGATATTGATAATGACGATGATGACAGTGGCGTAGACGATAATAACAGTGGCAAGCCAACATCCACGTCAATGATGCGATTTCCTAGCATATCTTCAGCCAACAAAATTAATCAATGCTTCAAAATAACTCCGTCTAATAAAAGTTTGATACTAACTGACAAGGAATTATTCAGCATCGGCAATGGTGAAGAAAAAACCCACAAAAGCTGCAGCACAACACCCACGTCAGGCTTGGCCTATACCCCAATAAATAGTATCAAACTGCCAACTGCTATATTTTCGCCTCAATTCAATGAGAATCTCGCAACACTTAATCGCAAATGGACGAAATTCAATCGTCGCAGCCATCGTCGTCGTAATAGTAGCTCTGGTGATTCCAAAGAGCTCGACAAACTAGTCCTTAAATCAATGGAATGGGACGATAATGATATTTATTAAAAAAAATTAGTTTTACATAATGTATTTACATGAATTGACAGCATGAGCATCACAAGGAAAACTCCTTTACTTTCAATAAAAAATAAATAAATAAATGAAAAAAATAGATTAACGATATTAAATTTAATTACGAAATATAAATAAAAATCATTATACTTACCAAAAATAAAAACTGTAAAATACTAAACAATCATAAGATACATATATGGGGGAAAAAAGCCTATCAAACTTCCTTTAACTCATTTACATACTAAATTAGTATAAAGATTAAAAAAAAAAAAAAAACAAGTTTTACATGAACTAAATTTTAGATAAAATAAACAAAATAACTTAAGCTTAAATCAAACACACAACACGAAACAGACACACACACACATAAACACGACAAATTTCATATAAAATATTATAAAAAATACATAACATAGGGAAAAATTATATACAAAAATCTTAAAAATAAAAAAAAAAAAAAAAAATCTTTATCAACCTGTAAAATAGATATTTTAGAGTTTATTATTAAACTAAAAATGTAATAAGGGTGAGCGACAACGTTGTTAGGGAATATATTATGTATATTCTGTACGTATATTAATACATATTTAAACTTGTATCTATTAATATATGTATACGAAATCTTGTATACATAAATATTTTTACACATACATTACATAGTCTATAGTGCTATAAATTTAAGAACACAAAACAAACATTCTAGTGATTTAAAATTTTAAATACAAAACAAATCAGAAAACAAAAAAAAAAAAACAAAAACAAATAACTTATTTATTATATAAATAAAATATAAAGACATTTTTTAGATACATGATAACAATAAAATTAAAAAATTAAAACAAACATAAGTAACAGTCATCTTAAGTAGCACATTATTTATCTATAAAATGATCAGTAAACTCTTCTTAAGTTTTCCTATGTTTTTGTTTTGCTTAAAGTTATTCATTTAAATAATTCTACTTTCGTTTGGTTTTTGGTGGCTTATAGTTTTTATTTGTCACATTTCTATCATGGTTAGACCACTAAATAGGACTTTTTTATTTTATTTGTTAAAGAAGAAATTATAATATTAAATCCCGATAAGAATTTTAACAATAGTGAAAAGTAAAGGGTCTCTAAAACCGACGCGAAACATTCGAAACGACCCCACGCCATAGCGACAGTTTCCACCGTGTAAAGCTAGGCACGCAATGGCGATTTAAAATCGTTGCGATTAAAAAATCACGAAAGCAACAATTTTTTGCTGTGCACGAACTTGCGATTTGTAGTCGGGCGACTTTTAATCGCTATCGACTGCAACATACATCTTTTAATGGCTTGCGATTTAAAGTCGTTGCGACTGAAAAGTCGCTCTAAAAATGGAACCTGTTTCATTTTTTTTAAGCACCGCGCTTTTTCAGTCGCATGTGCGTGCACTCCCATTAAAAACCATGTGTTTCATTTATTGCAACTGAAAAATCGCGCGACTGACAATCGCAAGATTTTTAAATCTCAGAAATTTCAATCGGAAGTGCGGTCACAAATATGTAACTGCATTTGTTTCATTTTATTTTGCGACAATCGCGTCGCTCGAAAAATGGAACAAATTTCAGTCGCAGTTTCTCGTCGCAAGTGCGGTCACTTACATTGAACCTCATTCGTTCTATTTCGTGCGACTAAATAGTCTTGCGACCGAAATCGCAAGTGCGTGCTTAGCCTTAAGTGCGACGATCGACAACAAAAAAAACGATATCATCAACAGTGAATATCAAAGATTTGCTCCACTTAGACTTGATCGTGCAGTCTCATTTATTGCGATGCACCAATTTTGAGAAAAAGAGGACAAATACTGGCATCTTTGCGATTAATTGACAAATGCTCCTTGTCATGAAAAAGTCGACAACACTCACACAGGAATGGTTGAGAGTTATAAGTCACACGGCCCTGCTTCTACACGAGTTTTCATGCCGGCAAAATTATTTATTTTAATAGGGGAAAGTTTCGTTGTCGTTTCGAATGTTTTGCGTTTGTTTATTTGACAGTTTTCAACGTAAAAGCAAACTAAAATTTAACATAACTTTTAACCTTCCACTCATTTATCTACATGCCTGAGAATCAAGATTTTTAGCATGTACAAAAATAGGTAACAAAAATATATGTATTTTGTTAGAACAGTTTCACACAAAAATCTCTGAACCCAAGTATAAAAAGCGTTTGAACACCAAACCATAAATATCTATTTAAAAACTAGTAAAAGCGTTCACAACGTACATTAAAAAGTTTCTGTTTAACAGTTCAACAAAATCTCTATAGACGTGGCCTTTTTTTTTTTGTTTTTATTTTTGTCTTCCCGTAATATTTTGTAAATAAAAAACAATTATTATTTAATACCTTTTTCAGGGCCACTAAAGAAATAAATGTTTAATTTATATACTTGAAAACAACTTTTCCATTCAATAATTCTAAATATTTTTAAGTTCTTTGTTTTGTGATATTATATTAAAATATTGTAATTTCTTCATTTATAAATAAAAAAAAAAAAGAAATCTTTTATTTAATAACAATTTTAAATATCAATTTGTTGCTCGTTTTAAATTTATAAATGTATTTTTCATTCTTATAATCCTAAGTGGGCTTTAGGTCTTTTTTAATTTTTTTCTTTTGTGAATAATGTATTTTTCATTCATTAATTTTTTTTTAAATATTTATTTTATTACAACATCAAGAATTAATATTCAGTTAAAATCCAAATATTTATGTAATTAAGTTTTGTTTAAAGGTTTAGAGTTTCAAGGAATTAACGGCTGTTAAATAATTGATAGCAAATAACGAATTATTCTTCTACCTTTCAAATAATTTCTAAAGTCCATTTTTTTTTTTAATTTTGAGACACGATGGCAGAAAAATTGTTGTTTTTTTTAAATTTAAATTACAATACCCTTCGCATCACTATTACGTCATTAATTATTTTCTGTTCTTCGATGCGAATATTCGTATCATAGTCAGCATGTTGCCGGTTCAGTCCTAGGGGAAAAAAAATCTGAGTATCAGCTAACAAGCATCTTAGCCAGTGTCCTTCAGTCCCCTTTCATTTATCTAAGTGGTCTATGTCTTTCCGTCAATCGATAGTAAAGTCGAAGATTACAAACGGACTAGTTTTTGCTTGTAAAACATTTTTTTTTGTCAGCTTTTGTGAAGTGAATATGTATTAATTCTTTTTGGGTGCAAACGACCAAAGGAAAAAAAAATTCGTATGCACCTCACTATTTTTTCACATGCAAGCAATTGCGGGTCAATTGTTAAGACAAATTCATTATTAATAATAGTGATTGATTGTCAGTACGTACAAGCATATTTATGTATGAAGTATAAGTACATGTAGCACATACAATTTTGTCGGAATTTCGATGAGCTAATGGGTTTATCAATCATGCAAAATGCAAATATTTGTATTCACCTCAATAGTTTTGGCATGCTAGAATTTTAATATAGATTTTTATTTTTTTGGGTTGAGCGAAACTCTACTCCACAGCTTAACTGACGAGCTTCCAAGACATTATAGAAAATATTTTGTCTCTTTTCTTAACAACAACAACTTAATACTTTTTATTACTTAAGTTTGAAGCGAGTTTTTAAAACTACAAAACCTGTTAGTGAGTCTTTTTTTTTCTACGTTTTCACACAAAAAGTACTAGAACTGCCATTTGATTTTCTTCTTAAGAAAAAGACAAATATTTGAAAATCATATTCCAAGTAAATCTTTATTCAATTTAGTATAAATAATAATATTAAAACACTTAATTTTTTTTTTATAAGACGAACACCACCAATTAAAACTAGATGTTCGAACAAAAATAAAGGGACTTTTATACCTTCGTATATTTCGTTTCATTTCAATTAACCTTGAAGCCTGTATTCTCATATAAACTGTTACATTCTTTTAAATTCTTTAAAATCGGTCTTAAAAATACAGAAATCAAATTAGAATGTACATTATATACTTCTACATACTGTAAACATTTTACAAAAATAAAACAAATTAAACGCGAATACATACCTACAAATATACATAGTACATTAAGTATATTAAGACAAACTCTTTTTTTTTTTATTATGTATAAAGCTGCACGTTTTTCATAGTGACTTCATTTTTCATCATTAATAAACTGATTTTTATTTTTCTTATTAATAGAAATAAAACAAAAACAAAAAAAAAATAAAACAAATAAAAATATTAATAAACATAAAGCGTAGGTAAATCTAAATCCCGATTTCGAAATTTCCCGACACAACAAACAAGATCAATTTTGAGCTTTAGCACAGTGCTTCTCTCAAAATATTTGTTTTTTGTCGAAATTGTGAGAGATTACTTATTCAAAACTCTGCATATATTTAATACAAAAATCAGCAAATAAAAAAATAAAATATACATACATTTTTCTTAACATTTATAAAATAGATCAGCCAAAGACGATAAGCATATATTAGTTTAATGACAGTTATTTAAATTAAAAAAAAAAAAAAGAAAAAAGAACAAAGTTTTATATTTTTTTTGTTATAATTATGTGCATCTAAAACAGACTGAAGTTTCATACGTATGATTTTTTATTTTTAAACTTAAGTTAAGTTAGATAATTTTTTTTTTAAATGTTTTATAATTTTTTAAATGTATTTCTATTTTTTGTTGTAATTATTTTTTTTTTATCTTGAAAATAAAAACAATTTATTTAATTTTAATCCATAAAATGGTGTTTTATTTTTTATCTTCCTACTTTAAGGTTTTTTTTTGTCATCAATTATTTAAAAACAGAATAATATATTAATATATACATATATATACGTACATAGCAGAAAGAAACATACGAAGTAATAAAAAATCTTTTTTACATTTAAAACATAAAAAAAAACCATGAATAGCATTAGTCGCAAATTGTAAATTAGAAATTATTATTAAATTTTAAAACAAGAGCAAACCTTAGATTTTTAAAAAAAGAAATTAAAAAAAAATATATATATTATATGCATCTAGAAAGTATAACTTGTACACAAAATAAACAAAAACAAAAAAAATACTCATAAAATGTTAAATGATATACAACCTAAGTTTCCTATTAAATCTACGTAAGAAGTTATTTCTTTTTCATGTTAAATAAATAAGTGATTTATAGAATTTAAATATTTTCTTCGTTTCAATTTGCTATTATATATTATGACTTTATATAAGTTTATTGTTTTTATGAATAAAAAGAAAGAAAACAAAAAAATTTAAAACACATGAGAACCGAAAAATACGATTTTGTATAATGAATCTTTTAATCACGTACCTATGTTTAGAGAAATATTATTAAAGCAATACCTACACTTTTAAACATAATGTAAAACACAATGAAAACAAAAAAAAAAAAAAAGAAACAAAAGAATCATTAAAAGGAAACTTACGGAGGTTATTCTTTATGAAATTATTCATTCTGAGGTTTAATCTTAATTAAAAAAAAAAAATCTTGGAGAAAAAAAAAAAAAACAAAATATATTAAAGAAAAAAATATAAAATAAACCAAAAGGAACACATTTGTACAATTAATAAGATTTAAACAAAAAAATATCAAATTTTATAGAAACAGTAATATTCAAAGCTCGTTTTTTGTTTTCATTTAAAAAAAAAAACAATTTTCTCAATGGAATAGTTCCCTACATTTCTTTAAATTACCTAAATTTATACAAACAAATTTTGAGTTTTACTCACACATTTCAAAAGTAAAGTAATGTAAATGAAAGGGAGCCGATCAAATAAAAACAAAAACTAATCAAAAGCACTAAGAATTTTATAAGCATTTCTTCCATTGAAACGGCAAATTAAAAGAAAATCATATACATATGTTTATTAATATTTAAATAATACAACAGCAAAATGTATAATATGTATTAATTAATTTAATGTTTTGCCTTCTTATAAACCTGAATTATTGTTTTAATTGTATTTTATATTTTAATTCATAATAATATTTTTTTTGTTCAAATGTTTATTTTTTAAGCTTTGAATTATTATTTTTAAAAAAATTGAAAAGAAATCATTTTATTTATTTTGTTTTTATTAGTTTCATATATTAAAAAAAAAAACAATTCAAGGTACCCTTGTAAAATAATTTAATAGAAATAAAATCAATAAATTCATACAAATAAGTGGGTACCTAATTCAAGATATTGTACTGTCATTTTTGTATAAATATTTTCTATGCGATATATTTTTATTTTGTTGTAGGTATTCTCGTTTAATTTGTTTTCAAGCGCGGACTCAGAACAGCGAAAAAATAAATTCAATTTCAACAGCCTTATCGGCAATTCCCAACGACAATTTTTTGGTTGGATTTAATTATTTTTGCTAAGTTTCCCCGGGAATAAATTATTTGTCTTCTACAAATTGATTTATGTGTCAAATACTAAAAAAAAGCTGTTTGTATCATTCCGGACTCTCATTCCCACTAACGAGCGTAAAAAAATTCAACCGGGGAACTCGGAATCGGAGTCTTTTACTCCCGAAAGAATGCGTCTCCCGGGGAGTTTTTTCCCGGGGAATATTTAGAATTGGGTTGTGAATGTTTTACCTGAAAATAATTCCAATCCTAAGTCTATTCATCTGAATTTAACGATTTTGGGCAGAATAAAAGTTTAGGGGACATTTCAATTTTTGTTCTCAGTACTTCTTTTGGAGCTGCGATAAATAATTCAAGTTCCAGGAGTAAAAGTAAAGCTTAAAAAAATTGTTGTTCAAACACTTCTAAGAAAAACAATAAGAATTCTCAGCTTTTATCACATCGCTGCTAAAATAAATTATCGCAGTCCAAACATAAATATAAATACACATTAAGGTGTCTTATATAAATGACCCGTGGCATAATGGTTAATGCATAGGACTGTCACGCCGAAGGTGTGGTGTGATCTTAATGCCATCTAAAAATAGATTTATTTTTCACGAGTAGGTACTGCAACTTAGGAGGGATTTAAAAATTCTTAAAGAGTTCGGATTCGACAAAAAATTTTATTTTCGTCTATACTTGCTCATAATATGGTCACAGGAATGGTTAGGAGTTGTGAGTCAGTATCTCTTGGCTCCACGTGCTGTAACGCCACCAATTTATGTAATTTAATTTATTTTCATCGGGAATCTCGGGGGTAATTCTGTTTTATTTTATTCTCCGAACATTTTACGTCTGCTATTGCGAATATTCCCCTGAATTAATTATTTCTAAACAAAAAATCTAATGTAATCACAACCAATTCCCCTGAAATTTTTTTCTACCGTTACGAATGAATTCCGAGGAAAACTTTTGAGCATCATTCGAGTTTCCAATTATCGAGGCAGGAAAATTCTATTTCGCGTTAACCGTACTTAGTTATTTTTCTTAACGTTTATATTATTTCATTTCTTAATTCAACTATTTTCTCAAAGTAAGAAGTACGTATATCGATGTCTCTAGCTTCGCATGCCCAGTTGGTTGAGATTCTTCTCCACTTATGTGCGTAAATAACATAAGTCACGGTCTTCTTCTATTGAGCCGCCAGCCCTCGGAAGTCAAAAAGTTTTTTCTGAATACCCCAGCCACCTTAGACCAAAAAATTAATTAAATTATTTAATCGTATTAGCCATTTTTACATTTTCTTGTCTACTACATTTTCAAAAAGTCAGCTAGTTGTTTAACTAAAAATGTCAGTTTATATTAATAGACTTCAAAAACATTAGCCTCATTTACCTTGGCAAAAACCGATTGTATAATATAATATGTATACGTATGTCAAAATAGGCCTGCATGATGGAACTGCTAACCTAATTTTTGTCCAATAATAAAATCATTGATTTATTTTTTTTTATTTGTTGCTTAAAAATACCCACATTAAAACAATAACATTCCTTATTTTAACATTTAGTTTATAAATAATCTTACAAAAAGAAAACAGTTTAAGCGAGTTTTGTTTACAAAAAAAAAAAAAGAAATATTCCTTCAAGTTTTTTAACTATCTTAAAAAAAAAAAAGATTCATAATATTAAAATAAAGTTAAATATAAATAATTATATTTAGAAATACATACTTCTTTTTATTACATGATATATTCAAGTGCTTCTTAAATAAAATAAAATATACATTTAAAAACATGTATATGTATAAACATATATATATATATATATATATATATATATATATATATATAAAATAAATCATAAGAATTAAAAAACTATATATAAAATATCCGCTTTAGAGATTTAATAAATAAATTAAAGTGATTTTTTTTATTTCCGAAACAAAAAAAAAATTCAAAAAAAAAAAAAATAAAAAAAACTATTTATTTGTTTGCCTAGTGTAGGAAAAAATATTAACTCTTAGAAATATAACATATACAAGATAAACTATGAATTAGTAACGAACGATTTCTAAATAAATAAACAAAAAGTTACGAAAAAGTATTGAATATAATATTTGTTTCTTTCTGTTTGCTTTATTTGAAGATTATTATATTCTTTCTGTGATAGAGTCAATGTTTTTTCAGCAGATACGGAATTCTCGAAAAAAAATTGCATAATGCTGCGCTCTTCGACCAAACTTAGTGGACGTAAAATATGAATGCAATCTACATAGGTCTCGTGTTTCATGAAGAAAAAAAAACAAGAATTCGAACGCATGCGGTTAAGTAGCTGTACGAAAAGAGCCTGATCGAAATTCTGGAGCAATATGGAATCAAGTAAGGTTCTCGAAATATTTCAATCAAAATTGCAATATATCAAAAAGATTACTTCATTGGGCAATGTTTAGGTCAAATAATATATTTAGTAATAGTGGAGTCTGCTTTTTCATCAGATGTATATATGTATGGGTGTCACCACGTAACTTGATACAATCGAGTTTAGTCGATACAATCGACCATTGGCAGCATATAATTTGGTTCGATCGAGTGTCCTTGATTATATCGCCAGAAGTGACAGCACACAAACTCGTTCGGAGTAATTTTATTAAACAAATATGAAAACTAAACGAAAAATATCACTAAACAAAAAAAGTTAAACAAATTTAGTTAGTGGTCATCATGATTTTGTCAAGAGAATCTCAACATTTTTGCAAGAATGGGAACGGTTTGTATTTTAGGAAAACCTCCAAATATCTGAACAAAATTATAATCTACACTTTTCCACTGTAAGTGTTTCTATTGATTTAATTATAAAAGATCCTCGCTTTCGAAATCAAAAAATTAATTAAGTTTCCAAGTTAAAGAACACACATTTATTATTATTATTATTATTATTATTATTATTTATTACAATATAAAGTAAATTTACATTATAATATAGGAAAATTTCAGCACTAGCTACCAGAGACTTGCGGCTGGAAATTATAAAGTTTAGAGGGATAAGAGTTAGTGATATATATATGTATATGTATGGGGCTGTCGGGGGCCGGAAATCCAGCGAATAGGTATCCCAGTCCCCGACAGCCCCACACATGGCGGATAAAATACGTTGGTTAAATAATAGTATGTAGATTGAGAGTAACTAAAAGTTTATAAACGTTTTTAATATTTTCACATGATATTGTTGACAGAAGGTCGGTTAATTTTAGTTTAAAAAATAATTTACTTAGGTCATTTACTTTTGTACAATCAGATGTAAGATGTTTTATTGACATGACTTGATTGGATTGGCAAAGATGGCAGGTTGGAGGGTTTTCCTTTTTAAGCAGATAGCTATGTGAAATTTGTGTGTGTCCGAGCCGAAGGCGGAGAAAACATTTGTTCATAATGGTTGTCGTTTCTGTTGGATACGAATAAGGCTCTCCCTTAGGATTAATGGTTGAGTAGTGGTGTAAATATGTTTTCCATTCCTCTTTTCTTATATTTTCCCAATAAGTGTTGATCACGTTGAGGAAATCCTTTTTAGTTGGGAGGATTGCAAGGATATTGGGTTGTTCTGAGGCTGCCCTTGCAGCACAGTCCGCTAGCTCGTTCCCTTTGATGCCTGCGTGTCCTGGAACCCATAGCAGGAGCATTTTATTTTTATTTTTGAGTATATTATATCGGATTTTAGTTATTGTTGTGGTGCAGTTTTTGGTATTTATGATTGCCTTGAGTGTAGAGAGGCTATCGGAGCAAATCATAATGTTTTTATCTATTGTATTTGCTATTTCTGTGGCTTTCAGGATTGCGTAAGCCTCCGTGGAATAGATTGAGAAGTAGTTCGGTAGTCTTGCACTGTATAGAATGGCACCAGTTTCCGATACAATTGCGAGTCCAGTCCCAGTGTCCGATTTGGATCCATCTGTATAGAGAAAATCCCATGATTCCTTTCTGTATTCGTCAGTGATTTCAAAAAACAATTGTGTGTAGGTTTCCTTAGCTGTGGAAGTCTTTTTGGATGTTGCGAGATTGGTATTTACAATTTCATATCATATTCATAGTTCACGATAATATTTTTTTAGAAAAATTCACAATAAAACTCGTTTCAAGTTACGTGCTGCCGAAAATTGTTTCGAGTTGAAGGTCGATCAACAGTCCTCGATTGTATCAAGTTACGTGCCACCCCGCTGTTCTCTCTCCTGTAGCAACTACAAAAAAACACCACAAAAATTAAGTTTCAAGTATCTTTTCTTTAATTCTTTTTAAATGTTTGATTTAACAAAAGTCATCATCCCCTTGGACGTCATTTAAACCCTTATCCATTGAACGAATGGCTCTCTTAATGACTTTATCCCCACTTAATGCAGCTTCCTGAAAATATAAAATAAATATTATAAATTCGAAAGAATTTTTTCAAAAAAAATATCTTGAATTTACCAGTAGTTGTCCTTCAGAACAGATCGCCATGAAAACAATGAAAATAATTGCACAAAGAAAAATAATGTTTGCTGCTGCCATTTTTGTTTGATTGAATTCGTATTTCAATTTAAGACTCAAAAAATCAACTGATGTTTAAATAAGATTCTGTGCTTCTTTTATACCGAGTTCGTTATCATTTACAATTAGAAGTGGCCAAATTTAAAACAATTAGTTTCATTCGTACAGTGGACTATTGAAAAGTGGTGTAAATATGTTTTCCATTCCTCTTTTCTTATATTTTCCCAATAAGTGTTGATCACGTTGAGGAAATCCTTTTTAGTTGGGAGGATTGCAAGGATATTGGGTTGTTCTGAGGCTGCCCTTGCAGCACAGTCCGCTAGCTCGTTCCCTTTGATGCCTGCGTGTCCTGGAACCCATAGCAGGAGCATTTTATTTTTATTTTTGAGTATATTATATCGGATTTTAGTTATTGTTGTGGTGCAGTTTTTGGTATTTATGATTGCCTTGAGTGTAGAGAGGCTATCGGAGCAAATCATAATGTTTTTATCTATTGTATTTGCTATTTCTGTGGCTTTCAGGATTGCGTAAGCCTCCGTGGAATAGATTGAGAAGTAGTTCGGTAGTCTTGCACTGTATAGAATGGCACCAGTTTCCGATACAATTGCGAGTCCAGTCCCAGTGTCCGATTTGGATCCATCTGTATAGAGAAAATCCCATGATTCCTTTCTGTATTCGTCAGTGATTTCAAAAAACAATTGTGTGTAGGTTTCCTTAGCTGTGGAAGTCTTTTTGGATGTTGCGAGATTGGTATTTACAATTTCATATCATATTCATAGTTCACGATAATATTTTTTTAGAAAAATTCACAATAAAACTCGTTTCAAGTTACGTGCTGCCGAAAATTGTTTCGAGTTGAAGGTCGATCAACAGTCCTCGATTGTATCAAGTTACGTGCCACCCCGCTGTTCTCTCTCCTGTAGCAACTACAAAAAAACACCACAAAAATTAAGTTTCAAGTATCTTTTCTTTAATTCTTTTTAAATGTTTGATTTAACAAAAGTCATCATCCCCTTGGACGTCATTTAAACCCTTATCCATTGAACGAATGGCTCTCTTAATGACTTTATCCCCACTTAATGCAGCTTCCTGAAAATATAAAATAAATATTATAAATTCGAAAGAATTTTTTCAAAAAAAATATCTTGAATTTACCAGTAGTTGTCCTTCAGAACAGATCGCCATGAAAACAATGAAAATAATTGCACAAAGAAAAATAATGTTTGCTGCTGCCATTTTTGTTTGATTGAATTCGTATTTCAATTTAAGACTCAAAAAATCAACTGATGTTTAAATAAGATTCTGTGCTTCTTTTATACCGAGTTCGTTATCATTTACAATTAGAAGTGGCCAAATTTAAAACAATTAGTTTCATTCGTACAGTGGACTATTGAAAAGATGAACAGATGTACTAAATGAACGAAATATTTTTAAAACAACACATTGTACCATAAAACAGTTGTACCCAAAAATATAAAGGCCAGATAATTTATGTAAGTTAGACTCATTGTTTTTTTGTGAAGTTAAAAAATCTACTGTTGCAAATTAAATCAATGTCATTACTCCCATGTGTAATTATAACACAGAGTATACTACGTTTCCACCGACTGCAAAACCGAGATTTAAGTAGATTAACCTAAATCTCCTTCAAATCCCGAAGATTTACCATACAAATTTATTTCCTAAATCTCGAAGATTTGAAACAAATCTTGTTAAATCTTCATAGGTCCAATAGTTTTAAAACTCGAACTGGCCTATATTTTCTCACACTGAATGCATTCATTGGAAAGTGGGCGTACATGTAATTTTCTGCCTCACTTCAACGTCACTAGAAAGAACGAAACAACATCTGCAAACTGTCAAAATGAATCTAGTTTTTAATCTTTTTGTGCAGTGGAAACACCAAATTGATTTATATAATCTAAACTGAGGTAAACCTTCGGTGGAAACATAGTATTAGTTTGCCATCGAGCCATCGAGAATAAATCTTCGTCGTTCAAATAAAACTCCCTAAGTCTAGTTTTGAAATTTTGAGATATTTGGATTTGAGGTCGGATATATCCGTTCAAAATTATTTGAATGGTACGATCTTGAGCTTAAAATATACATGAAGCCTTGCATAATTACTGACAAAATAATATTTGTAATTGGTTAATCCGTTTGATGTTCCAAGTTTATTATCTCAATTTTTGCGAAAAATGGACGACTATATTTTTCTTTGAACGACGACGAAACGGGAAAATTTATACGGAACAAAATTAAAATGTTTAAATAATCTCGGAAGTAGTGTTTTAAATATAATATTCTGATTACCATTTTTTGCGGGATGCTCCGATTATGAAATTAATCGGCCCTATCGAGGTAACCGTCGGAGCGGAATTCTCTCCAATTTCCTACGAATCGAAGACATTTTGCTTCGAGGTAGTTCTCCGACCAGCAAAATGTCTCCGATTCGTAGGAAATCGGAGAGAGTTCCGCTCCGACGGTTACCTCGATAGGGTCGAATATATAGATAGTGTACATAATATTTGGTATGTTGATATACGATTTTCATTTTCGTCGTCAATTATTATTAAAGTTCAAGACAAAACAATTCATAAATTAATACTGATTACTTACTTATATGACATATGTTAGTAGTATGTGTAAATGTACCTACATACCTAAATCTTATCAGTAAGGGGCTTGAACTTTGTATTAGGATTTTAATATTTTCCGAACTATTAGCCGCAGTTTTTAGATTAATTTTTCTTAGATGAAAAAAACATCCTAAGATTAATTGAATTAATACCGCCATATTATTCACTCAATACATCCAGATTTAAACTTAAATCCAGATGAATTTACATTGAATTTGTATGATTTACATCTAGATTTAAGTTTTAATCTAGATGTGTTGAGTGAATAATATGGCCGTTAATGTCGCTTTGAAAGTTGAGTCTCTTTTTTGAAAGAATGAAACTCTTGAAATTAAATTTGAATCAATAAACTTCATTTACATGGAAAATATCGAGCCCTTTCCGCCAAATTATCGTAAGCGACAAAAAATAAAAGTAGCGTAAGCGACATTTTGTTTGCTCAGAAACGTAACCAATTAGGCCAAATTCAAGCATTGAACTATATTAACTATACTGTTAATGACAGATGACAAAAAGTCCGATTGCTTTCGATGTACTTAAAGAAAAAAATGAAATAATTAACTTTTTGTGAAAATATGAAAATGTCGCTTACGATAATTTGGCGGAAAGGGCGCGATATGTAGACGGTATGTATATAAAAATGAATTAATTTTTTTCTTATTAAACGAGCATCACTCGGCTGAACATCATCCTATTTTTATGACGATTTTTTTGTTGGGTTCGTATAGAACCAGGTAGACACTCTACGGAGCCAAAAATTTAAAATTTTGGCTGGAAAAAAATTAAAAATCGTGAAAATCTGAAGTTTAATATTTTTACGTCAAGTTGGCTGGGTCAAATTTTCCAACTTTCATTTCCGTAGTTTGTTTACCTGGTTAAATACGAATTCAATAAAAATCCTTTGCATTAGGATTTTGTTCGGATGATGTTCAGCCGAGTTATGCGCGCGAGAACATAAAACCAATTCAGAAAGTATGTAGGTAATTTCAAGGCGTTTTCACGATTTTACGACATTGTTGGTCGAATTTTCCTATTTCCTGCTCCGTGTTGTGTTTACCTGGTTCAGTACGAATCCAATGAAAAAATTCCCATGCTCATCGAATGGTGTTCAGCCGAGTTATACGCACGAACAAAAAAACATTCAGAAAGTACATACAATGCTGTGCAAAACATTTGCAACTAATATCACGTAATTGAAAAACCATTTGTCAGAGAAGATGTATAGTAAAATATTTTCATTGCGGGGTCATTATTATTTGTTATGCTTGGTAGAGGTAAGCCAAAAATCGAATCAACACACAGCTTCAACGAGTACAATTTTTTTACAACAAAAAGGGTCTGTTTTTGACTGTAAAACATTTGTAACTCACCCGAACGAGTGCCAACCGACGCGACGTATTTTGACCACGGTAAATAATTTTTCGAGATGAGAGTAGAAATATGGTGGTAGACACGCAGTCGCTGCTGAGGATCTGGCAACAACACTTTTCTAGGCTGCTAAACGGCGAAGATGGTCAAAATTCCGCTGTTAGAACACTCCATTCAACCTAGACGCTGATGGTCAAAATTTCCGTCCGCCCGACCTAAATGAAGTGCGGCTAGCGATAGCCAAGCTTAAAACGTACAAGGCTGCTGGTGCGGATGGCCTGCCAGCCGAGCTATTCAAAGCAGGGGGAGATGACTTGGTAGGGTGTATACACCAGCTTATCTCCAAAATTTGGTCGGAAGAAAGTATGCCCGATGAATGGAACCTCGGTATAGTGTGCCCTATCCACAAGAAAGGAGATGCTCTGACCTGTTCCAACTACAGAGGTATAAGTCTCCTCAACGTCGCATACAAAATCCTGTCATCTGTACTGTGTGATCGCTTAAAACCGTTTGTCAACGATCTGATCGGCCCCTATCAGTGTGGTTTTAAGCCCGGCAAATCAACCGTCGACCAAATGTTCACACTCCGACAGATTTTTGAAAAAAAAAACCAAGAGTTTCAAATCGATACACACCACCTCTGTATTGATTTTAAAGTCGCATATTATAGCGTAGACAGAGACGAGCTATACAGAGCCATGTCGCATCTCGGCATCCCTGCCAAACTCGTCCGCTTGTGCAGGATGACGATGGAGAAATTTTGCTGCTCCGTCAAAGTCGGCAAGAACACCACCGAACCCTGAAGCATGGACCCTGTCAAAATCTGCTTGAGTTCTTTGAAAAGAAGAATCTTCGGGTGATTTTCAGTCCAGTCTGTATAGATGTAGTATGGAGGAGAAGATTTAACAACGAGCTTTACGGGCTTTACAGCGACTCGACCTGGTCAAGAAGCTGAAAATACAGCGGCTGAGATGGCTGGGACACGTGTAGCGTATTGACACCTCAACGCACCAGCCCGACGAGTCTTCGAATCTACCCCTGACGTTCTGCGCAGCACAGGAAGACCCCACATTAGGTGGCGCACACAATTGGAGAGCAACCTCAACCAACTTGGAGTGCGCAACTGGAGGCAGCTAGCTAGTGACCGAGCTGGCTGCAGGGGCTTGTTGATTGAGGCCGTGGTCCATCCTGGGCTGTGAGTGCCATCTAAAGTAAGTAAGTAAGAAGCTGTTTGTTGATTTGACTTTTGGCTTTCCTCTAGTAAGCATGATAAATAATAAAGACCATGCAATGAAAATATATTTTACAACATCTATGACAAATATATGGCTTTTCAACTAGGTGATAATATTTGCAAATGTTTTGCACAGCACTGTATATGCAATTTACCCACTTCTTCCGTCAAAGTTTTCTATTTCCGGCTCCGCAGTATGTGTAACTGGTTCAAAAGGAATTCAACAAACAATTAAAATAAGATGCATTCAAAATCTTCAAAAGTATTTGCATAGATAAATTATTTTCTTTATTTTTAAAACAAAAACGGCACTACAGACGCACATGTACCTAGAAAATACAATTGAGTAAAGTCGACACAATTTATTAAAACTTATACGTTCTGTTTCCAACGCTTCAAACATTATGTATACGATATGAAATTTTTCCAAAAGACAGACAAAATTTGCGTCATGATTTAATTGATAAACAAAATCTCTATCAACATTAAATTTCTAAAAATAGATTAAACCCGGAAGTTAAATCATATCGTCGCTATTTACTTTTCTTCTTTTTTTTTTAATTTAAACGTCATGGTTAGCCAGTTTTCCATTTTTACTACATTTACTATCTCCTTGTTTTCCATTTTCTTTTTCTTGTTGATGTTCTTCATTATCTCCTGCATTGTTGCTTCTTAAAGACTTTAACGAAAACATTGAGCTTATCTTTCTTAGCTTATCGCTTACAGTTTTGCCATCGCTATTGACACTTCCGTGAGAGCTTATAGATTTGGATGAGCTCTTAGAGCTTTTTGATGAAGATGATGAACTGCCACTACTCTGTCGGACAGGTTTTGTTGTTATCCAAAATTGTATAGCAAACATTGTCTCTAACTTTAAGGCTTCCGAAAGGGATATCTGAAAAGTTAAGATGAACATTATAGCTTACAGAGTTCTGGGGTTAATTTATATTGTCCATAATTTGGTTACCTTTTCGTTAATAGCTACATCTTTAACATTCCACAAAAATTCCACCAAACCAATACTTAATGCTGAAAGTAATCCAAGGCCCAATACAAGAAATACACCACCGACATTTTCTACACCCAATTCAGGTGTATCAGCGCTTTCTGCTGCCATTTGAGAGCAACGACCACCACCATGTTTCTCTTTCCACCATTTGCGTTTAAGTTCTGCCAAAGTTCCCGATTCGCCTAGTTTCAATACGGCCTTACTTATCTGTTTTCGATATGGTGAATCTGTAAAGAAAAAATGTTCTAAAAAAAAGATTCAAGGCTTTAAAGGTAGAACTATAATTGTTGGAACGCAGCGTACGCAGCCGTACGAAACCGCACGAATACAAGTAATTCAATAGACGCACATATAATTGCGTTTTGTAACGTTTCGTTCATTTTTGCTTTCGGAGGGGAAGAGCGCTTCTCGAGCGCACCTTACGGAAGAAATTTGACAGCTACATGTAAATTGTTGTAGTAAACTAGTCTCGAATCTCTCGTGCATTATGGTTTACGTGTGCTTTTGACGTTTCGGAAAGAAATTTTTCGTTCGCGTATGTTAGTTTCCGACAGCGTCCACCTATTATAGTTCGACCTTAAGGCTGATTTCCAATGCCGGGTTGGGCTTTGGCGTCGTTTTGACAGATTTTTCTTTCAACGCGAAAGCTCACACATATAGCAATTTAAGCAAATTGTTTACAATGACGCGTTGGGTATTATGTTACGATTTGGCACCTATTAGCATGTATACAAACCAACGTAACATAAACTACCTCAACGTTAAAGTTGAAAAAAATCAACTTCAGCGTGCGTTTTGACAATTAAATTAATGTTCGAATTCCTTTTAACAAAAAAATCGATTTATTTAGAAAAAAAAATCGGGTTTTCTGGACAAATTCATTTTATTGAAAGAAAAAAAATCGATTTTGTTTAAAAAAAAATGGAATAGTTTGTTGAAAGGAATTCGAACTTACAGTTATGTATGCTCATTTTGATTTTCAGGTTCTCTTCAAGTCGTCTGTCATGTCGACGCGTTCGTAAAGCTTTGTAAACGTATACGTAAACGTCTCTAACGCGAACGCGCCATTGGAAATCAGCCTTTACTTTTTAAACTCACTGAAAGGCATAGCTATTCCATATGTTTTATAATCAAGCCAGGCACCAACTTGCATTAGTTCACACTTTCTTTCAACAATATACTCTAATGTGGTTGATTCCATTAAATAGGCATAAAGTCGTTTTCCCTTTAATACTCTCTCAACGCCTTCATCGTTGCTTTTGGTGAAAACTGAAGGACGAGCAGACTCCATTGCAGCCCACATTTTTTGATACGTACTCATGTTTGAATCCTAAAAAAAAAAATTATGAAATCACGAGCTTCTGATTGGCCAGCTGTCATAAAAAGTTAGATGACTTTTAGTTACTGGCCAATCAGAAGCTCCAAAAATTTTGAAAACTGAAATTTCAGATGTAGAGGTTGAACGCACGGATTGGAAGCAAAATGAATGTCAATGCGTTAATGTCGATTTCACTGTCAAAGTTAGTTCATGTCAGTTTGCCAGTCTCATATTTAAAACTTGATATTCTTTTAATTCATCTTATTTGCGGTAGACCCGGCCATTTATCTCAAACAAAGTTTAAATACCCTGAAAAATGCCATTGTACTTCCGCCAGTAACAGCTCCATATTTGATTTTACTTTGACTGGCTAGATCTTCAGCACTTTCAATCGAGCTATCCATGCGAGACATTGTCAGAAATGCAGCTAAATTAGCTGTATAGGAATTCAACATCATAAGAGCAAAGAACCACCACATTCCAGTTGCTAGTCGTGCTGACGCTGACCTGTTAAAACAAAAAACACACTGTGAATTATATAATACAAGACTATTTTGGGTTGAAGTGACTTTGGAAGAATATCACATCCTTGACCCATTATAGATCCCATTGTCAGCCATGTTGTATTCATTATACTCCATATGTTCTCTACTTCCTCGGCTTCCTTGCAAGGGTGTGGATTTTCCCAGTCGGCTGGTGCCATTCTAGAGAGAGCAAAGAGCAGCAAGGACACTCCTGAGTAAGCTGTTGCCATATAAATCCAAACATCCAATGAAAAAGGTGACAAAAATGAAAACAAATCGGGTGGTGGACTTTCTGGCTTCGAATATAGAATGCTGATACCCAAAGTCATAAATGGTGGGGTGAAATCGACAACTGTACGACGAGATGATGTCATTGTTAAGTCACATATTCCTAAATCTGCATTCTTAAAGAAACAAAAAAAAAATTTGAGAATAAATTCATAACTTATTTTTGTTTAGACTTTTCTTACTCCATCTAACAGCTGCTTAACCAAGCCATCCCATTGTTTGGTAGCTTTATTATACGAACCATACTTTCCATCTGGTGCTAACTCAAAAACATATTTGAAACCAAGAAGTTGAGCTATTCGATCAATTAGATCCATTGAATATCCTTCGTATCTCGCATTGCCTTCCAAAGTTTCGCCCTCCTTAGGTTCTCTATAAATTGAGTAGGCATCAATCGCTTCACTTACTCCCACACTCTGTCACTCAGTGTTATACCTTTTCAATAAAAATGGAGCTCCAATTCTAGATGTTATAATAAATGTTTTATTCGCAAGTTTTTCTCCAACTCGTTGTGCATTTACATCCTCATCGACGCCAACATCCAAACCGTTAACAGTGTCCCATAAAGCAAGTTCCAAAAAGCCATTATTTGTAAATTCAAGAACCCTAACAGTAAAGAAATTTCTCTGTCCATAGTCGTTGAAATTTATTTTTCCAGTTGTGGCTTCTTCCGAACGCTTAGGAATTAAAGAAGAATTTCATAAATGTTGTTTTTCTTTGTTTTGTAAAATTTTGTGTAATCTTACTCCTTTTATGAATTCAATAATTCGTCGTCCAAAAGGCCACGGTCTATTTTTGCGGCATTCGACTTTTGGGGGATTCATTTCTTCGGCAATACCAAGCTCTGCTAAGCCTTTGGCGAAAACCCAAACAGCATCACTTATGAGAAGCATATTGGTCTTAAAACATACAAATATATTAAGTTAATTTGCGATGTTATAATTTGACAAAGTTGAAAAAAGAGTTTCACGTCTTGAAATCATTCCACAGATTCTATTAAAAAGATAGGTTCAATCGGATTTCTTTTTCACTATTGGGTGGTGTTATACCGTGAATTTAAAAAAAGAGATTTAGTCCAGTGAAAATTAAATATTAGGTGTGTTTTATTGACAATTTTAAAGCTAGGGCAGTAAAATTTTCCTTAGTGAACAATCGACCCTATCGAGGTAACCGTCGGAGCGGAGACATTTTGCTGACCGGAGAACTACATCGAAGCAAAATATCTCCGATTCGTAGGAAATCGGAGAGAATTCCGCTCAGACGGTTACCTCGATAGGGCCGAATAACAAAACCAAAAGTGCCGATAAATAAGCCAGCACGTTAGTGAATATAAAAGTGGACAAAGAGTGTGGACTTGAGCCTTAAATGTCCAGAACGTAGATTGTTTTCACTCACAAAATATTGTGAACACAGCCACAGAAATAAAGTGTGGACATAAAAGTGGATATAGCGTTTTATTGAACTTGTATTGCTGCGCTAGCTTTGAATTACCAATAAAACGCACCTATTGATTATTTCAAGAACTTTACATTCCACAGCAAAAATTTCCTCTATTTTACCCTTTTCACTTGTGGAAGAAGGAAATTTTAAATATTATGTAGAATGTGGAAGATTGTGGAACATATTAATTTTTTTATTCCACCAAAGGCGAAAAATAAACTTAAAAGTGAAATTAAAACGTGAAGAGATATTCGAATCATAACGGATTTAACGAAAATGTTAAAAATTGATATAATTAAGCGAATTACCTTAACTTGTGTAGTTAGTGTTCTATAATATCGTCCTTCACGTTTTTCACGCTCCTCCCAGTCATGTACGGCATTTTTAAGATGAAAATCAGTTGGGTCCATAATACGAACTGTTGTTAAATTTGCTGCAACATTCTGTAAATCTGCAAAGTCCAATGTATGTGTATCCAAAGATGGTATAAATACGCTCTAAGAAGACAAATATAGAAAAAAAAAGAAAATATAGGTAATAAATTTATGGAGAATTCGATAGATTATATCCCTACCTGATATTCTCCCAGCATCTTTAGTTCATCAGCTTGTTTTAAAATGTGAATTATATTATCTGGAGAACAATGCAAAATTATGCAGGCATCACCTTCAAGTTTGATGCTTTTCAAAAATGGTCTATAATCAGGCCCCGGGCTTAATTGTCGAATAGTTGTGGGATTACTTTTTGGATCATGAATTTGTATAACGTCTTGAAGCTGCATAAGTTCTGGTAGCGAAAAAAGAACACAAAAACAATTTTATTAAATTTAAATTGTGGTGTGATTATACAGGTCTAGAGAACGTGTAGGTTAAGTCGAGGCAAGAAAAAAATCGTGTGGGAGAGGGAGGCGATGAATTGACAAATCCTCCAAGAGTATCTCCTGTCACAGAAAAGTGCCGCTCGTTAGCCGTTCGGATTCGGCAATAAACTGTAGGTCCCCTGCATTCCTGCAGACACACACACAGGAATGGTTGAGAGTTGTAAGTCACTAGGCCCTAGTTCTTCATGAGCTGTTGTGCCCTCAAATTTATTTAATTTATTTCTTTATGCAAAAAAAACTCTATAAAATAACTTTTGTATCCAGGTTTTATTTCAAACTGGTGCTGGTATTACGGGGCGTATGAGTACTTTATTTTGTTTTTAATACATATTAATTTTTTTTTTAATTTGGAAGAAAAGTATTTAGGTATCTCTCTTTTGTTTTTAAATTAAGTCCTTTTTACAGAAACAAACTCAAGCGATTTTCGATCCCCCTCTAACTTCGGAACCAAAAATAAATTTCGTCATATTTGCTAAGCTGGGCAAGCACAGGTGATTCACCAAATTTTAACTCCTTAGAATTAGTGGTACCCGAGATATAGGACGTCAAAAATCGTGAAAAACGTAACTGACTGATTCACTGACTCACCTACTCACTGACTGACAGATCATCAAAATTATTGAGCACTTCCCGACACCGTAGACTCTTATAATTTCGCACAACGGTAGAAGCCTTATGGTGTATACAAAGACAAAAATCGAAAATTTTGGGTTTTCCATATAGGGGGCGTGGTATCCGCCCACTTTCCTAAAATTGCTATCAAATATATGGAGCACTTCTGATTGTTGTAGAATGATGAATTTTGGTAGACCGCTAGTCCTCGCAATAAGTGCAAAAAATTAAAATTTGATATTTATCATTCAGGGGGCTTGGCATGCCCACCCACTTTTCTCAAAATACTAATCAATTATATGGACCACTCTAAATTGTGGTAAAATGATAAAATTCGGGAGAGCGATAGGGCTTGTAACGTATGCAAAGCAAAAAAAATCGTAAATTTGAAGTTTTCCATATAGGGGGCGTGATATCCGCCCACTTCCTTCCAAATTATGAGAGAAATTTTTTATTTAATGATTACTGACTAAAATTTGGTAAATTTACTGGTCAAGTTTTCTATTGTACTGAAATACTGGTATCAAACATATTGAGTTGTAAGTCGCAGGTGGAAAAAAACTTGCCAAGTATAAAGGCCTTCGCATTTATATCAAACTTGACTTACCCCTTTCAGTTTCATAAATGATAGTGTAACTTCTCCATTGTAAACCAGCCACGACATCTGCGATTGCCCTTGAAAGAACCAAATTATCGGGATGCACATTCAATGTCATCGACGAAAATTGTCGATCAACTAACGCTTCTGTCGGTGACCAGTCGAATAGAATGTGTGGTATATCCAAGGTGTTGCATATCGAACTTACAATTCCTATAAAAGTAAATGATTTTTTTTAATCATATTTATTTAAATTGAAAAGACCACATTAGACGTTAATATGATATACAAACCAGAACCGCCAGCATTATTTGGACCAAAAATAGCAATTACATTTTGTGAAAATAGATTGCACACTGAAATATTACGATACGTAAATGAATTATTTCATAATTAAAATAATTCACAAAATCGCGCAATTACCTGCTTTCTCAACAAGAAAACTATCTTCAGTTCTGACATACTGATATACTGGTATTAATTCGAAACTTCTTTCATGAACATTGACTCTATCGACAGCCGAACGAAATGCTATTTCACCTTCACTGTTGCTATTCTCAAAGATTACTCCTAAATAAAGAAGTTCGTGATTGATCATGACATTGAAACTTTTATCAATACAAGGTCTTGAAACTTACCAATATTGAATTGTGGCCTACTTTGGGTACAAAGGATTAAGCTTATAAAACACAAAATTCTAATTATTGAAGAAATCATCTTCAATGTAATTTAGATTTTTTTGGGAAATTCTAGTGCACTGCTGCTTGCATGGCTTCGTCTGATGATGCACTAGATTCTTAAAATAACATTTGGCATTAGTGAAAACACTTTAATAAATTTTGTTTTGACAACTTTTTTTTTGTGGTATGGGCATGGCATAATGTAGGTACCTATACCTAAGATATATTGCATCGGGGCAAGTTGTGGACTAGCAAACAGAAATCGAATTCGAAAAAGCAACAACGTTCAATATTTTATATGTTTTTTAAATTCCTTTTTCAAAAACCCTAACGGCCATACTGTTGGCTTTCTTCAAAGCTAGTTTTGAGCAAAAACTAGTTTTATTCAGGTTTCGAGTTTTAATTTTTTCATTAATTTTTATTACTTTGACATCTAATTCAAAATATTCATACATAGTTTGACATCTAAATCAAATCAGTAATTTTTTTTGAGAACATAAAAACTCGAAACTCCAATAGAACTAGTTTTTTCAGTAAAACTAGCTTTAAAGAAAGTCAATAATATAGCCGTCTGATCTCAAAACGTTATGGTAGAAAGCTCTTTATCTCAAAGATTACTCCTCAATAGGAAGTACACACTGACTGACGGTATGACGAAAACTACTTTTTCGGACTTAATGAGCTTAAATTCTACGTTTTATCGGTCAATAATTTAACAGATTTTTTTTCTCTGATGTAGGTAAATTCAATCCCCTCCGGCCACAGAAAAACAAAAGGTTAGCCATTTAAAATGTAACATCTTTCTGGGCTAAAAAAAACGGAGTTCCCAAAGACCGTTATTTTTTTTAATTTATTTTGAGGATCTTTTGTCAAACTATTATTTTGAACATGAATGTGAGCTGAATTTTTTTTCTTTTGGATGCTTTACTTTTTGAACATGAATGTGAGCTGAATTTTTTTTCTTTTGGATGCTTTACTCTCATTGACACATCATGCGTGAGTAAAAAGGTACCTTCTATGATTAAAACAATTATCGTGTTCAGGAAAATGAGATCTCGGAGATTTCTTTACGTCAAAAAGTGAGCAAGCGAATCCAAAATTTAGTTTTCCCTGAGTTTTGGCAGCAAAACTGAGAAATTTTGCTGAGGAATCCTGTTCATGTAACTGATAATGCTAAGGGCTCTGTGATCTCATTTTCCTGATCATGCCTAATATCACACAATTCTAGATTAAAAAAAAAAAAAAAAAAACATTTAAAAAAAAATTATGTCAATTCAAAGTTTTCTTTTTTTTTGTAATAAAAAACAGACAAATAAACATAAATTAAAGCTTTTGCGCAAAAAAAACTAAAAAAATAATGAATCCAATTCAAGATGTTTTCCTCCTTGACTGTGAAACTTATGAAAACTATTTAGACATTTATATCACACGAAATGACTTAAGATTTCTTCGAAACATTCGTTTTAGCCGAATGTTGGTTGAGCTTGGATATCGTTCAACAACAGAAATCTACACACCCGAACAATTCAACCTTCGAAAAGCCGCAGCATATGAAGCTATGTATCCAATTAAGAAATCATTAATTTTGTTTCATGATGGAATTCAAATTACCGATCCAGTTTTGCATGAGTTTGCTGAGCGGGAAAAATCGAATTATCAAAAAATTCTTTCAGTAAGTTCTTAGCTTGTTTTTGTACTGAAAAGCTTTTATATTTTCATTTAAATAGACAATTATTTTTATGCGTCATCGACATAAATCTGGATTCGAGATATCCGGCTATATTGATTTCGAAAACAGTTTAAGAAAATCGAATTTTAAAACCGATGATTCTACGGATTGGAAAGCGGTATTTATGATGCGATCGGTTTTACGTCCAAAGCCTACTGATTTAAGTTTTCATAATTCTCGTACGAATACGACATTTAATAACGAATCTGATAACTATGCTATCATCAATGATCATGATCGTGGGCTGGTTTTCATGCACAAAGGCGATCGGAAAAAGATTTTTGTAAATCAAACTAAAGATTCAGGCAAGTCTAACTCAAACAGAACCATGGTCTTTTCACCAAAATATGGTCATGTTATTTTGTACGATCACTTAATACGAAAAAAAGCTTAAATATATATTTGACGCTACATTCATCTAGCAAAAAAACGATTTGTGGTGATAGAATTTTATTAAATAATACAACATTTGAATCCTCTTAATTTCTTAATTTCGATGCACAATTGTACATGTACACATTCCTGTGTATTTAGGTAATATTTAATTTGATCTTTAAAAAAAATTAGTTTATTTCTTTATTATATTGAAAGAGCGAGACTAAAATATTTGACATATTGAGCGTGAAAAGAACGTTTAGACGGAAAATTGTTTACACTACTTGTGGAATTGGGTCCCTTATTGTGTTACTCGAAGTGAATCGTATTTAGCGGGGAGTTTGAATTTTGGAATTATAAATGCCGCTTTTGCTTCACTTTGAAAGCATTTTCAACATCATTTGGCTGAAATTATTGAACGTCTTTGCTTCAAACATTGAAGCGATGGTCACACGGGTTTTATTTTCAGCTTGAAAGCTAAACTTTTCAAGTTGTAGGTTAAATTAAAAACCGACGTGAATGTTCAAAGGTTTGCATCACGCCAGTTTGGGTACCTACGCTCATTAATCACCATGTAAATTAATTTATTCCAGTTTTTCACGGTTTGATTTTTGCAATGCCGCCATGCAGTCGCCTCCTTGAATCATATTATACAACTCCCCGCACAGTCCCAGAATTTACAGATAGGTGACTAAAATCGCATCCGATTGAGTTGAAAGACATCAGTTTATTTTAAACAAACAAAAAAATAAACATAACAAATTCCCGTCAAAGATCGGCAATAGGCGGCTGCATTGTATTTAAATTAAAAACCGTTAGGGATTCAAACTATTTTAAGGAAGTTTTGTTTATGAATGTTTTGTTTGGTTTACGAGATTTCGTATTTATAAGTAGGCTATATTTAACGTATGCATTAAAAAACCGTTAAGACACGTTTACTGATACGAAATTCAACACAGTGGACTGAGTATAAGGAGGTATTTTTCATCTCTTGAAATCCCGTACCATCTGGCGACTGACGGTTGAAAAATCTTTATCCATGTTATTCTTTTAGGGGACTCTTTATTCTAATACAAAATAAACACCATTAATTTCAAAATGATTTCACGAAGTATTTAGATTGTCCCAGCGTCTCCATTAACAATTTTCGAGGCAATAAATTGCTCCCCTTATTGCCATTGCCTTGAATATTGACAATGGTGACGCTTTGGCAATGGCAATATCCAAAATCTCCTTGTGTAAAAAAGTAGCCAGGAACTCTACAGTGCCATCTCGCTGTGAATTCTGGAAAATACACTCATATCACAACCCTGCATCTTTTTCTTCTAACGTCAAACTTCACAAAAAAAAAATGTTGACAAATGCAAAGCACTTGACATTCGAGTTCATTGAACAAAACGATTACGGGGGACAGAAGACGAAACACAGAAAATTTCCTCCATCCATCCGTTAAGTAATAAGCCCCAACAATTGGGTGATTTTAAATCCATAAATTAAATTAAAACAAAAATTCGTGCTTTCTGACTTCTCTGTCAAACAGTTCCCATCCCCCAAAGTTTTCGGTTGACATGATTTTTCGATTCGCAACATTTCTTGGTGAACTTGGACTTGGTGCAGTGCCCAGTAGGAAATATAACACGGGCGACGACCACGACGAAAACTCTTTCGTCTTCGTCATAAAAAAACAAAATTTAGTAATCGATAGTTTAGTGCAATTTTAATATTAAGTTTATTATTTGCTGCATTGCGTGTGATAATGTACAACCAAAGTGATTTAGCCAATTTCGTAGATAATATTTTCAAGGAGCATAATTTAGTTTTAAACCCAATAAAATCCAACACCAGTCCAACAACAACAACATAATAATAATAATTGAATAAAAGCTTTTGAGCGCTTTTATTGGTTATTGCCTTGCTGCTATCAACCCCGTGCCCGTGCACTCTTACACCATTACCGGAACAACCCCGATACTATTTTTAAAAATTTTACAAAAAAAACAAAAATGTTGTATATTTCTCGTTTACGAGACGTCCTTAAGAAGCTCGAGACAACTAGCGATCTTGCCAGAAGCCTCATCAAGAGAGCAAGTATTGTTATCGATGGTGATGGCAGTGCTAGCACTATTATCAAGAAAGAGCACGAGGCCCTGTCTTCCTCCTATAAACCCCTCAATAGGACGTCATCAACTCAATCCGTGAGTGTGACATCACAATCGAGCTCTCTTGCTTCTCCATTAACTACACTCACAAGAGTCAGTGGCATCGGCTACGGGTACGGCCCCAAAGCACCACCAGGAACAAACGAAATCAAATTGATGATGTACGACAGCAACAACAAAATAAAGCACGAGAAAAATCAGCCAAAAACAATCAGAGCTGCGTTATTTAATGCCAGTCTATTTTCGAGGGCAGCAAGCAACGGTGGTGGCGCTGTGATATTAGAATCGCAATTGAATTGTAGAGATTTACGAGGACAAGCCGTCTTGAATCAGCCACAACAAAATAATATTGACCAAAGTCAAATATCAAAGACTCAGCAGAAACAAAATCAGCCAAGTCATAACATGTCAGAGGCAAAGGTTAAAGAGGAGGTGGTTGTAGTGACACAACAACACCAACACGAGGGTGACGCTTCTACAAAACAGCTGAACGAGACAACGTCGGTGAAGGTTTCTTGTAATGGCGCTTCTTGTGACGAAAATAGTGGAGGAAAAGAAAAATCATGCTTCCAAAGCAGCCTAGCCGACATATTGCATTTTATGGAACTTGTTGGCAATTTGAAGGTCAGTTTCTTTTTCTTTTAACCATTAACCAGAACCAGCAAAGTTCTTTTCTTAAACAAAAATGTCCAGCTGTTTTTTTTTTTTCGTTTCTCATTCATTTTTATTTCTATTGATTTTTCACTTTTATATCCCGGTAGTGATTTTCATTTTTATTATTTTAATTAAAAAACAAATTTACTAGTAATTTTTATATTCGGCGTTGCCATAGTTGCAACGAAGAGGTTTATCATGTTATCAAGTTCTAATGGGGGCTTACGTAAGCAAATTGGCTAAACTTCATTTCTTATAGGTATCTTTCTTTTTCTATTCTAATTTCCAGTAGGGCTGGCTGTGGTGTTCCCTTATCACATTTTATTAATTTGTATTTTTCTATGCAAAGGGTAGAGACAGTCAGTCAAAGAAGTTTTATGTATAAAGTAAAATGACTCATCTATGCTGTTGAATTTTCTCAATTCCAACAAAACCAAAAAGAAAAAGAAAAAAAACTCGAAGTATATTATTTTCGAAATTAAACCAAGGTCAAAATAATGGCAATACACAATGCCAAAGATACAAGCATACAATTTGTGTATATAATGTTTATCTATTTACTGAAAAATAAAATAAATTATTATGAAACCAAAAAATGTATCAGATGCTAAACAAACTAACAAATACCTATCTAAACAAAAATTCGATGCAGAGACAAATCGTGTGTGTACTAACTAATACTTGTCTTTTTTTGATTTAAGTATTTTCTATTCATTCAAAGTCGCGTAGCTCGTGTCAAAAGTGATACTCTCAACTTAAGTTATTGGAACGTAGTTTGTTTAACTTTTATCGGCAATAACCACATTGCGGTTTTAATTTTGAAATTAAAAAAAAAAAGTTACTTCAATTTGGTTTTATATTTCATAACAATAAAATGTTAAGCGAGCACCCGCCAAATTATTAAAGGTACTTATAATATATTAATTTTTCAGTCATGTTATTATTCCTTATTGCCTGTGTAAATGCTCCAGGCAAAAAACGACTTAAGACCACTCATATTGATTCCGAGAAAAACATAAAGTTTATTCACCCATTAAAAAAATTCTTAAATTCAAGGGAAGTGAATTAAAGAAATAAAGTTTTGTGCAACAAAATGTGTTTATTTATAAAATATAAACGAATTTTAATTTCATGAATAAATTATTTATTCTAATGGGATTTAATATGTTAGTTGGTGTGATTTCTGCTATACTTTCATTGAAAGCTATTGAACTTGTATCATCTTGGTTGGTAATAAGCTCTCATCGGCGAGTTTACAAGGAATTCATCATCGCTTTCTTGATTCTTGGACTTCAAGGATGTGTTCATATTAGTTTCAACACAAACGCAACTTTAAAAATGAAAATAAATATATTTTCTTTAAAAAGAGTTAAAAAAAAAATGGAGGAGCGTTAGTAAGGGGAATACGCCAATTGTATTCTTGAACTTTGAGAAAAATTAAAATCCAAAGACTATCCTGTTACAAATAATTTCTATACCAACTGTTGTCTGATTTTTTTTTTACATATTGATGCTAAAATGTTTCATTTTTTAAGAACCAAGGTGACATCCTCATGAGCCTTGACAAATCTTTAACATTCTAATAAAATCAAGATTAAGATTGAGAAGAATAGTCATGTTATAACCTGAGAAGAACAGTTTATAAGATGAATGCTTTGCCAGGCCATATGGTCATAGCAATATTACAAATTTAATCCATGTTTTCAACAACTACTGACTACTGGACTCCTACTCTGGACCTAAGTACGGATTTTAAAGTAATTTTTCCTTCCAGGAAGGAGTGGAAATATGACCTCGTGACGAGAGGCTTCGACAAAACTTTCTTCACATGGTTCCAAGATGGAGTGTGGAGTTGGTTTAGGTGTCTTTTCCGAATCTCTGAATATTTCAAGATTTTATCGGCTTCCCAACTTCGCTAGTGTTTTCCAAGCGGAATCATTGACAATTAGGGAAGCATGCAGGATACTTAAACAAGACCATAACCAGAACCATCCTGACAGACAGTCAGGCAGCAGTTCGACAATGTGAAACGAGGGAAACAACCGGGCAGACGAACTGGTCAGGCAGGAAACTGTCTTTAATTTCCTCTGTAAATGTCCCGCTCTGGCCAGAATGAGACCACAATCATTTGGAAAGGTCTTTTTCGACGATCTGAATAAACACTCCGAATTGAAGATCAAAGATTTGATCTTTTTCCTCAACGGGACGAAATGGTTCCAAGGTAAACTTGGTACCTACTGCACCGTGAGTCCTGTCAGACTCCCTAGACCAATAGCAGTAGTAGTATCAAAACGGCGCTCTTCAGCGCTAATTCGGTCACCGAGCTTAGGTGGCTCGGGCCCGTCATTTATACCTACCTTATAACATGAAGAGGAGCTTAAAGTTATCTCCAACTTGGGAAACATACAACCACACGAACCATATAGTTACCTTTGAGCTTTTGCCATTATTTTAAACAAATTTTTGGACTAAGGTAGTTTTTCTGCCGCAAGACATACCATCTTCCAGCCGATTTGCCCTTTAACCCTTTCTAAAGTAAAATAAAAAAATAAACCCGGGCCCATATTTTTTTATTTTTATTACTGGCCTTTACTAAAGCTATTTTTTTTAAATATGAAAAGTTAAAAAAAAAACTTGATTTGTGGCTAAATGTGGGCATACAAAAATTATTATATAAATTACAATAAATATTTCTTTATGTAAACAGTTGCTAATTAATACAATTTACCATTTTTTAGCACACAAAACGAACTGGCTGGGTGCTACGAGACGTCAACGACTGTGAATCAATATCTGGTCACATGTATCGCATGAGCATGATGACATTCCTCCTCGAAGAAACCGAAGGCTTAAATCGAATTCGCTGCATGGAATTAGCTTTGGTTCATGATTTAGCTGAGAGTCTAGTAGGTGATTTGACTCCGTTTTGTGGAGTTGCTAAAGAAGATAAAAAAGCCATGGAACTTAAGGCAATGGCAGATATATGTAAACTTGTCGAACCTCGAGGCAAACGTATAATGGAATTATTTGAGGTGAGTTACAGCGATATTTATAAAATCTCTCCATCACAATCTTCAATCTACCTTAATTATATTATTTCTTTAGGAATACGAAGAAGGCCAAAGCGCCGAATCAAAATTCGTCAAAGATCTGGATCGACTTGATATGGTTATGCAAGCTTTTGAATATGAGAAACGCGACAATTGTCTAATGAAACATCAGGAATTTTTCGACTCAACTGAGGGAAAATTTCAACATCCATTCATTCAGAAATTAGTCAAAGAGATTTGTGATCAAAGAAAGTCACTTGTCGAAGCGAATGTAGTTGCTAAAGGCCAACTAAACCTAAAGACTGTCACACCTAATTGTCCGCCGTGCTTAGAACACAAAAACGAAAGAAGCTGATGAGAAGATTTTTTAGACGCCGTGGGACCTTAAATTCATCTTCCTAATTATGCATTATACATATATATATATATACATGCCCCAGCACCCACCTGTTTACTAAGAGGGGACAAAATTTAAATATTCACATAAATGACACATATTAACAGTTGTACTTAGGTTAAAAATAACCAATCGGAAAAATCAAAATATCAGCGTTGTTTCACTTTAAATTTTTATTTTATCAAACACTTTTATTCAATCAAAAACGCTTAGAAAAAGCACGTGGTTTTTATTACGCACTTATGCGTATTACTGCTGTATTCTTGTTTCCGAAGCAATTATCTAGCTATATTTTTTGTTTGTCTAATTATCTTGTGTATGTTGTGATTAAATTATAAAATCCTATCTCTTAACGTTAAAGCTACAAAAATCTATTAATTGACACACCTCTTGGGCTATAAAAGAGAACAAAACAAATCTTTAACCAAATAATTTAAATTAATTAGTAAATCGTTATAGGTATCAATTTTAAATAAATCAAAATGACATTATTTTAGACAAATTAACATTAAAATAATAACTAATTTGTGTGTTGCAGGACTATGTACTAATTATATAGAGTATTTTTTATTTATTTTAAATATAAATTCGTATTGAAATTGCATATAAAAACAAAAAAAAAACAATTACATTCAATAAAATTTAAAAACTGAGTTATTTTTCATCTACCTATACCAATTATTTTATTTAACGGAAAATTAATTAAAGAACGTTTAAATTTGATGATGGCCTACAATCAATATAGACATTAACCAGAAGAACAACTGCCGTTGTTGTGATACCGGCCTCTAACAACATTCCCTCATTCATCTTCTTCCATCTTCTTCATCTTAAACAAATCTCAACGAGGCCACGCACTCATACAATATTTTAAACGCTACTATGCGCTCATATTGATAAGCGGAATTTTTCTTATTATCTTCTTTTCTCTCCTTCAAACAAACGTACAAAATTTTAAACGATGTACTAGGCGCTCATGTTAAAAAGGAGGTGTACTTATTTTGCATTTTATCTGTTTTCTCCGCAAAACAAACATGCTGGTAATCACTCACTACACTACACCAACACCATTACAGCTGCTAAATACTTGGAAAAATAAACGTTTCTGTATGTGTTAGTCAGAAAAAAAGTTATACAAAATTTTAATTCATACACCAGGCGCTCATGTTTTACAGGAAGATTCCATTTCGTCAAGGAACAAACATCACATACGCTTTGCAAAAAACAAACGGTGCCAGAAGGAGGAGCCAATAATTTCCTAGGGCTCGATCGACTTTGCTTTTAAAATCTACGAACGTCCTTCTCGAAGAGGGAAAGAGCTAAATTTTCATACAAAATTTTAAACGATTTACTAGGCGCTCATGTTAATAAGGAGGTGCATGTACTTCTGTATTTTGTCTTACTTCTGCTCCGCAAAACAAACATGATTGTGATCACTACACTACACCAACACCATTACAGCTGCTACATGCATACTTGGAAAAAGTAACGTTGCTTAAAGGAGGAGCCTAACAAGATAATTGGAATTTAAGAATAAAAGAGAATAACAAACTAGTTAGTGCTCAATCTGCTTTGTTTTCGTTCTTCACAGTGGAACCTAGAGCAAAATTTACATGACAAAAATTTAAATTTTAGTGGTGGGTAAAACTGGCATTTATTTTGACAAATCCATACGTGGGTACATTATTTTAGACATCCACATCACATTTCATAGGGAAAGATTTTTGTCTTTAACAACTTTCAGTTCTACTAATAGAATAGCACTAAGCAACGGGACTAATGGCACTAGTCAGAAGCTTGAGGTTTTTTTTTTTTTTTATAAGATAATAAAAATACAAAAATCGCCGAAAAAAACATTATTTTTATGGAAAACTACAAAGAAATCTTAGGGCTTTCTCATGTAAAAAGGTAAAATATATTTTAAAAGAAATTGCAACAAATCAATTGCGATCTGTTTCCTCGTTTAAAAAGGTTTACATGTTCACAAAACAATTGTTGAGAAAATTTGCTATCATAGCTGTCACTCATGATGATTGCTAGGGAATTCCTCGACCGGAGTCAGGAAAAAATTATACAAATTTTTAATTCATACACCAGGCGCTCATGTTTTTCAAGAAGTATAGGCACATATTTTGCTCTTATTTTCTTGTTTCCATTTCGTCGGAGAACAAACATGAGGTTTGAGTGTGAGTATACAACCACAATCGTCATATCACATACGCTTTGAAAAACAAATGTGCTAGAAGGTGAAGAACTAGCGCCGATCGGCCTTGCTTTGAAATTTTAAAACAAAATTTGAAACGATCTACTAGGCGCTCATGTTAATAAGGAGGTAGGTATACTTGTTGCTAAACAATTCACTTCACTAACATCATTACAGCCACGACATGCCTTAAAAAAATAACGTTACTAATAGGAGGAGCTAATAAGGAGAGAACAAAAGATAACAACTAACTAGTAAGCGCTCAATCCTCTTTGTTTTTGTTCTTTACAGTAGAACGTTGAACGAAATTTATAAGGCAAAAATGTTAATGTTATGGTCAAAAGTGGTATATGTAACTTTAGTTCTCTACTGAACCGCTCTGGTCTTAAAAATATTTTTTTTCACATTCATTGGATCAAGAGACTAAAATATATTTTAAGAAAAATTGAAACAAATCTACATATAGCGATCTGTTTCCTCGTTTAAAAAGGTTTACATGTTCACAAAACAATTGTGAGGAAATTTGCTATCATAGTTGTCACTCATGATGGATAGTGTAACACAGCTACCGAATGTTCGCCACCTGAGTCAGAAAAAAAGTTACACAAAATTTTAATTCATACACCAGGCGCTCATGTTTTACAGGAAGATTCCATTTCGTCAAGAAAAAACATGACATACGCTTTGCAAAACAAACGGTGCTAGAAGGAGAAGCCACAATTTCCTAGCGCTCGATCGACTTTGCTTTTAAAATGTAATGGACACGAAACGTCCTTCTCGAAGAGGCAAAGGAGTTAAATTTCCATACAAAATTTTAAACGATTTACTAGGCGCTCATGTTAATAAGGAGGTACATGTACTTCTGTATTTTGTCTAACTTCTGCTCCGCAAAAACAAACATGATTGCGATCACTACACTACACCAACACCATTACAGCTGCTACATGCATACTTGGAAAAAGTAACGTTGCTTATAGGAGGAGCCTAACAAGATAATTGGAATTTGAGAATAAAAGAGAATAACAAACTAGTTAGTTCTCAATCTGCTTTGTTTTCGTTCTTCACAGTGGAACCTAGAGCAAATTTACATGACAAAAATGTAAATGTTAGTGGTGGGTAAAACTGACATTTATTTTGACAAATCAATACATAGGTAGGTTATTTTAGACATCCACATCACATTTCATAGGGATTTTTGTCTTGAACAACTTTCAGTTCTACTAATAGAAAGGCATAATGGCCCTGGTCAGAAGCTTGAGGTTTTTTCTTTCATAAGACAATAAAACACTAAAATCAAACGAAATTTTTGTCGAAAACTGCAAGGAAATCTTAGGATTTGCTTTCTCATGTGAAAAGGTAAAATATATTTTAAAAGAAATTGCAACAAATTTTTAGCGATCTATTTCCTCGTTTAAAAAGGTTTACATGTTCACAAAACGTTGATAAAATTTGCTATCATAGCTGTCACTCATGTGATACAATGCTAGCGAATTCCTCGACCGGAGCCAGGAAAAAATGATACAAAAATTTAATTCATACACCAGGCGCTCATGTTTTTCAGGAAGTAGAGGCACATATTTTGTTCTTATTTTCTTGTTTCCATTTCGTCGGAGAACAAACGTGAGGTTACTTCACCAACACCATTACAGCCACCACATGCTTTGAAAAAGTAACGTTACTAATAGGAGGAGCCAATAAGGAGAGAACAAAAGATAACCACTAACTAGTAAGCTCTCAATCCGCTTTGTTTATGTTCTTTACAGTAGAACCTTGAGCAAAATTTATAAGGCAAAAATGTAAATGTTATGGTCAAAAGTAGTGTATGTCTTTAGTTCTCTACTGAACGTAATCCCTCTGGGCTTGAGACCATATTTTTCGCATTCATTGATAAATCAAGTGACTAAAAGAGATAACAATTTTTGTGGAAACAAAAAAAATCTTCTCTTAATTTATTTTACCGAGGAAACTACAAAATTGTATGCGATATACCAGGCGTCCATCTCGGTCAGGAGGTGAAGGTACATATTTTGTTCTAATTTTTTTGCTTCAATTCTCCTAGAAACAAAGTATGAATACACTACACCACTACAAGCGTATCCAATATTCTTTGTAAAAGGAACGGTCCTAGAAGGAGAAGCCAACTTTGCTGGGGTTACCATCGATTTTGTTTTGATTCTGTATAGTGTAAAGTGTAAAAGCCTAAAAATAGAAAAAAAGTCGTTTATGATGAAAACATGCATTTGGAAGGAGTGTACCGAATACATACATTTTTTCGACGCGGGGAAGGAGGCAGGAAAAATTCAATTTTTTAAACAAAATCCAAATCCATACCATACACTAGGCGCCCATGTTCGCCAGGAGGTATACATATTTTTTTTATTAGTTTCCTTTCCATTCCTCTACGAAACAAGAATGATGTAGGCAGTAGGCCCTGGACTAGTACTACACCACTACAGATGCTATATGCTTTGCGTTTGTAAAAAGAAGAGCCAAAATAAAATCGAGAAAACAACTTACTGGGTCTCGATCGGCTTTGTTTTGCTTGTATCCTTCATAGTGGAACCTAGAAACAAATTTGCAAGCCAAAAATGTAAAGAATTTTAATTTCTTTAAATGGGAATGTGAGTGCAAAAGTGGCGTTAAATTAAAGTTAAAAAGCATTTTCAAAGTGGTAGTAGCCTAATTATTTTTAAAATATGTTTAGGATCGAAATATGGTCTCAATAAATGGGAGTTAAGTAGATAAACTGCTTTTGCACTAACATTGCAAGCTACATTGTTAAAAAACCTGCCTATTAATATTCACTTTCAAATTTTACTTGATTATTTGCGAGAAAATTGGAAAACATATATTGGAAATTTTTTAATAAGCATAAATAAGACGTTGAACCCACATATTAGTATAAATAAATATTTAATCTTGAATACCTACCCTTTTTATATTTTACACTTTAGTTCAGAAGTGAGATGATAAGGGAATTTTTTTTCGTAATACTTTCTAATTATCTCCCTAACCAACTTCAGAGATGCCTACATATTCTTCCCCTTTAACTATTATCTCAGAATGTTACAAATCAGCACATCTAAATACCTATTTTTCGAGGAAATAATTGGAAAGGTAAGCTTTTTACTTTAGTTCCATATTTCATATTTGTTCCCCCAAATATTCATAATCACACATAATTATCAACCACATTTGCTTAGCAGTATGGAAGTTAAAGAAAAAAAAACAAACGTTTCAGCATTTTATTTGGATTGGTTCATTAGGGATCTGAAACGCATGTACTTACTTACTCGTACCTTATATAGAATCACAACCATTGCAATTATGAACCAAGACGGATTGTTACTTTCCTCTGCGAAAAGAATAATTAAGTTTTTCTAATATTTTTAATACCTAATTGAAAGATGGTAAACATTATACCTTACTACTATCATCTAATATCATGCGCGCAGGACACGAAAATATGCCGCGAAAAAATGATTGAATTTGAATTAATGTTGAATTCGGTTAGCCGATGAAAGTGTAATTTTTAAACATTCAGTCCTT
Source organism: Epistrophella euchroma (assembly GCA_947049315.1). Lineage (NCBI taxonomy): Eukaryota > Metazoa > Arthropoda > Insecta > Diptera > Syrphidae > Epistrophella > Epistrophella euchroma. Next base: position 60,908,203 of record OX346248.1, read on the forward strand.
ACACAGAACTACGGTTGGAAAGTTCAGCCTTGAAAATTCAGATCAAATCTATAAGAACCGATATTTAACTATCATTTTTTTTTAAAAACATAAAGTTAAAGTAAAAATAAAAAAATTAAAAATATACATCAAAAAAATGCAAATTTGGATATGTTTTTTAATGAATATCTTTACGCTGGTTCAGCATTCACTTTCCAGTACATCAGAATTAAACAATTATTGTGAGTGAATATTTTTAAATGATTTGGTTCAAAAATAGTTAAAAAAAAAGTTTTGAAGAAATATTGTTGAGTTTTAGGTACAGGTACCTAGCCCAATGTTAAATGAAACAAAGTGGGGCAAGCGTTATTACTCATAATTTTCAAGTGTTTTAAATTTTTTTTTAAAGAACTTACACGCATTAACTAGAAATGACGTATCTACATTTTTCGTTTTAATTATTGAGGAGTTCGTTTCCAAATTTTTAATTGTTATGAAACTACTTTTAACTAAAAAAAATGTATTTGAAATGTCTTACCGCTAAAAAAAAAACTAGATGCAGTTTAAGTTTTGAATAAAAATCATACCAAGGATTTACTAAAATGCATAGAAAATCACAAAGATTCAAAGTTAAAGGAACGAACCTAATATTTTATGTCATATATTTAGATTTTACTATTTTGCACCTCAAAAATGTTCAGAAATGTATATTTATAGGTAAAATATTAATTGACCTACCTGAAAAATTCCGTACATAAAAGTTAATAGATTTCGGTTAAAGCTATTTTCGTTAAAAATAAATTATTCCTGTTAGGTTTATCTAATATAATAGTTTATATTCTTAAGAACTAAATTTCAATTGCGCCTCTCAAAAACTCAACAAAAAAAAAAAATATTCCATCAGACTAAACTGGAGCAGTTGCTTTAATAACTCATTCAGTCACACTTTAAGATTTAAATGGTTTGTAATTAATTTATATTGCCGTATCCATGCATTATTTCCTTGCACCCTAAGTTCCTTTAAAAGAAAAAAATACAAAGAGTTGGACCTTGGAAAATAGACCTGTCACATCACATCAACATTTGTTTCCATATAAAATTTTTTTGTTGACCTATGCAAGTTGCAACTTGAAGCAAGTCTTGGGCAACGATTTGTCAAAATTCGGTACCTAACACAAAGTTGGGGATATACTTTTTTTTTTAATTCAGAGGTGTCAATAGACCGATTGATAAATTTAGACTTTCCTATTGCCCAAGTAAAATTTTTTTTTTTTGTTAATCAGTAACCAATTCCGTAGATCCCGATTTAACTTCTTAGGGCCAGTTGTACAAATATTTGATCCGTGGTTCAGGAATTTTAACTCACCAATTTCGGTGGATTAACTGTGGTTCAACGATGTTTCAGGCATGTAATTGGCTTTTAGTGCATATTGAAACCTTGAACCTCAGTTAACTCGCCGAAATCGGCGAGTTAAAATTCCTGAACCACGGATCAAGATTTAAACCACGATTGTACAACTGGCACTTAGTAAAATAGAAGCTTATTTTACTAACTCCTTAATACACCAATACTTTTGAGACATCCATATTGAAAACCAACACACATGAATCGTCATCTATTCGTCAAAAAAAAATCAAATTTCAGATCTAAATATAATAATCTTACCAAAGGAAAACTGTATAGGTACTACACCGTTTAACTAAAGTACCAGAAACCTCCTTAGAAAATCCAAGAAATACACACATTTATCTTCTATCTTGAAGACGAATTGGGAACAAGAAAAAGTTGCAGCAACAAATTGCCTCTTCAAACATGACCCATGGATGCCTCAACTCATCCAACATGACATGACCAAACATTATTATTATGTTGTGTTATTCTTCTTCGAAAAAAAAGGTTTCAAAACCAACTATGTACAACAATTCAGCATGACATTTATAATGAATTTAAATTTTTATGATCCATGAAATTTTTTTATGGTTGCCGTCAGGTCTACCTTGTTAACATCCAATTACCAAATCATTAAAATACTCTATACGCCGACCACACAAGAAGCGGAATTCATTCTTTAAACCATACACAACACTTCAGGGTCCTCAGGATTCAGGATGGGTGATTTGATTTTCTAAAAAAAAAAAAGCTTCCTGGAAAATGTCCAGCATTTAAGTGGCGAATTGAACATACAATGTAGTCTATATACGAAGGTGTTATTTTTGTTTAAATGCAATTTAATGCCAGACAAGACTCCAAAGTTGCTTATAGAGCGGCACATGCACAAAGGATAGGATAGGTAATAAAATATATTTTTGCAGACATTGCGTGTTTGGAAGAAATTCCAGAACACAAAATGAAAAAAAAAAATCGACAGCCTTATCCATCGGGCTAAAATGTCAGACTTTGAAGTTAACTGCCGCAACAAATCAAATTTTCCGGAAATTATATTTATTTATATATTTGGGAAGAGTTCGAAAGCTCTTCCTTATAGGAAGTTATTTTTTTGGGTTTCCTTCTTTTTTTCTTATGATTGGTCTTAATAAATTCTATTTGCACTTTATCACTACATATTGATGCGGCTAAGGAACCCTTATCTTTATTAGGACTACTTTTTCAGTGTTGATTTAAATCAGAGTTGGTTTACTGTATAAATAAAGGTATTTATAGTAAACTCTGAGTTTTTCGTTAAAGATTTCATGTAAATTGAGCTAAAAAACTTGAAAGATAAAAAAGTATCAAAAGCATCCCTTGTAAGTTAATCTAGAGTTGATTCACCAAATTATGGTTTTACATTTAATATCGCCCTGTAAAACTGGGCCTAAAAAGTTGATCATCAGCATTTTTTTTACCCACTACCCTAATCTATACTACCTTACCTCTTCTTTAAACTAAACAAGAAATTTAGATTTATAACTGTGAACTGTCGATCCATATTTCATAGGGTTTAATAAAGCCCAAAAACATTTGCACTTTAATTTAATTAAAATTAAAAAAAAAGAGAACATTTTTAGTCTATTTAATGAAATATAACGAAATAAAGTTGCAATCATGCAGCCGGAACATTTTATGTTCCTAAACAAGAAAACATCTTATCCTAATTATTTGCAGGACAATATTATTTTTGTTAATTCGGCAGAAGAAGATGGCACAGCCTAATCCTGAAGAAGTGTTTTTTTTTTATTTTATTTTATTTCTGCTTATAGCGCAGGGATGTTCGCGCGCGTTTAATTATTATCTCTTTGCAGATATACCTATATAATTTCAATAATTCGGAATTAATTTTAAACATCTGGTGGAGGTTATTTTTTTTTGGGGGGGGGGGGGGGGGGGGGGGTGTGACATTGCGGTTCAATGCAATAAAACAAGATTAACCAAACCAGATAATATAACCCTGAAATGGGGAATGGATGAAGTCAAGATAAGAAGTCGAAAAATTATAATCGTCACAACTTAAGTTGTATAGCCTACGAAGGACCAATTGGGCCTAACGTGACGTTAATTGGTTAATTTTTTTTTTATTTAAAACTCATAATAAGTATTTATTTTTGGTCATAAAAAAAATATAATTTGGGACTTCTGGTAGTCTAAAAAAAATCATTCACATGAAAGCACTTAAACGCAATTGTATGCTTTTTTTTGGAAAATATTTTTAAAACAGTGGGAGTGGATCCCATAAATCTATAGGTACCTAACCTAACTGTGTTTTTTCGTCTCCAATTATATCTTTTTCCGCTTTGGAACTTGTAGCTAAAAGGTTTTTTTTCTCACTTCTACTTAAATCTTAAACTAAATGGTGTTTCTGTCTATTTCCAGCTGATCCAAAATTTAGCGCTCCAATAACCAATGTTACGGTACCAGTTGGAAGAGATGCAATTCTAACGTGTCTGGTTCATGAGTTGGTGTCCTATAAGGTAAAACATTATGTTGGGAAAAATAAACACCACTTCCTATATGTAGCTTTTATTAAGATCACAAACAAGTTTAAATTAATGTAGTTTTTGTTTGGATTTTGGGTGTGTTTTATTCCTTAATTTAAATTTTTCTTCACTCAACTAACGGAAAATTTTCCATATTCGAAAGGAATGGAACACTCTCAAAAAGCCAATCAAAAACGTCATAAGACAAATCAACTATTGCATTCATCACCTACAATATTTTTTAATCTGCTTATTGGTATAATAGACTGGTCTAACGCACATACTGAATTTTCTGACAACTCACACCGCATCGATTAGTGCCACATCTATACGAGTGACGATTTACCATTATTTCTGTAGCTTTATACCAATTGTTTCTCATTAAACAAGATTATGACAAGCAGTTGGTATAAAATGACAGAAATTACGACATCGTGCCACTCGTGTAAATGACCCATTAACAATCAAATCTACCGCGTGCAAAAGTATTTTTTTTTCACATTTTTAACGAAGGAAGTATTTTTATACCAATTAGGCATATGAGATAATTCGTCTAAAAACGTAAAGGATGCATTAACGTCCTAAGCAAATTTGATAAATAGTTCTTTTTTTTTGTCTTGATAATATTTTTCCAGGTTGCATGGCTACGAGTTGACACTCAAACAATTCTTACAATTCAAAACCACGTAATAACTAAAAATCATCGCATCGGAATTAGCCATACCGAACATCGCATATGGCAGTTACGCATACGTGAAGTAAGTGAATCTGATCGCGGATGGTATATGTGCCAAATCAATACTGATCCCATGAAAAGTCAAGTCGGATATTTGGATGTTGTAGTTTCTCCAGATATCATTGATTACCAAACAAGCCATGACATTGCTGTTCAGGAGGGTCATAATGTAACTTTTGTTTGCACAGCTTCAGGCCTTCCAACACCAGTGATAACATGGCGACGTGAAAAAGAAGCACCCCTTATCACAAATGGCAATAGAAAGATTTTCAGTCTTGAAGGACCAAATCTTACCCTTTATCATGTTAGTCATCATCATATGGGAGCATATCTTTGTATCGCATCGAATGGAGTCCCACCATCGGTTAGTAAAAGAGTTTTACTAATTGTTAATTGTAAGTTCATATTGAGTTTTTGATATATGACCTTGAATATGGCCTCATGGAAAATTTATAATTTTTAAGTTGCACCGAAGCTTTGGTCTCGTTATGAAAGAGTTTACGCTGCAATTGGGCAACGTGTTATCTTGGAATGTATCTCTGAATCACATCCTTCATCAGTTAATTATTGGCTTAAGGATAAGGAATACATCCAGGATGGAACTTATGATTTAGATACTTCGGATAATGTCCATAAAATTGTGATGCGACTCACAGTAAGACTTGCTAAACTAAAAGAATTTGGTGAATATACATGCGTTTCGAAAAACTTACTTGGTGAAACAGAAAAAACTACATATTTATATCGTAAGTTTATTTTAGACGTGTAATAATTTAGTGATAAAGTAATATACCTACTTGGTAACTAGGGACTTGAAATGTCCCAAGAAATTTCCTCATCACTTGGTTACCAAGCATATATATGTATACCAACAGTAAGCTGAAATAAGGAAATTCTTTTTTTTTTTTTAGATAAATCGAGGATGAATTCACATGAGCTCAAACGAACTAACCTAGAAGACAACGAGAACGAATTCATTCTTATAGAAGGTAGCTAACTCCCATGAATTGCTTAGATTTATTGTTTTTTTTTTTTTAATATACAGCTACCTATACATAAATATTTTTCAGATATTTTATCGAGAAATATTGGATTAGGTCAAAGAATTCATATTCAGAAGAACTTATTTAACATTATTACAATACTTCTTATCAATAATTCAAAATATTTGTAAAAATAAAATTAAGCTTAAAACTGTGTTGTTTATTGTGTATTGTACGTACCTACCTACACACTGTAGATTTGAAGAAGCTACCAATATACGCATACAAACGAATCGGTTTTGATGAAATTTCCAAAAATGATCGGGTCGGGTATGTCCGATATTTTTTCGATCGTCGAGGAAAGAAAAGGAGGCCCTCTAAACTGCGCCAACAAATACCATCACTCATCAGTCAATTGTGATTGTATCACTCTCCTTAACATCACCTTGAATCAGCAAACTTTACTCTGCAGCACAGTAGTGTAGTGCGAGAGTCTATATATAATGCGAGAAGAGTTTGTGTGCAAGAAAAGTGTTCGCATGTATTATCGTCGCATGCTTCTCGTAAACAACAAACTCTTCTAATCACTCTTTCAATCGAGTCAATGCGAGAAACGTTATTATTCTTGTTTGTTTTGATCTGTTTTGTTTTGATGTTCAATTAAGAACAAAAGCAAACTGTGAGTGTGAGTAGTGTAAGATTAAATTAATTAAATACTGTCCTATTTTCTTTTTACTATAAAATAATTAATATTAATTTTGTGTTGTGTTGTGATAAAAAAAAGTAATCAAATGTTTACAAATTCATCGGTGTTTGGAAGACCTACACGTTGGTATCTACAAGAAGAAGCTCTTATTACCCTATTCGCTGCAACTGCTGTTGACGTTCAATAAGAAAAGGATGGAAGTAATTTTGGTGTTGAAAGAAAGTTGTAAGTTTTTTTTTTTATAATATTTACATAGGTATGCATATTTTAAGCCCCAGCAAGCAAAACAACAGAGCTTGCACTTTGCACATCTCTTCTTGTCTCGCTTTTCACATCGCATAGTCTCGACGCGACGCCCTTGTTGATTGAGATCTTAATCTACAGTGGACTGTAATGCATTTTGTACAGGACAAATTTTTTTTTGATGAATCCAATAAGTTCAAATAAATTATTCGTGAAACCGAATTTATGTTAATAAATCGTCTAATTGGCTTGCAGCAGATAAAACAAAAATTAACACCCGGGAGTGCTATCTGTCAGTTTGTTTAATTTGGTGTATCAGTGTATTATTTAAAAAATGTTTTCTTATTGGTTTTGTACCGATAATGGCTATTTAAACTTTTGTGCATTGAATAGAGATTTTATTATGCCCATTCTGTAATGTTTTTATTTAATAAATTCGTGTTTTATTTGTGTTCTTTGGCCAGTCACTAATAATTTTCATTTGCCTATTTTTGACGGCTGAGTTGAGTCACCTGACGAATGTTCGCTAATTGTAATAACGATTTGATTCATTCGCAAGCTTTTTGATTCGCTTCGCGAACCATAATAGGGCCTTCAAAGAGGATATAAAATAAATAAACAAGAAGATAATGATGTTTTTCTTGACAATGGTTATCTTTATTTGATTATATAGCTTTTTTGGTTTCAATTTTACGATAAAAAGTGCTTTGACATAAATTGTAGAGAATTCAGTTCTGTACACAAATGTGCTAAAATTTTGTTTGTGAGATTTATGATTCTCAAGATATCGCGAAGAACTTCTTACGCCCCCTTTTCCAAAATGGCGGCCGAATAGGGGGTGTTGAAAGCTCCCTATTCGGCCGAAAACTCGTTTTTACTGAAGTAGCAGATAGAATTGGTAAAACCTATGTAATTAAATGAAGACGCGCTCATCAAAGTGGAGTGGCGGTGGCATAACATTTTGCAGCTGGTGTAGTGCCAGTCTACTGCCACATAGATATCTCGAACATATTTAATTTTCAAGTGGCAAGTGAGTGGTGGCGAAGTGGATTTTTGTACTACATACGAGCTTGTGATTATTAACTTATAGACCGAGAGCTGGTGAATGTATTTTGAGCGTTAAATCACTTTCATATCACTTCGCCGCCACTCCATCGCTAAGCCACTTGGTCACCACTCCACTGCCTCTCGCTACCCCTTTATCACTCCACTTCGTCAGCACTTCAGTGAGCACGTTGCCAAAGAGAGCTCTCTGTACGAATCCAGTGGTCGGACAGACTTTCGATGGTTTGTTGGCGCGAGTCCAACCACTTTTGTGTTTTCATTTTTACTTTGCGTTGAACATTTTTAAAATATTGCTAAATGAAATAAAAGTGGTAAAGGATACTTAATAAGCTATTTGGCATGGTTTTCACGTTTGAAACTCAATAGGTATACAAAAAAGACCATTTTTATAAAAGTAGTCGGACTCGCTCCATTAACCACCAAAAGAGCAGCGAGGAAATAGGTAATCTCAGGGTGGCCTCCCGTATACTATATAGCTTTGCTCACCTATTTTTCAAAACACGATTTCAAAAAATTAAATTTTATTCTTTTAAACTAAAAAATGCTTAAAATTTTTTTTTAAACTTATTTTGTTTTTGATGAGGTGTATTCTAAAATATAAACATACTCATAGGTATAACAATGATAATTTTTGTTTAATTCTTCTATTTTTTAAATATTTAGCTTAAATTTCTAAAACTTTACAATTTAGGTCTTAATCCATTCAAATACATATCGCAACGATATTGACTCGTAACATTCGTTTTCCAAATAAATGATTTCCTCTTAATTTCGGCTGAGCGGGGTTTTGTAATTATAAGTGGATATTCTTTCATAAATTCCTTCCAGCTATCTAAAAATATTTAAAAAATATTTTTAATTTTTTTTTGTTAAATTCATGTTTAGTATATGGACTTTATTAAACCTCATGCACATTGAATTCTTAGTTCAGTTAGTAGTTAATGGCACATTCTTGTTATATATATTAGGTAGATAAAATTTGTGTTTTAAAATTTTATGTCACTTCGGATTAGAATATGCATGAATGCCATGCTTAGAACCCAAACTAAGTTCAAAGTGTATGAGATTCAAAAATTAAAAGCAAAACTTACAAAAAAACAGACACATTAAACTGGGACAGGAACAAGGACATAACAACGATATTCAATATATTAACAAGACAAAAAACACATCCATCCCAGGAAGACATAAAGCAAGACCTTAGACATACATTAAATCAACTTCAAGCCGATGCAGAATGTTCAGATGGATTCAATGATAGCTGACGTATGGTAAAGGTTGTTTTTTCTGATATAAATTTAAAAAAAAAAATCAACATGGAAATAAGGCAGTCTTAGAAAACTTGTGCGTTAGTTTTTACCAGGAGTCCTTAGGCCATCTTGAATCTTGTAGTATTCACCCAACTCTCGAGAACTACACAACGGGGTATCAACCTGCGTGGTTTCATTGAAACGCTGATAGTCAATTTCATAAGCTTGACGATCTTTGTTATAAACAACAACAGGATCAAATCGATGTCCCCAAAGGATCTCGGTATTCACATAACTCGATCGAGCCTGAGTCGTCTGACCGGTGGATTCGACTGTGCCCTCGAGGATCACAACGATTTCGAACTTCTCTTGAATCAAATCTGTGGCAGACATATTGTACAGTGGTGAATTTTCGGTAATCCTGTGTGTGATCACCATTGGCCAAATAAAGAATATATCCGAACCACATTCATCCGCGCCTATTTCGAGTTCGGTAAAATGCTGGGTCATCACTTCTCCTTCCTTTGATGTTTTCGTACGAATCAATTGAGCTCGTACATTAGCTCCAATGATGTGACTTTTGCGCATATCACCAACTCGAAACATCAGAGCAAGTGTTCCGTCTCGTTGGCAGATCACAGCATTCTTTGAAAATAGCAGAGTTTGGGTTCTTTGTCGAGGACGAGTCATCTTGGCGAAGACTATTCCAGCCATAAATGCCTGACTCATAACTCCGTACATGGACTGGAAGCACATCATGAAAACAGCTTCGGGACATTCTTCGTTTGTCGATCGGCCACCATAGCCAATTGTATGTTGCGTTTCAATCGAAAACAAAAAACACGATGTGAAGGAGTAAATTGCCGAGACACAAGGCTGCCAACCACTTTCCTCTGAAAAAAAAAATATTCTGTATTTTTTTTTTACTGTTTCATAAATGCAGTCCCTATAGACGGTCAACTGTTTGGTGTTCAATCTTTATATACGGCCCTATCGAGGTAACCGTGCGTCGGAGTGGAATTCTCTCCGATTTCCTACGAATCGGAGACATTTTGGTTCGAGGTAGTTCTCCGATCAGCAAAATGTCTCCGATTTCCTACAATTCCGCTCCGACGGTTACCTTGATAGGGCCGATAGACTGAGCTCTAAAGTATTTAATCTTAAGAAAGACACCACGAAAAGCTTTATCTTATTCAAGCTAAAATCTTCCATCAATATTACTTACCTTGATTGTCAGGCAAATGAAGTTCCTCAAAATCGCCATGTGTGAACATAATAAGCCACCAAATAACTGCAAACATTCCCCAAGATAACATGAAACTCAAAGCAAAAGCCAGAAGTGTCCACCTCCATTGACTGTCAACTAGAGTGGTAAAGATATCCTGTAGGAAGCGAATTCTTCGTTTGGCTAGATTTTTCTGCAGGACATTACATTCGCCATTTTTAAGGACAGCTCTGCGTCGAATTTTTCGCATACTTCCTGGACGGAAATTGCGACTTCTGAAAGAACACAGAATGAAACAATAGTTTAAAATGAAACATGGAATTTTCTTAAAAATTATTGGCCATCCATATAGGTACAAAACAAAAATTATCATAGTCATATTGACAATAATTGCTAATTTTAAACTAAAAATTATTAAAAAAAAATCAAAATTGTTCATCTTGCTATCGCTATCGCCATCTCCATCCTCATCGCCGACGAGTTATTTAACTGACAGTTATGTCATTGAAGAGCGCATACCTACTATAAACGTAACGTCAACATTCATCGTGTAAATGCGTAAAACACTGACTATCACAGGAATGCCGCTAATAATTGCTATCCCAAAATACGTTCACATGTAAAATGTCATGTTAACGCGAATTTTAGTCCGGCCGCACATTGGATGCGTTATCGTACAGATTTCATTCGTGCGAATACGTACAAACACGCACGAACAATCCCAACCTTCTAAGTACTATGGGAGTGCACACACTGGGTGCTAGTGAGTCATACGTAAACGTACGTTTACTTCCGACGTACGAAATGAGTCCGAACTTGTTGGGATTTTGATACACTTTCGTACGTTGAAACATTGAAATGCGTGGAAAGAGGACTTCGCGAAAGCGATGAGTCTCCTGGACACTGCGTATTTGACGTAGAAAAATGTATTCAATGTGTGCACGCGATTCGTACGACCAGTATTCACACGTTTAAGTACGATATGAATTCATCCAATGTGCGGCCGGCCTTAGCCTTCGGTATCAACGCGTTGAAACTTTTGAAGATCTCAATACTCGACAAACATTTTTCATTGGTACATTATAATTTTTGCTTGTGAAGTAAGCGATTTTTTGGTGTTTTTGAAACAGATAAACTCTGTCAAGTTTGATTTATTTTCTTCAACACAAATAAATTCACAACTTATATCGTTGTTAAATTCGAATATCGTGAGCTAAGCTGCTTGTGAAATTCCTATTAATATTCAAAACATTAAAGTTTATACTTTTATTAGTTAGTGTCTACTTTTAAGGTGGACACCTATAGCTATGCAAGCAAAAGTTTATATGTAGCTAATTTTCAGGCGGCTTAATTTGAATTTTTAAATTATAAGGCATTATAATTTTTATCTTCTTCATCGAAAACAATCTTGAACTTTTCCAATGCAAAGGTTAAATAAATAATCTTCTAAGTGCGAGGGTGAAAAGTGCTAATATTTAGCTTGCAAATTATAAATTATATACATTTTTTGTTTTGTTGATGGGAAAGATCTTATAATGTTTATGAACGGGGATGGTGGTTGAGTGGGTGGATGGATGGGTGCTATTTTTTATCGTCTTAGAAATTGCGATCGTCTGTCTTATGATCTCGTTTGTCACACACATGACGTGGCGGGCGTAATTAATTTGATTAAAGTCAACGGAATCTTGAAGCGTTTTTTTTTCGTTCTATCTTTAAGATACTTCGGTGTTGATTTATGATGCAGAGATAAATTTAAAAAAAAGTGCAGATAACTTGAAATGTGATTATTTTGTATTTATTTTTGTTAAATAAATGCGGGAGTTAAGAAAGTCATCTTAGAGTAAATAATATTTTGTGTTATACTTATTGAAGAATAATCTCGTTTAAGTAAGATAACAAGGTTATGAACAATGAATTTTATCTTTTTTACCCCAAGGCCTACATTAATCGGTTGATTGGATGTGACTTTTTGACCGATTTTGTTGCTTCTCAACTTTTCAAAAACTATTTTAAATTTAAATTCAAAAATGTGGATGATTTTAGAATATTGAGCTTTGAGCGTGGAATGACGGTTAGTGTGTAGAACTGTCATACTGGAGTACTGAAAAATTGCCTCTCAACCTTACAAAAATAAATTTGGTAGTACATGGCCGCTCAAAGAAGACAATAGTTTCTACTTTAGGACGAAGGCGTTCCCTGTTTCCCTGTACCTGAAATTGTAGAAACTAGCTAAAGCTACTAAAAATTAATTTAATAAACATGGAACGATAAAACATTTTTTTTCCATTTATATTTTTTTACTTCTTTGTTCGTTACTGAGCCCCAGGGAGGCAATTGCTCCCATTGCCCCACCCGCCCCCTTCTGTATCCGCGCCTGTGTAAATGGGAATCTTTTTGAGCCGCATACTCACCGATGATAGTTTAAGCTTAGATTAGACGACGTGTACAAACTACACAATTGTGTATCCATGACGTCAAAGAAAAATCGTCAAATGAGTTGCATATCTCACATGTATAGCAAATTCGTGCATACCACAATTATGTGTATTACACGATATGAAAAAATTCTACACAATTTTACATAAAAATGTGTGCCTTTGGGTTTTACATATGTGTGGTAAAAAATGATCACATAAAAAATATTACATATTTTTGTGTTGATTACACTATATGTCGAGCGTTAACATTATTATTTTATGTGTACACAATACAAGACAGATGCATACTTTGTCTGTGACGCCTAGCAGGCAACTTCCACTTTTGTGGGCTGTGAAAAGGGCACCGGGGGTGTTTACACCAGAGCTTTTAATCCCTCTCATAGTTAGGGCGAAATAAATTTAAAAATTCGTATTACCTTCATGTGGAATGGTTATCATTTATGTAACGTACGAAATACAGATTAATATATTTTTTTATTATATTAAGATACATATTTTTTTCGCGTCACTATGATCGAAATAGTTTCTTTAAATTCAAAATATTTTTTGTTTCGATGTGCTGGTCAAAGAACACTTCAAAATGACATCTTAAATACCATTCACATATCGCACATATACAAAAATATGTAGCTGTAGATTTTTAAGAAGTTTACACAATTCTGAGAGTCACATATTTATGTAAAAAGCTAATTGTATGTAAAAAGTTATATGTAAACGCCGATTAGACGAAATGCTAATTTGCACATATTTGTATGTGTAATTGGTTCAACATACTGTGCACATAATTATATGTGTCATATGCGAGTCACACAATTGTGTCTATTAGACGATATGCAACAGAAAAACATCGTCCTGACGTCACGTACAAAAGTGATATCACTAAAGACTTGTTCGAAAAAAAATTCGAAAAAACTATTTTGACACATCAAATGAGTGGATAATTACCATCCCAAATGTAAATGCCTTTTCAAGAGTAGATTTTTTACTACGTTTTACTAACTTACATAAAATTCTTTAAATCAAAATAAATTCATATTGCACAATGTAATGTACCTATAGATGGTAGCCCATGCTCCATTTAACCTTTAAATCCCGTTTTCTCAGCGTAAGCCCGCAAACAACATCAGGTGCCTGATTCTAAACATAGTAGGTAACACACTTTTTTAATTCCACGCTTAAACTCTCTGCTTCCGGAACTTAATTCAATTCATGTCATAAAAATGGAATAGAATAAATATTCGCATATTTACGTTGAATAGAAAATTGAATATGAGATTCTATACCTATCTAATAATGGCGTGTGTGATATTGCACTTGAATTTATTTGAGGAAATTGAACAATTTTCCGTAATAGAAAGCTGATCACCATCACCAGGCACGTAGTCAAATAGATGGGTCACAAGACGGACTATGGTTGGCTTGGGCCCTTTAGAAAAATCTTACGATTCAAACAGACATTTTTCTCAATCTACTTTCAAATTATTTTCGATTTACAATAAGTGCGTTTTATTGGTAGTTCATAAAGCTAGCGCAGCAATACAAGTTCAATAAAACGCTATATCCACTCTTGCCCACTCGATTTCCATGGTTGTGTTCACTCCCTTTTGTTTCCACTCTTTGTCTACTTTTATATTCTTTAATTTACTGACATATTTATCGGCACTTTTGATTTTTGTCATAGCTTACCAAGGGAAATTTTACTGCGCTAGCTATAAAATTGCCAATAAAACACAACTATAATCAGATATTTTTTAGTCAATCCCTTATTTCCTTAATATTTGCTGACCTTTAGGGAAACATGGGCCCTAATAGGCTAACCACGTCCAAAGACGGGTAATGTCAAAATTGTCATAGTCGGTTTACAATATATAAACACCCGAACTTGCTCTTGGGATTGCACCTTAGACGTTTTCGTCAACAGCTTTACTAGGTATAACTCCCATGTCTACGGGCTTGTGTCATTTTTTTTTCTCAGATCATTGCCCCTTACTTACTTTGATCAGATCAGTTACAGAGACTGTCGATCCAACCGATATTATATTGTTGAAATTAAAAAAACAAAATGCAAAGTAAAATTATGCTAATGAAGTGCTTATTGTTGTCCTGTTTTTGATAATAAATTACAAAATCACAACTACAAATCGACCATAAACGGTTTATTGGTATTGTAATTGTTGAATTAGCTTAAGTAGAGATATGTTCAGTTTATACTATGCAGTGGATGTAATGAGGTATATTTTTGATATGAGAAAAATTGTAAGTAGGCGTAAGGTGGAGAGACCACTTATTGTGTAATTTAACATTCAAGAAAATTAATTTTTGTATTATAAGTAGATTATGTAAGTTCTCGGTTACGAGACTTGTTTTTTTTTATTCTGGACATAGGCAAATCTTACATAATCAATAGGTTTTATGAATATTTATACCTACCTCAAGTGCAATTCAAATTCAAAATAAGTCGCACATTTTATTTGTCATCTTAACATGAGCTAGTTAACTTACATAGATGTAATTATATATAGCATTGCGTTTATAATCAGAGCGTGAGTAGGTTTCATTTATTTTATTAAAATTTAAAAAAAATATTCTGTTGTGAATAAATCTCATGACAGTCTAGACTCTGGTAGAAAATTTAATACAGATTAAATATAGATGGAATAGGAGTAAAAGTGGAAAAGGAATGATTTTGAATAACCAACAGTTAAGAGTTTTTCCTTAATCCATTACAAATATAGATAAGATTTCCCTTAACTAGGTAACCTGTTTTTGTGGCTTAAGAGCGAGTTCTTCCAAGTACGAGGTATTTCCCCCCGTTTAGGCAAGAGGGGCAATTTTCTAAAAAATTGACATAAAACAGAAAAAAAATATTTAAAAACAACGGTACAATTTAAAATACCGTGTTATACTTTTTTGGAAAGCCAGAAATCTCTTCTTTGATTTTCATTTTTAAGTAAGTTGTGTTAGTGAATAGTTTTTGAAAAATTAATTTTCAAACTCGAAATTTAAAAAAAAAAAATTAAAAAAAACTTTCAAACTAATTTTTTTCAAAATTTTATGTAAGTAAGTATAATTTTTATTTTCAAAATTCAATGCTCTTATTAATTTTCAATCAAATTTGAAATCTACTTTACTACTTAATTTGTAGAAATAGGATCTTTTGAACAACAAACTAACTGATGGAAGTCGAATTGAAGGAAATCTTACTTTTGCTATTTTCAATTTTCTCAAAAACTAGACTACATTTTGACATCTGGTTTTCAGTGTTTGACTAAAAATTGATGGCAGTATTGAATATTAAAAATAAAAATACTGCTAAAAACGTAAAATTTTGAACACAATTTTTTAATTTTTTTTTTGTAAAAATTTAAGTTTGAAAATTAATTTTTAAACAACTGTTCACTAAAAGAACTTAAATTATAAACAAAATGAAAACATTTATTTATGGCTTAACAAGAAAGTATAACACGTCGTTTTAACCATTACCGTTGTTTTTTAATAATTTTTTTTCTGTATTAAATCAGTTATTTTATAAAATTGCTCCTCCTGTTATTTTCAATTTTCTCAAAAACTAAAAGACATTTTAGCATCCGGTTTTCTGTTATTAACTAAAAACTAATAAGAGCATTGAATTTGGAAACAAAAATTGCACTTAAATACATAAAATTTTGAAAAAAATTAGTTTGAAACCTTTTTTTTTTTTATTTTTTTTTGTTTTCATAATTTCGAGTTTGGAAATTAATTTTTCAAAAACTATTCACTAACACAACTTAATTTAAAATGAAAATCAAAGAAGAGATTTCTGGCTTTCCAAAAAGGTACAGCATGGCATTTTAAATTGTAAATATTTTTGTTTCTGTTTTAAGTCGATTTTTTAGAAAATTGCCCCCCCCCCCCTGCCTAAACGAGGGGAAATAGACGCCCCCCCCTTCCCATACGATTTTTTTCTTGTCTTAACCCAACCTACTCGCTCCAGCAGTTTGGTGCATCTTATACCGATCACCCTGTATATGAAGGACACGACACATTACCGCTTGGTCTATCTCATTTCTATAGGTTAGAATTCAAAGTAATCTTTTTGGGAAACTGTTTTGAGATTGAAGAAACGTCCAATTTGAGAATATTTTCAAAGCCAAATGTTAAAGCCCAATTTTAAAGACTGCGTGAGGGGAATAGAATCGTCCAACGTTGGAAACATGAGTGAATATTATATCTAATTTAGTTTGCACTTATTTTAAACTGAACCTAACTGGATCGATTTCTATATAAAGTTTCAATCATGAACTTAGATCCAAGAATTATTAATAACCTTCTAATAACTGGTAATTTTGATCCTTTAAGTGGTTCGTAATAAATATCTCCAACTTGTGATGGCGTTGATGAAGTTCCCAGCATGTATTGCCTTCTCCATTGTGCAGTTAAAAGTGCAGTATTATCACCGTTTGATTGTACGTCCGTTAAAGTTTGCATTCTTTTTTTGCAAAAATAAAAAACACAAAACTATAAATTTACTTTTAATATTTTATTCCAAAATTATAAAAAAAAAAAAAATATCTGATGTCGATTAAAGACCGATCGAAACTGAACTTACAAATGAAATTTAAAATAAAAGCCTGCAAAACGATGCTCCCGAAAATTGTATATTGCACTGATTCAAAGTGATAATTGAATAAAATATTCAGTGCGATATTAACTAATAAAAATAAGTAAAACAGGGTGTTTCATTTGAAGGTTTATAGAACCTTCAGTTTTATCGAAAATTAAAGGTGGTTTTATTTTTATTTCCTACTTTGTCTTCACTTAGATTGCAATGTTAGGTGTTTTGTTTTAAAAATTATTCAAAAAACGCTTCAGGATTGTTTAAATTTATTTTAAAAAATGTAATGTTTGGGACAATAAATTAACAAAATTTGTCAGTTTCAATTCTACTTCATGATAAAAAGCCCCCTTGTCGAATTTTTGTGAACTTGTTGCACTATACCCAGACAAAATTAGACCACCATTTTCTTTTTAATATTCATAACACTCACAACATAGACATTTTATAACATGTGGCTTTTTTTGAAAGTAATCGTCATAAAATTTTCACTAAAAAAAAAAAAAACAAAAGATAACATTTCTTTATTTGCTTAAAAAAAATTGAAGAAAAAAAAAATTACTTTAGCTAAAAAAAAGACCCTTCACTTCAGATGTAGTATGGCTATCAAGAAAACCATGATGTTTTTAATTTTTCCGTATAGGTAAGTGATAATTTAAAATTCCGACATTAAATTTAAAATAGATTTGAAGCAAATAGATAAATTAAAATGTAAATATTTATAAGCTATTTCAAATGAAAACTAACTTCCAATATAAATAGTAACAATTATTTTTGCACAAACAACAATTTATCTAATAATAATGATAGTCTTATACTCCTGGCGCCATGATGTAAAATCACACTCTTTACTACTGTCATATTTTATAAACATAAACATATGTATCTCAATCTCATATTTGTTTTAATACTTGACTTAAAATATAATAATAGAAATATCAAACGAAATCACTCACCTGCAGCTACCTTGACGATTAAAAGTTTTGCCATTGCTAATCTGGGAATATCTATAAATACTAGCTGGTCGACTGGGTACAATTGTAATTGGAAATGAATCAGGATTACTTATAACACTATCCAATGAATCAGGCTCTTCTTCGATTGTAATTTGTCGACGGAGTGGTTTTTTTTCGGCATTTGGATTATCTGAAATCGATTTTTCCTTAGCAGAATTTTCATCGGTTTTATTGGATTTTGTAAATATATTTAATTTCATGATATCGATTTGGAGAGACTGAAATAAAAAAAAAATAGGTACATATTAAAAGTTCAGCAAGTAAATAAATGTAGTTTTGTATCAATAACTTAACCCTAGACTCTATATATAAAAGCAGTCAGAGAAATTATCAGAAAATAAGTTTGTCAAGCTTTCGCATAAACTCAGCTAATACATATTTTTTTCAAAGAGGGGATTGGCAAAACCTGTCATACATAAATGAGCAGCACCTTCAACCCTTCTTCTGTTAATGCCTAATTATCTACAAGTTTCCTTCAACTAACTAGTAGATAGTAACAGTTGGTGGGCCGTGGCGTAATGGTTAGTGCATTGGACTATCATGCCAAAGGTCTGGGTTCAATACCAACCGCTTCCACCTTAAAGGCCGGGCCACACAGAGCGCGGTCCGTCTTTGTAAAAAATTACAAACAAAATTTGCCCGTCGCGTTCTTTCCTTCCATGGTGAAGTATTGACCAGCCCGTCGGCCCGCGTTCTGTGTGACCCGGCCTTAAGTTTTTTTTAAATGCTACTGCCTCTTGCGTGGAAGTGACAAATCCTCCAAGATTATCTCTTATCATAGAAAATTTCCCCTTATTTCAATGCAGACTTTTCCTACTTTTTGATAAGCTTCTTGATTTAACTGAAAAATAATGCAATATGCAACAATCGATACAAAGCCTGAAGGTATTTTTAATTCTACGGCTGTCTTCTTTTTTTCGATTGTTTATACCTCTTTTATATTTTCACTAGTCTGGTAACCATAACTCTTGTTCCTTTTCTTCTTCAAATTCTTAACTAATTTTTCTAAAAGGAGTGCAGTGAGATCCAGCCTTTCTTTTTCTTTTGCGCATAATCAATAGCTTCCAAAGTTAACGTTATTTGGGGGTGGAGCTAAATTATACTTAGTTCAAATTTCATTTATGTATGCGAACGGATGAGTAAGGATAGTTAAAATTCCAAATAAAACATCCCTACTGCTTTTGCATGCTCGCCTGATGATAAATTGTCAGATGTGTTCGTGTTCATGTTGCTATGCGTTCACCTTCCACGTGGTCCTTTTTAAATTTGTGTCCATCTTTCTTCCATTTTCTCAATTCTACCAAATGAAAAATAATTTTTGTAAAAATTCTCATCGTTCTGCTAGGCGCTCATGAGTCATGATGTTATGAAGTGTGACTACTCACTCGATCTGCTTTGTTTCGTTCGTCACAGTGGGTCATGAACAAACTTTGTTAGCAAAATAAACTTTGTATAATATTTTTTTTTCATTAGCACAACTTCTATTGATTTAATTGTTAGAAAATTTTAAATTATTATTAAAACTAGAAATAGAGTCTTTAAGAAAATTAAATTTACAATTTCGTTTGCAAAGGACTTGAACATTTTTAATTATAGAGGTTTTTTATTTTCAATTCAATTTCTCATAAAGACACACCAAACACTAAAAATCCATAAATGGAAAAGGATATATTTCAATCTTCATAATAAAATTTAGATATGTACATGTACCTAAATGTTTTTATTTTTGTAACTATCACGAGCTGGAGAGTAATAATAGTCATAATTATTTAAAAATCAATCTAATCAGTTCTTAAAATCATCATATTTAAATGAAATTATTTTTATTTTGTAAACTTCTAGCACCGTTTTGAAAAAAAAAATTCCAAAAGGCATAAAACCAGTAAATCCATCCTATGTTTAATGAGAGGGAAATTCTTATTAATTCTATACTTTCCACAATAATAAGTATTGTTTTGCCTTTGCTTTAAAATTTCTTTCTTTATGATCATATTCAACTTTTGAAATCAAAACAGAAATACAAACAAAGTTAAAAGCAATCTTGAACGAAAATGCATAGTCTTTTGTTATTGTAACGATCACTAAAATAAATTAATTTATAAATTCTAAAATCATTACTATCAGTCTCAAAGCACGTGCATTTTTAACACTTAAAATGACTATAGGAGTAGAAATGCCATTCAAGAATAACGTTCCATTAATAAAAAAAAAAATGATCATTACCACTTAAGAAAACTCAGTCTTCCTCAGTCCCTGGATCTAGATCAAAAGTAGGTACGCTGAAAACATGTTTACTGATTAAATCTGGTGTAAACTTTTCAAAACAATTGCCTGAGAATTTTTGTTCGGATATGATTTATTTAAACAAAATTAAATATATTATACAGATAAACAAAGTTAATGAAGGTATTAAATCAGCAAGTATAATTTTGAAGATATTTATGATAAATTGTTTGTAAAACTATCAATCTAGTTTTTCTTACTTTCTTGCTTTATTTATATTTAAAGGTACGTATGACCTAGCAAAGAAAAAAAAACTTGAAAATTAGATTAAACATGATTCAAATCTAATTGAAAATGTGTACTTATATATCACCGCCTTTGAACCTTCAAGACCCACACCTCAACATTAACAATATCAACAAAAAATTCTAAGTAGGTAATGTAGGTAATTCAAACTGATAATGCGATTTGAATATTTGCACATGCAGTTTTATTATTTTTATTATTTAACATATAAATGTCATAATTCATTTGAATAACATGGCAGTCATTATTCATTATAATATATTTGATTACATTTCGATAATGTTTGCACTATCGACTTAAAACCTAAGCACGTTTGTTATAATTTCGTTGTGCTAATCGGAATCTTAAGTTACATAAATTGCTTATTCTGAATGCAGTTGCGGATTTTCTGCCTTCGGCGCCAAAATTCAAAAACTAATCCGTTGACTGTAGAAATGAATTAAGAGTACAAAGGTATCTGTAGTAGCTAATAAGCTGGTAAGAAATTAGCTAGAAAAAAGTTCTAACTCCCTTAAACTTTTTATAGAAAATCGGAACATTAAATTTTAGATTCTTAAAAATTCTATATTTTATAAAATAGAATATTTTTTTTGGCTATTGAAATTCTTAAAAAAATAATTATTTAAGTTTTTCTGAAATTCGAAATTCTTAAAAAATTAATGGATATTCTTTTAGTTTTTCTGAAATCAGGACTCAAAACTTGGAACGTAAGTTACCCTCATGAACTCAAATTACTTTTGAAAAGCGAAAGTTTCATTGCCTTTCATACTTCTGTTTTCAATCGTTTTTATTTATATTTTTTTTATAATTGCATTAATCTGGTAACCATAGCTCTCAGCTCTTTTTCTACTTCTTCGTTTTTCTGTGTTCTGTAGTGAGATGTATTGCCATTCTTTTTTCCATGATCAGGACAGGAGCTAAGGACAAGAGATAACGTTGTTTGAGGGTGGAGCTAAGTTTTTGCGAGTGGATGATTAAGGATAGCTATAATTCAAAAGAAAACGTACAAACATTCTATCCCTACTGATTTGCATGCTTGCCTAGTGATTTATTGCCAAGTGTGACCTCAGAAATTAAATTTTTATAAAAATTCCCATCGTTTCTACTAGGCGCTCATATTATCGGAGAAGTTGTTTGTGTCTGTGTATAACTACGGCTCTGTTTTTCTTCAAACTTCTCCACACATAAACAAAAGTTATATTGTTCAGAAAGAGAAGGCGAAAAGAACAACAATTACTTGCGATCTCTTTTATTTCGTTAGTCATAGTGGAACCTAGACAAAATTTTGTTTGCCAAATATGAGAGAAAAGTTTATCTTCTCAAACTTTGTTTTTAATTAGAAAATGAAAACTGATTCCCAATTATTTTGTGGAGGGCTTGATAGGCATATGAACTTCGACAGTTGGGAATGTTTTAATTTTTTAATTAAATTTTTTTTATACAGGCAAACCAAAGGCAACAAGTTCATTAAATGGAAAGAATAGATTTCAGTTTTCATATCGACCCATTTCTGCTCTAACCACGTATCTACAAAATAAACATTTTTGAATACCTAAAAAAAAACAAGTGAAATAAAACATAATATTGAAAATTAATTTTTAACTACCGATGCAAAATTTAATAAATACAGGTTCTAAAATCAGATAAGAGATCTCTTGAGTTCTGTCCAATTCTTAAAACAATTTTGATTCTTAGATACGTGGTCAAGGCCTAAACGGGATGATATGTACATAACCTCTATGTTTGTGTTCATTTTTGTAACAGACACGCGCTGAAGGGAATCTTGTTTACCTTCATAATAACTGAGTAGTCATAATTTTATTGAAAAACTTAATCACTTTTTAAACTTATAATTTTTTTTTTTAATTATTCTGAGTAATAAATTTCCAAAAAGCAGTTAATCGTACCTTTGTACTTGCAGAGAATATTTTGTATGCTTTATAACGTTTTTTAAAATTCTTATTTACATTATATACTACATTTATGCTAAATGTCAATTTTTTGAAATATTATGTTCTATAAATCTTCATACTGTTGGCATTTTTATCGTAATAAACTGTTCATCCATTCATATATGTACCTATAAGTTGATTAATCAATTAAGTAGGGAAAACGTTTCAATGATAAATATACCTACTCAAGATGATTGCTTATCAATTTATCATTTTTAGTTATCACTTAGAGAGTATTCTACAAAAGATAATGAATTGGATATTGGAATTTTTTCAAATAAATTTATCACGCACATAAAAAGTTGCATAGCGCACGGTTCCTAAGCTTATTTGTTTAGCTATTTAAACAGCTAAATAAGTTAGATATTTGAATGCTTTTAACAAAATTTATTTTTATGATATTTATCTTATACATTTTATTTGCAATTCCTTCTTTAAACACTAGGATTCGAACCCCACTAACCAATACGGCACAGAGTTCGTTCTATAGTAGAATTTTTTGTATTATTTTCAAAAAGGACCTTAGGTTTATGTCAAAATTTTAATTTTTATATAGGTATATAGAAAAGTTGAAAATGAAAAACATTTTGAAGAAGTGTTCGACTTTGGCCCTGTCCTCCAACCGTCCTGCCTTCTGCTACCTGATCACCTAGCATTGGCTTTTACAGTTAGCAATTACTGAGTTTCGAAATTCAAAATGGCGAAGGAAAAAAAAAACTAAAAGCTCATTCCCAGGGCCTTACACCATTTCCGTTTTTGGGTAGTTCCGTTACGCATTTCAAGTGCTTGTGCTTTTAAATTTTTACCTTAACATCTAAAAACTATTTTATGTCAGTGTTTTCTCATTCATCTACAAAATTTGTATAGTAGGTTCATATGTATATTTACGTGTAACTTAACATACTCATCAACCATTCGAGCTTGTAATTTAAATAAACTTATAGACATTAAACTTCCAACTCGCTAGTGATTTTTCCATTTCGTGTTCAATTTATTGCATTTGTTTGAATAATAATGAAAAAATTAACAGTATAAGTGAAATTTATTGAGTAACTACTTACAAAAAATTTTGTTCAATAAATTACTCTTTCACCTTCTGGGTTTTTTTATTTCACAATTTGGCACATTTTGCTGACAGTTTAGCACTTGTTTTCATTTTTTAAATATTGTTTACGTTGAATATAAAATCTGGACAAACAATAATAAATCATTTTAACTTATTTCCACAGAATTTAAAAAAAAGCAAGTCTTTTCGACTTAAAAAAAGTAACTCTTTGGCTTTAAACGAATTAACACTCCATAGCACTTGATTAAGGTCTCAATTTATTATTAATTTTTTATTGAACTTTTAGTTTTCCAAATGGAGCATCATTTTAAACAGCCTAAACATGCTCAGGTATTATCATGCACTTTAAAATTTTCGAACTTAGTTGTTTTGTACTAAAATTTTCTCAGTTTTAAATACTTTTTGACTAGTAATATATGCCTAAAATATTTACAGCAAAAATACCCTTTTGACATTTGCAAATATAAAAGTGGTGTATGGATTTTATGATTTTAAATTTAATGAAATGTTAAGAAGATGGTATAATCCTCTTTTTAATCTAAAAGCATCATACTAAAAATACTTATAGATCATCTGCCTTATTCATAAACAAAAATTAGTTATTTCAGCTCTTGTGTTCAGGGAAACTACACCATGGAATAAGAATTTTCCAGACTCAAATTGAGCAGTATACAATTGCCTATATTTTGAGTCCAGAAAATTCTTAATCCATGGTGTAGTTTCCCTGAACAAAAGAGCTGAAATAAACAATTTTTTTTATGAATAAGGCAGCATATCTATTAAATCCACTGAAATAAGAAAGTATACCAGGTTGACATCTATCCCTGCAGAACTATCAAGCCGAATTTTTAGTCCACACTGAAGAAAATCCTAGGAAGACTAAAAAACTTCAATTCCGGGTTCATTCACCCCTGTTCCGATTTTCACTTCAGTATTTTCCACAAACGCCCCAAAGCCCTAGAAAAATTATTTTGAATTAATTTATTTTGTGAAAACTAAAAATGCAGATATTTTTTTTTTTGATTTCACGCCTAATTTACGGCAAAAGTTCGTCATTGGTTGATCTTAAAAAAAAAAAAAAAGAGAGAGGTATTGACAGGGTCCTCACTAGTCAACTGATAAGTCCAAGTGAGAACGCCGGGACGAAACGCCCAATTTTCATGGACTAAAGGCCGTTAAAAGCTATTTTGAAGAAATAACAACCGTTTTTGGGATAACTAAAAATATTTTAATTTTGTTATTTTCATGGTGTACGAGTAAAAAGCTATTCTTTCTTCTGTGTTGCCATGCTTTCTTTACATTAGTCCTATTGCTATAAGCAGTTAAAAAATTATATAGAAAATAGAATGCAAAAAATTGTGTTTAT
Organism: Epistrophella euchroma; assembly: GCA_947049315.1. Lineage (NCBI taxonomy): Eukaryota > Metazoa > Arthropoda > Insecta > Diptera > Syrphidae > Epistrophella > Epistrophella euchroma. Next base: position 60,933,263 of record OX346248.1, read on the forward strand.
AAATCAAGCAAACAAATTTTCAATGATTGAAAAATAACTAATTAAATTCATTGATCACTCTTAACTCACCCAAACGCCTCTTAAATAACTCGAAGTTCAAAGTAAATCCAGCAGCCAGGTATGTAGTGGGTATAGGTTTAAAATCACAATAATTTTTTTTCTTGGGAAATTTAATTTTAGTTAGCACATCTCTCGTTTTTACTTCTCTCCCGTCGTCGATAAACTATTAATTTTTCTATAAATTCATATAAGTTTTCTGTCGTAATTTAATCGATTTTTAAAGAGATCTTTTCACAATCACTTAACTACACTAAGTAGAATCACAAAAATCCCACCGTGTGCCGCATCAGTTAGTTAGCTATTTTGCATAACAAAATAATATTATTTGCTGGATGCGTTAGCACCTCTTTTTTTAAACAAGCACCCTTCAGTTACTATGATAATACTAACTACAAAATCCGCCAAATGTAATTTCTCTAGTCAGAACGAACATTCGATTGTTGTCGAGTTTGAGTGGTGTCGTTTGACTATGATGATGGGCAACGGCCGACCGACGGCGATGTCTTGCCAACGCAACGGCGCGTTAATGAATCAAAAACACTTTTCCACACTTTCCTTAAGTTCAGACTTTTTCATTTGTGAATCAAATAGGGGGTTGAGGTTCAGAAGTCTCTTCTGATCGGAAGCTAAGTCAAACACCGACTAATCGACGAACAAAAGATTTGGAGACATCTGAGATAGTAAGTTTCATATATTATAATAACTGTGCCACAGCAGCAGTATAGTAACAGCCAGTAGGGTATCTATAATACTAGATACTTGAAACCCTCGCGTAAGCGTAACAACCAAAATAAGTAGATCTGTACTTTACAGTTTTGCGGTGATGATGGTTGAAGTGATTGTAAACAGGGTGGCTATCTAATAGAAAGTCGAAAGGTGAATTTCACCATCATTTTTGATTTATTATTAACTTAGTCAAAGGGTGTTTCAAAACGAAGTAAAGCTGATGGAAGTTATTTTTTAATTTTTTTGATCTTCTCTTTTGTTATAAAAATTTAAAAATAAAAATTTGTTGTGGAAAACTAAGTCTAAAGCTGATGTTTAAATTAGTAAGTGCCAGTTGTATAATCGTGGGTTAAATATTGATCCGGTGGTTCAGGATTTTTAATTTATTGATTTTGGCGGATAAACTGAGGTCTAGCGATGGTTCAGGCATTTACTTGGCTATTATCACATACTTGAACCATCGTGGGACCTAAGTTAATCCACCGAAATCGGTAAATTAAAATTCCTGAACCACGGATCAAAATTTGATTGTACAACTGGCCTTAAGTGAAAAAGAAGCTATTGACATTCCTCTGGCTTAAATCGAACTTTTTTTTTTTTTTTAATTTTATAAACAATTTTTGCTCAAATATTTTCTCCGAAAAATACTGATACTTACAGAATCTAGTCCATTTCACTCCACAAAATCAAAAAGACACAGTGGTTCAAATTAATAGTAAGAGTAAGAGAGGATATGCTTACACCCAGCTCCACAGTCGAAGTTTGTTGCACTTTTAGTTGCTAAAATGTGGAAGGCTTAAGCCTTAACTACATTGGCCACTTTTTGCAAAATTACAAAAGTAAACATTTTTTTTGCGCTAGCGCAGTTGTTTTGTAAAAAAGAATATACACATTTTCTTTTAAGCCAAAATTTAAGCTTTCTACATAATTTTTATAAGTTTTCCAGTGAGAAACACAATCCCAAAATGAGTTTAAAAATTTTCACTTTTGTACTGTTTTACTTTTTTGGCTTATGTAGCTAAGGCTTTATGTCCAATTTTTCAGTACAGACTTACCTAAATAAGTGAAACTTCAGTCTCCAATATTGGCCACTTAAGTGCCAATTACTGAGTCTATAAAGATTGTTTAAAATGAAATGCTGGCCTTAGGTTCCAATTATTCTAGTAGGTCTACTCTGAGAAACTGGTCCTCAAGACGTTAAAATATAAGCGCTACACGAAAATGCATGTTTTTTTTGCGATGCAGTAGCTTGCAACTGCACTTTTTGACAGCTCTTTCAGTTCCGTCTGCGGCAATTAGTTGCTTGATGGGCGTCAGGCTAAACTATAGTTTTCTTTGTTTAAGTCTTTTAGTTATTTGACATCCTATAGCATCCTATAACCTACTAAAAATTAATAGGTATATAGTATTTTTCACTTCATATGTCCAATTTAGATCCTTGCAGTCACAACTTTTTGGCTTAACCTAAACATATTTTACATTTGTTACATAATAAAACGAATATATTAATTTTGTTTTGAAACATAAGACATAAAGTATGACATTGTGAATTTCACCTCATCCTTTTTCTCAATCAAATAATGAAAATTGATCAAAAAATGTATATGAAAAGCAACAGCAAAAAATGGATTACATTTTGTGAAAATTTAATTAATTTTTCATTTTGGGGTTAAATTTTTTTATTCAAAATGGCCCCACTTTTATCTGTTTGTTGTTGCTTTATGTGTAGTCTTTGGGACCATTTTCCGCCCTTGGTTTAAGAATTTTTTTTTTTGACTTTTTTTTTATTTTTTCATTTTGAAAATGGGGTAATTTTTCCCTTTGGAAATAAGCCCCCATTTTGGGGATATTTTTAATTTTTTGTTTGGGGCCATTTTTCTTTGGGGCTAAAAGTCATGCAGCTGAGCTTTGTACTTAAGCTTTAAGCCTTATAGATTCACATCTTGTATGCTCATACTTTTCATTTTTAGTATATGGAAGCAAAAAGGAAAACGCTGATGGAAAAGGGGAAAGTTCTTCATATGACATATGGCCTATGGCAACTATAGCTTGAGTTTGAAATAAAAGGTGTGGAATAAAAAGTTCAAAAAGTCTCGCTGTCGATTTTTTGTTTGCATATAATTTATTTCACTCGGGATGTGTAGGTTCTAGAGAGGCTTAATACAAATAATAAAATTAACAAAAAATTCTCATCTCGTTTAAATTGACATTTTTGTATATTTTTATATTCAACTGGCTTCCGTTCATATTATATTTCAACTCTTTCCATTATTCACATCTATCATGCAAAAAAAAAATATTAAACAAAAAAAAAACCGCCTCAAAAATTATGACCCTAATTAAGACAACACTGTCACCGTCTCTATCCTCTTGTCTAGATTCATCAACCCATCACACCCACACTCGGTTGGATAAAACAAATCATCAAAGAAAAAACAAACAACCCGGACAACACACAATTTTCACGGTCCATCTCAGAGTTTATGATTTTTGAACTTGACTTTGATCATTGGCGGTTGTATAATGGCAGTAACGGATTACAGTAAGTATTTTTCTATGCATAAGCCTTTGTAGTATATACAGCGACCTCTGTGTTTTTTTTTCCGGATGGTCATAATTTTCAATTTAGGGTATAATTGTAATAGAACTTGACACTTTCAGTGAGCAAAGTAATATTCGGAACAACAACAAGAAATAAGTAAATTTGTTTTAAAACAAACTCAAATGATTAAAACTTATGATCCACAACAAAAGTTGTAAGCTCACCTGAAACAATTAATTATTTCGTATGACATCAAAGACACAGTTTGTTGAATCGAAAATTTATGGCTGAAAAAGAGATTCTAAGGTGATTAGTTTTGCTGCTGCAAAAGAATAATAATTATATTCAGTATGTAGTTCTGAAGCAGTTCAAGACAAGCTTGAGTGCATTCCGAATTTCTTCCATTTTCGATATTGTTGATAAATCAAAATTTAATTTGAACTGATTCACATTCAAGGACTGAGCATAATATGTATGTACAACTATCAGAATATCATATCAGATACTTTAGAATGTATAAATTAGTATTAATGCCTGCCACGAACCAAGCAGCAGTTCATACATACATAGTTCACACTTAACAGGAACATTAATTCTGTCAGGCGGTCAGAGCAATTGAAGAAATGCATTTTTTATTTTATTTGTGTATAAGGGTAAGACCCGTGTATACAACCCCCCAATAAATACATAATGAGTTTTGCCAATGTCTCTTCCGTCAGTTGAGTTGAGATTACGTGCCCCAGCCTCAGGGTTGCTTGCACTTTAAAATGTTCCCTGTTCTGTTCATATGGTGTGAACTTTGGCTGAATTTTTTTTTTTTTTGTTATAAGATCGACTTTTGTCGAGCTGTCAATGTCACATACAGAGTGTCAAAAGCCAACGCTCATACATATCATTATAGCTGCCGCTGTCGGCACTCTGCTGGTAACATCCATTCGTAATCGTTGTTGGATTTGGATTGTATAATTGAATAAATAGCCCCAACCCCAAGCAAAGCTATGTGTTATCGTTTAGCTGATGCAGCTGACAGCGACGGTAAAAGATGAGTTAATTTTTGACATTTATGAGAATCGGATAAGATTTTTATATAATGATCAATTATGACTTTTATGTTTTATGTTTTCAAAGGTCCTCTTTCCAATTCTGTGATTAGATTTCGCCTATCAAATACTGTTACCGAGATACTCAGTATGCATTTTATCGTATATCCACATAATAACCCATCCCTTAGTTTTGTTTTGTCGTATACGCCACATTTTGGCATATACGACAAAATACCCATGTATTTTTGGTATATTTTTTGTTTAACTCTGTTTTGTCGTACGTGTATAGGCTTAACAGACAACGCCTAAAATTTCAAATGAAACGAAGAATTATTTCGGCGTACGCGTTACGTATCATAAAAATGCAAAAAACATGAAAGTAAAGGAGACTTTTAGAGTTTACGCAGGCTGTCGGTGAGGCGTCGGCCGGCAGCGTCGGATCAAATAGGCGACATTTGCAAGCCCGCGACACTGTCACGACTGAGCCCAACAAAAAAATGCCTGACTGTGACTTGAAGTGCATACCTGCATTTTTGTTGTTTGTCTCGTGGGTGTCGCCGGTTAGCATCGACGATGCACCGACACGGATGTCGCGAACGGTCGGTTAATTTTTTTTTGTTAACTAATATAATATTATATGTATAAACTGTGATTCGCATAAGGTGCATAAGGTGTAACAAAAGCTAGAGCATGTAGGATAGGCTGAGACAAGAAAAAAGATTCATATTGAAGGGGAGTCTATTCCAAACTTGCAACTTGCATGAAAAACTTGCATGAAAAACTTGCATGCAACTTGCATGAAAAACTTGCATGAAAAACTTGCATGAATAACTTGCATGCAACTTGCATGAAAAACTTGCATGAAAAACTTGCATGCAACTTGCATGAAAAACTTGCATGAAAAACTTGCATGAAAAACTTGCATGAAAAACTTGCATGAAAAACTTGCATGAAAAACTTGCATGAAAAACTTGCATGCAACTTGCATGAAAAACTTGCATGAAAAACTTGCATGAAAAACTTGCATGAAAAACTTGAATGAAAAACTTGCATGCAACTTGCATGAAAAACTTGCATGAAAAACTTGCATGAAAAACTTGCATGTAAAACTTGCATGAAAAACTTGCATGCAACTTGCATGAAAAACTTGCATGAAAAACTTGCATGAAAAACTTGCATGCAACTTGCATGAAAAACTTGCATGAAAAACTTGCATGAAAAACTTGCATGCAACTTGCATGAAAAACTTGCATGAAAAACTTGCATGAAAAACTTGCATGCAACTTGCATGAAAAACTTGCATGAAAAACTTGCATGAAAAACTTGCATGAAAAACTTGCATGAAAAACTTGCATGCAACTTGCATGAAAAACTTGCATGAAAAACTTGCATGAAAAACTTGCATGCAACTTGCATGAAAAACTTGCATGAAAAACTTGCATGAAAAACTTGCATGCAACTTGCATGAAAAACTTGCATGAAAAACTTGCATGAAAAACTTGCATGAAAAACTTGCATGAAAAACTTGCATGCAACTTGCATGAAAAACTTGCATGAAAAACTTGCATGAAAAACTTGCATGAAAAACTTGCATGCAACTTGCATGAAAAACTTGCATGAAAAACTTGCATGAAAAACTTGCATGAAAAACTTGCATGAAAAACTTGCATGCAACTTGCATGAAAAACTTGCATGAAAAACTTGCATGAAAAACTTGCATGAAAAACTTGCATGCAACTTGCATGAAAAACTTGCATGAAAAATTTGCATGAAAAACTTGCATGAAAAACTTGCATGAAAAACTTGCATGCAACTTGCATGAAAAACTTGCATGAAAAACTTGCATGAAAAACTTGCATGAAAAACTTGCATGAAAAACTTGCATGCAACTTGCATGAAAAACTTGCATGAAAAACTTGCATGAAAAACTTGCATGCAACTTGCATGAAAAACTTGCATGAAAAACTTGCATGAAAAACTTGCATGCAACTTGCATGAAAAACTTGCATGAAAAACTTGCATGAAAAACTTGCATGAAAAACTTGCATGAAAAACTTGCATGCAACTTGCATGAAAAACTTGCATGAAAAACTTGCATGAAAAACTTGCATGAAAAACTTGCATGCAACTTGCATGAAAAACTTGCATGCAACTTGCATGAAAAACTTGCATGAAAAACTTGAATGAAAAACTTGCATGCAACTTGCATGAAAAACTTGCATGAAAAACTTGCATGAAAAACTTGCATGAAAAACTTGCATGTAAAACTTGCATGAAAAACTTGCATGCAACTTGCATGAAAAACTTGCATGAAAAACTTGCATGAAAAACTTGCATGCAACTTGCATGAAAAACTTGCATGAAAAACTTGCATGAAAAACTTGCATGCAACTTGCATGAAAAACTTGCATGAAAAACTTGCATGAAAAACTTGCATGCAACTTGCATGAAAAACTTGCATGAAAAACTTGCATGAAAAACTTGCATGAAAAACTTGCATGCAACTTGCATGAAAAACTTGCATGAAAAACTTGCATGCAACTTGCATGAAAAACTTGCATGAAAAACTTGCATGAAAAACTTGCATGAAAAACTTGCATAAAAAACTTGCATGCAACTTGCATGAAAAACTTGCATGAAAAACTTGCATGAAAAACTTGCATGAAAAACTTGCATGAAAAACTTGCATGAAAAACATGCAAGTTTTTCATGCAAGTTTTTCATGCAAGTTTTTCATGCAAGTTTTTCATGCAAGTTGCATGCAAGTTTTTCGTGCAAGTTGCATGCAAGTTTTTCATGCAAGTTTTTCATGCAAGTTTTTCATGCAAGTTTTTCATGCAAGTTTTTCATGCAAGTTTTTCATGCAAGTTTTTCATGCAAGCTTTTCATGCAAGTTTTTCATGCAAGTTTTTCATGCAAGTTTTTCATGCAAGTTGCATGCAAGTTTTTCATGCAAGTTTTTCATGCAAGTTTTTCATGCAAGTTTTTCATGCAAGTTTTTCATGCAAGTTTTTCATGCAAGTTGCATGCAAGTTTTTCATGCAAGATTTTCATGCAAGTTGCATGCAAGTTTTTCATGCAAGTTTTTCATGCAAGTTTTTCATGGAAGTTTTTCATGCAAGTTGCATGCAAGTTTTTCATGCAAGTTTTTTATGCAAGTTTTTCATGCAAGTTGCATGCAAGTTTTTCATGCAAGTTTTTCGTGCAAGTTTTTCATGCAAGTTTTTCATGCAAGTTTTTCATGCAAGTTTTTCATGCAAGTTGCATGCAAGTTTTTCATGAAAGTTTTTCATGCAAGTTTTTCATGCAAGTTGCATGCAAGTTTTTCGTGCAAGTTGCATGTAAGTTTTTCGTGCAAGTTGCATGCAAGTTGCATGCAAGTTTTTCATGCAAGTTTTTCATGCAAGTTTTTCATGCAAGTTTTTCATGCAAGTTGCATGCAAGTTTTTCATGCAAGTTTTTCATGCAAGTTTTTCATGCAAGTTTTTCATGCAAGTTTTTCATGCAAGTTGCATGCAAGTTTTTCATGCAAGTTTTTCATGCAAGTTGCATGCAAGTTTTTCATGCAAGATTTTCATGCAAGTTGCATGCAAGTTTTTCATGCAAGTTTTTCATGCAAGTTTTTCATGCAAGTTTTTCATGCAAGTTTTTCATGCAAGTTGCATGCAAGTTTTTCATGCAAGTTTTTCATGCAAGTTTTTCATGCAAGTTTTTCATGCAAGTTGCATGCAAGTTTTTCATGCAAGTTTTTCATGCAAGTTTTTCATGCAAGTTTTTCATGCAAGTTGCATGCAAGTTTTTCATGCAAGTTTTTCATGCAAGTTTTTCATGCAAGTTGCATGCAAGTTTTTCATGCAAGTTTTTCATGCAAGTTTTTCATGCAAGTTTTTCATGCAAGTTTTTCATGCAAGTTGCATGCAAGTTTTTCATGCAAGTTTTTCATGCAAGTTGCATGCAAGTTTTTCATGCAAGATTTTCATGCAAGTTGCATGCAAGTTTTTCATGCAAGTTTTTCATGCAAGTTTTTCATGCAAGTTTTTCATGCAAGTTGCATGCAAGTTTTTCATGCAAGTTTTTCATGCAAGTTTTTCATGCAAGTTGCATGCAAGTTTTTCATGCAAGTTTTTCATGCAAGTTTTTCATGGAAGTTTTTCATGCAAGTTGCATGCAAGTTTTTCATGCAAGTTTTTCATGCAAGTTGCATGCAAGTTTTTCATGCAAGTTTTTCATGCAAGTTTTTCATGCAAGTTTTTCATGCAAGTTGCATGCAAGTTTTTCATGCAAGTTTTTTATGCAAGTTTTTCATGCAAGTTGCATGCAAGTTTTTCATGCAAGTTTTTCGTGCAAGTTTTTCATGCAAGTTTTTCATGCAAGTTTTTCATGCAAGTTGCATGCAAGTTTTTCATGCAAGTTTTTCATGCAAGTTGCATGCAAGTTTTTCATGCAAGTTTTTCATGCAAGTTTTTCATGCAAGTTTTTCATGCAAGTTTTTCATGCAAGTTGCATGCAAGTTTTTCATGAAAGTTTTTCATGCAAGTTTTTCATGCAAGTTGCATGCAAGTTTTTCATGAAAGTTTTTCATGTAAGTTTTTCGTGCAAGTTGCATGCAAGTTTTTCATGCAAGTTGCATGCAAGTTTTTCATGCAAGTTTCTCATGCACGTTGCATGCAAGTTTTTCATGCAAGTTGCATGCAAGTTTTCCATGCAAGCTGCATGCAAGTTTTTCATGCAAGTTGCATGCAAGTTTTTCATGCAAGTTGCATGAAAAACTTGCATGCAACTTGCATTCTTTTAGTTTTTGGGAAACTTGAAAATAAGAATATCTATCTATTTTACTATACTCTCTTAATGGAAATAGGGGCTTTACAAAAAAGGAGAGCATGATATTTTAGGTATTTTTGTTCATTTTTATTTTTTTCATTACCAGTCGATTTTTTTAGAAAATTGCCTCTTCCGGCTAAACGGGGAAATAGACCCCCCTTCCCATTAATTTTTTTCCTTACCTCAACCCAACCTGCACGCTCTAGCTTTTGGTCACACCTCATGCGAATCACCATATACCCTTGTATATTAGTCATCAACTCATCAAAATTTTCACTATTTTTTAAGAATGTGTGTATTTTAATTTTTTATTTATAAAATATAATAATATCTAAACCTTTTGAAAGTTCTTTTTTTATTAAATTTAAATAAAATTATTAAATTTAATTCCACTTCAAACTTGATTCCACGTGTTTACTTCGTCGTACGTGTATGGGGTGTTTCCCTAAAATCATTTTGTCGTATACGCCTCGAATATGAGTACTTTATATTCGAGGCGTATACGACAAAATGATTTTAGGGAAAAACCTTAATAATTTGAAAACCAAAACAGACTCAACAACTTAGAATACTTCAATCAAAATGAGATATTTCACATAATATTCTATTAAAAATACAGAAAATTCTATCGGTTTGTTTCTTTTTTATTCAAACTTGAAACTTAAAATGCGATTTCCCAAAAATACTCAAATGGCGTATACGACAAAACTATTCTCGGACGACGTTATGTTAAATTCACTTAATGCCTTATTTATTTTTTTTTTTGTTTCGTACCGTCTTTAATAAGACTTTAAGGGCCAGTGCGTTAAATCTGCATCAACAATTTTTACATGTTCTAATTAAATTGCACTTGGTCCAATTAAGTTCTTAACCCTATTTTCTTCCTCAAACCATTTAAGTATAAATAAATAAATTTGGTGGCACAACGGCTCATGAAGAACCAGGGCCTAGTGACTTACAACTTACAGTTTATTGCCGAATCCGAACGGCTGGTGAGCGGCACTTTTCTATGACAAGAGATACTCTTGGAGGATTTGTCACTTCCTCGCAAGAGGCAATAGCCCGGATAAAAACTTAAGGTGGAAGCGGCTAGTATTGAACCCAGACCTCTGGCATGACAGTCCATCGCACTAACCATTTAAACCATTTAAGTACCAATTCAAAATTTGCTTTACATAAAAGGGATACCTATACCTAAAACAAAAAATTTTATTTAAGTAATATTTTGTAAATTTTATGTTCTTATTTGCAATACACAAACTTTTCGGCAAGGACCTATAAACATTTTTAAAAAATCATTGATGGACGTTGACTTTTATAATTCTTAACTTTACCTTTCTATGTAGGTTTCTACATTAAATATATAAACTTACCTTTTCCAAACCTTACCCAGGAGTAACTTTCCATCTGTATTATTGAGGACCTTTTTTGAAACCTTTAAAATTTTGCACAAATCTGGTAACCTCGTTATTTTTTTCACTCCTTGCTTCTTCTTTTAGTTTATGCAGTTTATTGTTTTTGTTTACCATATTTCTTACTAATTTTTTGTTGGTTTGCTTACCATACGAAAACATGCACTAAAACATTTTGCGAAATTCAAAGGTTAACAACCTACTGCTTTTGCATGCGCGCCTGGTGGTTCTTTTTGATTTTTAAAGACAAACCTATTCAGCGCTTCTTCAAAGAGGCATAGTGAGTGAGTTTGAAGGTGCTTTAACAAACTCCGAACAACAAACATTTGAAAATAAATCATCAGGCGAGCATGCGAAGCAAAAGGGATGTAAGTTGTGCTTGCTTATTGCTTAACTTACTTTTGCTTCTTTCCCTATTCTTTCTTTTTCTTTCTTTCTTCATCCTTTTTATTCAAATTTCTCCGATCATGAGAGCAGAAAGGAGTAAAGTTTCTAAAAGACTCCCAACAAAAACAACTACATATACATATAAATCATGTATGTGAAATTCGACTTGCTTTATTCTTCTTCTTAAAGTTAGTGTGCGAGTGAGATGCAGATAATTGCATTTATTATTTAAAATGCGAATAAAGGCAATACGAAATTCAAAAAGTTAACTATTGCTTTCGCATGCGCGCCTGGTGATTCGTAGCATTTCACTAGGCGAGCATGCGAAACAACAGTATGAAATTCTGATATAAAATTCTCACCTTTCTGCTGAGAGCTCATGTAAAAAAGCAAGTTGCTCTACTCTTTTTCTTGTTTCTCATACGTAAGTCCACACAAACATGAGATTAGGCCTTTTTCTTCATTCTGCCGGTCATACCTTTCTCATAATTCGCAAAAAACAATGTTGCCGTGTAGTCACAAATTAGAGAACACAAAACAACAACCAAAGTACCTACAATCCTTTATTTTCTTCTACCTTCTTTTCTTATTCTTATACTACGTTTTCACCGACCACTAAACCGAGATTTAGATAGATTTACCACAAATCTCTTCACAAATCCCGTGATTTACCATACAAATTTTAATCTCCTCAAATCAAGATTTAAAATAAATCTCATTTAAATCTTCATAGGTAAAATTCGAACAGACCTATTCCCCTATTCAGCGCAAAACAAGCTGCTAAAGCAAACTTGCCATCTCACTTCCACTTCATAAGAAAAATGACCCACCATCTGCATTTTGAAAGGTTCTGTCAAAATTAATCTATTTTTTAATCTTTTTTTCTGGTGAAAACACTATTTGAGATTTATGAAATCTAAACGAGATTAACTTGCAGTGAAAACGTAGTATTACTTAATTTTTGTAAGACGTACTGTGAGAGTGAGATAATAAAAAAAAATTAAGTTATTAACTAATGGTGTTTTCCATTTGTAAAATAAATCAATTTGTCTTTGATTTGGATCTGTCAAAAAGACAATTTTTATAATCAGTAGGTAGTTGCTTTTGGAAATTACCAATTTACATTAGTTTATCCATTTATTAAAGTTGAATTAAGGCTGTTGTTAAATGCCTGAACTTTTAAAAATGAACTAAACTGTTGATCGATTTTAATTTTGTTTTAAATTTCCTCCTAAAATTTCATTACATAATTTTAATATTACTCGTATCCCAACCCAATACTGACGGTATGCAATCTTTTATGTTATCTCTATTCACAAAAAAATATTGCATGCCTTCAGTCCTTGAAAAACAAAATCTAATGGGGTTTTCCATTTTGGTAAAATAAATCAATTTAATTTTGATTTGGATCTGTTAAACAGACAATTCCCCTCTTTTTGCATTCCATTAGGCAAAATAAATTGATTTATTTTTGATTTAAAATCAAATTTGTAAGTTTAAATTTTTCGACAGATTTATCCCTTGTTTTACTAACACACTGGTGAATAGAGACCAGTACAATTCAGCTATCATAGTTTGATAACATAATAAGGTTCACACAGACACGAAATACACAGTAATACCATGAAAAATAAAATTAAATCTAAAATCGTATTCCATTCGCCACAATAAATAGTCAAATTTTAGGCAGAAATCTGCGTTTACCAAAGAAAACCCCATAATGTTTAAAATAAAACAAATCACCAGGCGAGCATGCGAAGCAGCAGGGATGTAAGTTTTGTACATGCTTTACTTAACTTTCTTCTAGTTTCTCCACAATCCACACAAGCATGAGATCAGGCCAGGCAAGATTCCCCACTTTTCATACATATGTCACAAAAACAATGTTTCTTTAAAGAGTAGTCATAAAAACAAAAACCAACAAATGTTTACGATCAGCTTTATTTTGTTCTTCCTTCTATTTCCTTTATTTCCTATTCTTAATTTTTGTTAGAGGTAGGGTTAGAGAGAGATGCAGCTTATTTTTTGCATATTGTTTAGAGCTAAGCAAAACAAATTAACGTTATAAGAAGGTGGAGCTAAGTTACAAAGTTGTGTGCGCAATGTGTAAGTAAATTAAAGAAAAAACAATCCTTGCTGCTTTAACATGCTCGCCTGGTGAATATGGAGATTTCTTCGAGAAATAAGGGTACAGATTGCAAAATTTAGACAATATTGAATTTTGTTCGGTTTCAAAAATATTTTCAGGATTTAAAATTTTAAAATGACGTTTTTTGTATGGAACCAAACATCATGTTAAGATTTAAAAGACTATTAAATAGTAAAAAGGATTTTGTTTAAAAATGGTTACTAATAATGTATGTATTTCAGTTAAAATCTATTTTAGGCCTGGTTAGACCTTCGAATTCGAAACATTTTTAAATTTTTTTTAATTCAATTTCTATAATGCAAACGAATTTAAAGCATTTGAAGTCGTTTTAGACAACGGCATCATTAATTTCATTATATATCAATTTATTAAAGTTAAATGAAGGTCGCTTTAAATGCCGTATTAACATTTAAAAATGTAATATGCAATTGGTCGATTGGTAGATATGCAATTATTGCTTAAATTTATCTATGCCTAAAAATTCATCACACATTCTTAAATATTATTCTAATGCTAGCAGAAGGTATGCAATCTTTTATGTGAATAGAATATGGCACTCCAAAAAGTATGTATTAAATTTTAAATGAATATGAATAACAACTTAACATATTTGTTTTTTGTTCTTAGCCTCATTTGCTCAAAACATTGTCAACATTGTAAAGGAAATTCACCAGTAAAATGTTTGTACATCTTTTTTTATCTTTCTAACAAAGTGTTGTGTAACTTATCTAGGTTTCATTCAAAACAACATAGAGGTTATATGTAGATATTAAAAATAAAATGTAATACCTAAATAATTGTTTTAAAATGTGAGTTTCAAAAAAAAATAAATCAATATTAACCGCCAAAGAAAATTTTAGTTACTTCAATTTGCTCATAGAAGTTAATTTGCTGGCAACACGAATTAACTTTGACTTGCTTGCCCTTGACTCAATACGTAGGTATATGCCCAAAATAAGCCGTTTCAATTTGTTAGTGTACCAAAAAAAAAACATAATGTTGACAAAAGTCAACGCAAAATACAAACCACGATTTTGTTAAAAATCATTTTTTTCCCAGAAATTGTAAATTTAAAATTAAAACTGTAAATAGACGAATAGTTTTAAGGTAAAAAATATATATTTTTTAAAGAACTGAATTTTTTATTTTATGGGACTTATGGTTCTCAAGATATCGCTTTCGATGAAGGAGATTTATACTCAGACAAAGAAATATTTTGTCCTGTCAAAAACGTACTCAACGTAATATTTCAATAAACTAAATATGTACAAAAAAAACTCCCTATTGGCGTGGGCAAATTACTTTAGTTAGTCCGTGTTGCCGAAAACTCAATGCCGCAAAAAGTTATAAAGAAAGCGCCAAACCTCAGTGTCACAGCATACATTTAATTATTTTGCAATTTGCATCACAAAATAAAATTATGATTTCTTTCGTTTATTTATAATGTCAAGTTTCTTAGATTTGCGCCAATCTGGCAACCATGGTTCTTTGCTCTTTTACTACTTCTTATTTTTCACAAGGTAGAAACAGAGAGAGATGCAGCATTTTGTTTTCATTTACCTATGATCAACAAAAATTGCGATTGTGTTTGTAAATTAAAAAGCAAATGGCAAACAAATCTATACCTACTACTTCTGCATGCTTGCCTGGTGAATAATGGAAATTTCTTCGTTTTAAGCCAACCAACCTCGTTTTTTCCACTTCTTTCTTACTTCAATTTGTTATGAGTAGGGTTAGAGAGAGATGCAAGTATTTTTCTTTTCAATTGTTGTTCATGATCAGCCAAGAACGTAAACGTTGTAGGCAATGCGAAATAAGTAGGCAAGCAAATGAAATCAAAAGCAGAATACAAACAAATAATATCCCTGCTGCTTTTGCATGCTCGCCTGGTGATTCATGGAGATTTCATAAGGTAGGAGAAATAGAGAGCATTTTGTTTTCGCCAATGATCAACAAAAATTGCGATTGTGTTTGTAAATTAAAAAGCAAATGGCAAACAAATCTATACCTGCTAAGCGAACCAACCTCGTTTTTTCTTTCACTTCTTTCTTTATTCATTTTCTTATGAGTAAGGTTAGAGAGAGATGCAAGTTTTTTTCTTTTCATTTTTTGTTCATGATCAGCCAAGAACGTAAACGTTGTGTGAGGGTGGAGCTTAGTTACAAAGTGTAGGCAATGCGAAATGAGTAGGCAAGCAAATGAAATCAAAAGCAGAATACAAACAAATAATATCCCTGCTGCTTTTGCATGCTCGCCTGGTGATTCATGGAGATTTAGTTGAATGTTTTGAGGGGAGGTTAGTAAAAAAGGATAGGTGTTATGTGTAATATGTGTGTATGTGTATAAACAAACCAATGAATTTTCAAGCAAAAGCAAAAGACAGATCTATGCTTGCTGCTTTAGCATGCTCGCCTGGTGGTTCACAGAAATTTCTTGCGAAATTTGGGCATGCTCGCCTAGTGTAGTTATAAAATTGTGTAAGAATAAGAAGAAGGGAAAAGCAAAACTATCCTTGTTGCTTCTTTATGCTCGCCTGGTATTTTATTAATTTTTCTTTTTGTTAGCGAGGGCAGACAAAATTTGTGTTAGGAAGGAGCATGCTCATTTTGTATGCAATTTCTCTTCGAACTTCTCCAATTTAAGAGAAAAGAATTTGATCTGATAAGAAAAAGAAAGAGCAATGGACATATACGTTTTCATGTGGTATTTAAGCGAGCTTGAAGCTCACTTCGACCCTTTGTATACCTCTGCATCGAGTTGAAATGAGCTTGAACCGACTCGACTGCTTCAGATATGCAGATAACTTAATGGAATTTTATGTAGGTAGGTACTGCGCTTTATTGAAATCAGCATTGCTTGAGCTACCCGTAATTACCAACCAAACTCGCCTAATATTCATGATTATTATTTTTATATTTCACATTTTTAGAACTAAAAATTTTTGAAATTAAAAAAAAAAAAAACCTTTAAATTTTTGCACTGCACAAAACTACTAACAAAAAATTCATTTGATATTTTGCTTATTTTTTTTATTTTATATTTGTTTTGTTTTTTTTTTTCGTTTTGTTTTAGATAATAACTTTGAGATAATTTTTATTTTTGTTTGTTCCTAATTTAGGCTACCTTCTCATTTCACATAATTTTCGCAACAAATTATATTTGTGCAATATCATAAGCTCTACCCTTTCATTCAATGCATTTAAAGAATATTAAAAAAAAATTATACATAATTATATATTTAATATATTCATAAATTCGTTAAACAAAACACTTGATACAATACAAAAATTTGCATTAAGCATTTTTAACATTTCTTTTATTTTTAAAAATAACAAAATATTTGCATTTTTCATTCATTTTGAAATTAAAAAAAAACAAAAACTAAAATTTTCATCGCTTGGATTTTATTCAATAGATTTTTTTATTTAAATAAATAACTTTTTTTTGACATTTTTTTTTGTATTTTTTTTTTTTATTAAATAATTTCATATTTAGCGGCATTTTTTTGTAAAAAATAAATTTTAATTCTTTCGAATGGGTTTATTTTTTGTTGATTTTTCCTCAACTTAATCATGAAATAAAAAATAAATTAAGTCAAGTGGAAAAGTGTATTTTTTGTTGGAATAAAATTAAAATAACAAATTTTGTTTCCTTAAATTTACATATTAAATATTAAATAATAATATAGTGGTTTTCTAATTTTACATTGAGAGGAGGAAGAAAAAAATCTTAAAATACACAATATACCTACAATGTATAGAGCGATTTTGTTTACGATTTTTTTTTTGCTTGTGGGTTTTTTTAATTTAAAATTATAATTAATAAAGTTTTGTCTAGGACTTTAATTTTAATTATAGCTTTTTGTTTGTTTTTTTTATTATAGATATTTGACTAAATATTATTTAACTGGAAAACTTATATCAGCAAATTGAATCGACTGATAATTGATTTTGTTTTATCGACAATCTTCTGGGTACCGATTTGGATCTGGATTTTTCATTAATACTATTTATCGTTATTCCATTTGGCGATAGTAATGCTGTATTACAGGTGATGTTGTTGTTGTTTATGGAATGGCCGTCGACATCTTCATTGGGTAAGATGCCATTTGGTATTGAGCCTGCACGCATATGCAGTCGGCCAGAGTCTAAGGACTCATCACTGGCAGGATCAAGGGAAGCGGCCGATGAGATACGGGGCAAGATACCGGCAGAGAGAGCACGTTCTGTAGAAAATGAAATAAATAAAAATATAATTAGTTTTAAATTCTACAACAAAAGAAAATGTTTTTTAATTTAAAATTAAAAAAAAAGACCAATCTTGCAAAAAAAAAGTGAAAGCGGTAAAATTCAGAGCTAAAACCACAATAGAGGATGAAATTTTCGGAAAAAAACCGCGGTAAGTACACCAGGTATTTTATATTGGACCTATGCTTATTGGATAATTCGGAAATTAGTTAAAGGTAAGCCTTATCGCTTATGACGTCTGATAATTTTCAAAAATTTACTTTTATATTGACACCACTACCTGGGCCCTATTTCATAAAACTACAGCACTAATAATTATTTGTGAAATCACTTGTAGTTTGTAATTTATTAGAGAATTCCTGTTTCATAAAATTTTAAATAGACTAATATCTACAAGTATCTCAAATTTGTAGCTACAAGTAAATTTACAAGTGTGGCGAACTTTTCTGTTTCATAAAACTATTTGCGTACAAAATTATTAGTAACGGACTTGTAATTACAAGTGAATTTATTATTAGAGTAAAGAGACTAATAAGTTAAATAACACTGGTCGACAAGGTTTTTGTTACAGAAACCAAACTATATTTTTCCAAAGGTTTTTGGTGTGCTGAATTCGAATCTGAAGTCAGAAATATTCTATCACGTCAAGTTTTTGAGATATTCCCGTTTGAAAATAAAAAAAGTCGGTTTTTCGCTGTTTTCGAGGTAACGTTAAACCGCGAGGTAATTTGTTTAAACATAATTTGTAACGGTTTCCGAAAGCACTAAGTTTCTTTTTTTTAATTCTATTTAAACTTCTCCGATATCTCTTCCCTAACCCGAGAAATCCTGATTTTGTTGTAAGCCTTTAAACTATAAAATTTGATAAGTCGATAGGGGCAGATTATGCCATAGAACGACCTACCCTCATCGAGGTACAAGGTAATAAGTATACAGTTTTGTAGGTGGTGTCTAACCAAACATTTTGCGCAAGGGTTGCCTAGCGTAAAGTGGCCAAGGCATAGGGTTGCCACGCTTTAAAGGTCAATTTTCGGGTTCTTACAACTATCTGACACAGCTTAGACGGTAAGTCCTAACGACGTACAGAAAATACCATGTAAAAGGAAATTTTATTTAAAAATGTTAAAATACTTGGTTTCTTAAAAATCGTAATTTCAGCAGGGTAAATTGGGGTAAGCAAAGATACAAGTCTAGAATCTATTTTCTGAACAAAAAATGATAAAGTGTTAATTCTTTCTTTAATCGATAGATAATTTAAATATAAAAAAGGGATGAATATACAAAAAATGTAAAAAATCTAAAACTCGAGATATTAACGTTTAGAGGTAAAATTATGAAAAATAGACGTTAGAGAAAAAAAATAACCATAAATCAGAGTGATGCTTTTTTGAAATAAATTTTATATTTTTAAAAAGCAGATAAAAATTAAATTGACACGTGTTTGCCAAAATTTTTTATTAATGCTTTCTTTTTATTTAAGTATATTTTCGAATAATATAAATTTTTTTCATCATTATTTTGGTGGTTTTTGATTTTTCCCATTTTATGGGCATTGATATTTTCATTGAAAACAGTATCAGCTTAAAGATACATTTTTAACAAGTACGATAATACTAACATTTTTCAAAATATAGTACCCTAACCTATGAGCTGTGACAGATAATTGTAAAAAGCCGAAAATTTACATTTAAAGCGTGGCAACCCTATGTCTTGACCACTTTACGCTAGGCATCCCTTACGCAAAATGTTTGGTTAGACACCACCTACAAAACTGTATACTTATTACCTTGTACCTCCATGAGGGTAGGTCGTTCTATGACATGATCTGGCCCTATCGACTTTTCAAATTTTATAGGATAAAGGCATACAACTAAATCAGGATTTCTCGAGTTAGGGAAGAGATATCGGAAAGGTTTTAATAGAATTAAAAAAAAGAATTTTAGTGCTTTCAGAAACCGTTACAAATTATGTTTAAACAAATTACCTCACGGTTTAACGTTACCTCGAAAACAGCGAAAAACCGAATTTTTTTATTTTCAAACGGGAATATCTCAAAAACGTGACGTGATAGAATATTTCTGACTTCAGATTCAAATTCAGCACACCAAAAACCTTTGGAAAAGTATAGTTTAGTTTTTGTAACAAAAAAATAATTTAATTTTGTTGACCAGTGTAATTTTTAGAAATCTCGGCTGATTTGCAGTTGAAATTTATTGCTTTATTAACGTGTTTCTAAAAAATTCAAATAATGGTCTCGAAAAATGGAATAAGTGAAGCAAAGGCGAATAAAAGAAATATATACTAATAGTCCAAGAGCTAACAGCAAATATGAGGGTGATGTGGATATCAAACACAAAGGTTTGGGAGGTTTTTTTCTAGGCCTTTGGTAGGGGAGGGTGGTTAAAGATAGTGATTTTTCACTTAAACTGATTTTTAAAAATAGGGAATAATCCTCTGTTAAACCCCACTCTATATTTCTGGCAGTGTCAAAATAAGTTGATGATACCAACCCTTATACAACATTGTGCAACACAGCTGATGCTTATGCAACTGCATCAGAGTTCGTAAGAATTAATCTTGGTTTTAATTAAATGACACTATATTTGAATGGCGGCCCTGTGATCTTAATCTATTAACGGTTTTATACAATAAAAAAAATTAAAAAGAAATCTCAAAGAAAAGACTATGTATATATCTTAAATTTGGTAAAAAAAAAGCTCATACTATTAATCGGATCGTCATAATTGAAGCCTTTGGACTCAAGACAGACTATCTTTTTCTATTTAAAAAAAAAATAATTTAAGTTATAATATTGACAAAAATTAAAGAATGCAATTTGTATAACTTATCTAACATTCAATAAAAAGTTGGAAAATACAAATTTTTCAGCTATTGAGGAGTTGTTAAAGAGAATAGGACCATGATCCCTGCAATGCGACAGTAGTTATAATCATGCTCTCTCAGCCAAACAGCAGATTCATTATATTAATTTTAACTTCAATATTTTGCTCTCTAAAAATGAGCAAATTATTGAAATTGAAATAAAAACACATTCGTCACACAGCTAGTACGAACAAATCAATTGTTTATTTATTTACGTAACTTAGTTACGGACTTGTAGTTTTGTAGAAGTCAAATCGCTTCTCATGTAGTCTGAATTTGCCTAGCTACAAGTATATGAAAACGTTTATGAAACAAAAAAGTACAACTCCATACTTTATTTGTGCTTGTAACTACAATTCTACAAGTACAAGGCTAATAGTTTTATGAAATAGGCCCCTGGTTGGTGTCAAGTTTAACTTGAAATCTTCTCAAGAAGCTCTGGCCAAAGTGGACCAAATCGACTACGAGAAGAAATTTCAACTTTGAAAATACAAAGACAGTAATCGAAAGATAACACTTTTTCCCGATCAAGAGTTGAGAAAAACCTTGCTTTACTGTATTTGAAACTTTCATCAAATGATACGGAAACTTCAAGCTAACCATGAAGGACAATACTAGAGGCCTTTTTGATGTAGCACCAAATGGCGCAGGGAAACATGTTTGACGGGCCTAATAAATAAAAAGGCGAATACCCTAATGGGACAGTTATAGCGATCAGGAAAATGCATAAGAAAAGTTGAAACATTATGAAATTTAATATTTTTTCCTGACGGTCAGTTATAGCAAACAGGAAAGTTATACGTCAGTAGAAAAGCCTACGGCCAAATTTTCCGTAACACGAAAAACTTTTTCGTTTGCAATCCTGTCAGTGGAACAAGTAGAAATTGGGACTAAAATAAATAGCTGGGACGAAAAATGAATTCGCAGCAGGAAAATAATTAAATATATTTTTTTAGAAAAAAGAATTGTGAAATTGAAAATGTTAAGTCCCCAAAAAATTCTTTTAGTTATTTGTCATCGATTAGTGTAGTAATTGTGTTTCAAAGTAGCACGAAGTTTGAGTGTTTCCAAAAAAGAACTGAAAAAAATGGTATTATCTCGAACAAAAATTTGCCTGAGAATGTTTCCCTCCCTCTTTCAAAATTTGGAACGTGACTAATGCTCGAATGTTTCCCTCGGAATAATTTTTCTATGGGAATTTCGTTTGTCTGTCACTATATGATTTTACTTCGAGGTGCAAAGGTAATTTAATCCTGGAGAGATTAACGATATAGCAGCAACATTTAGAGGGAACAAAATATTCTGAAGGAAAGAAAATACCCCTCGAGATTCCTGATAGGACCGTTCACTTTAACCCTGCCAAATAGCACTCAAAGCTTTCGCCAACGAGCATCAGCCTCAACCTCAAATCATTTGTGGTTTATATATAACACATGTCTGTTTCTGTTCTAGAAACCGAACTATCTACACTTTTCCGAAGTTTTTTTTTTATATTTTCGACCTTGAATTTAATTATCATAACGCGATGGCCAAGGGTTTAGGTTATTTAAACAATCTTGTTTGTTTATTTTTGTTCTAATTCGAAAAATAATTTTGGTTAAATAGGCTGGATTCGAACCCAGGCCTTCTATGAGTGTTGGTCAAAACTCCAAAGGAATACCCAATAATGAGTCTATAATAATAGTTGCGGGTTTTCCAGGGCATAAAAAACCTTTGACGAGGTTTCTGGAATATACTGTCGGTTGAATTTTACAGGTCTGATGCAAACTAGATTTTCACAATAAGTTCAGTCACCGGATGTGAATGGTTTACAAGTTGAGACTTTTAAAATAACTCGGATGACCTTGTAAAGAGCAAATAGATGATACGTCTCATAAGCAAACCTTAGAGGCGCTTCCATAGAGCAAATTAACTTGATGGTGCAGGGCCTATCCTATCGGCCTGCAATTTGAAATTGGAAATACTAAGTTGGAGATCAAGCAGGTAAACTTCTCGAGACCCCAGAACACCCAGTAATTAAGAACCAATTAAAGTAATGTAAGTAAGTATGTTTTTTTTCGAAACGATTTTAATTATTTTGATAAAAACTTCCTAAGCGTAATGTC
The DNA here is from genome assembly GCA_947049315.1 of Epistrophella euchroma. Taxonomy (NCBI): domain Eukaryota; kingdom Metazoa; phylum Arthropoda; class Insecta; order Diptera; family Syrphidae; genus Epistrophella; species Epistrophella euchroma. Next base: position 60,955,638 of record OX346248.1, read on the forward strand.
CGTATTAATCGTTCGACATATTTTTATTACATACAAGTGCAATATACCAGAACTTATTCAGAGTTTTCGTGAAAAAATCTTCTAATAGGCCCTAACTCGGGGTTTTAATGAAATATTCATCGAATTTAGCTTCAATAATTCCCCAATAATGAATTCTTCAAAAACTTACCCAATCCCGTTTTGCTGTTTTTACTAAATTCAGCTTTGACTTCATCTAGCTGCCTTGAACTACACAACGGTGTATCAACATCGTATGTGTTATTAAATAGAGTATAATCGACCTCATACTCTCCGGTTTCTTTCCGGAAGGAGACAACATTTACAAAACGATGTCCCCATAGAATCTCCGCTGGTAGGTAACTCGAACGTGCCTGCGTTGTCATACCAGTAGACTCAATTACACCTTCTGCAATAAATACAAAAAAAAATTAAAATTAAATAATGAGCCTTATATTATTCTATATGTATATTTTTACCCAACATAACGACAACTTCGAATCGTTCCTTTAGCATATCCGATGCGGACAATGTATACAAAGGACTCTTCCTATCGATTTTATGTACAATTGTCGTTGGCCAGATGAACATAAGTCTATCCTCACCACCGTCAGCCCCCACTGTCAGTTCCTGCTGATAGAAGGGCATAATTTCTCCCTCTTTTGTCACCTGAAAGGAAAAAAGAAAAAAAAACCCATTCATAACTGCCATTCTAAGAATAATATAAATCTCATTACCTTCTTGCGAATAATTTGCGCTCGGACATGTGCCTCGATGATATGACTCTTCCGCATGTCACCCACACGGAACATCAGACATGGCACTCCATCCCTATGACAGATGACCGCATTCCGCGAGAACAACAATGTCTGTGCGCGTTTCTTTGGCCTCGAAAGCTTCGCAAAAACAATACCGACCATAAATGCTTGAATGAAAACTCCCATAATGCATTGAAAGCACATTGTAAAAATGGCCTCTGGACATTCTTCGGTCACAAATCGATTACCATAACCGATGGTGTGTTGCGTTTCGATCGAATACAAGAATGCCGATGTAAGACTTCTGATCTCGGTAACACACATTGTGAAATTCATCTGCTCGGCAGCTGTTGCATTCGTTTCACGCAGATGGATGTACTCTAAATCACCGTGTGCATATGCTATCGTCCACCACACAAAACCGAACGCCGTCCAGGATAATAGAAAACTGAGAGCGAATACCAGCAGGGTCCAGCGCCACTGTGCGTCCACTAACGTTGTGAATATATCCTTACAAAGAAGAGAGAGATTCTGAATGATAACTTAGAATTCTTCCAGTAACTGCCCACATCCAGGAAAACTCCAAAGAGATATTTACATAGGATTGTCATAATTCTTGACACATAATATAAAAAAGAACATAGACACGAACAATATTTTTTGGGGGCAAGACAAGCACTTAATGTGTATGATTTGAATCTTTATTGCATTTTTATATTTTAAGCCGTTTATAATATTTATTTTGTAAGAAATGATAAAAGCAATACGTTCCACTATCCATAATTTATTTATTTATTTTCCAAAACTAAATTAGTTACTTTAACTTTTTTTGTATGCCTATAAAAAGCTTGACAAAAATTGTGGAACGTATTCATTTTTTATTTTATATGAAATTCGTACGTTGACTAAAGAAAAAAATTAAGAAGGAAAACACAAATAAAAGAATTATTTTTGTTTTTGTTTTAGTGGACTGTATTGAATAAAATTCAGTTTAAAGATTTTTGAGACCTTTAGTCCAATGCGTTCCGCCCAGGCACGACAGTTGGGCTCATCAGTTAGATGCTGTCGTACCTTACCTTTCAAAGGCGCAATATTTTGGTCGATGACTACCGACTCTTAATAAAATCTACAGCGTATATGCACTGCAAAAAAAAAATATGACCTATTAACTGGCTGCGAATGAATTTAACATGACACATAAATTAATGCAACTCGTTAAAACATCAAAGGTGCATAAATGAGATTGCAAGTGAAAACAAGATGATATTTTCAAGCAAATATTCATTTCGTTCATTCAAACTTTATGCCTATAGGAACTTGTTCCTAGTACTAGATTAAGTCTACTAAAATGATCGAATGAACATTTAATATCTATACAAATATATACAATAATTGTGAAATTTAATAAATTACATTCCACTCCCTTTTTTTTTAACAAATTTTTTCAATTCTTTATTATATAAAATATATGTACCTTCAAATACGATTGTGGAACTTAATAATTTCTAGTTTCACGGATTGTGAGAATTTGTCAAAAAAATTCATCATGATTAAAAAATAAATAGATAAATAAGCAGCAGAGATTGTAAATTTTAAATGAAATATCTACAGGAAAACATCAGTGTGTATTTCATTTCAATTTACGTTCCACAGCTTCTATTTGGTAAAAAAAAAAAACTAATTAAATGAAAAATAATTTCGAATTTTTTGTTCATTGGATAATTAACTAAACATACAGTTTGATTCAAATTGTGGAACGTATTCATATTTTACTTCGCTGAAACTGAGAATTGATCTTAGTTAGAAAAAACCGTATACAGAAATTACTGTGGATTGAAAATGAAGTATCTACACTCCACAATGTCAAATTCATAGCTTTACATTCCACAAATTTTATTTGGAAACAAAATATACCAAAAGAAAAAATACTAACCTAATACATTTTATTTAAACTTCTTTCCTAATGGAAACTGGATAATTAACTAGATATACCTAGTTTGATTTAAATTGTGGAACGTATTTATTTTTCATTTTACAGAATTTGAGATTTGATCTTATATAAAAAAAAAAAATTGTTGGTACACAAAAATCAAAAAACAGAGGTAGTCTGTGAATTGAGAATAAAATATCTACAAAAATTGTTTGTGCGAAATTCATGGGTTTACATTCCATTCTTCTATTTTGAAAAATTGATTTACAAATATATTAATTTTGCATTCTATTTCGTTTGTGAACACAGAATGAAAACTAAAAATATAGCTTGAAAAAAAAAATTGTGGAACGTATTTATTTTTCATTCCACGGAAAGTGAAAGTGAGATTGTGAAGATTTTTTACTAAAGATACATATTCCATGACTTCTATTTAAAATCAAAAAACAATTGATTGTCAAATTTGTTAAAGCTTTTCGCAATCTAGTCAGCTTTTTCTCTTGGTTTAACTTACTACAAAACTGGAAGATTGTGGAATGCATTCATTTTTTACTAGGTGAGTAATAGACTTATTAAAAAAAATCGTATAGACTGAATTGAAAATAAAATATCCACAAAATAATTTTGTGTAAAATTCATAGCTTTACATTCCACAGCTTTGATTTGGAAAACAAATGATTTTAATTCAGTATGACAGGAAATTTAGTTCTGAATTAACTAAATGATAGACGTCAACCTATTCCATGTTACATCAGCTTCTTTCAATGTGGCCATGCAAAAATAAAAACACAATTTAATTTAGATTGTGGAACGTATTTACTTGAAATTTCACGAGAAGTGAGAAATCGTTTAAGTCATTAAAAAATATTAAATTAAAATAAGTAAAAGAAAGTATCATAGTATTTGGAATAAAAATGAAATTCACAACTTAACAATTCCACATCTTCAATTTGTGAAGAAAATTATTTAAATGACAAAAATTTCAAACTTATAACTTGAGTTAATAAATATATAAACTGTGAAAATAATCATTTTTTTTTCAATTTTTTCAATCACCTTAACAACAATTAGCTTCTACAAATTCGATTCAAATCATATGCACATTTAAACAAGTTTACATAAAAATACAAAATTTACACAATTATATGTACATAAAAAAAGATGTTAGTTAATGGTGTATTATTATTATTTTTAGCTATATAATTGGAGGATTTTATATTGCGCGGACTCTGGGTGTGGGAAGATATTTTTGATTTTATTGGAAAGGTTAGAACCAAAAAAAAATTTAATAAGCAAACTCACCTGTAAATACCTTCGTCTTCGTTTCGCAACATTGCCTTGAACAACATTACAGTCTCCATGTTTGAATATTACACGTTTTCTAACACGCCGGGAGGAAAAACGTGTCTGACGGTACCTGGAAATAATATTAAAAAAAAAAATAAATAAATTTATTTTTATCGAAAACTATAAAATGTGAAAATTAAAATATAACATTTATTTTATTTTATTTTATTTTTTTTTTGTTTTAATTGTTGTATGAGATTTCTTATTGAAATGCATTGAAGTGGAACGTGCTTGAAAAAAGATAGCACTTTGTATAAATAGTCTGCAGTTTTAAGTTGTTATTATGGCTCAAGGGGTTGATTAAGTAAGAATCTTGTTTTCATTAAGAGGACTTCAAGTTAATAGTTGATTGATCTACACACTTATGGTGTTACCGATGTTTTTAAAAACCTTAAGTAGGTTTTAGTAAAATAACTATTAAAGTCAAGAACTATTAATAACTATTAAAGTCAAGAACTATTAATAACTATTAAAGTCAAGAATTTAAAAAAAATGGAAAGCAAGTTTTTATTTCTTGGTTAAGCCTGAAGAACAATGCAATTATTTCAGTTATATTGTAGTTGTTATTGGATTTAAAAAAACTTCTTAATATAAATAATTAATTGTTGTTGTTGTTTCATTCAAAACTTCAATATGTACTTGATTTCATTTAAAATTAATCTGATTTTAAAAATGCTTTAGATAAAGCTTTTTTATTTAAAGTTTTCATAAAATTTTATAAATAATGTGGTATTCGGTTATATTTTTTGGGAGTGTTCCATTCATATCGAATAAGTAAGAAGATATTTGTCAGTCCTTGTAAAAGTTAAGCCTAAATTGATTTGTAAAATCATATCAATTTTGGACCCAATTCTGCTAATCATATTAATTTATTTCAATTATCATCAAAGCATAAAAAATTGTCCTCTTCTTAAAACAAAGTAATTTAAAAATAAAAATCAAATACCTACATAATTTAATTAATTGTTAATAAATTGAAATAAATTGAAACAAAATCATTTTGAACCAATTAAACTTGAAGAGATAAAATTAAAAATTATGAACTGTCTAGCTTGACAAAATGATAAGCACAAAAAAAAAAAAGAAGATAGCCTTGCAAAAATAAATCATCTCGAGGGTATCACAATGAGGGTGAGGAATAATCGAGAATTTGACTGTTGAAGTAAATCAATTTATATACATACAAAAAACACGAATTAGAAAGTTGTTAATAATATAATATATGTATATGAAAATAAGGGAATTGGCAGGCAGGAGGTCAAGATAATAACGCCATTACGAAAATAAAAATATGGCCGTTTTCGATAACGTCATCTGCGTCAAAAATGCATTTGCAGGATGTTGTACGCAAACTGCAAAAGTCTCTTGGAACTATAAATTTTACTGCATTAGCATTAGCTAGCTGAAGTCACATGTTCGAAAACATAATCTGCGGTGCAGCTCTGCAGTAAAAAAACAAGGTGCAAACGCAACATAATTTGTTTGATAAATTATTGTTACCACTTCGAGAAAGGTTTAATTTTATGACGAAAAGTCATACATTTTTTTACCAGATACATTTTTTTTAAACTTTTGTTCGAAAACGTCAAATGAGCTGCAAAAAAAAAAAACAATTTGACGTTCATCAAAGGGCATGTTTGAAAGCAGGACGACTGCGATTTCTGCATCATAATTGACAATCATTTGCTGAACAGATTGACCAATCATTTGCTGAACAGATTGACGTCGATTTGACTTTTCGAAAACCACCAATATTCATGGTTACGGTCTTTATTTGATTTGGCGATAAGAATACTCAAGGATATTCGTAGTTCAATACCTTCAGATCCGATTATTGAACCCTGCGTTTTGACTATTGTAAAACGTTGGAAAATGCTTTAAGTAAACTTAAGATTACTCAATATTTTCTCAAAATAAACTCTAGGATGAATTTGTGGTCTGGGTCTGCTGGCAGAAACGTTACCAGTTAAAAAAAAAAATATTCCCCATCGGATAAGGCTTCAAATTGGCTAAGGCTTCTATGTCGTTTAGACTTTAACCCGTAAAACACCGGTTGTTAGGATTTCAATGAACGACACAATTTGCTTAAAGTTCTACAGAGGAAAAAAATGTTCTATGGATCCCAGATTCTAAGTAAGGCAAGGCGCTCACTGAAGTAGTGACGAAGTGGAGTGGTAGTGGCGTGGTGACTAAGTACCAGGTGGAATTGGTAAAACCTATGTAATAAAATTAAGAATGGTGTGGTGCCAGTCTGCTGCCACATATCTCGAACATGTTTAATTTTCAAGTGGCAAGTGAGTTGCTTGTGATGTTTATTGACTTATAGACCGAGAGCTGATGAACGTAGTTTGTCACCGCAGTGTGCGTTAAATCACTTTCATATCACTTCGCCGCCATGCGCCACTACATCGCTAAGCCACTGGTTCACCACTTCATTGCCACTCACTCATCCTTTACCACTTCACATCGTCAACACTTCAGTGAGCGCCTTGCCTAATAGGCATTCAGACCTTTTAGCCGTGTTCGAGAAAAAGGTCTAAAAGATAAATGGGGGAAGGCAGATACATAGTACAAAAACTGACAAATATAATACTCGGAGACTCTTGTGGCTGAGAACTAATGTTCACTAAAATTAATTAATTCAAATAACGAGATGTCTAACTACATAGTTAGATCGTGAGCTAGAATTGGAACGGCTTTGAAAATGGTATAGCAACTGGATGACAGCGGTTTACGACCGGAATAGATGGGAACACTTGTTGGAGGAGGCCAGGACAGGTCTAGACCCCAGTTGTTGACCCGATGATGATTTGGCACTTCATTGCTTGATTGAGAGCTTGAGATGAATAATTTTAAGAATTCACCCAGAAACCTTGCAATGAAATTTAATTTTGATTAATTTCATATTTTTCTAGAAACCCTTAACGACAACTTCTTATATTATGTACAATTATTTCCACCACACTTACTTTTTTTTAAAGTATAATTGAAAGCCATTGAAACTTCCAGCTCCAATATACTTTAACTTTTTTAACAACATTTAACAATTTTTACACATTAGATACACATTTAAAGGCTTTTTCCACATCACACACTTTACAATAAACAAACTGTAATAATTTCAATTTTGTGTGATAAATTAAAAAAAAAAAATAATTATATTAACGAAAAACCTTCCAACTTTTATCTTAAATACTTAATAATATTTTCGTATTCATTTTATAGTTTAAAAAAAGGGAAAACATTTTGTTTAAAATCAAAGAAAACTCCTTGCACCAAAACAATATGAGACTTGACTTTTGCTGACAAACTGTCAGAAGTAGAGTAAAAAAAAATTGCAAAAAAAAAAAAAAACAATCATTACCAAAATATCAAAGCCTGTAATATCAACAAAAAAACCAAACTCCACAATGCCAGAGTCATCCATTCCATATTTTTGACAGTTAAGTTGGCTGATGGATAAAAACACAACAACAAAGCCTAAGCTGGATATCACAACTTGTGCTGAATTAAAAATCGAAAATAGAATTCAGTTGATAAAGTGTTATGCAGATATTGTACAATGCCACTCGCAATTTAAATTTTCAGAGATTCTATAAAAAATCCTTTTTAAGAATTATATATAAAGATGGAGACAAAAAACCATCCGATTTTTAGGAGACTTTTTTCAAGCTAACTTGATCGCGCGTACTTAAATGAAATTGAAACTGATCTTAAAATGAAATTTCATTTTTAAAGCTTCTTTTTGTTGCAAACAATAAGTTCTTATCAATTTAGTGTTTTTTTTTTTTTTTTTTGAATTTTTGTGGTTGTTGGTGGCTTAGACCTACACTATATAGAGTTTCTCAGCTCTTGATAAGAATTTAAGAAAAAAAAAAAAAAAAACTGTTAAAGTAGCCAAATAGAAGTGAGATGTTATGAAAGACCAGTAACAAAAAAACACAATAATTAAATTTAATTTGCGAATTTGCTTTCTTTTTTTGTTTTTCTTATTGCAAACTTTGGTTCAAGGCTGATATGAGGAATGACTATAAGGTAGGTCGTTTGACCTCTGCAGAGATAAGAGACCATAGTGAAAGTTGTTTTTAAAGATTGGCAAGCACTGATAACAAGTTATAACCTTAACTATTTCAAGTGTGAAGTAAATGTGACATTTAATTGGTCTTTAATAAATTTAAAAACAAATTAATTATGAGACTGTTAAGCCAGCTACAGAGAGGCGCGGCGCGTAGTCACATAAGAATGTGTTCATATATTGAAGTCCAAGCTATCATAGAAACTTATTTTTAACTTCCCATTGGAAGTTATTGTAATCGGTTCGATTTGTGCAATTAAAAATTTTGACATTTCTCGACGTTTCGAGGTCTCTGGAGTCGGATTACATTGTTTTTAGAACTATGTACGTTCGTATGTTCGGAAGCTTTTTTTCACCCACGATATCTCGAGAACGCATAGAGATATCGACTTCAAATAAATTTTATTTTACAAACAATAAGGCCATAACGTGCAGAAAGGATTTTCAGAAATATTCGATTAGCGATTTTTTTATTACAGTAATTTTAAAAAAAGTTATAAAATGGCTTGTTTCTCAAATATCTCTAGAACAAATAATGCTATCGACTTCGGGCTGGGTTCATTCTATGCGTAATGACGTAGGGAAAAACTGGTAATACTTTCAAAAATCAACCCACAGTTTTTTTTTCAATTAAAAAAAACATTAAAAATTGAAATTGTTAAAAAATATCGAATATCTTGAGAACACACAAAGATATTAACTTCGGGTTAATTTTATTTAACACACAAAGTAATAGTTGATAATCGGTAGAGTTTGTAAAAAATTCAATTAACAGTTTTTTTTTTCTAGGCCAAAAAATCTGTTAAAAAATGTTTTTCGGCTCGGATGTGACGATGAACAACCACCGCTAGTCCGAAATAATTTAGTCTACACACAATGCCATATTTAGTAATTGATAAGGTTGGTAAAAAAAAATCAACTGACCGTTTTTTTTTTTCTAGGCCAAAAAAACTGCAAAAGAAACTGCTTATAATTGTTGAAATTTTTCGTGTGGCATATATTTAGATCAAACAGCCTTTTCTTGATTGCACAACTGATGAGTTTTTCGAAGTTTTTTAATTGCTAATTTTCTTATAAAAAATTACATCGGGTGTCGAGTTTCAAAGGGAACCAAAGGGGAGGTTATCAATGTGGGGTCAAACCCAGCCTCTTTTTTCTTTTTTTTTAGACAAGATTTTCAGACGAAGACCAAGTTGGACAGTTTATTTATCAATGAAGCAATCAGTTATAAAAATTTTAAAGCATTACTCTTAAACATTAACTATATTCAAGACTTTTTGAAAAAAAAATTGGCAAAAAGTGGAAAAGTGAAAAACATGTTTTTGTTTTTCACTTTTCCACTTTTTGCCAGTGAGCGAAAAAATTGTGAAATAAAATTTGTGAAATCGTTCAGAAATAAAAGATCAAACACAATTTTTTGTCAACACAGGCATTTCTGCGCATTTTTTTTTTTTTTTTTTTTTATTTCACTTTTCCACTTTTTTCAAAAAGTCTTTAATGTTAAATTAGATATATTCACTGTCATAAGAATTGCCTAACTTTAAACAGCCGTCTAAGTTATAAATAAACATTTTCAATTGTTGCTAAGGTAATCTAATTTTATACAACGCAATTGAAGATAATCAATTGACCTTTACAAATTAATGTATTATATTTTTTAATTAAATAAAGCATATTTCCGAATATTTCGAAATACTTAAACACTGTCTAATTATTCAAAAATCTAATAAATACGGCTGATAAATGTACGCTGTCATATAGTACTGCCATTTTTGACAAATTTTGTCATTTCGAGTATTTAATAGTTATATTTCTCATCCATTTGAGTTCTTCATAAACTTGCGCTCATATAGATTCTGGACCGCGAACTAAAACGCGTCTTATCTAATAGGTCATAAAGGTCTTTACAAATCGGTTGTTTATACTTTGACAACAAAAACAAACCTTGTAATGGCTAACAATAACCTTCAACGCGCTGAGAAATACCAGGTGATGCCAATTAAGTTAACCAATTAATTCGTAGGTAATCATCCCAACACGTGTCAAAACTTAACATTTTTTTTTTTGCGCAGACAAACAAAAATTTGTATTTTACATTATTAAATGAAAATTCTGAGTGTTTTGTTTGCTTGTTTTTTTTTTTTTTTTTTTTTGAAAAATTTACAAAAGTGGCTGCCCACACGCTTTTAAAAATATTGTATTTTTTTTTCTGATTGATTTTATTCGTGAGAGAAAACGCGCTTTTTATTTAACTGTCGTCTCTTCGTCTCCATTGTGTTTCACTCATTTACACTTGATCACAATTTTAATCAAAGAGAAAAAGACAAACAGATTTAAGAAGAAAAAAAAAACCAAGAACAATAATGAAACAGATGAAAAGGGGTAATAAATTGGCAAGCTACAAAGAGATATGGATATTCGTATAATAAAAACGGCCACATGCCGAATGAGCGAAACAATGAAAGTACATATTTGAAATAAGTACAGTAGGTCCCGGTTAAACATATCAAATTTATTTTGTTTAGGTTATAAAAGCATATACTTAAACATATTTTCAATTTGAGTTCAGAAAAACAAAATGATTTTAAGAGATTTTGAATACTCATTTTGAAAAAATATTGTGAGCAAAGCAAATTGAATATTTAAGTTAGACAAAAAAAAAATGGGTAGAAAATGTTGACATTCGTGAGTCTTTATAATTGACATTTTGCCTAAGCTCTGGATCCATGTTCTGTAACTCTCACATCGAAAAAATAAGTCGAGAAACGCTGAAAAATGGAACAAAACTCATGTATTTTGTTTCAGTTTCCATCGTTTCTCGACTGATTTTTTCGATGTGAGAGTTACAAAACATGGGTCCTGGATTCGTTAAAACAACCCTGAAATTTTAAATTGTCAATTTAAAGGGTAATGACGTCCCCTTAAACTATAGCGTACCCACTATATAGCCAATAAGTCGGTATCCATTAAATTATAGGTTATAGCACACAGGATTAGTTGAGAGTTGTAAGTCACTAGGCCCTAGTTCTTCATGAGCTGTTGTGCCATCAAATTTTTTTATTTTTTTAAAATTTAGTTAAAAGCACCCTTTCAATAAGTAAAAGAGTAGAAAATGAACAAAATCAATTAACTTGTTGAAAAATCATAAATTTTCTCATAAGTTGCAAACTTACAGGAACAGAAACTTTGAGAATTTTTTGCTAACGCATTTAACCTGGTATTACTGTCAATTAATTTCGTTTGCTGCACGAGAAGGCATCCGAAAAAGATCACATTTTCTCGAAAGAATTTTACCTTTGTTAGGTAAGTGTAAAACTTTAAAACTATAAATGTATGAATGTGAATAAACATAATTTACAACAAAAATAATAAAAAATAACAAAGAAATCATTGGTTTAAGTACAAACTCACTGGTGAATCTTTGTTAAGAATTTTCGAAAGAAATTTTTCACATACAAATTATATTCACTTTCCCTCGATGTCCATGGCTTTAACGAGCCTTCTTCTACTTCATTTATCATATCTCTCAAAAACTCTAAACACACACTCACTAGAAGAAGAAGTAGAGAGTGTGTTTTTTTTTCGTTTCCTTAAAAATGCTATATTTTAGTTTTTGGCTGTACAAATTGTAGCCTTTTTTTAAAACTCAAAAAGTCCATTATAAAAAAAAAAAACTGATTTAAATGACAAAACCAACTAAATTAAGACGTTCTGCAAAAAGAAACTGACAAATTGAAAAAAAAAATAAAAACGAAATCCCCATGGGACGGAACCCTATACCCATCTCATCTTTACACAACTCAGAACAGCTGATTTTTTCTTCAAGACAAAAACTATTTCCGTTCTGTTTCTGCAAGAGAACAAACTAAACTTTTCTCTAATTCAAATAATTTTCATGCTAAAAATAACTTTTGTAAAAAAAGAAGAAAATTAGGTACGTACCAGCTCGAAACAGATAAAAATGTCAACTTGCTGTCTCTAAGAGCAGATTTATTTAAACAAAAAAAAAAGAAAACCGAAAAAAACCGGCTTTTATTTAAATCACACATGCGTTAGGTCAGGAATATTGAGAAATGCTTAAAGATTCTTAGTGTTTGTGACGTCATAAGAGAAAGTTCTTTGATCGTTTAATTGGTCGGTTTTGTTTTTTTGTTATTTTTTGTTTGATTTGTTGTTATTTTAATTAAGTAGGTGACAATTGACAGAAATGGAAGCTTTGATTGCTCGTCGCTCACATTAAAGAAGACTGTTATCATTTAAATTAATTTTCGTAAAAGAAAAGCTTTTTTCATCGACACCGCGCTATCTGTGTTATGTGAATTAAAATAAATAAATTGGATTTCTTTGCATTGATTATAATGGAAGTGACTAGACTAGAGGAATGCCAATTTATAACAGTTTTGTTTGTAAAAGTTATGTTTATGATGCCCCGCTTATCCAGGGCTATTCACGCCGGCATCCATAGTTTCTTCTTTTGTTCAAGTCGCGCGAAGCTCTTTAATGCACTACACTGTTATTAACTGTTATATTTGTATAGTCTCGTCCTAATTATATTTGACAGGCGATCCGTTAAGAGAATGAATGGCTTTTTAACATACATAGGTAAATATGTGTTTGTAATTAAAATTGTAATCTTATAAATCATATTAGTTATGAATGGCGAAAAATGTTTATGGACGAATTCCAGTCGATTTCGGTGTCATGTGCAACAGGACTTTTTACTATACGGGTTATGGAGGACCCAGTCAAGCGGTGGCGGGTAACAGCAAATGATCTAAATTTTTTCTGTAAAATGGAAGCCTGATTTGATAATTTCATTATCAGTGGAAGAGGATTTAAGTTATTAAATATTCAACTGTTTGTATTTCTTTTGAAATAAAAACTGCCATCAAGCAGGTGAGTAATAATATAACATTTCAAAAGAAACAATAATTCTTTGTATTTTTGGGGGGTAATTCATTCAAAATAAGAAAGACGTCAGAAATGTTCAAATAATGATTTATTTCATGTTTTGATTTTTCAATTAGGGAGCATGTGTACGTTCTAATGACAAATATTATAAGAAATGTTTTAATTTTTTTTTTCCTTTATGAATGATTGATTGAATTTTACTGTTTATTTTTGTATACCCACATACATATGTAAGCAAAACACATACAATATGTAAGTATATTTTAATAAAACATTGATATTTGGGGTTCCCCAAAAAGCAATTTTAATAAGAAGGTTAATTAAGAATTTATTTTTTGTATTTTAACTTCTAACACACTTCCTTTTTTATTTGTTTTTTTTTTTGTGTGTTTTTATTGATAAACAAGCAGCTGGTTGAAAAAGAAGCTTGAATGACGCTAAAAAAATTAAGCGTTTTATTTACCGAAAACATATGTGATAGGTAAAATTTTCCACAGTAAAATATAAAAAAAATTTGCGAGCGCCAGGGCTCGGTTAAGATAATGGAAATATTTTTTTTTTGTTACAGAACATTCCCAATATACATATATAACCATGGTCGAGTTCGTAAAAGTAAAACTTCGGCAACACTGCCACATTCAAGTCGCATTTCTGCAGGCAAATGCAGTCTGTTTCAAATTGTCTTCACTGTTTTAGAAGCGCTGATGTCTGCTCTCAGTATTGAAATGAAATTTTGCCCTAAATGTACATAACTATTACCATTTGTTCGCGATTGTTTTTAGCAGTGATTGAGCATGCTTACTTTTACGAACTCGGGGCATATCATACGTGTGACAGGTAACGTATTACACGTAACGTGTTACAGGCAACGTATTACACTTAAGGCATTGCGATTACAATTTACGTAATACGCAATATTAAAAGTGTATTACGCAGTATAACAAGTGAAGTATTAAACGTAATGTATTACTCGTAACGTATTATACGTAACGTATGTCGTTTTAAGTAACGTAGGACAAATAAGGTAAGAGGCCCAAGTTTTTAGTTTACCCGTTACCACCGAGATGCTAATGAATGGATTTTTTAAATAACACATTCTTACAGAGTATAATTTTCTCCTCCGGAATATGTATTCAGTGCGTTAGACTCTCACGCTGGAGATTGAATCTCATATTATGTTACATAAAAGGAAACAACAACAACAAGATGTGATAAAACACTCGAGAGTATCTTTATACCCTTTTCATATTGACCATTTGGGTTCGGCAAAAAAATTGGTAGGCCTCCCCCATCTCCAGTCTTGAAAACTTGCAACATATTCAGAAGAATGGATGAGAGGTACAAGTCACTAGAATTGATTTCACCACGAGCGGTAGCGTGACTTTAAAATAATCAACCTCAACTTGCTTTTTTTATTCATATAACGAAAATAGCATATAGAAATTTTTATAGCTTTATTGTATTTCAAGATCATACAAGTTCACACCTTTGCCTTAACAAATTCTATGAAATCGGAGATTATAACAAGCAGATGTTGCCTTTAATATTAGGGATGTATATTTATTAATTCAAATTTGGCTTTCTTCCATCTACAAATCATAATTTTTGTTGTTGTAAAATACTATAAGTACTATACGAATAATAATAGATACCTATTCGAATTATTAAATCATTAAGTTATTTTTAAAATTTATTTGAGGGCATTTACAGGCATTTAAATATGAAATTGCAATCTATCATAAAAACACTTATGAATTTAAGTTTTATATGACATATCCGGCATTGTGAAAATTGACATAAATCTTATCTAATATTAAAATACGTTCCCCAAAAAAAACATACAAACGAAAAACTTGAGGAGACGCCTCAGCATAATATCTTTTCCTAGAAAAAGTTTACAACATTTCTCAGGAAAAAAAAAATAAAGAAAAAGAAAAAACAAAACAAAATAAATTAGATGACTAACCACTAAAACACCTTTGATGATCGCCATTCACCTTGAAAAAGATAAAAAAAAAAAAAGCAACACCTTATAGACCCAACCCCCCGACAAAAAAGAAACAAAAAATTATCTATTTTAACCAATTACTCATCAATAGAATTAAAAAACAAAAAAAGGAATACATGTATAATAAGTAAATGATTAATTCTCAACCACTTAAAAGATAAAATCAATCATGATCAAGACCGCCAGACAAAATCAATAATAAAGTTAATCATAAAAAAAAAAAACGAAAAAATCAATCAATAAACTTTAACAAAATGTTGTACCTTTGTACGTATGTTATTGATTTTTAAAACTTAGAAATATTCCATGTTTTATCTTTGTCCAACCCTAAAACAAAATCAAGGCGACAAGCACGTTTTTTTGTTGTTTCTCTTAAAAAAAAAAAAAAAAAAACATTACAAAAAGAATCAGAAGAAAAACGTAAACATAAATAAAAAGAAATGATTTTGAAAAATAAATCGCTCTCTTGCAAATGAATATAGGAATTCAGAAAAAAAAGCGTCCCGCAATCGCACGTTTTGTAGACCTTGACTTTCCAACAATTTGGTGAATGATCTATACACAAAAACACAAAAAAAAAAAACAACGAAAATAATTCACTATGAAGGTTTTTCGAAAATAGGGTTTCTGACTTATTAGAAGGCTTTGAAAATTCAACAAACTGTTTACATTTCAGTTAACTGTCAATTGAAATTATTTAACTGACGGAGAAATAAGAAATTTATTACAAATTTCACCATTTTTCAGGCTAATAGAGTTGTTTTTGAATGAATAAAAGAAAAAAAAAAACAAAGAAAATAGATTTTGGGTAACTATTGGACTCTTTGATAAGCATTTTAATGTTTTCAAAGATTTCATAATTATTTTCAATTGGAGTAAGAACACAAAATTCTTCACTCGAGCTATCAAAACAATGAAAGTGGTTTGTTGGTTCGAGTATCAATTAGGCAAAATTTTGGCTTCTCTTTTGAGAAATAAATATTTTTGAAATTCCAGAAATATCTCTATGTCTCTGTCTTTCTTTCTGGTAAAAAAAAACAGTGTTTTGAAATTTTATTGTCGAAAGCAGATCGAGAGAAAATATTTCAAAGGAATGATTTATTTCATACTGGGACAATAAATATTAGATATCTAAATTCCAAAAATATCACTTTCATGCTGTTAGCTTTGACACACAATTTATCATTTTTTTAGCTCTTTTTTTTATTAAAGAACTGTGTTCAAATACCTAATTTTCGACTTAAGATAGAGGCAAAATTTTTCGACTTAAGATAGAGGCAAAATTTTGAATTCTCTTTGCATCAATTAATATTTCCGAAATTCCAGAGATTTCTCCCTCTCTCTCTCTTTTTCGATAATCTCAAAAATGAGATTATCAATTCACTCTTGTTGACAAAACATAAGAGTTTTTTTTTAATGAAGGATTGGCCTGTTAATTATTTTCTTCTAAAGAATATTTGGATCCGAATTTTATGCAAATTTTGTCATATTTGTCGATCAGTATAAAAGTTGTAAGATAATCTATGATTTATGGGAGTTGTTGTCCAGATAAAAGTTTTAAACGGAGGTTTTCAAATTTAAAAAAATGGCATTTTCGATATTTTGAAAATATAAACAAAACAACTTACTTCAAACACTCTTCACGCCACGTTTGTTCACTTGAATGTGTAGCACGAAAAACAATCATAGACAACTGACTGAGAGCTCTTTTGATTTCCGGCATTTTTATCACAATTTTTGTATTTTTTTTTTTTTTCTTATTTAAAATTAAAATTAATAATTAAATATATATTATATACTTAAATAATCACAGTTTGTATTAACAAAAATTAAAATAAAGGACACAACACACTGTTTATTATTTTTTTTTTTTTTTAGATGCACTTGTTTCTTTTTTTTTTTTTATTATTAACATGAATACATTCTAAGAATAACCATCGTCTTATGCAACACTTTCGATACCAAATGGCAATTTCTTAGTGCGTTCCAACGATTCATATTTTCTTATTTTTCGTTGTTTTTTTTTTGTATGAATAAATATTTATCTTCTTTTGAAGGAAAAATATAAATAATTTATCTTATCGCTCGTTGAATTAAAAAACAAGAAAAAATCGCCACCACTACCACCACCTTACCGGCCGGAGGTTTTACAATCACTTTACTTTTTTTTTTTTTTTCAAAAAACTAATAGAAAACAATTGAGTCTGAAAATTCGTTTCAAACTTTTTATTTTTTTTATTTAATTTTGCGGAACTAGAAAAACGTCCGTCGACGACGAGAACAACGAATATGACTTTTAATTAAGTTCGAATACTGCATATTGTGTTTTTGGGGCGAAAGAGAGATTCAATTTGATGAGAATTTTGTGTTATTTTTTTTATTTGTTTGGTATTTATAAACTTTTTACAAAAAGCATAAACGACAGAATTAGCGCGACATTGCTTAGGAGGTTTGGTTTTTGAGGTTTTGATTTGGTTTGGTTTTGCGCATAAGAAGATTATCGTCAGAATTTATTTTTAACACTATTTAACACTATGCTCAATATTTAATCAAAAAGGAGCTTTTGTTCATTTCTAATCGCAAGTATATCGACTTATTTATTTGTCTGTTCGTATGTTGCGATGAAAACAAGGTGCCCAAATGGCTGCTAATTTCTGACTGATATGAAATTTATCGTTACGAAATTTAAAAAGCCAACGAAATTTCATTTCTATACGCTTTTTGCAGAATTCTATTATCACGAAAATTCATATCTAAAGCTCGTGATAGCGACGGCGCCGAATGCTAACTGCCATGCCGGGGATTTGCTGGTTTTGTTTGATTGACTCACTATACTAAAAATTCAATGTATCCAATGATGATGATATAAACGACGAAAAAAAAAATCAAACAAAAAAAGTAAAAACAAAAATTTGAATTAAATAAAAAAATTAGCTAACAACTGTGAATAGAATTCATTAATACGCGTTGCTAAATGTAAATGTGTTTTTTTTTATTATCTTATTTTATTGTTGCTGGCTGGCTCTGTGTGTCATACTTTTGTCATCATTTTATGTTTTTTTAAATGTTTTTTATATCACTTATTGTATGGAACTTGAACAGGTGTCAGGGATACAAATTGATTGGATCTGAGAATCCGGACAGTTCCGATGAAGTCACTGACCTGATTTTTTTTTCGTCTGGGGTACATTATTGAAAATTATAATACATTTATTTTTGAGTATGCCTGGTTGGGGCAGGAAGCTAACTAAGAGTTCATGATGATTGAAATGAATGAAATATTATTTTGTCATCTTATCCCACTTCTGAAAAATGTAATTTTTTTTTTTAATATTAAGATGATTCGTCCTTTAAACTTTATTTCTATGGTGGACTTGTCAGAGACATGATATCATATATAATTTTTACTCATCTTAAGATCTATTGATAAATATGATTTAAGGAGGTGGTGTGTCCTTTTATTCTTATTATTAGGCCTGTTCCTTTGGAATGGAGGTGGTAAATTCATGAAGCCCATAATCTAGTACTAGCACCTACGCATGCTTTTATTTGCATGTGGATGAGTTCTGCTAGCGAAGTCATTTATATTATTATGTGTTTTCTTTTGGATAATGCTCATAAAGTACGCATAAGAACTTTGTGACCTTCAAAATAGGACAATTATGAGCTTTGTGTGGGCATATCAATAATCGAACCTCTGGACCAATTTATTTCTTTTTTTTTATATTTCGTGGATTCATACATTTAAATTATTAGATTTTATAAATTTTAATGTATTTTCCCCTTCTAGTTTCAAACAATTGGGACATCAATAGTTTTTTGTTTTAATGAAAATCGTTATTTCTACGATATAAGTTGAATGTTGAAAGCTAATTCATTAAGCTGTACAGAGGACAATTGCATAGTGCAAGTATAGGGCGAATTCTTTTAGGGGCCGTGAAAGGGATCGAAATTTATATTGTCAATAACTCGAAAACTAACACTTTCTTGTGAAAAAGCGATAAGATAAAAATTTTACCTTATACAATTCTGCTCAAAAAAGATTTTTACACTTTTTATCATAAGAGTAATAGATTTTGAGGAAAACATGCTCAAAAGTTTCAATGTTAAGTTTTTGTTTTTGAGGACACGACTAGAGAAATGCCAAATTATAACAGTTATAACAGTTAATCATCATTAACTGAAACTAACGCGCTACATGAAATATACTCTGGGTCCCCTGAGTATGTATGTCCATTAGCGAAGGGTTATTGCCTTGCGGGGCCTAATAAATAGTATGTACTTCAATAAACAAAACTGTTATAAATTGGCATTTCTTTAGTCACTCCCCATTAAAAGTGCAGAACATTCACCTCGCTTCGCGTACCTTTAAAAACGAAACCTCCCGAAGTTTGCCCACCGTATAAACGGTACTTTTAGAAACATAACTGTTATAAATTTGCATTTCTAGAGTCGTTTCCTTTCCTAAATGCAACCTGGATTGAACGTCATGTAAGAAGGAAAAGAAGGGTCGCCTAGCTTAGGCGGAGGGCCTAAAGTGGGGGACGAATACATTCGAGCACTACGTCTATCACTGTCCTATCCTATCTATATTATTAAAAATATATAATAAAATTGAATGAAAATCAACAAGATTTTTTTTTTTTAATTATTTAAAGGTATTCTCCATTACTTATCATTTTGATTGTTTGATTAAAGGTTAGAAATAAAAAGTCGTATTTATAAACGTTGTCTAACTTTAGACAGTCGTCCGAGTTTGAAATAAACATTTTAATGGTTGATAAAGTGATCTAACTTTTTATCTTATTTTAGACATTATAATCCATTGTCTAAACCTTGATAAATTTAATATTTTTTTTTATTAAATAAAGCACTGTTTCGACAATGTTTAAACAGTAAAAAATTTAATTAATACGACCAAAAATATTTTGAAGAAATCAGACACTACCAACTTCTCGATTTAAATCCTACAGAAACATGCGATCTTATAGAAGCTCTTAAGCCTTTTTAACATATAATTCACACACATACATATATCAATATATACATATGTGGTATACAGGGTGTTCGGTATAAGGTGCACCAAAGAGTAAGAGCGAGTAGGTTGGGTTAAGACAAAAAAAAAATCGTATGGGAGGGGGGTCTATTTTCCCCCGTTTAGGCGAAAGGGGCAATTTTCTAAAAAATCGACTTGAAATAAAAAAAAAAATATTAAAAAACAACGGCATGCTGCCCCCAGCTTGGCTCACTATAGCATATGGGGTAGGTGCAAAGTTGGGTGTATGCAAAGTTTATTTTGCACTGTCCCATTTTAACGCTTAATTCTATAACATTTTTATGTAGTCATTAATTTTATTTTTATAACTTTTGCGAATTGGTGCAATTATTTACTATTGGAATAACAATTATTAAGATTGGTATAGACTTATTGGTATTCATTGTGAAATCTTATCTTTTATTTTTTTTTATTTGTTTTACGTTGAACTAATTTTGAATAATTGACGTAAGTTCTTTATGGGATTGTATTTTCTTTGAAAATTAAATTTGTCATCAGTCACAATAATTTGAAATACATTATTTGTATACAAATCGAAAAAAGATATGGTTCAATGATCTAAACAAATTTTTTTTTTTGGTAATAATAATGCCCGATTTCTTCACATAGTTCTAATCCTACAAACTCGTTCTGCCAAAATATTATTTAGAACTTTATTTTGAGTTCTGATACAGTTTTACATCAAATAAGAACAGAATTTAAGAAAATGTGGGAGTTCTTAATTTGGGAGTCTATAACCCGAAAAAATTGATTACTTTGTTCTGTCAAAATCAACGCGAACATTTTGAGATCTGTCATAGAAGTGTATTTTATTATTTAAAATTGTATTTAGCAGGGAAGAGTCTGTTAAATATCTTATTTAGTTTAAAATGTTTTTTTTTTTTTTTTGAAAATACATAATTGTTAAAGTGTTTTTAATAGATTTTTTTTTAATAAAATACATATTAGAAAAAAAAAAACTTAAAAAAGAGAAAAAGATATTTGAACATTTTTTTTTGTTTTGAGTTTGAGTGTGGCAATAATATCACTAATTAGCCTTATAACAAACCTTCATTAAGTTCTATTATACAATATGAAATATTTAAACAAGTGTTATACCAATACTATTTAGTTTGCTGAATAATTTAATAAAAGAAGAAATAGTATGTGTAGTTAGTGAGTTATTTTAAAACTTTATTGAGCTGTGCGGCTGTGAACGAGTGTTTATTAAAACATCTGTTTCAATATTTTTATGAATAAGTGTTAACAACGTGGGGGATTGACATATTGATGGAAATACCAACCACAAAGTAAGCTCAGTTTTTTTGTTATTTTTTTTTTTTTTTCGAAAGAGGGACATTTAGAATAAACACAATAAAAATTAGCGACAGATTGCAAAATTTAAACAAAATCGGTCGAGTCATTAAAAAGCTATACCTACAAAGTCTTAAATAAGGTAATTTTCTCAAAAAACATCAAACCCCTATTGTTTATGATCTAAATCAAAAGTTCAAATTTCCCCTCTAGGAAATGACATAAAAATAACCTGTACCAAGTTAAAGTCGACGCACAGACCAACGGACGATATTGGGAAAACCACTTTTTCTGCCTTCTCTTTCAACGCAGTCTCAATTTTAATTGCAACCACAAGTTTTTTAAACATGGAACCAATACTTACACTATTGAGCAAGTAAAAATTAATCAAAATCGTGCGAGTCGTTTTCGAGAAAAATCGATTTTTTTTTGAATATTTTAAAGCAGTAGTATGGTAGGTACAAATAATTTTAGCTTAAGAATATTTTTATCAAATTTACTTAATTTAAAATCAGGTATAGATAGCAATAAAAATCCGGTTGGTGACATGTTTAAATAAAAATCGACCAAATCGTTTTCGGTGATAATTCAGTGTTCAAAAAAAAATTGTAACTTTTTTTAAAGAACCAAACCAAATTTTTGGAGCATTCCATGAAAAATGAGAACTCTCAAATTTTCGATTTTTTTAATTTTAATGCACGTTTAAAGCAAGATGGCGGCATGTAAACAATAATTTTAATTAAACATAAAATTAATATGATGTGTTTGAGTTTTAGTCATTTTTATTTTGCGAGTAATAACATCAGATGACTTTTAATTATGATTTTTCTTTCAGCCTCATGAATATCTGACCAAAAAAGACACTAAAAAGGAAAATTTTTTAATCGGAAAATGCCAAACCAATACCCGGAAATTTGACTTTCCAATACATTAAAATTGACAAAAAAAAAGGGAAGAGTACCGAATTCATAGCCTATTCAGAAGATAAAACGGTTGTTAACTATTAAATAACTACTCTTAAAAACCGTTAATTTCAACTCTGTCAGACACGTGCGCACTTTGTCTGTACGAGACAACCCATTAAAAAATTCCTAATCGATGTCTAAGGGCCAGTTGTACAAATATTTGATCCGTGGTTCAGGAATTTTAACTCACCAATTTCGGCGGATTAACTGTGGTTCAACGATGGTTCAGGCAAGTAATTGGCTTTTAGTGCATATTGGAACCTTGAACCATCGTTGAACCTCAGTTAACCCGCCGAAATCGGCGAGTTAAAATTCCTGAACCACGGATCAAAATTTAAACCACGATTGTACAACTGGCACTAATAGTCTTGCTGAAATCTGAATATTAAGATAACAATGTAGAACATTGGTTGACTAGACCCGTCTGTACGTGAGACCTTTTCTTATTTTTTTTTTTCTAAGAAATTTAAAAGAATACCTTTAGAGTTTTTGCAAAGAATCGAGGACTAATGTACAAACTTTTTAAAAAAATTAATACATGACCTTTCTAATCAATTTTTTGAAAATAACAGTCTTATAATAACAGAAAATTAGTTGAATTTGTCTGTACGTGACCATGGAATGCTCCTTTTGAATGATTTTAAAAAGCGAAAATAAAAAACATGGTTCAATATCAATTTTTCGTAAAAAATGTTTAAATTTCACCAAAAGGTAGTCTTATAGAGATGCCTACTTATATAAATTATCTGAATTTTTTGTACAAAAACATTTAGAGCTATTATTGAGCAAAATACAATTTTTATTAAAAATGCTAAAATTTATATGGCAGATATTACCGTTATTTTTGGGTCTAAAAAATGAAAAAAAAAAATGTATTGGGGAACGTCAAACTTTAGGTACCGAATTTAAAGAAGATACACCTTTCCGTTTAGGATGTAGGTAGCCGAATAGATAACCAGAAGGACAGAATTACAAAACGAAATGTTTGATCAAATTTTAGAGTAAAAAGAAATCAGAACCAGCCACGTTAAGAATGTACTATGTAATTTAAATGTTGGAATAATTAAAAAATAAATTTATTTAAATTTTGAATTAAGAAATGTTTTATCATTTTTTCACACAGCCAGATATTACTTTCATAACTCTATGAAAATTTTGTGGCAACAACTAACAAATAGTAGGGGTATCCATGCAATAAAATAAATTTATGAACTTCGTAATTGAGTAAACTTCTGCTTTAATTTGCATGAAGGCACCTATAAAGCAATTTGCGTATATAGCATAAACTATCAATAGTAGCTCCTTGATTTTAACTCGCGTAAATTTATCTCGTTTGCGCAGCAAAATCATCGCGCAAACTGATCTACCCTGCGTATATAATTTTCCATACAAATTTTGACATTTGATCTACGAGGTCGTAAATATATGCAGAATACGAGGTTTACGGGGCATATACGATTTTTCATGAATACCCCTAGTATGTAAATTGAAAAATATTAGATAAATATTTCGTCTTTATATACACGTAAATACTTAAATGAAAATAATATTAAATTAAAAACTTACAATGGAACAATTTCTCGCTCTAAAGGCTTGCTATGAGCTTGCTTCCTTGAGAATCTTAAATATAC
The DNA here is from genome assembly GCA_947049315.1 of Epistrophella euchroma. NCBI lineage: Eukaryota > Metazoa > Arthropoda > Insecta > Diptera > Syrphidae > Epistrophella > Epistrophella euchroma. The sequence goes on from OX346248.1 coordinate 60,979,609, forward strand.
GAAGAATCCAGTTGGTTTCATAAATTATGTTTTGAAATATTTTGATTTTTCAATTAAAATAAATTATGACATGGCATAGGTAAGTATTTTATTTAAAGCAAGTATTTTAAGTTTAACACATTATTTTTACTTGCTTTTTGTTATTGTTATTTTTTTTTTGTTTATCTTCTAAGTTATTTAGGCACTGATATTTCACTTAACTAGTTTTGATTGGGTTTTTTGTTTTAAATTTTTAACTCATATCTTATTTTTTTTACATTGTATGTAAATATTTAATTTTTTTTTTTTAAATATCGAAATATATTTTTTAAATTTATTTTTTTTTTGTGTTTTTGATTTATTACTTTTTAGATTTCTAATGGAACGATCACTTTATATTTGAGAAATTATTTCATAGAAATATTTTTTTTGTCACTTTCTGAACTGTTTCTTTCAAATATTAGTAAGAAAATGAATGTCTTTTTCGTTAAAGAAAATATTTCCTTCTTCGTGAATAGAAAACCATACAAATCACCCCTTTTTAGCATGTTGTTGCTTTATGGATTTGTTTGTTTGTTTTTTTTTTTTTAATAGGAACCTATTTTACTTTCAATTCTTATTCCGTTCATATTCATAGTTTACTTGTTTCTTTACAAGAACTACTTACATTGAACCTTCACTTAAAATTTGCTTTTCGATCTAACCAATACTTAGATAAAATATATCACGAGGGTGGTTATAATCCCCTTTGAAATATAACACAGAAATGGAGAATTTACAGGGTGTTGTTTTGATTTTTTGTATCAATGTTCACCTCCCTCTTTTTTTTCTTTCTTCTAACAAGATTTTCAAAGTTTTCAAAGTAAAATTATGATGTTTTTTGAGAAAATTAAACTCTGAGTGAGTTTAAATGCCTTGATTTATGACCATGTTACGTTCCTGGTTTTTCTTTACTTTTCTAAAATGAATACTGAAAATTTAAACAATACTAACATATTCCCTAAACTCTCCGGATATTACGGTTTTTCATCCTTGGCGGGCGATGACGACGCGGCGCGGACGGTGCACTTTCCTATCAGGAAAAAAAAACTAAAGATTGCCCTTTCCTATCAGGAAAAAACTAAAGATTGCCCTTTTCACTCCAAAAAAAAAAAAAAAAAAAAAAACCAGGAGCTTAAGAGATAAAAGTAAATCTCTTCACTAAAATTCAGATTTTTCGGAATTTTATAAACGTGAAAATTTCCTGGAGTTTTAGAATCAAAGCCTGTTTCAGAATGTAGGTACAAGTAATATTCTAATTAGTTAGTCGACACATACATATGTAAATATCGACAAAGGGTCATAAGTCCACAAGAAAAAAAATCACAGATGGCCTTTGATTGACCCACCTGAATATTATACTTATTTAAAGTCTTTAAAGAAAACAATTGTATTTAATGGAAAATCCAACAAAGATCTTAAAGAGTTTGAACTTTATTTTGTAGTCGCGTTAAATTGTTGAGCAAAAATAAGAGACACCTTATTGACCACAAACGATTAAAAAATAAAACAAAACAATTTCTTTTAGGTATTGACTATTTTATTTTTATGAAAATTGAATGCATTTCGAACCAATTGTGGTTCATCTTCAGCAATACACTAATTTGGCAAAAAAAGAAAAATCAAAACAATGAAAAGAAAATTTAAAGAAAGCTTTACATTAAACAATTAGAGTAAAAGAGAACATTAAATAAGGTTAAACAAAGGTGACATAATATTTCCATTATCACTGTTCATGATGTTGTTGTTGTTATGGATGAAAAGGCTTTCATATGCATCAAGTCGTCGGTGGTTTGTTACATGTTTTATAAGCTTTACATCATCTAAGCTCACATTGAAATGTTTGTTGGTGAGGGCGTGTGCAGCGACGGAGGATTTTTCGGGTCTGTTGAACTTTATATGGTTCGTGTGTTCTTTGAAACGAACTCCAATGCTCCGCTTTGTCTGGCCGATGTAAACAGCGTTGCAGTCTCCACATTTAATCTCATATATTCCAGATTTGTTGATAACTGTGGATTTGTCTTTCGTTGAACCTAGCATATTTTTTATTTTACCATTGCAAGAGTAAACGCATTCTATATTTTGTTGTTTTAATTTTGTGTGCATTTTATTTGTAATTGGCGGAAAATACGTCATCGATGCTCTTTCTGAGTTGTTGTTGTCGTGAAGTTGTTTATTTTGTCTGTATAAAGTTGTTAACTCTGCTTTTTTGAGTTTTTTGGTATGTTTACTTATTAGTTTATCTATAATAGATGGATTGTATCCATTTATGGCAGCGATGTCTTTTAAAAGATTGTACTCAGTTGCATAGTTTGAGATTGAAAGTGGTAGTTTGCACAGGCGATGAACCATTGAATGGAAGGCAGCGAGTTTGTGTTGAATTGGACTAAAAGAGTCATTTGTAATGTATCGGTTGGTTGTTGTTGGTTTCCTGTAAATAGCGAAATCAATTTTTCCATTTTTTCTCAATAGAGTTAGATCCAAAAAATTCAGCTTTTGATTTTCTTCTGGTTCACAGGTGAAGTTTATGTTATTGAACTCGGAGTTGAGTGTTTTTAAAACCGAATCTATCTCTACCTTTTTTATCACCGCAAAAATATCATCTACATACCGAAACCAAATTCTTGGGAGTAATCCTCTTTCTCTTAAGTTCATCTCAAAAGAAGACATGAAAACTTCCGCTATCAGTGGGGACAAAGGGTTTCCCATACTTGTTCCTGTTTCAATTTTGTAGAAAATATTCCTATACTGAAAAAAGTTCTGTGACATACAAATTTTAGCTGTTTTTAAATAAATACGTTTCTTGTTTTCGTCGATCTCAAACTTCTCAAGGTGTTTTTGGAGAGCAATTATAGCTTGAGGAATTGGAATGCTTGGAAACAAGGCTTCGACATCGAATGAAATCATGATTTCGTCTTCTTTTATAAAAATGTTCTTAGTTTTTTCGACGAAATCAAAAGAATTCTTCACTGAGCAGCTTTCTAACGGATATTTTTTCATGTCGTTTACTAACCACTTGGATATTTTAACCGAAGGTGAAGATACATTCGAAACAATGTGTCGCATTTTGTTTCCCGGTTTGTGTACTTTTGGAAGTGCATAGAGTTTCGGTACATCTGGGTTGGATATATTCAATCGCCATTTGGGAATTTCAAAAACCGAATTTATTTCTTTTATTAACGATTTTTAATCAGAACTTTATTGAAATATTGTGATACAGGACCCTAATGTGCCATATTTTATATAAAAACAGGCTGCTTCGTAAAGCAGCACATTTGAAAATTTCTGGCTTTGGTGGAAGTTAGTAAATTTTGGATAATGTGAGTTAACTCATTTGCGGGAGCTTTCAAAATGAAGTTGAACAAGTTTTAACACTTTTTCATAAGTCGAAAGGCTAATGGTAGAATTTAATTTAATTTAAAAATAAAAAAAAAAAAATCCTCATGGAATTTATTTAGTTTGGGAAGATTGATGCCGGTATCAAGGCAGTTTTTGGGTTAGAGAAGTGCGGAGAGAAGTGATATCGGCCTAAATTTTCCCAATATTAACAGTGTCCTTGATATTTAACACGATCGGAATCAATAACAGCTCAGTTTATCGTAATTAGAGTTTTGTTTGTTAGCTTAAACGTGTGACACTTTTATTTTAACATTTGAAGAGCGCAAATCGCATTTAGCAAATTATGCTCTTCAGGACCTACATCAACTTAGCAGGTCACTTTTTCCGTTGCAGATTCAAAACTATATAGTAATTAGTTGCTACTTAATTGCTAATTAGTTACGCAAAAAAAAAATTAATTGCTGTTTTGGTTTGCGAGGAAATGGGTGTCCTTATATGATGACGTCATCCCTGTTTATTTGAAAACGAAAAAAGTGATTCAATTTTATTTTGCGTAACTAATTAGCAATTAAGTAGTTTTCAATATATATCCACTTTCGGGCCGTTTATCTATGTGTTTGAAAGAGTTGACTTGCTAAGTAGACGTCAACTTAGCAGGACACCCATTTTTACACAAACCAACAGAGCAATAAATTTTTTTTTTTGCGGAACTAATTAGCAACTAAGTAGCAACTAATAACTATATGCTTTTTAACATGCAACGGAAAAAGTGACCTGCTAAGTTGATGCACATCTCTTCAGGCCCTTTAATCTTTTTGAATCAAAAACTTCTACTGACAGTGAGTTAATTTGAAGCTGATTTACATATCATGTTTAGAATTCTTGTCTTATTTTTAAGGTAATATATCTATTAAAGATTGAAAAGTGTGATACATATCGTTTTACGTGATTCACTCCACTCTTCAAACTCTTAAAAGTGACTACTTTGTGTTATATATGATTCAATAAAATAAACGACACCTAACCCCCTTAAAAAATCTTACCTCTGATCTTCATGGATTTATGCAGTTCCTATTGATTCTATAAAATATATCCTAGGTACTATATAATTGAAGCCAATATTCTTCGACGACCGACGCGACATCGTGACTTTCCAGCCGTGTATGGTAGTCGTGCGGTCTCTTGGTGGTCCCCACAAGGTATATACACTTCAAGAGTCATGACATATGCAAATGTCCTTATAGCAAGAACGCATAGCAAATGCGTCGTAAGATAAATTCACAACGAATAAGGACCCCATTCATTACATCTTTTTATGATTTCTCGTAAAACTTGTTGTAAAATTGAACAAGCTACACACCGGTTGTTTATACGCATAAAAGTACTATAGGTACCCCTTTTTGATTTATGGATAGTGAAAAAAACATAAAATCCTTGAATGTGCTTCATAATAAGTGGAAAACTTTCAATACCGGGTTAGCGCAGAGAAATATGTTTTTGTTTACAGAAATATTACGTTTTTATTTATTTTCATCATGTTTCCGTCGTTTCACTCAAAAACCTATTCAAACAAATTGTTCAATGTTTGCATAAATATATATGCACAAAAAAAAACACACGACAGATGTATGTATGTATGATATGGAATCAGTTGATTTATCATACATACATCACCAACAAAACTAAATAAACTATTCAACCATATATAAATTGTTGGGGACAACAGATGGAATGGGAATGCACACATGCACAAACAAATAATCTGTCAACCAATTGGACATCTTTGAGGATAAATTCCTCGAGCAGTGCCCAACAATAGCAAACTATACCTAACCTATTTAGGTATGTTACTGGTTACTGGACGGATATTTATAAGTTTGTCCCATTGAAAACGTTTAATGTGATTGAAGGAAATCATTTCTAATTTGTCATCCCCATTGAGAGAGTATATGGTACTGTATCAAGCTTCTTAGTCATGTCATGTCATTATTTGCCATTTATACCGTGATCGTATGTCGTTTGCCATTCGTCGTGCGTAGTAAATGAAATTAAGATCAATGTATTATTGTCGCAATGATAATTTAGTTTTGCAATTGTAATTTATGAGTGCTGGGATGCAGGGATGGATTTGATAATATGAAGTTAGGCCTTCTTTCAAAGTAAATTCGATTATATTTGTCTTTCAAAAAAGGGACCGAAAACACTGCACCACAGTTATTGTTTAATAATAGTCATCTTAGAATTAAAAAAAAAAAAAAAAACCTAAAAAGTTCAAAATTTTAAGACCAAAAGTTCAAAAATTCAAAATTTTAAGACCAAACATTTCCTATAATAAACATTCCAAAACTTATAAGAACCCAAAATTGAATATCCTTAGAAAAAAAAACTGCAAAAATGATCTCAAAAAAAAAAAAAATTTAAGTCCAATCAGTTTATGATTACAAAAATTATTTAAAAAAAATCAAACTTCAAAATTCGAAAATCTTGAAAGAGCAAAATTGAATTTAAAAAAATAAAAACATTTAAAAACCCAAAAATATGTAATCAAGCGAGAGTTAAGTACCCTTATAAAAATCCCGATAGTTACAAAAATGGGTAAACCCAAAAGTTTGAAACTCAAAAATTCAAAATTTATAAAGTTCACAAAAATTTCATTAATTTAAAAATTATTAACAAAAGCTTGAAATAAAAAAAAAAACTAGTCCAAATTTCAAAAAATAAAAATTTCAAAAAATCGAAGTCCCAAAATCGAAATTCTAGAATTTTGAAAATACAGAAAATAAATCACAGATATAAAAATCGAAATTTTAGTTGTTAAGCACTGAAAAAATTTAAATATCAATATTGCAATTATTCGAAATCAAAAAATTAAAATCGAGGAAAAAACTAAAAACAAAAAAAGAAGGTGAAAAGGCATTACCTAAAAATATAAAACATGAAGGATCAAAACCTCCAATCAATATTTCAACAATTAAAAGCCTGAATGCTAAAATCCAAAAATGAATAAACTAACGCATAGTTCGCATTAAAAATAATCAAAAATTTTAAGTCCCAAAAATCAAAATCCCAATTTGAAAATAGCTTCAAAATTTAAAGATTCAAAATATAAAATTTAACAATTTTCAAAAATCCCAAAAAAAAATAAAAACACGTTCAAAAATATTTTAAAATCTAAGCAATATCGAAATTTCAAAACTCTTAATTCAATGTTCCAAATTCCAATTGTATGTACAAAAATTTCAAAAATCGAAATCTAAAATTTTCAACCCCAAAATTCACAGTGTCCGAATTTTCAAGTGTCAACAAATCTAAGTAAAATAATAATCGATAGATCTAATCCTAAGAAATGAAAAAATATTATAAAGATTCAAAATCCTAAAAACCACACCGTCGAAAGTTCAAAAAAAGAACACAAATCTAAAAATTCGAAGCCCAAATTTTCAATACTCAAAAGAAATAACATTGTAAAAATTCAAAGTCCCAAAATATCTTTCAGTTAAATTTTCAAAACAATTCCAACTCATAAAATCAAAATTTCCAATATTCCAAATTCTGAAAATATTCAAATTCCGAAAATATATAACACTATAGTAGTGTTAAAAATGTTCACTCAAGAATAAGAATACATCAACAAATCCAAAAATTCAAAATTTCAAAAATCAAAACTGTTAAATACTTATTACATTTTCAAGGCCCTATAACTTAAAGAATGCCTCCCTGTTTGAATTCCAATACCTACAACATCCTCCACTTATCCAGTAAGCACGACAAACAAGTATTATTGTTCGTTAATTCAAGATCATAATATAATACAGAAATATGATTGCCAATTTACCAGAGCAAAAAGTACAACAAATGTTGTAATAAATAAAAAAAAACAGATTTTATAAATTAATTTTTTGTTATAAATGGAAACACAATAAAATGTCACTCCATACTTCCTATGAAAATTATATACAAATATAATAATTACCCAAGTACCTCTGACGAAGATCTTTGTTGCCGTGCCGACACACCGACCGGCGGCGGCATCGACTTCGGCACCGCCTCTGCCTTAAATCAGTCAGCCGTTCAAAAAGACGTATCTAATCTATACATAATATTTTGCTCTTAATATAGTTTTCTACTACAAAAGCACGCCAGCTATTAAAACCATTTAAATTAGTGTCTGGAATTTGAATCTTACGAGACCTTATAGTGAAGTATAAAGAAAGACTGGTGTGACGAGGTAATACAAAATCTCACAAAGCTCGACTACCGCATAGTGGAGTAAGATGTATGATTTAATTGGAAAAAAGTTTAAAAATTAAGTTAAAAATTATAATTTGTGATTAAAGCAAAAAAGCAAGTGTTGTAGTAGAGAATTAGATCTAATGACATGCTCACTCTTATTTAACCTTTACGGCCATATTATTCACATTGGATTTAAATTGGATTTAAGTGAATTTTAAATCCAACTGGATTTATTGAGCCCGAAAATTTAAATCCATTTCCATATTATTCACTGTAATTCATTTTGAATTTTGTTTTATTTTTCCACCTTTTCTTACTTTTATTTTTTTTGAAATAATTTATTTATTTTTATATCCTATATGTACATGAATAACTTTTTTTTTGGAGCGCAAAAATGAAACACTTGGAACTTGTAACGAAATTAAATTACGTTTTAATCTGGATGTAAGTTCTTAAATTGTCCTTTCGAGAGCAGTTTAAATTCAATTGGATTTATTTAATCTGGATGTAAAAATTTGGATTTAAGTGTGGATTTAACGAGTGAATAATATGGACTGGGATTTAATTTCTGGATTTAAATGAATTTAAATCTGAATTAAAGGAGTGAATAATATGGCCGTTACACTTTTGTTGAACTTCGACAAAAAAAAAAAATTAAAATAGATGTGGGCATTTGTGGGGTTAAACCATAAGTGGGCGTTATTGTGAATAAGTGGTTCATTTAAATACGTATTCGTTATAAGTATTTGTAACAATTTACCCTTTTCTTTTTCCAAACATATATTTAAAAAATATCAACTATAAATTTAGTGGGCGTGTCAGCGTTTAATAAGATTGATTTAACCCTTTTTGAATTTGAATCCATGTTTGAAAAATTTTTAAATTAATACTTTCAAAAACAAGATTTAACTAAATTATGAGAATAATAATACTGAATAATGAGAAAACAAATGAAGAAAACTACGGAAAGTCTTTTTTTTTTAAAAGCGAGATTAAAGTAAAACCCGAGTTAACTCACCAAGTTTGGTGGGTTAATTTGGGATTTGCTTATCAGATGCTTTTGATATTTTATCCTCCGAGTTCTTTAAGTCGATTTACATAAATTTTTGGAAAACTGTGTTTCTTGAATTAATAATGAATAAATTTGTGTCCAGAGTTAACTAAGTCTGGTTTAAGTCACTACTATGAAAAAAATGGGCCTAAGGAAATTTAAGTAAACTGCTTTAAAATTAGAAAATTATTGTAAGTATAGATAATAATAAGCAAGCATTAAGTTGCTTGAGATTTTGCACCATTTTGCATTGTTATAATTATTAGTTCTGTATTATTTAGATTTATTTTCAATGTTTGAGGTTACCCACCCCACTGTACTCCTTTGTTGTCGGGGGAGTAAATATCTGGTTGTCGTAGGTAGTTGTGATTTCCGCAATTCTTTTAAATGGTTGCCATTTATGAACTGAATGTGGTTATAAGGGGGGAAGTGGGCTGCCGGAGATAGGCTTCTGCCTTCTTTTTTATTTTATTTTTTTAGTGGAAATTAGGGTGGAAACGGTTAAATAAAAAAATATTTAATTTTTATAATGAAATAATGACTATGCTTGTTGCTGATAATCTGGTTGTATTTAAACGAACTGGTTAGAGGTCGTTTTGTATGACACATAGTAGTAAATATGAAAAGTAGAGCAGCAAGTGGCTTTGTTTTGATAAAAATATTTATACATACATACATAATATGGACCGGCTAGTAACTGATAATTTTTTTAAAGAACTGGGAAATAGGTCGGTGAAAACTAATTAGCTGTCACACATGCACTTAGTTTTTATACGAACATGATTAAAATTATGACTATTGTTCATTTTAGAAATATATGGATTTAATAAAAATGAATGACGCGACAGCTCGTGGAGAACCATAAGGGCTCTCAACCATTTCTTATGCGTATATTGTAAGTCGACAGGAATAAACTAGACCTACAATTTTTTGCCAAATACGGAAGCCCCTGATAAACCTACAATTTTTTGCCAAATACGGAAGCCCCTGATAAACCTCAGAAACAAGATAATTTTATGTTCGTAATTATAAGGGGGCGTTCATGAAAACGTCTGGCAGAAATATATATTTTTCTCTAAAGCGGTAGTTTATCTCGTTACATTAATACCTTTATGAGTGTTAATAGACATTTGGAACAATTTTTTATTTTCAAAATAGTATGTATGTTATGTACTTTTTTTTTTTAACGTAGGCACCTTAAATTTAAAATAATTTTTTTCAAGACCTTTTAGTTCTCTTAGTCCTTTTAAAGTAGTCTATAGCTTACTTACGTCAATATTTTCGAATACGTTCTATTTTTTTTTTTATAATTTAATTTTAATTTCTAAAAATAAATACTTAAACAGAAAAAAAAACCCATCAGCAATGCGCAAAAATATGTTGAAATTTCTTGCCGGTCATACGGGCCACGGGCCATTTTTTTTTTTTTTTTTCTGAGCCAAGAAAATTTATAACAAATGATTTTGAGACGTCACAAGTAAAAAGAAATTTGTTTTGAATATTTCATTAACGCCACATCACCATATATTATATTTTTTACACCCAGCCAAACAGCTGTTTAATTCAATTTATTTAATTTAAGCTTTTGGCAACATTAATATGAAATGAATTTTTGAAAGCTTTATGTTGACTGTACCTAATTTAAAATTTTATTACATATATTTTTTCTTTCTAAATATGCTTCATATTTTTTGTAGCTAATATATGTAAGTATACATACATAGATGCTCATTCATTAACGTCATAATTTTTAAAAAACTTTGAGTGAGTTCAGAAATACATATAAGTATACGAATTCAGAAAAAAAATAAATAAAAATTGCATCATCTATGGAATGAACGATTAAAATCAGTTTTACTTGTAGAATTATTATAAATTGTTATAAAAATCACAAATAAAATAAATACTGTAGTAGCCGTGGCGTGATGGTTAGTGCGATGGACTGCCATGCCGGAGGTCTAAGGTTCGATCCCCAGCCTCGCCACTATTTATTTAAAAAGAAAAAACGGCTACTGCCTCTTGCGAGGAATTGACAAATCATCCAAGAGTATCTCCTGTCACAGAAAAGTGCCGCTCGTTAGCCGTTCGGATCCGGCAATAAACTGTAGGTCCCCTCCATTCCTGCAGACACGCACACAGGAATGGTTGAGAGTTGTAAGTCACTAGGCCCTAGTTCTTCATGAGCTGTTGTGCCATCAAATTTATTTTTTTTTATAAAATAAATACTATAATAATTAGTTTGATTTTTGCAAAATACAAGTCGATACAATTTTTTTTATAATTTTGTAAAATAATTCACTCAAATCGGGAGCTAACTTCCGAGGATTAGAAGACTTAACCCCTTTTGCTGAAACGACTTAGGTCCTTTTGTTGAAAAGAAACTTAAATATTTATGTTCAACTTAAACGCTTATGTTCTACTTTTTCCTCAGCGCAAACTGTCACATATAGCTCTCATGTTGAACTTAAATACTTAAGTCTCATTTCAGCAAAGGGGCCTTAAATATTTAGGTTCAATTTAAGAGCTTATGTGGCAGTTTACGGTGAGAAAAAAAAAGAACATAAGCTTTCAAGTTAAACATAAATATTTACATAAGTTTCGTTTCAGTAAATGAGCCTTAAAAAACTTATATCACTCTATTATTAGCAACATTTCGTTAAAATTATCCCAAAAGTCATCCTCTAAAAAATAATCTTTCAAACACAAGAAGAGTTTTTAAAATCGTACAAAAGGTTTCAGAGATAAGGCCTAAGTTTAGATTTTCTTCATTTTTTACACAATTCATTTGCACAAAATTTTGGAACGACAAAATTCGGAACCTCAAAGTTTGACATAGAGAATCAAACTTCCTTAAATATTCTTAATCATAAAATCGTTTTTTTTTTATGTGAAGATGTACCAAATTTTTAAGCACAGAATTTGTAAAGCACAGAATTTGGAACAAAGAAATATATGAATTTACAAAATATGTAAATAATTTTTTGAATTTTTAAACACAGATTTCAAAATGCAGAAATTTATGAATTTTAAATTTTTCAATACTAAATTTTAGAGAGGATTTCGAATTTTGAATCACAGAATTTGGAACACAGAAAAACATGAACTTTTAAGTAGGCAATGAATTTTGGGCGAATTTTGAATTCCAAAATTTTTAACTTCATAAGAGTTTTTCAAATTCAGGCAGAAACTTATATTTTGTACACACCCATACACTTTCGACCACGAAAACTTTAAATCCAGTGAAAACACACCCGCCTAGTCATTCTGTGAAACCAATAACTGATCTTTATTTTCTTAGCATATTTATCTAGCTTTAAAAAATCATTCATGAATGACCACAATTTTGACGCACATGTTGACCTCCTATACTACGGTTGTATTTTGTGTACATATACTCCCCATCTGTCAAAACATTAATTTTGCATCCAACGATGAAAATTATTTTAAAAGCAAATCAAGAGGGTGTGTGTAGTAGATATCCACCTTACTTTTGAGTAAATATTAAAAATGAATATAAAAGCGCATTTTTAATATTTTTGCATTTATCTATTTTTAATTTCTTTAAAAGCTTGGCGTTTTATTTATTAAAAAAAAAAAAACTTACTTAAAAAAATCGGCTGCGTTTAAGAGATGCTGTTTGCGCGGTTACAAATCTTGAAAAGCTTTCAGAGCGTGAGAAAAATGTATTATTTTTAAAATTTTTTTTGTTGTACGCCTACTACCATGTACAAACAAAATGTTTTGAATGTGTCTGTTTAAATGGATGACCAACAACAACAACAAGTTTGGCATTATTTGAAAGGAATAGACTTTTTGGCGAATTGCCAATGATAAATTCTTGTTCAATTGCATTTCATTCTCTCTGGCACAAGGGATTGATATACAAATTAATAGAACTTAACTTTCCTAAGTGGCTCATTCGCATTGTTTCAAATTTTCTTGAAAATCGATTTTCCTCGATATTTGTACGATCTGAACAATCAGATCAGGAATTCCACAAGGCTCAATTTTGGGCCCAATTTTATTCTCAATTTATTTGCATGATTTTCCATTCCAAGACTCCATAGATGAAGAACCAGAAGGAATTTTTTTTGCAGATGACACTTTAATAACAACTAGTGATGTGAGACCACAAAAAGCTTTGTTTAAAATAGAACAAAAACTTCCCTTACTGTCTGGCTACTTTCAAAAATGGGGCTTGAACATTAACTGCGAAAAGTGTAGTTTCACGTGCTTCCGGAATGCAAGCGGGAAAGGCCATCGATTGGCTGTAAAAGAAAGCAAAACACTTTCATTGAAAATTAATGGTACCCCTATTCCTCTATGTTCTGAAATGAAATACCTAGGGATTAACTTTCATAATAGGTTTCTTTTTAATAAGCATGCTCGAAAGGTGTTATTAAAAGCAAAAGCTGTAACTGCTACACTAAAACCAGTACTCCACTCTAGATCAATGTCAAAAAATACAAAAATACTTATCTACAAAACATTAATTCGCCCAATTTTGACGTACGGATTCTGCGCATGGTTTACTATTTCTCCCACCGTAGCAAAAGAGATAGAAAAATTTGAAAGAAAAGTCTTGAGATTTTGTTGCGGCAAATTTAGAAGAGTAAACAAAAAATATTTCTCAAATAAAATAATTTATGAATCCTGTAGAGTAACCCCGCTGCTTACATATTTAATAAATCTCGCAAGAAATAAACTTCAACGCGCAGAGCATCATCCGAATGGGTTGATTAGGTCCTTGTTTGAGTCTAACCTTACAGATTCTTTGGAAAACAACTACTACATTTCTCCTTTTAATATCCTTAATGAAAGGTCACTACCACTTGTCGTACCTGACGTAAATATAGGCTCAATGATTCCCTTTTATGAAAGAGTCACACGCCTAAACCTGAGAGGATAAAGGAAGTCTTTTTAAAATTATAACTTAAAAAAAAAAAAACGCACTCGTTTTATGTTAATTTCCATTGTATTGTATTTGTTAAAAAAAATTGAGTTTTAAATTCATAATGCTTACTTTGGTATTCTTGCCAACATTTTTGTGTTAATGTCTAGTCATAGTTTTAAGTATAATATTTAGGTATAAGTAAAATTTAGAAAGTATGCCGGGAGCAAGCATACAAATTATTTCCTGCTTTACAAAACAAATAAGTAACATGTAATTAAGTGTAAGTTATAAAATAAATTAACTTTTTTGAATTGTTTTGCCAGGCATAATTTATAAGTCGGCTACATATTATTTATACTGAACAAATATTGTTAAAAAAAAATGTATGCGTTTCAAAAAGCCTCAATAAAGAATGAAATGAATGAAATTTGTTAGGTCGAAGTCCGAACATGAGAAAAGGAATTTCATTCGGTATTACAGGGTGATACGGAAAATTTTTACCTAGCTTTAACTTATTTCTTTCGATTACGTACATGGTCTTAATTCTGTATAATGCTCAGAGATGGGATTATTATTATGTATTCTGAAATTAGGTAAATATGATCAGAATTTTGGAAGTTATGCAAAATTATTTTGTGCTTTTTAACGGTTATTTATTCACATATCTAATTTTATGTATAACAATTATTATTTCAAAGAGTTAGGAGCCTAAAAACTAAAACACTCATAAATCTTGTGTTTTAGCAAAATTACCAAAATTCTAAAAATCCAAATTCCATTGAAGCCAAAAAATTATTATCACAAATAAAAGAAAGCCCGCTTTTTTCTCATGAAGTTTTTTTTTTCAGAATTTTAAAGAACAAAATTTAAAAAAAGACAAACTAATTACTTTAAAAAATTGTACCAAATTTACTATTTTTAAGAATTTCATATTAAAAAATTTTTAAACACCGAATTTTGAAATATAGTAATTGCCAAACCACAATTTTTGTTTCCAAGAATTTGCGATAACAATATTTTTCAAACTAAATTTTGGCACATGCAAAGCTTGGAGCTCGCCGCCCGCCCTTATTCTTTTTTATAAATAAAATTTTTAAATCATTGAAAATCACCTTAGCCATTAGGATTCGGCAATAAACTCCTTCATTTCTGGAGACACAGAAATTGTTGTGAGTTGTAAGTCACTAGGTCCTAGTTCTTCATGAGCTGTTGTGCCATTAAATTTATTTATTTTATTGTGAGAAATTTAATCTACTTCCTTCCTATGGTAATGGTTCGAATGAACCATTATAGGCTGGAGTTACAGCTATTTCATCAGACTCTTTTAGTGGTGCTTAGTCTATGTATGTTCAATAACATTAAAAAAAAAATGTTTGCCATCACTAAGACTCGAACCATAGACCAAGCGTCTCTGGGCCAACTTGGTGGTAGCTCACTCAAGTTGTTGTTGTTTCATCCAAACCTTATTCAATATGCGAAAGCTTTGCAGCCTCCACTGCGAATATGCTATCACACAAGACCCTTTTAATTAATTCCTTCCTACAGTTTTTTTTTTTTTTTTTTTTTTTTTTGAAATATTAATTTGCCCGGTATCACAACCGGGCATAAAACAAAATTTCTCTCTGAGACTTACCTTCAAAAAACAGAACTAATCAATTAAAAACTCTGACCTAATTTCCTGACCTAGCATAACCAGATGTAAATTTATAATATAGTTTTCCAATTTATGTTAAATATACACCTCTACTATGAATTCCTAATTTAAAAAGAAAAGATATTCTGATTTTCCCAGAATATTCGTATACGTCATTTTAAATTAACCAAATTTATTTTTGCTTCGATGCACAATAAATATTAGAGGAAAAAGAATACAATAATGTGAAAAACAAAAAAAAAATAATTGATTCTTGTAAAATATTTATAAACACGAAAAAAAAAAGTACTGCTATTTTCAATTGCTTAAAAATAGAGAGTAAAATTATAATCTGGTCGTAAAAGAAAACATTGTTTTCTTAATGCTTAAATTAAATGATGAATTGTTTATATGTTTTTTTTTTACGATTTGTTTAGAATTTGTGATGGATTTTACAATTTCAAAAAAAAAAAATGTCAAATTAGAGATTTTTTTAATGTTGCTTTGCTAAATATTGAAACAAAAATTCAAAATACAGAAAATTGACCGGGAGAAAACCAACGAGAAACTAAAAATTCATTTTTACTTGCTCTAAAGGACAAGTATTATTTTCGTGTAAAAAAATTTTAAGCGAAATTGAAACTAAGTTGATATAAAAGTCCGAAAAAATGGATTTCGTAATTCCGTCCGTCGTCCTCGGTTTGTGCATCTATTCGGCCATTTTAATTTGAGCTAGAGCCTGAACCGGATGAACTGATTCTGATTAAATTGTGTACCCTATCCTATAGGAGATTTTAAGGAAATTCAGTTTTTTGTCAAAAATGTTGGTATCACGGAAATATGGTTAAAAGGTTTTCGGAGAAAATTGTGTTATTTTTGAGTCATTTACGTGTTGCTTTTTAATGGCTTGACCAATTTTGTTATTATTTTGAACTGTGGTGATTCGAAATATTTACTATAAATATTGCATTTAAAAATCAAACAAAAATCCCTCGACCCCAGACCTCCCGGCATGACAGTCCTACGCTCAAACCATTATGCCACGGCGACTACACCATTTTAACTTCAAACGAATATTTTAAAAATAAGTTTTAGTGCAGGGCGATTTTCAAAACTGTCAAAAGCGAGGAAGAACAAACAAAAAATGAGATCAATTATCGGCCATGTTATCGATAGTGAAAACAATTATCGATATATTGACTATCGATGTATTACCAACACTGATTATCTATTTCGTTAGGTCTTTTTATTGATAATATTGAGCAAAACCGTTTAAGTGAAACCATATTTATAATTTAGTTTTTTTTAAATAAATTATAACATTTGTTTAAATGGCGTGAGCGTGTGCCAAATGCTTTTCCTCTCCATATGTCAGCACAATTAAACAAAGAAATCACCCACTAGTTTCGGCTTTGATTTTTATTTTAAAAAAATAAACAAAATAAATTTGGTGGCACAACAAGCCGTTAAGAACCAGGGCATACAGTGACTTACAACTCGAAACGACAAAAGAAAACGCTCAACGTTAAATTTGTGTTTTAATGATCTTGATAAAGCACGTTTTTTTGTTCTTGCCATTTTTAACAGCAATTTTTAGGTGTCAGCGGATATCATTAAACTGGAGGCAATAGAAAAACAATTTTTCGTTTATTGTTTATTTATGTGATTTTTGAATCGTTAAACATGTTTATATATTTTTCTAGCATCATTATTATGAACTCGTCAATTAAAGATTTATTGTAAATTAATTATAAGAAAATTTTTGTTGTTTAAGATTTTTAGCTGAGATTCGTTTTCATTTGCTAACATAATCGTGACGATTTGATTTGTATAGCTATGAGAATCTGAGATCATCGTTTATAGGCAAGTGAATTATATGAAGAATGTATGTTAGATGAGGGTGGTTCTTAGCTAGAAAATGTTGTTATGAATTTTTTGATCCGATCATCGAAAAGTATTGATGATTGAAATCACATACGAAAAGTCTCATAAAAGGAGCCAAAGGTCATGAAAATGTGCTATAACTTTTGAACGGTTAATGCTAGGAAAAAAAATTATTTATTCCATTTTTGTGGGAAAGCTACAAAATTGTGGAATAACATTTTTCTCTAGCACAAACCGGTTTTGAGATATTTGCAAAAAACTAATTTTTATGGGATCTCAATCGGTCCCAATCTCAATCATTTCGATGATTCTCGATTTTCCATCCCAATCTCAATCATTTCAATTCTCGATTTTCGACATCAAATTTAAGTACAGGAAGAATAGTTTTTTGCGAATATCTCAGAAACAGTTTATGCTAGAAAAAAATTTTATTCCACAATCTTGTTGCTGAGGCAATTTCCAATGGTACCTATATATAATTTTTTTCGTAGCATTACCCGTTTAAAAGTTACAGCACATTTTCATGACATTTGGCCCCTTTTATGAGACTTTTTGACTTTTCGATTTGCTGTAACTTTTTAACGGTTATTGCTACGAAAAAAATAATGAGTACCATTTTTTTGGGAAATTGCGTCAGCTACAAGATTGTAGAATAGTAGTTTTTCTCTAGCAGAAACCGTTCCTGAGATATTTGCAAAAAACTCATTTTTATTACTTTTGACCCCTTATACTGGCCTAGTGGTCATCGGATCGGCGAGGACTGAGGATTAAGGAACTCTCTCATTGGATTCGATCAAAATCGGTACATTATTGAATTCAATTTGTTAGATTCTGAGATTGAATTTTATCGAAATCGAAGTGAAAAATCGAATCGGAGCAGTATAAAATACTGAATTGAGTTAAATAAAAATGATCGATTGATTTAAATGATCGGATCATTTTGGTAATCGATTCTTGAACGATTCGATCATTTGAAATGAACGATTTTACACAGCTTTAAATCGTGCAAATTTTTTTTTAATAGAACTTGATTTTTTTTTGAAAAAAAAAAATACAACCAAGAACCACCCTAATGTAGGTAGAAACAGCAAGTTCAAGTGATAGAATTAATGTTTTAAGATTTCCTTTTTTTTTAAATGATGCTATTAATTGTTTCTAATTATAAATATTGATGAATTTCAACAAATCAGTGTATACCTACTGCTAAGTGTTTATACATATAAAATTGTAAACAAACCTTGCAAAAAAAAATCATACATACATTTTTATGTTATCTACAAAAAGGCTTTGCCAAAAACAAAATTCTTGGAAATCATTAATCCATATGCGATTATTTCGACTAAGTTACCAGGGGAAAATACTGGACTAGCATTTCTGTCAAACAAAAATTACTGTTTCAAACCAGAAGACCCACAGAATGTACGAGTATTTGTAGAGTAGTTATATTAGGAACACATTTTAGAAATAACAAAGATATTTTTCGGTAGATGTATGTTATTTTATTGGAACTGTATTTAAGGCCAAATCGGAAAGGTGCTTTTGAAACACTTTTATTATTGTCTCTGTATGAAGGTTCTATGTGGAGGTCAACGATTCTTCCATATCAAGCTGTCGTTTCTTGACATTTTTTTTTAGTCACAATATTCTTTTAGTCAAAATCTTCTTTAAACTAAAATCAAGGTTAACCGAATTAACTACTACTTTTTTTCTACATCATTAAAAACGCGTAGTAAATTGAATAAACTATACACGTCTAATTTACTACAATTTGAGTAAATACAGGAAAACTTACAAATTTTAATGAATACGACTCAAAAATGTTGAAAAATTTCAAAATTAAGAATTCATGGAACAACTTTTTCCGTCATTTCTATTATCTTAATTTTCATTTTGCTTCGACTTCAACTCAAAATTCAATTTTTAAAGTGACACCTAACAGATAATTTGATATTTGAGACTACAATTTGTTTCATTAACTACATTTAACTACATTAACTACGTTTAACTACATAGCAGACGTAACAAATGTAATTTTTTCGAAAAAGTGACAGTTCGGCGAACCCTGACTAAAAGTAATTAAAACTTTCACAAATGTTAAAAAGTCAAAAGTACTAAAAAAAAGTAGGTGGTAGGTAATTTTGTTTAATTTTTTTTTTTTATTTTTTTTTTTAAATTTGTAAATGCAATATGATTTGAAAAACTTAGGAGCACCAGACTGCAGAACTGTTAAAAACATGGACATAGCCATTCAAAATCTATAAGCGAATAATTCAGAAGTAAGGATTTTTTTCCTATTATGATTTCTTTTTTTTCGTATTATGTTTTTTTTTTTTTTGTTAAACCTAGAAACGCAGTTTTCTGACAGTCACTTTGGTCATTACAGCTACGAAGTGTAAGCAAAATAGTCAAAGCAAATTGAAAAAAAAACCGAAATTCTATCTATGGCAGGTAACCGCGGTCTAAATAAACAACTGATAAATTAGACCAATTTTTCCTCGAAATTTATTGATACTACGAAAGAAATGTATTAGATTTTTTTTTGGAAAATTGCACAAGCTGCAAATTCTTGCATCTCCACTTTTTAGAAAAATTAAAAGCTTTCGAGATATATACAAAAAAGGCATTTCACTCCATTTCGATCACAATAAAAACTTTAGATCTGGCCTAAACTGGATATCTACTTTTTAGAAAATTCTTAAGAAATAAAAAAAATGTGCAACGAAATTCAGCGCTGTCAATTTTATCGAACTTTTGCTCATTTGTTTTCGATTTTTATGTACAACTTTTTGATGTGTAAACATACATAACGTCGGTTCGGAAGAAAAACGACACAACTCAACAAATGAAATTTTTGAACTAACATCGCATTTTTGTGAATAAAAGAAAAACTATCAACTAAAAAAATACCAGACTCTAATACTACATTATTTGGAACTTAATGAGCTATTGTGTGGTCTTGATATTTTTCAAGATTGAAATTCAAATTTGTATTCAATTTTATCTTGCCTATTTTGAAAAATGTGATATATTGAATTGTGTTATTTTTCTTCCGAACCGACGCACGACGATATATCCTGGGATTAGGGTAAACTATGTTTGGCACGTAACGTATCAAACGAAAAACATATTTATTTTTCATGATTTTGAAGCTTAAGTAAATTCAAGAGTTAAAGGTAAAACTTTGATGTCTTTTTCCTTTAGGAATGCAACTCTTGGCTTTGCGAAAAGATGCCAATTCAGGCATAAAAATATGGCGTTCTCCATTTTCGTAAAATTCTTGAGCCTGGGGTTGAAGCCGACTTTCCAGTTGTTGCTTGTACGTGTCCAACCTCAGCTAAATAAAGGCAGCTTAAATTCTTGGCAGAAATATTGTGGACCACACCATTATGGGTGAAAGATCCTGTAAGCCCTTATATTGTCGAGGCACCATGGGATATGGCCTGAAAAAGCGAGAACTGGAAAGTCGACTTCTACCCCGGGCCACAGAATTTTTCCGAAATGGCGAACCCTATATTATATTTTTATTCGTGAATCGGTAGCCTGTTACAAAGCCAAGAGTGTGACTGCATTCTAGAAGGATAAATCCCTCGCCAGTTATCTATTAAAATCTTAAATTCAGAAACTTCTAAATCATAAAAAATAATGATGTCCTCATATTAATTTAACAACCCCCTGTACATCAAAGGGGTTGATATACTGCGTACGTTCAATTACAAAAATCCGGCACTGGGACAAACTTAACTTTGAGTTTAAACATCTAAACCGCGATTCCCGGCACACTCACAAATATTTTTTTAATATACCTTTTGGTAAGAAGAAATTATTGCACCAACAACTTATCACTAACCACAACTCATCATGAATAATGGCGTTTAAGGGTTATGGTTTTTGCAACCAAAAAAAGTCAAAACGAACGCACCACTGTGCGACAGTTAAAGTAAAACGCCCAAGGTTAAATTTTTCAATAGCAAACTAAACATCAGTTATGTGTCTACTTATTCTTCAGATAAACCAAAAATTTCTTCATATTTTATTCCCACTGACCATATAACTGAATGTTTAACTGATAATGAAAACACTGACCCCAAAGCGGATTTATTTATGCACAAAATATAAGAGTCACCAATTTTAAACCTCTATAAAAGCGTCACCTCAAGTCTTCTTCATTTAGTCATTCTTTTGCAGTTAAAATATCAAGACCTAACACTTCCTTACCAAACACAGGTTTTAATTTGTCGATAGTTAATTAAAATTTAACCTCGAAAAAATTTTGTGACTAATTTAATCAAATAAAAGTGTGTAAAAAAAAAAACTCACCTTGTTATTGGTCCTGGAGATTCACTAACTGCCTTAAGTGACATCCTTAAATGCCTATGGAATGTTCCTAATATTGACTCTTTGCTTTTTGTTTGTGGTAGGTCCATTGACAATGGACTCTCTTTGGGATTACTACTATCCGTATCGTTTGTATTTTTAACAATCACAGCACCGTTTTTATCCTTATCATCTAATAGCTTTGTCCAAGCTTGTTCGCTGACATTTTCAGTTTTGTCCACAATCATGCCTTAAACAAAATATGTTACAATTTTTTTTTTTTTTTTTTTTTTCGTTGATATGATGAGATTTTTTGGTTTTTTTGGTCCAAATGTTTAAAATAATGAGTATCCTTGGTTTTGGTTATTCTAAAAGAGAGAGAGAAAAAAAAAGAGAAAATAATCAGTTGCAATGCAGATGGATTTAAGACTTTTTGAAAT
The DNA here is from genome assembly GCA_947049315.1 of Epistrophella euchroma. Taxonomy (NCBI): domain Eukaryota; kingdom Metazoa; phylum Arthropoda; class Insecta; order Diptera; family Syrphidae; genus Epistrophella; species Epistrophella euchroma. The sequence continues at coordinate 61,001,415 of OX346248.1, forward strand.
TGTTTAAAACCTAATAGAACCTACCGAGCAGTGTAGCGTTTAGAAATTAACTTAAAATCAACTCATTTATGCCAATGGTTTTATTGGGTCTCCCCGATAAGATACAAAGATACAGAAATTGTAAAGCTCACGAAAATTGATTGTCAAGAGACATATTGTTCGTATTGTTGTGTTTCTTCGTTTCTGATGATTTCTGCTTTCGATTTGGTGATTCATCTTAAATGTGTAACACTAACCGGGCTATAAGTGAGTCGTCTACCTATCTAGGGTAGACATACGTATATTTTCATTAAAAATCAGAACCAGTTAATGTATAGTTTAAGCTTCATAATTTATTTTTAGATTTTATTTTTATGTATCTATGTATATGGGGGTGATGTTGGAGCATATTAAACGTCAGCGATAGATTATTCCATCAGCCAGCGGGTTTTCCTTCTATATACACTTGTTATTGGGGAAAGATATAAGGTCTATGATAGATTGACTTAAAGGCGAGACAGTGGGATTACCTACTTTAACATAATGCTTTGTACAGTCTTAACGGCTTTGACAACTCATTATGTACCTGCTTGAATTCTTGAAAATATATTCAAGTAGAATTTTTTTTTTTTTTTTTATTAGCATTTGATTAGTAATAAAGAATTGTATAACGTAGAATAATATTTATTTCCCATTCATTCGGTAATATCGGTTGAATTAATTATTGATTTATAAAGGTAGGTACATATATTTAATTAGTATTGCCAAAATATGTGATTAAAATTCCAAGAACAATAAATGAGAAATACAAATAAAAGTGAAATAAAATTTGGGGTCAAATTAGTCTATAAGTATTGGCACATAAAACGATGAGTAAAAATGTTTCTCGGTAAAATAAAATATTTAAACGATATTTTAGAGTGTATATGCGTTGCGTATCTACAGATTACCCGGCACACCAGACAGGCGTTGTAAGGAGCCGTTGTCACCTTCGGGCCTGGATGGTGATAAGGTAACTCAGGGTGAGGTAGGGGGAAGCAGTAAACTCCTAGGTTGCACGCAGGGTACTTAGTAATAAAATGTAATTTAAATTGTTGGTGTCATTAATTGATAAAAAGACGGAAATACAACAAAAAAATATCAAATTTTACAACAATCAACTTTTTGATTTTTTGTTCTAATTTTGTTCAAAATTTTACGTTATTAAATAGTATTTTTGTTTTTAATATTCGATGCTCGTATTAATTTCTAGTCAAACACTGAAATCCGTACGCCTAAGCGTCTTTTAGTTTTTGAGAAAAACGAAATTAACGAAATCAACTTTACTTCTTAATTAGTGGAAATAAGATCAACAAAATAACGGATGTAAGTCAAATTAAAGGAAAACTTACTTTTGTTATTTTCTATTTTCTCAAAAACTAAAAGACATAGCTATAGGCATTTGGTTTACAGTGTTTGACTTGAAATTAATACGGGCAAATAATGAAAACAAAAAAAACTACTTCATATAGTAAAATTTGGAACACATTTTTTCGCATTATTTTTGCATAATTTTGAGTTTGAGAATTATTTTTTCAAAAACTATTGCCTGAAACTATTTGAATTAAAATCAAAACAAAGAACGCACTTCCAGCTGTAAAAAAACGTATAGCATGACATTGTAAGTGTTGCCGTTGTTTTTTTATGATCTCATTTCTATTTCCAGTCGATTTTTTTTTAAATTTCCCTCTCGCCTAAACGGGGGGAAATAGACCCCCCTCTTATACGATTTTTTTCTTGTCTCAACTCAACGTATACGTCTTAGCTTTTTGTCATACCGTATGCGAATCATCCTAAGTATTTTTGTGCATTCTCCATTTGTATGGAAAACTAAAAACCTTAAGGCTAAGCAAGCACTTGCAATTTCGATCGCGCGACTATTTAAGGCTCTCCCAAACCAACGCGATTAATCGCTGCGACAATAGAAAACAATAACAACAACGTGTTGTTTTGTTTGACAACCACGTGTTGTTGTTATTGTTTTCTATTGTCGCGGCGATTAATCGCATTGGTTTGGGAGAGCCTTTAGTCGCAAGAAATTGAAGAAATTAGTTTCAATTTAATGTGAGTGACCGCCTTTGTGACCGAGAAATGGCGACTGAAATTTGTTCCATTTTTCGAGCGACGTGATTGTCGCAAAATAAAATAAAACAAATGCAGTTACATGTTTGTGACCGCACTTGCGATTTTAATTTCTGCGATTTAAAAATCGCAGAGCGACTTTTCAGTCGCAACCACTTTAAATCGCAAGTGCGTAAACAGCCATTAAAAGATGTAGGTATGTTCGGTACGGTACCTTTGGCAACCACAAATTGATAGACGAACGATTTTTTAATCGCAACGACGACTTTAAATCGCAAGTGCGTTCCTAGTCTTGACTCTACCGATTGAATTATTTTGAGAACCGTTGTTTTTATGAAGAAAACTGTTATAATCTTTTTTGTAGGAAATTATCTAAGGTACAAATTCGTCATCGACGTTTTGTCTGTACAAGGCAGCGTTAGGGAGATATTGCTGGAAAACCATTTTGGAGGGCCTTTAACCCCCCGTAAAATTGTTAGCGGCGCTCTTATTGATGGGGACTTTTTACAGTTTCTTAAGAACATCATCAGGAGATTGTATACCAAAATCCAGCTTTCCGGCGATTTATCCGGAATTTTGCTGTTTTTATGTCTAATATTACTGGACTATTGAGTAACTGAGAGCTTTTATGAATATGTGTGTTACAAATAAATGAAGGGAGAGATAAACCTATTATTCTATTTATAAGCATTATATTGAAATGATACTGATATAAGTATATCTATACACATATGTAATGAATGGAAAGTTAATCCTCCTTGCAGTATAGGATTATTCCTTTCCTCCTTTAAATCTTATTGTTCCTAAAACCCACATTTAGTACATTAAAATCCAAGCTATTAAAAGAACTCTCCATCAGAATAAGACCCCACATTCTTTTGCAATTTGTACAATTCTGTTAAGTTCTTCCGCATCATTAGAAATGTATACCTTTTGTCAAACCAATCTGCAATGCGAGTATGGGTAAAGTGTTTTAGTATTGTTTGACGTTTTTATAACTACACAAAACCCACAATTATTCTGGATTCTATATTTTCTAATACAAACACTTAACACTTTGAAGTTATATATCCAACATAAAAATATCCTTCAGCAGGGAGTATGCATGTGCACTGCACAATAAGTGCAAACATTCCTTTTCTCTTAAGCTCAATTTCTTTCTTTAGCCTGTATAAAATCTAAAAACAGAATTTTCTATTTTTAGTTCATTTGACAGAATAATTATAATGCCCAGCCACTGCAGTGTGCTATTTTTTTTTTTTTTTTTTTGTAGTTTACAGAACTAGGCTGTCGCTAGTCATTGACCCGAAACACGAATAGGGAGAGCATTTCCTTTTCATATCAAAACAACCAGCGACAGCAGTACTTTTTCCCACTAGACAACGATTGATGCATTTAAATATACATTCCAAGTCACTTGAATGAGGTCAGATTTATTGTTTATTTTTTTTTTTATACTCAAAATACTTTCTCACTTATGTGTAGTGTATACTCGTATACGTAGATGAATGTTCCTAAAGTAAAGGCTTTTCGTAGCTCCGTTTAATAGCGGAGCAAAATTAAACTTGTACCCACTTAAAAAAAAAAAATCCTACGAGGCTGAAATTTGGTGGAGAGTTTTATTTTAAATGTGTCCTAAAAAGGACCCCTTCATTGAGGTAACATGTTTAGGTTTTGGTCGGTGAAAGAGGCAGCGTACCTACCTACTTAACCCCAGTGCCATCCACTGAAAATTGAAAAAATTTTTGCTAAGCGCCATCTCTTAGTAAAATTATTTGATATTTTGGTGTTCAGCGCCCTCTATCGGACATTGAAATTTTAGATTTAAATGCACTTTAAACTTCATAACGGACGAATCATCTCAATCAAATAGTTAGACTTTCATTCTTTTTTTGAGCGCCATCTATGGTAAAATTTGGAAAATTTTGTATCAACGTCCACTGCTCATTTAATGAATCTGATATTTTCAAAGTACTTATAGAAAAAAAAAAAAACAAAAAGCTTATTCCTCTGTGTTCGTTTACTTCATAAAACTGTCAAATTCTACCAATTTAAGTCCAAAGTTCTGTCAAATTCAAGAAATACATTTGGATTAAAACTGTCAGTTTTAGGAAGTAAATAAAATAGACTTTATGTTGAGCAGTTAATAGTTTTTAAACCATTCAGCCTCTAAAAACTTATCGCCAGCCCATATTGAGAGTGCTTTTTAAGGAAATCTTAAGGCTAAAAAACACAGTAGTGTTCACAAGTATTCCTCTGCGTATACAAAAAGAAGGAGGTTGGGTACGATATGCCAATTTTATAATAATATCGACTTTACAAGATCGATTTTCATAATTTCGACAGAAAAATAATCGACTGGTAAAAGACCGAATGATTAAAAAATCAAAAAAAAAAATGTAGTGAATTTTTAAAATCAAAGGGCATGGCAGTGTCCAGCCAAGTTCTCGAAACTTCCCCTTTTTACAGGAACAAACTCAAGCGCTTTTCGACCCCCCTATAATTTCGGAACCAATGATGACATAAACTTCAAACTCGCCCATAAAGCTAGGCGAGCACAGGCGGCGCCTCACCAAATTCCAATTCCCTATAGCATTAGTGGTTCCTGAGATATAGGACGTTAAAAATCACGAAAACCGTAACTGATTACTGACTAAAATTTGGTAAGTTTACTTAGCAAGTTTTCTTTTTTTTTTCGCCTTAACGGTCATATTATTCACTCAACACATCCAGATTAAAACTTAAATCTGGATGTAAATCATACAAATTCATTGTAAATCATCTGGATTTAAGTTTAAATCTGGATGTATCGAGTGAATAATATGACGGTAAAATTTAAAAGATTTTGAAAACTTGCCAATACTATTTCAGTCATATGACTTGGAGTGTTTAAAATGAAAACACTATGTTCTAGATACAATATCTACGATATAGGTGCATATGCGTGATAAAAACTTTAAAGCACTCTAGGTAAATTAATTACAATTTATGAAGAGTGATTCATGTAGGCTCGATGTGAGGTTTAATGTCCTTGCAACAAAAACAACATTTACCTGCATTTAGGACCCTATATTTTAAAACTTTCTAAAATGAAAAGGATTTTAAATAAATTACATATCATACCTGACAGCAAAATGAATTTGTTAAAATTGCATCGAACGCACATTGAGGTAGGTAAAATGTACATGTAAGGTATTTTAATGTTTGGTCTTAAGCCCTGAGTTATTTTAAACGATACCTGAAACCATAACCAACACATTGTGGGAAGGTCTAACGTCAATCTAACTATCTAGAACCAGGTTAAAGTCATCATATGACTTGTGTGTGCAACCCTGGGGCCAATATTTCGTCTTTCTATGCATATTTTGTATCAAAAGGATTTACTCCGCACATCCTCTCCTCCATACAATTTTCTTTAAAAAAAAACAACAAATAATTTGATATCTTAAAATATCTGTGGTGTTGAAAGACTGTAACGAGAAGGTACGGGGAACACCAAGAAGGTACACACACATGGCAACTACTTCAGCCAACAGTATGTTGTGGTGACCAGTTTAAGTGACCAACTTGCAACCCAAGAACACCAGACTTGTTTGTGCAGATTTTTTTTTTTTAATTTTTTTTATATTATGTACATGTATATTGTGTAGGTCGACGCATTGGTCACTCCTCCATGTTATTTAGTACATATTTTGCTGTCATACATGCCTTCAAGCTTCGAGCAAATTCCTGAGGTGCTTAAACTATATTTTATTGATCAACGAAGTGAGGGTGAATCTAAACCGGAATGAACCAGGTCTGCAAGTAATGCGTGTGGTTATGGGTGTTAAATAATTTGTTACTCCATGGCAATGGGTCTTTAACCTTAAAATGGAACAAATATTTTTAGATAAGATTTTTTTTTGTAAACAAACAAACATTGATCCCAAGGGTGTTGCATACATATAACGAGTTGTTGCAAAATGAAAAGTCAAATATGAGACGAAATGTGTGTAAGAAAAAATACTAGAGCAGGGTAGAAACTGCACAAATCAACATCAACACAAAACGAAGGTAGCGTGTTGCAGATTATGTTTTCAATCTGTGGCCTAGGACAACCCTGTGGGTCATTAATAATCAAAGTCTGTGTCTTGCTTCAATAATAAGAACCCGCTGCTAAAGGAGATGAAAGCGATACGAATTTCAAGAAACTTGAACTCAAAAACAAATTCCAAGCTAGAATCAGATGGATCATACAAAATACTAGGCCTACAAGGCTAAGTTCATCCTGTTGAAGGACGTACGCAAAAGGGAAGGGACAATTTTCCCCTTTTTTCTTTTACCATCCAGTGCCTGGTCTTTTGTTGAAACCGAATTTCTAAAATATATTAAGAAAAAAAAAAACTGAGTTCGTAAGAATAAGAATAATCAAATCAAAATTGAAGTCGAAAAAAGTTGCACTCAAGTGGCCAATATGAAAGATAAAGGCAATATTTGACCAATTAAAAATTCGCAAGTTTGCAAATTTTATGAATGAATTTTTTTGCAAAACAACGATTTTCAAAAAAATTAAACTTGTGCTGAGTTTGTGCTGCCAAGTTCCGAAGAGATAGAAAAAATATAAAGCTGCAAACATGCGAATAGAGCCAAAAATTCATTTTGCGAAGCGTGAAGTCAAATTTGAAAAACTTGCGAATTTGAAAAAAAAAAAAAAATATTTTCCGTACAACGCAGCACAAGTTGAGCACAATACAGAACATTTTTTAGTTTTTTGAAAATCGAAAATGGCGGTGCTAACTTCACGCTTCGCAAAATGAATTTTTGGCTCCAAAATTTGCAAGATTGCAAATTTTAATAAACATATTCACGGCAAAAATAGCACAAGTTGGGCACAATACAGCACAAGCTAAGGTGCTTCGCAACATTTGCGTTTGCTTGTAAAAGTTACAAATATGCGAATTTTTTTTATCTCAACGGTTCTCAGTATTTTTTTTTTTTTTTTGAAAATCGAAAATGGCGGAGCTAAAAATATAGGTAGCCTCTAAAAACCATATTCTTAGTACGATTTTTTTTAAATACGGCACATGGCAGCACAAGTTGGGCACATCGCAACACAACCATTTTTTTTACGAAAATCAAAAATGGCGGTGCTAACTTCACGCACATGAAAAGTAGGTACATACCACAAAAATTAAGAATTCAAAATTGTCCGGTAGGTAGGGTTGAGAATTTCCATGGATAAACCATTTAAACATCCTCATAATAAGACCGGAACTGGAAAACCATACAAACGACTATCAATACTTAAATACATTTTTGCACACATTTTACAAGGATTTTACTCTTATATCTTGAATTATTCGAATAAAAGGTTAATTCGAGGTATCCAAGTCAGGACTGCCAATCCTGTTTCTCCTACCTACATGTCAAACCACCAGAAATTTTTTGAATCATTTCCATTAGGTACTCATTTTAACCTCGAATCATCTTAGAAAATCATGATTCAAGGAAGGCAAAAAGTATTTTAAAAGAAACAAAAAAAAATATGCGGTTTGGAAATCTTGCATCAAATATCAATTTTGCGGTAAAGAAATTAATTTTTGAAATTAGTGAGCGGTCCTCATCACCATCTTACTATACCGCGGCCGGCGCCGCCGCCGCCGGGCATCATCACAATTAAAATCAGACATTTTGCCTTGGGCGTGCTGAATGAAGATAAAATACGTAAAACAAGATAATGTGCAAAATTCCAACTGAGATTAATTTTCATTCAGTTGGCCAATTTTTTTTTTCTCTAATTTTGTTTTTTTTGGGTTTAAAACCACAGCCACCACCGCGGGTTGTGTGAACCTTCTTAGGTGAGTCCAATAGAAACAGTGTTGAATCAGGTCAATCCCGTTTTTGTTCTTTCATCGTCGGTGTTGTCGGTCGTCGTTGTCGGCGTTCGTCTGTCTGATGCTTTTGTAGGCGTATTGGGTGATGTTTCTTTTTTTTTTAATTTTAATTAACTAAAACATTTTAACTTTGTTATTATGCACTCTTCACGTTAGACAGGGTATTTCTTACAAAAAAAAAAAAAAAAAAAAAAAAAAAAAAATATGAATCGATTTAATTATCGGATTTATGATGTCAGATTCTTCATTTTTCGCACAGAATCTCACAAACTTTCAAATTTAGTGGAGTTAGGATGAAATTTTCTAAAAACTAAATACGTGATCGCAAACTCAAAAATTTGGTAACACCTCGTAGGTTGATTGAAATGACGCGTACATACATAGTACATACATACGTGTCACTATGTTTGGCTTTCATTCTTTTACTCTCATATTGTAAGTTTTTTTAAACTGTAAATTTCTGTCCATACAGAAATTTCTTAAACCTTGGGAAAAGGATCCGCACTCTCTTTGCTAAAAATGGTCATGCATGCAAGGTCTGGTGGGACTTTGGAACAGAAAATTACAGACAGGATCAATTTGTCACTTTCTCATATGGATTGTCTTCTTTGAAAAACTAGAAATTTTTGAACTGAAATTCACTCAAGGTCTCATAATTGAATATGAGGTGTGCCTTGGTTTTTCATGGTAAGGTGTTGAAGGCTTTACGGGATGGGATCCAATGCTCATTCGATCTATATAACCCACTCATATTAACCGTTATAGATGGACTTTTTATAGTACAGAGCAAAAAGAAAACAATCTTATGTGGTGCTGCCAAAAAAAATGAAATGTGTGAGCGTTCAAGATAGGGTAAAGTCGGGTGATATGGTACCACGGGTTATATGGCACCCTTTCATTCCCAGTTAACAACTTCTTTTCGAAACAAAGAGAACAAAATATCGTTCAGAAATACGTAAGTTCTTCTTGTATCCGTTTAGAATCGGCTACTACGATTCTAAACGGATACAAGAAGAACTTACGTATTTCTGAACGATATTTTGTTCTCTTTGTTTCGAAAAGAAGTTGTTAACTGGGAATGAAAGGGTGCCATATAACCCGTGGTACCATATCATAAAAATATTTATTTAAAACCAAATGAAAAAAAAATTTCAATACCTATTTGAAGCAAAAATGTTTCCTTTTTTTTTTTTTTGTTACTGAAATACGTGTAGCTCCGAAAGTATTTGACGCCAGGTGTTCATATAAACAAAAAAGAGCAGTTAAACGTGACTTCATTTATCTGTTCATTAAAATAACTATAAGCAAACGTGTTTATTCGTGTTAATTGAAGAAGCAGAATTAATGTCAAAAGGGGGATATGGCACCTCGCAACTTCGGGATACATGGCACCTATCGCACCGCTGCCATTTCCTCCGCTCCTATTTCTGCACCAAATGTTCATTAGAAGTTTGCTTAAAAGACCAAAATATCTCAAAAAGAGTATACCAACGCTAGAGATAACGTGAGTACATCAGGACTAAAACATCTCCTTCCATGACGAATCAGGTGAACCTGAAGATTTTAGGGAGACAATTTGTGTAGGCTTATGGCGAGGATAATGCTGTGACAACAAAACCGGATGGATGGTTTATGTGCATAATAGTCACTTTTGGATATGGCCAAAACAACTATAAAAAACAAGAGTGCCATTATCACCCTGCAGCAGTTGCTCAATTTTTTTGCATATCGTTCTTTTTCAATGTTTTTTGGTTTTTCTAAAAATAGAATTGGTTTAAGAATAAAATTAATTTTGTTTAGGATATAATTTTTTTAGATTTTTCAAGTAATAAAGAAAAACAAAAATTAATGCCATATCCCCCGACCTTACCCTAAAGGCGCACTCAACTTTAACTTTTTTTTTTTAACTGTCTTATTTTTGGCTATCACCGAATATATATGTACATATCCGGCTAATGCATTAGACCAATAACTTTTTAATGACAAAAAACAAGAAAAAACAATTGTTTTAGGTCTCTTAACTCATAAACTGTATCTAACCTACCTACTTATTTGGCTATTTACCCCATTGTCATACGCATCTTTACCATGTTAAGCCAAATTATGGCTTTAAACAACTACAAGATCCAGTTCGTACGATACAGTTATATATATTTTTTATTTGGTACAGAAATTGTCATTTAATTGAGGACATTAAGCAATCAGCTGTTACTAATTTTGGCAACTAAAAATAAATTAACAAAATTATTAGAAGATATAATGAAGCACTCATAATATCTTGTTTAAGAGACTACTTTATTAGATTTCTCAAATCGTTTTTATTTCATTGCGAAAATTCTTTGATGTGTGGAAGGACTGAAGGCACGACCGACATGGTATTATGACATTTGCGGTGTTTAAATTTTGTATATTTTCTTTTAAAATTGCATATATATATTTTTGTTTTAACAAAATTCATTTTCTTGTTCGCTTTTCCTTTTTACTTGTTTTTCTTGAAAGCTTATGTTAATATTGTTGTTTGTAGAATTGACTCCAAAAAAATTGAGAATATAATGTATGGTTAATTATTTAGGAGCCGTGGCCTGATGGTTAGTTCGATGGACTGTCATGCCAGAGGTCTAAGGTTCGATCCCCAGCCTCGCCACCTATTTATTTAAAAGAAAAAACGGCTACTGCCTCTTGCGAGGAATCGACAAATCTTCCAAGAGTATCTCCTGTCACAGAAAAGTGCCGCTCGTTAGCCGTTCGGATTCGGCAATAAACTGTAGGTCCCCTCCATTCCTGCAGACACGCACAGGAATGGTTGAGAGTTGTAAGTCACTAGGCCCTAGTTCTTCATGAGCTGTTGTGCCATCAAATTTATTTTTTTAATTATTTAGTGCCAGTTGTACAATCGTGGTTTAAATTTTGATCCGTGGTTCAGAAATTTTAACTCGCCGATTTCGGCGAGTTAACTGAGGTTCAACGATGGTTCAAGGTTCTAATATGCACTAAAAGCCAATTACATGCCTGAACCATCGTTGAACCACAGTTGATCCGCCGAAATTGGTGAGTTAAAATTCCTGAACCACGGATCAAATATTTGTACAACTGGCCCTTAGGATCCATAACATTATGGTTAATTTTACTGCAATTTTTAAGTCATAACTAAATTTGATTATTGGTAAGGCCCATTGTTTTCTCTTACCCACTAGCCAACTCTCTACTCTATACCCTATTATTATTTTTATTCTGTTATTATTATTACTTTACCACTTTTTTAAAGACAAAGAAGACCTATCCTTGTGCAAATGCGCCCCTCACTAAAAAAAAAAATTAACAAATAAAATCAAAGGCGTGTTAAATTTTCCCTGAATTGTTTTTGTTGATTTTCACTATTATTTGGGTAATAAAAAAAAACAACACCCTGTTAAATGAAAGAAAATATTCTATACATGCTGAGTAAGTCACTGAAAATAGGCAAAATAATTGAAATGAGTTTTTGTTTTTTTTTTTTCTTTGTAGGCTACTTTTCTAACCCTACTTTAGGATGGGGTTCGATAAGATCACAAGTTGGGATATTTTAAACCTACATAGACCACCCACTTACACAATTTCTGAACAGTACTTTGTGTATATGTAGCTAAGTGGTATGTAGTTTGAAAAAACACACCTGAAAATAAATTTCAAGGGTTAAAATACCTACATAGACATCAATTCATATAAAGCCTACTCATTGCAACAACAAAAACAGGCTTAATATCCGGTATGATTCTTGATATTGAGGTAGTCCAAGTAAATGTCCAAAGAGTTTTCTATATGTGTATTCAAAAGTAGGAGGCTTTTCTGTACTTAGTCACGCATCCCATTCTTCCTGTAGGAAACCTCTTTATTTTTTCATTTTGTTAAAAAAAGAAAAATATGACCATTCGCTGTAGCGGGACCCAAAGCTAGTTTTCAGTGTCTGGAAAATCTAAATAATCACGTAGGTACAATTTCGTATACCTAATAGGAACAACTTACCTTTGCAATTTTTTTTTCAACATGCAGAGGTGGAAATTTGTCGCCTAGATGTCTGGATACAGTGACTAATGATTATTGGATTTTTTTATATAGGTACTTATGTACCTACTTGCGTGGTTAGGATTTGCTGGTAGCAAGAGGTTTTTGGTTTAGGGTAGGTAGGTTAGGTACCGTAGGATCTTGTGGAGATATTAGTAACCGGACACAAAGATTAATGCGTTGTGAACTGTAAATTAAAGAAATCGAAAAGAAGACAAATCCACGAACAAAATTTTCAAAAAAACAGAATTCTACAATAATTCAGTATTTTGGATTTACAGATATTTGGATATCCAGAATTTTCAAATACAGAATTCTTAAAAATAGAATGTTGGTCGTACAGTTTTTTCAAAAAGAAAATACACAGAATTTTTGTCATGCAGAATTTGGAAATCCAGAAATCTGACCAACTCCTAAACAGTAGTTCCATGGGATATTTTTGTCTTTCCTGTATAATGTTTTAAGTTTGTGGGTTTTTTGTTTTGGTTTTAATATTCGTGCACTCAAAGGGATACGAATACCCTTTCTTGAAATGAACAACACAGTTCTTCGCTTAGGAATATAGAAAATAAATCCTGGTACCTTTCGTTGTTTTTTTTTTTATTAATTTCTCAAAAACTAAAAAAGATTTTTGCATCTGGTTTTTAGTATTTGACGAAAATTGATAAGAGCATTGAATATTAAAAAAAACATCTCAATTCAAACAAGGAAATACGTTTGTGACTCAACCACTCTTCCAGTCTTAACATATGGTTGTCAAACATGGCAAACTCGAAAATAAACTGAAATCCTGTCAAAGGACCATGGAAAGAAAGATTTTGAATTTGAGATTATCTCAACAGATTAATAACAAAAATCTAAGATCCCAAACAAAATTTGAAGATGTTCTTCAGAAAACAAGAAAATTAAAATGGGATTCGGCTGGACACATATTTCGGACATTAGATGATCGATGGACCAAAACAACAACAGACTGGACTCCATTAGATAAGAAAAGAAGTTTAGGAGGACCATTCAAGCGGTGGAGAGACGAAATTCGATCTTTTTGTCCAAACTACTGGAGAGAAGCTTTAGACCGACGAAGGAGGAAGATGAAGGGGGAGGCTTATACTCATCGAACTTTCTAATAAAATTTATGTTAAAAGCTTGAGTAATAATAATTGAATATTAAAAAAAATGGCACTTTATTACGCAGAATTTACCTGGAAAAAAAAAATCAGATTTTTTTTTGAAAAATTTTGACTTTGAAATTTAATTTCTTAAAAACTATTCATTTAAAGAACTTGATTTTATAAAGCAAATAAAAGAATGGAATATTTGCTTTCAAAAAAGCTATAGCACATCATTGTATGTACTTTTGTTAGTTTTAAATAATTTTTTTTATATTTTCTCGAGTTTTTCAAAAATTGCCCCATTCTGCTTCATGGGGGGGAGATAGAATTTTTTGCCAATACAATGTTTTCTAAGAATGCCAACTATGTAAGCCAATGTGGTTTTAACTCTATTCCTTTATATGTTAGGTACTGTAAAAGTACCGAAATGTGAAAATTAGACAAGGACCATGGGCATTTTTGTACAGACTTTGGGCCCACTTTTAACATTGCTCAACAGTGATGAAAATTATGTTAAATTAAAGCTTATAAAGAGTACTTTATTTTATTATATGGCGGCTTAATTGAAAAAAAAATGGTGTTTTGCCATTTAAAATGGAAACAAGATATTTGAAATATGGCGACACTTACTAAAACCTGTTTTGGCTTTTTGAAAGCCAGAAGTTTTTTTCTGTCATTCCTTTTGTAAACAACAACAGCCTTTTAGAACTTTGTATTTAAAATTGTGAAAAAATCAGATATAATTTTTTTGTTTTTCAACATTTTTAAGTTGGAAGTAATTTTTTTCGAAAACTCTAAACAGAAATAAGTTGATTTAAAAAAAGGAATCAAATAACAGACTTATGGCTTTCAAAAAGCCATACACAGTTTTTAGTAAAAGTTGCTATTTTTTTTATTAAATGTTTCCATTTTTAATACTTTTTTTTATAAAATTCACAAAAACGCTATTTACGCAATCGATTTCAATTTAGCCGCCATATAAAAAAATAAAGTACTCTAAATTAGGATTTAAAGTTTTAGTGGGGGCAAAACCCCCATTTATTTGGCTTAATTACAAGCTAATGCTTAGACTAACTTAAAAACTAAGAAACTTATAGCTAAGCTTTGTGGTTAGTGATGAGGTTGATTCAGGAGACGGGATTTTAGGCAAAGGGTGCTTAGGTTAAAATCGAAGTTATTAGTGTATGAGTTAACACTCCGTAGCATCCGAGAGACTGGTTCATTAGAGCCGTAAGATGTACGGTGGGTGGGTATATAAAAGAGAGGGGGATTTCGTATGTTACGAGGATTGGTATTAAAGAGGATAGAGTTGTAAAGAGTAATGCAGTCAACAGAACCTGTAAGTAGTCTATGAATGAAGAGAATTTCATAAATTTTTCTTCGTTCTTCTAGGGAATTTAGGTTTATTAGTTTAAGGCGGTCTTGATAGGGAGGCAGGGTTAAGGGATTATTCCAGGAGAGACCTCAAGAGCGAAACGAAGGAATCGACGTTGGATACTCTCGATTCTAGCGATGTGAATTAGTTGGTAAGGGGACCATACTTGACAGGCGTATTCGAGCAGAGGACGATCAATGGTTATAAAGAGGGATCGGGTCACGTATGGGTTGGAGAATTCCTTGGACCATCGTTTAACGAAGCCAAGTGCAGAGTTGGCTTTAAGATTTATGTCGTCATAATGGGAGATGAAGTTAAGCTCTTGATCACATATTATACCAAGGTCAGGTATCGATTCGACGATAGATAGGTGCTGATTATGAAGAAGATAAGGACAGGGTGAAGATTTGAAATGTTTACGAGAAAAAGTGATCGAATGGCATTTGGTAATATTTAAATCTAAGCAGTTTTTGAGACACCAAACTGAAAAATTATCGAGATCGTGTTGGATGAGAGCAGAATCCTGTGTAGAGGAAATGGTCTTGAAGAATTTGGTATCGTCGGCGTAGAGAGAAATATGCGAATGTTTAATGACCATTTCAATATCGTTAACAGTAAGAATAAAAAGAAGAGGGCCTAAGTGGCTGCCTTGAGGGACTCCAGACGTGGCTAAGAAAGGGCAAGAGGATGTAGATCTAAAGCAGACACTGTAGTAACGGTTTTCCAGATAAGAAGAAATCCATCTCAGTAGAATGGGTTCAAAACCGAGAGTGGATAGTTTGAAAAGTATAAGTCTATGTGAGATTTTATCGAAGGCCTCACTAAAATCGGTGGATATGACATCGACTTCCTTGCCCTGCTCTAAGGCTGATAGGATAAAAGACACAAATTCAACAAGATTAGTGGTTGTTGATCTACCTTTTAGAAAGCCATGTTGTCTAGGGGAGATGAAAGACTTACAGTGAAAGCTTATATGACATACGTTTCATGTTAAAAAATGGGCCCAAAATACCCATGGTCCTTTACCGATCCTCGATTTTTTTTAGAAAAATTACTGAAAACGTTTTACTTTCATAATTAATTCTTAAAGTAATTATTAAGTTATCAAAATTGATTTTTTTTTAGTACATATATTTGAATTTTAAAAAACAGGGTTTTACTCTTATAAAACTTTGATCATACAGAATCTTTAAAAAGAAAGTTTATTTTTGTGTTTTTTTTTTATTGATTTTTCTCATACCAAATAAATTTTGCTCATATACAGAATTTTCTACCTATACCAGTTTTTTATTCAGATTTTTGTGTATAATCAGAATTATGAATTGCAGCAGGTACACATTTTGAAAAAAAAGTAGGTAGGTATTTTTTAAATAGGATTTTGAGCCAGCAGTATTTTAATAAAATTTTATTAGTGCTAAGTATGTTAATTTTTTTATTTTTTTTTTTATTAATTCTTAGTAAGTATTTTACTCTTTTGTTTTTTTATTTCAATACTAACCAGTTATAGAGCCAACTATGAAGAAGCTTGTTGGTTATGCAGTCCTTAAAAACTATTATTGTGTTAAAAGTTTACTTCGATTGTATTTTTTACTTATTTTTATTTAAATTCGAAATTAAGCACTTTTTAAATTTAACAAAATACATTATAAAGTTGAAAAAGTTTTTACCCAAACGATGCGAAACCTTTAATTAAGACTAAAATTACAACGATAAAATGCCTTGAAGCTTTTACTATCAACTGATCTTAATTTAAAAAAAAAAAACCCAAAATGATAAAATTTCACAATGAATATACAAAATCAAGTCTCCTCTACATCTATCTCTCTATATCTTTGACACATTCGCACTCGTATCATCCAAGGTAAATAAATCCAAAAACAAAAAGTATGAGTACCTATGTATACATGAAATAATTGCATTTCCATTAAAAATGTGTATAGCCAAGACTGATATAATAAATTCCAATGGATTAAAACGTTAAAAACCTTTTAACCAACCAACTGAAAAGTGTATAGAAGACACAGAGGGTATGTATGTACTTTTGTACATTAATTTATTCTTGTTGAGTTGGCAAGTCACATCAGATTGATTTATAGATACAAAAACCAACATAAGGGTGGGAGTTATCATCTTTATCATTATCATCATCATCATTATCAACCTGTCATAAGCCTGTAATCTCACTTTTCTTTTTTACGCAAATAGTTTTTGTATTTTTTTTCCTCTGTTTTTTGCAAACACAAAAAAAAATACGTGATTCTGTCATGTTCTTTTGAAATCCTTCAGCTATGGGAATATATGACAGACAGTGTCGTCTGTCGTCTGCAGACATAAACAAAAAAAAATATAAACAAACAATAAAAAATGGTGAAAATGTTGCGAGTTTGTTTTTCTTAAGAATTATAAATGATTGATGTGCGAATAAACCAAAAAATAGCACAATGTTTTTTTTTTTGGTTATCTGACAAATGAAGAGATTTTTTTACATTTTTAGTTGAAGAATTTTAAATACTAGGTTCGGGTAAAATTTGAACTTTAAGGCTTGATAACACTAACGGCCATATTATTCACTCGTTTAATTCAGATTTAAACTTAAATCCTGATGAATTTACATTGAATTTGTATGATTTACATCCAGATTTAAGTTTTAATCTGGATGTATTGAGCGAATAATATGGCCGTAAGTGCAACTAATACCATACCGATACCAGTCTTGCGATACGATACAATATTCTTACACAATCATGATCACTATAACGATGCTAGATGCTCTTGTTTCTTTTATGAAAATATTTTATCTAATTTAAACTGGTATCGGTATGGGCACTATACAGGGTGATTCACATACGGTGTGACAAAAAGCTAGTTTTGGTTGAGAAAAGAAGAAATCATATGCGAGGGGGGGTCTATTTTCCCCCGTTTAGGCGGAAAAAATTAAAAAAAAAAAATCGACTTGAAATAGAAAAAAAATCGGTAAAAAAAACAACGGTAACACTTTTAATAACCTGTTTTTTTTTTTTCAAAGTTAGAAATCCATTATTTTATTTTGTTTTTAGTTCAAACTATTTTAGAGAACAGATTTTAAAAAATTAGTTTTCAAACTCAAAATTTTAAAAAAATAATAAAAAAAAAAAATTTTGTTAAACTAATTTCGTTCAAAATTTTACGTTATTAAGTAGTATTTTTGTGTTTAATATTCGATGCTGCTAACAATTTCTAGTCAAACAGAAAAAATCGGATGCCTAAATATTTTTTAGTTTTTGTAAAAATTAAAAATTAAATTTGATTTCAATTCGTAATTTTTAGACCATTCAATAAAGACAAAAAATCTGCGTTAGGTCGCAAAAAAAAAAGCCCAGGTCTGATTTTTTGTTAAGTTTTTAGGAAATATACGAGAAGTCTAAAACCAATTTTGCGACTTTAAAAAAGATATGCTACGTGCGTGATGCTCGAAAAACCTCAATTTTTTTTTTCATTTTTGGCCTATAACTTTTAAAATATTAATCTTTCAAAAAAACCACATTCTACATTTTTAAAGCATGCAAAATTTACTTTAATTTAAGCCTAACCGCAGCTGTGTAGGTTAAACACATCAAGAAATGCAACATTGATATTTTTACTCAAAAAGTTCGAACACGAAGTTTTAGACACCTTGGGGCCTACGAGGTTGGCTCCAAAGATCCTATTTCCACTAAGTAGTTATTGAAGTAGAACACAAGGAATAGAATTGTCCACAATGAGTGATAGAATAAATTGGAGCACGTGCTCAGAGCAAGTGCTCCATTTAAAAAGCTGAGCAATTGCTATGAAAATGTTTATAGTACAGAATTTTATTCATACATAATGGAGTATATGCCTAAGATTAACTTTGACAGAATCTTTCAAGACACAGATGGTGGGTCATTTTACTTATGAAGTGGAAGTGAGATAGCAAGTTTGCTTTGTTTCAAAAAAATCGATTCTCGAAGGTTGTTCTCTCGATTCTCGAATATTGTATTGCGCTAAATAGGGGAATAGGTCTGTTTGGTATTGGTCCTATGAAGATTTATTTTAAATCTTGATTTGAGGAGATTAAAATTTGTATGGTAAATCACGGGATTTGTGAGGAGATTTGTGGTAAATCTACCTAAATCTCGGTATAGCTAGTGGTCGGCGAAAACGTAGTCAAAATAATATCCACTTATCCACCATTTTTATAAAACGTGTACACATTTTTGTTTGCCACTGTATAGGTCCTTTTGCTATAAATTTAATCGTTTCATAAAACACTGATTTTAACAATGAACACACACAAAGTTAAAAAAAAGACATAAACACAAAATATCCGCAAATTCATTCAGACACACAAAATTTAAATATTCAATTACTCAATGTGTGTCCCATATATTCATCTACATAATGTCTCTGTACTGTCTTGTCATTGCACACGTTTTTACCATTATATTAAATTTATGCAAATTTTTTTACCAACCCAATTCCCTTGATATTCAAAATTTGTAAGAGTATGATTCTCTTACTAAATGTATCAATGGGGATGATATATTTTTAGAAACCAAAACATACGAGTATATAATAAATTGAACTCGTTCGTTAGCAAACGTGATTCAATCATATTTTGTATTTTTTTTTTAGATTTTTTTATTATTTCAATATGATCTCACGTGGAATATGTAAATGTAGTTGAATTACGAAAATCAATGTTTTTGGTATTCATCACAGAGAATCCTAACTGGAGATAAAGAATTTGTGATACATTACATTTGTTTTTTTTTTTTTTTCGAATGCACACATTGTGTTTAGACTTTTAATACTTTAAATTGAGATATTATTTTTCTGAAACCGATGTACCATAAAAGAAATTTTGAGAGCTAAGTGTTAAACGCGGCAATAAGGATATCTGACAGATCTAAATTATAAACTTAAAATATTTGTTTTTATTATTTTTTTTTTAAATAAATGTTTGCTTACATACCATTGGGGTAGGATCTGGCAAAATTGTCGTTTCTTGCACTAAAAATAAAAAATAAATATTATTTCTTTTAAGGAAAATATTAAATTACTAAAATTAGAACTAGAATATTTAAATAAAAAGCATTATACAATATATTAAATATTATAAATATTAACACTGACAAAAATTTATATGGCAGCTGGTCAAAAAAAAATTAATCTAATTTATCACATAAAATTCTCTTTAATTTTTACTTGCGACATTGTACGTATTAAGGACAGTTTTGAATTCGTAATTGAAATCGAGATTTTGATCAAACTTGACATAACAAAGGCGAACAAAAATCGTTCTCGCAAATCTGTCTGTTTGTCTGTCTATCTGCTCAGCTACAGCCTTAAAGGATACATTTGTGGTACCTAGCGGTTTTTTGAATAACTCCCCTGGCATACAGTTTTTTTTAGCACATAAGAAAAAAACGTATTTTGCTTTTTCTAAAAAAAATCAGGGCCCGTATAGCGTTTAAGTGATTTTCATTTTGATGATTGCTCTCTCTATCATTCTAAAGAATAGAGGCAGCTGTCGTCAAAACGACAATCACCTTAGCCGATTCCACTCGAAAACGGGCCAATTGATTTCCATTAACTTTTTTATGAATAATGTTCTAAAAAAAATTAAAAAACAAATATATGTGCACATTCTTAAGTTTTCAAAAATTTTATTTTGGAATTAAAAAAAAAAAAACAGTTTTTCAGTTGAATCATCAAGCTGGTTTTAAAATAATCAAACAGATTTAATAAAATATTTGTACTTAGGTAGGTACATCCAAAATTAACGGTAAATTTAATGCAATATGTTTAAAACCCGTTAAAGAATGTCTTATTTTTTCTCGAAAACGACTTCTACCGACTTTAATTTAAAAATTTCTGAGCTATTTGATCGACCGATTAAAAAAAAATTTAATGTCTCCGATTTTCAATGCCACTAGTTTTTTAATTACAGTTTAGTAAAATAATAAGCCTGGTAAAATTTCAGCCATTTGGATAAATATTTAGAGGTCGCTAATTTCTTTTCTCTATACAAATTGTATGGGAAGTTTTCTTTTGTTTGCTTCTTTATTTTATAACTTTTCAACCGGTAATCGTATACGAAAATGATTGAGACGTATTCTTAAAGGAAATTGAATTTTCTTTAAAAATGTTCCATATTTTTACCTAACTATTGCACTCCTTCTAATGTTATTAAAGGTTAAATTGGATGGTTTATTCCACAATTTTTGAGTTCCCTGAATTTTGTTGTATATATGTTTGAATAAATTCATTTTGTAAAGAAAAACAATTATAACGCAAAGAAAAAAGGTGAAAAATTAACAATTAAAATGACACATTTTTATCGTTATTTGCTGCTCTTAGCAATCAATTTGAAAGATATTTTTCATAAAAATTGACTTGACAAGTAATTGTGTTGTGTTTTTATAAACATTTTGATCTTATAAAATTTATATTTTAGCTAATATTTTCAACAGGGAATCCAAAAAATAACTGTGGAATAAACCATCCATACCTTAACTTTTAATAACTTTGGAAGGAGTGCATTAATTAGGGAAAAGTAAGAGACGATTTTAAAGAATATTTATTTTCCTTTCCCATACAATTTGCATGGAAAAAAGAAATTAGCGATGAGCGACCTCTAAATATTTATCTAAACGGCTGAAATTTTACCCAGGTTTACTATTTCACTAAACCCTAACTAAGAAGAATTTAATTTTTTTGAATCAGTTTTATGTATACTGTGAATGCTTTTTTTTATTAAGGATTTTACAAAATTTCATATGAAAAAAATTATTTTTTTTTATAAGAAGTATATCTAGTTTTTGACGAAGTAATTTCAGGAGTTTTTAATTAATTTATTTCTTAATTTTTAAACAATTTTTTAGTTTAAACTAAAAATACCTTAAATAAAACTAGAACCTTAAACTAAACTAGATTTTTGGCAGGTGGCTTAAAAAAGGCTCCTATAACTAGTTTAAATTCAGATGAATATGTTTATAATACTCAGCCTTAAAAACCACAGTGAAATCGGACATAAGAAGAAGTTCGTATAAACAGTGACTTTTATTTATTGAAACATTTGAACTTACAGTTTTGGAGATTTAATCAAAAATGTAAACCAAAACTAATATCAATTTGTATAAATATCTCCATTGGAAATTGCTATAACAACGCTGTTTTTCTAACTACGGATATAAGGCCGTCAGAAACATAGTGGCCTAACTTACTTTTTACCGAAATCCAGTGCAAGTCCTGGAAGGTCTCATAGCTTCAGTTTTGCCACTGTCCCTCTTACCCTTATAAAAAATATATTTTAATTATTTCAGCGTAAAAAAATGATCTAAAATATTTCAAACGAAAACACTGTTTTATATCCTGATGCAAGACTTATTAAGTCCGGGAAAAAAAAAGATTTAACAGAGGTCCTTGCATTCAAAACTCCAATATAACACAATTTTATACCGCTCTGAGGGACAATTCAGGAATTTTAACTGAAATAGAAGCTATTTGATGTTCTGAGACATGAGGAAGTGAATAATTTACTTTAATTTCTTCATTCAAAAATAAAAAATTCACAATTTAAATAAAAATCGCATTTTTAAATTAACGCTTTTGGCCTATCTTACTGCTTCATTGAATTAAATTTTTTTTTTCCTCAGTGCCAAAGTGGCCTAACTGACTTAAAAATAAGTTTAAACGGTACTTTGAGGGAAAATATGAATTGCAAAGAATTCTGTACTTATTTCTAGACATATCACAAAAAGAAAATCATTAATATCTTACTTCAATTAACAGTTATTACTGTTTCAAAAAGAGCTGTTTTTTGTTTTCGCTCTACTGAAAAAAGAGAAAAAGTCAGTTAGGCCACTCTGCTTCTCACGGCCTCATATAATGTTGGGAGTTAAAATGCAAGTCAGTTTAAATATTTCAATTGATTTAGTTCCTCATTTTGGGTTCAAAAATCAAAGCAATTATGTTTCACAAATAAAATACGTTAAAAAAATGGAAAAAAAAAAAAAAAGAATGGCCATGAAATATTAATATTACAATGAGTAACGTTATTTGTTTTTTTTTTTTTTTTTGTTTTGTTTATTATATAAGCTGGTGATTAGAAAAAAATTATTTACTATAGTGAATTAATTACAAATTGATTTCGTGTATGGCAGCAGCACAGAATTCAAACATTCATATAAATTTATGAATGAATTCAACCGATCTGAGTTTGTATGGTTTCATTGTAAAAAAAAAAAAAAAATTAAAAACCATTAAAATTAGTCATAAAACTTGTTCCACAAGTGTGACTATACGGCCAGTTCATTTATTTTTTTTTTCAATAAATTATACTCTTTACAGAAAATCTGTGGGTTTTTGTCTCAAGCGCTTTTCTGTACCTATAGACACTAGACACTATAATTATTTTTAAAAATTCACAATAAATTAAAACAAGTAGGTAGGTAGGTGTATCTATCTTTGATCTTTCTATTTTGATCAGGGGAGTCTTTCTAATCAATCAATTTAAAATTATTATCTTGAACTTCAAATACCAACTTGTTTCTGTTAATAAATAATAATAATGACACAATTTATAAAGTCAATTGTAATAAGTGGTATTTGCGAAGTTGGATAGCAGAAAAACCCCGCATTATAATGATAAATCGTATATAACTTGGCAACTTTAGAAAAATAAGCTTGAAAATAAATCCAAACAAACCACGATATATGAAAGTTGTAATTTTTCTGTAGAAGACCAAAATTAGACTAATAAACTTCTTAAATGCATTTGAAAAATTATTTTATATTTCGAACAAAATAGAGACTTGGTAGTATATGAAATGGAAGTTACTCTAGACATAATTTTTATAAGCCAGACAGGGCCCTCCGCGTAAGGTTCATTGAATATTTCGTTCTTTTAACGAAAAAAAAAAAACTGTTATAACTGTAATAAAATGACATTTTTCAAGTCTCTTTCATATAAAATAGGCTAGACTAGAGAAATGCCAATTTATAACAGTTAAACAGTTTATCGCCATTAAAAGTAAGTCTGCATTAACGTCCTTGCGCGACGAAACAAAAAACTCTGGGTGTCCAAAGTATGCTCACTATCGTAGGGCCCTGGACTTGCGGGGGGCCTCCTAAAAATTATTATCTTTATAAATAAAATTGTTATAAATTGTCATTTAAGTCTACTTCCTTATAAAAAAAACGGAAAACTATAAGGGACTCAATATAATAAGAAATAAACTGAGAATATGCTCATGAAAATGCAAGCTATTAAATGTTTAATTTATAGCTAATGGAGTATACCTGCTCCGGAAAGTGGAGTTTTAAGCAGGACTTCCATTTCATTTCTACAAATGAATTAAAAGGTGAAAAATTCAAATCCAATTGCATCCCTAGTTCCTTATTTTGAACTAGAAAACTTTTTTAAGAAGGCGAACTGAATTAAGCTCCAGAAGCAAAATATAAATTGCTTCCTATCAAAGGCTTTTTTCCAGATAATACAAATTTGTATCTATTATTATTTTTTTTTTTTTTATAAATCGCTTTCTGCTCATCAATTAAGATATTATATGCAGATTATGTAGATTGAAAAAAAAACTACAACACACTTCAAAGTAAATCTTGAAGACTTCAACATTCGCGTCTATCCATCGTTCATGCGGAAAGAAAAATTGATAAACAAAT
Organism: Epistrophella euchroma; assembly: GCA_947049315.1. Lineage (NCBI taxonomy): Eukaryota > Metazoa > Arthropoda > Insecta > Diptera > Syrphidae > Epistrophella > Epistrophella euchroma. Next base: position 61,025,600 of record OX346248.1, read on the forward strand.
TCATCAAACTGTAGCATCCAAAGATTTGAATGTTTTAAATAAATGCGAATTTCTATATTTTCCTTACGTCATTTTTGAATCAATTATAGTACGCTTTACCTAGTCTATCTAAGGAAATCAAAACCCTCTAGGATGTTGATCATTGAATAAATTAAAGTGCTTTGCGAGAACAATGTTTTTTTTTTTTTTAAACTAGAATTAAGCGATTGTTCACTGTGACCTTAGAGTCTAATTATGTTGGTTTCTTCCTCAAGCGAGGAATCGGGAATTTAGTCATTAAAACAATGACATATTGCCATCATAAAATGTCTAAAAGAGAACTCAAATATATTCAAGCTGTTGTACATTTTCCTACTGCATGCATAGAGAGCGCTCTTCCCTAAAACTAAGCAACTAATTCCAATTGCTCCAACAAGTATGCGCTCATGGTTCCCTTCCTAAATATTATTTTTAAGAGCTAATAAAAGACACGTTAACCACACTGAAAATTTTAAGTGTGGTGTAATAAAAGCGACTTAATAAAAAAAAAACGATTTTCTTATTTTTTTTTCTCCACAGCATTGCTTGAACCTAATAACGAATATTTTATTTCCTATATAAGATGAAATCATATTATTATAGGTATCTATCCGAATAAACTCTATTTTCAGAAATTTTATATCTTCTGGATTATTATTATTATTATAGCCTTTTTGCCATTCCTCGACATTATGACGCATTTTTATTGATTTCTTTTTTTTTTTTTTTCCGACAACAAATTCAAAAATTTTTTTATAACATGGATCTCATAACATGGATCAAACACAGTGTGCGTTCTTGTTATTAATTTCGAAAACATAAAAAAATAAAATTAGCGTGTAGGATACGAGCGAAACAGGACGACGAGGTAAAGCCTTGAGGATTTAATATTAATTTAACAACTCCCACATTTTGCTTTGATAAATTTCTTACTAATCAAAACAAAACATCACTCACTCACTCAGCAGAAGATGCGTGAATTCGGAATTTTGTTTAACTGAATCCCTTAAGCAATTATAGGCATTTTGAGAAAAGGTCAGAGATAAAAAAAAAAACAACAACTTATAAAGTTTAGGTTGCTTCAAAAAACTTCCAAGAAATCTCAGAATAAAAAGTCAAACAATAACCTGCTTTTCCAATTTTACAGAGTTAAATAATAAAAATTAATACATATTTGAGTTGACTTAGAAAAGAACAATGAGTATTATATGGTTTGACAAGATTTTTTACATTCCAGGAATACAAAATAAGCTAAAGTTTTGTTTAAAAATTTTGGTTGCTGGTGAAAGCAGTAATACTAATTTTTTTTTATTTTTTCTTCTCAGGAATTGAATATTCTCTTTACAGGTAAATATTGAAATGTTTCAAGTTTTTTTTTTTTTTTTTTAAATGAAAGGTTTTTTAAACAAAAAGTTTAGCAGAAATCAGGAAATTGCTTGTATTGTATTCTAAGAGGGAAGTTTATTGAAAGAAGTTTTCGAATTCGAAAAGAACCGAAAGAATTAGAAATTATAATACATTGAATATTAAGTAGAGGGTTGGAATATCAGTCATGTTTTTTTTATTCCGTCCAAGGCCAAGGAAATCCATTTCTTTAATTTTTTTTTTTTTGGAAAAAATAATTTTACAGAAGATGTTCATCTGTGAACCAATCTGTCTCTATTAAAAACACTTGAAATGAGTTCTAAATCCTCAGTTAAAGCAGGACATTGGCAGAGAAAATTAACAGGTTTTTCTCCTGCTGGTCCGTGCAACAACGCCAGTTAAACCTTCCCAATTTCGTCTTCTGCTCTCCAATTGGCAAGTGTGTGGAGTGAAGAGTGAGGAATGAGGATCGAAAGAAGAGTGAAGAGTGAGGAGTGGTAAGTAATGAGTGAAGCGTTAAGGAGTGAGGAGCGAGGAGTGTGGAATGTAAAGTGCGGATTGCGAATTTGCCTCGCACGAAACCAGAGTTATGGTTTAAATTCGATCACGTTAGTTTTTTTTTGATAATATTTGTATAATTTAGATCCGTCAAGCTGGATCCACCACAACGGAAGTTCAAAAATCTAACTATGCAGAAATTAGGGGCTAATTTGGGGCTAATTTAGTACTCCAATGCCGAAAGAGCCCCAAATTCTCTTCACCCTAAAACTTGTGGTGGACTCAACTTGACGTCAAGCTGGGTCCACGACACCTCCCAATAAAATTTCAAAAATCTAATGATGCAGGTACATATTAGGGGCTAATTTATAGTATCCCAATTCCGAAGGAGCCCCAAATTCCCTTCACCGTTCAGAGGGCAAAAACTGATTTGATGACGTCATTATGCCGTCAAACTGGTTCCACCACAACGGGAATTCAAAAATCTAATGATGCAAAAATTAGGGGCTAATTTAGTACCCTAATCCCGAAGGAGCCCCAAATTCCCTTCACCCTTTAGAGATCAAAAACTAATTTGATGATGTCATTCAATAAGTTTTTGCCTTCTAAAAGGTGAAGAGAATTTGGGGCTCCTTTGGGATTGGGGTACTAAATTAGCCCCTAATTTCTGCATCATTAGATTTTTGAATTTCCGTTGTGGTGGACCCAGCCTGACGGACCTGTATATAATTTATTTATTGAAAAAAAAAAAAAAAATATGAAAGACTCTGTGCTCAGATGTGCAATCGTGGTTTAATTAAAGCGAATTAACTGAGGTTCATCAGGCATGTAATTGGCTATTAGCACATACATACTTGAACTTTGAAAAATCCGCTAAAATAAGCGAGTTAAAATTGCCGACCCAGGGATTAAATATTAAACCACGTTTGCACAATTCGCCCTCTAAGTTAAGTGTTTAACCTAAAAACCCATAACATTTACATCGATTGTAATAATAATTCAATGATCTCAGAGTAGATAAACCTTTAGAAAATAAATTTACGTGCCCCAAGATAACACAATGATTTTTAAATAAATTTCTCTTTAAGAAGAAGCATGAGAATATCGACAAAATTAAGGTTTACCAATAAATGGTGTGGGTTGTAGTTGCTTTCAAAATATTTTCAAGGAAATACATACTTAAATTTATTTTAATATGAAACATGATTTCTTAGAAATATTTCACGGTTAATTTTGCGTCATAATGCAAGGTAAACCAAGCTGAAATAATTTTAAACAAATAGGTACTGTAGTACAGTCATCATATTTCGTGGAATTTCTTAAAATATACACTAAATCTCAATTTTATTTTTTTTAATTATAAATTTGTATCTTTTGAGAAAATAGAAAAAAAAAGGTGGACAAAATATTCGGCAGCCCTGTTTAATAGTAAACTAGTCATTTCTTTGTTTAAAATAAAATTTACTCAAATAAAAATGATTGGAAGAACAATATGGCGTAAATATGAACATAACATTTATCTCTAAACGACAACACCTTTCAGCTTTCATGATAAAACTCATTGTCATTGAGTTGCTGTTTTTTTGTTTTTTTTTTTTTCTTAATGTTACCATATTTTCATACTAAGCTTTAAAAATTTTCCATTGACTGTTCACATTTTCTGTTATTGTTTTCAGTTTTTTTTTTCTTTTTTTGAAATTATTTACTTTATCTTGTTTATTAATTTTTGTTTACGGATTTATGCTGTCAGAGAGAGCTAAAATATTTTCCGCCTAGACAAATTAATATAAATCAATATATCTTTGCCTATGTTTGTGAGTCAGTGTTAATTATAAGCTGCCTTAAAATCTATAATTCGCGCTAAAGTCAATAACAAAACTTTTGGTCGAAGTATCATTGCAAAATCCAGTAAAGAATAAATCGACAAAAAAGTTTAAGAATAAAAATAAGTTTGTTGTCGTTCATACAGACACTAAAAATTTTCATTGCGAAAATAATAACCATAAAGATTAAAATAAAAGAAAGTAGTAAATTCCAGAAGTGCCTACATATACAGTACATACGACCGACGGCGACGTACCTACCTAAACAAATACCAAATGTACGTTGTGTTTAATGATTTGTTTTCATAAATCATTTTATCTCCTAAATAAATTACCTAAATCTTTTTTCTATAGTCAATCGGTTATTTTGTTTTGTTTTACTTTAAGACTTAGTAGATTTCCATTATTTATAGGCATATTGACATGAGCTCATTTGTTAACGTTTACGTCTATAAACTTAAACATTTGATTGAATATCTATTTTTGTTATGATTTTTCGTCAAAATATAGTTAGAATATGGAGATAAATTTAATTCTGTTGTAGTTTCAGAAAAAACATTAAAAAAAAAAAAAAAAACTAAAATTGAAAAACTTTTTGTTTAAACTTTCTATGGAAGGGAAGAAGTTGAAGGATTTAAGGGTTCTAAGCTGGATCTGTCACTTGGATTTATTGGAAATCTATTTTCGCTCATGTAGCGAAATGTTACCAAGGCCCAATTTTTCAGTGCGAGATTAGAGTTAAACACGAATTTAAGTCCAAAATTTGGTGAGTTAACTTTGGATTTACTGAATAGAAGGTCCGTCAAGTTGGGTCCCTCACAACGGATATTCAAAAATCTAACTATGCAGGAATTAGGGACTAATTTCGGGCTAATTTAGTACCCCAATCCCGAAGGAGTTCCAAATTCCATTCACCCTTTAGAGGGCAAAACTGATATTATGACGTCATCAAATAAGTGTTTGCCTTCTAAACGGTGAAGGTAATTTGGGGCTCCTTCGGGATTGGGGTACTAAATTAATTCCTGCATCATTAGATTTTTGAAATTGTGTATTGGGAGATGTGGTGGACCCCAGCTTGACATCACTGAGTCCACCAAAGTTTTAGGGTGAAGGGAATTTGGGGACATTTTGGGATTGGAGTACATTTTAGGCTTAAGTTTTGCCTAAACCAACAGGCTTCTCTAGTAAGTAAACTCAATCCTTAGCTAATTCCCCTGCACTTCTGCAAGCTACCTCCGGCCAGGTCCTCCTCTTATGCATTGTTCCGGCTGGTAAAAGTATTTTTGTCAATTCTCTGTACAAAAGTTTTTGGAAATTTGATTTTCTACAATTTAGATTTTTTGATTTTTTTCAAATCACTTTTTAAAACTTGTTGACGCTAAGGTAAAATTTTTAGTGAATTCGGTTCAGTAATTTTTGAACAAGCTAATTTCGAAATAAAAGAGTAGATCAAGAGAAGAGAGCATGATAAAAGTAGTACAAAATATAATTTGCAATAACTTTTACCAAATGCAGTTTTAGTCTCAAGCTCAAAATTACTTAAAATTATCTAAAATGCCAAATGGCGCCCAACGAAAATGGGTACACCCGAAATATAATTTAAACTCCTTGTGACCCCCTACTAACTTACCTATTTAATTTTAATTTTTCCATATTAACATTCCAGCTGGACCTAGGTTACCAGAAGAATTTTAATTACAGTACTGATATGTTTGAACTCGTATAACGTATTCAAATAGTGAAAATTTGCAACAATGCAAAAACGTAATGAAGTATTTCATCAAAAGAATGACTCTTTGTAGGCAAAGCTGAGGCGGACAATTGGAAGACATTGGCGCAAAATTTTAAACAACCTGATGTTAAGGTATTAACATGATATACTACAACTACTAAAATGTTCTAAACCAATTTCCTCAATAAAATCCAACTGAACACGACTAAAAAAGTCACAGATCACACCATTTTCACATAAGTAATTGTCAAAGTGACATTTGAAGTTAGTATGATACTAAAAAGATAAAACAGCCATTTTGATATTTTAACTTTAGTAAAATGTTAAAAAGATAATACGATTCTTATTCTTTTTAAATATGGAAAATTCTCTTTTTAACCTAGCATTATATTAAAATTGCTTTAACATCATACTAAACCGTTTAAAATTTTGCGCCATTGTATCCCATAATTAACCTCAGAGGGGAAAGAATCATCTGGCAGAGTTTTTCATTTCAAAAAGATCATTTCGCAGTTTCTTGATTTGCAATTTAGTTATTTCGCATTTAAAGGTTTGGAAATTTTTGTTTTGCAAATTCATATTTTGCTAAGTTACTGTTTCGCAAAATCATCATTTTGAAAATTTAATAAGTATCAAAATTTTTCGCAAACTATTGATTTTCATTTCACACGAAATAAGTTCTTGCAAAACAACAAAATGCCACCTGCGTTTTGCGGGTTTATTCAAAAACAAAACGAACATTTGTGAAGAAAAACTATTGCGAGTTGATTAAAATTCATTTTGATTATTGCAAAGTAAGATCTGCGAAACAATTTTCGTTGAAATGGCCGGCACCCACCTCCAGAGTTTATAAAAATTAATTTGGTTGCACAGCAGACAAAGTAAAGTGACTTTCAACTTTTCCTGTGTGTGTCTGCAGGAGTGGAAAGGACTTACAGTTTATTGCCGAATCTGAAAGGCTAAGGTGAGCAGCACTTTTCTATGACAAGAGGTACTCTTGGAGGATTTGTCACTTCCTCGTAGCCATGAAAAACATTTTTGTTGTTAATTGGAAGAGGCTGGGATTCGAACCCAGACCTCTAGCGTGACAGTCCAACGCACTAACCATTACGCCACGGGCTCCTACTCAGAGTTTATACTTAAGATACAAATGGGAAGCTATCAACACTTTTCATAAAAATTATGGTTTTCTTTTTATTGATTTAAAACCTATTGTCAGATGACCAAAAACTACAATTCCGAAAGCGCTAGCACTTACTAATCTTAAAATTTAACATTTCATTGAAAATTTGTATTTATAATTTTCCGTTGTGCTGTAATACGATAGACTAAAAAATTGATAAAAACAATAAGGCAACTTTTTGTTGCTAGCCCCAGCAACTTTTTGTTGCTCCCAATCCAATAACATTAGCTTATATGAGAGAGCGCCCACTAGGCAACTTTTAGTTGCGCGCCAACTTTTTGTTGCTTGGAGTTGCTCGCGGAACTTTTTTCCCGGCAACTATTTGTTGCTTACCCTCGCCCACTAGGCGATTTCCGAGCAACTTCCAGCAACTTTTGGGAATTTTTCAGTTTTTGCCAAATCAGAGGCTTTTAACCCGAAAAACAAAGTATTATTATCACACGAACGAATTTTGTATCGTCACTGATCCAAAATACAAGGTCCATTTAACATTTCAATTAAAACTACTGAACCCAAAAGTTGCTCGGAAATTGCCTAGTGAGCGATGGCAAGCAACTTCGAGCAACTTTTAGTTGCGCATGGGCCTAAAGCATTATTGTAAAGTTAAATTTGTATCACTAACGAAATCGATACTACGCCACACCTAAGAATTGAGTGGTCAGATAGGTTATTTAATGTTGTTAGGCTTTTGTGTGCAAGTTTTTGTGACAAAACTCGCACACAAGTCTTACAACCTCCAAACAAACCGCATCGAACGCATATAATTTTAGTTTAAATTCAAAAACAATTTCTTTAATGGAGAAGGAGGAGCTTCCCCGAAGTTAAACATTGGCAAAGTCAATAATTGATATATCCAATAATTTGTATTTGTATTCAAGAGATAAGTAGGTTTTTCTGATCATATCCAGTTATGAATACCTATTATTTACCTTTCCCGTATTTAAATTGATTTTTTTAAAGTGCAAAAAATTAAAACGTACAAAAAATATCAATCAATGTGGTGTTGTTAATAGAATTATCAGTTTGCAATGTTTGTCGAATTGATTAGTGCGCTATATGCATACCGTGTCATATACTTAAATGTGTCAAAAGCATTGGAAGAACCTTAACTATTTATACATACATGTATATTGTACACATTTTTTTTTTTTTTTTTGCACAAAAACAACAACTACAAAAAACAAAGGTGGTTTAAAAAAAAACAATAGTTATTCACTTAAGCCGGCATAAATCAACAAGTGTCATTCAAAATTGTTCATGGGCACAGTAGATAACATGCTGGCTCAAAGCCAGTAAATTACTTTAAATTACACAGCATTAGTATGATAAATGGATAGCATATTTAAACAACTACTAGGTAATAAAAAACGTTATAACGTAAATGAAAAATTACAAGAAATTCCCCCAGTTATATAAATATTACCTACAGCTTACGAAAATGAGATAAAAAATGCACAAATTTAAAAAAAAAATTCGGACCGAGCTCAATGTTGGTTAAAAAATTTATTTTTATGTCCTTAGCATTTTTAAACCTACTCTAAGGGTTTGTTTCACGATGTCTGATTAAAGTTTCAATTAAGCTAATCATAGAGCTTATTCTCCAATTAACAACTTCAGTTACGTTTCATAATAACTGAATAAGTCTAAGTGGCAGTTAAAGTTCTAAATATTTTACTGGCCAGTTATAGTGCTGATTAAAAAATTAAACTGGCAAATAACATATTTAAAGCTGTCAGCGCGACTCATACAACAAACCTACATAAATAAAATAATTGGAAGATTTTATGCGACCTTTAGTCCAAATGCGTTTCGCCCAGGCACGACAGTTGGGCTCATCAGTTAGATGCTGTCGTACCTTTCTAGACGCAATATTTTGGTCGATGGCTACCGACTCTTAATAAAATCTACAGCGCATACACACTGCAAATTGTATTATTCTAGGGGAACATGGTTATATTCTTGCACCTAGAAAATATGTTGTTGTTGTATACCCGTGGTCTGGCTAATGTATTAAGAAGAGGAATAACAAAAATAAAAGAAAAATATTTTTGTTGTTGTTTAGTGGACTATATTGAATTAAATTCAATTGGAAGATTTTATGCGACCTTTAGTCCAAATGCGTTTCGCCCAGGCACGACAGTTGGGCTCATCAGTTAGATGCTGTCGTACCTTTCTAGACGCAATATTTTGGTCGATGGCTACCGACTCTTAATAAAATCTACAGCGCATACACACTGCAAATTGTATTATTCTAGGGGAACATGGTTATATTCTTGCACCTAGAAAATATGTTGTTGTTGTATACCCGTGGTCTGGTTTCGCCTGGGCGAAACGCATTTGGACTAAAGGTCGCATAAAATCTTCCAATTGAATTTAATTCAATATAGTCCACTAAACAACAACAAAAATATTTTTCTTTTATTTTTGTTATTCCTCTTCTTAATACATTAGCCAGACCACGGGTATACAACAACAACATATTTTCTAGGTGCAAGAATATAACCATGTTCCCCTAGAATAATACAATTTGCAGTGTGTATGCGCTGTAGATTTTATTAAGAGTCGGTAGCCATCGACCAAAATATTGCGTCTAGAAAGGTACGACAGCATCTAACTGATGAGCCCAACTGTCGTGCCTGGGCGAAACGCATTTGGACTAAAGGTCGCATAAAATCTTCCAATTGAATTTAATTCAATATAGTCCACTAAACAACAACAAAAATATTTTTCTTTTATTTTTGTTATTCCTCTTCTTAATAAATAAAATAATCTGAATTAATGCCGAAGATTTGTGTGACGGAGGCGTTATGTATGACCCATTACTTAGAGATTCATGACAAAAATACCTTCCACTAACACCGCAAAAATGCACTTTCAAGTTGCAAAAAAAAAAAAATAGTATTTTAAACCGCTCTCTATTTTGTCTGCATATAAATTTCAAACTTAATTCCGGTGACTTGCAGCTATAGCCGTTTTGAAAACTTGCATGGCAGTCAAGTGATTAGAGGGGAGTACCTATTTTGTGTTTGTGGGGAGTACGCAGAAAAAAAAAAAAAAAAAAACAAACTCTTACACTTGCGTTTTGTGAATTCCAATTTGTATTTACAAAAAATAACAAGCCAATAGAGATAGAGAGAGAATTGACAGTAGATACATTGGCCACCTTCAGAATTAACTAAGATAGCTTTTTTTAATTGGATACTGGAGTATCCATGTTTGCTTCTCAACTACTAAAATTGACATTGACATTTAGTTCAGTCAGACTTATAAGAAAAATACATTTAGGCCATTTAAGGATTGAACACATCAGATGGAATCGGAGATGCCATCATTAATTCTACTTCCACAAATATTAATGAATTTTTGTAAAAGTTTTGGATATTTTTGAGGAGAGTACATTTATAGTGAAGGGAGTAAGGGAGTACAGTGAATGCCAGGGGAGTGGAAATACTACCTTAGTTCTCACTTTGGCAGCCCTGGTTGTTACCAGCCATCGGTCTACAAAGTTGACATTTCAAAATTCACAATTTGAGAATAAAGTATTTAACTTGCGGGTAATTTAACTGTGGGATATTTAGTATGAGAAAATCGCGCGTTAACGTAAAAGTACAAAAGGGCACATTTAGCTCCCCCTCCCCCCCCTTCTCAAGTATGAAGCTCTTGTCCCTGGGCTCGGGACTTAAAGTATGTTGTACCTGGGGTCACCCTTACCACTCAAAAATATAAACCATCAAAACTAGATTGTTTCGGCATTCATTTTTCCTTCTTTCTATATTTGATATAAGCTTGCATATTTTATTGTGTTCTATATTCAGAGCTTTATCACCTTTTTTTTCTAGCGTAAAAGTGTCATAAAAGTCAATTTATTAGTTAAAGCTTCGATACCGTATGATAGACATCAGTTAGACTGAATGAAAAACTCGGTTTCACATCTATAAAATGAAGATGAATTAGCATCAATCAATTAACCTTCATAGTTGATATAGTTTTCCGACAATTGTTATCCAAGCACATTGACCCTTTTTTACTCTTGTGCAAAAAATAGCGAACACCCTGAACTGGAGGCTTCAATAGGAAAAAAAGGGGCCAAGCATCATCACTCTAACAAGTAGAGATAACAATTTGAATATGATTGTCGCTTGTCCCACTCGTATCTATATTGCACACTCTCATTTTTTATTAACAAAAATAAGTCACTACAAGTGGTGCAGCATACCATAGTAATACATGCGGAAGTGGCGTGAATCTGTTTGTTTTTTTTTATTTTATTTTTATTTGTATCAAATCAGCGCCTTTCCTACACCTACACCTCTACAAATTCCAGAATCAGAATACCACCAAAGACCAAAAATGTTGTATGTTCCTTATGAATGTACCCTAAATGATTGTTTTATTTTTTAATACAAAAGAATCAACAATCAGAATCACATATTGACGTGTAGTTGTTCAGAAAGAAAAACAAATTAAATAAATAATCATATTAATTAATGAGCTTTTAATTGAGTGATTTGTTTTTGTATAAAATTTTTGTTGCTGCCAGTTTACAATATAATTCAATTTGTTTGTAGTAATCTCAGACTCAGGAATTACATTTTTGTAGTTTTGCATTTGTATAATTTTTGTTCTGCAAAAATAAAATTATCAAAATTCATTTAAAGATCAAAATTAAAAAAAAAAAAACTTTCATATTTGGAATTTTACTAGCTTAGCTTTCAATCTATAGCGACAGGTCGATTTTGACAGTCTGTGTGTTGTTTTGGTGGCGTCTGTCAATTCTGTTGTTTATTATTCAGTCAATGATGCCAAATCATCATGGCACGCTACAGAATTGATCTGCATGTCCAAATGATAAAACTTTATTTTCAAAACGAGTATTTAAATGAAAACGACTATTTTACGGCAGACGTGGTGGCCCTTCAAAGCAAAATACGGCTAAAGGTCCGTTTACTTAAATCTTTCCTGATAACAGTCCCAGGTTATTTTAAGGCAAGGCGCTCACTGAAATGGCGACGAAGTGAAGTGGTAGTGGCGTGGTGAATAAGTAGCCGGTGGAATAGGTAAAACATATGTAATTAAATGAAAACACGCCCATCAAAGTGGAGTGGCGGTGGCATTTTATTTTGCAGGTGGTGTAGTGCCAGTCTGTTGCCACATATCTCAAACATGTTTAATTTTCAAGTGGCAAGCGAGTGGTTACGAAGTGGAATTTCGTACTTCATACGATAGTATGCTTGTGATTATTGACTTATAGACCGAGAGCTGGTGAACGTATTTTACCAGCGAAGTGCGCGTTAAATCACTTTCATATCACTTCGCCGCCACTCCATCGCCAAGCCACTTGTTCACCACTCCAGTGCCAGTCGCTAATCCTTCACCACTCTACTTCGTCAACTCTTCAGTGAACGCCTTGCCTAAGGACGCCATATGTCACTGAAACACTGAATTTTTTTCAATATTGGCAATATATAGTGTGTTTTGGGAATTTAACTGCAGGTTAAATTTTTGAAATAAAAAAATAAAATAATTTCAATGAAAAATTATTAAACACTCCAGTACCGTTCTAATTGAAATTTTTTAACCTTAACAAATTTTATCTAATCCTACAAAAACTTGTAACGAAATCTTTGTAAGTTCCAAAGTTTTGAGTTTTACAAAGAATAAAGTTATATTTGTACTCAAGTGCGTTGCGTTTGTCGGTCTTCTTTGTATAATGTGTTTTATATGCTCAAAAACTACTCTAAACGGTTTTGTTGAAATATACAAATTATCTTTTCACTCGACTCATAGTTCGAAGAAGTTGAGTGTTTCATTCACTGCCCCCGCCCTTTTTCCCCAACCGTTATTGCTCCCCGAAAAATTATTAAACTTAATTTGAAAGCAGAATTCTGAAAAAAAAAAAAAAAAAAAAAAACAATTTTGACCCAGGCAGTTGTAACTTTTCCCAACCCAAGTTCTTCAGAGTTCTTCGAAGAACCACATTCAATAAAAACTTATTATTATAGCTGGATAATGAATTTAACTGGACAGACAATCTATACTGATGTTTTTTTTTTTTATTTATTGAGTTTTTGCAGTTTCTGGCGAAACAGGTATAAAATACAAGTGGGTGATAATGTTGTTGTAGGAAAGTCAAATAGGAAGAGATTTGTATAATAAATTTATATTTGCACGCGTCTTGTATTATAATTTGCATATTACTTTATTATGCTGATCGATTTATGTTTTCTTAAGAATTTTAACTTGTATTTTGCTTAGGAAGAAACTCTTACGTTCTTGGAAGGTCGTTGTGAATTGATGGATAAATATGTAGTCACTTCATTTATTTGTAATTATAAATTCTTTATCAATGGAGTATTTTTTTATGCTGAAACTTTATTTACATGAAGAAGAATAAATTAATAAAATGCTGAAGCGTAATGTCTTATTTATGAAGTCTGAAAAGGTCAGACATATACATAAATGATGAAGCATACATATGTTTCTACCTATGGATATGAAAAAAAAACAAATGTTTTGTTTTAGTGGAACTTCTTGTGTAGGCTGGTAATGGATGAATGCTGCTTCGTTCAGAATATAATGATTGAGAAAATTCGTAAAAATGATATACAGGGTGATTCACCTTAGGTGTGACAAAAAAAAAAAACCTAGAGCATGTAGGTTGAATCAAGACAACAAAGAAATTGTATGATAAGATTGGGGGGGGGGGTATTTCCCCCGTTTAGGCGGGAGAAGCAATTTTCTAAAAAATCGACTTAAAATAGAAAAAAAATATTAAAAACCAACGACAACACTTACAATGTCATACTATACTTTTTTGTAAGCCAAAAATCAATTCTTTTACTTTGTTTTTAATTCCAGTTTCTAGAAAGAAAAGTTTTTGAAAAATTAATTTTCAAACTCAAAATTTTGAAAAAAAAAACAATAAAACAATGACAAAACTGTGTTCAAACTATTTTTTTTTTTTTAAATTTGGTGTTTATTAGGTAGTATTTTTGTTTTTAATATTCGATGATCCTTTTAATTTCCAGTTAAATACTAAAAACCGGATGCCTAATATTTTTTTTAGTCAACTTTTCTACTAAATCTTTAGCGCAACGAAATAACCGATAGAAGTCAAATTTAAGAAAAACTTACTTTTGTTATTTTCAATTTTCTCAAAAACTAGAATACATTTTAACATCTGGTTTTTAGTGTTTGTATTAAAATTGATGGGAGCATTGAATATTAAGCACAAAAATATTACTTAATAATTGTTAGTAAATAAAAAAACTTCTTATTCTCATGCAAGAAATAATATATTTTTATTATTATTTACTAACAATTAAATAACTCATGCAAAAAGTTCAAACGTACTTTTTTACGTGTATACAATTACTTAGGCCCATTTGCTGAAACGAAACTTAAGTATTTAAGTTCAACATTAGGGCTTATGTGACAGTTTACGATGAGTGAGGAAAAAGTAGAACATAAGCGTTTAAGGGCCACTTGCACAGAAGTTTTTTTGACAGCAGTAACTCCAGATTTATAAATGACTGATTTAAATCAAATCATGTTGTAGCAAAATATTTTTTCTCTATCTCAGTTTAAAAAGTTATCTTCTCCTCGTTCTCTGGATAAATATTTAAACTCTAAATAGCTCCAACGTCAAATTTTAGAATTTCTTACGAGAAAGCAAGTCAAAGCGTTAGAGTTTGTTTATTTTTCAATGTGTTATGTGTTTGTTGTGTTAGTGATTCTGAAAAAATATACTTATCCGCTTGTTATTTATTTTCGTTCGTGCAACATGAAAATGAGAAGTTTTTATTTATTTATTTATTTATTTAAAGTGGAATAGTTATCCTCAGTTTATATCTTTATTCGTTCGTTCTGTGCAAGTGGCCCTAAGTTGAACATAAATATTTAAGATTCGTTTCAGAAAATGGCCCTTAATAACATAAAAATTTTGAAAAAATTAGTTCGAACACATTTTTTTGATTTTTTTTTTTCAAAAATTTAAGTTTGAAAATTAGTTTTTGACTAAAATAACTTACAAAATTTAAAGAAGAGGCTTTAGGCCTTTCAAAATGGTATAGCATGCTATTGTAATAGTGACCGTAGTTTTTTTTTTAATATTTTTTCTTCTGTTCCAAGTAATTTTTTTTTTTAGAAAATTCCCTCTCCCGTTATTTTTAATTTTCTCAAAAATGAAGTCACTTGAGCATTTTTTTCAGTATTTGACTTGGAATTGATAGAAGCATCGAATTATAAAAACTAAACTATTACTCAATAAAGTAAAATTTTGAAAAAAAAAAAAGAATTAGTTTAAATACAATTTTTTTCATTATTTTTTCCAAATTTTGAGTTTGAATATTAATTTTTCAATAACTTTTCTTTCTAGGAACAAAGTAAAAGAATTGATTTTTGGCTTAAAAAAAAGTATAGCATATGATATTGTAAGTATTTCCATTGTTTTTTAATAATTTTTTTTTTATTTCAAGTCGAATTTAAAAAAAAAAATCACCTCCGCCTAACCGAGGGGAAATAGACCCCCATCAAATACGATTTTTTTATTGCCTTTGTTTGTTTTTTTTTTTGGGGAAAATATAAAATAATCTAAACCTAAAATGATATGAAAGAATTATTCTACGATGTCACACTTGTTTAAAGATTTAGTCGGTAGGAATTGATATGTTTTTCTAGACACCAAATCATACCTCGATGCGGCAAGTCGGAGTAGAGATTTCGGGTTAGTGATATTTTAAATTAGTTATGAAGTAAAAAGGTTATTAAAAATAGAATTTTCCTAATAACAGAAATAATTTGGACAGTTTTCAAAATAGGACAAGGGCTTTCTACTCCCATTTGAGTTCTAAACACTCATAGTTCATAAGACCAAATCGTAAAGTATTTCAGAAAAAAAAAAGATTTTTGGGAACGAATTTGTATTGAGCAATTTTTTTTGGTAAACGCAAATATCATAGACCTGAGATCTTACAGCAATGAGGGTGTACGAAGTACACATCTGTTTTTAGGCATTTATTTCAAGGTTCTATTGAAACCTTTACTTTGTACGTTGAACTTGCTTTTAGCAAGTAAAATTCTTTCATAAATCAAAGTAATAATGCAATAAACTCTTTCGTATATCAATCATTTTTTTTTGTTGATATCACCAATTAAAAACAAAGGTACATACCTAGCACAGAAGTTTATGCCTAATCATGGTCATTCATTGATACTGTGATACTTCAAAATCCATAGTCTGTCTCATTCCAAAACTGTGTATTAGAAAAAATGATATCTTCATTGTTTACTAATTTTTCATTAAATTGAAATTGATGTCACAGATTTTTTTTTTTTAGATCAAATCTCAAGATTTGTATTCCAAAATGAAAAATATTTAATTTTGAGCACTGACTCAATTTTTAAACTTACTGCCTAAAGTTTTTGATTGATTTATTTTTCCGGTAAATTCTATAATTAACACACTTTGGAATTTTTAGTCACATATACATAATATATTCAAAGTCCCTTAAAAAATAAAATAAATAAATTTGATGGCACAACAGCTCATGAAGAACTAGGGCCTAGTGACTTACAACTCTCAACCATTCCTGTGTGCGTGTCTGCAGGAATGGAGGGGACCTACAGTTTATTGCCGAATCCGAACGGCTAATGAGCGGCACTTTTCTGTGACAGGAGATACTCTTGGATGATTTGTCAATTCCTCGCAAGAGGCAGTAGCCGTTTTTTCTTTTAAATAAATAGGTGGCGAGGCTGGGGATCGAACCTTAGACCTCCGGCATGACAGTCCATCGCACTAACCATCACGCCACGGCTACTACAAAGTCCCTTAAGTTCTCTTAATTAATTAAAAAAAAAAATCATATTTTAATGATCACATGAGCATACATACATACAATAGCCCCCACCTATGACATACTGTCAATGTCAAGAACAGAAATTCCAACAAAAATTGAATCTTTTGGTTTATATGTAACTTTATAATATAGTATGTAATTAGTTGTTGAAATTCAAAAGGTCAAAAAAACACACAAACATAATTCGCATTGCTAACATTTTAATTAAAAACAGATTTTTTTCGTCGTTCACCACATCACATCACATCGCATTGGTCGATTGCCGCGAGTCAAACTATATAATTATTGTTTTACTCTGTCGCGGTGCTATGGGGCGTATGAGTGCTTTTTTTTCTTCTTAGTCTCATTTTTGTTTTTCTCTAATTAGTTTCGCCATTAAATTCGAACCGAACTCACGCATGTTTTAGCAATAATTTTCGTTTTAATTTTTAATTTTATCTTTGGCTTTTATAATGCAACAAAAACAAAAATATTATATATCACAGCTGCCGTATATATTCTTGTTGAAAATAATAATATCGATTAGCACAAAGCATTGCCGCCGCGCTGCTCTGCTATGATGATCTGGGGATGTCCTTTATCTTCCGTCATCGTCTGATGAGTTGATATTTATGTCTGCCACCACCACCATCATCGTTACAAAAACAATATTTTAACCTCAAGAGTCTTGATGATGTGCTGTGTTTTTGTTTGATGATGAAGAGGCGTCATCGCACCCTCAGAACAATACAAAACAACTGATAGGCAAATTGATTTAAAGGATAAACGGATGTGAAATGGAAACAATTAAGCTTCATCCATCCTTTATGTTCTACCATTAAAAACAGGAGGAATCATTATATTCTTCCTTGTGTAAACGTAAACCAAACAAAATCTTGATAACTTTTTTTTTGTGGGTTTGAGCAGGCATAAAAGTCGACGATAAAACCATTCATAAAATTTTTGTTTTCCCTAACTCGAGAACAATGGTTTGAGCAAATCCACTTGTAGCTTATGAATAAGTTGATGATGGAAGTTGTGTTTTACTTTTTTATGGTGATGATGAAGGCACACAAAATGTTAAAAATAGAAAATAATAGAAAAGTCAACATGAAAGCTATTGGATTTTTTTGTGTAATCGACAGCCGAAAATTAGAAATGCTTTATATATTCAACTAACACTTGATGACAAGTTCATGATGCTACATATGATTTTTGAGGTTTTCCATTGTTTTATTTCTGTAAAGATATTGATTGATTTTAAAACAATATTATCGACTGGTTCGATGATTTTATGATATCTTCAACAAAAAAATGTCAAAAATAGTCAAAAGTGCTACAAAAAATAATTATATGTTTGATTTTTATTTTTTTCCCTAAATTTGTACATGCAATTTTATTTGAACTACTCCAAAGCGCCATATTGAAAAATTATAACAAAATCGGTTGACCCATTCAGAAGATATACGCGTATAACTCGAAAATAAGGCGAATTTCTCAAAAACCATAAAACCCTATTTCCGCATTGCGAATTTTTTTTTTAGCAAAAGCCTTGGTCATTACAAGTATGAAGTTTAATCAAAATTTTTAGAGAGCAGTTTCTGAGAAAACTAAAAAAAAAAATAACCAGAAATGTATGGCAGCTTGCTGTTCTAGGTGATCTTAATCAAAAATTCGAATTTCCTCTTTAAGGAATTACATAAAAATGCCCTGAACCAAATTTTAAAGCCAATCGACCCATCCGTTTGGGCTCTAGGTCAAATTACAGTGGAAGCACGGGCGCACAAGCCAACAGATTATATAACGAAACCCACTTTTTCAGACATCTCTATTATTGTATGAATTTTGATTACAACTTCGAAACTTTTTTTTACACGAAACCAATACTTGCCTTATAGAGCAAGTAAAAATACCCTAGCTATCAGTTCAGGTTTTCAAATTTCTTAGAGGTCTCATATATCTAAGAAATTCGAGCTTAATTCCTCAGCTAACAGTAGGTGTCAAAAAGCTGAGAGACTGAATTTTTTTAAATTCTTTTGCGCAATTATTTTAAATTGGATTTGATCAATAAAAAAAAAAGATATAGAGATTGCTTTTCACTGATTGCGAAGAAGTAGAGTTCAGGGTTTCTCTTTCTGCTTTCAGAGACCTCAGAAACGAGAACTAAGTAGCTAAATTTTATGATAAAGAATTTTCGTTAAGAAATCTTGTTTTTGTCGAAAATGTCTTAAAAGATTTTGATAAAATTTTTGTCATATGTAGGTTTGGTCCACTTTTTAGTAAAAAATATAATTTTACTGAAAACTGTCAGTAACAGTAGGAACCACCCACATAGAATGGTTTTTTGAATTTTCGACTTTCTCATTAAGGGAATACTCTAGAATTTCGAAAGACAAAAGTTCCGATAAATACAGTTTCGAAAAAAAAAAGTTTTGGAAGACAAAAGCAAGATAATTTAAACTTAAAAAAAGAATGATTTGAATTAATTTAAAATAGAATTGAGTAACTCAGGTAAAACTAGTTCGCTGATACAAAAACTCAGTGACCTTTTACTGTATCACTGTAAGACAATAGCACATTTGCGCCATCGAGCTATTTATATTTTTTCCACGTTTTGAATAAAACCCACAAGGAAAAATCAACAATAGCTAAAAATCAACAATCGACATCGACAGAAATTTAAAAAAAAATAGGGGAAAGATGTATTTTGAAGTACCTAACCTACTATAGCAGTTTTCTTTTAATATTCTAGCATGTTGGGCAAGTTAAGTACCTTTGAGTAAGTGTAGCCGCTGTTGTTTGAGGTATTACCCATCTCTATTTTAAAATTATTCAAAAAATCGTCCATGGCACTCTCAACAAATAATTCTTTCTTGAAATTTTGGCTTTTCGAACCTCTGTTTCCGAAAGTTTGTTTTTCAAAATTTATCTTTCGAAATATGTCTTAAGAAACTTTGTCTTTTCGAACCTTTGTCTTGAGTCTGAGCGCTAACTACCGGGTTGACTGATTCAAACAAAAATTAAAATATCTCAGATTTTTTTGATGCCACTAGCTTTTTAGTTAGAGTTTAGGGAAATAATAAGCCTGGTAAAATTTTAGCCGTTTAGAATAATACTTAGAGGTCGCTCATTGCTAACTTTTTTTTTTTCATACAAATTGTGTGAGAAGTTTTCATTTGTTTGCTTCTTTTTTTTTTTAAACTTTACAACCGGTTATCGTACGAAATCGATTGAGATGTATTCTTAAAGGGAATTAAATTTTCTTTAAAAATGTCCTTGACTAATTTTTTTCATTACAGTACTCCTTTTAAAGTTATTGAAGGCTAAATTGGATGATTTTTTTGGAAATTAGCGATGAGTGAGCTCTAAATATTAATTTAAACGGCTGAAATTTTACAAGGCTTATTATTTCACTAAAATCTAACTAAAAAGCTAGTGGCATCAAACATCGGAGACATTTTAATTTTTTTTTTTGAATCTGTCTAATTTTAATATATGTAAGTAATTAAAATCTGAACTCAGTTTTCAAGAAAATCGATTGCATCGCTGCTTACACGATTGCAATTGGACACATTTGGATTCCTTTTCTAATATTTTTTTTTCACAGGAGGGGCATGTAAAAGCTGTTTTTTTTTTTTTACTGTTTTACATTCTTATTCAAATTTTTCTCTTTAAAAAAATCCCAAAATGTTCCGATATTTTTTTTTACCTAAAAAAAGAAGTCACTTTTACAAAAATTACATACTTTAGTTTTCACTTGCAATAATAAGTTTATAATGCTACAAACAATTTTTAATCCAACATTCAGAAAGAAAATTATCTTCTCCGCGCATCTTCAAATTAAGGTAAAGCGAGAATGTTTACATTTTATATGTATTCTTTTACGTTACAGTATGGTAGTAAATTTTTATTACATGATAAATATGATTGTATTCACGCAATTGATTTTAATTGAGCAGTATTTTTCTCAACTTCGGAAAGAGATACATATGGCTTAAATCTTTAACGGTAATCATAGCCATAGGCTATAGGTATAGTCTGGCTCACAGCGTTTAATTTTGTAGCACTCCTCACGTGTGGTAGATAACTACCGGAAAATAAAATCTAAAAATATGGTCAAATATTTAATCCTTTTTAGCTGATGAGGCTTAGTTTTTACTCAAATTTTAATTTTACAAATCATTACAATTTGTGGGTTTTAGGCCACGATCAAAATTTTATCAGACGGATTTTTAATTCAAATAAAAAAATAGAAATTCCAGATCGATACACAATTTCACTTAATAGAGACAAGCTATGCAGATTCATATTATTTAGCAATTTTTAAAAATTCGCACGGCGCGACGCTATAAAAAATCTCGCTGATCTGTTAAAATCGACAAAAAAAAAACACCAGAGTGTTCAAAAAAGTTCTAAAAGACAAGGGTGCATTCTTTTAGTTTTGAGGTTAGACGGTAAAAATAATAAACCGTGGTAAAAAATGACTTCTTCATAATGCAACACTACTTCTCCGACTGTTATTGTTTTAAACTGTTACAAACCACACGAATATCCCGCCAAAATCAAAAAATGCAGCTATTTATTTATTGCAATCTAATGTCTCATTGTGTACTGCCCTCAGAACTTTCACTTAACCTATACTTCTTCTTTTTTTTTTTGCATTAACAAAAGATCTTGAATCTTTGTTTTATACGTATAGGTTGTATATGTACTTAAATACATATTTTCTGTAAGGCTTGACCATAAACTTGTTTCCAAGAATTCATTACGCATGCTTGACTGACTTGAAAGCATTTTTTTTTGTCTTGTTGTCTTCTTTAGATTATAATAAAATGCAGTTTCTGTCAGCCAACGTTTTTCCCTTTGTTGTTGAACTAGTATAAATGCAGTTTTTTTTTGTTTTTTCTGCACCTGAACGCGTGTCATTAATTTTGTTGGTTATGCAATTTTAAGTAACTATACTAACTTGTACACAATTTATAGTAGGTATGTACTTGGCTTAAATTTTAAGTCAAAATAATCCTTGGTGCTTTACTACCATAGTTTGTTTTATTTCCATGCACATATACCAAAGTTGAGTGCAAAAACTTTGAATGTGTAAAGGTTGCCAGTCTTCAGCAAAAAAAAAACACACGTGCTTTAGTGAAAACAAGATCTTAAATACAATTTGACATAAAGATAAACTTGCCCATGGAATTTTATGATAAATGTAAATTGAGATAATAAAGTTAGTGACAGTTGATAGATGGTGACAGAAGTTGAAAGAATTGATAGTGACAGTGAATGACAGACACATTTATTCATAAATATCCCGATTTTTTTTTTGTATCCAATTGAACTAAGCTGGTTTAAGATTGCTTTTACTATTTTCTTTGTTATAGGGTGTTCCATATTTGAGTTTATTATATGGGCAGTTTCGTTGATTTACGATTGCCTATATCGAAGACTTACTATAAACTAGGGTCACCAGCTTTCAGTAAATTGATTTTAGAACATTTTTTTTTATTTATATGAAATTTTATAAAACTTAGGAAACCCTTACGGCCATATTCTTGACGTTCTTCAAAACTAGTTTTACCGAAAAACTAGATTTATAGCGGTTTCGAGTTTCAATTTTGTCACAAATTTTTATTACTTTGACGTCTAAATCAAAATATTCATACATAGCTTGACATCTAAATCAAATTAATAATTTTCTTTGAGAAACTTAAATTTTGAAACCCTTATAGAACTAGTTTCTCAGTAAAACTAGCTTTGAAGAAAGTCAATAATATAGCCGTTAATCTTTTTACGTTTAACTGTCTGAATAAAAAAGAATGCTGCAACTGAAGATAGAGCTGCAAAAGCTGTCAAAAAGTGCCGACCGTCCTTTTTTTTTAGGCGCCAAGTGCTCAGAATCCACTTTATTATTTCCACCATTTTATTTTTTAATTAATATTTTTTTTCGTAACACAAACAATTGTTTTTTTTTTTTTTAATGTCTTTATACAATTTGAAACGTCAAAAGTGCAACACGTGAAAAGTTTAAAGTTGGCAAACTCTCTACATAGCTGGGACTGCAACTCCGTACACAGTTGCGTTAGGAGTATTTTTTTCCAACATTGAATTTGTTTGTATTCAATATTTTGACAACTATTCTAGTTGCAGCTCCGTCGTCATTCTATTCAGGCAGTAAGTTTAGAAAATAATAAAGCCGGAACCACACTTATCTCGTGTGGTTATTGGGGAAGTGGTGTGTCTCTATCGCTACAATCTGTTTCACATGCGTAGATCCATATTTTTTCGTGTGATTTGTTGTATGGGAATCTATCTTGATTCGATTACGACATACCACGCTGTATCGCAGACATTTTTTTGTTTATGTGCGGGAAAGAGAAAACAATAATAAACTTAAATTGCAGTTCTAAATACGGCACGCTTGATTATGATTAGTTTTCACAGTCAACGACACAACATACGACTCCCTATCACACGATAACGTTCCGATAACGGCACTGAACACCAGATTAACTTAGCGGCATTTAGTTCAGTAGTCATTAAATTTTGCTTTTATATATTAAGAGCACTCTTAACTTCATGTAATTTAAGCAAAGTTGACAGCTGACTGCAATTGGTACAGTTAGTCGGTAAGAAAAGAGACAGATGCTTTCATCTAACAGAGTGCATTATGCTGTTGACTTTGCCATTTGAAAAATCTACTACAATGCTACTTTTCGTTCATTTATTACATTAATTTGAGTTAGGTCTTGAAGATAAATTTTCTTCAAATTTCTGCAACTGGGCCCTTCAAATTCTCCATATTGGACTGTCTTTAAATTCGGAATAAGTATTTTTGATAAAGTTCTATTGAAAGCTATTTTAAATTAAGTTCTGTTAAATTTCTTAAAAAATATTACGCCCACCGTAAGAAATGCGAATATAAGTTTTCACAACTCCTTTTGATTATTCCATCAACAAATGTCATTCATTTTCTAAAAATTCCTGACAGCTGCCAAAAAAAAAAAAAAATGACAGCTCGATTTAAAATAGAACACCCTACTACAAAAAATATTCATATTCATTATGAATAAATAGAAAGGAAATGCAATTCAACTTCAGGCTTAATGAATTGCTTCAAAAGAAAAGAGAAATAATATTTTTTTTAATTGCATGCAACTTATTTGCAGATAGTAAACGTCAAAAATTTACAGAGAAAAATTTTTCTCAAGTTTGACTGACACACCCCAATGACGCCTCCGTACAATTTATCCCGACAAGTAGGTAGAGGTTGTCAGTTTTTGCACGATTTTGCTATAAAGTCCATAGATACTTTACCTCTATACCTATAATTATTATTATTTTTATCAAAGAAACCACTTAAGCACATATGGCAATAAAGAAACGTTTAACTCAAATCCCTATAATCGCTATCATTTCTAGCACCTATCCATTAATTTATATCGAAGTAATCTTCCATGAACATTGACGTCGTCCCTTATTATTTACATCACGCGTCTGTCATTTTTTTGCTATCGTAGTTGTTGTTGTTGTTTTTACAACAACAACAACTACGAGGAACTCCCTCCAGTTATAAAGTCATATAAAGGCGCTGCATATTGCGTCACTAACCTAACTGGCTAATTATAAATAAAAAAGAATTCATCATTGTTTTAGCTTGTTGCTTGGCGCTGCTGGCTGGCGCGATCATTTTTAATCAAACTCTCTGTGAACGTTAAAATTTTGTCCCGGTTGACTCATTGCAATGCAATTATATTTCTTGTATATTTACATTTTAATTGATGATAATGAATTTGCTCATTCATAATTATTTACGTTTTCAATGCAGTTGTATTAAAAATAAAACAAAACGCATAATAAAAACAACTTTAAAATAATCAGCGCGCATAGTTTAGTTCATTTAAATGACGTAACTTGACAACAGCGCTTAGAGTATTAAAATAGATGAACTTAAGTGACATTAAATTAATATTTTTTACTGTAGATGGACAGTTTGTGGTATGTGGTGTGATTAATATCCTTTCACACGAGTAAACTGAGTTTTCAGCAACTTGCAATTTATGGGAGAGAAAGGCATGCAGCATGGAATTGAACAAAATAGCTTCTTTCACATAGTTTTCAGCTTCTTTCATTTTTTAGGAGAGGGAAGGCAATGAATGAAGATTGATGAATAAAATCCATAATATGGATATGGAATGCAATGATTTTTGTATCACTTCATTTCACACTTTAATACGTGTGTGCTCTCAATTAAGAGACTTTGAAAACAGCTCTCTTACGAAAATCTTTTCTTGTGTCAAAAGGTAAAAGAGATTTCAGAAGAAATTGAAATAAAACATTAAAAATATCCAATAATTAGGAGACTAATCACTTAAATGCTACACCCCATTGTCGAACTTCAATTGGAAACAGTTTGGCAAGTATGGATGAGACCTACAATTTTCTGCCGAATCCGAACGTCTAAGGTTAGAAGCACTTATTCCTGACAAGAGTTATTGTTGCAAGATTTGATGACACGATTCTTTTTTTCGTCTGTTCTGTCCTTCGTGCAAGGTGTACAAATGTATAGGAAATAAAGCTAAAAAGCTACCGAAACGACTGCTGGCGCTGGGTAAAAGTAAGTTATTGTCACCTGTGAAATGTTTGGAGTGAGGTTTTGTAGTAATTTTGTTTTTATTTAGGAATGGAGTAGTCTTAGGTTTCTGAGTTCCCAACTCGCAACTTCTCTGCTAAATTCTTCAATTACGACTTTTTCTGTTAAACTAAGCTGAGATAGAAATTTGTTGGCTCATTTTCTCAATTAATTTCTGTCGCAGTTGATCAATTATTTATAAAAAGTGTGAAATTGAGGTCAGCGTGAAAGTGTAAAAGTAAAAAATTGCAAAAGTTTAAAAGTCTAAAAATATAAAAGTATGAAAGTATGAGTATAAAAGTATAATAGTATAAAAGTACAACAGTATAAACGTATAAAAGTATGAGTATAAAAGTATAAAAGTATAAAAGTATAAAAGTATAAAAGTATAAAAGTATAAATGTATAAAAGTATAAAAGTATAAAAGTATAAAAGTATAAAAGTATAAAAGTATAAAAGTATAAACGTATAAAAGTATAAAAGTATAAAAGTATAAAAGTATAAAAGTATAAAAGTATAAAAGTATAAAAGTATAAAAGTATAAAAGTATAAAAGTATAAAAGTATAAAATTATAAAAGTATAAAAGTATAAAAGTTTAAAAGTTTAAATGAGTAGAAGTTAAAATGAGTAAAATTTTAAAAGTTTAAAAAAAATCAGTCTCCGTTAAAAAAAAATTTTGAGCACTTGCATTTTCATGAGCTTCTACTCAGTTTTAATATGGAGCACTTGCTCTGAGTACATACTTAATTTTATTGATATCATTAACTATGTCCATAATTCTAAGGGGGCTAAAATGATATCAGTTAAGGGTGAGTGTTCATTTGAGAGCAAATACTCGGGACCTAATTATAGTGAATGTATTGGGTCGCAAAAAGATTAGTTCAAGGTCTTTACTCACTCGGAATCTGAGATCAAACTCATCTTTTAGCATACGACCTATTGTTTTAAGTTCGAATAAAAATATTTTAATTATAGAATTTCATCACTTGAAAACTTCCTTAAAATTTGTTGTTTTTTTTTTTTGGTACATTAATACAAAAATACAGGTTTTACTATCAATTTTATTTTTCTGCCAGCAGCTGAACTAATTTCGATAAAAATTTTTATTCAGAAGGTCCTAAGCTCCATATACTATAATTTATATTGTAAAAATTTTGTACAATTTCATTTTCTTTTTTTTTTTTTTGGTTTTTACAAAATTTTCATTTTTTTTTAATTTAAAATGTCAAAAACAGTTTGATGGCTTAAAATATATGTTTAACAAGTGAACTTCATAATTTCAAAAATTAGTTATTAAAATGATAATTACAACAATAGACCGTGCACATAATTCGCTTTGACATTCTGCCCTGCCAGTATTGATTTAACCCAGCATTTTTTCAATTTACTGTATTTTCTTAACAAATAACAACAGTGTATCTATAAAAAGAAACGCTGACACTTTCATGTCTTCGTTAACGTTAACGTCTTAAGCAAGTCCGACTCTTAAGTGACTGTCTAACTAAACAAATATCCAAGAGTGTTCTTAAAAAACTTTGTAAACAAGACACTTCTTTTAAAGTTTCAAATATCTATGGTACAAGAGAGCCCGCCCATGGGATCTTAAGATCCTCACGCGTCAAACAACCGAATGCAAAATGTCTTAAAAAATAATATACGGCTGCCCCAAACAAATTAAATTGAATCTCCATGCGAATAAAAAATAATAAAACTGCATAAACCATCAATGTCAATGTAACCCTCACTTAGAATTATGTCTTTTGTTTATTTTCGTCTTTGAACCGAATTCCCATTGACCGTCTACCACCTTTTCTGATGAATACAGCCTGTTAATTTTTTGTTTTGTATAAACCACCGACCATATATCCTCATCATCGTATCGTCGAGATTATTTTTGTATACCTTATTCCAAAAAAGTTCCAATGACCCAGAGAGTAGCATAATATAAGTTATCATAAATTCTTAAGTAAGTCAGTGATGCTTAAATTGGGACCAGAACCACCATAGCATGATGGTATGGCACGAAGAGCAATGAACATTGGACAGTGGAACAGTATATGCTTGCTTTTAAAACTGAAACTAGGTAGAGTAGAGTTTTTTTTGACAAGCGCTATAACTCCAGTTCTAGTTGTCGGATCTTCAAATGAAGCCAGAATAATCAATTATTTTTGTATACCGTTTTTTAAGTTGACTCAGTCCCCCATCAACTGAATTTTTGAGTGCATGTATGATTTTATAAAATTTTAAAATCTTTTTACTCCAATTATTTATGTCTTGAAACAACTTACTCTGGCTTAATTTAGCACTGATAAAACTGGGCCTTAATACTCGTAATAATATTTCTTGAGTTACGTAAAATGCCCCACTGTGCGACACGTATCAAATAACATACACTCGTTTGTTTCTCCCTGATGAAATGAAATTCAATACGAAAACAATATAAATACTCAGAAAAGTCTGTGCAGATACACAGGACTTGATTTTTCCATACAATACTCTGACCCGAAGATAAATATTAAAAAAAAAAAAAACATACGGTTTACGTGCAAAATTCCCCCAAACGATAAATTACCTTTTCTCTTTGTTCACGATGATGATGATATTCACCCAACCAACCAGATGTCAATTAACCATTATGGACAATTAATTTCATATAAATGTGTCACAATATGGTATTGCTAAAATAATGACGATCAATAAAGTGTCCCAGAGAGCTTATCTTGCAATTTATTGTAATTGGAAAAGCTATGGCGGATTGCAGTGCTTGGCATGCTTGAGTTTATCGCATTGTTATTATTGTCAACTAAAATTGTTATTAATATCATAAAAACGTCATTGGTTCAATGGTGCCAGATCTAAAGACATAATTAAAATCAATATACCACTTGACCCGTATATATTCTGGTTTGTTTTTATCCGCCAAACGATAAGAAGATAATTTTTCAATTAAAATTAATTTGAATTTTTTTTTTTTATAATTAAGTGAAGGCAAATTATATTGCAGATTTTTTTTTTATGACTTAATAAATCATGATTTCAAAAACTGATTTACATGACACGATTGATAAATTGAGATAATATTTTGGAACAACAATGATAAATTAAAGATCAAAGATAATCTCGATGATGCAGGATTCATTTGGATCTTTTTTGTATGATCATAAAAATATTTACACTTCGGATTTTTTATCGTTTAGAAGAGGTGAATAGCGATTTCCACTGAACAGCAGAAAATAACCATCAGATCTCTTTTTCAATTACATAGATATTGTGTTTGTCGAAGTGAGAAAAAAATAGTTCCAAAGGTTTCATTTTTGTCCGTAGATGGCGCTCAAAATAAAAAAAAATTAAATTTTTATCACTCGATTGAGCTGGAAATGAAGCTATTTAGTTTTATGAAGTACACTTCTTCCATAAATCAAAAATTTTCAAATTTTCCGATAGATGGCGCTTAACACCAACATATCAAAATTACCTAAAATTCAAAAAATATCCATCTAATGCAGCTGAAACGTACACAATGTATTTTTTTTTTTTTTTTTTCAAATTAAGAAGTGCAAGAAAATCAAAAGATTTCGAGTTTTCCAGTAAATGGCACTAATTTTTTCTGATAGATGGCGCTTAATACCGAATTTCTACAAATATTCTTCCAAATAGCTAAAAACTCAACAGTAATGATCCGATTAAGCTGAACCCTACACAATTTAATACGTTGACTGCCACCATACAAAAAAAAGCATCATCAGAGTGCCAAGTGTATTTTTTGTGTTAAATTTATGTTTTATTGTGTGCTTGCTTATCAGTGTCCAATAAATTTTTAGTAAAAGTGTATTGTTTTATAATAAGAATTTAAAGTTCAACTTAAATTAATTTCTCTATAAAATCCTTTTCTTTGATATTTTAAAAATGCTTATAACTTCTACAATTTTGCCGATATCGAGTTAGTTATCTCAATGGATAAAAGAGCAGACTTTTAACTACATGCCAACGAAGAAAAAATTACGTTTTCTCAGCAGGCCATCGAAAAAATTCGCTTCTAAGCACATATAGTACCTGACCCACCGGTAGTACATGTGGCCTCCTGAGAAAAAATTTCCTGACCAACCGGTGGGTCAGATGGCAGTCAACATGTTAAATGAAGTTTTCCGAAAGTTTTTTTTGTTCACCAGGACGAACGGCGGGGCGTAACAGCTAGTTCTACAATTTTTCTCAAGCCTAATCTGGACAGCTAAGGCGAGATGCACTTATTCGTAACAAGAGTTACTCTTGTGGCAAAACGTAAACTCGAAAAAAAAAAACATTTTTGTTTTTAGGTGGAAGGTGCTGGGAATCGAACCCAGAACTCTGGCGTAACACACTTTAACCATTACTCCACGGGCAACTGCCTTTGGAACATTAAAACATTTCAGAAAAGTATGATCTGGACCCCATGTTCTGTAACTTCTCGCATGCATAAAATCGGTCGAGAAACGATGGAAACCGAATCAAAATATGTACATGAGTTTTGTTCCATTTTTCAGCGTTTCTCGACTGATTTTTTCGATGTGAGAGTTACAGAACATGGGTCCTGCTGGTTTCTTTCTTTCTCATTGAAGTGTGTTATCACAGCAACACACAATAGGTCCGAATATTATTTTCTGCACAAAGAAAGGCTATCAGAAGTGTTTAAAATCAGAAGTGGAATTACACAAGATGGCATACTGATATTGTGTGATACTGATAATATAAGTGATGTTCTACAGGATTAGAAATGGAGGTAATTAGTAGAATCAGGCCTCAAACATCTGGACTATGCTAGCAACGTCAAATTACTCTCTTATAAGATTATATAATGTATACCAAATAACAACAAGAGGAGGGATAGAAGCTGAATTTCCGGTTGCAAACAAACTCAATATCGCAACTATCCAGTTGCGATAAGCAAACAAAATCATTTACCATGTAACTTATATGGAAATTTAATATGCAAACCCGCGTAACATTATTTTAGGTAGGTATTGTAGGTATGCCTTCTAGGTATATAGATTGGCATTGTTTTAAAAGTTGTTTGCTTCCTCTCAACTATTCAATCACTTTGACCTTAATTTAATATACAAAATATTTGATAGAGGTAAATATCACATTGCCCGCACAAGAAAAAAGAAAAACAAGACTGATAAAATAATAATCTTTTACCTTCCTGTTTATTTTCAGAACTCAATAGAGTGAGAGCAATATTAAGCCAACCCCAACAATATGCATATGTAATGCTCGAATGTCATCACATGCAACATTTGCTGATGCAGTTAATACATTTTTGTTATAATATGTTTCTAATAAAAGCAAACCTCATGCTGTTCAATGATGTGCACCGCAGACTTCAAGGACAAGCTACAAGGATGTCTAGGTACAGTGAGCGTCATATTGACTGGCAAAGTAAAGACTTAGTACATATATGTTAAAATGCATTATTTTATACATTCACATGGTTTTCCAATCAGATTATCAAGGCTGGAAGAAAATGTTGTGACATTGCGAAGAAGGATGATATTTAATACTGCCTTGAAATTTGTTCTTGACTTTAAGTCAGGAGCTATATATTTATGAAAAGAATTTAAGTTAAAACGACTTTTTTTTTGGAGTTTGGTTATAAATTTTGTTTGAAATGAGAACGATTGGAATTTACAATCTCAGAAGTGGGATACGTATATAAAACCAAACTAAAAGAAAAAGTAACATTTTAAATTGCTTACAGCCATATTATTCACTCAATACATCTAGATTAAAACTTAAATCTGGATGTAAATCATACAAATTCAATGTAAATTCATCTGGATTTAAATTTAAATCTGGATGTATCGAGTGAATAATATGGCGGTTATATTCAACTTCAAGTTTTAATTAAAGCCTCGAGAAAAGGGCCACTGTGGCCTAATTTTCGAGCAAATATTGGTCAAAAGAGGAACCAACATCGACATAAATACTAATGTCCCATTCAGATCTTGACTAGAAACTAGAAGAAATCTTATGTCCAGATGAATAACCCTGCCCTATTCAACATACCGTTGTTCTAATGACACCTTATGTTCAGATAATAATTGACGCCAAGACATCGAAGACGTTTTCAGTGTTTGTAACAAAAAGTGGCACAGTGAAACTTTTCTTACGAACGACTTTTGTGCATTTGAGGAATACACTAACATAGGATTTTGGTCGAGTCAGAAGGAATATACGTAATTGAAATGCAAGAAACAGGTTCACATGCCAAAATTCCAGAGTCAGACACATAATACCTATGTAATATAATAAAATATTATTGAAGGTTTTGAACAAGCGCAACAATAACGTTGGTTTATTGATGATAGCGATTTTGATTAAAAAAAGTAGATTTGGTAATTTTCAATTTTCTCATAAACTAGAAGACATAAAACAATCTAGTTTTCAGTGTTTGATTAAGAATTTATAATTATTTATCAAATAAATAAAGCCAATTTAGTACTTAATTTCACAATTTTGAATAAAAAAAATGTAAGTTTTTTTTTTTTGATAAATTTTGAGTTTGAAAGAATTTTTTGCAAAAAAAATTATAACACAAATAACTAAATAGATTGAAACAAAATAATAATAGAAAAAGTTTCTGGCTTTCAGAAAACCTATAATTTTTATATTGTAAATGTTGCCGTTGTTTTTAAATCTTTTTTTTTTTTTTTTTAATTTTAAGTCATCTTTTAGAAAATTGCTCCTCCCGACCAAACGGAGGGAGATAGACCACCCCCCCCCCCCCCTCCCATAGTAAAAATGATTGTATTAAACCTCTTTACAAAAATCCGTTATTATTTTTCGGCACCTAAGTTATCGTACTCTCCCCAATATTGCCAATGGAGACGCTTTGTCAATGGCAATGACAATAATTCCCTTGTAAATGTAACTTTCCAAGATCAAGGCAATACATTCCGACGTTTAAATTTTTTTTTCAAAATTGTAACTCCACAATTAAATGTGAAAATACAAATATGATTGACAAAAATTTAGCACCTAAATACATCTTAAATGTCATAAAATATGCGCTTACAAGTAGATGTATAGTTTTTACATAAAAGTGTACAATGAAGATTTGTACCAAATTTTGAAGAAAAAGTTCAAAACTTTGAGGAATTTGCCTATATTAAAACCTTTCCATCTGCGATCAGATTTGGTCTGCAAATAATTTTTAATAATAAAAAATATCATAGAAGTATAGAACAGAAATAAGTCAAATTTTTTGGGAAAAATTTTGAGCTTTCTTTTAAAAATTGGGTACATAACTGATTCAAGCGCACAAATTTTAAGACATTTCAGCAAATTTAGTTAAATTCCTGAATTTGGACAAAAAAATGTCCGAATTTTCTTTTTTTATTTTGGATGAATTTAGAACATTTTGTGTTGCTTTTTTTAGTTTTTTGAGATTTCTTTTAAATAGAAAAAAATCTTAAAAAATATTTTAGACAAAAAATTCCAAGTGTAGTCGAATTTTTTTTTTTTTGCTTAAAAGATCAGAATTTATTTAGAGATTTTCCATGGTAATTTCCGAGGGGTTTTTTTTGGAAGTGAACGCAATAGGCAGAATATTATAAGAACTCAAAGAAACCTTGTTTCTTTTTTTGTTTTTTTTTTTTTTTTTTTAAAAAAGTTCTTGAACTTAAGAAGATGACAAATTAAACATCTAAGGTTGCACTGCACACGCTCTTCGCTATGCAAACTTATTGTTTGTTAACCTAAGCAAACTCAGCTGAACTGCTAGAAAACCCACACATTTGTTTTATTAAATTTGTTTAATGAACACAAAGTTGTTTTTTTTGTATTGCTTGCGTAATGTCATTATTTTTTAAACACGCTATTATGTTGTATTTTTTTTTTTTTTTTTCAATTTGCTTATTAGAGACCTCCTGAGTCTAGCAATCTAAATTAAATTTTATTATGGCTGTACAGGGTATTGCCAGGAAAGTTTAGTACTTGATTTATATTCGATTTTTTGGCTTGAAAAAGTAGATTAACTGCGAGATATTTCGACGAACAAAACTAGGACTATATAACAAATATCTACAAAATATCAAAATATTGAACGTGCCAAGAAAAATGTTATGTTGCCTTATTTTAAGGCTTTCTGGCCAAGAGAGGTTAAATGTTATTTTGAGATTCTCATACTAAACGGAGGCAAAACCTAGACTAGACTATTGAATCCGCTTATACGTCGCGTCGCTAATACTTTTGCACACATGTACACTTATTTCGGTAGTACCTTAATTCCCAAAATTTATAGTTGGATCACCAAGTAAGTAGTTCAATGACATTGTCATTCATGGCAAATTTTCAAGCCTTCTTAAATAATGCTGGCTCTATTAGATACACTCAAATTCAAACAACTCAATGACTCATAATAAATCAGTGCTTCCATCTTCTTAAAGTATAAATCTAATCTCGAAATCAAAGCAAATGCATCACCCACACGTAAATGAAATATTCTGTAATAGTTCTGTTCATTAAAGATTCGATTAAAATATTTATAACCCACAGCAACGTAACACAATCAAAATGACTTTCTAAAAGATCTAAATTATGATGATCATATTCGCTCGCTTATATTCTCGTATATCAATTAACAAGAAAACCTCAACCTCGTCGTCGCCGTGCTTTCAAGTAATAAAAAATAGCGTTTTAAAATAAGTTTTATAAAAATAAAAATGTAGGTACGTAAGCTTTATCATCAAAGTTCATAAATAACTTAATCAAACAAATTCACACTAAACAAATTGGCATTTTTTTTTTTCTTCGCTATAAATTATCAACTCATTCAATTTATGTACTTAGTGAATTTTTATAGAATAAAACACATTTTTTTAAGAATTATACTTAGTTCACAATGACGTAGACCATACCTAGTGATTGCAACACTTAAGTGTAGTTTAGTTAGATTCAAAAGTCTTTATACTTCAACTACCTACTCGAGATGAAGATGAAAATTTAAATCCCCAACAATGAACCTGGCTTGATTGATGTTGACAGATGATATGCGAAATAAAATTTGAAAAAAAAAAAAATTGTCATTCCAAAAATAGTTTATTCCAGTGTATAATGTCATCGCTTTGATATATGATTTGATTATTTAATTAAGCCTTTCCGTCACTTAATCGAGAATATAAAAAAAAAGATGCTGTATAGCAATGACATAGTCTAATTGATATCTATATCTACTTAAAAGACAGAGACAGAGACAGAGGGAGAGATAGATTGTTGTAACATTGACCTATCACTTTGACAAATAATTCAATTAGCATACATTATAGCAATTCAATTTATATGATCGCCTTCGTTGAAGCATACAAATCAATATAAAACAACATTTCATATGTTTTGGACGCAGTTTGATTAAGTCAATTAATTTACATACAAAGACATAGATGGCGCTATCCAGCTGCGCAGCATACTCAAGAAAACGACGCTAATTGTCTTGTCTTGTTGATGGAAATCATCAATTGAAAATGCGAGATATTTATGTTTATGTTTCTTTTTTGTTTTAATTCAATTACGAAACCTTACACCTTAAACTTTGAACTTATTGAGGGTGAATTATTGATACTTAAAACATTCCTAGGTGAAAAAAACAATCTCATTTGTTTGATTCACTCACAAATTTGAAAATTATTTTTTAGATGAAAAATCAAATCAAATAAAACCATTAAATGCAGTAAATTGACATGTTAAAGAAGGATCGTAAATAAGACAGAAAGTAAAAGTTTAATTAAAAAAAAAAAAAACCTATGCAAAACTGAATCACGACATTTCGTTTAAGTGAATGGAAGAATAACATGGATTATTGTTGAACGATCAAGAGTGTAGGTCTAGGTATAGATATAAACCCTCAACATTAACGTGATGGAAAAACCATCACGTTGGCTGTCTGATATATCGCGCGCATCACACGCAAAATAAAATGTTAATTTTAAATGACAAAATTTTGCCAACATTATATTCGTTTAACTACATAAAAAACGTGCAATGTCAATAAAAAACCATAATTGTTGTTTTGTTGTTGAAAAAACGTGCAGGTTTACTAGGAATTTTATACACCTACACTACGCATCATTTGCTTGAGCTTTTTTTTGAAATTTTTTTCGATAAATTGCGTTTACTTATTTTTTTTTTTTTTTTAATGGAAAATATCAAGCATGCTTAAATGTTTTTCAATTTTTCATTAAAAAAACCTTAGGAGAATATAAATTTTAGTGACAATGAAATATCTCTAGAAATGTCATAAATTCCATAGAAAATGTTAAAGCAAAATGTTACATTTTATAAACTGAAGCTTGGAAGATATCATTGGCTACATGAAATTTGGCCCCAATTAAAAAATGGCCCAAGCAAAAAATGGTCCCAAGCAAAAAATTAAAAACGGCCTCAAGCAAAAAATGGCCCCACAAATTTTATCCTGTCTCACTCTGTTCACTATGTTTTATCTGCTGATTTAGTTTTTGTTTAACGGATATTTTGGCACTAAACCTTTATTTCGCACCATAAAATTGTGTCATTGAAGCGTTTTTTTTGCAATTTAAGCGTTTTTTTAATATTGTTTCAGTCACTTAAACAACATACTGAGAAAGCGGTTGGTTTTGCACCACGCTACTAAAGCTCGTATACACGTCTTTTTGAGGTGAGGAATGTTAGTGTGATGCACTCACACCATCAGAAGAAGGCTGACAGAATTGAAGATCAGAGCTTTCCGACCAGCGCGCACCCCCGAATCGCTCCCACAGCACCGTACAGCAAGACTTCGTTTTTCGCGATAATTTGTTAACTGGACTGCAGAGGAATAGAGGGACGTCCTATTCTCAGACGAAAGCAGAATAGGTCTACGGGGTCCAGATGGAAGTCAGCGTGTCTACAGGCGAAAAAACGAAAGGTTTGATCCATGCACGATACCCGAAACAGTGGGTTACCAATGAGGGTCTATAATGGTTTGGGGAGGCATCAGTTATAAAGCTCGCACGGACCTTGTAGTGTTCGATATAGAGGCAGTGTGAGCGCTCAGATATGGTCACGTATTAAAGAAATTGAAGGGTCCGGATGTGACTATATAACGTGAAAAACGTTTTGCAAGACCATGTGATGCCTTTCGCACCATTTATTGCGGTGACAACTTTCGGTTAATGCATGACAACGCACACTGCCGCAAATTCTGTAACTAACCACCTAATTGAGGTCGGGATTCCAGCTATGACATTGCCATCACGCAGTCCAGATCTCAACACTATCGAGCATATTTGATGGGACAACCTCAAAAGACGAGAGCTAAAGACAGCAGCGCAGTATAGAGGAGTGGCACAATATCCCTCAGTCGGATATTCAGGACATCATTGACGGATTGTCAAACCGGCTCGAAGAAGTAATTAGAGCCCGCGGCGCGCGGCGCAAACACCAATTATTAAAAATTTAGTTTTTCAATAATTTTACCATATTTTAAACAACAAAAGATAACAGGTCTGTTCCTTTACTTTAAAACTCTGTGATTTTCTGTGCATTTTACTGCCATTTTATTTTTTTTTATATGAAATTTTACAGAACGTTGGACTGAAAATCACACAAATGCACAGAAAATCACAGAGTTTCAAAGTAAAGGAACTAGGCTAACATCCTTTTCGGTATTTTTTTTTT
Organism: Epistrophella euchroma; assembly: GCA_947049315.1. NCBI lineage: Eukaryota > Metazoa > Arthropoda > Insecta > Diptera > Syrphidae > Epistrophella > Epistrophella euchroma. Next base: position 61,062,352 of record OX346248.1, read on the forward strand.
AAACCTGTTTTTTGTGTTAATTCTTTAATAAATGTGGTTTTTTGCTCAGAATTTTTTTTTTTTTCAAAGTTTGCTTTCAACATAGTACTTACACCCAATGTGGTCTAAACTTGACGGTTTCTTAAAATGTACAGAAATACGAAGTGGTCGATTAAATGTGCCTATATATAAATATCATATTAAAAATTTGAAATTTCGAAAAATCGAATTATTTAGACTATAATATCAATGTGTTGCATATTGGCCGCCAAAGGTCTATGCAATTGTGTGTCTCTTAATGGAATCCTGAAAAAGAACATTAGTTTAGGAGCTTGCGAAAATTAAACAACCTTGGATTCCCTTCTTTGAAATCCTACAGTAGAGTAGATTCTCAGAAAATTTGAGAAAAATCTAAAATGTGTTAGCTTTTTCGATTAGACGATTTCATATGGAATGACTCTTCCTCCTTCAGCGATGTTTTTGAAAACTTTTGATCCCTCAATTTTTGTGCTTAATTCTACTCCGAAAAATTTTCAGAAATTAAAGTTGTCTAACAATTTTGTGATTCAACTTTGTAAATTTCCAAGCCCTCAGTTCAAATCAAAAAGTGAATCATTAAGAAAAAAACAAAAAGGTTGTTTCAATGGCATGTTAATGAATTTTTTAAATTGTTTATTTATTTATTTAAAATTAATTATTTTTTAAAATTTAGCTGGGAATCCACGATAACACATGAATCACATTCCTAGATTTTTTTTATTATTTTTGTTTTGTTTTTCGACATCCACTATGATTCATGAATGACATTTTGTTAGGTATTCGAGATAGTATATAATGTTCTCCAATCAATACATATATAATATCAATTATTGTGCAATCAACATTCAAAGAGTCAAAAATCAAACTGTCTATGAAATGAGTGACATTCCTTCACATTTAGCACTCTGACAAGCTGACCCCATCCACCGGCCTTCATGATTGTGCACAGGCCAGGACAAAAAGTGGGTCGATCATTAGTGATCTTGGATGCCTAATTTTAGGGACAAAGATCCCATTGGAGAGATGACAATTTGACTAACTGCAATGAGTCAAGAATTGATTAACGATGATTATGACTCTCCTGTTTATTAGACCATCTTGTATCAATATTGTTGTTTCTACAACTCATATTGATCTCTTTTTTACACTCACAGATATTTGTTTTTTTTTTTCGGAAACTTTTTGGCGACTTTTTTGTTGTCATTATATTTACCAAGCGTGAATCAAGTCATGCAAAATGAGCTATTGCTTCATTCTCCATTAACACGAAATTAATAAACTTTGTTCAACACGTGTTGACTTGTGAGTGAGATATTGTGTTTAACCTATAGAATTAACAAAAGGCATATTTAATAAGCTCGTTTTTTTTCTAGCCAAAGAGGTTTTTAATATTTTTATTTTTTTTTTATTTTAACAAAGAAAAACTTTCTGTTGGTTATGCCTCTTTGTCATAATTCCACAGAAATTGTGTTAAACAAAAGTAAAGTCCATTGACTTCTTTGTACCTCTTATACCTAAGCATGGATATATGACCATAGTATGTTAATATTTTTGCTAATAAGCTCATCATCTGTCATATTCATAAGTTTATTTGTTTGTTGTTTTTTTTTTTTGACAGTTTGGAAAGCCAAACAAAGTCATTATAGGTACATATATAAATTTAAAGTTTTGAATGAACTTTAAAGTTTATCAATTTGAATGAGTGAATGCAAATGGAATAATTGATGTGCCTATAATTATGTATAAATATTTTATAAATCCATTTTCAGACTGTTGGTAATAAATTAGTATTGCTAATGTCACTGTTAATGACATTGATGTATTTGTGACATTTCATATTATAGTGACAGTATAATGGGATGAATTTAATGCACATGAGGCTTTTGGTAACCTTGATTAGTGTGAAACTTTGACGTTTGACCGAACTGAGAAAAAACAAACGTGAATCATTAGAATCAATCGAAGAATACTTTTTTATAATTCTCTTGAAAAAAAAAACATTAGATATAGCATTTGAATCAATATTGCCCAAGACATACAATCAAAAAAAAAATTATAAAATGTGTTGGTTTTTTAAAGTTTATTTTAAATGAGAATTTGTTAGCACAAATGCATCTAAGACTAAACATTTTGAAAAAATCGCAAAGCAAGTTAAAAAAAAAACACAAGCCATGTTCTTTTTTTTTTTAATAAGAAAAACAAAAATAAAAATTAAAGACTTAATTTTACCTATTCAATTGTTGCAATACTTTTTATTTTCAAAAATCTCAAAATTTTTTAGACTCAAGACCTAAATTAATATACCTGCTTAGGCGAAGAAGAATTAAAAAAAAAACAATAGAAAAAGTATTATTTTTGTTGTTGTTTTAGTGGACTATATTATAAAATTCAATCGGAATATGTAGAAGCTCTAACCTGCGAAGTGAGAACTTGATGAGACTCTAATGTGGTTTTCGATTCAACCAAAAAAAGTTGACTTTTATGGGATTAAGTTGAACTTTTTTCAGATTTCGCCTTCGATTCGTCCAAAAAAGATCACTTTTGGCGATTTTATGGCAGATTTACACAGTTTCTCAAACGTACATACTTGCACACACACACCAACGTAAATGGCAAAACTAAACGTCAGTTTGACTAGGTATTGAATTTTCCATACGCAAGAATTTCTTTGTGGTCCGTGTTAATAATAAAATAAAATCAAAATCAAAATCAAAATCAAAATCAAAATCAAAATAAAATGAAATAAAATAAAATAAAATAAAATAAAATAAAATAAAATAAAATAAAATAAAATAAAATAAAATAAAATAAAATAAAATAAAATAAAATAAAATAAAATAAAATAAAATAAAACAAAACAAAACAAAACAAAACAAAACAAAACAAAATAAAACAAAATAAAATAAAATAAAATAAAATAAAATAAAATAAAATAAAATAAAATAAAATAAAATAAAACAAAACAAAATAAAATAAAATAAAATAAAATAAAATAAAATAAAATAAAATAAAATAAAATAAAATAAAATAAAATAAAATAAAATAAAATAAAATAAAATAAAATAAAATAAAATAAAATAAAATAAAATAAAATAAAATAAAATAAAATAAAATAAAATAAAATAAAATAAAATAAAATAAAATAAAATAAAATAAAATAAAATAAAATAAAATAAAATAAAATAAAATAAAATAAAATAAAATAAAATAAAATAAAATAAAATAAAATAAAATAAAATAAAATAAAATAAAATAAAATAAAATAAAATAAAATAAAATAAAATAAAATAAAATAAAATAAAATAAAATAAAATAAAATAAAATAAAATAAAATAAAATAAAATAAAATAAAATAAAATAAAATAAAATAAAATAAAATAAAATAAAATAAAATAAAATAAAATAAAATAAAATAAAATAAAATAAAATAAAATAAAATAAAATAAAATAAAATAAAATAAAAAAAAAAAAAATATAGAAATAGTGAAGTTTTTTATCTTTATTATGAAAAAAACGTGTTTTGAATGTCTAATCTTCACACAAAGCACTCACAAGTTATATAAAAAATATGAATCCCAAATCTGAAATGGTTGAATCAAAAACCACATAAATGTGAGCTTAATTTTCTATATTTTAATTTTTTTTTTTTTTTTTTTATTTTATTTAGTTAAAAAATATTAAAAAGTCAAAACCAATACATACATATGTATTTAATGCATTCATAGTCTTTTATAGAAATTTTTAAATGAAAGTGACCCACTTTAACAGGTTGTTACTACCAATACAAAACAAAACCAAAAAAAAAAAACTAAATAAACAAAGCCCTGAAAAGCATGGTTCATAGATTTGCAAGTTCATAGGGGCCACCCACTTTTTTGAAAAGAAAACAAACAGACCTTAACATTCGCAAACTGTTTCTTTTTGTTTTAGTTCACACTATTATTTTAGGGAACACTCCGCAGCGCTTGGTTAAATTCACATTTTGTAGCTTATTTTAGCAAAAAAGAAAACCCTATATAGGTGTTATTAACATGAATCGCTGGACTGAAAGGGGGGGTTTGAAATGTGTGAAACCGTGTTTTTTTTTTTTAAATAAAAGCAGTATTAAATTAGGAGAGAAAGATTATAGGTAAGCCCAGGAAAATTAGACAACAACAACTATATTAAACCAAATTACAACAAAGTAAAATTTATTTTTGTGTAGAGCCTTTTTTTAACGTATTTTATATAGAATTTTTAACCCTTAATTTGAATCAGGTCTTAAATTCTTAGTTTCGTGAAAGGCGATAAAACTACGTCGCCTACATATGGGGGTATCACAGCTATACAGAACCAAGTTATGAAAAAGGAATTCGAATATATTAATAAATTAAGTAAAAAAAACTGCCATATTAATTACTTAAATAAATATTTTACTCGTACTAAAGACAATTTGAATGCTCATAGGGCCAATATAACAGTCGATATTGGGGATAAAGGCTCAATTTTTTAGTGCAAACTAACCTAAATGAGGGAGTGATATTTAAATCTCTCATGTTAGTGACATTTAATGCCACTTATTCAGACTATAAAACTGAGCCTTAAGTCCAAATATGGGGAGCTTAAGTGTCACTTATTCCGGTAAGTATGGACTGTGAAATTTGGGCCTTATTCTATAAATTTTCTCCTGATTTAAAAATGAAAAGCTAGCCTTAAAAAACATTCACAAAAAATTGCAAAAAATAAAAAAAACGACTTGGATCGTTTTTGCCTCAGAAAATTACAAAAAAAAAAAAAACTAAATAATGTGTGACTTAGTTTATATTTTGCTTTGAAAAATTGTCATTCAAAAAAAATCTGCAATCCAAAAAAAAAATTAACAAAAACAATAAATTAATTTATTCCAAGAACTTTTAACGGAATTTTCGAATTTCTTTCGTCCCCTCATCACTTTTAGGGGGGGTGGGGGGTTGAAAGAAATTCGAACATTGCCAAAATAAGCGCCACCCTAATAATCATAGAATTATTGTGAACCTCAAAATGGGATAGAAAAGAACAATGGGTGATATGAATAAAACGGAGTAGGTACTCAGAGAAGGTGCTCCATAAGATTCAGAGGAGGTGCTCAATAAAGAAGCACCTGCTCCCGTTTCGTATGAATAAAATTTTACACCAACTAGTGAGAACCTCCTCCTTTATACAGAGTAGGTGCTCTCATACCTCAAACCGATTTTCTGCCTGAAATGTATTATTTTATTATTTTTATTTTCGTTTCCATAGCTTCTATACTTTTTTGTCATTTTCTCTCGAAATATTTTTTTAAGTTTCATATTATTTGACAAAATATGCCAATTATTCTGGCTTCAAATAATAAAGAAATTAAAACTAATATAGTAGAACAACCGAAATTCTGGGAGTTGGTGCATATATGAGGGTTTTTCGGTATACATTTGCATCATTATAGTAGAACACAAATGTCTGGCATGTTGTTAGTGGTAGATAAAAAGATTTTTTAAAACTGCCATTAAATATCACTTCTAAACTAACAATAAGAGCAAGTCTTGCAAGCTATGGTTGGGGCGTTGTTGCATTAAAAATGCATTTTTTTTTCTGAAAGCCCAGATAAAAGGTTTACCATTACAAAAAAAAACTATGTTTAATTAAAGAGCTAAATGCAATTTTTTAAGTCTTCTATATCATTTATCTGGGGCTTTAAGAAAAAAATGCATTTTCTACAAACGTTCTTACTACGGTTTGCAAGACTTGCATATTTGCAAATAAAAAGTAAAGACCTATCTTATTGCATCATTGCATTTTTGCTATCATCATTCACATCCAAAAATTGCTGTGGGCTCTCGGTCTATTCTGTTGGTATAGATCATCAAGTTTAATGTGTTTGAGCATATGCATTATTAAATATCGACATTTCTATTAAAAAAAGATGTATTTTAGTGATAAAACGCTATTTCCTTCACTGTTGAGCAACCAACTGAGCTTGCTCGCAAATGAGAAGCAGGTGCTCCTCTCAAAGAGAACGTGCTTCGGTTTATTCATATCTAACAATTGAGTAGGTACTCACCTTTGAGAAGGTGCTCATCAAACATGTGGAAGTATTTTATTCATACCAAATGGAGCACGTGCTCGAAAAAGTTGAGTTTTGAGCAGGTGCTCCTTTTTATTCATATCACCCAATATGTTTCCACATTTTCACAGTTTTACGTAAGTAACAAATAAAAATAGTGATAAGATCCGAAAAGAAAAAAAAATTGTTTCGAAAAAAAAAAGAAATATTTTCCAGTTCCTTTTTTTTTTGTTTTTTTTTTTTTTTGATTTTGTTAAAGGAATTCTGGCTTGTAAGCGCTTCTAGCATTATAGTGGGCACTTTTTAAGTGAAAAATAATCGTTGTTTTTCCGTAAGGCAAGTAAAACCTTACCCCTTTTAAATAAATATACTCCTAGGCCCGGTTTTTCAGTGCGAGATAAAAGTTAAACCCGATTTAGAGAACAGATTCTTCTGATATTTTATTCTAGGAGTTTGTTAAGTCGATCTGCATGAATTGTCTACTGAAAAACTGATTCTTGAGTTAAATGTAAATAAATTTATTTTTAGACTTAACTAACTCTGGTTTAACTCATCACAAAAAAACTGGGCCTTAGGCTTTTAATTTTTGGCAAATTTCATAAGTGCGAGATTTTTTGTACCCACTAATTTACCTATACTATAACTGCCTTATTTATAAACAAAAAATGATTATTACAGCTCTTGTGATCAGGGCAACTACACCATAGAATAAGAATTTTCCGGACTCAAACTAAAGGCAATTGCTTACTGCTCTATTTGAGTCCGGAAAATTCTTATTGCATGGTGTAGTTACGCTGATCTCAAAAGCTGAAATACCAATTTTTTGTTTACATCTAAATAAGGCAGTTACTATTTATGTAAGTCTGACGCTAAAATATTTGATGTATTTTAAATTTAACAAGCATTATTTCTAGAAAATCATCAAAATCTATCTCAAAAATTTTTATACTGACATTTTGCTTTATAAAACCAAAATTTTGAACGGAAGATTTAAATACAATACAGTATACTCTAAAACAACAACAAAAATAATTTTCTTTTGTTTTTGTTAATTTTACTTTTGTAACAGAAAATAAAACTGAAAATCACACTTTAAAAAAAAACAAGGAAATTGCAACAAAGAAAAAAATGTATGGGTACCTACATATGTAATATGTACAAAGGTATGTATATCTAATAGATACAATAATTAAAAATTAACTCTTTCTCTCAATCTATCTTACCATAGATTTTGTTGTTTGTCTAACAATTAAATGAATTATCACACATTATTGCATTCAGATTGAATTATATCCAGCTACATAACAAAATAATTATACGTTCCACAACAAGGAGCTAAAACAAAAAGATACAATATCTATTACAAGTTTTTATTAAGCGTCACCTGTTAAAAAAAAACAAAAGCTATAACCAAGGGCAGAAATAGAGTATAGAGGTACCTTTTAACATTATGAGAGATAATTTAAATTAAACAAATAAACAAAAATATGTAAATATGTATGTAAATATTAATTTAAGTTCAATTTTGACGTTAAAAAAAAATATAACCTACCTTGTAGAATAAAAAAATGAAATTCGTTACGTTCCACTGCTTTTCCGGTGTTATAGACGTTTTGAAATAAAGGCCAACCAAAAAAAAAAAAACAGAAAAATGTGCGCCAATAAATCCAATAACTCGCTTGCTCTCTCTTTCGCTTTATTCTTCTTGATAATCAAAGTGTTCTAAATGCCAAAATGCCGTTGAAAAATAAACAAAATTATACTATTTTTGAATTTTACAAAAAAAAAAAAAAAAAAAAAAATACCAATAAAACAAAGCAATTATATCTAGATACTCTCTCTCTTTTTCCACTCCGCGCGCCGGTTAAGATATTTTATTTAATTTTGTTTTTGCAAAAACAAAATCACTTTGCGATCACTGGATACGATCCAAAATAAATATTATTTTCTATCACCGGAAAAAAAAAGTGCACTATTCCTCACCTAACACACACACGATCGAGTACCTATGTACATACGTCGGACGACAGCAAGCAGAACAACCGCACCGATCCAAACTTTTGCCTCTGAATCTGATGAAGAAACACAAAGATATACTTCGGCGGGATGCGTTCTCGTATCTATTAGATGCAATTTTTAAGAGTTGAGATATAGTAATTTGAATTTGATTTCTTCGTTTGTTATTTTTTTATCCACCACGATGACGATAATGACAACAACAACATCAACAATAATAATAAAACACACAACAAATACTCAGATTTCAGATACAAATTGGTATTCCAGAGGTGTATACCACTTCCCCACATTGAATAATCACTGGCTGGTATTTCTAACGTAGTTGTGCAGATAGACAGTAAAAGATACTTTCAATTGCCTATAGCATACAATTCTCATAATAAACGGCTCCACAAGGTAATAACATCATTTTGGCGACTTTTTCGCAATAATTTTCATAAAAATCCACCACCACCGGATGTTCGGACATCATTGTTTGGATTCAAATTTTTAAACTGACAACTTTTTTTTTATTTTTTTTTTGTTAACAACAATTTTGTTTAGATATTTTCACTTTTTGTATCTTTCACTAAATATACATATTTTTGTAAAATATCAGCAGGAAAATATCATAAATCTCAAAAAAAAAAGAGATACAGTAATTCGATATCACCGGTTGACAACTACTTTCAAACTTGCAGATACTCTGGCTGTCGGAGTATCTACTATCTATCTATGGACAAACAAAAACAACACCAACAAAAATTTTACCGTAAAAAAATTTACATGCGCTTCAAACGACGGTTGTCACATAATTAAATCTCACTGAATTCAAATGTTTTGATTTTATTTGTAGACAAAATGATATTAAAGATACAAACAAAAATGTTTTAAATACTTTTAAACTCCGTTTGCGTTCGACACAGCGCGACAACGACAACGATGACGACGACAACAGTTGTGGCACACAAGTCGCATCGGCCGATGTGGTGCGAATGTGAATGAAAATATTTTTACACACAAGTCTGAGGCTAGAGATATTGTTTGTATCTTTGTATCTAATAAATTCAACAATATTGAAAGGCACCAACCAAACACAACTCACTGCCTTTAGAGTTTTTGCTCTGCTCTGAGTTTGGTGCGGTGGATTGGATTGGATTGAATTTGAATTTAGATTGAAATTCAGATTTGCATTTGGATATATTGCGGATTGGATGGATGTGTATGAAATGAACTTACTGACTGACACACCATGGGTCATTGGTCGAGCTATTTCTCATCGTTGGTTGTATATACCCCTTCCTTTCCTGTACTCTCTTTTGTTGATTGTATAAATCAACTTGCAACGTGTTGTGTTTACGTTTGAAGTGTATAATCAAATGCATTTGTTGTGGATTTTGTTTGGAACAAGTGCCAAAATGAGAGAAGACTTGTCAGGTGTATTTTTTGTTCCTCCATCTTCTTTTTCTTTTGTTTGAATTGGGCACTTTGTTGTATCTTTAGCCACATTCAACAGGAAGATTCATCTTTGGTTGAAAGAGGCTTAAATATGTATGTATCTTCTTTGACGAGATGTGACGCGTACAAAGTAAGAAATGATGCAAATTCATTGTTTATATTAATGTGATGTATGAGAGGCAGAACTTGATTTAAAGATTTTATCTATTTCCAATTTATTTAAAATCAAAAGGTTGATGCCTTCGGGTGTAGGCAATGTGAGACCTTCGTCTTTTATAGTTTTTTTTAAATTTATTTTAATAAAATTACTTGATTATAAGGAGATACAATTATTAATATGTAGAACGATTTCACTTTTTTCACAAAAAAAAAAAAAAAAAAAAGTACGTATACGCCACAGTGCACATACATAATGACGTTCTTAAAGATTTTGACGTTTTTGAGTAAATAAAAATGGTAGTTAAATCTAAGAGAATAATTTGAAGACTAACAGCCTTATTCATTAGATTGCGCTAAACAGATGAATAGTTATGCACTGCATAAGGTTTTATGTAGCCTCTATGCAACGTTGCATAAATTCGTATTCATAAAACATTTTCCTACCCATTATAGTTATACAGCGCTTATGTCAAATGAGAAATCTATTACGTTTTACCTTCACAACTGACAACTAAAGCTCAGCTGTTCGTGAAAAATTAAAAAAAAAGTGCAGTGCGTAGTGCACTTGGCCCGGAGACGCTTGGTCTAGGTTCGAGCCTCAGTGGGGCAAAATGTTTTTCGAATAAAATTGAACATAAATAGACTAAGCACCACTAAAGGAGTCTGATGATCGGCCTGGCGACCGTGAAATAGCTATAACTCCAGCCTATAAAACTTGGTGGTAGCTCACTCAAGTTGTTGTTCTTTCATTCAAACCTTCAAAAAAAAAAATAATTGTGCTGCGCCGAAGTTCGTCAAAGCATATTTTTTTATTTTTATAATTAAAATAATTTTAACTATCAGCCCTATTCTGCTATTTCGATTCACGTGAAAGTTTTATTCAATGTGCCTCAAAATTATTTTTTGGAATCTTCAATCTTTAGAGTTCAAATCTTAGCAGATATTTAGTTTTGATATTCTTAAAAGAATCTAATTGTTTAAATCCTATTTTTATCGAAATTAATACAAAATTTGGAGAAATTCATTTCCTCCGACGGCTAGCAGAATACAAACTTTCACGCGAATATTTAGCAGAATAGGGCTGTATGTATGTATGTTCGCCTGTAAGACCTTAGGACTTTTTAAATGCAATGTAAAGTGCACGACACTAGTATTGTAAGATGAAATAGAAGGATAGGAAAGATTTTGTTGGTACAGCGGACTGAGAAATAAGGTTTTAATTATCTCATAAAGTCCCACAGGTGGGGGGGGTCCAGTAGAAACTGGGGGTATATAGAAAAGAATGCAACCTAGAGTGAAGATCGAACCCACACCTCGGATTTCGCAGTCGAGAACTACATCCACTAGGTCCATATTTGTTCACATCACCACGTTGTTAAAGTACTATTCTGCCGTGTTAACTAAAATTGACGTATCTGACATATGTATGTCGATTTTTTCAGTTCAGGCCAAGTTTCTTGGGATGGTTTTTATTGACAACTAAAGCATGTATATTGCTTTTTGAGCAGTTAACCAATCGAAACACATTTCTTTTTTATTAAAAATAGTTTTATAACTGTTACCAAACCTGGCAGCACTGATGTACTATCCCACTATCAACGAAAATGGCGGCTATCCTTCATTTCTTGACTAAATGAGGAAGTATTAGCCGCCATTTTTCTGAGCGTAACATTTATGCATTCAGAGCGACAATTTTTAATTTTATAGTCGTTAAGCTCTAAACACATGCCTAATATTTATTTTTCATTTCCGAAAGAGTCGGTACAAGTCCAGAAAACTTTGTTAATCGAGATATAAATCAGGACAGGATTCAAATATCGGGACTGTCCCGCTAAAATCGGGGCGTCTTAGCTAGCTGAACAGACTCACAGATGCACTGACACACAGGGGAACAGGGAGGTGCATACGCACGCACAATATCCGATTTGCATGGGGATTGTTTTTTAGTCAGATTCGTATTGAATGAAAAAAACACAGAGCCAATATTTGGAAAATTCGACAGAAAATTGAAGATTTCGACCGAAAAAGTCGGAACACCGTGAATTGGTTTTTTTTTTTTTGTAGGCGCATAATTTATTATAATTTATTTTTGTGGATTCATATTGAACCAGCCAAAGACACTACGGAGGCTATTGGAAAATTCAACCGGCGGAGAACTTCGTTTCCCCTAAAAATATGCAATTTTGGGTTTTCATTATTTTTCAACTTTTCCGGTCGAGTTTTACATAGTATACCAACATAGTACGAATCCAACAGAAAAAAAAACCATGAAAATCGAATGATGTTAAGCCAAGTTATGCGCGTAGGTTTTAATAAAAAGCACAATTCGATTTTATATATTTTTCATGTAAATTTAGTGTACATATTAAATTCAATTTAATTCCAAGATCTTCATTCTTTCATTAGAGACGCTCGACTTTCGAAAGGGACATTAATAAATTAAATTAATTTAAAGTGAACGAAGTTTGTCGGGTCAGCTACTAGCAAATAAAAATAAGGATATACAAACAAATCACCTTTGATTTTTAACTAAACCCTCATTGATTTTATCCACGATGAATTAGATTGAACTAGTTAAAATTAATTGACAAGTCTGGCTGAATGATTTTCCAGTTATTACTCAGAAGAGCTAAGCCAACACGTTGCTGCATATAAATATTATGTCAATTTAAAACATTATTGTCAATAACTTTTTCACACTTTTCATTAAATTAAAATTTTCCTTATAAAATTTTATAATCACGAATATAATACAAACATTCATCTTTAATTTACTATGTTTATTTGATTAAATTTACAAATCAGGAAATATATGTATCTACAACGTGTTAGAATTATGATTAGATGTGGGATGAGTGTGTGTGTAAAATGCATTATTATACAGTAGCATCACGTTTTTAATTTCAAATCAAAGAGAATGTTTTGTATACAGTAGTTTTGATATTAGACAATTATTATTATTATGAAATAAACTTGGCTTAAAGCCATATTAGAGGTGCAGTTTGAAAGAAAACAAAAAAAAACTCAAGAATAATTAATTTCATGTCATAATTTTTTTTTTTTATTATAAGGTATTTATTTATTGTTTGATGTTTTTGATTGATGATAATTTCAAAGAAAAATTTTATAAATTTCGTTCTATTCCAAGAATAAGACAAAGAGTAATGTATTTTAAGAATACGAAAATAACAATTCAGAGCTCTCTTGCATAAAATGGATATAAAAATAGAAAATTTTAAACCATTAAATGCGGTTTAGTTATTCCTGGATTTGTGAACCAAAAATATAAAATAACACAGCGTTAAACGATTCTGGTACCCTCTTAACTGTTAAGCTGGAATGAATAGGTACTGAGTCATAGATTAAATGTTCCAAACATATGTGGTATCCATCACGTCTAGTTTTCAAGGTAGGGGAAGGTGGCCTAAAATGACACACCAAGGTAAAATGGCCCCCTCGATAGAAATCGTAGAATCGAACAGAATTAGAAGGTTTTTATGAACACAATTCTTCAGTTTATCTGACAGTACCGACATACACGAAATGTTAGCAACTTCAAGCTAATGTTTTAAATTTGACGGGTCATCTAGCCATCTCCAGAAGTAGACATCATAAAATTTTGTGAAAAATTTGTTGACAAATAATTCTATAAAAAAAAACATTAAATTTTGGAGAAAGCAGTAAATGCATGTAAGTATTAAGTATTCCTTATTAATTTACTGAAATTAGTTGGCCTAGTACTATTTCAGTTTGGTCGGAATTAAAACTTAAATAAAAAACCCAAAATGGGCAAAATGGCTTACTAAGCACTCGGCTAAAATGGCATAGTGTGCCATTTTACACTTACACTTGCATTTTAATTTTATTTATAGTGAAAATGGTTGGAAAATATTAACGATCTACCTACAGAAAGGCATTCCTGGACTGAGGAAGCATTATCAAAAGCCCTAAAAAGAAATAGGCTGGAAAAAAAAGTACCCAAAACATTCGGAGTTCCAAACACTATACTGAGGAAACAATCAGCCAACAAGAACAAGATTTTGAATGGCTTACAGAAGGGTCCACTCTTTTTCAAGCAAATGGGAAAGGAGCTTGTTGAATATATTTTGCCTTTAGAATCATGTATGTTTGGACTCACTCATAGTTTTGGTTAACTTTTTTTTTTTTTTTATATTTAGCGCGGGTTGTGACTACCCTTAAAATGATATACACAGCACGAGCGATTAGGTAGGTTGGAGGGGATTTAAAAGGAGATACCGTAAAGACAGTATCTTCAAAGTTAAGGCTCTCCCAAACCAACGAATATTTGTGGGACCACAAATACGCACATTGATGAAAGACCCAAATTTTGACAAAAAGCTTACTAATAAAAGAAACTTGAATGCGGAACAGTTAGTTAATGACATGTTAACGAGATACGAAAACTTTGGTTGCAGAATGTCATTAAAAATACACTTTCTTCATTCTCATTTTTCTTCCTTTCAATCTTGGTGAGGTCAGTGATGATCAAGGTGAGAGGTTCCACCAGGGGCCTATAACACAACGTGACAAGTTGATAAAAGTCTTAATCCACTTGTCCAACTATACTTGTCCGAAGGATAAGTTATGGACTCATGACCCACTTGGGTCGGACATACGTCAATAAATGAATTGTTAAATTATGTCCTATTGACAGGAAGTGTGACAAATCCTCTAAGAGTATCTCTTATCATGAAAAGGTGCATCTCTTCTTAGCCGTTTTTAGATTCAGCAGAAAATTATAGATCCCCTCCATTTTTGCATAACAACACGCACACACAAATAGTTCAGAGTTGAAAATAACTAGGCTCCGGTTCTTAACGAGCTGTTGTGCCACCAATTTTTTTTTTAAATATTTTTAAGTTCGCTGATTTGCAACTTTAGCAAAATAATTTTGAAATATTAAGTCCAAATGGGAATTCTTCTTGACTCACGCATATGATCCAATTTCATGAAGTCATATATTGAAGTCATAAACACCTCATATTCACTTAATTTGACACCAATAGTATATTTTTGGATTCAGGCTGAGTTCCAAAATTCATCAGATGCGCATTTACTGCGCAAACTGCGTATCCAAAAATTGTTTACCTGCTTCGATTAAATGTTTTTTTTTTTTTGCATTCCGAAACTTCAGAATTATGCAATATTTCTACAGAACATCAAGTTTGCGTTGCTGATGCGTATAAAAAATTCAGGCATTACTTCGGCATCAAAACATTTTCCAGATTTTGGAACTCAGCCTCACTTTCAGCCATATTTTGCAAAAAATTTTCCATAACTATTGAAAGCCGCATTTAACCTTCTACTGCCAAAAAAATGAGCCATTAATCAAAAAAATCATAAATTTTAAGCTTCCACGGTACCTATAACTTATCTCAATATAATATTTTGTCATAAACTTTAAATTACAATTTATTACTTAAACATACTTTGTTCCAAGAAAAAAAAAAAAAAAAACACTGAAAAACTTGACTGATAAGTTCAAAATGGGAATGCCCGTCAAAGTAATCAACGATAACAATATTTGTCTTAGAACTCAAAGTACATACATATATACTACATATGTAGCTAATTCTTAAGAAAATCGCAACGAATCACTGCAAATCGCTATTAATAAGCAATTGTATCACTTTTCAGTTTTCTTCGAGTAGGTGGTGTAATAAAATATGTAATCCGTTATTTGAATTAAATATTTTACCAGGTGCAGATATCTAAATTGAGCAATAAAAGATAATCGATTAATTTACGATCGATGATCCGGTGACAGATTGCGGGTGTTGCTTTTGTATTGTTTTTATTTTTTTTTTGTCTGATATTTCTTTTTTTTTTATTAATTTGCTTTTATATGAGGTGTGGGGGTTTTCGAAATTGAATTGGTTATTCACACTTAGTTTGGAAATCCAAATTAATATAATTAAGCCAATGGCGCATGACTATGGAGGCTTTTCAATCATTTAAAATGATTATAATTTAATTTGCAGAGAAAATAAAAATGTCAATGGACTATGGTATGCCGTAAGTGCGAGATTGATTGTGTTCATTTAAAACTGATTTGTGATATGATTAATTGTTATTTAGCTTTTACGAGTATATGAGAAATCGTAATGGAAATATACAGCCATATGGCTATTGGTTATAGAACTTTCTTCTTAAGGATTAAGGGCCAGTTGTACAAATATTTGATCCGTGGTTCAGGAATTTTAACTCACCAATTTCAACGGATTAACTGTGGTTCAACGATGGTTCAGGCATGCAATTGGCTTTTAGTGCATATTAGAACCTTGAACCATCGTTGAACTTCAGTTAACCCGCCGAAATCGGCGAGTTAAAATTCCTGAACCACGGATCAAAATTTAAACCACGATTGTACAACTGGCACTAAGTTTACATTTATTACAGGCACACGTGAAGTAAGAACAAGACGAGCTAAGTTAAATAATGAGTTATAAACATATACTTCGGGAAATTAGCTGCTAAAAGACTTAAGTGATTCAACAAAATGCGACTAAAAATGAATTCGATTAAATTTTAAGTGAAATAAAATTGTAACTTTCGACTATAACGCCATAGGTCTGAGGATCAGGAATATTGCCTCTTGTACGAAAGTGTCAAATCCTCGAAGAGTAGGTATATCTGGGGCCTATTGTACCAACAACTTATCAGTTATCAGTTATCACTTAGCAAATTAACATAAATCGTGATAAGATTTTGTTTTGGCGAGGTAACCAAATGTGCACTAAAATACTTTTAATTGACCTTAAGTCGGACATAAGGTCCATATGCATTATGCGCGGGGAAATTTTTTCAACCCACGCAACAAAACCGTATTACTATTTATGATAATTTGCTTACGGCCAATACATCCAGATTAAAACTTAAATCTGGATGTAAATCATACAAATTCAATATAAATTCATCTGGATTTAAGTTTAAATCTGGATGTATTTAGTGAATAATATGGCGGTTAGTAATGATAAGTAATAAATTGTTGGTGCAATAAGGCCCTAGCCATTAAAAAGTGTCTCATATCTTATTCCCTCCTACTAACAACACTCACGCAGGAATGACCGAAAGTTATAGGTCGATAAGCCTCGGTCCCCCACAGTTCTAAAAAGAACTAAGTAACTGTGTCTTGGCTATAGCAGTAAAAATCAGAACCCTATTGCAATGACAACTTTTATCCTAATCACTTAGCAAGTTATAAAACCTTTGTTCGTTGAACTTTACCTAGGGTTGACCCATAGGGTTTCTTGATAACCCCGAGAGTTGTCAAAAAAAAAACCTGGGTTTTTCGATTCTCAAAAAAAAAAAAAAAACACTTTAGGGCTCTCAATTGTGTTGTTGACATTTTAAGCAAGAAAGAATTTCTATACTCGAATAAATAAAACTTAAAATAAGATTAAAAAATGAATACAACTTCGTTTCCATTTTCTTTAATATTCTACCTAATTTCCATTTTAAAAACAATCACGAATCTTCAACAAAATAAATGCTTTACAAGTTATGTCACTTTGTCAGTTTATTCGTTACCTCAACTCGCCCCAGCAAAAAACCTAATACCTAGATCAACTTCAGGGCGACCTCAGGTTTCAAAGAAGAGAGAATTTGAATGTCAGGGTGATTTCAGGTTTTTCAAAAAACGCTTTGGGGCGACCCCAGGGATGACTTCAGGGTTCAACGAACAAACCTAATGAATCGTGACATTTTGTTGCGGTGGGTTGAAATTATGTCCGCGACTATAATATTCATGGACATTAACTTGGCCATAAGATCCATAGATATTATTTGCAAGTTAATTATTTCATCCCTCCGCAATAACATCTTATCAAAATTCATGATAACTTGCAGTGGTGCAAAAGGGCCCAGCTCTATAGTAATTGGATCTGAGAAAAAAAATACTCTTGGAAGGCTTCACTGCTTCCAAGCATTAAAGCTATATCCTCCATCGTCACAAAGTCTAAACTGGTAAATCGTTGTCGTAACGAGCTAAGATCGCTCGGCGCAACAAATACAGTCACCCTTCGATGGGTCCCAGGACATTGTGATGTATGTGGGAATGAAAGGGCAGATGAATTGGCCAAGAACGGGTCATCTCTTGACCCCAGCCAAACATATTCCTCTGTATTTATGCCACTAGAACAAGAGAAAAGTAGAATTCACAATAGTTTCCTACAAGCCACAAATGACAGATAGTCAGCAATTGATACCTGTCGGATCTCGAGGAATCTATGGCCGGAAATCTCTAAGAAAAAAACAGACTACCTTCTCAAGCTAAGCAGACCTCAACTGTCACTCTTGGTGGGAATCCTAACGGGTCACAACTCAATGGGAACCCACATGAGCAGAATGGGTATCACCACATCTGATTTATGCAGAGGGTGTCAGGATGAAGAGGCGGAAGAGGGCTCCTATCACTTTCTATGTGAATGCCCCAGCCTAGCCAGAGCCAGAAAGACAGCCCTCGGGGAATACTTTTTTGACGAATTGGGTGAAATCTCATGTTTGCCACTAAAAAACATTTTGAAATTCGTTCAGAACTAAAAATGGTTTAGGGAGGCTCCCATACGTACACCTAACCCCTAAGCTCCACTAACTCCTCTCCTTACCCGTCCTTAAACCTACCTTACATATGTCCTGGGGAGCACAATGGATCCACTGAGATCCGAGTGAGATAATGCGGCGTGTCGTATTATCACCCCTCCAAACCATTCACGATAGAAAAAACAATGAAGAGTATGAAACTCTTGTCAAAATTTCCGAAAGGGTACAATATAATTAAGTACATATAACAGAATTATGTGCCATGTGTTTTAAAATTATAATACTGAGGATTAAAAGACCGAATACAAGTTAAAAGTGGAAGGAACTGACAGCTTGGTGTTTTGACCAATTTCTAACTTCTTGCGTACAAAAATAGTAAAATAAAAAAAAATAACTTGAAAAGAGTTTTTATAACCAGATACCACTATTTAAACCAATTGCGCCTTTTAAAGAGTAAAATATTGTACAAAAATATCTCTTGAAGCCATCTTCTAAGAATAAATTTTCAAACACAAAGTGATTTTTAAGTTACCTACATGCCACTTTTTTGTTTTTAAGCCATCTCACTTCCTCGCAAGAGGCAGTTTTGAAAATAAAAGACGTTTTTTCCTCAGTTGTCATACACCAAATACTTTATACCTATTCAAAAGAAAACCCTCGTCACAGCTTTATTAAATTTATTGTTTAAAAAAAAAAAAAACAAAAAAAAAAAAAACTTCTCTTGAAAATATTATTTTACTTTTAACGAACTAATTTGAATTGTACTTCCGGTTGCCATATTTAACTCAAAATAAAATAGCTTTTATAAAATAAAATACATGTACGTAACGTAATGTGTAGTTTTCGTCAAACTTAAAGATAGCAAATCTTTAAAGACATAAAAAGGTTTGTACATTTGATTCAGAGCTTTTTTTTTCATAAAAGAAGCTTAACGACGACGATGAAAGCTCAATTTTAAAATTCAACAGTTTGTTTCTTTTTGTATTCAGTTTGAACTTAAATAAATAATTAAAATTTGTCAATGAAGTGTAGGTATATCATTTTCAACATAAGAAGAAATGTTTAGCTTTGTTCCAAAAACTTGTAGATTTTTTTGTAACTGCTATGGATATAAATGTAATACTATCTAAATGTTAAAAAATATCTAGTCTAAAGAAAATCTTAATTATAGTACATAGGTACAAGCGCAATTTATGCACGTTTTTTAATTGTTGATAAAATACATGTTTAAATAAATTTAATATAAAAAAAATATAAATACCTTGTGAAATGATCTGGGTAATAATTGTCAAAACAAATCCGAGGGCTGTATTGAAATGCCATTTCTTTTTATGGATGTTGATGAGAAGCCAATTTCCAATACATTTTTGTTCACTTTATTGTAGGTACATATTTATGTTCTAAAATAAGAAAAAAAAATTAAAATTTAAAATTTTCAACTTACAATAAAATATGTAATAATAATGAAATTCCAATAAATAATTTTATTTACATTTTATTACCTCTGTTCGTTTAGTCTGCCCAAAAAAGTCCATTTTAGTCCGAAATTCTGTCAAACTTGATATAAAAATGCGAAGCGCATTGGACTAAAGGTCGCAAAAAAATCTTCCATTTGAATTTAATTCAATACAGTCCACTAAAACAACAACAAAAATAATTTTCTTTTATTTATTTTATTTTGTTAATTCTCTTCTTCATAAAAAAATAAAATTGTACCAAATCTGGCTGTTTTGGGCAGTAAACGAACAGACACCCACTTATATAATTTTTTTATAAAATAACAATGAATCCAAACTATGAAAAGCTATCAAAGTTACGAACAAACCAAAGCTTCTAGGGTCTCCGTCTAAGCACAGGTCTAAGAAATCAAATAAGCAAAAAGCTACAAAGAGAATGCGAAAAATATTTAAACAGCTAGATGGGAAGCATTCCAAAGAAATAAAAACGTAAACTTTACCTCAAAGCGAAAGCTACATAACAAGAAATGTTAGGCTCGCGGAATTAGGCAGAAAATGCAACGTCTAAAAAAGCTCTGCGATATGACTTAATGACGGTATAAATTCCTGAAAATTCTTCTTCGCAAAGGATTAATAATTAATTTAAAATAGTTCTGAAACCAGGTTAACCATCATCACATGAAAAGAAAGGCTTTAAACCCATTGCGCTTCTGCCTATAATATCAAATATTAGTTTTCTTTGCTGCCTACAGCCAATTATAGAAGAAAATTAAATAATAAACCTGAAAATAGCTTTGGGTTTAGAAACAAGCACTTGTCAATCGAACAGTGGCATAGAATCAGTGAAGCGACATTGAGAAAGCTCTTGAAGAAAAGAAAATTTGTTCGGTGGCCTTCATAGATGTTCTGCGAGACGATTTTTATTATCTAAAAAGACTCTTTCGTATGTAAGATAAGGAAATGAGTATTTAGGTTTCAAATATATACTTAAAACGTGGCTAGGTTACCACAAGGAAGTGTTCTAGGTCCAATTTTGTATCTTTTATTTGAAAGCGATACCACCACAAACAGAAGACTACGAGAGAGCTTAATTTTTATATGATACCGCAGTGCTTACAGTGAACAAATCATCAACGAAGCTCAATATCGAAAAGGAGCTGCTTATTTTATACAGATAGGTAAAAAGAACAAGTCTGAACTTAAGATATATGCAAATGCATGTACATATGGTAAACTCTGGAGTTGTACTCGCGGTAATAATTATTTAATTATATTACAAAAGTTGTTAATGTTCAATGAGACCGTGGTAAAGAACAGGACTCCCAAAAATAATGGGAGCAAATAATTTGCGCGAAAACATTGAAAACGCTAATAGAAGGCTCCAGGATCATAGCAAATCATATGAATCCGAATCTAAAAGATCAATAATTAGTAAACAAAAAAGTGAATTAATTTCATAAAATGTTCGACCACAGAAAATTTAAACACCTCAGTGGTGTAATACATACATACATACATGTGCCTACTTATTTGCAAAAAAAAAAATTATGTCATCTAAGAGGCCAGGAATCGGTAAAAAAAAGTCAACTATTTTAAAAATTGCCATGGAAAATTTCTAATTAAATATTTTTAAGGTGATAACGAGTTTTTAAGTACCTACCTCAATTGTGGGATACAAATTAGGTATGTCATCTATGTACATACATATAAGGTACAAGGAATTGGTCAAAAAAGGTCAGCTATTTCAGAAATTTGACAACCACAGAAAATTTTTAATCAATGCTTAAAGTTCTTTAGGGTCAATAAAGATTTTTAGCACCTCAATTTCGGGATACCTATTCGAAAAAGAAATTATAATTGGTTAGATTTTTTAAATCATTTTTTATGCATTTAAAAAAAATGTCTTCGAGATGTTTGCCATCTCATTTGGGTGATAGGTAGTCAAAAAAAGGTTAATTAATTCTCATAAAAAGTCAGTTGGTTTTTCGTAAATTGGTCAGCGATATAAATGCCTATTTTTGTATGTATCAAAATTATTTTGAAAGCCTCTTCAGTATCTTTAAAATTTTCTATATGCAAATCTAACTATACGTACCTACATAATCTATCTTTTGAAAATAGAAACACAGTATGAAATACTATTCCGATCTCAACCACAATCTTATTCAACCACACAATTTGACCTCTTTCTAAGTTTTTTTTTTTCTTTCTTTCAAATATATGTAATTTCACATTAGAAAGAAAAACAAACAGCAATAGATATTTATCTACATTCTACATTCAAATAATGTAGGTATTCGGTCAGCATTGCTAAGTTTTCATTCATTACAAAAAAAAAAAAAAACAAAAAAAAAAACACAGCACTTAACCAGATTGTGCTTAAAAAATCTCGCAGGCATTTTCATAATCATATGATATACAGTTATAAACTTACTTAATCCCAAACCTCAGTCACCAAATATAGGTATACACATATACGAACCTCAAGTCTTGTTCATATAAAATTGTATCATAGCTTTCACTTTGTTTTCAAAAATATATAAAGTAATATAGCTTGATTCCAAATGAACACAAAAAAATTCAATAGTAAAAAAAAATAATAATAACAATTTTATAGTCATGCATGAACGCTCTACTGATAAAGATACTTTTGTATCTTTTGGATAGAAACAAAATCGCGTCGATTTTAATTTTCTTAAATAGTTTCCAATTGTAGTCATCGTCATTTTAACCTAAATTGTTGAAATCAAGTTTCTTCGTCATTCGAAAACATTTTAATCTTTGCGCTTTTAAAGGCCGTAAGACCCATACTTATACCATCAGCACTGTGTATATGACAGTATTATTACATATCTGTATACAAAATCCAACAAAGTAGATAATAATAAGCTAAAAGCAAAAAAAAAAAATAATCATTTTGAGTTTTTTTTTTTCCTTTTTTCGTTTCCTCATTTTTCTCTCTTTTTTGGGTTGGTTTTTTTCTTCCGTAGTTTCATTATCGTGGGTATTGAAAAAATTGAGGTATTTTTTGTAAGGTTTTTTTCCAGCGCAGACTCTGAAAACTGGTTGTATAGTCGTCCGTCAGTCATATCGCCAGCTTGAGAGTCTTCTGAAAATGATTGTCAGGTTTTATTTAGTGTGTTGAAATACGTTCGTTTCAAATGAGTGGTTTTTATATCTATATATTTTTTTTTTAGATAGACGTACCTATATAGTTAAACGATGCATTATTTTTTTTTTTGTAGAACAACCCTCATTAGGTTGGTATTTGTAAGAATGTTGATTTTTGAATAGAATTGTATAGGTTTTTAGGTAAGTATTTAAATTCAACAGGGTTAACACTTTTCATAAATGACATTTTCGAAATATTTAAAAAAAAATATTTTGAAGTTTGTATGCAGCTACATATGTAAATACAGGTTAGAATGGTTTTTAGGAAAACAGGACATCTAAAATTACTAAATAAATAAAAACAAAACAGCTGTTTCTTAACGGTTTTAATAATTTGTTTTGAACTGTGTACCTACTTTAGTTTTATACATAATATGGCCCATAGTTCTAACTTTTTTCAAGTTTATTGAAATTTTGACTTAGCTAGCTTTTGCTATAGGACATGCTCATCCAAATGAGAAATCTATTTTAACGGTATTTATAGATTATGCTTCAAGTAACAGCGTTTTATTTAGGTAAGGTAATCTTTTTTTGTTATTTCTACGAAAAATTATTTTGCGGTAAGCTTATTAAAAAAAAAAAATAATATTGTTCGAAGCTTATAAATTAAGAAATTTATCTAAAACAACACAGCATTATCAATATACAAAAAAAGTCATTAGAATTTCAAGATTTAATTTAAGCTATTTGAATTGAATGTGCTTTGTCAGTCTTTTACTTGGCTACTTAATCCATCAGATGCTCGATCCTTTCAGCACATTAAAGAAGCCACTATCTTACATGATAAATTTAAAGACATATAAATTATTCCTCTTTATACTAAAATTTATTTTTTAAAGTTAAAGTTTTTTCATTTAATAAAGACAAAATTGTTATTAACTTTTAATTAATCAAATCTTAGACCAATCAATAATAATCTATATGACATCTATGGTTTTTGTTGCTCTGATGTCTTAAATGTTAAATAATTTTATTAATTTATTTGTATAAGTTATTTTTGATAAATTAATAAATAAAAAAAAAATAAATTGCCAAATTCATACCCGCCTAGAAAAATGGCAAGTTTAGTCAAGGCCCTGTCAAGCTTTTAGTAGAGAAAATCTAGATGATGAAAATTTTCAAACACTCGTAAGGCTCTTGGTAGATGTCACATTTTCTTTTACTATTAACAGATTTCCATAAAATTTTTCAATCACCAAAAAAAAAGGAATTATTCTTAACCATTTGACCATTTGAGATTTGAACATTGAAGTCCTATTTCGATGCTACAGTAGCACTTTGTTAAAAATATAATGTTTGTTTACTTGAATTTTCACAATCTCAGCTTCATATTATGAAGCATCTACTCCGAGCACATGCTCTCTTTTATTCATACCATCCTTAGTTTCAAATAAATGTATCCATTCAGTAAATATGTAGGTATAGCCGAAATTTTATATTTAACACGTTCGGAAACTTCCAATTGAATTTTATTCAATAAAGTCTACGAAAACAAAAAAAAATAGGTAAATCGCTTCTATTGCCTTCGTTGTTCTTCTTGTTTAAAATTACTTTAATTCTGTTTTTAAATCTCTGCTTTAGGGAATGACATAAAAATGCTCTGTACAAAATTTTAAACAAAGCGGACAACCCTTTAAAGGCTCTAGCTCGATAAATAATGGACTTATACAGACCGACGGATGGTGGACTTATCAATCCATCGTCGAAATGATTTAAATACGTACTAAACCACCTTGATTTCCTTACTAGTCTATAAAATAGTTAAAGCTACCTAAGACGAAACATGTAAATTAAACCAAAAAATGCTTAAAGTACGAAGCTGAAGCTAGAATTTTCTAGCTAAATCTATTTAACGTACTCTTTTTTTTAAATTTACATAAAACATAAAGCATAAACTAAACCTGTCAAGCTTTCGGAAATAGCAAAAGCTTTGACAAGCTAGCCTTAGCTTCGTATAAAAAAAAATCATTTTTGTATTCTTCTTCAATGTTTGCGTTCAAAAATAACTATTTATGAGATACCTATCTGAATAAAGTATTTGTTCAAGTGTATTTAAGGAAAAAAAATGGATTTAATTAAAAAAAAACTCCAATACCTACATATATGTAGATAAACTTTCAATTTTCAGCTTAAATTAACTTCAACAGTTTTGTAAAGGCCTCTATAAACGAAAAATCCATGCAGTTTCCTTGTATTTATTTAAGCTGCAAGTTAAAGTAATCAGTATTATCTTAAATCATTAATTATCATTCTCTTTTTAACCTGTATTTAGTAGGTACCTATAATTGAGGAGAATAAGAAAAAAGAAATATATATATTTTTTTTTACAGATTAAAAAAGACTCAAATAAAATAAACTTTTTTTCAAATCCCACACAAACAACAATGAAACTTTCAAGCCTTTCGAATTTCGAACAAAGAATTCTTTGTGTAGAAAATATGTACATACAACTAAATTCAATTTTATTCAATAAAAACAAAAACAACATTAATGTGAAATAGAAAATACGAGAAAAAATAGCAGTCAAAAATAGCAAAAATAGCAAAAACAGCAAAAACTACTTTACAACCTAAAAAAAAAAAAAACCGGTCTCAATAGAACTTGAAGTTGGTTTCTTGCGTACATAATAATGATATTTGGAAATATTTTTTTTTTGTTGTCATCAGATTGACACTATTACTTAACATGTATATTTGCTGCGATATGTGTTTGAAAAATGAAAATGAAATGTTTTATTTTTTGTATCCAAGGGAGTCGAAAGGTCTTTTTGTTTATTTTGTCTTGATTCCCACTTGAAGATTGAAAATTGATTAGAAAAACGAGATAAAATTAAAAAATATCTTTTTACACTCATTTTATCGTGTTGCTTCTTTAATTTTTATTTGCGGCGAATAAAAATGAAACTTTATTCAATTCTGTAAATGGAAAATTCGTGCTTAATAATATTATACACATAGGCTGTATTTTATTTTATTTTTTCGTAAAATTATAAAGAGATATAGTTTGTTTGAAGACTAAATTTGAGATTTCAATTAGTAAGGCAGCAGGTTGTCGAGAGTTCACTGTATGGATGAATTTAGAAAAAAGTGGCCTTGAAATGTTTTGAAAAGACATGCGACTTTAAATTAAATTACATTTAAATTTTTGTATTGAAGATACCATTAATAACGATTTTTCAGATTTGTATACATAAAAGAATTCTCTATAAGAAAGAAAAACACCTAACTGGGGGCCTTATTGCGAGAATCTACTCGATAAAAGTCGATCAGAGATGTTTAATAGAACTTAAATTTCATTCAAAAATTGTTTTCAAAAATAAAAATGAATAACAATTAAAAAAAAAAACTCGTGCAATAGTTCTAATGTAATTTTTTACGTGTATACAATTCAGTCAAAAAGAAAAAGTAAAGTAATCAAT
Source organism: Epistrophella euchroma (assembly GCA_947049315.1). NCBI lineage: Eukaryota > Metazoa > Arthropoda > Insecta > Diptera > Syrphidae > Epistrophella > Epistrophella euchroma. The sequence goes on from OX346248.1 coordinate 61,088,654, forward strand.
GCAAATTAATAATAATCAAATAGAAACATACTAACGAACAGACTTTTGAAATAATGACAATAGACTTTGAGTCTATTCGACTGTGATTCTATTCTAAAAAGACTCTTGCTATAAGCCTCTTACAAAACTTTGTCTTACAGATGTAAAGTAAAAACAAGCTTTATGATTCATTTTTATGGTAAATAAAAGAATTTTTCCTAAAATCCCTTTTCTTATTAACTGCACAATTTAGTTCTCACATAATTTGTTCCAATTTTTGAAATTAATTTGTCTTGAAACTAGGTACATATGTACATAGTTGGCTTTATGGAAAAATGTCATGTATTTTTATTAGGAAATTTTCTTAACTACAAATTAATACTTTAAGGCTGATTTCCAATGCCGCGTTGGGCGTCGCTTTGACAGATTTTTCTTTCAACGCGAAAGCTCACACATAGCAATTTAAGCAAATTGTTTATAATGACGCGTTGTTTACAATGACGTTAAAGTTGAAAAAAATCAACTTCAGCGTGCGTTTTGACAGTTAAACTAATGTTCAAATTCCTTTCAACAAAAAAATCGATTTATTTAGAAGAAAAAATCGGTTTTTCTGGACAAATTTTATTGAAAGAAAAAAATCGATTTTGTTTAAAAAAAAAAGAAAGGAATTCGAAATTACAGTTATGTAGGCTCATTTTGATTTTCAGGTTCTCTTCAAGTCGTCTGTCATGTCGACGCGTTCGTAAAGCTTGTAAACGTATACGTAAGCGTCTCTAACGCGAACGCGCCATTGGATATCAGCCTTTAAGATTTTGTCTGTGAAATGAATCGTTAGCAAAACTATATTGGCTCATTCAATGGGACTTTTTAAAGGCTTTTAAGAACATCAAAAGTAAATTTTATAGGACTAGACTATACGTATTTGAATATCGCAAATGCAAATTATTATGAATATATTTAATCCAATACTTCCATTTATAACGGAAAAGAATACACAGAATACATAAATGTAAAAACTAGGGAAGCCTTACGTACCCTTATCTAAAAAAAAACAAACACAAACATACTACATACATACCTATGTACATTTATGTAAATCACAAGTTCAAATAAACAAAAGTTTGTGCATTTAGTGAGAAAGCGTAGACCTATAAGTACTTATGCAGTTAAATTAATACTTTTTGGTAGGTACCAAAAGATTTCTTGTTCAGGTAATAAATTTTCGAAGATTTGGTACTGAACTTAAACTGCAGAAATATCTTCTAATATACATTCGTATTAATAAACGCGAGATAGCGGCTGAGTTATTCTAAATTCAACTTGAAATTTTACAGTAATGATTCATAAACAGCTAACAGCCTGCTGAAGAGGAAAAAAAAAATAATTGAAAAATAAACAGGTACCTACTTAAATTTATATAATTGAAATAGGTACCTACCTTCCCATAATTACCTACAATTGACAAATTAAAAAGCTCTATAATTCGAAAGCATTAATAAAAAACATTGTTACAAATTGCATCCCTAAAAAACAATCATTAAATTACATTTCCCTTCAAAAAAAAAAAAAAAAACACCCAACACGCCTCATATTAAAAGTGCTCAATTCAAAAACATGTAAAACAACAACAAGGAAAAATTAATCTACTCTCTCTATCTCTAAAACCCATGCAAGATGAAAAATTATTCTGCTTTTTCCAACTTTCATTCACCAATACATAGAAGATTTTTTTTTTTCAATTTACGACGACAGTAAAAAATCATATTAAAAAATTCATTATGTAGGTACATACATATACATACATATATTATATAAATATAGCTCTGCAATTTATTTTTTCGAGCTTTACGCCAAAAACCCACCTAACGACTGACAACGACGCCATTATTCTGCCATGCCTTCATACAAAAATGTATAAAAACTGGCTCTAGCTTTGTTGGCTCTGCTAGTATACCTATGTACATTCATTTAAAAAAAAAAAAAAGTTTTTTAAGTGGTGACCTGTTTTTCGTCATACCTGAGAGTATACTAAATACGAAAATGCTGACAAAAAAAATCAAAAGCTTAGATAATGTGATATAAAATATCATTATTCTTTTTTGCAGAAATACATAGATATTGTTTTTTCTTTAATTAAAAGAATTTGATTTTCAAAAAATGGATAGGCACTTAATTTTTCTTTCATTTCGACATTGTAAATGACCTAAAATGACCTCTCGAAATGGGACAAAAACAAGTGAATTGAAAAAATGCCTCGTTTCCATCGCCCGCACCATCCGGCATCGTCATCGTCTTTAATGTCGTTATCCGGGTATTCGTATCTCCAAAGTATTCATTTTATAATTTTTCATCGTCGTCGTTGTTGTCGTCTCAGTATTGAAAGAGAGTTTCAAATATTATTCGTCTCTCTGGCTTGATTCTCGTTTTTGTATACGTCTTTCCCCTGCTCCGAATATACCCTCGCTCTAACCTACCGATAGTTCCAGAGCATAGATTTATCTTCTTCTTGTGCCCGCCCGCTCGCCCGTCACCGTCTATCGTCATCGTCTTCATCGTCATCGTTTTTATATTATTACTCCAGACGACCAGAGAATCATGAAACCACCGAAGTTGCCTCTTCGATTCTTGGTTTTGGTTTTACTGGTATTTAACCGGCACTGCGGCACTTACCTTACTTCAGCGAGATTCTAAGATTCGGGTTTTTTGTGTGTTGACTGATGTAAAGGTAAACCTAACCAAACTAGGTATACCTTCTTTACATTGCTTACATGTTTGCCATCACCTCGACTTCTTCTTCTTCTGTTTCTGCTTCTTTTTCTTCTCTATAGAAGACAAAGTAAGACTTTTTTTTTTTGTTTCTTAATCAAAGGAAAAACAACAAAGAAACTTCCAATACACAGAGGATTCGACGGTCGTCACGGTAGACGAAGACTAAGAACCTGTGAGGTAAAAGAGTAAGAAGAATTCAAGACGCGCTTAAAGTTATCCAAAAAAAGGTTTCTGGCTGCTGTTACTGCTACGAAAATAAATACCTAGGTACCATGCGTTTAAGCCATATGGACAGATGAAAAAAATATGTAAAAGCGTTCAAAAAAGGTAAACAATATAAAATTCTCGATACCAAAAACTAAAACTTAAACTAACTGCCAAACCGTTGTAAAGTAAAAGTAAGAAGATCTACGTCGGTTATTACTTACAGGGTCGTAGCCTATGAGGGTTAGAGTAGCAGCATCGGGGTTTATAACAGTTTTGATTGTAAAAGCCAGGGCTCTCCACCGCCGGTGAGCACACTTCGGGCACCTACTATATAGTCTCGTCGTTTTAAGGTTGCGGGTTATTAAATGAGATGAGATATGTCCCTTGTTATGCCATACGCAAAATGTATGATATAAAACTTAAAAGACTGGAATGCACTACTTTTTGATTTCACGACTGATGGAAATGAGTATTAGGCTTGATACTCAAACATCAAACCTTAAGTTTCAGATTACCCTTCAGGCCAATATTAAAGTTATACAGATATAGGCCGTGTGGGAATTGGTTTAAAAGTTTGATTAAATTTTATCCGAGATTAAAATGTACCATTTCTGCGTATAGATTTACCTCACTAGTGTCAAAAATTAATATTCGGATAAAATTAAAAGCAATTTTAACTCGCACACGGCCATAATTGATTTATTTTTCTTTTTAATGAAGTACTCACACACCCCATGGGAAAATATTTATAATTTTTAACAATTTAAGTATAAATGTAACCCCTCTTAACGAATTAGAAATTTCGCTTGGTTATGCTAATTTAAACTTAGTTTAGTTCATTTTGACTTTAACTTTGTAATAGGCTGTAAGATAACATTTTTACGCTGAAAATCTTCCATGAATATAAATTTTACATTTCACATGAATATGAAATGAATTATTAGCATGTACTTTCTATATTGATTTTTAAACTATGGTCTAAATTCCGGTACCTTGTCTATAGTGTACAAAAATGTGGAATGTAAAATGTTTATCTTTATGCTTAATATAATTTTGCGCTGGAATTTATCTTCTGAAATAAAAAATCCAATTGCTGAAGCTCTGGAAAACTAACCTTTAAACTTTTCTATGATTTCATTTTCAATTCAACTTAAAATCAGAAGGCAAAAACGTACTAAAAAAAAAAATAGTAACAAAATTAAATTTTCAAGTATATTAATTTCCCCTACGAATTCAATAACTATTTTTCCATACTACGGCACTGGATTGTTGGTATTGATACTGCAAACTGATGGTTCGGGCAGTTGAATTGAATTGAATTAAGAGGTTTTTCTATTTCTTAGATTGTTGCTGGTTTTTTAGAGATTCCAAGACATGTTTTCGTGAAATAACGAAAACGAAAAACCAGCACAATTCACCCGTTCACCGCACCACAGCCGCTAACTACCTTGTCTTCGAACTTTTTCCCAAGACAATTTTTTTTTAAATAATACCGAGAATAAAGTAAGTTTTTTGTTTTAATATGAATGTCGATGACGAGGCGACGACTTTACGTTTGTTGTACCTATCTACCTACAAGCTAAGAGCTACGAGTATTTTATAGTAGAATCGAGTCGACTTGAATGAGGGTTTTTGACATTAAAACGGCAGCGTGAATGTGAAGAATACTTGGTGTTTGCGCGTTTATCTCCTCTTTCGTTCGTACAACAAGCTCGCTCATAATCGCCTCGCCATCCATTTCCAATTCGATGGAGATTTTGAGTGAGGCAGTATAATAAAAAAACAACAAATATACTGGGTATGTACTTTGCTGCGCTCTGTTTTCTGGCTTGGCTGGTAGATCTGGTTGCTGGAACAGTTTTGGTGTGTGTTGAAAGTTGAAACTGACAGTATTGAAATAATCGCTGACGGTGTAGGTTCGTTTTGTTTGAACGTCGTCGTCGTCGTCGCAATTGCTTTCTCTCTTTTGCTCGCTCTTTTGTTCTTCGAATTTTTAACAAGTGTTTTTTTTTTTTTTTTTTGTTCATGAGGGTTTTTGAGTTTTCTAATTCAAATATTTTGAAAGTAGGGAAAAGTAATAAACGATGATAAATAATAATACAAGCAACAACACAATGATGATGACACCAATACTTCCATCAACAACACCAACTACAGCTGAAATGAGCACAACATCATCGACACCAGTTACAACAACAACAACAACAGTTGTTCGTACTGAAAAACCAGAACGCAACCTTTGGCGTGAACAGGAAATGTTAACCGTTTTGCAAATAATACGAGAGAAAAAACTATTACCGCAACTCAATGACAAGAATGTTCGCAGTGAAGCTGTTTTTCGCAGAGTCGAAAAGGAAATGTTCGATCGCGGATTTAGTAAGAAGAACTTTCAGCAAATTTGGACTAAATGGAAATTTTTAAAATCGACTTACATGACGTCACGTCGAGTGCACCAGATACCGAAGATTATACCATTAGAAGTGTATGAATCGCTCGATGAGCTTTTAACCGCCGAGTTTCAAAATGATGGTTCAATGTCATCATACGATGGTGGTGATTATGAAGATGGGGGTGGCGGCAACGGCATGATGATAAGTGGCAGTGGTGGTTATGAGATGATGAATGCGTCCGCTTCGACAACAGGAAGTAACGATGGATACTTGCCGGTTATATCGAATGTACAGGGTAGTTTGCCTTTGCCGTCAACGTCATCCACCACGAATAGTTTATTCAATGGCGGGAGAAATTATGCAGCTGATTTAAATGGATTCGGTGTAATGCGAAGGAATAAATTTAAAAATGGATTTCGTTCGTCGTTCAAAAACGAAGAGGACACAAATGGGTTCGGTATGCAACACCCTATTTTTGGATATCGATTGGGGGTGGTAAAGGATGAGCCCATTGATGATGGTGAGTAGTTTTTTTTTTTTTCTTCATGCACTAGATATAAATGATGGGTTGCAAAAGGTGGTGGTTTTGAAATATAAAAATTTTTGACCATGTTTTCTATGCCTTCAAATAGAATTTCATGTACATACCTACTTATATATAACTATATGGTTTTCTCTTTATGGGAATTTATTATTTTTTTTCTTTTGAAATTAATTATAACGCTGTTAGGGTGAATTGGGTTTCTCATATCTCAAAAGTTACACCTACAGGTAGGTCGATATTCATGGAATATGTTTTATACTCGTTGGTATTGAAGTGAATTCTGTTTTCGAGTCTTTTAGTTTTTTGTAGATATTTTGAATAATAGCACTGTTTGTTAGGCTAAAGGAAGGGAGAGTACACATACATGGAATGTGGGTAACTTTGGTTTGAATACCTTATAAGAAAAGGTTATCTCTTGTGTTTGTTTTTCGTACTGTATCTTGTGTATAGAAAATACCTTTAGAATTTAGATACAGCCAGGTAGAAATTATTTATATTTTTATTTGATATCCAACCGGTTTATATTTTCTTGGATTTATAGGTAGGTATGACGAGCATGGGAATTTGTTTGATGAGTATTTTTTGAATTTCGAGGGTTGATTTCATACCTAGAATTAGAATTGAGAAATCGTTAAGTGGATTTTAATAGCTACGTGTTGGACTATTTACAAAGAAATTTACCTATAGAGAAACTATGTCTGTCTACAAATAAATCAGAACTAGAGTATATGAAAATGGACATGGAAGAGATCGTGTGAGTAGACAGAGAAGCTTTTATGTAAACAGGTGGTTTTAGTATGAAATTGAGAGGCGTGTGTTTTGATTGCAAATTTTGTGTATGCTTTGATAGGTAGGTATATTTTAGTATTAAAAAGTAGGTATCTCTGTTTATTATTTTTGGGCAACGAACGCTTATCTTAATTACTGAGTCACTTTTTGTAAGCAAAAAAAAAAAATATTTTATTGGACGAGAATAGTGTGTGTGTGTGTGTGTGTAGATTTGTTCATCATGAATACCTTTAAAAAAATATTTTGTTTAATCTTCTGTTTACAACTGTAGTTTCCATTATTAAATAGAAATTACTGCAAACAGGTCGGTAGTAAGGGCAAGACGATAAGCGAATATATTTTGCTATGATGTTTGTTCTTCATTAAGGGGATATCTCGACTATTAAATTTAGTGTGCATTTTTTAGTTCATTGATACTTGCTATAAGTAGAAGGTCAAAGATTGTAGTTTGGCTTTGACTTTGCAGTACAATACAATGTTGATTTAATAAAATTAAAGCAAAATCCTGTTATTTATAATCCTTTGCTTATTATAAAACCCGTAAAGCAGTAGAAATTTGGAGAAAGTATTCATCAAACTTACCATGATCATCGGTGTAGCGTCCAAAACTTGGTTGCAGGAACATTATCAGGATAAGAGTCAAAGAACTTCACTCCATTTCTTTGGCTAAATTATCAGGCGGAGGTAGTAGGTACAGGATCACGTCTCAAAGCTACCGAACGTCATATCTTAGTCTAGCCTTAGTAAAGAATTTTTTAATCAATTTGCAGGTCAATGATAAACGGCCGGTAGCTCTTAATTTAATGAACAACATGCTCCCCAATCTCTGGAGTCATTTAGGCAAAAAGTGCGCATTTTTACGTCAAATTCTGTGGTTAACAAAACAAAGCAAATAAAAATAGGTTTAGTCAAATTTTTAAAATTTTGGCAGGCCTATGTTTTTATGATTGTTTTTCATTAAAAAAGTCAGTTTACATTTACAAGGTAAAAGTGCCTAGATCTTTGTATAAGAATACGTTACCATTTCGCGTGAATTTTTCAGATGTTTAACAAATTTTAGCTATACATATGTATAGGTATTTTCCTTTCAGGAAACAATTACATAGGTATGTTTTTACACAGGTACCTACTATACCCAAGCTCAATGTCAAGAAAGATTTTGATTATTACTGTAAATCGAAATTCGCAGTCTTGATGGTAGGTACAAACTCATTTGACATTTTAAAATATTCTTAAGGAAACAATTTTCCAAAACTGAGCTCATGAAAAACCAGGGCCTTGTGACTTACAACTTACAACCATTCCTGTGTGCGTGACTGCAGGAATGGAGGGGACATACGGTTTATTACCGAATCCGAATGGCTAAGGTGAGCGTCACTTTTCTATGACAGGAGGCAGTAGCCATGAAAAACGATTTTGTGTTTAAGTAGCAGTGGGTCGGAATTGAACCCAGACCTCAAGTACCTACTGTTTATGCGGTCCCCCAGGTCAAGACCCTTCCGCAAGTTGGCGGCCAAAATCAAACCAGTTTGATTTTCAAAACAATGCGTGCGATGCGGAGACGCCGCACGAAACGCATTGATCGCAATATCGTGTCTAAAGTGGACATCTTCATTTACCAATAAAGGTTTCATTTTATATTAAACGGATGCACCGCACGAACCGTGACTACGCTGGACACGGCGTTATTCCGCCCGAAGGTGAGCTTCTGCATTTTCCGCATTGACGATTATACATCATATAATTCAAAGTAGGTACCTATCTTTTCTTAAGCATTCACCTTTATTTACGGAATCTTCAATTCGCCCCACTCAAACTTTCAATAAACATATACATACAAGAAACCAAATTTTAACAAAAAAGCAATAAACTGATTGAATATCGATTTTTTTAAATAAAGAACAGGAGTTTACAATTTTTTAGAAATAAATTAGTTAAAGTTCTTTCATTAGATCTAGCATTAATTTCCTTGTCTAGGGCAGATATAGAGGCTAATTTTCTGCAATTCTGGTATATAGGAAGGTACTTACATAATAATATCCATCTTAGGTTCAGTATTCTGTGCGAGTTCATTTGATTTTCAGTAATTTGCATCCAAGATTTTATCTGCAATCTTCTATCTGCGTCGTATTTCGTATATCTCGTATCTACCGAACAAGATTAGACTTGTATCAGCGCCTTTCAAAATGGAAATGCTATTGCTATTTCATTTTTTCGTATGCATTGGAAATTTTTATTCGTGGCATGATTTTCCAATGAATGCGTTCAGAGCATTATGTGTATAGGTTAGTGTATTTGTATATTTAGTACATTTTTGAAATTTCCGATTTTGTTTTGTCGGTCTACTTTACTTTCCTAGGTAATATACCTACTTCTATTATTTTCACTTGAAAATATCTATCGTTTGGTAGGTACAATATTAGACTTTCTACGAATTGAAAAATATTTGAGCCAAGCTACCGACTCTACCGTCATTCAACTTAGAATATAAGAACATAAAGTGTCTTTACTGTTCCTTAGAAAATGTATAACCTTTCCAATGCAGTTACTGGAAGAACTGAAGGTTGGAATTAGTTTGATCTAGTACATTGTAAATTGTAATGTTTTGTTTTGTTTGCTGGTTTTCTTTATTGATTTTTGTTTTGTTTTATAGTTTTGTTGTTTTTTCTTTCTGAAAGATGTTTTCATATCCAACAAAATCAATTGAATCTGTTAGATTCGATTTGAAAAATTATTCCATTGCTATTGTTTTGAATAGTTCCCAAACACATCCATTAAATTCTGTTTCTCATTTCAATGTAGTAGGTAATTTTGTCTGAAAAAATGAAAAAATTGCAAATTGAATATTACTTTTTGTTTTATTTTAGAATATGAAAACAACAATAGCACCTCAGCAGTTGAAGAATCCTTCTCAAATGTGCATATCGATGAGCCTAGCAATACTCAACAATTTGCAGATGTAAAGCCAGAGTTCGCTTCTCCGCCTCCATCGCCGTCGCAATCGCAGTCTACAGTTGATGAAGATGGCCATTTACCATCAGTACCTTCAATTCAAAATATGGCACATTCTCATCACTCAACAAACGGTGATTCTATGGATGTGGGGGATGTCCCCCTAATTGATCCACACATGCCTCCTCTCCATAGGTACACACCGCCGCCTTTCCTGCCATCGTCAGCTTTATCCGATCAACATTTACCACCGCTTAAGCAAATGCCATTCATAAAAATCCAGCTTCCTCCCAAACCCCAAACAACCCAGATGACTCCACTGAATCATCATCATCAAGTCGATTCACCTCCCATTCCCACCGATTCCAACTCCAAAAAGATTCCAGTTCTTACACTGCGTAAACGCAAGAAGCGCCTCAACATTCCAGACCTCTCTGAAGGAACCCAATCGCCGGCACCAAGCTCGAAGCATTCGAAAATTTCTGAAGAAGACGACCCAAGGGAATCTCCACCAGAAACATCACGCATTCCCTTTGTGACCTATGGCAAAGCCATGCGAGAGATGAGCTCTGCATTGCGAGATATTCAACGCGAAATGATCGATGATTTTTTCAAGCAACAAATGGATCTGGCCAAATCAGAACATGAATTCCAGAAGCAACAAGATGCCATGTTGTTGCGCTGTTTCGAAGATCAGACCAAGTTGCTGTTAGATGGAGCGCGACGATTGTTTACCAGCAATCAAGGATTACCAAAGGCATCAGATGTTTTTGTTAATAATGAATATAATTCAAATTAAATTGGAACAAATTAAATCGAGTAAGGAGAGTAAAATTGAAGTGCGTGGGCTGGATCCACAATTGTGAACTGATGATCATTCCATTTGTTACCAGAAAAGACTAATTAAACTTTAATTTAGAAGCTACATTACATTTTTTGTAGAAATAATTATCATTCCATTAAAATATTTATTTAATTTAATTTTTTTTAGTTAATAAGAACGTGAAAAACATTATCATTTATTTTTGTAATAAAAAAATGAATTAAATATTGAAAAAAAAAAAAAAATATATATAAATGTAGGTACCCACATGTTAAAAGAAAAATTATTTTTAAAATAAACAAAATTAAATAAACTATTTTCTTGTATACAAAATGATTGTTTAGTATTTATTTATTTCTATATTTGGCAATCACTTCTGCCAGTATCAATCATTCTGGAGGCTGACTATAAAGTTGTAAGCGAGTCAAATTTGGTAGCGAGACTACGACTTCTGTTGTCGTATCGAGTTGAATTAATTTTCTATTTGAAAGTTGGAAGTATTCGCTTCGAAATGATTTGCTAGATAGATTTCCTACGAATCGGAGACATTTTGCTTCGAGGTAGTTCTCCGACCAGCAAAATCGGCCCTATCGAGGTAACCGTCGGAGCGGAATTCTCTCCGATTTCCTACGAATCGGAGACATTTTGCTTCGAGGTAGTTCTCCGACCAGCTAAATGTCTCCGATTCGTAGGAAATCAAATAGAGTTCCGCTCCGACGGTTACCTCGATAGGGCCGAATGTCTCCGATTCGTAGAAAATCGGAGAGTTCCGCTCCGACGGTTACCTCGATAGGGCCGAGAATGTTTAAAAAAGAATTTGATAGAAGTTAAATAAAACATTCACGAGAATCAAAAGAACTAGCAGTTGAAATTTTTTAAGCATCTTATAATCTACATACATATAAAGAAGAATAAAAAATGCTGAAAGAAATGGATTCGAATTTTTAAAATAAAATTTAAACTAACGCAAATTCGAGCAAATCTTCTTGAGGAACTAGACAATGATGATGAATTTCATTCCAGATGGTTTGATGAAAGCCACCTTTTGTTTCTTTGTTAAAAGCCTGGACATCTAAGAACTAATACAAAATACTTCAAAAATTAAACAAACTATAGTTAATATTACTATTTTTTTTTTTTTTTCATTTTAATATTTATTTTCGTTAGTTAACTAAGTTCATCGTTTATATTGAAATTAATATGAAAATCAAAATTAATATATTCTTTTAAATGTTTTACTTAAAAACTAATAAAAATCCTTCTAATCTATTATCAAGTTGTGTTGAATTTTCTTTCTTTTTTTAGCTTTTATAAGTTATTTCTCTTTTTTTTTATTATTTACAATCTATATTCCGTTTATGTTTCTACATAGTAATTATAATATAATGTTTGTTCTTATTCATTCTTCCATTCTTTGAATTTAATCAAAATGAAAAACAAAATCAATAAATAGGTATCAGTAACAAAATAAATAAATATTAAAGAATGATTTTATTAATAAAAAAGTTGATAATTTCAAAAAATTGTTAAGTTTTTTTTTTTTAATTTAGATTTATTTATTTAAAACTTAAAAAAAAAAAAAAAAAAAAAACTGGTAAAAATTTACTAAACCATAAACCAATATCCGGTTTAATATTTTTTTTTTTATTTTGCTTTATTTTAATACTGCCAAATTTATATTTTATTTTTTTTTTCGCTTTGTAAAAAAACAAATAACAAACGCTCATAGCTGTTTTTAATAAAAAAAATTAAGCCAACAAGCATTATAACGACGAAAGTTTTTGTTTACATACAATCCAGTCTCAATTTTTGTTTATTTGTTTTGTTGTTTTTATCTTTTTAAATAATGTACAGTGTCCAACAGTGACCAACTTTTTCAAAAATAAAAAATCTGGGTTAAAATTGATTTTAATCAGGCTTCGATAGTATGCCATCCAAGAACAAAAAGACATGGGACAACATCCCTAATTCAATTAATGATGCTAAATTGTGTGTATTAGTTATAAAAGTTTTGCAACAAAAATTATTAGATGCATACAAAAAAATAACGAGTTTGCTTATTTTTTTGTTTTTTTTTTTCCTTGGAAAAATGTGTTTTCATTTCTATAGATTGATTTTGATTTTGAATGCTTTTGATTTTGTTATAAAAAAAACATTAAAATAAAATACAAATAAATATTATCCAGTTTACCCAGAGTAATTTGTTTCTGTAAAAGTTGCTTATTTTTTGATTCAACACTGTTAATGTTTTCTTTTTTTAGAATTTATTTTGTTTATTTGTGGTTTCCTTCTTAAGTGCAAATAACAGTGACAGTGTGAATGGAAAGCTCGTTTAAAAAAAAAAGCTTTTTTTTTTATTTCATTTTTGCTTGAAGGCTGTTTTTGGAGGACTTATTTTTCATTTCATTTGTTTCTTATTATTTTTTTTTTTTTAAGAAGCTAAATATGCACACAATATATTATTTCTATATCAAATTATGATTTTTATCACTGTCCTTAGACATGTATAACTACATCAAATGGTTTAAAAATACAAAAAACAATATTTAAATTCACGCAATAGGCAATAATAATATTTTTTTTGTAATTTTGTATTGTTTTTCTTTTTTTTGCTTATAATTCCAATAAATTTTGAATTCAATTTTATCTTATTTATATTATTTACAGTTTTGTTTTTCTCTTATTTACAATAAAATTAGTGCATTTTTCATAAACATTATATTAAAGTTTTCAACTCAACAACTAATGGCAAAAATATAGTAAATGTATAATAAATTTGTTAAATACGAGATTGCTAAAAACGCAACACTTTGTTAGTTATATTTGATTTTATATTTATTTTTTGTTAGAAACAAATCAACTTTATTCTGCCATGTATGTGAACCGAATTGTTGGTTCACTAATTTGATTTGCGTTACTCGTGTGGATCGAATTGTTTTTTTTTTTTTTGCATATCAAAATATTCGATCCACAGCCTCACAGATAGATGAGACAGATGGCTGATAGCATATTTTTTAAACGTATCAAATGAATCTAAGAGAATCAAATTCGCTTTGCACGGATAGCAGAATAAAGTCGGTCGTTATTTTTATTTTTGTGTATTATTTTTTTAGTACAAAAATGAATGTGTTTAATGTTGAAGTTAGCAACAAATAGGATTTTACGCTTGACTGAGATTGAGTTTAACATTTTTCTATTGGAACATAACAAATGCTAAATTATAAATCTACATTTTCTGTTTAAATAGTAATTTAAAAAAAAAATAGTAGCATTAAACAGCCTCCGTGCATTGAACTTGGCTGGTGAGGAAAATTAGCTACAATCATAACAAAACAAATTAAACAATAACTTTTCTCTTAGCTTTAGGAATAAGCATTTTTTGTTTGATTTTGTTTTTAACAAAAAAGACAAAAAAAAATAATTCCGTGTTTTTTTTTGTTTTGTATACATATTATATAACTAGCCTCAAAGTTCTACAGTTATTTTTTTTGTTTTTAGATTTTTTGTTTTGTTATTTTCACAAAACAAAATACATCTACAATTATTAAACTGTAGACTTTAGTCAGGACGATATATGGGTGTTTTGGGTATAAATTCGATTTGAATAACATATTCCATCATCGAATTGGAATCACATTGTTGCTTATTCAGTCGCCAGTGTAGACCAAGTTTATGATATAAATGACTATTTTCCCATTCGAGTAATTTATCCAGCATTATTTGCGTCTAGAAGAATTTGTAATTTAAAAATTTAACCAAATATAACGTAAGAAATAGTAACAATAAATTAATAATACATACCCTTTTACTTAGGCATATAACTGGCCAAAGAGAGCAACCTAAGGTGCAACAACAACAAACGCAACCGCAAAAAAGCCATTTAACATTGACAGGAAGGGTTTTCTTTAAAATGCCATTTATACGACTAATGGTCGCTTTGAATTCTTCGGGTGCCACACGAGAAACCAGCCCCGTTGGAAATTCCGAGTTAAAACGATTACTGAGACCAAATCTGAAATTAGAAAAATAAAAGACAAATAATATAAAAATGCAACGAACTTCGATAAGGCTAAAATTTTAAGAATACATTTAACTTTTGCATTTGTATACAATCTCAAAGTTAAATGTTAACAAAAAATAATAATTCTTAATGAACACTCTACAACGTTAACAATTTTTTTTGAACGAGACTGAAAGAATGCCAATTTATAACAGTTTGTTAAAGAAAAGTGCCGCTCACCCTAGCCGTTCGGATTCGGCAATAAACTGTAGGTCCCCTCTATTCCTGCAGGGGCGCATACAGGAACAGTTGAGAGTTGTAAGTCACTAGGCCCTAGTTCTTCATGAGCTGTTGTGTCACCAAACATATTTATTTTTTAAGTAATTAAATGGCGGTGTTTTGTAAAAAAAAAAATAATTAATGCAAAAAATGTATGCAGATGTTTTCAACCAGAAAAATAAAAGCATATTTTACCACAAGGCTAAGATACCTACATTATCTTATCAGAAGTGGATATGTCATATACAAATATAAATTTATCTGGCTTGTCCTTGCTTTTTAAATAAAAATAAAACAAATTAGGTTAAGTTCCGATAAAAATTACAAAACTGTTAAAATCATAGTCTCCAAGGTCCCTAGAAGGCTATGTACAAAGTGTATTATGTACAGTCAAATAGCCCTGCAAAAATCTTCAAAACCTCATCTTGTCGGTGAACATAACGTGTCAATTGCATGTAATTTTTACTCACATGCAAGAGGAAGGTAATATCGATTCAAACTCTTTGTTTGCACAAAGTTCCTCTAATTGTGTGAAGTGGTGCAATTTAACAAGGATATAGGTAAGTAATACCAACAAAAAATTGATTGGAGAATACGTGCAGTTCTAACCTTCGAAAAAATAGGGAAAGAGTGGGTGAATGTCTTATTTAAATTTAAGATAAGAAGCCACTTGAAATGCGGTGCCAAACAAAAAATTTTTAAAATAAAAAACAGAAGCAATATAAATGGAGCAACAAAACACCGTTTTCAAATATGTACTTACACTGTCATATTTCCTGCACCGCGAATGACAATAGGATCCGGCACAGGTGCAACTGTCTGATCCTCATAATACTCTTCCAGCTGTTCATCCTCGTAGATTGCATCGAAATCTGCCATTTCATTCAAATATTAAAATATAATCCTCCTAGATATTCTTTTTCAAATGACTTGCTCTTGTTGGCAACACGTTTTTTTTTTTTAAATGTCTTTATTTAAAACAATAAAAACTCAAATTTCCACTTTTTTTCATTCGTTACACCACACAACGGAGTAGTACGGGGAGGGGGGGAGATTGTGGACAGCTTTCACGTTTGCATTTTGCACCACTAAGCAATAAGCAACCACAAAACGACAACGATACACCAATGACGACGGAGGGACGACCAAGGCGTTGTGGTCCGTTTAGTGCTTCAGTGGCAAAAAGAGAAACTTGGATAAATCACGAGAAGGAAGTCAAATATACGAACATAAATATAGTTAAAAAATTCATAA
This sequence comes from Epistrophella euchroma, assembly GCA_947049315.1. Lineage (NCBI taxonomy): Eukaryota > Metazoa > Arthropoda > Insecta > Diptera > Syrphidae > Epistrophella > Epistrophella euchroma. The sequence continues at coordinate 61,104,640 of OX346248.1, forward strand.
CAAATTTATATAATTATATATCGTTATTTAAAAAAAATAAAAATGCGAGAGTTTTGCTAGTTTTTTTTTTTTTGTCTCAGAAGCAACGGATCACGAGCGGAGGAACATAAATGCAGCAGCAAGCAACACGGTGTGGCAAGAGTCAGTGCGGTGGCGCTGCCTTGGGGAGTCAACTCAGCCCACCAGTTTCACACACTGAACATGTAACACAACAGCATGTAATAAAAAAAAATGAAAACAAAATTTCGATGTTTTGGAAATAAATTTTTCTTCTTCTTAAAAAAAAAAAATGAAAAATAAGAGAAAACGTCAAAAAGAAAATTATTTTTTTTTCTTACACTTCCCTTCCCTGCTTTTACTTTATTTTATTATTTCTTTTTACTTTTTTTTCAGCGAAGAAAGATTTTATAATAATCCGATGAGTTTCCCATATTTTTTTTCTATATTTGAATTTGTTTCACGGATAATGTTTTAATTTTGATGTTTAATTAATTAGAAAGCCATGATTGGGTTTTAAGATATTTTTGATTATTATTTTTGTTTGTTGGGAAGTTAAAGTTTTATGTTGGGAAATAAATTGCAACAGACGAGAAAAACACTTGAAAGAAAACTAGGCTATATTTTTTTGTTCTATTTTATTTTGACAAAGGAGATTGTTCGTTTTTTATTTCTAAATGTTGGTGTAAGTGGACAGGAATTGTACAGTGAGTAAATTTTTTTTTTTTACAAATAAATGCACCTACTTCAAATCTTTTTGCAAAAAGTGCAAAAGTGAAAAACTTTTATTGAATGTAGTTAAGCCTTTAGTATGCGGTAGAAATGCCTGTGTTCAAAAAAGCGTACGAAAATTGACTTGATATGTTCATTCAAATTGATTTCACAGACCAAACACAATTTTTTTACACACATATCTCTAAACATATTTTTGTTTATCACTTTTTCAATTTTTGCCATACTTTTTAAAAAAAGTCTTGCATGTAGTTAAACTTTAAAGGCTTAACTATTTTTTGCAAAAAGTACAAAAATGAAAAACTAAAACCCATTAACAAAATCTTCCCGATCAACAATCTCAGGAGATATATGAATACCGGGTTGCTGCGCGCGGCAGCTCAAACATGCCGCGCAACGATCCATTCGCAATTTTTTGAAGAGCGGCAATAGTCGAACATGGTTTTGCTCGCGCGCAGTTGATACGGTAGTTTATTTTGTGATTTGTGGACTAGCTGCCACGAAAAACAGAAACAAGGTATGCTCATTAGATGTGTGATGTCACAATCATCTGGGTTTCTTCGGAGAGCGAAAAGATAATTCCATATAATTGGATTGTTTTTTTTTATTTTCACAGTCCCTATCACTTTAAAATAATTTGTTTAAGTGCTAAATTCTAATCTTCATTTAAAAAAGAAAATAATACTCAAAGATGGTTGTGACGTCATAAAAATGCCAAGATGGTGAGTTGAGTGTTTGTAATGAGCATACCTTTTATCTGTATATCGTGCTAGCTGTCAGTTGGATCGATTGCCACGAGCGGGTGCCGCGGTTCATCAACTTTTTCTCAAAAAACGATCAACAATCAACTTTTTCTCAAAAAACGATATGCGTTGCAAATATCATGATTTGCTGCGGACGAACAGTTGCGCGCGGATGCAGCGCATAATGAATTTGAAGCTTAAAACATGTGTTAATACCATTATGTGAGCTATTAATTTTCACTTTTAAAGGTTGTCGTCCTTGTGCGGACTCAAAAGTTGGATCAAAAGGAAGGAGAAAAACACAAAACACAAAAGAAAGTTTTTTTCTTTTCATCAACATCAACCACCAAAAGGTAACAAATTATTACAGAAAATAAAATAGTTTTTTGCTTTAAATAAATCTAATATTTGATTAAATTCATTGAAAATTTGACTTTATAAACTTAAGAAATTAATCTATTTAAAAAAATAAATTCTTTTCGATACTTTTTAGTCTAAAACCGACAAAAAATGTCATTGATCGATAAACTACAAGAGCCCGATGACAACATTCCCTTGGCCGATGATGACCCACAGGGTAAGTAAATCCAACACAGGGTTGGTTGGTTGGTGAGATTAATTTATATCCACAAACACTTTTTAATATACATTCATATTATATAGTAATCATCAACGAAGACGATGTGCCACACATTCCAAATGGCCGTTCAATGGATTCCCTTCGTTCGTCCTATACAAATCGTAGTTCCACTCCGGACTCATCCAATTCTCTTGAACCAGATGTTAGTCCAGATGAGAAAGAAGAAAAAGCCCGTCTTATTACACAAGTTCTGGAATTGCAAAACACCTTAGATGATTTGTCACAACGAGTCGATTCGGTGAAGGAGGAGAACCTGAAACTCCGTTCGGAGAATCAAGTTCTCGGTCAGTACATTGAGAATTTGATGTCAGCCTCGTCTGTATTCCAATCGACATCACCAAGCGCTAAAAAGAAGTAAAATTGGTCTTCTTTCGCTTTTCGTGGTTTTTGGCATTTGTATCTCCCTCGAATTTCTTCACAAATATTTATTATTAATATGTACTTTTAAGTAAAGCACTTTATTGAATAGTTTTTTTTTATATATTTTTTGTTCATACATATTTACACGATTCATTTCTTAGTTAATCTAATTTTCATAGCTTTTCTATGAATGTTTCCATATGCATACAATTTTGTATTATTTTTCTTTTCAAATAGAAACTGATATTAGTGTCCCGCCTTACTGTCAGTTTAGCAAAGCCTTCAATATTAAATCCATGGATTTATTGCATTTGTTTGCGTTTATAAAATAAAACAAAAAAGTAAAATAAACAAGCTTTGTTACAAGAAAAGAAATGTTTTTAATGCAAAGTTAAATAAGAATATAAAACGAAATGTTAGGCAATCGGGAGGATATACCGATCCAGATTTCGAGAAAGCCAACAACTGATCCATGAGGAAGGCTGCAAACGAGGTGCTATGTTTCTCATATCCACCACCTTCCACTGCTGGTTCCAAACCGAATATACCTAGGTAGTGTAGTTAAGTTAAGCGATTCTAGGAAAATTTTTTATTTGCACAATTTAGCTTGTTAACAAATTGGCAACAATAGTGATCCATGTATGTATGTATCTGTTCCAGTCGCAACATATACTTTTTTTAGTTTGACAAAGGTGGGTGTGAAACATTTCGATGGAGAAGTTGTCACCTAGATAAAAAAACTGTACGATGCTCTACTTTTTAAACTTTAGAGGCTAAGGTTTGGACTAGGAAAATATTTAAAATCTGTCATATATACATATACATAGGTAAATATAGTATATTGTATATTCACATCACCATTGCCTGGACATCCGAGAAATGAACCGTTGTTACGGGACAACTTCTCACATGTCAATTTTATGCTAAAAGAATCTCACTCAGAGGAACGGCATAGTAATGGAATATTCGAAATCGCAGGACATTGATGTGTAAAAAACCATAACATTGAGGCAATTTTTAACAAAAAATTATTCTATTCTACTGGGTGCGCAGCGCGCAGTTGTTTCAAATTTCCCAAGGCTTAGTGACTACAACACTCAACCATTCCTGTATTTTCCAATAGGGATGGAGGAGCCAAAGAGATACACATACACTATTGGACGATTTTTGCCAATTTATTAGAAGGGGTAGGACCCGTGCAAAAAACATTGTTTTTAGGTGACAAAGTCTGGAATTCGATCATAAGTTTGTCAATAATGATTCCAGTAGGCTTTCTACTCTCAAATCGTTAAATAAAATTGAGGTTGTTATGAATTGTACGAGACTTCTTGTCTACGTTTGTAAGTTTACTAAAAAGTTTCTTGTGCATATTTTTTTCCTTATAGGTATATGTAAGTTGCACTGTTTTTTCCCTTAAGGTTTTGCTTAAAATTCATTTCATATGTAGGTTCTTTTAGTGCTCGTCTATAATATTTTTCTTTTAGAAAAATTCAAATAAAAACCGATATTTGCCCAAATGGTTGTATTCACAAAATTTATTTGTTTTATTTTTCTATTGGGCGAATTCATTTCGCCGAGTTAAATTATAAAAAAAAATACATATTCCCTTTGCACTATTTTAAAACATCAACAGAGTTACATATCTCTTCTACTACACGAGTTCAGTTTCAGGGTTGCTATTTTGTATTTGTAGTTTTTTTATATAGGGTATATGTTTATAATTATATACATATATAATATGAGTGTTCACACGAAGACGTCAAAGCATTTCTAACCTTAAAAATTATGGTGAAAACGCATTTTCTACCTTTACAGAAATTATTAAGTGGTAAGAAATTCTATTCTCTATTTCAATAATTATATTGCAGGTAGGTATCATAATATTTTTAGATTTATAAAAAGAAATAAGAAATATTTTTTTAATTTTAGGATAGGTAGGCATCGTTTATGTCAAAATCCATTTGGTTTTCTTTTTTTTCTTTTTCACATTTTCACATATAAAATTAGTTGGCTATCTCGCTCTGTTTTTAATGTGCTTTTGCTTTATGTGGTGTCTATACCTATCAAAATGTTAGGTTAGCGTACCCTATTCTAATGTTTATAAAATATTTTATCTCCCTAAACTTTATTATGAAACTTAAAATAACTTCGAAAAAGGAATAGGTAGAAATAATTATAGGTATAAAATAGAAACATATTCATGGGTTTATATTCATTCATTCTCCTCCCATAATAATTCCTACGAAATTGAGATAAAAAAAAATACATACAAAAAGCATCTACGTCATCTCTGCTCTAGTACACCGTTTTTGTTCTACTACGTTGTTTAGTAGATTTTTCGATTTTATTCAAAAAATATCGTTTATCACTCAATAAAGAAAATGATTTTTCAATTTGCATTCCATTTTAGCTGCTAAGTATTCATTTTCCTTTATTTTTTTCCATTTTAATTGATTTTTCAAAAATATTTGTTCAAATAAAACCAGCAATTTGTGTCTCTGAATGCTTTCAATCCCCACACAGGGATGACACTTCAAATCTCTGTAGTAGATTACACCCCATATAGAGTGTACTAGTTTTTAAATATGTCTCGCATTTGTTTTTGGCGTTTCCATCGATGCCGATAGCTTTTAACAAATTTTCCCTCATAAAAAATAAGAAAAAATTAATAAAGTTATTATAAATATTTAATTGAGTGAGTGTTAGAAGAATAAAAGCAAAATTAGCAAAACTATTTTATATATTTTCAAGTGAAAAGTGATTTTGAAAAATTATTTTGACGCATTCGAGTGTGTTGCGTGCTCTTTTTTTTGATTTATAGAGGTTTTGTTGCAACGACTGAGACTGTAGTTTTTTTTATTTTCTTCGTCGACAAGTCGAAAGTGTTTGTACTAAATACTTTAACCTATTAATTGTATGGCAATTTTATTGCAAAATTGTGAAAAATACAAATCATATGTAAAATAAATAAGGTAAATATAAATGGATTTATATGTAAATGTAGTTTCATTAAATTTTTGCCCCCGATTGTGGTGTCTTTTTGAATTTGATGCATGGGAGTGAGTGAGAAAGAGTTCTAGTTAGTATGACATTCGATGTATGGATTAGAAGAAAGCAGCAAATTGCGCGTCGCTTCGGCGGGAATGTTACTTGATTAGTTTTAAGAGTTGCCATGCACTTTCTTGATGGAGAACATTTTCATTTTTTTTTTTTTTTGTTTGTCTAGGTAATAATAAAATTTTTAAATAAATTTTATTTTTGAAGAAGTACGATATTGTAGCATCTATGATATGAAACAAAAAAATATGAACTTTTTTATCTGGGGAATGTTTAGCTACAGTTGTTACTTATGAAATTTGTCATAGGTGGCTCACATAAGTATCTCATAGGAAGTCTTGAAAGATAAAAGTAATTCCATTTTGACGAAAAATCATACCTAACATCTTTTTGAAATTCTAATTTTGTGCCAATTTAAACGAAAGTCATTGCATTTTGGAGTAATAAATAATTTTAAACCTTATATAAGTTAACATTTTCCAAACAAACCTTTTCGTTTTCCTTTAAAATTGTAATTTTAAACTACTTTAAATTGTTAACTCTCTTACTTGTAGTTGATGCTTGAAGAAAACAAAATCATCACTAACAACGGAAAATGGAGGAAGTATCACAATCTGAAACTAATTTAAGTGGTTCGTTTGAAGAAGAAAAATCAACAGTGGATGAAGAGATTCCTACCGAAAAAGGTGTAGACGTGCAAAATACTGTGGAAGAAGTAAAAGGTTTAATAAACGACCTTGAAGATGAGCCCGATGAAAAAGTTCCCCCTGAGCGCGAAGAAGACGACGATGAAAAACAAGATAATGAGGAAAAAGAACTTCCAGATGACGATGAAGTAAGTCAGGAAGAGCAAAATGAAAAGGAACAAGAAGACAAATCTCAAAGTGAGGAAGCAGTTGAACAAGAAACATCAACACCTGAGGAGACTAATGTCAGTCATGAAGAAGAAAAATCTGAAGCACCAGCTGAAGCAGAAGCACCAGCTGAAGCAGAAGCACCAGCTGAAGCAGAAGCACCAGCTGAAGCAGAAGCACCAGCTGAAGCTGAAGCAGAAGCAGCAGAAGAAAATGATTTGGATGCATCAAAAGCCGACGAAGATAAATCTAGGGATGGAGGTGATCCTGATGAAACTGTTTTCGAGGAAGTTGACGCAAACGTTTCAGCGGAAAGGGCAACACACGCAGACGAATCTGATATGCTAGGAGAATCTGATATGACATTTCCTGAAAAAGAAACCGACAAAGATGGGCTAGATGATCCGACACCAATGGAAGTAGATAGTTTGAGTAATGATGATGATGTTGAGATGACATCAACTGAGAATGAAAAAACGCCGGGTGATAAGGAAACAGGAGCCGACAACGAAGAGGACCATGTGCATGAAAAAGAAACACCAACAGAATCAAGGGAATCTCCAGCAGAAAGTGTTGAAGAGGAAAAGATGGAAGAAGAGCCTGAAGAAAATTTAGAAACCACTAGCACCACTCTGGAAGGAAAGGATGTTGTTGATGAAGGCAAAGATGATAAAGAAACAGAAGAACCAACTGATATTACTGAGCAGACAAATAACGAAGAAACATCAGAAGAAATCGCAGAAAGTACTGCTGATAAAGAAGTGCATGGAGAAGAAGAGGATGATGAAGAAGCAAGTAAAGAAGTTGAAGAAAAAGATGTTGGAGACGATGATGCTTCACCAGAAGATGACACAGAAATGGCAGAAGACGAACCCATGTCAAATAATTTGCCTGCAGAGGCTAGTACTTCATCAGCGAGAGAGGATGATATTGATCGTAAGTATTTTAATGTTTATTTTAGTAATTACGTTTTACAAATATATTTTCTATTACTGTTCGCCAAAACTGCGAATTTCTACTATTTTTCATTATATGAAAGGACTAAAATTCGTACAAATACGTAGTTTTGGACAGTACATGAAGAGACATACAATATTGCAAAACGTTAGTCACAATTATTGATTTCCGTTTATTTGATTTAAAACCTTGATTTAGTAGCTTAATTGATTATTTTTTATTTAGAAGAAAAAAGTGGAAAAGTGAAAAGCAAAGAATGGTTTTGTTTTTTCACAGAGGCCTGTGTAAAAAGAAAATCAAACACAGTTTTATTACGCTTTATCGCACATAGGCACCAATAAGAATTCTTAAATTATAAAGGGAAAATATAATAACTGGGGCTGAAGTAGAAAATAAAAAAATAATGGCAATTTTTTTATTGTAATAAAAGACATTTATTGGTTGATTTCAAATACAAAATGATTTATAAAATATTTGACAGTGAATTAATATTTATACATCAGATGGCAACCCTAAGAATGCTGACATTTCATTTTTGGTTTTCCGTTGTGTTTTCTCAAGTAGCTATGTAGGTAGTAGATACATAATAATCGCCTATAGGGGGTTCACATTCACCACATTCACATTGTCCGGGAATGTCGACATGACATGGTAAGATCGATTCGAGATGTCATTTGGGTCGTATCATTTTTGAAATTTTCATTTTTGTTTTATCAAAATGAAATTGTAAAGATTATCATGTTTATCGAAAACAATCGCATAATTATAAAGAAGAGTACTAATCGTTTAAATTAGGTACCTAGCAAGTTTTTTTTGGAGATACATTACATAATGTGAACACGCCTTATCATATTTTATGTTCATAATGGCGTGGTTCACATGAATTCTGACAGTTACTGTTTATATTTTCGAGAGTACCTCTACTCTCATTATTTGCAAAAATATAAACAGAATTCCTAACGAAATCCAAATTACATACATATATTTTAGTTATTTTCTGTATAAAAAAAATCATTAACTTAACATGATGTCTGCGAGCAAATGCAGACACTCACTTTCTTCAATTAAAAACAAACTTATTGAGTCCATCGAAAAGTTTCGATTTTTTTCTAAATAGCAAAAACATTGCAAAATTATAAATGCAACTACACCTAGGTACTTCTAGCACAAAAAAATGTTCGAATTGCAAACAGCTACTGTATTCCGCCGCCACTGGGCGGACATATCCTGAAAAAAAAAATCAATGGAGGCTCACAAATCCAATTTCTATTCGTGCTCTTACATATACCTACATCCGAATCAGATTTAAGATTGGATTGTAGTTGTGATCTTGGACAGTTCATAGACAGTGGAGCAGGCATGTAATTAGCATATACATTCATACACATAGGTTCGTTCTTTACTTTTAAACTCGTGTTTTTCTGTGCATTTTAGTACAATTTTATTTTTTATATGAACTTTGACAGAACTCCGAACTCAAATTCACACAAATCACAGTTTTAAAGTACACAAATCTGCGCAGTTTGTCAAAATTGAAACGGTCAGAAATTAAATTAGCCAGTTCACGTTTCTGAGATCTCACTCAGATCTCACGCGTCAGCTCCACTGAGCAGAAGGAGAACCCTGAACAAAAATTCTCCGCTAAAAGTCGAAACCATTTTTAATTGAATTTGATAGATACGCAGAATAAACAAAAATGAAAACGCTAATAATAATAACCTTTAATATGCGTATTGTGATCTACATTATGTATGGTGTATTTGGATCTGTTTGCACATCTTTATTCTCAATACATCTTCTACTCCCTTCAAAACGGAAGGACCATTCTACTACAAACAACGAAAACGAAGCTTTCTCTACTCCATTTTTAAGCTGCATAAATGCTAAACGGGATTGTGAGATTTAATTCTTTTAAATATTAAAATAAATAAAAAAAAATTAATTATAATGATCCATAAGACAAGAAGTAGTTACAAAAGTGTATTCCCCACTGAAATTCAATTGGGTAAGAACCGTTTTGCTTTCAATAAGAAAATCTAATTTCAAAGTGAAGCAACTTTATTTAATTTGATTTTCGTTTTAAAAAGAAAGCCAGGTAACGGTAAATTATGTTAAAAATTCAAATTTTAAACCCAAAAAAAAATTGTAAAATTTGTTTGTTTGATCTTGTCTTATTTTTTTCTGGATATGGATTGAAATTTGAGAATTCACAGCTTCTGTACTAATTTGTGTACAACTTTAACATCAGATCTTTTCATGTGAAAAGAATGTGAGTGTTCTTCGTAGAAATGGAATATAGAATCTTTCTTTCAATGAAGTAGGTACCTATACTCTATCGTGGAGTTCACACAAATTGGCGATCTCACTTGGACTCATCAGTTGACTGACCAGTGAGGGCCTTGTCAATACGCAATATCTGTCAAGTTCAGTTCTTACCTACTTAATGTAGATATCGTGACGAATATATATGGTTTTTCTTTGTTTTCAGAACCTCTAAATAGTTTCTTCTAATAAAAAAAAACACATGAATTTCTATAATTTTTTTTTTTCAACGAAATTCCCATTATTCCAGCCGAAGCTTCACATGTGGAAAATGTCCAAGAACCCGAAGAATCTGACGTTTGTCTCATACCCGACACTGAAACAGAAGTAACCGATGCTGAAAAGGAGCAAGCCATACAAGCTCGTGAAACTGCCGACAAAGAAAATGAAGCGGCGGAAGCAGCGGCTGAGGCGGAAGCCGAGGCAACTTCTGCTGAAAAACAACAACCAGAATCTACACAAGATGGTGAGTATCAAAACTTTTTTTTTTTTAAACAGTAAAATCAACTGTTATTATTTTTTTTAAGAAACTCCACAAGAACAGGAACAAGAACCATTGCTGGAGGAAATGCAGCCACCAGGCCCAGTCGAAGGTGGAACTATTCAAAAAATAATCATATTCTTGGCTGTTTCCGTGGAAAAAGCTTGTGCCCATTGTAAAGAGAATAAAATTTGTGGTTATCGCTACAAAGACGCGGAAAGTGGCACGACTTTGTATCTCTGCAAAACGGGTTGTATTGATGCCCTTTTATTAGCAAATCCAGGAAGATATTTTATTCGTCGCAAGAAATTTCTTGTCGAAGAAGCTCCTGAAACGGAAAATACAGTCGAGCATGAATGCCTTCAATGCAAGAAGAACATATCCAAGAATAAATACTTCTTCAAACAAGAAGATGAGACATTTTATATTTGTTCTGAAGATTGTTACAAGACACTTAGCTCCGAGGAGCCAGAAAAGTTCAATCTCAAACGGGATTCGATTAGAGTGCGTAACATTGGACATACAACAATTTCGCCTAAGGGATCCAGCACCTCTGATTCGCGAATAGTTTCGAGGTCTGCTCAGGAGGCAGAGGCAGCTAAAGTCGAGCGGACAAAGAGTTTCCTGCGTGCTTGCACTGATTGTAAAAGTGAGATACAAGTGCGTCCGAATGGAAAAAACCTCATTTGGCAAACAATGGACTTTTGCGATGAGCAGTGTTTGGGAAAATATCAACGTCGTATTGGTTCGCACTGCCAGACATGTAGCGGTGAAGTTCCACACCAGAGTTTGGGTAAATACTGCGTTCGTTTCGGCTTCGAAGTCCGTCAGTTTTGCTGTGCGGCATGCTTAAACAATTTCAAGAAAGGTCTCAAGACATGCTCGTGTTGTCAGAAAGATATATCTGGTAGTGGTGAAGGTTTCCTGGCTCCGGTCGGCGACAAAGAGCAATTTAAAGACTTCTGTAGCCAGGCATGTATGCGCCGCTACGACTCGATGGTAAATGCCAAAAAAAAACAGCGCACCGATCGATGCGGAGTTTGTAATTTTGAGAAGTTGATGCGTGTCGAAATGACCATCGATGGGAATGAGCATAACTTCTGTTCAAACCCTTGCTTTTCGGCTTTTAAGTTTGTCAGCAATATTGTGCCCGATCAATGCGGCATGTGCAGTAACTACTTCGAGAGAAAGTCATCCGAATGCTACACCATCTATGGAGAGAAACAGCGACCTAAAGTGTTCTGTTCGCGTATTTGCTTTAATGTGTACATTATCGTTAACCGCCAAATAACCTCATGCCAGTGGTGCAAGGTGAAAAAATATGACTTCGACATGATCATGAAGTGTGTTGATCCGCAGAATCCGCTAATGATGTGTTCTCTCAACTGTTTGACGCTGTATGGTGTGTCCGTAAATGCCTTTAGTCGTGCGGCGGTTAAGTGTGACAACTGCAACAGTTGCACAACACCACAGTATCATTTAACTATGTCTGACGGGTCGATGAGGAACTTCTGTACTTACCAGTGTGTGATGCAGTTCCAGAGTCAATTTGCCCGCGTTCCATTGACTCTTGATTCAGAGGCAGTTGCCTCTGCAACTCAGCATGTGACCCCGAAACCTAAATCAACGACGGCGGCACCATTTCCTACTGGCCTGCCAAAAAGGGTGAAGCTCAATGCAGCTCAAGCAAAAGCAACAACGACCGCAGCATCACCACCCAAGAGCCAACAAACTGTAATGCCGGTAATATCGAATGTTGCCTCATTGGCATCAGGACAAAGTGAACGCGTACCCAATACTATATCGACGGTGAGACGAGGGTCTTCACGTGGTCGCGGACGTGGCAGAAAAATTGCCAACGAACGCCCTCCACCCACACCCAGCCCTCCGCCGTCCCCCGCTCCGGCACCATCAACAAGAGCTCGTACGACAACATCTCCAGTACCAGCGTCAGCAATGAGTTCCACCAAAAGTACACGTGGAGGAAGGACCTCTACCCGTTCGACTGGTACACATGCTGCCACTGAAGCACCCCGTCCGCCATCTCCGATAATTCAGAAAGAAGTGGAAACTAAAATTGTCACAGTGCCACCATACCCTCCACTTGTGCGCAATGTTCAGACTAGTTGTCAACCGAAAACCGAGGATGCTTCAATTGACTGCCGACCCGAAACGGCCGAGATAGGTATTCAAACCGAGGAAGATTTCAGTACGAGGGTTCTCATCCCTGTTCCGGTACCGATATTTGTTCCACAACCAATGTACATGTATTCAGCGCCATTTCCAATGCCTATTCCAATTCCTCTACCGATTCCAGTGCCGATTTTCATCCCAACAACACGAAACTCAGCCAGTGGCATTTTGAAAGAAATCAAAAAGATTCAAGATAAAATGCCAGCCGATCCGTTTGAGGCTGAGCTGCTTATGATGGCCGAGATGGTGGCCGATGAGAAGAACGAATCAGATTCCGATTCAGAGGAGGACATGAAGCCCGAGCCACGAATGATTGAAGTTCAGTACCAGACACCGACACCAACGGTTGCACAGACAAACAATGTTGTAGTAAATATGGAGGCACAAAATAATTCATTTGGCGAGGATGTTCTGCAGATGGCACTGAAAATGGCCAGCGGAGAGTATGAAGAGCCTGGTGTTGATCTGGAATCAGCAATGACGGCTAACACAATAACAAACCCACCACCTGGAATGATTCATCCATCACACGTGCAAGAAGATTCTGGAATGCAATTGAGCCATCATATGATGATGGAACAGCCGCAGAGGTGAGTTCACTTTTATTATTTATATATATTAGTTCAAACTAATTTGAATTGTAATTTTTGTTATGATTTCAGAGGTGGACGAGGTCGCAAACGTGGTGCAATAGCTTCTCCAATCACACCACGCAATAACCGATCACCAATTAAACGACAGCGTCTGTCTGTCGATAGCACACCCCCACAACAACCAGTCATGCCAGTCGAGAAGCCCGATGCAAATATGTGTCTCAAATTCACATTCGGTGTAAATGCCTGGAAGCAATGGGTGATGACGAAAAACGCAGACATTGAAAAGAGTTCAATAAGGCGGCGTCTCTTTAAAACTGAACTACTCCAAATGACAGCCGATGAGTTGAACTATTCACTATGCTTGTTCGTCAAAGAAGTCAGAAAGCCAAATGGCACGGAATATGCACCCGACACAATTTATTACTTAGTTTTAGGTAAAAAAAATATATAAAAATATAAATTTTTAAATTACTTTTTATTAATACTTATTTGTTTGAATTTGTTTTAGGTATCCAGCAATATCTTTATGAAAATGGTAGAATAGATAACATATTCACTGATCCCTATTATGAACGTTTTACTGATTGTTTGGACGAAGTAGCACGTAAATTCTCGGTGCTATACAATGATTCTCGTAAGATTTTGTTGAATTTCGTTTATATCTTGAAAAACATCATTTTATTTGGAATTTAGATTGAAATTTCTAAAATTTATTCAATGGATCTCTCAGACACAATTTAAATTGGATATTATTTAATAGGGTTTTTTTTATTTTTCGTTATAGAATATATTGTTACCCGTGTTGAAGAAGAACACCTATGGGAATGTAAACAATTAGGAGCTCATTCACCCCATGTGCTGCTGAGTACGTTGATGTTTTTCAATACGAAACATTTTAATTTGACGGTAAGTAATACAACAACTATTATATCGTTTAAACGAAGAAATAAAAGAATGGACCAAGTGCTTTTTTCAGTAATGATTCATGAACAATTTATATCAAATATTGACATTATTGTATATTTCTTATCATTCTAGAACGTTGAAGAACACATGCAATTATCATTCTCACATATAATGAAACATTGGAAACGTTCAGCACAAAATACCAAATCACCCGGTACAAGAAATGTGCTACTACGATTTTATCCACCACAAGCTGGGCTTGGTAATTTTAATTATTAAAATCAATCAAGTTCTACATTACAATTAAGAATTTTATTTTTTATTTTTATTTGTAGATGCAAATCCTCGAAAAAAGAAAGTTTATGAACAGCAAGAAAATGAAGAGAATCCTCTTAGGTGTCCGGTTAGGTTATATGAATTCTACTTGTCGAAATGGTAAGTGAAATCTTTTTTAAATTTTGTGTACAATTTTTCGTCGATTCGGTTTACGGATTCGGTAACTTTAGTACGGCTCTGTGATTCTATTGTCTTTCTTTGAATATTCCAATCGAATCCCAACAGATAATAACCATGAAATTTTGACTGTGAAATGCAAAACTTACGACGAAGAAATTTTTTAATATGAACCAAGTAACAACATTTTCGAAGAGCACCCGAAAGCTATCGTCAATTGGTTTTTCATTACACAACAAAAGTATTAAGTAAAATGCACCACATTATTAGAAACTCCTTTTTATTTTTACACAAAATAGACAAAAAACGAGTATATAGTCTGATTTATTACCGCCATATTATTCACTCGATACATCCAGATTTAAACTTAAATCCAGATGAATTTACATTGAATTTGTATGATTTACATTCAGATTTAAGTTTTAATCTGGATGTATTGAGTGAATAATATGGCAGTAAGAGTTACAATCTATACCTAAATACAATAATATACATGTCAGTTCTCTGATTCATAATTTACATTTTTAAACCTACATACAAAACTTCTGAAGATTTGTTGTTCACAAATTCATTAATTTGGAGATTTCGGAAACGAGTTTCAGGTGTAAATTAGGGTGAACAAAGATAAAGACCAAAAATCTATTTTCTAAGCCAAAAATGATAGGAAAACATATTTGAAAAGGCTTTATAGAAAGCAAATCGTTTTGAGAACAGGAAAATAATTTTTTTTAGAATATAGAAATGATTTAATTACTAACAAAAAGTTTCAAAACTATTTATAAAATATAATATAAATTAATAAATGCAAATTCTTGAGCATGGCATTGCCGTCTGCCGAATAGGAAAACATAAATCTGCCAATAAAAGCAAGATTCACCGCTGTAACTGAAATAGAACACTAAAGAAGTAAATAAAAATTAATTAAATTTGATGGCGACAGCTGTGCGGAGAACCAGGGCCTATTGACTTACAATTCTCAAGCACACAAAGTGCTAACAGCAGGAATGGAGGGATCTTACAATTGTCTGCCAAATCCGAATGGCGCATATACATAGAAGCAATTTTTAAAATAGACACCCTTGGGAGGATTTGTCAGTTTAGGTAGCGCATTGGATGGGATTCGATCCCCAGACCTTCGGCGTGACAGTCCTACGCAAAAACCATTACGCTACGGGCTAATACTATTCAAATTGGACTGAGATAAGATGTTTCTAACTTATTTTTGAGTATTAGGAAATACAAATCCAACAATAAAAGCAAGCGCTTACTGGGATAGAACAAGGAACTAATTAAAAAAGTTGTTGAAAGAGAGAACGTCTTTTATATATGAGAGTAAAAAGAATGCTACCTAGAATAGGGGTTTATTTTTTTTAAGCAGAATCCCTGAATTTTATGTTTATGCGTTACAAGTCTTAATCGATCCCATATTGTAATTTTTTGTTCCAGTCCCGAGAGTGTGAAGACTCGCAATGACGTCTTTTATCTGCAACCTGAACGATCATGTGTACCAGATTCACCTGTTTGGTATTCAACACAGGCTCTAAGCGAGGACAACCTACAGAAAATGTTGCACCGAGTAAAAATGGTCAAGGAAATAAATATCGCGTTATTGACTAGTTAATTTCTATGTCCAAGTTATAAAAAAAAAAACATACAAAATATTATGTAGAAGACAAGGGGTCAAATTAAGGCCACGTGAACTGTGAGCTAGACTGTAAATCATGCATTAATAAATTCTTCCTCTTTCTGCGAGTGTTTTAAAACTTAAAACAAGTTAAAATAAAATATAATTTAAAACAAAATTTATTTTCTTGTCTTAAGTATGTGAATAAAATTTAAACAATACAATAATGAAAGAAAGAAAAAAAAAAACAACTTCAAATTAATATTTTAATGTTGTTGATATTTTCAAAAACTTAATTTTTTCTTCTTAAAAATAAGGTGCGTGGCACAAATAAATATTTCTATTCTTTTTATTTTTGCTCTTTTTAAATATTTAACAATGAATTTTTTTTTAATAAAGAGAAGAAAAAAAAAAGTTCACACATTTTTCTTGGTCTTTTAAACTAAAATAATTACTCAACCAATAAAAAAAATTAAAGAAAATTTGATTTTGTAAATTTAAAAAAAAAAAATAAATAAATCAGTAAAATACACATGGACACTTGGAGCGAGAATATAATTGTTTGTGATCTTAACACAACTAAACTTAATGAAAGTATAAATATATATAAATAAATATAAACAAAAAAAAAAACAAACTTTAAATACAAAACAAGCAAAACAAAAATAAATTTAGAAGAATATATCAAATTTGTATGTATTTGTTTTCTTTTTTTCTTTTGAACTATTGAATAAGATTTATAAAATTATAATAAAATAATAGTTGTTTCAATAAAGTATATTGTGACAAATAAAACATTTTTTTCTTTTTAAATTGCTGCCAATGTACATTAGAGTGGTCGTTAAATGGGTGATTTCCAAGTTTTAATGAGGGCACCCCTCTAAAAGTCTCTAAATAAATAAAAAATCGGCGCGAAATCTTATGCCTCTATCTTAATTTTAACAGGTGCCACCGAGCCTGTACTTTTTTTCCATATAAATTACATAAAAAAAAACTGATGCACGTGTTAAAATTAGGTATGGGCAGGAAGGGTGCACTCATTAAAATTTGGAAATCACCCATTTTACGACCACTCTAATGTACTATGTACATATATATTGTCGTTTTCGAAAACGTCAAGTCAAAGACAATTCGACCGGCAAAAGATCTTAATTTTATGGAGTAAAAAACCAATCGTTCTCCCTGCATAAATCATTTTACCCAACACAAATACGTATGCACATTACAAAGAAAATGCGAAGCGATTGTAGTAAAATTAGTGTTTTCGTTTTCGAACAGTAGAGCATTTGGAAAATAAATTTTCAACGCAGATGTTGTTCTATTTTATCAAATTTTCATGAGGATAGTTGCCCCACCGAGGTATCCGTCTATCTTCGGGACACACACTTCACTGCGTAAACAAATTCCGAGAACAAATTTTCGTCGAAGGATATCGGAAGAAATCCTTTTGAATTTGTCAAAAATTTTACTAAAAAACGTACATGATCGCGATGCAACGCAAAACACCGGTGTGCGTTCTATAATGTCGGAAAAATGTTCCGAACAGCTGTAAGGAAAAATACCTACCTCGAAGCAAAAATCCTCATATAAAATCGGAGAATTCTCCGGATGCCTCGCCAAGGCCGATTTTGCGACATTTTGTTAATTGAGCAAGAGGCACAACAATGCTTAATTTACACGAATGACAAAATGACATCTGCAAAATTGGAGTAACTTCTCTTTTTACGTGTAATTTCATTTAATGGTAGTTTTTATAATAAAATTCGAAACTATACGGTAACCTGCAACTTTACAAAACGTAAACATAATGCCAATACACTCTTTCTGATAACATACTCTTACATAAGAAACAATGAGAAACAGCAAGAGCGTACAGCAATTTTGTTGATGTCAATTAACACGATCGGATTTTTAGCATCATAAAATGATTATCATTTTTTGCCGGCCAAATTAACCTTTAATGACGTTTTCGAAAACGGCCTTTTATGCTTCAGTAACTTGCAACGTTAATTTAAATGTCTACAAGAATTTAGCTTATAATAAGTAATAAGTAATACCAAACCTCTATTTGTTTTTTTACGCCCAACACTAAATTAAAGACATACAATAGTGGACCCCACGGGAGTCTCGGGGGAGAATTTTGCTTCTTTTGAAACTCCGCCGGAATTAATTTCCAATTCAATGTTATGAAAGCCAAATTCACATAGAAAAATCATCATCAATTCCGAGGGAAGCTTTTGACCATTTTTTACGTTCCTAATGCTTGAGGGCCAAGCATTTCACTACTGCTTCGGTGCAAAGTAAATATGTTTGCCATTTTAAAATTTTTGTAGGAAAAATAAAACATTTATTACATTTTTAGTATTAATAATTTTTATTAATATTTTATATTTTAATATCGTAGTATATTTTGTTTGTGTCTGTTTGTTTCCGCTTATAATTTTTCTACATACATATTAGCACATAATGACGATTAGGTATTATATAAATATCCAAATATATTATAAATTGTTTTTTTTTTACCAGTTTAGTAAGCATAATTTATTTTTCTATACTCTTTCCTTAGTTTCACAGTCCAAGTTTGATTTTTTAAGACTAGTACTCAGTTCGTGTGAAATTTATTGAAATTCAAATTGGACTTTTTCTCATTTCTTTACATATTTGGCAAAATAGAAGCTAAGTTGCGAATTTCAAGCGAATGCTTTTGTGTGCAAATTTCATTCCTCCTAGAACTTTGTACTAGTCTTTAAGTGAAATTTTAGAATCATTATATTTGTTTTGTTAAATTTGAAAATAAAATAACAATTATATTTTTTTTTGTGAGAAAAACAAAAAAGTAACGAATGATTTTTCTAAAAGAACAACAAAATTGTATGTCTACCATTCAGCATCACCATTGGACTTCTGAAATACATAATCCTTGCCGCCAATGTTCATGATGCCATCTTTGAGATAAAATTTCCATTTGTTTCTGGATCTTGTAATCTTAAATAATAGAAAGGTATTAAATACTTTTTTTTCAACTTTATAAATATGTAGAAAAGCAAAGCTTACCTTATCGTATTGACATACGATGACATTGTCCGTATCAAATAAGTCACTGGCATCTTCGTCTGTAACATCGTCTTCACTGTTTAGAGGCTCTTCTTCGGGGCCACCATCATTTTCGCCATCCTCGTCTTCTTCTTTGTCCAAATCATCGTCATCTTCGTTGTCCATGTTGTCGTCACTTTCTTCAGACTCATCCTCATCGGATGTATCAAGAGCACCATCTAATTGTTTGGCTGTTGAGAAACTTTCTGAAAAAAAAAAAATAATATTTTTTTTACGTTTACCCCATTGATAAGCTTTATACCTAAAAATCAATGTAAAAAAATTGAGAAGGAATTGGCTTTTGTATTTATTCAGTTGAAAGGTTTTGGGACAATGAATTTTCCGATATGCATAATACCGAAGTCTTCTCGACGTTTTCTGAGTTCAAAACCGAAAACGCCTGAGGCGTCTTATCAACTAACAACTAAAGTCGGATACTTATTAAAACTTACTTTGCATAGCAGCATTCTGTAGAGCAGCGTTAACATGCTGTTGCAACACTGACGAAGCCAAAGATGTTGGCAGAGACATAATAGACGAAATCAAATTGGCCGTGAGGATTTGTGTCAATTGATTCTCTTGTAGCGCCGATGCTGGAACGTGGATTGTCAGGACTCGTGATTCTGTGTTCATGGTACCGGGTTGAGCAGGTAAAGTTATCTATGAAAATAGAAGAACTCTTCAGTATACACACTTATTTGGGACAAAATTTAAATTCATAATCTTACATTAACTGGCATAATCTTGTTTGGATCTAATGCAGCCACAGCTGGTATAGCCGACGCCGATGTTGTTTGTTGTTGCTGAACAGGTTGTTGGTTGTTTTGATTTGGTTGTTGTTTTTGTTGTACTATTTGCTGTTGCATTTGATGCTGTTGTTGTTGCTGCTGGACCACCATAGGTTGTGGTGCCATCATTTGATGTTGTTGTATTTGCTGATGCTGAGGTTGGTTTGGTTCTGTTTTGATTATGGTTCCATTCACAGATGATATGGAATTGTTTATTTGATTTGGTTTAACATCGTTATTTTGAGTAGCAGCGGTATTGTTTTGAGATGATACCGCAGCTGCAGCAGCAGCGGCTGCGGCAGCGGCGGCTGCTGCAGCTGCCGCGGCTTTCTTTGATTTATTAGCAGCGGCCTGAATTAAAAGAAACGGCAAATAAATACACAATTTGAATAACAAACATTTTATCAAATTAATTTTTAAATTAAAAACCATAATTAAAATAAAAAAAAAAAAACTATTTCATACCTTTGATGGCTGCAAGGAAGTAGTTGGTCAAATGAAAAAAAACCGGAGAAATAAGTTTTTGAGCGAGTCGAGGCCATGACGTTTAGTAGAAGTAGATCAGTTGATATGATAATTCGATTGTTGTGTGGTTACAATTGTTATTTGTTTGTTTTTTTTTTTTGTTTTCAATTTTAAGCAAGCATAGTTGAAGATTAATAAGTTTATCAAATTAACAAAAAAAACACGTGGTAGTATTAAGACAGCAAACATTGTACATATGAAAGGGAATAACACGCTATTAAGGATTCAACAAGGCAACAATTGAAAGTGAACACAAACCTTGCTTACCTTTGGATTATTTGAAATAATCGGTGGTGGTTGAGGTTCTGGTGGCTCGGGATTTAGTTCGACCGCTTTGCTTGCCAACAATTTTGTACGCCATATTTGTTTCATCTCTTGCAGGACTTGTTCGTCGACGCCTTCGTCAAGGAATGCATCTCGTACACTGGAGATGACATCTTCAATTACAGTGTGATATAATTTCAACTGAAAAATTTAAAATATGGTCATTGGGAGATTATGAAATGCGTTCAATTTTCTTTCACAAGATGTGAATACTAAATACTAGGCTTGAGAACTTTTTAAAGTTCATAATGTGTTATAAAATCTACGTGCGTAGGTTATTTGGAGTGTAGATTTGCAGCCTTAGATTCTTGTACGGCAGACGTAATCGGAAAATTTAAACAGAGAAGTCCCTCTTTGAGTATACAAACATTTTATATTTAAGAAATTGAAAACTTTATACCATAGCAAAAACTATCGTATTTATTTTGTACGTTAAATATAAGTTTAACATGCATTCCTATATCGTCTAAACAAATGTTCTTATATAATGCATCCCCCAATAATCAAATAATCGTCACTTTTCTATAGAACTACTATAGAACTACCATGGGAAGCTCCAAGTGTATATCAATAGTTATAATTTCCAGAAGACGTATAAAAGATTCAAATATTTAAAACCAAAATAACAAGTTGAGAATGTACATTGGTATATGTACTTCTTCTGAATTTAATATGAATATAATTGGATTCAAATCGATATGCTGGTAAGTTGATTTCCTGTAAATTTATTAATGAAGGGTTTTCAACTGAAGGTACAATCGATTACTTTGTTCATAAATCCTACATTAAGTTAAAAAGAAAAAATCCATTTAGGGTGAAAATTTGTTAAAGACACGATATAATATGAAAACTGCTATATGCGCATTTACTTAAGCTAATCCATGTACCTACTTCAAATAATTGCCAATACATCAAATATTGCAATGAACTTGTTGCTATTTTTACCTCATATTCAGATCTTGGATCTAGTTCTATTTAACAAAAATAACACAAAATACGATGCCATTTTGGTGCTAAAAATTATTGATAAGCTTTTTTGATTCTCATTCCATTGAACTTTGCCGCTAGCAAAAATAAATAATGGCGTCGCCCCAGACGTTTCTTAAGTACCTATTCGCTTTAAAATATATTTCAAGTTTTGTGTTTAGCACATTTTCACATCAAAGTCCATTTTTTTGGAGGTTCTAAAATGATAATCATTTAGAAAATTAGAATAGTCAACTCAAGCATAAATTATTTTGCACATACATTTTGCTTGCATGCAACTATCAAATGAAAAAAAAAAAAAAAAAAAAAAAAAAAAAACATTAATAATTCACATGTTCCCTGTGTCATTTTGTGAAAAGATAACGTGTTGTATTGCGTTGCGTTGTTATCCAACCCTTCAGCAATTGACAAATAGATAAAACTTTAACATGCTATTCATTTCATTTAATATTTCTCTTGTTTAGTGATAAAGTCATGTAATCAAGTTATCAATACTGAAAACAATTGTGTACACTTACAACAGTTCGGATCAAACAAATAAGGACACAAATATTTTTTTCTTATTTCATTGATCTAAACATTCGAATAAAAAAGAAAAAAATTGGTGTTTTTCTAATTGACTATTTGAACATTTTAAAAATCACAGCTTAACGCCAAAAGAAAAGTAATTGTTAAAGACAACCCTTTAAGCAGTTTTTGAAAACATAAGAATTCAACGTAAAAAAATTTTAACAAGGCAACCACAAACTCGAAGCTTTTTACCCGTTTAGTAATTTATTTGTTGTTAAACTTTATTGAAACAACAATTAAAATTAAGAAAAATTAGAAAAACATTTTGTGATTTCATTCGCTTGACGCGGGCTGTATAATATGTACATATGTACAGTACATACATTACATACATATGTGTATACGAAGGAAGAATAACAAAATCAAAAGAAAATTGATTTTGTTGTTTTATATTGTTTATTTATGTTTGGTTTATCAATGCGCGGAGATAACAAAAAGTTGGTAATTAAATTCACTTCTAAAACTGAAAGATAATTTAATTAAATAAATTTAACTCCAGAGGTATCAATAACGCGATCGCGATCATTGCGATCAATCCAAATAAAATATTCAGCCTAATTCTAACTATTCCCCGGGAGACATTTTCTTTCGAAACTACAATACTCCTATTCCGAATTCCCCGGTAGATTATTTTTATCTTCGATAGCGGGAATGAGAGCTCTGAATGTTCAGAACAGCTTTTTTGCATTATTTGACCATTATACCAAACTGTAGAGAAAAAATAATTTATTCCCGGCGAGACTTTTCCCCGGGAATTTTTATTTAGAATTTGGCCAATTAAGTGAACTGACTTAATGACTCTGATTGATTAGAGTTATTACAAGAAGGTCGAAAATCCTGGAAGGCAAATCGACACTCAATTCAAGTTAGTATATTCCACAAATTCTTTACAGCCACTTTGAGTAAGCAGGAACCTAAATGAGTTCCTTCGTGTTATTTTTTAACAGATTTACTATTATGCAAAGATCTCCGAGACTGGGGAAGTCTGAACTCGTTTATTTATTGATTTAATTGAAACAGTTCAATAAAATGATGCGTGAACACAAGATAGTA
Organism: Epistrophella euchroma; assembly: GCA_947049315.1. NCBI lineage: Eukaryota > Metazoa > Arthropoda > Insecta > Diptera > Syrphidae > Epistrophella > Epistrophella euchroma. Next base: position 61,127,895 of record OX346248.1, read on the forward strand.
TCTATAAACAAAAGTTATACAAATTTGATTCAAGGAAGTACTAAAAGGTATTTTTGATTTTGATTGATGATACTGAATTGCATCTATGGACGTATTATATCTTGTGTAATTGGTTGAAATATTCAAAGGCCTTATCACGTAAAACAAAAACGATCGAATGATATCGTTGATATCTTTATTATTCTATGGAGATTATGATAAAGAAAAATCCCCAAAGAGGTTTAGGTTATAGGTCGGGAAAAGGCAGACAGAACTGCGAGAACCACTTTTGCAATGTCAAGTTTGATGAAAATCTAGTTAGATTTATTTTGAGAATCCAAGACTTGCCTTATAGTACCAACATAAACTATATAAAGTAAATAAATAAATAAAATGAATAATGTATTTTATCTATCTTAACTGGCGTTTCTTAGTCTTAAGCGACAATGCTAATTTATTAAATTTTAAACTGTCATTTCTTAGATATACATTGTGCAATGTGTAGCCATTGAGATTAAATTCCTTTTCATTGGCAGTTGTAAAAGAAAGAACGTAAAGCGACATCATTCTTATACTCAGCGTTGCCGAATTGGCACGATCGTGCTTTTTTGACACGATAATTTCCTCGTGGCACGGTTGGACGAAAAAGTTCAATATGGCACGCTTTATAATTCCCATTATTTTACCAAAATTTAATAAAAATTGGTTCAAATTCCGTAAAAAGTGGACAGAAACACATATTTTTTGATAATGCACGAATAGAGCAAAAGAGTTTATTTGATTGTTTTTTTTTTGTTGTATTAGACCCCGTTGTAAAATTGTTTTTACAACAAACTAAAAGAATTTGTGTTTTTTTTTTCATATGGCACGAAAACTGGCACGTTTTTTCATAAAATATAGCACGTTAATTTTATTTCGGGCGGCAACGCTGCTTATACTGATTTTAAATACATAATCTCTTGTGGTGTTGAATAATTATTGTCAAAAATTATCCCTTATGCTCTTGTTCACACGTGCAGTTGAATTTAAATAGTACCTACATACATACTGGTTTTTTGCTCTGATGGTTGTAAGCAGATAATTTAAACCACTTTGAATAGATAGTTCTAATCAAGTGATTTATCCGGTTTGACCAAGTTTTTTTTTTTTTTTTTTGCGAGACATTCAAAATTCATATGTACATATGTATATTTTTTCAATGAACAGAATTCTCATTCACGTGAAAAACTTGATAAGGAAGTAACCCATTCGGCGTAATGGTTAGTACGTTGGACTAACGCCTCGAAGTTCTGGGATCGAATTCACCAGACTATTTTTTTTTTTTTTCAGGGGTAAAGAACATTTCTTTTCATGATAATATTAGTCCATCAGCCTAATCAAAGTTTAAAGACCTCATTTTATTACTTCTTTTTATATCGCGTACCTATTTAGATCAGATCATGTTAACATGCCGATCCCCTTCCAGAGTTATTTATAATATCGTTCGTGAACCTATTTTTATTCGCGGTGACAATCGTTACCACTTCGAATTCCCAGGCTCGTAGGAGAATCAAAAACTTGTTTTTATTCTACATACACTCTGGTTTTATGACGTAGAATTTATTAGCTTTCATCGGAAATGCCATCAAAAGTATCTTCGATTTAATATTGATAATAATAAATCGTTATCTACATACATATTTCCCAACACGAAATTCTTGGAACTTGTCTACCTATTTTAATTTTTAGTCACAAACATTTCATTTATTCGTTAAAAGATACTATCGCTTACATATTTAATTCATTCTTTTATAATATCAACCCACTATTAATTGAATTGTGTATTTCTTATCAATTTAGATGGTTGTTACTTGAGTAAATTTTTTTTTCTGGTGAAGCTCTTAAATATTTCTTGGAAACCTCGGAGAGAAATAGCACAATTAAGATTGTATTCTGTTATTTTACTTGTATTTGTTTTGTCTTTCAATGAAGAGTTTTTTGTTTGTGCTAGCATTGAAAGTTAAAATAAAAGAAAATACATAAAATCGTTTTCATTTAAAAACGCCACACAATCTTTTTGCCTCATCTTTTCATTTTTTGCAAACGTTAAGGTCAAAATTGTTCACGAGTCATGTTCTAAATTTTACGTTTTATAAAACTCCTTATCATGAAAAACCATAATAAGTTTACTTTGAATAATGAAATGAATAAAAAGGTCAAGTTCGCATGCACTATATATCTACCTACGTAAAACAATACCTAGTCGTTGTGCAAGAAAGAGATTCACTGCGAAAACAGTTGATCGACTGCATACAGTTAGAAATCTTACCTTAAAATGTTTTTTTTATCTCGCTGGCCCACCCAACATTGCAAGAGCAAACTTTTAGCTTATTATGTTTTTAGTTTTCTGGCAAATATGTCTTAACGATTTTGATTAAACCTTTAATATCAAAAGTAATTTCAGCAAAAACTGCGCTACGTTTCAGGTTTCGTTCCTTTAAATGTTATGGTTTAATAAGAATCTTTTGTTTTCTTTTAAGAATAAAAATACTCGGCTTTAGTGCAAGTAAAAAATTGTTATAAATGGGGTAATGAACTCCTCTGAACAAAAAAAAAAAGACTGAAATGTCATTAACCGGGCTTGTTGTTGTGTGGGTTTGGTTTATTGCAACAAGTGAAAGTTGTTCATTGCATACTTTGAGTTTTTACATTCTCTTGTCGAGTTGTTCAAATTCGAATAAGTTTATTGATTGATGTAATTGTCCCTTGCCTTCAAAAATATCATTTCTTTTCTTGCCTACCCCACGGTCGTGCGTCTTCTGAAATGGAATTTGTACAAAAAAAAACAATCTTCATTTTTTCTTGAGTTATCCAATTTCAGCTTAGCAAAGAATAAATAAAATAAGATTTTGTTGAATTTTATTTCATTTATTTTCGCTTTTAAATGTAAAATACCTACAACTTATCTTTAGTATGTTTGAGGAAATTTCCGCGACCTACAAACTTTTTGGCCTCATACCTATATTGAGTTTTTTTTAGAATCTAGGTTACACAACAGAGCCTAATCTCCCAATGCGGAGATAGGTACTCTTGACGTAAGCTGAGATGGTTCCAGAAACTCTGTTATTATTATTATTAACACAAAAATTCGTCCTATTTACATAACATAATATGGCTCACATGAAAATCTTCAATTTATGATTTTTATTAAATTTTTTCACGATTAGGGCATACAAAATCAATACTTAAGTGTGGTCATAGAAATAAAAAAATTTAGTGTTCTAGCACGAACGTAAATTTGAACCAATGCAAGAAGTGATGGACAATCTGTTATGAAAAATTTATAATTAACATTTTTCTTAAGCTGTACTTTAAGAATTAATAGTTGAAACATTGAATCTGTGGGGTATTAAAATCTTCAAAATAAAAATATCAATTCTGTTTTTCTTTGTCCTTGACTACTGAGATTATTATTTGAATTCTGAAGCCCTATTTTGCAGTTGGGTTCGATCACATTTTGAAGAGAATAGGAAATATTATTATTCCTCCCACTATATCCGCACTACACGAATATCGAATTAAATTTAGGAATTCTTCAGCTTTCATTCGCGCTAATTATTAAAAATAACATGGCATGCAATGCAATGAAGACAGGCACTGACAATTTCATGACTATTAGATAGGTACACCATCTCTAAATTTACAGGCAATTAATTTAAAATAGGTAGGTATAATTTTACTATTCATTGTGCACTACCAAAAAATCACAAATTGCTACTCCCATAAACGATGTCATAATTCATTATTAAGAGCTACAATAATCAGTTTAAAACGTTAAATTTACAATGCATCATCACTACCAGCATCATGCACACAACAAACCTGACACCAGCAACGAAACAAAAAAAAAAAACATATCCGTTCTAAATTCAAATCAACGAGTTAAGAAAAAATTCCAGTTTTTAGTACAGAGCTCAACTCAAAACCAGACAAGGAAATCAGAGGTGAACATTATTTGCTACACTGTGCATCAGCAGCAAATATTGTGAAAATCAATTTTTCTTAAACAAAATAAAAACAAAGAAAAATACTTTGTAAGGTGAGGTTTTTAGTGGGCATGAAATACTGATTAGTGATTATGCTTTATAAAATAAGCATCAATATTGAGCTAACTTTCTCTCCCGACAAGACGAAGGAACACCCAAGTTAGTCATTCGATTGGGAAACTTCCTACCTACATACCTACTCTTTCGCATCTTTAGACAGCGATTTATTACGCAATTAATGTTACTGGAACTCCGATGTCGGTAGAATAACCCGAGCCAAGTGAGGGAGAAACTTTATTCGTGGTTCTGTACTTATTTCATGGATGAGACGAGTGCAATATAATAAGCTCCCCATCAAGATCTGCATACCTACCTTTTTATTTTTGTAATGTGCGATACCTAGGTTTTTTTGTTCTGAAAAGGGTTTAACAGATCAGCGATTTCCAAATATACATTTTTTTCACGAGATTTGTGTTCATTTTATAATCTACATACATTATGGAATTTATTTTCCATATGGTTTTGGGGTTTGGTATCAGATCTTTTTGTAGCCTATCTTCGTCAAAGATATTTATCGAGAAGAAAAAAAAATACTCATTTATACCGTAAACTTACCACTGAAGTTTGGCACAAGGCCATGGGGACCTTTTTTTCCGCAATCTTGAAGCCTTTTCTGTTTTATCGCCACAGGTTAACTTAAAAGGTATTTTTTTTATATCTTTTCCCACCACCGGTTTTTGAAGTAGGAAAAATTAAATGGTACAAGTTTGTAATCAAAACATTCCGTGTTTTCTTTCCTTTTAATTTTATTTTACATTTACAAATTCCCAAAAAATATTTTGCGAAAAAATTAATCTTTTTTGGGAAAAATAAAAATCAAATGTCAGCAAGCAATTTCGGTTTGACACAATAAGCGAGAGAGAAACGACACAAATTTACACCATTTAATCTAGTACGTCCTTACAGGCCGAGCAAAATTCCAAGAATGGCGACGACGAAACGACGACATACTGCAGCTGCAGACAAATGATAGAGGCAGAGGGAACGAAAGACAACGACGACTTAACAAAAATAAAATGCGATCAACTTCAGAGACGACTACATTCGTAAGCGGCAGAAAAAAGATGTCGCCTCTCTGTCGCACTCACGTTTAAGATGGACTTCGAGTTGACAACGAAGCCGAAGCCACAAGCGAAATGAAGGCTTTTTATACAGTCGTCGTTATTTTGTAGCTGGTGGTAGTTAGTCAAGATGTGATCACGTATGCAATTTTGTTTTATTCTATTATAAATTGTAAGAAAGTGTTTATGTAGATAGTAAAACTGAGTAAAAATAATTAAATTTAGTTATTAAAATGTGTATTTTATTAACGTTTTGGTTAAGTTTGAGGTTTACAAACTGTGGATCGTATTCTGGGAAGAATGTAGTAGATTTATTTCTTTCAAGTTTGGGCTTACTAGCGAATGTAGGTCTGAACGTTTCATTTTGCAGGGTTGTCATACAAAAAAGTATAAAAAAGCACTTGAAGGCTGTTTCATAACGCTTTCATCTTTTAAGGCTCTCCCAAACCAACGCGATTAATCGCCGCGACAAAAGAAAACAAGGCTGTTTCACAATGCGACGAGGAAACGAGAAGTGAACGTGACGAGAGCTCGTTGTAGGTGTCAAACCAATTTTAAGCAATGAGAATATACCAGAGTATTCACAATAAAGCGTTTCTCGTCGTCCCGTCACGCCATGATTTCGAAAAATTGAAAAAAAACGCGACGAGACGACGATTTTCATTTTGACAATTGAGAAGAGGACACCGAGCGTATCTGTATTTGTATTTATATTCATTATTTGTGTAGATAAATAAATAAAATACCCAAAATGGCGAGCAAATATGTGTTTTTATTTTGCGACTAATTAATTTTGTCTTCATTAACATTCCCATCGTCTTCTTCTGCTCACTTTTGTTTTTTTTTGTCTTTTGCTTTTTTGTAAATAAACACTCCCAAAAGTACTAAAAGCATTTTTTTTAACATTTTCATTTTCTTTTTTTTCAAATCTTGTATTTATTTCCCAAATTCACTGACAAACACGAATAATTCTACGCTGTCTCTGTGAATAACTCGCTGCATTGTGAATTGAGGAACGATGTTATAACGAGAAAAAGATGAAAGCGTTTCTCATCACGCTGACGTCTCATTTTCTCGTCGCATTGTGAAACAGCCTACAATAACAACAACGTGTTGTTTTGTTTGACAACCATGTGTTGTTATTGTTGTTTTCTTTTGTCGCAGCGATTATAACATCAGCCTATAAAAACTTGGTGGTAGCTCACTCAATTTGTTGTTCTTTCATTCAAACCACGATTATTCGCGTTGGTTTGGGAGAGCATTAAAAGATATTCGGTCACCACATTCGTCCCTCGACAAGTGCTTAAAAATATTGCCGTGTGTAAAAGCAGTCTGTCTAGATTTTGATTTTGTAATAGATTTTTACTATCGGTAATAGAGTTGTCACTCGCCGTATCGGAATCTGACATTTGATTTTTTTTCCCAAATAACTTGCCTGAAAAAAAATTATAAGAAGTTTTTATTTAATTGCTTCAAGATGAATGTTCCCGGTCGAATATTCAAAAAAAATAGCCTCCAATTTCAAACCTTCAAACGAATTGGTATGAATACATTTTAACTTATTGTTGTCACTCAAAGTAAAACTATTTTTCCTTTTAGTCACGTTCTCAACAAAACCGCAATTGAAGGAATCACCGCCTGTTACTCAATCATCTTCTTCAACAACAACAGCTCCACCTACTCCTCCTCCACCATCGAATCCTCAAGAACCAAGAAAACCCATAACTCTCACCAATTATAGATTTATCTACCCAGAATTTCTTCCCGATCCGAAAGTCGAATGGCGTAATTCTGTTCGCGAGAAACTCGAGCGCATGGACATGATCGAACGCCGAAAGCTAATCGACATCCCCGAATTCTACGTTGGATCCATTCTTGCAGTGACAAGTTCCGATCCACATGCGGCCGGGAAAGTGAGCCGATTTGTTGGTAAGTTAAGATCATAGTGACATTTTTTTTTTAAGGTTTATGTAAATAATAAGGATTTATGAGAAAAAATGATAATTCTCAGGCATTTGCATTGATCGCGATCGTTGCGGCCTACGAGCTCGTTTCATTCTTCGTAATGTAGTCGATCACCAGGGTGTTGAGGTACTCTATGAGATGTATGATCCCACAATTCATAAAATTGAAGTACTTCGTCTTGAGAAGCGTCTCGATGATAAGCTCTACTATCTGAGAGATGCTCTTCCAGAATATAGTACCTTCGACTTGAACATGGAAGCCGATATTCTCCCCGAAGGCACTCCAATTCCAATCAATGACACCAAAGTCAAATTAAAACCACGTCCTTGGCTCGAACGTTGGGAACGCCAAGATCTGCTTGGTGTTTCGAATATAAACGAATATATTAAAGAGAAACACATTCTGAGTGCCGAAAAGGTGAAGAAGCCTTGGGAGAAATACGATATGATGAAACAATACCGTAGCACGATTACGGAAGAGGAACAAAAGGAAATATTTGCAGAAGTCCACTCGCAATTACATCAATTGGAATTGGCTAGGAAGAAGATGAAGCGCAAGCGCACTTTCATTAGACCGACTAATTTAGCTTAAGGTTAGAAACTTTATTCCCGTTACTAACAAATAAATTCAATTGACGGGATACTTTTTGAGTTAGCTATTTTTATTACTACCTACCAGACAATTTGAGATTTGGCGGTGATATACATATGTAAATGCACGATAATGACGAAAAAATGCGGAAACAGAAAACCACAAAATAAGTTTTTTTGACGGTCTATAAACGTACAAAAATATCGACGGAGTTTTCGTTTTTCGAAATGTTTCTTAGGCCTCGAAAGTTTCATTGAAAATCGCAACGAAACAAGCCCTAAGCTCCTTGTATCTATGTCGCACAAACATAAGAACATAGTGTGACAATCCTTGAAAAGGGCACTATAGTTTATTGGTGGCAAATACTAGCCTTTCTTACGGATCTATACAGTTTTGTATGAATAGGGCAAGACTGCCCTTTTTCTGAATCTCGTTGGCACGAGTGCAAACACATTTGCTTTTTTTTTCTTCAATCAAACAAATTATTCTTTTGTTAGTTAATTTTTGTTTACTTTTTATTTTGTTTAAATTATTTCGTGAGAAAACTTTGTTTTCTATTTACAGTATATTTAACTCCTCCCCAATCAGTACAACCTATACTTATAGAACATTATAAACGATACCGTTACATTCCATCCAATAATCATAGTCATTAAATAGAACAAAAAAACAATAGGAAGGGGAATCAAGAACAATCGAGTGTTCTTCAGATGAGGGATACCTAAAATGAAAAAAACAATTTAATTAGGAAAAGATAAGAAAGGACAAAATATAGTTATTCTTCCTTACAATTGTACCCCAAGAAGGTAATGTAAACATAATAACAAAAGGCTAATAGCCAGAAAGTGTTCCCAATGAATCTCGAAATGAACCATGTCTGACTGATGAGCCAATTGTAGAAAAACAATTGGATAAAGTGCAAAAGCATAAGCGGCGGAAAGAAGGCATTTAAATGGACATCGAATGCATAGCCCCACTCGATGTCCGGCTCAAGATTACTGGAACGCATGTATCTATTGGTCACAATCCAGTAGAAAGTTGCAACCAAGCAGCCGGCAAAAACACAATCAACAAAAACGACATAGAATATAAACGAGATGCTTTGCCAGAAACTTAACCCCAGGACATAGGCAAATCCAAGAGATGTCACTGAAAAGATTTAAAATTAATCGAGTTTCTGGATGGTGTTTTTAATCATCTCTGAAAACTTACCACACACACTTATTAGAAGAAGAACCAGAAAAGCTGGGTCATCTCTTGCAAATTGGGATTTTGTCTCTGAAAATAATACAACATTAATTCTTCAATTAGGCTCCAATGCAAGGATTTAGATTCATACGTTTTCTATAGTTAAAATTCCTATAGACTTTCTGTGGTGCAATGAGTAGGTAGATCATTTGCCATAGAGCAAATTCGAAGTCCATTTGATTGAATTTCAATAATCTCCGCAGATATTTGTAGCTCTTAGAGGTTGCCGAGAGACAATCACGATTATGATTAACGGGCGGTGGCAGAGGAGATGTTCCACGGGAATAGTAGCTTCCTGTTCCACTGGCATAAGAGGGAGCCAATGATGGTGTGGGAGATGTTGAATGTTTCATTTTCAATATATTGATTTTGACTTTATTGTCCTTTTAATATTAAACTAAAGGTTTATTACTTTAGGTAAATTAATGAGTGGAAATTATCATTTTATTTTGTTTTCCTATAAAAGTCGAACTTTTCTTTCTTTTATTTTTGATGAATTTTGACTTGACACATCATTGACGTTTTTTGTTGAACTGTCACGTTTTGCCGTGTGAAAATAAAAAAAAAATAGTCGGCTTTTACACGAGGAAACAGCTTAAGGCTGCGTCAAACAGAACGCGGTCCGCCAATGAGGTCAGAACTCATTAAGGCCTGATCAAACTGAACGCAGGCCGACGGGACGGTCAATAGAGATCTCTACCAAATTGTCAGTTTCAGATGACAGCAAAAACTTGGCACAATGACAGATGAAATTGGAAAGAAAAAAAAGGCGGGCTAGTTCTTATTACAAAAATCTAGCTATTTTGTGCCATAAAAAGATTAAAATATCTTATATAAAATGCAAAAACATTTTTACTTATAGGTTTTCTTAAAAAAAGGAAAACACAATTCCAAATATTTATTTGCCTCCAAAATAAAACAAATAAATGGCTGCCACTAAAATGTCATTGTATTGCTGTTTGTTAAAAAGCTCTATACTTCACCAGGGAAGGAAAGAACGCGGCGGGCAATTTTCTACAAATGTACAAATTTTTTTTTTGTGTGTAATTTCCTACAAACACCGCCGGACCGCGCTCTGTTTGACAAGGCCTTTAATGTCGAATTTCTTTTAGTCAGTATCTTTGAATAAGAAGCAAAGGAACTGGTGTATATCACATACACAGTGTACGTGAGTGAGGCCGCAAGAATTGAAAAAAAACAAAGAAACTCAGAGCCGTCATTTAAAATATACTTCTCCTGTCAAAATTAGAAACTCTCCCCCAGGGTCGTATTCGTTTTTGTTGGTAATGCAAGGCGGTCACATCCGTTGAGAGCCCGTAGTGCAGTTATTTTTCAGCGATTTAAGCTAGTTTTATTATACTAACTTTTAATTTTATCACAATTAGAAAAAAAATCATGAACCATTCAATTATTTATTTAATCGGATAAATATAAACCAAATTTTTTTTAACAGGTTCATTAACAACTTCCGTGTTCCTGTAAAGGTGCCTGTACTTCTGAGAAGATAAAAATAGTAATCTATTTTTACCAGCTACACGTGTTCCTACTTTCCTGACCGAAAAGAAATATAACTAAAAATCATTTGGGTGCCCCAGCTTTTACCCGTCTAACTTCACGCCGACCCAGTGTGAATGCATTTGTGTTTGTGTAACTCACACTAGGTTGAAAAAAGCCTCAGTTTTTCCACGATATACCCGTTCCTTTAATTTCTTCTTCTACGCCTAGTATACAGTTCTTTTGAATTAAAAAACTATTGTGGTGAAAAAGAAAATTTTTATCGGGAAAAAAAATAACTATTTTCTTAGTGAAATAATAATTTTGTGATTGAAAAATTTCTAATTAAATTCTCCGGCGAGTAAAAATTTGTGTTTTATTTTAACGACTGCTGAACATCAAAGTGAATCGGTTGTGTGTGTGTGAACACGAGCTGACTGACTTTATGCCAAAAAAAATCGTAAATCTGAGTCAAATGTGAACACTGTCAATGGAGGTACGAAAATCCATGTCCATGTCATAAACAAGTTGACGAAAACTAATTTTTGAACAAGACATATGAGCTCTGTTCAAAACTTGGCCATGAGCTTTGACGTTCCATGTGTGTGAGAGAGGTAGAAGTAGTGCTGAAAGGAATTTTTGGGTGTTTCTCTTGCTCTGACTTATTAGTGGAATTTATCTACTTAAAATAACGACATGACATAAAGCCACCATCAGTGTGAAAAAATAAGCTGATTGTTGATGGGATCGTGCTTTGGACGTTGGGCTTCTGTATGTACTGTGGAGTCAGCGTGTTAAGTACATAAATTCCACTATAGTAAGTCAAAGCAAGAGAAACACACAAAAATTCCTTTCAGTACTACTTCTACCTCTCTCACACACATGGAACGTCAAATCTCATGGCCAAGCTTTGAACAGAGCCCATGTCTTGTTCAAAAAGTAGTAGTAGAAGTAGTGCTCAAAGGAATTTTTCTGTGTATCTCTAGCTCTGAATTATTATTGGAATTTACCAACTAAACTAAAGACATGACATAAAGTGCCCAAGTGCGAAAAAATAAGCTGATTGTTGATTGGATTGTGCCCTATTACACGTTGACTCTTTTAGAGTCATTACTCTCGAAATTGAGTGAGTGCGAAGGTGAAATCCGATCTTTGTTCTCCTTCAATTTCGAGAGTCATGACTCTAAAAGAGTCAACGTGTAATTGGGCATTATTACCCCTCACACTCGCTACATCGAACAACCATATCGACAAGGGATTTCGTTTTTGTATGGGCATTTACACGCCAATACGTCGATGTAGAAGTATATGCCAAAATCAGCTGTCTTTAATTATTTCAAATAAAATAATTATTTCGTTATGAGTCCAAATACATTTTTCTTGATCATTTTCCATTATTATTTGTGTTTAAGATACTTTTAATGAAATTTTCAAAAAACTATTCAGTGAATCTTAAGATTAACGGGCCCAAAAACAGTTGACAACAAAAACCGAATAACAACATACAAAACTGTGTCGACAAACTAGTTCGCTCCTTTTCACACGCCATATCGGCATACTACTTCGACTGCCAGAGATCGCACTGCTGTGTCGACACATTTTCAATTCACACGACCAAAAAACATTACCGACAATATGCTTCGGTGAAGTAGTTCGTGGCGTGTACTGTGGAGTTGGCGAGCAATGTCCATGCATTGTATATAAAAACTATAGTAGTCCCATGAAGCGGAACGAACGAGGCGACGTCTGGTGTGGCGAGTGTGCCGTAACTCATTTATAGAGCTTTGCAGACGTGCAGAATTGAGAATGGGTGGCAAATTTGAAATAATGCCAATAATTTTAACGTTAAAGAAACACAGAAGATAGGGAAGAACTTATACAAAATGTGTGAGAGTTCAAGGGAGATAAGAATACAATTACTTTTTGACATTCCTTTTGGCATTTTCTATACAAATAGGCATAATAAGGAATTTTTTGCTTTAGCATAAAGAGAACAAACGATAATAAGCAGTTTTTTTTTGTGCTTTTTTATCCTCACATAAAAAAACGTCCTTGTTAAATAAAACAACAATTTGGTTTACATATGTAGCTGTGTAGTGTTGTTGTATGTATTTAATGTGGACTTTTTTTTGCTTTCTATGTGGGTTAGGGAAAATATAAAATATCGTTGCAATGCCGACGGCATTTCAACTATCAATTTTAATATGGATTTTTTAAAGGGAAAACACGGTAAGTTGTTAAATAGAAGGTTGGATTTTTTTGCTTTCTATGCGGGGTAGGGAAAATATAAAATATCGTTGCAATGCCGACGGCATTTCAACTATCAATTTTAATATAGATTTTTTTAAAGGAAAAACACGGTAAGTTGTTAAATAGAAGGTTGGATTTAATAATATATATATATTGAAATTTTTTTGAATACCCTTATATATGTAGAGCTCCACTAATGTCGAATTCCTTTTAAGAAAAAAATCGATTTGTTTAGAAGAAATAATCGACTTTTCTGGACAAATCCCTTGTATTAAAAGAAAAAATTCGATTCTGTTTAGAAAAAAAATCGAACATTTTTGGTAAAAGGAATTCGACATAAGAAGGAATTTTTTGAAATTCTTAAAAATAATAGGGTAAATTGGGGTAAATATAAGGTAGAGTCGGAATTCTATTTTCTAAATGGGATTTTTTAGAATTTTCAAATCAAATACATTCAATAGAGTTTTATTATATTAGAATGGCAAAGTTAATTAAAAAATTCTAAAAAAAATTTTTTACCCTACAAACTTGGTTAAAATTCAAAAACACCAAAATCGAGTTTTTTTTAAATAATTCTTATAAATCAGGTGTATTTTTTAGAATTTTTTCAAATACATTTTCAATTAGGAAATTAAAAATAAAATTATCCATGTTTAAGGAATTTTTCGTGGGCGTGGTTATTGTGGGCGTTAAGAATTTTTGAAAACTCATAATTTTTTTTTCAATTTTTTCACACGTTTTATTTTTTGTCTTTTTAACGGGGTAATATAAAAATTTGAAATTTATAGGTGTTGTAGGGATTATTGATCCTAACATATTTCGAAAATTTCAGATTTCTAATGTGCCGTTAAGCAGACCGCCGTATACTTAGCAGGTGATAATCACGAATTTCATTTTTTTCGGTACCCAGAATTTGGTCCTAATTTGGTCCTATTTGGGCAACCACTTTTAGAATTTGGTCCCACCTGGTTAATTAGTTATTAACAATTTAAGTTTTGGCGTAGACTTAGCAGGCATGGAAACAAAAATAGGCTTTTTTGGTGTCAATAGATCGGGAACAGGTTTGTCAAATTTGGGCAACCTTTTTCAGAATTTGGAGCATCATAGTTTAGTCAATAATTAACTAAATGTAAAAATTTTGACATTTCTATAAACAATTACATTTTACTAACATACATACGTTTCGTAACGTAACGTAGCTCGAACTGTCATACAAGAGCTGAAACTAGTACATGTAAACGCAGTTCTGTCCCAAATTTGTTTTGTTTTTGTCGAAGCTCTATTTGACAAGAGTTTTGTTTATTTTTTTTTGTTAGAAAAAAAAAATTTTTCAAAAGAGCAAAAAAGAATAATAAATAATAGGCGTGAAGAAAACGTAAAGGCAAACAACACCTTGTAACAACAAAACCGGTCAACAAAGGCCTCAACAATCTGGACAGATGCAGATTCCTGGTCAGACATTGCATTCACAAGCTGTGTAAGTACAAATGCCGTGGCTTTAAAGGTTAAAGGTTAAAATTTAGAAATTTCAAATCATCTTAGCTATAATTGAACATAAATTACGTCTGGAAGGGAGTCTTAAAAGCCGAACGCGAAGGAACACACCTTGAGACAAGTAAAAGCATTGAGCAACGGGCCAAGGAACGGACGGAACAAAATGCAAATGCAAGGATGGCGTGCACCTTGCATTATGATAATCTTAATCAGAGGTACAAGCTACTTCAGAAGAAACATGGTGATTTGGTGGAAGACAAAGAAATTACATTTGGAAGCTGTTAACAGTTTGGATGCAAACGTGAAATCACTGCAATCTCATCTGCAACAAGTGCGCAGTTTAAACGATAAGGATCTTGAGGAATTAAAGGTAGGTACAAGTACAATCTATATATAAATAGGCTTAAATAAATTTTGTGGTACCATTTTCTCAAAAAGTATTTGACCGATATCGATAAATTTTATATGGTTAGAAAGGCACAATTGCGGAGATGTGCACAATATACTTGAGACACGCATTTACACACTGTGGGTCATTTTTGTTTTTGTACTGTCGAGCAATACATATTTAAAAAAAATTTTTAAAAAAATTGTTTTTTTTCTTTCGATACTTTCAAACAAATTGTTTGCGAAATTGAAAGTAAAATTGTCGTCTACCTATGTACATATGTATGTATGTATGTAACAAAAAAATAAATTTGGTTGGGTATTGTCGGTTGTCCGATTGCCAAGATCTTTTAGTAAATAAGTTTTAATACTTAGGTTAAAATTCACAGCGATTGATGTAAATTCATACAAATTCAGTCAGATCTTCAAGATTAAAATTTGTATACGAAGGTGTATTTATTTAAACGCAAGGATAAACGCATTGGATAAAAATAATTTTTGATATACCGAAAAAAAGTTTCTGGCAATTTGGAGTGCTGTGCTTATTATTGGTTGGGTATTGTAGGTTCGGTCAAGGTCGACCACTGGGCGATATTAGTTTATATGATGAATACTAATACTATTCATTAACTAAGTCATAAAATTAAAACTTGTTCTGACTATACGAGAAGATACTTCTTATTTTTTTTGGTTCCGTTCAAAGATTTTGCAATCATTAATAGAACAGTAAAATTTCAATTAAAAATTAAAAGTGCTGCTCAGGTACTTACATAAGTACTTGATACTTGGTACTTATACCCAAAACCTTAAAAAATACGGTCACTTGTGTTATATGTATTTAAGTACCAGTGCCAGGGTATTGTAGCAGCCGATGATGGTTAGTTTGTAGGACTGTCATGACGGAGGTAGGTTCAATTCCCTACATCGTCCACCTAAATAAAAAAAAAACGGCTATTGCCTCTTGCGAGGAACTGACAAAACCTCCAAGAGTATCCCTTGCCATAGGGAAATGCCGCTCACATTAAGCCGTTCGGATTCGGCAATAAACTTTAGGTCCCCTTCATTTCTAAAGACACTCACAGCGTCACAGCATACAGGAATGGTTGAGAGTTGTAAGTCACTAGGCCCTTGAACCATAATGTTCTTTTTTTACGGATGTAGGCTCTTGCAAGGAATTGACGAATCCTTTAAGAACATTTCTTGTTATGAAAGATTGTTTGTCTCCATTGGTACCCACTAACAACACGGACACAGGAATTGCGTCAGTCACTCGTAAAGTAATTAGTGCAATAGGGAACATTGTATTATAAAAAAAAATTTATTTTTGACAAAGTTCATGGAAGTAATAAATCTTTATTATAATTATTGTAATATGCAATTAATTGTTTCTTCTATCTCTTGCAGACTAAGTATGAAACAGTTTCGCACAAAAAGGACCGTCTAGAAATTCTACTTAAGATAACATTGCTAAGTGCTGAAAATCACTAAGCTTTGTAACCGACACGATCGAGGAATACAAAAGCAATTGTGACTACAAGCCAAAAACCGATAGTGAAGCTTTGAGTGAAAAAAAATGCCATCTCCGATTTCTGGAAATCAATATAAGCTTGTGCCCAATCATCCATCGGATAAGCCTAGATAAGAGTTTCAACGAACAACAATTAGTGAGTCCTGATTTGTACAAAGTATCTATTAAACTAACTAACAACACTCAACCAAGTGCTTCATATACTATGTCTACTCAGAAATCTTTCGCCCAACCTGTTGATATTGGTGAAGCTCGAAAAGATCGGCTAGTCGATAAATACAAAAATGCCGGCGGCGATTGGGGCTGAAGCTGGAGCTACACATGCTTACAATCGACATGCATTGTCTGTAGCAAACCAGCCAAGCATACCTACGGCAATCAAAGCCAAGCGGTCCTACTTCAAAAGAGCTTTTTATTTCGCCGCACAAATCGCCAAAACATAACCACTAAGTGTAGCTCCGATTCCGGAGAATTTTAAATATTTGTTTAGTAACAATCATAACGATTTACTGCCAGCAAGCCGGCAGTAAATTGGCAAATCTTCAACAAGCAGAACTTGGCAATAAGCAAGTCACGGACAACAATCGTTATGTAAATGTTGTAGGCCAAGACTAGATTAACTGTTCTTTTAATTATAGTTATAATTGTTCATATAACTCATTGTAATGTAAGTATAATATTATGAATTTACTAAAACGAGAAAATGTATTGCATTTGTTTATTTTGTATTCCTTTTGTTTTATATCGATCATTTTTTTAATTAAAATAAATCAAAGCAAACAAAAATTGTATCAATGAAACTTATTTTACTCAAACATATTAGCCCTGTTCCTTTACTTTGAAACTCTGTGATTTTCTGTGTGTGAATTTCAGTCCAACGTTCTGTCAAAGTTCATATAAAAAAAATAAAATGGCAGTAAAATGCACAGAAAATCACAGAGTTTCAAAGTAAAGGAACAGACATATTATGTTATAGAGAGCAAGGCGCTAACAATATTGGTTGTTTGATCTTTTCTATAAATCGGCCTTAGCTAGTAGAATCTTATTCTGGTGATACTAGATATCGGGTGGAAACCAATCACGTCTCTGTAGTGCGACTTGTCTCTCTACCAATAAACACCACTACTGAATGCACTTCCAAATTATAGGCTGCCACGTAGCTCGCTGCTGAGTTAGCCAAAATGCAGCTTCGTTCAACTGATTCTTGCACATTTCCATAGCTCGGATACAATCGGCACGCTTGAATCCCACGTCAATGTTTCATTCAATTTGCTTAAAATTATTTTTTTTAATCTTCTCTTTCGAGCCCAAATCTTAAACATTATTTAACTGTTGAAATTTTATTTTCATCTATATTTATATGAAATTTGGAAAAATCGCTTTCCTCCGACGGATAGCAGAATACAAACTTTCAGCAGAGTCGGGCTGTATGACTATGGCGTAAGGGCACGGTAGTTGTTCCTTTAAGTTGTGTTTAAGTTTGACTGACAGTCGTGCACTGATTTTATGGCCAAGCATTTTTGGGCGCTGTTATGTATTGGGGCTTTTATTCGGGAGTTTTTTTTCATCACAGGCTGCAATAGAAAAAGAACATATGTATAAGTAAATAAAAATTAGGAAACTAAATTAAACAGATCATTTCACTCTTACTTTGGAAATATAGACCAAAATACAGTTTAATATCAACAAGCAGAGATAGGATATAAGTGTTGATCTTTACTTTTAATTGGTTTCTCTCTGAGAGTAGCACATTCTTTTAAAAAGATTTCGGTTACGGTTGAGATTTATTTGCTTATGGTAAGTGGACTTGTTGCTCTTCGGTTATCTAATAGATCTGGTGATGCTGGTTAAGGTACGGTTCATTTTCACTAACTAAAATACTATCCATTCAAAAGCAAGGAAAAGAGACATACGGGCCCAAATTTTATAAATTTTTTTTTAATGCCGAAAACAGAAATCAAAATAGTTAAATTAGTTAAGCAAATGCAATGGGAAAAACCTTTAACCAGACCCTTCCACATGCTTTTTCTTCATCGAATCCATGCAATCTTTTACGAATTACAGGTTATTTCGAAAAATAATTTTTATTATTCATTTAAGAAGTCTTACCTTGAAAAACCAACAATATTAGAACTCAAGTTGTAAATTTAGCCGATTCGAATGTAATAATAACCCCTTCTTGTGCACGCTCCTGTATCGCATTACATTTAATCTTCATTTAAGAAGTCGTACCTTGAAAATCCAACAACTAGAACTCAAGTTGTAAATTTAGCGGATTTGCAGTAATAAGCACCCCTTGCATACGCCCTTGATTGTGTAATTACATAGGTACTTAGCAAAGAAAAAAAAATAGAAAAAATAATTTTGATAAGGGGTGCTCAATGAACGCACGTTCTTGTGTTGCATTACATTTAGTCTTCGTTTAAAAACTCTCACTCTAAAAATTCGAACATTTGAACTTAAAAAGTTATAAATTTAATCGATTTACATAAGCACCTTTGCGTACGCCTTTGATTGTGTAATCAATCAAAAAAAAAAAAATTAGAAGAATACTTTTGTTAGGAGTGCAAATGCCTCCTTACCCTTGCTTACACACGCCCTTCTGTTGCCTTTAATTTATGGCATATTATTTTACAAACGCAATCTTATTCAAAATTCAACTTTTAATATTTTATATATTTTTAAATTTTTTTTTTTAAAGCTGAAACTTTCTTGTATTTAAAAGATCTATCAATAAAAATTAGAATGAATGTTCTACCCCTACCCTAGTTAAAATTGGAATTTCAAAAAATCCCGTCTTATTGACACCCTTCATAAAATTCCTTATTAAATAAAATTTATTTTATATTTTTATCATTTACTGTATAAGCTATGCAATGATGAGCCAGATGAATCAATGAGTGAGTCACCAGTTCTTTCATTTATAATATTTAACTTTTTGTATTATTTAAAAGTAGTATTTTTTTGTAAAATTTATTTAAAATCAAATATAAATCACCAAAAATATGGTTTATATTTTATATTTAAGTTTTTATTCAACCCAACTACGAGACTTGCATATTCGCGAATATAAAGTAGAGGCCTATCTTATTGCATTATTGAATTTTTGCAATTGCTATATCTATAAAAGATTCCAGTCTTCAATGAAATAAATTTTTCAGAAAAACACGTAATTAAGTATCAATTTTCCCTCTTAATTTTGAAAGCCCAAGTTCAATTATTTTGAAGAGAACAATTAAAATAATACAGCTTTTTTCTAGAAAAAACTACATTTAAAATTGTCAACAAAATAAAACTAGAAAAGAAAATTTGTAATTGAAAATTTCCAGCTTATGACAAAGAATTCTGTTATAGTTGACACTAGATATCATATGCCCTGTTCCTTTACTTTGATACTCTGCGATTTTCTGTGCATTTGTGTGAATTTCAGTCCAACGTTCTGTCAAAGTTCATATAAAAAATAAAATGGCAGTAAAATGCACAGAAAATCACAGAGTTTCAAAGTAAAGGAACAGACATATAACATCTATGTATATAAGATGAACTGAACTTAAAAAAATTACTTATTGACAAGACCCTCAGTAGTAAACTGAAGAGTCCAAGTAAGATCCCGGAGAGAATACGCCGGATCCCTTCCTGGTGTTTTTTCTAATGGGAATTGGCTGGAAATTTTAGTTAAATAGGATTGAACGATTGTTTATAAACGTCATAGTCAAATCGTTTCAAAAACTACCGAACTCATAGTTAAATATGTAAAGCATTTCAAAAACTACCCAAAATAGCACTTACTAAGAAGGTTCGACAATTGTTATTGATGCAATTCAAGAGTTTCTGCTTCTATTTCTTTCCCAAAATCCTTTGCCGCTCTGCATTTTGGCCACAGCAAAGCGTTGGTCTATTTGTTCTTTTTTCTTCATGTAGTAGAACTCTCTTATGTTTATAGTTTATGCCGAGATCGTGGTTTCGTGGCCGTTTTCAGGTGTAATCGCAATCGTCTTTGCTGAAACTTCTTTATTCCTGATAAACTAAATACTAAACTACGTAGTTTCTTTCTTTACGCGCTAACTTCATTAAATACGAATTACGAATTCTTTAAAAGTCAGTTTGACATTTGACTTATTGGGACATGTGACAGATGTTTGTATGTTTCACATACGTACGTTACTGAGATAGGACCTGTTTGTTTTAGTAATTTCGTGTTAGCGAATACTTAATTTGCCAACTTCGTTTAAAAATTTAAAAGTTTATTGTTAAATAACTAATTAAATATGCTTAAGCAAACTAGGAAAAATCTCCTAGTTTTGTGTAGAATATTTTTGATACGATTGATAAATTATTTAAACTTTTTGAAGGCCAGCAAGCACTACGATTCTTAAAATTCTGAGACGATTTGGAAAACTATTTTCACAATTCGAATATATAAAGCTTACGTTTACATAACTTTTTCAACAAAAATAGGTGCATTCTGCAAGAATAATAATTTTTATTAAATTTATCTATACTAACTTCTCCAAATTCGGTCAGTAATTACTTGAATTTCAAGGAGAAAATTATGTGATTTTCTTCTCGTTACATTTATGTGAAGCTCTAAATTCTGAAATTTCTACACAAGTTTATTTGATTGCTCCTTAATTCAGAAAAAATTTTAACAGAATTTGGAGCACCACACTTTAAACAAATAATTGTTAATAAATCATTCCCTGTGATGCTCCAAATTCTGAAATTTCTACACAAGTTTCTTCAATTGCTCCACAGTTCAAAGAACACTTAACAGAATTTGGAGCACCACAGTTTTCAAGATATGACCGCGTGTGTCACTTGAACAAATAATTCTTAATAACTAATTACCTGTGATGCTCCAAATTCTGAAATTTTTACACAAGTTTCTTCAATTGCTCAGCAGCTTAAAGAAAACTTAACAGAATTTGGAGCACCACAGTTTTCAAGATATGGACATTTTAGCTAAGCGAACATGTGACCGCGTGTGTCACTTGAACAAATAATTGTTAATAACACATTACCTGTGATGCTCCAAATTCTGAAATTTCTACACAAGTTTCTCCAATTGCTCCTCAATTCAGAGAACATTTAACAGAATTTGGAACACTTCAGTTTTCAAGATATGGACATTTTAGACAAAGCGAACATGTGACCGCGTGTGTCACTTGAACAAATAAATGTTAATAACTCATTACTTGTGATGCTCCAAATTCTGAAATTTTTACACAAGTTTCTCCAATTGCTCCTCAATTCAGAGAACATTTAACAGAATTTGGAGCACCTCAGTTTTCAAGATATATGGACATTTTAGCCAAAGCGAACATGTGACCGCGTGTGTCACTTGAACAAATAATTGTTAATAACTCATTACCTGTGATGCTCCAAATTCTGAAATTTCTACACAAGTTTCTTCAATTGCTCAGAGCAGCTTAAAGAAAACTTAACAGAATTTGGAGCACCTCAGTTTTCAAGATATGGACATTTTAGCTAAGCGAACATGTGACGCGTGTGTCACTTGAACAAATAATTGTTAATAACTCATTACCTGTGATGCTCCAAATTCTGAAATTTCTACACAAGTTTCTCCAATTGCTCCTTAATTCAGAGAACATTTAACAGAATTTGGAGCACTTCAGTTTTCAAGATATGGACATTTTAGACAAAGCGAACATGTGACCGCGTGTGTTACTTGAACAAATAATTATTAATAACTCATTACTTGTGATGCTCCAAATTCTGAAATTTCTACACAAGTTTCTCCAATTGCTCCTCAATTCAGAGAACATTTAACAGAATTTGGAGCACTTCAGTTTTAAAGATATGGACATTTTAGACAAAGCGAACATGTGACCGCGTGTGTTACTTGAACAAATAATTGTTAATAACTCATTACCTGTGATGCTCCAAATTCTGAAATTTCCACACAAGTTTCTTCAATTGCTCAGCAGCTTAAAGAAAACTTAACAGAATTTGGAGCACCACAGTTTTCAAGATATGGACATTTTAGCTAAGCGAACATGTGACCGCGTGTGTCACTTGAACAAATAATTGTTAATAACACATTACCTGTGATGCTCCAAATTCTGAAATTTCTACACAAGTTTCTCCAATTGCTCCTCAATTCAGAGAACATTTAACAGAATTTGGAACACTTCAGTTTTCAAGATATGGACATTTTAGACAAAGCGAACATGTGACCGCGTGTGTCACTTGAACAAATAAATGTTAATAACTCATTACCTGTGATGCTCCAAATTCTGAAATTTTTACACAAGTTTCTCCAATTGCTCCTCAATTCAGAGAACATTTAACAGAATTTGGAGCACCTTAGTTTTCAAGATATGGACATTTAAGGCAAAGCGAATATGTGACCGCGTGTGTCACTTGAACAAATAATTCTTATTAACTCATTACCTGTGATGCTCCAAATTCTGAAATTTCTACACAAGTTTCTTCAATGGCTCCTCAATTCAGAGAACATTTAACAGAATTTGGAGCATCACAGGTAATGAGTTATTAACAATTATTTGTTCAAGTGACACACGCGGTCACATGTTCGCTTTGGCTAAAATGTCCATATCTTGAAAACTGAGGTGCTCCAAATTCTGTTAAATGTTCTCTGAATTGAGGAGCAATTGGAGAAACTTGTGTAGAAATTTCAGAATTTGGAGCATCACAAGTAATGAGTTATTAATAATTATTTGTTCAAGTAACACACGCGGTCACATGTTCGCTTTGTCTAAAATGTCCATATCTTGAAAACTGAAGTGCTCCAAATTCTGTTAAATGTTCTCTGAATTAAGGAGCAATTGGAGAAACTTGTGTAGAAATTTCAGAATTTGGAGCATCAGAGGTAATGAGTTATTAACAATTATTTGTTCAAGTGACACACGCGTCACATGTTCGCTTAGCTAAAATGTCCATATCTTGAAAACTGAGGTGCTCCAAATTCTGTTAAGTTTTCTTTAAGCTGCTGAGCAATTGAAGAAACTTGTGTAGAAATTTCAGAATTTGGAGCATCACAGGTAATGAGTTATTAACAATTATTTGTTCAAGTGACACACGCGGTCACATGTTCGCTTTGGCTAAAATGTCCATATATCTTGAAAACTGAGGTGCTCCAAATTCTGTTAAATGTTCTCTGAATTGAGGAGCAATTGGAGAAACTTGTGTAAAAATTTCAGAATTTGGAACATCACAGGTAATGAGTTATTAACATTTATTTGTTCAAGTGACACACGCGGTCACATGTTCGCTTTGTCTAAAATGTCCATATCTTGAAAACTGAAGTGTTCCAAATTCTGTTAAATGTTCTCTGAATTGAGGAGCAATTGGAAAAACTTGTGTAGAAATTTCAGAATTTGGAGCATCACAGGTAATGTGTTATTAACAATTATTTGTTCAAGTGACACACGCGGTCACATGTTCGCTTAGCTAAAATGTCCATATCTTGAAAACTGTGGTGCTCCAAATTCTGTTAAGTTTTCTTTAAGCTGCTGAGCAATTGAAGAAACTTGTGTGGAAATTTCAGAATTTGGAGCATCACAGGTAATGAGTTATTAACAATTATTTGTTCAAGTAACACACGCGGTCACATGTTCGCTTTGTCTAAAATGTCCATATCTTTAAAACTGAAGTGCTCCAAATTCTGTTAAATGTTCTCTGAATTGAGGAGCAATTGGAGAAACTTGTGTAGAAATTTCAGAATTTGGAGCATCACAAGTAATGAGTTATTAATAATTATTTGTTCAAGTAACACACGCGGTCACATGTTCGCTTTGTCTAAAATGTCCATATCTTGAAAACTGAAGTGCTCCAAATTCTGTTAAATGTTCTCTGAATTAAGGAGCAATTGGAGAAACTTGTGTAGAAATTTCAGAATTTGGAGCATCACAGGTAATGAGTTATTAACAATTATTTGTTCAAGTGACACACGCGTCACATGTTCGCTTAGCTAAAATGTCCATATCTTGAAAACTGAGGTGCTCCAAATTCTGTTAAGTTTTCTTTAAGCTGCTGAGCAATTGAAGAAACTTGTGTAGAAATTTCAGAATTTGGAGCATCACAGGTAATGAGTTATTAACAATTATTTGTTCAAGTGACACACGCGGTCACATGTTCGCTTTGGCTAAAATGTCCATATATCTTGAAAACTGAGGTGCTCCAAATTCTGTTAAATGTTCTCTGAATTGAGGAGCAATTGGAGAAACTTGTGTAAAAATTTCAGAATTTGGAGCATCACAGGTAATGAGTTATTAACATTTATTTGTTCAAGTGACACACGCGGTCACATGTTCGCTTTGTCTAAAATGTCCATATCTTGAAAACTGAAGTGTTCCAAATTCTGTTAAATGTTCTCTGAATTGAGGAGCAATTGGAGAAACTTGTGTAGAAATTTCAGAATTTGGAGCATCACAGGTAATGTGTTATTAACAATTATTTGTTCAAGTGACACACGCGGTCACATGTTCGCTTAGCTAAAATGTCCATATCTTGAAAACTGTGGTGCTCCAAATTCTGTTAAGTTTTCTTTAAGCTGCTGAGCAATTGAAGAAACTTGTGTAAAAATTTCAGAATTTGGAGCATCACAGGTAATTAGTTATTAAGAATTATTTGTTCAAGTGACACACGCGGTCATATCTTGAAAACTGTGGTGCTCCAAATTCTGTTAAGTGTTCTTTGAACTGTGGAGCAATTGAAGAAACTTGTGTAGAAATTTCAGAATTTGGAGCATCACAGGGAATGATTTATTAACAATTATTTGTTTAAAGTGTGGTGCTCCAAATTCTGTTAAAATTTTTTCTGAATTAAGGAGCAATCAAATAAACTTGTGTAGAAATTTCAGAATTTAGAGCTTCACATAAATGTAACGAGAAGAAAATCACATAATTTTCTCCTTGAAATTCAAGTAATTACTGACCGAATTTGGAGAAGTTAGTATAGATAAATTTAATAAAAATTATTATTCTTGCAGAATGCACCTATTTTTTTTGAAAAAGTTATGTAAACGTAAGCTTTATATATTCGAATTGTGAAAATAGTTTTCCAAATCGTCTCAGAATTTTAAGAATCGTAGTGCTTGCTGGCCTTCAAAAAGTTTAAATAATTTATCAATCGTATCAAAAATATTCTACACAAAACTAGGAGATTTTTCCTAGTTTGCTTAAGCATATTTAATTAGTTATTTAACAATAAACTTTTAAATTTTTAAACGAAGTTGGCAAATTAAGTATTCGCTAACACGAAATTACTAAAACAAACAGGTCCTATCTCAGTAACGTACGTATGTGAAACATAAAAACATCTGTCACATGTCCCAATAAGTCAAATGTCAAACTGACTTTTAAAGAATTCGTAATTCGTATTTAATGAAGTTAGCGCGTAAAGAAAGAAACTACGTAGTTTAGTATTTAGTTTATCAGGAATAAAGAAGTTTCAGCAAAGACGATTGCGATTACACCTGAAAACGGCCACGAAACCACGATCTCGGCATAAACTATAAACATAAGAGAGTTCTACTACATGAAGAAAAAAGAACAAATAGACCAACGCTTTGCTGTGGCCAAAATGCAGAGCGGCAAAGGATTTTGGGAAAGAAATAGAAGCAGAAACTCTTGAATTGCATCAATAACAATTGTCGAACCTTCTTAGTAAGTGCTATTTTGGGTAGTTTTTGAAATGCTTTACATATTTAACTATGAGTTCGGTAGTTTTTGAAACGATTTGACTATGACGTTTATAAACAATCGTTCAATCCTATTTAACTAAAATTTCCAGCCAATTCCCATTAGAAAAAACACCAGGAAGGGATCCGGCGTATTCTCTCCGGGATCTTACTTGGACTCTTCAGTTTACTACTGAGGGTCTTGTCAATAAGTAATTTTTTTAAGTTCAGTTCATCTTATATACATAGATGTTATATGTCTGTTCCTTTACTTTGAAACTCTGTGATTTTCTGTGCATTTTACTGCCATTTTATTTTTTATATGAACTTTGACAGAACGTTGGACTGAAATTCACACAAATGCACAGAAAATCGCAGAGTATCAAAGTAAAGGAACAGGGCATATGATATCTAGTGTCAACTATAACAGAATTCTTTGTCATAAGCTGGAAATTTTCAATTACAAATTTTCTTTTCTAGTTTTATTTTGTTGACAATTTTAAATGTAGTTTTTTCTAGAAAAAAGCTGTATTATTTTAATTGTTCTCTTCAAAATAATTGAACTTGGGCTTTCAAAATTAAGAGGGAAAATTGATACTTAATTACGTGTTTTTCTGAAAAATTTATTTCATTGAAGACTGGAATCTTTTATAGATATAGCAATTGCAAAAATTCAATAATGCAATAAGATAGGCCTCTACTTTATATTCGCGAATATGCAAGTCTCGTAGTTGGGTTGAATAAAAACTTAAATATAAAATATAAACCATATTTTTGGTGATTTATATTTGATTTTAAATAAATTTTACAAAAAAATACTACTTTTAAATAATACAAAAAGTTAAATATTATAAATGAAAGAACTGGTGACTCACTCATTGATTCATCTGGCTCATCATTGCATAGCTTATACAGTAAATGATAAAAATATAAAATAAATTTTATTTAATAAGGAATTTTATGAAGGGTGTCAATAAGACGGGATTTTTTGAAATTCCAATTTTAACTAGGGTAGGGGTAGAACATTCATTCTAATTTTTATTGATAGATCTTTTAAATACAAGAAAGTTTCAGCTTTAAAAAAAAAAATTTAAAAATATATAAAATATTAAAAGTTGAATTTTGAATAAGATTGCGTTTGTAAAATAATATGCCATAAATTAAAGGCAACAGAAGGGCGTGTGTAAGCAAGGGTAAGGAGGCATTTGCACTCCTAACAAAAGTATTCTTCTAATTTTTTTTTTTTTGATTGATTACACAATCAAAGGCGTACGCAAAGGTGCTTATGTAAATCGATTAAATTTATAACTTTTTAAGTTCAAATGTTCGAATTTTTAGAGTGAGAGTTTTTAAACGAAGACTAAATGTAATGCAACACAAGAACGTGCGTTCATTGAGCACCCCTTATCAAAATTATTTTTTCTATTTTTTTTTCTTTGCTAAGTACCTATGTAATTACACAATCAAGGGCGTATGCAAGGGGTGCTTATTACTGCAAATCCGCTAAATTTACAACTTGAGTTCTAGTTGTTGGATTTTCAAGGTACGACTTCTTAAATGAAGATTAAATGTAATGCGATACAGGAGCGTGCACAAGAAGGGGTTATTATTACATTCGAATCGGCTAAATTTACAACTTGAGTTCTAATATTGTTGGTTTTTCAAGGTAAGACTTCTTAAATGAATAATAAAAATTATTTTTCGAAATAACCTGTAATTCGTAAAAGATTGCATGGATTCGATGAAGAAAAAGCATGTGGAAGGGTCTGGTTAAAGGTTTTTCCCATTGCATTTGCTTAACTAATTTAACTATTTTGATTTCTGTTTTCGGCATTAAAAAAAAATTTATAAAATTTGGGCCCGTATGTCTCTTTTCCTTGCTTTTGAATGGATAGTATTTTAGTTAGTGAAAATGAACCGTACCTTAACCAGCATCACCAGATCTATTAGATAACCGAAGAGCAACAAGTCCACTTACCATAAGCAAATAAATCTCAACCGTAACCGAAATCTTTTTAAAAGAATGTGCTACTCTCAGAGAGAAACCAATTAAAAGTAAAGATCAACACTTATATCCTATCTCTGCTTGTTGATATTAAACTGTATTTTGGTCTATATTTCCAAAGTAAGAGTGAAATGATCTGTTTAATTTAGTTTCCTAATTTTTATTTACTTATACATATG
Organism: Epistrophella euchroma; assembly: GCA_947049315.1. Taxonomy (NCBI): domain Eukaryota; kingdom Metazoa; phylum Arthropoda; class Insecta; order Diptera; family Syrphidae; genus Epistrophella; species Epistrophella euchroma. The sequence goes on from OX346248.1 coordinate 61,155,825, forward strand.
TTCTTTTTCTATTGCAGCCTGTGATGAAAAAAAACTCCCGAATAAAAGCCCCAATACATAACAGCGCCCAAAAATGCTTGGCCATAAAATCAGTGCACGACTGTCAGTCAAACTTAAACACAACTTAAAGGAACAACTACCGTGCCCTTACGCCATAGTCATACAGCCCGACTCTGCTGAAAGTTTGTATTCTGCTATCCGTCGGAGGAAAGCGATTTTTCCAAATTTCATATAAATATAGATGAAAATAAAATTTCAACAGTTAAATAATGTTTAAGATTTGGGCTCGAAAGAGAAGATTAAAAAAAATAATTTTAAGCAAATTGAATGAAACATTGACGTGGGATTCAAGCGTGCCGATTGTATCCGAGCTATGGAAATGTGCAAGAATCAGTTGAACGAAGCTGCATTTTGGCTAACTCAGCAGCGAGCTACGTGGCAGCCTATAATTTGGAAGTGCATTCAGTAGTGGTGTTTATTGGTAGAGAGACAAGTCGCACTACAGAGACGTGATTGGTTTCCACCCGATATCTAGTATCACCAGAATAAGATTCTACTAGCTAAGGCCGATTTATAGAAAAGATCAAACAACCAATATTGTTAGCGCCTTGCTCTCTATAACATAATATGTCTGTTCCTTTACTTTGAAACTCTGTGATTTTCTGTGCATTTTACTGCCATTTTATTTTTTTTATATGAACTTTGACAGAACGTTGGACTGAAATTCACACACAGAAAATCACAGAGTTTCAAAGTAAAGGAACAGGGCTAATATGTTTGAGTAAAATAAGTTTCATTGATACAATTTTTGTTTGCTTTGATTTATTTTAATTAAAAAAATGATCGATATAAAACAAAAGGAATACAAAATAAACAAATGCAATACATTTTCTCGTTTTAGTAAATTCATAATATTATACTTACATTACAATGAGTTATATGAACAATTATAACTATAATTAAAAGAACAGTTAATCTAGTCTTGGCCTACAACATTTACATAACGATTGTTGTCCGTGACTTGCTTATTGCCAAGTTCTGCTTGTTGAAGATTTGCCAATTTACTGCCGGCTTGCTGGCAGTAAATCGTTATGATTGTTACTAAACAAATATTTAAAATTCTCCGGAATCGGAGCTACACTTAGTGGTTATGTTTTGGCGATTTGTGCGGCGAAATAAAAAGCTCTTTTGAAGTAGGACCGCTTGGCTTTGATTGCCGTAGGTATGCTTGGCTGGTTTGCTACAGACAATGCATGTCGATTGTAAGCATGTGTAGCTCCAGCTTCAGCCCCAATCGCCGCCGGCATTTTTGTATTTATCGACTAGCCGATCTTTTCGAGCTTCACCAATATCAACAGGTTGGGCGAAAGATTTCTGAGTAGACATAGTATATGAAGCACTTGGTTGAGTGTTGTTAGTTAGTTTAATAGATACTTTGTACAAATCAGGACTCACTAATTGTTGTTCGTTGAAACTCTTATCTAGGCTTATCCGATGGATGATTGGGCACAAGCTTATATTGATTTCCAGAAATCGGAGATGGCATTTTTTTTCACTCAAAGCTTCACTATCGGTTTTTGGCTTGTAGTCACAATTGCTTTTGTATTCCTCGATCGTGTCGGTTACAAAGCTTAGTGATTTTCAGCACTTAGCAATGTTATCTTAAGTAGAATTTCTAGACGGTCCTTTTTGTGCGAAACTGTTTCATACTTAGTCTGCAAGAGATAGAAGAAACAATTAATTGCATATTACAATAATTATAATAAAGATTTATTACTTCCATGAACTTTGTCAAAAATAAATTTTTTTTTATAATACAATGTTCCCTATTGCACTAATTACTTTACGAGTGACTGACGCAATTCCTGTGTCCGTGTTGTTAGTGGGTACCAATGGAGACAAACAATCTTTCATAACAAGAAATGTTCTTAAAGGATTCGTCAATTCCTTGCAAGAGCCTACATCCGTAAAAAAAGAACATTATGGTTCAAGGGCCTAGTGACTTACAACTCTCAACCATTCCTGTATGCTGTGACGCTGTGAGTGTCTTTAGAAATGAAGGGGACCTAAAGTTTATTGCCGAATCCGAACGGCTTAATGTGAGCGGCATTTCCCTATGGCAAGGGATACTCTTGGAGGTTTTGTCAGTTCCTCGCAAGAGGCAATAGCCGTTTTTTTTTTATTTAGGTGGACGATGTAGGGAATTGAACCTACCTCCGTCATGACAGTCCTACAAACTAACCATCATCGGCTGCTACAATACCCTGGCACTGGTACTTAAATACATATAACACAAGTGACCGTATTTTTTAAGGTTTTGGGTATAAGTACCAAGTATCAAGTACTTATGTAAGTACCTGAGCAGCACTTTTAATTTTTAATTGAAATTTTACTGTTCTATTAATGATTGCAAAATCTTTGAACGGAACCAAAAAAAATAAGAAGTATCTTCTCGTATAGTCAGAACAAGTTTTAATTTTATGACTTAGTTAATGAATAGTATTAGTATTCATCATATAAACTAATATCGCCCAGTGGTCGACCTTGACCGAACCTACAATACCCAACCAATAATAAGCACAGCACTCCAAATTGCCAGAAACTTTTTTTCGGTATATCAAAAATTATTTTTATCCAATGCGTTTATCCTTGCGTTTAAATAAATACACCTTCGTATACAAATTTTAATCTTGAAGATCTGACTGAATTTGTATGAATTTACATCAATCGCTGTGAATTTTAACCTAAGTATTAAAACTTATTTACTAAAAGATCTTGGCAATCGGACAACCGACAATACCCAACCAAATTTATTTTTTTGTTACATACATACATACATATGTACAAAGGTAGACGACAATTTTACTTTCAATTTCGCAAACAATTTGTTTGAAAGTATCGAAAGAAAAAAAACAATTTTTTTTAAAATTTTTTTTAAATATGTAGTGCTCGACAGTACAAAAACAAAAATGACCCACAGTGTGTAAATGCGTGTCTCAAGTATATTGTGCACATCTCCGCAATTGTGCCTTTCTAACCATATAAAATTTATCGATATCGGTCAAATACTTTTTGAGAAAATGGTACCACAAAATTTATTTAAGCCTATTTATATATAGATTGTACTTGTACCTACCTTTAATTCCTCAAGATCCTTATCGTTTAAACTGCGCACTTGTTGCAGATGAGATTGCAGTGATTTCACGTTTGCATCCAAACTGTTAACAGCTTCCAAATGTAATTTCTTTGTCTTCCACCAAATCACCATGTTTCTTCTGAAGTAGCTTGTACCTCTGATTAAGATTATCATAATGCAAGGTGCACGCCATCCTTGCATTTGCATTTTGTTCCGTCCGTTCCTTGGCCCGTTGCTCAATGCTTTTACTTGTCTCAAGGTGTGTTCCTTCGCGTTCGGCTTTTAAGACTCCCTTCCAGACGTAATTTATGTTCAATTATAGCTAAGATGATTTGAAATTTCTAAATTTTAACCTTTAACCTTTAAAGCCACGGCATTTGTACTTACACAGCTTGTGAATGCAATGTCTGACCAGGAATCTGCATCTGTCCAGATTGTTGAGGCCTTTGTTGACCGGTTTTGTTGTTACAAGGTGTTGTTTGCCTTTACGTTTTCTTCACGCCTATTATTTATTATTCTTTTTTGCTCTTTTGAAAAAATTTTTTTTTCTAACAAAAAAAAATAAACAAAACTCTTGTCAAATAGAGCTTCGACAAAAACAAAACAAATTTGGGACAGAACTGCGTTTACATGTACTAGTTTCAGCTCTTGTATGACAGTTCGAGCTACGTTACGTTACGAAACGTATGTATGTTAGTAAAATGTAATTGTTTATAGAAATGTCAAAATTTTTACATTTAGTTAATTATTGACTAAACTATGATGCTCCAAATTCTGAAAAAGGTTGCCCAAATTTGACAAACCTGTTCCCGATCTATTGACACCAAAAAAGCCTATTTTTTTTTCCATGCCTGCTAAGTCTACGCCAAAACTTAAATTGTTAATAACTAATTAACCAGGTGGGACCAAATTCTAAAAGTGGTTGCCCAAATAGGACCAAATTAGGACCAAATTCTGGGTACCGAAAAAAATGAAATTCGTGATTATCACCTGCTAAGTATACGGCGGTGAGATATTTGTGTTTGAAAAAATGGGCAAATCAATTTTTTATAGTTTTTTACAATTATCTATTTATTGATAAGTAGTAGGGAGTTGAAACTTTTACACATAATAGAATTCATTAAGTATAATGCAATTGCATTTCAATTTTATTTATTTTTAACATTTAACCGGAAATAGCGGTAAATATTTACTTCTTTCTACTTCTAATTAATTACGCATCACTGCGTGCATCGATTAATTTCGTTTTTCTTTAATTCGCATGTCCGTTTAACAACAAAAATTTTGATACCTCATTTGCATATGTACGCCCTCTATAAGCTCCATAATCTTAATTAAAAACCAATCAAAAAATCATTGAAAATGCACTAAAATTGCATGTTTCGTTCGTTGTCAACCACCATGCACCAGTGGGAGATAACGAGACGAGCCAGGGGCCATTTATTTGCTTGAAAGCCAAAAAACGGCATTTTAATTATAAAAACTAAATAAAATCACCGACTTTACCATCTTATAAAGCTAATAACTTCACTATTAGTTATCGGATATTCTTCATGTTGACAAATATAGAAAGAAAAAATGTTTATCTACATATATATATAAAATTTATTGGAATACAAAAAAAAAAGTTATACTAAAAACGTGATTTAGTCCAAAATCAATTCGATTTTTATTCTTTTAAATTCAAAAGTTGATGAAAAATTTCAAAATTTTTAAAAATAAATATGATATATATGTAGGTTAAAATATTCTCTAAAATAATGCCAAGAAATGTTTTAAGGTTAATTCAACAGGAAAATTACTAAAATTCGTTTTACGCGGTTTTTACGATTTTAGTCAAAAAATGCAATAGACACGGCTTCATATATTATTTTTTTTCTTCCAAACTACTTTACGGACCTTAAATGTTATTATCTTAAAATACTTTCATTAAAACAGGTATAAAATTCATAAAAAAAGAATGTATATAATTGCACTACAACACCGAAAAAAATGTAAAAACAAATTGAAATAGTGTTTTTTTTACCCACTTAATTGATTAAAAATTAAAAACTATATGTAAACTTGATCGTAGAGAAAAAAAATTATTAAAATATCATTGGGAAATATATTCTTTAAATATATGTAGAACATAACAAGGCCATTTATCCAACCGTTAATAATTATTTTTTGAATTAAATTTTTTCAAGACTTGGTTTTTTAGGCCAGCGCTTGCCTGATTAAATCGTTTATTACTTTTTATTTCATACACGCATTCAATTCAAATAACAGTTTTTCACTTAAGAGTAAATAAGCGCTTTATTTTAATATATAAAACATACCAATACGTGATGCCGTATTTACATAAAATGTGCCACAAACAAAATTCAACATACAAAAATAAACCTAAAAATTGAAAATTGATTTTAACAGAATTTTTTCTGAGAATTCTTTTTTTTTATATGTTGTTCCTGTTTTAAAAAGACAGAAGACAATTACTAGTAACTTCTTAATTTTCTCAAAATAAGTTGACAAAAAATCATTTTTTTTTCTTCAATAGGTATGTAAGTCATATCACATCACGTCAATTTTGTTTAAATTCAATTTTTCGAAAAAAAAAATTGATTTTTAAAAAATTATTTTAAATGTGAAGTAGGTACCTATCAATATATATAGCAATTGATTTTTTTTTAAATTGGAATGCTAATTTTCCTTAAAACAATTTTGTCAAAAAAAAATTTAATTGAAAATACCTATCCGTACCTATTCAAAAAAAAACAAAAAAAAAACAATTGAAACTTTTTTAAAAATCCAAAAATTAATTTGAAAATTTTGGTTATACCTAGGTATACCTACCTACCTAATAGCTTTTCCATAAGAATAATAATAATAATACCTACCTAACGAATGTACCTACGTACCTACCTACCTACCTACCTACCTACCTACCTACCTACCTACCCACCTACCTATGTACCTTCATACTCCTAATATTGCAGTACCTACGATTTAAAACAAGTGAAACTGATGTCAACAAAAATAATGAAAATTCAATATCAAATAGGTATACCTATCAAATCTTCATATAGATTCATATGTATACCTATAATACCCCGTTGGCATCACAGTACACATATATGTGTACTGTGCGTTGGCATAGCACAATTGAAAACAATATATACAATGTTCGTAAGCAAGAACAGAAAAAAATTCATCTCCTCTTTATTTATTTTCGTCATTGCCTTGGCGCGAACATCTGATTAATGTATCTCCCTTACTCCCTTTAGTAAGATTGGAATAAAAATCATACAATCCTCTCATTCTTGCTACTTGTTGTCGATTATTGTCCAAAGAAAATTCTCAAGTCTGCAACGTCAATTTCTGCAAATTAATGTCGACTACAGCGCCCCCAGTTGCCGCGAATGTTCAGCACTTTTTTCTGTTCCATGAGAGTACTATAGTTTTTATATACAAAGGTCCATGTAAACAGGCACTAAAAGACCTATACCTACAACACGAACGCATCCCACAATTGGCATGAACTGAAAAAATAGAAAAATCAAAATGCACTGTCGCCATATTTATTTCATTTTTCATTCTCGGAAGAACTTTTCATCGCCGCAAAAATACTTTTCAACATATTGTAATTTTAATTATTCAATATTTTGCAATAAAACAGCTAAAGAATATAAAATTTTGTAATTCAAATGAGTATTATGTTAATCAGCAGACATTTGCCATAGTTTTATCATAAAATCGGATTGAAAAAGAATTCTCACCCAACTTAAAGGTGCATAAAAAAGCAAAACAAAAAATAATACAATTACCGATAGTGCGTGTGGTGTGATTCAACAAAACAAATTCCAAAAAAAAAAAATTTAAAGAAAAAAAGAATGTTGTAAAAAAAATTGAGTGTAAAAGTTTTAAAAAGTTACCAAATTTATCTATACAAAAATATAACAAATTTAGCGGCGTGAGACGGTAGTCACATCACAGTTCAAAGTGGATGCCCGGAGTAGCCTGGGTGTTCCCCAGGATTATTCAGGAATGGTCGGCCTCGCTGGTGGTGGGCATTTGTATGCCAATGTATCGCCGCAGGATAGTAAGTTATTAATTTTGTTTTAATGAATAATTAACCAATTTAACTGAAACATCTTGCCTTTTGCAGCTATCATTGTTCGTGAAATGAATTCAATGCCTCCGCCCCCGACCTCGGCGCCAACATCCGCTGACGCATGCTTGAGCATTGTGCATTCGTTAATGTGTCATCGGCAAGGTGGTGAGAGCGAAGGATTTGCAAAACGCGCAATAGAGTCGTTGGTCAAGAAACTCAAAGAAAAACGTGACGAGTTGGATTCGTTGATAACGGCGATAACAACAAATGGAGCTCACCCAAGCAAGTGTGTTACCATTCAAAGAACACTTGATGGCAGGTTACAGGTATGTTTTTGTTTTGCATGAACCTTTTTTTTGAAAATGATTATATTTATAAATACATACGCACATACCATATATTATGTACATTAAATGAAAAAACCTTAAAAGGGTTTAAGGCATTAATCGTGAATCATTTGATTGCACACGCATTAGCAAGTTCGATTTCTAAAACAATTCCTGTCTCTAAAGTTATACAAAAACAGTATTATATCATCAATCCTGATCATTCTAATGTATTCTAGATTCATTGCGAAAGATCACAGCAATGCTTTTATGATATTTTAGCCATCATAAGATATTCTAAATCTGTATAACGTGGACTTAACATATACATATTTTTCGATGTGCCCGATTATATGTATGTATTAAAAATCTTTAATCAATGACTTGGGAACAAGCTAAGCTCTTTACATGTTGATGACATGGACATGGATTTTTGTGCCTCCATTGTTTGTTTTGTAGACAAGTTCGTAATCCCCATATATTTCATGTCCTGTGGAGGCGGCATGTTATCAAAAATTTATGAATTTGGTTTGAAGGAACTTCTACTTTTATGGGTTTGTATACTTATAGGTTTTTTTCAAATTCACAAAGTAATTGCTTCAATACCGCAGGGCCCGTTCTGATGTTTCGTTTTTGTGTGAACGTAATCCACTTTATTGTTTTTTTTTTTTTTGATAAATCAAATTTAGTTCAGTATATTCGTCCCCAGACTTACTTCCTACTATTCAGATTTGAAACTGATCTCATTAGGGAATCAATAACCGGTTGAAATTTACTGCTTCAAAGCCACAATACTGTCTTACGTCCTCTCTTTCTATAACTGAGAATTTTTGGGGATTCTTTTAAATATAAAAAATATGGGTCCATTTCGGTGCAACCGAGAAGATTGAGGTGAGAAATTTCGAAAAGCTTCTGGAAAAATTAGCATTTAATGGGCCTTGGATATAAAACTATCTAAAACTTAGAGGGGGCACTGAGCAACCGTTTGTCCCAAAAATTAAATACCACAAAAATAACTCAATTTTTTTGGGGCAGTGCTAGGATATAAATTGCACATCAAAAATTGTAACGTGAAATTCGAATTGTTTGGTAAATAATTTTTTTTTAATTGATATATTGATACGTTTATAGGTTGCAGGTCGCAAGGGTTTCCCCCATGTCATTTACGCACGCATCTGGCGTTGGCCCGATTTGCATAAAAACGAATTGAAACACGTCAAATACTGTTCATATGCGTTCGATCTCAAATGCGATTCAGTTTGTGTGAATCCATATCACTACGAGCGTGTTGTGTCGCCAGGAATCGATTTGTCCGGCTTAAGTCTGCAATCGGGTCCAAGTCGAATCGTTAAAGATGAATACTCGGCTGGTCCGGTGGTGGGCGGTGGTGGTGGAATGGACATCGATGGCAACGACATCGGTACAATACAACATCATCCGTCACCACTTGGTCCCCAAGGCTATGGCTATCCTCAGGGATCTGGTAAGAAATAATTTTCTCATTTTTTTTTTCTCTAAAGCATTTTATTAATCTAAATGGATTTTTTATGATTTAATTCTACTTTGAGTTGCTAACTGTGTAGTAGACGTTTTTTCTTCGTATTCTATTCTCTTTTTTAATTTTATTTCATTTTGGTTTTTCGTTTTCTTTTTTCTTTATATCTGTTGACACTTTTTTGCTGCCGGTATTTAGTGCCTGATCCAAGTCAAATGAGTGCAATGTTCTCGGGACGAACTATACCAAAAATTGAACCGACCGAGGCTCCGCGGAGTCCGTGGATGGCTCCTCCACCTCGGTTGACACCGCATCCGCTCTGTAAGATTTATGATTTTAAGTTATTTTATGTTGTTTTTGTTTTTTTTTTTGTTTTGCATTTTGCTCTTCTTCTTGTTTTGGGTTTTGCATTGGTGTTGTTGTGTTCATGGCGACAGTGAGATTTATTTTGCTGTCAGAGATGCTTTAACGGTTATTCTTTTCAGCGGTTGCACACGTTATGCCTTTGCAAGGTCAAGGGTCAATTAACCCTGCCTCTGTGATGCCTCCACCGCCGCCTCAAGCACAATCAACGCAATCCACACAGTCGTCTCTGCAGGTGAGTTTGTCCGGTGGCGGAGGCGGCGGTGGTGGTGTCACCTCTGACGGCTCCAGCCATCTAGGGCAAACATCACCCACAGAATCGAGTCAACAATCTCAAAGTGGTGGTGGCAGTGGTGGCGGTGGTGGCGGTGGAGGCAGCAGTTCCTCTGTTGGTTCCGGGCAGGGATCTTACTATGGACAAACGAGCTCATCACAAATGCCAAGTACCGAGGGCAAGTTTGGGGCGTCGTTAAATAATGTTGGTGCCCCATCGGGGTCGCCTCATATGCAACAAAACGGTTATGTGACAATGGCTAGTCAACAGCCGAACACACTTCAGACGCAGACTTACACGCAACCACCACCGCAGGGCGTAGGCGGGGTGGTTGGAGCTGCTGCTGCACAGGGAACATGGACGGGGTCTAGTACACTCACGTATACACAGTCAATGCAACCTCCAGATGTTCGATCACACCATGGAGGCTACTGTGAGTAGGGATTTTCAAGGTTTTGATAGTTGAATGATATTTTTTTGATTATTTGTTTTTTTTAGGGAATGCACCAATTTCAGGTGACATGGCTGGGCAACCAAGACTGTTGTCCCGTCAGCCCGCTCCTGAATATTGGTGTTCTATAGCGTACTTCGAACTGGACACACAGGTGGGAGAAACCTTCAAAGTGCCCTCATCGAAGCCAAATGTTATTATAGATGGCTATGTTGATCCTTCGGGTGGGAATAGGTTCTGCTTAGGAGCTCTAAGTAATGTTCATAGAACGGAGCAGAGCGAACGAGCTCGGTAAGCTTTACAAATGTTTCCCATAAACATAAGGTCTGATTCTAAATTGGTCCTCTTAAGATTACACATCGGGAAAGGCGTGCAGCTTGATTTACGTGGCGAAGGCGACGTTTGGCTAAGATGTCTCAGTGATAATTCGGTATTTGTTCAAAGCTACTATCTGGACAGAGAAGCCGGACGAACTCCTGGCGACGCAGTCCATAAAATTTATCCTGCAGCTTATATAAAAGTAGGATTTTAATATAATTAGGTCAAACTTGTTTTGTTTATTGTTTTCTGTTGAAAAAGGTATTCGACCTGCGACAGTGCCATCAACAAATGCATTCACTTGCAACAAATGCTCAGGCAGCTGCTGCAGCACAAGCAGCAGCCGTAGCTGGGTTACCTAGTACACAGCTTGGTGGGGCACCAAGAGGTAAGTGTCGTTGATAAAAGAAGTTAATTTTGTTGACACCTGATCTTTTTTTTGTTTTAAATTCACTTTACTAATGTCATTCCCTGCTGTTGGCAGGTATTACAGCGGCTGCAGGCATTGGTGTCGATGACCTGCGTCGCTTATGTATTCTACGCTTAAGTTTCGTCAAAGGCTGGGGACCTGATTATCCACGACAATCGATCAAAGAGACTCCTTGCTGGGTAGAAGTGCATTTACATCGCGCCCTACAGCTGCTCGATGAAGTTTTGCATGCAATGCCTATCGATGGCCCCCGAGCGATTTCATAAATTCACTTAAGAGTTATCTCTTAACACTCTCAACAAACAAAGAGAAAAATTAATATACAAACACACTCTCTCTATTTATTGATTAGCTTCCTTTGTTCAATTTAGTAAAAAAACAAATTGATCAAAGCAAGTGAAAATGAAATATTTTTGCTACAAAACAAAAAAAAAACAAAAACAAATCGTTAAATTATAAAAAAAATTAACAAAAGTATTCGTTAAATCGATAAACAAAAATCAAATACGCAGTAATTTTAAATTTGACAGACTTTTTGGAAAAAAAAAAAAAAAAAATTGTTTAAAAACTTAAAAAAGAAAAACGAAATTGATTATGATATAAATTTTAAAAATTATTTATCTATTCTATCGCCTTAATGCAGAAGTTGCAATTCTATTTTTAATTTGTTAAGCTTGTTTCGTTCTTATTTAAATTTCAAAAAATTTAAAAACGAAAACGTTATGAAATATTTTAAAAATGTTTCTTTTTAAAACTTCATATTGGCTTTTTGCTTGTTTTTTGTTTTAGTTTTTTTTTTGTATTTTGTTTTTAATAATATTAAAAAATGATAATAACCAAATAAGAAAATAATAAAAAAAAAAATGAATTAAATCAAACAAGTTTTGATTTTTTTAATAAAATTGTTTCTCTTCTTCTATGTGTAATTTTGAGCAGTGTTCTTCTTTGTTATGATTATAATTTGTGGATACTTGAAGGGGTTTTCACTGCCCTTGAAATGATAAAATTGAGGTCGTTAAATTAAAATATAATATCTATTTGACCAAATGTCAGTTCCAATGAAGCCAAATGCGCTCACTCACGTGAAAAACCGCTGTTTTTAATTCCCCACTGAACAATGCAATAATTGAGATCTGTGCCTACGTTCTGTAATTCTCACATGCACAAAATTGGTCGGGAAACGATGAAAACTGAAACAAAATACAGATTTCAATGAATTGTTGCAGTTCCACAATCGACATCCAAAGACCTGCGATATAGGTTCTATAGGGTAAGCTATGGATTTGTGCAAAAAATCGAACTCGGGCTAACAATCAAACTTGACATTACGATGATAGAGAACACGAAAAAAGTGGGTCCCGCAATTCTGTCTGTCCACGGCCTACAGCCTAAACCAATGAAGCTTCAAACTTGGAGCATAATATTTTCAGGTTATTCCGTAGTGGGAAAATTATTTTTTAAGAAAACGCTCAAACGATTTTAAAAATGTTTTTTGCATAAACTCATATTCTTTTCCATATTCAAATTTCCATTCTTCAGTTAATTTAATGGATAAATACATATGTACCTACTTTTATTTCATTCAACCTTTAAAATTTGAAGTAACTTTTACTACAAGAGCAAGTTCGTGCAACCCAGTCGTGCATTTTATTTATTAATTTTGAGTTCACTTTTATACCGACGATATAGGACCTAGCATGGCTACTGTGTATCGAAAGTACAAATGTTTGTTGTTTCTCATTCCTCGTCTAAATGAGTATAGATTTCGGGCCGAGGTATTTTGAAACTAGAATTGTAGCTTTTTGGCTGCTATTCTAGTCTTGGAAATCTAACTTTCATTAGAATTTTGTTATTATGTAAATATTTTGTACTCATTTATTTTTTAGACAAATTCAACAAAACACGCCTATCACAAATATCGTATTTACCTTATTCAAATTAACCTACTATTCCCCTATCTTCATAATAACCACATCAAACTTCAGTGGATTTTTTGACATTTCCTCCCAATGAATGCATCTAGCCCACAATAACAAACCAACATTTTCTCGATTTTCCTTTGCACCTCTAAAAAAAACAACACATTTTTTTTATTTACATGTTGCGCCTTTTCTTTTTAATTTTCCTAAAATAGAATTTTCTTCTTTTAAGAAAAGAAAAATATTTTTATCCACGTGAAGATCGAAAGAAAGTTCTTTTCTACCTGAATCCAGAAGATTCCTGCATTTTTGTCTGACGAAACGAACAAAATATTTTATAAATTAATACGATTTCAGTAGCGGTGATTCATTTATTAAATAGAATTTAAACAAGAAGCAGTGTTGTTAAAAAAAAAGTGCTATTTAAAATAAGAAAAAACTATTTATTTCGTCTTTAATTTTTACAATAAGAATTTTGCTACATAAGAGTTTCACTGAAGTAAGATTAAAAATGACAAATTCCGACACAGACCTTGCATTAACCTACAAAGATAAAGGCAATGATGCATTTAAAAGTGAACTCTGGGAGGATGCCATTAAATACTATTCGGAAGCAATTAAGTCCGGTGAGAAGCACAAGGATCTAGCAATCTTTTACAAAAATCGAGCTGCTGCCTATTTGAAGAAAAACGAATTTTCCAAAGCCATAGACGATTGCACTGAGTCACTACGACTGGCGCCAAATGACCCCAAGGCACTATTTCGTCGTTTTCAGGCGTATGAAGGTTTGGAAAAGTTCGAGGAGGCCTACAGAGATGCCACAGAGTTGTTCAAAGCTGATCCGGGAAATAAGGCAGTTCAACCCGCTTTGGCCAGACTGCATGTCATAGTACAAGAACGGGCACAGAAAAATGCTAAAACCTCGACAAAGGTCAAACAGATGTGTGAGTTGGCCTTTGATATTGCAACTCCATTGGACAAACGTCGTAACGCGGTGAATAATCTGCTAGTACTGGCTAAGGAAGAAGTCGGAGCCGATTTGATAACAAAGGAGGGCGTAATAATGAAGATTGCCAGTCTGGCCAAGACCGAGAAGGACCAACAAATCTACGTGAATATAATCCGAGTGATTGCAGAGCTCTGCAACAAGAGTGTGGATAGAACAAAAATCGTTCTTACCGAACTGGGTGTTCCATGGTTTTTGCAAGTTCTCGACAGCACAAATGAGGAGAGAGTTTCGGCCGCCCAATACTGTTTGCAGACGATTCTGAATTCACTATCAGGAATGGAAAACAAAGTTGAGAGCAAACCGAATGCTGAACTCTGTAAGAAATACCAGAAAGAAATCGATACGCTGCTGACATGCTTAGTATACACCATCACAGATCGGACAATTTCTGGTCAAGCTCGAGATGCTGTCATTGAACTTCTGACCCGGAACGTTCATTACACCGCACTGTCATGGGCAGAACGATTGGTTGAAATTCGGGGATTGCATAGGCTGTTGGACGTTTGTTCCGAGCTGGAAGAGTATAAGTACGAGAGTGCCATGGCTATAACACCATCGTCCAGGACGGTGGCATCGGTGTGTCTGGCGAGGATCTATGAAAACATGTACCACGACGACCTGAAGGCGAAGTTTGCCAACCAGATTGATGAATATATCAAGGATAAACTGCTGGCTCCAGATTTGGAATCAAAAGTTAGAGTCACAGTGGCTTTGACTTCATTGCTTACTGGTACACTGGATGTGGGAAACACTATCATTGGACGAGAAGGTAAATTTGGTTAATTTTCAATTAGCTTAGGTTTATTACTAAATGTTTCTTATTTCCAGGTATACTGCAGATGATTCTCGTGATGGCAACAACTGAAGATATCCTGCAACAGAAAGTCGCCTGCGAATGCATTGTTGCTGCTTCATCGAAAAAGGACAAAGCCAAGGCGCTCTGTACTCAAGGAGTTGATATCCTTAAAAAGCTCTATCACTCCAAAGATGACGGAATCAGAGTTCGTGCCTTGGTAGGCCTATGCAAACTTGGCAGCTACGGTGGTCAGGATGCTAGTATTCGTCCATTTGCCGATGGAGCAACAAAGAAACTGGCGGAAGCATGTCGTCGTTTTCTAGTCAAACCGGGAAAAGATAAGGATATTCGTAAATGGGCTGCTGATGGTTTGGCATATCTAACACTCGACGCAGAAGTAAAGGAAAAGCTGATAGAAGATCAAGCTGCAATTCAGGCTCTGATTGAAATTGCTAAAGCAGGCGATCAGTCTTGTCTGTATGGAGTGGTTACGACATTTGTGAATTTATGTAACGCCTATGACAAGCAAGAACTGCTTCCTGAGATGGTGGAGCTGGCTAAGTTTGCCAAACATCACATCCCTGAGGAACACGAACTCGACGATCCAGATTTTATCAACAAACGTATAATGACACTGGCTAACCAGGGAATCACGACAGCTTTGTGTGCTTTGGCAAAGACCGAAAGTCACAATTCACAGGAACTCATTGCGAGGGTGCTGAATTCCCTTTGCAGTTTACAAGATGTCCGTGGTAAGGTTGTCCAGGATGGTGGAGTGAAAACTCTTCTCAAGCTTGCCTTGGAAGGAACTGAAAAAGGAAAGAGACAAGCATGCCAGGCGCTTGCTCGTATCGGGATAACCATTAATCCGGAAGTGGCTTTTGCTGGACAACGTGCTCACGATGTCATTCGTCCTCTACTGAACCTTCTTCACCAAGATTTTACAGCTCTTGAGAACTTCGAGTCTCTAATGGCATTAACGAATTTAGCTGCGATGAATGAGAGTGTCCGTAAGAGGATTATTAAGGAGCAGGGTTTGTCTAAGATCGAATTTTATTTGATGGAGGATCATGTTTATTTGGTTCGTGCCGCTGCTCAGTGCGTCTGTAATCTGATAATGTCGCCAGAGGTAGTTGAAATGCATGAAAAAGAAAACGATCGTGTGAAATTCCTGTGTCTGCTCTGCGAAGAGGAGGATGAAGATACAGCCAAAGCAACCGCAGGTGCCTTAGCAATGCTCACATCGGTGAGCAAAAAATGTTGTGAGAAAATCTTGCAGAATCCGAAATGGCTAGATAACATGCACACATTGATTGCCAATCCAAGTCCCGAAGTCCAACATCGAGGTGTCGTTGTGATTTTGAATATGATCAATGCTGGCGAAGATATTGCATCTAAACTATTCGAAACAGATATCATGGAATTGTTGAATGGATTATCACAGCTGCCCGATGACACACGAGCTAAGGCGCGAGAAATAGCTGCGCAGTGTCTGATAGCTGCTGAAAAGTATAAAATTATTGAGAAATCGGATAATGTAGAGATTCCAGATGTTTTTGAACAAGCTAAAGCATTGGAACAGCTCGAAGAGGAATAAAGAAAAGCACATTTTTTTCGTGTATGGATTGTTTTTTTCATCTTTCACTATCAAAGATTGGTGTGGTTTTATTTTTGTATACTTATTAAAATTATTTGATTTTTCGTCGTCGTTTTTTAATTAAAAATTTGTTTTGCATTATTCGGAAAGAAATACATATATTTATATTTATGAAACGTTTTTCTAATTTGGTTGTTTTCTTTTGTATTTTAGAATTTATCCTGAACAATATTGTTTGATATTTTAAATTGTTGTTTTTTTTTAATTATTCTAACAAAATAAACAGATTCTTAGTCTAGATGGGGAAGAAGGGTGCTTCTTGCGAGAGTCTATTTGCAATATAAAATTATTCTCAAAGTCGATGTATCGTTATCTTTCGAATTTCCTTAGTATATCTTGGCTCTAGATGTAGGAGGTGTTTCCAAATTATTTGTGTGATTAGATTTCTTAATTTGGTTTTGCTAACTAGGAAACTATACAGCGTTAATAAATAAATCAATATCTCAAATCCTCAAGTCATAGCCTTGAATCAGGAAATTAACTACATTAAACATAACACAGATACTTCTATAGCGTTTTACAAACAGTCATTTCATTGCTCATACGCCCAGTTGTTTTTTTTTTAAGGATAACTGTACAATTCTATAGAAAGAAAAAAATTGTCGACCGAGCTTTGTCTGTGCCTGCTCGGCCATTTATGTGTCCATCCTTGTCTAGGGGAGTGCTAACTTGCTCTCCTTTCAAACTACACATTTAGCACATGAGAACCATTTTGTACTTATTCGGTTGTTTGCGAAAAAAATTCTGTGAACTATAAAATACATAATGCAAAAGCATTTGTAGGGTTTTATTCTACTGTTTAATTTTTGTTTTTAATTTGTAAAATTCAAAATCTTAATAATCTTTAAAATTGTATGAAAGGTGGTGGTGGCCTTTATTTTTAGTTCCTCTGTTCTTTTAATGGTTTTCTTGGATGAATGGACTACGAAGATGTAAGGTTTTTTCAAAAGCCATTCCATTATCTCAGGCCTGCAACTGTTGTTAATAATCCAGAAGAGCTCTGAACCCATTCAGAATTAGATTCGATTCTACTTCTCGAAAGATGCTTCTGGATTTGATTTCAGAATCGAAGCCAGAAGACGTGTGGAAAACCAACAATAGTTGAAAACACTATTACATGGATCCTGTGACAGTTATCTTCCATTGTTTTCTATCTCTTACGTGGCTTAGGATTTCTACTGCTTACTACTCTAGTTTTATCTAATTTATGCCCCAACTGCCATTTCATAGCAATTTGCTCGAAGAAGAACGAAAACAATAGAAACAACAACTTCTGAAAGTTGTATGACAAAGACTTCATTTGGATAATTAAAATATCGTCTATATAAAAATGGACAATTCTCAAAATCAGAGAAGTTATTAAATTTTTTGTAGTTTCATTTATTTCATTTTAACAAAGAAAAAAAAAATCAAGACAAAACGCACACACAAATAAATTCTACAATAATTGAAATAAATAAATTTCTATATTTGCATCTTCAGCTTTTTTTACTCCGTCGGTCGGCTGCCTGCCACTGCGATGCGAGCCATCAGATCTGCTTCAACGTCTTTTAGAGCATTTTTATATTCACAAATCTCCAGAGCCTCCCATTCGGCCTTGAAGGCGTTCTTTGGATCTGGTGGCATGGCCATGGCAGCTCCAGACATTTGATTCTGAGTGAATTGTGTCTGATCGGCTTGATTGTTCTCACCCAAGACAAGCGAGTAGATGCTTCTTAAACCAAAGACATTCAAGAAATACCACGAAGCCGACGAGACCCACGCTGCATCCAAAGAAGCCAACTCGACACCACGCTGCAACATCGGTTTGAAGCGCAATGTTAAGGGGAATGGAACTTTGGTCGTTACGAAGCCAGAGAACATCCAATTGATCCAACCTCCGATGATGACCATCGGCAGAACGTTTGTAAAGTTACCTTTAACCATTTCCGAGAGCATTGCTGTGGGATTTGTTGGGTTTGCTGCCACTGGCTTGGGTGCTTTAAAATAACCATATTCCTCATGATTAAAGAAACTCTTACGCATGGCATAAGAATGTTCAGTCAGGTATTTTCCATTTTCCCGAAGCAAACGAGCTCGGATCATCGCTTGACTGTCCTGGATTTGACTCAGTTCGACTTGTTTTTGACTCGATATTAGAATGGATATGTAGTGGCGGATGATTCCGACGAGGAATGTAATCACAATAATGGGTAAAAACACCCAAACTCGAATATTTGGATCGATTAAGAGTTCAGTCATCTTTTTTCTGGAAGCTTTTTCGGTTTTTAATTAATTTTCTTTTTTAATACACGACTCAACTTCCCTTTCTGAAAAAAAATGACGGCTGTCAGAAAGAAATATGTCAGCTCGTGGATACAGTTGACAGAGTACAGTACGAAACAAAAATAAAAAACCTTAAGCTGGTAAAACACTAATAGCCTAGGAAAATAAAATTATTTCAAAAAAAAAAATCAGACAAGGCTAAATTTTGGTGTTGTTTTTATTTGTATATCTTAAGCATTTTTTAAAGTGTACTGGGACTGTGTCTAAAAATTTTAACGGGGGTGAAAGGTGGTTATATTCAGTTTTAAGCAATTTTCTAGACAATTATCATTTCATTTGAAAAAAGTGTTAAGCCTAGTACGCAGATCGCGCTAAAATTTATCTTCCATACAAAATTCCTCCAAAGATAAATTTTAGCGAGGACATTTAGCTAGGCAGTACGCAGTTCACGCGCTAAATTTAAAAAGTCTCCACTTAATTTAGCACGCGAAATAATGCTCAACGCATTCTTTCACAGATAAATGTTGACATTTGTGCTCTTAGCAAACGATTGTAGAGATAAGAATTGTAGAGATAAAATTTAGTTTAGCTTGAACTGCGTACCTGGCTTTAAGGTAAAAATTTTAGCTTATGTAATTTTAAACAAAAAAGATTAGGACACTTTTTTGGTACAATCAATAGATTTTGAGAAAAAACGTGCACAAACATTAAAGTGTGGTAAATTTATAAAAAAAAAAAGTGCTGTAAAATTGCAGGTACATATATCTTGAAAATATTTAAAAAATGAGCTATAACAGGAACAAAGACTCGTCTTGGTAAGGGGAATGGGGGAAGGTTCATCTGAAATGTTTTTTAAATTCTTGTTTTATTTGCACTGGCCACTGGCTTACCCCCGTGGTAGTGTGGCAAATAGTATAGTAAAACAGAAGAAACACAGTTATTTGAACTAGTTTTGCCGTTTGAACGAAATACACGGTAAATACGAACTTAGAGATGCTATAACTTAAAGACAAATCAACGTATAAAGCTCATTAAAAGATAATTTTTTTTAGATATTTTCATTCTCTTCATCGAACACTGTCCAAAAAAGTTATTAAGCACAACAAAAAAAAAAACAACCTTTTTCTGAGCCTCAGTAGCAATTTTTTTTGTGTAGTGTGGATATGTACATACATATGTACATAGGTACAAAAAATGTTGCCCATCGACACATGAAAATTTTATATCATTTAATTTACTAAATTTACATCCAAACTTAAGGTACCAACATGTGCGTAAATGTCAGGAAAGTCTATAATTCAATAATTCAACAAAAATTCCGATCTCCCCTTTCTTAAAAATCGTTGAAAAGTTCAAGAATACGTGTATGGGAGGGAGCAACTTGCCGTACATTCTATTTAAGAATTACTATCTAAAACTATATAAATAGTTTGCCGTTGAACACCATATCTTTTGTCATTTTGACTAATTAAACTGATATTATGTCATGTCAATCACCTTACTGCGTTAACTACCTAAAAAAAAATACTAAAAAAAAAATAAATAAATCATTATACTTATAGAAGAATAAACCATTAACAGAAACTCTACAAGATGCCAAATTAAATAACCATTTTGTAAAAAGTAACTAGTGAGCCACGCGATCTAATGGTGTACATATCACCATCAAGCATATCAACATTCAACAAAACGCCAGTTGCGTGTTATCTACTAGCTACTTACTTATACTACTATACAACAACTGCTGTCATGTTGTTGTCACGCTAAACTCTTTTAATTAGCTAAAATCTGATGTTTCTTCTTTGTCAAAAAGTTTTGTGTGTCGTCGTTGTCGTTGAAGTCGTCGTTTTGTTGCAAAAGACAAGGCGACAACGACCATTGGCGACAGATTGCTTGATCTCAATTTCCAAAATTGATTTCAATTAGTTAGCGTGGAATTTGACCAAATGTGGTAAAAAAATGGTGGTAATGTCACCAAACAAGATGAGTGCATGGATCAGAGTGAATTTTGAAACGTTCAAATACGTTTGGCAAGATGTTGTATAGCATACAGTTGATACCTACTCGATACTCATTTATGATCCATGTTATGTGTCCCAAGGGGATTATATTGTTTGATTTGCAACGAATGCCGTGCAATAAAATTGGCGACATTCGGATAATTTTAGAGTGAGAAATGCGAGCAATGCAACATGGTGCCAGTGACATTATGCCGGAAGGTATTGTAGGTTGTGCAAATTAAAGTTCTATGTACATACATATATAAGGGCATTGGCCTACATAATTTATAAAATCTTTGCTCGTTCACTTCCCAAAACTTCCTACTTCTAATTCTGTCGGAGGTTCATATAGACCTATGTAAATGTCATTTGAACGATTTTGCGACGGATATAAATATGTAGGTACAAAAGAACAACTTTACGAAACAAGGGATTTTATTTTTTGCAGGTTAACGTTTCACGTTTGACAAACGAAGTAATGCGCGCAGTAGGTATAGGTACTCATTTAGCCAGTTTAGGTTTCTCAATCTCTTTAGGGGGGTTCACATTCAACGACGTGTCGACCGACCCGAGTCGTTTTGCTAGCGTTCACATTCTACGACCGTTTCGCCGACTTCATTTGAAAACAAAATTTCAATGAGCAAACATTACGCGTATTTAATTTTTTACACTAATATAACCGCACTAATTTTGATTTTTCGCGTTTCTATTTATTGATTAACTTCGATTTCAACGCGTGCTAATTAAATCTTACATAAAAAAATAGAAAAAAGCTACAAAATTAAAATCATCGGTCGTTCAACTAGTGTTCACATTTACTACAACGGTCGACCGACCGAGCAAAATATTAAAAAATTTGAACTACACAACAAGTCGATCGACGGTCGTTCGACTGCTGTTCACATTACAAAATACTGCCGACTAGATACATGTTGATCAACTTGTCGTTGAATGTGAACCCTCCTTTTGAGATCTCAGAGACCTCAGCAATCTCAGAAATCTGAACGTAATTTCTCAGTGAGATTCCTCACTTTTGCTGTCAAAAATCTAAGCCTGATATTTTTTGGATTCGCTGGCTCAATTATTTTTTGTCGCAGTTGATTAATTAATAAAAAAGAGATGGAAGTTGTTTTTGTTCAGAAACGTGAACTGGCTAATTAAATTTAAAAATTGTTTAAAAACATAAAAATCAGCCGTTGTTATTTTTTGATTTAAAATTTTAAGAACTACGATGTGAGTTCAATCCAAACAAGAGAAACGTAGTTTACTTTTTATTTGATAACATCCCATTGAAGAAAATGTCAACAATAAACCTGAAGATTAACTTTTAACTTTCATTTATCAAAACGTCAATGATATTGACTTACCTAGGAGGTACATACATTTACCATCTTACAACAAATCCAATAGACGTTTTCTTGGCTTTCATAATTCCAAATAAATATTTATTAACTGAAAGTATAAATATAAGATCACATTGACATTTTTACAGTTGTTTTTCAATTTTGTATTTCTTGTTCCCCAATCATGTACATCATTTACAACCATAAGCATTGCTGTCACCAAATTCTACGAATGGAATTAAAAGGAAAACAACAGCAGGCACCACATTGATCAATTGCAATGGCATATTTTAATCCATAAAAAGAGTTTGGCGCAGTCCCGTACTCCTCGCTTGATCAAATATATTTAAGTTTCCGATCCGAAGTTGAATACTTCATCAACTTACTTGCTAAATCGCACCATCATACACCACCAACACCACCGCCCGCATTGGAATGAATTCAATCCAAACTAAATCCCAAAACTGATTGGCAGAGTTGTTGTCAATAAAATGACCAAAATAAGAAAGACCACATGTGTAGAACTGCACTGATGAAAGTAAGTCAGTGATATAAAATGGATGCTACTTTGACAGTTTTCTTTACTATTTATTTGTCATTTGTGAAAAATGAAATTGAGAATTTCTCTACTCAGTGGGCATGTGTACAATTATGCTGTTTTAAGTGCTAATTTAAATGACCATCATGCATTTAGGGTCCGTTAAAACTGAGTATAATTTAGTTTTCAGTGCCAGGAGACTTAAGAAAATCTTACCAAACTTTTTATATGGTTTTCGGCAGAACTGATTGTATTGTTTGTTGAATTTTATCTGTGCAGCTATCAAAAAATCAGGTTCTTAACTCAGTATTGACATTGCTTGCGTATAACAAAAGAGAGGCATACATACATACACTTAAATTGTTACCAAACTGAATTACATTTTATTAATTTGAATCTTTTATTCTTATTTTATTATTATATACGAATCATCCATTTAACTGCTGGCATTAAGTGTACAAGTGAGTGTTTTGGCGAAATTTTATTTGTGTATTGTTCAATTCTCGCAGATACTCATTGCAAAATAAATAGATATTAAAACATCACTTTCTGTGGGTTTATCAGCTCTCATAATAGTGTTGCCGTCCTGCAAAAATATATGTAAAAAGTCAAACAAATTAAAAAATTCCAATAATTAATTACTTTTATACACTCGGGCGTATGAGCAACATTTTTGTCTATTTTTTTTTTACACGTCAATATATTATTGTCCAAAAACACATTTCTTTGTCAATGCAAAGCTATTCATGTTACCAAATACTTAATTCAGCCAACGGCTGTAAAGTTAAAAACCGTTCTTTTTTTTCTAACGCTCAAAATTTTGTATCAAAATAAATTTTTCTTATCAGAAAAATATGGAACAATACAATGATGACGAACTTGTACCACCAAGTTGGCTTAATAACGATTTTATAGTAATGGTTTTGAGAAAATATGAGAATAATAACACAATCGTGGTAAGATCAAACAAAAAAAATCAAAACTTGCTTGGATAAAATAGAGACTAAATCAATTTTAGTTAGAGAACTCAAAAATTTCACCCGGAACCGAGAAAGGCGATCACTTTGCGAGTATTATGTTTCGAGTTTTTGCAACTTACAATAATTCATCTTCAAAAACTTTCGCATCAATATCAATGATAGTTTAAACAATTCCTGAAGAAGAAGGTTTTAAAAAAGAAGTCTTGGATAAAACGTTATATTTCGAAACTGAAATTGGCATGTATTCTGAAGAAATTCCAAAAATGGAAAATATTCTTCGGCTGCATGGAGATGATACAAGATTTTGTTCGAAGTAAGTGAGGGCAAATTAATATGTTCGATTTTTTTGTGTTTTGAATACTGATGGAAGTTCAAATTTGAGAATTCTCTACTACTCTCTGGAGCCTCGAAAAGTGATTGTTTTCGAAGATCTTGTTGCACTAGGCTACACTTGCATTCGGAATCGTTATCTTAATGTTTACGAAGTGAAACTTTGTCTTTCGAAAATTGCCAAATGGCATGCAGCGAGTTATAAATTGTCATCAGAAGGTGGTGATATTTCAGCTAAGAAATACCAAGAAGGTCTTCTGAGTAGGCCTAAAAGCGAACAACCAGCATTCATTACCAACGGTCTTAATTTGCTTATTGAAGCTATTTCTAAGCTGAAAGAATTCGAAAAATATACCGAAAGAATGCGAGATATTGAACCTTCGTTAATTTCTAAATGTAATGATATTTTTAGTGCCAGCATAAGAGGAGATGATTCAATTATTGTGTTGAATCATGGAGATTTACACAATCGAAATGTCATGTTCAAAATTGATGATCATAACAAAGTCGAAGATGTTATGTTGGTGGGTTTTCTTATCAAGACATTTTGTTTGACAGTTTGTTTTAATCGATGTTTGTTAATTTCTAGGTTGACATGCAAATATCTTGTTATGGACCAGTAGTGATTGACATATTTTGCAGCATACAAATGTTGTTCGATGTGGATTTGCGACAAAATCATCGTGACGAAATGATTCAATACTATTTTTCAATATTCATTGAGACTTTAAAAAATATCAGTTATACAGGAAAGTTACCAACTTTAGAAAATTTATACTCTGACATGTTCAAGTACAAGGAATTTGGTAAAGTTGCAAAGTCTTAAACTTTTTTTTTTTTTTTAAATAGTAAAACTATGATTTCTTTAAAGAACTTTGGCTAGCTTTAACTCTTGTACCACTTATTTGTGCTATCATGTCACAAGGTGGAAATGTCCAAACAGAAGATTTTATATCCTCAAAGGAAGCTCAAATCCAAATGTATTTGAATCCAGATTTTCTCGTAGAACTAAGGGGAATGTTGGCGAGATATTTTTGTGAAGCTTAGAAAGTGTCTAATAACTTAAATTTTAAGTAGAAGTGAAATACATATTCTTCTTAAATATAAATTCTTTCTTTTTGTCTGTCCTGGATGTTCTTGTGAAATAATTAATGGCCTACTAACTATTCTTTTTGTTAGGTGAAAAATGAATATGGTCCTCGAAATTTTAAATTTTCAAAGGAAAAAATAGCTTTTGTATAGGTTTGTCATATGCATGGTGTTTATACTATAGATCTGTTTGTTTACTTCCCTAAACTGCATTTGCCATCATGTCAATCTATTTCTTCTGAATTTGTGCTACGGAATGTTTTAATTTTACTCCACCTATCTGTGCAATAAATGCAGCTGGAATTCTTTATCTCAACTGAAAGTTCGTCGTAGATTAAAAAAAAATTACATTAACAATCAGAGCCCCAGCTCTAATTGTAATGTCATTCGTACGGATTGATTCATCACCAGTGAAATTACAAAAGAGTTTAACTCGAATTAAATGATCAATTAAGAGCTCCCAACCAACTAATTCGTTCTGCATTCTTATAAAACGATCTGTATCCCAGCAAGGAGAACAAAATGTTCATAATCAAATCTATCCACACTATATGCGACGAACGATATAATGGTAATAGAAACCTCACGATCCACAACAACGACGACAACCTGAAAGAATACTAGGACTTCTATGAACACATCGAACGATCGACGACGACCGAAGACATGATAAAAGATGAAGATCAAACGCGCAAACATAATAAATCATCAATTCAATATGTCTGTGCGGCACGTTTCCTTCGATCGATGTTCCGCGCGCAATCACATAAATCACATACAATGGTTGCACCAAGCTTGATTTGGTCGCCAAGCATAGTGTTGGTCTGGTTGCGCCGCGCCGCGCCGCCGCGGTTGTTTCAGGTGCTGCTCTAATCTCAATATACTTTGGCTAGAGAACTAGAGTTGTAAGTTGCAAGCCAATTGCTCTCGAATGTCAATAAGTATCTGCATATAATTCTGCCTTGAGGTGTTATATACATTATATCTAAATAGTCGAAGGGGATCTCGGGTAAAGGGGCACAATTTATTATTTGTTAATAAACATGACAATAATTTCTCATGCTTTCTTTTCGCCATCACCATTATGAAGTGATTAATAAAAAGAATATACAATTCATGCCACAGCCGACACACGAACCATCAGAAAAGATATATTCGTTTGGAACGAGAAGAAGAGAAAGGTGTTAGAAGAGAACTAGATGTTATTCACCTTCCGTGATGTAGTTGTGGATTCAATTTTCATGGCCGCATTTTTCAATTTATAATATTGA
Source organism: Epistrophella euchroma (assembly GCA_947049315.1). Taxonomy (NCBI): domain Eukaryota; kingdom Metazoa; phylum Arthropoda; class Insecta; order Diptera; family Syrphidae; genus Epistrophella; species Epistrophella euchroma. Next base: position 61,181,908 of record OX346248.1, read on the forward strand.
TAATGTAATAGGGCGCAAATTGTGCAATATAATAAGAATATTTTCTTGCATCATTGATAGAATCACAAATTTACTTCAGCTTACTCAGTCTGACAGATGACAGGTGTTCACAATTAGGAGCGAGAAAATGATATCCACCCAAGAAAATTTAAAGGCGATCTGTCTAAAAGAATCATTACTTTTTAGTTTATTGACATAACCTAAACACAGTTCACACAAAATGTCAAATTTTATATGTACATTTGCCTGTTTGCCGGTGTTCACATTGGACTCAAATTTACGATTTTTTTTGACAGAAGTCAGTCAGCTCGTGTTCAGACACAAAGTAATGTGAACACAACAGATTCACTCTGACGTTCAGCAGTCATTAAAAAAAAACACAAATCTTTGCTCGTCAGAGAATTAATTAGAACTTTTTCAATCGCAAAATTGATGATTCACTAAATAAATTGATTTCCAATTGAAAAAACTTTGATTCTGTAGTATTTAAGCTCCAAACAAAAACTAAATACTGAGAAAACAAATGTCACAAAAGGAAACGTCAAAAAAAATCCTCAAATTTTTAAAAAAATTAAAAAATCCTTGCCCATCTCTTTCTCACCACAAAGTAGAACGAGAAGAAGTACATAGACGTCAAAAAAAATCCGAGGAGTAAGTCCAATGTGAACACCGTCTTTGGGAACTTGAAATTTGTATCCAAGACACGCAAAACTGCGTTTTCACGTTACTTAATAGACCTATTGTCTTCTCTTTTCAAACAGAAAATTTACTATTGGTTCATTCTGCTGACCTGTTTGAGCACAGATTAATGCCGAGCTAACACGATTGTCAAATAATATTTCAACTATTTTCAAAGAGAAGAGTTCCGGCTCCTGATCTATGTGAACACAGTTTTAGGCCAGATTACACAATTTCATTTTTCGTTCGTTTTGTCTTTCTTTTCTTTAAAAGATTGCGTGAATGAGAGGTGTAGAAACGTACTCAACCCGCAAATACAAAAAACAAAACACGAAACGACTAAAAAAGGAATGTCGATTTGTCAAAAAGTACTCTTTAGTCTGCTGTATAGTGTGAACAGAGTTTGATGCTTATACCGAATGGTCATAATGTCTATTATTTTTAGTCATTTGCAGTCATAACTTCTTTGAAACTGATTACACGATTCTTTTTTTTCGATTGTTTCGTCTTTTTGACAGATCGGGTGAGAGGTGTAGAAATGTAAGGGGAATTCATCTACGTTTCTACACCCCTCACCCTATCTGTCAATATGACGAAAGAAGGAACGAATGAAAAAAAGAATCGTGTAATCAGCCTCTTTTTGTGAAAAATATTGATTTAAAAACGTCATAAACTGTCAGACTTAAAAATACATTTTGCATGTATGAAATTGTCGACAAGTTTTTGTTGCATTTTGTACTAAAAAATTACTATCAACGTCAGTCAAAACTCAGCATGAAAAATTAACTATAAAAAACAAATTTTTCTTCTATGCAACGCTATTTTTAAATTAGCAGCAAGAAAAATTTTTTATAGCCATAATTTCGAAGTTCATTCCATCCTATAGTAAAATAAACAAGAAATACGGCCCTGTGTCTATGTATAGCAAGTACTTGCATTAATCTTACAAGTGACCCAGTACTGGAAGTGGAAGGTATGTAGTATTCCGAGTGTTACTCCAATGAATTGTTATCTTTCGTGACGAAGTAGAATTTGCACTCCGATTTTGATGAATGCTTTAAATTGTTTGTTTGCGTTTTTTTATATTATTATTATTTTTTGTTGTTGTTTCATTCAACTCCCGCATCATTTTAAAAGGCAATTGTGTGCCTTTTTCTTGTTTTTCTTTTGAGTTTCCCATCATCATTTTCCCAGCGATACACCTTGAAATAAAGAGAAGGCAAATACAAAAAAAAAACAACTTCAAAGAACGTGAGTCTGGAGAATAACTTTGTGGTGTACAATTAGGATTGAAAGTGTGGTGCATTGGAATGAATGAAATGGTATTTGCTTGTTGAACCCAGATTCTCATTGAAGATGATAGTAAACTTGTGCTTGATTTAATTTCATTCAATATCAGGGAACTAGAAATTGATATATAGGTAGTATGAGACAGGCTAAAGAAGAATATAGTGTTAGGACAGGAAAAGGAAAGGTTTGAATATATTATTTTTCTGTTCCATAAGCTTCGGAAGAATTTGATCGGGAAGAGTTCTGTGGCACTGTTTGCATTGAAGTTTTTATAGAATGGTTAATTCCTTTCAATCATGAACGCGCCCCGTGTAGATAAACATAATTATTGAGCAAAATGACAGTTTTATAAAGAAGAACCATCAGGTTCTGAATGCATCATGTTGGACGGTGTTCACATTGGAATGAAATCTAAGACTTTTTTTTTTTGACATATTTGTGCTTTTTCTAATTCACAGTTCGCTAGTGGGAATGGGTTATAGATAGAGAAAAGTCAAGAAAAAGTCTGAAATTTCAGTCCAATGTGAACACCGTCATGAATGATGGTTCCGTTTAAAACAAAAACGCATCAAGTTTGACAGCTTTGGCGTAGATGATGTGACATTACTTTAACATCTGACGTTCTTATTCGACTCACAAGCGTAACGTAGCGTAAATCATTTATTAATATTTGGGCTCTTTTTCTATTTCTGTTTATTTTTTTTTTATTTAGGCGCGTTTAATAGTTTTTACTCAAGGGTTTTAAATAATGTAAAAAATACTTCTAACAATGCTCCTAATGTCAAATTCGTATATCTTACATTTCAAAATTTTTTCAATCCACAGCAAGCAAAGATTCTGATACTTACTGATGGAACCTGTATTCTAAAGCTGAACTATTTAACCCCGTTCAACGAGTAGAATCATGCGTACAGCTTACAACCAATTAATGTAGGCAGCTAATCTCTTCAGTAAAAGTGATTAATCGCCATTAGTGCACTAGGTGTCTGCCACTATACCATAGGAGAAGCTGCCAATACCGCCACCCAGTATACAAAATGAATATTATGCTTAAGCAATGCAAGGGAAAGAGTTCGTTCAGCCAGCAATGGAACCAGTTGAAATTGATACCACTTCACCTAGTCTTGTTTGTCTCTTTAGAATGTGCAAACGCCTGAACGGACTTACTTCATGCACATTATGCGAAAATATCACTTTTATTGATCACCCTGGTGTTTTTTTTTTATTTTTTAATTAGTCTCGTGTGACTAAGACTGGTCACCGTGTGTCTCTTTTACAGCTGGTTGCATTATATTTTTTTTTAACATCATCGTCCCCACTACGCATAGCCATAAACACTTGATACAAACGTCGTCAGTGGACACCATCGCATCATCTCACATGAAGCGTATCTTAAGTGTGTGTCTCTTAACAACACGTATAGCAATGGAAAGTGATGCTATAGCGCGAATCAAGTGATAATCAGGCCAACTAGCATAACAATAATTGACCATTACGCTTTAGTTCTTATTTATTTTTTTTAGTGCTGTAGTGAATTTTCAGACTTCGGTAGGAACAAACGTCAGATTATAAGGCTAGATATGAATGACATTTTTAGAATTGATCGTGACTTTCTAGTTTGTTTGAAATTTTCTTTAAGTTTTTTGCTTTCGATTTTCTTATTGTGGTTTATATAGGGAATAGGAAATAAAATTAATCATAATACATCATATGCTTATTCTTAAAATGCATACACTTTCACTTGTCATTTTGTGATGATCATACAAACGCCTACGTCAGAAGTGTGAACATTACATTAATTGGTTTTAGAGAAATTGTTGAGAAGTAACATTTCAATAATGTTTTTACTTTTTTAAACTTATTATCTTTACAATAATAATGTCGTTTTGTCTTCACTTTTTGTTAAATGCTTAAGCCTAGTGCGCAGATGGGGAAACATTTTTCTTTTCATACAAAATTTTCACTGTTTCTTCAGATTTTTTCCAGGCAGTACGCAGTTCAGTTCACGCGCAAAATTGTGACGTTTGTACTCGTTGTAGGGTGTAAGTCTCCACTAAATTTTGCCAGGAAAAATAATGAAAAATAATTTTGCACGATAAACAAGTTTAGATCTGAATTAAACGAGTGAATAATATGGCCGTTACTGTGATGAATTGTTTTCTTTTCCAGTTGGATGAATTATACTAGGTATTTTGAACCTTTTCATTATGATAAAACTTCAAACCACTGATCTCTATAATACACTGGATAGCGCATCCATACAAGAAAGTTGATGCCATGCCATAACAATGAGAATTGTTATAATGTTGAGTTGCCTATTTTTTTGTGTATAACGGTATAACTGTATAACATAATGAAATGCAAAATTTTTTACAAAATTGCAACTTAAATATTTTAAATTCACTTTTACAATTATTTTAAATTACAAAAAATCAAATTTACAAACAAGTGATGGTTCTTTTGATTTTTTTCCTTAAAAATTCCACTTTGGTTTTTGCCCCTCATCGGTTGTAGTAGAATTTTTGAGATCTCAGCAACTTGAACTGGCCTTCTCAGCCTCACTGAACATACCTAAAGTGTTGAGTTGCCTCACTGAACATACCTAAAGTGTTGAGTTGCCTACGTACTTGTCATCTTCAATTGGAAGTAGAAAAACTGTTATACTTTGTAGGGAATCCACTATCCAGTGTATTATAGAGATCAGAGTGCTTCAAACCAAAATAGTTGTGGTTGACCCTTTGTCAGTTTACAAGAAATCTAATCTATAATCAACCCGACATTCACAGTGATAGTAACAATTTTGCCTCATTTAGCGAGGAAGGCACAAATCGAGTATCATTTGCATAACCGATTATGAAGAAGAGTTAAAATTTTCACTGTTTCTATACCATTAATAGAGATATTTTCTCCTATTCCACTGACCACTCTATATGCCATATACGTTCGGCTAATTACTTGACTCCAAAATAAAGTACCAATGGCCGCCGCTATGGTGCATACCTTCGTGCCAACACCGAAATGCACCTAAAGGAATGCTTTGAACCCATTGCTTGTATGACCAATGGCTTAAAGAATATATTTAATTTCCCTTTCGTTGAATAAGCCATGATTTTTCGCTAAGCATTTTCTTATAGGTACACATATATTTAAGAGGAATAAAGCAACCATAATTGTTTTGGTGCCGATGTCTAAGTCCTCGTTTGTCATTGCAAAAACAAATTACAGGAACACGTTTATAAAATACCTACTAACCTCCTACCGAACTGGATAACCATCAGGGGGATATCTGCGGTTAGTTTTTTTTTTTGTACATTTCTTTAAGATAAAATTCTTAAGTTTGTGAGACGCTTATCCAAGGATTGAATTTCTGCATATATAACGTTTATAAAGAATTCCAAATATGTTTAAGACACAATTTGTATTTTAGCATGGGAACTCAACGATATAATACCTACATCTGAAGGATGGATGACCACTTTTAAATAAGAAGTGGGATACTCTGGTTGAACAATTCCATATATAACTTTTATCTTCTATTTGGAAATGAATTAAGTGTTAGCCTGAAGGGCCTAGAATTGTAATCTTATCCAACCTCTGGCCTATACTATGTCTGTTTGGTAACGTGTAATTTTGACAAAGTTTCCCCCAGTTGATTTTTTCTTAGCAAAATGTGAAAATTTGTGAAAATTTGCAAGAAATTTCACTTTACCAAACAGACGAACTATGTGATTTTAAAAAAAAAACAGAGCTCTAGGAAATCGCTTCGATGAATATTGAAAGCTTATGCTTTGTTCACACTTTTCTAACCCCAAAATAATAAAGCCGTTCCCATAACAATTTTTTTTGATCTGAAACTCACAACGTATCATCTCTGTCAAATTTATCTGTATGGCCAAGCTTGTCATTCGATAAGCAATGACAGCGTGCTTACTTGAAAAAATTCAAATTATTAAGCGGCTATATTTTTAAGCCTTATTATCATTTTTTGGTTTGTTTTGTCTTTCGCCTTTTTTGTCAGAATTGGTGAGGGATGTAGAAATAATGTAACTTCATATTCCTCCCAAATTTCGACACCTCTCATCCAATCTGTCAAAAAGACAAAAGATGAAATTACACGATTCCTTTTTTCGTTCGTTTCGTCCTTTTTTGGCATATTGGGTAAGAAGTGTAGAAATATATATTCACTCCTCCTACTTTTCTACACCTCTCACCCAATATGTCAGAAAAACAAAAGATGACACGATAAAAAAAAATATGAATCTCGTAATCAGGCTCAATGACTGTCACCCCTTGAAAATCACACGCACAAACTTCCGTTTGCGTTCGTTTCAGTTCAAACATCCTCTTCCATAGATGTTTGTACTTGTACGTACATACAAACTAAACACAACATCCGATAACCGCACAGCGCACTTCCCTCTGGCTTGATGATCAATTTTTTTTTCCTATTCGATTGGGTTTTCTTCGCAAAAATGTCACCACTTTTCATTTCTATATCTCGATGCAGTCAACTTCAGCACTACTTGGCCTAATATGCAAACAAAAAAGAAACCAAAATGTGCCGTGGCAAATCCAAAAATTATTATCGCAATGCTGCAAAAATTTTCACCATAAAAACCGAAAGTGCACTTTTCTCTCGTCATCTCGGGCCATCATCGCGGTATTTTCGCTTACGGCGGTGGCGGCGGTGTAAATTCCTCACGCACATGTCCCATCTATAATATTCTGCGCGTACCGGTTTCAATATGAGTGGAGTCAACATATGAGAGACGACATCGACTCCTCGATAATATATGTTTTATGCCAGCGACAGACAGCCCAGCCTTCCCCTCCTTTAACAAAAAAAAAAAAAAAAAAAGTGAAAAAACCGGCAAAGACCAGAGCAGACCGGGACCGAAGACCAGCCAGCCACCAGCCAACGATGGTGATGCTGGCTATATGCTGGTGGCAGTAGTAACAGTAACGCGCGGTAGAAAACGAAAAGTCATCCTTCTGGCAGGTGAAGATTAATATAAAAAGTGAAATGGATTTTCCATTTAAGAAAATCGCCTCCACAGTCCGCACAACATATTCGGTATGGGGCTTGGACGGGGTGCATGCCGCCGCCGCACAGAGTCTGCACTGCACCGGCATGCACCACCACCACCACCGCAGAGGCAGCGCGGCGTATGCCTTGAGCATTTGGTGCAAGCGAGTCTTATCTTGGGATTCATTAAATAAATGAGGTTTTGGCATGGACGACGTCTCCCGTCTGCCAGAGTCAAGTAGTCGATACGTCGTGGTCTTCGTCGCAATGGCCGATATGGCAAAGCGATTATTTTTTCTTTCATAGGCTTTCTCAAAGCTATACACCACCAACAAAACGACCGGCCAATTATTGACAAAATCAAAATGAAATGAAAATATTTAATGAAAAGAAAATTGGAAAAAAGGGGGCGAAAAGGGGTGTTGGGTAACTCACTGTGTTGAAATTTGAGTCCGAATATGACTCAAAGAAGGTTAAATTGGAGATCCAAACAAACCATTTGTTACATTAACTTCTGGGTTTGGACTTTATAAGCCATTGCGGGGCCCCTCACGTCGTTTAGGTTTGCCTAGTAAATGCTCTTTAATACATTGTAAGTCATTGTTTATAGGATGAAATGATATATGGGGGTGGTTTTAACTTTATGGATTTTCTTTTTTGTATATGTACCTTTTTTGTTAAATGAAAAAACATGACTACGTAACGAAATAATGGTTTCCTCATAAACATTGCTAATTAGGTAGTAATAAGATTTTTTTTGCTTTACTTCATAAATTACCTTAAATTGATAAAATAGACTTTAAGCCAGGGGCGTAGCTCTACCGAGAATCTTACTTAAATACATTAATTTTTTCTATTATATGTGGGAAGCTTTTTTCGGCTAATGAACTCAAAATTTACTCTTTTGAATCCTTCCTAACCGGTACTCCAAGGCTCTGTTCCCGAAAATCTTGAAACCTGAAAATCCACGCACGGGCGTGGGGGAAATTTCTCTCAAAAACGATGATTGTCTTTACATTGTTACTTTTTAATCCCTTCTCTGGATTATTAAACGCTCATTTATGATTGATGGAAAAACTTGTAATTTATTTTAAAATAAAAAAAAAAACACAAATTAATTTTAAAAATATATATTTATTGCACAGTGGCATATCTGTAAAATTTATTATTTAATTTATTTATTTAAATATAAAATTAAAAAAACATAAATTTTTTTGTCATTTATTATATTTTTATTTCAATTTTTATATTCAAGTTTATTTGCTTTTGTTGCTTGTTCTTATTTTATAATAGTTTGGCTATTTACAAAAAAAATATTTAAAAAAAAAATACAAAAATATATAACAAAACAAAAAATAGAACATTTAAAGATAAAATTAAAAAATAATTTTTTATATAATTAATTACATTTAGCGACTATATTAAGGCAGACTTTTACTAGGTACATTTTAAAGAAAATTTTGGACAAAAAAAAAACTCAAAACTCTATTTTTGTGATTTATATTTAAAAGGAAAACATAAACTAACCTAATGACTATACAAGCAAACAAACTTTGTTTAATTTAAAAAAAAACAACTTTCGCACATACCTAAGTCTAGGCCATATTTCCCACTTAACGAAAAATATTTGCCTGATATATTTGCAACTTTGCATTCCACAATTTTATTTTGAAAGAAAACAGCGAAAAATATCCAAAACATTAGACAAAAAATCAATCAATTTTATGACATAAAGTGTAGGTGACCTGCGCCTATGAAAGCGAATAAATCTTTTAAAGCAATTTAAAGACCAAAAATCAACTTTTTTATTTCAACTTTTCGACAAAGTGAATTAACAAAATTTAAATAGAAAAAACTATGCCTGTTCGAAAACGTGAAATTTTCACCAAGTTTCCCACACTTGGGTTTTTTTCCAGATATAGGTTTGGACAGCAAAATTTGAATTGAAAATTCGGAAGAAAATTTGCCTTTCCAAACAGACCAACTGTGTAAAATTAGTTTATTTTTTGTTTTATTATTTTCTACGCGGTAAACATTTTATCTTCATCAGGATGCAAACCGCAAATAGAAAATTGGTTAAACTTGAACCCAAACCTTTTTGTTTATGTTGTATGGATATTTGCAGTCATTAGGAACCATTCCCATGAAAGAAATGTCAAAATTCGCTACCATTCCCAGGGGCCTATAACACAACGTGACAAGTTGACAAGTCTTAATCCACTTGTCCAACTTTACTTGTCAGAAGGATACGATCTTTCATAGACTTGACGCTTTGTGTTACAGGATTAAGGACAAGTTTGTCGCTTTTCACTTGTCCTACAAGTACTTGTCACGTTGTGTTACAGGCCTCAGGTCGTGTCTGATGTGTCAGTTAGTCCCCTTTCACACAAGGCAACTGAGTTTCTAGCAACAATCAATTTATTGGCGAGAAGAGCAGGAAGAAAGAGGAGTAAACAAAATCTCTACGGTCAACAAATTCAGGAGATTTTTTTGACGTTTCTCTTCACACTACGTTTGTGTGCGTTCAACCAAGGTAGTTTCAAATGAAAATAAGCAAATCTTTTCATGTTTTGTTGCTTGCGTGTGAAAGGTACAAGAGATTGTTAAGGAGATTTAAAGAAAACGTCGAAAAAATCTCCAGCAACAAGTATCTTAGTGTGAAAGGGGCCTTACTTTAGATGGTGTTCACATCGGTTTAATTCCTCCGACTTTCTTTGTCTTTTCTGTATCTTTATCTCACTCCCGCTGATGAGAGATATGTGAGTTAGGCGAATGTGAACTCCGTTAGTGCATAATTGCGGAACGTATTAACAATTGTGGAAGTACCGGAAAACAAACTACATACCTACATACACAGAAAAATCATGATATCCGCAAACAAAGTATACACTTGTTCGTATACCTTTCAACTCGAATTCACTTTCAATTATGAAATAAACATCGGTTGAATAACTGATTTCAGGGTATTTTTTTTCTGAGTGATGTTTTTTTTTTCATGTTTACAAATGTGCTGTTTGATATTTCAAAAATTTGTAGTTGTTTCTCTTTCTTGCTTTTAACTCTACTATCCGGTTTCGCAAATATTTAACAGGGATTTATAAGTTGCACTAGTTGGGCAAAGATACTGTTTTATAGCTTTGGTGCTGCACTCATTCTAAAAGCATGATTACACGATTCCTTTTTCGGTCGTTTCGCCTTTTGTTTTTTTTTTTGACAGATTTGATGAGAATTTTAGTAGGTAATGTAGAGGGAACTAAGCCATTTTTCTAAACCCTTAACCCTATCTGTCAAAAAGAACTGTGTTACAGAACTTTGGACTGAAATTCGTAGTTATTGGCAAAGCAAAAGAACAGACTATAAGTTTTATTCAGTAAAGCTGTCTACTGAACTGTTCGGAACATAAAAATGGATCTTCTTGATGTTTGTTGATAACATTTATATTTTGTGTGGTTTTCCTTTAGTAAATTCAGATTTCTGCCTAAAATTTGATTTTTTCGTGGCGAATGGAGTACGATTTCAGATTTACGCAAATATTCGCAAATTAGTTTACGATTTCGCTCTGTTCCGTTTCGTTTACGGATACCATGACCCAAGTTCTGTAACTCTTACATCGAAAAAATCAGTCAAGGAACGCTGAAAAATGTAACAAAACTCATGTATTTTGTTTCAGTTTCCATCGTTTCTCGACCGATTTTATGCATGCGAGAAGTTACAGAACATGGATCCATGATTTGCTTCCTGATCACTGTGGGCACATGACGACAAATTACTTTTTATATTTTGCTTCGAATATAGAAAGCAAGTCTTCGAGTTATAGATCTTCCTTGTTGCTTTTCTTAAAAGTTTTAAAACAAAAATTATGTTTCTAGTCTAAGTTTGTGTTGGGTTGAGGGAGCTGGGTGTAACTCCTTCAGCAATGGCATTTAATTGCTTCCGGGCAATTGGCATTATGTTATATTATTTATTTATTTAATTCATTATTTTTCGTTTTTTTTTTTTTTTTTTGGGAATGCTGCTAACCCGCAGGTCAAAATAATAACACACAACGAACGTGAAGTTATTTCTTAAAGAGAAAACTATCCTAAAAGTCAATGCGTGGTATTTCGCAAAAACAAAACCACGAAAAGCCTTTTTGTTTGAATTTTCAAAAAAAAAAAAACAAAACAAAAAAAAAAACAACCAAGACCAACATAGTAGTCGTTGTTTTCTTCTAAACAACTTGCACAGTTGCAAACGCACTAAATGTAACTTTCTTGGGAAACTCTGGTCCCGGTGATCCTCGTGTCTTAATCACCGGTTTCAATGGCTGTCGTGGCTTGAGAGACATTAAGCCAGCCGAAGCGGCTAAGACACGCAGCTTCTGTGAAAAGCCTCCACCACCGCTACTTCCAGTGCTGCTGTTGTTGTTGCTATTGCCACCGCTGGTGCTGTTGCTGTTGCTATTGCCACTGATTCCATTGCCATTGCCGTTGCCATTTGTTGCAGCAGACGATAATGCTGATGACGATCCATTGGAATTGAAATTCGATTGGTGTGGTGTTATTCCGGTACCGGAAATCGTTGCTGACGCAGGATGAAGGCGAAACACTTGGCCTGTCGCTGTTGGGTAGACTAGGCTATTACCACCAGTTGTTGTGATGTGATGCTGGTTAGATGGGGTAATGTAACTGCAAAGAGAAATGGGAAATTCATGTTAATTATCATACATACTCACTCGTACATCTATGAAAGTAATAGATAGTTTGTTTTTTTTTTTTTTTTTTTTTTAATTGATTGATTATGTAGGTATACTTATAATTTAGTCATAAAGATGGATTTGCAATGTCAAGGTTCAAGGTGGGCAAGAGAGAGAGAAAATATTTAGCTAGTTTCTTGTTGGTCAAAATGTGAAACTTCAGAAACTAAGGTGAGGGTTAACCAACTATAGAAGTGTCCCCAGCAAAACCAGACCTTATAGTCAGCTGCATAAAGTTTCTCGCAGTTAAGGCCAGTTTGTTAGTGCTGAGTTAAAACGGATCAAGTTCAAGGCTTTCCGAAACCAACATACAAAACATTCGGAGCGACGACGAAGCTTTCGCCTTTCGAAATTAATTTACATGGTGATTAATGAGAGTTCCCACACTGCCGTGATGTGAATCTTGGTAGATACTTCAGTCGTCACTGATTCGCAGCGAATGTTTTGCACCGGTTTGGGAGAGCCTTAATTCTGCGGTTTTTTTTTTGGGAGGACTTACTTTCAAAGTTGTCAAACATTTTGGACATCACCCTTTCGGCGAAGAGCCATGACTCTACACACATCAGAAATATTGCTCAGTTAATTCAGAGTTACCATGTTTTTTTTTTTTTTTCAGGAGTAAACTGCACGTAAAAGTTCCACTAAGCATCACAAAAAAATTTCACGAATGATCTGACCTTTATTTACAATAAATTAGTTTGAGAGAACAGGCCCAAGAGAGGTTCAAGGTTTTTAGCTATATCTCATCTCCTAAATAGCTACCTACCCAAATAACTTTCCAAAGCGCTCATAAACCTTCCTATACTTCTATTGCCCATCACTTAACCATCCACGTAAACCACAGATTTATGTACTTGGTGGGTAACTTTCTGCGCACTCAATCCTATGTTTTATGTTTTAATGGTTGAAGGGTTGTAAACAAAAACAACCAACCAAGAAACCCTATTCTGTTGTTGTTGTTGTGAACTATAGATTTGAGAGTTTAAATGCTCATGTGGCGTTGACTGATGATCATTTTTGTATGAACTTACAAAGAAAAAGATGTGTATAGTAGCCAAGCCACTGTATCTTTAACTTAGTAAAGTATCTATTACTTTAAAAGAAACATAAACTTTCTATGTTTTTTTTTTATTACGATTTGGTTTGTGCGACTTGTGTTAATGTAACTTATTCGGTCAGTATTGTGATGGTCGGTTGCGTACTTTGGACCACTTTGAGCAAACTTTTGCAATAGGAAACTGAAACTCTATAAGTAAGGTGACAGCCAGCTTGAATCTGATCTGTACGTACGAGTTATGATTCCAAATGTGTATTATGACCGCAGAAATAATATTATGATCGGTTACAATATGGAGAAGTACATAAGTGATGATGGGATTTAATTACACATTTTCCGGTATAAAAGCTTGGAATTAAGAATGAAAATGAATGAAAGAACTGATGGTCATGCAATGCTGTATGTCGAGATGTGGGTGGAGGTCGTTTTGTTTTTTGTTGTTGTTGTTTTTGTTTTAATTGTATGACGCTAATAGCGTTTATTTGATATCTAATTTACGTCAATAAAATAGGTGATCATAAACTAGATCTTTAACATTGCCAGATGAATAAGCTGGACATTTTGTACGTCAGAGAGGACACACTCCAACAAGCTCATATCTTAATTGCACTCCTAATGGATCAAACTTAGAAATATTCTTCCCATGTTGAAGCCGCCATAATGCCAGTATACGTATATGTACATACGTACAGTCGTACATGTTTGAAGAAATATTCTTCCTGCTAATTGCGAGAGCCTAAAACCTATTTAATGAATCTTCTATAGCAAAAAAGCTATCAATCTATTCACTTCACGTTGTGCGTTGATGGCTATTTATGATTTAATAATAACCCCTCTATAATCTCTTCTTTGCATTGAGGCAATTTAGGATTTTAAAGTCGGATGAAATTATTTGTTTGATGTTTTGTTATGGAATTTCTCACAACAACAACAAAAATGGTAAAATTTAAAAAGTTCCATTAAACTAAGAGTATTTCAGTAGGCGGAATGGGATTAAGGGCACTCACATGTTTTTTATTACTTTAGGGAGTCTTCAATAAAAAAAAAAATACTTTAGGTCAGATATTCCAATTGACTGATGATAGATACTTATAATTTTTTACAACACATAGGTATATAATATATGTATGTATATGAAATTGAAGTTTTGTGAACTTGACGAAAAGATTAATGAGGCAATTAGGTTCTAATGGAATTTTAATTTCATATACCTATCTATAAGAGCTACAAAGTATTTTGGAAGCTTTCAAGTGGGGTTTTTATTTTAGAAAACAAACGAGATTACGAGATGGTTACTTTGTCTGCTTGAAATCACAGGTTCGAAGCATATTAAGATTCCTGTTATTTTTTTTTCATTAATTTTTATAATTTTATTAGGCACCTATTTTAGTATTGAAATTCTTGAATCGTTATCTAGTATTTTTATAGGGGCTGCCAAAATGTTTTTTTTTTTTTTTTGGTAATTTATCAATTAAATATATAAAATGAGTTTTATTGGTAATTGGTAGCGCAGTGAAACAAGTTCCAATAAAACTACATCCACATTTTTGTAGGTGCTTGATATGAAATTACTACTGGAACGCACTTCACGTTTTCTAAATTACAAATATCGTTGAACACATCCCTTTTGTGAAAGAAAAACCATTTACGTTACTGACATTTAAGGTTCAAGTCATTTTAATACCTTATTCAACTGCGCCATCTTCATCTTAAAAACTTCAACTCCCTATGTCCACTTTTATATTCACTAATTTTTTGTCTTATTTATCAGAATTTTTGTTTTTTTTTTTTAATTGTTGGTGGTCCGAAAGCTCGTGTAGAACCAGGGCCTAGTGACTTATAACTCTCAAGTCTCAACCATTCCTGTCCTGTTTCGATATAGTGAAAACACATTTCCATAGTGTCGCACTTTAAGGCCAGGCGCGCACGATTTTGAGCACAATGGGCTTATATGGGAGTGCGCGCCGGTTAATGTGCGCGGACTCTCATATAATTCTATAGTACTCAAAATTGAAACCAAACTGTTTAGTTGCATGTGCGCGTCTGGCCTAAAGGCTCTCCCAAACCAATGCGAAACGTTCGGAGCGACGACGAAAACAATAATAAAAACGTATTGTTTTCTTTGACAACTAGGTGTTGTTATTATTGTTTTCGTCGTCGCGTCGCTCCGATTGTTTCGCGTTTGTTTGGAAGAGCCTTAAAGCCTATAGTACGCTACGGACGCGAAACATAATTTTTCATTGGTCTCCAATACGACAACGAGCTTACAACAACGAAAAAGTACCCTTTGAAAATGTCACCGATTGCAAAAACAAACACAAACGCATAAAAATCACAGAAAGCCATGTTGTAATGAAAGAAACAACAAAGACTAACACAAATAGAGCCCAAATGTCACTTTTCCTCACACATTGGTACAGGAAATTAAATATGGGCTGAAAAAGAGTGGCTCTCCAAATAATCTACTACAATTATTATCAATTTCGGTCATTGAACAGCGTGCCGCGGCTGTGGAATCTTAGCCATCTCATGCATATATGGAATTTTCACAAAAAAGTATGAGCCTGATTACACGATTTTTTTTTTAGTTTTTTCGTCTTTCGCCTTTTTGACAGATCGGGTGAGAGGTGTAGAAATGTAAGGGGAATTCACGTTTCTACACCCCTCACCCTATCTATCAAAATGACGAAAGAAGAAACGAATGAAAAAATGATTCGTGTAATCAGGCTCTATGTCATTAAAAGGTCAGTAATTGGTTATAAAAAGGTCAAGTGTTTTCATAAATGGGTTACGCTTAGAATATTTTTAATCCAAGGTTAAAATTTTTTAAGGTCAGCAGTGATTTTTGGAACCTTATTAATGGGATATTCGAAAAAAATATACCATCTGAAAGGTAACTCAGTAGGTACTCATAAATGGTAAGGCAATTTAAGAAATTTGCCAGCCTTAGATATTTTTTAACGAATTTTAAAAGTTTATTTCAAGGTCATTACAAAGTCGAATAGATTTTAAGCAGTATATACCATCTGAAAGGTTACTTAATCCTTATGTTTAACTAATTAAGGGCCACTTGTACAATCGTGGTTCAAATATTGATCCTTGGATCAGAATTTAAATTCACCGATTTCGGAAGATTGACTAAGTACGATGGGTTAGGGATATAATTGGCTATTATCCAAACACTTTGACCTTAAACCATTGTTAAACCTGAGTTAATCGCCACGACGACGACGGTTAAATATTAAACTACGTTTGTACAACTGGCCCTAAAGAGCTCTGGTTCAACTCAGAATTAACTCCAGTTATTAGTTTTTGGCCATTAAAAATAGGACACTAAGCAAAAATAACAAAACAAATTTTTAATCCCCATAGGCAAGGCAGCTATACCAGATTATGTAGGTATGCTCCTTGATGCAGTCTTCTAGTGTTAACCTACGCACTATAATTATTCAAAACCACATAAAGCCGGTTGTCGAAGTATGTACCCTCTAGACAGCCTTAAGAATCCTTTCTTGCTACATATATAATTTTTCCATCCATTTAAGTTCAATTAAGCAACATTGTGTTTTCATGTATAGTATAGACATAGACAAGAGTACCTACATGGCACTTATTTCCCTATATAACATCCAAACCAATGTTGATCGTTTTATTTTAAAATTTATATATCAAATCCCACCACATTGCATCGGCAACCACAAAGTTGCGTGATTAAATTTAAATTAAAATATCAAATTAAGTTATTTTACTCTTGGCATCATCATCGTCATTGCATCGTGATGATACGAGCACATGGCAATGGATGGCGTTACGTTCGCTTATACAAATAACAACTGCTTCTTACTCGATCGACAATGATGATCAATCTACAGTGGGAAGACTTAATTTTAAAGTTGGAAAAATAATATAAAAAAACTGTTCACTAGTTTTTGAGTTTGGAAGAATATCTCGATTTTTTTTAAGGAAATCTGTTCACAGTATACAATAAGAATTAACCACGAATAATATGTATAAAAGCAGAAATAAAATTCTACTGCGTTTGTTGTATTTGTATTCGTGAAATTTAAATTTAAAAAGGAGGCTGCTGCGGATTGTTTTTTTTTATTCCCAAATTCCCAAAAAAAAGCACGTTTCATTTTATTTTTTGCCAAATTCTATGACATTTTCGTCCCACTGTACAATGTGACATTGGGTGTATATGCAAATCACCAAAGCAGTTATATCCTTGTATTAAATTACAAAAAGCATAGAATTGTCATGGCAGATAATTTATCTTTGAAACGATTGCGCGCAAAATGTAATCAGAATGAAAAGGCTCCAAGTAGCATCTTAGTTCTTCCTAGATGGTTGGTATAGGTTAGGGGTATAAATATACATATTTAGATATATAATTTTTGCTTCGTTCCATAAGGCGAGTTTTTCACGTGTGCAATAGAATTGTAGAATCAATTGGAAAGGAATTGTCGCATAGATGGGGATATCTTTTTGTTTTGTATTATTTATTTTTAAATAAAAAATAATTAGCATTATCCTGCTGCTGGCTGCCGAGAGGTGGGCACAATGAAAAAAAAAAAATAAAATAAAAACTCACTTACATTCTATAAAACCAGTTGTTGCGATTCTTTTTAGCCATGTCAGATGAGAGGTTTGTTTGTTTACACTTCTTGGGGTTTAAGATTCCAATGGGATCACTGCTCCACCATTCCTATGGAATTTGAATGATGTAAGCCTTAGGCCGTAACACAAATTACCAACCTCCTGTTAATCAATGATTTTAAATGGGCACATTTGTTATTGCGAATTTATCTTATTTCCATGTAAGTCTGCGCTAATTGGTGAAAGGGATTGATTGTTTTATTGAATAGAAAAATAAAATAAAATTTGAAATAGTAAATTTTTATATCGTATAGGTATATGAGTTTGTGTTGCGGAAAGAATCGTGGGTAAATAGGTTTGATTGATTGTACACGCATGACATTCACATATCAATGTTAAAATTAGCACTTAATTAATGATTAAAAGAAAAAAAATAGATGCGGTATTGAGAGAGATTTTAGGTCAGCTTTAGAAGGTTTCTTTTGAATGCATTAAAAAAACACAATGCACATGCAATCTATGCGGGTAATTACATGCATATTTTATTTAATAAACAAATAACGTTATAAGTTCTTATTGTAAAAAAAAATCCCATGATTTTTAATTATACTCGTAAACGAAGTATAATTATTCTGAAAGGATCTTACATATACTTTTCCGAAGGTTTTTGATGTCTTCAATTATCAATTCTGGACACAAGTTCTTTAACTTCTCGCATTCATAAAATCGGTCGAGAAACGATGGAAACTGAAACAAAATACATGAGTCTTGTTCAATTTTCAGCGTTTCTCGACTGATTTTTTCGATATGAGAGTTACAGAACATGGGTCCTGATCTCAAAAATACTCCTTTATAAATTTGTAGGTTACATTATTTTGGAAGTTTGACGTGATAGAGCGATTCTAACGTCTGACTAATTTAGGGCATCAAAAAACCGTCGGAAAAGTATAGTTTAGTTTGTGGTAAACAAATGTTCATTGATAAGTGTAGTTGAAAAAATTCTTCCATTTAAAAGTTTATTCAGACATTAACAAAGCTTTTGATGTAGTGAATTTGAACCAAATTGCTCTGTCCAGTTAAGGCTGTTGAATTAATCTGAATTAAAAGATAATTAAAACCTCAAATAGTTACAGCGAAAAACTGATTTTTAAAAATTTAATTTAAAGGCCAGTGTATCTCAAAATCCTGATCTAATTTAAGTGGTTCTGAGATCAGGTAATTATTTCTATAAAAAAAACCTTCGTAAAATTATTGTCAAGTAATTTCTGGTAGTAGCCGTGGCGTGATGGTTAGTGCGATGGACTGTCATGCCGGAGGTCTAAGGTTCGATCCCCAGCCTCGCCACCTATTTATTTAAAAGAAAAAACGGCTACTGCCTCTTGCGAGGAATTGACAAATCCTCCAAGAGTATCTCCTGTCACAGAAAAGTGCCGCTCGTTAGCAGTTCGGATTCGGCAATAAACTGTAGGTCCCCTCCATTCCTGCAGACACGCACACAGGAATGGTTGAGAGTAGTAAGTCACTAGGCCCTAGTTCTTCATGAGCTGTTTTTCACTGTCGATTAGAATGTATTTTTTTTTAATCGACTATATTTGTAGCATAGTAGGGGAGGAGGGTGTGCAGAGGACCACTAAACTTTTGCCAATTTATTAAAATAAATTGAACAAAGAAAAAAGGCTCAAATTTGCTCACCACATTTTTTAAAATATCACATCAAATAGGTATTTACATAGGTACATAGTTGCTACTGCAGCTGTAGTACTTTTATTCTAAAAATTAAAAACACATAAAAAGTACATCTAGGTCATATGAAACATCTTGTAAAAAAATGAAAAATTCCTCTTTTTCATTGTTATTTTTAAGTGGATAAAAAAATTTTATAAAATGTAAAAATATTTTTTTTTGTACTTTATAATGTTTTTAAGAATTTTGCCAAATTTCATTTTTATTCGTCAAGAATTACAGTTTTGCGGAATATTTTAGTAAAAGATGGGAAATTTCAAGTGCTCGGTGGCACACGTGTTAGCGTTAACCGATTTCAATGAAATTTTTGCACAGATTTTTTTTAAGTCAGGGGTACTGTAGGTACTTTAACATTTTATCTGCAAGAAAAACAATCAAAAATCAATCGGGCACAGAGGACTATACAAATCTATTGTGTCCAAATGCGAATACCTTTTAAAAAGTGTTCTCGATCAGTTTGAACACAAATATTAAAAAAAAAAAATTGCACAAAACACAACTTAACTCACTGTTTTCTATATACAAACAAAGAATTCTTATTGGCAAAGTGTTTAAGTAGTAAACAAGCACAATTTTCTGTATTCTTCTTATAAACTTTCTTTTCAAAACAATAAATTTGGATTTATTCCACTGTAGAGCACTCATGAACACGATAAACAATAACCAACTGAGGGGGTAGATGGGGGCTTTTATTATTCTATTTAACTTTTTCACAAAGTCACTTAGTTATCGTTTTATCGTTTTTAAAAAGAAAGTCCTTTGTGCGCCGCTGGTCCTTTATGCCCCGCTGGTCCTCTGTGCCCCGTCCTCCCCTACACCAAGTTCGTATCTCAAATACATAAAATAAGCCTTCTGACAATATAGTCAAAATTGAACCCAATACACGTATGAGTGAAGGTGTTAATAATATGAAAATAATTAAAGAATAATTTACTTTAATAACCATCAACATTCCGGATATGAATCAATTTATTGAACTAATGGCGGCAGTACTACTAATCTAACTTAACCATCAATTGTGGTTAGTTTTTTTTTTTTTATTTATCATCTAATTCACACATGGAATGCATTTAATTTAACAAATCTATAAAAAAAAATTAATACACAATGACCTTACTCACGAGTAATTTTTAAACCAGACTGGTTTATTTAAGTAATAAAATAATAATTTGTCTTTTGTCTCATCCGAATAAAAAAAATATTTTATATTTTTGAATAACACATCATATAAGACAAGGTTATTTATGCACACACTTACTCGATTATAATAATAATTATTTCTCACCTCAACTACTGATTGTCTGGCTTCCTTTAGAGCATCTTGTCTGATATATTTTTTTTTTTATTAAATACTTAAGACTTGACGCAGAAAGTTACTCTAAGGGTAAGTTGTAGAATCGTAAAAAATAAATTGTATGTATGCGTTATTGCGTTGCATAACCCATCAGTAAAATTAGATTTTGAATTCAATAAAATTTCAACTGGATTTTGGTACAGAACTTTGTTTTTATATCTTCTTAAAATTTGGTGGTTTAACGAACTGAAAAACTTGGGCTTATGTGTCAATTTTTTTTAAGCAGATATCCTTAAATGCTTGCCTTCATATCCGGCGGTAAACCAGGTACATGCGACATAGTCATGTCTCGTGTGCTTTATTTTTTATTACACTTTCATGTTTTATAATCAAGTTTGAAAAAAAAACTAAATCAAGATTCACTTTTAATATTACTTACCTTGTTTTTTCTAAGACAGACATTAAAACAGGTATATGGAAAAAAAACATTAATGAATGCTGCGTTTGAAGTTATAATATCGAAAGGAAATTATAATATTACAGAAAGTTGACTATGCTTGCTGATGGTATATTAATGCATGTTGAAACAAATAGCTTGAGTTTATAATTAAATTATAGTTATAAAATTAAAATTAGTATGCGAGTGCAGAATCAAAGTACCTACTGAAGAAGATTAAACTTGTAACAAGTAGTTTTTTTTATTGTTTAAAAAAAAAATTACATGTTATTACAACATTACACAACACACAATTATAATATTCTCTTCAGTTCTTGTTTCTTGAAAAGGTTGAAATTGTATATTTTTTCTTGTGTAACTTTTTTCATGACCTTGAAGTGTTTTTATTGAGCAAAATAAATTATCAGTAAAATTTATCATAAAAAACATTGATTTTAAAGGTTTGGTATTTACTTTGATGCTTAGGAATTATAGTGAAAAATTTAAGGTCTATTTTTATATTTTTGCAGAAATTGCGTCCACAGGCTGAATTTATTTTTAAAAAATTGCATAACTTTCTTGTTATTTTTTAACTATAGAAAGAGATAAATATACTACCCGAATATTTAATCGGTACGTTCAGTCAAAAGACATAGGGGACTTGATAGCAATGCAAGTTTCTAGTTTCTGATTGGTCAGCTGTCAAAAATATGCACTCCAATCTAGGCAAATTTTATTGGAAAATGACTGGAATAAGTCTAGCAATATCTATCTACATTTCAAGCCAAATTAAATAAATTTGGTGGTACAAACAATAATTTTAGAATAAAAACTACTTTACACTAATTTCTATTTAACTTTAAAAATTTACTTTCGCAAAAATAAAAACAAACAATACCCACTCATTGAACGCACCTAAAAATGCATTCATTCCAACACACAAAAAAAAGACTCATTGCTCATCATCTTGCTTTTTTTCAATTTTAAGCATAAAAGATCTTTACCGTAAACAAAAAAAAGAAAAATACTATATAGCCTCTTACTCAATATGCCTACACAATTAAAAAATTAGGAATCATTCAATTTAAGTATTTTAATAGTTTCCTCAGAAATTGTTATCCAAATATTTTAACTGCATGTATTTTTCTTTTAATAGACCCAACGTTTTGTTTATTTCCTTTTTTTGTTTTGTCTGCAAAGACAACCTCATGTACAATTAGATTTCGACAGCAAATTATTTTCACCAACAATTTGTCTGCACCTTAAAGTCTTTGTTTTTTTCTGTCGGCGACGGGTGTATACAAAATGCACAATCATCTTTTGCTACGTAATAATGATGGATGACGAATAATTTAAAAATGTGTGAAAAATAATTGGTATTTTCCATTTGGTGAGAAAACATTGTCATCACAAGTTGTTAAGTGTATTATTAATGATGATGTTTATATTCAATTTTTTTTTTTTAATTTGTGAGCCTGCTCTTTGACATCAGGAAAACGTATCGTTTATATACAATGTTAACATGGGAAACTATGAATTATATACAAGATTAATTTTAAATAAAATATTGGCCTATTCTTTTATTTCTCAAAACTACAAATTTCTACGAATTTTAATATAATTAAATTTTTTATACGAACTTTGAAATAAATTTGGGAAGTAAAAGAACAGAGCTAATATTGTACATTTCATAGAAGGCTTTATAAGGTTCGTTTGTGTATTTTTCTGGACTAAACTTTGCAATGTGTCAAATTTTGAAGAGTTGGAGCCTAATTACATGAATTATTTTTTCATTTGTTTCTTCTTTCGTCAATTTGACAGACATGGTGAGACGTGTAAAAAAGTAGATGAATTCCCCTTAAATTTCTACACCTCTCACCCGAACTGTCAAAAAGACGAAAGACTAAACAACCGAAAAAAAGAATCGTGTAATCAGGCTCTTGTTATGAAATTCTCTCAAGGAGAAGTCATATTCTCCAAAATTACACGAACACTTTGAACCAAAAATGTCTGCAAATTTGTAAACGTCAACAAAAAGTAAATAAAATAGCCTCCATCCATAGACAAAAGTAAACAAGCAGCCATTTTGTATTTGTATGTTGTTCTTTGACTTCATTTATCAATTGATAATTGACAAATGTAATAAGGCTTGTATATATAAACCAGTTTATTTTGACCAGCGATTTTCTTATTTCAGAGCCGTCTAAAAAGCAAATTTTAAGGACTGGAAGCTCTTCGAAATATGCCTCTCTTTCGGGGATGATGTCCTTGTTTGACTCAACTGTCCATCAAATAAGTAATTTTTCATATGTGGAGTGTGGAGATAGGAAGAAACCACTAACTAAATTCAGTTAGTATGAGGTAAGATGGCCTGGAATAATTCGAACGTTATGAATTGTATAATTTCACAATTAATGCAAAAGCACAAATAAGCGCCCATTGTTTTGTTTTCTTTGGTGGGGGCATAATTTTGTCCACGTATCCTTCCGAAAAAAAATTAGTTTGTTGATTGCTTATAGCTACCCTCCTGGTGAAATTACAAGTTTTTGCCAAGATTATTATACTACTCTTTTACCGAGCACTAAACTGAGAGGATAAGTAGATTTGCCTAAATCTTCTTCAAATCCCGAAGATTTACCATTAAAATTTATTTCCTAAATCTCGAAGATTTGAAAGAAATCTTGTTAAATCTTCATAGCTCCAATAGTTTTAGAACTCGAACTGACCTATATTTTCTCGCACTGAATACATTGATTGGAAAGTCCCTTTTTTCTTCTTTCGACATACATGACACTTTCTGTATCACTCAACTTCCTAAGAGAAAATGAAATAACGGTGGAAACACCAAATAAATTTATTTAATATAAACCTTCGGTGAAAACAAAGTATAAAGACTTACCAAATAAAGTCCTGCGCAGACCTAAGCGATTGCGGTGGCGATCACGATAGCCTTTATCGCGCGATAAAGGTACCCAGCTCACATCAATGTGATATTACGATACATTTAACAACTTGTAAAAGAACACAAAAAAAAGTGAGAACAAACAGTAGCAGATAAATCTGGACACAATAAATCAATTTAAGACGGCAATTTCATCCCAAGTTATATGCTTTTTTATGTTTTATATTCTGTGGTATTTAAGCGAGCTTGAAGCTCAATTAGGCCCTTTGTATACCTGCATCGAGTTGAAATGAGCTTGAACTGACTCGACTGCACTTCAGGAGAGGAGTGGAGTCGAGTCGAAATTTGTGCTAAAAAACCTGGGTTGAGGAGTTAACTTGAGAAACACCATATGTCATCTCGACACCATTTCAATTCAACTCAATATCGAGCTCTCAAATCTGTGAAGGAAAAACCTGGGTCGAAAATCCGACCCAAATCCAACTCGAGCTCTCGGTCCTGAATATAAACGTAGTAATAATTTGAACTTTCCCTAACTTTGTCAATAAGAATTTCCGTTATAAATTATTGTTCATTTTGAACTTTTCCACAAAACTATTCAAATATCGTGCGATTTGGCGATCAAATAGTGCTTGCTGCGTTCAGAAAAAGTCGCTTACTTGGACGCAGCAGTGGAATGTAATCGTAATCCAAATATAGCATATATGTGTGCTTTCCTATTGTTTCAAGGCTGTTTCACAATGCGACGAGAAAACGAGACGTCAGCGTGACGAGAAACGCTTTCATCTTTTTCTCGTTATAACATCGTTCCTCAATTCACAATGCAGCGAGTTAGTCACAGAGACAGCGTAGAATTATTCGTGTTTGTCAGTGAATTTGGGAAATAAAATACAAAATTTGAAAAAAAAAGAAAATGAAAATGTTAAAAAAAATGCTTTTAGTACTTTTGGGAGTGTTTATTTACAAAAGAGCAAAAGGCAAAAAAACCAAAAGTGAGCAGAAGAAGACGGTGGGAATGTTAATGAAGACAAAACTAATTAGTCGCAAAATAAAAACACATATTTGCTCGCCATTTTCGGTATTTTATTTATGTATCTACACAATTAATAAATATGAATACAAATACAGATACGCTCGGTGTCCTCTTCTCAATTGTCAAAATGAAAATCGTCGTCTCGTCGCGTCTTTTTTTCAATTTTTCGAAATCATGGCGTGACGGGACGACTCTGGTATATTCTCATTGCTTGAAATTGGTTTGACAGCTACGACGAGCTCTCGTCACGTTCACGTCTCGTTTCCTCGTCGCATTGTGAAACAGCCTTCACATGTGCGACATCTACATTGTAAACGCAATCGCCATCGCTTTCGTTTGCGCATAGCTTAAATCTAGTACAATCCATAGTAGATAGTAAAATCGAACGTACCCGCCACCATATTAGGCTGAATGCATTCATTGGAAAGTGGATTTTTTATCGTTTGACAAATGAAACTTCGTATCTCGCTTCATCTTCAAATGAATTGAATTGAATGAAATTCAAATTGCATTTTGAAATAGTCAAAGTATAAATCGAATTGTGGAAGTTTTAATATCTCTACTTATATAGATTAATTGGGATTTATTAAATTCCCTGCGCAAGCATAACGGCTAGCATTAGCGTGATTAGAAATTTTTGGAATGTTCTGGACCTTCTGGATATAAGGTATGTACAAACTTTTCTTTAGAAAAGGATTTACAAAATGTTATTCAATTAATTTTAACTCGACGTAGATTCATATTTTTATTTGTAGCTTTTGTATTGATCTTTTTAATTCCGCATTTACCGGAATTTTAGCAGACAAATTAAAAGAATGTTTCCTTTAAAAAAGTAACAAGTGTTGCGGTTTTAATAGAATGCAAAAAATAAGTAGGTAGAACCAGTGAATATAAAAATGTTTTCCCACTTGGAACAGTTCAAATTTACTAGACCGGAAAATCAGACTTATTTCAAGATGGAATAAAAAGGCATCACCACAATGCCAATTGTAATTGTTGCCATATATTTCAATGGTGCACCACAAGGCACAAGGTGAAAGTACACTTGTGACTTTGTCGACAGACTGAACGCATTCAGATAAAAATCTTAAAAAAAAAAAAAATAAAGAATAAAGTCTCTTCATGACGATGACACCGCTGAATCTGCTTGCTTGGAGAGACAATTAGCCAGTTCAGGTTTCTCAAGCTCACTGAGATCTCAGAGATCTCAGAGATCTCAGCAATCTCAGAAATCTGAACGTAATTCCTCAGTGAGATTCCTCACTTTTGCTGTCAAAAAACTGAGACTGATATTTTTTGGATTCGCTTGCTCAATTATTTTTTGTCGCAGTTGATTAATTAATAAAAAAGAGATGGAAATTGTTTTTGACTTCTAGTGGAGAAATTTTGTTCAGGTTTCTCTTTCTGCTCAGTGGAGCTGACGGAGCTTGCTCAATGAGATCTCAGTGAGATCTTAGAAACGTGAACTGGCTAAATCTGATTTCCGTCAACAACATTGTGTCAATCATGTGGAAAATGGAAAAAAAAAGAAAGAAAAAGCGAAATTCCTTTTTTGTTGCCATCAGTTTTATAATGAATGGCTTGAACTTAAAGAACAGGGACAATTTCTTAATGAAAACTTTGGTGGCCCGATTTTTGATGAGATGTTGGTATGGACTGGACTATAGAATGGAACATCCGTGATAGGTACTCCATCTTGCTTCATTTAGGGTTGCCAGGTTAAAAAAAAACAAGGATACATTTAAAAAAAAAAATCTGTTAGACCTGATGTCCTGATTATGTTCAAGTATTTTTAAGAAGGAATCACTGACTAGCACCAGGAAAGGTATTATGGCAGTAAAATCTCCTTCGATTAGACTAAAAAGTTTTCATTCAAAAATAAAACCTCACAACGAAGATTAAAGACCTCACACGATAAACTAATAACGACATTCGATAAAGAGGTTAAATAGGTTTAATTAACTTAAGACCTCATCGAAGTATTAAACTTGTGCATTATATAATCAACACCCATTCGACTATAACCTTCATGTTCACGTGCTGCCACTCATTAACGATCACGCATTGCCAATTACCCACGTTCATTGCGTTTAAAAGATATTGTATAATATCTTAACCCCACATAGTCGCTAAATGGACTTTAACACCTTCAATAAAGAAGCGCGTACATACTCCCCCCATCCGACCCCTCTCGTGCCTTCGTCCATCTAAATGTCTTTGGAATCAATGAACCACAGAGACACCAAACACAGAGGAACTCACACTAAATGCCCATTTAGTTCCCCCATCATAAATGTCGACGACTTTATGCCAATTTAATGCTTCTCCAGCTATGGCATTCGCACTGTGTGGTGTTGTAAAGCTATAGCCAAAGCACTGCCATGCAATGCTATTCCATTCCATGCCATACGATGGCCTCCTCATCTTCTCTTCTCATTGTCGGAAATCGTTTTCGGTTATTGGTGTCGCATTTTACAGCGATTTCCTTAAAATCCCCACAAAACATGAAAACTCTATCTGCGCGCCTCCATGCAAACAGAGTCGGGTGCTGCATGCGTAATCATGGGAACCTATCTAACTTTGAGCTTCACTATATAGTAGTCACCATTATTGCATTGGCTGATGGCCGACCTTAGCATTGTATAGCGAACTTGGAGTGTCTTGGCATCAGAGACTTTACGTTTCTATTAAGCAAATAAGTTTTTACGATAATTAGATGCGGATAGACATTTTCGCGATCTCATTGTGGAAAAAGAATAAGCGACGACGAAGACGACTTTCTTTTTCGGTTAAACGTTTTTACAACACAAGGAAGTCGGTGAGGGTTTTGAAGCCAATGAAGATGATATTGTGCCCATCAGACCTAAAAACACTGCAACAGAGGGATCTATCTGAGAAAGAGAGATAGAAGATAGAGACCTCCCCTTGCATTAATTGTGATTTTATCTATTCAAATTGATATTCCTCTTGTCTCTGTTTTGATGTTAAAATGGAAAACAATGGCCATATCATGCATGCGATGATGAGAATGATGATCATCATCATGGCATAATATGAATTTGACCATAAAGCCATAGAATCTTTTGCACTTGACTTCTATTTTGGCTTGATAATAATAATAATAATATGATGTTGATTCTTTTGAGCACATAACATTGAGGAAAAGGGTCTTGAGAATTTGTTCTGGTTATAAAAACCAATTGCTTTGCGGAAGTCTACAAGGATATTTTTTTTTGTTGGAACTTCTTTTCAATGTTCTTGGGTGGTCTTTTGGTTGATTGCCTGGGTCCTTCTTTTGTGAGCCGAATTGAGACACTTGAGTTTTTGTTTTAAAATTGTGTAAAGCGCTATTGGCTTGCAAACGATCAAACATGGTGATTTTTTTTTAAATTAAAGGTAGTTATAATGTAAAAGATGGCTTTATTGAAAAATTCTTTCCGTCAAATTATCGTAAGCGACAAAAATAAAAAGTATCGTAAGCGACATTTTGTTTTTTGTTTGCTCAGCAACGAAACCAATTAGGCCAAATTTTAGCATTGAATATAATTAAAAATACTGTTATGGACAGATGACAAAAGGTCCTGTTGCTTTTGATGCACAGGATAAAATGAAATACTTAATTATATTTATGTGACAATATGAAAATGTCGCTTACGATAATTTGGCGGAAAGGGGTCGATATGTAAGTACCTATATGACCGATGAAATGATGCCACCCTTAGCCTTAGCTATAAGTACGTCTATGAGAAATAAATTATTATAATTATTATTTAATTCTCTTCCTTTGCAGTTTTTTTTTGCTGTAAACATTTTGCAGAAGAAATAATCAGGCACCAAAATGGGTCAGAACTAAACCACTCGACCAATTAATTTTTTAATTCTTTCTTGAACCTAATTAAGCCTTTTCCCTTTAAATCTCGTATTTGTTTTTTTTTTTTTTTGTTAAAAACTATCTTTGTTTTGATAATTAAAATCAAGTAGGTAAATAGAACCTCAACGAACATAAAGAAAGGAAAAGCCAATTAGACAAGACAAAACAAAAGAAAAAAAAGAATACCAATGACATTTCTTAATGTTTGTTGTGTTTTCTTGTACTTGAAAAAAAAAAAAGAAAACAATTAGTGATGGTGCGTCCTCATGCGCAAGATCAGAGAAAGTCACTTTGATATTTTCGGAATTTCAGTTTTGCTCTGGGAAAATGTCATTCTGTCGGTCTTGATCTTGATCTTAACTTGCCTAGACTTTGAGACGCCTATATGTATAGGATGCAAAAAAATCTAGACCAACATAATTGACCGTAATTGCTTGCTTAGGCTAAAGGGTGTCTTTCTTGTTTTTCATTTACTTTTTAATTTTTTTTTTTTTTTTTAATTGAAGAAGTAAAGGTAATTAAAAGATTTTGTTAGTTTTTGTTGATGGAGATTGTTGTTTTGATAATATTAAAGTTGTTTTTTTTTAATTTTGTTCGTGTAGATACTAACATGCAAAAGCTTCCGGTGGATGAACTTAGAAATATAGAGACATTGTCTTCTACTGATTCCTTTTTTGATGATGTTTTATCTCAAGTCTCGGCTATGATTCACAATTTTACTACACATTTCGCAAATATATTGTGAAGATAATTAAAATGTTTGATGTAGATTCACTTTCATTTCATTTTGTAGGTCAAAATATCTTAAAAAAAAAAAAAAAAAAAAACGGGATTACTTCAGTAGTTGATGTAGGTCATCAAAAATTAAGTCATCTCTGAATTATATTTATTCAACTTAACATAAAGAAACATAAAGTAGAATAGGAAGGCCTGCCATTAAAAAAATTAATAAGTGCTGCCCCTAAAGAAGAAGGTCTAACGCCAGCATCCGATAGCAAAAGCAACTCATGATTCAAAATAACCAATCTGTTTTAATTACTATACTTGTCTTATAGTTTTGGTAATTTGAAACTGTTGTAGCTTTATACCCCCAAAGACAATCCAATTGCTTATTGTGAATGCTTCACCATGTCCCCTGAATTAAATCACAATGGGTGTGTCTTTTTATCTTCCAAACATGCTGCAATTATGATTGACCTACAAACTCCAAATTATGATGACAAAATAAACAAAAAACTAGATCTCGTACTTTAATAAATGCCTCAGAAACTCGCACTCGAAAATAAAAAAAAAACATTTTTTATTTTATGAAATAGCATATTATTCACCATAGAGTAGGTATCTATATGACATCTTCACAATGTGACCCACTTTCATTTGTGACAAAAAAACTATATCTCACATTCACAATCATTATAAATAAAAAACGAAAAATCATAAATTTCCGATAATCACCACTTGTATATGCAAATAAAGTTTCTGTCACTTATGTCATCGCATGCAATCGAGCGTGACACATTGATGTAGATATATTTATGTATAATTGTATAGTTAGGGTACTCGTATTCCAAGGTGATAATCCATAACAAATTTACCTGTCATGATCATCATCATTTAATCATCAAGAGTGTGAACTATTCACAATTACACGCACATATCAATTTGCTGTCAATAATAATAATAATTCATCAATCAAGTGATGCCAAATCAACAAAATGATATACATAATAATTAATAGCTGTTAACCTATATTCTTATTGATTTATTTTGTTTTATCGACATATTTCATGATTGGAGGTTGAGAGTTAGTGGAAAAATTTACGTTTCCTCTATTATCCAATCAATCGTTCATTATTCTGATGAAACTAACTTACTTAATCTGGTCTTACAAATATTACACGTTGTAGGTATCTAATAAAAGAAAAGAAAATCATTAATTTTCCAATTGCAAAAAAACGTAGGTATCTATAAAATAAAACGGAATCGTTTCACCCTAATCGATGCCCTATATAACCAATGGAGCGTGGAAAGAACTTTCTTCCACCATTATGCCACCGAGCGCACGGCGGCGGCCGGTACATCGCACCGCACCGCACCGCACACAACCGCTTACTAATCTTTTTAAATTAGATTTCCTGTTAACTGTTGTATGTACTAGGTACACCCAGTCCCCTAAAGATACACCTTGTTGTAAACCAATCCCATCGCATCGACACGTCCAAATCAAATTCATGACCGGCCATATAGAATGAACATACCTAAAGCTAGCCTAAGCTATTGATAGTAGGTATAGAATTTTCTTAACAAAGTCTCTTTGAGACAAGAAGATAGAGAGAGAGAGAGAGAGAGATAGAAAAAAAAAATAGCAAGAATTTTATAATTCTAAGCCGCACAAAACTGGGCACATTAGTGTGCCCAGTGAATAATTAGAGATCCATTGAGTAGAGCCGACCGAAAATCACCGCTTGAATCGCGCACATCCAGCAGCCTCTTTACCATCAAAGTATCAAAAGAGCATCCGCACTATGGGCAAAGACCAAAGTCAAGGTGAAGATTTCTGGTGCAGATAGACCAATAGCCAATAATTGTAGAAGCATTTCCTTGCTTACACTGAGAGAAATATTTTCTTACAATCGATTTGGTTGAATTGAAGAATGTAAGAATTGAAGATTTAAGCTTCTAAAGCAGGGCGCTCACTGAAGTGGAGACGAAGTGGAGTGGTAGTGGAGTAGCGAGTGGCAGTGGAACAGTGAACATTTGAGGTAGCAAACTACATATGGTGCCACTCATACTTAAGTCAATAATCACAAGCATCTTCTAGAATTTAAAAAAAAAATCTACTTCGTCACCACTCGCTTGCCACTTAAAAATTAAACATGTTCTAGATAAGTGGCACCAGACTGGCACCACACCACCTTCAAAATATCTTGCCACCGCCACTCCACTTTGATGAGCGCGTCTTCATTTGTTTACATAGATTTTATTAATTCCACATGCCACTTAGTCACCACTCTACTACCACTCCACTTCGTCACCACCTCAGTGAGTGCCCTGCTTAATTCTTGTAAACATATGTCGAATTCCTTTTAACAAAAAATTCGATTTGTTTAGAAGAAAAAATCGATTTTTCTGGACAAATTCCTTGTATTGAAAGAAAAAAAAATCGATGTTGTTTAGAAAAAAAATTGAATTTTTCGCCAAAAGGAATTCGACAATAGTAGCACTCGACTTTGCAATCGAAAACAAACTTAGAAAAAAGGTTTTTCCAAAGTTTAATATTTTCCAAACTTAATTTGATCAAGCTCATTTCTTTATACATAGCTGGATTGAAATCAATTGAAAAACAATCTCGTAAATTTAAATTTACCTTCCACTTGTATTTTTTTCTAAAACAAAACATGTAAATTGATTGACAATTCTCAAATTGTTTGCCATTTTCTTTCAGATTTTTCTACATATTTTTGCCATAAATTGTGAATTTAAAAATGTGACAAATGAAATGGATTTGTGGAAGATGTTTTCCTTTCTTTGGATATGACAAACGAGTGAGTTTTAAAATATATATAATTTAATTGCAATTGACATTTTTTTTTACTTTTTTTTTTCAGATTATGTTTGCTTTTGGCTTCATATTGGAAATTCAAAATGATTGAAAATTTGTGCAACGTATTCATTTTTGATAAAATATTAGGTGAGTGCTAGATTTAAATGAATTTTAGTTGTAAGCTTATATTTAATAAGGTGAATTCATAAAAAATAGGGTGTTCTGTTTCACTTTTCACTTAGCACAGTTGGACTTTCTTTAAAACGAATACAATTTTTAGGATATAAAACCATCTAATCCTCTATGACCAAAGCTGATAATAAAATCTAGCAGAACATAATTAAATAAGGTCCTGTATAATTAATAAGGGTCCTGTGTTTCTTTTTTCACTTTGTACACTTCGACACTTTCTATGAAAAAAAAAACATAATTTTTTCTGGGTGTAGACCCATCCGATTCTTCACCACGAAAAAAAGCTAAAGGATGATAAATCCAGCCAAGAACATAAGTAGAACTCCCTCCTGTGTGTGATTATCATGTCGAATCGGCACGAGATCGCTCGACAAAAGCTATTGCACTTGAGATGGTTTCTTTTGCTAAATCGAATACGGATTCCAATTCATTCGACTTGGCTTCTCCATTGTATGTACATTCTATACTATATTGGGTCATCTATAGCAGCATCATAAGCAATATAGGAACTAGGCTCTACTAGCTAGCAACAGGGTGGGTCTTCTCATAGTTTCCTTACATTACGATCGAGGCATAGAACATCGTTGAATGAAATCTGGAGCAGTGGCCGAACCTTAATGGATATCTTTTGGTTTATTGCTGTTTCTTTGGGTTTTTTTTTTGTTTTTTTTTTTTGTATTATTATTTGTCTGTTGTTTAAGGTTTATTTTGGCCAGCGGGCAATATAAGTATTAAAGTGCCATGCAAAAAAGAGCTCATGGAATCTGAATCAACTAGATTTACCTACAACAAGTCGAATTCAATTGGAAGGCGTAACGGAGAACATTCAATTATCGACATCTTCGAATTATTTTTTTTTTTTTTTGTGAGAACGTTTTGAGCAGGGAGCTATGTAGGGGGTAAGGAATTTATTTTTATTTCGTTTTAATGTTTTTTTTTGTTTGTTGTTGTTTTGATTTCGGGAGGGTATCCAATTTATAGAAAATAAAACGGTACCTATGTGACTAAAGAGAGTTACTTGTGGGAAGGGTATACATACTTTGCATGGTGGATTTATGTTAAAATGTAAAAGTGGGATGTGAGAAAAATTTACTTACGGTAGAATTGCTTAAGATTTATTTCAAGTGATAAGATGTCTTTCTTAACTCCAACTTACCTGAAAAGATAAAAGAAAAAGACAAAACTAAATTAGATCGTGAGTCTGAGAAGGTATTTAAAAGGTTAAATTGATAAGAATAAAATTGTTTGTATAATTAGGTACATATGCGGGACCTAATTTAGATTGTCTTGAATCTGGAAACACATTCAAAATAGGTCGAAGATAGTTCCAACACAAGAAGAGGAATAACAAAAATAAAAGAAAAATATTTTTGTTGTTGTTTAGTGGACTATATTGAATTAAATTCAATTGGAAGATTTTATGCGACCTTTAGTCCAAATGCGTTTCGCCCAGGTGCAAGAATATAACCATGTTCCCCTAGAATAATACAATTTGCAGTGTGTATGCGCTGTAGATTTTATTAAGAGTCGGTAGCCATCGACCAAAATATTGCGTCTTA
The DNA here is from genome assembly GCA_947049315.1 of Epistrophella euchroma. Taxonomy (NCBI): domain Eukaryota; kingdom Metazoa; phylum Arthropoda; class Insecta; order Diptera; family Syrphidae; genus Epistrophella; species Epistrophella euchroma. The sequence continues at coordinate 61,215,864 of OX346248.1, forward strand.
GAAAGGTACGACAGCATCTAACTGATGAGCCCAACTGTCGTGCCTGGGCGAAACGCATTTGGACTAAAGGTCGCATAAAATCTTCCAAGTTCCAACACAAGGTTGTTGATGTTTTATTTAAAAGAAATATGTCAAAATACATGCATACAAAGATAGATTTATTTATTTCCACAAAAGTAAACAAGTTTCGTGTATTGGTACAGATCACTACTTACCATTCTATTAAATTTTCTTTTTTTAAACAAATTACAAAGAAATTGAAAAATTTCAAGCTTTTGAATTTTTTTTTTTTCAGATTCCTTAAAGTCTTGTAAAAAACTCCACCAATATTTCTAAATTTTTTTAATCTTATCGTGATCTTGTATCACATACTGTGTTTCCAATTTATGTTTCGCGTGCCATGCCAGCCCACATTTTAAGGAATTTTATTCGTAGGAAACTTTCCTAGTTTTTTTTTTTTTTTTTTTTTTTTTTAATTCACAAGAATATTTTTTATTTAAATAAAATTTGCACACAAATTGCTTGTACCTTATCCCCTTTCATTTCTCAAGACCTCTATAATAACCAGGGATAAAGATTCAATTCCTGATCAGATAAGACCAACCACAGTGGCGTGGCGCTTATTGTTACATTCAATTTGAATTAAATTGCAACAACTTATGCAACAGCAGCAACAAGAACAATAATGTTGAGCTAAAGAATAAAATATAAAGATGCTAAACAAGCTAAGTACAGGTTACCCCAAAACGGGCACCTAATAACTTAAATTCATTTATTGACCAAACCCAAGAGTCAATAATAATAATAATAATAATGACGATGATGATGAAGATGGGACGAGTAAGACCAAAACTATGCATATAGAGGACCCAAAGATACCCATGCTCTATAGGAAAATTGGTATTTCATGCTTCGAGACTTTAAGGAGAGCTAATGGAATAATCGTATATAACAAAATTATACAAGCTCTGGTTTTATTCTAACCATACGGATCTCGTGCTGCATATTATTTATTAGCCTGGCTTAAGAAAAACTATTTCCGGTTCTCAGATGAGGCAATGCTAGAATTCGAGAGAAGGTTAATGGGTGCTATATGTGTGATAATTTCTACTCGTGGCTTAAGTCTTCCTGTTTAAAGTTTATAGTTGTTGTTGTTTTTTTTAAGAATCAGAACTGGTATAGATTGCACAATATAATATTGAAGAGGTTGGTTAGATTTTGCTGCCAACGGCAGCGGTGCGACGGCCAGCGGCGGCGCAACGTTGATCTGGAGCTGGATGATCTTGAGATAAAATCTCTCTAGAGCTAACGCTGTATATATTTATGTTTATATCAGTTAATTGAGTTGAGGTTGAGTTTGGAGCACATTCAGCCTGTGCAGCGTATGGCTGATATGAAGGATAGGGAAGACGTGCAGTGCATTTGGAAATCTATTTCCTTAAATAGGTGGGGCTATTGAATTGGATATGTAATGGATTCGAATAGAGTGTGGATATCCAGAAACAAAAAAAAAAAAAACAAATGCATGCAACATGTGGGATTTGGAAGTTGAAAACCACAAGACATGCTGTTCTGCAACTGGAAAATAAGTTTTATGCATTATTTTTTGTTATGACGTTGGCCCACCTAGGTAATTAGAATTTTTTGTTAATAAATTTTTGTCTTGTATAAAGATTAATCAGTGTTATCTCTAAGGGTAAATCTTTTGTGTTACTTAAAACGTATTCCTCCCTAAGTTTTTGGTATTCATGGCTGATGATGATGATAATAGGTACTCCTTAATGGTTAAGAAAGAACAAAATTTAATATATGTACCTAATTCCATAATATCTTACAGTTCATTTATTTAATTTTTCTGGCCATAAGGAATTATTTGAGCTAGTGTGGTAAAATTTCTTAGAAAAAGCCATCGTGAAATTATTTTCAGCTTTACATTTCACATCTTCTATTTTCAAAACATTTATTGTGAATTTTCAAACCTGCCCAAAATTCCTCATTGGTTAATGAGAATCGGGATATAAAAAAAGCATTCCACATTTTGAATAAATTGTCGGTATATACAAAAAAACTACCCTCTTTTACTGCATTTTTTGAATTTTTTTCCATATTTAAGAGACTTTTTCTATTCAAGTGACGCAAAAAAAAAAAAACAATGTTTATAATAAAGTAATTAGAAAAATGGTAAAAAATAACCGAATGGTATTTTTCTAAATTATTCTCCTCATGCAGTTATATTCGAAATTGATCCCTCTTAAAAGAACTAAAACAAAAAGGCGGATTTTTAAATTTGCCAAAGCGCAATACGCTCTGGAGAGTAAATTAATGTTTGTTTCTATTCAAGTGAAGCGTGATGTATTACAAAATATGGAAATTTTTCCAACAAGTAGTTAAATCCTGTATTAAAAAAGGTACATTTACTATAACTTTCCGAGCCAATTATTATGAGGGGAAATTCGAGTCAAATAAACTCACAGATAATAGAAGGTATGTGTAAAATTTACAAATTTACATTCCATAGCTTCCATTATGGAAGAAAATAAATTGATGAAAAAGTTTTAACCTGGGTCCACGCTTCCCCAGTTATTTTTTATGTGTCCACATACCCATTAATGGAATACAATTTCAATTAAAAATTATGTAACAAATGTAGGTAAGGTATTGGTTTTAATTTTTCGATATAATTTAGATAATCGACTTAATTTATTTGCCATTTTGGACTTTTTTACATTTCATCAGTTTTTTTCATTGTTTCAACGTCCTCAAAATCGAATACAATACCCATGAAAAATTGTGGAATCTATTTCATTTTCTTCTCAGAAGAGCTGAATTACTATTAATATAGCTAATGTATCTATTTATTAAGTAATTTCAAAGTGTAGATTTTGAAGCAAAAATTAAAAACACCATAGACTATATGAAAATAAACCTAGATTGTATACCTAAACATAATATCTGAAAACAAATCTATTCGCGTAATCATAATCGTCTAACAATTAGTTTTGATTCATTGTTCATTTTTCACAAAAATATTTAAAAAAAAAAAAAACTTAAACTACTTAACTACTTACTTTCACTTCCTGAGAAAATGATATTCATATCATAACGATGAGATATTTTTAATTGTTTTGCCTTACCCTCAATAACAAAGCTGAGAAGCTATAGAAAATCTGTTCCTCATAATTCGGGTAACTATTAATTAATAAAATAAAGATAAATATACCTGATGCTCCTATATAAAGGTGTGAGGTGTAATATTAATAGGAAATTTAATTTACTCATTAAAAAGCCTTTATCCCTGTTCATTTTTTTCCAAAGACAGTAACGGATTGATTGAGGCTTTGAGAGGCCCTGACAATATAAAAATATTTGGATTCCAGATTGTGACACGAGAGAAAAAAACTGATAAGCAACTCTTAAAGTTTTGATCTTATTTTTAAGAAACAAATACTTTTGCATAAACATTTTGTAAATACAATTTTCGTATCTATCTTTTAATCTAAATTTATCTTCAAGTGAAAATGACAATTTCATTCATAACTGACATTGATATGTGTAAAATTACATTCCACACCTTATATTTCCAAGTGAATACATTTTTTCTCGTGTAAAATGTCACATTGTCTTCAAAATTTTAAATTTTTTAATTGTTTCCCACTGATTTCAAATTTTCAACAACAACAACAACAACAAAGTGTGTCAAGAAATTCTGGAATGTGGGTCTTGCTAATTTTTTACTTCACAATAAAGTGCTTTGCATATGAGACACGACCTGCGAACAGCGAATTGCAAATGGTAGCGTATTTTGACATTTCGTTCACATGAGTGTGGTTGCTGACAATTGCGAATTGTCATCAAACATAAGCAAGAAAAATGAGAGTTTGAGGTTAAATTCGAGCGAATTTTCTATTCGCTAGTTTGTGGAATGCGTCCTGCTGTTGTAGATTGCGAAAATTGACGTTTGACAATTCCCAGAAGATAAGTTGTTAGTTGCGTAAATAATATTAAAATTACAAAAAGTTCTAATTTAAACTAATTTTACACTGTGTTCTCTATTTAAATTATTTGTCGATTGTTTCATTTATTCACTTCGTCCAAAAGTACAAAAAAAAGAAAAATTCTATAAGCAGTAGAATTTGCTTTTAAAATGTTTATTCGAATTCGCAGGTTGCAGCTCATGTGTAAAGTACTTAAGTAGGTACTTTAAGAGAAATCTATAGTTTAATACAAGAAATAAAGGATCTTTTGTGCCTTTTAGAAAAAATCTATTTATTTCGTTTATATCTTAATCCGGGCCTGGATAAAAGATAAAACATAGACCCATCCCCATTTAGTACTTACAACATTCCGCTTTATTTTCATCTTAAATCATTTTGAATGCATTTTGAATTGAAATATGGCAAAACATTTCTTGCAATGAAAAGATTAAACATTATCTCAAGTTTTCCAACAAAAGTCCATTTAAAATAAAATCTTTGGCCCCCCATTAGCTTCGCTCTGGATGAATGGCAAAACATTTTGTTACAATTTGGTAACATTACTTAATCAATGTTTTTTTTTTTTTGTATGCTTGTTTGTTTGGATAAAATATAAAAAAAAATTAAGGTGCATTTTATAATATTAGAGAAGAGATGTAAGATTTAATTAATGAGCTAGAAGAATTTTCAAAGACTAATTTTATAAGACTTGTTAAAATGGCTTAAAAGTATGTAGGTGCAACATTTACGTTTTTTTGTTTTGTTTTTTATTTCGAAGGTTCTTGTTTCGCAATTCAATCGTGTTGCAAATAATTTTTTTTCATAGTTTTTATGTTGGCTATGTCATCGTTTGGAAAAATCATCATTTCGCTTAGGTGTTTCATATTTAAATTTTATTTTGCATTTTATTAGTTCGCATTGCCTTTAATGGCTAATTCATTTAGAGGTACTAATCGTAAACAGGGATTAATGACAGATACCTACTTCCATAGTCGTGTCTCGCTCTCGTGTCAAACTGTCTTTGTAATTTTGTTCAGTACTTATTTGATATTTCATTACACGCCGACAACTACAGGGCATTCAGATTTTCCACTGGGCAAATTATGTCATGTCGTTTGCTAAATTTATGAAATTTAATTTGCAATCAACCTACTTAAGAGAGAACAGCTTGACGTCTACGCTTCTATTTGGCACTACCTTAAATTTCACGTCAACTCGTCAACTCACATGTAAAGGTAAAAAGCAGCACATGCGTCATTCCAATTGGAAGTAGACGTCAAATTATTTCTTCATTCATTTCTTCGTAGATGGTAAGAAAAAAATGCTGAAATGAATTGTATTTCCTGTGGAAGCCCAGGGTTATTTTCTCAAGCTCAGTAAGCTAAACTTGCAAGTACGAGGACTTTTTAAAATTTTAAGCTTTTACTGACTGAACTTAATGATGCTTCTGTACCTTCCAACTTTGACAGCACGACGGTGTTCACATTGGACTTACTCCTCGGATTTATTTTGACGTCTATGTACTTTTTTTCGTTCCTACTCGAGAATGAGATGGGCAAGTGAGGCAGGATTTTTTAATTTTTTTTAAAAATTTGTGGATATTTTTTGACGTTTCCTTTTGTGACATTTATTTTCTCAGTATTTAGTTTTTATTTGGAACTTAAATACTACAGAATCAAAGTTTTTTCAATTGGAAAACAATTTATTTAGTGAATTATCATTGAAAAAATTTTAATTATTTCTCCGACGAGCAAAGATTTGTGTTTTTTTTTTTAATGACTTCTGAACGTCAGAGTGAATCGGTTGTGTTCACATTACTTTGTGTCAAAAAAAATCGTAAATTTGAGTCCAATGTGAACACCGTCTTTGAGTTCGAGCTACAGCTACAGCCACACTATTGTGTTCAGCCAATAATGTTAAGTTTCAAGTTTGAAAAAGCTCTAAGTAAATTCCTTCAATTATGTAGGTACCTATCCTTTAACTTTGACAATGATAGCACATGTCCTAAAGCTAAAGCTAATAAAAGTTTGAAATTCTTTTTTCATACCAAACCGAAAGCACCCTTTTTACATGAATCCAATACTTCTATTGTTGTTGTTGTTGCATACAAATTGTAACAGTACTATTTCGTTTACCCACCAAACAGTTCACATTCAATATTTGCACAAAATTTTACATGTATTAGGTAGATGTGGCTAAATATTTATTAAAGGCGCTACTAGCGTTCAGTGTCCGCCAAACACCCATTTTATGGGAGGTTGACACAAAATATTTGGAGTTGGCTCATCAAAAGAGAATTAAATTTCCTCGAGGGCCGAATAAAGAATTAAAATTGTTACACATTTCGTTTGTTTGTTATTAATTTTCACTTAAGTGTACATAGATTCAAAAAAAGAAATATCTAATTTTATTTTTTGTCTTTGTCTATTATGTACCTGTCCTACCACTGATTCAAAGTCATTTAAAAACAAAATGTTAAGGAGAAAAGAAATCTTTTTCCTTCTTTTAAGTATATGACAGAGTCATGCGCTATTTTCGCGTTGGATTGGTGTTGGTGAATAATGAATTTTGTTCATGCCACATGCGCAAAAGAACAAAAGAAAATATCCCTTCCAATTTTCGTCCTTGATTTTTAACTCTTGGTTTTCGGTAGGTGGGCATAAGTAACTCCAATGAACTCGTACGTCGTCGTTTTACTAGAACCCAATTCCACTCACCCCAAAATCAACCGACAAGGCGAGATAGTCTAGGTACTTTCCATGAACTTAAGCATTGACAATATTTTGTTGTGTGTTTACGAAAAGATGCATTCAAAAAGATGAGTTTTTTTTTCGTAAAAAATAGGTAGGTATTTGCTTATTTCAAATACCTATGTATGTTGTGCCAAAGAGGTTCTTAAGATTTCTAAAAAGTTTCCAAAGTCGATTGTATGTATTTTTAAAAAGAGATTTCCCAGTGTCCGAAAAAATGTTAAATTCAATCTAAGATGTTCCTACCTACCCTAGTGCCTGGCAATAGGAGAATTTTTACAGACATATAGGTACATTATGTTAGTTCTCGGATGAAATAAAAGATGTCGCAAGAATCACCCAGAAACATAATATGTATACTAATATCCTCCAGGTGACGCTCTGTACTGTTTCATTCAGACTTGGTTTTTAAAACTTTTATAGAACTAGAAAAATTATGGCACTTGTAAAATTATTTTTTAGATTCTTTGTATACTCCTTTCAGCCGAAATTGTTCACTAGAAAAAACTGAGCCCGTCAGAGATAACATTTTTCGTGGACAGCTAAGCTGATATCAAAGCATTAGTCAGTGAGACTATAAGATCCAAGGTAGTATCAAAATGTAGAGGCTGGGTTCCTGGACATAGCAATATAGAAGGGAATGATATAGCAGATACACTGGCAAGGAAAGGGTCAATATCAAATAGAGACAGTATAGTAGCCAATTAGATATGTGACTAAACTTCCCGATTAGCGTATTCAAAAGAAAGATAGACCTAATAACGAAAGAGCAAATTAATAACTCCTGGATATCCAGGAACAATTGTGTGTGTCATCTCTAGAAGTTTATGGCCTAGGATTAATGAAAAGGAAGCCCAGGAAAGAAGTAGAAAGAAAGAATGATAGGCGTACTAACGGGACAAGCACCCGATTTCTGTATAGGAGCTGTCAGGATTGTGAAGAAATAGAAAGCATTAAACATCTGCTCTGCGACTTCCTAAACCTCCAAACAATCGCCTCCTTGGAAACAGGTTTGTTGGAGGACTGGACGATCTCGTGCCAGGTCTCAATGGCAAACAGGAGAAAATATTTAGAAAGTACGGGCTAGTTCGTAAATGAACCAGTCTATGTCAACCACTAGCCTAGGATTAATATCTGTTATAGTGGATCACAATAGACCAATAGGCCCCCGTGTACGCAACAGCCTCAGAGCTGGGCACGCTCCTAACCTAACCTATACTCCGTTCAACAAAAATGTTCAGTAAAGGTCTTATGGGGAAGCTTTTTTAGGGCAGTGGCGTCTGATTCATAGAATTGAGAAAAATTGCCCACAAAAAACCAAGCACACCGTTGACTTGTGCATAATTCCTTGGAAAATGTTTTACACCCTCCACGACTTATCTGCTCGCATGCTAAAAGCACTAAACAATGCATTCTGATCGCTTGCTCGTTTCAATTCTTGCTGTGTGAGATTAAAAAAAAGTGCATTCTAACAGAGTTACCATTACCCATTGAAAGCAGTACAAAAGAGCTTTTTTCAATGAATTTTATCAAAGAGCTTTCTGTTTTAACGCTTTTTGAGAACAACAAGGAAGTTTAAGTGTTGTCGATGAAATTTTGTTTGTTTGTTGTTCTGAAAATTCTGTTAAAATGCAGTTAATTTTTTTTTTTAGCTTTTGGTCTCTTAGAAAGAATAAATTATTTTCGCAAGGTCTCGACATTATGTGCTTATATTCATTGCAGTGGAGTTACACAGTTGTGAGTAATAAATAGTTTTGTTGAGATTTTCTTTTAGTTTACGGTCAACACTTTTAAATTCATGAAATTATAATAAACAGTTGGTAACCCAGTCTACATTTGTGATAGAAATTATGCCAATTTATTGATAATGCTCAGTACGGCAATCATACGAGAGCTTTTACAGTTAAAGCTTATTAAAATCCATAAGTGTATGGGTGAAAGGAAAATATCCGATCATCCCTGTACTGACAATTTTTGTTGAACGGAGTATAGTTGTTTTGAGAGTCCTCGCTCTTTAAATCGCTGTGCAGCTTTAAATTGTCAAAATTATAAAATTTCTATCAAACTAATTAAATCAGTTTTGGTCTATAAAACATTTTCTATAAAAAAGTATTAAAGCTTTAAAAAAAACAAAAATTTGCTCTTCCAAATCCATTGAGAAAATTGTTCAACATGCTTTTCTCAATTATTGCTAAAAGAAAGTTCACATTCAAGCACAAATTTTAAGATATTGTTGGAAATATATATACATTTGATAAACCTCCTGACTTTATGGTAATGCTTTTTTTAATTTAAAAATTTCCTACCTACCAGATTTCATTTAAAAAGCCCTCATTTTTTAGTCATGTCTTGTAGGTTAAATAAGAATGTCAATAAGACAGTATAAATGAGAAACGAATTAGATAAGTTCAGTTAAAAAAATTGTGGTTCCGTAAAATTGATAAGACACTAACCTGCAAGACACACTGTCAAATTTCAATATAAATGAATTGCACTTACAGAAAGGAGGGCTTGTTTCTAACTCTCATAACCATTATGCATTGAAATAGCTGCTTTATAGTAAAATACATATCAAGCCATGCAACCTCTATACCACCAAGTCTTCCATAATGTTATGATGATGCTTAGCAATGAATTCCACACATTTATCTCATCTAACTGTATCTGCCTTTGAAAAAAAAAACTATCAACTTTACAAGAAGAAAAAAACCAAGAGGAAATGTAATAACCTCACCCAAAAGGCCGAAGGTAGTCACATCGAATCCTCCTCCTTATTTTCCTTCGCCATCCACCATAAGCCCACACAGATGTGCCTATAGGTGTAGGTATTTATATAAATATAGAAAAGAATATTATTTTTGTTGTCTTTAAGAACAACCTAACGAATGCAATTGCACCAGACAGAATCTAAAAAGAATGATGCAGATCTCTGAAGCCTCTGAACCACTGATTTTCTTATCTCAAGTTCAAGTAGGCGAGAATCAAAATGTAGTCTTTGCTATCTCAAACTGGCAATTACTCAATAGCACTTCTAAATAGGTCATTTGGGTTTCGGATGAGATTAGAAATGGGGCTTTAGTTAGCCCATCATCATCATCAGAGAGGTGATTTCGTCATGAGACGATGTCGGTTGGGTTGTTGGACCGAACGGACGCGGACGGTCCGATGGCACAGTTGATGGATATCTTTGAAATTAATTCTGCTCACGTCAGCTTTTATAGTAAAGGGAAAACTAAAGTATGGCGCGCGACGATACAATGAATAGAGAGCTTCTTGCGTTAAGGCTCTATCTCTCTCTCAAACAAGTGTACCAAGAGTGCGCCAATTTGCATGCTGAATGTGGCTCACTTTTGTTTGACGACGACGACGACGGTGTGTCCAAATTGGCCCACTGACCAGGTGATCCACTTATAATGATTGTTAAAGTACGTCAAGTGAGGTGCACACACCATATAGACGTGACCTTCCATTTTGTAGGTATAGTAGTTGTTAGGATTGTATTGTTTTCTATTTTTTTTTGTTGCTATTTTCTATTCAAAGACAAGAGCAATGCACGATGCTTAATGGCTAGTGAAGGTGAATATAAAAGATGAGGAAGTGCCTTAGACATATGTACCTATAGGAATTTTAATAAAAGATGCAATTTATAAGTCAAGGCGGCCGCGGTGTGTTTGGATAAGAGAAATCTTTTCGAAGATGGAAGCATGCTATCATTCTTAATTTTGAATTTCTATATTTTGTAGAAAGTGCTTTCAAATATTAATAATACATTTCTGAACAATTTCAAATAGAAACAGGACTAAGGCAAGGCTGCACCTTGAGTCCTTTACTCTTTGCTCTGTTCATCGATGATATAAAGGAAGTTTTGCAAGGTGGAGCACGAGTTTCAGCTGATCTTCGAATAAAAGTTCTAATGTTCGCAGATGACATCGTTGTTCTGGCTGAGTTGCCTGGAAGTCTCCAATTAATGATTTGAGTACTGCGACAAGTGGAGGCTCCAGGTTAATCTCGCCAAGTCACAAATAATGATCTTTCGCCACGCTGGCTGGAGGCCGCAACTGTCGCAACGAAACATAGAAGTTTGGAGAGCAAAATATTGAGGTCGTAAACGAATATAACTACTTCGGGGTACGGGTTTCTAGAAACTTAAACTTAAAAAAAACCATATTTCAAAAGTGCTGTCTAAATGCCACCTGGTGAACTGTTATGCAATGCAAGGATGTTGAATATGAAGCAAAATATCGCATTTTCAGTACAACAGCAAAAATCGGCCATGTGTTACGCAGCTCAAGTTAGGGGACACAAGGACACAAAGAGTTTGAGGAAGTGAAGCAGCTTTTAAAATATTTCCTGAAACGAACTTTGAAACTTCCAAATAGTACAGCCAACCACATTCTAATGCTAGAGACGGGACTTCCGCCCTTGTTCATTTCAACCCTCAAAATTTCAGATTGATTACATATTAAAAACAATCGAAATGGAGGACAGTCGATTACCAAAACAAATAACAATGCTGGTAATCAGAAAGAAAATATCATGGTTTGAGTCTTGGAGTAATTTAGCCGAGTACTGTTGAATTTCGCTCTCACTTCAAGATGACAGAATGGACACGTGGAAAAGCGCGAACTCTATCGCTTAATTAGTTTGGTAGACGAGAAGACTATGTTTTGAATGCCAGGAGCTCAATTTATAGAAGCACATATGCACAACTAGACCACAACTTGGCAGCAAACAATTATTTCAGGATGGAGTACTCAACCGACCTCATGGCACTCATTTTAAAAGCACGAGGAGAGTTACTTCCCCTGAACTATTTACCGCACAGAAGCGATCTACGAGAAATATGCGAGCTATGTAACCTTAGAGAGAAGGAGGATGTCTTCCATTTTCTGGGAAGATGTCCGATTCTTTCAGAAACTAGAAGAAGTTCTCTGCGAAAGAGTTACCTAAACAATACGGAAGTTGTTAATATTGTTAACGGTGGGGCAGATTGGAACAAATTGTATCGATTTATTAAGATTGCATTTAGCTATAGAAAGCGTATTTATGAGGAGCTTTTTTAAAAAACCAAACAAAAAAAAATTAACAAACAAAAAACAAAACACGGTTCAGCTTATCAAAATGAAAAAAATTAATTGCCAACTGGCAGACGGCTTATGCCATGTCATGTAATGAATGAAAACCAAAACTTTTGTAAATTATATGCAATAAAATTATTAGAAAATGAAATTAAAGTTAAACCAAAATTAATTGGTGAGTAAACTCGGGATTTATTGAACATTTGCTTTTGATATTTTATCCTTAAGTTTGTTCGCAGAATTTTTTTTGATAAACTGTTTCTTGAGTTAACTGTGAATAAATTTATGTCAAGAGTTAACTAACCCTGGTTTAACTCATCACTTAAAAACTGGATCCAAGTCACGTTTATTTAAAAAAAAAAAAAAAAAAAAATAAGACATGTTCTCGTTTTGCAATTATTTCTATAAATTTTTAATTTTTTCTACGTAAACCTACATTCTTTATATACGAATTGAAATAATTATATTCACACGCATTATTGCTTAATTTAGAAACTCAGCTCAACACTGCTAAGTCTTCATCTAGAACAAGATATTTCAGCCTTGATTATTTTAAATAAAATTTAAAATATCACAGCAAAAAAAAAAAATATGATCTTGTAGTGAATAAAGTAGCATACCCAGCATTGAACCTCGGCCAAGACCTCAACAAACTCAAACCATCATAAACCTGCATGCACTCAAAAGCAGCTCGATTGCAAATTTTAACCTCATTACTTATTTCAAAATAAAAGTAACAAAACCATTGAAATTGAATTTGCTAATAAAATCAAAAATCAACAGCAATATAAACTAGCCTAGTTCTTGAGCTTCTATACATACTATGAACTATTATAGATCCAAGGAATCCCCTTCTTTTTTTTTTTTTTTTTTTTCTTGTGGTTCTTTTGATTTGTTACGCATTTAATGTATTTATATCAATTCCACCGGCACCATGTTAGTCTAGTCACTATTATGCTGCTTTATAACTTCAATCTTAACCTCCGCTCAGTATAATGACACCCATAAGCACAACGTGCTTTATCAGAATAACTTGCTTTACTTTCAAGGCTTCTCAAGGTATTCAAGAACTCAAAAAAAAAAAATTCTCTATATGTATGTCGACATTAAAAAATAAATAAATAAGAATATAAAATCAACTGCATTTAGTATATGTGCAGTCGAATTCTATATTTGGTGCCGACAATGAACTTTAAAAGCTGAAAACATGTAAAACAACAAAACAAATCCAATCTTCTCAACTTGGACACATGACACATATGAAGTCAAAAACAATATAAATAAAAATTACAAATTTTTATCTTTATTTAGGAAACTTGAACTTGTTTAAATGAGAAAAAAAAAAAACTTAATCGATTATCTTCTTGCACATCACACGCAACATCAAAAAGACCTCACACATAAACAATAATTTAGGCCAGTAGCCAGTATGTCTGTCTAGAAAGACAACAAACATGTATTGTTATCATAATTTTGACCATGGCCAGTATATTATAATACCAAAATTAATAGGCGATTCCCCTTTTATTAGCATAAATGTTAATGAAACATTGTAAACCACACACATGTCGTTAAACAAAAGAGCTGAGCTACAAACTTGATTATCAGCATCACTCTTGCTTTCGGTGGAAATTGGGTAATTTTTTTTTTCTCTTTCTTTATTTTTGTGTTGAATGTTGAATAATAACAAAGTGTGGACAGTGCGGATAATTATTAAATAACGTATATTCCAGAATTATAGCCACAGGCAGAGAGCATAATGCATTCGCATACAAATTTGTTAAATGTGACGGGGTTTTATATTTTTATTATTTTTATGAATAAATCTCTGCAAGGTGGAAATTGAGTAAGTTGGCTTTGGCTTTGTTGAAATACCCTCAAGAGGAGCAGACAAACCACACTAACTCTGACTAGGTATATCATTTTAGGCGAAATATTTTTTGAAAGTAAAAAAATAAAAGGGGTAAAGTCATAATATTTATGCGAGACTCTCGGTGCTTACCTATATAGTTGGGGAATGTATTGGACATTTTTATTAGTGTTAATCATAGTATGGGAACAAACATTTTATATCTCTAGAGTTTTGAATTTATAGCTTGGTTGCTGGGCGAATATAAAATAATTGAAACTTTTACTGAGCAATTAATTTTATCTTAAAAAAAAAAAAAACAAAAAGCTTTTGAGTGAGGAAATAACTCTTCGGAAAAAAAAAAATATTCAATGGATTAATGTTAAGATGGTAAAATGACATTGGTTAAAGTGACAAAAATTGATGAATGATTATGAATTTTAAATTAATAAATAAATATGAAACTGGGAAGTATGTCAGGAAATATTAATATAGTAATAGTTGAAGGTAATAAAAATTAATAAAAATTTTGAATAATTTTGCTACAAAAATTTTGCAATACCTGTAATGTCATTGATTTTTGATAAAATTTAACTAACAATAGTTCATCAAATATATTATTGATGACATGCCTTGAAAATAATTGCAATTTATTTCCTTATGAAACCAGCAATAACAATGTCCGGCAACAAGTAGGTAGGCATTTACCACAGAGTCTGTTATTATTAAAGTTAAAATAGTATAAAAACTCCTTCTAAAAATTAAATTTTAAAGCCTTAACTACATTGCCCACTTTTTGCAAAATTACAAAAGTAAAAATATTTTTTTTCCCGCTGTTTTGTGAAAAAGAATATACACAATTTTTTTTTAAACCAAAATTAAGCATTCCTGCATAATTTTTATAAGTTTTCCAGTGAGTAACACCCAAAATGAGTTTGAAAATTTTCACTTTTGGCCAATGTAGTTAAGGCTTTACACACTTGAAAGTTCTGTTTCCCATGAGAATAGAAATAAAACCCTACGTATGATAATACTTAAATCACTTAACTATTGACAAGCCTGCAGCTTCAAAAACTGTAGCCAACTGAAGACCAATAACGTATCTACCCTTGTTTTAAATAATTTTTTTTAACGTTAACTGAAAAATGTGAAAAAAAAGACGTGGGAAAAGTGACCTATTCCACGGTGAAGATAGATAAACAAAATTATGGCCACTTAGATTTGTATTTTGGGAATTTAAGTAGTTTTCTGTCTAGTTTACTTATTCCAGCGTTTAGAAATAAATGCACAAAAATTAAAGATAATGTCCTAAATCAAAAAAAGCCATAAACTCAAAATCCGAAATTTTGTAACTAGAGCCTTTACGAAATTATCGGCAGTATAGGTACCTTCCTACCAAAATTACACGAACATGAAATTTTAAATTAAAGTTCCACACTTTCATTTCCCCTAAAAAACTAATCTTTCGCAATAGATTTTTTTTTTACAGTAGCTGTAGTACCTAGAGAGTAGTAGTCTAGAGATGCTTGATCTTAATTGATTAAGTTTCATAAACCTTCCACAACTTACACAAGAACTTCAACCAAAACTTTGTTTTTTTTTGTATCCCATCGAACATGAAATGCAAAAAACAAAAATAATAAATAAGGTTTATTTATTTATTTTTTTTTTTAAACAAAAAAATGCATCAGTTTTGTATACCTATCTTGTTTTTCAGATTATCACAGCCCAAACGCTCATAATATAAATATGTACCTATCTACTTATGTAATGTATAGGTAGGTATATCTTTATGTACATATATTCGGCACAAGCCAACAAGACACAACACACAACCAGAAAACCATCCATATCCATTTCCCATATCCATTTCATAGATATTCACTTCACAGCCGAAATCCAATTCATATCCAGAATCCACATCCACATCCAATCCAAATCCATATTCAACATCCATTCCATAACTACCCTTTACGTCATACCCTAAATTCAATGCTTTTGTTGTTGTTTTACTATAGCGGTACTTTTTACTTCACTCGTCATCACTCAATTCACATTCAGTTTTTCCAAAATATTTAACTTATATATGTTTAAATGCATGAAGAAATTACTTACGGCGCTATATGCGTTCGAATAGTGTCTGCCACACCCATTTTTTGGGATGCTGGTTTGACACAAAATATTTGGAGTTGGCTCATCAAAAGAGAATTAAATTTCCTCGTGGGCCAAATAAAAAATCTTTAATTTTTGTTATCCTTTTTGTAGTAATAATGTCCTGCCATATCGCTATCGCATATTCCTATGACAGCACCAACAACGAATAAGGTATTGAAGGATTTCCTGCATACATTGCCCCTGACGTTTCGTTTCGTTCAGGTCAGGTTTTTTTTTTCAAAGCGTTGTTGTTTGTTATGGCACTGCATTTTTTTAGTTTTTTTTTTATTCTTGTTGTGTTCATGATGACGTGAATTTCACATGCGCAGAAAGAAACAGAGCAGAATTCTCGTAAGAATGAATTCTCGATTTATTTTGTCCTACCTTGTTTGGAACTAAAATAATTTGTGCATGTGTTGTTGACAAAAAAATGATGTGGCTGTTGTGATGTGGGCTTGATTATTGATTGTATCTGGAAAAAGCTTAACTCCAACTCATTAGTGACAATTTGTGATGATGATCAAGATGAATTTTAAACCCTCGGAAGGGAGATACAAAAAATTAACTAATCCAGAAATTTTTGTGGCAAAGGAAGGGGTGGTATTTTAATAACTTGGGAGTTTCCGAAAAATGTTTTTTTTTAAAGGTGGTTTTTGATAGAATTTATCTCTTTTAAGAGGTCAGGAATCAAGATATTAAGGATGTTTTACATTCGCTGTGATAAAAGGCTATGTGGTGTAGATTTTGTCGAGACAAGAAAAAAAAATCAAATACCTAGTAAGGGGGATTCTATTTCCCTCTACTTAGGCGGCGATTTTCTAAAAAAAAAACATAAGGATGTGTTTTGTTCTTATCAACTAGAAAACAGCATCAGTCTTATAAACTGTCTTCACCAATTTGCGTAGATACCTATACAGCAGCAGTTTTTCCGCAACACAGCATCCAATTTCAAAATATCTTAGCAACATTTTCCAATATTGTACTGGAGGTATAAATTATTTTAAGATTTTTTTTTTGCCATTGTCGCATAGGTATAGGTAGGTAGGTATATCCCATTCAGTCGCCCTAGTTTTACTGCTCATTATATTTAGTAATCATTTAGTCGGGGGTGGCCCCGGCGCAGTGGAAGTATAGTGCTTGACTGCTAACCTGGATGTGTGGGTTCGAGCCCCAGTTTAGGCAGCATTCTTTTCTACATTCCCTCATCTGAACGCCACCCCTGGGATTTAATGAGATAATCAATAACTTATTTCTCAATCCACTGTGCTAACAAAAATCTATCCTATCCTTCTATTCCTTCTAACATTGCCTAATTTATATGACCCTAGGTCTTAATGGCATATATATGTTTGTGTTGTTTTTTTTTTTTTTTTTAACATACACCCATGACCTATGTATCAGCTATCACCAATCACAATAGCATAAGGTCATCGCATATAAAAATTCCTATCAAAACATGACATGACACAATGAAAATTAATAAAATATTCACAAAGTTTACATAAAGTTTACATAATTATTATCTAATCGTTTAATCTTGTTTGATCAGGGAAACAAGACTAAATATATTCCCCACATAGTTGATTGCAATCATGCATCTCTAACCACATCATGTTCAGCCTAAGCTATACTGTCACTTCTTGTTAAACATCTCTCTCTAGTCTCTACCAATTGACATGTCATATACAAACTGCATAGATAATGGAAAAATAAAAGAAAAACAAAAGAGCTGGTCAACGAACTTGATCCGATGAAACAAAAAAAAAAATAGAAAAAAACAAAAAAAACATTGGCAGACGATAAAAGTGAAGAAAAAAATATATAATTTATTATTTTTTTTTTGCCCTGCGAACTTCCTCATATCGAGGGATTGATTTCCGTTTGAAATAAAAGAAATAACTATTACTTGGCTAGTAATGCAGCTTCCCTTTTTTGTTACCTACTGATGTTTGCTGGTGTAATTTCAACACAGCAACATCCAACAACAAATGATCGATTTTCATGTTAATGAACTTAAAGTTGGAATTGATCTTTTATATTGAGTGTTTAGTATCATCTTGCTCTCACTCTCTGTGATGGTCTCTGTCCATTCAACCAACTAATCTCCAGTATTTTCTTTTGCACAAAAATAAAGTAAAATAAGCTAAGATTGAAAAGAAACAAAACAAAAAATTGTAAATTCCATCCAACATTCAGAGAGTATATTCACGCTTCCGATATGGCAGTGAATTGAAGTGAAAGAAGTTGTTGCTGAATGTTGATGCTGCTTGCTGATGCTGCTGTTGCAAAACATCATAAAAGAAGAAAGGCTATAATGTACATAAAATCTACAGTTAAGAGCTGTATCATTATGACCACCACCACACCAGCATCAAAACATAAATGCAGCGAAATGCAATAAGCAATTTTTTTTTTTATTTTCGCCAAAGTTGGAGTTTGATTTGATGTAGGCCTTGGAGCAGTAATTTCAAAGGGACAGAATAATATTATTAAAAAAAGAAACACTACTAGTGGATTCATAGGACGAGCATTTTTGAGTTTAAATTTAAATTGTCCAAAGGTGGGAAACTGCAAAAACTCCGAAAAAAAGTTGGAACTTATTACAAACCGTGGTTCAGCCTAAGTTCTTATGGCTTCTTTTGTTTGTAGGATAGCCTAAGGACGTTTGCGAATTGGGCTAAAATAGTGTTAAATTTTATGCGAAGATTAATTTTTGACACTAGTGAGGTGAATCTGGACGTAGAAATGTCAAATTTTAATCTTGGATAAAATTTAATTGAAATTTTAAACCAATTCGCACATGGCCTAAGAAGACATTTAAAAGTATGCAAAACTTGAAAACTGTGAAAAGTTTCGTAGAGCATAAGAAAAAATTGCCAGTACTCACCAATTTTTCCGGTGGGAACTGATGAAAGGGCTCAGTTAATAGAATTATTTTCAAATAAAAAAAAAAAATCTCGAACAATTTTTTTTTTTAAATAATTGTATCAACTGAGCCTTTGCTTTAAGCTTGGCACGAGTCCACAAAAAAATTCTATTTAAGGATTGTTGTCAAAACAAAACCAATAGTGCCTTTATAAAGTAAGAAAGGGGCCCTTAATTTCATCGTGCTCTTACTATTTTTGGCTCTGAATTTGTGTATTTCTTGGAAAGAGACGTTTTTATCTCTGGCTTTCAGGTTTTCAAAATCCCTTTAGTTTAAAAACATAAAAAGGGATTTTGAATATCCGATTTTTTTGTCACTGATCCAGACCTGTAACATCAGAAATGGCCATCTTCAAACCGGCCACCGGCAAAACGTGATCAATTTGATCTTATACGCGCCGAGTGGGTACACACTACATACTAGTCTTACTTTCTCCTTCATCCTATACGAATAGATGTACATAGTTTGTATCGTGGCGGTGAGTCGTTGTCGATTATGGCGCATTTTGATGGCAAATCAATGGTCTTGGTCTGTTGTTATCTGGTTGGATGGGTATTTTTTTTCCTCCGCTGCATCATAATGCAGTCTTCGCGACTCCTCTTTTATACAAGGAGTCATGAATTTGAATGAAAAATTCCAACCCATGGACTGGGATCTGGGACTCTTTATAAAATAATAAAAATGATCCAATCAATTCCTTCGGCCAAAAGGATCAAAGATGCTTAAAAAGAAAGTGAAATCTGTACTTGAAGTACCTTCTTATAAATAGAAAACAAAAATTAATAATAATAAGTACCTATCTATCTTATGAAGCAAAAGGTATACTATCTCAAACAAATTAGATTTGTATCGGTTTGAGGTCGAAATGACCTCAGGGTTTTTACTAAACTACGTACATATCTTTTGGTTGTTTGGATGTCTTTAGGGCTCTCTATCAAATTCTCTATTTGATTGTTTTTGTTTAAGTTTTTGACTTGATTGTTGATGTGAATCGGAGTGTGACGTTGTTTTGGATGGTAGATTGTCAGATGATTGGCTGTATGTATATAGTTATTGTATACATATTATAATAAGCAAAAGTATGACCATTTTGTTTTGAACTTATCATGTATTTATTGAGAGTTACACCTTTCTCTGGGAAGGTTACACAATTTGTTTCATTAAATTTTGAAAGTAATTTCCAATAAGTTCGCTTTTTCTTTAACTTTGACGCAATTTATTATCAATTTTTAGGTTTTTTTTTGATCTTGTTGTTATCCTTTTAACAAAAACACTAAATTAATTTTCTTTCTTAATTGTGAAACCTCAATTTTTTCTCTTAAAAATACTTGACATTTTTTTTGGCAAGCAAAGAAGTAATTTATGAATAAAATAAACACAAAAATAGAATTTTAAGAAAATTCGAATATATGAATTTAAACGAATTAAAAACTACGTCTATGCGTCTAGATCCAAATATTCAAATTTTCTCGAATTTTCTTGTTTTTATTTTATTTTATTTTATTTTATTTTATTTTATTTTATTTTATTTTATTTTATTTTATTTTATTTTATTTTATTTTATTTTATTTTATTTTATTTTATTTTATTTTATTTTATTTTATTTTATTTTATTTTATTTTATTTTATTTTATTTTATTTTATTTTATTTTATTTTATTTTATTTTATTTTATTTTATTTTATTTTATTTTATTTTATTTTATTTTATTTTATTTTATTTTATTTTATTTTATTTTATTTTGTTTTATTTTATTTTATTTTATTTTATTTTATTTTATTTTATTTTATTTTATTTTATTTTATTTTATTTTATTTTATTATATTTTATTTTATTTTATTTTATTTTATTTTATTTTATTTTATTATATTTTATTTTATTTTATTTTATTTTATTTTATTTTATTTTATTTTATTTTATTTTATTTTGTTTTATCTTATTTTATTTTATTTTATTTTATTTTATTTTATTGTATTTTATTTTATTTTATTTTATTTTATTTTATTTTATTTTATTTTATTTTATTTTATTTTATTTTATTTTATTTTATTTTATTTTATTTTATTTTATTTTATTTTATTTTATTTTATTTTATTTTATTTTATTTTATTTTATTTTATTTTATTTTATTTTATTTTATTTTATTTTATTTTATTTTATTTTATTTTATTTTATTTTATTTTATTTTATTTTATTTTATTTTATTTTATTTTATTTTATTTTATTTTATTTTATTTTATTTTATTTTATTTTATTTTATTTTATTTTATTTTATTTTATTTTATTTTATTTTATTTTATTTTATTTTATTTTATTTTATTTTATTTTATTTTATTTTATTTTATTTTATTTTATTTTATTTTATTTTATTTTATTTTATTTTATTTTATTTTATTTTATTTTATTTTATTTTATTTTATTTTATTTTATTTTATTTTCATTTAAAATAAACTTTTTTTTCTAAAATATATGTCAAGCATTTTTAAGAGAACAAATTTAGGTTTCACAATAAAGAAAGAAAAACTTTAGCACAGGAAAATTAGACTTTCATTTCGACAGAAAAAAAAATCAGAAAAATTTTAATTTTGATGAAGAGCTTTATTTTCATGTGTTTAACGATTTCCTTAAGTTTGGACCTGACTTCGGATTTTGTGGGATGAAAGGTACAATTTTTTTTTTTCGTTTTTTTTTTTTTTGTAAATTGCTCGAAAATTATCAGTTTTTTTGGAAGAAATGTCAAGGCAAAAATTGTAGCTTTTAAAATTAGGTTTGCGATGTTTGCTTGAAAGCCAAAATCCCTATAGTAAAGACAAAATTGTATGCGAAGAAAATCATTTAATAAAATCACGCGAACGATTTAATTGCTTGATTTCTCAGGAAAATTAGACAACAAACTGGACAAATTACGAAAAAATTCCGACAAAGCTGAATTTTTGGTGTAGATGTTTATTTTTGTATCCTAAGCATTTTCCAAAAAAAAGTTCTCTAAATTTGTACCGTGGCTAAAAATTTTACAGGGGGTGAAAGGGGTAGAATTTCATTTTTTTGCAAATTTCTCAAAAACTTTAAACTTTAAAGCAAAAGTTTTCAGCTTATGTGATTTTACATTAAAAGTGTTTCAAAACTTTTTTTCGTACAATCAATAGGTTTTGAGAAAAACGTGCACAAACTTTATAGTGTACTGAATTTAGTAAATTTTTTTTATTGAACTTGCATCTTTCGACGGGCAAACGATTTTTTTTATCGTATTTGGTTAGGTACATCTCCACAATGGCCAATAAAAACTTTTAGATAATCAAAATACCTACAAAATGAGGTGTTAACGCTCTCTGGGCCTTTTTTCATCTTCAAGTTATAGCTTGTCAAAGTTCACCTGCATTCTAAAGTGGTTGATTAGAATGATTAGCTTTGAGTCACCTCTTCTGCCTCTCCTGTGGCATTTACTCCACCAAAACATATGACAACTTTGTAGAGGGGATTTGTGAATAATCTTTCTCGAAGATTATTTTTTAAAATTGTAAAATTTTTCATCAGCTTTTGCATTTTAAAAATCGAGAATCACATTAAAAGCGGAGTCAATCACCCCTCTTGGACAAAATTTTTTACCCCTCCTCAAAAATGTTTATACAAAAATGTAGCCTGATATTCTAACTTAATTGGAAGACTCTAACCTTGAAGATCCAATTACGAGCATGAACTATTTTAGGGTTGGGTGATCTTTCCCGAAGTTAAGATGAACTAGCCAAGGTGACATGAATTAGATCGTGTAATAAGCTTGGAACTCGTTAGACTTTTTCTTATATGAATTTTATAATTCAATAACCTTCAATCGATCGATCGATCGATGCCCTCAAAGCCAACATAACCCAGGTCATCGCTTGAACTCAGCCGGATCTGCGCAGCTGAGTCGCATTCACCCCTATCAGCAATTCCATCGTATGAGAAACTCTTACGAATCCCTTTAAATTCTATCACCGAATCCTTTCGTAATTTGTATGAGATTCTCCACTATAAACGATGCATGGAATCTATGTTAATTATATGGAAGTCATACCATGTTTCCGATTAAGATGGAATTCGTGATAACATCGATCGATAATTAAATCGATCTAATAAAATAATACTCCTTCAATGCTCAATTTACATAATTATTGTTACCAAATTTTCATGTCGGACAAAAAAAAATTCCAAATAGTATAACCAGTTGATGACAGATGTAGATAGGAGATAGCCTAAATATGTTTTCCAAATAAGTGACAAGGTAGTTTTTTTTTTTTTGTTTCTTCAAAGAAACAATTCATGCAAGCAAATTTAAAATTGCTAACTTCTTTGGCAGCATTTCTCTTTGAAATTTTTTATTTTATTATTATTTTTTTTTTTTTTAATTTGCTGTAGCTAATTGTATTACAAGGGAAGCCCAGTAATTAATACTTATTGCTGTCTGTTCATGCATGAATTTCGAATCCGTTACGCCGCCACCGCCACCGCCACCGCCGCCGCAGTCGTTGTTGTCGTTATACATTCTTCGAGGGGACTATATAATATGCCCCCAGGGGGGCTCTATAATTTTGTTTATTTCAATTGTAGTCCGGGGAAGATAATTTTTTTTTTTTTCGTTGTTACAATGAATGCGGGATAGTAGAGTATGTAGTACTACCTACCTACCTATCTAGACTTTCTTAAACGTGCTTCAACTCTCCTCCTCTTCCTCCTTTTATTGAACTTAATTTTTTTAGTTTTGTTGTTGTATTTATTTACAATTGTATGTAGTATGGTTTTTGTATAACAAAAATATGGCATCTATCAGCCATTTATCAAGTACAAGAGTTTTAAAACTTTTACTTTTACTTTAAACAAATAATAGAGTCTCGATGGGTATAATAATGCGGCGGTCGGTGGACGGAAACGGCTATCTATATGTAGGTACTTTGAAAGTAAACGAAAACAAAATGGAAATCAATCAACGGAAGATAAGATGTTGATGATGATGCTATAATAGTTAGCTGTGGAGTTACCCGACTGTGAATCGGTTTCTGTTTGATGGTTTGTTGTGTTTTTGTTTTCTATATCTCTCTTTTGACTTTTTTGTTTTTTTTTTTCATTTAGTTCATCTGCAATTGAAGTGAATGGTAAAATATTTTAAAGACGCCAACGCAATAGGTAGTTAACAAAAAAAAAAAAAAAAAACTCAAAAAAACAAAGAAGTCATTTTGACAAGATGCATCATTTGTCTTTGAAGAAATGGGCAGAAATGCTTTAAACAACATTTTAGTGTTATTAATGAATGAGTTATCATCTTTAAATAATAAAAGCTCACAAATACATACTTGTTTGAGTTTTTTCCTTTTACAGAAATTGATGATTAACGTATCTGATGATGATAGTTTAATCAAACTATCAATGTTTTAGCATTGTTGTTAAAATACTTTTACGCTAGTGATACCCAAATGTCTTTTAAGTACTTCCATTCGTTGAAACGTAACGTTACGGAATTGTTGTTGATAACTTCGGTTTATATACCGGAGATGGTCAACATCTTTATAGAATATAAAACTTTAAACTATTCTATTCGCGGACATTAATCATTTTAACTTTGAAGACTTTTCGAAAAACTTACCGCGTTAAATATAAGAAATATTATTAATTTCTTTTTCCCGACGTTTCGAAGAAATTGCACTCTCCGTGGTCACGGGACTAGACTGACGTTTGAAAGTTGTTGTTTGTTACTCTTGTTCTTAGATTGTACCGGTGCGTTGTTGTTGGTGCATTATCAATAAGAGTGGGTGGATGGGATCCTCTTGTTAGCAAGCTTAAACCTAATAAAATAAAATGCGACACGTCTGACGTTGTAAGCTTTGTTTGCACTCAACAATATGCCAACACAATTCAACAAGAAACAAATGACCATCCACCCACTTCTCGAAACGTCGGGAAGAAGAAAATAATAATATTTCTTATATATTTACCGCGGTAAGTTCCGAAAAGTCTTTAAAGTTAAAATCTTTACAGAAGCTAAAAGTTAGGCTTATGTCACAGTAAACCGCGAAATGTAGAAATTCTAGAATTTTTTGGTAAAACTTTGACTTTTCCAGCAACAACATTGGTTAAATTGCGAAATGTTTTGATTCCATAATTCATTCCCACCCATCATGGTATTGGTGCCTGCCTGGCGACTGAGCATGTGACGTGCCCCAAGCGAAGCACCGATTTTGCGTGAGTTAATATGCAGGGTGTCAACTAATTCGCGCACTTTATTTTAAGGGATGATTCTTGGGAATAAATTGTATCTCCCCCCCTCTGATTTAAACACTATTTCACTAAGAATTGAACATTAAAAAAAACAGTGGCACTAAATTATGCAAAATTTTGAAAAAAAAAATAACCTGAAAAAAAATCACAATTTTTTTTTCAAAAATTTTGGTTTTTAAATTTTATTACCTTCAAAAAAGTTATAAAACATCATGTGGGAATTTTAATTTTTTTTTTTCGATTTTAAATCAACAATCTGACCCCCCAGCCCCAGAGGGGGGGGGGGTACAATTTTGCCCCATATAATTTTGTTCATATAATGACCTCATCCCTTAAAATAAAGTGAGCGAATAAGGTGACACCCTGTATATAACTTCGCAGTTAGGTATTTCAGCAAAGTTTTTTCTCAAATTTGGCAGACAAATGGTAGACAATTGAACGCCGCCGTGTGTTTGAAAAATTGAAGAAGGTTTGAAGCAAGTTTGGACGAGTTATAAACTCTCTTAAAAATCACCTTCTGTGAAATGACTACGTATTCGACATCACAAAAAACTCACAAGCGTTTAGTTTCCTTCCTTTGAGATAAAAAATATTCCCACCCCTTTGATCTGGGTCTAATCTATAAAACATAGTAAGGGAATTTTGACCCAAAATGACATATGTATATACCTAAAAAAAAGGCTCAAAATTTCTTCTAACAATTTAGAACTGCTTAAAATTGAAAACTACTTCATTTAAATTTAAGTCTATCGATTTTAAAAATATTTAAAAAGTTCTTAAGACTTAATTTAAAAAAGGACAATGTTACATCTGAAAATAAGTTGGGTAAAATGTAGGTATAAATTATTTTTTTTTTACAAAAGTAAACCACAAACCGCTCAAACTTTGAATAATTCTAATATTTTTTTAAAAATAAAATCAAATTTTAATACAAATTAAGGCTTACGGAAATTACGCCATGTCAGAAATATTCATAAAAAATTCTATTATTAAAATGTTATTTTAGGTAGATTCTCTTTCCAACAAAAAAAAACTGGCATCTTTTTCAATTTAAGAAATGAAAAAGAGCCCAAAAAATGTATTTGGAAAAAAAGCCAGGTTCAAAATTTCTTGTGTTTTTTTTTTCTTACTTGTTTTGGGAAAATACACAGGAAACTGTATTTGATATAAATTGTTGTAATAAGTAAAAATGTTAGATATTCTTTTTTAAATCAATCAATCGAAATTGTTGAAAAATTATATGTACATATAATACACATGTCAGACTCTTCAACCAAACATTGTAAAGTTACAATGCAGACACGTCATATGGAAGTGGTCAGTTTGGAACTTACGTCAGAATATATGTTGGGCTTTTTTCCAAAATGATTCTTATATTCTGACGTGATTCCCATTTTTTAATCAGGGTTTTTTCCCTTCGTCCGGCACAAATAAGCCAATGTTTCCGGCTTATTTTCCAAAAAAAGACTGTTTTTTTTTTTTTTTATTTTAAGCAGAAGGCGTTTTTTCCAAAATAAATTTTAGCTTTTTTCCTTTGGCGATTGCGTGATTAACAAAAATTAAAAAAAAAATAAATAAAACAATTAAAAAAAATCACTCCTTAAAAATAACTTTTAACTTGAAATAAAAATAAATTAAAATGTAATATTTAATAAAAATGTTTTTAAAGCAAAAAATTAATAAACGCGATTTGTTTAAATTTACGCAGTGAATCTCTCATGTCCATGACTACCTATGCTAGCACCAACAATGAGCACTGTGCCATTTTTTGACTAGATTTTACAATACAATTTTTGCCAATTGGAATTATTTTATTTAACTTCCAGTATTGTTTCGGACTAAATTCGTTCATTCATTCAAATAATCATTCGATTTTTATTCATTCATTTAAATTTTAGTAAAGTTTCGATACAATTTTACCTGCCAACTATTAAATAAAAGTTGTAGTTTGTCAATATTTTGTTCGATCCGGTTACTAACTAAACTAAAGAACTGGGCCTATGAAAAATTCTAATTATATTCTTCATTAAGTTTTACGACGAGTGTGCCGTTTTACCTTTGGTGTGCCATTATAGGTCAGGCTCTACTACATTTTTCCAAAACTTAAGTACAATTTTAAAATAATATCAATAATATCCCAGCCTAAAGCCATAGAGCTAGTGCTGTTAGTTTTTAAGATTAATCTGTACATTTATGTTTTGGATTAATAAATAATAATAATAATATAATCAATATCAGCACACATGCTCCAACAATCCCATCGCAGCGATATTTATTTTCTGTCAAGACATTATTTCTTTGATTGCACTACACGAATATAGAATGCTTCAAAAATTTAAAATCAATTGGGATCCTAACCTATTTGCCAATTATTTGTATTCGCACCATGTTTATCATTTTATTTATTGTACCTATGCGTAGGCTGGGCGCATTTTATTGATAAAATTGCAAACCTTCAAGAAATGGAAAAGGTCACACATTCTCTCTGCCTCTAAATTCTATAACGTGATGTGAATGTCACGAGACAAATTTCTGCTTCCCAAATCGCTAAATACCTATATATTCAGTAGGAGTTAACATAATTTTTATTTGAAGATTTTTTTTAAGTCGAATTAATTCTTTGATGAAAAAATATTAAATGATTCACCCACTATAATCAAAATGTCAATGAAGATGCTCTAAACTGGTTGTTGATAGAATATTTTTTTTTTTTTTTAATTTTTGTATTTTTTTTTGAAGAAATTTAAATAATTTTTAAGCGTTTATTAATTTTTTTTTTCTTTTCAAATAATATTCAAATATTTTACAAAAAAAAAAGTTGTTTCAACAAATGGAAGCTCGTTAAACTTGTTTCAGGTGTTGTTAGGTTGTTCTTTATTGTTGTTTATTGGTTAAATATTTATTTAAGTTTTTCCTGTTTGCTTTTGATTTTTTGATCACTACTTTGGGATGCGAAAAATAAAAATTATAAATTTTATTGTGGTTTAAGTTTAATTATTTAAAATTTGCTTTTAATCCGGCAAAAAGTTGCTTGATTTTTGTTTTATTTACAATTTTTAATAAAGAAATAAATTCATATTTTATAGTTGTATTGTTTAATGATTGAATACAAATAATTAGTACTAAAAAACTGGTGTTTTTTATATATACCGGCCGATAATTATCATCATTTTTTTTAAATTTATTGCTGTACCAAAGTGATACTCATGAAAATGGTGTCATTCTTCTTAAATAAAAATAATACAACTTTATCAAAATTATTACATTGATGACTCACCGGTAAGAAAGATATCGAAGGACCAGATTTGTTGACGTTTATCAATTTTTTGATTTTATGGAAAATTTATCAAATGTCATTGAACGTGTATGAAAGTGTTAAAGCAGAATTCCTAAGGTGTAAAGACCCGTTTATTAAGTACCCTTATCCTTAATTATTATATTTTTCTACATCGAATTCCTCAGATATCCTTTGAAAAGTTCCACTAATAGAAAAAATAAGCAATTGTATTATTCTTTCGGAAAATATAAACAAAAATTTGATAAGTCTTCGGTAAAGGTTCTTCATTTATCTACCCTATTTATAATACAGTCCAATAAATGGAGTCCCAGACCTTTTTCCTAATAAAAATCAATAGAAAAGATTTCTAGAATTCAAAAGAAGTCAATTGATTACTCCATAAAGCTTTTTTTTTTTTTACAAATATTAAGGATATTATTTATGACATAATCTGCAGTGTCTAAAAGTCATTCAATAGGTTTTAAAATTACTTTAACATTTCGGTTTGAATAAAAGGGGCCTTAAATTTATGAAAAAAAAATTAACTAATTTCATTATCAATTCGGTTTTTAAAGGTATTAAGTTTTATTTTTTACATGGATCTCCGATTAAAGAGATAGATTGAAGTAGAATAGAGTAGAATTGAGTAGAATAAAGTAGAATAAAGTAGAATAGAGTAGAATGGAGTAAAATAGAGTAGAACAGAGTAGAATATGGTAGAATAGAGTAAAAGGGAGTGGAAAATAGTAGAATAGAGCAGAATGCAGTAGAAAATATTAGGACTTATTAAAATAGAGTTAAATGACTTAGTAAAATAGAGTATAGAGTAGAATAAAGTTACATAGAGTTAAATACAGAAGAATAAATTAAAACAGAGTAAAAAAGAGTAAAATACAATATAGTGGAAGAGGTTAGAATAGAGTAGATTAGAGTAGAAAAATTTAAAATAGAGTAGAATAAAGTAGAAGAAGGTAGAATAGAGTAAAATAGAGTGGAACAGACTAGAATAGAGTAGAGAAGAATAGAGTAAACAAGAGTAGAATTGATAAGAAGAGAGTAGAATAGAGTAAAAACGATTAGAAAAGAATGTAATAGAATATTATAGGGAAGAATAGAGGAATAGAGTGTTACAGTGAATTGTAATTGGAGTATTAAAATAGTATCTAGTAGAGTACTAAAGTCTAATCAATGAGTACAAGAAATAGAATTATGTTTCATGTTTTCCACGATTTTTCGAAATAATATGTACAACAAATATACATGTATGTATACATATTGATACATATACGTATTTGTCCATCTCATTTTTCTGTCACATCAACTATTTTTAAAATATTAAAATTCCATCTTAAGCTTACCAAAAGTATTATTTCCCTTAAATGAATTTAAAAAAAAAACTAATCACGTGTATACAAAAATACTTCAACTTCTTAATTATATGTAGATCTCAAGAATAAAATATATACCTACCTCCAAAACACCAATACTATCAAATAGACATATGATATAATATTTATGCAATTCTCATACGAAACATATACAATACATATGCAAATTAGGTAGGTTCCGTAAAAGCCATAAACGGTTATGGCCAAGAATCAAAAGTTGTCCCACCTATTCGACAACCATCATCCATGCTCTCACAAAAAACTTGACTACTTAAATGCTTCTTGAACTGAAAGTAAAACCTAAAGAAATTCCCCCTCAAGCTTCAATTTTTGTTTGTATTCTTTACTAATTCTTTTCTTCGTTTTGCGCAGCAAAAACACAACAACAACAAAAATTAATAAACACAAATAAACGCGTGAGTAAAAGAACCAAACAAAAAACAAACAGAACAAAAAATCAAGTTCGCACCTCAGCTCTTTTGTTTACAAATCTATTTTTAAAATTGATTTTAAGAAATATAGAAAAATAATAGGTAGGCACATAAACATATATTATAACAGTGTGGTGTACGTGTAAGGTAAGACCTTCAATTAGTTTGGTTTCGATTCGAGAATTCTGACGCAGAGAATTGTGTGTGCAGGCTAAGGATATAGACAGACAGCCATAGACAAACATACAAATTATAAATATGATCGAATTCAAGCCAATGGCAAAAATTGCAACATTGTTTCAAATTTGCGTGCACGCGACTCTATTTTTCTCTCTTCAAAGGAACAGATTTATATCGTTATATATGTAGGTATAGCTTGTTAAGGAGACGCCTGTTTTTTTTTTCTGCAATCGCACCAAAGCACCTTTATTATAGTTTATTGTTGATGAACCAAAAAATAAAAAAAAAATACAAAAATAAAATAGAACAATCCTGATCTTTCGATTTGTGATTAAAACTAATTTTAAAGCAGGTTGTGGTTGGAGGGCATTATTTATAGTTGTTAAGACACCTAAACTAAATTTGTACTAGAGCAGCTCTGTGAAATTGTGCCAAATGAAGTAGGTACTCTCAAGGTTCACGATAATAATATAAATGCTGAATACTGATTATAATAATATACGAAAAATGGTAATAATATATAACTGATTGGAGAATAATCGACAATGGAAAACCAAACCAAAAATCCTAGATATACATTTTTCTGTTTCTTTAAATTACTTGCTAAGAGACTATTTGTCCGATGAAGTTATGTCTTTAAAAGAAAAGACAGACAGGGGCTTCTACTTCAACAATAAAACTCGATTTTCTTGTTAAAAAAAAAAGAACATCTTGCGCAAGACTTTGTAGTATTTTGTGGTGAAGTCTCCAGTAAGTAAGTCAATTTTAAAATAGAGCAGAGCTGATAATATTTCATTCCCAAGGGCAAATTGCGCTTAAATTTTCACTTTTTCTTAAGATCAAAGACAATATATACAATCCTCTTCCATCGCTACCGGAAAATTTCACTCTCATGATGATGATACATTATGAACTTCCTCGAAATAAATTCCCAAATCAACTTGTTGGTTTCGTTGCGGTCATAAAAGTCATCCTTAACACGATGCTAAATAAAACCAAAAAATCCATTGAAAATAAAAAAAAAAAAGTTAATAAACATGCTTTTTGCTTGAATAAATACACAAGAAAAAAGTAAACAGCACCGTGTGTGTCCGGCACTTTCTCGCCAAAAAGAATAATAATATTCGATAACATCTTCTTCTTCGCCCTGATGATCTGAGAATCACAGCATTATAAATACATAGGTACCAAGTAGGCCACAGATATATATTAAATTAAAAGAAAAAAAAAATAATAAAATTAAAAACAAATAAAAAAGCTCAACACGACATTTTTAAGAGAAGAAAAATGACAAACGCGACAAGTTTTTTAAATTTTTTTTTTTTTACTACAAGACTAACTCAGACCAAGGAGGTAATCATCATCATTATTATCATCATGCATCGCGTCCAGCCATCAGAGACGCAGCATCAATAGTATCATCATCTTCATTACCATCAGCTTTATATTGGCGTGTAATCAGTTTCTTTTTATTATTTTTTTTTTCTTTATTTTAATTTTTTTTTTACTGATTTTGTCGAAGAAGTAATTATTTCTTCTTCATTTTTTATTTGTTTTTGTAATGGTAAATCTTACCAAGAAAATACCGCGCTGCTGCAATGATGAAAATGAAATATGGTGGTTAAGAGAAAAAAAAAAGTACATCAGCAGCCCCCCCCCCCCCCCCCTTCCTACTATGGTACGCGTTGAAATCTCGTCGATCTTGATAGAAATTGAAAGAGAAATTTTTTGCCCGCTTCAACCATAACCGCACTTATTGAAAAGAAAAAAATCGACAAGAAGTTTTATTTAAGCTATGTAAACCAGGGGTGGATTGTCAAAATGGACAAAATAAGCGGTAGCCAAGGTTGTTATAATTAAGGGGCGACCTTTTTCTACTTGTGTTAAAGTTAGATCCCAGCAGATTCAAGATTTTACTAATAACTTAGTTTTAATCTGTTAAGAAGCTGGATAAAAGAAAAAAATACGATACCTTGCAATTTTTTCCCGGGCCCAGGCTTCCTATAAAAAATGACAAAATTTGTTTTCTTAATTTTTCCAATCTCGGATTTTTAACAACAAAAGGAATTTTATCTTCAGATTTCTCACTTTGTTAAAAGCTCTGAGTTCTCTGACAAAGTACAAATATCCTGATTGGATTTTTTCCGGGGCCCAGGCCCTGTGAAGAAACTGATCGCATTGTTTGATTTTTTTCTCTGAAGATTTAAAATTTTTTTCAGGGGTTGTGTCTCTAGATTTCGCAGATTGTTGAAATCTCAAAATTCTATAACAAAGTAAAAATATCCTGGGAATATTTCTGGGGTCCGGGCCCTGTATAGAAACTGAATGTTTAATCGTTTATTTGAAGATTTCTTATAAATTTTTTTTCAGTCTCAGTTTTGTGACAGCAAAAGGAATTTTGTCTTCAGTTCTCTGAGAACCTTTGCGGGCTAAATCAAAAAATTTCTAATGACGTATTTTGACAACAATTTTTCTAAATTGCGTATTAAAGTATTTTCTTAAAATTTGGTGTGTTGAAATTTTGAAAAGGGCGCCCCACTTTCTCAATCCGTTGTCTCTTCTGCATGCAACAATTATTAGATACAAAAAGACCCTGGCCAAACCAACGAACCTTGTGGTAATTCATTTAAGAAAAAGAAAGAAAAAAAATGACTTCTGTATGATATTGCGTGCCGGTCTTTTGGTTTTAAGATTTATTCATCATCTTCTTTGGCATACAGCGGGTGTAAGTTTTTTTTTTTTTTTTTTTTTTTTAGAAAATCCTAATTAGTTTGATTAATGGCGAGATATATTTGCAACGAAAGCACAATACTCGAGCTACCGCACATGATGAAAAGAAAAAGAAAACAAAACAATAAGCAAACCTTAATGATGAACCCTTTTCTGTCTATGATTTTTCTTAGCTAAAACGTTATCTCATGTGATATGATATTAGACTTTATAAAATTAAGGGACATTGAACTTCTATTTCTGAGATACTTTATTGTTTTATTTTCTATCTGCCTACTTACAATAATTTGCGGAAGAAAAAAAAGAAAAAAAAAAAAAAACACACCATAAGACTGTCACAGTTGAATGAATTGTCTTCATAACTTTGTTCATTCATTTCCCCGTTTGTTGTAAAAGTTAAGTTGAAAAAGTAATTCGAGTGGAAAGTTATTTTACACTGAATTGTTAATTTATACCGCGGTGTAACATTTAATTAGAAGTAAATATATATTTTGTTTTTAATTTTCATTTTATTTATGGTTTGTTTTTTTTTTTTTTTTTTTGTTTTCTTTTAAAAATTGAGTGAATTATCATTCAAGTGTGAGCATTTCTTGCGCATGATTTTTTTTTTCTTCATATCGCAGAGAAACGAAGATGAATGATTATTAATCTTTTTTTGTTTTGTATAATTATGACTTTTAGTGTGTGAACTTTGATTGTTTAAAAATTTGTCATGGATTGAGGTTGAAGAGAAAAAAAAAAGTGGAGTTGTTGGTAAATTGAGGATGAGGCGTATTTTAAAATTAACATATTTTTATTATCAAAAAAAAAAAATAAAAAAAAAACACGATTATTAAAATATTAATTTTTATGATTTTCACTTTCAATTTCACATCATTTTGTTTTCTTGAGAAGCGTACACAAACATCTTACTTAATTGTTGGGTTTGCATATCTTTTGAATTATCAAAACTTGTGATTTTTGTTTTAATTAGATTCTTATTTTAGATAAAAAAAAATACACCTTCAATGGAAATTTCACAAACTTAATAAAAACTGGGAAATAAGAAAATTAGGGTAACTTTGTTAAAACAAAACAATGAGCTAAACGAAAAAGATTTGATATAGAAAAAATAACTATGTTCTTATTCGAGACTTCGAGTCTTTCTTTTCATGTTTTGAATTAAAAAAAAAAGTTCAAATTTAAAAGTTGTTTATCTCAAATAAAACAATTTTAATAGGTAACACAGTCTGTACAGACGTTATACAGGGTGATTCACCTAAAGTGTGACAAAAAGCTGGAGCGTGTAGGTTGGGTTGAGATAAGAAAAAAATCGTATGGGAGGGTGGTCTATTTCCTAAAATTTTCTAAAAAAATTGACTTATTTTATTTTTAAATAAATTCGTTTTGAGTAAGAGTTTTTGAAATACTAATTTTCAAATTCAAAATTTTGAAAAAAAAAAAAAAAATTTTCATAATGATTTTTTTCAAAATTTTACGTAATTAAGTTTAGGACAAATTGTTTTTCAGTTTTTTCCCAGCGTTTTTTAAGAGCTGTATTTCTGTGAAAAGTAAACGTATTAAGATAAAACAAAGATTATTTTGTAAGTTACCGTTATTGCGCAAGAAGAAACAGGTCGAGGCAGACATTTTAATTTCTTCTTTTTTTTTTTTTTGAAGAGAAGAAAATGACCTTTGAATTTATTTTAAATTAAATGTAGGTATGATCGATGACATTTCATTAAGCTTTAATGTCAGTTTTTCAATGTTCTAAAAATGTTTTTTTTTCTCAAAGAATATGTGGCTTGGAATGAAAAAAGATTTTTTTGACTTTGGTTACCAATATCTCAGCAACAAATGATGATACAAAAAATTTAAGGGCAATTTAGGAAACTTAAATCAACTTCCTTAAACGCCTTTTCAAAACCTTTTAACAATTAATTTTGCTGGCACCACACAGTTTAAAAAAAAATACCTACAAAAAATTACTTTTTATATCTAGACTTTTAGTAAATCTTTCACTGCTTCACAATTATTGATTGCAGGACTCAATTTGGCAAAAAAATTTTGAAGACATCACCAAAATTTCTAAAGAGAAAAAAAAAAGACACCTAAAATGATTTTGTTGGGTTGTTTTAAGACATCATTTATTAAAAATTTTTATCCAAATTTTAAAATTTTAGCTGTGATATTTTTCGGAAAAATTATTTTTTTTTATTTTTTTTAAAATCATAAATCATAAAAAAAACAATTTTTTGATTAAAAAAAATCTAAAAACTTGAAAATTTGCTACTTAATCCAAAAATGGGTAAATGAAATTTTTCGAAATAGATTTTTTAATTCCACATTTAAAATACTTGAAATTTCTTTTTTTATGAAAATGTTTACCAAATTTTATATTTGGAAAATTAATAAAAAAAGCGCATCCTAGGATCTATAATTTTTTTCTCAAAAATTGAAATTCGTTAAAAGAAATCGGATTGTGTAAATACATCCAAACAATTTGTTATAATGTTGATTTTCAAAAGTTTGTGCTATTGTTCATTTTTGTATGAATTTTGAAGATTACTCTTCTTCGGCTTGTTTGGTCGAATTAATTTATTAATGAAAAATCTTCATTAGTTTTCCCGACGTTTCGACTGAGTTTTCAGTCTTCTTCAGGGGCACTTTATTAAACATGAAAAACAAAAGATGAAACAACAATTTCTTAATTTTATAAAATAAGGTTAACATGTCAATTTAACTTTCTTTGGTACCTACAATGTTTTACGTACTCTTATAAAATATTTTAAATTTTCAATCTTATTGTAAGTTGACATGTTAACCTTATTTTATAAAATTAAGAAATTGTTGTTTCATCTTTTGTTTTTCATGTTTAATAAAGTGCCCCTGAAGAAGACTGAAAACTCAGTCGAAACGTCGGGAAAACTAATGAAGATTTTTCATTAATAAATTAATTCGACCAAACAAGCCGAAGAAGAGTAATCTTCAAAATTCATACATACTTTTGAAATTGGTCAAAAAAAAACTCTTAATAAAATATTGTTCATTTTTCTGTACATGCAAGCTTAACAATAT
Organism: Epistrophella euchroma; assembly: GCA_947049315.1. NCBI lineage: Eukaryota > Metazoa > Arthropoda > Insecta > Diptera > Syrphidae > Epistrophella > Epistrophella euchroma. The sequence goes on from OX346248.1 coordinate 61,251,906, forward strand.
TTTTGGCAGGTGGCATAAAATAAATATTCCTTAAAATCAGAGCCTTAAAAATCACAGTGTGATCGTAGTCATAAGATAAGTTCGTGCGACTCAGTCGTGCATTTTATTTTCTTCAAATGGCGTGGGATTGCTGTCTTCTTACACACTATTTGAGTAAAATACTATTTGAAAGCAATAGTTTCTGAGTAATTTTAAATATTTTCAGATAAGATATTAAAAACCTTTATTTCAACAAATGTTGATTTTTTTTGTATAGAATTTGTTATTTGAAAGTGAAAGTTTGGACTAAAAGAAGCTTTCCTTAAATTTAATTAAACTAAATTGAAAGTTTTTTTTTAAATAAAAATAAGACAGTGGTTGTAATTTCATTAATTACCAAATACTAAATTATTTTCTATACTTGAAAACTATTTCGATTTTATGATAAAGAATAAAATTTAAAAAAAAAGTCCTCAATTCGCCATATAATTTAAAAAAAAAATAAAATTTAGATGAATATAGTTTCCCATAGTTTAAATCATTTATTTATATGAGCATCATTACACGGTTTTTATTTTATGTGAAATTACATTGAAACACGAGCTATAAGATTCAGAAACGGAAGTCCAACAAGATGTGTATAAGTCCTATACTACAACCCAAACCCATGAGCCACCAATTCGATCGTAGAGAAACTATTAAATTTTTCAACTTAACTCTTGAAGAAGAATGGCTTTGCGCTTGTTATATACGTCATTTTTAGTATCTTCGATTCTAAGACTCGGCATTAGAAGTTCCTTCTTCAGAGTTTAATGAATTTTAACTGAGACGAAAGCAACAAACGACGATGAATTTTACCATCGCATGGACCAACATATAACATAACATCAAGCTGATTTGGAGAACAGCACTTTACCTAGCTTCGCTTCTTGTAAGAAATGAAATGTTTTTTTTTTTTTTTTTTTTAATCTTGTTTTGTTTTATAATTATTATTATGAGGTTAGACTGCCATGGGTTGTTGTTAACATTCCAACATGCACATAAGTACTTAATTTCAAATGGTCCTACTGGAGTTTCTTGGGTCGAAAGACTCTATAGGAACATAGATTTTCGTCGATGGCGATGTGAAAAAATTAATTGCACTCCGAATACATAGGTATATCTGGAGCAAATTGGAACATTAAAGAAAAAAAAAATTAACTTTCGCCAGAATGGTCATGGTGATGGGTCTAATTTTTTTTTTTTTTTTTTTTTTTTTGCAGGTGGATGTGATTTGAATGGATTCTTCGTTTGAGGTAGAGATTTATTGAACAGGAAATAGCTATAGGTAGAAGGGTTATGTGGTACTCGTCTTGTCTTAGACATATAAATGGAAGAAATTAATTGTAAAAAATCAATTTGAATTTTTATTTTATCGATGTGTCGATGATGTTAATTTCACTATCATAAATAGTGTTTTCCTGAGTTTTAAACTGTTCCTAAGAAATAAAGCCTCTTATAGAAGTCCTTCCTCAACTTTTATTAATTGATGCATAGGATTTGAAAGTCTCTTCTTGTCTTACCTCCCTCGCATCTAAGTTGAGTATCATCAATCACAGCCGCTAAAATTTGATCAAAGAAAAAATCTAGCTCAGAGAGTTCCGATATCCCTTACCTACCTTAGACCTTATAAGTCAAAAAAAAAAAAAACCTGTGATTCCTTAATAAATTTCTCGATTTAACAATCGTTCTCTGTTATATTCAAAAATCCATTGTCTTCAAGATACAAGAAAACAAGCCTGAGAAAAAATGTTTTGTTTTAATATTTAATATTTTATATTAGAAAAATGTTCAATTTGCAAAATCTTTTTCGTATCGAAAAAAGGAAAAAGTGAGAAATTTGCTAAAGGCTTGGAATAAAACCCTCAAGGGCCTAAAGAACAAATGAGTATAGTAGCTCCAGTAAAAAGAATGGAAGAAATAGTAAGTTAAATTTGGAATGTCATTAAATTTCTCTCTCTCTCTCTCTCTCGAAAAAAACGAAATGCATCATTTAAATTAGTCGACATTTCACACTACTATCGATTTCACTTAAAATTGAAAGCTAAAGGATACGAATATTTAGCTCAATAAAATTAATCTCTCATGGTCTATCAATATATGCAAAATAGAATAAAAACTTCGAATCGAAAATCTCGTTTTCTTTATTTGTTTTTTTTTTTTTTTTTGGAGGCTTTAATATTATTTTATGAATGGTAAACCTTGATCACTTTAACAAATGTCTTCAATGATTACATAAGTTGAAGCTTCTCTTTTCCCAATGAAAATATATTTAAAAAATAAATAGCCAAAGGCGGTACCTTTTGTTATTAAATTTTTTACGATCTTCGCGAATCATCTTTGTTGAACGAAAAAATAAAAAAAAAAAAATTATGATGGATCATAACCATTCAAGTTATTAATTATTATTATTTCTAATAGCAGCTGATTTCTGTCAGATGCCAATTTATAATTTTAATTAAAAATTACAAAAAAAAAAAAAACAACAAAATTTACATCTTTAAACATCAAAGATTTAATCTAAGTTATTCGATTATGATCGAAGCTTATAATTTTACTACATGACTTGTAATATTTTAATTTCCTTTGTTTTTTTTTTTTTGTGTAAGAAAGTTATCAATCATTAAATGACGTTTATAAACTGTTTTTTTTGACATATTGTTAATATTTTTGATATTTTATATGACAGGGTCAAGATCGATTCAAGGTTTAATAATACATATTTTTATAAGAAGACTCACTCTTGTTTTTTCTTGGATTTTTGTTGTGACATAAAAAAATGTACGTACCTGAAAAAAAAAGAAAAATAATTAGATTTTTAGATTAACAAAATTTAATAAAAAAAAAAATATGCATTAGAAATAGCTTTAATTGGAATAAAGTTTAAAAATACAATTGACAATAAATATGCAGTACAATGATTAGGTAACCCCAAATTTTTAAACCTAAGGCTCTGTTAAGTGCTTTTTTGAAGCCATAACTTAACAAGTACTTTAAAATAAAATAGTGTTAAGTCTTCTAGTTGTTATAGTATCTATATAGAATTTTTTCACCAAAAAAAAATTTTTTTTTTGTTTAGGTAGAAACAATGCCAGGCCCCAGGAAAAACATCCATTTTAAATTATTAGTAATTCTTAGAGTATTGTAATTAATGCAAAACTGTGAAAAAAGTGGAAAAAAAATTTTTTCTTTTCCCATTTTGATGACAATATTACCTACAATATTTAGGAACCATACGATTTATTCCTTTAATTTGTTTGTACGGCTTTAATCATTCGATACGGGAAAACGGTTCGACGTATCAGTCAGTTCGACGTTCTTCAAAATATCTTACCAAATTAGGTTCTCCTCTCAATTTTTATAAAGCAGTGAAAGATTTACTAGAAGTCTATTTGTGAAGTTTTTTTTGTACTTTTTTTTTAAACTAAAATTAAAAAAAATATTCGCCATGAAATTTTGAAAAGGGCTTGTAGGAAATCAACTCAGGCCTCCAAAACTGTCCTCAAAATTGTATTTGTTGCGATATTGCTAACTAAAGTGTCTTTTCATTCAAAATCAGATTTTCACTCTCCAAAAAAAAAAAAAAAAAAAAAAAAAAAAAAAAAAAAAAAAAAATTAAAAATTTTGGCTCGCACTGTTTCTTGTGATTGCGCAATAACGGTACCGTAAAAACATTATTTGCTAAAATGTCCACACACAAAAAGCAAAAAAGCTAAAAACGTTCACTTTTTCACAGATATACCTTCAAAAAACTCTAAAAAAAAAAACTGAACAAATTTTGCCCCCTTAATTTTTTTAGACTAGTGTAGTTCACATCAGAAAGTCATGAAATCTATGTTATTGGAACTGAATTTAACAAAAAATTGCGTATTAACAAGGCTATTATGTAGTGACATAATAGAATCGTTAAAGTTTTACACATACATTCGTATTCGTTTTTGTATTCGTATTCGTATTCGTATTCGTATTCGTATTCGTATTCTTATTCGTCTTCGTATTCGTATTCTCATTCGTATCGTTTAGTTCTTTCTTTGAAAACAAAAATCCGATTAAAGTTTTAGAATTGTCAAAATTGGACGAAGCTAGAAAAATGTCACATTTGTAAGCGGTTTTTTGACAGTAAAAGTGGGTTTACATTGGCACGCTTCGTGCGTTTTGAAAAAAAGAAAAAAAAAGCTTTGGGTGCCCGAAGCATTTCCAGAGGCGGAAGACCCCAGCCTCAACTTGTTATAAATTGGCATGTTACTTCCTTTAAAATTACACTAAAGAAAATTAATTTGTTCATAAAATGCCAATCATTTTAATTCCACTTTTTAGTACAATTATTAACAAGTATAGAAGTTAGCCGTTTTAGTTTTAAGATGAGCTAAAACAAAAATTCGAATTTTCCCTGTATTTAGATGGAGCGAATTACATAAAAGTGCTTTGTTGATTTCCAAAAAAGTCATTGCTCTTAACCTGTGAGTTAACTATACAGAATATAACAGGACTCTTAGGGCCAGTTGTACAAATATTTGATCCATGGTTCAGGAATTTTAACTCAACAATTTCGGCGGATTAACTGTGGTTCAGCGATGGTCCAGGCATGTAATTGGCTTTTAGTGCATATTGGAACTTTGAACCATCGTTGTACAATCGTGGTTTAAATTTTGATCCGTGGTTCAGGAATTTTAACTCGCCGATTTTGGCGGGTTAACTGAGGTTCAACGATGGTTCAAGGTTCTAATATGCACTAAAAGCCAATTGCATGCCTGAACCATCGTTGAACCACAGTTAATCCGCTGAAATTGGTGAGTTAAAATTCCTGAACCACGGATCAAATATTTGTACAACTGGCCCTTAATATTCAAACGCAGAAAGGTTAATAGCATCATAACTTCAAACTATTTAAATTAAACTCAATAATTTTGTTTGCAAATTTATCTTGAAATTCTTATTAAAAATGAGAATTAATTTTAAATATATTTCCTAAACGAAAACCGATTTAACAAAATTCATAAAATTCATTAAAGTTTATAATTTCGTACGCTGTCTATGACCTATAAAACTAAAGCTATTTACGCCGCATGTGGTCCCTATGTAAATTTCCTCTCCATCTATAGTGATTAATGGTTACATAAGCTACCGTTTAACTCTGGAATTTGTTAATTCAGAATCAACTCAGCATGCCAATTTTTTCGCCAGAATAAAAAACAAAAACAACAACTATAATCTCCTAACGTGATTGCCCTCTAAGTTCGCACGTTAAACGAAAACGCGATAACCCATTAGAGAATAAAACAACAACAAGAACACAAATAAATTGTATCTATTAATTTTATAACTGTAAAACAAACTCAATACCTATTTGGCTGTTTGCCCAGATGCCACAATAAACCATAAAGTCCATTTAACACTTCCATCAGCAGTATATGGTATAGCAAACGCCATTAAAGCATGAGCCAAGAGGAAACTAAACTTGTTAAAAAAAAAAGAATATTTCTTACATTCTAAATGGCGATTTCGTGTGGTTGCCAAAGTTTTAAGCCTCGAGTTCATGTAGAATAGCGAGTAAACTATCAATTGAAATTCATCAATCGTTGCACTAATTCTTTTTAAAAATTAACAAAATTGCTTTGCACGGCACAGCACGGCACAATATGGATCAAACCACATCACATGTAACATGCAACATAATTTTAAGAAAGAACCCTACGGCAGGAATGTTTCCAGGGTATTAGATTTTGAGGCAAAAGATGAGCTATGATGAAGAAGCTGGAGAAGGAATTTGGCTATTAGGATAGGGTTGCCATTTAAACATTCACTAGCATTTTTAGGGAACATGAATATTGAAAAACTTTGCCTTTTTCATTTGACTCTCTTCAAGTTTTAAAGTTAAAACCTCCTCCCTTAACGATTTTTCCAAAGAAAATGTCTGAAAATCATTTCAGAAAAGTATTGGTCAATAATTTGGAAACACCTGTATACTTCTTACCTTTAAAGAAATAGTGTTTTTTATTTGAAATTAAATACTGGTATTCAAATAAATTAAACATCGGAATTTTAACGTCCACTACCTTATTTAACATGTTTTTTTTTATTTTGACAATTCCCCTCGCATCTCCCTTCATATGAAAGAAATTTCATTTACTTTAATTTTGTACTAGACCTTTCCACTCGTACGCTTGAATTTTTTATAATAATCAAGAAAAACTTCAAAAGGGGACCTTTACCCTCTTCTCACTTTTTTTTTTTTTACTAAAGCTCGTGGACATGGGCTGGGGATTTTTATGGGGTTTTCCATTGGTAAATTAAGTTTTCAATTGGAAAAATGATTCATTGGTTGCGAATGGAACACAATTTCAAATCTCTGCTTTTGTCGCTGCTTCCATTTATCATTAGGAATTATTTTCCACATATTTTCAACATAATTTTCACAGAAAAATAAGTGTGCCTACTGACAGCTAAAATCGTGTATGGGTGGTCCACATTTTTCACTTTTTTTTTTTTTTTAAAGCTAATATTTTTCGAGTAGCAATAACTAAACTTCCCCCTTTGACTTCATTTAAAACTGTATGCCCGGTCTTAATTTTTGGTACTTTTTGGAAAATGTGCAAGGCGTAAAAATAAGCCTCATCGCCAAAGTTCAACTTTATTGGAATTTTTTCAAAGTGAAAGTCTAATTTTCCTGTGCTTTCGATTAAAATTTTTCCATATTGAGTTCTTCAAATTTAATGCGCTGTAGAGCGAGAACCGTAATTTCTGTTAAAAAACTGTAAACACCAAAAATATTGACAATTGAAAAACCTACATTAGTCAAAAACAAAACCGATTTAAATTAATTTTTTTTTATGCAAAAGCTTCATGCATATCAAAATTATCAAAAAAACAAATTTTGGAGTTGAAATAAAAATTCAATTTTTTTTTGTTAAAAATTGATACATATTTCAAAAACGGTTTGAAAATTTACTTCGAAATTTAATTTTTAATTCAACACTAATAAATACTAAAATTTTCTTAAAAATGTTTACAAAAAAAAAAAACCGATCCTAAGACTTTGAACTTTTTTTTCTAAAAAACTAAAGTTTAGGTTAAAGAAACCTTTTTTTTAGCTCTAAAAACAATTAGAGGAGAGTTTTTTACTAAGTTAATTTGCAATTAAGTATACTTAAAATAATTTTGCATTTACAGAATTTTTGCAGGGTGTTTTACATAAGATGCAAAGTTAGCTCTAGCACTGAAAAACTGGCCCTAAATTTGATGAGTTAATTCTGAATTAACTGAATAAATCTTTTTAGCATTATAGAAAAAATGGAAATAAATAAAAATATAAAATAACTCTATATTTTTTAATTAATTTAAATATTCCTTACACTTTTGTTTTTGACTTTTATTGTAAAATGTTCAAAAATGGATTCAGGTGTTTTTTTTACTCTAAGGCCCATTTTTTCAGTGGTAAGTTAAACCAGAGTTTATTGACTTTAGACCAAAAAATCATTATGATTTAACTCAAGAAGCTGTTTTTTTAGAAGAAAACTTATGCGGATTGACCTTAAAAGAATTGAAAGATAAAACATAAAAAATTATCTGTTCTGTAATTCCAGAGTTATTTCATCAAATTTGATGAGTTAAATCGGGTTTAAATTTAATCCCGCACTGAAAAACTGAACCTAAGCCGACGTGTGTTGTGTTTAAAAATGTTTACTAGTTGAACTATCACCCTGGAGGAGGTCTGAGCTCGGATGCAACCCTTATAAAATAATACTTGTAGAAGTATTGCCTCTTGGAAGAAGTAACAAGTCCTTCAAAAGTATCTTTCGTCACGATAAAGTGCTTTTCCTTCTCATCTTAGTCCGTCAGATTTGCCAGAAAATTATAGGTCCCTTCCATTTCTGTTGCCCAAAAGCTGCTTGCTTGCTTGCAGGAATGTTTGAGAGTTCAAATAAACGGGTAGGTCCTAATTCTTTACGAATTGTCGGGCCACTAATACAAGTAAAACCCGCTTAAGGGAAACTGCAAAATGTCACAGTCTTTCTTTCATTTAAGCGGGTTTTTCACTTAAACGAACCCCGCTTAAGTGAAAAAAAAAATTCACTTAAGCGGATCTAAAAATTCCATTAAGCGGAAAATTATTGCTAAAAACAATTGTATTTATCTTTTATTTATCTTTGAATTATGAAAATGTAATTTTCTTTGTAACAAATGTCAAAATACGTACTTCTCTTGAGCCACTTGAAATTTAGTTTGGGAGGCCAAAGAAATTTGTTTATAAAATGTAAACATTTGTGAAATAATCAAAAATTCAAATGTCATTTTCGTGGTGAAAATGTTGAAGGTGAAAAATAAAGAAGAAACAGTAAATTTTTCGTTCTGTGCGATTCTATATTTTTTTTTTCACTTAAGAGATTTTTTTTCAATGAAAAATATAAAATTGAACTGAAAATATATTTCAGGTATCTGGGTTTTTCACTTAAGCGGAGTGTTTTAAAGGTAATTGGTCGAAAAATACTCGGGGATGAAAAAAGTGTTTCAGATAAAGTGGGTTTTTCTCTTAAGCGGGTTTTACTTTTTTTTTTATTTTATAATATTTATGTTTCTAAATACTTGTTCTTGAGCACAATTTTTGGCTTTTTATATTAATAACAATGGCAACTTGTAGGAATTTTAACCTAACCACCACTACGAGGAAACTTTGTGGGTATCCTCTTTTTCTCTTTCTTTCGATAAGCAGCAATTATAAAATGTAATTCCTCTTTGAGCGTTCTTTTTAAATCTTTTACTCCAAGCCACGTTGTTCTAGTTCTGTCATCATTACACTGCCTGATGCCTTGAGGTAGGCTTGCTTGCTATATACCTCCAGCTGTTGGTGCTTCTGCTTAGGTATGCTCTGCCACAACAAGTACCGAGTAGCCAGGTTGGCACGTTACCTCATTGCATATATAGAGTATCTTTTTATATTATCTATTTAGTGTATCTGGAGTGGATTGTCTTTAAAGAGTCGGCTGGTCGGTTCGGTTGGTCTAATGCAATTATTAGCGTGTTACATAATTTTTAACTTCTTTGTCGTAAGTCGTAGTCGTCCGTCGCGTCGTCATCGTGGTCGCCGGTCGGTGGAGAAAGAATGGAGACGTATATGGTGGTTGTGGAGTGCGCCTAAAAGCGTTCAAGCTTGCCCCAGTGCATCATACTCCTGCTGGCTGGCCATATCATCAACCCCGCACTAGTAATACCATATAGGTGGCTTTTCTACAAATGTACATATATGCGAGATTCAATTGTGTGATATTATATTATATGCTTTGATGAAAAATTCAACACAGGTACAAAAGTGCTCATGGTGATGAACAGAGCTATCCATTATAGAGGTTTGCCTGTGGATGTGGAGGCTTATCGAACCGTAAATATTGGAGTTCGTCTCTTTTTTGAATTTTGTTGTACCAATTTTTTTTTGTTGTAGTTTATTTCGTCGTAAACTATTATTTGTTGTGTGATCTTTTTATTTCTTTTCGATTAAAAAAACACAAATTGAAAAAAAAAAAAAATGTAAGGAAAATTAAAACTCACCTCTTGGTGAGCTAATTTTGATGTTGATGTAATTTAGTGATGAGTTCGATTGGACAACATTTTTGCACGTTCATCAATGAAATACCTACCTACAATAGCACATCAGGTTACTGGCACGGTATATTGGTTCAGTTCAGTTAACGCTAGGTATTTCGTAAATTTTTTATTCCGTATAGTTACAACGTTTATTATTTTTTAATTTTCAGGAAGATAAATAGGTGAATTCTTTCGGTGTGTATAAAATTGAGGAAATTACAATAATATAGTCGCTATATGTGTTTGTATAAAATCCAAGAAAATTCATTCTTTTGGTGGAGTTATTAAAATGTGGTGTTCAATTGTTAAAACAAGTTGTACCAATATATTCACTATCCTTGGAAATCTCTTTCTGATTAATCTATAGGAAAACCAGGTTTCGGGATAAATTGTTTAGGGATCAAAATAAATCTCACTGTACTTGACTTGTAGGTACTTTAACTTCTAAGCTTGGGGGGACTGGACGAACGAAGCTAGTGCGAAACTCGGGAAAAGAGAACCAGGAAGTACCAAGCTGTACCCTTACGGGGTAGAAGTCGGTAACAGATTGGAATTGAAGTCTACATAACACAATAACGATGAATGAGACTGTTCTAACGGCATTGATCGGCAGTAGTTACAGCTGCTCCTCTCTCAGACTTGAAAGTCCTTGATAGGGTTCTTTGTTTGATTGAACGAGCTCGTTGCTACTAGATTGCTGATTGTGTCAAAATGGGATAATGGACGCTCTGAATGTGGTAGACTGAAAATCTGGCGAACACAGCTGGTTATAGCAACTTGTTGATAAGGATCGGATCGTCCCTTACTAGATTCTTAAGGGTTCACTAGTGGTGATCCCCATTGCTGATACTAGAAATGAAAACTTTGTCGCAAGGCCTTGTTAAAAGAAAAAGTTGTAGAAATTTGCAAATTAAAACAAAGCCAAAAATTAATAATATGAATTAAAGTGGTCCTGACCTATAGCTTACTTGTAAGCAAGTGAAATTAAGTACACTAGGGCTTCTCTTCCCTATAGCTGGGTTGGCAGCAAAGTGCTGGTTGATTGCTCCGAACATGATATCTTAGGATAAAGCATAGGTAAGAACTCATCCAGTAAAACCCTGATACCCTGGGTACGGTGGGGGCATGCAAATGAGCCCGCTTATTATCCAAGCCTGGTGATTAATGAATAGAAGCATGCCTTGGGGCGGAGCATATGGAATTCGTCCTTGGCTTCCACGATTTTTAACGGGAAAATAATGGAAGATAGATAGAAAAAAAAACTCAACCAAAGTTGCAAAAACAACCAATTTTTGTTCTTCGAATTGGTAATAAAATTAATTTGGTGGAGTTGATCTTGTCAATTTTGTTTACCGTGACATGCTTATGTTCAGACCGTTATGAAAAGGAGAATAGCTCTTAATTAAGTTGTTTGAAAATACTAGCAGGAATGGTGGGTGAGCTCATTGCAAGATAAGGCCCTTATTGAGCAGGTGCTTGTACTAGTAAACTAATTATTTCTCTCTCTGTATTTGACATGGTACACTGGGCTTAACCAAGTTTTGTGCAAAATTAATCTTAAACCCGAATTAATTCATTAAATTTGATGAGTTCATTTTTAATCATCCTAGTTTAACAGGTCGAACCGCATGATTTTCTGCAAAAAAAATTGCTTCTTCAAGTAACTGCAGATAAATGTATGTCCAGATTTAACAAATTCTGGTTTAACACACCATACTGAAAAACTGGGCCTAAAGTTCTGAAAATAGCAATTAATGTTCTTTTAATTGTTGATAGCTCGAAATAATTGTTAAAATGTCTATAATTCCAAACAGAAAATAGTCACACTGTTATTTTTTTTATAATTTCTTCGAAACTCAAGAATTCGAAAACCAAGCCAAATTTGATAATTTTACTTAAATAACTTTTTGAATCACAATTGCCTTGCTTTTGGTGATCTCAGACATGTTGATCCCACTTTTATCTAAAAGCCATAATTACGATGGCTGTTTTAAAACAAAATCGCACCATGAACTGACTCAAAATTCAACAAAATAAATAAATTGGTATATGTCCTGCTTAAGTATGCATTTTTAGGAATTTCACACAGAATTTCAATTGACTAATATTTTGGTTTTGATCATAAAACGCAATGAATGAGAAATCAACTGCGGAGTAATAAAAATATTTCGAGTTCCTCTTTTTAAATTTATTCAACACAAAATCAAACTAATTTAATAATAAATAAATAACCATATATATACATTCATAAATCCTTATAGAAGAATAATAAAATATTTCAGAGAAATTCTCATTGTTTTCAACTGTGAACAATTTAGTAGATTTAAGAATGTCTGGGAAGATTCTGACAAATTAATACTTATCAGTTAACATGTCTTCAATGATCTTCATTGATATATAAAGTTATGTATAATAATAAGCTACTCACGTATTTTTGTCATGTTTTTGTTAGTTTTTTTTTTTTTCATTTTCTCATTGAGTGTTAAGTAGTATAAATAACGCAGTTTAAAAAGAACTGGACTTAAACGTGACTTGGAAACAAAATTAGAAATTTATCAAATTTTACCAGAACTATAATAAACTTTGCTTTCTAAATGAATACCATTATAGCCGTGGCAGAACCAAATGTTTTTTTTTAAATTAGACAAAAAGTTTAAGCTTAAGCTTCATAGTTTAAGTTCTTAATCGTTTGAAAATATTTGATTATTTAAAGACCACAAAACGTAAGAACAGTTGTTCCCAATCCGTTAATTAAAAATTGAACTGATAGGGACCACAATCTCACAAGGTACAACAATCTAACAATCTTTAATTGTGGTGGTTTATGTTAACTTCAACTATAGACTCAGCTTTTTCCTTGCTCTATAGATCATGGGTCGAGATCGAGATAAAAAAAAATCGTATCGGAGGGGGTCTATTTCCCCTCGTTAGCCGCGAGGGGAAATTTTCTAAAGATTTGAAAAAAATTATTAAAAAACAACTGTTACACTTACAATGCCATGATATACTTTTTTGTAAAGACGGAAATCTCTTCTTTTATTAAATTTTTTGAATGGATCTGTTTTAGAGAAAAGATTTTAAAATATTAATTTTCAAACTCAAAATTCTGAAAAAAAAAAAAAATTCAAACTGATTTTTTTTTCAAAATCTTACGTAATTAAGTACTAATTTTCTTCTCTGGCTTCATAAAAAGGTATAGCATGCCGTTGTGACGGTTAAAATTGTTTTTTTTTTTTAATAATTTTTTCTTTATTAAGGCAATTCTTTTAGAAAATTGCCCCTCCTGTTATTTTTTTTTAATTATCTCAAAAATTAAAGAACACTTAAGCATTTCGTCTTCTATTTTTGACTAAAATTAAATGAGAGCATTGAATAATACTTAATTAATAAGAAGAGATTTCTGGGTTTACAAAAAGGTATATCATGGCATTGTAAGTGTAACCACTGTTTTTTAAATTTTTTTTTCTGTTTTAAGTCAATTTTATAGAAAATTGCCCCTCCCGGCTGAACGGGCCGAAAGAGACCCCCCCCTCCCCTCCCAGCCTCTAGCTTTTTGTCACACCTTAGCTGAATCAACCTGTGTATTTTATATAGCTACATTAGAGTTCCTAACCAGAAGAGCATGTTCCTGTATTCCTTTTTCTTAACATATACGAAGAGGTTGCTTGTTGATTCTTCTTGATTCAAAAATACATAAAATTTAGAACATTCCCTGAAAATTTCAAGCCTATATCACTTAAATTCGTAAAGTTATGCAATTTGTAACATTTCAGAGTTGTATGTAACCTCTAAATTCTGTTTGAATTTAGATGTTTTCCATCTTGATAATTTACTTTCAACATTAGCTTCATAATATAGCCCGGTCCTGGTTAAATTTCAAGAAAAGTATCTTTTTAATTCAACCTAGAGGACAGTCTTAAAATATGCCTATTCAAAATTTTCGATTCCAGTTTGATCATATTAAAAATAATAATGGCCTACTGATTCAATCTTTTGGTACCCCACCAATTTTTTTCATTTATATTTAATAAAATATACTGATTAAATCTTTGGTAGGTCCCTTTTAAGGCGGAAAATGTTTTATTATCACATCTAATTTAAATCCATGCGCAACTCTAAATACTCGACGGACAAAGCACCAACTGACCGACTACGACTGCTATGTTTTTTTTTCCTGAGCTCATAACGATTTTTCATAGAAGGAATGCAAAATTTGAGTTTAAATTTAACTTTGACAGAACCTTATAAAAAACCGAAAAAAAAACATAAATATTATTAGAACTGATTTATTTTTAGTACCACATTAGTTTCACTTTATGTTTTATTTCTCTTCGTTCGTATTAATTTCTTTTTTCAGTCTTTCATGTATTCTCCTTGTATTTTTCCTTATTTCCTGATCTCTCATATTATGACATTATCGTCAAAAATATCAGAATGTTATATTTGCATTAAGAAAATTCTAAATTAAAAACTACATAAAATATCATGATCACCAATATTTTAACCGCAAAATAAACTAATATTATTTCCTCGATTTGTTAATTTTTTTTTGAAAATTATCTCAAATGCTAATTTTATTAAAAATTCAATCATTATTGTATAGAAATGTCACATGTTGAACAGCCTATAAAAATATACAAAACCGGTAAGACACCAATTTAAATCATTAACCTGAGTTTTATTGAATAAATTGTAACACATACACACAAAAAAAAAACTAATAATATCACTCAAACTAGTTTTTGTTTTAGCAAAAAAAAAAAAAATAATAAATAAAAATACTTTAAATTAATGGAAATTTATGATGAGATAACTCACGGAAGGTAGAATATAAAAAACGATAAATTTCAATGAAATCGAATAATTGTATCAAATATCAATAATATGTTTTTGTATCAAAATTTAAAAGATTTTAAATTAGATTAATTAATGTTTTTTTTGATAACGAGCAAGTAGGAACCTTGGTACTACCCAGTCAAGTTCTCGGCACTATCCCTATTTATGTACATCAGGAACAAAAAATTGGAGACGATTTTCGACCCCCTCTTACGTCACAACGAATAAAGTCAGAAACTTTAATAAACTCGCCGTCTTTGCTAAGCTAATCAGGCAAAACCACGTCACCAAACTTCAATTCCTAAGGATCAGGGGTTCCTGAGTTATAATACGTCAAAAATAAGCAAAAACCGTAATTAACTCCAGTGACTGACAGATTATCAAAATTATGTAGCACTTCTCGAAACCTCGAAATGTCGATATTTTGTACCACGGCAAGCCTTGTAGTACATACAAAAAAAAATCGAAAATTTGAGGCTTTCCATGTAGTGGGCGTGGCATCCACCCACTTTCTTTGAATTTTTATCAATTATTATGAAACACTTCTGATCGTTGTAGTATTATAAAATTTGTCAGAGCGGTAGGGCTTGCAATGCACAAAAAAGAAAAAAATCTAAAATTTCAGGTTTTCAATATAGAAGGCGTGGTTTGCGCCCACTTTCACAGATTTGTTACCAATTTTATAAAGCACTTCTGATTGTTCTATAGAACTATGAAATTCGGTCTTCGAAAGAAATGAAAAAAAAAATTAAAAATTGGATATTTACCATTCAGGGGGCGTGGCATCCACCCACTCCTTCACAGAATAGTTGTGAATTATATCAAGCACTTCAGATTGATGGTTGTAAAATTATGAATTAGTAGAGCGGTATAGGGTTTGAAATGCATGCAAGAAAAAAAAAATGAAAATTTGAGATTTACCATTCATGGAGCGGGGCGTGGTGTGGCATCCATTCACTTTCTCAGATTTGGCCAGTGAACCTTCCAAAATTCGTTTGTCAAAGAATTTAATTCAAACAAAATCAAAGCAAAAATATACCCAAAAATTAACTCCTTTCACTAAATGCCTTTTTAAACTCGAAGCTATCTTAATCTCTGACTCTCATAACTTGACAACATGACATATATGTCTGGTTCTATTAATTGTCGGTTCCCTACCCTGTTGCAGCACTTATTAAGACAAAATTATCGTCAATTAACTTTTGTGTTTCATATTACCTATACGCCCTGTAAATCTGACAAGAAAAATTATTTCTAGTCTATGGAACTCGTCATTATAGATTTCTGTAAGAGTTACAAAAAAAAAATGTAAAAAAAAAATAAAACAAGATTTTAGACGTAGAAAAAATCGTGTAAAATTTTGCTAAAATCGATAGCTTATCACATGAATTTTTCTTAGGGTAAATTATGTTTGTCTGTCTGTTTAAAATTATTCGTTGTAGATGAGCCTATGTTTATGTTAAAGAGACGTTGATTAAATGGCTAACTCCTAGTTCTTAAGGAAATTCTGTTGAAATTCAGCCGACAACGGTTTTTAATCAACAAATCCTTAAAATTACAAATTTCCTTATTTATTTTATTGAATATTGCGGGTCAGAGAATTTTATAGGGTATATTTTAATAAATATGTAGTCCATGTAATTAATTACTTATTATTCTTTAACATGATTTTTCTTCTTTTTTTTTTTTTTTGAATGTTTTCATTAATCTATCTGAATGACTGATGCTTTTTGTCTAACCCCTTTCCTATCCTCCTGGCGAGCAAAGACGGTGAATTGTCTTGATGCTCACAATCCAAATACGAATGGTGCGACACGTTTAAAGGGAAATGTATCTTTTGTAGGCTCACAAAAAAAAAAAAAAAAAAAGATGTCAATAGCTTTGAGATACTCTATCGATAGAATTATATTGTACGCTTGCCGAAGGTACACGCGACCTTTTTTTTCGTTCATTGATTTGTTTTTTTTTTTTTTTTTTTTGCATCCATAAGATACTTTTTTTCACTTTTACTTCTCTCAGAGCTATAAGATAGGTTTGCATGTTAAGTTCGTCGAGTGTATTGATCTGTGATTACCACCGCGGTTTGCTGATGGCAGTTCCCATTTTTTTTTTTTTTTTTGCATCTTGAATATCTCATGGATAAGATGATGATGATGATGATGATGATGATGAGATGATGGTAAAAGATATAAAGATACAAATGTAAATAATTATGCAGCGGAGACAGACACACAAATGAAACAAAAAATTCATTAACCTCTTCTTTTCCTCGAACAAGAAGAGAAAGTGCGTGTGAGTAATAATTATTGTTTTTTTTTTTTTTTTTTTGCTTGCATCTTTTTTTCTCCCGAATTCAGTTATTGCAGTGTGATATTTCGCGTAATTTTTATTCAACGTACAACAGGATGACTGTGACTTTTGTGGTGGTAAAATAAAAAAAAAAACAATTATTTAATTTCCCACAATGTAATATGATCGCAAGGGTTTAATAGATCACCTAACATTGACGGAGTTCGAATTGATAATAATGAAAGGCTTCACGCTATACGGGTTTCCTTCTGACAGACGAAAAGTGCTATGTGCAGTGCATGCATATGTATATACAATTTGAGGGATATTTTGTCACTCTAATCCAAGTTCAATGTCCATAGCCATAACATCAGGCGGGTGAGGCATATCTATACAACAGGTGTGCTGTTGGTAATTTAGGCAAATGCTAAAATACACTCAAAGAAAACTTTTGTCGTTTACAAATTTGTAATTTGCCCCTTTTAGGTCTTATCGCCCAAAACAATTTTTTGGACAATTTTTGTTTATACAATTTGGGCACTGTGGCATATACCCCTTGGGTCTAATGGCATTTTTGTTTTTGGTACTTATTATGGCGTTTTAATTTAAAATCAGCGTTTGGTCTTATCACCTAAATTTATAACGACCAAATAATTTTAAAAATTTCATAGCAGTCAAAAACCGTCACATCGCCCAAAAAACTTATCAAAAATATGAGCCAAAGCCCAACATATTTCGTGACTTTCTTTTTTGTCGAGTTGGGCTTTGTGTTGGTTTTAAGGCTATAAAAAAAGGCCTTATGCCTGGCCAATGTTCTATATTCCGAAACATTATTGAGTTAAGCAGTCTCTTTTCACATCATCACAACAATTTTTAAAGAAAAATTTGTACCAAATTTCCAAGGTCCGATTTTTGTAAAAAAGAAAAATTGTTATGCTGAAAAATAAAACAGAAAATTTTGGGTTTTGAGGAGAAGAAGAAGTACAAAACATGAATTTTAAGAAATTTTGTACACTAACGAAATTTTGAAACATCAAAAATCGAATTAGAATATAGAATTTTGGAAACTTAGTTTTTTTTAAACAAAATTCAGAAGTCGTTAAATAATTGCTAAAAATTTGAGATTTCATAAAAAGTTTGCATGTACCAAAATTAAGATTCAAAATTTCATAAATAAAATATTTTCTTTTATAGAAATTTTATGCCTCTATTAAAATAAGATTGTTTTAAATTTTTATCCCAAAATTGGGCCTGTCAATTTTTTTAGTTGATTAATACATTTTTTGTTCAATTCTGTACATTTTTAAATGTAATCAATTTCAGATACCCAAATGTAGAATAAAATTTGTCAACATCACTTTTTTTTAGGTATAGAAGAAAATTATTCGTCTGCACCGAAATTTTGACAACAAAATGTACAGTAAAAAGTTTTCTGAATTCCGTTTCAAAAATTCTGAGTTAGGTAGGTACTTAAATGGTTTATTTTCAAATAGTATTAAACAAAATTTTGATTTTCTTGAATTTTATACACCCAAAAATCAATTTGTCAAAAATGCATATTTTTTTTTTTTTCATAATAGAATTTGTGTGTTCCAAATTTATTTTCTTAAATCCTGACTATATAGGTAATAAAATTGGTTATTTAAAATTTTTTTTCATCCAACATTTGTTTTTGTTTTTTACCCAAAATCGGGAATTTAGGTATCGAAAAAATTGGAATACATTGATTTTAAAAATTTGAATTCTGAATTATATAACAATAACGCCTAAATAAAGTAAATACAACAAATTAATGTTTATTTCAACTAGCTGACCCGGAAAACTTCTTTCTGCCCAGAAAGTACGCCTTTTCGGGTTTTTACAATTTTCCGACTTATTCTGTCGAAATTTTGAATGTTCGGCTCCGTGTTTATCTGGGTTAATACGAATCCAGAAAATCTTCATGTGCATACGCACAAAAAACCAATTTATCTATATATGAATAGGCTTAAATAAATTTTGTGGTACCATTTTCTCCAAAAGTATTTGACCGATTTCGATAAATTTTATATTGTTGAAAAGCCACAATTGCGGAGATGTGCAGAATATACTTGAGACACGCAT
Source organism: Epistrophella euchroma (assembly GCA_947049315.1). Classification (NCBI taxonomy): domain Eukaryota; kingdom Metazoa; phylum Arthropoda; class Insecta; order Diptera; family Syrphidae; genus Epistrophella; species Epistrophella euchroma. Next base: position 61,270,731 of record OX346248.1, read on the forward strand.
TTACACACTGTGGGTCATTTTTGTTTTTGTACTGTCGAACACTGCACTGAAAAAAAAACGCAATATCAAGATAACATTTTCATATTATCAATTCCATATTTTTCATTTTCCATATCAAATTTACCACAAAACATATTAAATTAATACTTTTAATGTTACGCTAATATTATTTTTGTTATACTGATATTGTAAAGTGTTACTTTAATAAGATTGGTTTTAACATTTAATATCAATTCTCATTATCAAAACTAGGTTGATAATTCTTACTATTAGAATATCATTAAAAAAATATTAATCTGATATTTTGATGTCAACATTGATGTCCTGAATGTTGAATTGATATAATTTTATGTAAAAATGATGAAAACGGCAAATCATTTTAATATTTTATTAATATCAAATATATGTTATTATATAAATTTATCAATAAATTGTTAAAAATGTTGTATTAATGATATTAAAATATCACACAAATATTTTCAACATCAGCTTGGTACAATTTGTTTGATATTATAATATCAATTTAACATTTAAAAATATGGTTGGCATTGAATCATAAACCAGAAAGTTATCAATTTTCAACGTCGGCTTTCCGTATTGCGAATTAGCCTAGTGGAAGTGTATTGGGCTCGTAAGCGGGAGACGCAGGTTCGAATCTCATCCGAAAATTTTCAACTAAGTAAAATATAAGTTTTTTCAATTTAAATAAACCTCTAAATATTGCAGAATAAAAGGGAAAGGAACTCACAAAACCACTATGGTGCAATAGGAAAATAAAACCTAAAAACTAATAAAATAGAATTCAAATCAAACCCTACAAATGCACGCAGTTTTTTTTTTTTTTGCTTTCTTCATTTTAATAGTCATATCAAAATGATAATAAATATATCATAATGATCATATTGTATTGATATGATGAGCATATCAAAATTGATGTTTTTAATGTTGGACGACTTTTATAACCCAAAAATGTTAATTTTACAGTCGTTTTATCAATTTTTTTTTTCGGTGTGTGCCCAGAAAGTACGCATTTTCGGGTTTTTACGATTTTCCGACTTATTCTGTCGAAATTTTGAAATTTTGTTCGGCTCCGTGTTTATCTGGGTTAATTAGAATCCAGAAAATCTTCATGTGCATACGCACAAAAAACAAAAAACCTGTCTGAAACGCGGTAAAAATGATTGATGTTGTTTTAAAAAAACCCATATAATGAATTTAGTGATTGAGGTCAGAAGTTCCATAAAGCTTGTATTAATTGTCAATTCCAAATCCATTTCCAAATTGAGTGATTTAAGCTTCTTTGGTGTGTACAAAATTATCATTTCTTCTCTATTAGTAGAGAATTTTTCGGAATTTCAAAACATAAACATTTACAATATATAAAAAAAATTGAAATATGCAGGATTTTAGATGTGCTGAATTGGAATAAAGAATTTTGGAAATATATTTTTTTCAGAACATGCTTACAGTTGCAGCCAAATTATGCAGTTTCTGATGAATTCTTAACTATTTCTCTCAGTGTATGTAGACCACAGATAGACACCATATGCTAAAATAAAGCATGACACTGTTTAAATTTGTGGTTAAAATAAAAAACATTTTGTTTTTTTTTTTATCATTTTATCACGGGCTAAGTATTTTCTGGAATAATTTCGTTATGCTGCAAAGGAAGTGCATTGTTTTTCACCTTGTCAACAACATGATATGATTTTTTTTTGTTATTCATGTTCGAAAGGAAACGAGGGAGTGAGTCATTTACTTAACTTCATACAGGTTCATTGTTATTTTTAGAACCATACGATGGGAATATATAATGTTCTTCTTTGTCCAGTCATTTTGAGAAGAAGCTACTTGTATTTTATGTTTGGGGTTGTAATTTGGAGAATTCCTTTACATACATATGTACAAAGTTTATTTGAAAAATAAATTTTAATTAAAAAAAACAGAAAGTTGAATATGGCTTGTGTCGATTTTTTTGTTAATAAACTTAGCAGATGTTTCTTTAATGTGGCACATGCCTTAGTTTTTTTTTTGCTTGAATTTAAACAAAAATAATGAGATTTGCACTTACAATAACATGTGGCCTAAAATTGTGACAATTAGGCCAAGTTTTTCAGTTATAAGTTAAACCAGAGTAAGTGCGGACTCTAGTAATAAATTTATTTACAATAAAGTTAACTAAACTGCATATTTAGAGTTAAATGCATTTTTATCACAAAAACGCATTCCAAAGTACAAGCAAAGAAATAATATGCAAATATTATGTATGGGTACCTTTACCATCTGTCCTCTGAGTAGAGCAAAATTTTAAAAGCTTCAAGGTCACATAGCATTATTGGTTTGCCGCTCACTCACTTACCATAATAAATGTATTTCACAGTTTTGTTTTGTTTTATTTTTTTTTCTATGATCTTCCGCAATTTTTTTCGAAATCTATTAGGAAACACTTTTTGATCGACACTTCGACAATATTGGCTAATTTTTTTTCTTTTTAACTTTTGATGATGAATTTATTAAGATGACTGATGAGCAATTAAGTGGTATATTATGCGTGGGATGCAAATTTTGTGTATTAATGACAAACGTTTTGAAATTATTGCTACTGCAATCTTTTTAGACTTAAATATTTTTTTTGTTTTTCTGTGTCAAGCCTTAGGCGGGATGACCTAGGTTTTGGAAAGTTGAGTCGAAACGTTTTGACAGTTTTAGAGGTAAAAAAGTTTCTTTAGGCTTTTTATGTACACGAATTCAATTAATCAAACTTAAATGTATCTGGGTGAATTGAAAGTTTGTCGATAGAAATTGCAAGTGATGTGCAAATTAAGTGAAATCATTTGTATAACAGTTATTTAAATGTGTTTAAATGTGATTTCAAGGTTGGTCTTGGTTTGTTTTTGATTATTTTGATTTTCTCTTATTATTGAAAGTGTCATTCTTACTCAATAAAATTTAATTGATTCAATTGAATTTATGTTTTGTATATTTTGAAGTGATGTGCTATATGTCAAGCACATCACTTCATTTAGCATCGATAGAAAAATGAGAAGCTGTCTTCTAGTAAAACAATTTAAAAGTTTGCGACATATGTAAATAGAATGCTGCAAAACCAGGTGTCGTTCGTAGAATGTTATAATGGAATCATACTTTTGTAGCCTTCTAACAGAGATGTCAATTTTCTTATTTGTTAATAAAACAATTTTTTCGAGTCTAAGAACGAAAAAAAATTGTTAAATAAAATAAAAATTTCAGCTAGAAATTCGGATTCAGATTCATTTTATTAAGTGACCCTAAAAGATAGAGGGCAGAAAATGATCAGTTTTAAGTCTTTTTATGTCAAGACTAGCTGACCTGGCGAACTTCGTTCCATCTAAGATTAATTAAATTATTATTTATGTTCCTTTTGAAAGTCGAGCAAAAAGAGGTAAAATTGTTATCATGACTTTCCGACTTTTCAGGCCTAATTTTCCAATTTTTATCTCCGTACTTTGTTTATCTGGTTCAATACAAATTCAACAAAAAAATCTCCATCCAATGTGGATGATGTTCAGCCGAGTTATGCACGTACGATCAAAAAACTAATTCAGAAAGTTTGAAATTCCAAGATTTTTTTTTACAATTTTCTAACTTTTCGGTCGAATTTTATAATTTTCGTTCAAAGTTTTCAAATTTTCGGCTCCGTTGTGTATTAATCTGGTTCAATACAAATCCAACAAAAAAATCAGCAACCAAATCGGATGATCGCCGAGTTATGCGCGTACGAACACAAAAGGGATTTATTTTATGAATAAATGTATGTACCTACATTTGTACATAGATATGAAAAACATGACATTTTTCGACAGTAACTTTAGAGACTTTGACCTTAATCAAGAAATTTTCTGAATTTCAAGCAAATACCTTGCGGTAATAACAAGAAGAAAAAAGCACTGGGAGGGAAGACACCAATTTTTTTTGTGAAATCCAAACTCCAGTCTCTGTTAAACATTTTTGTGATCTTAAATCTCAACTATACCTACGACATTCCCCTTTAATGAGGAACACCAACATTTATTTCCTTGAACCCCAAACATTCCGTCGTTTGTTTGACTCAAATGATTCCAGAAGATTTCAGAAGAATCCGTCCGACGTTATATTGAGAGTTTAGTGGACTTCAAGAAATCGCTTGAAATATGCTCACTTTTATTGTTATGATTTCCTATTCTGCCTGAACAATCGCTGATCTAAACTGGTGACCGATTAGAAGAAAATCCAAAGCCCCTTAAAGAATTTTCTCTAAAACTCTGAAAATTACAGAGAGGAGAAAAATTGGTGTGTAATTTCTTTTCTTTCGCCGATTTTTTTTTTTAGATTGGAACCATTTATAACTGCTATATTATGACCATTTTAAATATTGTGAAAGTGTTATCGTGGTATTTATGATGTGTTTGGAGTTTAAATCCTCTTTTTTTCCGACACTTTTTGAGGGTCCTGCCGTCAATTTGGTGAATTGTAGGAACATATAAACTTATTTGTGTTCTACTTTGACATTGTATTTCCTGTTCTACCAAGAGGTATTTCCATTGATTATTATGAATTGCATATAGGGCTTTGAGGGTTTCTTTTTTTTTTTTTAATTTTGCGTCCACTAAAACCTCTAAAATGATTAAATACAGTACGACCGTTAGGAAAATAAGGAAAAAGAATTTAAAAGAGTATCCAATGTTTATGAAGTTCTAAATATTAATGGTACTTGCCATATAAAAAAATTGTTTAACATTTAAGGAAATTAGAAGTTTGTTCAAAAAATTTCTCGACAAATTTTTCCAAAAAACATTTCAAATGATCAACTGAGTTTGTTTAATTTAGCGTATGTAAAATTTTTTGAATAATTAAAATATTGTTGATAAACAAGTAGGAACAACTTATTTTATTGTAGGTTAGGACCTATACCAAAATGTTTAAAAAAAATATTTTTTGGATTTAGAAAAAATGTTTAATTTATTTTTTTTTGAAAACTCAATATTTCGAAAATGACTCAATCGATTTTGTGTTAAACTTGGCTTCAAGCTGCTTTTTAAGATTATCTGGCAGCTTAAAGCAAAAAATTATACTACCTTCCATACCTACAGCTGTTTAAAAATCGTTAAGAAAAACCTATTTATTCTCCTACCATTCCTACGGTTTGGATAAGAGTTTTTTGTGAGCGTTTAGTTCGTACGATATAACGACTAACAGGAGAAAATTTTGAACTCATCTATTATTTATCAACCAACCATTAGAACCATTTCATATCGTGAAATACAAATATCTCATTGCCTGTTTAACCGATTTAAATTCAGATTTTTTCACAAGATCTTCTAACAAGTTGAAAAAATATTGCATATCAAAATTTTCCAAAAATAAATGTGATTAAAAAAAAATATTTGGTAAAAAAATATTTATTGAAAAAAATAATTAAAAAAAAAAAAATGGTAATTTAAATATTAATTTAAAAATAGATTTTAGAAAAATAAATTTAATATTCAATTAAAAAATTGAAATTTGAAGCAAAAAATCGAAGGTTTAAAATTTTTTTTTTTAAATATTCGATGTTTCAAAAATTGGAAGATATATTTTCGAATTTGTTTTTAAAAATTTTCCATTATAAATAACAAAAAATGGCATACCTACTAATTTTTTTTCTTAATGTTTACAAAATTTTACATATAAAAAAAATAATTAAAAAAAAAACTCCTCGTAAAATTAATTAAAATGTTTGTCTTTAAAATTAAGTTATAAATAAACATTTTTAATTATTGTTTAAGTGATCTTTATCTAACGTTAGATAAGGGAATCGATTGTCTAAACCTTGACAAATGAAATATCCATTATTTTTTATTAAATGGACCAATTTCCGACTATTTCGAAATACTTAGACACATGCCTAAGACTGGCTGTAATTAAGTAAATCTCAAGCCTCCATACATTAGGTTCACAAAATTTCACAAATTCTTACTCAAATTACTGAATTCGATCTGAAAATATTTTTTTCATCCACGAATATTGCTTATTTCTTCAAACAAGTTAAATAAACTAGAACGTTATTACGCAAAATAAATTCAAGAATATCACATTTCACTCTTTCTCAAAAAAATATTAAACCAACGACATTCCATAAAATCACACGCATAACGCACACCGGATTAATGAAATCACCGCACGTCTTGAAATTCTATAGAACGGACATCAACACCCCAACATATCATACCACCTGTCGCGAGAAAGAAAAAACAAAAAAAAACATACCTTCACTACAGTTGTTAATTAATCATCAAGCCCTATTGCCTACTTCATGTGGTTTTAAGTGAAAAGCAGCCAAACCTGAAGACTATGACCAATTTTTCACACCTGACGAATCCCATCAGCACTGACCGGCCGCGGCCGCATTATCCATAGGCACAAAAGACTACCTAACATTTGATAATAAGACTAACTAAAGAGTAACTTACCGTCTTGCCTGCCTTGGTATGGATTGTGTCCAACAGACCGGAGCTTTGTGTGACTGCTGATTGCGACTGGATTTGTATGTGAGGTCTCCGCATTCGGATTTCCAAACTTGTAGATTCCCTTCGGCCGGATAGAATGTGTAAAGGCTGTTTGTTGAAGCCATCAAGTGATTCGATCGAAGCTCGATGAGATTCGAAGTCGATGATGATGAGGAGGAAGGTGCCAGGAGTGAGGAACTGGACAAGGGTTGCAGCAAGATGGTTTGTTGTAATGGCATATTTTGACTTTGGCTTCCTCCGATTCCGATTCCGATTCCGACTCCACCAGCCCCTAAGGCGGGCGTGAACTTTGTGAACTTGTTGTAGCTTAATAGCCGGTCAGTGGTGCCCTTGTAGAGCGCCACAACCGGCTCGTGCTTGAGCAACAAGCCTTCGCGCTGCCTAATTGCGTCCATGGAATGCGATCTAGAACTAGAACCGACCGGAATCATCATCATCGCTGGACCGCCACAGCCACCGCCACCGCTACCACCCACAGCGCTGGCGCTCGCAGGAGTAACCGCGTTAATCGACGTAGGCAGACTTGTTGGGCCATTACCGCCTGAGGGGGCAATATTACCAACTGCCGACGATGACGATGACGATGGCGATGCCGATGACGCCGCACCCCCAGCCCCAGCCCCATTCGCAGTCACAGCCGCAGATGCCGACGATAATGACGGAGCTGGCGCTGATGATGGAAATGAAGATGTCTTAATGATGGCCGGTGCTAGGGCGCGTGTCCGCGAACGTCGATAGCCGACGTTACTGGCGTTAAATCGATTATTCGTGCTGTGCGTTCCTTGGCGATTCTTCTGATATTGGTACTGCAGGCGATTGCCAGGAGTGGCATTGTTGATGGTGCTGGAGATGGTGGGTGGCGATGACGATGATGAAGCTGTCGAAGGAGAGGCTGCTGTCATTGGGACGGGATTGAAATTGCTGTTGTTGTTGCTGCTGTTGCTGGAGCTGGTGGCGCGTTGTAATGCTGCCAATTTGCTGTCCAACGACGTCAATGAAGTTGGCCTGATGTTGTCTTTGAAGTATTTCTCCGATTCCATATCACCTTGATGGCTGCGGCGTGAAATCTGAGCACGCAGTTGTGGGCCATCATGATGACGATGCAGAAGATGGTTTGCTACTAAAGAATGTTGATGTTGGAGTTTGTCAACTCGATTTGATGGCTCATATGATAAAGCATTCGAGGCAGATGACAGTTGTGCCAAGGACATTGATCCGATGCGGTTGTCATTTTTGGGCGAAGACGAAGGGGATGAAGAATGGTGTTTTTGTTGTTGTTGTTGCTGCTGCTGCTGATGGTGCTGGTGATGGGGTGGTAGAATCTGTTCAGAATCAGTGGATATGCGATCCGGATCGCTTTCGAAACCTTCGTCGAGGGATCGAGTTGGACTGAGAATTGGCTTTGAATGCTGTTCACTGTGTTTCGGATCCATTTTTGTTTCAAAAAAAAAGAAAAGAGTTTTAATTTTTTTTTGTTCGTTTATAGAATCAGGGGGCTTGAAAATATTTCCGAGAGATACTAAATGATTTCACTTGGATATTCTTAGATCAAAAGGTTTTCATTTGAAATCCAAAGAAGGCATTTTTCAAAATGCAAACAAAAATTCACCCTTATCCAAAACAGATACACACTTAGATACTGTATCTTTTTGGTTAAGATAATTTAGTATATCCCTTGTATATATTTTAACACACAAAATCACACGCTATAGATTAACCGAAGATATAGACGAATTCACGCGATCAATAGAAAAGGTTTTTGTTTTTTTTATTTTAATAATAATTTTTATTTCGCTCTTGAGAGAAAATCGATGGTTTAATTATTTTTGTATCTTTTAGTCTGTTCGGTGCGACTAACTGATTCATACTAACCGATCCGAGGAATGAATATCATCTGCTTCACCTATAAAGTTGAATCACAATTCACAAACAACCACGACGAAGATAGCGATGAAGAAATGTAAAAAAAAATAAAAAAAAAAAAAGAGTTAAAACTGAGTAAAGTTGTTGAAAGTAACTTGTGGTCTGGTCGAGTCAGGTGGTGATGGTGGTGGATTTTTACTCTCGCACCAGCTTAGTTGTTTATGATATAGGAAGCACCTGAGCGTTTCATAAGGAATTTTAACTCAATTTGTTGGTTTTTATTTGTTGTTTAGTTAGTTACTCAGAGAAGAAGAGTGGTTTTTGTATTTGTATTTATTTTTTTTTTAACATAACTGATAAGGAATTTACGTTGAGTTTATGATGAAAAGTATCTTTATAAGATACATGTAGAGCTATACATATTTACATATGCATGCAGTCAGTTATTTGCATTTAATATTTTTCAGGTTGAACAGGATTAATTTTTTATTAAAAATTTCATTAATTCGTCTTTTGTATTTTATTTTAAATATTCTTTTTTTTTCAAGAAACACGAGTTAGATGGTTTTCGGTTTAAACAGGTTCTTTTTGAAGAAAAAACTGTTAATAAATAATTTTTAGAATTTTGTTTAAATAATGCTTTTATTAGTGATTTTATAAGTATTCCGTTTTTGTTAATAATGAGTTCATGACATTATAAATTTATTTAAATATTAAAAAAAAATTTAAAAATATGTTCCCGTCTCGGATAAAAATGTTTATCAATTAATTTTCTATTACATACAAAAAAGATATAAAGTAAACTGATTTTAAATTTAATAAAAAAATGGTTTCTCAATATTTTGATGTTTAATGTCCAATAAGGTCACTAAAAGTACGTTTAAAAAAAATTAAAGTTAATAGTAGGAGTTTAAGGGCCAGTTTTACCAACCATATATGTGTATGTACTTACCGGATTTAGTATAGCACTAAAGTTTTCCATATTGGGAACTTAGTCGGAGTAAGTGGCACTTAAATGACAAAAATTGGGAGACTTAAATGCCACTCATTCGGGTTAATGTTCATTGAGATTTTGAGCTTTTTCCCCCATATTGGCCACTTAAGTTCCACTTTCTTCAACCTTAAGTTAAAAGGAATTTATTCGAACGAACGCGGATGTGCACAGATTTAAAATGTTAGTGTTTTTAATTTTAAAAACCGTTAGATCAGCCAGCGGGGTAAAAAAAAAATGTTGTGTATAAAGTTTTTTTAAACATTAAAAAAAAAATTGGAACGCCAATTTTTATTTATTATCTATTACAGTGAAAGCTCCTATTGCGGACAACTCCCTTAAGCGGACAATCCCTTTAGGCGGACAAATTCTCACGACCGTGGATCATGGATGTAAATTCCATACATTTTATGATCCCTTAAGCGGACACTCCCTTACCCGGACGCGGACAAGAATATTAGCCGTGATTTGTTATATTAAATTCCCTTAGGCGGACAAAAACTTTTTTTTAGTATATAAATTTCAACCATTATTTTTAGTAATACTTTTACATAAAATTATTCTGCATACAAAATGGTCCCCCTGGTTTACAGCGACATATGTAGATGCGATTTCACCAAATTACTGTCTGTGATCAAATTCATAACGGATTTTATTTCTGCAGCTGTAGTCTGTTTTTGTATCTTTTTTCTTGTATCTTCATGTTCATTTTTGGTTTGAATGAATTTCATGGCTTGTTAGTGCAAAAATGTTTCATGATGCCACTGTATATTATACATTTCCTTACATAACTATTTTTTATTTTTTCCCTTTGACGGACAACTCCCGTAGACGGACAAAAGTGTTAAGACCGTCACTGTCCGGCTAAGGGAGCTTTCACTGTAATGTAATGTAATTTCGAAAAATATCATCTAAGTAGGTAGATTCTACCCATTTTTGAAATATCGAATTTTTTTTGAAAATAATTTGGCCTTTTTTCAATTCAAAACTAGTTTTTTTTTTTTTTTTTTTTTTTTTTTGCATTATGCATTTATGCATTATTACTAAAAATTATTATTAACTTTTAAACAGATAAAGTCTAAAAAATTGTTCTTTAAGTGGTAGGTATTTATGTTCGTCCGGCTAAGTGTACAGTTTGTTTCTAAAAAAATTAAGATGAAAATCGAAAGAATCATTTTCGAGAAAAATAATAAATATTTTACTTAACGGTTCTTAAACAAATATGTATATGGAAGCTAGCTGCAATTTTAGGTTTGTATACGAATAACTTTTGTTTACAAATCTCTAAGATAGGTATTAGTAAAAACCGCCTCGTGCCAAATTTAATAAAAATCGATCAAGTCATTTTCGAAATATGTATTAAGTTTTACCAAAAAAAAGAATTGAAACTTTTTTAAAAATCCAAAACATTTTTTTTACACGATAGTTCTTAGACTTCCAATAAAATCTTTATAAAAATGTTGATTAGTTTTCGAGAAAAAATGAAAATAATAGAAAAGATTCTATGGGAAATGCCATTAATTACTGTTTTGTCGGAACAAGACGTTTAACTTAAATGATTTTTCTAAAATTTTTAAACTTATATGGCCAGGTACATAGGTTAGGAATCGTTTTTTTGTCCTAAAATAATTAAAAAAAAAAACAAATCGTGTTAAACAAAGTTTAAAAAAATCGAGCTTTCTTTAGGCTGTAGCCGAACAGGCAGGCAGACGGACAGAATTGCAAGACTTAATTTTTCGACTTCCCTATCATCGTAATGCCAAGTTTGATCAAAATCTCGAGTTCGCTTTTTTTTACGTATCCATAATTTATCATAATTTTATGGGTACTTCTTTGTCGTAAGTAAAAATATTGCGAGAAATGTCTCTTAAGTTCAACTAATAAAATGATAATAGGTGCAAGTTTTGATCTTTTAAAAACTAATCACCAGGACCCATGTTCTGTAACTCTCACATTAAAAAAATCAGTCGAAAAACGCTGAAAAATGGAACAAAACTCATGTATTTTGTTTCAGTTCCCATCGTTTATCGACCGATTTGATGCATGCGAGAAGTTACAGAACTTGGGTCCAGACTTCATAATACTTTAGCTTTGCAGAAAACTCTGTTCAATTTAAAAGGACCCAACTGTTTTCACTCAAATTTAACCATTAAATTGGAGTCTTTTCTAAGATGCACTCAAAATATCTCTTATTCGACTTTTTCTTCTCATTTCTTTTCTCCGAGTTTACGAGTATCTTTCTCCATCGATCTCTCAATGAATTTGTCATGCTCTCTTTTGAGCGCCACATGATCATGATTTTCATCAATGAACAGGTGAGTGGCTGTGTCGATCGAATCACTCAGCACGACAAAGACGAAGATACGATGACGATGATGACGACGCAACGCACCTGTTGATGTTGATCTGCGAATTCTCATCTCTCACCGTTCGTTGCGGTGGTATGGTGATGGTGTTTCTTTAAGGTCTTTCGTCGTCGTTGTCTTCGTCGAACGTTTAGATTTCGTTTAAGTAATTGATTTTAAACCACCTTCTAACGGATAGATAGAGAGAGAGAGAGAGAGAAGGAGGCAGCATAGAGCATAAAGATACTTTTGCGACGTATTTTTTATTTCAGAGTCTATAGATCCACATCCATCAGAAAAATAAAAAAAATCGACGTTTAAACTTACCGCTAGAAGATTTAATTAAATCAGTAGCTCAAAGCACACCTGTGAATAATGATAATCAAAACTTCAATCAGTAAAAGACGTCTTCATATCATTTAAAAAGGTAAATAATAAGCTGGAAGTATGTTTTTTTGCTGTGATGTGACGGCCATTATACGCTGATGCTAACACCTACTAGAATCACCGTTATAAGCTGATTAGAACACATTACTGACGGAACAAGCCAGAACGGTTCATCCCGTGTCGTCCGGTTCGGTCTGCCCCGGCCGGCATGTGTGTGTACAAAATATCTCTTACATAACATCCATTTATAGGTAGGAGTAGGATGTGTTTTTATTTTTTAGAGCCCGAGTAGTAAGATGGAGAAAGAGAGAAAGAGAATGTTGAGATTTATGATCTTCTTTTAAGACCGAACTATCTGTTGGACGATTGGGGCTTTATGGATCGGAATGGCTACTTTTTCTGGGTGAATTTGAGCTCATTTGCGCTTCTCGTGTGATTCCAACTGGAAAAATGCACTATGTAGTTTTATTTAAGAAAATAAAAGAGAAAAACAAAATAAAGATACCGCGCGCTTTCAGATGGTTGGTTATGGCACTAAAGTGAGCTGCTGATTTATTAATCTTGTTTTCTTTAACTTTTTTTTTTTTTTTGCAGAACGAGGAAGGTAAAAACTACTTACTTACATACATTAATGTAGGTATGTACCTATATTTTTATGAAATTTTTTAAAAGCGGGGAAAATGGAAAGGAGGATTCACAGGAAATAAAAAAAAAAAAAAAACACTTGTTTAGATAGTAAGGTACTCGAAACATTTTAATTGGCATTACGAAATATTTCAAGCAAGTGAAGAACACTTTGCTGGTTATATATGAGCTATAGGAGAAGGCGGTGCAAGTAAGTGATGAGTATATTTTATGCAAATTTAGATGAAAAATGAAGACCTCAAGGTTTCAAGCTTTGAAAAAAATTATGCTAATGTCATGATGAGGTTGTTTTTTTTTTTCTGTTAAATTTAATTTTGACCTTGGCTAAGGTATGCTAAATCAATTTTGAGCAATTTACTATTTTTTTCATCGATTAAGAGAGTAAAAGTTTCGGACATAAATCACAAATATTTAAATACAGGTTAAAATGTCAAGAATTTGCCAAGAAGCGTCATATAAAATTAAGTTTTTTTTTTTTTGGCTTCTATACTACAAAACAACTGAATTTATTTCAATGAAATTTTCAGATTTTGTTCTTATTAGTAAGGAAAAGTTTTTTAGTTAAATTCGCCTAAACTCCCACCCTCTTTTATTAGATATATTTGAGCTTCCCCTTTCTTAACTTCTAAAGAAAACTGAAAATTTGGAACTAAGATATCATCATGAACTTAGATTATGATGTATGACAGATGAAGAATTTTGTAAATTTTTTTTTGGGAAAGCCGCCTACTGCCACACCCTTTTTTCCTTTGTTTAAATTAACTCTGAGTTAGTTGGGGCCAGTTGCACAATCGTGGTTCAATATTTAACCATCAGTGGTTCAGCAATTTTAACTTGCCGATTTCTGCGGATTAACTAAGGTTCAACGATGGTTCAAGTTTCAAGTATCAGTTGTACAATCGTCGCGGTTAAATATTGATCCGTGGTTCAGGATTTTTAATTCACCGATTTCGGCGGACTAACCGAGGTTTTAGCTATACATAGTTCAGGAATGTACGTGGGTAATATCACATACTTGAACCTTAAATTATAGTTGAACCTCAGTTAACCCACCGAAATCGGCGAATAAAATTTCCTGAACCACGTTTAAATATTGAACCACGTTTGTACAACTGGCCCTTAGTTGTGCAAATAAATTGAGTCCGAGTTTACTCAGAAGCAAGTTTTTCAGTGATAACATTAACTATTACTTATAATTGTCAAAAATCTATCGAAATCGAGGTGCAACACTGTGGAAATCGACGTTTCGCTATTGAAATCGAGATGGCGCTACTTAGGAAAATGCCTTTCCCATTGTGTCGTAACTCGATTTCGATTGATTTTGGACAGAAATACCTAGTTAATAGGGCTTTTTAACAAACAGCAATATATCTCTGTCTCGTTCATATTTAAATGTCAAACTAAAATTCTTGGCACAATGACATTTCAGTGCAGCCATTTGTGTGGTTTATTTTGGAGGCAAATAAATATTCCGAATTGTTTTTTTCCTTTTTTTTATAGAAAACATGCAAGTAAAAATGTTTTTATACTTTATATAAGATATTTTAATCTTTTTATTGCACAAAATAGCAAGATTTTTGTAATTAAAATTAGCCCTCCTTATTTTTTCTTTCCAATTTCATCTGTCATTGTGCCAAGTTTTTGCTGTCATTTGAAACTGACAATTTGGTAGAGATCTCTATTAGGCCAAAGCTGACTCACCATCAAATTTGTTGAGTTAAGTTGAGATTTATATTTAACTGTAAAATATATTAGTTCCTTTTTAACCCCTGAAACCACTGCCATATATAAAGTTAGCATGACAACTTTTGAAAAAGTAACTTTTGACTGTATCAGAAATTTCCGTATAAATGCCTTATAAATGCCACAGAGAAAAAGTTTATAGAAAGTTAGCTTGACTCTTTTTTAAATTTGGTCAAAAATAACTTTTGAATATGCCAAAAAGTTGAAATTAACTGTCGTAAATATGCAGTGAAAGAAAAAAATTGCCTCGACAGTTGTTCTCCTAAAAGTGGCCAAAAATGGCTTTTCACGGCTGCATACATTTTTTTGTATACATAGCAGAACTAGGCCCTTTTTATGTTTTTTGTGTGATCTGTCTTCAGTCCTTTTGTAGTTATAGGTGGCTTCCAACTGGACCCACTTGATTGGATGCGGCTTGCCGTGTCCTAACCAGGGGACGCCAAAGTACCTATGTTGTACCTGCTCGTGGTGGAAGCCGTCAATAGGCAAATATGCGTAAGGTCTACATGCAGTGAAGAAAGTAAATTTATTCTTAATCTATAAAATATTGAGAACATTGAACTGAGAGTGTTAGAATGACAGAAGTCTTTGTATGGCAGAACAACAGGGTTAAGAGACAATCTTCGGATTGTCAAGGAGTGTCTTTCCTTGTTGTTCGGGGAAGCAATTAAGACTTGGAATGACTCTTTATGAGTCATGTAAAATAAAAGGTGTTCAGACTTGTCTGGCAAACCTGGGTGGTACCCTACTAAAAATACGGCTCTAATCTCGAACCTCGGGGATGGAGTTGAAGTTTTCACGTAGGAATATCTTTCCTAACCCTGTAGGGGAGGGACAAGAGACCTGGTCATTGTGAGGGGTGCCTGGTGCCGGTGCCTTTGGTATTCGGATGCTAGATGCTCTCAGCTTCCAAAAATAACCCAAATTGGGTACGACAGGTTGTGATCCTCCCCGCTAATTGCCCATTAGATCACACTTAAGGTTGGCCCCCGTAGTGGGAGCATCGTCGAGTTGTGGTTTCACGTCAAATGCGGCAGCGCATGGTATTTTTTGATCTTCGGATCTTGAATACAAGAGGTGCAGATAGGCCTCGACCTTTAGCAAAGGTGGAAAATAGCCCTACACTATTCTCGAATTGCAACTGGTGCGGCCAAGCCCATACCAGGTTGCTGGTTGACTATATCAACTACGTTATCGGGGGTAGTTCCCCCATGGGATTAGGCCGTAATAGGCAGGTGCTCGCGTAAAGCTTGACTCCTTTATGTAGTTATAGGTGATTTTTGAAACCGATTAAGCTCCTCAGTCGAATTTATTTATTTTCAGATTCTGATCTTACAAACTCACTGTAGACTGTTTTTGCAGAAATTTTAGATCTTTTTATAATAAATAATGTATACAATCATTTTAAAGAAGTTTGTCAGTTTAGATTTCCAAACCATATTCAATAAACAATTCAATATAAAAAGTGAAAACAAACATAAAACATCCCAAATGGCCGTCCTGAGGTACTCCAGAAAGTGTTGTTATTATTATGATAGGTTTCTGTACTTAATTAGAGTTGAAAACATATTTAAGATAGAATCTTTTATATTTATTATTTGTTTTTTATTCAATGCTTAAGATTATTATTATAGTTAGCCTTTGGAACTTCTTTTTTCCTCTGCAGAAATTTCATTTCAATCTCTGCAATCATCAAACTAATTTGAGAACAACAAATAATTTTGTATCTATCTATAAACTATTAGATGATTTTTAATGTGGATAATGCTCCAACTCGTCGTATAATTATAACCACTCTCATCACTCCCCTCTTAATAAATAGTTGCGAATTCTTTGTAAGAATATACGACAGATCTAATCGAGCTAAACTCAACAAATACACAATGCATTTGAAATAATTAAAAATGCATCTCTGACAAAGATTCAGAAACAACATAATTTTCTTTTGAGAACAACAACTATATAGAAGCTTCTGATTCAATCTAAAACACTTTATCATCTCAATCAAAAGGAGTTCTTCACTTTGATGTTTCCATTCATCAACGAAAATACCAGCGATTCACCAAATAATAAAAAAAAAAAAAAAAACAAAAATCCAACAAGACAAAGAGTCAACAAAGCTCATCACACAAAAGTGTTGCACAAAGATTGCATTGCATTTTAGCTGCACAATTAACGTTCTAGGAAGCTGCAATGCCAATTGTTTCGCTTTGGAGTTCTTGAGTTCTTGGGATTTAGCTAAAGGGGATATCGGTTCGGCAGTAGTTGTTGTTGTTTTTGTTGTTGGGGGCAACTAACTTATATTCTATATTCTATGCCCGCATGCATCTGTCGTGTGTGTGGTTAGATGGTTGGTTCGTTCTTTTCCTTTTCGTTTGTGGCACATAACTTATATTTATCTAACAATTATATGTTACTTTCATCCATAGACGTATCTAATAGAAAACGAAGCCACAAACCATCGGGTATAGAGAGAGAGATATACAGGTTTCCGCCTTTTATAGAAGGAAGTTTTGGTGCGCGGCATCGGCAGCGGCAGTGTTGCAAACAGGCAGTTTGGCGGTTCTGCGATGAGATGGATGTACTGCTACGCTTACATCATTTAGCAGCACGATATTAACGTTCCTTCGATGTGGCATCATCATGCATCAGCGAAATGGCACTGCACTTCTTGCTTCACTTCCTCGTAGGTACATATATACAGCGTAGTATAGGAACCAACATATGTGTCTATCTCCTATTCGAGTTGTGGGCTTGATTTTTCGGTGTGTCGGCGGTATTTTGTTTGGCAGTGATATGCCTCAGCCCCCTTTCCCCGAGGGTCGCACGGAGGTGGTACATACACCCCGAGAAAATTCTTAAAGTGAGCAAATAATGATGGGCTATCAGCGACTTTGGTAATTTTTCTATCTATTTAGAGAAAGTACAGTGATTGTATGGAAAGGCATCAGAAAAGTGATGGAATCAGACCAAGATGGTCAATTCTAACTTAACCCGGGATTGTCATTTAAGAAGTTGTATATAAATGGTTAAAACGGTTTAAAAGTGTTAACTCAAGTGTGTAATTGGGAGTTTTATAGGTCAGCCAACAAAGTGATTGAGTTGTGGGTGGTTAGATTTTGATAAATGTCAGGACCTTTGTGAAAGGGTTATGCGCAGCTGAGACCTTAAACTGTCTTATAAACTGAAGTAGAACGATTTGTTCCAAATTTATAGGTTTTTATAGCTGTATAGAATTTCTTTTGAGGATTTTATAGGACGTGATATTTTTAATTGGATAGGGGTGTGAGCGGGGGATGGGGGGGGGGGGAGGGGGAAGTGATATTTTCTTCCTAACTGAAGTAAAATTGTCACATCTCTTTTATTTGGCGGATCAAGTGCTGGTCAAAAACAGGTGACCTACAACCACCCTCAAGCATTCCTATGTGCAGGTCTCTAGGCAGGAATTGAGGGGACCAAGAATTTTCGTCCAATTCAAATGGGTATAAAGAAAGGCACTTTTTCACTGGAAGATTTTTCACTTCCTCGCATGAGGCACTGAAAAACATTTTTGTTTTTAGGTCAAAGGCTGGGAATCGAACCCATATCTACCTACCGTGACAGTTCAACCCCAACGTACTAATAATTACCCTACGGGTTACTATATAAATAGATACTGTATACAAATTTCACGACTCTAATGCCTCGTGCCGTCGTGATGCATTCTTTCAGGTCCGTCAAGCTGGGTACACCACAACAGAAATTAAAAAATCTAACCATGCAGGAATTAGGCGCTCATTTTTGGCTCATTTAGTGCTCCAATCCAGAAAGCGCCCCTAATTCCCTTCACCCCAAAAACTTGTGCTGGGTCCACCAGACCGCCCAATACACAATTTCAAAAATCTAGTGATGCAGGAATTGTGGGCTAATTTAGTTCACTAATTCCGAAGATGCCCCTAAATTACCTTCACCCTTAAGAGAGCAAAAACTGATTTGATGATATCAGCATGCCGTCAAGCTGGGTCCACTACAACCTCCCAATCACTTCTTCAAAAATCTAACGATACAGGAATTAGGGGCTAATTTGGGGCTAATTTAGTGCTCCAATCCCAAATTGGGCCCTAATTCCGGCATAATTAGATTTTTGAATTTCCGTTGTGGTGGACCCACCTTGACGGACCTCATTCTTTCATAAGGGACAAACAAGTGGAAATTGCAAAGATGATATTTGAAAGAGGGTGCTCCATCAATTCCCCGGCTCGACCCTCATATCCTAAATATTTCGCGTGATGGGAGGTCAATCCTTTACTTTGATCTCGACCGAACCATTTTCCCATCATATTGAAATACATATATATTTCGCCCTTTTCAATAGGAAGGTCAATTTGAATTTATAACTATCAAATCAGATCTGACCAAGTCGCATAATATGCAACTTTCAACACACGCATGATTTTGAATTGCAAACATTTTAACCAATTTTAATCAAAATTTATCGGCTCTCTTAACACCAAACATCGGCACACATCACCAATCCCTTTTCCGGAAAATTTTCTGAGAATTTTTTTTAAATCGGCATACTGTAGACCATTTGATATTTTTTGGCTGATAAAAAAAATAAAAAAGATTGATATTATAAGTAAAAACTATAACTCCGAATAGGAGAGGAGCTGAAGTGGAATTATTTTCTAAGCTCATGAAAAACTTTCAACTTACGTCATCGCTAGTAAAATTTTCCCTGGGAATGTTTCCCTTGTTCAAACAATGGGAACGTGGAATGATGCTCGAAAGTTTTTCTCGAAATTTTTTGGTATCGGGAATAATTTTTCCGGATGAATTTGGCTGGAATTGAATTTTTTTTCCGGGAAATTTTTTTCGTTCCGGGGGAGATTCACGATAGCAGAAAAATGTTCGAGAGGGAATAAAATATTTCAAGGGTAATAAAAATCCCCTTAAGATTCCCGATAGGGCCCTTTGTTTTTTTTTTTTTTTTTTAACTTCCTCAATAGTGTCTCTTAAGATTTTGATTAAACTTCTCCGCTGCAATGTTTTGAAAAATTGTGATAGACGTACTTGTCAGAGTGTTGACCCTTTTTTGTCAAAAATTGTCCGTATTTCTTATTAACGGCTCAACCGATTTTGTTGCAGCTGTTGAAAACCTACTAGTTAAAGTAGTTAATTTGTCTTCTGTGTTTTGCGTCACCATGTAAGGACTGCTAACAGCTCAGGTATAGTTTTGAACCGTGTCTGGACTTTGGAAATTGGAACTAGACTCCCTCATCTCATGAAGTAACATTCCAACATTTTTAGAACAACACAAATTCAAGAATTAGTGTAGTTAACTTCATATTTTCTAAAAAACTTCTCAAACTATTTTAATTAAGCTTCTAACTAATAAACTCAAATTCAAATGTGAATTATTTTTAATCATTAAATTTTTATGGGAAATCTTTTCAATAAAAGAAACAAAAAGTTGATTTATATTAATTAGCTAATTCAAGTAGCAATTAGGTTAGTGTTTTATTTTACCGTATTAAAAATTGGAATTTTTCCAAAATATCTGACCAAAAGTTCCACTGTATTGTGGCGTGGATATCTTATTCTTCCTTTGGACCTTGATTGCGGCTCTTTGGCATTTTATATTACCACAATTATGCCGGCATAATGTTCTTCCCAGTTTATGATCATTATTGTAGTGGTCCCGTCCAGTGTGGCACATCAATCAGAAGTAGAATCATCTTCTTTGGTAATTTTCAACTCTGTGATGCGAGTAGTTATATATTCCCAGGCCAACTATGATGCGAACTATCATCATCACTTCTCAATCTAAAAGTTTATCCACAGTCCCATAGACGAGAACGCAAATTTTTGATCGATTTGAAAGTTGATCTGATTGAATATGCGATTCCTTTGGGCTAAGCGCAGCAGTAATAAAGAAGCTAATCTCGATCGATATAATCTCTCTAGAGAATCTGATGGCTGTGCATCTAAATTCAAAATTTTATTTGCTATATGTCTGAGACAAAAATGCTAACTTTGTTGCCCCATTTGCCCCGAACATATAAATATACAAGTTGATTTGTCCAGAGCAAAGAGTGTCTTTGTTGTTTGGCAGGATAGTTGTTGATGGTAGATAGTTTCTATTTAAGATTCAGGAAGGAATGGCGTGCACATTATGGCGGCCGCATCCAGCTTGAAGACGCGTGAGTCAGGTTTTTTTTTTTTTTTTTTTTTGACTCGCGGAAGGAACTTCATATTGCAGAAATGTGGCGGCAACTTCTGTGATTATGATTGTGCAATGTGCAATGAATGTGTCAATGGCTTTGACGTGATCAATTGTATACAGATCGTGAGTGGTGAGTTGTAAGTGAATGGTTATGTAATGTGCGGTCGCTTATGATGCGATTTAGATCGAGGAAGCTCATTCCATCAGGATTCCTTATAAGAAGCAATTTTTTGTTTATTAAAAGAAAAGTTGAATAGCATGCAGTGTCACAAAAGATATCTAGCAGATCTGGTTTTTTTATTCGATTGATGGCTCGACGGATCAGTGATCTTTATATATATTTTTTTAAAGAAACGGTATTTCTGATTTATGAATTAAATTTTAAACATCATTGCTCAGTATTAAAATTTTAGTAACTGCCTGAACAGAATTGAGACGGAGCTGCAACTGAAGCCGCAGCTGGAATAGCTGTCAAAATATTGAATACACACAAATTCAATGTGGCGAACACAACACAACACAACACAACACAACACAACACAACACAACACAACACAACACAACACAACACAACACAACACAACACAACACAACACAACACAACACAACACAACGTAGCCGCATATGGAGCTGCAGCCGCAGACGGAAGACGGAACAGTTCGCCAACTTTTCACGTACAGCATATTTTCCGTTACAAATTTTATGAAGAAAAAAACAACTTTTTGCGTTGGAAAAAAAAATATTGTGATTATTTGTGTCGCGAATAAAATTATTAATCAGAAGGAAAAATATTGGAAACACAAAATGTGAATTCTGGAGCTTGTACACAAAAATATTGTTCTGTTTTTCTTCAAAATACTTTTTAAACTGTACAGCTGCATTGTGGGAACGTGAAAAAATAACGTACGACACTTTTTGATAGCTCTTTCAGTTCCGTCTGCGGCTCCAGTTGCAGCATTCTATTCTGTTCAGGCATAGTTAAGAAGAAAACGGGCTCCCTACGATTTTATCATTTGAAACAGCAGTGGATTTTTATGGAGATTAAGTGGTTCGCTGGTATTCTGCGTTTTTGGACGTTGCTTGTAGTTCCCTTTTATTTTTTGCCCCTTTAACACTGAAACCTGAAAGTACAAAAGGAAGATACATATGTATTTAAATTTCAGAAAAATCTTCGCAAATTTTTTGTACGACGAGTCTTTCTCATTGGTTGAGGCACCATATTTTTCGCATTATACTTCACACTTCATATTTATTATAAATATTGTTTGTTTTTTCTTGTCGAGTGTCTTAGTGATAGTGACAGTCACGCTGAAGGTTTGAGGCTCAAATTCCAGCCACCTTAAAAAAAAAAAAGAAATGTCTCGCCAGTCTGTGGCGTAATGGTTAGTTGGACTGTTATTCCAGAGGTTCGATTCCTAGCCGCTTCCGCACAAAAAATTAAAAAAAAAGTTTTTATCAGGGCTACTGCCTCTGGCTTATAAAAAATGATAAAGTGCTTCGCTTCTTAGCCGTTTGGATTTGGAGAAAAATCGTACGTCCTTCCCATTCCTACTCGCTCGCTCATGAGCGATCATTTAACAACTTTCTGCTCATATTATTCAAAAAAATTCATGAGCGTGAATGGGAAGAACCGTATAAGAAGGAAGTGCTAACTCATGACCAAATTTTAAATGAGCCTAAACACACTTACTCAGGAGCATAAGAAGTTTTGAGCAACTTGTGAGCAATGGTGAGCGTAAAGCTGGCCATACACGATCGAGCCATTTGGACTCGTGGATTTTTAACTTGCTGAAAGTTCAAATGCAAATGGTAGATTTTTTGCGACCTTAAGTCCAATTCGTTTCGCCCAGGCACAACAGTTGGGCTAATCAGTTAGTTGCTGTCGTATCTACCGACACAAATATACACTCCATACTAAAAAAACAACAAAAATAATTTTCTTTTATTTTTGTTATTCCTCTTCTTCGAAAGTCCAAATGGCTCGTCCGAACATAATTACACGAGCAACTTGGCTCCAGCTGAGCTATTTGGCTCGATCGTGTATGGCCAACTTAAAGGATTTTGCCAATACAAAACGCATTCATGAATAGGTTTCCTTTTTTAACGAAATTGGAATATTCACCGGGCGCCATTTATGCACACTAGACCGTGGTTCGTCACGTGCTTTGTCGGCTGCCTCATTACATAACTTAACTTTATTTAAAGTGAAATGAATATGTTCCACAATTTTGAAATGAGCCTTCCCAATGGAAAAAGCTTAAAAAGTATCAACAAATTCTGTTACATTTGTCAATCAATTAGTTTCATTTAGAACCAGACGGCTTGTTTTTTCACACCAACTGTTCACTTTTAATTCCATTGCTATACTCAAGATGCGTTCAAGTCTTCGGTAAGAATCTAACACAAAAAATAGCTTCGTCTCAAGAGTTCCAATTCCCATTTTCATTTTCTTTATAGGATTGTCTGTTGACTTATAAAATTTAATTAACAACTCGTTCGTTTCTATTACGTAATCAAATAAAAGCTCCATAAATGTCTATTGAATACACAGCACAAGCAAGTCGACGCAATCGCCCTGCTGAATTCTGAATCAAAATCGATGCGTTTGTCAAACATCTAGGTACTCCAACACCAATAGCCCCATAGGACTCGAGGCAATATCCCGCTGCGGGAATAGAATCATCACCGCAGGCTAGTTTTAGTTGCACACATTACACAGAACTCCCTTGAAGCTAATGGCTTCTTCTAATATCTCGATATTGTAACTCTGATGCAGAATATTTTGTCTCACCAGTTTCAAAGCGTGACTAATTAGAGTGCAGAATAACCACACATAATTTCAACTCTGGTGGTTAAGATTGAAGAAGGTTGAGAGTTGCGACACAAGGCGAGAAGTGTTTCTTTTACACAGACGGTGGTGCAGTGATGCTCATAGCATCAGCTCAGCTAACATTCAATAATTGCCTCTAAGGAAGCACTTGAGCCTCTAAGTCTCGTAATTCGCTATCCTGCGTCATCTCCAGCTGGGCGAATTAAAAAGATGCAAGTAATAATCGCGCTGCACCTAAGTTGCCTCTGGTGTCATCCATTCCACTGCATTGGCTGATGGTGCTATTTCCCTCTGATGCTCTACCACTTGTGTTCTGCGCTCAAGAGGATTAAACACTATTAAAGTCATTTTTTTTTTTTTTTTTGAATAAACCTATTCTAATAATTGAAACATAAGCTGTTGCCTGGATTAGAACATTAGCTTTACCTTTTGTTTTCTATTCACAATTTTATAATGTTTGAATAGAACAGTTTTTGTGCAATTAGCGGACTTGATATATTTATGTCTTTTGAATGAGATCATGGAGAAAATTAAATCGCAGTGTAGAAAGGCTTTATTTAATGCAATGGAACTTAATTGAATGCAGGTGTTTTCTAGCTAGGAAAGGACATTTTGTTTAAACAAAAAAAAAATTACATTGTATAACATTTGATTTGTTTTGACAGAATGAGTGTTTCTTTCAGGTGAATAACCGTAAAGGCTTTGAGTTCTGTATATGAATTAGAGCAAGATTTATCATCTTCACTGACAGAACAATTCTGCTTTTGATGTTTTATTTGGATTTCGGAAGTTGTCAATTATGAACTTTCGGAAAGTGAACTCTGACAAGATCTAGGAAGTTCATTTTAGAAAAAAGTTCAGGGTTTCTGTTCATATTTGTTAACATTTCCTGAAAGGGATTTTCGACAAATTAGTTCTGGTAAAAACTTATATAGTTTTAAGATGATTCTCATGATGAATATAATTAATTCTTCCAGTATTGGAAAGATTTTAACATTTTCGGGCAACAACTTTCAAAGAATTAAATGTGGCTGAAAAGCTTTTTTTTTTCAACATCCTAGGTTCCTAACAATTTACAAAATTAGAACGCCAAAAATCTTTGCCTTTAATGCAGAGATCAGAAATAACTGTTTACCTTTATTTTCAATTGGTTTCTCTCTAAGAGTTACCACATTTCTTTAAGAAGATTTCGGTTACGGTTTGAGATTTATTTATTGAAAAACAAAATATCGGTTACCGGTTGAGATTTATTTTTTATTTTTTAAAATATCTCTCAATGGTTGAGTTTTTTACGAAAAAATTAACGGAAAAGGTCAACCTTTAACCTTTTTCGTAGAAAATAAATCAAAAATGGTTAATTCGAACAAAAAAATTTAATAATATAACTAAGCGACCTAGCGACTTCAAAAATGCATATTCGTAATCTAGGAAGTGCCACCTTTTCAATTGATGCATGTCATTATATGAACAATCGACTTTTATCTTTAAATACGATTTGCGGCTAAACTAGACGTGCTAGAGGCATCAAAGTTTGCATCTTTAAACTTGACTTGCGGCTAAACTAAGAGACCTATCGACTTCAAAAATACATATTCGTGATCTAGGTAGCGCCAGTAGTTCTAAAAAATCAATAAAAAAGTTGGTAAAAAAAGTTTGTTTTTTTTTCAAAAAAGGCCGGGCAAGGTGCTTTTAATAAAAAAGATTGTAAAGAGAAATTAAATTTTTGGCTAATGAGTATTTTTGTCAAGAAAACTGTTCACATTGGCGCCTGCCTGGCGACTGATAACCCCCTAAGCGGAGCAACGGATTTTTATGTTTTTTTTAATTTATGGTATTAAATTTCGCTAATGATAAACTCTCAAGGTTATTTTGACCCAAGATTGTCCTTTTTTGTCACTAAAAATAAAATTTAAAGATGAAAATTCCCTTTCAATTTTGAATTCAGTCGCTGGAACGCCAAGCAAATATGTCAGGAAACTTGATGATGATGACTAGAAAGCCTAATAAGCTGCATTTCAGCATGCAGTGCTAACGAAAAACTAAGGGCCATACTAAGAGACATTCTGATTGATAAAGAGATTTATGATGAGATTTATTTTTTTCTCTCAGCGATTTCTCTCACTGGTTGACCGTAACATAAAAAAAAAACAAAATAAAGGTTTCGCTCAGACCTTGACCGAAAAACTTTTTTTTTTAGAATAAAGGTTATTTTGTGATTTTTATTGAAAATAGCAACAAATAAGAGTTATTAAGGGACCTTTCAAAAGGTTGAGATTTATTTCTGATCTCTGCTTTAATGTGGTAAATAATCCATCAAAAGACCTTAAGCTGCATTTCTCAAATATCGGATACATTGCTGCCTCCAACATTAAATCAATATTTCATCTATTAATTCAATTATTTTAAAATACTCTTAAACCAAAAAAATGTATATGCAACATGTTTACTCATATAAAGATATTTATTTTCTGCATTTTGTTTAAAAGAAAGACAAATAAAGGACACTCCTGTCCTTAAGTAGATAAAGCTTGCATAATACAAAACATAACACTACACCACACATACTCAGATTGCTGTTGCAACTCATAACAAGTTGCAGCAAGAGAAATCTTTTGAAATCAATTTTCTTATTTGATGAAGATTAACACAGAAAATGGTTGCTGTCTGGAAAGTACATATATGTATGTATATAATAGGCATAAGCTTAGTTTAATATCATCTTTCAGTTCTGTCAATATTGACAGTAGTGTAGTGCTCTTGAACAAATATGCGTATGTGAACATGTGGCAAATGGCTTAAGTGCATATTACATCAATTGACACACACCACGCGCTACTGTGGAATAGGGTCAGTGTAAAAGTCAATAGATGGGCGCCGCTATCGTGTCGCGACAAAATATTGTCAATACTTCCAGAGGTGGACTAGTTAATTTGGCATTCAAGGTGAGATTACGAAGTTTGGTATAATAAAAATGTTTTGAATAATGATAGTGATTTTAAGTCATGCCAATTTATAAATAATTCTCACGCCATGCCATCCGTGCGCTGCCGTTTTTTTCGAGCCATAGTTTTTGTTTAAGCCCCATAAAATACATTGAATATTTCTTATTTTTAAAAGTGGAAATCTTGTATCAAACTCTTATAAACTTGCATTCGGCTCGCTATGAGTCGAAATTCTGATTTTCAAAATTCTTCTTCTTCTGCAAAAATTCTCCTTTTTTTCGACTCAGTTTTGCAAGACTCTACTTTTTCAAATTTGCATTTTTCAAAATGCTGACAATAATTATTTGGTATTAACAAAAACTCTGCCTATTCTGCTAACATATATGAAAAATTTATGAAAAATATTTTTATGTAAAACAAAAATTTCGTATCCTCCTCGCCCAGTTTATATTTCGATTTTTGAAAACAAAAATATTAACTGAATAAAATTGGATTTTTTTACATTTCTTTCTTTATTATTTGCAGAAAGAAAAATAGAAGAATTCTGGACCCAAGCTGAATTTTTACTTCAATCCACCTATTTATTAAAAACTTAAAGGTAAGTTTTCTATTAAAATTATTTATTCTTTAGTCTTTTCGAATTACTGAGAAAATATTTAAACCCCAACTATTATCAGATCAAGAGCCTTGCTTAATCCCTCGGTTTGCTTTTAATTAAAACCAGCCCTGCATGTGTATAAATTAGCAAAATGCTGATATGATAGAAAGTCTTTGGAAAAATAAATAAATATTTTTTTTCTACTTGCTATCACCTTATTGTAAAAATTATTAAATTTAATAAGACTGTTACGTTGTTTTTTTTTTTTTTTTTTTCCAAAAAAGAATATTTTGGTTAAACCCAAATTAAGTGATGATTGCAAAGCTAAAGCTGTCGATGATGAATAGGAAAAGAAAAGAAGTACACTTGTGAAAAAAATTAAGGGAACAAAAAAAAATTACTTTTTTTTTAGTGTTTTTTTTTTTTAAGACCTGTATCTCTGTGAAAAGTGGTCGTATTGAGATGAAACAAAAAGCAATCTGAAGCTATGCTATGTACC
This sequence comes from Epistrophella euchroma, assembly GCA_947049315.1. Classification (NCBI taxonomy): domain Eukaryota; kingdom Metazoa; phylum Arthropoda; class Insecta; order Diptera; family Syrphidae; genus Epistrophella; species Epistrophella euchroma. The sequence goes on from OX346248.1 coordinate 61,298,303, forward strand.
TATTTTTTTGTACTTATTGAGAAATTTTAGAAAAATAATTTTTTTAAGGTATCGTTATTGCGCAATCATAAGAAGCAGCACGACCCAAAAAATTTAATTTTAATTTTTTTTTTTTAACATTGTCATTTTTTGAAAATTTTTTCCGAGCCAATTTAATGTTTTGTTTCGATAACTTGTTTATTCAGCTTTAAGGTCGTCTTTTTTCGTTATTCTACAATTTTTTTTTCAGAAGAATATCTGGCTTTGAATGAAAAAACAGACTTTTGACTTTGACTATACCAATATCTTCGCAAGGGATGACGACACGGAAAATTTAAGGGTAGTTTCAAAAACGGGAATTAATTTTCTACAAGATTTTTTTTTAGAACTTTATAACGAGAGTCTTCAAAAAAAAACTAAAAAAAAGTGATTTTTTTTTGTTCCCTTAATTGTTTTGATAAGTGTATGTATTTTGATTAGGACAAATTCATTATTTAACTAATTGTCTGGATCGCAACAAACTGTAAAGAAATCACTGTCAAATATTTGCAAAGAATTTAAGTTTGTCTACTGACGTAATTTGAAACCTTGGTATTTGAAATTGCGACATTCTACTTAAGTGTAAAATAGGCGGTCATTGTGTTTTTATTTTTTGCTAGAAATCAGAAAAAGTTTTTAATTTTATCTGATAGGAGAAATGAAATTTTTGGAAACCTTAGTAGTGTTCATAATTTTTGATTTTCTCAAAAACTGAGAGACCTACAGCTACATATGTAGTTTTTAGCGTTCGACTAAGAATTAATAACAGCAATAAATACTGAACTAAAATTTAGCACTTAGCCACAAAAATTTTTTAAAATAAAATCATTATAAATTTTTTTTTCAAAACTTTAAATTCAAATTCAATTTTTTCATAAACCGTTAAATAAAAAAACTTGTTTTAGCAACAAAATAAAAGAATAGGTCTTTAGATTTCAAAAAACCTATAGTATTGTATGATAGGTTGAAAGTTAAATAATTACTTAGGCACTTTACGTCAATGCTTTGGAAAATGGTCCCTCCCTTATAAACGGGGGGACATAGACCCCCCTTTCCAAAATGAATTAAAAAATTCTAACCCTCGCCACCTGTTTTAACCCCATTAACGCTCTTCCAAATCATCAATGGAATAATTATGAATATGCATATACTTACTTTTTCTGTTATTTCTGGGTAAAATTGATCAATAAACACTAAATTTTGTAGGCTAATGACCGATTTTTTAGTTTTCTTGACATTTTTCCGCCCCGCATCTTCCAAGCGAAAATATAAATAAAACATTTTTTGTAGGAAATTTATTTTACTTTAATTCCTTGGTGCAGACTTTTTCACTTAAGCCCTTGGTTTTCGAAATATTCGCGAAAAACTAAAAAAGGGGACCTTTAACCCCCTCTCCTGTCTTAAGCTTGCGGCCCTGGGCTGGGGACTTTTGGTATGTTGAACCTGAGGGTCACCCCTTCCACTTAAAAAAGTAACCCAGACTACACGATTTATTTCATTTATTTCATTTATTTTTCCTTCGTTGACTGGACTATTAGTTTTTTATTAACAAATGAAACAGAGGATCCCCGTTTTTAGTACATTTTCTTTTTTTTTTTTTTTTTTTTTTTTTTTCAATATGTACTTACAAATTATGCAAAATGAAAATCCTTTCTGATAAGCGGTGTGAAGCTCGAATAATCGGGCAGAAGTTGAGATTATTGGGGGATTTCCAAAGTAACTAAGTTTGAGTGCGTTATGTTGAGAGTTTATATGACTACCACTTCCTTTTGCTTTCCAGGATTAATTTTCGCAGTCATTTCATTTTGTGATGCCAAGAGAAGCAGTTTGTGCAATATGCTAATAAATGTTTTTTTTTGACAATACTTTTAAACCACATAATTTGGTCTGAAGTTCGGGCGTCTTACTGTTCAAGAGGAAGTGGACAACTGTAGTTGAACATTGACTTCTGGTGAATATGTTGTTTTGCTTTTTTCAGCTGAATTAGTAACTTTCCAATCTTCTTGTGCTCATTTACAGTAAGGCCTTCGTCCTCTATTGTGACACAACAACCTTCCACTCAAAGTGAATATTTGATCAAATTTTCTTTCTGAGATATTCCTTTTGTTAAGTCAATCAAAATTCTCGATTTAATTTCAGATGAATAACTGTTTCTACCATTTTTATCAAAACTGTTAGATTGCAATGTTTGTTTGCTTTTTTTGTCTCTAAACGATACTAATCTCGATCAAACTCAGACTTAATTATTATGAACCGCAATAATGTCCGGAACGAACCACACAACAAAAACCTATTGACTGTGGTCAAAACGCGTCGGTTGGCACTCGTTGGCGTGAGTTACAAATGTTTTGCACAGCACTGTACATATAGGTATGTACTGTACATATACCTTTTATGTAATAATAATAAACTCGAATCAGCTTTCAGAAATTTTTCGGAAAAATTAATTAATTTTTTTTTTTTTACAAACATGGCAAAAAATTATTTTCTTTTATTTTTATTTTTTAAATAAATAACGAAATTTTTAGAAATAAATAAATAAATCAATAAATTTTTTATTACCTGATTGTATTTAATATCTGACGTCAAGCTCTATCTTAAATTGTATACCAACTCCAAAAAGCATCTTGATATAGACAACACAATGCGCATGAGCTTTAAACTTGTTTTGACTCCAAATTTGATTCAGGCGGTAATTTGTGTTGTATTTTGATTACTTTCCATTTTATGTCTAATCAAATAATATATCATCGATCAATAAAGAAAAAAAAAAACACACGTTTATCAATTAACGAGATGATTAGTTATCTCGTTATTGTTCCAAGCCTTTTTATATACCTTGTTATAAAGCACATCTGAAGCATTTGTTCCATCAAAATCATGAACCCGTACTTCAGCTCTTAATATAGCTCAAGGGTTCAATAGTATGGGAGGGAGACAGTGATGATAATGCACTTTCAATTTCAATTTCACTTTCTTTCTTTTTTAAGTTGATTTTTTTTTTGTTGATCTCACGAAATTATATACCACCATCAGTCCATAGAGCTGAGGTATATAATTGAAGTAATTTCATTTACAAATTACTTCCCAATATTTTAGAAAAAATCAAACAAAAAAAGAAATCCATATAAATCTCTGCCACTGCCACATGTTTCTGCATCAAACAAACAAAACCAACCAACCAAACCAACCGAAAGCCTCCTCCAGTGAGAATGAGGAAGTGTATGATATCTATGATGCACTTTCCTCTTGCATGCCGGCATGGCGCAACCTCAGCATATAGTATACAAATACAAAACAATCGTGGCATTGTGGTCGGATCGGATTGGATCGGAACTCTCTCAGGTGACAAAATTCCGCGATAAGATACTGGCAAGATGCCAATATAGGAAGTTGCATCTAGCAGATAAACGCACTGGCAGTTGCTTTGGCGGCATAAATCAGTACTTTATAGCAGTAAGTTGCAACTGCAGAAATCGTTTAACTTAGGCGGAGATCTCACCCCGGGTTGCACAATGTGGCAATGGCAACCTCCCAACCTCTTCGACGCAACGTAGGTATCGGTGTTTTCATTGTCATTTGTGTCGACTTTCAGGTGTCAATATTTACACATATTTGCATAGGAAGCGTTTTTAAGGTGTCGCGCCATGTCAGTCGTGGACTTCCTATTTAAAAGAACAAAATGTGACAGCAAGTAGGTATTTAAATGTCACACTAGAACACCTCGTTTGAGGTGGAGCTAACATATCTGCATTTACCTTTCAAAAATCCGAATGACGGAAATGAACTTTTGCAAGTATACAGCTTGAACTGTAGGCGTAAAGTGTTTGTTTGTTAGAATCGACACTAAAATCTAAATAAAATTTAAAAAAAGTGAAAAAACAAAAAAATCTGTACAAATGTGTGCTTCAATATTTAATCCGGGGATTAAAAATTTTAACTCACCGATTTCAGCGGATTAAATGAGGTTCAACATTAGTTGAAGTGTGTTATTGGTTATATTACCACTTAATTGAACTTTGGACCATTTCTGAACCTAAGCTAATCCGTCGAAATCGCGTGAATTATAAGATTTCTGAATCACGGATTAAAATTTAAATCACATTTTTGGTCAACTCTGGTCCTTAGACTTTGCTCTCAATTCCAAGAATTCAAAAAATCAAAATAAAAACTGAAGAAGAAAGTACATATATAATCGAAATGTCTTGAAATTTGTTCAACTCATCTTATCAATTTTATTCTTGTTTTTTTTTACATATAATTCTGGGAATTCCATTCAAATAAATCTTCAAAGAAATGTCAGATTATAAACAAAGATTAAAACGCGTGCCATCCAAGAGACGTAGTTTAATTTTATTTTTGTTTTATTTTTATTTTTTTTTTTGTTTGCATGAAATTCGCAATGTTTTTTATTCAAAAAAAATTACAACTTTTCTTATGAATAACTCGCAACAAGATAATCGTCTTCTCAATATTTGCTATCAATTGGAAAAAGCTAAATTATATATTTCGAGGTTAAACAGTGTGACCTATATGTACATAAATAGACAACTGATAGAAAATACTAAATCTTCTTCTTCTCTTTTTTTCTAAAGGGTGTTTTATTTAAAAAAAAAAAAAAATCGATAGAAATTTGAATAGGGGAAGTTTGGGTTCGTTCCGCTTGCATCACATCCACTTAGAAACTGCTTTTACCACTGAATTCATTTTAGATTAACTTAGGCGCAATTTCTGCGGTTTAACTCACCACTGAAAAATTGGGCCTTAGTTTTAGAAAAACAATTAATAAAATATTTCAGAATTTTTTTGCGTCGCGATTTCTTTTGGTATCATGCGCGGTCATTCACTTTGATACTCATATTTATGTTACATTTTGTTTGCCATTAAATATTGGCGTGATCGAAATTGCAATTGCGTTCCTAGCTTTAAAATGACTTCCAAAGAACTGGAGCCTTATCACGTAAAACGAAAACGATAGCTGTTTTCATTTTTCTCTACGGATATGAGAGGTAGCAATCGTGGAATCGATATCGTTCGAAAATGGTTTTCGAGCAATTTATAAAACAAAACCGAATTTCGCTCAGTTAACTGCATACATTCGAGGTACTTTTTCGGGAACATCACGCACAGCTTTCCACCAAAATATATTTTTTCGATTTTTTTCTTGTTTAAAGTGAAATTCTTATTTTGCTGCGTTAGTTTAAAAATGACTTAATTAAGTTCATTCTGGTTAACTGACACCTATATTGTAGTAGAGGGGGTAAAACATAAATTTAGCAACCAAATTTACAGGGTGTTTTATTTAACATAAGATGTAACAAAAGGCAAGAGCTTGTAGGTTGAGTCGAGACAAAAACAAATCGTATTTGAAGGGTGGTGTTTTTCTCCCTTTTTTTTAAGAAATCGACTTGGTATTAAGCAAAAAAAAAATCATTAAAAACAACAGTAATGCACTGACAATATCATGCTATACCTTTTTTTGAAGCCAGAAATCCGTCTGTGGGATCTTAGCACCCCATATATATGGGATATTCGCAAAAAAAAGTATGTAATCTTAAAGGTCAGTAAAAGGTCAGGTAGTTTCAATAATTGGTCAGTCAGAGATTTTTTTTCAAACATATTCTAAAGTTTTTTCAAGGTCATTACAAGGTCACATGAACTTTTAGCACCTCATTTATGGGATATTCAGAAAGTTATACCCCATCGGAAAGGTTACTTATTCCTTATAAAAGGTCAGGCATTTTCATAAATTTGTCAGCTGTTTTTAATTCCACAAAGGAGGTCTAAAAATCCCTACAACCTTGAAAAAAAAAATAAATTTCTAAAACCGTCTGACCTTTTATGGGGATTAAGTTACCTTTCAGATGGCATATATTTTTTTCCAATATCCCATAACTCAGGTGCCAAAAATCGCTTGTGTACTTGAAAAACTTTGACCCTGGATTACAAATTTTCTAAACCTAACCAAATTGTAAAAATAGCTGACGTTATGACCTTTTAGATGACATATTTTTTTAAATTTTTACGAAAATCCCATACATATATGAAGTGCTAAGATCCCAAAGCCCAGAAATCCATTCTTATATTTTTTTTTTTTCATCGTATTCGTTAACCAGTGACCCGATGAATTCGATAATAAACACTTTTCCAATAATGATAAACTTTTTGGTGAAAAATTTCGACCACTGTGCTACGGTCGCCGACGCACGTAGCGTTAGGATTAAACATGAACATTTCATTTCTATTCGAACTGTGTGGAAACGTACTTATTTTTTATTATTATTTCAAAGAACATTCGAAGTTCTATCACGCTTAAAAACAACTATAAAAAAAAGTCCCCCCTGATTTGCATAGATTTCTAGCTTAAAATTGATTAAAAATAAAATATTAAAATCCAAAAACAAATACAAAAATAATATTTTTTGCTACGTAATTCCATGAAATATTATTCAATCAATTAATATATATTTATATTCATTGTGCATGATAAGAATCGCATTTCATTGTGACTGATGCGACTGCAGATGATAAACAGATACCTATATACTCGAACAAATTTTGTGGTTTCATTTTTATTGAATCGCTATTAAATTCTTGCCAATAATTTAAATTATTATCAGTCGCGGTGTTCAGTTTGAGTTTAAGTTTCATTGTGAAAAGTTCTTTTTAAATAAATTTCAAAAATTGAAAAAATGCGCTTAGTTTTGATGTTGTTAGTCGTTGTGGGTTTTGTTGCTTTTGCATCTGCCCTACCGATCAATAAAGACGATTCGAAATCGGAAGAAATTGAAGAACTGGAAATCGATGAGGAGCCCAAAGACGATTCTGTCGAAAAACGTCACAGACGAATGGCTGATTCGTCGTCATCCGAAGAATCCAAAGAAGTGAAACAACCAGCTGCAGATTCAAAACCTTTGGTAGATTCTGTAGCCGAAACTGCTAAAGAAGGTGCTAGTGATGCTACTGCAGCAGGTGTAGAAGTTGCTAATGTTACTCCAATTGCTGTTCGTCGTAAGAGAAATGTTGACAGTGAACCCACAGAAGAAAATTTAGAATTAAATTCGGACTCAGATGAAAACCAACCAAAAGAATCCAAATCTAATTCAGAAGAAGACGATCCCACTTCTGACGCAGAAGCAGCAGACGATGAAGACAAATTGAAAGATTCAGTATCAGACGAAGATGAAAATAAAAAAGTTTGAGTAATAAATAATATCTAAATATATTATTATATAAAATACATGTTTTTAGTAAAATAACAAAGAGAAATTGTATAAAAATGTTAAAAATATAAGTTGTGTGATGTTTCATAGCGAAATTGAGTTGATAGAGGCTTTTATTTTCCTCCAAAACATTAATCGCTTAATTTTTTTTTTTCGAAATAATAATAATACAAAAAAAAAAGAAAAAAACAGTAAAATCATGCTATTATATGTTTTTATTTGACAGGGCTTGAATTTTGAAGTTCTCATTTTTAAGTCTAGTACCCACATAGTTCGAGTGAAAATTAAAAGTTACCTAATCCTAGTGTGGAATTTTAAGATTCTTCATTTCACAGGTTTTTCACATTCCCTTGTTGGCCAAGAGAAGATTGTAGAATGCATTTCATTTAAAGAGGTTTTGGAAAAAAGAAAACCTTTTTCATTTTTAAAGAATCTTCGCATTTTGCCTTAAAGTTTAATTATTGGAAATTAAATGTTCATTAGAGGAGGTAATTTTTAATTTTTCATTCCACAACTTCTAGTTCTAACCAAATTTTCGATTTAAACAAAGTAAAAATAAAATAAAAATAAATTTGGTAACGCAACAAAACAGAGCCTATTTACTTTTTCATATCAACAGTTAAGACTTAACTTCATCCAAGACTTTTTGCAAAAAGTATAACAAAAAGTACAAAAGTGATAAACAAGAATATGCTAATAAATCCTTGTGTGCGAAAAAATTGTGTATGGTTTGTGAAATCAATCTGAAATGACACATAATACACATTTTTTGTACACTTTTTCGCACGCAGGCACTTTTACCGCATGTTTTATTTTTTCACTTTTGTATTTTTTTTGCAAAAAGTTTTACTGTGACTGCGACACTCTTTAGTTAGGAGTGTTAGTTTACGCGCATGAATTCAGTTCTAAGACCGAGGCTAGCTAGGGTTTCTAGAGTTTCGATTCTATTTAACTTAATTAAATACTGTTAACTATTGCGTTTTAAACAGTATGACTCCATCCAAAAAAAATTCAAAAAAAATTTTATAATGCTATTAAATTTATTTATTTTTAAGTCATTTTTAAATAAGTTGGACAAAAAAAATTCATACAGGCAGGGTTCAGCTGTAATCATTTAAGGTTGAAAACCCCTTAAAACACTTTCGAATATTATTTTAATAATACAATACATAGTCATACATACGTGATTTCTCATGATTCTCTTATCTCTTTTATCTCTTATCTCAATTTATATAAAAAAAATAATTACGTTTGAAAAAATTGATAGCGCTTGTAACATGACTAATGCAGTAAATACTAGATGTGAGTTGTTTTTTCTACCTTATGTTTTTTGATTTTAGGTAAGATTCTGGAATCGAATCCCAGGTCCCAGCCTCTTCTATCTAAAAACAAAATTGTTTTTCGAAGGTTTGAATGAATATCAATATAATGATGGTGCGAAAGCTTTGCAGCCTACACTGAAACATCCCTTTCAAAAGGTTTTTATTTATACTATTGCCTCTGGTGAGGAAATGACGAACGAATTTCTTAAGAGTACTTCTTTCTACACTCTTGCTTTTGTGTATTGTCGTTGTAGGTGTACACAAGCAGCTCCGCTAATCTGTCTCTATTTATTTCTCTCTCTTTCTCTCTCTATTTCTTTCTCTCTCTCGTTTTCGTTCTCTCTCTTTCTTTATTGCTCTATTTCTATGTCTCTCTCTCTCTCTCTGTTTCTTTATCTCTCTATTTCTTTTTCTGTCTCTCTCTCTCTTTCTCTATCTCTCTCTCTATTTCGTAGACCATTTAAAGTGAGAATTACCTCTATACTGCGCAGCCGCCCCATACGTAACCCAAACATCCCAGTAGTTGGACTTTTCTCCTTTTGGTCAGAACTGTTTCGCTGTAAGGCCCGTAGGTTTCCTAATTGTATCTTCCTCCTCCACTCATCTTTTATACAGAAGGGACTTAAAATCAGCTTAAAGGCTGATTTCCAATGCCGCGTTCGCGTTAGAGACGCTTACATATACGTTTACAAGCTTTACGGACGCGTCGACATGACAGACGACTTGAAGAGAACCTGAAAATCAAAATGAACCTACATAACTGTAATTTCGAATTCCTTTCAACAAACTATTCCATTATTTTTTAAACACAATTGATTTTTTTCTTTCAATAAAAGGAATTTGTCCAGAAAAACCGATTTTTTCTTCTAAATAAATCGATTTTTTTGTTGAAAGGAATTCGAACATGAGTTTAAGTGTCAAAACGCACGCTGAAGTCGATTTTTTTTTAACTTTAACGTTGAGGTAGCTTATGTTACGTTGGTCTGTGTACATGCTAATAGGTGCCAAATCGTAACATAATATCCAACGCGTCATTGTAAACAATTTGCTTAAATTGCTATGTGTGAGCTTTCGCGTTGAAAGAAAAATCTGTCAAAGCGACGCCCAACGCGGCATTGGAAATCAGCCTTAAGCGTTCCCATCGCCCTGTGGGGGGACTATGCCTCTGCCCTGTATTTATAGTTCCTTATAAAGAAACACTTTATAGTTGCTCGAAATAGGGCTTTGCTACTCAAATCCCTTATTCGTCCGAAGAAACAGGTATTGGCAAGAATTATTCTTCGCTTGATCGTAGCCATGAACGTAGTGATGAACGCTGGTATCGCTGTCTGAGTCTATATAAGGGAACCTATAGGTTTTAAAGAAATAGGTCTTTGCTTAACTTTATGGATCACGGTGCGTTCTTCATCAAATCCTCCTCAGACGGACGAGTTTGGCAGGGAAATCAGACATTACCAGTCTATTAAAAAGATGCTGGCATACACCGCGGTCTTAAAGTCGATGGAATATCCTGTTTTAATGTCAATATTTGGTTGGTTCCGTTTTCCGTAGATCCGCTTTCCTCTTCTTCTCAAATATTAAAGTTACTTTTAAGGAATTCAGGTTACATAATATTTTGTATTCCGAATGATTTGCCATGTAAGAATTTCAATAGATTAAAATTATAATCTTAGATGAAGTTTAATTTTCACGCGGTTAAATTCAAGATTTTTACCATTTACGGCAAATATACAATTCCGCGAATAAAAAAAAAAAATAAAAAAACAAATTTGGTGACACAAACGGCTCATGAAGAACCAGGCCCTAGTGACTTACAACTCTCAACCATTCCATCAGTGTGCGTGTCTGCAGGAATGGAGGGGACCTACAGTTTATTGCCGAATCCAAACGGCTAAGGTGAGCGGCACTTTTCTATGACAAGAGATACTCTTGGAGGACTTGACACTTCCTCGCAAGAGGTAGTAGCTCCGAAAAAAACTTAAAGTGGAAGCGGCTGGTATTGAACTCCAGACCTCTGGCATGACAGTCCAACGCACTAACCATTGCGCCACGGGCTACTGCTACTATTCCGCGAATTACTTCTTATTAATTATGCGTTCATAAAGATCGTACTATAACAGGATATGGTCGTCCAAGTAAAAAAAAAATCAAGCACCGCGCAATCTTATTAATCCCATTATGCGAAGAAAGAAACACGTAATCGAAAGAAAGTTAAATTTGCTCATCAAAAGAATTCTCATTTCACTTTCTTCTGCGTGGAAAAGAAAAAAATCCCACATACCTTGAATACTCGTATAGACCCCAACCTCTTCTCTAAGAAATAATTTAAAAGAGAAAAAACTAAATATCCATGGTTGCCAAAATAAATGTATGGAAAAGAAAGACTATCCTAAAATGTATTTAAAAGAGAGAAAAAAACGATAAATAAATCATCCTCATAGTTAGGGAGCTGTTGGCAAATTATTTTGTTTTGAAATCTAGATTTGACAAAATGTCGAACAGACATCACAAAAAAATTTGCACTAAGGATTTGGAATTTGTATCTTTAGGTATATTCCACAGCTCCATCTCAAAGTAAAGTTACTCACATTATTTACGATGCATCAGGTTTTCCATTTTATTTCTACGTTTTTATTAGAGCCAATGAGGCCAGTTTATTGCAAATTTATCCAAATTCAATTCGAAATCATCTCATTTCCCATACAAATTTACAACTCAAATGGACTGTCAAACGAAATCAGGAAATTTGAGATTTTTTCTGCCAATTTAATTGCATTTATCCATACAAATTTCTGTCACCAGCTCCCTAACAACGAGTACTTCATTCAATTCCTCATAAAACTGAGCGAAAAAAAAACTGAAAGTAATTAAATTCAACTTTCACGGTCGATAAGGCCACCAAGTTGCGGTGAATTTGGTGCGCAAAGACTCCCAGCAAAGACTCCAAGAAACTCCCAGCGACTCTCAACTGTGCTCCGCGCCGCACGCAGCCACAAACATTGACAGAGCCAAAGATTTGCATCGGCATTGTGGCATCACATTAATTTCCATCATCGATCATTTATCAGCACTCCACTCGCAGCCAGTGTTCACTCTCTGTAGCTGCGGCGGAGGCGTTCTTCTTTTCACTTTGTGCAGCTCAGTTGTAGCATCAATCCATCAATGATGGCGGTGGCGGCTGACAGAGATAGTTGACGATGATGACGCCGACCGGCAGCGACGCCATGCCGGCCGGGCCACTACACAGGATACAAGCAACCATGCAAATCACATCTTAAACGAGTCGTTGTCGCTCGGCTTATTAACACCACCATCACCGTGAAAGTTAAAGGTAACGAGGCAGAAGGCAAGAAGACTGAGTCTTAGAACTGCTCCTTTCCAATAGTGCGTCCCTTGCCGCCGCTGTCGTATAATTTTGAGCAATCTTGTTTCATGTTTTTTGTCTCGAATGCGGATGCAGCACAAATATAATACTGCACGACTTATTCGCCCGCATCTTATCACCTCTGTTTGGTGGAAATTATTGCGCCCTTTTCTCACACGCGCGCTCGCCATAATTATGCGTCCAGATAACGACCGAGGAGCCTTTTACTTTGGCCGCAGCCAGCAGCGGCAGATTCAAACGAAGCCCTCTCGTCGAAAAGGACACATGCGGTTTTATGGTGCGCCTATATACTGAGGTGCTAAGAGTTACACCGAGCACGTGGCCGCTCAACTTAAGTTAGTGTGTGTGTGGTGAGAAAGAGATTAAGTTCAAGTTTTATGTTACGACGAGTTTTGATTTGAGAGGCGTGCTGAATAGGTTGGTTCTGGTCTGGTCTGGTCTTGGTTGTTGTGAGAAGACACCACAAGAAAATTTGCCATATACAGACGACAAACGGTTACAAAGATTTGTCGGAATCATGGAAATTATGACACCTATACCACGTGTCATATTTGTGGAGGCTCGAGGGAATTTTTGAAGTGGGTGAATTGTGCGTGATTTCGCAAATTTATTCTTGATATTATCTTTTGTCTGCAAGAACAGTTATCTTATTTAAGTTGCCGGAAAGAACAAAGAATCCATGCGGGAAGTGATAAACTTTAAACTGGAGCGTTTCCTTATTGGATTAGTTGTTGGCTTTGACAAAGGAATTATAGTGGTCAAATAATTGCTTTTTTTTGCCTATGTTATAAGGCCAAAGATAAATTCCGGAGGCGTAAAAGTAGTACTTTGCTGGCAGCCGTGTATCAATTAAGCGCTAAAATGTTGGTTCCCTAAGTTAATTTTTGGCGTTTCCATGTTTGTATGTATTCCACTTCTGAATTGTAAAAAATTAAATGGTGTATGAAATTTAATGCAAACAAAATTGAAACGAAAATGTCTCTTGCCAGAATGTGACAAATCCTCCAAGATTATAATCTTGTCATAGAAAAGTACCGTTCACTTTAGCCGTTTGTATTCGTCAGTAAACTTAAGGTTCCCTTAATTCCTGCTGGCACGTCACAGGAATGGATGAGAATTGTAAGTTGTAGGTCCTGTTCCTCATAAGCTATTGTGCCAGCAAATTTATTTTTTTTTTAATGAAATGTAATGCACTTTAACGCAACCCCGAAAACTCCTACAGATCAATAAAAAAAATTGGTAATGTGCAAAATGCAAGGTTCGGCCAAATTTTGTAACATTTCAATGGACTAAAAGAGTTTAACCTGAGACAAGAAATGCTCAAAAGGTCAAGCGGAACATTTTTCGCTTATCACACTGTTCTCTCCAGCCAACAAAAAAATCGAAATAAAAACAATTTTATTAACCCGAAAACAGATTTGCAGCATTTTCCCATGCAGCGAAATTAGAATTAAGAGATATCGTGCAATGAAGGCTGCATACAGAGCCTGGAATATGTCAGCCCTCATAAGAACCTGTGTAAATTTATTTTCGCTGCATTGGAAAAAGCTGCACATTTGTTTTCGGCTTTAAAAGGACACAATATAGGAGAGAAGATATGCAAGCAACAGCTTAAGTAAATGTTTTTGATAATAAATCATAGATTCGCTGTATACCTGATGGGTACTACCTAAACAAGATAAACTCAACAAATTTCAATCATAAAACTTCTTCGGCATTCTTTTTCATAAAAAATATTCTCTGCCGAGAGGTTTCTATCACGAACAAGGAAATCATCCTTATTGATGCTTAAATAAAAGCTTTAACCCATGGAACTTTATGAACTCAAATTACTTTGTAAAAATTGCTTTTTTAGATGCGCGCAAACGATGTTTGTTTTTCCCTGTGCATACAGACATACCTAAATGCTGTGAGGATCATGAATCTACCTTATTACAACTGCAGACTTATGGAACCCGAGGAAATGTTGTTGAGGTTTTTATTATTTGCCACTGGATCTCTTTAACGGTTGGTCTAAGTGTAATTAAAGATTCTCAAAGCATCCATCAACCGAAAGCCTTGCGCACTTACCCCGTTTAGCTCTGTCGTGCATTGAAATTAATTTCCAACAAGGATATTTATATAGTTGTTAGTTTTGCTTGTAAAAAACACCAATTTGCCGCCATCTCATAACGTATAGTCATCCTGGTAATTCTAATAATGCATCTTTTATGTTCTAATTAAAATTAATTTGCCCAACTGAACTGGAAGTGGGCGCTGGAACCACCTACTAATCATGTGCTACCGCCAGGGTTTCTTCTATTTGGCCAATATCGTTTGTTTTACAACCAAGCCGCTATACTATACATACCCCATCACCGGCACCGGCACCGGCTGATGCGGTGGTATGGAATTGATAGCAATGCGGAAGATCTTGCACTGCATGGCTTCCGAGATCAAGACGATCGCTATCATCATCATCATCATCATTGAGAGAGACAAAGATCCCAATGTGATGATGATAATGATGACGATGCCACGGATAGCACCTTCGCACCCAATTACGTATGCATGAGGCAATGTGATGCTACAGCATAGCACCTCCAACAATCCCAGCATGTTATAGCAACAACGCGGAGCAAATATTTTACCACTTAACTTTGGCTTTGTCTTATCGATTTATTTGCAGAAGCAAATATGTTGTACTTTTAATGCCACCTCTCTCAATCCAATCGGATTTACATTTGAACTTGGAAGAGTTAAACTGACCATATACAATTTGAAGTTAAAATCATAGAAAAGAAATAGATATGCGAGTGGGTTGTAAGCATTTGTTCATAAGGGTCAAAAAAAAATCAGAAATTCGTCAGGCTTAGAACATTTTTAATCCATGGTTAAAGTTTTTCAGGGTCACCCGCAATTTTTGGAACTTTATTTTTGGGATATTCGCAAAAAAATATACCATTCAAAGGGCCATTGAATAGTGATAAAAGGTCAGGGTTGCCAGCATGTAACTTGATACAATCGAGTTCAGTCGATACAATCGAGTATAGGCAGTTCCTTATTTCGTTCAATTCAACCGAAAACACTCGATTGAGTTCAATGAGGAACTGGCTGTGCTCGATTGTATCGAGTAAATTTGATCGTCTCAAGTTACGTGCTAGACCCCAGGTATTTTCAGTAATTGGTCAGGCATAGATTTTTTAAAATAATTTTTCAAAGTTTTTTTCAAGGCCATAACGATATTTAGCACCTCATTTATGGAATATTCAAAAAATGTGCATTACCATTTGAAAGGTTACTCAATCCTTATAAAAGGTCAGGCAGTTTCAAACTAGATTTTTAGTTATGAATTAAAAAAAAACGTAAGGTCATTGGCTTTCACCTTACATTTTTTTTTTAACAATCTATGGCAGACCAATTTTTGAAACTAGCTGACCTTTTATTAGGATTCAGTTTTTTATTCGAATATCCCATAAATGAGGTGCTAAAAATCGCTGATGACATGAAAAACTTTAACCCTGGGTTAAAAATTTTCTAAATTAATGATCAATTTGTGACCTTTTAGATGGCATACTCTTTTGCGAAAATTCCATATAGCGAGGTACTAAGATCCCACAACCAACATCGAGATTTCGTGAAAAATCAAAAATCTAAATTTCGAAAAAAAATTAAATATTGTTTATCAACCTCAAAAGTCCCAAAAACAGAGAAAAAATATTTTCCAGAAAATTTTATTTTTCGAAAAAATTATACTAAAAATTGAAAATCGCAAAAAAAATTATCTCTTATGCCTACTTAAAATAGAAAATCATCATAGAGCAACGGCAACATTTACAGTAACGCACTATCCTTTTGTTTTTAAGCCACAAGGCCGTTCTTTTATTTTACGTCATACGATTGATAGTTTTTTTTTTTTTTCTTTTAAACGGATCCCACTTTTTGTGGTTACCCCATTTCACCCTTTAATAAGCAACTTTCTTGTTTTTACCCCATTCAACCCTATTAATAACAACATTTTTATAAAAGTATATCCCAAGGAAATCTCTAGGAACAACCTTTCAAACACATTTTCTTTTTAATCGGATAGATACCACTTTTTTGTTTCTACCCCGTTTTTTTTTTTTTTAATACAGAGCAACATTTTGAAAAGCCATCCTCTAAAAATAACCTTTTCAAATTGATTTTTTTAACGTCAGATGCAATTTTATGTGTTTACCCCATTTCACCCTAAAATAAGCAAAATTTTGTATTTTTTAAGTCTTTTTTGTTTTTATCTTATTCCACCCTATTAATAGCTATATTTTTAAAAAAGTACCTATCCATAAAGAACATCCTAAGAAAAACACACAAATATATTTTTTTTAATCGGATATGGTGAACCACCTTTTTGTTTTAACCCGATTTATTTCACTCTTTAAAGAACGAAATTTAAAAAGAAAATCATCCGAAAAGTCATCCGATTAAAATAACCTTTCAAACACAAAAATAAATTGGACATGAGGTTGCCGAGATTAGATAAACAAAGCAAGATATTAACTTTATTAATACTTCATCCGTGTGCCCAATATCCCGAGCACATCTCTTTACATATATGCATAATGTATATCTTAACTTATTCTTTCCATTACAATACCATGCCCTTAGAAAGATCAAACTCAAATTGTATTTTCTAATTAAGTTTACCAGCATCTTCATATATGTATATGTAGATAGATGATCTGCCCCCTATCTCATGTTAAAGCGAACCTTCAAGATGTTGTTGTTTTTGCTGGAAGAGCGTGAGAATTACCTTTAATTAACAGTCATTTGTTAAGTGGCTGTGGAGGTTCAACAACAAATCATATACATACATATGTTTATGTGTTGTACCTGTGTACCTTTGAAAAACATCAAATTAGCAATATTTAGGTTTATTTTTTTGTATTTAAGATGTTATGGAGGCTATGAGGTTTGAATATTGGAATTTTTATTTTGTGTGTGGCATAAAATTTTACGGATGAAAGAATTTTCATGGTTTTTGGCAAATTAATTTTTTGTTTTTGTGTGTGTTTGTTTGTTTTTTTTTTTTGTTTTTTTTTTTTCAATTTAATGATGATTAAAATGAGCAATACACATACCTTTGCTTAATGGTTTTACATTATTGTGTGTTTTTTGAGTTTTCAATAATTATAACTTCAAACAGTGTGATTGGAATTTTTTATTTGTTTTTGTTGATCAAATATTAAACATTTTGACATTGAAAGAATTGTTTTAACATTCAATATTTTTTCTTTACGTAAATAATAGTTTTAGGTATATTTCAAAATCTGTTGTGAACCTTTGAGCGCCTCAGTACTTAGAAACTAAGGACACATTCTGAAATGCCAATTTGTTCAGATAAGGATTTTCAAGATTTCCGATTTATAATGGGTAAAACTGGAAATAAAAGGACACATTTGTAATATTTTCAAAAAAATAATTTTGCAAAATCCTTAATTCTTCTCCACATTTAAGCCCTGTCCTTCTTAGGAGAGTTTAGTCAAAGTATGTGTTACCTCTGAATATAATTTTTTTAAGAGTTAATTAAAAAAAAGTTTTTCAGCACAGATTTCATTTTGATCCACCAATTGAATTCGGGGATAACGGGTGAAAGGCATCTGTTCAATAAGTCCAGATTTAACTCACCGAATTTGATGAGTAAACTCGGGGTTAACTTTAATTTAGCACTGAAAACCTGGATCTTAATTATTTTTTAGTCAATTCTTTGGTAGTAGCTAGTTAACCTTTATCCAAAGTTAACACAAGTATTAAGTATTTAATCCTTGATTCGCAGAAATTTTAAAAAATGGATTTGAACTTTTTTCTGACAACATTTTCTCATCTAGACGATGTTCTTTACAAAACCTATTGACTCTGCTAAAGGGTGTCACTTAATTATGCCTCTTCATATCTACTCTCTGTGGTATAAAATCCAAAAAAAGGTGCTCCTCTCTAGAATTTCACTTTGACTTTCCCTTAAACCTTCATTTCGAGATTCCTAATAGAAACCTCTTGCACCCAAAACTGTTTTTCACAATAACAACAAAAAATCATCATTATGATAGTAATCAGCAATAAATTTCTAGCAATTAGCAAAACTCTTCCAGCGTTAACCCAAATACCGCGAACACTGTAAAGAAAATTAAAAAAAAAAAAAAAAAAAAAAGACGACACCACGCCAGACAATTCAATAGATAGACCTATGTGCCCATTTTTTCGCATCCGTCGGCGGTGGTGCGGCCGGCGTGGTGTCGCATCACCAAGAAGATGTTGCACCTAATTCTGCGTCTGTTTCTACATTTGTCATTGTTGCACCACAATTCTTTCTTATAGAAATGTTATAGCATAGCATATACTTAGTGCTTATGTTTAATGTGCGCAATGTATTTATTTTCGAAAACACACACACACAAAATATTCGAGGAAGGTTTGCTGAAAATTTAAGCTGTAAATGAACAGCACCCTATAATCCTGAAGGTTTTCGAATAGAAGGCCAAATTTTTTGTCGAAACGGGTAAAATCTATCAACTATAGGGTTTCTAGCTTTTGTTTACTTGTTCAACAAGACTTGTTCTGTCGTTGAAGTACCCAAAGATAGGCATTCAAGACTTGTTGAACAAGACTTGTTGTATCGTTGTGCAAGTTCAGAAGAAGTAGTGTACAAATGCAGTGTATCTAGTAAAAGAGTAAGGAATATTTTTTTTTTCTTTCTTTTTTCTTTTTCTACAAGCCTTGTTGTATTATGTGACACGCCCCTTTTTTGTACAAATACTATTCTTTGTTGAAGTTGTTTATATTTAAAGGCTCTCAAACATGACACCAATTCTTTCTAATTTACACCAAACATAACTCACCCTAAAAACAGCGAGTTGAAGAGGAGGAAGAAAAAGTCAGTTTCCAACTGAAAAAATAAAAAAATCCGACTGGCAGTAATGCTTTCATTCCCGACCCACCATTTATGGGAACTATTGTCACTTCACAGAGTGCATAAGACCCTAACATTGGCCAAGGAAATTAACCCACTTGGAAAAGACCGACGATGATGACGAAGCCGCGCCACTGCCGCTGACGACAGAAATGACTTTACAACGACGACGATGAAGTAGCATAGGCCGCTTTGGCGCTTGCACGCGCCTATTGTCTTCATTTCACACACCGGCAAATATGCCTCCGCGTCCGCTGCCAACAAACAAATTTGTGAATTGCAGTCTCACGACATTTGTGAGGCCGAAAGCAACAAGCCCCCAAGTAGTGATAGGAGGTATTACAGTGCACATACTTTATATCCGAGCAAGTGAGCGAGATTGTTTCTTGAAGATCAAGTTCGCAAACTTTGCCGCTGACTGCTTCTCCATAGTTATGAATCATGTTGTTGTTGAATCCGCTTGGTAGTAGGGGCTTTTGTGTGTGATGTGATTTCAATTTGAACTTCTATTTTTTTTTTTTTTCATTTCTTTTATTATTTTGTGTTTTTTTTTTAAGATTTAACAATGGGTGCTCTGCATCGGCTTTGTTATGCGCATGCACATTGAGATTAAACTACGAAGGGATTATTCAACTCTTTTTAAGTGCAGTGGCATTGTTCGAGTGTCAACATGCTGCACCTGAGCATTGAGGTTTCTATTTTGTGTTGCATGGGATATTAGTGTCTAGTTTTTATTTGATTGAATTGGCTATTATTATTGTTATGTTGTTTTTGTTGTTTTCGTTGAAGAAAAATAGAAATAATTTCATGAAATGATAATTTACATAAATACATTTGGAGTGTTAAGAAGAATCGGCGTGACACAAAATGTTACATTTACAAAGTCGATTTACTAAGTTTTTGTGTTAAACACACAACAAACAACTTTGTCAATTATTAAACTATTAATAAGTTAATAATATTTCGTTAAAAGAATTAATTTTAGAACGTTGTGGCTTCGTGTCGTCGACCGCTTTCCACCAAATTATCGTAAGCGACAAAATGCAAATCTAGCATTAAACTAATTGTTTAATTTTTTCTTGGGCACTAAAAATTATCGCTTTTTCAAAACGAAATGTTACTGAACTACACATCTATCCATTAATAATAATTAAAAATGACAAGTGCTTAATTTTTCTTAAAAAGTATAGTATCTTTTAGTATAATTATATCCTTATTTTTATGGTGCTGGATGTGACAGTTAATTGTGACCTTCAATTGTGACGTTAGTATCTAAAAGTTATTTTTTAAAGTTTACTTATCATTGATAAAAAAAAAACAAGTTTTACAAAATTAATGTCGTTTTAGGAATTCCAAATTGTGACGTTACTGTGTCATTAAGACCGTGTCTGAATTGGATTAAAATTACGTTAAATTTTATTCGAAGATTGATTTTAAGGTGAATCTGTGCATGGAAACGTCAATTTACTCCTATTCACACATGGCCTAAGTGACACATTAACGTCACAATTTAAGATTTCTAATTAAAACAAAAGTTTTCTTCGAAAAATTCGCAAAGATCATAGTCAGAGTCACATTTTGAAAATATTTTTTTCATATCTTTTTTTTCCTTAATGACACAAAAAGGTAACAAATTGGTTTATCGCAGCAATTGATTTGTTATCATGAACACTTTGACCAACATTATTTAAAACTATAATGTGACGACTCAAAATTTAAAATTCTTGAATGATGTTTCTCAGAATGAGTCCTAGGATTACTTTAATTAAGAAAATAATTCTACCCTCCCCCATCCCCTGAGGCTATAATGATGTGTTTAGCTTTTTTGAAAGCTAATATTCTAATTTTTTTTTAAGTCAATATTCAAGTCAAAATTAAGTTAGTAGGTAGTAAAAGTTAAAATTAATTTTGAAAAAAAAATACAATGTAAAAAAAAAAATAAAAAAAAAAAACAAATTGAGTATATTTTCATGTTTTTTTTTTTTATTTTTTATTTTTATTCAATTATCTTAAATCATTTCTTAGTCAACAACTGAAAACAAGGTGTAAATATCTTTTAGTTTTAAGAAATTTAAAAGAAACCAAGGGAAACACGAAATTTCGTTGATATTTAATAATACTTTTTCCATTTTAAATAAACTTTTAAAAGTCCCCCCCCCCCCCACAGGGGGAGAAGATAGAATTTTTTCCCCATACAATTTTTTTCTTAGAATGATCCCAGGAAATTAAATAAATAAATAAATATGATGGCGCAACAGCTCATGAAGAACGAGGGCCTAGTGACTTACTCTCAACCATTGCTGTGTGCATGTCTCCAGGAATGGAGGGGGCCTACAGTTTATTGCCGAATCCGAACGGCTAAGTTGAGCGGCACTTTTCTATGAGAGGAGATACTCTTGGACTTTGGAGGTTTTGTCAATTATTCACAAGAGGCAGTAGCAGTTTTTTTTTGTTTTTTTTTTTTATCCCAGGAATTATCCCCCATAATAAAGGGCACATAAATTAGGTGACACTCTGTATAAAGAACCATAAAACACTTGTTCTCTTGACGACTAGGTCTTAATCTATGGGTTAGACATTATTTTAGAAAGTTTTCCTATTTTTAGTATAGAATTTTGAAATCTGGTTCTAAATCGATTTAAAAAAAAATTATGATTTTAAATTCCAGAGGTATGGAATGATACAATTTTTCAACTTTCATTCAAAACATACTTCATCATTTGCTTTTGGATAGAAATTTATGTCGATTATGAGTTGCGCATCACTGCATTCGCAGTGAATCGCAGTGTAGTGCTCTCTTTTCTCTTCATCGATTATTGATACGTAGAAAGAAAAGAGAACAATTTACTGCAAATCACTGCGGACCCACAATTGCGGATTCCATAATCGAGATGATTATTTGTGTCCCCCCCCATTTAAATTGGAAAAAAATGTATGTAAAATTAAATAAATATTTAATATTTTTCGATAGAATTTAACTATGAAAGAATTTTCTTCCTTCAATATAAAATCTTCTAAACTTCTTCGTCTTTTCTGTTTTATGTTAAAATTCCTTCGGCATGCATTCCAATAGCTTCCTCAGCTTGTATACTTGGCAGTTTGTAAAGTGTAATTAGAATGCAATCACATTCCTCTCCTCCGTCGTCTTTACCTATTCGCATCAAGAATCTAATGCACACATTAGCAAATATAGATATAGTAAGAAACCAAGGTTTGTGCATCAGGTCTTTTGTTTCGCTAACAACAAATCACATTCCAGTGCATCCTAAATGAAATCGCTTGGCCAGAGAGCCAACAACTTTAAAATTACTTCATCTCGGCAGTAATTTCCTGGGCAACAATTCACAATTATAGCCTCGTAAATTACGCAAGTTTTTTTGTTTTTTATTTTTACTCAACCGCATAGCCCCCTCTGCTTCTTAATTCTATCAAAACCTACGGCGGCGGCAGCGACGGCAGCAATGAACGGTAGTGACTGTATAGCATCACAGCCAGCAGTGGTGTAAGAATTGACGTGCATATATGTTCGTTAAGTAATTGAGTGCGTGAGGTCTTCATAATGTAGATATCCTTACCACGTCGCACATCGAATCGCCGCTGGCGGTGGCGGCATCAGCAATGCTCGCTCCCAGGGGCAAACAAAATCATATCACTCCGCATCATGGGAATGTTCACCTCTTTAACGCAGAAAATGGCCTCGAAATGATGTCGTTATACGTTAATTCTTTTCCCGTAACGTCTTTTGTGTCTTTTTAACAACACAGTCGTTTCACATCACAAGCGTGTGCGCCTTATAATCCTCTATTACGAGTCATCACTGGCACAATATTATCCTCCCAGCCGCGCGCTGCTGTACCGCAGCCACCGCGCAGTAATGCTTTACATTACTATCTCAGTTATATCACTTGGTTGAGGACGAACACAAAAAAAAAAATCCAAATCTGCTGATAGGTTTTGTTGTGTGCAGCGCCTTTTGCCGCTGATATTTATGACTATCAACGGAAATGGAGGACAATCTTATGTTCCTCAAGCCCCCCTACCCTCTCTCTCTCTCTCTTCTCCAATCAGACAAGAAGAGTGACCAGAGACTTATGTGAAATCCTGAGCTCATGTGCCGATAATTTGCTGTTGCTTTCACACAAATCTTCAAGAAAGCCCAGATAGGACACATTTATGCGGCCTTCTTCGGATAGGAGGATTACATGTGCGGTCCAATTGTGTGCCGCTCGAGTCTCTTTAGTGTTACAAATGATCATGCAAGCTCATATTTATAAATATTTAAGCACAAACGATTAAAGTAATTTGCAGCTTTTTATCCTGGTTCTCATATCATTTGGATTTCGAAACCTACCAACCATCAACTATGATTGTTTTTTTTCCTTTAAACCAAAGGGAATTTTATCCCCCCCCCCCCACACACACACACACACTATCTCTTCCCTTCTCTTTGTGCGGATCTCACTGAGTTTTATGGATTTTAAAGTTGAGTCCAAGAAAAAAAAATTGTTTAAATAGGAGAATTGGTAGTAACACTCCCTCCCCGCTCCACAAACATTTTTTCGTCCTTTTTTGGAACTCGCTCTCATTAAGGGGATTATTGAGTGTTGAATTGAAGCAAAACATTTGTGGTTGCCAAGAGTCATATTTGGTCGACGTACATAAACACAGCAGCACAACTTAATTTGTTCCCCCCGGAAAAAATTCCACTTTTCTTAACAATGTTGCAACGTTGTTCGAGAAAGAGTCTTCAAATTCCAAAATTACAACAACAAATCTATTAGAAAACAACGGGGAATTGTATGCATTTTGGCTAGCGCTGTGTCCAACCACATGACCATGACTTGTGCCTTAATGGTTGCTGTGGATCGTATAATGCAATTTATGATATGAATAAATCGCAAGCGATTTTCCTGATTTGTCGACTTCTTTTGCATTACATAACAAATTCATTTAAATCGGCACCATGTGGTAGAATTTGTGTGCTTTTTTGGGATTTCCTGGATTTGAGTTGAGGAAAATTGTTTGTTTGAGCACAAAATTATTTTTGTTTATTTTTTTTCTTTAATCGTATAGCAAAATTTTTAATTAGGAATACGATGGATTCTGTAAAAGGGGTGATAATTAATTCACAAATAAGGTGAGGGAAAGTTGATTGCAATATCGTGATACTTTTTAATTGATTTTTTAAATAAATAAATAACTTTTAAGTTTTTTTTTTCTTTTTCTGAAATAAATGATAGAAATCAATAGAAAGTTCATGACGAAAATTAATTATAAATCTAAATAAAACTTATATTAAAATTTGTTATCTATTTATTAATTATCACAGCTATCTGATTTGCCCGATTCAGTCTCACTTCGCAGTCTTGAAACATGCTGTAGCTTAATATTTTAATTGAAGTTAAAGTCTGTAATCTTAAACATCTGGTCTGAGATCTGAAGTTATAAATCTAGACTCTTAGCACTTAATTAACTGTGGCAATTTAAATTTTCGCGTGCGATGTTTTTTGTTTTTATTAAAAAAAAAAAAAAAAACAGAAAATATTGCGCGACAGCTATAAACACAAGTTTTAACCCCTTTTTGAGGGGTGCTATGTGAACTTTATATGAATTTAATTAAAAAAAAAAAAAAACAGAAAACATCGCATAGAAAAAAATTGAAATTTTCACAACTAATTCACGACAGTTTATAATCCAATGTTTCGTTCGGTGAATTTTGTTTCGCTAACTTGACAAATACTTTAAACTATGGGTTTGTTCCTTTACACCGTGTCTCCACTTGAAATATTTAATAGATACTATCTGTCATTTTTGATAGAAAGAAAGAGCGATAGTATACCATAAAATGTTGGTTGGGCATTTTAATAGCTTACTATTTCATTTGTCAAAATTTGACAGGTCAAAGTTATGAAGTTAAAACAATTAAAAGAATTGATTTATTGTTAATTTTGCTTAAATCCACAAGAAAAAGACCAAAACTTCCTTTTGGCACCTACAATTAATTAATTACATTTGAAAATACACAAAACAAAAACAAAATTGAAATAAGCCCACAAATGTCAAAGGAACAATTGCTTTTTCATAGAATACTATTCATAGCTTTATATGAGCAAAGCAATATCTGGCAAGAAATTTTTTATAGAATACTATAAGTAGCCTCCATGAGCAATTTTCATAGCATGCAATACAGTATTCTATATGAAATCTTTCTCGTGGAGCCACCATGTTACTTTGAAACCCTGTGATTTTGCGTGCATTTTAGTACAATTTTATTTTGTTTATATGAACTTTGACAGAACTCTGGGCTCAAATTCACACAAATGCACAGAAAATCAAAGATTTTCAAAGTAAAGGAACTAAGCTTATATAAATTTCAAATTTATAATTAATTTTTTTCTAATGAAAGATCAAATCATAATATTTTTCTTAAAAATAAATAATTTATATCTCATTTAAAAGGGCTTAAATAGGTCGTTCTTTTAACATTGTACCCAAAAACATACTCCGAAAATGTCAAAGCTTCAAAGCGGCGGTGCGAGATCCTTTCAAATCGTGACACGTGAACTAGCGTCATGCCGTCATAATATGGAGTTAAGCGTACAATAAAATTGCAAATTTTAACTTATATTCTGTCTGGTCTGATAATTTTAACTTTTCATTGTTAAAAAGCGTCTTTTTTCTCAAGTTAAAAAGAATACTAGTCGTGTTTCTTAGTGCATTTTATTTAATACAACAACAGCTTGGTATCATTGTGTTTTGTTGTTGTATTTAACATGGAATTTTTAAAGCGAAGATAAAAATGCGTTAAAAAACACGGCTATTGTTAGACCCTCAATTAAACCTCCTTTGAACAAAATTAATACAAAAAGTTACGAATTTTGATAAAAAAAAAAAACTGCATTTTTGACCGCTTTATTGAAAAATTTTAAACATAAAATTAATTCTAAAAGATTTTGCAATCACAATTTGCCTATAAAGTTTCTTAAGAATTCAGTTCTAATTAACGTCACTCGTTAGTTATTCAGCTATAAATCATTTTTCGATTCGGTAAGCTTTTCTTTTGACGTTATAGCTCGCCAGATATGTATGTAATATGGATATACTGAATATGGGTATAAATGGGAAGCCCTCTTGCAGATCATTAAATAAATAATTACAGACTTGTTATGAAATGTTTTTCTGACTTCGATTTTCCGTACTCATTTTCTGACTTTATCATAAATGAGAAAAAAATCCATCACCAGTGCTGGATTACCTACAATATGACCATTCTACTATTGACTAGACTTTTTCTTGTTTGTAAGTTCTCAGAAAAACATTTGAATATTTCGAATACACAAAAAACACAAATTGGTAATTTTCAATGGAAATCGTTCATTTTATTTGTTTTTATGAAAAATACAATAAATACATAGTTCTTAAAAACAATTTCATGAATCTTATCTCACAATTGGGTACCACAATGGACCCTTAGGGTCTAAGTGAGTCAACAACATCTAGACGGCCACTCTAACCTAACCTAACCTAACCTATCTCACAATTAAAATTTCATTTAAAAATTAAAAATATACAAATTTTATCTCAATTTTTCAAGTACAATTTGCAACTAATTTAAATGTGTGGTAACAAGTGCAAATATTGGAAGTTGCAATTTGTTGATATATCGGCGCGGGCGTCTTAAATGTCCAAGATTGAGTAGTCTTGTTTAGTATTGGGCAAGCATATTCATAGGGCTGTAAAAAAAAAGAATAAAATATGAGCCAACAAATAACGAAAAATTTTCACTAAAAGTGCATTTAATTTGGATTATTTTTATACAGGGTGATGGGTATAAGATGCACCAAACTGCTGGAGCGAGTAGGTTGGGTTAAGACAAGAAAAAAATCGTATTGGAGGGGGGTCTATTCCCCCCCGTTTAGGCAGGAGGGGCAATTTTTCTAAAAAATTGACTTAAAACAGAAAAAAAAATATTTAAAAACAACGGTGCAATTTAAAATGTCATGCTATACCTTTTTGGAAAGCCAGAAATCTCTTTTTTGATTTTCATTTTAAATTAAGTTGTGTTAGTGAATAGTTTTTGAAAAATTAATTTCCAAACTCGAAACTTTGAAAAAAAAATTAAAAAAAAAGTTTCAAACTAATTTTTTTCAAAATTTTATGTAATTAAGTATAATTTTTGTTTTCAAAATTCAATGCTCTTATTAGTTTTTAGTCGAAAACTGAAAACCGGATGCTAAAGTGTCTTTTAGTTTTTGAGAAAATTGAAAATAATAGGAGGATCAATTTTTTAAAATAATTGACTTAATACAGAAAAAAAAAATTATTAAAAAACAACGGTAACGGTTAAAACGACGTGTTATACTTTTTTCTTAAGCCATAAATATGTGCTTCCATTTTGTTTATAAATGGAGTTCTTTTAGTAAACAGTTTCTTTAAAATTAATTTTCAAACTTAAATTTTTGCAAACAAAAATTGAAAAATTGTGTGCAAACTGATTTCGTTCAAAATTTTACGTTATTTAGTAGTATTTTTATTTTTAGTATTCAATATTTCCATCAATTTTTAGTCAAACACTGAAAACCAGATGTCAAAATGTAGTCTAGTTTTTGAGAAAATTGAAAATAACAAAAGTAATTCGACTTCCATCTGTTATTTTATTGTTCAAAAGATCCTATTTCTACAAATTAAATAGTAAAGTAGATTTGGTTATTTTCAATTTTCTCAAAAACTAAAATACATTTTAGCATCCGGTTTTCTATAATTTATTGAAAATTAATAAGAGCATTGAATTTTGAAAATATAAATTAATTTGAAAGTTTTTTTTAATTTTTTTTTCAAAATTTCGAGTTTGAAAATTAATTTTTCAAAAACTATTCACTAACACAACTTAATTTAAAATGAAAATCAAAGAAGAGAGATTTCTGGCTTTCCAAAAAGGTATAGTATGGCATTTTAAATATTTTTTTTTTCTGTCTTAAGTCAATTTTTTAAAAAATTGCCCCTCCTGCCTAAACGGGGGAAATAGACCCCCCCCCTCCCATATGATTTTTTTCTTGTCTTAACCCAACCTACTCGCTCCAGCAGTTTGGTGCATCTTATACCGATCACCCTGTATATGTTAGGAGAATCAGTCTGATTTCAACTGAATTGTAATTATAAACGTACCAAAATAAGGGCCCTTCAAGGCCTCTGAAACTTAAACCCAGGCCTGCCTATTGATCGTCATAAGGGAAAGATACCATACATCGCGGAAGACAGCGATCGACAGATGGACAGAGAGAAAAAAAGGGGCTCAAAATATGCTATTTCATCGCGTGGAAAGTCGCAAATCTAACTAGAGGCAGATAGTTGATAATAACTTTTCATTTTCCCGCTGTTGTTTTCATTTTCCAGTACCTACCTAGTTTTTTTTTTTTTTTATTTTATTTTCCTCTCTCTCCTATAGGTAGGTATACTTAGCTGATGATTTCTTCTGTAAATTAATTTTTCGCGCTTATACTTTGGCTTATTACAGCCAGGGGCGTGCGTCTTCGGTCGCAGCGTGCGGCAATGTGAAGATGTGCTAAGTGAGAAAATGGTTAAAAAGAAAGTTATCCACAAGCCGCTCATCTTCATGGACCGTTAATATGGATGGAAGAAAAAGCAGATTCTACATCTGAGAAAACCCGTACCTGATGCGCACAAATGTGTATATATTGTGTTTTGGCATGCGCAAGCCATTTGAAGCAAAGTCAAGTGTATGAGTAACACGACTTGCCTTGCCTATAGCTTCTCAATTTTGTCCCATTCCAAATGAGATTCAATATTTCACTATCAAGATGCTAAAGCTAAGGCTGCTACATTGTGTGCCTTAGTCTTATAGTTGATAGTTTTTATCTGCAGAAACGAGAAGCAGAGAAATTTTTCCAAAGCCGGGGAACGCGCGTCACTTGACTGGACTAAACATAGAGACGACCATGTGTGTGATGTGGTCGGTGGTGGAGAAACACCTGTGATGTGATGCATCACCTTCCAACCCAACCATCCACCGCCCCGCCATATCAAAGACATTCAGGAAGAAGAACGTTTTTGCCAGCCCAGAGAGGTAGTCAGACAAACAGAAAGACAGACAGACAGACGGATATCTTTACAAAAAGCCCATAAAGATTGATCGATACCTGGGTGAAGAACGTTTGACATTTGTCAAGTTTGCCACTGGAGAAATGCATGCAGACTTGTTGCGTCACATCATGTTAGCAAATTTGAATGTGCGACAAAATGTCACACTGACAACCGTTACAGTTGGGGGGAAAGACTGACTGATTGAGGAAGAAAATTGTGGATTCTACAATGGATGGAATGGATGCCACCCGTGTATCCTCGACTGAAAAGCGCCCGCTCGCTTTGGAGGTCAGACTTTTGTGAAGAATAACTATGCGCAAAGGTTCCATTTTGGGGTGAGGACAAATTTGTCAGATCTGCCAAGGATGTTTGTTGCATTTCTGGTTGCGCTTCTGCTAGGTACCTATACAAAAAAAAAATTGATTCTTTTCTTCAATCCAACTCTCTGTGCTATGTGCTGTTATACAGAGAAAGAGATTTCCTCTCTGATAAGCTTGGTGATTGATTGTAGGCATTTTGACCAAGCATATAGAAAAAAGAATACGCGCAAGTAGGGAATTTTTCCGCCACTGTGCGCATTTGAATATGTGTTGTTTTTTTTTTTTTTTCTCTCACTTGGAACAAGGAAGAAGTCGACATTGAATATTCGCGGTTCATAGTTCGATTAGTGGTTGTTGACCATCCTTATCGCGATTAAATATGGAGACGAGTTGGTTGGTTATAGGAAATGGTACATGTAATTTGCAACTATAAGAAAAAGAAGATCCATTACGACTCCATATGTGTTTGCGTTCAATTTAATGACTTATGCAAAGAGTGCAGTTTTTGTATTTTTTTTTTTATTTTTTGTTTTGTCAGTTAGTTCAAAATTTGTGTGCAAATTGCAGCTAAACGAGATCCTTCAACCTTTGCCAAATTCAATTTATAATATTAAACCATGTCCCAGAAATGACAGCAATGCCCGTATTACGAATTACGAAATGAAAGGCAAGACAAACAATACCCAAAAAAAAAAAAAACAATAGTCATTGCACAGACCCATTATAATTTACGCAAATGGACTCATAAGCATTAGGGTGGCGCTTATTTTGGCAATGTTCGAATTTCTTTTGAACACGCACCACCCCCCACCCCTTTTACTAAAAAATTCCACAAATTTGAAATTGTTAATGAATAGAAATGAAACTTGGCAAAAATCTTAAAAAAAAAACATGGTTAAATATAAAAAATATATTTTTACTTTTTATAAATTTTTGTTACCGACTTAAAAATAATGATGAAAAAAAGTGATTTTTCGTTTTATTTTAGCCAATTTAAGATGCTTTTTCGTAAAGTTATCAATATTATATTCCTTACCACGTTTTTAAAATTTTTGCCAAGTCTCATTTTTATTCATCACCAATTACAATTTACGGAAAGAAAAAAATTTGAACATTGCCAAAATAAGCGCAACCCTAATGAGCCAGATAAAATCAAAAAATCTATTTTTTTTAAATAAATATGCGACAAATACATAATAAACCTAAGTCAGAAGTGTCAAAACTATAGAATACGACCTATCGCAACTTAACGATAACAAGCGATTTTGAACGTTTTTCGTTATTTTATCGCTATTTTTACAAACAGTGTTCTATCGAAATAGCCTGTTGCATTCCTCTCCTAAAACAATTCAACCGTAATACTCGCAATTCAAGGGATACCCATCAGTTTACCCTTGAGCCCTACTTGGGACGTTCTGTTAATTTCAAAGATTTTTTCTTCAGCCGCACTACAAGAATGTGGAATGCTTTACCCGGCTTATTATTCCCCCCCCAGACATTCAAAACCAATGTACATCGGTATCTCCTTTTAAATCCTATCCAATTTTCCTAAACGCTCGCACTGTGTTTTAACATTTAATGGGTAGTCATAACCCCTTGAGTGCGCGCAAAATAAAAAAAAAAAAACGCTATTCGTAATACGGGCCCAGAACTTCAGTGTTATGGAAGTTTGTTAGTTGTTCATCCTGCTTACTTACTTTTTATTTATTTTCTCATGTTATCTCTATCATTGCTGTAGTCTATCTCTCTACCAGAGTAATATTTTCACTTCAAAGTTGGTGAAGAGAAAACACTTTCAGATCCACCATGAAGAATTTTAGACTTATTGTGATTTTCTGATGTTTATTTCAAGGTTTACCATCAAGTCCACATTCCCCATATTAAATTAAAATAATCAAGTCAAATATGAAGCACATAAAGAGATTAGGATTTATGAAATTTTATCTTTAAAAATAAGGCCGTTGGAAATATTCTTATCTTGTGTTTAAACTTCAAGATCCGGGGTTATAAAAACTTATTAGTTACTTGTTATTTCCGTACAATGAATTTTAAATTTTAACAAAACAAAGTCTCAGACAACTATACGATTTGGCAACTTGCCAAAATCGATCTTCTCTAGTGCATCAAGAATCATACGGAAACAATACCTGCAAAAATAAAAATACTCATAATCTATTCAACTCGCATAATCTACTCTGTCTACTCCTCTGTCTGTTCTTTACATACGAATCTAGGTTATAACATGCTTTTTATAGTAACTTGATAAACATAATCTGTCCTGAGAAAAATTGTTTCGAATCTCTATGCAATGGATTTTGTATTCTCTAGAAGAATTTAACAAACATTTCCATAAGCGAAATTATTGCTTCTTAAAATTCTAGCCCACAAAGTCGTTATCTTTGACGACGACGAAGACATCTAGGGTGGTGGTGGTGCGCAAGTAACGAAGAAGCGACGACGCAAAAGTTGGAAACGAACATCAACTACGCGTAACCTTGCATTAGATATCTTTTTGCAGTAGTACGTCCGTGTTGATTAGGTTCATTTATGCAAAAAAAAAATAATAATAAGTAGTGGTAGTGGATTAAAAAGGACTTTGTTCTCACCCTTCTAAGCTACGCCACTTTTTTACCGTGCTCTTTAGACCACGCCCCTTTTAGAAGTTGTTAAAGGTTAGGCCACGCCGTTTTTTGACCACACCCATTTTTGAGGCCTCCCTTTTTATGGCACTTCTGGGTTTAGGCCGCTTTCCTTTTTCGACGACGCCTAATTATATCAGGCTACTTTACAGGGTATTTGTAAGTTTGGTTTAAAAAATTGATAAACCGTGTGAAAACGGGTCTATTTTCCATGAAACATCATTTTAGAAGATAAAGAATGAATTTCTGAAGATATATGAATTTTTGGAAAATTTTTCATAATTTTCCAAACATCAAATTTTATCGATCGAAAGACTGGAATTTTCTGAAATTTCCAGTTGAAAAATGTTTAAACAGGTATATTGAAGCTTGTGGTTGACGTACCAAAATGTTTTGTATACCAAAATGACCGCTGATTGGTCAAGATTATAATGATATGCAAATTGTAAAAATCGGTTGGAAAATGGAACCGCAATTTTAAATTTTGTCAAAAACCAGCCTTTTTTGCTTTCCAAGCCTCTTAATCGTGAAAATTGTATGGACACCCATACATTTTCCATAACCAGAATATGCGTGAGCAATGTAGCTTTCCATAGACACCTCAACTTAAGAGATCACAGCAGTATTTTCCGAGAAAAACCCGATTTTGTGCAGCTTAATTGGAAATTTTCCATTATTTCATACATTTATCCAGTAAAAATTATCGAACATAAATTAGTACGTCAGATTTGGAAGTGGTCAAAAAGAGCGTGGTAGAACAAGGGGATTGGCATAAAAGGTCGTGGTTAAAGGGTGGGGGGGGGGGGCTGAAAAGAAGCATGACCTAAAAAAGGGGCGCGATTTTTAAAAGGTACTTGCCTTAAAAAGGGGACGTAGAATAAAATGTGCAAAATATTAACCATGCCCCTCTTTTGACCAAGCCTTGTTTTAGACGATTCCCTGTTTTTGACCACGCTCTTTTTGGTCACGGAACCAGGCAGGGTGTTTTGGCATAAAATGCGTCAACCCTATATAGCTTGTAAGTTCGGTTAAAAAAGGATAAACCGTGTGGAAAGGGGCCTATTTTCATTGAAACATCATTTTGAAAGATAAAGCATGAATAGCTAGCGCTGTAGGCAATTTTTGGAAAATTTTTTATAATTTTTCAAACATCGAATTTTATCGATAGAAAGACTGGAATTTTCTTAAATTTTCGGTTGGAAAATGTTTAAACCGTTATATTGAAGCTTGTGGTTGACGTACCAAAATGTTTTATATACCAAAATGACCGCTGATTGGTCAAGATTATAATGGTATGCAAATTGTGAAAATTGGTTGGAAAATGTAACCGCAATTTTCAATTTTGTCAAAAACCAGCCTTTTTTGCTTTCCAAGCCTCTTAATCGTGAAAATTGTATGGACACCCATACATTTTCCATAACCAAAATATGCGTGAGCAATGTAGCTTTCCATAGACACCTCAACTTAAGAGATCAGAGCAGTATTTTCCGAGAAAAACCCGATTTTGTGCGGCTTAATTGGAAATTTTCCATTATTTCATTTATCCAGTAAAAATTACCGAACATAAATGAGTGTGTCAGAGGGGTTTTGGTCAAAAAGCGTCGTCGAAAAAAGGGTTATGGTCTTAAAAGGACGGGTCAAATATTATTTTTAAAAGGCGGTGATCAAAAATAAATTTTTAAGAGGGGCTTGGACTTAAGTTCAAAAGGGGTGAAGCCAAGCGTTTGCATACGCCCGTTTAGGCGTCTCTTCTTGTGAGATCTTTCCCTTTCCTTGACCAGGCACTTATGTTTTATATGTGCTTACACTGCTAGTAAAAGAAAATCCCAAGAAATAAATAAAACAAGATTTAGCCATTTAGTTTTTTTTTTTATTCAATTTTTATTTTATAAAATTTTAGCCATTTAGTTTTTTTTTTATTCAATACATTTTTATTTTATTAAGTAAATGATTTATCTCTATCATTTTTCTCTTTACAGTAAACAAAATGAAAAATTCGATGTCAAAAAAGGGGCATGGTCAAATAGCATAGGAGCAAAATATTAGACCATGTCCCTTTTAAATGTTTTTATGCTTAAATTAAAATTGCAAAACTAATTTAAATTTATTTCTACAGGTTGTTAAACAACTGATGTTTTCACCAAGCCGTTGCAGTAGTGAAATGTCTGGAGCTGATGGAATTGATGACAATTGAGGAATAAAATACAATCTGCTGGAAGAGAAAAGAAAAAGCACTGTAATGAAATGTAAACTAATTAAGTTAATAAAATATTTTATCGTTGTTTTTATTGCCTTAACCAATAGATTATAGCGGCTAGATTCTAGTCGAAATCTAGCCGCTAAGAGCAAGCTTACGATAGAATCTAGCCACTAAAATCTAACCAGAATAGAATCTATCACAAACCCCAATTTGATCACGTCACTAGGACACGTCAAAAATATTTTAGGCCACACCCCCTTTTGACCACACTTCTTTAGGCCACGCCCATTTAAAAAATAAATAAGCTAAGCCACGCCCCTTTTTTGAAAAAATTAAATAGGCCACGCCCCTTTTTTGAAAAATTAAATAGGCCACGCCCATTTTTGAAAAAAAAATTAAATAAGCCACGCCCCTTTTTTGAAAAAAATAAACTAAGCCACGCCCCTTTTTTGAAAAATTAAATAGGCCACGCCCATTTTTGAAAAAAATTAAATAAGCCACGCCCCTTTTTTGCAAAATTATTTTAAACCACACCCCTTTTTTGAACATTCCTCCATTAAGCCACGCCCATTTTTCATAAAAATATTTAGGCCACCCCATTAAAGCTACGCTCATTTTAATCTAACCAATCAGTGGTCATTCATTTCTGTACGTCAATCCAAACTAAAAGATGAGCTTTTTAAAATATTTTTAAACTCAAAAATGTCCGAAAATGGTCCCATAACTGCAACAATTCATTCTTGATATTCTAAAATGAATTTTAAAATGAAATTTATATTATTTAAGAATAATTTAGGAATAAAAATATCCTACAAAACACATGCGGTTGTAAGTTTTTTTGAAGGCCCTTTGAAACAACATCTGTAGTATTTATGATCCATTAAGTATGTACTTACTGTGCTATTAATATTCATTTCCAAGAAACATTTTTTTTTAAATAAAACAAGCTTGTTGTGGCGAAGGGGAGTGGGTGGAGGGGGGGGGGGGGGGGTTATATGAGACAGGAAAAGTACATTTATTTAAATTATTTTAACAATTTACAATTCTTTGGAATACAAAAACACAATATAAAAACAATATAACAGAATACAATAGAATATAATTTCAAAAACAAAGAAAAATATTTACAAAAAATTATTTCTTCTTACAGGTGACCAATCAGCTGATGTTTTAGCCAAGCCACTGCAGCGTCAAACTCCTGGAGCTGAAGAAAGAAATTGTTTTTTAATTATAAAGTTTTTTAACATAATACAAATAATATACATGTAAAATATAAATGTAAAAATGTTTATGTCAAATAGAATATGTAGCAATAAATGTAGGTACCTACATAATTATTATTACATATATGTATGTAAGTTCCCCGAAGAAGTGAAATTCAAGACGACACTGTGAATGAGATAAAATGAAGATATAATTTAAATGTTTATTTAGTTAAATTTAATAATTAATAATTTTGTAAAGAAATTAAATATTAATTAATTATTTTTTAAGGAAATGTACTTCTGAAGTATAATAAAAAATTATATAAATAAAAATGTTCTTTATCATTAATATTCCTCATCTACTTTTACTTGTTAAGACTATTCTTCTTTTTTCCAAAAAAAATCTAGGTTTTAATTTTCATACAAGTGATGCTAATGTGGGTTTTTTCATTAGAAATCTCATTTTTGAATGTCAAGTAAAAATTCCTAAAGTTATGAGAAATTTTTGGGCATCCTTTCCATACTTTTGCCACCAACAAAATTTATCAACTAATATACTAGAATTTTCTTAAAATTTCAGTTGGAAAATCTTTAAACCGCTTTTGTGAAGCTTGTGGTCAACGTACGCAAATGTTTGATATGCCAAAATGACCGTTGATTAGCCAAGATTGTTATGAGATACAAATTTTCCAAATCGGTTGGAAAATTCCCATGAAAATTCCCATTTTGTAAAAAACGGACCTTTTTTGCTTTGCAAGCCCATAAACCGGAAAAATCGTATGACTAGCTACCAATTTTCCTTTTTGCTGGTAATGACCGCGGGTCAAGCTTTTCATAGACACCTCAATTTTCCACATCGATGCACTATTTTCCTACTTTTAGCGGGTTTTGTGGAGTTGAAACTAAATTTTTTTAAATTTTCCAACTTTTACCTTTAAAATAATTCTAAATAAATAAACAAAATAATAAACGCACTTACAGAAGAGGGCACAGTTATTTTAAATATTTTATGATTTCGATGATTTTATGAGAGAAAAATGTCTAAAAACCTTTCTATGAGAATGTTAAAATACCTGGTGTGTCCTATACGCATATACCGTTGAACCCGGATGTACCTATGTGAATCAAAATTGCAACATGCGAAAGATTCACACTTTGCAATAAATTTTTGCCACAAACCAAGCACATGTTTGCGCCCAGGCTCATCATTGATGCAATGAACTGCGCTCTGCCAACCAAGTGGCGGATTTTGCTGCTGCTTGCACCCATCAGCACAAAAGGTCTCTCACAAAAAATATATGAACCTATCTATAGAGAGACAGACTCCAAATAACTTTCGCTGACTTCTATATTGGCTGTGATGGTCTTTGTAGAAGATGCTCCAGAGTCCTTCGTGGTTACTGTATCGCACATCCAAAACCAAGATAACTCTCATAAAATTCATCTTCAGTAGGAAATAAGTTTATAGCATTCTAGCCAACCAGTCAGCCAGTCGAGCAAGCCACACTCCGATGAATGGAGGCAGAAATTTTAAGACATCTATGACCAACCCAATGGGCGCTCCAGCTTACCCTATTCACATAATTTCTCTCCATGCCAAAGCATTTGAAATAATATGTTCTTTCATGCAGCCAATAAATTGCCATAGTTATGGCCATTCACAGTTGTTGTTGTTGCTGAGAAATCCATAAGCTCAAGATATGTGCGCCATCCCTATGGAGTTCGGAAGACTCTTAACTCTCCAGCCTGTGATTACTTCTAATGCCGATATATTTATTCGTAATAGTTCGTCCCATTTGCCATTTAGGAAATTGTAAGCGTTATTTGCCTATTTGACCATTTGACTTCCAAGGGTCAAGGTTGCCATATTGTGTGGATTTGTTAACACATTTTAATGGCATGGTGTTAGGAAAGTTACAAGGGAGGCAAGATACGATATTTTACAAAATTGGTTAAAAAAAATGGAAGTATTATGCTGGCTAAAGAGATGTGTCGTCGTAAAACTTGAACTGGAATTGACTGTCTCATGGAACTCTTTTAATAAGATTCCACTTAGTTTTGCTGAGCAGAAACATTTCGGAAATGATTGATGTTCATTTCCATTTGACAGAAGAATACTGGCAGCTCAGGGTAAACTGCCTAATTATAATTTTTAAAATTGGCGTGTTCAGGAAAATGAGATTTCTCTACTTCAAAAAGTGAGCAAGCGCGAATCGAAAAATTTTTTCCTCCGAGTTTTTATGGTGAAACCGAGAAATTTCGCTGAGGAATTCTGTTCATTTAACTGAGATTTCTGAGATCTCATTTTCCTGTTTAAATTCCAGCTTTTCATATTGATACTTTAACAGCAGCAACCCTGGTTAAAGATTGACTTACATTAATGCCTTGCATAACAGGATAAAAGTTTGTCCGAAACATTACGATCGATGTGCTTTTATTAATTCTAAGCACAGAAGTGGAAAATATTGTTAAAAATATAAAATGTCGTGGACTTTAAAATTTTGATGATTGCACGCAATAGTAAATCAGAGACAAAATATAAAGGAATATCTTGATATGAACATCCAATACATTTGGATGCGAGCTCACACAAACGATCTCAGATTTGGATGCATCGCTCCTCTTCCAGACTAAGCTTATAGGTTTATCTTTTGAGATCGACAAAATTCTACCTCGTAGAATGAGGATGTGAAGGTTCTTATAATGCTGAATTCCTTTTTTATATTCGTTTTCCGTGTAGATATACAAAAGAGTCGCTTTGTTGGAGAATTTTTGTGAAGCGAGATTCAGGAACAGACCACTGATTAGAAGTGGCGGATAAAGATAATTTTTTTTTGTTGTGTTGTATTGGAAGATTTTAATCAATCCAATCGAGTGCTGGTGCTGTGACATTTTGATTAAACTTTATACTTGTTTATCTAAAGTGAATGGATGATGATTTTAAGAAAACACGCTGCTCTTTATTCAGATTTGCTTTTTTAGAAAGCTGTTAGAAATGTTATCTTTAAACAATTAAGCAGTTGTGTTGGGACTTTTAAAATCCAATAGTTCTTAAGTTGAAAGGTATAATTTATCCAAGCTACGGAAGATAAGAAAAAAAAATAATAAATTCCAGAAGCTCTAAAATCCCAAACTTAAAATCTCAAAACGTCAAAAACTTAAGTCTAAGGCCCATTTGCTGAAACGAAACTTAAGTATTTAAGTTAAACATAAGAGCTTATGTGACAGTTTACGCTGAGGAAAAAGTAGAACATAAGCATTTAAGTTGAACATAAATATTTATGTTTTGTTTCAGCAAATGGCCCTAAGCCTTATTAAAAAAAAAATAAGACCGAAATACCTAGAGACAAAAATTCCAAATTTTAAAGAAATAACTAGGTAATTATCATGAAATTAGTAAAAGTAAACATATGTTTATCCTTTCCAGAAACCTCCTACCCACATGTGAAATAATTAGAATATCAGACAAAAACTTCTATCCCAATGACTGAATTGACAGAATCGTACTGAAAAACATAAGGGGTTATTGCAAGCAAAAACTTCCCTGGGAATGTTTCCCTTCTTCGAAAAATGTAAGCGTGAATGATACTCGCAAGTTTCTCTCCGAATTATTCGGCATTTGGGGAATACATTTTCGAGGGGAATTTGGCTATTATTACATTTCTTATTAATTTTTGTTCGAACGAGATTTAAGTATTCCAGGGGAAATTCACAATCAGCCCAATTCTAAATATTCCTCGGGGAAAAACTCCCCGGGAGACCTATTCCTTCGGGAGTAATACTCCTATTCTGGATTCACCGGTAGAATATTTTTTACCGTCGATAGCGGGAACGAGACTTCCGAATGTTCGAAATTTTCATTTAGAATTGGGCTGAAAAGCAGAAAAATTTTCGAGGGAATAAAATATTCCGAAGGGAACAAAATTACCTTCGAGATTTCCGATAGGCCCTATATAGTGCCATACGTTAAAACATTCCATTCACAAGTTATCTTCATAATAAAACCGCTATCCCACCTCTATATCAAAGACAAATTGAAAACAGTTTACCATCACGCACACTGCCATGCCACCCTCTGCTCTGCTGATGAATTAATCGCAATCAATCAGCATGCCAATCCCCTTTTCATCGCAAAATTGTTTGGCATGCCGATTGCGTTTGCCCCATTAAACCATGTTAACATCAAAGTTACAACACTTTTAGCCTGTCTCTAAATCTGGAGGCTTCCATAAACCACAATCATTGATCGTGTATGTCGATCCCCAATCACATTGCGGTAAACCTATACATTGGTGCAGGTAGATGATATTTTGCGCCGCGCCGGTAGTGAACGGAGCGCCATCATTAAGTCCAACAAATCATTCTTTTATTTCTCCACAATTTTCTTGGGTTTGAATCTGAATACCCTCGAAAAAAAAAATGACTTTTAGCCGAAAGAGTGAGAGAGGGAGAGAAGAATATACAAATTGACAGCTTAAAGCCGAATCTCCAAACGAAGCTGGCGACCGACGCACGTGACGATGGAGGATCGACGACACGACACGACACGACGTTGACGCGATAATCGGGGGACGCTCAATTCAATTGCTGCCCCAGAAGTGCTTGATCAATTTCATGCTCCAACTCTGACAATTTGCTCGTAAAGACGTCGATTTTCACACGTTCACAGCACATTGCTATGATGGTGATGTGATGCCTAAGCCAGGACAAGTTGTGTGTAGGTCGTAAACACTAATCGGATCGATGTAGCTTTCAGATAAACCTATACAACCAATAAATCCATTATATCCAACAAATGGGTATGCAGAATCCAAACAATGTAGACAAAGCTTTAAACCTGTAAACTCTGTCAACGTTGTTATAGTTCAGCTGTTCCTCGCTGGTCTAACGCCGCCATCACTTAGCTTTAACTGTCTTTGTATAAGAGCGGATTTTGCAATTTGGCAAATAGTTTAACTGAATTATCCCAAATATAACTCTGGTCGCGACATTTTTTCATTTCAAAATTCGATACATTTTTGTCCAGTGCAAAACCTCGGATAGATTATAGACCATAACTTTGGCAATGTCTTTCTATGGAAACATATAGGCTTTCGGTTTGAGTTTTTCACATGCTCTGGCTTTGACTTTAAATAGAGGAGAGATATCTTTGTGTGAAGATGATTGTTGTATTAAGTAGCAGGGAAGGACTTGGAGAAATAAGTTCGAAAACTCAATCGTCAGGGCTCTAAAATCGAAATTTTAACTAAGTTTTATTTTTTTTACTAAGACAAAATTTGTTCTATTTTAGAAAAAAAAAAAAAGAAAAAAATAACCTGGGTTGCTTAGTAAAACAACCAAATAGTGCCTGGTATAAACAAAAAATAGCCACAACTCCATACCGTAGATTTGTTGGTTCAAACCACCTCAAAAATTTAACCCATCTGCCCGATAGCTGCTGAAAATGTTTACAACAACAACTGGTACAATTGCACTGGTATAAATTGGTCTAAGTCAAAAAGTATAGGTAAATATAATTATTTCCATCGATTTTTTCGTTCAAACCGCCATCGCCAGGGAAAATAGTAGTTATTATTGATGAAAATTCTTAGAACAACAACTGGTATAATTGGACTGGTATAAATTGGCTCAACTCAAAAAGAAGTAAAATTAATTATTTCCATCAATTTTTTCGTTCAAACCGCCATCGCCAGGGAAAATAGTAGTTATTATTGATGAAAATTCTTAGACCAACAACTGGTATAATTGGACTGGTATAAATTGACTCAACTCAAAAAGAAGTAAAATTAATTATTTCCATCAACTTTTTCGTTCAAACCGCCATCGCCAAGGAAAGGTGAAAAAATTTAGAATAACAACTGGTATAATTGGATTGGTATAAATTGGCTCAACTCAAAAAGAAGTAAAATTAATTATTTCCATCAATTTTTCGTTCAAACCGCAATCGCCAGGGAAAATAGTAGCTATTAATAGATGAAAATATTTAGAATAACAACTGG
Source organism: Epistrophella euchroma (assembly GCA_947049315.1). Classification (NCBI taxonomy): domain Eukaryota; kingdom Metazoa; phylum Arthropoda; class Insecta; order Diptera; family Syrphidae; genus Epistrophella; species Epistrophella euchroma. The sequence goes on from OX346248.1 coordinate 61,339,640, forward strand.
TATAATCGGATTGGTATAAATTGGCTCAACTGAAAAAGAAGTAAAAATAAATTTCCATCAATTTTTTCGTTAAAACCGCCAGGTTTGAAAGCCATTTAGAAGTAAGTATAAATTAAAGTACAACCAATCAAACAATTGGTCCAACTCAAACACAGGCAAATAATCATGTGTCACAGTACTTGTCGATTGGATTGTATAATCGTATGCAATTGGTGTTTAAATTGCCAATGAAAAATTCTCGGAAAGTGCAGCCGTATCTTGCGAAGAAAACAAATATTTTTTTAACTATCCAAGGGCTCGTTTGGTATAAATAAACTGGTCTAAAGTTTACAGAAAAAAGTAAAGAATAAAATCTTTTAACGGTCAACCCACGAAAGAAAAACCTAAGCGGAGGTCTATAGATATATGGCTCCGGCCCTTTTGGCTTACTATTCCGCTTATGTTATCTGTCTTTGGAAAGTGCATAAATGGCTTGTGGTGGCTTGAAGAACAATTGGTAGTTCTTGTATAACTGCATTAGCAGAGGCGAAACATGACAGGAAACATTGTTGCTGCGGTTGTGTGTTTAGCACAGAGATGGTTGTGGTACTACACATGTTTCCAGAGCCTGGTGGAGCTTATGTTTTTTTTCTTCATTTTATCTGCAGGTTCCTCCACAATGAACCTTTTAATACACGTTGGACTGATATTGTGAGTTTGGAGCTCAACTTTTTTGCAGCGGCAGACAGCCCGCGCCATGGGGTCAGTGTTAGGAATGGAGCGCGTCTCTTTCTGCGTTGGCGGTGTCGTAAGAGATTTCAATTTCAGCTAATGCAAGTAATTGTTATTGGATTTGCAGATTTTCCAATATATCGCCTTCGCCATTGCCAAGAGTGTACGGTTGGTTGGTGTCTATAAGCTTTGTTGGTTAGCGAGTTGTGTTTTATGGTTTCCCATCATATCTATATGTGTGGGAAAAATATTTTGTGTATGTTGCTGTGGGAATTATTATTATTATTTTTTTTCTAGACTTTCGAGATAGGTATATTTTTTTTTTTTTGTATGTTGTTTTATTTCTATATGATTGCATAAAATATAAAATTCGATTTTGAATTAACTCGAAAAATTTTAGTGGAATTTTTTAATCATAAAAAATCTTGCATATATCCTAACCACAATTTTAATTTTTTATTTTTAAATATAATTTTGATATTACTTTCAAATTTGTTGCATTGGGTGGGTATATAGGGGGAAAAAAACTACGGAAAGGTATTTCGGCAGCCTATTCTTGTGTATTTGAGTGATAATTTTTAAAATGTGGTTTTATTTCTTTAAGAAATGGAAATAACGACCGATGGGTCTTGGCAATTAAACCACACTGACGGATAAAGCAAAGAAATTCACGACTGGATTTCACAAACTAGCTCTTCTTGTTCGAATGACTTAGAATTTTAAAGATTTTAATATAATTTTTATTTATATATCTATGTATTATGAATACAATTTCTAATAATAAAATATAAAAAATATAAATCATAATAAATTTGAATAAATAAGCGAAAACTAAAAACCAAGCATTTGAAACTCGTTCATTAAATTTTAAAAACTAGCGCTAATTTATAAGCTTAAAACAAAAAAAAACGCTGTCTGAATTCTTGGAAAAATATGAATTTATTCATAATAAATTAAAATCTTTGGAGAGGTTTTCTCAAAAATTATTTTTATTCAAGGTATCTACATGTACCTGTAAGCTTTTTAATTAAAAAATGATTGTCAGAGTCAAAACATTGCTTCGTATCCGGTGGGTCTACTGTGATTAAATTATCTATTATAAATTATTATATTCTTTTCATATTTATTTAAATACAATGGAGGATAAATGTCAAGTTGAAGCAGTTTACAGACATTTTAGGAAGGCATTTGATTCGGTAGATCATAAAATTTTATGTACAAAGCTCCAGTGTTTTGATTTGCATTCTGTGATGGTTATAAATGGATTTCTTCATATTTGAAGAACAGGACTCAACGTATAATATAACAAAGGTTCTATAACTATAAAATATAGCCCCGGCGGGCGTTCCACAAGGGAGTCATATAAGTCCTTTACTTTTAATGATATACTTATTCGTGCAAAATATTTTGAGGAATGGTTCCTGGGACAGTTCTAAAAAAGAATTGTATTGAGGAAAATTTCTATCTCGCCCTTGAGGCAGAAGAGACAATTTCTAAAAAATTGACTTAAATTGAAAAAAAACAACAATTATTAAAAATCTACAAAAGCATATACAATGATATGCTACACCATTTTTGAAAACTAATATTCCCTTTTTTGCCTTCTTTTTAAATCAAGTTGCTCAAATGAAAAGTGTTTAAGAAAAAATGTCCAAGTCAAAAATTTTGAAAATAAAAAAAATTAATTATATTTTATTTATGGGCTTTTTTGATCATATGGAAAGGGAAAAGGAAAAGGAAAAACACACGATACACACTGGAGAGCTTACGCATTCAGCAAAAGCTTAACTTAACCATGAATACCAAAGAAGATAAAGACAAGCTCAGCGCAATTTACACTAATGTGATAAAGTAACCGACCTGTGGTATAAGTGTTTTCTCTGTTTGGTCTAGTTTTTTTGTATTAAATTGTTGGAAAATTATTTATTTATTTATTTATTTATTTATTTAATTATTTAATTTTAAACATAATTTAATGTAAAAATAATAAAGCAAGTAAGTTTTATATAAAAAAAGTTATATAAGTATCTAATGTTCAAAAAGTTCTTATTTTAATATTGTTTGTTTTTAAAGTTTCAATAAATTGTGACCCCTGAAGAAGTTGAGAATTTTCAACGAAACGTAGGGTGTAAATATGGAATTGTTCTCAATTCTTATATAAAAACTGAAAATCAAATGTAAAAATCTCTTTCTTAAAAAAAAACAAAATGTAGGAACTTTGCTATTTTTATTATATCTGTTAAACAAAGTGATTCTAGGTGAATAAATAAATATAAATAATATAAATTCCACTTCTCAGTTTAACCGTGAGCGTAGGATTTACGATAAAAATTTAATCACCTTAACAATCTCTTGTACCTTTCACACGAAGATAAAAAATCGGAGGAGACTTGCTGTATTTTCCTTTTATACTACCTTGGTTGAACGCACACAAACACGTAGTGTGAAGAGAAACGTCAAAAAAATCTCCTGACTTTGTTGACCGGGGAGATTTCGTTTATCCCTCTTTCTTCCTGCCCTTATCGCTAATGAACTGATTGTTGCTGGCATAACTCAGTTGCCTTGTGTGAAAGGGGACATAGAGACTACGCAAACGATTTTATTGGTTAGATGATCGTGGATAAACAATGCTGTGCTGATAAATATAATGCAAAGCCATTATCTTTTTTAGTTCGGGGTTCTATGTCAAATGTGCAGTTATTGATCTATATTCAAATGATTAAACAAACTCTAACGATTAATTAAACATGTATCTTTTGGGAGATAGTCATTCCAAGAAGCCTTGAAGTATACCTTGATTTTCTGAGCCAAAGAGAATTTTAGGCTTGTCCCTACGATCTTCTTTACGATGTTATATGAACGAAATTCAAAATTGGATGTCCCTAAAACTATGCCATAAGAAATTTAAAAAATGTGGTCAATTCACAATTTGAAATATTGAACGAAATTTCAGGAAATGCATTTATTTTTTTTTTTGAATTAAATTATTTGAAAAAAAAAAAAATACTACTCATAAATTCAAAAATTGAATGAAAATTTCGGAACAAAGTGTTGTAGGTATAGTTAATAGATTTTAATGATTCAAGGTTTTTTGAGTAGCTGATGAAAAAAATTGTGAAAAAAGGCATGTGAGTACGGAGACTCGCGGTATAGATGTGTAAACGTGTTTTAAAGCAAACTTGTTGACAGATGCCGTTGCATTTTCAATATACCAATATCTAGGGTTTAGATCTTTACACATCAAAGCTTCTACGTCTATTAAATTTGATCCCTTAATTAATTTTGACGTTTCTACATTCCAGGTACAGATTCACCTAATTTAGTGTAAAAATTTAATCTTTGGATAAAATTTAACGCGATTTTAATGCAATTTGCACATGGCCTTAATGTAACAACATTCATCCGCCAGCCCTGTATTTTAAAGTAAATTTGTGAATTTTTTTGTTAAGAGGATAATTTTAATAAAATAATTTTCGATCCAAAACATATACCTAAAATAGCATACTGATAACATTTTTTTAAACATTTTTGATAACTTTAGTAAATATCTAATAATTGTTTGGAAAGCAAGAAATATTAAAAAAACAAACTAATTCATTTGAAAATAAATTAAATTATTTGTATATTGTAACCCCTACTGTCCTACTCTCATAAAATAAAATAATAATAATAAATAAAATGTTTCCTCTAAACTTAAGTACCAACGTTCTATAAAGGCCCCAGAAAATCTGTTCAGTCTGCCATGTTCCAGTACTTGTATCGAGTACCTAATAAAATAATCGCAACATTGTCGATCATAAAATAAAAATTCCACTCAACTTTTTACCTTCTTTCAACCCAATCCAATACCTTAGTGACCCAATCCAAGATGCACTGTGAGTATAATCATTATATCACCCAAAAAGAAATGCCTTTACAACTACTGCAATATACAACAGTAAATACACTTTCTATTCAAGTTCAGGAACTCAGACAATCACTTCCTGCGCATACAGACGTTCGTATAGTTGGTTTAAACAACTGAGGTTTTCTATTAATAACAATGCACTTGAAATATTTCTTTTTTTTTTTTGTTTCAGGAAATAATTATTTTTAATTTCAATTTTAATGAGCCTTATGTGCATTGTGTGTTTGGTTAGTGATGAGTGGATTTTGTTTAAGAAAAAATGGAAACGCAGTCGTTGCAGTTGAGTGTGGTTTTAGTTTTATGTCTTAATCACAGCTCGTGGGAAGTTCTCATGAAAAAAGGAAAAAAAAATAAAAAAAAAAAAATCAGAAGAAGATTTACGATTATTACATTTTTGTCTGGGAAAATTTAAGTAGTTTTGCATTTACCAATGTAAGTTTGAACGTCCCACGTGCAGGGCAAAAAATGTTTTTAGTAGTTTTAGTTCAGGGAAATTACGACTTTCATTTCGAAAGAATACCGACAAACCTAAACTTTCGTGGGGAGCTTTAGTTTTGGTATTTGAGGGATTTCCTTACAAGAACACCAAATTTGAAGTAATTTTTTTTAAGGTGAAGGAGACCAATTTCAATTTTTATGATTTACCTGAAGATAATCAGTTTTTTTTTTCAGAAATGTACAGTAAAATATTGAGGATTATGAAATTCTCACTTTTTTTTCTAAGAGCAATAGATTTAGAGAAACATTTTCACAAACACTCCATCATCAGATCTTTAACATAGCGGGTAACTGGATAAAACCGTTGATAATATAACCCAATAAGAAAAACATGAACATAAAGGTTTATTAATAAATGTAGATAGATAACCTAGTGTTAGGTATTCAGCATGAAAACAGAATAAGACAATTTAAATACTTTCACGTAAAAATAGTTTTTAGGGAAGATATTTATTAAAAAAAAACACTTGGATTTAAAACCCGACTATTATTTGGCGCGTGTGCTTTTTTCTTATAGGACGGCAGTATTGCTCGTACGAAAAAAAGCTGTTAGAGCATCTTTGGTTTCGCAGACAATGTTTAATTTACTTCAGTTTTAATCACCGATGTTTAGCATTGCTTTCCAATGTACATATAGATTAGGCCTGCAAGTTTTTTTTTTTTTTTATCATAGCCGGAGAGTGGAACCACAAAAAATATTCCGAAACTGAGCCTCTTTTAAGAATCTAAGCATACAAAAAAACCTTTCCCCCCAAAATTCTCTTTGTGGGAATATTTTTGAAGTTTGGTCTTTTTTTGCCTTATTTTCCTAGTTCTTATCACATACTGTCTGCATGATTAAATTTGTAGCTGAATTTAATCATGAATATTTTAAATGTGTACCAATTTAATTTAATTTTTTTTCTAGACCCAAATTCGAATTGAAAGTCCATTTTCACTTAACCCACTTTTTTCCATCATGGAAATTTTCCAAACTACCATAGTATCCATTTTATAGAACAAAATCTTATCATCTCAAACCTTCAAACTTCAAGTTTTGGAAAGTGCATCAAAAATTCAACAACAAATCAGGTCAACATATTAACCGTCGAAGACAAGTTCTTCTTGAAAACAAGAAATCAAAAAAGTTCACACAGATATCAATTTTATTAAACGACACATAATATCTGTGCAAGAGATCAAAAATTAATTCGACGGACAAAAAAAAAACACAATTTCCCGATTAACGTTGAATATTGTTTAAGCCAAAAAAAAAAAAACGAACAAAACCAGAAATCCAACATTCCGATGTGAGTTTTCGGCCAGTCAATCAATAAAAATCTAATTTCGTCAATGAAAGTGAATACATACCCATACAAGGTATATCAACTACTGTCAAGTTGGTTCAAATCTTCAACATGTCTATGTCATCCACAACCCCCCTCCCTCTCGGTCTCACTCTCTCTCTCTCTTTCTCGATAGACATCACTTCACTTTTAATTTCATTATTTAATGAATTCATTATGAAAAAATAATGATAAAAAAAAGAAACATACAAAAATCGAAGAAAGAAACTCAATCAATGAACTTGTTCACCTCTTAAAGTCTGTATAATGGCAGCTCGGTACCATATACATACAATTATAGCCATCAATGGTCGAACATTATGGAGCTCAAACTCATTAGAAAGTTGCAGCCGCATTTTTATGAGCTGGTGCGATACCAGCATTAGTTTTTATGTTTATAAAGAAATTTACATAAAAAAAAAACAAAAAAAAAACAGGAAAGTTTAAATAATAACAAAAATTGAAAATTCAGGAAATAAAAATCGTTTCGGTTTCACAGTTTTTTGCTAGCAAACAAATCATTACCAATAGACTACACTTTCTCTGATAAGAAAATCACAACATTTCTGACGGAAATCCTAGAATGAAAGAGAAAATTTACCAAGCCCATTGGACAGACAAAATAAAATACAAAAAAAAAATAATGTCAAGAAATCGCATGCTTTTGTATAATTCTCGGACTTAAAGTCGATGGCACTTTTTGGCGAAAATTGACCCACATTTTCTGAACATATTTCTGAATCTGTGTGAATGATACCTCTATACACAGAGTTGCAGAAGAATTTCTTGTTTTTCATTGAATATGGAATTCATACACTTACACATGTTTGTCTGGTAGAAATACTCAGGGCCGCATCATTCGTAAGTGCTTGCAAAGTTAGTTTGGCATAAAAGCACCGCTTGCTAATAAAAATTGATCAAAAACAACAAAAAGTGATTTCCTTTTTCGACAATATTAATTAATTAAATAAGTATGTAAAAAAGAGTGGGTACTAAAACACTCTCTTGTGGAACTCTAAAACGAATGGAATCTTCATCTAACTATTGCGAGAAATATATCATGCGAGAAAAGTATCGTGCCAGAAAAATTTTATGCGAGAAAAAAGAGAAAAGTATCATGAGATAAAGGTATTATGCTGAAAAAGTATCATGCGAGAAATATATAATACGAGGAAAGTTTAATGCGAGAAAATTACCATGCGAGAATTTATGCGAGAAATATGTATATTATATACCGTAAAAAAAGTATCATGTAAAAAAAGTATCATGGTTGAAAAGATTCGTGTGAGAATAAATTCATGCGAAAAATGTATCACGCAAGAAAAAGTATCAGGCGAGAAATATATCATGCAAAAAAGTATCATGCGAGGAAAGAATTGTGCAAGAAAAGTTTTATAAGAGAAAAAATTAATTATGTGAGAGACAAGTATCATGCAAGAAAATTATCATGCTAGAAAATTTCCGTCCGAGAAAAGTTTCGTAGGAGAAAACTATCGTGAGAGAAAAGTATCAAGTATGCAAGAAAATATCATTAGAGAAAAGTATCGTGCAAGAAAAGTAGCACGCGAGAAAAGTATCATGCAAGAAAATTAGCATAAGAGAAAGATATTATGCAGGGAAATTTTCAGGCTAAAAAAGTATCATACGAGATAAATAGCATAAGACAAAACTATCATGAGAGGAAAGTATCATGCGAGAAAAGTATCATGCAAACAAAGCATCATGCGAGAAAATTATATCATGAGAGAAAATTAGTATGTTAGAAAAGTGTCGCGCGAGAAATATGTCATGGAAGAAATATGCCATATTTTTTAAGAAACTGATTTACAGTAAATATTGAATAAATGTATACTCTTATCATCGAGCTTTTATCACAAAAATTGAATTTGCACTTGTGTATGTACATACATAGCCCAATTATGTTAAAGAAACCGGAAACTTGTCGTAGCAATTAAATGTCCATTACCACACTCAACTAAAATCCCATTAAAATGTCATTAAGAGTTCTCCATTTTTTTTTATTGCTATCGTTCAATTCCATTAATCAATATCGGAACTCGATTTTTTTTTATCATTTCATAGCAATGGTGCTTCACCAGTTCTTCGGTAAAACACGAGTATGTTGATAATACTTATGTCAACAACAATCATTAAAAGAAATAAAAAAATATATGAATATTATTAACAAGAATATAATTATTCACATTATGAGTATACCCTGGCGACCTTGTTTGCCCACATATTGGCATTTTTATCATTAGTTGTTGTATAAAGTGGCGGCAATGCTGCAGGCTAGTCAAATGCAAATGTGGAGCTAAATGCATACCAATCATTTGGCACTTTCAACAAATAATACAATCCACATACCACACACTGTGTGTTTTTTTTTTTTGTTATATCTTGAGATATACAATATATGTACATCGCCTTTTGTTGGGGCTTTAACACACAGACCCACTTGACTTCTTATCAATATACCATACATTACAGTAAGTCCCGGTTAATTGCAAAATCTTTAACAAAATTGATTGGCAGAACCCAAAAATTAATTCATACACGAAAAAATAGTTTTTGATATCTGGGCAAGTCAATAAAATGCAAAATATTTCTACAGCTTTTATGTCATAGTTCCTAATTCTGGTAATAAAGTACTAAAGTGCCTACTAATAACGATGCGTTTCGCGTGATTGTAGGCATAATTAAATACTTTGTCATTAGTCAATTAACAGTCGAAGCATTATTCCTGTGCGTGTGCGAACCTATGCGTAGTAATACAAAATAAGAAGCCATTATACAATGTGACATAAATGACGCGATTTACGCGATTCAGAAAAAATGAATGTCTTAAACTTGGTTTGGTGGCTAAATGATATACCTGTCGACATATACAGCCTAATACTAAATATTCCAAAGAAAAAATTCCTCGGGAGACTAATTTTTTCGGGAGTAGAATACTTCTATACCAAATTCGTTTATCCTTCGATAACAGAAATAAGAGTTCTGAATATTCGAATCAGATTTTTTTACATTATTGACACATAAAATTAAATTGTAGAAAAAAAAATGTATTCACCGCGAATTTTCATTTGGAATTGAGTCTTGTACGCGTTTCGCGCGATTCAAAACAACGAAATATTTTAATGGAATTGGCTATAACCGGTGGACTTATTTAGCCATCTGGTAATGAAGTACAGTACTCTCAGTAAATACTAGGTAATGTCTAATTAGCCATTGTATTCTGCATATGATGCGTTTCGCGCGATTCAGCAAAAATTATCTCAGTTTGGCATTTGTGAGCTAAAATGGAGTCAAACACAACAATGTTTCAAAAAATTGAGATAATACTTAAAGTGGAGGTAATCTTTTTCAGAAAATTAAATGGTTTAATATTAAAATACATACATAAATCAATGGATTCAATTAATCGGTAACTATAGTAGAATGTGTATAGGTACTGTACGTTTATACTATATGCACCTATATAGCCGGTACTATTTGCACTTCCTCCTGCGCGTTTCAATCCCGTTTTTGTTGAGAGTATATATGGTATGTCTTATTGCTTACATGTCTGCGAATTTCTTTAAGAGTGTTTTCGAATTGATCTATAGAAATATTATAGAAAAAGTGGGTAAATTTACTGCATTCCATCCCAATGAAGGAAAACGCTGCAGCAAAAGAAAAAAAAAAACTAAAAAACGACGTAAAAGAAAAGTAAAATAAGAAATGAATAACCAAATAACACACAAATTGAAGAGAGACAAATAGAAGAAATCGAAGAATGAAAAAAAAACAACCATGAAGTATGAAAGGTATTTGCTGTGGCAGGTTGGGCTTTGGTGTCGGTGGTAATGTGGCAGTAAGGTGGCTAAACATGCACATATTCACGACCTGCCTGAGCCTTAGTTGAGGTTTCCGCTGAAAATTATTATTGCGGTAACAAGGGAGGTGAATGTTACTTTGCATACATTTTTATAGATTGTTAGTTTAAATGTGTTCACTTTTGGTGAACACTTCGAAAATAATTTTGTTGAAATTTTTTTTTGAATGGCACCAAGTGGCACCAAGACTTGAAAAGTTGGCAATCAAATTGGATTCGAACATAGAAGTTTTTAGCCGTAAGTTAAATTTTTAAATGACTAAAAAAGCCTTAAAAATTAAAATCGCAGAAATTAGAAATTTGTTCGCAGTACTAAATTTATCTAATTTCGAATAAAGAAGCAGATTTCGTCCAAAATCAATGTTTTAGCCGAACCATCTAGAGAATATTGTAAAAGTAATCACATAAGTCCATCTGTTGAAAGCTTCTAGGAGCACCTCCTATACGACTCTGCTAATATTCTCCTGAATGCAATTTATTTAGCAGCAAACGCCTTTCGAATTGAATTCGATGAATGATTTTTAAAGCCTGCATTCACAAAAGATTGCATTATTTTACAACTCTGCTCAGAAGATGGAAGGAGTACTTAGCTTGCTAACGCCCTATGACCAATCTCAGTTAGACATTTTTTCATCTATCTTGTTATTCCAAGAGCTTAAATGCAACGATTAACAAAAGAATGATTAAAAAATCAAGCTGCAGGAGAACTGATACAATTTATACAATGTAAAAACGGGAGACGAAATTTCATGCTGCCTGTAGTTGAGAAGATAGCAGTGCAAGTTTATTCAGGATCGAAAAGGAGACATCTCCAATTTAAACTCGAAGCTGAACAAGTAGGATTCCATACTGGCTCTTGCTGTGTTGACCACACAAACACATTGCGGAGTAGTGCAATGCATATCAATCATTAAGCCACCTTTTATTTATCAAACTCAAAAATTACGTTCGATATTTTGAAATAGGGAACTTATTTGGCTTGGTTTCTCTGAAGAGGCAAACATCAATAAATATAATGTTCTGCACAAAAAAAGGCTTTCAATTTGAAACTATTGATAAAAGGGCAGCAAAATTTGCCGATTTAAGTTTTTCTTAATTCGACGCATACATTTTTTGAATTCATTTGAATCGGTTACAAAGATAATGAGATAGTCCAAAATTACAAAAAAAAAAATCTTCTATGAAAGTGAGTGTTAAATGGCTTATAGTTTTAAATTCTTTTCTCTCAAATGGTGTTCACTATATAAAACTAATCTAATTGTTTAAAAAGTACCGTTAAGTTTGGCTATAAGAATAATTTTTGTCTAATTTTTGTCATTCTCCTAGTGTTCAAGCGCTTGGTGGCAAGGTTAATAAAAATCCACCAAGTCGTTTTTGAAATAGGTATTAACTTTGAAAAAAAATTGATTTTTTTTTTTAATCCTTAACATTTCTTTTTGAAAAATATGGTTTAGAATGGGAAAGGGGACACAATCCCGAACAGTGCTGTCTTTTTTTAAATTCCGAGGGCAGCACTTCTTGTCAGAAAATTTTGGGAGCATTTTGGAAGTGAGGAGCCCCGAAAAATTCAAAATATTACATAAAATAATATGATTCCAAATGAAAAGAGACCAATTTAAAATATAAATAAAATAAATAAATACAAAATATTTTTTTATATCGAAACGAACAAAGCCGGATAGGATAGGTAACAATATTGTCAAAGGTTTTTTTTTAAATTAAAATGTTTATACGAGTTACTTTCAATTTAAATAACAGTGATATGCATTATTTGAAAACATTTTTGTGACATTTTGTTTTTTTTAGAAACAACGAAAATCCAACAACAAACGACGCGACACCAGCAAATCAAAAGTCAACTGCAAACGTAATCAGCTGTTCCTCAAATTGCCAATGGCCGCGTTCAGGATTGTATCCAAAGACATCTGATGACAAAACAACTGTTGTCAAAAAAGAAATCTCAAGCTATCCTTAAAAATTCTGGTATACTTTTCTATTCGATGAGAAATGTCAAAAACGGATGATTTTTGTTAGCAAATATAACCTGTCCGATCTTCGTCGTTCAGAAACAAACATGGATACTCAAGTATCCAAGATAGGCTATCCTAGTGAATCCTGAACGTGGCCAAAAGTTTAGTAAATATACTAAAAATTTAAGGATTAAGATTTGTTTTTGACCACAGCTGTTTGGTTCATCAGCCGAACTTTCATATGGGATTACAACAACCCAAACCAATCCAGATAGCTTTGGATAGTCAGCCGAACGCGGCGATTATATTGCTATCCTCTTCTGAAACCCACCAGAGATTCGCAATTTTTTGTTTAAAGTGATGTAAAAAATCAAAAATTTACCAAATTAATTTTTTAATGTGTTGACTTGGAGAGCCATTATGGGTAGCACAGTAGCCCTTTCCGCAGTAAAGTAGCCAAATGCTACTATAGTAGCTAGTACCCCAGAAGTGATCCCGAATTCAAAAATTCCGAATGCCAGAATCCCGAATGCCAAAAAAAAATCCCGTGGCCGTTGGGGAAAATTCCAAAAAACCTTCAACATTTCTGATTAGGTGTAGCCAATTCCTTTTTATCATCTTCCTTATCCTTGTAAGAATAAGTTTGATCCAAATGTTATGTTTTTATTTATCCATAACATCCCATTCCAAACTAAGGTAGTTGGAAAAATTTGAGATTTATCAATCAATTAATTTAGTTCCAAAATAGAATTTGTGGAATGTGCCTTTTTCCTATTTTTTTAAACTTTAGAAAAAAATCCAAAAACAAATATCATCTCTACCTATCTTGAGCTTAACTTACTTCCAAAAGCCAGTTTCATAATGGAATTTAAATTCAAACACTTCCACAACATCTATAGTTTGTCTCTATACGATAATTTCGCCAAACATACCATGCAACTTCGCTACATACCACTTTTAGCAACAACATAGCTTTTACTCGTGCATGTGCACTTGGTTAAAACAACAACCACAAAAATCTGGCACATATTTGCCAAAGGAGAATTATCTCATTGATGAGTCGCATTAGCACAAGAGACCTGAACTGAGTATATAATTTACGTTGTTAGCTAACAACAACTCATCCTATTTAAAAAGAAATACAAAATTGAATATTTCTTGGAATTTCAAAACTTGATTTTTAGCTTCTGATATGTCGATTAATATTTATTTTAATAACCTGAGAGTATGACTTGGGATGTTTTATTTTGTCCATGCAGATACCGGTTTTGTTGTTTATTTTATATGTTACAAGTATATTTTAGTCGATGATGATTCTTGAAAAGAATTTTGTATTATCAGACATCCAGTGCTCTATAGGTGCCAAATGATTAGGTAAATAACATTCTATATATTTTTTTGTGTGAAATAATATTATTATTATAAGATTCAGATTCCTCAATAACTTTAATTGGCTTGCTTATCCCAGGATTTTATGGGCGCAGTTTCTGGCATTCTATCCAAAGTTGGAAGGTGTGGTCTGGAATATCCAGTTGAAGGGACCTTGTGAATAACTCTATATCTCTAAAAAAAAAGGCAAATTTGGTGTTAAAACTAAAAAGAAAAACGTTCGTTTCTAGAATTTTTTGTTCGATCTAAGAATCACGAAAATTTCAATATTCCTCTATCAACAATGCCAACGACCTAAATAATTCAATAAAAATATTTTAATATCATCCTAAACTGTATTTAATCACCTTAGCTACAAAAATACCATTTTCATTAAAAAAACTAAAATCAGGTTCGCTGCCCAGCTCTTTTGTTTCGCACTTTTTTCCCTACAAATTATAAGTCTTTTTTGTTTTGTTTTTATTTTTTCTACCAAACGACTAACGTAATTAAATTCCATTCCATATCAGAATTTAATGTCCATAAAAGATGTAAAAATAAATTTATCTATTTTGCCTATGTGTTTGCTTTCTGTGTTTCGGTGTACATAAATTGGCGATATTATATTATCTGAATACGTAATAGAGAACAAATTATAAGAAAGAAAGCAAACTAGCTTAAAGCGAACGAAAGAAAGAAGAAAATTCTTCAATTGCAGAAATAAGTAAATAGCTGAAAAAATGAAAACAAAAATATGAAATAAAAAGACAAAAGAGAACACGAGAAAAATAATATGAATAAAACAAAAAAACATAAAACAACACTACTTGTATTTTTCTATTATTTGACAAAATACTGCCAACAGAGTAGAAGGTACGCCCAAGAAATAACTGCGTCTTATCCATGGATAAGCCATCAAGACAACAACACACACAAAATATAAATTCAATTCAGAGGTCTATTTCTTAGGATTGGCATGCGCATTTAAATTTAATAATAATAATAATTAAAAAAAAAAAAAAAACTTATAGAAAAACTCATAGAAAAATATAAAATTAAAAAAAAAATAAAATAAAAAACAACAACATTTTTTAAAGTATTTCTAGCAGAATGGATTATAAGGAATGGAAAAGAGGAAAAACCGGTAGATTAAGTGAAATACAATCAAATGGCATACGAAAAAATACACATCTTATAAAGTGTGTGTGTGTGTGTTATTTATACAAAGATCATGGGATAGCGTGAGCAACAGATAGAAAAATTCACAAATACTTGTCTTTGTTTATCAATGTGCTTCTTTCCATAGGAACATTCAAAAAAGCAACTAGTTTAGGTTTTGTTGGTGTTTGAGATCTTAAAATGGTGAGAAAGAGTGTGCTGAAAGATATTTTTTGTTTGGTTTAAAGGTGGGTATGGATCTAGGGGTTAAAGTTTGTTTGGAATTGATTTAATTTATTTTGATGAATGATTTGGACTATAAAACATTTTTTATTATCTGTTATCTGCTCGGCACCCCTTTAAATAGCTATATCTCCAGCCAAATAAAAATAAAACTAATTAAAATACCTAAAATTAATTCGTAAGCAATTGGTGGTAGCTCCTTTTAGTTGGTGTTGTTGTTCAAAAATTTAATAAAATTGACGGAATAAAGAATGGTCAAGTCTAATAAACTGACATTCATAGTACATGACATAGTACAATAAAAAATAATAATACATTTTATATTTTAAATAAATTCTTGAGTATCATTGTCTGATTCCAAAGCAATTTAAAACCAATTTTTTGTTGTGATTAAAAATGAATTATTGGAAATAATTTGTTCATTCAAGTTCATTATTAACTTAAAATGACACATAATTTTTAAAACAAACTATGGTGGAAAGTTGTTCACTGAATATTGGATTTTAATGCAGAGTTGCCAAAAAATGTTGTCAGCTTAAAATTTAGAGAGTTTTCTCTCTCACAAAAATAAGAGAAATAATACTCTAAAAAAAAACATGATTAATCTATATACAGTAGGGTGTCCGTTATTTCCCAAACTCTTTTTTTTGGATCGGCCAAGTTATAAATCGAAAGTTTATGCGCTACAAAAAATTTATTGACCAAAAAAAATTTTGTCCGATGTCATTAACCCGTGCCTGCAAAGCCATACATTTCCCATACAAATTTGTATGGAGATTTTGCACTTTTTACGTGTTTTTAGTGTGTTTTTTTAAAAGAACTATTAATATGCAAAAAACAATAAAAAAAATTGAAACAGCTGCCGTAGTTGAAGAAAAAAATTAATTAACTCAAAAAACGGGGAACAAATTTAAATATTTAATAATTTAAAAAAATAAAATAAATTATAAGCTTTTGTTTTTCAGAATTTTTTATTTTTTCTTTATTAAAAACTTTATTATTTTATAAGAATCAAAAAACAAAATTGGAATAGCTTGTTTAGTTTCAGAGAAAAAAAAATAAAAGCTGAAAAGGTGAAAAGTACAAATTAGTGAAATTTTTAAAATTCGAAATAAATTATAAATTTTTTTTTCTACATAAATTTTTGGATGTGGTTTTTTAAACGAATAGTTGAAAAACAATAATCAGAAAAAAAAATTAAGAATAGCTACATTATTTCAAGAGAAAAAAAAATAAAACGTAAAAAGTGCAAAATCTCCATACAAATTTGTATGGGAAATGTATGGCTTTGCAGGCACGGGTTAATGACAATTTTTTTTGGTCAATAAATTTTTCGTAGCGCATAAACTTTCGATTTATAACTTGGCCGATCCAAAAAAAAGAGTTTGGGAAATAACGGACACCCTAATATACAGGGTGTCCAGTAAATAATGAATAACATTGCAACCAGACATAGACCTTTCAGAAAATAGCATACAAAAAAGTATTTACCATGTGGTCTCCATGGTATAACATTTTTTCAAAAAAATCTAAAAAATTACGTCTCTCCTCGAATACCTTAACACTAGGACAACCAATGAATGATTTTTGTTGTTTTTTTTATTTTTATAATTTTCTTGGTCTTGTTGCAAGGTTATCCATTATTTACTGGACACCCTGTATAGAGAGCCTCAAATAAATTTTGTGGTACCATTTTCTCAAAAAGTATTTGACCGATTTCGATAGATTTTATATAGGTGGAAAGCCACAATTTCAGAGATGTGCAGAATATACTTGAGACACGCATATACACTGTGCATATTAAAAAAATAAAAAAAAAATGTTTTTTCCTTCAATATTTTCAATCAAATTTGTTTGCGAAATTGAAAGTGTCGAATTTCGACACAGGACGATACTAGTTACTTAAAATGGCATACCACTTTTTTTTAAATGTTTTTAGAATTTAATGCATACAAAATTATTTTTTTAAGAAAATTCCAACGATTTTTTATTGTTTTGTATAAACCCAAATTTTGTTCATGAATTCAGACGGAGTTCTTTATATTGATATTAAAACATTTTGATGAGTTACATATTTAAGGGATTTATTTTTTGTGTGGAATACACAACTTTTTTACCTTTTCTTTGTTTTTTTTTTTGTCAAGAAAAAAAATTAGAGTTTGAGAAATTTTCAAAAAGAACTAAATTTTTCCCCATTTACTTTAGCTCTAGTCCAAAGTACTTTTTGGAAAATGCTTATGGCTTAAAAATAAAGCTTCTCAACAAAATTCAGTTTTGTGTGATTTTTTCGTATTTTAGTCATTTTGTATCTACAAAATGTTACTGAGCTATAAGATTAACTATGTTCTCAAAAACGTACCACTTGAATCTATTTATTTTGATACATATAAAGTTATCGAAAATATAGCTATCGCGAAAAAAATGGATTGTGCCGTATGTTAAATTGAGAAGAGATCGATGTTCGACGTTTGTCAAACTTAAAGAGCGAACAAATGTCGGTAGGCTTTTTAGAGATTTGTATTGACTATAATATAAAAATCTTCCATTTGAATATAATATTAATTTTAATTTGGGCTTTATGGATCTTTTTTGGAACTCTTTTAGAACTGTCAGCTCGGTTGGTCTGCAGCTAGGTCTGAAAAAACAGATTCGAAAATCATTGAACCCATTTTACCAAAAACAAAACATTTATAGCCACTCAGCCAGGTCAATACACCGGACTCGACATTAAGATTGGCATAGATAAGATTAATATAGATAAAGATATGTGATGCTATAGGAATGACAACAAAATGAAAAAAAAAAAGACCAAAGAATCAATCAATTCTCATATAAACATTCAGATTGAATCAAAAAAATCCAATCCACTATTTAATTTTTTCTTTTCAGAGATTTTGAGCAAATTAGCGGACTGTCACGCTGCGCCGCAGCATGTTTGGTGATTGAGCCCCATGCACACAGGAATTGTTGAGAGTCAATTAGACACTGGTTCTTCTCGAGCTATCGCACCCCCAATTCATTTACAGTCTTACTCAAAATTATTTAAAAATTATCGTTTAGTAATTAATATTTCGTCAAAAATCTTCAACCCTTCTATAAACTTCCTGTGCAGAAAACATACAAAAATACAAACAAATCAATAACAATAGCACACTTTTTAAAATGTGCTCTCACCTGTTGTTAACCATAATATTTTTTCGCAGCCATTCGCAAAACACCTGAACCTACACATACATACACATGGATTTACAAAAAGAAATAACACACCTTGAAAGCCGCCAAGCCCCACTCACACCTGAATCTCTATACATTTAACTTCCAAGACTTGTTGGGCTTGCGGAATGTGGAAATAACGAAGTAAAAGATATTCGGTCTGGAAAAAAATACCACGTCGTCGATACGGTCTCTATTCTTGAGTATACCTGCGCCGTGGTAACAACTCGAGTGTAATCGATATTAAATTAATTACGAATTATACGGACCGAGGACCGATACACCGTAAGGAGTTCGCGCGTTCGAACATATAAAAAAAAAAAACGACACACGGAATAAGTTTTTTTTTTTCTTGATCTGTTATATCATATTGAATAAATAAAAATAACCTCCATTCCTCAAGAAAATTATAACAAAAGTTACATAAAAATAATGTGAAACGATCGTGGCAAAAAAAGAAATATACAAAAAGTTATCTGCCTTTGAAAAAGGAAGAAACCTCCGCCATATTTTCCTTGATCATTCCATGGTTATAATCTCATTCTAGCTTGTTGAAAAAGAATATAAAAAAAGTTAATAAAATATACCAATTTCTAGAAGAGAAAAAGATACACAATTTCAAAAGTGATCTGCCCTAAAAGGAATCAACTTCCGCCATATTTTCTTCGATCTTCTTTTCGATACAATTAATCCTTCAACTGTAGTGTAATTTGTTTTTCGAAAAAAGATACAAATTTAAATTAAAATATACTCGTTTTAAATCAATAAAAGATCTTCAAAAAAAAAAAAAAAATTCAAAAGTGATCTGCCTTAAAAGGAAGCAACTTCCGCCATATTTTCTTCGTTATTTCCTTGAATACACCAACCCTCCGGATTTAGAGTGAATATTTTTTTTCGAAAAAGATACAAATTTAATTTTGATAAAAAGTGATCATTTATAAAATACAAATTCAGAATTTCATTAAAAAAAATGAATGTGTAACTTGGAAAGAATTAGAAAAAAATGTCCAACGTAATTTGCACTGTGTAAGTGTCAAAGTAAAAGGAATTTAACACCAATACATAGCCTGACAAACGAGTGCCTGTGGATGTGTATGTGTTTGTTTTAAGTGGTGGAAATAAATTCTTTTATAATCGCACTGATATTTTACCATCTTCTTCGTCATCTGTTTGCCTTCATTTTTCGTTCTTCGTTCGGTTCTTCTTCGTTTAGTAATTATTATTTTTATTTTGTTTTCGTCGTCGTGTTCTTTGTGCCTTTGATTATTATTTGTTGCTGCTGTTTTTTAAGGCTTAGTGCACACCCTTGAGTTGGTGTATTGAATATCACGCCCTCGAGAGCGTGTTATTGATGATCAAGCAACGTGAAATATCAAATTTTTAATGCGAATTAGCGGTCGCGTGTGACAAAAGATACGCGACGACGACGTTTCTTCCTCCTTCTTTTTGTCATCTTTTAATTTGGGGAAGACACTTATAAACCTTCTTCACAATATGATGGGCGATTCAACACCGATTTGTCGCTGCCGGGTTCTCTATCTGGGCAGTGCAGTACCTCGACAAAGTAAAGATGGCCTACAGGGCATTCAGGAGCCTCTGCGAAGTCTATATCCCTCTGAGGGTGCAGTTGGAGCAAAAGGCATCGATTCCTGGCTTAGTGTCTGGTCGAATGGCATTCTATTGGAAAATGTCGATGAGAATCTCAAACAAATCACACGATTCTTCCCAATCGAATCGTTGCACTATTGCGCTGCAGTTCGACAAGTTCTAATCCCCGAACGAGGCAATTCGAATCCAGAGCCCAAATTTCTGCCACTCGATTCACCATTTGCTCGAATGCCACGTGCCCAACATCCGCCAATATTTGCTGCGATTCTGCGCAGGACGACTGGCATCAAGGTCCTCGAGTGTCATGTGTTCATATGTAAGCGTGAGGCTGCGGCCAACGCTCTAGTCAGATGTTGTTTTCATGCGTATGCGGATAATTCTTATGCCCGACAGCTGGAGACAGGCGGTGGAAATGGTACGAGTGCGGGCGGCAGTAGTGTTTATGGAACATTAAAGAGTAACGGTGCAATGAGTAAATCAAATGGCGATCTAACAGCAGTTCCGGGCGGTAGTGGATGGCGATCGCGTGCTGGCAGTACGACCACACTGAATAGTGTTGGCCGACAATCGAATGGACATGCACAACCTGGCCACAATATTATGATGAACGGTGGATTGAGTCTGAATGGCGGTGGTAGTAATAGCAGTGCAGCTGAAGGATATACGTCTGTTAAGAATTGTAAGTACCTAGACCTACCTGTCGAATTTCAATAAATAAATTTTGAATTTAACCTCTTTGATAATGCAGATCTTATTAGGCCTTTTCTTATCATTTTAAGTATTGGTGTTTTTTTTTCTGTGGTGAAATAATCATATTCTTAAGGACCTTTCGAAGACAAAAATTTCAAAATTTTAGTTTTGCGGTGTTAACCTAGTTACAAGACCTTTAAATTTAATTGAAAAAAAAAAAAATGAAAACATGATCAATTTGAGAATTTTTTTTTCAGTTTTTCGTGCTGGTGTTGATTTATTTTTCATTATTTTTCATTTCAGAAAGAATTGAAAATAGAGCAATATGGTTTGCTTTCGAAGCTATAACTTTCATCTTAATAATAGGGTTTAAATGTTTTGAGCCTTTAGATAAAGCCAGAACATCAGGCTACATTCTTGCATAAACGTTTTTGAGAAGGGGTAAAAAAACTTCGTACTATAGAGGGTTGTTTGAATCTGCCATGAATGTGATTTTCGATTTTTAAAATGCAAAAGTCGATGAAAAATTTTAAAATTTTGAAAAATGATCTTCAACAAAGATATTTCACCAACCTTCCTCTACAAAGTTGTCATAGGTTTTGGTGGAGTAAATGCCACAGCAGAGGCAGGAGGGTGTCTTAAAGCTAAACATTATATTCAACCACATTCGATACAGGTGAAGTTTGACAAGCTATAACTTAAAGATGGAAAAAGTCACAGAGATCGTTAATACCTCATTTTGTAGGTATTTTGATTTTCTAAAAGTTTTTTGCTGGCCATCTTGTTACAAAATAAGATCCAGGAGAGTTATTACATGAAAAAAAAATTACCAGCTGTTTTAATATGGCGGCTTTTTATTAACCCCTCACCTCGATTTTTTTTTAAATTGTGGAGATGAACCTGTCTGATTTGCCTGCCAAAACATGCAACTTCAATAAATGTTTTGAATAAATCTACTACACTAAAGTCTGTGCACGTTTTTCTCAAAACCTATTGATTGTACGAAAAAAAAAGTGTTATAACATTTTTAATGTAAAATTACATAAGCTACAAATTTTGCCTTCACATTTTTTTTAAAGCACTGATAGTTTTGGAGATATTTGCAAATAAAACAGAAATTGTTTTATGTTTGAAAGGATATTGCTTTTTTTCAAAAATTTTCCAATTCGTAGGGTGAAATGGTAACAACAAAATATGAAGCCTACCTGATTTATATTTTTGTGTTTTTGAAACAAATCAAATTCGGAAACATTACAAAAATTAAAAATTGATCTTGGCTTAGTTTAATTTGCGAAAAACTTAAAAATATTTTTAAAAATTACACCTTTTAATTTTTTTTTTTGCGTTTCTGATTGAAAAAATTATAAATTAGCTAAAAAAAACTTACTATAACTTCAAGGTCAGTCTAGTCTGGGCTTTAAGTATTTAAGTTTTGAGGTAAATGTGTATAAGACAGCGAGAAACTGAATAGGAAATATAATTTTCTACCAAAATGTCAAAATCTTTAACAAAACCAAATATTTAGTCTAAAAATCTAACAATACAACCTTCCAAAGATGGAAAATTCCACTAAGTTAAATTTTGCAATTATATCTAAGTGATAACCGTCCCTTAGTTTCTCATAAAAAAATTACTCAATAAAAAAATCATAAAATTATTATGTACTAACAAACAAAATTGAATTGCAAAAATCATACATTTTTGAAACATTTAATAACTACAGACAGACATCAGTGTTGAGCCCAAGACCTCAATTCCTCAGTATTATTTAATAAGTGTTTTTTCCCTTTTTAAAAATCCAAACACGATGACAATTTTATATTTTAACTGATTGCATCAATTAAATTGACAAACAACAACAACAAATAAAAAAATCACTAACAAACAAAAAATCATTTAAAATGCACAGCAATATCCATGGCATGTACAAGTACATAGCTATGCATGTAGGTACTTATGATAGTTACTGGTCGGCAACATGAACAATTATTGCATAATATACCCGCTGATTATATTGCAACAAGGCAAAACAAAAACAAAAAAAAATAAATATAAAGAAATACTTGAAAAATAAAAACATTAAATTCCTCACCATCATTTAATAAGAGAATTGGTGGTGGATAAAAATTGCCTGTCTGACTATAAACCGACTCCAAATAATGCCTCGCGATACTCCGTGATGGAATTCGAAAGTGACTATACTTTCAGATTTTACTGCATTTAATTGATCTAATGCGCTGATGTCATTTTTGTTGTTTTTTTTTTTTTTTTTTTTTTTTTGATTTAATGAAGACTTAAAATGTACTTAAAATTAAATAGATAGGCCACTTTGAGATGATTATTCTTTCATAAACTATGATTTGCTGGCAGAGTTTTGTGTAATATTAATATAATTGGTGTTGTCCGAGGATATGAGAGAAATCTAATATGTGGCAATGGCATTTAGTTCATTTGTTTTGTGCGTCTAATGACGAAAGCAATTCAAAATTTAGACTAATTTTTCAAACTCATTTGTGAACTTAATGATATATTTTAAAGCCTGGCCTAAGGCAAATAAACTAAATCACCTTATATATTTTGCTGTTCGAGCGAATCGAGTCATTTTCTCCGTGTCTTAATTTCATTTAATTTAAATTTAACAATTCCTTTTCTAATTTTTTTTTTTTGTCAAAAGCATTTCATTGCCAAATTACTTAAATACTTATGAGGAAAAGCTGTTAATAAAATAAATAAAATACCCGTCTGGATCCAAAACTTCGATTTGTTTAGAATCAATTTTGTCATTTTGTTGTTTGTCCAGAAATCCAATTTTTAGTAGATGGTCTACTTTATTTACAAAATCTGTTTTTTCCTAAAATGAAATATGCACCTAACAAACATTTGACTTTATCGCAATGCTGTCTGTCAGAAAAATTGTATTGACATTCTTAAAACAATAATTTTGTAGATAAATAAACGTCAATGGTTCGGTTCGACGATTTTTAAGATTTCAAAAAACAGGTAAAAATTGACTTTTTAAAAAATCTATTGTTTTTTGATTTTTTTTTTTTTTGAATCTTTAAACCAGTT
This sequence comes from Epistrophella euchroma, assembly GCA_947049315.1. Lineage (NCBI taxonomy): Eukaryota > Metazoa > Arthropoda > Insecta > Diptera > Syrphidae > Epistrophella > Epistrophella euchroma. Next base: position 61,363,277 of record OX346248.1, read on the forward strand.
CAATTTCAATATTGTGAAAATGGTCAATGTTATGAAAATAGACTTTAAATTTTTTTTTTTTTATTATTTTTTACCAAAGGCTATATTTTTCTTAAGGGTAGCAAAAAATTGATTTAAATTGAAATCAAATTTATAATTTCAAGAGCATATGTAGATTCTTAAAAGATCTTCATTTACTCTGCAAACTAGGTCCTCTTATAAGTTAAATGGTCTAGACTAGAGAGATATATTTGGACGTCATCAGCATAAATATGCAACATGACATTATGGCAAACTTTCGGGAGGTCATTGATCGACATGCAAAATAACATAGGACCCAAAAATTGAACCTTGCGGTACACCAGCAAGTAAGTTCAATGATTCGGAAAAAGTTCCACCAACTTTTACTCTATGTCTACGATGTTCCAAGTATCTTTTTATTAATTGTACCGATCTACTACTAAATCCAAAGTATAAGTTCAATTTTTTTTTGCACACAATGTAGTGAATTAACTCTGTCAAATGCCTTAGAAAATCCAGCAAACAAAGTAAAGTCAATTTATCCTGATCATACTGAATTCTAATATCGTCAAGAACCTTAACCATCGCTGTGGAACAGCTATGATCAGGGCGGAAACCGGATTGAACTGAAGTTAATAAATTATTTTGGCTAACGTGATAAGATATCTGTTTTGTTAAGACCTTTGAAAGGTAGGGCCGAATACTTATTGGACGATAATCAGAACATGACGATGGATGGGGCTTTTTGGGTGCAGGAATTACTTTTGCAGCCTTCCAGCAATCGGGAAACGATCAGCTGGTTATACAAAAAATTATAATATAAGTAAAGATTAAAATGGTTTGGGGTAGTATCATTTTGATAAACTTAATAAAAACTCCATCTTCACCAATGCAATTAGACTTAAGAGAAAGAATGCTCAAATTAAATTCATACTCAAAATCAAACTCCCTGGGAGCCTCCATATAAAATGCTATTATTGGGAGCAAAGTTTGAAACCTGTACATTACCTGAAGAGAAAGCATTGTTCAATTCATTAGGGTCAGAAAAACTATCAACAACCTCCTTTCTACCAACCCCAATAGAACGCAAATTACTTCAGAGTTTACGAGAAGTCTGGTTGGTGCTTAGTTTAGACATAAATAATCTCTTTTTAGCCCTTCGAGTAACGAATGAAGAATGGTTACGGGCACGACAGAAATTCTCCCAGTTTAAAGGGCTAGGAGAATGCTTCCATTTTAAGTATAATTTACGCCTATTTCTAATTTTGAATTGTTTCGTGGTCAAAAAATATGGATAAGTCAAATTTTAAATTTCGACATTTAATACATACAGTTTATTGCTGAATCCAAACGGCTAAGCTGTGCGGCACTTTTCTATGACAGGAGTTACTCTTGGAGGTTTTGTCACTTCCTCGCAAGAAGCAGTAGCCCTAAAAAACATTATTTGATTTTCATTTTGTTAATCGTTGAAAAAAAATTGGGCATTTAAACAATGAAGTCGATATATTTTCACATTTTGACCAGTCGACATTTTTTTGAAATAATAAACATTTTCTGTCAGAAATATGATAATTATCAATTACTTATTGTTAAGTTAATCGATTTCATCCAAAGGATAGAAAAATAATACTGCCAGCACTACATTCTCATCAGCCATCACTAATTTCTCAATTCCTAAGGACTTACTTGAAATAATATGCTATTTTGGTCTTTTGATTTCTTCATTTCTTATGGCAGAGTTGGGAGGGTTAATATATCTTGTATACATCCATATATGTACATTCATATATATGTATGTATGCAAGTTGGCAATGCGCATTTTTATTAACCAAGTCGTTTCGGTTGCCAAGTGTTGTTTTTAGTATAAAAATCGACAAAACAATTTCCCTCTATTTATTTTTAAAGCAAGTTTTAGATATTAAGAAGAACTGTTGAATTGTATTCTTCAAAATTCAGCCATGTCGTATGCCACAAGTAAGCTAAACAATTTCAATTAAATATCAAGACCTATTATGGTTAATTTTCATCTTTTTCCTTTAAGGATATGGTGGTCATATTCCAAAAGCCCTTAATCACACCAAAGCTCCTCCAAATAATACTAATGATGTACTTTTATGTGAATTTTCTGATTACAAATGCTATCACCATCAACGTTATAGAGAATTCGAACCAAGAGAATATCTTGGAATTGGAACTCCTTTGCCAGGATATGAGACATTTCGAATATATCATCGAGCTGTGGGAATTATTCCTAATTATGGTGGTCATGTTCCAGGGGAGAAATTGCAATATGGCAAAACATTCGGAAATAGTACAATCGATGCAAGAAAGTGGCTGTAGATGAAAGTGTAATGGGGATGAAGAGAGACTTTTTAATTTTATTTTTTTTTTTTCATATTTATTTTAAAGATTTTAATTAAGAAAATTCACTAAAAATTCGTTTGAGAAATTTTAAATAAATTGTGTATACAAAATTAAAAATTGTTAAAAGTTTGCATTTTGGTTGCCTTGAGAAGTTCACAATCAATTAATTTGTCCGTGAAATGAGGGAAATAAAAAAAAAAAAAACATTAAAAGCGCAAAAAAAAAAGTACATATATATTGGTGGGTTCTACCAGGTTTGAAGTTCTTCAAAATACTTTCTTCCTTCTGAATGGCAGAAAAGGGATAATTAAAAGATGTTGGATCATTTTTTTTTCTAACTAGCATCGAACTAGTCCCAAACAAAAAATATGCAAGTGAATAACAAAAAATGTATGATTGGTAAGGTACTGGAAAAGCAGAAAAATAATTGGAAAATGATAGCATCTTCAAATCTGATATTCTTTTGTAAAAACAAAAAAAAAAAATTAATCAAAATTCTACAACCTTGTCAGTGTAATAACAATTCATAAAATCCAAATAACATTCATTAATACACCGTTAAACATTTATACTTAAACAAACTTCTTAATAAATCACTTTTATTAAAAAAAAACTTGTTTTGCAGAAATTAAAATAAAATTTTACAAACAAATTCCATACAAAATACAATATCAATATCTCAATAATAAAAAAAAAAAAAATAATAAGAAACAATGAGTTAAAATCGAATATACCAACAAAATGTTGTTGCTGACAAATAATAGCTACAAAATGGTTAAAAACAAATGTCTACAATGCCAACAACATTTTTGTCATTATTGCCTATTATTTTTTTACTATAGCATGACTTAATCGATTTATTATTTTAATTAAATTCACATCTATACCGTAATCGGAGAGAAGGTGATTTTAATTTTTTAAAATATTGATTTCAAAAAATTCAACAATATTTTGAAATTAGATCAGTCGATTTAAAAACGATAAATTTATATCTCAATTGATCGAAAATAAATTGATCACGATACCGACAGATGAGAAAAAATATATGTTTATATGTATGTAGAGGTATCTGAAGAAATATTCGTTCATGTGATATGATTGTGATACTTTAATTTGCATTTATCAATTAGCATATAGGTTGAGCTGGGTGAACACAGAATAACTTACATTTACACCTCCGACAGAGAAGACATCTCTGGTTCATAGTCAGTGGCGGATTATCAGAAATGGCATACGCATTATCAATAAGGGCCCTGAACAATTAGTTTAAGGTTTAAGCCTAGTAACGCAGATCGGGAAAATTTTTTCTTTTCATACAAAATTTTTCCCCAGGACAAATTTTGTCTTCAGTCTTTTTCCAGGCAGTACGCAGCTCACGGGCAAAATTGTGACGTTTGTACTCGTTGTAGGCTGAAGTCTCCACCAGTGATGCCAGATGAGATTTTTAAAATCCCACCATATTTGACAAAAAATCCCACCATTTTTGTACTGGAAGGAAAAAAATACCACTATGTTTTTTCTGCCTTAATTTTACCTAAATGTTTATTGTGAACAATTACTTACTTCTACATTTTTTGTCTCAACTGAGTAAAAGTTTACCTACTGAAAATGATTTTTTAGCGAAGAAAAAAAAAATACATTAAAAACAATAGCGCACAATTTTAAACAGCCTGATATTAAGGTATTAGCACAATTTTACTGAACAATTTTCTAAATTTGAGGCTCTTTACTAAAATTTTATTAGTTTTAAACATTTTTTAAATAGTATCATACTACCTAATTTCCTAACAAACTCACTGAACACACCTAAAACAGTGACAGCTAACGCTATTTTCACATTTGTAATTGTCAAATTGACATTTCGTGTTAGTATGATACTAACAAGATGGAAAAAAAAGATAACAGGCATTTGACAATTTTAACTTTAGTAAAATGTTAAAAATATAAAACGATTCTAAAGTCTTAACTACATTGGCCACTTTTTGCAAAATTACAAAAGTAAAAATATTTTTTTCCCACTAGCGCAGTTGTTTTGTGAAAAAGAATGTATACAATTCTTTTTAAACCAAAATTTAAGCTTTCTGCATCATTTTTATAAGTTTTCCAGTGAGAAAAACTATCCCAAAATGAGTTTGAAAATTTTCACTTTTGTACTTTTTCACTTTTTCGGCTTATGTAGTTAAGGCTTAATGCGCTTAAAATTTAGAAAATCCTGTTTTTGATCTAGAATCATACTAAAAATGCCTAAACATCATATCAAATCAACTGAAATTTTGCGCCATTCTTTTTAAAATAAATCATAATTCACCTCTTATAATAAATTAATTTTAAACATTCTTTGACTTCGTGCAGGATGTTAAGTAAAATATTAATAAATAAATTTATACCTTCGGTACATTTTCATTCTCCGCGATTTGTCAATTACCGATCTGTAATTTGTTGTGGGAATGTGTAAATAAATATAAAAATAGTACGAAAGGGAAAAATAGAGTATAGTAAAGCATTCCGCATTCGTGTAGTACGGTTAAAAAAGAATTTCTGTTCTTGAAATTTGGCTCTGGGTATGAGTTAATCTATATAAAATGCAGGGAACAGTAATAAAAAAAGAAGAGCACAACGACAAAAATCGCATCCATCTTTTATTTCTTAAAAAATATCTCTCCTTGTTGACATATTCTCTGTGTACATAACGGATTAACAGGTTAAATAATTTCTTATCGAGGGTGCAGTTAAATTATGAATATGCTGTTAGAAAAAAAGTTGAAGGAAAATAGAGAGGTGGTGAATTTTTTAAGTTGTGGTTATGGTAAAAATAATATTTCCACCCATAAAAAAATATTTCCAATACTATCCCACCATAAATCCCACCATGGAATTTTTCCCACCAATATTCCCACCAAGCTCATAATTTCCCACCATTTTGGTGGCAAAAAACACCAATCTGGGAACACTGGTCTCCACTAAATTTTGCCAGGAAAAATAATGTTCAAAGCATTATTTTGCGGGAAAAATTTTGACAGCTCATTAATTTTGCACCATAAGCACGATCAAAACTATTGTTTGTTGATAATTTTACAAAAAGAAAACAAAAGAAGAAAAGCATTAATTTTGCGTGAATTTTCCAACGTTTTTGTAGAGATTAGAATTGTAGAGATAAAATTTGTCTTTTTCCGATCTGCGTATACTAGGCTTTAGTTTTAAAAATATTTGAAAGAAAACTTTTTATTATTTTTTAGCTATCCAATGCATACAATTTAGCGCAGAGTCTTAAGTTCACATTCAAAAAACCCACAATATTCTTTTCCACTCTTGAATCCTTTCCACGCCTAAATCCACAATTTTTAGTCTTTTGATTTTGATAATCAGAACTCCAGAGAATTCGAAAAAAAAAAATAGTCCTTAAAAAGTAAAAATTTATAGTAAAGCTGTTGACAACCAAAAAATTAGCATTGGATATCTGGCGCAGGGACATGAGTCCCCATCAGGCCGAAAATTCTTATTTTTATTGAAAACAAGGATTTAACATTTTTTTCACAAATTCTCAAAAATTATAAATGCGTTTTGAGCAAATTAAAGTAAATAATTTTGAAAAAAAAAAGTTAAATCTTAGTTTAAAAAAAAAATTATCGTGAAGGCTTATTGAAAAGTTATTTTGTGTTTTTTTTTTTTATCTTCCCAGTGGACGTTTCGAGGCCTCTGGAGTCGGATTACATTGTTTTTAGAGAGATGTCTTTGTACCATTAGCGGTTTTTTTATTACTGTAATTTAAAAAAAAAAATTGTAAAATAGCTTGTTTCTCGAATTTCTCTAGAACAAATAATGCTATCGACTTCGGCCTGGTTTCATTCTATGCATAATGACGTAGTGAATAAATGGTAATACTTTTAAAAAAAATCAACCCACAGTTTTTTTTAATTAAAAAAAAAAACCATTAAAAATTGTTAAAAAATATCGAATATCTTGATAACACACAAAGATATTAACTTCGGGGAAATTTAAGTTGAGATACGGTAGAGTTTGTAAAAAAAATTCAATTATCGGTTTTTTTCTAGGCCAAACAAAACTGCAAAAAATTGGTAAAAAATGTTTTTCGACTCGAATATCTCGAGAACAATCAACGATATCAATTCTTGGATAATTTTGATCTACATACAATGCCATAATTAGTAGTTTATAAGGTTTTTAAAAAAATTCAATTCTAGGCCAAAATAACAGCAAAAAAAAACTGCTAAAAATTGTTGTAATTTTTCGTGTCGCATATATTTAGAGCAAACAGCAGAAATGATAAGTTTTTCGAAGATTTTTAATTGGTACTTTGCATCGGGTGTCGAGTTTGAAAGGAAACCAATGGGAAGTTATCAGTGTGGGTCACTGTACTTATGACTCATACTCGATGAAAAACAAGATTTATGGCTTGGACAAAAGTCCAGAAATAGATTGGGAACTTACGTCCCATTTAATTGTGGACATAAATCTATTGGTCACTTATGGCCAGGGGATTTATGTCCCTGTGCCTGGATATCTAGAGTTAACAATTTAGGAGATCATATTTCTGTGCTCCCTATTTTTCATGCATCAAAAATTAGTAGGCTAAGTTCTGGATAATTTGGATATCTCTTGTTTGAGCTATCCTTGAATGAAAAACTTGATCCCATTTTTGCTAGCTCTATAAAGAAAGTGTCAAAAAATTGAGGTTTTCATTAAAAAAAAAAGTGATTTTTGGCATGCCGTCTGCTTGTCTCTGTCTGTTTGACTGTGCGGCTGTATTCGTGCGCCCATTGAGCTTGAGCCAGTCATTCTCATACATTTTCTCTAATTTTTTTTAGGTTTGCGTATTTCAAAATTTTACAAATGTAATTTTGTTTGAAACTAAAAAACAAAAAAGTCATTCTGCTAAAGTACTTTCTAACACTTTACCCGCGTTAAATTTGCAATTGTTTGTACTAAAACATGCTTTATATCTTCAATGCCAAGCCATAATCATAATATAGCCTTGAAACGCAAGATCAAGTTTTTGCAATCCATCAGCTACCTAGGCTACTTCTTTCGTTACTAGGGTTATAATAGGGTATATACATTTTGGGCCCTCCAAAAGCCCTAATACGCCACTGTTTCCTGAGTGATTCAGCTGAACAAGTAAAGAAGTGGCACAAATTCAAAAAAAGACAAAATACAACACATAAGTCAATAGAAAATGGGCATCATAACCTAAAATTAGAGTCAACATCACAAATTGATAGTTAAATATTTGTGATTTTGCCACAAGGAACAGTCAAGTCTAGGTACAGTCTTGGGTAAATATCGAATTATAAAAGTCTAAATAAAGACACGTATAACAATTTCGAATAAATATAGAAATTAAAAATACCAATAATAATGAACAATCTTAAACCTCAAATATTCTCATACTCTTTTCGATACCAGTTCAATAAAGGAGCTTTTCAAGACTAAACACCTACCGAAGAAAGCTTCTTTTTTTTTTTATGTTAAAATGCGTCAAATAAGCAAGAGCTAGGTCGCAATTAACATTTTATCTGAATTGTTGATGATAATCAGCGGGCTCACAGAGGTGATATTATCTGGTTTGCCTTAAGTAAGAGCAAGAGGTAACAAACAAGATTCAATCTCAATCTAAGATGAAGTTTAAATTAACAAAATGACGAAGAAATAAAGTGATGGCGGTGTTGATCATGATGATGGACGTTGGTTTTGTGTTTTCTTTTTTTTTTTTTTTTTTTTTTGCTTAAGAGGAGTGCCCAAAAGGTGTAAACTTGTCTTCTCAATTCAAATTGGTATACTATGCCACTATATCGTATTATTTAGAGGCTTCTGTAAGCGAAGCGAAGAATGCGGAAGAATATACAAAACGTTTAAGAGTTAGTTTTTGTTTGGAAATACTTGTTTTATGGTTTCTTTTTAATACGCTGCGCTGGTTGACTATACAACACAACATTTAGTAGATATGATGGATGAGATTATGATGATCTAGTATATTGGAAGTACATAATATAGAGGTCTTTTAACAGCTTTTTTTCCATGGTAATCCGTAATTGTTATTGGCTTCCACTGGCTTTGCAAATGTTTTAAGAGAGTCTGCACATTATGAATATGAAAAATATGGTTGTTTAAACATTTTAAATGTAAATTTACACAATGCATAGGTAATCAGTTTTTTGTCCAAAAGTTGCATTTAGATATATTTTTAGATTTTAAAAATCACTGAATTCAACTATCAATGACTCTTTACTGTATTGTGAGAGAAAACACATCTGTCAACCATTTGTGAAACATTTTAGACAAGGCGCTCACTGAAGTGGTGACAAAGTGGAGTGGCGGTGGCAAGATATTTTCCAGGTGGTGTGGTGCCAGACTGATGCCACATATCTCGAGCATGTTTAATTTTCAAGCGGCAAGTGAGACGTGGTGAAGTGGATTTTTGTACTGTATATGCTGGTGATTATTGACTTCTATTAAGTAGGTCGTCTCCAATATTTTAAAATGTCAAAATAAATTCAAAGTCTCGAAGCGGGGCTGCTTAAAAATTTAAAAAATGCAAGACGATCAGGATTTGAATATTAAATTTGTATCCTTTGTACAGGAATATCTCTGTTTATATGATAATACCCGGGATGATCAGTGGTGGAGGTAATCAGTGGCACCATACGTAGTTTGCTACCTCAGTGCACGTTAGATCACTTTCATACCACTTAGCCACCACTCCATCGCCAATCCACGTGTTCACCATTCCACTGCCACTTGCTACTCCACTACTACTCCACTTCGTCACCCCTTCAGTGAGCGCCTTGCCTTAGATTCTAAGAATAGTATTCAATTATTTTTAAATCGGTTTCTTATACCTTACTTACTACATACAACTTAACAATAATTTTGACGAAAAAAAAATTATAAATTATATAATAAAAATTGGGGTTCCTATAGTTTTAAATATATGTATAATAATGTGGAGTTCCAAGTTCCTGTAGGTATGTATGTACCATATAAACAGATTTGAAAAAAAAAAGCCGAAAATACTAAAAAAAATCCAATTTTTGGTTGAGCCATATTCAGAAGATAAACGCGAATAACTCGATAGTAAGGAATTTTCTCAAAAAACATCGCCCTATTTCCGCAATGCGATTTTTTTGCAAAAACCTGAAATGCAGTTTTCTTAAAACAACTTTAGTCATTATAGGTATGATGGTTTATTAAAATTATTGGAGCCGTTTTTCAGAAAATATAAAAAAAAAACCGAAATATTTGAACGATAACCTAAATCAAAAATTTAAATTTCCTCTCTAGGGAATGACATAAAATGACCTGTTTCAAATTTGAAGCAAATCGGCTAACTAGTTTAGGCTGTAGCTCGAAATTACAGTGGACGTATACAGACCGACGAATGTAGATTTTTCACATATAACCATAATACACCTATTCTTCATATTCTCCCATTTTTCTATAACTAGTGCCCTTCAATCATATTATATTCATTCATTCAAAGTGTAGGCAAGTACATATATGTATGTATACAAACGGTCTCTATCTACTGAGTACCTTTTTCAAAAAAATTTTCATGTTCGGTTTCCTGTGTAAAGATCCACTCATTCATTTATCTCCGGCCAACTATTTTCTTCGCAAAAAAAAAAAAAACAATGAATTTGTATTATGTACATGTACAAGGCAATATATGTACATATGTAAGTCTAATCAATCATTTTTATTACTTCCTGCCATTTCTTATAACAATAAAACTCTCAAACCTGGAATCCCAGGAATAATGCCAACTATACAGGTACCAAGCCAACACAACAACAACAACAAAATAATTCGAATTCAAAGAAATTTTTGCGACACCTTACCTGAATTTTTAAATAAATTTTACCAACTTCTGTTAACAATAATTGTTATTGTTTTTGTTTAGCAAATAAATCTCACCCTACAAACTGAAATGACATTAAAAACGGTGAATTGTGATATAAATGTCTGCAATATCGTAAAAGCATCAATTGTTATGCTTTGTGCGAATTATTTCCGTATGGATTTCATCAAAAAAAAAAAAAAAAAAAACAACACAATACTGTAAAAAAAAATTCTAGGTTATGCCTCTGAACTGCAAACATTATCACGTACAATGCTAATTGTCACACGCAGTCTTTCTTCTGGGCCGGACTAAGCTGTTAATAGGGCTGTAAGGCAAAGCAAAAACAGAAAAATATCAAAATATCCATTATATTTTCCGAAGTTTTCGTACACTCTTTCGAACGTGTGATTTTAGCCCGGATATTTACTTTAAAGCCCTCTAGGGTCCAGGAACGATTACTTAAAACAATGGATTTAAGGTAACCTCACAGGCAAAAACAGGGGCACAGGGTAGACTCAGGAGCACTTTCCATTTAGTTGACCTCTTATAACGAGATAAAACAACACGACGGAGAAATATTTGAGCTTAAAGGTTCATGGCATTACCTTTGCTCTGAGAGCTGCAGCTGTTGTAAGGGAATGTATATACTGTACATATGCGAAGGTGTTCATGCACGATTCGATGAATGGAAGTTTCAAAATCCCATTTAATCATGTACATCCGCCTGATTCCGAACAGATGGCTTGAACTGTTGTTTAATGACAACTTGCAGTGGACCAAATTGCGACCCGAAATAAGAAGGTACGATTCGGCTCAAAACTCACCGCCGAAGACTCAAATTTCGCAAAATAGGTTTAGACAGAAAAAGCGCAATGCCCAATTATAGACCACTTCATCTTTGTGACTGAAACTGTTATAAACTTTAAGTCCCAATGCTATGCAATATGGATGTATAGTACCCTGGCGTTATAGTTAATACGAAAGACTGTTAGGCTAAGCACTCACTTGCGATTTAAAGTCGTTGCGACTGAAAAGTCGCTCTAAAAATGGAACCTGTTTCCTTTTTTTTAAGCCCCGCGCTTTTTCAGTCGCGTGAGCGTGCACTCGCATTAAAACCAATGTGTTTCATTTCTTGCGACTGAAAAATCGCGCGACTTACAATCGCAAGTGCGTGCATGTTTATTTCTTTCAGCGACTACGATTTTTAAATCGCAGAAATTTCAATCGCAAGTGCGGTCACAAACATGTAATTGCATTTGTTTAATTTTATTTTGCGACAATCGCGTCGCTCGAAAAATGGAACAAATTTCAGTCGCAGTTTCTCGGTCGCAAGTGCGGTCACTTACATTGAAACTCATTTGTTCTATTTCTTGCGACTAAATAGTCGCGCGATCGAAATCGCAAGTACGTGCTTCTTCTTCCACCAAAAAAAAAAAACAATAATTTTTTTATCTCGGCTTTTTGTCATGAATAACTGCCTCTCACCTGCCAATGCAACGCATACACAAATGATTAAGAGTTGTAAGCAACTAGGCCCTGATTATTATTATGTAATACGAACTAAATAATAAAAAAAAAAAACTGTTCTTATTCAAAAAGGCTTTCTCGGGTTCTCGATCCCAGAACTTCATCGTGAAGCTCACAGCAAGTAAGTAATGCGTATGTAAGTGCGTTTGGCTGGTAGCTCCGGAAGTCTGGGATAGAATTTCAGCTTCTTCCACCCAAAAACAGAAATATTTTATTTCAGGGGTACACCTTTTTGCGAAAAAGTGACAAACCCTCCAAAAGTCATGAAAAATTGCCGTGCAATTTTAACAGCTTTTCCCGTGTATCTCATGCGATAGTTTCTGTATGTTGGATTTCTTAAATTCTTTCACTTTCGAATGAATCACATGCACACCACGATTGTTTTGATAATGGGGCGCCACCATAATAACTTAAAATTTTGGGGTAATCCGGCCGTCACTTCAAAAATAGAATACCACTTAGTTGAAAGCCATCTACCTTATACTATGTTAACTGTATAGGTTGAATTTTTTCAAATTATTTTAATAAGAAGCTGCACTGAATGGAAAAGCAAAAATTATGAAGTGAGTCATTTTTATGAAAGACAATGCGAATGCCATAGTCCAGATTTTCAAACCACCTCGAAAGCATAAAGAAGAAAGAAAACAAACTAAAAACAAAAAAACGAGGTGCTTGGATGCCAACACTCTTATATTCTGTGACTTTTGAATCCAACTCCGGCAGCAAAAGTTCAATGGATTCTTATATTCCGTGCCAAAAGTAGATTTTCTCACGCTATTACGGCTCTAACATAGCAGCAGCAGCGGTGGTGGTGGTGTTGCAGATGACTGTGGGCCGGCCGGTAACCGGGTGGGTTATTTTTTATTATTATACTGTATTTTTTTTTGTCAAGTTTCTCAAGTTGTCTTGTAACATTTGGCTTGATTTTCTAAAGTGCGCCTCAACACATTAAGCCACCAAGCCAGTAGGAAAGGTGAGGAATAGTTTTTATTAAGCGACGAAGACCGCACGACGAACGGTGACAACAAAAGTTGGAAGACTCGCTTGGTTGATCAAGAAAAGCAGGAATATAATAATTGTGTAAGAGGTTTGAATGTCGTCGACATCATCTTTTAAGACGTAATTCGTCATCATCATAATCAACTTTATCGACATCGTCATTAAAAAGCTAAATATGAAGATGATCTTGTACCAAAAAAGATCTGTTTTTGTTTTTCTCTTCAAATTAAGACGATAACCTCTTCAATGACAGAAAGCTTTATAGTCGAACCATAACAAAGTCTAGATGAAGCAGAATGTCAATACGGCATGAGCATGACTGACAGATGAGACTAAAGTCATCATTTTGCTTTGAGTATACTCGTAATTCGAGTTTGAAATCTGAGTGATTACTTATTTTATTTTTTTCTCAATGATGCATGATGCATCACACCTGCCTGACTTATGAACCGGAGACAACCGTCAGTCTAGCACTTATCAAACTCTGACGAACACGATCTTTGTTGTCTTCAAGTTTAATTGTAAGTAAATTTCAAAACGATGAGGAAGTTACTATTTTTGGTTGAGTGATTTAATAATTTTTGCATTTGAAGATGGTTGAAAGCATCTTGGGAAGAGAGAAGAGGAAATCAGAATAGTGAACAATTCAGAAACCTACTTGATAATTAACAGAATTTTTATATTCGCACACCCACGTCTGATTAAATCAGAATTTTTTCTTATTTTTCTACATCTCGTCTCGAATTTCAAAATGAAAATGACGGCTTTTCATAGTGTTACCACAACATTCCATGCCATTCACACCACAAATAATTAACCTCAAAATCAAATAAAAGGAGTGGCATGCAACAAAATTCTTGAAATAACAAAGCTGCAACAATTTTTTGTAGTTTTTTTTTTTTTTTTGAATTTTTATTCGAACGCAGATATCCCGCAAACTAGGACACAAAGATAAGCAGACCCAATACCAAGAGTATAGACCATCATCATCACACAGCCAGACCCACAGCCTAATATCTTCGTGCCACATATTTTAATATGTAAATGGATTGCCTCACTTTGTATTGGCAGCGCATATATACAACACAACTCACAACACAGCATCTTACATCCGCTGCAGGAGCAGCAGCAGCAGCAACATCAACCGCAACTGCAGTCATCATATTGTTGCAATAAAAATGTGCCATAATCGAGCATAACAATGGCAGTATGGGTTATTGTTGTTGTTGTTGTTGTAATAGCTCTCAATTTAGGTGAATAGACAACTTGCAAGATATTTTTTTGTGTGTTTCTAGGTTTTTTTGTCGTTGTTGTTGTTGTTGTTGTTTGCATAATAAAGGCTTCATCGATGCAATCATTTGTGATTTTTGTTGCAGATTCTTTTTTCTTTTCATGTTGCTGTCATGGTCAAGTGGTCACTGGATGATGTTTTTAGAAGTCCAAATCAGGTTCGGTTTTTGTTTATGTTTAAAGTCTGAATGTTTTCAGCTTGAATAGACAAACACAAGAGGTAAAGTTTAACTGCCTCATTAGTTCGTTCGTTAACCACATTTTTTGGCCAACAACAAAAATTTGCAAAAGTTGTTTAAACATAGTTGAACGTACTCGAGAATGCTCTATGCTAAGGGCATAAAGCAGAATATAGAGTGGAGAGTTGAATGCAAGCGAGCAGACTTAGACTATTTGTTGATCAGGGCCTGATGGTATACCTAATTAAACCTACTGACTATATACCTCTGCTTTCTGGACTAAGCCCCTGGCCGCTCACTAAGCAACTTTAAGATACTCCCGATTCAATAAGTTATTTGAGAGGACGCAACTTGGTTTCGGGAAGTTTTAGTTGCTCGGAGTTGCTCACGAAATAAGTTTTCGACAAATCTGAGCAGTTGCTTGCCCTGAGTTTAAGTTGCTTGCCCTCGCCCACCAGGCTACTTCTGAGCAACTTTTTAGATTGCAAGTTTAGTTGCTTCGTGTTGCCGGAAACTATACTCGTTAGCTGCCTAGTTACATTCATGGAAATGAAATGGCGGATGAATTGGTCATCTTTTGACCCTATCCAAAAGCATTTTTCTGTATTTATGCCACTAGAACAGGAAACAAAATAGAATTCACCAGAGTTTCCTTAAAACCGCAAACGCCAGATGGTCAGCAATTGATATTTGTCAGGTTTTGAGGAATCTCTAAGAATAAAAGAGATTCTCTTCTCGAGCTAAACGAGCCTCAACTGTTGTCCCTCTTGGTTGAAGTCCTAACGGGTCACACAATGGGAACCCACATGAGCAGAATGGGTATCACCGTATCTGAGTTATGCCAGAGGAGGTCAGGATGAAGAGACGCAGGAGGGCTCCTATCACTTTCTTTGTGAATGCCGCAACCTGGCAAGAGCCAGTAAGACCACCCTCGGAGAATACTTTTTCAATGAATTGGGTGACACCTCGCGTTTTCTACTAGAAAACATTATGAAATTCATCCAGAATTCAAAATGGTTCAGGCAGACCCTTCATATTTAACCCTTAAACTCCACTAACTCTTCTCCCTACCCGTCCTTACACCTACGATACCATCATCCTGGAGAGCACAATGGATACACTGAGATCCAAACTTCTACAAAACTAACTTAACCTAAGCTAACCTGACCTAACCGAACAGTGCCTAACGGCTTGAACAGTGCAATAATTATAAAAGGGAGCATTTCGGGTCTTTTATCGTAAATAACGTTTTCCTGGAAATGCCTACCTCTTTCAGAAATTGGGAACGCAAATATTTTTCAACTGCTATTTGTGAGCTCGAATTTGGCTTATTTAAGTGATAGCTAAATTCTGCTAGAAAGTTTACTCCCGATACCAATAAATTCAGAGTGAAAGTATTGACCATTTTTCACGTTTGCAATTTTCGATGGTGGGAAACATATTCCCAGGTAAATTTTATTTTATACCCTTCAATATTAGCCCAATTCTGAATAAGAATTCTCGGGGAAATTCTTCCCCGTGAATAAATTATTTCTTTCTACAATTTGATTTAATGTCAAATACTCCAAAAAACCATTAATTCTCATTCCCCTTAATCGAAGGTAAAAATATTCTGACAGGGAATTCGGGATAGGAGTAAGTATTCTACTGACGAAAAAATACACCTCCAGGGGAGTTTTTTTCCCATGGAATATTTAGAATTGGACTGTAAGTAACGAAACCACCTCAGACTAATGTGCAAACAACCATTGCGATTAGTCATCAAATCACCGTTATTTTTCTGACAAAAAAGAATAAAATCAGATTTTATTTCAGAATCAAAGCCCGGCGTTCACAACTATCAACAAAATTTCTTTCGGATTCTACCAATCGAAAAATGAATGGCGCCCAACAGATAGTCCAAGTTTATCTAATAGTAAATTCCGGCAATGTTCATGGATTTTTCTTAGCAAAGAGTTGAAATAAAATAGGTTTTAGTAAATGGCTGCACGTGTTCAAAAATCAAAAACAAAATAATGTTGCATGGTAAATTGCTAACGAACTCAAAAAGACAATGGGCTGTTTATATTTTGTTTTTGTTGCTTATACAATTATGTATATGTTAACTTTGTCTTTTGTTGCTGTATTGCCATCAGCAGCTACAACTACTATGGGGGGGTCACAAACGTGATTTTGTTGGCCCAGTAAAATTAAAAATTTTATAACCCACACATTCGCGATGTAGGTAGATAGGTATAGTAACAATGTTTTTTTTTTTTTTTTTTTTATCTTTTCAATAAAATAATGTTGATTGAAACGAGTTTTTTATATTGACATTTTGTTTAAGCCATAGGTTTTAATATCAGGCTTTTAGAGATTTTTTTTTGGTTTTAATGTTGAATTTCTGATATCCAGTTTCATTGAATTAGTTGGAGTTGTTGGCGTGGTTTATTCTTTAAGTGAAATAAAATTTGATTGATGAAAAAATAGGAATTTAGGTCAGAGGCTAGTTGTAGCTGGTAAAAAAAAAATTAATATGGTTTTTGCAGTGTTTTTTCTGTGCAAAAAAGGGTTCGCATAAATCTATTAATTTATCAATCATACAACAGTGCCTACATTCTGTAATTCTCACATGCATAAAATTGGTCGAGAAACGATGAAAACTGAAACAAAATACATGAGTTTTGTTCGATTTTTCAACGTTTCTCGACTGATTTTTTCGATGTGAGAGTTACAGAACGTAGGCACAGATAAGAGTGTTAGATTATAATGTGAGATCTTGACAATGTAGCCTGCTATACCTGTACATATTGTGTACAGCATTCGCACATTGAATTAACCTAAACGCAAATAGATTTAACCCAAACGCAAATAGAATTAACCCAAACGCAAATAGAATTAACCCAAACGCAAATAGAATTAACCCAAACGCAAATAGAATTAACCCAAACGCAAATAGAATTTACCCAAACGCAAACCAGTACCAATCCATTGAAAAATTCCCTTTCGTGTTTTATCTAATTTTATTGTTGAATCTTGAAATTTGGTACAGCAAAACTGTCAAATGATAAAAATCAATACAAAAATTTCTATAACAAATTTACTACAAAATCAAACCAACAGAGACATCCTACATCTGTGTGCATTGTAAAACGTACATAAGGCGTTTTTCTGTTTTAGTTCAGAGTTTGTTCAGAGCAGAGCATTGAGTAGACTCTGAGCGAACGGAGTAAACTCTGAGCAGAGTATGTTCAGAGCACTCCGATTTAATTATGAAACACACCCGAGCACTCAATTGTCATATCTGTCAAATTACGTGGAAACTGTATAAATTTGGCGGCGCTCAGTTTTTTACTCGTCTGCTCGGTTATTTTATTGTGAGCTCATGGAGCACGCTCTGAATGCGCTCTAAACGAAAAAAGAAACACAACATTTTTGTTTGACAGTTCGGACTCAGCTCTCAAATGCTCTGAACTAAAAAAAAGAAACGCCTATAATGTTCATGCTTTTTTTACACCCTCTAACGCCCTCTAACACCCTCTACCTACTTAAAATTTATGTGCATGTGCACTGTCACTTCAAGTTTTCAATAAATATCACCCACAATATTATTTGTCTGTCATTTTGAATTTACTGTCAAAAGTCATATTTTATTGCATTTTAATTTCTTAGATTTAATAAAATTATACAACCTTGAAAATATCGCGTTCGTAACTCTATACTTTGGCTTATAAACTGCTATCGATTGTAGGAATGACGTTAAGTCATATTGAATTGAACAATTGTTACAATGGACATTAACATAGCGGTTATCTCGAGACAATACACCTCTTTCATTTGCTTGGTAATATAATAACGACATGGCGTCTCTGACGGACTTTACTTTGAAAGAAAAAAAAATATAACACAGCGTGGGATCTTATAACAAAGCATATCACTATAACGGTTTGAATCTTTTGAGATTTAAAACTAATACAAAAAAAAAAACATAAACGCCAAAGGCTTTCATGTTTGGTGTTTTGGTTTATGTTTTTTTTTTTTAATTCCGAAAATAGCGGTTGCATTTATTGAACAAAAAAAAGTTAATTTTATATGGGTTTGTTGAACCTTGGTTTCAAAATTTTAGCAACGGCTAATATACCAATTATAACTTATTCGTGTGAGTTCGAACAAAAGAAAGCCATCAAATTGATAATGATTTTTGGTGGTGATTCATTGCCAAATTAGTAGGTTATGGCAATGAATATGCATCAAAATCTGTAGCTCAAGTCCGTCAGAAACCCATAGAACCCGTTTGATATTCATAATTATGTATCATAACTTATAGAAAAAAAAAAGAAAAAAAAAAAAACGATAAACAAAAGAGTTAAAAAAATGTGAGGTAAAAAAGACTTGCATACAGTTATCTAACCTCTTCTCTTGATTATGCGAAACATTAAAACTAGCTTGAGGCTTAAAAAAAACTATACTTTAGACTTTTAGTTCTTGTTATACCATCATCACCGCACATCTAACAGGTTCTCATGAGCAACTTCATATAATTTTTTAGATAATCTGAAGAAGGCCATTGGACTGCACTTAAGTGAGACAGAATACGAAAAACAAAAAAAAATGATGACACAAAGTCCATCCAGTCCAAAGAAGACGAAGAAGTACTAGGCAAAGAAGAAGACAACGTGTCGGCTGCTATTGGAGAAATAAGAATCAAAAAGTGGTTATTCTTCATTAATTTTTTTTTTTAAATTTGTTGTTGATTGTTGTTGTTTTTAATTCAACGATAATTACTTCCTCCTGAAGAATTAAATAAGTTAAATACACCTTCTTGATGATGACTAATAAATAAGTTCGACGTGGGGTATTTTGATACAACATGTTGCATGAACATTTCCGGTATCGATCGAGTAAGCAAGGTAACCCAAAATTTTGTTCTTTTGTATTTTAGACCGAAAAACAAGGAAATTTAGCTATGTGTATGGAATTCTATTTTTGTAGATAACTGAAATTGGTTTCTGACATTTTCATCATTTTCCTGAACATGCGTATTTCGTTTTCGGTTGGATTTTGGGAGTGTTTTATTCCTATTGAATGTGGACTTTTTTTCACTTCCTTCACTTCAAATTTTTAATATTCGATAGGAATGGAACACTCCCAAAATCCAATCGAAAACGACATTAATTAGAATTTCGACAAAATTCAATTTTGTATGTTTGTATAAAAATACATTTTTTTTAAGTTTTTATTTTTTTCAAACTTGATTCTAGAATCACTTTTAATATGCAAGAAAAACGAGATCTCAAATATCTTATGAGCATTTTCCTGAACATTATAACTTAAATTGAGTACCTACCTCAGTGCAAGGGCAGATCTAAAAATTAAGTTTGCGGGGAAAGGGGGGGTCAATATGGTTATACTAACGAGATTAAAAGGTAATAACAAAAAGATAAGACAATCTTTTCAAAAAACCACAAATCCCGATTTCGGTTACGCGAACAGCCAATTTCCGGAAGAATCACCGGAAAGCTTGATTTTGGTATAAATCCTCCTGATAGTGTTCTTAAGAAACTGTAAAAAGTCTCCATCGATAGGAGCGCCACTAAAAATTGTTTAGGGGGTGAAAGGCCTCCAAAACTGGTTTTTCGAGAATATCTCCCTAACAATCCCTTGTACAGAATAAATTTTGAGGACTAGTTTGTAGCTTAGAAAGTTTCCCATAAAAAAGACTGTGATACTTTTCTTCATAAAGATAATGGTTTTCGAAGTAATTCAATCGATAGAGTTAATTGTTATTATTTTAGATATAATTTATTAAGCTATATGTACATAAATGTACAGTATAATACTTAAGATTAACAGCTATTAGCTTCCAAGGCTTACAGCTGAAGGCATAAAAGGTTAAAATAATTATCAATGGCGGTCGGAAGAGGCCCGAAATAGATTGGAACTCCTCCGACCTGCCGGCCGGCCCCAGGAACTATGGGAACAATAGAGTTAAGGTTTTAAGTGTTCTACACAAATGGAGAGTGCACAAAAAAATACAGGGTGATGCACATACGGCGTGACAAGAAGCTACAGCGTGGGAGGGGGGTATCTATTTACCCCCGTTTAGGAGACTGACTTGAAATAGAAAAGAAATCACTAAAAAATAATGGCAACTTTTACAATATCACGCTATACTTTTTTTTAAGTTGGAAGTCTGTCCTTTTATTTTGTTTTTTATTTTAGAGAATATTTTTTGAAAAAAAATTTCAAACTCAAAATTTTGAAAAAAATAATGAATAAATTGTATTCAAACTAATTTTGTTTAAAATTTTACGTTATTAAGTAATATTTTTGTTTTTAATATTCGATGCTCCTATTAATTTCTAGTCACTAAAAACCGAATATCTTTTAGTTTTTTATGAAAATTGAAAATAAGGAAATCTACTTTACTACTAAATAGTGGAAATAGGATCTTTGGAGCAAAAAAAAAAAAAAAAAACAAAAAAACAGATGGAAGTCGAATTTAAAGAAAACTTATTTTTGTTATTTTCGATTTTCATAAAATGACGTATAGAATGCCTAAAACTTAATCCTATATTTTTTCCGAATCCTCTATGCTCATACCTCTTCATACATTTTTTGTTTTTGAAAAAAAAAAACCTACGAATCACTGCATTCTTAATTAACTTGAAATTCTTGGAAAGTTTTTAATGGATTGTAAAGAATTAAATTGGCAAATAAATTAAAAAAAAATATTTTTATAGAAATAAAAATCTGATCAAAAACGATATTCAAATGCAAGAAAAAGTTATTATGTGAGGGATTTATACATAAAATTTGTATATGTTTTTTTTTTTTACAAAATAATGGCTACGTAATATCAGTTCAAAAATATATTTAAGCAGGAAAAGGGAAAAGGTTAGATGTGCAAAATAAAACACTGTGCGTTCGCATCCATCAATTTTCTGAGTTTATCTGCCCACATATAGTCTTAAAAGATGGGGTAATTTTGGTATATAAACACTTTCTTTTAAATTATAATCCCTCAGTTAAATCGAAAAATTGCCCAAAAAATTATACAACCATGTGAAAAGTTAGGGACAATAAGACAGAAGTTAAGTGAGTACTTCTGTCCCAGTTCTAAGAATGCTTCCGAAATAACGAACTCTATGTATTTCTATTTTTATGAACGGCTTCTGATATAAGCCAAGAGTGTAACTAATGCATTGCTGTAGGATAAAGACATCCATGTTTTATAAAAAAAACTCTCATTTCACTTCGTCAATTTCAACCTGAAGAATTTGAACAAGAGCTTTAAAAAATTTGAAGCGTTCAGATAAAGAAGGGGTTAAGTAACATTTGAAAATTTTTAATAAAAAAAACATTTTTTGTTGCTTTTACTTACTTTATACCCTTTTTTGTCAAGATCGATTAAAAACCAAAAATCGTAGAAGGCTGCAAATTAAAGTATTTGGCCTTTCTATACCTACCGAGATTAAAATTTACACTTTTTCCTTATGTCCGACCACATTGATCGTGAATGAATAGTTTTTGTTCGAAATCATTTAACTCTTTTGCGAGGTATACTCGTTCGGTATTTAAATCACGAGCCATCACACTCGTGAACAGGAAAACTAGCAAACATCTTCTTTGGGTTGACTCTGTTTGTTTGAACTCGTGAGTATTCGATGTTCGCGAACATCACTCGAATCGTTTTATTCTTTTTGGTACCTACATTGGTAAAAAATTGAAAATAAAAATTTTCACTCTTCCCCCCTCTTTATCTGAACGCTTCACCCTCCATTTAAAGGTAAAAATTAATTCGTTTAACAATCTCTAGAAGGCCCAGTTTTTAATTTCACAACATGTAACAAAGCTATTTTAATGCGAAAAAGTTTTAAAGGGTGGGGCAAAAGGCCTTTGGTTGTGGTGGGATAAGGGGAGGGGTCACGTAGTGGCAGTGGGAGAGTCTAGTTTTCAGTAGCAACCATGGTTTGGACGGAAAGCATCGTGGGTTTGCTGTTAGGACTTTTTTTGAAAATGTCCATTCTGTTACCGCCACGCAGAGAGCCTTCCGACAGCACTTCAATATTCCTGTTGGGGGAAACGTCCTTTAGATATTCGTGCATTGTCCAAAATTATGTGCGTCTGCCCACTTTTTACGGAATTTGGACCAATTTTCATTAAATCCTGTTTGAATTTGCTTCATTTTGAGTAAAATAATGGAAATAAAAACGTGCCATATTGAAATTTTTCGTGCCACCGTGCCACGAGAAAATTATCGTGTCAAAAAAACACGATCGTGCCACTTCGGCAACGCCTCTGTTAAGGACAGAATCAGAGAGGAAGTTACGGCAATACCCATCGAAATGTGCAGAAGAGCGGCCGCCACCTACCTGATATCATCCTTAAAACTTACTGTGAAAAACTAGATTCTGTACTGAATTAAACAATATAAACATATTTCTGTAAATTGAATTGTTTTTGTTTTACATCCCTTTAAAACCGGTTCATAGCTTTTGCCCCACCCTGTATATTATTTGGAAATAACTTAAATTTTCCAAATCGAACCTGTGGAATGTAAAACATAAAACTTAGGGCCTTTTTTTTCTATATTTATTTTCACTCGAACCTTGAGACCAGACAAAAATATTACAAAAAATACCTACACAACAAGTTTTATTTCACTATTAATCTTATATCCTTCAAAAAAAAATTCTGTTATCTTTATAAAAACGAAGGTCGGAAACGAATTCGCCTTCATGGATGCGCTTTTTAATAAAACAAAAAAAAATGCATTTAATTTAATTGCTTTTTCTTTCAAAAGTAACAAACCGAAACAAAAAAAAAATAATAATAATAAAAATTAATAAACAAAAAAAAAAAAAAACAAAAACAATCAAGCGACACGGTAGCGGAATGAAATAGTAAAAAATGAAAACAACGCGAAACGTATAACGCTAAGTTCGGGCATTGGTATATTAAATAAGGTGCGTGCGCAAGCAAAACCATGATTTCTTAGGTCAGGGAAAATGTTATTTGAATGTTTTATTTTTTATTTATCTTTTCCTTGTATGTGAAAGAAAAATGAATGTGCTTCCTATTTGAAGAAAAAAATGTTACATTATAAAACTATGAAACTACACAATTACTATCTACAATTGCACATAGCTGTTGAAGAAAAATGAATTTTCACGCACGCATGCATTTTGAAAAATTATACACATCTCACCATCAGCTCGAAGACTCTGATTGTTACTGCCTCCGTCACGTTGAGTCAGTTTAAAAGTTAGATAATTTTTATCATTTTCATGATTTTGAACTTGAAGACGACTATAATAGGTATCAAGAACGACGATGTGGCAAATAGCTTTAAAACTGATGGTTTTTTTTATTATAGTAGGTAGGTAGGTATTATTAATTGTTTAATGCTTATGTAAGCACTGAAAAGCGTTTTGGTAGCTATATGCGAGGGTATAATTAAGCATAAGGTGAAGTTTTTTTTATTAGATCTTATAGGATTTTTGCAAGTTCAGATTATGTCAATATGCAATGTGTAATTTGTAACTTTAAGCTTAAATAAGGTAGCATGTTTAGAGTTCATGATCGACTATCATTAAAATATCATTGTGTATAGATAGTTCAAGGGAATTTTTGTTTGATGACAATCTTAATGAATATGATTAAATGAAATATTGATCTAGGACCTATTACACTTTTTTGTTGGAGAATCGTAAGAATAACGTCTACTTGTACTACAAGCGTACAAGCACTACGCAGCTATAGAGATATTTGAGATCAAGGGTTAGGATCAAAATCCTGAAACCCTAAATCTGTTAAACACAAAATCCGTAAAACCAAAAGTCACTAATCATTTAAAATACTAACATCTTTTTTTTTTTTAAAGTTTTTTTAAGTTAAATAAAAAAGAAATTTGTTTTGTAAATTTTATTTAATTTTTTGGGATTTTTTTGTTGTTGTAATTATGGGCTTTTAAGATTTTATGTTTTCAGAATTTTGCGTTTACGATATTTTGGATTTTCTGAATTTTAGATTTTCTAGATTTTTAACTTTAAGTAGGTATTTTGGGTTTTTGGGATTATGGATTTTCGGGATTTTGAATTATCTGGAATGGAAGGGGGTGTACTGCGCTTTCCTTCGGCAAAACAATTTCACTGAAACTTGCCATTGCAAAAAAAAGTTAAACTATTAAAAAATTGCACTGAATGTTTTTAAGCTCCGAATATACCTATCTTTAACTCTCAAGTGATAAGACCTTAAGAGCTTAAGTCACAAAATTGTATGGTTTTGAGGTTTAAAATGGGTAAAATTTTTTTTTTCGATTGATTACAAGAACAAAACAACTGTTAGACAGAAATAAACATCATGGAATTATTAAAACTCAAATCGTATTTTCTGGAAAACAGTACAGGGTGTATGGCAAAGATGCGACGAAATGGTAGGGCGTGTAGGTTAAGTTGAGAAAAAAAGTATAGAAAAACTAGAAAATTTATAAGCGTCTATGGTTTTAAGTGTTTGACTAAAAATTAATAAGAGAATTAAATATTAAGTATACAAAAAGACGTAAAGTTAATTAAAAAAAAATTTGTTTTAATTTTGAGTTTAAAAATTAATTTTTTAAAAACTATTCAACCAAATAGTTTGATCTTAAAACATAATCAAAGAATGGATTTCTGAATTACATTGTTTTGTAATATTTTTTTTTTCTACTCCAAGTCGATATATTTAACAAATTAAAAGAGATTGACTTCATTTTTCTGGGTCAATTTTTTACGGCATTAATTTAAATTAGCTTTAACACGTCAAATACGCAACATATGAAAAACTATATGAAAAATAGGTGCCATGAAATAAAGTCTAATGCAATAAAGTCTAAAGCCAAATTTTGGACTTTATTACATTCTTAAGAATGCAATAAGCTCCAAAACTGTTTTGGACTTTTATTAAAATGAAATAATATCTAAAAAAAATTCTTGTTGAATTTGATTTTAACATTGAAAGGAATCAAGAAAACTGTTGACCCTCTCGGTACGGAAAAATTGGTCTTCTCTTGACCAACATTTTTGCCCGCTGTGCTTTTCTCAAGAGATCAATTTGTGGTGTGAAAATTAAAAATTCGCACGAATTAACGGCAACAGGTGCAGCTTAAATTAAAAAACGCATTTTTACGTTCATCTATTTTTTTCTTTCAAAAAGAGATTAGTGAAAAAAAATCCAATCGATTTTATTACACAGTGCAAAAAAGCCCAACATTTTTGACTTTATTGCACTCTTAAGAGCACAATAAAGTCCAAAATTTAGCTTTGGACTTTATTGCATTAGACTTTGGGATAGGTGGATAGCCTATCTGACTATCACCTGAACGCAAGGAATGATAAGAAAACTTCAGATTCGAATTGGGCATGTTTGTTTTTTTATTTGCATTCCGAATCGGGCAGTTCCTTCGAATAGCCAATCGAAAAGGTCAATAGTTCATCGCCTACCTGTCAAGTCATGAACTTTAAAATCCATTGAGGGATGGCTCCGAATTAAAGATAAAAAAAACTCTACAAAATTCAAATTTTACCTCAAGACTGATACCGAGACCTAGACCGAGACGAGACTGGCACATTAAAATTTTCACGAGAAAAAGGCGAGACCGAGATCGAGACGAGACTTGGTTAGGCGAGACCAAGACCGAGACCGAGAGGAGACTGAAATTTTTCGATTTTGATGAGGCCGAGACGAGACTAACAAAAGTCTCGCCTGGTTTCGTCCCGTTGCCAGCCCTAGTTGATAGTCGAAAATTGGGATTAGAGCTTCTTAAAGTATAAGTTTAGAATAAAGACCACAAGGATAAACCATAATTTTTTTTTCAAGACTGAAGGCCATTCAAAGTTAAATAGAAAAAGTCTTCAGTTGACAGTTATTATTAATTATTATTACAGAAAAGTCTAT
Organism: Epistrophella euchroma; assembly: GCA_947049315.1. Lineage (NCBI taxonomy): Eukaryota > Metazoa > Arthropoda > Insecta > Diptera > Syrphidae > Epistrophella > Epistrophella euchroma. Next base: position 61,389,410 of record OX346248.1, read on the forward strand.
AAGATCTAAGAAATTAAGAGTGTGGTATACTCAACATAAAATACCTATTTAACTGCTTTAATTAATCCGGTTAACATTCATTAGATCGCCCACAATATTTAGCGTGACATTTTATCAAAGTATAGAATCAACATACATAATATACAATGTGGATAAGTACCTACAGTCGACGTAATCTGGAGCTTAAGAATGTATTACTACCTTAAAAGCTGTCGATTACCTAAGTGACAATCGAGTAGTAAATACTCGGTAAAGCTAACCACATCAGCATATCAAATTAAGCCTTTACCCATGAAATGTCTTTAAGTTCTATCTCTTTTTTTTTTTTTCTTCTAATAACACATTTTTCCATCTTAAACTGTTTTGGTTAAAGAATCAAAGAAGAAAATCAAGTTCTAAATAAAAAAAAAAAAAAACTTCATAAACCTGCTGTCATTAGTCGTCAAATTAGCTTATCAATTTACGTATATACGTATCACGCCCTTGCCTGAAGGGCGGTCGTCTTCTACATATCAACATGTTTGTAATATTTTTGATTTGAAAATTGATACCTTAAGCTGGTGTCTGAGAGAACAGAAATAAATTTGATCACCAACCGGAGGTGATCTGCCTTCTTTTTTTTTTTTTTATTTTTCTGTATGCATAGCATATGCATAGGAAGCATGGTTTTTGGTATTGTAATGAAAAGAGAAGTTGGTGTATTTGAAGTGATATCGATATTTTCATAGTAAAAGAAACAATAAAAAGTTCTTATGTCAAGTACAACAGGAAGATGAATGAAATCAATGTCTTTAGAGTCAAAGAAATAAAGTTGCTTTTATTGGCGAATCATAAAGTAAACTATTATGTACCTACCATTAGGTAGGTTTTTAATATAGAAGTGACTCTAGACATTTCAATCTAGAACTTTTATTTTGGAAATTCAGGATTTTGGGTTTTCTAAATTTTGATTTTCAGGATTCTTTCCAACTCCCAAATCCAGAAAACTTAAAATCTAAAAAACACAAAACCCGAAAACGTATTTTTCCGAAAACCCAAAATTCGGAAAACGTAAAATTCTAATACTCAAAATTCCGAAAAATTAAAAATCACGGAAACACAAAATTCCGAAAAATCAAAATCCAAAACACTTATAATCTCAACATTAAATCCCGAAAAACAAAAGTCCCACGAAATTAAAGTCCCTAAAAAAACTGTTATTTTGGAAATTCTGGATATTGGATTTTCTGAGTATTGGTTTTCAGAATTCTGTCTGACTTCCAATTTCAGAAAACTTAAAAAGCCAAAATCTCGAAAACCCAAAATCCCAAAAACCCAAATCCAGAATATTTAAAGTCTCAAAAATGCAAAATCCCGAAAAACAAAAGTCCCACGAAATCAAAATCCCTAGATAAAATTATGAATGAAATTGGTTTTCTGGGTTTTGGGTTCTCTGAGTTTTGGTTTGCAGGATTCTGTCCAACTCCCAAATCCAGAAAACCTAAAATCCCAAAAGCCCAAAATCTCGAAAACCCGAAATTCGGAAAACGTAAATTCCAGAAAACCCAGAATTCCAAAAAATTAAAAATCCCGAAAAATCAAATCGAGAAAACTTAAAACTTTAAAATTACAAAATCCCGAAAAACAAAAGTCCGACGAAATCAAAATCCCTTATTAAAATTAAGAAACTGGAAATTCTAGATTTTGGATTTTCTGAGTTTTGATTTTAATGATTCTGTCCGACTCCCAAATCCAGAAAACCTAAGATCCCAAAAACCCATGTCTAAAACGAATTATTCCAAAAACTCAAAATTCTGAAAACGTAAAATCAAGAAAACCAGAAATTCTGAACAATAAAAATCTCGAAAACCAAAAATCTTGAAAATCAAAATCTCATATTAAAATTGACTAACTGGTTTTCTGGAAATTCTAGACTGATGTGCCTCCTGGATTTTTGGGTTTTTCTGTATTTTTTGTTTGGGATTTTTACGATTTGGGTTTTTGGTGTTTTGGTTTTTCGTATTTGGTTTTTTTTTGATTCATTGCCAAGAAGGGAGACATGTATATTGGTGGAGAGGGTTGTACCAAAACGTATTTATATGTGATGTTGTTGGTCTCTATAAATGTTGAAAAAAATAATCTCAGAGATTTTATTTCGTAAAAAATTGAGCAAGCAGATCTAAATTTTGCTACTTATTTAGTTCCACATGATTTTGATATGATTAGATTATGCTTAAACATTCAAAATACCTTGAAGATTAAGTCAGAAGCTTTGTTGACCTTGACATCTTAAAGGCTTATACCTATGCTTAGATTTTAAACGTTCAATCAAAACAAAAGAATTTGAACATTTTAACGTATGTTTATACTTAATCAAATAAGACATTTATAAATCCAAAAATTCCCCCATATTTAACTATTATTATTATTTAAATTGCCCAATCAATCACATTCTAACCTTTCTCAACTTGATAATAATTATCAATACGCGCAGAAAAACGGAGCGGCCGGCGGCAACGTTTCATACATTTCCTTTTTATTGTGGATAGGTCCACAAACAGAATTTATAGCCTTGAAATCTAAAATCTGAAAGTCATGCACGTGATGGTGATCTTAATCATGAAAACACAACACAAAAAAAATTATATCGTGGTTAACTTGTCGGTTGTTAACAATTAACCCTGCAAAGCTAATAAGCCTACAAGATATGCGTTTGTATATCTTTTCAACAAAATATTTATAAAAAAAAAATAAACCCAAGAGTTTCTCCACATGTATTTTTCTTTTGCAGACTTTCACTGTTTTGAGGTTTTATAGATACGTGATCTGAGTTATAGAACAATTATTTATTTATTTTTTTTATAATTGAATTTTTTTTTTTTCATTTCTAATTCTGGAATTTTTCTCTCTTTACAGTTTACGGAAGCAGTGCAGATATTCACGTAGTAGACGATGGTGATGGCTCAATCTATAACGGCGACGAGAATCATAAAGTCTGGAATGGTTCGCAAGATCAATTGGACGGCATTGCAATGGAAAGTCCGTATGAGGTATTTTCAGGGAACACATCAACTCTGGGCAGGCCGGTGAGGGCTCGTCAAATAAGTGCCCCCATCGATGTTCCGCCACCACCAATGAAAGAGGAGAAAAAGAAAAAGGACAAAAAGTCATCAAAAACATCAAACGGCGGTGGCGGTGGTGGAAGTCAAAGCCTTTCGGGTACCCTGATTCGACCAAAGCCAATCCATGCAAACACCCTGCAACGTCCAGGAATGCATCATGGTGGTGCAGCTAGCATGATGTATGGGCCAGTCAGTGGTCCTCCACCATCGAGGCACTATCACACAATAAGCCATCGAGGAATCCCGATGAATGGCGCCCCACCCCCACCTCACCATCCCCATCATCCACATTCACATCATCCACCTCCACATCCGATGATGGGACATCCAGCTGCGTCACATCATATGGGTCCGATGGGAATGCCGATGCAGGTTATGATGCCGCAGCAATATGCAACTTTGCAGCCTTCCCGAACCTCGACTTCATCGAAGAAAAAGAAAAAGGACAGAATGAATGGTGGCATTCCAGTGGGCATGCCAATTGTTCCATCACTCTATGCCTACCACGCACACGGTCCACCTCCGCCAGCAGTAGCACAGTCAATGATCGGCGAACCACGACCGCTGGCCATGAGTAATCGAAAGATGGCCGCTTCAGTTGGCAACGGACTGGACGAGTCTGGCAATTCTGGCGCTGAATCACCCGGTGGCACTGGTATCTACCGGCGAAAAGGTCATCTAAACGAACGAGCATTTAGCTATTCCATCAGGCAAGAGCATCGAAGTCGAAGTCATGGATCACTTGCTAGTCTACAATTCAATCCGCCCGACATGAAGAAAGAGCGTGAAATTGCACAAATGGTCGCCGGTTTGGATCTAAATGAAGCCGATGCTGCGACACTGCATAGAAAAACATCACAAGGACCTCCGATGATGAATGGTGGCCCTGGTAGTAGTGCACAAGCGATATATGGCAATGGAGGTGGGGCAGTAATATATGGAAATGGTGGTGGTGGACCTTCGGGAAGTTTTGGAAAGCCACGAAGATAAAAGGTTTTTTGTTTTTAGGTAAAGATGTGTTTTTTTATTTTGAGAGAGAGAGAAAATAAAAAAACAGATAAAGCGAAAACACTTAGGAGAAGGTTAGAATTCTAGGTTTGTTATTATATTTTTTTTTTCAATATAAATATTTTTTTCATGTTCATATACAGAAATAAAAATGTAAATTTGAATAAAATTAAACAAAGAATAAAGAAAAATTCAGGATTAATTTTGAAAGCTCATGGATTTGATTTGAAACGACCTTCTAAAAAAAAGACAAATCCAGAGTCAACTGATGGCCAAAAGATCAATCAAAAATAAAAGTATAGAAATAATTATTTCGGAATTGGTTTAAAAAAGAAGCAATCAGGGGGGAGATAAATTCCCAACCTTAGGAAATTCAAAGGAAAATTTTGATTTTTACTACGAATTGGTCTTTTAATCCGGCTCGAACAACCAAATTTTCGTTAAAGTTCTACTTCGACGAATTTTTCAAGGTTTTTTAAAGCCTATTTTTTTAAATAATCAGCAACAAGCATAAGCAGTCTCAATTTTTCTTTCAAATGAAAAATAAAAATTCAATAAAAACAAGGTTTATTTAACAGGACATGCCCTCCTCCCTCCTCTATATTCTCTCTAATACATACAATGTTTCATTATTTACAGTACATAGCAAAAAAAAGGGGAACATCTTGAAAATTTTAAAGGGCAGACGTTTGAAATAATTTTTTTGTGAGCAGGTATACTTCTGAAAACTTTTAAATGTCATCTCTTTTGAAGGCTTGACCATTAATTTTGAGAACGAATGTTTCTAAAGCTCTTGAAATAAGTAACTATTTTTCTTTTATAACTTAAGCCAATTTTATATGTTTATCTATGTTTTTTTTTTTAAACCAAGCCAATTTTCTATGTTTTTTCTATGCTTTTTATCAATATAATAAATCCATATCGAAGTAAATCTATTATTTAATTGAAACATTTACTTCTTTCTTAAAAGAAAGAAAGTGAAGTGTGTTTTTCAAAAAAAGACTTCTTTTAGTCAATCATTTACAAAACAATTAAATTTATTACCTACAACCTACTGAAATATATTTAATAATTTGTTAAAAAATATTATACACTTTTTGTCTAAACTAACCACCTAATAATTTGTATCCGATAAAACTTACAAAATATTAACTGACAGACCAAAGCCACGGGAAAAATAGACTCAAAATGAGTATCAAATTATTTCTTTAATTAAAATAAATTTAAAAACAAAAAATAATTATAATTTAAACCCAATAATAAATTATATAGATGCCAAAAAAAAATGAAAGAAAAAAACAAACAAACACAAACAAATCGGTCATACAACGAACATCACAAATTAAAAAAAAAAAATAAAATCAGTTAAGTAATATGAAGGAAAAATTATTAAATATAAAAATTAGTTTAATAAAAAAAATTCAAAAAAATCATAAATAAATTAAAAAAAAACTATTATATGTGCCTTATTAGGTTTTTTAAGTTGAAAATATATTAAAAAATAAAATTATTATTTATACCTAATTACATAATGTTCATATGTATTTGGAAGATTCATATATATAAAAATAGGTATCTATTTTTATTTTTTATAAATATCGTTTAAAAATATAAACTAAAATTGTATGTAAATTTGACTAAAAAAGAAAAACAAACAAAACAACAAAGTTATTTTTAAATTTGAATTGAGAGAAGAGGTTATTATTATTATTATTTTATATGATTTGTAATTTTGTTTGACTTATAAATAAACGATTTAATATCTAATATTTAACCCATTTAAGAAAAATTATACAAATAGTCCATATAATTAATGCATGTAGTTATATTTGTAGTTAAAAGAAAATTTTAAAAAAAATGGATTATAGATTTATTGAAAATAAATAAAACTATATAGAAAATATTCCTTTCATTTTAAATTTCTTTATTGGATTAGCAAGCTGAAGGATTGTCAACTTTTTTACAAATCTGATTGTGGTATAGTAAAAAACTGAAAAAAGAAGAAGTAACTTTGACAGTAAGTAGCAAGCAGAAGATTTTAGTTTTGTTTAAATTTCTTTTGAAGGAAAAAGACAAGAAAAATGCGAAACTTTGGAAAAAAATTCGAGAAAGCTGAAATTCGGTGGAGAATATCCAAAAAAATAAAAAAAAATTAGACCAGAGCTAAAGTTTTTATGGTAAAATTCACTTTACTGTAAAAAAAAAAAAAAAACATAAGAATCATAATATTTTGAAAAAAAAAATTAAAAATAATCACTGAGTCAAGCAAAAATCCCATGAAAAAGAAAAGAAAAACAAAATTCGAAGTAGCCGATTTCTTTGCGTTGATTTTGTGGATTGAAAAGCAAAATTCAGAAAACATGATTTTTGAGAAAAGTCGAAGCTTATTAAAATACTAAAAATACTATACTTTTTTTCGTAAGATTTTAAGAAAAATGTGCTCCATTTTCGAAATATCGAACTTTTAAAAATTAATCTGAATTGCTTTTAAATCTAAAACATATTAATTTTTTTTTTTTGAAAATTTTAATGTAATTTTAAGTTATGTATATAATCTGAGCAGATAATGAGAAAGTCGAAAATCAGCGGTTATTAATGGCTTAATGTAAACTTTGTTGCTGATAAATGCTTGATTCGTACTTATATTTAATAACCATTAATAAATCATTTATGTTATCAAACGGCAGTTTTTACCAAGTTAAATATTTTTTTTTAAGTAAATATCTGTGGGCAGGTTTCTAAGAAAAAATAAAAACTTCCTTAACGGCTGAAAAAAATGTATAGTAGGTCCCGAAAAAAATTACAAAAAAGACGTTAGGTGAATGCCCAAAAACAAAGAGATACAAATTTTAAGGAAAGCTAAGGCTGTAGCCAGACAGACCAGCTTATTTCATCTTACCTATCATCGTAATGTCAAGTTCGATCCAAATCTGGAGTTCGATTATTATTTAACGAATTCATAACTTAATCCTTATGTAAAACTGGTAAAACTGTCAGCTTATTTTATTTGGAAGTTAATTCATAATGACGAAATTTTATGAAATTTTGAACGAAACTTAAGGCCAGTCGCGCACATGCAACTAAACAGTTTGGTTTCGATTTTGAGCACAATGGGATTATATGGGAGTGCGCGCTGGCTTATGTGCGCGGACTCTCATATAATTCTATAGTACTCAAAATCGAAACCAAACTGTTTAGTTGCATGTGCGCGCCTGGCCTAATGGATTTCTCATGGATTTCAAAAAAAAAAACTTCTGGAAATTCTAACAGACAAAATCTTAACTTTTGTTGAGTCTGAACGATATAAAATTCTTAACGAATTTTAATGAAATTCTCCACGAATTTCATAAAAATTCTTATACTCCTCATTGAAATTCTAGACAACAACAAAATTCTCAAAAAGTTCAACGATTTTGCACGAACTATTTTTAGCTTGCTGTGAACGGTACCAGTAAGATTCTTAACGAATTTTAACGAAATTCTGCACGAATTTCATAAAAATTCTCTTATTCCAAATCAAAATTCTAGATAACCACAAATTTTTTTTACAAGTTTAACGATTTTGCACGAATATTTACTGGCCCTGAACGAAATAAAATTCTTAACGAATTTTAACGAAATTCTGCACGAATTTCATAAAAATTCTCTTATTCCAAATCAAAATTCTAGATAACCACAAATATTTTTACAAGTTTTGCACGAATAATTTTTTATTGGCCCTGAACGAAATAAAATTCTTAACGAGTTTTAACAAAATTCTGCACGAATTTCATAAAAATTCTCTTATTCCACATCGAAATTCTAGATAACCACAAAATTTTCCACAAGTTTAACGATTTTGCAAAAATAATTTTTTGTTGTCCCTGAACGAAATAAAATTCTTAACGAATTTTAACGAAATTCTGCACGAATTTCATAAAAATTCTCTTATTCCACATCGAAATTCTAGATAACCACAAAATTTTCCACAAGTTTAACGATTTTGCAAAAATAATTTTTTGTTGTCCCTGAACGATATAAAATTCTTAACGAATTTTAACGAAATTCTTCACGAATTTCATAAAAATTCTTTTATACCCCATCGAAATTCAAGACAACAACAAAGTTCTCAAAAAGTTTAATGATTTCGCAGAAATAATTTTTTGTTGGCTCTGAACGATACAAAATTCTTAACGAATTTTAACGAAATTCTTCACGAATTTAATAAAAATTCCTTTATTCCCCATCGAAATTCTAGACAACCAAAAAATTCTGAACATGTTTTAAGATAATGCACCAAATTGTTTTTAAACATTTCGAATTGTTATGAAATTCTTAACCTATTTTAACGGAACTCCTAATTAAAATAATTTTGTTTTATACCCACGACGGCTCGATATTCTAGGCAACCGCGAAACTCTTCTTAGTTTTACATTTTCGCACAAAATCCTGCTTTCTTTTGCAACTCTGAACGAGTTATTTACAAATTTCATACAAAATCTTTTACATTGCCCGAATAAATTCTGAACGAATTAAAGTAAAAGGGAAAAAAAATACGTATTTTTAAAAACCAAAACAACATTTAAGTCAAACTTACAATTAATCAGAAGAGTGTTAAAATTAAATGAAGGCTTTTGCTCAAGTTCATATTCGGAGGGTCACTCGCTGATCACGACTTAAGGGCCGGCAAGGACGGTATCAACGTAAGTTTTTTCAGCCAAATTTCATCAAGTTTATAAGCACTTGGGTGTAGGCTTTAGGTCATCAGAAAAGTGGCATGCTTACTCTTACTCTGTCCAGGAAAGCGCTGCGACGACATGCCCAAGCCGTCAATACGGCCCCAAACTAGAGTCTTCATTTTTCTTCAACCTTCCCCCAAAACTTTCGTAAGCGTTTTTGGCTTAAATGCTTTTACATTCTTACCTATATTCAAATCTGTCAAAGAACTAATAATTAAACGAAGAACAATCCGATCGTGCTGTACGAAACTTTTACTTTTCCAACTCTGAACGAGTTTCCCATAAAATTCTTAACGAATTAGGGCTTCTATTAAAATTCTTTTATATTCATCGAAATTTTAAACGACAGCGAAAATGTGAACGATCATTAAGTTTTTGCACAAAATCCTATTCTGTTCTTAAACTCTGAACGAGTTTTTACGAAATTCTTAGCGAATTTAAATGAAACTCTTCACGACTTCCATTAAAACTTATTAATATTCTCCCGATATTTTAGACAAACACTGAACTCTGAACGATATTTGCTGTTCTGCACGAACTTTCGTTCGGTCAAACTCTGAACGAGTTGTTACGAAAGGTTTAACGATTTTTTAACGATTTTTTTTACGAATTCCATAAACTTTTTTTTATAATCTATCAATGTTTTGAATAACATTGTTTAACGATTTCAAACGGAATATTTTTTTTGACTCTGAACGAGTTTATTGAAAATTCTTAACGAATTTTATTTTAAGAAAAACTTTGACTTCAATTAATTTTTTTTTATAATCCACCAATATAGACAGCCTTGAAACTCTTAACGAGTTTTATTGTTCTGCACGAAATATTTTTTAAATACTCAAACTCTGAATGAGTTTGTTTGAAAATCTTAACGAATTTTATTATGAATTTCATAACAATTCTTTTATTGCACACCGAAATTCTGGACAACAACGAAATTCGAACAAATTTTACGAATTAGCACGAAACAGATTCTCTGAAATTCTGAACAAATAAACGAAACCATTCACAACAATCGTGAATGTGTTTGTTTATATGTTTGTACATATGCCACCGTTAAACTTTTTTTATAATATTCTCAAACTTTGCAAAACTCTGAACGAGTCTTATAAGTTCAAATGAAATGCTTTCTCTTTTCAAAATCAAAAGGAGTTTTGTATTGAATTCTTCACAAATTTGTATGCAATTCTCCACGAAATCCATAAAAATTCTTTAATATCCCACCCAGGTTTTGCACGTCCACAAAATTATAAATTAGTTTAAGAATTTCACATGACTGTGAACTTAAATATTTATTCTCAACGAATTTTAATAAAATTCTTCATGATTTTCATTAAAATTCTTTTATATTCTCCAAAATTCTTAGTTAAAAGGGAAACTCTGAACGTTCTGCACAAAATTATGTTTTTTTAAAACTCTAAACGAGTTTGTATGAAAATCTTAACGAATTTTACAAAAATTCTTCACGAATTTAATAAAAATTCTTGACATGTCTCATCAAAATTCGGAACAACCCCGAAATTCTAAAGTATTTAGTTTAACTTGCATAAAATAATATCCTGACTTCAAACTATCAACGTGATTCTCTGAAATTCCCAATCAAATTATTTGAAGAAATCATACCTTTTCTCTTTTCAAGGATTTTATTTAATTCTTAACGAATTTGAACGCAAGCCTCTCGACTTCATTTATATTCCCAACAAATTCTGAACAACCCCAAAACTTTAAACTAGATTAAAGTTGTCAAACGCAATTTTCTTTCTTGTTATCCTTGAATAGGTTTTAATGAAAATCTTGACGAATTTAAACAAAACTCTCTATAATTTTTTTTTTTAATTCTTTTATGCTAGCCCTAAATTTTAGACAACCGCGAAACTCTGAACGAGTTTTGTTGTTCTGCACGAAGTCTTCGTTTTTTCAAGCCATGAACGATTTTTTTGAAAATCTTAGCGAAAATTAACGAGATTCTACACGAATTTCATAAAACTTTTATTATTTTCCCCCGAAGTTTTGGACAACCACGAAACTATGTATTAATTTTACACTTTGGAACGACATAAAGTCTCAATGAGTTCTTCTGAAATTCTCAACATACGAAGCTTTAGGCATTTTTATTTCACCTTTTTGACAAGATCAACACAAAATGTTATCCGCTTGTTAAACTAATTCTGAACGAATTTGAACAAACTTAAGCAACACAAAACATGACCATAGTCATGTATTTTATTTATATTTTAAGTTATGATTTCTAAAGAAATCGAACCCGAAATTTTGATCAAACTTGATAAAAAATAAAATAGTAGAGAAGTCATCAATTCCGTCTGTCTTTTCTTACGGTCTTAGTTTCTTTAAACTTTGTTGACCCTAGTGCTTTTTTAACTATTTAATTTTTAAATATTTACAGCCGTTAAGAAAATCTTTTTTTCTCCAAAACGAAATTTCAATGAAGCATTGTAGGTCTAAACTTCATAACAAAATATTTCTCCAAAAAAAAAAAATCAACATTAAAATTTTCTAAAAGTACTCGTAATTATAACCATTTTCTGTTAAAATAAAAAAATATCAAGAACTAAAAAAATTATGATTTTTTTTTAAATTAAATTCAAAGGCTGCGTCTAAATATAAATAGATTTTACTTCATTCGTAAAAAATGTAGGCTTTATGTTTCGATAAAAAAAGAGGGCATATTTTGTTTTAAGCTGAAGACAAAATTCTATAAGGCATTTTAGAAATAAATTTCTTGATTTTCTTCATATTTGTAATTTGTTTATCTAATACCTATGTATGTAAATGTTTATTTGTATAAAATCTTTAAAATTCTAAACCACTTGACCAAGCAGAGCATATTATTGATTATTATTGTGGTATTGGCGATCTTTTTAAATAAAGATTTTGAACTTCTTTTAATTTTTGTAGTCCTCAAGTATTATTAAATTTTTTTTATCACGAAGCCTTGAGGTAATTTAATTTTTTTATAAGAATAGAAAAAAAAATAAATACAAAATCACTTACTGCGTATTATTACACATCACACTTTCAGCACATCACCAATTTTTGTTTCCCTCGCTGGTAATGTCACTGCACTCGTATAAAATGAAATTATAAATTCCTAAAAAGAAAAATAAATCGAAAGTAAAACTATTGGACCACCACTTTTTTTTATTTTATAGCAAAAAAAAAACACAACTTATTCTAAAAGAATAACAATAGCTACATAATGTATGAATAGAAAAAAAAACATAAATAAAAAATCACTTACTGCGTATTGTTACACAACCACTTCAGTACGTCACCAATTTTTATTTCCCTAACTGGTAATGTCATTGCACTCGTATAATTAATATGAAATTATGAATTCCTAAAAAGAAAAACAAATCGAAAGTAAAACTTTTTTTTATTTTGTAGCAATTTTGTAGCAAAGTAAAAAAAAAAAACACAATTTATTCTAAAAAATTACTTTTTGAGTGGAAAATATTTATTTTAGGTTAGAATAACTTTTAAGCTTTATAAATTGTCAAATAAAATTTCCCGGTCCAAAAAAATAATTTTTTCTTTAATAAAAATATAATCACACAAACCTTATCGACAAAAAATAACCGCGACGATCGCTGTGGCGCTGCACGCACATGTTGAACAAATTCACAAACTAATTCTGAGCTCTTCGTTATTCCGTTATCTCCTCGTCCTCAGAGACAAACACAAAACATAAATCAGGCAACTGAAATGATCGTGTTTGTTCGTGTGCGCTGTGCTGTGTGTGAGAATCAATATTGTGAAAGTTTGAGAGTTGAGTCGTGTCGTGACTCGTGAGTTTTTTCTTCTTCTTATCGTTTATGGTAAATTCTCATTGTTCTTCGAGACCAATTCTTTCTTGAACTCAATTCTTTCTTGAACTCTACAAAGAGAGAAATTTATGGGTGGCAGTAGAACTTTGTTTTACAAATTATTGTCTTAAAATTATTGTGTATAGAAGAAATTATGTATAGGTACATATATGTATTTCTCTTAGAAAATTACTTTTTGCTAGCATTCTGGATTTTAGAAAAAAAAGGGATGAAATTTGTTGAAAAATTGGAAAAAAGCAAAGGTCACGCCATAAAAATATCACAAGTGAAAAAAAAATCTCATGTAAACAAATTTTTTGTTAAAAAAAAAAAAAAAACAGCTTTGAACTTTTTTATATTTCAAGCTAACGATTTTTTTATTGAATTTTAAACGAAAAACGTAATTTTTCAAGAGTTTGAAAATTATTTTATATTTTTCCAAAAATCTAGAGATTCTGCGGAGTTATGAATTAGTTATAAATTTTTCCACGGAATTTGCAACTCTGAACGAATCGTTTATTATTTATTTTTCAGAAAAAATAAGAATGGGCTTTAAAACACTAAAAACTACATGAATTATTTTTGAAAACAAAAAAGCTTTTGAGATATAAACACTGAATAGGGGCATCAACACTACCTTTTGTATTAAAATACAACACTTTTAATTAATTTGACTTTCTTGTGATCAGAAAATTATTTTAAAACTTGATTTCGAATTTGAATGTAACGATAGCCAAAATGAACACAAAATTACCACCACCACTGATGATTCGATGGACGCGATGCACGACAAAAACAATTACGAAAATAATCCAATTCTATTTATTATTATTATGATGTTTTCTTGAAAAAGTGATCTTCACAAATTAAAAACAATTATTAAATAAATATACGCCCGATTATTAAACATTTATGTTGAAAATAAATATTTTTCACCCGACCGACAAGCAAATCGACCAAAAAAAATTAACTTTAGAGACACTGAACTACTGAACTGATAAACGAACCTACAGCGAAAAAAATGAAACAATAATGTTGAGGATGAATGATGAAAGATGAAAGTGTGTTGGTGTGAATGTGAAATTTCTATGACATCGGCCGCCGGCGAATTCAGACGATGAGTGAGAAAAAAGAAATGTTTACACTTTGGTTTGTGGGTGGGGTTGCTCAGGTGGGTTTACATTTGAAAACAAAATAATGTGCTTAAAATGTGATAAGCCTGGTATAACAGAGAAGAGATCATTGAACGCTCATAAACATTAGGTCTGTTCGTTTACTTTCTGCACTAAATTTGTAATGTCTGTCAAATTTTGAAGAGTGGATATAATATTATTACATTTGGATAAAAGTAAAAGAACGCTTTTTGGACAAAAATTGATTTGAACGTTAAAAAAATAAGCAACAAACCGAACTAAAAATAAAACAAAAAGTAAACAACAGCCATTTTGCCTTTTTTTTGTTGTTTACTTCTTTTGACAGATCTTACATTTGTGCCCGAAGAAATTTCTTGGGCAGAAATAGTCAGGAAGGGGAAATGTTTAACACTCTCGTGAGCATTCTCTTTTCCCCAAAACTACACAACTTTTGCGTAAAAGAACAGGGTTTGAGGAAAATTTGTCTACAATTTCTGATAATTGTCAGTTTTGGACTTTTGGTGAGTAAAAGAACAGACCTCTTTTGAATGTGTTGTTTGGTGGGACACCAATAATAATACATATTAAGAAAAATAATCTCGCATTACTGGCTGAACAGAATAGAAGCGCGCTCGATCGCGCGACACTTGAAAAGACGTCCTGTCAAAGTTAAAACACATAATATAAACTCGTTTGAGTGAATACAATGGAGCCGCGGCCGCGAATCGTGACGCTAGACATAAGTTAACTTTTTACGTATTCAATTTTTTTTTTTTCGGAAGAGTCGCTGCTCGCGACGGCAGCTGATTCGCGCGCTCTAGCAGGCGCCTATTCTGTTCAGCCAGTTAGAGTATCAATGCGATTTTTTTTTTATGAGGCTCCGGTTAATGTTTGATGTGGCAGTATTTCTGTCAGAAGAATTACTGCCTGAACAGAATACAATGCAGGAACCGGAGCTGCAGACGGAACTGGAAGTGGAAGAGCTATCAAAATGTGTCGTACGTCATTTTTTTTTACGTGTCCACAATGCCGCTGTACAGCTTTGAAAGTATTTTGAAGAAAAACAAATCAATATTCTTGTGTACAAGCTCCGATTCACATTTTTTGTTTCCAATACTTTTCATTTTAATAAAATTTTTTTTCTTTATAGAATTTGAAACGTCAAAAGTGCCGTACTTGAAAAGTTTAAAGTCGGTGAACTCTTCCGTCTGCGGTTGCAGCTTCGTATGCGGCTACTTTCCGTTGTGTTCGCAACATTGAATTTGTGTGTATTAAATATTTTGACAGCTATTCCAGCTCCGGTCCCGGTTTTGTCTCCGTTTTCATTCTGTTTAGGCAGTTAATCTGTCCATTCTTTGACGATGTTTACATTGTATTTTTGACGAACGGCGCATGAGATGGGTAGATTTTATGGTGAGTTAGAAAGAGAAGGTTAGATTCCGCCTATTTGGGTGGGATCTTCTCTTTCTTACTCATATAAAATCTACCCATCTCACTGGATGCGCCGTTTGTCAAAAATACAATGTAAACATCGTCTTTTGCAAGTTTTTTGACCGACAATTTGTGACTTGTGAGTCGTGTAAATTCAGCATATTGTTGGTTGGAGCATTTTTATGGCTGGAAATAGATGAAAGATTTTCAGTTGGTTTTTAAAGCCGTTTTACACTATCCAAAAACACATGTCAAAAAAGTAAATCATGTATAACAGTGTGGAAACAAAGTATGAAATTTCATCCCACACGACTTGACAGCGCATCTCACACAATTTGACATGTGTTAATACACGAAAATTTTTAGGATTGGTTCTAAGATCATCACACTTGGGGGTTTGAGGTTAGGGTGCATTGATTTCTTTGGATGCAAATGTGAAGGCAAAGGCTCATCACAGACATAGTGCAATTAAATTTTCGAAAAAAGGGGGCAAGGTTGTTTTCCAACGACATTATTCGCAGCGACAAGTTTTGGCTATCACATTTTACCGTCAATGTGCTACATATATGATACTTGGGATTTTGCTTTGGTAAATTCAGATTTTGAACTGAAATTAGACTTTTTGCGACACTACATTCTTGTCAGTGGAGCTGTCAAACTGATGACTGCCAAATATAGTGGAGTAAATTATATTCTTGTCTGTAAAGTTGTTAAATTAGTGACTGCCAACGGTGTAAAAAGTGGTACATATAAAAAGAAACGCAAACCCCTTTCACACAAAGAAACAATTGGCTGGAGATTTTTTTTCTTTTAATCTCTTTAGCAATCTCTTGTACCTTTCACACGAAGAAACAAAATCGGAAGAGATTTGCTGTATTTTCCTTTTAAGAGGAACTTCAAAAAAAAATCTTCTGAATTTGTTCAGTTTCGTCGTGTGAAAGGGGACTAGAGGTTTAACTATATTCAAAACTTTTTGCAAAAAGTACAAAAGTAAAAAACTAAAAGAGGTAGACGAAAAATGTGTTTGATATGTCATTTCAGATAGATTTGATAGACCAATCACAATTTTTTCGCACACAGGCATCTCTAAGCAAATTTTCGTTTATCACTTTTTCACTTTTTGTCATACTTTTTTCTGTACTTTTTGCAAAAACTCTTGAACCTTTAAGCCTTAAATACATTAGCCAAAAAAGTGAAAAAGTACAAAAGTGAAAATTTTCAAACTCATTTTGAAATAGTGTTTCGCACTGGAAAACTTATAAAAAAAAAAGCAGAAAGCTTAAATTTTGGTTTAAAAATAAAATGTGTATATTCTTTTTCACAAAAAAACTGCGCTAGCAGGAAAAAAATATTTTTACTTTTGTAATTTTGCAAAAAGTGGCCAATATATTTAAGGCTTAAATCTTTATTTTTAAAGAAGATTTTTCGTATTAGAACTTGAAAGCGAAAATTTTTAAAATCGGTGTGTTGGCAGATCAGGAAAGACTTTTTTTTAGACTTAATTAATATGTATGTAAAACTTTTTGGCATAAAGTTTCAAAATAAGTTCAATATGTAATTACCAATCTAACTAATTTTGTTTAAATGTATCCAACTAACCTAATTTTCAAGTAAAACATAATGCCGACTGCCTATAATCACAACGAATTGCGTAAATATTGTACGACACTCTTAACAAGTTTACGACTAGCAGCTGGACCAGCATTATACATTACATTATACCTGATGCAATGCTGCCTGCCTGATATGTGAAAAGAGGTCAAAGGAATTGTGTGGCTGTGTATGATTATGCTCAAACTTTCAAGTGATTTTTGTATTTTTTTTTTTTTTTTTGCATTTTGATAAAACCAGACTTACTGTCAGTTCTCTCAAAGCAGACTAGGTTCGTACACATATTTTATTCTTGTTTATGAATCTTTTTAGATGATTTTTGTTTTTCTTATAATATGTATTACCAAAAAC
Organism: Epistrophella euchroma; assembly: GCA_947049315.1. Classification (NCBI taxonomy): domain Eukaryota; kingdom Metazoa; phylum Arthropoda; class Insecta; order Diptera; family Syrphidae; genus Epistrophella; species Epistrophella euchroma. Next base: position 61,406,587 of record OX346248.1, read on the forward strand.
AACCTGTCAGATTCCGAAAGGTGGTCCGTTTGGTTGATCTTTTAGGTCTCAGTTTTTTTTTTTTTTTGTACTTTCAACTTCCTGATTTATACTGTTGTGACTTGGAAACAATATTTTTCCTTAATCATTTATAGCAAAAAAAAAATTGCAACGGACCGGACGTGTTTTTGGTGAATGGAGAAAGAAAAATTCCATACAACTTCAACATTTTGTTTTTTTTTTTTTCGTTCAATGGTTCAAGTGCTTGAAACCGCGTGGTACGTGATTAAATGATGAGGGGAAACTAGTGCAACATAGTAACTCCATGTGCGGCATTTTACTGGCAGCAGTCTATATAAGTGGCTAGTTCTGTATTTGGAGTAAGCATGCAACTTGGTCTAGAGTCGCAATAGGAAATTCTTCATTTTTTTATGTAATAATCAAAGAAAATTTATGCATTCTCTCCAACGCTTAATAATTTGCTTTTATTTTTGTTCATAAAACAAAAGAATGTAGGTATACGTACATAGATATATTTACAGTTAGTTCCCTAATAGATTAAAGGCCTTCCACACTATCCCACTGAGTATAAACACTTGTCAAAAAAGTGGGAAGTAAATCGTGTATAATAGTGTGGAAACAAAATATGAAATCACATCCCACAAGACTTGACATCCCATCTCACACAATTTGACATGTGTTAATACATGATCATCATCACATCACATCACACATTCTATCCCACTTGGGGGTTTGAGGTTATGGTGAATTAATTTTTTGGATTCAGGTGTGGAAGCAAAATATAAAAATCGTTTTCTTCACACAAATTTGGCAGTCGTAAGTAATTCTATCACACTTTTTTTTTTGACATGTATTAATACTCGATGGGATAGTGTGGAACGGCTATTAATGGTATGAAATTAAAACTCTTGTTATAAATGTTTAAATAAATAACATTTGAATAGAGCTATTTGTGACATCCTGTATATGTACATTATTTATGAAACAAAGACACATTTTTTGGTTTTTGGTCAAAGCGAAGGTGACACGAATAATTTTATTTCAAGTTCCTACTTGCAGTTAAAAGAGGACACAACTATTAAAAATCCAGCAACTACTATCTACTTACATAAATTCCCCTTTATGTTTCTTCCAGAGGCACTATCTTCGTCCCAGAAAATTAAAAATTCTTAACATGTGTAAGATGACGGTGGGCATGGGTTTAAAAAAACACAGGATAAACTTTCGATTGTCAGTAAAAATTCTTATAACAATATAACGTGTACATATGTTAGGCGACATCAACAATTATAATTCTTCAAGACCCCCCCTAACACCGACATGCATTTGAAAGGGCTTTCCGGCGAGAGAGTCTTTGTCGTTCTTCGCTGACGAGGAATCCTCAGCATGTTTACCAAGTAGAAGATTACACTTTAATATGTCTGACGAGGGGGTGTCATCAAGTTTTGGCCTTGAATGCAGGGCACGTCAATGACACATGCAAGGAATAAAATTACGGATGTCAGTTGGATATTTTAGGTATTTTCGATTTCACTTGACTTTTTGGGGCAGAGTATAATTTTTGTGTTCGCCGTGAAAGTGTCATTGACATCAATAATAAAAACCCGTCAGCATGAAATTGTCCATCGCTCAGTTAAGTCTGTATGACCTAGCGTGCGTCATCTGTAATTTGAGCTGAAGCCCAAACGGGTGAACCGATTTGCTTCAAATTCGGTACAGAGCATTTTTATATTAATTTTCTAGAGGAAAAATTCGAATTTTTGATTTAGTTCATTTAGAAAAGGTAGCTGCGATTTGATGTTTTTTTTTGAGAAAAACTTGCATGAAAAACTTGCATGCAACTTGCATGAAAAACTTGCATGCAACTTGCACGAAAAACTTGCATGCATCTTGCATGAAAAACTTGCATGCAACTTGCATGAAAAACTTGCATGAACAACTTGCATGCAACTTGCATGAAAAACTTGCATGTAACTTGCATGAAAAACTTGCATGAAAAATTTGCATGAAAAACTTGCATGCAACTTGCATGAAAAACTTGCATGCAACTTGCATGAAAAACTTGCATGCAACTTGCATGAACAACTTGCATGAAAAACTTGCATGAAAAATTTGCATGAAAAACTTGCATGCAACTTGCATGAAAAACTTGCATGCAACTTGCATGAAAAACTTGCATGCAACTTTCATGAAAAACTTGCATGCAACTTGCATGAAAAACTTGCATGCAACTTGCATGAAAAACTTGCATGCAACTTGCATGAAAAACTTGCATGCAACTTGCACGAAAAACTTGCACAAAAAACTTGCATGAAAAACTTGCATGCAACTTGCACGAAAAACTTGCATGCAACTTGCATGAAAAACTTGCATGCAACTTGCATGAAAAACTTGCATGCAACTTGCATGAAAAACTTGCATGCAACTTGCATGAAAAACTTGCATGCAAAACTTGCATGCAACTTGCATGAAAAACTTGCATGCAACTTGCATGCAACTTGCATGAAAAACTTGCATGCAACTTGCATGAAAAACTTGCATGAAAAACTTGCATGAAAAACTTGCATGCAACTTGCACGAAAAACTTGCATGCAACTTGCATGAAAAACTTGCACAAAAAACTTGCATGCAACTTGCACGAAAAACTTGCATGCAACTTGCATGCAACTTGCATGCAACTTGCATGAAAAACTTGCATGCAACTTGCATGAAAAACTTGCATGCAACTTGCACGAAAAACTTGCATGCAACTTGCATAAAAAACTTGCATGCAACTTGCATGAAAAACTTGCATGAAAAACTTGCATGCAACTTGCACGAAAAACTTGCATGCAACTTGCATGAAAAACTTGCACAAAAAACTTGCATGCAACTTGCATGAAAAACTTGCATGCAACTTGCACGAAAAACTTGCATGCAACTTGCATGAAAAACTTGCATGCAACTTGCATGAAAAACTTGCATGAAAAACTTGCATGCAACTTGCATGAAAAACTTGCATGCAACTTGCACGAAAAACTTGCACAAAAAACTTGCATGAAAAACTTGCATGCAACTTGCACGAAAAACTTGCATGCAACTTGCATGAAAAACTTGCATGCAACTTGCATGAAAAACTTGCATGCAACTTGCATGAAAAACTTGCATGCATCTTGCATGAAAAACTTGCATGAAAAACTTGCATGAAAAACTTGCATGCAACTTGCATGAAAAACTTGCATGCAACTTGCATGCAACTTGCACGAAAAACTTGCATGCAACTTGCATGAAAAACTTGCACAAAAAACTTGCATGCAACTTGCACGAAAAACTTGCATGCAACTTGCATGAAAAACTTGCACAAAAAACTTGCATGCAACTTGCATGAAAAACTTGCATGCAACTTGCACGAAAAACTTGCATGCAACTTGCATGAAAAACTTGCATGCAACTTGCATGAAAAACTTGCATGAAAAACTTGCATGCAACTTGCACGAAAAACTTGCATGCAACTTGCATGAAAAACTTGCATGCAACTTGCACGAAAAACTTGCATGCAACTTGCATGAAAAACTTGCATGCAACATGCATGAAAAACTTGCATGCAACTTGCATGAAAAACTTGTATGCAACTTGCATGAAAAACTTGCATGCAACTTGCATGAAAAACTTGCATGCAGCTTGCACGAAAAACTTGCATGAAAAACTTGCATGAAACATGCATCAAAAACTTGCATGCAACTTGCATGAAAAACTTGCATGCAACTTGCATGAAAAACTTGCATGAAAAACTTGCATGCAACTTGCACGAAAAACTTGCATGCAACTTGCATGAAAAACTTGCACAAAAAACTTGCATGCAACTTGCATGAAAAACTTGCATGCAACTTGCACGAAAAACTTGCATGCAACTTGCATGAAAAACTTCCATGCAACTTGCATGAAAAACTTGCATGAAACTTGCATGAAAAACTTGCATGCAACTTGCATGAAAAACTTGCATGAAAAACTTGCATGCAACTTGCATTAAATACTTGCATGAAAAACTTGCATGCAACTTGCATAAAAAACTTGCATGCAACTTGCATGAAAAGTGCAAGTTTTTCATGCAAGTTGCATGCAAGTTTTTCATGCAAGTTTTTCATGCAAGTTGCATGCAAGTTTTTCATGCAAGTTGCATGCAAGTTTTTCATGCAAGTTTTTCGTGCAAGTTGCATGCAAGTTTTTCATGCAAGTTTTTCATGCAAGTTGCATGCAAGTTTTTCATGCAAGTTTTTCATGCAAGTTTTTCATGCAAGTTTTTCATGCAAGTTGCATGCAAGTTGCATGCAAGTTTTTCATGCAAGTTGCATGCAAGTTTTTCATGCAAGTTGCATGCAAGTTTTTCATGCAAGTTGCATGCAAGTTTTTCGTGCAAGTTGCATGCAAGTTTTTCATGCAAGTTGCATGCAAGTTTTTCATGCAAGTTGCATGCAAGTTTTTCATGCATTATTATAAATATGTATAATCACAGTTTATACATATTTATAATATTATATAAGTTAACAAAAAAAAATTAACCGACCTTTCGCGACGTCCGTGTCGGTGCGTCGATGCTAACCGGCGACACCCACGAAACAGACAACAACAATGCAGGTATGCACTTCAAGTCACAGTCAGGCATTTTTTGGTTGCGCTCAGTCGTGACAGTGTCGCGGGCTTGCGGATGTCGCCTGTTTGATCCGACGCTGCCGGCCGACGCCTCACCGACAGCCTGCGTACGACAAAATAGAGTCAAACAAAGACTATACCAAAAATACATATATGCCAAAATGTGGCGTATACGGCAAAACAAAAAACAAAAAACTAAGGGATGGGTTATTATGTGAATATACGATAAAAAGCATACTGAGTATCTCGGTAACAGTAATTGATAGGCGAAATCTGATCACAGAAGTGGAAAGAGGACCTCCGAAAACATAGTACTGCATACCCACTTTAAAAAAGTGCATTTTGGCGTTTACGACAAAACAATTCTCGGGCGACGAATAGAAGACTCACAGAAGACTTGTCCGCATTCCATTGTGTCATTCTCATTGCAGAGAGAAAAAAAAAAAAAACAAACTCCCGTCAAACTTCAGCCAACATTATTTTTCACATTTGCGGTCGCAGTGTAATATACCTACGCCAACTAAATAAAGCACCTACATTGGTGTACTCGAAACTCGGAGCTAAAAAAAACCTAACAGGTGTGCCCCTCAAGTTGGACCATAATATACAACAACTGGTCATCGTTGAATCGTATATAAACATGTTAATCGCTGCTCCACCCAAAAAGAAGATACACATCATCCACGATGTCTACCTCTACACTCCACATCCAGCCAGCACGAACCGGTGAAACCATCTTCCTCCTCCTTGTTTGTCGTGGTCTTTGGCTCGACGAAACATAACAAACTGGTTACAATAATATCGATGATGATGCCTCTAAAGTTATCATCATCCGATTCAAAAAAACAGAAACAGCAGCATAGCATCAGCATTATAGTAAGCCAGTCTTAGCAGAATAGAAAAATATAATCATGTCACATAAGATTTCCACTGGGAGAGCTTGTGTGCACAAAGCTTCCACCAAGTAATGGCTTATCGTGTCTTGCATAATTGGGCCCCGAGAATCAAGCTTGAGCTCTTTCTTTTAAAATCATTTCTCAAATGCCAATCATTCTGCCCGGTGCGATGTGGAAGTGGGAATGTCTCAAAACCAATAGAAAAATAAATTACTTTTTTGGAGAACTGGCCACTTGCCAATCGATCAATGAGGCTACTTCGTGCGGTGAAGCCAAAGTCTGCGATGGTCATCGATGATGGAGGACAAGGAAATGCGTTTTTATACTTCTTCTGAATTTTCAGTTATTTTTTTTTTTTTTTTTTGGTGAGAAAGTTTTTTTTCGCGAATGACTGCGAAAATTGGCAAATATGTGGCACGAACTGGCTGCATTTTTTGCAACTTTGCCTTTAGGTAGAAATGATGGGTCGCAAGTGAGGTTATCGGCGGCGGCGTCGAGTTGACCAAAATGAAATTGACTCATTCATTGTTAACCAAAGGTAACCGGCTGGGTGGATGTTCAGTGTTCAGTGCTTGTACCGCTATTGATCTCAGACAGGTGGTATAGGGTTTTTTTTTAATGTTTTTTTTTTTTCTTGGAAATGAAAGAGAAATTATGTTTGCTTTCTGCTTTCACAACGAATTATGTTAGCAACACTTATTTCGGGAAAAAAAGACTATAATATGGCGAGAAAACGAGCTTATTCTGTACACCGCGGTATACCAAAATTCTGTACAACCAAAATTTTGTAAAATAATTAAAAAATCTTTAGAACCAAGACTCTGTAAAATAATTAATAAATCTGTATGAACATAAATCTGTATTCCATTATTCTGTAAATCTATTAATTTTTATTCTAAAATTTTAGAATATTTGTATTCCAGAATTCTGTTTATAAAAATTCTGTAAATCCAAAATTTAAAGTAAAAGAAAACTGTATTAATACATAATCTGCAATCAGTTGAAAAACAGAATTTTTAAATTTTCAGAATAGGCGCCTACAGAGTTTTGAATTTACCGAATTTTGAAATATAGAATTTTGGAAAACAGAATTTTTGAAACCGATTCAACTGTTCAACAGAAAATCCATCGAAATTCGTTATTTAAAATTTGTTATGGAGAAGTACTTTTCAGGAGGATCGAATACTCCAAAAATTTATTAATCTTAAGAATTAAATGCTAAGTTCAGCCAGTTATAAATTTTTGTGATTTCAGAGTTTGATTGAATGTACATTTTGTGTCTCTACACTTGCGGTAAAAAAAAAATGGAATCACCACTTAGAGATATGAAAAATTAATCGCAATGACTTCTCTCCAAAGTAGTCACTTTTGACTGGCCTTAAACGTTCAACAACAGCTGAAACAGGTACGAGGCAGAATTGAAAGTAGAAGACGATTTAATGAAGCAGACCTAACCCCGAAACGACCTGTCAAGGGATCGAAATTGATTACAAACTACCGACAAGGTTGACTAAAATTTTCTCTAGTGCACAACGATTGGGAAGTTGTATGATACAGCCAGGTATTTGAATTAAAGGAAAAGTGAGCTGGTTTTTGTGACTGGTTGTGGTCAGGGAGAGGTTTAACTTCGGATCGGATATTCTATGCTAGATGCATTGCCAAAATTTTGGTACTAATGCATGATAACGCTCGATGCAACCCTACGCGGGGAACAGTCGAATTCCTTAGGGAAGTTGGTATATTGTCACGATGGACTGGCTGGCGCTAAGCCCAGACTTTAAGCCCTATCGAGCATTTGTGAGACGAGATTAAACAAAGCGTTAGAGCCAGAAATCTAGATCCTGAGACCATTCAAAATTGAAAGCAGCACTGGTAGACGAATGGGAAAGAATACCGCAAGTGACAGTCAAAAAATCCATCCAGGTCAATGAAAAATCGACTATAAGCTGTAATTAGAGATTGGTCGGGGTACAAGATACGGAAACAATAAATTTCTCTTAATTTTGTCGTAAAATTTTAGGGGCTTATTGCCAGAATCTATTCGAAAAAAGTCTATATTCGAAAAAAGTCTATATTCGAAAAAAGTCGATCAAAATTCTTGATGTAACAGAAATTTCTTTCAAATAGAAAAAAATATAAAAAATATTCAGTACTATGTACATATGTAAAAAGTCAAATAGAAAAATATTAACGCATAGAATTTTGAAAAAACAATAGAAGACTTTAAATCTATTTCATTCGCAATAAGCCCATTAATTTTGGAGCTGTTTTAATTTCACTTAATTTTTTCTCACATGCCTCAATTATGGCGATTAGCTCTTGAAATCCCGAAGTGTTTGTTATGTTTTTAATCTCGCTTTAAAGCTTATGGTTCCAGCGTTATAACGATACTGTAAACATTCATGCATGTCAATTACATTAAGAGCAATTGCTGATTATATACGTAAAGCAAGAAAGAGATTCCATTTTTTTGCTCGCAAGTGTATTTTAATTATCGCTCAGAAAAAAATTAGAATAGTGAATTTAAAAAAAAATATTCAATTTGTTAGAAAAGATTTTCATCATGCTAATTTTTCTTTAGCTATTGCCTATGGCTTTGCTTGAAATTTCTGCATGCACTCACGCACTCGGCATACTTTTCCATTGGCCCGTTCATTTTTCGTTAGCATATTTCAATTATGCATTCAGTTTTAGAAGGCAGTTTTAGCAATTCAAAATTCTTATGAGTTCTGTCAGGTTTCTACTCCTCTTATTAAATAAAATCTCCAGTTATCTCTACAAAGGTAAGCATTTTTTTTTTCAATCACAGTAAATTTAGATTCACGGCATTGATCGGTGCCAGCGCCAGAGTGCAGATTTAAATTCAAACCGAACAAGAATAAAGCAATAATAAATATTCAAATATCCAATTGGGTGGCGATGGTACTAAACCCTCGCAAAAAGAATGATGCGGTAAAAGAAAGACCACAAAACGCGCCTTAACTTTTATGCTAATTTAAAAAAAGATTTTTGTTTTTTTTATTATTTCAGACCAAATATTATGTATGTACATAATAAACTATTTTAAAAAAGTCCAAATGGAATACCTATGTTATATTTATTCAAAATTGAAATGGATTGGCATATTTAATTTATGGCACATTTATTTAATAAGTTCTCATTTTTGGGAACTCATAGAGCTTTCTGTAGTCTCGGAAATATTTTAGCAGCATACCTTTGGCAAAATTAATCAGTTTTCTTGTATGAATTACTGAAAAACAAAATTTTAGATGTAGTTTTTAGATTCACTTTTGACGAGCTAAATTTGTGTGATCTTATTTCTTGACGAAAATAGTAAAGAAGTACAAAATATAGACTGTACAACTTTTTGTGAAAATTTGTACAAATTTCAAAATCTATCAGTTCTCATGTTTGAGATTTCAAAAATTGTCAAAAATTGATAAAGAATTTTTTTTTCAAGTTTCAGAAACCAACCATTTAAATGACAAATAAATAATCATCTGTCAATATTGTATGACCTATTAAACAATTTCAGGAAAATGAGATCTTAGAACATTCCAGCAATTTAAGTTACGCGAACAGAATTCCTGTGCAAAAATTCTCAATTTTTCTGCCAAAATAATAAGGCAAAAAAATTTTGGATTTGCTTGCTCATTGTTTGACGGAGCGAAATCTCAGGGATCCCTTTCTGAAAATTGGTCTGGCAAATGTACCAAATCAATAAACTTTTAAATTGAAAAATTCCCTGTATACTTAGTTGACAGATTATAAACCAAAATGTCTGATACTAGACTTGTTCAACTCGAGTGAAATTCAATTTGTACAGCCGCACAACACATGTACATTGAAACACTTAAAATTATAAATAAGAAAAATAGTAAAAAAAAAATATAAAATTCAGTCAATAAACATCTTCAGTGGCTTTGGTAACACTGACAAAAGATTGACTGGTTTGTTTCTTCAATAAAGGAAGATAGTAAAAACCGTTTCCGATTTGAATATTGCAGACACGAACCATTTTGAATATCAAACACCATTTACGATATTAGATTCATATCGTAAGAAAAAAGTATAAAAACGAAGAAGAATGATATCGTTCGCTTAAATAAACTTAACTTAACTTTATTCATACAAGCATATCTTTTTCATTCGTAGCTAAATTTTTGCATTTTTTTGAACTGGCAATTTGGAAAAAAATACAGGTTTTTTGTATAAAACAATAAAAAAAATGCAACAATAAAATAACTCCCCAAAATAGACAACAGAATGATACAAATTTAGAAATTTATCGATCATAGTATGCGACAAAAACTTATTCCACTTTTTTTTTTTTTAAGTTTGTTATAAGAAATTTGTTTAAATATCACTTTATAAAACGTTAGGGGATTATTGTGAATGAAATAAAATCTAGTCGATTAGAACTTAAAGTCTACTATTCTTATTTCAAACTTCTATCCGTTGATATTTTTCTATATGACTTTTAATATTTTTATTGATTATTATCAAGAATTTTGATCGACTTTTGTCGAATAGACTTTTTCCGAATTATTCCATTCAACGAAGGAAAAAATATGCCTTTACCTGGAAATAAATCCAACTGTTTTGAAACTTATGATGAAGTGTATAAAAGTCCCGTGAATCCAGAACGATCTCTAGCGGCAAGAAAGTGTGTAGTCTTTTTCGGTTTCTCGTGTTTAACTTAGAAATAGTTTGTCCTTTCAAAAAATAATCTGAGACGAAAAACTAGCTAATGAAATTCTTTACAAAATTGATTATGAGCAAATTTTCCATATCTGTCATATTCAGGTTCTACGTTAAACACGAAAAACCGAAAAAGACAACATTTTACACTTTCCTGCCGCTAGAGCTCGCCTCGGATTCATGGGAACTTTTGTACACTTCATCATTAGATAGGCCTCTTTTAGTTAGTGTGCTAAGTTTTTTCCAGGTGAAACCTTTATTTACTGGACGCAATAAGCCTCTTAGTTTACATTTTGGAAAACTTCAAAGCATAGAGTTGATCTAAAAAATCAGTTGATGGGAGGCCGGTATTTTACAAATATTTATTTATATTCTTTACTATCGACTCATTTTCAAACAAATTAACCAAATATGAAAATAAGTACCTATATTGGTTAAAAACATTATCTTAACGTAGCCTCGAAGTCGTAACTAGTGTTGCCACACAACAAAAAATTATCGTCCCACATTTTCTAAAAAAAAAAAAAAAACAACTATTTTCGTGCCATAAAGTCTTCAACATTGTTGAAAAAAAACATATTTTAAGTCTACGTTATTAAGGAGTGTACTTTCATACAACAACACAAAAATGAAAAGAAATAATTTGCTTTTTCGTGTATTCCAAACAAAATAGGAGTGTCTACCAATTTGCACGGAATTTGGGCCAATTCTCATAAAAATTCGCTATAGCTATATTAAATAATGGAATTGAAAAATGGTTGCCATGTTGAACTTTCATACAACCAAGAAATTAGCGTGTCCAAAAAAGTACGATCCTGTCACTTTGGCTACGCTGGTCTGGTCGATTTTGATTTACTGGATTTAACGACACTATTTTTTATATTTTTAGTAAAGTCAAAATAACGGCCAAATGTTTTTTTTTTTTGCGCTTAATGATTGTCTTACTTTTCTCAAAAATAGCTGCACTGAAGTTTTTAGAAAAAAATCAGTAAATTAGAATATATGGTACTTGTTTTACCAATTTTTTTGATTTTGGCATTTTTCGAAAATGGTTCAACAAATTTTTGTTTATACAAAAAATCTTTTGAAAAAGTTAACTTATTTATTTTTTTTCTAAGTTTCATTTTTTTTCTTGAAAAATCATTATTTAGAAAGTTCATTCGGCTAAAACATTTTTTTTTTCGAAATTAAGTTTTTAAATCCCTCACTAATAAATCCTTAAAATCGGAATGAACCAATATTTTTTCTAAAAATGTTTAAAACATTTTATACATTTTATACATTTAAAAAAAAACATTTTCTATTCTTATAAATGAAGATTTGTTAAAGAAAGAGGGTAAAGTTTCAGAAGTTTTTAATCAATTTATTTCGAATTGTGTTATTTTGTCAGTTTACACTGCAAGTTCCATGCATGTTCAAATGGATGCTCTGTTGTTGATTCTTGTGTGCTCACATAATACTACATTACCAAAACGGAGGTAAATGCCATAAACTAAAGGCTTCTATAACTAAAGTGTAAAAGAATGCTAGCCACTAACGAAGCCAAACGAATGAGTGAATAATTCATACGTGCAGATTCCACAAAATTGCGAGACCAATTGTTCGGTTTATGATTTTAAAATTACTTAATCCATTGCAGTTCCTATACGAGTATGTATGTATTGTGAAATGTTATTTATGTCAAGCTGTCAAGTATTTCAAAGGTTTTCATAACTCAAATAAATTTTTGTTTTATTTGATTTTGTAATTTAAAAAAAAAAAACTTATGGTAGTTTGTTGGTTTTTCTTCTTCCAACTTTAAGCTTCCTTATAAATCCTCATTTTTATTTCCCAACGTGACGAGAAAAAAATATTAAAAATCTCCAACTAGCCAATCAAAAAAGATTCAGCACAACTTAAATTGCTAAATAACTATTATTATTATTTATTTTTCCTGTACCTATCTATTTGGGCCAAAATAAAATGCTTCCAACTATCATTTGCACATAAAGCAGGAGCAACTTCTGAAGGAGTGTTGCAATAACAACGATTTCCCCCATGAAAATTATTAAATTACTCATAGCTCAACGACCAGATCTCTTCAATTTTACACACATAAATTATCTTTTTTAAAACTCTTAGGAGTATGATATCTGCAATTAGATATTCGAATGGGTGAATTACCCCGAAAAACCTGCTCTATCGATATGTATTTAAGAAAATATCTTCATTCACAATATTTCCATTGATCTATGATGTAGAAGATATTAATTGAATTATGAAGTTTTCCTCCACCAAAGAATTTGCAGAAACCAAACCACCACCACTTCACTACTAGCATTAGGGACCAGCAGCACTATCAACTTCTAGTAGTAGCATCAGAAGAAAAGAAGCCATCAGCTTCTCTTGTTTGTTGTGGAAATCTGTAACGTACGAATCGTGGACCATTGTTGGTCTTTCCTTGGAACGTATCAACGTCGTCGTCGTCGTCGTCGCATCAGCCGTCGTAGATTTTTCTTTTAGTTTTGTTTTTATTTATTATTATTATTTTCCTTTGCTAAGTTCTGCATCGCGTCGTGTCGCCGCCCCGCCGCCGCCGCCCGTTCGTTGGTCGTCGTCTAGGTTTTTCTCGATGTCGATCTTGAAATTCGGAGAAAAAGTTGATTTATCTTTTTTTTTTGTTCACAAAGCTGCAACGTGAATTTCTGGAAAAACTAGTGAAGTGGCAGTGGCACAGTTTTTAAGTGAATTTTAAATAAATTTATTTTGAACAAAAAAGAGCATTAAAGGTCTCTTAGATTTAATTTAAGGTCACATAATTCAAGGTGAGTAGAAAAATGCAATGCTAATTCACATAAACTTTGTTGGTTTTTGACAAAATAAATTTCAACTTAAATAAGTTGATCTTAAGGTGAAAAAATATATTTTGATATAAAATGAGAAAATAAGAAAAAAATTTATTTAAAATATAATTCAGATTGAGAGAAAGCTTGAGTGGGAAAATAATGTACAAACTTACTATTTTATTGCTTGTGATTAGAGAGCTGGTCGATAAATTCTAATTGACAAAATAATTAGCTTAAAATGACAGAAAACTAGATGCCTCGAACTTGTTAGTGAATTAAACAATTAATTTACGTTAAACTGAGGTGAAAATTTAAATTCCAATATGTTCGAAGATTTGATTTCGCTGGCAGATTTTTATTTAAAGTTAGTTTAGGCAAACATAATATGTTAATATAAGCGAAAATTTTTCAAGTGAAGAAGATTAAATTTTTTTATTGCTTCAATTTAATCCAAGCACTAAGTAGGTATAGAATTCAAAATAATAAATAATAAATAAAAATGATAAAAACAAATATAGTAATGTTGGCGTAAGTTTTTCTCAAAATCTATTTGCTTTTTCGAATAAAACGTATTAAACCTAACGCGCTACACTTAAGGCCAACGTTTTAAGTTTAGGGTTGGGTTCAGAATCCCGAAGTCCCTAATCCCGAAAACCCAAAATCCAGAAATCCTAAAATCCAAAAAACCCAAAGTCCCAAAAAACCAAGATCCTGAAAGCCCAAATCCCGAAAAACCAAAATCCCGAAAACCCAAAATCCCGTAATCGAAATCCCGAAAAATTATATAATATGAAAAAAATTTTTTTTTCATTTTGTATAATTTTTTGGGATTTCGACTTCGGAATTTCGGGACTATAAAATGTCCTTTTTCATAACCACTTGTTATTGTGGTTTTCATGATTTTCATTATGTATAATTTTTCACGATTTTTATTTTGGAACATACTTAAATAAATAAGAAAATATTTCAAAATGAAGGAAAAAAAAAAGAAATGAAAAATCTTCTAGCCTAGGAACGTATTTCGGGATTTTTGGTTTTCGGGATTGTGGAATTTTGGGATCTCTGGATTTTGGGTTTACAGGATTTTTGGTTTTAGAGATTCTGGGTTTTCTAGATTTTAGCTTTTCTGGATTTCGGGATTCCGTCCGTCTCCCTTCAGTTTATTTTACCGCCAGCATAAAGCCAAAAACTGAAGAGTTGCATTTAAGCTAAAATTTATTCCAAAATTTATTTAAAAAAAAATAATAATTTTCAAGACATTTGCCAAAAATTCAATGTCACCCCTTTCACCCCCACCCAAAAGAAAAAAATGTAGTTCTGGTCCATATTTAGGGAGTTGGTTTGCCGTTTTTGTTTCTAATTTCTAATTTTTCTGAATCTATCAAGGTAAGAACAGCAAAAAGAAAACCCTGCCCAACAGCAAACTTCGACTACATCAGAGAGTCGAGTGAGCCATTTTCCGTTGTGATATTCTTATCGAAAAGAGTGTTCTAATTTCTAATACTCGGGGAAAGAAAAAGATATAATTCCAACGAATGGCAAATCTAGGATTTGGTGATGGGTAGGGGAAAAGGGGCGGGGGGGGGGAGGTTCAACTGCAATTAACGATAAATATTGATTTACAGGAAACCAATGTAAAAATCTCTGGTTTCAAGGGGTCCAGAACCCCTCTCCCGACTATGTAAGGAATGACATAAATATATGGTATAATTTTAAGATTTCACTGATATTCTTTACTTCTTACTTCTCAATCTTCAAAAACTGAATCTTAAGTAAAAACTTTTTTTTTTCATTTTTGGAATGCTTTAATATATCTTCAGTTAAAAATTGCAAAAACAATTATATGTGCAAACACAAAAAAAAAAAAAAAACAATTATCGTCTTAAGTCTCTCGGCCCTTAAGTTATAAAATATGTGTCACTTTATTATTTTAACGCCCAAATCTCATATGACCATAATCATCAAACTGGTCCTCTCCGCCACGCTTTCCAAATCTCATATGCCCATAATCATCAAATCGTTTCGTTCGCTCGTTATCACTCTCGTTATCAATCAGTAGATCCAATTCAATAGGTATCTTCGAACGGGATATCTGCATCATCCTTGGACCAAAACCATAAATCGATCGCAGATTTCTGTGTGATCCCAACGATCTGATATTTCCAGCTCCACTACCATCACGGGTATCAAGCTTCTGTGAGCTATCAATGTATTTATCGCTACTAGCCGATTGTCCTGGCACAATTAGAATATAACACGAAAGTAAAAATGTGCACAGGAACAATGGTGTTGAGCAAGGTGACATTTTGCGAGATGACTTTTGTACTATATAGTCTTGTACTAAGGAAAACTCGCCTTGAACTGTGCTCTGGAAGTTTATTACCTGTTGGTTTTATAGGTACCAAAAGGATCGGAGTTGTTTTTGCATTCAAGAAGCATTCTTTTTTATTCTGTTTCATCAGCATGAATTCAATAATATTTTGCAAAAAAATAAAAAACTGACAGCGCGCTTATGACAGTAATTGATGGTTGAAAAGTTAAGTTAATTATAAAAAGAACTCTGCGAGGGTGGATTTAAGAATACAAAATTCTATTGGTTGAGTTGGCGAAGATAAGTGGTGTTAACGTGTCAATCAAATTTCTTTGAAAAATAACAATAAAATAAAATAAAAAGGAGAGCGATAGAAAAATATTTTGAAATTTAAAGGTAAATTGTCACAACAAATAAACAATATTTCTTTAAATCAATTGATGAGTTTTTCCAACAAAGATTTACATAATATCTGGTAGATGAACAAATATGTATGAAACGAAAAACACACTGCAGAATCAATGACAAATTGGAAATTATTATTTAAAAAAAAAGGACTAAAAATAGCCATATATAAAAATGGAAATAGTATGGGTTAATTCTCCTCCTATTTAGCTAACTGTCAAATGAAATCCTAAGACGTCATTAACAAAAAAGAAGCATCTTCCGGTTTTTGTATAGGTGTATATGTGTAGGTAAGTCGAAAAAATTATAATTAAAGATTGATATTTGACAATAAAGAGCTACTGATTGGCGGCTTTTATGATTTTTGTTTAATATATTATTTTTTTTCAAACTTATAACACAAATTTTGGAATAACTTTAAATTTTTAAAATTTATAATATGATTTAATTTGTATTAATGATTAAGATTTATGAATTAGATAAAACTTTTGCTGCTTTCGCCTAATAAATTCATCAACTTAATAGTGTTTTGTTATGCATAGCAAAAAGCGATAAATGCACAGATTAAATTGATTAAATGAAATTTTTATGATCTATTTAATCAAAGGGCAAAATACTTAGTCAAGATAAAGTAGATAGTCGCTCGATTTGAAATAATGATGATAAGATGATAATTTAATTTGAAATGCTGTGAAATTATATGATTTTTTGTTTGTAAAATTTATTATTAAACCGAAAGAGAGAAGATTAAATTATTTCATAATATTCGAAATTTTTTACAAAGGTAAGTGAGCTGTAAAGAGAGTAATACTTTATTTTAGGGTGAGAGTGGATGAGCATAGAGCTAATAATGTAAGAATTTGTTGCATTTGAAGTTCTTTTTGTATATGAATTTATAGTTAAAATATTGTAATGGAAAACATTTTTAATCTAAGTATCACAACCAAAGCCAGGAAACAGGTTGGCATTTTCAGTAAGAGGACGAAAACTCTTTTCTTATATTTCATTTATATAAAATCTCTTTGAATGTTTCACCCAAAAATTAAATAAAAGGAAATAATATCCCAATTGTTAGGCAACAAAAATTACCATAAATCAAGCTGTTTTAATTGCCCTAAAAAGTGTTTATTTTTTTTAAGAGCATTGAATATTAAAAAAAAAAGTGGCACTTAATTACGCAAAAATTTAAAAAAATTTACTTGAAAATAATTTGACTTTGTAATTTAATTTTTCAAAAATTATTCACTTAACTTAATTGAAACATAAAATAAAATAATGGACCTTCAGAAAAGCTATCAAACATCAATGAATTATTTTTTTTTTCTAATTTAAGCCAACTTTTCAGGAATTGACCTCACATTAGCCCCATATAATTTTTTTTCTTAGAATTATCCCAGGAATCATCCCCTAAAATAAAGTGCACAAAATCGGTGATATTCTGTAAATACGGAAGGTACCGTTTTATAAGTAAATGATTTTTTTATGGGTGCTTTAAGTTTAAACTAGTTTTATGCATGTAACTATAAGAGCAAAAATTGAAAAATTATTAAAAATCAGCATAATTCGAAATAAATTTATTAAAAAATTCTTCTTAAATTGTTTTGAGAGCTTAAAAGAGTACACCATCTGATTTTTTTTAACTAATCTAAGTTTTGGAGAAAAAAAAATTTTAAATCATAGAAGCAGGTTTTTTTGAAATTAATTTTTTATAAATAAAATTTTGTAAAAATTTTTAAGAAAAAAAATTAGCACACAATTTTTTGGTATTTATTTATGTTGAATTAAAAATTAAATTTCGAAAAAAACTATGTAACCGCTTTTGAATTATCGAATTTTCAAAAAAAAATTGTTTTTTTTAAATTTTGATATGCAGTATGATTTCAATTTTTGAGAATCTTTTGTATAAAAAATTTAATTTAAATCGGTTACACACAGAATGAGACAGTTCAAAATAAAGAAAATGGTTCTATGAGAAGAGGTACTCTTAATACTGGCTAACTGTAAATTTTGCTTTTAGCAGATCGTAGACCATACTAATATTAGTATTTAGAACAATTTAAATCAAAATCGTAGGAGTCGTTTTCGAGAAACTTTATATTTTCTGCAATGGTTTTTTAACAGTTATATAGAAGGTTCCGTTAATTTTGACTATAAGAAAAATGTTTGCCCAAATTTTGTAGATAATGTTAAAAAACCGCTTGTTACCAAGTTTCATGAAAATCAACCAGGTGGTTTTCGAAATATTTGGTTTTCAAAAAAAAAAAAATTGAAACTTTTTTAAAAATCCAAGACAAAATTTTTTTGAAAATTTTGGTATACAATGCTATTTAAATTTTTCAGAAGGTTCCCTATAAAAAAAAATAATCAAAATCAGTCTCTTCGAAAACAAAAAATGGTTCTATCAGGGGTACCATTTAAAACCACTTTTTGGAAATTTAATTTTCACAAAAAGGTAGCATATACATAGTAAAATTTATTGATTTTTTTAAAGAAAAATCTGTCGAGACATTTTTGAGAAAAATAAGATTTTCTTAAAATGCTAAAAAAAAAACAAATATACGGCAGGTATCGTTATTTTTGGTCCTAAAAAGAAAATGAAAAAAACTTGTCGGGGGAATGTTCCAAAAACACTTTATACCAAGTTTAATTAAAATCGGTCCATATGGGTGTAGGCTGTAGGCGAGTCCACAGACAGACAGACGGACGGAATTGCGAGACCCAATTTTTTCGTCTTCGATCATCGTAATGTCAGGTTTGATCAAAAATCTCGAAACAACAAAGCTTTCAGTGTGAACTATTTGCAAGTAAGACTATTTTTGACTATCGATCGCGGCGCTTTCCAAATCCATTTCGAATTAATTTGCTGCGCGCCATATTCAAGAGCAAAGCAACTATTCACATTGCGTAATGACACGTCCTTTCTATCTTACGATGATCGTAAGTTGCCTACTAACTAACTCTCCTAAAATACCTGAAAATTTCATCAAATTCGTTTGAGTGGCTCGTCAACTTATAACCCCCATCAAATAACGAAACCCGGCGAGTGTTTTTTTTTTTAACGGAGTGGCAAAGTAAAAATTTAAAAACATCACCTCAAATCTCAAAATCTGTAAGCAATATGCCAATTTTCAAAACTTCTCCTTTCCAGGCAACATCTTTTTTAGCATAAATGTTTTACAACCTTGATTTTTTTTATAATTCTGCCAGTCGCCTAAAAAGTTTTTGCAGAAAAATCAAGCTAAATGTCAAGTTTATAAAACAGCAATTAAAAAAGATATACAAAAATGTATAGGTATAAGCTATATACATATACCTACTATAAATTCAGAATTTCTGCATTAAAAAATTTTACGATCTAACGCTCTGATTTTATGGAAATTTTATAGAAAAAATTAAAAAAATTAGAGCAACTTAAAAATTTTAAACATGTTGTTGCGACAATTTGGCCGCAACTGAAGACTTTTTGTTCAACAAGCACGATATCAAACGAGTTGGTTTAAATGTGCTAGTTACAAAACCTTTATTAAGAAAAGTAAATTAAATTCTATAATTTTGATACAATATGTAAACTTACTTAGTCTTTTCTTGTATAAATTCAATTACAGGTTAAGCTTTAAATGTATAAATTACTTAATTTATAAAAATGGCGAGTAAAGTAACCTCGTGGTTAGAAGGTTAGAATTCAAAAGAAAGATCGAGAATATAAATTTGACATTTGTGTTGGTTTCTCGATAGCAGCTCCGCTCAACAGTCAATTCGCGAAACTACTTTTTAGGCTGCGTGAGCATGATTGTTAACACTCCCCCTTGGTAGTTCCGCCTGTGGACTGGTGTTTTCTGGAGCTTTGACATCAAGGACTGCCAATTTTACTGCAGGTCTTTCGTAGACTCCATTCTGAGTTTGTATGACGGCACTTCTTACTTGATCATCATTCGATAACTTTACTTTAACTATTCGCCCCTTAGGCCAACAGTTTCTAGGGTTATTTGGATCGACGACCAGGGCTACGTCGCCAACTTCCAGGGGTTTTGCGGGTGTGAACCATTTAGAGCGTCTGGTAAGCGTTGGCAGGTATTCAGCTACCCAGCGCTTCCAGAAGCGATCCGCAAACTGCTGTGAGATAAGCCAATTTTTGCGATGCACTATGATGTCGTCGTTGAACTCCACTAACGGTTTTGAACCACAGGCCGAACCCAATAGAAAGTGGTTAGGCGTAAGAGCTTCCGGGTTTTTAGCATCTATTGGAATGTACGTTAGAGGCCTTGAGTTAAGAATATTTTCGATTTCGATGAGCATGCTTCGAAGTAATTCATCGTTTGGATTTCTCGTTGGGACAATAGCGTAGAGAACGTTTTTTATAGATCGTACTAGACGCTCCCAGCTACCGCCCATATGTGGTGAACCCGGTGGTATGAATTTCCATTGGGTGACGGTTGTAGTGAAGGTTTCCACTAATCTCTCTCTCTGGATAGCAGCTGCTGCTTCGCGTAGCTCCCGTTCCGCACCGTGAAAATTTGTGCCGTTGTCACTGTGGAACTCGATGGGTGTACCTCTTCTGGCTATAAAGTTTCTGATGCAGAGGATACATGAGTCCGTCGTCAAAGAATGAGCAACCTCAATATGAACCGCTCTTATTGTCAGGCAGGTCAAAAGAACGCCCCAGCGCTTTTCTGTTCTTCGGCCTATACTGACTGTCATTGGGCCAAAGTAGTCGACCCCGACGTATGAAAATGGTCGACAGAATGAAGCTAGCCGCGCGGGGGGTAGTGGTGCCATCATTGGTGGACTTGGTTGAGCTTTGTTGTTTTTGCACTGTTGACAGGACCTTTTGACGGATTTAAGAGCAGACCTCATATGAGAAATGTAGAATCTTTCGCGTAGAGTGTTCACCACTGTCTCATCATTCTGGTGTTTATATCGGCAATGAGCATCATTTATAATGAGGGATGTGATTTTATGCCATCTTGGAAGGATGATGGGTTGCCTGACGTCTGCACTGACACCTTCTGCTAAACTAATTCTCCCGTTGGCTCGAAGAATACGATTTTCATCCAAAAATGGGTTCAGATTAAGAATGGGACTGCTCTTCTGGATACAACGGTTCATTGCCAAGTCAGCAAACTCTTCAGCGTAATGGTGTATTTGTGCTTCTCTTATTAGGTTGTTTTCTGCTGTCCGTAGCTCGTTCCGTGAGAGTGAACCGCTCACCTTGGGTAACTTTATCCTCTTAGTGCTCGTATTATGAATGAATCGATGGACGTACGCCGTGCTCCTTAACAGCTTTTTCCAGGTAGATATTTCTTTGAATCGGTACATGCTCTCCTGATTGATGGGAAGGTGAATGCCAACAAAATCCGTCTTCAGCTCTTCGATTGTAGAATGCGTGAATATTTCTTTCGGCCATTTGTCCGGTGACAGCTTCAAAAATTTTGGTCCATTGAACCATTTGCTAGTCGGCTTGAGATCTGGTGGCCTTTGCCATTTGGTGGCTTCGTCAGCTATATTTGTATTAGTTGGAGTCCATCTCCACTCACCAATGTCGCTGAGGTCCAAAATTTCGCTCACTCGGAATGCGACGAATTGACGATACCTCCGATGATCAGACCGAAGCCAGGACAAGACAGTTTTAGAGTCCGACCAGAAAACTCGGCGGCTGAAGCGAATTCCGTGTGATGCAGCGATACATTTTGCTAATCGTGCGCCAAGGAGGGCTGCTTGCAACTCGAGGCGAGGAATCGATAGTGACTTGAGAGGTGCTACTCGTGTTTTCGCACCTATTAGGCTAGTTTCAGTAACCTCGCTGTCGGAATTTCTAACATAAGCTACGGCAGCGTACCCATTTTCGCTTGCGTCGACAAAGATATGTAGCTGCACATCAGAACCCCATGACAATGTTACGTAGCACCTAGGAATTTTGACATTCTCCACTTCAGAGAGGTGCTTAGTCCACTTGATCCATTTGTCATATTCGGCGTCTCTGATTTTGTCGTCCCACTCGATTTTGGACCGCCAGATTTCTTGAAGAAGAATTTTGATGTACATCAGGAAGCACGCTATCAGCCCCAGTGGATCAAATATAGTCATCATGACTTTAAGGACTTCTCTTTTCGTAGGACGTCGTGATCCAAGCAGAACCTCCTTCTGAGCCGGATTGGAAGTAAGCTTGAAAGTAATGCAGTCTTGAGATGTGCACCACCACATGCCGAGCACCTTTTCCGTCCCTATTTCGGGGTTGGAATTCATACTGACCTGCTCTGTTGGTTCCGCTCCGAGCGCCTTTAAAACATTAGGTGAATTAGATACCCAGTTTCTGATATAAAAACCGCCGTGTTTATGTATGTGACGGATTTCTTGAGCTAATTTGACTGCTTCTTCTTCCGTTGGCACACTGTCCATCAAGTCGTCGACATAGTGGTTTTCTTTTATCGATAGCACCGCTCTTGGATATTCGGTGGCAAACTGTTCCGCATTACTATTTTTAACATAATGTGCAGTGCACGGGGAACAGGTCGCCCCAAAGGTCATCACCATCATAATGTAAGTATCCGGTTTTCCATCATCGTTGTGGCCCCACAAGAATCGCTGGTAATGTTGATCTTCTTTTCGGATTTTAATTTGATGGAACATTTCCTTGATGTCCCCACATATAGCAATTTTGTGTTGTCTAAACTTATAGATAACTGAAATTAGAGGCGTCAGTTGGTCGGGACCTTTGAGAAGCACTGAGTTTAGTGAAGTTCCTCGAACCGCCGCTGCGGCATCCCACACAATTCTAATTTTGCCAGGTTTGTTAGCGTTCTCCACAGGGAAAATTGGTAAGTACCATGATCGGCTTTGATTTTGTGATATTTCTTGAGGTGTTACCTTTCGAGCATATCCCTTCACCACATACTCTTCGATTTTATCGTTTAGAATTTTGGCTAAGTCTGGCGAACGTTCCATCCGTTTGTGAAGGCACTCTAGTCTTCGTTTGGCCATGGGGTAACTAGCTGGTAGCTGCACGTTATCAAATCTCCAAAGGAGTGTGGTTTCGTATCTGCCCTCTTTCTGAATTGTGTGATTCTTGAGCAACTCCAAGGCTCTGGTATCTTCCTTCGAGATCATAATGTTGTGTGACTCTGAAGTTCCAAAGTTGTCATCACAGATGAAGTCTTTTACTAATTTGCGAAGGTCTAAATCGTTGCAGTCACAGGTGTGAAAATTGTGAGCTTTCATATCTTTTTTCTCTTCATTGAAGCTATTCCCATGAACCACCCATCCTAGGCGGGTTTTAGTTGCGATGGGCTCGTTCCAACCTCCCTCTTTCGATTTCAGTGGATGTCCTAATTGAGCATTGTTTACGCCAATAAGTATTCTAGGAACGGCCCTGTTAAAAGACTCAAATGAAATACCCTTTAGGTGTTCGAATTTAGTTTGAAGTTCGTCATGATTGAGGGTTTGAGCGGGCAAGGCTAGCTTTTGCACAGTGTGAACATTAGTGAGTTGGAATTTCTCTGCATTCTCTCTGGTGCCCGATATTTGAAGGTTTATCAGTTCCGACTGACTTTCCAATCGTGACGTGTTCCCAGTCCACTTTAGACATAACGGTCGTTGCTCTCCTCGCACGTTAAGCTGCCTTGAGATTACTTCATCCAACAGTGTTACGGACGACCCATCGTCCAGGAGCGCATACGTTTTAATTTTAATTCCTTTTCCATACAGGAATACCGGAACAATTCGGAAAAGGACTGGATCGGTTTTGCAGTCCAGAGAAGAGTGGATTCCAACCGTGCCTGCATTGTGAGAAGACGATTCGGTTTGTGCTTCATCGTTATGTAGTAACGGGTGATGTTTTAAAATGCAGTTGTTTTTTCCGCATAAAGCCTCTGACTTGCATCTGTGTTTCAAGTGCCCTTTAAGACACCTGCGGCATAACTGATGCTTCCTTACTTCTGCCCATCGAGCGGTGCGACTGAGCTGCGTAAACTTCTTACAAACCGCTACTGTAGCACAATTGCAACCACAAATACAGCACACCTTTTCCGATTTAGAAATTTGTTGTTCACTGTCTTTGTAATGAGCATTGACGGTCCCTTTACTTTTCCAACTTTTGTTTCTAAGTTTCTTTTCCTCAGCAGATGAAGAGGGAGCTGCAACAAGAACTCCATTGGCAGCTTCAGCCATCGCGTACATCCAGTTACTGAAATCTGCAAGCGTACATGTTGGTAACGATTGCTTATGGATTGCCCAATTTAGGCGCAAAGTTGGAGGAAGCTTGTCGACAAGTTCTTGTAGTAGCATAGGATAGTTGAGATTATTAAATACACCAGAAACTTCAAATGTTGCACAAAGGTTTTGCACTGCTATGGCAAAGGTCACAATCGTCTCAAGCCTTTCTGCCTTTGGAGAGGGTGTGGCACTGATTGTTCGTATCAGAGTATTAATTATGAGCTCCGGTCTGCCATACAACATTCTCAAGGTTTCTATTACGCGCCGCACACAATTTGGTTGTATAATTAGACTTTTCACCGCCTCCAATGCATCACCCTTCAAAGCTCGATGCAATCTCAAAAGGTTCTCCTCGTTGCTAAAACCACCTAGTTCTGTGCTTCGATTAAAGCTGGCGATAAAAAGTGGCCATTCCGAGGGGTTTCCATCGAAAGTTGGCAAATCACGGATTAAATGGCGCGCTGCTAAATGGCTTTTCGTTAAAAAATCATTTGAGCGCGTATGCTGATCCATGTTGTAAGAGGGAACGTGTTGATGAGTCTGAAAGCTGGGCTGTTGTTGAGTTGCATTTGCTTGTGACGGCAACGAGAAATTGACTGTAGGCGGAATCTCACTACACAATGGCACAAATGGTGGCGGCTGTTGATATTTTGTTGGGTTTGGTGTCGTAAAGCAGCTCTGCGAAGTATTAAAATGATGTGCAGGTGGTAATAGAGTTGAAGAAATTGGTCCTCTTGCACCAATGCTCCGCGTTGTGTTGATGTGTTGAGAAGTGACTGGCCTGAAGCTAGGTGGATGATTTTCAACCATCGTGGTTGAGTGTAAGTTGTCCTTCTTGGGTAATCCAGCAATCCAATCATTGACGTTTTCATTCGATGCTTTTAAATTTTTCAGCTCTAGATCGGCTTCATCATCTTCCTCAGAGGAATCAACAGCTTGACTCATGATCAGGTACTTTTTGTTTAAATATTCTGCTTCCCTCTCTTTTCTCAGCCTGAGATCCTCTTTGTCCAGATTTTCCTTTAGTCGTCTTTCTTCTTCTATTTTCTGCAACTCTATGCGGAGCTTCGTTGAAGAGAACTTGGAAGACCTCGAACTAGACGAGCCTTTGGATCTTGGAGTAGCGTACAAAATATTTTCGCTCCTATGTAGAAGTTGACTTATAGTTGATTTGGTACCTAGAGCTGAAAGCGAAGGTGCATTAACTTTATTAATTGAAGGAATTAAATGGTTAGACGTTAAAGACGCGGAGTATGGAAGAACGTTTGCCAAACCAAAGGCACTTTGAGTTGCTGTGGTATTAAATGTGTACGACGATATTGGGTTCGCAATTAGAACCGGTGCAGGAACGGCACTTCCACACATAGCGGCAACTTCGGCCGCATGGTGCGCAGAGTCTGTCGAAGAAGCTTGAGTATGAGCAGCAGTGGCAGTAAACGTTGCTGTCGGTGGCTGGAAGTTCTTTTGGGTACAGACTGTAGAAAGGTTTCCACACTTAGCGGCAACCTCGGCCGCACTTGGCGCAGAAACCGTCGAAAAACTAGTGCTATGCACGGCAGTAGTCGATGCTGCTGATAAAAAATGCGTTGGGTTATGTATCGTAGAGAGATTTCCACGCTTAGCGGCAACCTCGGCCGCACTTGGCACAGGAACTGTCGAACAACTAATACTATGCACGGCAGTAGTCGGTGCTGCTAGTAAATGCGTGGGATTATTCATCGTAGAGAGATTTCCACGCTGAGCGGCATCCTCGGCCGCACCTGGCGCAGAAATCAATGAAGAACTTGATTGACCTTGTGCCGTAATAATCGTTGCTGTTGATGGTTGAAATTGCGTTGTGTAATGCGTAGCATGAGCACTTTGTGCTATCGTATTCGCTGGTAATTGGCTTTTCTCATTGGCTTTTATTTCGGCAAACCCCACAACAGATGCAGAATCCGCCCCTGAAAAGCTAGCTAAATACCTACTCTTACCTGTGCAATTTTGGCATAGATACGACTTCTCTTTAACACTTGCGTTAACTCCAGCACAGCCAAAATGATTCCATGCGTTACACTGGTCACATTGAACCATATCATCGACGGCGTCAGGTTCGTCACAGCTACGGCAATTATAAGCCTCTTTCTGGCCACGCTTCTTTGATGATACTCTTGGCGATTTAAGTGGCATCCTTTTGTTGCAGCAGCAGCAATACAATTCACATTAAGTTTTGTAAAATGTTGCGACAATTTGGCCGCAACTGAAGACTTTTTGTTCAACAAGCACGATATCAAACGAGTTGGTTTAAATGTGCTAGTTACAAAACCTTTATTAAGAAAAGTAAATTAAATTCTATAATTTTGATACAATATGTAAACTTACTTAGTCTTTTCTTGTATAAATTCAATTACAGGTTAAGCTTTAAATGTATAAATTACTTAATTTATAAAAATGGCGAGTAAAGTAACCTCGTGGTTAGAAGGTTAGAATTCAAAAGAAAGATCGAGAATATAAATTTGACATTTGTGTTGGTTTCTCGATAGCAGCTCCGCTCAACAGTCAATTCGCGAAACTACTTTTTAGGCTGCGTGAGCATGATTGTTAACACATGTTTTCAAATAAAAAAAAAAAAAACAAATACATATTTGCAAATTCTTATTAAGTCCATCTTTTACTAAAGAATAAAATTTAACTTAAAACCATATAAGGCAGACACCTTCACAAAATATTATGCATAACAAACGATGTCAATAAAAAAAAAAAAAACAAAAAAATCCAATCTAATCAAGCCGTTATTCACCGCAGGGGTTTTACATTTTGCGAATTATGAGTTCATTAACCACCATCAGCACAAAATTTCCAAGTCGCGTGTTTGTTATTAGACTTGGCATGAATATGTTTTTGTTAATAATATGAAACTAATGATAATAATTTATCAAACCCATTAAGAAGTCTGTTGGTGGCCTTAGATTAGCCCTATATAAAATAAATTTTATATATTTTTATACGTTTGATAATAATATTAGGAATTATTAATGAAAATGTCTTAATTTAAACTTTCTTTTAGGATGTTTATGAGCAAAAATTTAAATACTCGATCTGTCATACATTATGAAGTGTTATAACAAAGCTTTACAATGACAGATCACAGAAAAGACAGAATAACTAATGATTTATTATTTAGAAACCTAAGGAAAATTATCATTTAAAAAGTTGCAAATTTTGGAAGAGTGTTATATTTACTGCAAAAATGCAACAACAGTTCATGCTGTTGCCAATAAACTTCAACAACAAATTTCATTACTATTTAATAAATAATTTATTAAGACCTTTGTTTCGTGAATTCCAAAATAGAAAAGAAAGATACATTTTATATTCAAAGGATTTTTAAAAGAGAGTGCGATAATTGATCCAGAATGATCTTGACATTATTGTCATGTAAGGTATAACCCCATTAACTATTAAGGTATCAACACTTAAGCAGCTTATCAATTTCCAAACAAATTACATTTACCTAATTTGGTAAATAAATTAGCAATGACGCGATGGCGTTAATTCTTTAACAAAAGTCGACAAACTTGACTCGAAAAAACTTTTTAGGAACGCGCACTATGTCGATTCCATTTCAAGACTTTCCAGTCAAAATTTGAACTTGAAATATTTGCAATACCATTTCAAATAGAACAGCATTATCATTTTCATTACTAGTTGATGTATGCCCAATCATAAACTTGTTTTGTCTGATTTTGGTTCTAAAAATAGCAAAACTTACAATTTAGAACGCATCTCACTCATCTCATGAAATAAAACAAGCTCCAAATATAGAACGAAAAATAAATGTCAAATAAATTCTCATCTAAACGAGACTTTTGGGACAATTTGCAAAAAAAAAAAAAAAACTTAATCAAGATTTTCTATTTTTTCATATTATTTTAACAATTTCCAATG
The DNA here is from genome assembly GCA_947049315.1 of Epistrophella euchroma. Lineage (NCBI taxonomy): Eukaryota > Metazoa > Arthropoda > Insecta > Diptera > Syrphidae > Epistrophella > Epistrophella euchroma. The sequence goes on from OX346248.1 coordinate 61,434,489, forward strand.
TGACATTTTTATTTATATAAGTAGGCATCAATCCAGTTTTCATTGAACCAAACTGTGAAAACATGATTTCAATCATGTCTTTTATCTTAATTGATGTATAAAAATATCCTGACAAATTACTGCGCGATCCAAAAGTATAAGCAATCTAATTGATTTCTTATTTATCTTTTGATATTTTTGTATCAATTTGGTTTGAGTAAACTTCAAAAGATAACCGATCGCTCAGAGACTTTCTATCAGTATATCTTAACCGATTTTCATAAAAAAAAAAAAAATAAAAAAAAAAAAAAAAAGTAAACGCGTTTGACTTTGGTGAAATTTTTAGTTTAGCAGGTAAATCATCGGGTGTCCACTGGTGATTTTGTTGGCGTTTAGGATTGTTTTGGCGCTTAGCCTTTGGTAGTGGGCTGACCCAGGGTAAGTGTAGAAGCGTACTGCTGCTTCGTCAGTGGTTGATGGGAAAATATCCTCGTCCAGGGTTTCCAATGCACTGAGGTGGTTGGTCTGTCATCCTTCTCATTAATTAATTGGGGTGGTGGGCAATGTTTCTAACTAGCTTCTTTGTTGATGCCATCAGATATTTGTCCAGCGTGATTATTTTGGCTTCAGCGTAAAGTTGCTCGTTTCTATAGTGCTTCTGTCGTTGGCGATCAAAGTGAAGTCCGTTGCAGATCCTCAGGATTTTCCTCTTAAATACTTGTAGTTTCTTCATGGCTATTTTAGAGATTGTGAACCAGGCTGGGAAGCTGTAGCTAATTACTGGCCTGATTAGTTAATTGTAAATTAGCGTCTTTGTCTGCTTGCTGAGTGCGTTTATTTTTCTCATCAGTGGATGAAGGCGGGTGAAATGCGAAGTTGGCTCGTTAAAGTTGATGCCTAGGTACTTGGCACTTCGTATGGCTGCCGCAATGTTGCTCCACCTGGAAGGGCTAAGGTGATGTTTCTGCATTTTCCAGCAGAGCGACCACTTCTGACAGCATTTACTGTCGGCCTTCTAAGACACACCAGCTCAGATTTTCCAGGGTTTATCTTTATACCCCATTTGGTGTAGAACTTAATTAGCTTGCGGATGTGAGCTTCGACTCTCCGGACAGCTATCCAGTAGGTTCTCGCAATCATTTGAGGTGGGTTGGTCGGATGTCAATATGTTGTGTAGGAGAGGTCCGTATTTCGATCCTTGGGCGACTACAGCTCTGATGCTCTTTATACTGTTGACTTGCAGTTTTCCAGCTGCACGAAGAAGTTCCTATTAAAATTTTAGAAACCACGCGAAGACAACTTTATGAGGCCATTACTTTGAAACGAAAGATGATAACAATTGTTTACACATTATGGATTATAAACAAAACAAAAAATTTAAATTACTGTTTGCAATAATTGAATAAATCCAAGAAGTTCGTAAATTCTATATTTGAGGTTTTAAAATCCCACAGCCTCTGATTTCATTTAAAAAATCTTAACTCATAAAAATAACATCAAAAACTTAGTAGCGATTTTTTTTTAGAAAACAAATTTGTTTATACGCATTACGTACATACATATGTATAAGTACACACATTTTTTAAAAATATTTTTAAGAAAAAAATACTTTTGTTTAAAATCTGGTAGACTATGTTAAAAATAGCTTAGTAAAACTAGACCAAGTCGTTTTAGAGATATTGAGTTTTCGAAAAAAAAATGTAGACTTTTTTTAAAAATTCAAAAAAATTTCTCTACAAAAAATGGATCAAAATCATGTGAACGATTTCGAGAAAAGGAAAATTTAATAAAATGCCATTAAAAACCATGTTTCGGAAAAAGCCTTAATTCTTATATTTTTTTCCCGTGAAATTGTTTATACTACTATCCGCCGGAGAGAAATAATTGAACCAAAATCAAATAATTTATGATCGCGACTTGTTAGAGGTAACGCTTTGAACTAAAAAGATAGAAGATTTAAAAACTAAATTTAAGCCAAATTCAATAAATTAATTCACGTGAATTGAAATTTTCGATCAAATCAAGTTTAAAATTCAATTGACTTTATCGCTTATGACCTCTATTATATTTCTATAGAAAATATGTTAAGTATTTTTGAGTAATTTGTCTTTGGCTAAAAAAAAAGCAAAATTGCTCCTACTACAAGATCATTTAGATTATTGTTAGATTTCCCAAACTTAATGTTCATCACGCTAGACCAGACTTTTTTACGGCAATGTCTAAAAATTCTATGCCTGCAATATTTTAATACCCCAGTGCTCCAGAATATCACAGTCATAAATAAGAAGTGAGCGGCTTATAAGACTCTTAAATTCTCCAAAATATAATATTTTTATTTGTAAAGAACTTAAGCTAAACTTTAACCGCCATAGCTCATAAATATAGCAATAAGAATTTATGACCTATGAAGATGCATTTTTATCATCTAAAAATGCACAGAAAATTATAACTCAATGAATTATAAATGCACCCGCTCTCATTTTGTTCGAGTCCAATTTGTCATTCAAACATCACAAAACACACAACACAAACTCAGCTGATGGGTATATGATATAAAAAAAAATATACAAATCTTAAATTTATTTATAGTCGTTATTCAACACTTAATGGCCATGAACTAATTTGGGAAAGATAGGTCATCTTTATGGCTATCTTCTTCTCCGTAAGGCTTTTTATTTTTATGGTCGATGCAGCCCTTTTTTTTGGAAGAAATGAAAGTTACTAAACGGGAATTTTTTTTATTAATTAATATGTTACAATTGTAGACCATTGGTAACAAAAGGGCTTGGTATCGTTGGGCGAACAAAAATTTCATTCATTAATAAGCTGCTTTTGAAAAAATGAGAGCATATTTTGTTAAGAAGAATATCAGTTGAAGCAGAAGTGTTTTTTTGGGTTACAGAAGGCCCTTCATTGAAAATGTGTTAGGTACCTAAACTCAGATTGAAGACGGGTCATCTTTTAAGATTAAGTTTTTGTTTACCTTTTGAATTTTGTTTGTATGAAAGAAACAAAAAAACAATCGGATATAAATAATTTCTTTGCAAATTAAGGTATTATTAAACATTTTTAGTTCATTCTCATGATTATGTGTTGTAAATTAAAATTCGAAGAAATTTTTCAAAATACATTTGAAGCAGTTTTAGGTGATCTTAAACTTGAAAATGAATAAATTTAGTGCTACGACAGCTAGCTTACAACAAGGGCTTAGTTACTTACAACTCCCAACCATTTCTGTGTGCGTGTTATTAGCAGGAAAGGAGGGGGCCTACAATTTACTGCCAAATCAGAACGGCTAAGGTGAGATTTATGACAAAGAGTTACTCTTAGAGGATTTGTCAATTCCTCGCAAAAGGCAGGAACCGTGAAAAAAAAAACATTTTTTTTTTTTAGGTGGACGAGGCTGGGAATATTAAACTAAGTACATCTTAAACTTGAGGACCTTCAAAGCCGCGGTTTGATCAAAGTTTCAAACGACTAGACTTCAAAATTTCAAAGACTTCAAGATTTTGGGGTCTGAATAACCTGTAAAAAAATATAAGATCAACCAATTTCTGAAAAAAGTTGACCTTTTTTGACCAATTACGCCCGCAGAACTTTGGGATCAAAGATAGAACCCTAGCCTATTCCATCTGAATTTTTTTTTTCCAGGAGCGAGTACTGCCCCCTTTTGAATTGGATGGAATTTAATCGAGATTTTAATCCAATTTCCGCATGCCTTTACTGTTAATAAATCAGAAAATCGTCTTACTGGCTGAACAGAATAGAATGACAGAACTGAAGCCGCAGACGGAACTGGAAGAGCTGTCAAAAAGTGTCGTACGTTATTTTTTTTACATGTCCACAATGGAGCTGTACAGCTTTGAAAGTATTTTGAAGAAAAACAAAAGAATATTATTGTGTACAAGCTCAGAATTCACATTTTTTGTTTCCAATAATTTTCCTTTTAATAAATAATTTTTTTCGCGATACAAATAACCACAATATTTTTTTCCAACCCAAAAAGTTGTTTTTATTCTCCATACAATTTGAAACGTCAAGAGTGCCGTACGTGAAAAGTTAAAAGTTGGTGAACTCTTCCGTCTGTGTCTGCAGTTCCGTATGCGTCTACGTTCCGTTGTGTTCGCAACATTGAATTTGCGTGTATTTCAATATTTTGACAGCTATTCCGGCTCCGTCTCCGGTTCCGTCTGCGTCACCATTCTGTTCAGCCAGTTATGCTAAATTAACTTGTATTTACAAGTCCATATACTTTTTTGATGAAATACAGGGCACCCCGATTGGTTTTAGAAAAGAATTTTAATTACACATGTATTTTTATTTACACATTTATTTTTATGTACACGTGACAAGAATGCACGTGTACACGTGACACGAATACACGTGTAGCGTAGCTAAATACACGCTTAAAATTGAGAGGAAAATGAAAGTAACGATTTGGAATTATTTATTCCATTTATCTAAATTAAGAGTGAAATAATCTAAAACAAACAAAAATAAAAAAACACATTTCAAGTAATTTTAACATCAAAGTAACATTAGTTTATGCAATATTCATTAAGAATATAGTCTAGCCTAGAAAAACATACAATTTAAAGTTTTATAGAGAAATTATAATAAATATGTAACTCATTAAAATAACTTCCAATTTAAATTTGTTTAATTTTCAATGAAACTTGATACTAAGCAGCTATTTAACGGTAGTATAATCTAATTTATTATTTTCTTTAAACGCTCAACACAAAATTAATTTATCTTATACTTAATCCATTTGCCATTAACACTGATGGTCAGTCTTTGAATTGATTTGAAATAAAATGTAACTTCTTTTTTCTCATTTGAATAAATTTAAAACGATAAACAACCGTTTCGTTAACTTAATTCGCAAATTTAATCATCAATTCGATGAACGATTTCCATTAAAAAAACAAAAATAAAAAATTAAGAAATTATTTAAACCAAACTATCACTTTAACTGTAAATACAGAAATTCTTTGAAAAAAAAATAATTCTAAATTAATTGAATCAAATTAGTTAATTTTGAATATATGTACATACATATGCGATTTCTGTGAACTTATTCGATATGTTACCGGAAGTCACAAAAGGTTACTTTAGTTTAAATTATCTATTGAAAATAAGAGAACTAAAAAGTAGAAAGAACAATACTTAGTATATGCAGCACCAAGTGTACGTTTTTAATTTTTGAATTTTAAAATTTTTATAATTATTTTATCAAAGATGTTTGTGGTCTTAATCTATATTATATAAAAATGAATCCCTTTTTGTGTTCTTACACGCATAACTCGGCTGAACATCATCCAAATTGGATGGGGATTTTTTTGTTGGATTTTTATTGAACCAGATAAACACACTATGGATATAAAAATTGGAAAATTAGACCAGAAAAGTTGAAAAGTCGTAATAAAAATTTGAGCTTGCTCGACTTTCGAAAGGAAAATTAATAATTCGATCAATTATAGGTGGAACGAAGTTCGTCAGGACAGATTGAAAACCATTTCTGATTCTCTATTGTAGCGAAACAATAAATAATATTAATGAAAAATTATTTTTCTAGAAAAGTTGGAACGAAGTAGGAAATGCCTCTCTCATTTTATTTTTCTTAAATGGGGAAGATACCAACTTAGAAAGTAGATTTAATTTTTTTTGTATGTTATAATTCTAGATTTTCCTAGAATTATAACATAGAATGTGTAGAAACGTGTAGAAAAACAGAAATTGTTACGGATGTGACACAACTTTCAAACTATTCAGACTCACTGTTAATTAATAAAAATAATAAAAAAAAAAATTGGAAATTCCACAGATTTTTACAATTTTTATAAATTAAATAAAAATAAAAAGAACATTTACGAAAACGCCAAAATGGCATAAAGATACTAACATAAAGTAGATGTAATCTACATGTTTTATGAAGTATATTTTCCATTTTTACATCTTTGCACCATAATAACCTTTAGATATAGAATCAGGAAAATGTGTATAAAAACAGAAATTGTTACGTATGTGACACAATTTTTAAACTCTAAATTTAGGCTCAGTAAAATTTTTAAATTTAATTGAATTTTATGTGACAGTAGATACTAATATTTTTGTTAACTCCACAAAATTTTAAAAATTGTATAAATAACTTAAAATAAAAAGTGAATTTTAATGAAAATTATATGTATATGGGGAAGATATACCAACTTTAAGTAGATTTAGAATCAGGAAAATGTGTATAAAAACAGAAATTGTTACGTATGTGACACAATTTTTAAACTCTAAATTTAGGCTCAGTAAAATTTTTAAATTTAATTGAATTTTATGTGACAGTAGATACTACTATTTTTGTTAACTCCACAAAATTTTAAAAATTGTATAAATAATTGAATTGAATTGAATTGAATTGCATAAATAACTTAAAATAAAAAGTGAATTTTAATGAAAATTATATGTATATGGGGAAGATATACCAACTTTAAGTAGATTTAATTAGTTTTACAAAGTTGATTTTCCTAGAAATATGCTTACATCTTTGCATCATACATAAGCATATCTGGAATCACAAAACTCAAAATGTGTTGAAAAATAGAAATTGTTACGTATGTGACACAAATTTTAAACTATAAATTCAGGTTCATTATAATTTTTTAATTTTATAAAATTTTGTGTGACAGTAGAAAAGTAAGAAAAAAAAATATTCTTATTACCACCCCAAATTTGATAAATTAAATCAAAAATATTAAAAAATTGAAAGAACACTTACCGAAAATTATATCACCTTCTACAATATTAGTAACTGCAATATAATAGCAATCTGAAATAAAAATATAAAAATTCAATGATCAGCCAACTTTTTTTAATTAACAATAAAATTATATTTGATTCGATAGTTTAAAAATATGTGTAGGCACGTTTTATCGATAACAAAATGATAATTCAACCGATAACAATTTTTTCAAATGCATAAGGTCTAAAAATTCTCTCGTGCAGGTAAAGTTGTAGCTTATGCAATTCTACATAAAAATATTGCGACACTTTTTTCGTACAATTAACAAATTTTAAGGAAAAATTTGCAAAAACGTTATGGTGAAATAAAATTATTCAAAAAATATTTAGTAAATTTGGTAATTAAATATTTTTCTTATTTTCACGTGTGAAATTATAAAAAATGAAACAGTATGATTGGCTACTAATGTTATAGCATGCGTTTTAGTAGTCGGATATCTCCAAATGAAGTCAGAATATTATAGGCTATATTTTTGTTCAAAAATTCCATCCAACCACCTAAAGTACAGCTGAGCTTTGATAAGCTATAAGAAGATTTAGGATGAAACAAGTTAAGTATCTCATTATTAAGATATTTTAATTCTCCTTTTCATTGGCCATTTTGTTAAAAAACAAAATCTAGACGAGTTATCGAATGAAAACAAAATCAAGATGGCGGCTTTTTCTACTACTTTTACCTACACATTTCCTGGGCTAACATCTGTTTATTCTTTAAAGTCCCCTTTCACACGAGGAAACAGAGTTTTCAGAATTGATTCCTGGGTGAGAATAGGTCAGGATTTAGTAGGATTTTCGTGTGAAAAGTACAAGAAATTGTTAAGGAAATTAAAAGAAAACGTCACTTGTTCCTTTCGTGTGAAAGGGGACCAATACTAGATGCAATTTTGAACTTTAAAGTTTATTTTTTTTTCGAGTAGTCGAATTGGAAATAGCTAGATAAGTTGAGTAGGTTTACAGGCTCTTAGAAATCTCAAACTTTTCTTAAGACTTTTGCAGCGTTATAACCTGCCTTAACCTTAGAACATACTTTGTTAACATTTCTTCACATAAAAATTACGTCAATCCGCATCTTCCATATCCATATGTATTTTGTTGGTGTACCAGCTGGTGCGTGATGTCCGTTGATGCGTATACGCCAAATCATTAAAATTCCTCAAGAAAATACTCAAGACACACATTGCTTCAAATACTTTTCCATAGCCTTATACCTTCATATACGTCTATAGAAAAATTAATATTTTTCTGCATCTTATTCTCAATCCATTCACCGCAATCAATTTAATATGGAAATTCCCCCCAGACTCACACACCATCACCATTATTACTGAACTGACCACTGACTGACTCACATATCTTTATATTCATTCTCAAAGCCCATACATAAAGGCATACCGTTAGATTCTGTAGATGAAGACTCTATTCTTGCAAATGCAAATTTATTCATTTGACGAGTTCAAAATACTTTTTGTCACTAATATTTACTCTTTCTCAAGAAATACTCTTCCCTCCACAATCCAATCCAAATATTAATTTCAAATCATGCTGAAAAGCAATTAAGAAGAAAACCATGTTGACCTTATTCTAGAGACTGGCAATCCTCTTCAGAGGCTAAACTCTCAAGTGCTGCCAAGTCTTCATTACATACATACATTTTATAAAGACAACAATCCTCGCATGTCGACCTATTTACAATCAAGATTGCGTCAAAACAAGTTAACCAAACCAAATGAGAACGGACATTCTAATATGTTTTACCATTTCTTACCCAATCGAAGCGGCGGCGCGCGCCATTAGAACCGTTCTTCGAACTCCTTTCGGTCTTTCAAACTTGATTCCCTCTCGAATCCCCAAATCGGACCTCGATTTTAGACAAAAAATATAAGTCAAGGTAGTCCGGACAGGAAATTAAATTTATGTTCCCGGACTCACTGACCTATAACCATAAAATGGAAATGCAAAAGTTGAAATCCTCTCTCTCGCTGAGGCTTCTAAGGTTAATTCTGATCTTGTCCGATATATGTAGATGAAAACAAGTTTGCTAAAATATTATTTCCCGCTGCATCGCGCAGGCTCTGCATAGATTTGTTATGCACATGCGCTGCGTCGTCGTTGGTTTTGTTGGTTTGTCTAATTGGCCATTTTGGCTGATTCGCCTTTAGTTGGTTTGGGTATCTACACTTCAGTATTCACCACCAAACACGCGAGTCCCTGGTCCATGCGCCATAGATAGGATGCAGTTGTGGCGAATCTCTCGACTCGGTCGGTAATATGATCTTCGTTTGCGTCAGACATGAGGATCGTTTTGCATATAGACAACAATCGGAAGTTTTCTGCTTTGATTTTTCAAATGAACATACACTCGACCCGGTAGGTGCTGATGCTTAAGTGCGTGCTGGATTGCTACCGCATTTTGCGGCATGTAATCACAATTGTTCGAAGACTTCATGAATATGTGTGAACAATTAAATTTAAATAATGATTTTTTTTTTGTTGTGTTGATTTTACATTCGAAAAAATATACATTATTGTTTCAAAGTGATGTGTCTGTCTGTCTGTCTGTCGTGTCTGTTTCTGGCCCGATCGTATCGAAGTGAAAGTGATGTTGTGCTGATTTTTTTCAATTTTATAAATGTTTACTTAACTCTTGAACTTTTCGAATATAATTATTGGAACAGAAGGAAGGAAGTGTTATTGTTGTGCATCAGCTATTCGATTGCACAATTTAACAATTTATTCAATGCAGTTTTTTTACAATCATTACTGGATTATGCAAATATACAAATGGTAGGCACATTATTATGTATACAAATTATTTAAATTATGAAATGGGAGACGAGTTTGGAATCATACATATTGAATTGATTTTTAAAATTATATTTTTATGTGTTAATCTCGATGGGTACCTACAGTTGGGTAGTCTTTGAAGAACATAAGGTATTGAGGTAGTTATATGTATTGCTTTTAAAGAGACAAGAAAAGCCAAATTATTAAGAAATGTTTAAATATGGAAGAATACGTTTTATTTTATTTCTACTTTTCCGTGCATCAAAAATTAATCATTAATTGCAAAGACTCAAAATACAAATATTAGGTATTTAGTGTACACATACAGGGTGTCCCCTTTTATTTTGGGGACTGATTCCTGGGATCATTCTAAGAAATAAATTGTATGGTGGAAAAATTCAAAAGTTTGAAAAAAAAAATCAACTGGAAAAAAATTCACAATTTTTGTTAAAAAATGTAACTTTGAAATTAAATTTCTCGATTTATAAAAAAAAAAAAAATAATAGAATGGAATACATATTTAAAAACAGCTTTTGCATATTATTTTATTAGACCAAGAGCCCACAACAATTTTTTGGGTGTTAAAGATAGCAAAAATTCAATGATGCAATAAGATAGGTCATTACTTTTAATCTGCAAATATGCAAGTCTTGCAAGCCGTAGTTGGGGCGTTTTGTGAAAGCCCAGATAAAAAATTTGCACTTAAAAACTTATATTTAATAAAAGAGCAGAATACCAAAGATGTGAATTTAAGGGTCCAAGACTTCTTAGATGGGGCCTTCTGTATGCAAGAAGCACTTAAAAATTCGTTTTTATATTGCGTCTTGCATCCAGAAGGCCCATACTTAAGAGGTCTTGGACCCCCATATTAATGTCTATGGAATTCAGCTCTTTTATTAAATATAGTTTTTTTAATGGTACATATATATGTACCTTTTATCTGGGCGTTCAGAACGAAATGCATTTTTATTGCAGGAGCGCCCCAACCAAAGCTTGCAAGACTTGCATATTTGCGAATAAAGTAAAAACCTGATTTTATAGCATTGTAGTAGCCGTGGCGTGATGGTTAGTGCGATGGACTGTCATGCCGGAGGTCTAAGGTTCGATCCCCAGCCTCGCCACCTATTTATTTAAAAGAAAAAACGGCTACTACCTCTTGCGAGGAATTGACAAATCCTCCAAGAGTATCTCCTGTCATAGAAAAGTGCCGCTCGTTAGCCGTTCGGAATCGGCAATAAACTGTAGGTCCCCTCCATTCCTGCAGACACGCACACAGGAATGGTTGAGAGTTGTAAGTCACTAGGCCCTAGTTCTTCATGAGCTGTTGTGCCATCAAATTTAATTTTTAATTTTTTAATTTTATTGCATCACTGAATTTTTGCTGTGGACTCTTAGTCTATATGTGGCTTTATTGATTTTTAATATTTTTTTATTATTTCATCTCAATTTTCAATTTTAAAAATTTTTAAACGTAAAACAAGCACCATATTGAAAATCATAATTAAATCGGTTTAACCATTAAAAAGCTTTTTTTTTTCAGTTTTCTTAAAATTATTTTGTCCACGAAATTGAGGACTCTTGTTAACTCTTATTTTTCATGAACTTAATATTCCGAATGTAGTGGAAAATTGCTTGCGGAGGGACTAGACATGATAATTAGAAACGGTTCTTGTTCATACATTCTTGAATGTTAAAAATATCAGTTAATAAAAAAACAAACTTGTTAAGTGAATTTTTCAAAATTTTATGTATTTATTTTTTGTAAGATACCGAAAAAAATAACGGAGACTACTCATGAAAAAGTTCTTTTAACATTTCAAGAGAAGGGGAGTTTTGTTTTGAAAAAAAAAAAATATTTAATTTAAAAAATTCTTTAAAAATCTGAGAAAATAACCTTTGGTTCCAAAACTTAAGTTTTAAACTTCAAATTTCAGATTTTTGAAAATTAGATCAAATTTTTGATTTTTGTGTTGAAATAGATCATCGATATTTGTTGAAAGCCACATCAGGTGCCGACAAGGGTGTAGGTTTATGAAAAATACGACTGTTTTCTTGTGTTCTTCTGTCGGACAACATGATTTTCCCTTCGCTGGCTTTGGGTCATCAGGCCGAATTTAAAAGATTATTTCCTATTTTTCGATATTATTGGAAAATATGACATTCTAACCAACTTTTTCCTCAAATCCAGTTTTGCCCCTCCTGAAATATTGCCAAAGTGCAGTCAACAGGGAGTTTTTAGAGGCCATCTAAGAAAAATTTTGAAGTTGTCCAAGTTTGAATGCACTTTTGAAGAGGAGATGGTGCTGAGTTTAATCTAAATTTGAGGGAAATTCGGGCTTATGTAGCTCCCGCCAATCTTGAAATTAAGATTTATTTCCATCATTTGACTACGGAAAAATCACCGGAAATGATTTTGGCATACATCCTCCTAATAGCCATCTCAAGAAACTATAAAAAGTCCCCATCGATAGGAGTGCCGCTAACAATTTTACTGGGGGTTAAAGGCCCCCCAAAATGGTTTAACGAAAACTTACTTTAGTTATTTTAAATTTTCTCTAAAACTAAGACATTTTAGTTTTAATAGTGTTTGACTTAAGAATTGCTCAAAGCATTAAATATTAAAAACAAAAATACTACTTAGGCTCATTTGCTGAAACGAAACTTAAGTATTTAAGTTCAACATAAGAGCTTATGTGACAGTTTACGCTGAAGAAAAAGTACAACATAAGCGTTTAAGTTAAACATAAATATTTAAGTTTCGTTTCAGCAAATGGCCCTTAATAGTGGAAAATTTTGAAAAAAAAAAAAATTGTTTGAACACTTTTTTCATTTTTTTTCCAAAAATTTAAGCTTGAAAATTTAATATTTCAAAAACTGAATACAATATATTTTTAATGTCAAGCTCGATGGAACTAATGGGGTTTTCCTTTGGTAAATTCAGATTTCTGCCTAAAATTTGATTTTTTTTTCGTGGCGAATTACGATTTCAGATTTAATTTTTTTTTTGTCACGGTATTAATGTATATTCGTGTCTGTGGGCCTTATGTTGTAAAACTGGTAGCACGGTATTAATGTATATTCGTGTCTGTGGACCTTATGTTGTAAAACTGGTAGCTCCTAATTGTACTGGTGTATAGTGGTCTTAATAAATAGGAGGGTAGATTTGCTGCATAATCCAGATCTGCTCAGCAATCTCAGTTACCATGAACAGGATTCCTGTGCAAAATGTTTAACTTTTTAAGTCAAACTCTAATGATTATTCCTTTTGATATGTCAATGCTGTGGCTTAATTATACTTCATTTTGCAAATTGGTTCACCTATCTTTTGAACTAAACAATAGCCGCGTTTTATTATCTAACGGATCTGGATCAGGATCAATCTTGGAAAATAAAACGATATGGACCACAATGACGCGCAGTGTTATATGAACTTCTTTTTTTTACTTACGTTTTAATTATTTTCAGTTGTTTCCTGTCTCTTTTCTTTACGCTGCAATTAACACTGCCTTACCATAAAAGCCATCTACTCGCCAGAGTAAGAATCAATGTTTGGATCTTTGAAATAAATCCAGATAGAGAGCAGGATCCCGAATTGTTTTTGTATTACGTGTTAAAAAATGATCCGGATCCGTAAAAAATAAAACGCGGCTAATACTAAGTTGTTAACAGACTTTTTCAAAAGATTTCATAAAATGAGTTAATTCAAGAGTTATTTAAATTTTATTTTCTAACCTTTTTTCCAAGCTGATCATTTGGAGTAATTTCCGACATTCTGTGCCAATTTTTTAAATTTTCCGATATTTCTTGCTGAGAATTGTTGATCCTTTTTTTCCAAAATAGGATATTCAACAACTGAAAAAAAAAACAGAGCTCATAAATACATATGATGACATATTTTTGAAAAAAAAAAAATATATAAATAGAAGAACAGTTCGCCCTATTTGGAGTTCGAAGAAAAGCTGTGTACGTGCATGTCTGAATGTCTGTCTATACTTTGACTGTAAATTCGCTGGAGCAATTTTCTTCAATTTAAAATATAAAAATATTCCTAAAAATATCGATGAGAAATGAAAGAGCAACAAACAGATCCCACTGTCAATGCGGCAGCACAATCAATTGTCAGATACCATAAGCTTCAAGCAATCTCACATAAATTAAGTCCACATACATAATAATATTAAATGAAATGAAGTGTCTCCGAACCTTTTAACGGTGGTTTCTTATCAATTAACCTCAATCTCCATTAAAGGTTTAAATATCTAATTAATATATTTTTCTTCTCTCCATATTCCCTCAACAAGAAGTCTAAAACAAAAAAAAAAAAAACTTCTGTGGAAGCCAGAGCCTTTAAATCTCTTAAATAATAGAACAACAACACCTCTAGGCTCATGTTTATTCAACTAGCAATCTTTCCTGGCGATCTACTTCATCCCAAACCTCTCCACACACGATATAGATTGATGGATAGATGGATGGACGTATGGATAGATGAATGAATAGATGGATTGATCACAATTTTAAATCAGTTTGTGGTCGACATTTTGTATCAACATTTTAACAATCTCAAGCACGTCCCAGTGTAAGAAGACTAATATATACGAAGATGACAAAGAGCTGGCCAATTAAGTTCATCCAAGCCGACAGACGACGACGGACAAACCACAAACAATGTCCAGATCAAAGCCTCCTATCAGAACATCACGGTCCATTGCACCTCAATTAATTGTTTATGTTCCAACTAAGCATATTTGTATACGACTCCTTTGGAACACACTTTTATACCATCATCGCATCAAGCCATGGAAGAACTATCTTAGTGTTAAATCCAGTTTGAGTATAGAATAATTGGGTCACCGGTGACAGAAATTGCCACAAACTAACAGAACTTATGCGAGACAGCATTTATGTGGAAAAAAAAAATATCTTTATAAAAACCAGGTCTCCTGTCTGAGCAATGCTCTAGGTTGCACCAGCAAAGTGGTCCACACAATTGAATCTTCCTGCTGCAACACTTCTTCGATGTGTTAGCAAAAAATACCGTTCTAAAAGAACAACAACAACAGAATTGCGCACCACATGGAAGCCTAATCGCTTTGCGTTTCGCAAAATAGAAAACGTCAAAACGAGTTTAGAAGCCACAATAGCTGAATATCACCTTCTGGTTTATTAGACTCCCTGATGGTCCAGTGCACACGACGCACGAGATCACAGTTGATCCTCACGTTAGATTCACGACAGTTAGATGCAGCATCACATCTCTTTAGATGGAGTTGGTATCGTAGGCCATACTTCAACATGACTGATGATATGTGGAGTTGGCATTGTATATATACATCAAGATCAGAAACTAGAGCAAATCAAGACTGCAATCCAAGAAGCTGGTCAATCCAGCTTTGAAGGTAGGTCAAAGGCATAACTTCTAATCAACAGCAGATTTACTGCTCCTATATCGGTTATGCACACCAAACATCACATAGAGAGATGGATAACTGTTTTTGTTGTTTTGATAAATAAATTCTCCTTTTCGGGACAGTATCTCAGGGGGGTAAAACTTGAGATCGCTGTTATTGTACTAGAGACAACAACTGAGGGGATTTTGTGTATATTTCTATGCAGAGGCAATTATTTCAAAGCGTTACGCAATTGATGCAAACATCATACATCGGGAATAAATAATTGAAAAAAGCAGTGCAATCATGAGGAGAATACACATAATGTCTGGATGAAGGCTTTACGTTGTTGATGTTCTGTTATTCTCTGATGTGATGATGATTAGAGGGAGAGAGAGAGAGACAGACAGACCCCCAGACCTACTGAAGAACTTGCCTAATGAACTTGCGCGTGAGCTATCGGAATGAAGATTAAATAAATTTATGCATTAATTTTCAAGTTACGGGATTACGGGTTAATCGGTAAAGTTATTAAACTTCGTTTATTCAGTGGCAATAGTTTTTTTTATTCAGTTAGAAGGCACATAGGTTTAAGAGATGTTTTTATAAAAGAGGTTTTTTTCAATAGGAAACTTAATTGAATCAGTTATTAAATGGCTATGACAGGAAGGGCCAGTTTAGTGTGCGTTTAAAGTTAAACCCGAGTTAACTCGCACCACAATTTGTTTTTTTTTTCTTTCTTTTCTTCTTCTTTTACGACAAATTTACAAAAATTCACGATAATAAATCCAATTATTGGATCCTTCCAAATTTGACAGAAATAAATACACTTGTCAAAAAATTAAGGGAACCAACAAAAAAATTCACTTTTTTTTTAGTGTTTTTTGAAAAGCTGTATCTCTGTGAAAAAAAGTCGTATTGAGATAAAACAAAAAGCATTCTAAAGCTTTTAATTTTTTGTATTGAGAAATTTCAGCAAATGAATTTTTTAAGGTCAATAATTTTAATTTTTTTTTTTTTTTTGAACATTGGCATTTTCTTTTAAAATAATTTTTTTTAGAACCAAATCAATGCTTTTTTTTCGATAACTTGTTTAATCAGTTTTAAGGTCGTCTTTTTTCGTTATTCTACAATTTTTTTTCAGAAGAATATCTGGCTTTGAATGAAAAAACAGACTTTTGACTTTGACTACCAATATCTTCGCAAGGAATGACGACACGGAAAATTTAAGGGTATTTTTAAAAAGGGGATTTAATTTTCTATAAGATTTTTTTATAACAATTATTTTTTTTGGCTCCTCACCGTTACATTAAGAAAAGGTCAAAAAAGGAGTCTTTATAGACTTTTTGTAAATCTTTTACTGCTTTACAAATATTGACTGCAGGACTTAATTTGGTAAGACTTTTAAAGAACTATAGACCACCAATATTTCTGTAAAATTTCAAATTAATCCATTGAACCGTTTTCCAGATTAAAGTCGTAAAAAACAATTTAAGGAAAAAATTGTGTGCTTCATAAACATTGTGAAATTGTCATCAAAATGGGAAAGAAAAGAACAATTTTTGTCAACTTTTTTCACAGTTTTGCGTTAGTTACAGTTACATAAGCGTTAAAAAGAAAAAAAAAAAAACAATTTAAAAAAAAAAAAAAAAAAAAAGGGAACACAAATTGAATAATTTTTTCAAAATTTTAAAATTTGAGTTGTAATTTTTTTTCTCGAAAAGATGTTTTTCTTCCCCATTAAAATCTCATTAGTATTGTAACTTATGCAAAACTGTGAAACAAGTTGACTGACTCTAACGGCCTTAAAATTGGAAAATAAGTACAATCCATAATCTGTTCCAGTTATTTTTTTTTTTGTTCAGTTCTTAGTTGATGGGTTCTCCCCATTGACATATTTTTATGACCTCAAAACTCACATGGTAAAATAAAAGTGTGCAAAATGTTACCTATTTCACTTTCAGAAATCTGCATTTATCTTAAATTACGTTGTCCTGACACAAAAATAAAATTCGTGATCACTAATACGCCATGGAGACCCTTTGAATCCATAAAAACGAAAAAAGGTTGTCATTATCATTTATAATATAATGTATACAGCCTTTCTCATTTGTCTATACTAAAAAAAAAAGAAAAACCAACTTCACTAATTTTGTTCTTCTTTTTTTTTCAAAAATCATAATAACAGTCCCTGCGGTCATTTGGGCACAAATCATCTTCATATCGTTCTTAGTCAATCTCAACAGCACCAATAAAAACCTTATGCATTATGAAAATGAATCTAAAATCATGGTTAAAGCTGAGCTAAAGGTAGACACATGAAACATGGTTGCTACTAAAGAAATATCTATTGAAAATTCCATAAGAAAATCTTTTGAATCAAAAGGCTTATATCAAGAATCTTTTTAAAAAAATGACAAAAAGTGGAAAAGTGAAAAACGTATTCGATGTTATAGTGAATAACAAAAATAAAAAGAAAGAAAGAAAAAAAAAAGTTTCAAACTAATTTTTTTCAAAATTTTATGTAATTAAGTATAAATTTTTGTTTTCAAAATTCAATGCTCTTATTTTATAGTCAAAAACAGGAAACCAGATGGTAAAATTTCTTTGAGTTTTTGAGCAAATTGAAAATAACAGGAGGAGCAATTTTCTAAAATAATTGACTTAATACAGAAAAAAAAATTATTAAAAAACAACGGTAACGGTTGACGTGCTATATACTTTTTTGTCAAGCCAGAAATATGTGCCTCTATTGTGTTTTTTTAAATTAAGTTCTTTTAGTGAACATTTTTTAAAAATTAATTTTCAAACTTAAATTTTTGAAAAAAAAAAAATTAAAAAATTGTGTTCAAACTGATTTTGTTCAAAATTTTACGTTATTTGGTAGTATTTTTATTTTTAGTATTCAATATTTCTATCAATTTTTAGTCAAACACTGAAAACCAGATGTCAAAATGTAGTCTAGTTTTTGAGAAAATTGAAAATAACAAAAGTAAGTTTTCCTTAAATTCGACTTCCATCCGTTATTTTGTTGTTCAAAAGATCCTATTTTTACAAATTAAGTAGCAAAGTAGATTTCGTCATTTTCAATTTTCTCTGTTTTTTATTGAAAATTAATAAGAGCATTGAATTTTTAAAACAAAAATTATACTATAAATTTTGAAAAAAATTAGTTTGAAACTTTTTTTTTCATTTTTTTTTTTCAAAATTTCGAGTTTGGAAATTAATTTTTCAAAAACTATTCACTAACACAACTTAATTTAAAATGAAAATCAATGAAGAGTTTTCTGGCTTTCCAAAAAGGTATAGGATAGCATTTTAAATATTTTTTTATTCTGTTTTAAGTCATTTTTTTTTTAGAAAATTGCCCCTTTTACCTAAACGGGGGGAAATAGACCACCCCTCCCATACGATTTTTTACTTGTCTTAACACAAACCTACTCGCTCCAGCAGTTTGGTGACGAAATAAGAACTATAAAACTCAACTGTTAAAAACCAACAACAAATTGCCATAAGAAGTTGGTATAATTAAAATTTGCGAAATACAAAAATAGAATGCGAAAAAGAAAATAACTTGCGAAATTGCGATCCATTATTAACAAATAGCCAAAAAAAA
This sequence comes from Epistrophella euchroma, assembly GCA_947049315.1. Taxonomy (NCBI): domain Eukaryota; kingdom Metazoa; phylum Arthropoda; class Insecta; order Diptera; family Syrphidae; genus Epistrophella; species Epistrophella euchroma. Next base: position 61,453,050 of record OX346248.1, read on the forward strand.
AAATTAAGAACTTGAATTATGAAAAATAAATTTAAAATTCTACCAACTAGGCAACCATAACATGAAGAACTGATGAAGACTTAATATATAGTATAGTGTCCCTCATAATAATGCATTTCAAAACGTAAAAACCCGCGCAAAACGCATAAAACCCATCCAAATGGCAAGAAAATTATGTTGTTTCTCTCTCGACCGTGAAACCGTTTCATTACCTTAATTCTAGAATTATGGAAGAGCCTATAAAATACATACAAATTATATGCACTTATGCTAGCTAGCTGATCATCTTCCTTCTATGAACAAATTATTCGAGAACCAAGAGGTGCTGCCACTGCCATCAGCCAAACTGATCTTGGTCATGAACCTGTAATTCAAAAAATACCTCACCTATGGCGCTGATTATCGTTTATAATATTTTGCTTTGTTTTTTGCGGTCAATCATTCTTATGAGCAGCGTATAAAAGGTGCTTATCAATTTAAAAGATTCTTTTAACTGACCAATTGGGCAGAGGTTTAATGATACCTTCTGGAATAAAAAAAAAAACTAGAAACAGAGAAAATTTGTTGAGAAAACAAAAGCTTGAATGAAAATTAGGGTTACTTATACAATAAATGTGTGCCTCTAGACAAATGCAAATCGCATGTCTAAGAGAAAAGTTTGCCAAAGTACAATTTGATAAGGTTTGGAAAATAATCCTACTCCCGAAATGAGATGCTTAAAAAAAGATGTGCAATTAAGTGTTAAATTAATTGTTGGCTATAAAACCGTTTTTCCCAACCATTTTCCCAACGTAAGTCTGAAATGTGGGTTTAATTCGAAGTATACATTTAAATAAGTTGTTTGTTCTTGTATTATATTCTTTCAAGTACTAGTACAAGTAGAAGTAAAGGCATGTAACTCGGGCATCCAGTACCTTAAACTTTGTACTTAAAATATTAGTGCAATATTATGAGCCATATGAAATACATAATGTACCTTCTCGGTTTTGAATTTTAAACTCAGAATCGCCTTTACGAAGGTAAAAACATTATAATTTCATGTGCAAGACTTCACCTATACGAGACTTTTGAAATTCTCGGAAATTTTATTTTTGGGAAAATGAAAAGTTCTGGGGGGTCATTCCGTAATTTTCAAAACGATAATCATTAAAACGATTATCGCTGACGTGATCGTCAATAATTTGCTTCACGTAATTCAAACACTATCTCCTCGTCTATGGTTTTTCCAGAGATTGTGAAACCATCATTGAAATGTCATAATAACAATTTGCGTTATTAGAACGAAGTTCTTTAGTGCACCGTTTGTTTGTAAGCCCAAGAAATCGGCAGAAATTTACATTAGATGGTGACGCAATGGAATAGGTACTTGCTTCTTAACCGAGAGGTTCGGCGTTCGATCCCTGCTGGCGAAACGTTTTTTTTTTTTTTTTTAATTTTCATATAATTTGTATTTTTCTCAAATGTTTGTTGCCATTTTGCGAAATAAGTAAATTATTTCACTCATTTAACTATAGTCGCGTACAAACTTACATACAATCATGAAAACAAATGTGAAACGACCCAGTAGGAAATTTCTAAAAATTCAGTGCTGAATAAGCTGCTTCTTCCTTGAAGAAAAGAAGCTGCACCCGCCACTTTTGTGCTCTTTTCTCTGATGAATTTAACATGGGCATGTCATTGGCGGTAGGCACATGCCACTTTCTCGATGAAAATACAACAATGAAATCACTGGTTCGGTGGAAGTTGCTTTTTCACCAGCTTAGAATATGATGAAAAATATGATGAATATTAAACAGTGAAATCACTGCATAAATGTAACACGCTGATTCATCTGCTTATTTTCATCGATAAATAATGTGATGAAAATTCAATAGTGAAATCATTAGGTAACTGAGAGTTGTTTATTCACGGACTTATTATTGCCTGAGGAAAAATGTGAGGAATATTCAGTAGTGAAATCACCAATTACAAGCGAATTGGTTTTTCACCACCTTTTTCAATAGTAGAATGTACTTCCCTTATTAAAATAAAAACTGATTTAATTTATGTGGTACTTATGTACCTAATTATTATCTTTTTATTGCATTATTATTTACATAATATAAATTAAAATAATTACAAAAAATTATTAATTATTACAAAATTATTTATTGTGGCTCCTCGAGTAACCTAGGAATAGAAAAAATGTTCAGTTTACAATAATTCATACATATGTAACTATAAAGAGTTACTAACCTTGGCGTTATTTTCCACATAAATGTAACACCCGCTTCCTTCCATAGAAAAAGAACAACTAACTTGAAATGAAAATATAAAACAAAAGAAGATTTCCAAAATGTTCAACAAGCCAACAAATAAAGCACGCGCCACAAAAGAAATACAGAATAAAGGAAAACAAATTTAAACGATCACGTGATCATAGCATGTTGAATTGAAAGGGTACATATTTTTGCACTACAGAAATCATCACATTGTTCGTACCAGGAAAAAGAAAGGGCAATTTTTAGATTATCGTTACTTTTTCTCGAGAAGAAGGTTATATAAAGCAGACGACGCGATTAAGAATTAAAACTGAGAGAGAATGAGAACTAGAAATGACTACTTTTCATTTGAAAACGTCGACTTTAATTCAACATCAATTTCATATTTGTGGCCAAAGTAAGCCAAGGAGAGTTTTCAGAACTCTTTCTCTCTCGCAGAGTATCCTTTACAAAGCAGACGAGTGGATTTAGAGAATGAACTGATGAACTTATGCATGACTTTTCATCAATTGAATCATCGCTTAATTTTTCTTTCCTCTTTAGCAACGTTTAATTCCGTATTGAAATCAGTTGGATTTTTTGAAACAAGTAAAGAAAGGGTTGTTTGGAAATGGTTTCCAAGTGCAAAGCTGATAATGTGATGAAAATCATGAACTGCTGAAACAAAGCATTACTTTTTACTGATGTAATCAGTGCACACTGTTTCGCCTATGAAGTGGTACTTGAATTCAATGATGAATTCAGCTTAATTTTTCATTGAAGACGAAATTTCCTGCTGGGGATACCTATTTAGGTATCGTGCAAAAGCCATCGTTTTGACGATAGCGTTTTGATGATAATCGACTTACGTGAAGAAAATATTTGATCGTCAAAACGTGATCGTCCAGATGATATGCATTTTTAGGGTTACGTGTAGTAGGGCTATCGTCGAAACGTTATCGTCGGGTGATAATCGTTTTACGGAATGAGACCCCTGGACTTGATTTTCTAGACTACAATTTTTCCTCACTATGATTGTTTTCAGGTATTGGAAATTTTTTGACTTGACTTTTTATGAAAATTTTTCTCACCCTTTTTTTTTTTAAATGTATATATTTTTTTTAATAGCCCATAAATGAGTTTGTTAACATAACATTCTTTTAAAAATTAATAAAAAATATCTGCACGGCTGAATCGAGCGAACTTGTTCTTGTAGATAACAATTATAAGTTAAATAGTTACACATTTAAATTAATGTTAATGTTAAGAAATTCAAAACTGGTGGAAAAGAAAATCTTTTTGCTTGGTTTTGTTTTAGTTTAAAAATCAAATTTACTAAAAAAAAATTATTTTGTTTGCTTGATATTTTTTTATTATAATTTTCAATTTTTTTAAATTCAAAATTATTTGAATTACTCAGGAACTCCAGATAAAAATATTATAACAAAATCGGTCAAGCGATTAGAAAGCTATATGTACCTGAATTTCGAAAAAAATATGGCGATTTTCTCAAAAAACTTCAAAAGCCTAATTTCTTTACCGAAACAGAAATAAACTAAAAATACAGCAGACGCACGGTCGACACACAGATACACAGACCAACTACTTGACCTAGAGCAAGTAAAAATCTGTGGTTTTACCAAATATGTAATGGACTTTTTTTTTGACCATTTACTGACATTTAAAATATGTACAAAATCTTACAAATTATTAATTTTTCTGAATTTTAATTTTTAAGTTAAGGAATGTTTTTTTTTTTGGTTTTTCATTTTGAATTTCCACAAGACTTTTAAGATAGTGAATTTTTTAAAAATAAAATGAACTAGCTGACCCGGCAAACTTCGTTCCACCTATTATTGATTAAATTATTAATATACTTTTCGAAAGTGGAGCGCAAGCTCCAATTTTTATTACGACTTTCCGACTTTTCCGGTTATATTTTCTCATATTTATCTCCGTAGTGTGTTTAATTGGTTAAATACAAATCCAATAAAAAAATCTCCATCCAATTTAGATGATGTTCAGCCGAGTTATGTGCGTACGAACAAAAAACTAATTCGGAAAGTTTGTTTTCATGATTTTCTGATTTTGTTAGTCGAATTTTCTAATTTTCGTTCGAGTTTTGCAATTGTCTGTTAATTTGATTCAATACAAATCCAACAAAAAAATATTCATGCAAATCGAATGATGTTTAGCCGAGTTATGCGCGTAAGAACACAATTTAATTTCAGAAAATTTTGATACTTCAAGGTTTTTTCACGACTTTCGGTCGAATTTTCTAATTTACGGTCAAATTTTCTAATTTTTGGCTCCATTGTGTGTCAATCTGTTTCAATAAAAAGCCAAAAAAAATCCTAATCGGATGATGTTTAGCCAAGTTATGAGCGTACGAACACAAAAAGGACCAATTTATTGTCTAAGTGCGTCGGCTTTCTGCTGGCAACCATATGTCAACCTAAGTATTATCGAGTTAGAAATGTTTTATTTTTCAGGTTAAAATTTCAGAACCTTTCTTGAACTTCCTTAGTGCTTGCTTTAAGGTATTTTAAATTTTTCAGAATTTTTAGTTAATCTGGCATTTCAGGATTTATATTGTAGAAGACTTTTTAAAACACCCTATAGTTTTTTCCAAATTTTGAAAAAACAAAGTTTTAATAGAAACCAAAATCTTGTCCATCAGTTTAAATCCACAAGCTAAAAATCTCAAACAATATGGAAATTTTAATTTACTTCCTATGCTTCGTATTTGAATTTAACAACTCCGGAAGCTTGAATATCAAAGCAAAAAATTTCATCTTGGTTTAATTTAATTTTCATATAACAATTATTATCAATAAAATTAAATACATTTAAAACTGCACTTGATTTTTTTTTTAAAAACTAGACTATAAAAAAAAAAAATCTCATAAGAAACAAGGTACAAGACATGCATTTTATATTTTCTTTCCTATACATGTTCGTAGTGTTTAATTAGCCAAACTTGTTGCTTCAACATGGTGTAACTACACATTTTTCACGGCATAAAATCCGATTAATTATAGACTAATACTTGATAGTTCATCATAAAATATACACAACTTCAACTTTTATAACGCCCACAGTGGTATTTTTTGTTTACATATTTAAAAGTAAGGCAAATTACGGAACACGCGGAAGTTTTAACTCATCATATACATTGTTAGCCTCGATGACACCTTTCACTTTCGTTATTATACATAATTAAAAATATATGTACATGAGCATAAATATTTATATACATTGATAGTAGAAGAGATAAGCTTAAGATCCCCACAAATGCACTGATAATGCTTTTTTTTTTTTTAAAGAAATGAAGTTCAAAACAGTCTAAGCCCGACATACATGCGCAAAAATTACATGTGTGGCTGACGCTTGGTGGAATACACCTTAAAAAAGAATTGAAGTCCTTTTGGTAAAACTAAACTTCCTGAGTGGGTTCTAGACCCAAAGCTCATCTAGGGCTCTTGTCCTATTGACATTTTGCTAGAGTTCTGGCTTGGTTAAATAAATTTTTTTTTCCAAATTCTAATTCTTTATGCTGCCAAAAATGTGTATAATGTTAAAATAGGTAAAACAAATAAGAGATTAGTTTAAATTAGTTAAAGTTTGTTGCGCCCAAAGTTCCGGTACTTTTCTTTTAAATTAATGATGTACAGGGTGGGGCAAAATAACCGGTTTTGACCGACTGTCGATCGGCCTGTGGTTGTAGTGGGAAAAGGGGAGGGTTTTCGTTGTGAGAGAGTCAGTTTTCAGTAGTAACCATGGCTTGGGCGGGAGAGCATCGTTGGTTTGCTGTTAGGACTTTTTTTGAAAATGGCCGTTCAATTATCGCCACGCAGAGAGCCTTCCGAGAGCACTTCAATATCCCTGTTGTGGGAAACGTCCCTGGCGGTAAAGCAATTAGAGGTTGGGATAGGACATTGGAAAACACTGCACTGGTTCAATAGCAACTCTTTCGGCAATTAGAAGACCCAGAACTGTAAGAACTCCTAAAAATGTCATCTTGGCAAGAAATGCTATCGAACAAGTCTCCCAGGCGCTCAACCCGTAGACATGCAGTTGCTCATGGGCATGTCTAGCAGATCTTTAAGGAGAATTTCGCACGAAGATTTACAGTTCAAGAGCTGTTGCCCCAGGACTTTGAACATCGACGAAACTGCTGCCAAGAAATGTTGGACAGAATTCCAGAAAATTCAACATTTTTCAGCAGTAACGAGGCCCACTTCCACCTGTGTGGAACTGTTAACAAACAGAATTTTCGATATTGGGCTAATGAAAACCCAAGGGAAATTCACCGGAGGCCACTTCACTCCCCTAAAGGATGATACCTGTATCGAACCGCCGGGTGAAAATGGCTTGGATCCTCAGACTGATTCTAGGGCTTTCCACGTAGAGGTATAAATGACCTAGCACATAGACCAGTTCCTCGGATCCATTGACCTCTCTCTCCCTTACTACCATTAAAACCCCATATTTACAGGAATATGAGGCTGATCCTGGCAGCAGGAGAGAGAGGGTGTCCAGACTGCGGCAGCTTGGCATGCTTGCTCTAGCACGACTCAGCTCGTCGGAAGGGGGGGTTCTTGCTCCACAGCCCTGGACCGTCGCTACGACTTCATGCCGAAAACTGAATTTAGAAAAAAAAGCGTTGGGTTCATAAAAAGAATGAAGCCCGAAAGTCGTCCAAATGGGGTGAAGGTGCGTGATTCCTATAGAGGGTGGAGGGTCGAAGGTGTTATTGACCCTCCGGAGGAATTTGCCCACCCAGTGTATCCTAAGGATACCATGATTCAGAGGAAGTTACAGTAATACCCATCGAAATGTGCAGAAGAGCGGTTAATAACTTCAGAATTTACCTTCAAGAGTGCATCGCGACTGACGGCCGCCACCTACGTGATCATCTTTAAAACTTAATGTAAAAAAACTAGATTCTGTAGTTCAGGTTCATACATTCTGCCCCACCCTGTATATTCTAAATATCAGCGATTTCAAATAAATATTTATGTAAGTGTCAATTACTTCATCAAATACGAAATTACTTCATCAAATACCTTATGAAAAATAAATAAACATTGAAAGTGAAAGACTAATTGGATTTATTCGACAGGCAAAGAAGTCTTAACGAGCTTTAACGGCAAACAACAACAAAAACAGAAAATGGTTCAATGCAAGTACAGGTTGTCTGTCAAATAAGTTTAACAATGCGAGGTGATTTTTCTTGTCTTAAACATGAAGTAAAAAATACTTTGTTACAGGCAAACAAACATAAGTACAGTACCTAAATAACAAAAGACAATAATAGAGAAGAACAAGAAAAACAAAAAAGCGTTCGCTTTCAACAATATAATAAGTTTCAAGCAGCAGAGATGTACAAGCATCGACAACAATCACGACAAAAAACAACATAATTAGGAGTTGAAGACCATCAAATGACGACAAAATGAGCCCTTTTTGCATCGCGCACGATTGCGAAATTACACAACCATTTGAAAAACGTTTAACCCAAAGAAGCTCTATTGCAAAAAAAGGTGACAGACTTTATGATGTAAGTTGCACTTAAATTGAAATTATATGGAAGAAGCACCCAGGTGTGGATAAGTTGAAAGAGCTATCAGCGAAACAGAGCAAATAAGTGACATTTTAAGAGGCAATTGCTGTCATTTATGTGTTTCTACTTTTTTTTTTTTTAGCCTGCCGTAAATGGGGGATGAACTTAAAAAACAACCATGAACTAGTTGTTAGAGTAGGTTTTTAGACTTAATTTGCAAACATTTTTGGTGATGATGAGTTCACTTTGAAAATGCAATTTAAGAGTTAAAAGGCGTTAAGAGGTTAAAGAGATTATGTCAGATAAATTATAATAAATTTATTTGTCAACTGTGGGAAAGTTTTTTTTTTTTTAATATTAAGGTTCCCTTAATTCCTGTGTTAGGACGTTTGTGATACATTTTTCTGTCGACCATATTTCTGATTTTTTTTATAAGAAAATAACATCGGGTTTTGGTTTCCAAGGGCACCAATTGGAACCTAATATCCTACCAATATGAGTCGCACCCATACTTTTTATTTTTAAACAACTTTAGAGCATAGAAAATCGAACAATTTAACACTATAAACGACAGCGCGACGTATAAATTAACAATTTTTCCACATCTCTTTAACTAGCTCATAACTTCAATTACCTTAGAATTTTGCAGATTAAGTACACTTAAATGGTCTTGATCCCAAATCCAACTTTCAGCTTAACTGACCTTAGGTAATTAGGTACAACAACTTCATTCTTTGCCCACTAATATACTGGTTGGTATAGGTGAATTCTAATTTTCTTTTCATTTTCCCTGAGAGTAGGTACTTTCGTGGAAGATCAATTGTAAGTCACCTTAGAGCTAAGTTTCCTTATTATTATGGTTGCCATGAGAGTTTTCTACAAAAAATTGATTGGAAAATTTGATTTTGTTTCTTTTGGAACATAAAATAAAAATAAGCACACAACCTATAGGATTCAATGGGACTTCTCGGTAATCTCGTGGGGAATTTTATTTCCCTTTTGAATATTTTATTCTCCCGACAATGTTTCTGCTATCGTGAATATTACCCGAAATAAATTTTCCCGAACGAAAATCCAATGTAATGACAGCCAAATTTCCCTGGAAAGTTCCCGATACCAATACATTATCTGAGGGAAATTTTCACTTATCATTCATGTTCCCAATTTTCGAAGGAGGAAAGCATTGCTAGGGAAATTTTCTGTTCGCAATAACCCGCAATGAGTTCTAAAATAATTTTGTATAAAAAAATGTTTTTATATATTTTTAAATTTAAAAGTCTTGCTTTGTTGGTTTGTTTGTTTGGCCTAATCTCCGAAACCACAAATGCCGGATTTCAAATTATTTTATTTTTTATTTGGTAAAATAGGGTAAGACATTAAATTGGTATCTGTTTTCAAAAATTCTTTTTGTGTTTTATGGGCAGTTCTTCTTATAGAGCAATATTTTTTTATTTTTTTTTTAATTAGCTATTTATAGGGTGAAATGGGGAGAAACGAAAAAGTAGTATACATAACTGATACACAAGAAAATCTGAATAGATTAAATAGATTAAACAATTTGAATTAGAAATATAATAAAAGAATGGATCTCTGACTTTCAAAAAATAACATTGTAAGTGTTGCTGTTGTTTTTAAATGATTTTTTTTTTTTTTCAATTTCAAGTCCATTTTTTCAAAGTTTCCAACCTAGCCCACACGCCTTAGCCTATTGTGGCATCTGATACATTCTGTATAAGAGAAATGTTGTATAAGTTAGACATACTCAGAAGCATCAGATTGCAAAATTATTAAAAAATCGGTTCACCCATAAAGAAGCAATTCGTGAATATTTTGAAAACAATGAAATTTTCTCAAAAAACATCAAATCCATACTTTCGCAATGCTATTTTTTTGGCCAAAAACCTGAAATAAAGTTTTTTTATAATCACTATAGTTTATCACATGTACAAAGTTTAATCAAAATCGTTTGAGCCGTTTTTGAGAAAATTTTAAAAATTGAAAAATTTGTATAGAAGCTACCTGTTCTATGTAGATGAAATCAAAAATTCAAATTTCCCCTCTAGGGAGTCACATAAAATTGCACTGTACCAAATTTGAAGCTCTAGCTCAATTAACAGTGGACGCACAGACTGCCGGACGGTATGGCAAATACAAAGTAATTTCAAAGGAAGAACCTTCGACTTCAAGAAGGCATTAAGGATTATAAAAAATATATATGTATGTGTACATCATGTGAATAGTCTTAACTAAGAAAAATGGATTTATTTAATAAACAAATGCTCCATAAAGTAATTAAATTTATTCAAATGTAGTGCACCCGGGCGTATGCGCACTTTTTTGTTATTTTATTGAAATTTTAACGAATTTTACTACAATTTTTATTTTCGCACGTCAAGTTGGCTTACATCGATTGCGAAAAGGTATTTTGATGAATTATTTTTAAGCGCGGTACAAAACTCGCGGGAAAGCGAACTCTCCAGTCAAAATAAGTGACCATCTCCACAGCCACTGGTTGCAAAAAGCTGTAATTATTTTCTCCAGACAAACGAGAACACTATCCTAAGCGCGGAAAACCAAGGTTATTTTTAAGAGTTTTTTTTTTAATTTGCTTTGGATTCATAGGGTGAAATGGGGTAAACACAAAATTTCATTCGATTTTAACTTTTTTATTATTATTTTTGTGTTTGAAAGGGCTACATGAAATTTGGGGCCAATGAAGAATAATGAAGTATGACCCCATTTTCAAAATGGAAAAATGACCCCAAACTTAATGAAAAATAACCCCAAAAAAGGAAGAAAAGCTTAAACCAAAAGCGAAAAATAGGCCCAAAAATATATGCATAAAATAACAACAACAGATAAAAATGGGGCCATTTTTCATAATGAAATTCAACCCCAAAATGAAAAAAAGCCCCAAAAAAATGAAAAATTACCCCAATTCACAAAATTTAATCAATTTTTTGTTGTTGTTGCTTTTCATATAAATTTTTGGGGCCATTTTTCCATTTTTTGTTTGGGGCCATTTTTCATTGGGGCCAAATTTCATGTAGCCGTTTGAAAGAATATTAAAGATGGACATCAAGGATAACTCAAGGCTCTAGAGATGGGAAAACAGAAGTTTATAAATGAGATATAAAGTCCCCTATCTCACAAACTGACGTAAATGTTTTTTTTTTTTTCACATTTAACGAAAAACCGCTTTTTAAATGTTTTTTATCTTGTTAAAAGTTGTTATTTTCTCATTGTGTTCTAAACTTCAGCTTTTTTTAATAGATGCCAAAAAAGCAGTTCGTGAGATGAGGGACGATACTTGTGCAGTGTGCAGTTTCCTATGAAAAATATATTTTTTTTTTAAATCACGGAAGAAAGAATTTTTCATTGTGGCAACAATGGATACTAAAAATATTTAAACCATAACGAATCGTTTCCTTCGTTAATTATTTTTTTTCCCAGTTACTTGTGCTTAAATTATTATAACTAATCTGCCTCAAGTAGCTTCGACTTAATTTGCGCATCTAAAAGATAGAAAAATACATACCTATACCAACTTACTAGACCTACATACATTTTGCGTGCACTTTATCTGCCGCACTCAAGTGTGCTTTTCCTGCATTTCCTTTTGGTCTATTCGATGGTATGGCCGAGTCGTGTCGTTGTCGGCGGCCGGCGTCGTATTCGTCGCTAGTTTTTCTGTCTGCAAATTTTAAAATCGTATCCATCAGCTCAGTTAAGTAGGAGAAAATTGCAAGCTAGAGGATACATTTTAAAGTATCTTCTTGTAAATCTATATCGAAAAGTTTCGTTGTGTTGAACAAGTCGGTCAAATGAAATTGAATTTTTTTTTTTTTTTTTGGTGTGTTGTTACCTCAGAGATTTTGTGCACACTCTCGTTGTTCATATTGTACTAAGGTCATAGAAGAGTGATTTTTTTTTTGGCTAAAAACATCTTTTTTTTTTTCTTCGAGCAAAGATCACAAGCCATAAGGTATTAAGTTTTTACTTTTCTTGAAGTGCCTGTAAGGTTTGTTTTCTTTTTCGTTGTTTGGTGAATTTAACGATCCAAAAAGCTAGTGGGATGTACCTTAAGATCGCAATTGTAATGAAAATGAACTAATAAATAATATCAAGTGCAAAAGATACACAAATTTATGTGTCTAACTCAGTTATTTATTTTTTTTTTTTTTTGTGCAGAATTATAGAAGCAGATTCACTATACTTTCTCTTCATGGTATAGTGGATGCGTGGAGTTAAGATATATTTTCATATACCTGCATTACATTCTTTGATACCTAACTAATGATGACTACAATCGCGTTTATCAAGTAGGTATGATGTGTTTGTTTTCAGTTTTTATAAATATATTGGAGTAATCCACCATAAACCACATGGGAGTGCATAATTCTATCAAGAAGCGTTCAACCATTATGTGGTTAAGGTGAAGTACCTACCTTAAAGTAATTGATGAACCTACTTATGTTATAACTCTATGATAATATACTTGGAACTTAAGGTTTTTTATTGCTTTTTTATGCGGTTTATTTTTTCTGCAACTATGGGTTATTTAATGCAAAATCAGTGAGTCGTGGTGTTTAAGAGGGCATTTATAAATAGCTGTTGAGTTTGAGAAATTATGTAGGTATATTATTGTTGTTGTTTTATGGAGGGTTAAAAGGAAAAATAGGATTTTATAATTTTTCTAATACAGTGCCTACGTTCTGTAATTCTCACATGCATAAAATTGGTCGAGAAACGATAAAAACTGAAACAAAATACATGAGTTTTTTTTCCATTTTTCAGCGTTTCTCGACTGATTTCTTCGATGGGAGAGTTACAGAACGTAGGCACAGGTTGTTTATTAATTCATGCATGACATTTTTGGGGGGTGATTGTGGTATCCTTCTGAGAAAAAAATTGTATGGGGAAAAAATTGTATCTCCCTCCTTCCCATGAGGTAGGTAGGGACAAAATCTGAAAAATTGACTTAAAATATGGTAAAAAAAATTATTAAAAATTAAAGAAGGTTCATTACATACAATGTATAGCAAAAATTCAACAGAAAATATTCTATTTCTTTTTTTTTTTTGCTTTTTAAATTAAGTTCTTTAAATGAATATTTTTTGAGAAATTAAATTTCAAAGTATAAAAAATTTTAGAAAAAATATTATGATTTTTTTTTCATAATTCAATATTCTAATAGAATCTTATAGTCAAACACTGAAAACCAGATTAAAAAAAATTTTTTTTTAGTTTTTGAGAAATTAAAAATAAACGAAAAGTACTACTTACTTCTCAAAATACTCGAAAAACAGGTTTTTAATTATGAAAGGTAATTTTTTTGCGTCCTTTAGTTTTTTTTTTTTTTAATTTCCCGAAAACTAAAAACATTTCATTTAAATATAAATTTCTGAAATTTGTTATGAAATTAGGTAAGCAATATGATTTCCTAGTGGAGGCGAGAGGTAAAGTAGTTTCAACTTGTAAATGACGAACTTGAGTATAATAAAATTTTAGGTATAATTCTAAGCGCTAATTAAATTACGGTCAAAGTGAGTTGCACTTAAGTGACAAATGAGTAAGGTCCGATTTTTTAGTGGTTGCACTGTGGAATAACTGGCATTTAAGTTTCCCATATTGGAAATTTAAGCTCAATTTTATGGTATGAGTATAGGTCGCACTTATGTGACCATTGACCAACATGGGGCGACTTACGTGCCGCACTCAATCGGGTAATTGTGAAACTGGGCCTTAGGGCCGATTTCACAGGGCAAACTTTCTTGAATCAGTGACAGTTAAAGACTCCAACATTGGCCAAAAAAAGGCAAGTACCAGTATTTTTCAAGTAGTTGGGCATAATTAACAAGTATATCAGGTACTTAAGTAGGTACTTGAGCAGTACATAAAGTATCGTATAGTTGACGTCTACTTCAAGTACTTGGCCAGTACTTTCCAGCCCGTTGAGTAATGTTCGTTTGAAGAAATCCAGTTTTTTTTTTTGGGGAAGAACCGATCAATTACTTAAAAAGACTGGTCAAATACTTGAGAATACTGCTCAATTTGGAGACTGACGATTGTTATGGATGAGGGAAAAGAAGTTAAGCTTCTAACACCTTAAGTAAAAACATATACGGAAGCTTTAAACTACATGTAAATGTTTGTTACTTCTTTTTCTATTAGAAAACAACATCCTCATTTACTCTTCCACCAAAACTTCAAAAATGCAAAACGGTCGTATTATAATCAAACATTAAATACGATTTTCCTTCCGACATAATTAATTATCAAACTAAATTGGATGGCACCATTTTACTAAACCCATTTTAAAATAACAATTTATTTCCACATGAAATAACTAACCTAGTATGTTATATGCTTGATGAAACTTAATTAATAGATAATAAAAAAAAAAATCTTTGAATTACACACAACTTACAATTTTAAAATTAATTTTTTATGAACCTCAGTTTATATACAGACAGACACACACATTTCATCACAATTTAACGAGCCATTAAACCGCAAGCTACTGAAAATGTCACTGTCCTTTTTTTTTTTTTGCAAAAAGTCTAAAAAAAAAAAAAACAACAAAGTGTTTATTGCTTTTAGAGTAAACAAATCAACATTACAAAATCAAAAACGCGAAACATACATTAATCTTAAGATCTTTGACGCATAAAGCTTGTAATATTATCTTTATTTTAATTAATTATGCGTAAGATATACACAGATGCAATTTTACGATAAGAGTCATGATGCGCGGCGAATAAATGAATGAGTAATCATCATCTTTAAATCACTATGAAAAGTGCAAACATTAAAAGATATGTATCTAATTTTAGCTCATATAGTTTGGGAATTTAAGTTGAATTTTGGGAACATGAGGAGAGTCTTACAATTTTTTTTTTTTTATTAATTTGCTGAATCTGAACTTTGCGTTTTCACAAGTTTTTATGGTTAACTTGTTTCATATGAAATTGGTAAGATATGATGCACTACACACTGCAGATCTGGACAATATGTCGAGTTTTGAGAAAAAATTCTAGAACGGGCAAATATTTCTTCTAGTTTCTAAACATCAAACACGCAAGAATAGCCCAGAGTTGCCTTAAATCTTTTATGAATTTTCAAAAAACTATAACAAAAAGAAAAAAAAAAATGTGGCAAAAGCAACATGCAAACGCATACATTTTATTATCATAAAAACACAATTTTCTTTATTTAAACATTAAATTATAAAATTTAAATTTGGCCTATTGCCTATTTCTATTTTGTGCAGAAATTGTCAGGAAGAAGAAATGTTTTTCTTTCTCATGGGCGCTCTCTTTTGCCCAAAACTGCCGATTTTATGAAGTGTGAAACAGGATTTGGCAACAATTGTTGACAAATTATGATAATTGGCAATTTCGGTCATTGTCTAGAGCAGACTTATTTTATGGAAGTATGCCGCAAACACTGGCCTACTTTTGTCTGCGGTTAGTATATTCTTTTACAGTTACCTGTTAGAGATAACTCAAACCACCAACAAGTTACGAGTGTAAAAAGCTGCCAGCTTCTTGTTGCAGTAAATTTTCGACAGATCAGGGTGGCCGGTACAAAAAAAAAGTTTTTAAAATAGAAGCTCTTTATGATTTCAGCCAAAAATTCGTCTTAAGAACATAGGTGGGAATGGTAGGTAGGTATTTAGGTAGAAACGTCGGTCCTTAGCAAGAATGAGTTCTGTGAACCATTTCGCGCTGAATTGAACACGCCGTTTTGATACCAAATAACTCCTCGTATGATGCCGAGACGTTATCAAGTGCCTGAAAATATTGAGCACCATAACCATGGAAAATATAACTAATTATCCAAATTTTTCGTTTAGCATTTTTTAGTTCGCTATTAGAAATTTTTCATTTAAGTTCAAATATCTAATTTCTTATAGATGAGAGGCTTATGTTTACAAAAAGTAAAATAGTACCTACTGATATTAAGATTTGGTTTGCAGGTTTTTTTCAAAAATCTCAAAAAATAAAAGTGATGTCTTTTTACGAAGTTCTGGGCTACAACATCCCTTAAAAGTAAAAAATTATCCGAACTAAAATAAATTGATACATTTACAACTTCACTTCTCTGACTATATTGTATACTCGTGCAACTATATTTGCATCTGCATCTGCATTGTTTTTTTTTATGATCTTTTTTTTTTTGAAAAATTTGATTAATTTACTTTCAATCAAAATTAACTTCGCGAGATTTTCTTTCATCTTGTTTGTTTTTTATTTTTCAGGAATTTGGATCTCATCGTCAAACATCAATTCGCACCTGATGGTAATAAATAATTGAATACAATTGCACATATTAAAATTTTCCATATGCAGATCGACAGATGTTAAACAAGAAAACACAAAAAAACAGAGCACGGAAGGTAAATTGTTCAAATTTTTCGTGCCGCATTTTTTTCTTCAATCAATTCAAAAAAAAACATGATGATGTGAACAAACTAACTTTAGATACTTTATTGGAAGCAAAAATAACGAGAAAATACAATAAAAAAGACACAACAACCTATCCCAAGATCATCAGCCGGGGGATGGGTCGAGGATCGACTTGACGATCAACACGATCATCATCGGCCAGATAAAGCGGCATGGCTGAGCGAATTCTCTTCGAAAAGAAAAAGCTTATGAAGCCAAAAATTCATAAAACCATAAGCCCATATATTGGAAAGAAAACAATAAAATAAAAAAAAATAAAAAAAAAAAAAACAAGAGCAGCATCAAATAACCGTTACAATAAAACATAACACAAACGCCACTATATTGAGAAGAAGACCAAGATTACATACCTACAAAAAAAAAAAAAAAATATAAAACAAAACAAACCAAGAAAATCTAAAGATACATAGATATAGTATCTTAGTGCTCTAAGTTTCAACTTTATTGCCTATGATACGATTTCAATTTACTTGGCCAAGTCAGTTAGCATAGACCATCAGCTAAGCACACAACTCGCAAGTATTATGCGCATGCGCCGTCGTCGTATTCGCCGCCGCCGCTGCTGCATACAACACAAGATCAGTGATCGGTATTAAAACACTGGAAAGTAGTATCTATCTAGCACCTTTTATAGTGTTTATGATGACAGAGATGTATCTCAACATTGAAAATCGCGATTTATGTATCCAACATCATGCACCTAGTTATTCATTCAAATGATGATGACACAGATGGAATGTCAGAAGCTTCGGGTTAAAAAAAATTTCTAAAACATATTTTGTGTAAAAATTGTTGAAAAGTATCTAATCCCTCCGATCAGCCGAAAAAAAAAATATCTACAAAATAAATAAAAAAAAAAACATACTCGATAAATTTTCAAGTGAAAGTGCAGTTTTTCTTGATTTTCATTTCTCGTTCGATACCAAAATGGGTGATAAATCAAATTTATAAAATTTTGTGTTCAAAAAGATACAAATAGAAATATTTATTATTAAACTAAAATATATTTAAACGAAGATTGAGTCTTTTTAAATTGTGCGATGTGTGGCTTTTTTTCTGTGCATATTTTTCTTTATACATAAATAAGGAAAATAATTAACACAATATTAATTAAATTTTCTCTAAAATAAAACGAAAAAATAAATAAATCATTTTTTTGATTTAACGATAATTTTCGTTTTTTTTTTTTTTTAATAAAACATGGTTACGTGCAAAGTGGATACAACTGTTGCCGTACCAAAATTTAATATTAATAAATTTGTTGCATCGAATAGTGTTGGAAGTAGTGCTGGTGGTGGTGCAGGGGCTAATACTAGTGCTGTTGATCGTCGTCCCAGAAAACCATCATCATCATCAAATAGTAATTCATCGGGATTTCGTTTACTCGACGCTGATCAACTGGAAACAGCATCGAGTGTTAGCAGAAATTCAATCTACAAACTTAAAATCGATCTAATGTTCGACGATACAAGGTGAGTGTTTTTTTTTTTTTTTTTTTTTTTTTTTAATTTCTAACCAAATGCTATATCTCTCAGCCATGTTTATTGGTGGGTGTGTAAACAAAAAACAGAAAAGGTCATTGTGACATTAAACAAAGGCATTTGATCTTTTAAATTTGTGTTACAGCTCAGGAGTTTGTTGTTTATTCAAATAGAAAAGTATTGTATGTAGGTTTTCATAATTCTATCTTTTACAATTTTTTTACAGTACAATGGTTAATTGAATAACTCTGTTTCAAAAACTAGAAAGATTCGAAATTATTTTTTTTTAATATGTGGTGTTGTCTCCATGTTGTGTGGAACTTTGAATAGTTTTTAAAATGAATAATAAAATTTTTAAAAAGTTTAAATTTTGTGAAATTTTATTTATTAATTTTTAAATTTTTTTGCTCACAACAATTATTTATATTTATTTATACGCTACGCGTTTCGGATATTTTCATCCATCATCGGGACAAGTCACTGAATTAAGCCCGATGATGGATGAAAATATCCGAAACGCGTAGCGTATAAATAAATATAAATAATTGTTGTGAGCAAAAAAATTTAAAAATTAATAAATAAAATTTCACAAAATTTAAACTTTTTAAAAATTTTATTATTCATTTTAAAAACTATTATTTTTTTTTGCAAAATACCAAATTCGAAACTCTAAAAATTACTCGTAGACATTTTTAAAAATCAACAATTTCTTTAATAAGTCTAAATATATGAGAAAAAAGTTTAAAATTGTTGGACCGGATTTGGAAAAAAAAAAATTTCCATAAACATTTTTGCAAAAAAATTTTGGTACATCAGTCTTAAAGACAGATTTTAAAAAATCTGCAGTTATTAAAAATTAAACAGCCTGAACGTGAAGGTATTATAGCCATGATACTATACTTAACAATAAATTTTCTAATTTTAAAGCTCTTTGCAAAAATGTTCTTAGTTTTAAACATTTTTGACTAGTACATTGTTCTAAAGATGATTCCCTAATAAACTCCACCTGAGAACGCCTAAAACAGTGACAGTTCAAACAATTTTCACATTATTTGCAATTGTTTAAGTGACATTTGGAAACAGTATGATACTAAAAAGTTAGAATAAGCATTTTGCGATCTTAACTTAAAAAAAATAATACGATTCTAACGTAACCTATATAACCCAATACTAATAAGAATAACCTAATACTAATAAGAAGAACCGTTCTATGGCAGGTATCGCTTTTGGTAAATTTTTTTTTTTACCAAAATAAAAAAAAATATAAAATTTTTGTTTATCAGGATCGTAGAAGCCATTTCCAAGATAAATAAATTCTACCGCCTAGAGTTTTATAGGAGGTAACGTAATTTTTGGGACTTAAAAAATATTAATTTCGCCTCTGAGAATTAATAAACCTTAAGTTCAAAACTTCAAAAGGATCACTTCAGCAGTTTAAGTTATTGTATGAGGTACAGTTAGAATTACCTATTCGTACCCTCCCCTTTCTGCCTTAACCACGCACTTGAACAAAACTAATAATATCTCTTAACCAGTGATGTCAGATGAGATTTTTAAAATCCCACCGAATTTAACAAAAAGTCCTACAATTTTTGTACTGGGGGAAAAAAAAAACGCCATATTTTTGCTGCCGTAACTTTTGTCTAAGTTTATTCTGAACAAATATTCACTTTTACTATATTTTCAATTGACTAAAAGTAAACTGAAAATAATTTTAAATGAAGAAAACAAAATACGCTTAGGGCGATTTTTTTCACTCGAAGTTGAAAACAATTTAAGGATTTTTTTTTCTACTTCGAATTTTGTATTTTTTTTTCACTCAAAGTTAACAGTTTCAACTACCGTTTTTCAACTCTAGAGTTCGTAAACTTTAGATTTTCTCAACGACCGAAAAATGGAGAAGATGGGAAAACGTTTTGCACAATTTCTTGAAAATATCTCTTCTTTTTGACAGATTCTCTGTGTGACAGATGGTCAGGAAAAATAATTTTTGTTTTGGGTAAATTTATTTATTTATGTGCGCGGTAAGAAAAAAAGGTGGAGGAAAATAGGTAGGTAGGTAAATTAATTTTGTAAGATGCAGCTATTGTTAAAGTAATATTTCCCATCATAAAAAATTATTCGAATATGTTCCCACCGTAAATACCACTATGAATTTTTCACCACCATTATTCCCACAAAGCTCACTTTTTCCCACTATTTTGGCGTCAGAAACCACCAATCTAGGAACACTGCTCTTAACTGATAAGGTACAGTCATGATCCTGTTTTTCTTTTTTAAATATATCCAAAACTATATCAAATTTAATTTCAAAATTATTTTTTACTGAGGAAAATTATATGCTTTGCCCAGGTCTTCGAAATTATTTTTGAAGATACGTGGTTAAGGCAGAAAGAGAGGGCACGATATGCGACCGACAGACGAAATTGTGTTCTCTATTAAATTAATGATAATAAAAAATCGACTACAAATCCTCCAAAGGTATCACCTGTCATAGAAAAGTGCAGCTCACATTAGACGTTTGGATTCTGCAATAAACTGTAGGTTCCCTCCATTTGCTTATTGATTATTGTATTGACAGTTCACCCCATTATTTATGCAAAAAGAATTTGTGAATTCTGTACCATACATTGAAAATTCTGCTGTATCAACAAAATTACGAATAATTTTTGTGTTTCAATATTTTTTAAACACCAAATTTTCTTTTTTAAAGTTTTAAAAATCTTGTAATCAAAAGTGGGCTTTGTGAAGCCCAACATAACGCACGTTGTTCACAACGGAGTTATTATCGTGTATATTTATTTTATGTTACATTTTAGTTCCCATGAAAAAAAAAAATCTTTAAAAAAACTTTGTAGCCAAGCAGTCCATGCACAATTGCAGTTCTTGTTCTTAATTTGGATGAACATTTCTATTAGAAAAGAAGAATTATACCGTTTATGATTTTTTGGTAAAAAAAAAAACGTTAAAAATTATTGTAACTTTTCAAAATTCATCTCTCAACAAGAAAATATCCTCGAGTGTATGGAAAATTTTGCCATGTTATTTGCTATTGTATGTTTTACTCCAAATTTATAGATACAAGAAAATTGTTTCACATTTTTAACTGAAATTAGAATGAAATTTTGTACAAAAAATTCAATTTATAAAAATCCGATATTTTTATCGCTTATCTGTCATCTGTATATTAATATGCAATTTGTCAAGATCTTTATTTGATTATTAAAAATTCAGAGTTACCAGTTATAGATATTAATCGCAAATTAGGCCATCTTTTTTCTTAATCTTTTTAGCCCACATTGATACTTTTTCATCAGGTTAATGTATTTTAAATATAAACATGAATACTGGTAATAGAAACGTGGGCCTTACGTGTACCACGTTACGTGTCACACATAACGTGATCAACGAAGACGTAACGATAGTTGCATCAAGTATATGTAATGTATATTGGGTTAGTTTATTGACAAAAATTCTATGTTTCTTGGATCGAAATATCGGGGTTGGAGGTCAGGGTTTTAATAATTCAGTTTGACAGTTGGACTAAAGGCACTCGAACGAATATTGATTGATTTATTTTTAATGTTTAAGGTATTCTTTTATGTTGTTTTTTTTTTGTATTTTATTTTTGATTAAAACAAATGAAAAACATGAAGTTTTAAGATTTTCTAAATAAACATTTGGCTAATTTTTGGGCCACATTTCGGGCAGTGCTTTTAAGCCACAGTACACATATTGAAGGTGATATATTGCGCATCTTCGAAAATTACAGTGAGCTGCCTGTCAGAATGTACAAAAACAAAACACAAGTGTTTTTTCCGAATCGCAGTGACCCTCGTCAACAATTTACAAAACCAAAAAGAAAGACATGCGCAAAACTGAACAAAAATGAAAACTCAGAAGAATACCTTAAACATATACTTATGTATGTATATTGTATGTGTAGGTACTGTGATTTTAAGCTATTCAAGTGCTGGCAAACCTTATTGCGAAACGTTTTAGATTTTTCATCAAAAATCAGAAAATCTTATTCAATGAACTAAAACAATTTGTATCTACAAAAAAGAACGAAATAAAAGAAAAGACAAACCAAAATATTCACCCTGAGTTACAGAATTCGGCGGAAGGAGTTAGACTCAGTTGTTGCATAATTACGACTACAAAACTCTGTGAATCGAAATGAACAACTTCAAAAGAAATTTTTTTATTTTTTTCCCACCCAAAACACCTTAAATATTTCGTGTTTCAGGAAAAAGTCTCCGACTCTCTGGGATTAATATTTTGTTTCAAGAAAGGCTTCGTAGAGTTCGTACAAGTAAACATTCTTCAATACCAGCACATTTAAGTTCCATTTCTGCAGGCAAATAATGTCGGTTTAAAATTTAGTTTCCTGTTTAAGAAGTCTTTGCTCTCAGAAATAAAAAAAAATGTACATAAATTACATAGTACCATTTTTTTATTTTTTTTTACGAACTCAAAAACTTTTATCAAAAGTGACCAAGTAATTTAAAATCAATTTAACTAAAACCTTCTGCTTCGAAAGCTCATAGAAACAATAATGAAAAATCTTCTTATTTTTAAAATGTTTTATGTAGTGAGATATTAAACAAAACTTCTAAACCCATAATCATTGGTCTTGAATCCAACATACATTATATCATATCATCATTCACCAACATAACCAATAATATAATTAAACCAACAAAATTACAGTTATTTTAACAACAGAAATTATAAAGAAAATCATGCAAATTCTCAAACTTTAAATACTATAACATTTGGCTAATTAATATTTTCATTTATACGGTCTGACTAACTAACTGTGCCCTTCAATTTTGTAGGCCTATATTTTGTTTTTTCTATACCGTTATATCATTTTAAGTTTCAATATACATATAAATAGCTTTATATTGACTGGCAAAAATCAACTTGGTGTTAATTTACTAACCTATAAAATCAAACCCGTTTTGTTAAGCTTGCCTAATTTCCATATGACACACATTTTCTTATTCACAAAAAAAAAAAAAAAAATATTTTGATAGAAAAAAAAATTGTATAGATTAAAAAAAAAATAAAAACAAAATTAATTGAGAGTAAAATGAAGAACATTCTCTTGGCCCAGGTCCGGTAGATTCAACTGGTTTTCATCATATTAGATTTCTGGCAATAGACAGTGGACAAAACTAATTGAAAATTAGAATTTATTCTGTAAATTTGTTAAGTTAATTCTTAAATGGGTCGTTTGTATATAGTGTATTTTTTGAACATAACTTCTCATCCAGTTCAAAATTAAAACAATGCCAAAATAGCATAGCTAACCGATATACATCGAAAAACAAAATTTTATTTAATTTAAAATGGACACATGTACCTGGCAACCCTTTTTGAGTACCTTAACAGGGTTCTACTATACGTATAGAATGACAGCAATACGAAACGGTTCCAGCCAACAAAAATTGTTCTTCTAGAGTCGTGTCGTTTTAATGAAACAAAAATTGTGCTCTGTCAAGGTCTGCGCTACAATCATACCATGTTTTTAAGTTTATGAAAAATGTGGGTGTTTTCGTGGGCGTTATAAATGTTATTAAACAAACGGAAACATTTTCATAAAATAACTCATGATGGGTTAGGTCTGCAAGTTGTATGATATTATTAAAATGAATTAAAATAAATGAAATATTTAAGTTTTTTAAATTATCAATTTATGTTTTTAAAACAATTTTTACAACTTTATTACTATATTATTACGACGTGATTCGAAATTTTAAAATCACATCTTCAGGCGAAGGTTTTACGAATGATAAAAGACAAAACAAAGTTGAATGGAAACAAATAAAACCTTAGCCTTAAGATGAAATTCTAAAATTTCGAAACGCGCCGTAATAATGTAATAATAAAATTGTAAAAATTGTTTTTAAAATATAAATTAAAAATTTAAAAAACTTAAATATTTCTTTTATTTTATTTCATATTAACATAAAATAACGTTGGTTTAATCAAAAGATTTCTGATAATTTGTACTTTCCTAGTTTAATATTTTTTTTTTGTAATTTAATTCAATATTGCAATTGTATTACCCCACTGTAAAATATCTTCTTTTCATTCTCAACTACGAAGTTTATCTTTTGTTGTTATTTTTTTTTTTTAACAAAAGATTTAATATGAGAAATTATAGAATTGCGGCTGGTAAGGGATTAATTTCAGATTGAACAGGAAAGTTGAAAAACTGGTTGGGATTTTTATATAGAAAATTGCTAATCAAAGTTTATTCTAAACTTAGTCATAGGTATCACATCAATTTATCTGTCAGATTGTTTTTATTTTTTTTTTGTGGAAATTGGATGTGAGGTCATAAGTTTCAGATTCCGTTAATTTGCATACATATGTAAACACGATAAATAACTGCAAACTATACTACTTTCAATCAAAATCAGAGAAATAATAAATATTTTTTTATAGAACGAATGAAAACTAATTGACCTCCATGTTTGTTTTTTTATTTTTTTTTTTAACGTTGGATGTTTTGAAGATTCTTAGCAAAACATGTTTTTCGATCAGGAAATGCAAGTTTCCGTGGTCGGCGTCAGTCGGCGTGTGTCGTTGATTCGTTAGGACGCGCCATGATAATATACCGTAAATTGTATGACGTTCTAAATAAAATGATCTTAATAATATTCGCTATAGCCTAGCCATAGTGGCACACTTCCTTGTGGAAAAAAAAAAAAAGATTGCAAAGGAAGATACCGTAAATAACATAGTTTGCATTGGGCTTCGTTAAATGGGTTTCATTTGGGTGTTTAAAAGAGGATATCGAGCTCGATGTCTTGCAACCCACATTCACTGAATAATAAAATTGAAAGATAGAATATTTATTACTTCGACATCGTGGGTAATTGCTTTTAGCATATTGGTCTGTGGTCTTAAATGTAAGTAGGATTTAGTGATTGGGATGTAGTTTAACTTCTATGAAATGATAACAGGTTTAAGCCTTATATGCATCAGATGTTCAAAATTGTTGCATTGCATGAAATAAAGTCACTTAATGAATAGTTGTATAAGA
Organism: Epistrophella euchroma; assembly: GCA_947049315.1. Lineage (NCBI taxonomy): Eukaryota > Metazoa > Arthropoda > Insecta > Diptera > Syrphidae > Epistrophella > Epistrophella euchroma. Next base: position 61,477,868 of record OX346248.1, read on the forward strand.
ACAAAGCAAAATTATCCAAATTATGGGGTTTAGCTCGAGTTAACTACTGAAGGAATCATGTTATAGAAAACTTTTGAATTAAATAGACTTGAAGGCTAAAAGGTGTATCTAATGAAAGATTAATCAAATTATTAATTTTTGAAGGCACAGAAATTTTTACCTTGGACATATTTTAAAAATCAATGAAAGTCAATCAAATAAAAGTGAAGAAAAACTTGAAATATGCAAATGAGTATTTTAATCCCTTTAAAAAAAAGGTAGGTACCTAATCTATTCTGGTGAACTGAATGGATGCATCTTATTATTATTTTTAGTTTGTATCCTAAGTGAAAGTTTGAAAACACATAAAATCTTAAAGAAATAGAAATAGTTATTCTTAAAAAGTAAAATCTTAGAAACTATAACTGAATAATTTAAGTATTTGCACCACTTTTGTTGTTCTTTTTTTTTCTCTTTTAATGGAGTAAAATATTCATAACTATTAATTAATTGAGATTACCTATGGGAACGAATTTTATGAGATTTAAGAGGCTTATTTTTTTGTTTGTGTTTTGTTACTATTCTAGGTTTCTTGAAATTGTGAAAATTTGTCTTAAGCTTAAAGCAGAAGCTTGTAGGTACAACAATGCAGTGAAAAATGTAAAAAAAAAATTATTTTTTTTTTTAATGTAGGGTAAAGTCGGGTGATATGGCACCACGGGTGATATGGCACACTTTCAATATCTCCCACTTAATGACTTCTCTTCGAAACAAAGAGAACAAAATATAATTCATAATTACGTCAGCTTATTATATCCAAACAAAATCGCAGTAGCTCTTCAAAATATTTATTTAAAATCAAATGAAAAAAAATCAAATGAAATGAAATGCGTGTAGCTCCGAAAGTATTTGACGCCAGGTGATCATATGAACGGAAAAAAAAGAACAGTTAACCGTGATTTCTGTTATCTGTATGTTTATAGATATAACTAAGCAAACGAGTTTATTCGTGATATTTGTAAAAGCAGAAGCAATGTCAAAAGGGGGATATGGCACCTCGCAATCTCGGGATATATGGCACCGGTGCCATTTCCACCGCTTCTACTTTTGTACCAAATTTTTCCTAGAAGCGTACTTGAAAAACCAAAATATCTCAAAAAGAGTAGGTACCAACGATGGTATCAGTACATCATAGAACTAAAACATCTCATTCCATGACGAATCAGATAGACCTGAAGATTTCAGGGCGAAAATTTGTGTAGGCTATGACGAGGATAATGCTGTGACAACAAAACCGGATGAGTGGTTTATGTACATAATAGCCACTTTTGCTGTCACGATTAATACACATCTTATTCAACAATATATACAACAAATATGGCCAGAACAACTATAAAAAATAAGAGTGCCATATCACCCTGCAGCAGGTGCCATATCACCCTCCATTTTTTCGTATTGTTTTTTTTTTCAATGTTTTTTGTTTTTGCAAAAAAATATACATAGCATTTTACTTATGTTCCTGCTTTTTGCTTAAGAATTGGTTTTTTATTTTTCAAGTAATAAGGAAAAACAGGGTGCCATATCCCCCGACTTTACCCTATTGATTGATCAGATTATTACAACACAAAATGTGAGTGTTTTGCTTTAAGAAATTCAATTTTATGCAAATAATAAACATCCCATTTCCGTTAATGAAAAATTTTACTCTCTGGCCAGGAAGTAAAACCAAATTTATAAAAATTAAAATCCAACTTGAATACGATAGATCCTGAAAAAATTTAACATTGAGTTTTTTTTTTGTCAACTTTGCAAATCTAAGTGAAAACAATTTTCAAATTTTGACTCTTTAAAAATTCGCAAATAAAATTACTGGGTTTTACAAAACTTTTCGGGAAGCTTAAAGAATGGGTCGATTTAAAATCTTGCCAAATTAAATTCTGCAATCAATATTTGTAGGGCAGTGGAAGACTTACAAAAGGTCTTCAAAAAGCCGTTATTTACATTTTCCTAATTTTACGGTGAGGGGCCAAAAAAAAAAATAAATGTAATAAAATTTTAAAAGGATCTTGTTGAAAATTAGCTCCAGTTTTCAAAACTGCCTTTACATTTTTGGTGCCGGCATTCCTTGTTGAGATATTGGTATCTAGAATTTTTGTGAATTGTGAATTGAGTGCCGGTGAAGTAGTGCAACTATTTAAATAAATAAAAAAATTAATACATTCAAGGAGATACTTAGGTTATGTGGAATGAAAGCCCAATTTTTGTTGACTAAAGGCAAAAGCTATTTCAAAAAGCTATATCAAAGAAAAAACAGTTTAGGCCTTAAGGTAAAAATATTCTTATTATTTTATACATATCTTCGCTCTATTACCTTTGGCTTTGTTAAAAAAGAGTTAATGAGGTTACCATTATGATGTTTATCTCTAGATTATACCTACCTCTAATTATCAAAAAAAGAATATATTCAGACTTTTGTGTCCATTTAAAAAAATAAAAATATTTAACACCTTAAAGAAAAACTTAAATCGTTATCTAGAAGTTCTGAGGCGAAACCAAATAAATAAAAGTAGAATTAAAAATGACACAGTCTCCTAATTTGATAATATTGTCAGCAATCAGAATCCAAAAGAACAAAATATGATCTTGTTTTACCATAATTAACACACATATATCTACTTTAAAACAAAAATCTTCATATTCATGTTATGTATTGTGCTCGCATTGTTTTTATTGTTAACACTGAGGTATTTTACATAAAGCAAATAAGGCCTGACTTCCCAAGGGGGCCAGCGCATAAATTCTTAATTTGTCAAAAATTAATTAAATTTGGTATACTCAGAGGACTTGTTTCACAATGTCAGAGTAAAGTTGTGATTAGTTTTCCGACACATAAATATTAGCACAGGTTATAACTTCACAGAAGGAAAATTCACAATGATTGTCTTTCGAAATCCATAAAATTAAAAATTGTCTTTTAACACCATAATAAAAAAATAAATCCACAAACTAATTTTTTCTGGAATTTGAACTTATGACTGTGCCAATTTATAATCGGATAATCGGAACTTTGAACTTAGACATTGTGAAATGGGCTCTCAATGATTTGAGTGTGTTGAATCTAATGTCACTGCCTATTTGTGCATGTTCAAAATGGGAACTTGAAAAATTTGAGCAAAATAAGCTAAGGAAATGCCAAATTAGATATATCTGGAATTTAGTCAATTTCTGAATTGTATTAAAAACTGTGTTGGAACTTGACAACATCACGGTTCAAAAGCAGCAACCCACAAACATTTTCAAAACTCTAGTTTTTGAATCGTTGAATTTGGATTGGCATTTTTAATTTGTCAAAATTTCAATCAGATTCGAACAGAGAGATCTAAAAATTGATATTTGAATAAATTCAATTCTTAGGGAATTTCCTGGCCTAAGTCCAGCCCTGCTTAAAACAGATCTTCTAGCTCAAAGAAACAATAGTAAAAAGCACAAGCGTGCCTAATGGCGTACATTACGAAAATTTTTACTCTATAAGCATATTACTTGTCTCAATCGCAACTTATCTTGTTAGATTCTATCTTTAAATTTTGTTTTATTATTATTTTTTTTTTTTTTTTGCTTTCACTATTATCATCTCTTTCTTTAGTTGAAATGTAATTTTTATTTTGTTCTGTTTTTTTTATTTTATATTAGATCAATTCGGAGCAACCGCTTGGATGATCCTCGCGGTTCGCATCGTACACGTTCCATCATTATGTATGGCCGCAGTGAGTTGGCCAGCACCGCAGGCGAGAGTGCAAGATCAATTTTACTTGAAGAACCCAGTGAACCAGTGAAGGCAGCAGCTATTACGGAAAATATGAAGAAGGACGTTCGAAGAATAAGTAATAGCGTTCAGGCTCAGATTGAACGTATGTTCACCGATGTGGCTAAAGATGCTACGTGTAGTTTTGCCGTCACCTGTCTTGGATCGCTGCCACTTAAAGATAAAGTAACGAGTTTACAAGGATTGCAAGAGCCCCTCAGGGATTTGTATTTACGATCGATTGCTAAAGATGTAAGTTTGGCTTTTTAATATACCATTTCCTAATTAATTATTTTTTCAAAAAAAAAATGCAAAATTAAGATAATCCAAATTTCTAAAGTCAGGAATTTGGCAAATTTTTTTGCAAAAATAGCAAAGATCAAAAACAATAGAATGAATTTAAAGGTATTAATAATTTATTCACCGACTTTGAGATCTCTTATTCAATTCAAATATTATTCAATATTCAAATTTCTTTCTCTTAGTCAAACCACAACAAAAAAAAAACCTAAAACCAACAAAAAAAAAAAAAAAACATTATCATTTTACCGTTAATTCATTTGATTGTCTTTTATTTTTTAGTTTTGAAGACGTTTTTGTTTATTGGGTTTGCAAATTTATTATTTAGCGAAAATAAATATATAAATCATATTTTGTTCGAAGATTATGAGATATGGTGAATTTCGAATGCAAAATAGAATTTTATGACATCAGTGAAAAATTACTGACAGTTAAGATCAATTAAATAGTATAGAAAATGTAAGCCAATTTTTGAATACTTTAACTCTATGAATCTGATTCCATTGTCTAAGGCCCGTTTTTTTCAGTTTTTCGTTTACAGTTTATCAAAAGGCATTTTCTCAGAAAAGAAAAATTCTTCAACCTAAAAAAAAAACGGAGGATAAAATATCAAGAGCATCCTGTTCAATAAATCGAAAGTTAACTCATTTGGTTTGATGAGTTAACTCGGGTTTAACTTTAATATCGCACTAAAAAAACTAGGCCTAAGCAAGATAACTCTTAGGGGCAGTTTTTTTCAGCGTTGTAGTTAGCTCTTAACTATACTCGAGTAAGTTAAGGCCAGTTGTACAAACGTGGTTAAAATATTGATCAGTATGGTTCAGCATTCAAATACAGACTTATGCCCATAGAAAAAGTAGTACATTGTGTTATTTTGAACTTTTACATGATGTACATAAGTCAAATCGTGTTACGACACTAAAGTGGCGCCATCTCGATTTCTATAGCGGAACGTCAATTTCCATAGTGTGGAATTTTGATTTAGATAGTTTTTGACAACTAAAACTTTAAAGGCTGATTTCCAATGGCCGCGTTCAACAGCACATTTGACAGTTCTGAACTGTCATTTTTAGAGCTTCTGATTGGCCAGCAGTCATAAAAATTCAGTTGACGTCGATTGACATTTAGTTACGTTTCTTACTTTTTTTTCTGAATTTTCAGATGAAAAATTATATCTGAAAATTCAGATGACAGCTAAAAGCAACAAAAAAACAGTTCTTGATCTAGTTTTTTTTTTTTTTTGTGTGTGGTCTGATCGTCTGGGTCTCGTATTGCTTTTCGGATTTTGATTTTAAAGTGCAAAAAATAATAAAAACAGAATAAATAATTTCAGACTTATTTGTGCGTTCAGTGTCACGTTTTTCAGAACTGAATTTTTAGATCTGTCAAAAACGTGGTGATGAACGTGGCCAATGACGCGTTGGCGTTAGAGACGCTTACGTATACGTTTACGAGCTTTACGAACGCGTCGACATGACAGACGACTTGAAGAGAATCAGCTGATTAAAAACAATTGAAGTGTCATTCTGAAAATCAAAATGAACCTACATAACTGTAATGTCGAATTTCTTTCAACAAACAATTTAATTTTTGTTCTAAACAAAACCGAATTTTTTTCTTTTAATAGGAGGAATTTGTCCAGAAAAATAATTTTTTTCTTCTAAGCACATCACTTTTTTTTTTTTTTTTGTTAAAAGGAATTCGACATAAGTTGAATTGTAAAAACGCACGCTAAAGTTGATTTTTTTCAACTTTAACGTTGAGGTAGCTTCCGTTACGTTGGTTTGTGTACATGCTAATAGGTGCCAAAACGTAACATTAATGCCCAACGCGTCATTGTAAACACTTTTCATAAATTGCTATGTGTGAACTTTCGCGTTGACAGAAAAATCTGTCAACGCAACGCCCAACGGCGCCATTGGAAATCAGGGGCCGAATTCCCGCACCCGTAAATGGGCCATACGTTACTGAAACATTTTGCATTGGCATTATTGCTCCATTTGAAATACATTGTAAACAGACTGCCAATTGAAATAATTCAGTGACCTAAAGAGCTCACTGATGCGATAATTTGGCCCCAGCCTTAAGTTAATCTAACACTGAAAAATTGCTTCTGAGTTAACTCGGGTTCAATTTATTTGTTGGATTAAATTACTCTGGCTTAACTCAGAGTTAACTTTAACACGGAAAACTGGCCCTGAAAAATATGTTTCAGGCGTCAACTCAAGTTTATACTTCGACGCTAGAAGGATCTCCCACTGAAAAATTGGTTCATTTATAACTTGGACTGATTTCTAAAGTTAGACAATCTTTATAAATACGACTGTTTTAGGGTCAATTTTGGTTAATCCAGAGTTAACCTTCCAAATTAGTTGAGTAAGTTGGGTTGGGATGATCTAAATTGACTAAAAAAACATGTTTAAGGAATTAAGTTGGGCCTTAGGCCCATTTTCACAGTCGAAGGGAGTGGCCATTAGTTGAGCAATATGGGAGTTAAATTCCAAATATCACACTGCATATTTAACTGAATGAGTGGCACTTAAATAAGTCTCCCATGTTGGTGACTTAAGTGCCACTTACTCAGGCTATGTAACTGATCCTAAATTCCCAATTTGGGAAGCTTTAAGTGACACTTATTCCTGTAAGTATGCCACTAGCCCTGGCCCTTATAGTCTCGTTAAGATTAAGGGTCAGTTTGTCACAGTGGGTTAGGTCTGTAACATGACTTTCACAGGTTCTAATTAAATAACGCTAATCGATCAAAATTGGTTAATTAGTCATCTCAATGATATAAGACTCACATTATTAATTATTTGATAAAATTTTTGGTATGTTTATCCTATTCGATGATTTATACTTATTGCAAAAATCCTTTATTAAAGTAGATAAGCTATGAACAAACTGCGCTTAAGAAACCTCCTTATTTCCAGCAGATAGACCAAAATATTTATGTTTAGTAAAGTTGGCATACTGCTAATATTTCCAAAAAAAATTAATATATTTCAACCCTTAATTAATTCTTCCATTACGCCATATCTATATAAAATCAATTAACCCATAACATTTCAATTTAACATGAATTTCATAAACAAGAAATGTGTAATAAATTCTTCAAATATTGTAATACAAAAAAAAAAAAAAAAAAAAAACAATAGAAATTGCTATACCCAAGAAACTGAACAATATAAATATGCATTAATACTTGTATACTGAGAGCACGCGATGTAAACGAGGTTAAAAATACTTAGTACTATCTTGTCAGGGCTTTAAGTGCTTCTGGCACTACAAAAAAAACTTAAAAGTGTCTGCCTGTCATGTCATGTCTTCACAACAAACCTCCTGGTATTGTTTTTTCAGGTATGTATGTTATAAAACATTTCATGTAATTTTCTACAATTTTTCCATATTTTAGGTTTCCCTTCTTTTTTTTACCATATAACAAAGACTATAGAGCCAATGGCCAATTTATTATTTGCAAAATAAAATAGCTTCAACATGCAAAGCTCTTGGAAAAAAAAAATTATTTAAATTTTGCAATCCAAATAGAAATGGATTAATACATCGGAAATTTAGCTATTCGAAATGCATTTCACACAGTTCACCCCATATCAAACTGTCAAAATGACAGCATTTTGATCGAGTCTTTATAATGAAAGCTAGTATTTTTTTTAACTTAAGACTACCCTGTGGTCTGTATGTTTAAATAAATTTAAATAAATTAATTGAGCTAGTTTAACAGCTATGATACACGATTGAGTGAAAAATTTCATTAAATCGTTTTTTTTTTTTTACATAAAGCTTAAATCAAGTTTTATTATAAAGATAAAAATTATTGTATCTCATGGACTGAAAAAAGTCACATCACTGCAGAGAGGACATTTCTTTTCACTTTGTGTTCAACACACTCGTTTGAAGTTAAGTAAACTTACCGACCAGGCTCTAGGTAGGTATATGAATCATCAAGATGAATAGATGTTTGAAGACTTGTTTAGAAAAAAAAAAAAAAAACAAGAGTAGATGAAATGGCGTGACAATTAAGATTATATCAATTGCTGCAAATAGACAATATGGCAGCATCGCAACATGGGGCACCCATACTCGTTGTTATAATCACTTCACTTCTGTGATTGTGAAGAAAAGATGTTTATATAGAGTTCAAAGTATTTTCGAATGTTAACAATCCAAGAAAAAAAACTAACGATGTTCGCACATTTTAACTAAGTTGGATCTACATTTAAATGGAAAGTTAGTAAGATTATTAAAACTTAAAGCTGGCCAAACACGATAGAGCCAATTGGCTCGGTCGAGCCAAATTGCATGTGAATATGTTTATTAAAAAATCGGTAAACAACTTCAAAATAAGCGTTAAACAAGGTTACAAGATTGTTCTATTGTTCCGTCCTTGCAAATTTTAGGCAATATATTTTTTTTACAATATTTTTCGAACATCAATAAATATTAATTTAAAAAAATACAAATTTCTGCAAACACTGTAACAAAAAAAATTTATATAGTTAGCCATGAAATAATGCGTAGTATCCAGCATGGGAGTAGATTTGAGTCATTAATGTATGAAGCTTGTTTTTTGCTTCGTTTGGGTAATAAGTTCGAGTTATTTTAATGGAAAAATGCAGTTTAACAAAGATTTATGGTCTTTATGAAGGTAACTGAACATTTAACCATTTAAACATGTAATGCAAGAAAATTTAATTTGTTGTAATGAATGAAAGTAAAGATTTATTTGACAGACAAACTGACAGAAATTTATACGTGTTTTAGTTAGGTAGTTATTTAGATGGGGTGGATGTACTTTTTAGAAATAGTAATTTTTAAGTTAAATTACTGTTTCTAAGTTATGTCATAAAATAATATTGTCCCTTGCTTCCTAATAAGTGTGTTCCTTTTGAGGTGGCGAAATACTCATGACTTCCTAATGGTGGCCACAAAAATGGCTTCGCTAGTAAAATATACATACTACATTTTTATTTAATATTGTCAATTGTTTTTGTTCATATTTTTTATTAACAACAAATTTAACAGAAATGATTTTAATAAATTAACAAAATGACAAAATTAAATGTAGTACAGTCAACGAAGGAAAAAATCCAACATTTTTGAAACTTGGCACACGTATTATGAGAGGCCTGATAATGAAGTGTAAAACAGTCCCCAACCCATAAATCCTAGGCGAGCTCTAGCGGAAGGAAAGTGTAACATGTCATCATTTTAGGTTTTTCATGTTTAACTTAGAAACAGTTTGTTCTTTCAAAAAATAACCTGAGACGAAAAAATAGCTTATGAAATTCCTAACAAAATTTATTATGATCAAATTTTTCATATCTGTCATATTTATAAAGTTATTTGGCGCCTAAAATTGGTATTTTTTAAATTTACTAAAAACAGCTACATTTAATATATAGTCTAAGGCCGGTACCAAATTTTGGGGGTGGAGGTGTAACTAAAATTCATATATTTACATGCAAGTTTAAATAAACGCGTTATTAAACCAAATTCAAGCGTCTGGCAGGTTTTTTTTTTCAGCCGGGTGTGGGCGTTCGAAAACGTTGCGACCTAAGTATTTTTGATGCTTTATTTTATATATACAGGGTGATAATCGTATGGGAGGGGGATATACCCCCCTCCCCCCCTTTGCTCAAGAGGGGCAATTTTTTAAAAAATTCACTCAAAACAGAAAATAATTATAAAAAAAGAACGGAAACTCTTACCATGTCATGCTATAGCTTTTTGTAGAGCTCAAAATGTCTTCTTTTAGTTTGTTTATAAATAAAGTTTTTGAAGTGGAAATAGGATCTTTGGAGCACCAACAAAAAAGAATTGAAGTCGAATGTAAGGAAAACTTATTTTTGTTATTTTCAATTTTCTCAAAAATAGAATATATTTTGACATTTGGTTTTTAGTATTTAACTTAAAATTTATAGGAACATTGAATATTAAACACGAAAATACCACTTAGTAATGTAAAATTTTTAACAAAATCAGCTTGAACACTTTTTAATTTTTTTTTTTAATTTTGAGTTTGAAATTTTATTTTTCAACTAAAACTGTTCACTAAAACAACAGGTGCCAAATAACTTTATATAAATGACCGATAAGAAAAATTTTATCATAATCAATTTTGTAGAGAATTTTATGAGCAATTTTTTTTGTCTGAGATAATTTCTTGAAAGGACAAACAGTTTCTAAGTTAAACACGAAAAACCGAAAAAGACAACATGTTACACTTTCCTGCCGCTAGAGCTTACCTCGGGTTCATGGGGACTTTTGTACACTTCATCTTTAGGCTCTCTCTTAATAAGTGTGCCAAGTTTTAAAACTGGATTTTTTTCCAGGTGAAAACGTTTATTGACTGGACTAATGGTAAGCATTTGGGAAAAGATGAATTATTGGAACACATTAATAAAATATAGCACCTACTCAGAACCTTAATTTTTTGGAATAGAAAGAATAGAATTTGAAGCAACTTCATAAGCACATATATGCTTCGTTTAACTGAGCTCTATTTATGCTGTTTTTATTAATACCACCCAGTAAGTATGCACCTACTCCGAAGCAATAGGGTAGGGATAAATTTTGATATTCAACCTCAATAAAAAAATATATTATGTAACTAGCGGATCCCGGCAAACGTTGTATCTAGTTATAGAGGTGTTACAGAAGGTAACCAATTGGCATCAATTGCCAATGTAGTAGAAAGACCGTTCAAACAAAAAAACATCCAGAAAGTATGCAATTTATTATTATCACGACTTTCCGACATTTCCTGTCGAATTTTTTAATTTTTATCTCCGTATTGCGTTTATTTGATTCAATACAAATCCAACAAAAAAAAGCCCATCCAGTTTAGATGATGTTAAGCCAAGTTATGCGGATTAAGGGATTTGTTTTTATATATGTATAAAGAAGAAGATATAAATATTTAGATTATTTTGGAGAGTTTAATCAAACATTTTTTTTCTTCTATTTCTTTTATAGAAATCAAACTCCGGCTATTTAGACATCTGTGCAACAGGACTCCGAGTGAAGCCTGGTAGTAATAACCACATTGATTGTAACATCACTCCATTTCATAACATTGCTGTTTGGTCAGCGGTGAAATTTGTTGTTTCCGAAAAGGAAGGAGGTGCAGCATTCCTGCCGCTTATAACCGATCCGGAAAATATTGATAAATCGACATTATTCCAGCCTTTATCGTAAGTTTTTCAAGCCCAGTCTTTTCAAATTTCTTGCTTAAATGTTTTTTTTTTTTTTTTTATTATAAAGCTCCTCCGAGCAACGCAAAATCGCTTCCAGTTTGCATGCACCAATTTTCGCAGTAGTTATGCGATCATCGGGTGTCCCGAAAGTTCTCGAATGCCATGGTTTCGTTTGTAAGAGTACTGAAGATGCAATTGTCATTGCTGCGACACTTTATCAGAGCCTGATGGCACATGTTAGTGCGAGCAGTCATCGCAGTACAAAGCGACGAACTCCACGAAATCAAAATGGTGTCAGTTGTATAAGCATTGCCAGTAGTTCCGCTTTGACAGGATCAAACTACTTGTCGCGATCAGCGGTGACGAGTATTTCGGTGGGACGAAAGAATTCGGTGCGCAGTTCTTATCGTGGTGGACCGATGGTGCCATCGCGAACTGGAAGGAAAAAACGCACCACGCCGGGCAATTCCCTGACTGGCAGCACAGACATCATCAATGAGAGCATCGAAACAACGACTGAGGAGCGCAAAAGAAAGTCCCACAAAACCCGTAGAGCTCCACCGATTCCGACAAATATTATCGTCCAGCAAAAGGAAATTATCAACAATCGAATAATCCAAAAGGATGTAATTCTTACCAAACATCGAACTCACTCGGAAAACTCCGACCTTTGCGACTCATCGTATTCGGGTCCGAAGAATAATTGGGGTCTTGAACGTCGTAACAAACATTCAAACCACACAAATGACAGTATCTATCGAACAACAAACACATCGGGCACTGTTGGCCGAGGTTTTGATACAAACGGCGACATCCTTACTCGAGTGGCAATACCTAGATCCGGTAGCTTCCTGAATACGGGAGGGCTTACACGGTATAAATCTCGTGCTGCTCGACGTCATTCTGATGGTAAAATTGGCGGAGGTGGTGGGTGAGTAGTAGTTGCCAAATTAAATTTTTTTATAATACATGAATGAGAACAGCTTTTACTTATGTCAGATCACCTCTGGGATTCAGTGAACTCTTTAACGAGTTTCGATTGCATGAGAATCTTCATTCATTAGATGATATATTGAATGCCATTATCGATGCGGATGGGATGTCGTTTAATGATTTGAAACCAATTTATAAAGAGTTTCTACTCAAATTGGCTGTAACATTAACTAAAGATGAACTTTATCAACGTTCGAAGAATATAATGCGAAGACAGAAGAAGAAGAAATTGAAGCGAAGGAATAGCAATATCAATTCACAACAGGTAAACATAATATAGAATTAAGTCGTTTTGATTTTGACGAATATAAGAAAGATTGGAGAAGAAAGAATCTTATACATATATTTCTGTACTTATTAGCTTACTTTATTACCAACAAAAATGAAATAAATTTATTTCCAAATTTTAGTAGGTCTTATAAGATCTCGTGCTAACTGAAAACCAAGTTCAAAATTTCTATAATTTGACACTTGTTATCAAACCGGGAACAAATATTTTCTGACTTACGTAACGTGACGTAACATAACCTAATGTAACGTAACATGACGTAAAGTAACGTAAGGTTACCGTAAAATTGGATTAAATTTTAACAAGCGTTCGACCAAGTCAGTAGAAACCAAATCACAAATCTGAATTGATTATATTAAAAGAACACAAAAGTTTGGCCAATCACTTAGTTAAGTCGCAAACCAATTTTAAATAAAGAATTTTTGAATTAAAAAAAAATCTATATAGGTACTAACTTTTTCACTGTTTAAGAAAATCAAGCTTATCTATTGTTTTTTTTTTTTTGTTATTTTTTCTGTAGAAAAAACCTAAAACTTTGTTTTTTGGTGCAAAAAGCCTCAAAAAGGTTTTTCAGTTCGGCCAGTTTCGGGCTTGCCGCGGAAAACCTCCGAAACCGCCTCGGAATAAAGAAAACTTACAACAATGTTCCTCTCCACCACCGTCTTTAATGACTAAAGGCTTGTCAGCCAATCTACCCAAATCTACTGCTGCACACCTTCAGCAACAGCAACAGCTTTTACATAATCGAAGTCGTGTTGCAACAAGTGGATCAGATGTTTCGGTAGCACGTAATGAGCATGCATTTAATGGTATCAACCGAAATAGCTCAAGTGGGTAAGTGTACTTAAAATAAATTTTAAAAAACGAATGGTCAAAAAAAAATAGGGAATATAATTTTTATACCACATTTTGAATTGAACTTTGCGACTCTGAAAACAAACAGGAACTGGAAAAAATTTGAAATTTTATTATTTTAGAAAAGTAGCAGCACTATTTTATGCTGAAAACAGATTTGCAACTTTTTCCAATGCAGCGAAAATAAATTTAACACAGGTTCTTATGAGAGCTGACATATTCCAGGCTCTACATGCAGCCTTTGCTGCACGATATCTCTATTTCTAATTTCGCTGCATGGGAAAAAGCTGCACATCTGTTTTGGGCTTTAGGCAGAAAACAGATGTGCAGCTTTTTCCAATGCAGCGAAAATAAATTTACACAGGTTTTTATGAGAGCTGACATATTCCAGGCTCTGCATGCAGCCTTTGCTGCACGATATCTCTATTTCTAATTTCGCTGCATGGGAAAAAGCTGCACATCTGTTTTGGGCTTTAGGCAGAAAACAGATGTGCAGCTTTTTCCAATGCAGCGAAAATAGATTTACACAGGTTTTTATGAGAGCTGACATATTCCAGGCTCTGCATGCAGCCTTTGCTGCACGATATCTCTATTTCTAATTTCGCTGCATGGGAAAAAGCTGCACATCTGTTTTCGGCTTTATACAGTCACATAGCATAGCACCAGTTTGGGAAGGAAAATCAGTGGCAAAATTAAATCTATCAGTATTTATCTACCCAGAAGTCTTGGGACCACAGATAGCCCCGGCAAACGCAAATCAGACCAATTACCTGAAAATTAAATTTTTTCTCAAAACCTCTAACCTTGTGATATTCTTAAATTTTTTTCAAAATTCTTCTAATTATTTCTAAGATATTTTCCTTTCTTTTACTGCAGGTACGTATCTTGTTCCGAATGCAGCTATGACTCAGAGGCATGCACATGCGTATCGGCAGATCGTTGCTATTGCAGCCTCGGTGCCGATCATAATCAATTAAACGAAAAACTACGAAAGAAAGGCTCTCAAACAATCAACAGTAGTGGAACATTCATAAAAGCCCATCGAGCGCACTCAAAAAACTGCAACATGAAGCCCCTTCCGTCATCACAAAGTATTCCAACGATAAATCGTCAATCGCTTATATCCTGCAAGTCCGAAGATAAATGCTATTGTTCGATGGTGGAAACAACTAACGGTGAAGAGGACACCGGACATTCGGACACCACAACTTGGTGTGATACTGACAGCTGTGTCAGTGCTAGCAAGTGCTACTGTCAACGCCCCCATCGCCGAATCGAAAGCCCCCAACGACGACCATCGAAACAAAGTACAACGAAGCCACAGTTGCGTAGCAAACCCTGTGAAAAACTCGCTCTGGATTATGAACTATTTACGATCGGTGGCAATGGCAAATCTGTGCAACCGCACGAGGCACTGAGCGTAAAGAAAAGTGTAGAAGCAGCTGCCCTCTTTGCGGACGTCAAACTCAGCCAGACCACCGATATCAAGAGCTTATGTGGTGGTGGTGGTGGTGGTTCTTCAAATAAGACATCGGTGGCCAGTTCTAGCCGAAGGCAATCGAAGAGACGCGATCGAGACTCGTTATCGAGCTCAACCGATCGCCAAAAGCAGCGAACATCTGGATCGATATCATCATCGGGGGGTGGTGGTGGGGTGGGAGGCAAGGAAGGATCGTCCTCGCAAAAGTCCTATTCGGCTGACGATCTCTTGACCAAATTAAGTGCGATCGATAAGTGCGGCTCAAACGGAACCTACAGCATCAGTGATAAACTGAAAGAAAATTCCTCTTCGGGTCATTATCAGTCAATGAGAGCTGTAAGTGCCTCATTGGAAGATACACTTGGGTATTTGCCATGATGTCAAATGATTTATTGCTCTAGAATTTATAAAAAAAAAAAGCGTTTGATAGATATAGACAAAATGTATGTACATATATAATCTTACAGATACAATGGTCTTTGTTGGTCATCTTATCGTTATATTCTTTTTTTAATGATGATGATGACGGATGGTGAACAAGATGAAAAGATACTCATGTCACCATTCTAATATAATTAGATACTTCTTTTAGTTAGTTTGATATTTTTTTGTTTTTATCAAAATCACATTATTGTTAGATTTAATTGATTAAAGTTTTTGTTTTGCAATCGATTTGTTGCCATAATGATGATTGGAAATAATTAGAAAGTATTTTAATCAATTTCAATTTAAAAAAAATTACATTTTAATTGATTTTGTTAAAAGCAATTGATTTGAGAACCTAATATGTAATGAATGATCATACAATGTAATGGAGCAACTTACTTGCAAGACAAAAACAAATTATTTGAATTTATTTTTGAGACGTTCACCCCTTTTACCAAGAAGTACCTATACCTTATTCAGATTCATAACATAACAGATTCTATATTTAGAGATTTAAGGCAAATGTGATGAACAACTGAACCACTCTTAACATTGTTGTTTTTGTGCGTTTTGTACATTTTTAAAAGCCTTTAAAATCTTCGTTTTTTTTCTATTTTGAATTTTAAATTTCAGTTTTCAGTTTTAAAGCTCGGAAGGTGAGACTTTGAACCTTTTTTGGTGAATTTGAAGGGGTGGATGTTTATTAAATTCTTTTTTCTTCTAGAATTTAATCAATTTAAATTACAAATGGGGTAAATAATATAGGTAATGGCAGCGCTAAAGGAACATACTTATATATTTTTTTTTTATACTTTAGCAATTAACTTAACATTTTAATATTATATAAAGCCATTGTGACTATATTATGTCCTTTTTAAATTAAATTATATGAAATATCATATACGTATATTTAAACTTAACGTGTGCAATACAAATTACCATTGCAAATTAAAAATAAAGTGCAATATTTTTATAAAAACAATTTTAATTATAAATCATTTTAATTAATTGTACCTATTTACATAAGGTATTAGAATACCTACATATTTTCTTTTAATTTTTTTGTTTGATTAAAAAGATTATTTTGTTTAACTAGATTACGTATTATTATATTGTAGGTACCTATAGATAAATAATATACATTATATCTATGTATTTAAAATTTAAAAATAAGAATTTTATCATTGAAAATAAAAGCTTATGTGAGAAATTATAAAATATGTTATTATTTAATTTAGATAGTAAATAGGTACCTACCTGCCAATCAAATTTGAAAAAAAAAGTAATATGTAGATATTTCTCGAGAAATTTTCAAAAAATGTTTTCACCCCCTTACAACCCCTTTCACCCCTTGAAAATTTTAGGACTGGCTCAAATTTAAGGTAGGTACACCTATAGGTACTTTTTGTACAATAGTTGAAGACTTCAATTCCTTTAAAATCAGAATTCGATATCAATAATGAAAAAAGCCTTTTTGGTACAAGAAATAATCCTCAAAATGCCTGAGGCAGAGGTCTAAAAGGCATTAAAAAGCTAATTGGCATCTCTGCATTGAGGGTGATTATGCAAATCTCAAAACCTGCAAAATTTTTAGTTTGTTCTGCTGTCTACCGTGGCAATGGTTGCATTTTTAAATTAACCTCATATCATATCTATAGGTATACCTACCTATGAAGGCACCAATATCAATTGTTTTTTTTTTCTTTGTTGTTTTTTTGACTAGGAAAGTGTTACCTACCTACTTCTGATTATTTTGTGTATAGAACTTCATATGTACAGTTGAGGAGATTGAGACACATATGATATGTAGCAGAAAGAATACAAGATTGCGCCATTCGTTACCTCATTGGAGACAAATGATATGTAAACAAATATGGCCACCGTAGTTTGTTTAGATACCTAATGGATTGTTCGGTTGTGTTTTTTCCTTACGAAGCACGTTTAGTAGATTAAAAAAAAACAAAGTTTTCGTTTAAAAATACAAAAAATATAAATACATACCGAATTAATATTTTTCATTTGAAATAAACGTTTTTTTATTTAACATGCCGCCTCCACAGGCTATGAACGATGCCAGGATTATGAACATGTCTACAAAAAATCCAATGGAGGCACAAAAATCCATGTCCATGTCATGAGCATGTCGACGAAAACTAATTTTTGAACAAGACATGAGCTCTGTTCAAAGCTTGGCCATGAGATTTGACGTTCCATGTGTGTGAGAGAGGTAGAAGTAGTACTGAGGGGAATTTTTGTGTGATTTTCTTGCTCTGACTTATTAGTGGAATTTATCGACATAACCTAATGACATGACATAAAGTGCCCAGTGCGAAAAATCAAGCTGATTGTTGATTGTATTGTGGTTTGGATCTTGGGCATCTGTATGTCCTGTGGAGTCGGCGATCGGCGTGTAAAATCAATCGCCAAAAAGCAAATGAAGCAGCATTGTGTAAAGTAGAATAGTTAAAAAACTTTTCCCGGCTTTATCTAGTAGGGAAAAAATCATTTTTTTTTGTCTCCAATTGCGCCATAAACGAGCTATTACAACAACAAAGCGAAAAAAATGAAATGGCCTATTTTCATTCATTCATAATCAATCAGCCCTATATCATAGTATCCGATCAGAACGGAAATTTCTCCGACTCATACAAAATGTTTTTTTTATTTTTTATTTTTCATTTTAATGGTACAAATTTCTCATAAATCGGTTCTCCGGAACATAATGCGGTTGTAAAGGAAAAATTAAAGTAGTAATATTTCTTAATTTCTAATATTTCCGAAGAAAATTCCGTTCCGATCGAACAACAAATTTCTCAATTTTTTACTCTGAAAGTTCTTCCGTCCGAACTCCGAATCTGCATTGATTTTGATTCTGTTTCAGATTTCTTCAAAATATACTTAAAAACCAGTTTAAATTAAATATTGCAAATGCAACAAATACAAACAAAAGTAATATTTGTATAACTAGCCAAAAAAAAGAATTGGAATTTTTTTCTTTCCACAACTAATTTACAACAAAAAAGCTACAATTAATGGCGTACCTACTTTTTTTTATTTCTAAAAGTGTAGTGCAAAACAATTTGTTCTTCTAGTTGACAATTTTATTTGGCTCTCGAGGAAATTAAATTCTCTTTTGAGGAGCCATTCCAAATATTTCGTATCTACCCCCATAAATGAGGATGATACATACCGAACATTGCTGGCGCAGTCGGTTATGAGTGTTATCTGTTTTTACACTTATACTTCTAACATATTTTTGTAGAAGCAAATGTGAACTAAAAATAAACAAATGATAAAATATCGATTTAATAAAAGTGGTAGGTAATGTTTTGTATGTCCCCTTTCACACGAAGATACTAGTTGCTGGTGATTTTTTTGACGTTTTCTTTAAATCTCCTTAACAGTCTCCTGTACCTTTCACACGCAGATACAAAGTTGGAGGAGACTTGCTGTATTTTCCTTTTAAACTACCTTGGTTGAACGCACACAAACGTAGTGTGAAGAGAAACGTCAAAAAAGTTTCCTGAATTTGTTGACCGGGGAGATTTCATTTCCCCCTCTTTCTTCCTGCCCTTCTCGCCTATGAACTATTTGTTGCCGGCAACTCAGTTGCCCTGTGTGAAAGGGGACTATGTATGTATGTTATTTTTAACACTATTCTCGAACTACATACCTACGGCCAAGGACATCACTGAACACACCCATTAGGTCAATGTGATTCAACATTCATAATCTTAAATGGTTCATTATTGCATTGGTATTATCTTTATTTAGGAAAGGCAAATAATGTTGCAAAAATAGAATGCGTATGTACCTACCTACATTATGTACCTATAGATACAGAAACGAGGTGGATGATTTGAAAATGTTGGAAATGTTAAGATCTGCTGAGGTACCTACCCTACCCATGTGAATATTGAATAATAATGTAGCTTATTTATACCATACAATCGCCGTTTCCAACCTCTAGGGCAAAACATTGCTTGAATCTAACAAGTAGTGGAATGGAACAAAAATATGTACCTACAAGCTACAACTACTAACAGTACATAGAACAGACCAAGTACAATGAATTGGTACATAGGTAGGTACCTAGGTACACCGAGTACAAAAGTGTTTTTTCTCCTATGCTCGAAACTCGAAAAAAAAGTGGGTCCCGCAATTCCGCCTGTCTGTCTGTTCCTCGGCCTACAGCCTAAGCCACTGGAGCGATTTTCTTCAAACTTAGGCCCGATTCACACAGAAGTGGCTCATGGTTCTGGTGTGTCATTGGCATGCTTCGGGAGTGGAGTGGATGTGATGTACTCAATTTACACAGAAGTGACAATGAACCGACATTTGTCAGAGTGAATTGAAAACGCAGAGTGAATTAATGAGAATTGATGCAAAGGAATGATTTTTTTAGTATTTGGAAAATTTTCCTAATCGTTGTGATTTGTTTAACACAAATAAAGTGATAAAAATAATTCAAAATAAATATAGTAGTGGTCTCATGTTCAATCTTCAAGTGATTTCAATATGGCGTGCCGGTTCACGCAGGCCACTGGAGTTTTCAATATGGCGTGGTGATGACATGTTGCTCCATACCCTCGCCTCGTCACCTGTGTGTGTATTGTCCCATAAGAGAACATGCAAATTTCACAACGTGGCATATGTATGCACCACGCCAGAACCATACCAAAACCATAAGCCAGTTCTATGTGAATTGGGCCTTAGAGCATAAGATTTTTGGGTGATTCCCTAGAGGGGAAATCGAGATTTTTTTTTACCTCAAAAAATAAAGGTAGGTACCTCTACCTACTTGTTTTATCAATTTAAGTAACGTGTTTTATGCTTTTTTCCATATTCCAATTTCCACTCTTCAATTTGTTAAATGATTGTAATTTGGGTTTAAGTGAACTTTAAACCCGTCTATTAAATCCGCATTTTATAAACCCGACAATTTAAACTAACGTCCATAGTATTAACTTAAAAAAAAAGCATCCAATTCGGTGGAATAAAAATAAGTAAAACGCATGTAAAACTGTTAAAACCTAATTAAAAACTCATTTATAAGCCACAGTACACAAATCGGAAGTAATATCTTGCGTAGGTTGTCAGAAATTAAAAAACGGTTGCTTGAGTGCTCCCACAAACTTCACTTCACACTGCAATATTAAAAACAACAACAAATATCGAAATTTGACATGTAGTATAAATGGGCACTGGATCCACCATTTTTGTAGATGCGCAGAACAGAACTAAAATGAAAACGCTAATGATATTTACCTTTAATATATGTATATACCGTGTTTAAAAGCTACGTAATATCAAAAACTTGACATTTGCAATTATGTTTATACTTTTTTTTTCGTTTGCTTTTGCTTTTTGTATTTTAAGTTTACAACTGAGTTTAACTATTTTAACTGCTCCCTGGAAGTCTGTTTAAATTAAATCAAATTAAACTTAACAAGGTTGAAAACGAGTGGTAAACGAGTGAATATTAGGAGCTTGGTTCGGCATAAGGGTTTATTTTAAATCCAGGTGTACCTACATTTAAACCCGAATTTAAGTGACTGAATAAAATGGCTGTTACAGTTAATTTCATTTTAATGTTTTAAAATATCGGACAGTCAGAAACGAAGCTATGATTATTTTTTTAATTAACTAACATTCGGTGTATAGGTAGGTACTCGGTGTATATATTTTCTAACGAGTAACCTTAACTTAATTTGAAAGATTAATATTTATATATGTATTTTCTACAACTTTGTACCCCTAATTTTGTATAACATTTTGCTGATATGAGCTTAACCTTTACATAGTTATCGTTTAAATTTTATTTGTTTAAATAAAATTTATATATTTATGTAAAATGTGATAAGAGATATTATATTTAAAAACTTACCTAAGCATTATGATGACGATAACTTAATTAATAAGTGCATAAACGATGTTGATTGTTGTTCAAAGCATCTTATTTAAATAAGCTTCATTGTCCCTTTTAGATGCAGTTTGTATTCGACAGTCCTTACATATTGACGGTATTATTATTTCAGTTTAAAATGTTCAGCAAATCTTGGTTTTTGTGTGCATTAATAATTTTCTCTGTTGGTTATTTCGATTTTGGAACTTCTCAAGCTGTAAGTACTTCATGCCTGTCTAGGTACCTACACAGTTATAGTATTTTTTTTTTTGTTTTAATTAAAAATTAAAATGGTGCAACTCAGAGTTTGTATGACGAAATAATACTGGCAGATTTTAAGCAGTTTACAAGTTGAAACCATACCTGCAAAGTAAGAATTTTCAAGAATTAATGATAGGTAAATTCATGAAAAAAAAATTAGTAGACGTATAAAAAGGCAGAAATTTATTGCAAGTCGTGTAAATACAGCATAAACATAATAGCCGTGTTTTTTTTGGCGATTTTATAGATGGTATAGGAAGAAATTTCAATTATGTGCATAGGTAAATTACCTACCTAATTCTTATTTCTTTTTAGATCACTTCTTATGCATCATACAGTCGGAGTCAATATGGTTATAATAGAAATAGATATGGATATACTGGTTTGTATGGTGCGTATCCTGGATATTATGGTAATGGATATGGATATGGTAATGGATATGGATATGGAGATGGTAATGGATATGGATATGAAAGCAATTGCGACGGAAGTAGTTGTGCTACGATATGTAAAACTCCATGTTTGACACCTTGCGTGTTTACTTCTTGTTGTTGTTAAGTAGGTGCAAACTAAATTTAAACTAAATTTAAAAATAATGTTTTATATCATCAAAAGAAAATTATGTAGTTCTATTTAAGGCTTGCAACATATTTTCCATTAATAAAAACTAAAGTTTAGTTCTATGAATGTTTTTAAAATTCTTTGTTTGCATTACATATAGCGGGAGAGTTGTTTCACGACAGAAGCAAAAAATAAGTTGGATTCAAACCCAGGGGTGTGATAGTCTAACGCACTGATCATTAGGATTAGGTAGGTACACCAAGGCGAACTTACGCTTAATGTGTTATCAAATTCTCTATTGGTTACAATATGCTACATCAGGTTTAAACTCTTGTTGAACTTATTTGTTAAGTTATCAATATTTGCTATTATCAACCAATATAACAGGTTAAAATTGGTTAAAGTGCAGCTAAAACGGACACACATTAAACTCCGTCCGAGCTTTAATAGGTATACCTACCTATGTATATAATAAAAAGCTACATTTTTAATGATTTCAATGGAAAATTACAGACTCAACTCTCGTGCGTTAAGAAATTAATGATTTCCGAAATCGAATAAAAAATTTAAAAAAATAACAGAAGACTTACCAAAAATTGTTTCCATTTCATCAATAGGGACCGAAAGTTAATAATAATTTGTTGCCCCGAGTTGTTATTCAGTTTCAAGCATTTCTCCAGCCTAGAAAATATACAAAAAATATATAAATAATTTTTATTTTCAACATGCATAAACAAATTAGTTTTTTTTTTCGATTCAGCTACACCACCTTTATATCAAAAAGTACATAACAACTTTGCGAAAAAGCCTTCCAGTAGGAAATTTCATCCTCAATGAAAAATTAATCTCTGAATTCACAACTGAATTTAGAGCCAGCAAAACAGCAAGATGTTATGATTTTTTTAGTTTAAAATACATCTTTTATCAGTTCCATTCCATTCATTAGCGTTGGGCATAACATATACCAATGTTGCCGCTGTGCGACTTTAGTCTCATTTTGACCCCTTTTTGAGCCTCATGCGACCATGAGACGACTTTTTGGAAAACTGGCTTTTTTGACCCTTTTTAAAAATCTTGCGACTTTTATGAACCTTTTTTTAGAAAATTACTTGGACTATAGATTTATTGTTTTCCTTTTTGTAAAAAAAAAAAACATTTTTTGTTTCACTTTGATATTCGTCACAAAGAGATCAATTACCTAGTTATTTCGTCTAAGAGTAATGAATTTTCGGCGAAAAATCAATTCGCTAACCGAAATACGAAATTGCAGGCCATATCGTAAGCGAATGTTCAATTCGCAAACCATAACAAGGCACTTTATTTTTTAATTGAAAAAAAAAAAAAAATGTTATAGTAAAATGCAGTAGGACATATGTACATACGGAATTACGTACATACATATATCCTACAGTTTCCCCAAAAAAATATCAGCGAATTCGTTCGCGATGGGAGTTCGTATGAATTTTTCTAAGGGATGGATTCTGTGATAGCTTCCTTTTTCTTATTTCATAAAAAAATTTTAATTACGATGGAATGCACTATGTACCAACAGGGCTGAATTTATCTAGGTACCTATATCACAATCACAAAGGAAAGACGTTTTTACTTTCCCAAATTTAAAGAAGGTAAAGATAAAATTAAGAAACCTTAAGTTTCTCGCCACTATAATGTCAACTGATAAAAAACGGATTTTTTAAGCTATATATTTAACGAAATTTTCTGAATGCGACTTTTTTTTCCTCGTGACCCTTTTTTTTGCGACCATTTCAATTTTCTCAGCGGCAACACTGACATATACTACAAAAAAACAAAATGCAAGCTTTCTTTTAACATAGTACGACCAGGGTTGGCTGTCACTTTTTTGGAACAAACTACATTTTGTTATTTCTGCT
The DNA here is from genome assembly GCA_947049315.1 of Epistrophella euchroma. Lineage (NCBI taxonomy): Eukaryota > Metazoa > Arthropoda > Insecta > Diptera > Syrphidae > Epistrophella > Epistrophella euchroma. Next base: position 61,501,825 of record OX346248.1, read on the forward strand.
ACGTAGGTAGTGTATGTTGCGAGTGTTCGTTCTTCACTATGCCAGTGTTGTGAGTTTTTTTTGGTTTCCTCCGGATTGCAAAGACCCTTTCAAACGCTGCTATATTTAAAAAAAAATTAACTTTGTTTGTACACTACAGTGATTTTTAATTGTTGCTTCTCTTTTGGTTTCTTTCTTATTGCAAAGACCCTTTTAAACGTTGCAATATTTTAAGTAAATTAACTTTGCAAATTTTTTCAACCTCAGCAATTTGTTCTACCATATGGCCACCACATATGTACGTCCCTCGCCTACGTGCTTAAAAATCACAAAGAAATATTGCACCGTTTAAAAACAGGCAGGCACTAGTATTTTTCTTCGATTCCGCAAAAGGTACAAATTTTTGACAGATAACGTCATTTTGAGCTTGAATTGAAAGTGTAAACGGGCGGAAAATTATTATTCACACTTTCGGAATCGGGACTCTGTACCTACTTACCCTACAGAACTAATTGGCTCGTCGGTTCCACACACCCGAAAGAGCCAAGCCGCGGCTCGATGGTTCGGACTCGTGTGGATTTTCGACTTACTTATCGAACCACATCGAGCTATCTGAGTTTCCCCACACACGATAGATTTTGGCTCGGCGCGGGGCCATTTGGCTCGCTCGTACGGAATGTTGTCTAAAACCCTGACAAAAAATGTAATTTTTTTATTGCATAATCTGCCTGCGAAATATTAAGATGCCTAAAAGTCAAAATATACGACTTTTAATAAATATTTATTATTATATCTCACACAATGATAGGATTTGCTTTCATATACAGGAGGGGTATTCATGCAAAGTCGGAAAACCATCGTAAACGTCTTAAACATAAATTCGTAAAAGTTGTATTGGAATTCTGACGTTTACGACGCGACGTTTTAAACGGTTTCCGACGTTGCATGAACACCCCTAGAGAAATAAAAGTAAGTGTTGCCACAGAGTGACGATTTTGATGTTTGTGGATAAACGAGAGAGGAATGCTTTTTGGTAAAGAACGCCATATCTGGCAAGCTTGACAAAGCAATGACGCTTCACAGCTAGATGCCTCTCTGTTTTAATCAGATGTGAAATTTCGTCAGAACAACAAATTTTAACATCTAAAGGTTAATAGATTATTAGTCTACTGTTAGAAATGATAAGATAAGAATACCTTGCTAATGCCAAGGTCTCTAATTCCATGATTGCTTTATTGCAAATTATCTGAGCTTAGTCGATTGAAAGTATTCAAACAGCAAGGATGTCAGCCACAGCCGATAGTGTTTTTGTAGCTCGTTCTCACGGTATTTCTGCTGAAGGGGTTCGCGATCAGTACGCTGACGGAAAGGCAGCTAAAGTCTGGGAGATTTTTATTGGAGACAAACGTTCTCGTACCGACAATTACAAGCATTTCTTAATTGATTTGTTGAAATCGAAAGGATGCAAACGATTATTGGATGTTGCTTGCGGAACGGGGTAATTTTTTTTTTTTTTTTAATGGGAACAGATGGTTTAAATGCTATCTGTCAAATTTTCCAGAGTTGACTCAATTATGTTATTAGAGGAGGGCTTTGAAGTGGTATCTGTAGATGCATCCGATAAGATGTTGAAATACGCCCTGAAGGAGCGTTGGAATCGTCGCAAGGAACAAGCTTTTGACAAATGGAGTGAGTATTTATAACAGTTAATGCAAGTAATATGTTACGTACGTTAAAAAACCTGATAAAGCAAGGACATTCATGCGACGTCGGGAAACCATCGTAAATGTCAGAAAGTTTACGAGGTCGTTAACGAACTGCATGGAAAATCTTTTCAAACAAATCGTAAGCTTTCCCACAAGAATTTGTGTCGTAAATGAAGATGTAGAAAACTTGTGCCGAATTCCTTTTAACTAAAAAATCGATTTGTTTAGAAGAAAAAATCGATTTTTCTGGGCAAATTCCTTGTATTTGAAGAAAAAAATACGATTCTGTCTAGAAAAAAAATCGAATTTTTCGTTTGAAGGAATTCGACATTATATTGTAATGGCTTATGACAATGACTAAATCAGCTGATGGGTTTACCACACCGTTGACGTAAGATGTTTTACGGCCATATTATTCACTCAATACAATCTAGATGTAAATCATACAAATTCAATGTAAATTCATCTAGATTTAAGTTTAAATCTGGATGTATCGAGTGAATAATATGGCAGATAGAGAGCGCTAAAACGATCAAACGATATCGTTTTGATTATATCTCTCTCTATTACATTTGTAGATAAAAACAGGGACAGAGTCAAAACGATATATTATGATCGTTTTTGTTTGCCGAAATCGGGTTCCATATTGAAGAGGCTTTTTTTATGTTCGGTCAATGAGATATAACAAGACATTTCATTCAATCTTTAACGACTTAGAACGTAAACAGACCCATGCAAAGTTCTACGGTTTGGAGTTCCACACACGACAAATTTTATATTAGGGGTATTAATGCAACGATGTAAAACCCTGAATAAGTTGGCCATTAGCTGAAGTTTACCATTTGGTTAACGAAATATCAAATTTTGTATAGGAAATGATTTACACAATAATTGGCTACGGAATTTTTACCAATTTGTGTAACATTTCCAATACAAAATTTAAATGTTCATTAACCAAATGGTAAACTTATTTAGGGTTTTACATCGTTGCATGAATACCCCTATAAAATAGAAAAGACCCAGCCCTTTTGATTTATTCGTTTACACTTGCGTTTTTTGAAAAGATACTCTTCTGCATAATTAGGTTATCAATTTGGCCCTTAATTTCTGTTTAAGTTATTGAAGAGGCCAACTGGCTGACGTTATATGATGACATCCAACAAGAAGTCAAAGACGGATTTGATGCTGTCATCTGCCTGGGTAATTCTTTTGCACACATGATGGACTCTTTTGGTGATCAACGTGAACAAAAGACAGCGTTAAATAACTTTCGGAAGTGCCTCAAGCCTGGTGGAGTTCTTTTAATAGATCACAGGAATTATGACAATATTCTGCAAAGTGGATCAACACCTGCGAAGAGCTTGTATTATAATGTGAGTTATACATATATGTTTTTAATTTGTTTCCAAATTTTTAATTGAAAATTTATCAGCTATGGCCTTTTCAAATTGGTATTAGAATGACAGTTCTTGCTCTAAAAAGAATATGATAATTGTTTTGAATTAAATCCGGATTACCACCACTCGAAAAAGCCATAATAGTCATCGGAATTTTAAAAAATCTCGGTTGGGGGTTAGATAATTAATTTTGTTATGATACTATGTTATGACGATTGTTATTGTGCCACCAAAACTTTCTTGAGGTTATCGTTCATGATAAGACCTAATCAACTAAAAATTAAATAGCTAGGGTCACAAACGAGACACACAGCAAAATGACTTGACAATAAATATTTTATATATTTTTAGACCGTTCGTGTTAAAAATCATCAAGGGATGAGATTGTCATTATCGCTAGCGGGAATAAAATATTTTTACTTTTGTAATTTTTCAAAAAGTGGCCAATATGTGGCTTTACATTAAATTCTGTCATTTCAAATGGCTTCCACTTTGAATGGAATCCATTTGGGTGTGTTCATGAAAGTTTTACGTAACTTCCTACCGAATTTCGTAAAAATTTGGTTGAAATTACCTCACATCAGTTGGAAATTTGAATTTATATGGGAAATGAGATGATTTTGAGTTGAATTTTGAACGAAATTACCTCATTTGGTCTAATGAAAACGCAGTATAAAGGCTCTCCCAAACCAACGGGATTATAATCGCCACGACAATAGAAAACAATAACCACAACGTGTTGTTTTGTTTGACAACCACGTGTTGTTATTGTTGTTTTCTTTTGTCGCGGCGAATAATCGCGTTGGTTTGGGAGAGCCTTAAATGCTATAAGCCGATCAAACAAACTATGGTGCGTTCTATTATGTTACTGTGGCTAACTATGGTTAATGTGTCAAAAATAAAAGTTGCTGTGCCATAGTTAAGAAAGTTACTCTAGGTTACTTTTTCATTTAGGAACGACCCAGAGTTAACAATAGTTAATCTGTCAAACGTAAAGGGTTTAAAAAAATCGAATTGTATTTGGAAATCAATAACCAAGAAAAAATGTTATTGCATTGAATTTATTGCAAAACTAATTAGTAGGAATTCAAAATAACATGTGTACTATTTCCGAATTAAATTTCTTTACACTCAGTTTTGTATAAATCGAACAGAAATATAAGTGCAATATAAGTAACACAGAATTTTTGATGAAAAATTGATTAAATAAAAAGAAGAAAATGCCGACAGAAATAAAATGCATCAGAAAGTTAAAAGAAAACTATTCCAAAAATCAAATTCGACAAAATAAAATCAATAAAATTGACAATTCCAAATCAAAGGGGCAAAAAGTAAACAAAAGATCCACCATTACATTTCAGATGTGTTTGACACAGTTAACTATAGTTAACCACAATAACATAAAAGAACGCACCACTGAAGGGCTGAAAAAGGAAAGAAATCATTAATTTTTTGCAGTATAAATGGAGGTGAATATAATTTCTTTTTTTAATGCACAATAAAAATTTCATATTTAATTAAACCAATGATAGGAACAAATATGGTAATATTTCGATGAACTAGTCATTATATTGTTTGCCAATTGTGAGACAAGTAGATACAAATTATATTACCTACTAACTAAATATATTACTATTACTTACCTCAATAGTTTTTGATTTAATTTTAACTGTAAAAAAGTGCTAGTAAAACTTGATCGTAAATGGAATTAAACTGAGAATTGGAGTGATTCCTCGGCCCAACATGTATTTGGTGTTGTTTTTTTAGTTACCCAAAGCCGCCGCGGCAGTAGATAAATATACTGGCGCTGCATCGTTTGAAAAGCTTTGCTCGGTAAACAGTTATTTTTTTGTTTATTTATCTTTTTAAACTCAAAAAACAACAACTCAAACTCAAGAATTAACGGACCGGACAGCCTTTAATTAATTTTGTATCGCTGAATTTTATGAAAAAGAATATACATAAATTTATTACAAAAGTTGGAAGAAAAAAATCGGGTAAGTTAACGAAAAAAAAATGTGACGTCTGGACAAAAAATGATTAAAAAAAAATAAATCTCATGCAGTTACATACCTACAATGGCACCAACAAGTGAAAAAAATATCATCTTTCAACATAATCAACATGGTGAAACTACTTTAAACCAACTGCTGACTTTCTATGAAGAAAAGCAATTCTTCGACACAGTCCTGATAGTTGGAAGCAATTCTGTCAGAATCCAAGCTCATAAAGTTGTCCTGTGTGCATGGAGTGAGTGCTTTTTGGAAATATTCCTCGATGGTAAACCAGCTTTGAAGGGTGATTTAATGGAGCTGGAGCTCAAAAAAATCGATCCTTCTGAACTGAAACTCTTAATCGATTTTATGTATTTGGGTTCGATTGAATTTAGCCTCGAAACGGCCGAGGGACTTTTGCGAACGGCATTGCGTCTTCGAATGTCAACTTTTGTCAACGGTTTCTGCGAATGTATAGAAAAACATATCAATTCCAGTAACTCTTTGAAATTGTTTCGATTGGCTTACGAACTGAATTTACCCAGGCTAAAGGGCAAGGCCCTAGCATGTACTTACACCCACTTTGAGAAAATATATAGGGAGAAGGAGTTTCTTTTGCTGAGTGAAGATGAATTGAAGGGTTTGCTGTTCAACCACAATCCTTACATGGACTTCGAGGAAGATGTCTTTTTGTCCATTGTCGAATGGATTGATAATGACTTGCCACATCGCAAAAATCTCTTGTTTGAACTAATGGAAATGATTCGTTTTCAGGCTCTTACACCAAAGTTCATCGTAGAAACGGTTTGTAAAACCCCAGGAAGCCACGCTTTGATTATGAGTTGGCTTCAATGGCATTTTTCTCCTGAATCCTCGATTTATACTCAGAAAAATGTTGCCTTTAAACCAAGAAAGATGCCTAATCAGCTTGCTGTTATTGAATTCTTACCTGAAAGCGGAGAACTTATAATTAAAACGTACAACCCCAACGTAAATCCATGGTCCATCCAAAAATGTGTACGTGTTCAAACAACCAAAGAATATTTTTCCACAATTGTACTGGGTGGCAAGTTGTTCTCAGTTGGTGGGAAAGATGGTAATGATATAAAAAGATGCGTAGACTCTTTAGATCTCAACAGTCAAAACTTTAAATGGATTAATTTTCCTTCAATGAAAAAATGTCGATTTGAATGCCAATTGGCAGATTTAAAAGGATATTTATTTGCTTTCGGTGGATGTTTTTTTTCTAATTATGCTTCCATGGAGTTATATAATTTTTCGACGGGCAGATGGCAAGTTTTGCAACCACTCACTAAGCCCAGCATGCGCAGCCAAATAGCTGTCCACAATACGATATTGTACATCATTGATTTCGAAAACGGTTTTTTGCTGATCTATGACATATCTTCAAATAAATGGACTTCGAAAACAATTGAGAGGACATCATTAATAAATTTTGGTTTTGCTGCAATTGAAGGATATTTGTACATCTTTGGTGGTCGTCGTGAAAATAAGAATTTAAAAACTGTTAAGCGCTACAATTTATACAATGATTCTTGGTGTGATATGACATCATTACCAAAAGCTAACTTGTTATTGAAAACTACAGTTATAGAAAATCAAATTATAGTTTTCGGTTCAAATTTTCTTGGTTTATATCATACTGATACGGACACTTGGAATTCGTGTCCTTTAATCTCAAAAGAAGAAGCTATTTTGAATATTTGTACTTTTACTCCAAAAATAAAGTAATTAAATAAAAGATTTTATAAAAAAAAAAATGTGTGAATGGGTTTTATTTTAAAAACTAGGTTTCTGCAAGCAAAATCGATAGATCTCCAAAATCCCTTTGAAAATTTGACGATGCATAGATATACAATTATCGATGGGCCAATAATCCCATTTTTTTAATTAATGCTGCATGCTACATCTATTCCTCAATTAGGTACTCGACTCGCATCAGATCTGGTACTAACATTTTTTTATCATTTTATTTCAACAACTAATTGATAAATAACACAATTTCTTTATTTTAAGACCTCTCACACTGCTGATATCAAGACATCCGTACTCTTTTACTGTGGTAAACCAGCTTTGGTAGCAATGGACTATCAAATTGAAGTCAATAATGAAATCAGTGAATTTCGATTGTCGTACTATCCGCACGAGTTAAAAAAATTCACCAATATGTTGAAGGAAATCTTTACCGACAAAGCCAATCATGCAATTTACGGAGATTTCAAAAATCTGAATGTTATTTCAAAACCGGCATTTTATATACATCTTATTGAAAAAATTAAATAAAATAACTATACTATTTGATTAAATTTTTAATTTTGTAAATAAATCGAAATGTGTACCATACCTGGTGCTTGTTCAACTCAATTTTTATGAATAGCTAATTTTTATTTGAATTGAATCAAAACAAATTAAATTAAAAACAAAATACTACAGCTACTATAGAATTGCCACGCACTAAAACAAGCTGGTAAAGCAGTTCTATTTCATTATTGTTGTTGTATGCATGAGGCTTGAGAATTGCACATAAATTTAAACGAATCGAATAACCAAAATGGCGGTTAGTTCATACTTTCAATCAATTTTCGATTATTATCGAGATAGAATGGAATTTATCGTTGATATTGCTATTTTTGTCTTGTCCTTTGGGGCGATTCTTAATAAGTATTTAATAATATAAGAAAGCAGAACAATAAAATATACCTACATTATATAAGATGAAGGAGTTGCAGAGAAAATTTAGTGAACAAATAAAGAACCGCAAGTGAATACCAGAGTTTAATTCACCGCACTGTGAAATTTAAATAAACTGGATTTTTTCTTTTTGTTAATATGTATTTAGGAAAATGTTAATGAAAACTACATTTGAGAGCTTACCATTAAAAATATTTTGAAATAAAAATTCATATTGGTTTTATTTTTAACTTGTATTTTTTTTGTTTCAAGGAGACTATGGAAGTTTTTTTGGGGACAAAGATCAAAGTGCAAAAAAAAAAAATATTTAAAATTGGGACTTTTACATTTTGCTTTTACTTACCTGTATTGTTTATGTTAAGGTTATTTTACAGCTATAATTCATCTTAGGTTGAAGCGTCCATAATTAGCTTTCAATATTCTACTGATTCTGACGAATACCTTTGTCGATTTGGAAGACAAAAATACAACTCGGCAACAATTCGTTCTGCTAGAGAGGCAAAACAAGATTTAACAAAAATGACGTAGTCCTTCATATTTGTACTGTGGTCCTCTATATTCACCGCATATTAAACATGTTAGGTTTGTTTACTCAGGAAACATCATATTTTTTTCCTTTTGAACAATCGCTCGTGAATATGGCATTCTTTTCTAGACTTCCCTTAAAAGAATTAAGTCGGATTTCCTTGGCAGGTTGGATACGTTTCAAAATTCCCTTACGATTTCCTAATGTGCGAAAGCTTTTTCTGCTCGAAATTTTCACCAAGTTTAGCAACAACTGTTTATTTTCTATGAGTCTTGACAGCAAATTGTCAAAATTCATAAGTAAATTTTTCGTCTCATGCTCCTTTTTTTTTTTTTTTGAGGCATAAGTTGCAAACATCAAATATTTGTTCATCACTGCTTTCTTGCATGTGCAACGCAGCTAAATTTTCTTGAATTTATAGGGCTAGGTATTCAATAAAGCGTGGTGGTCGGTGGATACCTTTTAATGTCGGATTTTTGATTGTTGGGAGAATTGAAAGATAGTGTTAGTGGCTGGGGCCTTTGCAGATAATGCTGCATTGAAAATGCATTTTTTTCCGAGAGGCCAGATAAAAGGTATAGCACTTGAAACATTATATTTAATAAAAGTGCCGAGTACCCTAGACATGAATATTGGGGCGCAAGACCTCTTAGGTGGGGCCTTCTGTATGCCAGACGCACTGAATGAAATGCAAAAAATCCATTTTACAAATAATTTTGCAAAATAATTCGTGTTCGCAATGATAGAGTGGTCCCTTCTCATCACTAAAATGAGGGTCCAAGGCTTTTTCCATGGGGCCCATCTGTCTGCAAGACTCACTTAAAGAATGCAAAAAAATCGGTTTTGTAGATAATTGTGATAGCAAAATTATTCTTGTGTCCAAAATTATAGAGTGGTCCCTCCTTATCACTAAAATGAGGGTCCAAGGCTTTTTCCATGGGGCTTTTTTCTGTCTGCAAGACTCACTTAAAGAATGCAAACAATACAGTAGAATTTTATTTAAGTGAGTTACAGATAATTCGCATTTCCCCGAGAATTTTCATTTAGAACGAGTGCCGAATACAATAATCATGGATAGAGCATTCTTCAAATATTCTCCAACTTTGTGAAAAAAAAAAAAATAAAGGCCTTACCAAATCTACTCCTGGGCCAAGAGTTAAAACTAGCATCGATGAAATTTCTAAAAATTCAAATAATATTTTAAATAATTGTTGAACTTTAAATAAAACAAAATTTTGTTTTAGTTTTTTTTAGAACCTTATCGAACATATTTTTACAATAAAAGAGTATTCAGTTAATTTTTTATTGACTATATTCTTTATTGAGTTTGGCCTTGTTAGGATGAGTGGCACGTTACTCATAACTGGGCACTTAAATAGAGCAACAGCGAAACAATGATTGTGCTTATATTATTAAGTTTTTTTTTTTTTTTATTATAAAGCGTTAGAAACCTATGTGAGTTGGTGTTGTTTTTATATTTTATAATGTAAGTAGATCCCGTTATAGGCAAACCTATCTCATCTGTATTCTGAATGAATGATATTTATTAATTTAGGTAGTGTCTAAAAAACTAAAATTGTTAGACTAAGTCAAGTACATTTTCGATTAAATCTTTTAATTAAAAAGAAAGGGGGAAAATATCAAATAAAAAATAAATTTTATTTAACCGTATGTAATTTAAAATATGGGATTTTTATGAAGGTTACAGACACATAATGTAAAAATTCCGTATTAGTTAATTCTTAAATAAAATTTCTATTCGTATGATTGAATAAATACAAAAGTAGACTTTAAAGCCGGGCAACATTGTGCTCATTTCGCTTTTGTGCAGTCTGTTTATTTAGACACTACCAAAATCGTCCTAGAACGGGATGTTGGATTAATATAAAATCAGAAAAAAAAATTACATAAATGTAGTAGCTTGGACATCACAATTCGTGCTTTTTTTTTTTACTTATTCAACATTTTTAAAAGTTCTATGATTTCAAAAAAGAAATAGATACATAAATTTTAAATTAAGTTTAAGTATTTGCAGTCTTTTTAACCAATAACTGTTTTTTGCTAAAATTCTACATTTGTTAAATTAGATCCTGATGATGTTGGTAAGTCAACATCATTAGGTGGAATGAATGTGCCTATAGATTGTACAGATTTATTTTTTTCCGATAGTTTTTGCATTTCGATTTTAAGTTTATCTAAAATTGCATAATTTGGTTGATTAATGGCGGCTTTGCTTTGTAACACAGTGATTTCTTGTTCTTCTAGTTTTTTCTCTTTGAAGGTTTTTATTGAGTTATTGCCATAGAGTCGCAATAAGGAACCCCAAGTTTTAATATGCGGATGAAGAATCTGAAATGAAAGGTAAGAATTAGGTTAAATTGGATGTTACTTGAACAAAGATTACTCTGAGAATGTTTTCTTCTTTTGAAAATTGGGAAGTTCGGAAGTTTCTTTCGGAAAGAAATTTTTTTTTGAGAGAAATTTATTCTGGGGGAATTTCAAAATAGTGGAAAAATTTGCCAGGTAAATAAAATATTCCAAGGGAAACTAAATTCCTCTTTGAATAGTGATGTAATTTTTTTTAACTTGAAATTAAGATTTTAAGTTCTTTTAAAAATTTACAAAAATTTTGTAGTATTCCAACAACTAATGTCAAGATATTCGGGTTGCATGCATTTAAAAGATTTTAAATCTGGATTCCTTAAACTTATTTTTACAGGTAATTAAATTTACCTGTAATATTGCCTGCGAAGCTAGTTGCTTGCCTTCTTTCTTGTTCTTACAGACAACCTTAGCCACATGTTTGCCAACAGTCATTGTAAATTCATTTTTTTTATTCTTCCTTCGACTGATTTCGTAATTAATTTGAACATCGCCGAGACCGTAATTCCTCTGCAAACATGTTAACAATATAGCATGTGGTGGTGGTTCTGTTGTCTTATTGCAAAATTCTTCTACTCGGGGATCTTCAATTTTAATATCATCAAATACCTTTAAGGGATGCAAAATGGAAATAATAATAATAAAAAAAAAAAAAACATTTCATTAAAAAGATTAAAAAATTAAATTTTAAACAAATTTCCTACAGAAAGGTCTTTGTAATTTGGTTTCGATGGAACTTTATCAGTCTTGATGCCGGTTATCTTGTCCTTCATTTCGGGTATGAGAATTTCCAAAGTTTCCCTCGCTGCATCAGACTTAGCTTGTTTTTTACTAGTTCCATAGCCAGTTCCATATTTAAGATCATTTATTGATACCGTCGCTGCATAAGGAGTTGCGGCATTCTCCAATTCTATAAACTCGTAAGTTGGTTGTTTTTTTAGAGCATGCTGAACGTACTCATGCAAAATGCAAATGTAACTCTTTCCATTCGGATTCATGATCCATTCCTTCCGAGCACGTGGATTTTTGGCTGCTTCACCTTTTGGTAGAAGAATTGGAAACTTAATTAGTTTTGTTCCATCAGGCAGAGTAGGGCGTTGTAGATTTTTGATTTGCCTTCGATTTTTAGTGAAACGTCGACGTTCATTCCACGATTCAAATCTAAGCACTTTGATATTCTTGAATTTGAATAATTTTTTGCAGTAATCGTTGAGTTCCTGAGCTGTGATAGATTGTGCTTTTGTGTTCTCTTTGACAGTTACAATTCTTGCAGCTGGCACAGCCGCATGATGTGTTGCAGTCTTGTTGGTATTAGTGATAGTTTCTCCGCCGTTAACTTCTGGCTTATCATCACTGCTATTTGATTGATGATTATTCACTGCATCTGCTGCAAATGGGCATTCATTTGAATTTGATTCTGCCTCTGCTTTGGCTTGTCGTTTTTCCTCCTCTTCTTCTTCGAGAAGAGCTTTACGATAACCCAGACACGGAACTGCACAAAGAGGTATCTCGTGTTTCTAGAGACAAAAAATAAAGTAAATCATCAGAAATGATGGATTCAAAGATTAACTCATACCCACCCTAACACTACCAGGACCCAAGAAATAGGGCTTTGCTACACAACAAACTCGCGACTGCTTATGCAAGAACAATGGCATACCACTGTTGTGGGTCACTTGGAGCCATCCTTCAGGCAAAACTTCGAAATGGTTATGACCTTTTTCTGTTTGATGGGAATTTTGAAATAAATTTACACACATTGAATCTTCAAAGAAATGATTTACCTTCCAATACTGTTTTAAAGCGTTCCTCATACTTTGGTTTTTGACGACCTTTTAGGTCTTCTGGCAAACCTTCGTCGAGTAAATTATCAAGTTCGTCGTCATCGAAGTCTAAATCGGAGGAGTCTATTTCGTGATCACTGCCATCTTAAAATATAGTTTAGTTTTGTCAATTAGGAGCAAATGGTCAGAGGGGAATTAATAGCAACGAAATCATTCTCCCACAACTTCTGCTTTGTTTTTTTTTTTTTTTTTTTTTTTTTTTTTATAAATGAACTTGATGATAAAACTTAACATCAACAAAAATAAATACATAATGTCAAACACAAGTAGGTATACTAAAAAATGCTTATATGACAGTTAGACCAGGACAATACATTTCAACATCGCAACCTTCATTAGAAACAAAGATAAAGAACGACTTGGAATACCGTAATTCAATAAGAAATGGCACTGTTTAGATTTATTCAAACATCACTTATGACATTTAACATTTATTTAAATTGTTTTGTTTGTGGTACAAAAATTTAAGAATTAAGACTTTTAAAATTTCGTTTTTGGTTACAATCTTAAAACTAAACAAGCCTTCGTTCATCAAAACCTATCAAAAATTGTTTATGTTTATCTTGTTACAAGATCAGAGTAAGCATTCGCCTAGGAGTTCATGCTTGATTTTTGTTTAGTGTTTTCATTCACACGAGTAAAAATAAAAGTATACACCATTAGTTAAATTTTTTATAGCAGAAACACCCATTTTACATAGGTACCACAGCAAATAGTTTGCAAGCATTTTGTGGACTGTCATGTTTTCAACAAAATTTTAAGTAGCAGTCTCAGTCTCAACTAAGTTGGTAAGTAAGTAAATACAACCAAAAATCTTAAGGAACTTGTGCTTTCAAAATCGAGTCAGAAAAAACTACTCAGACTCATCTGTTTTGTGTTTGTGATCAAATTACAACAGGGAATTTTGAAACCGAAACAATACAAAATATCAAAAAAAATGAAAGTTATACAGTAAGTTACCAGATTCTTCTGTTCCAGATCCAACTTCGTCGAGCACCTGAAACTCCCTCAATTGTTGTCCGAGGGAATCCTCCGACTTCCCGTCTCCACATCGTGTCTTCATCTCCTCGATAGCACTTAATGAAAATCCAGCCACTTTCATTGCCGTGGCACAATCCGAGATTGAATTTTCCATCCGAGGTTTTTTGCAGGGTTGTTGATCATGATGGTCTTCGTCGATTTGGCTACTCATTTTTTTTTTAACACACGCGCTTTTGTCTTTTCTACTATATTTTTTTTTATTTTCTTCCAAAATCGTTTTTTCAACTATTTTGGTTTTATTTTTTTTCTTACGAAATCTAAAATCATTTCATTTTAATTAAAAATTGGCAGGTTGTTAGTGAGTTCTTCTAAAAAATATCCAATACTGATTGAATCCAACTTTTGTTCTTCAAAATTGGATGGTCACATTGGTTATTTCAGAAAACCCAACACCACTATTTACTTTGCTAAATATATATTTTTTTTAATAAAATATCAAAGAGAAAAAGGTCAACATAATCTTTATTTTCGAACACAATTATTTTCTTTCTTAAAATGTCTGCCTAGCCATTAGAGTTCTTACCAAGAAAGAAAAAGTGTTCCTAGTAACTACTGCTTTTAAGGAATAAAGATACTGCAAGGCTGATGGTGATGGTTGTTTGTTGTAGGACGGACGAAGCAACTTTTACAATGGATTCTTTAGTTTTGTAAAAAGATTAATTTACTTTTACAAGAAACCACAGCAAAAGGACTTCTAGATTATATAGCTACAGACAAGGAAACTGAAAATATCGATTTTTGTATTGGAAAATTATTTTGTGAGGTCAAAGTAGTTGCAGCGGTTGCCGAAATTTGTGAATTGTACTTTTTGATGGCGATGGCGAGGCGATGCAGCTTCAGCTTTTGACATTTTGAAAAAAAATTTGACAGAACAAACAAACCCTTTAACCGATGCCAGCGCCGTGATATGAAGTCGAAGTTCATGTCTCAAATTAGAACGACACGCAACGAAACTTAAAGGGCCCTACACACGATCAATGTTCATTGACAATAATTTTTGTCGATGTTTTTGGTCAATAAAAATTGATGAAAGATTACCACCACACGTATCCATGATTATTGACAACAATTCAAAAAAGTCCTTCAGAATTCAGGAGATTTAAGACGTAAGTTACACATTATTACACGTAGTTTTACGTAATTTCCTACAGAATTTTGTGCAAATTTGGTGGAAATTACCTTATTTGATAATTTGAATTTGTATGGGAAATGAGATGATTTCGAATTGGATTTGGAAATTTTGAACGAAATTACCTCATTTCAGCTCTAATGAAAACGCAGTATTAAATTAATTTTACAGATCAACACAATTTGTTCGCACAAAGGAATAAAGGCCTTCCCAAACCAACGCGATTAATCGCCACGACAAAAGAAAACAACAATAACAACACGTGGTTGTCAAACAAAACTACACGTTGTTGTTATTGTTTTCTATTGTCGCGGCGATTAATCGCGTTGGTTTGGGAGAGCCTTAAAATGATGGAAAATTGTTCCACGATAATCCGATGGAGAATTATGGTAATACTTTTGTAAGACAAATCATTCCTTTTATTCAAAGAGTCACTAAAAAATTAACAACAAGTTCTTTTAATCAAATAAGTAACTATTACAATTAAAATATTAAAACTTATAGACACAAATCAATCCACTAACCACACCGAAAATCATAAAGTTCAACTTTCATGTGTAGCACTCCAGCTCTTTTTACACTTCCAGTCCATTTTGGATCCGCACACGTAGTCAACAACATATGGAGGACTCCGCGTACGGATCCAAATACGTATCCGCAAAACTGCATTTGTCGGCTCAAAAATTAGAATCACCACTAACCCACTTGCGTATTGTGAGAGTTTAGAGTTCACCACACTCAGCGAAAACCGAAACCAAAACGAATCGCAAAAAAAGTACTTCCCCACTTGAGTTTTACCTACAAAAAAAGCCTTTTTGATCCCAAGTTTCTCCAATCGAGTTTACCTACAACAAACAAACAAAGCTTTTTTTTCATTTCAAGACACTTTTAGAAAGAAAACACAAAAAAACTATGTCTTCGCTATTCCACAGTTTATCAAAGATCCAAGAAAGACCGAGAAAGTTGGGTCAGCGAATTTGCTTGAAGGGAATTCATCTAACTTTTTATGACAGCTGGCCAATCAGAAGCTCCAAAAATTCAGAAACATATGGTTTTTCTTTCAGCAAAAAAAAATTGATCCCTGCCAGGGATTTTGATCCCGGAAAAGTTTTTGCATTTCTTTGAAGCAAAAAAATCAATCCCTGAGAATTCGGGATCAAAATCTCTGATCCCGAATTAAGGCTCTCCCAAACCAACGCGACACATTCGGCGCGACAGCGACACTTTCCGCAATCAAAATTTATTTACCTGGCGATTAATGAGAGTCCCCACACTGCCGCGGCGCAATTATTCATGTCGCTAGTGAATAATCGCGTCGCGGCAGTGTGGGGACTCTCATTAATCGCCAACAACAACGTAATTTATTCTCTATTTTTTGCTTGAGAAATGCAATATTTCTTTTATTAAATAAAGCATATTTCCGACTGTTTCGAAATACTTAGACATAGTTTACACAGCCAAAAATCTAATTAATAAGACCATCACTATTTATAAAACGTCATTTTGTGCTTTTGTCTGATTCTGTGATTTTCTTTTTCATTTGCATTCCGTTTTTGATTCTTTGCCTATCAAAATAATTTTTTGCTTTATTAAAATTAAAATTATTTTTGACAAAATTAACACACAAAAAAAAATATTTTCTCACACTGAATACATTAATTAGAAAGTGAACATACATGAAATTTTCTGCCTCATTTCAACGTCCATTAGAAAGAATGAAACAAATATTTTCTCACACTGAATACATTAATTAGAAAGTGAACATACATGAAATTTTCTGCCTCACTTCAACGTCATTAGAAAGAACGAAACAACATCTGCAAACTGTCAAAATAAATCTACTTTTTAATCTTTTTGTGCAGTGGAAACACCAAATAGATTTATTTAATCTAAACTGTGATAAACCTTCGGTGGAAACAATAGTATAAGTAAGAAAGATATGTTTATAACACTGCTGTCATTAGCCGCGTATATATCTTTGGATCTAGATGATCATCCCTTGAAAATAAAACGATATGGATCACAATGACAGCAGTGTTATATAACCATCTCTTTTTTACTTACGTTTTAATTATTTTCAGTTGTTTCCCGTCTCTTTTCTTTGCACTACAACAAACGCTACCTTACCATAAAAGCCATCTACCCGCGAAAGTAAGAATTCATTTTTGGATCCTCGAAATAGATCCAGATAGACAGCAGGATCCCGAATTGTTTTTGTATTACGTGTTGTAAAATTATCCTGATCCAGATCCGTAGAAAATAAAACGTAGCTATTGTGATCCATATCATTTTATTTTCAAGGGATGATCCTGATCCAGATCCATAGATAACAAAACGCGACTAAAACTAGTTTCACCTCTTCTTGTGACTTGTGATGTTGGGCAGAATTGGGCTGTAAAATTAAAAGTTTAAAAAATCTCCAACAACTTGTTTCTTGGTGTGAAAAGGAACATAGTACAAACGGAAAAATAATTTTTACCCATTACTGTCCAGAAGAGCTACTTTTCATCCTTACTGTACTCAACTACGTACTTTTCCAATAAGTTTTTTGTTTACAATTTTCTCCATCTTATCTTTCCAATGAAAAGAGTAGAAAAAAAAACTGACTCAACAAAAGAACCGTTCATCTTTTTATAACAAAACCACTCAAAATTACCAAGTCATTTCGACTTTAATTTTTCTCGAAAGAGTGTAAATCCGCATTATTATAAGTTTTGTTTGTTCGGAAAGAGCGTTTTTCAGTGTGTTCGAGGGACGCCACATTAAATTTGTAAATTATTATTAATTAAGTGAATTTCCAACAAAAATTTATTACTAAATTACTAAGAAATATAAATACATATATTTAATCTACATTTTTGTGAAATTATATATATAAATATATATGTATAAGTGTGAAAATAGAAAAAAGAAAATCCATTAATGTAAAAGAGCCGAGCCTTTGAGCCCATACATACCTAATTATAAATCAAAAATCTTTTCTGTTTGAATTGAGTGAAATTTAAATAAATAAATGAAAATACATTTTTATTTGTAGAAAAATCTATAAATACAAAAAAGAATAACTTTCTCTGTTGTAAAAATAAATTTTATATTTATTACATAAAAAAAAGACCGAGATAGAAAGAGCTTTTTTTCTCAATCAAGCAAGTGTGACAGAGAAAAACAAAAGGAATAAAAGCTAAAAAAAATTCCCTGAAAGAAAAGTTTTTTTTTTGTGTTGTGCTTGTGCAGTGCTGAACAACGGATTCTTTTTCCATTTTCCTCAGCAATTTTTATTCTTCAAGACGACGGGGGTTTTTGAAAAGCAAAAAGTAAGTTGCACAAATTATTTTCATACACATTTATTTTTTATATGTATAGGTACCTACTTTTTTAAATAAAAAATTCTATTAAGGGACCTTTGCAAATCCATTGCACTTGAAGGCATAGTTAAATGCAGTCTCTTTTTAATTATTAAAGTGAAAAATTCACCTCATTGACAAGCCCATTTATTCACTAATAATTATTATTCCTCCCTAAAAAAATGTATTGGTGAACATGTTTACCTATGTACCTATGCCTACCTTTTGCAGTTTGTCTTCGCGTACCTACATTACATACAATACACAGGTACGTAGAGGTAAGGTAGGTCCTATGTTATCTACTATGTGCGATTTTAATTGTTTTTTTTTTTGTGTGTAGGAATACTATTTACGAAATTTATTTTAATTGTTATTTTTTTCCAACGACCTTAATAAATGCGTATGTGAAGTTAATAAATATATTTATTTATTAGAAGTGGCAACGTCGCTGTTTTTTCTCTTTTTTCAAACTTTTCACTCATTTTCTCCATAGATGAGAAATCGAGTTATTTTTTTATTACTCAAATTGAAGATACTCAACACAACTCAATTTCAGCTGAAAAATATTGCTACGTTGTCAGATATCTTATGGAAACAAAGAAAATACATTTGTACGTTGCCAAATTTAATAACTATACCTTTTGAAATTCTTAGGTCTAACTACCTATATTTCCTACCGAAGGTTTATCTCAGTTTAGATTAAACAAATTTATGTATTTGGTGTTTCCACCTTACAAAAAGTAGATTTATTTTGACATTATGCAGATGTTTCATTCTTCCCAAATTAAC
Source organism: Epistrophella euchroma (assembly GCA_947049315.1). Lineage (NCBI taxonomy): Eukaryota > Metazoa > Arthropoda > Insecta > Diptera > Syrphidae > Epistrophella > Epistrophella euchroma. Next base: position 61,520,668 of record OX346248.1, read on the forward strand.
AAAACGGTTTACTTTCATAATATACGAGTAAGGTTTACCGGCTGAACAGAATAGAATGACGGAACTGAAGCCGCAGACGGAACTGGAAGAGCTGTCAAAAAGTGTCGTACGTCATTTTTTTTACATGTCCACAATGGAGCTACAGCTTTGAAAGTATTTTGAAGAAAAACAAAAGAATATTATTATGTACAAGCTCAGAATTCACATTTTTTGTTTCCTCTAATTTTCCTTTTAATAAATAATTTTTTTTGCGATACAAATAACCACAATATTTTTTTCCGACCCAAAAAGTTGTTTTTTTTCTTCATACAAATTGAAACGTCAAAAGTGCCGTACGTCAAAAGTTAAAAGTTGGTGAACTCTTCCGTCTGCGTCTGCGTCTCCGTATGCGTCTACTTTCCGTTGTGTTCGCAACATTGAATTTGCGTGTATTTAATATTTTGACAGCTATTCCGGCTCCGTCTCCGTTTCCGTCTGCGTCACCATTCTGTTCAGCCAGTTATTCAGAGCGCATTCCTTGATTTAATTATGTAAGTACAATTGAATGTTAGATTTTTAAGGACTGGTTAAACACAAAAATATAAACAATTCCTACCTATTTTACTCCTTTTATCGTAGACTTCTGGCGTATTAAAAATAGAATCACCCGTAAAAATTCTTTCCTAACTCATGTTTTTGTTTTCACTAACTAAAGGAGCTAGAGGTATGCTTAAAAAAATGGTGTTATTATAATTATGTTCTATTTTAAAAACTTATTCAGTGAGATACATATGTCATTCAACACAATTTTCTAAAAAAAAAAACTACATTTTGTTACAAAATATTACATTTTTCATTCCAAAAAACTCAAACAAAACAAAAACAAGTTTTATTTTTAGATAAACAAGGTGTTACGTATTTGTTTTTTTTTCACTTATAGAACATTTTTAAGTTAAAAAAATTCTTTTGAAATTTTCTTTATTTTTTTGTCAATCAGCTCTGTGAGGATGCTATTTAAAGAAAAAGGATTAAGTTTGTTTGCATCAGTCAAACATTTTCTCAATGTTAGTTTTTCACAGGTTTAAATTACTAGCTTAATACATACTCGGCCCTATCGAGGTAACCGTCGGAGCGGAAATCTCTCCGATTTCCTACGAATCGGAGACATTTTGCTTCGAGGTAGTTCTCCGACGAGGAAAATGTCTCCGATTCGTAGGAAATCGGAGAGAGTTCCGCTCCGACTGTTTCAGTCTTACCTCGATAGGGCCGATTGTGATATTTTTTTTTGACCAAATACATGGAGTCTTTAAACCTTTTTAATTATTTGGACCCCACAAAACGAATTGCTTGCTTTCTTGAATTACTCTTGTGAGTCATTTTATATTGGATTAACATGTTTTTCCAGTATTATCCTTATCGACATATAAGAACGACGACCAGTAAAATTGTATTCAGTTCTATGACCTTATTTTTCTACCTACCTACCTGGTTTTTGAAATATTGAATTAAGTCCTGAAATAAAAAAACAAAAGTAGGTAGGTATATCTGGTAAATTTTAAAATCCATCGTATGCAGATGTTCTATTATCATGAATAAAAAAAATAGAAAGGAAAAAACAGAGAGCTGAAATATTTAGTTTCAAAATCACTACCCTTAGTGTCCAAGTCGGTAAAAAGAATTTACAATAAACATCCCTTAAACTTATTGTTTTGAAAAGAAACATTTTTTTTTGACGAATATGAACAACAATTAAAACCGGAAATGTTCAGATAAAATTACGACTTTCCCAAGAATTCTCATTAATACTGCCAACTACTTCTATTTCCTTTAACAAAATTTAAAAAAAAAATGCTTTTGTCTTATGCAGAAGTTTTCTAATGTTGTTTAGGCTATGTAAGTTGGGAGAGTGAGAAAATACTGTTTGTTGAAATGGAGTCTTGCATTTCTCGCCAGTTCTAATGTAAATTCTAAAGTTTCAAAAAAAAAAAAGTAGGTAAAGGATGTTTTTTTAAGACGTGTGGTTTTCAAGAAGAAATAAAACGCATATAATTTAATGTTATGACCAGGAATTTAGCTTTATTATAAAGATAAGGGTTTGGCATTATGTTTTAAAAATGATTTCGGGGAAGTGGCTGCCGCGGCTGGCTCGAATAAATTCCAACCGAGAGGCCCAATTTTCAACCACTTTTTGCAGGAATCGGGGTCGTATGTCAGCAATAACTCGCCGAATATTTGGGCTTATCTGCGTATAAAAGCGACTTCACATAATCCCACAAAAAAAAGTCCAGCGGTGTTAAATCGCACGATCTTGGAGGCCACGCCACAGGCCCACGATGCGAGATAATGCGCTCACCAAAAGTTTCCTTCAAAAAATTGATTGTTTCGTTGGCTGTATGCTGTATGGCATGTAGCGCCGTCTTATTGGAACCAAAGATCGAAAAAGTCATTAATCATGGCTCTATAGCGTTCCCCATTGACTGTATCATTATGGGCGACTTCATTTTTGAAGAAATATCAACCAATGATTCCCTCCGCCCGACGTTCAATGGGTAGATAAGTGTCCTCTATAACCTCTGTCTATCAACTTCTACTCTCGACCTCCCCATGTTGAACGTCGGGTGCCTAGTACCTTAACTGAAGATGGCGTTCCAATCCCTGTCAACGGTTTAGGCGGTAGCAAATGAGAGTGGAGGGGGGGTGGGCACACCAAACAGTGACTTTTTGAGGATGTAACGGCGTCTCAACAATAGCTTGTGGATTATGATCACTCCAACTACGACAATTTTGCTCATTAACGTAGGTGAAATGGCAAACCAAACTGAGTATAAAGTGACAGCTGTCAAAAAGACCAACTCCGAAAAAGTAAGCTTCACGGTTTCAAATTTGTCCATAAAACTTGTGTAACTACTTTGACTTGTTTTAGGGCTACGTATGTAGACAAAGTAGTAGCCGTGGCGTAATGGTTAGTAATGCCGGAGGTCTAGGTTCGATCGCCAGCCTCGCCACCTAATAATTTTAAAAATAAAACGGCTTATGCCTCTTGCGAGGAATTGACAAAACTTCCAAGAGTACCTATCTCTTGTCATAGAAAAGTGCGTTAGCAGTTTGGATTCGGCAATAAACTGTAGTTCCTGCAAACACGCACACAGGAATGGTTGAGAGTTGTAAGTCACTAGGCCCTAGTTTTCATGAGGTGTTATGCCATCAAATTTATTTATTTAATTTTAGGTAGGCAAAGGTAGGTAGATACTCAATGCGGTGTTCATTTATTAAAACTTCCCACCAATTGTCAAATGCTTTTCAGAAGCCAGCAAACCTTAAATCTATAAAAAAATAGTAGGTACGATAGATAATAGGAATTCGTCTTCATCCGGAAACAGGAAGATACATACCTACCTACTTATGTAGTTCTTAGGTAGAGGTACCTAGCTGTAAAATTATGTTACTGTTTTGATTTTAATAACGAATAGGATGTAGGTATAGCATGTATGTTTGTATCCTACATACCTACCTAAATTATGTTATTTACATGCAACAATGCAATAATCAATTTGAGTATAGGTACCTAAACTCATCTACCTACATATGTACATAGGTACCTACCTACTTACGCTATCAAATTGAAGAAAATAAAGGAATAATGTGACAACGATGCAGTTTTTTAAAATCTTGAGTCGATTCCCTTTTATCACTTCAACATCAACTCCAAACAATGTTTCTTTCTCACCACATTTACATATATGTATGTTATACTCAAATCCAGGAAAACTATGAACTTTATAAGAAGAATGGTCATTTTCATCAGCACTATTTATTTATTCCCCTTTACATCTTAATCAAACATATAACATACACATTACCACTCAAATACAATTTATTTATTACGACCTGCTATAAAAATATATTAAATAAAAATAATAAAAGTCATAACAGCCATCAACGCCAGCCATTTTGAATAAAAATTACTGGTGTTTGTGTTGTGTTGTGTTATAAAAAAAAAATAAAAATAAAAAACTCAACTCTTTCTCTCAGTAAATATTTACTCATGTACCAGTGATGCCCACTTACAACTTTAAAATGTAGTGTTGCAGATTTGAAAATTTAAAATGTAGTACCTACCTACAATGTTTCCTCTAAAATCCGAATAAAACAACACATGTAGGTACCTACTTACAAAATTGTTTAAACTGCGAATTTTAATTTCAAAAAGAACCTAACAACTAAAATCACTTAGTTAATGTAAATTTTTATCATTGTTAGTAGGTACCTAGTAAGTTTTATAGTCTGCATCGTTGGCCCTAAATAAAATCGACACAATTTGCTGAAAATAAAGGAGCAATTTACAAAGCTCCTCTTGAGTGGTGTATCTAGATATTTTAATGAAGTAATAGAAATTCCAATAAAATTATATTTGTTTATGCTGAAAAACGATATTTTTTGGGTCGATTTTCTTCTGGATCGATGATATTATTTCGATGTGTTCCTTAACTTAATAGGTAGTTCCTTTAATTATATTATTATATATCGACCGTCATTTTTCAAGTTCAATTAGCCAGTTCACGTTTCTAAGATCTCACTGAGATCTCACTGAGCAAGCTCCGTCAGCTCCACTGAGTAGAAGGAGAAACCTGAACATAATTTCTCCGCTAGAAGTCAAAACCAATTTCCATCTCTTTTTTATTAATTAGTCAACTGCGACAAAAAATAATTGAGCAAGCGAATCCAAAAAATATCAGTCTCAGTTTTTTGACAGCAAAAGTGAGGAATCTCACTGAGGAAACGTTCAGATTTCTGAGATTGCTGAGATCTCTGAGATCTCAGTGAGCTTGAGAAACCTGAACTGGCTAAATATTGAACAAATATGTTCGAAACCAATTTTTTGCTTATTGTGGTTTCTGCATTGGTAGATTTCAATCACATACCTACTTAATAGTTTTTTTTTTTATCATTGTATTCGTGCAATTTTTGATCAAAATCGACTTTTTAAAAGACCCAAGTCATTTTTTACCAGTATAAAATCAAATCAGAATTTTATTTCCTGAAATAGTAGGCAGTGTTTTTTTTTTAAATACCTATTTAACAATTGTACGTAGTGAATTTGGAAATTAAAAGAGTGGACACAATTGTAATAGGGGGCACATAGGTATACACAAATACACACCTCATGTTTTTTTTTACTCACCTCACCCTACCGTCATCGTCATCACTACCACTACTAGTACGCAACTGCACAAACACAATGTTAAGAAGAGCGCTTCTCGAGCGCACCTTACGGAAGAAAATTGACAGCTACATGCAAATTGTTGTAGTAAACTAGTCTCGAATCTCTAGTGCATTATGGTTTACGTGTGCATTTGACGTTTCGGAAAGAAATTTTTCGTTCGTTTATGACATTAGTTTCCGACAGCGTCCACCTATTATAGTTCGACCTTAAACCTTATGAAAACAAAAACTAAAAAATAAAACTCCACCTCAATGCGTAAGCTAAAGAGTGAAAGAGAAGGATAAAGAAATCTAACAAAACCACTCGTTTTTTTGCTTGTTTTTCCTCGTTGCTCGTTTTTCCCAAATTCACCACACCACCATTTCAACTCGTTTAATTAATTTTGAGTTTTGACTCTAGCTCGGTTTTGAAAAGACACTCTTTAAATCACTTGGTTCGCAGCGTTCGCAGTGTTAAGACGTGTTTTAATTGCTGATCGATGTGTGGTAGTAAATAACGGTTCTCGAATTAAAATCAAAGTTGTTGGATTTTTTTCCCAAAGAAGAAAAAAAATTAAACTCATGCAACATCATTGTAAAAATAAATTGTTAAGTTGAAAGAATTTTAAAATCGTTTTTTTGTATAATAAAAGTGACGGAGTGTCTTTCCTAAGCTAAACAAAAACGTATTAAAATTTTAAGAAATCAAAGCAAAAAAAAAAAAGCGAGAACGAAATTATTTTCCATACAAATAATTTCCTATATAAAAGGTGTGTGTTGTGTATTTTTGGTGATAAATAATAAAATAAAAGAAAATTATTTGTCCACCTACCCACATTATTTGCTCTTTATTTTGCATAAAAAATAAAAAAGCAAGTTTTTTATTCTTCATTTATTTTTTTAGAATTCAGTTTAAATGAATGTCTTTGTATTTGAGTAAGCAAAAACAAAATTGTAGTGAAGAAATTGCTGGAAGTTTATTTTTTCTTATTCATTAATTTGCATATATTATTTATTTAATAACTTTGTCTTCAAGTCGTATGTTTCTAGCAATTTCTTTGCTTCTAAATTTGTTTAACATATTGCAGTGAGTGAATTTTAATATAATGTTTAATTTGTTAATGTGCAAAACAGGGTGATGTTTTTTTTTTTAAGTGAATTTGGTTGTGCAACTTTGTACGTTTTCTTTCCCTTGTTTTTTTTTTATTTTTTTTTTTTTAATTGTAAAAAAAATGTTCCTCCGTTTTATGTGAAACAAGAAATTTACTTTAAAAATTTGGATTATCCACTTCTTTTCAACTGTGATTAGGAATTCCTAAAATCCACAATTCATCATCAACGAATGGTACCTACACACACCCATGTGCTCACAAATTGCAAACATTTGTCTCAGGTTTGGTGTCTTGAATACTTTTGTAGGATTTTGAAATTTCTTTCTTTTAAAATGTATTCTCTATTTTTTTCTTTTAAACATAAAATTAGTCAATTTTCTATTTTTTGTAGACATAGACTTTAGTAGACACATGGGTATGTAGTTTGGATTATGTTTTAATAGTTAGGCAGTAAAAAGGGTACACATTTCTGAGATCTCTGGAGTTTTTTCCGCCATTTCTAGCAGAAGATGTCTGGATGGAGAAACTTCAAAAACATTTCTCCACTAGAAGTTAAAAAGTGTTTGTTTTAGATATGTAGGTGTACGATGTCAGAGATTTCCGTATTCTCAAAAATATAAACTTGATTCATTACATTTCACCTGACTCTTATTTTTGTTCAATAAGCCAGTTTATATAATGTGGTAGGTATACCTAGGTACCTATGTGGTTAAGTCAGAAAGAGGACCAATTTTTATTTTTAATAATAAAAAAAAACAGCTATACATTTAGACGCTTTAGATAAAATAAGCTACAAAAAATTATCAATTCAACTATAAAGGCAGGCCACAGAGTACCTACCTACTCAAATTTTTTAATGTGATAAAAATTATTCAAAGATGTAAAAAATATCCGCCGATATTGGAAAAAAAATTAATTTTTGAGATCATAAAATTAGTTCCGCTATTTTTTCGCAATTGAAAAAATTTATTCTAAAATGTAGATGATTTTTCAATGAGAAAAATATAGTTTATTTCTATCTGCGCCAAAAAAAAGAAAAAATAGAAAAAAACTCATGTAATGTAATTTATTTTATATGGACAAAAACAGACCCGACGGCACGTGTTAAAATTAAGACAGGGGCATGAGGTTTTTTTAAAATTAATTTAGAGACTAATTCAAATTTGGAAATCACTTAACGACCACTGTAAGGTACATAGGTACTTAGGTTATTCCTATTAAAACTATACCTAATGGTATTGTAAAAATTACTACAATTGTAAGGGAAATCACTATAGGCAAGTTGAGGAAAATTCCCCAGCAAAATTTCTCAGTTTGTTGTCAGGAGTTATACCTACCTACCTACTTTTTGACGGAATAGGTATGCATATTTGTAAAATTTTTGTGTTGAGAATTTTGCGGTAGGAATGTTTCTTTCTGCAATGGACGAACAAATGTAAAACAATCCACAGTTAAGCGAAGAGGTATGTACATATGTAGGTACCTAGTAGCCCACGGCGTAGTAGTCACGGCGTAAGCCTGTTAAGTCAAAAGTCTGGGTCTGGGCAACAAATCTCTCTCCCTCTGCTAAAGCCTTAGTTACATTGGCCAATTTTTTGCAAAATTACAAAAGTAAATAGGTAGGTATATACCTTTTTTTCCCACTAGTGCAGTTGTTTTGTGAAAAAGAATATGCCTACCTACCTAGGTAGGTACACAACTTTTTTTTTAAACCAAAGTTTAAGCTTTCTGCATTATTTTAATAAGTTTTCCAGTGAGAAACACCATCCCAAAATGAGTGAAAATTTTCATTTTTGTAATTTTTCACTTTTTTGGCCAATGTAGTTGAGGCTTTAAAATTTGAATTTTTTTTCGGGGGTAGGTTACGTATTGTGAAACTCTTCCAAAAAGTTGTTTCTTTATAATTTTAAAATATCTTTAGAAAGCACAGTAGGTAGTAGCGATAGCAGTATCTCTTAAATAGTTGCTGCCATCGGAATAAAGTTCCTAGGTACTTTCATTTCATTGAGCACAAAAATATCAACAAAAATCTTGTACTTATCTAAAAATGGTGAAGATTGAAACAATTCATATGAGTTGCGTTCGATTTTTCAACTTTTCTCGATGAGTTTTATCGATACGGTAATAGTTAGAGAACAAGGGTGCAAAACGAACTGCGGCCTCAGCCAAAAAGACAGCCACCTTGATCCCTAGCTAGCTGCCTCCATTTACGCACATCAAGTTGATTGTACAAGTACCCAATAAGCTACGATTTGTCCCATTACTTGACTACAACTGTTGAGCTGGGTATTATTATTACCCGGCACCCGGTTGAATTTAAAATACTTTTTTAAATGTAAGTTATAAATTGCCCTAGGTGCATTACTCTGCATAAAATTCCATTAAAATTAAAAAAAAAACAAACGCTGACAATTATCAAAAAAAAAGAAAACTCACCAATAATTATGCATTATAAAATTATTACCTATTTAATGACTAAGCTGAAATTTACTCACTGCTTCCAAACGACAACATTTTTTTTTTATCCAGCTTAACAGTAACAACAAAAACAAATCAAATTTTTACATTACGTCTTTTTTCTTTTTTCTCTTATTTCTTCCGTCTCACCAAAGGACCATCGATGCAGAAAAAAATTGTTAACCAAAACATTAATAATAATAATAAAAATAATTATAAAAGGAAAAAACAAATCGACAGACTGATTACCATATATACATAAAAAAATAAATATATATAAAAATATAAATATTTATATATATCTATATATATATAGAGGCAGTTGTGAACAAAAAAATAAAAACATTAAGAAAAAACAAAAAAAAAAGAGCAAAACCCAGAGATATAATATCAAAAAAAAAAAAAAAAGAATAAGAAAAACAAAAACAAAAACTCTTAATGGAATTTAGTATTTTTCGTTGATTTTATTTACTTGTGTGTGATATATAAAGTTAAGTAATTTTAAAAATACAAAGAACTATATAAAATAAAATCAATCTGAAATTAAAACAACTATAATAATTCAAATTAAAATAGTAAAAGCAAATAATACAAAGCTGACAAGATGACATACTCGCACAATAATAGCAGTAATAAAATGTCGATAAGATATGGCGGAAGTAGCAGCAGCAGTAGTACAACATCATCTTCATCATCATCATCAACAACAACAACAACAAATCATTCCAACAGTATTGCCAGCAGTACAAATTTAAGCACCTCACCCGGTTCAATGTCGTCGGGATCATCGTCCAGCAGTTTATCATCGTCGTTAGGTGGTAACTCCTCGAGCAGCAGTTTAGGCAGCTGTGGCATGGGTGGTGGCAGCGGCGGCGGCGGCGGTGGATTCTTCTCCGCTCGCAAAAACAATCATTCGCCACGAACTCACGGTGGCTGGCAGCGTCAATCGCCCGGTGGCGGGAACTCATCGAGTCGCGGCAATAGCTTGCTCACGTCCCCCGGCGGTAGCGCTGGCAGTGATTCGTTCTTCAACAATTCACATCTTCGCCAGAACAACCATCATCATTCGCACCAGAAGCATGGAGGCAGCAGTGGCGGTCCCGGCGGCCACCACGGCTCAGTCAATTCGCCAGCATCAATCATCGGTGGTGGCGGCAGTGGACGCAAGTCTAATCGCAATCATCATAGAAATTCGAGTGGCCATAATAATAACAACAACAACGGTATTCATATCCTTTTGTCGTCGTCAACGACCATCGTCGCAAGTCAGCGCAATGGCGGCGGAGGCGTCTCTCCGACAACCCTTATACCAACGAATTTAACCCACTATGCTGGCAGCAAGTGCTTCGATGCACCAGCACCAACAGCTTTACCAAAGCCACCGCAACACTGGACAATGGGCGGCAAGGATGTTATGCTAAGTACAAACTCGATCATCACTGATCCTAAAATGGTGACGTTTAATACGTCCCCAGCAATGCTGGCATCAGTTCCAACCGGAGTTGTTGTCAAGTCATCGAAACGCAATCTCCTCGATGATTTTGATACGCACAATTTGAAATTGTTGCTCAATGTGCAATCGTAACCGCCATTTTTTTATTTAAATTAATTAAAAAAATGACAAAAAAAAAAAAACAACAAACACTTAAGTTCAACAACATGGAATATTTTTTTTTAACTTTTTTTTTTTAATTTTCAAAAAAAAGAAACAAAGATAAAAACATCAAATCAAGAAAGTAAAAAATAAAAATGCAAAACATAGTTTTTTCGCTTCAAAATGGATCTCCAAAATATAATAAAAATAAAACAATTTCTACTCCCCTCCCCCACCACCATACACCGCCCCTTTTCCAGACAAGTTTTAACAATGCAGCACATTTTTTAAAATAAATAAATTCAAAAATAACAATAGACAGAGACACAAAAATCTAATATAACAAAAACAACAACAACAACTTACAGCGTCAACTTGTGGTTTTTAAAATACAAAAAGAAATTAAAAATTAAAATTTTTAGTGATTTAATATTAAATTTAATAATTAAAAAAAAAAAAAAACAAACAAATTGAATCGTGATATATAAATAGACTTTGAATAAATAATTGAGAATAAATTACAAATAAAAAAAAAATAATTGTAATAAATTTGTAGTACCTTAAATTAATAAACAAACAAACAACAACAAAACTCTTAATAATAAAAACAAATTACGTAAATAATTTTATTGTTATTTAAGAAGATTGAACAAAAAAATTCTTCTTTTACTCTTCGTTACATAGTTTTTTTCTTTTTCTTCTTCCTAATTGTTTTTTAATTATTATAATTTCATTCTTTTAATTTGTTAAAAATACAAACAAAAATTGAACTAAATTTTTTGTATATCCACCCACCAACCAAAACTTAAATTAATTTAAGTTAAATAAAAAAAAATACTATTGAGAATACAGAAAAATTTTTAAAGAATTTGTGTATAACGAAATGAAGTGTGATAAAAATATAAATAAATACAAAATATGAACAAACAAAGCAAGTTTAATGTTAAACTTAAAATGCAATAAAAACAGAAAATGTGATTTTAAACAAAACAAAACAAAATAACTATAAACAAAAAAGGTGTAAAAATACAAACGGGACAAAACAATTTTAAATATTAACAAACATTTGGCTTAGAAATATAACAACTCGTAGTAACAACTGCCAAAATAATTAACGGTAATTAAATAACAAAAAAAAAAATACCTCAACACACTTTATCAAACCCATCTTTAACAAGAACTTCAACATAAAGACGAACATCAGTTCAGGCAACAACCATTTTTTTAAACCTACAATGGAAAATACAGCCCACAAAAAATTCACCAAATAAGAAAATTACGAAAGTAACAACATGCTGGTTGAACAACAACATGCTGATTGGAAACAACATGCTGATCGAAAATCAAGAAAACAACAACAATGTGATCCAAAAATATCAATATGTTCCTTCACACTGAGGTGATAAACTTTTGTTTTTAACTTTTAAAACTTAGTAACTTAAAAAAAAAACTTAATTTGTTTAACAAACAACCATAAAATGCCTTTGAAACATCAAGAACAACACCAACAACAACACATTCAACAAACAACAACTCCTCCCGATCAACAATTGTATATTTTATTTTTTAACTTTTTTTGTTTAATAACAAGAAATAATTTGGAGGGTGTTTTCAATCAAAATCAGCATGTTGCACAGAATTTAATAAGCTGCTCTCCAAAAACAAAACAACAACATCCTGACATAGCATTAAAAAACAACCACACCTGAAGAGAAAAGTTTATATTTTTATTTTTTCTTTTTTTATAAATTTATGTTTCATAAAACTTGCCTGTTATAACAAAACATACAAATATGTTGAGCTAAATTGTTAAGTTATTTATTATGTTAATCAAATTAAGCTCTGTTATATGCACTTCAATGTTTATTATTTATTCATATTTTTTTTTAAACATCCCAAATCAATTTTTATTTTAAAATTAAAATTTTAAATAAAAGCAGCGCTTTTTGAAAATATTTTATTCTTCTTCTTATCACTTAAACAATTAAATTTGTGTTTTTCTTAATTTTTCTTCTTAATTTTTTTTTTATAACTCAAAAAATTGTATCTAGTAGTTTTGTGTTTAAATTTTATTTAAAAAAACAAACAACAATTCTATGTCAAAAATTTTATTTTTATTTATTAATTATTAATTTTTAAAAAAATTGAAAACTTGTGAATAGCAACAAAATAAAGGAGATCGAACATTTGAAAAACAAAACAAAGCTTTAAAGAAGACTTACAAATATACCTTTATAATAATAAAAAGAAATTATTTATGTATAATATACAAAAATAGTTTTATTGAAGTATAATACATAAAGAAATTAATAAACAAAAAGAGAGAACAACAACCGCAAACTTAAAAAAAAGAGATAAAAAAGCATTTTCTAAATAATAATAATTACATATTACATACATATTATAAATAAAAATACATTATTTTAAAATTTAACCATCAAGAAATATAAAAGATAAAAAAAAACCAACAAATTAGTTTTAAAATAAAATAAACTTATTAAATTTAATTACAAGAAAACAAAAAATAGCTATTAACTTTAATTCTTGCAATGTTGTGTGATAATCGAATTTTATTAAGGATTCCTTATTAATTATATTATATTTTTATTATTATCATTTTTTATTTTTTATTTACTGTGAAAAAAAGCAAGAAATTTTGTTACTCAAAAAGAAAAAAAAAAAAAAAAACGAAAATTACGAAAATTGTATTATTTTTTTTTTATTATTTTATTTTTTGTTTTTGTAAAAAAAAAATTGAAACCAAAATCCAAAAAATCAAGAAACAAAAAAGAAAGAGACAAAATATAAATATTTATTTTCTTATTTTACAAAATTTTTTAAATCAATTGTTTTTTATTTTTCATCGATTTATTTGAAACAAATTCGAATTTTTAAGAAGAACGGTATTTTACCCAATACGTTTCCGGCGTTGTTCGGAATCGGATGGATGAATGGATGGATAGAAATAATTTGAAGTCATTTAAAAAAAAAATTGCATTTATCGGTGGAAAATGGGGGGGCAGAAAGAGTGGCGGAGGAAACAATATAATTGGATTTCTCCAACTTTCTGTACACTTCTCCTCTGATGTTGTTTTTTGAGCGGATTTCTAGTATGATTTTGTATTTTAAGTCTTGTAAGTACAAATAGTCCTATGTAAGAGTAAACATTAAAACAAAAAAATACAAGTCACAAAGTATTTTTGTTCAAAAACTTATCAATCCCCTTCGCATTTTGTTTTTTTTTTTAGAATAATTTTGTGGAAAATGTTAAAGAAAAAGCGATCCCTCAATTAAGTGATTGTCGTTTTGACGATTGATCACTCTATCTTTCTCTATATAATTTATAGAGACAGCTATCGTAAAAGCGACAGTCAAAAAATTGACCGAATCCACCCCTGGTTGAATATTTTGTAGAAAATTTTACTTGACTGGACTTACACGACTGACAAATCGCCATATTTTGTTGCCATTTTTACCAATTGCTGGTTATAAAACACGATTATGTCAATAATATTGGCTAAGATATGGAAGAAATAATGGGATTTAATCAGTTAGAAAAATTCAGGACCATAGAACTTAAATATGCGTATAATCAAATTTTAAGATTTATATTGACATATCAAATAAAATGCCTAAAAGCCTTTTAACTTGGTACAAAGTTGAATGGTTTTTATTGTTTTAGGATCTGCGTCAAATAAGTGGTAAAAAAATGTTAATGCTATTCAGTCATAACAAAGTCTAAAATATAAAAAGAAATCTATTTTTTTGAAATTGTTTTTCTTAATTAAAATTGGATGCCTATCTCCCGACAGAAAAATTAAATTGTTTTGAATAGAAGCACTTGCATGAACTGCTGGAAGTTTTCAATTTCGTGTGTATGTATTTATTAATATACCTGCGTTTTTTTTTTTATGAAATGCAAATATTGAAACTAAAAAAAAATTACCCAGTCCTTCCTGAACGACAATCTGTCACCGAAATGAAATAGCCACTAAAAGGTTAATGAGATGAAATTTTTGATTTTGATCGATTTTTTCTTCTTAAAAATACATACAACTTGTTAAGCAAAAAAAATAGGTTTCAATATTGGAGAAGCTTTCATCAACTGGAGCTGAAAGATTCGAGAACTGCATTCTTTAACAGGCGAACAATGTTAAATATGTATTGATTTTGTATAGGTATGCAAATTAGAATAGTAGCGCGAACCAAGTCGTTTACAAAATTTACCAATTCAAATGTTTTTCGTAAAAGGCGAAAGCTGTGGGAGAATTTATGTAAATCTGTATAAATGATGAAAGTTCTTGAATTCTTACTTTTCATCGAATCTACTTAAACACTGCCTTATTTCTAAACAACAATAAGAGCTCCCATCACCATTTTGTATGTAAAGTCTTAGAAACTTTTTAGCTTGAAAGGCTTCTTTACAAAAATAAAATTAAGGACAGTACCTTTACATAAATGTAATGTATTGAAATAAATTGTAACTCTCCGAAAATTATTTCTAACAAAAATTAAAACAGTTGAACAACCTATTTTTTTTTTTGTACAAGTAGCAGCCTTACATATTTTCATAATTGTAGTTTTTGTTTTTCATTAATCGTATTTCCTTTCCCTTGAAATATCGTTTCGTTTAAACATTTATTTGCATATTTTGAAAAAGCCTGATTTATTTATTTTTTCTCAAGGCTTGTTTTCTTAAATGCGTAAGGGAAATTGCAAAAAATAGTTATAAATACTCTTTTGAGTCACGTTTTAGTGATTCATATTTGTAGAGATCTTAGGTATGATAAAAATTATTGTTGTTGTTTTTTGGGAGGAATTGTTTCGAACCCTTTTCAAACTAAAGGATGTCATTGCAATACAATTAAGGAATTTTTAAGTTGTATATAATATATATGTTTAATAATTTATTTGGTATTCAATTCAATAGCAAATAAACGTGAAAATTTCAAGTCTGAGTAAATGGTCTCGAGGATAAAAAGATTTAAAATAAAAAATATAAGGTTTCAACGTAACAATAGCTAAGCCATTTCTTGAAGTGTAAATCCGAATACACTTCTTAAAGCTTAATTTATAAAAAAGAAAATGGTCCGAATAGTTCCACTTTTCAAAAACATTCTTTGCGAAAGAATTGCAATCGAAAAAATCAATTTTCGAAAATGCCAGAATTAGAAATATAAAAAAAGGAAATTGTTCATGTTCCCCTCACCTAGTTTGAAATAAAAAATAAGAAATTTCCAACTTTAATCGAGTTTCCGAAAGTTTTAGTGCGTGGTTCTTAAGGAGTTACACATGTGTCTTGTGAAGTTTGATAAATGTTTAACAATTCTTCTTGATAAAATTTACAGAATTCAAATTAATCAGCACGTTGGTTCTTAAATATTTCGGTTTAAATTAAATCAAAATCAGAAGTCACTTTCAATCATGGTTTGATGCGACTGCTATCTTGGTAATTTCATAGCAAATATGTAAACTCCAGAATATTACTCAATGAGCCCTATCGGGAATTCCGTGGGAAATATTTTCCCCTCGGAATTTTATCGTTCCCGGGAACACATTCCTCCTATCGGGAATTCCCCACGGAATTTTTTTCCTTGGGAAAAAGTTTCACCAACATGAAAATAATGAACAAAAATTCGAACTTTATTTTCGAAGAGTTTGACAAGTAATTTTGGTGTCAACAATAAAATAAGGCAAATAATATCTTTTTTATTAATGGAAGAAATAGAGCAAAGAGAACGAAATGAACAGAAATTAATAAGGCGAAGTTTAAGGGATCACTCAAATCCTTTAGAGCTACCACAGCCACTTTTTCCAAAACAGCTTATGATGTTATGCCTTTTTGTCGTTCTTCTGTTATTCGAGGAGTTTTAATTTTGTTTTCGGTGTTTATTGTTTTTGATTCTTCCTGTTCAGTGTGTTTTTCTTGTTGTGCCTGTGGTTCTGGTGAATTGATAAGTATGTCCATTAGAAAGTTCTCTTCAAATGACTTGTCCTTTAATACATCAGCAGAAAGGTTGGGTGTTAATGAAAATGAGCAATTTTATTTTTCAGTTTTTTTATTTGGATTAACGTCAAACTTTCATTTTTTTTGCTGCATGAAGGCAACCCAAAAGTAGAAGCATTTGGACACCCTCCAACCGATTCTTTCATTGCACAAATTCTTATGATAGTTTCGTCCAACGAACTGAATTTATACTTCTTGATAGGGCCTCCACTAGGTGCTTTTCTTTGTCTAAAGTTGTGAGAAATTTTTTTCCTTATAAACTTTTTTTTTTATAAGACCAAACCTTAAATTAACTTGTCTAAAGAAAAACATTAACAAAAAAATGTATCATTTAATTTTTTCCATTCGGCAACAGATTTTATCGGTGGGCCCAAACAATTGACACCACTTTCAACTTTCTTCCAAAATTCTTGAACATCTTCCTTGGGTCGTTTTGTTGTAAATCCATTTGTAATATCTCTGTTTTTTTTAATTAAGTTAATTAAAACGTCAATTTGCTTTGAATTTGATGAATTCGATCTTAAAAAGTAAGCCTTTTAATTTAATTTAATTTTTTTTTGTAGAGAGCAACTTACATCGCTGCTTCCGTTTTCAATTTCTCTCGTAAAATGACAGGGGAATATTCCGAGGGAAAAACCATTAAATTTCCCATACAAAATATGTTGACGATAGGTATTTTTTCCCTCGGAATTTTTCCCTAATTTCGAAAAATGTTCCCGATACCTATTTCTCGAATATGGGAAAAATTCCGTGGGAAAAGAAGTTCCCGATAACCCCAAATGAGAGTTGGGGGACCGTAAACATTTGTAAGACACTTGATTACCAAATAATATCCGCAGTGCGGATAATCTGCGGTTTCACAGATTCTTTCATCATGAATATGGTAAAAATCAAGTCTCCCAACAAGAAGATTCTCTAATCGAATAAGCCTTCGGGGCATTATTGATCCAGGTTAGCTGTCCCTATCTTTATCGTCAGGTATGATAAATGTGATAAATAAGAACAAAATTGGACACATTCCTTAACGACATTTGCTAGGGATGAATAAAATAAAACTAAAGGAAGCAATCGACCCAATCGAGGTAACCGTCGGAGCGGAACTCTCCGATTTCCTACGAATCGAAGACATTTTACTGGTCGGTGAACTACCTCGAAACAAAATGTTTCCGATTCGTAGGAAATCGGAGAGAATTCCGCTCCGACGGTTACCTCGGTAGGGCCGAATGTTTATTTTTAGGTCTGAAAGGTGACAAAAATTATTTTCGTAAACCTTGCCTTTCAGATGATATCCCCATAGGAAAAGGGGTTTGATCGCAAATAAAATTTCTTTGGAAATATGTATGTCCTGGGCGCCCAGATCACGTAAAACTAAAACGATCGATGAATTGAATAATTTTCGTTTTGACGATTGTTCTTTATATTTTTTCCGAAAGATTTTATAGAAACAGATATCGTTAAAATAGTAATCGTTTTGGTCTTACGTGATCTGGGCACCGTATTCGACAAATTGTCTCGAAAGGTTGTTGCTATAGGAAAAAAAAAATTTGCCATTGCATTGGAATTCTTTTTTGAAAGAAATTTATTCCGATGGGTGTTCACGATAGAGAAGAAAAATTTTCATGAGAAAGAAATTTTTCCAGAGATTTCGTTCTCTTGAAGAATAATCATCGTATCCTCAAGGGCTCCCCCCCGATTCATTTATCACATTTCCTTCTTGTAAAAACAAAACAGGCGTTTTAGTCCATATACTTTGGGAATTGTGTCGAATGCAATGTCGTTTTGCATTTATTTTTCAGAAGATTTCATTCTGTTTTGATTCCAATAAAATTTGCACACGCACTCTTTTGACGTCGCTATTGGCCCTTTCCATTGGTAGTCTGAATGAACAATGCTATAAGGGTAAACGCTTCTGTCAACAATCGAAAAGGCCAAAACAACAAGTAATTCGACAAAAATAAATTTAATATATGTGCATTCAGAGTGCACTCTTAAATGAAATTTGGAAGCAAAACAGGCTCCTAAAAGATCATTTCGAACATCCAATAGAAGATTTGGAGTAGTGGGTGTGCCAATTGGGTATAAGAGTGACTAAACGATATAAGATAAGACAACGAAAATCCGAATTCTGTCAAATGACATGAAAAGTAGCTTATGAGCGTGTTTAGGCTTAATTAGATTGAAAATAAGCTAATTAAAGAAAGAGGCTATAACTTTTTTTAACAGCTCAGTTCCCAGCTACAAAAAACGCTTTTAAATCTGATATAGAAGAGAAAAGGCAAATTACATTTTGAAGAATAAACATATAAATTCAACAAAGCAGGGTTACCAACATATATCTTTTTTTAAAGCTTTCTTCTTACTCACTATTATAAAATAATTTTCCACGAAATTTTACTATTTAAATATTTAAACAATATTTATTTCTAAAATTATAATTAAATAAAATGCTAATGGGATTTTTAAAATTTCATATTATTCATTTAATTGATTTTTAAAAATTTTATTTATAGGTAGGTAGGTATTATTTAAATTTTTATTTTTACTTTAAACGTATACCTAAATATTTCTCTGCGGAATTTGCATTTATTTTGAACCTATTAAACAAAATTGATTGATTTTTCTAATGAAAATTGCAAATTTCCCAAAGAAATATAAATGAAACACTGCATTTTTCTTTTGTACAAAAAAATAATGCAATTTCCCAAAGATAGAAGAAAAAAAATCTCTTTTAAACAAAACTACACAATTTTCATCTCATAACTCCGACTCAAAATCTAAGAAGAAAAATTAAGAAGAATTCAATGAAAGAAAGAAGAAAAAAAAATCACGATTTAAATAATTATAATTAAAAAAAATAACAAAATTCAATATGATTAAAAATTAAGAACCACAAAGTTAATTAAAAAAAAAAAACAAACAAACAAACAAGACTTACCAAAATTAAAAGAAGCTATACAAAAAAAAAAAAAGAAAAAACAATCAAAAACAAAACTGATTCTCAAAACCACGTACATTTAAAAAAATTAAACCAGAGCCAGGCGCTCTTTCGAAAACGAAACGAATTGCTTTTATTGTTTTTATTTAATGAACAAAAAAAAAAATATAAATTATAAAACAAACAAGAAACTATCATTTTCCTTTTCCTATATATCTCCATAAATTTTTATCTGTCATAACAAAACACAAGGAATACATAAAAGAATTAATTCAAAACTAATTCTAACCATAAATTCAATTTGCTATTGTATTTAAATATAAAGTAAAAAAAAATAAGAAAAAAAAAAACTAGTACTTGAATGTGATCTCATTTTTATAATGAAAAAACTATTTAGAACAAAAAAAAATTTAAAGTAAAACAAAAATATGTTATATAACAACAGCAGAAAAAAGCATACTCAGAATTATAAAATACAGAAAAATTATGAACAACAACAACAACAACAACCAAAACAAAACTATTTTAACTGTGAAATTTCCACCATCCATTGTAGTTTTTTGTTAAAACAAAACAAAAAATAATTAAAAAATTTAAAAACATTTAACGAAAGTTTATATATAGATACATATATCAAAAATTAAGAAACAAAAAAAAAAACATCAGTAGAAGTACTCTTTTAAAAATAAAAAAAAAAAACAAACCAATAACTAAAATTCTAATATAAACAATTTTGTTTTAATTAAAAATACAAAAATTAATTCAGTTAAAGTTTTAGTGTATTTATTATGTATTGTTTGGGATATCAAATTTTTGATAATCGTTGAAAATTTTGCAATAAAATTAAATTATCCAGAAAGTGTTGAAGACTTTGGGAAAGTTACAAAAAATCCAAAAAAAAAAATTGAAGGTGGAAGAATTTTAAGTACATTGTTGTTATTTTTTTTTTTTTTGTTTTATTTTATTTCCTTTAACATCCTTTTTTAATTTTTTTTTTCACAAAGGTTAGTCTCTTTTAATGTTTCAATACATTTTATTCGCATTCTTTCAAAATTATGTGGTAAATTTAAATTCGCATGGTTTAGTTTATTTTTTTTTTTTTTTCAAATTAAAAAAAAAATATTTTATAAAAAAATAAACATTCCTTTTTGTTTTCAATATTTTCTGGATTTTTTTCTTCACTCATAATAATTTTCTTTGAAGATTTTATCAATTCGTAGAAGTTCACTTAAAATATAAACAAATTTCTTTTTCTAAAAAAAAAGTAAAGTAATCACAATAAAAAGTTTTAAAATCAATTTTTTATGCTTCTGTATTGTTTTTAATTTTTAAATTAACAAACAAAAAACATCCTTGAATTTTGATTTCCCTTGCATTTTTAAATTTGAATAATTAGTAATTACATTTAAGAAAATGACAGAAATTTATTTAAAAAAATGTCCTTTTCTTAATTTAAAAAAAAAAAAATAAATTGCTTTAATATAAATTGAAAATAATTAGCAAAAAAAAAGAAATATAGAAATTCAGGGATGTCAAAAGGTTATTGTTAAATTTTCTTTATAAATTAAAAAAAAAAAAAAAAATTTAAATAAAATAAAAAAATAGATTTTTAAAGAAGCAATTTTTAGGGAAACAACAACAAAATACACCAACTTTAATATTAAAATAATAATTACAAAACAAAATACAACAAAAATAAATAAATAACAGTGAATAAATCATTACAACAGAAATAAATTTCAACAACAACAAAAAAAAAAGAACAAAATAACACATAGGATGTGGAATGCATTTTTCTATATAAGAATATAAGCAATTTTATCAACAACAACAAAAACCAAAAAATTATATATTATTTGAATGAAATGTGAAAGGTTTTAAACAAACAAAAACATCAACAACAACAAAAACAAAAAATACAAAACACAACTTAATTACATTTTTATTATAATTGATGCAATTTATTTTCTTCCTTTTTTTCTAATTTTAAATTAATGGAAAAAATAATCATTAACAAATAATCAAATTAAAATTAATAAAAAAAAAGGCAAAACAAATATAATTAAATATTAAATTAATGAATAAATTAAATTTAAAAAAAAAAATAATAAATATATATTATATATTCTCTGTGATTTTTGTATTAAAAAAACAAACTACAAAAGAATAAATTAATAAAACGAAAAAGAAAAGAAAAAATTATGTGTAAAATGCAAACAAAAAACTATAAACTATTTGAAAATAAGAACAAAAAAAAATTATCAACTTCAACACAACACAAAAAAACATCCAACAGATCAATTCTTCTTTTTGAAATTTTGAATAAAATTAAAATAATACAACTACATACATCAATTCATAGACAAACATACATACAAACAAACATTATTACACAAGGGCAAGCGTTAAGTTTACTTGATTGTACAAATTAATTATTAATTGTCGTAGGTTTAACAAAAAGATTAAAAAAAAATACATACTTCCGGAAAATTTAAAATTCTAAAACTAATACATATTCAGTTGGAAATTTGTAAGCAAACAAAAAAAAAATTGGAATACAAAGAATCTTTTTATCAAAATGTCAATGTTTCTCATTAGAAAATTAAAGTTTAAATTTAAAAACAAAAATTAATTAACAAAAATTAAATTTACTTAAATAAAACCGAAAACAATGAATTTAAAGGAACAAAAATTATCGAATGTTATAAATTTTAATTTAATCATAAAGAAAATCATATTTGTTTTGTTTAAATTTGTATTATTTAAAATTATAATCTGTATTGTGCATTAAAAAAAAAAAAAACAAAAAACAAATGTTTGAATAAACAAAATAATTACCATTTTTTTTCTTTTCTTTTCGTCTCAAATGCTATTTGTGAATGAAGAAATATTAATAATTATAAAAAAAAAAACATCAAACAACAAACAATTTATTGTGATTTAAATATAAATTTAATGAATAAACTTAAAAAAAAAAAAACACGAAAAAAGTATTGTATTTACATTTATATAGTAAATGAAGAAAAAAAATAGAAAAAAAAAACTTGAAAAAAGGAATACACATACAATTTTTAGCAAAAAAAGAAAACAAAAAAAAAAGAAAATAAAAAGTTTTAAAAAATCTCAAGTTCCAAAGAGCTTTGAGTATGCCAATTTCCTACCCCCCCTTCCTCCACCCAAATCCCAATTTAATAATTGATATTTCCTAAATTCCTCTCCCATTATTACTCAATGTCAATTGTATCTTCTTTTTCTTTTTTTTTCTTATACATTGTTGTAAGAGATAGAGAGATAGAAAAAAAAATTGATATATATTTTGAAACCTTATTGTTCCTAAATCCTAGAAATATCCTTCCCCAAAAGAACTCCTCTGTCATAATTCCCACATTCCCTAAATATATATATCTAAGGGATATAAACCTTCTTTTTTCAATTGAAAAACCAATAAAATGGTGAATGAGATATAAATTGTGCTTTTAAGCGCATCTACGTTGAAAAAAATGCGGATTTACTTGGAAACAGGAGTTTCTATGAGGGTGTTTTTTTAAACACCTGATCTTAAGTATCGATGACAGTACTTGCCAGAAATGATTCTCGCTAAGATGAAGATGGGGGTGACTGGGGATGACTGGGGATGACAAGGAAACTTATGATAGTGGTGAGTAGCAAGTTTTTTTTTTATTTTTTTTTTATTTTTTTTTTAATTAACTTCCCATTGGAAGTTATTGTAATCGGTCCGAATTGTGACATTGAAAATTTTGACATTTCTTGACTTTTCGAGGCCTCTATTTTTGTTTTTAGAGAGATGTTTGTGTACGTACGTTCGGAACCTTTTTTTCACCCACGATATCTCGAAAACGCACAGAGATATCGACTTCAAATAAATTTTATTTTACAGATAATAAGGCCATAACGTGCAGAAAGGATTTTCAGAAAAATTCAATTGGCTTTTTTTTTTTTAGGCCAAAAAAACTGCAAAGAAACTGCTAAAATTTGTTGGAATTTTTCATGTCGCATATATATATTTAGAGCAAACAGCCTTCCCTTGATTGCACAACTGATAAGTTTCTCGAAGATTTTTAATTGGTATAATTTTCTTTATAAAAAATAACACTAGGTGGCGAGTTTCATAAGGAACCAAAGGGAAGTTATAAGTGTGGGTCAAACCCAGCCTCTTTTTAAACGTGTAATCTGATTTTTGTTCCAATATCTGAAGTATAGATATTATTTATGGGAGCGCGAAAGTTCGTGAAAAATGGGAGCCTAGTGACTTACAAACTTTTAAATATTTTTTCGTGCATGTCTGCAGGAATTGGGGTGACGTAGATTTTTTGCCGAAACCGAACGGCTAAGGTTAGAGGCGAACAGAAAATTTTGAGGTGAAATATTCTTCGGATGAAACTAATAATATGGCTAAATATATTTTTTTTGGTAAATCTCCCCCAAAAATAAAAAAATTACAATACAATGGTTGAAAAAAACTTCCGGTGAAAGTTATTTCGTGTAGCAATGCCATAGTTATATTGAAGGAACTGCGACAAGTAGTGTTCTGATGGGAACTTAGACACAAGTTCGAAAACAAAATCTTCTCACCGCAAATGCACGAAATACAATAGTACTCAAAAACTGGTGTACTCATGACACATTTGACTTGTGTGCATGTGTTGTGAGTACACTTAGTTTGCGAGTTTCTGTCGTGCTCATATACTTTTATCCTTCCAGATCTACTCTTGTGTTTTGTATTTCGATCGAAATTCAATTGAAACCCATTTTGAATTTCAGTCGAAATAAAATTCCATATGGTATTCATATCGATCGTTTTTGAACATTTCTTGGTTAAAGGAAAGTCTTAAAGGTCAATTGAACTGATTTAGAGATTTTGCCTTGACCATTGCTCACAATTTGTAAGATCATTGAAGAATCAAGAGTTAACTCACAAAATTTTTAAACTTAAATGTTTCACTTAAAAAACTGGGCCTCATGTTCGGGTTTCACAAATATTTATGAAACATTTACAGCCTTATTTATTAATTATTTATTATTTATTATTCGTTTTAGACACGGAGTAAGGTTACTTCGACTTTACGACACCTCTAATCCTGAAAAAATACATGCGGAATAGAGGCGGAGTAAGCTAAAACTGGTATATAGGAGGAATAAAGCCGGAGTAAAGCCGTTTTAGTATTTATGTCATTTTGACATGACATCAGCATCGTGTGAAATTTACAAAAAGGTGTGCAAACGAAATCCCAGTTTGCAGACCGTTTTCTTTTATTTTCCTTATCCATTCATTAGATAGGTACTTATTTAGATAAAATAAAACCAATAATAATTACTTTAAATTAATAATTTGTGGAAATCAGCCATGTTTATAATAACCAGAGTTTTAGATTTGTATCATTTTTTGATAATATATTTTATAAATAAGAATTTGTTTGACGTGGCGTAAAGACGGAGTAAGTGCTTCGACTCGGTTTAACTATTCCGAGGTTGAAACGAGTATTAGTGAAATCTATTAAATAAGGCTGTTAAATTTTAAAATTATGTATTTTCTATGGAATAAATGTCATTTTAAGATTTAAAAGCCTGTTAAATAGTAAAAAGGGATTTATAAAATTGGTTTTGAGAATTATTAGCATTTTAAGTTTTAAGGCAATTTTAAATTTTATTAATAAAATACTTGATTACATTCTTTCCAAAACTTTTAAGTAAGAAATTACTTAGCGATTTCTTTTTCGTTTATAGGTTTCGTCCAACATTCGCTCAGATGAAATTGAAGAGATCACTGAAGAAGCAACTTTAAAGCAAACAAAATTGAGCGGTAAGTGCCACTTTTTAGTTTTTAAATAAAATCATGTACGTCATACCCATTGTTGTGCAGAACTCAAATTATTTAAATTACAAACTTAATTCCTGCGTGTTGAAACTCTTGAAGCCAATTCCTTTGAGTATTTCCCACCTGAAAAAAACAATCTGGTTTTTAAAAGGGTCTTAGAAAGTTTAACAGAAATAATTATAAATAGATAGCAAGTGCTACTATCGAAATTAGCTATGCCCTGCCCTCGCCAGTTGTGTACCGTATATATGTATAGCAAAAATTTAAAAAAAAAAGATGGTTTATTTGGGTTCCATACTGGCACTTTCCCCTAACCATTCCATTATGCGAACAATAAATGCAATAAAGAAGTTTTTTGTTTCTCTTATACACGGTCCCGTCTGGAAAAATGGCAAATTTTTTCCTAGTTTAGCAAAGGCCCTGGAAAGTTTTCATTCCATTTCTGGTGGTGAGAATCTATAATACCGACAAATAAAACAAATTATTAAATGTGGCCAAAACACTTTATTATTGAAAAAAAAATGTTGCTTCAGAAAATTCAAGATAATTTCAAGCCTGATAAGAAAGTGTTAAATCAATTCTTTGTTTCCAGAATTTCATTTTCTTCTTCACTCAATCAAATAAAAGGAAATTCTTGTCGTTCAAGGCTATAATGTGGCTTCGCATGAACATGACACATGAGCTTAAATTTAAATTATGTTTTCGTAAAACTGATTTTTATTTTCGAAAGGGTTTTTGTGTGTGATAACATACGCGCAATGTAGGCTGCATTGTTGTTTCATTCAAAACAATCAGTATTAATGAGGGTTTTGAATGAAATAATAATTTCAGTGAGCTACCACCAAGTTTTATAGGCTGGAGTTATAGCCATTTCACGTTCGCCAGGCCGTTTCATCAGACTCCTTTGAGAGGTGCTTATGTATGCATTATGTTCAATTTTATTTGAAAACAATTTTGCTGTCCCTGGGGCTCTAAACATAGATCACGTTAGTTGATTCAAATGCAGTTGTCAAAGAATACAAAATTTACACTGGATCGTCATGATCACGTGACCTTCGGTAGCGCAGTGCGTAGTTCATATGGCCCGGAGACGCTTGGTCTATTGTTCGAGCCCCAAGGATGGCAAATATTTTTTCACAAAAAATTTAAAAAGCACCACTTAAAGGAGTCTGATGAAATAGCTATACAACAAGCTGTTGTTGTTTCATTCAAAACCTTCAATTTTTAATTTCAATTCACAAAAATTCGAATTTCACCTCTAAAAGGCAATAAGGGGGAAATGGTCTGCACTTAGGCTTTACCTCTATGTATACAGTCCGTCCATAGACGCTCATTCGAATTAGTCATATTGAACTACTAGTCCATGTATGATTCTCAAGATATCGCGAAGAACTTTTAACGCCTTCCTTTTCCAAAATCTCTGCCAAATGGGGGGGCTTTTTCAACTGAGTTGATTTGCCTCTGCAAAAATTCGACCTTTATTTAAATGTCGCAGACTCACAGTTGAGCTTTTAGAAAATCACACAAACTTATTTGTATATTGTTTAAGATTCCAAATAGCAGTTTAAATAAAAAAAAACACATTTCATCTTAATGGTTTTAGTTGTATTATTATATTATATTATTATATCTTTAAAAATGGCATGCAAAATTTTTTTCTGTAAAAAATTTCGAGAAATTTTATATATAAAAAATTATTTTTTAAGAAAAACCGGTCCAACGATTTTTAAATTTTTTGTCTGCATAAATTCACATTTTTTCTGAGATTAAAACATTTTAAGTACTTTTTTTTATCAATTCAAAGAACGTGTTTCATGCTTTTTTTTCATATTCAAATTTCTATTCTTCAATTTATTAAATGGACAAATACAATTATTAATTATATATGTACTTATTATATTACACTCAATCTTTAAAGTTCGAAGAAACTTTTACTATAAGAGCAACTTCGTGCGACCCAGTTGTGTATTTTATTTGTTCTAGCTTTAGATGAGCTAGAAATAAGGGTAGAGGATTTGAAGTCTTACAAATTTGTCGTGTATGTTTTTTTTTAATGATGCTTTATGTGATAAATTTTAATAAAACCTTTATATTAATTTTGAACTTTTAACTTTGGTGGCCTTTGACTATTTTAATATTAACAATATCAAAAAATTAACAATACCTATACCTACAAAAAATAGGAAATTTAATTTTCCACTCATTTTGTCTTACAATAACTTTTTTTGTAAGACAAAAGATGAATTTCACGGGTTGGGGTCACAGTTCTGTGTGCGTTTCAAAATTTGTATTTTATTAATATTTCGTACCTATTTTAAAATTCTGTTTTCAAAAAGTGCCTTAAATCCAAAATTCTGTAAATTGACAAAAAATTTTTGATGATGAAAAAAAGGTGCTATACATTTGCTTTCGAATGAATAATACAAAAATGGGGGGGAGGGGTGATATAAAATACTGGGTCAGATTATAAATGCATTACATCTAATGTTTAGCAACGTTATACCTAGTTAAACCAAAAGAGGAAGTTCGTTCCAACCAGTCGTGAATTTTATTCCAAATAAGTAGGTACCTACCAAGTTTTCATTGTCTTCTACACTTTTATATTCACAACAACAACACGTAACATGATAGTACTTTTTTCAAAAATCCATTAAGTTTACAATAAAAGGAATTTAAATCATATTTCTGTGGGAACATCATAGAATAGCGCAACGGCCATGGCCGGCCATTTTGATATTGCTTTAAATATTTTATTCCACAAAAACCGCAAACCATCCATCTTTTCATCTATCTACCTACCTATTCAACCATGAAAAAAAAACAACTGTCTAACTCTAATCGAAACGTAACATAAGGCAGATGATTAGTCATTTTTGAATAGTTTCGTATGTGTGTATGTATTGTAGGTATACCTATGTACACACGTATCGAACCGCTAGCCAACAGTGGTCGTTGTTTTCTGTTTGGATAGAGTCCGAGGCACAGATTTCGTTCAAATTCACAAAATTTGAAAGCTTCTGTAGCTATAATTGGTGGTTTGTAAAAACCTAACCATGCATAGATATATATTAGAAATATTTCGCAAAATCCTCTAGCTTCAACAGAACGTGCGTTTCGAACGTTATTAAAATTAAAATGTATTGTCAAAGCACTCATCATCAACATATTCAACCATATAATCAGTCAAACTCATAATAAATTAATGAAATGTTATGTTTTATTTGGGTTGTCCATAGTTTTTTTTTTTTTATTTTGGTTTTATTTTACTCTTATACCTAAAGTCACATAATGTCATATAATATATAATAAATAAAATTTCAGATTGTATTTCGTGCAGAATTTACATAAAAACAAAACAATAACGATTAATGGTATGTATTTTTATACGTAAAGGGTGTTCCAAATATAAGAAGCTCGATTTTATGACTTTTCATGATTTTATAATTTGTTTTTATTTGCAAAATTTCCAAACCTACTAATAAGTTAAGATAAATATTATGCACTTTAATTTAAGAACGTAGGTAGTTTCGTTCTTGGTTATTCCCTAGAATTAGCTGTCAATTTTCTTTATTTAACGATTGTCAAAAAAAGACCTACTAAAAACTATACCACTGAGTATATTAACAC
This sequence comes from Epistrophella euchroma, assembly GCA_947049315.1. Taxonomy (NCBI): domain Eukaryota; kingdom Metazoa; phylum Arthropoda; class Insecta; order Diptera; family Syrphidae; genus Epistrophella; species Epistrophella euchroma. The sequence continues at coordinate 61,549,417 of OX346248.1, forward strand.
ATTTCAAAATGTGGCAAGTAAATCATGTATAATAGTGCAGAAACAAAATATTAAATTTCATATCACACCACTTGACAGCCCATCTCACACAATTTGACATGACGTGTTAATACATGAATATTTTGAGGATTGTTTCTAAAACCATCATAAATTCTATAGGCGTTTTTCGTTCTTAGTTCAGAGTTGGTTCAGAGCAGAGCACTGAGTAGACGCCGCCGAGCGAACGGAGTAAACTCTGAGCAGAGTATGTTCAGAGCACTCCAATTTAATTACGAAACACACCCGAGCACTCAATTGTCATATCTGTCAAATTACTGGAAACTGTATGAAGTTGGCAACGCTCAGTTTTTTTAATCCGTCTGCTCGATTATTTTATACCAAGCTAATAGAGTGCGCTCTGAACAAACTCTGAACACGCTCTCGTCGAAAAAAGAAACACAAATTTGAACTGTTATACACTCTGAGCTAAAAAAAGAAACACGATTTTTTGTCTGACAGTTCAGGCTCTACTCTGAACTATAAAAAAGAAAAACCCCTTATCCTAACTGGGGGTTTGAGGTTATGGTGAATTAATTTGTTTCTTTTCACTTTTTTTTGACATGATGTATTAATAGGTACTCAATCAGATATAATCCAGTGAATTAGCTTATTGCATTAGCTGAGTTAAATTATTTATTTTGTGGACGATTCCCATTTTGCAAGTAATTACAAATGTGACATTTAAAAAAAGGAATTGCCAACTTCAAAACAAAATAAAACAAAGTGTAAGGAGCTAATCTGGTGAATACGTTTTTCTAAAAAATGTCACTCATTTTTCTTAAAACCCTTTTTTAAACTCCGATAACTTGCAACTGCCATCATATGTGACATCTGTCAAAAAAAAAAAAAAAAACAGAACTGCCCTTTGAATTAAACCAACATAGGAGACAATATTATCTAGGACACCCTTTACCACTCTATCATATCAACTGCCCATTGTTGGACAAATTTGAATTTTGATCCGGCTTCACAGAGTAGGTTTACAGACAAACAAAAAAAAAAACTAAAATGATAATCTTCCATTGTTATAACGGGTATAGTACGTATATGTAGGATTTAGATATATCTTCGTATATACCTCTTGATCTTCTCTGCTATTGTAAAATTGTTTAAATAAATAATAATTTTTTTGTGTAGATATGTATTAAATATATACAACTGTGTGATGTTTGCGCAAAGAACACAAACAACAACAAAAATGTGTGTTACGAACGATAAAAAAAGTATAGGCAAGTAGGTATATCTGATGAACTCAATGGCAATGGGAGTATGAGTTAGTATTGTTAGTGTGACTGAAATCACGAATGCGCGAAGAAATTTGCATATTTTCTTTATTACATTTTGATTCTTTTTCATTTATAAAGTGGGTTATTTGAATTTTGTATTTAAAAAAAATGATGCATAAAACTATAGATTTTGACTTAACTTCTATAGGTAGTTTGATTAGAAGACTGCTATACATACATATTTATTTAAAATGAAATAAAAATGGCCAATGGTACTCAAGAAGCTATTTTATACGGTATTACAACCTTTTTCACTTATTAAACGCAATATTTAAAAGGACGGTTCTTTTTTTTATAAAAGTGGTCGGGATTGATCCAGTATCACCCAAAAGTAAAGAAGGAAGTATAACCTTTGCAAATTCTATAGAACGTTTAAAAGAGATGGATACTCCAACTTGCACAATCTGCATTCCTGGGCGCTTCAAAATCCTCATATTTGGAGAGAAGACAGATCCCAGTACCAATTTAAAAGCAATTATTGGACTGGGATTCTGAATGGAAAAATAATTGGTCCCTTCGAGCTGCGGGGAAACCTATATGGCCAAAGCTATTTAGACTATCTCCAAAATAGCCTGCCAAACTTATTAGACGGTGTTCACATAGGACTTACTCCTCGGATTTATTTTGACGTCTATGTACTTTTTCTCGTTCCCACTTTGTGGTGTGAAAGAGATGGGCAAGTGTGGCAGGATTTTTTAAATTTTTTAAAAATTTGTGGATTTTTTTTGACGTTTCCTTTTGTGACATTTTTTTTCTCAGTATTTAGTTTTTGTTTGAAGCTTAAATACTATAGAATCAAAGTTTTTTCAATTGGAAAACAATTTATTTAGTAAATTATCAATTTTGTGATTGAAAAAGTTCTAATAAATTCTCCGACGAGCAAATATTTGTGTTTTTTTTAATGACTGCTGAACGTCAGAGTGAATCGGTTGTGTTCACATTACTTTGTGTCTGAACACGAGCTGACTGACTTCTGTCAAAAAAAATCGTAAATTTGAGTCCAATGTGAACACCGTCTTAGAGGAAATACCTAAAGAGTTACGCCAATTCTATATTGGCTTCAAAATGATGCACATTACTCTGTGCCTGTGCGGGTAGGGCATATCTAAATAATATGTACCCAGGCAGATGGATAGGCCTCCTTGGACTAATTTTGTGGCCTCCACGTTCGCCGGACCTGAATCCACTAGATTTTTTTTTATTTGGGGCTGAGTAGTGTACAGCAAACCGATAAGATTCCTAGAGGGACTCCGAAAGCGTTTCGAGGCAGCTGCTATGGAAATTACCGAGCTGAATTTTGGAGCAGCATTAAGACGATCATTTATTAGGAGGTGCAGATTGTGCATAAGAGTGGGTGAAATAAATAAAATATTTTACATTTATCTTAAATAACTTTTTCCCACAATTTTTGCTTTGGTTCAATTTATAAAGAGTTTTTTTTTACAAAAAAAAAAAAAAAAAAAAAAAAAAAGATCAAATTCTTTCATTTTTAGTCGTAATATTCAAAAACATAAAACAATGTAACGAAGTAAATTATTTTATTAAATTTGCTCTTTTTGCATATTAGCAATAATAATTACCGATTTACTGTAGTAGCCCGTGGCGTAATGGTTAGTGCGTTGGACTGTCATGCCAGAGGTCTGGGTTCAATACCAGCCGCTTCCACCTTAAAGATTTTTTCCGGGCTACTGCCTCTTGCGAGGAAGTGACAAATCCTCCAAGAGTATCTCCTGTCACAGAAAAGTGCCGCTCGTTAGCCGTTCGGATTCGGCAATAAACTGTAGGTCCCCTCCATTTCTGCAGACACGCACACAGGAATGGTTAAGAGTTGTAAGTCACTAGGCCCTGGTTCTTCATGAGCCTTTGTGCCACCAAATTTATTTAATTTATACTCTAGATACTGCAAAAAAAAATTATACATATCATTCTGAAATCTAAATTTGTTGCGCGTCCATGCTATATTTTTGTACGAGACACGCTTAAACATTTTCATTTTTTTTATTTTCTTTGAGATAGCTCCTTTTATTTCCGGTTTCAGAGCAGTTATAAAGTGAGCTATAATTTCATACCGTGGTCTGATAATTTCATCTTGCACCTCTTGAAAGATCCATTAAAATTGATCAATTTGTAAACTCTCAAAAAACCACGAGAAGTCGCTGATATCCTAATTTTAACGAGGATAATCGATTCACCTATTCTATTAGAAATTATCCCGATCCCTACAAACCCACGTAACATCAGATCTGCACCACCCACCCTCCTCCCACTTCACAACCATACAAACTACGGATGCTTTGAGCTACAGCTACGGTGAACATACTTTTGAGAGTAAAACTCGGGACAAACCGTGAAAATTAAAAAAAACGTGGAAAAATATTATTTTTTAATTAATTTTCATTAAGATATGAAAAGAGATAAAAAACAAAAAAACAAACGAAGTGAAATTCCTAAAAACAAAGACACTATAAAATAAATTATAATAGCTTTACTTATAGGGTTGACCCAGGTTTTCTTGACAGACCCGAGTTGTTAAATATATTCGGTTTTTTACATTCTCCATTGGGCTCTCAATTGTGTTGTTGACATTTTAAGGAAGACACAATTTCTGTACTCTGATAATTAAAACTTAAAATTTGTTTTAAATCCCAGGTCTCAAAAAAACAGTGAATTTGAATGTCAGTGTGAGTTTAGGGTTTTCCAAAAACCCTTTGGGGAAACCCCATGGTGAGGGTGACTTCAGGACTCAACGAAAAAACGCAATGTCTTATCACAACATAAAAAACTCAAAACTAAAAAAAAGAAGCTTAAAACATACCAGCCTTCTGGTACAAAGTAAATAAGTCATCATATAGTATCAGTCTTATTAATAAACCCATTCCAAAGTATGTCTAACTTTAGACAGCTGTCCAAGTCCAAAATCGTATTAATAAACATTTCCATCGGCTAGCTGGACAACAGTCCAAGAGTGTTCTAAGGAAATCTAATTAATATGATTGTGTAAGTTAAAAAGTAAATAAAATAAATAAATAAATTTGATGGTATAACAGCTCATGAAGAACTAGGGCCTAGTGACTTACAACTCTCAACCATTCCTGTGTGCGTGTCTGCAGGAATGGGGGGACCTACAGTTTATTGCCGAATCCGAACGGCTAACGAGCGGCACTTTTCTGTACGTCTATAAAGCTAGCACATACACATTAGCATAATCAATTTAAACCATAACTAGAATTTTGTGCTCTTTTTGTGCTATTTTTGTGTGGAAGTCAATATTTTTGTGCTAGCATAGTTTTCGTTTTATGCAAGTCTATGCTACCTTAATATTAAGCTAGCAAAACTTCTAAACCGCTTAACATAATCAATTAAAATAAAAACTAGAATTTTGTGCTATTTTTGTGCTTTTATTCTGTGCAAGTCTCGATTTTTATGCTAGCATAGTTTTTGATTTATGCATAATTATGCTTCCCATATAAAGCTAGCAAAACTTCTAAACCGCCCAGCATAATCAGTTGAAATAAAAACTAGAATTATGTGCTATTTTTGTGCTTTTATTCTGTGCAAGTCTCGATTTTTGTGCTAGCATAGTTTTTGATTTATGCATAATTATGCTTCCCATATAAAGCTAGCAAAACTTCTAAACCGCCCAGCATAATCAGTTGAAATAAAAACTAGAATTATGTGCTATTTTTGTGCTTTTATTCTGTGCAAGTCTCGATTTTTGTGCAAGCATAGTTTTTGATTTATGCATAATTATGCTTCCCATATTAAGCTAGCAAAACTTCTAAACCGCCCAGCATAATCAGATGAAATAAAAACTAGAATTATGTGCTATTTTTGTGCTTTTATTCTGTCAAGTTTCTATTTTTGTGCTAGCATAGTTTTTGATTTATGCATAATTATGCATTTGTATGCTACCATATAAAGCTAGCAAAACTTCTAAACCGCTCAGCATAATCAATTGAAATAAAAACTAGAATTATGTGCTATTTTTGTGCTTTTATTCTGTGCAAGTCTCGATTTTTGTGCTAGCATAGTTTTTGATTTATGCATAATTATGGATATTTATGCTGCCATATAAAGCTAGCAAAACTTATAAACCGCTCAGCATAATCAATTGAAATAAAAACTAGAATTATGTGCTATTTTTGTGCTTTTATTCTGTGCAAATCTCGATTTTTGTGCTAGCATAGTTTTTGATTTATGCAGCTAGCAAAACTTTTGAATCGCCCAGCATAATTAATTGAAAGTCCTGCTTCACGTAACACAAAAAATGACCATCGTCTAGACGATCACGTTTTGACGAACAAATATTTGATTTAGTAAGTCGATAATCATCAAAACGCTATCGTTAAAGCCAGCAGGGAATGAACACCGAACCTCTCGGTTAAGAAACAAGTAACTATTCCACCGCGCCACCATCAAATTTAAAAGTTGTCGATTTTTTTTTATTTACAAGCAAACCGTGCACTACTTCATGTTTATCGTTTTGAAATTACGGTATGACCCCCCAGTTTATTTGGTTATTATTTTTCTTTTTAATTACAAGTTGAGATTGATGCTGTTACATTAGTAGGTATTCTAATTCAATTTTCATTGATTTATTTAAAATCATGCTATTTACCTAGGTAGGTAAAAATAATATAAAACAATTCTCTCTTGCAAATATTTTTTCCCAATGTTACCTACCATACAAGCATTAAAAGTTCTCTAAACCTACTTTGCCTAGCTTTTTCTTGGATAGTTTGATTAGTGTGGAAAACTACCCTTCAACTGAATAATATTATGGCGTTAAGTTAAGCTTCAGACAGTTTAATAGCTACCAAAAAGATCTCCATTACGAAGATCTTTTTTTAATTTGCTTAAGAGGCTTCCAGTCATATTTTCGATAAAAATGGAAAATTGGCAAAACGGCTTTCTAAAAATCTTAGCCCTGGGACCACGTATTGCCAAAATTTAAATTGTGTATGAAAGACTGACATTTTTGGCTTCCAAACGTTCGAGCTTTTTTTTTCATTTTGGTCGTTATATTTCAAAACTGCGATGATAAGTTTCGAAAAATTACGTTAAACTGCCAAATGGCTTCCCGATTTCCTTAAAACAGGACGGATGTTGTCATAAAATATATTATATACATATAGGTATGTATATTTTCAGAGGTAGTAAACAGGGCTTCTATTAATTTTCTATTTTTAATAGTGTCTTTAAGTACCTAACTAAATATGAAATAAATAGCATACAACTTTTTCAAAATGCCATATGTATTTATTCTTATAATTTAATTCAATAAAAAAAAACAGTCACAAAAAGAAAATTTTTATTAAAAAATAACACGTTTTATAAAGTTTTTTTTTGCAATAAAAAGTCGTTATTTTCAAATAGTTCGAAATCTCAGTTTATCCAATCGCAATAAGATGGTTTTTTTTCGAAGATCTATTTATATGAAATAGTCAAGACTCAAGAGAGAGGAGAATCAAGGAATGTTATTATGAGTTGCATGCAACATATAGTAGTCAAAAAAAGCAAAAAGAATAATGTGAGTTTGTGTGGGTGAGTGTGATTGCGCCAACATCAACCAACACATTGAATTGCATAGAAGGGGCTGAACGACGAGATTATTTTTTGTTGTGTGTAGCATACATATCATGGTTGGAAAAGGGCTTACTATTGTACTGAATTTTGTACTATTTAATTTTCCCAGTACGCAAGTACCACTTTTCAACTTTCAGTACTATTTCAATTACTGACAAAAGACTAATTCTGAAATTTTCATTAACTGGGCTTAATGCATCACTCAAGTGCTAGTTTGGCTTAAGTCCGATGAAATTCATTCGAGATTTTCATACAAATTTCAATTACGATAATCGAAAAATTCAAAAATGTAGGTACCTTTCGAAAATATAGATGTTTGGTTCATACAAAATAATAAAAAAATATTTTTTCGTATCTAAAAAATTAAGGAAAATAATCAATTTTTTAAAACTTTTTTAAACAAGCTGAGTCAGTTTGTATGAAAATCGAAACAAATATTTAAAAACCAAATGATGTGCTATATACATACCTTTTGTGAAATATAATATTTGATATTGTTTAAATGAATGTTTTTAAGAAATTAAATCTCAAAGTCAAAATTAAAAAAAAAAAAAAAAAATAGTAAATTGTAAATTGTAAATTGTAAAGAAAAAAACGGAAAAAAGGGTTTTAATTTTGAATTTTTTTTTGCGAAACAACATAAATGAAGCATACAATCGCGTTAATTTGACATTGGTTCAGCTTCAGCTGTTTTGTTTTATAAGCGAAAAACTTTTATCTGAGAAATTGTTGAAAAATTTATAGATTTGTTTGCAAATAAATGAATAGGTAGTATCGCTTTAGTTTTGGAAGCCGAAGGCTTAAACATAAGGACAAGACAAAAAGAGGAAAGACGAGTTCCACTCGAATATAAAAAAAATTCGGATGCAATTTTATAGGTACCATAAAATTGCAGTATATCCACCAATCGCTCTTGCTTAGCCCTAGTCATTGTCTTCTTTCTCAAATACACACTTATTACACTAAAGACAGCAAATGCTTTATAAATAATTTTTTAATAACAATTTTGAAAAGTTTCCATTTTTATTCCGCAACTATTCCTTGTCGGAGACCATCGGAAGAAATTTAACGCGCAGCTGTCAAATATTCTTTACTTAACGCATTGTGTTGCACTGCGATGAAGTGGATACCTCGATTGAAAATTCTCCGATTTTGAAATCGAAGAAAATTTTCTTTCGAACGAATACTTCGATAGGGCTGATTATTTTTGACGCGTTTCGGAATTTTATATCATAAAAAGTTCCGTCTTCGGGTTCTGAAAATGGAACTTTGACTTTCGAAACGCGTCGAAAATAATATTAAAAAACAAAAGTTGTGACATAGTTTGAATAAATAAATATTTATATTTATAATTTATAAAAGTTTTTATATTTTATTCCATTTGTTTTTAATTTAATAAAAAAGAGGGAAGATAGAACTTTCCTCCATGCATTTTTTTTCTTAAAACGATCCAAGGGATCATTCCTGTCCTAAAAACATGTGAACGTTTTATGAAATTTGAATTTTCACTCAATAATTCCAAATTTAAAAAAAATATATGTATGTAGGTATATATAAAAAAAAACTGTAAAAATTTTCTTCCGAAAAAATATGTTTTAAAAAAAAATTCTCTCCGCGAAAAAATAAGTAAACCAAATATTCCTCAAACATGGGTCAAATATTCTATTATCTTTCCAAAAATATTCAACAACATACCTACTATAATTCCGATTTATAGCAAATTATTTATTAAACGTTAGATTTTTCAGAATTTGTTGACATGAGTGACATGATTTGGAATGTATCTGGTCCATGCATGCGCTGTTGCACCTCGTTTGCAGAATGCTAGACCAATTTTTACCAAAGATACACTTCAGATTTTCTTGAATTTTTAACAAAATATAAACTTTTTTTCTGAAATAAGTACGAAAATACATGCGATGCTGCATTATTGATCTCCAAATCGACATGGTTGCAAGGGTTCGATGGCTGAATAATCAAACCACATCTTCCTCTAACAATGATACCGTCCAATAAAATATTAAATTCCTGTAGAATTTACGATTGGAAAAATTTCGGTACTATTTGTTCATTTTCAGTACTATTTTTTTTCTGCTTTCAGTACTATTGGCAAAAGTCGATTTCCATCACTGATACATATGCATACTTATGCATAAATCAAAAACTATGCTAGCACAAAAATCGAGACTTGCACAGAATAAAAGCACAAAAATAGCACATAATTCTAGTTTTTATTTCAATTGATTATGCTGAGCGGTTAAGAAGTTTTGCTAGCTTTATATGGTAGCATACAAATGCATAATTATGCATAAATCAAAAACTATGCTAGCACAAAAATCGAGACTTGCACAGAATAAAAGCACAAAAATAGCACAAAATTCTAGTTTTTATTTTAATTGATTATGTTAAGCGGTTTAGAAGTTTTGCTAGCTTAATATTAAGGTAGCATAGACTTGCATAAAACGAAAACTATGCTAGCACAAAAATATTGACTTCCACACAAAAATAGCACAAAAAGAGCACAAAATTCTAGTTATAGTTTAAATTGATTATGCTAATGTGTATGTGCTAGCTTTATAGACGTCTTTTCTGTGACAGGAGATACTCTTGGAGGATTTGTCAATTCCTCGCAAGAGGCAGTAGCCGTTTTTTCTTTTAAATAAATAGGTGGCGAGACTGGGGATCGAACCTTAGACCTCCGGCATGACAGTCCATCGCACTAACCATCACGCCACGGCTACTACAAGTTAAAAAGTACCAAAAATATAATATTTCATAGTGTATATGAAGCGATGAAACCAAGTTTACAATAAGAAGATGGAAAACACAAATAAAAGAATTATTTTTGTTTTTGTTTTAGTGGACTGTAAATCCAAATTTAAAATTTTAGAATTTTTGTATTTAATTTTTAAATTCATTTATGAAACACTTCGGAAAATGTGCAAATACGGGACAGATAACTAAATACGGGACACTTGTACGTTGCGGGTTTCTTTAAAAAAAAAAACGCTGGGACAGGCTATATAAATACGGGACAGTCCCGGGAAAACCGAATCGGATGGTCACCTTATCTATAGCCGATATCAAGAATGTACACATTTGACTTTCACATCAGTATATCCATACCTAATTATGTATGTTTGTACATCTATGTGTTTTAAAAATTCAATAATCTAGATTTACCTACTCATATTTTTAAACAGATAGCTCTGTTTCATTCATGTTAAGAATAGTCAGTCATAGCACCTTGAATATGAACAAAATTAAAGGGGGTTCGAAAAAGTTTCCGAACGTCAACTTAAATGTTATCTAAAATCATAAAGTTGTTTTTTTTTTCTATTTTCACTTAACCCCCTTGCAAATGATTAAATCAAATAATTTGGCCATGTAAGGTCCTCTCTCTCCCTCAAAATCAAACATACACCCAACCGACCTATACAGTATAGGTATGTAATATACCCCGTCTTATATGTGCTTCTTGTAATATAATTTGAAATTAAATTTTTCAAGGTGATATGGGGTAATTTTATTTCATTATTCAGGTACCTACTCGTAATGTTTATGAATAATAACACATTTCTGGCACTTGCGCTATATATATATAAACTGAAATATAATCTCGCGCATATACGATACCTAAATGAAAATATAATAAAAATCGTAATCGCAGTTTAACAATCAATAAATTGATAAGACCCCATCATTTATGGAAATTCATAAAACTCAAAACAACTCCCAAAATAAAAGACCAGCAACTTTGATCAAAAATACTTGATTTATAATTTGAACGCTTGTTTAATCTCATTAAATGAGGCGGTCGGTGGCGCGCGGCGGGTGGTGGTAAAGTATTTTTTTTTTTAAATTACTCTTGTTTGTTAGGGGAACTACAATATTCACCTTCTTATGTTACCTACAAACTGTCTGAGACAAAAAAAAAAAACCTTTCAAACTCGTATTATAATAATTGGTTTAGTACCTATGCATAACAAGTAGTCAAGTACCTATACCTTGCCCCCATATGTGATTGTTTAGTTGTTCCAAATTTTGTTTAATTTTTTTTTTCTTTTATATTTTTCGTCTTCTATATATAGCCTCTCGTCTAGCAGCTCAGTAAAATCTTTTAGGGCAGAAGGCCAACTGGCACAGCCCTAAAAAAAAAATCTTGAAAAGAAATACAAAACCATCAAAGGTTAACCATATATTTTTGACTTGGACCGAAATTGGATTTTAAATTCTGTGAAAATCAGAATTTTCATCTAGGTCTAATTCAAGTCTACATATATGATGTGACGAATGTATAGGCATCTTACAAAATTACAACACAAATCATTCATTAGCTTTATTAAAAGTACGAGACACGAGTTAGGTATCCAGGTATCTATAAATCAACAATCTCTTCAGCAGCGTTTAGAGTTCAAAGTTTTAATTTAATGATTTAAAGGTGAAAAGTTTTTGTCGGTTTGAATTTAAACACAAGACGTTGACTGACGACGATGATTGACATTGTTTTTGTCACGTAGACCAGAAAAGGCAATTACACGGCCGTAGCTAGGAAAATATTTTTGGAGAGAATGTAAATTATTATTTTTTGTTTACACTTTTTTCTGTGTATAAGCAGAAAATTAAGATTATGTTTCTATTGCGACTTCTGTCTTCTGTTGATCATTCAAAACTTAAAATAACTTAAGGGCATGGTCAGACAGAACACGGGCCGGTTAATACTTCATCACGAAGGAAAGAACGCGGCGGTCAAAATTTTTTTTGTAAATTTTTAGAAAGACCGCCGGACCGCGCTATGTCTGACCAGGCCTTAAGTTGTTGTTGCCAAAGATGTCATCGGTTATGTTTTGTGAAGGGATTAAAACAGCATATAAAGCTATTCACATATTGCATTATTTAGGTTCAGTAGTTTGCAAAATTATAACAAAATTAGTTCAGCCATTAAAAAGCTATAAATACGTAAAAAAAAGTTACAAAATAAGCCACTTTTATCAAAAAAAACTTCAATATCCTATTTTCGTAACCAGAAACGCAGTTTTCTTGAAATCATTTTTGTCCCTGAAAATAATCAAAATCGTTAAAGCCGTTTTCGAGAAAATTGAAAGAATCGAAAGTATTAGCATAGGAGATACCCATTCCAAATAAGCTAAATTAAAAAGTCAAATTTCCCCTCCATGGATACACTTAAAATTAAAAATGCAAATGCTATGTTATGTATCAAATTTAAAGGAAATCGGTCAACCCGTTTTGGCTCTAGCTTAAATTACAGCGGACACACGGACGCACAGACGTATCGATGGATGGTATGCCAAAACTCACTTTTTCGGACTTCTCTATCATCTTGGTGTTAATTTTGATTAAAACCTCGAATTTTATTTGGTGCACGAAAACAGTACTTCCCCTATATAGTGTAAGTAAAAAAAATCATTTTTGTTTTGCTGAAATCTCACCCTCCTCAGCTACCGTCCTGAATAATTGATATAGGCGCCCGCACCAACTTACATAAATAACTTTTACGAGCATCTTTCATTGAAATGTGTGAATAAACACAAGAAAAAAAATGTGCGTTTTGGAAATTTTCCATTCAGATCGTTTTAAAATTTCTCAAGACTTAAAATAAATGTAAAAGTTGTAAAACACATAATAAAAATTAAAATTTTTCATTCGATACGAATTTTTTTGTAATTTAGTTAAGTTTGAGTGGCAAAGTAATGTTCATATACCTATACCTAGTTATTAAGGTCAGGGCTATAGTGGAGGACACACAATGATTTATAAGTATAATTTTGTTTATTGTTGTTGCTGTTGTTTTTTCTTAAATAAATACTCGTGCATATACACAGTCATATGTATTATTAATTTGTGTTTAATTGGGAGATTGCGATAACAATTTAGTTTATTGTTTTTATATGATTTATCCAGATAGCGTGTGATAAATTTTATTTTCTGAAAATTAGTTTCTCGCAAAAAAAAAAAAATTATTATCGAGATTAAGTTACTAGGTAGTAAGTGTACCTTACCTACTTTATTCCGTACTCAAGGTAAATGAGAAGATTTTTTTGTTTTCGTTTTTTTATTTAATAGATTTAACTTTATCAGAAACAAAGCGCTTTTAAACATTTTAAAGTGAAAAAAATTTAATTTAAAACCCATTTACTACCACTGCACCCGCTTGGGTACAAAAAATTCATGGAATTTATCGTTTTACCGTAGACCCATCTCTCATATGTTTTAATCAGATTTGACATATTTTAGTCTCTTGACATCTTGACAACATGTTTTAGTTCAATTTTATTACAATAAAACTATAGGTAAAATGGTACTTTTTTTTATTACTCCGCGTGAAGTACGATTTCAAATTTCACTGTTTTTTGGAGGTTGTTTCACATTTGGATAAAAATCAAATATTTCCTTTATCTATTTAATTTTTATTTTTTCAAAAAAAGTTCAATAATAGTTGGTTTCAATAGTCAAAATTAAAAAATAAAGTCAACATTTATTATTATCCGAGGGTTAGTAAGTGTGAAGTTAGGTGTACCTGCTTGGGTACAATGCGAAAATCTGAATGCATTTTTTTCGAAGGGATTTCAAATCATTCATTTCTACATCTTGAGGCAGATGTGTAAACAAATGACTGCTTTCCAATATCTTCGAAGTGAGCTAGATGAACACTAATTTTGGATCAAACTCGTCTCAATGCTGCACGATAACTTTGATTTTACGAAAGAACATGTACAATTTTTTTTCAGGAATGCTTTTTTAAAGTGGTTCACTCAATGCCTAGACTCCATGTATCGGCAAATGGACGAGGATAAAAGAATCTAATTGTTAGATAGAAAAAAGTTTATTCTCTTGGCCGAAAATAGTTATATAAAGCTCTAGATAAATCGACTAAACTAAAACCTCTTATGAACCTTTTATGCCAAAAATATTCAGCAGTAGGCTTTTATGCATGAAATGTTATCAATTGATGAAGCCATGATCAAATATTTTGGTTATCATTCCTCGAACCAGTTCATGAGGAGAAAATCTGTTGGATTTAGCTTCAAGAACTGGGTGGATGTCGCATCAGAGGATTCCCAAGATGGTTTACTTGCACTTCAAAGAAATATTGCTCGTCACTATCTAAGAAGATACCATATTCAACTTTCAAACTCGATGCGATCCTTTTCAGCAAGCATTCTCTTTGCTGAAGGACCCCATCGTCCCAAAAGAATTGACCTTGTTCAGGATTGCATTCAAAGTGATCATCTGGTGAAACAAAAACTCAACATATATAAAATTTTTTGGATAGGTTGACAGTGTCTCGGTTATGTTCTCGAACGAAGGTATTGATGCCCCATAGTTTTTAAGAATTTCACATGCCAGTTAGATGGTTTTGTGAGTTTTGTGGCATAGCTCTGTGCGTTGGAAAAGTATTCTTCAAATAATTTCATATGAAAATTAGAACCCATATCTTACCACTGTACCTGTTTGGGTACATCTTAATAAACACATTAGTGACTTTTTTAAAAAAAATTAAAACATTTTTTTTGTATTGCTATGATCATATTCATTAACGTTTTGTCGCAAAAAGTTTGAATTTTAAGTTTTAAACGACTTCGGTAGTAAATGGGTTAAGGCAGACTTTTTTTTTTTAAAAAAAAAAAAGGTTTTAAATTTTTAAACAATTTTTAGTTGCGATATAGTATGTACTAAAGGGCAAGTTTTCGATTCGTGTAAAAAATTGAACTCGAGATAACAATCAAACTCGACATTACGATGATAGAGAACACGAAAAAAGTGGGTCTCGCAATCCCGTCTGTCTGTCTGTCTGTGTGTATGTCTGTATGTATGTCTGTCTGTATCTCGGCCTACAGATAAAGATGTAGATGTCATTATTTTTTAGTTAAAAAAATACATAAAAGATGTCATTATTAAAAAAAACTGTCAAAAATCAAAAATACAGTTTTTATGGTTTTAACTCTTAAAACTCTTAACTTTGCAATAGAAAATATTATTATTTTTTCCAAGCATTTACAAGATGTCAAAAATGTCTCGGAAATGGGTACCTATAGGTTCTTAACACCGAAGAATGGGCATATATAATGGGCCCATTCTAAAAATTTTCAGACGCATCTTTGTTTTGACATACGAAAAAAATATGAGCTTTCATTGCCAAATCAGTAAAAATACATTATGCATAAGTTCTGATTGATTTTTCAGTTTTAATGCAGTTTTAAATCCGATTAATCTGGATTTACAAAATTTCCAAAAAACCTAGTTATCAAATGCATATACTCGTACAATCAATATCTACATACCGTCCCTCACCTGACGAACTAAAGTATTAATTATTGCCTTTTTTGACATTTAAGAAAAATCCATATTCAAGCTATACCTAATTTTTCTTTAAATTATTCAATCGTTTATTAGATTCAAAAACAGAAATACAGAAGTATACAAAACGATAAAAAAAATCGATTTAACAAGAGCCATCACCACCTTTAAAACGTGTTTTTTTGTTTGAAATGTGCAAAACAAACAGTTACGTCAGTTCGTGTGATTGTGGACGATTTTAATCGCAAAAGCTTTAAACATCAATAATTTGTTCGTTTAAGGGATACCTACTTAAGATTTTTATAAAATCAAGTTTATCCTATTTACACAACCCAACGAGACAAGTAGGTACCAAGCACTTGAATAGTAAATAAAAATAAATATACCTTTGTTCAAATTAATGCAAACCAAAAACCCCACGACTGATTGTCTTTGTTTTTCGCAATTTTGTGATAATAATTGAACATAGCTAAGCTATCAACAAACCAACCTACGTCATCATGAGCGATCCTCCAATGACACTCGACAACACAACTGTGTAGACATATTAGACGCGGTCTTTATCAATTTTTTTTTTTGTTGAATCTTTTTCTAGATTGAATATCTAAACTTAAATAGTGTCGTCATCCTTATAAATACATAGATAGATAGTTAGTTGAATTTCCAACAAGAAAAATAAAAAACCCAAGAAACCCAAATAACTTCACAAGCACTATACTTGTCGTTTTAAAATTTAAAAAAAAAAAAAAAAAAAAAAAAAACGAAGGTAGTTATAGCCAAAGTGTAAATTCTTTCTTCAATAATTTAAATTCGATTGACCTCAACAGCTACGATCGCCGCGCCGCATAGCAACAACAAACAAAATACAAACTATTATGAAATTTTGAACAAAGCACACACAAAAAAAAAAAACGTGCTTCGCAATGAGCAATCTTTCCCACGTGGTTTTTACGATTGATGTGATGTGTAATTTCCCCTTATTTTAGCAGAAACACTCTTTTATTGAGTAGACACATAACGATTTAATTTTTGTTTAAGAAAAAAAAAAAACAGTTGTGTTTTTATTTTGTTCTAGAAGTTTTATTGAATATAGTACACATTTATAAATTGCGTAAATATCGTGATCAACATCTCTCATTCAACTGTATGGTGTTGAGAAATTGTGCGTAGCTTTATGGCCACGTTTTAGAAAGATTCTAAGTAATACTATTTTCTGATTACCAAAACAACATATTTCTATAAAATTGTTTATTATTTAAATTTAAAATATATTTTTTTTAGATTGGTAGGTAGTTTTTTTTTTTTTCTATTCTGACCTCGCCTCGTGTCAGTCAAGTTTACCAAAATCTAATAAAACAGATATAGATAGACACATTAATTAAATTTTTGTTTAATATTAAGTATTTTTTTTTTTTAACTTGGTCGATGTTGCGTAGGCATCACGATAACAGGTCTAAGTCATAGTAGGGGAGTGGTGGGTAAAAATGATCATTCATTTTTATACTTGTTCTATGCTGGGTAAAGTATGGGTTCGTGTTGGGAAAAAACCATGGTTTTGTAATCAAACTTTATCATTACGATGATTGAGAAGTCCTTTGGCTTACGTCGTCATACGTTAACTATGCATCGAGCTGGTACCTTAAGTGCGTGCGGATATAAAAAATTCGTTGACCAAAGAAAGGATGTGACACGAAAATATAAATCGAAAATCTGATCCCAAAGTGAAGAAATAATTCTTTTTGACCTTATTTTTGAAATAAATAAAAAATAAAAAAAAAAAATAAAATAGAATTTTCAAATGGTTTTGCAGTGAAACCAGCTTAAAAGAAAAACCCGGATATGTGAAATATTATTCCTTTGAAATTTTATTATAGTAAAAAACTTTATTAAATGAAAAAAAAAAAAAATATTGGACACAAGTACACAAATCACACAAAATAAAATGTGTATTGAGCAGACTTTGACTGTATCAGTTTTTTAGATTAAGATATTTCGTTGTTTCACTTAAGCAGGTTTTAACTGTAATGCGGTCGGGTATCATTTATGTCCAACCGTGGCAATTTTTTCAAAGTACATACGAATTTTACAGAGCCAACAAATTTTTCATAATTACTCAGAAAATGTGTAATTTTACTCATTTTGAAATGCTCAAAAACCATCTGATTAGGTATTTCGGTCGTATTATGGTCTGGGAACTTTTTACAGTAGAAAAGTCGAAGCCGATTAAATGGCTCTTTTAGAGGTTTTTTCATGACTTTGCGTATTAATGCCTAGAAAGCTTTAATTTAAGAGCTTTGGAGGGTTGCCGCTATTATTATTTAAAGATAAAGTTAGGTGATTCAAAATATATTTTAACGGCCTTTAGACTACATACATTGGAGTTTCGTCTCGGCGATCTTACTTGAACTCATACTCATTTTGAATTAAAAATTCCCAAGCCCGATTAAATAGTGACTAAATCTTCTACTTGGCTGATTAATAGATTTAGATTTGTTTCAAAAAATGTCTTTTTAAAATTCTTCTTATGCTTGTTCTGTTATGTACATTTTTCAAATTACGCGGCAAGGAATTCTACAGACGAACAGCATAGACAAAAAATTATAGTTTAGATGTTAAAAACATGAATTCTAATAAAATGCTTTATCCACTTTTATGTTCACTCTTCATTTCTGCGGCTGTATTCGCTAAGTATTCTTGCTTCCATTCCACCATTGTTTAAGTGATATTTTATTGATTTTTAACTAGTTAGACAGTGTCTAAGTACCTATTTCGAAATAGTCAGCAATATGCTTTGTTTAATTAAAAAAAATATCACATTTGTCAAGGTTAAGACAATCGATTCCGTTCCGATAAAAAGTTACATATGTATGTTACTTAAGATAACAATTAAAAATGTTTATTTATAACTTGGACGGCTGTCTTAAGTTAGACAACGTTTATAAATACCACTTTCTTTGTCAACTTTTAAATTCATTAATTTTACTAGCTTATTTATCGACACTTTTACGGCCATATTCTTGACTTTCTTCAAAGCTAGTTTTACCGAAAAACTAGATCTAAAGCGGTTCCGAGTTTTAAGTTTTTCACAAATTTTTATTACTTTGAAATCTTAATCAAAATATTCATACATAGTTTGACATCTTAATCAAATTAATAATTTATTTTAAACTCGAAACCCTTATATAACTAGTTTTTCAGTAAAACAAGCTTTGAAGAAAGTCAATAATAGTCTATAGTTTCTATTATTGTTCACCGAGGGAAGTTTTACTGCACTAGCTTTAAAATTTTCAATAAAACACGCCTAGTTTTATAAGATAAGATAATTTAAATGAAGCTTCTATTATACCTAGATCCTAGAACATAATCATGCTTAAAACTTTTGTAATACAAAGCTGATTTTTCCCGAAATTCCCCTTATTTCTAAATTGGCATTATCTTTTTTTATTATACGGAGGTATACGATGAATTGTGAAAATTAATGCAAAATGATTCACAGCATTGTTTTTAGATATAGGTACCTACCTACATAAAACATAACTAAATGAAGCATTTGACTAATTTTGTATATGTGTACGTTTTTATTGCTTTAGAAAACCGCTAATTTATTTTACCTAAAATAGTCGTGAGATTCGAATGTAGAAAATAACACAACCAGCCGTTAATATACATGTACATACTTATTATAATTTTTTATTATCGTGAATTTTATGTCACCCTTATTCACACAAGGGATGAGACAATATGGACTTTGATATATATTTTAAATACATATATTGAAATAGGGTGAATAAAAAATCAATAATAATTGAAAGTATACGTGAGTATCTATTTTTTCTAGGTACCTGGGTATGTAACGAAAGTACTTACAAAATGTTTCTCTAGTCTAACTAGGTATTCTTTACATTGTTGCACGTAGGAAAAAAAATTATATTTAGATACAAATAGGTACATACCTACGTGTTATCATTTGAAATTTCATTTTTTTTTTAATTTAGAGCAAATATCGATTTCATTTTACATTGTTCGGCTTGTATCGCTTGGTAGTTACTATAGTGGTTTGGGGGAATGTAATGTATTCAATAAATTAATGTAACTGAATTAATTTTATAATAATTGTACCAGGTAGGTCTGTATGTGGTAAATGAAATTTATTGAGCAACAAAAGCTCATCGCTTAAAAACTCAACAACCGTTGTTCCTATCAATAAAGTTAAGTAGAGTTTTTTATTAAAAATTTTATGTGCTTTAATTTTAGAATTAATTGTTTTGGACGAAAAGCTTTTAGAAATGGAGACACCTAATATATTGATATTTTTGAAAAAAAAACAAGTTATTTGGTCTTTTTACCGCTATAACTTTGGAAGCGCGACATCTATTGTTAATGAACTCTCTAGATTTACAAAAGAGGATATAAAGAAGGTGTATGCCAACATTCAGCCTGGTAGGATTTTTTCCGAAGTGGATACCTTATTCGGGATTAACTTTACTGGACTAATAGATGTGGTTTTGTATAAGTTTTTTTAAATTATTTTCAATATCTCGGTGCGGTCGTAAATACAGGGTGGGGCAAAAGGTAGGTATGAACCGGTTTGGCCGGCTGGCGCTCGGCCTGTAGGGTTATGGTGGGAAAAGGGGAGGGGTCTTGTTGTGGTAGTGAGAGAGTCTAGTTTTTAGTAGCAACCATGGTTTGGACGGGAGAGCATCGTGGTTTTGGTTTTAGGACTTTTTTTTGAAAATGGCCGTTATGTTATCGCTACGCAGAGAGCCTTCCGACAGCACTTCAATATCCCTGATGGCGGTAATGCAATTAGACGTTGGGCTGGGACATTGGAAAACACTGGTTCAACAGCAACTCCTTCAGCAATTGGAAGACCCAGAAGTGTAAGAACTCCTGAAAATGTCATCTTGGCAAGAAATGTTGTAACTGTCACCGCTGAGTGATATGTGACAATGCTGGAAGAGTTTTTGAACCCGAGCTGGAAGAATTGAGTGAAGCAACTAATCTGGGAGACATCTGGTTCCAACAGGACGAGGCTACATCCCACACTGCAAGGATTTCAATGGCGAGATTGAGGCAAGTGTTCCCCCGGCGTCTCGTCTCTTTAAGAGGTGACGTGGAGTGGCCTGCGCGTTCACCAGATTTGAGCGTTTGTCATTTTTTTCTTTGGTGGTACATAAAGGAAAAAGTTTTTAAACTTCGTCCTTCGTCCACATACCCTGGAACAGGAAGGAGGACAGAAGGACTGAATCAGAGAGGAAATTACGGCAATACCCATCGAAATGTGCAGAAGAGCAGGTTTGAAAACTTCTGAATTCGCCTTCAAGAGTGCATCGCGGCTGACGGCCGCCACCTACGTGATATCATCTTTAAAATTAATGTAAAAAAACTAGATTCTGTACTGAATTAAACAATATAAACATAATTTCTGTAAGTTGTATTGTTTTTGTTTTACATCCCTTTAAAAGTGGTTCATACCTTTTGACGCACCCTGTACTAATGTATGTAGTAATGTAATTGTATTTAAAAACTTTATCCAAAAGCTATGTGGTTTGTGTACCCGCAAACGTTTCCCCAATTTTCAGTACAAGCAGTATAATTTCCTGTCGGAAAGTCTAAATTTAGATAAATTTTTAGCCTGCATTGCTTTAAATTTGAGAATTGTGAGTGAAATTTAAGTAGTATTTAGGTATGGCACTACCTCTCAGATTCCCCTCGGACTTTTTTAAGAAATACCTTACGTTACTAAAATGTTAAAATAATAAGAACTTTAATATTTGTTTTTTTTTTTCATTTATTAATACGTACATAAATGCTTTTTGAGAGCGATCTCATTGTACAGACTATTTAAAAATTTTACTCAATTTTTGGGCTAAAAATATCTGTTTCTGATAAAGACTGTTCAGAAGTTGCATGCAGTGATGTTGATGGGATTTGTTGTAATTGTTGTGGTTGTTGTTGTAGTTGTTGTGGTTGTTGTTGTTGTTGTTGTGGTTGTTTTTGTTGTTGGTGTTGTTCTTGATAATTTCGTTCATCATTTGGAAGATTACGTAATTCTGCCTGAAAAATAATTTGTGATACTTCTCCTTTAACTCGTATCCGCTCTGCCGGTCTTAACTTCTTCACAAATTTGGCCAAACTTAAAAAGTACATTTCATCTTCATCGTGTGATGTGCAATTATTATTACTATTCAAGAAATGCTGTGAAAGCATTTGATTATGATTTTTCATTACCATAACCAAATCATTCATTGTAGCCTCGAGTCTTTTATTATTTTGTGACTTTGCTTCTCTTCGTGGTGTTACAAATTCTTCAAAATTTGCCGTCTCAAAATGATGAGCAGCAATGTCAGATTGATCAGTAGTAGAATGGGCATCGTTAGCAATTTGTAGCAGTGAAGGTTTGACATCGTTTTCTTGTTCTTCTTTAGATGCAATCGGTTCAAATTCAACATCATCATCCCCATAATTTGAATTATCATTATGTTGCTCTTGGTCTTGAGTGTCGTCTTGAGAGATTCCATTTGATTGTCTTTCATATCTGTAAGAATATTTAAATGAGTAACTATAGACAACATAGGAAAGCCTTTAGAGTGGTAGAGTTTTGTTTTGATGTCTTGAGAATATCCTAAGTTTAACCACTGCTCATAATTGTGCGAAATTTCGTTTTTTTTGTAGATTGCTCAAAAACTATATCTAATAAAGCTTTTGAGATTCTACACAAAAAATATGGCACCACATTATTAGTAAGAGCGATAAATTTTGAGAAAAACGGGCCGAAACGTTACAATATCACGTTTTTTCAAAAGCTATGACTCTAACAAAAAATAGTAGTATATTTTTTTTGGTAGAATTTTATATAGGTTGTAGGTAGGTACATAAACATAAATATTCACATCTTTCCTCAAAAAAAAAAAACTGCCCACTCTTTTCGAAGCAAACAGAAATTAATTTTTTTCCACAAAAACTTAAGCCTTGGTTCAAATTAAAGGTAACGTTTAAGAAACGATTAACACATAATTGCAAATCTCTCCACTTAAAGTTAGCTTCGTCGGAGTTTGTTTGGAAGTGAAATTCTTATTTTACTTACACTGTGGGTCTGTACGCTGCGGAAAGAGGAAGAAATGCCATTTGATCTTCAAATGTCCATTTTGGCATTTTCCTAGACGAATGTTGTCTGAATTTTCTTCTATTTAAAGCATTTGTGTACGCATTTCGAAGTTTGTTCCATGTTTCCTTACAATATTCACCTAAAAAAAAAATTATTAGGTACACGTTCTAAAAATCAATAAATCGATAAGTAAACTAACGCCTTTAGACTACAAAAAAAAAAATATTGCTTAAACCTTACCCATTTTTTTAATACAAACATTTAATATATCTACATACCCACCTAAAACCTTTATCTAGAAATACCTACAAAAATACCGTCTATAGGTCTCACATTATTTTTTTTTAATTTAAAAACAACATTTTCAACACCTATTAAATAATGCTACCAAAAACAGTAGGTACCTTCGAAAAATGACAGCACTGGCACAAATACAATACAAATTGAAATATTTATAACGTTAAACCAACACTAACAAAATACCTATATTGGTAGTACACACAAACATATTTAATAATTTGAGTAGAAAAAATTGTAATGTATGTGTATACACATGCATATGTATGTACGTAAGTACATAGCCTCTGTACTTTATTATTTAAAAAAAATTCTATATTATTCATTTTTCACTCACCCGATCTGCCCAAATGTTCTCCAATCTCGTCCCATGTTTCTTTTCTCAATACCTGATTTCTATAACCTCTATGTTTTGAATCATATAAAATGGGATTTTCCCTTACTTGTGCGATTAGTTCCTCCTCCATGTATAACATTTCACACGCTTCACACGACTGACGAGAATTGAAAAACTGAAAAATATATTTCTCTCGCTGTTGAATGAGAATGTTATGCGAAGAAGGGGTAGGTATGTTGTGTTTGTGTGAATTTATTGTGTTTGCTGTTTGCGTGTTTACACGTCACGATCACGTTCACGTTGGAGTCGAATATTATGTTTGCTTTTGACTCTATCTATGTACATACATTATTACATTAACGATTAGGAAATATTATATCACGTGCTTTGGGGGATGAAGTATATGGCTCAAGTGAGCATGAACATTTTATGTGTTGAAACTGAAGATATACATACAAGAAATAACAGGGAAAAGCCATACACTCTGTGTCACTGGTTAAAGTACAATCTTTAATTATATATTATTATTATGGAGGTAGGTTAGTACCTGTAAGACATCTAAAAGCAATCCAATAGTTTGGGAAAAAAATTAAAAGGAGGATAAATAACTATGGGTAGCTACCTACAAAAAATGAAAAATATATCACCAAATGAAAAAAATAGGTACAATAAAAAATAACGAATATCATAACCCATATTTAAGATTTTTTTATTTAATATCTAGATTTTTTTTTGGTGGAAAAATCAAAAGAACATTTTTTAAAAATCGTTATTTGGCCGTTATTTACTAAAACTAAAATAAATATTTTACTCGTATTAAAGGCAATTTTGTTTAAAAATGAATTATCGAAAATAGCACTAGTTTTGGAGTTTTTTTTCCTTTTAAATGACAGGAGGTTTCGGTATACAGCATTCCTTAAAGCAAATAACAGTGGCACTTAAATATGAACATTTTTTAAAACAAAAAAACAACTTGAAAAAAAAGTAGGTAGGTATACTTGGAAATTTGATTTTTCAAAAACTAGGTAGGTAGGTACTTACCTATTACGAAAGTAATATACCTATGTACTTTCAACAGTGGCATAACAAGTAAAAGTAGGTAGTACATTAGTAGGTATATATGGTGATAGGCCAGGTCATGACCTCTCAGAATTTAGCAACTTGTTCTTACCGAATCATAACGGTTTTTGAGTAACGGCTATTTTTTGGAAATTTGTACAAACCCCTGCCTTGAATAAGTTTTTTGCCAAGCCCCTCCATAATTGATTTTTTTTTCTATCTTTACACTCAAATATTGCGCAACAAAAAGACATTTTTTGTGCATTAAAATCATTTTGGTTTTATACGCCCTTTTTCATAAAACTACTAGATAAAGTCATAGTTTGATCAAAATTTAAAAAATTTTAATTTTTTTTTTGTTGAAAAGATTGTTGTTTTTTTTGTTTTTTTGTTTTCCTTTAAAATCTAACTAACTACCTAATACAAAACCGTAAAAAAGTGGACAGACATTTTTCTTTTTATTTTTCTTTTTTATTTTATGATGACAATTTCACAATTTTTATTATGAATGTTTTTAATAGGTTTTTACGACTTTGATCATTCGGTACGGGAAAACCGTTCAATGGATTAATTTGAAATTTTACAGAAATATAAGTAGTCTATAGTTCTTTGAAATGTCCCACCAAATTGTAGAAAATTAATTCTAGTTTTTAAAACTACCCTTAAATTTTCCGTGTCGTCATTGCTTGCGAAGGTATTAGTAGTCAAAGTCAAAAGTCTGTTTTTTCATTCAAAGCCAGATATTCTTCTGAAAAAAAAATTGTAGATTGACGAAAAAAGACAACATTAAAGCTGAATAAACAAGTTATCGAAACAAAACTTTAAATTGGCTTAGAAAAAAAATTCAAAGAAAATGACAATGTTAAAAAAATTAAAATTTTTGGCTTATGCTCTTAATGCGTAATAACGGTACCTTAAAAAAGTCATCTGCTACAATAAAAAATATTTAAAAAAAAAAGTGATTCTTTCTTGTTCCCTTAATTTTTTTGACTGATGTATTTCGATCAAAGAATTCATGGCTAAAATATGAGTTAACGCTAGTCGAGCAATTTTTTACCCATTAGTTTTGAGAGCCGATGATATGAAGCCAAAATACATTAAGGTATAAAAAACTGAATGAAACGAAATAGTAACAGAATATCGAAAGACAAAGCTTCGGAAGACAAAGTTACGAAAGACAAAGCATCGAGAGACAAAGCTTCGAAAAACGAAAGGTTCGAAATTTCAAATTTTTGAAAAAATGTATCTAAGAATGCTGCTAACGATTTCTATTCTTTTTGATTAGTATACTCGTAAAATAGAGATGAGCAAACTCAAATAAAAATATTGCACTGATATACTTACTCAAGCGCAGTTTTTTAAACCTTTTTCTTTCGATAATTTGTCATCCGGAATTTCGTCTTCCGGAACTTTGTCGTTCAGAACTTTGTCTTCCGGAACTTTGTCGTTCAGAACTTTGTCTTCCGGAACTTTGTCTTTTCGAACCTTTGCCCTTCGAACCTTTGCCTTTCGAAACTTTGGCGGTTTCCCGTTTTCTGAAACGCCGAAATCCTTGTAGGCAAATCCCAGTCTCTTTTTTTAAGGGTACGTACTGCCACTTACTTTAGAAATTGGACAAATCTTCCGAAACGATCCCTTTTCAGGAAAAAGTTTTCATATTATATATTTCGAATAAGCCCAGGTTATCATATCGGACTGGGACTAGAAAGCGGAAGGCCCCAGAATCTGGCATATATATGTGCGTGTTGTTGTTTTTTTTTTTAATAACTTGCGAGTCCCCAGCTAATTTCGATAACCCCTGGTAGCCTCATGCTAGTAATCTAGGTAGGTTAGGTTAGTTTTGCATTGAGAACTTAATTCTTTTTCCACAGGTGGGATATTTTATACCAATCTTTTTTTTTTTTTTCTCGACGCAAAAGGCATAAAACTGACGAGGTTTTAACTTATTTCATTAGTAACCCTTGGTAGCGCCTTGTTAGCATAAGCCACCTCTTAAAATTCTACTAAATCCACATAAAAGCTCAATTTTAGAAGTTGGTAAGATTGTTTAGATAATTTAAAAAAAAAAGACAATACCTACCTACCAATGTCGTATACATTTTTGATTTTAGTTTTCTTTTATAAATATACAAAAAATATATAAAAAGTTTGAAGCTAGCAGAATCGTCAACATCCCTATGTTTATGTAATAGATATTTGTCTACCTTTATACCTACCTACTTGCAACACTCGTTAAACACTCGTTTAGTTAGATATCAATTTGTTATTAAAAAAAAATAAATAAACAAAAATAGATACTCAAACATCAAAGCACATGTTTCGCAAGTCTATATCCTATTTTTTTTATTATTATTTTGTTACGAAACTTCGTTTCATTACCACAATTAGACATCAAAAACATGGAATTTATACTCAAAAGCAGATATATAAATATAGGTACGTAGGTATACAGTCGTAGTAGAATGTATCTAAATTAAATGTTAAACTTTTAAAACGTTCAAAACTCGTAAACAACTTTGAAAGGCATAGAAAAGTTTACAAATAGATAGATATAGTATCTACACATCCATATTTTAAAGTACTAACACAAAACCCTCTCTGTCCTGTCCGTCCCTCTTCTACGTAATATTAAAGCACATTTTCGAAAGTATCTTTCTATCTAGCAATCTAGCAAAACAAATATATAACTAGGTAGGTACATATATATTTATTTAGACATTTTAATGGTTTGGTTTTTTATCGCTTGTTTTTTTTTTTCATATACCTACATATTGTTTTTTTTTTTATTTTTTAACTTTCGTTTATTCGTAAACAAACTGAAAATCTACGCAGTTAGAATATAGCCGGCATGGCGGCGTGGGTTTTGACGTAATTGAAAATTAGCATCCATAAATAAGGATCATTATTGGGGTCGACAAAAATGTTGCAATTTGTGATTTGTATGTATATGGGTGGTATCTTTTATATTGTAGCATTCTCAAAAGAATAATAAGGTAATAATAGTATAGGTATCCTAAAAACGTTGTCTAAATAAAGCTCGAAATCACATAGAAGAACAAACAACTAAAGTTCGCTTAAGGAACAAGTAGGTACCTATTATCAAAGAATATAAAGTTACCAAGAAGGCGCATCTCATACAATTTTTATCCTAGTGGGTTCCAATATTGCGGCCTGCTCCCAGAGCCTTTTGCTTTTTTATGGGCTTTTCAACACCAAAAAAGCAGACTGTTTCAAGGTGTGTGGTATCTCATTTTAAAAGTGCTGAGAGAATTATTGAAAAGCCCATATAAAAGCCAAAGTACGGGTTCCAACATTGGAACCCGGCATTTTCAGTAGAAAATTTGTATGAGATGCGACTTCTTGGTAACTTTATATTCTTTGATAATAGGTACCTACTTGTTCCTTAAGCGAACTTTAGTTGTTTGTTCTTCTATGTGATTTCGAGCTTTATTTAGACAACGTTTTTAGGATACCTATATAGTTAAGTAAATATCAAGCTTTTTATTTATTTTGTTTTTTAAATGCGAAGTTGGGATATGTATGTTAATTGTTTTTCAGATTTTTTTAAATAAAATTGCTCCTTTTAAAATCCAGCCAACTGCCAACAAGCAATGCGAATTTTTTTGCTTTTATGTAGGTATTTTGTAATTATTTGCCGCCCCTCATCTTCGGGAGATCTTTACAAAATTGTGATTTTTTAGAATCATTGGAATCAATAAGAAAGTTGGATAAAAATCGGTCTTTTAGATAAAACTTTTCGTTTTTCAAATTGCCTGAATCCACTTAATGGAATTTCAAATAAAAAATTTTCTTATAAATATGTTTTTCATTGCCTAAGCTTAACATCTGCTAGGCTTAGAACTAAGGAAAATAACTCAGATTTCCAATAATTTAACTAAACATTCGAGGAAATCCCCTTTGTACGATATCCTACTGTTTGAAGATTTTCACCTGTAGATGCGCAGGTATATAACAGACAGACAGAATTATTACTGGCATGAAATTTCATATACAAATTTTTGGATGGACCTTTATATTTAGGTAGTTACCTGACCTTACATAATTTTCATTCTGGTTATCCCCGCCCTGACCCTTGTAATCTTCTTTGAAAGAGAACAAATATAATGTTATTCAACAAAACAACTTCAAAATAAGTATTAAAATCGATCAGTCTATAGGTATACCTGTCTACCTTAGAGACTTTTTATTTTGTGAGCACGATACATTTCCAGAAATAGTATAGAACTGTGTTTTTCCATTTCCGAAGCAATAGTAGGCGTTTAATTGTTTACCATTAAAGTGAACAAAACTTAAGAAAACCAAAACAATTACTTAGAGATATGCCTACCTAGCAGTTTCCTGGAATAAATTAAATACCTATACTGCTTTAAGATCAATTTAAATCTTTTAACCGAAATAGTTAACACGTGTATACATATTTTGTGAAAAGGTTGTAAGACCACCTGGGTGTGTTTTTTTTTTTTAATTTGGAAAATCCAAAAAAAAACTAAAATCTTTTTAAAAATCCGTTCCAACTGAAATAGTTTAACTCGAAGAAACAACAACGTAACGTTGTTATTTGTGGATAGCTCTTTAAAATTCTTATTAACAGTCCCGGATTAAGTATGCAGTGTTAAACTGTGTAAAGGGACAGACAAGCTGCTTATATAGAACTCGAGATTTTGATCAAAGTTTTTATGTTATTCCGATCATGGGGAAGACGAAAAATGTAAGTTTTGCAATTCGTTCTTTAGTTTATTTAAAGCCTAAATGGGTTTTAAACTTTAAACTTCGTAGGTACCTAACTGTTTTTTTTTACATTCCTCCGACACACCAAAAATAGCGCCACCTAAAACTGTCATATATGTACATATATTTTTTTATTTTAGGAAAATCGTATTTTGGTCAAAACTAGGTCAATGGAAATGATTTTGATTCATTTTGCAATAGAGAATGTTTGGATAAGTATACTTAATTAGTATTTTATACCAAAATTTTCCAAAGAAATATTTTTTTGGACTTTTAAAAAAAGTTTAGATAGGTCTATTTTTTCTCTTTTCACAACTCAATACATATTTCGAAAACTACATGAAATATTTTTATTCATTATGGTCCTATGTATCGTATAATCTGTTTAACCTATTCAAATAATTTTTTGTTATGCAAAACCTCCAAATAAGTTTTATTAATAATGTTTATTAAAAAACAAGTTTTTCGATACCTGAAATAAATTTCAAAATAATTTTGTTTTGTTTCAAAGTTGGGTAGTTAATTTTTTGAAATTGAATTTTTAACTCCACATTAATAAATACTTAAAATCAGCGATCCAATATTTAGAAAATTTTGTTTATACAAATTTTTTTTTTAGAAAAACAGTTCCAACTATTTTTATTTTTTTTTGTCTCACATGATTCACAACGAGTTTATAAAAACGTTTTTCAATTTATTTAAAATTATGTTGGTTTTAAAAAATTTCTCAATTTAGACTGTAATTGCTATGCATGGCATTTAGCCTTAAAAAATCACAATGTGATCGTCCATAAAAGCAAGTTCGTGCAACCCAGTCGTACATTTTATTTGATAAAAAAAAATCAAAACGCCTAAGAATTTGTATTGTTTCTATATCCAACTAAATACAGCCCTGTTTATAAAAAATATAAAATCGATGTTTATCAAAACCTGTTCCAAAGCGTATTCTAAAGTTGTTTATGCGTAAAACACATCCTTTAAAAAAAAATTATAAAATTAATACAATAAAATCTGAGGAGATAAAAAATCCAGAATAATCCCGATCAATATAAAACCGGCATGATTCTATATACTTTTTTTGTTTTACTTACACGATCGTGGTTGATATTTTTATATATTTTTATTGCGTTTCACCACACTAATACTGCGATCATAATGCAGTTCAATGGCAGGGTAAGACTGCTGACTGGCGGCGCGGCGTAACTAATGACTATACAATCTGCAATCATTATGAGTTTATAGTTATTTTTTCTGCATTATGGAGGATTTGAACCAGGATGTACTGTGCTGCTACAACATAGCAAAACAAAAAAAAATCTCATAACTTTCATGAGAAGCATAACAATGAAACCAGACAGTACCGGATTATCCACTGAGTGAGACGACAATTATAAGTGTCTATGAGCTCCGGCCTCCGGGCTTTGTATTTAATTCTATCTTGGATAGTATTATATTCTTCTATTTTGTATTTAAGTCAATCGTATTTATAAACGTTGTCTAAATTTACTCAGACGTCTAAGTTACGAATAAACATTTTTGTTCGTTCTCTAAAGCCTAGTTTTTCAGTGCGATGCGAGATTAAAGTTAAGCCCGAGTTAATTCACCAAATTTGATGGTTTAACTTGGGATTTAGTTATAACAGATGCTTTTGATATTTTATCCTCCGAATTGTTAACTAACTCTGGCTTAACTCGAAACTGAAAAACTGGGCCTAAGTGCCAGTTGTACAATCGTGGTTTAAATCTTGATCCGTGGTTCAGGAATTTTAACTCGCCGATTTCGGCGGGTTAACTGAGGTTCAACGATGGTTCAAGGTTCCAATATGCACTAAAAGCCAATTACATGCCTGAACCATCGTTGAACCACAGTTAATCCGCCGAAATTGGTGAGTTAAAATTCCTGAACCACGGATCAAATATTTGTACAACTAGCCCTAAGAGTTATTTAACTTAGGGTCAGTTTTTCAATAGTCGTTTGAACATCAGATACTTAGTATACCTACTTACGTATTCTTCAGAAAAAGAAAACATTTTTCTTTTTATTACTCTGAATTAAACTGATTACTGATGATTGAAAAATCAGCTCCAATGTTCGGTTTCACAAATATTTAACAGTCTCTTAAATGTTTAACCCCCAGTTGCACAGTCAAAGTTTAAACTTAAGATCAGCTGAACCTGAACTTAAGTTTAAATTTAAAGTTCAACTCCTTGGTTTTCACAGCATAAACTGAACTTAAGTTCAATTAAACGAACTATATTACCGAACTACTTTACCATTTTCTCTGAAGCGCATGCGCAGTCAGCGCAATTCTCTCATTTTTGTATTACTTTAGAAGAGGAAAGAGAAACACATGAGCGAAAAACATGAGAAACATTTTTCCTTTATGGATGGGAGAGTTTATATTTAAACGGCAGAATACAAGCGTTTAACTTAAACTGCAGATTGAACTAAGTTCAGATTTAAACGTACACTGTGAAATTTAATTAAGTGTTGAACTCAAGTTTAAACCAAAAGCAGAATTTAAACCCACACTGTGAAACTGGGGATAAATGACGTATTTTGTATGGAACAAATGTCATTTTAAGGTTTAATAGCCTGTTAAATAGTTGTAAGGGCTTAATGAAAGCGGCTATTACAGACCACTGAATAAGTTGTGAAATTTAATTTAATTAAATAAGCTATAAGCAAGGATTTATTCGAGAGTAGTTAATATGTAAGATATATTGGAAAATTTCAACATGTTTTTTTTTTTAATTCTTTAAATATTTCCCAATGGCATGAAGGAATATTAATATACTCACATCGTGCGTTTCAGTGAGCAATTTTAAATGATACCTTGAACCCCATGAACTTAAGTTATGGTCGAAAAATGATACGTACATATCTATATGATAAAACGTAATGTAGATTGAAGTAGGTATGTTGCCTCTGATAAAGTGCGACGCAGCGTCTTAAATGTTTTACGCCGCAAAAATTGTACGCATATCTACGCATATTTAGTTAACAACCCAACCATCGATAAGAAGGGAACTAAAAAAATTTTTCATCATAATGTAAGTGCACACATATGTACCTATATCATATACCTTTATACCCTTTTTTAGGTTTTTTTTTTTTTTTTTTATTAATTTATGTATGTAGGTATGTTTTCTTCGTAGTTTCATTTCCGTAAGGTAGTTGAAAACTGACCCTTATTTTATTTGACTTAGGTATGACGATCATCATAATGTAGGGTGGCCAGATCCATGCCAACGAAAAAGAGGACACCTTAACAATTGGTAGCAATGGCTTCTGTTTTTGTTCTCGCACTGGAAATGTGCTGAGCAATTTTCGATTCTGGCAAAATGCATCTCAAGAACTTATGACTTCAGTCAAGGGCCCTTCCCCTGCAGACATCTAGTCCTCCAATTTTGAATGTTTTGGAATGAGAAATTCTGTAATATTTGTACATGAACTCCCAGACTGTATATTATAATTGTGTTCTTCAGTTTGTAAATGCTAATCTAGATCTGTTTTTCCCTTGTTGTTTGCCATAGAGAATGAAGAATTAAAAGAAGGGCATACGACAATATGTCGTTCATTTATATTTTTTGCTTAAACATTATTGGGTAATTGTTCTCCGTTAACGTACATTTACGCTTTGGCATTTGGTTTCTTAATTCAACAAACCGTTATATTTACTTTAAACGAAAATAAGGAGGTATGAATTGAACTGTCAAATGAGTGGGTCTGTTCAGACGATTGTTAAAAATAAAAACAATAGATGGCATTGTGCTCAGAAGTGAATGAGTTCAAGTACAAATATAAAAATAAATAAAATAAATTTGATGGCACAACAGCTCATGAAGAACTAGGGCCTAGTGACTTACAACTCTCAACCATTCCTGTGTGCGTGTCTGCAGGAATGGAGGGGACCTACAGTTTATTGCCGAATCCGAACGGCTAACGAGTGGCACTTTTCTGTGACAGGAGATACTCTTGGAGGATTTGTCAATTCTTCGCAAGAGGCAGTAGCCGTTTTTTCTTTTAAATAAATAAGTGGCGAGGCTGGGGATCGAACCTTAGACCTCCGACATCATGACAGTCCATCGCACAAACCATCACGCCACGGCTACTATACAAATACACGGCTCAAGTACAAATATATTTTAGGATATTCACACCAGAAAAATACAGACAATGATAAAAAGTTTTGTTATAATTTTGTGATGCCGAAAAAAACTGAGAAAACCCGAAAAGAGGACAAATTTTTTGTTTTCCCAAAAAAATACCGTACATTTTATTTAAGACAAAAAGAGGACGTCTGGTCAGCCTTATCATAGGTCACCTTTAAATAGAACTCAGCTCAATAACAGAACTCAAACTCGTTAGAATAATGTCGTTATTTTATTTGAAATCCGTTATTATGTTAATTTAAAAATTTCATCTCTTAATTTAACTTTCTCACTTCATTAACTTTCTTTCTTTCTTTGAAACCGTACACCTTATTTTTTCCCATAAAAAAAACCTTACCCTACGATTTAAAACTAGATATAATAGGTATTTGGTTACCACTTCAATTCCATACAGGCAGATTTTGATCGTTTCCGTTTTCTTGTTTATTTCCGGTCTATAATGGGTCCTTCAACTATTTGGGCCCTTGAATATATTTACCAAAAAAAAAAGGCCTAAACAGCTGTTTTTATGAAAACCACTTTAAACCTATGTTCTCCATCAATCATTGAAATACGTTTTGCTTGCGATGATGGTGGCGCATTTTGAAGGACCTTTTTTTTGTACTTTCGATATAGTTCATTGAGAGAGGAGTTTCTATTTATATTCTCGAATTTCATGATCATTATTTTTATATACATACCTACCTATAATTTGTGCGCAGTACTTATTCCACCTTTTTTCTGTTTTTTATTTTTTATTCTTATAGAAACCTGAACTATTAACTATGAGCATATGTACATATGTATGTGGAGATACCTACATACTTATTCATTTTTGTTTTTCTACCTATGAAGACAACCTTACCTATCTAGGTTTTCAAACTATTTAATCTCGAATATCACCTAGAGGTCGTAGAATTTCTAGACTGCTTTGTATCTTTCTCAGCTGAGGTAAAACCATTTGAAAGCGTACACTGCGAGAAAAAAGTAAAGTGATTTCATTGATAATTCAGTAAGCTGTCAGAGGAATTAAAAGAAACTCGATCGACATGATCACGTGACCTTCGGTAGAGCAGTGCGTAGTTCACTTGGCCCGGAAACGCTTGGTCTAGGTTCGAGCCTCAGTGGGGCAAATTATTTTTCGGATAAAATTGAACATTAATTGACTAAGCACCACTAAAAGAGTCTGATGATCGGCCTAGCTATAACTCCAGCCTATAAAACGTGGTGGTAGCTCACTCAAGTTGTTGTTCTTTCATTTTTTTTGCTTTATCTGAAGATCAAGTACTAAGTGATGTTTAATTGGCCCGAATTAAGGATCCGTTTACAGTGGTATTGTAATCTGACAAATAAGTTTTCTGAAGTGCTTGTGGAATTAATGCGTTCTAAAGAATGCTTGAATAAAAATGATGTGAATGAATAATTTGTGCGGTTGCTGAAAAACAAAACGCAAGGCTGCAGTCATAGTTTAGAGTTTCCATAAGTTCTTCTTAGCAGTTCGGATTCGGCAAAAATTGTAGGTCCCCTCTATTCGTACACAGGAACGGTTAAAAGTTTAAGGTCACTAAGCTCTACTTCTTTACGAGCTGTTGCGCCACCAAATTTTCGCTTAACAAAAAGTATTTAACGGGGTTATTCCCATCATGTTTGTCTATTCAGATAAGTTAAAACACGAAAATAAGAAACACAAATTCCAAGCTCTGAGCGCTCTGAATTAAAAAAAAAACACAACATTTTTGTTTGACAGTTCGGGCTCAGCTCTGAATAAGTTCTTCTTTCAGTGTAAGAGGGCCATGATTCCAATATTCCATTATGACTCACGGATGAGTTGATCTTCAGTGCGGTATTACTAAGACTTTTTTGTTGTTTATTTTTGTCTACGTGATTGTTTTGTCTTCGACTGTTGCTGCCCTGCCTGTGTGGTAATTTCTTTGTTTGGGTTTTTGATTCATAGATAGGTACAACTTTTGAAAAAGATAGGTAGGTTGGTACTTGTTTGATTGTTGTTGTTGTTTCTAGATACTTTTCATTTTTTGTGCTTCATCACGTCTGCCTTCGGTGGAGTTGAATTGGATTTCTAGACCAAAGCGCAGCAACTTATTTCATCTCACCATCAAAAGGCTCTTTTAAGTCAAAACAAAGAGCTTCGTTTGGTTTGATTTAATTAAATTTATATTGACATTAATTACTGTGAATTGTGTGATGCATAGGTAATTGTTTGTTGCAAAGCTTTATAAATAGATATCTATACCTAAATTTCTTGTTCCAAATATTGAAGATAATTATGAGCAGTTTGACGGTCAGTTTTTTTTCCATTTGCGTCGTCAGACAAGTCTCTTATACGTAGGAATTTTCTTTATTCTTATTTATCTAATTGAAACAAAAATGCTGTCCAACTTCAGATAATTTTCGATAAATTAAAGATCACGAAATTTTAATTTAAAAAAAAAAAAAAAAAACTAGCAAAGTGTGCATAAATATGTATCAATATTGCACGACTTATTGACAATGATACTCGATTTATGTAGTTTTTAAGTTGGCTTTCGTTTTTTTTTTTATATAATTTTTTGTAGGTACAGTAGTTTTTGATATTTCCGGCTTAAATTATGATCATAATAAACCTTTTACAGGGTGTCCAGTAAATAATGGATAACCTTGCAACCAGTCTTAGCAGAATTTGGTCAGACTTTTGTGAAATTAAATATTTCGTATTGTTTTGAAAATTAAAATACAAAAAAAGTGTTTATTTATAATACCATATTAGCAAAGTTGTATGGCGGAATGGTTAAAGCGCTGGACTGTCAAGCCATAGTCTGGGTTCAATACCAGTCGATTCCCCATTAAGTCTTTTTTCAGGTGAGGAAGTGACAAATCCTCCAAGAGTAACTCTTGTCATAGAAAAGTGCCGCTCATCTTAGTCGTTCGAAACCGGCAATAAACTGTGGGTCCCCTACATTCCTGCACACACGCACACAGGAATAGTTGAAATTTGTAAGTCACTAGGCCCTGGTTCTTCATGAGCCGTTATGCCACCAAATTTATTTTTTATTTTTATTAGAAATCATTCATTGGTGGTCGTAGGTTAAAATATTTGAGAAAAGGGCTGTCAATCCGTGACCACGGCAAGTGCAACCCTGTCGAAACGTCGGGAAACTATTATTCAAAACAATCGTGGTAAGTCCGTAAAAAGATTTTATATTAAAAATGTCTCAGAACCGAGATAAAAATAAT
The DNA here is from genome assembly GCA_947049315.1 of Epistrophella euchroma. Taxonomy (NCBI): domain Eukaryota; kingdom Metazoa; phylum Arthropoda; class Insecta; order Diptera; family Syrphidae; genus Epistrophella; species Epistrophella euchroma. The sequence goes on from OX346248.1 coordinate 61,585,582, forward strand.
CTTAAATCAAAAAAAAATATAAAAAACTAGATACATATTCTGATTTGAATAAAATTTGTTTTCATAATTGCGAAGTAAGATTTGCAAAACAATGATAAAAAAAATAACATACTTAGGGCCATTTTTTTCACTATTGTTCAACTTGAGGCAAACCCTCAAGTTGATCAACTCGAGAGTTTATTAAAAATCGAGAATTGAAACGCAAGTTTGAATTTCTTTTTATTCACTCATTTTTTCTCAACTCCCCAGTTGAATAATATCCCTGGGATATTTGCGAAAATAAAACAGAACTGTCATTTTCAATTTTAATTTTTATTTATTGTGTTAATAAATTTGAAGTTTTTCAATATTTGTGCGTGTTATTTTGTGTTAAATTGTGTATTGTGACATCATACCACGAAACGCTACAAGAAACAAGCGTCGGAGAAAATCGCGAATGCATTTACTGCCCAAAGAAATAGTTGGCCAATTTACCAAAAAGAATTGCTTCGGAGCACTACCTGATGTATTTTTACCTTTTGTTGTCCATAATCTGTTTTTGTAACAAAATTTTAATGACAAAACAACATTTTTATGTAAATTCTCAAGTTTGCTCGGTCAACTTCTACTTTTTCTGGGAGTCGACAAAATCTAAAGTTGATCAACTCTATAGTTGAAAATCGAAAGTTAAAAACGTAAACTTTGTGTGAATAAAAACAAATTCACAAGTTGAGAATACAAATCCTCAAGTTATGTTCAACTTTGAGTGAATAAAATCGGCCTTAGTATTTTTATATAATCTTTTGAGTGATTCAACAACTTGATGAAATTCGAAAAACCTATAAATAGTTCATGTTTAGTCATCGGGTTGGTCCATAAAGTGACAACTTGATGACTCGAATGAGTTATAAAACGAAAGATTTCTAGGGCTTTCGAAATAATGACGTAAATGTCATTCTGTCACAATGTTTACTCACAGTAACTATTAGTAAGGTACCTACTTTATTTAAATTGATGTTCAATAATGTATTTATAAATATTATTTGGTATCTACATATTGAATTTTTCATGATACAAACCTGAACGGAAGTTAACTCTTTACATAAATTACTAGCAAGAAATGTTGATAGGTGGTTAACTATTTTTTTTTTAGATATGATTATTTTTTTATAATGGTAAGGTATCACGCACGTATTAAAATAAAATACAATAATTCATTATAATGAATGACGAAATCATGTTGAAATATTTTCTTAATCATACGATATACCTACAGGGTGTTTGTTTAAAAGTATGTAGGTACTTCTAGATTGTATGTAAAAAATAACAAAATTGGTTTTAAGTCATGTTAAATTCTTGTCGTATCTATTAAGCTTACAGTGAACGATGTAGGTAAAAGTACTGTCATTGTTACGGATTTGATATATTATACAGACTGACAAATGTGTAAATAAATGCATAACAATATATCAACGTCATTTTTATTCTGCAATGTTTTTTTTTTTTTGTTCTCTGAAGCTTGTTGCACATTGCAATGACTTTGCGTGTTAAATATATCTAGGTACATAATTAAAGCCTCAAAGTATATTTAGATATAAAAAATGTACGATTGTACGTACACATGGATAAATGTATTTATTTGAAAACATATAGAATCGTGAGTACGCAAGACCAAGGTCAGGTTTATTTCACTCATAAATAATTTTATGTAGGTATATGTATTTAAGTTTTTCCAATTGATTTATCATATTTTTTGTAATTTCCCTCAGTCGTGTTTTGCTATGTCTATTTAATTTAATGTACCTACTTATTTCCTTAAAAAAAAAAAAAACTATTAAAACGATCTACATAATTGTATCTCAACTTAAGCTGATAAATAAATAATTAATAGAAATAGAAAATAAATCTACCGTATAATTGTTGATTTATGAAGCGTTTTATTTTCTAGAAAATCCGCTTACTAATAATTCCTGGAGATAATGGCGCAAAATTTTATAACAGCCTGATGTTAAGGTATAAGCATGATACTACTTAACAATTTTCTAAATTTAAAACTCTTTACTAAAATATTGTTAGTTTTAAACATTTTATAACTAGTATCATACTAAACGTATTTTTCTAGCTGAACACGCCTAAAACAGTGACAGTTCAACCCATTTTTGCAATTTTAGCTGCCAAAGTGACACTTGGATCTAGTATGATACGAAAATTTGTTTTTTTTTTCAAATTCCCAAATTTGCAAATTATACAGATGAAAATTAAGATTTTTAAAAAATTTAAACTTGTGCTGCTTTGTGCTCAGATTGTGCTGCCAAGTGCCGAAGAGATAAAAAAAGTATTGGCATATTTGCAGCTTTTAGAGACAAACACATTCATTTAGCGAAGCGTGAAGTTCGTACCGCCATTTTCTATATCCTAAATTTTTTTTTTTGAAAATTAAAAAAGCAGCACAAGTTTAATTTTTTTCTTAAATCTTAATTTTGGAAAAAAATTGCAAATTTAAGAATTCGAAAAAAAAAAAAAAACAAATTTATGGTAGCACAATAGAAATTTAATTTTTTTGAAAGTCGGAAATGGCGTTGCTAACTTCACGCTAAGGTGCTTCGCAACATTTGCGTTTGGTCGTATTTATTATCTCTTCTGTTGTAAGTATTATGATTTTTTGTTCACAAAACATCAAATTTTTAAGTTTTTAGAAAAAAAAAACTTTTCTGTTTACCATTTATGACGTTTACCAAACAAAAATTCTTGTCAGAAAGTTCACAATTTTTTGAACGCGTTGTTGTTTACGATGGTTTTCCGACACTGCATAAAAATAAAAAAATACCTAGGTACCTACGTAACATTTTACTAACAGATATTCCACTTCTTATAGTTCTTGATTTATAGAAAGATGTGATATATCACAACCACTGTGATGTTCTAAGCCACTATAAGCATTCATTTCCTGATTGCTGGTGTTCAAGGGTATTGAACTATATTAAAAGCAGCACCAGCCGGAGAATAGTAACATGAGATGCAAACTGCATTCCTTCCATTGGTTTTCGATTACTGATTTCATCCTACACTTAGCTCCTCTATACTTTGTATAAACATTATAGATACAAAGTTTCTTCAAAAAACTATAATTTTCCAATAATCTTCTTTCAACCTACACACACAAAAATTTTTATCAAACAAGTTTATTTAATTTGATCTTCCAACAGCCAGCTATTTGTACCTGTACCTAACTAGAACTAGATATACCACTTCAAGTTAAAAAAAAAATATCTAAAAAACAAAACAATCTCTAAGTCAATTAGCTAGATTAATTTCTAGTTTTTAAAGATTGTCGTTTTCCGATAAAATAAGAATCTTGAGCTAACACCATTGAAGAAAAAGATAAAGATATATATGAAAAGCAGAAAACCAACTCTTCAGAACAACACTTTATACTTTTTATAGTGAATGTCATCTTCACTCGAAGCCTATTCCAATTCCAATCGGTTAACTTGGCTTTCAAGTATTGACTTCATTTCCTTTCTAACTTACTTTGCTTGAAAGTTATATTAACAATCTAAATTATTTCTATGCTATACTATAACACTATGCCACTTCAATAACAGTGGACCAAATTTAATATACAAATTTGAATTGAACCTTATCGAAAGAAAAAGTGATTAAAAAATTTTTAGTGTACCCTACCCATAGGTATATATATTTTTAATAATATGTGATGAAAATAGAATTTTTAAAAAATATAAGACGTGAAAAAACTCCACTGTCAAAATTAATTTTCGCAAATTTGAAAGAAAATTGCAATATATTGCAACATTGGCTAAAGGGCCTGTTTTACAAAGTCTGAGTAATATTCAGTTTAGTTACTCGGGGCATAAATATTGTCATGGGGTCATAAGGCCACAATAACTATATTTTTCGATTTATAAAAGACTGTAGCGGCCATATTATTCACTCAATACATCCAGATTAAAACTTAAATCTAGATGTAAATCATACAAATTAAATGTAAATTCATCTGGATTTAAGTTTAAACCTGGATGTATCGAGTGAATAATATGGCGGTAGGAGTCTAGAATTCATCTCCCGCCAAATAAAATTAAATAACGCCGCTTCACGGATCAGCCGCAAGAGTGGGACAGCAACCAATCTGTGGCGAGCCAACCACGCGCCTTGTTATAATTGTTTAAAATAATTTTTGAGCTTACAGTATGCTCAAAACTAAAATAATTTGAATTTGTAGTAAACTGTCTGTATGTTTTTTTAATTAATTAGCGATAAACGACACGCTCCTAAAACACGACTGTGATTTTGTATGTGAACTTATGAACCCCTGTGTTAATATTTATGTATCTGAACTAATCAGAGTTTTAAGTAGACATTGTGAAACAGGCCCTAATTTTACATATCTGCTAATGCTTATACTTTATTTAATAAGTTTTGAATTTATTCCTACTTTGTGATACTTGTGAATCCACTGTAAAACAGAAAAATAGAACCCTCAAGGCCTAAACAAAAACAAAACCTCGATCAGCTGCTCTTCCATCATCCATCTGTAACTGAACACAAACTGGTTTTAAAATAAAATAACGACAAATAAAAAACACAATATTCCCCTACCGTGAATTTTTTTTTTTAGAAAAAAGGGAAACCGATCATGTTGAATGCATTTCATGGAATCCGATCACTATTCATCACACTTACCTAAATTCAGTGTGACCAGCGTAGGTATTAGATATTGTGAAAGTGTGTAAAAAAAGTTTTATTCTTTTCGATTTTTTCAGGGCGCTTTTGCTATTGAACTTTAAATCTAGGTTTCAAGCAAACTTGGAAATTTGTTAAACGAAACATGCATAAGTAGGTAGGTACAACATTTTAGGCACAGCAAAGAGACTCCCTATCGTTTTTAAAAATTACCTATATCGTCGTCGTGATATTTAATTTCTTTTTGTTGACATTTAAACAAGAAAAAAGAGAGAAAAGGAAAGATTTGTTTTATCATTTAAAGCTTTCTTTTAATGGAGAGATTTTGTCAACCTGAAATTTTTGTAAAACATCAAACAAAATTGAGTAAAGCCTAGTTTTGGAGTTAGACAGATTAAACATAATGTTTCTGTCAACTAAGAATCAATTTAGATGATTTGAATAGATAGATATGGCTACCAAATCACTTTTAAAATCAAAGGCTACAATATATTTAAATGGTCATTTCCTTAGTCGCTGCCATCTTTGTTTTGATAGTGAAAGCGCATTTCCCATGTTGTCACAGTTTGATTTCGATAGATTTTGGACAGCTAAAATACAAAATAAATCCTACATGTAAAATTGCTTCTGCGGTAACTCGGGTTCATTATTTTGCACGATAATGCCAGTTGAAAAATTATTTGATCGGTAGTTCAGCAATTTTAACTCACCGATGTTGGTGTATTCCTTGAGGTTCACACATAAATCAAGCCTACCTAGTGTTGGCTTTTTATAATATACCTGAACCTTGAGGCTCAGTTAATCCATCGAAATTGGTTGGTTAAAATTTGCTGACCCACGGATTAATATTTGAATCACGTTTGTACAACTGGTCCTAATTAACTCTGTTTAACTCGGATTTAACTCCAGCACTGGAAAACTGGTTGTTAACGTGTGATGTGAGCGATTCAACGAGATATTTCCTACAATTTAAAACAGCTCTGCTGTTTTGTTATGTACCTATGCTATTTTTCCAGGGAAATGGGCACACTGTTTATAAGTAACGAACTAGCTATTACAAAAGAAAACAATGTTGCGTCGGTCGTCGCGTGTGCCTGTTTATGTGCACAATCACTTAAATTAGGAACCGGATGTGAAGACTAAAGATGTTATTTACCTTTTAATACCCATGTTACATTCGATTTCACATTAAATGCATGCATATATACATTATACATGTATGTACTATGTATGTATATGAATGCGAATTAGTATTTCATTTCTGATTCGAGGTCGTAATTTTTTGAAAAAGGATTATCAAAAAAAAAAAAAAAAAAAATGACAATAAATGGTTCCCTATTGTATACTTCCCTAAAACCCTTTTGCAAAAATATGCAGGTCTTTCTCATTTTTATTATTCAAGCTGAAGAGTGATAAACATCTGCTTTTCTGAATCGATTTCGTATCTCCTACAAAAAGAAAAAAAAAATGTACCTACGACTGATGGGTCGCATGAACGACCACTCTGTGGATTTTAGAATTATATAAGCCTACATAATTCATCTTATTTTAAAAGAAATAGATTATTTATGAAAAAGCCTTTATTTTATACACCACAATACATATATCTACCAAAAATGTAAGGAACTTACAGTGATGTTAACTAAAATACTGTTTTAATGAACATACCTTCAAAATTAGGAATAAATTGAATACAAATTTTTAAATTTATTTTGACAACTAATTTCTTTCTTCAGCAAATTATAATTTATAATAACAACATTTTTTATTATCTACTATTTATTTTTATTATTTATTCTTTATTTTTATTATTTATTCTTTATTTACCTAACGAGGCATAGGGTACCTATAAATAATTTTTTTGAGATAAAAAAAATAATTTTTTGAGAAAATTGGTACTTTAATTTTTTAGTTTTAGTCTATATTCTTTTTATCGAAATCGTATGGGCCGTTTTCGAAAAAATAAGATTTTACTTAAAGGTTTTCAAACAATTGTATTGAAGATACCTTTATTTTTGGGTTTTAGAATATTGTTTGCAAGTAGCCGTGGCGTGATGGTTAGTGCGATGGACTGTCATGCCAGAGGTCTAAGGTTCGATCCCAAGCCTCGCCATCTATTTATTTAAAAGAAAAACGGCTACTGCCTCTTGCGAGGAATTGACAAATCCTCCAAGAGTATCTCCTGTCACAGAAAAGTGCCGCTCGTTAGCCGTTCGGATTCGGCAATAAACTGTAGGTCCCCTCCATTCCTGCAGACACGCACACAGGAATGGTTGAGAGTTGTAAGTCACTAGGCCCTAGTTCTTCATGAGCTGTTGTGCCATCAAATTTAATTTATTTTAGAATATTGTTTAAGAATTTAAAATCTTCAAGATAATATTAAAAAACCGCTTGGTGCCAATTTTTTCAAAGTATTGAAAATTGATCTTGATCTATTTTGTTATACCTACATAACTTTTTAAACTTAAAAATTAAATTATTCTTTATAAAAAAATAAAATAAAATAAATTTGAACTTTAGGGCCTAGTGACTTACAAACTCTCAACCATTCCTGTGTGCGTGTCTGCAGGAATGAAGGGGATCTACAGTTTATTGCGGAATCCGAAAGGCTAAGGGAAGCGGTACTTTTCTGTGACAGGAGATACTCTTGGAAAATTTGTCACTTCCTCGCAAAAAGAGGCAGTAGCCCTGAAAAATACTTTTGTGTTGTTCAGGTGACAGTGGCTGGGTTCTATAATGGGAAGTTCTGTTGATAACCAAAAGGTAGCCTATGCTCCTGTGTTAAGTAACTGATTTTTTATACAGCCCAATTCTAAATGAAAATTCCCGGGGAAATATTTCCCCGGGAATAAATTATTTTTCTTTTACCATTTGATTTATATGTCAAATACTGAAACAAAAAGCTGTTTGCATCATCCAGAACTCTCATTCCCACTATCGAGGGTACAAAAATTCAACCGGGGAATTCGGAATCGGAGTATTTTACTTCCGAAAGAATGCGTCTTCTGGGGAGTTTTTTCCCGGCGAATATTTTGAATTATAATTGATAGAGAAATTTTCGGAGACATTTTTGAGCAAAATACGATTTTTCTAAAATGTTAAAAAAACTACATTCCTAGTCCAAAAAAATGAAAAAAACGTATAGGGGGAATTTCCAAAAACCATGTACCTATACCAAGCTTAACAAATTCGTTTAGGCTTGACACTCAAGCAGACAGACTGGATTGAATTGCGAGACCTGTATTTTTACGATAGGGAAGAATATCGTCGTAATCCGTAATTTCAATTTTGTTCAAAATCTCGAGTTCCGTTTTTTTTTTTTTTTTTATAAAACATGACTCCATAACTTGCTATAAAAACCTACAAACAGGGGAACCTAATTCGACCTAGTCTTTAACTTTAATTTCCTTTCAACTTCCCGCGGATATTGATTGTCGATTGGAAATGAAAATGTCATTTTTTCGATTTGCTTGGGAAAACAACGAAATTTAAAAAATATAGGGGACACAAAAATAGTATAAAGCAGCATATGTATGTCTAGCTATAGGGGATAATAATATAGGGGTGTCCGCGATTTATTGATGCGAAAAGCGTTTCAATTAATTGTTCGAGCTATAATATTAACGGTTTTGTATTAAAGTTTATTTGAAAGAAAAAGGGAGGGTATTAAGTGTTATTGTTGTAATATTTCTTCAGCATGAAATAGTTTTTTTGTGTGTTCTTTCCGAAATGAGGGTTCATAAGGGTTTCTTTTATCTTATGCCCCGTTTAGGTATATATGTACAGTTTTATTGTGTCCTATCAATGTTTAACTATCAAAATGAATGTGCGCATTTTGGTTTGACAGATAATGTGCAGATAAATACATACAGAGAGAGGGACATTTTTTGTCCATATATTTTTGTAACGGAAATTAACGGACACATTCTGAGAGAAATATACAAAACTATGCCGCATAGGTACCTAATACATATTCATTTAACTTATTTAATAAGCTATTTGGCGAAACTGGTTTTATTTAAATTCGAAACAGCGAATAGAGGTACCAGGTTGGTAAAGGTATAATACTTAAGAAAAAGAAGTAGGTAGGTACCTACCGATCGACTATTTGACATCACTTAACACAGCAGAGTTAATTTTGTTGAAGGCCTTTTTTTTAGAGTGGCGTCTGCGTTATGATAATCAGATAAATTGGTTGGTAGGTAAATCTTCTTAATCGAGTTCGTGGGAATAAACCAAATTCCTACACGTAGGCGTATACGAAACAAACAAAGCATACAAATTTAAGGCGGTTTAGTAGGTGTATAGGTAAACCATTTCGAAGAAGACGTTTAAAATACCAAAAATGGCTATACGCGATAGCGCAGTGTTGATTTGTAATCAGGGGTTCACGCTATACCCATGACCCATCCCAGACTCAACCCTCGTATTACCTCTTTGATTTTTGATTTTCTTAAAAAATGTTTCAGCTGATTTTAAACAAAAGCATTAGAAAATAGAGCTGAAGTTGTGTACATACATATGAAAAAAATAGGGTCAGAACTAGAAAGCGTCATATGTAGAAAGACTTGGCCCACCTATTATATATAGCAAAACCCGTACAACTGACCTGATATGTAGTACGTAGACCCAGGCGAGATAAAGCCAGGGTCGTTGCGACCTTGTCTGGACACTGGCCGATCGGAGAACATTCGTCGAAGCTGGGCATCCTTCACAATACTCACTGTCGTAGCTGTGGGGACCAGCAGAAAAGGGAAAATGTCTTTCATTTCCTCTGTAAATGTCCCGCCAGAATGAGAGCACAATCATTTGGAAAGGCCCTCTTCGACGATCTGATTGAACTCTCCGAACTGAAGATCAAAGATTTGATCTCTTTCCTCAACGGTACGAAATGGCTTTAAGGTAAACTTGCAGATCCCGCACCGTGTCTCCCGTCAGACTCCCTAGACCACTAGCAGGTGGTTAACGGATTCTGAAATCAACAATCTGCCCAGCCTGGCATTTTGACCCGCAAATCTCTCGTCAATAAAATCTAAAAAATTATAGAATTGTTGCTTCTTTATTTAGAGCTGATTTTCCCATCCAAGAGGAATTTTTTTTTAACGACCACCTTAATATGCATGTATACTTAACACTGATACATTGTTTATGTTTATGAACTTAAATAAAATAAACAATGTTTTGTGTGTCGGCAACCTATAATATAATAGGGACTCGTAGCTAAAATTATGTCTTTTAAAATCTATTTAAATTACCTACTTACCGTGTCGATTTAAATTAATCACCGGATGATGATGGTAGTTTAACGTGTCGCCATTTCGACCGACCGACGACGCGACCAACACGCTCCGTGCCGCAATAACATCAAAGATTCGTATTTTCTTAGAATTCAATTTATTGAGCATCTGCTGCATCAACTTGTCAGTCATTAACAAATAAATCTCTTGTGTGGTGGTTTGAAGAAAAAATAAATCATAAATTGTATTACATACAAACATACCTAGATACACGTCCTTACCTTATATCGCAAAATTCTTTGCTTTCATTTGTTTCAAAATTAATGTTTAGTATCAGAATCCTTGAGGTTTTAATGAACTAGATTTCTATGGATTTATTTTCTATACCGGCAAGCCACCTGGAAGATACCAATACCTCCAATAACAACAACACACTGATAATAATTGACTCATAAATAAAATATCGCCTCGGTGCGTTGATGAAATCTAATAGTTTCACAATGTGAGTAGGTATGCCACCTATCTATGTAGGGATATGTAGGTAATTGATGCTATCAGGTATCAGGATTGTTTTCTTTTAGAAAATAGGTTTCAAGATGAAAGTATATCGACCTATGTAGGGTAAGGTACCTTACCAAATTTCATTACTGTCACTTGATCCTTTTTAAAAATGATGGATTTGTTTTGTGAACCAGAAAGTAGGCAGCAGGTTCATTTTATCAGAGTTTTTGTTTTGTTATTTTCCTCAGATCCTTCTCATGTTACTTTGTAAAAAATTTGATTCTTTTGTCTTGCAAATGGTAACAGATATTTTTACCATCCTATTTGAAAACGAAAATCAGAAGCAAAATAGGTATATGTAGGTGTGTTGTGAACATTTCTTAAAATGCAAAAATTATTACTAAGGGGATTTTTAATTTTGGTAATTAAAATTCACAAATATTTATTAAACCATTCGCGTCAATTAATAGCAAAAAAAAAATAAGAAATAAAAACAAAAACAAAAATAAAACTTCAAACAAGTAATTTATTTATTGTTTATTTAATTTTCAACTTTCAAGATATCTTTTATCATATAAATTCCAATGTGCATACCTATTAATTATTTTTTATTATAATTTTGTGGTCTGGTTGTTTACTAAAAATTGCTATTTTTAAGGAACATTTAACTTAAAAAAAAAAGTTCTTTCTTTGGATTATGATGATAAAAATTTGCTTGCTATAGTTTTGCATAATTGTTTTATTATTTTGGGGATTATTTTGTTTTGACATTTGTTCAGCACGTGTTTGGTGCTGTGAAAGAATTGGAATAGATATAGTAGGTATTAGGTATGGACATTAATATAGCTTTAGTTAGTAGAAAAAGAAGTCAGATCGAAAGTAGTTAAATACAAATTTAATTCACGTTACTATTTTTTAATCGGCGAATGTTGCTACGCAAGTTGACCTAATATATAGATTCATCAGTTCTTAAAGTTTGCATGCTGTAAATAACACTCCGACTGAACAGGAGATAATTCATCTCAGAATGTTCATCTAGACATGAAATGTCTTGTGGAGTCGCGATATTTAGTCTTATGTCAGCGATCTATCTCTGATATTTTATCTTGATAATGGATCTCTGACATGGAATTTAACAGATGGTTGTTTTTTATTGCTTTTTGTTTAGAAATGTTATTTTTGTCTCATTATTTTGTGTCTTTTCATGGGAATGGTGATCGCTGTATTTGCGGGTGGATTTTTATGAATACCTTATTTCGTTTAATTTGCCTTATTTTCGTGGTTTTTTAATATTTTATTTGTTTTTGATGTTCGTGAAAATCTCACAGAAATTATTATATTATTACTATAGACAGAGAAATCTCCTAAAAATTGAACTTCAATCGCTTTCACCCTCCTTGAAAATTTTAGCCCCGGTCCAAATTTAGGGTACTTTTTGGAAAATGATTAAGACATAATAATAAAGCTCTCTACCATAATTCAGCTTTGTCGAAATTTTTTCGAATTGAAAGTCTAATTTTCCTTGAGTTCCACATTTATCCACAAAAAATCAACCATCAAACTCCCTTGCAGTCGAGGTACGAAATGAAATATCATGACATGATTTTCCCAGCGAAGATATATGAAAATGTCTTGATATGGATATCAGATATTTAGTTGTCGGGGTGTAACATAAATTTGATCCTGTTTAGATTGTGATTGTGAGTGTTCACTACGTAGTGACGACAGTTTGTAGGCGAAATCGGTGAGGTGGAAAGGGAGGCGATAGTCTGCAGAAAAACAAAGATTGTAGTGAGCAGTCACGTTTCATATCCGAAATGTTCCATTTTTTTTTTAATTTTTGGCTTGTTCAGGAAAATGCATCAGGAAAACTTGAAATATTATAAAAGCTAAAGTTGTTTAAGTTGCTATTCCTTTCGGAAAGAATTTTTTTCGTTCGGTTATGGCATTAGTTTCCGACAGCGTCGGCCTATAAAATTATAGTTCTACCTTTATTTTGAAACTGTCGTTGGTGGATTTTAGGTAAAATCTACACTTCTCTTTTTTGTACACATAAAATTTACCTGTCTTATGCCTTAAACCCATTAATAAATTAATAAAAAACTGTTTTTCTCTTGCAGTGCTTGCAGTCAGACTTATCATCAACATAATCATACATACAGAGAATAAAGGATCCAAGGATGTCAGCATGTCATTGCCGAACTGTTTGTTTGCCCAGCGAATTCAAGATTCAACTCTAATCTTTATTTTGCTGTTAACATACTAGTCTGCTCGCCAGTCAACACCTAATTCTGAAGCAGCTATTTTTACAGGTTATTTCGATAGTACCTATGTTAAAATGAAAAAATGTTAAACGATGGATCGATATGGATCAAGTAGAAAAAAAGTAATCCTTGCGCACTATCTTCACTACAGATAGTTTGGCTTTATATCTACATAGAAGAAATGTTCCGAATTTCAAGCTGAACTTTTTTCGTTTGCACCGTTTTCCTCTTCTATATAACAAGAATTAAAAACAACGGTTTTAAGGAAATTACAAAGTTTGAAGAAAATCGGTTCAATCCAACAAATTGAAAACTCAAGAGATCGAAAAATAGAACCGATTTGGTGATCAAGAATTAAAAAAAAAAAATCACTGAAATTACAGGAACACCCTGTTCAGTATTATTATCATTATCGTTATTACATTCCAAGGAACCCTAAGCCAAATGCACGTATACAGGGAAAATTAATAAAAAAAATTGATCAAGGAATATTGAGGAGGAGATTTCAGGTAAATAAACTCATCACTCTGTCTGTATTGGAAATGCAGTCTGTGGTCGCGTTCGGCTGGCAATCCAAAAGCTATTCGGATAGGTTTGTGTTGTTGTAATCCCATAAAAAAAAATCAGTAGTTGTTGTCAAAAACCAATCTCAAGCTAACCGATGTCCCCTTTAACACGAAGAAACTGATTTTTCAGCAACATTCAATTCATAGGCGAGAACGGCAGAAAGAAAGAGGGGTAAACAAATCTCCCCGGCCAACAAATTCAGGAGATTTTTTTGACGTTCCTCTTTACACTACGTTTGTGTGCGTTCAACCAAGGAAGTTTCAAAGGAAAATACAGCAAATCTCCCCCGATTTTGTTTCTTCGTGTGAAAGGTAGGTACAAGAGATTGTTAAGGAAATTAAAAGAAAACGTCAAACAAATATCCAGCAACTTGTTTCTTCGTGTGAAAGGGGTCTTAAACTATCCGATGTGCAATTTGAGGAACAGTTGATTACGTTTACAGTCGACTTTTGGTTTGCTGGTTTCGCGTCGTTTATAGTTGGTCTTTCGTTGTTTGTAAAGGAATAAAATATCATTAAAATGCCTTTAAATGCATTTCAGTGTAATTTGGAAAGAAATTAATCAAACATTCGAGTAAAAAATTTAACTTAAATTTTTCTTTTGTCAGCTGTTTTGACTTATCCGGCTTTTTCGTTTGAAATCATATCAGATACTAGACCTATCTATCTCAGATAGCACATCTGATTGCCAACCGAACGCGGCCTGCGTTTCACTTGAAGTGTCAGACATCAGCAGATGTCCAGACAACGGAACGCAAAGTTTTTATATGTTTCAAATTCTTCTTCATCTTAATATTCGCTCGCCACGCCATAAGTTAGACAAAATAACAAACAAAACAAAAAAAAACGATACATACAGCCGGATCCCTACCCTAATGACGATATTGATTTTTTTCCATAGATATGCATACGTATGTATTTGAAAGAAAGGACTTTTTCTCACTCAGTTAGTAATTCACTCGTTTCAATATTGAATCGTTATTTCGCTAGAGATACTAAAAGCGAAGTTGGACTGAATTATTAAATATCACTCAATAATTAATTAAAAAGCAGGACTACAAAAACGAAGCATGACAGAATCGAAGCAGACATTTAATGACATGAAGATAATGTTCGATGCCACTATCCATGAAATATATAGTGGGGGAAGAAAAAATACCAAAATCATTACCAAAGAGATGTACGAACAAACGGTTGCCAAAATCAAAGCATGCAGAAATAAAAAAGATACACCTGTTCGAGAGGTTGAAGTCATGAAACTGAACGGTGTTGACAAGCTTATTGCTTATAACACACAGGATAATCCCCAGTTTTACGTTCACATGGAAGAAATATTCCAGATCATCTACGATATACATGTGGCATATGACCATTGTGGCCGGAATCGCATGGAGAAAGAAATCAGCAGTAAATATAAGAATATCACAAGAGAGATGATAATTACTTTTCTACGTTTATGTCTCATCTGCAAACAGAGGAAACCGAGATTTTATGCTAATTGTATCTTTAAGACTCCAGAAACATTTAAGGGTCAACATACCACTTCGGAAACGAAATTCACAAGTTGTCAAGTGAATGTCATGGACATGGAGGACAATCAGGATGGACCTTTTAGGTATATCCTCATCTATGAGGATCATAAGACGAAGTTTGTTCAACTGCGTCCATTAAAGACCTGCAGCACCAAGGAGATTTCTGGAAGCCTCTTGAAGATATTCGCCACATTTGGAGCGCCTGCTATATTGCACAGCGAAAATGGTCGAGAATTAGCTTGCGATATTGTCAGAGAACTCGCCAACCAATGGAATCAAATAAAAATGGTCCACGGAAAATCTGACGCTAGTTCGCTGAATAGAGATGTCCTAGATTTAATTGATATGTGGAAGGAAAAGAATGGAATGGTAAATTGGGAGAAAGGTCTACATTATGTTCAACTTTTGAAGAACAAATGCTATCACAAGGCAATCGGTCGCACTCCATACGAAGCCATGTTCGGTTCAAAATGTAAAATTGGTCTCGATTGTAAAGATTTGCCAAGCAATAGTTTTTCCGAAATAGAGACCGAAGAGGATTTGAAGGTGATCGTAGAAGAAAATAGAGCCTTAAAAGTCAAACTTGAAACTAGCGACAATAACTGCGATGAAGAATCAGTAGATTACATTGAAAATTATTTGAAATCACTGAAGCGGGAAAATGAAAGTGAAGAAGAGGACGAGAACAGAAAACATACAATGCCACCTTCGAAAATTATCATACTAGATTAATGTTAAAATAATGTGTACATATTTATGTAAACTATCTTTTACATACATTATATACATGTATAGATTATTTTTATTTTGTTTATTAAACAAAATTGATTATAAAATTCTATCTTTCATATTTTACTGAAAGGTTGAAAAATATCTGCAGAAGTTCGTGTATCTGAAGGCTTTAAAGAATGTAATTATTTAATGAGGCTTGGAAATATGACAAAAAAAAACAACAGTTTCACAAAATGGTCATTTATATTTTCCAACCGATTTTCAAAATTTTTCATATCATCATTCCGTACGTTAACGCACAAGCTTTAATAAAGCTTTTAAATATTATTCAAAAATGCAGTCGTTCAGATTCTTTATTTGTAAAACTATGAAAAAGCCGTCCAAAAACGGCTCATAATTTCAACTATTCTTACATGAACTTAATAATTGAAATTTTCAATGAAAAAAGCTAAACTAGCATTACTTGTTTGCAATTAATGCCGAAAACATATGTGCATCTTTTTCCCAAGCAGCGAAATTAGAAATATGCGGCGAAGGCCGCATGCAGAGCCTGGAATATGTCAGCCCTCAGAAGAACCTGTGTAAATTTATTTTCGCTGCATTGGAAAAAGCTGCACATCCATTTTCGGCATTAAATTCCGATTATTTGAAAGATTATTGGAAAATTTGAAAAATTTCAGTTTCAACAACACAAACGCCGCTATAAGTCGGAAAATACTGCATAGATGTGGAAAATTGAGATATCTATGGAAAGCTGGACCTGCGGCCAATACTAAAAAGGAGGTAGGTAGTCATACTATTTTCCCGACTTATGGGCTTGGAAAGAAAAAAATGGTCCTGTTTTTGACAAAATTGGCATTTTCATTAGAATTTTCCAACCGATTTGGAAAATTTGTATCTCATATTAATATTGAATAATCAACGGTCATTTTGGCATATAAAACATTTGCGTTCCTTTACCACCACAAGCGTCATAAAAGCGGTTTAAAGATCTTCCAACTAGAATTTTAAGAAAATTCTAGTTATTAGTCGATAAATCTTGCTGGTTACAAAGGTATGAAAAGGATGCCCAAAAATGACTCATAACTTTAGGAATATTTACTTGACCTTTAAAAATAATATATTTAATTAAAAAAACCACATCAACATCACTTGTATGCAAATTTAAACTTTGAATTTTTTAAAGGTATAAGCTGGAAAATTTGAAAAAATTTCTCTTTGTTCTACACAAAACCCGCTATAAGTCGGAAAATACTGCATGGATGAGGAAAATTAAGGTGTCTGCGGAAAGCTTAATTCTTGCCAACCGAACGCGGCCTATGTTTCCCTTGAAGTTCCAGACATGAGCAGATGTCCAGACAACGGAACGCAAAATTTTTATTTGTTTCACATTCTTCTTTATCGTAATATTCGCTCGCCACGCCAGACAAAATAACAAACAAGGAAAAAAACGATAAATACACCCGGTTCCCTACTTTTATGACGATATTGATTTTTCCATGAATATAAATACGTGAACATAAATACTTGAGACTTTTTCTCACTCAATCAGTACTGAGTAATTCATTCGCTAGAGAAGTGGAGTTGGTCTTGTGGTATTGTTGAAAATCACTCATAATAATAAAATAAAAAGAAGGACAACAACCAAGAAACATGGAAGAAACGGAGCAGAAAATTAAGGACATGAAGAATATGTTCGATGCCAATATAAATGAAATATATAAAAGGGGAAAACACACTACCAAACTCATTACCAAAGAGACGTACGACCAAATGGTTGCCAAAATCAAAGCAAACAGAGACTATAAAGATGCACCTGAACCATATAAAGAATTACATTCCCCGTATGATGTCATAAACCTGAACGGTGTTGACAAGCTTATTGTTTATAACACACAGGATAATCCCCAGTTTTACGTTCACATGGAAGAAATGTTCCAGGTTATCTACGATACACATGTGGCACATCACCATTGTGGCCGGATACCCCTGGTGAAAGAAATCAACACTAAATATAAGAATATCACAAGACAGATGGTGAGGGATTTTCTTCGTTTATGTTTTATGTGCAACAAGAGGATACCGGGAGTTGTTACTAAGACTCCAGAAACGTTTAAAGATCAAAAGACCATTTCGGACAAGAAATTCACAAGTTGTCAAGTGAATGTCATGGACATGGAGGACAATCAGGATGGACCTTTTAGGTATATCCTCATCTATGAGGATCATCAGACGAAATTCGTTCAACTGCGTCCATTAAAAAATTGCAGCACCAAGGAGATTACTGAAAGCCTTTTGGAGATATTCACCACATTTGGAGCACCTGATATATTGCACAGCGAAAATGGTCGAGAATTAGCTCACGATATTGTCAAAGAACTCGCCAACCAATGGAATCAAATAAAAATGGTCCACGGAAAATCTGACGCTAGTTCGCTGAATAGAGATGTCCGGAATTTAATTGATACGTGGAAGGAAAAGAATGGAATGGTAAATTGGGCGGAAGGTCTACATTATGTTCAACTTTTGAAGAACAAATGCCATCACAAGGCAATCGATCGCACTCCATACGAGGCCATGTTCGGTTCAAAATGTAAAATTGGTCTCGATTGTGAAGATTTGCCAAGCAATAGTTTTTCCGAAATAGAGACCGAAGAGGATTTGAAGGTGATGGTAAATGAAAATAGAGCGTCAAAAGTCAAGCTTGAAACTAGCGATACTAACTGCGACGAAGAATCAGTAGATTATATGGAAAATTACTTGAAATCACTGAAGCAAGAAAATGAAAGTGAAGAAGAGGATGAGAACAGACCACATTCGAAAATTATTATAAAAGATTAATATTAAATTAACATGTACATAAATGTACATTTTTTTAATTACCTTTTAAACTTTCTGTATCTAAATAAATAACGTACATACTTTATACATAAATATGCACAGATTATTCTGTTTATTAAAAAGAATCGTTTATTAAATCCTGTCTTCATATTTTACTGAACGGTTGGAAAATATCTACAGATATCTATAAGTTCGTGTATTTGAAGGCTGAAGGAATGTACATAAGTATTAATACAAATTAAAATGTTAAGAGGCTTGAGAATTTCAAAAAAAAAACAAGTGTTTCACATCGATGCAGTATTTTAATTTCTATTTTCCGATTTTCAAATTTTTTTCATATCATCATTTCGTACGTTAACCAAAAGCTTCAATAAAGCTTTTTAATTTTTTTCCAAAAATGCAGCCATTCAGATTTGTTGTTTGCGAAACTATGGTAAACACGCCCAAAACCATTCAGATTTGTTGCTTGCAAAACTATGGAAAAGACGCCCAAAATCGGCTTATAATTTCTAACTTGAACTTGAAAAATAAGTTTTTAAATGTTTTTTTTGCAATTTTCAATTTCGATTATTTAAAAGATAAAAGTTGGAAAATTTGAAAAAATTCAGTTTCAACAACACAAAACCCGCTATAAGTCGGAAAATACTGCATCGATGTGGAAAATTGAGGTATCTATGGAAAGCTTAACCCGCATCCAATACTAAATATTAGTCGATAAATTTAGCTGGTTGCAAAAGTATGAAAAGGATGCAAAGGATGAAAAGGACTTATTACTTAAAGAATTCTTACTTGATGAGACAATAGGTACGAGACAGAAAAATTGAATTTTCATTTTGATTAAAGAAATTCGAATTGATAAAATAAAAAAAACATGTTGTAGTTAATTTTTTTCAGGAAATCTGTTAAAAAACATTTCACTTAATCTATACAACAGAACAGTATTTAATCTTCAATATTATAATTTATTTGCATGCACAGCAACAAGATTACAAAATAATATAAAGAAAACTCTTCTTTAATATTTTAATTAAAATAAAATCAAAATTGCATAACTAAACCATACTTGTTTCTTTTATTTTTGTTCGAAATTGCTCAGAAGTTGTGGATACAACACCATCTTCCGGGAAAAACTTACAACATCATCAATTTTCATGTTGATGAGAAGGGTCACTCACCCTCGTCAGTCAAAGTCATGATGTGATCATTAACCACATACACATACATTTTTATACAATAAAACTTTAAAACCTCTCTACATTTCTCTTCTATTCCTCCACTAACAAATTCTTCTATCCTTTTTCATTAAACGAAATTTTTCGTCACAACGAAGAAAGGAGGCAAAAGGAATTGAATTTTCATACAAAATTCACAACGATGTACTAGGCGCCCATGTTGTTGAGAAGGTGTGTATGCATAAATATTTTATCTGCTTCTCTTTTATTATCCTCTCAACCACTATTTGATCCTCTTTCAACATTACAACGAAGCAAGGAGGCAAAAGGAATTGGCATAAATATTTTCTCTGCTTCTGTTTTATGTTCCATCTTCCTCACAACCACTATTCGATCCTCTTTCAACATCACAACGAATGAAGGAGGCAAAAGGAATTGAATTTTCATACAAAATTCAAAACGATCTACTAGGCGCTCATGTTGTACAGAAGGTGTGCACACATTTACTCTTTTACCCAACAAAACAGGTTAGCTAGTATACAAGCCAAATATGTATGCTTTGTAAAAACAAAGATGCTAGGAGGCCGTTTGGAATAGGATAAGTAAGTATAGAAGAGATTTTTTTTTATTTTATTTTTTTTATCCTCTCTGTCAACCTCTCTGTCTGCCTTAAAATGTACGCGTAAAGAAAGCAAAATACATAAGATCTACTAGGCGCTCATGTTATTGAGGAGGAATATGTAGATTTTATTTTCTATTTCTTCTCCACTCAAAACAGGTTTTAGTACAGTGTTACAGCCAAATAGCAAAAGAAACTGTGCAAGAAGGAGTGAAAAGTAAGAACATCTAGCTCGAGCAAAAGAAGCCAACAATTACTAGCGCTCAATCTGCCTTGTTTTTATTCGTTAAAGTGGGACCGTGAAACAAATTTTCAAGCCAAAAATGAAATAGTTTTATTAAAAGATAATATTATGCATCAGTGCAAGAAGAAAATAGGTAGGTACGAGACAGAAAAATTAAATTTTCATTTTGATTAAAAAATGCGAATTGAATTAAAAAAAAAACATAATGTAGTTAATTTTTTTCACGAAACGTTTTAGGATCCTAGCTAATATAAAAATTCTGTTAAAACATTTCAATTAATCTACAAAAGAACAGTATTTAATCTTTAATATTGTCATTTATTTGCATGCACAGCAACAAAATAATAAAAGGAAAATGATTCTTTAATATTTAAATTTAAATAAAAACAAAATTGAAAAACTACAACATATGTACTTGTTTCTTTTATTTTTGTTCAAAATTGCTCAGAAGTTGGGGATACAACACCATCTTCCGGGAAAAACTTACAACATCAACAATTTTCATGTCGTTGAGAAGGGTCACTCACCCTCGTCAGTCAAAATCATGACGCGATCATTAACCACATACACATGCATTTTTATACAATAAAACTTAAAAACCTCTCTACATTTCTCTTCTATTCCTCTACTTAACAAACTATTCTATTCCTTTTCATTAAACGAAATTTTTCGTCACAATGAGGCAAAAAGAATTGAATTTTTCATACAAAATTCAAAACAATGTACTAGGCGCTCATATAGTTGAGAAGGTGTATGCATAAATATTTTCTGTGCTTCTCTTTTATCTTCCATCTTCCTCTCACCCACTATTCGATCCTCTTTTAACATCACACCGAAGCGAGGAGGCAAAAGGAATCGGCATAAATATTTTTTTTGCTTCTGTTTTATGTTCCATCTTCCTCACAACCACTATTCGATCCTCTTTCAATATCACAACGAAGCGAGGTGGCAAAAGGAATTGAATTTTCATACAAAATTCAAAACGATTTACTAGGCGCTCATGATGTAGAGAAGGCACACACATTTACCTTATTATTTTTTTCGACTTCCCCACTTCAGTGTGACGGTGCTAGGAGGAGGAGCCATGATCGATTCTGTTTGTATTGACATACATAAGTATGTGTGTATGTTAAACGATAATTCTTGTGCTTTCTTATTTCTTTTCTTTTATCATCATCATCTTATCCTCTGTCAACCTCTCTGTCTTTGCCTAAGTGGCGTAAGAAATGAGTTTCCATACAAAATTTAAAACGATCGACTAGGCGCTCATGTTTTTGAGAAGGATGTACATATATTTTATTTTCTATTTCTCCTGCACACAAAATAGGTTTTAGAACAGTGTTACAGCCAAATAGCAAAAGAAACAGTGCAAGAAGGAGGAGTTAAAATAAGCCAACAATTACTAGCGCTCAATCTGCTTTGTTTTCATTCGTCATAGTGGAACCGTGAAAAAAATTTCAAGTCAAGAATGAAATCATTTAAAATGGGCATAGTAAGGGAAAATAGGTATGAAGAAAAAAAATAAATTTGCATTTTAATTACGGCCATATTTTTGACTTTCTACAAAGCTAGTTTTATGGAAAAACTAGTTCTATAAAGGTTTCGAGTTTTAAGTTTATCAAAAACAATTATTGATTTGAATAAGATGTCAAAATATGTATGAATATTTTGATTTTAAAGTAGTAAAAAATTGTAAAAAACTTAAAACCCGAAACCCCTGTAGAACAAGTTTTTCCGTCAAACTAGCTTCGAAGAAAGCTAATAATATTACCGTTAGAGAAATGTGAATTGGTTGCCTTGTATGGAAAGGATGCCCAAAAATGACTCATAACTTTAGGAATTTTTACTTAACCTTAAAAAATGTGATTTCTAATGGAGAAAACCCACATTAGCAGTACTTGTATGCAAATTTAAACTTAGATTTTTTTCTGGAAAATTTGAAAAATTTCAGCTTGAACTACAGAAATGCCGCTATAAGTCGGAAAATACTGGATCGTTATGGAAAATTGAGGTGTCTATGGTAAGCTTGACTCGCGGCCATTACCAGGAAGAAGGAAAATTGGTAGGTAGTCATATGATATTTCCAGTTTATAGGCTTGAAAAGAAAAATAGGTCCGTTTTTTACAAAATGGCCATTTTCATTGGAGTTTTCCAACCGATTTGGAAAATTGCTACACCATTAAAATCTTGGCTAATCAACGGTCATTTTGGCATATCAAACATTTGCGTACGTTGACCACAAGCTTCACAAAAGCGGTTTAAAGATTTTCCAACTGAATTTTTAAGAAAATTCTAGTCTATTAGTCGATAAATTTTGTTGGTGGCAAAAGTATGGAAAGGATGCCCAAAAATTACTCATAGCTTTAGGAATTTTTACTTGACCTTCAAAAATTAGATTTCTAATGTAAAAACCCACATTAGCATCACTTGCATGAAAATTAAAACTTAGATTTTTTTTGAAAAATTTGAAAAATTTCAGTTTGAACTACATAAAAGCCGCTAAAAGTCGGAAAATACTGGACCGATATGGAAAATTGAGGTGTCAATGGAAAGCTTGACTTGCTGCGAATACTTTAAACAAAGAAAATTGGTAGGTTGCTGTACGATTTTTCCGGTTTATAGGCTTGAAAAGAAAAATAAGTCCATTTTTTACAAAATGGCCATTTTCATTGGAATTTTCCAACCGATTTGGAAAATAACTACACCATTATAATCTTGGCTAATCAACGGTCATTTTGACATATCAAACATTTGCGTACGTTGACCACAAGCTTTACAAAAGCGGTTTAAAGATTTTCCAACTGAAATTTTAAGAAAATTCTAGTATATTAGTCGATAAATTTTGTTGGTGGCAAAAGTATGGAAAGGATGCCCAAAAATTACTCATAGCTTTAGGAATTTTTACTTGACCTTCAAAAATTAGATTTCTAATGTAAAAACCCACATTAGCATCACTTGCATGAAAATTAAAACTTAGATTTTTTTTGAAAAATTTGAAAAATTTCAGTTTGAACTACATAAAAGCCGCTAAAAGTCGGAAAATACTGGACCGATATGGAAAATTGAGGTGTCAATGGAAAGCTTGACTTGCTGCGAATACTATAAACAAAGAAAATTGGTAGGCTGCCATACGATTTTTCCGGTTTATAGGCTTGAAAAGAAAAATAGGTCCATTTTTTACTAAATGGCCATTTTCATTGGAATTTTCCAACCGATTTGGAAAATTACTGCACAATTATAATCTTGGCTAATCAACGGTCATTTTGACATATCAAACATTTGCGTACGTTGACCACAAGCTTCACAAAAGCGGTTTAAAGATTTTCCAACTGAAATTTTAAGAAAATTCTAGTATATTAGTCGATAAATTTTGTTGGTGGCAAAAGTATGGAAAGGATGCCCAAAAATTACTCATAACTTTAGGAATTTTTACTTGACCTTCAAAAATGAGATTTCTAATGTAAAAACCCACATTAGCATCACTTGCATGCAAATTTAAACTTAGATTTTTTCTGGAAAATTTAAAAAATTTCAGTTTGAACTACACAAAAGCCGCTAAAAGTCGGAAAATA
This sequence comes from Epistrophella euchroma, assembly GCA_947049315.1. Taxonomy (NCBI): domain Eukaryota; kingdom Metazoa; phylum Arthropoda; class Insecta; order Diptera; family Syrphidae; genus Epistrophella; species Epistrophella euchroma. The sequence continues at coordinate 61,609,542 of OX346248.1, forward strand.
CTGGACCGATATGGAAAATTGGGGTGTCTATGGAAAGCTTGACTTGCTGCCAATACCATGAATAAAGAAAATTGGTAGGTTGCCATACGATTTTCCAGTTTATAGGCTTGAAAAGAAAAATAGGTCCGTTTTTTACAAAATGGCCATTTTCATTGGAATTTTCCAACCGATTCGGAAAATTACTGCACCATTATAATCTTGGCTAATCAACGGTCATTTTGGCATATCAAACATTTGCGTACGTTGACCACAAGCTTCACAAAAGCGGTTTAAAGATTTTCCAACTGAAATTTTAAGAAAATTCTAGTATATTAGTCGATAAATTTTGTTGGTTGCAGAACTATGAAAATGGTCTGAAAATAGTTCATAACTTTCGGAATTTATGTTTGGCCTTCAAAAATGAGGTATCGATTTTAATATGATACAAAATAGATAAAACTTGTACCCCTGGGCCTTGATGCACATTTTAAAAAAGATCACTTTCCAAGCATGTTGCGGGGGTGTTTTTGTTTACATTTTGGAACATTTTTGAAGATCTTAAAGTGTTCTGTAGTTCCAAGTCAAAAAGTGACTGCCTCTTACATAATTCTGAAATGTTCAATATTTTAAATAAAAAAAATCCAGTTTTTTAGTTTGTGAATGATTAATATATATTTTCGAATGATTTGTTGTTGTTTTTTTTTGTTTCCATTTTGAATGTTCTTCTTTTACAAAAGCTAAGAAAAACAAAACACATTTTAAATTATAATCATAAAAAAAAAAAACAAATAAAAGTGAACAAAATATAGAAATGCATTTTTTCAGAAAGAAGTTTCCTTAAGAATTTTTTTATTTGTGTTGGTTTGAATTAATGCTGAATGCCAGCAAGCAAATAGTGTGTGTGTGTTTTTGTGATTTTATGTAATAAAGTTAATCATAAAAGATAGAAATTAATGGTAAATTAATTAATACAAATTAAAATAATTAACACGATGCATCGCTATCGAATACACTTCCGTCTCTCGACCAGCATCATAACTTAAGATGATTATTGTGTTTCCAATGAGAGGATTCTGATGCTGACTTCGACGAAGATGACAACGGATGAAGAAAAAGTAAAAAAGATGTTTTGTGGTTGTTGTTGTTGTTTTTTTTTCTGTTTACATGGGTCTACCCATACCCCGGCCTGGCGGTTTGCCATCTCCAGACTTAGGACTCTTGATTGTCTCGTCGACGGAGAGTATCATGCAAGCGGCTTCGCAGGCAGCAGTTAGAGCGTTAATTTTAATTATGGATGGTTCCCAGACGCATGCCTCGAAATTATCAGCAATGTGTTCTTTCATGATGTCGACACCGTACCAGCAGCTGCCTGGAATTAGATAGAAATAGAAAAAACATATTAATATGGTTTTGAAGTGGAATTAATTATTATTTTAGATATGAAAAAAAAGATACAAAAATGGTTGCTATTTTTGAACAAAAAAAATCAAAAGAAATAAAATGTTACCATCTCTATAAACTGGGTTAGATTTTACATTATAAAAGAAGATTTTAAAGACTCAAACATCATTTGGTCAGAAACTTTTCCAATACGTCAAATTTTCAAAAGAATAAATCTTCCAAGTAAATTCTCCCAGCACAAAAAATATGATGTATTATTTGTTTACAAGCAATAAATCTTTTTTATTTTTGTCGTCAGAACTATTTGCCAATTGAAATAGTAAAGTCTTCACAACCAACAAAAATAAATATGAAGAAAAAAAAACCACAAAACTATTAGCGTCACTTAGAATTCCCGAAAACAAAGAGTTATTGGCCGCATGACTAAACTTTATGTCAACCAAACCAACTTGAAGGTTATGTACATTTGCAAAAAAAAAAAAAAAAAAATAAACAAAAAAGAATATTTGGTCTCGAGCCAATATGAATAAATTCATACACCAAGTACACTCCTATAGTAGAAGAAAATAAACATGGGGGCAAACAATTCAACAAGACCCTCGGCCTCAAATGACATATTCAATTTTATCAACAAATTTCTAAGAATTCTTGACGCCAACTAACATTTAAGTTTTAAGAGAAGTCTTTTTCTAAAGAAAACAAATATAAACAAAAAATGTTAAACTTTTAAGAGTTACCACGGAGGGGAATAGGGTACATTGGTACCGAAAAGAACAAAACTTAGTTTTGATATAAGTATTTGGGAAACATTTTGATTGATGAAAAACCTTTTGTCAGAAGGATTTCAGTAAACAAGTCTGTCAGAAGATTTTCAAATAAAGCATAAGCAGATCTAAACAGTAAAACGGTTGGTTTTTTGACATTTTGAAAATACTAAATTTTTCAAATAAAGCTACTTTAAAAAATAAAGTGGCATTTTAACGTCAAAAGAAGGAACATTTTACGTTCTGAAATCAGAGGCTTGAAATGAGGCTTAGGTGCTAAAATGTCTGGACAGTTTCTTTTTATAAAATTTGGTGTTTTTTTAACTAAAAACAAAAATACATACAAAACTAGTCTACCTCTCAATTTTTTAAAACTCAATATTTAAAAACTGAATTATCTTGGTACAGGTTGCCTTAATGAGAAAAAGTAAATATGATATTTTTTGTAGGAAATTTTCTAAGCTACAAATAGGGCTTTTACATTTTTTCGAAATAGTAACAGTTAGTCAAATATTCACGAAAAACTGATTTTAGGGGGCTTTGACCCCCCGTAAAATTGAAAACGGTGCCCGTATAGACGGAGAATTTTTACAGTTTCTTAAAAATAATCAAAATACATCTAGACTCCGAATTTCAGCTTTCTTCCAATATTTTGTTCTTATTCGGATATAAACATGTCAAAAAAGTATTTCGGTAACCATTTGAAGCTAATTGCGAAAAATAAGAAATGTAAACCACCTCCTTGAAGTTGTTGTGCCCAAAATTGAATAAATTGTTAATTAAGTTTTTTAAATGACAAATAAGCTTGTGAAATAGGTTTCTGTGTATATAGGTAGATATCTCATAACGACAATCACGTTCCACATCTTCTTACTTCAAAAAATGTTTGCCTTTTACGTATGTTTCTAGAAAAGATGTTAGTTCCAATTCTTTTTTTCTATAGGCCATCGGAGAGCATCCAGTTTCTTAAGCGAAATAATTAAATTTATGGAAAAAAACTACGACGGCGATCACGATTCGTTGTCTTGTCTAACACCATTTGTATTGAAAATTAAAAAAAAAATAAAATAAATAATAAATACTTCTTCTTCTGTACAACACGAAGCTCTAGATTTCATATAAAGTATCTAAAACAAGACCTATCCATCTATCTGCTTCACCCCCCCCCCCCCCCCCCCGTCACTCTGTCTGTTTGTTGCAGCTAAATCATTTGCTGTGAATATTTGTTGGAATTTTCTTACCTAAAGTCATGTGATGTGATTGTGATGTGTTGGAACAACAACTTGGTGTTCGAAACAACACCAACGAGTATATAACAACAACCATTATCGTTGGAATAGAATTGCGCAAAACTTGGTTACTCGAGTACAATGAACTTTTATACATAAATGCAACTCTCAAGTAAAATGTTTAACGTTTTGTTGTTGCCGCAGCGGCGCGGCGCGTTTCACTGGAAGAGAGCGGTTTTCTGGTAAACTGCTATCTTCTCGTGGTGTCTATCTGAGAGTAGGTATTTTTTTCTGCTTTTGGTTCTGGTGCTGCTCTGCTGCCATGGCAAAAACAAACCCAATAGCATCGCCAAGTGGGACAATGATGACAACGGTTGGCGTGGCGGCTGTTTTACGAGAAAACAATAACGAGTAGTGTGACCAGGGTGTTTTATTTTTTGTGTTCAAAGAAATTTTGCTGTCATAATAGAAATGTCGGCAAGAAATTCTAGTATCTATAGCGCAATCCCTGGCCATGAAGGTGAATTTAATACGTATGGCGTTAAAGATTATTTAAATTTAATTAATGCTTATCCAACGAGTGATGAACGTTGCCCTGAAAGAAGTTGACATTACTAAATTATACTACCATCTGTCAAATGAAGTCATTAAATTAATTTTAGACTCATTCTCTGCGTTCGGTAATTAATCGAAAGGATGTCAACCTACCCAATCAATTTCAGATACATTGAGTTATCTATCCGGTTAGCTTTGGATAGTTACCCGAACGCAAGAATTCATAAGATAATTTTGTTTTTAAAGACATTTTTGTATGAAACGTTTTCTACACAATGAAAAACTAGTTTTTTGATTATTGGTGAAAAAAACTTGTGACGAATTTAATTTGCTCATATTGTGCAGACACTGTAATAGATTTCATTTTGTGGTCACATAGGTCACGATCTGCCTCTACTGCTGCATCCCTCGGAAGTAGATTAAAACACTTTCCGAGCTGAAGCATTGGTTTCTATCCGCTCTACATGACCCAGCTACCTTAGTCGTTGGAATTTAACATTGTTCGTTAGGATAATGTCACTATACCGCGTTGGTGTGTCTTTTCCTCGATCTTCAATACTCACAGTTCACAGTCTATATGGACTGGACCAAAAATCACCCTCTCAAAATAGCCTTAAGTACTCTCATCCCTCTTTAACAAGGTCCATGCCTCTCCAGTCCCCACAATAAAGTAGTCAGGATGATTAGTTCCTTGTAGATCGAGAGAGGACTTTGCTATCCAACTAAATAAAATGAATGAATAATTTGAGGTTTTAATAGCACTGCGACCTTAAGATCTATTGTGCCCCTATTAAGATAAGATTGCTTATTTACAGCTCTTCCTCTTAATTTGTTCCTTTGAAGAATTTAAGTAGCTATCTGTGTCTTTGATAAATGTCTCAGATACCTGTAACAACTTCTTAAAATGTAATCCAGTCTCTCTTCCATTCTATGACCACATGTAGTGGAGACAAGCGAAGGATAACCTCAATACCTGCTGTTTTCATTGCTAAAGTAGCCTATGCGTACATCCTCATGTTGCAAGCTCTCGCTCTACTAATTCTCATTACAAACAATTAGGTATTTTCGGAGATTAGGGGTCTACATCTTAAGCTTTTTCTTCATTTATCATATTACACTCATATTTCTCATATTTCCATTGAACATTTTTCGCACACTTTTTATTGATTCTGTAAGCCAGCTAAAGACCGATAACGCGATACCATAAAATATTCCTAGACAAGAATTTTGTGTAAGGAAAATTTTATCGTATGAACAGTGTATCGGTATCAGCCCTACCTATAGTTTGAATCTGAGCTTATAGTTGTCCCGAGTTTTTTTTTATTGCTTCGGATTTTTTTAAACAGCTGGTCACCCTTCAATTTTTCAGTACACACGAGAGGTGGAAATGAAAAGGAGGTGGCGTTCGAAACAGAACTACAGAACAAACAGCATCAGAGAACCGTACCATAGTTGGATATTCTGTTCAATAGTTTTCTTCTTTTTTTTTTTTTTTACTCAAAGTTTTCAAGCGTTTTTTTTTTATCTGGGCCGAAGTAAATGTTGATGTTGATCCGTACCTACTGCAAAAGACTAGTTGTTGGTGATACTGGTTCTGTTGTTCTGTGGGATACTTTTTTGCTTCTATTTTTTTTTTTTTTTTTCGTTTTGTCTGGCTGAATTCCAAATGAAGGGACACGACGAAGAAATACTGGCGACAACGGCGCATTTGAATTAATTGAGGGAAAATGTTTACGGCAATTACTCTAGCTCTACAGAATCAGTTATACGTGTATATTTGTTTTATATAGCGGATACCAAATGATGGCTGATGGTACTTATACAGCATCACTAACTCCCACGTCGCGTTGCGTCGCGTCGGTCGGTCGCTTCGACTACTACAGACTGACATTTTCTCTCTAATTGCAAATTACTCGTAAGCCTACACACTATAATTGTAACAGTATATACCTATGCATCGTATACCCCTACACTCCCTTGTACAGTAGGTATCTAGAGTTCGGTAAAGTTTTTGATATTTGACAAGAGAAATTGGGAACCAAATTAGGGAGAATCAATTAGTTTCGTTTCAATTAAAACCCAACACACAAGTTGAGAGTGATGTTTCTCTGAAGTTTTCGAAATTAGGTAGGTACTTACTATAGTTACAAGAGTAAGAGTGGGCGGCTTAATAATCCAGAGGGAATAATAATTAGCAAAAAGATGCTAATTGGTTAGATTTACATTTCAAAACCTTTCGTGTCCATTTTGGTTTACTTTTTCATTTTCCACACCACAGGCCTGGGACATAGAATTTTCAAATTTAAAATGGATTTTATCATCCATATGGAACACCAGTCTTTGATGGAATGATGGGAATGAAATTTTATTTTTCAATTGATAAAAATGTCAAATTATCAAACTCCATGGATGGAACGAGAGTGATTTACTGAAATAAATTTTTCTTTTTATTCACAGTAAGACAGTATGAATTATTTAAAAGGCACCTCCGTATACCCATGTTACATGTCAATTAAATTTCTGACATATTCTACTTAACATGGCTGACACTTTTACTCTCTAAAATCTGCTAAGTGACAAGCAGGCACAACAATTACTAGCACATTACATTCAAAAACAAAAAATAACCCCTCTCTAAGTGCGATATAAATGTAATAAGTTCGACTGGATTTTGTGACACTGACAGCTAACAGAAACGTCATATTTTGATCATTGATGATTATGATGATGGCAGCGGGCAGGCGTTTGGGAATTCGCGTGCTTTCTTTTTTATTTATCAAATTTATTGTGAGAGCTATTTTTGTCGAATAAAATTCGACAGTAAAAAAAAAATAAGAATTTATATCTAATTTAATCTTTAAGGAAAAGAAACTCGTTGTCGTTTAAATTTTATTTTGGCAGGTATACATAGATAATACATAGCGGACTATAGCAATGGGCTGACAGAATGTTGCGTGTTTATTACTGAAGGTGTGTTTAGGTATTTTTATAGAAGACGAAAGAAAATTCTCACAAAAAAATAAGTCTAAATGACACGGAATCACGGATTGGTGCGATGAGAATTGACAGTGATAAGTTTAGCAGAAACGCGAAGACAAATACATATTTATCTATGCATTGCACGTAAATGTCAAAGTGATGATGCGGTTTTCTTGTTTTTTTTTTTGTTTTTGCTTTTTTTTTTAGAAAGGTGCAAACAAAAGGACTTTTTATTTATTTTCAAAAGAATGTCACACATATTAAAGTCTCAGACGAGTGTAATTATTTTTTTAATTAGTTTTTTTTTTTTTTTTTTTTAATTTAACTGCACAAACACCTTAGCGCCGAGACACTCAAATGAATATTGTGAATAGGTAGACATACCTATTTATTTTAATTGTTTTTTTTTTTTTTTTCAGTACCACTCAAGTACTTTTGTGGTTATTATTTTTGGACTTGAAAATATTGTTTGTTTTCGTTTTTTGTTAAATGGATGGGTTAAGTGTTTTGGTCTTGAGCCAGTTGTTTTTTTGATGATTTATTTTGTAATATTTTTCAATGTGAGATTTTAAGGAAATTAATTTTAAGAAAATTCAAGACCTTTTAAAACCTCAAGCTGATATTAAACGAAATACTTCAACATTTTTCCTGAAATATTGTCTTTTGGTACTTAAAGGGCTTTCAACTCCGACTTAGGCATACACGAAAATCTTGTTCTGTCAGAAATGCAGGTTTCGACATTAATAAGGTCTAAACTGTTGTTTTGGCTTCGGTCACATCATTTTTTTTGGTGATTTCTGATTGTTTGTCTTTAATCTAAAGCAGTAAAAAAAAATAATAGCAAAAGAAAACGCCTGTTTGGCATCATTAAGCTGCGTCCAAAAAGGAGCTTAACGCCTTTCTAAAAAAAAACAACAAAATATTCAAACTAAAAGTTTTAAAATAGATATTCCAAAATGCAGTTTTTAGAACAAACAAAAATTAGTTTAACGGCTAAAAAAATTGTTGCATATTCATAGATGTTGTTTAAGCTGTTGCTTAGCAAAACTAGACTTGAGCTTATGAAAACTTCGTCAGATAAACTCTAGTTTAGCCTAGCAACAGCTTAAATAATGTTTATGAATATGTCCCATTGTCAATGTAGTAGAGGATTCCTTTGAAAACAAATCTTTCCAGTAGGGATATAATTTTGTATATATGATTGCCTTATGTACATAAATACCACTTTCATTTTTTAACAAGAAAGTTTTTGTATAGATGAATTTTTGGAATAAAAGAATGAACATTAACGGCTATATTCTTGACTTTCTTCGAAGCTAGTTTTACCGAAAAACTAGATCTATAGCGGTTTCGAGTTTTAAGTTTTTATTACTTTGACATTTAAATCAAAATATTCATACACAGTTTGACATCTAAGTCAAATCAATCATTTTTTTTGAGAAGAAAGTCAATAATAGGTGCGTTTTATTGGCAATTTTATAGCTAGCACAGTAAAATGTTCCTTGGTGAACAATAACAAAACCAGAGGTGCCGATAAATAAGCCAGTAAATTAGTGAATATAAAAGTGGATAAAGATTGAGGACTCGAACCTTGATTATCGGTAACGTAGTTTATTTTTCACTCACAAAAGGATATGAACACAGCTAAATAAATAAGGTTGACATAATAGTGGATATAGCGTTTTATTCAACTTGTATTGCTGCGCTAGCTTTGAATTACCAATAAAACGCACCTAATATAGCCGTAAGTGTGAAAACAGGCACAAGTCTAGAATAAAGCAAGTATTCGATAGTCAGCTGTTATTATTGTTTTATTATTTTGTATGAGCCTTTTAATGACACTGCCCTAAAAAATAAATGAAATTTAATCATTTCCAAGAATCTTCAAAAAACAAAAAAGAAGAAAAAAACACAATCAAAATCCAGACACGCCGCCGATACACGATACAGATTGAACCAGCAGGTATCAGATTTTTTGTACATATGTGTATCCTTCCGAACTATAAATTCTCAATTAAGGATCGGATAGACAGTTTGAGTGTGGATACATTTACACTACACTACGTCTTTCACCTACACGCTCTGCTGATGTGCGCATTGTAAAAGGATCAATATTATTCCCTCGATGTACATAGGTAAACCTGCCTACTACTCGTAATAAACACAACCATCAAAGCAAGGCGAGCAAGCTGGCCCCTCTGTTAATAAATTTTCAATTATTTCTACAAGAGATGAGGGCGATTCCATATGTAATGGTAAAGCAATAGTTTAAAAGATGTATGTTCTCAAAGTAACAAAACAACATCCACCAATCATCAATATAACTTACATACACTCCATGTCAATGGATTGAAATTGAAAGAAATTATTTTTTTTTGTTTGACACTTTTAAGCGGTAGACTCATTGTGGAAAATATTGTAAGTTATCTTCAGACAAATTGAATGGAAGCTTCATTTTTACTTCAACTATGTTTTAAGCTGTACCTTATCCATTTCATGTTTTTTTTTTGAAGACAAAGTCAAAATTCTTCTTAAAACGATTTTTTCTTTAATTGAATCTTTTTTCGGCTTTTTGTTGAATTTTTTCATTTTTTAAAATAAAAACTCTTATTGGTTTCGCGTTAAAAAAAAAAAACAGGTTTTAATAAAATCTAACATAAGTATGATGGAAAAGTTTAAAAAAGTGGTAGTGGATATCGTCCTATAACGTACTTTTGGTTTTTGTGTCCACCAACATGTTGTAGATTGAATATGGATTTACTTTCAATTTTCTTGAAATCATAATTATTGCTTTTCTCTTATCAATTGACACGGAGTGTAGGTATGTATCCAAGCCAACAAGAATAGCGCAAATATAAAACGCGTATACAAAGCAAGTTAGTAGGTACATAAATGTATCTAAAATGGATCCTTTGAAGTATAAACTATATTCAGAGCGATAAGTGAATCTAAAGGGATTTATGCGTTCTTCCTTTTGATTTAGGGCGATGTTTAGTTCGTTCCATATGATAGAATACCCACACAAAATATGTGAAAGCTGAGCTGATGGTGTGATGCTCGATGATAATGGCGATCTCAATAATCGTGTTTGGTTTTCTTGGAAATTCTTCTATTGAAAATACTCAATGTAAAGTGGGAATCTACTTGTAATGTAAAATTTGACAGATGTTTTTCCACACATGCGTAAATTATTGTTGCAGTGCACAGTGGTAGAGTGAATCCCCAAAGTTGACAAAATTCTTATTTCAAAGATCAAGAAAGAACAAAATTCATAAAACTATAAATGAGAAAAAGTTAACAGAACGCCCATATGTGGGCTATGGTAATGGGGACATATAGAAATCGATTTATGCCAACGCAACGGGAAACAACTGCAGCTAGGGACCTGAATTTCTTGTTGAGGGAAGGAAGTGGTTGTTATTTTAGGCCTATAGGAGCCTAGATGGCAGTTGGTAACGAAATAATTGTAAGATAAGTGCAATTCAGGTTTTTGCCAAAAAACAAATAGCATTGCGGAAATAGGGTTTTTAATGTTTTTTGAGAAATATGACTTAGTTTCTTTCGAGTTATTCGCGTTTTTATGATATATATGGTTCGAATTGGTGCTTCTGAGTAGTTCAAAACATAAAACTAATATTTTTAGTACTTTCGACTTTTTTTTTAGAAATGTAGCTACAAGAGCAAGTTCTTGCGATCCAGTTAAATATACAACATTTCAAAAATTGAGTTGAAATAATATATGTAACTTATTGACAAAATTTTACATCCAGTAAATACAATATATTTTTTTCAATAAAAAGTCATGCAAACAAATTTCAAACCTTTTCCCATCTTTCACATATTTTCCTTCTTATAGCTTATAATTGCTATAAAATTTAAAATGTGCTATCAAAATTGTGGAGTGAGTATAGACTAGACTAGACTTAATCGGTTGAATTTTTTTTTCTTCAATTTTCAGCTTTGAAGTCATCATAATCCACTGTGTATACTGTCGTCTCCCAGGTCCTGTAATGTTTTTTCAAGCGTTATTCCTTTTTCGTTTTTTCGTTGCATTATTTTTTCTTTTAAACAAGTTGTTTTTTCTTAAGTTTTTTGTTGTTTTGCTGATGGAAACCACATACCCACATAACAACAAGTGTAATTGAAGCCCCTCTATTTTAGTTTTTTTTTTTTTTTTTGAAAACCTCTTTTCCCTTTTTCGACAGACAGAAAGACATTATTCGATACTGTTCTGTCTGGGCGAAAATTCTTTGATAGAATTCACTCAACCGATATGAAAACACGGTTGAAGCAAAACCGAAACCATATCCCCGTTTGGGAGTTTTAATCTTGTGGTTTGAACAATCCTGTTAACAAGAAGATGAGTGGTTAAAGTTTACTTTTCTCCGACGAAAAAAAAAAAAGAACCTATGTAGGTTTGGGTTTTAATTAAGTTTCGGTCTCTTTAAAAACTTGTATAAATTCATGTCAAAGAAAACCATCTCCCAGAAGACCATGTTAACAAAAAAACAAAACAAAACACAACACCTACGAAAAACAATGAATTCGTGTTGTCAGGCTTTTATAATAAAACATCCCTGACAACCGACGACGACAACATTTTTTTAGTCTCTTCGACGCACACAGGAATCAAATTAAGGGACACAAAAAAAAAATATAATATAAAATATTCTTTTGATAAAATTTTCTTGGAAATCAATTGTTTATATTAGAATTTTCGGCTTCGGCAAGTATATACGAAAAACGAAAACTCAGGCCATGACATAAAGTCTTATCATCATCTCGCCCACATAAAACGTGTCAGTCACGTCGAAATTTATTAACAACATCTAAACCAGCAGCAACACAGCAGTTGGGTCTTCTTTTCAAAGCCGAAACAAGCTCAAGGGTTTTGGAAATGGCTTTAGGTTTTTATGGAGGAGAATTTTTTATCAGTATAGGCTAGGCAGCATGTAGTATAGCATCGGGAATTATTTAAATTTATACCATTTATGTGTTTAATGGAATATTAAATAAGTTAAGATACTGATTTTCTTTATTGATAACCTTCGGCGGCCAGCTCGGTCTAAGAACTAAAAATGTGGGCTGAAATTTATGTCCAGTTGGGGTAGAATAAAAAATCTGAGAAAAATTTAGATTTTTTTCTTCATTTGAAACAGTTTTTTTGACCATCCAAACATGGAAAACAAAAAAAGTCCATATAACGACTACCCTAATATATCTATAGGGTGTCCCCTAAATCTAACCCCCCTGAGGCGCGGAGGGACAACTTCGTTAAAATTGACTTAAAATGGAAACGAAATTATTAAAAAGTAGCGAAAGTACATACAATAATGTACTGTAGCTTTTTTGAAAGGAAACATTTCATTCTTTTATTTGCTTAAAATCAAGCTCTTCAAAATAGTTTTTTAGAAATTATATTTTAAATTCAAAATTTTTTGAAAAAAAATGTGATTTTTTTTTCTCAAGTTAATTTTTTTCAGAATTTTACGTATTTTAACTGCCAATGTTTTTTTTTAAATATTAAATGCTCATATCAAAAAAATTGCTATGCAAAAAAATTACCATTCATACTTTAAACCCTTTTTTTCGTCACTTTTTTGCAAGAAGTTTCTTCAGTTTTTTTTAATTCCTCATAAACTAGAAAAACCTGGCAAAATTTTAAAAACAAAATCAACTTAATCACAGTTTTTATCAAAAATTTGGACTGAAATTTAATTTTTCAAAAACTCATGCACGAATTAAGGGACACCCTGTATATATCGCAATTGAAAATAATTGTAAACTTACAAGCGTGCCTAAGTAGATCTCTATAATTTTTATAATTTTCTCCCAAAGACAGGTCTTACTAATTTCACCTTAACGAGTAAAAAAAACCGTTTACGCTTTCCCTACAACATCTTCGCCAATCCATACCTTTACTTATTAATTATTTCCGAATATGCATAATATGTAAATTATTGCACAAAGTTTTCTCCATTTAATATTTTTTTTTTTTTTCATTTACCCCAGAAACCGAGACCAATGATACTCGTTTAGTTTTTAGCCTGAATGAACCACTGAAGAAGATGATAACAGGGAAAACCTTTTGCCACAAATCAGGCAAAAACAAAAGCTTTCTTTCAATTGCAACAGAAGCACAAAGTAACACATGTTTTGTCACAATTTTTTTTTCCAATTGAAACGAACTATTTTTCTTTTGTTGTTGCAAAAAAATTGCTTCGTACCGTGAAAGGCGAATCCAAATCAAGACTTGTACATCAAATACACCATGATTTCATTTATAACCGATGGCGATAGGCAGATGACAGCGAATCTTATAGTTTGAGTGGAGATGTTGCATTACGTCAGAGCATTTTTTTAATTGAGAATAATTTTAAGTGTAGGTACTTGTATTTGTTCATTTTTTTAACTTTAACTGAAGAACTATTACATTTAAGATTTTTTTAAATAAAAAATGTCATGAAAGAAAAAAACATTACACAATAATAATGGGAAAGTCTATTCGTCATCCTCATTAGACCAGTTTATACCAATCATAAAAAATGCGGAAAACTAGTTTTGTGTGTATCCCAAAATATATTTTCCGCATTTCGAAAAAATTCAACGTATTTTTTGTATAAATTCACTGATTGGTAAACTGGTCTAAAACAGATAACAATTTGAAATGTGAAAATAAACAATTAAAAGGTATTTAATTCCGAGTGGGTGTAGTTAAGATAATCAATATTTTATACTAATCAGGCATTTGTGCGATTTAACTGATATAATAAAAAAAAAAAAAAAACTGAAGAATACTTTTTTATTTCCAATAATTATTTTTTCGATTTTAGGCAAGTGCACATAAGAAATATTTAATTATTATTATTTTTTAAGCACAAAAGTTTGTTATTAGAGTACCCATAACTGAAAAAAAAAAAAACTAAAACATTATGTCTCAAACTATTATTAAAATTTCTACTGGTTTTTCATGTTCTCTAACATCAACTATCTTATAACAACTTCACCAAAGTACATAGTATAATTTATTTAGAGCAAATCGTTGACATTGAGTGACAAGCACGCATTCAATCAGTTCATAATGCTAATCCAGGTTGTATGTTATTAAAAACAATTAGAAGTTACCAACAACGCAAAGTCAATTTTTTTTATTTACTCTTTACTTTTTATTTTTGAAGAGTTGGTAATTGTTTAAAGTTTTCAAAGTGCAAGTACCTCGTATATATTATGTATGTAGGTAGCAGATCAGGTACATAATCAGTGCTTACACCAACTACATTTTTATACGGTACCAGTCAGTGTGTAGATATTAATTTTAGATGCGCACTTTTCTAATTGGATTCGATGTAGAAAATTGTATGGAAATTAGTTGATGAAAATGCAATAAAAATGTTGCTTTTAATAATAGGTATAAAAAAAATAGAAAAACCTTATAAAATTATAGGATTTCATGATTGCCTGCATTGAATGAGCGATCAATATAGACTAAGGGATAAGAGTCAGTAATTTTAACAATTTTCTGTATGATGTTTAACATTTTATAGGAAAATCATTAAAAAGTAAATAAAGTTGTTTTAAAAAACAGAAATATTGGTGATGGATGATAATATTTATCTAATCAGGCCAATCAATATATCCGTTCGGAAGAAATTCCGAAATGAAAGTCAAATCCAATCGGAAGTCAGCTTGTGTTTTGAGAACTGAAAGAACTTTGTCTTTGTATGTGTGTAAAAAGATAACAATCAAAGAATAAGTTTTGACAAAACTTTTTTAATTTATATTTTCAGTGAAGGATATAGGGACATATACCTATACGAAGGTTTTTTTTTTTTAATAACACAAATTCTATATACTACTGAAATAAATCAGCCAAGTAGAAGACTTAGCACTATTTAATTGGACTTCTTGAATTATTGATTCCAAATAGCTTTTAACGGCCTTTAGTACATGAAAATTGGCGTTTCGTCCCGGCGATCTCACTTGGACTCATCAGTTGACTAGTGAGTGCCTTGTCAATACGCAATTTCCATTAAGTTCAGTTTATCTTACATAGATTTCATGATGAATACCTAGTGTGAACTATATCTAACCAGATTAGAATTCCTAATCATTAAAGCTAGAAGTTTTTTGTGCCCGTGGCCTGGCAATGTTTATATATACGAAGGTTTTTTTTAATAATACAAATCCCACCAAAAACATTTCATGTAAAAAAAGGTCGCCAAGACTCACATGCACATAACGCTTTCGCTGTGAAAAAGTTATAAGATCTAATGAAGAGCCAAGCCCATAACTCTACTTTACAAGACCTAACTCTACCGACCCTACATCGTGGTCAAAAAGTATGGCTTGGCCGTTTCGCAGCCGAAACACAGACATTTCCATAGATTTTTGGTAAAATTAAGTCTGTCATGTTGAATCAATAATTCAACAAGTCCAATTAAATAGTGCTAAGTCTTCTACTTCGCTGAAGATACTGTTATAGAAAAGCGCTTCTTATTTCAGAAATTCGGATTCGATAGAAAATTGTAGGTCCCTTCTATTCCTGACGGATAACACCACACATACAGAAATTATTCAGTGTTAATTCCTTATAGGTACATAAGACCTGGTTCTCAACAAGCATTCGTGCTATTTACATATTTTTATATTTTTTTGTTCCTTGTTCCAGTTTGTAAATGATATGAAATTTTAAAAAAATGAGATACAATTGATTTGATCTCAGCTTTTCATCTTTTACCAAACGAAAGTTAAAATACATTAATGATTTGATTACCTACAGAAAAAAAAAATAAATTCAAATTTATAGAGAATTTAATTTTCGATTTTTATTATTGCCTGCTAAATTTTTGTCAAAATCTAAATAAAATTAAATTGAAAATGGCTTCAGACTACTTAAATCGATAGGATAAACTGCTCAAATCCTAATATGAATTTCAAAGGATAAAATTTAATATTCCTTCTTCTATTCCTACATTCAAGAAAAAAATTATTCATTAAATTTTAAAATATTCAAGCTCATTTTTTATATAAAAAAAAAAGAGAACTCCCAAACACGCACTATATCCCACTGACCAAATTCTGTATTCGTCCTTCCCATACGCAAAGAAAAACGAAGCTTTTTCCTACCATCGACACAATTATTTATTTTTCATTCAAAAACAAGTTTCCTATAATAAACAAAAACAAAAATACTGCGTAGGCCCCCGACACTACGCATCGACATTATAATATTTGTAACACACTTTGCCTCTTTTTAAACTTTCAATTAAAAATCTAACTTTTTTTTATGTCTACGCACATACATATACGTATATTTTTATCCTCACAACTACACGAACCTTTTTCTACCAAATGAAAGTTATAATTCCCTAGATATACTCTGAAAAAAATTACCAACAAAAATATAGTGTTAGTATTTTGCTGATGCTTATACTGACGATCAAGGTCATGCCCTTGAAAAAAAGCAAAAAAAATGTGTTTCACACAAAAATAAAACTTGAAACGCAATATCTATCCTCAGCCCCGAAGGAGTTAAATTCCAACAACACTATAGCCACCACCAGTTCAAACAACATCAGCAATTTTAGCATTTTTCCATCACCACCCCTCACTCGATCCAGGCTACAAACCCAACAACTGAGAAGAGTAAAATAAAACACACCCCATCATAGACACACCACGATGACGATAAAGTCAGAGACAGGAGGACGAAACAAGGCAAAAGTTAGACTTTTTTCATTCATCATACCGCACATCCTGAGTACATAGAAACATGAATTGAAAACATAGCTCGGGTAAATATCCTGCGTGCAAAGAATACAAACATACACCGACGAGGATAACGACCATCGACCATAGCAGGGATTCTATGTACGTATAGCACCTAAGGATATGGATTTTTTGCGATCATGCGCACTAGAATCCTTCCGAAACCAAACAACTGTACCACGGATGTATACTATGTCCTTCCCATGGTGCGTCTATTTTTCGAAGCCCGACAAAATGGGGTTGGGTTGAAATAGGAATTTCCCGGGGCTCAAATTTTCACCAGCCGCGATTCTACTTTTTTTTTTTTTTGTTGTTGTGTTTGCCTTCATCGTGATTTCCAATTTAATTGTGTTCATATTCCGCTAACTTCAGGCAGAACGACAGACTGGTAAGTTAATATGGTAAGGGCAAAAACTCAGGCAAATTTGACAGGAAAACGGGATGATGATGATGATATCACCCACCCACCACAACACAGACAAAAGCAATATATATTTTTTTTTTTGTAAACTGTAAGGGAAGGGTAGTGAAGTTTTATAATTAAGTCCTCATCAGCCGACGACGCGACATGGTTCGTTCAATTTTATTTTTACATCATTTGATTATATTTATATAGTAACCGTATTGCGCAGATAAATGAAAGCTTTAATTGAAATTTGAATTTCTGTTGAAATGTAGAAAATATTTTGTCAGATTCTGACGAAGTTGGTTCTATAGATTCACTGCAGATATGGGAAGAACGTTTTTAGAACGTGTATTGACGCAGCACTACCAAGAGCCTGAAGATAGGGCTGGAACTTATTCTACTTCTACTCTTCTACTCCCACACGTCTTCTTCTACTTCTACTCTTCTACTCTCACACGTCTTCTTCTACTTCTACTCTTCTATTTCTACTCTTCTATTTCTACTCTTCTACTTCTACTTCTACTTCTACTTCTACTTCTACTTCTACTTCTACTTCTACTTCTACTTCTACTTCTACTTCTACTTCTACTTCTACTTCTACTTCTACTTCTACTTCTACTTCTACTTCTACTTCTACTTCTACTTCTACTTCTACTTCTACTTCTACTTCTACTTCTACTTCTACTTCTACTTCTACTTCTACTTCTACTTCTACTTCTACTTCTACTTCTACTTCTACTTCTACTTCTACTTCTACTTCTACTTCTACTTCTACTTCTACTTCTACTTCTACTTCTACTTCTACTTCTACTTCTACTTCTACTTCTACTTCTACTTCTACTTCTACTTCTAATTCTACCTCTACAGCAACTACTTCTGTGTTTTAAGAAACTTTTCATTGCACACTTATGTATTAAACCAAATTCTGCTGCTTCATTAATATCGATTTGTGATATTAACTCTGAAAAAATAATTATTAAGTTCACATGAGTCAGTTCTGGCACATTCAAAGCCCACGCCTATATCCAATATAGGTTATACTTATATCCAAACAATTAAGCTAAAATTAATCACTCTTACTCTCAAAAAATAAATATAATAAATCCTAAGTGAATTGCTTTAATTTTTTTGTGTACTGCCTTATTTTGCGTCGTATTTTTTTCTCATCACAATCAAAATCAACGATTTCCGAAAAAATGTAATAAATTTATCATTAGAGGTAAAAAACGAATTAAATGTAAGAGTCAAAGGTCAATATGTTGTTAAATAACAGCGAAGTTTCGGGGATTAGCTGTAGTTAACTCTACTACTAATAGCTAGGGATTAATTGATTGATATTTTTGAAATGTTTATGCTGAAAAATAATTCATTATTAATTTAGATGCAGGGTTAGGTACTTAACTTAGGATAAAGTTACGAGTTAACTAACTGATAAAATTGGGCCTAAGTGACTTTTCCATGAATAAAATGGAGCACTTGCTCAAAACTCCACTTTTCGAAACAGGTTATCCATTTGGTATGTATGAATAAAATTGGTATTTTCATAGCATCTACTCAGCATTTTACATTGAGAGAGCAAATACTCTGAGTACGTTCTCTGTTTTATTCATATTTTGAATCAAAAGTAAAAACTGGCAGTTAAATTTCTATTTTGTTGATTTTCTCTTCAAATCGTATGATCTTTTCGCTTGGTAATCCAAAAAAGAAACTATTCTGAAAAAAAAAGATCAGAAGTAAATTTCTCTTCTTTTCAGAAGAAAAACTGTATTTCTATGCCAATCGGAAAGGTCATTCGCTTATAGGTAGGTACTAGACTCGACTCAAATAGGTAAATGCTGTACTACCTAGCCTTGCCAGGATAACTTGTTTAGTTATATTTTTGCAGAAGGTTCGAGTAAGTCAAATTTCGATCGGCCTTTGACTAAAATTTGTTAACAGATCTGCCTTTGAGTATTTGATATACGCATATGACATGTAAGCACCACAAACAAAAAATACAATTAACTGAGCTTTAGAAGAAAACAAAAACAAATATATATAAATTTAATAAAAAAAGAAAGCCAAAACGTGTCGAAAAAATCATCAACAAAAACAAAAAAACTGAAGGATCAAATAAATACAAAGGCAAAGACATAGACATATGGATTTAAGTGCCAGTTCAAGGTAACAGGTAGCACGTTTTGATACAGTTCAAATATATTTGTAATTTTTTAAATTGAATTTAAATTGCTTAAAAAATTGTAAACAAAATATATTCACTCGACAAAAAATAAAAGTAATAATGAATAATGATGATGACAGACCGGCATCTATAAAAATAATTTATAGCAAATAATTTCTGAATTTGTTTTTATTCGAAATTAAATTTTTTTTTTCTACAAGTCATATGATAAAAATACTGGTTTTTCAGTTTTACTATTAAACAGTAGGTAAAATCTTATAAAAAACGACGTCAACTTAGCAGAACTATCATTTTCTCCCAAACCAAAACAGCGATTATTTTTTTTTTGCGTAACTAATTAGCAATTAAGTAGTTTTCGATATATATCCACTCCCTGACCGTTTATTTATATTTTCGAGAAAGTTGATTTGCTAAATTGATGTCAACTTAGCAGGGCACCCGTTTTATCGCAAACCAAAACAGCGTATAATATTATTTTTGCGTAACTAATTAGCAATTAAGTAGAAGCTAATTACCATATACTTTTTAATTTGCAATCGAAAAAGTGACCTGCTTAGTTGATGCACATTCTATGAAGAACCAAAGTCTCAACATCAAAATTTTAGCACATTTTGGTAAGGAATTGAATTTATGTTAAGTAAAGCACTTTTTACATTAAAATTGATAACAAAATAGCTATAATTAAAAATGGACGAATGTCGTCAAGAAAAATACCATTAAAGGCTTATTATCTGTCTATTAATTTCATATCATTTTAATGATATTCAACAAAATTTTACATTATTTCTCTCATTAGAAATATTAATTGAGAAATTGTTATTTTTTTTTCTAAAATAAAATGAAACAATGTAGGTACCTACCTACCTAACAATTTTTTTTTTGTTTGGCTGACATTGAACAATTATTTTTGTTTTCCTCCCATAAACTAATTATTATTTTGGCTTCCCAAGTCCATGATGCTAATTTCTTTATGCAAATTGCGCAATCAAACTTTTTTGAAATGCTTCCAATTATTTTTAATAAAACAAAAAAAAAAAAAAAATCGATAAATAAAAGAAAATTCATATAAGGACACGCTAATTTGTGCTGTTTTTCTGCAAAAGTTTTTCTCACATTGTTTACTATCACAAAATAAATAAGAAAACAAAAACAGACAAATGCATCTATTTATATTTTTTCTGGAATTTTTAATAGAATACAATAGCACCCGCTTAGTCTTATTAATGAAGAAAATACAAAAAAGTGTTTTTTTCTAATTTTTTTTTCACACCATGTTAACTTGTAAATGAGTGTAACATCATACAAAAACAAACCAATTCTTGATTTTTCTCTCATTTATTTGACTAAGTACCTATAGGTACCTATGCGAGTTACAAATACGGTGAAGATTTTAAAGAAATAGGTACTGCCTTATTCATAAACAAAAAATGGTTATTTCAGCTCTCGTGTTCAGGGAAA
Source organism: Epistrophella euchroma (assembly GCA_947049315.1). Lineage (NCBI taxonomy): Eukaryota > Metazoa > Arthropoda > Insecta > Diptera > Syrphidae > Epistrophella > Epistrophella euchroma. The sequence goes on from OX346248.1 coordinate 61,630,263, forward strand.
CTACACTATGGAATAACAATTTTCCGGACTCAAGTGGAGCAGTAAGCAATTGCCTTTATTTTGAGTCCGGAAAATTCTTATTCCATGATGTAGTTTGCCTGAACACGCGAGCTGAAATAACCAATTTTTGTTTATGAATAAGGCAGTTAATCTTTAAAAAATTTATAAATTTTTGTATGATAAATGGCGTGTTTTGTTGAATTAGTTACTGGTTCTGTAATGTTCCACTTAAGCCATAGATTTAGGTACTAAAGAGAAAATTTACTGTTAACTTGGTGTTGGTGTAATTTAAATGTGAAAATTTGGCTTAATTTGAAGAATTTCTAAATGTGAACATTAAGGATTTCAACAAAACACACTTAATAAAAATTTTCCCATACAATTTAATATTTTTAATTTTTTATTTTTGAAAAGAGAACCTCTAAATTAATCGCCCCAATTTCTCATTATAAAATAGGTACCTAGTAAAAAAAATCGAATTTCCAAATTCATAGACTGTTAAACGGCAATGTGATAACATAGGTACCTACTTAATGTGCGGGTTTCACTGTCGATACCTGTATAAATGGAAACAAAACATATAGCTTCTAACGATTAAGACACCGCGCCAAATTGTCTAAATAGGAGGAGCAGTCAGCCAATAATTTTTTTTTTTTAATTTAATTTTTGCTTATCCAAGCCAAACATGGTGTTGGCTTCTTCCCTTCGATGTCATAAGTCATTTTTGTCCTGCCCCGGCATTTATTTTAACGACTTATTTTTCTTTTCTTTCGAATCGTAAATTTTAATTTCTTTTAAATGTTTACCTAACTACGTAAGCCGATGAGATTGCCAAAAAAAAAAATAATATAAAGAAAAAAGAAAAGTGTTTTTTTTTTGCGCGCTGTTTTAGATAACCGAATAAACACATCGACAGCTGCCCGAAAGTTTTGCTCATATTTTTATATTTTAGCAAAAAAAAACGTATACTTCACATATGTACGTATAAGTACATAATATACCAACATTTATAAAATGAGAAAAAAAAAAAAAAACAAAATCAGAAAGTATATAAACAGCGCCAAAAGCCAAAGCCAAAAACAGGCTAAAAAAAGCGAATGGTAGATATGAAAAATATTAACTCCACACGGCCGGAATATCATCAAGGCAAAATGAACATGTGGCTGAGGACCAGTTTGGAAAAAAATTAATTTTTTTGAAAAGCATAGAAAACAGTAGCCCAATTTTTGATCATGTTGATTTGAACGTTTTTTGGCAGAAAAAGTTGGAACAAATTTGTTGATTTTAGCCTTTTTTGAAGAGCGGAGCTTTAGGTAGGCAAAGTTCCTGTTGACGACTTTATGTTCCAAGATGAAACTCACAGTATGCTAGCATCTGAAATTCTGGTAAGCTTTTTTTGTCGTTAAAAGGCTGAACTAGGGATTTAGTGACTTTCACTCTCAATCATTCCTGTGTGAATGGCAGGAATGAAGGATATTTTTGTTATTGCCAACACAATTATATTATAATAGAAAATCAAATGTTCTGCATTTTTATCGTTACATTTTTTCATACTATCTACTTATACAGGAGCCCGAAAAAATATAATATAACCCCACGCTTACACAAGCAATTGTTATTTATAATTTCAGAAATTAGTATTTCTGCGTTCAGTGGGCAAATTATTTTATGAAATTTCATTTGCAATCAACCTGCTAAAGAGAGAACAGCTTGACGTCTAAGCTTCAATTTGATATTTGAATATAGAGACGAACAAAATACACCACCTTAAATTTCGAGGCAACTCCTCAACCAACATGTAAAGGTAAAAAGCAGCACATGTGTCAGTCCAACTGGTAACAGACATCAAATTATTTCTTCATTTATTTCTTCGGAGATGGTAAGAAATAACATACTGAAATCGATTTCATGAAATTCGTGGCCCTCATTGGAAATATCTATTGCTTGTTCGATTTTATGAAATGAATTATTTCCTGTGGAGGTCCAGGGTAAGGGATCGACTATTTATCTTTATCTATCTTTAAGGGCTTTATATGTCAAATCCGGCCCTAAAAACAAACAATCTGAAGATATAAGCTATATGTTGTATACAGATACTTGCAGTGTGAGTTAAATGGATGGTTGTGTATACAAAAACAAAAAAAAATAAATAAAAACAATTTTTTTTTATTGACTGTTGCGTTGGGCAATGTTTTTATTTTGGTCTTCTGCTGCTTCGCTCTCCTGGATGTGGTGGGATATAAACAGAAACCAGAAATTGTCATGTTTTGTGTATAACAACGTAAGATAAGTTATAAAAGATATTATGTAGGTATATCTAGAAATACAAAGCATACAAACATAAATATGAATATTATACATACACACATATGTATGAATTTTCTCGTCATTTTAACGTCCGTCTCGTCCGTGTCGTATCAAAATAATAACATAAAGTCGTTTTTCTATATTTGGATTTAAGTCAAATTATAAAAAAAAAAGAAAAAAAAAAAAAAAACATTTAACTTGGTAATTTAGTTTAGTGGGATGTATGTAATGGGTAGGTAGGTATATATATATATTTTTTTTAATTTGAACAGCTAGGTTTGTAAGATAGATATGAAAAAAACTGCGCATGTTGAGAAGTTACCTCAGAAAAATTCGTATGGTGAATCATTTCACTTATGACTTGCGACATAAAACAATTTAATGGATTATTAAAATTGAGTAGGTAAATTGTTTTGATTGCCTATAATAAGAAAAGATTTAAAACACAACTTTTATCCTAGCTGATATCTTAAGAATCTTTTAAAAAGGTAATCTACCTAAGTATAGTACATTTTTATTATTTTAAAAGAAAAGACTTTGCCGATCAAAAGACGTATTAATGATCTTTGGTGCAAGTTACCTTCTTGCCAGACTTGAGGTAACGAACTTATTTTTAAAAGATTGTAGATAGATTATCTATAGATAGGTAGGAATAACTTATTTTTTTGAAATTCGTCTATTCTTTGCCAAACGCTTTAAGTTATGCATACAAATCAATTTGTCTGTCTTTATTTTTTTATTTTATTAAAACAAAAATCGAAAACAAAAGGTTTAGACTAGATTTCCAGAGAGCCTTAACGACTATAAGACTTGAGATGAGTACTAATGGAATTTTGTTTTTTTTAATTTAATAAATAGGTATAAATCATTCTTAATCTTGTATATAAAGATCTCTTTTTTTATTTTAAATAATAAGTAAATGCATATACCTACATACATATAACCTTGGATCTGACTCCAAAAAGCTCTGGCAGTTTTAATTTCAAGAGGACAAATGCCAGATGAATACCGAGTATAAAGATCAAGATCATATTACCAATTGCCCATTATGTCTTCCAGTTGGATCCAAGAAAATATACTTGCAGCTTTTTGAAAGGTTTACTTGTAGCCAAAACACTTATACAAGACACTCTCAAGACTGTACGTGCACTTGTTTAGTCCATCTGAGTACCTATATGGTAGTTGACTTAATGCTTAAATTAAAGGATTTGCCAATATTTTAATTTAAGAATTTTTTTTTTTGTCTTAAATAAAGTTGAACTTTTTTTGATTTTAAAAACAGAGGTTTCAGCCCGATTTTTAAACCGCCAAACAGTTGCCAGACGTGTGGTTGTAGGTATTAAAATAAAAATTGGCTTTATGAAACTTGATTTAAGCTTTTTAACAAAGTAAAAATTATATTTAGGAGAGTAAAACTTTCATAATGTTCATAAAGAACACAGAAACAGCCTGCCAGACGTTTTCAAAAAATACATTTCTTCATTATAATATTCGATTTAAATCGTTTATTTAAACAAAATGTTTGTATCAAAATATGTATATACATAAATATGCTTTGAATGCCAGTTAAAGCCTTTGTATAAAACAGTTACTACTGCTTTAAAAAGGGGTAAGATGGTGTCAAATGCGTGCCAGATGCGTTATTTTTTTTGGAATGAACTTGTCCAATTTTGTATCTTTTATTCTTAAAAAAACAATTTACTAATCCTACTGATTACGAAAATTAAGTTTTCAGAAGGTTCCAAACGTCTGACAGTAGAACTTTTAATATGTATGGTAATTCTGACAAATTAATATGTAAATATTTTTGTGTCAAATACACTGGAATAAAATTAAATTATGTTGTTTTAAAAGCATTTATCTGGCAGAAATTTGATTTGATGATTTTTTTAAAGTGCCAGGCGAGCCAGATGCTTTGATTTTTTCTTTAAACTTAGGTAGGTACCTATACAAAAAACAAATAAATCTTTGTTTTATGCTAATATTATTTTAAATTAATACTAGGTAGGTATTTAATTCGTAGTAGCCCGTGTCGTAATGGTTTGTGCGTTGGACTCTCACGCCCGAGGTCTGCGTCTGATTCCCAGCCTCTGCCACCTAAAAATGTTTCTAAGGGCTACTGCCTTCTCGAGGAATAGGCAAATCCTCCAAGAGTATCTTCCGTCATAGAAAAGTGCCGCTCACTTTAGCCATTCGGATTCGGCAATAAACTGTAGGTCCCCTCCGTTCCTGCAGACACGCACACAGGAATAGTTGAGAGTTGTAACAGTCACTAGGCCCTATAGTTTTTCATGAGCTGTTATGCGACCAAATTTATTTATTTCTGTGTGAAACCTAAGCACGGTTTTTGAGACACTTGGACCTTAATAAATTTCAAGATGGAGGCCAATATAGATTTTTTTTGAGTAAAACAGTCCTACAGACTACATATATATGTACCTAGTAGACTCCAACAGACAGTTGGGTTTTCATTTTCACTTAAATCTGAGTACGGGATTAGCTACAAACTGCGTTTTAAAAATTTCGTTCTGTCAAAAACGTGTTTGTTTGCAAACAAAGAATAAAAACACTTGGCATCTATACATTTATATAAATAAATACATTTGTGTATTTCTGCAAATCCCAGATAAGAATACTCACATAACACGAAAATACTGAAAAAACATAGCATACATTTCGCTTAGTGGGTTTGAAGAAACGAGAGAGGGCTTGAGGAGAAGGCCTTTCTATACATAAAATCTTAACATAAAACGCCGATGATATTCTGCATCGCTGTTCTTCGCTCCATCTCTCTTTCTGCCTTTTTTTTTTCATTCTCGGGACGTTTTTTTTTTTCATGCAAAAGTGCCCATAAATATCTGTATATGTGACGTTAAGCGAATGTATCGACGTATCTAGAACTAACTAATAAACAAAAACAAGCACTATGCTGCTAGCTAAACCGGCAAGCAAACATAATTTCATATCCATATCCCTATAGCCATGCATCTATAGAACCAGAAAATTCATGAGAGTGTATGGGATGAGATATTCTGTTATAGTATGAGTGGTTTTTGCGCATCAGGAAAATAATTTTCTCTCCATTGCGTCGTGCTATGTGTACCTCTACATTTTGTGCTTGGATATATTTTTGTTCCTGGGGATCTGTGCTGATGGGCGACCAAAGGAGCAGCAGCAGGAGGGGTCTTTAGGTGGTAAAACCTGCATAGCAGAATCTGAGATTCCATGCCCAGCATCATGCTGAGAAGAAGATTGTTGCAGTCCATGTGCACATAGAAATTTATATAAATATTCTTATCCCAACTCATAACATTACATATACATATGCATCTACTTAGGAACGTGACGTGCAATAAGTGGTGAGTTACTAAGTTCCACCTTCCACTCAATGTCCAGGGTATTCACATGGCCCTCTTCATGTTTAGTTCAATCGACCATTCTCTGATGACGTAAACTCTTCTTTCTAACCCTCATATCCGGGGATTCGAAAAATGAAAAACTCTAATTTTCAAATAATTTTGTTTTTCAGTAACCATAGCGACATCTAGCGGTTCGATTTTGTTTTTTTATAAAAACACTGTTGCTTTTTTAAGTTCTTAAAGGGGAACAAATATAATAAAAAAAAAGAAGACTTTAAAACGAGTTGGGCTTTTTTTTGTTTTGCAAAATAGCTTCATCGATTTTCCGGTGTCTGGTATTCAAAGTTCGTTGACGATAATGGGGTAGGCAAAAGCTCTCCTTATCTCTCTCTCTTTCTCTAGTCTCTGAATCAGTTTGCAATGCGCCACCTACAGGCTTTTAACATAATTTTGGCAATTCGGAAATTAAACCTGGGATAGACTAGCAACAGTAAAATTGCATTATCATTAGTTAGCGATAGTTAGCTACATATGTAGATATCTAGTTATACAAGAAAAATTTCGAACGCTTGGTAATGATAAAGGCCTTAAACGGGATTTTGAGTGGTAAGGAACTACCCGCACATTAGCGCCAGTGAAAAAGCTTCCAATCAGATGGGCTTATGGCCTGACCAAAATAATAATCAAAAATGAAAGGGGTAGAATCAAGGAGGTTGTATGGAAAGAAAATCACCTTGGTTGCATACAATATTTTTGTTTTGTTTTTGTAGGTGGATGCGCTTGAAGGGTTCAACGCTCCAAGGTGCATTTTGTGAGTTTCATACTTGGGGGCATACATACGCATACACATACATACATAGGTATATGAACATTTTCATGTTATTGAGTGTTTTTCTCATAGGGAGATTATTGTATGGGGTAGAAAAAACTTCCCCCGTACTAAATGCAGGGCAACTATAGTTAAAGCTTAAATTAAATGAAAAGATCCAAGAAAACAAGGTCTGTATGTAAATACAGTGAACTCTTGCATAACCGCTTATGGGAGGTTTCCGTAAAGAGAGAGTTCACTGTTTAATTAAAATTATAAAACAAATATCTAACATATAAAAATCTCGGGTCACGGTATTTGTGGTCGTACTCCTCCGAAACGGCTCGACCGATTCTTATGAATGTTTTTTTTTATACAGGGTGTTCGGTATATAAGGTGCACCAAAAAAAATATAAAAAAAAAAACAGCGGCAACACTTACATGCTATACTTTTTTTTTGTAAACCAGAAGACATCTGGTTTTTAGTGTATGGCTGAAAATTATGATGGAAGCATTGAATATTAAACACGAAAATATTACTTAATAACATAAAAATTTGAAAAAATTAGTATGAACACAATTTTTTGATTATTTTTTTCAAAAATTTAAGTTTGAAAATTAATTTTTGTAAAACTGTTCACTAAAAAATAACTTATTTAAAAAAATAAAGAAGAAGAGGTTTCTGGCATTACAAAAAGGTATAACATGACAATCAGCCCTATCATAGTATCCGATCGGAACGGAAATTTCTCCTATTCATACAAAATATTTTTTTATTTTTCATTTTAATGATACAAATTTCTCATAAATCGGTTACACCTCCGGAAAAACTATTTCAACGTGCGGTTGAAAAGAAAAAATTAAAGTGATATTTTTTATATTTCTTAAAATTCGGAAAAAATTCCGTTCCGATCGGATAATATGATAGGGCTTATTATAATAGTGACCGACCGTTTGTTTTTTAATATTTTTTTTTCTGTCTTAAGTCATTTTTTTTTTAGAAAATTTCCCCCTCCCGTTATTTTTAATTTTCTCAAAAACAAACAGACACTTGAGTATTTTCTTTTCCGTATTCGACTAGAAATTTACAGGAGCATCGAATATTAAAAAAAAAAGTAGTACTTATTCACGTAAAATTTTGAAGACAATTTTTTTCATTATTTTTTAAAAAGTTGGGTTTGAAAATTAATTTTTCAAAAACTGTTCTCTCTGGTAACTTGAATTAAAAACAAAATAAAAGAATAGATTTTTGGCTTTAAAAAAAAGTATAACATGACATGTAAGTGTTACCGTTTTTTTTTTAATAATTTGTTTTCTATTTCAAGACGATTTTTTAGAAAATTGCCCCTCCCGCTTAAACGGGGGGAAATAGACCCCCTCCCATACGATTTTTTTCTTGTCTTATACCTTATACTGAACACCCTGTATATTTCGTAGGTATGAGAATAGGTTTTAAAGTATATTTAATAACGCTACGTGATTAGGGTGACCATATACAGAAATTTTTTTTATAATTTTTCTACGCAAATTTGTTTTTTTTTTTTTTGGATTTGAAATAAAAAAATACATATGTATAATCCTTAATTTTCACCCTCCTTACCACCACCCAACATTTTTTAATCGTCATCGTAAACCGTCATCATTCGTTTTTCAAAGAAAACTAAACCAAATTATTTGTATTATGACAGATGGCGCTAGGTCGGCCTCATCGAACTTTCATCCACATAATCTCCAGGCCAACATTGCGTAATGTTGAAAAAGTCAAGCAAAAAATAAATATGCGCGTCCAAATGCTACAAGATTAATCCGCTGACACAATTTCGAAACAATTGTTAAAGAAATTTCTTAATTGTCTTCTTTTTTTTTGTTAAAAATATTTAATTCATTTTTAAAAGAACAAAGAAGAGTAAACAATATAACCATTATTTTGATATAGCACGACTTTTTTTTTTTTTTTTTTTTTTTTGAAAATCCAATGTCACCATTTTTAATTTATAAAAAGTAAGACTTTTTTGTGGAAGAGAAGAAGAAGCCTTAATTTGTACACTCAGGCCTTAAAACCACAGCATGTGCCGTGTGTTTATTTTATTTTTTTATTTGGTGAAAATAAATGCATAATAACAACATTCTAATTTAAAATTAGAACAAACAAAAAAATGTGCATAAATTAATTTTATTTATCTACTTATTTTTATATGTTTACCATCATTCATCATAGATGAAAGAACATAAGGAGAAAAAATGTTGTCACCATATACATACATATGTTTCTGTTATATTTTTATAATGAATGTTTAAAAATAAAATTTTTTATTATACAATCACAGTTCTATAAATATTTTAGTTTCGTCTAAAGAGAAGGTTATTTTTATTTACTAAAACCATAACCAAAACAAATTGACCTTTTTTTCTACTTTTTCTTATCAATACCAAAATTATAATAAAAACAAAAATATAACATTAAAAAATATATTCAAAGAAACAAAACAAGGCCACAATTATTTTGTATTAAAAAAAAGAAGAAAGATTGTAGAGGGGCACGAACAAATATCGCTTCGCGTCTCGTTCGGTAGTTGTATAATGTTTATTAATTATTATCAAGTTTTATACAAAAAAAAAATTCATAAAATATACTTTCGTTAACTTTTTTTGTTTTGCTTATGGAAATAGATATAATTTTTCGCAGTGAACATAAAACAGCAAAATTAGACAGAAAAAACTCCAAATTAAAAAAAAAAATCTGATAAAACTGAAATATTTGTAGGTATTTCCCAAATCCCAAGTAAATCATCATCATTAAATTGGACCGATGGCGTGAGATTATGTTTTGTTAGCAATAAAATTCAAAATTACACAGTTCTGCTCAATTCTTTTCAATTTTCTCAAAAACTGAAAGACTTTTACGCATCCGGTTTTTAGTGTTTGACTAAGAATTGATAGAAGAGCCGAATATTAAAAACAATAATACTACTCAATAACGTAAAATTTTGAAAAAAAAAGAGTGAACACAATTACAAATTTTTTTTTTTTTAAATTTTGAGTTTAAAAATTAATATTTCAAAAACTGTTCTCTCAAATGATTTGAATTAATAAAAACAAAATAAAAGAACGGACTTCTGGCTTTAAAAAAAGTAAATCTTTACATTGTAAGTGTTGCCGTTGATTGTTTTTTTTTTTTTTTTTTTCATTTCAAGTCGATTTGTTTTTAGAAAATTGCCCTTCCCGCCTAAACGGGGGAAATAGACCCCTCTTCAATACGATTTTTTTCTTGTCTCCGTATGCGAATTACTCCGTAAATATTTGCTGACCGCACATGCCTTAATCTCTCACCCCTGCCTCCACGTTCACATCAAGTGCAGTTGCCCAGTGAAAACCCTACTGCAATTGGAAGAGCCGCCAATGATGGCTTTGGCTTCACAAGGGGACCACAACGAAAACCCTGGTTCGAAAAAGAGTGCCGGCTGGCGCATGAAGCCAACAACGAGCCATATCAGTCAATGCTGCAAACTAAAAACAAATTCAGCCAATACAAAAGCATTCTTGTAAATCTACGACACGGTCAAAGAAGAAGAGAGCAACATAAACGGCGACTTCTCAGGAAGAAAAAGAGACGATTAGAGGGCGTTTTGTTTAGTAAGTAAGTTGACATGTCATTCCGCCGCCGCCGCCGCGCGCCGAAGTTCTAGGGATCGAATCACAGTCTATGCCACCTACAAAATCAGAAATGGTTTGTTAGAGCTACAGACGATCGGTCGAATCATAATAAATAATATGTACAAAATTGCAATTAAAGCTTTTGTTTGAATTTTTTTTTAACTTTTAACATTTAAAACAATGCTATAACTTTATTTGCTTGTTAAAAAAAAATGTAATTAATCTCTCCGTCCAGATGGAAATAAACTTTATCAAAAATAACGTACATAGCTGCAAAGTGCAACACGATAATAATATTTTTTAAGGAATATTATGATAGGTATATCTCAAAAAAAAAAAAAAAAGTTGATATTTTTAAACATTTAACAATCTCATTTAAAATACATAATTTAAAAAAATGTCTGTCGTTTTTTTTTGATAATGAAATACTTTCTTATTGTTTTGTTCTTTTCTTTTGTTTTTTTTTTCGAATATAACTTTTTATAATTGTAATTTTTTATTTATCGGAAATGATGACATCAAGTTTAACGAAAGGGCCTACGTGACTTTCAAAACGTTGAATAAATAAATATAAATAATACGAACAAAATAAAAATAAAAACAAAACATACATACATTTTATGAATAAGAAAACGTGTTGATATAAGAGATTAAAAGACAAGGCGACGAATGTAATGTCATCAATTTTTTGGTAGTAAAATTCAATTCATTATTTTTTTTTGTCTGTATGTAAATGTAGTTTGAGATGATATACGAGTAGGTTCTAATATGGAAAACAAATATTGTGTACGTGCATACCTAATTCGATATGCAGTTTAAGTCTGAGAAAGTAATTCAGACGAGTTGGCTTTTTAGGTTTGTTTTTATTAACAAACAAGATAGGTGGTTTATAAAAAGAAAAAAAAACTGAGAACAAAAACTTGATTCATTATAAACACAATCAATTTTGGTAGGGATCCCGTCAATTAAAAAATAAATGCGAAATTTCATTGAAACTAGAAGAAAGGCAAATTTGAAAATTTCACATCAAAATTTTTTTTATAAAAATCAATTATTGAGGAAAAAGTTAAAGTATTTAAACGAAATCTGAAGAGGACATACTTTCCGGGGCCCCCTACTCTGTATTTCATTCAGAAAATTTAATCCTTTTCGAAAGTGCTTTTCATTTCGTTTTTGAGTTTGGTACTCTGTAAAACTTTCGAATAACAGAACTTTTTACTTTTCCAACTTACGGATTCATTTTTGTTAGGTCTCGCATTTTTTCATTCGAATTCCACTTAGAAATTTCGGAAAATTTGACGAAATACAGATTAGAGGTAGAGGCCCAGCAATTTTTGTCATGACTATTTTCAATAAAAACTTTAAAAATAGACGAGTTTTTTTTTATTGAAAACAAAATTCTGTGTAAAATGCCAAATAGCGATCAGGGGCCGATTTTCGTTCTGCGGAAAAAGTGAATCGAAAAAATGGTTTTCACATTCGTTCTCAGACATTGCTTTCACTTTTTCGATTCGCTCCATATACAGAACAGGAATTCTTGTTGTGTAAAACGGTCAGACGAATTACTATATGCAAGGGGTTTCTCTAATTCGCGCAGAATATTTTGGCGGAAGATTCCTGGGATCATTCTGAGAAAAAAAAATGTATTGGGGAAAAATTCTATCAGTCCCCCTGATGTGGGAAGAGGCAATTTCTGAAAAGTTGACTTAAGATAGAAAAAAAAATTATTTAAAATCAACGAAAGCACATTAAATTATGTGCTATAGCTTTTTTGAAAGCTTATATTCCATTCATTTATGTTCTTTTTAATTAATTTGTTTAAGTTGTGAGAAATCAAACAAAGTCAAAATTTTTGAAAGAAGTGTGAATTTGTGAAAAAAATGTGATTTTTTTTGTTTCAATATTTTGCACTATTAAGGCCCATTTGCTGAAACGAAACTTAAATATTTATGTTTAATTTAAACGCTTATGTTCTAATTTTTCCTCAGCGTATACTGTCACATAAGCTCTTATGTTAAACTTAAATATTTAAGTTTTTTTTTCAGCAAATTAGCCTATATCATTATCCCTTCATTTTGAAGAGTCACGACCATTTGACGACGTAAGAAATTATTCATTACGAAAACTTTGTAGGTACGTTGGATTTCACATTTTCACAGAACGTGAATTGGAATTATATAGTGTGTGAAAAGGAAAAAAGTTTTTCATTTCTTTTTTTCACAGATCCCGAATTGGTTCCCAGTACACCTACACAATCTAAATTTGACAACATCATCCTCTACCAATTAGTAAAAGAGAAAATTGTATATACATAATTCTTCTTATATGTATGTAGGTATATGCATTTCAAAAGAGCTACATAATTTGTTGAATAGAAATAGAAAGTTCATTCAAGATAAGCTTAATAAACTATTGTTTCTATTTTCATCATCATCATAAAACTTATACTCAATGTTTAAACAATAATAATTGAATACAATATAGCTTTAACCTTAATATATAAATTGTCTTTCAAATAATATAAGCAAATCCTCTTCATATCATTGTTAAGCACTGCAGTAAAACAAAAAAAAACAAAACCAAAGACATAATAAAATATAATTGGCTCGTTAAGATAATCATATACACATAATATATGCACCTATACCAACCACAAAAACAAAAAACCATGGCCTCTGGAAAAGACAATAAATTTGTAAACAAAATCATTCAATTTATAGCTACATTAAAGTTGCTGCAGTCGCAAATGGCAATTATATTATTTATTTTGTTATCACAATCAAAACCTCGAGTTAAATTATTGCGACTTGTTTTGTAGAAGAATCTCCATCAAAGCAGAAAAATAAATCCTTATACCATAAAATAATTTTTCCCTCTTCTCATTAAATCATGAAAAATAAAACAAAAGCTCCGTGCACATTAAATATGTAAATTTTGTTCTATTGGGACAAAAACTTATACCTCACCATTAATCAATCGAAAGTGTTTAATCTTAAAATTTATTGCCAAAAAGCCTTGACTTTGGTTAGCAGCTTTTTGCAAAGCAAAAATTAAACCTAAAATTTGTAGGTGATGGGAACTATATTGGATTGGATTATATATGTATATGTATATATTTACAGTACATACATATATGTACATAGTTTATTTTCTATAACCCAAAGATTGAATGGGAATAGGTATACTTTAGATTTTAGGGCTTGGCTCCGGGAAAACAATAATTCAATTGACCGGAAAATCAATCAATCACTTTGTCAAATTGCGTAACGAAACGCTTCGTACACCAGTAGTTATACCTACCTGAAAAAAAATTTAAAATAATGATTTTTTTTTTTTCAGTTTTAAAAAATCATTTTCATTAAGACTTGCAGAGCCGTTCTTTCGTTGCTTCGCTACTTTCGTGGTTAAACTCGAGTGAACCCCTGAAACATATTTTTGTCTGTAATTTAAATCTGGATTTAACTTGGAGTTTAAACCACCAAATTTTGTTAGTTAATTCGAGATGCTAAAAATATAGCACTCATTTATAATTTAATTAATATTTAATTGATATACATATATGGTTTAAGTCATGGTCAATTCAGATTTAGGCCCATTGCTTACAAATTTGAAGAGTCAATTTGGATTAAACTCCGAATCTTGGATGTTAGAGATCTGAAAAACTAAACCTGAGAGGTTTCCAAACATAAAGTAGGTAGACATATAATGTAAGTACATACTAAGTTTGATTTTGTTGTTATTTGTTTGAAAAAACGGGCCATAATGTAAATTAAAGTAGCCATAAACACTTTGAAGAAAATAAAGAATGTTATAGAATTTATTTCATTTGAATCAATTAAGAATTGTCAGAGATTATCCTGGACAAACATTAAAAAACTTTAAATGAATAACATATGTATTTAAAGTTGAATTTCCACAATTGTAAGCTTAAAAAGAAGTACTTGTATAACCGGGTCTTAAGGTGGCGTTACCGGATCATTCACTTACTATTTTGAATGCAATTTCCTATACAAATAGAAAAAGAATATACATGTATGCATATTTCATGCAGGCAGAATGCACATTGCAATATAGTAGTTGGTACATTTCTGGAATATATTTTAAGACTGTACCGCATCTTCCTGGTGGAAGAATTATCATATATTCAGTTCACGTTGCACACTGGCAGAGGAGAATGTTGTTGTCTTCGTCGTTGTCCGTCGTTTTGATAGAAATACAAAAATAAAAATAAAATAAAAAAAAAACGTGACAAAACAACCAACACTTTTCTTCCTCTTTCTTAGTGAGGGCAACGAAACGATTATACGAGTTGTTCCAGATGCAGTAAAATAATTCTTTTTTTATATTTTCTTTTTCCTACAGCGAGATACGTGAATGAAGAATTGAAAATATATTCTTCAATTCTATTTTAATGTGTATATATGTGAATGGGGGGAGTTTGCGATTAACTTTGACCCCCATAATCATTCAATTTGCTTTAAATTGTTTTCGATTTAGATTTCTCTAAAGTCTAGATGAATCTAAATATGAAACTGCGAGCGCGAGAAATAAAATAAATCAAATGTGATAGGGGTGATAAAATAAATTAAAAAAAAAAAAAAAATTTGATTAGATAATGTTGCATTTTAAAATGCTTTTAAATTGTTTTTGAACGTGCATGTGGTATGAGATTATAAGATGATATGACATCTAAATGAAGAAGATAGAGCTACTTGCAGGAAACTTTACTAAGTGGGTGGTTAAAAAGCTTTAAGTTTTCGAAAGGGTTGATGTTATTTATGATGTGGAGGTTGTGTTTTGCTCTGCGAAGTAACTTTATATCGATCGATTTTTACTCAACGAGTAGAAAGGTATCCAAAGGAAAATAAATAAAATGGATTCGAATACCTACATAGTAGTACGAATGAAATTGTTGGGCGCCATTTTGAATACAAGTTTTTGTTTTTTATAAAATCTGAAATTCTAATAGCCATTTTTTTGTGTTAAGCAGTGGGTGTAGGTTATTAAGTATTAGCCAGGTTTTTAAGTATAAGCCAGTAAAAAGTTCTTCTATTTCAAATATAAAATTTATTTTCTAGGTAAAATATGAATTGTGTTTTTAGACCAAATTTTAGGTAACATTCCATATTTCATTTTTTTGGTTACCAGATTCTTTCATTGTTGAGCTAACGAAAATGTTGGTTTTGGAATCTTAGCACTCTTCACACATATGTGGGATATTCGCAAAAAAAAAGTCTAAAAGGCTAGTAATTGTGCATTAAACGTCAACTACTTTAAGAAATTGGTCAACAACTATAAAAAATTTTTAATTAATGGTTTAAGGTTTTCAAGGTCATTAGAGATTTTTAGCACCTCATTTGTGGGATATTCATAAACAAAAATCCATGGCTGATCAATTACGGAATGTAGCCGACCTTTTATGTGAATTAACCTCTCAGATGTTAACAGAACTATTTTTGATCAAAGTCACTAAACCTTGTAACCTAAGTAACCTTTTTTTGCGAATATCCCACAAATGAGGTGCTAAAATCCCAGATCCAAAAAGTCTAGTCAAAAACTCCTCGAAGGGAGCATGGGTTAAGAACTTAATCTTTGATCCGTATAAGTTGGGTCAATACTGATTTATTAAATTAGGATGAATTGTGGGATTTTAGCATCTCATAAGTGGGATGTTCGCAAGACAATACAGCATCTTAGAGGTCACTTATTGGTTATAAAAGGTCTTCTAGTTACTTTGTTTGTGGACTCTGAAAAGTCCCTCAATTTAACCACTTTCATCGGGATGTGTGAAATTAAACCGCGAGGGATGATCTTACCCTCTTTTTAAGCCAACATTATTTCTTATCCTTAGCATTATGGTGAGACCTTTTGATATGAAGTTCTCGGTTTGTCAAAATTTGTTTTATCAAACTGAATTTTATCCTCTACGGTAACTGGTTTCAACTAGTCAATTCCAACACATATAGAATAAAGGTATACTGTATGGCCGTTAATCAATCACAGTTCGATAGTGATTTTTAAGTATTTGCAAGTTAAAATTGAAAATGAAATCCAAAGTATGTATCCTAATGTCGAGATGGGTATACCAATAAAAGCCTGCTCTAAATATACCTACCACCCATCTATGTTATCGAAAACAAATTTTCCAGCCACGCCCGTATTGGTAAACAATTTTATAAATAACCAAATTTTCAAATCCTAGGTACTCGTATATAATCGAACCCAATTCTCCCAAAAATGTTCCGACCAATTTTCTTCATTCAACTGATACTAGCCGAAAATATAACATTAATATTCATTGGATGTCAGCGCTAGCCACTCGTATACCTATTTGGGGAGGGGTTGTTAAGTGAGTGTGTTGTACTCTTGTACTTAACCCAAAAACAATTTAAGCTCTGGTTCTGGGCATAGGACGATGAGAGGAAGTCGAGGCATCTTTATAGATACGAGAAACGTTGTGTTCCTACCTATTGCTCGTATATATCGTAGAGAACAAATACAAATATCGACCTCTTTGATAATATGCATGGTCAGTTAAGTCTGTCCGTTATTGTTGTTGTTATTGTTATAACAGTCATCTCGATGGTATTGTGTATAGGTACCTTCGGAATTATTTCCATTATACTCTATTGCACCACATCAGGCATACAGCGCAGGAGAAGCAACTCATCTGCAAAGTAACCCTCATTATGGACAAATTACATACCTACATAACGCTCTGGAAATAATGTCTGGCACTGAAATGTGAATGCTATAGGACCGCCCTCATCCACCCTCATCCATGTCATCACCTTCGTCGTAGCCATCGTCGTTGTTCATCTATTTTTTGGAGTAGGAAAACATTTCGAAGTTTCTCCCCCGCTTACATAAAATAACAACAAAGTAAATGAAATCCAAGTACTAAAAGAGTTGTACCTATATAATAGTGAACTTCCTTTTATCTGCAGTTTTTGATTGCACTGCTACCTATAATCTCTGTGTACAAAACATCCTACTCACTCACTACCTAGCTAATAACTTAAATTATCTCAAAGTGTATATGTACTCACGGGATAGATACATTTTGCCTGCTGTCGGGAGTTATTATACAAGGTATTTTTGCTTTTTTTTTTTTTCGTTTTTTGTGGAGGTGTGATTGCGTAAAAGACAACTTCCACGCAATCTAAACTAGAAGGAAACAAAAAATACTGGAAACCCTATCCGCAAGCAGCGAATTCCAAAAAAGCTGAAACACACAACTCGGTAGGCATATCGATCGAATGGGTGGTGGTGGTGCTGATAGGGTCATTCACACCACGAAAAAGCTTAAAAACAATCTCCAGAAATACAAGAAAAAAAATATAACACAAAAAAAAAAAAAAAAAAAACACGAAAGATACTTCGTGGTTGACTAAAAAGTTCACTTTTGTATCGTTCCGAGGTTCCCTGGTTATGTTAGTATGGCCTGGTTCAATGGATAAAGTTTTACATTTTTTTTTTTTTGGAGAAGAGCTCTGGAAAAATCGTTTGGCCATGCGACCTTTTTTTTTTTTTAATAAAAAGTTGAGGGATCAGTAGCCGGATGTAATACACTTTTTGTTACTTTTCAACTCCAGGCTGTGAGACAAAAGATATACAAAGTTGCAAAAAAAAAGGAGTAAAATAAATTGGATCTGAATTTATTTTTATTTAAACGTCGGTTTTTATTTTTTTTTATTTTATAGTTTTTGTATTTGCATTTTATGCTTGGGTTGATTTGTAAATGATAGCATGATAAATGTCAGGTATCTGGATCGGGGAAAAAAATTCTCTTAAAATTGTTGTTATTGTAATTGGTTCCCTGGAATAACTATGTACGTTCAATGACACTAGCTTACCAGTGTGAGAATTTTTAATTTATAAAATTTAAAAAAGACAATAAATTTATTAGCTCGAGAGCTCAAATAGGGCCTAGGACCTAAAACTTTCTTCCGAATCCGAACAACTACGATGAGAGGCACTTATTCGCGACAGGAATTATTTTTGGGGGATTTATTACTTTCTTACAACAGGCCGAGAAAAAAAACATTTTTTGTTTAGTGGATAGAAGGTGGCCCAACAATTTTGTCGATCTCAAACGTCGAGGCTAAGATAAGAGCCACTTTAGTCCAAAATAGAGCAATTAATTTTGGATGTGACCAGAAATATTCAGAATCTCACGCTGATAATTTTTTGTCACTTTTTTATTCGGATAAAATCGATTTTTTAAAGAAAATGCTCAAAAGATGGGAAGCGACAGGGGAGGAGATATTAAAACTCAGAGTTTAATCAAATGAGAAATTTGATTTTTTTTATCAAGTATTGATCCTACAAAGAAATATAAAAATATCAAAAATGGAATAAAAGGGAAACTTCCAACATTCGTGGGTACATATGACTCTCGGTCCTTTTGTGTATTTTATCCGGTTGTTCGGAAAAAAATGACACCTTTTTAATTTTTCAAGGGGGGTACAGGAGGACTGTAACTGACGAATATTGAATTACCTTGAATTCCCTTCGTTAAAACGTCAAAGAAGATACTCACAAAATTTGATCAAAATCTAAAATGAGCTGGCTTTTTTGATGAGACGATTTTATATGGAACTAAAAGAAATCATTCAAAGAAAGAGTTAATTGTATTAACTGCAATAAAACTTATTCAAAATCCATCAAGGCTGCACCCTGCCTTAATCAAAAGGCTTGTAAGCTTATTTTCTATTACCTGAAGGTGAAAAAAAAAACCAAAAAGAAATTTAATGTAACAAATGCTCGCATTAAGCCGTACTGAGAGCGTTTAATATATGTATGTATTGCTTTGTCTACTTGAAATGGATAAATTCAATGAATTTTGACATCACAACCTAATCACCTAGACTATAAGCAGAAGTGTTGCAATCGTTTAAAAGGACAAATTGTGAATATAGTCAGTAAACTAGAGACTTTAATCTATAGATAAATTATTTCAATCTTAATAAATTTAAATTATAAAAATGTATATACCTAAAAACATTTTATTTATAAAAAAAAAAAAAACTTACCTTGTGCATGTTTCTGGCGCAATTTGTTCAAAATATTTGTTGCATCAAATCCAGCATTGTCACACAATTGACGTGGAATAATTTCCAATGCTTTGGCAATTGCTGAAATCAACAATTGTTCCTTGCCAGCAATTGTACGAGAGTAATCACGCAACATTTTCGACAATTCCATTTCGATGGCGCCTCCACCTTAAAAAAAAAAAGAGAAAACAAAAATTAATTTTCAACTTTTTGAAATAAAAAATATTAAAAACTTTTAAATTAACAAACAGGAAAATATAATCCTACATAATTTAGAGTGAACGAAAAATAATTAAAAAAAAAAAAGAAGATTTATCTTTGCTCTTTTTTCGTATCCTAAATAATTCTTGGCATAAATCAAAAGTTGTTTTCGAACAAAAATATATATAAAAAAAAAAAAAACAAGTTAAAACTAAACAGACAAACAGTCGAAGTTTTATATTAAGAAAAGAACGATGAGTTATAAGGGCTTTTCGATATATTTTCCCACACAGTTTTTAGGGATACAGAAAAAAGTTTTTCAAACTGGTGTTTTATTTTTGTTCTTCTTCCCGCCGTCGAATAAGTGCGAATTAATAAGTCTTTTTTTGTGTGTTTGGTCTTATCTATAACTCTGCAATTGAATTCAGGGACGGAAGATCGAATGTGAATACCCTACCTATGTCTTATTGCTTGTTATTTTTATTTGTTCGCATAATTCCTTGTTATGAGAGGCTTGATCAAAGAAACCTTAAATGTGTGACAGATTTGAATGATATCAATGCAGTTTCATGATAATAATTTAAAATCCCACAAAGAAATCCAAAAGTCTCGAAAAATCAATTAAAAGGGAACATTGAACACCCGTGGGTTCATATGACTCTCAGTATTTTTCTGTATTTCGGCCGGGTTTTAAACATTATTTGAACATTTAATGTCCGTTGTAATGATTTTTCACCATAATTAACTCATCACTCCCCTTTTAAGAAATGAAATATGTAGTTAAAAAAAAAGGAAATCTAAAATGTTGACAGATTTTCATTCAGTTCCAAGGTAATCATTTAAAATCCCATAAAAAAATCCAAAAATTTTAGAAAAATAAATAAAAGGGAAACTTCCAATACCCGTGGGTACATACAACTCTCGGTATTTTTTATGTTTTTTTTCGATTTTTTAACATTGTTTGAACTTTAGAACTATGGGAACAGATATTTTTCTTCCAAAAAATTACCGATTTGCTTATTTTACTTAACCTTGTTGACAAACCCAAAAAAATTTAAAAGGAATAATTTTCAAAAAAAAAATGCGCCCCTTGCTATTATCCATTTTGCCTTATAGATAACCCCGCACTGCTTTTTTAGTGAAATAATTTTTCATTTCTGGATTTTAAGGATATAGAATGTGAAAATGAAAAACTTTTCATATTCTCCAAAAGTATATAGACAAAGTTAGATCGATATAACTGCTGCAGCGCCAGAAAAAGTTATACCAAGTTAAAAATCTTGCATCATTGCTTAAATGGAAATTTAATAAAAATAAAAGCAAGATAACAATTTAAAAGGCTTTTTGCTAAAACTTAATTTACTTGAAGGAAACTTCCCTCGGAATAATTAAAGCTGTAAAAAAAATTCTATCAAGATGAGAGAACTTAGTTGAGTTTTTCCATGGCAAAAAAACGAAATATCAGAATAATTTGAAAATTATTTCCATAATAATTGACAAACTAAATTTGGTTTATAAACAAAAATCAAGAAATGTAATATATTAATTAATTTGAAGTCAATTTTCGTATCATAGAATAAAATGAAAAATCAAGACAAAATTCGAAGTCTGATTTATATTCAATGTGTAAAAAAATCGGTCTCAAAACCGACTTTCTGAAATTTAGTTTGTTTTTCAATTTTTTTTTTTAGCTTTTTGTAAAAATAAAGAAATGAAAGGAAGACATTGTATTCACATTATTTCGATGCTAAAATAAGTTTTAAAATTTTAAAATAAATACATTATGCATGCATTTCAGCATTTGGGGGATTTATCGAGTGGCAACAAGGTCAGATGGAACGTCTTCTCGAACTATTTATAGGTAAAGCGAATCAATTCAAGAAAAGTATTTTCACTGATTTCACTGAGAGATGTCAAGGCCAGCCTCCATGTGCAAAATACTTTGTTTATTTTATTTTATTTTATTTTATTTTTTTTTTCTGGTTAAGATTGAATCTTTATTTTTTCTTCATGCTAGGTTTAATTCATGACACTCATACAACATACAAGTTACAAGAAACAAGTAGCACAAATGAGATGTAGCAATTAAGATTAGGGCAAATGAAATGGAAATTGTTTTTTTTTTTTTTTTGTTTACGTAAAGAAAACATGTAAATTCTGTATCTGAAAGTTTTACAAACAAATTTTCAAATGAACGAGATGTAGATATATATGTAGATATAGGTATAAGAAGGTTTGAAGTAATTATGCAATGAAAATTACTTTTTATCATTTCCTACAAGTTGTGTTATGTTTATTGTTTAGTCGACCATTTAAGATAAAGATTTATTATGATTTCATGTTTAAAAAGTAGGAAATTGTACATGGGGGATTTTGTTTTATGAGTCATAATTACTAGTTGGGAAAATGGCGGAAAAGATAACATAACATAGAAAAGTCATTTTACAAAACTTCCATAATTGAAGCATAGAAAAGTCATTCTACAAAACTTCCATAAGGAGAGAGAACAGTATTTTAAAAATCTCTTTAAGGCCTATCAATTAAGGATGGCATTTCAGCAGGTACAAAAGAGAGTTTTTACTAAACAAAATTATGAAGGTGAAATTACGTGATTGGAATTGGTTAAAAGTATTAAAATAAAGTTTAAATTAATATTTTTCAGTTGAATTTAGAGTACGGGTCCTCGTACAAAAAGTATGAATGTTGGGTAGAGAATAGGTCTCTTTCTACCCATTCAGGTGAAGAGAATTTTATACAAATTGACTTAAAACAAAACAAACAAAATCTGGTTGGATACAGTTCACACTAGGTATTAATCGTGAAATCTATGTAAGATGAACTGAATTTGATACAAATTGCGTATTGAAAAGAACCTCACTAGTCAACTGATGAGTAGAAGTGAGATCGCCGGGATGAAACGCCAATTTGTATGGGCTAAAGGCCGTTAAAAGCTATTTTGTATCAATAATTAAACAAGTCTAATTAAATAGTGCCAAGTCTTCTACTTGGCTGATTTATTTCAGTAGTATATAGAATTTGTATTATTAAAAAACCTTCGTATTCAAACAAAAAAATGTTATCAAAAAACAACGGCAACACCCGCAATATTATGCCAGCTATTTCAAAATTTAAAAATTAAATTTTCAAAAATTATCGATTAAAAGCAAATGAAATAATTAATTTTTGACTTTAAAAAAAATATAGCATAATATTGTAAGTGTTGCCGTAATTTTTATTTTATTTTAAGACGAATAAGAAATTTTCAAATTAAAGGCGATTGCTTACTGCTCCATTTGAGTCCGGAAAATTCTTATTTCATAGTGTACCTAGTTACCCTGAGCATAAAAGCTGAAATAACGATTTTTTGTTTATAAATAAGGCAGTCAATTTGTAAGTTAATTATTTATTTTTAATATTTGTTGACATTTATTCTCCCTTCCCCCGTATATTCATTAGTATTGCTTCTAACAAAAATACAAACTAAAGTTTCTTGTAAGAAATTTAATTTTATTTAAGTTTTTGGTTTAAACTTTTCCGCTAATACACTTTAGTTTTCATTATATTAATTAAAAACTACAAAACGAGACCCTTAAGTTAAGTAGATACTAACGAAACCTTATAACGCCTGAATAAATACTTTTTGATATAATTGAGTGAGTGATGGTAAAAATATAAAATAGGTTCCTATTGTGTAAAAGGATTAGTTCTTTAGAATTCAGTTATTTTCTTACATTCTTGTCTCATCAAAATAGCAATTGCAAAAAAAAAAAAATTTTTAAAAAGAAGAATCAAGACAAAGTTAAACCTTTTTCAAAACTTTCACATCACGTTGAAGGAATCTAAGCCCACACCATCCAAGATCCCAACATCAAGAGGAAACGAAACGAACTCATAAGACTTCTTTTTTATTAAAAAAAAAACGAATTTACAAATTGGACTGCGTGCTGTTCTTGGATACTGTTTTTTTTTTTTTGTATTCCTTGGTTTAAGATACTTGGAATATAAATGGGTTTATTGTTGTTGCAAAAAAAAAAGAAACAAATTATAAGGGAATAAAAGTTTCCCATACGCAAATGGGAATAATTTTTTTTCTTGTATTTCTTTGAAAAGACGTCAGCTAACGTGTGACTTTGCCAAAGGACATTATTGTGAAACGTGAAACAAAAGCAAACTGCTGCTTAAGTAAAAGGGGGAAAAAGGAAACTATTAGCTCAGAATGAGGGAACCCTTGAATGAAAAAGAAAATAATAAAAAAAAAAATGTAGCTAGTTCTTGAAGGGACATAGACATAAGTTTTAGTCAAAGAAATTGTGTAATACAAAAAGTTATGAGGGTTCGAAAGAAAGGTCATATAATGACAGTTTTTTTTTTGTCGTAACGAAAACTAATGTAGAACGTAATAAATGGTTATTTCTAATGTGTGGCTTTTAAGGACTTGAGAATTCCTTCATCATGCAAATACATACATAAATGAAACTTGCTTGGTTGCGTAATTAAACAATAATAATGTGGTTTTTTAAAAGAAAAGGGAAAATTAATTTGGGGAAAATAACGTTGAATTCAGGATAAAAATTACTCTTTTGATGATATCCTACAGCTCAGAGGACTCTTTTCGACAATTGCTGTCTTCTAACATCTTTGGAAAAAAATTTAGGACTATACCTTAATGTACCTATATTTACCGTTCTATTCTTTAAGCTTAATTTAATGCCTATGAGGCCAAAACAACTTTTTAATTTGAGCTAGTGCCTAAACGTATGGGGTGATTAGCTTCAAAATTGGTACTTTTTATGTGATTTCCTAGAAGGCAAATTCGAAGTTTTGATTATGGTTATCTAGAACAGGAAGTTGTTTAGTTTTTTTTTTTTTTAATTTTCTCAAAAAGAACCGCACCAACGGATGGCAACCCTTTTTAAGGTGCTTCAGTATAATTGCTTTAGTACAATAATAATGTTGAGTGATCAATAAAATGTATTGAAATATCATTAAAAAAAAAAACTAGACAAAATTTTTTTATCTAAAATGCATAACCACTTAAAAATTTTCGACAAAACCCCAGTCAAGTGTCATTTCAAAATAAAATCATTGCATCAGCTGCTGCACTTATCCTCTTCTCTTGTTGATTTGAATTTGCTTCTTAGGTTTCAATAAAGTAGCGCACACAATTTCTTTTTGAACTCAATATTGCGTTTGTTAACATCGCACGATGCATATGAAATATGTAGTAACCATATGTTGCTATAAGAAAGGCATCATCATCATTATATTTATACCAAACCAACTGGTGTAGCCACATTGTTGGACATGCCAATCATGGAAACAGATAAAGTATCTTTGGTATCTGTTCTAAAGACATCCAGTGTAACCTCAAAAAATATATATGCATGTATACATATTATGAACTTCCATCAACATAAAGCAAATCAGATACAAAATGTTTCACTTCTTTCTCTCTATCCAGCTGTGCGTGCTTGTGTGGGTTTTTTTTTTTTAATAAATAATTTTTTGTGCTGCCAAAGAAAGATGTTAATTTTAAGTAATTATAAGACGAGACAAGATACAAAAAAAAAAAAAAAAAACCAAATTAAACCTCAACTGGGTAAAAGTATCTATGACTCTTATGCTCACGACAGAAACCCACATTATATGTAAGTTGTAATTTAACCGCAGCAGCAGCGTACTAATCGACACAATCATTAACAAGATACACTAAAATCCAAATATAGTTGCGGGGACAAAGAAGAAAGGCAAAACTATAATGCAACGCGTTAAATAGGAGGTTAAGTTAGATACGTATTTACGCACTCAGATACAGTCAAAGTCCTCTCAGTCGACATTAAATTAATTACAAATTATTGCTTTACGATACGTGGAATTACGTCATTCTACGTTCAAGACAACTTACGGTACAGATACGTTAAGGACACAGTGCGTTACGATTACATTGCGTTACAGATCCTTTACTAAACTTGTGTAGGAACCTACCTAACTTATGTTACTGTAAGCCCTAGAAATGGTTGAGATGAGATCATAGAATTGACCGGCAAAACATACATAAATGTTAGGTCGAATTTGTGAAAGTAAAAGTTCGGCAATACATCACACTTAAGTCCTATTTTTGCAGCCAAATACTGACCGTTTGAAATTTTGTTTACGGGTTTAGAAGTGTTATTGCTAGCTCTCAGCAATAAAATCAAATTTTACCCAGAATGTACACAAATAATACCATTTTATTGCAATGGTTTTAAGTAGTGATTCGACAAGTTCACTTTTACAAACTCAGAGTTACTTATAATACATACCACAATTTTTTTTAAATTTTATAAAATAAAATTATTTTCTTTCAGATTTTTCGATAAAGATTATTTTGAAATATTTAAAAAAAAAAAATTAGTCCGTACTTTAAAAAATAGTATATAAAATTATCCGCAGTATTCCTCAAAGAAGCATCTTATTTTATGGCTTGAACTAAAAAGAAATCTGTAAATTAGAGAGGCTCGACTGTAGGACATGACGTATGCATGTTACATACTTTAATAGTTAATGTTCTGTTTTTGTTTTGTTGTTTTTTTTTCTTAAACCTTAGATTTCAAAGAAGGAAACTATGCCGAGAAAACCACTTCAGTCAGCGTTGTTGATTATAAAACTAGAAAAACATGCTTCAAACCAAACGCATTTATCACATAAGTAGCTGCTGCCTTCAAGAGATGACTTATTATCGAGATGCGTGATGCCTTGAAGATTAAGAGATACAATACTTTAAGCCGGAATGGATGGATGATGTAGATGGAAATTAATATAGTGAAATGAGGCGAGAACAGCAATAACAACAAACAAAAAAAAACCTTTTATTAAGTTAGACTTTTTATATTTTATGCGTAGAGTTGCTGTTGTCTCTTATAGGATAAAGCTGATGATGTCTTTAAGACGAAGACGAAGAAATTAATTAACGACTCGATACAAAAAAATAAAAAAAAAAAGAAAGAAAAAAGGTTACACGCAGAAATACATATATCCATAATTTTTTTTTTTTTTTGCTTGAGGCTTTTTCGAAAGTTGTTTTTCGTATATGAATATGTATATTTTAGCTTCTGACATGAGTTTTGGTGTTATGTCAATGTAACTGGGTGAAAAGTGTGGTAATTGAGTGGGTGGAGCTCGATAAGTTATAATATCTGCATTTTGTCTCTAAACATGACACAGAATGGAAAAATTAGTCCGTTGTGTTAGGATTTTAAGCAAAGCTGTAAAATAATTAAATACATTGGCGCAAAATTTTAGACAATTTAGTATAATGTTAAAGCATTTTTAGTATGATGCTAGGTTAAAAACAGGTTTTTCAAAATTTTAAACGAGTTAGCATCGTATTATTTTTTTAACATTTTTTACTAAAGTTAAAATCGCCACATGCCTATTTTATCTTTTTAGTATCATACTAAATCTAAAAGTGTCACTTTACTTTGGCAGCTACAATTGCAAAAATGGGTTGAACTGTCACTGTTTTAAGCCCAAAAATTGTTTTGGATCACTAGGACATAAGTTAAAGAATAAAACATTTCGTAAAATTATTTTTTTTTTAAACAAAATGGAAATTTGTTTGTTAATTTGTTATAAATAAGATTTTTAAGTAGAATTTTATATCGAATTCATTTTCACTCACTAAATATAGTGAAAGCTCTTATGGGTAAAATCGAAATTGTCTAGTTCCACAATGTACCCACGAAATGCTTTGTTCAATTTTTTTTTTGCGTTCTAATCTAAACACAGATAAATAGAAACTTTGCAAAACAATTGTCTCTTCACAGTCATAAAATTTTTGAGGCATGAACTCTAACTATGTGTGTGTTGCTATATTTGAACTAAGTTTTAGTTATCTCAATTTACAATGAAAAATAAAAAAATGCACACACATATTTTTGAACTCTTTTTTTCCCATCCAATGTAGTTATTCCTTTGAAGTTTTGTAAGCAATTTTATTTGTATCTCTATTATACCTACACAATGGCAAAAAAAAAAAAAGATTTTTTGCAAATATTTTAATTTTTTTTTGGTGCACATTTTGCATGTTTTCTAAGGTTTTACTATTATTTGTTTTTAATTTATTTAGTGAAAGTCTGGAGTGTTGTATAAGCAAAGCTAAAATGCATAATATTCAGTGCTGTTTTCTATTGACCCAAATTCAGTGAACCGATCCGATATCGCGCCAGCACAAAACCAAAAACGACACAAAGACTTCCCAACACTAACCTCTGAGTTTTTTTTTATTTTTATTTATTTGTTTTTTTGTTTTTTTTTTTTATTTTTGAATTAAAATGTATCTAGGTACAAAATTGTTTGGAGTAGATAGATTCGATATGGAAAACTATTTCGGAAAGAAGTTTTTATACCTTTGGAAAACTACAAATATTTTTTTTTCTGTGTAAATTTTACATATAAAGGAACTTAAAAGGTTAGGTTATGGATTTGTAAACAAAAATCAAGGCAGCATGGCAATAACTAAGCCTTAGCTAGACCCTTCAAAATGCATAATTATCTTTAGATTTAGAGAGTGGGAATTTTTTTTCGAAAACAGCTCCAACGGTTTTACCAAATTACTTAAGCTATAGTTATTAATTAGTTTTTGTTTATAATAGATTTTTAAACTTTAAAAGTTAAATTTATTGCTAGATCTTTTCTTTGAATTGCTTGTGTGGAGTTACCGATTTTAAGAGTTTTGTTGGCCATTTTATATAAACAAAAAATACTTTATTTTCTTTTTCGAATGTTTCGCTTGAAGTTTAAACTATTTTTTTTAAAACTAGGCTACCATTGACACCATAAGAGCAAATTCAAGCAACCAGTCACGCACTCCATCGATTTAGTGGAACAAACAAATATTTCTCTTTTGCATATTATTTGCATTGCTTTTGACTGGGAGTTCATTTTTCGATTAGTTTTTGTGAATTTACAGAAATATTCAACGTTTGTTTTTTCGTTAAATTGAGAACACACCATTTGCATTGCATATTTTTTGAATAACTGTTTTTTTTCGGGGTTCATGTTTCGCTAGTTTTTTTTTTTTTTTTTTAAGTTGTTTGTGGGAGTTGTCTTTTCTCTTGAATAAATAAAAATTGTTTTTGAGGCGCAATATTGAATCATTTTCATCCAGTTTGAAATTAACACGAAATATATAATATTGTTTATTAAAAAATTGAGTTTATTAAACTATTTTTTTAATTCAAAAATTAGATAAATAAACAGAATTCTTGGAAAACAAATCTCGTGTTAAATTTTTTTTTGATAATAAGTTCAGAGAATTAACTGAAGTAACATCAGTCTATAAGGATGTTTTAAATTTGTTTTTGTAGAAATTTGTATCCTACTTCTGATACCATGTAGGAAACTCTGATTTAAAGTAAAACACTTGGATAAACGAATGTTTTACTTAAAAAATATTATAACCACTACTCTCTCTATTCAGAATAAAATATTTGAAATTTTAGGGGTTCTGATCCGTTTATTTATTCAATAAAATTCAATAAGTCATTTAAATTATTTGAGTAAAAAGTAAAAATCTAGTTTTCTGGAGAAAAAAACTAATGTTTTTCAATTAAAAATAACACAATAAACTCTCACGGTGACCATGCCTAAGAAAATAAAATATATTTTTACGATTCTAATTTAACTACTGTAGTTGGGACTGTTAGACCATGAATTCTAAACAAAAATCCTCCCAAGTTTGAAGCCCTTTATAATAACCTTAACGACCAATTGTTCAGTGCTGGAGTTAAATCTGAGCTTAACCATAGTGTTAATCCTGCAAAGATATATATACAAAAAAAAAATAAATAACCACAACTAACTCAAAAGCAGTTTTTCGGTTGTCAAAAATCTATGAAAATAGAAGTGCAAAACAATGGTAGTGCTTTCACTACCAACAGAGGGCGCCACTATGCAGAATTGTGTACTGTACATAGATGGAGCTCCTAAAAAATATAAAAAATTTACTGAAAGTATTAATTTACCTTTAATACTGATTGTCTTTTAAACCTTGTATCAACTCTTAACAATTCAGACCATAATTTTAGAAAACTTACATAATCTGCTTAAAGATTTTATCAAAGATTTTCTCTTAAGCTCAAAAGTGTGAGAGAACCCCAAGAAACTAACATTTTATAGCTTCAAGAATTGACCGAATCGATTTTTATTTTACCCACTCGAATGGTCACCCTATTCATGGGAGATATTTAATAAATTAGTTTTTTCTCATCAAAAATTCTAATTTTCTTTAAAACCATTTTAAATATATTTCCTCTAAAAAAAAAGCAAATTGCTTTGAAGGAAAAAAGGTTGGATCAGCATCCAATTTCTTTGCCACGAACAATCCCAAATATCTATGCTTCTTATAAAAAACCTATTGACACTTAGCAAGCGTCATTTATTTTTACTAATGCTTTTCGGTTTGATTTTATTTTATTTTATTTTTTTTTTTTTTTTGGGAATAAAATTGGTCCACGTCCATTGAATTTATTTTTAGAACCAAAAAACAGAGGATTTTTCATTCCATGACCCAAAATTTCCTTCTTTTCTCCTAAGTGGTTGGTTAAAAAAAATCGCACGAGGGAAAACACACAAAGAGTCATCTAATTGAATTAAAAATAAAGTCCATTCACTCTACTTGGCAAAATAAAAAATGTAAAGAAAAAAAAAAAAAACGAACAGAAAAATTGAATTTTATTTTATTTCTATAAAAATGTGTTTGAAAATTTACCCTCCCAGAGCTTAGCTAATATTACCACCCAGTTTTTTTTTTCTTTAAAAATAAAGGCAAAAAAAATATAAAGCTGAAATTCTTCTTGTGGACTTTTTCCCCATGGAAAAAGCATTATTCTTCCCACTTTCTCTGTAGGGATGCATATTTCCTTGACTTAATATTTTTATATAAATATAATATTCAAACGTGACTCGAGTGTACTGCAACGTGCCACCACACGAGCTGCCTATTTCAAACAGAACGACCTCCCAAGCATCACCACCATCAGCATCATCATCTCCTATTCAGGATAATAAAATTGGATATCTTATAGAGAGGAGCAGAATATGGATTCGGAGACGAATAATGACAAGAAGAAATGTTGATGTATGCACATAACTCTTGAGAACGAAAGCCGCGTGTGTCCCCGGGTTAGGATGGTGAATTTGATGTGGAAATATATTTGAAACCAGCTACTTTTCCGTCGCCATCATCATGCAATTCGTTGGAAAATATCTCAGTATGAGATGCAAATCTCGTGCTCCAGGAGATGACACATTTTAGGAACCACCACGCACCATCGACATTTGCCAACAACACGAGAAAGCTACTGCTCTGCTACTGAGTTCCATCATCCGCACACTTCACCTCACCATCAACCAAAATGAAGAAGGAGGAATTTTCTAAAGAAATGTACATTCACTTAGCCTCGTGCTGGTGCTGGAAAATTGTTTGGTTATACAACTTGAATGTAAAATTATATTAATTGACTCCAAGAAGGGGGAGGGGGGAGGCTGAGAGAAGGATTGGATAGCAAATTGAAGAGAGTGTGATAATAAATGAATTGCTGAATGTTGTACAAATGCGTGCTATAATCTTGTTGTGCGAAGAATAGGAAGAAGAAGTTCTAAAGTGATAGTAGAAAAAAGTATGAGGATTTCTTCAGTTCTTCGTAAAAAAAATGTGAAAAGTATTAAGTTGAACTTTGTAGCTATTTGTTTTTTTTTTTTTCTGATTGAACCAGTCAGCAAAATATTTTTGATTGCTTTTTACTTATTTTACAAAGAAGAGTCTAATTAATGCCTCTACATAGAGCAAAATATTAGAACTACCTTTTGAAGGAGTTTCGTAAACGAGAAAAGATAAATTGTTAGATGAAAAAGGCTTTTGCATATTTCTAACATGCCTGCTCAATTTGTTTTCATTTTTGCTCATGCCTTTATTGCAAGTGTCGTTTGCTCATCGATAAACGACTTTTGTCGAAAGTTGATGATATCGTTCAAACAACTTTGAAGGCAGATTTTTTTCGAATCGCGCAAATCACGTCAAACTACA
Source organism: Epistrophella euchroma (assembly GCA_947049315.1). Taxonomy (NCBI): domain Eukaryota; kingdom Metazoa; phylum Arthropoda; class Insecta; order Diptera; family Syrphidae; genus Epistrophella; species Epistrophella euchroma. The sequence goes on from OX346248.1 coordinate 61,661,715, forward strand.
CTGTCTTTACAAGAAAAAAATGCGTCGAAAACATAAGCAAATAATTCTTTAAATAAATCGGTAAAACCTGAATGATGGAATTAGTTGAAGACTGTCTATACCCGGGCGCCACTTTTACATCGCAAAATAATAGTGGCCGTATTGATGCACAGTATAATGGTATGAAGAAACCTACTTTTTCTGACTTCTCCATCATCGTAGTGTTATCGATCAAAACGATTTTGACATTTCGTTTCTGCATGGAACCAATACTTGCCCTTGGAGATTTTGATCCGAAAAAAAATTATTCAATGTGATAAGACTATGGTCAAACGTTGGACAAACATGACGCTATTTGGGGCTGCTAGCTTCTCAGAGTTCCAAAAAACTTGAACGGTAGGAATTTTCATCGAAATTTGCAATCAATTCAAGACAAGAAGAAGTAACTGGACGAAAATTATCAGTAATGGTCTTTCGCCCTTGAGCACTTTTAGCGCTCTCAAAATTATGAATAAAAGTGACCAAATACCTACTATCTAATTTTTTAATCAGGGATTCTGCGAATTTCATATTACAATGAAATATTATTAAAGTTACACATGCTTCAACAATTTGAGCAGAACAAATTTATTAAAAAAAAAACACTAAAAAGAAACCATTCCAATATCAGTTATATGTATCTAATATTTGTTATTTGGGGCAGGTTATAGCGATCAGGAAAACGCATCAGGAAAAATTTTCTTTTGGATAGTTCAATGTTTTATGATACGATTTGAAATGTAAAAAGGATACGAATCGATGATAAATCACTTGAAATATTTTTTTCATAAACAAAATTTACTTTGTCTAAAAGAAGTGATTATTCATTTTCTTGACGGAAATTCTGCACGGAAAACGAGTTTCCATCAGGAAATGATTTTTGTACAAAAAATATTTCTTCTAATCAAAATTTTGTTTATGAATATGGTAAATGATTTATCGTCGATTTGTATCCTTGTTATATTTAAAATCGTGCGTTAAAACAAAAAGAAAATTTTTCCTGATCGCTATAACCAGCCTCTTTGGTGAAAAATTGTATGTTTTGCAAGAAAAACTACTCAATAAAATATTTTTTAACATATTCTTTTTTTTTGTAAACTGCATAGTAGTTATTATAAAAGACTGACATGACCTACATACTTGTTATACATTATATTCTGAGTTCTTAGCTTTCACCTGTCACTTTTCCTAACAATTTAACGTTTTCTTTCATAAAATTCAAATAAATTAAAATTTCACACGAAACAACTTTATGAAATTTGCATGCACCAACCAATAAAAGTTTCTTATCTCAAACTTCTACACTCTACCCCCGAATGTCAAGTGTTGTAAAATGTTTGTTCAAAGTTTTAAAAATATAATTAAAAGCTTTATGCAAAAAATTTCTTATTAGAAGAAGGAAAAAAAAAATAGAAGAAAAAAGTTCGTGTAAAAAAATCTATTTGAAAAGGTTAAATGTGGACAACAACTTTTGGCTTATAAAGCAACCTTCCGGCATATCAAGCCACCCAACAACGAACGCCCATTAAACAAGTGTTGCTATCGTTTGTTGTTGTTGTTTTTGTTTTTTTTTTTGTTCATAGAAAAACCTCCAGCCTATAATGCCCCTTGGCATTATTTCTGGCCATTGCACTTTTCCACCAACTACAACCAACAATTTTTACTGATGTATAGACATAGGTATAAAAATCATCATGCCTAAGGCGATTCAACTTTAAACAAACAACAACAAAAAGTAAATAAAAACATTTGTCGTATAGTCGCCGAGCAATTATGCAAAATTATTGCATCTTAATGTTTTGTTGTTCCTTTGAATGAAACGAACAAAATAATAATGCATTTTTTTCTTGGCTATATATAGAAAATGCATACCTACTTCAAAAGCCTTTGAAAATGAGAAGAAGGAAAAAAAAAATAAATAAAACTCAAGGCGAGCAAAATGTTTAGGCATAATAATATAATAAAAGTAGTGTGGCCATCTAAATTTATTTCTTTAAAAACTTTATCAGAGTGAGACCCACAAGAATGATTTTGATGAAATTTATCAGAAGGCAACGTTGTGATACGGAACTTTGAATTATCTAAATAAATTACTATCTTTGTTTCTGAGGTTGTAATAAACTAATTCAACCTTGCCAAACTAAAAAAATGGACCGAATTTTATTAAACATTTCGTCTTTAAAACTTCCCCATTCACTCGAGGACTTTATTGATTTGCGCAAAACAAATCTATTACTAAAAAATAACTGAACTAGTACATCATTTAAGATGATTTGGTGATTTGTCAGATAGTATAATTTTTTTTTTAAATCCCACAAATGTGGTGCTAAAAATCTCTACGTCCTCGTAAAAAAAAAATTTAAAAAAATCTATGGCTGGCCAGTTGCTGAATCTAGTTCACCTTTTATGTCCATTTACTGACCTTTAAGACGTGATACTTTTTTTGCGAATATCCAATATTTATAAGGTGCTAAGATCACAGAACTGTGTTGGTGTTGCTTTAAAAAGTTTTGGGACTTTATCATTTGACGAGGTATTAGAAGCTAAAGAACGTTTCTTTTTTTCATCTTGAACTGAGATTCCTCCAACCTTTTTTAAGATACTAATATGTTAAAAATACCGTACCATATCCGTACCAGGAAAAATACATTTTTTTATTTTTCTAAATCAATAAGCTGTTGATACTTAAAATTAGAAATAAAAAAAAACATGGCCACATTGGTTGAACTGCTACTACAACTATTAGTAGATAGAAGTGTAAGTACTTGCTTAAGCAGTTAGTTGGGTCAATAAACTTGTCATAGAGATACGAAAACAAATGTTGTTGCACATACTTTTTTCTACTATACTTTTTAACCAAATGCAAATCTAATAACGACGGACGAATGCTCGTTCGGTTGCAACAGAGCACCTCCTTCTATCCGGAACTCTTTATTTGTAAGTAGGTACCTGCAGCGAAAATGTTTGAAAATACGAATAAATAACAAATAAGATTGATATTTGTTGCTAAGAGCACCAGAGATAGTGTGGCTTTTTCGTTATATGCATTCAATGTATCTAAGTATGCAATGGCTAAGTATACGAACAGTGCTGGATTAAAGTCTCACGATGCCCTGTAGTATTTTACAATTGAGACTAACAAAAAGTCTAAAAATGAGATTTGGCTGTGTAAGCACACAATGTACCCTATGGATATAAGACTTTAAATAATTTTAAAAAAAATCTGGAAACATTTCGAAAATGTTTCAAACCATTTAAGAAAGGTTTCAGGAGCATTTCATTTTTAGATACATATTAGAAGCACTATTGTATAATGGCACAGTGGTTTCAGAAAAATTTTAATAGTTATAATATTTAATTAATTTTCTTAATTTAGGTACACTGACAGACAAAATAAAGTGCAAAAGTATTAGATTAATTTTCAAACTACCGCTATTTAAAAGCGAAGAGTGTTTATCATTCCATTTCATGTTCTGACGTCACATATTCTCAGCTGCTAACTCTTAAAAAAAAACAATCCATTGTCATGTCTAATTAGTATTCGTTGCGGTGTTTTTGGAGCATATACAATTTAACTCGCGACAAAATAAAGTGCATTTTTATTATTCCCTGCCAAAAAGTTTTAAGTTTTAAGGAAAAATATTTACAATTGATAAAATATAAAAAGGTAGAAGCAAATGATCCCAATTTATAATAATTTCCGTGTTAAATTTTATTTTTATTACTTAAAGCTTAAGTATGAAACCGTTAACATCTGAAGTGAAGGAATTGCTTGTTTTGGACCGTGAACGTGGATTGATATTCCATAAACTGGCAGAAAAATATGGATTATCCATTTCTATGGTAAGAAAAATCTGCCTCAATTTCTTTGAACGAGAAACTGTTGCTAGTTTTAAAATTTCTTGCGGAAGGAAGCGGAAGACAACTGCTGTTGATGACCGCAGAATTAAAATTAAGGCTAGAAAGAACCCTTTATCTTCCGCCAGAAATATTAAAGAAGAACTGCAGTTAAATATAACAGCAAGGACAGTACAAAGGCGACTCCATGAAAGCGGTTTAAAAAACTTGTTTGCAAAGAAAAAGCCGTTACTCCGTCCAGTTAATATTAAAAAAACGGTTAGCTTTCGCTAGAAAGTTTTTAGTGAAGCCACAATCGTTCTGGGAAAACATTATTTGGTCTGACGAATCCAAATTTGAATTAAAAAACTGTAAGAGAAGAAAGCGAGTTTGGTGCAAGCAATCCGAAAGACTCAGCCAGAGGTGTATACAAAAAACGTTGAAGCATAGAGGTGGGTCACTTATGGTTTGGGGATGTTTTTCTTTTAGTGGCGTTGGAAATATTGTCAAAATTGAAACCAAAATGACGGGTTCTAGTTACGTGAACATTGTTAGGGAAAACTTAGCTTCTTCTGCTTCTAGACTGTCTTTGGAAAGTTATATTTTTCAACAAGATAACGATCCAAAGCATACAAGCAGAGTAGCTAAGCAGTTTTTTTACCGAAAATAATGTTGACGTACTAGAATGGCCAACCCAATCTCCCGACTTAAACCCTATTGAGCACCTTTGGTCCATTTTGGATGAAAGGATTCCCTTAGATCAACGTCGCAATTTACAATCTTTTTGGGAAAGCCTCCCAAATGAATGGGAGAGAATTCCAGATCAAATCTTGAAGAACCTGGTTAGCCGCACGCCCAAACGTCTTGCTGCAGTTATTCAAAATAAAGGAGGAGCCACTACCTATTAACATTTTTCTTTTCTGAAGCTGAATTCCTATTTTACGTGATGATCTTTCGAATTTGCACTTTATTTTGTCTCTTCTATTTTCTTTGAATATTGCGATTTTATTTAATTTCTAACCTACATTTTGTAAATAACTTTAAACGATTACTTTTGTGGACGTAAGATAATCTGAAAAACATGAATAAATTATTTTTTTTAAGAAAAATAAATCAGAACATATCATACTAAATAAAATATTATTGAAAATAATTTTTGCACTTTTTTTTGTCTGACAGTGTAGGTACAAAATATAATTTTTTTTTTAATTTTAATGTTACTACTTTTTTATTTTATTGTTTTTATTTTTTTTTTATTTTTTTGTTTTTTTTTTTTTTATTTTTATTTTTTTATTTTTTTTTTTAAATTCCTATTGTATTCAATTTTTTTTATTATTTTTTTTAATATCTATTGTATTAAACTTTTTGTTCTCCTTTTATTTTTTTTGTATTGTATTTTTTATTTGTATATTACATATATACATAAATGAAGGTAGGTACTATTTATTTTTTTTTTTAACTTAGGTATTCAAAAAAAAGAAAAATGTCGTGGCTGTAGTTACATAACAATTATTTTTGTGCTTCAGGCGCCATTTTGAGAATTTTTAAAAACGCGATTTACTTAATAATTTGACAAAAAGTCTTCGGTCAGAAAAATTTTCAGGGTCTTAGTTGTTTTTTTTTTTGTCAACATTAACCACTGTTAGTAATGAGGCAAACAAAAATCTGCCAATATCGGCCTATTCAGAAAAATTTCAAATTAAGACAATTTTCAGGAACAATTTTGTGACATTCAAAAAGTTTTTGGGAAACATTTCTATAACACTTCTAAATTTTTCAGAAATATTTTAAATAATTTTTAAAAACATTTTATAACGGTTTTAAAAACAAATCAATTCACTGAAGAGAAATTTTTATGAGAAAGGTTTCGGAAACATATCCGATATTATTTTGAAAACATTTCAAAAAGGTTTCAGGAATATTTCTTTTAAGATACATTTGAAAAACCTGTCAGAATGGGTTTCAGAAACACTTCGATTGCAATTTGAAAGCATTTTATAAAAGTTTCAGGAACATTTCATTTAAGAACATTGGAAACAGAAATGTTTCGGAAACATTTCAGAAAGATTCCAAAAAGTTTTCTAACATTTATGAAAGGTTTCAAAACTATTTTATAGAGATTTATGAAAAATTTTAGAAAATTTTAAATAAAATTCCTAAACCTTTCAAAACCATTTCGAAAGCTTTTTGTGTTCCGTTTTAACGTGCCCCTTGTTTTTGCTTGTCTCTGAATCCCGCCCTGCTTACTTAGGACAGAGACGAGGTGCATGAAATGAGATTGCAAGTTGCACAGCTATCAGCGTTCGCTAAAAACATAGTCCAACTTATACATATAGCTTCATATATCTGTAGGTATATGTACACAGTACATGCCACGCTGCTGTGCCGCCTCCTTTAAAATGGCAAACGTGCATCTAATGTTGAATTAGTATCTGAAATAGACAAAGTGCACTGCACTGCCTCTGATGTCAGTCGATTGTACAAGGTAAAAAAAAAAATAAAAAAAAAAAAAGAAAAAAAAAAAGTAAAAAATGTTGGCGCTGGTTCTGCGACTCTGAATGCTCCTCCCCCTCCCCCTTCCCCTCTAACTACCATCCATCCACAACTTAACTCTATGAGGGTTGGGATATTTTTTTTTGTTTGTTATTTTATTGATTTAAGCTGTAAAATAAACAATAATAGTGTCAAGAGATTTATTATTATATTACGCCCAGATAACCTTATCTGTGGGTAGTTTAATAAAAAATGTTTTCAGCTGAAAACATGCTACATAGTTTCGGGTTACTTTAGAAGTCTTTTTTCTATAGGAAAAAAAATATTATCAAGAATTTATAGAGGGAGGCCATAGACCGATAGAGGTCTTATCATTTGATGTTTGTTCGAAAGCAATTCCTTTTCATTCAACAATTAGTCTCCTGTGAAAAGTAACACCTTATGTTTACTTATTATCATCATTCAATTTTATGTATGCTACCGGAAGGTTTGTTCCAAGGCTATACTCAACTAGAAATAACTGCTGCTACCCGAATTCATATAAATTATATGAATTTTGTCATATCTTAGCATTATTAAGACAGCATTTTTAACGCATAAATTGAAAGCTAAAGAAAAAGCGAAAGTGTTAGTGAAAACACGATAAGCAAGTTACCAAAGTTTGCCCCAAGAAAGGAAGGGCTTTTTCGTCTGGTTAAGAAAAGAAATCATGTATTGATCTTTGATTCTGAAAATTCGTTTAAGTTTATAGAAAAATTATCGAAATTAATCAACAATCCATCTGAAAAATACAGTATGTACTTTAAGTGTAGTAGCCGTGGCGTGATGGTTAGTGCGATAGACTGTCATGCCGGAGGTCTAGGTTCAATTCCCAGCCTCGCCCCCTAATAATTTTAAAATAAAACGGCTACTGCCTTTTGCGAGGAATTGACAAAACCTCCAAGAGTATATCTTGTTATAGAAAAGTGTCGCTCACATTAGCCGTTCGGAATCGGCAATAAACTGTAGGTCCCCTCCATTACTGCAAACACACACACAGGAATGGTTGAGATTTTATTCAAGTGAACCGAAGTGTACTTCCAGGCAAGAGGTCAAGTGCAATGTGCAATTCCTCAACAACGACAAAAGTATGCAGACTCGACAAACTCATGGAAACCAGTGGAAGCTCTGAGTGCCTAGTAGAGCTTTTACAACACTCGGATACGTCACAGACTGTAACTACGTTGCTTCACCATCTACCAAGGGAATTATTACGAAGATGTCGACAAGAAATCAATGGCTATTCAATATGAGAGAACCTCTTGTCCTTACCATTAAATGTGATGGTAATTTGGCAAACTAAAAAAAAGGGTTCACATTTCAAATTTCTTAATTTTGTTTGGCGGTCCAGATTGTCAATTGCTTGTTTTTGTTGTTTTTTTCATTGGATTCTGTCATTTTAAATGGGATCTACTTTGAATGGATTCCATTTGGGTGTGTTCATAAAAGTTTTTTTTTCCTACAGAATTTTGTGAAAATTTGGTTGAAATTACCTCATTTGAAAATTTGAATTTGTATGTGAAATGAATTTGGAAATTTTAAACGAAATTACCTCATTTGATCTAATAAAAACGTAGTATAAAACTTGAAAAACGCTGTAAGGCAAAACAAACATGATCTTGGATTTTTTTTTTGAAAAAATCTATTATAAAACGGGCTTTTTTAAAAAATAGTATACAAATCTTTTCTGTTTATTACAATACAGAAAGAAAAGGGCAAAATTCTTTAAAGAATGAAATGTCCAAAAAAATTTTCCCCCAAATTTGCAAAGTGTACTCCAAAATTTTTTTAAAACTAATATATTTTTTTTATTTTTTACTTTTGGCCTGACCGAGATAATAGTTACTTATCTTAAAAAAATTAAAATCCAATATTTTGGTCAAAAAGTGAATTTTAAGAATGCGAAAAATCAGAGTTATGATTTCCGATGTACTCCATTTCAAATGAGTAAACACAAAATTTGGTGCTGGTATAAACTGCTGGGTTATACTAATAATACTACTCTGGACTATATAGCTATATAATTAAAAAAGTATAACATCAACATTCTAAGCTTTTAACCCTTAAACACATTTGCAGAAAACATCACGATTAGGTACCTTACCTAGTCCTGTAAATTCAGCATAAATGAATATCAAATTTTGAAATGACAAAAAAGAATAAGAATAAAACTTAAATTGTTGTTAAAAGAAAGTATGCTTGATTTACAAGACTTAAAATTTGTCATATAGACACTGCCATTCTAAAAACATTTTTTTGTCAGGAAACAATAAATAGCTAAAACAGGTCAGAATGAATAGCATTTTATCAGTCTACTATCGTATAAATCCAAAAAGGCAACAAAAAACACCCCGATCACTATTTTCATTCAAAATACTGTCAGTCTATTTTATTTGGTATGTGCAAAACCTCAGAATTTTATTTCAATAAAAAAAAAAAAAAACTTTAAACGAGGTCTTGAACTTTTAATCTCATTTCTATGCGTCAAAACAATATGCAGATAGAAGTTATTCTTTCTTTTTTTTTTTTTTTTTTATGTTTTAAGTATCTTTAACCCAAATCAATTCAACAAGAAATTTTATTCCCCATTGTATAGTCGTTTGTCGTTTGTGGCAAAGAAGATGAATAACTCTTTTGTTTTAAAACGATGAATTGCTTCATCAAACAATAAACTACCTCTCGTCAACACATTGTGTTTAGAAGCGATAAAAAATCGATATATCGATATATTAGTTACAGGCAATAATTATAGCTTTGCACACATATATTGTGTACTGTAAAGCAATGTTTTCCATGTGCATTAACACATATAACCAAGGTGGTTTTTGTACTTTTGTACTTCATATGTATACGCTCCAATGGGCCGAAGAAGAAGGGAAGGCTTCGCTTAGATTGAAAAATTCGATATACCTACCACACGAGTTCCATGGTAACTTTACACTAAAAAAAAAAAAACATGAAACAAATTGAAAAAAAGTTCATGTGAAATCAAAGCAGACAAATAACCCTGTTAAACAAGACTTTGGCGTCCGAAAGAATTCCCACAGAGCAGGTTTTTTGTTTAGGTTTGGCGTCTTAAGCTGATCCTAGAAAAAATACCCTAACTACTGCTTTTAATTGTATGAGGTCAAAAGGAAAAAGTTGAGTTTTTTTTCTTAAAAATATCTATCTCGAAAACTATGTACCAGTTTTTTCGAAGAGAGTTCAAGGCGTAGACTCTTGGTATTATTTTGTAATTCACTCATACTTTTAAGTGAGAAAAGAACTATATCAACAGTGTGTAATTTTTCTATCGACGTCGGCGCTATAAAATAGAAGATATGGGAAAGAATTTTTATTGTTGGAAGAGTGAATTGCGACCATAATCATCTAGGCCCTGTTGTATGGAGCAAAAGCATGGACCCTGTCAGAAACGGAAGAGAATTTTCTTTCATGCTTTGAAAGGAAGATTCTTCGGCTTTTTTTCGGTCCAGTTTGTATCGAAGGAGTTTGAAGGAGAAGATTCAACAACAAGGTTTACGTTCTCTACGGCAACATCGACCTGGCCAAAAAGCTGAAAATACAGCGTTTAAGATTATTAAGACAAGTGGAGCGTAATCGACGCGACGTGCCGGGCCCAATCAACCTTCGAAATCCAAAGTAAAAAAAAAAAAAAAAACTATACCAAATTATACTTTGAACACACTTAGGTCTGGGTTTCGAGTTAACTAACCAAATATGGTGGGTTAACTCGGGATTTACTGAACAGATGCTTTTGGTATTTTAACCTCCGAGTTTTGTAGGTCGTTTCGCATAACTTTATTTGGAATTTAATTAAGTCTGACAATTATCTTCTGGGCCGACACGACGACCTATGGAAAAACATGCTGCCTAACCAATACATTTAAGTAAGTAGCTATGGGTTAAATCCACTACATACACCCTTGCCACTCACAATTTTATATTTTAATACAAGAATGAAAAATTAAAATTGTTTTTTTTTTTCAGTGTACCACCTTCATGCTATGACATTTGGAATTTACTTTGATTTTTTATTATTTGCTGTTTTTTAAAAATGTAAACAATTTTAAGTGTCATGGAACTGAAGTCGTTGCATGAAGGTTTACTAGATTTGATTGTTAACGCTCTTGTTTTTTTTTTGTCTGTACCTACGAGTATCATGGTCTTGAAAAAAATTGTTTAATGGAAAATAAGAGCTTCATAAATAATGTACGCCATTATTATGAAACAGGATGTACTAGAATCTAGGGCTGTGTTAATCATGAACGATTGGTTTTTTTTTTTTTGATCCGATCATCGAAAAGTATTGATGATTGAAATCACAAATTTTCATTTCAATCGATCTCAATCTCAATCATTCATTTTGATGATTCTCGATCCTCCAACCCAATCTCAATGATTTCAATACATCTCGATTTAAAACATCAATCTCTAGTACAGTAAGAAAAAATTCAAAAGAAAGAAAAGATTAGGCTGGTCAGTATAAGCGGTCAAATGTAATAAAAATGAGTTTTTTTTTTTTTTCAAATATGTCAGGAACGGTTTGTGATAGAAAAAAAATTTTACTTTACAATCTTGTAGCTGTAGCAATTTCCCCCAAAAATGGTGCTTATTATTTTTTTCGTAGCATTAACCGTTAAAAAGTTACAGCAAATCGAAAAGTCAAAGTCCCATAAAAGGGGCTAAAGGGCATGAAAATGTGCTGTAACTTTTAAACGGTTAATGCTACGAAAAAAAATCTATTTACCATTTTTGTGGGAAATTGCTTCAGCTACAAAATTGTGGAATGAAATCTTTCTTTAGCACAAACCGTTTTTGATATATTTGCTCCTGTTCCTTCTTCCATTTTCAACCCATCTGTGTAGAAAGGGATACCCTGTTCACCAATTAGCGAGTTGAGTTCCCATCTTTGCCTTTCGGGTATTAAGATGGAGAAGTTTCTGTTGAAATCTATTTCAGGTGGAACGTAGTCCGTAGTCACATCAAGATCGGTATACTTTTGCAAGATAGACCCATGACCGAAGGTGATGTGCTTCCAAAAGCCCATTTCCTTAAGACGAAACGCACTTTTGGCTGCTGTGCATCTTATGTACTCGTCCAAGACTGGAAGATTGAGAATGATTTCCAGTCCTGCTTGTGGTGTAGACCTTAGTGCCCCTGTTGTACCTATACAGGCTAGTCTCTGTACCTTGTTCAGGTTCTTGAAGTAGCTTTCTCAACCGCCTTCCACCATACAATCGATCCATAGGTAAGTATGGGATGAACGATCGCCGTGTACATCCACTGGATGACCTGCGGTCTCATGCCCCACCGTGTACCGAAGGTTTTTTTTGCATGAGTAGAAGGCACAAAGTGCTCTTTTTGTTCTTTCTTCTGTGATCCGTTTCCATGTTAGCTGTGAATCAAGGATTACTCCAAGATATTTGGCTTCATTGGAGAGTTTCAGAGGTACATATTTCATTTAGCTTGGGAGAAGTAAATTCGAATCACACTAATTTGCATAAATGTTAAAAGAAAAAAATATAGCGCCATGATTTTTAAAAAAAATACTTATTTCATCAACACAACCAAGTGCATTTTCCTAACTTGAAAGTTAAAATAGATTTCATTTTTTTTTTTTAGATTTAAAGCTACGATTTTTGGTATTGTTATTAATTTTAAATATTTCATTTTTTTTTCGGACCGGACTGCCCCATGACCACGAAAATTTCGAACTTTGTAAAAATGTCAGGTAAATTAGTTCAAATAATTTTAATAAATAAAAACGCGGTTAGTCCGAAAACAAAATTAAATATTTAAAATAGATCTTATTTCTATTTCGGTCATATTTGCAAATTTATGATTGGTCGTTCTGTTTTTAAAAATACTTACAAAAAAATCTTCTTTAAATTTATATTTTGATCTTGACTTACCTGAAAAGATAAGAAAAAAAATATAAAATAAAAACAAGAGTCAAACAAGTTAAATTAAGAATTTAGAATTTAGTTAAAACTACGTTCCTATGCCTTAAATGCGGGGGTAAAAAATGCAACACTTAAAGAACTGCGGTATATAATTTGCACTTGCAGAGTTTCTGCTCGTCTAAACAAATGAATGGAATGACAAATTTCGAAGCAATTCAATTTTTTTTATGAATTTAATTCTTCTTTAAGTTTGTTAAGATATTAAAATATCTTTGATATAAATTTAATTATTTTAACTTTTTTTTTCTTCTAACCAAATTCTAAGCACTTTTGTCCTATAATCTATTTTTTGCCAAAACATATATTTTTTTAATTTGTTGACGCAGGCAGCCGTTACTAAGAAAAAATACTACTACGATTGGAAAGTTTGATGCCTCAGGAACCTCAACGAGGCTAATTCAGAATCAGAAGTGGGATTTACCCAAATGCTTACTGTGGAAGTTTATTGATTTAAATTCATTTAAATTGCAGAAAATCTTAAGGATATACTCTCTTTTTAAGATACATTGCTTGGAATCTTTAAATAACTATGTTGCCATATCAGTTAAAACTTATATTTAGTGACTTTCATCTTCTGCTCTAATAAATTTTATTTTATTTTATCCATGTTACCATTATCTATCTCAGCATTTTATGCTGTTAGATTATATTTTTGTATTTTTATACTCTGCGACATATCAACATTTTGATGACATAAAAAAATATTACAAATAAGAAAACATTTTATCTGTGCATATTTTTTTTTTTTAAATTATTTTTATACATCTTGAGGAAACAATAACAATCCCTCCATTCAAGCCTTTCCCCCTTTAAGCGGTGTGCATTCTTCTTTTAGCTTTTGTTTTGTTTTTTAGAACTATGCATCCGGCAATAATATCTTATAATGTGTTCCTATATCTATACACACATCTTTTTTTTATAAGTGTTAGCATAGTGCACTGAACTAATGACGAACAACGAAGGCTGATGGGACAAACACTGCACACCGCACACATAGAACAACGCAAGATAAAATAAGAAAATCAAAAAGTGCATAGAGTGGCGCGCAAAAAAAAAAAAAAAAACAACACTAACAACAACAACAACTTAAAAGAGCTTAAAAATAAATAATGCACTTCATTTAAAATTATGCAGATATACATATATTGAAGATATAGAAAGATACATTTTTATGTACATAGTTGCAGATAAACGTTCTCTTTATACAATCATATATGAGTGTTATCTAAGGGGAGAATGGGTTGCATTTGAACAAAATATTCATATCTTTTTTGTTTATTGTAATACAAAAAATATATGTTTAGAAAAATTTCAGGGAATTTAAAGCCCTATTTTCTTTAAATTTTGATATTTTATGTGCTAAATTTTCAAAAATACTTTAACATTTTGATTTTTCTAATTTTACTAGCCTACTATAACTTTTTCAGATTTAAAAAAAAAAACGACAAAATTTTCCTAAGAAAAAAAATAGAAAATTTAATTTTCCGTACTTTTTTCCTTATCAGTCTTTTTTTTAGGATTATGTAACAGAAACCAAGATAATCAATAAAAACTAAAATACAAGATGGCGGCTTAAAGGTGAATTTTACGAGTTCGAAAAGTCGGAGTTATAGGTTGTTTTCACTAACGTCTGACTAACCAATTTCTGCAATCGCAAAAATGAGTTTAAAACTACTTTTTGAAATGTTAATATATGTTTTGGTTCATGATTTTTAAAATAAGTTATGAAAATTGAAGCAGTAAATTGTTTACCTTTAAGAAATAGGTAGTATTTTTAGTAACTTTGCAACTGCAGAAATCAGTTAGTCAGTTCATAATCTCGAAGGAATGCAAAAAATGTGGGGTGTTACAAGCTGCTAGGTCACCCATATAAAATATTCCTAAATGCACTGGACTAAAATCAAATCAACAAAATCAAGAAGCAAAAACTTGCAACACTTTTGTATTTCTTTGAAACATTTTTATTTTTAGAGATTAACTAGGTTATCTTGATTAAAATTTGGCTTTAAAATGTATAGAAATATTCATTCATACTTTTATTGAGAATTATGTAAGTAAACAGAACTCAGGCTGCCCATTTCAACCAATACTCCCCTACTTCTAGTTAAATGCAATTTTTGTTGAGTAGATGTACAGTACCTAGTCATAGTAGTTGTTGTTATTGTTGTTAGTTGAGATTGGGGCAAAATGGAATGTCCTCTTCTTTTAACAGAAAGCGTATAGAAAGGTGCATGCCCCCTAGTGCCCCTTAAGGTGAACACGAAGAAAATAGAGAAAATGGAAAAAAAAATATGTACTTGTATCGCATCAGCATGCCAAAGGTACCTACATAAAACAACGCAAATATCAGACATGCATACAAACATACAACAATGGTCCTTGGATTTAGTATCTCACTTTTATGGGCACAAACAATAGATATCTATACAAATAATAAAAAATTAATTGGAAATCATTAATAGCAACCGGCTATAGCATTTTATTTATTTTTTTTTTCTTGTTCTCTTTTATTTCTAAAGGAATGTTCGTAGCTATAGAAACTTACGTAGACATAAGGTGCTCTGCTCCCACTATATTGCTGCCAATTAAAATGGATGAAAAAGAACAATATTAGCATTGCAATGTTAATACCATGTTTATACATTGTTTGTTGTATATGTAGGTGCTTTTAGCTTTATATTTTTTTTGCTTTTAGGTATATACTATCTATATTCATCTGTTTTAAGTACCTACTCACGATATTGATAATAATTGAACTCTACCATTGAATTTCAATATAGGTACAGAAAATATGTATATTTGTATTTGCTATGCATCCCTTTTTATATTTTATATTTATAAAAAAATATGACGTACTAGGAACCAAAAAACACTTAAGGCATTCTACTATAAGTTCCAATTTATAATAAAGACTAACTGAAACGCAGTAAAAAAAAGGAAAACTATTCATAAGAAAAACCCTGCTGTTAGTCTTTTTTTCAGAGTTGTAAATTTTGCCGATTTCGTTCAAAATTATTCAAAATTTGTAAGAAAACAAATAGAAATGTTGCCAGTTAAATCATTTGAAGCATAAAAACTTTGAAAAGTTACTAGCTTATGTTTAATCCGAAAATTCGGACTTCTACAGAACTACATTGGAATTAAAATACCCTCCGCTAGTTGATTTTTCGTAGCTTATAAAATTTAAACAAAGTCCTATCTTTATCACTTTTCTTTAACTTTTGTATGAAAGAAAAATATATACTAAATAATTACGACATTTCGCTAGTTCTATTCTTTCCGCGAATTCTGAATCAAAATTCTTCATTGATTTTCTGTTAAAAAAAAAAAACAGAAATTGAAGATAAGCTCATTTAAAATAGCAAAACTATTAAATGAACTCTTTCAAATTGCAATATTGAAAACACCAAACAAACATCTAATAATTTTTTTTGAAATTTGTTTGTTTCAATTTATAACCATTTTACCATATTTAAAAATTTAAATTAATTTCGTAGCTCGTGTAGAACCAGGAGGGCCTAGTGACTTGGAAGGGGACCTACATTTTACTGCCGAAACCGAGAAGCACATATTAATGACAAGAGTTACTCTTGAAGGATTTGCCAATTCCCGGCCAAAAGCAATCGCGACTCAATTCTATTTTTGTACAGTTTAGTTTCCAAAAGAGTTTAGGTACATGAAACCATTAATGGCTTAGTAACCAACAAGAGTAAATTCTGTAACATTTAAATTAGGAGTCAACGGTTTATCAAATGGTACCAGGAACTAAAGTATTGTTTCCAAATAAATTATTACAAACATTTAAACTACGAAGGAGGAAACAAAAGTTATCCGAAAAATTCGGAATCCCTATTTTTATCATCAGACTTTGAGAAATTTGAGAAAAGTTGCATATTTTTGATTAAAAAAAACATACTTAAATACAAAACATATCTCAATCTGATCTTATAATAGGCCAATACTATTATATTATGAAAATATTGAATCAAAACAGTAAGTCCAAAAATCTGCGCCAATTTATTTATTTTTTTTTTAATCTGAATATTCGGAGTCCCTAAATTACAATTTATTAATTGAAAGTTAAAATGAAACCACTTAAAAACATTTATTTATTTCCCAAGCGATCAATATTTTTAACCAGTTTACCCTTTTAGCTGATTTCATATTAAACCTTCTCTTGAAAATACTTGTTTGCCCCCCTCCTTATCTCTCTTTACAACTTTAATTATCCATTATTTCAAAGTTTTTGATTACTGCAGTAAAATTGAACATGGATTTTTAAGACAACAGATATTTTACTCCTTTCCATATCTTAAATCTTTTGTGCATTGTCACACCTTCTTAAAATATCACACACAATTAATAACCAGCAACCCAAGTTTGTATAAAGTGAACTCGTTCTCTCATATTAATATCTTTCAACTCACCCACTCTGTTTTTTTTTTTTTTTTGGTTTAAAAATAAAAAAACATTTCCCAATACCATTACAATGCTTTTTAATCATAAATTAATTCAATTGCATTTCAAATCATGATTATATACTTTTTATATTATTTTTTTTTTTAGTTTCTACACAAACCACAGGCAAAACAAGTAGTAAAATCAACAACTCGTTTCATTTGCAACATGCTTCGCATAGCGCCACAGTCGTCTCGTAACCGTCGTCGTCGGCATCTATTGGCTCAGCAGTCCAAAATAATTAATTGCGTGGGTTTTCTCGATTTGGTGTCCAAGTCGAAACGATTGGAAAAAGGCATTTAACGTACGATTTTGTACGTCAACACGACGACTTAAATGAGCACACAGTTAAAATTACAAACAAAATTAAATGAAAACTAATAAAGTCCACTAACTGCGTCGCATGAACTTGCTATTATGAATCAATTTTGCTCAAAAACCAAAATGATTGTTTATTTCATTATAAGCACCAAAACTATCTTATTATTTTTAAGAACCATGAGGTTTATCACAATCCCAAAAAATTTATTATTTAATTTTTGATTTTCAAAATTTAAAGAAAAAAACAATAATATTTTTTATAAATCACGACAGTTGCTAGCTCTGTCTTTAGTATAAAATTGTTAAAAAAAAAATTTCTCGAAAACTCACTGTAATTTTTTTAAGCTTTCTAAACTATAAAAAAAAATTGTTTGAGTCATACAACGAATTCGTAACTCCCAATTTATTTTAAAAAATCTATAACAAGCCTTTATAGTTGGGTACTTAACCTACATATATATCGCAACTACAAAAAATAAACAAAAAAAAATATCGATACTTTGTACATGGCATGACTGCTTTTACCAGATGGCAAGGTAAAATGTAATTACAGAAAATTCTCCAGGCACTTACGGGCGGGCGGCGCGCGCGTTGCGGCGTGTCATGCAATATTTTTGGTATTTTTAATTTTCACGACTAGGCATATTTCTTTCCATATAAACAAAACAAGTTCCTTAAAAATTCCTTAAAAAATATAATTAAATAAAAACAATGTTAAATCCCATTTTGTTTTCTAGTAGATACGTGTGGTGACAAGAGATGAGATCTTTTTTTTCCTTACATTCACAAAATTCATAAAATTTAATGAGAATTTTTTAAAGAAAGATTTCGCTTCGTTTAAGTGGTCTCTCTTTTAGTGAAAGGTTGAAAATAATTAAAAAATTAAAAAAAAAAAAGTGTGGCCAGAGAATGTACTCTTGTGGATACCCATTAAAAAAAGCCGCTAATCTCTTTTAGTTTTAACGTCATTTAGATATCTTCGATGTTTTTTCAGCCTATTTTGTGTAGATAAACACTAGGTGACAGGTTCCAAAATGTGCAGTGAGGACGACAGAGTTGTGCCAATATATGCATGTACATATCTTCCAAGACGAGCAAAAACGAGCAGGTGGGCAATACCTAGCTTTTCTCGAAGCGTTTCGTCGTATTTTCCTGGAAAATGCTAGAGAGCTCAAATTCTCAGGATATGATGTAGTTAGCAGACTTATAAGACACACTTAGTTTAATTTGTCTAACTTTTCTAAAATACGTGGTTTTTTCACTGACCAAGTTACTCATCAAAAACCTCTAGGGCACTACCCGAAATCCTAGAAAGCTGATATTTTGTATGCAGGTTATGATTTGTACAAAAAAAAAACAAACAAAAATTAAGAAATCTGAAAATTTCATCTCCAACCTCCGTAAAGGGGTATGCAGGTCTGTTTATCAAATATACCCTCTAGGCCTTGGGTACTTTCCGAAGCCCTAAAAAGCTGAAACTTGGTATACAGGCTAAGATTTGCAAGGAAACAACAAACAAAAATTAAGAAATCGCTAACTTTCACACTCCAACCTCGTTAAAAGGACATGCAGGTCTAATCCTACAAAAAGAAATGAAATCTCACCAAAACCATTTCGTGTAAAACAGGTCTCCAAGTCTAACAAGGTCATGGACGCTTTCAATATGAAAAAGTTATCAGATCACATGAAGAGCCAAGTCCCTAACTCTACAAGGCTTACTTTTACAAGTCGTTGACTTTACAAACCCTTCATCATCGTCAAAAACTACTGCTTACAACCTTAACAATTCCTGTGTGAATGCTGATGGTTGACAGCATTGGAAGGGACATGAAATTTGATTGCACATCTGAAATGATGAGATGAGAGGTACTTTCAATCATGACAAGAGATAATATTGGCGGATTTGTCACTTCCTATCGCAATAGAAAAAAAAGCGTGATAGCCCCACGTACTAACTCCAGGGCGTATTAATATCAGAATGTATACCTGAAAAATTTTAATTTAATTAAATAATTTCCCCTCGATTCTCATTTTCCTGAACAATCGTTTTTTGACTTCTTTAGTAAAAAAAAAAAAAAATGACTGTCCTTTATTCCACAAGAAGAAAGTCTGCCTTATTCCCGAAAGACAATATAAGTTTACCAATAATTTCTTTGCAACATAATTATCCTCATTATAAGATTAAAAAATAAAAATGTCATGTTTTTTTTTTCTTTTCTACCCATCAGGAAATCGATTGAAATCCATTCCTTAATTATTCACACTACTGCATTGGCTTGTTCAAATTTTTTTTTTGTTTGCTCAAATTGATGCCAATCTATAGAATGCCATGACTCCCCAATCTGTCTGTCCGCACTCCGATACTATATAGGACTACTTAAGTCTTAAGAAGTCAAAATTCTTAAACTTCACAGGAAGAAGGAAGTTAATATGCCAAAATCTTAATTGATTTGCGTGCGATTTGAATCTAAGCTTTTTTTTTATAATTGAATATTTTTCGCATGCGTTTAAATAGAAAAGTACAAACTGAGCTGACTTGCGATTGCGGAAGCAAAATAGAGGAGCACATTCATAACACTTAAATCAAGCATGCTGTATAGAGCAACAACAGCGCAGAGCACAGCAGCACACAATGAGTGTGGATTTATTTTATTATTATTTTTTTACATCTTCCGGTATTTTTTTTTTTTTTTTGAAAAGGTACGTACGTGCTTGCTTCCTCATTTAGGAGGGAAATACAGGTGAATTTCACTGTACTTTGCTCTTTGTAAACAAAAGAATTGAAGTAAAACTAAATTTCTGTCAAAACAAGACCAATGTGAACGTGAAACTCTTCCGCTTTTCCAATTTCAATAGCATTATGAAAAAAATAAAATCAAAGCTGAAAAACTATTGTGGAACGTATTCATTTTTTGTTTCGAGAGACTATGGGAAAAAAAAAGTGTTTTTCGTTTGTGATTCCTGAGTGCATATGAAATTTCCACACAATTTAATCGACGTGAAAGTGACAATTTTAAGTTTCAGAAATTCTATTAAAAAAAAAAAAACAAAAAATAAAATTACATTAAATTTTAGCAAAGTTACATTATCTCCATCCTCTTTTATAGTTAAATCGGCAGAGAAAATGTTTAGGTTTTCCCGCTGCTTTAGATTCTTTTTTTCATTTGGAAGAGATTGTGGAAGGTATTTATTTGTACTTCACAGAAAAAAGTAGGCTCACATAACAGTTTAGACAAAAAATTATTTTTCCTATTTTGATTTTGATTTTAATTTTTGAAGCCTAGAATACAATTCAAGTGAAAATGAAGTTTTCGGACAAAAACATCAACTTGATGATTACATACCACAGCGTCTACTTAAAAAAAAAAAACATAAAATAATTAGTAAATTTGAAAATTGTTCACACTGATTCAGATTTTGACCTAGAAAATGAGCAGTAGAAAAAGAAAAACTATGTGGAAAATATTTGTATTACTTATTCATTTCACAGTGAGTTCTGGTTTAAAAGTTGAAACATTTCACGAACAAGTGAAATCCCCCCAACATACTTAATTCCCATACCATCTACCCACATTTGGGAAAATTTAACACACTCTCTCTTTACATCTATCTCTCTGGTTGGTTTGAATTTCCTTAAGCTGCATTCATTCGATATCAACGCCAAATCGAAACGCCAACGCAAAATTTTCATTTTTCGAAAAAATTAAAATTTATATTTTGTTTTGTCTACAAAAAATGACATGAAATTACGATATAGCAATTTATTCCAATAACGACATCAATCTAAGCTTAAGACCTCAATAAGTTCCAGTTCGGTACTCTAGAAGACACAACTCTCTAACTCTCTATCCAGAGTTGGGCAATAGATACAAACTACCAACTATTGGCGACCAATACAGGCGGACAGACAGACAGATCGATGGACGGAAAAAACACAACGTAGGTTGTGGTGTTGTTGTTGATTTTTTTTTTTTTTTTTTTGTGTTCAAAGAAATTGGACAAAGAAGTAAATCGATGTGGAAAGGTGATGCTGTGCAACCGGTCCAGCCAGAAGATCAGCATTTAGGTTGATCTCTATCGCTGGAAACAATTATTCTTTTAATATTTTTTTAGTCAATTATATTTTTACTTTAGAGGGTGTTTTTTTTCGAGATGACAGTTTTTAGGATACTTACATATATGCATACATAACGTTCATTTGTCCTTTGATAAGCTTGTATATTATTTGAGAGTTCAGGAATTTTGCAATTTTTAATGATCAAAGTAACATCCACAATAATTTAACATTTTCAGGAAAATATCAGGGATTTTTCTACCTCGAAGACGGTGCTCACATTTGTCTAACTACAGGCGACTCATTTTGACATTTCTTTGTTTTTTTCTCAATACTGCGTCTTTGGGAGAAAGATATAGCCAAGTAAGGCTGGATTTTTCAGAACAAATTAAAAAATTCTCCCTCACTTGTCTATCTCTTTTCGCCTTGAGGTTGAAATGAGACAAAACAAAGAGAAATAAGTCGCCTGAAGTAAGGCCAATGTGAACACTGTCAAAATGTGAGCAAGCGAATCTAAATATTTTTTCCTTTTTGACAGAAAAACTGAGAAATTTTGCCGAGAAATCCTGTTCATGTAACTTAAATTACTTACGTCTCTGAATCTCATTTCCCTCATTTACTGATTAAAAAAAAAAAAAAATCCACAGCTCCAAATAAAAATAAAAAAGAATATGCTCCTTTAACTAAATCTTAAAAATACTGCGTGAGAAAATGTCGCAAGTCTCTATTTTTCACATCAAGACAAGGAAGAATATGAATCTTGAATTTTATAAAATTTTATAAGTTTCGTTGGCGACATAGACGAAGCTGTAGAAATTAGATAATGTTTTAAGTTTCGAGTTAAAGTTTTTTTTTACTTATTTAATTTGTATTCAATTCTTAGGTTTAGCTGAACTTAAGTAAAACGTTAAAAAAAAAAAAAAAGAAACACCCTCTAGAAGAAAAAGGTTTAATTTTCTTTTATTTCGTGGGTTCCATTTGAATTTAATAGCTTTCAAGTTTTCCCTAGTGTGAGTAGTTAGCGCAATGAAGAGTTTAATGAAGTGAATGGCACTATGAAGCACGATTTAGACTTCCTTAGTTATACTCGTACAAATTTCATTTATAATGCTTCATCATTATTAGAGTAGATAAGTAGATTTTTGGAACAGATTTGTTGATCAATTTTTATTTTTTTTTAAGAAATCGTAAAGGCAGTTTGTGTAATGGACTTTTTGAGTTCAGAGATGGAAGTTAATTTTTCATCAAATTATTTTTTGAGGTAAGGTCACTTTCGTGACTTAAATTTTCCATTTTAATCAATTGGGTTCAATCTGGTTAGAAACAAATTGAGGTTGGCCTAAATGTATTGTATGATTAAATAAGTTTTGCTTGATAAAATAACAAAAAAGGGGATTTGAAACTAGTCTAAGGTCAATGGATTCTTTGCCCAATTAAAAAAAAATACATTTATAATTGAGTTTTAAAAAGATTCAAAGGACCGGAAGGCTCAAGTCAGTTTGTAATTATTTTGTGCTTTCGGGTGTTTTCAATTGAAGTGTTTTTATGCTAGAAATATTCCCGCTGATGTGATGGATATATTATTATAATTGGACAAACAACTCAAAAGTCAAGTTTCAGACAGATGCAAACAAATGCCTCCAAGTGAAGGCATAAAAGATTTTTCAACTAAAATGAGCCAGAACTCTAAGCACTACTAATAAGGAGTCTGATAATCGAAATGGCACTCGTAAAATAGCTATAACCTAATACTATAGCCTATAACTATAGCCTAAGCTGGTGGTAGCACACATATAAGTTGTTGTTATTTATTCAAAAAATGTTCAATGTAATTATTGTTTATTTCGGAGCCTGCACTGCATTTATTTTTATCATCCTTCGTAAAAATATTTTTTTTTTTGTTCCATGCCAATAGGATAAGTAAACCCGTAAGGGCTTTACAGCTACTTCGACCTGGTGAAAAAGCTGAAAATACAACGACTGAGATGGGTTGGACACGTAGAGCGTATGGACACCGCACCGACTCACCAGTCGGACGAGTCTTCGAATCCCCCCATGATGGTCTGCGTAGCAGAAGAAGAACCCTCATTAAGTGGCGCACACAAGTGGAGAACTACCTCAACAAACTTGGAGTGCGTAACTGGAGGCAGCTAGCTAGGAAAATCAAAATCTTTACTTTTCATAAAACTTCGGAAGAGAATACCAAAATATAGATCCTTTTAAAATTGCATCTAAATATATTCATAGGCGTTATCTTATTAAACATTGAACCCCTATAAGATCGCTAAATTTAGAAAAAAAAAATAAAACATCAAATTCAAATTTCGAGCTACCTCAATAAAAAAAAAGAAATAATAATCTATTAACAGCTATTAAATTGTAACTAATTATGTATGTAGTACATTATATTGAAATAGAAAAATAAATAAACAAATTCCCCCTCATTTTGAAAACATCAATTTCCATTAGTATGGTGTCATACCCTTGAGTAGTCCCCTGATTTTGATATGAAATAGTTCCAATTACATACATACACTACTTTTGATATTGCATTACAATTACAAATTAAAAGATAAACTTTAAAAGGCAATACTTTTAATTTGCGCTTAAAAGCATTCTAAATAATGTGAAATGTGATATGAACAAGATAAAGTGCTGTTGATATAGTTTTTAAAAAAAAAACATTAAGTAAACCAAATAGAATATTGTTTTTATTGTTTTTTTTTTATCTTTGTTGGGGCAACGACAACTGGTTCGAAGGGACAGAAGCGGATTTATTAAGTTGATGAACTGAGCCAAATTAAAGTCACCCTTAGTGATTAAGAAAGAAAAACTCAAAATAGGTACATAATAATTATTTATTTCCGTTTAAAATCAAAACTTGTTTGAGAGGCTGCTCGTTTGTTTTTAACTTTATGTTTTAAAATGTATACAACCTCAAAAAACAACAAACCCACACCTCAAGTCCCAATTAAGAGTTCTTCGACCTTCCAAAAATGTTGGACTTAATGAAGAAACAAAAAAAAAATAATGATAACCAAAGCCAAAACCACCTTAATCGCCCGTCATTGAGTAACGTATCATTTTAAATGTTCGCTGGAAAAGCATTGTTGCGTGTAAAAAAACAAAAACACCTCAACAAAACTTAAAAAAAAAAAAAAATAACTATTAATTGTGTGTGCTTAGTTAAGTTAGAAAACCTCAATTGCAAAAATATAATAGGTACATATGTATATGCTGAGTTTTTCATCATCACAAAGAATAAGCAAGACTCTAACAAACTAACCATTGAGTTCATGGCACTTTGCGTTCATTAGCACGCATGTACAAATATTATAATGTAGTTTTTTTTTTTTTCTTATTCGTCTTCAAACATTTCATACTCAAAAACTAAACAATCTTCTAACGAGTTAGAGAATAGTAGAAACTTATATCATAGCCAACCACGAGATCGAGATGTGTGGAATTAAGTTGCAGACCTTCGAAATAGATTTGCAAATCACATTTCAGTATGAAAATTTATTTGAATAGCAAAAACAGATAGCTTTATAGACTATCTAAACAACAAACAACAGAAGCCAACGACCAACGACCAAAATGAGCCTTGGTATTTCCATTTGGCTGATCAAACGCTTGGAATTAGATCGCGTAAAGAAATTTAATGACTCATCAACAAACAACATCATCAGCATCATCATCATAATCAAGCCTAGTTGTATAAAATGGAATAGATATAGTCAAAGCTGTAAAGCACTTGGTTAGTTTAATGGTTTCCGCATCGTAAATCTGCGTCATTGATTTTCGAATGAGTTTTTCATTTTTTTCTTTTTTAAATGCAATTTTGTTCAAAGTTTTACTTTTGTAAAACCGCCGACTCACATTTTATTGGTGAATGTTCCAGACGAAAGAGTAATTATATCTCGCGTGTAAAACAAACATTTTGTTTTTCTAAAGGTAAAGCTGGCGCTGTAGGTGACTTGAAACGAGGTGACAAACGTTGTCATCGTTGTTGATTGTTGCGGTCGTCATATAATGTTTGTATTTGCTTGCCATGATTGCCTTGACTTTGCACTGGAATTTAACTTTATATTGATCGCAAAGATTATAAACAATCAGGTTTATTACGATGTATTTTTATTTTCTTAATGGAACAATAATTTATAATATTCTGCCATCTGAAGGGAAAATCAAATTAAAAACAAGTTAATTCACCCAAAATGACATTAGAATAAAATAATGTCGTCAAAAAATTCGGAATAGATGGGAATGCATTTATACAAGAAAAATTCAAACTTTGAAAGATTTGCTTGTAGTAAAATCTAAAAATCTAAGGTCTTCGAAAGTTCCATATGTCCTAAATACCAAGGAAAAATCCTTTAAGCAAGGAATACAAGAAAGAACTGAGGAGATCCGAAGGATGTTTGGTGGAAGATCTTGTGTACAAAATAAAAGAAGCTTTAAAAGTATCAAGAAAAATCATCAACTCAATAGTCCAGCTGCTTGAAAAATATTAATAACTCTTGGATCTTTTCGTGCTAAGAATAGCTCAACCTCCTATTTGATACTCATTTCCCAGGTACCCTTTTAAACCGTCCTAACCGTATGAGGTTTAACTTGTCCATAAGGGACAAGCTGCATTAAGGGCTCAAGACATTTTGTGAATTAATTCTAGACTAGATTCACTCAAAAGATGCTTTTGATGTTTTATTTTCCAATTCTATATATACTGACAAATTGCTTCTTGAGTTAACTGTGTACTGTATAATCAAAACAGAGTACACAGTTAAATAAGTTTGGTTTAAATCACCACTGAAAAGCTTTGCATATTGTTAAGCAAACAAAACTACATTCTTGAATTTCAGCAATTTAATTGAATTTAATTATAGTTCTCAGCCAGTTTATCTTCTTATAGTTATTTTTATTTAAACAAGTTTAATTATAAAAATTAATAAAAAACCAAATTATCATTGAACGATTTAACAAAACTTGAAAAAAAAGTGAATAATTAATTTTATTTACGCAAATAAATTTAATTGTCTTGATGACAAGAATATTAATTTTTTTAACTGACGTGATTTACTTTTCTTATAATAAGTTATTACGTGGAAAATAATTAATTTATGTTGTTCTTTTTTTGTATGCTGAATGCATTATTATTATCTTCACTTTGTAATTTAATTAAAAAAGGACAGGTAAACATAAAAGAAACCATACAAGAACCGCTGTTTACTCCTGTAAAACATCTTTTAAATGTTGAGTAAGTTCTGATTTTTTTTATTTTCGTATGGGCTTCTTGTGTGTTGATTGTTCTTGGTCTATTTGTAAAATTTTGAACTGAACTATAATTTTGAGAAAACATACATATGTGTATGAGTCAAGCTCATTTTTGCACTAACTTTCGACTAGGGGAAATGGTGACCTTGATTTTTGACCGTTGATTTTCCCACCGTTTCACCTCTTTCATCTTTTTTTCCATAAACTCCCTTTATTTGACATCGACTACCGAAGACCGCTCTCAGATCACTTAAACTTAAAAAAGGTGTTGATAGTTTTGGAAATAGAAGCTTTTTTAAGATTTTAATCACAATCTTGAATGAGCTTACGTTGACTTTTTTGAAAAAGATTTTACCTGATGAACTATTCATCTAACCCGTTACTTTTGTGATATCCGATACATAAGAGTAGTAAAAGTAGGTTGGGAAATTTTCGATTACAAAAGAATGATCCAACGGAAAACAGCTCAAGTCCTTGTAGTTTTGTCTGGGAACTATCTAAGGCAATGTAACTCTTTTCACAAAAGATTTTTTACAAAGCTAGGGGGGGCTAAAGTTGCTTGCCATCGCCCACTACGCAATTTAGGAGCAACTTTTGGGTTGAGTATTTTCAATTGAAATGTTAAATTGACCTTGTATTTTGGATCAGCGACAGTACAAAACTCTTTAAATGTGAAAATAAAACTTGGTTTTCGGTTTAAAAGCCTCTCTTTTGGTCAAAATCTAGTAAAATACCAAAACGTTGCTGGAAGTTGCCTAGTGGGCGAGGGGAAGCAACAAAAAGTTGTCGAGAGTTGCTAAGAAGTTCCGCGAGCAACTCCGAGCAACAAAAAGTTGCCTAGTGGGCGATAGGCCTTACGTAATAGGCCACCAGTGTTAAGCATTACGAACAGTCCTTGTATTAACGTTTTGATTACAAACCAAGAGCTAGCAACAAGGATAAAACTTTCATAAATGAAGAAATATGACCGTCAAATACAAAAGCGTCAGTCATACACTCTGGTTCGATAAGTTAGGCCATCAGTTTAAATGTTATCTTTTATTTCAAAACCAAAACTACATCGATTGAATCGGACTAACGGTAAGACTAACGTTATTGTAATTCACAGTCATTTTTCTCCTTTTAATCAAAGTTTTACCTTTGATGCTAGCTCTTGGTCTGTAATCGAAGCTTTCCTATAAGGATTTTACGTAATCCATATTATATTTTTTTTTTTAGAATGGCATTATATTTATGGTATTTATCAATTTAAATAAAATACCGTTTTATTTTCTTTTCTTTTTCGAACCATGTCTGATTGAGCTTACATAACTTCCGATGCTTTAATAAGAATTATACCTTCTTGGAAATTACTAAAACAAGGCAATTTTTAACAAGTAGGAACTAATATTGAGCCATCCGAAAAGAAAAGCTGTAGTTTTTTTTTAGGACTAAGCGGTTATTTCACGCCAAATGCATTGAATACACTATCAACCTTAAAGGGCAAGTACCTAATATACCAGAGGATATTAGTAGTTATTCAAAATGAACTCTTTTTTTAAAAAGACAAATTTATCAGGGATTCTAAGGCTAATTTCACACACACGAGCGTCTTTTTCTGCGCGTCCATTTGTAAGAAAAAATAAAATTGAATTTAAAAAATTAAAAAAAAAAAACCTCCTGAGAACCAAGAAAACTTATAGAATTGGTAACACGAGCATCCACTTATTGGTTTTGTCCGCGCGAATATCAGTAAAACAACGATTATTTTGATACCTCATTTGCTATTTTACATGCTACACAAGCCTCAAAATTTTTTAATTTTGATTTAATCGTTAAATCGGATAAATTGCATAGAAATTGTTTGTTTGGTTCATTGCTGTCGGTAGTCTACCAGTGGAGAAAGATTTGTTGATTACAAAATTGTGGCAATTTTCAAAGTTAGGTTTTTTTTTTTTAAATTATATCCTTCGTTGTAATGAACCGATTTTCAAGGTTAAGGTCTTAAAACAAAGAACAAATGTCAGGCTATAATTAAGTATACAAATTTTTGAGGAAACCCTTCCCATACATTTTACAGGAGGGGCAACGAAGATACTTTAATTTTCAGCATTAAAACATTCTAAATTCTAAGTTGATTCAAATTTTCATGCTACATTGTTAGTGGCCCAACTCCCCTCTTCAAAAATGTCATACATTTTATAAGGCTCATTACAATAGGAAATGCGGTAGGAGCGGTTTTTTGAATTTTCACTTACTAATTCTATTTTAATTTGATTTATCAACCTAAGAAAAGGAACTGACTTAAGAAAAAAAATAATAGAAATTACTTACCGGCAACAACAGAATCATTCTGAATTGTCCTACGAACAATCATAATGGCATCATGAAGAGAACGTTCTGTCTCTTCAAGGAACTGTTCCGAACCACCGCGCAAAATGAGAGTACAAGTCTTAGCGTTGATACATCCTTAAAAATAAAAACAAAATCAAAATATTTCAAATAAATAAAAATGATACTCAAAACAAACCCTCAAAAATGTTGAATCTCTCTCCTCCGATCTGCTTCTCTTCGAACGTATCACAATGACCTAAGACTTTAGGACCGATATCATTGGCTGTAGTCATAACAGCACCACCACAAGCTTTCAGCGTACGCTTGAGATCTTCCTCAGACACGCGACCCGCACAGAACATATCACGATCGGCGAACCATTGAGTGGCAACATCACCAATTGGCAACTTGGACAACACCACATTTGCTCCTGAGTCGGCAATCTTTTGCAATTTGTTGTACAAAATCTGCCATTCGGCATCGACGACTTTTTGGTATTCCTTTACATTGTCCACACGAATCTCGGCATTGTCACGTTCAGCCTTCAATTCCAATTCAATGTTCAACAAGGCGATTTTGCAGCCCTTGTACGATTTGGGTTGCATCTCAAAACCGGCATAGGAGAAGGTCTTTTTGAAGGCCACTCCTGAAATGATTTGTGACTCCTCCAACGAACCTCCAGTCACTTTTTTCACACCGATCATGTTGAGTGGCAGGAGTTCGTCTAGTGCAAGGACAGCGTCTACAACCATCTTTGAGAAGAAGTCCTTCTGTTGATGGATTAGCTTAGAGCTCATTGCAGTTGCAGCGCATTTTTGTAACAACACACGTTGCTCCTCCTTTGATTGCTTCTCAATGCGCACGGCAATTTGGTTGATCTTTTCGATGCACAGGGTTAAAGCCTTTCGCATGGCTTTAATGATTATGCGCGGATGCACACCCTCTTCGACGAAGGGTTTGATTTGTTTCAAAAACTCGCCGGCGAGTAGAACAACACTGGTGGTACCGTCACCAACCTATGATAAGGAAGAAAACATTGTTTTAAAAATGCAAAAATGCTATGAGTGATTTTGAAACTCACCTCAGCATCCTGTGACTTGGCGATATCAACCAAAGTTTTTGCCGCTGGATGGATGATGTCCAATAATTTCATGATTGTTGCTCCATCATTTGAAATTGTGGCTTTTCCCGAACCATTTACGATGAGTTTGTCCATACCACGGGGTCCGAGTGTGGTTCGGACCGCATCGACAATCGACTGACAGGCATTGATGTTCGAAATCAATTGTGGTTTGCCCTGCGAGGTGTCGGTACCTTCTTTCAATAGAACAATTTGTGGTTGCTGAAAATATCAGAAAAGATATTAAATTGATACCTATAAAATTACTGGTGGTCTAGCAAAACTCTTGTGGGTGGTGTTTTCCGTTGGAATTCGCAGGCATGCATCGACCACAAGAGCTTAGAACCATTTGCAATATGACCAATGTCGGAACAGTGCAGACAAAACCACGAAGGCTTGCTTAACCAGTAGACTTTAGGTACATACATACTGGTCAAAGGACAAAAAATAATGTATTGTTTGGAAGAAGTCTTTCATTTATAAAAATTAGAAGTAACACCCGGCATGAGTAATCCACCGAGGGGAAGGTGACGGCATGAAATGTATTAGTTTTTGTGAGACAACAATGAACACCATCAGACGAGAAGGTTCCACACGCAGTTGCGGCAATTTTTAGGTTAGGTTTGCAAACAATTTTGTTTGAAAGAAAAAGTATATTTTCATATAATTTTGGACGCATTTAATTGAACTTTCAAATTCATCTTTCATTTTACTTATATTCTTATTGCAAATGTTCGTTGATTTCGTAAAATCTATTGAAAAAAAATTCCTAAAACCCACCCTCAATCATCACTGACTGACTCACGTCCAAACATGCTTCACATGTTTTTTTTACTTCGAATTAAAACGATGAACATCACCTCGCAGTTAGAATTCAATAATTTATATAAAAACTTACCATTTTAATTGATTTTTATTTAAAACTTAATTAAATTATCACGAAATTTAATGGAAAATTGTAACAGCGGTTTTTTTCTTTCACGAGGAAATTCACAATCAAAAAAAAGAATACGTAAAACGAGACCTCATGCGCCGTTGAATGAAAGAGATGAACTGAGAAATTTTTGACAGAAAAATACATGTGTGTTAAATTTGACGAAAGGTCGGTTGGGGATGTGTTCGTAGAGATTAAAAAAGTATTTTATTCCGCTAGATGGCAGCGATGTTCGTTAAGTTCAAATGCAAACTCTACACGGTGCCCCAAAATCCATAATTTTTTCAAAATTCATGTCGAATTCCTTTAACAAAAAATTCGTTTGACTGCTTTTACACACTACAAAATTCTCTTGCAATTTCTCTTTTGGTTTGCTTCTGATTGTAAAGACGCTTTTACACACTGCAAATTTTATCGCTGCGTTTTTTTTTATCACTTTTCCTTTTCATTCCATCTTCCTATACTTTGCGTAAGGAAAAAGGTTTCATTTATCTGCACCTTTTACTCCACTTGATTAAGCGAAGTTCAAAATGTAGAAGACGAATTAAAATAAAACATACTCCAACAATAACGAAAAACACAAAAGAAGAAAGGGCGATAACGTTGCAATTTGTTCAACCTCTGCAATTTCGTCTACCCCGGCCACCACATACGTCCCTCGCAATAGTTTTTCGAAACCGCAAAAGAATTTTGCAGCGCGTAAAAGCAGTCTTTGGAAAAAATCGATTTTCGTGGAAAAATTCCTTAAAAGAAAAAAAAACAATTTTGTTCGGAAAAAAGTCGAATTTTTTCTTGAAAGGAATTTGACATAAGTAACCGCCATATTATTGACTCGATAAATCTAGATTTAAACTTAAATCCAGATGAATTTACATTGAATTTATATGATTTAGGCCCATTTGCTGAAACTAAACTTAAATATTTATGTTCAACTTAAGTCCTCTCAGTCTTTAATAAACCCATTCCAAAGTATGTCTAACTTTAGACAGCTGTCCAACTCCAAAATCGTATTAATAAACATTTCCATCGGTTGTCTAACTTAGACACCGAAATTGGTTGTCCAAACCTATTCTAAAGTCGGCACGTTCAATGAACAAAGTAAGGCATTTTTTTAGTTACGAAACGAAAAGTTATGTTAAAATGAAAGAAATGTTCGTTGAACGTAGCCAAAATGTCGGCTAAATTCATTAATGTCGGCTAAATTCATTCATTAATGAGTTGGACAACTCATTATTAATAATCACATTCCAGCAGCTGTCTAAATATGACCTCATATTTCACGTTACATACCTGGGATTAATTCATTCTCGAGTGAATTAATGAATTTAACAGACATTTTGGCTACGTTCAACGAACATTTCTTTCATTTTAACATAACTTTTCGTTTCGTAACTAAAAAAATGCCTTACTTTGTTCATTGAACGTGCCGACTTTAGAATAGGTTTGGACAACCAATTTCGGTGTCTAAGTTAGACAACCGATGGAAATGTTTATTAATACGATTTTGGAGTTGGACAGCTGTCTAAAGTTAGACATACTTTGGAATGGGTTTATTAATAAGAATGTCTATGTTTAACTTTTTCCTCGGCGTAAACTGTCACAAAAGCTCTAACGTTGAACTTAAGCAAAATATCGAAATATTTTAATTTCCATCCAGCATGCATGACATGCCGCTGGATGGAGGCATATCACATTATCAAAATCAACCCAATCGTGTCCTGCGTGTCAAACAAATTTGAGAATGTGAACCCCCATATTCTCACTGATGAAGTAGGAATTAGATATGAAGTACAGAAATGTCAAAAAAGTGAGATGAGTTAGGCGAATGTATACAATAACGGCTCTCCCAAACCAACGCGAAGCATTCATATCAACGACAAAACGTTCGCCTGTTTAAATTTGTTCACCATGTTGATTCGTGATGCGAATCTGTTTCTGTCTCCGAATATTAGGCGCCAGTTATAGCTATCATTGAAATGCATCATTGAAAATTTTTAATTTAAGGGCACTTAAAAAGCGAAATCAGTAATAATTTTGATGCCAATGTAAAGTTGACAACTCAATTAATATTTATTGCGAAAAAAAAATTCGTTTGAGTCCAATTTGAAATAAATCTTGTTAAATCTTCATAGGTCCAATAGTTTTAAAACTCGAACTGGCCTATATTTTCGCACACTGAATGCATTCATTGGAAAGGGGACATACATGAAACTATCTGCCTCACTTCAACTCCATTAGAAAAAGTGAAACAACATCTTCATACTGTCAAAATAAATCTTCTTTTTAATCTTTTTGTGTGGTGGAAACACCAAACAGATTTATGTAATCTAAACTGAGATAAACCTTCGGTGGAAACATACTATTATGTAGTTAAGGCTTAAATGTCCTTATACTACGTTTTCACCGACCACTAAACCGAGATTAAGGTAGATTTACCACAAATCTCTTCACAAATCCCGTGATTTACCATACAAATTTTAATCACCTCAAATCAAGATTTAAAATAAATCTCATTTAAATCTTCATAGGTAACATTCGAACAGACCTATTCCCCTATTCAGCGCAATACAAGCTGCTAAAGCAAACTTGCCATCTCACTTCCACTTCATAAGAAAAATGACCCACCATCTGCATTTTGAAAGGTTCTGTCAAAATTAATCTATTTTTTAATCTTTTTTTCTGGTAAAAACACTATTTGGGATTTATGAAATCTAAACGAGATTAACTTGCAATGAAAACGTAGTATAAAATACATCATTAAAATTTTCAATGATGAGTTTCAATGAAAGCTATAACTGATGGCGCCTAAGGGCAGTCGTCGCTCCGAAAGTTTCGCGTTGGTTCATTCATTAAAGGCTCTCCCAAACCAAAACAATAATAACGTGTTGTTTTGTTTGACAACCACGTCTCAAACGCCGAATATTCGCGTTGGTTTGGGAGAGGCTTAAAGCTGTGTGCAGAGCGCAAGAAATGACAAAATATTTCATTCATAAAGCCTAGTAAGCAGATCAGGAAAAGACAAATTGTATCTCTATTCTAATATCTAAAATAACGTTGGAAAAATCACGCAAAATTAATGTTTTTCTTCTTTTTTTCTTTTTTGTGAAATTATCGATAAATAATAGTTGATCGTGTTTATTGTGCAAAATTATTGACCTGTCAAAATTTTTCCCGCAAAATAATGCTTCGAACATTATTTTTCCTGGCAAAACTTAGTGGAAACTTCCCTACAGCGGGTACAAACGTCACAATTTTGCGCGTGAGATACGTACTTCCTCGAAAAAAACTGAAGACAAAATTTGTTCTGGGAAAAATTTTGTATGAACAGAAAAATTTTTCTTGATCTGCGTACTAGGCTTATAACAAAATCAACGTCACCTTTCATTTGACACCAAACTCGTTCGTGTACACTACTGTATGGAAATGAACGCGCGTCTAAGGCGCGTCTATTGTGTTTAAGAAGTAATTGGGGCAAAAGGAACCACGCCACTGTCTAAAAACTACATTACCTTCTAATTACCTCAACCTCAGTACGACCTCAAACCATTTTTTATTTCCCTGCTGTCGGTATTTGTGTATTGTGAATGGTGCTGAAAAATAAAATTCAGTTCTTGCTTGTCTGTTCGTGTTCTGTAATCACCGTTATTTTTCTTTAATTAATTATTTTTGTTAGAATTTGAGAGAAGATGTTCGTGTAAGTATTTTATTTTTCAATAAATTCATCAACTTTACTGGTTCACCACAAATGATTGAACAAATTCATCTATCCAGCTGTAGAATCACCATTCTTCCTGTGAACCCATGATGCCATCCAAAAAATCACTTGCATTACACATTGCACCTCGACCAGTGCCCTTGATAAAAATTGTATTCTAATTGGTGCATTTAACTAAATTTCGAGTTCAGTGAGAACGATATGTGTGAAATTCACCCCTAAAACGAAGATTTCAATTGTGGGGCCCAAAATGACGCTTCGAATTATTGTACCTATCCAATAGCAGTACTTTTGTAAGTATCCCTTTCACTCTATACAAGATAGTAGACCGCACACTTGCTTTTTCTCAACATTTTAGACTTCTAGCCATCATAACACGAACTCCATACAAAGCTCATAACAACCAATTTGGAGTTCCTGATGTGTTTTCTAAATTTTGCCGTAGTGCGTAGTCTGAATATCGGAGTGGTGAACATAATAAGACGTAATGCAACTCAACGCAATTTAGCTAAATTCTAATGGTAAGCAATGCTCATAAATGTTGTTAAAGTAGGTAGTAGTATAACTTTTATCTGTTTATTGAAAAAAATTGTTTCCAAACATATTTCCTACGCCTGGAACGATAGTGAAAGTGACTAAGGAAATGCCAGTTTTGTTTATGTAACCCTGCAGGTTCAGGTATTAATATAAAATGTGTTTAATGTTCATTGTGATAAACTGCTAAATTGGTATTTCAATAGTCTCCTGCGAAAAATATACAACATAATCTTCAAAAAAGCAATTGAACGAATCTTCATTTAAAAAATCCATTAAGTTTCTTTTCTTTAGTGTTAAAATGGGACATAGGTACTACACACTTTCAAAATCAACATCATTATTATAAGTCAATTTTTGGAGATGCAAATTTTTTTGACACCAGAGAATTACCGAATTTTTACTTACATTTCGATCTTACTTCTGTTTAGTCTTGTTCTGATCCGATTTTTTTTTCATAGTCTTAACAAATTAAAAATACTTGGCAAGCCTAACTTTGC
The DNA here is from genome assembly GCA_947049315.1 of Epistrophella euchroma. Classification (NCBI taxonomy): domain Eukaryota; kingdom Metazoa; phylum Arthropoda; class Insecta; order Diptera; family Syrphidae; genus Epistrophella; species Epistrophella euchroma. Next base: position 61,697,288 of record OX346248.1, read on the forward strand.
TTATTTTGTCTCTATCTCTAGAGAACGGGCTTCAAATGGTTGTTTAGGTGGCGTTCTTCTTAGGGTAGGGAATATTTTCATGTTCGTATTTTGAACCAACTGTTGTATGTGAAGTTTTTTTTCAGGGCAGCCGAAAAACAAATTAATTTTGTTTACTTTTAAAAATTAAAAGAAAGAAAAATTAATAAAAACAAAAAAGGTTCTGCGATGCTTTTTATTTGTAGTTTCCTTAAATTATGCTAACATTCTGACAATACTATAAATATTTGGGCTCATCCGTAAATCAGCCAAATCCACTATCTGAAGCCCAAAACGGGGGAGGATCAAATTTCCCAGCTTTTGACTGAAAGTTTTGTTGTTGCATTATTATTGATTGGCATAGAATTAAAGAACTCACCAAATGCAACATCGCTCCAATGACGAGAACAGCCAGAAATATAAGTTTATACATTTAGACTAAAAATATTAAAAATGCCTTTTACATATATAATGTATTTCACGTTATCTCCGTCTGTATACCAACTTTACTTCACAAAGGCAATTTGGTTTCTAATTAGGTAATTTATTTTTTTAGTTGGATTATTTTTTTTTATGTGTCATAAATTTTAGCGAGGCTTTAGAATTACAGTGTTTGAGTTGTAAGGGTTGCCATGTATTTAATTTAACGTTAGCATTAAACATTTTGTCGCTTTAGTCAAATGTGGGAGAGTTGAGTGTTATTTTTTCAAGGAACTAAAGTGTGCACTGTTTAAGTCCTTTTCAACTGTAGGTATTTTTTTTTTAGCCTCACAACAGTGCTAGATAAAAAGTCTAACTAGTAATTTGTTTAATTATTGTATGTTATTTCCTTAAAATTCGAATGTTTGAATGTGAATTTGGCATTAACGTTTTTAATAGGTAAACAAATAATTTGGCAAACGTCTTAAAGAAAGCTACATGTCTTGGTTTAGGCCAACGTCTTATAGATGGCTGTATTCATTCAATGTATTTACATAAAAAAAAGATGGACTCGATGATATTCATCCGGTTTTTATTATTCTTAAAAAAGTACTCAAGTAAAACATATTTTCAAAAATTATTCTATTTCGATTGAAAATTTATTTTGTAACTTAAGGACGTTTCATAGGTTCAAAATCAGGCTTAAGGTGTGGAGGAGGTCCCTAAAAAAAATTGTGGTTAGTAAGATTTTATAAGTTAAAAAAAAAAAAAAGAAAACAAACCAAAGCCATTATAACACCGAGAGCAATTGTTACAAATTTAAGGAAATTATTCATCGTCGAAAAAAAAAAACTATTTAAAACCCAAAATGGGTTCGTTTTATACCTATTCAATCTTTATTATTTTTCTTTAAAAAATAGGATGTACATAATTGAGTGTAGAAATCAGTTTAATTTTATAATTATTACCATTTAACTTCTAATTGTTTCTAATTTCATTTGTTCCATTTTGTTTAAAGTTTAAATAACTAGCTGTGCTGCCATCTTACTTCATCATGTTAATATTATAAAAAAATAAAATAAATTTGATGGCACAAAAGCTCATGAAGAACTCGAGCCTAGTGACTTCAACTTTCAACCATTCTTGTTTTCGTGTCTGCAGGAATGGCGGGGACCTACAGTTTATTGAATAATCAAAACGGCTAATGTGAGCTGCACTTTTGTATGACCAGAGATACTCTTGCAGGTTTTGTCAATTTCTCACAAGAGCTAGTAGCCAGTTTTTTTTTTTTATTATTATTAGTTGGACGAGACTGGGGATCGAACCTAGACCTCCGACATGACAATCCATCGCATCGCAGTAACCATCACGCCGCGGCTACTACATGTTAATATTACAGCTTTGAATAAAACAACAACAATTTGGATGTACTAGCGCAAAGTTTAAAAATTCCGTATCTGAAAAGGCAAATTCTGATTCGATGAGAATTCCAAAAAAGGATTTTGAAAAATTTAGATGTAATTTTATTTTTTTTTGTAAAAGTAAAGAGGAAAGATGGCAGCTTTGAAATTTATAAAACATACATTTCTGGAACAAATCAAATTAAGGATGGAAATATAATAAATTATTTTAATTAGAACAAGATATTAAGTGAATACTTTTAACTATAACTATACAACAACAAAACTTTTTTTTTTTTGGTATTTTTTTTTTTTTAATTATGTGGGAAGGTATAAATATAAAGAGCCAGATAAGTAGAGTGTTCAACAAAAAAGGTTCAAAACGTTTATAACAATGAAAGGTTTTATATTATTTGCAGTCTTTTTCGCCGCTGCTGTACTTCAATTAGTAAGTTTTCTATAGTTTTACAGATTCCTCTAAATAAAAATATATTTAATTTTAAATCTTTTAATTAAAGGGAGAGGCAGTACAAATTGGGCGTTTTAATGTAACCAAAGTAGGGTAACATTTAAATTTCATACAGTCACAAAAGACAAAAGTCATTTAATAAATAATAAAAGAATGTAATTGACACTTTACTGCAGTTTTTTCTCAATTAAAAAATTAAATAAAAAAAAATAAACTGTTGCACCGTTACATTAACATTCTAAAACGGAGGCCATCAATCTTTTAAAGTTTTTTTTTAAACTTTATTAAAAAATAGTTACCTTCTATTTTTATTACTTTTATTTGGTATTACATTACTTTCACATGGTTTCATAATCCTATAAAACCAATCTTATTAATACCTAGTACGTGTGAATGTGATAAAACAAGGGAACAAATTACAATCCTGACATTATTTGATTGTTTTAAATAAAAATACATAACGTAAATGACATCTTTTGAAGACCTTTCGGACTTGGTTGATAATATTTTCATTGACGATCAAATTAACCATGTTAATCTAAAGAACTTTTTAAAACTTATTTCGAATAAAATAAACCTGTATTCGGAAACTAAAGACAAACCACCAAACGAAGAAAATCAAGTGAATAATTTGACTGAACTTATAACGAAATGTGAAGACCGTCTTGAGAAATTAATGGAAACTCCTAAGACTAAAGTTGTTATTCGCAATGAAGGTCACAAACTTCAATCAATAATTGAATCAATAAATAATTTGAAGAACACAAACAGTTCTCTTCATGCTCAAATTGATGAAAACACAAAAGCCTTAAGTAGAATTAAAAAACCCGAAAGCACAAGAAGTGCTACATTTCAAGACTTAGTTGATCGTTTTGAGAATGATTCAATCAATTCTGAGGTTTGTGATCTCAAAAGAAAGTTTAACGAAATTGAAAACCAGCTTCAAGAACTTGTTGTGAGATCTAATTCTTTGAAAAATGAAGTGGAGAATATTGAAGAAAAAATAGTATACACAAGTCGGATTCCTAAAATTGAGGAAGAATTAAGTAAGCTTCTTGATTGGCGAACTTCTTTACGCGAAGATATCGAAATTATGACTGAAAGGTATGAACATGTTAAAATGATCAAAATTTCCAAATGTGATGTCGATAATCTAATCAAAAATAAAGTCAACTATAATCATCTTTCGAGATATGTTTCGAAATCTAATTTCAACTCGGCTAAAGAAGATTTTGTCAAACAATTTCAAGAACTTAAGGAATTATTTTGTGAAATTCAAATTCATTTAACTTCAAAGTTAGTAGAATTGAATAAGGACGTGCAGAAATTGTTCTTGAAATTAGCTTCAAAACATCGAATTGAAAAGAGATCATTGAAATAGTTTATTTCGTTTCGAATAAAATAAACGACTATTTCTGAAGTCCCGACTTGATTTTAATCTTTTTTTTTCTTATTTCTTAAACAAACTCATTTAAATTTTTTGTTGGTGGTGCATCTGTACTATATTTTGTTTTAAGTTGGTGAATTTTACTAAAATGTTACTAAAACGTATTAAAGAAGTTTTGGAAAATGTTTTTAAGGTTTATACAACCTTTAAAAAAATATAATGTTCAAAAAACCTTTTGGAAACCTTCAGACCTTTTATATTTCCGAAATGTAATTACTACATTATTTCTTACGATTGTTTTTAATATCATGTAAGTTTTAGTTCATTTTAATTTGTTCTATGTTTTTTCTTTGTTTTTTTTTTATGTTATTTTATATTTTTTATTCACAACATTTTTTTATATGAACTTTGACAGAACTTTGGACTGAAATTCACACAAATGCACAGAAAATCACAGAGTTGCAAAGTAAAGGAACAGGACTAATTATGTACTTAAATAACTGCTAAAACATATCCTAGTTACAAAAAAAAAACCATAAGCCACCAATTGCGGGTTCTGAGAGCTATTTTCAAATTAAATTTTTAACCAGCGAACGATGGAAGAATAATTTTTAAAACGCAAATTAAAAAATGTAATAATGCAACCTGATTTAATTGAAATCACTCAGTTTACTACTTTTGTCAGAAAACTTTCTTTATTATTTTTCACTTCATAAATAATTCAAAATAGAGCAATATGGTTGGCTTTCGAAGCTATAACTTTCGTCCTAGTAATCTGATCTTCAAGGTTGGAGTCGTTAAATTAAGCCAGAATATCTGGATACCTTTTTTTATAAAAATTTTTGAGGAGGGGTACAAAATTTCGTACTATGTTATTTTCAGTTTTTAAAATGCAAAAAGTTGATGAAAAATTTTGCAATTTTGAAAAATAATCTTCGACAAAGATATTTCACCAACCCTCCTCTACAAAGTTGTCATAGGTTTTGGTGGAGTAAATGCCACAAAAGAGGTAGGAGGGTTGTCTTAAAGCAAAACATTCCATTCAACCACATCAGATACAGGTGAATTTTAACAAGCTATAACTTAAAGATGGAAAAAGTCCCAGAGAACGTTAATACCTCATTTTGTAGGTATTCTGATTCTCTAAAAGTCTTTCATTGGCCATTTTCTTAGGAAATAAAATCCAGGCAAGTTTTTAACAGAAAACAAAATGACCAGATGTTTCAATGTGGCGGCTTTTGCCTAGTGAAGTGAAGTGTGAAGGTATTCCCAAACACATAAGAAAAAAAAATATTTGCCTGTCAAAACATGCAACTTCAATAATTTTTTTTTTACTAAATCCAGTAGATACACTATGCAGTTTTTGCACTTTTTCTCAAAACCTATTGATTGTACGAAAAAAAGTGTCACGACATTTTTAATGTAAAATTACATAAGCTACAACTTTTACCTTCACATTTTTTTAAGAACACTGATAGTTTTTGAGAAATTAACAAAAAACTAAAATGCAACCCCATTCACCCCCCGTACAAATTTTAGCCCCGGTCAAAATTTAGGGTACTTTTTGGAAAATTCTTAAAATGAAAAAATAATCATCTCCATCAAAATTCAGCTTTGTCGGAATTTTTTCGTTGTTTTGCCATTTTTTGTCTAATTTTTCTGGGCTATAAAGTTGATTTTTTGTAGTCATGTTTCTGTTAGATGATCGAGGAAAGTGACAAAATTGTGACATTCAAAAACTGTCAGAAAATACGTTTAAACACACACGACATAAATTTGTAACTTTGCTTCTGACTTTTTTAAAAATTCTGAAAAGAATTATTCAATTTTCTCCATTTACTCCACATCACCTTCTGTAAGTGTAAAGTATTTTGAAGTATTTATACGCAAAAATGACAAATTTCCACAACAACTGTTAAAAAAATTATTTGAATTTCGTAAATGATTTCAAAAACCTTTTCATAAGTAACAGAAAAAAAAACACTAAACAAAAAACATAGAATTCGTGTTGTACAAATTAATCATTAAAAAGTTGTTCATCTGATGGAAGATTTGTGTGACACCAGAAAATTCTTGTGGCTAGTTATCAAGTATGTTCAGTCATAAAGAGCTATGATGCAATTCCTTTGCCAATTTGTCATCACCAAAACATGACGAAGAAAAAAAAAATAGAACATAAATCTGCACAATTTCATTGTGGTGGCGCATGTACGCATATTTCTCTCCTCACCCAACGACTTTCTGCTATGTTTTCTGATATTTTCCTAAAATACCTGATGCTCTTATTAAATGCGTCTAGAATGAAGATATGCCTCATGTTAACATCTGTTAGCACATATTAAGCTTCCGCGTGATGGCCAATTACCAATTTTTCTTAAAAAAATATTAATAAGCATGATTTCGCATCAGCCAAAATGACCAAAGAAAAGCTTTTTTAGAAAAAGACAAAAAAATTAAGTTTTTTTTTTCGAAAGTTCAACACAAACCTTCAGTGAATCTTATGTTTTTGCAATATGCAATCCAAAAAACTATCCTTAAATTATTTTTAAAATATGTTTTCTTTTTTTTAACATCTACCATTTAGATGCATAAATGTATATTCAAAAATTGCATCAATTTGGTTTTTGAAAAATCACAACATAAACATGCGTCAGGAGGTGAAACATATGCCTGCCAAACAAACATATAGCCGGTAGACTATCCTCAAGCCTCAGCATATTTCTATCTGGGACGATATCGTCTCGTTGGCCATTAGGCCATTAGCATCTTGGAGATCCCCAAAAACACCATCGGTCGCATCAAAAAATGTACTATGTGCGTGTTGTTATTTTCTTAATGTTTTCAAATTAAAATTAGAATTTATTTTCTAAGTTTCGGTTCCAAAAAAGAATTTCTATTGCATCGAAAATACTGACTAGCTGCAGTGTAGAAACATAGAGGCCGATCCTATTTTTAGGTCCCAACAAGACGTCCGAGATCCGACCCTTTTTGTCAATTTTATAATGTTCAGCATCATAGACACTAGAATTCGGGAGTGTATATTTTTTTTTGTGCGGATGGCTTATATCGGCAGCGATAAGAATTTAGTAGTTCGGTACAACTTCGACAATGAAGAATAAATAAAATTGAAAATAAAAAAAAAATAGATTTTGAATTAAATTTAAAAGGAATTTCTTGCAAGTTTTTTTTTTTTTTGTGTAAGAAATTTTCTATTTTGTTTCTAATTCCATTTTCGCGGAGTGCGAAAAAAAATAAAGAAATTTTGTTTCTATTTTTTCGAAGTAAATCACTTTCTGGTCTTATTTAAATTAGTAACGATAAAACCAACGAAGAGATGGGAGTTTATTTAAATCAGAAATCAAATTTAATGAAATTAAATTAAAAATAAATTTAAAATTAAGAAATAACGAATAGAAAAAAATCGAATTAAAAAAAAAAAATCCTATTTTTAAAGAGTGAATATAATAGATACCTATCTATATAGTGCAAATAATAAACTCGCTGAACGAGTTTAGAGAAAAGTGCATTTAAGAGTGAAGAAATCTCAGAATTTGTGCAGGATAATTTGTATGCAAGTAGTAAAAGTTATGTAAAAGAATTGAGAGAAATAGTATAATGAAAAGTGCGGAATTTGTTTTTATACGAAATATATAATAATATTTAAGGAAACGGTGAGTGGATATGTTTAAAAATATTAACAGAAAAATTGGGGAATAACATAGAAAAATATAGAAAAACATAGAAACAAAACATAGAAAACATAGAAAAAACATAGAAATTATAGAAATATAAATATAAGATAGAATTGTCAAAAAAACGTCGACAAAATCTTTAACACACTTAAATATGGAAAAACTTGCAAAGCATTTCCAGCAATATTTTTTTCCAGCTTATAAATAAGCCTAACTAAAAACTTATCAACATTTACTTTGTTTTTGTTTCTACCCAATTTCAAGCTAGTAAATATCCCTGACATTTGTTTTAATCTCGTGTTTGGTAAAATTTTGGGCTAATATATTTTACTTTTTGGGAGGAAAAAGTTCTACCTACTTTATTTGTCTACGTTATTATTAAAAAAATTACTTATGCTCTCTTTCATTTTTATATATTTAACATAGTAAAATATAATAACATATGTTTTTTAATTCAAATATTTAAGAACTTCCTTAACCGTTGTTATTGCCAATTACTGGAAATTGAGACATATTTAATCCAGGTATTTGTATACTCTTCCTTAAATTGTCAGGCATGTTTATATTAGGGATATTAATTCCAGAAAGATTTACTGGAGGCAGCTTAAAAGAGAATCCATTTTTTTCTTCTCCATCAGCAAAGCGAGCAACACTTGGCTTTCTACCCGGGTGCTTTTGGGGAATTTTATCGTCTGCAGTTGTTATATCCTACAATAAAATAATAAAAAAAAAAAAAACTATTGGACCAAACAATAATTCTAAATTTGTAATTAAACTTACCATTAAAAGGACAAGACCAATGATTAAAACAATCAATTTATTCATTCTGGATTTGACACTGATGTTTGTTTCTGAAGTGTTGGTGATGTTTGTCGTCATTTATATACCATTGGGCTTCCCTTTACTAATTAGCAACAAAATTATAACTTTGATCAATTTCAATTGTTTTAGTTTTGATTTGATTAAACGAAAACAATAGCAAACCTGCAAAATTATATTGTTTGCATAAATAATTGAATTTAATCATCAGCTTGAGATTTTATACAGTTCCGATTGCTTTGAATTTTTATTCAATAGGTGAATAGGTTTTAATATTGGTTTTTAAAATCTTTTTTTGTTGGTCTTGTTAATTATTTTTAAATATACAGAATGGAAATCTTTATCCAAAATCTAGTAAATGATAGTTGATTTTTAAGGCTCGGTTTTTCAGTGCGAGATCATAATTTAGTTTCAAAAGATAAAATCAAGTTAATTCTTTATCCCAGCAATTTAAATTTTAAAACAACTCGGAGTTATCCCTTTGAAGGGCTGAACCACTCTTTTGAAAGTATGTATGTGTTCTGAAATAACAATAACCAATAATAATATTAAATGATTTCATCGGGAGACTGAGTTTCCTTGTCTGGTTTTTTCAATTTTTGCAACCTAAGGGATTTACCTCTTATTTTCCCACTAGACTTTGAATGAATAAATTTTGGGTGTTATTGCACTGCGACCTTAAGCTCTATTGTGCCCCCAACCTAGGGCTGTGTAATGAGGTTGCTCATTTACAGCTCAACCTCCAAATTAGATTCCTTAAGGAATTTTAGTATTTGGGGTATTTTTAGAGAGGGTAATCTACTCTCTTCTATCTGGTGATGTCTCAGTCCCAGGTATCTATGCATAATTCCACCACAGTTACCTAATAGATGGTCCGGCGTCTCCTCTTGGGCGTTGCAGAGTCTGCAAGTGGCACTCTGCTCACTAGACTAAGAATACTGAGGTGTCTTCTTAGCTTGCAGTGGCCAGTGAGGAGCCCCGTTATGATGCGAAGTTTATTTCTACTTAAGCTGATGCAGGATAGGAATCGTTCCAGATTTTTAATCTTTTGTCCTCCTCTTCTGTTTTGATTTTATTTTTGATCACGTTTTCTCCTATTCCGCAGTTGGGTTCTGGCCCCGTTAGAGGTGTTGTTGCCCCTAGTTTTGCTAAGGAGTCTGCCTCTTCATTGCCCTGGACGCCAAAACGTGGCCCGGCACCCAATGAAGTGTGACATTGTTGTTCCTGTCCAATTTGTTTAGCCTACCAGTTTGAAGCTGATGGTGTATGAGTTTAGGGCTTTTAGAGCGGCTTGGCTATCTGACATGATGCCCACTAGCCTTTGAGTACATTTCAAAACATTCAATATTGTTCTCTTCTCTTTCCACGTTTAATCGGTGTGTTCAAACTAATTTTTTTCAAAATACTACGCTTCTTAGTAGTATTTTTGTTATAAATATTCAACTCTCCTATAAATTTCTAGTCAAACACTAAAAACCGGATGCCTAAATGTCTTTTTTTGTTGTTGTTGAGAAAATTGAAAATAACGAAATCTACTTTACTAATTAATTAGTAGAAAAAGGGTCATTGGAACCGCAAAATACGGATGAAAGTCAATTTTAAGAAAAACTTACTTTTGTTATTTTCATTTTTCTCAAAAACTAGAATATTATATTTTGACATCTGGTTTTTAGTTTTTGATTTAAAATTGATGCAAGCATTGAATATTAACAACAGAAATACTACTTCATATGTTTCATTTTATTTTATTTTATTTTATTTTATTTTATTTTATTTTATTTAATTTTATTTAATTTTATTTAATTTTATTTAATTTTATTTAATTTTATTTAATTTTATTTAATTTTATTTAATTTTATTTTATTTTATTTAATTTAATTTAATTTAATTTAATTTAATTTAATTTAATTTAATTTAATTTAATTTAATTTAATTTAATTTAATTTAATTTAATTTAATTTAATTTAATTTAATTTAATTTAATTTAATTTAATTTAATTTAATTTAATTTAATTTAATTTAATTTAATTTAATTTAATTTAATTTAATTTAATTTAATTTAATTTAATTTAATTTAATTTAATTTAATTTAATTTAATTTAATTTAATTTAATTTAATTTAATTTAATTTAATTTAATTTAATTTAATTTAATTTAATTTAATTTAATTTAATTTAATTTAATTTAATTTAATTTAATTTAATTTAATTTAATTTAATTTAATTTAATTTAATTTAATTTAATTTAATTTAATTTAATTTAATTTAATTTAATTTAATTTAATTTAATTTAATTTAATTTAATTTAATTTAATTTAATTTAATTTAATTTAATTTAATTTAATTTAATTTAATTTAATTTTATTTTATTTTATTTTATTTTATTTTATTTTATTTTAGTTTATTTTATTTTATTTTATTTTATTTTATTTTATTTTATTTTATTTCATTTTATTTTATTTTATTTTATTTTATTTTATTTTATTTTATTTTATTTTATTTTATTTTATTTTATTTTATTTTATTTTATTTTATTTTATTTTATTTTATTTTATTTTATTCTATTTTATTTTATTTTATTTTATTTTATTTTATTTTATTTTATTTTATTTTATTTTATTTTATTTTATTTTATTTTATTTTATTTTATTTTATTTTATTTTATTTTATTTTATTTTATTTTATTTTATTTTATTTTATTTTATTTTATTTTATTTTATTTTATTTTATTTTATTTTATTTTATTTTATTTTATTTTATTTTATTTTATTTTATTTTATTTTATTTTATTTTATTTTATTTATTTCTTTAAAATATTAACATGTAAACAATTGTTAAATGCTTGAAATGAAATAATTAGCCTTATTGCGAGTTTCGCCCGAACAACATTTCACCCAAAAAATATTTTATGTTTCGAAAATTTCCCTTGTTTGGCACATTTATTTCAGTCGGAATGTTATGCCATTCACAGCTTTAATTTTCGCATATTTTCAGTAGACCAAGGCCAAAGAGAGAAAAATTATGCGAAAAGTGTAAATTTCGTTCAGGCGAAACTCACAATAGCTTTTAAAACTCGGGGCGATCAAGAAATTTTAAGGTCAAATATTTTTTGGATGAAACTCACATTAAGGCTGAATATCTATCTAATCTTATCTTTTAAGAACTACGGTATAGTCAAGTATTTTGTTTCAATGATTTAAGATCCTACCAGGATTCTTCTCTTAGGTCGATTTGCTGAAACGAAACTTTAATATTTATGTTCAACTTCAACGCTTGATAAAAAATGGTTTCACGACACAAAGAGTACAAATCAAAGCTTTGAAAACAACAAGTTTTAATTGAATGCCGCCAAATTATTTATTTCATAATATTTACATTTTTTTTTAGCAATAAATTTTCAAATTTAAAACAAATCTAAAAACAAAATGTTGTTTAATTTTAGTTTTTCTCCTTTTTATCTCCTCCATTGTCATCGCCATCTGTCTTTTTCTCATTCCTTCTTAATTTTGGGAAATGTCCTAGTTTACGCTTAATTTCTTCGGTGCCATTTTCATTTGTCTTATTCATTGCTCTTAATCCTACATTATTACGCAATGATGAAAACCCAGCATGATTCAAAAGAATGGATTTTGATGGTGGTGGTCTTTGACCATTTTGTTGATTAGGTGGTAAATCAGCCTTAGAAATGTCCTATTTAAAAGAAAAAGATTTCTTTTAAGTAAATACATTTATTTTAAGTATCATAGAGCAATATTTACCACAATCAGGACAACTCCAATAAAGAATATGGTTAAAATAATAAATTTATTCATAATCAATTTTCAGAATATGTAGTTGATCTTTTGAAATGCAATATTTTTCAAACTATCACGGACATTTTATACTATTTTCAAAATAGTAAACACTAAACAAAAAAATGGTAGTTTAATATTTAATAAGTTAACTTGATTAAATTGATAGAAATCTAGAAACTGAACTTTTTATTGACATTTAATTAGACAATTAATAATGTATCTAGGTTTTTATTTTAATTGTTATCCATATATTTTCCTATTGAAAGTACTGTTTTTAACAATGACATGATAGGTATGCATTTAATTTAAAAGAGATGTTAGATTTAGATGTATATTTTAAATATATTTAGGAACATAAGTTTTATTTATGAAATAAAAAATAGCCACTATCATTTTTTTTTTCTTTTAAATAAACATTTGAACTTAATTTTCATAAATTACTTATGTACGTCGTTTTCCTTTGTTCGTCCACAAAAGGTTTTAATTTTAGCTGACTCTATAGACTATGGAAAAAACGCTCAGTCGATATTCTAACTATTTTTTTTTTTTTTATAAAAGGAATTTCGGGTTGTTTTGAGAGGAAACTCTCCGGAAGATTTTTGGTCCCATTTGTAAAATTTGTAAAGACAGGGTGAGTGCAGATCAAAAGTAAAAACCTTAATAGACTCAACTCTAAGCAAATTCTAATGGGGTTTTCCAATGGTAAAAAAAAAAACAAATTTTTTGGATCCAGATCTGTCAAAACACCGATTTCGACAATTTTCGTCTTCCAATGGGCAAAAAAAAAATAGATTTTTCTCGAAAAAAAAATCAATTTAGCAGATCTATACCCCTCTTTTTACTAACACCACTACACACCAATACAATTGACAATATTAGGTCCACAGGCACGAATATACATTAATACCATGACAAAAAAAATTAATTCTGAAATCGTACTCCATTCGCCACGAAAAAAATCGAATTTTAGGCAGAAATTTGAATTTACCAAAGGAAAACCCCATAAGTAGTATGTTGAGTATCGCGTTGATCTTATTTCTGAAAGGTTCGACGGTTTTAATCTCATTTTTTACTTTTTGGTTTTGAAATAAAATCAAACAAAATTGATTAAGTTCAATTTATTCAAACTCTACTTTAAACTGGATTTTGACGATTTAACTTAATCTGCGTTATTATGTTATTAAAGAGAATCCATTACATTTTTGTATTAATTCACTTCCCATTAGTTAAAAAGCTCGCTTTTAATGGCAACTTTAAATAATTTGTTTAAAGAAAAATCCCAAAGAATTTTTCGTATTCCATTTGACATTTAAGCCCTAAATGATGTTAAGTGTAGGGTCAATTTATTAACTCTCAATTAGCGTTGATGGTTTTTAATTAATTTTATGTTTGCTGTTGAATAAATACAATTTTATAAAGTCCTATTTTTAATGATGAATTTGAAAATTTTATGAAGAAAGAATAAATTGGGGTTCAAACAAACTTTATATTATTTTTATTTTCTTTTTTTAACTCTAATTTGAATGTAATATTTAGCCAGATGCAATAAAAAGTAATACTTAAGCATTATATTTCAAAATATTATGTAAATTCTGTTATATACTGCACCCTGCACTTGCGGTTATTATTTAAATGCAACAAGAGCATAATCATTTGAATGATTGTATTCAATTAATTGAGCCAATGTTCTCCATTCGTTTGAGTTTGGGTTGTATTCTTGAACCAAGTTAAGGGATGTACCTGTTTCATCGCGTCCCCCACAAGTTATCAATCGATTATTCCATGCTATGCAATATGGATCAGCTAATGCTATTTTCATTTGTACTCTTTGTGTCCAAGTGCTGCTAAACGGATCAAAGCTTTGAACGCTTTTAAAATAAACATCTTTGCCATATCTTGTCTCACTGTATTGTGCCCCTCCGATTTTGTATAATTCTCCACAAACTTCGGTGAATCCAAATGCTGACTTTGGCAAATCTGCGATGGGTTTTGATATCCATTCATTTGTGCCAGAATTAAGACATTCCATGTTGGGGGACCTGTCACCGGTTACATACAACTGTCCATTGGCAACAGCAACTTTGGGTGATGTAAATATTGTATTCATAGGAGCTACATCATGCCATTTGCCGGTAGAAAAATTGTACTTTTCCACTACACGTTTCCAAGGTGATAAATACTTCTGACCGCCGATGACATACAATTCATCATTCAATACAGCCAATCCATAACTACGACGTTGTATATGCATTCTTGGCAAATTTGTAATTTCCTGTGTTCTGAGATCGAAGCATGTTAAAGGTTTTTCAAGCCACGAAAAAATTAGCTTATTCTTGAGGACAGCAATCTTATCGAAACGATATGGCAATTTTGGAAGGAACTCACATGACCAAACGTTCAACTCAGCGTCGTATGTCTGTATTCCTCCGCCACCAACTAGCACAAGTCCATATGGCTTATTGGGTTTGGAAAATTCCATTGGCATCATTGCTCGTCGGCCATCGGGTGATGAGTGCCATTCAAGCCAAGTGCATACCATTTCAAGGCATTTAACTTCATGGGGAAGCTTTGATCGATGCTGCTTTATAAAGTCCAGGCTCAACAGCCAATAGCGGACTTTTGAGATCAAATTAAAGGCATTTTTTTCTCGATTCGCTTTATCATGCTCGATCCATTTGATAAGATTGAAGAATACTTTCTCTTCCGAAGTCACACACAAATCTTCGCTCGAAACTATTGCACTTAGTTGATCCTCCTCGAGCTTAAGAAACTCGCTGCGGCTACAGACTTTTTCAAAGTTTGCACTTGCGAACTTTGACGCTTTTTTAAATAGTTCAATCAAGCCATTTTGATCAGCAAACATTACTATGTCCAAACAATTTTTGTCATCTAACTTTTCGACCATGAAATTATAACATTCATTGATTAAAAGTTGAATTTGGAAAAAGTTTGCTGCCTTCAAAATATCCTCAATTGTTTCATTTTTAAGCTCAATTCTTCCTGTGTACAAAAACTTAAGAATTGGTTTAAAGACTTTTCCATCGACCTCGTGGATTTTAACTTCATTGGCTGATGCCTCCTTTAGACCACTTGCAAACATTGCCATAAAATAGTCGCTGAAAGCCGATAGGATGCACTTGTGGGCATGAAATGTCATGTCATCGGAAGCAATGATGCAAATATCCGAAAATGTTTCGTTCTCACTGAAACACAGAAGTTTTTCGCTTAACTTCGAAGCAAAGTTGTTGGATTCGAAGATCAAGGTCGACGATTGTTGGTCTTGCATTTTGAATACAAAAAACTATCGAAGAAAGAAAGAAATTATTTGAATAAAATATTTCCTGTGGAAGACGTGTTTGTTGTTATTGTGAGTGTCGTTTAAGTATTCGATGAGATAAAAGTCGTTCAAATTTTTATTTGCAAAGTAGAAATATAATTTATTTGATTTATTATTACTTGTTTCACAGTCTGAAAAAGTCAATAGTCTTTTTGCAAAAAAATGTTGAAACCGTGCATTTTATTTCGATATGAGGACCCTTATCTACACTCCAATAAGGGTTGTTTAATTGGACTGCTTACAAACTGAGTTTATTTATGCGCAGTAAGCGTCACAGCATTAACAAAACCAAAATTTGGTCAAACTGCTAATTCAGGCAAATATGAAAAATATTGTCATCTACAGCCCGACAGTTAAATTGAAGCCAATTTTATAGTTTGTACCAAATCCGTAACAATTTGGCATTTCAAAATTTTAATTTTTCTGTTTTTCAAAGCAATTATTAATGATAATCAAAAATAAAACGCGACAGGCGGCTTGCATCAAATTAAATATTGTTTTGGAAATTACTGAAATATTTTTGTTTATTTTATTTATTTATAAATAGAAGATCAATTATTTTAAATAGGTACATTACCTACATTTTTACTCACGGAAATGCATTTATTCTCCGGAATCAAATACAAAAATATTAACAAAAAAAAATAACATTAAATAGTTTCGTTCAAAATAAATATTCACAATTCCAACACATTCAAAATAAAGTAATTTATCCATCGACAAATAACTGACACTCTCAATAAGGACATTTATGAAGTTCTTACCTCTTTCAAATTTTTTATCTTCGAATAACTATTCGAAACTATAAATAAGTGTTTTTTGTGGCTATCGGTCGGTCTCGCCTTCAGAGACCTGGCACATTTTTTTTAAACTTGATAGGTATAAAGATATTAGATAATAAAAACTTACATTATTTTTAATGCTTATAAAATTTCAATTTTGATTATAACTCGCTCGATCTTAAAAAATCACGAAAATGACGTTTTAGAATAAACAAATTACGTTGTCTTTAAACCAAATTCAAACCAATGACCGTGTTGCTTCGCACGAACAATAATTCTACACAACTTTGATTTGAAAAACATTCGTCTTTACTAACTACGATCTTACATTATGTATGTACATATTACTACGTTCCTACACAGCGTTGCCGAAATGACACGATCGTCCTTTTTTGACAGAATAATTTCCTCGTGGCACGGTGGCACGAAAAGTTCAATATGACAAGTTTTTTTATTTCCATTATTTTACTTTAAATTAAGCAAATTTCAACAAAATTTAATGAAAATTGGTCCAAATTCCTTAAAAAGTGGACAAAACCACATGTTTTTAATAGAGCAAATGAATTCCTTTGATTTTTTGTTGTTGTATTAGACCCCGTTATAAAGTTGATTACAGTTTTTTCAACAAAATAGAAGAATTTGTTTCATATGGCACGAAAATTGGGACGTTTTTTTTTTCATAACATATGGCACGTTAATTTTATTTGGGGCGGCAACGCTGTTCCTACATATTTTAAAACTAATTCCCAGTTTTGAAAACCTATATTAGACTTTGGACAAAAACATTGTATGTATGTATGTATATGTATATGTTAAATTTTCCATTTACAATTAAACTGACATTTTCTTAAAATTATCCTTACTGCCTGAACAGAATAGAATGCTGGAACCGGAGCCGCAGACGGAACTGGAAGAGCTATCAAAAAGTGTCGTACGTTATTTATTTACGTTCCACAATACAGCTGTACAGCTTTGAAAGTATTTTAAAGAAAAACAAAACAATATTCTTGTGTACAAGCTCAGAATCCACATGTTTTGTTTCCAATACTTTTTTTAAATTTTAATAAATAATTTTTTTCGCGATACAAATACTCACATTTTTTTTTCGAGCCAAAAAGTTGTTTTTTTTCTTCATACAATTTGAACGTCAAATAAGTGCCGTACGTGAAATGTTAAAAGTTGGCGAACTCTTCCGTCTGCGGCTTCAGTTCTGTATGCAATGGAACGTAGCCGTTGTGATCGCAACATTGAATTTGTGTGTATTCAATATTTTGACAGCTATTCCAGCTGCGGCTCCGTTTCCGTCTCCGTCACTATTCTGTTCAGGCAATTAAATATAATTCTACCTTTCATTTAACCTACCTAAAAAAAAATGAGGCAATGATTCTGATACGATGCTAGTGGTAACCTTTAAACACATGTAACCTCAGGTATATATTGCAGTCAACCCTCATTAGCGGAATTCCTTAAAAATTTTAAAGGCTATTTTGCAAAAGATTTGAAAGACCTACAAAATTATATGGTTATGAAAATTTTTCCCTTAATTTACATATATATATACATATTGATAATAGTGTGACCATTCTCTGAAAACCGGTAGTCTGAATTTATCACCACTTTTTGGTTTAATAAGCATGTTTAGGTAGGTACACAAAAATGTTAATGTATGTATATTAAAAAATAAAAATCTTTAAACAAAATTTATTCTCAAAAAACAATATTCAATAACCTAACCTACATAGATATTATTATTATCACAGCTGTATCGAACCCATACAAATAACACTCTAAACTAGTATTACATTTTGGGTATTTCGTTGATTTTTTTTTTTTTTTTTTTTTAAATCAGAAGAAAATTTGGAGAATAAACTATCAAATTTCATGCAATGTCTTACCTGTTAATATCTTCGAATTTAACTTTTTCTGACTTGGTTCGCTACAGCTTTGAACCCTCCATATCTCTGAAGAAGGAACTTTTCGTTTTATATAAATACGGTTTCTCAGTTAAATTTAACAGATTTTAAGTGAAAATATTTCAAGACTGGCTAATCCTATGAGTTTTAATAAAAAAAAAAAAAATATGTGAATAGTAAAATAAAAGTATCAAATTTCTATAAATATTTTATTAAATTTCATGAAAAACCATCAGGTAGTGAAAAAAAAATTTCGAATTCGTTATGACATTATGTTGTCAGGAAAAATCAAATTATTGAAACCTTATTTTTTCAAAATTAAGGCTCGCCCAAACCAACGCGATTATTCGGCGCGACAAAAGAAAACAACAATAACAACACGTGGTTGTCAAACAAAACAACACGTTGTTGTATTGTTTTCGTTTGTCGCGGCGAATAATCGCGTTGGTTTGGGAGAGCCCTTATTCAAATTTATTTTTTACATAGAACTTTTTTTAATCTAAAAAATGATCAAAATAACTTGACATTCACGGTTATGTACAAATTAAGTTAAAATATTAAAGCAGTTCGTAATTACGTATGTAAGTGTTTTTAATTAATTCAAATAAAATATTTTAAATAAGTTCATGGTAGACATACTTATACATAATATACAGTTTTGAATGCATTTTGCTTCATTTATATTCTACAAGACCATAATCATAATTTAAAGGATTGTACTCAATCAATGAAGACAATATTCTCCATTTTCCCGATAACATATTGTATTCTTGGACCAAATTCAAGTACGAACCTGTATCATCGCGACCCCCACAAGTAATTAATTCACAAATCTTTCCTATGCAATGTAGGCTATGTTTTAAACACTTTATTACTATTCGTATCAAAGCATGAAATTTTTTTAGAATAACCTAAATCGCAAAACCCTCCGATTTTGTATAAATTGCTCGAAAGAGCGGTGAATCCAAATTCTGACTTTGGTTTATCTGGAAGAAAAGGTATTGATCTCCATTCATGTGTGAAGCGGTCAAGGCATTCCATGATGTGGGATTTACCAACAACATACAATTCACCATTGACAACAGCAGCTTTTGGTGATGCTATTATGTTATTCATTGGAGCGCCAGTGTGCCATTTAGCGGTAGTAAAGTTATACTTTTCCACAACTCGTAACCAATTATGTTCACCATTGTAACCACCGATGACATACAATTCTTTATTAAGAACAGCCAGTGCATAGCTACGACGTGGTGTAATCATTCTTGGTATAAAATTTGTTATTTCTCGAGTCTGAAGATTGAAGCTTGTCAAAGAACAATCTTCGATCGCAAAAATTAGTTGATTTTCAAAAATAATAATGTTATCGAATCGGCATGGAAGTTTGGAAACTTCCTCACGAGACCAAGTGTTTGAATTATAGTCATAAGTCTGTATCCCTCTGCCACCAACAAAAAGAATTCCATGTGCATTTTTGGGTTTAGAAAAGGCCATTGGTTTTAATGCACCTCGGCTTTCGGGGGATGAGTGCCATTCAAGCCAAGTGCAAACCATTTCAAGACATTCAGCTTTATTGGGCAGCTTGGATCTGTGTTGCTTGATAAATTCTGGTCTCAAAAGCCAATATCGAAATTTGGAAAACAAATTGCAGGTGCTTTTTTCTCGATTTGGTTTGTCATATTCGATCCATTTGATGAGGTTGAAAAAGACTGCTTCCTCCGATGTCACACATAGATCTTCACTCCAAACTATTGCACTTAATTGATGCTCTTTTAGTTTGAGAAACTCCTTGCAGCCACAGACCTTTTCAAAGTTCTCACTTGCGAACTTAAAAGTTTTCTTGAAGAGTTCAACAAAGCCATGTTGATCAGCAAACAACGCTATGCTCAAACAGTTTTTGGCATCTAAATTTTCGCTCATAAAGTTGTAACATTCACTGATTAATGGAATAATTTGAAAAAAGTTTGCTGCTCTTAAAATATCTTCGATTGTATCGTTTTGCAGCTCAATTCGTCCTGTGTACAAGAAATTCAATATCGGTTTAAAAACTTTTCCATTCACTTCGTGGATTTTAACTTCGCTGGCACTTGCTTCTTTCATGCCACTTTCAAACATCACACTGAAAAAATCGCTAAAAGCCGAGAGGACACATTTGTGGGCATGGAATCTCACGTCATCAGAAGTAACGATACAAATATCGGAAAATTTTTTGTTCTCACTAAACGTGAGGAGCTTTTCGCTTAATTTCGAACCAAAATTGCTGAATTCAAAGATTGAAGATTGTTGGACTTGCATTTCGAAGAAACTATTTAGTGGAAAATATTTTGATTAAAATTTAGTAAAATTGACTTCATATGTATATTCTTACCTAAAATGGAAGGTGTAAATCGTGAATGTGAACACGACCAACCACAATCAAAATTGTCTTATAGGTGTGGCAGCACTCCTTTCTTTATATATATATATGTATAAGAATTCTATGTATGAAAACTTATTAATAAAACCTCCGCATGGCCGTTAACACAATCTGTTAAGAAAATTGAGTTTATTAATAAAAGGTTATGGGCCCAGTGGCAAAAAATGGAGACAGGAATCACAGTAAGTAAACTTAACCGATCGAACTGGAATGTTTGGAGATTCCAAATGAAGGTGGTGTTATTGGCGAAAGGATTATTCGATATAGTGTCTGGGATTGAGTTGATGCCGGCTGCAGCTGGCGAACCACAATCAAAATGGATCCTCAGGGATGCAAAAGCCCAGGAGGCCCTGGTAGTTCGAATGGAGGAGGAACCACTGACGCATGTTATGCAGTGCAAAAGTTCCATGGAAATGTGGACCAAGCTTGAAGAAATATATGAGAGAAAATCAGAAATTAGCACACATCTGCTTAATGAACAATTTTATAACCTCAAAATGGAGGATGAGAGTGTTAATGGCTTCATAACCAAAATTACAAACCTACGAGCCAAAATGAAGCAACAGGGCGAAGAAGTTCCAGAGAAAATGGTCATAACAAAAATACTCATGTCCCTACCTGACAAATATAAACATTTTCGCTCAGCTTGGGAGAGCGTTAGCGCTGAAAAACAAGATTTATCCCATCTGACCGCCAGACTTCTTATAGAGGAAGAGAGAGTATCAAAAGAAAAAGAAGAAACAAATGTCGCCTTGCTTGCTGTTCAAAAAAATTGCTTTAACTGTGGAAAACCAGGCCACTTTAAAAATCAGTGTCGATCATCAATTATTTGCAACTATTGCAAAAAGCCAGGTCATCTTCTAAAAGACTGCTACAGCAGGAAACGCAGAAACCAAACCTTCAGAGGGACAGACCATTGCAAAGAGAATACAAAGGACTATGCTTTAATTGCTATATCAACCGATATACAGTCTCAGATAAACACCTGTTGGTACTTAGACAGCGGCGCTTCACAGCACATGTGCAAGGAAAAAGATCTTTTCACGAACTACGAGCATCTCACAACGCCAAAATTAATTAAAATAGGAGACGGTTCATTCATAACAGCTCACGGAAGAGGCAATATATATGTATAAGAATTCTATGTATGAAAACTTATTAATAAAACCTCCGCATGGCCGTTAACACAATCTGTTAAGAAAATTGAGTTTATTAATAAAATTACCGTTTTTAATATTTTTCTTCAAATGATTTCTCGAAATTGCATCAAGTATTCACTCTTTCTCATAAAGATTCAAGGTAAGAATAACTTTGACAGCAGGCAGTGCTTCCTTTGGAAATTATTCTGCTAATAAATTCAAAAATTATATTGGTACAGTGCATTTTTTTTTAAACCATGTAGGTAACTAGGTACCTACTTATTTAAGGAATTTACTGGTACCTGTTTGCTTATTTTTATTTAAGAAATCCTACATTTTCTTATAATCTTAAGGCAGTGTGCGAATTGGGTTAAAATTTTCGTTTGCTTACACGTCTTTAAATTTTTTTCGCAGTAATTGTTTATTTATTGCGTAGATGTTCGAATTTGTTTTTCTGGTTTCGATACAAGGTATCTTTAAAAAAAAAAAAAAACCAATTGATTGAACATTATTGAAAAAAAAAAGAAATCACTGAACATTATTGGTGGTATTTTTTTAGATTTTTGATTGTTTAAACAGTATGTTTAGTATTTCGAAATAGCCGGAATTGTGCTTCATTTAGAGCCGATTTTTCAATCATCAGTTAAACATTGAGTTAGCTGTCAGCGGAATAAATAGGAGCAAATGTTTGCCTTATTTAAGGAATAAGTACTAACTGATGTTTTATTGACTACTGAAAAATTGGCCCTTAAAAAACAAAAGTTTCACATTGGTTAAGGTTAGACAATCGATTACGTTGTCTAATGTAAGATACAAAGCTAGATCACTTTATCAACATTTAAAAATGTTTTTTTTTTTTTTTTTTTTTTTTTTTTAATTTGGACGTCTGTCTAAAGTAAGACAACGTTTATAAATACGACTATATATCTTTCGTTATGTTGGACGTCCAGTGTTTATCGCAAGGAATTCGTTTTCCAGGAATCGTATCAAAAATATTGAAAATTGACCTGTGTGAACATTCTCTCAAATTCCAAGTGTGAATTAAGCAAAATTTTATGGTTTAATCCATGTTCAGGTCATATACATATGCATGTGTACATATGTGTTTACATATTAAATAATAAAAGTCCTTTAACCTAATTCTTTCTTAATAAAGGTTATATTCAATAATCTAGAGGAAGAACATGAATTCTAAGGATAATTAATCAGGTTTGCAGTGTATTCTGAGAAAGTGTGCGATTAATCGTAAAAATAAAATTTCCAAATTTCTATGAATAATTTATTACATTTCATGGCCAAAAAATGAGACAGTTTTCGTCTTCGCTTGCTTAATTTTATTAACTATGGATGTTTTGCGAAAATTAAAACTATATTCATTTATAAATTTATTTCCAAAGTAGAAAATTAAATTAATTATCATTATTATTAAATTAATTTTAATTATTGAAATGTCGATATTCGAAGTACATATAAGAAGCTATCAGCTGAAATATTGTGCTTCACGGTTATGTCACAGTAACAATTTGGTGACCTGAAAAATATAACATAAACATTTTTTGAACGAATTCATTGTAGGTACATAATACATTCCTATTTACTGAAATTTGAATTTATTTTCCTTCACTCAAATTCTACAAGACCATAATCAGATTCTAAAGGATTGTACTCCATCAACGGAGGCAGTGTTCTCCATTCATTTAATATCGGATTGTATTCTTGGACCACATTTAAGTACGAACCATTTTCATCGATGCCCCCACAAGTAATCAATCGACAATTCAAAGCTATACAATGTGGATCAGCAATTGCTATTTTCATTTTAGCTCTTTGTACACGTCTTCCATACTGATCATAACTCTTAATGCTTCTAAGATGTTTAGGATGAGGTTTTATTTGTTTAATTGAAGTGAATATTTCTTCTTTCCCCCCTATTATGTATAAATTTCCCCCCACTTCGGTAAAACCAAATCCGGTCAATGGTTTTGAAATAGGTTTCGATGTCCATTCATTTCTGTTAGGATTGAGGCATGCCATGGTGTAAGATTGATTATCTACTACATTCAACTGACAATTCGTAACAGCAACTTTTAATGAACCTAATATGTTACACAATGGAGCCACGTTGTGCCATTTGCGCTGAGTAGAGTTATATTTCTCTACATCTCGTTTTTTATTACAGCAACCACCGATCGCATACAATTCCTTATTCAGCACAGCCAATCCAAAAATACGACGTGGTACATTCATACTTGTTTCGAAATTTGTGATTTCCTGTGTCTCAAGGTCAAAGCTTTTCAAAGAACGATCTTCTGTCGAAAAAATTAGTTTATTTTCGAGAAACACCATGCTATCGAATCGACGTGGTAGATTCGAAACTTCCTCTCGCGACCACGTTCCAAGGACTCGGTCATAAGTCTGTATCCCTCCGCCACCAACAAAAAGAATTCCACTATTTTTCGGTTTCCAGAATTCCATACTCTTCGATTCACGCAGGGTATTTGGCAATGAATGCCATTCAAGCCAAGTGCAAAGCATTTGAAGACATTCAACAATATTGGGCAGCTTGGATCTGTGTTGCTTGATGAATTCCGGTTTCAGCAGCCAATATCGAAATTTGGAAAACAAATTGCAGGCGTTTTTTTCTCGATTTGGTTTATCATACTCGATCCATTTGACAAGGTTTAAAAAGATTGCTTCCTCCGAATTCACACGCAGATCTTTACTCAAAACTATTGCACTCAATATACCCTCCTCAAGCTTGACAAACTCATTGCTGCTGAAGACCTTTTCAAAATTCGTAGTTGCAAAGACTGTAGCTATGTTGAGGAGTTCAATAAAGCCATGTTTGTCAGCAAACATTGCTATGTCCAAACAGTTCTTAGCATCCATATTTTCTTCTATAAAGTAGTTGCATTCATTGATTAAGCGATGAATTTGAAGAAAGTTTGCCGCTACCAAAATATCCTCAACTTGGTTACTTTGTAAATCAATTCGTCCAGTGTAAAGGAAATTCAGTATCGGTTTAAAAACTGTTCCATTAACTTCGTGTATTTTAACTTCACTAGCAGTTGCCTCTTTCAGGCCACTTTCAAACATCACCATGAAGTAATCGCTGAAAGCTGACAGGACGCATTTATGGGCATGGAATCTCATATCATCAGAAGCAACGATACAAATATCGGAAAATTTTTCGTTCTCACTGAATGAGAGAAGTTTTTGGCTTAATTTCAAAGCAAAATTGCTGGGTTCGAAGATTGAAGTATAAGATGGTCTTGGCATTTCGAAGAAACTATCGATTGGAGATATATATGTATTAACAATTAACAATTAAAATAAATTATAGAATTATCCTAAGTTATTTTTCGTACCTTTTATATTTTTCTCTCAATAATTATTCGAAACTGCATTCAGTTTCCTCTCGGTCTCTTTGCACTCCTTCTGAGTAACTATTAAAAAAACAACATTACATTTATGTTTTTATAATATAATTTTTGAAATATTTGGTCGTATTAATAAACAACTGTCTAACTTTAGCCGTCCAAGTTTTGAAAAAAAAAATTCTAATTGTTGCTTAAGTAATTAACTTTTTATCTTACGACGTATAATCGATTGTCTAAAGTTTGAGAAACGTAATATTTTTTTTTATTAAATGAAGCATAATTTCCGACTGTTTCGAAATATTTAATAGATACATAGGTAAAGTTTAAACAGTCAAAAATCTAATAAATAAAACCAATTGTATGTACATTGTGGTTTTGGTTTCCTGATTTTTAACATGCGATAACTGTCTGTCTCCAATGGCGATAAATGCAGAGCAGACAAAAATTGTAGGAATATTATAAACCGCGTATCTGTTTCCCCATCCATTTATCTTTGTTTTGTTTTTCTGCTTGGAGCTATGAATTTATAGCGAATGGTCAAGTTAATAACACACATTTTATTTAACAAATGCAAGGATGAGTAATTCAACTGAATAATTTTGAGGCTTTCGATTAAAAATACCAAATTCCATAGTTCTATGACAAACTTTGTTCAACAGAAAGGCTTTCAGTAAGGTTATTTATTTAGATATCCATAAGATGAACATTACAAACTAAGCACTTCCAGAAACAATAAAAACTCTCAGGAACCCGACTTACCTCTTTGGAACGGCTAGTAGAATTCTCGAAGGCGAACAAAACAAAAGTAGTAATACAAATAGATAATCGAACAGCGAAAGAACTGTCCGCTAAAGGCTACTGAAAGATCGAAGGATCTTATAAAAGATTGCGAGGATCTTCTGCAAACAACGGTGCTCTGACGTGGGAAAATGATTCAGAACCAAAAAAATTCAATTGCAAAAATAAAATTAAAATAAAAACTGAAATTCGGGTACAACGTACAACAAACAAATACCATTTCGAATGATGCTCAACTCAGCTGATCGTAGACGACATCTCACTCGAATGCGTTCCTGGTAGTAGCAAAATTTATGAAGAATCATTGGCCGCGTTCGGTTGGCAATCCAATAGGGTATCTGAGATCACAGTACACATATTGAAGGTAATATATTGCGCATCTTCGAAAATTACAGTGACCTGCCTGTCAGAATTTACAAAAACAAAACACAAGTGTTTCCGAATCGCAGTGACCCTCGTCCACAATTTACAAAAACTACAAGACATGCGCAGAACTGAACAAAAATGAAAACTCGGAAGATATTATCTTCTATATGTGTACTGTGATCTGAGATAGGTTAGTATCTGGGGCCTTAAGCCAGGTACGCAGTTCAAGCTAAACTAAATTTTATCCCTACAATTCTTATCTCTACAATCGTTTGCTAAGAGCACAAATGTCAAAATTTATCTGTGAAAGAATGCGTTGAGCATTATTTCGCTTGCTAAATTAAGTGGAGACTTTTTGAATTTAGCGCGTGAACTGCGTACTGCGTAGCTAAATATCCTCGCTAAAATTTATCTTTGGAGGAAATTTGTATGGAAGATAAATTTTAGCGCGATCTGCGTACTAGGCTTTACTCTATAATTCGATTCTTTTTTCGATTCTATTCAAAAGTTAAATCCGATTCTACTTTAAAAATGGTACTACGTATGATAATAGAATTGGATGCCAGTAATGCCAATTATTTCCTATGAAGTTTCCGATTTTAGAACGAGTCTCGCATAGTTTTCGACACAAGTCAAGTAAAGGCTCTCCCAAACCAGCGCGATTATTTGTCGAGACGAACGAAAACAACAAAACAAAAACAATTATAAGCGGCTGTGTAGTTTTATAAAATGCCAATCCAAACACAAATAAATGAATATGGAGTGTCACAGTCTGGTTCAATTCCGAAGAAAATCAGAAATATCCGAAATAAATCCAACATAATGGAGCTCAGCGTAAAAAAGTTCACTTATCTACTGAAAATTTATAAAACATTTTTAATACAATAAAATATTTAATTCAGCTTTGTAAAAACTACTGCCTTTCAAAAGATGCCTTCATATGTACATATTCGCTACACAAAGTCTCATCATTCGCAGAAGGCGAATTGTGTTTGGGGATTTAGATTAATTATTGTGTGGAAAACATATGTTTAGTATTTTTATGAAATGTTAAACTAAATATAATCAATTTATAAGCTAAAGTAATTTTTATCTCTACGATTCTTATCTCTACAATCGTTTGCTAAAAGCACAAATGTCAAAATTTATTTGTGAAAGAATGCGTTGAGCAATACTTCGCACGCTAAATTAAATGGAGACTTTTAGAATTTAGCGCGTGAACTGCGTACCGCGTAGCTAAATATTCTCGCTAAAAACATATCCATTAGATACTTTTTCGCTATTTAAATTGTTTAAAAAAAGTTATGCAGAAGTGTCTTTTGCTATTGAAAGCTCAAGTTTTTATTAATAAAATATAAAATATTAAAAAATAAAGTGAACATATTTTATTTTATATCGAAAATGGAAACATAGTAGGTATATCAGGTATTTATAGATAAGATCCCCAATAAAATATTATAACTGAGATGATACAAAAATATAGGTATAAAATGTTATTAAATATAATAAAAAATAATATTTGGAATTTACAGTTAAAAGCAATACGCATTGCATGAATTAATACAATAACACATATTATATAAGCAATTTAGATTTTTTTTACTCGCTCGAAGCCAGGACAGGCCAGCTGGTTGAAAGTAAAAAAACATCATTAATATTATTAATTCAATTTTTTTATTTATTTGGTAAAACATGTTTGGTTTCCTGTGTCAGAAGATTAAAGATTGTCCGAGAACCATCTTTGTTTACATAAATAAGATCATTTTTAAAAAGAAAAACATCAACAATTCCGTCTGGACGTTGTGAAAGTAAACCACCTAATTTATAAGGGTTTAAATTTTCGCCGCCACTTAAAAGAAGTTCATGTGGTTTTTTGGGATTAAAACATGGATTAAAACATGACGTTGGTTTCAATACTCTTCGATTATTTGGGGATGAGTGCCATTTAAGCCAAGTGGAAACCATCTTTGAACATTCAACTGTATTGGGCAGCTTGGATTTGTGTTGCTTGATAAATTCTGGTTTTAAGAGCCAATATCGAAATTTGGAAAACAAATTGTAGGCGCTTTTTTCTCGATTTGGTTTATCATGTTCGATCCATTTGATAAGGTTAAAAAAGACTGCTTCCTCCGATGTCACAGAAAGGTCTTCACTCCGAACTATTTCACTTAATTGATCCTCCTTAAGCTCTAGGAACTCATTGCGGCTGCAAACCTTTTCAAAATTCGCACTTGCGAACTTTAAAGCTTTCTTGGAGAGTTCAACAAAGCCATGTTGATCGGCAAACATAACTATGCTTAAACAGTTATTGGCATCTAAATTTTCGCCCATAAAGTTGTAACATTCACTAATTAATGGAATAATTTGAAAAAAGTTTGCTGCTCTTAAAATATCTTCAATTGTATCATTTTGCAGCTCAATTCGTCCAGTGTACAAGAAATTCAATATCGGTTTAAAAACTTTTCCATTCACTTCGTGGATTTTAACTTCGTTGGCACTTGCTTCTTTCATGCCACTTTCAAACATCACATTGAAAAAATCGCTAAAAGCCGACAGGATACATTTGTGTGCATGGAATCTCACGTCATCAGAAGTAACGATACAAATATCGGAAAATTTTTCGTTCTCACAAAATGTGAGGAGCTTTTCGCCTAGTTTTGAACCAAAATT
Organism: Epistrophella euchroma; assembly: GCA_947049315.1. NCBI lineage: Eukaryota > Metazoa > Arthropoda > Insecta > Diptera > Syrphidae > Epistrophella > Epistrophella euchroma. The sequence goes on from OX346248.1 coordinate 61,726,084, forward strand.
GCTGGATTCAAAGATCGACTGTTGGCCTTGCATTTCGAAAAAAACTATCGAGCGGAGAACGAATTTTAGTAAACTATTTTAATTCAATGGTATGTATGTATGTACTGTACATATGTATTTACATATAGAGGGCTCACAGCTGTATTGAGGCAAGTCATAAAAAAAATCCAACTAAAGTGCTAAATCCTGCGCAACGTTAAACTCTAATCAGGCCTGTCAGAAAGTATATTTCGTTTCTAAGTTAACGGTAAAAAAATCAAATAGTGACTCCCATTTTCGATTTCTTTGGGAGCATAAACGAACCAAGTCAGTGATATTCAGTTTTTATGTCTAATAGGGGGGTTCACATTCAACGACGTGTCGACCGACCCGAGTCGTTTTGCTAGCGTTCACATTCTACGACCGTTTCGCCGACTTCATTTGAAAACAAAATTTCAATGAGCAAATATTACGCGTATTTAATTTTTTACACCAATATAACCGCACTATTTTTGATTTTTCGCGTTTCTATTTATTGTTTAACTTCGATTTCAACGCGTGCTAATTAAATCTTACATAAAAAAATAGAAAAAAGCTACAAAATTAAAATCATCGGTCGTTCAACTAGTGTTCACATTTACTACAACGGTCGACCGACCGAGCAAAATATTAAAAAAATTTGAACATTTGTTTTATAATATACTTTCAAAAAGTTGTTTTTGCTGTCTACTTTTCCGAAAAATGAACCAAGACACAACTTTCTTGTATTTTTTTTTTTTCAAATGTTTGTGCATATTTTGCAACTCTAGTTTTTCAAACTGTCTTAAGTACGAGTCAAATATTCATTTTAGTAATAAATGGCAGTTTATTTACTAAACCTCTTATTATCTTTGAATCCTCTTTTTGTGCCTTGGTTCTCTACAGCTGTGACCCCGCCATATTTTCTTACCGTATTTATATTTCTTTTCAAATCGAAATTGAATTCAGGGTTATCTCTTTTGTTCCCACAAAAATTCCAAGTAGGTAGGTATAAATTAATTTGGCACTTCTTCTTTTGGAAAATATTCTGAAAATATTTTAAAGAAAAAATGATGTTGGTGTATAGGTAGGTATGTACTAACTTGTTTGATTATTTTTATTTAAAAATATCTACATTTTCTTACGGTCTCCACTGGAGATAAATCCATAGCAAACTAAAATTTGATAAATAATAATCAAATTTTCTTTGTATAACATCCTCCCTTGTGCTTTTATGCCTGTTGCTATGTATTTATTGCTAATGGAGGCCGGCATGCAAGTAAAGTTAATTGCGTTTTATTCTACGTAGTTACCTTCATAAACAAATATGTTTGTAATCCAAAGTTCTGGGGCACCCTTGTGTTGACGCGAAAATTAATAATTCTCTCACAAAATGGAATTTAAAGAAGTCTCGAGTCTATAAGCTGCAGATGCAGACTAGAAATGAAGTGCTTTAGACAAACTTATTTAAAGGAGAATACCGGTCTACGTACCTACATAATTCGATGAGCAAACAAACATCAAAGACCAAATTCAATTGAGAGAAATTAAAGCGACTTTAATTTGAAGACATTTTGACAATTTTGTCTTTCCACCACGATAAACAAAATAAGTTTGAGTTGGGTATGCTTATTCATTAGCTGTATGACATCATTGTATATAAAAAGTTTTATTTGCAATAATCACAAACAAAAATAATCATCTGGTATTGTTCTGAGACCAAAAAAAAAATCAGTTTTTAAAACATGGGGCATATTTGAAGTCGCACAGTAGACCCGGCATTGGGAAAGTCATGCCCAAAATTAAGAAATGAATGCGTTTTTGAACATTTAAATAACTTCACTATCAAACAGTTTTTTATCAGTTGTGAATTTAATTTCGCATAAGGTTTAACATTCGATTAATTATGTCGGTGAGGTTAAATCCGTTTCTGATGTTTTTCTTGAAAAAAAAAAAAAAATCACTAAATATATGACTTAATCTTTATTGCGATCTTCTTGGGCCTCTTCACTCAGAATACCGATTGGAAATTAAGGTATGAACTATCTCGAGCTATGGATTAATATTTTATAAAGTGTTGGCGTATTGGTAATGGGCATCCAAGCGTAGGGCTTAACATTTAAAGAAGACGTTTCAAAACAATACCTACTATTGAAATTTATTAGCATTTATCTTAAACCCGCTTCAAATGAAATTTTATTTAAAGTCCCATTAAAACATCATTGAATCCAAAAAGTTTTCAAGATTGTTTTTATACTGTCAGACTTAAAAAATAAATCATAATTACATAAAAGTAACGATAAATTTGTTTAAGGCTATCGTATCGTTCTGCTTCTGATCTCATTGGATTCAACGTTAAAAATTACCTTTAAAATAATGTGCCATAAAAATAAATATTTCAAATTCAGGGGGGATTTCGAAGAATTTTGGATATGCTTCAGAAGGTCAAATTCTAAATACCTTCAAAGTGATTAAAATGCAACTAAAAGATATATCAGCAACAAAAGTAAGAACAAAAAAAAATTCTAACGGTAGGTACTAATACTCATTTTAATTTTTGAGTTTTCGGCACGGCTCTGGTACAATGTGTCCCATTCTGAGTCGGTGCAAACTTTTAACTGACGTTTTAAGTAATAAAAGCCCTTAAATTATGGAAACCTACCTCTGCACACAGGAGTATTCGTGCTCAAAATCCGGTCAAAAGTCATAAACAAGCATTTTAAGAAATTGGATTAAATTTGCATTTTTTTTTACACATTTTACTTATCAAACTAACATAGGCCGATTGTAAACAAATTTTTCAGACCTCCCGTGCCCATTAGATAGACGTAATATAGCCGCCTAATACACATGCCTTTAGTTTCAATACTATGACCCTTGGTTTTAGGTAAGGGTATGTACTTTTTTAAAATAACAAAATATAATAGTTTTTTTACGATTAAATTTCTTTTTGAGATTAAAATAAAACCTCTTGTTAAAACACCCTTCAAACCGCCTTTAAAAAAAATGTGTGTAGGTATATGGACGAAATATTTTTACATCGATAGATCAACAAAGGTGTATAGTTAGCAGTAAAACAAAAATGTTTGCCCGACCTTGCCCGACACTATAACAAAAAAACCTTTTTTTCTAAAATGTATGTCAAAAATAATAATATTTTAGTCTAAGTAATTTTAATCTCAAAAAGGAACTTAACTTTAAAAAAACCAACATATTTTGTTATGATAATTAAGTACATACCTGAACATTTAGTATCCACTGAAATGTTTCACAATTAAAACTAATCACAACATTAAATACAAGGTTGTTAAAATCAAGGGCAATAATATAAATTTGAAGAGGTGCATATTAGTCGATTATATTACGTCTTTCTTCTAGGCGCGGTTGGTCTCAAAAAATTTTTCAGGTCTGGTTTATGTTAGTTAGATTAGTGAAGTGTGTAAAAAATGTTGGTTTATGACTTTTGTCCGGATTTTGAGGACAAATACTCCTCTGTCCCTTGTTTTGCGCAAATTAAAAACTATGTATGTACATATATTTGTTTCCTAAGTAGAAAATGCGTTGATCAAAATTAGCTCCCCAGTTATCGAACGAAAAAAACAAATGTTAAGCTGACAAATATAACAAAAACATTTTTTATATCATTCATTTTCAATTCATTGTACATTTTTATTATGTACTATTAACAGAAATTTAAATTTAGGTACTTTCACTTAAATGCTACAAGACCATAATCAGATTCTAAAGGATTGTACTCAATCAACGAAGGCAGTGTTCTCCATTCATTTAAATTCGGATTGTATTCTTGGACCACATTTAAGTACGAACCATTTTCATCGATGCCCCCACAAGTAATCAATCGACAATTCAAAGCTATACAATGTGGATCAGCAATTGCTATTTTCATTTTAGATCTTTGTACACGTCTTTCATACTGATCATAACTCTTAATGCTTTTAAGATTTTTAGTACAAGGTTCTCTTTCTTTCGTGAGTCCTTTGATTTTCCCACCAATTATGTATACATTTTCCATGACTGCGATAAAACCAAATCCATTTAATGGTTTTGAAAAAAGTTTCGATGTCCATTCATTTCTGATAGGATTAAAGCATTCCATGGCGTGAGATAGATTATCGATTACATACAATTGACGATTCGCAACAGCAACTTTTGATGAACCTAATGTGTTATTCAATGGAGCCACACTGTGCCATTTGCGCTGAGTAGAGTTATATTTCTCTACATCTCGTTTCATATTACAGCAACCACCGATCGCATACAATTCCTTGTTCAGCACAGCCAATCCCAAAATACGACGTGGTACATTCATACTTGGTTCGAAATTTGTGATTTCCTGTGTCTCAAGGTCGAAGCTTTTCAAAGAACGATCTTCTGTCGAAAAAATTAGTTTATTTTCGAAAAAAACCATGCTATCGAATCGACGTGGTAGATTCGAAACTTCCTCTCGCGACCACGTTCCAAGGACTGGGTCATAAGTCTGTATCCCTCCGCCACCAACAAAAAGAATTCCACTATTTTTCGGTTTCCTGAATTCCATACTCTTCGATTCACGCAGGGTATTTGGCAATGAATGCCATTCAAGCCAAGTGCAAAGCATTTCAAGACATCCAACAATATTGGGCAGCTTGGATCTGTGTTGCTTGATGAATTCCGGTTTCAGCAGCCAATATCGAAATTTGGAAAACAAATTGCAGGCGTTTTTTTCTCGATTTGGTTTATCATGCTCGATCCATTCGATTAGATTAAAAAAGACTGCTTCTTCCGAATTCACAAGTAGATCTTCACTCAAAACTATTGCACTCAATATATCCTTCTCAAGCTTGACAAACTCATTGCTGCTGAAGACCTTTTCAAAATTCGTACTTGCAAAGTCTGTAGCTATGTTGAGGAGTTCAAAAAAGCCATGTTTATCAGCAAACATTGCTATGTCCAAACAATTCTTAGCATCCATATTTTCTTCTATAAAGTAGTTACATTCATCGATTAAGGGGTGAATTTGAAGAAAGTTTGCCGCTACCAAAATATCCTCAACTTGGTTACTTTGTAAATCAATTCGTCCAGTGTAAAGGAAATTCAGTATCGGTTTAAAAACTGTTCCATTAACTTCGTGTATTTTAACTTCACTAGCAGTTGCCTCTTTCAGGCCACTTTCAAACATCACCATGAAGTAATCGCTGAAAGCTGACAGGACGCATTTATGGGCATGGAATCTCATATCATCAGAAGCAACGATACAAATATCGGAAAATTTTTCGTTCTCACTGAATGAGAGAAGTTTTCGGCTTAATTTCAAAGCAAAATCGCTGGGTTCGAAAATTGAAGCAGAAGATGGTCTTGGCATTTTGAATAAACTATCGATTAGGAGTAAAAATAATTAATAATTTTAATAAATTATATAATAATATTCTAAGTTATTTTTCGTACCTTTTATATTTTTCTGTTATTAATAATTCGAAACTGCATTCAGTCTTTTCTCGGGCTCACGGGCACCAATAAATGGGACTCTCCTTCTGCGTACCTAATAAAAAATAATTATTACATTTATTCACATTTTTATAAATTTATCTTGGGACTTTTATATTAGGTAAATAATTATATTAAAAATGTTTTTTTTTTTTTAATATTTAAACATGTGATAACTGATAACCGTCTCGATTGGCGATAAATATCGAGCAGGAAAAATTATCATAAATCGCGTGATTTGTTTTCATCCATTCTTCTTTTTGTTTATTTGCTTTGAATTTGTCGCGAATGGTTAAGTACATTATTTTATTTATCGAATTTTGAGGTAGTAAATGACCTCAACACGACCAAATTCCATAGTACAATGAAACACTACTTCTTAAACAGAAAGGCTATCAATAAGGTATTATTTACCATTATATGCCGATTAAAAACTAAGCACTTCCAGAAACAATAAAAACTCTCAGAAACCCCACCATTGGAACGTCTAGTGGAATCCTTGAGGGCGAACAAAACAAACGTAGTGATACATGGGTAAACGGAGCTGACTGTCCGCTGAACTGAAGATCAAAGGATCTAGATCTATACGAGGATCTGCTGCAGAAAACGGTGCTCCAACGTGAGAAAACGATTCAAAACCACCAGTCTTGTAGGAACTCAAAAAAGCCAAAATAAATAAAAATAAAAACTGAAATTGGGGTACGCATCCAAACAAACAAACGTCAAGCATTTGAATTTGAGTGGAATGCGAAAATTCAGCTGATCGCAGGCAAGTCACTCGGTTGCGTTCCTGGTAGTAGCAAAATTATAAAAAAAAATTATCGTTTTATATGGCCGCGTTCAGGATTATATCCAAATCGATCTGGATAGCTTTGTGTTGTTGTAATTCCATAGGAAAATTCCGCTGATGAACAAACATTGAAAAAGAAGTAAAGGAACTGGTGTATATCACATATACAGTGTACGTGAGTGAGGCCCATCGAGCAGAGCTGTAAAAGACTGCAGTACTTTGGTAATGCAGTTAATAAAGTCGCAGTTAATTAACTTACCTATTGAATGTAAGTTAATACTGTAATTAAGTACTTTAACTGCGAAACAAGCAGTCAGCAGTCAGTACTAACATTCCGACTGTGCAGTTAAAAAAAAAAGTTAATTAACTTTAAGTTAATTAACTGCAGTACTTTTTAACTGCTTTTAGTCTTTTTAGTCAGTAAAAAGTCTTTGTACTGCGATGATTTTACTTTTAGTCAGTAAGTATTTTAACTACAGTCAATTAACTGTAAGTTTTTTTTAACTTTTTTTTCTTTTAAATTTATTTTCTTTTTATTCCATCCTGTTTCTTTTAGTTAAAAAACTATAGAAAACGTTAAAAGATTTACAGTTAATTGACTGTAGTTAAAAGACTTGCTGACTAAAAGTTAAATCATGGCAGCATGATATTTGTGTGAAAGTTATACAAGAAAACAGTCATATTTTTCAGAAATCCCTAATTAAAAAAGAAAAATATATTGGTAAGTTGTTATGCAAGTGCCCCTCTTGCCCCGCCCTTCCCTCCCCTGCGGGTGCCTATGCATACAGTCCATCAGTCTGTGCGTCGTACATCTGCGAATTCGTTAATTCGTTCCTCGTAAATTACTGAAAATATAATGGGCTTTTCGGTTTTGGGCGAAAAATTCGCATTTCGGAAATGGGTCTTGAAATTTTTTGAGAAAATTGCCTTATTTTTGAGTTATTTGCATATAACTTTCTAGAAGCGTTACTACATTTGTTGTAATTTTTCAATCTAAATATTTCAATATTTCAATATTTCAGTGCAAAATTTTGAAAGAATTTTTTTTTCAAGCTAACACAAATTAATTAAAATTAGATACAAAACAGCAACTTTTTAAAAAGCTTTCAATTTTTAACATCGTTTAACATTTTTTATTAAAATGTAGGCACATGTTTTGTGGTTAAACAAGAGCAAGTTCGTGTTATTAACTCGCGCATATTTTGTACATGAATATTTAAAGACAGGAATAGACTTCAAAGGTTTTAAAAGAAGTTTCATTTCAAAAATTAATGTGTTTTTTTTTTTTTTTTTTTTCAAAAAAACAAAATTCGCAACTGAAAATAATTATGATACCTAGCATATGTTTATTATTTAAAAAGTTTTAAAGTTTTTTCCATTTTCTATTGCGATAATTGTTTAATGTTTTCCTTTCTTCTTATTGACCTCCTTCTGTTGCTTTTAAATTAGGTTTGGCATTTGCCAAAACCTGAGGCTTTTGAGCTCCGGCAAAAGCATTTCCCAATTTCATTATATTTCGAATAGACGAACTTCCACCATGAAGTCCTACTAGTGATGGTTTCGGCATTCCAGCTGGTGGTGGTGGCAGATTATCAGGAGATTTTTGAGCAACAACAAAGTCCTAATAGAAAAGATTTGTAAAAACTTAGAAAAACAAATGTCACTGTGTAATGTGTATTTATACCATTGTAAGGATCAAACCAACAAGTAAGAATGTTAAAATTATAAACTTGTTCATTTTATTATTTAACTTCACACTGCACACTGACTACAATAAATCATTATCATCCATCACAGAATATTTATACCATTTTATAAAACAGTCAATCTGTTTTTATGTTTGTTTCATTAATTGGTTTGTTGACGTGATTGTGATAGATTAAAGGTTTTAAACAAAAAAAAAAACACACCTTTTGTTTTATTATAGATATTATTGAAATGATTAACGAAAACAATAGTATCGGCTATGGAGTGTAAAAAATAACAATTAACATTTTTTGTTCAGATTGAATTTATTATAACCTGCAATTTATTGAATGATTCGCGTTCAATTAAATTTTTAGCTTAATTGTCTACCCCAATTCTTCAGCCGAGCCAACTTGGTCTACGCCAACCTTTCAGAGTTAGCACGGTCTAGTGCGTTTGCGTTCTTGTCTATTATAAAATGATCTATAAAGGGCTTTCGAGGCTGGGTTCTCTTCACCCTAGGTAATTATTATCTGTTTTGATGGAGATTGGTGGTTTTAGTGGCTACGGAATAGGATTTTCGCGTCAAATTTATCTACATATTTTTTATATTTATATTTTTGAATAGCGAACATTTCAAAGACGGTTTTCATGTTTGCCTTACTTCAGGGTTTTGGACGTCTTTTTGTTTTATCTCACTTTTACCTTTTTGTGAGAAAAGAGATAGCCAAGTGACGCTGGATCTTAAAAAAACAAATTAGAAAATTCTGCCTCACTTAACTATTTCTTTTCGCCATGAGGTTGGAGTGAGATAAAACAGAGACGTCAGAATGAGTCGCCTGAAGTGTGGCCAATATGAACACCGCAAGAATTTAATTTGTAGGTATATTTAAGCCCGGCTCTTTCCGCCATCACTGATACCTAACAAGTCATAAGAGGTGGTGAAATAAATTTTGTGACTTTTTAGTATTCTCCCCCAAAGTCACAACTTGTGAGAGTCACAAAAACAATCGAAATTGTGATCTTCTTCAGTGCAGGTCACAACTCACAAATTAAATGTGTTTTGTCATTTTGACCTGACATTCTATATATTTTGCTAAAAATTTGCAACTTTCTAGATTTTCGAGTGCTTAGATAAATGGAAATCGATTTATCCGTAAATTAATCAAAAAGTTTTCACAATTGCACAATATATTTTTTTAAAAACAAATCATTGCATCGCCATCGTCGCCGTCTGATGGCTAATAATAACTTCAAGGGACGCAAATAGCTCTCCAAACACTTTCTATAAAGATTTTTCATTATTCATTATTTTGGAAAAATATAGGTACTATGTAAACGTATTTATTCACTCACTTTATTGCTAAAAATAAATGGATAAATGCATTTTATAAGTTTTAAATAAATTTGAATGGCCCAATTTATATTTTGTTATATTTTTGATCATCAGCTGTTGCAAAAATGACACTACAAAATTCAACTTTGGTGTGGTGAGTTTCGTTGTGGACTTTTCTTGTGATAATTGGGGGAGAATTCCAAAAATGTTATCAAGTCACAACAATCCTCACAAGAGGATTCCTTCAAGCGAAGAAACAAGTTGCTGGATCATTTTTTGACGTTTTCTTTTAATTTCTTTTGTAACAATCTCTTGCACCTTTCACACGAAGAAACAAAATTGTAAGACACTTTCTGTATTTCCCTTTTAAACTACCTTGGTTGAACGCACACATACGTATAGTGTGAAGAGGAATGCCAAAAAAATCTCCTGAAATCGTTGATCGGGGAGATTTTGCTCACGCCTCTTACTTCCTGCCTTTCTCACCCCAGGAACTGAAAGTTGCTGAAAAACTCTGTTTGCAAAATTTTAACAAAGTCGTTATTATACGAGATATATGTACCTACAGCGACAACCCAAACATAAGGCAATAGACATTTATCATAAAAAAAAAATTTTAAAACCGGAAATGCGTATTGCAATTTTTTTTTTTAACATCGTCAGCCCTATTCTGCTACACGATTCGATCGTATCTTTCGATTCACGTGAATGTTTAATTCAATTTGTCTTAAATTATTTTTTTTTAAATCTTCTAGCTTTGGAGTGGAAATCTTAACCGATATTTATTTTCGAAGTTCTGAAGGAAATCTAATTGTTTAAATTTTATTTTTTATCGACTTTTATACGAAATTTGGAACATTCGTTTCCCTCCTACGGATAGCCGAATACAAACTTTTATGCGAACTTTTAGCCAAATGGGGTTGTATATTAATCAAAATTCGTAAAACTGCTTTTGTTAGCTTAAACTAAAATTCAAATTTCTCCTTTGAGGAAAAATTTGAATAAATTCGGTACCGGCAGTATGGAAAAAAACAATTTTTTTGGACTTCTCCATCATCGTAATACTTTTGATATAAACTTCAAAATTATTTTTTTGCCCAGAAACCATTCCTAACCCTATAGAGCAATCAAAAATCCAAAGTCTAGGCAGTAATAAAATGTTTTAGTGAAGTCAAAACCTAGTTTGATCGAACTAAATTGCAATTATCTCAGAAAGTTAATGACTTCGAATTCTTTTATTAAATTGTTTATATTCCCACTTTTATAATCGTATACGTGACAAGCAATTTATTCAGCTTCACCATTGATCAAAAATCACTCATACGCCACAGTGTTCCACTCAACTGACACTATCGTACCAAACACCATCCCTTATTTTATATTAGCACAACTTTTCCCGCTCTTCTTTAGTCTTTTATTAAAAGTCGAAACTTATGATGTTTAGCCGGCATTTCATTCCTTTTAAATTTCCCTAACGACACTAATGCAACACAGCACAACACAAACTAGAAAAGCTCCCTTAAAAAGAAATAAAAGAAAAATCTCAATCAACCCCCACGCAAGCGAAAAAAAGCTCTACATTCCTTTATATTATATTGTATGCGTTATATACGGTAATTATTTAATTTCAACTTTAATATATTTCAATGATATCAAATGTAAAAAGCTTTCAATGTGAAATTAGTCAATCGGTGTCCGGCCGAAACGAAAGATCTCATTTAGAAAAAAAAATATTAAATTTTGTTCTTGTCTTTTAGTTTTATTTTCGGTTTTGTTTTCTTCTTTTTTTTCAAAAAAAAAAAAAAAGATTTTCCTTAATTGCGCTTGAGTTTTATCGATTTTTTAAGTAATATACATATTTAAGTGTCTACAAAAAAAACAATCCGCTAATTTCATAGTTTATTTCATTTAATTGTTATTGAAACAAACCTATTGAAATAAATCGAACAAAAAAAAAAGCGCGACAGTGAAAAAAAATTGATTATATGTATATTTTCAAGAAAATACAAGAGAATTAAAGTTAAAAATAAAAAGGAGAAAAAGAAACAAAAAAAAAAAAAAAACTCTGCTATACTTAAGAGATTAAAATTAAGTAAATGTTTAGTTTCCACATTCAAAAAGAAAAGAAGATACATAAACCTTGCAAATTACATGACAAAAATTCATCAAATTTGTATTTTTTGATTTAAAGAAAAAAAAAACCTTGAAACAAACCACACAAACACATCTTAAAAAAAAAAAAATAACACGACTACGAAAACGAAAATATAGTTTTAACATACATACAATTACAATAAAATATAATCGATAAATAAATTAAATACAAAATTAAAATTAACTTAAAGTGAAATTTTTATTCTTAAAAAATTAAAAAAAAATATAGACAGCAAAATTCAAAAATTACTAATTGAGTCAAAAATAAAACATTTTGATGCAGCAATTTTTCGAAAATTAAAAAAAATATATATCTGTTTCGAAAGAATAAATAAAATTGTGACGTCATATAGAAATATAAATAAATTTGCGGGAATTATAGTGAGCACGTGAAAGAAATAAAAAAAAAAAAAAAAATTGTGCAAAACATTTTGTTTGAATTCGTTTGCGGTAGTTGCGAATTGTGTGTGAATAATCAACGTCCATTAATGAAATAAGTCATATATGTAGTATGTATACTTTTGAATCAAAAAACCAATGATAAAGGGTGTCTAATAGCCAAGGCGAATGTAAACGGAAGGAAAGGATTGCTTGTCTAAGGATTTAAAAATTTTAGGTATATTAGACGTTAGTAGATGAGCTTACACTTGAGATATGGTTAAACAAAAATTTTAATAAGTTTAATACCTTTTCATACCAAATACTATAATATCAAATTAAAAAAAAAACATCCAATAAATCCTTTGTTCCAAATTCTCTAATATTCTATTTTGAAAGAAATTTGAACATTTCCAAAATAAGCGCCACCCTAATATATACATACATATGTTAAATATAGGCACTTACTTTGTTCTAAAATTCTGAGCATTCCAAAAAAAAATGAATTTCAAAATTTGTATTCACTGAATTTGTTCGAAATCATTTTATGTATATATTTTGTGCTCAAATTCTTTTAATTGATAATTATTTATTTCGATTTTAGTACTAAATATTTTTGATCCAAACATATTAAATGCATATGTTTTTTTCTTTTAATTAAATTTTGTGTTTCCAATTTTATAAATTTGAGTTTGAGTTCAAAGTTGTATGTTCCAAATTGTTTAATAATCTGAGCCCAAAATATCCCTACATTATTTTATTTGGTTTTTATGAAGATAGAAATTTTCATTCAGCAATGAGATATTGCCGAGGGCTTTTTGACGCATTCTGTCTTGAAAATTTAGGGTGATTTCTTCCCTTTCTTCCCTTTAGAAGTGAAAATGAAAATGAGAAATCTGAATGGGCGAACCATAAATAATCAAATTGTAGAAAAAAATAATTATTTTATATGGGAGTAGGGAAAAGGGAGACATTTTTTCTGAAATATTAATTTAGAATTAGGCTGAATGTGCTTACTAAAATTCTGTTTCCAATCAATATTCTGCGTTGTAAAATTTTGTATTTCGAGTACATATACCTAAGTCCCAATAAATTCTGAAAATTTGAAATTTTGTATTCTATTAAAAATTCCAAAATTTGAATTTTTCTCTCTTAATTTTAGTTTATTTTGTGTTATTTTGTAGAAAAATAAGTTTTTCTAGTAAAATATTTTCTTTTAAAATTACTAGTATCGTCCTTTGTCGAAATTCGACACTTTCAATTTCGCCAAACAATTTGTTTGAAAATATTGAAGGAAAAAAACATTTTAATTTATTTTTTTTTTTTAAATATGCACCACAGTGTGCAAATGCGTGTCTCAAGAATGTTCTGCATATCTGCGCATTTGTGGCTTTCCAACCATATAAAATTTATCGAAATCGGTCAAATACTTTTTGAGAAAATGGTACCACAAAACTTAATTAGATGTATGAAGAGTCAGAAACTTTCAAATAAATATTTTTTTTTTGAAATGATATTGATTACGGCTTTTTCCAAAATTAAAAAATGTTGTTAGTTTTGATTTAAACATTAACAGGTCTGTTCCTTTACTTTGAAACTCTGTGTTTTTTTTTAATGCATTTTACTACAATTTTATCTTTTTTATATGAACTTTGGACTCAAATTCACAAAAATGCACAGAAAATCAGTTTCAAAGTAACAAATTCAAACTTTATTTCATGTGAAATGAAAAATAAATATTCTTCCTTAAAACATTCAACAAACCAAATAAACTCCATCAACCCCATTTAAATGACTAAGAATCCGTAAAAGTTTAGTGACAGTACACGCAAACTGAGCACATCCACACCACATACCCATATGAATAGAAAAACACTCATTCCAACATTGTATGTGCATCTGCAATTATGTCTAAGCTCGCTCACACCGATAAAAGCTTAATTCGTATAAAAAAAAAAAATCCCATAATTTTTAAATTAAACTAAATAAATTTAAATAATATTACAATTTAGTGACAAAACAAAATGACTAATCAAAATGAATCGTCACATTGGATAAAAATTGTTTACACATTTTTGACAAATCAAATTCACGTTCTTTTATATCAAAAGACATTAGAGTCAGTTTATGGTGACAAAACACCCACCCGCCCACTTGAAATATTTCAATTTGCTGGTGCTATTGGTTTTGTCGAACCGGTAGGTCCAGTCAAACAGTGGGTTATTTAAACATAAAAATTGATACAAAAAGAAAAACTATGTGGACCTTTCATGAACAAATCACACAATCTGTCTTAAGTCAAATGTTCAATTTCCAAACCCCGGATAAATTGTATGTACCCAAATTTAAAGATACGCATTGGTAGTTCAGAAAATTATAGCTTACAAATATTCCTCCGTCAAAAGCTTTGCTTCTGTTAGCGAAATTGAGATTTTGTTTTTCTTAAATCTTATCATTCTGAACTGGCCTAAAAATGTATAAATCAACCAGTTGTAGAATCGTGGGTTATATGTTGATCCGTGGTTCAGGATTTTTAATTCACCGATTTCACCCTGAATCAAGGGTTAAATATTGAACCATGTTTGTACAACTGGCCCTTATTGAATTACAAAATGAAACACTAACAAAACTACAATGTTTTTTATTCAGCCTTATTGTTAAAGATACGTTTTAGATGTTAACTTACTATCTAAAAAAATCTCAAATAAAATTGCAAAATTGACTTCTTGTAAAGTTTATGTCATGTTTTATGGTCAAATATCCCACTGTTAAATAGTGTTGTAGTGTCCTCATAGCCGGCATTCTCTTATGTCACTTATAAAATAATAACCCGAAACGTATGAATGTGGTACATACATAATATGCTCGAATTTTATTTCTCTGTTGATTGCTTCAACAACTCTTTTAATTTGGGTCAATCTATAATTAATTTAAGGCAAAGTATCTTTGTATATCTTTTTTAATTTTTCTGACTGCAAGAGTTACCATATGGATTGATGATCTATTCTTATGCCGCCTCGACGCAAATTGAAGGGCATTCTTATAGATTTTGTGTAGGATGATGACAGATCAAATCACAGATGTTACTCTGTTTATGTTCGTTGGACAAAGTGAATTCTCTTCAGATGATATAAATCAAAAGAAAAAAAAAAAAAAAACAACTTTGAAAATTCCTCTAATATAATCAGTTGAAATTTGGTAAATGTATTTCAATTAATGCTGCCATTAAAGGCAAGATGTTTACTATAACTTCTCCTTAGAGGGATTTTGTATTTTGTTAAGAGAAATTTGTTTATCGATTTTGGGGCAGCCTGCTTGATATTTCCTCAGAGCTGATTGTTTGTATATGTTTTGAAATATAGTTGCCACATTTAAATTGAATGTTTCCCAGAATGTTATACAGTACTGTGATAAAAATACAAATAAAATTTGATAAAAGTATAAAGAAATAATTTTTTTAATGAACTTTGCGTGAATTCAATAAATATATTGTCACATGTTCTAGAATTTACAAATAGTTTAAGCGATGAACATTGAATCACTTCTGAGGTAAGAGATTTGAATGCTTCTAATCGATGAATACACCAAAAATAGAAAATTCTAGTTGTATGAGGTATAAAACTGGAAATTTCGCATGACCTTGGCAACCCTATTCAAAATATTTTCAAGGTTAAAATTAAATGAACAAAA
Source organism: Epistrophella euchroma (assembly GCA_947049315.1). Taxonomy (NCBI): domain Eukaryota; kingdom Metazoa; phylum Arthropoda; class Insecta; order Diptera; family Syrphidae; genus Epistrophella; species Epistrophella euchroma. Next base: position 61,741,599 of record OX346248.1, read on the forward strand.
TAAATCGAAAAATACGTTTTCCACCATAACTTTTTATTTTTTTCAAGTGTGAGGCGTTATAATACCCAAAGAAAATTTCTTGACCTGTACAATATTAAAAAAAAATACGCGGCAACCCTAATTTGGTGTAAAAATAAAAAGACACTAACTTTTAAGTCAAAATATAAAAAAAAATTATCAGGTCCATATTTTGATGTTGGTTAGAATTTCTTCTAAAAAAAGGTTTGAGTAGGTATTCTAAATTGGGCGCAAGTGCGTGGGAAACATGAATAATTACAAAAATACAGGGTGATTTGTATAAGGTGTGACAAAAAGCTTGGGCGTGTAGGTTGGACATAGACAAGAAAAAAATCGTATGGGGGGTCTATTTCCCCCCGTTTAGGCGGTAGGGGCAATTTTCAAAAAAAAAATCATTTAAAACAGAAAAAAAAATTATTAAAAAATAACGGTTATACCTACAGAGGCATGCTATAGTATTATGAAAAGCCAGAGATCCATTCTTTCATTTAATTTTAAATAAATTTGTTCGAGGGAATAGTTTTTAAAAAATTTATTTTCAAAATCAAAATTTTGAAAAAAAAAAAATTCAAGCTGATTTTTTTAAAATTTTACGTAATTAAGTACTAGTTTTGTTTTCAAATTTTTTTGTTTTTTTTGAGAAAATTAAAAAAAAAAACGGGAAGGGCAATTTTCTAAAAGAATTGACTTAATACAGAAAAAAATTATTGGAAAACCAGCGGTAACAGTTACAATGACATGGTATACTTTTTTGTAAAGCCAGAAATCGCTGCTAATCTGTAGGTATTACCGTTGTTTTTTTTTTCTGTTTTAAGTGATTTTTTTTTAAATTGCCCCTCCCGCCTAAACGGTGGGAAAGAGACCCCCCCTCCTATACTATTTTTTTCTTGTCTAAGTCCAACCTACCTGTGACAAAAAGCTAGGGCGTGCTTTTTGTCACACCTGCAAATCACCTCGTATATCAAAGACATTTCTTTTTGAGCTAAATGTGAAAACTCAGAACTCGAAAACTCAAATCTAGTACGCATCTGCATTTTTTTTTTAAATCTATCCCATGTATATTTCTATTTTATAAAAAATAAAATTTAAAAATTATAAAAAAATTCCCCGAAACAGACGAATAATAAGAAAGATAAAAATAATGTTTAGATGTTTTGTCATCAGCGTAGAACAACACCTCTTCAGATTGTGATTGTTTTCTTTCATTGTACTTTATTAGTAATATTTCTATTTCTTTTATTGCCAAAATGAGCCTTATTGCTGAACAAAACTTAATATAACTGACGCTGCTTCAGGATAAGTCCTTCCGTGATGAAATGGCGAACAACAGTTGTTTGAACCTTTGTTTTTGAAACCGATTTTGTTTTATAATCTCCCAATAGAAGCTTCCATATTTCTTCAATATCTACCCTTCAATATAATGATCAAAACTTTAAATATTCCAAAAAGCACTTTCTAGTCGGACAAATAAATTCAATTTTAAATTTCTTACACAACACTGTTAGTGTGTGTATATCTTTAGATGGTGATCTAATTTTACTTTCGACACATCATCATGCACATTAAGCTTTCTTTGCTTTTAGTTTAATTAAAGTTTTTTTTTTTTCATAAATGTAATTTAATTTTTTTTTTATTTTTCAATTTTATTCTTTTGAAGTCCTTGAAATTGCACGCAAATTAGGAAACACCACAATTAACAACATAATGTTACTGTGGGCGTTGAAGTTTGTTTTTTAGTCATAGATGATATTTTTTTTTCTCGTTTGTTCTAGTTTTTTTTTTTTTTAATTTAATTTATATTCTTAAATAAAATTTATTTCTTTGTGGTTCATCTCTGCGCTACGTTTATGAAAGAAATACATGCATACAATCTTATCTTTAAAAGCTGCATGTATGTACATTATGTTTGCAATAATAATAAGCGATGACCTCTTTGGTCACCCACTTTGCAAAAATTCAGATGAATGGACTTATAAAGTGATTTTTTTCTTTTTAATTTAATCATAGTACATTGATGTAGGTATGTATGTGATGAATGATATTTCTGTAGCTATGTCTGCTTTGTTATAAAATTATTTGTTTGTAAGTGCATTACAGTGACACAAGTATGCAGTTATGATTTTGAAGTTGACTTAATTGACGGGTGAGAATTTAAACCAATTTATTTCAATTGAATGTTGTAAATGTCATGTTTATTTAGGCAGTCAGAAAAGTATTTTAAAAAATTCTGACAAATCTGAGTTTTTGGTCTAGAGCTTTATTTTAACCGAGTTTAAATTTTTAAACATTTTTTAACATTTTTATTTTGTTTTAGTGTGAAGGTTAAAGTTGTAGCTCATGTAATTCTACATAAATTATGACTCTTTTTTTTTTCGTACAATCAATATATTTTGGTGTATAGAGAATTTAGTCAAAATATTTATTTAATTTAAATGTCAAATTTTGCGACAAACAAATACGGTATGGTGGGTTAGGAAAAACCCGCCATTTTGAAAATGATTATAGAGTTTTGTTTTTATTTAATAACTCCTTTAGATTTCATTTTAAAACAAAATGACAAATGAAAAACTTCGGTTGATATTTTAAGACATATGTACATTTGTACAATTTTACATACTTGTTTTCTTGAGCTTTTTCAAAAAACATTTGACTGATTTCGATAAAATTATATTCTACCAGCGGATCCCGGCGAACGTTGTATCGCCCTACTCCATGTATACCTACATACATACATATGTATGTATGTAGTTATAGGGGTGTTACAGCAGGCAAACCATTCGGATTAATCGCCAATGTAGAAAGATCGTTCGAACAAAAAAAAAAATTCAGAAAGTATGTATTGTTATCCCGACTTTCCGACTTTTTCGGCCTAATTTTTCAAATTTTATCAGCGTAGTGTGTTTATCTGATTCAAAACCAATCCAACAAAAAAATCCCCATCTTATTTGGATGATATTCAGACGAGTTATGTGTGTACGAGCAAAAAACTAATTCAGAAAGAGTGAAATTTTAAAATTTTTCATGATTTTTTGACTTTGTCGGTCGAATTTTCAAATTTTTGTTAAAATTTTTCAATTTAGGCTCCGTTGTGTGTTAATCTGAAATCCAACAAAAAAATCCCCATCCTATTTGGATGATGTTCAGCCGAGCTATGCACGTATACGAACACAATTTCATTTCAGAAATTTAGAAATTTCAAAGTGTTTTCACGATTTTCCTAAATTTTCGATCTAATTTTTAGCTCCGTTGTGTGTTAATCTGGTTTAATACAAATCCAACAAGATAATCCCCCAACCAATTAAACTAATGCTAATAAGATTTAAAATATCTAAAAAATGAGGTCCTAACGATAGCTATGGAACATGATTTATGTTTAAGTTATTGGTATAACTTGTCAAAATTCATCTGAACCTTATTTGGTTGGATCGAATGAATAAGGCACCCTTTCTGCTTCTCTTGTATTTGTTTCAACAAAATATATCACAATTTTCTGGATACAAGTCGGTGCAATAAATTTGTCGAATGATATTCTTCATCAACTTTTGCATTTTAAGAATCAAAAATCACATTGACGGCGAACTCAATGCACCTTCCCAAAAAATATTTATACAGAAATGTAGCTTGATATTCTGACTTTATTTAAAGACCTCAATCTTAAGGATCAAACTACTAGACCCTAAGCTATAGCTTCGAAAGCCAACAACTTTGAAATATTTTTTTTTTCTCATATCCCAAAAATAATGACAAACAATTAAAAATCGAGCAAATACGAAGCTATAGCTTGATGTCGAGTATTGGGAGTCGCCAAAATTAATAAAAACCCAGGTTATGTGTTTAGAAAACTTTAAAAATGTTTTTTTTTTTTTTGTTAACAACTTGAACTACAAGAGTCTTGTCACATCCACATTTTGAGATTTATTTTTTAACATTAATAGAACAAGTGTTAAGGTTTTAATTAAACCTAACATTAATGGAGAAGTCATTAAAAGTGGTACTCCCTCTAGCACCCTAACCGTTTGCTTAAAATTTGTTACAGAGCAATTTTTATGTAATTATTCCCTAGAGGTAGAAATTTGAAAAAAATTTAATTTCTTTAATTTTTTTTATAAATTCATAACAAAACGTTTTTGTTCATATTATTAAATTAAATCTGAACCATTCATCTGATTTCGATGAAATTTGGAATCTATTCCCAAGCCCTTTATACCTTAAAAAATGTTTGAGGACGTGACAGTCTCTCATGAAGGCAGTCTCTCATGAGTGCAACTCACCTAATTCGTTCGAACTTGGCAGAAAATTGTAGGTACCATCTATTCCTGCCGACAGCAATGAGAGAGAAAATTGTAAAACACTAAATTCTTATTCTTCATAAATTTTCTCCTCCCAAAATTTATTTAGCTATTTATTTTATACGAAACCAACGCTTTCTCGCTGCAAGTCAAATTTAAAGGCGAAAATTATCCATCTGACTCAAAAGAACCTTCTACCTTTGAGCCTTAAAGCTCGAAGTATCCAAAAAATTAAGTAGGTAAATGAAATGAAAAAAAAATCTTTATCAAATATTTTCATACAACACACATATTTAATATTTGAAAGTGAATTATTTAATTTTCTTTGATTTTATTAATTAAAATTATTACGAGCTTTTTTGCGATACAAAACCAACTCACTGATGAAACACAAAATTCCAACACTCCAACAAACACCCATCGACAATAAAATCCACTTTAAGTCATCCAATTTCATCGGTACAAATTCCTCCTTTGAGCCCATATCCTCCAAATCCATTTGTCCAGCCTCAACCAACTCGTATAATGATTTAATTTGCCAATATTTCCATAATCCAGCCGACTGTACTTCAAGTATAAAAAAATTTATCAAATCTTTAAAAATCGAATTCTCATTGATGGGAAATGACACGGGAAAACTTTTAAAAAAACACAATTCTTCCGGCTGACGAAACACACGTCGACTGAATATTTTTTGCAAATCTTCAAAAACCATCCATCGCACTGAGTCGACAACGAAGGCATATTTGGGATTATAGCTGTCTCGTATTTTCATATATTTTGTGTAATTGTTCACCAATTCAAACATTTCATAGTAATTCGACTTAAATTGGGGCCATTTAGAAACCAAGACATCAAATTCGTTCCGAAAAATTACGACTTTAACTCCAGATTCAAGGAAATCATCAAATGTGTGTATCTTGTTGGAACTCGGTGGAGAAGTGATATAAGCCTGCAGAAATGCACTGTATGATGTCACAATGAACAATCCCAATAAACAGATCATTAAATAGATGATTTTGACACTTGCAGAAAGACTTTTAATGGGGCAAAAAGTCTGTCCGAGAATTCCTCGCAAGCCAGCATCATTCAAACAATATTCCCACTTGAATTTCTTTGCTTCTGACAACCATTTAGCCAATGCTAAAAGAACTGACCAAATTGCAATAATAAAAATTGTAATTACCAAACTCTTCCATCGAAAAATTGTCAAAAAGATTTTAGATTTTGGAACCTTTGGCTCGATAGGTATCATTAAACAGATGTCAATGAAATCATGAGGATATAAATGCCAGTTCATTGTGCTGTTGACAAATATTCCAGCGCTTGATATTTCAATAGTTCCATCGAGGACGAATTGAAAAATTTCATCACCGGAATGCAATTTGTCTAAATTCGATGTGTTCAATTTGGCATTGAACTTCTTTGCCAAGGCATGGAAAAAGTTTCCAATGTAACCTTTAATTTTTTGTTCACCATCATTGTTATTTTGATTTGATACTATCAATGCAGGATCTCTGCCTCCTAGAAGAACTGGTAGCATGGAACCTTTCAAATCCTTCATTTGGTTAGGAAAATATCCGTCTTTAGGTTGATAGTTTTGCCATTGGACTTTTGTCAGAGCAAGTGTGGGCATACCAGTGAAGCTGAAGTATGTTAAAGAAGAAGAAATTGCTAACACATTTACCATGCCATTCCTCCAGCAAATTTCAAATAAATCCTTTAAAATCATCTCATTTGGAGCTTGAAAATTGAGAAGTAAAATGGTTTTACAAGATCTCATGTGACGAAGATTCTCCAATAGTGACCGCAGAATAGCTTTATTCGAAGAACTTTCAACTTCAATGATGGATAAAAAGTTGCTATTGAACGCCTCCTTCAATAACACCGTATCTGGTATCGAGTACAAGACAATCGGTATATCCAGAGCTGTAGAAATATCTTTTACAAAATTTACGTCCCCCAATAATTCATCCTTAGCCACTGTTTGGATATAAATACTTTCGAAATTATTCGATTTTTGAATATCCTTAAAAAATTCAATGATTTTCGAACCGCTCACATTTTGAATTATTGATAAAATGAAAGTAGCAACAACAGCAATTACCAAGACTTGAAACAAAGCGAAGGTGTACATCGTGCTAAACCCTACTGTTTGAACTGTTTGAAATAAATTAAGAACTTGTGGTGTAAGTTTGACTATTTTTACATATTTTTTTGTTGTTGTAAATTATTAAATTAACACTTTCATCATAATTATAGATTTTAGCTTGAATTGTTATTAAAAAGGGTTTTGTTAATGGTGCTCTTTTTTGATTGCATGTTGATAGGGTTTGAAAATCCATTTGGAGTCCGCTGAAATTTGAACACTTTAATGGAATTTTTTGAATTTCAAATGATCTGGAAGAAAGATTTTATAGAAATTTTTAAATATCAAAGGTTGATGATTGGAAAACAATTTTTTTCTATTGCATTGAAAATATAAAAAATATAGATGCACTCTAGTTTATCATAAATCATCTCAACAAATTGTTGTAAATAAAATTTGCTTTATACAATAAACATGTTCAAGACACTATTAGGTCTGTGGTTAGCAATTGAATTTTTTCTGTAAATATAGCACTGCAGATATAACTAGGTACATATTTCTGTTTGCACTTGTAGGTGGTTATGCGATCATCCAATAGAATAACATAAGAGTAAATGTACCTATATCCGTTGTAGTCATAATCAGAATAACCTTCTTTCATAAACTTTTTTAAGGGGGGAACAAAATGTAAATTATATTTACCCACGTCTAAACTTTAAAATCGAATATCTTTTTGTTTACTTATAGTGTCGGTGGCTATTTACATTTTAATTAACAAGTACGAAGAAGGAGTGTAGGTATTTGTTAGTATTTTAAGATCTTTTGGGTGAAAAAATAATTGCAAATAAAAGATATAGGTTCATAACCACTAAAGAAGTCTGATGATCGGCCTGGCGATCGTTAAATAGCTATAACACGAGCCTTTAAAGACTTCACATATGTATTTTTGCAAATATTTAAAATAATATCGCATTAAAAATTTTTTAAAATAAATTTTTTAAATACAAAAAAAAAAAAAAAAAATAATAATAAAACAAAATGGATTTTTTTTTTTAGTAAACCTACTTTGGGTTTTTTTTTAAACATTTTTTCATTTAAATGTAGCTACTTTGTTGTTAACCATAAGAACAAATTCCTGCGATAGAACTGTCCCTTCTAATATATTTTTTTTTGGATTTGATCCAAATTCTTTCTTCGTAAAAAAAAAAAAAAAAATAAAATAAAAGCACATGTTTTTCTTTAAAAATAGACTTTTATTATATTAACTTGTTTTATTTTGGATGCCAACACAATTATGATGAATGAATCATTTTTATATAAAAAAGACAAAAAACAAAATAAAGTCAATTTTATCATTTCTTAAAATAATAAATTACAAAAAAACAAAAAAAAACAAAAAAACAAAGATCTCAACACCAATTTTATATGTAAACTTGAAAGAAGTGTCTCATGGTCAGAATTCAGAATTCAGAGTTGTGTAAGCTTTCAAAATGAATGGCTTATGGTTCTTCAAAAAAAAAATCTCATTTATCTTTCTTAAGTGGCATAAAGAATTTTGAAAACAGAAAACTTATTGGATAGAAAAATTATTTCTTTTTTTTTTTTTTTTGTTTTTGAATCCAACAAACAGACATTTTGATTGACGTTAGAACATGATGTTTGGCATTTACTTGGAAGGAAAAGAATATTAATTTTATTTAACTCTTTTTACTATGTGATTAGGATTAAGTTTGAAATATTAATTTTCTATACTTCAAAAAAAAAAAGACAAAAAAAAAAAAAAAACTGATATATAGGTTTGTCTGGATGGGGTTTTCGGGATTTGGAATTTATTTCGAATTTATGAACTTTTTTAATTATATTTGTATTTTCAAGAGTTTAACATTTAGTTAACTGTCAGAGTAACAGGAATGAATAATAAAACATTTTGCTTTATCCGAAGAAATAATTGTATACCTATCTGATGTTTAAATCACTATTAAAACATCAGTCGTATTTAATTAGATTACCTAAGGCCAAGTTTTTCAGTGCGAATTTCTGGATTTACAAATCAGATTTTTCGATGATTAATCCTCCGACTTATAGGTCGTTCCGCAATTATCCTCATTTGAAAAATCCTTGAGTTAAATTTCGACTAATTTATGACGTGATTTAGCTAAGTCCGGTTTAACTCGGCATTGAAAAACTGGACCTTAGACGATTGTGTTGTTAGAAACCGTCAAAATAGTTCTATCGAATTTAATGCTTTATTAATCACTTTAATCAAAGTTTTGACAAACGGTTGCATTTGTTTAATGGAAACGACAATGTTAAGAAACTGATCGGCTATCTAAAGTTGAGCAAGAATTATTCAAAATATGAAAAGAATAAATAAAAAACCCTTTTGGCAGACAAAAATTATCCCCAATTTGAGGACTATAGGTACAATTTAACAAAGTAGACAAACCGAAAATTCTATAAATTAACTTTAATTTAATTTAAAAAAAAACTTTATTTTTGTCATAAATTATATTTCAAAAATAATTAAAAAACATTGTTGTACAATCATGTGTTAAAAGTTGATCCGTGATCAGGATTTTTAATTCACTGATTTCGGCGAATTAACTGAGGTTTACCGATGGTTCAGACATGTGCTTCCCTTAACCACGGGTTAAATATTGAACCTCGTTTGTACAACTGGCCCTAAGGAGCAGTTTTTCAGTGCAGTGAGTTAAACCAGAGTTTAACTTTAAACTCAAGAAAAATATTTTCATAAGAGAGTTCATCCGGATCGTGATCGGAGGTTAACAAAACAAAAGTACCTGTTCAGTAATCCAAAGATTAGTAAATTCAAGTTTAACTTTAACCTCGCACTGAAAGACTGGGCTAGTTCTAGTATTTTCCTCGGGAGTTTCACTCCGAATAATCGTTTTATTTTTAACTTTTCGGTTTAAAATATAGCAGTCTAGTGCTGCTGGTGTATGAAAGTAAAAAGTATGACTATTTGAGTTAGTTTAACGGAAAACCTATTTCGATTAAAGAAAGATTTCGTACAGTAAAATGATCGTGCGGGGTCCATTTTAAAGCAATATAATTTTATTTGGCTGTGCTATAATTTGTATACATCCTTGAATCTTTAATTTTTCTTTCCTCTAAAACCTTCCATTTATTTATTACCTGCAATTCATTCTGATAGTAAATAAGTTTCATTTTGTGGCTATTTTCGACCTCGCTGTCGTAATGTATATGATTTCGTCTTTTTTTTTACAATTTTGTTGAAAGTGTGGATTTGAGTTGTGTGTTTACACATTGAGATAAAATGAAAAGAATATTTTTCTGTTTTTTTGTTTCTCTTGTTGAAAAATCTAAAATTTGTTTATTTTGCCAGATTGACTTGTTTCATTGCAAGCCATGTTTTTTTTTTTTATTCTGCAAAAATAAAATGAACTTTAAAGATGACTTCATAGACAGATAACACGATGGGGGATAGTGCAAAAAAAAATATACATTGGTACATTAATTCTTATCTCGTAGCTTTGTGTTAATAATTTAATGTTGAAATGACAGTAGTGGACCAAAAAATTGAGATCATCAACTTTTCTGCAGCAAATTAAATTAAAAATGAATAATATAGGTACACAACCTTTTTCTCTGAGTAAAAACCCAGAAAATTTCTTTCTAACGGATATAGAATTTAAACTTTTATGCGAAAAATTAGCGGAATATAAGACACAGAAATATCAATTTTTTTTTCTATAATTTTATGTAAACATGTTGTACGACCACGTACGTGGCGTTTCGATTCTAGTTCTGTACGTCCTACTTTAAGTGATGCCAAATTAATATGATGGAAAAAATAAATAAGCTCATGTTCTTGCCTAAGAGTATGCAATTACAATAAATTTAAACACATATATTATCACTTATCATAGTATCCGATCGGAACGGAAATTTCTCGGACTCATACAAAATGTTTTTTTTTATTTTTCATTTTAATGATACAAATTTCTCATAAATCGGTTACACCTCCGGAAAATTATTTCAACGTGCGGTTGAAAAGGAAAAATTAAAGTGATATTTCTTATATTTCTAATATTTCTTAAAATTCGGAGAAAATTCCGTTCCGATCGGATACTATGATAGGGCTGATAGCTTCGTATCCCACAAGCAAACCATCTCCAAATTTCTCATTCCCATTAACAAAAGAAACTCTATTATTTAATAAAGTTTCTGACATAAAATTAACATTTATTTGCAATATCATTATTTTTATTTTGTTTAAACTGGAAATTTAATTAATCTTAATTTCATGAATATTTTTTTTTGTTTATTAAATTAGTATCATCACATCATATAGCAGCAATGAAAAAAAAAAGAAAAGTCCGTGGAAGATCATCCATTTTCTTCATTTAATTAATTTTATTTTATCAAATAAACACCGTAATATGCTCATAACCTCAAAAACATTTGCTAAAGATTTCCTATTTTAAAAATGAGAACCAATATATAATATAATTCTTCCAAAAATCGAATTTAAATGTATTCCATTTAAAATTAACAACCTTAAATGTGCATACATGTATGGGTTGCATAAATTTGCTGTTGCTTTTAGTTTATAAATTATATACAGTGCAGTTATTTATAAAATACATATTTGTAGTTTTCTAATGTCAAAAATATAATCAAAACAAATGCATCCGTTTTTGAGCTAGCATGAAGTTGTTCGAGATATCAAAACTGTTTGTTGGGCATTATTGTTATTTTATTTATTATTTTTAATCATAATTATCTTAAGCCATAGGTACTCATTCTTTTAGTCGGTGTAATAGTTAGACGGTGGAAAAATGCTTTCATTTAATTAAATTTGATCCGTATACGGTCCTAGATTGCAATTTTGAGTTATTAAATAAAAAAAAAAATAAATAAAGAAATGCACTTAAGTTAAGGCTTAGACAACTTTTAGAGCAACATCAGATTTAACATCAGATAGATAGGACATATTTATTCTTTAGATAAATCAAAAAATTGTTCCTTTTCATTCCCCTGACCTAAGCTGAATGTTAAAAAAAATGAATCGGTTCTCTGAAAACAGTTTATTTATACTACAATTAGATAAAATGTTATTTTATAACTAATAACTGTAAATAAAGGACATTTTTTTGTCCTTCAATTTAATACCATGAAATGTTTGGGAAAGACTTATTTCAGACTTATTTCACAGAGCCAATACTCATCCCTTGGAAATAATTCAAATTTAAAAACTCAATGAAATGACGTGATGAAATTTATTTCTTCGTTTTTTTTTTTTTTTTGTCTTGCATATGAATAAAATTCAACGCCTACATTCTCAGAAAAATCATCATTTTTAAACAAAAGATCTTCAACTTGAATTCTTTTTGAAAAAAGATTTGTGCCTTTTTGCCCACCATCACAAGCGTTCAAACCCCATTGCGCAGAATATCGAAAATAAGAACAGAATTTTTTTTATAATTTGTTCATTTTATATTGTTTCAATTGTTTTAATGTCTTAATGAGCATTCAAGGATTTTGTATTTTTTGTTTTTAATTTTTCGTGCATTTTTGTTATTCTTCCACAAGTTCTTATGATCTGGAATTTCTTCAAAAGAGTTTTGACTACTTATACTGAATTTCAGTTGGCTGAAAAATATTCAAGTGCACAGAATAAAGACGGTTGTTGTTTTTTTTTTATAAATTATTATTGCGTATGTTTTTGCGAATAAAATGGCGTTTTTAAACATTTTTTCTTTGAGTAAAAAAGTTTCAATAAATGTGTGACTGCAATAAAAAAAAATAATAAAAAAAAACAATTTAAGACGTAAAAAAAGGCTTTTCTTGCTTTCCCTAAATATTCATAGTGCCAGTTGACGGTCCTTTGGGGCAAAATACAAAACATTTTAATTCATAGGTACATAAATGTGTGCATTTTAATATTTTAATAACAAAAAAAACATTCAACTTTAACCTATAACTAACAAGGTGGATGTAAATAAATAAATTGTACGTTTTTTAGAGTTCTTGGATGGAAAACCAAAGCTTAGAGACAATACAACCAATTTAAGTAATTATTTAAATGCATCCCTCATATTTAAATTTTCTATATAAACATGAATTTTTGAATTCTAAGCCTTTTTTGAACTATAAAAGCAAGTTTATGTGAACCGTGTAGTCATTTTTTGAGCTGCTTTAATATCCTATAATCGAACTACCTAGCTGAGCTCAACTAACTTAAGATATTAGATTTGTAAAGGTTAAAAAGTTGCATAAATGTTTCTTTCTTTTTTTTTGCAAAAGAAATCAATAAAAATGGGTTAGCAAGAATTATTTCAGAAAAAATAAAATAAAATGCACACCAATTGGATTGTTACAGAAAGGGTAAAAAAATCAAAAGCGCACTACCAAAATACGTTCTAGAAGAGCTACAATAAAAATTCGAAATTCTCCTCTAGGGAACCACATATACAAATATTTGTTGCGACATTAAATTTTGTACTCTATTGTTTTATGATTTGGGTGATATTTCTCCTTTACAAATGATTGTTGGCTTCGCAGATTAAAAAGCTTTAAACCTGCAGAAAAAACAGAGATTGCTGCAATTCATATATAATACTTTGCCCCAAATAGAAAAATACTCTATCTACGCCACTGAGAAGTTGCACCCATTTATTATTTTTTTTTTCAATTAATTGGCTTCCGCAAAAATCAATAATGACATATATTTTATTATTGTATAGCAATTGTTTTAGTTTCAGAAAAATGTAAAACGTTTTTAAAGCACATGTTGTTTACAGCGAATATATAGGTACAACTGCAACTATCGTAGTTGTTTAATTTGAAATTGAGACTTATTCCACTCTATAGCATCCACATACTCTTAGTAAAATCAACAAAAAGTCCATAATACAAGTAGGTGGTATGTGCAAGTCGTCTTTTTACTCTCTTCCCACATAAATAGTCTGACTAAAGCGCCCCCCTTATCACCCATTGCTCCATTCAATGCAATAACATACTGAACAAATATCACGTTGAAAAAAAACTGTTAAAAGTGAAATGCCACCCCTATGTGGGGGGAACTTACAAGCATATGATATACAATATCCACACATAAGATGGGGGGCTTTTCTAATGTGACACCCTTGTTTCGAGCGTCATTCGGTCAATCACGAAATATATATAAAAAAAAGCAACTTTTTTTTATACTATTGTACAAGTTGGTTTATATAGAAGCAACAACAACAACAACAAAGTATAGTTGTTGGACCGTCAATGCAAAGACAGAAACAGAAACGTGATCCCTGTTGCTTTGTATAACCCACTAAGCTTAAATGACTTAAGTTGGCTGAGTTTTATGGGGTCTAATTAGGGGCATAATAATTAATGCATGAATGGAATTTGTATTTTTTTTTTTTTTTTACTATCGAATCGAGTAAAGTTTAACGAACATTTAAGTTCAACTAACTCTTATAATATCGATTTTTCATAGTTGAATTTGTTTAGAGCGTCAGAAAGCGTTGCGAGTGAAAAATTAAATAAATTACAACATTTTGAAGAGTTTAAAGACCTAATTTGCCCCAGTTTTCTACGAGTTGTTCAATTTTTTTTATGTTTTATACCAATATGTATATCTATTAGGGGGAGGGAAAAATGTTTATTTGGACCCTATCCAGAAATCTTGAACGGAATACATATTATATTGCCCGTGGCGTAATGGTTAGTGCGTTGGAATGTCATGCCAGAGGTCTGGGATCAACACCAGCCGCTTCCACCTTAATTTTATTTTTCCGGGCTACTACCACCTGCGAGGAACTGACAAATCCTCCAAGAGTATCTCTTGTCACAGAAAAGTGCTGCTCACCTTAGCCGTTCGGATTCGGCAATAAACTGTAGGTCCCCTCCATTCCTAGAGATATGCTGACAGGAATAGTTGAGAGTTGTAAGTCACTAGGCACTGGTTCTTCATGAGCCGTTGTGCCACCAAATTTATTTATTTAAAATAACCCCCACACCACGATACCTTTCAAAATTACCAATTGTTGCCTGGAATTCCTCATTTATTTAAAGACTTTCTTCTTGAAGATCTACCAGTTATTAAAACTTAAATCTTATATAGTGACTTTCTTCGCACTATTAAGGGGTCTTTAAACCCCAATAAAAGTGTTTTTCTGTTAAAGAGTCTCTATCACAAAGCTTACTGTAGATTTAAGTCCACTAGTGACTAAATTTTTATTTCTGAAAAATTAATCAAAATGGAAAAAATCATACGAAATCAACGAAAGCCCATACATTGATGCACTTTAGCTACAAAAGCTACAATATTCCATTATTTTATTTGTTTTTTAAATCGAGTAGTTAAAGTGAATAGTTTTTGAGAAATTAAATTTCGTAGTCAAAATTTTTGAAAAAAAAATATGTTAATTTTTGGCAAGTTGATATTTTTTTTTTCAAAATTTTGCGTAAATAAAGTGCCACTGTTTTTTCTAATGCTAAAATCTTTCTTAGTTATTGAGAAATTATAAAAAAAAAAACGAAAAAGAATGTAATGGTATTGCTGTCACCCACCCCCCCACCACCCCGCCACAGGTGGGGCATACAATGTTTCCTCAAAACAATTTATTTCTTAGAATGATCCCAGGAATAATAATTCCCCAAAATATCTTGCCAGAAATAGAGAAAAGCATGTTTAAAACAAACTGTCAAATTTAAATATTATTTTATTCATGTAAAATAAATAAAAAAATTAATCTCATTCAAAATTCCCAACGAACAAATAAATCCCTCATAATTAGGCTGCACTTTTCTGTTATGAAAATTCATTTCCGAAAATTAGTTCATATTGTATACTTTTAGGAGAACTTAAAGATTTTATTGCATATTGCACAGTAAGGTGCAAAAACAAGGCTATGTTTTCAAATTACATTTGTTTTTATTTTTTTACAATTTATTTTTCTAAATACAAATTCTTCAAACGATCGAAAATTAAATAAATATAAATCCAAGCTTATCTAAAAAAAATAATCAATTTGTTTTAATTTATTTTCAGATTTAATAGGAAATGCCAAAAGTTTGAATCGAAGTGCTGATGCTGTATTAAAATACTCATTCATTATTAAAACGAAAGGAAAGCAAAGATCAAATGCTATGATTTTTTACTATTTACACCAATTAATGAGAATAATAAGTATACGCAAATTAAACCGAATAAAGTAATAATTTAGTAAGACAAAATAAAAATAAAGAACAAAATTATAAGAAAAAGAAACAAAAACAATTAAGAGTCTCGAATAAGGTCGGACTTAATTAAAACCGATATAAACAAAAATATAACCAAATATTATTTATAAATAAAAAAAAAATGGCAGATAATACCATTACGACCTCCAGACAATCAAGCAAGCCCGATTGTAATCAATTGAATATTATTGATGGAACAATAATACAAAATAAATACTCAGAAATTGATGAATCTACATCAACGGATACAGAGGAACCAACATCAACAAAATCGACAACAAATATAGAAACAGAAGAAATGTCAGCCACATCAACGAACACAATGAATTTACCATTGAATTTAACAAAAATGATACAAAATAAATTGAAACGAAAAAAGAAACTTTCGACGAGCCTGACATCTGTCGGTGATACAGTGAATCAAGAGAAACGAACACGTATCGAGGGGATTCATTTGAATTGTCGTGGCAAATTGAATAGTGATTTGATTGCAGCTACAAAATCTGCACCAACAACACCAACACAACAGCCATCAATACAAATAAGAGCTGCGGAACGTGCCCATTCACGGACACCAGCGCCATCGCCTAGAGTGGCGGAAAAGATAATAATGCTGCAACAGAGGCAACAACAATCACAATCACCAACGCCCCAACAGCAACAACAACAACAACAACAACAACAACAACAACAGAAAGTGCCACCTCCAAGATTAAAACGCAAATTGGAAGAGAACGTGTTGACAATACAAAAGTTGAACGCTCAAACTGAACAGATGAGGCTAGAGATTGCAGAACTGAAGGCGCATCTTGGCACAGAGAAGGGAGCTGTGAGAGTTTTGAGGTAATTTAAGATATTGGATTTAAAAATAAAAAAAAAAAAAACAAAAAAAAATAACAAAAAAACAAAACAGAAACAAAAAAAAAAAGCTTCTATAATGCAAGGCCTTACAATCGTTAAAGTTTTTTTTTTTTTTTTTAATTCCTACTTACTTTTAAGGTTCAACTAGCTTATTTTTTTTTTACATAATTTGTTCCTTTCCATCAGGGCTCAAAACGAATCCGAGTCCCGTAAATGGAAAAACGAAGTGAAAAAACTCCAAAACGCCATGGAACTCATGCGTAAAGTTAAAAAATCCAAAGATGAAGCTTGTGCTAATTGGACTAGCAGTAACCATACGACTGCAAATTCATCAGCTACAAGCAGTGCCAAAGATGTGAATCTAACAAATCATGAACTACAAAGACTGACAAATGAGATTGCATCCTTGAAGGATGCAAATAGGAATCTAGAAGAGAAACTACAGGTAAAATTGAGAGTTATAGATATATTTTTATTTGAATGTGTTTTTTTGTTTTTTTTTTGTTTTTACTGTTTTTGTTATTGATGTTTGATTTGTGTTTACATATGCCCTCTGCATGCCCCGTTTTCTATTATGCAACATCCTGACATCTTAAAATGCTCCTCATTCCATCTCTTGCGATGGTATATAAATAAACCAATCCCGTAAGCTTGATAAATTTCCACAAATAGAACAAAAGTAGCCACGGTCAGACCTAAGCTTAGGATATAAAAAGCTGCCTGAAGATGGCTTAATCTCAAGACCACAAGATCATCATCGTCTTGACTATTTCGAACAACGCTCTTTCCAGAGTTCTTGAATTGCGTGTCCATTAGTTTTGCCCAATGTTCTACGAATCCATGTTCCTGAGCTCGTCTTACCAATGTGTCTAGAATGCCTAGATAGGGTGATCCATAGGGCACAATATAGACGGTCTGGAAAGGTATTGGACAGGTGTCCATGATGTGGAACAATGGTCTGCCACGATAATAGTGCTTTCTGGAATTCACACGAAAATTGATAACGTGAAATTTTTCCAAGTAGGCGTAGTTTAGATCATTGGCATTAAGCTTTTTTAGAAGGAAATCATCAGGAACTGGAATGATGTTCTTTTTAAGTTTTTTCACATACGACGCCGATGAGTCCACATATTTATCAATGAATTTCTGGTGCCGGGCATGTATTAGCATCTCGTATGGAGAATTCGCCAAATCTTGAAGAGTGTCAATCTCAGGCAGAGATATTCGGAAAACCAAGTTGCTGGTGAGATTGCATTTGTAGGCTCCTGTGATAAGAAGACAATAGCTGAACCAAAATATCAGAAAGACCCTCAAAGAAACGTTCGGAGCTGTTTCGTTAAGAGGATGAGTTAACATGGTGGAATAGAGCTTCAAGCACATGTGTCTAGTGTGTGGCAGAAGAATATGACAAAAGCCGTACGTAACAAAGAACATGAGAAATATCAACACCCAAACTGGAATCTGAAATGGTCGAAATAGATTCCAAAACAACGAAGCCGGTTTGGCTTTTGGAACAAGAATACACAAATCATCCCGACCATAGACCACCGTATGCTCAACTGTCTTTTGAAAATTATCATACGAAAGAAATCTAGTATTTAAGGCCATATCACTCTTTCCCGTTCGCATTTCGGTTAGACAGAAGTCAGGTGTGTTATTGGCTCCATTCTGATGAGCAATAGACCAATTGAATTCGTTGGGTAATTTCACCACTCTTGTGGCATTCAAACGATTCGCAACAAAAGCTGTCATAAATCCATCAGCTCCGACAATTTTCCCAGTCGGTTCGAAAATCGCTCGAGTTTCATCCGGATAAAGGCAAATTCTCAATTTTCGACCATTCATATCGGGAGTCGAACGAAAGAACAAATCATTGCGACCAGTTGCATTCGAATCGATTTTCCATAGAAATTTTCTCGTAAATGGTGAAAACGTATAAATTTGAATGGTATTATTGCGCCAAAAAAAAATCACAGCATTCAAAACCCAAATGTCCCAAAATTTCTTAAATGACTGTTGTAGCCATTTCTTATCGATATCGGTGCTGTCTTCGACGATAACTATAAAATATGAACGATATTTGGCAGCTGATTTTTTCTTAACAATACTCAGGTCGATTTGTTGGGAGGCATTTTTGATCATTAATACAAGGTACATTACGACTCCGTCGTCAACTGCTTCCAGAGGCTGAGTTTTGTATTTATTTCTGAAATGGTATAAAAGAAAAGGAAATTTTAGAAAAAGTTTATATGAGTAAAATAAATGAAAAAGATGTTATAAAAAAAAAATGTGAAGTATTTGCAATAATTGACTGGTATAATCAACTTTTAACAAATTGGTCGAAAATGATTGCCTTTTTCACATATTACGTTAGGATTTTCAAATTACAATTAAGGCTTTTTTTTGGAAATATAAGACGATAATATTGAAGAAAATATTTCTTAAATTATTTCTAACAATTGGTATAAAAAATTTTAACATTTATATCCAGTTTCTTTAATTATATCTGTCAATTTGTATAAATAAGTCTAACATTTAAAATGATATTCACCCTAATTTTATACCAATCAAATTTTGAGTGCAAAACACCAATTCGATATTTTTGTTAATACCAGTTTATACCAATAACGAACAAAGACCAAAACAAATACAAAAATCACCTCAAAACTATATAAGAACTTTCACAATCTGTAAGTTTCTTAAGAATAGATGCCGAATATCCAGTTGAGGTACTATTTTCAAAATACACATAAATTGCAGCTACATTCAAATTACACAATATTTTCGCTGAATGATTTATAAGTGAAATTGCTGTTTTGCTCAGTTTTGATTCTTTAAAGTCAAAAAGTTTTAAATCAATTGATGCAACAACAATTAAACAACAAATGAAATTTATTGCAAGAAAACGAATAAGTTTAACCATATTTTTTTTTTTTTTGTAAATTGAACTTTAATTAAGCCTGTTTTAAAAGCCCACACTTGATTGCCAAAGGATACTGTCATTATTTCTGTTAAATTTTCAAGCTTTTATAGTAGTTATTTTAATTTATCTAATGGAATAGACATGACAAGAATATAGACAGCAGCGCAATTAATTGGACGATATATTTGCTTTTGAATTAAGTAATTTATTTAGTACATACATACGTACATATGCCTAGTTGGTTTTTGTTTAAGACAAGCCGATTGTGCAGGGCAAACTTTACTTACTTCATTTGCAGACGTTTCGTTAAATTACTTTTGGCTAAAAATATCTACTTGTCATCTTTTTTTTTTTTTTTTTTTTTTTTTTTTTTCTTTTTGAAGAGGAATTATTTTTTGCTTGATTGGATTGGGGGGAAAGTGACGATGAATAGATAAGAAACATGAAACGACGTTAAGTAAAAGCCTAGAAGTCTTAGAGTCTTGTGGTTAAATAGGTGATTTATATTGATTTTATTAATCATTACATTATACGCTTCCTTGAATTCGAAAACAGAGTCAGTATCCAATATCCATGTCAAGAGTATAGTGAAAGAAATTCTTCTGTCATTTCCTTTTATTCGACTAGGCCGTTTGGTTTAGGCTCTGATTTCTACATTCTAAACTATACAACTTATGCTTCATTTATACGAGTGACAAAATGCCATTAACTCTGTCATTTTATACCAATTACTTGTCATAAAACCGAACTATGACGATTATTTGGTATAAATTATAAACAAAAATTAAAAACAAATGATTGTGATTCGTGTAAATGAGGTATGAGACATTACACAAGTGACAAAATGTCATTATTTTTGTCATTTTGTACCATAATTGGTATATGTGGGATATTTTTTTTCCATTTATGTATAATTAAGCATGATTTTAAATAACAAAATATGAATTTGGACTTTTCAATATCTGTCTAATTATTTTTAAATTCTACTTATATCCATTTTTGTTGTCCTTTGTGTGAATCCAGCTACTAAATAGGAATTAAAAAAAAAAAAACCCATCCTGCTTGTCTGTGGAACGCTTTAAAAAATCATAAAATTTGTGCTTATATATCATCTTAAAATGTGTCCCAGCGTTTGTTCTTTAACAGTCTAACCTCGCAGTACCTACATATGTAGTAAGAATTCTTAAAACAGAAAAATCTAATATTTTTATAATATTCGAATTTCCAGATGAGCAATGATGCTGAGCGACGTAAAGTAGCAGATTTACGTGAGCTCAAAGATTCATATGAAATCCGATTGACTCAGTTAACTAAATCTGCCAAAACTGAAATATCACGATTGGTAAGTTTCTAAATACCTATAATATTTACAACCAAAAACAAAAAAATAATAAAGTAGGCGAAAAGCGATGAATCTTCCAAATTCGAGGATCAAATATTTCTAAATTATCTTTTAAGATGATTATCGGGTTCTGATGCTTTGCATTATACCTATTACACATTCGAGAAAAAACAAAACGCCTATATCAATAAGTCAGTTTCGTAAGAATTAGTTTAATGTACCCTTAGGGTCTTACCACATCAGCACACATGACAACTGGTCATAATTTTCGAAAATGGTAGTCCCGCACTATATACCTTGGCACGCCTTGAGGCATATATTTTGTTCCCTCAATGAACTCTCAAAAATCGTGGGAAGCTAAAATAGCCAATCTGAATGTTCGCATTCTTGCCTGCGCACCAAGCAACAATCTAATGAATGAAAATACCTTCCTAACCGAATTCAACTCTGTCCGGATTCGACCAATCTAAGTGTGTGCCCACTTTCATCAGACCATACGCATGTTATATGCTCAGATGCTGGCTGGCTGGACTTGGGTCTTTGAATGAAGGAGTACCTGCGAACGAAATTCCTTTTTCATTCTTACCGACAATATAGAGCCTGAAGCATAATAAACCACCGTCATCATTATAAAAAAAAAAAAACACTGCTGCAATAAAGTATCTATGTGAACCTAATTGTGGGCTTGCGTATATAAATTAAATTGATTGCCAATCACTTAAGTTTTTACTCCTTGAGAGCCAAAGAGATGCTGGACGCACGAACGCATTGTGGTGGTTTTTTGTTTGTTATTGTCATTAAATTAAATTAAAAAAAAAAAAAAGAGTGAAACGTTTCCAGAGCTCTTGGGGCTAAATTTCGACAAAAAAAAAAATACAAACAAAAAATTGAAAACATAAAAATGAAACCGAAAGGGGTCAGTGGCCGGTCTATCGGTTTCTCCTCTCACCACACGTAAATTCGTGCCCTGTGGCCATTGGATGACTAATAAAAGTCCATTAGTTGATTTGTGTTTGTGTCTAAAACCGCAGCATTGCATCGGCCAAAGACACAGACGCGACGCGACGAAATCTTTAGAAGTTCCCGAGTACGAGTCCGAAACTGACCACTGATGCATCCATGGATGGGCAATAAATCAAGATACGTGTGAGATGGTTTTCTTCGCCTGTTTCGTCATCGGCACCGCATCTTGGATGCCTGCTTGTTTAATAAAAGATTACGTCAATTTGAACTTGATAAGAAACTGATTTTCAAAGAAATATATGGGAAATGAAATCCTGGAAATAGAATAATATTTCGATTAAAACTCTAAGGGACATTAATTCTGGTGATAATCACAAAAAATATTTAGAAGATGACATTTGGATAGCGGCAAGTGTAACCTCTTAAAAGCTCTAAGTAATTACTGTGATAGCCTAACCACTAAATGCCACAGAACTCCCCCCACTATAAACTTCTTTATTGATATCGGTTTGGCATGATGATGATAATTCAACAAAAATAAGGCCCTCACTTTGGTGCAACCTTAAACATATTAACACAATTAAAATAGATAAACGTAACGTAACAAAAAACGGCTACTGCCTTTTGCGAGGAATTGACAAATCCTCCAAGAGTATCTCCTGTCACAGAAAAGTGCCGCTCGTTGGCCGTTCGGATTCGGCAATAAACTGTAGGTCCCCTCCATTCCTGCAGACACGCACACAGGAATGGTTGAGAGTTGTAAGTCACTAGGCCCTAGTTCTTCATGAGCTGTTGTGCCATCAAATTTATTTATTTATTTAACGTAACATTTTATGTGTCAAACATATTGTGTAAAAAAATTGTGACGTTAATAGGATACTGAAATTTGCCAAAATTAAATTAAGGAGTCATTATATTATATTCATATTTATTTTGACTGTCAAAACTAAATGATAACTTAATGTGACACACTTGTGTAGTTGTTAAAAAATGTGACTTTCAAAGAATTTCATTGAGATTGTATCAGATGTTTCGTTACATTAAGTGTGATAAAATTGTCCTATCTCGTCTGTAGTTCAAATTTATCTAGTTTTATGTATATTCAGTCCACACATGTAAGTGTGTGGTCACTTTGTGGAAGTCACACAAATAATCTTCTTAATTTTTTATTTAAAAAAAAGACAAGAGTGATCGTCACATTATGTGTTACACTGATGTTTTATATTTTTCGTAAGTACTTGTTATTAAAGTATAAAACGTAACGTAACATTTTATGTGTCAAAGTAGAAATGGTAACGTAACATTTTATGTGTCAAAAATAATGTATAATAAAATGAGGCGTTATTGAGATACCTACTGAACTTTTGTTGGGGATGTAAAAGTCTTAAATCGTTTTGGTAATTCATTAAGGCTATCTTCAAATTCTCCGAAGAAAACAAAATTATATAGCGTAAGAATCAAGGTATCGTTATTTTTGATATTATAATAAATTTTAAATAAAAAATAAAATCAAAACTCAATGTGACACAATTGTGTTAAAAAAAAATGTGACATTAAAATTCCAGTATATTTGCTCATAAATAATATGAAACTTGCCGTCACTATCAAATTAAGTGTGACATAATTCACCTATTTCGTTTAACTAATACACAAATTTCACACTTTTCATTTCTGCTGACATGCACACAGGAATATTTAAGAGTGGTAAGTCACTGTCCTGGTTCTACATTAGCTGTCGCGCCACCACCAAATTTGATTTAATTTAACTTTCTTATACTTTACATTCCATTAGGGAATTAAACACAAGTGTGTGTCACTGAAGTCACAAAAAATATTTTTTTAATATTTTATTAAAAAAAAAAAGACAAGAGTGTCTGGCTTATATTGTACTATCCAATCATAATCGATGTAACATTAATTGTCAAACTGATGCTCTATATTTTTCTTAGATTTTAGTTGAAACCCATAGTTAAAAAAAAATTAAATAAAAAATCAGAAATGACTGTAATCTCAGTAGTAACACTGTTCTGCGATGATCATAAGCTATAAATATATAATGTGTTTGTTCAATTTGTCTAAAATTATAAATTTGTTAATCTTTTTTCTATTTTTAATTACGTAGCACAATTAAGTCACAAAAACGTCACGTTAAATTTGTAACATTTTATTTAAATTCATAAATCTCTTATCGTGTCGTAGTTTTTTTTTAATTTTTTTAATCAAGTTACATTTCATAAATTATCATCATGGCAACGAATGAATACGTTTTGACACAAATGTAACTGATTTTTAAAAGTTAAATGTCAAATAAATTGAAGCCGAAAAATTACGTAGCACAATTAAGTCACAAAAACGTCACGTTAAATTTGTAACATTTTATTTAAATTCATAAATCTCTTATCGTGTCGTAGTTTTTTTTAATTTTTTTAATCAAGTTACATTTCATAAATTATCATCATGGCAAAGAATGAATACGTTTTGACACAAATGTAACTGATTTTTAAAAGTTAAATGTCAAATAAATTGAAGCCGAAAATATACTGCGGAATTATTGTCTTCATATCTTTGTGTAAGACTCTGAATGGGCACCTAAGTGGATTTTAATATGCGTAAAACATTCTTTTATAGTCTCATAATGGCCAGTTCTTACAAACTACTTTAAATATATTCAATAAGGTAATCAGAGACTCACTAATGAGTTAACAGTTTACTGTGTCAAAAACCACACTCTCTGTGTTGCATAAGTATAAGATTCAATTTCTAAACGTACATAATGTATTCAAGAAACTCGATTATCTATATGTGGTTTGTCTGTGGACATTCCGACATCTGATTGGATATTTTAATAATTTTTAATCTGTGAGAGCCAATCAATCAAACAGTTGATTGACATAAATTACACCAAGAGCTATATTGTTGAATGTGACACAAAACTCTTAACCTTTTATTTTAGAGTCATTTTATAAAAAATGTGTACCAAATGGTAATATAATATTTTTTCCATCTTTTATGGTCTTTGATCCTTAATTTCAATATTATCCAACCATCAGTTGAAAATCCTTTAAGTACCAATTTATTTTTAATACCATTTTTTCCCTTTACAGCTGGAGGAAATAAAAACCAAAGAACGTAATATCGGGCAACTTAAAAAGGAGACAATTACGTTACAAAAACCAAAAACGAATAAAATAACGAACCATAATAATAATAATAATAATAATACTAAAAAGGATATAAACCCAAAGAATGCGGCTCAACATCCATCCGAGGTAAGTTTTATTGATAACTTTATTTTAAGATCCTTAAATTTAAATCTCCCATCAGAGAGTAAAAAATATAAGAAGAGTTTTCTAAGAAATAATGAAAAATGAATTTGATTCCGCCAGTGTCTAGACACCCAGATACTTATTCATAGGGAGTGTCCTTTTTTTTGCAGCGTCGCTATAATAAATGTCTTTATTTAAAATACCCTTTCCATAGTCTTTAAAGGTAGGCCCATAAAAATATGTTCAACTAAAAATCCATCTGCTCAAACCCGACGAGCGCAGTGTTCAAATTCATAGACTATCTTGAAGATCATCTCATCTAACATGGTAATTGCTTTGGCAACACCTTGTTTTGCCATTAAATTCAGATTGAACATCTTATGGATGTACACGCGCTTAGCAAAAGTAAAGGACAAGATCTTCGAACTTTTTATCGATTGCCGGAGAAGAAAAGACCCTGAAGTTTTATGGCATTGGCTCTATCTAAACAAAATAATCATCATTTGTCTGTGCTTTGTGTGTGTGTGTGTGTGACTCTGACTCCTGGGATGGGATTTAAGCTACGGTTGAGGATTTGCATGTTGTGTGGCATTGATGTCAATTTCATGTTTTGATTTTCTCCTCACGGCCATTGATCTTGTAATCTTGATGCTAAATGAAGGAAGCTAACTACTGCTGCTGTATAGTAGATTATTATGTGCGATGCTATCTCTCTGTTGGAGGTTTAAGGTAGGCGATCACACTGACTCTGTGGGAAATCCGATAAAGTGATAGGTAGCTATAAGAAGCTCTAAAGTAATGGATTTGAGCGCATAAATTGCACCATAAAGTCTGATGCATTTGATGATTTGCAAAATGCTAGTGATTATATTTTCAGTTGAGTATACTATGCGGCTCCGGACGGAGTAATTGATTGGGGTTTTAGAGTGAATTATCACTAAGCATAGAGATTTAGATCCATAAAACTGTAATCTCTGGGCTTAATTAGTTGATTTTAATAATGGTATTTGTGATTCTTAGAAACTTCTGTGAGAATTATCAAAAATGACGTAATAATTGTATTATATTAATGACGATATTTCCGTCAGGGTTCCAAAAAAAATATTTTTCTTAAAACTTTTATGTGGATGTTAATTTTTTGTATTTATTTTATTTAATGGAATTAAGTTTTGAATATAACTTCGTTGAAATATCAGCCGAGGCGGCTTTTCTTGATATGCATTTGGTAGATTGGGATTTTACTAAATCCCACAATTTTGTTTGTTCTCATAACAATTCTTTCAAAAATAACTCTCTTCGTTAAAGATGATTTTTTGTCGAAAGAACGTTTTTCAAGCTGGTCAATGTTCATTGACTTCCATGATAAACTGCCATACACTACGATTCACAAAAAATTTGAAAAATGATTTTCTTTGAAATCATGGCCGGTGCAAACGAACAAATAACGGGCATCCTTATTGAAAGACCCTTTAAAATTATAAAAAAGAAAGGAAATGACTTTAGACATAAATTAAATTAAATTTGGTGGCACAAAGGCTCATGAAGAACCAGGGCTTAGTGACTTACAACTCTCAACCATTCCTGTGTGCGTATCTGCAGGAATAGAGGGGACTCACAGTTTATTGCCGAATCCGGACGGCTAAGGTAAGTGGCACTTTTCTATGACAAGAAATACCCTTGGAGAATTTGTCACTTCCTCGCGGCTGGCATTGAACCCAGACCTCTGGCATGACACTTACCATTACGCCACGGGCTACTACGGACGACTTTGGACATGCCAATTCATACAAATTTTATTCACAAAAGTACTGTTTATGCGGCCTCGCAGGACAAGGTCCCTACGCCACCGCCGCCGCCGTTAAGCATTTTTTTTTTTTTTTCAATTCGCAATAAGGACTCATAAATGGCACATTTTTTCAGGACGAGACTAGAGAAATACTGATTTATACAAGTTATAACAGTTTTTTTTGCCAGTAAAAATGGGTGTAAGTAGCTTCCCGCAAATTTAAAAAAAAAAATCCGGGTATCCGCAGTATTCCCACCGGCCGGAATAAATAAGGAATTCCGCAAAACAAAAGAGTTGGCGTTCGAACTAGTTTTTGAAATTTATTCAATTTCAATAGATTCAAATAATCCTTTTTTATGCATTTGTTGTTAAAAGGTTTTTAATGTATTTAATAATCTTAAATTTCAAATCGTTCTTCGCTAGTCTTCAGGATTTATATCACTATCAAGTCATTTTTGTGCTGCTTTGAATGTGTGTGTGTTTGAGTGGTAGATTGCATAATTCAGTTACGTTCATTAAGTTTGGTTGATACAAAAAAAAAAATGTTAACTTAAAGTTTTTAATGCATCTCTCGTTAGCTGGTGCGTTGTTCTTTACAAAAAGAAAGCCAAATTGTTTTTTTTTAATAATTCTTTGGAATTTGACACAGGTATAAAGTAATATCTTATGATTTTTATCCAAACTGAAATAATTTGCAATAAATGACAGGTTATTTATGACAATGACATTAAATATACATTCAAAAAGAAGTCAATTGATATATGAATTTCATTCACTATTAAATAATTTATAGATTTTTCCACAAAACTCTGACATTTATTACCTTATAATGTACCTCCATATGCGAAGATAAAAAAATATTTAAACAATCCATTTCAATAGCGATGATCTGTGGAAATTATACCTACCTACAAAATTAGCAAACAAATACTTTCCCTCTCAACTGTATTTGGTGACAATGACACTAAACAAACGAACAAGATACAAAGCAAAATAAAAAAACCAAGTAATTAATCAAAGTATTCAAAAATAATTTAAATAAATTGATCGGCAATATATAGGCTATTAGTGGCACTCGTCAACTATTATTGCCATTGACCGTATGTCGGTCGGCCGCCAGTCGATTTAGGTGAATGAAAGTTGCTCATTATGTTATGCAGATTTAATTGTTTTTTTTTTTCAGTATTTTACTTTTCGCTTAGAAAAATTTGCATAAATTCATAGGTACATAACTGTTGTGCTAAAATTTAGAGAAAGAAAAAAACATAATCCACACAATACTTTGTTTTTCTTCAAAAATAATTGCAAGATACTAATTAATTTTTTAAAAAGTTTTTGGTAAAATTGAAAGTGCTACAAAGAATATTCGCGCCTAATATATAAAGAGGCGAGATAATGTCGTCGGATGGGGAAGAATTTCACCCCTCGGGGAATAACTATGGCATTTAATTGGCGAGACCTTATTTGATTAATTGACTGAGCTTTCTATTTCACTTGAGGTTAAGAGAGTTAAATTAAATTAAGCTGTGTGAAATTGAAAAAAAAAAAAAAAATAAATAAACGCTTTGATGTTTTTTAAAGACCTTTAAAAGGGTTAAGATGGTGATTTTTGCACATACACTCTGCGAGAGCTTAAACAATTAATTATAATTCTTGGCGACTACTGGAGGAAACATCATTTCACTTTTACTTTTTTTTGTGTTGTTGAGGTTTTAAAAGAATTTAACATAATGACTGACTCTTAATTTGTTTAATAGGAAAGTCACATACATATGTATGTAAGATTTGTATATGTGAGTTGAATGAACTACTGAGAAGAGCCTCCAATCATATGTAAATATCAATGCATGCGTTATGGGTAGCGATAGAAAATAGCACAAAATTGATTTTAAATATGTACATACATATTAGTCACCTTAATCTTGAACCGTTTTTTATTTTTAAATAATTTTAGAACAGAAACAAACCTTAAAAACAATGATAGACTAACTAGCATGGGCTACGGGTTTAGTGGCAGCGATTTTCACTTGCGCGATTAACCGATGCTCGCTTAAATTTTAAAATACCTTACACGTGTTTTCTGTGTTGTGGTGGTTTCGATGCCAGTGATTTTTACCCGGGCGAGCAAATGAATAAAGCGATTGAAATTTCGAGTTGTTTACAAAATGATCGATTTTAAGCGATTTTTGAGGAAAACTTAATTGGCGTGTTCAGGAAAATGAGATTTAGGAGATTTCTCAACGTCAAAAAGTGAGCAAACGAATCCAATTTTGTTTCCTCAAAGTTTTGACAGAAAAACTGAGAAAAGCTAAGGAATCTTGTACATGTAACTGAGATTTCTGAGGGCTCTAAGATCTCATTTTCTTGAACTTGCCTCATAAAATACATTCAGTCACAAAAGTAAGGATATACTAGAACTAGTAGAACACCAGTTTGTAGAGTATATTCACTTTTGTGACACATTGCAATTATTGTGAAAACAAATTTAAACAAACGTGTAGCATATAAACGGTTGATCGATCGCTACATCTAGCGATATAAAGCTGTGCACCAAAACCACCCTATTTGCGTGAATTCGCTTGAACAATCAATCTCTTTAACTCGCTTAGCAGCACGATTAAAAATTGCTGCCACCGAAATCGTAGCCTTAGTAATTATTATTAATAAGTATTCTGTTCGAGCGTTCCTTCTCATGTTCCTTCTCATGTTCAAGTGGTTAGGAATTTTGAAAAATTTTGTTATTAGAAAAAAAATGTTAAAACGCTTGAAATTCATTTTTACTTGCGAATCTCTGAATGATCGACTCCTTTCAGCCAAATTATTGTAAGCGACATTTGCATATTTTCACATAAAACTAATTATTTATTTTTTTTTTTCTGTGCATCATAAGCAGTCGGACATTTCGTCACCTGCCAGTAAGAGTATTGTTAAATAATGTTCAATGCTGAAATTTGGCCTAATTGGTTTCTCTGAGCAAACAAAAAGAAAAATGCCGCTTATGATACGAAAATGGTTGGCCCTTCGGTCTGTCTGTACCTCGACTTACAGCCTAAGCATCTGAAACGATTTTCTTCAAACTTGGAATTTAAGATTTTAAGTCGATTCCTTAGAAGCTCTTACGCTCCAATGGTTGTCAGATTTGGGATGAAACCAATTTATGCTCTGGTTGAAGCATCGGTCCGTCATTCTTCCAAAACGAAACTGTGGCATTGGATTGTAAGATGGATCGAGCTTCTTTATTAAAAGACCCTTAGGCGCCAGTTGTAGCTATCATTGAAACTCATCATTCAAAATTTTAATGATTTATTTTAAGACGCTTAGGGTGCAAAATCTATGATTATTTCGATGCCAAAATATAGCTTATAACTTAATTAATATATCTGGCCAAAAAAAAAATTCATTTCGGTCCAACCTTTCTCATGATCATGATCATTGATAAGGTATTGCAATCATTGAAAAAATGAAAGTCAATTTATGTGGAAGGTTGGAACCAAACGATTTTTTTTTTTCACAATAAATATTAGTTTAGTCGTCAGCTTCACATTGGCATCAAAATAATTACTAATGATGAATTTTAATGATGGCTATAACTAGCCCCTTAAGATATACCTAGAGAAAAATTCGCCAAAAGGCATCCCTATTCCAAATTAGTTCCTTCGAGAAATTTGAGGTTTTAGAGTACCTATACTGCCGAAAAGACAATTTACTTCTTCTCTGAAAATTTTTCATACCTAAAATCAGCCCTATCGGGAATTCCGTGGGAAATATTTTTCCCTCGGAATTTTATCGTTCCCGGGAACACGTTCCTCCTATCGGGAACTCCCCACGGAATTTTTTTCCTTGGGAAAAAGTTTTACCAACATGAAAATGATAAACAAAAATTCGAACTTTATTTTCGAAGAGTTTGACAAGTGATTTTGGTGTCAACAATAAAAGGAAGTTTATTTATTTTGGTCGGTGTTTGCATAAACATAATGCAAAGAATATCATCTTTATTATTAATGGAAGAAATAGAGCAGAGAGCACGAAGTGAACAGAGATTAAAAAGGCGAAGTTTAAGAGATCACTCAAATCCTTTAGAACTACCACAGCCACTGTAAGTATAAATATTTGATTGGATAATAATTATGTATTTAAATATATTTTTGGTCTTCAGATTCCATCGTTATTATAGAGTGAATAAGCCATTATTCAAACATTTGATTGACATGCTGTCTGAATTCCTGCCTCAGGCTAAGAAACCGATCGCGATTCCTCCTATCGTTAAGCTAAGTGCGTGCCTGCGTTTCTTTGCCGAAGGTGGGTATCAGACAGGTGTTGGAAAAGACCATGAAGTTGGGTTGGCTCAATCTTCATTTTCGGAGGTACTTGCAAATGTGTTGGATTTTTTTGAGAGCAAAATGTGTCCGATATGGATTAGAATGCAGATGACTGAAGAAGAAAAAAGAAAAATTACTCTGAAGTTTTATGAAAAACATAAAATACCAGGAGTAATCGGCTGCATAGATGGCACTCACGTTAAAATAATTGCTCCACCAACAAACAAACATTTATATTATAATAGGAAAGGATATTATAGTTTAAACGTCTTACTTGTAAGTAGTTTTCTATTTTGATTTCTTTTTTCATCCAATTCTTATCAAGGTTTGCGACGATGAGATGAGAATACGATTTGTAGATTCTACACATCCTGGAGCATGTCATGATTCATTCATTTGGAAAGTAAGTGAACTGCGATCCTGGATGGAAGACAAGTATTTAAATGGCGAAAGAAATTCTTGGCTATTGGGTAAATACTTTTTATTGAAACAATTTATGTTCTCATTGAATTTTTTAAACAGGTGATGCTGGATATCCGTTGGAGCCGTGGCTGTTGACACCCCATAGAACAACAGAAGAAGGTTCGTCGGGAAGTAAATTCAATGATGCTCATACTAGATGCCGGAATATTATTGAAAGGACGAATGGGGTGCTTAAAGGTAGATGGAGGTGTTTGCTCGGTGCCAGAGAACTTCACTACCTCCCAAAAAAGGCAATTCAAATAATCAATGCTTGCTGCGCCTTACACAACATGTGTATTCATTTTAAAAGCGATTTTGTGATGGATGTTTCAAATACTATTGCTTTAGATGAAGATTATTCCAGCAACACAATTAATGAAGGTGATAACTTCATTACAACAGATTCAGAGCTTAATCGCAAAGCAAAGCAAATAAGAAGAGAAATAGGAAACAGCCTTTAAATCGTTTTTTTTTTATATTTCTGTTATTAAACTTTTACATGATTAAGAAAAATAAAATAAAAAAAAAAATAAAAAAAAAATAAATTCATTCTATAAAACTAAAACATAAATAAAATAAATACTTCAATATACCTTAATACTATAATACTAATAATAAAAAAAATCATCACAAAAAAAGGAACTTCAAAAATAAAATGAGTTTAATTTAACTTTTCGAGTTTTGCCTCTTCAATTTCAAGAAGACGTTTTTTAAAGTCAAGCTTTGCTTTAATTTCCTGCATCCTCATTTTTTCCATTTCAATGTGTTGTCATGCCTTTTTGTCGTTCTTTTGTTAATCGTGGAGTTTTAATTTTGTTTTCAGTGTTTATTGTTTCTGATTCTTCCTGTTCAGTGTGTCTTTCGTGTTGTGCCTCTGGTTCCGGTGAATTGATAAGAATGTCCATTAGAACGTTCTCTTCAAATGACTTGTCCTTCAATACATCAGCAGAACGGTTGGGTGTTGATGAAAATGAGCAATTTTCTTTTTCATTTTTATTATTTTGATCAACGTCCAACTTCCTTTTTTTGCTGCATGAAGGCAACCCAAAAGTATAAGCATTTTGACACCCTTCAACCGATTCTCCCATTGCACAAATTCTTATAATAGTTTCGTCCAACGAACTGAATTTATACTCCTTGTTAGGGCCTCCACCAGTTGCTTTTCTTTGTCTTAAGTTGTCAGACATTTTTTTCCTTACATACTTTTTTTTATCAAGCCAAACCTTAAATTACTCTTGTTTAAAGAAAAACATTAATACAAAAATTTATCACTTACTTTTTTCCATTCGGCAACAGATTTTATCGGTGGGCCCAAACAGTTGAGATCACTTTCAACATTTTTCCAAAACTTCTGAACATCTTCCTTTAGTCTGTTTGTCGTAAATCCATTTGCAATATCTCTATTTTTTTCCATTAAGTTAATTAAAACCTCTATTTGCTTTGAGTTTGATGAGTTCGACCTTAAAAAGTAAACCTTTTAATTTAATTTAAATTTTTTTGTAGAGTGCAACTTACATCGCTGCTTCCGTTTTCAATTCCTCTCGCAAAATGACAGGGGAATATTCCGAGGGAAAAACCATTAAATTTCCCATAAAAATTAAGTTCCCGATAGGTATTTTTTCCCTCGAAATTTTTCCCTAATTTCGAAAAATGTTCCCGATACCGATTTCTCGAATATGGGAAAAATTCCGTGGGAAAAGAAGTTCCCGATAACCCCAAATGTGTTTGCATTTCACACTGCCTAAAAATTCCGCTTATCCTAAAATTTTTTCCTAATATCCATGTCCATACATACATATTATGTGTATCAAAATTTTGGATAAATTAAGCGGTGATAAGTTGCCACAAGTCGGTACAACAATCATTAAAAAAGTTAGTTTCCAAACATCATAATCCCCAAAAGATAATTTTAAATATTATGCAGCTTTTCAAAGATATATTTTATGTAGTATTTATGTATTAATTACATTCATATTCAACAATTAATATTTGACATTTATTTTCTCAATAAATACATAATTAAAGAGCCTTTGAACATTTTTTAGTTCCAAAATCAATATTTTATTTATTTCTAAACTTAAGATTAAGAAATTATACAATTTCAAACATCAAACAAATATTCCGAAATTAAACCTTATGCGGAAAAATGAATGACTCAAAAATACAAATTTTATCCATTTTAACTACAGTATAACCATAAAAGCCATAAAGAAGATCTGTCGCAGCAACATAAATTTCAGGCTAATAAGATTTTCTAACGGCATATATAGATAGAAGGTGGAACACATTTTGTTCAGATTTCAGATTTCAATTCAACAGTTTGGAATTTCCTAATGATGATTCCTCCATGATGTTCACACCAAGAATTCCTGACTAAGTATAGATATTTCATGAATGCGTCACAGATCAGAGATCACAGAGAGCGAAGATCGTGGCTATAGAAATTGTCTACAGTATAATTTCTCTAATAAAGAAAAAGATCAAATGTAAAAGCAAAGTTAAATGCGGTGATGAATCATGTGTGATATATTTTTTTCAAAGGCTGCATTGCAATAGCATGTTTAGGTCAGTTCGGTCCCTAACAAGTTGTCTCCAATTTCGCATGCCAATTTTGTTGAAGTTCTCTTCCATTTTCGAGCCACGGCCTTCTTCTACTATGCGTCCACCTCCACTCGAGGCTAGATTAAAATATTTTCCGGACTCAATCATTTGTGTCCATTCGTTTTAAATGAAACTGCTATGTCGGTTTACAATCGTCAAAAAATATTCCACTTCTCTGGAATTTTAAAGTCAAATTATTGAACAATTATGCAAAATTAATTAACCTCCAGGTCTGATTTGGATCCAGACCATGATAATAAAACAAATACAAAAACAAAGTTGGATCTTGTGTTGTTTTTGTAATATGTACAAGCATTTTCATATGCAAATAAAATACAACTAATATGTTTTTGACTATAATATTGAATTAACTTTCAGTATATTGTCGTACTAATCCAAAAGCATATCGAAAATGCCGCATACTTTTGATTGTGACAGAAAAGGTCAAAACATACAAGTATAGTCTCCACAACACAGTTTTTGCATGCATAATAGATTTTCTATTCAAATAATTGAATAAAAGAAAAAAAAAAACATACCAATAATTTATAATCATTAGCACCCCATGAAATAGCTTTTCATACAGAAAATCTGTCAATATTAGTCACAGATTTTAACTTAAAAAATTAATGCTTTAGAAATCTTTCATAAATATTTCATCGTTGTCTTTTATATATTCTCACAATACAAACAGTCGCTCGTCACAGTCAAACATGCTAAAATAACTTAGCTATAAAATGACAATAAATAAAAATGAAAAAAAAAAGAAAAGAAACTTAATCTTCTCTATCTCTAACTAGAAACCACCTGCTAACGGCTATCTTTTACCAAATAATATGTAGCAAAAATCAATTAAAAAAACATATATTCTAACTTTTTGACTAAATCCAATGTTTTTTTTTTTTTTGCGACACAAATTCATAATTTTACCGTAAAGTATCTCCCCCTCATTAATTGTTAAGAAAAAAAATAATAAAATACAGAAACAAAAATAAAAAAGATACAAAAGTAAACAAAAGATCAAAAACTGACCCACAGCAAGATAAATAAACCAACAACAAAAAAGTATCTAACAAATCAAATAAATAAAGATATAAAGTATCTAATGCCACTCTCACTGTTTAAAAACTCCTATAATCAGCATTTTCCATCATCAGAATATATTTTACCACCAACAAGTCAAACATGTTCGATTTAACAAATTTCAGAAATGGTTGCAGTGTATAGTGCACAATTGCACATACAAAAATAAAGTTTAACACCTGCTTATCGAACTAAACTAAAGAGAATACATTTTTTTCAAAATAAACCGGTAGAATAACGATCAAAATGAAAACGATAAAGAGAGTTTTTTCTTCTCTTTGAAGTGAGATCCATGGTTACCAATTTTAACTTTTTTTTTTTCTTTGCCTTGGAGTTGGCAAAAGCATATTTCTAGAGTTCGTTTCTGCTATAAAATATAATCAAGACCACAAAATAGCTCTCTGTAAGTTACAGATACCAGTAATAAAGTCAAGTATTCTTTCAGCGGCTAGTTTTTATTTTCTTCACGTCCAACTGAAATGAAATGTGCTTACAAGTACCACCTATATACAAATACAAATTGAAATATAGAAGAGAAAAAGAAAGTATAATTTATAAAGTCTGGTTTTTTTTTAACGCTTAGTTAAATCTGAGTTAAAATTTGAACATAAATAAATGATTACAAATATTTGTGCAGTGAATCGAGAATTAATTCACTGAATTATCGGGGTGTTAACTCGAGATTTAAATTTTCCGAATAAGGGCCACTTGCACGAAAGTTAGCAGTAACCCTCTGCTATATAAATAATTGAGTCTGACTAATTTGAAACAAATAACGATGAAGCAAAACATTTTTTCTCTATTCACGTTTAAAAAGTTATCCTCTCCTCGTTTTTTGAATAAATATTTAAATTCTGAATAGTTTTCACGTCAAATTTTAGAATTTTTTACGAGAAAGCAAATCAAAGCGTAAGAGTTTTTTTTATTTTAATGTGTTTTGTGTTTGATAGTTATCCTCATTTTTTTGTATTTATCCTTTTGTTTCGTGCAAGTGGCCCTAATATGACTAAATAATTAACCCGAAATATACACTGTAACTAGAATGAAAAAATGGCCTTAATTTTAATAATTAAATCATTATATCTAACGATTGAAACAAAAATTAATTAGAACGCAGATATCAAAGAAAGAATCTTCAAAACTTCAGGCCTTAAATTCTGATAAGTTTGGCACCAAGTTATAGCTTTAATTGAAAATGATCATTAAAAATTTTAATTAATAATTTTGAACCGTTTGTAAAGTTTTTTTTGTAAGCCAAATATAAAGGTTATGACTCAGTTATTATTTCTAGCCAAAAATTAAATTTTGGTCAAATTCCTTCCACATAAAATGACTTTTATTATTTCTATGATGAAACTACCTTAAAAATTCAAAGTCATTTTACTTTGAAGTTTGGGCTGGAATCAATTATATTTTTGGCTAGAAAATTAACTCAAGGTCTGGCATTTATTTTTAGAATCAAAATAATAACCAATTTGACTTACTAAATGTTCCAAAATTATCAGTTAAATGATTCAATGATGAGTATCAATGAAAGCTAACCCATACACGTGAGTCATCGGTAAACTAATCAAAACTTTATTTAAACATTGTGAAACAGGCTCTCAATCATCAATAAGTTTTCTTCATTAAAATATTGTAATCATTAAGCAATATTATTAATATTTCTTAAACAATTTTAAATAAACTGTTAAAATTTTGTCTCGCTAACCAAAGATTGTTTTTTTTTTTTTGTTTTTTTTTTTTTAACTTATTTATTCACCCCTGGCAACCATGTTTCAGTGTTATTTTCATTTTGTATTTGTTTTCAAAGAGATCTTGTGGTTTTGAATGAAATTACTTCACTGATTCATTCAGTTTAACTTAAGATACACTCAGGTGCGCATGCGATCTTGATTTTATATCTTAACGCTATTAAACTTATTAAATAAACGGGCGCGCGTTCTGCAGGTGCAATTTGTGATATTTTGCATCAAACTTTAATTAAAGGATACGCATATGCAAAAAAAAAAAAAAACAGATACTTTTAAAAAATTGCGTATTTTTTTCTAAAAATAACAAAAAAATCAATATTAATTGTCTTCAATTGAAATCGGATACTTCAATAAGAAGAAGGATAAAGAAGAATTTAAAAAAAAAGAAGACAAAAATTGTCACACGTTCAGTGAAAAAAGACAAAAATAAATTAAAAAAAAAAAAAAAACAGGATAAAAACTGCCCCACGTCTTCTTTTTCGGTCCTGTGTATTTTCGGTTCCTTCACGTTTAGATATTTTGAATTCACCACTGCACAGCGCACATAATTTTCTTTTTCTGCTTGATTGTGCATCGCGTGAGGGACTTTTAGTGTTACACGGTACGGATTTGATTACCTACCTATTTCTATACAGAACCATCCCGGCATTTTAATTTGAAAACAAACAAAACAAAATCATTAAAATTCAAGAAGTGCAATTTCAAAGTGTACAAAAAAGAGTCAAACAATTCTCAGAAAGGATATTAAACGGATGTTGTCACCAACCTTCATCATCATCATCATCATCAACATCCTTAATGAATTAATTTTTGTTTTGTTGATATTTCCCATGAAATCACGCTCATTGCATGCAGTTCTGTCATTAAAAAAAAATATATATCTATCACGCAGGTAAACAGTAATTTCTCAGATGCGGGAGTTGAGTAAAGTTAACTGCGTATAAGATACTTTCATAGAAAAGATACTTTCATATAAAGTACAACTTGGGAATCTATTAAAAGGTGTGTCGTTGGATTTTGTTTGTGTGAATAAATGGATATTCTTCTAGTTGTGGGAATTAACTCGAGCAGAATTTT
Organism: Epistrophella euchroma; assembly: GCA_947049315.1. NCBI lineage: Eukaryota > Metazoa > Arthropoda > Insecta > Diptera > Syrphidae > Epistrophella > Epistrophella euchroma. The sequence goes on from OX346248.1 coordinate 61,779,660, forward strand.
TTATAATTTTTCTATCTAGATACATGTACTCGTAGTTAGATACTAGATGTACACAAACACACGCCAAAGAGGCTCAAAGTTGAATCATTGAAAGTTCGCATCCATCATTGATATTTAAAAAAAAAAATGCTAAAACCAAAAAGTATCTACGAGTATACACCCAACTTACCAGTGCGTGAAATCATATTCTTTAGATACGGGAAATAATAATTCTCCCAGAAGCCGCAGCCGGCTTAAGTACTTCATCTACAATATAACTTTATCTTTCCCCTTTTCTGTATTTATGGATGAAGTGCAATTAAAAAAAAAGTACAAGTGTTTAAGATAAATTTTACCATTTAAGGTGTGCGCCGCAGTTGAAAAAAACCCTTTTTTCTCGCCAATTCAAAAAAAAAAAAGTGAGTTTAAAATAATTTATAACGCCTCTATGATTGGGGTCAGTGAAAATAGTCCAGCATACTATACACTTAACTTTTTTCTTCAAGTACGTTCATGGACCATCGTCGTTGTTGTCGTTGATCTTGTTATTGGTGCGCGCTAAAGATAAGAAGTTTTTTCATTTAAAGATACTTTTATTCGTTTCAAAAAAAAAAAAAAAACAAAAAAAAAAACAAATTGAAGATAAAATCGCTTTCTTCTTATTTTCGTCGTCTTCTAGAAGTTGGACGATGATGATGTTGTCGTAGTGTTATTGTTGTTGTTTTAAAATACAACTTGTAAAAATATTTTTTTTTGATTATTCTTGTGGAAAACATGTAAAAGATACATTTTACATATTTTTATGTTTTTGCACGGATTTTATGCAAAAAAAAAGATTTGTATGTTGCATTTACCCATAAACATGTTGTGGCTTGGTGATGTAGAAAAAAACTGTTTCGTGTAGTGCTTAAAGTGGATACACATTAGGTTTAGAGGATTTGTTTCCTTTTTATGGGGAATATTGGAGCTATGAATTTTTGTAGATGTGAAAGAGGATTAAAGAATTTGATTCGTTTGATGAAAGGATTTAATATTGAAGTTGAAAAGTTTACAAATATTTAAAAGGATTGTAACGATATTCAAGGTGAGTTTTGAAAAAAAAAAATGTCTAAAATGAAAAATTTGTAATTTGAGACAAGAAACTATGACTATGCTTTATGCTGCGAAGAACAATTAAATTCGCTAAGGAAACAATTGAAAAAAAAATCTTCAAAAAAGGGTCAATAAATTTCGCCTAAGAAGCTTGTGTACATATGAGTATATTGCCAAGGTTCAGACTTTACGGCAACATAAAATAGGAAAAACCTGCCATATTTTTGTATTTGATTTCATAAGACTTTAATATTTTTTAACCCACGTTCTCATATTTTGGTTACACTTTATCTCCCTAAAATTTTTGTCGCCCCTCTGAGACTAAGTATTAAAGAAATTCTTTCTCTAACGCACAAAGAAATTTAAAGATATTGATAGTTAAAAGATCAGCAACTTTGAGTCTGGCCAACATTTTTTGAGACAACGTATAGTATCTACCATCGCTCGTAAAAGAATTATCTTTATGTTGTCTTAAATAAAAAATATCTATCTGGTAAAAGAAAGGGGAAGCAAACAAAAACTACAAACATTTATAGAAAAAATGTGTGTTCGAAAATTTAAGCAGCAAAAAAAAAAAAAAAACACATTAAATTCAAAGTTATAAAAAAAATACGGGTCTACTAATTTCTTATCTGGTTTTCAAAAATATAAAATTTATTTTTAGAAAACAAAACCTTAATTTTTTTTCTCCAATGTCAATTTTTTGATTTTTTGACATTCAAAAAACTAAGACTATTATGATGATTTTCTAAAACATTTTTTTTTTCTGAAAATTTTAAAAAATTTAGTATTATATTCTTATTGGAAAAACAAAAAAAAGTTATTTAATTTAAAAAATTTCTTTAAAATATACATAATTCTGTATCCGTATTCTGATTAAAAACTATACAAAATTTAATCAAAAAAATAAAGAATTTATCTATTCATATATATTGGAGCTATGGCTCCAAACGAATTTTCCTTTGTAATCCTCGTGAAGATATAGAATCATGTCTTTTATCTGACATTTATCTTAGAGAGAAGAAATTATTCATTTTGAAATTAAAAAAAAAAAAAAATATATTCTTCCTTTTTAACACTCGTTAAAACGTTATTTCATATTGACTTGATTAATTCCATGAATCATTCTGTACCTATATTCATCTTTTCTTAAATTTGATAATATTTTAACAAAAGTCTATCTCTATCTAAATATTTTAAAAATTTTGATTGACTACTCACGAAAAGCTAAACAAACGAAATGAAATTAGACAACAATAGACAATAATTTGTTATAAAATTAAAGTTTCATATTTTTTTTTTTTGCAAAAACATTAAAAATTACCATCAGATTTGATTAACGGAAAAAAAGTATGCGTGAAAGATATTCTTTTGATAAACAAAAAAAAAAAAAAACTAAAAATCACATTTAAAGAATTCGTTAACTCTAACACTCACTCTTCATCGTTCCTCTAGGTCAATGTTCTTTTCGCTAATAAAAAAAATATACACTTTATTGATAGATTTATGCGGTTTTATGGTATTAAAACCAGTCTTAGAATAATGGGGATTTAATTTTTGATAATTTTATGCTCACACATTATGATGTTTGTCCTAATTTTCTTTAATGTGAAACATTTCGCAAATATACATATTTCTATTTGTAAACATTAACAATTTTTTAGAAATTAGTTTCATTGCGATTTGGGTTTCTTTTTTTTATGTACGCACATTTTTTAGAATTAAAATTCCGAACTAGCCCCAACAATAAATATAAAAAATTAAAATATTAAAACAAGTATTTGTTTAACAAATAGTGTTCTTCATAATATTTTTGCATCGCCTTACCATGGACTTAGACCTTTCTCGACATAAATGGGTTCGGCGAGGTATTCGCTTGCAACGAGGTTTCTCGCATCGTGCGACGCGTCGCGACACTTGTCATCAGGGATCCAAGATTTGACATGGCGCTATGAAATTTGTCCCTATTTATTCTATTAAATAGGCGTCTTTTAAATCGATCTGAAATTCATGAATTTGTTCCAAATGTTCCCCATTAAACATAATTTATTTCAATTCTAATTTAAAAAAAATGGAGAAACATTATAAAATTATTCAAGTTCTATTGGGCCTAGGCTATATGTAATTCACTCAGTTTTCAGGGGCCAGATGATCGATTGAACAATCATAGTTGATTGCTCTCTCTATATTTCCCTCTAGATCAAAAAGAAGATCGTTTTACACGATCTGGGCCCAGAAAGGTTTTGTTAAGGGAGTAAAGGGGTGCGAGTGATCTTCTCGAAAAAGCTTTAGTTCAAGCCTGAAAAAATGTTATCAATTTTCAGTTTTTTTTTTACTAAACCCTTTATATTAATAAATTATAAGTTAATGGCAAGAAGTACCAAATTTTTTCAGGCTTTAGCTGAAAGATTTATAAAATTTCCACCTCTCCTTACCCTCTATGCGATAAACCTATAAAAAATTATTAAATTCAATCGGTACCGCAGATATAGGAAACACAAACACGTCATAAAACAAATCATTTAGCTTTTGTAAAAAATCAAACGAAAAAAAAAACAAAATTAAACAGCAAGTTTTTACATTACCTACCTATTATACCGGTATAACCATCGGTAAAGCAACCTGCATCTTTTGTTAATTAATTATTATTGTAAAATAATTTTATATTTTACCTATAATTGTTGTTTAGGCATGTTGCAGTGAATATTATGATGGAGTTGTTAATTACAGGTTTCGAACCTTTAAATTTTAATTTGTTTAACAGTCTCTAACAAGCGTTGCTTGGACATTCAATATTCAAGACTTGCGAGGCGCGCAGATAGATAGACATTTGGTAATTTATCATAATCGTTTTGTATATGAGTTGTTTTTCCCGTGATCAGAGTGAGATGGTTCAGTTTTTTTTTGTTTTGAAATTGTTTTCCGTCTTCTGCACTAATCTGCAGAGTTTACTTTCATTTTTTCTTCTTTTATTGGCTTGAAAATAATTTTTTGTTCGAATTATTATTGCGTGCAATCACGAGATTTAGTATAAGTTTAATGATGGATTTTCAAGATTAATGATCAGAAGTTCATATCAATTGCATTATGGACTTCCTTCCGTATAAAGCAATTGCTTTGGGGTTGTTAAAATTATTTCTATTGTTATTGATTAAAATATTTTCTTTACAAGAAATCAAAGCAAGCTAATTTGTTCAGTTTTTATTAATGGCTTCAGGATAAGTTTTCATCTATCTGTCATTTTTTTTTTCGTCATCCATCATTTTTGTTTTCATCTATCACTTTGTAATTATTAAAATGTCAAAAAGACGTTATTCACTCTGATTTATATATGAAACTAGCTGAACTGTGCCTGCGCTCCTTCAATTAATTCTCATATACAGATGCAGTGAATAAATCCAAAGTCATTGATTTTGAAAATTAAATGAGCTCTCTTGAAAGTAAGGAATATTTCAAAATTTATTTTACCAAAATCAGGAAAGTTCTCTTGACGACGACAATAATAGAAATAATTCGTAAAAATTTAGTGCAAGTACAATGCCATGGTATGGAGTAGACTAGTGTTTTTTCTCGAGATATTTGGTCCGAAAAAATTTGTTCAACAATTTTCAACGGTCTCTTTTTTTTTATTAGAAAAAAAAAAGTCGATTGATTTTTTTTAAGTCTTACCGATTCTGAATTAGATACGTCATTAAATGTAGCCTGAAATTGAATTGAAGTCGATTGCTTTAGGCCCATCGCCCACTAGGCAACTTTTAGTTGCGCAACTTTTTGTTGATCGGAGTTGCTCGCGGAACTTTTTTCCCGGCAACATTTTGATGCTTACCCTCACCCACTAGGCAATTTCCGAGCTACTTCCAGCAACTTTTGGGAATTTTCCAAAATTTTTGCCAAATGAGAGGCTTTTAACCCGAAAAACAAGTTTTATTTTCACACTGAAAGAATTTTGTATCGTCACTAATCCAAAATACAAGACCAATTCAACATTTCAATCAAAAATACTGAACCCAAAAGTTGCTCGCAAATTGCCTAGTGAGCGATGGCAAGCAACACCGAGCAACTTTTAGTTGCGCAACTTAAAGTTGCCTGTAGTAGCCGTGGCGTGATGGTTAGTGCGATGGACTGTCATGCCAGAGGTCTAAGGTTCGATCCCAAGCCTCGCCATCTATTTATTCAAAAGAAAAACGGCTACTGCCTCTTGCGAGGAATTGACAAATCCTCCAAGAGTATCTCCTGTCACAGAAAAGTGCCGCTCGTTAGCCGTTCGGATTCGGCAATAAACTGTAGGTCCCCTCCATTCCTGCAGACACGCACACAGGAATGGTTGAGAGTTGTAAGTCACTAGGCCCTAGTTCTTCATGAGCTGTTGTGCCATCAAATTTATTTATTTTTTTAACTTAAAGTTGCCTAGTGGGCGATGGGCCTTATTTGTTCTCGAGATATTGTTGACTTAAAAATATGACGAAATTACGGATGCACGTATAAACCATCATAAAGACATCCTCTTAAAACAATGGTTTTGGATTCCAGAGATCTCAAAACGTGGAAAAATGTCAAATTTTTCGATTCGACAAACGACTATTTTTAATGGTTTTGTCTAATACCTAATTGTAAAAATGTTAGTTAAACATAATAACAAAATTATGTAGCTTCTCCTATACACGTTTGAAACGAATTAGTAAGTTTTCAGCGCATATAGGGGAAGTTATGTGTTTAAGTTTATAATACTAGTAAAATGCACATACCAAAATGTACGTGCATAAATTATTTACATTCAATTGCAATTCTTCTTTGATGGGGTATTTAAAAAATCGCAGCCACGCGAAAAATTCTCAATTTCAAAATATCACATTGCAGCATCTTTATTTAGCACAGACCGGAAGGGTTATAACCACGCTATTAACCTGTACAAAAAAGAAAAATAAAATAAAATTTAAACTTAAAAAAAAAAAAAAAAAAAAACGCAGACTTTTTGTCTTAAATGTTTTTTTTTTTTTTTTTCGTTTCTGTTTTAATGCCATTTCCGATGTCAACGAGAGAGTTCATTCAATTATATCGTGTTCATTCGTGATCATTGTCGCATCAACCGAAGGTCTTAAGTCAAAAATAAATTAATTCAGTTTTACACTACATACATACAAACATAACTCTTAAAATATAACAACAAAAACAAATATGTATATGCAGTATACCAACCTACCGAAAAATTCCATTTAGATGATCAACAACTTCCATGTTAATTTTCTGCTTGCCGCGCGCCGCGCGCCGGTCGCTTTGCCCACCTAGCCATGCAGAAAATTTGCCGACTTTTATGGTATGTTATGTAGTTTTGAAGATACTTTGCTCTTGAACACTCGACATGTCAACATGACATCTGTTTAGCTATAAATAATTATGTCTGATGGTTTTCGTTTTGTTTTTGGTAAAAGATTATTTTTGGAAGAATTTTTGAGATTTCGCCCTCTCCAGATTCGAAGGAAAAGGGGATTTCAGATGATAGAAAGAAGATTTGTTTTGGTCGAATAGTCGACAAGAATTATGATGTTACATGTACCTGATGTTTGAGTACTTAAGTAAAATTTCTAAAAATATTCAAAGTAGATGACTTTTAGTTGGTACCAGTTGGTAGCCAAGATACTCGGGGTCAAAACTTTTCCACATTTTTGCTTGTTCCGTACGAAAAATAGAAACAAAAATCAAATAACGTATAACATTACCACGATGGATTATTCCAAAAAAGTTCTTTTCGTCATACCGTCCGTAGTACGTTGCGTCAGCGTGTGTCGCCGTGTCGGTCTGTGCATCAACACTTCCACTGTACATCGAACTAGAGCCTTAATTTGGTACGGATACGGAGCATTTTTATGTACTTAATTCCTCAGAGGAGAAATTCGAATATTTGTTTTAGTTCAGAACGGTTAGCTGTCAGATAACATTTTCTTTTTATTTTCTCGAAAAAGCCGCCTTCACGATTTTGATTAAGTACTTACTTTGTTTTTATATAACTTAGATCCATTTTTTGAAACGAAATTTAATTTTTTAAGGTCAATATAAGAGCTTATGCGACAGTTGTTTACGTTGAGTAAAAAGTAGAACATAAGCGTTTTAAATAAATAAATTTGGTGGCACAACGGCTCATGAAGAACCAGGGCCTAGTGACTTAATACAACTCTCAACCATTCCTGTGTGCGTGTCTGCAGGAATGGAGAGGACTTACAGTTTATTGCTGAATCCGAACGGCTAAGGTGAGCGGCACTTTTCTGTGACAGAAGATACTCTTGAAGGATTTGTCACTTCTTCGCAAGACGCAGTAGCTCCGAAAAAAACTTAAAAAAAATAAGTCGCTGGTATTGAACTCCAGACCTCTGACATGACAGTCCACTGCACTAACTATTACGCCACGGGCTACTACAGCGTTTTAGTTGAACATCAATTCTTAAGTTCCATTTCAGCAAATAAGCCTTAAAGTGATGGCAATAAAACAAGGCTTTACAATTTTGTTGTAAAATTCATATAACGGAAATAGGGTTTTATCGATTTCTTTTACTTGTTAATTGCTGGATTGATTTTGTTATAATTTCGCCGTCAGGTATCTGATGCTTTTGAAACACTTTCTTTTCATATTAATTTCAATTTTTCCCATTAATATCCCTGTCGACTAAGAAAAAAAGAATGTTCTTTTTGGTCCAGTTTTTCAGTAATAAATAAATAAAAAAAAAAAAAAAATTATTTATAAATAACTCAAGGAGCAGTTTTTTTTTCAATAGAGAATAACTCACTATGGAAGGATAATTCAAATTTCAAAAGCGTCTTTTCAGTAAATCCAGATTATTGACTCTCCGGTTTAACTTTTCGCAATGAAAAAATGGGCCTTAAAGTAAAACTCCTTCCTTATTCTTTTACCTAACAATATAAGCCAATTTTTTAATCATCGTTCAGTTTGCTATGCCAGGAATAAATAGGAAAAAAAAAATTAACTTTATCTCAAAAATAATAATTACTGTCTGATGTTTAACTGAGTATTGAAAAATTGGCCCTTAAAGTTTAAACTAAAAAGTATTGTTTGCGATGAGTTGTTTTCGAAATATTTCTGTCAGAATTTTATACTTAAAAATGGACCCTCCTATCCATTCTTATCATAAAATTTTATCCGCACAATTTTTGAATAAAAAATCTGCGCAATTCTAAAGAAATGTTTCCCCGGGAATAATTTGATTTGGGTATATGTCTACTGCAAAAAAGCTGTTTCGACTATTCAGAACTCTCATTCCAGCTATCGAAAGAGAATTTGTAATGGGAGTATATTCTACTCCCAAAAGAACACTTCTCCCAGAGAACAATAAGAATTTGACTAAAAGTCTGCTAACAACTAACAACTGTGCTAATATTTTTCTTAATTTATCCCCAGTTTAGTACAAAATTTTCTAACTTTTAGTACCTTTAGTTGAAACCAAATACTTACATAAAATTGATTTTGATAAAAAATGTTCATGCATTATGATTATTTTTTTTTCTAATTTTAAAAGTCATGAGCACGCATCTTAATTCAAATTATTTTTAAACCAATATCCAAATCCAAGTAAATAATAGGCACATTATTATTTTTGTAATCCCACTGTGAGAACCATCATAATCGTTTTTTTTTTTTGTAATTTAAAATAAATATCTTCATAGGTATGACTTGCTTAATCTTTCTTTCAACTTGTTTTTTGTTTTTGTTTTCTGTAAACCATGAGAACCCCAGACAATACAAAAGGTTTATCTAAATATAATATAAATTCAGTTTGCCATTGAATATCTCTCACGCAGAGCTCCAGCTTATCTCTAAGCTGCACCAACATCATTCGTTTTAGTTAAGATACTTCATAATTCATATATGTACAGTACAATACATATGTATTCACATATATGTATGTGGTAGACGATAGATATAGATCTATGTTCAACTTATAGATTACACGAAGTCTGCTTTTGAATAATGAAGTTGGTACTTAACTCACGTTTCGAGCAATTATAGTTCGACATCTTTTTGAATGGTTTTAAATTTTTTGAATGAATATGAATAACACTATATACATAGCTTTTTTGTTGTTGGTTTGCAAGAAAACATTGTTTTGTGATGCATATAAAATATAGGTTAATAGGGTTCTACAAAAATTTACCATCAATCAATTGTGTTTAGTATATCCTATGACCTTTAAATAATTAATAATATTATTAAATCATTTTTTTTTAAATCAAATTTTCATTAATTGGTAAATTACGCTACATTGAAAATTGATTGACCTATAGATCTAAGTGTTTTTTTATGGTTGTTTGAGCGAAATCTTCTCTAAAAAATTATGTTCAATTATTCCTAGCATAATATTGAACTTTTTCAGTAAATTTAATCTTTCTTTTCCATTAAAATTTTTAAATAAAAAGCATGAAATTCATTCTTTAAATTGCTAAAACAACTATAAAGTGAAAAGTGAAAGCTCAAAATTCGAAATTAGAAGTTATTTCCTAAATCATTCCATTACACAAAAAACAACAATTTTTTCCAAAAAAAAAAAAAAAATTCAAAATGCATTAGGGAGGTATATTCAAACAGAAAGTAAAAATTATAATGATAAGTGTGATTTTGGGTAATTTATAACTAGAGCAGCAATACCAGTTTAAAGCTGGCCATACACGATAGAGCCAAATGGCTTGGCCTAGCCAAATTGCATCATGTGATGGGCTCCATTTGGACTTTCAGCAGGTTATAAATCCACCAGTCCAATTGGCACCGAGCCATTTGGCTCCTCGATCGTGAATGGCCGGCTTAATAAAACACTTTGTCCACCTTGTAAGTCTACTCTTTATTTCTGTGGCTGCGTTCCCACCCTTTTGTGCGTGAAAAAAAACCTACGTTACCGACTTTTAAGGTTCAAGTCCACACTCTGTCCACTTTTATATTCACTAAATTACTGGTCGAACACAATGGTGAAGCTGCAGCAGCAACACGTAGCACTGTCAAAGTTAAAAGATACAAAAATAGTATACAGCGGTACAAATGTGAAGCTCCAGCTGCAGCAAGAGAAGGCGCTGCACCAAAAGTTGACTCAACTTTAACTTTTTTACTCGCTTAAAGCTGCACTTGAGATGGCATAAACACATGGCATCGTTCAACTCTCTCACTTTCTTACTCAAGCTTGTCGTACTGAGTCGCGCTACACCATTGTAGACGTTTGCTACGAGCGATTTTAGTGACAGCGATTCGTTTTTACTGCAGCTATATCTCATTGTGTTCAATGGTACTCGCTTATTTATCAGAACTTTTGGGTTTTGTTTTTGTTCACCATGGGAAATTTTACTGCGCTAACTATAAAATTGCCAATAAAACACACCTGATAATATTAATGCATTAAATTATTATTTACCAAAAAATTAAGCATGTATTTGAAAACTATAACAGCAGAATAATATAGGCTGAGTTCCAAAAATTCATCAGATGCGCATTTACTGCGCATCTAAAAATTTCTTAGCTGCATCCATTTAATTTTTTTTTTTTGCATTCCGAAACTTCAGACTTATGCAATGTAATATTTCTACAAAGCATCAAGTTTGCGTTGCTGATGCGTATGAAAAATGTAGGTATTACTTCTGCATCATAACATTTTCTACATTTTGGAACTCAGCCATACACTTTAAACAGAAAGGTCTTCTAGACTGGACTGGAACATTGTATAAGTTGTTAATATGTATCTATGTATTAATTTATGGTGAAACCGTTGCATAAAATCAATCTTCTATAAATTCCCATCATAAATTATTTCATACACACTGTTCCTTATGTGAATACAAATATAAACACCTTAGGCTTTTATACAACCGATTTATTGACCAGTTGTATCCGTTATTGTGTTGTTATAAAAATAAAACTTTCGTTTTATTATTTAAACAAAAATTTTTTTTTTATTCAAAACAGATTTAAGGTCGAAAGGTTGTCTTCTTGTCTTGATTATTTGACTAATCCATAAAATCATTGTTTGTCCTCATAACAATGAGTCTTCTTCTTCTATGGAAAATCTTTGAAAAATCTCTAAAAACTTTGTTGTTTATTCACGTGACAAATAAAACTCGTAGTTATGACAAATCCCATAATATTTCTATCGAAAGTGATTTCCATGTTATTAAATTTTTTTTTTATTTTTGTTGAAGAAAAATTTCATATTATGACTGCATCAGTAAAAGAGTTTATCAACCGATTTCGACTTTGAAGTTTGACTCAACCCATTCTCCAAAATTGCATTCAAATTTTTATTGACTTCAATAATAAAATAATTAAGTCTCGTCTTCATCGGCAGTTATAGTGAAATCAATGAAATCAATAAAATCAACAAAATACAAAGTACGCTGGGTGTGAAATGAATATAAATTTCTGAATGCCCGGGTGATGGGTGTTGACGCGATGTAGAAATTCATCAAATTTTTGTGTAGCTTTAATTTTATGGCTTGTTAAGATGATGGTCAAAGAGGTCTATAGGAAGTGAACGAGGAGGAGAGTATAACACCGAAGAGCACGTTTATTTTTATCGATTGATTTGGTAACAATTATTTATAAATGACTTTGCCATTCCATTTATGGAGTTCGACTAATGGGTGGTTTTGAAAATTTGCACAGCAATATTTGGAAAGATATTTTTTAGACCTCGTGTGTGGAAGTTTTATTGGGAAATATAATTAACTGTGCTAAATTTTATTTTGAAGAAGGTATATATAATTAATTTGGTGTATCTGATACATATTAAGAATTAAATAGAAATCCAAATTATTTGAAAAACAAAGTTTTAAGAAAAACAAAATGGAAGAAGAACGTTTTTAAGGTTTTAAATATTTTCAGAAAACACTACCTTAAGTTTTAGAATAAGTTAAAAAGTGTTTTAATTTCGATACTTGTCAAATTGATGACTGATAAAATGTATCGCATACAAAAGTTAAGTCATTCCCATTAGAAGCTTGTTTGAGTGACAAAATGTCATAAATTCTGTCATTTTATACCAATTAATTGTCATAAAACCGAATTATAACAAACAATTGGTATATGAAACGCATAGTGATGGAGTTTTTTTTTTATTTGAAAAGTGAAAAGTGTCATGAAATAAAAGACAAGACAGACGGCAACGCCATTGGCCACTTATTTTATTTTATATTTTTTCTTGTAAATACTAACATTTACAAATTTGTTTAATGCTTAAAATAAAATAATATTTATCTATCTATCTCAAATACAAGTTGATCATAGTAAAATTGTCTCTTCTTATAAAACCGTAAAACATTGGATGGCTAAGGCCCATTTGCACAAACGTTGTCGAAATATTGATCAGAAATATACCTATTCAGTAAATCCGGAGTTAAATCACCAAGTTCGTTGAGTTATTTCGGGATCTAAATTTACTGAAGAATATGTTTGTAGCGTCAACTCAGGCTAAAACCGCGAAGCTAGGATAATTTCTCACTGAAAAACTGAGGCTAAGTGTAGATAGTGCACACAAATATGTAAAAAAGTACTTGTTCCACCATTATTTTAATGACTATAAAGCGTGGTATGTACATACATGCTCGGATTCGGCAATAAACTGTAGGTACCTCAATTCCTTTAGACACCCACACAGTTGAGAGTTGTAAGTCACTAGGCTCAGGTTCTTCATGATCTGTTGTGCCACCAAATTTATTAATTTTTTTTTTTTTTACTGCGCGTGTTAACTGATAGTTAACTAAGTTTAGGCCGAGTTGGAAATCTTTGCCATGGTTTTTATTTACAATTAAAGCTGCATCTATCGCTTTTTCCGTAGTTTAAAATTCGAAATATGTAATTACTTTTTTCATAAAAAAATTACTATAACTATTCAAAAAATAGCAAAACTAATTTTTTAAATAAGTTATTAAAAAAAATTTTGACACGTCATTTTTTGTCCAAAAATATTTTGTTAATAAGCAAAGTTTGTTAATAAAAAAAAACTAATACATACATACCATCAAACTACAAGTGTATTTTTGCAATAACGTGAACGTTTGAAAATTATTCGAAAAAGAAATTACTAGTCTCTAAGCAAGTGATACCGAGTGTTAAATGTGACAGATTTAGCTTAGAGACGACCATCACAGTTCTTTTTTTTTTTCCTCAAATTGTATATACACCCGAATCTAGGTGTTGTTCAAATTCCAACAGAATCCCTCTTACCCTTTTATGAAGCAAGTTCCGATATACAATCATGACTATCTTGAGTTCCAATCATTTTTGAGATACCTTACCCAAAATTAATTTATAAATACCATTATTAGATAGGTACCTAACCTTTGCCTTATCGAAAACCGTTAATATTAAATTAAAAAATATCAAATTTATCGATTCATCTTTCTTTTAATTCATTTTCAATATAATTCAAATCTTGACAAATCCCGTAATCTTAATTCCCCTAATTTTCAAATGGTTCATTAAACTATACTAATTCAGGGTCAAAAATATTCAAAGCCAAGCCTTATACCTGATTTCTTATATGGAGATTCTTAAACCCCTCTCTGTGCTATGTTATATTCTATAATCTCGATGTCGTTTCTCATTACACCATTTATGTCATTTTCAATAAAGTGTGACGTCTGTCAAATGATATTATCTTCAGTTCTTTGGCGCGCCTTTTTGTTTTTGTTCCATTTGTTTTTTTTTTTTTTCGATTTTCTTCGCTTTCTGTTAAAAGAAAAAAAAAAAAAAACGTTGATTTATTTATTTGTTTTGTGTTTAAGCCTTTTCTTTAATTAAATAGTCACCTACGCAATCAGCCATGCAATTATTTAGCTTGAGATGCCATAGAAATGCAGATATTGATTTTTTTGATCGATATCGAAAGTACTTGGTTGCTCTTAGAATTAATGTTGGTTTTGATTTATTTAAAAAAAAAATAGATAAACAAAACAAAAACAAAACAAAAATAATAATAAAGTTTATAGATTTTGTTGTAGATATTGAAAGAAACTGAGTAAAATAAAATGATTTATTATTGACAAAGAACAACTTGAGGAGGGGCATTATGATGCGCAAAGCTTTTAGTTCCGCTTTAGCAAAAAAAATTCAGAAAATAGGGTGAAATTATTTAATGAAATTTAATATTAAATCAGTAACGGTTTGATTTTATTGTGCGTACGAGTTAAATAGTTTTTATTTTCGTTTGTGTTCTTTCTTTTGACGACAAAGCAAAAAAAAAAAGTAGATAATTCCTGAGAGAATTTTCTTCTTTCCAGAGAAGGTGTGTTCATAAAAAAACTTTTCAACATATCCCTTTTGGAGGAGGTTTATTAAAAAAAAAATGTGTCTCTGATTGTTCCTAAATTTATTGAGGCAAAGAAAAACAACATTCCCTGTACATGTCTCTTGTGATGTTAGATTTTCTTCGGCCTCTGACCATACCAGACTCTGAAGCTTTAGAAAATTTTGAATAAAAATCTCAAGACTGCGAAAAAAAAATTCAAAACAAAATCGTTTTATTTTTTCCATTCAAGATGGGAGACTTAAATTGTTTCTCAAGTTTGATCAGCCAAAAGTGAGTTTTTTTTGTTGTGAATATACAAATTGTGGGTTATGTTATCGCTAACAAAAAAAATCTCCTGGAATGCTTCCCTCCTGGGGACATTAATGATGCCCTTTTTGAATGGAAGTGAAATACTGAATTTTATTTCAGTATTCAAAAGATATTGGCGCGTATTCCTAGTCGTTTTCTAAACTCATGTTTTACTAAACTGTAGTTTAAGACCTATTGCATCAGGGAATATGGGTCCTAACTCTATTCTATTTTGTAATTTTAAAAATAGAAGTTTATTAAATTATTTGACTTAAAATATTAGAATATTAAACCAGAAAAATTACAATAAATGTATTTTAGTATAACAGTTTAAAAATTACTATGAATTAATAAATTTTGATCTATTGGGTATATAAAAAAATGGAAAATTATTGAGTTTTTCGACTTCAAAGACTGGAATAACCAAACGCAACTTGCTACAATAATTTTATACTGAATTATGAACGTACAAAATTGAGTGGTGAAAACTTCTTAAATTTCTACAAATTTTTACATGAAGAATTTGTTTTAATTTAGCGGCTTAAAGTGAAAAACTTCCCCCTTTTTTACAAAAAAAGTCAATAGCAAAAGTGTTCGAAATATTTAAATGAATTCAGAAATATACAGAAAGAATATTTAGCCTTATATATAAATATTATAAAATTTAATAGAGAATAATACATACATTTGGGCTTAATGATTTTTGGTTTTATATGAATTTTTGAAATAACCTACATATATGAAGATGAAAATATACATGGACTCTAAGCCGACGATATGAGGTTCCAAAATTAGTTGTTTACAACTTTTTCTATAATTCTTTGTGCGCTTTGAAATATAATATTCAAACGTTTATGCTTTTAAAACGGAATATATTCATACCGTTATTTACTACCCTATTTTATGTTTCGCTGATGTACCTATACTGAAATCGAATCATACATTTTTTTTTTGAAAAAATACTTAAAAAAAAACCACATAATTGTGGTTTTCTTTCGACCTTCGGTATAGTGAAAAATTGTCAGTACGCCATGTATCATTGAAAAAATTGAAAAAAAGATTATTAGAAAAATACAAATTCTTTTATATATTGAAGCCTATAGAAATGTGAATACGTTCCACAATTCAGTCCTATGATGAAAAATTTTCAAGGAAGAGTCGGTTTGTCAGACCTTATGGTCATAGAAATATTACAAATTTAATCCCCGTGGACATGTTTTCAGTAGCTTTAGACTACTGCACTCCTACTCTGGACCTCAGTACGGATTTTAAAGTTATTTTTCCTACCAGGGAGTAATGGAAAGATGACCTCGTGACGAGAGACTTCGACACACCTATCTTCACTGATGGTTCAAAGATGGAGTGTGAAATTGGTGTCTTCTCCGAATCTCTGAATATTTCCAAATCTTATCGGCTTCCCAAATTGGCTAATGTTTTCCAGGCGGAATTGCTGGCAATTAGGGAAGCATGCAAGATACTTAAACAAGACCCTAACAAAAACCGTAATACTGCCATCCTGACAGATAGTCAGGCAGCCGTTAAAGCAATTGTTTCGCCACTATCGTCTTCCAAATAGGTTCGACAATGTCGTGATGAGCTCGCAAGCCTAGATGGGAACCTCAGGGTCTCTCTTATCTGGGTTCCAGGTCATCGTGGCATTGACAGAAACGAGCGAGCAGACGAACTGGCCAGGCAAGTATCAGCACTTCATGACTCTCTTGCGGGAAGAGTCAATATTCCTCTTGGCGTTATGAAGGGCAATAAATTCTCAATTTTTCTAAATAAATCCAACCGTAGGTGGCGCAGTTTAGCGCCAAGATTATGTCTTCAAACGTATGTATAGTTGCTCTTTAAAAAGTTAATAAAATATTTTTGTCTGGCACAACATTACCAACTACTTACATTTCTTGGATTTGAAAATCTTATCGAAAACTTTCAACACACACTGTGCAAGTGTGCACATCAAACTGCAACTAGAATTAATTTTTTTTGTCTTCAAAAGGTAATTGAATCTCTTCTTTCTATTTAGCATTCGTCTATACATTTGTATACCTATTTTTATCTTTTATTCTTAAAGAGACCAGACAATCTGGATGTATTTTTGTCTTTTTCAAGGACAAAAGGTAAATGCCATCTTAGAACATGCAATGCACCAATGCAATTCGCGCACCATGCAATGCACGCATAAAATGTATGAATCGTTCATTGAAATTGAATTCCCTATATGTCCCTATATCTGTCAAGTTGCAGTCGGCATGTATCTCGTCAAGACCTCACCCATAGATTACCTTATAATAGTGTTTCTATGCATCATGATGATGTGATGCATATATAATGCTTGTATGTGAAGTTTCTTTACGCATCACAATAAAATGCGAAAATATAATTGCGATTTTTTTTCTGTCTTTCTTTTGTGTAAGAGTATATAGGTATATATTTTTCTTGAATTATGATGAATCTGCGGCGGTGATGACTGTGTAGATATATTGAGAGCTTCGGTAGTCAGTCAGTTCCGATATTATGTCCTCGACTCATCATTTGAATAAAAATGCTTCTTTATATTTCTGCCCAGATAAGCGATCTCTTATTTTGCACAAAATAATTATGAAACAATACGCAGGACGTGATTTGAATTAAATTTTGTTTTCATATAGATGTGGAAGAAGAAATAGTTAGTTGTTTGTATCTTATGTATAGCGCCAGAAGGTACAGGGTCGGATTATGAACAAGGTCTAGCAGTGAAATACAAAAGGGCCCCCATGTAACTGATAAGAGGGCCCAGATAAGAGAAATAGTTAAACATTTGAAATAAAGGTATTTAAAATTGTAAAGTATTTAGAAAGTACATATAGCGTAGCTGAGAAAAAAAAATGTTACATTTTTGTCCTTAAAATAAGTGACTGAAGGGACATTAAAATTATTTCGTTCGTATAGGATGTTGTCCCACTGATTTCCACAAAAATTCAGGTGCATTGCATATGTATACTGCCGTTAGGAGATTGTCTTATTTCGACCACTAGGCGATATTTGTTAATTTTTGTGACATATGTACAAGTACATACATCGACTTGCAACGCAGCTTTGTTTTTATATATCATGAAGTATTGAGACACCCTCAACTCGAAACTTCCTTCCAACTTTCATCTCCTTTTAGTATTAAATTTTAGAATTCATTTGATAGTGTTTATAATTTTTATATAGCTAACGAAATTTAAAAATATTAAGGCAAGCATTTAAAAATAAAAGATAAGCTTATTTAAAAATAAAATAAATGACCCTTATTCGGCACTATCGAGGTAACCGTCGGAGCGGAACTCTCTCCGATTTCCTCCGAATCGGAGACATTTTGCTGGTCGGAGAACTACCTCGAAGCAAAATGTCTCCGATTCGTAGGAAATCGGAGAGAATTCCGCTCCGACGGTTACCTCGATAGGGCCGATTATATTGTTAAATCCGGCTCTGAGAATATTGCGTGTATAATAATAAAAATCTTTGCTTTGATCTTTTAGCGGTGGCATCGTTTTTTCTCTTTCTACACCTGTGAGTTGTTGTTAACGTGCATGCCACTGAAGGGGTTATTTATTCTGATATATGTATGTATGTGATTATGGTTTCAGTTGCAATAATGCAAGAAATCGGCAACATTGTAAAATAAAAAAAAAAAAAAAACAGGCATCATGTCGAGAGGTCTTTGCTGCACGTGTTCATTATTTTTGATATTTCTTTTTAACCATTAGTTTATTTTACTTCTTATTTTGAAAACTTCCAGAATCCAGGAAGATTTGTATGCAAATAAATGTTGCAATATGTAGGTAGATATACAGTTATTGCCTTCTCATAAATGTTTGAACTTATTTATTTGTAAAAAAATATTAAGTCATACGTATGCATTTTTAGATTAATTATAAATATATGTACATATATTTTTTTTTTTTTAATTTTCAGAATAATATCTTTTTTTTTTGTTTTTCTTTTCATTTCAGGTGAGTTTTTGTCTTGGTTATCATGTGAGTTATTTAAAATTTGAATCTCAATTTAAGATTTAAACATTAGAAAAACGTGAACACAATTTGGCATTTATCCATTATTTCTATTGGATGTATATAAAACCAGTAAAACTAGCTTTAAAAAATATTATTTGAGTTAAAAAATTTAGAATTTATACTAACTTAATCCAAAGAAAGAAAAATATGAAATACGTTTATATTTAATTCGTTATTTGGAGAAACGATTCGGTAGAGGTAAACGCTTCTGATATTTAACCTCAAAAACAAAATCCAGTAGAATTGTTTCCCCTAAGGGTTACAAATATTCCGTTTCCGTCCCTGATCCTACTCTCCCTCTTCTCTTCCTTTCTATATCCCTTCTGACCTCCTCCAGTTCCTTTATCCACTCTTCTTCTCTCCCCTACTCGTTCATTATTTCCCTCATTTTTTCCCCTATTGATTTCCCTTCATTGATTTTACTTCAATTTTCTTTTCTTTTCAAATCAACGACCTGCACTTTGTAGAATGCCAATACTCGCATTGTGCTTATAATGTATCTACATTATAGTGTCAGATTTCTAACGATATTAATTTCGGATTGAATACCTTTTCATCTCAGGTCACGGAATCAAAAGTTATCTCAATAACAGCAAATTTTGGTGGCGGAAGTTTAACCAAAATATGGATAAGGTTTAGAAAACCAAAATCCCAAAACCCAGAATCAAGGAAATTCAAAATCTCGAAAACCCTAAATGCAGAAAACCCAAAATAAGAAAAAAAAAACAAAATCCAGCAAACACAGAGTCCTTTAAAACTAAAATCCAAAAAAACCCGAAATCCCAAGAACCCTAAACACAGAAAACCCAAAATCAGAAAACCCAAAGTAATGAAAGTCCTAAATCTAAAAAACCCACAATTTGGGAAACAAAAAATTCAAAAAACTGAAAATCCAGAAGCCTTAATAATAAAATCCCAAAAACAGCATATCTAGAAAAGCTAAAGTACAAAAAACTCAATCCAGAAAACCCGCAATTCCGAAAACCCAAAATCATAAAAACCCAAAATCATAAAAACCTATAATCCAGAAAACTCAAAGTACAGAAAAACCCAAAACTTAAAATCCAGGTATTTTCAAGATTTTAGGATTTTTGTCTTTTCAGGGTTTTCTGGATTTGAAGTTTTCTGAATTTTGTATATATCAAAATTGATAAGCCTACACATAAAAAATCTTATAGGTACGCATTTTATTATTGTCATCTTAAAAAATAAAAAAACTTGTACCTGGCTCTGGGTGAAAATTTCACTAATGACTAGGAAATTTGGTATTATTGGATACATTAGATTTTTTCAAAAATTAAAAAAAAAAATGGCGTACTGAAAAGGTCCTATTTATAGGCAACATTCAGAGTGCAATCGTCAGGACGAAACAACAATTTGTGTGGATGAGAGGCTGTTAAAAGCTATTTCATTCAATTTTTCTCCTCTATGAACCTTTCTAAGGCCCCGTTTTTCAGTGTGAGATTAAATTTAAACCCGAGTTAACTCACCAAATATGTTAGGTTAACCTTGGATTAACTGAAAAAATCGGTGTTTTTTTTATCATGTAAGTTTTTTCGGCCTTTCTATGCATTCATATCCCTCTAAAAATATTGCTTGGTAAATAAGCTATGGACCATTTAATTTGTAGCATATAAGCTAACTCTGGCTTAACTCACCACTGAAAAACTGGGCCTAACTAAATAACATGATTTGCCTTTAATTTTTCATTCACCTTGTTGCTCCAGGTTTCGTTTAGTTTCCTTATGTCCTCATAATGTTATGCCAGTTTTTAATGTAGCAAATAATTGTTCTGATAACTGCTTTGAAATAGAACGGGTCGTCTGTTTTAAATACTTGGGCATAACACTTGACTGCAAACTTAGTTGGAAAGAGCATACTTCATCTCTGAAGCACTACATGAACAATGTTATAAGACAATTTTATCACCTTAGCCTATACTGCCAGTTACCTATTCTTAGGTCAGTTTACTATGGTTTAATTAATTCAAAACTTCAGTACTGCATTTCTTGCTGGGGTGGAACTCATTCTATAAAATTAGAACCGCTTTTTCTAAAGCAGAAACATGCCATTAGAATAATGTTGAAAGTGCACCGTCGAACTCCTAGCCTTGATCTTTTCAGGAAGCTTAATATTCTCCCATTGAGGCATTTATATGTTTACAAAGTACTAAAAATCTTTTTTGTAAATTCGGGTTACGATATCTCTAGATTATATAGTATACTTTATAACTAAAAACACCCTTTAAAGCCATCTCCATCTCTTAGGCACACTTAATTCCAAATAACCAATTTCCACAGCTCAATCCATGATTGCATAAATCTATCTAATCTGCTAGTAAAAATGAAATTAACTATTAGATACGTACAAAATTATTATTTCTCATTCACATGATACTATATACCTTCAGTTTGTAAAGTTATGATTAACTGAAATTTCAATAAAAGTTATAAAACATATTCATATGATAGTCCATCAAAAAACAAATAAACTAAAAAAAAAAATATCTACCAATCTCAATCCATTCAAAACTCTCAAGCATTATTTTTTCGTAAGCATTCGCGATCAGGAAACAATTATTACTCTCAGACGGCGTCGTCTTTTATGTGAAAAAATCATAAATATTGATGCAAATAATCACAAATCAAAATTAAAATTAAATATGTGATATAACAACAACAACAACAACTATATTTCGTGTAGCTGGCAAATATTTCTAATTTTTATATAAATATAAGACCAAGAGTTTAAAATAAATTCATTTTACACACGTTTTTATGGTGTTTGGGTTTGTTGTTCGATTTAGTTTCACAATTGGTGCAAAGTTTTTATTGCCTCCTAAGTATCTACCACAAATTTGAATGGAAATGTTATTTTTTTTTGTTTTTTTTTTTTTTTGTAATTAGTGAGAATAAATAAGATTTTTAAGCCGGTTTGCCGGTTGACCATGTACAATTCGATTTGCAATTTTGCAATAAAATTAAATAAAAGTTTAAAATCATTTAAACCAACCATGAAAATTCAATAAACTACATTTTTATTATTTTATTTATACACAGTTGGTTATACATTAAATAGATGGTTAGATATAATAAATTCGTAAAACATTATAGCTTTTAATTTAATTTGTGTAATTTAAGAGAAATGTGTGTTGCGATTAAATTAGATATAAATTGATTGATAAATGTTGTAGTTTATAAACCAAATACGTAGAAATAAAAATAAAATAAATTCAAATTATAAAAATAAACGATTGGCTGATGCTAAAGTAACATTTCATGCTTGAAACATCGACAATTCCCAAACATAACTTTATTTCTTGTTGATTCTCATTTATTTGGAAGACTAGATTATGCTATCTTCTTGATATTTTTAGTATCACTGATTCCTAATTATTTTCATTGATAACCGTATAAATCAACGGATTTTTGAAATTTGTTAAAATATTCGAGTAAAACCTAAAAATTAGACTCCAAATAATATAACAACTAATTTATTTAAAATTCTAACTTATCACAATTTTGTTTACTTTTTCTGAGCACCCACTCCATGTAAGTTGGTTGAATTTAATTAGCCTCCTTTTAATGTAACTATATTATTTTATTAATTTTTCTGTTTTTACGCAAAGCAGCACCTATACATTTGATAACGTCATCACTAACATGTTTTTTATTGCATAATATCATTTTTATGAATAAATTTAACCAACAAATAATGTCAAATTCTAATTCACGCACCTCCATAACGCAAGTGTGCATATGGACACACAGTTATAGAAGAAATAATACAAACGGTTTTGGTTTAAATTTCAATTGCGTTACAATATGGAGAACTATGGTGGGTAAAGGAACCTGCATAATATAATACTGTTGGCTGGTTTAAATTCCATGGCATAGTTTTATTTCTTTTTTTTTATTTAATGTTTACTTCTTTTCACATCAAAAACAAAACAACTAGCTATGTATGTCCAATTTGAACGCAGGCACAATTATTACGAAATTGAAATACGTACCAAGTATCACATTCACCCTAGGTGACTGAAAAAAAAATAAAAAAAAATGAGTCAAACATGTAGAAATTGTAAAACGGATTGTGGTATACCCTATTTCCTTTGAAAAATGTTAAGTAGGAAACCAGAATCAGAATAAAAAAATATTGCAATTAAAATGGGTAATTCCATGGTAATTCAGGTTGCATTTCGGAGAGTCTTAAAAGGTATTTTATTAAAATTTTAAAACTTACATGAAAATAATACAAAACAAATTGTAGGTACCCATTTGTGAAAAATAGTTTTTTACTCAAAAAAAAAAAATTAAAATTTAGGTAACCCTTCTCTGACACTTGTTTTGTGGCTCTTGTTTTCAAAAGTTTAAAACTATATCGTTTTTTTACATTGCCAAAATGTTAATGTTACTGTAAAAAGCCGAAATAATGAAATTCTAGAATCTGCGTTTTGTTATTTGGCATTTTACGTTTTGCAAATTACATTATATTTTTTTAAGGATGTGATAACCATTTCGCATTTTTCATTTCGCAATTTTCATTTATTTTTTTTGTTTGATTGGCTTTTTAAAGTTAGGCAATTTTTTATTTGGCATTTTGTTATTTTGCTTTTTTTTATTCGGAATTTTGTTGTTCAGCCAACAAAGTTAAATATTTTTATTTCGAAGGAAGAAATACCCTAAAAAATACTCGCATTGATGTACATATTTTAAGAAGATAACTTATCAAAAACACTATAAATTAAATTAAATAAAAATCAAATGATCAAAACAACTTAACGGCGAAATGATCTATCTGCGAAATAATAAAACGGCTTAGCGATATTTTGCGAAATAATAAAACCGCGAAACGTTATTTTGCAAAGCAAACAATAGGCCAAATAACAAACAGTGTAACAAAAAAGCCAAACATATCAAATTGCAAAATGAATTTTGCGAAATGATTGAAAATATTTTTAACAAAAAGCGAAATATAAAAACGCTCAATTGCGATAGCAAAATGATTGAAAAACATAATGAATAAAAAAAAAAACGTAAATTGCCAATTAAGAGTTGCGAATTAAAACGAAATATTTAACGACTAAGGCGAAACAAAGAAATGCCAAATAAAATTTGCGAAGAAATGGTGAACTGGATTTCTGGCTTTAAAAAAGTGTATAACATGACATTCTAAGTGTTACCGTTGTTTTTTAATGATTTTTTTCTATTTCAAGTCGATTTTTTAGAAAATTGCCCCTCCCGCGTAAAAGGGGGGGAATACACCCCCCTCCAATACGACTTTTTTCTTATCTTAACCCAACCTATCTCGCTCTAGCTTTTTTGTGCACCTTATACCGAACATCCTGCATATACTATAAACAGTGAGAAGGGATTTACCGATAAATTCTAGAAGTTCGCATACGGAAACATATATACAAATATCAAAAAATACACCTACTTTCAAGACTTTTTGTAAAAAGTATGACAAAAAGTGAAAAAGCGATAAAAAAAAATATGTTTAGAGATGCCTGTGGGCAAAAAAATTGTGTTTGGTCTTTTTCACACAGGTATTTCTACTGAATATTTTAGTTTTTCAATTTTGCACTTTTTACAAAAAGTTTTGAATCCATTCAAGCCTTAACTCACGTTATTCATGGTTTTTTTATGTTTTCAAATTAAAAATTAAGGACTTTAGCCTCTTTATTTAACCATACTTCTAGAATATTAAGCATTTCTAATTGGAAAACTAAGGAAAAGTACACAGGGGGTTAGATAAAATAGAATTACCCAAATGTGAAGGCCTCACGAGGCTAGATTTTTAAGTCATATCACATTTTCAACGAAAGGAACGAGATTTTCTTATTTTATTTCATCGACAACATTTACAATATTTAAATATAAATATATTGGTTTCATTTAAAAATTCTGACCAATCTGAATTTCACTTTATTTTTATGTGTTTAGCATTTCCAAAAAAGTAAATTTAATTTGGTTTGTAGCAGTTTTTTCTTTATCTGGACAAAATTTAGTACTTTTTTTTTGTAAATTGCTAGAAAACTATTAGTTTCTCAGAAGAAATTTTAGGGCAAAGCTTGTAGGTTATAAAAATTTTGACTCGAGTAAAAATTGACAGATCTAACTTACCAAATTTTGTAAGTTAGCTCGAAGTTACCTTAAATTTCGTATTAAAAAACTGGGCTTTAGATATAATCACACAAATAAAGCTCTTAACCTAAATTTAACTTTGTCAGATTGTTTTTTTTAAGTGTGGCATTTTTTGTCTAATTTTCCGGGCTATTTGAAAAATTAAGAGCATTACATAACCATATTTTCTTCAGAAAAATTAACACTTTTGTAATTTTGTTTAAAAAATTGTAAGTTGCCCTCAAGTAGGTAAGGTAAAAGACAGAAAACAGAATTTTGAAATTAAATTTTTTTTTTCGTTAATATTTTTGGTTAGTGTATTTAATGTACCCTAAACACTATAAATAGATATAAATTACTTCATATAGTGAAAAGCGACAATATTGTTCCGTTCCGTTGTTCACCTTAAATATAATATTTTCACACGGTTTTTTGTTGTTTTCAAGTCGCCCCAGGATGGTAAATTCATGAAGTGACTTGAAGTGGCTGCCATTCATGTTGTAGAGCTTGAACTCAGACTTATTTCTTTGAAGTGTCTTTCTGGAAATATGAACATACATAATGTATGTATGATAATGATACTTGAAATCTATCCAACACCCGCCTTAGCACCAGGCTAGCCGGCCAAATGTTATTATTTTTTTTTTTTTCATAAATTTTTTTTTGTTATGATTTTTAAGTACTTTTTTCTCAGACTAGTTTTAAACTTGGTCAAAACACTTTAACAGATTTAGGTTATTATTTTCTTAGGCCTTCCGCTGTCAAATTGATTGTGTTGATTTGTTTGTTTATTTAATTTGGGAATTTTGCTGAATGAGTGTTTATAGTTGGAACCATGTAAATATGTGATTTATTGTCATATTTTCTTAAGAAAATTAAAGGTTTTTAGGCTATCTATCAGATTAATCCGTCGGACGCTCCGTTAAACACTTTAAATATCAATACAAAATCGTTACATATTTAGAATAAAATCGTGTTAAATTAGAAAAAGGAGATTTTATAAAATTTTTTCGTCGATTAATTGTTTTTTTTTTCTTTCTTGAAAAATGTATGCATCTGAATTTTTTTTTTAATTACAAATTCGACTTTCTACCGATTATTATCGTCCTGCAATGCAATTTGATTGTCTGGTGGCTAAGGTAAGACTGTTTTGGGTTTGGCTAATGTATGGCAATAAAATGACACTAATTGAGGCTAAATCGTAACAAAAGTTGGGTAACACAACCTCAAATTTTGTATCTTTAGTTAAAATGCATCTTTCAACTAACTTTAAATACATTCAAAAAGGAACAAGACGGATTTATTATTGGCTTGACGATTTTATGTAACAACCAAAATGTGGGAAGTTATTTTGATTAATTAAATTTGGACACACGATGTAACCACCACACGATACCTACATAGGTGGGCTTGTTCGTTGTCGCGTCGTGCGTCGTCGTCATCGTGTCGTCAGCGCCGCCGCCTTTTCCATCGGCATCGTCATTTTGTCTGGTCTTATGAGACTGAGGCAAATCATTGAAGTTTGATCAGATCATGCGGATTGAATATCGATGCGGATGTGGTTTGTCGTCGTCGTCGTGTCGGTCAGTCTCTCCGTCTCTCTATTATGTTATAGTTGGGTTTGGGTTGTTAATTTTAAGAAATTCATTAACATTTCTGTCAAAAGGGTCTTGAAAGAGATTATTATGATGGGAAAATTGTTGCATAATTTTGCAGTGGATTTGATTTTCGATTTGATTTTTTTTTTCGTTCTTATAATTAGATTACGTTGATCCAATTGATTAGATTTTGATTGATGTTGTGCTAAATTGTATTTTATGTTTGTGTTTTATTTTTTGATCCGATGATGAAAATTATTTTTCAAAAATTCGTAGGTAGCGACAATAAGGTTGTTTGTTAGGTAAGATGTATATGAGTTTGAAGTTCCTCTGCCACATTACTTGAGGCAGACAAAAACTGCAACCACGTCCATAAACGAAAGTTCAGCGTTTGTTCAGAGCAGAGCACTGAGTAGACTATGAGCGAACGGAGTAAACTCTGAGCAGAGCATGTTCAGAGCACTCCGATTTAATTATGAAACACACCTGAGCACTTAATTGTCATATCTGTCAAATTACATGGAAATTGTATGAAGTTGGCCGCGCTCTCAGTTTTTTACTCCGTCTGCTCGGTTATTTTATTCTGATCTCATGAAGCACGCTCTGAACGCACTCTGAACCAAAAAAAGAAACCCAAATTCCAAGCTCTGAGTGCTCTGAACTCAAAAAGAAACACAACATTTTTGTTTGACAGTTCGGGCTCAGCTCTGAACTGCTCTGAACTAAAAAAGAAAACGCCTAAAATCTTCACCACAGATGTAAGCCCCAGCGACTTTTTGTTATATTTCTTCTTTGCTTAAAGTTTTGGTAATTTTTGTGTAAATGCCTGTTTTGTAAAATTAAATGTAAACAGCAAAGCTAATGATTGCTCCCATTGATTTGGAAAGCTGAAATGGATTTGAACCAATTTAATTTTCAGAAATAGAGGGGACCTGCAATTGACATACTCTATACTCCAAATCCACCCATTTTTTTTAATTCACAAATTTATATGAATTGTTGATTCATAAAAAAATGAATTGGTTACTATTTTCAAAGACACGTGTGGCAGTAAAAATAATTTAGCTTGATGCTAAATTATTTTTTATGCGAATTTTGAATTATTTAAATTTTACTTAAATTTAAACACTTAAAAAAAAGATGAAGCCCTTGAGCTGCTTCCGAAAAATACCAACTTTAATCCATAAAAATTGCATTCAACTATGCAAAAAACCAGATTTGCGAATATAAAATATCACCTTAACATTCAATTTTTCGAACTTAGAAGCCTTGATTTAAAACGTTCACTTTTTGATTTATATGTTTTAGCCGAAAGTTTATGTCTCTGTCGATGTTTTATGTCTCCGATGTTGTTAATGACGACGATAGACGATGATAATCATGATGATAATGATCAAACCTCAAGACCTATAGCCAAATCAAATCTCTCCATCATCGGCATAGACACAATTCCTGCATTCAGATATGCATTTATCGTCATTTTATATTGTCTTTCAGTTTTACTCGTGGTACATAATTGAACAGTTGGACTTCGGTAGAGATAGACAGAAAAAGACTCAAACATGACAATGTCGATTTTTAACATCATTCACAATAATTCGCGATAGCAAGTGAAATTTATCGAAAGGTTGAATGCTTTAACAAAGAATTAAGATACCTACAAAAGATACATAGATGATGCATATGCACAGCTTTGCTTAGGTATACTATTAGCTACTATGCGAGCTCTCACTTAAAAGTTTCTTGAATGTGGAAAAGCCCGTGACGAATTCTAACGTATTGTAAAATTAAAATACAAAAAAAAAAAAAAATACTAAGAAACAATACAAAAAAAGAAAATTCCAATAATTTCAATGTTCAATGAAGAAAGTGATTTCTATCTTTTTTTTCTTCTTGTTGTTGTTAAAGATACAAAAGAAGAAGAAACCGCCATACACCTTTCACATGTGTGGCTAGGCGACTTAGTGCGTCGAGTAGGTAAATGAAAAAAAAAAAAAAACACTAACACTTTCTGATAACACATTTGAATGCAAGGAAAAGGGAAAATTAACCAGGGTTACCAGTTTAGGATTTCTACGAATATGATTTTTATTTTTTGAAGAAAAGTATTTTAAAATGGGAACGACGGGAGTAAACTATATTCTAAAGAACATGCTCTTGACCTTCGATTCTAAAAAATTGTCTAAAAATGTCTTTCCCAATGATTTTTGTCCTCATTTTGGCCAAAGTAAGAAATCAGGTAACTAACGAAGGCTATAGTAGCATCAGGAAAGAGTTGATCACATATGGTTTGAGTTGGTTGATTGGTTGGTTGGTTGGCTTCTTAAGCGGTTGGATCTAAGTTCGATGTATGATGTGATGGTATGATGTTAGAAAATTTGTTTTCAGTAAATGAGAGGAGAGTTTACTGACGTTAAGATATTTAAAGAATTTGATAGACAGCCCTATTCGGCTATTCGATTCGAATTGATCAAAAAGTTTGATTCACGTGAATGTTTAATTCAATTTTGGTTTAAATTACTTTTCAAAATCTTTTACTTTTTCAGTCCAATGGGTTATCGCTATTTATTTTAAAATGTTACACTTATATTTAATCGCAATTTAGACGCATCTTATTAAATAAATGAATAAATTCACGTGAAAAAAATAGCATAATAAGG
Source organism: Epistrophella euchroma (assembly GCA_947049315.1). NCBI lineage: Eukaryota > Metazoa > Arthropoda > Insecta > Diptera > Syrphidae > Epistrophella > Epistrophella euchroma. The sequence goes on from OX346248.1 coordinate 61,808,737, forward strand.
TCGAGAATTTTATATCAGTTTCTCTTATCTAAAATTAGTGTCTGATAAAATATTTCTTTGTTGGATCATGTAATAACCTTTATGACCTTTAAATCCAAGTTGTTTTGGATGATTTAAAATCTGAAGTTGGTGTGCCCTAAGGCTTCGTTTTATCTCCGACTCTGTTTTTCATCTTCAGAATTGATATTTTGTCTGAAACTTTAAATTTACACAACAGTTTTACTGAGGACAGTGTTACCCTATGCTTTTTATATTCGTTTCCAGATTCACAACTTTGATCGGGTTTTCATGATTTTCAAAATTTTTCCGTCAAAAAATCCGTAGTGTGTTTACCTTGGATCAATACACATCCAAAAAAAAAAAAACTATGTAAATCAGATTACCTTCCAGCGAGTTATGCCCGTACGAACAAAGACCGATATGCAATTTCACGGGTTTTCACGATTTTCCGACGTTTACGGTCGCTTTTTTCCAACTTAAGGCTCTGTGTTTTGTTTACCTGCCTCAATACGAATCCAGAAAAAAAATATCCATGCAAATCATATGATGTTCAGCCGGCGTGTGCGAACAAAAAACGGATTCAGTTTTACTTATATGTATCTATATTCCATAGAACAAATCAACTTTATCACAATGATTTTCTGTTTAAACATTTTAATTGCTATTTTAAAGTCACATCAGACAAAGAATGTTGGCTTAAATAATCCGGCTATAAAAATAAACCTTAAAATTTGTATATAGATTGATACGAGTACAACAAACTTGAGCGGGTCTTTCCGGTTCGATTTATTTGTTTATTTATTTTTATTCTCATTTAAATTGTATATCCCCGAAATTGTGTGTTGTGTTAATATCTATCTAAGCTCTCTTCAAAAAATTCTTAAGAGTTTTATAATTTTTTAAATATTCATCCTCTTTAATCGATTTTTAATTTATAGTAGACTTTCTATTTACATTTTTGAAATCATATAAAATAATAAATAAATGAATTTAGTGCTTAAGTGGCGGTCGGTGGTGCACACAACATGATGATGCGAACCAAATATTCATAGATACTGTGAAATCATAAAACTGTTTATTTAATTGTATCTTTTATAGTGCAACGAGTATCTTCCACCAAGCACACCGGCATGGCACTTAGAGTCTGTAATAAAAAAAACTCACTTCTTAATCACCACACGTATCTGGGGAGGCATTAATACGAATGTTATGCCACTTTAAACTACTTTAACCGGATTTTTTTTTTCTTTAATTTTTCTTTTTTTCGTTGAGGTTTTTGAGTTTAAATGTCTCTACTCCGACGATAAATCGGTTTCAGACTTTAGAGCGAGAGGAGGATTTTTTTTATGACAAATGCAATGCACATGCGTGTGGTGCCATAATCCAAGAAAATGCAATAAAAATAAATACATTTACACTTATGGGCTTATAGGAAACAAAAAAGTTCAAAAAGGCTAAAAGTATAAATCTTCCGTCTTTATGATCACCAAAGATCAAAGGTTGAGTTTTCTATGTGGAATTACAAATTACCCAGCTTTGTAATGCAGGTTTTTTTTTTTTTTTTTTTTTTTGTCACCATTTTGTGCGTCTGGTTAAAGCTATTTCACTAATTTGAAATAGCTGCCGAACCTTCCTTCAGCCGGTGCACAGTGGAACAGTTCTTTTTCAAACTTGGAAATCACTGTATATTACTAAATATAAAGAAAAATGAAATTAAAGTAGAATTTCAAATTTCGTTGATATAATTTAAGGCATTTTTTAGTTAGAAAGTATAGATATCTTAGTAAATATGTATTTAGTTTATCAAATCGTTTAAAAAAAAGTAAAAAATATATGGATAAACACCTCGATTACCCAATCCCTCGATGGGAGTTAAATTTACCCCCGTCTTATTTATGTGTGAATTTGCAATTTATCTGCACTGCATACAACTGCTGTCCTTTATGTCAAATGTCAAAAGCTGTCGACTATCACCGGTAGTTGTGGATTCCATTATGTGTTGTGTTGTGAATTTCTTAATTGGCATGAATAAAATAAATTAAAAAGTTATCTCAAGCGCTTTCCGTATTTGTTTAACCTGCGGAAATATTGGTTTGTTGAATTGTGGTTACGATTTACTTGTATCCCTTTTTAATACCCAATTTTATGTTTTTCTACCCTACTGTGAGTCAGTCAAAAAGGTCATTCACATTATTTTGAAGAAAAAAAGTAACTTTTATTTGCATAATATGCCCCAAAACGATGTCACCAAAAGAAATGCATACAAACACAAAAATCCACTTGACATATTTTTCACCTTTTATGTCTCATTGCGTAATTTCATCTTTATTATGTTTTCAACCGAATTTGTTTATGAGTTTATTGAATTCAGGTTTGAGTATTTAAAATTTTTATTAAGATTTTCCAATCGATTAACGATGGTTCAGGCATGTATAATTGGCTATTATCGCAATCATAATTGAATCCTGAAGCATAGTTGAAGCTTAGTTAATTCCCCAAACTTCGGTAAGTTAAAATTGCTAAGCCACGGGTTAAATATTGAATGCGATATATGTATGTAGTAGGTAGTATAGGGCAAGTTTTGGATTCGTAAAAAAAAATCCTTCTCGAGATAACAATCAAACTTGACATTACGATGATGGAGTACATGAAAAAATTGGGTCCCGCACTTCCGTCTGTCTGTCTGTATGTCTGTCTGAGCATAAGATTTTTCGGTGATTCCCTAGAGCCGAAATCGAGATTTTTTAGCTCAAAAAATTACGGTACTTGCCATACAACCGTTTTTAAAAAAAAGTTATTTATCTCAAAAATGGTTCTAACGTTTTTTTTTTAAAATATTTTGTGTGTTCTGGTAGTGGCATGGCCTATATTTTGGTGAACAAAAATTACCAAAAACCGTTATTAACGGTACCTGCCATAGAGCTGTTACAAAAAAAAACAAAACAACACAAACATATATTTGCCAGTAAGACCTAGAGTCTTATAAATTAGGCAATGTTAGAAGGAATAGAAGGATAGGATAGATTTTTGTTGGCACAGTGGACTGAGAAATAAGGTTTTAATTATCTCATTAAATCCCAGGGGTGGCGGTTAGTTGAGGGAATATAGAAAAGAATGCTGCCTAGACTGGGGCTCGAACGCACACATCCAGGTTAGCAGTCAAGCACTACTTCCACTGCGCCGGGGCCACCCTCGTTAACCGCTTAACCGATTTTGATAAAAATTTTTATCAACTACAAATATTTTTGCATACATACATTTTCAAAAAAATATTTTTTGGATTTAAAAAAAAAAATTTTTTTTTTGAAAAATCTTTTTTTTTAAAACGGGTTTATGGTATTTTTGAAATTTTGGTTTAAGTTGTGTATTATCATATTCTTAAAAATGGCGTACCAATTTTTTTTTCTAAAAAATTTCAAAAAACTTTATAAATAAAAAATTATTTTTTCAAGAAAACCGCTCCAACGATTTTCAAAATTTTTTCTGTATAAATTCACATTTTTTCAAGAATTGAGATAGCGTTCTTTTTTTTCGAGATTAAAACATTTGAAGTATTTGGTTTATCAATTTAAAGAACGTGTTTCAAGCTTTTCTTTCGTATTAAAATTACCATTTTTCAATTTATTAAATGGATAAATACATATATAAATATTAATTATACGTTTTATATTACACTCAACGTTTAAAATTTGAAAAAAAAACTTTTACTTCCCATTCGTGCATTTTATTTTTTTAAACTTAATCAAAATTTTCTAATTTTCTAATTTTATATATTTTTTTTTTTTTCAGGTAAGAAAAAATTACTCATTTGATTGAATATTTCTAACAACAATGTATATACAAAAGAATGTAAGTAAATAAACTTCTAAATTGTAAACTATAGTAAAATGGCTAATGTTGAACGTCTCATTTCCCTTACCGGTAATACAAAATCGGAATCAGCAATAATCGCGTTCGTCTGTAAATATACACTTGAATAACTTTTTTTTTGTTAAATTGAACATACTACCAATTACTGTAATTTTAACATAAACAAAATTTGAAAAAAAAAAAAATAGAAATAAGTGAAACCAAACCAACCAAATCACATTCATAGTTTTGTACATTTCCGAGATGCATTGTATTTCTACTTATGTACCTGTACTCTTCGATGTTTGTCTGTTTCTTCGAAATAGTTAAATTTGCTTTTCAATTACCTTTAGTTTACCACATCAAGCATTCGATAAATAAATTTCCCTGCCACGCCCCCAATCCAAATGGCAAACATTGTTATTATTTCTCTGATTCTGTATAGGAAACATACCTACATACCCTACCTACCTTTAAAAAAATGTTGACTTTGGGGAAAAATTGTCTGCAAATATATATAAAAAAAATATTAAGTTTTCTCCGCAGAGAGTTTGACCGGAATTGTGGACGTACCTTAAAGTGCAAACTCAGTCATTATTATTATATTACAGTTGGCCGCCATCACCAGACGAGCCATGCCCTGCCCTTGAAGTCAATTTCGTGTGCCACCTCTTCTGCTTGTCCCTCTCTCACATTTCCATCATTATTTTTCTTGGTCAATTTAATTTGGCTCGTGGCCAGGGCGCAGCCTGGTTTCTCTTTCAAACTGCAGTACTTTATCTTTTTTTTTTTGTTTTGATTTTTTAAATTGATCCCTTTCGGGTTTTGACAGTCAAGTTGTTATAAATGTCCACTTGTCTTGAAGTGAAAGTTTGCGCAATTTAACACCAAAACTTTGGTCAAAGTAGCAATCATCATAAAAATTGATAGAAAATTTGATGTAAGTTTACACGATTTTTTTTTTTGACAGGTGACAGGTCATTATTTTTGACAATCATTATAATTTATAGGTATGAATGGAAAATGTTCTGAAATATAAAACACTTTATGGCCAACAAATTGGTTTAAGTATTTTTTTTTGTTTATTGGAATGGAAACAATTTGCGCATCGCATTTCACTTACTATACAGAATGATTGCCGTTACGAGAAAATATTATATATGCTTGCATGATGTGCAAGTGCAACATACATACCTTACCTACTGCACTGAACACATATTCATTTATGCAAATTTCACTTTTTTGTTGTTGTGTTTTTAATTGCATAATGAGAGCGTGAGCGATAAATAATATTTTTATTTTAATATTTTTCTTTTTTAATACTCGTATTCACAGTCAAATCGTGGATCATATTTTTTTGTTGTTGTTTCAAAAACAAATTTGTCGTAGGTGAAACGGAGGGGTTAACCAAAATGGCGGTTTTATATTCAAGTTGTTTGATGTGACGTGAGCTTAATTTCTTGTGATTTATTGCTTGCGTGCTTTTATGACAGAGGAATTTCATATATTTTTTTTATTTATCATGATTTTATTTTTGTTGAGATGATAAATTATGTAGGTTCTGTCAGATAATATAATAATTATATGGGAGCGTAGACATTTAGGTATGCATATTGTGCGCGCATTCACTTTCATTTTTATGCTTCAAGCTTAAAATTGAATAAATTATGTCAAGACCATCATCATGAGCATTTTGTGTTTGGTAAAGATTTTTTAAAATTTTTCTTTTTTAATTAATCTTTTGTGTGATAGGATTGTTTGAAACATCAATTTTATTGACATTTTAAGAATAAACTTGACCTTTAAGTGATCACTATTTTTTTTTTTTTGAATAACTATTATGAGAAATTGGTTGTTGTGTTGGATGTTGATGGTTATTGCAGAGTTGGCAAATAATAAGGTGAACCATTTACACTGTCGGATACAAACGGCATAGGGGTAGGGAAACTGGGAGTATAGTGTGGGATAAATAATAAAAATATTTTTAATGGTCCACCCTTATATTCAAATACAAATTTTAATCTTTGTTTTAAAATTTTGGTACGTTGAGTAGTAACTTTTGTACTAAAAAACAATACTTTCTGATGAAATACAGGGCGATCCACCCAAGGTATGACAAAAAGCTGGGGCGTGTAAGGTTGAGTTGAAAAAAAAAATCGTATGGGAGGGGGTCCCTTACCCCATTTAGACGGGAGGGACAATTTTTAAAAAAAAATTGACTTACAAAAGAAAATAAAAGAAAAGAAAAAAAACCCTTTTCTGATGCAAAACCAAAAATCTCTTCCATATTTTCTCCTTAAATTAAGTTTTTTTAGTGAACAGTTTTTCAAAAATTAATTTTAAAATTAAATTTTTGAAAAAAAAAATTAATAAATTGTGTTCAAACTGATTTGTTCAAAATTTTACGTTATTAATTAGTATTTTTATGTTAAGTAGTGATACATTCAATTTTTAGTGAAACGCTAAAAAAAGTAACGTAACAACTCAAAATTTTGGGTTTGAAAATTAGTTTTTCAAAAACTTAAATAATTTTAATAAAAAACATGATAAAAGAAAGGGTTTCTAAATTAAAAAAAAGTATAGCATAACATTGTACTATTTTAAGCCGATTTTTTAGAGAATTGCCGTTCCCACCCAAACGGGGGGAAATAGACCCCTCTCCCAAATATTTCAAATTAAAACTCGCGAATTAAATGTCGCAAACTAAAATTCGCAGTTAAAAATCTTGCATAAACTGCTTCAAAAAATAGCTAAGGTGGGTTAAAATCAGAAAAGAAAAAAAGTGTTTCGGACTGACTAATAAATATACGTACCATCATTAATAGGTTGGCTACCTATTAAAAACAACGGCAACTTACAATAACACGCGACAACTTTTTTTGAATCCAGAACAATATTTTATTTACAATTTTATTTTTAATTCAGTTGTTTGAAAAAAATATCGAAAAAGTGATTTATTGGTAAATGTTTTAAATTTGTACGTTATTAAGTCATTATGTTGTTCCTCCTTCTTCGTACTTAGTTTGTTAATTTAATTTTAGTCAAAAACCAAAAAGCAAACATTTTTTTTTTTTTAGAAAAAATTGCCCCTCCAATTCTCAAGCTTCTTAAATTTTTTTGTGATAATTTATTTTTCAAATTTACTTTTCTTTTGAAATTTTGCAAAATATACAGTACGGGGGGTGTATATGTTACTGTAAAAAGCCGAAATAATGAAATTCTAGAATTTACCGATAAATTTTAGAATTTCATACAACATATACATAAAATATTTTATATATTTAGCAGCACTGAAATATATTTTGCAAATGATTGTTTTTCTGCAAATCCCCCAAGATTGTTCTCTCAAGCAGAAACGTTTACACCTCCAATGGTCTGGAAGATAATTCGAAGTCAATTTTGACAATACAAAATATCATAAAGCCAAAAATCATTAGCTTTATTGCGAAGTCATGTTTTTGCGAAGAATAAATATTGCGAAATGAATTCTGCATATATCTCATTCAATGATAAATAATTAGTCAATTGAAAACAAAAAATTGCTCAATGATATTTCTATAGCTAACCGATGCATGCAAAAATAATAAATTGCCAAAAAACAAATTTCGCAATTTGACTCCTAAACCATACGTTTGCATAAAGAAAACAATTTCAAATGATTTCTAAAAGCTTAATGTTTAACCATTAATTTCATAAGAGTGCGTAGTAAAACTTTATAATGAGAGTAAACATTTGAACAAATTGCAAAGTGATAAAAAACAATTGCAAGTTGATTTTTCACTCCATTCGCCACATCAAACGCAATCCAAATCAACTGGTATACAATTTCTTGTGTTGAAGGTTTAACCGCACTATATAAACTCACAAAAGTGCGTTTGAAATTTAAAATTGGTCTGTATATACCTACGCGCTCAAGTTAATTTCCAGTTTCATGAAAAATTTAACGATCTACACATACAACAAAAAAAAATCTTGTCCTGCCTCAGGGGCTGCCACATTAGGCAGTAAGTTGTAATATTTGTTATTTTAATCAATCTTACCTCAAAGTTTATGTAATGCCATCATATTAATTGAATCTTTTCATTAGAGAGGCTTTATAAATTGCCCCGAGGATAAATTTATTTTTGAGCGGCTGAAAAAATAAAAACATTATTTAATTTATTTATCGAGGTTAAAATGATAAAAATAAATATGAATGGTTCAATAAAAAATGTTCATAAATCCTATTTGGCTATAGAACTTTTGAATTATCTTCTCTTCTATAAGTTTTAGAAAGTGTTAGGGGTTGTTTCACAATGTTTAAGTAGAAAAGGTATTTTTTGTTGTCCATTAATTCTACGAACAAGGGTCTTTCGAGGAAGTGATGAATCCTCCAAGAGTATATTTTGTCTTGATGATGATGATGTGGCTCTCATCGGTAATAATCTAGGTCCCCTCCATTCCTGAAGTGCTGCAGATACGCACACAAGAGTGGTTCAGAGTTGTCAGTCACTAGACCCTAGTTCTTCACGAGCTGTCACCACCACCACCAAATTTATTTAATTTAATTATTTACAATTAATACGAGGACAATTTCTTCACTAAACGGTCCTACAAATAAGTAAAAACAAAAACTCTTACCTGGAATATTTTAAATTCTGAATTTCATATCCAAAAATCTTCATCTTCGAGCAAGTCAAAGAACTCCATCCAACACACATTACGCAAGGCCATGGATACAACATAAATATCGATACGCCGCGCCGCTGTCTGGCGGATAAAGACATAAAGACATAAAGACAATATGAAACCTGCTACCCAGTTAAAGTTTGTTCCTCTCGAAGTTTTTTTTTTTTTACTTAACTGGCGCACAAGTGAAAGTCCTTCCTAGCTCACTTTATCCAATGGAAAATCTTTACAGCAAAAAAAAAAAAAAATACAGTTTCAGACCACAAAGCTGGCCAACTTTCGCTCTTTTCGCATAAAATTTAGAAACATTCGAATCGACCGGACTATATGCATGCTGGCTATTCGAGCCAATCCTTTATTATGCTTACAGCAACATCAATTCAGGTGGTTCCTTCCATTTAAAAGATACACCACATGCCATTAAATCACTTTTGCAGTAATATTATTTGTTTGCCATTTTGGACAGAACGCACATTAACCATCACTCACGTCCCCACCAAACAAAAAAAAAACACACATTTTACTTACATATATGAGGTCTTGGGGCAGTTGCAACTTGCAAGTTTAAAAAACTTGCATCACATCGGAGCTCAACATGTGGCTTCTGTTTTGAGGAGAAGGCCAATTGAGAGGGCATAAATGTATGTGTCTTTTTGTTTGGTCTATTGGTTGCATCAAAAACTGGGCATCCAGGCTTTTTATTCTATAAAACCGTTATTATGATTGTTTTTTTACTATAATATGGAGATTTATTGTGCAGTTATTGAACTTAAAGGAGACTTCGCAAGCACTTTCAATCAGAGACAGCAAAATCTATACAGTATCAGTGTCGCGCACAAGCTCATTTTCTACACTGAAATAAATATAAGTGAAATTTTTAAATTTATCAATGTGACTTTTTTGTGTGTAAAAGAGGGAGGACATAACTTGATGAATAGTTCTATGTTGGGCTACCAGACCCGTCACTTTAAACAACTTCAATCGTTGTTATTGGTTCCACTTGATCGGTTGTCTAGTTAGACAGGACCTAAATATAGTGCCAACAATAAATATGTAGTTATAAACATTTGGTAAATTGGACTAAAAGACACTCGATTTCGAGTCCATTGAGGCAATACCAACCTCTTTAAGGAATGCGAATGTTCCCCGCGCAGTGTTGCATCGAGCGCTATCATGTATTAGTACGAAATCTTTGGCAATACATCTAGCATAAGGAACGACACGAAGCGACTGAACATCATAAATGTACCGATCCGCAGTTAAACCTACCCTCAACCACCACCATCAGGCACAAAAACCAACTCACTTTTCCTTCAATTGAAATGCCTGCTTGTATTATTCAAAACCTTCTCCCGTAAGTGACGGTTTCGACAAAACAGCATTGTTCAAATCGCTGGCCAGATCATCTGATTATTCTGCCCCTATACGATCACTTCGATCACTACGCAAGCCAGACTACGGGCGGGCGTTCATTTTAAGGTATCTGAGTTTAACCAAATACCCCAGAAAACTAAAGCGTCAATGCTCTTACTGACACATATATGTATTCAAAAATATTTTTGTCGGTAACCATTGAATAAAATCTTGGGATAGAGAACTTTACGAATCTGTCAACAGCCATCACTTTGTGGGATCTGGCAGATGCGAAATTACAAAACGAAGTTTGTTCTCAATTTTAGTACTTAAAATAGTGATTTTAATATTAAAATGAACTTGATATTTTTATTTTTATATCGCATAAAGTACCAGCATTTCTTTTCAAAAAAAGATACACAGTTTTTAGTTCCCACAAAGTGATAATTTTGACGGTTGTGAAAAAACGAGAGAGGGATATATTGCTTTTTGATAAAGAGCTCGCTTTTGGGGGCAAATTATAAATATAAATATTACATTTTCATGTCAAATCAACTACAAAAATGTAGAAGCATCGTGTTGTTTTTCCTTCAAGATAAACTACTTTATCGACGCTAGCATACCTACAAAGATTGTTTTAACAGTGCAAAAAATCTTTAAGATTTTTTATTGGCCACTTTGACACGTTTTGTCAATTTTTTGTATCATTCAAAGTCTTTGAGTATATACCTACATCCTTTGTCAATTTTAGACTTGTCACTAAATTTTAAAACTGTCTGTTCAACTTTCGATGTCTTTCTCTGAGTGTACCTACCTTACCTACACGACACCTATAAATTAGTTAGCTCGATCATCATACAACGAATACGTCTATACTAAAGTTCCTCTTGTATTTTGTCTCAAAGTGACACCAACAACAACAACATCAACAAAACTGCATATCTTTCTTCGCTGAATGTCTGGTCTGGGTGCTGGCTTTATAATGTTAAAATCGAAAGTGATCGAGATTGTTACGGATCGCGGATAAATCGAATAAATCAGGTAGCACAAGGTATTTCATTGCAACGCATTTAACGCGACGCGCCGCAAAGTGGTAATGAATGCGAGAGGTTGGTTGATGGTTGGCTTACCACCGCGCATATTATTCGTAGGTGTATAATATTTTTGAAATTGATATTGGGGGCTCACCTGCTGCTACTCTGCGGCTGCTCTAGGTTGTTTTTTGGCTAACATCAGGCGTAGCTGTAACGTCTAGTCTAGTATAATAGACAACATCAGGTTTGGTCTTAATTGAATGAGCACGTGAGCGGGCGGCCACTTATGTCATTTTTTTAACAACAAAACACTTCACCCACGATAATGGAGTTAGTTTTGAAAGAAGTTATTTTTGTTGCCATCTATATAAATTGCCTTACTCATATAAATGCAAACAATTTTGACAGCATCAGAGTTTTGATGGATTTGGTGCAGAAGTAATAAATTGATCAATTTCGAGTGACAAGATATGGAAATTAATTTAATTTAATTTTGACAAATTTTTTGAGTGATAGAGGTGAGGCGAATAAATTCAAAACTTGTTTCTACACATCTGAATAGGGTTTTTAAGTTGATGGTTTTTTGGATTTATTGCATTTGTAAGACAATTTTTCATTGTACCGTACCGCGAGGCGATATTAACTAGAGATCGAGCATGGACCGTGTTTTTTGGACTGAAAATTTCTAAGAACTTAAGTAGGTGGTTCATATGTGGGTGATATCAGTCAAAAATTTAATTAATATAATTTTCCACAGCAAATAATACACAATTACAACAAGTGCAAGTGAATTTTATTCGCGCAAATTAGGCAATTTTGGTATATTTTACCAAAAGAAATTAAAAAACTGCGCGAGTAAAAATGACTCCCCGTGAAAGAACGATACAAGATAACAGATAAGTCCTAAAAATGTTTGTTTCTTGAGAGCAAAATAAAAAAAAAAAATTTTGAGTGCGTAAAATTATTTGTCAATTTAAATTGCTGATGTTTAACAACAAACTCCTCCGTGATCTCTGAAACACAGCAAAATGTATGCGCAAAATTGTTCACTTTTGTTGTCAAAGCACTAGACTTCTCATTTTTTTGGATTCTCAAACACTTTCTCGTCATTGTGGAATTATTTTTTTGAAGTTTTTTAATAAAAAAAAATATGTATACCTACAATTTGATCGCACGAACTTGCTCTTATGGTTTGGAACTTGGCATTGAGGGTAGAAAGAAAATTAATACATTGTTAACTAAAAAGTCTAAAAAGTAGGAAAAAGTAAAAAAAGTGCATTTAAAGAAGCTTGGTAAGTTATGCTTGCACCGATTATAATCATTTCTTAATAGAACTGAGGCACAAGCCCCAAAGATCGAAGGAATTGTTCAACATAGTTCTGGATAAAAGGTTTTCCTAAGCGATATGAAAGAGTCGAAGCCTCTTTAGATCCAATTCATGCTTGAATAAGAATCAAAATTTTCAATCATTTTCTTTTACGCTGTTTGTGTGTTCAGAAATTGAATAAATATATATGGCCAGTAAAATGTAGGTGTAAAATGTAGGTATAACACTTATTTCAAAACAAAATTCAAAAAATTAGGTTCCAAGCTACTTTAATACATTTTCCACATAAAAATCTTATATTCCACATGCCATGAAGAAATCTTCATGCTCTTACAGCTGTTTACTTAATTTTCTTAAACTGATTGTGCCTACAAAATTTGTGGAACGTATTCTTCTTCCATTGATTGCTGTCAAATTTCCCCAATCAATGATCTATTGAGCGTCATTCCCACTAATTAATGTTTAATTCCGTTTTTCTTTGACAAATTTCACAAATATTCAAGATCCAATAAGCAACGCACGTTAACTACTCTATCAGTTATATGTATAGAGTTAGGCTGCCTATATGAATAATTAGAATGCAACTGCCAATATTTTAAATATACATACGTTATCCACTCTTAACCTAGCTAAGGTATGTACAATGTACATATAGTTGCAGTAGGTATAGGTATAAATTTCCAATGACGTTAAGCTTCAAGAAAATCCACTTGAAGAACTCAATTTTCTGCGTCCATGTCCGCCATGTTCGTATGCCGTCTGGCGACCATCGTCCGTCGTCATGTCATAGTCATTCAAGCGACGAAAGTAGGTGACAGAAATTCAATGAAACACATATTCACGTCATATACTATGGCAGTATTATATGGTGACCAAGTGACCACCCGCTCGTCGTGCATACGAATGACAGAAAACCGCAATAATTTCTTACTGGAAAAATCAAATGCGGAAGCAAAAACAGAAAAATAAAAAAAAAAATAGATGAAAAAGGTTTCAAACTGTTCATATTTTTATCCTGCCTTATATGTATGTTGTATATATCAAGTTAGCCAAAGCCAATAAAATTAACTTGTCCTACAAGTTTCACGGGAATACGCGCATTTTAGAAATTAATATCAATCTTGATCATCAAATGCAATCAATCGAAGATGAAAAAGAATTTCATTGATAATCTATAAATCGTGTAATAGTCATTCCGACGCGCACTCTAGATCGCTTTGGTCTAGTCCGAGTCCAGGTCCAGTCTTATCCAGATGTCAAAATGAAAGATGACATGAAAGACGACATCGAGTTAAGAACAAGAACTAGATGATGCAGCTATATAAGCTTGATACAAGCTCCAAAAAAAGGAAACAAGAAATGTTAACACAAAATGAACAAAAAAAAAAAACTAAATAAATAAGAACTGGAAATACCCATGGATGATTGAACAGGAAATGGGCTATAAGATTGTCTATATGGTAGAGAATCATTGAGATTGCGATATTGCTCAATGGAATGTCATGATGACACTTTTTTTTTTACTCAGAAGTTGGTCAGTGGTTCGAATGTTATCCGGAGATTTGAACAAACAGGTAATTGCAATTGATTTGAGTTGCAATTGCTATATCAATTCGAATTGATGATTGGTTTAAGAAATGAGGTGAAATATGACAGTGGTGATAAATGGATTATGTTTGCATTTATATTTAATAGAAAATCGACTGTATTATTTTATATTCAATAGATAAAGGCGAGATTTATAGGTTCTTATGGATTTTTGTAAAATATTTATGATATTCATTCAGGATCATATTTTTAATTCCACATTGTGTCGATCATAATGGGAAAAAGATCGGTTTTTATTGATCAATCTCTATCAGTAAGATAATATGGAGCAAAAGAAAATTTTGTTCTTTTTTTTCGAAGCTTTATGATTTTATGTTGTAAAATTTTAACATTGCGAGATTTTTTTTGTTGCGAAATTTTAGTAATGCGAGATTTTTAGGATTTCAAAACGATTTTTCTGCGTCTAAATTGTACATATCCGATCAATTGTCTTCCATAAAGTTGATCTGTGAGCCTGTGATGCCACTATCTTAAATCCAGTTGGAATTTTGCAACCGATTGTTCATATTAACTATTTTTTAAACTTTACCTGCCAATGAATTAGCAAACTATTGTTTGATATTTGCGATGGTTCTTCATATTTTTTCCAGTCTGTCATCTAAATGTCAAAATGTGCAGTCCCTGTCAAGTGCCCATGCCAAAACTGCAAAAAAATTGATGGTTAAAAGTTGTCAAAATAAATAATCGTACTGAAGGAGGGTCCTACATTCCGGCTTGAACTGAGCTTCAACCAACTAGCGCAATCTCAAGCTTAATCTGTCTTCAGTTTCGCACCACCTGTTTCCTGTGTTCCCTTAATGTGCCGGCACCTCTCTTCGGGGTGGATTTAAAGATTTTCCCAGCGGGACCTATCTCAGACTTAGCAGACTTAGAAATTTTACTTTTTGGCCCAAACAGTCCGCTGTAGTATTTCTACCTTTACAATTTTTTCCAAGTAGACAAGGCCAACAATCTTTCGGAGAAATTTTCCTTTCAAAATAAAGCGCCTCATTCAGCATCGGTATGAGTATTGAACAGTGTCTTACAAAAGAGACGCTTCAGTCGCTTGTTAGAGGGTTTGACTGTACTCAAACAATGTCATATTACACATAGAAGCAGTGATTCGAAAGAGTCACTTTTCTTTTCAGTCAGATTACTTTTTGATGAATAACGTTGCTGTCTATTGTGACGTTCAGTCCAAGGCGACAGTGTAGGGGGTGTTCTTTCTTGATGACTGGGGCAGAATTAACCTGGCGCCTTGCCCTCAATAACTTTTACACCCATATTGGCAACTTCCATCCCATTACTGATGATCAGCGTATTGGAGTAATTAAGTGATCTTGATAGATTGTGTCGGTGCAGCAATTCGTCGTCGGTTTGACAAATGCTTTGAAACAAAAGAAATTAGTGATATCTTTCCGGACATAATGGACAAGCATTTTCTAACGAGTTTGACAGAAATGCCACATCTCGGCATTACTCTAAATAGCTTGTCTCTGAATAGATGCAGTCATACACGGAGCCTTTAAAATCAGTGGAAAAGTTGATGTTGTGATTGTTTGCCACACTGCGAGAGAAAAGATGGCGTACGCGATTTTACGACCACTATGTTAGGGTCTGCCCTTTTTAAGTTTCGACTCCATTCATTGTGTGTGTTATTCTCCTATTACATTCTGCAGATGAGTATACTCCTAATTAAAACACTTTAAAACAGCTCGGTAGCAAGAACGTCAGTTCTGGCAGATTTATTGGCCTTAAGTTTAAATTTGGATTCACTTTATCTAGATCGGATGGAGCAAATCGTTGATGAGGGGATTGATTAGCACAAATTGTCTGACAGCTGAATCTGATTCCTTATCGCCATTTTACAGTTTACAGAAGTGGTTTTTCATATCTTCAGCATCAACCTCGATTGTACTAAATTTTTCTCTTCATTGTCCTTGAATCAGTCTTCGGTGCAAGACCAGCAAGTTACATGTTCCCAATCTTACTCCTTTTATAGAATGCCTCTATTTCCTGGGTAATTTTTTCTCATGCTACCTTTTTTTCTTTCTGAGAATTAATAGCGTTCGTCTCCCTTCTTCTCCTCAAAGGGCTCGAAAGAAGCCATCATCAGTCTATTCTTCAGTCTTCAGCTGCATCTTACAAGAAGGAAATCCTCTCGAAATTTTTAATAGTTAGTGACACTAATTTTATTGAACGAGAGAGAGCTTTCAAAAAGTTCCCATGAAACGTTTAATACAATAATTATCTAATCCAATGCACTGATATATCTGCTCGAAATCAATAAAAATCCATTTCCTTTCCTTCATTCACTACATTTTCCACATCATGATACGAATGTGAACTTGCTCCACAACAATATCAATTGTAGATTGACAAGTACCCAAAATAGGAGAACATCTATCATATCTTTCAGTCCATAATTGTCTCATCAATCTTCTCATATACAAACCTTGACTCTGAATGGATTAATTCTATAAAAGTCTGACCTCGTGAATCAGCTGGTTTATATATGCCAAATTGGGAAAATGGCCAACAAACGACCTCGATAGAATTCCATTCATAAAAATCTTCTTACAAATTCAATACGATGATATTCTCTCTCTCTTTTGTAGGAACATATACATAATCGCTTCGAACCATATAAAGCGGTTTGAAATAAAACGACGATGACTGACATTTAGATCGATATGACACATCCATAATTAGATGAAAACCGTTCAATGCTCTGTGTGAGTTCAGCTTAGGTGAAACACGACACTAGACAAAAAGAAAACACACAAACTCACAAAACGTCAACCACACGCCTTAGAACGGTTTGCTTTTTTTTTTGTATACCTACGACGCGCGATGGCATCTGTCTGCCAATAGCTTCTTCGTGACAATATACAATGATGGGGGGAAATGGCAGCGCGTCTGACAGAACAATCATCTCGTTTCTTATGCTTGGCCAAGATCATGATCATGGTTATGACCGTAAATGAGTGATCAGTTAAGGAAAAGTATGTATTGCAACGTTTCAAATAACAGAAATTCTGCTGTTAGATCTGATGCTGGCGAATCTCAAGGGATCGTGTGCAACAATGTCGTTGAATGGTCTGGATTTTGTGTCTATAAATGGTTAGGGTCTTGTGATGATGCTGGCAGTGCACTACGAGTCCTGTTAGCTTGTGTAAAGTTCTTGACCAGTATTTAAGAAAAGAAGGTTCTAAAGTTTCACCAAACTCGTAAGTTGACATAAGCTGCAATGCGACTAAGTTTCGTATAACTAGCTGAACACAATAGACGCGCATTCAAGCCTGTAATCCTACCTGTCAAAGTTAAAATACATATAAACTAGTTGAAGTGAATACAATGGAGGTGTATAGACGCGACACGACTCTAGAAGTTAAATAAGTTTTAATAACTACGCGCGATCGAATGCGTGTTCGAACGCGCGTCTATTGTGCTCAGCCAGTAAGACTAGAAAAAGGCTGTTGATTGAAATGGGTCAATTTTATGTTCCATTTTATATACTGCTCAATTTTAAAGCGAAGAGTTCAAAAATTAAAATATAACTGCCAGAAGTAGCTGTCACAATTCAGGCTGTCAAAATTGGTAAATACTCATTTTGAGTATAAAGCTTTCTTTATAGGTTCTCTTCTCTAAATCACTCTTATTAACTTTGAGCTTAATTTGAATCAAGTCGGAGTTTAACCTCTAATCTTGAATATTTTGACAAATAAAACTTGTCACGAAGCATAAACAATTTTTATCTAAACAACTTTCAAAATTTCACGTTTTAAATTCCGTTTCTCTTAAGTATATACCTAGCTAATAAGAGGAGGACTATTTCTGTAATTTGTACAATGTTACTAAAGATTATGAGCAAACGATAACAAAAAACAAAAAACTCAACTCTCCACTTGACAATCATCTTGACCCCAAGCCCCAGATTGGCAACTAATAAATTCCCATCAAACTCTCTTAACTGATGTCGCTATAGTACAATAACCGGAGAGGTTGCAGCGGCGGTAAAGTGTTGTGCCGGTGACAGCGGCTTTTCTTGGTCATGTGTCATGACCGTCAAAAAGTTATTTTTACTGCATTTTTTTTTATTTTGCTTTGCTTTTTTGAAACAAAATAA
This sequence comes from Epistrophella euchroma, assembly GCA_947049315.1. Lineage (NCBI taxonomy): Eukaryota > Metazoa > Arthropoda > Insecta > Diptera > Syrphidae > Epistrophella > Epistrophella euchroma. Next base: position 61,826,684 of record OX346248.1, read on the forward strand.
ACGATCATTAGAAGAAGACAGGCGTTTCAAGTCATTGTACCGTTAGGTTGTGTATAAGTAAATGCCGCCAACAACACAAGCGATTCGTTGCATGCACTGTCTTCTTCGTTGCTGTGCCAATGCATGCCATATATACAGGCCTGGCCGCACCTCTAAAGCAAGCAATTGAAATCCATGCGAGGATGGGAACAAAATTTCCCATAAGTATGCTGTCACTGCCGAAGTCTTTTTACCAATTTTAGCTCATTTGCACCGCTTGTCTTTCTTCAGCCGATATTTTAGACCGATCATCGTAAAAGCCTAACTATTTCTGTATACGTGATGAGTTCAAAAGATTTTCTACCAAACTTGGCGTTAGTGGCGTCTACGTAGTGACTAGTGACACAGTGCTGTCTTCACGGACAAACAACAATGACTTCAAATTAAATGGCCAAACGTCAAGCCTAGATAAAATGTTGCATAATAATTAGTTACTGCCATCCAGCGGGACTTGAATGGAGTTGTCTTCAAGTTTTTTTTTTTTTGTTTTTTTGCTTAAATTTGAAAATCCGTAAAGAATTCGCAGGGATAGGCTTAAGAAAAACTTAAAGATGTTTTAATATGTGAACAAAGTAGTAATTGTTTGTGGCCTATAATATATTGATGGACATTATGGAGACAGCTCTCAGGGAGACAATACAAAGAGGTTTCGAATTTTTTCTTTGTTGTCCAGATGTGTGAATATTTTTATTTGCATACATTTTTAAAAGGTTCCATTCTTCTGGTCATGAAAGCGCTTTTTTGACCAAATTTTAAATAAAACAAGCAGTGGCAATCACAATGTTGGAGGTTATGGATATTTGCTTTTAACTATATTTTGTGTTAAATGATTTTAACAATCATGTTTAGTGTTTTCGATCAGTAAGTACACACAGCTTGATCACTTGACAGAAGCGTGTAATTTTGACAGACCTTTTCCATGACTTTCTCAACTTTTCTGGAGAGCAAAAAACTTAAAACCTTCACAATTGCTTATTCCAGCTGTTAAGCAACATTTTCCTTTCATATACATTCAAAATTGATATATACAAATAACTGTATGTTTACACCCAGCAGTTAGCCTACCCCTAATAATGACTTTTTGATAATAGCCCAGTCAGCGCATTTATGAAAATTCAAATATTCCCAAATATTGTTCATTAAGTCGAAAGGAAGTATCTACATCGGAAATTTATGGAATGTAACTTATGGAATGATAGCCGTAGATACAGAATTTTTTAATAAAACAGGTATCCTCTAATTCATGCACTTATATTTAAGGCGCTGAATCCTTTCGTTGTTTTTTTTTTAATTGCTAAAAAACTGAAGCAGAGGTTTTCATCTTTGAATATTAAAAAAAAAAAAAAAGTGGTACTTATTATCTAAAAAATCAATTTAAAAAAAAAAAATTATAAATTTTTTCGAACATTTTGATTTTGAAATTTTTAGGTAATTACTTAAAAACCTTTTACTCAAGCAATTTAATGTAAAAAAAAAAAATAAAGAAATAGAATATAAGCTTTCAAAAAAGTTATAGCACATCATTGTATGTGCTTTCGTTGATTTTAAATAATTTTGTTTTCCATTTTAAGTCAATTTTTCAGAAATTGCTCTCCTCCAGTCTCTGGGGGGGGTAGATAAAATTTTCCCCCATATAATTTTTTTTTTTTATAGAAAATAATCCCAGGAATCAGGCCCTAAAATAAAAGTCCAAAATAGGGGAACACAATAAGGACCCGTTCCCACTACTTATTTATATCAATTATCAAATAATGAAAAAACCAAAATCACAAACAAATTTTGGGTAAACTTTGCAATTTATAGTACAAAAAAAAAAAAAAAAATCCCACCTTGACCTTATAAATTCATACACTGTAAGAGGAGGTTCGAGGTTAAAACTCCCACAGGCACTCCACTATTTGCCATACAACGATTTCTAATTTTTGTTTTTTAAAATTTTTCCGAAAAAAAACTGGTACGATTTTCATAAAACTTCGTACCTGTAATGACCAATAGTAGTAGCCGTGGCGTAATGGTTATTGCGTTGGACTGTCACGCCAGAGGTTTGATTCCCAGCCTCTGCCACCTAAAATCAAAAAATGTTTTTCAGGGCTAATGTCTCTCTTGCGAGGAAGCGACAAATCCTCCAAGACTATCTCTTGTCAAAGAAAAGTATCGCTGACATTAGCCGTTTGGATTCGGCAATAAATTGTAGGTCCCCTCCATCCCTGCTGAAACGCAAACAGGTATGGTTGAGAGTTGTAAGTCCTTAGGTCCTGGTATTTCATTAGCTGTTGTGCCACCAGATTTATTTTTAATTACAAATTTTTTTTCCAAAAAAATTGCATTGCCGAAATAGGGTTTTGGGGCTTTTTGAGAAAAATAGGTATTCACGTGTAAGTTTTGAATGGTTGCAAATGATCTTAATAATTCAAACAATAAATTAAAAAAATATCCAAAAGCAATAAAACAAATAATTAAAAACCTTGCGCTTTTCAATAAAATTAACTTTGGAATTAGGATAGCTGAAAAAAAGCTGAAATCAACTGATTGACGATGTTTACTTTCACTATAGGTACTTACAGATTCAACGGGACTATGTTTAGCCATACGCCTTACAGTCTAAGCTATAACACATCTACCTAGCAAAGTCTAGATGTTTTCTGTAAACTTTCATGCTCTAAGAACCTTCAAGTCTTTTTTTTTTTTTTCCAATTAAGAGTTTTCTTAATCTCCCCGAATTATTTACTGGCCAGAATCCAGACATCACTTAACTTCTTTCATAAGGTATCCATTTCTTGGCTATTTATTTTTAATTAATGTAAACAAAGCAAACACCTTTAATACCTATACAAATTTCTTCTTAAAAATCTCAGTGTCAGCATGAGTCCCTTTTGTGGTCAACCAAAATCAAAATCAAACAAATGAAGCTGACCCAAATTCCATAATAGAAAGAAACAACCAAGTGTAGGTACGATTGATTGCCCCTGATGTTGTTTCCTTACACCAAAATTGACTTTTTTGATCTTTCATCCAAGATCCAAAAACCAAAACACAGTAAGAAAATGGATCTTGATTTGTGTAAGAACTTATATGTATAGGCCAGGGTATAGACATCAGACATCACGACTACTTGATTTATCTCTATCAATCAGGTTGTAAGCCTCGGACGAAGTACGCCCTCATTGTTTTTTTTTTGTTTTCCCAAAATGAAACAAAAAAAAACAAAACACCTCGTTATCCGGACCGTACAGCCTCCTTCAAAATAAATTATTTTCGTTTTTTTTTTGTCTTCTAGTTGCAAAGGTGCATTCCGTAGTGCATTCCTTAATAAAAAGATTCAATTTCCATTTTTCACTTTTTTTCTCAAACTCAAGTTTTTTTTAAGTGAAAATACAAAAAAAAAACAAAAAGACTTCCATCATCATTAACCTCACGTGGAAAGCAAAAACATTGTTCATCAAAAAAAAAAAAAAATATAAACCACTTTGCAGAGCTAAAAGAAAGGTTTCCTCTTTTCACTCTTTTTTTTTGTTTTTGTTTTATATTTTGGCCAAGAGCAAACAGATTGAGAGGTGATAGCGACAGGCCAAAAGAGCCTCTTCTGGACCCCAGCATCCAATATTTTATGCACACCAGCTGGTTTAATGTGGGACATTGCAAACACAGAAGCATCAGAAATTCTTGGAAGAAACTTAATCGCATAAAATGGCAACAACCATATAATACTACTGGTAGCGTCTTGTCAACTCAGTCAAGTGGAGAGGTTTTCGGTGTAAGAAATAACCAATTTTAGTCTTTTTCTTTTATATATAAATACAATTTGCCGACAAATGGGACTTCTTTTAGGGAGAATACATATATATATGTACTTGTACGTACATATATAAAATTGGCAACCATTTCAATAAATAATCAGGTGTAATTGGGTGTGATTAGTTCAAAAAGACGAGGAAAAAAAGTTGTGCCTGCACCTTGTGCCGTGAGAGTTCTATGTACTCACACGATAAAACAGGAAGCTTTTGATGTTTGTTACTTTGGTCTTTAGAGAAGATATGCGATTTTTTTTGAATCTTACTCAAAAAATATTAATTTTAAAGCCTCCTAAATACAAAACAGTCTTAAAAATTCTCAAAGACGCTTGAAAAACAGGTGAAGTCTAGCCATGAAAATATTGTCTGCAGTGCATTTATAAACCGACCCAGCCGTTTGTATTCATTCGAATTGTAGTTCATCGGAGATTATAACCCTGATTTTCCACTTATGTGAAATTCACTTTTTGGCCGCCATCTTGAAAGTTTTATTGAATATCTTGGTTTCTATTGATTCTAAGGTCTAAGACAGGTTCAAAAGACTTTTTATACTCACTTGATCCAAATCTAACTCGAAAACTAATTGATTAGAAAAAAAAACTTCAATTTACGTAACTAATATAAAATCCAAAACGTAGCACTTATGTCGGAATACCTTTGAATTTGCATTTCGCTTATGGCTAACCCTAATTATGTCATCAAAGCAGTATAAATGTCACACTTCTCTATGTCACACTGCCATAAAATATTCTCCATCTCATTAACCGCAGATGATGCAAAGATAAGCACAAGCACACGTCGTCACTGCCACTGTTTCACATTTTGAAACGGAAATGGCCCGCACGAGCTGTTTCACAGGATTAAACTTCGTCATCACGCTTCCTCTAGACAAAAAAAAAAAAATGGTCTATAATAACAATTTCAATATTAATTTCTATGCAACTCGACTCGAGCCAGGAAAAGCATCATGTTTCCCTGTTTAAGTTTGTTAATTGCCGGAAGATCCAGCTCACCAACACAACTCAAAGGGGTTGTGACGGTTGAATCTTGAGAATTGAATGGCGGCCGTGAGCATGCAGATGCGGTTTTTGATGTGCAAATCAAGTTGATCATAGATGAGAGATATCAGACGAGGACAAAAAAGAACGGATGGAAGACTTTAATAGCAGATGCTGGTAGAGTGGATGTATTGTTTCTTTTAAGAGGGTGGATCTGAATTGTAAACATATGTCCAATAAATTGATCAGCAAAATGATCCTGGGTTAAAAGACAGCGGAAACTTATATCGTGAAGTCGTAAGCAATCGTATTTTTGTTTGTTTGGTTTGTTGTCATTTTTTTACAAATATACTCTTAATAAGTATCCCAATTTTATTGTGGATTTCCGTTGTGCATGAATGAATGTCTACAACTACTGTCACTGTCTGGAAGTTATATTGATGGGTACTTAAATAAATCAATTTATTTTCATCGTTGAATTCACAATGCGAATCAAAGAGTATATTACGGAAGTGGTCGTAGAAATAGCTATTTGTTTTATATAGTCAAAATGGAAGCAAAGCCCGGAAATCGAAGTCAGTTGAAGAAACCTAAGGTAAAGTAGACTCGGTACGAACAGGGTACAGGGTTAAATTGAAGCACATTTTTTGTCGATGTAGATTTTATGTTTAAAAAAAAAAAACACGAAGGCTTGCTTGACTGATCTCCGAGTACTCGTGTAGTTGTGGTAAATATATGTAGTTACAAATTATAAATTTTTTCTTCTCTAAAACCATCTCATGCCAAAATAGATTAATTCTAAAACTAATTTATTTAAAAAAGTTAAGACATTTCTAAGATCATCGAGGACAAACCTTTCAGTTTCTTCATTTTTATCATTTTTTACTTGCTCTAGTCAAGTAGGTATTGGTTTCTTGTAAAAAAAAAATCAAGGTTGTGATTAAAATTGACATTGCGATGATGGAGAAGTCCAAAAAAGTAGTTTTCGCAATACCGTCCATCGGTCTGTGCGTGCAATGTAATTTGAGGTAAAGCCTAAACAGATAAACCGAATTGCCTTCAAATTTAGTACAGATCATTTCTAAGGGATTCCCTAGAGGGAATTTTTAATTAAAGTCATCTAGAACAGGTTGCTGCAAATACAAATATTTTGGTTTTTTCATTTTTTTTTTTTTTCAAAAACGGCTCTAACGATTTCAGTTAATTTCCGTACCTCTGCTGACTAGAATAAAAAAACAGCGTTTCAGGTTTTTCTCAAAAAATTCGGATTGCGGGTTTTTGATGTTTTTTGAGGTATCGCGTATATCTTCTGAATGGGTCGAACGATTTTGTTGTTAATTTGCAATGTGGTGCTTCTGATACAATACTGCATTTAAAAATTTTTGATTTTTTTTTTTCAACATAGAAAAAAATCAAACATAAATTTAAATTGTTACTTTGACATTTTAACATAGAGTGCTGCATATTTTCTGCTTCTGCTATATCTTCTGCTTCAGCTCCTGATTTTTCTGATTCTCTTTTGCTTTCTTTTCTGTTTCTATTCTTTTTCTTCTTCTTCTTCTTCTTCTTCTTCTTCTTCTTCTTCTTCTTCTTCTTCTTCTTCTTCTTCTTCTTCTTCTTCTTCTTCTTCTTCTTCTTCTTCTTCTTCTTCTTCTTCTTCTTCTTCTTCTTCTTCTTCTTCTTCTTCTTCTTCTTCTTCTTCTTCTTCTTCTTCTTCTTCTTCTTCTTCTTCTTCTTCTTCTTCTTCTTCTTCTTCTTCTTCTTCGTCTTCGTCTTCGTCTTCGTCTTCGTCTTCGTCTTCGTCTTCGTCTTCGTCTTCGTCTTCGTCTTCGTCTTCGTCTTCGTCTTCGTCTTCTTCCTCTTCTTCCTCTTCTTCTTCTTTTTCTTCTTCTTTTTCGTTATCGTTTTTTCTTTCTATTTGTCTTTTTCTTTTTTATCATTTTCTTTTTATCTTTTTTCTTTTGTCGGCTGCTTCTCACCCTCCTTCTCCATATTTTTCTTCTATTACTCCATATTCTTCCTTGTTTTTATATTCGAGAGAATAGCAACGAATTATATCAAAATCTTCACAAAACAGCGCTTTGTCAAACACAACAATTGTTTGATTCAACCTACGAAGAAAAGAAAGAAGACTTATAAAAGAATGGTAATTCAAAGAAATTAAGAAATGCTATTTTGGTACCTCGATCTGAAGTTGTCCAAATTTTCTTTTTTCTGTATTTTTCCTGATTTATAAAGTTACAAAAAGCAACATTTTTTTAAAAAGTATCTCGAAGGTATGTCTGAGATAAACAATATATAAAAAAATCACATTATAAAAATTCCTCATTTTATAGTTTCTTTACATAGTTTACTCTCAACTAATTGACTCCGAAATCGAAAAGACAAAAATATAACGAGCTTGACATACAAATGTTCATAAATCAACACTGTCAAGGTGAAGTTAACGAGCACACAGTGTACCCGTTATTATCGAATCGAAATTGTTTTCAAAGATATTTCTCAAAAAAATAAAAAACTTTTGTATGTGCAAAAATTGACATTGTGTATTTGAGCCATTAGCCACAGCGAGTATCAAACTATAACTTTTACTTTTTCCCCAGTAAAACCACAAACAAAAAATATTGCAAATGGTCCTCCAAGAGATCACTATCATTGATCAAGTAACTATAAAAATTGAATAAAAAAGTTAAGAAAAAATTAAAAAAAAAAAAAAAAATCGTGTTCCATGACATGAAATACCGGAAAGCGAACCATAACATTAGGCCATGCACCAAGCACCATACACATTGAACTCACCTCCTTCAGTAAAAACAAAAAGGTACCTATATAAAAATATCCAGATTCAGAGCCAGAGGCACGCGCAAATGTATATGAAATAATAACAAAAAAAAAAGTTTCCCCAAATTGATCATGACATCGAATTCTTCGAAGCAGAGAATAAAAATGCATATAGGATGTCGATACTCATGTGCTGCTGCACAGACTTGTATAAAAGGTAGAGAGATACTCTCTTGTCAAGATCATTGCACTTGCAGAATTGTTAACTTTTATGCTACCTCATACTTTCACTGTAATATTTTTTGAATTTTTAACATCAGGATAAAATAAAAAAAAAAAATATTGTGCAATCCAACTTTATCGACTTTTATGCAACCACATTGGAAATTATATTCCTTTTTATGCAAATGTAAATTGGATCATAAGGAAAATGTTTATTGACCAGCTTATATACGATTATTATATTGCAAAATATTTTTGATCGTTAAAGCAGAGTTAATGTTTAGACTATGAGTTTATTGAAATCGATATCGCTTTTCGATTTTCTTCCTTATTTCTATGAACCAATCATAATTTATTTTCTTGAGAAAATGAATTTAAAAAGAATTGATGGAAGATGAAGTTTGTTTTTATTCATTTAACTCATTATGGACATTTTTAAATGTCAAAAAAGAATTTTTTTTTTTCAAATACATATTTTGTTTATGTAATTTAAAATATTCATATTGAACCATTTCAAATAACCGCCCAAAAAAAAAAAAAACAGCATGGCTTATGCTACGCACTATAAAAACACAAATTAATGAAAATTATTTTTTATCCATCGATTATCAGAAAATAAACGCTACACAGTGTTTCCAAAGAGAATATTTGGTCTAATGTGATTAAAACCACAGCAAAATCATCCTTGTCTTTTCCCTTCAATTTCGGCCAGTTTAAAAAAATTCAAAAAATAAATTAAAAATTTTCTGGAAGCTCGTTATGTTCAAGATGAAATTACTTAGTTGGCTTTTACACGGTGCTTCAAGAGTCATGATGATTTTTTTCGAAATGAAATGAGTGCGACGGAAAGAAAAGATGGAATTTTACTTTCGCATACATTTAATTTCTAAAAGAGCCATGAGCATGACAAAATTTTACAAAATTTTACAAAATTTTATAAAATTTTATAAAAAGTCAGAAGCAGTTATTAGAAGCAGAGTAATTGGAAATTCAAAGGAATTTTCGAAAAATCGATATTAGAAGCAGAGTAATCAGAAATTGAAAGGAATTTTCGAAAAATCAGTGAAAAGCTGTTATTTATCTTGAAAGTGGATAATAAAACTTTAAATCCCCTTTCAGCGCAAAACTGATTCGTTCCATCACGTACACCAAGAAACTTCAAATCCCAAACTCTTCAAGATTTTTTTTTGCAGAAAATCGTATTTTAAAGTTTTCGTCACTGAAAAATAATTTCATAAATGAATGCGTGTGATTTTTCAAAAGCATCAGACCAAGACTAGCGTCAAAAACGACAAAAATAAAATCGCCATAATTTTGAATTTTAAAAATGTCACATCGCCAAAAAATTAGTAAGATTTCGTAAATGCTCCTTTACCAAATTTTCCACAACCAAAGTGTCCCAATTCAAAAATATAAAATCGTTTAAAATTTATTTTCTTTTGTTTATTTTTGGGCGGTAAACAATTTGTAACAAATACATTTTTCTGCTTTTGGAGAATTGGCATTTTCATTTTTGGGTCTTTTGTCATACCGTCGAAATAGCCAATAATTATGTGCGTTATGAATTTTTGGACCATTTGACATATTCAAAAAAATTTTTTTAAATTAATTTGGTGGCGCAATAGCTCGTGTAGAACCAGGGCCTGCAATTGGTAGGAATGGAGGGAGGGACATACAATTTTCTGCTGATTCCGAATGGCTAAGTTGAGAGGCATATGCACGAAAAGAATTTCTCTTGGATAGGATTTTCCACATTCTCGCAAGAAGCAGTAGCCATTTTTTTTAAAGGTGTACCTATGTTTACAATTTGAAAAGGAAACAAAAAAAATTATCATAAAGTTGTCCCAACCGTGACAATGGAATACCCCATCTGTTAAACTTTAAAATATTCAATATTCTCAAAATTCTCTGTTAGGTACATATTTCTCGTTAATCAAAATTTTGTTGATTGATCAACAAGAACATAACAATTTATATTAAATTGCTTCAATTTTTGTGTGTTTATTAAAATTCACATCATGCTTTTTGAATCAACATTTACAATTCTCTAACAAAAAGGCAACAAGTTATCTTCACTTTGATTCCCTGAAATTTAATCTCTTCAGGTTGATCACCTTGATTCTCTCTGCCTCTTATCAAAAATTTAAAATTCCTCTCACTATTTCCTAATTTGTCGTGTGAATTAATCTCATTCTTTGCTTTTATGCCTTCAGCTCCTTTGGTAAATAAATGAAATTTATGTTTCCCAATCAATCTTGGACTTTGCTTTTATCCAATAAAAACAACTGGCAGGATCAGTCATCATTGCGATCATCATCAATAAAATTAACGATGCCAGTCACTGATTTTTTTTTTAACGATTTTTATCTTTTTCTGAATAAGGTGACCATATTTCTTAGAAAAAATAATTTTTAAATTAGTTTCATAATTTGTTATTTGGAAGACAAGAGGATAGTACATTAAAGCCTGTCAAATAACGCTTTTTTTTCCGAATGAATACAATAGGTACCTACAACTATTTTTAATGGATTTATGTGAAATTAACTAAGTGGACGTTAATTTCACATAAAGCCAAACCAGGAAAACTGACCTTTTTCTTTACCACTTAACCATCAAAAATGCATTGATAATATATATTTAAAAAATAATTTAAAAATAGTAAAATTCGAAGAAAAAAATGGACGAGTTGGAAAATAATTAAAAACATTTCAAAAACAGAACACAATAAAAATTACAAACCAATTTAGAAAAAAAAAACTTTTAAAAATACAGCAAAGTTGGTCACCATAATATTTTATTCATTGATCTGATTGTGAATTGTGATAAGTTTTATTCCCGCACAATCATATTATAGGGGTGAGTGCACCTAACCTACGCGCTACGCGTGCGCGTTGGCGTTCCACATGAGTTACAATAATTACTATGCTGGAATGCTTTCTGGTAATTGCGGCTCCCGTTCGGTTGTTGATTTGAATAGTTTTAATGTCGCCATCATCATCGGAATTCCTTAAACCAAAACAATACAAAAAAAAAAATCTCATGAAATATTCCGATGGCGTATTGATAGAATGAATAGCTCCCCCGGCCGTTGACCAAAAGAAGTTCACTACCAAGTTGGTTGGTATGGCGGATCAATATTGTAAGTTGGCTGTCACTATATATTGTTTTAATGGCCAATTCAATGGAAATTCAAGTGCAGTTGCTTGGAATTTAAAGGTGACAAGTTTTTTTTTTTTTTTTTTTTAATTTTATTTCGAACTTTTATGGAATGGGAATTTTTGCATGCAAATTTGGACAACTGTCAAAAGGGAGCAGCAGCAGACTAGACAGTTGGATTTCATATAGGGCTCTTTTTTCAAGGCAAATTGGTGGCAGGTGGTTAATAGGTCGGGATATCTATGTGTGTTAATTATATTTGTATACTTTTTTAATGGCTTTTTGGCCTATAAACCAAATCAATTTGGGAAACAAATACTGCGCGTTATGAAATTGAAAAAAAAAAACGGCCTATTTTAGAAATAAAAAGTCACAAACTTATAAAATTTTAATTTTCGAAACAAGAATCTTTAACTAATTATATTTTTCTCTCTCTTATCGTTTCAGGTATGTACATTGGTTTTGAAAATTTATGTTCGATTACCTAGGCTAAGTAGGTACAATTGTCAGTAAGTAATATTTAATATAATTAAAAAAAAAATCAAGTCTAGTTTATAATTAAGTCCAAGTGAAATAGAGTTTGATGTAAAACATCAATACATCTCGTTTCGAAATGCATGAAGAAGAGGATATAGAAACTTCTCAAAACGTTACAAACTTAAACAAAAAAAAATTATACTCCTTTAAAAACAAAATTCTAAATTCGTAAAAGAAGTTTGTGGCTGACCAATTTTTGACGTTTTATGTGGATCAGGGCCTTTTAGAATGGTATACTTTTTTCTCGAATATCCCACAAATTAAGTTCTAATTTTCTGAAAATAGTTGATCTCTTTTTATACCAACAGGTCACTACTTTTAGATTGAATAATTTTTTTCATGAGGTCCTAAAATCCTAGATGACATTTTGAGAGATATTTCATGGTCGGTTATTCCCCATAGCCAGAGCCCACACGAACGCCTCGCCTCCAATTTTTTTTTTGGAATTCCTTTGACTTTGAGTAACATTCTTTTCACAGTCTGACTCCCTGATGAAAGTGAATATCAATGAATCAAACGTTTCACGTGACGCTTAAACACCGACAGTTCGAAACACTATCATTCATTATGACCTTTTTATCAAAAAACATTTTAAGTGGATACCTAAAATTTTTTACTCTAAATGTCTGTCACATACGGACGTAGAAAAAATGTACCTATCTGAGTCATTTCCTAGATCTGTTGCCGGTTGAAAGCGACGCTTTGTATTCATCTAAGTCCCTACACCTCTTCACTTTAAAAAGTCAAAAATTTCTCAATAACTGCATAGCGCTAGCGGAAGAATTAGTGATCCTCTCTATTTTTCTATTTTTTATTTTATCACGTTCTGCTTTAGCCTGAGCCTCCTTGTGCTAAAGTTCATCTTTCACCACAGAGAAAAATTTAAAACAATATATGAACATTAAGAAGCAAATAAAGGAGGAAGAAACGAACTTACCATGTAAACCATTTATAGAATAAATCAAAAATTTACTTGTATAGAAACCTTCATCAATAAAATATAAGGCTTTAAGAAAGAGATGCTTGCTTATTGTGCAATCCCAATCATCTAACAAATTTGTCTTCATTTTTTTCAATGCCTTCTCCCATCGTCAGTCGCCTGCCGGCGGCGTCCGTCGTCGCTAGTAAAAATTCAAGTAAAATATCTCGCCAATCTATTGCGGTGCACACTTTAATTGTTTTTTTTTCCATTTATTCATATGGTAATTTCCATGCAACATCATCTAAGCTCTAAAGTCACTTCTCTAACACTCCTATTCAATTGAATAGCTCCATGGCCCATCCATCTTCTTTTAAAAATTTGAGAAAAATTGAAACAAGAAACTTTGATTTTCGCCTTGTTTCACTAACTTTTTAAATCGTTATTGTAGAAGAACTAAAACTGATTTATATAAAAAAAAAATTCCCCAAAAACACTCTCATGAAAATAGAAAACCATACAAAATTTAATTCCCTTAAATTAGTTTTTCAGTTTTAGAAATCATAAGGGACAAACTTTTTGAACTTTTCTTGAGTAACTAACTAATATCTTATGAACCTATTCAATTGAAGAAGAGTGTATGTTAAGTCTCAGTGCTGAAGGGTTTTCGCCTTTAATTAGTCACGAGGAATTATAGAAACTATACCTGTCGGCTTTCTCACTAAAAAGACCTGCCTGCGAGTACTGTGATCTCTCGATGCGGTCGGACAGTGGGTTTCGCAACAAAGTCTTTGGCAAGGCATTGGCTCTATTTGCATAAGCCACACGCATAAACATTTTATGCATAGACTTTTAAATCTGGAGCAAAGTGAAGAGAGATGCCACTACAGCCGAAGACAGACATCAACAACAACACTGTCTTATGTCCGTCTGACCGTATGCAGCAGTGCATCATAGTTCATTGCTGATGGAAAACATTATATATCGCGCGATGTCATTCCGACGACATGCAGATGATGATGATGAAGGAAAACCAAAGACACAATGTTGATTGATAATTTGCTTGGCCTTTCCCCAAAACACGATGCGCCTCTGGGGTTATTTTCTTCTAAACACACACGTATTTTCAGATCTTTTCCGCCCATTCAAATATTTAGACTTCAACGTATCACACACTGATGATGTCCGAGATACATGTTTAGATGTCATTTTTGCCCATTCGAAAAAAATTATGAGGAAATGACAGGTGACACTTATACTTTGTAAAGAGAACGCGTGTGCTTACTGCGGTGTATGTTGCTTGAACTAGAAATGACAACTGGATTATTGGTTGCGAAAAGAATCTAGGGAAGTAGAGTATTTGGTGACATGAAAACTAAGATCGCTTCCTTAAAAATTCAACCTCAGGGCATTCGACCACAGAGGAGAGACATCATAATGGATAGTTGAGATTTAACGAACATTTACTCCAATGTCCCATAAATGATATTTTCTATCTCATCGTGGAACGATCAGCACGATCGAGGGAAATGACTTTTTGGTCGAGAGCACGCGTCTTGGTGGCTTGGCAGTATTCCATTTTCAACCTGCTGATGTGCTATACCTAACTGCAGGTGGTTGGTTGGTTGGTTTGGTTGTTTCCTTGATGGTGGTTTTGTGTCGTGTGGATACCACCAAATTGATGTTGCCTCAGGTGGAGGTCCAATTTAAGTCATTTTCATCTCCCTTGCGGCTGTCTTGTTGCAGGCAGCATTGTGGTGGCAGAATGATCGTGGGCTATACCCACGTTTAGTAAATTTGTTTTTGTTATTTTTTTTCTCAAACTTGCAACGATTTAAAAATCTAATTGAATCGAAAGCTGTGGTTAAATGGTAAAGCATGTGGAATAAGTTTATGGTTTGGTACCAATTTGGATTTGGTTTTTGTCTTTTAAAAATGGTTTTTATGGGCGGTAATATATGGTTCACCATTATGAGGGTCGTATTTATATATTAGGTACCCAGTCACATGTATGTAAGTTGAAGTTATGATCAAAGACTTTAATTCTAGAGCAAAGTTACATTGTGTAGCAAGAATTTATAAGTAATTTATTATCACTACATATTCGGATTAAGGAACAAAGATTCCTGTCGCACCGAAGTTTATTAAGACAGCTTAAAATGTTGACATAATTTTTGTAATTGACATACGCTTTGTAATTTTTTTCAAGAGCCAAAACTTCAATGGGGAGGCTTTTTAAAATTTGATTTCATTCAAACATATTTCCGGTCAGATAATCGTAGTGGATCGCAGTGCAGTGGTCTCTTTTCTCTTCATCGATTTCACGTAGAAAGAAAAGAGAACAATGTACTGCCAATCCATTATCTATTATTGCGGATTCCATAATCCACATGAATATTTTCTTACAAAAATGCAAATCTTTGGTAATTAGTTTTGGATCACAATGATTTTTTTGTTGCCAATTGGCAAAACGTAAATGTTTTGAATTCTGCAAAACTACTATCTTCTCTTAGACACATAAATATCTTATTGCGACGCTGTCGCTGGTTATGCATTTATTTTTTTCTAACTGTTTTTTTGCACATTTCGTCATCATTGAAGCCATTAATTCGAATTGATCTGTCATTAGTTAATGGCCAATGAATGATTTTTTTTCGCTCCTCGCATTTTATTCATCTATTTGAGAAGTACAGCTAATTAAAGAAAATAAAAAACAAAATGACGGAAAGCTGCGCTCGTCAAAATGTCGTCTATGAAACAAGCATCTTACGGACGACTTGATGTCTTTGTTTGGGCCTAGCTAGTTATAAACATGTTTTTTCTTGAAATTTTATCTTTTCTGGTTTTTCATTGAGTTTCAAAGCAGTAAAAAATGACAATTTTTTTCTCTTCAACTTTATACAAAGATGTTTGAATCTAATGAGTTAATTATGCGCCGTTTTATATGCGTGCGTATTATGCAATTGATTTCATAAGTGATTGCAGATATTGCAGCGCAGGACAGCAATTAGAAATTCCTTGGTGGTGCTTCGTCATAAATCTCAGGTGCATTAAAAAAAAAAAGAGCTACTGGGTTAGATTGAAAAGGAAATTGGCATTTAGGTCAGTAAATGGTTTAGAAAATTTATATCGTTGAATTAATGTTTTTTTTGTATTTTTTTTTTTTTTTTTTTTTTAATCTTGGTAATTTTTAATGGTCGGAAAGGTGAATGTATTATAAGTCACTGTGCGAGCATGTTTAAGTGGCTTCATAAGTTTCTTGCAACACGATAAGGAACTTTAGCTTTCTGCCTTCGCCCACTTGGCGCAGCTTTTTGGAAATAGACTTTTGAATTTTCGCATTATTTGTTGACGTTTTTTGCAATTTTGCGTATGATTACACCACTTCACTCTTTGGTTGTTTCTTCTTTATAATGGATTGGGTAAAGGGTGTGAAAACGTAACTTCATACCCCCAGCATTTTTACACCTCTCACCAAATCTATCAAAAAAAAAAAAAAACGAATGACGAAAAAACCGAATAAGGAAATCTGAGTTTGTTTTTTTTTTTTGTACGCGCATAACTCGGCTTAACATCATCCGATTTGGTTGCGGACTTTCTTGTTAGATTTTGTATTGAATCTCATTAACACACAACATAGCCGAAAATTGGAAAATTTGATCGCAAATTATAAAATTCTACCGAAGAAGTACGAAAGTCGTGAAAACGCCTTGATATTTCAAAATTTCTGAAATTAAATTGTGTTCGTACGCGCTTAACTCGGCTAAACATCATTCGATTTGCATGGAGATTTTTTTGTTACATTTGTTTTGAACCAGATTAACACATAACGGAGTTGAAAATTGAAAATTTTGAAAATTCCACCAACAAATTCAGAAAACCATGAAAACATCTTGAAATTTTAAACTTTTTGATTTAGTTTTTTGTTCGTACGCACATAACTCAGCTGAAAATCATCCAAATTTGGATGGAGATTCTTTTGTTGGATTTGTATTGAACCAGATAAACACCTACAGAGATACAAATTGGAAAATTAGGCCAGAAAAGTCGGAAAGTCGTGGAAACAATTAGAGCTTGCTCGACTTTTGAAAGGAATATGAATAATATAGCCTTCATTTTATAAGTTCGATGGAACTTTATTCTTCTCTTGAACTTAAATATCCCCATTCCTAACCTCCAACTTTTCACTATATTTCTTAAAAACCTATCCTTAGTATGGAAGTATTCGTAAAAACAAGGCAAATTTTAACAATAACCCACTATTCTTGATATATTATTTACGCCTCAAGACTTTTAACTTCCTTCTTCCTAAAGTGGAATGGAACAACCTACCTACTTAAGTTCCCAATGTATATTCCCAACTCTATCGCCAATCTATTAATTGCTATGCAATTAAGATTTTTGTTTTTTAATCGATGTCACACGTTTGATCTCAACCAAGTCGCCATATTATTGTCAGATGCAACTTTGTTGCAAATAAATTGTAATGAAATTCAACAAATCTAAATACCTACCCAGCTTGGCCACTTACCTTGCCCAATTGCATCTTTTATTTGCTCTTTATTTTGTAGTTTTTTATTTAAAGAAAAAAAAAAAAATGACCAAACAAAACGCAAAAATGTATAGATACGTAAACCATTCAGCCTTCTTTTCTATGCCTTTACTTGTTGGACAGTTGGATAACAACATTGGTTTTCCTAGAAAAATGTGAAAATCCGGGAAAAAATCGATAGTAGCCTGAGGAGGAGGAGGACTGAAGACGAAAAGAGGAGTCTTCCACTGTAAATTATATATGGTGGTGGTGACATGGGCGCCATGGAGATAGCCTCTCCACACTTTGTATATTCTCCAGAACTAAAAATGTTGTTTGTTTTTGCGAATTGTCATGCCAAATGCGTATCTTCATTTAACCGAAGGAGTGCGGGAAGCAGGAATATTAAAGCCTTCGATATAAGTCGTCGTCGCTTTGTCGACGGTCTTAGACAATGATTGGACTTTAAAGGTAGATATATTCATTTACTATCTACGTTTTGTCTTTAAAATGTCGTTGGGCTTGTTTGATAAAATAAAATCACAAGTGAAAGCCGCCACTGACTTTGCCTTTGCTTAAAGATACACAGGCGTGCGGAGTTAATTGAGTTTAAGAAGTCGAAATGGTCATAAAAGGATTGGTTTGTATATAGGTAGATATATGTAGGTGTAATGTGCTGTGCCGGCACTCTTTAATTTTGTTTATTTTTTTTTGCTTTTATACGTTCGTATGCCTAGTGCTTGGTTTTTTTACAAAGTCAAGAGGACCGATCGTATATCTTTTGACGTTAATAGACAATCCTAATCCTAACCAATATTTAAATGCTGCCGCCGGCTTAAATACATTTTAAATTTATCAATAGCGTACCCTTTTATTCTCAGGGTTAAAAAGAAAATTTGTACCTATTAATTTTTTTGATACTTGTTACTTGACCGATGAAACAGCAATTGAAATATGTACTCTTTTTCAGACACTCTTTATTTCAAAAAAACTTGCTTCAAGCAATTCTCTTAAAGTGTTGTTATACAAAAAAAAAAAAAAACATTCTGAGCACTTTTAGGAACAAATTACCAAAGATTTTGGAGAGTTATTTCATTTTTAGTCTGGGAGGTAATTTCATTGGGCAGTTATTTTACAGAGCCGAGCAGCACATTTTTAGTCTTAACATGGATCTCTTTAAACAAAATTATAAACTTTGTTGACTTTTACACAGGGCTGGCCGTAGCCAAACTTGCGCCCTGTGCAAGATTTGTAAAAAGCGTCGCCTTTTTATATATACACACATACCCACATACACTGATATACATGCATAAACCTCCTGCTAATGCGCCTCCAGAACTTTGCGCCCTGTGCATTTTCACATCTTGCACATATGGTTGGTGCGGCCCTGCTTTTACAACATTGACAGAAATGGTTTTTTCCTTAGTCGCTATCAAAAGAAATACTCAATTGTTGAGTGTTATTTCGTTTTTGGCTGATAACAAGGGAACTTGTTTCATATGATTCCGCTTATGATTTAATTAAAGCTATGTAATCGCTCTACAATTAATCGTCTTACGGCTTACCTTGTAGGCTGAGTATTTTAGCCAATATATTTCTCCTCCGAAGATAAATAAAACTCCATTTTCGAACATTTTGAGCAAAATTTCCAATGCTTGAAGTGCTATTTTTCGGGATGATCTATAGAAATGGGTTTAAGCTTAAATAAAAGGAAATTTTACCTGCTTGAAAAATGTAGAAGGTGATTTTTTGGAATGGTAAATATTTTAAAAGTTTAGGCCAAAAACTAAAATAGGTCTAAAATTGTGAGGTTTTTCGAACGTGCACTACGCAATTAGAACAGGTCTTTTGAAGCTACAAAATTGTTTTTAGACTATCTTAACAACTTCTCAAATACATTATCAGAGTAGGGGAATTTTTTGTGACCAACGATGTCTTCATTAACTGGCGTATAAGAGCCTAAACGAGATGACCGACTTTATACAAATTTGGTACGTATTGATTTTACATTACCATCTACCTAACGGAGAAATTTCAATTTTAGTTGTAGCCCATCTAGAACAGTTATAGCTCGCATGTATACAACGATTTGTTTTTTTTTTTTTTCAAATTTTCTCGAAAGTTGCTCGAACGATTATAATAACACTTCGTATACTCTTACTGCCTTATTTAGAAACAAAAATTGGTTATTTCAGCTCTTGTGTTCAGGGAAACTTTTTCCAGAGATCAGAAATAAATCTCAACCTTTTGAAAGGTCCCATAAAAACTCGTATTTGTTGCTATTTTCAATAAAAGTCACAAAATAACCTTTATTCTAAAAAAAAATTTTTTGGGTCAAAGTCTGAAACCTTTATTCTGATTTTTTTTATGTTTCGGTCAACAAGTGAGATTTATCGTTGAGAGAAAAAAATAAATCTCATCTGCAATTTTATCAATCAGAATGTCTCTTAGTATGGCCCTTAGTTTTTTGTTAGCACTACATGTTGAAATGCAGCTTATTAGGCTTTTTAGTCCTCATCATCAAGTTTCCTGACATATTTGCTTGGCGTCTCAGCGACTAAATTCAAAATTGAAAGGGAATTTTCATCTTTAAATTTTATTTTTAGTGACAGAAAAGGACAATCTTGGGTCAAAAAAAACCTTGAGAGTTTATCATTAGCGAAAATTAATACCATAAATTACAAAAAAACATAAAAACCCGTTGCTCCGCTTAGGGGGTGATCAGTCGCCAGGCAGGCGCCAATGTGAACAGTTTTCTTGACCAAAATACTCATTAACCAAACATTTAATTACTCTTTACAATCTTTTTTATTAAAAGCACCTTGACCGGCCTTTTTTGAAAGTTTTTGAAAAAAAAACAAACTTTTTTTACCAACTTTTTTATTGATATTTTAGAACTACTGGCACTTCCTAGATCACGAATATGTAATTTTGAAGTCGCTAGGTCGCTTAGTTATATTATTCAAATTTTTTGTTCGAATTAACAATTTTTGATTTATTTTCTACGAAAAAGGTTAAAGGTTGACCTTTTTCATTAATTTTTTCGTAAAAAACTCAACCATTGAGAGATATTTTAAAAAATAAAAAATAAATCTCAACCGATAACCGATATTTTGTTTTTCAATAAATAAATCTCAAACCGTAACCGAAATTTTCTTAAAGAAATGTGGTAACTATCAGAGAGAAACCAATTGAAAATAAAGGTTATTTCTGATCTCTGGAATTTTCGGGACTCAAAATAAAGGCAATTGCCTACTGCTCCATTTGAGTCCAGAAAATTCTTATTCCATGGTTTAGTTTCCCTGAACATAAGAGCTAAAAAAACCATTTTTTGTTTATGGATAAGAAAGTTAATTTATAAAGTGATTTTATAGAAGAATCTTTTCAGATTTTTATACCGAAAAATTCACGTAACGAATATAGGATAGGTACCCCTCGACGTTATTAAAATTTCAGATAAAAAGAAATATGTATAGCCAAAAAATTACTTTGTATGGATTCCATAGTTATAGACATTAACCAAAATCCAACGTTTTGCCTTAAATCACGTGAGTAATTTCATGCTATCCATTCGTGCATTTTTGTGTAGATACTGATTGATAATCATAATGTACGAACTCTCATTAGCCACCTGAAATTTTTTTTAGCAATTATTCAAAAAAAAAAAAATAGCCCGAGGGATACAACTCAATCAAAAGCGAAAGTAAAAAAGTCACAAATTGTACACAAAGTTAACTCTGATGTGCATACCTTCATGAACCTCATTGAATGTACAAGTAGGTATTTGGAGCAGTTACTCAATTTTGTCAGAGATAGCCTTAGGCTTCTCACATATTGCCAATCTTATTTTTTTTACTAGTTTTTCAATAACCTTTAACATTTGAATGTACCCACTGTGAATACAATTAAAAATATGACTTCATCAAAAGATCACAATATATGCAAATAAGTAAATTAATTCAATAATATTTAAAGTTCATAATAATGTTGTTGTAGTTTAAGTAAACATACATAAATATGTGGACTGTTAATAGGTAAAACATATACAATTTACAACATACACTTAACACTTCTGCCATCATCAAAATTTATCACCAGGGGCACAAAATCCTATCGATAACTTTAACCTAACTCTCATCTCAGATGGGTAGATCTTGCAGATAAGTCAATAGATTTTGTTTTATTTTTCTTTGCGCAATTTTTGTTTATTTTTGAGTTCAATGGTTTCTTTATATTTTTTTTTTTTGCTAATTGAAATACATACATATGCTATCTATTTATCGAGTTTCCAATTCGCTGTATATTGTAACTTGACCTCAATTGGGGACAATCGCCAACTTAGTCTCTTCCATTGTAATTTGGTTCGGTTCTTACAAAAAATGCCACAAAATGACTGAAATATGTTTTGAATAAATATGCATTATTTACGCTTGTAATCCAATTAACGTCAAAGGAGATTATAAAAACAATGTTGATGTCTCCTGTTCAAATACGAAAAGAAACAGTGACAAATAGAGCAATAAATGATACCTGTTGTTTTCGTATTTCATGAGTAAATGATTGTTAAATTGTAAAGATCATTAAACTCAACTTGGTTAAATGGCGCCCGAATAAGGTTCAACAGTTTAACATGCTTCAGAGTTCCCACATCATTAAAAAAAAATGTATTGAATAATTTACTGTTTTTCTTTTTTTTTTCTTTATATTATTGCTTGCATGTAAACAAAATGCGTATATGTATGTAGATGCGTTTTTGAATAAATGAGTGTCATTGTTAATTGTGGTGGCATTAGTGTTGTTGTTGATGTCAGTTAACTGTGTGATGAGGGAAAGAATTACACACAATTTGCTAATTCACTTTCTCTTCAACAGATGGACATCGTTAAAGATATTCAGATATACAAGTAGATACATACAAACAGCAACAACAATTGCAAATAGTTTTCTTGTTTTATTTAGTATACCATCAACCACGATTTGCATTCCTTTTTTTCAACTTTTTTGATGGGAAAATATTCAGTTTTTGTGGGAATTAAGAAAAAAATGCTATACTCAAACGTAACACGTTAAATCAATTAAATGGCATATAGACATGGATATTATGCTGGCTTAAAGGGATTGTATGCGCTGTTGTCTTCATGGTCACGAAATGCATTTTTCGAAAGGAAAGTAACAAATTTGTCAATGATAATCAACATATTTACTAGATTCTCATATATATTATCCATAGCAATAGGAATCCACGTCAAGACAAAAATCCAAGCTGTTAACCTGTATATTAGCAAAGCCAATATAACACCAAGATAGTGCATCGGCTTTCATTTTGAAGAAGGGGACGTAAAAAGTTCTTACCGAAATATTGAGAACTTTACATTGCAGAAACAACATTTCAGCACATTTTTGTAGAAAATTAAATGCTCTACAATTTTTAGTAACGCACTTTTTATCGTAAAATTCAAAAAAAGATCCCATTATTATTGTAATCTTCTTGTTCTTAAGATAAATTTCTTAAAACGGTCATCTTTTTTTTTGGTTATATCTTTTTTGTTTTCAATTTTACGATAAAAAGTGCCTCAACATAAATTGTAGAGAATCAAAATCTCTACACCAATGTGCTAAAATTTCTTTTGTGCGATTAGTCAAGATATTGCGAAGAACCTTTTACGCCCCCTTTTCCAAAATGGCGGCCAAATGGAGGGCTTTTGACCCGAAAACAGGACAAAAAATGTTTTTGTCCTGTACAAAATGCAAGTTTCGGCCAAATTTTTTAACATTTTAATTGACTATTAGAAAAGAATATAAAGTTACCAAGAAGGCGCATCTCATACAAATTTTTTACTGCACATTTTTAGATGGCGGGTTCCAATATTGCGACCTGCTCCCAGAGCTGTTGCTTTTTTTATGGGCTTTTCAAGGACAAAAAAGCAGACTATTTCAATGTGTGTGGTATCTCATGTTAAAAGCGCTAAGAGAATTATTGAAAAGCCCATAAAAAAGCCAAATTGCGGGTTCCAACATTGGAAGCCGGCATTTTCAGTAGAAAATTTGTATGAGATGCGTCTTCTTGGTAACTTTATATTCTTTGCTATTATTCAAGTGTGAATTCCAGTTGAATTATTTTATGCCTATTCTTTCTAACCTTCTGTCACTTAGACCTAGTTTTTCAGTGCGAGTTTAAAGTTAAACCCGATTTAACTCACAACATTTGGTGGGTAAGCTCAGGATTTATACTAAACAGATGCTCTTGGTATTTCTTTCTCCGAATTTTTTTATATCGATTCGCATAGCTTTTTTTGTTGAAAAAAACTATTTCTTGAGTTAAACTGTGGATAAATTTATGTCCAGAATTAACTAACTCTAGTTTAAGTGGCACTGACATCGGATCCGCACCGTTAGATAGAGGTTTTAAATTTAAGTTAAGAGCCCTCTCTCTCTTATTTGAAAACTTCCGAAATAAACGGTGTTTGAGTTATGATATGAGCCTCATAAACTTAAAAGCGCTCGATAATTACGGCCCTAAATATGTTTTACCTGAATTCTGTCATAATTTAGTTTTTACGAATTGCCAACATTTTGGATATTTGACATGGAAAGCAGCCTTAAGCAATACCGACGAATTTTATAGAACAAATTGATCAACTCTTAGGCCTTGTTCAGATGGGGATACTCTTCCCGTTTAATATTCTTGGCATTTTAGCGAAATTTTTGTATTAATTTGTTCACATACATAGAAGCATGGAACCCATATTTTGTTCTATAAACTTGTACGTTTATTTAGGCTTCCCGCAAAGCTGCTAGTACGTTTGTACGTCTTAAGCTTAGATATCGCTAGGTAACTGCCTTGGAATCTCCTTGTTAGCTCCTCAATTGTGGGATATTTGAAAAAAAAACCTCTAAGTGTTCGTTGTCCAGTCCAGTCCAGATCCTCAGCACTGATAGTGTATCTACAACCTCCCTTCACTCTTGCACGTTGAGCTCTCAAGCTCTACATTTGGTTCTAATCTGTACCATAAATTGATATGCCTCGTTTTTGGGTGCATGCAGCAGTCAGCCACTCTAATCAAACCAGGGGTTTTGTTATGGTCGCATTGTGAAACCCAGCACAGCAGTGGCGTGTTGGTATTTTTCCCACTGGTCCCCTGCGCTTTGAGCCTGGTGGTAGGGCTTGCTAAGAGATTAAGAAATGACGTGGCCAGTTTAATTTCTGGAGGTCTGAAATGGACCACCCATGATATTGAAGGATCTTGCGTCTGTCGCAATATGATCAATGTTCTTGACAGCTCGAAATTCTGGAGACAGCTAGGTCCTTTCTTGCTAATTCGAGTGCCTGTTACCGTTACGATGAAATTTTACCCCGACCATCAGAAAAGCGTCTGCCAAAGTTATAGGTTGTCAAAATAATAATTATTCGGATATTTTCTTCGATCTACCTATAGTCTAAGAGCTGGCGACGGATTTTCTGCGTGAAAGGAAACCAAACGGTATTAATGTTACAACTAGTCCTAGGAAAGGTGATAACGAATACGAAAGTCTGTCTGCACGTAGTGGCCGCGTTTCCGCGAAAAAGTGCATCAAAAGTACAACTTTTCTGAAAATAGAAATAGTGAGGGAAACCACTTAAAATGCATCGCATCCCGACGCCACGGACTCGCTGATTACAAAAATGGTTTCGACAGACGTGTAGGTGGCCGCAAAACCCTCGACAGACGCCGCCGAAAATGCGTTTTTTTTGGCGTTTTTTACTTTTTGGGAAACCACTTAAAATTGGTGTCATTCGAAAGCTCTCGACTCCCTGAGTGCGAATATGCAAATGACAGACGTCTAGGTGGCCGCAAAACCCGCGACAGACGTCGCTGAAAATGCGTTTTTTTGGCGCTTTTTTACTTTTTGGGAAACCACTTAAAATTGGTGTCATTGGAAAGCTCTCAACATCCCGAGTGCGAATATGCCCATGACAGACGTGTAGGTGGCCGCAAACTCGCGACAGACACGATTAAAATCGCGACTTTTTTTACGAAATTCTAGATAACTCATGTTACACACCTAAATACATCGCAATCTGAGGCTCTTGACTGCCAAGAGTATAAATATGTGAAAAAAACCAACTTTCAGCTTTATCCAACAGCTGGAAAGCGCGATAAAAATCGCGGATTTTTTTAGTGTACGACTATTTAATGGGCTTTTGCGGGAAACCACTTAAAATGTATCTTAATTGAAAGGTCCTGACCTCAACAAAATTAAAATTTAAACGACAGACGCGTAAGTGGTGATAAACGGATGGTAGCCGCTAAATAAGTCGCGGCCGTTATTTATTGTTTTAAAATTGGTTTTTAGTGGTTATCTCTTCAAATGTTACTCAAGTTAAAGGTTTTAACTCCCTTAAGAAGAAAATGTAGGTGACAGACGTTTTGAATTATATGGACATGTTGAAAACCGCCATAAAATTCGCGAATGTAATTATTATATTATTGGTTGGATTTTGGTGGTAACCTCCTCAAAAGGATGTCTATTCAAAGGTTTTAACTCCCTGACCAAGAAAATTTTACTGACAGACGTTTTGAGTTACACGAAGCTGCCGAAAACCGCGATAAAAGTCGCGCATGTTATTATTATTTTATCAATTGGATTTTTAGTGGTAACCTATTCATATGTATGTCAATTCAAAGGTTTTACCTCCCTCGCTTGAAAAATTTTACTCACAGACGTTTTGAGTTACACCAAACTATCTAAGTCCGCTAAATACATCGCGTTTGTTATTATTGTATTTTTCTAATTCAATTTTGGTGGTCACTGGATTGAAATGTACCTCAATTAAAAGGTACTTACTCCCTGAAATATAAAATTTAGTCACAGACGTTTTGAACTACACCAAACTGTTGAAAAAGCCATCGCCAATGAAAAAAAATTAAGCTTATTATTTTATATGTTTGATTTTCCAGATAATTAGAAGCATAACTATGTATGAACATACATAACATACATACAAATTTTAAATAATCACTCCTTTACATATTCAATACTAATTGCATTTGTTTGAGGTACATTTCAATCAGTGACCATCAAAATTGAATTAAAAAAATACAATAATAACAAACGCGATGTATTTCGCGGACTTAGATAGTTTGGTGTAACTCAAAACGTCTGTGAGTAAAATTTTTCAAGCGAGGGAGGTAAAACCTTTGAATTGACATACATATGAATAGGTTACCACTAAAAATCCAATTGATAAAATAATAATAACATGCGCGACTTTTATCGCGGTTTTCGGCAGCTTCGTGTAACTCAAAACGTCTGTCAGTAAAATTTTCTTGGTCAGGGAGTTAAAACCTTTGAATAGACATCCTTTTGAGGAGGTTACCACCAAAATCCAACCAATAATATAATAATTACATTCGCGAATTTTATGGCGGTTTTCAACATGTCCATATAATTCAAAACGTCTGTCACCTACATTTTCTTCTTAAGGGAGTTAAAACCTTTAACTTGAGTAACATTTGAAGAGATAACCACTAAAAACCAATTTTAAAACAATAAATAACGGCCGCGACTTATTTAGCGGCTACCATCCGTTTATCACCACTTACGCGTCTGTCGTTTAAATTTTAATTTTGTTGAGGTCAGGACCTTTCAATTAAGATACATTTTAAGTGGTTTCCCGCAAAAGCCCATTAAATAGTCGTACACTAAAAAAATCCGCGATTTTTATCGCGCTTTCCAGCTGTTGGATAAAGCTGAAAGTTGGTTTTTTTCACATATTTATACTCTTGGCAGTCAAGAGCCTCAGATTGCGATGTATTTAGGTGTGTAACATGAGTTATCTAGAATTTCGTAAAAAAAGTCGCGATTTTAATCGTGTCTGTCGCGAGTTTGCGGCCACCTACACGTCTGTCATGGGCATATTCGCACTCGGGATGTTGAGAGCTTTCCAATGACACCAATTTTAAGTGGTTTCCCAAAAAGTAAAAAAGCGCCAAAAAAACGCATTTTCAGCGACGTCTGTCGCGGGTTTTGCGGCCACCTAGACGTCTGTCATTTGCATATTCGCACTCAGGGAGTCGAGAGCTTTCGAATGACACCAATTTTAAGTGGTTTCCCAAAAAGTAAAAAACGCCAAAAAAAACGCATTTTCGGCGGCGTCTGTCGAGGGTTTTGCGGCCACCTACACGTCTGTCGAAACCATTTTTGTAATCAGCGAGTCCGTGGCGTCGGGATGCGATGCATTTTAAGTGGTTTCCCTCACTATTTCTATTTTCAGAAAAGTTGTACTTTTGATGCACTTTTTCGCGGAAACGCGGCCACTACGTGCAGACAGACTTTCGTATTCGTTATCACCTTTCCTAGGACTAGTTGTAACATTAATACCGTTTGGTTTCCTTTCACGCAGAAAATCCGTCGCCAGCTCTCGGTCTACTAGTAGATATATGCCTTTTACCTTATTCAAAAAAATTGAGTCTATAATCGAGTATTAAGCATTGAAACCGAAAACAGATTATCTAGTTTGTCGGAATTGTGAAAAGTGTCAAATGTGTGCTTAAAGTATATCTACTTCTGTCACATCGTTTCGTGTTCACCCTATTTTCTCATCTTAATAAATGGATTGGATAACAATGACCTCTGAATTCCACAGTCATCTACAACACTTCATTCCGACATCATCAAAGCATAGATTATGATAATAACTTTGATAGATGCAAGTGCATCGTTCATCATGCAAACTGTTGGGCATATATTATAAATATATGTATGATGCCTGCCATCAAAACAAGTCAAAAGATAAACCACAAGAGTCTTGTTTGAAACATTAGACTAATGAGGTAGTTTGAGTGAAAAATTAGCGATCAAAAATAAAATGTCAAGGTAGTTTTATGATTGCGAGCCTGTTTTGCTTATGTCCCATTACCGCGAGATGCTTTATAATCAAACTAAGTGGTTTAACATTATACATATACTTACTGCATGCATGTACTCTTTCACATACCTACACAATGTACCTATAGGTTTGTTTGAGTACCAGACAGATGGTGTTGTTTTAGTGACGTGACTTAGTGACATTTTGGAAGAATTAATTACAATCGGAATAAAGTGGATTAATTAAATGTGTGAAGCACTATTAACCAGGTGCTCTTGCGGTGAAGGTATTATATGCGAGTGGGACTGTAAGGGGTACCGAACCGACAATATGATGATGATGTATGATATGAAATATCTTTGAATAACTTTAAAAGCTGCGCTTTGTAATTTATGCATTTATAACAGTTTTCATACTTTGTTGTTAATTTTACTTCGAGCTCGGATACATTTTTCACAAATTTTATATATTTTCCTTAAACTTTTCATTCGATCTCGTATTTTAATCTAAATCTAAACAATTCACTCAAAAACACATTTATCATTCAAAAGTTGTAAAGTGAACTTTCGCCAAACCATTCTCGTTTAGCTATTTTATGGATGAAAGATATAAACAATTTAACATCATCCAAATGACTCTATTTGTATATATTGCATTGCAACTGCAACATTGTTGCAATCATTATGATGCAGTGTTGCAGCCAGAAGTTATATATGAGTATGGCAAGTACAATAAATCTTATTATACATATATCGCAGCAAAATGTATTTTTTTAAGTGAATTTGAAGTGTAATAAATTTATAAATCGGTTTATTTGATTTGTAGCCAAGCGGTTGTTGACTTGAGTAGGTATTATAATTTATATATTTTATTTGTGGGCCTTTAAGCTATAGATTATGTTGTCAGGCTAACGTTTTATTTTTTTGTCTATGAACAAAATGTTACGATCTTTTATTTCAATGAGTTTTATTTAAAAAAAAAATGTATTCATGCTGTACAGTGGGTTATAAAATGAAAAGATACATCGCTCCTTTTTTTTAAAGGTTTCGAAGTTCAAGTGAATTTCATAATTTAAGATAAAACTTTGATGTCTTTATTCTTCAGGAATGCACACACTTTTGACTTTATAACAGAATGCCTACTCACTCATATAAAAATAAAATAATATAGGGTTCGAAATTTTTGGGCCTGGGGTAGAAGCCATCTTTCCAGTAATCGCTGCTACTGGTCCTGCCTCATGGAGTCATGGTTCTTCGACAATAAAGGCTTGAAATATTCTTGGCAGGTATGTAGCAGACCATACAATTATAGACTTAGAACCCTGGAAGCACTTATAATGTCGAAGTGATCATAGGCCATGACCGGAATTATCGAGAACTTAAATGTCGGCTTCTACTTCACGCGTAAGAATTTTTCTGAAATGGTGCATACAAATTTTGATAAAAGTTGGTGAAGTTGGAGTTTTTTTTTTTTGGGAGTTTTAGAAACTTGAATCAGTCATCTATAAGAGGTTTTAAGTGATTTAGAGATCAGTTTAGTATTCTTATACTCATTGGGGGTTATCGTGAAAAAAAAAATCCCAGGGAATGTTTCTCTCGTATCAAATGTTAGGAACGTGAATGATGCCTAAAAGTTTCCCTCGAGGGAAATTTATTCCGTGGGAGATTCACGATAATTGAAATATTTTCGTGGGAAAAAAATATTCCATGCGAAATAAAATTCCCCGAAGATTCCCGATAGGTGGGCCAATTATTGGTTTAAAAAGTATACCCAAAATTTTGCAAAAAATGCGTAAAGTACATATAAATGCCAAAAAAAAAAGAATTTTTATTACGGGAATTTATAAATCCTCCAAGAGTATTCCTATCTCTTGATTCAAAAAAAAAAAAAATTACCTCGCCTTATCCGTTCGCGATGGTCAACAAACTATAGGTCCCCTCCATTCTCTGTAGACAAACGCACAGGAGTGTTTTAGAGTTGTAAGTCAATAGGCCCTGGTTCTATACAAGCTGCCGCGCAATCGAATTTTAATCAATGTTTATAAATTTTTTTTAGTTCCAATTTTCCAATTTTCGGCAAATTTTTTAATCGATCGGTTAAATAGAATTTGCGTTAGGATCACATTAAATATTAGATAAACAAATATCAAAAAAGAAAAAGTCAAGTAAAAAAAAAATAAAATACCTAAAAAAAAAAAATATATAGGTACATAGGCATTTATAAACAACGAATCGCACGAACTTGCTTTTGTGGTTTACAACAATGTTGTTAAACATTTGATGGAAAAATTTTGTATTTATTAAAAAAAAATATTTTCAAATTTTTTTAATTATAAAACTATTATAAAATCAGCTAAGTCATTAATATATGGGTACGTGAACAACTCAAAAATAAGGCAATTTTATTAAAAAAATGTCAAAAACCTATTTGCAATTTTCTTAGCAATTGAAATACATACATACATAGCTGTTTTCAAGAAAATTTGAAAAAAAAAAAACAAATCGTTTTATATGGCAGCTATACCCGTTTTAGATGAACTAAAACAAAAATTCGAAATTTTTCTCAAGGGAATCACACTCTGTACCAAATTTGAAGCAAATTTTTTCACCCGTTAAGGCTCTAGCTAAAATTTCATTTGACACACATAGACGTTCAGAAACACAGGCGCTGATGAACAGACCGGCTTCTCCATTATAGTTGTTTCGATTTTGACTAAAATTAAACTTTAGTAAAAAAAAAATAATTATTATAATTTTTTTTTTTTTAATTTGATAATTTTTTTTTTACAAAATTTAAGGCTTAATTTTTTTTTATTAGACTATTATTCATGCATTTTAATCAATGTTTACTCCCTTGCTTAATTACTACTTTTTACAAAAATAAACTTTGTCTGTATTTCTCAAGAATTTAAGACAAAACAAAATTACAAGCAAACAAAAAAAAATCAATACCAAATACAAAGACACATTGCACATATGCACATCAGCAACACTGAATTATATCACTTAATTCAATCATCCGAACTGACATTTGATCTATGATGGAGCGCCATCCGCCATCACATCACACATCATATCCGCCCGTTACAACAACAGAAACAATCTCTTCAGCCTGATCAATCCATCCGCCCACATATCGTTCAAATCGCAAAATCTCAATTCTTTATTTTCATTTTCTTCTATTTTTCTTAAAAATCAAAGAAAATTAATTCAGAGTTTATGCTCTCTAGCCCTCAGTTGCCGAACCTTAAAAAAATATTCGTCTGACTGAGACTATATTTTTGTAATTTCAAAAAAAAAAAAAAAAAAAAAAAAAAAATTGTAATAATTACAATTTCAATTTTGTAATCGAGGCATAAATATATTCTGGTGCCCTCTGGTAGGCTACATCAGGTAACCATAAATTCAAATCGCAAAAAAAAAAAAAAAAAAAGAAACAAAAAACATAACGAAATATTGCCGTTTGTTGGTTTATTGTTTATTGTTTTCAATGTTGTTACCATAAATTCTGGGATTTTCATTTTTCCAACAATCTTGCATACAGGATTTTTGATTTCAAGATGGATATATATGGAAATGAAGGCATCTATCCATCAGAGATACATACTACATGATGGTATTTCTATAGACAGACGCAATTTCTGTCTGTCTGTCTGTCTGTTTTTTTCTAGATGGCTGGTTTGCTGACTGGAATATATGGCTGAATAGCTGACAAAGATAGGATTATCCCCATCGGTCTTGACGTTGTGTCTGTTTGGTTTTTGCAATGAATGAATCAATACAGATCAATGGATCTTTTGTATAGAAGTTGAGCAAGGGATTTCGAATTGCATAAATGGCGATCTTACATCAACATAACATATACAGAGAGGAGAACCTTTATTTAGACCTACCTACGCTTTACGTGGCGGTGTGGTGGACTTATGAACTAATATAAACATTTATGATCCACATCGAAATGGTTTTGCCTTCGTCTAAATGACAATTTATTGGTTTTCTGTTTGATGGTTATGTTAGGATTTGGGTGACATTTGACAGAATTTATAAATTAGAATTTATAAATTATAAAGGAGACTTTGAAATTAACTCAATGGGGGTGCTTATGGGGTATTTACTACTCTTATACCTATAATTATAAGGTGTGTTTTATTGGCTATTTTATAGCTAACGCAGTAAAATTTCCCTTGGAGAACAATAACAAAACCAAAAGTACTGATATGAATTAGCCAGTAAATTAGTAAATATAAAAGTGGACAAATAGTGTGGGCTTGAACCTTAAATATCGGTAATGTAGTTTGTTTTTCACTCAAAAAAAGGTATGAACACATCCATAGAATAAAGAGTGGACATAAAAGTTGATATAGCGTTTTATTGAACTTGTATTGCTGCGCTAGCTATGAATTACGAATAAAACGCACCTATACTCTTATACTAGTTTCGATGTCAAGTAAAGATGTTTTGTACTGGGATTTTACAATTAAAATTTATGAGCTTATCTGAATGGAGCCGAAGAAATATACGCCCAATTTTTTTTAAATCTATTCTTCAGCCGCCATTTTCAAAATATTTTTTTTTTTTTTTTGCAAATATGCATATTACTCGAAGATAATTTGTCGAATTATGATCTAGAATTTTGAAACATTGGATCAACCTGCTTTATCATGTTTTTCTATTTTTATCCAAACAAAAATGAAATTCGCTATAAAAAATATAATCGTTTAAAAATTTAACCGACAACCTAAAGCCTCGAAGCGACTCTAAATGCATCATTATCCGATAACACTTTATATTAAAACTTGCCCCCAGATCACTGACCGGTAACGCTTTGATTAATGTTTAGGTGCCTTACTTTAAATGCGTATCTTTAAACCACCATCATCATTTGACTTTTTTTTTTTAAGTGGCAGTTATAACAGCTTAATTAAGTTTTTAATTTGTGTCCATCAACGTTTCATTATGCATGTTAAATAATTGTTAAGAGAGCATGCCTTGTTTAAAGTGATCTACATTAAAAAAAAAAAAAAAAAAAAAAAACACCATCACATTGTAAAATAGTTTAAAAACCATGTTCTGGCTTCAACCTGCTAAAGTTGAAAGCAAAAAAAAAAAAATAAATAAAACTGCCTCTAACCAATCTCCATAATTACCACTTATTCACAACGCGCCATCATCATTGTCAGTTGGTACAGGTAAATTCTTGGCTACATTTACGGTTCATGGTATTTATTTTTTCTTAAATGTTTTAACTGTAATATGCCGGCATTTTTTGCAATGCTACACAGTCTGGACGGACAGAAATATTATATATAAGTTTTCCAGTGACAGGCTTAGATATTTTATAGTCTGAGAAAATATGTTGGGCATAATAAATAATTTAGCTGATATAAGAACATTTATAATAAATTCCAATCCAACAGAGGAGATAGATAGGCGGACGACAATAATAATGGGGCTTGAAATATCTCAAGACCTGTTAGTCATATGAAAAATTTTGTTGATAAAAGATAAAGAAAAATGAAATAACAATTATTTTGTATGAATTTATTTTATTCCTTTGTCTCATAAGAAATGAAACCCTTATTTAAAATGGCGCCCAACGGTAGGATTATTGAATTTTATTTTATTTAAACCTGAAATCTATCGATTTGCTGAAACGATTCATAGGTATTTATTGAACTTCAACTCAAGACGTGTATCTCGCTTGACATGAACGTTCAAATTTGGCAATAAATTGTAAATTCCCCTTCATTCCACGAGCTGTTGTGAAGTTATTTTTTGTTAATTTTCAATGTACCAAGTGCTGAGTGATAATTAATAAAAAGAAATTAATATAGCCGATTCTCTTTTTAATAGTTCGAATGTGTTTCTCACTGTTGTATGACACTTTTCTCATATTTTCGTATATTACTTTCCAAAATATAACACTTCTTCTTAGACTATTAACTATTTGTATGTAAGATTCACTCTGCTTTAAGCTTATACCAAATGTTTTGCTATTTTCTTCTGTCAGAATTAATTGTTACGTCATGTCAGTAGTTGGCAACAAATCGCTTCAGTTATTACCACATTTTTAATTTATATGTTAGATCTTATGAACTGGGCATACATAAATACATCTACGTATATCATGTGTTAGAAGTTAGACCAAGAATTATTATTATTACAGACTTTGAAATGTTCTTGTGTTCTATAATACTCGTCTAGATATGTCATGGGAGAGATGAGATCTATTTTGAATAGAAAATAATGTATAATTAAGACAGACCATATAATTACTATTTATATTTATGACAGGTTCATTGCTTGCGATATAATGTCCACACAAATTGAATTACATCATAATTTGCCTGGACACGGTAATTAATTCGATAATTTATTTGATAATTTGGCAGAAAGTTAATGTGAGAAATTGTAGGATTATGTGTAGCTTAAGTTCTTTAAAGTTATGTAACTATTAAAAAAAAAACTACCCAGGAATAACGTCTTGAGAATTTTTATTATTTTGGTAGAATTAAGCTAAGAGCACCAAACAAGAGGATAATTAAATAAAACTAAGGATTATACTTAATAAAAAATTACCTTTAGTTCAGTAGATAACCTCGAGCGCCGAAAGGAACATTGTCAAAAATTTAAAAAACCTCAAAATTTTCAAGCTTGTTTCAGTTATAGGCAATTTTAACCTTAAAAAGGACTTGTTTCTCGATTTCAAAGGAACAATGAGCCGTAGGAGTCATTTTTAAGCTGTTGCTAAGTTATTTTATATTCCAATATTTGAAATGGAATAACTCGGCTGAACGTCATCCAAATTGGATGGAATTTTTTCGGTTGGATTTATATTGAACCAGAAAAACACACTACGGAGATAAAAATTCGAATATTAGGCCAGAAAAGTCGGAAAGTCGTGATAACAATTGGAGCTTGCTCACCTTTCGAAAGGAACATTAATAATTTAATCAGTTATAGGTGGAACGAAGTACGCCGGATCAGCTAGTTTAGTAATATGTACTTGATAATATTAAAAAATAGAATTTGGTTATAGGACCTTTATTCAATAATCTAGGTCTAAAACTGCAGTTTAGTAAAACATGAGTTTCGCAAACGACTAATGACACAATAATGTGCTTTTATTGAAATTATGTATGTATACAGAAAGTGACCGTTTAAAAATTAACTTAACAGGAGTCAGTGTCGCAAGAAAACTTTCGTGCTAGCAGTGCCGTACCAACGAAGGTGCTAGGGGTGCTTTGACCACCCACGCATTTTTCTCATAATCTATATTAGATACAAAATTAAAAAAAGCAATCGAAAACAGAACTTATAAAGAAAACTAGTTCTAAAGTTTAT
Source organism: Epistrophella euchroma (assembly GCA_947049315.1). NCBI lineage: Eukaryota > Metazoa > Arthropoda > Insecta > Diptera > Syrphidae > Epistrophella > Epistrophella euchroma. The sequence goes on from OX346248.1 coordinate 61,861,850, forward strand.
TATTTCATGCAAATAGAGCCGAAATTTGAATTTTTTACAATTTCTTACTTTTTGAATATTTATACAAACTAACTTTAAAGAATTTGCGACTTGTGGACATATATTTCAGATATTGACCCACTTTGGGACTTTTAGCCCATCAATGTGCGTAGAAGTTCATTGTGGACTACTATCTGCGTCAAGCAGATGTCTGACAGTTGGCATCATTATTCTATTCTAATTATAGGTATCTGCAAATTTTTTGTAAATAGATGTTTAAATTAGTTAAATTTCTGTGCCCACCCCCCACACACAAAAAAGAGTAACTACGGCACTGTGCGTGCTAGTTCTCTTAACTTAAAAATATTTAGATGTTTACTTTTATTAACAGATAGGTATTTATATATGTATGTACTTATTTTAAATTATTGTTATTGTTATTTTTAAAGAAAACATAATTTAAAAAAAACATATTTGCCACCAAATTTTATTATTATTATCAATAAATTTTAAAATATATATATTTTTTTTTTATTTTCAGATGAAAAAACTCAAGGATATTGAGCGCAATAAAAACAATATTAACATAAATTGCAATGTAACTAACAAAAATAAAACGAACAATGATAAATGCTTTATTATGACGACTTGTGGCGAAAAGGAATTTCATTCCATGGTAAGTTGTATTTAAAATTACCTAATACATTTTTTTTATTTGAAATTCTTTACCCAATTATTTCAATTACAAGCGAGTGTGCTCACGCACAAACCTATAACCTATACACTCTATTGTGCCAGTGAAGTGTAAGTCACCTTTCACACAAAGATACTAGTTGCTGGAGATTTTTTGACGTTTTCTTTAAATCTCCTTAACAATCTCTTGTACTTTTCACACGCAAGCAACAAAAACCCAGAGATTTTATTTATTTTCCTTTTACACTACCTTGGTTGAACGCACACAAACGTAGTCTGAAGAAAAACGTCAAAAAAATCTCCTGAATTTGTTGACCGGGGAGATTTCATTTCCCCCTCTTTCTTTCTGCCTTTCTCGCCTATGAACTAATTGTTGCCGGCAACTCAGTTGCCTTGTGTGAAAGGGAACTAAGCTTTTTCAATTTAAGAATGCCTTCTCTTTGGCAAAACTTTTATTCGCTGCCCTTCTCACCCGCCTGGAAAGATGACAAGTTGTTGCCAAGTTTAGTCAAGTTCCTGGGAAAACTTGTCAAACACTCATTATAAGGTCCTTGCTAATAAGAACTTGTGGGCCAAGTTACATATGTATGTTGTGCCACCAGAAATACCCACTTTACATCAAAAACAAATTAGCCCGTGGTTAGCCTGCTGGTTAACTGAAAGTCTCCCAGGGTAATTTTGAAGCCAAAATAATAAACCAATCAAAAACCGAACAAATCACTTTTAAAGTTTATTAAAAAAAAAAAACTGTCTACTGTCATTAATTGAAGAACAAAAGCAATTTTTACTCAACCAAAACCAAAAGGCACTCCTCAAAATTGTCCGCCGCATTTCTTTCAATCCGTAATTCCAAAAAAACAGACCTTGAAAAAATCAATATCAGTTTATGGTGAAGTTTAATCACGTCGTCGCGTCGTCGTCATTTCGTCATGTTATTTGCATGGATAAGTTTTCAAGTGTGGACTGGACACGCTGCTCATTTGAGTACTTTCCCCACTTCCTCACTTACACCTTTTTTTTTCTCTTTGTCAAAAATTAAATTTCAAGTTCAGCAATAAATATCTTCTTTTTTCTGTTTACTTTTTTTCTGCATCGTTAAAACGTGTTTTGTTTTGTTTCTTTTCAAAGCCACATGAATTCACTGAACGAATCTTGGAAGCTCACAACGATAGTCATGCCTACAGATCGAAGGTAAGAATTGTTTTTTTTTTTAAATGTCTAAGCCTGTCTTAACACATTAATCATCAATAAAATAGACAATTAATTATTTTATTCTCCCTCTCAACAGGATCATCAGAATTCCGATTCAGATTCGGCGCTCTCATCAGCGCCACCATCCATAAGTCCACAACCACCAGCGACCGGCATGGAACCTGCAGATATATGGCAAACGGTGAGTAAGCCTTCCTTTTACCTTTCTTGAATATAAATTCCCATGCGGCGAAGGAGTGTTGCCCACAGATAGCTGATCCCGAAAGTCACCTTCGTCTGGCACATTGATCCCGCGTATATGTTAGTTATAAGAGGTGTTCTAAACAAACATATCCATATGAGTGTTGTGTATGTTTGAAGCAGTATAGATTCGGAGACACAATCGAAGGCTTATAAAAGGAAGATTATGTAAATTTATGAGTCTTGAAGGAGAAGCTAGAGAGTCGTGTGGGTCTGGAGTCATTTTCTCCCCCGTATCATTCCTCCCGTAAACAAACAAGTTAGTTACAGGAGCCCTTTGTCGGCAAAGGTTCCTTTGGAAAAGAAGAGATCTTCATTTATGGCGAGGATCAGGAATGTCGGACCTGAACCCTGGACCTATGTATATGAATCGTGCATTGTCTCGTGCGGAGATATTGTTTTTTTTTTTTTAAATGTCATCCTAAACGATGTCCACTATGATCTGTCCCTGATCTCCCGCATTCTAAAAAGATACGCAAACAAAAATTCCATTGTTTGCACATCTAGTCGGGAATTCTTTAAGGACTTTGCCAAAAGCATACACTACCTCGGCATAGTTTTTATGTCTTCTCGCGGAGCTCTATAACGTAAACAAAGTTTTCTTTGTCAGATTTGGTAATATGTACATAGTTTAAAGATCACTCTTGACTTGGGTTTGTGTAGGGTAATGTATAGATACGAGTATGTGGGTTTTTATTTTTTGCCCTTTTAGGGCTTTTAGGGATTTGAAAAAAAAGTGAGACCATTAAACTTTAAATAGGTAATTGTGTTTTTCTGATTTACCTGTTTAATCTTTTCTATTTTTTTTTTTTTTTTTGAATTTTCAGATAAGAAACTACACAAAAGATATTGAAAAAGTACAAAATGATTTGGAATCAATCCAAAAGGAAAATCAATCACTACAAAAGGAATTAAATTTAGCTAAAGAACAAATTTTCGAATCGGAAAAGACTGCAATCGAAGCAACAAAAAATCTTAAAAACCAACAAAAACTACTCGAACGGATAAAACAACTCGAACAAAAGGAAATCGAGCTTCAGGATGAGACACATGAGTTGCGTGAACAAAACGAACTTTTAGAATTTAGGATATTAGAATTAGAAGAGAGCAATGATAAGGTAAGTAGTTTTTTTTTTTTTCATTTTTTGTCTTATTTATTAGTTTAAAAATATGCAATAGATTTTTAATGATTTTAAATTATTTAATACCTTGAAGTAGGCAACACAAAACGAAAGAAATTTTGTGTGTACATGTCTAAAAGTATGCAATATTTTTATTCTCTAGAAGCTTTCCGATGGGCTGTGAAGATTATTTAAAAAAAAAACCGTTTAGCTTTCATTTGAAATTAGATAGTGACGTTGAAAGCTTTGAACGTTTTTATTTAGAAAATTTGATAGAAATATTAACAGTTCCGATAATGTACGATGTTTTCCTGCGCCAATTGATAATTTGATTTGTCTTTTTCTGCTTTAATACCTAGAATATCGAGCTTATCAATTTCTTGCTTTTACTTTTTTTAATCGAAATGTCAGTTTTTGACTTGATGTCCAGATTCGGGCATGGTGTGAGGCTATGAAGTCAGTGATCAACGGTTTGGTCCGTTGCGTATTCTATTTCATTTTGTATGCTTTGTTAGACTAAATTTTTTATTCTCATTGTACGTATGTATTCACAAAATATCAAATTATCTGCAACATTTAGAGTATTGTAAGACAACTCGAGATATTGGGAATTTCCGACGATGATTTAATGGAAAATATTCCAAAATTTTAAATTTTTATCTGATAAGCGTGAAAAGGCAGTTTTGCATTCATAAATTTTAAACAATATGAATTTGATTCTAGATCTGAAACGATGCAACCAAACCATCTCCTCATACTCGATGTCATTTTGATTTTTGTTTCTTAATTTCGTTTAATATCGTTTCTATTTTTCAATTTATATAAATTACACTTAGGTGCCAGTTATAGCTTTCATTGAAAATTTTAATAATTAATTTTAAGCCGTTTGAAAAGCATATTTTGTGTTTTTTGTAAGCCAAAATAAAGGTTATGACTCAGTTTTTATTTTTAGCCAAAAAAACTTTAATTTTGGCCAAATTTTACACATAAAATGACTTTAATTATTTCAATGATGGAACTACTTTACCAATGATCACTTTCTTTTGAAGCTTGGGAAGGAATTAATTTTTTTTTTGACTAGAATAATAATTCAAATCATAGCCTTTAATTTTGCATCAAAATAATTAACAATTTGACTTTCTAAATGTCCAAAATTAACAATCAAATTTTCAATGATGGTTTTTAATGAAAGCTATAACTGGCTCCTTACAATTAGAATGAATTTTACAATCCAATGGATGAAAAAGAATAATTTTAATCTGAATTACTTATTTCCAATGTGGAATTTGAAATATGTATGCATTCTTTTTTGATATTTTATAAGTTTTTTTTGTTGTTGTTGATGAAATGCATAAATTCCCCCTTGGACAAGCTAGTTATGACAATTTTCAGTAACCAACACCGACTGCTTCCTTTCAAATCGTATAGCTTTTTCTCTTATACTTTGATTACATCACGCATATAAATTTAAATGCGGGTGCAGTTTTTTTTTTTTGGTTTTGCATTAATTAATGTCTTAAACGTATATAAATTTCCGATTATCACTGATGAAATAATTCTAAGTTTAATGCAGTAAAACACGCAATCTATGACCTCCTTGCTAAATAAAAAAAAAAAAAACAAAGTCATTTACACGTTTTTTCAACACTTTCTCTTCTCTCCAATAAATTTCTTTGTGTCTTCTTCACCTACCATCACCATAGCCAACATCAAACTTATTGTGAATGACGCAAATTCACACCTACAAAATAAAACAAAAACAAAAACAAAATTCTAGTAGCAACAAACCCTTAAAATAATCTCGTGACAAATTAGAGTTATAATTCTAAAAAAAAAAAAAAAAAAAAAAAAGAACTTCAACGACTCTCCCCGACGGGGAATTGAACCCCGGTCTCCCGCGTGACAGGCGGGGATACTGACCACTATACTATCGAGGATGTTGAATTTTCTCTGTCAGTCAACAAAAATATTTAGAAGAATATGTATCTGGGAATTTAATTTTAAAGTGGTTCGGTGGTTGTTTTCTTCTTTTAATCAGTGGATTGTTTTGTTTGTGTTATAGTTAATTGTCTTACTAATTAATTACGAGAGAAATGGTGTTTTATTAAAACCTTACAAATGCATCCAAATGAATTGGATGTTTCATTGGTAAGCTGAAATTTATTGTTATATACTTATACATTTCTAAGGCCGTGGGGTGTTAAATTAATTAAATAATCAATCTGTTCTTCTGACTAAAATTTCAATGAAAGATTTCTAAGAAATCAATATGGAGAAAGTGTCTTATTATTTGCTTTAAAAAAATTGTGGGACCATTCGTACATTATACCTAGTATAGGTGCAATATATCTATCAGGTAAACAATAAAATTGTTTTCATAAAGGTGTATGAAAGAACTGTTAGAGGCTTGACTAGTTGTTGAGGGTATAGTGTTTGAGTCATACCTTTGTTATTCAAAGAAGGTTTCCGCTTTAGATTTTGCAACGTTTGACCTACATTTTCTAATTCATATTTTATATCAATATCGGAATATCGGATAATGATTAAGCCAAATAAACTTTTATTGGTTAACCTTGAAAGGGTTTTTATTGATTTTTTTTATATTTTTGAGTTATATCTACATAGGTATGTGTCGAGGTTATACATACATATAAATAATTGGAGATAAACTAAGTTACTAGGCTAAGAATTTTTGTCCTTTAGTTGAAACTTGAAATTTGGGAATATCCATATTCAGCCGTGTTCTGAGTTTCGATCGATTATCTTTCATTTTCAAACACAAGGTGCTTAAAATACTTTTCATTTGCAGTACTTGCGGAATGTGTTTTTTTTCGATCGGGTGGAAAATATGTAGGTAGGTACAGGTACTTGATGTTTGGAATGGATTTGAGTTTGCAACTTACGTTTCAGCTAAAAAGAGTGCGGTTGTTATAGCAACTTTTCAATTCCCATAATGTATTCCTTGTTTTTTTTTTTTTTATGTATTTTATGTTGAAGACATGCACACAGGAATGGTTGAGCGTTGTGAGTCCATAGGGCGTGGTTTTTCATTAGCCGTTGTGCCACCAAAATTTATTATTTTTTTATTTTTCTTCAACAAAGGACCATGGGCGATTTTGTATGGACTTTGGACCCATTTTTAACATTGCTCAACAGTGATGAAAGTTATGTTAAATGAAAGCTTATGGAGAGTACTTTATTTTATTATATGGTGGCTTAATTGAAATCGACGCGAATATATTGTTTTTATAAAAAAAAAAAATATTTATAAAAGCAAAAGAAAATTTAAAAAAAATGGCAACACCCTATCAAAAAGTGTTTTACTTTTTTTTAAAACCATTTTCATTCCTTTTTTATTATTATATTTATTTCTGTTTATAGTTTTTGAAAAAAAAAAAAAATACTTTCAAACTCAAAAATGTTGAAAAACAAAAAATTTACTATTGATTTTTTTTACAATTTTAAATATGTATACTAGTTCAAAATTGACTTTTGTATTAACAACCTCATAGAACTTGGTATTTAAAATTGTGAAAAAATCAGCATTAACTGTTTTTTTTTTTGTTTAACATTTTTAAGTTGGATGTAATTTTTTCGAAAACTATTAACAGTAATAAGTTGATTAAAAAAAAGAATGAAAGAACAGACTTTCAAAAAAGGCAAACACTTTTTTCTAAGTGTTTCCATTTTAAATACTTTTTTATAAAATGCGCTTAAACAGCATTTTGGCGCTCAATTCCAATTAAGCCGCCATATAAAAAAATAAAGTTCTGTCTATAAGCTTTCACAAGACATATAAGTATCATCACTGTTGGGCTGAATTCTAATCCATAAACTTTTTAAACACTGGCTTACCTTAAAGTGAAATATGAAATTAAGAACACCGTACGGTAATCAATTTTGTTTACGAGTTTGATTTGGAACAGAAATCAGAGCAGGAATGATTCGTAAATGTTGTGGGACTCGGTCGATTATTGTGTTGTTATTTTGCTCAAAGGTATGCAACGCTACGTTGTTCCAAATAATTCTACCAACAATATTCTATGCCTTATCAATGTTTAAGAAAGACAAATCCTCTAAAATTGAGTTCTTTGGTTTGTTTTAAAAAACTTAGTTTCAATCTTTGAGAAATTCCAACTAGAAACTAATCCTTTTTTATATGGATTTCTGCCCAAAGCTAGCCAAAAGTAATGAAAGTAGGTACCTACAAAATTCAATTTTAGTTCACAAAGATGTAGGTCAATGATCGAAAACTTAGCTATTGTCGATGAAAGTCTCAGACATTAAACACTTTCACTGATATGTCTATTGTCTATAAATAATAAATATTTTCTTTAATCCCGAGGTTAATAAAAATAAGTATGTACATACTTAAGCTCGTTCTCGATCCATTGAATTCTCACCATTAATCATCACCCACTAAAAGCCTGACCTACTCCAAAATATCTAGGTGAAGGCTTCAGGGCATACAAAATGGATAGTAGTAAAATGAATAAAAAAAAAGGTACACAGTATATAGCATCTGATACTATTCCTTAACCTTAAAGCCATTCAACGGGCGTTTAGTTATCTATATAAAGTCTTCAAATGTACCTAATAAAAAAAAATTCAACAAAAAATTGAATTTCATTCATTCGAACTTTCAACCACAAATGAGGAAAGATAGATAGATGTTCACCAGGGGCGGATTATAAAGTTAGGTGAATAAGGAAACTGATGTTGATGGGGCCCCATTTTTATCAAGAATTTTTTATATCTTTCGTTCGAAATAAGTAGTCCGAATTTAAATTATTCCTTAAAAGATTTTTTTTTTACTTTTTAACTTATGATGGTTCAGATCTATCTAGGCGTTCCAAAATAGTGTTTATTTCCATAATTCCTTTATTTAAAATTCTCTTTCGAATTCCCAGTTCCAAAATCAAAATGTTTATATATGTAATTACACCAGTTTCACAGTGTAAGTTTAAACTCTGCTTTTGGTTTAAACTTGAGTTTAACACTTAATTCAATTTCAAAGTGTACGTTTAAATCTGAACTCAGTTCAATCTGCAATTTAAGTTAAACGCTTATTGTATTCTGCCGTTTAAATATAAACTCTCCCACATCCATAAGGCGCCAGTTATAGCTGTCATTGAAACTCATCATTAAAAATTTAAATGATTTATTTTAAGGCGTTTAGGATGCAAAATCGATGATTATTTCGATGCCAAAATATAGGGGTATGGTTTTTTTCGTTTTTTTTTTCATCTAGTTTTTTGATTACTTTGTTTAAGTCGCTTTGCATTTCGTTTTTTATGGATTTTAATTAAAATGTTTTTCAATTACTTGGTTTATATTTGTTTTGAAAAAATATCATTGAGTCTTTTACTTAGTTCATTTAAAGTTCATTTCGTCTTATATTATTTGATTTTTCGATTATTTCGGTTTTTGTTCATTTCGATTTTTGTTCATTACGATTTCGATTACTTCGCGACTACTTTCGTTTTTATTTTTATTTTTTTTTTGATGTAAAGAGACCAAGGGCATTAAAATTCGCGCGAATATGGTTATTTGCAATTTTCTCAAAAACTAGAAGACATTTAGGCATCTAGTTTTTGGTGTTTGATTAAAAATTAATAGGAGCATTGAATATTAAAAACAAAAAATAGTATACTTAATAACGTAGAATTAAAAAAAAAAATAGTTTTAACACAATTTTTTCATTATTTTTTCAAAATTTTGAGTTTCAAAATAGTTTTTTTCAAAAATTTTTCTCTAAAATAATTTGAATTAAAAAGAATATAAAAGAACAGACTTCGAGCTTTAAAAAAAAGTATATCGTGATATTGTAAGTGTTCCCGTTGTCTTTTAATCATCTCTTTTCTATTTCCAGTCAATTGTTTAGAATATTGCCCTCCCGCCTAAACGGGGGGAATAGACCCCCCTCTATACAATTTTTTTTTTGAATCAACCTATACGATTTAGATTTGTTTTTACCACATTCAAATCATCCTGTATATTTATGTGCATTCTCTATTTGTATAGAAAACTGAAAGCCTTAACACTACCAATTGAATTATTTCAAAAACCGTTACTTTTATGAAAAAAGTGTGATAATCTTTTTTGTAGGAAATTTTCTAAGCTACAAATTTGTCATCAATATATTTTCTGTACAAGGTACCGTTAGGGAGATATTGCTGAAAAACCATTTTGAGGGGCTTTTAACCCCCCTAAAGTTGTTAGCGGCGCTCCTTTCGATGGGGACTTTTTACAGTTTCTTAAGAACACCATCAGAAGGCTGTAAACCAAAATCCAGCTTTCCGGCGATTTTCACGTAATTTGGCTGTTTGTATGTCTAATATGACTGGACTATATATTTGTATATTTACATACTGCTATTAAAAAGTTGTAAGTTACTATAGGCCATGGTTCTATACGAGCTTTTCGCCACCGATTTCTTTTTTGTTATTCATGTCGAGCTCCATCCCTGGTTTTCCAGGTGCGAAGTTGTTTTTTTTTTTTTTTTTTTTCTTCAAACCAAAGATAGCACTTTACTAGGTGAACCTCGTGATCAAGAGGTGGTAAAAAGTCGTGACACAACAATGAGGTATAAGTTTACAGAAAACAAAACGAAGATTGCCATACCGCATATAGAAATAGGTTATCCAGTTTCTTGTTTGTTCCTTCTAAGAATGAATAAAAGTATCACTCTGGAGCAGCTTAAGCTCATCAAATTCAATAAGGAACTTGGATATATCTTTTTCTACTTATATAAAGTTCTAAGCATGCACTTGGGTCACTTAAGACCAAAATAAAAAAAAAACAAACAATTTAAAGGCACTCAAATGAATAACAATGCCAATGGCAAAGACATTCCCTCTCTTATAAAAAGTATAAAGATACTTTTCGCTGTTTAAAGTGCACATTTTCTATATCTATATACCTAACAACTGCATATAAATGTTTATAAATGAAAGAATTACAAAACGTGACTTTTATACTATTTGATTTGTTTTCCCATTGTTCCTTTTTCGAACCACACAAACATTTAACTATAAAAGATACTTTTGTATCTTTCTGTTTAAAGTTGAGTACCTACCTATACAAAAAAAGGAATGAATTTGATTTTCATGAATGAATGAGACAACGCGTAGGTGGTGCTATATTTATGTTGGTCCATATAAAGTCCGGTCTATGGTCCAGAGAGAGCCCAAGATATATTGACTTAATTAGAACGGATTTGTTTAGCTGCTGTAAAATGGCAGTTAGAGATACTTTTGTATCTAATCCTTTTAATACGGCAATTTGCATAATGCAACAATGTCTGAAGGTGGGCTTTTTTTCTCGTTATAGGTACCTAGATATTTTTTGTTGTTTGATTTTGTTTGAATTTAATTGGTGGTGTGAAAAGTTGGCATTGCATTCTTAAAAATTGGACTTTGGACATAAGGCTTAATGCATTTGCATTTTTATCTTAAAAAATCGATCTGCATTAAGAAAAACCTTTAGCTATTGTTTCTGCTCTGTTGGGGTAGGTATGTGTTAAAAGCTTGTTGCACATTTATATATGACTCAAAAAAAACGTGTCAAATGAGTCATTTATAGTTCAAGTCTAAGTTTTTTTTTTCTACGATCTCTGTTGGTAACGTAAAGACTTGCCATCAGAAGACCTGTGGGTGGTAGTTAGACTTGATAATTTATTTTTTACCCGATTTACACAATTTTTTTGTCTAACACCTGCATCTCATTTGAAATTTGATTTAATATCACAAAAATTACTTTATAAAGAAAAGCTTGGGTTTAAGTTAATAAAAAACTTCTGCCTCCACCCACAAGACATCATGTTGTTTTGATTATATTTTACATTGTTATTATATATAGAACTTGTAACCTTAAATTGATTTGTGATTAATGGCATTGACTTTGAAACAAGGTTGGTAATTTATTGAGTTGCTTTCATTAAGTCGGGAGTAAATATGGCTTTGTTGATAAATATGGAAGATGTGAGATATTATTTGTTAAAGTAGTTGAATCAAATGGAATTGATAATTTTGTTTGTATTCATTTGAATATACTGGGTTCATCTTTTTTTTTTCGAAAATATAATTGAGTGGGAGAGGTGATGATCATCTGATGAATCACTGGTTTTATACACCCATTAGTCTTACATGGAAAAAGGCTATAAGATTCTATAGTAAAATAGTGTTTTTTTTGTCATTGACAAGAACTACTAAATACTCGCCACACCTTTTAAAACTTACAAGTCCAAAAGCTTTTATTGTGAAATAAAAATAATTTCTGACAAATCTCACACTTCTTGTTTATACAAGCTTCCGCAGTTTTTTTTTTTTCCTTTTGGAATATGGTGTGAAATTAAAAATATGACTTGAAAAAGAGTGTGGAACGTATAAAATGACCTCTTTTTTGGCAATTTAACATTCTAAAACGAAGAATTCAATTGATTGAAAAATTAAATAATGTATACAATTAGCTATAGCTTGTGAAATTGGGCATCAATCCTTTCCACTATAGTTTGGTGGTCAGTTAAGCATTCAATTTGATTTAAAACTTAATTAAATATATCAATTCTTATGTGAGAAATCCTCGGTAAGAAAAGCTCGTAAGATTCTTAACTAAACATATTTAAGTATGTATCATTTTTAATGAGCGGTCTATAAAATTCAAGAAAGTCTGACTCTCTTCAACCAAAATCTTGTTTCCAAATTTTTGACGAATCAGTAGAAGTTGAAATGAGATCGTTCTGACATAAACAAAAATTAATCTTCATTTTTTTTTTGACCCAGTGCTGTGCATTCTCTAATAATTCTCTGACTTTTATGGATGAGCCTCCTTCGTGGCGATTAGTTAGGTATTTATTTGAATTTTTGTATGAAAATTGAAAAATACTGCAAATTTCTGCTTAAAATTGTTCGTTAGCCATTTTTTCTGGCGATTTTCCAAAAAAACTTATGCTATTGTAATTTTTGTAGTTCTTCAGCAAACGGGAGCAAAAAACAAAAATTGTGTACGCCCGTGAAATTTAAACAGTGCGTTTTTTTTTTTTTAAATCGCTATATGCAAAGCGACAGCACAAGTTGGACACATAACATCAGAACTTAGCTTTAGCTTACAAAAAAAAAACAAAAAACTAAGAGTAAATATTAGTGTACTTGATGATTATTTTTTATATTTGTCCATCAAGTAATTCCTGAAAAAGTAGGTACCTTTAATTTTAAACAAGGTAGTTTTTTTTGAAGAAATGTCACTGAAAAAATTGAAGCTTATGAAATTTACTTTGCGAAATTGAAATCGTAAGGTAATATTTTGAAAAACAAATGACATGGCCAACACCCCTTTACCCGAACTTACTTCACTTTAGATGGCACTCACAGCCCAGGACGGCCTCAACCAACAAGCACCCCCAGCCAGCTCGGTCTCTGGCTAGCTAATGCCTCCAGTTACGCACTCCAAGTTGGTTGAGCTCGTTTTCCATCGTGTGCGCCACCTAAGGTGTAGCCTCCCTCTGCTGCGCAGAGGTAAATTCGAAGACTCGTCGGGCTGGTGCGTTGGTGTCCATACGCTCCACATGTCCCATCCCAGCCATCTCAGCCAATGTATTTTCAGCTTTTTGACCAAGTCGAAGTCGCTGGTAAAGCCCGTAAAGCTCGTTGTTGAATCTTCTCCTCCATACTCCAACCCGAACGGTGATGTATAAAATTGTGCATTAAAACTGATTTGTAACATTTATCCAGGTTTTTCTCTAAATCTATTACTTCTTCTAAACAATTTTACAAACTTTTTTTATTTATTTATTTTTTTTTAATTGATGTAATATTTAATTCACATTTACTTGATCATATTTGCACTATTAAAGACTAATTTGTCTTACTTGTATTTCCGTACTTACCAATAAACTTCAACTTAAACTTGCTACTAGCTGACATGGCGAACTTCTTTCCACCTTAAATTGATTAAATTGCGATTTGCAACGGGATTTTTTTTTGGATTTGTATTGAACCAGGTAAACATACTTCGGGGCCGAAAATTCAACTGAAAAAGTCGGAAAATCGTGAAAATCCCTTGAAATTACGTATTTTCTGAAATGGTTTTTTGTTCAAATACATACAAATCTGATCATAATATGTTGAACCGAGTTATACGCATTACGAACAAAAAAACAGATTTATTTATTGCTAGCTAAGATACTATTTTTATCTTTACTTTTTTCAAAAAAAAGAAAAAAAAAAAAAAAACTGATAGTTTTTAAAAAAAATTTAATTTTACAAAATTTTTATATTTTATATTTAATATTTTTAAATTTATTCAAATACTAGCAAACCTGTGCTCGCCTTCCTTCGTATCCGTTAAAAAAACTGTTTCATTTAAATCACTTGTTTTATATTTTAGTTTTTTTTTGTAAATTGGTGTTAGACTGCAAAAAATATCCTATGTCCATCCTCATGTTCCAACCTCTTATTCTACCAAATCTCATTACAATCACTAAGGTATTTTCTGAGATTTAGAGGAACAAACAGACAGACAAACAAACTTTCACATTTATAACTAAAATAATAAGATTCGGAACACTTTAGTTTTTGACTTTTTTTTATAAAAAAAAATACGAAGAAGGGTTTAGTAAGTATACAAGATTCTAAAAAAACTTCACTATTAGCAAAATAGGGGTTCTGCAAGTACCTATATTGATCGAAATGTATTTATTCTTCATGACATAAATCTACCTAACATTTGCTTTTGAAATTTGTCTATTTACCCTATGGATATATACACACATAGTTACATACTTAATCTAAAAATCGATATCATCATATTTTTTTTATGATAAAAAAAAAAAAGAGTCAACAACTTTTGTCGTGCCATAAATCATACACATATCTGCCATCCCCCCATATCATAAAATCATTTAAAAAAATTCTCAGTTATCACAATAAAATTGATTGAACAAACAAACAATTTTGATAGATACTGATTTCCCGGATCTAATCAATCAATTTATATTCTCGTCCCACTTACTCAAATAAATCTTGAAATTCAAAGTAATTTTGTCAAGTATCGCATACCTATATAGTTCGATCTAAGAAATTCCAATATGCCTAGAGCTAGAGCATTCCCTTTCAATTTAATCCAGAGAGCTATTTAAAATTCATCGAGTCTCGATCAACGATCGATGTTATGGGTATTACATAAATCTCATTCAAAACTATAACAAAGAAAAATTGGTAATTCACCGCAAGAACACCTGGATCGTTTTGTTGATCACCATTATGCGACTTTATTTCAACTCAATTGCATTATTAAAGTTTGGTTTTGTTTACACTCAATTTGAGTGAGTTTTTGTTTTTTGTTTTTGTTTAAATGTGGGATCGTGTGCTCAGCTCAGTGCTCATGATCACCTTTCTTCAACCAATTCTCTCAGATACACGATCAGTTCTCAAATGAACGTCGATCGTTGTTGTCTAAAATGTAAGCCCAAAATATATAACGACGCAAAAGAAAATCCATCTTTGCGGCTTAGATATCACGATTTCGGTTGTTTAGATACTTTTTCTATTGTCAAGTGTCAGTGACCAGATTTTTTTTTTTTTTTGTTTTTGATGTTTTGATTTGATCCACCTACAACAATCATTCTCAGAGTGACATAGTGTGCAAAAATTCAACTACAAACGTGATTGGAATCCAAGAGTACAAATATTTGGCACTCGATTCTAGTTTGCTTAAAGAAATAAAAGAAACATTTTTTTTTGTTGAAGATACATAATTCAACTCATCACTTTGATTAATGATGATGGAATACGATTATGATTTTGAATTAACCACGTTAAGGTGTGATCATGCTGCAAGTGTTGGCGGTAACAATAAGACAAATTTGATCATGATGAAAACGACCTACAATGGTGAAGATCAGTTTTTGATGATGTGATAATGATATAATTTTATAAATAAAAATAATTGAATTAACAAGTTGTTTACATCGAAACAAAAATAAAGTGAATTAAGAAAAGAAAAAAAAAAAAAGTTAAAACACATTCCGACAAAAAATCATTTTTCCTTAGTGTTTTTTTTTTTTTTTTTGTATTTTTGAATTTAAATCGACTTCGTCAAAATTGAAGGCAAAACAGAAAACGTGATCACAAAAAATATCTATAAGTAACCAAGTTACTTCAATTAAGATAATTTTTTTTAAATACCAATTATTCGCAAATACATATATCCAAAAAAATACTGCGGTTTTTTCCCATATAAGTTTCAAACAAGGAGACGAGAGGGTTTGAAAAAAGATGCTGTGCAATGAGGATTTTATAACCACAGTAAGTTTGTATTTTGATTTTGTTTATACATCTAAAAATATATAGGTACCAGAGGTCACTTGGGGTTAATTGTTAGATAACCTTAGTCCTAAATCTAAAGATGTATATGTACGTAACGTACACAGATGAAGTTTTATCACATCAGAGTCGGATTTCAAATCAGAAAGAAGAAAAAGAATTTTATGTGGGCCTTTTTTCTTTTAAGCTTAAACTCTTGAAGATTACTTTTCTTCGGCTTGTTTTGTCAAGTTCATGAAAAATCTTCATTGTTTTTCCCAACGTTTCGACTGAGTTTTCAGTTTTCTTCAGGGTCACTTTATTAAACATAAAAACAAATGATGAAGCAAAAATTGATGTGGCAAAAAATATACGTTCCACAAAATACTCCACACTGAGCAACAAGCGACAAAACTTAGTAAAATTGTATAGTGTAGCATTTATTACTCGAAAATGAATTTTTATTTACTACGATCCACAATTTCTTACTAGGTACAAAATAAACACATTTACGTTCCACAATGTGTCTCCCACCGTATATTTTAGGTCAGATTGAAAATTTTTAATGTACTTGATTTTTTGTTCGACTTTCTTCAACAGTTTTTCTAAATCATGAAATAATAAACTAATTCAGTCAAAAAATTTCCTAATGTCCACAAATTTCCCACAACTTGTAATCAAAGTGAAAAATCTCTTTTTTTAAACAACTGGATATTGAATTCCGAAATATCTAATAGTTCCGCAAACTTTTTTCTAATCGTATTTTTTTTTTGTTTAATTTCACTTGCTTCGTTCACATGGAAGAAAATTTATGTTGCCTTATTCTTTTTTTAATTTTGAAAATAGGATTCACTTAATTTGACACCCAAAGTTTGTGAATTCAAATTTTATTTTTACACTAAAATTTAGTACCTATTCACCTCATATTCTATGATATGAAAACTAAATACGTTCCACAACTGTTCACACCTCATCAAGTTTCCTTTTTGAAGTATTCAAAAGCGTGAAAGTGCTTTGATATTAAGAAATAAACTAAGTGCGTTTTTCAAAGCAAAAATCAAAAATGATGTCGTGGCTAAAATTTCACATCGATTTTCTTGTATGGACATTTAATTTTCACGTCATGGGAAGCGAAAAATAAAATTTTTAATGTGAAATATATTAGACATGGAATGTACTAATTTTTTGTTAGATACTAATCAGTCTTAATTTGAGTTTCACCTGAAAAATATTTTACCATAAATTTATTTGTTCACTCGAATTTTTTTCCGCCTTATTGTTCTCTCGATCACCTACTTAAAATAAGTGAAAATTAAACTGTCAATGACATTTTCATGCAATATGAAAGTTCACAATAAGGAAACTTTTGGAACATAACAACATTTTTCGGGTGAAACTCACACGCTCGTGAAATAAAAAAATGAATACGTTCCACAATCTCCTACAAACCATATTTTCAATTTCTGAGAATGTGATCACAAATGAAAAAGTGTAAAAACGCTTAGAAATTTTCTAATCAAACTAATAAGTATTAAAATATAAGCTTTAAATGGGCCCTTTCGGAAATCTTCCCATGGAATATTTTATTCCCTAACAGTTTTTTGTGCTGTCGTGAATCTCCCACGGAAAAAATTTTCTTTAAAAAAAAATCCAATGCAATGACAGCCAAATTCCTCTGGAAAATTTTTTCCCGATACCAATAAATTCCGAGGGAAACTTTTGGGCACGTTCACGTTCCCAATGTTTGAACGAAGGAAACATGAAATATGTGCCCCACACCGAATGTTTAGGAAAACACAGATGTCACTTCGTTAATCCGACCCTGATTCTACCAAATTACAAAAAAAAAAAAAAAAAAAAAAAAAAAAAAAAAATTTAGGTAATACTAGATACTTCAAAATTTAACATTTAAAAGCAATTGAGATGTCTATGGGAAGTATATGGAGGTTTCTTTTTTGAATGGTCTTCCCATTGTGTCTCTGTACCAAGAGAGTTCTGTTGCTGTTGATGCAATAGATTTTGACAAATGCGGGCTAGAGATGTGAGGGCAAAAGAAGATAGAATATTGACATTTACAATTATTTAAGCTTGTTGCAAAGAATAAGATGCTGTGTGTATAATGTAATTGGTTTTGAATTTAAAGATGCAACAAATTATGGAAATCAGATTAAATAGATTAAATTTATATTTTATTTGAAATTGAATCAAATTATCGATATATTTATTTTACATTATAATATGGAATGAGAGCTTATTTAGGGGATAAATTAATTTAAATCTTTTAATATTATACCCATACATACATATATTTACATTCCCATACAATTCTTATATTAAATAGAATATGATTCAACTCATATTGTGCAGTCTACCTCTCCAAGTCCATATAATAACGTTGAAACTATTTTGCTCTATCAAGAATAGGTGAGGCTTCATTTTAAACATAAGTCGTCAAATCACTGACCATTTTTTGAATCGACATGATTCAGAGGATCAAATTTTGGTAGTTGATCCTATATCGGATTAAATTTTTGGGTTGCATTGTTGAGGAATGAGTAATATGTACCTCTAATAGAAAAATTTGCTATCGGAAACTTACCTACTGAATAGGATAATAATAATAAATTTTAAGTGATTATTTTTATTGTTATTTTAAAAGCAATCGTAGGTACATTTGTAAAAATATTCGTATAGACAAGACATAACTTGACAGATTTTTGACCTGAGTTGATGGGAAATAAAAGACTAAAATGTGAGTTTTAAAGAGGTTGGCCTTGGTATTCTAATTTCTGAGAACCAAAAAGAAATCTAGAGTATTAGGGTCTAAAAATTAAAACTGTGACAAAATATCAATACAAAGTTAACTGTTTAACTCAAACCGGACATTGACGTCAATTTTTTTTTCAATTTTTCGAATAATTGAGGTTTGATACGTCGATATATTCTTTCAAGTTGATATTTTCAATTTTTCATTGTATTATGAAACTAGGTTTTAAGATCTCGTCAAGCTGACATCTTGTTTTCTCGTCTAAAAGCGGTTTTTTTGCACGAAATATTTCTATAGCAAATTCTTAAAAATGTTATCACTCAACTTAGAACCTCAATAAATTTAGAAAATTGGCTAAGATTAAAAAAAAATGAATCTATAAAAAATTGTAAAAAAAATTGATTGAATCGAATCTTTTTACAAAACTCGGATTTCTCATTAAAAAATCCCATTTTAACTTGCTACAAGAGATAAAGAAAAGATAAAGAAAATTGTATTTACAAATCTTATCAAAAATTGCAAATTAACATCAACATCCATCACATCAAGTACATACTTACAATTATATTTATGGGTTGACACAAATTTCACTCATCAACTTCAACCCTCTCATTACTTTTTTTTCTGTATCTCGTTCAACAAATATTTGCACTAAAACCGTAAATCTTTTGACTGTCGTGATATTTGTACCTATACAATGAACAATATTTATTTTGCAACGGACGACGCGACGATGGGAAATGACGACATTGCCAAAACAAATGTTATTATTTTCTTTAAGTATTCCATTATCAAAAGCTTCGACTTTGGGATAAGAAAAGCAAGAACTGTAAAAAGTAACAGTTTTAATAAGCTATACCATGCAAAAATTTGTGTAGAAAAAAAACAAACAATATTAAGTTTGCATAGATACGAGTATTATAGTCAGCAAGAATGTTGATTTAATTAAAAATGCAAAGCACAAATAAAACATTTGTCTTGGGAAGAATTTTTTGTTTTAAATTCATATTCAAATGCATTTTTTCAATTCTAAATAACTAAGCTTACTTATATAGTCTAGAGAAGTTGTGTTGCTTTTTTCTGTATAAGTACTTAAAATTAAAATCGCTCAATTTTCATTTTAATCAACAGCTCAGAGTGTGAGCTGAGCTTCCATTCCGTATTGGAATGGTATTGGCTTATAATGATTGCTTCTACTCAATTCTGACGTTTTGCCTTTTGAAAATCATCAGATTCTTCGCTGAAAACTTGGTCAAAAAAAATGTAGGGCTATCAAATTCCAAAAACGCTACTCTTACACTTCAAGAATTTGGGGCTAATTTAGTACTCCAATCCCATTTTAGCCCCTAATTCCGGCGTAATTAGATTTTTTAATTTCCGTTGTTGTTACCCAGTTTAAAGGCATGCTGACGTCATCAAATCAGTTTTTGCCCCTTAAAGTGTAAATGGAATTTGGGGCTCCTTCGGGATTGCAGTATTAAATTAGCCCCTAATTCCTGCATCTTTAGATTTTTAAAACTTCGTGTAGTGGGAGTTTGGCGTAAAGCTGAGCTCACCACAAGTTTTAGGGTGAATGGAATTAGGGGCTCTTTCGGGATTGGAGTACTAAATTAGCCCTAAATTAGCCCCTAATTCCTGCATAGTTATAGATTTTTGAATTTCCGTTGCAATGGACTCAGATTGACGGACCTCATTAACTGGGAAACAACCTTGAATAAAGCACTTGAAAGCATCTTTATAAATGAATCCTCATGATCAGGCATATGGCACAATGCATGTTTTAATTATATATGTCAAGCCCTGATAATTCTTTGCGCTTACAAAATCCCGAAGGGGATTAGTTGTTTCTGCATTTAACATGTAAATTGCTTAGCCCCAGTACCGTTTTTTTTGTATCCAATTTCCCTCGGGCTGCGACCTGTGAAAAAAAACACGCCTGTTACACGGGGTGAAATTAGACACAGTCTGGAAAGCGATTCTGTAACACGTTGATTTTGGTTTCATGGGAGATTTACTGTATATCTACATACGTCGAATAATTGTTTTAATTTATTGCAAGAAGCCTCTATTTATTTTTCTATAAATATTGTTATGCCTGGTACATCAAGTCTTTGAGATGAAGTCATCTTTAATATTTTTTAACCCCTCAAGACATAAACACATTAAACACTTAGAAAAATTATTCAAAATTTATAAATGCCGCAAAATTACAGGTCTAAAATAATGTGGGTGATCTAAGCCCAACACATCTAAGACAGCACATCTTTTGAGTTAAAGAGTTATTCAAGATGTTTTTTTTTTAACTTGTGCTAAATAAACTTTGCAAGCTTAATTCTGTAAGCTTAATTTCTGAGATTATTGTTCACCCATATGAATTGGTCCCAAATGGTCATTTCAATGCTTGAAGCTATAGGATAAAAATTAATAATTTAAAAAAACACCAAGCAATTTTATACGTTACTAGCTGATCCCGGAGAACGTTGTATCGCGCTACCCCATGTATGTAGTTATAGGGGTGTTACTGCAGGCAACTAATTCGTATATCAATCGCCAATGTAGAAAGACCGTTCGAACAAAAAAAAAAAAAAAAAAAAAAAAAAAAAAAACAATTCAGAAAGTATGCAATTTATTGTTATAACGACTTTTTCGGCCTAATTTTTCAATTTTTATCTCCGTAGTTTGTTTATTCGGTTCAATACAAATCCAACACAAAAATTCCCATCCAGGTTGGATGATGTTTAGTCGAGTTATGCGCGTATACGAACAAAAAAACTAATTCAGAAAGTTTCAAATCTTAAGAGAGGTTTTCACGATTTTCTGACTTTGTCGGTCGAATTTTCTAATTTTCGTTCAATTTTTATCAATTTTCAGCTCCGTTGTGTGTTAATCTGGTTCAATTCAAATACATATAAGAGCTCTAAAGCCATTCGATTTAAATAGTTTAGTTTAGTTTAAACATGAGTTTATCATGTCTCACTATGAAATCGTTCCAATAATGTTTTAGTTCTTTTAAAAACAAAAACCAAAAATCTGGTATTTGTCAGAAACTTTTATT
Organism: Epistrophella euchroma; assembly: GCA_947049315.1. Classification (NCBI taxonomy): domain Eukaryota; kingdom Metazoa; phylum Arthropoda; class Insecta; order Diptera; family Syrphidae; genus Epistrophella; species Epistrophella euchroma. The sequence continues at coordinate 61,883,219 of OX346248.1, forward strand.
TTTATGATCATACCGATAGCTAGACCTTCCAACTTCCGTAGAGGTCCTAACACTCTTCACCTTAACTTAAAACGTGGGTACATAGATATCCACAACTTGTGATTACGAGATTCATTCATTTTTTTTCTCAGGAATTTGCAATAATAATAGAAGTTATAGGCATCCACATTTTGACCTCTAAAAATTATCTCGCTTATCCCAGATCATTTTGAGGTTTGACACAACATAACAATGGAAACAAAATAAAAATATAGACAATCGCGCATTAGAGCTTCAACTTTCAAGGTTAATTGTGTTTTTTTTTTTTTTTTTTTTTACAAACCCATCAAGTGGTCAATATAGACTCTCACTACTTGTCAGTATAGTCAGATTCATTCATTTTCTGTTGAGGTATCTTGATTACCTTTTTGAGGCTTTGGGAAAAACACATAGAGAAAGCCTCTACTAAAGCCTGCCTCAGTTCTACGTAGTTTAAGCAAACAATCTCCTCTCCATAAGTTCAAGTGGCTATATTCTATATATCATGGGAATCAGGGTAATTCTAAAGAGAGTGATTCTTATTTAACGATTAGTATTATGCTTATACTTACTATGATAGAACATTATGCACACATACATATAGTTGAAAGCTGGAGTGAACAAAAAAAGCCGTCAAGTATAAACGATAAGTAGGTCGGTATTTTGTTTATTAAATGTTTTTTTTTTTTTTTTTTTTAACATAAACAAAATGTAAGAGAAAATACCTAAACATTCTAGCCAAAGTTGATAACATTGAACTTGAGTAATTAATTTAATTAAATAGATTTTAATTGGTTTAGAACGATTGTACAAATTATTCGTTTAAACTTAACTGAATAATTCTAAAAGAACTTTATCGTTGGTAAATCAATTTAAGACTCATTTTAATCCGACGACACAGCTAACCTAACGTCAAGGTGAAAATTGATTGCAAGGTGAGGCAAATTTTGCACAGAACTTGTGATACATTTTTTCCATGTTTTATTTTTTCACATAGAAACGTTAAACAAAAATTATAGTAAAAAATGTGAATGTGATTTGCTGTACCTATTGCAATTTGAAAATGGAATTAAAAATTGTTTATACCTAAACATTTAAATGGTTGCATTGCCTTCTATACAAAATAAAATTTGTAATAAATTGTCTCTCATATAAACCTACTAACCACTTAAACAGAAGTCCTCAATTTATTTAAGTGAGCATGTGGGTTTATTGTGAAAAGTGGAACGTAATAGTGAACGATTGTTCGAATTTAATTTTGCAAATTTAATTAACCTGTACATGTCTATGATTTTTATTGATGAAGTATCTTTAAAGCTCTAATAGTCTATGCGTTAGCGTTGCAAATTTAAGTGAACTTCTAGATCGTATAGATTTTTTATCTGATGAGATGAATATTCTTAGAGCTAAAGAAGTGAAATTTCCCTCAATAAACATAAACAAAACCAAATAAATGTCGATAAACAAGCCATCTATAGAGTGGATAGCTATTCTGTCGTGTTAAGAGAAAAAAACGTATCCAATATTTATCGATTTATTAAGTTAAGGCTTAGTTTGAAATAATTGGGATGGTTTGTATGAACAACTAAAGCTATATCTCGGTTTTTGAGTAGTAAAACAACCGCAACACATCCTTTTTTTAATAAAAATAGTTTTATAACTAATCAGCCTTATTGTGAATTCACCAGGAAATATTTTTCGCCTTTTGTGAGTTTCACCCGAAAAAATATTTCACGTTCCAAAAATTCCTCTTATTGTGAGCATTCATTCCGCGCACAATATAATACGATTGACAGTTTAAATTTTCACCTATTTTAAGTAGGCGAACGAGAGAGCAATAAGGCGAAAAACGTATATTTCAATCGGGTGAAACTCACAATAGCTTTTAAAATTCCAGGCGAACAGAAAATTTTAAGGTGAAATGTTGTTCGGGTGAAACGCACAATAAGGCTGATTAAAAATAAAATATTACAAACAAACAATCTCCTATAATCAGAAAAAAAATTTAGATACGTCATTTTTATTTAATACGGCAGTATTGATTTTTTACTACACTAGCTTTATATTTTCCAATAAAACAAGTGCAAACAACCATGGAGAAGTTTGTGAACTGTGAAGTTTTAAGCTGTGAATTAAAAGACAAGCAAATTTCATGCCGCTATTTTATTTTTACTTGAATTTTGAGGATTTACTGAACTATGAAATTTGGAACTTTCTTATAAAAGTTCTCTCAAACGAACTGCTCGAGGAAAAAGTTTTGTTATACCTATAGTCGAGTCAAATTAGAAAAAATTAAAACATTAATCGGTAAAGATCGGAATTTTGGAATAGGTATACATTTTTAGTGGGTCTTCCCATTGAAATATACTAAATGTCCCCGTCAAAGTCTGTTGCGCTCGAGCTCGAGCCGCCATCTTGAACACATATAAGCAAGCATTACGCTAATCAAATTTGGAGCGGTATATAAAATACATTAACTTCGATCATTTTTCCTGCATTTTGGTGATGAATATAAATAAGTTTGCTATTCAACGCCAGATTACAGCTAAAGTATTGGAGATACAAAAAAAATGTTAATATGTTTTTTTTATAGGAAATTTTATAAACTAAATTTTTTATTTGAATTATTTTTCAGTAACCCTAACGCCCATATTATTGACTTTCTTCAAAGCTAGTTTTACTAAAAAACTAGTTCTATAAGGGTTTCAAGTTTTAAATTTTTCAAAAAAAAAAGATATTGATTTGATTTAGATGTCAAAATATGTACATATGAATATTTTGATTTAGATGTCAAAGTAAAACAAATTAGTGAAAAACTTAAAACCTGAATATAACTAGTTTTTGCCCAAAACTAGCTTTGAAGAAAGCCAACAATATGGCCGTAATAGTTGTTGAGATATATAGTCAACCAAAACTGAAAAAAGTGCACCTTTTTTCTGGCTCCTATAATCGTTGTAGACAGATTCTACTGTATATTTTGTTAAATTTATTCATATTGTTTTCCTGCTCCCTCCAAAACTCTTACGTCAAACTATAACCAAAGATTGTTAAACTATACTCCATTCCAGTTCCAATAACACAATATAACATATCGTACAAGACACAACACGACAACTTACTATAAAATATCTCTTTGCCTTTGTTTTGTTATGGAAAAAATAAAATCCATTCAACTTGAATGTACATTTCTTAGTTTTTTGATTGACACTTCAAGCTAATCCCACGCTAATTTTATCCGATATCATAACTTAGGTATACCGACCGTTTGACAATTTATTTCTTTATAGTTCAAAGGGCCTAAAGGCCGACTCTTTGTTTTGTTTTTTCAAATTCACTTTCTATTTCTAAAACGGTTTTTATCAAAATTATAATAACAAAACAATTTTTTTTTGTTGAAAAAAATGCAAATTCGTTGCACCTTCTGTTGCATGTTGTAGTTTTTGTTTGCATAATTTCTAGGAAGGTATACTTTATTGTGTTGAGATCTCTATTTTAATTTAAATAAATTATTTATAATTAAACCTATAACTCAGGTGTTATATGATTCATACCAAACCGATTAGAATGTATAAATATTTAGCATGACCACTAAAACAGTGTCGGATTTTCCATATAAGAAAAAGTAGTAAACTATCTAGGCCGCATTGGGGGCCCATTTTGAATGAAAAAAATTTTATTTTTTTTTTAAATTTTCAATTGAATTCTTCAAGTGTGTTCGTCGTATTGCTTGAGGAATCTACTCCTACAGCTACACCCCATGTTTAATTATTTTAAAACGTTATACATGATAGAAATTAAAAATGTTGATTTAAGACGAATAGATGGTTAAAAAGGTTCAAAGAAGAAGAATATCTAAAATTTGCGATTTCCTAATAGCCCTTTCACATTATCCCATCGAGGATTAACACACATGTTAAATAAAAAGTGGGATAGAATTACTTACGACTGCCAAATTTGTGTGAAGAATTTGTTTTCATATTTTGCTTCCACACTTTCGGTCAAAACAAATCAGTTCACCATAACCTCAAACCCCCAACACATGTCAAATTGTGTGAGATGGGCTGTCAAGTAAACCTAGTTTCAAACAGTTTCAGACTGCCAGATTTAGTCATTTTTAGTCCGAAGTCGTTTCGCAAGTGAAAAATTGAGCTGTTTCTAGCTAAAGAGAGCGTAAAAAATTACCAGCGTTGCCGCCAGAAATAAAATTAACGTGACATATTTTCTAGAAAAACGTGCCATTTTTGTGCCACTTTTGTGCCACATGAAAAAACCACAAATTCTTCTATTTTCTTGAAAAAGCCTATAATAAATTTTATTACAGGGTTAAATACAATAACAAAAATCAATGGAAATCATTTGCTTCATTCGTGAAAATAAAAAAACCTGCCATATTGAAAATTTTCGTGCCACCGTGGCACGAGGAAATCAGCGTGTCAAAAAAGCACGATCGTGCCACTTCGGCAACGCTGTTTCGTACTAGTTGGCAAATGTCAGGTTGACTTATGTCAGATGACAAAAAAAAAAAAAAAAACATGTTGAATAAGGGTTGCCCAAGTGTTAATTTTATTTTTTTTTTTAGTTTTGATACATGGCATATTTTTTATTTATGGTGATGCGTATTTAAGCTCAAAAAGCAGGTTATGGTTATAACTTGACATTTAAAAAAGGTATGTTATCGATTGTAAAAATCCCTTGGCTTAAAAATGTCTTCAGTTTTCAATTAATTGATTTCCGGCCCTGGCCGCTAGTCACAACACAATGTACAATATTTCCACAGAAAAAAATATACTTAGTATCTAATAATTATTTTATTATAATAAATTTTAAGGTTCCTCACTGTGGTTTTGGATACTTTTACTTAAATTGGTTGCAATCATTCCCAGACAAAGCACTCGCAATCTTATTTGGATTATTGAGGCCTTTTTCGGTTTTTGATTTTGGTAATACGTGAACGTATCTTCTTTATTCAGCCAAACCAATCCAGTGAAGCGAATATTTTTCAATAAAATCTAACGAGGTGGTGTTGTATGTTGTTGGTGTTTTGGTGGTGGCGGCGGCGATCTGATGGCAAAAATCAAATCGCATGACCAATTATAATAAATTAACGGTGAAGATATTGCGGAACACCTTGTTAGGTAGCTGTTGAATGGTTGTAGATACTTTTTTTTTTTAAGTAGATACTTTGCATTGCAAGTGAGCTCTGTTTGGTTCTATTAAATGCGTGCGTGTGCAGATTTCTAAAATAAAAATTATGAGATGTATTTTGTTTTTCTTTCATATTTTTTTTTTTTTTTGAGTTGTAAACTTAGATGTGGCATAAAAATCAGAGTGCATCGCTCATTAGACCGCGGCAAATGCGCATCTTTAAGTGCATTGATTGCAGATGCATAAATATAGCTGTATATATAAAGATGATGGTTATTAATGATCAGCTTTTAAGTATATTAACACGCAAAGCTTGTTGTGTGGGAATGAAGATTAAAAGTAACAAACAAAATTCATACATACCTGTAGACATTCGAAGTATAGAAGATCCATTCACGTTGATCCAAAATCATTGACAGGGACAGATTTGGACCATAGGAGCCTTTTATATAAATAAAGAACCCTTGCACCTTCTTCATATTGGTATCGGTTTTTTATAAATATTTTCAAAATTAAATTCATCTCAATACTATGTTGATTAGTAGCCTGTGGTGTAATGGTTAGTTCGTTGGACTGCCACGTCAGAGGCCGTGTGTGAATTGAGTTAAAATCGCGTTAAATTTTATCCGAAGATTAATTTTTGACACTATTGAGGTCAATCTGTACGTAGAAATGTCAAAATTTAACCTCGGATAAAATTAAATTGAAATTTTTGACGAATTAACACATGGCCTTAGTTAAGTCATTATATGTATAGAATGAAATTTAGCTGAAAGTCCATAGCATTATTTTTTGTTTTCGAGATATTCGAAATAAATGGCATTTTACAACTTTATTTTTTAATTAAACAAAAAAATAACCGCGAATTGGATTTCGTTGAAAATATTGTCTGCACTTTATGACGTTACTATACATATCTCCAAAAAATAAAATTTATCATAATTCGATATCTTTATTCGTTTTCGAGATATGTTCGGTTCGACGAAAAAAGTTATCAGGAACGTACGAACCTAGGTACGGACATGCATACAAACATCACACATATACATATCTCTCTGAGAACAAGGGATTCCTATGCCTTTTTCCATAGAATTTTGAAAATGGAAGATGTCGAATATAAAGTGAAAAATTTAAGGCAAGTCGCTTACTGAAGTGGTGTCGAAGTGGAGTGGTAGTGGCATGGCGTGGTGACTAGGTAGCAGGTGGAATTAGTAAAACCTACATATGTAATTAAATGAGATGCACTCATCAAAGTGGAGTGGTGGTGGCATGATATTTTGCAGGTGGTCCGGTGCCAGTTTGCTGCCACATACCTCGAACATGTTTAATTTTTAAGTGGAAAGTGAGTTGTGAGTATGCTTGTGATTATTGACTTCTAGACCAAAAGCGGTGTCAACGTATTTTGCCACCGTGAATGTGCATTAAATTACTTTCATATCACTTTGCCGCCACGCCACTCCATCATCGCCATGCCACTTGTTAACGACTTCACTGCCACTCGCTACTGCACCTTGTCAACAGTGATGAGTGCCTTGCCTTACACCGAAAATTATACCTTTCTACCTGTTTCATCATTAAATAATACAAAACTCTTCTGTTCCTTTTTTTGTTGAACATATTGTCCAATTTGCATATGAAATATTGTATTTCCTCTCTCTCGAAAAAAAAAAAATTTCCTGCCCTATTGATTTATTAAACTCCAAGATTGTTTTTCTTCATTCATCTTGATCTTGGAACATAAATATAAAAAAAAAAATCAACAAATTCGAATTCATGCTCCAAGTGGTAATTAAGTTAATTGCTTCTGCAACTTTAAGTTTAGCTTTAAACTGCGCACGGGTGACTCCCGCGCCAGTAGATTGATAATAATTTATCTATTACCTGTGGCATAGGTGGTCTATATTATTATTACCTCCGAACCGAACGTTCTCATTGAATTTAAGTGAATTCCCAGAATCAATGTAGGTGAACCACTTAACAACTTAGACACGGTGGTGGCGTTGCAAGAAAATGAAAATGAAAAAAAAAAATAAAGGAAAAAAAAAAAGTATTCCATATTTTTGAACGAATTATCACTGCTTCTTGTTGACTTGTTGTAGTATGTATTTCTACTGTGGTTTCCTCTTTTCTTTTTTTTTTTTTTGTTTTAATTTATTTATTTAAAAATCAGTGAAAGTGGAAATATTGGTTTGCTTCTTTTAATTATAATGTAGGTCTAACTTTTTGGAAAGTATTTTTGTTTTTTTGTTTTGTGCAGGAGAAGATGAGTTTTCCACGAACAAGTTTTACAATTAAGACACTATTCGGACTGCCAGTTTGGTAACGCACCGTTGATTTGTTGTAAAACCACAAATAACCACATATTATGATAATAGTAGTTATTTGGTGTTAAGTATATGTGAGGTTAGTTAGGCTTTAAGTTTAGTTTTAAGTTTAATAAGCACGCCAAAATGATGTAAAAAAAAAAAACACGGGTTCATGGTACCCTTTCAGTAATGGGCCGATTGCTCGAAACGTTTTGTTTATTTTTTTAAACAAAATACTTTCCATTAGAGCCTTGTTAGTGGGTGCTCATCGTAAGTGAAATTTTAATTAAATTAATTCCACAAATCTTTCTCATGGCATATTTTGTACTTAATAAGCTTCATAGACTCGCAGTTCTGGGCTCGTAAAAAATCTCACTCTAGATTTTTATCAAACGTTATTGGTACTTTCTCAATAACTGTTTGAATGGTCTTTATCAATTCTTTAAAGTAAAGCAATACAAGGTTTTTGATGGGAGTTAAAATAGAAAACCAAACAGAAAAGGTAGTAGAATGGCGGAAGTGATGTCACATCCTATATCATAGTAGAGTTACAAAAAATGTATGCTTAGTCGTTAGTGAAGATAAGGAGTGGAACATATTTTTTTGTTATAATTAAGGGCCTTGTTGTAGAGACTTCAAGAAAAATACTTTTATTTTCATTTTATACCTAATTTTTATTGATTATTTTTTAAACTAATTTGTTATTTTTTTTTTTTTTTTTTTCTTCTTTTTTTTTCTAGTGGTCGCTTCAGAGCAATACCACACCAAATAGTAAAAATGTCTGGAACAACGTTGGTGGAAAGGAATCGGATGATGCGATTATTTTCACAGATCGTTCAGATTCTGGAGTAACATCACCACATAGCCATCATCATATTGATGATAGGATAAATGTTATATCACCATGTGATTTGAATGTAAGTATATTTCTCTTTGATTAATTTTATTTATTATTTTGTATAAGGCTCAAGTAATTCAGTGCCATATTAAAGTTAAAACCGAGTTAACTCACCAAATCTGGATTTAATGAACTTGTTATCTTTCGAGTTTCCTCATGAACTCTTCACTGAAAAACTGCATCCGAAAATAACTATAATTAAATTTACGTCCGCAGACTTAACTAATTCTCGATTAACTTGCAACTGAAAAACTGGGCCTTTGTGTCAGTAGCCAGTTGTACAAACTTCGTTCATTATTAAATCCGTGATTTAGAAATTTCAACTCATCGTTTTTGGTGGATTAACAGAGGTTCGATGATGGCTCAAGGCTCAATTATGTGATAATAACCAGTTAAACCATCGTTAATCCGCCGAAATCGGTTAGTTAGTAGCGGCAGTTTTACAAACGTGATTAAATATTTAATTCGTGGTGGATTAACTGAGGTTCAACGATAATTCAATGTTCAAGTATTTGCTAACAGTCAATTAAATGCCTAAACCATCGTTGAACCTCGGTTAATCTGCCAAAATTGGCGAGTAAAATTGCTGAACCACGGATTTAATATTGAACCACTTTCGTACGACTCGCCTTTGAAATTGCTAAATCACGGATAAAATTAGATTTTGTTTAAAGCCAAATTTAACTTTAAGACATTTATCAGTAAAATGTAGAAAAGGTGCCAAAAAGACAGACTTTTTTTTACCACTTTATTAACAATTGTTTGATTGTATGATAAAATATTTGCTCTCTCTCTCTCTCATTTTCCCAGTTATTGGACCACATGACAAACGAGGATTTGCGTCGGCGCTTAAGTCAAATAATTAAAAAGCCCAACATAGACGAAGATGACAAAATTTGCCTTCAGCAAGTGTTGGCTTTTGTCCAAAATCTAGACGCAATATCACATGGTCACGATTCACTGCCTTCAAGCGAAGAATCATCAAGCCTAGAATACGTAAGTAGTCTATTAAATCAATTTACAAAAAAAAAATTCTGACATTCAAAATAAATTTCATGCTTCTTCAAAGCTTATAAACGTGTTACATTATTTTTTAAAATCAAAATTCGTTCAATTTTTCATATCTAATTTATTTTGTTTGTATTTAAAGATCAAATCTCGAGTATCAGACTATAGTTCATCATCTCGTTCATCATCAGACATCTCGCCCACCCTTCAGCTGCAAAAGCCAAAATCAGCACCGTCCCAGGGAAGAATAGTTGCTACTGTCCTTCCATATAGCAGTGCAGTTTCGACACCCAACGATTCGCCACAACGAAAACTTCGAGCTTGGCATACTTCAAGCTTGACTGAGAGCGGAGTCTTTGAGGGCGATTTAAGTGAAACATCGGTGTACACTCAAACAGAACCGGAGGAATTCTTCAACGCGTCAGAAACTACAGAAGCCCAAAAGTTGAATAGGATCCGTGAACAGTTCGAAGAGTGTGCCAAAAAATCTGCTTACGCCAAAGTACCTGTGACGAGCTCACAAAGCCTATCGCCAAACTATTCCGATCAGAAACGTCTTCAGTACTACAAGGATCGCCTGGAAGTCCTCGAGAGTAAGCTACTGATCTATGAGAGCAGTGGTGATATACAGGCCAAGCATTTAGCGGATCGCCTGCAGAGGGAGATTGTTTTGGAAAATCTGGTCAAGGAACTGCAGGATCGAGTTGACTTTTTGGAAGTTGAAAACTCTGAGATCGAGGAAGAGAAGTGCGAGTTTGAAGAGGCTGAAAACGATACACGACTTCGCCTGCAGAGGCTTGAAGTTGAGCTGGAGATTTTAAGCCAGCGCAATATTGAGCTGGAAATGTCCAGAGAAGCGCTACAAAATAAATTGAAAGACTGCCGCAGTGAGAGTGCTATTTTGCGTGACGACCTATCTGCCGTTCAGACGCAGGTGTGTCATCTGGAAGAAGACCGATGTAGGTTTAAGGAGAACTTTGAATTCTTGCATAGTGTGCTGCCTGCCTTAGTGTTATTTAACGCATTCTGTGTAGCCAACCATAAAATGGGTAATTGCATTGAACGAGAGCTTTCTCAGCCCGATTTAACCCGCCATGATGAAGGTGGAAGAATGGCCAATAACTGCGATTGCCTGGAAGCCGAGGAAATCCTAAGCAGAGAGATTTTAAACCTTCGAGGAGAAATTAAGAGTTTGAAACGTCAAATCAACGATCTGAATTCCCGTCACTCTGAGGCCATGGCCTGCGCTGATGGTTGCTGGGAGGACTTGGAGAAGAGCTACAATGATAGGCTAATGGCTTCGAAATCCAAGGAAGAGAGTCTTCAGAAGAAGATCAAGCAACTTGAAGACTGTCTGCAAGAAGACTCGAGAGCTGCCAACGAAAAGATATGTCAGTTAGAAGATGCCGAACGGGAGTTGAGAATGTGCCTTCAGAAAGTGTCCCGCGATCAGCGCAAGACCTTGCAGGAACACGGACTTATTACAGAAGAGTATCATCGGTTGAAGGAGAAATATGAAAAGCTAGTTGAACAAGTCGATGGACCCATAAAAGACGCACTCGAGCGTGAGAAGACTCAAAATAAGAATCTCAAAGATGAACTCGGCTACATTCGACGCATTAACTGTGAGCAAGATATGCACTATCGCAACGAACTTGACTGCTTCCAACTGCAGCTGGATAAGTTGCAAAAAGAACTCCTTCAAATCCAGGTAACAAATTCTGAGCTAAGAGAAGAAGTTTGCACTTTGGAAAAGGAAGTCGGAAGCCTGCATCATGCGAAGAAGGAAGATCTGGATAAAATTCGATGTCTTAGTGATGAAGTTCGCACCAAGGAAGAAATGTGCGACATGCTGGAGAAACGTGTGGAGAAACTACTGAGTGGATCTTACTACAGACAGAGGCAAGCACAAGCGGTGGATCGTCAAATGTCGGCCAGTTTTAGTGGAGCTGTGAGTTTGGCTCAAGAACTCAATGGAAGCCCAGTGAAGAGGTTAAAGATTGAAGAACCTGTTGACTTGAAGACTGCTGCGAAGAATCTTGGAACAGTATTGGGAAGCATGAAGGTTGGTATTTTATCTTTTTTTTGTTTTCCAAACACTTTCACAGCTTTGTATCATGATTGCATTTTAGGATAGTGCTAGAACAATTCCATCCCATCGTCAATTTCAGAATGTTGCTAATGATGTCAAGAAGCTAGCTGAAAGTATTTTGGCAAATAAGTCTGAGGTAAGTCAATCTGCTAAAACTCCACGATGTGATATTTCAAATAAAAAGAACTCAGCTGTTTCGAATGAAATCGTTGAAGAAATTTCCTGCAAGGAACCCGAAAATCAGCAAATATTGCTCACCGAACCTGTTTTTCATAACCTAACACCGCCGCCGCCAGTTGAACTTGATAAAAACGAAGAAAAAGTTATATCAGAAGTTCCTTCGGTGCTTCGTAAACTTTCCTCACCTCAAAAACAACGAAAACCAAAACCGAACAAGATCCCACGGACAAGTTTTCGAAAACGTTTTTCCAGAAGCCTTCGATCAGAAATCTGGAAGGTTATATCAAGTATGAAAACTGTTGAGAATGAAGAAGACTGCCTAATAGAACTAGACACACCCTTGAAGAAACCCAGTTCACAGTCTGTTGTGAGTTTCTATTCAATTATCGAAGAATCCGATGATGAAGAAATTTTCTTTGAGCCAATAAATGATGACTTTGTGTCTTCATTATCCAACGAACATTTGTCTGATGCACATGTTGAAGAAGAATCTGAAATGTTAATGAATATTACAAATTTCCTAACACCAACAACCAGTGAAGGTACTCAAACTGAAATTGAAAATACAGAACGAGAATCTTTGGAAAAACCAGAACAAAATTTAATATCTTCAAAGTCTTTGATTGAAGATCTTTCTTTATCAGCTCAAAATTCACAAAGCAAAATTGAAAATGTAGATAAGATTAAAAATTATCTTCAGCAACGTTTCGAAAATGATGAAAAATTTCGAAAAGGCTTTGAAGTAATGGTTCAAGTGGCATTTTTTGAAAGTGAAATTGAAGAAGAACAAACGATGTATAGCTACGATGAAGTTGTAAAAGCTATGACTTTTTTAACGAAACTGGAAGAGATCTATCAGCCGTATGAAGTTCCGGTGGGTTTAATGTTTTCTCTTTTTTTTATGTAAAAAGGGAGAGATGACTATTTTTTGTAAATTTTATTTATAATGGATGAGAGTAGGTTTTGAGCAACTTCTTCTTTAATGATTTTTTGAGATTTTTATCTCAACGCTATAATATTAATTTTTGCTTATTTCTTCTAAACTTTAGAAGCATTAGACTAAGCACGCACTTGCGATTTAAAGTCGTTGCTATGGAAAAGTCGCTCTAAAAATCGAACCTGGGCCGAATTCGTTCGAAATTTAGAACACTCTTTTTAAATCCGTGCGAAAATCAATTTCGTTAACGAATTCAATTCGGAACGAAAATCAGAACAGGGGTGCATGTATTTCTTTTCTTGTGACTGAAAAATCGCGCGACTGACAATCCCAAGTGCGTGCATGTTTATTTCTTTCCGCGACTACGATTTTTAAATAGCAGAAATTTAAATCGCAAGTGCGGTCTCACAAACATGTAATTACGCATTTGTTTCAATTTTATTTTTCGACAATCGCGTCGCTCGAAAAGTGGAACAAATTTCAGTCGCGATTTCTCGGTCGTAAGTGCAGTCACTCACATTGAAACTCATTTTTTCTATTTCTTGCGACTTAAAAGTCGCGTGATCCAAATCGTCTAGCACAGGGTCATAAACCCTAAATACATGCCAAAATATTTCTTAGCCTGGGATTCTGACCCTGGGCGAAAGCGTGTATGAAACTTAACCAATCCAAAATTTGCTTTGAAAAAATTCTTTTTAAACTCATAACTAGATCATAACTTAGATCCTTATCTTTATGGGCCCTATTACCGTTCGCCAAATCGTTCGACTGGAAGCGAACGTTCGCTCGCGAACCGTATTAGGGCCCTATATTTAGATATTTAAAAAAATTAATGATTGTTTTTTTTTTTTATTTTTTTTGTTAATAACTTCAAACAATTTTTAATCTACAGCTCTTGAAAATTTTAGAAGAAAGACTTAACTCAAGACTTCTTCATTTGCATTGCAAGAAAATGGAATCAGAATTTCGATGTACAATATTTCAACCAATTACAAGATAAACAACAAGCTTAAATATTTACTTAAATTGAATAATTAAATTTTAATTTATGATTAAAATAAAAAAAAAGTTTCCAAATTTTGAAATAAGTTGCATAATAACTTGCTTTTTAAAAGTCTTTATGTCCATATATGTACATCTTTGCAAAGTGTTGAATTAGTTAAGACTTTTTTTTATCTTCAAGTCAAAACAGGCTAAAGAATATAGATGTATTTAGATAAATATTATTTAAATAAGTTTTAAGAATATGAATATTTATGGTTATGTACTAAAAATACGGTTATTATTTTCACAAAAAGTTCCAGAAAAAAAAATCAATCGAGAAGCAAAATTTTTTTCAGAAACATAATTCGATTGTGTTCAGGTTAACCAAGTCTACCACACAAAACGTAGTACCCGATATCATTTTGGTGAGGTTACTTGAGGGTACGTACGTCATGTTTCGTGTGAAATTTAGAGACAGACAGCCCTATTATCGTATCCGTTCGGAGAAATGTAAAATTCCGATCGGAAGATTTTTTCTGTTCATGGTATACGAATCGTATCGTATGATTACGGGGAATTTTCCACTTCTAATTTTCTATTTCGGAAATCGGAAAGTATATACATTCACATATCGCATGAATTTGTGATGCGTTGCTGCCATTTTGAGATTTTCAAAACACTAAATTATTTTTCGTAGATGTGTCCGATTGGCCTATCAGAACGGCTACAACGATACAAAATTCGTACATTTCGTAGAAATAGGAGAAAATTTCGTTCCGATCGGGTACGATGATAAGGCTGAGTAGTTTCAAAATGAACACTATGTTGGCATTCAAATTTCCCATATTAGCCGTTTTCATTCCACTTGAACAGATTGAGAATATAGAACTAATAGAATTTGACCTTAAAGGCTCTCCCAAACCAACGCGAAATATTCGGAGCGACGACGACAACAATAATAACAACACGTTGTTATTGTTTTCGTCGTGCGTTGCTCCGAATGTTTCGCGTTGGTTTGCGAGAGCCTTAAAACTTTCAATTTGAGCGCTCTACCACTATAGAGCACTCCAAAGAATATCTAGTAGCCTTTTCGATAACGTTGTGAGAAATTTTTCAAAAAAGAAATTTTTTAATACTTATATTTTTGATTTGTGATTGCTGCTAGCCTCGATTATTTTCTACGTTTCGTTTTTTTTTTGTTCTTAAAAATTATTTTGTCACCTCTAAAATCCACTATACCGACGAAATGGACACCAATGAACAAAAATACAATCATGGTCGAAATTCTACAACGAACAAAGAAACCAATTTGAAATCTTCAAAAAACGTTCAAACTATTTCATCCGACTTTGATGTCTTTTACGATGTGCCAGAAGAAAATGATCCAGCAATACCGAAATCTTCAAGTAAGTTACAACCATCAGGCTCTGTGACAGTTTTAATACAAAAAATTGCTAATCCACAATATTTTAAGCTAGTTCTTCAAAATATTGTTGAAACTACTGAAAACTTGATGTCTACCTTTGAGGGAGCTATGCGAGAAAGTCTGGTTAAATTTCGAAATGCAATAGCTGGCCTACATGTTCCGGAGGATTTGTCTTTTCTAGACGAGAAACAAACGACAGATAAGTTCCATTCTGATGGATGTGAATTTTGTAGTGATCGAAGAAGTCGTCGTGATAGACTAAATATTAGAATTGATCCGGTTATTGTTACCGTTCCGATAACTTTATATATTCGACCAAAGATCGAAAAAGACCACCTTCCAGATGAGTTTGTACCAGAATCCTTTGTTGAAAGTTCTATGGGGGAGAATGAAAAGCCTTTAACAACACCAAGGTGTAAGCAAACCAAAGAGTGTTTAGATTCAGCAGCATTCGACGAAGTTGAACCTATTGAAATGGCTAGTTATAGGACACCTAGAGAAGACTTTGTGGAACATTCAATCAGTGATGTCGATGAACCTATTAGAACAGCATCGATATCAGTTGCTGACGGTCATCTAAGTCAAGCTCCAATTGGACTACCAAAGATTATACGGTTCTCTGAGGACAGAACACCGTCGAAGAGACCAGATTCGTTGGCAGAAACACCATCACAACCACTTCTAGACGCTGAGTTCGAAGAAGAAGATTTCAGCAAGGACCAAGCCGAAAAAGAAGATTTCATAGGTAGCGCTTTAGTTCCACCTCAAGAACTTCCTATGCCTCAGCAAAAAGATCTTAGCCTATGTGTTAGTTGCAGTTGTGAACAATGTCCTGTTTATGATTTGAATAGGCAAATTGTTTGTCCTAGAAATTGCAATTGTTGTAGTTGTCCATGGAAGGAAAATGTCGACGACGACAATTGGAGTTACCATCAAGTTAGAATTTGTCAATGCTATGCTAAACGCAATCCAGAATCGAGTGCTCCTACAGAGCATTGTTGTTGTTCGTCAAAATTTGATATATGTCCATGTCGGGATGTGGCTGAGAGTAGGCATATGGAACTTTATGGAACTGATATGTATGAAGATATTTCAAAAATAAAACAAAAAATAACTGACTATGCTGATGGGTTTTCATAATTTTTCTCTTGGAGATCAATAATTTGATAAGGCTTTTTTTTTCTCTTAGAATTTTTCAAAACCTCACCACGTCAAAAATCCAAAGTATTTTCATTAATACCTTTTTTTTCTTCTTTTCAGATCGATCAAGAACAACCCAAAATGATCGTTACCGAGATTACACAAATCTAAGCCACAAACCAAATATTGAAGCACCTGCCGGCCCAAGACAACAACCAGCTGGACATAGACAAACATACCAAGCCAAAGACAAGAATGATGAAAACGACAATGGCAACAATATACACAAAGAAAGATCATCTTTGAGCAATTATTTTACCCCGAGAGGTTCGTGTCTTTGCTCAAATGTTTCACAAGACGGATATAGTAATTTATCTTCGGACGAAGGAAGTTCAATGGTTAAATTGTCCTTTTCGACGACTGCATGTGCAGATCTGCAAGGATCCTATGAATGTTTTTGTGCAGAAGAAGAAGAAGCAGGATCCTGCCATAAATTTTGGTGTCAGCGTTATGAAGTTTTAGGAAATAAAAAGAAGACAATGAGAGCTTTTGAGTCTCGAAAGGAATTGATTGACAGAAAAGAAGATATTGAAACTAAAATAGCTAGTTGTTCTGAAAAACCGATCTTTGATGATGTTGAAATGAAACCGACCTATGAATGTCATTGTGTGAGTAAAAGATTGATTGTTAGTTCATTTACAGGAAGTTGTCAGAAGGAAGAAATTGAAAGCCCAAAAGTCAAGAGCTTCTCACGAACTGGACCTAATCCAAGTGAAGGAGAAGAAAATACAGGGCCAAGTCCCAAAGTCCTTAATCTCTTAGAAAAAAAGAGTCGACCAGAGTTATTTGCACAGCCTGAATCCAGAATTATTCGGAACTGCAATGATTCTTCAAAATATCAAAATTCAGAAAACCTTATTTCCAATTCTACTGAAGATCTCTGTCCCTGTGAAGACTTTGAAAACTCTACAAAAGGGAGTACTGAATTGCCGCCAGAAAGACTCTATGTGAAAGAAACAAAACACTCGACAGGTCCAAATTGGAATGAATCCTTCTGCTCTGTTGGAACTGGCATAACCCCGAGGCAAACTATAGATGAAAATGTGGTTCCACTTCTTCAGGGTATATTTGTTGTATTGCAGACTATGAGAGACGAAAGGCTTCATTTGGGTCCCATTGCTTCGAAGAATATTGATATTCATCTTGATGAACCATTTAATGACCCATCAGCACCACCACCAGCATCTCCATCTTCACCGAAATTTTCAAAGCAACTTCAGGGAATTCCACCCGATTCACAATCTTACATGCCTTCAAGTAATAATTTGAAATTCGAAGAAGAAACAGACCGAGACTTAATAAATAGTGAAGATAATTTGGCAATTTTGGAGCTGCCCGAACGAGATGTGGAAGACTTTGGCAGAAACTATCAACAAACTTCATCTACATCGCAAAGACTTATTCCAGTTGATATGGATCTGCTAAGAACAGACGAAGAATTGATCTGGGAACCGAATTCTAATTTCGACAAACCAGAAGTTGAAGGTGAAGTAGGGCAAGAACGGGAATTCAGCAGATTACAGTCGAGCAAAAAGTTGAAATTCTGTGAGGGTAGAAATTGTCCCACAGAAGGTTCGCAGAACTTATACAACACCGAGAAAGCTGAATCAACATCTCGACTTTCAAATCTGAAACGATCTTCTTCTATGGATGTAGACTCTGATGAATGTATCTGTGGAGAGCTAGAGAATTGTGCCGAGAACTGTTATAAAAACCCCTCCAATAAAACAACTAAAACCCCGGATTCTCTTCAAGAATTGAGAATTGATCTAAGCCACGAAAATGGTCAAACATTTCAAAAGATTGAAGTCTCTCAGGCAGTTCAAGTCAACTTAATGTCGTTGAAAAATTTAACATCCCGTTCGGAAGAATTCCCAACACTAAATAATCAACTTGAAGATCTCTCAGACGAAAAACTTCTCAAGATATCCGAAATGGACAGATCCAAAGACACTCTGCTGTTAAAATTGAACTCCCAAAAGGAAATAACTAAGTTCGATGTTGGTACTGATTGTCCTGACTTCGAGAACGATGTCGATACTTACTGTCCCTACCTGGGCAATGATGATAGAAGCTCAACAAAATCATGTCATTGTTCTCAAGAACCTACAAATCCACAAAACCAAGAAATGGTATTGATCTTTATAAAGTATGTTCTACAATTTTTCTTAAAATTCTTCTTTGTTACAGAGCCAATTCATTGAATCGATCCTCTTCGACTTGAAAGCTATGAATAGCTTTCGAAAAAATAACTCCCACTGGCAGAGTTTTGCCAGACTACCTTGTGCATCAACCGGTGCATGGCAAAGACCATCCAAAGATCTGAGTTATCCAGTGACAATCGAAACGGTTCAAGAATTGGGTACTAATTCACTTTTCGTTAAGTGGAGGGTTCAAAATTTTGGTAATATTGGAGGCTATGAAGTAAATTCCATGATTATTGTGCTTACAGGCAAACTTTTTGATGTTTTTTTTTTTGAATACTTTCAGATTTTCCTTGATGGTCATCTGACCAATCGCTATTTTAACTGCATCCATCAAGCAGCAGTTATTTGTGATGTCGATCTTCATTATCCTCACAGGATAACACTTCGTGCTCGACCACTTCTTCCCCTTATGACTTCATTGCCAGCAACCGATTCATGCTCCTCATCAACTTCAAATACAAAATATCCTTCGAACACATCTACTCATCCTGAAGCGAGTTGTCCACAACCAGATGGTTCTGTTTGGTATCCAAGTGTCTATCATTTTGAACCAAATTCATTATCAGCACCAATAAATGCGGTACTTTATTGATCACTGCGCTGACGTGCTGTTTAAATACTAGTCAAAAGAATTATGTTTAAAAAATAAAAAAAATTTTTGAGTATAAATTGTTGTGTAAAAATTAAGAAAATAAAAAAAAAATTATTAAATTAAAAAATTAAAATTTAAGAATATTGTTTCTTCAAAACAATCTCTGAAACGCATTTTTCAAGAAAGAAGAAAAACAATAAGGCTAGAGATGTAATGTTGATGTAAGCTATTAGTAACTGAAGTGCCTTAATATTAAAATTATATTTTATTTAAATTTAATTTTATTCGCGTTGATTTGTATCTTTTGTTTGCCAGTACAGTAGGACTCACATTTAATTCTTCATTACTTTTTAAAGTAACTGTGCTTGATAATTTCTATTCATATTAGTTTTAAGTTTTCTTTTGTAGTTTCTTATTGTTAATATACATATATTTCTTTTTTAATTTAACATTTTTTGGTAAATTTTAATAGAAACATCTTTGGAGCTTCCATACCTATGTATTGTTTTTTTTTTTATGGATGAGAATTTTCAAAACCTTATAAAACAAACAAAAAAATGTATTAAAAAGTTAATGTTGTAAATATTATTGATAAATAATATTATTTTGTAAATCATGCCTTTATTATAACAACAAAATAATTCTATGATTAAGAGAAAAAGAAAAGTATTTAATCTCAACTATGGTCATTTATTTGCATGCATTACAACAACAACAAAATAGTAAAAGAAAAATAATTCTTTAATACTTTAAACTAAATAATAATAAAGATTTTTTTCTTAAGAACATTTCAAAAAAATATTTGTTTTATCTTACTTGACCTTCAAAATTAGTATTTTTAAGGAAAACAGCACCACTGTTCTTTTTTTCAATTCACTCAACAAAACAGCCAATGTTTACTTTGTAAAAGTGGTGATGCTAGGAGAAGTCATGATCGATTCTGTTTGTGTTAGGATAAGTACGTATACAAGACAACTTACGTGCGCTTTCTTCTCTTATAAATCATCATCTTATTTTTTATCAACCTCTTCGTCTTCGCCTTAAAAACATACGCCATAAAGAAAGCGAAAGAAGGATTGCCATACAAAATTCTAAACGATTTACCAGGCGATCATGTTATTGGGAAGGAATATGCAGATTTCATTTTCTATTTCTTCTACGCTTCTCTTTTATCTTCCATATTCCTTTTAACCAAATAATTATTCTTATCCTCTTCCCATTCAACATCACAATGAAGCAAGCGGGGAAGCAAAAAGAATTGTGTTTCAATACCAAATTCAAAACTTTCTACCAGGCGCTCATGTTATTCAGAAGGCGTACATATGTAGTTTAAATATTTTCTCTTTGCTTCTCTTTTATCATACATCTGCGTGTACGTACACACATATACCCTATTATTTTTTTTTTTCGATCATGATCGTTTCTATTTGTATTATTAACACATACATACATAAATGCATAAACGACATTTCTCTTGTGCTTTATTATTTCTTTTCTTTTATCATCATCATCTTATCCTCTGTTAACCTCTCTGTCTTTGCCTAAGAAATGTGTACAAAGCGAAAGAAATGTATTTTGCATACAAAATTTAAAACAATCTACTAGGAGCTCATGTTGTTGAGAAGGTGTATGCATAAATATTATCTCTGCTTCTCTCTTATTTTCCATCTTCCTTTTAACCACTATTCTATCCTCTTTCAACATAACAACGAAGCGAGGAGGCAAAAGGAATTGAATTTTCATACAAAATTCAAAACGATCTACTAGGCGCTCATGTTATAGAGAAGGTCACATTTACCCTTTTATTTTTCGATTGCTCCACCCAACAAAACAGGTTATCTACAGCCAAATATGTATGTATGTATGCTAGGAGGAGGAGTCATGATTGATTCCGTTTGTATTAGGATAAGTATAGAAGAGATTTTTTTTTATTTTATTTTTTCATCTTCTCTTTCAACCTCTCTGTCTACCATTACGCGTAGAAAGCAAAATAAATCAATTTGCATACAAAATTACATTAGATCTACTAGGCGCTCATGTTATTGAGGAGGAATATGTAGATTTTATTTTCTATTTCTCCTCCACTCAAAACAGGTTTTAGTACAGTGTTACAGCCCAATAGCAAAAGAAACAGTGGAAGAAGGAGGAGTTAAAAGTAAGAACATCTAGCTGGAGAAAAATAAACGAACACTAGCCGTCAATCTGCTTTGTTTTTATTCGTTATAGTGGGACCGTAAAACAAATTTTCAAGCCAAAAATGAAATCATTTTATTAACTTTAAAATGTACATGGATAAGCCAGGGAAAATAGGTACGAGGATAAAAAAATAAATTTGCATTTTAATTAGAGAAATGTGAATTGGTTGCAAAAGTATGGAAAGGATAGCCAAAAATGACTCATAACTTTAGGTATTTTAACTTAACCTTTAAAAATGAGATCTTGAATAAAAAAACCCACATTAGCATCACTTGTATGCAAATTAAAACTTAGATTTTTTTCTGGAAAATTTGAAAAATTTCAGTTTGAACTACATAAAAGCCGCTAAAAGTCGGAAAATACTGGACCGATATGGAAAATTGAGGTGTCAATGGAAAGCTTGACTTGCTGCGAATACTATAAACAAAGAAAATTGGTAGGTTGCCATACGATTTTCCGGGTTTATAGGCTTGAAAAGAAAAATAGGTCCATTTTTTACAAAATGGCCATTTTCATTGGAATTTTCCAACCGATTTGGAAAATTACTACACCATTATAATCTTGGCTAATCAACGGTCATTTTGGCATATCAAACATTTGCGTACGTTGACCACAAGCTTCACAAAAGCGGTTTAAAGATTTTCCAACTGAAATTTTAAGAAAATTCCAGTATATTAGTCGATAAATTTTGTTGGTGGCAAAAGTATGGAAAGGATGCCCAAAAATTACTCATAACTTTAGGAATTTGTACTTGACCTTCAAAAATGAGATTTCTAATGTAAAAACCCACATTAGCATCACTTGCATGAAAATTAAAACTTAGATTTTTTTTGAAAAATTTGAAAAATTTCAGTTTGAACTACATAAAAGCCGCTAAAAGTCGGAAAATACTGGACCGATATGGAAAATTGAGGTGTCAATGGAAAGCTTGACTTGCTGCGAATACTATAAACAAAGAAAATTGGTAGGTTGCCATACGATTTTTCCGATTTATAGGCTTGAAAAGAAAAAAAGGTCCGTTTTTTACAAAATGGCCATTTTCATCGGAATTTTCCAACCGATTCGGAAAATTACTACACTATTATAATCTTGGCTAATCAGCGGTCATTTTGACATATCAAACGTTTGCGTACGTTGACCACAAGCTTCACAAAAGCGGTTTAAAGATTTTCCAACTGAAATTTAAAGAAAATTCCAGTATATTAGTCGATAAATTTTGTTGGTGGCAAAAGTATGGAAAGGATGCCCAAAAATTACTCATACCTTTAGGAATTTTTACTTGACCTTCAAAAATGAGATTTCTAATGTAAAAACCCACATTAGCATCACTTGCATGAAAATTAAAACTTAGATTTTTTTTGAAAAATTTGAAAAATTTCAGTTTGAACTACATAAAAGCCGCTAAAAGTCGGAAAATACTGGACCGATATGGAAAATTGAGGTGTCAATGGAAAGCTTGACTTGCTGCGAATACTATAAACAAAGAAAATTGGTAGGTTGCCATACGATTTTTCCGATTTATAGGCTTGAAAAGAAAAAAAGGTCCGTTTTTTACAAAATGGCCATTTTCATCGGAATTTTCCAACTGATTCGGAAAATTACTACACCATTATAATCTTGGCTAATCAACGGTCATTTTGACATATCAAACATTTGCGTACGTTGACCACAAGCTTCACAAAAGCGGTTTAAAGATTTTCCAACTGAAATTTTAAGAAAATTCCAGTATATTAGTCGATAAATTTTGTTGGTGGCAAAAGTATGGAAAGGATGCCCAAAAATTACTCATAACTTTAGGAATTTTTACTTGACCTTCAAAAATGAGATTTCTAATGTAAAAACCCACATTAGCATCACTTGCATGAAAATTAAAACTTAGATTTTTTTTTTGAAAAATTTGAAAAATTTCAGTTTGAACTACATAAAAGCCGCTAAAAGTCGGAAAATACTGGACCGATATGGAAAATTGAGGTGTCAATGGAAAGCTTGACTTGCTGCGAATACTATAAGCAAAGAAAATTGGTAGGTTGCCATACGATTTTTCCGGTTTATGGGCTTGAAAAGAAAAATAGGTCCATTTTTTACAAAATGGCCATTTTCATTGGAATTTTCCAACCGATTTGGAAAATTACTACACCATTATAATCTTGGCTAATCAACGGTCATTTTGGCATATCAAACATTTGCGTACGTTGACCACAAGCTTCACAAAAGCGGTTTAAAGATTTTCCAACTGAAATTTTAAGAAAATTCCAGTATATTAGTCGATAAATTTTGTTGGTGGCAAAAGTAGGAAAAGCATGCCTAAAACTGACTTGTAGCATCAGAAATTCTCTCTTAACACTAAAACACAAAAACATTTATTTTTATTGAAATACTTTTATTCGCTAAATTTGTTCGCACTCCTTGAGAACGACTTTTAAAAATAATACAAATAATTTTTTGTAAGCCAATATTTAAAAAACAAAACAATAATTATTAAAAATTATATTAAAAAGTTTTTAGGTTTCTTTCGTAAATTTGTCTGCATTCATAGCTTTTGAGCCATTCGGGAACTTATGGAGGTATGAGTCGATGTGTAGATATTTATGTTTCTTTGAGAAAACTTTAATGAGGATCTCTGTGTGATTTATGCAATTTTAGTTTATTTTAATGGGGGGAGCACACTCTCAGATATATAGATACGTATGTAATTATGTACAAATTTTTAATTCTATTTTTGTTTTAAAACTTAAAACTAGCACTCTCTGATGGACAAGACAACGACTTCTATCTCCTTAAACATGGTTCACATGTACCAGGCTTAACAAAACTCGGATGGCATTGAGGACATTTGGGATTTTCACCATACCATCGGTCAGTAGATGGCGCCACAACATCAATCCTTCGCTGGGGGATTTTCAATTGAAACGAGTTGAATGTGTCAGAATGTTCGTAACCAGTCCGGCCGATATTCTCCAAAGGGAAGAGGTAGTCTGGCACCGAGAAGTCCATTCTCAGTTGATTGATGTCCTGTTCGGTGGGCAGGGTTGGTGAAATTTTGTTCTCTTCCGCGCCTGGCGATGGGAAGCTTTTTATAGATCGTGATGTTGGAGTTCGAGAAGTCGAAGAATCAATAGAACGTTGAGTTTTATTCGAGAGGAACGGATTGCCAGAGTATTTCTGAGTGCTCGTCGTTGATTTCGCTGTTGTCGAGACCGGTGATGACTTCAACTGGTCTGAGGTGTATGAGAGAGGGGCGTCTTGTTCTTCCCGACCGTCAACTCCGATTGGTGCATCGAACTTGGGCGGCTCTAGACCGTTCGAAGGGATCTTCCATTCGAAATAGATCGGTGGACCTTGAGTTGTGGCTGTGTCATGAAGCACAAGATCGGAGAGAGGTGGCAGGAGCTCTTGAGATGGAGCAGCTATATTTGATGAAGTCGTCTTCGGTGTGAAGGGCGATGGAAGTGGGAAGGTTTTAGAACCCGATGCAGGGATACTGTAGTCCAAGGCCGAATCCGTTGATTGGGTAGGTTTTGATGATGCTGCAGTCAGTGTTGTTGATTCGACAGTGAATGGCTTGCCAGCAAAGGTTGTTGGCCTTGTCGGTGGCCTGGAAGTGGTTGTACTAGTCGTCGTTGTAACCTTTACAGTGAAAGGAGCTGCTGTAGAGCTTTGGAGAAGGATTTCAGTTGATTGAATTGTATCGTTCTCGTTGTAAATTGGATATAAAAACGGTGGCTCATAGATGCGAGAAGGCGTCTTCACTGCTGGTGGCTTTGTCGACGACAGCTTCGAGTGTCTATCCTCAGCTGAATTGTCCCCAGAAGTGTTGTATCGTGTGCTATGAGCAGTTCCTAAAAGTTCATCAGAAGTATCCAACTGTCGATTAACAAATGGCGCTGCAGTTGTGGTAGTGACTGTATTAAAATCAATTGTTGAGGTTTGAGGCCTTGGTGCTGGGCTAGCAGCCAATGCAGGTTTGCTGGTCGTCGAAGATGGCAATGGAGGAGCTGGTGGCAGGATCTCCCGACTTGGTTGAGGTATCTTCCAGCGAGTAGGAGTTGGCGAAGGATGATTCAAAGTGAATGTCTTATCGATGTTTTTTCGTTCATTAAAATCAGATATGCTATTTTGTACTGCAGGAAGTTGCTATAGGAAAGAAAAATTCATGAAAAATAAATCTCTTACGGATTAGAAAATCTATCATACCTTGAATTGATTCCTAAACGATTCTCCAGAATAATCTGGTGCATAGGGACGATCAAGTAAGTCGGGACGTGGTGTTCGCAAATGATTCTCTTCATCTGGCACAAACGGTTTATCTCGTTGACCTGCAAGAAAAAATAGAAATAGAAAATTTTAAAAATTTGAATTTTTGGGTATAATAAAAATCATTGCATATTTTTAGACTCACCAATCAATAAATTCGCTGTATAATCCATTTCCGCTTTGGAACAATTCACCATGTACCAATGATCGCAAATCAACATTCTTTGTTGAAATAACGTTGTATTCGGACATGAGTAGCTAAATTGACGACCAAGGCCATCGCACATGTGATAAACTTGACAGCCTGTCTCGATGTCGGCATAATAACCAGCTGGACGGCCTGTGCAGGAAAAGGAAGTTTTTGGGAAGTTCCGGTGGCGACCTATGGCATTTTGACTCTGAAAAAAAAAAATTAAATAAAAAGAAAGAGCGTTAAGGGAGGTTGGTATAATTTTTTGTATTTTGAATTGATCTCTTTAAGCATTGGTTTTGTATGAAAAAATTTTGATATTCTTATTTAGCTTAAAAAAGACGTTACAACAAATATTAATACTTTTCTTGGAAAATTACTGAAAGACACTCGAAAACTATCTATTATTTCTGCAATACTAATTCTTTTTTGGTCTTTAAAAATGTGTTTCCAACTGAAAGAGGTATAATTAATGTAACACAGATAGTGCAATAAAATTAAACAGGGTCATCCGCATAAGGTAAGGCAAAAAGCTAGAGCGTATAGGTTGGGTTGGGACAAGAAAAAAGCAAATGGTTTTCGTCGGGAGAGGCAATTTTCTAAAAAAAATCGACATGAAAAAAAAAATCACATGAAAAAAACGGCAATATATTAAATTTTTGAAAAACTAAATTTCAAATTGAAAGGACCATGGGCATTTTAGACCCATTTTTGAACATTGCTCAACAGTTATGAAACTTATGTCATATGAAAGCTAATGCAGAGTACTTTACTTGAATATATGGCGGCTTAATTGAAATCAAGTGCGAAAATGGTGTTTTTTCGCATTTTTTAAAAAGAAAAAGGATTTAAAATGGAAAATTTTTATTAAAAAATAGCAACTTTTACTAACAAGTGTTTTGGGTTTGTTTTAAAGCAAGAAGTCTGTTCTTTCATTCCTTTTTTAAATCAATTCATTTCTGTTTATAGTTTTCGAAAAAATTACTTCCAACTTAAAAATGTTGAAAAAAAAAAAAAAAATTGAATACTAATTTCTTCACAACTTTAAATACAAAGTTCTAAGAGGTTATTAAAACAAGGCCCAATTTAGAAACTAGTATTTAAAGGAATGAAAGAAGAGACTTCTGGCTTTCAAAAAAGGTAAAACACTTTTTAGAAGGTGTCGTCTTTTTTTTAAATATTTGTTTCCATTTTAAATCCTTTTTTTTTTTATAAAATGAGCCAAAACACCATTTTTGCCCTCGATTTAAATCAGGCCGCCATATAATAAAATAAAGTTGGTACTCTCCATAAGCTTTAATTTAACATAATTTCATCACTGTTGAGCAATGTGAAAAGTGGGCCCAAAGTCCAGACAAAAGTGCATGGGTTCCATCTTATTTTGTTCAAAATTTTACGTTATTACGTAATATTTTTGTTTTTAATTTTCGATGCTCCTATCAACTTCTAGTCAAAAAATATAGATACCTAAATGTCTTCTAGTTTTTGAGAAAATTAAAAATAAATCGAATCCACTTTACTACTTAGTTAGTGGAAATAGGAACTTCTGAGTAACATATAAACAATAATTAAAATTGGTATGGCTGCTGTTTAAAGAACAAAGGGGGTTTCAAAGAAATTGCGGCATAATTATTGCCGCAACAAGAGACGATTAAATACAATCCTTTCCAAAAATACTCCAAAGATATTTATGAACATATTACTTGACTCTTAATTCGAATGATGAAAAGCCCATTCCCATAAAAAATCTCATATACACCATTACATATATTATACATACATTATTTTGGTTATCACACTTGTTTTAAAAAATCAATTTTTATTTATAAACAAAAAAAGTTCTTCATGCCTACCTAAACTAAAGCTATTTCGTATCCTAAAAATAAACAATCCCTAAAGCTTTTGCCAATAGAAAAATAAACTTTGCCATTTAGGATGTTATCTGCCGAAATAGCTCAGTTGGGAGAGCGTTAGACTGAAGATCTAAAGGTCCCCGGTTCGATCCCGGGTTTCGGCAGCCTTCTATTTTTTAATTTCTATTCCTTAAATCCTATAGGATATCTATTATTTGTCTGTTTTCAAATTGTTTAATTTTCGACAACTTTCATAAGACTGGAGATACCAGGGAAAGAGATACTTTTTTCTTTGGTCTGTTTTTATTATATGCTAATTTTTTCAGATGTTTTAAGTTCTTGAAAAATAATTATTAAATGTACCGTTTCATTTGTATGAGTGGGCACAAACCTTTCTGAATTGTAAGTTGGTTCATATGTTGGGCACTCCATTTTCTGAGCCAACGAGTCACAGAGTCAATGAGGTGCTTTGCTTTTTGCACTTTCATCCCTGTCAAGTCCACAAAAATCTTAATCCAAAGTGATTACTTATTTTCGACGCAACCCTTTAACAGTGGTGTATAGGGTTAAGGACGGGATATTGCCAACAAAGCCTCGATGCGATTTTTAATGCCAAAGCAGTCGTAAAAGAAAAAATATGAGATTGGAAAAGTGATATGAAATTCGTTAAATTAAAATTGTGGTACACTTGGGCGTATACGCACTTTTTTTTATTTTATTGAATCGAACCAATTTTATTACAATTTTTATTTTTGTACGTTGAGTTGGTTTATGTCGACTAACAATCTATTTTGATGAATTTTTTTCCTCATTTGAGAAAGTGCGGGCGCAGTACCGATCCGAAGGTGAAAGTAATGTGTTATTATTTTTTTTTTATCAAAGATGTGAGGAGGCGTCAGGATTTAAATAGCCTATTTGTAAAGCGTGGTACACATTTTCAATTATGACACAGTGTGTACATTCTGAATAATGGTTTTTCACTCAACTTTGCTCACAACTTTTTGGTGATCATAACTGACATCAGTCGAAACTGTCAGTCATGACATGATCGCTAATGTATGTATATCACACTGAACATGGACCCTGAAAACACTTGTCCATTTTTCATTGTTTCTCGACTAATTTTGTGGTGTGTAATCGAAAGCGAAAAATGTCAAAATATGGCAAATGGAAACGAAATTTTGGTATCTTTTTTTGTCAGATAAAATGACCTGAAAATATTGCTCGGCGAGCGAGGGTAAGAAGCTTCTCCAAGATTGTTTCGCGTTGTACCATAAACAACTTGGAGCAACTAAAAGGTGTCTAGGGGGCGCCAGATACAACAAAAGTTATTTTTATGTGATCGAAGATGTCACAGTTGCTTCTCTTTTTTACGAAAAAAGTTTCCCGCAAAGTTCAGAACTAAAAAAACCGCTGACAAAGCCGCACTATGGTAAGGGAGGTTTTTAAAATAAAATGAATTAAATATGCAGCTTCCGCTGGAAGATCCATTCATCTTCTGTTATTTTTATTGGAGTCATAAGAATTTGTAAAGCATTTATTTGACAACTTAAAGTTATCTTGCATATTTATGTACATAGCTATATCTCTATATAAACTATACATATTCATATAATAAATCACTAAACTAACGCCCAACTTCATGATGATTGCATTGTTTTTGAGATCTTATGTGGCCCTGAGAATTTAAGTTACTCATGGAGTTGAAGCAATAGCATACATTTCTTATCGTCATCGGAGAATTCAACAATATGCCGATTTATGTTTTTTAGTAACCGAGGCATTTTGTCAACTGAAATAACAATGCACGGGAGCGAATGAACCTTAATTTATGACCCACTCACCATAAAGTTAATCTCCTAGAGCTATATAAAGTTGGTACTTTAACTTGCCTATAAAATTTATTTGCAAGAAAACAAAAACGATGTTGAGCTAAAAGCCATTCTTTGCAAAGATGTCAGAGAGATCAATCAACATCAACTCTGCCTCAGTAACTAAATAAATTATGTGAAAAATTTCAAGCTGAGGGGACCTACCTACTGTTAAACCTGTCACACGTTTAAGTCTATACCAAATACATTCTGTGAAATTTGTAATTTTTCCTTACTTTCTCAGTTTTTACTGTGTTGTCTTAACAAAAAAAAAAAAACAAAAAAAAATATGTTCTAGCGGAGATTGTGGATATGGAGGAACTCATACTCCTTGGAAAGTAAATTTTTAGTTTCAAGGTTTTATGTAAACTATAAAAAAAATTTACTGATGAAATGATTTAAGCTAACCTATACAACTTTCTGTATCTGTGTTTTTTTTTTTTTTTGAAATTAGGTTATGTTTTAACAAAAACTATAAAATCTAAATTCAAGATTGTTTAACCAGTTCCAGATTAACATGACAGATAACACCAATTAAAATAGGTGTCATTCAATGTAAACAGCTACCCGAGCAAAACCTATAAATATGTATGCAAGTTCGCAACTTTGTGCAACTTTTTTTTCTGTAAAAGGTAGGCACCTATTAAGCCTTTATAGAGATACTTGTTATTGTAGAGCAGAGATATTATACAAAAGTTGAATAGTGATCTTCTTCTTCTCTTCGTTTGGCGATGGATGTTTTTTTTTGCCGAAGTAAAAAAGTTTCAGTGCCATTATCTGTATCATTGATGTGAAAAAACTATTCAATTTTTTTTTAACTTTCTGATTATGCAATTGAAATATGCAAAGTAGAGTTTCTGGAGTGATTGAATATGCGTTGTGCGTTGCATGCATATTTGTTTGTTAATACGTTTTGTTTTGAAAAAAAAAAAGAAAAGAAATATGTCAGTGATGTTGATCAAATAAGGTTTCCTTATTACAGCTGAGATTTATGATTTTTACAAACAACAATGAGCCCAGAGACATGTACCAGTACCTTCTTGTGTTTTTTTTTTTGTAGGAAAAATGCAAATATCTAAAATCAAACTTTGCTAATCCAACTGCATACTAATTTAACTTACCTGAAATGTATATGGATTATGGACCTACATCCACTTTTTACGCATACCTATAGAGGTTTATTAATAAAGCATTTACTTGCGCTGCTCAAACGAGCAAAAAATTAATACAATATATTTTGTTATTTTTAGGAAAGACTTATTATCACCTATTCATGATTTAGATAAGGTAAAATGCGGAATAGACAAATCATGAATGAATAAATGTCTCTCATAAACCTTTAGCCGTTCGGATTTGGTAGAAAATCGTAGGCCCGCTCCTTTCGTCCGAAAAAACACGAACATCAGGATTCAGGGATGGTTGAAAGCAGATTTCGTACTTTACTTTTTTGAAGTGTTGTTGTGCCACCAAATTTATTTAAAAAAAAAAAAACTGTCCGGTGTTTTTTTGTGCTAAGTTTTACCAATTCTTCAGTACGTTTAGAATGAAATTAGGCCGAAGTCGATAGCATTATTTTTTTCTCGAGATATATGTAAGCCATTTTACAACCTTTTTTAATTACTGTAATAAGAAAACCGTAGTAGCCCGTGGCGTAATGGTTAGTGCCTTGGATCTAACCGATATAGAATTTAGTCTTAAGTTAGTTTTTTAGGCCGAAAGGCATTAGTATTAAGTAATCATAGTTTAACTTAGAGCGCCCGCATGGGGCCAGTAAGTTAGTTGTAAGTTATTGATAAGTAGGCTAGTTTTTATGAATTTTTGTCTAGCTTTAAGATATTTATAAGTTAAATGAAAAATAAAAATGAATAAAAAAAAAAAAAAAAAAGTGCGTTGGACTGCCACGCCGGAGGTCTGGGTTCGATTCCCAGCCTTTGCCACCTAAACAAACAAACAAGAAGAAGTGTTTTTCAGGGCTACTGCCTTTTGCGAGAAAGTGACAAATCTTCGAAGAGTTTCTTCTGTCATAGAAAAGGTTATATCGCAAGCGTCAGGTCATGTCACACGCACCGGTCGCGTCTCAATATGCACCTAGCCTAAAGCGATTTTTTTGTATTTGTTTATTAATTTTTTTTCTATGTATTTATTAATTTTAATTAATTTTGGTGAATATTAAAATTTTAATTTTTTTTTTTAAATTATGATTTTAGAAATTAATTTGTCAAAAACTGTTAACTGTCAGAGGAATACATATGAATAAACATTTGCTTTACTCATTAGCCGTGTAAAACATTTTTGATATGTGGAAGAGGCTGGAAATCGAACCCAGATCTCTGGCATTATAGTCCAACGCACTAACCATTACGCCACGGGGGGCTACTACGAAGAATAAGTACTATTTAACCTTTAAATTGATTACACAAAATTGATTTAACAGAATATTAAAGAATGCATTTCTGGTTTAAAGAAAAATCTACATCATGACATTATAATTACTCTTTCTGTTTTTTTTTTTAATATTTTATTTGCATAAGGAAAACTCCCGATTTTGTCATAAAATGGAATTTAATATTTTTTCTATTTCAAAAGGACTTTTTTTTTGAAAATTGTCTCTCTTTTATAAACGGGGTGAAAATGCGACAAAAGAGTTTGTGTCAAAACAAGAAAAAAATTATGTTCGGGGGTCTGAATATGTCGCATCCGATAGATATCAATTTTAACAAAATATGTAGAATAAAAGAGAAAACTTCTGTTGAGATGGTTTTTTAATGAGTTTGCCTTCCCCTGAAATATTTAAATAAAGCGTACGCCCGCCCTTGTCTAAAAATAAAAAAATTGTAAATCGATTAAGTTTTATGCGAAATTAAATGTTGAGCTTCCAAATAATTTCACCCGATTTAAATCCAATCCGCAAGGTTAGTTCCCTCTTAGCAAGTAAAATTACAAACTACCCCCTTCAGAAAAACCACCTTTCATGCTGTTTGAAAAACAACTCCTATATTGATTCGGACAAAGATATCTTGAAAAAAGTCAGGTAATAAGTACTCGTTTCACCATCTTATCTTCGCGTAATTTTTCCATATACCTTTCAATATATACAATGTCAATATTTACAAAAAAAAAAAAAACAATTAAATTAATTAAGTATAGTTTAGTATCAACAATCTTGTTGTACCTACAATGTATATACAGAGGTCAATTACGCTGATAAGGCTATTTTTGAATGATCTATCTGAGTTTGCCACCGTAAAATTTGTTTTTCTTTAAAAAGAAAAAAACCAAATTGCATCTAACCTTTCATCTATAAAAAGACTGACCTTATTGTGGTTGAGAAACGAGCATTGATTTTATGGATATTTGATGTGGTTATATATTTAATTATGTAGCAGTGCACGATCCCATATCCCGCATAAATGAAGGTTAAGTCCAAATTCAAATAAAATTCATTGACAAGATGTCAAGTACCTATCCCATCGAATATCGTTTATGTAGTTACATATAGGTGAGATCTCAAGTACTTAGCTTTACACTATGTTTGTGTTGGGTCAGCATATGTAATGAGATTCTTCAATTTTCATTTAATTGAAAGTTGAATCATTAATTTGTCTATAAAGACCTCACACAATAGCCAAGGATGCCAGGGTATATTAAAAGATTTCTCAACACTCTATTGCTAGTTCTGCCATAGCTAATGGAATACCATGACTTGAATGGAAAACCTATACCAGTGGCTAAAGTTACAATATAATAAATGAATTATTTATTCTACAAATTATTGGTTTTCCACTGACTGCGATGAATAAATGATTAATGATTATACAAAGCAAGATCGAGAGCGATCTATTGAAAATTTTTTAAATTCTCAAGATAAGTATTATGATGCTGGAGTTATGACGAATAAATTATATACATTCATCGATTTTTGGCGTGAAAATTGTATATTCATATAGGTGTAGTGTTAAGTTTTTATTTATGGGTTTCAAAAGATTTTAAAGATTTTGAAGACGTATATAAGATTTATGAAAAAAATGAATTATTGCTAACGACAATGGGTTCCTTTATTCTTGTTCATAAATGCATATAATTATGTTGTTTTTTAGGAATCATCCTTTGTCTTATTGACTAAAACTGCCTTGAAAGATCAAAAATGAAAGATTGGGGCGTGTTTTGAAATTTTCAATTTAATAATAATTTACCAATTTATGGGATGTTAAAAAATCCAGAAAGCCCTAAACTAAACGACCATTAAAAATTATATGTGTCTGAAAAAAATCTATTTGTTTAACTTAATTTTTAGGGGGGCTATCAGGTTGACCTAGAAGTAAGTTTTCGACGTTATGAAATCAATACAAGTAAACGAAAATCGCCATAGAATCAATATGAAGCAAGAAACAACTGTTTTTATAGTCATATTCAACAATATCTGCATTTTATTTTCCGCTTCTGGATTTGGATTTCAAAACCTATTTAATTTTAGAGGTTGATACCGCTTCTGAGATTTACAAACTCGAGCTCATGCAGACTACAACTTTAAAAAATCTATTTTGTTTTAATTTTTTAATCTAATGCCTTTGAAATAAAAATTGTAGATCTTTATAGGTCTGTTCCTTTACTTTGATTTCCTGTGCATTTTACTGCCATTTTATTTTTTGTATATGAACTTTGACAGAACGTTGGACTGAAATTCACACAAATGCACAGAAAATCAGAGAGTTTCAAAGTAAAGGATTTTGACTTATATTTCTGAGAATCCGGAAACCACGTTCATATAAAACAAAAATAAAAACAACTTGATTTTTTTTTTACTAAACGTTTGTTTCCTTAGATACAAAATATTATTTTTTCAAATAAGTTTTCTGAAAATGTTTCGTCTGTCAATTTTATTACGCAAATATTACCAACTGTGAGAAGTAAGCATTTTTTTCATCCAGTTTGTTTTATTATCATGATCCGATCCGGATCGGATTTAGTGGAAAATAAAACGCAGCTAAAAAGTATCAATTCTTAGTCAAATACTGAAAACCAGATGAAAATTTTTTTTTTAGTTTTAGAGAAATTACATTTTTTTCGGGTTTGTCGGGAATAATTTATTAAAGAATAGGAAAGATTTTTACACGTGGTTTTTGGTTTTGACAAAAAATTGAGAGAAGCATTGATAATTAAAAGAAAAAAAAACATTATACGCAACATTTTGAAAAAAAAATTAGTATGTTTTTTTTTTTCAAAAATTTTTAATTTGAAATTTAATTTCTCAAAAACTATTTATTTAAAAAACTTGATTTAAAAAGCAAATAAAAGAATGGAATATTTTCTCTCAAAAAAGCTAGCAAATAATTCTATGTTATTTCGTTAATTTTTAATAATTTTTTTTTTAATTTTAAGTCAATTTTTCAGAAATTGCCCCTCTTCGCCTGTGCAGATAGAATTTTTTACCAATACAGTTTTTTTTTAGAATGAACCCACAAATCATCCCCCAAAATATTATGCACGAGTTAGGGGGCACCCTGTATTTATTTACAAGCAGCTACCAGCAAGCTAAATAATAACTGTGATAGGTTGGATTGGAATCTCCCAGTAACTAAAGGTGAAAAACCCAGAAGAGAACAGAGATAACATTATCTTGCATCGAGTTGGATTGATGGTGATACAAAATACAGCTTTAACTTAATTTCAAGTCACTATAGATTTTTTTTGTTTTTTAATAGAAGCTGTGGAATATAAAAATTTCACACTAAAATTTTCTAAAAATGTCAGTAGGTATTTATTTTACTTTTTTCAAATTTGATTTATTTTCAAAGATAAATGGGTTAAATAAAATTAAAATTAAAAAAAAAAGCAAGTGAAAAAAACTGTGGAACGTAGTTTTCAACTCACGGGAGATATAAATACATACAATAACAAAAACATCTACCTTAAGTCTTGTCAATAAAGGCTTTCACCTGGAAACAAATCCAACAGTTTTGAAACTTGGCACACTTATTAAGAGAAGCCTAATGATGAAGGGTACAAAAGTCCCCATGAATCCGAGGCGAGCTCTAGTGGCAGGAAGAGGAAAGTGTAACATGTGTTTTTTTTCAGTTTTTCGTGTTTAACTTAGAAACTGTTTATCCTTTCAAAAAATAATAATCTGAGACAAAAAAAAAGCTTATAAAATTCTCTACGAAATTGAAATTGAAAATTGACTGGACTACTTTACAGAAGCACGCTTTGTGGAATAAATATTGTGGAACGTAAGTATTAGATTTTCCACTCCAAGATCAGGGGCGAAAAGGAAGCACCTTGCAAAGGAAGGTATTAACTTATTTTCCTTTTGTGAAATGAAATATTAATTAAGGCACAATTTTTTTCACTTCACTTGATTAAAGCCTAGTTTATAGATCAAAGCGAAGTGAAATTTTCATACAAAAAATGACTTTTTTCCCAGGCGTGAAAAATACAATAAAATTAAATGCAATTATTTAAGCGACAAGGGAGAAGAAATTTTTTTCGAAGTAAATATAATTCAAAAAAAATTGTATTTTCACTTTTAAGACATGAAATAAATTCGTATTAGCAATACCTATACATTTTCTTATCTTCGCTTCGAATGAATTATTTGCCAAGTCATTTCATCTGGCGTGAGGTAGCGACCGTCTCAAAGTCTAAATTCAATCAGGAAAGAGTTAAAGGTATCAAAATACAAGTTGTCATCATGACTTGATTTTTTTTTATAAAACGAAAACAAATTCAAAGTTTTAATCAACCAACACCAACTTAAGAGTGCTACAACCAACCTACAAGAAGCTTGAGTTCTTAGAATAGTCTCAATCAAATTATGAATATTAATATTATGGTTCGAATTCTTTGTCGAAACTGTAAATTGTGATGCAAAACCCCCCTACCTACACATATTGCGGTAGTCAAGAGCACTCTTTTCTGATGTAATCTATAAAATATCAACCCTTCAATTCCCAGAATTTTCGTATCTAGAACTGTTTTTGTTTCATATTTATTCAGTTGTCTGACCTTCACCTGCTATACTACATACCTATAGTACTTGCTGTGTATTCCCCAATCAACAACTCAAGCAAT
The DNA here is from genome assembly GCA_947049315.1 of Epistrophella euchroma. Lineage (NCBI taxonomy): Eukaryota > Metazoa > Arthropoda > Insecta > Diptera > Syrphidae > Epistrophella > Epistrophella euchroma. The sequence goes on from OX346248.1 coordinate 61,919,644, forward strand.
AAAAATAACTAAAAAAGATTATTCACTTAAAAATCAAGAGTGCATCCCCTGATCGGTATATAAAAACCCAATGTAGCCACTTCAATCATCAGTTGTTATTTTGAAAACGTTTAGTCTTCAAGAAGATGTTTCAATTTGTAGTCTTCGGTCTTTTATTCTCGGCTGTAGCCATTAATGCTGGTCCAGCTGGAGCAAAACGTCCCGGCGTCAATGAGGTAAATGTTGCCGCAGAGGCACGCCGGCTTGTCCATCAAGCTAACTGGGCATCAGTGGCTACTATTTCGTCTGATCCTACAAATCCTGGATACCCGATGGTGAATCTTTTGTCGACAGCTGATAGTAAGGTTGGAGCTGATTCGACTGGGGAGATATTTTTCTATATGATGGGCGTGGACAAGGTTGCCAGGGATGTTAAAAAGGACAATAGAATTACTTTTATGTTCACCGATGCTCAGGAGGGTGAATGCAATAAGCGTAACGATGACCCATGGTCACACAAATGTGCTAGGACATTGATTTCGGGACATGTTAAAAAGGTAAGTTTAAAAGTCATATTTAAGGCGTAGGTAAGCTTGAGGGTTTGACTACTTTTGATCACATTCCAGTTGGAAGAAGGATCAGATGAACACAAACGAGGTTTGGAGGCATTCTTAAGTCGTCATCCAACTGCAGCCAATTGGCCAAAAATTCCAGTTCCTGATCGTAAGTTTTGAATTTGTTGTTGTGATAAATTTGAGAATTTTTTTTATTGAATTTCGAAATAATCTCATTTTCAGATGACTTCTATCTCTGCAAGTTGGATGTTACAGATGTTTTGGTCTTCACTCAATTTGGCTACGCAAAAACAACAACTAATGAATATTTCGCTGGTACTGATGCAGTAAATGCTTAAAAAATATTTCGAGAGAATTTAAATTTTATTTAGTTGATAAAACGTGGGAGATATAATTTCAAAGTGCTTAAATTTGTTTTATTTTAAGGATACGATGGTGTTTATCCAGGGTGTCGCCTTATTCGTGCAGAATATTTTGGGTGACGATTCCCGATGGGATCATTTTGAGACAAAATTTGTATAGGAGACAAATTGTATCTCCTGCTCACCCCCCCGAGGCGATTCTGAAAAATTCACTTAAAACGGAAACAGACGTATTAAAAGTCAACGAAAGCACATACAACGATGTACTATAGCTTTTTTGAGACCTAATATCCCGTTCTTTTATCTGATTTCAAGTTGCTGAAGTATGAATAGTTTTTGGAAATCAAATTTCATTGAATATTAGAAAAAAAAATCAACTGAAGAAAAAAATTTGTTTGAAAAATTTTGATTATGAAGTTTGATTTCAGTATTCACTTAAGCAGAAAAGGGAACGGACTGTTAGCTTTCAAAAAAGCTATGTCACATCGTTGTATGTGCTTTCGTTGATTTTAATAACTTTGTTTTCCATTTTAAGTCAATTTTTAAAAATTGCCTCAACCCACCTTAGGGGGGAGGGGGGGGGGGGGGGGGGTTGAAGAAGGAGAAAGAATTTGTCCTCTCCATTGTATTGTGCCAGTGCTGTCGAATACAGATTATAGTCTTTGGTACTTTTCAGAAAAAAGAATAATATCTGCGAATTTAAAATTTGTTTTAGAGTTTTGACAAAGCATACTGACAAAAAAAATTGCCTATACCTAGGGGAAGATAAATTTAAAAATTTACGCGAATACATTAACTTTAAAACCTTCAAAAGTAAATGCACATTTACTTTAGAAATAAATTAAAAATATGTATAAACAAATTATTCACTTTTGTAATTAAAAATTCACTATATGATAAAGTTTAAGTTTAACTGCATTTTTAGTATCGTTCAAATATGATTGAAAGCAATTAAAATTTTTCCCATTTACATTCCCCAAACGATTGAAGATCTATCTTAAATAATATGTATGACATTTTGCAAACTTAAAAAAAAATACTTCAAGATGTTTTAATTTACAAAACATATACAAAGCTGCAACTTCAGAGGTACAAATACCTACATGTACCTTCATTTTTTTTTTAAATGAATGAGAGTCTTCAAGCTTCTAAGTGGATCTTTTAATAAACTGTGTCATGGTCAATAATAGTTTTAGTTTCGTGTGTACGCAAAAGACATCAACACATGATAATTTTCTAATTATGTATGAAGACTTCTAAATAATTGGTTTGTTATTCAGAGCTTTAAACAAAGTGACTTAAATTGATGGCATTGCGTGCTTTGAGTTATTCAAACTCGGATTTAAAGCCTATTCTCGCGATGAGGTACAGAAAAAAGTATTTAAACTTAATTGAATTGTCCGATAAATGTCTACGGGTGCACAATTTTATTGTTTTTTTTTATTCTTTAATAGGTCCATCGATTTTAAATTTAATTTTCAAAGCAAACATTAAAATGTCGTTCTTTAAAAAAAAAAGTAGCCTAATCACTTACACACATATTATAGTAGTTCGGCCTTGAATTTAAATTGATTCTCACTGATTCAAAAATCTTTTATTTAAAATAAGGGATTAAATCAGAATATCAATTTGAAAAAAAAAAAATAATAATAAATTTAAAAGGAAGCATTCTTAAATACCAAACAATATGAGTGATCGACTTTTTGAGCTTAATCTTCTTAACGAAATAATTTTGAATTTTTATTTCCTCGAGATTTTATTTTTTTAAATTCTAATTGATTTTAATCTCTTATTTATTAGTTTTTTATCATAAACTAAGCAACCTACATCATTTTTAGATTTTGTGTGGACTTTACTGTACGGAAGCCTGTGAAAAATTATATTCAACTTAACTAAATAAAATTGCATCTTCTCATGGTGCATAATTTGAGTAAAGAATACATTTTCATTCAAAATGAATTTTCATCATTGAGAACAAAAGGGTCCTTTCCTTTCTCTCGTTTCGAAAGGTTTCTCAACTCAGTATATCCCAATTGCAAAATAGTGTAACCAATTCAATGGTTCGATCGTCCTGTCTTACGACATTGTTTCAAAGTAGGACCAGCAGTATTTCCCACGCTATCATTAAGGCTTTAACTGTAGTTTTCAATGAACATTAATTTATTTTTAATTTTTTTTATAGCCAAAACAAATTTTATTTTGGCTTAACCCTCCTCATGAAATAACTTTTATTATTTTTGTGAGAAGGGTTGAGTCAAAACGAATTTGTTTTGGCTAGATAAAATAATTAGGTAAGTCATAAGCTTTATTTTGACATCAAAATAATCGTTGGCTTTTAAACTTAAATTTTCAATGAGGAGTTTTAATGAATTTGCGCCTATAACCTATATTTAAAGTGAAATAACGCCACGATCGAAAAGTAACTTCAGAGCACGTGAAAAGCTTTGAATTGAAGTGTGTACTCAATGGACAAAGAAACAAAGATGAAGTAAAATTTTACTTTTATCAACCGTAATTTGTCGCCCAGGAAAATTAGACAAAAAAATGCCCAATTTACAAAAACATTCCGACAAAGCTGAATTTTTGATGATGTTTATTTTTGTATCTTAAGCATTTTCCAAAAAGTACCCTAAATTTGGACCGGGGCTAAAATTCGAACGGGAAGTGAAACGTGAAAGGGATTGAACTTCAGTTTTTTTTTTGCAAATATTTTAAAAATTATCACTGCTTTAAAAAAATGTGAAGGCAAAAATTGAAGCTTATGTAATTTTAAATTAAAAATTTTATGGCACTTTTTTTTTTTGTACAATCAATAGGTTTTGAGAAAAACGTTCACAAACTTTATAGTGTACTGGATTTAGTCAAAAAAAAATTAGTGAAGTTGCATGTTTCCACAATATAAAAAAAAAATCCGGGGTGGTAGGGGTTAGGAAAACCCCGCCATATTAAAACAGCTGATGGTCATTTTGTTTTCATGTAATAACTCGCCTGAATTTTATTTTTTAACAAAATGGCCAATGAAAAACTTTTAGAGAATCAAAATACCTACAAAATAAGGTATTAACGATCTTTGGGACTTTTTTCATCTTTAAGTTATAGCTTGTCAAAATTCACCTGTATCTAATGTGGTTGAATGGAATGTACCTCTCCTGTGGCATTTACTCCACAAAACCCTATGACACTTTGTAGAGGAGGGTAAATATCTTTCTCCAAGATCAGTTTTCAAAATTGTAAAATTTTTCATCGATATTGATGGCGAATTGAAAGACCCCTCTAGTACGAAATTTTTTACCTTTTCTCAAGTTGTTTAAAGACTCCAACCTTGAAGATCCGATTTCTACGACGAATTTGAATTATTTCTGAAGTGAAAAATAATGAAAAATAATTCAACATCGAGTGATATTGTTGGCTAAAACTTTCGTCCTAGTAATCGGCTCTCCAAAGTTGGATTCTTTAAATTATATAGCTTTTGAGATATTTGCAAAAAAAAACCGAAATTCAACCCTTTTCCCCCCGTAAAAATTTTAGCCCCGCTCTATAAAAAAAATATTTGAAAAGATTGAAATTTCTTAATAAATTAATTTTGTTATGAAAATAGAAGCTGTAGAAAGTAGATATCTACGAAAGTTTCACGCCGAGACGATTTTCTTTGAAAATTTCATTTTGTCTTACACTTCGGTGGAGGAAGACTGATTTGATGCTGAACGAAATGTTCGAACTAAAATGCGTAAAGCTTAAACTTTTCATAACAAAACAGCCAAATCTTAGCAAAATCTTCTTTCACAATAGGTACATGGTATGTAAGATTGTAAGTACATACTTAGATACTTTTAATCATTTCTCAAAAAAAATAAAAACTACAACGCATCACTATTTATCATCAGATGAATGAATGAGACGCTTCGTTGGGTTTTTTTTTAAGCAATTCTTCTTATTGCTTCAATTTCACGCTTAAAGCAGATGATTAAGGCAAAAAGAAAAACAAAACATTTAAAGGTATAGATGATATAAAGCATTCGAAGCTTTTTTTTTAGAAATTAATGCGAATGCGAAACATGTGTCAGATACGAGGATTGCAATATATTTTACCATATGGCGCCAAAAATAAAAATTAATTCACATGAATACATTTTCATAATTTTGAATTCGAATGGAGTTGATTATAAAATTAAATCAATTGAAATAATCTTTATAGAATCCAGATTTTTAACAGATTTGTAATTTAATATTTTTTGGCGTGATTTAAGTCGCTTTATTTAATAATAGGTGCGTTTTATTGGTAAGACCCTAATCATCCCGGTCCTGCTATATGGGGCAGAGGCATGGACCCTGTCAAAAACGGATGAGAATCTGCTTGGGTGATCTTCGGTCCAGTCTGTATCGATGGAGTATGGAGGAGAAGATTTAATAACGAGCTTTACGGGCTTTACAGCGACGTCGACCTGGTCAAGAAGCTGAAAATTCAGCGGCTGAGATGGCTGGGACACGTGGAGCGTATGGACACCAACGCACCAGCCCTACGAGTTTTCGAATCTACCCCTGACGGTCTGCGCAGCAGAGGAAGACCCCACCTTAGGTGGCGCACACAAGTGGAGAACGACCTCAACCAACTTGGAGTGCGTAACTGGAGGCAGCTAGCTAGGGACCGAGCTGGCTGGAGGGGCTTGTTGGTTGAGGCCGTCCATCCTGGGCTGTGAGCGCCATCTAAAGTAAGTAAGCGTTTTATTGGTAATTTAAAGCTAGCGCAGCAATACAAGTTCAATAAAACGTTATATCCACTTTTATGTCTACTTTATTTATTTGGCTGTGTTCATATCCTTTTGTGAGTGAAAATCAAACTACATTACCGACGTTCAAGGTTCGAGTCCTCACTTTTTATCCACTTATTCACTAATTTACTGACTTAGTTATTGGCACTTTTGTTTTTGTTTTTTTTCACCAAGGGAAATTTCACTGCGCTAGCTATAAAATTGCCAATAAAACGCACTCAATGATTATAATTCCTAAACAGACAGGTTATTTATTTTTATTTGAACCCAAAATGTACCATATGCATATTTCTGACCTCTTAAAAATATTTTTATTAAAATCTTTTACCATATACGAGTCTAACTCTAAATGGAACTAAAATTTCTTTTTTTTTTGTATCAAGAGGTATTGCCAAACTTAATGAAAAATGATAAATCTATGCCCGCCCATTTATCCGCTTGTCAAATATAACTCCCATTAACACATTTTGTTTCCACCTGTTGTTGCCTATAATAATTACACCGTCAAAACAAAAAAATTCCAAACGCACATTAATTTTTCAAAGAACCAAACTGGCCTTAGATTGTACTTAAATGTTACATTCGGTTCTCAGAAGCGTGTGTATAATTATTATCTCCAAAGCGCGACGCACACTTCTCGTAGGCCTATTAATTTCAAAACAAAAGCCAATTTGTAAGTTACAAAATTTTTATAGGAAATAATGTGTATACGGCAGCAATTTGACGCCCTTAACCTTAATTCTATTCTCGTATCAAACTGCAACCATAAATTCTATATAAATACAGGCTCTTTTTAGCTCTCTAGACACTCTAGAGTTATCTGATTTTGAAGTTGTTTTTTTTTTTTTCTTTATGTTTTTATTTTACAAATTGCATAGACGCATAAAACGCAACATCAGGGTCACTTGCACTGCGATGGTAAAGTGCTGGTCCATGGGAATTAAGCTTTTTTCATTTTAAAGTACGAGAAACGAGTTGTGTGGCTGGTATTATTCAGCAAAAACAATCGGTCGCGTTATCTTCGGCGCCACCTTATAGCTTCTAGATTTTAGAAGATCACACTTCTGTTTTCAGATTAAAAGATAGATATGAATCTCTGAACCAAGTGTTTATGTTATTTTTAAAGTTTTTTTTTTTTATATAGAAACATGCATTTAGTCGAAATCTGATTATGACACTCTAATTGAATTCCTGTGTTTTGACGCCCAGCTTAAGAAAATCCACTTCAACTTTATTCAAATATCCGATGGTAACGAAAAATCCAGTCTTAGTGATTAGGGAGGCCGGCCGGCGCGGCGTGGCGGGTGTGAGTTGTAAATTTCCATACTACACACACATACTTTTAACAATTACCGCTCCTATTTACAAATGCTTGATGATGGCAGAATGTTAATAATCGGCTAATTCAACTGAGATGAAGACGACGCGACGGACGTGCAGCTCAGCTTGTAGAATTGTCCAAGAAGCTTGCTAGAGTATAATTTATTTTGTTCAGAAAAAAAAAAGAAACAAAAAACAATTTTTGTTGTTGAAGTGTGACGATGCACTCGAAACTGAGGAAAAACAGGAAGGAATGTGTAGGAGTTATGATGCTCAAGACATACTGGCGGATATCTTATAGACAAAGAGCTGTTAATGGTATATAATGTGCATTTAAAGGTCGGACATAAACTTGTTACTTATCCATAAAGTTCTATGACTGAGGCTAGAATAATGGAGGACAACATTTAGAGGTCTTCGGAAGTTCGTCTTGTTTTGGTTCTGCATGTATTGAGTTAACTTGATGATGTTGGCGATATTTAAATTCGTTTAAAGTATACAGGGTGTTCGGTAAAAGGTGCGCCAAAAAGCTCGAGCGAGTAGGTTGGGTTCAGACAAGAAAAAATTCGTATGGGAGGGGGATGTATCTATTTTCTCCTGTTTTCTAAAAAAAATTACTTAAATCAGAAAAAAAATATTCAAAAACAACGGTAAAACTTATAATGCCATGTTATTACTTTTTGGAAAGCCAGAAATCTTTTCTTCAATTTTTTTTTCAAATTAAGTTGTGTTAGTGAACAGTTTTTGAAAAATTAATTTTCAAACTCAAAATTTTGAAACAAAAAATTAAAAAAAAAGTTTTAAACTGATTTTTTTCTAAATTTTGCGTTATTAAGTACTAATTTTGTTTTCAAAATTCAATGCTCTTACTTTTAAGTCAAAAACAGAAAATCAGATGCTAAACTGTCTTTTTGTTTTTGAGAAAATTAACACCCTGTATAGTAGAAAATAAATAAATAATAATAAATTTATTTTTGGGCTGGTCATATGCGTGTCTATGGAAAGGGGAGACGATCACGAAATTTTTCATTTTCAACCCGATACGAGATTTTGAAAAGTCAGGTCTTGTTTCTTCTCGAGGTAAGCCCTATAGTCCTAATATGTTGATAGTTTTTGCAATTTTACTTGCTCTATAAGGCCAAGTATTCTGCTGTCCTAAAGAAGGCGCACAAGCTCCAAAATTACAAAATTAAATTCGGGGCATATTTTTAAACCGTTTAAGCAGGTGACTACTAAGCAAAAAAGGTTCATTTCAATTTGCCTGAAACTTTTTCGAAAAATGTTGGTGAAAAATTTCTATTTAAAATTTTTTTAGAAGGCTTCTCGCCTTAAAAACATTAAAATGCATTTATTTTAAAACTATACTAAAATGGAGATGTGTCCTTTTTACTTGCGATATATGTACATATATGTAGGTACCTTCTATAGGGCAAGTTTTTGGTTCGTGCAAAAAATCGAATTCGATGATAGAGAACACGAAAAAGTGGGTCTCACAATTTCGTCTGTCTGTCTGTCTGTACCTCGACCTACATCCCAAACTACTGAAGCGATTTTCTTCAAACTTGAAGCATACAATTTTTTATTTTGGAGGTCCTTTCCATTCTGATGAAATATTTTCCAAAAGGTATTTTTTGGTTTTTTTTTCTTTTTAAAGTTACGTTTATTTTTTGAAAAATCCTTTAATTTTTTTAACGCATTGAAGGTTTTGTTTTTGAAATTAAGGCTTTAGGTGTGAGTATGTGAAATTCTTAAAAATGGCTTACCATTTTTTTATAATTCTAAAAAAATGAATTTCTAAATACATAATTTCGTTTTTTCACATTTTTTGGAAAACGGCTTTAACGATTTTGATTAAACTTTGCAATATTCAAAACTTCGCTTCAATTTTTTAAGCCTAAAAATAAAAATATGAAGATATTTTGTTTTATATTTGTGAGTAAAAATTGTTTTAATGTTTTAGAAATAACAATGGTGTATTTTTTAACCTTCAAATACCTTCGAACAAAACGTAAATAGAATCCAATAAATTACCAATGATAATGGTAATCACAAAAAAAAGAACATTAATTTTATTATGTCAATCTTAAGTGACAAGCAAACCTATGAAAAACAAAATGCGTTTTCTGCATAATATTTTAATTGGCTATGCGTGACATCAAGATGGCGCTGTCTGATGCCTTCTTCAAATATAATATACAAATTATGATATATCGTGTTTATTCTATTTGGTTACAATAATCCGATGGAATCTTAATGACATATTAATCACATAATGCAATGGAATTAACATCATCAAATGAATGTTGTTTAATCTTGACGTCGTCGTATTGAGAGAATATAAACAAAACCATTAAGAAAAATTACATATAAACATACATATGCCATTAAAAATTCTTCTATCATAAATTGTTCAACCTTTTGCTCGCAAATTCTCATAACTATTTACATGCAAATTGTATAATACTTGAATTTGTGTAGAACGTACAAATTTTAGTACAATTTTTATTGGGTATTTATTTTTGAATATCATGAAAGACTTAACCATCAAACCACTCCTTTTCCTCACAAAAGTTAAAGCTTCAATGGGCTTTATTATCTATGCAAACCATCTAATTTTTTTTTGTTTGTGTTGTAATAGTTTAACATGCACATTGCCCTAAACTTTTCGTGAATTTTAAAATGCACTCAATAATCGAATAACGACAAAATCGAAGAACAACACACAAAAAAAAATCGCTTGTCAAACTCGTCGTGATTATAAACCAATTCAAAATGCATTTGGAGTTAAGACCTCCCAAGGAGTGTCCATGGTTTTTCCATCATTAGAGATTAAACAAAAAAAAAAAAACAAGACTTGTTCGACTTTTGATGATGGTTTTATTTTTTATTATTAGAGTCTACCTTGTGCCTTGTGTGTTATTTCAATTGGCAAAATCATGGCTAAATGTTTTTACGCCTCCGCATTTTGGGTATAACGAGTAGTGAATTGGCATACATACTGTTTTAAACCAGTAACGATATCGGTTCGGTTTATGGATGAGTTTATCTAATGTCAAACCTATGGAGAAGGCTATGTTTTAATGTGTTTTTAGCATAAATAGTGAGGTATTTAAGTTATACAGTCAAAATGGAGGTTTTAATTAAACTTGACATTACGGTGCCATATTAAGAAACCCAAAAATGTTTATACAGGTGCCACAATTTTGTCTATTTATGGGTATCACATGCAACCTACAACTTTAACAAAATAACAAATTCTGAATTTTATGTTTTAAAAGGGACGGAGTGTAATTTATAAAGAAGCTGAACAATGATTTTTTATACGCTTATAGTGATTTTTTTTTATATAAGTTCAGTTACCTACTTTTCTTTCATTCTTTCACTTTAATCTACTTTGAAAAGGCAAACTAATTTTGAAAATAAGTCTTTAACTCAAAATCTTTAAAATGGTGTCTTGGGCGGAACTAAAACTGCAAATTGCTTTCTATTATTTCTCTGCTTTATAAAACTGTTTTTTCACTTCCAGAAATAGCTTTGTTTTATTGTTCATTAATTTTCATATTTAAGAATATCGTTGCACTAGAAAAATCGATAGGTAAAAGTAGTTGATTTGAATTTTTAAGTTAAGGTAAAATTTGTGTCAAAAATTGAAATTTAGAAATTAAAAATTCTTGTATTAAATGATTATGTTTGAATTTATACAAAATCGTTTAATTATAGATACATTTAATAGTTAAGATAATTTGTAGAATAACTACAAAAAAAAGTTTGTTGGAGACAAAATTGCCTGTCAAAAACAAATGTTTTAATAATTTACATTGAAATTTAAGCTGCCTTAACCCTAACTTTATTCAATCTCCATATTAAATTAGGAAATTAATCGACTTTATAAAATTTTGGGTTGGGTATAACTCATCACGGTAGAACTCATCATGGGACAACTCATCATGGGACAACTCATCATGGGAATAAGTCATCATGGCACTAAGATCCAATTTTAGAATGAATTTTGTTTAAAGGCATATTATTGGTTTGTTTTCCGTAGCGTGAGTCTGATTGAGGGTTGGTACTTTGTAGTTTGGTACCGCTCAATATAAGGGGTCAAAAGTCATAAAAATGAGTTTTTTGCAAATATCTCAGAAACGGTTTGTGCTAGAGAAAAATTCTATTCCAAAATCTTGTAGTTGAGGCAATTTCCCACGAAAATGGTCCTCTGTATTTTTTTCGTAGCATTATCCGTTAAAAAGTTACAGCACATTTTCGTAACATTTGACCCCTTTTCAGAGATTTTTTGACTTTTCGATTTATGTATAAAACCGAATCGAAAATAAACAGAATTTTGAAAAGCAGAATTTTTCCAAGGCAAAGCCTAGTACGCTGCTAATGGAGAACGAAATTTTTAGTTTGGTCTCCAACATGACAACGAAATGCTTACGAAAAGCACAACAAAAAATTACCCCTTGACAGTGACACGGTTTGCAAAAACAAAAAACACACACAAACACATAAAAATCACACAAAGCCATGTTGTGATGAAAGAAACAACAAATACAAACACGAATAGAGACCAAATTTCACACAATTAATTCTGTGCGACAAAAAGAGGGGAGATCTCTCCAAATAATCTGCTACAATTATCGATTTTGCTCATCGAACAGCATACCGCAGAACGAAATTTTTTGTTTGTGATTTCGTTGTGTCATTTTTGTTTGAGATTTTTCGTTTCGCATTAGCAGCATACTAGGCTTAAGGCATTGCTAATTGCAGAATTTCGAAAGCAGAGTTGTGACCCGCTCACAATTTTTATTTGTTAAAAAATTATATGTTTGCTCAAACAGTTATATAAATATTTAAGTTTTAAATATTCAATTGTATGTTTTTTTTTTAATTTGAGCAAAACACATTTTGAAAAAGTAGCTAATTTCCTTGTAAGGTTATTGTCATTAACAACGAGCATTTCAGAAAATGAAGAAATGTATAAATATATGAAGATTTGAATGAAAGAACAACAACTTGAGTGAGCTACCACCAGGTTTTTATAGGCAGGAGTTAAAGCTTTGTATAAATTTATTTTTTTTTAACAAACGATCAAACGATTTGTAAAATTTTTTATCTTTTTTCAAAAGATTGCAAATTAAATTTTTTTTTACAAAAATTTGTATAATTGGCTATACATTTTTTTTTTTCGTGCGTTCATTCATAAAAAAGGTGATAAAATGCATTTCATTGTCTCAAAGTATATTCTCATCGTTAATATATTTATCTAGCTGAAACCACTATAATCATAAACATAATAATGAAGCAAATCAACAAATTTGCATCATTTTATGGGAATTTCTACCAAGCAAAACAAATTAATTATGTTTATTTTATTCTTATACCAAAAATATAAACACAGCAAATAGGTGGTGGCGCATAAAAAAATCTACATAATTATCACCAAAAATTTTGTTAATTTTTAGTTTTTTGTTTTTTTATTGCATATTAAAAGTTGATTTGTTTATGGAATATGAATTTAAAATTAATCTTTTCCATGCGTCGGTCGTCACCGATCATTATTATCGCTTCCCTAAATCTCATACCATCTTCATCATTTCTTCATCTGATTAGCTGAAGGTCAAAATTTTATGTTATATTTTCCCAAAATAGAACCAACGAATGTTTCTTCACGTTTTTTTTTTTTTTTTTGTTCTTTATTCTTTTGTTACTGTGTGATGCGATTTATTGAGATTGAAAGTAAAAATTTTGAATAAGGTATGGCTATTTTTATAAATAAGCTCTCAATATTATATGGAGCAAATATAACTAAGTCTTTGCATCTTCTAGAATAAGGCCTTATGAACACGTTCGGTATCGCCATAGATACCGTAGTACACGGCTTATTTGAGACTTTTGTAAAGTTCACATTAGTTTCATTAGACAACCGAAACACTCTCAAGAAATTAACGACCATTTCGAAATATGTTTCATCTGAATCGGCTAAGAACTTTGTGAGATCATCACGGACAATTTTTTTAAAAATATGTTTTACACATCATTCTAGTGCTGATACAAGCAAACAATTGTCGTATGGCTTTAAATATGAAGTTTGGGTTCGATTCCTAGCCTCCTTATATTTTATCAGAGGCACTGCCTCTTGCGAGGAAGTTACAAATCCTTCAAGAGTATCTCTTGTTATGTAAAAGTGCCTTTTTTCTTAGCCGATAGAAATGGTTGAGAATTGTAAGTCACTAGGCCCTGGTTCTTCACGAGCTGTTGCGCCAGCAAATTTATTTATTCATTTGTATTTACCAAGTAAACAAGTATAAAGAGTTCAAGTGAAAATAAATTTTCTTATGAAATGATCAATAAATATCACAAAAAAGTAATGCGAATTCTAGTGACCTACTTTCACTAAATTTTATTTCGCTATTATTTAGCTAAAACCGAAATTAATTTCTCATGTGAAATTATTTATTTCCTGAGTATGGTGAAACGTGAACATGCTTTGCAAATTAAAAAATAAATTTTCTCCCTGTTTGTTTGCATATATAAATAAAATCAAAGCAATAAAACACGACAAACCAATTTAATGGTTGAAAAGTGTATATGTAAATAAAATTAGTTAAAAATGCAAACGTGGGCGATTACGGAAATTATCGCCACCATTAAATTAAAATTAAAAAAAAAAAAAAAATAGTTGGCATTTTAATTAAAATGTCAATCTCTGACTCTGGTATGTCACCGTCCTCGTATAGTTCGCTATCGGTCTTTCCCCTATCAAAACGTCATCGTTGACTTTCCATCAATTTATGTAACATACCCACTGATTATTTTTCTGTCATAGTCTCGTAAATCAATAAATCACTTTATTTTTTTTTTTATACATCCCTTTACTGAAAATGCGGAAGAAAATACATTTGACAAACATAATTTTCATACATTCGAAAAAATAAATTACACATTCATAGTATTTTTTTTTTTAAAGTTTTGTTGTAGGTTAAGTAAAGTAGCTACTTCATAAATTTAAATAATAATCAATCCAGCCTCCGCCATAAATTCTAAAAGATAAATCAAATAACTCGTAGCTGTGCAACATAAAATAAATAACAAAATGAATTGACAATCTTATCCGATACAATCTCCTAGGACAAAATAAAATATATAAAAACCACACTGTCATAATGCAATTCAGTATTTATGTGGAAATATTGCCAGGGCTGGATTGCTAAGGGAGGGACAAAGTGGACATTAGCAAATGGGCACTAGAACTATAAAGCTCAAAATATGTTGAATTTATATTCTCACTCTTCATAAAAAAATGTTGACGCTATAGCTTGTGTAGAACCAGGGCCTATAATGACTTAAAACTTCCAAACATTCTTGTCGAAAAGAATAAAGGTGACCTACAGTTTTCTACTGACTCTAAATGGCCAAGATGAGAGGCACCTTTTCATAATAAAAAATTAAATTTATTTTTTGTGTATACGCAACAGTGTTGCCGCCCGGAAAAAATAACCTTGCCAAATTATAGGACACAACGTGCCATAATTCACGGGGAGTAATACAAGAACCAATTTGGGCCAATTTTTACCAAAATTTCGTCAAAATTCTCTTTATTTTAAGTGAAAAAATATAAATAAAAATAAATTTGGTGGCACAGCACATAAAGAATATTAGGGCCTAGTAACTTACAACTCTCAACCAATCATGAGTGCGTGTCTGCTGGAATTGAGGAGACCTACAGTTTATTGCCGAAACCGAACGGCTAAGATGAGTGGCATTTTGCAATGATACGAGATACTCTTGGATGATTTGTCAATTCCTCCAAAGAGGCAGTGGCCCTGAAAATTATTTTTAGGTAGTAGAGGCTGGGAATCGAACCCAGACATGTGGCGTGAAAGTCCAACGCACTAAACATTACGCCACGGGTTACAAACTGAAATAATGTAAACCAAAAATTATCGTGGAAATAATCGTGTCAAAAAACAACGATCGTGCCACTTCGGCAACGCTAGTATGGAAACTGCTTTTGATTAAAATTCAAACAGAAATACACAGAAATTATAAATTTTTAAAGTTCCGAAAAGAAGAATTTTTTCTATGAATAAATTAAATTTTTATCATGATCATATATGATCTAAAATTGTCAAAAAATACATTTTACATTATTTTTCAAGCAGTTTTGTCACCTTCAGGCAGAATACCTTTTAGTTAAATTTTCATGAATGCGTTCCACAAAGTTTTGTTCGAAAATTATGGAAAATTAAAAAAGTACTAAGAAAAGTTTCACATATGCAGATAAGTAGATAAATAAATTTTGCGCTTTAAAATAATTGCTGTGGAATGTAAAACTGTGAAATTCACTCTTACATACATATGGGAAATTCAATCTCATGCAAACGGTGTGTTAGGCCCAAAGCTTGAGTAATTTTTCAATTAACATCCATAAAAACTTCTTCTCATAAAATTGAGATTAATAAGATCCACAATATTTTTCATTGCATGTTTACTATTTCGCTAGGTTATTTTTGGACATTCTTAAATCCTACGTAGTATTAACTTCTTTCTTCTCGTTCTTTGAAGCTGTGAAGTGATACATTTTTTAACAGCTTCACACGAAATTCGATTCTGGGATGCCTGAAAAAGTGAAACCAAAAGTCTCTTCACGTGATAAAATTTTTAGTACATTTTAGAACACACATTTATCACAATGAGTTCCAGAATCGCATAAGCCATATTTGTGAAGTGATAAAATGAAAAATTGCTGTGAAAACAGAAATTATATTTTGTTATTACTTCACAGCTTCACAGAACGAGAATTGACCCCCAGGATATATAAAACAACAAATTGTCAAAATTCCACTTCATGAACTAAAAAGTATAAAAATAAAATGAATCTTTTGTTCGCTTTAATATCAATTTTGTGGCATGTAACAGGAAGATGTAAGGTAAAATATGTAGGCACAAAGCGTATTTGGCCGTGTCTCAAGATTCTGTTTTTTCAGAGTTGCAAAAAGTGCAGTCTTTTCGGTACTGCAGTTAATTTACTAAAAGACTAATTTCATTAAGTCTTTTAACTTACAAAAATACTTTAACTAAAATCGAGCAGTCAGCAGTCAGTACTAATATTCCGACTGTGCAGTTAAAAAAAAGTTATTTAACTTTAAGTTAATTAACTGCAGTACTTTTTAACTACTTTTAGTCTTTTTAGTCAGTGAAAAGTCTTTGTAGACTTCAAACTTGTACTTATAAAATAACAGGATGGCATAAGAAGAAAAGAAATATAAAAGAGAAAAAAGTTAAAAAAAACTTACAGTTAATTGACTGTAGTTTAAATCGTGTAGTAAAATTAAATAAAATTGTTTTGGTGACAAGGATGCCCGTCGGCGTCGGTCGTGTAGTAAAATTAAACAAAATTATTTTGGCGACAAGGAAGAGCAAATTTATTGCAAGACAAACAGTAAACCTAAATCAAGCATAGGACGAAATTTATTTGATTTTTTCAAACTTTTCCATCGAAATTTTTCGATGTTTCAATTTTCCTTTGTTTATTAACTAGACTCTAAAACTTAAAGTGAAATAAGAAACAAAATTTTGATCATCTTGAGTGCGTGAAATTTAAAATAATTCGCGTGGATTAAATTATCCGGAAGACCGTTAAAAAAGTTGCCCTGAAAATCCACAATCTCTACTCAGTTTAGTCCGCACCTGGACAATGCAAATATTTTCAGATACATTTTGCAGATACGAATATAATATTCCCAACTCATCTAAACGTTTGTTTGAATTTAAAAAAAAAAAAAAACTAAATAGCCCAAAATCATTCAATAAATTCAATCATTTAAATAGTCATTCTGAACTGAAGATATCTATCTTCGAACTTCAATAAGTGGTATTTTTATAGACCAAATGGCCTCTCTGATGCCGCTTAAGCTATACATATACTACGATTATAGATTCTGTATAAAGAACTCACCTGGCTTATGCCATATCCAATGCTACAGATCCAGATAAGGATTGGCAATATTATCCAATATGGTTGGCGGTCGCACATTATGTGAATCTTGAAAGAAAAACAAACAAAAAATATACAGATTAAAATTATTTATTAGCTAAATCGAATTAAAATGTGGGTGAAGTGCGCAAGCGAGTTAAAAATCTTAAGTATACAAAATATTAAGAGCATCAAACAGGTTTAAGTTCAAGAATTTATTATAACTCAGCGCAGGATATACTTGTATATGGCATGATTTAAGTTTAATTGAAGATTATATATGTACTTAGTCGCGGGATGTTTGAACGAATAATGGTCATTTGAATGACATGAAGAAAATTAATGGCATTCATTTAAAGGAAGTGTTAAGTAAGTGGAATACCCACGATCCATATCGCAAAAAAATAACGATGTCACGATCGATTTTGGTCGATCATAAAATTAATCTTGGTTTCAAGTTTAACGAGGTATTTTATTTTATATATTGTGTGTTGAAAAGAGAGAACGAGAATTTAAAGAATTTGATTATTTATTTCAAAAAAAAAAAAAAAAAAATACAAATATATATGGAGTTTAAAATTATATTGTGTTTTTTGATATTTTATTATGGCATGTGCTTTATATGATCAACAATAAAATTGGAAACAATTAATTTATTTAACAAACTAAACATATCGATAAGGTTTTTTTATTTGTGGCTTCCTGTTAGTCTCTTTCGAAAGGTTTTATTTATATTGAGAGATTTTTTTTAATGAATTTTATTTTATTTAACATTGTGTATGTTTGTTTAAATAACATAATAAACTTTAAAAAAAACATGAAAATACAAGAAAATAAATTATCATAAAACCTTTTAAGAACAGGAAAAATTAAGAGCATGCTATTAAACATCGGTTAATGATCAAAAATTCATATGAATCGAGGGATCCAAAGGTTAATAAAAATAATTTAAAGGAGATTACTGGAGAAAAAAAAATCAACTAAAAGAAGTCACCAACAAAAAAAAATAATACCTTGTTTTTTTCCTAATTCTTTAAGTGCCCAAATTTGGTTTCAAAAATTCTGTATTACGAAAATATGAATGAAAAATTTGAAAATCCAAAATTCTGTGTTTGAAAATTTTGCAAAATCTGTAATAATTCGCTATCAAGACAATATTTCTTTCATAATTTACACAATTTTTGACTATCTCTTAACCTGTAGAACGGTTACTTATAATTGTGGAAGACCAAGAGTAATTTTCTACACTACAACTACACTTGTCAAAAAAATTAAGGGAACAAACAAAATTCACTTTTTTTTAGTGTTTTTTAAAGAGCTGTATCTCTGTGGAAAGTGATCGTATTGAGATGAAACAAAAAGCATTCTAAATCTTTATGTTTTATGTCTTCAAAACTTTTAGCAAGAGATTTTTTTTAGGTACTGTTATTCCACAATTATAAGAAACAGCAAAAAAACGTGAAATATTTCTTGTTGCCTTAATTTTTTTTGACAAGTGTCCTAATAACATTAACATAAAAACATAATGTTATAAGCTTTTTTTTATTAAGGCCCAGTTTTTCAGTGGCGAGTTAAGTTAATTAAATCTGGACATAAATTTATTTACAGTTAACTGAAGAAACAGTTTTTCAAAAAAAAAAAACAAAAATATGCAAATCGACCTAAAAATTTAGGAGGATAAAATATAAAAAGCATCGGGACCGGTTTTCTTAAATTCTGCAAATGAATTTTAAATTCTGAATTTTAAGTTTACAGAATTTTGAAAAACAGAATTTTGAAAACCGAATTTTTGCACATACAGAATTATGACCCCAAATCAAATCATCTTTTCAGTAAATTTCGAGTTAACCCACCAAATTTGGTGAGTAACCTCGGGTTTAACTTTAATCTCGCACTAAAAAATTTGGCCTAAATGTGCAAAGTATGGGAAGAATTTTTAAAATCAGAAAAAGAAAAACAAAAAAAACTACGCATCAACGATTTTACACTTTAAAATTCAGAATAAATTAAAAGACATATATTATTTCATGAATAGGAACTGCACAACATAGCAATTCCAGATACGAATTTTAACTCAGAATTTCTGATTTACAAAATAATTGAGTACAGAATTAATTTCATACAAAATTTGCACCTAATTTACAGAAGCATGCAGAATTGTTGAAATACATAATAACCACCTGTTCCTTGTTTTATATCCAATCCTCTTAATGCACTGATATAAAATGTTTTGAAAGGTAAAAGGACACAAACAAATCTTGAATAACTCGCAATGAACTCGTTTGGATTTAGTGTCAAAATAACCAAAACCAAATTAATGCCCAAATAATAAAAAAAAAGAATGTCAAAACGCCCACACAAATTCGGCATTTTGTAAAACTTTGAAAATAACTCAGTATTTCGTCACTTTCACGCCATACAGTCATCGTTATCAGTTTCATCGGTGAAAGGGAAAATGTGATTAAAAAAACAAACTTATACAAAAAGTTTGACATTTTCCAACTCAAATAAATTTTGTTTCAAAATCCACGTTGAACTATTAGTTTAATGTAAAGTTGTAAATTTTACTTCGACGTTATGTCTATATGTGGTGATTTATAATTTACACTCAAATTGTGTACAAAAAGCTTTTAAATACACATAAATCAAAAAAAAATAATAAATCAACGTAAAAATCTACTTTGGCAACAAAAACCTACCTATAATTACTTCATTTTGACCTATAAATTCTAAATAACCATAAACAACAAAATAAAAGAAAACTGTCAATCTGCCACCCACAATTTCATAACTCAACCGCTCAATTAGCACTCAATCTTTCTTTGGATATACTCAATCTTCCCGTCACATAAATTCTCATATCCACCGGAATATTGGCCGGGGTAATAAAATCATGACAAAAAAATACGAAAAAAAAATTATTTTATGACAATAACTTCGGAAACTACAAATTGCTTTATGGCTTCCTTGAACCAATATTATAATGCCTTTGCTATCCGTAGGTATACCTATGGTGAAGTTAAGGAGGAATAAAATCTTCCGATTCACACGTCAAAAGGTTTTGAAAGAATTTGTTACAGAACTCCAATTGAGATATACTCATAAAATATATTCTTATACCTTCTTACCACCAAAGCTATCCGAACCCAAGACAATCTTTTACAATAATCGTTCCAGAGGCCACCCCCTGGCGTCATTTGGATTATATTTTATGTAGAGGTGACGAAGAGGACAAAGACGACGGCAACACGATGCGACACCAGAGCAAAGTTGCTGCACGCGATCAAAGGTGTCTTACTTAAAGAAACCAACCGCGTTTCAAAGAATTCGAAGCTCAATAACTACTCTTGAAACTCAGAGCAGTGACTTGATTCAAATGTTAATTAATTCAAAGTCACTCGGTGTTGCGCTTGCACATTGCATGCAACTTGCATGTAGATATGTTGCACCTCTGGGAAAATTATTTTGTTTTTATTATTTTTATTTTAAGATTAGTGTGACATCGAAATTGTATACATCGGCAAATTTTATAAGACGCGATGCATGGTTATGCAGTGACAAATCTCTCACTTGTGGCGATTAAAATATTGCATCTTCCTTAAGTAATTAAATCAACTTGCATAGTTGGCATTTATGTATATCACGCAATTAGAAACCTATTAAATAAGCAGATAATAATTTCACACTTGTTGTGAGGAATTTCAAAATGTCATTTTTAATGTAAAATAAGTGTTCTTGGTAGGAATAGCTTTCAAAGAGCAATAGCACAGAATAATTGGAAAACAATGAAAAAATTCAAAAATTCAACAAAAAAAAAAAATTCTGACAAAGCTGAACAAGAGTGTATGGCATTGTATCGACGTAGCCGACGTGCTTATACAGGGTGTCCAACATTCAAAGATGAAGACAAAAATTAAGGGTTCCTAGGTAATTTTAAGTCGAAAATCTTAAAAGGTTATTTTCTCGTTTTCGCTTTTTTTCGTCTTAACAGTTTTTTGCGATTTTTGTTTTTTTTTCTTTAACTGGCTCTATCTTTGCCAAGCTGCAAACGATTCTCAAGAGCATAGATTTTATCCGCCTCAAAACTTGTTTTAAACTATTTTTTGCGAATACGGCTTTCCTACAGTTTATTATAAAATGAAACCCATTGTATTTTTAGTTTGTCTTTTGAATTTGGTATTATTATTTTAAAAAAAAACACGTAATTAAGTATCGTTTATCAACATTTTGGTAAAAGCCCGAAGTTCCGAAGAGAGAGTAGACTCCAAAACGAGTCGCCTGCTTTTTTTTAAATTTATTTATTTAAAATTAATAGTTGTTTAATTCGTTATAAATTCCTTTATTTTTTTTCAAAAATTTAAACTCTCGCAAATGGTTATACGAATTTTGATCAAAACTTTTACTCAAGAGGTCCTTTTAGGTCTGAATAATACTGCATACAAATATTATTTTTCAAAAAAAAAAAGAAAGAGTTGAAAAAGAGGCTTTGAAACTCGACAGCCGATGTTATAAGAAAACTACTAATTAAAAATCTTCGAAAAAGTTATCAGTTATGCAATTAAGGGAGGCTATATATACAGGGTGATTGGTATAAGATGCACCAAACTTCTGGATCGAGTAGGTTTGGTTAAGACAAGAAAAAAATCGTATGGGAGGGGGGGTCTAATTCCCCTCGTTTAGGCAGGAGGGGCAATTTTCTAAAAAATTGACTTAAAACAGAAAACAAAATACTTAAAAACAACGGTACAATTTAAAATGCCATACTATACCTTTTTGGAAAGCCAGAAATCTCTTCTTTAATTCTCATTTTAAATTAAGTTGTGTTAGTGAATAGTTTTTAAAAAATTAATTGACTCGAAATTATGAAAAAAAAAAGTTTCAAACTAATTTTTTTAAAAATTCAATGCCCTTATTAATTTTCGATAAAAAACAGAAAACTGGATGCTAAAATGTTTTTTTAGTTTTTCAGAAAATTGAAAATAACGAAATCTACTTTACTAAATATTTTATAGAAATAGAATCTTTTGAACAACAAAATAACGGATGGAAGTCGAATTTAAGGACAACTTACTTTTGTTATTTTCAATTTTCTCAAAAACTAGACTATATTTTGACATCTGGTTTTTAATGTTTGACTAAAAATTGATGGGAGTATTGAATGTTAAAAATAAAAATACTACTAAATTACGTAAAATTTTGAACAAAATCAGTTTGAACACAATTTAAAAAATTTTTTTTTTTAATTTAAGTTTGAAAATTAAGTTTTAAAAAACTGTTCACTAAAAGAACTTAATTTATAAACAAAACGGAAGCACATATTTCTGGCTTAACAAAAATTTATAGGAAGTCGTTTTAGCCATTATCGATGTTTTTAAATATTTTTTTTTCTGTTTTAAGTCAATTTTTTTTAGAAAATTGCCCCCCCTGCCTAAATGGGGGGAAATAGACCCCCCAACTCCCATACGATTTTTTTCTTGTCTTAAGCCAACCCACTCGCTCCAGCAGTTTGGTGCATCATATACCGATCACCCAGTATATTCGACACGAAAAATTTCAACAATTCTTAAGTTTTTTTTGGTCTAGAAAAAAAAAACCGTCGATTGAATTTTTATACAAACTCTACCGATTATCAACTATAACTTTGTGTACTAAAAAAAATAACTTGAATGTAATATTTTTATCAGCACCTCCTGAATAAAAAAAAAACATACAAAAAGACGTAATTTCAAACACAGAAATATTTTATATAGATTTTTCAGACTTACATATGTAAAACTTTCAATAAGGTTTCTCAAAAGGATGACTACATAAAAATCAATAATAAAATTTGGAATATCTGTTGTAGTTCTGAAGAATGAAAATTAAACCTTAAAAAATTGCCTTAGTCCCATACTGATTTTTATGGCTTAAGTATAGCCTTAGAGGCACGGGTTAATGACTGCGGACAACATGTTTTTTTTTGGGTTAATACATTTTTTGTAGGTCATTCATTTTTGGTTTAGGGGGTATTCGATCAAAAAAATAAACTTGGGAAATAACGGACACTCTATAATGTATACAAACAAACACATAATTTCATATAAGAATAAATCGACTTTTGCACCAGTTATGCAACATATTTGTATAACAAATTTGTATTTTCAATTCTTCATTATTTTTGTTCTTTTTTCAAGAACTGATTTGTTTACCCGTGCCAAGCCAGGGAACATACACATCTTCAATGTACAGCTTCATTAATAGTTTCTAACACTTTAAGTTCGTGCGATCCAGTTTTCCATTTTATTTGTATATTTATTGTTTTATTTGAAAAAAATTATGTAGGTATTTCTAAACGAATCAACCATTTAAAGTGAAATTAAATTCAATTCGCAGACAATTTTGTGGAATTTAGCTTCAACGTTATTTGTTTTAACTAAATGCCATCGAAATCAAACTTTTTAAAATTAATGTCACTTGTGTTAAAAATAAAAATAAATTAAAAATGCATCGAGAAAATTTAAATTTATTTTATCTAACAGCAGTCTACCTTGAAAGTCATAAATTTTATTTTTATAATTTATTTAAGAAATAAAGTCATTTATGACCGCCATCAAGCCAAGTGTTTAAAGATAATTTATAAATAATATATTAAATATTATTTGAAACAAGATTTTTGTTCAACAAAAAAAAAAAATTAAGTAGCTTTTAGAAATAGATAAACGGGTGTTGATTCATGTTCTTCTACATTCTTTTACTAATAGAATAAACATCACTATCAGCGTGGGCAATATTGCTTGCCTCTAAGATACATCTTTTTTGTGTCATTTGACACTAAAACCCCTACGCAACATTTCTATCATTTATTGTGATGATTCAATTCGCATTCCACACCCAAAACAATCCGGTTCATTTAGTCAAAATGTTTCTAACATTTTTAACTAAAAAAATAAAGATTCTAAAATTAGAATTAGTACCTCATTGTAGCTTAAATAAAACACTGATATGATTTGATTTACAAATAATGTCGAATGTATATAACAAGATTATTACCTAAGAACTGCCCTCAAGAAATGCCAAAGGTCTCTACAATACCACGACAAGACTATGACAGCGACAACATACATCTAAACCAATCTGTTCCACCACATTCATTATAGTAGTTGACTTGACGAGATGCATTAGTTGAGGAGTCTGATCAAAAATGTTGTAAATAGATCTGGTCTTTGCTTTGAGAGACCATAAGAAGCCCGGTTTTGAATAATTATTGAAGATTGAATCCACCTCACATGGCTTGACTTGACTTATAACCAACTGACCCATCCAATAAGGAAATTAATAGTCGAGTATACTCGTATCTATCAGTGCATTAGTCAGAGCAGCCAGAGAGACTCGTTATATACGTATAAAGACTAATCGCATCTCGTAGACTATTTAATTCCTTATATGGTGGTCGGGTTGCTTATGGAGATGCTCAAGTCAGCACACCTCTCTTTGAGAATCGCACCACAAGACCACAAAACTTACATCACCGTCTCTTTGGACAGAACCGTGAACTTTAATTCCGTGCTCAAAACATTCCGCGTTGTTGAGACTTGTTTCATTTTTGTCTTCAAAAGATTATATTTCCTCCGACTACTATGGCTTTCACTGTACTTGTTATAGATTCATTTTGTAAGATTAGATAATAAATTCTTCTTATCTAACCTTCTAGTAGATTTATATCGCAAATGTTGGACATGACCTTTGTTGCATCTGAGAAGCAAAGTTGCTAGATAAATATTTATTAAGATGTTATTACTGAACCAACAGTGGTGTCAATCGAAGAAATAAGTGGTAAAGAGATAATAATTTAGAGGCTGTGTTGAAAAAATCTAAGGAACTTTACTGCCTCTGGAGCTGTGGGCTAAGTAAATGACTTTTCTTTTGTAACTAAATATGTTTGAGAATGCTCAGTTTTTCGGTTAAAATTGAAGGAATTTGGATCGAAAATCACAAACTTTTGATGGAAATAAGCACCAAGCTGACTTTTTAAGGTTTAAATTAAAAGACCTTTGCTTTACCTCAATCGCTCGAAAAGTTCCTAAGGCACTTTGGAAACATAATTTATTGGAAAAGGTTTGCAAGTTTTATAATTTTTTACCAAACCCCTTACTGACGCTAATGGACACAAAGTTGACAATTTGAATTCAAACAACTATAAAAGTTCCAAATGGAAAATAGTTAAAATAAATATTGCATGAGCACATTGACCAAGTAAGTATATACATAAGAACAGGTAACTATTTAAGACTTTAAGCATTCTAGCAAGTTTTGTAAGTGCAAGTCAAGCCAGAGAGTATATCTTCAACAAAATCTAGGTGGAGTTGTTGTAGTTTATTTATTTAATATCTATTTGCTGATGATGTGGTGTAAGTTTCTTTAGCAAGAAGACTCATGGTGGCACATTTGAAAATCCCAAACCACAACCATACTGATTCAACTTGTAATGTCAACAATTTTGTATATTCAATTCACGAGAAAAAAAAAAGATACAAATCAATACAAATTTACTAAAAATTCCCACGCATTTCGCGAGGTGATTCATTAAATGTGGGATTTATTTTTTAATACATATTTAAAATAAAAAATGTAGTATTATTTTTTTTTTATTTTTGGTTGATGGTTATGCCTCAAAAAATCAAAGTAGGAGTTTTGAAATGGTTGAGTGACTTAAGTAGGTGGTTAAATGTTTCGACCGCATTTGGACCTATGGGAATGTCATTATCATAAAGTATTTTTTTATGAGTTTTTTGTTTCATGTTAAAAAATGAGGTCAGTGGTTCATTGATGAGATGTTGAAATTATACTAAAAAAGGATTAGAAGGGTAATAAAAATGTTAAAACTGGGTGAAGGATCCCCCAAACACTTAAGTGATGATGATGATGATATCAAATGCATTTTAATTGCTCTGAAATCATTTTTTTTTTTTTGCCTTTTGAGTACATGTTTATTTGCACGATAATTTCTACCCCCTATTCGTCATTTTAATTTTGTGGCTTGGCAAGAGATAAACTTTATTGAATTATTATGAGAGACAAATAGGAATCGTGAGATCACGAATTTTTTCAATTCAGTTAATAAGAAAGTAATTTCTGATGAGTTATTCTGGTCGTTATTGTGTATCAATTGCGGTTTCGATATTTTGTTTTATTTTTATCTTTTTTTTTAAAGCACGTGCGCTCTACAGGCATTTTAGAAGGACATTTCAAAGGTGAATGCTTTTTTTTTTTTTTAAACAATATGGTTTTATTTTTTCGCATGTGATTAAATTTTGTCACTTATGGTTGTTTTGACATTATAAAATCATAAATTGAAGAATGTTGACCACATAATATTCAAAAATTATAGTCTTCCAATGGAATCCCATAGCAAATTTTTGCCAATGTGTGTTTTTTTTTTTTTTGTAATTTGGCTAAGACATTCAGGGCCGGCGAAAGTCATTTTGGGGGGTATTGAAAACCCGAAAATTTGATTTTCGATCGAAATATGTTCTAGAAGTAAGCGATTTACTTTCAAATAAAATTTTGAAACCAATCCAACGATGATTAAATCAGCCTTATGCATGAATTCCAAAGTATTGCGAAACTTTTACAAATCCCCATAAAATCTATCACTGAATCTGTTTGTAATGGCAATTTGTATGAGATTTTCAGGATTCGTAACAAGTTTCCGATGGAATTGTTGATAATTATAATTTACATTCCAACATTTTTAATTGGAACAAAATTAATTCCAAGTTAAGGAAAATAAGCAAAGTCCACTAAAGCCCGTTTAAAGCTATTTTGAATCAAAACTAATTAAATTATTTTATTTCAGATTGCTTAATTCAGATTGTTTCGTGAAAAAGTGAAAGGTATTAATTTCTTTTTATTTTCACGAGGACTGGGAAGGTAATTACCTAACCTTCAATTGTCTTATAAATTTTAAATGAAAAATGGAAGACTAAAATATTTTGTTGATATAATATCATGAATTATGTCTTAAGATCCAAATGATTATAGCGTAAAAGGTATTAATTACAGATAGGTAGCTAATTTACAAACGCCTTTCTTCTTTCTTCGTGATATGACTGCCATAAAAACTATTAAAAAGAAATACAAATTATAAGTAAAAACGTGCAAAAAGTATTAAAAAGTACAAAAAACCTTGCAAATTACGTAATAAAAACTTAACCAAAAAAATACATATGTACCTACATAAATAATAAAATTCGTAAAGAACAAATCAAGATAAAAGATTTTGAACTCTCTGAGCGCCTCGATGATCAATCATATTGATTTTACGATTTTGATCTCCCACTTGATTATGATTGACATACCTATACTGATGCTTGTCTATCTTCGGGGCATTATAATTCCATCATTTAATCAAATTTAAAATTGTCGTTCCATTTAAATGACGTTCACCCGCGACTAAAAATAAATTTAATCAAAAGTTCAAAAGTATTTTTTTTTTTTATTTTTTAGTGGAAACCACAAATTATTATTATTAGCACGAACGAATTCACGTCTATATCAGAAGAAATAGTTACAAAAAAGCTTAAAAGTGAGATTTGGACATACGTTTTCTTAGTTGCGTGTGAGGTGTATTTTAAAGGTGTCACAATCATGATGATTGTTGGTTTAAAAATGTTTAAGTGATGGTTATAAAGTGAACATAATAGCGGTTGGTTCAAATTTCACACAAAAAATTAGCGACAATTTATTATTACATAAATTCATCAAAAAGGTAATAATTATAGGTTAAATTTATAACATTTTTGCGTAAGAAATTAAAGTTTAACAAATATTTGATTAAAATAAACATTTCACAGTAAAGTTCAGGTTGATTATTTTTTTTTTTTTGCAAAATATAAAAAAAGACTTATTTTCTGGGACAAGTGTGAATAGATTTCCTTAAAATAAATCAAAATTAATTCTGCAATCCGAATAAGGATATTGTTTTCGCTGGAAGGTTTTTCGTTTCACTTCACTTTCGAAAAATATTGGAAGATTTTTAGATTTTAAACTTAGCCTTAGATTTAAGGTCCAAATCGTTCCAATTTTTTTTAAATCTTAAATTTATATTTCGTTAAGTTTTAATAATCAATGCATTCCAAAAATTTTTACATTTAAATTTTTCGCTAACTGCTATTGCAAGATAAAAGCAAGGGTGGAGTAGCATTGAAAAGTATGATATTTTGTAATTTATCAGGGGTACCGCAAGAAGGACATCTTAGCCCATTCTTATTCTTTTTTATGTTATCTAAGAAAATTAAACAACTTATTAAATGAAATAGCAAAAGCCCATATCAACGGAAATTTAAAAATTAGAATATCGTGTTTTACACGGTCAAATGTCCAAGCTAAATCTTAAAAAAAAACAAAACACTGAAGTTGAAAAAAATCTTCTATGGGATTCAATTTGAAGACAATAGCTTGTGAATATAAAAAATCTTCAATATGTATATGCTTAAAACATATTTTTTTAACAAGGAATAGAATTTTCTTATTTACGATTTTATATTGTCATAACAAAATTTAACCATCTGTATGTCGCGGTCTTTGCATCTTTGCCACTTTTTAGTAAATTAGAAGAAAAATTTGATTTATTATTTTAGTTTAGCTATAGAAATAGTACAAATTTTACAAATATTCTTAAAAACGGCTTTTACGATTTCGATTAAAACTTCGGACCTGTGTTTTTGCTTAAAAGAAATAATAGATTTTTTGGATTTTATTATTTTTTTTTAACATAAACACAAATTCGAAATCAAAAGTAGTTCAAAGCTATACTATAATGTAAATAAATACTGCAGATTACATTAAAGTATTAATTTATCAGTCAAAGTCAAAGTTGAGAGCTAAGTCAGAGAAAAGTCAAAACTTCTAAAAATAAAACTTTTTTTCTAAAATTTTGTTTATTTTTAAAAAAATAATATTTCGTAATTCTGCAAGTAATATTCCGCAGAGTTTTGTAAAGCAGAATATTTAAAAGCAGAATTTCGACAAAAGAATTTTGATAAAAGAATTTTGACCCGGGTAGAATTTTGACCCCAACCCATTAATTTTTCTTCAATAACTTTAAGTGTAGTTTTATTGGAATCATTTTTAAATTTTTTTTTGGTATGAAATTTGATCAAAGTCTTTGGAGATATTTTCGGGAAAAATTTGAAAAAAAAACTGAGCAAAAACAAAAAACTGGAATTTCATCCTCTAAGAAATCGCATACAAATTATCTGTGCCAAATTTAAAGCAAATTGGTCCACCTATTTACGAGGCTCGATTTGAACGTGGACCTACAGACACACATTAATGTATACGAAGAGATGCACTTTAATGGATTGTTATAATGTGAAATTTAATTCTAAAAATTTGTGAGAAAGTAAAAATATAAAAGCTGACCTGTACTAAGTTTTTTTTGAACAAGTTTTTTTAAGGACTTGCGAGATAGGTCCCTTTCTGTATACATATTTTGCATAAGAAAGAACCTGATTCTATTGAAAATTTTGTTAAAAAATTAATTTTTAAAACCAATAAAAATGGCGCCCAACATATACTCCGGTAAAAACAATCCCCATGAGAACATCAAAGTAATAACTTATAGGTAGCTACTCCAACAAAAAAAGGTCAGATTACAATGTTTCTAATTAAAATTCAATTTCTTTTAACCTCCATCATTAAAAACAAATAAAAACCTTATGCTAAGTGAATTTAAAAAATTTAAAAAAAAAATTTTTCTCAAGAAACTCCCACAAAAAATTAACGACACTTTGATAATAATTATTATTGTTTGCAAACCCAAAGTTACACCCCCTAAACTATTATTCAAGCTGTAAAAAGCTGTAAGTCCCTTAAGAATTGAAGTGATGCCTTTTCAATGTAGTAAATAAAATAGTTTTATCTATTCAATGCTGATGGCACACAGTTATATGCATATAATTAACAACACTGAGCTGCAATTATCATTTGAATAATTGACTAGAAATCTTAGCTAAAACAAAAAAAAAAAAAAAATGTTGGTAATCATCAAGACATCAAGACCTGGCTTCCGACAAAGAGAGTTAACTCTTATAGTTCTGTGTGTTTTGGTGTCTTTCATCTATGAACAAACGAAGCATAATGATTTTGATTGTTGATATTGTCTTGGTGTCACAAAAATGTCCCACTCTAACCAATCTCTTGCACATCGACACAAGTCGTAACAATTAAGCAATTTTTGTGACTTGTGAGTACAGATTCGACACGATTGGTGTAATTTTACAATTTCCTCGTTGAATTTTAGGTACTCGTAAATATAATCATTGCTTTCGCTTAGTCACAGTTACACAGTGCAATGTGGTTTTGAATTATTGTATAGATTCAACAACATGTAAATGACAATTTACGATGGTACTCACTCATCATCATCGTAAATATTGTAAAGAACAAGCAGCACGTAGACGTAGTGCCTTGACTTGTTTATAAAGTTGCGTTGCCAATTCATCTCTGTTTAGTTACGGTTATAAGTTAATAACTGCCCATCAGCTTGATGCTGGGCTTTCGCGCAAGCTTTATTATCGTGATCTATGGCTTTGTATATCAGATGATTGTTGTTGTAATGACACGTGCCTTTATGTCTGATGTTGTAAGCTTATATTCCTCACAGCTGAAAGTAATTTGATATTCAGGTTTTAGATAAGTAAAAGTATATTTTTTTGTGAGCGCTGATTTGTGCAATTCGTTTGAAGAAAAAAGCTTGACACCGGAATCTGAAAAATGCTGCAGGTTGATTTTATTCTTATTACAAGTAAGATATTCAAATCTAATTATGAATCAATAATTGTGTGGGATTAATTGACGCATCATTGTTGATTAATCTGTTGTTAATTGTTCTGCTTTTGTTGGAAGGGGACAGCAAAAACAAAATCACCTTCAGCGACAAGGTCCATTTTTTGATGAACGGGTATGTCAATAAGCAATATTGCGATGGATCTGGGAAGATGCCAATTTGCACGAAGTCTAAGTGGCAAAAGCATCTTCCGAAAGTCACTGTTTGGTGTGGATTGTGGGCAGGCAGCATCATGGGTCCTTACTTCTTAGAAAACGACAATGGCATTATCATCATTCATCACCATTAACGGAGAGCCCCACCGACTGATGAGTGATGATAACCAATTTTTTACTTGCGATATAGATACCATAGGGCAAGTTTAATGGATTCGTAAAAAAAAATTGAGCTCGAGATTTAAATAAAACTTAGACATTGCGATTTTAAATAATACGAAAAAGTGGCTATACCTCGACCTTCAGCCTAAACAACTCAAGCGATTTTTTCCAAACTTGGAACTTAAGATTTTCTGGTGAATAATAACGGTACCTGCCATATAATCGGTTTGCAAATCTTTATTTATCTCGGGAACGATTTTGACTAAAATTCTTGTGTGCATTATTGAAGATATGGTCTGCATTTTGTTGAAAACAAAAAATAACAAAATCTGTAATAAGCGCATACCTGCCTTGATTTCTAACTTTTTCGTTAACCGCTTGCTTAATCAATTTTGGTCAAATTTTTAATCTTTTTTTTTTTGGCAAATTATTGAAGAAATGGAAAATGAACTCCGTTCTGTTGAATTCGCTTAGATTTTGATTAATCATAGCAGCTACACTATAAGCTATAAAAATATACCTATGTCGATAGTTTTTTTTCGTGTCTGTTTCAGTAAGTTGTTGTTGGCATTCAATTTTTTGAAAAGGTCAAATTTCGCCCAACAGACGATACTAGTATTATTATTTAAATGTATTTATATTGCACTCAATTTATAAAATTCGAAGCAACCAGAGCAATTTCGTGCAATCTATTCGTGCATTTTATTTTTGGCCGAAATTGGATTATATGGGTGTCTATGTTAATAAGCCGCAAACGACCAATGCTATCAAATTCAATATAATGCGTACCATCGCTAAAATTCACCTTGATCTTTACGCGCCAAAGTCATCGAAAGTTGGACCTCTCGAATGCGCACCATCACCCAGCGAAGAAGTAGTCATTTGAACGATTTCATGTCCCATAAAATATGTCATTGATATAGGCCTTTCTAATAAAATTAAAAAAAAAAAAAAACGTTGATATCTTTAACACAACTTTTGTTTTAATAAATGTTGACATCTATCTATCTATACTAATTTCACTAACCACCTTTTTTCGTAATTTTTGTTTTTAATTTTGTAACTTATAATTTTTACATTATTTAATTTGAGGTCTAGATCTTGATCTGATAATATTTGGCATATATAATAATAAATTAACTAAGAAAAAGGAAAACACAAATAAAAAGAATTATTTTTGATTTTAATTTAATTTAAATTAATGTTAAAATTCTTTTTTATAGCTTTCTTCTAATTAATATTTTTTAACTGCTTGAATTAAGAACATCCAGTCTGACTGTTTAATCTTTCAAAGATATTTCTATGGCCAAACAGAACAAGTTTTGGTGTTATATTGCATCCACATAACTGTTTTTTTTTTTTTATATTTTTTCATTGTGATATTGTCTCAATGTTGTGTATAAACAATTGGAATTTGTTTTCTTATTTTTTTTTTGTATCGTTTATTATTAATATATCAAATAATAATAACAAGTTCCAATTTATGACTTGCAATCAAAGTTGCAGTCATACTAAGTGTAAATGGGGGGCAGTATTGGATGGGGGAAAGAGCCTTGGAATAATTTAATTTAACAGCCGTTAGCTTAAACAAAATTTGTTCAGAGAGAATTTTTTGATTGGGTTCTAATCAACCATACTGACCACTTGAACCCTAAGAAAAAAAAATAAATCTCATGTGGAGTATTTTAATTTGCTTTGTTCGTTAGTCAACTCTATACCTCTAAAATTTGGGAACAAAATATATTAATCAATGATCATAAAACGGGTCTGTACCATACATCAAAATATTCTTTTATTATTAACTTTTTTACTTTACTTGTATGAATATTTTTTATGTACACTATACGGCAAGTTAAGGATTTCTAAAAAAAAAAAATCGATTTCGAGATTTTGACCAAACTTGACATAGAAAGTGAGTCACGCAATTCTGCTCATCTGTCTGTCTGTTCAGCTACAGCCTTTAAGGATAGGTCGATTTCCTTCAAAATTGGCATACCTGACGTTGTTTTGACATTTCCCCGACATATTTTTTTCGTGTTTCAAGTGTTTAACTAAAAAATTACGAAAATAGGGTTCTGAGGTAGATATTTGGAGATGAGTGCCACATTTTCGAGTTATTCACTTCTAAAAGGATGTGACCGTTTTGTAAGAATTTCACAATCTCGTGCTTTTAGGTAATCGAAACAGCATTGCATTTGAAAGTCTTGAAAATAACTTTTTTTTTTTTTTAAACACAAAATTGATTTTTTTTGGCAACTATGTACTTTTGACTTTTTTTTTTGGGTTTTTTTTTTTAACATTTTTTGTTAAATTTTAACTATTCGTAATACCTATATTGGATTTTTTAAATAATAATAATACCTACAGCTTAAGCCTGAAATTAAAATTTTCTTGCTTTCTAAACAAAAGAGCTGATGCAAAAACTCGGTTCGCTCAAATCGTCTTGGAAATATGAACATTTTAATATTTCCACTCTGAATTTTCACCATGAACTTTTATGTAATTGATATCTAAAGTTAAAAGCTGTATTACATTAGGTGTACGTGCTTTTGATTAAATGATAATCCTATCATATTACATTTCAACATAAAAAGGTCTCTTCAATGAATCTACACTGAACCAACAACATGAAGGTGGGATAAAAACGGTACAATTATATTAGACAATCCCTTTCACCTTCATTTTTCATGATACGCCTTGGCCTCAATTACATTTTTTTGGTATTTAGTAATGTATTTGCTATTCAGATCCTCATAATGACAAAACCATTTTTATAACGAAAAAAAAAAAAAATCAAAAATGAATGCAAAATCGAATTCGGATCTATAAAAAATTAAATGTCAGAATTCCATGTCTTGTGAATGAGAAAGTCATGTTTTTTTTTTTTTGTTTTTTTTTAGGAACCATTAATCCTTCTCACACTTCTAGACAATATTGGCGTACGCTTTGAACCAGTTTTACCAAAACGGAGACAAATAATAAAACTAAAATCAAGAAAATAAAAGGAAACAATCCACAAAAGAGATCAAAATAAACAAACTCAACAAAAGGTCAACAAACGAAACGAAACAACAATAAACCCGACAAAAACATTGTATCTGGTACACCAGAGTATCTACAATGCGAGATCCCATATAACAAGCTGTATAGGAGGAATTCAGAAAAAATAATAAAAAGAAGATGACGATAATCTCAATTGAAAGCGAAAGCAAGTCACAAAGTCTCTGGTCTGGAGTCTCCCCGTCATAGATGGTGGGGGTGTGAAGATGGGTGAGGATGCGAACGATGGCTAGAGGCATGGGGCCAGAAAAGTGTCTCTGCTAAACACCGATACCATATCCACTTGTTTCTGCCTCTAAATTAAAAGGAGAAAAACGAATAATATACAACAATCTTTTAGGAAAATTGAAAATTATAACAAAAAACATTTGCAAATTACATCCAGGGTTGCCATCAGAATCTTTTGAATACTTTTAAATTTAAAAATATAAAAATTCAACACATTCAAATTAAAAAGCCCAAATCATTTAAGAATCTTTTGGTATACCAAAGCCCAACTTTCGACAAAAAAAAATTTAATTCCACTCACAATACTAGATAAACCTCCAGGAAAACTATTTATTTTAAGTTTTTTATTTTAACCTTCTTTGCTTCTGAGTTGAATTTGCATATTATGTATGTCAAAATGGTATCAAAAAAATATAAAGAAAATGGTAATTTACTTCAATTGATCGATAATTTCTCTTTTCCTTAATTAAAAGTGGCGAATGCACCTCCATGGAGCTAAATTTTAAAATTTGACTAGCCACAATTTTAAAATGCCATCAAGAACTGCATCCTTACATAGGCATGAAAACATTGTCCTCCTCCTTAATTTATATTGAAGTTATAGTATTTCCAAATTAATCAAAATGTCAATTTCTTTTGCCTCAAAACAATTTGTTGGAAACCCTGAAATTGGTGTCTGTAAAGCACATGGTCTCTCGGATGTGATCATCACCGTTGTTATTTCTTTTTCGTTTGTTCCATTTTTTTTTTAAGTTACAACAGCATGTCGGTGGTGTTTTGCTAACGATGAATTGCGGAGCAAAGTGAATATAACCAAAGACGTTTTTTTTTTTTTTCAGAAGTTCAACAAAAAGTGATGGGAAAAATGTCAGAGTGATTTTTCTTTTTGCTCATCTTCAATTTATTTTTGTTTTGTTTTTCCTGAAGGGGCCCCCCAGAACCGATGAGAAAGGAGAAAAAACTATCTTCCATTTCATAACAATCATGATGAAATGGTGACAGCTGTTTTTTTTTTTTTAATTTTTTTTTTTCTACAAAAAAACAACTGTAACTGTAAGTTGAGGTTTGAAAATAGTTCCCGCACATTGCCCATTTTAAAAATATGTACGGTATTGACTGTTTAAATAATTAAACTTACGGTAAATGTTATGGGTATGAAGGGTGGAAGGAGGCATTATGGAATGGGCGCAATAGAGGTGCTGTTGTAGGTTAAGTGAGTTATTATTATGAATCTTACATCAAGATTATATCACCAGATCAGTAATTTAGACACACCGGTACCTAATCTTTACATAACATGAGTTTCAGTCACTTTATTGTAAATTATCATAAGCAGATAAATATTTTCAGAATTTATTTTCAGATTATTTAAGCAGATTTTTTGGGATTAACATATTTAAAATAAGAAGAAAAAAAAAAAAAAACAAAAAAGAGAATTATTTTTCTTTTAGTGTTAGTTAACTCTGGACATAATTTTATTCACAATTAACAAATCGTCGTAAAAAACTAGGAGGATAAAATAACAAAAGCCACCAAATTTGGTGAGTTAACTCATTTAACTTTAACCTCGCACTAAAAAACTAGGCTTAAGAACCCTTTTTTGATTCGAAAATGTTAGCTCAACTTAAACGTTTATCTGCTACTTTTTCATCCTCGTAAGCTGTTACATTCAAACGTCCGCAAATATGTATAATTGTATATGAGAAATAATTTTTAAACTTAAAACAGGCTAATGATGTGGTAAATTAAAAATTTAATTTTTATTTAAATAATTCTGGTTTTGATTTAATAAAATTTCCAGATACAGAAAAAGAAAAAAAACATATCATTAAGTAGAATTTTGAAAAAAAAAACATAATTATTTTCTGTGTCCATGTCACTAAAATAGCCTGAAGTTAAGACATAAGCATGATTATAATTTATAATTTATTAAATAATTTTCTAACTTCAAGCTTTTTTTCTAAAATTTTATTAATCTGTTTTCTAATTGAACACGTCCGAAATAGTGACAGTTAATGCTAAAAACCAAAAAACGACATTTTTTGACATTTTTAATGTAAATGTCATATAGATAATGAAACTAAAATGATAAAATATAGGCTTTTTGAGATTTAAACTTAAGGAAAATATCAAAAAGATTTCTATACAATTTTGAAAACCAATCTTTAAAAATTAATTGTAAGAACATTTTGCAACTTAAACTAAAAATCATCAAAAAAGAGGTTTATTATTTTCAAAGATTGTTTATATATGTAAATAAATACAACATTCAAAACAAAATTGAAATATTCTGCTTTTCAAAAATGTGCATGAAGTCAGTTAATTTTGCAAGCAAAATTATCAACAACTCATTTTTTTGAAAATAAATTTTGAAAACTCTGACTTTGCCTTTTTAAATTCAGTTTTACTGAAAATAATTTTTTTTTTTTTCTAAGTTCTCTATTTTCGAAATTTATTGATTTTTTTGCATGTTGTTGTCTGGTTTTGGCAGTGAAAAAGTTAAGTGCTTCGAAGTATCGCACAATATTATTCAATAAGATGGTTAAATTTAAAATATGATAAATTTCGACTAAAATTTATAAAAGCTACAAAAAATTATGCAAAATAATAAAATTCGAAACAATACAATGGTCTATATGAAATTTCGGCTAAATGAAAAAAAATTTGCCTGATTAAAAAAAAAAATGAAAAATAGTTCCGAAATCAGGGCTTTTTCATAATGAAAATTTATCGAATGAAAAAAATCCCAAAAAAAGCAAAAATACTCAAACCAAAAACGAAAAATGGCACCAAAAAATATAGTTTAAGAAGCGAATAAATAATAAAATGCGAGATCAAAATTGCGATGTGAAATTTGCGAAACGATGATTTTGCGAAACAATAACAAGAATTTGTCAAACCATTTAATGCAAAACAAGAAATTGCTAAACAAAGTCTGCCAGGTGACCACTATTCATAAATTTGACACTAATTTAAATACAATTTTAAGAAACTATGAAATTTATATAGTTTGTAGGCAGACTTTTCCGTGCACTTAGGCTAGGATGCAAGTGAGAAGGCATGCAAACATTTTATAGCTTTAAAACAAAGCGTTCAGAAATATTTTTAAGAAGAATAATGTTTCACAAATTTGAGTAGCTTTATTTCGTCTTAAAATTTTCTAAAAAGAGCCGTGAAAAAAGACCTTATTTAGTATGTTGTCTTCTCTGTGTTGATCCCAGGACTTTTGGTTTGTTCAACACACCTGTAGGTAGTTCGATATCAAGATGAGCCTAAGGTGAAGGAGCCTGAGGCCGATACAGAGACGAGACTAAAATTTTACTGTTAAGAGACCGAGATGAGACTTGCCAGCCCTAATACAGGCCAATTATTAAAAAATTTAAGTCAATTTGTGAAATTATCTAAATGCTGAGTTTAACAAAATTTTTAATTTTTAATTTAATTTTTTTAAATGTTTAATACAAAATTACGCAATGTAATATTTTAATTTCTTAACACTATTTTGTACTGACTTACCAGAAATCTATCAAAATATTTAATGTTTTGTTTCAAATGAAAATCCGTTGAATTTCAATCTTTTTTTTTTATCTTATCTTACACCTTTAACACAAAAATTAACACTAAAAACGATGTTAAAATCGTAAATATTTCTTATAGCACCATAAAAATTTCAATCCTTTTCGGTAAAACCTGCTCGCGTTAAAACTAAAAAAAAAAAAAAAAAAAAAATAATAATATTTAACGAATTCTAGTTTTTTGTTTCCAAAGTCGTTAGTTTTATTTTTTAATGCCAAACCAAGCCTATTCGTCAATTTTTAACTGGCTCATCAATGAATTATGTTTAAAAGTAGCTTTTAAAAACACCATAAAAATAGAGTTTTAAATTACAAAAAAAAAAGGTAAACTGAATTCTCATAGAGCTATTACAGCAAGCTTCTTCTATAATTTTTTTTTTATATTAAGAAGACGTTACATCCATTTACGTCAGATACAAATGATATTGCACTTTAAAGATCGCCAAAGAAATCTCAAGGAGAACTTCTTGAGCTCGAGCTCGAATTAAAAAAAAAAATTATACAAAAAAAATCTTAACAAAATACGATGTTGACACACTTTTTTGTTATTATTTTTAAAACGAAAACATGGTCAAGGGATATTTTCGGGGATGTTCCGCAATTTTCTGAGCCTTTTCGATTCAAAGACAAAACAAAAAAAAATAACCAAAATTTAGCAAAACATTCGATAGAGATATTGTTCCGCGCTTCCGTGAATACATCCGATCTAAACGATGATTGTCAAAGAACTAAAATTCCATTCATGATCCAAGATTCCATTTAACACACAGTTTGTGATCAGGCGGAGGAGGTTTTTTAGTTGGAATCGCATCATGGGCTTATAGGTGCTTCATTATGGATATGTAAGATGTGCGCAAAGCGAAGACGATGAAGATGATGATGATGATGACGATGACGCTTGAACTGAAGGTGCACACCGTACCGACTATACAACGATATGGAGATTGCTCAGAGAGTCAGCTGTTTTTCGGTATAGGGTGATCTGATAGGGGGAACTCCACTCCAGAGCCCGCAGAGCTCTGCTCTGGAGGAACTCTATGAGATTTTCAAGATGAGCCAGCAAAGCAATAGACAACAAAAACAAAAAAAAAGATGAACATTTTAAGAGAGTACACTTACAAGAGATATACACACTCCATAAAGATTGTTGCATTTTTTTTATAAGAAAAAGCTTTACATGGTTTTAGATAAATTGTAAGATACGCTATGAGATTTATGACATAATAATTTCTGTAGATGTAAAAATTGTTTAACAAAATATTTCTATTGATTATTTTGCATTTGGTATTCATACTTATGTACGTATGAATATTTAATTTTTAATTGCTTTGACATAGTCGATGGAGTGATATGGCGATAAGAGAGTTATTGCGTTTGTAATGCATTTGTCGGTGGATAAAAAAAGTGATTTATAATATAGGAGTAGGGCTTTTCATTAGATAGATGTAAATGGTATAAAAAATAAAAACAAAGTGTTGAAAATAAAATGTTTTTTGTAGGAATAATATGATTTTTTTTCAAGCAACATAATTAAGTTAAAAGAATTAAACATTTTTTCATTCATACTTATTTCTAATTGGTATAAAATATAGCCATATGCTCATAATAGCAAGATTTATAAAATTCTAAAAACAATAGTCTTGTATCAACGTAGTTCACTTTTCCTACTGATTTTATATTGCGTTTTTATTAGTTATTGATTAAATTTCGACCAGATTATACCAGCCACATGTTAAATGAAATTTAAACAAATTTCTTCATTTAATGATTTTTGAATGACAAACAGCATGATATCAATATTATGATGCATTGAAGTTAGACTCAAAAGAATTAATTGATTTCCGTTAACTTATGGTATAAAATGGTCTTAAAGGCATACAATAAAATCGGCTGAAGAAATTTCCAGAAATATTGTAAGAGTTCAGTTAATTTTATAACGTTATTTTTTTGATAATAAGATCATTATTTATTTCATTAGACCAGATTGTAACATTCACTGGTTATGGTTAATTAAAGTTTAACAAAATATGGTCGGCTATAACATATATTTTTGTACATTTTGATCTCAACAAAACTTGGAAACCAATAAATTGTCTGTTTTTTTTACTAATTTACAATTGGTATAAAATGATCTGAAGCGTATATAAATACTCATAAAAGATATTTTGTACCAATTCAATTTATTTGAGTACCTAAATTGGTAAATTTGATAAAAGGCCATTCGTGTTTCCCATTAGACCAGATTATACCAGTTATAGGTTTAGTAAAATTGAATTAAAAAGGTTCGGTAAAACGATTAAATATTTTTCTAACGTAATTCAATAATAGATTTACAAGCTTTTGCCTTTTTTTTTTTAATAAACAAAACACATCATTTTTATTTCATTGCTTTAAATATTTCGAGCTTATTATTGTCTGACTTATTTTTGTATTATTGTTATCATATCATACTGTGGTAATCTTCTTTTTGACCTTCAATATGAGCAAAAAAAAAAAATCTCGAAATATGTCTAGTTCTAAGATTTTTATTATTTAATTCATAAT
The DNA here is from genome assembly GCA_947049315.1 of Epistrophella euchroma. Lineage (NCBI taxonomy): Eukaryota > Metazoa > Arthropoda > Insecta > Diptera > Syrphidae > Epistrophella > Epistrophella euchroma. Next base: position 61,960,177 of record OX346248.1, read on the forward strand.
AACTGGTATAAAGTAGTCTTAAATGCATAAGTCGACGACATCTGAAGGGCCATGACATTTTGTTGGAATTCAGTTTATTTGAATACGAAAATTACTTTTTTCTTTATAAGATCATTCGCTTTTTTCATTCAAACTAATTATACCAGTGAGAACGTTGATTAAAATTTTAATACAAAATTAACCGATATTTTTATATTCTTTTTCTTGACTGGTATAAACTGTTATAACACGCAGGGAATTAAATATTTTTCAAAAATATTTTTTTAAACCAATCGAATTTATTTTAGCAGATAGCATTGTTTTATTTGACAATTCAACACATATTTGCCTTATATCAGTTTATATACCAATCAATTGACCAAACGCTGGTTAAAACTTATGAGGAAAATGGCACTCCAAAATTACAATTTTCGTTTTTTTATGCCAATTAAAATACAGGATCATTTTATACCATCCAAATAATTAATTTACGAATTTATAATTTTTTTTGCAATTTACTGAATTAAGCTCTAATCTATTCATTCATAGAAAATTTATAATTTTTGTATAAAATTTAAAAACATTTTAAATAGGCAAATATTAATTTTTCTGAAGATTTGTTTAAATTTTTCCTTAATCAAATAAATCTTATTATTTTTATTATTTATTATTTTATTTTAAAGACCACAATCGACTGACTTACGTAAGTCCCCTAAGTAAGCCTCTGTGTATATACTTTCTAAAAGGCTATGAACTATGTCAACTTTGAGTACCTATTTTGATTTTTTCTTAATAATTCTCCCAAGCAAAGAAGAGATTCCTTACTTTCTAATAATATTCACGATGCACACCCTAGAAACAAACTCACCTTAAAAGCTCTCAATGAGCTCTGGTAAGATCTTCGACCCCTGTATTTATTATTTGTTATGTCTAGCTCCCACTAACGAGTCTTTTCTAACCATTCACAAATTAATCAACCTCAATCGCTCCATTCCAAAATGTGTTGCGCTACATTTGAATGTTTAGTGCGCCACATGCTCGACGACATGCACTGCGAGATCACTTTTTATCCACAATCACAAGTCACACAACTGGGGTCTCTTCTATCACAACAACAACAACAACTGTGTAATCACCTTTTAGTGGGAGCTGTCGAGGTTAGAGGTATAGAAGCTTGCAAAAATTCCCCCCGAAGGCGTGAAGGGGTTGGGCGGACGACTTTTTAGTCCAATGAGAAGGATTTTCATTATTTAAATATTTTTGGCGGAGTGATGCTAGAAGGGTGTTGAAAGAGCTCTGCATCATGAAAACTCCTCGCCATAGAGTGGCGGACGGATAGCTTTGTGTTTATCATTGCGATAAAAAAAAAAAAAAAACACTCTGCTCCGCGCGATGCTGGAACGTGTGTCTTGATAGAGATCACAGTCCTAGGCGCGCGATCTATTCTGCATAGATTGTCAAGAAATATCTGGCCCGCGATCTTCATTGATGAGAATGTTGTTTGTGGGAACAATGTGATCGTAAATCGATTGTCGGCGAGGTGTATTTAGTACGCGGTGATGGTGGTGCGGCAGCATTGAAGGCTTTTTTGGACAGGTTGACTTTTAAGTCAACTAATTGGAGAATTTTTCATTTCTTTTTTTTTTTTTCTCCATCCCAAACTCTTTAAATCTCGCAAGGAGATATATGTATAAAATTTATGATAGCCATTTACTGACGCCTGCTGTGTCCTAATTTAATTTCGAGTTCCTAGAGCTCTATTTATATCTATGCAACTTTGCTACCACATTAATATAGCTGCAACCTTTCTAAAGTGTCTATTGTTTCGTTTGTTGGAAACCCATTTAACCGATTCAAATAGACCAACACAAAAAAAAAAAAAAAATTATACCCAAGTGATGAAAAGAAATGAAATATGAGACAGTGAGAACAACTATTAGAGCACAAATCCATTTAGGTTTTTGGATTTGTTGTTCCTACTTTTTTCTTTTTTTTTTTTGCTTGCCGCCATCATTTCTGAAATGAGATTAATTCATCTTCGGATTGCGAAATTTTATTTGTTGAGACTGCAGATGGTTTTCGTTTTGTTTCCCTTTTTTTTTTGCTTAATTTTTGTTGTTTTTTTTTATATTTTTTATCAAAAATTGCAATCTGATATGAGATTTGCCGAGATTGTTGCCAACTCAATAAAGTACTGAAGAAGTCGTGATAGAGTTTCCCAAAGGCTCATTTGGCAAGAAATTAATGACAACCACAAGAAAACAAAAAAAATCAACTCAAATATACCAAGAGTAGAATGAATATGAGTTTGTACACGTTAAACCAATTTATACCAATCATCTGATTCATGAAATTTTGTCTAGATGGCGCTGTTCGATATTGAGAAATTATCAACTGTATCCTATCGTTCTTAAGTGAAAGGAGACAATGGGTGGTGGAAATGGTAGTCGCTCATTTAGCCCTCTCCATGATTTTTCTGGGGTGCCACAGGGATCCATTCTTGAACCAATTCTCTTTTCACTTTAAATCCACGAGTTTCTACAAGTTATTTAACACTATCTTATTAATCTATATATCAAATTAGCTACTGATGTGCAGCTCTTACTTAGCAGATTCTTTTTCTATAAAATCATAACACCCATAGATTTTTTCTCAACTTGTTTATTGAAGGTCATAAAATTAATACTTTCGACTTAAACACATCCATGTGTAAACAAAATTTAGAGAGATTATTAATTAAATATTCTAATTTTCTATACTTAACGATGAGAGAAAATAACTCCCGAAAAATGGCAAGGTCATGAGAAAAGCTCTATAATCTAATCCTCCTATACATGATCTCACTTTGGTATGTCTTAAGTACCATTATATCAGAAGTTTGCATCAAAGAAAAAAGAAAAAAAAAAAAGAATTCCCATGAATTAAAACTCGAATGCACCATATTTTGTATTTGCTTTGATTACGAAACACACATACACAACCATGACCTTTTGGAGATCATGTTTTACTTTTTTTTTTTTGTCTAAAACCATAATCTTTATAATATTCTTTAGAATTAAATCAGCTTGATGAGAACTATAAGGGTATAACTTTGCCTATTGTCATAGTGTTTCATGGAAGATAAAGAAGGTATCTTTGAAAGATCTCCAACTTGACCTCCAACCGTCATGGATGATGTCGAGGCGCACCTCATCTAATCTCTAGTAAAGAAATCGAAACCTGCGGATAGATTCAGCTGACAGACTGCGTTATTGTTGTTCTGCATTCAAATATAAGATTTTTCATGATCAAAGGCAAATTGATTTCGACATCAATCTATCAGAAGCAGAAGCACCATCTCCATCAGTGTATATGATAATCGATCGATTGAAATGCATAATCAGGGGCATTGAATCGATTTTGATGCGCGCTGCCATCATATAGTACAGTGGGCCAGGTGGTTTTCATTTTTTGGCACAAAAGCTGATTTATGAAACCTAGGCCTGGATTTTCAGTACAAGATTAAAGTTAAGGAAAGCGAATCTCATACATGTATGACGAGCCCTTTTCTGCAATGCTTCCATATAACATCACTTTTATAGATATCGATTTTTTTTTTTTTTTATTAAAAGAAGTAATTTATCATTTAAAATATGTATGAATAAATTTCATCAAATTTCAAAATGAGATATGTTTTGGGCCCCCTTGCATATGGCGCCTTTCAACACCACACACTTCGCACCCATATCTAGTTTGATCCTGGGTTCAAAAGAAAAATATTTCAAAGTCATTCAATAAAAAAAAAGTTCAATTTCGAACAAGACCAATCCTCAACAACAGATGGATTGAATGTCAAATTTGACAGAGTGGGTCATACCATCTGACAAAAAGCCATCTCTGCCATCAGCATAATATGGTGTGGCACAACATAATTATTCAAGCGCTAGTACGTGACACTCCAAGTCCACCAACTGATGATTAATGATATTGGTCTTCTCCTCAATAACTTTTGGTTCGGCTTTAAATCAATTCGTCATCCATTAAAGCTTTTCAACAAGTCATAATATGCCTCGACTTGGGCTTAATTTATTGTAATGATACATCACCGAGTAGATATGTTGTTTTTTTTTGTTTTATGAGACGAAAAGCACTATATTTAATGTGAATATCGAGCGATGGTGTGTGTTTTGTTTGGTTGATAGAGGGTTACGATATGTCTATTTAATTGGCTTTTAACTAGGACAATCAAATGAGAGGCTGTTTATTTTTTATTGTTTTGAAGATGTTCCATAATCTTATATAATTGGGGATTTTTTTCAGAGATTGTAGGTTTTAGATAAAAATTTACAAAAACTTATAATCCCCGTAAATTTGTTATGAATGCAAATTTAAATTTCGCACAAAAATTTAGCTTAGCAATGGGTATTTGTAAATTTAGTTCAAATTTTTAATTCATCAACATCGTTTTGAAGGTGAAAATGTTGGTTTGTTAATATATCTAGCTAAGCTATGCAGCTTTGTTAGAAGTGATCGATTGTACCTAGTAGCTCACTGAATTTTTATCGAAAAAAAAAAAAAAAAAAAAAACTATTTTGAAATTAATTTTAATTTATACCTAGAGTCGACTACGCATTATGTTAATATGAATTGATATTTTTAAGACAAATATTGTTTGATTGATCATAATTCGAAATTGAGAAGTTTTAAAACTTAACACTTTTATGCTGAAATAACAAGCTTTTAATTATCAATTTGTTATGTTTGTTTTAATTAATTATTAAAAAAAAAAAAAGAACGATTTACCCTGAGGCAAAATAAATACATATCTTTTACTTTGTGATGAGAAAGGTGATATACAGGAATTTCAGTAGATACCTATATGTAAATCCAGTGCGCTTATGGGGCTGTAACAACTAGGCTGAAGAAAAAATGATAGTGTGCCGCTTACTACACACCACTTTCGAGGACACATTTTTAAACGCTTCGATTTTGGATTTTAATGTTAAATTTTCGACTTTTAAAACATCATTTGAGAAAGAAAATAAAGAAGCATGTTTTTACACACCTAAGAGCATTCTAGACTGCATAATGGTTTTTGCCGGACAACTATATATTTTTTTCGGAAGTTTTAGACGAACTATACGCAACAAAAATAATTTTTTTTACATGGAATGGAAGATAATTCGCAAAACGTTAATTCGAAGAATTTTTTTTTAATTCTTATACATTTTTTATTGCAGTCTTTTGACGGCATGAAGTCTTTAAACTGCTTGGAGTCTTTTCACTTTTTCTCACGTCACAGCCACTTGACTTTAAATCAATAAAATGATTTTAAAAGTATAAATAATATTCCAAGCAGTTAAAATACTCCGGGAAGTTGAAAGACTCAAAGTAGTTAAAGACTTCAAGCAGTTAAAAGACTTTTAAAAGACTTTAAAGAATTCAAGCAGTCTTTAGTAGTGCATTTTTTTTTTTAACTTTTAGACTTTTAGGCTTTAAACTGTGAATTAAACGTTTGGAGTTAAAATACATAGAAAAAGGATTTCATTGCAATTGTAAATGTGTATCAACTTAGCATGTCACTTTTTCCATTGCAGATTAAAAAGTATATAGTCGGCCCTATCGAGGTAACCGTCGGAGCGGAACTTCCTACGATTTCCTAAGAATCGGAGACATTTTGCTTCGAGGTAGTTCTCCGACGAGCAAAATGTCACCGATTCGTAGAAAATCGGAGAGAGTTCCGCTCTTACGGCTAGATCGATAGGGCCGAGTAATCAGTTGCTACTTAATTGCTAATTAGTTACGCAAAAAAAAAAAATTATCAGTTTTATTCATTTTCTAATAAATAGGGATGACGTCATTATATAAGGACACCCATTTTCTCGCAAACCAACATAGCAATTAATTTTTTTTTTGCGTAACTAATTAGCAATTAAGTAGCAACAAATTACTTTATACTTTTTAAATCAGCAACTGAAAAAGTGACCTGCTAAGTTGATGCACATCAATTGTAAAGTATGATCCTGCCTGAAATAAAACTTAAAAAAATTTGCTCGAAATCTATTTTTTTACGAATAATTTTAACATCGGGCTTTGTCTTTCCATGTGTAAAAGTCAAACAAAAACAATACTAATCAAAAATTCAATAAATTTTGACAGTAATTTATCTAATCCCTCCCTAAAAATAGAACTCCCAAATGAATCACCAATTACACACTGGATGCATAAATACTGCTTTTTAAGGTCAGAAGTCAGATTTATCATATTAAACAAAGCTAATGCTTATTATCAAATAAAGGGAAAGAACTGTAACACAATTTGCGTATTAAAAAGAAGAACGTTTGAGTGCGATAAAGGTCTTTCCTTTAAAATAAATCAAAACAAATGAAATTAAACAACAAAGTAAAACTTGTAATTGTTGCACAAAATATAGCTACAAGGCTGTTTCACAATGCGACGAGAAAACGAGACGTCAGCGTGACGAGATCTCTTCACAGTTGTTCTCTCTTTAAAACGAGTTTCAAACAACGAAATAATGCATAATAAAGTATTTCTCGTCGTCAGGTTGCGTCTTTTTTTCAATTTTTCGAACTTTATGACGTGACGAGACGACGAGAAATGCTTGATTATGTATTATTTCACTGTTTAAAATTATTTTTTAAGAGAGAGAAACTACGAAGAGATCTCGTCACGCTGACGTCTCGTTTTATCGTCGCATTGTGAAACAGCCTTCACTGTGCGCAGCTACGTAAGAACATGTGAAAACTTTTCACGCACTCGAATCACTTCTCGCAATTGTACGCGCAACCTAATTTTTCTACTTGGCTGATATTAAACTAAAATTGTAAAAATCAATCAAAGTGAAATTAATTATAAAAACAAATGTGATTTGACATTATCTCCCTGGTTTAAAGTAAACATGCTAACAAAAAATAATCAAAACCTAACAAGTACCTAAGTAACTTTAAGTTGAAGTGTTAAATAAATATATGTAGGAAGACCTATGCGTACATTTCAACTTAGACAAAAAAAAAAATATGAAGATTCATGACTTTTTCCTTTTTTCGTCTAAAAGCTTAATTTTTTTTTTTAGTTAAAATTAAATTTATAAGTTCCCTTATCATTATAAAGAAATATTAACTTTTTTAGTATATTTAAAATACTTTCCGTCAGCTATTTGCATAAACTTTTCTTTATTACCCTAAATTCCCCGCCATAAGTTTACCAAAATTATACAAATTCATCATCTTTGTTTAAGCTTCTTATAATAAACATTTAGCATTGTTTAAATGTCAAATGCATTTTCACCTTGAATACATCACTGTCGTTAAAATTATTGCACAATTTGCCTATTTTTGTTTTGTCTTCCTGAATTATAAAAATGTCAGTTTTTGAAACAAATGTTTGCACAGTTAGTCAAGTGAAGAATAAAAATATTTGTAACATTAGGAGACAAAAAAAAAAAAATCACACGACAAAAATGAAAATCTAATTCGCAGATAAAGCCATAGAAGAAGAAGAAGAAGAAGAATTGTTTATGGAATTTTATGTAACCATTCAATTCAATTCGTTTGAAGATTAGGTGATAAATCACTGTCCACAGATGGGCATAGGTAGGTATGTATACTTATAAATTTTAAAATCTGATAAAGATATGAAGCAGCTTCAAAAGAAATTGTAAATGCATGAAAACTGTAAGTTTATTTCTTAATCTATTACATTTAAGATTTTAAGCTTTTGTTTTCGCGGTAAATATACCTACAGTTGAAGGAAGCGTTCAGGTGAAGAAGGGGTTAAGCAAAATTTGAAAAATTTAGTTCAAATTTTTCAAAGCAAAAATCAATTTTAAGAAGCAAAAGCCTGGAACAATTTAGAAGAGCCCTATAAAACAACTTGGAACAAGTTTTTGAATTTCTGAAATAGGGGACGAGAAAAGAAGTTTTATTTAATATCGAAAGATTTGTTAATCTTTACTTTTTATCATTATGAGTTTTTGTCAATGTTTTTTTAGAGTACTTATAATCTGTATTTTTGGTTGTTTGAGTTACTAAGTGGGGGTGGGGGAGCATTAAAAAAAAGTTTTCGCAAACAATTAATTTTTTTATTTTAGATAATATGAGTGAGTTGAAGAAAGGCATTGTGTAACCCTGGAAAACTGTTTTTTATTCGAAGAGGTGGCTCAGAACAAATATTTTTATTTAATATCGTAAACAAATATAATTCGTTTCAAAATCTTTTATTTTGTGTTTTTGTTAAGGAGACTTTAAGATTTTTTTTCATTAGATGTGCATAACTTCGAATTTAGAGAACGATTTTAAATTTTTGAATTGTTGAGGGGGTGGGGGGATCTATACTTCTTTTTTTAATTTAAAGACTATTTTTTTTTCGAAGATTTTTCTTCGGTTTAATGTTGAGACGACCTCATAAAAAATGAGGCAGTTTGCATACTGTTAATTTTCAAAAGCGGGCCGCAAAATAAAGATATTTGTTTAATATATTGTAAAAATTGTTTTTTTTTTTGGTTGTAAAATCTTTGAATATGGATATTTTTTGATGAATTTTTGGAACAATGAGTTTTGGTTAGATTCTCATTAAAAGCATTTTTTTATTATAGTTTTTTTGAAAGTGAAGGGTTGGAGGAGGGTTTTTTGATATTTTATCTGTTTGAGATGTATGTTTAAATAAGCTGGACTTTGAAGCCGTTTAAATATTTGGTAATGAAATAAGAATCAAGTTTTTCATTTTTTGAAATTTTGAACGGACGGTTGGACCTGGAACATTTTTTGGATTTTCGATTTTTGAAAAAGCGGGGACTGATGGAGTTTTTACAAAGTTCAAAAACTTGAAGATGGTTTCTGAAAGTTTTTTTATTTAAGGTTTATAGTATGCATCTAAGGATGCAATATTTTATCAACGCATGCATATCGACCCCTTTCCGCCCAATTATCGTAAGCGACATTTTCATATTGCCACATAAAGTTATTTATTTCATTTTTTTCTATACATCAAAAGCAATCGGACCTTTTGTCATCTGTCTATGAGAGTATTGTTAATAATGTACAAAGCTGAAATTCGGCCTAGTTGATTTCGTTGCTGAGCAAACAAAAACAAAATGTTGCTTACGATACTTTTTGTCGCTTACGATAATTTGGCGGAAAGGGCTCGTTATATCGTCAAATATTCCAAATCAAAGGTTTCAAACAAAAATGGAGCCGTATTTTGCATTTTTGAATTAAAAAAAACTTAAAAACACATGCTCTAAATTTTTGTTTTTTTTGGAACATTTTTCAGAACACTTTTTGCAACTAGAATAAATAAAAATTAAGAGATGAAAATTTCGAAAAAAGGAGGGCTAGAATTTCTTCGAATTTAAAAATTTATTTAGAAATTTTGAAAATAGATGTCCAAAAAGTTGGAACAATGTACAGAAGAACTAGAAAAACCTATAGCAATTTTTAAAATTTCGATTTTCGAAAAAAGTAAGGTTTTTTAAGTCTAAAACACCCATTTTTGAATATTTTACGAAACAAAATTGGAACAATGTGGACAAAATTGGGAAAAACCCGGAACAACTTTCAAAAATATCAAAATAAAAAAAAGGAGGGCTAACTTCACACACTCGCACTTCAGTTAAGCATATTACATGTTTTACCTATAACCCACGTTTTTTGTGCAGGTTGACTGTACTTTCCTTGAAATGTAAAATCTAATCCAACTATTTATGTATCTCTAAAATGAGGAATAACTTGTGACACACTCTGTTCCTTATCGTAATTTTGACGTCAACGAAATCCCAGTAATGGACCTGTAAAGTGCCATCGAAATAAAACCCCAAATATATCTATGACCCATAACAACTGATCATCCTCAAATAAATTAATTTCATGAATAATTATACATAATTGTATGAAACTGCTCCTTTGTACGAAGAAGAATAAAATGAACTTTAAGGTTATTTTTCTGATTTTCCAATTTGTTCCGTTTATAAAATTCATTGCAAAAAAAAAAAACTTAAATATTACAATTCAAGATTAAGTGTTGAGATTCTCAATTAAATTTGAAGCCCCTGTCCATTTCGCTTGCCTGATGCTAATTAATTATTCGATGATGCCCTTTTGAACAAAAAACCTTTGACTTAATAAAGATGAATAATTGAAAGGGCAGATAAATACCTTCATGATTCTCTGGATGGAGGCTGATTGCATTGAATAATAAGTCTTATACGTATTTAATTTATTACAGTGTGTCCGTACAGTCTGCCCCTACCGTAACCGTGTTAAAATGCAATTCGATGACTGATACAATGAGGGTATGGTCAAGGTATCAATTTTATTGCTTCTTTACCTACCTACTAGTACTTACATATATGGAGGCAAGGTACTGCTGAATCATGTTGACTCATATTTCAATTGCACAATCAGGATAACTTTACGGGTGATGAGGTTAAGGCTAAGATATGATTTATATTTCAGAGTGAAATGTTTGCAATTTATTTTTTCGTATTTGATGACGAAGACAAAAAATAATTTAATACATAAATGGATTTTTGGAAGCCATCTATGTCAAGAACTATATGAATGGGTCATCGTATATTTTTCTTTAACATTAAGGGAACTCCTTAAAATTCAATCTGTATATTGAAGAAATTCGCAAATGCAAAAGAATAAGGTTTACCCATCTTGTGTAGGAGAAGGGGTCTTCATATGGTTCTCGATAACCATATTCACCTTCCATCAAACACTAGTCACCATAAAATTCTTGAATTCCCATCACAAAAATTCCATAGACCACATCATACAGAGCACCATTAAATTTCCATTTTCAAATGTCAAGCAATTTGCAGCAATTTAGTGTAACTGCTGTAATTGTCGAAGCAAAAAAAAAAAAAAAAAAGCCATTTAGATGAGCAGCACTTCAATTAATCTTTCAATCATTCTGACTGTATGCGCGGTGTGAGTATTACTTTATGTGAGCATCCCCCCACTCTACCTTAATTTTAGTCAATGAGGAGCACCCACCTTCATCGGAATCATCATCGCACGATCTCTAATGTTTCAAGATGAGAGCCTAGCATCAGCTCGTGTCTGCACGTCCTATCATTTAAATAACATTGGCAACCCTGTAATTATTATGCTCGAAATGGAATCACAGTTTATTTTTTTTTTTTTATTGAAGTACATCATCAGACAACCCTCTGATTGAGGAAAGAAGAAGATGCTGACAACACCATATCAGCAACATTACCATCACTACCAACAGGTCCCTCAGTTTAATTCGACAACATGGCGAATTGTGCCAAACCATTTTCAAAGTATAATTATTACCAACATTAGAAGCACTGTGGGAGAAGAAGAGTTCTCGCAACATGTCATCGAAGACAGAAGCTGCCAACCTCATAATGTCTTTGACATCGAAAAGTGACGTTCAATTGAGCGATAAAATAGCGAATGCGTTGGTGGTGCAATCGGAAACCTTTCGTTTTCTAAGTCAATATGTTGCAACAAAAGTCTTATATTCATCAAGTGAATGATGATGATGATGATGATCGTCGTTGATTGTCAATAAGACATTCAATATCATATCTTTTTATACGTTTACTCTCGGAGTGGTGATGGACACATGATCTTGACTTGATCGAGTGCGAATTGAAGTGGAAAACTTCGTGGGCTTCCGAAGCCATTAAATGTGTGTCTTTAAATTTGGAATGTTTACTTCAGTAGGTATCAAGACAAATATTATGTCAACAGCGATTTTGCACTAATGTCAAGCCACTTCAATTAATAACGAAAAAAAATATCTTTTTATATTTTAGCCTTTGGTAAAGATTATGTCTATCGCTTACGTAGTTATTGAAGTTTCAAGAAGAATGTAGGTATGTCAAGGTCAGTAAATTTGCCTTCAAGAAAGCTATAATTGCATGAAAGTAATATAAGAAATTTTAAGATTAAATAATTTAGCTAACAAGGAACAATTTTCGCGGCGGTTTTCACGTAAGACTTTAATAAAGATAAAGCTCTTTTATCCATTTAAGATGCTTTTAAATATTTAAATGACGTTTGTTCTATACAAAATACGCATTTAAAAATTTAAAAGCCTGTTAAATATTGATGAAATCGGACATGCATCCAATAGTCTTTTTGCAACATGGGTTAAGCCCATCTACTTTTCTTTGGCAAGGGAAAGCCCTAGTTGAAGCCCTTTTTAAAATATTGTCTTGATGAAATGATCACCGTACTACCTTAAAAAATATGTACGACTGGATTGTACGAACTTGCTCTTGTGGTTAACAACAATATGCATAGCCACATTTTAAAATTTTAACGAATAATAATTTAAAAAAAGTCAAAAAACTTGATTTTTTTTTAATATTTTCAAATATTTTAAATGCAATATTTTTTGTACTACTCAGGAGCACCAGATTGCAAAATTTTAACAAAATCAGTCCAACCGTTAAAAAACTATAGATGGATTACTCAAAAATAACACAATTTTCTCAAAAAAAAAACCCAGAAATAGCTACCGTTTTAGGTGATATAAATAAAAAAAATCGAATTTCTCCTCCAGGGACTCTCATAAAAATGATCTGTACCAAATTTGACGCAAATCAGTTCGCCCTTTTAGGGTCCCGGGTCTAAGCACTGAAGCTATTTTCTTAAAATTTTGAACATAAGATTTTTAGTTATGCCCGAGAGTCGAAATTTAAATTTGTTTTAAGCTCCAAACATAACGGTAGATATTGCCGTTCAACCGTTATGAAAAAGTAATTTATCTCTGAACGGGTCAAAAATTGCCAAAAATTTTTAATAACGACATCTGCCATTGAACCGAGTTTTGTTTTAATGAAATACTGTCTCGTTAACGGCATTACCGATTTCGATCAAATTTTGTATTCAGGAGGTTCTTTTCAGGTTGAATAACATAAAAATAAATTTTGAAAGAAATATTTTTTGAAATTCAATTTTTTTTTTTTTTTGGAAAATAATATTTTTAGAAAAGCGTAAGTCAATTTTTTTTTTAAATAACTGTTTTGTTATTAGATACTTAAAAAAAGTATACCATTTTGTTTAATATTAAAGAAATGCATGTATACAAAGTTTTTCTAAAGACAACCGCTGCAACGATTTTAAAAATTTTCTTGCATAAGTTCATATTTTTTTTAAAGAATTCAAATAGTTTTCTTCATTTGGACAGTGCAAGTTGGTCTTACTTAATTTTTCATAATGAACTGAAACATATGCCAAGGAACATATTTTATGTATTTTTGTTTAATAGTTCAAGAAACGCACCTTTTTTTGAAGTGTTTGATGATAATTGACCAAAAACACTGGAAATGATTTATACAGTTAATTTTCCTCATAATATATAAACCCTTTTTTACCATTTTATTTATTAGGCAATCTTATATCGATGTTGCAATCACTCAAAACAGACTCTCATTTTTTTTTTGATAATAATTTATCGAATCAAGAAGAAATCAATTACATATGTACATTTTTTTGAATGATGATGGTGTCAGCAACACGTGGCGAAATCGATGATTTTCTTTTAAGAGATTGATGGAAATCAAATAGGTATTTTTTGAGTCTTAAGCAATTACCATATGTATAAGCACACTCGTGATCACAAATTTATTTCTGCCTTCAAAGTAGAAGTAACCATCATCTTACTTCAAGACTCTTTTTGTCGTTAATCAACTACATAGCTACTTTTGCATTTTTAACTGTAAGAGACGAAACCTTTAAGACTTTCTCGTAACATTTTTAGGTAATCATAAATCCATCAAAGACATTCACTTTCATATAAATTTCCCCAAAAACAAAAATCAATTCACACTTTTCTTAAGGTCTCCCCCATCTCTGGTTGTCAATATTTAAAATATTGAATAGAAGCTTCATAACAACTTGTGCCTAAATCTCTATCTTGACAGATCCTCACAAATTGAATTTCCTGATGATGCTTCTTTCCTCATCACGCTAAACAGATCGCAAGCATATGCCGCAGGGAGCTGATGCGATATGAAGTTAAAGTATACTTTCAAATTGTCATCATCATGTTGATCAAGTCCAACGAATGATCCAACAATAGGTAGTTAGTTAAATTCCCTGTTCCAGGAAAAAAAACTATGCATCAGCATCAGATACCAGCAGCTTTACCAGAGATGGTGTCAACTAGCTTCCTTTTTTTTTTTTTTTTTTGTATGTGAGTGGTGTCATATATTCTTCAAAAATTGTTTTTTAAACTGCATCCATTGTCACCTTTTTTTTTTTTTATCTTTTTTGTTGTTTGTTTATTCTTGAAGGAGCTTGATTTCGCGGCTGAGGCGTGAGTTTGAGTTGTGCCGTCAGTTTGAACTATCAAAACGAATGATCGATGATAAGTGATTAAAGTGCCAGCATAGTTTGAGGTTTTTTTTTTCCCCCGGAACGTTTTCAGAGATAGATTTTGCTTAGGAAATATGATAAGAGAGTGTCTCGTTGTTGTTCGTAAGCGGTTGTTGTCGTGCCGTAAGACAATTGTATATTTTTTTTTGCAAATGACGATGATTACAAACATGTAACGTTAATTTTTAACATTTCATCATTAAGTTATTTGATTATGTAGAGAACAATAAAATTTTGTTATTAATTACTACAAAAGGTAGCTGTTCCTAAAAAATTGACTTAAAACAGAAAAAAAAAAAAATTACAAAACAACGGTTAGATTAACGATTCCATGATACACCTTTTTATACAGCCAGAAATTTCTTCTATTCTTTCTAAATAAATCTGCTTTAATAAATAGGTGGTTTTAGAAATATTAATTTTCACTCAAATTTTGAAAAAAAAATGATAAAAAATTCAAACTGATTTTTTTCAAAATTTTACGTTATTAATAAGTAGTAACTTAGTTTTCAGAAATCAATGCTCTTATTAGTTTTTAGTAAAAAACAGAAAACAAGATGCAAAAATGTCTTAGTTTTTGAGAAAATTAAAAATAACGATAGGTGCACTTTTCTAAAAGAATTGACTTAATACAGAAAAAAAAAATTATTAAACAACGGTAACAGTTACAGCGGCACGCTATACTTTTTTTTGTGAGGCCAGAAATCTTTGTTTTTATTTTGTTTTTAAACTTTTAAATTGTTTTAGTAAATAGTTTTTCAAAAATTAATTTTCAAACTTAAATTTTTAAAGAAAAAAGTTAAAAAATTGTGTTCAAATTGATTTTGTTTTAAATTTTACGTTTTGAAAACAAAATTTTGGAAAAATCAATTTTAATTTTTTTTTAAATTTTAATTTTAGTTTGAAAATTAATATTTCAAAAACTATTTCTTAAAATAGATTTATTTTAAAGTAAAATAAACGAAGAAATTTCTGAAACTACCAAAAAGGTATAGCATGGCATTGTAAGTGTAACTGTTGTTTTTTAATAATTTGTTTTCTGTTTTAAGTCAATAAAAATTGCCCCTCTCAGCTGAAGGGGGGAAATATACACCCCCCTCCACTACGATTTTTTTCTTATCTCGAACCAACCTACACGCCCTAGCTTTTTGTCACACCTTAGGTGAATCACCCTGTATATAGTTCCCTAAATAGTGAAGTGTGTACCTGCACCTGCACATCAAGTTAGATTTTAGGAATTAAATTTTCAGGCTCAAATTGCAATCGTGCAACGTGCACGCTCATTACATGTTCGAATGACCAAATTGATTTCCGCATGTTTCTTCTTTTTTTTTAATCCCGGCAAACGTTTTTGTTTTGTGCCTTTTTGAAGGTAAAATCGTGTAATATCCAACTGTTTTTTATTTCTTAGTTTAGATACATTTTCGCATCTAAAATTCGTGAACAACAATCTCACTTTCACAACATCTGCCCACTCCGGATGGTGGTTTTGATGCGAATCACTTTGATGCGAGTCACTTCACTCACAGCAAGACATATCTCTGACACAATTTACACAACTCAAGTGACAAGACAATCTTTCTTAATTCACATCGACATTTTGACTGCATTATTACTTCGTCGTCATCACCTTCGAATCATCATTGTCATGGGTGGCAATCAAAAAGCTCTCAACTCCAGGCTTGCGATCTTTTAAGTGAAAATTATTTAAAATATTTCGAAAAAAATGCATCCGAAATGCCATACTTCAAATGAAATGGAATTAGGTACATCTCGCACCCATACTGCATCGCACGTTTGGCATTGCTTTGATTCGAAGAAACACAAAAAGAAAAAAATTGACACAAAAGTCAAAAAGTCAACAATAATATGCTCCCCACAAGTTGGCACGTCTGATTGCATAAGCTGATCTGATCTGCGACTTTGTTCCAGAATTGACATGGACACGAAACGACCTTGGCCATACATATGGTTGATGGATACGTCATCGCTTTAAGCTGAACTTATTTCATTAATCCCACATTGAAACATAAGACAATAGCTTGAGCGAGAGTGGTTCCAGGTGACAGGTTTAAGTCATGAGCAAAGATTAGGCAGTTTGATGGCCAAATTATTTTGACAGTAATTATCGAGAGAAATAATAATAATGAATTGATAATAGTAAAGGGATAATCATGACTTTAGTAGACATACAGAACTTGAAGGTATTAAGTAAACGTCATGTCAGTTTAAAATAAATGACAGCAAATCAATTTTTTTGAGCACGTATTTTATGATGCCTTTATACCAATCGATCTAACCTTATTTGAAATCTGACGAAATTTTGAAAGCAATGTTAAAATGTGCTGGCATTGATTTTACAAATTCAAAAATTCTTGTGTGTAATGAAAATCTGCATAGTCATTGATTTCTTTTACAAGACTCAGATTCATTGTAACCTTTTTGTCCTTCATGATCAAGTTAACATATAATTTGGCTTTAGACGTGTTAATAAAAATTCAAGACAATTTTTTTATGAGATATTTTAATTCATATATTATGATGCATTGTGCTGGATTTAAAGTTTTTAAGAAGACTGACAATATTAGATAGAATAATAAACAGTGATTAATTTTCAATCATTACAAGGCTAAATGGTGCAATGTTTACAATAAAAAAAATCATCTTTATGGCACGACAGCTCGTTGTGAAACAGGGCCTGGTATCTTACAGCTCTCAACCATTCCTATTAAAATTTGTTAAAAAAATTAATAATGTAATCCCTATTTCAGGCTCACAGAAATACCAAAACTTTGGAGAAGGTATATTGTAGGTAATTATTAATTTAAAAATAAATAATTCTAATTTTTTTAAATTATTGGGCCTATTTGGGAATCTCCCGGGGAATTTTGTTTCCCATGGAATATTTTATTGCCGCGAAAATTTTTCTCCTATCGTGAATCTCCCACGGAATACATTTTCCTTGAACAAAAATCCAATGCAATGACAGCCAAATTGCCCTGGAAAATGTATTCCCGATACCAATAAATTCCGAGGGAAACTTTTAAGCATCATTCACGTTCCCAATGTTTGAACGAGGGAAACATTTCCTGGGAATTTTTTGTTCGCCATAACCCCCATTTAATTATCTCAAAAAAAAAAAAAAAAAAAAAAATAATAATAATAATAACTGTAGAATCCTTACAAAAAAAATGGTTTTATAAAGGTATTAAAATTCTGAAGGGTTACATTAACTGAATTGTGTCATTTTTTTCCTATAACCAAAATAGTATGACGCTTATAATGCCTTTTCGTTATCAACATGTTAATCTAGTCTTACTTACTCACCCACAGTGAACTCCAGCCAGCTTTAAACTAAATCATAAAATAATCTTTCTTGCTTACAAAGCAACGGAAGGATTACAATCATAACATAACACATCACAGTGAACCAAAAACGAATACAAAACTGAAATATTAAGCGCCACAATCAATCACAAGCTTAAAATCAAACTTTCTAAACAAAAACTGTTTGGTTTTTATTTTTTTAATTTCAATTTGATTCGCGTTTACTTTTAACAAGGTAAACACACACAGGTCATTTATCAAAATCACTTATCACAAGTCATCATTTACGCATCACACAGCAAGATTTGTGTGTAATGGGCTATTTTTCTGCGTGAGAAAAGTAAAAAAAAAAGTCAAAAAAAAAAAAAAATAATTACAAAATAAGATTAGATAAGAGAAATGTATGAAAGATATCAAGAACAGAAAGTACAAAGCCAACTTCAGGGGCGGACTGACTCAAATTATCTCGGAGTGTTAAGTGAAAGTCCAATTTTATGAAAAAGTTATTTTTCTATAAAATAACTGAAAGTTTTGTAAGGGCTCTCATAATGCTCTTGGAAAAAATGTTTCCAGGTTGAGGAAAATATTAGGGTTTATAGCAAACAAAATTTTTTCTAAAAATGTTTCCCTTTAACGTAAATGAAGCTCAAAAGTTTGCTCTATAATTTTTTGACGTCAGGAATAAATTTTCAAGAGGATTTGGCCGTCATCACATTCGATATTTGTTTGAGGCAAATTCTTTCCGGAGGAGATTCACGATACTAGTAAAATTTTCGAGGGAATAAAATATTCCGATAAAAAAAAACCCATGAGAGAAATTTATTTGGGTGGATATTCACGATATCAGCAAAATTTTTAAGGGAATAGAATATTTCAAGAGAAAAAAATTACCCTCGATGTTCCAGGTAGGTCCCACATAAACTCACCGTAAAGCCAACCGTCGATTTTCCAGTTTCCCAGTGGACTAGTCCACCCCTGGGTACTAAAGATGTCGAGAGATACTACAAAGTCAAACAAAAGGTGACCAATATCAAAACGAGGTACTTTAAAGTTGTTTCTTTAATATTCGCCAGCAAGAATGTGAGCTTCAGGGAAAGATAAATTTAATTTTGAAAAAAAAGAAGAGTTTTATGGGGTTTTCCTTTGGTAAATTCAGATTTCTGCCCGAAATTCGATTTTTTCGGGGCGAATGGACTACGATTTCAGGTTGACTTTTTGTCATAGTATAAGTGTATGTATATCCGTATCTGTGGAGCCGCTAGTGGCCAAACTAATAGCTGTCATTTGCACTGCTGTATTCTGATCTTAGTAAAAAGAGGGGTAAATCGGCTAATATGATTTTTTTTGTTTCGAAAAAAAAATCAATTTTGTTTGCCCATTGGAAGGGGAAAAATTTTAAAAATCTGATTGTGACAGATTTGGATTAAAAAAATTTTAATTTTCTACTATTGGAAAACCCTATTAAAAAATATATATGCACATCTTTAGAGAAATTTCCCAACCTAAGAATGACAGATAATTTTGACAGTTATCAGAAAAAAATGAAATTGACCTGACTCAAAAGTTAGTGCAACAAATCCTGTTCGATTTCAAAGACTCACTAAGCAGAAATGAGAGCACAATAATACCTACATCTGTTCGATTGCTTCCCAAAACTGATAATTTCTACTAATTTTAGTCTATAAAGTTCATTTACAAAAAAAAAAATTGGACTAAAACTGACAATTTGGAGAAAAACAAACAAGACCTAATTGTCATCAATCGAAAACTAAAACTTCAACTTTTCTGTTCCAAAACATTCCAAGAGATCATGACCAAATGAAGCTGTATAGCAAACCTTCAATATTTCATTTCTTTAGAACATATTCATCTTTGAAGATATATTACCGTTACCTGCCATTAATTACATGACATCTCCATTTGCACTAAAGAAGTGAAGATTATTAAACACAAAAATCTCGCACAATAATTTTGGTGCGTGGAAATAGAAAGAGATCTTCTCTTATAAATTGCGTAATAAAAAAAAATAAATACAACCAAGATCCCATCGAATTTAATTCCCATTCAAAGTGTCCAATGGAAGAATCCGCACCGACATAAACTACTGCGTTCCCAAAGGTCTCCGCACACGATCAAATCATGTTAAAAAAATTGTTATAATATCAAAAAATAATCTGCTAAATTTTCAACAAAATATATCTTATTAATTTTCCTTAATTTTTTTGAATAAAAACTGTTATAAAAAACAACAATTTGAAATTTAATAAATTATGAATTTAAGGCCCAATTTGTTAGTGGTGAGTTAAACCCAGAGTTAGCGAACTCTTGACATAAATGCATTAACATTAAACTCAAAAATTAGGTTTTCAGTAACAATACATGCGAATTGACCTTAAAATTTTGGGGATAAATCCAGAGTTAACTCACCAAATTTAATGAGATAACTCAGGCTTAACTTTAATCTCACATTTAAAAACTGGGCCTAAATATTGACTTTGAAGTTTAAAAATTTGAATATTAAACTTGGGAGATCAAATTTTGGACGGCACAAAACTGTAAGATTTTGACCTCATTCAGATATGTAATATCCGTATATACGGTGGAATTATGTATTCTTTAAACCTACGTAGTCAAAATTTAAGTTAATCTTTCTTTCAACAATTTTTAATCCAAAATCCCACTTAAAAATATTATATCATTCATTCAACTTCGAACGTGTGGTGCGGCCTTAATGAGAAAATAACCATCACAAAATAATTATCACACGCAATCGCAATGGGATGTTTATCTCTATCGCTTACGCTTGCGCGTTGCACTAATGAAGATGTGCTGTGGTTGTATTTTTTTGTATTATTATTTTATTTTTTACTGAATTTCCTATTGCTTTTTTGTGAAGATACCGATACCAAAATATCAGTGTGCAGTGCAATGCAACAGACAATTTAACAATTTAAGCGCCCGCCTCTAAAATTTTTTCGTCGGCTTCTAATTGTTGCACATTTACTGTAGAGTTTACAAATTCGCATCATGATTGTTGTTAAAGGCTTTGTGGTCAGGTCAGAAGATGATCGTGCGAAATAATGATCATCATGGAGTATGAGTTTAGCAATGCATTGCGTATGGTAAGATACTTTAAGAACAAGTTTTGGCTCGAGATCAAATGACCGATTTGGCTATTATAGTCAGTGGCATTTTTACGCATTATGTTCGCCCCTTTACGCAGTGGTTGTATGTATTTCAGACAAACCATAATAGTTTTAGTTATCTATAGTTTTTATTAGCAACGTCGTTATGAAAAAATTATTAAATTGCTGATATTCAAAAAATATGCAAAAATAGTCAACAAGTCCGAGGAAGTATGAAAATCGTGAAAACGCCTTGAAATTTCAAATTTCTGAAATGAAATAGTGTTCGTACGCGCATAACTCGGCTAAACATCATTCGATTTGCATGGAAATTTTTTTGTTGGAGCCGAAAACTGAAAAATTTGAATGAAAATTAGAAAATTCGACCAACAAGGCCAGAAAATCGTGAAAACGCCTTGAAATTTCAAAATTTCTGAATTAGTTTTTTGTTCGTACGCACATAACTCGGCTGAAGATCATCCAAATTGGATGGAAATTTATTTGTTGGATTTGTATTGAACCAAATAAACACACTACGGAGATAAAAATAGGCCGGAAAATTTGGAAACTCGTGATAACTATTGAACCTTGCTCGACTTTCGAAAGGAACATTAATAATTTAATCAATTATAGGTGGAACGAAGTTCGCTGGGTCAGCTAGTGTAGATATAAAAAAAAAAACAATATTTTCAATTTTTTTTAAATGCAACATTGTTTCAACCACTCATGAGCACTAGAAAACAAAATAATAACAAAATCGTTTAAGCCGTTAAAAATCTATGAGTGAATAACTCGAAAATAAGACAATTTTATCAAAAAACGTCGAAACCCTATTTCCTTACAGCCAGTTCGATCATTACAGATACGAAGTTTAATCAAAATCCGTAGAGGCATAAAAACCAAAGCCGGTGTGTTCCGTCGGGCATTTTTTGTTTGAGGAAATCCGAAATATTAGTCCTTGTTCAAGAACTCTCATATTTTATAATTTAATTTCGCATAATAATATTGGGCGCAGATGGACGGAAACTTTGGTTTTAATTTTACAAACAAATTGAAAACCTGGTACGTATAGATCCGGATCTAGATAGAGGGTGGTCTAAATCCTATTCTTAAGAAAAATTCTTATTAGACAGCTTAATAACTGTGATGTATTGGGGATTTTTTGTTTATACATGACGTCAAGAAGCATGAATTTTTGCTTAGTATTTTTGGGAATAGCGATGGACTTGATTTATTATACATGTAGGCTTTTTTGTATCACCTTTCTGATAATTTAAGAATCTAACTATAGGAAAAATAAATAACCAATTTAGAAAACATGCAAATAGTCACTTAATCAAAATAAACAATAAATTAAAAATAAAACAAAAATTCTCAGGTGTCATTGGCATTGAAAGAATTTATAAAAATATGTACACGCATATTTATGTAATGTACCCTTAATATGTATCTTGATTATGATTACCTAAGTCTTATATCCACGTGCTTTATTTATAAAAGAAGTTCTTTGATATGTCAGTCAATTTTAATCAAATTAATCATCTCTTCTTTAAGCACACATTTATATAAAAAATTCCTCAATTAATCAAAACAAAATAAATTGTTCAAGGTTAAATCAAATAAAAGACAAACGCTTATAAACGTTTTAAATAGTGGGCTATTAGACAAATTATTCAAAAAAAAAAAAAAAACAAGCAACAACAAAATCCAACATTGTTAATTAAATGAGTATAAAAAAAAATTAATTAATAGGTACTACTTACCTTTAATATTTTAGAGAAATTATCACTTGGGTTTGGATCATTTGCAGACAAAAAACTGGCATCACTTGAGTTTGATCAATAAATCTGAAATCATAACAGAAAAATATATCGAATACTTGTTTGAATGAAGGCGACATATACTTTACATACATTAAGACGGACATAACATAAAACAACCTACATAGTCACCCAGAGATACCCAATTACGAATAACCAGCCCTATCATAGTATCCGATCGGAACGGAATTTACTCCGAATTTTAAGAAATATTAGAAATATAAGAAAATATCACTTTAATTTTTCCTTTTCAACCGCACTTTGAAATAATTTTCCGGAAGTGTAACCGATTTATGAGAAATTTGTATCATTAAAATGAAAAATAAAAAAACATTTTGTATGATTCGGAGAAATTTCCGTTCCGATCGGATACTATTCTGCTATTCGATTCGATCGAAACTTTCGATTCAAGTGAAAGTTTCATTCAATTTGCAAATCTGAAATGAAATTTAGTTTTGAAATTTTTAATAGAATCCTAATTGTTTAAATCCTGTTTTTATCGAAATTTATACAAAATTTGGAGCAATTATTTCCCTCTGACGGATAACAGAATACAAACTTTCATGTGAATGTTTAGCTTATGATGCGATTTAAACCAGGTCTAGGCCTAGTTAATCGGCCCTTTCCGACGGAATTCTCCGCGATGTCGAAGAATATCGGAAAAAATCCTTGCGAATCTGTCAAAAATGTCACTCAAAGACGCACCTCATACGCAACGCAAAACACCGGTGTGCGTTCCATAATTTCGGAAAAATATTCCGAACAGCCGTTCGGAAAAACACCTTGAAGCAAAAATCCTCCGATTCGTATGAAATCGGAGAATTTTCCGCTGCAACGGATACCTCGATAGGGCCGATTATTCCCAAGAGACAGCATCCCTGAAAAAGACCGTAATTTGGCACAGGCTGAGATAGCACTAACCATTATATCAATTGGCGCTGATAACAGTTACTAGACACCTCCAAAAAAAACTATATTTTCAAAAAATTGGGTCATTAAAAAAATCCTTTAAATATATTTTGGATTAAAAAACTTCCAACTTACGATATCAAAAAAAAAAAAAAAAACTTCTCATTTCAACAACACCAAATTTTGTTTAAAGTTTATTTTTTTTGTATATTTGAAATTTACAATCAAAACAAAGCGAGCACTGGATACGTTGTTCTCATTTTTGAGATCTCGGATTTATTTTTCTATAGGATTTTTTTTTGTTGCTTTTTAACATTTAGCCCTCTCGTCGGATCGTTTATCTTGGACAAAACAAAATTATACGCCCTCAGATCTTTCTCTAATCCCAAATTCAAAAAAATAAAAACGCGTAACACGAAAATGAATGGAAAGCAATCTTCAAGTGGAATGAGAGTTCGTGATATGGTTCGACGGTATGATATAGCCCTGAAGTCGGATTCAGTGAAATCTTCATATTCGACTATTGGACCATCAAAGTCTTCGTATTTTGGTTTAAATGAAAACAATATCCTACCAGATGATGATGATTTTGAAGATTTATATGCTGATGAAACGGGACATACATCAGCTGTTCAACGATCACCCGGAAGCCCATCGAGAAGTAGCAGCGGTTCTCAAAAGACTGTTCGACAGTCGAGGTGAGTTTTTGGGTTAAACAAAAATCGCAGTTCAAATTTCTTAATCCACTCATCATAATTTTCAAGATATGAAGCTTGCAATGATATCCAAGTTGTTCCACTGGATACACAGAAGAGTTTCATGAATCTATCAAGATCCAGAGAACCACCCAGACCAGCACCCAGGGAGAAAAAATCCCGACATTCTTCATTTGAGTTAGAACAACACAATAAAGATGAGCAATTGAATATTTCCGATGCGTCATATCATAGCAAAACCACAATTTCCAAAACTCCAAATGGTAAGTACTTGAAACGAAGGAATATAAATTAATTGAATTGTCTTGAGATACATTATTTGTGCTATCTTAGGTGTTCGAATTATCGTTGATATATATTTTGACCAAAATAAGAGTCTTGCAATTAAGGATGTTGTCGGAAGTCGTATTGAAACCGATATACCCCCGAGCAAAATTTTAAAAGAATTTCAAAAAAGGGTTGCCGAAACTTCTCAAGATTGATCGTCAGAAATTTGTATCTTTCCTAAATTTCTCAATGGATTTTAGTTAATACAAGCAATCATAGTTTAGTATCGTTTAGTTGTAATAAAATATATTTTTGAATCAATTTTACCAATACAACCAATACTTTTGTATTCTTTAATATTTCTGGCAGAATATATTTCGCGAATGATATATTTCTAGCATCCTCGCATTTTATTTTCATCGTATAAGAAATTTTGAGAAAAAAAAATCTTTTTGAAAAATATTTGATTGGCTTCTTAAAGCCACAAATATTTTTTTCTGCAATACGCTAACTTAAAGTTAGGCTGAGTTTCAAAATTAATAAGATGCGCATTTACTTCCGCATTACTTCCGCATCAAAACATTTTCTACTTTTTGGAACTCAGTCATAATCTAATTGTAATACGGATTTGATGCAGCTTTTTGGTTCGCTTCGCGAACGATAATAGTACCCTTAATCCTTATTTACACAATGTTGAAAAAATGGAATTTAAAGAAAACACTTCCATCTTTTTTTTAAATATTTTTTGTTGCTTTTATTCATTTTTTTAAAATTTTATTTTTTACTTATATCATAATTATTTTAACTGTTTTTATTTTTACTTCTTTTTCCTCTTTTTTTTTTTTTGTTTTGTATAGATTTATTACGATATTTACAAATCTATTGTTTATTTAAATTTCACTTAAAATTATTTAAAATGATAACAATTTGTCGGACGAGCTTAACTTGTTGTTGGTATTAATTTATTTTTAAACTTTTATGTTTGTTTAAATTTAATTAAGAAAAGCAAGTTAAATTGTTATTGTGTAGTGACTATTTTTAAGGTTTAGATTAAGGTTTTAAAAAATATTTTCATACCGTTTATTTTTTTTCTACAAATTCTTCATTATCAATACACAGTTGTTGCTGTTGTTGTTAAGTTTAGGAATAATTCGGAAGTTATTTTCTAAAAATGTTCGTAGTATGTATTATTTTGCTGTTCCATTCATAGATGAACATTATTTTATTTTTATTGTCTAAATGACATTTTACTTAATTTATATTTTAATAAATTTGTTTCGCTACTATTTCTCCTCTAAGAGTTAACTTTATGTGTGTTTTTGTGTTGGCCTCTATTTTGAAGAAAAAAAAATGTATTAAGCATTTTTGTTTGTTTTTGCAAAATAAAATTTGTTTTGGACAATTTGCAATTTGTTATCATTTTTTTCAGTTTCTTCTTCTATAAAATACAATATTCTCTTGTTGTGTGTACATAAAAAGCACGCAAAGCTATAAAAAGAAAAATCTTCTAAAGATTTATTTAAAAAATATTTTTTTTTAATAACTGTTTATTTTTTTTTTGTTTAATTTTCAATGGAAAAATAATTTGCAAAATAGAAAACAACTCATTTACCCTGAGAGGGATTGTGTCACATCATGCGTGTTTTCTAAGTGTTTTTATGTTTTGTGTGCATTTATGGGACGAATTATTTTGCATTTCATTTATGGCAAGCTTGTTTTTGTTTGAATAATTTTTTTTTGTATTTTATTTATATTTCTACTTTTTATTGTGATCCTAAATCTATGTTTATTTTATTTTTTTTATATAAATTATTTTCTCACTAACACATTTTTTTTTTAATTTATGTTTTCTTTTTCTTGTTTTTAAATTAAGAAAAGTATGAAAAGATAGTGGGTGCAATGAGGAGAAACATCTGGGATTGCCTTCAGCATATTAATCGTGTCTCATGCAAGTTCCTATAAATATCGTTCCTATTTTTTTCTTTTTTTTTCAATTTAATTTTAATATTTATATGAATTTTAAATAGCTGTCCGCTTTTATTGAATTTTAATTGGTGTTTTAATTTTATTTGTGTATTTTAATCACAATTATTTTAAAGTTTTTTTTTTTTTTTTTTCTACTTATATAAATATTTTGTTTAATATTTTTATTAAATATAAATATATATATATTTTGTGTATGATTTTTGTTAAGATTTTTCAATATACAATATGGTTTTGTGTTTTTTTTTTTTTGAAAATAAATTAAATTAGGAATTGTTTTATTTTCTTAATCTGAAATGCTTTTTGCTTCTGAAAAAAATTCAGTTTTGGCTTTAAACAGAAAAATGTATTTATTTTTATATTATTTTCTTTGCGTTAATATTAAGTTTTAATAAATTTAAATTGTATGGGATGTTTTTTTTTTTTTTACAGGCACAATAAATATTATATTATCATTATTTATATCGCATTTTCGTTTTATTTAAAGTAATTTATTTATGATTCATATTTGAGATTTTTAATTGAACAAATTAATTATATTTTTTTAATTATTAGTCAGGACACAAAACGTTTGACTTAAGGTAGTTTTTTTTTTTTTTTTTTTTTAAATTTATTTTGAAGTTGGTTCTAGAGATTTTTTAATTAAATCTCTGGTTAGAGGAGAAACGAGAGAGAATAAGGATTAAATACGTGCAAGTTGTGGATAAGATTATTTATTTAAAGGTTCCTCACATACTGAATCATATGCATTAAAATAACTGGAGACTTTCTTCAAAGTTTAAAATCAACAAGTTATAGTTTACTCAGTGAGTCGTAGGGCATCGGAAGTTATATTAAAAATTTAATGTCATAATTATTCAATCTACACAATATTCTTTGCTGACCAATTTGTAGCTGATGTGCTGGTTTAATAAGATTCAGGAAGTTAAAAGTATAGAAGAGATCTACTTTTTGCTGAGAAACATCCTT
This sequence comes from Epistrophella euchroma, assembly GCA_947049315.1. NCBI lineage: Eukaryota > Metazoa > Arthropoda > Insecta > Diptera > Syrphidae > Epistrophella > Epistrophella euchroma. The sequence goes on from OX346248.1 coordinate 61,987,632, forward strand.
AAAGGAATTATCAAAGAAATTGATACAAAGTTGAACTAACTCAATAGCAGACAATACAGCACGATGCGAGGAGGAACATTAAAGGTGTTATGTCCAGTTAATAAGTTAGCTTGTATAAGCTAGTAAAACCATAAAACAAGTCAATTATTTTGGAAATTCATTTGACAGTTTAATTTTGTTCAAAAATCAGTCTTTTGCTTTAACCTTGCTTATATGTATTTCAAATCGACAATTACATGATACCTTACAGAGAGAAAGAGTATAGAGTATTAAGTTAAAGTTTAAAGTCAGAGTTCGAAACAAATCAATGAATTTTTTAAAGAAATAGTCAACATTTTCTGTCATGACCAAAATAACATTCGTAATTTTGTTGTTTATTTTTACGTCAGTTCATATTTTTTTTTAACGTTGTTTTTAAAGTTATATCATGAAAATCATTTTGTCATTGTTTTAAAATGGGAGTAAAATGGTAAAAAAATTTCTTATTGCTATGGAGAGGCGTGTAAGTGTTTTATTTTACGTTTGATAATATTATTACTTTTTTTTTCATTTTATACAAAAAAAATGTTTTTATTGCTTATGTTTCGGTCCGTTAATTTTAATTACTTTCATCGTTCAATATAATATATGAATAATGCGAATGTTAAGTTTACAATCATTATTTTGCTTTTAATTTCTATTTTTTTTTTTGTTTATTAAGAAAAACAAGTCAAACAAACACAAAAATTTTCTATATTTAACATTTTACAACAAAAATATATTTATATAATAAAAATACATACATATTTATATAGTTTTTCACTTAAATGCAACGAAGAAAAAAAATACATCACAAAAAGAAAATATAAAATAGAAAAAATAGAATATTTTAAAATAAAAAAAAAAAAGTAAATATTTTAAAAATTATGGAATCATAATGATAATAGTACCTAATAATAATAATTATTATTATAATAATAAATCTAAGGTGATAAACAACAACAGGACGCAATTGTTTATATTTTTTTTTTTTAAATAAATAGAGAAATCGCTTTAATTTGTTTTTGTTGGTTTGCTTTAATTTTTAATAAATATAATGTAAGTTGATTGTACTTAAAAATTAGTACTTTGTGACAAATTTTCTCCTTCGCTTAGTTTTGATTTTGCTTCTTAGACAAGAGATGTTGGAGGTTATGTCGTTTGCCAAATTAGAAAGTTCCACAACTAATCATAATTCAATGTACAACTCAAAAATTGCTATTACAGGTTCTCCAAAACTGGTTATTGTTAACAATAAAATTTTTAAGAAACACGAGTCGGAATTATTAAATGGAGCTTAAAATTTAAAAATTTGAAAAAAAGTCATACTCTTATTCCCAATTAGACATTCCGATTTAAAATAATGATGCTGTGGAAGATTCGCAGAAGTGTTGGTTCCTTAAGTTTCAACAATTTTCATGACAACTACAAATGTCACCTTCTAAAAGCGAATATACAATTGCGAGCAAAAAAACTGTAATCACTCTCTTTCGCCTTTTAAAAGCAACAATCTCTGTGGTTAAAATACTCCATTGGATAGTTTTTGCATTATCCGCCATAACAATGAAAATAACAAATTATACTAAAAATGAAAGCACGAGAGACTCAATATAGGCGCTTATTATTGGTTTTTGTTAATCGGTGTGTGGTTAAAAGTGAATTGTTACATAATCTCGATTTAATAGGCCTTTTGGAAATAAATGGATACCAAATCCGTAGATGTTGCTCAAGTTGTTACACTACTGCGACAAGGAATAAGCCAACGTGCTGTTGCCCGTCAACTCCATCTAAGCCAATGGTGTGTATTAAAGATTTACAACAAGTTCAGAGAAACTGCAGAGTTTGTGCGAACACCAAAATCTGGACGTCATTCAGAGATATGAAAGATTCAATGACTTCCAACAACAGCTAGAACAGGTACGAGGAAGATTTGATGGACAGGAAGGAGACGACTTAAAGAAGCAGACCTTATCCCGAAACGACCTGCAACGGGACCGAAATTGACTGCAAATCACCGAAAAGCTGGACCTCGATTTACTTCAGCGAACTACGATTGGGAAGTTGAGTAATGGAGGCGAATTATGTTATCTGATGAGTGCAGAATGAGGCTGCATGGAAGTGATCGTAGGGGCAGAATACACAGAAGACTTGGTGACCGATTTGAACAGTGCTGTTTTTTCGAAACCGCGAATTCTTGTATGATACAGACAGGCTTTTGAATTGAAGGAAATGTGAGCTGGTTTTTGTGACTGATCGAAGGGAGGTATAACTGCAGATCGGTACTCCAATTTTCTGCTGCATGACGTCGTTCCTTATGCTGAACGTATTGCCAATGATTTCGCACTAATGCATGATAACGCACGATGAATGACTGTGCGGAGAACAGTTAGATTCCTTTAGGAAGTTGGTATCGTTAAAAACCTGGAACGATGAACTGGCTGGTGCCAAGCCCAGACCTAAAACCTATTTGTCTTTTACTAGACGAGCTTAAGCGAAGGTTTAGAGAACTGAACGCAGCACTGGTACATGAATGGGAAAGAATACCGCAAGAGACAGTCAAGAAACGCATCCAGGTCAATGAAAAATCGTTTAGAAGCTGTAATTAGAGGTACCTCTTAAAATTCCGAAGTTATTGTTATGTGTTTGACCTTGATTTAAAGCTTATGATTCCAGGTTTTTAACGATACCATTAACATGCATGCATGTCCAGTCCATTGTATGGAAAACAATTATTGTGTTTATATAAAGCAAGAGGGTGATTCCATTTTTTTGCTCGCAAGTGTATAAGAGTGGAAATTTCTTGACTTATCTTGAAAACAAATAAAAAGGAGGAAGTTGCTGGAGTATCTTTAGGTAAAGGTGTCAACCCTTCTTTGTGGATGTGGTATGAGTGAATAAATGTGGTATCTTTTAGAAAAAATACACTAGTTGAAAACCCGTCAACCAAAAATTTGATCGCAATTCTATATTTTCACTGTGTTATATCACTTAATCTTGTCTACATTAATCGGTTAACCGAATCATCAACCCTTCTAACCTAACCTAACATTGAAGCATATTTCTTCAATTGATTACAATTTGGTGATTTAAATACACTGAAAAACATGATTCAGGAACCTCAAACTCGTATTACCTCGGAATGAAAAAACTGGGCCTAATTGTTTTTAAACAATCTGCACCTGTAGATATACAAGCTTGACTTAAGTGAATCAAGTATTGTTGATCACAGGAAAATAAAAACTTAAAAAAGAATTATGGACTTATGGAGGTATGGTTGATTTCATAGAACCCATTTTTGAAGAAATCGGTCAAAAATCTGGTTTTTTAATTCTGTTATCGTGACAGCTAAGGAGAATATGACTGTCCCCGAGTTCGTAAAAGCAAACATGCTCAATCACTGCTAAAAACAATTGCAAAAAAATTGTAGTTGTTAAGTACATTTTGGGCAAAATTTGATTTAAATACTGAGAGCAAATCAGTGCTTCAAAAATAGGGAACATAATTTGAAACAAACTGCATTTGCCTGCAAAAATGCGACTTGAATGTGGCAGTGTTGCCGAAGTTTTACTTTTACGAACTCGACCTGTATTTATAAATTGGCAGAATAATATAAATGTGATTTCACAGAAATAAAAAAGCTCAGCTTCTATAAGTAGCAATTAAGTCATGGAAAAATTGAGAACCAACTAAGTTGCACAAAGCGTTTTATTATGAAGTGTAAAGTTTTTGTGATTAATTTCAGCAAACTGTTATAACAAGTAGATTAGGTATTTTTCTCGGAATAAATTTTTAGTTTCCCCTGAAAGAGAAATTTATTTAGGAATTAATGAATTAGCTCAATTGTGAAAACGATATGACCGCCAGTGCATGCACTAATTTTTTTATTATTATTTTTCAAATCCGCTCCTCTACGTCTATACTCTTCCCTCAGTACATATGTACCTACTCTTTAATACAGCAAACAAAAACTAATTCTCATAGGGATAAATGCATATAACAAAGTTTAACTTAATAACTTTAGTTTTTGTTGTTTGATTAAAACAAAGTCAAAAAACCTAAACGTAAAGTTTTATTTCCTCTCCCCATTGCCGAACCGTGTTGTTGTTTTTGTTGTTTTTGCGTCGTTATCAATGGTACCAAAGTTAAACTGATGTTATTATATGCTTGTAATTGAGTGTTTCTAGGTTTGTGTGTTGTTTTTTTTTTTTTTGTTGAATGTATTATTTGAACACTTTACTTACAAGAAGAACAAAAAAAAAACTACACGTCTGCAAGATTATATTAACTTTCAGCAGGTTGATTTGTTGTGAATTCGGTGATTCCATCGTTTTCCATTGACTCAAGAATATCGGTTACATAGGCAGCAACATCGGTATGGCTACGTTCGCCACGTTGAATGAATGGCATTTGTAATAGACGGCTGTATTTGGGGCGTTCACTTTCGTTTTTAATTAAGCTTTAAGTAAAGATAGATGTACATATGTTTAAAAAAAAAAAAAAAAGTTGAATCAAAAGAAAATAGTTTGGATTAAATAATCGTAATTAAAACCATGTTGTTGAAAAATTCCTTATTTTTGCTTTCGTGACTAAAACGATTTATTGTCTGCTCTAAGGTGAATTAAAACACATCACCAGAAAGATGTTTCTAAATTTCTCAAATGGCCTCCTATATCATCGACATTTTTGAAGTAAACTAAGGATAACGATTCACCTGAAGACAAGGAGACTCATTATACCCTATATTATACAAGAAGTGTGGCTGATTTCGTCAAAAATTGGATACAACTAAAGGACGCAATTCATGATAAGACAGTCGTAAGGACAGTCCCAACAAGCGTATTTTGTGGGATCTGCTCACTCCAAATCCAACCCATTATACCAGCAATGCGCCTCGTTATCGTTATTGAACAGCTATGAAATTTCGTGAATCGAAGATTTTTAAATAAATATGGATGATACAACATTGTTCAAACGTGATACTTGTCATGAAGATTTATCAGACCATATTCAATATTAAAATCAAAACAACCTAGTAAGATATTACCTATATCATAATGACGGCTAAGTTTGCCAATGATCAAAGCTTATCAAAAACAATAAATGATTTCATTTCCAAATTAAAAAAAAAAAAAATACGTAAATGCAAAATTGTAAGTATCATATTGACGACAACTTCTTTAAAAATGAACTTGAACCAAAACAAAACAACAAATAATTCTAGTTTTCTTCGAACGCAATGACGAAAATATTAAATTGTTTTCAAAAATATCTTATCTATCATAATCCTATTACTCATTTAAACTTCGTCATATTATAATTTTGTGTTTGTGATGAATCACTTCCTATGGTAAAACAACATCCCAAAACACGTTAATTCATTGTTCGCTTCTGCCTTTCTGATGTTTTTGATTTGTAAACATCTAAAACTAAAAATTTGGGCCTTACGTGAAGAACGTAAGTCCCCTTTCACACGAAGATACTAGTTGCTGGTGATTTTTTTGACGTTTTCTTTAAATCTCCTTAACGATCTCTTTAACCTTTCACACGAAGATACAAAGTTGGAGGAGACTTGCTGTATTGTATGAACTAATTGTTGCCGGCAACTCAGTTGCCTTGTGTGAAAGGGGACTAACGCCTAATGTGTTACGTGTCACACATTATATGTAACACGAACACGTTACGATTGGTTGCATTATGTATATTGGGATATTGGGTACGTTTAATAAGAAAAATACGGAACTCAGATGTTTCCACAACTTAAAACGGCGAGCCACTCCTAACACATTTTGTATTCTTCTAAAAATATATATATTCAAAGAGTTGCTCTTTAATATAACTTTTAAATGGCCATTTTACATATCCCATATGGTCTAGTGGCTAGGATATCTGGCTTTCACCCAGAAGGCCCGGGTTCGATTCCCGGTATGGGAAGTTTTTTTTTTTTTTTTTTTGTTTTTATATTTTTTTAATATGAAAAACCTTACTTCTGTTTATATGGATCGATTGAATGGTATGGACATGAATATTTGAATAAATTTGTTCTCACTTACCAAGTATTTACAAAGTCAACAAACTCTACAGAAAACTCCATCCCATTGAATGATGGCTGTAATTGTGGCGCATCACCTTGGACAACCTGCAATAACAAAACAATTAAAAAATATCAATTTTGTTTATCTCATCAATTTATAACCTGGCATAATTGTTCAAATACAGAATCCCATTTTTTATAGGGGAAATTTCCAGTTGCTACTTCCATCAATGTTATTCCCAATGACCAAACGTCACTTCGGACATCATAGCCCTTCGCTCTCTCGGGATCAATCCTCTCGGGCTATTAAAAGAAACATAAATAATTTAAAGGAAAAAAATATAGGTATATATTGAAAACCCACCGCCATGTAGGGCCGACAACCAGCATCCTTTGTCTTGGCTATTGAATCGACTAGCTGTCCTGAGATGCCAAAGTCACATAACTTTATGTCGCCTCGTTTATGTAAAAGAATATTACTCGGCTTAACATCTCTATGGATTATTTTCAATTTTTCTTTGAGATAATTTAATGCATTCACAGTTGCAACGGTTATTTTGGCCAAAATTGATTCGGGAATTCGTTGGCATTTCCTTTCATAGATATATTTGTAAAACTTATCTAAAGATGTGTCCATTAGTTCCATGCAAATCCAACAATCGCCTTCTTTAAAGAGTGCCCCGAAAAATTGCACTATAAATGGGCATTCATTTGATTTCATTACAACTTCCAAGTCCATTAGGAGTTGTTTTTGTTCTTTTTCGTCGACTGTGGAGCGAATACGCTTGACGGCCATCACAAATTCGGTTTTTTTAAAGATCATTTTATTTACAGCACCAAATGCACCTCGGCCAATTTCGCCAAGGTCTTCCATGTCATCAGATGTGAAATGATAGACATGTTGGCCAAATTGCAGCTTGCCCGAGGCTTCAATCTTTATTCTTTCGCGTGTCTTGTCTGGCAAAGGAGCTGGCACCACAGGTCCATCAGCAAGGCTTAATGTAAGCTGTTTCTTCCGTTCGGGCTGTTGCCGTAAGTGGAGATTATTTAGGCTTAATTCACCTGGAGGGTTACGAGGTCGGGCACCTGAAAAATAGAGAAAATATTTGGGTGAAAAAAAAAACGCCATAAGTCGTAAAAATACAAATTGAGTAAAGGTATTGTAAGTATTTTAAAGTCTCTCCCAGACCAGACCCAAATAGGTCCAACGAACAAAAAATGTTCCAAGATTTGCATCGCGCCAATGTGGCACTCTCATTAATCATCATGTAGGTACATTTCAAAAGGGGAAAGTTTTGTCGGAGAGCCTCAAAAATAGACTTACAGCCTATGAATAAGTTAAAACCATGAAATATTTTTGACAAATTCGTTTTGGTTTACTACTAAACAGAAACTTTAGCAACTCGTCAACAGATTTGCCCTTTTGGAAGCAAGTAGACTAGCGAGTGAAGAAAATTCATAGAAATATCGTCGAATTTAACTCTTTCTGACTTGGTTCACTACAGCTGTGACCTGTCAACCCTCCATAATGTAGGTTGACGCAACTCAAGCTTTATCGATGGCGCCTTACCGTTCTAGTAGACATTCATGTTCAAAAGGTCCGTGCCACAACACAAAACAAGTAGGGAGTCCGTTGAAAGTCTAACAACCTTTCGACTGCGGCACTATTCTTACGAGTACGACCGTCTTAATCCTTGCGTTCAAGGACCTATCCCAGACTGTGTTGAGATAGGCTATCCACCTATCCCAAAAATTTTCAGATACCTTGAGTTGGTGTTGCATCAGCTGACATCAGAAGTTTTTCAACAAAGGATTACAACAACACAAACTATTCGGAAAGGTTTGGCTTGCGCCCCGAACGCGGCCTATACAAAAGTTTTCGCACGCGTTGAATTGTTGTTGTATCAGCTGTTTTTTTTTCACATGTGATACAACAACACAAAGCTGGTACATATAATCCTGAACGCGGCCAAAATGTAAATGTCCTTTATGGCTGAGTCTTTCAGGAAAGTACCTTAATACACAAAACATAAAATATTCTAATAACTTGTCCTTCATACGAAGTCTTCACAAATTATTCAGAGAAAAACTTTATTTTTAAGATAAGCTTCATACATTAATCCTGCTTAATATAATATTATGTATTTACGTACATACAATACATATTATTATGAATAACAGGTTATAACTAGTTTCAAAAAAAAAATGTAAAAAGAAAAAAATTAAATTTTTATTTTGGACGAATACTCTTATCAGATACTGTTCAATTTTCTATTTACCTGACAAATTATTTTGACGTTCCGCCATTTTTCCCAACAGCACCAGAAAAACTGTTTTTTTTTTTTTTATTCAATAAAATTTTTATCGCAAATTTATTGGCACAAGGAAATCTTCTCAAATCTCAGTGTAAATAAACTTCTTAGCCACCTCTGCCCCGCACTTGGATTAGGATTACACTCCACGAACCGTCAATACCCTTCGAATCCACCGATGTAACCAACGACAACGAATTCAATGGAAAACACAAAAAACTTCGCTTTTCCGCATCAGCTTCTCCAGCACCCGCAATAAAAAATAGCAAAAACGACAACGAGGAAGTTAATTCAACATAAAAAACGAAGCGAAAAGAAAATTTCTAATCGAATTTTATATATTTTTTTTTTTATATATTTTCTTTTAATGGGTTCGTTCCATTTCGACGGCCGGGAGGATGAGTTTTTTGGTGTTTTCGAGAATTTTTTTCCGAAATCAGTTTCCTACGCAAGTAGAATATACCTTGGATTGAAGGGAATTACCAAATAAATGCACTTGGATATTTTTCGATTTGTTTGAAAGGAATTTTCACAAAGAATATTTGATTTTTTTTTTGGATTTTTGGAGAAATTTTCTTTTTCAGTTACAGCACACACAAAAAGCACACACTGCGAAAAGAAGACGATTGAAGAAGAATGAGGTGGTGTGTGGAGAGCGCAGGCAGCAGAAATGTCAAATTGATTATTTATCGAGTGTGGTGAATTTTTTCTATTTGGGTGTGTTCGTAGAGTAGGTATGTTAAAGTTTGTATGACAGCTTTTACATTCAGCGATTTTTAATCGTTGCATATCTTTTTAATTCCTTCTGATTTAATATTTTAAGAAAAACTTTACACAATTAAAAAGGTTTCATCTATCTGATCTCTTTACTCCACAGACGTATTGAAATAATTAAATATTCACGTGAATCGAAAGTTTCGATCGAATCGTTTAACAGAATAGGGCTGATCTACTTTTTGGTTTTTGCGGTAGTTTTTTTGTAGCGACACACTCCGACTCGACAGATACTATAAAATATTATTAAGGCCACTTTACACGATAATAGGAAATGACCGATCATTATATTTTCCGTATGATTTTTCACTTTTCACTATTTTTTAAAGCCTAGTTCATAGGTCGAAGCGAAGTAAAATTTAGATATTTATAAATTTTCATAAAAAAATTACGTTTTTCTTCCCAAACGTAAAAAATACAATACAATTAAATGCAATCCTTTGAGCGACATAAAGGAAAAAATTTGTTTCGAAGAAAACATAATTTAACGGACTTATCTAAACCAAATATAAAATAAAAAAAATCAATTCGCATTGATGTTTAAACTAAGCTTAGGCCGTGTGTGAATTCGTTTAAAACTTCTATTAAATTTTGACATTTCTACATACAGATTCACTCACTATTGTCAAAAATTAATCTTCGGATAAAATTTAACGTGATTTTAACTCAATTCGCACACGGCTTCAAATAAATCGATTTGTTCAGAAGAAAAAAAAATCGATTTTTCTGGACAACTTAGACCGTGTGCGAATTCGTTTAAAATTGCGATTAAATTATATCCGACATTAAAATTTGACAATTCTACGTACAGATTCACCTCACTAGTGTCAAAAATTAATCTTTGGATAAAATTTAACGCGATTTTAACCGAATTCACACACGGCCTTACTTGTATTAAAAGAAAAAAATCGATTGTGTTTAGAAAAAAAATCGATTTTTTTTTTGTATGAAAAAATCTTATCGAATCGAGGCTGTTATCTGTATCGGCACTATAGTGTGGATCTGGCTTTAATCTCCCAAAAGTGAACATTTCGATTCTATTTTTCTATCAAAAATAATAAATATTTTTATCCAATATCATACTCATTTTTGATATTTTTTTAACTGCCGGTAATAGGTCGTTAGGTTTTATCCGAAAATTGATTTTTGACATCGGTTAGGTGAATCTGAATGTAGAAATGTCAAAATTTAATCTCGGATAAAATTTTAAACCAATTCGCCCACGGCCTTAGGCCGTGTGCGAACTCGTTTAAAATTTCGATTAAATTTTATCCGAAATTAAATTTTGACATTTCTACGTACAGATTCACCTCACTACTGTCAAAAATCAATCTTCGGATAAAATTTAACGCAAATTTAACTGAATTCGCACACGGCCTTATTTTTCTTTCACATGATATAAATGAATACTATACTTTATTCCTCCAAACCATCCCTGTATTTGTTCTATGGTGAAATTTTCTGTTATTTGACATTTCGGAGTTCGGAATGCACTTTTTATCATTTTTGTCCGAAATGTCAGTATCATTTTTCTCTTCATCTACATTTCTGCCCCCTACTACTTATCAGTTCTCAATTTTCTCAGCGCGACGCATTTCGCTTGCACTCCAAGGTTTTTTTTATTTGTTTATTTTCCTAGAGGGCTGAAAAAAGAATTAAAATTTCCCATCATCCATTTAAAAAAGTTTGAAAAAGAAAACCTAACAGTGAGTTAAAATTAATAATTTAGTTGTTAATCAAACAAATAACAAAGAAAAACAAAAAATAAACACAAATCAAGATAAAAATGAATGACATTCATTGTCTTTCGAATTTTATCGATTATTCGCCGTCCATCCATGAGCCCCTCAAACACAGTAATCGCATCAAGGTAAATCTCAATATTCTGTCTGTCTGTCTGTGAAAGATAATCCATGCTTTTTCTCTGATTTCGCAGTACACATGCTTTGATATCTCTGAAAACTACATAATCTTCGGAGCAACCTCCGGGTCACTTTATCTGTTTAATCGGCGTGTCTGTAAATTCCTCCATCTCATCCCCAACAAACATGGGTCAGTCACCCATCTGGAAATCTCATCAGGCGAGAAATACGTCGCCTTTTCGACAAAAAAGGGAACAATCTGTGTCTATGTCATCAATCTATCGGCAAATTCAGCTCCCCAAGTTATCTATGCAGCTCTGGGGCCAGAAGTTCAAGTCACTTGCATCCACTGGACTCTAGATGAAAAACAGTTCTACTACGGCGATAATAGAGGTCAAGTGAATCTTGTGGTCTTGAATTCATTCATTGTAAGTATAACATTATAGTCAAGGAGATTCGTTTCTTTCATAATCAGTGTCTATTTCTCTCATTTTCAGGGACGCAGCTTGTTAAGTCTATCAGTTCATCCGATATTGTTTCTAGAACAAACAGTCGTCCAAATAGACGATTTCGAATCTCTGCTGCTAGTTTCCAATTGGTCCAAGTGTATCTTATGTAACACAGAATTCGAAGAATACAAACAGGTTAGTAGTTTCCAACCAAGATGCTGATGATGATAGTCACCATCAAGAATATTTGTTTCTCTTATCGTTTGTTTGTTTTTGTTTTTCTTGTTTAATTTTTAGGGGAGGAATATTTTTCTTATCTTTATTTCGACAGCGTTGTCAATAAAATTAATGATGTCATTTTCCCTGCTTGGAATCCTACATCTGAAGATATGGTTTATTCGTTAAATTTATAAATCCTTATCTTTTCATCGTCATTAGCTTCTTCATTTAGAGGAATTATCGCACAGGTCGCAAGATTTCACAATCAAAATTAATTTGTTTAAAATTTCAACGCGATGAGTAATAATTTTATTGATGCATGAAAAAACAATAATAAGAGCCGATTTAGGGGGAAGGTCATAAACCCTGGCAGACAGTGCTTATTTGCACCAACTGTGTTCTCGAATTGTTTACATCTACATACGGTATTTAATTAATTCAACATTTTTGAAATTTGGGCTCAATTTATTCTAAAGTAGCCATATTTTATTGAAAGTTTTACTTGATGAAGTGTAAGGCCAGGCGCGCACAAGCAACTAAACAGTTTGGTTTCGATTTTGAGCACAATGGGCTTATATGGGAGTGCGCGCCAGTTTATGTGCGCGGACTCTCATATAATCCTTTAGTACTCAAAATCGAAACCAAACTGTTTAGTTGCATGTGCGCGCCTGGCCTAAGAAATGTTAAATAAAACGTTTTTGATTAAATGGAATGTAGATTTTTCATCCCTAGTACTCTTAACATACACTAAGCTGTATTCATTGACAAAAAGATTAGCTCTTTTTGATCTCACCAGTTAGCAAGATCCTTTGCTAACTGCCTCTAGTAGCTGTAGCGCACTCGGTAGAAGCCCCCTTCAATTTGTGCGCGCCACATTAGGCGAAGTCTTACTCCACCATCCGTTCTTCACGGTGCGCTGTAGCAAGGCTAATAAGAATTTATTCTAAACTAAACATTAAAGTATCAACTTTAATTTATAAGAAATATTAAACCAAAATTTATCTTTTCTAATTTTGCTTTTTTTTTCTATGTTCGTAAAAGATTGGAAACCGTTTACGCGATGGACCATTTGGCGCCTGCTTTGCCATGTCAACAAATGAATCTCTCACACCATCTCGAATTTATTGTGCTCGTCCCGGCTCTCGACTGTGGGAAGTCGATTTCGAAGGCGAAGTACTGCAAACACATCAATTCAAAGCGGCTCTTGCATGTCCGCCAAGCAAAATACAAAAAACCACCGATTCCGAGACTGAAGCAATGTTTAAATATTCAGATGAAAATAGTGAATTGCTTGACTTTCAGCCACAAACGCTGACATTCACTAAGCTGCAAATGCTCTCTCAGGACTTTCTATTGACCTATACAGAATTAGGATTGTATATCTTCGATATACGTACTTCAACAGTGGTACTGTGGTGCAACCAATTTGAGAGAATAGCTGACTGCAGGGTCTTTGGACCCGATGGAGAGATCGTAATCTTCACACAAACTGGTTCCATGTACAGTGTGAGTTTATTGACGCTTCAATCGCATGCCATGTCCTTGGTGAGGTCCGAAAAATTGCTCGAGTGTAGTTTTTTGCTCAAGAAAAATCTGAAATATTTCGCCGATAAAGCTCGAGAAGATTACGACTTGATAATTCTGAATCATATCAAGAATTTCCTAATCGATCAACAGCAGTATGAGTTGCTGAATGACCTTTCGGTGATTTTCGATAGCATTGCTCAGAATGAAGGTGACACAAGCTCGGGAAGCTCTGCAGAGCGCAAGAGTGCCAATAGTGGGGGCGTCTCGCAGAGACCATTCGAAGCCGTCGACGAGAGAGCACAGGGTGTGTATGTCCTGGAGAACTCTTTCTGTGACAATCTCCGGGTAAAGGAAAAAGACCGCCACTTCAAGGACGCCCTCCTAACAGTCACTGGCAAATTTGGCAAGAATATCATCAAATACAAGTTCAACATCTTCAACGATGAACAAAAGAGTCTTGTGAGCGATCTGATTCCCCGAAACGAACGAACTCTTCCATTCCAACATGTGAAAGATACTACCGACGACGATGTGGTATGCCGGAGGAAGCTCCCAGCAGCGCCACCAAAAGGCCGACATATAACCGATGAGGAGAAGATCGTTTACAATCTTCTCCTGATTTCCCGCTCATCCCAGATCAGTAATACGAATTTCTTAGAACGCTATCGGCATCTGTTCGATGAGTACACTTCGCGAGAGATCATTGGAATCCTAGCCAAGTTGGAGGCAGTGATGCTGGAGCATGGCGACACCGAACTACAGGCCAAACAGAACTGCTACGAGATGTACTTCAACTATCTGAATCCAGAACTCATTTGGGAAGTGGATGACATATCGAAAGAGTTCATAATCCAAGGATTCATCGTCCTCAATGCCAGTCAGGATGCGGTTCGGTGCGACAATTGTGGCTTCCCCATTCGATTTGACAATTCTTGCCAGTTCCATGAGCTCGGAGCGGTTTTGATGAGGTATTTATGGTCCCGCAACGAGCATGGCAGATGCTTTGAAATACTCAAAGACGTACCAGCGCTTTTCGATGTGCTGGCGAAGTTTTACATGTCCGAAGGGCAAGTAGAGAAGATAATTCCCATAGTGATGAACTATGGTCAGCCTGATTTATTGGAAGAAGCCGGCAGAGGCTTTGATCTTCCAGCATGGGATCGATGTTTTGACAAATTTGTAGCACTACAACAAGGTCGCTTGAGCTGTATTAATTGCGAACGCATCACATTGGTCGAGAATGTCAATCGACATTTCTTCTACACATGGAATTGTTTCCTAAACATATCTTCAGAGTTTCTCGAAGCCAAAGAAATCTTGGCATTAGTTTATAAGTATTCGAATAATATTCCAAATGATGCTATCGATAGGGAATTCTTTACAAAGTGTATGTTAAAATGAAGAGAGATAAAAGGGAATCCTTTAAAAAAGGTTATATCTCATATGTATGGTTTTTTTAGTTTTTGTTTTTTTTGCTTTGTGAAAGAGAAAAAATAATTAATTGATTGATTGATTGAAAATTGTTAGTTTGTAAGTTATAAAAATTAAAATATAATTACCATTCCTAATAATGCTGCTTAAACAAAAATTGTTGCTTTATCAATATATAATTATGTCTTACTCTGAATATTTATATATGTATTCATTATTATGTTATACATAATCGAGAATGCTGCTAAACACTTAAACAAACAAAATTATTGAAAAATCAAAAAAAAATCATTCCTATATTTTAGTTTTTATACCTTATTTGAAATTATTTGTAATAATTGTATGCTTGCCTTGTTTTGTTGATATTATAAAATAATACTTTTGTTTGATTGTGATGCCAAAAAAAATTTATATTAAACCAAAAAAATACTAAATAAATATAATTATGATTCTTTATTCCAGAAATGATTTGTTTTATATTTTTTTTGACACAATTTAACAGTTTACGTTACGTAATAAAAATAGGAAAGAAATAAAGATGCATTTTAAATCCTCCTTAGCTAGCTAATCGGTCCGAGATCACTGGCTCAGTTTTATCACTCTGCTTGGTAGCCGTGTCCATGTCATATGCATGTCACGATATCAAATACATTTACTTGGTTAGTTCTCTATAAAAAAAATTGCATAAATCTCCGATATAGGGAGTTTATTAAAGTTCATTTCTATATGTTGTACTGACAGAAATCCATTTTCATACACCCAATGTCAAAAAAAAAAAAAAAAAAAAGATAAACCAAGATATTTCACATTTTAACAGCCAAGCCAAGCAACATTTCACACAACACCACACAGTCAGACAGATAGACAGCAGCGAAAACCACTGACATTTAGACATCCAACGAGGGATTCTCTCCAATCGTCGTCGGCGGTCGGTATATTCGTATGCCAGAGCTAGCAGAGTCAAAAATGTTTCATTTTCCATTTTCATGTTTCACCTACCGCCACCAGAGTGAGGGTGTTAAATTTCGTTCATCTATCAAACTTAAAGGGCCATGTACCTACCTATATACTGGTGGGTGGTGCCGATGGTGAGTGTAGTTCTGTTTGTTTTTATTTTTTTATCCGCGAAAAATGCTCCTACCCATCGCCACTGCCTTTCGGTGCATTTTCCGCCAATAAATGTATTTTTCTGTTTGCTGTCTGTTGTACTGAATTTGGTGTATGAGACATCCGTCGCAGCAGCGCAGCGGGATTTGCATATATCGTAGTACGAAGGATACCATTTAGATTCATGATGATGGTGGACTGAGTTCACGGGGTTGAAATCTGAGTGTCTGCTCCTGAACCCAAATGCCACACTGCCTCCACCATCAAGGGAATTGGTGATATTTCGAATAGTTAAGGCGGTGACGGTGGTGGCGGTGGTGGTGGAAGAAAGGTTTCAAAAATCGAAATGACTGTGTGCTTTTTGATAGATAACATGCTTGCAACCATCATCATCCATCTTTTTCCACAAAACAAGCGAAGAAAATACCGTTAGCTCTATGCTAAGGGAACGCGCCTTTGTTGATATTTTTTGTTGTCTGAATTTGATGTAGATGTAGATGTCTGTCGGACTGTCTGAGAGACTTTGAGACTGGAAAAGGAGCGAGTGACTGCGTGTTATCCTGGCATTTCAATATGTTCTTCGCCTTTGTTGGCATATGTCAGAAATGTTAGGAAGACAAAAAATTGAAAACCGTTTTTATTTTTGATTGGGTTGTGTTGTGAAGCATTTTTTGGTCCCTAATGGAGATATTTTGTATCCTGATTGATACGGAGTGATATATATGCATGTACAACACATACGACTAGCAGAGGTGGTGGTGGTAAGAGTAATGTTAGTTTCTTGAAATTTAACATGTGTGATTATGCTTTGAGGTTTCTTTGACTAGACAGTAATATTTTTTTTTTATCTGCTTGAAACAAGAATGTTATAAATAAAAGGATTCTAAGAGGCATGTAAGATGTGTGTGTGTGTAACGGTGGGTTGGAAATTGGAATTTTTTTCTTACCTCGGGTTTTTTTTTAAACATAGCGAATTGACAGATATGAAACTTTTTGATGATCTTAAGCTCTAGCGAATAGAGATTTAATAATATGCCTTGAAAATTAGACAAACGAAAGGACAAACTACGAAAAAGCTTAATTTTTGTGGAGAGCTTTATTTTGATGTTACACTCATGTCCTAAAAATGACCCCTTGTTTCAACCACTGCTTTTAATTTCATGGGCTTTGATTTCAGTCCGGATCTAAACTTAAAGGGATACCCTCTGTTTAGTAAGTGCTTAAATTAACCTTTTTTCGAAGTGAAAAAATAATGGTCCTGGGCTCAATAATTTGTTTTACATTTTACATTAAACTATAATTATTTTAGGGGCCAGTTGTACAAACGTGGTTCAAGTTCAATATTTCGTCTGTGGTTAAGAAATTTTAACTCTGCGGATTAACAGAGGTTCAACAATGGTTTAAGGTTAAAGTATGTGCTAATAGCGAATTACATGCATGAACCATTGTTGAATCTCAGTTGATTGACAGAAATTGGTGAATTAAAATTCCTGAGCCACTGATCAATATTTAAACCACGATTGTACAACTTGTACTAATAATCTTATTTTTTGGTTATTATAGTCCAGTCATTAATTGACTTCGAAAAAATCATTCGGTAGAGTTAGTGCCAGTTGTACAATCGTGGTTTAAATTTTGATCCGTGGTTCAGGAATTTTAACTCGCCGATTTCGGCGGGTTAACTGAAGTTCAACGATGGTTCAAGGTTCTAATATGCACTAAAAGCCAATTGCATGCCTGAACCATCGTTGAACCACAGTTAATCCGCTGAAATTGGTGAGCTAAAATTCCTGAACCACGGATCAAATATTTGTACAACTGGCCCTTAAGGTTTTTAGTTTTTTTTACAAAAATAGAGAATGCACAAAAATATATGTACAGAGTGATTCGCATATGTTGTGACAAAAAGCTAAAGCGTGGAGGTTGAAGCGAGACAAGAAAAAAATATAGTATGGGAGGGGGCGACTTTTTCAGCCCGTTTATATGGGAGGTGCAATTTTCTAAAAAAAAATATGTATTGTAGAACTTTGTATGGCACAACCAATTTTAAGCAAATTTTGTACCCATGGATGCATTTCTAAATAAATAATATTGCATTCCAAATTTTTAATTTTTTTCACAATTTGTTTGTTTAAGAATGTAATTTGTAATATTGAACTAATAATTTGTCTCTGCCTTGAACCACACAAGTAAGTTCGTGTAATCCAGTGGTGGATTTTATTATTTTTTTTTAAATTACAAAACTGTCATTCAATTCTTGCCAAAAGGTTTTTTTTCACGTTTAACTTATATTAATCGCTCTAAGGCAATTGTATTTATTTATTCGTTAAAACTATCAAAAAAGCAGTTCTATACAAACTTAGTTAGTTATTGGAAGCTATTGTAATTTTTTTAAGTTTTTTTTTTCACTCAAAACCATACCTGGCATTTACAGATATAGATTGTAGGGTTGAAATAGCTAACTACTTTCACCTCCATCACACCACGTAAACGGTTTCGGTTTCAGTTTTTCTATATAAAATTCTACCAGCGAGCGTAATGTCACTGTCTATGACAATGCAACCATATCGTCAAAACACTATGCATATGAACAAAAAAGCCACATATAACAGCGCGTGGCAAAAACACTCGCCGGAAACAGACAACCGCCATGCGATATCAATTAGTGACAGTGCACCGACAAAACTACCGCACAATTTCCATTTGTACGCTCACTTTGGTTTGCCAGAGGCATAGGTTGCCATTTTACACAGAACACAACACACATTCGCCACTATATCTACATATGTACATGAATATTGAGCCAGTTAAAATTTAAATACAAAAACCCAATGATGATAGCTCTCAGCTTTCATTAATATTTTGTAAAAAAAAAAAAACAAACAACAAATTGGAGACAGATAAACCTCCCGCAGCTCTATACTGACTTAACTTTCTAACAAAAGCACATTCAACCCTCAGGATCTGAGGGAGTCCAGAGGGAGGAAAAGAAGTGTCCATTTCATATACCTACAACATTTTAGCTGCCAAATTGTATAAAGTGCGAATTGACCAATGTGTCGCCAGGATGCATATTCATTTTTTGTTTAGTTCATGCAATATGGGTAGGTACACCACTGCGTATACGTACTATTTTCTACTGTGAATTTATTTAGTTTTTTTTTTGTCATCCTGTCGCAATGTTGAGTTCCTCTCTTACTGCTATGTAATATTTGGCAACTAAGCAAACTAATATTTGACAACAAAAAAAACGTATAGGTGAACAACAGTAAAATAATTTTCCGCAGTCGAGTTTTGAATGTCCTGCCACGCATAGAGTGTCATGCGAGTAGCCATACCCGTTACACCTACAATCCCTCCATACTACATTATTCCTATACCGCTTCCGGTTGTTTGAATTGAAAATTATTTTTTTGGAGGCCGGAAGGGTTGAACATGTATGGGAATTTGCCCATTTTTTTTTTGTTGTTGGTTTTTCTATTCAACAAATTTAGCTTGCGATTAGTTTCAAATGATAAGAGCATTTCTAACGGTCAATTGAACGTTTTAAAATATTATTTTTTTTTTGTTTGAGTTTATCATGCACAGGGTGTCATATGATTAAAATGTTGACTGGAAAATTTACTGATTTGGTCTTCAAATGAATTTAATTTTTGTTTTTTTTATATTTTTTTTTATTTTTATCTCCGAAGCACAACATTTATGATCTTCTTATCTTGACTAACTGGCCGAACACAATGATAAAGCTGCAGCTGTAGCATGTAGCACCTGTCAAAGTTGAAAGATACGAAAATAGTATACAGCGCTAGAATGTAATGCTGCAGCTGCAGCAAGAAAGTCGCTGCAGCAAAAGTTGACTCAATTTTAACTTTTCTATTCGCTAGAAGCTGCACTTGAGATGGTATGTATGCGATCGTTCAATAATGCTCTCTCTTTCTTACTCAAACTAGTCGTGATGTAGTCGCGCTACACCATTGTAGAATGCAGACGTTCTTTGCAAAATGAATGAGCGATTTTAGTGATAGCTTGTGCTATAGCGACTCGCTTTTTGCTGCAGCTACATCTCATTGTAATATTTTACTTATATCGGCCATGTGATTGACAGACATCCCTCAAGCTCCAAAAAGAGTTTTTAATGAAAACTATCCAGCAGCACAGTTATAACCACGTTCAGAAATAAAATTCGGCTGAAACTCAACAAAGCCCCGGGAGAAAATGCCATGGTATTTTCTCCAAAATGATTAAAAATGGTCCTAGAACTTTAGATCAAGTTGACTTGTAAAAATCTAGCTTAATATTGCAATTATTACATAACAAAGCGAGATAGACTTTTCTTACTTTTCCCAGAACGGTTACAACCTCCCCTATCACCCGGTACCCGCTTGACATTGAGTTTCGGGACACCCTGTATAAATATTTTCAATTAAAAATTTTCTGTATATTGAAAATGATGATCACAATAAAAATATGCTCAAATAAAATTTGTTCTCTCACACCCTGTATTATTTTATTTAGTTTAATTCATTCATACTCGTAGTTTTTTTTTTTTTTTTTATTTTTTTTTGCCTTTCGCTTGTGATTTTGTTCAAATTGGTTTCCGCTTGGTTTTATATCATTTTGTCGAATTGAATTGGAATTTTGTTAAAAGTTGGTGAATATGCGGTGATTATCACATAATAGGAAATGTTATATTGGTATTTTAGTATTTTACGCGAGTGGTAGGTATTGAAAGATACATAGGTACATATATAAAATGAAAATTAAATTTTTGGCTCAATATAATCTCCTATTGACAAAACGGGTTGAAAACATTTAGTTTTTTTTTTATTTCATTTTATTCTAGAGGATATTTAATTAGAAAAATAAATTGGACATTAATTTAAAATGAATTTATAATATTTTTTTTTTTTTTGGAAACTGTATTCCTGTGTGAATTTGAGTTTATTTGCACAATTAATTAGTTGAGAGAGGATTTGGGATGGATGAAGGAGAGGGTAATGGGAAAGGGGTGGTTTTATCGCAGAAAATTAAGTGTGTGCGGTATCATACATTGTTGATTTGTATAAAATAGATACTTTACTGAAATATAATTAGAATTCTAAATTTGTTGTCCTTGTTTATTCATGAGTTAAATTGAACTAAATATATACAAGACTTATGTTTAAATGTTATTTGGTTTAGTTTTAAGATTATTAATGGTTCATTAGATTTTCTAAAAACGCCAAAAAGATTTCATGGGTCAGATAATTTAAGTCCCTTTGGGCATATATTTAAGGGTTTTCTTTCGTAGATGAAATAAAAATTATGTGGATTAAGGAAAAAAAAATAAAAACATTTTTAAAAAGATCAATTTACAACAGGAAATTTTCAAACTAAAATACCATGGTTGCAATTTTGTAAATCACACAATTCTTAGGCTCAGGAATTTATATTATTTTCAAAACTTTAATATAAAGTTTCAGGATTTGGGAAAAAAGCGGGGAGTGAGGTGATTTGGCCTCAGTGCGCTTAACTTTTTTTTTTGAAAAAAAAAAACCAAAAAAAACGATCCAATAGTTAATCAAAACAATATAATTTTGAGAGATAGGATGCACGTCATAAAAAGTTTAGTACACATGCAAAATCAATACATAGGTGCCTAAATGTGAAATTGAGTGATCTTTCAAGTTAATAAAAAAGAAAACATTTTCTAAGTTTTGACTCTCTTAGTGAACGAGGTTTTTTTTCTTCAAAATACACTTTTACTCGGCTTTCGCATTAAAAATTCAAAAAATTTCAAAAAAGGAGCAACTTAAATTTCTTCCAACCTGAAAGTTAGCTCATAGTATAGTGTTTTCCTTTTTCAAGACGTATCTAATGTTGATTTTTTCGTTAATATGTATTCCATACAGAAAAATTCTCAGCTGAGTTGTAGACACAAAATCTATTGGGTTTTTCGGTTTTTTTCTAAATTGCACGTTTAATTAACTACATTCAAGACTTTTTGCAAAAAGAACAAAAGTGAAAAACTAAAACATGTTCCTGCGTGCGAAAAATCCTACGAACATTTTGTCTATGTCTTTTCAGATTGATTTCACAAAGCAAACACAATTTTTTCGTTTACAGGCATATCTAAGCATATTTTTGTTTATCAGTTTTTGCCATACTTTTTGCAAAAAGTCTTGAATATAGTTAAGCCTAAAGAATGTTATGTTAAAATAAGACCGATCCTATTGGATTTTAGCTTCCGATTTTCCCATGAGCAGTGGAACTTAAAAAAAAAATATAAAATTCAGACGAACTGGCTTTAATTAGAAAGAATATTTTTAAGCTACAGGGCTTGTCGTGAATGACTCCCAACTTCAAGCTTTTATTTTTAGAAAATACTTAAGACATAATATGTAAATAATTGTCGAGTTATTTTTAAAGTTTCGCCTTTTTTTAAATAGCTGCTCGTAAACTTTACTAACAGCAAAAAAATCCAACATTGGTTAAAGTACTCAGAAGCATCAGATTTCAAAATTATAACAACGCAGTGTCGTAGCAACGTAGGGGCTAGGGGGAGCTTTACCCCCCAAGTATTTTTCTTGTATATGAAATCGATACTAGAGCAAAAGAAGGAAGAAATTAATAGGCAATCGAAAACAAAAAATAATAATGAAAATTATTTGTATACCCAGATAATTATTTCTGCTCTAAACTTGTTCGCATTTTACCTAAAAAACCTTTGAGAAAAACCTTTTGAAATATTTTACGTCGGTTATTAAAAAACATTATTCAATTTTGTTTTAAATTAATTCATACAAAAAAAACGAAATTAGAGTTTTTCACAATAAATTTTTTAATATTTATACAAACTTATTTTAAAGAATTTACGAAAGCAGTTGTGGACTTATAATCATATTATTGACCCACTTAATTCTGGAATTTAGGCCCATCAGTGTGATTTAAAAGTCCACATTTGACTTGTGATTGTTACCCACCCATTTGAGTCAAAAGTTCATTGTGGACTATTCTACGTACGCGTCAAACAGATGTTGTCTTTGAGTGGGTATAATTATTCTATTCTAATTTTATCTTTATTATCAACTGCTCTGGTGAATGGCAAAATTTTCATCAAAACACTAAAAACGCAGTTATCCTAAAACGACTTTATTCATTATGATGTGTACGAAGTTTAATAAAAATCCCAAGAGCAGTTTTTTAGAAAATTAATCCTGTAGGAACTAAATTTTAAGAAAATCGCAAAACGAACTGTACAAATGTGTATGGGTAACCTTTTCAATTGTAGTAGCCGTGGAGTGATGCTTAGTGCGATGGACTGTCATGCTGAAGGCCTAAGGTTCAATCCTCAGCCTCGCCACCTATTTATTTAAAAGAAAAAACGGCTACTGCCTCTTGCTAGGAATTGACAAATCGTCCAAGAGTATCAATGCTATTATGACACTGGCCGAATCAGCTGATTATTTTACCACATCATTTACGCAAAATTATTCAAGGGGCGATCATGAAACATGTGTTGGAACTTTACGATTTTTCGATGTCGGAAAGTTTCCGAAGTTGCATGAATACTCTTACTATATCCATAATCAATCTCTCCAACGACTACGGAATGGACGCCATATCAGTTTGCGTTTTGATTTCCTTCCCGGTGTCACTACTCTCTGTCGGAAATCTATTTTCCACTATCAGATAATATACACACTGAGGCAATTACCTCCTGTATTATTTCTATTATTGCCACATTCTACTATCCTCGCAGCAGCAGCACATATTTATTTATACCAATTCAACCATAAAATTCACTTAATTTATGTGCTTATACATCCGTCTTGAACTTATGAACCAAATCTGTCCATTTAAGGAAACAACCGTAATCATCTTGTCTATTTGAAAAATTGTCAAAGTCCAAAATGAAGTTCTTTTATTTTTCCCTTTTTATAAACTCCATTTAAAAATTTACCGGTTGGTATAGTGAAGCTTCCTTTTTTTATTTTTATGATGCCATAGCCAACCCAACTATAAAGAAAAAAGACTATCGCCAGTTAACCTACAATTCTTCCACGAGACGACATAAATGACGTACGTTATACCATACGTATACTCTACTACGTGCAGTGCAGTGCACCAGAATTCAGAGGCAACATAACCTTTATTACAAAGAGAAAAGGATATGGTAAAATATATGGAATTTTTCCTGAAATCTGAGTTCGTTATATCCTGGAAAAATATGAAAAATATGTGTATTTTTTCATTTTTGTTGTAGTATACTCGTTCGTATATGTCCTTCGCACGGTGTTGGTTGACGACGACGTTCTATACACTCAGCGCAAAATAGTTATGTAGAAATTTTACACTGGCTCTCCGGGTAAATAAGGACTGAACAAAAATGCTGTTAGTTCCATAAGAAGGGGCACAGATAATTTTATATCTTAACTAGGGGCCGTGTTAATTTTAAGAGAGTAAACATGTAAACTAAATACTTTATCACGTAAATTTGACGTGCATTGGTGGGTAAGCTCACTGAATTTTGACATATTGACATTTCCAAACCACAAAATTTTGTGTAGAATTATTTCTAAATTATTTTGAAAATTTGATAATGTTGAAGTGTTGAATTAAAATGATAACAATTTAGCTTTTGTTCGATATTTATTATGTACATTATTTTAGGTCAATTTTACTTTTTCTTCAGTGTGTTGTGAGACTTCACACTTTCATTCCTTGTTGTTGTTGTTTTGTTTTCAATATCAAACATTTCTAATGGGGTTTGCCTTGCAATTTTCGTTTTTGCCATTTATGCATTTTTGCTCTCTAGCTCCCTCTATCTAGTTTTGTACTTGGCCACTATGCCACTGCAATTCATAGGTACTCTGGCTGACTGCTTTGGACGAAAAAGGGTTACACAAAGTTGTGTGCGGTCTAGAGGTTCATATTTTTAATACACTTTGGATATGTGTTTTATCTGACAAGCTGCAGGGAATAACCAACAAAAATGGATGAAAGGATGTTTTTCATCGCTGAACTAATGTGATAATTGCTATTGCCTTGCTGTTGTGCAACAAAAAAAAAACAAAAACAGACTCCCCTTTCATCTGCTACAACATCCTTCGTGGTGGAGTATCTAGGGATAGTTTGACTTGTACGAATAAATTGAAAATGCTGCAAAAGTTGTTTTACCTTTTAGTAAGGAAAGTTTTATACATATAGAGCAATGGGTCAAAATTCAGAAAAAGAGTTTACATAAACGAGGTATATGCAAACAGTGGTTAAAAGGAAAATAAGCTAGAATTTTAATTTCGAAAATGTTCCAATCTACAGAATGTGGGTTAATAGTTCTTTGTGTATGTCAGGAGCATCTCTGTATACATAAATGCAGAAAACAATTAACCTGACCTTTTAACACAGGTTGAAATACTTTTAGAGCATGTCGAGAGCAGACTCTTTGGAAAATGCTATGTGAGCATTTGCTTGCAGTGCGTTGAGGGCAGAAAGACTATAATTTTTGGCAAATGTGGATTACCAGTCTAACTTAGACACTGTGCTAAATAAATGTAGTGTATGCCCATGCCCTGTTGATGTTCGACTTTGTAGTGAAAAATAAATAATCTGAACTCGGTGAAAGTCGTTTAATTAAAACCATGATTTTTTTTACAATTTCGTATATTTTGAATTCTTCGCAAAGTTTTACGTTCCCACCGTATGCATTATTACACAAAATGCGACATAACCTACGTGCTAAACGATTTTGCATTGCGATAGAATGGTACCCCTTGCATGGTTTGCGAGAAAAATTCGATTTTTTTAGCTATACCAAGTGGCTGCCATACAACAATTTAATTTTTTTCAAATTTTCTCAAAAACACCTTTAACGATTTCGATTAAACTTCGAACCTGTAAAACTAACGCTACGGAAATACGGTTTTGACGTTTTTTTTTTTTTTAATTTTTTAA
Organism: Epistrophella euchroma; assembly: GCA_947049315.1. Classification (NCBI taxonomy): domain Eukaryota; kingdom Metazoa; phylum Arthropoda; class Insecta; order Diptera; family Syrphidae; genus Epistrophella; species Epistrophella euchroma. Next base: position 62,013,295 of record OX346248.1, read on the forward strand.
TAAAATAAATTAATTTTTGAGTTATTGGTGTATGGATTTTTAATGTGTCGATCAATTTTTTTAAATCAAGTTGTTTTAAATAGTTTTATACAAATTAATTTAATATTCAAAATTTTCGTATTTTTGTTTTTTAATTTCTCAAAAATTAAAATCAAATATTATTTATGTGCTTTGTTGGTTTTAAATATTTTTTTATTTTTCATTTTAAGTCCACTTTTCAACTTTTTTTCTGTGGGAAATAAAAAGGGAAAAAAGAAAAAATTTGTATATAAAAGGGAATTTACCGACTGTGTGGAGGGAATTCTGTTAAATGCCCCCAGCACTGTGGCTTTGGTTTGTGGCATGGCTTTGGTTTGAGGGAAAAATTCGATTTATTCAGCTGCACCAAGTGGCTTCCATACAATTTAATTTTTTTCAATTTTTCTCAATTTCGATTAAACTTCGAACCTGTAAAACTAGCGTTACGGAAATATGGTTTTGATATTTTTTTTTTTGAGTTATTGGTGTATTGATTTTTAATGTGTCGATCAATTTTGTTATTAATTTGCAATCTGTGTGCTTTTAAATATTTCACAAAATATTGCATTTCAATTACTTTGAAAAAAAAATGTCTGAACAACAAAATAAATTTAAAACAAAATCCATTTCTTGATTTCTCAAGGTCGATCCATGAGCCATCTCCTAATTGCATTCTTCAATGTTTAAGATCATACTTAGTAGATTTTTCGAAAAATTTTCTTTTTCGTCAAAAATATGTATATTTTTTAAAGGGCTGCTTTTATAGTCTGGATAAGACGGGTTTTCAACAAAATGCGGTAGGATCGTACGCCAAGCATTCTGTTTTTTTTTTGTTTGGACTCCAATTAAGAGGGACAAATAAGTTGACTTATGTAGCTTAACACTTGAGTAAAAAACCTGTTTTTATTTAGACACATTCTAGGAAAAATTTATCGAAACTTAACAAGTGTTGAATTTCTAAATTTGGCGTTTTTGAGGTTATGTGTATGTATTTAAAATTAAATATCAGCATTTTCTAACATTTTTGCCTATAATAACTCACTGCCCTTCCGAGTTTCAGACTTAGTGAAAACCATGAATGATGGATATAGGAAATATTTTTTGCTATCCCCCCTGGAAGTACTACGAATCCTTAGTTTTTTTACAGCCCAATATTTGGAACAATTGTAATTGAAGTTTTGTGACGGGTTGTAAAGGTGAAAATTGGAGTACCTGCAATTTTATGAACCTTCATCTATATTATATATGATAGCTATGCACAACACATATGTATGTTAACAGTATTTAAAAAAAAAACGTTACGATCATTCATAAAAACGAATGCGAATGAAAATAGTCAAACTTGCAAACCAACGTGCCCATAAAGCACAAATACTCGCGTCTTCTAGTTTACACTTAACAAAGACTGTTCGAGCTGTAAAAATCTTATATATTCAGCACTTGCATCAACGACTTTTTATGAGGGACATAAAAAAAAAACGTTTCACTTCTTAATTCATACTTTAACTCAACGTCACATGGTTAAGTGTAGTTGAATATGTTGTTCGTTCATGTCCAACATGTTCAACTGTAGTGTAAATTTACTCATCTTTAAGAGAAGTTTTTGTTTTATAGCTCACACGATATATTAATACACTCGTAAGCTGTCCTAATTCCCATCAGTTGCTGATGGAGGAGGTGAGAATAATAAAATGCAAACTTCTTAGGTGCTCCCCATTTATAGCAAAATTATATAGGTACCTATAATAGCTTTCTCTCCCTCTATCTACCTATTAATTTTGTAGATTTTAATTAGGTATATCCACCCCGAATATAATGAAAAAGGATCTTTGTGTCCTTTCATACTCCAAAGGAATAAGAAACGGTTGGTGTATTTTATTACCAAAACTCGTTGGTGCTTTAACGAAAATGAAACTTAAATCGCAATTAGCCAAGTTAATTCCTTTCTTTTTTTCCTGGCCAAGTTTATTATTCTGCGGCATTTGTACTTAATGCTTATAGTCGCTATGCTGCTGATGGCTTCCGCTGCTGCATTCCATCTCACAATTGTTGTTTGGCTTGGCTCCTTACGTATTTCTGTGTGGTTGGTCACAATCACAAACATCATCCTCAAAATGGGTCCTTGCGTGCCTTGTAAAACTCCTCTTGTCGTCAACGACAGAGTTCTTTTCAGAAATAAAAGAGCAACAAAAATTCTTTGAAACAAAAATGAGGGAAATACAAAAATTAACATCTCATACATCTGTACCTTTGTTTTGGAACTTTTACAACGACCTGACCAGAGCCGGATTAGATATTATCCTTTAAGCAATGACTTATCTTTTGAGAATCTTCTTGAAACACAGCTCCAGTTAATCATAAATATTTGAATAAAACATAAAGTACGTCCAAGCAATAAGTTCCACTTAGACCGTGTGTGAATTGGGTTAAAATCGCATTAAATTTTATCCGAAGATTAATTTTTGACACTAGTTAGGTGAATCTGTACGTAGAAATGTCAAAATTTAATCTAGGATAAAATTTAATGCAATTTTTAAACCAATTCCAACAATACTAAAGCTGGCCATGAACAAACGATCAAGCCATTTGGCTCGATGCCAATTGGACTGCCTAGTGGATTTATAACCTGCTGAAAGTCCGAATGGCTCGACCGAACCCATTTACATGATGCAATTTAGCTCGATCGTGTATGGCCAGCTTAATTTAAGATTTACACATTGAGATATTAGCTTTTTGTTGTAGATAATGTCGCTTGGCATAATGGTTTGAGTATTGACTGTCATGCTGGAGATCTGGGATCGAACTACAGCTTATGTCTTTTTTTCTGGGATTCTGCTTTTTGACATTCGAATTCGGCAGAAAATTGTAGGTCCCCCAGCCTGGAAACTAACAACAAGATGAGTTTAAAATAACTTCTCTACGAACTATCCCGCCCCTCAATTTATTAATTAAAGGCCTTTAAAAAACTAAGTTCGACCCTAGTCTTGACCCATCTACAAAAATTTCCTTTATTACACACTAAATTGTTGAACTGTTTGTCCAATTTCTGTGTATGTCCCTGCCTTCCCCCTCCCCAGTCAGTATAGTGATTAATAAAAAGGAATATTTGCGGGCTGTTGACATATGGCCACAATAGCCCTGGCATCCACTTCTATATACCATCTTTACTACCCCATGTAGTCATAATTAATATTCCCCGGGCCATGGAGAAGATAATCATTTTACTACCCTGAAAGGAAAAGTTCGAATGACCTTTTCTCTTATTCCTTCGATTCGAGTAGTTGAGTTTGGCGTTCCACAATAATTCCATTTATACATATAAAATGTTTGGTTCTTGGTTCTTGGTTTTTGGAGAGAACAACAATAAAATCGTTGATGGAATGCTTTCCATCCTAAATTGACCAAAAAGATAGAGGAGTTGAAGAAAGTGTGACGACGCCGGATGGTAAAACATCAGAATATTATAGGGACTATTTATGGTGGAGAGAACGAGGAGGTGGCCCTAAATGGTTGGTTAGATCACAATGGTTCAATGGTGAAAAGGAATAAGTTATGGGCACTTCCGATTTTATTATCACTGTTATTCTCTAATTAATAGCAAATTATTTCTATACTTTTAGGTATAGAAAGATTGTTAAATGAAGGCTATAAGGATACAACAATACAGATGGCACTCGTTGTTATTTTAACTCCTAATGGGTTTTAGGAGCTTCAAGGTTTTTGTTGTTTTTTTTTGTTTTTTGTTCTTCATTCGAACTTGGACTGCAAATGAAGACTAAATTAAACGTTAACAAAAATGAATCATGATTCATTCTAAATGATTAAATTGGCATATTTCAATTGAGTAATTGATTTGTATAGAAATTATATATAATTTCTAATTATGGACTCCATTTTGGGAAAGGATGTTTTCAACAGTTTTGGTTTTTCTCCATTTTGAAGGACTCTCTACTGATAATGGTATTAAGTAGTTGTGATTTAAAGGAGGAATTTCTAACTGCTGAAAGACATTATGGTAATTATAAATTAGAAATGAAATTAATTGACGGTGATTTTGATAAATGTTATTCTTATGGTGAAATTGTCGTTATATAGAAGGAAAGTACAAGGAATTCGCATTAAAACTTTGTAATAGATAGTAGATTTTTTCGGTTCGTTAATTTTTAGTTGACTTTTGATTTCAAAAGTTAAGAGTGGTCTGATGGCTCGAATTTAAGATAATATGAAAATTATTGCGTTTAATATAAGGGCCTATGGGGAATCTACCGGGAATTTCGTTTTCCACTGAATATTTGATTCCCATGAACATTTTTCTGCTATCGTGAACCTCTCACGGAATAAATTTCCCTCGAACAAAAATGCAATGCAATGACATGCAAATTTCCTGGAAAATGTATTCCCGAAACTGAGCTAATGGCTGAAATACATTTTTTATGTTACCTAACTTGAATCAATTTGATATTCATAAATTAATTCCGCTTTAATTTCGATCTTACAGAATGCAGGTTAATATAATCGTTTGCATAATAACCACAACAGACTCTTGTTGTTGGTAAAAAAAATACTTATTCAAATAACATCATGAAATTAATCATAAAAAAAGGTAAAATGTGTGCAAAACCTTTAATTATGTCAATTAGGTATACCTAAGTGGGTATATACAACTTACCAAAATTGACCAGGGCAACAGGGATTTAAGCCAGCGCCTCATCTGTTAAAAAATAAGAAAACAAATTTTAAATTTGATAAACGGCTAACATATTGATAAACGGCTAACATATTGGATTATCAGATATACCCCCACCATATCAATTTAATTTAAATAAGAAATTTCATTTCAAGGGTTGACCCAAAACAAATATTTTCGTTTTTTTTTTTATTATTATTAAATTCTTGCAGTTCTTTTAGTTCTTTTAGAGCTTCTAAAGCAGGAATGGACTTTATAACTTTTCCCCGTGACATGTTTACGACAAATTAAAAAGGTATGTAGTAAGCTTTGAAAATGCCCAGATAGGTTATATTAATGAAATACTTCAAGCGGAGACCCGATAGTAGTAAAGACCCTGTTTAGATTGGGACTAGTCTAGTCAGTGATCAGAGTTACCGTGCTTATATTTTATACTTTGAGGCCTCTTAAAATACATTGATACAACGAAAATTTTAAAATTTCACACAAATGAGACTCATCGCATGAAGTCAGGTTTTTATGTTTTCTTCGCACATGACGAGATTTTGCACTTTTCTCACCCACAAACCGCCGTGATACCTCAATTTATATAATGTCTCACTTGAAATAAAATCATGCCTTTTTCAATGAAAACAGTGATCAACTAAACGCATTATTACAAATACAACAATAAATAAATTTTCACTAAACTAAATACGATTTTCAATAATTTTACCACTTAGGGCCACTTGCACAAAACGAACGGATAAATACATAAAACTGAGGATAACTATCCCAGTTTAAATAAATAAATAAAAACTTCTCGTTTTTAATTGCACGAAGGACAAATAAATAACAACCGGATAAGAATATTATTTCACAACAAACACAAAACACATTGAAAAATAAACAAACTCTAGCGCTTTTACTTCCTTTCTCGTAAGAAATTCTAAAATTTCACGTGGGAGCTATTCAGAGTTTAAATATTTATCCAGAGAACGAGGAGAAGATAACTTTTTAAACTTATATAGAGACAAAATATTTTGCTACAACGTGATTTAAATCAAATCACTCAGATAGCTCTCAATTATTTATAAACTAGAGGTTACTGCTGTCAGAAAACTTCTGTGCAAGTGGCCCTTAATATTATACACCTAGTTGTTAATTTATTTTGATGTGATCTTTTCTTTTATCAACCCTTTTAAATCAAGTCTTAATTCAACCAGAGTTGTGCTTTATGGCGCCTTAAATTTACGGTAGCATGGAAACAAGCTCCTTATTTATACCAACAGGTGGGGTACAACCATGGATAATAATATGTAATGATCTAATGACATTTTTTAAACGTTGATTAAGTACTTGAACCTACATACTTGTGTTTTTTTTTTGTGAATTATTTAGATACAAATTTACTAGCAACAAATTCAAAAGAAAATTCGTGAGATGAATTTTTTGAATTTGCAACAACAAAGCTGCGGGAACGCTTTAATTTTGCAGCCACAATGGCAGGCGGCAAGTCTGTGTTGACACATAAGGTATGATCATTTTTTAACGAATTCTTTTAAACGGCTTGAGCTTAGTTGTCTTCAAACTCGCAAAGTATATAAACGTACAAAATAAAGTATTTCTAGAAATTAAATGGTTAAAGCAAATACACATAATGTCAATAGAGCTTAAAGTGAATGGAGTTTCATTCGAAGGTCAGACGCGTGCTAAATTTATTAGCGCCTTTTATATACTTGAATTTAAGAAGCTTCTTTTAATTTTTATTGTTTTTGTGAAATTTATCTCAAGTGAAACTTAGTTGTTTATCTCCTGATATCACACTTAACAACTATATACGGGAGCATGTTGGACTAACGGGTACGAAATTTATGTGTCTTGAGGGTGGATGTGGAGTTTGTGTGTGTACTGTCAAGAAACCAGACGGACAAACAATGGCTGTGAATTCGGTGAGAGAAAAGATTATTCATATATTAAATTTCTGTGAAATGAAAATTAAATGCGTTCCACAATCTTTCACTGGCCATTGGCGCAGTTATCAAGGTGAAAATTAAACAAAAATCAAATTTTAAACAAAAGGATTTGAATAAAATTTCTATCGTGAAATTATTTTTACATTTCACAGCTTCTATTTAAATTAAAATAAAATTTCACTTTTTTTTCGGCTTTTCCCCTATTAGTATTACCCACAGTTAAAATTTCACGAGAGGTTAATACCAAGATTATTGTAAAAGTTTTCAGAAAGCATTTTCCAAATGTTAATAATTGAAAATTGATTTTCAAGAAATTTAAAGTTTCCACTTCTGAATTGTAAACTTAGTTGAAAGAAATCTTCTTTTATAATCTTAAACTTCTTTTTCATTTAAGTGCCTCACATTACTTAACATCTGTGATGGCTGGGAAATAACAACAATCGAAGGAATCGGCAACAAGCTTAATGGCTATCATCCAATCCAAATTCAATTGGCAAATTTCAATGGAAGCCAGTGTGGATATTGTTCACCTGGCATGGTCATGAATATGTTTAGCTTGATGAAATCCAAAGGTGGCAAAATCTCAATGGCTGAGATTGAAAATTCATTTGGCGGGAATATTTGTCGTTGTACCGGATATCGTCCAATTTTGGATGCAATGAAATCATTTGCTATTGACAATAATTCTCATCGAATTGAATGTCCCGATATTGAGGATTTACTTGTTGGTGAAAAATGCCCAAAAACTGGTAAAAAGTGCATTGGAATTTGCGACAAAACATCATCAGTTGTAAATTATAAAAATGGATGCAAATGGTATTGGCCAAAAACGTTAATGGAATTATTTAAAATTCTTGATAAATTGGATGATCAAAAATATATAATGATAGCTGGCAATACTGCACATGGTGTATATCGTCGTTCGGAAGAAGTGACAAATTTTATCGATATTAATTTAGCAAATTTGCGAAATTATCGAATAGAACAAGACTGCCTTACAATCGGGGCCAATCTAAGTCTAACAGAAACTATGGAGATATTTCGAAAAGCAGCTAAATTGCCGGGTTTTGAGTATTGCCAGGAGTTGTATAATCATTTTGATTTGATTGGAAATGTTCCAGTGAGAAATGTTAGTAAGTGTTTTTTTTTTTATTTCGTATATTACGATTTCTTTCTTATTTTACTTAATAATTGTTAATATTTTAAGTCTGTTTTGTCTAATTTCTCAAACAAAAAACAAAACAAATAATCTTTTCAGATCTATACATAGAAATCGATATGTTATATCAATTTTTTTATAATGTAAACAAAAACTCGCGTGGGACAAATATTTGCCTTTAAAGTCTAGGAAGTATTGTAGATAGAAAATATTTTTTTTTATAAGAGCAAAAGATATTTAAGGGATAAAAGTACATTTAATAAAAACAACAGATATTTTAACGTAGTGATAATTTATCTTTATGACACTTTTTTGCACCTTTAATTTCTAGTAGCATGGACACAGCCACTTTTCACAAAAACGGGTGGAATACCACCGTGATAATTATCTTATTACATTCTTTAAAACGTTGAATAAGTACGTTATTTATTATTTATAGTACCCGTGGCGTAATGGTTAGTTCGTTGGACTGTCATGCCAGAGGTCTAGGGTTCGATACCAGCCGCTTCCACCTTAAGTTTTTTTCGGAGCTACTACCACTTGCGAGGAAGTGACAAATCCTCCAAGAGTATCTCTTGTCATAGAAAAGTGTAGGTCCCCTATTCCTGTAGACACGCACACAGGAATGGTTGAGAGTTTTAAGTCACTAGGCCCTGGGTTCTTCATGAGCCGTTTGTGCCATCAAATTTATTTTTTAAGTACGTTATTTGATGTCGAATTTCGTCTGCTAAACATAAGTTATAAACAATTTGCCTGAAGTTACTTGAGACGTAAAAAAATTAGTAAAAGTTCTTTTTTTTTTATTGGTAAAATTGATGTTGGTCAAAACGTAAACCAAATTTCAACTAAAACCGTTTTATAAGTATGATAGGAATTTGCAGTAAAACAATCAAGCTGTATGAAGAAGTAGATCAAGCATGTCCATAGATCACTTAGCCAAGGATACATGTAGAAACGGATATAGATAGATCATTTAAGTGGTTGAGGCTATTAGTATAGGCACTTGGAATGCGTGAAATGACTAGTTTGATTACAATCACAAGATAAAATTCTATGCGAACGCTTAGTTAATTAACCTAACCAGTCAGATTATCTTGCTACTTTTACATATACGAGATAATTTTTTCTTTTGTGAATTATCTAAACACGCAAAGTTATTAAGTCTTATACGACTATAGACAGATCTATAAAAGTATTTAAATGCATTAAGTCATTCGCAAAAAAAAAAAAAAAACAAATGAAAAATTAATTTGTGAAGAAAAAAAAAATGAGATACCTAACAACTTTTGCAGTTTTGTATTTCCCTTACCTGAAAAGAGTATTTGATGAAAATTAATAAATCATAAAAACTTTAAACAATAACTGCCTTATTCATAAAAAAAAATTGGTTATTTCAGCTCTTTTGTTCAGGGAAACTACACCATGGATTAAGAATTTTCCGGACTCAAAATATAGGCAATTGCTTACTGCACAATTTGAGTCCGGAAAATTCTTATTCCATGGTGTAGTTTCCCTGAACACAAGAGCTGAAATAACTATTTTTTGTTTATGAATAAGACAGTAAATGTTGAACAATTGCATTTTGCATATAAAATAATGTTGTGTGAAAAGTCTGTAAAGGTCTGCTTTGTTAAAGCCATTTCCTTAATCATCACAAAGTCAAAACTTGTGGATTTGTTGCCAAAATAACTAAATAACTTGAGATTACTAAGCGCAACAAACGCAATACCTTTCGATGGGATATATGTATATGTATATGTATCTAACGGGAATGAAATAGTTGATTGAATTGGCTTAACACGGTTTATCTCTTCATCGAGACAAATCCTTGGTGCATGAGATGCTGCAGAGATTCCTTAAAGCCGAAACCAATGATGATCAGCAGTTGACACTTGTTGTCGGATTTCAAGAAATCTATGGCCGAAAAGTTTATTCGAAAGCGATTCTTTAAAGGCCTGGCCTTTCGAAAAAACGCAATTTAATGCAGCATTATCTGCAAAGGTCCAAACCACGGCATACAAGACTTGCATATTTGCATATATAGAAAGTAAATATCTATTTCTCAACACCAGTGAATTTTTGCTTTTTCACTTTTAAGAACTTCATCAGAATTCGTTCTTCTTTTTTTTAAGATGGGAACTCTGGCTGGGAATTTAATGATCAAACACGCCTATCCTGAATTTCCTTCGGATATATTTATAACTTTTGAAGCTTTGAATGTCATAGTGATGGTGGGAGATGTAAGTGAAGCCGGAGCTGTAACCCTAAAAGAGTTCCTCAAAATGAATATGAAGGGAAAAGTTATTCTTGCATTCCGATTTCAAGCTTACCCAAAGGACAAGTTTATTTTCAAATCTTTTAAGGTGAGACTTTTATAATTTTTAAATGTTCTTATAAAAAAAACTCAAAATTTGCATTTCTTTAAAGATTATGCCTCGAGCTCAAAACGCCCATGCATATGTGAATTCTGCTTTCCTCCTCGAGCTTAATCCAAGTAATAGAAAAATAAGCTATGCACGAATTTGTTTCGGTGGAATAAACAAGAATTTTATTCATGCCAAATTAACTGAGAATCTACTAATTGGAATGGATGTGTTTTCTAATGATTATATTCAACCGATATTTGAATGTTTAAACTCTGAGATAGCGCCAGATTTTATTCTTCCTGATGCATCAGTGGAATACCGCAGGAAACTGGCTTGTGGCCTGTTCTTTAAATTTATTCTCTCCATTGCTCCTAAGGATAAAATACAAGCCAAGCTTAGAAGTGGGGGAGAGATATTTAAGCGTCCCCTGTCCTCTGGGCAGCAAATTTTTGAAACCTCACCCAAGAACTTTGCAATTAAACAACCATTGAAGAAACTTGAAGCAATGATTCAGTGCTCCGGAGAGGCGCTGTATATGAATGATGTTCCAGCTCTAGCGAAGCAAGTTTGGTGTGCCTTTGTCAATGCAACAAAAGTTGGTTCGGACATTTTGGAAATTGATGCTTCTGCAGCTCTTACAATCCCTGGAGTCGTGGCTTTTTTTGCTGCCAAAGATATACCAGGTGTAAATTCGTTCGTGAATACGGCTCCGACATTTTTTGGTTTGCCTCATGATGAAGAAATTTTCTGTGATAAAAAGGTTAGGTATCACACCCAGCCAGTGGGAATGATTGTAGCAGAAAGTAATGCGCTGGCAAACTTTGCAGCTTCTAAAGTTGTCATCACTTATTCCAATAATGACCTAGAAGTATTTACAAGCATGGAAGAAGTTCTTGAAGCTAACAAACCTGAACGAATTATGGACGCTATGGTTTCGCCAATCAAAGAGCTCAAACTTACATCACCTGCTCCCTTATCGGCTTCGGGATCCCTGAAACTAGGGCAACAGTATCATTTCACCATGGAACCACATACTACAGTTGTTGTTCCGGTAGAGGGCGGCAAGCTTGAGGTCTACTCCTCCACCCAATGGATGGATTTGACTCAATGCGTAATAGCAAAGTGTGTTCGAATAAATATAAGTGACGTTCAGCTCAAGGTTCGTCGACTAGGAGGCGGTTTCGGAACAAAGATCACCCGAGGCAATCATGTTGCATGTGCTGCTGCCTTAGCAGCTGTTAAACTAAATCGACCAGCACGATTTGTTCAGACAATAGAATCCATGATGGGATCGATTGGAAAACGTTGGGCGTGTCATAGTTACTATGATTTTCATATTGACAGACAGGGAAAAATTCTAGCCTTAAAAAATCTCTTCTACGAAGACGCAGGCTATATACCCAATGAAAATGCCATTGAAGCTCTAACTGCACCCGCTTTGATCAATTGCTATGATTTCAAAGACAACTACAAAAATGATGGGAAAATTGTTCTAACAGATACGCCAAGTCACACTTGGTGCAGAGGCCCAGGTTCTTTAGAAGGTTTTGCAATGACCGAAACCATAATGGAACACATTGCCTTTGAAACCAACCTCGATCCCGTGGATGTTCGATTGGAAAATATTGCCAAAGATCACAAAATTCGTGAATTAATCGAACAATTTCTCAAAAAATCTGAATACCGAATGCGAAAGAAGCAAATCGAGAAATTCAATAAAGAAAATCGATGGCGCAAGAAGGGTTTGGGTATTTCAGTGATGCAATTTGATGTTTTACACTTTGCACCATTTGCAGCTACGGTCGCTATATATCATGGAGATGGAACAGTTGTTATTTCGCATGGAGGTATTGAAATGGGACAGGGCTTGAATACAAAAGCAGCTCAGGTTGCAGCATATCTGTTCCATATTCCAATTGAAATGATTCGGATTGATAGCTCCAATACGATAAATGGAGCCAATAGTAATTTCACCGGAGCTTCTATAGGATCGGAATGTGTTTGTTTTGTAAGTAAAAAAAGATGGGCCTCGAGAGATTTCTTTTGTAATTTGAATTTTTTTTTCTAATCTAGGCCATTCATAAGGCGTGTGAAATTCTGATTGAACGTTTACGTCCAACTCGAGAGTCTATGATGGCTGATTATAGCTGGCAAACTCTTGTCGAAACAGCTCATAGTCAAGGTGTCAATCTAATAGCAAGCGATCAATTCAAAACGGGTGACTTAGAATCTTACTTTGTGTATGGAATTTCTTTGACCGAAGTCGAAATTGATATCCTCACGGGAAATCTTCTGGTTAATCGAGCTGATATTCTTGAAGAAACTGGTGAAAGTCTCAATCCTGCTGTCGATATAGGGCAAATTGAAGGAGCTTTCATCATGGGCCTTGGATACTATTTGACCGAACAAATAATTTACGATCGAAAAACTGGAGAATTACTAACGAATCGAACTTGGAATTATAAACCTCCTGGCTGCAAGGATATTCCAATTGATTTTCGAATTGAACTCATTCAAAAAAGTCCAAATCCAGCTGGTTTTATGAGATCAAAAAGTAAGATAGAAGTTTGAAGTGCGCAAAACTTTTTTGATAATTTTTGGAGTTTTTTATTTTTTATTTTACTAGCAACTGGCGAACCAGCTATTTGTATGGCCATATCAGTTCTATTTGCTATTCAGGAAGCTCTTCAGTCAGCTAGAAATGATGCAGGCTTGCAGAGAAAGTTCATCAGCCTTGGTGCACCAACGACTCCTGAACATATTCTTTTGAATTCTGGAATGGATATCAGTCAGTTCAAATTGTAGAACTATCAGCCCAATTTTAAATGAAAATTCCCCTGAAATAAATTATTTGTTTTCTAAAATTTGAAATACTGCAAAAAGGCTGTTTCGAACATTCAGGAGTCCCATTCCCGCTATCGAAAGAAAAAAATTTCCACGGAATTCGGAAAAAGCGTATTCTACTCCCGAAAGAATACGTCTCCCGGGGAGTTTTTCCCCGAGAAATATTTAAAATTGGGCTATTTATGTAAGTTCATTTTAGAAATCTTAACAACAGTAACACAATCCTAATCTTTAACACTGTTTTCTCTAGGAAAACTTCAAAGAACCTAAGACAAAAAAGTAAAGAGAATTTGAACGACTTTGATGAAATTTAAAATTCAAGTATCAAACATCTTTATACCACCTACAGAGAATTCTTGAGATCAAAACTTCTTTTAGATCTTTCACCTTTCGCAGGCGGTTGACACTCAATTCGACAACCGCACCATTCTCCTTAGCCCTTAGCCTCTTATGTTAGAGAAAAAGTCATTCCAGAAAAGAGTTAAATTGAATCAGTATACCCACACAGTTTTCTTCTACTCAACTTATATATACTTTAGTCATCAAGAGACATTGGTTTGGAGTGTTAACCAAGCGTTGATGCCACTAAACCCAACATCGCCGCCATGAATCAACTTCTATATAGATTACCCGCCCATGAAACACCATTCAAAACTCTCTTTCTCTCTCTCTAGGTTTTGCTGGTTTCTAGCAGGATGTTCATCTTTTCTAGCGCTACGCTGCCTGCCAAGAGCCACAGATTTTTTTTTTACTTTTTTTAAAGAACTCTCAACTGTGCCTTATCTGGAGCAGAATTAAATTTTTCCTTCAAAAAGATTGCCAGGATGCTAGGAGCAGGAACCAATGATAGTAAATGCTCTGCTCAGTTCCTCAGCGACACAGTAAAGGTAGGTATAGTGTTTGTGGGAGGGGGGGAGAGAGGTATAGTAGCAGTGTGGTGGCATATACAACACGGTGAAAATGTGGAGCAATATGAGATGCGTTCCTTACCACATCGTTTGCCTTCGGATGTGCTACCGCAAGTCTTGAAAAGCAAATTTACAATATAACACGCATTCCGACAAGGATGTGTATAAATATTCTTCTAGGAACCAAACACTTATGCTGCTGCTGCTGCTGATGGTGGATGTGTTTTTTTTTTCGAGATAGAAGATGAAAAGATATGGTGGCATTCTTCAGCTAGACAATCATCTATGGTATGCAATGTGAACGCTATTTGCCTTGTAGAGCGCGTGGGAATTCCATGCGAGTGAAAATTTTCCTCTACTTGACAAGCTATACCTATGGCATTATAAGCAACAGCGAGCGACATCCAGAGAGGGGAGGTGCTGCTTCTATATAGTGCCATGGAAAGATTTTTCATCCGCGGTTGACTTCTAAGTGATGTGCCATCATGCGTATAGGTATAACGTTTATTTTGCCCTTCCTTGGGGTATTTATGTATGAAATACTTCTTATTTTTTATTTTTTTTGTTTAAGTTTTGCTCCATTTCCGTGAAGTTATTTAGTTCTAAAGCTTTGATTTCGTAGAAAAATTCTTTATACCTGGTAAGGTAAATTTCCATAAAGTGAGGAAGCACTTTAACCTTTACTTTTATAGAAAAACTTAAGAAAAATGTCATAGCTAGTTCTAAGGCAAGGTAGAATTTTATCAACAACAAAAAATGTCATTCACACATTTTACACCACATAACTTTGTGGAACAAAATATTTACCTAAAACAAAAATTTAAGAGAACTCAACCAGTAAATGTCAAAGTTCTACACGCTAAGTATATTTTACATTATTTTAGGCGAAATTACTAAGCTTTGAGTCTACTCAACGAAGACCCAAAGTCGTAAAATATCTAAGTGTAGAGTCATGTAGCCTCTGGGATGTTGTTTTAAATGCTGGGGTTGGCAGAGTGATTTCCAGGTATTTAACATACTAATGGCCCCCAGCCTAGGATCGCGAACTTTAGGCAGAAGGGGGGGAGGGTTAAAGGCCCTCTTTTGTAGTTTTTCATTAATGTTTTAAAAACTAAGCAAGAAATAAGCCAGAAATTAAAACTGAGCACACATAATTTATTTCATCAGTTTAAATAGGGGAAGTTTTTCAATGTTGTAGTTAACTCTGAGTTAAAAACCAGAGTTAGTTAATCCTGCATGATAAAATAAAAACCCGAGTTAACCTATTTAGAAGCAGCTTTTCAGTTAAAGATTATACTACGTTTTTATTAGAGAGAGCTGAAATAAAGTAATTTGGCAAACTACAGGAAAAGTGTTCACATCTCAAATTTCCTAATTTTTTTTCATAGTGTCCAGACTTGCTTGTTTTTTTATTGTTTCATACCGAATTTTCTACGGAATTTTGTGCATTTCAAATTTGCTTGAAATTACCTCATTTAGAAAAGTGAATTGGATTTCGAATCAAATTTGGAAATTTTCAACAGAATCACCTTATCGGCTCTAATGAAAACGTAGGATTAACTTAAATTTTCAGTTGTTATCGAAAATCTATCGAAATCAAAGAACGGCACTATGGAAATAAGCGTTTCGCTATATTAAAATAAAGATGACGCCCCTAAGGAAATTGCATTTTACATGGGTAGACAGAAATACAATGGCGGCTTCAAGCAAGACTTTACTCAGTAATCCAATTAACACTTAATTGCTCTCCGTTCGATACCATAAATCACGTGAACTGTAAATAATAAATAATTTGATTTTATGATAAATGATTTGATTTTGATTTGTAGGCCAAAATGCTAGACTAGGTAATTCGTTGGCTTCAAAATCGGCTGTCCACTCGTCTCAGAAGTTTGACGGAGGAGATCGAGATGGACGATAGTATAAAAGCTATACAGAAGTTCGCCTTAGAGCTATTTGCTTACGTGAAGGGAAATCTTCGATGGCACTTCTAAATAGTGTCTTAACTCGATTTGGATATATTTTTGACAGTTATATATCTAATCAATTAATCCATGAGTTATCTCACCAATTCGTCAAGTTTCCACGGGATCAAGATTAACCGAAAAAAAAGTATGGCGTTAAAACCTCTCACCTTACTGAACCACTGAACATCCTTCGATCAGTAGGTTCCAGAAGTCTTGCAACAAACGAACTAACAAACAGAAACTTTTTTTTATTGACATTCAGGCGGCGCGGCGATCAAAGCTATTTCCTCAATCGTCACAAAGTCTAAACTATAGTGAATCGCTGTCGTAACGAACTAAAATTACTCGGTGCAACAAATACAGTTACCTTCCCAGGACACCCGTGACATACATGGGAATTAAATGGTGGATGAGTTGGCCAAAATCGTGCTTATACCACTAGAACAGGAAAAAAGCAGATTCTACCAGAGTTTCCTCAAAGCCGCAAACGATATATGGTCAGCACTTGAAACTTGTCGGGTCTCTCGAGAAGTCTATATAGTCGAATCTTTCTAAGGAAAAAACAGATTACCTTCTCAAACTAAGCAGACCTTAACTATCCTTCTTGGTTGGAATTCTAACGGCTCACAACTCAATGGGAACCCACATGAGCAGAATGGGTAGGTATAACCATATCTGACTTATGCAGAGGATACCATGATGAAGAGGCGGAGGAGGGCTCCTATCACTATCTTTGTGAATGCCTTAGCCTAGCAAGAACCAGAAAGACAGCCCTCGGAAAATACTTTTTCGACGAATTGGGCGACGCATCTCGCATTTGCCACTAAAAAATATTCTGAAATTCGTCCAGAATTCAAAATGGTTTCGGGAGGCCCCCACACCTTACCCCACAAGCTCCACTAACTCCTTTCCTTACCCGTCCTTATACACCTACCCTACCCATATCCTGGGGAGTACAATGGATCTATTAAGATCACCCCTTCAAACCTAACCTGGATCAGTAGGTGAACCGTTATGCTAAGAGCTATATATTAAAATAAAGATCTATTCAAAAACACCAGTATATCGATCTAACTAAGAGCCTTGGTAAAGTTTTTTAAAACAAAGAAAGAAAAAAAACAGAATATCCCACAGGCAGATGAAGTGAAAGTTAGGGTTGTGATTCCAAAGGTCAAATGTATTACCTAACTAATACAACAACGCCGACGTAAAAAGGTATAAATTCTTTAATTTGAAACATTTTAATAAATCAAATAAATTGCTTTTCACTCGATTGCGATTTACCAAAATAGATACTTCCATCAATATTATCATCAGAAACGATAACTCATCAGAAAACAATAATTTAGTATAGCTCTTTTTTTTTTTTTTGTTTAAGAAGATAGGTAACATAGGTACCTAACATACCTAGAGAACCATTTCATTATTGCTCGCACATAATTTACAATTCATTAGAAAAAGGGTCCTCTTTCATTCTTTGCTCAGAGAAGTTCATAACCATAGAATCATCCTACACTCATCATGGAATAAATCATTTTCGTTTATATAAAGCACTCATCTTTCAAATCTTCTTCTTCAAAAAAAAAAAAAAAAAAAAAAAATACCATATAGGTAGTAAAATACTTTATCCCGATCCCGACTATGTAGATTTGAATTTTGTTTTCAGTTACCTACCCTCTCATAGGGTAAACTTGAAAAAAAAAAAAAAAAATCTGATTATACAAAACCAGCCCTCAGACCCCCGGAAATCCACATCATCATTGAGCATGTGAACCACCCTTCACAAATCAACAAAATGAAAACAAAAATTGCATTAACATTCGCTTGAGTTGTTGTTTTGCCGCGCGCCGCCGCACCGCTCAATTTTGCTGAATCAAAAAGTGAAAAATCAAATCAAACGGTTTTTTATTTTTTCTTCTTCATGTTCGCTGCATCCCCCCCAGGTTTTTGATTTATTTTCCATGTCATGATAGAAGTCTAGAACAGAGGAGGTGGGATTACACTGATAGAAATAAAAACAACTGCCTATACAAAAAAAAAATTATTTAAGTAGCACATTTTTAACACATTTAGCACATTAATACCAGACATTTTCATAAAAATTGCCAAACTAAGAAAATATGTATTCCGAAAAAGCTAAATTTTGATGGAGAGCATTTTTTTGATGTCTTAAGCACTTTCCAAAAAATCACCCAAATTTGGACAGGGGCTAGTGTTTTCAAGGAAGGTGAATGATATTTGTTTTGCAATTTTCTCGAAAAGAGGGAGAGAAAAGCTAAACTTATGCAATATTATTTTTTTGTAAGTATTCAAAAAATTGTAATGAAAATTCATGTTTATATGAGCAAAATCATGTATTATTATTAAAGAAATATTTTTTTTTGGGGGGGGGGGGGGTATTCCACTTAATTTGCTAAACCAATACCGTTTATGCACTTTTTATCAAAATTTATTTGTTATAAGACAAAAATAGTGTTATAATCTTTTTTTACTTAGAATTTAATTAGGTACAACCTTTAGCTGCTTCACATAAAAAAATTATAGCTTTCGAAAAATTATCAAAAAGTTGAACGGTACCTATCCCCTTTACCACCCTTTTCAGTTTTGTAGGATTTTTCTCAAAGAGAAATTTTAACTTTCTTGGGTTTTTATAACCCAACGTTCTCAAACTGAAAAAAAATTTTAAAATGACACAAAAACTTTTTTAACTCATAACTCTGACATTTCTTTCAGTGTATCTATATCCATGGGTTATGCGTTTACTTTTTTTTTCCACTATGTATAAATCTCAAGCCAGTCAAAAATCAACACAACTCCAATATGGAATCCCACAATCTGCTGATTTTGATCCCTATTCAAGGAGAATACAGTTATGAATGCGTTTCCGTTTCCCTAATTTGATTACCGATACTACCTAACCTACCTACTCTCTTTCTGGATTTTATAGTTTGCCGTTGCAAACCTAGAGTACTTCTCTGTTTTTTTTTTTTCTCGATTTTTTGTTGTTGTCAGATTGTATAAGTGTGTAATGGATGAATTTTACGAGGAGGTCTAGGAACATTTCTAAAATAAAAGTTCAAAAAAAAAAAACATCATAAAACGGGTAGAAAATTTTTTAAATCCACTGGGAATGTTTGGCTTTAGGTTTTTTTTTATCGTATTCCCTGGCTATCCGTGCTAGGTTTAACATTCACGAACGGAACACGTTTATAAACGCAATTGGTAGCAATCAGCGAGGTCTTTGTTGTTTCGCCACCAGACCAATTTTTGGTCCTGAATCCTGATGCCTTTCGTATACCGCTATACCGGATGCAGCTTGATTTCGGGGGAATTTCGTTACATCTTTCTGTAAGTTTTTTTTTTTTTTATTTTTTGCACAAACCGACGAAGGTTTTAGGAAGACCATAATCAAATTGGCAGGTAATAAATAGAACAAACGAAATTTATGAATGCATTGTGCTTAGGGGGGATACGCTAGCGGTGAAGGATATAAAGATTGTTTGTTGCTATGTAGCTGGAAGGGTTGTTTGAGAAAATTCAATTTAGCTTTGTTTGAAGTTTTAGAAGTGACGGTCTAACAGAAGCTTGTTATGGTGCTCTTTTTTTAAGGAATAAGTAGCTATTGTCTATAAAGTGCACACTTAACTTGGAAGCTTTGTTATGAATAGAAATAGAGGCCTATGAATGTACAATATTTGGACAGAGCTGGAAACATTCTCATTTGATGAAAATTATAAGGCTTAGATGTCTCATGAGTTAGACAGTTTTCTAGGCTTCTGAAGAAAAACTTTAGAAAGTTTTAATCCAATTCTTTTAATCTCATATTTTTTACATTTGCTTGCTCAATTATTTTTTATCGCAGTCGATCCATTTATTAAAACGAATTGCTCTGAAATCTCCTTTACATGAACAAAAATCAGCAAAATCTCTGAGTGTTCCTGTCAAAATATTGAGAAATTTTTTTTTTGGAGTCGCTTGCTCACTATTTGACGGAACATGTCCTAATAAAAGAATCGAAAATATTGACGAATTGAGAAACATGAGCTGAAGCTGCATACAAAGTACTTATCTTGAAATGAACATCAGCATTACACAGGCTAGAGACTTATTTTTTAAAGAATTTGAACTAAGAAGCAAAATTTTCTGACCGAAGGAAACTACAAAGAATCATCTGGACCCTGTTCAGTATTGAATAGAGTTGTTCGGAATGGTGATAACTGATAAGGTACTCATAAGATCATGCAAACAAGTGAAAACCCTTACAGAGGCATTAGATGAACCAGGAGCTTTATGTTTAAGTAAAACATTTTACCGAATTTTCTTTTTTTCCTTGCGACCAACTTGTAGATTCTATAAACCAACTTCGAGTATATAAATCCTTTCAAAAGCCCCTATAAATCATAATCTCAAACCTACTAACTTAAAGATAAACAAAGCAAATAGTTATGTATGTAGCTCTTCTGTCAAAGAAAAAAACAAACATAAAATCCAATTTTATTCCTCCTACAATAGAAATGACGACAATGATGTCAGCAAACGTGCAATTATAGAAACAAATCATTGTGCTGACAAAGTGTTGTAGTGTGGGAAGTGGTACAGAACAAGCAATATCTACCCGAAGCCTCATGGTAAAGGATATTTAATGACAATTTTTCACACCTTTTTTTTTGTTCAACCTACTTCTGGAAAACGTGCTCGTGTTCAAGTTCCAACTTTGTTCTTTTGCAAATAAAATAAAAAAAAAAAACATATTCCAAATTGCAAAAAAAAAAAAAAAATAATAATAAACGAAAATAGAAATAGAAAAACAAATATTTCCTGCAATTTGCATCCAATTTTCTTGTGCAGGCAAATCATGCTTTTTACTATCAACTTACTCGTTCTTTTTGTTCGGGTTGAAGTAGGAAATATGGGAACACCTCGCGTTTTACAGTGGGATTTTTTTTTTTTTTAAATATGTAGTTTGGAACAAATTTTCAAAAAGCAAAATTCAACCAAAACACTAATAAAAAAAAAAAATTTTTATTTTAATGTTAAAATATTACATTTCATCGAAAATAAATTCTCAAATTAATGTTCCACATAATTTCTATTTTAAATTAAAGTTAATAGGTTAAAATTAATAGGTTGATCTACTTCATTTTCCCCCCTATGGTTTCACGCTCTGAATTTAAAAATGAGTTAAGGAGCTTTGAAAAGAAGTGGATCTTGGGAACTGTGAACCATGAACAAGTTGTGGAACTTATTCTGTTTTTATACCTCATAGAACGTGGTTACTAAACTCTGCCGGAATCACCTGATTATTCTTATCGCAGCTCGAGTGAAAATTTAATATTGTAACAAATATTAGAGAGCTGATATTTTTTTCACCAAATTGATACAGTCATTAAGATGTTTTCAATTAAAGAAATATTCTATCCAGCTATGAACATTTTTTTAAATATTATTTGAATTTACGATAACTTAGTAAATTCAAATTAAAAAAAAAAAAAAATTATTTGGTGGCGTGCAAGCTCGTGTAGAACCAGGGGCCTTTAGTGACTTACAGTTCTCAACCATTCCCGTGTGCGTATTATAGGCAGAAATGGAGAAATGAATTCACATTAGACATTTTTGTTTGTAATTGTAAAGCCTCTTGAAATGAAGAAAAGAATTAACGGATTTCACAATCTTCTAAATTTTTTTTGAGCATGGGGATAGCAAGGTAAAGATCTTAGCAGAAAATTTTACCAAAAACAATAAAATAGCAATGGTATCAAATAGAAGAACTTTCACTCTGACAATTTCTATAAAATTGAATCCCTTTTTGTGTTCGTATGTGCATAACTCGGCTAAACATCATTCGATTCGGTAGTGGATTTTTGTGTTTGATTTGTATTGAACCAGATTAACACACAAACAGACCGAAAATTGGAAAATTCAACCAAAAATCAGAAAATTCGACCGAAAAATTAGGAAAATCGTGAAAAAACCTTGGAATTTTAAAATTTCTGAAATTAAATTGTATTCGTACGCGCATAACTCGGCTGAACATCATCCAAATTGGATGGAGATTTTTTTGTTGGTATTGTATTGAACCAGATAAACACACTACAGAGATAAAAAATGGAAAATTACTGGCTGAACAGAATGGTGACGGAGACGGAACTGGAGCCGGAGCTGGAATAGCTGTCAAAATATTGAATACACGCAGGTTCAATGTTGCGAACATAATGGAACGTAGCCGCATACGGAGCTGCAGCCGCAGACGGAAGAGTTGGCCAACTTTTAACTTTTCACGTACGACACTTTTGACGTTTCAAATTGTATGAAGAAAAAAAAAACAACTTTTTGGGTCGGAAAAAAATATTGTGGTTATTAGTAAAAAATTATTTATTAAAAGGAAAATTATTGGAAACAAATTCTGAGCTTGTACACAAAACTATTATCTTGTTTTTCTTCAAAATGCTTTCAAAGCTGTACAGCTGCATTGTGGGCACGTAAAAAAAAAGGCGTACGATACTTTTTGAAAGCTCTTCCAGTTCCGTCTGCAGCTTCAGTTCCAGCATTCTATTCTGTTCCGGCCTAGCTGGAAAAGTCGGAAGGTCGTGATGATAATTCGAGCTTGCTCGACATTAATAATTTAATCAATTACAGGTGGAACGAAATTCGCCGGGCCAGCTAGTTTTGTATAAATATTTCATTTTCACTCAAACTCATTAAAGCCTTCGGCGTAAAATTTTAGACGATTTAGTGTGAAGTTAAATCATTTTTAATGGTATGCTAGGTTAAAAACAAGTTTTTTTTTTTTCAAATTTTAAACGAGTTAACATCGTATTGACTTTTAAACATTTTACTTAAGTTAAAATCACCAAATAACTATTTTATGTTTTTTTTTTTGGGTCATACTAAATGCAAATGTCACTTTGGCAGATACAAATGCAAAAACAGGATGAACTGTCACTGTTAAAATAATAGGTTTAGTATGTAATATTATAATATGCACTAGTTAAAAAATGTTTAAAATTACGAATATTTTAGTAAGGAGCTTTAAAGTTAGAAAATTGTTTAGTAGTAGGTATCATGATTTCATCATAATTTTAATATTTAAATACCAAAATACCTTTCGAAATTTCCAATGCATCCCGATAAGTTTTTTATGTATGTATTTGCAAAAGAGAAAACAAATACCCCACTGTATACTGCGCAACCGTTTGCCTTTGCACTTCATTTATTTGTTTGTCAATTTTGCAGTCAATTTGTTTGTAGAAGACGTTTATTCTTCCATCACTCACAGGCTGTTGAGTTCTTTTGTATGTATTTCTGGGTGTTTGTTTGTTTTTTTTTTTTCTTTTTCAACAAATAAGAACTCAGATCATATTATAGCAGGTATACATAGCTTAGCCGGAGCCCAAGACAAATTTACCATTAAATTCCTTTCTTAAAAGAAGGAAACATTCTTTTCTGTGAATTTTCTGTGCTTTACTCTTGTTCTTGTTTTTGCATATCCAATTGTTTAGTCTAATAAACCCTTGTTTTCCTTTTTCACTTTCTAGTTCTTTCTAAGATCTCTTTACAAGACTACTTCCACTTCAATTCCTTGGAATTGTAAGGATTTCAATTTACAAAACAAAAGCAAACTATTTTTTAATTTAAGTTAAGTGTACACAGTTTAAGAGAAAATGAAATATCCATGGAATATAACCGGATTGTGAATTTCACAGTTTTACATTCCACTAAATTAATTGGTTGAAAAATATCAAATTAAAATGTTTGTCTTTAAAAGTCACACCTTGTAAAATTCAATATATTGGCGTGAAAGTGCTTGTGGATAGTCTTATACCTACTGCCGTTTCAACTGAAAATGACGTCTCCAACATTTGTCAATGCCAAGTTTGATATCCTTTGATATCCTTTTATTTTTCTAAAAAATCGGCTTGAAATAGAAAAAAACATTAAAAAAACAACCGCAACACTTACGATGTCATGCTATACCTTTTTTTTTTTTAAGCCAGAAGTCCGTTTTAATTTTGTTTTTAATTGAAATTATTTCAGAGTTTCACAGTTTTTGAAAATTAATTTTAAGACTCAAAATTTTGAAAAATTATAATGAAAAAATTTGTGTTTAAATTAATTTTGTTCAAAGTTTTTCGTTAGTATTTTTATTTTTAATATTCGATGCTCCTATAAATTTCTAATCTAAAACACTAAAAATTTCTAGAGGTCTTCTAGTTTTTGAGAAAACTGAAAAAAAAAAAACAACTCTACTTTACTACCGACTTAGTGGAAATATGTAGGATCTTTGGAGAACCAACCATTCTTCTTCCCAGGAAGTGATGCATCCTTCAATAGTTCGTTTGTCATGATAAATTGCCTTTCATCTAAAAGCCATTCAGATTCGACAGAAAATTGTAGGCCTCTTCTGGTCGGAAAATTTCTGCCTTAGATTTTTTTACGATACTTTTTTTTAGGTTTTGTACCTAAATAATTGGTATTGGTAGAAATGGCGGCCCTGAGCAACCTAAGCTCGGGGCCCAATTAGCGCTGCAGAGCGCCATTTTGATAAGATGAATGGGTTAAGTTGTCATTTATTTCTTATTTTTTTTATCAACCACCTCTCCGTTTTCATCGGAATTTAAACCTTTTTTCTCTTGTTCACCAAAGTAAAAGATCCTAAATGTTAATTTTTGTTTTTGTAAGGTATTGCCATATTCTTTGGAAAACTCTATTCGTTCCCTTTCAAAAACTTGTCTATTTCATTTTAATTTTAGTCTATTTTATAACTCCTATTTTAAGCCATCATAAATGTGAAGATTGAAAACATAGACAAAAGCTTCAGTACCACTTTTCATAAAATTTCTAAAGAAAATTGTTTTTCATTAATGCACACATTGGCACCACCACCGCACATACATATACATACCACCAAAATAATTAATTCCTCTACACTTACTACATTATCTCATTCTCTTGAACTTCGGCTATAACCCTTATACTAATTAAATAATGAACTTAAAATAGGTGACAACTATCAGAAAGTTCACATCGTTAAATATACTCATGCTCTCGTTTATTTTTGGTGTTAGCATTGGCACCCTCTGGTTTCCATTAAGCATAATTACTACAAAATAATCCAAAAAAAATTAAAAAAAAAAAAAACGTATATACATTGAAGCTTTTGAACCTTCATGTCCTTATATACTTACTGATGATAATGGTAAGGGCTGACAGATTTTATGAATGTATCCGAAGTGCCTCCGATATTAAATGAGAATATAGGTGCCGGATTGACTTTGCTGAAATTTGCTCCTATCAACTTTTTTTTTTGTGACGCTGGGGTTCGCTGTATGCGAGTGCATAAACTTGATATACTGGAGAACTATTTTAAGTCCTGGGGCCTGTAACACAACGTGACAAGTTGACAAGTCTTAATCCACTCGTCCAACTATATACTTACTTGTCCGAAGGATTTGATCTTTCATAGGATTGTCGCTTTGTGTCACAGGATTTAGGACAAGTTGTCGCTTTTCACTTGTCCCACAAGTAGGTACTTGTCACGTTGTATTACAGGCCCCTGGACAACGCGTTAATTCCTACCGCATTTTGGGAATTTGGAACTGCTAAAAAAATAAATTTAGTGACGCGACCGACAATTCGTGTAGAGCCAGGGCCTAGCCTAGTGACTTAGAACTTTCAACCATTCGTGCGTGCTATTGGCAGAAATGGAGAGGCCCAACAATTTTCTACCGAATCCGAACGGCTAAGATGAGAGCGAGAGGCACTTATTCATGTCATGAGTTACTCTTGGAAAATTTGAAACCTGTTTGCAAGAGGGTGAAGTCGTGAAATTGAACCCCAGTATCCTGCTTTAACTCTCTCATCGATTAAATTGGTCGAAAAGCGATAATAAATGAAATAAATTACATGAGTTATGTTCCATTTTCACATGTTTCGACTTATTCTAATGATTTGAGAGTTACAGAACGTACAACGTAGGCACACACAGGACATTTTACAGATATTTTTGTAAGCATTTCTGGAGAATTTAAAAGAAACACAAGAGAAAATTGAAGGGGCCTCGGTACCTATATGTATTGCAATAGAACCTCCTCTGAAAACCTGTAATAGCTTCTTAATGAAATTTAAAAAGACTCACAAAAAAAAAAAAAAAAAAAAATAGAGACAAAGAAAAGTATTAAAAATAAAAATCATCAATAATTAAGACTTCTATTGCCTTAAGGCCTTTAGACAGCATAACCCGGCTCTGTGACTGTCTACCCTTTACAATCGACAGTATAGGTAGAGATTTGAATAAAAGACTATAAAGGGTGTTATAGACGCAGCAAGCATCAGCACACCCTATGTAGAGTGATGTTTTGAGGTTATCAAATTCCACACATATGAGTTGAAGTTCCTATACCCACTATCTAAGAGGAGCACACCGAATAATGGCGAAATGCGGGCGGTGGTGGAGGGGGAGGTTGAAGGAAACGAAGGCTTAACATTATACAATTAACACTTACGCAACAAAACTTTTAGAATAGTAATTGTAATTTAATACCATCTTTTGCCTTGCGGAACCGGATGTACGAGTATGTATATGAATTCAGAAGAAATTTCAGTCTTTGCTATACGAGTATAATGTTAACGAGTGTCCTTGATAGAATGTATAGGGTGATGGCAGTGGGAGGGTATAAAGAAGAGGAAACTCAAAGCTGTGTTGGATCTTTTATTTGCATGCGTGTGAATTAAACTATATAAGCCATCATGTGTTGACATTTATTTTGGAAAATCTCATTGGAACTTTTGATATTGTTGCTTTGCTATTTTAAAAGGAGCAAAAGGTGTTTTCCATTTCCAAATAACGACGATGATGATGATGATAACAAAACAGTAATTATACAAATGAAACCCTTAATTACTTATTCAAATGGAAATAATTTTTGGCATTGTATAGTTTTGTGAGAAAATCAGCAAAAAGACATGTCTGATATCTCCAAGGATCAATTGAATGAAATTACATATATAATGAAATAGAATAAAAGTATTTCTGGAGAAAAATTTGCAAAAGTTTGAAGGGATTTTGAAAAGTTGTAAACCGATTTAAAGGAAAAACTATTGAATTAAATTAGAAAACATTGAGTTTTAATGCCAACCTAACTGAAATATGTGAAAAAAAAATTATTCTTTACTAGTCAGGGCTTAAAAATAAATAAATTTGATGAAGGACCAAGGCCTAGTGACTTACGACTCTTAATCATTCCGCTGTCCATGTCTGCAGGAATGGAGGGGACCAACAGTTTAGGTACTGCCGAGTCCGAACGGCTATGGTGAGTGACACTTGTTAGTAACTATGAAAAACTTGCCAGGGCCTAATTGAAAACTAGATCCTTTTTCCATGCGGGGGATTACAACTTTCAAAATATTTTGAAGAAAAATAAAAAAAAAAAAAACTATTCACAACTGGATATAATAACTGATAACGATCTGATATATTTAACGAAAGAACCTAAAAAAAAGTCAAAAGTACAAAAAGTATTAACTATTTGTTTCAGTTTATTTTTTGTTCAAAAAAAATTTTAAATTCATTTTTGTTTGAACAATTCAGAAACACCGGACTCCAAAATTATAACAAAATCGGTCAACCACCCCATGTATTTCCTACCCTACATATGTACATATATCCCCAGGATATACATATGTATATAGGGTAATTTAGGTACATATATAAGGACGGGAAAGGAAGAGAGTTAGTGGAGTTTAGGGATTAGGTATGGGTGCCTCCCTGAACCATCTAGAATTGGGTGAATTTTAGAATGTTTCTTAGTGGTAAACACGAGATGTCGCCAAGTTCGTCGAAAAAGAACTATCCGAGGGTTTTCTTTCAGATTCTTGCTAAGCTGGCACTCACAAAGGAAGTGATAAGAGCAATCCTCCGCCTTCAGTTTGGTTTAGATCAAGAGGTGATCTGTTTTTGGCCAATTCATCCGGTATTTCATTCCCATATATGTCGCAGTGTCCTGGGGCCCACCGGAGGGTAACTGTGTTTGTTGCACTGAGTAATATCAACTCGTTGCGGCAAAAGATTCAACAATTTAGACTTTATTGCTGTTGATGAAGATTGTTAGTTCACATATGGCAAGACATTTTGCAGCCTCAATCACTGCAAACACTTCTTCTTGAAAAACACTACAGAAATTTGGAAGCTTTATTGACCTATCTAAGGGTGGATTTTCTGGAAAGATGCCTGACCCTACCCCTTCATCTGTCTTGGAACCATCCGTGAAGGCAGAAACATGACCAACGTTTATGACCCGCTTTTCAGCCCAACACAGTCCCTGGAGGGAATATCTCTTAGGGCTACTGCATTCAAGTCAGCGGTGTTGAATAGTCTGTTTGAATGCCTTTGTCTATAAAATTTATAATTGCTTTATGCCCAAAACAGCCCCCTTTCCACTGTTGCACTGTCTGAGTTGCACTGTCTGAGTCTTAAAGCACTGTTGGCCGCCATTTCTTAAGTGGGTTGACATTAAGTCCACCAGCTGCTGGCCCAATTGCTGAGCTTGTCAAGGGGTCTTTGAACAAGCTCGCACAGTGTGGGTATGAATTTCTCTGGAGGTCATTATTACCATGTGATCGACATAGGCCACGACTTTGACACCGTCAAGACTGAGTTTGACTAAAATCTGGTTAACAGCCGTAGCCAAAGCAGGGGAAATAAAACCCCTCCTTGTGGAGTGCTTTTACACATCCTTACTTTTAGCTTGCTATGACCCATTTCTGCGTTTACTAGTCTGTCAATTTTGATTACCAGCTCGAAGTTTTTTCCTACACGAAACCAATACCTGCCCTTTAGAGCGAGTAGAAAGTTTTTGGCTTGGCAGATTGCCTATAACCAGGACCAGGTTTTCCGTTCGTCGCTAAATGCAGCGGAATATTCACATCATCTCCGGGGTAGTAGTCCACCCAAATACTTCAAGGTGTACTTTGAGATAAACAGACATTTTCAGAAATTACTAGTTTAAAGGCTTTGAGATTACCTTCCCCATCTCCTCCGCTCACAAACAGACCGACAGTCCTGATCAGATTTTAAACTCTCAACTGTCCAATTTAATTGTTCAGCAAATCGATTCAAATCCAATAAAAATAATATATATTAACTAAGTACTAAATATTTTTGAATTAATTGCAAAGCAATTTAACAAAAACCCCCCTCGTTCAAACTCTTATAAGTTATAATGTCCATGTTCATGATCAACCATTTGACTCTAATTTGGAATCATTAAATTCTTGCAAATTCCCAGACCAATAAATGAATTAAATGATAAATTAATGCAAAAAATAAAACAAACCAAACAAAAATCTCAGCACTTATAAAATAAACATGGAAGCACCAGCACTGTCACAACATAATATATTCGAAAAACAATTTATTTACAGTACATAGTTGTTGCCGTAAGTTGCACAAACGAACTGAAACAACATTGCAACGGTAAGCTACATATATTCCATTTGGGAAGCACTACACGCACCTAAATAATAAATGAGACAGAAGCAAACGCATTCAATTTGGAAATGAACACAAAAGGCAATAATTGCACTGCCACGCCCACTTTCATCAAACACCATAACCAAACCATGCCCAAAACCTCGCTTCAAAGTGAGATTGGCAATTCAAATGAATTTAAATATTTTGCAGAGATACTGCTGGTATATTGACCGTGCTGCCCCCTAGCATCACAGAAGAAATTTTTACTTCAATTGAACATTTAATAGGAAATAATCAGTGGCTAACAATGATGACAGCCGGATAAAGCCATATAGTTGGTATGCCGGGAGTCGGCCGGCAGCCGCGAGCGACGAGTGGCAGACGAACGGTCTTTGATTGGGGACCATTACTATGGAATTAACGGAAACACAGCGTGGTGGATTTTAACAGTTTTCGATTTTGTTTTTTGTTGGTTTTGTTTTTGAATTTTATTTTTTCCGCCCGGCCCGGCGCGGTGGCGGGGCGCGCCCTTCCGATGCACATAAAATGTTGACTTGACTACGCACTTTTAGCGCGGCGAAATTTAAAACATCCGATGCGTTAATAATTGTCTCGGTGGCAATTCATGGTTTGTCCGGTTTTTGGATGCAGCCAGCCACCAACATGTCGGTAGATTTGTCCGGATGAGTGCACTCGAGTCAGCAAGCGGCTAAAATTTATCGGTTTGTTTGAGGAGATTTTTTTTTGTCTTGTTTAAATTATATGTGTGATTCTCGAACGAATTTCGCCATCGGAAGTGGGCTTTTTTAATTGAAAATAATTTTCGACTAAGTACGCTCAATTAAATTCCAATGATCGAAAATTCAGCATTTGCTGGCGTAGAACTTGTATGCGAATATAATGTACATGTATGTATGTAGGTATATGTACTTTATCCTTAGCGACTCTGATTACATAATCTGTGCTGTACTGCCTGTGTGCATATCGAGGTGTTTGTTTACTGGCATTTTTATTAGATTCCATTTAAATCGTTGTAGTTTGCGTTTTTTTTTTTGGAAATTATTTTTTTTTGTCTGACCGTGCATCGTCGTCGTCCTACCCCCACCCCTTAATTTCTGGTATAAGCCAGGATGAATTTTACATGTGTCCTTGCGGTTTAACACATAATATTTGGCTGGTTAATCATATTCGATGTTTATTCAGACTTTGTGCAAATTCGCTTCGATTAAAACATATTTTGGTATATTTTGTTTTGTTTCAATAAATAATTAGGGTGACCATGCCAGATAAAATTGTTATTTTTATTTTCAAAATTATATTTAAAATTAACTACAAGCCTGAAAATTTGTTTGTTAAATTGAAAGAAATTTTAAACGTTGACGATTTAAAAAGGTATTTCTTATTTTGGAATGAAAACACCAACCTCTTATCAAAAATGACGACATCGTGTTCCTAAAAAGCCAAAAGTGCAAATTTTCAATTTTTTTTTTATTTGTGTCATGTGTTTTTTTAAATCTTTTTATATTAAAATGTTCGCACAGATTTATTATGTACATATTCAGTATATCATCATCGAACAGTAATATGGTCTGGTCACTCTAAATTTAATTTTATAAATTGTTATTTTCGTGGTTGGTATGTAGAATTAGTTTGGTGATTATGAGTTTATTCCAATTTAATGAATCAATTTGTTTTTGGCCAACATTTTGGGGATGTTTTATAACTATTCTAAAAACCCCATTTACACATTTACAAACAATTATGCTTAATATGCCTATGTAAACTGTACATAATACATATATAGTGTTACGTAGAAGGAGCATTATCCTTTGGGTTTGATTATTAAACCTTTGTGATGGTTTCTATAGCCGCCGCCGGCCGCCGCCGCCGGTTATATAAAGGGTTTCGTTTTACGTTGCAAGCGGTTGTTTACAATGTGGTTTGTGTTTCTCTTAATTGGCGTTATGTTTCATCTCTGTATGGAACACAGTAGGTGAATGGCCTTTCAATTATATGCAAATTAGGTTAATTTAAATTTTATATGACTAACATCAGAAGAAAATTAATTTATTGTAAATATTCCAAAAGCAGAACTATAACAGTCAAACAATGTGAAAGATAGCGAATGTTTAATTAATTGTTCGTTAAGTTTTCCTTATTTCTGTCGTTTTCTAAGAAGCCTTTATAAGCTGTGAAATATTGTAAAATTTCAAATATTGTATATGAAAACTTGATTAAGATCTCTTGAGTGCAAGTCGACAAACTTAACGAAACTGGCCGAAACTGAACTATTAGATATGAAAAATAGATATAAATTAAATATTTTTTTTTTTTGCAATTTATATAAAAGTAGTTAAACGGATTCTGATATATTAAGGGTCAGTTTTCCAATGCATTTTTATATATTTTCCGAAAAAAGTGGCACTTAACTTTCCCATATTAGGACTTTAGGTTCAGTTTCATAGAGTCTTACCAACATGTCAAACTTAAGTGCCACTCTTATTAAGGTCAGTGTGCACTGTGATATTGAGCCTTCAGCTCCAATTGGTTACATATAAATACCATCTACTTTGACTATTAAACTGGGTCTAAACCTTACTTTTTCCAACTCAAGAAGCATCTTAAAAAGAAAAACGGGAATCGTGTATCATCTATTTTCGATATACATACATAGTTTACTTAAAAATGGGATAGAAAAAGGTTCAAGATCTCAATTCAATAGCCCTCGATTAAATTCTACTAAGTGATCGAAACTGAACGAAACAGAGCAAATCAGCATAGGCACAATTAATGTCATTACTCGTTATTCTTCGTTAAGTTTTTTTCAGTGTTTTTCGTCGAATAATGTAAGCCTACACGACTCTATCAGTTATTTAAGCGAAATTAAAATGAAATAGATAATTCAAAAGCATAAGCAACTGACAAAAACTTATCATTCGTTCAGTTTTGATTTTTAAGGGCTCAGATGAATCAACGAAGTTTCCTTAGTTTTGCTGTAAAATATTGAGGAATTCGCTTGTTCAAATGAGCGCTTTGAATTATAAACTAATAAAATATGAAAAAAAAAGTTTTCGTTTAATTTAAATAAACTTCTTTGCTAAAAAAGATTTAATCCAAAGTCAAAGGCAGAATTTGAAAGAAAACTCGGTTAGATTTTTTTTTTTTAATAATTTGAATAACATTGATTTAGTTTAACTTTTATATAAAGGTCAAAAATTTTATCTATAGTTAACCTGTAATAATATCAAATTTTCGTTCAAAAATACTTAACGAAAAATATTAATACAATTAAGTCAACAAAATTTCTATAATAAAGGTATAGGTATCAGTAATATAGATCCTTTAAAAACGAGGGAAATGTTTTAATTCTTCGTTAAGTTGTTTTTTAATCTTGTCAATTATTTTTGTACCTACCCATAAAAGCAAAACTCAAGCAGCTGTTAATATTATTACTCATTTTAACGATAGTTAGACCGGATTTTCAAAAGAGGTGACTGTAAACTTAACGAAACTTAATCAATTTCATTTTAATAACAGAAATTCCCTGTAAGCTATTTTTTTTTTATTGTTTTTCTTTCAAAGCTGGTGAAAGCTTTGAATTATTTTCAAATTCAGTTTGTTAGTTTTACCATCGCCGCTTGGAGAATTCTTTCCAGATGTTTTTTATTTTGTGTGTGTTTTAACATATTTCCTCGTTTTTTAACAAAACATCTAAGACCTCAGTGAGATTTTAATTTTTTTCTACCTTTTACAACAACATCTTTCCGCAAAAGAAAACTTGATCTAGTGACCCAATAAATAATTGTGACTTTTCGTTAAAACCAAAAAGCACAAAAGCAAAAAATTTATATAAAACAAAAGCAAAATTCTATTTCTTCGAGATTATCACTTTTAATTACAAAAATTAAAATGATTTAAAATCTTTTTCACCTCTGGGTCTCTTGATAAAATGATGAAAAAAAATAAAATCCTTTTCAATTACCTCTTTTGCCCTCCCTCTATATATTAAAACATGTTCCATTTAATATTATGAACAAGCAGCAGATTGAAGTCCTTTTTCTTTCTCTTTCATTCTTATTTATCTCTCTTAACTCATTCATTCATCTAGTATAGTATGAGTATCCCTGGTCATCGGCTTAATTTGACACAATTCCCTGCAAAGAGCGTATCTCAATTTAAACAAAATTGCAATTTATCCAAAAGGACCACTTCACCGCCACTTAACCTCAATTTGGGGGCAAATCTCTAAATCAAATCCTCTGTCGTTGGTTGTCGTTGTCGTGGTGGTGGTCGTGGTCGGTTGTTCGTTGGTTCTTCCTGGACAAACACCCATACAGATATATAGATGTACATAGAATGGTTTTTCAATGCGGAAAAGGACTTTTGCAGAGCAAGCATTTTATTCAGCTGCTGGCTGGGTAAAATTTCATTTCTCAAAAGCAAGCACTCCATTTTAAAATGCTATGTTCTACTTCGTTTTTGAAAAAGCTAGAGTGGAGATTTCACGATTAAAACCACAATCACAAGGAGAAATGAAGGTACCCAAATAGTTCTTTGCGCTCAAAATTAGACTTTCCTTCCCCATTTCCCACCCTTATGCGAACAAGATTCCATAAGGACCACACCATCACTATATTAAAGGACCAAACCAACGACACAAGATGACAACTTATTTGACAAAAATGCTTCCAATGCTATAGTTGCATCACACTCAAGTCAAGATGTTCCTTTGGTCCTTCTGCTTTTTGCATTATGTTCTCGTGAAGACCAAAACTAATATTGCTTTCTTCCTTAGAGAACTGACCAACCTAACTCAATAACGAAGTCCAAAAGAAAAAAAAATTAAATTGACACAAATTTAACTCGCATCATTGACTGAAGGACCTTAACCTACTTCACAGGAATATAGAGAGAAACATATAATCTGAGATTCTCTCAGGCACCCATAAGACAATTTCAAGGATTTTCCCATTTAATTTATTTAATATTAATAAAAATGTCCTTCTATTTTTTTTTATTTTGCTCACAGCAAAGGCAAACCCTAATAAAATTTCATTGCTAATCACGAAGATAGAATTGAAGCCGATAAGGATAATAACGTAAAAATCCTTTTACCTGTAATTGGATTTTTTTTTCGTTGAATTTTTGCTTTCTCACAATAAAACAGCAAAACATAAAATTTCATAAATTATGATTACTTTAGTTGAACTTTTGACGCGTGAAACCATACAAATCGCAAACACTTTCAAGGATTCAGGACTTTGCAAAGAGTGTTGAGTGCGGCAATTCAGAGGAAGATAAATAAGAGGAGGGTGTTGAATCCTTTTTTTTTTATTTTATTTCATTTCCTGTATTAGATACAGATATAGGCCTTCCGGCATTGAAAATGTTCACACAGAGAATCATTTGAAATCTCACCGGCAATGATATCAAAAAGGATTCTGCCTGCTTTTGGCGCTGGAATGGTAATCGAATACAATCAACCCCTCCAGGTTTATTCGGGAGCAAGAGCAAGTGATTCTGACACTTGGAATAATAAGTTCGTTTGTTAATTTCTCAGCCTTTGATGGTATAGCTGTAAGGATTTAGCTGGAATCGAATGTATGTAGGGCAGAAATTCATATATTTATCCTTTCGGGCATATCATTGACATCATGTGGAGGATGCGTTGTCGGTCGTATAGTAAAAAGAAAGTTCCTTTCTATACACCAACGACTCTAAGCTTAAGGATTCCCTGAAAAGGATCAACCTGTGTACATAGGCACTCGCAATCTCCTTTTCCGGTCACAAAAGGGGTTTGTGTAATATGAGAAGTAGGGACTCCTATCTTCTTCATCATAGAGTTTGTAAAAGGATTGAACGCACCTGCAATTGAAAGTAAGGATATGATTCAGAAAAAGGATACAGGAAATCCCTGATTTCACACTAAAAAGATTATGACTTGCAAGTGTATATGTAGGTTTTTTTTCTTTTAAAACGAAACCGGAAAGGCTAGGCTTTCGAAAAAAAAAAAAAAAAAACTTTTGCTAATCAGGGAAATTGGCAATTTTGTAAAGATTCCACGTGAGAAAAAACCCAAGACGTGATAAAAAGAAACTGCAATGACGAATAAAAAAATCGAAAGGATATTATCCAAGATGGGGAATTAAATTGCCTTTCTTACTTTTTTTTTTTTTGAAATTCTCACTCGTGTGTCTGCTAAAGCGACTTAAATCATAGAATATAGGTACCTTCATAGTTGGAAAGGGTTTTCGACTTTTAACCGAGAGATGTTTTCTTTCGTGTGGAAAATTGATGGCAATTTAGTGCTGATGGTTCCTAAATCAGAAATGATGGACCTGTTAACGGTGGTTCAACTTTGTTTAATTAAAAAAGAGAGTTTTTTTTAGTGTCAAATATCTACCTTTTGTATTTCTACCTAAATTGAACTAGATTCCTAATTGTTTAGAAAACGGTTAAGCGACAAAGCAGAAATGTCCCATGTCACATTTCTGCTTTGTCGCTTAACAAAGAGGAACATCAACAAAACGACAAACCGGCAGTGGCAGAGTAAAAAGCAACAAAGCGGTAAAAAGAAGCGACAACACACTAAAGCGACAAATCGAAATAGCAACAAAATGGCGTAGCTATAAAGCGGCTAAAAGGAAGTCACAAGTAGTAAAGCGACAAATCGGCATATCAAAAACTCGGCAAGGCAACAAAGCGGCAAAATGATAAAGTGAGAAGACGACAGCGGCAAAGTGACAAGGCGGCAAAAAGGAAGCAGGACCTCTGCATATTGTGGTTTAACTTTATTTGATTAAAAAATCAAATATTGCCTTTCTACGTTAAATGAATCGTGGTTTGTTCGGATGATTAAAAACTGAAAACGGCAGGACCAAATTGGATACTTCCTTCTGCGGGTTTGTTCGTAATTACTACGCGAATGTTTAGGAAATAAGAAAAGTCGTAAAACTCTCAACAAGTGGCGTTGTAGGCGCACATAAAAATTCAAAAAAAATCTTAAGCGGAAGTCCGAGAGTGTGTTCCTGTGTATTTTTAATAAAAATCGACCCAGCAGTTTGAGAACAAGGTACAGCAACGCATACCTACATTTTCCGACTAATTTCAGAAAACACGGTTCGATTTTGCTCAAAATTCAAGAAAATCTGATGTGGAAGTCCAAAAGAGAGCACCTGAGTGTGTTTGACCAAAATCGATTTAGCAGTTCACCAACAATGCAGCAGCGCATGCATTTTCGAACTTATTTCAGAAAAACACAGCCAGATTTTGCTAAAAATTAAAGAAAGTCATAGGTAGTAGCCCAAGAGTGTTCCTAAGCGTTGTTTTTTCGAAATTGGTCTTACTGTTTGCCAAAAAGTTGCAGGAATGCGCATATGCATTTTGGGACTAATCTCAGAAACCATGGGCCGATTTTGAAAATTCTTTTTTTTTTTTTTTTAATGGTGTACTTAGAAGATGGCTTTCAAGATACATGTTAGTTATTTAAAAGGTAATGGGGTAAACGAAGAACACCATGCAAGCATGAATAGCACCTATAGAAAAAACAAGCCACCAGCAACTTTATTTTAAGGACGATACAACGTTCCCCGGGCTCCGCTACTATAATGTATTCGTATATAATTTTAACGCTTCACTCCATAAAATCAAAAGCGAATTTCGAATTTCGAATTCGTTTTATAATGTTTTCCTATAAAAGTTGAAACAAAGCTCTTCATCAAAAATTCTACTTAATCGGAATTTGTTTTTGTATAATTTGCTACCAGTCGCAATCCTAAAGAAATTTTACTTCAAAAATTCATTCGTTTCCTTGAAGGTAAAACCTACAAGTAAATGCTGCCCTAAACTTTCTATCCTTTACCTTATACTTTTACTTTTATTTTACCACTATGCTCTTATCCTAAAGCAAGTACGGATATCATCTAAGTGGCCATAAGTAAGGCTTTCGTGTCTATTAGAGCCTATTGCGGGTACTTTGTTGTGAAATGACTTCCGGCATCATCAACGTCTATGGTCAGTATGGTTATAGTGAATTTGAGCGTATAAGCAAGAACACAACATATACAAGTTCTGGCTGCTGCTGCTGCTGCTTATGTTGTTGTTTTGACTCAAATGATGGGGCTAGATTATCTGGACGAATAAGTACGGAACACTCAGGAGTTGAAAGAATGTTCGTCTACACGAAAAGGAAGTGCCCATGATGAAGAAGAAGGAGTAATCCTTTATTTTCCATTCAATTTCACAGTTTTTAATGGCACTCTTTTCAGGAAAATATATAAAAAAAAAAAAAAAACACTAAATATAACTGAGTTGTCCTCAGTTTAGATTTTTCTTGAAAAATGAACAGATTGGGAAGATGAAGATTTTTATTTTCTATTTTCAGTCACAGGATATGAGGAAACTTGTGGATTGAATTAGTTTTAACACACTATGTCATACGAAATAGAGGTAATTTAGTAAAATCATTTTTTTATCGGGACAGTTTCGGTAAAGGGAGATATTTCTGTAAAATTTTAATTCTCCAAGTGGAAAAATACTAAACATTCGATTAAAGGAATTCACAAGCAAACATTCCATGGCGAAGTTTTGAACACTATCTCAGCTTGTTTCCTGCCGATTTTTTTTTTGAAAATATGATTAAAAATAACGAATGTGGAACGTAATCATTTTTTCATTCAGGCAAAATGAATGCATTCCAAAATTTGTTAAAATTATATTTTCAGCTTCTGAGCATTTATGTGACAATAAAGGAAATATGTGAAGCGTTCTTAAAATTAAAATAATTTGCCAACCAGTTTATTTAGTTTACAAAATAAAGCTGTGGAACGTAAAGTTTAAAATGTCACGCAAACTCTTATTGATGAATACCTATCTCATTTAAAAAAAAAAAAACGGTGAAAAAGGCTTTCATGAGAAAAATAGTACGATCTGAGCTAAACTTTTAAAATGCATCAGTGTGAAAAAAAAAATACATTCCACAACCTTTTCAAAACCCACTATTTCTTTGCTACTACTAGAAACTAGACGAAAAAAATTACACAGCTAGAATAAGGTTTTCCAATTTGCGGGTTTTAGTTGAATTTGGCTTGAAGCCTACACTGTAAATAGATAAACGTGTTCCACAATCTTTTTGTGGAATTAGGATGATGAAACAAAATTGGATTTCACTCATTTTAGTTGTTAAATTAAATCATCAACTCACGTTTATGATAAAGAAATTATGTTGTATGGATATTTTAACTCTAGTAGCTGCTCATATGTTGTTGAACAAAAACCAATGCGTTCCACATTTTCGCAGAAGACATAAATTAAAATTCTAAGTATGTAAACAACAAGACAAACCACTTGGTTGAACTATGCGTTCAAATTTCACGACGGTAATTTTTCATAAATATTTCATTTGCACTCAAACTCTTCAACTGTCGTATTATTTCGGTTATGGATGCACTTAATGAATATTTCTTATACAACTCATTCATTCACCTTAAAGCATCATTAAAGTTTAAGTGCCTACTTTATCATTTTTAGTTGAAATCTTAAATATCCCAACAATCTTAAAAAAAAATTCTTATCCCTCTTCCCTGTTCAATCGTCAAAAATGAAATACAAATAAATTTCATAAAATTGCCTTATCAAAACAAAAACAAGAAAAAACTAAGAATTTCCCATTTAAAACACTTTATTTGTACCTGTTGTATTCGGCTCGAAAGACCATTATTTAGCATTTTTATTTCAAAAATCCTCACCCTCATCAAAACGGAACGTCTAATGGAAACCAAAAAGGGATTTAAGCTCACATTTTATTCAAATTTACTCGCATCTTTTATAATGTTCCCATTCACCATCTATATTACAATCTACCTACATACATACATCTATAACAATCCAACAACCCAAAATGTAAATAAGCATAATGAACAAGGGATAGGATCTGAAAGCTTACAAATGAAAAAGGTTTTGATGTTCTCCGAATAGAATATGCTGCAGTAAAAGTGTTAATCCAACTTTCTCTCTAAGACCAAAGATGGGATCACTTTTTGTATACTGAGTGTGGGTGGCTGAGTTTTCTTGGAAGTGCGATGAAAAGTTTCCTTTTTTTTTTTTTCTTTATACACCAACATATAGGTACATATGCTCTACAATAACCTTTAGTTATTATCTATAAATCAGTTTTTAGTGTAAGTAAATTTTGGTTTTAACATTTTCACTCCCTACGTCGTCGTCGACTTCAATATCTCTTTGGAAACGAACTTTTTTCCTCCATTATTTATACGAATAGAGCCTGAAAAACAGTCAGAACTTATTTTATTTTTTCTCATGCTCACAACTCACAT
The DNA here is from genome assembly GCA_947049315.1 of Epistrophella euchroma. Lineage (NCBI taxonomy): Eukaryota > Metazoa > Arthropoda > Insecta > Diptera > Syrphidae > Epistrophella > Epistrophella euchroma. The sequence goes on from OX346248.1 coordinate 62,053,001, forward strand.
ACCTATACATGATATTAGTGCTCATGCACTAATTGAAAATTGCCAGGATTAAACATACACTAGACCGTGTACCTAAAACTTCTACATATCAAACTTGCTTCGTTTCCTTGAGGCAGCAGAATATGTAGTTTTGGACGCAATATGATGAAACGACAGCGACGCACGGTGGAAGGATCTCGGGTGCTTTGCTAATTAAAACCACATTCTTGGGATAAATTTAACAAGATGAAACTCATAACCAGTGTTGGATTAACAACAAAGCAATACAGTCAAATGGGCCCCCAAAACAGCCTAAACATTTTTCATAGTCAATCTTGGCAATGCAAATGGTTGCTTTAAAGAAGTTTTTATATAGTTTTGCTTTAAAGAAGTGTTTACAGTTTAATTGCGTTAAGAAGCACGTACTGGCGGTTGAGTAAAAAGCAGTCAAAAATTATATTGTTGTACAGGAGCTCATACCTTAATCCGGCCCTGTAAATTATAACAGAGATGGAGAATGTGTGTTCTTAACGCATATATGCTTAGTGCAAATTTCTCGAAAGTATTTGCTTATCACCTTGGAAATGTTAAGCTCGAAGTTCTGAAGAAGAAAAAAAAATCACTCCAAAGTGGAAAATTGAAAATTCATACGGATGATGAACGCGCACGTAGGAAAAACGTTTTATTTTCTTATATGGATTTTCTATTTTCCCAAGGAAATAGTTTTCAGTACGAAATTAATCTTATCTGCTTGGAAAAAATAGATTAAATAAGATGAAATCGTTTTTAAGAGAGAGAGAGAGAGAGAGAGATATAAAGATGTGATGAGGATCTATACGTTACGTATACACAAAAAACATGGACGGAAAAGTTTTAAAAGTTATGATAACTCTGATAGTTTGTTCGAAAATGTTTGGAAATATATTTAAAAAAATGAGTATGCACACCTACACATGTCAGAAGTGGGATCATGTCAGTTTTAATTGATAAAAAGCTTCTATTATAGGTATTTTAGAGCTGAACTTTTGATTTTTAGAGTCAATTAAATGCTTACAATGATTTATCGTGTTTAAGAACGGGGGTTGCATATACGGCCTTTACTTCTATACTTCTCAAAACCTCTATTTTTAACAGATTCCAGATATTAATTTTAGCTCTCCCCGAATCTTACAAAAATGTGTTCATTCATCTTCAACTTTTCTACGGCTTTTACTCATCGGCTTACCCACTTCTCTATCTATCATATTAAATCAAAATTAAATGCGTTCCACATGTCCCACTTTCTATTAAGCGTCATGCTAATTATTTGTAAGTGAAATGAAAAATGTAAAATCAACGAATTCCACAATGGTCCACTCATCAATCAGCGTGAAATTATGGATAATTGCATTCAACAGCTTCTTTTTGAAGCCAAAATTGTCAGCCCTAACATTTTATACTCCTAAATTTATATTATAACCTTTAAAGAATTGTGGAGTAGGTACATTAAATTTTTAATTTCACGAGAGGTGAGTATACTAGGCCCAGTAAAATTTAAATGAATGAATATTTCTTATCCAATCGAACTGTGTACGAAAGGCTTAGACTAAGAGTTGTGGAATGTAACTTTTTATAAATTTCACTCTGACTTTTTTTACAATAAATCAATTTTCACTCAAACAAAATGTATTCATTTTTGTATTTTTTTAAGATGTTTTTATTTGAATTCTTTCATCTTGAGTAGACACTACGATAAAACTTTTCTAAACTCTTTAAAAAAAATGCTTATATAAGTATCATCTCATCTCATCACATCACATCACAAACCAATAAAAAAATAACTTTTAATTTTAGCGATGAAAGGAAATCCCCCTATGCAATTACCTTCCAATTTGGGAAAGAGAAAAAATAAATTCTTTGCCAATAAATTTTCTTCTGAAGAGAGCATTTCCTTTTTGGACATAAAAAAGGAAAATCCATATCAATGGCATCTAATGGAACAAGTATTTCAAGTGCCACAACACTCTTTACGAGTTATCAAATCCCTCTGCCTCAGCTCCCTCTCGGCATTAGAACCACCCCTTCATGTCCTCGAATGAAACAAGTGGTATTCTCATTCAGTTCTACCTGTTCTTCCTCCGATACTTTTGTGCAATAAAATTTATTACCAGTTCATTAATTTCAAAATGGAGTTTGGAATTTGAGAAAATTTTATCCATTTTGCTTTTGAATCTTGACGGTAGTTTGCTGGAAATGAGAAAGCAGCAGGTAAATATACAAATAAAAAAAAAAATATAGAAAAAGGGGTTCCCGTTCCCATCAACCCTACAAACTATACATATTCAGTTTGGGCTTCGAGTTGGGTTTTTCAATGCTGATGGAATTATATTTTACTCCACTCTCGCCCTTCCCGCAAGGGGGGAAAAGAGTAAATGAAGTGTTCACTCATTTACAAGTGAAATGGAAAACAGACTCGTAAAAGGGAAATCATTTTCATATTTGATCACAGGAACGAGTCAATAAAGAAAAAATAAAACAACAAAAAAAATACAAAACCTTTCCCTATAAGTTTATACAAAATGGCGACTGAGTTAAATTAAGAGAAATTATTGCCACTTTCAAGTCAATGGACTGGAAAAAAGAGCTGGCATTAATTCGACATCGCACTAGGGAGAGTGAATTTAGTTACCAGGAGGTGTAAAGTGGCCTTCATAATCTTGAAAAGAATATTTTTTTTAATCAATTTTTGAGGGGATCGCCAGAGAGGAGCCTGTAATCGGGTCAAGGGAAACTGTTTTAGAATCGTTCATTAGGTACAAAATATGGTTTTACAGTTTTTTCATTAATTTCACAATCATTTAATTTACGGAACATTTTTTGACACTTGTCGTGATATTAAAAATTATTTTGAAGAGTTTTTTTCAAAGGTAAATTGTAGGCATACAATTTTCTTAACAAAAAGGCTTAATGAAGTAGATGATTCAGAACAGACTTCCAAAACTCTTAAGCCTGTCTTTATGTCTCTTGTATCATTTTTTTTATATACAACTCGAATGAAATGGTAAACATGAATACGTTCCTTAATGTTCCACATCATATTTACCAAAATAAAAAAATAAATTTGGTGGCACAACAGTTCGTGTAGAACCAGGCCCTAATGACTTACAACTATCAACCATTCCTGTGTGCGTAACTTACTGGCAGGAATTGAGGGAACCTACAATTAACTGGCGGATCTGAACGATAAAGGTTCGGATCCGTTGGGACATCATATCTACTGCAGAATAATGTGTTTTATATTTAAAATTTGATTATCATTTTAGTGTGGTATTTTCCGGCATCAATAGCGATCTAGACTCAAAATTCAAAGTCTTATGAATTCATTGAATAAACCCCCGGTTTTCTATGTAAAAAGCTTAGAATTCAGCTTTAAAATGTTCTATTCCATGTCCTAAATCTGTTTTTCTCACTCCAATCTATCATCAGATCTCTCTATGAGGGTTGTGTGGTTTTAGGTCTTGAATAAACGTTTAAAGAAAAGCCTTAAAAGTTAAATTCGTTTAGCCAACACATACATACATACATCTTCATCTACCCTAAAAATCTTACACAATCATCGTTTACTTAGGTTTTTAACAATTTACCTACCACCCAAAGCCTACATACATATTGCATTGTAAATACCTCGTTCTATATTTTTTCAATTTACTTAAAAACTTTTCAAACAAATTTACCCTTCCACCATACCATCATGTCACCCATATGGCCCTACTCATAATTTCTGACAACATCCAAAAAGCCAAAGTCGTATATGTATGTAAATGCAAATTTATCCAGAGCTGGCAAATTGTTTTGGCATAATATACAAAACACCACTGCCCTCTTCATCCTCTAAAAATAAGCTTGAAGAGGTACGAGTAAGTATATGTAAGTACAACCCTTTTGCCTTTTGTAGGCACATACGCCGCCGTGTTGATATAACGATGTACATATATGTAATGTATACAACCTGACAAAACTCCTTGCAACTTTTCTCTGTGATAGCTGCCACAACAAAATTCATGTGAAACACAAACACAGATGTTGGGTCCTACCTAAAGGAAAACAAAACGAGTTCCCTTTGAGTTCCCTGTGAGTAGACGAAAAAAAAAAAAAACAAAGAGAGTTTGTCATCATTCAGAAAATTTCCAACAACCATAGACTCCTTTAACAATAAAAACAAAAACCCAAAGTATTACCCAACGAAAGTGCGTTTCACCTGTCGAAAAATGTTTTGTTAAACAATTTGCCCCAACACCATCACTAAACTTTTTGTATGCGAATCATATCCACAACTTTGTCGTCTTTGTCGTCATTTGGTTAGACCATACCGTATGGCGCCCAACGCCAAACCTCTTCTCAAGCCAACATTGCCACCATAAACGTCTTCTATAAAATATCCAAAACGGAACTTCGCGTAATGCGTTGCGCTATTTTGTGTAGGTACTTTTAAAGAAGGGGATCACACTGCCAAATAATAAATTAAGTTATTTTCTCCCTCGGCACCTTTCTAGCTAAAAACAACAACGTCCTCAACTTCACCAACATCATCTATACTATACCGCTACTGTCACCCGCTGAGAAAGCTGTCATAGTTGGCGACATTTTGAGGCAGTGTATATAGTAGGTACCAGCGAAATAACTGGCCTTCGTTTATTGGCAACATTTGTTATACTTCAGCAGAGCTGTAGGGCTCAGCTGGGTTGGATTAAATCACATGGAGGCCCTTAGGGAATATGTATGTATGAATTTTAAAGTCGATCCTGTCTTAAGAGAGAGAGAGATGTCTGGCTCATTAATAGTTGTATGTATTACTTCATCTGAAAGTGCTCATTTGGTTTTGACGATTTTGCCAAGGCGATTTGAGCTTTGCAGGCCTTATTTTAAATTAAATTGAAAATATTGTTTACAGCTTTAAACACCAACTTTAGATCCAAGTTTTGTACACATTATTTTTTTTAACTTACCATCTATGGGCTGTAAGATGTTACCATCTGATGTGTGGGATATTCGACAAAACATTATGCTACCCAAAAGAGGCCAGAAATTGGTCAAAAACGGTAATTTCTGGCTCTCTAGTTGGTTTCGGCAAAAAAGACTAAAAATAACAAAAAATACTGGATTTTTCAGTTTAAAAAAATACTATTTCGCTGCTAGATTTATGCTGTTCTTCGATATTTTTGCCACAAAAACTGTTACAGGAGACAAAGATCGATACCCATAATAATGTTTCGCCTAATGGCCGTGCCTATTAAAAGTTGTAAGACTTGAAATTACATCTTTGTAAGCTCATTTTCAACTCTACCAAAAGTCACAGTTGAACTATTTTGGAGAAGAAACGTTTATTTCGATACAAAGGGCCCTTGAGAATCTAGGAGCCCATCCATTGTCTTTGAATTCCGGTTCTGAGGTATATATTTGCAGAGATGGTAGGGAAGTTTAATGCTTTCTTGTAAAAAGTTTGCCGCATCGTGGAGCCGCCAAATTAGTAAAATTGTTTATATTTTGTTTGTTTCTCACAAATTAAGCGTATATTTGCCGGAAAGTAGTCCAATAGCCATAAATTAACCGGAAGGGCAATTTTTTTTTTTTTTTTACAAAGACAATTTTTTTTTTTTGCTCTGCACTACTATGTATATAGGAGGGGGGTAAAATCAGAATATACACCGACAAACAAAAAGACTTTCCCGAGGCGAAGCCCAAATCTCTGGCAACGTATATCTAACAACAAGAAGTTTGAGTTTCAAGGAAAGTATTTCCCGAATGAATAGAGAATCATAATTCTGGGAATTAATGGCAAGAATAGTTGTTGGAAGTTTTGTTACTTTTGAATCTTCTTATAAAATAGAACTTTCTCTAGATTTTATAATGGAAGTATGTAGATGGTGGACCTACCTATAGGAAAGTCCTTTGAATTTGCCAACCGAATGAGGCAAACAAAGTTTTCGGTTAATTTTAATGAAATTAATTTTTGTGTAAGACATACATAAATGGCGCATTTTAAAATGAAAGGAGAAAAAAAAACATTTTTCAGTTGTTAGACTATGACCGTATGATAGTTTGTAAGAAGTTTTTGAAAACATTTTTAAAAAATTATTTTGAGGGACAAATTTCTTTAGAATTTGAATGGTTTAAGATATAATTGAAAGTTGCACGACATTCTATATAAAGATTCTTCTCAAGACCATGATCAACGAGGTTATTTCAATCAATAATCTAACAATGGACTTAGGGCCGTATTCAGATCTATTTTGAATCAATAATTCAAGAAGTTTGCAATTAAATACTAAATACTGCTGGGTCTTCTAACTTTGACTGATTTGTTTCAAGAGAATATTGAACTTGTATTTTAAAGAAAACTTCGAATAATTCTCAAGATCAATCTACAAACAAGGTGCCCTGATTTATGGTTTCTTCTCAAGGCTGTTTTTGGGCTTTCATTTTAATGTTCAAATCTCAAACTTAACTACTGAATAGTTACTTCGAACAAAGCACCAAATTATATTTTTCGATGGAGCCTACTGGAAATAAAACAAATCGATATTTTTTAAGATCAAGTAAAATTCTGACCAATTCTTCTTTCTCAAGCTGTCTTTAGGTTAAACTTTAAATAATTAAAGAGTCCGAGCGAATAGGTTTAGTTTGTTTAATAAATAAAAAAAATAAATTTGATGGCACAACAGCTCATGAAGAACTAGGGCCTAGTGACTTACAACTCTCAACCATTCCTGTGTGCGTGTCTGCAGGAATGGAGGGGACCTACAGTTTATTGCCGAATCCGAACGGCTAACGAGCGGCACTTTTCTGTGACAGGAGATACTCTTGGAGGATTTGTCAATTCCTCGCAAGAGGCAGTAGCCGTTTTTTCTTTAAATAAATAGGTGGCGAGGCTGGGGATCGAACCGTAGACCTTCGGCATGACAGTCCATCGCACTAACCATCACGCCACGGCTACTACAGTTTGTTTAATAGCAGCCAAGAAATCCAAGAAATAAGGCTCCAAAGTTGTAGTTATTTTTGCAGTACAAAAAAAGGCTTAAACCAAAATTTTGAAGTCCTCATTATTTGTCGAACTGCAAAATCCGGAATGGAAATGTAGTCCCACCTCTTTCGGGGCGAACCTTATAAAACCAAGTTTCGAATTTGCAACAATTTTCTGCTAAGATGGCTTCATAAAAATTCAAGTATTTTACCAACCAAAAAAAATTATACCCCATTAAAAACCAGAGCCTAGTGAATTAAAGCATCTCCACTCTACCACTATTCCTGTGTGGGTGAAGAAAGAAAGCCTGAACCGAGGGGACCTACAATTTTCCGCTGACACTTTTTCATGAAAAGCTACATATATATTTACTTTTGGAGGGTTTGTAACTTCCTGGCAAGTAACAGGCTACTGCCAACAAAAAATTATTCTTCTTTTTCAGGAGGAATAGGCCAGTATTTGATTATAATCAGACTTTCAATGTAACTTAGCATTCCGAAAATATCTCTTCTAAAAACCCTTTCAATGAATTTTTGAATTTTTAGTTAATAGCACCCCTAAAAGATGCTTTTAACTGTCATTTCCTGAGTTTGTCTGCCTGCGAGATAAAAGAATAAACTTGGATTTTCAAGCGGAACGAAGATATTTTTTTGAGCCTTTCGAATGAAATCTTCGAGTTGGGCAAACTATTGGTCTTTTCAAATCTATCAGGATAGTGCAAAGCAAAAAATTCATACTCCAATACATTTATAGAAAACCAATACTACTTTGCCCATATACGAGAAGATCAACAAAATTTCTTTAAAACATCAGAATTTCTATTAAAAATCAATAAAAACTGACAATGTAGAACTTAGATATTCAATAATGAACAAATGTGACTGGTGTCCTCGCAAATGTTTCCCCCATTTTCCACCGAATTATTTTGTGAATCCCGGTCGGTCGGAATTTCCAAATCCAGGAAACATCGAAGAACTCCACAGCCGCACAAATAATATTATGCCAAAGTTCTTTGATGGCGTCGAACTAGGCTACCGCAATAGTTTGGCCCCCGAAAAGACCATCCAGATGAATTGGATTCTAAGTCATACCAGACCTTCAGGCTTTCGTATCGGTGGAGTCTATTGCACACGAAATCATGATGATGTTCTGGTGGGTGAGAAGAATCGATGATAATTTTTTTTTTTGTTTCTCAACAAATATTCAAGCCAAATGCCAAATATGTTTTCATTTCCCATATAGGAGACGCCAATGATTCATGCCGACATAAACCCAAGCTCTTTGTCGTCGAATATTGGTTTTGTTTACTATCCATGGCAGAGTGTTCGCCTTTGGGCGGCATTTCAAAAATCAAAAGCTTTGTTTGACAGAACCTTCTCGGCAGAGGTACACAGTCCGAGTACCACGTACACAGCAAATTTCTACAATCCCTCAAAGGACCGGGGTCGTAGCACTTTTTCGGTTTTGCGTAGCGTCACAAACCATCTGGCCTTGGGTGGCGAACTGCTAGTCGAATGGAATGAACCGAAACACATGAAGGCCGATATCGCTTTGGCAATGAGGTATAGATTTGTCTAATAGGGATTTGCATAAACATCCATCCATCCAACCACCTTCGAACGCACTATTTACATATGTAGGTACGCACGACACCGGTATTCGTCGGCACTGACTATCTCACGTCAGGGATTCGATGTGAGTTACTGGCAGCGAGTCCACCCGGCCATTCAGATGGGCAGCTCATTGGCATTCAACAGGAACACCCGCAAGGCCATTGCTACTGTGTGCTATCAGTGGGAGTTCCAGGATACCACTGTTCGTGGCATGGTCGATTCGGATATGTCGGTTGGTTTTATGTACTACAGGTGGGTGTATATTGTATATTGTGTTGCGGGTGTGGGCGATTTGACCTTCATTGGTTTTTATCGATTTTATTTTCAAATTATGTTTCGTTTTTTTTTTAAGGACAATGTCGCACATCCCGTGTGGGCTTGGACTAAGCCTGCTGCTCTGTGTCCCAAGTAATCGGTTTACCTTTGGCATTAAAATGGATTTGGACCCGAATTTAAAATGTGGGTAAATTGTGGGGAGTATATTTTTTAGTTGTTGGGAAAGGTCTTTGGAGTTTTTTTTTCCGTAAAAATCACAATAAAATTGAAGTTTATTTTTAAATTATTGTTTTAATAAATCGACATATATGAATATGTGAAATGCCGTTTCCGAAACAACAAGGATAATGTTTTAGGTAGGTTTGTAGGAAGTGGCATACATTTGTAAAACTTTTGTATTAACATTTATTTTTTTTTAACTCACGAGTTTATTAACCTAAAAGCAAGTAAAATATATTAATTTGTCAAATTACACTACGCTTTAACACGTGTTATTTGAAGTTTGGGTGCGGGAGTTCGTGGTACACCCGACATAATTCCTCGTGTGAATGAGATCAATGAGTTGATTGTGCTTTGACGTTTTGTTTGTACGAAGCGTTGGTTTAGGCATCCATTAGGCGTTTGTTGAACCTCTTAAGTAATTTATCATAAAAATAAAAATTCTATATCTACAACATTTTAGCTAGAGTAAAATTCCTGACAACCTCATAACTATGGACACATAGGTAATAGGTACCTACATTTGTCATTAATTACTATGCATCTGATCAAAACTGATTAATTTGAATTGGTGGGCCATTGTTAATTTTATGGTGGTGTGGTGTCGATGGTATTTGTGCTTTGTGTCTCAAGGGTGGCATTTTGGTATTTTCGACATCCTATGGAGGTGGAATTTAGATATAAACCTATGCAAGCGACATTGTCAAAGTCCACATAAACATATACATATTAACACAATAATGACAGACTAATTACAGAATGTTTGGCACTAATACAACTACAAACGTGTATGCTGTAATGCCAAACGCACGTCAAACTAATTAATTTGTTAGAATTAATAAATTGACAATGTGCAGTATGCAGCCGGCCCCCATTAAGGATGTTGAATGTTGGATATAGTCAATGGCTTAAGTGAAAACGCCGAAACATGTCTTTATGTCAAAATGTCAAGACGCCAAATTAAGGAATGCTAAATAATTAGTTTGTCAATGTGTGTGTGTGGTGTTGGTGTATTAAGCAGCAGCAAATAGCATCAGCAGGTAACTGCAGATGAGATATAGGAATTCAATGAGATTGATTATGAGGACAAATTACTTTGGCTTTTTAATTGGTCTATAGGGCAATTTGGCCTCTTATAGAAAAAAAATTCAAATATTTGAATACGATGATGGATCAGTACAAAAATGGTTTTCGTCATTGGTACATTCCGTATAGGTCTGTTTGTCATAAGCGTTTAGATGTGCATAGAGCTAGATCCTAAACGGAAAGACGGATTCGGTACTAATTTGGAACAGATAATTTTCGTGTTATTCCGTAGAGGATACTAAAGCTGGATTACATCTAGAACCGGAAGCTGCCGCAAGATTTTGATTAAACAACAAAAAGAATATCTAAAATTGGATAAGCAACTTTATATTTGGTGATATACCCTATTGTACCCTATAAATAGCGCTATTTTTGAAAAATACCTTGATATTAAGTGATCTTTGGATTTAATCCTTTTAATACTGCTTTTCAACACAAATATAATTTTTTTAATATGATATTAGGTATTGTTTGTTTTCTACCTTATTTCACCCTATATACAGGGTGTTCTTAATTCGAGCAGAATATTTTGGAGAAGAAATGATCCCAGAATAGTTTTGACGATTTCCGCTAAATTGGCTCCTTGAAAACATTTGTTTTTTTTGGCTCGAAGAAGAATCGGGAAAATAGTGAAATTATAAATAAAACAATTTAAAAAAAATTAAAACTATGTAATGTATAAATAGTAAAACTAAAAAAATTAAAATAATAAATTAAAATTATAAATAGTAAAATTCAAAAAAAAAAAAATATAATAATTAAATCATCCCCTTTCAAACCTTAAATAAGATTTTTTCAAATTACCAGTTTTTTGTTGTTAGCCCATTAACCACTATTAATGGCAAAATTTTGAAAACAAAATTAACACACAGCCATCCCTTAATAGCAACCTTTCAAGCACAAAAAGAATTTATGGAATCAGACATGTGGGTTTTGAGATTAGCCCGAACAAACAATCAAGATTTCCGTTAAAAAAAAAAAAAAAACAGCAACAACACTTCTAACAAATACTTTACACACTTTTTTTTATTAAAGGCTGGTTCAATTTTCATCAAAAATCTTTTAAAAAAAACACAACAAATCAAGGAAAAAGGATTGATTCTACCCTCGTCTCTATTTTTGTGGTTAATAAACAATACCAATCAGTGTTCACTTCCATTTTCCTTAAATCAATTTTTTTTTGAAGATTAACAATTTTACAACAAGGGTTATAACATACAGAACAAAAATAAACATTTAAAAAAGGATTTTATACTGGATCTTTTTTTTTTTGCTGTAAAAATCGGATACGAAAAGACAATAAAATACAAATCATACAAATGTCAAAGATAGAATAGCAAAACCAGAAACAAAAACAACGAATGGTAACACATATCAAATAATAATATCCTTTTTGTTGTAGTTACCTCCTCTCTTACATCATAACAAGCAATTCCAACTGAATATAATCCTTTTGGGGGTCAGAGTAGACACATAAATTTTCTCTGTGAGAGGATAAATTACCAGAAAACACTTTAAGTGGTTTTGGGAGGAGAGCGGAGGTGTTTTGAATGGGTTCTGGCGTGATATACATAAGTGCATTTGGTTAAATATATTATACACCATCAGGATGACAGAAGGACAACCCATTCCCAAAAACCCAAACCCAAAAATCAAGGGTATACAAAGTAAAAAATGTCCAAAAAGGGTCAAATGGTTCGATGCGACATTGTATAGGTAATAAGTTGCTCAATTTTTGCTGATGCTATATGATGCAGAAAGGAACTGCTTGTATTGTTTCATTCCATTTGACCATGGCTAGACAGACACAGACAACAACGCACATTCAGTTTGTCTTGTTAATTAGTATTTAATCTACGAAAACAACAATAAATCTTTACCCACAGGAAATGAATAAAGTGTCCGTTTTTAATGTTCATTTCCTTTTGTTGTGTGTGGTGTGTTTCTTGGGCCTCTGATATGCCTATATGGTCAAAGATTACTCTGATCAGTGACCATAATATATACCATATATGAAGGGAAAGGGTATAACTTTTTAATCGAAAGATATCAATCTTGTTGTAGACATAGGTCTAAGGGTTTTTCGAAAGCCAAATATGGGTCTACTTATAGTTGATTAGTTGCAATCAGATTGTCATCAAGTTTCTCTAAGGGTTGCAATAATTTATGGAAAAGTTCTCTGCCTAAATATGTACATATAGCTGACAAGGCAAGAAATATTGACCTAAAATAATAATTATATAGCATCACTTTGGGCTGGAAGTTGATTTATCTTAGTTTTACATAGTTTTCGATTAAACTTTATATTTTTAATGTTTGTCCTAGATAATCTTAGAATATAATTACAGGATTCAGGTTATATAAATTTTGTAATATTCTTTACTTTCAGCACCGTGTTTTATGCTAAGTTTTTAAACCAATTTATTTCACTTTTCAAAGTTAAAATTAGACAAAGCAACTAGATCAGCTTTTTGTCTTCTAGCCATACAAATATTTGTTCATTAAATTTAATTAAAATTGGAACTTACTTGGAAAAAATGTTTGCCATACATAAGGCCGTGTTTAGATAAAATGAATTTTTTCCCAGCATCCACCATGCATCAAACAATTTTAGTTTACTTCGTTTAAAACTAATTTTTCCGAATTCGAAAACGGTTCGTCAATTTTTAGGTTATTTTTCGAAACCCGGTAACATTGTATAAAAGAACAGCCGACCCACCTCTGCTTCGCCAGAGTAAACACACAGTAAAATAGTAGGTACCTGCGACTTTTGTGTTTACCCTCTTTATTTCTTATTTTTTTTACAAAATTTCACTTATTTAGATTTTGAAATTTGATTTTTGAAGTCCAACCTCTCAATATTTCTAGTCAAACACCAAAGAAATATTGATGCTATTTTTTGTTATTACCCTATCTCACCCTATAAACTGCTATATTTTGACAAATGTTTTACCCCAAAATAATCCTCGACGTCCCCCTCTAAATGTCACTGCATTTTCAAATACAAATATTTCTTTAATTCCGATATCACTTTTTTGATTTACTAACACCATTTTACCCTACAACTAGCAACATTAAAAAAATATATTTAGATAAGTTTCCTAAGATTTAATCTTTTAAACGCATAGAGAATTTTTAAAATCGAATACCAATTTTCGTTCTTACCCAGTTTCACCCTATAAATAGAATACCTTACTTTGCAAACACATTTTTTTTTCTATCCCATTTTACCCTATACGTAGAAATATTTTAAAAATCCTTAGAATATGCTTAAGACCAAAAGATTTTTCTTTATATGGATACCACTTTTACCCCTTTGTACCTTAAAAATAGCAAAAATTAAAATCTGATGCCACTTTTTTGTTTTTGCTCAATTTTACCCTATAAGTGGCCAAATAAAAAAAATGCCTATGAATTACCTTTCAAACACAAAAAAGAAAATTTTAATCGGACACCACCCGTAGGTATTTAAATTTGGGTGCACTAACATTTTTTATACACTAACATTTAAGGATACAACTCAAACCTGTACCTGATCAATTGAAATGATTTGTTTATCTTTCAAAAATATTAACCATCTTTCCAAAGAAGCTTGAAGCTAGTCTGGACGAACCCTTAGAAATTCAAGAAAATTAATCCTACAGGTTCACCCATGGCTACCGCCTGAGCAAACATTTCACAATCCAAATATGCGCATGCATTGTATCTGCATAGCAACCATAAATAAACGTAAGTTTATGGAACCACAACAAACGAGAAACCAAATAGCAAACAAACCTTATTTGTTAAACTTTAATCGGCAGCTCGCGTCGTCGTGACTTGGAATAGGATACATAAATCAAAAAATGGTAGGAATAATATTAGAAAATCGTTCAGGTTATAATCCCTCTTAAAACTTCAGATCCTTTCTCGTGGCAAAACAGATTCGGCCAGTTCCAGGCACATTCAAAGCGCAACCACAGTCCAACAAGCGAAAAAATCCTTGCCAACCTTAGAGGATTTCATTTTGCAGCGTGACTACACCGGAGCACGGGCGTTCCTTGAGGTAAATTCAATTCTATACAAGACTCACCACATCCCATCACAATATTTTATGTGTATGTGTATATTTACACTCTATCCTCATGTTGATTTGTCTTTTTGTGTGAAAAGTTCGGTAACGAAGAAGACGATGACGAGCGTAAACTCCTAGCCGACCAATGGATTGCCTTCTGCAGTTTCCACTTGGGTGACTATCAACAAGCCCTAGATCAGTATAAAACCATAAAATCTTTGGAGCTACTCAACACCACCGACGATGTTAATCTGAATGTCGCTGTTTGCATGTTCTATTTGGGTATGTACGAGGAAGCCCATCAGATGATGGAACACATCCCGAATACGCAACTAATGGTGCGTCTATTATTTCATCTGGCCCACAAGTTCAACAACGAAGAACAACTGATGGCATTGCATGAATCACTGCAGGATGTCGTTGAAGACCAACTGAGTCTTGCATCGCTGCATTACCTCCGGGCACATTATCAAGAGGCAATCGATATCTATAAAAGGATTGTCCTCGATAACAAGTGAGTATGTAGAGGTAGTAGGAGGCCAGTAGACCAAGAGAATTTGTGTAGCAGATTTATCTTGATGCAGAAATATAGGGGTATTTCACTAGTTGAGATAGATGCACCTCATAGTGGGATTTTCAAAAAAGAATATTCCATCGAAAAAGTCAGTAATTGGTTAAAAAATGTCAGTTTAATAGTTGGTCCGCTATTGATTCTTTTAAATAAAAGTACGGTGGCCTCTTAAATGGTACTTATAAGTACTTTTCACGAATATCCCATAAGTGAGATGCTATCTAAAAATCTCTTTGAACTTAAAAAAAAATTATAAAAATTGGCAAAAATATATCAATGGATGATCAATAATTACAGAAAATAGTTGATATTTCATGGGGATTAATTTGCTTTCGAATATCCCACAAATGAGATGTTACAAATCCTCACAACCTTGAAAAAAATTTAAAAATGATTTTAAAAAATCTTGGTTGACCAATTATGTATACTTAAGCGAGTTGACGTTCTTGGACTTATTAGCGACCTTTTAGATGGAAATGAAATACTTTTTATGTGAATATCCCACAAATGAGGTTCTAAGATCCTAGCGCCCGTAAATTTCTTTAAAAAAAAAAGGTTTTTGGTAGATTTTTCAAGTTTTAGTTTTCCAATTAGTTTTATTATAAAATTCCGTACCATGAAAAAAAACTTTTTTTATGAAAGGAAATCCGGGATTTTGAAAAACCATAACCCAGTGTCAAAATTTCAAGATTTTGAAGTTTATTTTTCAAGAGAACTTGAGAACTAAATCATTTTTACCACGTTAAGGCATTAACATAAGTCCAAATAAGCCATGGTTTGACACAGATATACGAGACTGGTATACAAAAAAATCGAAAAGAAATAGAAAAAAACTTTCTTGCGTCAAATTTGACGGAAGAGTGTTTTTCTTTTAGTTTACAAAACTTGAAAATATGAAAATATCAAGTTACAAGTTCTTATGTATCGAGTTTTCGTTATCTCGCACAAACCTCATATATTTTTTGCAAATATTCACTTAGATTTTAACTGGCAAATTACGCCTGGCTTGTCAGTTAGTTCTTGTGCAATTTGCGTTTGTCCTTCCGATTTCTCTTGTAGATGCACTCTTGTTGTTTGCACTTATACAATGTCCATCATACTTCATACACCTTTGACGAACATACATACACATCCATTTATATCGTTCCAAAAAAAAAACAGGGACTACTTGGCACTGAACGTTTATCTCGCCTTGTGCTTCTACAAGCTAGACTACTATGACATGTCCCAGGAAGTGTTGGACGTCTATTTGGCCAAGCATCCGGACAGTACAATTGCCATCAATTTGAAAGCATGCAATCGTTTTCGTTTGTTCAATGGACGTGTCGCTGAGCAGGAGATTAAGAACATCGCCGACAATGGAACATTCGGCGCGGACCTCATCAAACATAACCTAGTGGTGTTCCGGAATGGTGAAGGTGCTATGCAAACGTTTCCGGCCTTGTTGAATATTGTGCCAGAGGCACGATTGAATTTGGCCATCTACTATTTGCGTAATGGCGATGTCCAGGAGGCTCATAGTCTTATGAAGGAGATCCAGCCGACAGTGCCGCACGAGTACATCCTCAAGGGGGTTGTTCATGCAGCTTTGGGCCAGCAATTGGGTTCCGTAAGTGTAAATTGGTTTTCAGTTTTTGTTTTCATCAAGTTTTTTTTTTTCTCCCTCTCTCTCTCTCTCTTTGAATTTTGAAGAAGGAACACATCAAGACAGCACAACAGAATCTCCACTTAGTGGGAAGTTCGGCAACAGAATGCGACACTATACCCGGACGACAAAGCATGGCGTCGGCTTTCTTTCTCTACAGGCAATTCGAAGAGGTCCTTGTATACATGAATTCGATTCGAAGCTATTTTGTAAACAACGACACATTTAACTACAACTTTGCTCAGGCCAAATGCGCTACCGGCTATTATCGAGAGGCCGAAGAACTGCTGGTGCATATTACCGATATGGATATAAGGAATCAACACACATACTGCATGGTCCTGGCCAAGTGTCATATTCATGCCGGACATCCGGAGCAGGTAAATAATAGTAGATATCTGCTGCTGTGTGAAATGCGTGGTCTCACATGGAAATGATTTTGGTTAATAGGTGTAAGCTTAAGGAAATAATTTATTGAATGTGCATGCGGGCAAATTTCAGATTACCTATACATGAATATAGCCATGGCCGAAAAGAGGAAACAGGTGATGATGGTCTATATCATGGGATGTATGATGGCTTTGCATTGAATGAATCGGAAGTTGTTAAGATATTAGAAGATCTGCTTTGATGGTCAATTATTTATTTCATAAGCGATGTATCTTGTGAAAATTGCGTCTTTGGCTTTTGTATATCCTTTACTAAGGAAATTAGTGAAAATTAGTGTATAATAACCTATTTTGGGTGTCCCAATTGGGCTTTGTCAAAATTGAAGAAACCTGACTGAATTACACGAATGACTAATTTGTATTTCTGGCACAATGCTATCGAGATTGTACACATTCGATTGCAACTTAGCAAATGGCCTCCGTATTCGTAGTCAGTTGACTTGGAATCTTGTAGAAAAGAATGCGAAAATTCAATACTGATTCAAAATTTATTCCTGAAACTGTTTTAAATTATCTTTTGAACGGCCCTTAAGTAGTCCACTAAAATTGGTGTTCCTTTTCGGTTGATCTCATCTAGAAGTATCGAATGATTTTGATGAGACTTATTTCTTTTTTTTTCTAGGCCTGGAATCTATTTATAACTCGTGATACCAATTCGGAAGCATTTTTACTTCTTCAAATGATTGCAAATGAATGTTATAAATGTGCCGAATTTTGGGTTGCAGCAAAAGCATTTGACATGCTTGAAAAGTAATTAACTTTTTTATATAGAACAATATTTCAAAAGAAATTTTGAATAAAATTTCTTTATATTCCACAGATTAGATCCTAGTCCAGAGCATTGGGAAGGTAAACGTGGAGCTTGTGCTGGTACAATTTATGCTATTGCTGCTGATACCGATCAAGGAAAACCACCAAATGGTGTTGGAGATATTATATCACTTTTACGAGAATCAACAAATCCTCAAGCTGAAGTTATGATGAAGGTTTTAAGAAAACATTTAAATGTTTTTAAGTAAAGTTATAGATTTTTGGAAATATTAAGAGTATTTACATATTTTGAGTATGTATATGTATTTTTCTTTTATTAACATTCATGGTGAAGTGTGGAAAAAGGACTGACAAATTCTTATCCTCACGAATTGTACATAAGGTACCTACTTAAACACAAACAATGAATAAACTAAGGCTAATTTTCATAGTCGAAGGAAGTGGCACTTAAGGGGCCAGTATCGGAAGTAAAGCCCCAATATCTAAAAGCATGCTAACCTAAATAATGAGTAGTGTTATTTATTCTCATAAGAATGTACTTTGGAACTGGCCCTTCGTCATAAGGCCAAAGATCCAAGAATAAAACTTTGTTCTCTATGAACTTAAGCCCAGTTTCACAGTCGATAAAGTGGCACTTAAGTGGCGAGGGATATAATAGCTCAATATCTCAGTAAAAACTCACCTAACTGAGCACCACTAAAGTCTCCCATGTTAGTCACTTATATGTACGTATTTAAGTGCTACTTACTATCCAGACTATTAATTTGAGCTCTAAGTTCTTTTTTGAATATCCCATACATTTTCTTTGGCTGAGCAATTTTTGAAAATAGTTCAACTTTTTTACCGATGGTAACTTTTTACGAATATCCCACACATGGGGTGCTAATATCCCATAACTGATTTATGGGATATTCGTGAAACAAAATGTACATACCACTTGAACCTTACAAGTGGTATATTTCTTAATCCTTATTAAAGGTCACCTAGTTTAAGAAATTGGCCAGCGATAGATATTTTTTAATGAATTTTCAAAAAAGAAAATCGATGTCAGGTTCAATAAACTTAATTTTTTTTTTAATTCGCAAAAAAAATCTATAGCTGACCAATTTCGGAAACAACCTGGCGTTAAATGAGCAACAACCAGGCGTTTAATGACCAACATTTCAGATGGTAATGTACTTTTTTCGAACATCCCACAAATGCTATAGATACCAAAAATTGCTTTGACCTTAAAATTTTTAAAAAAAATTAATGCAAAAAAACTATGGATGACCAATAACTATTAACAGTTAACCTTTTTGGACCAATTACTGATGTTTAAGATGGTATAACCTTTTGCCAATATCCCACATGTGGGGTGCTAATATCCCTCAACTGATTTATGGGATATTCGAAAACAGTACATATATATCAATTGAAAGGTCGCTCGATCCTTATTTAAGGTCACCTCGTTTCAGAAATTGGTCAGCTATAGATTTTTTTTAATGAATTAAAAAAAAATCGAGGTCATGTTCAGTGACCTTAATTTATTTTTTTTAAATCACAAAAAAATCTATAGCTGATTAATTTCTAAAACAACCTGACGTTTTATGGCTTTGACCTTTCAAAATTTTAAAAATTCATTACAAAAAACTATGGCTGCCCAATAAACGAAACTAGCTTACCTTTTGTCCCATTCCTTTCAAACTTTTTTTGCGAATATCCCACATATGAGGTGCTAAGATCCCACATCCAATTATATCAAAAACGACTGAATACAGCCTTTGGTAGTAGCAATTTTAAGATTTTGTTCAATTTAATTCTTACAAAAGCTTAAGTGTTTCCAATCACTACTTCTCTATTTCTGAAAACTCAAAATACCCCCATTCACACGTGTATATTTGTACGTAGATCAGCATCAGTAAGTACACAGTATATTTCGACAAACACTAATTACACAAACTCTTCTAACTTATTAAATCTAGTTTGCTGAAAATTTGAAAATCTCATTTTGAAAACTACTAAAAGGTTCAACATGAATCTTCAATTACAACTAAAACCCAAAAATATATTTACACAGCCAAACCAAAGGATCCTCAATGTCACCACTCAGCGCACCCAACCCACAGATTTATATGTTGGTAGAGAGCATCATTCTATACTCCTGAAGCAAAAGGGTGCCAAGTGAGGTTTTAGACATAAAAGGGTTGACTGACTATATAGCAATAGAAAACTTCAATATTCAAAATTGACACAAAATTTCCCCGGGCGATCCGGTTCACTTTATACCCCTACATTTAGAGAAGTCTTTATTCCTAGAAATTTGTCTGTTCATCGTCTGTGTACTGGATCAAAGTTCCTAATGCAATTATGCACTGGGGATATGATTTCTCTATCAAAAAGTTCTCTGTGTGTGGAGGAGCAGCAGCGTTGTGGTGGCGGGGTGGTCGGTGGTGGCGCGGGCGACGACGGGTGGTAACAACTTGTGTGTAGTCCTTCGAGGGTATGGTGGATTACATTGCTCTTATTATTTGCATTTTAAATAATCCACCGACAGATTTTCGTAGCAAATTTGAATTAGTATTCTGAACTTTTCGTCCTAGTGTCCGCTTTCACCCCTTATCAACGTCGTCGGTCGCCCACCGACCAAACGCCATATCATTCATTAGAGATAGAATGTAAATTTTCCACATCCTGCGCCAATCGATCGGCTCGTATAGAGCAGCGAGCGAGCTCGTCAGACAGTCAGACGAGGGAAGTTTTTGTGGCACAGACGTTTCTTTTGTGTGAATCCGGATCCCGTGAAGTTCTAGATACGAGTGCAGGGCATCACAAAAGCCAGAGCCACCACCGCCCCCACATTACATAGATATGGAAAGACCATTGAGAATATTTTATTAAATCATGAGTGTATGTGTTTCGATGATTGGTAATTGTATCCTATTGTGAATATTTTTGGATGTTATGCTATGGATGAATCCAGTTTCAGGAAACAATGAATCCTTTTCCGTGTAACATGTTTATGCAAATTATGGTATTTTCCAATATCTAAAGGGCTGTTTGTCCTGCCCTGATCCGATACCCCTAAAAAGTCCTGCTCGCAAAATAAGTCAATAAAAATGATTGCACCTCGAGGACCACTCTGCTAGAGGGCGTCCTGTTCCTATACCCCTCCTATTTCAAATTGGGTGTACCAGTATGTGTGTGTGTGTGTGTTTGTTAAACTTTTCAGAGTTGGGCTTTTCAGTTTTGGTACAATGCATTTGGGGCCAATTGAGTCCCTTCGTCGTCCGTCGCCCGCCGCCGACGTAGTCGTCATTGCTGTAAACTGTATGCAAAGTTATTTTCATTCAGTTTTCATTTTCGAGAAAACCAGCTGGTAGCACCAGGACCAGGAGTACCTATAGCTGTAACGAAAGGACTTGTTCCACGATTTCCAAAACCGATTTTGGAGTAATTTTCAAGTTGGTCACAGGGGAATGGTGGAAAATATTCTCGTTGTCCCTAAAAGTGTCCTTTTATTGAATTTTGAATTCTTATATGTGCTGTAAAGGATGACTCTTTGTGTAGAGCTGCCGCTGCCACTGCCACTATCACCAACTTTGTCATCAAAACCAAAAGGGAAGGAAGAAACATCCCACAGATATTGTTCAATATTCTCGAATGAATTGTAAATTGAGATTTTACGGTTGTAAGGATCCGAAATGGCGAAAGGAAATGGATCATCGATTCTATGGTCAATTGGTTGGTTGAAAATATGCGACATATGGTTGACAATGACGACATCATATCTCTTGGGGTTTCTTTTAGATATGTAAGTAGGTATTTTTTTTTATTGTGTAACAAAAGCATAGATACAAATACAATGGGCATTTTGAAAAAGTTAATTTGATGAGGTCAGGTTTTTAGTTGAATCCTGGGAAGGGGTCTTAGTTTTAGAATTTAAACGGTGGAAAATAATGCATGATTGCTTCTGAAAAGTTCAATATTAAGTTGGTGTGCTAAAAGTTTTTAGCATTCAAATATATACTTGAATGAATGCAATGTTATCACGGCTGAAATATTTTCGATTCTCTTTTTTGTTTTTAAAGATACATATAGGTATTGGATTTTCGAAGAATAGAATTTTTGTTTAGAGAAACTGGGCAATTTTTTTGAAATTATAAGTCTATCTGGTATTATATTGAAACTAAATAATAAAAGTAGAATTCAATTGATGCTCAAGCCCAAGTTTTTCAAAATCTTTTATGTGCAGCGCTACCGTTATTGTGAGAAAAAATCTTCATACAAAACAAGAAGGTGGTTTGAATCATTGAAAAGCCTATGTAACAATGTCTAAGTTAATTTCTGATTTTAGTTACTCAATACATAAATAAATGCACGCGGTCATAAGTCCACAGGGGACAAAAATCACAGCTGTCTAGTGATCCACCTGAAAAGGTTATAAATCCAAAAACAAATTTCTTTAAATTTCTGAACCTGACCAATATTAGGGGTCGAGGAAGCTTTTTAGAAGTTTACTCATATATATTGAGACATGCCCTCAAGAAAACGGGATTTCAGAGACCTCAGCAATCTTAAAAGGTATAGGATTCCTCAGCAAAGTTTTTCAGTTTTGTTGTCAAATACAGGGTGACAAATTTGTATTCGCTTGATTACTTTTTGACTTAGTGAAATAACTGCTGTCTCATTTTTCCTGAACTTGCCTTAGATTTCTGATGATGAAAAGATTTCTGCGGTCTCGGAAACAAACACTTAACTGGCATCCTATGAGTTTGAATATAATTGTGACTGATAATTTCAACAACGCTCCCTGATACCTAGAACTTACACTATAGTGAAATAAAATTCGGTCGTATGTATCTAGACTCAATATAATAAGGGATTTCGTAAATAAATTTTCCCTGGGAATGTTTCCCTCTTTTGAAAAATGGTACCTACTTGTAAACTCGAATTTAGGTTAATCCCTTGAAACTTTATTCCCGATACACAAAAGTTCGGAGGGAAACGCATGACTGTTGTTGATTACGAAAACTGGCACGAAAACTGGCACGTTTTTTCAGAAAAAATGGCACGTTAATTTTATTTCGGGCGGCAACGCTGCACCCAAGTGTTCTTGGATTTGGATAAGAATATTTTATCTAATCGAAGTTGGTACCGGTCTCAGCACTACAATGTGAAACTAGCCTTAATTTTAGCCAGCTACATTATGATTTTATTAACAGACGTTTGATTAACAGACTCGATGCGTTAAAACAAACCACATGTAAAAAAAATCAAATGCTCATTTAAATATATAAAATTAATCAAACCTTTTTTATTTTCTTTTAATTTAATTTATTGAAACTTCATTGACAATTATTCGTCATTTATTTACCCAAATTCAATGCACCTCCCACTTCTGAAGCTGTTTCTTGACTCTTCTGCCACAAATTCAAAACAATTTCCAATAAAATAGGAATTTCTTTTTCTTGAAATTTACCCAAAGCTGCCTCGAGTAATTTCCGATTCGGATTACAATTTTCCATTTGCGCTTCCATTGCGAACATTTCTGCCGAATAATTAAACTGATGCCAATGTAAATACTCCATAATTAACTGATTCACTAATAAAATTCTTGTATCGTGTTCGGTATTAATTATTTTTTTTCTTGAATGACAGCCTGAGGTTTTATCATCATCATCATCATTACCATTACCACGCATCATTTCAACTAATTGATGTTGCAACTGACATTTGATCTTATCATAGACACCACCTTCGACTTGAAAGTGTTGTCTTATGGTATTGCAGAGTTGGGACTCTTTTTCGGAAAGTTTGAGGGACATGTTTTTGATTTGAAAATTATTTCGATATTAAATACATATGGAGATGTATTTAAATAGAAAATAGTAACAGGAAATTCCTGGCAATCTCCTTTCTTTTCTAAGGAAAACAGCTCAATTGCCCCAAAGTATGCAATGAAAATTAAAAAAAGCTTAATATCAAACTTTCTAACTATGGCGCTTCATAAGGAAGCCTTTACGAATTTACAGAACGGCATGATATGAGCAAAACGACATTTTCCAATGCCGTAAAAACTTTTTAATAAGAAGTCGTTCATTTTCTTCGCCATCGCCATCGTTGTAGTCGAAGGTAACCAGACATCGTCTCTATACGGCATAAACCATTCAGCTGATTTTCCACGTCCAGGAGCTGAGTTTGGGTATGCAGAGCCCTTAGGCAGAACGAGTCTTAAAAACCCTTGTTTCAAAATTTCTCCATTATCTTGCTGAAACTTTAGTGAGTAAAAAATGCTGACTGGAAATCTTTAAAAAATCCGAAAAACTGTTAAGGGGTATGAATCGGTTTGACTGTGGTTGGTTTTTGATCTTCTTTAACAAGTCTCCTAATTTACCCCAATGTAATCCAGTTGCGTATTCTAAGACTTCAAAGGCTTCAGGTGTCCAAGTCTACTCCGATCCTTCTAGTGCACCAACAGCGTAGGTTTTTCAAGCTCTGAACTGTCGTAAATCCATCCCCTTTCAAAGTAAATAAGGAAATTATTAAGGAAAGTTGAATTACCCGAAAAGGTGTGTTACACCATCCAGCCCAGGACCCATATTGCAATGTGCACAAGAGCTAAGGAATAAGGCAATTAAGTTTGAAACGAGATGGAACTGTGTGTATGGCACACCTTTAGTATACCCAAACACCCATAATGTGCATGATGTGAGAGTAACCTTGTGGAACTTATGGCACAGGCTTACTTGGAATCTGTTTCTTTTTTTTTTTCGTTTGTTTGTATGATGTTCTAGGGAAAAGCGCAAAAACTTTCTCCTCATCTTTTTCGGTATCATTTACAAAATTTATTATCCTTAATGGAATTTGGAAAATTTTCCTTACGAGTTATTTTTTCTCCAACTCGACTAGTTATATCGCCTTAAGTTGTTCAAGGAAGGCGTTGTTTTTTTTTATCCTTACAAACCCCCCTTCATACCCCTTCTTCTGTTTTTTGGAGAAATATAGTCAAAGAAATAAAAACTTTGATAGGATATTGCTTAAGTGGAAGATAATCACGCAAATTAAAAATAAAAATTAAGACTTTTCTTATTTTTTGGTCGTCTTATGTGTGGATTCCTCCCCCCCCCCCCCCACCCCCTGCCATTCGAATTCGAATTCGTAAATCCAAAGTCTAAATGAGATAAAAGGTAAAATCGTTAGCTAGAAAGCAAGATCCATGTACCTACATAAAATAAAGAAACTTTTTAGTTAAAAGGAATTTTGTGTCCTTTTAGAGTAAGCGTTTTGCTTAGCAAAAGTTTTGTAGACGAATTGAAACTTACCTATCTACAATTCTCACTTAAAATGTTCTTTTTTTTTGTGTGTGTGTTTGTTTTAAACTTTATTTATAAAATTTGTTAATCAACTGTCAAACGATGATAAGAAGAGGATTTAGGAACGCCAAAGTTTTGCGACAAGTTTTTTTTTTCTTGCTTTGTTTTTCAATTGCGCGCATTTTAAAAGGTGGTCTTTAATTTGCATAGACAGGGATATAGAGTGATGATTTTTCGTTGTAATAAGCAAAGTTTTCGAGTTCAAAGGTCAGCCGGATTAAAAGTGACAGACCAAGAAAGAAAGAGAAATTGAAAATGTCACTGATTCGAATTAGTTTTTGTGAAGTTTTTGTTTATTAAAAAAAAAAGCTGATTGATGTCATATTTTGAGGAGTTAATACTTATTTGGATTCTTTAGATTAGGCGATTTCAGGAAAATGATATCTCAGAGCCTTAAGCAGTCTACGTTACTTGAAGTGGATTACTCAGAAAAAGTTCTCAGTTTTTCTGTCAAAATACTGATGAAAAATTTGTTTATATTCGCTTGATAATTTTTTGACGGAGCGAGATCTCTGAGATCCTATTTTACTGAACATGCCTATTTATAAGGAGGACTTAGTAATTCATCATTTGAATAATAAAAATAATTATTCTGTTAAGAAAGTGCCAACAAATCTGAAACAGCCTATATCCTCAAACCTTGCCATAAAATTGGAGAATGTTTTAAAATTTATTTCATATTGATCAGTTAAATATTTTCGGAAATTACTCGGGACATAGGTTTAAAAGTTACGTTGACTACCTACCAATCGATCAAGGATATTCTTGCTTTCTTCTAAACGATTCAATAAAAGCCTGCATACTAGTACAGAAGTCTATAATGATGTTTTGAGTTTCCAGACGATATTTCCTTTGCGAGCATAGTGAGTTTCATGGTCAGGAAAACCAGAAAAATAATACAAAAAAAAAAAACAAAAAAAATCAAAATACATGTTAAAAAAGCTATTTCAAGCAATTTTCTAAAGAAAATCTCGAGAAAATTACAAATGCGTTATTTGTTCAACTCATTCAAGTTCAACCACTTTAAAAACTCATAGCATTTTGCAGCAAAACATTGACCAAAAATTTCAACCATCTCTAGGTCTACTTTTACCTCCTCTAAAGAAAGCACCTTTTTCAAGTTTCAAGTGATTTATTACATCTGAGAATAATTTTATATCCTTGTTCTTAGAATTTCTGATTGCTCTTATTCGAACAAGAATCGTTACAATTTTCCTACTATTTTCGACTGCAGGGGGAGTTATATGTTCTATTCGTTATACAAAACTTCTACAAATCCAATTACATTTTATGGAAAATATAGTATATATTATGCACTTGCAAAAGAGCAAATCACACCTTGTTTAAGATCCTTATGATTCCTGTACTCCGGCTGCTATAGCCTTCTCAAAAAATAAAACAAAATGAGTACACTGCAATTTAATTTCTCCAAGTCCACAAGCATGTTAGAGTTTGTAAATCGAACAAATAATATAATAATATTCATTGGGTTTGGGTCCTTTCTTCGGGTCAAGTAAGATAGAGTACTTTGTCGGAATGTCCTTCCGGAGAAAAACACAAGAAATTAACAACAACAAAAAAGCCCAGAAACAAGGATCTTGTCCTTAATTTCAATATGCAATACCAAAAGGACGACGAACTTATACCTCGAAAATAAACAAAATATCAATCTCTACATCATGAAACACATCAGATACCCACCCGCACACAAAAATACCCATCAACCAGAGAATATGTCCTGTTCCTGTGGTCAGAACCCAGGACATCATCCTTTTTGTCAAGAATTGCCTCATTTCTATAGAATATGCTTTTTCCAAGGATCCTGTGTCTGGGTGTATTTAATTTTGATAGTCGAATAGAACATGACATAACATCACACACTATACTTCTTATCGTTGAGTTGCTGCCATTTCAAGAATCCTGTTTTAAGTTCTCCTTCACTTTTATCTGGAGAGGAGGAGATAGAAAGACATCAGGAAGAAATTTTGAGTCCTTATGTTTCTGGTTTTTATGTAGAAGACAAGATATCTGCCTTGACATGGCATAAATACCCAAGCAACATCATCATCATTGCCATCGAGCAAACAAGAAATGAGTGACCATCAAAGAGAGATTTCCCTATACACACACACACACACACACACAGAACAACAAGACACATCGAACAACAACCTACAACAAGGATGATGATGATATTCATTTTAATATGGTGATTCCACTTAAAGTGAGTTTGTGTCATGAATCAGATCAGAAGTTGTCTGTCCGGCGGCCGGCGGCGGCTTTGTCGTCATATCAACATCGTTGGTTATGTTGGTCCGTCATTATTGAGGTGAATTTTGGAATGGGAATCCTGGGAAACAACTCCGGCAACAGAAATGAAAGGCATCATCAGTAGCCCAGTGTATTGTTTATGGCAATTTAAGTGGTCATTTTAGATTTTAGGGCAAAAACATACTCCTTTGCTTGTCATCTGCTGGTCATCTCTCCTTTTTGTTCCTCTCTACCCATCGTACTTCGTCGATGATGAGAGAAAGATGATGTTTTGAGAAGAGAACAACTTGTCCAACAATCGGGGGTGTTGTGTTCCTATATATTTCTGTCATGAGGATGCATGCATATTGTTGCAGAAATATTATTAAATAATTCTAACAGATTACAACGAGTTTGCATATTCGTTAGCCTTTCGATTGGGGATGAATAACGGGTGGAGTTCAGAGAATGAGCAATCCTTTGGGAGCTCCTTATACACTGATAGAACAACAGAGTAAAGAACAGAGATGTGTTAAGAATATTGAGTAATTTCTTCAATCTGCTTGTGGATCAGAGCAGACGTCAACTCTAAAGGCAATGTCTTCAACAGATCTGTCAAACTTCTATATGATATGTTGACGGTTGTGACATAATTAACCGCTTCCAAAGTACCGTAATGGAGTTTTTAACTAGGATTAATGAAAAAGCAATCTATTGATATTTAGACATTGAGGGATTTGTCAGGCAGTAGTCCTGAAAACCACATTTTTGTTGAATTTTTGTGTTTAGGTGCCCCATACCGATTAGAACAAAACCTCACTATTGATAGCAGCAATTTCAAGGTGGTTGACAAAAACTTAGTGGAGATTCCGACAACGCATTTTCCTCAGGAAGGCGCTGCTATAATGTTTTGGCAAAGCAGATGGATCCAAAACTCCTCACGCTCTATACCTGGCCTGGTTTACAGTGCCGAGTGTTGGACTTTGAGTGGAATGGTCGAACTGGGCTCTTTCGAAAAAATATGTTTGACGGATACCTACTGCGTGCAAAAAAAAAGATAGAACTTCAAACTCTGCGATCTATACCCAGAAGTTTATATAGTTCAAAAAGTCATGACGCTTCAACTTAATTGAGTCGGCAACATCCTACTGCATGGTGGACAACAATACTTCAGGCAAAAGATTCTTCGAATTATTAAGCTGCCAGGTTCGAGGAGGAAAGGAAGACCGAACCTCCAACGCTTTTATCAAGCCATCGAAGATGTCGTGATGTTTGGTCTGAATGATTAATAGCAGCGTGATCATGGCAGAACATTTTTTTTGTCACCCTCTCTGCAAACAGAAAAGGTTTGAGTTCAGTAATGCTGTCAACTTCGACTAAATTTTAAAATTTTAAAATTTAGTAAACAGTTTTTAGACTCAAAAATGTTTCTTTTTTTTCTTTCAGTGTATACGGATTTCGGTAATGGGGTTTCATTTCTTCTATTTTGAACAAATTGTGTGTATCAATTTAGCAAATGTCCTGATGTCTAAGGAAGGTACAATTTATAGTTATTTGATGATGTCAATCTGGTCGATCTAACTTCTGAGCCTACGGTAGTACACCTAACTCAGTTTGTTCTACATTTGTATATTTATAATATGTAAAGAAACGAATATTTTGAGTTTTGTCGGGTTTATAGTATGAAAATGAAAAGTTCCTTTGCGTGTATATGAAGTGCTTTCTGTCCATATATCCATTCATAAGTGGTTCAATTACAAATGGAACATTTGAATATGTTTTCCTTTTATCAGTTTAAAGTTTGACATTTTAAATAATGAAATAAATTGCTGTCGAAATTTTGAAATTTCTGATAATTGACAATCATGAAGTTTGTGATATCATAATATTATGTTAAGTTTCTCTGGCTCTGTATTACTCTGTCAATATCTATGACATGAGTTTTAAAATCAAAAGAATTCAAATTTTTGCTGATGGCTTTAGGCCTTTCTATTTTCCAACCTAACTCAAAAACCTCAAACAACCTAAAGAACTTTTCGTTAAAGAATTTTATTTGAAAACAACAATCTTTTTGATTGGAATAATATTTTGCATTTTTTTGCCCCAAAATATTGAGTTTAAAAATTAAATTTTTCAAAAACTATTCAGTTTAAAAATTTGAACTACAAAATATGGATTTCTGGCTTTAACAAAAGGTATATCATGATTTTGTAAGTGTTTCCATTGTTTTTTATTGTTTTTTTTTTTTTTTTAATTTCAAGTTTTTTCAAGATTTTTTTTTAGAAAATCGTACCCGCCTAAGCAGAGGGAAATAGACCTCCCTTCCATAAATTTTTTGTTGTCTCGACCCAATCTAAAAGCCCTAGCCTTTTGTCGCATTTTATGGAAAACACCTTGTTGCATGCAAGTATATTCTTATCATTCAAAATCAACCCTGTAAGGCTCCACCCTTTGATAACTGTTTCATTAAATAATAAGATTCGTTATGTTCATTTTCCAATGAAAATTTTCCACCTCACATTTTCTATCTCCAAAATATAGGTATGCAGTTAAAAGTCGTTTTCCATTTTTTTCTTTTTTTTTTTTGGCAGTAAAAAATAAAATATTCCACACGGATTTACGAATAATAATACTACAGAAACAGGACACTAATGAAACACATATATGTATTACCATAAGCTCATTAAGCATTCATCCAGCCCTCATCATCATCGTCATCAATATACACAATATATGCAGTTATGAGGTAGGTATACAAAAAGAGTTTGGGTATCAGAGAAAAAAACAGAAGGTCTCAACTGTAGAAAACTTATGCAATTATGTATAATATGTATTGCATTGGACATCTCTCTGTCTCACTTGCCGACAACCTCTCAACGCGTATTGGAAGTTTTCCTGTTGCCATCGTAATGACTCTTAATGCAAACGGTTCTACGCATTAATTGCATTCCATCAGCACCCCCAATGTCATCCTGCTTTGTGCGTTGAGTTGAACAGGGATGTATTTGCCATGGCAATTAAATTGAGGCCTTATTCAACTTTAGGGTAAAATTTAACGCCGCCGGATCATCTCTAAGATAGATGAACTCAGAAGTACTTCCAATTTGCTGCTTTCATAAAAGCAGCTTTGAGGTAGGTACCTAGTGTAAAGATGATCGTTAGTTCAGGACCAACAATTCTTGTTCTTCATGCCGGACTGTAGCGGTGATATCGAAGGATTTATTGAAGATAATATGTATTTCCTGCCATGTTAACGTCTGTCCTACAGAACCAAATTGAAGGAGTCACCTAATAAAGCATCTCCTTGCCAAAATGTATATGCATGTTCAATTTCGGTAGAGTACGTCGTCTTCCATCAGAGTAATACTGCTCCTGGAAAACTCCCCCGGTCATGGCCCAAAATTTAACCCTTTAATCATGTAGATATGTATATTGTCTGAATGTGAAATTACGCTCATTGAATTTGCATACGAAATTGTACGCACGTTCGCAGTATGATAGTCGTCAGACCATAGTCAGTGGTGGTGCCGCATGTGATGACCGAACGCTGTCAGCATCAACGTGCGTATACCACTCTCGTATCTCATATCCCACATTGAAGTTCAGTTTCAGTCACCAGACGCACCTCATCAGCATCAACATCGCACCAGCCAGCACAGCGATAGCTGGACCAGACTCGGTGGTCGGTGATGGTCCTGGGTGAATGAATGAGATTGACCAAGCGAAAAGCATCACCCACCGCCGCGCCACCGCCACTGCTCCAACACCAACCATCAACGTCACCATTTGGTTTGCCTGCTTAAGCATTCAAACCATGTTTGATAAGCAATTAAATTTTGCAATTATTGAAATCAATACCTGACCTGACATCCTGGTGCCTGTCATCAATCATTCAATTAAAACTCTCTCCAATGAATTTTCGGGCGCTACGCTAATGACTATATGGTGTCATAAAATTTCGCCTCATGATGGGGTAATTAGAGAAGCTATTGAACTCACAGGCCAAGGGTTTAAAATTTTATTTTTCTGTGAAAAGTTTCGTCCGAATTGTCAGCATCACATCAGAAATGGGATTTAATAGTATATAGCCGAAAGGACAGACTCTATCAATCGCCGCCTGATTTTGATGTGTCCCCAAATGAGAAGTGACCGATGATTGACTATTGTCCGTTCATTAAATTAAGGACGGTATCAGAAAAGAGGTTTAAAACATTTATTTGATGTGAGAGGATTTGCCATAAGAGGGTGCTTCTGGTATTGATGGAAGAATTTCTAATACGATACCGGTTGTCATGGACATGGATTTGAATTATGTGCATAGCCAAAGGAATTGGTGGTTGTAATCTGACAACCAGTTGTAGGCGTTGTGGTTATAGCCGAAGTGACCAATTTCAAATGAGGCTGGCTTTAGTATGAACTCAATGCCAGATTATCAGTTAAGAGTGTTAATTGATCCTTTGCCGGATGTATTTGATGATTCTGAAGGGCATTGTTTTGAATTACAAATGATTTCAATGATTTAATTGAGATGTTATTTGGTGAAACTTCGAATGCCTAAATTTTTCGCAGAAGCTTAAAATGAAATATTGACTCACAACTCTCAACCAATTCTGTGTGCTTGCTCTAAACTGTGATTGTATATTGAAGATATATTTTAAGGAAAATATAACATAAAAGAGATAAATCAACGTGGGTTAGGTCCCTTTAAGAAAAATAAGTCGCACTTAAAGTGTCCCATTTTGAAGTTTCTACCTCAGGCTCAGTTTATTCATAGTCGAGAAAGTAGTACGTACATTATGTAAGAAGCCAATATGGGATTTGACAGCTCTATATCTTAGTGCATGCTCATCTGAATATAAGTGGCACTAAAGTCCAGCGTGTTGGTCACTTAAGTGCCACTTACTCAGAATCAGACTAGTTAAGTTAAACCTTAAGTCCTTAGGCAGTATACGCTCACTGAAGTGGTGACGAAGTGGAGTGGTAGTAGAGTGGTGACTAAGTGGCATGTGGAATTAATAAAACCTATGTAAACAAATGAAGACGCACTCATCAAAGTGGAGTGGCGGTGGCAAGATATTTGGAAGGTGGTGTAGTGCCAGTCTGGTGCCACTTGTCTCGAACATGTTTAATTTTTAAGTGGCAACGAGTGGTGACGACATAGATTTTTTTAATTCAAGAAGATGCTTGTGATTATTAACTTAAGTATGAGTGGCACCATATGTAGTTTGCTACCTCAGTATGCGCGTTAGATCACTTTCATATCACTTCGCCACCACTCCATCAACAATCCAAATGTTCACTACTCCAATGCCACTCGCTACTCCACTACCACTCCACTTCGTCTCCACTACATTGAGCGCCCTGCCTTAAATTGAAAACTTAGTCTTCTAATGCCACAGTCGAAGAAAGCGGCACTTAAGTAGCCAATATGGGAGATAAAATCTCAATATTTCAGTGCACACTAACCCGAATGAGTGGCACTTAAGTCTCATGTTTGTCACTTAAGTGCCACTCACTCAAATTATAAAGTTGAGCTTAAAGTCCCAAGATGTAAAACTTAAATGCCTCTTATTCGGGTAAATATATGCACTGTGAAACTATGGCCCTAAGTTAGCCACTTTCACTTAAGTATTGTCACGATTTAGACACTCCATAACTTTAAAACTGGACCTTAATTCTCTATATATAAATATTATGTTTCAAACAGAAGAACAAATTTGGAACTATGTATCCCCGCGTGGAAAAATGGCAAGTTTTTTGCAAGTTTAGGCGAGGCCCTAGCAAGTTTTCGGTAAGGAAAACATGGACGAGGAAAACCTGACAGACCCCTAATAGTGTCTCACTGAGAACATTTATTTGATAAAGTACTGGTGGGGCTAAAAGCAGGATCTTATTATATCGTAAAAAAAAATTTTGTGCGTTAATTAACTGTGCAAATTTCAAATTAGGATTGGGAAACAGTGTGTCAAATAGTAAAATCGCAACTGCAGACAAAACAGACGAAGACAGAACCACAACTGATTTTGAATTTCTCAGAAACCTGTTCTTAGTTGTTCTACCTAAAAGAGCGAATGATAGCTTCTAGCTTTGACCCCCATACTAAAATGGTTGAATGGAAGACCATGTAAAACAAAATATTAGAACAAATCTATAGTTTTTACTAGTCACGGCTTAGGCAGAATTTAACCGAAGAGGCAAAAAGGTTCATAAGTGGCGAGGGCCTAGTGAATTCCTCTAGTAACCCTTGCTAGACCCTTCTTAGTAGCTATGAAAAACTTGCCAGGGACTTATTGAGAACTAGATTCTTTTTCCAGGCGGGTCTGGAATGAATTTCTTAAATAAGAAATTTATAAGGGTTAAGTGGGTGTTCTAACTCCACATACTCAAAATATCAACCATCATTTCTAACGACTTCCAACTACGATGCAAAAATTTATTAAATTTTTGTATACATTTGTTAAATCCCTTAGGCTTGGGTTTAAATTTAGACATGTATATATGTGGAGTGTGGAGATAAGATTCTCTTTTCCAGTCTTTAACAAAAATTATAAGGCCTTTCTCCAAAAAAAGCATTCATGTAGTTATTATCATAAATCTTTGGTTATCTTGCTAACGATTATAGTGTGTTAAATATAATAATTCAAATTTTCTCTCTCTCTCTCTCTATTCCTATTCCCCTTTTCTCTGTTATTTTCACCACCAATCACCAAAAGCAATTAAGTATGCAATTGTGCATTATTATTGGCAGTAAAAAAGTGCATTTCAAACGCTTATCGCTGATGCATATATTTAAGTTAAACAATTGACTATATACAAATGGTTTTGGCTAAATGCCCTGAAGGACAAAGAGAAGACTACAACATCTTTAGCAGGTTCATGGTATCCAGATTCCAGATAGCTTCGTAAAATACACAAATTATTTAATCCTCCTCTAACCCAATGTCCACTCCCCTATTTTTATCTTCTTTTTATGTTGTTCAAAACAAATATTGCAAAATGCAACCGAAGAATAATAAATAATCCACTTTGTGCAAGTATGTGTAATGTGCATCCATTAAATCGGTTGAGCCGATAATAATTGTTACTCCCTCACACAAGATGGTATACTTTGTATAGATGTTGGGGCTAACAGAATATAGGAGGAAGAACGGACGACGAATAAACGAATCACATGAAATAACATATTAAATAAATGCATCGCATAGAGATGTGGAAAGGACTTTCTATGAATGAATATACAAACATACACCCATTGTCCACTCTGGCCACTTGGTTCTATATATGATGGTCATAACTCATTTTTAGAAAATGCAATAAAAAGGCACCTGCAAGCGGAATGCAAATAATAAATTGCCTCCATAAAATCATATAATACAAGAACGATAATAATAACGGTTAGGGACGACAAACGATGAAAATGACTACCAAATGCAAATGGAAAATGCAAAATACTTTCCTTATGCATTTTTGGAATTTTCTATACAGAATTGCAGAGACGAAAAGGGTATATAGAGGCTTTTTGAAGTTGGATCCCCTTTTTTTATGGTTAAAACAGAAGAATTGCAATCATAATTGTGCAATTGAATTTACAATATTAAAAAAAAGGGAAAGAGTAAGGGAGATAGTATTTATGCGCGCGGGTTCAAGGATATTTCAACACAGTGCAAAATCTAAATCTTACATTTAGGTAGTTCAGAAAAAAATCTTTTCTAATCGGACAATGGGCGTCTTGAGCCCACATTCAAGTGATGAAACTTATGTCATATGAAATGAGAGTATGTAGGTACTTTATTTATTAAGGTCCAGTTTTACAGTCTGAATAAGTGGCATTCAAGGAGGCTTAAACTTAAAGAAAAGTCTAAGAAACTTAGTTTAGGAATTTTCAATTTTCTCAAAATTTAAAGGAGATAAGACCATCTGATGTTTACTATTCAATCAAGAATGAATAAGGCAGTGAATACTAAAAGCCAATTCAGAGCTTAGTACTAAAAGTTGTGAAAAATTAGTTTATTCCTTTTTTTAGTTTTTTTTTTGACATTTTCAAGTTTGGGAGTTATTTTTTCGAAGACTGTTAAAAGAAATAAGTTCAGTTAAGTAAATTAAAAGTTGTAAGCCTTTTAAAAAGACAAAACATTTTTTATCAAGTGTTGCCATTTTTTTAAAATAAATGTTTCCGTTTTAAATATTTTTTTTTTTTTTTAAATACGCTGAAGAACTATTTCGGCGCTTGACCAGCGTTGCCGCGCTAAATAAAATTACCGTGCTATATTTTATGAAAAAACGTGTCAATTTTCGTGCCATATGAAAAAAATACAAATTCTTCTATTTTGTTGAAAAAATTTTAATCAATTTTATAAAATCAAAGAAACTCATTTGCTCTCTTCGTGCATTGTTAAAAAATATGTGTTTCTGTCCACTTTTTATGAAATTTGGACCAATTTTTATTAAATTTTGTAGTAAAATAGTAGAAATAAAAAAAACGTGTCATATTGAATTTTTTCGTGCCACCGTGTCACGAGGAAAGTATCGTGTCAAAAAAGCACGATCTTACCACTTCGGCAACGCTGCGCTTGACTTCAATGAAGCCGAGGTCTTAAAAGTAAAATTAATGAATGATGTCTTTTTATTGAAGTCATTAAAAATTTTATTCACAAATGATAGCATTCCCCTACAACCCTGAGAGAACCATGCATTCGTGCTTATACACTAGGCAAAAAAAAGAAAACAATTAAAAAAAGAATATCCACCTTCGAAGAAAGTTTCGATTCTAACGTTCTAACAAGTCAAAGACGATGATTTGAGTTCCCAAATAATTCAATTGAAAGCCAAATTATTCCTAATAACAAAAACAAAGACACAAATTGAAGTTCTTAAACCAACTTTTTAAATAAAACCCATGAGACTACCACAAGTAATTTTCACCACAATGCATCACCCCAAAATTCATACAATCACAAAACCTCATATCAGACAGTAAAATTTTGTTTCATAAGATGCTTAACTAATATAATAGAAACATCGTCGTCCATAAAGAGAAAAACCCAAACAAAATCAACGATTTTAGCCAAAAAGTTTATTCTACTTCGTAGTTGTCTTAGTCTTTTACATCTGGTTATATGAATACCTTATATAGGTACCTAGAATGCCTTATCGTAGACTTTACAAATCATTAGATTTTCAAATCCGATGAATTCGATGTATAAAATTTAAGTGTTAAATCGTAACGACCATCAAACCATCTTTTTTTTGGTTTGTTTAAATAAACAATAATGCATATGAAGAAGCTTATACGAATGTACGAAGAAGGTCTATGGTTTCGAAGCAAAAAAGGACTCACAGGATTTCAAATAATTTATTATTTATTGATTTTGAAAAAAAAGTTTAACCGACCGACAAAGGACGCGACGACGACGTATTAGTTTTTACTTGCAATTTCGATATCACTCCTCTCCTCAGTCACCATGACCACAATATCTACAAATTCGATCCCATGTAGCCATGTAGGTATACCCCCTTCCACCTTTCATTATTCCTCATAATAAAATGGATAAGTTTTTCAAGATGTTGACTCAAGAGTCAAGACTTTTAAAACTTCCAAGTGCAAAATCGGTGTATAACTGTATATGCATTCTCTCTCGAGGGAGAGGGAAACTTTTTCGTATTGGAAATATTTTAGTTTATGGAATTACTTGTTGGACTGTTTTCAGTCTAGTTCTAGTTGTACATTACGAAGCCAATTTTTCTTAAAATACCCATTGGGATAGGTACATAGGATTTTGGCTGAAAGTATGACTTTTTTTCTAGAAGCTGCTAATTGAAATAAAGAAGGCTGCTTTTTAACAAAGCAACAATATCACAACATGGGGAATAGGGATTTTGAAACAGTAGGTCTTTGGCTTGTTGCTACCTAGGTGTTTGGTTGGTTTTTGTTAATTTAGTGAAGAGAAAAAGTTACCTGGTCATCAATTCAAGTATCGTAATGTTTGCTATTATTGCTGTGCAACGCTATGGTCCGGAAAATTAGATTTATGAGTTTTTGATTGGGGGAATGAGATAGCATATTATTACAGTAGGTACGGCCATGATGGTCAAGAACTGAGAGGGGGTTTCACAAGGTTTAAAAGGCGGAATGAATTATTAACTGAGATGAATAGCTGATTCGACGAACTTCGTTCACCTAACATAAATTATATTATTATTTATGTCCTTTTTTAGTCTATCAATTTAGAAGGTTACTTTTTCCATTGCAAATTTAAAAGTTTATGGTAATTACTGCTTCTACTTAGTCGCTAATTAGTTACCCAAAAATAAAAAAAAAGATACGAATGGGTCGCACGAACTTGCTCTTGTAGTAAAAGTTTCTTCGAATTTTAAATATTTATCGTAATTTAAAAAAACATAATTAATAATTATATACACTTGTTAAATCAATTAAGGGAACGAAAAAAAATCATTTTTTTTTTACTGTTTTTTGAAGAGCTGTATCTCTGTGAAAAGTGGTCGTATTGAGATGAAACAAAAAGCCTTTTAAGCTACATTTTTCGTATTGAAAAATCTTAGCAAATGATTTTTTTAAGGTATGTTCCGTTATTGCGCAATAAAAAAATTTTCTTTTTTTCTTTTTTTTTTTTTTTTTGAAAATTGTCATTTTCTTTGAAATTTGTTTTTGAGCCAATTTAATGTTTTGTTTCGATAACTTGTTATTCAC
Source organism: Epistrophella euchroma (assembly GCA_947049315.1). Taxonomy (NCBI): domain Eukaryota; kingdom Metazoa; phylum Arthropoda; class Insecta; order Diptera; family Syrphidae; genus Epistrophella; species Epistrophella euchroma. The sequence goes on from OX346248.1 coordinate 62,090,977, forward strand.
CTTTAAGGTCGTCTTTTTTCGTCACCCTTCTTCTTTTTTCAGAAGAATATCTGGATTTGAATGGAAAAACAGACTTTTGACTTTGACTACCAATATCTTCCCAAATAATGACGTCACGGAAAATTTAGGGGTAGTTTTAAAAACTACCCATTATATACTAAATACAATTGTAGAATGACGAAAAAAAACGACCTCAAAGCTGAATAAACAAGTTATCGAAACGGGTTGGGGTCGAAATACTGTAGGGTCAAAATTCTGTTTTTAAAATACTGTAATTTAAAATTCTGGTTACACAAAATTCTGTATGGTCAAAATTCTGTATGGTCAAAATTCTGTATGAGTAAAAAGTGCGCACTTTTTTACATTTTCAAAACCAATTTTTTTAAATACAGAATTTTGAAAAGCAGAATATTGAAATAAAGAATTTTACTCATACAGATTTACTTAAATACGGAATGAACATTGAAAGTTTGAATGAAATGAAATCTTATATTACAACAATTTTTCTTGTATACAGAAAACAGAATTCGGAAAGTTGCTACACTTAAGCCTCATTATAAATATTATCATATATCAAAATAAAAAATTACCCTAAACACCCATTTTCCCATTTTCAAATAAAAAAAATTTTACTCGTTTGTAAAAAGATCGTACTTAAATGAATTTTTACAAATGTAAGTGCAAAAAATTCTATTTGTGCTTGTACATGCTTAACAATGATATTGTTAACAATTCTTTCTTCGAAATATAGAACTTGGACATAACCAGCATTTTGGAAAACAGAATTTTGCACGTACAGCATTTTGAACATACAGATATTTGGATATACAGAATTTTGACATACAGAATTCTGAAAAACAGAATTTTGGTCGTACAGTATTTTCAAAAAAAGAAAAAACAGAATTTTGGTCATACAGGATTTTGATAGCCAGAATTCTGACCCGCTCCCTATCGAAACAAAACATTAAATTTGATAAAAAAAAAAATTTCGAAGAAAATGTCAAATGTTTAAATAAAGAAAAAAAATTAAAATTTTTAGGTCGTGCTGCTTCTAATGATTGATTAAAAAAAAAGTCACTTGCTAAAATTTCTCAATACAAAAAATACAAAAGCTTCAGAATGCTTGTCTACGACCACTTTTCACAGAGATACATCTCTTAAAAAAACTCTAAAAAAAAGTGATTACTTTTCCCTTAATTGTTTTGACATTTATTTATCCATTTAATAAATTAAGGAATGGAAATTTGAATACGGAAAAAAAAGCATGAAACACGTTCTTTAAATTGATAAAATGATAAAACAAGTAATTACAATGTTTTAATATCAGACTGAAGAACGGCATCTCAATTCTTCAAAAAATGTGAATTTAAGCAGAAAAAAATCGTTGGAGCGGTTTTTTTAAATAATTTTTTTATATATATGTATAAAAATTTTTAGAAAAAAAAATTGGTATGCCATTTTTAAGAATATAATAATATACAACTAAAATAATAATTTCAACTAAATTCATCAACCCGTTTAAAAAACAAAAAAAAAAAAAAACGATTTAAAAAAAAAAAAAAATCAACTTTCTTTTTAAAAATCCAAAAAATATTTGTAGGTATGCAGTATTATTTTAACTTGATATGACCTCCTAAGTAAAAATTTTGATCGAAGTCGGTTAAGCTGTTAACGAGAAAGTCGAAAATAAAAAAAAATGTTCTATGGTATGGTACCGTTAACAACGGTTTTTGGTAAAATTTTTCACTAAAGTGTAAACCATACCACCACTAGTACACAGAAAAAATGAAAAAAAATCGTTGGAGCCGTTTTTGAAATAAATAACATTTCAAAGCGGTTGTATGGCAGGTACCGTTATTTTTTGAGCTACAAAAAACATTAGATTTTCCCACTAGTGAATCACCCAAAAATCGTATCCTCCAAGTTTGAAGTAAATCGCTTCATTGGTTTAGGCTGTATGCCGTGGACATACAGACAGACAGACGGAATTGCGGGACCCACTTTTTTCGTGTACTCTATAATCGTAATGTTAAGTTTGATTGTTATCTCGAGTTCAATTTTTTGCACGAATCCTAAACGTGCCCTATCGTACATACCTATGTACATATACTTATTGCAAGTAAAAATTGTATGAACTTTGATCTCCTAAAAATGTCCAAAAAGGGTTCTCATACTAAATACAAATTATACAAATTTTTGTATTCCTACAAAATGTTTAAACCCAAACGAACAACGGACAAGTTTCGAGAAATGCTATAGGTAACAAAATATAGAAAAATCTCCCACTCAATTGCCAAAAGTAGGTAAATTACAAAAGTTTCACCTGTCAGCAGGTACCTGTACATAATAATGGAACTAACAAAACAACTTTCAAACATAACCTGCACACTCCTCGAAAATAATAATGTCAAATTTGGATTTCATTGGTTGGTAATATTTTGTGGTCTAACAGTATAAGTTCTTTTTATTTGAGTTCATGTCATGCATGTGTTTTTTTTTTTTTCCTTATATTATTATTCTTCGAATTGGGGGTGGAAAAGTTCAAAGTTTTTCTGCTTTTGCAGAGCAAAACAATTGTTTCCAGCAGATAAATGTTAGCCACAAGAGGGTGATTTCAATGGTGAAACTATATCTAAATAAGGACACACTTTCGAGAAAGATACGTATAGCAAAGGTATTTTTGACTATTTTTGCCAACAATCTATGAGTATACGAGTGTTTTGTATTTTCTTTTTGTTTATTTGTTTCATTAAAAAAAAAAAAAAAAAAAAAAATACTTTTAGCCGACTTTTTCAGATGTGCAATGTGAACGTATAACTACTTCTACTTTTCGGCACAACAATTGGAAAAGTTTCAATGGCGAGATAAGAGCTTGGGACATGTTCGATGATAGGTATTTTAGCAGTGTTAAAGGTTGTTAGAATGATATTTTTCTCTTTGGTCAACTTTGTGCAGTTTGGGAAATGAATTTTTGTTTTTTCTTTTTTTTATTAAGATGGAAATAAGAAAGATTAGAACTTAAGAAAATTTTTGTTAAATTAAAAACAAAAACTATGTGATTTAGGTAATTGTAATTTGAACTTTGAACAAACATAAAAAGTGTCTTCTCTGTTTTACTTGGAATGGCAGTTTTTTAAACCCAAGTTTAAGGAAATTTTCCTGGAATGAAAAAAAAAATGTTTTTATATTCTAATGCTAAATTTTAATGTTTTCCACAAAGACATGAGATGTGATCACAAAATGTACAAAACTTAGGTTCCATCATGTTATACATATACAGAAAAAAAAATTGTATAGGGGAAAAAATCTATCCCTTCTGAGGCGAGAGGAGGCAATTTCTGAAAAATTGACTTAAACTGGAAAAATTATTAAAAATCAACGAAAATACACACAATGATGTGACATGGCTTTTTTTCTATTTTTTTTTTAGAGTTGCTTTTTAAATGAAGTTGCTTAGTTAAAAACAGTTTTTAAGAAATAAAATTTCAAAATAAAAAAAATTCGAAAAAAATTCTAATTTTTTTTCAATTTGTTTTTTTTTTTAATTTTCCATATTTAAGTGCCACTCTTTTTCTAATATTCAATATTAATTCTTAGTCAAGTATACTTTTACTTATTGAATTGAATTAATTTCAAAACTCCATGTTAACTAACCTAATTATTCTCTTTTTTTTTTTCAAGGAAAAAAAATTTAGGTAGGTTTCCTGCCAAGAAAAGCCGATAAGGCACGTGTCTTTAATCTTTGAATATTTTTCATTAAAAAAAAAAAAAAAACACACAGGCTTACAAGATTTTCAATTTGCGTATCAATTGTTTGTTGTACTCTCTTCTTTGTTCGATTTACCACCAAAACTAAAGAAGCATAATTATACAATTCACCCCCCCTCTCGACCCTCCTCGTTTTCACCCTGTGGTTGATTTTACATTGGACCGAAGGCGCACCAGGAAAACGAAAAAGAAAATGTGTTTTTCTCGCACTGCTACTACTACTACCTACTTAGACCGCATTCGGCTATCGATATCGTGGTATGGCAGAAGCAAGAAACTTATAAAAGAACCCCAACTCGACATAAAAACAACAAGCTGCCACAAATTTAATTAGATCTAGCAGCGTTTTGGCGGTTTTCCTGACAAGACCGCCAACATTGAGGTTGAGTGGCGGCGGCGGCGGCGGCGGTGGCTTGCCATATTCAATAGCCCAACACCTCTTGTTTGCTGAAAACGCTTTTTTCGTGCGGATATAAGCACAATCGCGGTCTCGAGGATTCGTTTTTTTTTTTTTTTTAATTCGTGGCTTCAGAGGGAATGAATGGTGTCTACGACAGCAGTGTTCTCACGCCCTCCACCGCACGCTGCCGCTGATTATTATCCTATATCCACCCCTTGGGGCGCTGAAAAAACAGTACGGTCCATGCGGTCTTCACCAATGGAATGGAATCTGGTAGCAGATAATAATTTGAAAGTCTTTGAGAGAAAGAGGATTGGATTCTAATTGAATCTGTAATGAGATGAAATGGAAATTGATGAATTATTATTTTTGGATTCCTATACTCCTCTTTCTCCTCGTCTGTGTGTAAGTTATTGAGAATTTCGAAATTGATGATTCTGCCCAAGATATAGGTTAGTATATAGTTTTTGACAGTTTAGTTGGCGGCCATTTTTATCGGTGAGAATGTGGGCAGAATAGAAAACTTGACGACGAAGCAAAACCAGCCATTATGGTAAAACTTTAATTGAATTCGGCATTCATCTGTTAACCACTTCCACTTACAGTTGAGTGCTCATTTAATTAGATTTGTCTTGCTGTTTGAACAATTTGGAAATAATATTTATGGCATAAATCGTATGTTAATAATAATTTCTGTGAAAATCTACTTTTTTTTTTTTTTTATTAATTATGGATGAATTCGAATCCTGTGATTCTTTCTGCAATTTTATGATTTGTTGTCATGGTGACAGTGTTGGTATCTATAACTTAAATGAATCGTGTGATGTGTGACCTATTTTCTATGAGGTGTGCGGTTAGTTATGAAATTGTTTCTTACATCACTTTTTCTTCTTTACTGATTTCTTTCCTATTTGATGAAATGGAAAACAAAACAACACTAGCACTAGCTAAGTCTTCTACATGGCTGATGTATTTCAGTAGCATACAGCGTTGCCGCCCGAAATAAATATAACGTGCCATATTTTCTCAAAATGCCAATTTTCGTGCTACATGAAAAAATCACAAATTTTTCTATTTTATTGAAAAACCTGTAATTAATTTGTGTAGTAAACTAACAAAAATCAATGGAAATCATTGATCTATGATCTATTCGAGCATTGTCAAAAATGATGTGTTTCTGTCAACTTTTTACGGAATTTGGACGAATTTTCATTAAATTTCGTTGAAATTTGGTTCATTTTAAGTAAAATAATGGAAGTAAAAAAACGTGCCATATTGAACTTTTTCCTGCCATTTCCATGCCACGAGGAAATTATCGTGTCAAAAAACAGGATCGTGCCACTTCGGCAACGATGGTAGCATATAGAATTTATATTATTAAAAAAAAAAACTTCGTATATAAACATTGCCAGGGCACGAAAAAAAAAAAACGTACAGCTTTAAGGATTAGGAATTTTAATTTGGTTGTATAGTTCACACTAATATTTACATGAAATCTATGTAAGATGAACTGAACTTAATAGAAATTGCGTATTGACAAGGCCCTCACTGGTCAACTGATGAGTCTGAATCCAAGTGAGACCGCCGCCGGAACGAAACGCCAATTCTTATAGAATAAAGGCCGTTAAAAGCTGTTTCGAAACAACATTTCTTTAACCTGTCCGCTCGTCCATACAAAATTTATGAATTTATTTTTTTTCACCTTTAAAAAAAAAAAAATTAAATAAAAAAAGTTTAGGTATTTGTGACGCACTGACTTACAAGCAATACTTAGATATTTGTCATGAACTGTAAGATGGGCTGAACTAAAATTGCGTATTAACAAAGCCCTCACTGAAGAGTCCAGGTGAGATCGCGCGCCGCCGGGACAAAACGCCAATTTTTGTAAAATTAAGGCCGTTTAAAGCCAATTTGAATCAATAATTTAACAAGTCCAATTTAATAGTGCTAACTGCTAAGGCTTTACTTGGCTGGTTTAGGCCAATTTCCCGCTTTTTTCCGTGAGCGTAAACTGCCACATAAGCTCTTAAATACAGCAATCGGGCCTTACTTAGATAGAATTTGTATTATTATTGTATTTTTATACCTATACTTTTACATTAAAGTGATTTCAATGCAAAAAAAAAAGCTAGGTACCTACTAAAGTCCAAAATGTTGTGAAATGTTTCCAACGGATTATAACAAATTTTTGTGATAGTTAAGATACTTATAAAATTTTATAGAAATTTAACAATTTTGGCTTTTAGAAGTTAACAACCAAATTTAAGATCCACTGTAAATATCGAAATTCTAAAATGTAGTTGATTTAACGTCAAAAAAAAAAGTTCAAACAGTACACTTGTATAAAAATCGTTAAATTACCGTTTTTAAGTTAAGTAAACTTTTCCAACGATTGAAATGGCTGGCACAGGGCGAATAAATTGTAATGCTCCCGTTCACAGTTTTTGAATCCACTCTGAAGAGATGGGTAGTAGAGGGAGACGGTGAATCAGGTGGTACAGGCAAAACCGAAGAAGACCTTAACCAACTTATAGTGCGAAACTGGGGATAGCTAAAACTATCGAAAGATTTGGATTGAGACACTTGTTGTTTGAGATCATAGGTCTAATGTTTTTTGAAGGTTGTGCGTACAGATGAACAAACCTTTGCAAAAATCAAAAATAAACTTATGAATTGTCTGTGTTCATCATTTTAAACAAGAGTGGAAATATAAGCCATCTTAAGACAAAAATTTCAATCCCTTCGCTTTGTCTCGTTTTGTAATATTTTTTTTTTATAAATAAATTCAAAACATTCCCAACATATTTATAAGCTTAATACACATACTATCCTCTCCCTGTCGATACATAAGTAGATGTGAATAAATCTCATGCAATCAATTTAATATCCAACCAATCGTCCACTCTTCATCATAATCAGCTAAAAAGACTCCCTGATGCTATGCATCTAGTACATAAATACAAGCTATTCATTCAAGTCTCTTCAAATAAAATACCTATTAAGTTTACGACGGGGTCGAAAAGAGCTGCAGTTTTTTTTTTTTTTTATTATTTATTTATTTGTTTTTTTTTTTTTAATTTATAATTTTGTAGACAATACATTTTTTCGAAACACATATTGAAAAATATATTAAAAAAAAAAAGAACACAAAATTAATATTTTTTTTGTATAAAATTTAATTCAAAAAATTTTATAAATTTTTAAATTGGTGGCTAAAATTTCAAGTGAAAAGATATGCGTTTTATTTTCTTTCAAACAATGGTCGAGGGCTTTTAATTTCTCATTGTGAAAAATCATAGAAAGAGACTTAGGCCCAGTTTTTCAGTTAAGACTTAAACTTAAGATATAGTTTGGTGTCTCTAATGAACCTATTAAAAGGTAATTCAAGCAGTTTTTCAGGAGAGAAGTGATGCGGATTGACTTAACAAACTTGAGGATAAAATATCAAAAGCATCTGTTCAGAGTTAACTCACAAAATTCTGTGAAATACCTCGGATTTATCTTTAATTTCGCACTTACAAAACTGGGCCTTAAAGTTGATTCAGTATAAAATTTGACAGTTTTTTACATCAAACACTTTTAAAATAATAACAAAAAAAATTAGCTGACACAACAGCTCATGAAGAGCCAGATCCTAATGACTTACAACAACTTTTAACTATTCCCTGTGCGTGTCTGCAGAAACGGAGGGAACCTAGAGCTTATTGCCGAATCCGAACGGCTGGTGAACGGCACTTTTCTATGACAAGAGAGATTCAAGAGGACTTGGCAGTATAAGTAGTCCTGAAAAACATTTCGGATGTTAGGTGAAAGAAGCTGGGAATCGAACCCAGACCTCTGGCGTGACAGTCCAACGCACTAACCATTATGCTACGGGGTATTACTGGTAGTATCAAAATGGTTAAATTTTTTTTTTTTTAGATACAATATCTACATATTTATTTGCATACATTTAAGCTCTGGATCTAATTTTTTTGGAACTAATTTTTTACGTATCCATAGCTTACCCTTATCGGTTCTAAAACTCATCCCAAAACCGAACATTACGTACTTTCCTGCATTCCAAACAAATAAAGGATGCCACTTCTGCAAATATTTGCATTCAGGCTATAATCAGACAAAGGTGAAAAGGGGATCAACGGTTAGGATGGATGAATTGGGGGGGGGGGGGGGGGGGAGTCTATATGATGTCGCTAGAAGTGTTTCAATTTAATAATCATTTCGTGGCACCGCAAATAAATCTGGACTTGCTCTGAAAATTTATACAACAAATCGATTTACGCAAATCCTGAATTTCACCTGAATTTTGTATTCAAATTCAAACATACACCAGCTGCTATGTAGGTGGGATAACATTTGCTTGCCTTTGCTGATGATGGGCTGAGTGAGGTGAAGGCATAGAAAATTTTAAACCCGGAAAGTGATTTGGATTTTTTTAGGATTTTTGTTGTGCCAGAGGACGACTGGCGATAGCTGTGAATATAATTGATGTTGTTTTTTTTGTATCTCTGACGGTCGCCATCTATAATTGCAATACTCCCTCCCTATAGGTATACCGATTGTGATCAGAGCTATGCTGCCGAGCCCTGAAGCTTCACCTCCACAAAATCAACCGTTCTATAGGACAACAGCCACAGCAGGAGTCTATAATTTGCACAAATGTTCTGTTCTCGTTCTGTCAATTTGCTGGTTAGGACAGCAAAATGTCTGCGCATAAAATCAAATAAATTAGGAAATTATTTCGAATGCGCCTTTTGTTTATATGCGTGGGAATGCTCGCATATGTAAGTGAATTAGAGGCAGGTATAGGTATTTATAGGTGTTCCATATGATGATGATGATGATGCTGGTTGATGTATATATGACCCCCGAAAATATTTTCAATGGGATTCTAGCCCACGTGTATAGCCATCCATCACAATCTCTCATATACATCAGTTTGAATTTTCTCTTGTCCCCTGTTTAGCATAATCTAAACAAATAGGGAAATTAATTTTTAAAGTGCTCCTGATTTATGGAGCGGTGAGTTTTTGGATTTTGATTTACCTGATGCCGTCAGCCATTAAGAATTTAGCATTTTAGAGGAAGGCGCTCAATAGCCTAGACCAAGGATAGAATTATTTTAGCCAAAGCCAGTAGGATATTATATCTGTGATGTGCACCTCTGCCATTCTACTAGGATATTTGCGTATTTATATATTTATAAAATATGTGGAGGTTTTGAGTGCGGTTCAAATGAGCGGAATAGTGGCTAACAGCCAAATTGAAGGCTATACCACCAATATATGTAGATTTTGGTTCATGGAATTCGTGCGGTTGAATTCAGAGTTAATTTGTGAATTAAATCAAATCGGATTAAGCAAAAAAATATCCTACAGCAAGGACTCTTTTGCATATACATTTTTGAATAGGTTAACAAAATATACATTACTACATGCATATGTGGTGAGGTTGGCTTTTGTTCGAGTACAAGGACTTATTACAGGTACCTACTTGAAATTTAGTATTTGGCACCTCAAAAATTGGTCTGGCATATGATTATGCCTGGTCCTATGATCCAATTTTGAATAAACCAAATTTTTTTATGTCTCAAAAGCTAATTCCGATATGTAGTAGATAACTTGAGGGACATGTAGATAACCCTTGTTAGCCCGTTGGCCTTGATATAGTATTAAGATATGCATGTAAAAATTTCTTAGAGCTTCACTGAGAAAGAACTAGATTCTTTTTCCAGGTTGGTGTGCTTTTCGGTTTGGATTCAAACCATATCTATTTCTACATTAAACTCATTAAATGTTTAAAATAAAAGAATACATATAAATTTTTTATTTCAAAAAATCTGACCAAAACCTAAGAGGTAGATATTCGTTTTATAACTTCTCTCACACCCAACTTCCAAATCTGCTAGCTTTAACTATGCTTTGTGGAGTGAATATTTAAAACTATGTATCTTTTTTTTATATATCTACTTTTCGGTAAAATCATTCCACATTCGATTGCATTGCATTCTAATTAATTACTAAAATCCAAAATGAACATCTGTGTTTAAATTTCTCTATTTGGTCTTGAATGTGACCAATATAAAATAATTATTATACCAAACCATAGAATCAATCAATCCTGCAGTCATCTTCATAAATTCATCCTCAAAATATTCCAATTCTCAAAAAAAAAAAACAAAGAGCATCATTATTATTTATTATTTTTTTTTTAGAGCAACTGAACTGGACTGGAACCGTCTCTCTCTCTCTCTCTCTATCGGGTTTGAAATTGAAAATAATTTGAAACGAGAACCGAGAGATACATTTTGGAATATAAAATGAAAGTTGTAGAAAATTTTCAGTTCTGAACTTCTAATTAAAATTTTATGATGGTGAGATGTTCCAAACAATATTTTTGCTTAACAAATTGATGATTATATTTGTAGAGAATATGGTACTAGCACTAGGGATGTGACCGGTATTATATTAAAGCTATACAATTTACTCAGAGAAACTTTTAACTCAATACAAGTTGAAAGTAGGTAGTAGGTAACCTATATGAGAGTTTCAATATTAATTATCCAAAATTGTGGATTTGTCTGGGGAAAAAGCTGAATGAAAATTAAACTTCTGGTTGGTAGGTACCTATACATATATCTTTGAAAGGATTAAAGTCATGACCTAATAATATTACGAGTATAAAATGAAAAGTATATGTAGTTTCAGTAAATAGGTTGTGACTCTTGGAACGTTCCCACAGCTGGCCAACCGACCTGAGTTATAAAGTCCTTCATTTTTATAGAAACATATTACGAGTATGTTGGTAAATATCTACTTCTATATAAATAATCGGAATAGAGCCATACATACATATAAAACCTGATGATTTTAAGTTAAGTTTAAGTTTTATGACAATGAGGAGGTAAAAGGTACCTATACCTAGGTTTTTTTTTTTAATTTTACTTCCGGATACAGGTGAAGAATTAGAATTTGTCAAACATAGTGTTCGAAAACTCAAAAAAAAAAAAAAACAGACAAAAAGATTGTTTCAAAGAAGGGGAGAAGAGGGAGACTTGATCCCCTGGGATACTTCATTCCCCTCCTAAATTTCCAGATCCAAAAGAGTTAAAACAGCTCCTTTGACAGAATTTACAAGTGTCTTTAAATTAATATAAATGCGTCTTAGCCAGCATTTTGGTAAACAGAATTTTATACTACAGCATTTTGAATTTATAGATATTTCGAATACCTCTATTCAGCGTTTTTAAATACAGAAATCTGAAATACAGAATTTTGGTTGTACAGAATTTTGATAGGCTCCTTTTTAAAATATCAAAAGATCGCATCTCTTATCTAACCTAATAAACGTATAGTTAAAGATAAAGTAAATGTTAACGTGTTTTGTTGAACTATACTCCGTTCAACAAAAATGTTCAGTAAAGGCCTTATGGGGGAAGCTTATTTAGAGCAGTGGCGTCCGATGCATAGAATTGAGAAAAATTGCCCCAAAAAAAAACCAAGCACGCCGCTGAATGTCGTACACCCCCCCAGAGACCTTTCTGGTCGCATGCTCAAAGCATACTTGATCAGGATCGCTTGCTAGTTTCTATTCTCGCTGTGTGAGATGAAAAAAAAAAAGCATTCCAACAGAGTTACCATTGCCCATAGAAAGCAGTACCAAAGAGCTTTCTTCAATTGATTTAATTAAAGAGCTTTCTGTTTTAAAGCTTTTCAGAACAACAAGGAAGGTTAAGTTTTGTCGATTAAGTTTTGTTTGTTTGTTGTTCTGAAAATTCGGTTAAAATGTAGTTAAATTTTTTTCGCTTTTGGTCTCTTATAAAGAGAGTAAATTTTTGCGCAAAGTCTCGACACTATGTGCTAATATTCTTATTTTTGTATCAATAAATTAATATTTATTTAGCTTTTTTATGCATTTGTTTATTAGAAATCAAGCTAAAAGGAATTAGGCCTACTGGGGATACTCTTTAAGAAAAAAACGCGCCTTCTATCTTACCTCTTCGTGACGTGAAAAAGATAGATTTAATTTAATTTTGATTTAGTTAAGTTTTTTATATTTAGTTTACGAGCAACACTTTTATATTCATGAAATTTAAATAAACAGTTGGTAACCTAGCCTATATTTGTGATAGAATGCCAATTGATAATGCTCAGTACAGCAATCATACGAGAGCTTTTACAGTGAAATAGCTTATTAGAATCTATAATTGTAAGGGTGAAAGGCAAATATCCTATCTTCCCTGTATTGAACATTTTTTTTGAACGGAGTATAGTTTCTCTTCTGATTCCGACATGTTTCACAAAAAGCCATAGATCAATAGAGTTACTGAAGAGGAAAATTGTTGATACCTTGTTGTTAATGATATCTAATTTGGCTTAAAGAGTTCAACAAAATACCTCTTAAGATTTATAACACAAATAACCTCTAATAAGCGGAGTTCTATACAGTAGCTACTTGAAGAACAAAATTGAAAAAATTATAAAATGTTACAAACTAGCCTGAGTATAGTAATTTAAGATTAACAACATCAATGAAGGAATTTTGACTTTGTTCCGGACACCAGTAGACATTAACAAGAGGTTTTCTTTGTAATAAATGAAAGTTGCAAACTTCAAAAATAAATAACTCCTCGTCAATACAAACTTCCTAGAAATATACATCAGAATTTAAAAAGTTATTTATCTTCCGAGACTTCTCACAAACTCTTCGGAATTTTTATACATTACATATATTTATGTTAACCCTCAAAGCTTGGTTGCACTTCTCATCTCTCTCATCTCAACATTCAGAATCAGAGTCAGAGTTCACCATAATAATGATGTACTTCTTCTCATAAATTGATCAATTAGATATATCCAATTAATTTGCATCCTGCCAAACGGAAGCACACCATCTTCAATAATCTAAAAAGCCATAGCTTTTTTCCAACTACTAATATAGGTATAGCGAGGAAAGCGGACTCATTTTAAGTTCTGTAGATGACTTCTTCTTCCACGCTTTGCCTTCGACTTTCATCCAAACTCCATCATCAACCCACTTCCGTCCTCTCTTTTGCAATGCAATTTTAGCAAAAGTTAGTTTTTACTCATTAATTTCATCAAGAACCATATCTACACTTTTAAGCACAAGATTCCACTAGAGGGAGTTACTTTACAGATAAGCAAAGGAGAGTAAAAAAAAAAATTATTCTCTATCAATTTAATTTTAATTTCATTCAATCTCTGCTGGCTGTTTCGTTTTTTATTCGTATAGTACGAGTAAGTACTAAGAGACTGTCCATGATGGGTTAGCCAATTATATATGAAAATAAAACGTTACTTCCGGTTTGAAATTAGACGAAAAATAAATAAATGTAGGTATGTACAACCGTTGGAAATCAAATTGAATCAAATACCCCTTGAAGGGTAAATTAGCTCACTCGACCAGGATGATGACGATCGCGTTTTGACCTGATTCGCTAGAAAACCATGGTTCATAATCGCCACTCAGGTCACGATTGCTTACCATTGAATTAATTTATTTAACCACTCTGCTACCGCATCTCTCCACCAGCTCCCCATCTGATTTCTTCTATCATCCTATAATCCTAGGTTCTGTCCAAATCAATGGACATAATTTGATTCACCGACCAACGACGATGTACAGTGGGGTGGAATGTTATGAAATTTGGAATAAAATCAATGAGCTAAGGAAATCAGGAATTTGATTTGCAATTTTGACGTTTTAAAAGCTATAAACACCTATGTTTCCAAACTTTTGCACAAAGAAACATTCAATTACAAATACACCCACTCATACGCCCGCTTTTTTTTTATTAAATCGTAAAGTTTAAATTTGAAACCGAAACTTGAAGTTGTGGCTGTTTGCAACTACGACTACAACTACGATAAGAAATTCCAAAAACTTTTGCTTGCTCCCATAAAAGTGGGTGACAGTAAAATGTGTTTTTTTTTACTGTCAGAACTTCGAGCCCCACTTTTCTGGGAGCAAGAAAAGGTTTTTGGAATTTCGTGTCGTAAAAGTGGAATTCGAAATTCTGACAATAAAATAAAAACAACTTGTTGTTTTTAATTCTACATCCAAAATAATTTGCAAAAAATTGAAAAATAAAATTGAAATTTCATTGTGAAATTTTGTAGAAACAAACCTTTCAAATTGATTTTTCAAATTTAGCAGGCAGTTTCGAAAAAAATTGTTAAGGGTAGACAACTGCGAATAACAAAAAAAAAAAAAACTCGGAAATTCATAGATAAAATTTATGATTTTGAAGAATGTTTTTAAATGCAAAATAACAAACAATTTTTTGCCATGTTTTGTGATGAAATATCCCTCTGTTCGACGACGACGACTATATGGTAAGAAGGGCGAAATTCTTAAGGACTTCTTTATTTTATTTTGTCGTTCACAAACGGCTATAGTTGCCTTTTCCATTTGCTTTACGTATATAAGTAGGTACCTATATGAATGATGAAGGAATTGGAAAGAATTTAATTGGAAATTTATTACCAATGAACTTTCAATTTTTACAGTTTGCAAGGATTCAATTTTTATTCACATACTTTAGTATTTGTGTGTGTGAGGATATTATTTTTTGTTTTTAGTTTTTGGTCGTTTCTATTTCTTTATGGTCTTTGGCCGTTCTTGGAATGTCCTTTCTGGTAAAGCGAGCAATTAATGCAGAGTAATTTATTGAGTTTCTCTTTTCATTATTGGTATGAATGGGTATTCTGTGTGCTACAAAGCATGGGACACACTAGGGTTCATCTTTTGAACATATACAATGAATGGAAGAAGAAATGCATTCCAATCGATGCGAAAAGGATGATGTTTCTGACAAAGAAAAGAAATTTTCTTTTTTTTTCACATTAAACTTCTCTATTAAGGAGAGAAATTTAAATTAAAAAATTAATTGGTCAAGATTTGAGTCCTTGAGACAAAATTTCAAAATAAAAATATTTTTTTTTTTCCAAAAAAAAAAAGAGAAAATAATTTTGAAATATTTAAATGTAGGTATCTATTTAAAAATTTGTTATTAGAAAACCAGACCAACCCTTAAGAAATTAAATTTAATATAGAATGGAAGCTTTGCCTTAGCATCGGAAAGAAAACAATAATTCAAATTAAAAATCCAAATATTAAAACATCGATAACTTCACGAAAAAATAAAAAAAAATAATAACTGTTTTTCATCGTTATTTTTAAGTGGGTAAAAAATTTTCATAAAATGTAAAAATATTTTTTCTTTATACTTTACCATATTTTTAAGATTTTTGCTAAGTTTTATTTTTATTTATCAACAATTACAAGTTTGCGGAATTTTTAAGTAAAAGATTAAAAATCTGCCTGTAATTTGTATGGGAAATTTTAAGGGCTCGGTGGCACGTGTCAACGTTAACCGATTTCAATGAAATTTTGCACAGAATTTTTTTAAGTCAGCCTCATCACTTTCAGGGAGGAAGGGGGGGTGAAAATTTTCGAACATTGCCAAAATAAGCGCCACCCTATTATACATTACAGGGTATCCAGGAAAAATTGGATAACCTTGTAACCAGTGAAAGCAGACTTACAAACCTTTTAGAAAAAAATATCGAAACATATATTTTGCATATCATTTCCATTGTATAATTTTTTTTAAAATTTGGTCGCTACCACGGTAAATATGTAAGTAGATATATTTCTAGAATGAATTTATTGAAAATTTTCTTCCTCCTTATAAATACATACCACACGTAATTAATTTAAAAAAAAAAATCATCTTCCAGTTTCACACGCCTACTCTTCACATTCTCCCCTTTATTTTAAAAACAAAGGATAATTAATTTTAAATTAATATTCTTGATTTAGCGAGCATAATGAATGCAATAACATGTTAAATGAGTGTGGTGAGTGCACGAATATAAAATGTAAATTTACACGCATCGAGGGACCATCATACAAAAGGAAATTAAAGATACATCTTCTTCTTCTGTGTTCCGTATTCGTATATCTAGTATAATACCTACCCAAACCATGGGCGTTAGTGACCCCCCATTGTACTTTTACTTATGGAAATATATCAGAAAAAAAAAATTAAAAAAAAATATAGAACCAGCAACAATACTGTTACATCACCCTTAATAATAAAATGTAGGTATATATGTTATGTAGGTATGTATACCTAATGTTAAATGTCGTTGGAGGTTTTAGTAACCGTTTATTCAAGAAAATTCCAGGACTATAACAAAATATAGGGGAAACTGCTTTTTACGATTCGATTCTCACTGAGCTTATGCTCGTTCACGTCACGGTGGCGTTAATGCGTTAAATTTATACGAATTAAATCATGGGGATTTTTCTCTTTTTTTTTTTTCATTTTTTGAATTATATAAAATTTAAATGTTCGTAAAATGATTGAAATTGAACAAAATTAAGTTAATATTTTTTTATAGGTTACATTATACATAGTAGGTACCTATACTTAGGTATACATACTTTAGGCCCATGTTAGTATTACGAATAGGCTTTTAAACCTGTGACGAAGTTAGTGATAGGCATGGTAATATGGTATAGCTTGCTAAAGGGATCTTACCTACATGTGTTCGAGGCATTATTGGGCATCACAGGTGGTAAAAAAGAATTTGTTGAATTTGAATTCAGTTTGAATTTGAAATTTTTTTTAATGCAGATTCAAAATATCTAAAAATATTCTTAAGTTGAGATAAAAATAAACTTTGAGCATTTTTTCAAATGAAGGAACGTACAACCGATTTGAATCCTTTATTGTGTGTGTCTTCTTATTTTTCACTTAAATTTTGCACTTCTTTGACATTCTCTTTATTTTTTGTTTTATTATTTTGTATTGCATCTTAGGTATTCGGAGGATAAAAAATATGTTCCTTTGTAGATAGGATGATTTTTTGACAAGTTATGTCAATTCAAATAGAGTTAAATTGCAGGAGATAAAAGGTTATAATGTCCAAGAAGAGACTTAAATATTTCAGTAAAATGGACAATATGGAATGGGCTCTAAGTAATAAACTGCGCATGGTATTACTTAAATATTCACGTGGACTATAAATAATGAACCATATATCGAATTGACTTCAAAAAATTAAGAATATAATGTATGGTTAATTATTTATAGGCTCCATAACGTTATGGTTAATTTCACTGCAATATTTAATTCATAACTCATAACTAAATTTGAATATTGGTAGGGTCCATTATGTATTCAAGATAATAAACCATGGGCCCAATTGCAATTTAAAAAAAAATAAGATTCAAATTATTGTTTAACGTGAGCAAAGGATTTCGTCCTCGTTGGCTGGATTTCTAACTTTTAATTTTTTTTATTAAATTCGTTCAACAATCATCATCCCGCAATATTTTTTCAATTTCGAAGTATTTAACCACGTGTTACTGACTCATCTTTCGTAACAATATAAACATATTAGTTACTTATATTTTCCCCCACTCTACCTATACAGTAAAACCCGTTTAAGTGAAACCCGCTTCATTAAAAAGTCCGCTTAAGTAAACAACATGACTAAACCCGGTGCATTTTCCGAAAAAATTCCCGCAAATAACTCCGCTTTACGGAAACCCGCTTAAGTGAAAAAAAACCCGGATATCTGAAAAAAATTTTATATTTTTATAGTAAAAGACTCGGACAAAAATCATACATAAAAAAGTAATGAGCCGGCTTTAACTAGGCCATTTCTTTTTTACTGTTTTGTCACTAAAGAACAAATGTGGTGAAAAAAAAAAAAAAAAAATTCGGGAAAAAAATATTTTTTTGGTTCAACTATTACACGGTGCCCCAAGAGTCATGACTCTCAGATGTTTTGTCTCTTTCATACTCATTTAGGTTCATAAAGAGTCATTACTTTTGAGGCACCGTGTAAGTACATTGTTTTTTATTTATTTACTTATTTATTGCGCGAAAAAGAATCGTGGTGACTATAATTTTCTTTTCCTGGTCTGGGGTTAGTTCACAGTTCAATAAAAAAAAAAACAAAAAAAATTCTCAGCAGAATTTTTTTTTTTTGTTATCACTCCCATGAAAATAAGAGGTTCGCTTAAGTGAAACTTTTTTCAGTTACCCGAGGTCCGCTTAAGTGAAAAACCCGCTTAAGTGAAATAATAATTAGAATTTTTTGTCGTTTCACTTAAGCGGGTTTGACTGTATTTTGAATTTCACTGCATCTAACGACAAGGAAAATATCTTACAGCAGCGTAAAAAAATTTTAAATTTCTAAGTTAATTTATCTTCACTGAATTTACATACTTTTGAATGAAAAATTTTTTCATTGATGAAAATAGTAATTCTCTTAAATTCCTAATTAATTTTCTTTTAAAAACTTACTTCATGTCTGAAAAGCACCTTCTAAATTTTAATCATAAATAATACAAATCACAGTTAAAACAAGATAAAAATTTGTCTACAAGGAATAAAAATAATCAATTAGAATAATTATTATTTTAATCCTCTAAAGTTAACTATTTAAATAACTATCCATTATACATTTTATGTAAATGGCTTAAAGTTTTTTAATCAAGCTAAATAACTTTTCCACAGATAACAAAAAAAATTGAGACAAAAGCCCTTGGCCTGCATTCAAATGCTGTCAGAATCGTCCTTTATGGAACACATTAATCATCAAGCATTCAATTTAAGCCTTGAATAGGCCGATTACAACACATATTATAGCCGGATGCATATAAATTCATACATGTGTGTATAAATTTACTTGGAAAAGAGAAGAGGCAACATTTCCATTATCATGCACAATATCCTGCTAATAAGTCATTAATTTCAACCTTGCACCTCTATTTGTAATTCTACCCTTCCCTAACCAGCGAGTTAAATCTATAGCAGGATCGATGTTTAAAATTTTTGGGGCGCTTTGTTAATAAATTTTATAAAAACAAACATAAAAAACTAATATTTTAATAGTAGGTACAAGTAAAAAGAAACGTCTGCTGCATTGTAATGAAAGAAAAAATAGGTTCCACAATATTTTGTATGTCGTTTTCAGTTGAATTTTTAGAGTGATTATGAAAATTTTTGTCACTCCTTCCATACTGAAAATTTTTCATATTTGAAAGGAATGCAACACTCCCAAAATCCAACCGAAAACGATATTAGTTTCATTACCTTCGTATTTCAAGTAAAAACTGAAATACAAAAAGTTCTACTTTACCTTTTTCTCTATCTCTTTGAGGTCGCCTGAGTTTTAGAAATATTTTGTACTTCACGTTTATACGCCCCTGTTAACCTTATACGCAATATACTAAAATTTATTGTGTCCAAGCATAAAATAATGATTTATTGCCTTAAAATCACTCATCAATTATTTCATGAGAAGCTTATTTGCATCCTCTTCAAAAATATAATAGAATACGAAAGGGACATGTCATTTGTTTCAATGGGAGGAAAATTTTTGAAAAAAGAAAAAATAATAATTTAAACTTACAAGTCACGATCCTTCAAAGCCACTCAACCGGAAGACTAGCTCTATCTTTTTATATTTCGCTGGATAATATACATAATTAAATTATTCAAACGATATCCGTTTTTAATAATGGTGGAGCTCTCAAAACAGGGAAAAAACAAAAATCCTCTTTTTCCGCGTCTACGACAATCAAAGAATATGAGTTTAGACACTTTTTGATTACGGTAAATAATTTATAACAAATACCTTCCCATATTACATGGCACGCTATGGATCCGCCGAGGATTCGAGAAGTGAGTTGCTTATCATCAATAATGAAGGACGATTTTTTTTTCTGTCGTATCTCTTCCGAAAAAAAAGGATGTCACCTGCATGACAAACAGATAAAGGCTTGCAAAAGGATTGCCTATACTTACAACAATTTTGTTTGTTAAAATGTAAAACACGAAAGGGTGTGTTGGCAGAAAAATGTCCTTTTTCTTGTTGTTTGCTTATCGCAGCGCAGAATTAAAATTTCAACATGAAATCAAAAGAAATGACAACGGCATTGGAGGTGGGAATCAAATGATATAACAAAAAAAATAAAATAAAATATTCTACTTGTCATCGGATTGGGTTGTTTGGCACAGTGGCGGACTAAAAAGGAAAATTCAAGCATAATTTAGAGAGTATCTATTTACATAGTTCTAAAAGAGGTCGCATCTGGATTTGTATATGGACATCTACATGTGCAGTAAGGGGCACTATTCAGAACATCATGGCTTCGTCTTTGTTTCTCGTGAAAAAAATTGGATGTCTTAATTTATTTATTTTCGATTGGATTTTGGGAGTGTTCCATTCTTATCGAATTTGGAAAATTTGAAGGGAATGAAGTGAACAAAAATTTCCATATTCGATAGGAATAAAACACATCCAAAATCCAAACGAAAACGACATAAATTTAATATTGCGATAATGGAGAAGTTCAAAAAAGTGGTTTTCGTAAATCGTCCTTCGGTTTGTGCATTCTCTGCGTACCTATGTGTGCCTTATTTCAATTTTTTGGAAATATAATCTTGAAAACTATCTTGAAACAAATCTGATGATAAAATGGAGTTTATGAAGTTTTTCACAATACAAAATTATTTTTTTTTTGTATAAGTAAGTACGATTACCTAACAGGTTTTGAGAAAACTTAGTACACTACACAAAAGGGGATTTTTCTGCTGACGTTAAGCCCGCGCTGTTCTTTTGAAGAAAAAATAAACCAAACAATAACAATGAAAGAAATCAGTACAAACTAATAACTTTTATCCACTTTTATAACTTATAAATCCACGAGTCCAATTGGCATCGAGCCAAAAACCTCGATCGTATACCTATATGGATAGCTTAAGAAATTAAATAAATAGTTTAGACTTTAGTATTTTGGACAAAAAACCGTAAGAAATGGAGATAAATAGATTTTTTTGTATAAAAAAAATTATTTGGTTTATTCACCGTTATAGCTTAGGAAGAGCGCCATCTATCGC
Organism: Epistrophella euchroma; assembly: GCA_947049315.1. Classification (NCBI taxonomy): domain Eukaryota; kingdom Metazoa; phylum Arthropoda; class Insecta; order Diptera; family Syrphidae; genus Epistrophella; species Epistrophella euchroma. Next base: position 62,112,090 of record OX346248.1, read on the forward strand.
AGGGGAACTTTCTGGATTTATTCAGAAGGCTAAACAGAGGATGTGTACCAGCTTGATAGGATTTTTTCCAAAGTGAAATTCAAAATTTTCTGGAGTAAAAAAAAAAGTTAGGCAGGTAGGTATATCAATTTGAAGCTAATCGGTGAATGCTCCAAGCTCAAAATACAAAGGACGAGAAGACGGCGGACGGTATAACTAAGGGAAAAAATGTTCGTCTAAGCTAGTGAATCGCACTGTAGGTATGTATGCCTGCCTAGCCTAACCTACCTAGCACGAAAACAACAAAAATGAATGGAGACATTTTTTAAATGTAAAAAAATATCGAAATAACTTACCAGAGTTCTAAAAGTATGGTGATTAATAGCGAATATGGTTGCGCTGTTATGTATTCTTTACGCTCTTATGCAAACACAATACAAAATATATGAATGAATCCTTTCACAAAACTCTTTTTCCATTTACAAAAGATTTCATGATTTTTAAAACAAAGCTTATACCTAGAATAGGTATCTAATATCACTGGGATTTTTAATCCTTTCACGATCGAACAAGAAAACACTTTTAAATAATTTTTTTTTAATCAGAACATTTTAAAACTTGATTTCGAATCTGAATTTAACAATATTTTTCAAACGGTCAAAACGAACAAAAGATTACCACTCTGACAGTACTTGATTAAGTCCGACACGACACGACATGACAGGACACGACACGACATGACAGGACACGACACGACGCGAAGCACGGAACGAACAACGACGTAATTCTTGAATACATAATAAAACACACTTTTAAACAACGAAAATTGAAAATTCTTTCTTGGAAAAATGATTTTTAGATATTAAAAAACAATTATTACATAATTTTACGCCCGAATAATAAAAATTTATATATTTTTTTTTCACACGATCGCGGAGCAAATCGATCAAGTAATTCTCTTTACACACACTGACCTACTGAACTAATTCGTAACTGAACTTGCAGTTGCAACGAAAACAAAAATATCGATGGTTGATGATGAGATAGATGACTGATGAGAACTGTTAATGTATATGTGAGTACGATATTTGTAGGTATACGACACACACTGCGAATTTGGAGAATACATATGAATGGATTGGTGTCATGAGAAATGTTTAATTTTCTTTTGCCGGGTGTTTGGCTGTGAGTGGTGTTTAAGTTGGGTTGTCATTTAGAAATAGAGAAATGTGCTAAAAATGTGATGTGATAGGTTGGAGTTTTATTGTGGAAAGAATTAGATGAGTTTGTAGGTTATAGAAAAATATTTTACCTTTACCATCTACTAAATTATTGTATAAACACGATCTAACAAGTGAAACTGGAAGTAATAAAGGCGAATTGGGTTAAAATTTCAATTAAATTTTATTCGAGATTATGACAAGAGATACTCTTGGAGGTTTTGTCAGTTCCTGGCAAGAGGCAGTAGCCGTTTTATTTTAAAAATTATTAGGTGGCGAGGCTGTGGATCGAGCCTAGACCTTCGGCATAACAGTCCATTGTATACTAACCATCACGCCACGGCTACTGCAAGGTTGAAACAAAGCCCTCTTATATTTCTTGGGGCTTTAGAAATTCTCTAATCCGCTACTGGCATTGGTTAAAAGAGTTTTGCCAGATGACAAAATTGTAATCTCAGCTGGCATATTTTTTCTTTAAAAGTAGGTTAAAAAAAATGGATTTTTTTGTTCGTCTTAATTCAAGTCCGGCGGCGGTGTTTATTTAAATAAACAAGTAGGATGAAAGAAAGTTTTTTGATTGACGATGGCCTGAAGTTGGATTTATCAGAGAAGAAAAACTAAGGAAATATATAGGTTATACTTTAGGTACCTTTATTATTATTTCTTCGTCTTTTTTCTTTTTTTAATTTATACATGAAGCGACCTTTTTTAGGCTCATTTTTGTTTTTCTTGAAAGGAGTTATATTTTGAAATGATTTTCTTAATTTTTGTTGAAACAGGAGATACAAAATTAATAGTTGATGAGTTTTTTCTTTTGTTTTGAAAAAAAAGAAACAAATTGTAGGGAAAAAGAATTTTCTAAATTTTTAAATTCCTAGGTACTATATCGAAACAAAAAAGAAGAAAAACGAAGAGACAAACTTTAAGGAACATACATAGCTTAAGATTATTGTCAGCTGGAAGAATTTTCAAGATTAAATTTCTAATTTCTCGACGAGAAAACCCAAAAATATGTGTTTTTTTATGTGGAAAAATTCTACTTTACTCATTTTCATTGGCAATATTGGCAATCATCATAGGCAACAAGCAACATTTATAGTTGTTAACCCCAAAAACTTAATTAAGCTTATACTCGTTTGTGCGCAAAGTAAAATAATAATAATTAAGTATGTAGTAAAATGTACATATATATTTAACCTTAATTTATTGAACCGTTAAAACAGCTGTGGTTATCCTTTGTTATCATTTTGAATCTTTATATTGACCTTTTTCACTAAGTTATAGTAGGTAAGTGTGTGCATATGTGCTTTTGTATTTCCAAAGTTACCCAAACCTTTATACACCCACTATAATCCATTACATCCTTTTCTCTGGAAGAATGCTTAATGCGTTTGATCCTTTTTCCACGAAATATCACGTTCAAGAGTATATGACAAGGATATGAAATTGAGTGTATGTTATTTTGGAGATAGTTTGTGGTTTTTTGGGGAAAGGTGATGAAGCAGCTATAAGCAATGCTTACCTTTCAGGATGGTGAACCGTATGTACTTAGGTACACAAACACATATCACTAATTGATGTTCCGTGTGTGTTTCGTTATCATAGGTATTCGCGAGAATTGAAATTATGGCAGATAGATTAATAGGCGCGACAGAGATATAGACCTTTACGACACGTACTATGTCGCATATGTTAACTTCTTAAGGTACACATATTCTGAGAAAAAAAAAATTATTTAAATTGTATATATTATATGTAGGTACAATAGGTACTATAGGTTTATAAAAAAATTAATAAATTTGCTCGAAATTGCGTAAGACATATTTTCACAAAAACATGCAGATAACCGAATCACAAAATGAATTAGCCTCAATTCGCCATCCAGTATGATTGGAGTCAAATCTATATAGCAAAGCAATTCGGAGTGAAACGATTGAAGGAAGGGCTTTGAATCCTTGTTTAGTGAAAAAATATAAAGCTTTCTAGTTGCAGTACCTACTTCAAAGAATTGGCAGTAGAAATGATAGAAAAACAATCAAAATGAATATTTTTCATATCATCTAGGATAGATACATCATCTTTCAGTCTATGTTTAGTTTATGTATCTAAAGTACATAGTAGAATTTAAAGGACTTATTTTGTTAGAATATAAAGGTACCTACAATGCATAAAATATAAATGCATATGTAGGTAAGGCATCTAGTATTTTGACAGATGAGCTGGAAGAAAATGTCTTTAGTTTATCTCTCACTGTCAAAAAAAAGAAAAATACACATTACGCTTTTCAACTTGTAAAAGGATTTGTATGTACATTGTACATATGTATGTATGTAAATTTTCATTTTCTGATGTTTTATTTTCAACCTCTAGGATATAAGACAAAATTTCATTTCAAATGTTAAGCAAATATTTATGATTTTTTTCTTTCTTGAATAGTTTATTTCAAAGGATAAAAAGAATGAGTTGAACATAAAGCTGGATGGAGGAATAAGTTCAGATTCATGCCTGCAAATGCTTTTGTAAAACTATAAGAAAAGAAAAAAACAAATTGGAGCCACTCTAACAAGACAAGTAGATTCCTTTCAACCTATTGGTCCAAATTATGTTTACATGACAACTCAAGTTTAGTGTCATGGGTTCATATAAGTCTTATAAATTCTATCAATATTTTTGCCCTATAAGAAAAATTGTTATTATTCAAAAAAATATGATGCAATTATTTAAAAGTCTCTGTTTCTAAAATTTTATATTGAAAACTTCTGATTGCAAATTGAATGTATGAATGTTTTATTACAGCACATTTTTTTTTTGGGATTGATGTGTAGGAAAGCTCAGTATCGCAGTGTGAAGGTAAAATCAAGTTTTCGGAGTTGAAAGCCTCCCTAATAAGCCGCCATATTGGAAAAGAGGGTCTTAAAAGTTTTTTTTAGGATATCTTCGGAACCATACATCTCAAAAACAAAACTGTAGCACATTTGTATAGACAATTCAATTCTCTACAGTTTGTGTTGCGGTACTTTTGAACAGTCAAATTGAAAAAAAACTAATAATTAAAAATTTACGAACGTTTTAAGAAAACTATCCTTAATTAATTGCACGTAAGATTAATACACTTTAATATGACATTTTTGTTAAAAATGCTCGACTATTTTTGGTTATAACTTTTTGTTTTTAACTTTAAAAAAAACTTTATTTACCTATATAAATTGTAGGGAATTACATTTTCTTCACAAATGTGCCGAAATTTTGTTTTTGAGACGTTTGGCTCTCAAGATATCTTGATACTGATAAATATTTTTGTCACTCCCTTTTCCAAAGTGGTGGGCAAATGAGATTACTTTTAACTCCGAAAACTCATTTTTACGCTCACACAACACATAAATAAAAAAAAAAAACCTAACAAGAAAATCAAAGTCTGGCAATGTTCGCCGAGGAAGCATGGTTGCCATCTATATTTTTTAAAACGAAAAAAAAAAAAAAAAAATGGTCAAAGCTATTCTTCTTCTGAAAGGTTGACTATTGGAGTTTAATTTATAACTCTTATGAATAGAGAATAATATGCCAGATGGAATTGATGGATTCAGGGGCTTGCCAGACCAACTTTTATTTATATGGTACAAGAAAAGGCATCATATAAATTAAGTATAGGTAACCTGGACCCATGTTCTGTAACTTCTCGCATGCATAAAGTCGGTCGAGAAACGATGGAAACTGAAACAAAATACATGAGTTTTGTTCCATTTTTCAGCGTTTCTCGACTGATTTTTTCGATGTGAGAGTTACAGAACATGGGTCCTGTTATCTAAATGGCTAAAAACTTCGTGCATAATTTATTTTCAACTGGTTAATTTAGAATATAATGATCTGGTAGTGTTTTCACAATTCCAGGGTTGCCGTCAATATTTGTTCAAAGTTTAAAACCATATAATTCTTTCTGTTACTAAATTAAGGTATCTTCCATGCAACACAAAATGCTTATTTTTCTTTAAAAAAGCTCTATTTTGACAAAAAACAAATGTAAGCTCAGAAAAGTTTTGGTAGGAACCATTATTAACGTTAGCTTTTATAGAAATAATTTTTTGAATGTGTTAACTGATTTCAATTAAAATAATAAATGTATTAAGAGGCCTTCACCCAAAAACTCGAACTAAGATTCGAGGATCGGTTACTTCAAAAAAAAAAAAAAAATGGAAAATAAAAAAAAAACAACACGTTTGAACTTCGAACAAACTCTCGCTCTCTTTTTTGGGAGAAGCAGAAGAGCCATATTTTGGGACAAATTAAAGGATTTTAAAAATTCATGAAACCATATGCATGGTTGGTAGGTAGATGGGTTTATAATGGTCTTGACAGTATTGACATAATTAGACAAAAGTTACCGTTTGGTATTTGAGGCTATTTTTTTGATAGAAAAACAATAATTTGAAACGCTTGTATTCTAAATTCTTTTTTATTTAGTTGTCTTACTTATATACTGATAAAAACTCCTGCCCCTTCTATAAAACGCATTAAATCTATAAGGTCATTATGAAAAATCATCTCGAAAAAACATTTTCCATTAAGTCAAAATCGCCCTGTTTAGCCAAATTAAATTAATAAACCTTTTCACATACAATTTAACTTAATATGCTGCTTGTTCAAAAAACATGAACATTTAATGTTAGACAACCATCACAAACCAAAACTTATGACAGCTTCACGTAAAACCTCACCTAAAATCAACAGAAATTTCAAAATCCCATACCCAAATCATACCCTTTGGTTCTATATCATCCATATACTTACATAGAGTCAACTTATTCCTCAAAACTCAAACTCTGGTCTGCATATGGTGTGTATTCTGACACCGATAAGCAAACGAAAACTGGTTAAACCGAGATGACTTTGTATTGTGTATTGCATCCCTCTGAATTACGCCATTATCTCTTATGCTATCCTATCGTCGTCGTCGTTGTCGTCGTTCGTCGTCTTTGTTTAAGGTCTTTCAATAGCCAAGCCCCAAAGCCATATCCTAGAAACCTCTTAGTTTTGGGGTGCGCATTGTTTGGCAGAAGGATTTTGCTTATTTTTGTTCTTGCCCCCTATCATCCACCCGATCGACCAAACACCCCTTAAAACAATATGCATATACTTTGTGGAAATTTTGTTGGGTAAAAGTTCGTTAAAAGTTCTATGATGCTGCTTTGCTTATGCTTCTGTCTTTCTTGATGCACACAGAGGGCCAAACTAATCAGGGTTTTACGAAATATGCCATCAATTTGAGGCGAATATGGTGAAGAAGTTCAACTGTTTTCATTTTTGAAAAGGGCAGATGCCAGATGGATGTAACGAGAAGACAACACACGATGCCGCCCGCCACCGTACGAGCTTACCATCCATGTTCTTATAAATGTATAGAAAAGAAACTATCCTATACGAGTGTCAGGATCTTTTCTTCTTCTATTTATGATGAGCCACAAAAGCTGAAGATGGGTTTTCTTGGTTTCATCTTTTTCTAAGGGAAATTGTGTGTATAGTTTGGGGAATACACCACAACTGTATTACGCACGAAATGGGATTTGGTAAGTCATAATTTCTTAGATAACATGTTTTGTTGTTTATTTTTATTTTATTAAGAATGAGTTTTTACTGACTGAAAACCGCACCGCACTATCTAAAATGAAGGAGAATTCATGAAATTTACTTTAGAAGGCAATACGATTCCTCAGAGGTTGAGGTCCACAGAGTCGCTAAGAGGTCCCTTAAAAGCCGAAAAACATGTCTACAAATAAAATGTTCATGTTTTAAGAATTTTTGTTGCGTTAAACTGGGAGAACTTAAGAATTACCATCAGCTCTACCATCAGGGGTTGTTTTCTACTTAAATTAATATTTTATTCATTGCACTTTATTTTTACGAGACAGCATTTAAGCTTTTTTAACAAAACACAGACGCGGCGTGTAAACCAAATGTCCTTGCGACACTTCCAACACCATACCATTGTCAGCATAAAAATGCAGAACTGTTTACCATCAATTCCATTCCGAATGTCACATAAAAGCCCGAACCCGAAAAAAGGACATTCGCCTGTGCCATTAGCTTTTTTGTATTTTGAATAATTTATTTCATTTTCTTGGATCTCGCAGTCCTCGGCGGCCAACCGGCAGCAACCAAACCCCCTTCATATTGCCGCCGCCGGCCGCGGCAGTGCTGACGGCCAACATTAACATATGCACAACCATCAGAGAGGGCCAAAGTGTAATCTTCTCAATGCGGCAGGTCGAAGGGGAAGTAGGGGCAGACAATTCAAATACAGATTCGGTTTTTTATTCTCTTATCCCATGTCGGCTAAGCTGTAGCCCCAATACTGCCATATAGTTGCCGTTGTCACTGTCGTTGAGCCCGAATAGCTTCTTTTACCGGTTACCGAGGCCGACAGCAAAAAGAAAGCCTTCATAAAACTCTAAGCCGATCAGCCATTGCGATGTGAGTGTGAGACCCCTCTTGTTTTTTTGTATAGTATACCCTATTGAATATTTTATGGAATGATAAATCCGGTAAGGACGAAAAGTGAACACAACAAAGATGCTGTCTCGCAGAAGGTGTCTGGGAGAGAAAAGTGCAAGCAAATCGGAACCCCCGGCTACCACAAATCCGTAAAGTAGGATTTTTGTGATTTTAAATAATGTTTGAAGTTTTTTTTTTGCTTAAGCGGAGAAAAGGACATTCGTGAAGTTGGAACCGTTAAGAGTAGATACCTTTAAAAAATCAAAAGGATTTTATATGTATGTATATGTGTACCTGTACATTCATATAGGAGACCCAATGGGGCTCCATGTTTCTTAGGATTTTATATTAAAAAATCTTTATAAACCCTTGTACCTAACACAGTTAAAATAAAAGTTTTGAAGTTTTACCTTCCACAGCATTTGTTTTAAAGCAAAATTAATAGACTGATAAATAATTTCAAATTGTAGCTTTTCTATGTTCAGGATTTGATGATGTGGGCTATGAAAATTTGTGGAACGTATTTATTTTGCACTTCACGTGAAATGAGTACTTCAATATCACCCTAGGATTGATTCCCCGCGTGAAATTAAAACTCAACACGTACAACTATATTTTCGAGTTATTTTTCACAAGCTTCAATTAAAGGAACGAATTTGAAGGCATCCAGTAGCGTGAAAAAGTTAGTTAACTTTAAAATAGACATTGAAAATTTGTATGTGGAAATAACAATTTCATAAAAATTTAATTCTTAGTTTTCAGTTTAAAATTAAATCTTAGATACTAAAAACTTAACATCTGTTCAGTTGGCAGGAAATTTTTCACTTAGAGTAATTGGACCAAGACTGGAATTTGCAGTTTTTTTTTTGCATTTTTTTTTTGCATTTCTATTCCCGATGTTGCAGTTCAAAAAATAGTAGTTGTGACCTGCTAACTTCACTGTGAAGGTTAAAGCTATCATATGGAAATAAGGCTCCAAATTTGCAGTTCATTTTGCAGTACTTCAGTGTGAAGTAAGCAGGTCATGCCCTTTTTTGAGCAACCGCTAAAGCCATCACATTGAAATCAGGCTCCAAGGTTTCTGAAAAAAGGACATGACCTGCTTACTTTACAGTGAAGTTAGAAGGTCACGCAATTACACCCACTATTTTTTTAACTGCAAAATCCGGAATAGAAATGCAAAAAAAATGCAAAAAAAAAACTGCAAATTTCTGTCTTGGTCCAATTATTCTAAGTGAAAAATGTCCTACCAACTTCACAGTCCTGCCAACTTCTTCACTTAACAATTTTTTTATTTTTTGATTTATTTATTATTTTTTCAGTAGATTCCACATTAAAATCGTTGACTTATTGTGGAAAGCACCTATCAATTTATCTTATTTAAAATAGAATTTAAAAATTTCACGTTGACAACTTTGTATGAAATTTTTCATTTCTACTCGAATTGTGTACAAAGCTTAACGAGTGAATTTCTTTATTTTTTCATTTCACGAAAGGTGAGCTTTTGAGATAAGAAATAAAAAATGAATATGTTTTAAAATCTTTCTTATGTTAAATTTTCTATTCTGCTACATGAAATCAGAAGTGAAAATTATTGTTTTGAAGGAGGAAATTGTGGGAAGTAAATTCAAAGTGACAATGTTCAACTTCTATTTATAAAAAAAACTTTAAAGCTTTACAAAGCCTATTTATCACTTTTCACCAAGAAAAACGCTAATGAATTCACCAATGTTTTGTAAATGGTGGAATGTAAAGTTAAAAAATTCATTCTGAAAACTTTGTATGAATATTTCGTTTTCAATTGTTAGGCTTAACAATGAACTAGCTTTGGTTTAAAATAAAAGTTAAAAGGTGTGGAATATAAAATTAAAAATTTCACGATTGATATCTACATTTTTATGAAAATTTTATTTGAGGTAGGGATGAAATGTACCGTGAAAAAAAAATTTCACGAGAGGTGATTATGTTTAAGCACCAAACGTGAAATGAAAAATTAAAATTTAACTTCAGAAAAGGAAAAGCTTAAAAGTGTTTGTGATATAGATGCACAATTGCACATCCTAATTATTGTTCTTAGATACTATCTATAATTTTTACTTGAGGTGGTGTTGCAGTCTTGAGTGAAATTGACAAATTAGCTTTTCGCACTCTTATCTAGTTAATTTCGTTCATCGAATGTGGATTTAAGGGTATTTCGGATCTGTCAGCCTCCCTTGTTGCTGAAGTATCTCTGGTATCTTAAGTTTCAAATAACGATACAAATGATGCCCAGTAAGGAAATAAGCTCGATCAATTCTTCAATAGATTAGGAGAAAGGACTCTTCTATAGGCCAAGCCCAACGATCTTTAAAATTTTGCCCATAGGTCTAAACGAGAATTTATTTTTTTAATTTTGGACATGTTGCGAAAAAAAAACTACTTCAGTAACTGCACCAAAATTACTTTTATGACATTTTCATGATTAATCCTTTTATCGTCAAGTATATGTTATTATTTTTCCGCTCTGGTCGAATTTTTTATTTGTTTTTTTTTTTTTTTTTTTTTTTTATTAAATATAAAAATATTAAATTTAGTGAGAGAATAAAAAGTGTGTGATAAACTGGCGAGAAGTGCAATTAATTGTCCGTGAGGTGGTTTATTCAGATTTTTTTTTTCGGTGTTTTATTTGCTGATCCAGTGTTGCATCACCAAATTCTGTGGAAATGTTCTTTTTTTTTTGCGATGGACAATTTTATATAGTCTACCAGCCAATTGACACTCTCTCTTTCTATCTTTTTATATAGGGACAAATTTCAATAAATAAAAATATATTCATTTCAGGAACAATCCAAGTGAAAATTGAATGGCCGAGTGTTGGAGTTATTAATATATGTATTGTATAGTCTATGGCGGTTGGTTTTCAAGCGCTATCCACGGACGGACGCCACGGCCGCCGCCAATGCTGGACGTCATCATCATTTTAAGCCAAGCGGCAGGCAGACACTTCGGCAACAAATCAACCAACAAACTGTTGTCCCATGAAGCGAAGAACAACAAAAAGGACGTTTCGAAGTCCTGAATATATTTTTTATAGAAAAAAAAAAATCAAACAATCACAATATAGGTAAAATACTGTACAATTTATATGTACAGTGCTGTGAAAAACAAAATATCGTCAAGAATTTGTTTAATAAATCACAAACATTTCGAGCCCTTTCCGCCTAATAGTAGTAGCCCGTGGGGTAATGGTTAGTGCGTTGAACTGTCATGCCAGAGGTCTGGGTTCAATACCAGCCTTTTTCCGAGCTACTGACTCTTGCGAGGAAGTGACAAATCCTCCAAGAGTATCTCCTGTCACAGAAAAGTGCCGCTCACCTTAGCCGTTCGGATTCGGCAATAAACTGTAAGTCCCCTCAATTCCTGCAGACACGCACACAGGAATAGTTGAGAGTCGAAAGTCAGTAGGCCCTGGTTCTTCATGAGTTTTTGTGAAACCAAAATTATTTATTTTATTTATTTTTTCCGCCAAATTATCGTAAGCGTACAAAAAAATGTATTGTAAGCGACAATCTTTTGTTTGTTTGCCCAGCAACGAAACCAATTAGGCCGAATTTCAGCAATTAATTACCTAAACCTAAAAAAATATTCATGTAGGTACAGGTATATTTTTTTTTTACTCGACTGTATATATTTTAATCACGGGAAAAAATAAAGTGAACAAAAAATAAAGTGTGGGTGGAAATAAATAAAACGAATTTCATCCGAGAGAAGATAATAAATTTTTTATGAGTGCGGGAAATTTTTTGTACGTCATTGTTGTTGATATATATTTATATATATATTTTTTACGTCATTTTATTTTGTTATGTAGCGTTAGTGAAAACTTGGTACTTAAGTTTAAACAATTGAAATAAATTCGATAGATTACGAAAAAACTATTTAAATTGATATTTTAAAGAGTAAATTTGTCAATATTCTATAAGAGAAAATAAAAACGTTTATATACAATTTTAAGGAGGAGGAGGAAGTGACTTACAACTCTCAACCCAAATCCGAACTTAGAAGATTTGTCAGTTCCTCGTAAGATGTAGTATCCAGTAAAAAAAAAAAGAAACAGTTTTTGTTGTTTATGTGAAAGACCCTGGGAATCGAAATTGAACCCAGACATCCGGTGTGAAAGTCCAACGCCCCTACAAAAAAAGCTTTTATCTATTCCAAAATCTTGTAAATTCATAATTTCGTTTGAAGAAATTACTGCTGGAAATAGGGAGATAGATTGAAATATATATAATTCAACCTTTGAGAATAGGAATGGTAGCAACGGATGAGAAAAAGGGAGACAGAATGGTGATCACAGGAGGACTTTTTCTGTTTCAAATTCTGTGCTTTCCACTTAAAAACTAAAAGTTCGCCCAAAAAACACAAAACGCCAAAACATAAGCTCCACACAATGCCAGCCAAATCAACTTAAAGTCTTCCACCTTTAAAGCAACACAATTTCACTTTGTGGTCAAATCTTTAATTTTTATTTGCGCAATTTCTATCATATTATAGAAAGCGCTTCGTTTCCAGAACTGTGAAAGCCCTTACGATTGTATTTCGAGTAAAAAAGAATTCAAGTTTTGCTTGTAGATTGAGTTTTCGTTTATAGAAAAAACTAATTCGAGATTATTCAATAAACATAGTCCCTTTGGCAAACGAAACAATGGTCGATTGAAGAAACTTTGCTGATGCTGATAATAATTCATCCATATGATGGAATTCACTGTATAAGCAAAGCTTGTGTTGAACGCATCTCGAAGTTTCAAAAAATTATTGTAATTTTCTACAACAAACAAATTTTTATATTTGGTTTTGTAAACTAGATCGTTTTTGAAAAATACTTCAATCTCAGATTTAATTCCTAAAATTTTCAATTCCGATGCTAGAAGATCATCAAAGTTTTCGAGCTTTTTTTCTATTGGTAGACTTGTCATAAAGCTCTGCAGAAAAGCTCCATATGAAGTTACAAAAATGATTCCAGATAGAAAAATCAGCAAATACAGGATTTTTCGTGTGTACGAAGCATTTGGTGTTTCCAGAAATGATTGTCCAAGTATTCCACGTAAGCTATCATTGATAAGGCACTCCAGCAAAGACGAATTTTTGCCTGATAAATATCCAGCTAATTGCAGGAGAATTGATAGAACTAAAACTTCAATAATAGTGATAGATAGAGCCTTCCATTTCCAAATAAATGTAAATACTTTATAAATTGGGATACTTGATTCGATGGGAATCATGACACACCAATCAAAAAAGCCGAAGGGATAAGATGCGAACTCAATTGGAGATCCAAAATAGGATGATGGTGATGCGGCTGATATTTCTACAGTCTTATTTAATACTAGCTGCTTGAGTTCCAGTGTGCTAAGTTTTGAGTTTGTATTACTGGTATTCAATATGGCGTTGTATTTTTTTGCAAAAACCTTGAATATATATGCATTATAACCTCCGATGACTGTGTCACCTTGTTTATTTTTAGAAATGATCAATCCTGGAGCAGGTCCACCGAGCAATATAGGCAATATAGACTGATTAAGATCTCTCATACGATCTGGAAAAAAGAATTTGTCTTCCAGTTCTATTTGGTCTTCGGTCCAGAATATTTTCTCGAGTTTAAAAACCGGTAAGTTACTGAATCTATAGAAAGTTGAAGAAGTTGGAAAGTCTTGAAAAACCACTACCACATTTATCATTTGATTTTGCCAACAGTATTGAAAAAGTTCCTTTAATAGGACTTCATTGAACGTGAGCTCCCCGGAAATGAAGATAATTCGAGAAAACCGCCTGTGTTGCAGATATTCCAATAATTTGTGAGGAAGTAACTCACTCGAATCAAGCTCGACAATTGCCAGAAAATTAACATTGATTATTCTTTTTAACATAAACGAATCAATTCCACTGGATATGATAACCGGAATCTCAAGGTCATTCATTAGCTCATTGATGAGTTTCCCACGAAAATTACTTGTCGGTTTTTCATTTGAGCTTTTCATTATAAAAATATTTTCAAATTGCTCTTCTTCGCGAATATTTTCAACGAATTTTAAAAACTTTTTATCAAAATTATAAAACATAGCTATTGAGCCAGTGGCAAGGGCCAACAAAATCAAAGGTATGTAGTTCATGTTCGAATTGAATTCACAAACTAATGTCAGCAGATGTAAGTAAGTAATGTTCTAAAAGTTTGTCGCATTCATGTCAAAACTAATCGAAACAATTTATTTTAATGGTATAATTATTAAGGATAAATTATTATTTATCTGTCTCGATGGAGTATCGAAATCAAATTTAAAAAATTAAAATGTTGATTTATGAATTGGGGAATAGAGAAAAATGAAAACTACTTCCCAACCTTTTTCTCTATATGGAACGAATTAAATTTTTTAAGACCCAAGGGACTTTTGAAAGATAAAAGAACTCTAATTTAAATGTTTTCACTTTGCTTGATTCTCTTTTAATGGTTGAAATAGAAGTTTTTGATTTATGAATAATGACAACATATATGTATGTTCATCCAAAAATTCTAGCTAAATGCTACATTGGTATCAGAAGTGAGATAATCCGAAAATTCTAATAATTTAATTAGGTACCTAATAGAAACTGAAGTTAGTGAAACCTGTAAACGGAATTCCTTTAAAAATTTATTTGCTTTATTTTATATACATGCCTATTAACTAATTCGCAAACTATTATATTTTCCTACTTAATATTGGTTAATAAATTATAACTCAATCATAACTCAATGAATTCCCTGAAATCTCATTTTAATATCGTATCATATCAATAACATATTTTTAAAATATCTGTCAGTATCACAATATTATTCACAGGAATTAAAAAAAAATAAAATAGAAATAATGAAAAATACGAAAATTTGCAGTATATTCGAAGAAGTGAAAATAAAAAAAGGGTAAAACCAAAAATTGAAAAGGAACTATTAAATGTATTAAAAAAATGTTGTGAGAAGAATCCTCGAATTAAATTTTTCAAAAATATAACAAGAAATGACCTCTACGAAGTATATAACATACAAGAAATTCTAAAAACCTGAATTTAAAATGTAGGTTAGTTTCAGAAAATTGCTTTTCATTTTATCCGAAACTGTTGGTGAATAAATGTTTTTTTTTTTTTTGAAATATGCAAAACTTACCAGAATTGTATGTAAAAGCGTAGATTAAAAAGTTTTCTTTGAGAAATGCCCTTCTGTTTTTAATTCAATGTTGTTAAAAAAAGTCATGGCACTTACCCCACTGCAAAAATCTGGAAATAATTAAAAAACAAAATTATAAGTAAGTATGTATACGTAGGTAAGTTTCTATATTTTTTTTTAAATTTTTCCATTAATTAACTATATTTTTTTTATAAGTTACATTTATTTCTTTATAAACGTAGTAATATACAATTTAATACAAGTTAGATTATTAAAACTTGATTTTTTCTGAGTTGGATCAAGAAACAAAATTCTGAAATTGAAATTCGAGAAAAATTCTACATCTAAGCAAAATGATAAATGCATAAATATTTCAACTATGTTCAATAGAAGAATAGCTATAATAATAAAATAAACGAAGTCGCCCATCCAACAACACAAAACTCTAATTTTTAGCCGCTTTACGTTTAGTTCATAAATCAGAAAAAAACCAAGAACATTTATTTTTTTTTTCAAGATTAAAAAGTGCAGGTTTAGTGGATAGAGAAGGTTAGTGTTATTGAATATGCTTCTATTAACCTTCTATAATAACGTTTTAGGCAAATTAATAGGCGTATTATTGGGGTTTGATTTTGGAAACATTTTGGGACTGTCTTTGTCTTAGCCCTTTATAAATATTCGCAGAGGGTCTTAAGTCCATACTCGTTTTTCACTTTGGTCAAAAGATATCTGTAATTTTGTATCTTGAGGACTTATGGCACTGTGTTAGTTTTTATTTGTCGAATAACTAATAAGAACTCTACTAAGGCATAGTAAAGGCCTTCTTTCTCTTCAAATTAAGTGTTCATTTTATAAAAAAAAAAAAACACACCTACGACTACGAGAATTCATATCTCAATCTAGAGAAAGAGGAATAATAAAAATAAATAAATCTGAGCAAGATCAACTGATTAACAAATCGGTGGCACTGTCAT
This sequence comes from Epistrophella euchroma, assembly GCA_947049315.1. Taxonomy (NCBI): domain Eukaryota; kingdom Metazoa; phylum Arthropoda; class Insecta; order Diptera; family Syrphidae; genus Epistrophella; species Epistrophella euchroma. Next base: position 62,127,923 of record OX346248.1, read on the forward strand.
TTCCAGTATGTTCCCACCATAACCACAAATGCCATTCAAAAGCACTCGCAATCGCAATTCATTTCGCCCGCTCTGACTGTGCCGCCACCACAAAACCACAGTACTTCACATAAATGTTTATTTTATAATTATCCTGCCTGACTGGCATTGCCATGGTCATGGATTTAATTTTTTTTTTTCAATTGCGATAAAATATACAATTTTCATGCCAAATGAGAAAACATTCAATTTACTTGAAATAAAAAAAAAAAAATTCAACAAATTGAAATCTGAAGCAAATTTCCATGGGAAGGACATGCCGTGTGAGTAGTGTGTCCTCAAACCGCCAATATGATGATGATGAAAATGGAAAAGACTACCAATACCAATATGTACATATGTGTCTAGCAGCCTACCACACATTATGATTGTATATGAATATGGAAAAATCATATTAAAATCGAACAAGTTTCATCATCAACTCGTGATATTTTAAAAACCCATGTTATGAAATATCTTTTCAACGAGAAAATAAAATTGTATAAATATAGAACCATCTCCTTCCAATGTACTTTCATTACTACAAAAGTTTTCTGCGTCCAGATATTTTTCTTTTCATATTTTTGTGGGTTTATTTTTTTTTTTTTTACAATCTCAATTAAACTCACGGTGAGAACAGGTTTTGAATTTCTTTTGAAATGTTGGAAACACGGAGGCCTTAGGGTTTCTGATTTTATTTAAAAATCGACAGAAAATAGAGTTTTTCATTGAACAAAAAAAAAATGATACAAAAGTTGAAAAAAAAAAACAAAATACGAACAAGCATTAATGAATAAAATAAATTGCAAAATGACTTGCAGAGCGCAATAATATGCAACGAATGCATGTATTTACCTTTAAGAATGACAGAAAACCTATGGAAATTTTCTCTACATAATATGCAGGTGTAGGAAACTATATACTCTTCGTCACTTGATTGTAACCTTGTATATATGATAAAGTCAGACAAGCTTTTATTAGCACAAGAAAATCAGTCAATTAAAAGTTTTATGGACCCTTATAATACTTCATTATTTTTCAAGTTCCGTGCGGTTTAGACAGGTTGTATGTTCTACTTGCCTCTGTCAGAAATTAGATTTTATGGATGTTAAAGCCATCATTTACGTATTTTTTTCGAATTATGAATCTTGATTAAAGGCTGATTTCCAATGGCGCGTTCGCGTTAGAGACGCTTACGTATACGTTTACAAGCTTTACGAACGCGTCGACATGACAAACGACTTGCAGAGAACCTGAAAATCAAAATGAACCTACATAACTGTAATTTCGAATTCCTTTCAACAAACTATTCCATTATTTTTTAAACAAAATCGATTTTTTTCTTTCAATAAAAGAAATTTGTCCAGAAAAACCGATTGTTTCTTCTAAATAAATCGATTTTTTTGTTGAAAGGAATTCGAACATTAGTTTAACTGTCAAAACGCACGCTGAAGTTGATTTTTTTCAACTTTAACGTTGAGGTAGCTTATGTTACGTTGGTTTGTGTACATGCTAATAGGTGCCAAATCGTAACGTAATACCCAACGCGTCATTGTAAACAATTTGCTTAAATTGCTATGTGTGAGCTTACGCGTTGAAAGAAAAATCTGTCAAAGCGACGCCCAACGCGGCATTGGAAATCAGCCTTAACACGATATGCGGCTTCTTCATAATGGAAAATTTCTGAAATCTTACCGCGCGAGAAATTTCTTAAACTGGAAATACTTTATTGAATATTATTTTAAAATAACCTAATAAAATTAAGGCCAACATTCGAAAAACCTTCATTTTCTAGTAAGAAGTATGTATTTGTCAATGAACAAAATTCCAACAGGAATGATTTTTCTTTTAAACTGTGTGTAATCAAGCGACTCAGATTGTATTTTTTTTTTAATCGACGGACGTCAGAGAAAAAAATGCTGATGGTTCTGATATAAATCTATAAATCGGTGGGTAGGTAGGGTATGAGTAAAGGTGTTGAACCTGTTCAATTCTAGTAGACAGTAATTTAAAAAAAAAATGCTCAATGAAAACCACAAAACAAATTGAAAAATTTCCATTCAATCAGTTTCTGTGGAAAATGTCAAGAACTTTAGCCGACAGATATTGTGCAAATGAATAACCAGAATATATGTGCATATGTAGGTACCTACCGACAATTATGTGGGAGTATTGATTGAGAATCATTAACCGGAAAAATCCACCTACATATATGCAGGATTGATGAGAAGGATCCATATTCAAATATTTATTCTGAGGTTTTCTTAATAGTTTACATTTTTTTTAAAATAGTGAAATGAAGGCCTCGAAAAACCCTTTTGATGTGAGCAGCCTTTTGAAGGCAATCTACAAAAGCTCATTTCTAGCATATAAGTGTTTTTTTTTTTAAGCAGTTGTACATAAGCTTTATCAGATACATACATACTTTGAAAAAAAAAAAAATATGTATAAAGCAGTTTTGGATAAAAGAACTTAACCAAGAGCATATATTTGAATATGTACTTTGATATGTGTGTGATTTAGGTAATGAGAGTCGGAACTGTTTTAAAAACAAAAATGTTGTACATACATATTGTCGGTTCGGAAGAAAAACGACATAACTCAACAAATCTCGAAAATTGAATAAAAATTTGAATTTTCTGTTAAAATACCAAAACCACACAAAAGTTATATAAGTCTCAAATATTTTATAGTAGATTCTGGAATTTTTTAAACTGATAATTTTCCTTTCGTTAACAATATAAGTTGCAATAAGTTCAAAAAGGTCATTTGTTGAGTATTTCTTCTGAATCGACCATGTATGGCATAAGGGTGTCCCCTAATACGTGAATTATAATTTGGGGTATTGTTCCTGGGGAACATCCCAAGAAAAAAATTGTATAGGGGAAAAAATTGACATTAAAATGATGAGCTATAGCTTTAAAAAAAAAATATTCCATTCCTTAACAAAACAAAAAAACTCATTTCAGCAAAAAAACAATGGCACTTAATTACGCCAAATTTTGTAGGACCTCGGTAATTCAAACTATTAGAGACCGACCCTAATTCGAACCACGGAGGTGTTCGAATTATTGGATACTTTTTTTCCTTGCAAATTAATCGCCTGTAAAAGCAGTGTAAAGTAGTCTTAAGTATAATAAAATAATTTTTATTTGGTCGAAACAAGAAAAAAATATTTATTGCTTAAAAAAGTCTGACAAAATCCGAAAAAAAGTTCAAGGTTGTTAAAAGTTGTTTAAAGAAATTTGACATGTGGTTTGCTTAATTTTTTTTTTGAACAGTTTTTGTTATGATTTCATATTTTTAAATGTTAAGCTGCTCGATAAGAATTGTTGAAGATCCTCGCACCGCTAGGGACTGATAATTTTTTGGAGGTCAAGAATTAATTCTATATCGCTATCAGAGCCAGTTGAAACATTTTCACTGCCAAGATTTTTACTCCATCCAAGCTCGAATTTCTTCATTGCCAATAAATTAATTTCCTGGCGTAATTTGGACCTTAAAGTCATGCCAATCCAAATTTATCAGCAACCTATTCACGAAGCTGTTGACCTACAAATTCGAATAACAGAGTACCAATCTTGGCAAGTGTTCGAATTACAAGATACTTAATGTAAACAAATTTGCTCTTCGAATTAGTAAAGCGTTCGAATTACCGAGTGTTCGAACTACCAAAGGTCCTACTGTATTTCTTTCATACAAATATTCTGCAGTTACTTTTCCAAAATATTCCACGAAAGGTATAATATTTTTTGTTAATTTTCATATTATATATGCAGGTACATAGGAGCCTATATGTATGTAGACTAGGTATATCGTATATGTATCCATCCGAATCAAAAAGGAACAGCATAACGACCGGAAAAAACGGATCTAGAAAACCTTTTAATGCAGTCGTCGTCGCAGTCGGTCGCCTGGGTGTCTGTCTATATTGTGAAGGTACACACTTCAGATTAAATGGCACTGAGTGTAGTTATTTATATAGCTGTACCTAGTCTAGTTTTAGACGACAAGGACATTTTTATTTCGCGTTTATTGCACATTGCGACAGTATCAATGCCAACGGGGCTGAAATTGCTGCCTATGTAGATTGTAGGTATGTATGTACCTATCCATTTTGCGTCATCCATTTGTCGTGTCTGGCAGCGATATAGCATCGCGGTGCAATTAATTTGTGCATTTAACTGAAGAGGTGACAAATATTCATCAAAAGCTAATTTTTTTCTTGTTGGTTTGGTTGGGGCGGCCGAAGCAAATGAATATTTCATGGCGACGGAGAATATATTCCTAAGGGATTAAGGGTATGATTGAAGGGTATCCCTTTCAGTTTGACCGGTTTTAGGAGTTAGGTAAAGTTCGTTACTTGTACGGTTGTGGCGGGTTTTATTTATTTTCGACATGAGAGTGTGATGAAGCTAAAACTTTTAGGTAGATAGGCCATCACTCGTAAAAAAGTGACTAACCTATCCCGCGCGCGCAAATAGGATAAAATTCATTTAATTCTTTTGTCTACGAGAATATTTTTTTTTTAATTATTGCGTCCCCATACAACCGAATACCTACCAACCTATAAATTCTTTTAAAAATTATCAATACCCATATCAATATAATCCATCCGTACTGAAAAACACACTTGGAAAGCTTCTTAATAAAAAAATTGCAATATATCAATGCATAAGACGAAGTAATCCCCGCCCAACCAAGTTAAGGCTCTTAAAGGTTATTGCAACAACTTTTATCCATGGCTACGAGAGCTATAGAGACACTTTGCCTCAATTTGGTGTCACCTGCATTAAGTCACAGGCACGTCCATGAAACTCTGAACCAATCTCAAGCCCTTTGTCCACCAAAAAAAAAAAAAAAGTTTCGAACCAGAAAAAAATAAAAATACTTTTCACACCATTTAAAGTTATGTTGAAAATGGCAAAAGTTATCCAAAATACTGCAACACATCTGCACCCACCACTCCGCATAGTTCCTCCACCCATCTTCCGGTACAGTTTGGAAACCAAAGAAAACCGGGACCAGCTCGTATACATATCCTTCATTCGTGCAGGATTTTTATCAGCAGAGAGTAATTCCCGATTAAAAAGTTTTTCTCACTTTTTCGGCTAACTCTTCCCCCTCTCCCTTCTTTAGCATCGAAGAAGAAAGGGAACCATGGTGTGTGTGTGTGTGTGTAGTGTAGCATTGCGCTTAACCTCTGAAACGTGACCATTTTGTTCGCACGCTTTTTTCGTGGCACGAAGCCGGGAAACGATTTAACTTTTCTTCCAATTTTAGTGTCTTCTTTTCTATGGCAGATGTAGTACGTGTATTTTGTATATTTATAGATGTGTATGTGAATGGCCTTAAGTCTGCAGACTTTGACCTGAGGGAAAATCAAGAGATTATATTTGGAATGAGGACATATCCCACAAAAGAAGTCGAAATTGTCGTAGAGGAGGGTCGGTGTGGGAAGTGCCGAGTGGTGCTAGGGTATCTGATAAAGTTTTGAGGTTTTTTCTTTGCTTTCCGACACACAACCAAAAAAAAATTTCAGATCATGTGAATGAGAGGAGAAGTAGCGCAAGTTCGTTCGTGAGTCTAGAAAGCCGAAAAAGGCTGATCCCGATAGAACAAAAAAAAAAAAAAACAAAAAATAAGCAAAGGGATAGAGCTAGAGCATCATCACCTGAAACGTGTCGCACGTAAACAAAAGCGGTTCTCTTTCAGATGGATGATGATGGCAAAGTGCTAGGGTTTCGAGTGCAAAAGTTAATTTTTGTTTTGTTTTAGTTTCGAAATTGTATGTGTATATACCTACCTAACCTCTAGGTACCAAAAGGTGGCAAAATGTCCAAATAATTGATCACAAAATGGCCAAGAAAATTCCAGTAATTGAGGGTATTTTGGAGCTTTTAGGGATTAATACACCAGCAGCAACAAACGAAAAAACTTGTTAATTGGTTGTACGCGACTATGAAATGGAGACTTTTGTAGAAATTAATGGGGAAATTGTATCTTCAGGTGGGTTTGGTTAAGCATAATGGAATTGGGAAAGTCTTAAGGCCATATCGATATCGAAAAGTTAAAGGTGTGGAACTTGAAAAATTATACTTTCAATTCTTCGAAAAAGAAATACTTATACTCCGTTTTCATACAAATTTCCTTGGATCAAAACTTGCAATTCAAAATAATTGTGTGTGGATTTATTTTCATACAAAAATGTAGATGACCATATTAATGTTTTAATATTTCCTCTTAAAATATATTATTATTGCAAGAATATAACTTCCACAAATATTATTAAGGCTATTTGACCAACAAAAACTTCGTCAATAATAAAAATTTTCCCTACCCACTCAACCTTCTGTTAGGGAACAAAACAAACAAAAATAAAATCTCATCATAAAGTGTCAGTTTCGACATCAAAAATAAACTTCAGCTAACAATAAGTTAACTTATCCTCATAAACTCCGCATACTACAACAATGCGACTGGCAAATTTGATGGAATGTTAACCTGATGAACCATAAAAAAAAAAAAAAAAAAAACGCCAAAGACCCACTCAGAGAGCCACTCCTGCTCCTCCTGGAAATTATTGTCTTCAAATATAATGGTGTCCGCATAAAAATTCTTTACAAATTCTTTTGTCCTTTCTTCTAGTTTTTTTTTTTGTTTGTTGGAATTTTTTTTTGTTCGTCTATATTCTTTTCTATAGAAATTCCAAAATTACCATAATTACAATTTTACATTCATTTGACGCTGATAAAAAAAGTTTCCTCATCTCTTTCAAAAGAGGGTTCTATAAATATCTATATGAGAAAGAAGGTGGCGCTGGCGATTGGCATTGAATGTACTATATAATAGGTATATCTCATCTCTCTGTACCTACACTGTGTCCTGTGAAGGAAAAGCTGTTATCATTTTTTGGAAATTTTATTACACTTAATTTATGCTCCATAAAAATGCGGCAAACTTTTTTTCAAGTAGGTTTATATAGAAACTGTCAATCCTTATGAGTCTTGGGAGTTCTCTTTGATGGTAAGGTCCATTTTGTGTGCTAAGGCGTGCGAAAAAATGGGGGCGTTAAACAGGTTCAGTCAACAAAGAAAAATAACAAATAGAAATACAAGAATTGTGTTCATCGTGAGCAGGGTCGTAGGTAGAATACTTTTTCGGAGGGGGGTTTCTAAAAAAATATAAATTTTTAAGTGTTTTTATATTGTCTTGCTCTAACAGAAATTAGGTCTATTGTCTCAAGTTTCTTGTGAAATGGAAAAAAAAAGAAAAACGACGATCCACAATTTCTTAGGACTTTTTGAAGAAGGGAAACAACCTTTGGTTTAATTTAAAACTAAAACTTCTTCAATAGCCTCTTTTTTAAGTAGAGTACCAGTGAATGAGTACCACAATATTGTTGTTAGTTCCCCAAAATCAAATGAAGAATGTAAACTAAAAACTCTGACTGTGGAACGTATTTAGTGTTTTCGTTGCTGCACTTAATTTATTAAGGTCATACACAAAAAAAAAAGAAAAAGACGCTTGGGGAGCCTAAAAATATAAAACTGATGTTAATTTTTTTTAATTAAATGTTGAAAATTAATTTGGAATTTTATTTTTTGTTTTTCAGTTCACGGTGAAATTTTTTCATTTTGTGTGTCTTAACCACTTATATCCCCTCCCAGAGTACATGTACCTTCCCACAGGGAAATCAAAGAGGTACACAAAAAAAAAAAAAAAAAAACAAACAAGCATCCAAAGAACAAATTTTGTGATTTATATTTTGCAATTTTACAAAATTGGAAACACAATGGAATTTAACTTTTTCTTACATTTTGTTGTTGTTGTCATTTTCGAGTAAATATATATAAATATAAAGACAGAGAAGTATGTGATGGAATCGCATCAGCATTACGGAAACCACACTTCCATTATATCAAAAAGAAAAACTTTTTGAATTTAAGTTATACGACTTGAATGACGAAAATAATGAATGCCAAAAATGATGGAGGATTATGTTCAAAGGCGTATGTTCTATGTTAATGCTTAGGGGTTAGTAATATTCGCAATAAAAACTTGACAAAGAACATTGAGGTTTTGCTACAAATTATGTTAATTTTGGTTTTATGAATTTCATTCATAAGTTAATGGGTGTTAGATTAATTTTTTTTTAAATTAAAAGTTGCGTGGAAATTAATTCTTTAAAAACGAATTGAATATTAGGTTCATTGCTAAGGAAAAAAAATTGCAGGAAAATTATTTTATAGTTTTCCACGAGAAGGGAAATTATTGTAAAATTGTTGAAAAGTATGAACTTTGCCAATTGATACATTTTATTTAAAAAATATTTTAATTAATTTTACTTATTACATTGACCAATTCCCGTTAAATTGTATGAGAAAATAGATCATATGATCAGAGAAAAGTATCACACGAGAATAGTATCATGCGATGAAAGCATCATGCAAGCAAATTATCAAGTGAGAGAAGTATAGAATGTAAAAAAATTTCTGTGCTACCAAAGAAAAATTAGTCAGAAAAGTATCATTCGAGAAAAGTATCATGCTAGACAAGTATAGGTATCATGCGCTAAAAATATCATCCTCGAAAAATATCATGTGAGAAAATATGATGTTAAAAAACTATCATGCGAGGAAAAAATACATGCTAGAAAAGTGTCATGCTACAAAATCATCTTGCTGGGAAAATAGTATCATGAAAGAAAAGTATCATGGGAGAGTAGTATCATCCTCGAAAAGTATAATGATGCAAAAAAAATCAACATATAAGAAAAAATCAACACATAAGAGAAAAGAATCACGTTAGAGGAGTATCATTCTAGAAACGAATCATGTAAGAAAGTATCACGCGAGAAAAGTATCATGCTAGAGAAATGACATGCTAGAAAAGTATCATGCTAGAAAAGTATCGTGCGAGAAAAGTATCATGTATTCGTCCAGAAAAGAGAAAACTGTGAACAAATAAACCTCACGTAGACGTTTGGTTATATTTCATTTTAAATCTAAATTTTATTTATATTATTTTTTTACAATAAAGCCTTAAATTTAAACAGTCCGAGTGAAAATGAAATAAAAATTTTGAGGGTGAAATTTTTAACTTTAGATTCCACAAATTCAATTTGGATACCACACCTATTAAATTGTTAAAGATAAAATATGTTGGCCCGACAGAAGCCCTTCCTATATCCCTTTCTATATACCTATACCATACCTATTTTAAAAATTAAAAAAAAGGATGTTAGAAGAATGTGTTTATTTTTGAATTCACGAGATGGGAGTACTGGGATTTTCGAGGGTAGTGAAATTTTGAAAAAAAAAAAACTTTTCGTTTCACAGCCTCTAAATCTTGTAGTTGCCCGAGTTTTTAATAAAAAAATATTTGGTTTAAATAAAATTGTGGAACGTGTTTGTTTTTCATATAAAAGTTTTTAGTATTACTTCTAGATATATATCAATGCAACAAGCAACTTAATCTGTATTCAAAAGTCAAAATTGAACATCCTGCTTAATACCAATGCATTTCCCCTTAGGGGCTTCTATACTGTCAGAATTTGTGTAAAAGAATTTGTTTCCCCAGGTCACCCCCATGCCCAAGGATTCATTCATCATTGTAATTCCTTAAAAACAAAGATCAACACACAAAACAACTAAACAAAAAATCGAAATAACAAACCTCTCATCTTCAAGCAAAATATTCAATTAACGCAAATCCCCAAGGACCGAAATGATAATCTTTCTCATTTTCAAAACTATGTCAAACTATTATAATATCAACCCTTTTTTGTACGATTTTAGCTCCTTCAGGACACATCTCTATCGGTGTGTGGCATTGAAATTACATTTCAAAAAAAAAAACTTAAACAACAAGAAACTTTGTGTAACAACATGAAAATTCACTTTGGCCACAGGACTCAACCACTATAAGACCATTTAAAACTATAAAAGAAAAATAGAAAGAAAGTAAGAAGAATAAGAACTCCTTGGACTAACTATAATTCCAAGTTGCATCTGCATTTAACTTCATTTAAAAAAACCTAAACAAACCAACAAATTCTATAATGACACAAAACTCTGCAAATTTCATTCCCCAAACAACGAAACACACACACACACACACAGGACATTTAAATGCAAATATTATATGAACATTACCAGCATAGATGCACACACCAAACATCCTTAAGTGGATAAGTTTGCGGTTGAAATTAAAAAAAAAAAAAAAAAAACATTCCCAAAAAGACAAAACGAAAAACTTATCATCCTTTCAGCAAAAAAGGAACCATACTTGAAGCTAAACTGGGCTGTGTCCCATAATGAAACTTCTGCGCATCTGGAAAACTTCGATCGCCTTAGATTCTTGTTTGGTCCTTTGGGCCAACACACATTTGCCAGTTTTAAATACCAGACACATGCAAACATCATCTTCCAAAGGTCCGCACATTCTGAATCCAAACCGCCACCGTCCCCGAGAGGTGCTTACTCGAGCAATGCCAGATAAAGAAATTGAAACCCTCACTATGGCTTGCGATGCTTATCACCCACACTACGAGTTGGAATTAGTTTTTCAAGGCGTCTTAAGGTGGATATATAGGTTGCATGTCGTGGAGGACGATGGTTGGAGCGAGGAAAAGAAACCTAGGATTCTCACATAACCCTTTTGAAAAATAAGTGTTTACACTATGATTACAAGTTCTACAGTTCTTTTGGCAGTGCTGATCCTGAAATTGTAATAAAGGAGGAAACTGGTTCCTGGCAGAAAAGTGTATAGAGTATAGATGTGGTGGGTGGTGGCGTAGGATGAGAAACTCAGTTATTTAACGGGATTTTAAGTTTGCTACAAAGTGAATAGAGTAAAGTACGATCCGGGTCATTGGATTGAGTCCATTTTTTGTTCATTTATCTTTTGGGAAATCTACCAAGCAGTTGATTTTTGAAAATGCAAGCTTTCAAAGGCGATATGAACAAAATAAAATGTTGAGCGATAACGCCTGTGGGAGGTCAAGACCCTAGTGACTTACAGTCATTCCTACGTGCACGTTACCTGCAGGAGTAGAGAGGACCTACAATTTTTTTGCCGAATCCGAATGGTGAGGCGTAATTTATTTTTCAGTCATAAATTATTTAACCCCAGGCTCATAGAGGAGGGAATATATCTTTCCACATTTACAGAAAAAAGGCGTGAAAGTATTGTGGAACCTGTTTGTTTTTCGTTCCACTTATAGTTCGAATTTTATGAAAAAGATTTTTGAACATGTAGGTTTTCTATTTTACGCGCATGTGATCACACGGTGAATTTAAAAACATTAGGTATTAGGAAAGGACTGTAACTGCTGTAGATTTTGGGGTGCTGGGACTCTCACAATAGTGGTCACAACACTTTGTAAATATTTTATTTAAAATGGCGTGAAAATTTTTTTATTCTACGAAAAAAAAATGAAAACTACGCTTTGTTTACAAAATTTCCACTAAACTTTTGTAAGTACCTAAATTTGAAAAAAATAAAAACGAAGCATTCAAATATTACGTACGAAAAAAAAAAATTAATTCAATATCCCAATCAAATGACGCAGAGTGTATGTGGTTAAGATTTGTTTTGTTTTTTGTTTCTTTTTTTTTTTTCTTAGTGCTTAGTGCGTTTCCTGAAATAGTTTTTCTTCTCCGAAACCAATTTTTGGCATGAGATTTTGCTACGTGGTTTGAGGGGATAGGTTTTTTCCGTGCATACCTACTTTTTTACAGGAAAAACTTTTCCGGTTATTTCGTTTAATCATATGTTCATGTAGTTCCTGGTTTGCAGATGATAAAAAAAAACACAGAATTGCAATGCAAACAAATTGAATTTCATTTTGTTGGCAAAAAGTTTTTTTTTTTTTAAATTTCTCTAGAAACTCTTGAGGACTTTTTTTTTTATTTTTAACTTAAAACTCAGCTGGATGCAATTTTTGTCTGCCAAGTAAATTAATGGATTTCCATCATCATCATCATTTTTACAGGACTCTTGGTGGAGATTTGCCAAATTTACTTAATTTTCAATGAGTGCCACGAGAGAATGAAGGCTATACATATGTATATGTTGGTAAGCTGTGTGTCACTTATGTTACTATGGAGTCTATTTCGTTAAACGAGAAAAGTTGACTTACATATACTTAGGTTGTTTTTTTTTATAGGTTGTGATTTAATTTTTATAAATTTATCTCTTGGGTGAGTTTAGTGAAATGCTTGGTATGCAAATTTTTTCGCAGGAATTTTTAAATTATTTTTAACTTTGAAATGGAGTTAGTATACCTTTCTTAGAGTGGTTATTTGCATTTTACATTTAAATTTTTTTTTCTTTCTGATTGATGGCTGTAAATATTAAAATATGGTAAGGAAAATATTGTGGAACGTATTTCTGCATAGTTGAGTACCTACTTGACTTAAAGTTATTATTCATAAAAAGTCGTGGGCGTGATTACATATGTTCTGAAGCAAAAATATTTGTTGGCAATATCAATACTTTGTTAATTCCCTACGATTATTGCCTTGTGTCATGTTGTCCAGAAATTTAATATGTGGAACACATTGTTTTTCAATTACAAGTAATGTTTGTACTTGGCTCTCAAAGCCAAATTTTAAAATTGAATCGAATTAGGTTCTCAGCTGCCATCATGAAATGTATGATTAACGAACATTTTCCACAGTTGGTATCACTTATCACATGGAAAATGAAAATGTTCCACATATGAATGCTGTGGAATCTAAAGTTAAACCTTATTTCCACATTGAAAATTTATCCATGTTTTTTTTTTTAATTTCACCCCAAAAGGTATATAAATAGCTTTTTTTTTATAACAAAACAGATACAATATTTCCACCACAAAAAAATTCTCTAAATTTAGACAAAGACTACCTGAAACTTTATCAATTCGAAGAAAAACCACACAGCACATCACACATGGATTTCTTTTTGAGTTAGATATATCAATATGGTGGGGTGCTATGGGTTTTCCTTCTTTAAAGTCCTTAAATAACCGAATTCCCAAGAAACGGAATATAGAAACACAAAAAATTAAAATAAAACAAAACAAAAAAAAATCAGTAAAATACCGAAAATCGATTCCCGACAACGTGCTAAATCCACCCTAGAAACCGCATCCGTAACCAAAAGCTTCCGTTTGTTTCCGACTTTTGGTTTTTTTTTTTTCTCTCTCAGCCGCAGTCGCCGCAGCAGTAGTACCTATACCGACCGTTCAGAATTGCAAAAGAAAAACATGGACTTCCGCCTTCGTTTCATGGAACAAAAGGTCGATGATGACGACGACAAAGAATAAGAGGACTAGGACACGATGGCAACGACTTATATATGAAAAAGGACAGCGAACTTGTAATTCTTTCGTATAAACGTTACGTTTTGCCTCAGGGGGAGAGGGGGTTTTAATTTTTTTTGTTTGTTTTCCAGTTTGCGGATCTTTGGATCAAGATATTTATGTTCCGTTGATACACAACACCCTGAGGGGTGCAAAATGCACACAAACACAGGGTGTGGAAAATATTGGTTTTTGTGTGGACGTAAATTTCGGAATAGATTTACTCCAGTTTGGTATAGGAACTGGATGGCTTAATACTTATCGTAGTTTCTGGTGAAAGAAAGTATTGTTTTCTTTTTGATCTTGTTTTTTGGTTTGGTTTTTGTTATAAATGGGGAGTGGAAGAGAAGATGTAAAACAGCGAAGGTACAGCGGCACCTACCTACCAAAAAAAAAGAAGCCTTCAGCTCGGAAAATCTTTAAATCTACTCAGACTTTTGTCTAAGTAATTTTTTTTGTTAGCCCTTCATGCCAAAGCTTGTATTAAGCGGATTCATTAAAATAAAAGACAAGTATCTAACTAAAGTTAAATCAAAAGATCCGCTTCAAACCACAGCTTAATTAAGCCCGTCTTTCAACGCGCATACGGAAAGTATATGTAACTTGCCAAAATGTTTCGATGTTCAGCTATACCATATAAGCTCCTCAAATATATCAACACGCTTACCAAATTTATAAATCCTTAAAAATTCTTTCTTCCTTCTATTTAAAATCTTAATATTCCCATTATTTTTATGTACCTATAGGTGCCTACATAATCCAAGGAGAATATAAATTGTCAAGGACAACAGCAGAAGTTTCCGTTTTCCTATACTTAAAACTATTTTTCTCCCATAATCTGGCAACTGGCACCGATATCATTCTGATGGTAAACTGAAAATAAATATTAATTCAAAAAAGGAAGAAAACGTATGCGGAAGAAGCTGTTTAGCAGAATGTCCTTCTGCTATTATCGTCTTTAGTACTATCCTCGTCTTAAAGTTGGAAAATTAATTTCCTAATCGACGCACGGCAACGACAGACTCGACGACTGTATTGTATATGCTGACTCGTATTTTCATATGGATTCATCAGCCTGCTGGCCAAAGCTGCATTATCCTTTCCAACATTTCTGTACCAGATAAGTCCTTCTTTTTCAAGCTACAAACGATAATATGTTAATTTTTCCATTGCCAGTTTACACTTCTGCCGTGAAACGAAAAATCTGTGTCGACTTTCTCGTTGTCGCATTTTCGAACTTTTACCCGAATTTGTAGTAAATCCTCTGTGAATCCAAAAACATTTAGAATTGTTCCAGATATGCCCGATGGGTATATCTCTAGTCTTGAATCTTTCATACCCCGCTTCCATTGCCGTTAAGATTCTATTCCATTTCAATGATTCCGCATTTTAAAGTCCTAATGGGTATTAATGGATATACTATGGTTGGGTCGGGCGGGATGGAGAAGCAAAACAGGGACGACAACACAGTAAAAGCAGATTCAACTTTTCTTCGAAGTGTTACAATATAGAGTGGGATATCGGATTGTGAAATGGATAACAGTCCATTTTCTAAATAAATTCACAAACACACATACAATAAGAGAAAAAAAAATGAAAATTTACTCTCGCACTTCTAAATGCAGACAAAAAGTCAGGGATGATCTAAGGAAAAAATGAAATTTAAAGCTGTGAAAATTAGCTTTAAGAGAAAAAAGGAAGATTATCTAGATATGGGGGATGCAAATCTTTTAAGATATCTTTTAAACCCCTGAAACAATGTTTTTATTTTGTTGAATCGATTCTTGTGTCAAAACAATTGAACATTTTGAAATTTTTTTTTTGCAGAGGGAAATCTGTTTGAAGAATGAATATGAGTTCGCCGCATCAGACAGACTTACAAAAATTTGTGGAGAAAGTTTTTGAAAAGAGGCCGTTGAAAAACTCGTTTCCAGTTGAGTGGAAACCCGAAAATTCAAGCTTCTGATAATTTCAAAAGTTTGTCATTTACATAAATTCGTAATCTCACGTAAATCTCAATTTAATTTGTAATATTTTTTTTAATGAGAATCTGTAAAAAAAAAAAAATATTAGAAAAAATTTGGAAAACCCAAAAATGAAAATCCTAATTTTTTTCTATCTCTTTTGGTAGCTTTATTTTTTTTTAATTTCTGAAAAAATTTTGTTTGATAATAAAATATTCAAGGACATACAAAATTCTACATTTAAATGCATGCAAAAAACATTAATTTTGTTTATTTAAAATTTTTGAATAACTCATTTTTTTTAATAATGTTGCTGTACGCATTATGTAGGTTTATATAGGTCTTAATTGTTAATTAAGTAAAGCTCAACTTTGTGGTTTCTTGTAATATTTTTTTAATCAGAATTTGAAAAAAAAAATTTAAACAAAATTGAAAAAAAATCGGGAAATCCCAAATCGAAAATCCACCTTTTTTCCTTTCTAAATATCATATGGTAGAATAATTTTTTTTTGACAAAACATGCTTTGATAATAATGTAAGATATTCCAAGATATACAGAATTCTACATGCATGCAAAAGACATTCATTTTTTTTTTTTTTTTGAACTTTCGAACATCCCAAATTTTTTCATACAGCCTTAACTGTAAACTAATTAAATCTCAATTTTGTGGTTTCTTGTAATATTTTTTTGAATGAGAATTTGCCAAAGAGAAAAAAATAGAAAAAAAAACGGGAAACCCCAAATCGAAAATCCCAGATTTTTTCCTATTGAGATATCTTTTATATTTTTTTTTTATTTTTGACAAAATATTCTTTGTTAATAGTATATAATATTCAAATACAGGTACACAATTCTACATGCAAGTGAAAGACATTTATTTTTTTATTTAAAATTTTTGAACATCCCAATTTTTTTCAAAATGTTGCTGGTATGAATAATGTTAGTCTTAATTGTAAATAAAGTAAATCTCAATTTTGTTGTTTCGCGTAATATTTTTTTTTTTTTTTAAATTCGATTTTATCAACCAAAAAAATGAGAAAAAATTTGGAAATCTCAATAAATTTAATAATTTGTATTGATCTACTTTTTTTTGTCATTTTTCTTAAGTCTGCTTTTGAAAAACTTGAAGAAAACAATTCATACCACAAAATTTGCGTAGCTAATCATCGTTAATTCTTTTCAGTTAGAAAGTATACAGAATCCCTTAATTCCAATATCCTCATAGACCATTAATATTAATTCCATCTTATCTTCACATATTAGTCGTTTCTCTATATAATTTGCTACTTAGGCAAGAATCTTTCCACATCGTTTATTTCCACTTAGAATTCAATGGACCATCATTAAATCTCCTACATATAAGCAACACTAAAGTGTACAGACAAAAATGGGAGAAAAAAAACATGACTTTTTTTTTCTTGTTTGCAAAAGAAATCTTAAGAATTAAAAAAAATAAAAAGAATGTGACTTGACATAAAATCTAATTGATTTAAAATTAATAATAATTGAATTCATGTCAGACGAAGACTAAAAGGACTTGTATATCCTTTTCAGTATATGCATTCTTTGTTTCATATTCATTAGAGAAGATAATCAAATTTTCTAAACACTTTCATTTCCTTGAAACACAAAATCCATCACATTCATACTTGAAAATAAATCCAGAGATCCTTTTCGATAGGAAAAGTCTCCTCTGATAGAGTCCTGAGAAAGTAGCGGAAAAAGCTTTCAAAGAATAAAAATAAAAAAATAAACAACTGTTCGTTCCTTGAACGTTTATCCTGCAATCATTGCAATGTTTTGTGTGGTTGGGCATGAACCAAAGTGCACCAGGACAAAGAAAAAAGGATCAACTATACGGAACCGACTACTGTACGTGATGGCATTTTCCATTCAATAGTTTGGTTGGTTGGTGTTGCACGACAGACGACGAAACTCTTAGATGCTCGTTTCAATGAAAAGTGGAAAATTGTTATCAACTTCATTGAAGATAGGTGTTCTTCGTCGATACACACAATAACACACATATAGGCACATAGAAAACCTGATGACACGTTCGGACTTTAGAAAATCTTTCTTTGCTATGATGCTGTGAGTTTGTCTCTAAGTGCATGCGGTCTTCCAAAACCTACACACATCCTTTCTGGGTTTCTGAAGCAATAACCAATTGATAAATCATCCAGTTAAAGGCATTCTTGTGGGAGCATGTATTTTTGGTTTGGATTTCTCTTCTGTTCCTGCATGTTAGTTGATATAGCTTCTTAATTTGAATGGATTGAAAGACGACAAGTTGCGGTAAAAATGAGGGCTTAGCTTCTATAGTAGGGTAATGGAAGAAGGTAAGTTTTTTTTTTATATAAAACAAGAAGAACTAACACGTTTGATAAGTTCAAAAGAGGTTAGGGTATGTCGTTTTCAACCGACTAGCTTCAATGGAGAACGGTTCGTTTTGTGTGAAATTTAAAGTCTTAAAAGATTCAATATGATTGATATGATATGAAGCGATAGAGCAAATAAAAAATAATAATTTTGGTGGCACAATAGCTCAAGAAGAACTGGGGCCTAGTGATAACACCATTCCAGTGTGCGTGACGCGTGTCTGCAGGAATGGAGGGGACCTACAGTTAAGTGCCGAATCCGAACGGATAATGTGAGCGGAACTTTTCTATGACATCTTGGAGGTTTTGTCAGTGGTGGACGCACAGTACACATATTGAAGGTAATGCGCATATTTGAGAATCGTCGCAGTGACCTGCCTGTCAGAATTTACTAAAACAAAACACAAGTGTTTCCGAATCACAGTGACCCTCGTCCACAATTTACTAAAACTAAATACAAGTAAATTGTCTTTTGGAATGTTCTCTTTTAAAACATGTGCCGAACTGAACAAAAATTAAAACTCGGAAGATATTACCTTCAATTTGTGTACTGTAAGGTTGGACGAGCCTGGCAATTGAACCAAGACCTCTGACATACCAGTCCTATCCTACGCAATAACCATCATGCCATGGCTACTACGACAGAGCAGCGAAGCGACAAGGCCACATACATATAAAACAACAAAACGCTTTGATAGTTTGTTCGCAAAGCAGCAAAGTGATAAAGTGGCAAAGTAACAAAAAGGCATAGAGTGGCAGCGATAAAGCGGATGAAAAGCCACTAAGAGACGAAGCAGCAAAGTAGTAATAAAAACGGAAAACAGAAAGTGACAAAGCGCCTAATTGACAAAGCTATAATGCGACAAATCAAAATTTTGAGCCCCTGACTGACAGAAATCTTTTGGGAATAAAAAATCTCTGTTTTCCAATTAATCCAGTTACATATTCTATTTCAACGGAACTTTATACTGCCTTGACTTCAAATTCCTATTCCTGTGTGATATATGCGAATTTTGTAATTTACAATAATTATTTTCGCCTTGAGCAGATTTTATAGACACCTAGACAGTTTGTTTAATCTGCGTGGGCGTTAAAATTACCAAGAATAGGTGTGAGTAAAGAAATGTCAATATGACTTTAATGTCTGTCGATTAACCGAAATTCTCTTGTCTTAATTAACCATAATGAACTACTAAATTCAATATGTAAATCATTAATATTGGCAATTTATCAAATTATAAAATTAGAAAGCTTTTAAAGAATATTATAACCTCAGCGAAAGAGGGAGTGTAAAGTTGACAATTCTAATAAATAAAGGTGTTGTTCCTGTATCGAGACAGTAACAAAAAAGTTTTATTATTTCGGAGACTTCTAATATTAAAAGTCACAAATGCCACTCAATATTTAAATTTTGCTTTCTTTTGCTTTTCTTGTTTGTGTTTCAAGCATTTCAGCAAAAGTTTCCAATATCTACTTCTACGGAGGCTATTAAACTAGCAATAACAAGTTCTTTCAATGGAAAAATAAATTTGCTCCACACGAAAAATCAAAGACATTTCAACAAGAACAAATTAATCTTATTATATTGGATAGTATTTTAAACGAAGAATGTAACTGTAAACTGCGAATCGATGTGAAAAGTGAAGTTCCTTTTATACCTATTCAAAGACAAAAAAAATGGTATCCAATTTCCTTTCTTCCATAGTCCTTAGTCGCATTTGACTTCAGAGGATTATTTCTTTCGAAGTATCTTTCAACAAAAACTAATATCCCAAAAAAAATGAATATCCCCTTCCCCCGAAAGATTGAATAAGTTGATTACGAATTCCCAAAACTCGAAAATCCCATATTCGATAGGACTATAATCCATAAAATCCATAATTCTGAATTCAATCATGATTTCTGAAATCCTGGATTCCAAAACCCCAAATCTAAAATCACAAAATATTAAAATTTTGGTAGATATTCCATTAAAATAGTATTTATATTTTACTAAAAAAGTATTGGGATCAGAGATCAGAAATAAATCTCAACCTTTTGAAAGGTCCCTTAATAACTCTTATTTGTTGCTATTTTCAATAAAAGTCACAAAATAACCTTTATTCTAAAAAAAAAAGTTTTTCGGTCAAGGTCTGAGCGAAACCTTTATTTTGTTTTTTTTTTTTAAGTTACGGTCAACCAGTGAGAGAAATCGCTGAGAGAAAAAAATAAATCTCATCTGCAATTTTATCAATCAGAATGTCTCTTAGTATGGCCCTTAGTTTTTCGTTAGCACTGCATGCTGAAATGCAGCTTATTAGGCTTTTTAGTCATCATCATCAAGTTTCCTGACATATTTGCTTGGCGTCCCAGCGACTGAATTCAAAATTCAAAATTGAAAGGGAATTTTCATCTTTAAATTTTATTTTTAGTGACAAAAAAGGACGATCTTGGGTCAAAAAAACCTTGAGAGTTTATCATTAGCGAAATTTAATACCATAAATTAAAAAAAACATAAAAATCCGTTGCTCCGCTTAGGGGGTTATCAGTCGCCAGGCAGGCGCCAATGTGAACAGTTTTCTTGACCAAAATACTCATTAACAAAAAATTTAATTTCTCTTTACAATCTTTTTTATTAAAAGCAACTTTCCCGGCCTTTTTTGAAAGTTTTTGAAAAAAAACAAACTTTTTTTACCAACTTTTTTATTGATTTTTTAGAACTACTGGCGCTACCTTGATCACGAATATGTATTTTTGAAGTCTATAGGTCGCTTAGTTTAGCCGCAAGTCAAGTTTAAAGATGCAAACTTTGATGCCTCTAGCACGTCTAGTTTAGCCGCAAATCGTATTTAAAGATAAAAGTCGATTTTTCATATAATGACATGCATCAATTGAAAAGGTGGCACTTCCTAGATTACGAATATGCATTTTTAAAGTCGCTAGGTCGCTTAGTTATATTATTAAAATTTTTTGTTCGAATTTACCATTTTTGATTTATTTTCTACGAAAAAGGTTAAAGGTTGACCTTTTCCATTAATTTTTTCGTAAAAAACTCAACCATTGAGAGATATTTTAAAAAATAAAAAATAAATCTCAACCGATAACCGATATTTTTTTTTTCAATAAATAAATCTCAAACCGTAACCGAAATCTTCTTAAAGAAATGTGGTAACTCTCAGAGAGAAACCAATTGAAAATAAAGGTCAACAGTTATTTCTGATCTCTGATTGGGATCAATCGTGAATTTCCTCAATTTTGGGATTCGTGATTTAAGAATTTTGGAATTCGAACTCTTTTTTAATTCGTAATTTTGTCATTTATGATTTTGGGATTTGGGATTATGGGCCATTTCCAATTTGTGTATTAAGTTGATTTTATTTCACATCAGTTAACCTTTATAGGTTAGGTTTTATAGGTTTAAAGTTTTGATTGAAAAAACTTTTATAAAATATTAAAGGTCCTCAAAGGACCTAAAATCAATTTTCAGTCTTTTAATGAAAAAATCATCAAATTTTCCTATTCCCCCACATTAAATCTTTTTAAAGCCATAAACTCCAATTAAATTATTGATATTTGGTTTATTTGTCATCAAAACGAAAATGCAAAAAGTTCTCTTATAAAAAATTCATCTTGAAACATAAAGATTTTGTCAATGTGATTGAATAATACTTTTATGTCATACATCTCCTTTTACACATTGACCATCATGTTCTACAATTCACTATAGTGTCATTAATCGCTAATCGTTTCAAGTCCATAAAGGTACCTAAAACTCCCTCTTAAAATACACTTTTATATGCATATAAATTATGCATGCAGATATTTTTCGCATAAAATATCCTTAGAACCCTTTATAATGTACATATACATACGCATATATGGAAATCCTTTTAGACACTGAAAGTTAGTTGATATCAAAACCCACTTAATTTGCATATTTGAACAGGTGCCTTTCGGCTTGGACACAAAATGGCAATAATTCACATTCCCAAGGACAACCACAAACACAAAAAAAAAAAGAATAAAATGTTCCTTATTTTTTTTTTTTTTGCTAGGTACCCTTAATCCTTTTTTTCCTTCTCGTCCTTGATAGTGGAAATAGAAAAATTGCCAATTTATGTATCAGGATTAACAGAATAAGAGAAAAAAAAGGAAAAACATCGGACACCCTCTGATAATTTTCATTCCTAAATCTTCTACAAACAGGATATAGGTACCTACCTATGTATAGAAACGGAGATAGATATACATATTTTAAAAATATAAAACAGAACAGCGGCCATCTCCAACCGAAGGATAACAAATAACATATTTTTCCCATTAAAAACTCTCACAATAAACTTCAAATTGCACAAAAGTATATACCAGTCACGATTCACGAGTCGTTCAGCGGCATCGTCGTCGTCGTTCGGTCGTTGGTCGTCGGTCGTTGTCATCGTCTCGTCCTTAATGCACATCCTGCCACGGCACTTTAGACAACTGCAACTACACAAATAGCAAACTACAACTAGAAACAACTAACTACTATATTGCCATAGTTCTATTTTTACGCATGGGCCCTCCAAGGAAAAGGCTGAGGGCCCAATGATACATAATTAGGGCCTTCAAGAATAGACAGATACGGTCAAATACAGCTGCTTTTATACACAATTCAATTCAATTCAATTCAATTCAATTCAATTCAATTCAATTCAATTCAATTCAATTCAATTCAATTCAATTCAATTCAATTCAATTCAATTCAATTCAATTCAATTCAATTCAATTCAATTCAATTCAATTCAATTCAATTCAATTCAATTCAATTCAATTAAATTCAATTCAATTCAATTCAATTCAATTCAATTCAATTCAATTCAATTCAATTCAATTCAATTCAATTCAATTCAATTCAATTCAATTCAATTCAATTCAATTCAATTCAATTCAATTCAATTCAATTCAATTCAATTCAATTCAATTCAATTCAATTCAATTCAATTCAATTCAATTCAATTCAATTCAATTCAATTCAATTCAATTCAATTCAATTCAATTCAATTCAATTCAATTCAATTCAATTCAATTCAATTCAATTCAATTCAATTCAATTCAATTCAATTCAATTCAATTCAATTCAATTCAATTCAATTCAATTCAATTCAATTCAATTCAATTCAATTCAATTCAATTCAATTCAATTCAATTCAATTCAATTCAATTCAATTCAATTCAATTCAATTCAATTTAATTTAATTTAATTTAATTTAATTTAATTTAATTTAATTTAATTTAATTTAATTTAATTTAATTTAATTCAATTCAATTCAATTCCACATTTTAACAGAAAATTCAAGTTTTTCCAGGGCCCCAACTGTCCGTAGGTAGGTATACTTACATATCTACAAATAAGTACCATGGGCCAAAATTAAAATTAATCCGGCCTTGGTTGTTTATTTCTTCTCCCGCTCAGTGGTGTTTGCAATTTTGTTCTATGTTTTCCTAGCTTCTGTTTTTTTTTTTTTTTTTTTTTGTCTTTTTGCTATTTTCCTCGTCCTTTGAAGTTGTGTTCTAGCATGTCAAAAAATATCCTTCAGCGCGAAGCGAAATTTAATAATAATTCGTCATCACATCGCATATACTACCATCAACATCCACATAAAAAGCTAGAGACTCACGAGCTGACGTTGTTGGTTTGAAAAATCTAAAACCTTGCCAATGCGCTTCATGTCCAATCTTGGATCAGAAGAATCTTCCGCTTGGCTTTGTTTTCCTTCCATACCCCTTGAATTTTCCTCTCATATATCTCACTCTCACTCTCTCTCTCTCTTGCCGCTACCTTTTTGGGATGGAACGTTATATACAGTTGCTTTGGTCCTTTCCGCAGAAGAGTCCTGCTGTTAGGACTGCAGAGAAGTTGACTTAACTGCAATCAACTTTAATAACATCACAGAATGTCAATAAATCCTTGAAAGTATCCAATAGCTGATGATGGGGCGAAATGGTCCTTACGATGCATCAGGCTGGTGCTGGTGATGCTTCTGGCCCTTTGGCTCTTACATTTTTACATGGTTTTTGTTGCAATAAAATAGAGAAAGAAAGAATAACAAAAAAAACCCTAAGGATGCAATTGTATACTGCTGGATTTGTTGTTTTTATTTTGTGTTACAATTGTTCTACGATGCGATGTGAAAGTAAAGGTAATTTGAAGGATTCGTTCCTTCGTTGCCTTTAGATTGGATCCTTATAAGAGTTGATGGAGGTATAAGTATACCTACTGTACTGTACAAACCTATGTTTATTGAGCACGAAAGGCTGTTCTAGTTTTCTTGTGATAGATATTTTCTAGCAACGAGAAGGTAGGTTTTTATGTGGCAATGAGGTAAATCGTTTGACCATTTGTTAAGGATTTGTTTTTTTTTTTTCAATTTTTTTATTTTCTTCATTTTCGATCGTTTAAAGTGTGTATTCTGCAGTTTCTTGGTTGCCAGATGGTGTTGTTGTACAAAATTGCTTATTGCCTTCTACTGCAGGTGGAAAAAGAGAAAAAAATGTGATATCTGCTGGCACAGCAAAGTTTACAGGATTACTTTTTTTTATTTGACTGAATTTATTTACACGAAGAAGGACTATCGAATGAATATTTAAAGAGCAAACAACACTGTACCTACCTACATAGTTATACATATAAATTTATATTGAAAGTGGGTCGTTAAAATGTTGGTATTACATCTGTGGTATTAATGCGGGTTTTATTAAATATTTAAGCAAACAATAATACTGAGCTGTCAACAGAAAAAAAAAAATAAAAGAAAAAAAAGCAATTTCAGATATGCACGTAGATATACGTTATACATGTAAATCGACAAGTTGGGTTTTCTGGAGATGTAAGTTCTTTAATGTAACTCTTTTTTTTTAATTTTAATTAATGAATTTGTATACATACAGATGATTTCTGGAAAACCAGAAAAAATAATTAAATCACGGTATCATTATATCGCACATTATTTCGTTCTTATACAAAACAGACGTCTAGAGCCCCCAATTTTTAACTTACGAGGACGGGACAAAGTAGGGTCGTTTTTCCACCGGCTATTTTCTATCCTATTTACTAAAAATTTTCATTTGTCCAGCCTTAGTTCAAAAAATATTTAACACTTCCTTTTCAAATCAACTTTCACTAAACAAAAAAAGTTGTTTACAGACTATAATTGAAGACTTAGGAGGACGTGGACAAACGATAGACAAAACGAATCTAACATATTTCGTCTAAAAATTTTGAGGTCGGGGTTCTGGCTTCAGACAGCTTATATCAAAATAAAGGAATTAAAATAAAAAATTCTCTTTATCCAATTCAAACATAATCTTGTTCAAAGTAATTTTTACTTAAATTATCTCAATTAATTTGTCGAAAAAGCTCATCATGAAATGCTCGACCTTTCGAAGCATCAAGGTTCAGTTCGGAGCATTAGCAAATTCTCTTAATTTTAAACTGGCGTGAGGTGTCATTTTGCAATTAGGTAGGTACCTACTTCCTTTCTATAGATCATTAAATTCCATTCCGTGAAAAGTTACCAAAGACTGACCGACTCTCAAAAGAAAATTCTGTGTCCAGACACAAAATAAAAACCAAGTCAGAAATTTCTTCTTAAAACAAAAAAAAAAAGTAGTAAATAAAACGAAAAAAAAAGTAAAACTTTTTAACGATTTATTTCTTATAAACCCTCACACACATCTGCAGACAAGCAAATGGTTCTCATTATCGGCACTACCCGTAAATAACTTTTAAATTACACTACTAGCACATAAAACCGTCCATTAAAATTTATTTCCCTGGGTGAAAATAATAATCGTGCACCACTACTCCTAGTACCTACCTACATACCTCACAGAAAAAAAAAAAAAAAAAACAAATCCACAAGTCGCTTAAGGGTTGATTTTAGGTTGTATTTCTAGCCAACCCCCAAATGGGGAACCAACAACGACGAGAAGTATTATAAGAAAAGTTGCAACTCTGGAATGCAATCATAAAATGCGGCGTGCTTTAACATTCTTCAACAAAAGAAAATGAAAACAGGAAGCAAAAACAAAAACTGAAAAAAAAACAGGGATAAAGATGCAGCTACATAATGTACGTATATAGTAGAAACTGCAAAAGTATTTCCAAAGGGTAACTAACTGCATTTTCCTTTTCTGCTGCAACTGCATCTCTACATTCAAAAACATATCTCGCAACGATGAACTTGTGCAGTAATTTAGGATTTTCGGACAAAATCGAAAAACAAAAACTTTAAAATTAAAACTATGGAGCCGTATAGCAACATAGGAGCGTTCTTAAGCAGATGAACAAGGGCCCTGAAATGTTTGTTTTTTTTTTTCCAAAGGGCGATTTTTCGATGCATCAAAAATATAGACACCCTAAATCAATAATTTTAAATAAAACATTTTCTAAATTTTTGACATGAAAAAAGTTTAATGGGGGGGGGGGGGGTCTACTTCCTTCCCTTTAGATGGGAGGGGCAATTTTTAAAAAAAAAATTTGACCTGAAATACAAATAAATCATTAGGAAATCGTCGGCAAATTAAAATGTCATGGTATACTTTTTTTTTTAAAGCCAGAAATCCATCATATCATTCTGTTTTTTAATAAAATTGTTTTGAGAAAAGTTTTTGATAAATTAATTTTTAAACTCAAAATTTTGAAAAAAAAATTGTTCAAACTAATTTTGTTAAAAATTTTACGTTATTAAGTAGTATGTATGTTCTTATTATTCAATCCTCTGATTAATTCTTAGTCAAGCACTAAAAATTAGATGTCTAAATAGTCCATTGAAATGTTACAAAATTTTGGCCGAACCTTGCATTTTGTACAGGACAAATTTTTTTTTGATGGATCTGTGGGTGGGATCACTGTGAGTGTAAGACCGAGTTTTCGGGGTTGAAAGCCCTCCCATTCGGCCGCCATTTTGGATTATAACTTTTTTGTTTTCAAATTTACGATAAAAAGTGCGTTAACATAAATTGAAGAAAATTAAATTCTCTTCACAAATGCGCTAAAATTTTGCTTGTGCGATGCATGGCTCTCAAGATATCGCGAAGAACTTTTTACGCCCCCTTTTCCAAAGTGGTGGCCGTAGGGGGGGGGGGGGGTTTCAACCCCGAAAACTCGGTTTTACACTCTCACTGATCCAACCTACAGATCCATCAAAAAAAAATTTTTCCTGTATAAAATGCAAGGTTGATGTAACATTTCAATGGACTAAAATGTTTTCTGGTTTTTGAGAAAATTGAAAATAACAAAAGTAAGTTTTCCTTAAATTAGCTTTTATCCGCCTTAAGTAAGTAGAAAAGTAGATTTGGTTATTTTAAATTTTCTCGAAACCAAAAAACAAGAACCTCTGTTAATTCCCCCATAATCCTTGTCCAATGATTATAAAGTACCTGACTCGCGTTTGTGTTACTGACCCTAACGAAATTTTGACTTAACCCGTTTGGTTTTTTTTTTATAAAGAATAATCAATCTTAAGCCCTTAAATTCCTGCCCCTATAGGCCTTCATTAATTTAAAACACGACCCTGCGTTATTCAGGAAACTACAAGCTGATAATTTTTTTTTTTTTTTACCTCAGTGAAAGTGCTCAAGGATATTATGGAGCTACTTCAAATGGTCGAGAACCTATAGCTTCGTTACACCTGCATTCCTTTACTTGGAATTGGTACGTTTATGATTTTTTTTTGCAGAGTTTTCAGCGTTTTGGTGCCCTGGAGCTGGACAAAGATGTTGGAGCACTCTGACGGTCAGTGATGGTTGGTGGTAAGCTTCCGCATACTTGACTATTTCATGTAGGTATATGCTTGATGGATATGGATGTCAGTACATATAGGAACAGTTATTCACAGTCAATACGTATGTAGGCTAAGACAAGCATATTAGCTTTAGACGGATTTCTGATTGTAAAACGTATAAAGCGGAAAGCAAATTTTTTGTAAAAGGCATTAGGTTAAGAGGAGTCTTTTTTATAGTTTTTTTTTTTTTTTTTTAGTTTTCCTTCTTCTTTAAAAATCGTAGTTATGGTAAAGTCGTCACCTTTGTTTTGTGGGAGCTATTGTCTTTTTTATATATCAAAGTCAAAGTGAAAATGTTGTATATTTTTTGACATAAGTCTGAAGAAAGCTGGAAAAAATGTAGGTTTATAGTAAATAGTTAAAAATTTCAAAGAAATATGTGTGTAGGTATAATAATTGCCTTTTTTTAACGTTGAAATGGGTTGTTAAAGATTAAACACTTCAGGAAACTCAAAGGGGTTTTTTTTTAGGTCAAGGTAGAAATTAAATTGTTCGTCGGTTTAAAATAGGTTTGTTTGATAAACAAACATATGAAATGCGAAAAAGTGTTCAAGAGCTTAACGGATTAGACAATTGAAAGATTCCTTATATACATATTATATTGCCAAGAACTTTTGTGCCCAAAAGAAGGGGGAAGGGAGGCAGTGTTGTTGTTTGGGGCTGCATCCTCCCTTGTAAATTCATTGGTATCAGCATTAAAGGTTTCAAGGATCCGCTAAGTAAGAACAGAAAAAATATTGTTGAACGACTGCGTCTTACACTACGTTACCTATACAACTATACCTACATACGTGCTTGTACTTGGTCTTTGTACGTAATATCGCCATCTTTAATACAGGGTTTTCATAATCAATTGCAGGCTAATGAATAGGTAGGTATAACGAAAACAATTAATAAGCGATGAAATAAAATATATAGGTACAACAAAGTTTTACAAAATATATAGCCTTGAACTGTTGATTACAGGTTAACTCTGGTCTCTTATTCCACTAAATACATAACTCAATAGCCGACTTTATTGACAAAATTGAAATTGACTACAAGCCTATCTATCGGAATAAAATCAAAAACAAACCTTAAAATTTATTTGGCTCTATGAATCTATCTTTCCGAAGGAACTTAATGTGCTATAAACTGGATGACACTTCATAAACTTATCTTTCCTTTCAATAAAAATGTGCTATTTGTCAGTATCTAGAAAAAAAAAATTCACTGTCGAATTTTAAATGATAATAACTCCTTAAATTGCTATCGTTTCCATCATGGCATCACCTGTGCGCGCCTTTAGGCATTCTTTATATCCAATCTCAACATTTATGATCCAAAATGTGTTGTGAAGAGTAAGCAAATTGAGTAAATAAATCCTCCTGCTCCTTATTTTTGTTGTTGTTGTATTAATCTTTTCTATAAAACGTGCTGTATACGCTTTGACAACGCATATTAGCGTTATGTTGAACAATAAAAACAAAATTTCGCACCAAAACCCAAGAGCTGGAAACCTTATAATACGCAACATGCACCTATGTATGTATATGTTTGTATGAACTTTACTTACAAAAAACACTGATCGTTAAACACTCATGGCACGTAAGCTAAGAAAATAACGGAAAATTGCTATAAGGATATTTATGAAGAGAGGGCCAGGCCAGAGAGAGAGAGAGAGAGAGAGAGATTCTATCCAAAAATAAATAGACAAAAAACGGCAAATAAAAAAATAATGTAAACCGATAGGAACAAGCATAGAAAACAGGTTCATCGTTGTGTAAAGGTCGTTACCTTTCCTAAATTTGGAATTCATCGAATTTAAGGTGGGAGGGAATATGGGGGCGGTCGTGGTGATGGAGGTGGAAATGTATGCCAGTGTTTTGTGTATCGCTTGTTGTAATCGAAGCACTTCCTCAGCTCAGCAGGTATTCTTCCTGCATTAAAATTGTTTTCAATAAAGTTCAACAATAAAGCAAACATTAATTTTTATGCGGTCGCACATGCTACAAGGAAACAATGAAGGGTGAAAGTTTTCTCACGTTTCCTTAAAAAATTAAAAACACAGATAAAAAAAAATAAAATATATACAAAATAAAATAAAATAAAATAGAATAGAATAGAATAGAATATAATCAAATAAAATAAAATAAAATAAAATAAAATAAAATAAAATAAAATAAAATAAAATAAAATAAAATAAAATAAAATAAAATAAAATAAAATAAAATAAAATAAAATAAAATAAAATAAAATAAAATAAAATAAAATAAAATAAAATAAAATAAAATAAAATAAAATAAAATAAAATAAAATAAAATAAAATAAAATAAAATAAAATAAAATAAAATAAAATAAAATAAAATAAAATAAAATAAAATAAAATAAAATAAAATAAAATAAAATAAAATAAAATAAAATAAAATAAAATAAAATAAAATAAAATAAAATAAAATAAAATAAAATAAAATAAAATAAAATAAAATAAAATAAAATAAAATAAAATAAAATAAAATAAAATAAAATAAAATAAAATAAAATAAAATAAAATAAAATAAAATAAAATAAAATAAAATAAAATAAAATAAAATAAAATAAAATAAAATAAAATAAAATAAAATAAAATAAAATAAAATAAAATAAAATAAAATAAAATAAAATAAAATAAAATAAAATAAAATAAAATAAAATAAAATAAAATAAAATAAAATAAAATTAAATTAAATTAAATTAAATTAAATTAAATAAAATACAATACAATACAATACAATGCAATAAAATAAAACAAGAAGTTAGTTTTATATACAGCTTGATTTTGCGTCGCCACTGTATCTTACCTGTGCATCAAAAAGCGTCAGTCTACGTTAAACTAAATCGCTTGAAAGATATTACTGCCATGATTTGCGGTAGTAATGGGTTTTTAGGCACGTTTAGAAAAAAATAACGTTAAACTCAAATTTTACGCATAGAATGTCATTCCATACAACACGAAATACGATAAAAACGATAATAAAAATCGAAATCATAAACCATTCTATTACAACACTTTGATTGTATGGGTATATTTCAGAATAGGATACATGGTATCTGAACTTGATTAAGGGAAATTCAAGCAAATGCCTTTGAATATCATCAGGACTTACAGCTTCCTCTCTTAAAGGTGATTTCTTTTTATAGTTTTATTTTCTGTTACCGAAAAACTTTTGTCCTTAAGCATTTCATGAAATGAAATTTTAAAATACAAATAAAATATAAATGATTCTCTTTAAAGAATACTGTGGAACGTATTAACTTTTGTTTTTTTCTTTAATTTGAAATGATGAACTTTTTATTCAATAAAAGAAAACATTTAACTGGTTTCAGCAATAAGCTACCATTTCCTTGAAAATTTGCCACAAAGACTCCTTTATTTGTCTTCAAAAATTATACTTTCGCCTCTAAATTAGACTTTTGTGCAATTTTTCAAATATTAAAACCAAATAAGAAAATATTGCCCTTTCCATTAAATCCATGGTTACTCGTAGATAAAACTTCATCAACGTTCGTTTTCTAACCAAAAATAAAACAATCTTCGTTCGACACAGTCTTTGTTATCTTGCGAAGAATTTCATCACAGGGCGTATGCGTTTCTGTAGCTTTTTAATTTATTTTATTTTAGGGTGACCATTTTTTTCTTTGTAGTTAAACAGAAAAGACTACTAAGCCTACATAAACAAAAATTAAAGTTTGGAAAGAATATAAGTTCAAACTAATTTTCTGAGAAACAAATTTCAATAGGCACCTAACAAGCTCTAATAACAACAAGATATAAGATGTTGTCTTGAGAATTTCACAAATCTATATCGAAAAGAAAGAAATTTATAAATTCAAATCTAAGGAAGTTTTTATAATTAAGTTTTTAAGTATTAAAGAAAATTTCTCAAATATTAGCCGATAGATTTTTTTTTATTTTAGGTTAAATGGTCACCTCAATTATTATTACACCAAATCCACCCTAAAATCTAGCAAGATGGAAAATAGACATACAGACAGAACGAGCACAATCAAACGATGGGTCGCCTTGAATTGAAATGAAATTCCAAGACACTTTGATATATTTTTTGAAATAATTTAGCGAGTTAATTAAAGCATTTTGAAGGAAAGCATATAGCCATAGACTATAACGGTAGCGGATAGCTGGGTTCCTAAGGTTGTTGTTGTAGGTACTATTTTGCAGTTGTTTATATCGAAATCCAAAGAGCTCTGGTGTAATAAACATGGGTCTTCTTAATTAATTCTTCCGCTCTTTTTGTCTCACACCCCCTCCACATTGGGCCACGAGAGAAGTGGGGGTGACTCGAGGGCCCAATCTATGTTAAACATTTTGAACCGGAAGTATGTCCCTTATTTGATTTAAATGTCCGCATTGTCGTTTTCTCCTGGGTTTATTATTACATATTTTTTTTTTTTTATTTTATAGAGGAAATTCGGTTAGAAAATAATGCTGCTCCTTCAAAAAAGCCTTGAAGTGAAATTTAATTTATGATGTCGCTTTGGTAACTTTGACTGCTTTTAGAGACAGAGAGTCCCTTGCTAAAAACTACCCTTCATTTTCTACTTCTATATACAACCTAGACCTACCCTCATTTATAATCGAATATTCTCTTAAAAAGGACATTATTTTCCATAGCTTAAACCATCATCAGGGAACGCATACCCAAGGCCGAATCATAGAAGTTACCTATACTATAAGAACAACAACAATAATAACGATAATAATAATTAGTGAAAAGGAGATTGTTTTATAATTTGTTGTTAAAGGAGTTACGAAGAGGAACTAATTTGCTAAAAGGATTCGCTTAAAACTCTTAAAGTAAACAATACCGATTTTGCTTGTGTTGTGCTTTGGGGCTTTAGAAAGTGCTTACACTACCACCATCATCCTAATTGGTAACTTACAATCATCAAAACAGACCTTTGTGTATTGATTTTATTTTAAATGGTTAACTAATTAAGACCAATTTGGAATTTTATGTCGTGAAATTATTTGAAATTCATCGAAAACGTGTTTTTCGTTTGCTTGAATTTAAGATAGACATTTTAGAGAGGTAAGTTTTATATATTAATCTGCAAAAAAAATCATATAAATAACTCTCCAAAACTTTGGAGTTTTTTTTTTTTGAACAATTAAATATATATTTTTCTACACATGTTTGGAGAGTTTTTTTTAGTTTTTTTAAGAATAACTTTTATTTTGAAGCAGGTACA
The DNA here is from genome assembly GCA_947049315.1 of Epistrophella euchroma. NCBI lineage: Eukaryota > Metazoa > Arthropoda > Insecta > Diptera > Syrphidae > Epistrophella > Epistrophella euchroma. The sequence continues at coordinate 62,160,667 of OX346248.1, forward strand.
TTTATGTGGGATATAAATAAAAGAAGAACGATTCTTACTAAAACAAAATTGTAATTCAATTAATTCAAATAATTATAAAATATTAATTTAAACAATTTTAATAAAAAAAGAGACGTCGTGTGTTTAATGGGTTGCTGTTCGTCGTACAATGAGCAGTGGCATAGTCTGAGATCCCACATTTATGTATACATATACAAAAAAACGGATGTCTGGGTAAAGTAAAGCATGGAACTAGAAAATGATACTTTCAAAAAGTTCACCCAAAATCTCTCAATTTTTTTATTGTTTAAATATCAAAAGAAGAATTTAAAGGTTGTTTAAAAAAAAAGGAAAAAACCGAAGATATTTGAAAACATTTAAAATCAAGAGTTTAAAAAAAACTTCTCTACACAAGTTTGGAGAGTTTTAATTTTTGTAATGATAATAAATTAATTGAAATACATACTCCATTCCAACAAGAGGGTAAATATAAATTTTTCTACACATGTTTGGAGAGTTTTGAGTGTTAGTTTTAGAGAGAGAGATACTTATGTCATTTAATATATGCCTATTTCACTTAATTTGGAAAGTTCTTACTTTTAAAAAGATTGTTTAAATGAAAAAAAAAATTCCACTGGAGATACTTGAAAACCATAAAAATTAAAAGTTCAACATAAAACATTTCTCTACACTGGTTTGGATAGTTTTAATTTTTTTTACAGATTATTTTAATTTGTACGAGAAAAAACATATATGTTTATGTAGCGTTAAGAACAAAAGAATTGAAGACCAAATTTTGTATGCTTTTTAAATCACTATCATAATGTAACCCAGGGGAATTGGCAAAAAAACATTTAACAGTGTTTAACAACAAGAAATATTTAACAAACTTTAGTTTTGTTTATACGACCTACAGTTACTTATATCATATTATGTGAATCAAATATTTAATATCATACTTCCACACTCCACAGGTTTTTTTTCCTGATCCAATTTACCGCCTTCAAGGGAAGGATGTGGACGATGAAAATAATAAACCTTATTTGAATTGACAGTTTATAATGTTGAATATATTATTTAAACACTTTAGGATAAGATAGATGGAGATGGAGACGCAGGAATATCGAGGAGAAGATTGGGTAGGTTTGGTATAGTACTAAAAACATCAATAAATTTGTTGGTAGACATTTTCGACGAAGAACAACAAAACAAACCACACACCGTTTTGTTAAGGTTTCTTCCAAAAACACTTCTGACACAGTCACTCCCAACCCAACAGCAAGGTGGTGATGATAGGAACAAGAGTTTGTGTTTTTTTGTATCCTTAGGTATTCTATTCCACGCTCCGATGGGGGATGTTAAAGTAGATTACTCGACTTTCCACATCAAATTAATGAAGAATTTATGGGAATCGTGCTTAAAATTTCCAAAGAGACCACACTCTTCCATATAGTATATATAGAGTCCATACGATGTTGAAGCGTTAAGCTTGTCCTTATAGCAGGTAAAGAAGGTCTAGCTGGTAGAGTATAAAGGTAGATATACTATGCTGTACATTTTATATAGCTTCAGGTGTTTAATGTTGCGATGCTGTTCTTTGCTGTCAGCGTGCGTCAAGGACGAATCGAATAGAAAAAAATATATATACTTATAAAGAGGTACAGGTACCTCACTTGGCTACACTTTCTCAGGTTTCATGAAAAATTCAAGACGTGGTTAAAATATATATATGTGTAGGTAAAAGGTAGGTACTACCCACAACAAAATATATGTATGTACGAGTATAACTTTCGACGAATTTTGATGGTGTCATTCTTGGGGTTTCTTATCGGCTTTGACAGGTTGTTATTGTGAGCTACTATATGTTGCTGCTGATCGTTAGATTATATTGCTGTTAACAAGTGAGAATGAACGACTAAAAAGCTAACACAAAGTGTTATGGATTCATTTTTTGTTTTGTCAAATCGATGGCCTTGAACTTAATATGTATAAAAGGATATGCGTAGGAAAATATATTAAGAGAGACATTTTGTGTTAATCGAATATAAATATATTTATTTCAGAATTGGTTCTTCGAAAGGTAACCAGAAGAATTATTTTTGGCATTTTAGAATGTTAAAAAAAATTATATTCATTTATACGAGACAATACGATATTTCTTGACCATAGGAGTCCACAAAAATGTATCCACTAAGTCCTACTTATGAAAAATCATCACTTGTCAATACAGGGTGTCCCACAGTCTATGAAGCAGACGAAAACCATGGGTTTCTTAGGTAATTTTAAGTCGAAAAGCTTAATTTTCTCGTTTTGGCTTCCTTTTCGATTTATAATGTTTTTTTATATTTTTTTTTGTATTGACGCGAGCAGTTAGCAGTTTTTACCATTCACACAACTTTTTTCTATGCGAATATGTTTTGCCGAAATTTATTATCAAAATAATTTGTTGGCATTCTTAGGTTGTTTTTTTTTTTTTTTTTTTTACTTTGGTATTATATTTTTCACGAAACAAAGAAGAGAAGTTAAAGAAAACTTGAATACCCATTTGAATAAAAACGAATTAGAAACTACGTCTATTCGTCTCTTGAAAGGGACAAATGACCAACTGTTGAAAACAAATTATTAAAACCGTTAAGAATAAATAAATAAATAAATTGATTTTGGTACATCCTGGATATTTAAAAATTCTGTGTATCTATTCAAAAAAAAAAACATATGTTTTTAGTTTTTATTGGCAGAGAGTCTGTCACTTTGGTAGTGATTTAGAAAAAAACGTTCATTTTTAATTAATTTCCAAAAATTCTTTTTTAAGATCCTCTGGCAGAAATTTGCATCTGACATGGCATTTCCCTTAAAAGGTGTTTTTTTTTTTTTTTTTTGATATCCAAATACGTAGGTTTGGATTGGACACTTTTAATAAATTTTTCATTTTGTGAAAGGGTCTACCGCAGATACTTTCAACACTTTAACTAGAGTCTCCTTCAAAAGTTCAAAAACTAAAAAAAAACTTGAAAATTGTTCTTTAAGAATAAAATAAAGTAGCTTAACTAAATTTAACAATTGACATTGTTGCATTACCTACATATGTACATATACCTATGTAAGACTGTTTCTTTGTTCAGACAAAAAATGCAGTTGACATTTGAATGCATCTGGCAGAGTTTGGCAGTTCGAAATTCGCTGAGTCTCGTATATTACAGTGAAAGCTCCTATTGCGGACAACTCTCTTAAGCGGACAATCCCTTTAGGCGGACAAATTCTCACGACTGTGAATTTTGGATGTAAGCGGACAGTCCCTTACCCAGACGCGGACAAGAATATTAGCCGCGATTTGTAAAATTAAATTTCCTTAGGCGGACAAAACTTTTTTTTTTGTATGTAAATTTCAACCATTATTTTTAGCAATATTTTTACATAAATGTATTCTGCATTAAAAACGGTCCCCCTGGGTTTACAGCGACATAGATGCGATTTCACAAAATGACTGTTTGTGATCAAATTCATAACGGATTTTATTTCTGCAGCTGTAGTCTGTTTTTGTATCTTTATTCTTGTATCTTCATGTTCATTCTTAGTTTGAATGAATTTCATGGCTTGTAGGTGCAAAAATGTTTCATGATGCCACTTTATATTATACATTTCCTTACATAACTATTTTTTATTTTTTTTCCTTGGACGGACAATTTCCTTAGACGGACAAAAGTGTTACGACCGTCGCTGTCCGGCCAAGGGAGCTTTCACTGTATTTGATTGATTAAAAGAACAATATAAGTATACATATATATATATTTTTTTTTTTATTTTAGAGTGCTTCTGGCAGACATTTTACTTCCTAGCACACGCCTTTCACATTAATGTTGGAATTTATTAAAGAAAAAATTCAATTTTCAAAAAGACGTATTGTTTTTATTTTGAAAACATTTTATACAAAGGACATAAATTGTTAAAGTAATTCAAAACGGATTCTCAACACTTAAAACTTATTTTTATTAAGTGTCATCGACATAACCAAATTGGAAATTTTAATTTCTTCCTCTTTTACTCTTTATACAAATTTATTCTAAAACCACTGCCAGTGGTTTCTATATCAAAACTTTTCCAATATAACAGTAATTTAGTTTCTATTCAGAAAACTATACTAGGTGAACTAAATTTATTTTCTCCACAAAAAACTTGTTTTTTGATTTTAGTTTACGAGTTACGGTGGCATTGTATAAGCAAACCGTTATTCAAACGGTCATATTGACAATAAAGGAATTTTATTGGAAATCTGATTGATGACATTTATTTAGTGCCTATGTGATGTACATGCACTTGATATCTACCAAACCGTTCTCTGTGCAATAGTGCGCGGAGTGGTGGTGAGGGGAAGGACCTACATATCTGTAGGAAAAAAGAATCCTCCACTTACTGCCTGATGGCAATAGTGGAACACATTTCATCAAACAAAACTCGAAATTGCCAATTAAATTCAACTTACCAATCCCTCTTATATCACTTGACAGCCACATGGAAATGTGGATATACTGAATACATCCTATCCAATCCATCCATTCAGATACACTGACATTCCAAAACCAATATATATACGTATGCATGCAGGTTATGCCCAAGAGGCGCCCTCTGTTTGACATAATGTCGAATGTCGGTCGTTTGGTCTCACACATTATTCGGTTAAGGGATATACATGTGTGGGATGTCCTTGTGACCCAGAAAACACGCAACAGTATCAAAAAGATGATTTTTCACAAAAATAAACACAATCGTTATGATTTCCAATCATAAAACCAAATGCAATGCGGTGATGGAAATGCTTAGGGGAGGAAGAGGTACATGTATGTATAAAATCTGAAATGCATTTTACGAATTGAAAATTGTAAAGGTTTTGGCAAGATTTCAGAGAAAAATGGTTGAAAAGGGTGTTATTTTCTTTTGAATAGCAAATACTATCCAAATATCAATATTTTACAAACTATGTCTGACTAATTACTGAAACTATTAGGATTAAGTATGATCAAAGAATATAAAGTTACCAAGAATGTGCATCTTTTACAAACTTTTTACTGCACATTTTTATATGGCGGGTTCCAATATTGCGACCTACTTTTTTTTTTCTTTTTTTATGGGCTTTTCAAGGACAACAAAAAACAGACTGTTTCAATGTGTGTGGTATCTCATTTTAAAAGCGCTGAGAGAATTATTGAAAAGCCCATAAAAAAGCCAAAGTGCGGGTTCCAACATTGGAACCTGCCATTTTCTGTACAAATTTTGTATGAAATGCGTCTTCCTGGTAACTTTATATTCTTTGGTATGATTTATGAGGATTAAGTATAACCTTTAAGATGGTACCTATGTATTTTTTTTCAAATATCCCATAAATGTACTTCTTACCTAAATTATTATTCACTGTTTAATTAGCTTAAAGTAAGTGAAATAAATTAAATTAAAATCTCCACGGCCTTATAAAAAATGTATCCGTGAAAAAAAATTATGTCTGACCAATTACTGAAACTATAGTTGAACTTTTATGGGGATTATAACTGAAATAAGAGATTGTATATTATATACTAAATATTGTTTCCCAATATCCCATAAATTTATAATTATCTTGAAAAACTTTAACTATATATTTATTAAAAATGTTCTGTTGCTGATAAATTTTTGAAAATAGTTGACCTTTTTTGACCAATAACCTGACCTTTTAGATATCACACTTTCTTGCGAATATCCCACATATGAAGTGTTTAGAATACAGAGCCAAGTTTTTCACTGCAAATTTTATTTCCTGTGTACCGTGTATTTAAAAAAAAACACCCTTTAATTTGCGAATATGATGTCTATGTTTTTTTTTTTTTTATTTTTGAACTGTGGGAATTGATGCAATACTGAGGGCAAAAGGACAAACATGAGTTCGTCTTTCCTGTTTACCCATCCTATATACATACATACCTTCACCAGAAACATTGTTGGCGTCAAACACATGTCAGTTGGAACATTTTTGTTTGATGTAACGAAAACGATGAAACGATGTAAATGATTGATTTTGCAGATAATTTTCCAATGACCTAGATGCAAAAAGTGAATAAGGTAATAATATCTGCAGGGGGGAATTTATTCTTCAATAAATTTTATTTAATATTTTTTTCCTTTGGCAAACTTTTTCATATCTTTAAAAAAAAATGAATATGGGTAATAATAAAAATGTTATATGGGTTAAATTGATGGATACTAAATTGGGGCTATATTGCAACCATTGAGAAAGTCATGTTTGACTAACCGAGTTAAATTAACCAACCGATTTTTCATATGAATTTTTATTTGAAAATTTAATACCTTCCTTTACCCATACTTCATTAACGAAATGGTTATTGAGGCTATGTGTACACAAAACCCCAAATACTGATATTATGTATTGAAAAGTCATCAATTCGAAGAAATGTAAAATTGGAATTTCGGAAAATATAGAATTTTCAGAAATGTTTTTTATAAAACATTATGGAATTAATGTTTCATAAAAATTTGTATTTTCGTTTTAAATAAAAAAAATCAATAAATTTGTACATAATAAAAGTACCTAAGCATGACATCCAAGCAAAAAATGCCTAAAAATATTTTACTGACCAAAAATTCTTACTAACAAAACGAGTTCAAAAAGATTTTATAATTTCATAGTCTAAGAAAAATAGACTTTTACAAGGAAAAAATTAGATTGAGGATGAAATTAGGCATGAGTACTTATTGTTAATGGGATTCTCAATAAACAGAGAGTTCTTCACAGATCCGATGACCGCTAGGTGAGTTACAAGGGGTCAAAGGTAAAAAAATGGGTTTTCTGGAAATATTTCAAAAACTGGTAGTTTTAGAGAAAAATTTTATTTTGCAATCTTGTGCAAGTTTTTCATGCAACTTGCATGCAAGTTTTTCATGCAACTTGTATTCAAGTTTTTCCTCCAACTTGCATGCAAGTTTTTCATGCAATTTACATGCAAGTTTTTCATGCAATTTGCATGCAAATTTTTCATGCAACTTGCATGCAAGTTTTCCTTGCAACTTGCATGCAAGTTTTTCATGCAACTTGCATGCAAGTTTTTCATGCAATTTGCATGCAAGTTTTTCATGCAACTTGCATGCAAGTTTTCATGCAACTTGAGTGCAAGTTTTTCGTGCAACTTGCATGCAAGTTTTCCATGCAACTGGCATGCAGGTTTTTCTTGCAACTTGCATGCAAGTTTTTCATGCAACTTGCGTGCAAGTTTTTCATGCAACTTGCATGCAAGTTTTTCATGCAACTTGCGAGCAAGTTTCTCATGCAACTTGCGTGCAAGTTTTTCATGCAACTTGCATGCAAGTTTTTCATGCAACTTGCATGCAAGTTTTTCATGCAACTTCAATGCAAGTTTTTCATGCAACTTCAATGCAAGTTTTTCATGCAACTTGCATGCAACAGCTGAGCCAATTTTCCTTTAAAAAGGTCTCGTTATTTTTTTTCGTAGCTTCAACAGCTGAAAAGTTACAGCAATTCAAAAAGTCAACAAATCTGGTACAAGGGGCCAAACGTCATTGAAATGGGATTTTTTTTCGCAAATATCTAAAAAACGGTTCGCTTTAGAGAAAAACAATTTGCCTGCTACCTTGTATCTGAAGCAAAAAGTCCACATCCCAATATTTCATTTAAGTAAATAGATTTCCTTAACTTAAAGCTTCTTATGTTTGCCAAAACCCTAACCCATGAATCCATAATGGCTAAGAATGACGAGATTAAAACTTCTAAAATTGATTTCCACAAATTCCAATGATCTGTCGTGATTTTGATGATTTCGTTTTCATCTTCATTCAATCACATTCTATATTATTCACTCACTACTTATCCACAACCACACACTTGGCCAATTCTCGTTTCATTATTGCAAAAACGTGCTCTCGCTGCCATTCGCGCCATCATAATTCCATAATTATTGGTCGTTTGGCAGAGAAGCTGATTATATCGTTCACTTGGGGGATGCAGAATAATTCACAAAATCATAAGCATGAACATCAAGTTCGTAAACAAAAAATTAAAATAAAAATATAAAATGTAATTTCAAAAATTGTTTCCACCCGCTTGCACGTATGGTTATATTTTTTTTTTGGAGATACATATTCACATTTTCTAGCTAAATTCAGTTGAAAAGTTATTTCCTACGTGATTTCAACGTGGCCCGGTGGCTCCATCATCTTCCATATCAGTGTAGACTGTAGAGTTGTTATCCGTATCCGCCGTTTCACTCTCTCTTTCTCTGTCTCTGTTTTGAAAATGGCCATGTTGCCGAAAATCGTTTTGAAAATTCAAAAGTCACGAACCGGAACATAGTTTGTTCTCAATGAGTCACGGTGGGCACGCAGTTGGTACGGTGTTGGAATATAACAACGAGAGACTCTTGCTGCTGCTGCATTCAAGATACCGCAACAAAAACTAGGTGTTCTCCTCATTTTGATGGCTTTGGCGGAACTTTGGACTCTCCTCTGGCATCCCAGGAAATGTTGATTTCCTTCGTTAATGGGTCATGTGCGGTGGTCTCTCCCAGAGCATTGCATTTGCCGCACACACTAATTCCGAAAATATTTGGGTCAACGGTATTAACCGAAATACAAAAATACCTCCCTCCACATGTATTCACATGCACCCCCGTAGTTGAATGTGAAGTTTACCTGGTTTCCGGTGGTTCAATCAACGGACTATACTGATAAGTAAGCTTCTTGTTCCCAAAGACACACAACCGGATATATAGAAGAGTAGGTAATCCTTAAACAGCGGGTAAACTCGTATAATGCGGATTCAAATAAAGTTCAACAAGGACACACTCTGACTCTTGTCTTTTCTCAACTTCCTCTGTGGGCCATGTTGCTATATGTCGCTGTGTTTAGTGTTGTTTGTGTTTAGTGTTAGTGGATACAGACAGACGGATATTTAAGTACCCATTTGGGTGAATACTTAAGTTGATGGCTCGAGGATAGCATATCCTTGCATTGCCGCTCCATTTTCGTTGCTGCCCGAAAAACTTTTTGTGGACCGGGTACATCTGACTCGGTTTTATGGCCCAGCTGGGATAATATGATGAGCAGAGGATGTTTGATGATATGATGGTCTTGAAGAAAGCTACTTGGAAAATCGAGAGGAAGAAAAAGGATGAGGGGGTTTGAGGGAGAACTATAAAAGAATCAAGATGATTTCATATCAACAAACATTTTGCTATTCCCATTCCCCAAAGATTGAGCCAAAGAGAGAGAGAGAGAGAGAGAGAGAGCGAGATATATATAGATAGAGGAGAGTTAAAATGTGTCTTTGGCAACACATGGTGAGACGATAAAACCAAATGCAGGCGATGTGGTTTGCCTTTGGTTATCTTATTAAATTTGTTCCAATAGATGTGTTTGATGATGGTATAGAAGTTTACCCCTAAGGAAATAGGTGAAGATATGGTTGAAGACGAAAAGCATCAGCAGAGGGATTTTCCTGAAAGAAATATAATCGAAACACATATACACGTAGAAATTGTATACGACTTTAAGAAATTTTGATAAATTTAAATACCCGAAAAGAAAATGGTTCTTGCAAAAATATATATTTTTACCGGGGAATACCTAAAGAGCAATCAGTGAATATGTAACCGTAAAAAGCTGAAACCATGAAATTCTAGAATTCTAGAAAATTCTAGAAATAGAGTTTCTCTAAATACAGATTCTATAATTGCACTTTACATACACCCAACGTCGCACCTACCCCAAATCCTATAGTGGGCCAAGCAGGGGGGTTGCAGGAGGGCAGCATGCCCCAACATACATACCTCATTGTTTATTCGCCTTAATGCTGGGTGCTCTAGGATTTACCGGTAAATTTTATAGAATTTCATTATTTCGGCTTTATAAAGTAACAAATACACACCAATAGGAGAGCCCCCTGGTAGAACTTTAAGCCGACACGGCAACGTTGCCACGCTTCTACACTGTTTTGTATCCGGGAATGAAAAGTTATCTTCTTGCTTAGACACATAAAACTATTTTCCGAAACCGAAATCCAGAAAAACTATATAAAATAAAAAATTTACGCAATGTGGGCTTTCGGGATTTGCGCAATTTGGGATTTTGGGTTTTCGGGGTTTTCTAGATTTCCAGGATTTTGGTTTTTCTGGATTTTGGGTTTTCGGGATTTTGGGTTTTCGGGATTTTGGGTTTTCTGGGTTTCGGGTTTTCGAGATTTTGGATTTTCGGGATTTTGGGTTTTCGGGATTTCGATTTTCAGGATTCTGACCCTAACCCAAACAAATTATTTTTTCTTTTAAATCCATTAGCTTACAGAATTTTTTCATATTTTTATTTTTGTGTCGGGGGAATATCCAAAAAGCAATAAGTACCAAGTTATTATTATTATTTATTGTATTATTCATACTAGAATGTCAGTTTATTAGACTTGAATTGACTTGAAGTACCAAAAAATCGAGCTATCCATTTTAAATGTAGCCAAACAGACAGATGGAAGGAATTTCGAGACCCACTTTTTTCGTCTTAATGTCAAGATAGGTCAAAATTCCGTATTAATTTTCTTTTTAAATCAATATCTTGCCACATAATTTACACAGTACTAACATATCGGAAGTAAAAACTGAAAAAAATAGAACTAAGTCATATTTTTTTTCGTATAAATTTTTCTCGCAAAAAAAAAACTATTTACCAGACATACCTACATTAAGTACCTACAATTGAAAGCTATAAGTTTCCTTTTCGAATTATTCCATCAAATAAATTAACAACTTTTTTACAATAATTTACGTCAATAAGAATTTTTTTTTTTAATTTAAATTTACTTCTCGAGCACTGTCGTACCCGTTGGCATGAACAACCGCAAATTAACACTTTCTTGACAAAAATTTGACCAGCAATATGCAAAGAAACAAAATCACTAACAACTAAATCTACTTGACCTTGTAATGAGTATGGACATTCTCGTTTTATTATTTGTACTTTTATTAGTTATCGAAGATTTTGGATTTTAAATTTTCCATTAAAAATCTCAAAAAATCAAACCAAATTATATTCTAATTTGATTCTTGAATGGCAAGTTTCTGATATAGCTTTTCCAAAATTTAAATAGAAAAACAGCGAGTTAAAATCACCACGAATATTGGTGAATGTGAATGGTATTATCATTCACATTCTGAATAATTGTTTTTGTTAGCTGCGAGGAAGAAGGCGAAAGTGACGAAAAAAGGTTTTATACTATTCGAGTTTAGGTATAGTCTATATATCCGTTCAGCTCGTCATGCATTTAAAATGTAATTTCTTGAGTTTAATTTATGCAAAGTCGTTAAAAGCAGCAACTTAACTTGTAAATGCGAAAACAACCGCAAAGGGATTCCTTCAGCTATGCGAATTCTGTTGCTTTAGTTAGGAAGCAATTCAGTTCCTCCCTAGAGCCATAGTACAAGCTTCGAGTATACACATACATATACTACTTTTTTGATTGTTCTTTTCTTGTAGCTGGCATATATTTACACCACAAGCGAGCTGGCACTGGTACTGGCACTGGCACAACACTGTCAGAGCGAGGGCGGTTGGTTTTGTGTTTCAGATTCAGATGATCAGAGTTGAGTTTGGTTTGGTTTGTGTTTTTTTTATTTTCGACAAGAACTCCAAGGTTTACACCAGAAACAGAAGCGATGAAATAAATACAAAGAAAAATGAAACAAAAACCAACAAATCGTGCTTCTTATATGGCAGCATCATCAGGATATTTTCAACAGCAAGAAGCTAAGTGTGCGAGCGGATCCTTTACACAATTTATATAGTGTTTTCGGTTGGTGTTGTTGTTGTTTGTTATTCTTTCTCTTCGTTAAAGATTTGCATGCTGAAAAGTTTTTCAGTTGCATATTACCTCTAACTACAAAGTTGGAGCGCAATCGTGTAATCCAAGCCAAAAGCATTACCAATGAGATTCTAATTGGTTGAAAGTTGAGTCTTAGTTTTTGTTGTGCGAAGTTGTTAAAATATTTACCAATTGAAAGACGGATTTTACGGAAGAAGGTTAACATGGATAAATAAGTTTGTTATTATTATTTGTTTGGAAACTAGGTCAGTGGGGTTGAATAAACTGTACTTGGGTACCTATGGAAAACCATATGATTTCTTTTGAAAAATAAGGGTTTTCAAGCTCCAATTTTGAATATGTATTTGAAAGAATCTTAATGTTTTAAAATTTTTCTTAAAATAATCTTGAAGCGGTATTTTTTTTTTTTAATTTAAGCCCTTGGCTAGGACTGAATCCCAAAATCCAAAACCCAGAAAATAAAAAATCAAGAAAACCCAAAAAGCCCGAAAACCCAAAATCCAGAAAACCCATAATTTACAAAATATAAGTACAAATGCCAGAAATCTTGGGATTCACGTCCTGTAACTTACACAGCTGCGCTGGCTATCCTATCAACAAAGTCAAATATTCAAAAGAAGAACATCAAACAGTTTCCTGCATAAAGCTGTAGGAGTGATCATGCCAAAAATAAATTATAACATTTCTCTTTCCGAAACTTACCACTCAGTTAAGGTGAAAATTGAATTCTGTCTCGATTGGGATGCCAAACTGATTCAATTAACTATCTCGAAGTGTGCAGCTTTACACTATATGATAAAGATATAGAAAATACCCCACCCCCTCTACCTCTCATCTGTGATTCCACTTAATCGTCTGTTTTATTACCTGACATAATAATGTACGTTCAACTAAAGTATTAGTACCCCAGAAGGAGGCCGAGTTGACTATGGAGGTGAATTAAATGTCAACAACACTCACAACACTAAATCCCTCCTACTCTTCATTTGCTGGTTCTAAAAAAAAAAAAATTTAAAAAAAATTAGCTCTCCATAAATAATGATATCACATAAGAAATCACAGCAGCAAGCTAGAACCCGTACCTATCATCAGCCAGCTATGTAAGACTCAATTAGGTATCTTTTCCACACAGACCTCTCCGTCTCGGTGACATGTGAAATTGTCTATGACGACAAATACTCTGATTACACTTCCCTGCTATATAATCTCCTCTCTCTCTCTCTCTCGCTCTCTCGAATTTATCACAATTTAGCTCCTGATGTAACCTCCCCCCCCCCACCTGTCCCTACCCCTAAGTCCAAAGAACCAAAAGCAAACAATAAACTCTCTCATAAAACTTAAGCCGATCATTTGCAAGGCAGTCAAAGTCTGATGGTCCAGTTTCTTTCAAATCAGACAGTCAGAAGCGTGCGTTTAAGAGACAACAAATTATCTTCTCCTTTATCAGTTGCATATTGCATTAGACACGATGTCAGATTCACGTCAAAATAATACACTCCCGTCGATAACTGTCACATCGGAAAAATGTGACGAAGAGGCTGCTCGTGAGCCTCTGCAGCCCAAGTTTAGCCTCGGAAAAAATTCGACCAGCGACCTCGGTGCTCAGGCGGGTAAATATATTCGAGGCTTTCTGCCAATCTTCGATTGGATATTTCACTATGATGCCGAGTGTGCCATAAATGATTTTATAGCCGGGATAACTCTGGGACTGACTATCATTCCAGAGAGCATAGCATGCGCCCTGCTGGCCGGGCTGCCAGCGCATTATGGACTTTGTTCGGCGTTTTTAGGTGAGTACCATCACAAACTATGATGGAGGTCAGCTGATGATGGTTTTGTTTCCAACAGGTTCGTTTGTTTATCTTTTCTTCGGTTCAATTGACAAGGTCATCGTGGGACCCACCAGTTTGGTGGCCCTTGTGAGTGTGCAGTTCACAATGGGCAAGCCAATTGAGTTCGCTGTGATGTTGACGTTCCTGTCTGGCATCGTGCAACTGCTAATGGGAAGCCTGCAACTAGGTGAGTCAAGTTTGTGTTTTATTGAATCCATATCCATATCCACCATCAGTCAGTGTCTCGCTTTTTTTATGGCGATGCGTGATAAGTGCCGTCAAATAAGATGCTAATTATATGATCTAACTAAAAGTGCAAACATTACGACTTACGAGACACGGTTTAAGTTTTTTGTTTTGACAAATTGTCACAGGTCTTGACAAATCGATGTTTTGATTTGAATATGAACTTGCTATGAGGAAAACCCATGAGATTCGTTTTTCGTGATAGAAATGTTAGCTTGAGAATCATGTGGCGTCTAAATGGGCAAATTAATATAGGCAAAAAAAAAGAAGAAACAGCTAAACGAACAATATGACAAGTTCAATTAGAGCACAAATTATATGGTGGGTATTATTTTTTTTTTCTGTCGCGTTATCCGGACTGGATATTATGGTTATGATGGTTAGCTGGTATGATTGGTTTATCAAATTAAGACTTTTTTTCTATGTCGATTCAGAACGAAGGTTGTTGGGCTTTATAATCAATCAGCAATATTTAATGAGGCAGGAATCTTTATTGAGGAGATTATTCTGATAATGTGCTTTTTTGTTATAGGTACGTACTTGTGATAAAGGTTAATAGATCAAGTATAGTAAACTTAAGGGCAAGTTGTATATTCGTAAAATAAATGATTTTTTTTTTCAAGATTTTTGGACAAAACTAAGCCATGTCTTTAAAGCTCTTAAAGCTGCGCTTTATTAGTTTCATGGTTATTCAAAATACTTCTGGTTTTTTGATTTTTATCTTTTAAGGTTTCAAAGTCTGAAATTTTTAGTCTTGAGTGCAAGCATGGTATAGTGTTTTAATTTCCACCCATATACATATACATAAATGTACATCATTGGCTACTTGAAACTCTAGTTTATTTTGTTTTAATTCAAAACTCTTTTTTATTGCGTCCGTCTACAACAGTTAGAGCCCTAACCGTTGCACCGATTTGCTTCAAAGTTGGTCAGACGATCCAAGGGGAGAAATTCCGAAAAACTGTATTTTTCTTTTCGCTTTCAACGATTTTGATTAAACTTTGTACAATGACCAAAGTTATGGTAAGAAGACTGCATTTCAGATACTCGGAATCCAAAAATGAAAAAAAATGATTTTTTTCCAAGATAGTTTGTCGTATTTGTTAAGATATTCACGTATAAATTTTTAATGAATACACCGATTGTGCTAAACAGTTTGAAATCTGGTTTTTCAAATAATTTCAGACAATATTGCATAAATTTGGAAAAAAAAATGTTTTCAAAGGAAAACACAAATATTTTTTTTTAGTACTTTTGACGTTATTAACATTTTCTCGTTAAAATGTTAACCATTAGAGCAAATTCGAGCCATCCATTCCATGCATTTGTTTTTAAATTTAAAAACTTTTAAAAGGACAAAAAACAATTAGATCATTAATTTTATATATTTCGGTAAAACTTGTGAAATGAGCAATCGGATTTTTCTGAAGAAGCTAAGGTTGGGATATTTAAAAAATATTTCGAAAAAATATACAATTTTAGAAGCGAAGTTTTTAGTACAAAGGATTAACGATAGGAAGCTGCTTTCATAGCTTTTTAACGAAGCTTTAAGGAATTTGGTTTTCCATAAAGCTTGTTTAGGGTTTTTATTAGCTGTTTTGATGAAATTTCTTAAGAAATAACAACAGTTTAGCAATTTCTCTTCAAGAAAAAAATAAAAACTTTATCATAAATCAAAAATTCAAATTAGGTCATTGATTCATTTCTATGACATTGATTCAAAATTGCTTTGAACGGCTTTCCAGCGCAGTAAAGTAAGACTTTCACTTAAAGCGACAAAACGTCATGCAAAAGGTCTGGGTTCAATACCAGCCGCTTCCACCTTAAGTATTTTCCGGGCTACTGCCCTTGCGAGAAAGTGACAAATTCTCCAAGAGTATCTCTTTCTCTTGTCATAAAAAAGTACCGCTCACCTTAGCTGTTCGGATTTGGCAATAAACTGTAGGTCCCCTCCATTCCTGCAGACACACACACAGGAATGGTTGAGAGTTGCAAGTCACTAGGCCCTGGTTCTTCATGAACCGTTGTGCCACCAAATTTATTTTTTTAATTCTTATTAAATCTTAAAAAACTCCCAGCAACTTGAAATAAAAGAGCAAGTTTATGCGCTCCAGTCGTGTATTAAATTTTGTTATCTTATGCATGTCTATCGGTTTATATATACCTTAAAGATTTCGAAGAAAGATCGATGGGATATATCATGAATCGTTTTTTACGTTTTAAAGTAAAACAAAAACATCTCAGTCTATGTCCAGTTGCAAGTCCGATAGTCGAGAGCGTTCGTTTGAGGGTTCAACAAGTTAACTTTTTTCTTATCAAAATAATATCTGGGGACAATATGACAGAATCCCATCAAAATAAGACACCGCCATCATCGATAACAATTATCACATCGAAAAAAGGCGATGAAGAGCAACTGGCTCAGGAGCCTCTGCAGCCTAAGTTTATTCTCGGGAAGCGTATGACCAATGACCTCGGTGGTCGAACGGGGAATATGTTTCGTGGCTTTCTGCCAATCTTCACTTGGATCTGTCACTATAACTCTGAGTGTGCTATAAATGATATAATAGCTGGAATCACTCTGGGCTTGACTATCATTCCCGAGAGCATTGCATGCGCCCTGCTGGCCGGGTTGCCAGCACATTTTGGACTTTGTTCTGCTTTTTTGGGTGAGTATCATCACGAATTATGATGGGACATAACTTTGAATGTGCAGTGTATCTCTGGCCAACAGGTTCGTTTATTTACCTGTTCTTTGGTTCAATTGACAAGGTCATCGTGGGACCCTCTAGCTTGGTTGCCCTTGTGAGCGTGCAGTTCACGATGGGCAAGCCAATTGAGTTTGCTGTCCTATTGACATTTCTGTCTGGCATTGTGGAACTGTTCATGGGAATCATGAAATTAGGTGAGTCAAGTTAGAGAATTTGTTTTTATTGAGTTCAGCCTCGAAAGCGTGACAAGTCCCGTCAAATAGGATGCTAATTAGGATCTAACTGAAAGGGCAAACATGTTACTTTCGAGACACAGTTTAGAGATAATTTTTATCTTCATTCTTTTGTTTTGACAAATTGTCTCTGGTCTTGACAATCGGTGTTTTGATTTGAGTAGGTGCTTGTTATGAGGAAAATTCTTGAGATTTTTTTTTTTTGTGAATGAAATCTCGGAGAATCATGTGGTGCCTAAGTGGGTAAATTAATACAAAAAAAAAATATAAAATAAAACATCTAAATAAACAAGGTATACCTTCATGACATTTTCAATTAGAGCACGAGCTAAAAATTCTGATTTTTGTTTTGTACTCATCCGAACTGATGGTTTTTGGTTAGCGGGTGAATATATTAGCGACGCGACGTCACAAATTGGTTTAGGTATTCAATTAAGAGTAAGATTTTGTTTAGAAAATATGTTATTTATTATTTTGTCGATTTGTTGCAGTGATGTAGCTAATTTTACTGAGAAACTTATCTAGAGTATAATTTTATTTGAAATCGTGATAAGATCATACACCCCTTTTATGGCAGGTTATATGGTTCCAACAATTTTTGCTTTAGGTATAGATGATTGCTAAATGGTACTTCATAAAATGTTATCTACGTTTGAGTTGTTGTCGTTTAAATTTTTTTGATAACTACTTAATTATTCCTTAAAAATGCTAAGACCCGATTGGTTCCCATTTTCTTAAGGAGCTAAAATTAAAATTCTATTTCTTAATTAATGGATGACCAAATAGAAATTATAGCATCTCTACCAAATTTCTTAAAATCCGTCCACTTCTTTAATATCATTCTGAAAAGAATAGTAGGCCCTGCCTGGGCCGTAAGAACAGTAGCGTCACTTTGGAAGTAAATAACGTACGTGTGCGTGCACGTGTCTGCAGGAATGGAGGGGACCTGTTTATTGCCGGATCCGAACGGATAAGCTGGGCGGCACTTTTCAAAGACAAGAGATACTCTTGGATAGGATTTGTTAGTTCCTCGCAAGAGGCAGTAGCCCTGAAAAACATTTTTAGGTGGCAGTGACTGGGAATTGAACCCAGACCTCTGGCGTGGACAGTCCAACGCACTAACCATTACGCCACGGGCTATTACTTAAGGAAGTAAGAGTAGGAAAAGGCACGGCCTCAAAGGCGGTTTCGAATATATGGATTTATGGATCTCTACAATCGATTTCTTTCAATTCAAACAGTTTGGCATCAACAACAGGTCAGGTTTTAAAAACGATCACTGTTTTGATGTCTTACTTTGTTCATTTACTTTGTTCATTGAACGTGCCAACTTTATAGAATAGGTTTGGACAATCAATTTCGGTGTGTAAGTTGGACAACCAATGGAAATGTTTATTAGTATCTATACGATTTTGGAGTTGGACAGCTATCTAAAGTTGGACATCCTTTCGCATTTTTTGAATAATTCTTGGTTTTCTAATTTTTGAATGTCTGTTTTCTATTCTCCTTACAGGTTTCCTATTTGAATTCATTTCAATGCCTGTAATAAAGGCCTTCTCGACAGCAACTGCTATTCTTGTCATCGAATCACAACTGAAAGTAATGCTGGGCATTAAATATCTTGCAGCTGGATTTATTGAATCTCTAAAAACTCTAAGTTTTCGTTTGGATGAATCGAATTTAGGTGATTTCCTAATGGGTTTATCAGCCATAATATTTCTAATCTTCTTTGAGGTAATTTTTTTTTTATGAATTTTCTATTGAAAAACAAAAACAACAAAATTCTCATATACTAAAACGTCTACTCAGAGTAGTTCCTCGGGAGATTAGCTGAACGTCCAAATCAATCGAAGGTGAAAAAACTCATCTACAAGTATTTGTCCTTTTCAAGGAATACCTTGATTGTGTTCATAACAGCAATGGTCACTTTGGTGTGGATGAATCAATTACCAGCATCATCAGATGGGAGCTCGAAACCATTAGTACCCTATGCTTTGAGCAAAACTGCAATGGCAGGGTTGCCAAATTTTACATTTCCAGCTATGAAGATTGTTACACCAGAGAAGACATTTTATTTCATGGACATACTTGCCGAGTTGAATCTGGGCATAATAGTTATACCTATTGTTGGAATTCTAACAAATATATCAATTGGAAAACTGAGTAAGTTAAAAAGAGAAAAAGAAGAAAAAGACAAATTAACTTGTTTATTTTTAGCTCCAAAATGTAGAGCCAGTGCCAATCAAGAACTTTTTACTCTTGGACTGTGTAATGTCATAGGATCAACTGTGCAATCAATGCCAACATCAGGAGCTTTTACACGCTATGCCATTAGCTCTGCCTGTGGTCTAAAGACCCCCATGGCAAATTTATATTCAGGTATAGTCAGAAAACCTTATTGAGAAGTCTTAACACACATTAAATTATTTTTTTCAGGCATAATTGTCCTTCTGGCACTTGGTTTCCTAAGTCCCTACCTCAATTACATCCCTGAAGCCACCTTAGCTGCCATTTTGATGTGCGCCATTGTGAATCTTATCGATTTTAATCTACCCATAAGACTTTGGCGGGAAAGTCGAAGAGACTTTTACATCTGGTGCATCTGCTTTTGTGCGTGCGTCACGTTCGGCGTAGAAGTTGGACTTTTGGTGGGAATCATCATAACAGTGTCATACCTTCTCTACCTTTGGGCTCGTCCTGATGTCATTGTTAAAATCGACTCGGTAAGCCCGTGTATATAGAGATTCAAACAGATAAAAAAAAATCCCAAACTTCTTCTGGCAGATTGACGATATGCAATACATCTCGGTGACTCCAGGAAATGGAATATACTTTCCAGCGATCAACTATATCCGCGGAAAGATTCTCAAAGCCTGCATTCAAGCTGATTTTAAGATCCCAGTTGTTATCAATTGTAAAATGATCACTGGTCTCGATTATACAGCTGCTCAAGGCATATCCCGGTTATCGACAGATCTCTGTCAAGAAGGTAGCGGATCTCTTCTAATTCTATACCACATGAATCGCAATCAACAAAAACTAATCGATCTCACCGAAAATCTAGTCTTCTGCGAGAGCAAAGAGAAGATAAGAGAATTCCTAACGCAGGAATCCTTACGAAATGGATTCATTAATCTAAAAGCACATATCCGGGCGTCCATTGACTTAGGCTATAAGGTTGACATAGAATAGAATTTAAATAGAAAAAAATACTAGAAAAATCGAAAATTGAATTGGAAATTGAATCTCTTCGTAGTGCGGTTGTGGTTTGTTGTTTTTTTTTTCTCTGTGTACCCGCAGAAAAGGATAGTGGTGGTTGTGCAATTTCAATTCAAATCCATTAACAGGATTCTTCTTTGGTTTTTGTGAATTCCATTAATGCATCCCTGATGATGGTTTAAAACAGGATGAAGATGTGAAAATGGTACTCCATTAGTTACAGGTGAAGTGGTGATGGTGATGCAACTACTACACAACTTAACTGCCGGAAGTGTGATATTTAGAAAGAGAAAGAAAGAAAGCAAAGGAAAAAAAGAAAAGAAACGAATGCAAAAAAATGCAATTACCAGTTCATTAAGTCATCTTCCTGTTAAATGACCTGGGAACTGATGGAAAATGGTTCTTCATCACCTTTTTATATTCAACAACAGAAAGAAAAAAAAAAACTTAGCGTAACAGGACGAAAGAAGTTCCTCTAATGCACACTGTTTAATTTTAATCCTCTTTTCCATTTTGTGGCCTTATAGCTTTGTTTCAAGTTTTTTTTTTTCTTTTGCTTTTTTTTTTTTTTCATTTTCTATTTATTTTTTTTTTTTGTATGCTAAGTGGTAAGTTTAAAAAGTGCTTTTATGTGTGTAAAAGTGTGTAGCTTTGTCAATGTGGCAAAATAAAAAAAAAAAAATTATTTTAATGAAAAAGGATTTTCCATTACAGTCAATCGGCTTTGATTCAGAATGAGGTGCTTAGGGTGTCATTAGGAGCTTTGATGATACATAATGTTAAGTTTGAATAATATACTTTCAGTTCAAAAGGGAATATAAGTACTTATACAGTCTATTTTGGTTAGCTCTTCAAGTCAATGTAATTCTAATTTAAATGAAGAATATTTTTCTGATACATAAGAACCTAGTTCATGCACTATATTTTAAAAGGGATGATTCCTGGGATAATTTTAAGAAAGGAATTATATGAGGAAAAAATTATATCTACAAACCCCCAACCACCCCACTGAGACTGTGGGGTGTGATTTCTGTAAAAATTACTTAAAATGGAACGGTGCAGGGACATAAGGCCCCAGGGACATAAAGGCCAAATTTTATTTTTGGGGCCTATGTCTCACTTGAGTGGGACATAAAGCCGAAATTAAATTTGGGGGCTAAGTCCCACTCAAGTGAGACCCAAGCCCCAAATATTTTTTGTTAAAAATGGGACATAAATCCAAAATTTTTAAAAAGCATAGAAGAGTAAAAAAATTTCGCATTTCAATACAATAAACAATAACTTTTTGGTGTTTTAAAAAACAAAAGGCACAATTACGAAAACTCAGGCGCCGCAGGGGGGTTGCACTGTTTATACCAAGTAAAAGTAACTTTGCATACACCCAACCTCGCACCTACCCCAAATTCTATAGTGGGCCAAGCGGGGGCTTGCAGGGGGACAGCATGCCCCCCTTTATTACGCAGCGTATAAACAGTGAGATATGTAAGGGGGGAATGCTGCCCCCTCAAACTAAAATCATCTGGAGAAATTGCCATAAATCCTAAATCTGCTTTCCGCAACACACTTAACTGCAATTTAAAGTCATCAGGTAAATTGATTTCACCTCTTAGCTTTGAATAGTCCTTCTTGTTGCTGCTTCTGACTTCACTGAACAGCTAAGTATCAGCAAAATTTAACAATTCATTTATAATCACTTCATAACGGTTATTAACTAATTTCTGTATACGTTCATGTTGTACCCAAGTATAGGTATAGCGTTGATCTCTTAGTTGTTTTGGCAGAGTGAATTCATTTGGTAATTATGCATCAAACATCTGTGAAAGCAAAATGTAAATCACCTTGTTCTACTCAGATTAAGGATACCAGAGTATCAGAATCCCAGGGTTCCGATAAATAGTAACTATCGTGCTATTCTATTATAAGTAGTATACTTTATTGTCTTATCTAAGTTCTCACCTTAATTCTCTCTCTCTCTCTCTCTCTTTCTCTGATGATATTATAACACTTTGGTAGGCGAAAACATCAGCAACACGCCACGCCATCAAAGTTACCTACTATCAAAACAAAAGAATAGAGTTGCTATTACGAACAAGGATATGACGACGAACGGTGTGCGGTATTGTACAACAGAATATGGAAAAAGACGGAGAACAAGGTAGCTGCAGGTATGGTTTGCGTTTAATTGCATCGCTTCGTTTACTCCTTGGCATTTTGAGTTGCTGATGAAATTTTAATGAAAGCGATGACGAACTTTGTTGTTGTTGATGGTTCAGCATCACACACAATACAAGCACATACCAGAGCAACCGCCCAATCCCTACCAAAATATACATAGCAATGAATAACTTAAGCACTTAATTTCCGGTTGCACTTGATGACTGTGAGATGGGCAAAGATGAAGATGCTGATGGAAGAAGTGCTACGTGCAATGTTATTTAAGGTACTTGGCCAAGCAGAAAATGCATATTCAAGAGTAGAGTTAATTTTGGATGATGAGGAAGGCAAATTATTCGAACCGGAAATTGGTCAAATATTTTGTGTTTTATATTAATTAAAACATAAGGTGATGCTAGAGTGTTAACAAATAGTTTTGAATAAACAGCAAATACTTGTAATATATCGACTTTGAAGGCTTGTCTTTCGTTAGATTTTGCTTAGAAAAAATATTGAAATCGAAGTTTCTATTGAAGTTGAAAACAAAGAGAACAGGTTTAATGTAAGGAAGCTCTAAAATTTTGACTACCATAAAAGGTATGAACTTCATTTGCCACATCCGTTTTACTGTCGTAAACAAAACTGTATATAGAACTTCTAAGAAAAAGGATAATTTTAATCAAACTTATGCTACTCTCAAATTCAACTTATATTTCCTCAATGGAATAACCTTCAGAACTCACACAATAAAATCATGGTAGAGTTTAAGCTTGCGGTTAGGATATAGAGAAATGGAGTTGTCTAACCACAAATTTCTAAAAGGACAAGAATTCCCAAAAGATTATGGCTATGTTGACGGGTGCAGCTATAAAATGAACTTTCGCATTGCGATTTCACAGTGCAGGAAGCGTGTAAACAAAAGTGACATGATAGAGACATCCATGCGACACAGCGGGAGAAGTTTTACATACTATATTCAGCTTGAATTTGGTAGAGTTTCGGGGATTGTCATGTGGAATGACAAGAAGACTATACCAGTTTGAAACATGACACTCAGTCGCACACTGGAAAAAGTTTTTCCATAATTCGGTTGATTTTTGTGCGAAATAAAAACAAAATAAAAAATCATTTAGTAAAAAAGCATTTTAGAATAATTTTAAGCCTTGATAATCTACTATCTGATGAGTAAAGACTTAAAACAAAAATTATTTAATATGTATTCCTTTAACTCTTTGTTATAATTTGCCTCTAACTAACCGCACACTAGGGCAATGGTGGTTTTTATTCACACATATTCCAGAACCATGAATGATGCATAATGCTTTGGTTGATGTTTATTTCAAATGAACCCTTTTGATATGGAAAACGTTTTAACAATGAAAAGCAATTCCATTATATTTCGAGAGTTGCGAGAAACACACATAAGCAGGTTTAAAACTCTAAAGGATTCTCTTTTTACATTCACATATATGTATGTAGGTGCAACCATAAGCCATGAATGATGGCCTTTGTTGGTAAAAGAGTGCTTCTAGCAAAACAAAAATTTCATTCAATTGATGCAACTATGCTATGCTGCTTTATACCATACAATTCAAACCTACTTGCTTAGAAGCTGGCTTCTTTAAGCTATGACTTTGGTTTTGTTTGGGCACAAAAACCTATACCCACATCAGACACAACTACCTGGCTCCTTTCAATGTTTGTCCACAAAAATCCTTTCTTTGATGGAAATGGTCTATTGTAATAGAGTGAGTGGTTTCAATTCTGAAAGCTTCTTTTGTGACCTATCAGTGTGAAGTGTATGTGTACCTCGTTATTGGAGTTGGAAGATCTAAAATGGTAATGTACAATAGGCGTATTCGTCTAGCCACTCAGATTCTGAATCAAAAGGTTTCGTATAATGGAAAACGTATCCCTCCATGATGAGATTCTAGGTCCTTCTGCTCCTTGTGACAGTAAGTGTGATTAGTTTTGTTGAGAATATACATATCATAAATCAACGCAATATTCGGACACCCGTTTAAAGAGACAGACAGGTAGGTGGATAAAAAGAACTAATATTAAGAATGCTGGAAGCTCACTATTGAGACATCAAAGAGTTCGATTTGTAAATGGTGCAACTGGTATTTCACATTTTTTGACTGTGTAGATGTGAATTCGAAAAATTCACAAATGTGGTAAGATTTTTCATGAAAATTTGTGAAAGATACATAAAGCAGGTCAACTTATGCAGGCTCTGGAATTTAAGCACCTCATATGTGGAGTAAGTAATTGGAAATAAAAGCAAGTCAGTATTTGGTAAAAAAAACAAGTCAACTATGTATTTTCAAAAATATAAAATTTTGAATCAATGTTTAAAGTTATTCAAGGACATTCGGGATTTTTCGGACCCCATTTGTGGGATATTCGCAGAAATGTATGCCATCTAAAAAGGGCACCAGTTATGGGCAAAAGAGGTCAGCTAATTTCAGTTTTGGTCAACTATAAATTTTTTTAATTGATTTTAATTTAAAAAAAAAAAAAAACTTAAAAAATTAATTTAAAAAATCGATGGCTGACTAATTACTGAAACTAATTCACCTTTTTTGTCTATTCTTTTGTATCTATTCAATTATTACACTTTTTTTTTTTTTTGAAAATTGCACATATCAGGTGAATCTTGAAAAGACTTGCATGAAAGTATTTGACAACAATAATCACATTTTTTAATACAAAAAAAAAAAAATCTTACAACTATTGACCTAAGATGCTTGTTCAACTATAAGCATTGGTTTTATAAATCTGTCTCCCTTTAATTTTTAAAAGAAATTTCCCAGAAAACTTGAAATCCTGACAGCCCAAAGATCCAGAAAACTTTAAATCGCGAAAACCTACTATCCAAAAAGTCCAAAACTAGAAAACCTAAAAAATCTAAAATCTCAAAACTTAAATCCTGAAAACCCAAAATCCCGTAGCTAAAATTCAAATAACAAAATAGTTAAATGAGTTCGACTTTTATTAATAAATTACTTAAAAAATTACACATAAAGAAAACCTAAGGCTGATCATACACTATTTAATGAAATTGCTTTACCTAGCTTAATTCCTTTGTGTTATTGCGTATAGTCAAGTCATTTGGATTCTTCTCAGCAAGTCGGAAATCTATGTGCGAAGTTGGCTTGATCATGTATGGCATTTTCTGAACAATCATACAAAAATTACGGGTTTGACTTTTCTTTCTGGGAGTACGCATTACTCTCGCAAAAGTTTCAATGTAGGTATTTGCAGTGAGGAGACACTTTAACCATCACCCCTTGAAGTGTAGTCCTAAATATGAATATCTTGACTGACTTCACTTGCTTTAAAATTACACTTCACATAATAAGTAATTCTTTTACAATAAAATCTTGGTCTTCAAATATGACAGGTTTCTTTAAAATTAAATTATTTTACTTGAAGAAACAGTTTTTTTGCCATTTATTTTTTTTTTCACACAAATTATTTTAGGAAAATGGCTTCCTGACTTTGCTAAACCTTTTTTTTTGGTAACTATAATCTGCATATGGCTTATTTCACGAAGCTTTTCCAAAGCTGTTTATAAAATATTTTCATTTATGTAGTAAGTGGAATTTTCTACTTAATTATTTGGAGCTACATATTGTATGCTGTAGGCAAGCCTATTCTAAATGAAACATTTTCGAAGCTGTTTCATATAATTTTAATGGAACAGATTCAAACATCCAACTGGGCCTTCTTAAATCTTTGAAATGCTTATTTAATTATCTGCTTCGTAAGAACCATCTCATCATGAAATACTCTTAATTTAATCTTTATGACTTTTTGTGCGTGCCATCACTGCAAATATTTTTACAATCGATTTATGTGCCATTTCATTTATTTTTTCGAATATTCAACTCGTAATCGATGATTAATTGTATATTTCAAATTTTATACAATTTATATTCCATCCCAACCCAATATACAATGAAGTGTCTAAAAAATTAAAAAAAAAGAAAGAAAAATAATAGCTTTTAACATTTGTGCATTTTTTTTTCCACCAGCCCAAACGACCAATGCTCTCATGAGAATAATTTTTTTTTAACCCAGATGTATAATCTAACAACATTAATATTTACATCTATAAAAGCTTTAAGATATACAGCGGCAGCGTCTAGACGCGAAAATATATAAATCAAAAATTCCATTCGATGAATATTTTTATCGAGATAAAAAAAAAAGAATATTTTTCTGTTTGCGAAAGGATAATACAAAATATCCTTTGAAGATAATTTTTTGTTGCTTCAATAAAAAATGTTTGAAATTATATCAAGGCTTCGTCTAGGTACAGATAATCTATAAAAGGTTCGAAGGTTTTTTTAAATGAAAAAACCTGTTGCCAAACCAACTGTGAAATATATTTTTAAATTTTAAGAGAAACTTTTGAGTATGTGTTTTATTTTTTAAACTTGGATTCAGATTCTAGGATATGTGGAATTGAAGTCAATTAAAAGCTGACCAGTTTCGAATTCAAAAAGTCTAGTCCTAGTCTATTTGATGCTCCGAAGAATCTAAAGTCACATTGATACTTTTTGACCCTGACACTGATGCTATAACAGTGTATAGGATTGATGGTCATACTACAATTCTTAAGTTTCCATCGGAAAATGAGAATCAACAAGAACAAAAAGAAAATAATTAAGTCCACCGAAATCATTCCAATTTAAGGACCCTTAAATTAATTTTTTTTGTTTGATTTTTGATACGATATAATGATGGGGAGCATTTCACTTGATGAATTCGAAATGAATTTGAAAATAAACGCGAAATTAGGAAAAAAAGGTCTTCTTTTCGTTATTGATTTAAATTATTCAAATTCAAACTGTGTGTCGCAAATTTGATTAGTTTCCCCATCGAACCGATTTTACTTGAGAAAATTCGTTTAATTTTTAATCTTAATTTAACTTGTTTCAAAAGGAATCAAACAAACCACCACACCACCACCACTACGCCATCTTTCTTTGGCCGCAACTTATTGTCACAAAACTTTTCAAAATATAAAATAAACACCTCTATAAAATGGTCCTTAAAGTTAACCCGCACTAAGATGGGTTTATAACACCCTACTCAGAAATCGTATTTTCAAGGGCTTTTTTTTTTGTTCGCTTCTATACTTTTTTATTCTCAAGTTTGTAAGCATTCAAGGACCTTCTTTACAGGTATGTAGGTGGTGCAGCTTTTAGCGAACAAATTTACCTTTCCAATTTAAAATCTCTGAAGTGGAAATTACCAGTGTGCCCCCCCCCCCCCCCTCTGTCTTTATCATCCGCATTGCGTATGAAAATAAAAGAAAAAACAAAAAAAAAATCCCTAAAATACAAAAACTTTTCAAATTTGCCCGCGGGAGTTAAAAAATAAGCGCGAATTTAATATTAAAATATATATAAAACTCTGAAAAAGGGACGCAAAACAAAAAAAAATTAAAAAACAAACAACAAACTTGATGATTCGCAGGAATTTGTGCCCCAAAAACCAACGCTATAACTTTGAAAAAGGACCCAACGAAAAAACAGGATATACATATAGCAATGTACCCGTCCAGGTGAAGAAAAGTGCTCATAAGTACAAACAACATGAACCCTAGAGTGACTATGTTTTGCCGTGTTTTGTTTAAGGCTGGCGTTTTTAACTTCAACAAAAAAAAAAAAAATTATAAAAAATATTCAATTCCGTTGAGGTGTAGCCAACGTACATACCTCTTCAAAAAAGGTCTGGGTTAAATATTTTGATGCGGTGGTGATGGTTGTGCGGTTGTGTTTTAAAGGAAGAACTTTCAATCTGACCATTTTATAAAGAATCTTTCTTGTTTTCTTTGTATTGAAAAGTTTTATCATTCTTTGGAACCTCAAATTCCATGCAAGGGTAATTTTTGTTAAAATTAAATAAAACCTACGAAAGGATCTTTCTACCTATGCCCAATCAACGGTATTATGGCCAACAAACTTATTAACAGTAACCTTATCCTTTAAGTGGGACTCTAGAGGTTACCGCTCTGCGAAAAGAAAAAAAGTTCAAACTAATAGAAAGTTTGTAGACAAGAGCGTCACTGACAAAACAAGCGCCCATACATGTAAATAAAAAATATTTTTCCTGGAAAATCTAAAATCGGCAGTCCTGACGAAGATTTTCTATAAAATTTTCAATTCAATTCAATTCAATTCAATTCAATTCAATTCAATTCAATTCAATTCAATTCAATTCAATTCAATTCAATTCAATTCAATTCAATTCAATTCAATTCAATTCAATTCAATTCAATTCAATTCAATTCAATTCAATTCAATTCAATTCAATTCAATTCAATTCAATTCAATTCAATTCAATTCAATTCAATTCAATTCAATTCAATTCAATTCAATTCAATTCAATTCAATTCAATTCAATTCAATTCAATTCAATTCAATTCAATTCAATTCAATTCAATTCAATTCAATTCAATTCAATTCAATTCAATTCAATTCAATTCAATTCAATTCAATTCAATTCAATTCAATTCAATTCAATTCAATTCAATTCAATTCAATTCAATTCAATTCAATTCAATTCAATTCAATTCAATTCAATTCAATTCAATTCAATTCAATTCAATTCAATTCAATTTAATTTAATTCAATTCAATTCAATTCAATTCAATTCAATTGAATTCAATTCAATTTATTTTGAGTTTGAAATTTTACATTTATTTGACCATATGGACACAATATGTAAATAAGGATACAAAATACAACTCTTAACCAAAAATATAGTGAGTAAAAACAAAAACGCATAATACTCCCACAGACTAGACAAGACATACATACATATTATATCTAATGATGAAATGCAATTAAAAGTTTTTCAGTTTTCTGGTTGAAAAGTATTCAATGGATGATTTTTATAAAACAAAATGTAATTTGAATATGAAGCGATATAGATTTTGAAAATTTGAAGAAGCAGGATTGTATAGATGAAAACTTTTCGTCTGAGGGCATAAACTACCTTATGTGGTTGATAAATTTGATCCTTTAAATTTAACGAAACAAAAAGTTGTCTGCTTTACAAAGGTTATAGATGAAATCATCCGCAAAAAAATGTATGTATGTATATACTTTTGTATGTGTCCGTCTATTCGGTAAAAAGTTCAACTCAATTAGCAGAAGGATTCGAGAGATTTTAAATGAATAAATTTAAAATTTTGTAGGAAGCTGATAGTTAAAGGAGGAAAATGTTTACATTTTACAGTCTCAAGTAAGCTGCATCAAACAAAACTTCTTGACTTTTGATAAGTGGATGAAATACTATAAGAAAGGTTGTTTACTAATACTTCCAATTTACCAGACCTACCCCACTGATTAACTTGTAGCTAATTTGAAGTCAAGAAGTGAGACTTTTTTGTAAATTACTCCAAAACGTCACCTGTTCAAGTTAAGTGGACTTGCGGGGGCCTGCTAATAAGATAATAACTTACTAAAGGTATGATGCTATAATATGGGTGTGTAGTGATCATGTATCTGGGCCTCAACTGACAAGTTTCTCCAGCAAACCTAGTCTCCAGTTTCCTATGCCGTATTGGTTGGAGTTGGAGTCCCCTTATACTGTCGTTGATGGCGACCTTTAGGATCGTCCTCTATACAGATCCGTAGGTAAGTCCGGGTGAACTCAAAGATTTCCAAAGCCCATGTATTAGTGTTCTTGCGCTCTTGTTTTCCTGGCCCGCTCAGTCGTTTGACTTTTACTATTCTGCTAAGATCCAGTGTCGAACGTCACGAAGAGAGAAGAGAACGTCGGTCGTCGTTTAGTCAAACTGAATCTTTGATCTCCATTTCAGACTTCCTATAATCATATTTCCTTTGAAAAAATTTAAAATTCCATTTGAAACTTATTCGTCTTTGAGCCGAAAATATAAGTGAATTTTCGCCCTCGTACTTTTAAACAATTCAATAAAGTTTTCTTTCACAAATATATATTCCGCAGTGACTTAATTTTATAATACTTAGGTATATCTAAAGTTGAGATGTCTTATCATGTCTCAAGACAGAGTAAACAGCATTTATAACATATCAATATGTGGAATCCTCTATAGAAGACATTATGACTTCCTTTTTTTTTTTTACTACCACCGGATATCCGTTTTTGTATAAAATTCATAATGCGTACAAGTCATTCTATAGATTCAAAGCCATCTGATACCTATACTACCTATACAATACACCCAGCTTCAGTATACAGCTCAAGAGTCAAGACCATTTATACACATAGCAATAAGACTTTTTGTCCCTTGCGAAGACGAACGGTGTGGTAGAGCAGCACTCTCAAGAAAACCTCCACACAAATATGAAAAACATCCCCTCTATATGCGTTTGGATATGATATTAAGAAGCTACTCAAATCCCCCATCACTGGAGCCCAGAGGTATCCTGCGTGTGCACAAGCACATTCAAGACAACTGACAAAAAAGTAATATAAGAGTGAAAAAAGAAAAAAAAAAAAACAAGGTATATTCAGAGAAAACAAAAAGGGAACGAAACCCCCCAATTTTTGCAAACGCAAGTGGCTGGTTACATGAATAAGGATTACCACCCTTCTTGGTTGGGGCATTATTTTGTCCCCACCCCCTCTAACATTCCTGGTTCTATGTGCACCCACCAGGAATTGGAATACTCACCCTTAACGATGCAACGGTGTTTGAATACAAATTGCCGAATTTATTGTCAAGAAAAATATGAAAAGGTAACTGGGATTGGGATATAGATAGTTGAAGTCGGGTCCTCCTCAGGCCTAACCCGTGTCGGTCGCAGCCATATTGTAATGTACCATACATACAGCCGGAAGTACTATTGGATACAATATGTTGTCGTGAGGTTTGACAATGAGCGTTTACTTTGGCTAAGCAGATGGAAGCGGGAATACGGTTTTTATTATTTTTATTACATACTTTCCTGTGTGCTTAGGGAAACACGAATGCAGTGGAAGAGGGAGTAATGTGGACCCCCTGTAACCTGCACTTCCTCCTTGCTTTTCTTGTTATTTTTTTTTTTTTTATTTAATCCTGAGTCTTCCCTCAGGTTACAAGCTTCATAGTTGACTGATTTTTCATGCTTTGATGCTCTCTGATTTTATTTTATTATTAAAAGTTGTAATAAAAGCTCCTGCCCCTCCCCAACCGTACCATCTCCTGTCAAGAAGATCATCTGAGGAAAAACCAAAAAACAACGTATGCAATTGGGAGTTGTGAGGGATGGTGGAGCAGGATATTTGTGACTTGTGACTAGAGACTATATCATGCGGTGAATTTGAAGTAAGTGAGTAGAAAAACTGTTATTTCGGCTACTAAGGGATACACAAGACGACTTGGGGCTTAATTTATCCCTCTTGAGTTGTGTAAAAGGCGGGCAGGTCTCGGAGTGTGTGGAATGTAATGAAATGTTTTTCTTAAACAAAAGACAGTTAGTTTTTTGTCATTTTTTGTTTATGTTTTGTAAAGGGATTGAGGTTGAAATTTTTGTTGTTGTTGTTTTTCGTCGTCTTGTTTCAAGTCTCCCCAAAAAAAAAAAAAAAAAAAAAAAATGTTAAATATGGGGGAGAAATTTCTAGGTAAGCCAATAGCCAAACTTACATATATACACACAGGACACTCAGGAATGTCATAGTTTTAAGAATAGATAGCTACATTTGGTATGTTTTTTTTTCTTCTTTTTTTGTTGTTTTTGTGACATCTCTTTTTTTTTTTTTAGGTAGGGAGGGAATGTTGTATCGTATGTTTTGTATTATTTAAAGCTTAAGCTTATTTGCTATGAGAATATGGGTATTAGCTCCCAGTTGGTATAAAATACATATTTTAACACAAAAATTCAATTTATGGGCCATTCTTAAGACTGGCCAGGAAGACACTATGTGCAGACCGAAGGGAGGGTAAACACTCATAAAGATAGTCTGGTAAGATACCATTATCTAGCTCTAAGGAGAATAAATCTATAATGTGACATGAAATATTTATAGGGTCATTGAATTAAGGCTTAAGGGTTTTAGTATCTTTACCTGAGGATATTTGATAAATGATAACTATTGTATTGGCACTAAAAGATACAGATAGAATGGCTATTGGTAAATTAAATGGTATGAAACATGATAGGCTTTGATGAAGTTCAAATGTTTTTTGGAAATAACTGTGATAAAATCTACAAAAAAAAAAAAAAAATAGATTTAAGTTCATATTTGCGGCTCTTATAGATCTTAGCACCCTAAAAGATCAGTAATTCTTAAAAAAAATGTCAACTATTATGAGAAATTTGTTGTTTCCAATATTTCATAAATATGAGGCCCTTAAAATCTACAATGACCTTGAAAAACTTAACCCATTGATATTAAACATTTTCTATATCTGACCAATTTCTTCAAAAAAATTTACCTTTTTTGAGGATGGTATACTTTTTTTTCTATAATATCCCACATTTGAAGTGATAAAATTCAAACGGGCCACATTTTTATCTTATACATTAAACCTTTGTAAACGAAAGATACCTTGATATCTAGCTACATTACTTCAGCTTATGAAAATAAAGGATCTTACCTAACCCTGAGTTCCTTTAAGTTCTGTAAGTTTTTTTGAAACTCACCATTTATGTTCTGGTGCTTCCATAAATCAAGAACCTAAATAATTTAGAAAATAGGACTTCGAAAAATGGCTTTTGCCGATGTAGAGTTACTGAACAACGACAGGGAGTGACGCTCCACCCACTGGAAGCATTGGCAGCTCTCATCTTCAATGGGCAATCAGGTGGACGCGGATCTCCACAAACTTGTTATACAGAATTATTGAAGAAAGTGAGGTAGAGATCGAGAGCCGAGGAGCATACTTAGCTGTAGCTTCAGTTAGTGCTTCCCTGTTATGGGGTGTTTGATGCTAATTCGTTTGTAATTTTTTTTTTTTTAGTTCACATGGACAGAATTAGTATTGAATTAGTTTACCTAGAACTTAAATTACCTTTTGACCTTTAAAAATTTCCATCAAAATGAACCAACTCATTTAATGGCATCGAAAGGCTTCCAAAATTAAGCTTAGAGATAACCTGGTCATTGATGGAGGTTCTATACTGTTTGAGAAGAAGAATTTAGTTTCGTACCAATTTATTTAGCTTTTTTTTTTTTAATAATATTGGTTTTAAGCCAAATAAAACTCTGTTTGTATAAAGTGAGAAACAACAAGAACAAATTTGTAAAGAATTTAAATTTTTTCATGACGATTCTCTAAAAACTTCCATTAGAAAAAAATTAATACAATTTTCATAATCATGTTAGGCAAATTTAAATTGCTCATATTTCACCCTAAACAGATTTGGGTAGAGCTATAAATAAAAAATATCACCTTTTTGTCAAATTCAATCAATATTGTTCAGCGCTCCCTATAAAAAATTAAATAATTAATTTTGGTTTTTCCTATTTGCATAGTTTTCCACCATAAACATCAGCTCTTCTTAAAAAGCAACATATGGTCAGCTTTTGCTAAATATTTATTCAAATTCCTGATTATAAAATTATCTATACCTACAAAAAACATCGCACACAGCTAATAATACCTACATAATGTACAGAAAATACATAAATATGTATCTAACTAACTAAATGTTTGTGAATTAAATCAAATAGTTATTTAATTAAATGCCTCTTTTTTTATTCTAAGTCTCGTTTCTGTGTACCTGTACAGTTAACTATAGAAAATAAAATAAAATGGCGTGGCGCGCTGCCAGCGGACAAAAGCGAGAGTAAGTGACTCGTTTAGTGAATTGAACGAATGTGTTTTTCATTATAATCCTTGATTGATTTGCATAATTTAGCTCAAATTCGTTTATTCCACGAAATTTCCACTCGATAACTGACCAATTTCAAAATTAAATTCATCCCAACAACAACAATTGTTTTATTAGCGCACTTCAAAACAAACACAATGCCATTTTATCTATATACATTAAATTACTCCTACAATCATTCTATCTATAACTGACTACAGTAGATACAAATAATACAAACTACAAAATGTATTTGCAAGCATTTAAAATAAAACTAAATTAAATTAAATCAAAATATTTATTAAAATCAGCGTCATACAAATTTTTCCTGCCATGTTGGCCAAAGTAATCTCTTGATTACATTACGATTCGAATGCAAAACAACCTTTATGACTGAATCATGATCGTGGTTGCCAAGTCACTTTTTTTTCTTGAAACAATAACATAAATTTGAATTTATTTATTTTATTTTGATTATAGAATAAAATACATTCCATTTCTAAGAATCGTCATTGTACCTACAGGGAGTTGCTTTAATACCAAAAATTCATTTTAAATCTCTAAAAAAAAAAAAAAAAAAAACATATTTTTTCTGAGTTTTTTTTCAAAATTTTACATTTCGTTTTGTTTTTTTTATATTTTGTTCTTTAATAAAAAAAAATTCTTTTCTTTTCTTGTGACTTTTAGGAGTTAAACTTAAAGGCCTTCCACTTTTTGAGAAAACAAAAATCTACATTAGTTAGTATGGAAGAAGTATCTTTAACAACAACGTAATAAAATCAAATTAAAGACAACTTGTTTAGCTATTGGATACTTAAATAGTTACCAAAAAAATATCCATCAAAAACTATAATCACTCGAAACTCTACCAAATTGGCAACCATGATTGATTCAGGACATGTGTTATATTAAATAAATCAGCAGTAGAGGACATGTAGGATTTAAAATACGCATGTAAAACCATCAATTTATCCCCAAAAACAAATAATAACAAGAACTTTCAAATTAAATGCTTCACAAAAATTCAATGCAAAATGGACAAAGAGTGAAAAATAACATTCAAATATTTAACACATAAAAAAAAAGCTGGAAAATGTAAATAATTTTTATTTTTGTGAAATCACAGTACATACATATGTATATGAAATTCGATTTCGATTTGCATTCTTGTGTTTTGTTTATTATGAATTTTTTGCACAACAAATCCGATCAATTTGGTTAAAATTCCAATCAAAGTACTTTTGTTGAAGTCAAAAACCAGAGGAAGCAAATTATTATTATATTCTCCGATGACACCAAAACAAAAAAATTATTCTGTTTTTAAATAAATGAAAATTATTTAACAATAGCAAAAATAATAAACTGCAGCAGGTGAAAGTGTTAAAAAAGTTTTTTTTTCTAAAACGATTATGGAATTCGCCATATGGGAGGGTTTTGAAGTAACTTTACTTTTATTTGTTGCTATACACATGCAAAGCAAATTAAGGTTGGGTGTGACTAGTAAACTCTGGAATTTTATTAAGAAATCAAACCATATTTTATAATTTACGTTAACGAAATCTTAAAAAAGGAATGACGCATTAATTACTTTCTTTAATCTTAATCGGTAGGGCTGAACACGACACTACAACAGACGGAAACAATATTGGTAATTTCGGCAAGTATTCGAGACTAAAAATTATCTAACAGGCTTCACAGACAGATAGATAGATAGATAGATAGATAGATAGATAGATAGATAGATAGATAGATAGATAGATAGATAGATAGATAGATAGATAGATAGATAGATAGATAGATAGATAGATAGATAGATAGATAGATAGATAGATAGATAGATAGATAGATAGATAGATAGATAGATAGATAGATAGATAGATAGATAGATAGATAGATAGATAGATAGATAGATAGATAGATAGATAGATAGATAGATAGATAGATAGATAGATAGATAGATAGATAGATAGATAGATAGATAGATAGATAGATAGATAGATAGATAGATAGATAGATAGATAGATAGATAGATAGATAGATAGATAGATAGATAGATAGATAGATAGATAGATAGATAGATAGATAGATAGATAGATAGATAGATAGATAGATAGATAGATAGATAGATAGATAGATAGATAGATAGATAGATAGATAGATAGATAGATAGATAGATAGATAGATAGATAGATAGATAGATAGATAGATAGATAGATAGATAGATAGATAGATAGATAGATAGATAGATAGATAGATAGATAGATAGATAGATAGATAGATAGATAGATAGATAGATAGATAGATAGATAGATAGATAGATAGATAGATAGATAGATAGATAGATAGATAGATAGATAGATAGATAGATAGATAGATAGATAGATAGATAGATAGATAGATAGATAGATAGATAGATAGATAGATAGATAGATAGATAGATAGATAGATAGATAGATAGATAGATAGATAGATAGATAGATAGATAGATAGATAGATAGATAGATAGATAGATAGATGGTTGAAAAAGAAGGAAACAGAAAGGCCTTGAGATTCTTTAGATTTCAAGTTAATTCATCCAAAACTAATTCTGAGCTGCTGTTTTTGTTAAAAAAAAATCACCACAGTTTTACTTCCAGTCCTGACTTCATATACCAACGCAAGTACCAGTACCTACATACCAAAGATTGTTTTCTATGTCACTTCACATTTTCGTGTGAAAATTTGAAAATGTTTTTGACCTGAATTTCCGGTGGGTAAACTAAAGCCATATACACACCATCAACCAGCACATAGGTATATACGAACCGAACGAAAAGTTTGTTGTTAAACATAGTTTTGAAAACGTTTTCTCTGGTGTCGGTTGGTTATATGCTTGTTGTATGAGCCTCCTCTGTAGGTAGTACCTACTACTCATTGCAACCTCTCTTCAGAATAATGTTTTTGGAAGAAAAAGAGACCAAAATCACATGCAGATGTCCTTGGCATGTATCCTGTTTATCTATGAGATGATGCGGTTTTTGGACGTATTTTCATGTTCCGTGTAGTCTTTGTGGTGTTTGTTGTTCTATTTTGACCTATTTTTTTTTAATTGCATTTTTTTAAATAAATTTTAAGATAATTTAATTTAGAAAGCAAAAAAAAAAATAAATGGAAACATCACCAATGTGTTTTTTTTTTAAACCGGAAATACAAAACACCTCATCCCATTACCAGAATGCGGGAAAATAGGATATGGGAATCGACACCTTTGAAACATTGTCTAGACACCAAACCCAACAAAATTCCCTTGTCATATAAATATTCATGAAGCCTTTATAATTCATAGAGACTCTCATGGATCGTTGGGAGATGGGACTGGGAAGTTTTATTAACCATGCATGAAGGGTCGTTCAGGATGTAGCACAATTTATACGAACGTGATTTGTTACATTCTTTCTTCCTTCTTTTTGGTTCGAGATGCTTGAGAAAGCTCCTATATCTTTTTCTATACCCAAGATTTGCGTATACTTTTTGAATATGTATATGTATATAAACCTTAGGGATATGTTTCCTGTATTATAGAGCTCGAGGGAATTATGGAATAGAATCAATTACAAAAGAGAGGAAGAAATTGCTGTTTGCCCCTCCCTATCCTCTTGGCATGATAATAAAACCCAAAAACAACAACTATAAGGGAAATTTCATGGGTCAGAGAAATGTGTCTATATTTGGGAAGGTACTGGTTGGACTCATTAAAGATACATACATATGCATAGGTTAAGAGTGGTACTATTAACCTTTACACATCAATGTATGGGTATTGTTGTCACTTGTAGAGCAGCCCTCGTGTCGTGAATAAAAGACGAACCAATTTCATGTTTCGAGGACTTTAATTCCTAAATTTTAAGTTTTTATTTATTTCATATAATCTTACTTTACTATTGATATTCTTACTTTAAGTTTTCTTTATCTTTTCTCTAATTTTAATGTTTTTTCTCAGTTGTTGGTTTCTTTTTATTTTTAATCTATGGCGGCTGACTTTTTGAAGTTACTTCTCTAAAGTTTTTCCAATAATGTTCTCGAAGTTTTAACAAATATGGAGGATTTCCGGTGAAAGTTTATATGACTGATAACGCCGCCTATATGTGGAATATTCTCCTTTTAAGTGCTGCCACCTTTGGTAACACTCCCCCCTGGCAAGGCGGTTCTTTGAATCGGCTTTCCATTATCGCCAAAGTGGCCAACATCTAGCACGGCAAGTTTAGCTGTGGGTCTCGTATAGATCCCTGTAATTGTTTTGACTGATGCACTTCTTACATTTCCATCTTTGCCTTCAAAGGTTCTGAGAATAATGCCTTTCGGCCAGGAATTGCGAGGATTGTCTGCATCAACAATGACTACAACGTCACCTACTTCAAGTTTTTTCGTTTCAGAGTACCATCGAGTTCGCCTGGTCAAGTCTGGAAGGTATTCGCTGACCCACCGTTTCCAGAAACGGTTCGCGAATTGCTCACTAGTTAACCAGTTTCTACGTAGAATAACTCCATCGTCGCATAACTCTCCTGAAATCTTGATACCGTTTGAAGAACCTAACAGAAAATGGTTAGGCGTCAAAGCCTCTTCGTTTTCATTGTCTAAGGGAACGTATGTGAGGGGCCTAGCATTTACGATTCTTTCTACCTCAGCCAACATAGTCAGTAATAATTCATCTGTAGGTTTTCTAGTAGGTATTATGCAGCTTAGAGTTTTCTTTACGGAACGCACCAACCTCTCCCAACTTCCACCCATGTGAGGTGAGGCGGGTGGAATGAAATTCCATTTTAGATTGGTTCCAACGAATTTGTCTGCCATTTTGTCTGTATCAATCTGCTGTACAACTTCCTTCAGTTCATTGTTGGCTCCACGAAAGTTCGTGCCGTTATCACTAAATATCTCCAGCGGCCGACCCCTTCGTGCTATGAAGCGGTTCAAAGCCATAATACAGGCGTCTGTTGAAAGTGAGTGTGCGATCTCGATATGTATCGCCCGAACAGTCATACATATTATTAAAACACCCCACCTCTTTTCTGAATGTCTCCCTACCTTTACGAAGAGCGGCCCGAAGTAGTCCACACCAATATATGAAAACGGCCTAGTGAACGGCTGAAGTCTTGCTGCGGGTAGATCTCCCATGATTGGAGTTTCGGGGGTACATCTGCTATTTTTGCAAAACTGGCATTCTTTTTTGATTTTTTTTAGTCGAGGTCTGAGTCTTGGTATAAAAAATCGCTGTCTTAATTCGTTGATTACAGTCTCATCGTTTTGGTGAAGAAATCGGTTATGGTAATCTGTGATGATTAATTTAGTTATGTAGTGTTCGGTTTCCAGAATTATTGGGCGTTTAGTGTCGAGGGATAAACCGTACGCCGCATCAATTCGACCTTTTACTCGCAATAAGGTGTTTTCGTCTAAGTACGGTGAGAGCTTGTATAACTTACTGGACCTATCAACTTGCAGCTTTTTTTCATTATCGTGTCGAGCGTTCAAAATTGAAATTTCTTCGGGAAAAGACTCCTGTTGACAAACCTTGAAGCAGTAATTTTCTGCATTAATGAAGTCCAGATTGATGAAACATTTTTGCGGAAATATTTTCGTTCTTTTAATAGATGACATTCGAATATAGCGAAATACTTGAGCTAATGTCCGAAATAGTCGATGCCAGCTACTAAAACGAGTTACATCGATAATAGATTCGAATTGCATGACGTGATGTATATGGATGTGTTTAATTTCTTCAGTTTCTGTTCCAGTTTCTTTGAATTCTTTGGGCCACTGTTCAATGGGTTCGTATAAAAAACTCGGTCCTTGATACCATCGACTGTCATTGCGAAATTCTTTCTTGCATTGCCATTTTGTGCCTTCATCCGCGACATTTGATTTGGTTGAAATCCATCTCCAGTCCTTTGTGTCGGTCTCCTCCAGAATTTCGCCGACCCGGAATGCAACAAATTGCTTGTACCTCCTGTGATCCGAATTGATCCAACTCAAAACTGTCTTTGAGTCCGACCAAAAATACCTCTCAGTTATTTTTATCGAATGTCCAGATGTTATGATTTTCGCTAGTTTAACTCCTAAGAGTGCCGCTTCTAACTCTAACCTCGGAATCGACATTACTTTAAGGGGGGCAACCTTGGTTTTAGCGGCCACAAGAGTAATCTTCACTTCATTGCCGTACGAAATTCGAAAGTATCCTACAGCATTAAAGAAATGTTGTCACTTGTAGAGCAGCCCTCGTGTCGTGAATAAAAGACGAACCAATTTCATGTTTCGAGGACTTTAATTCCTAAATTTTAAGTTTTTATTTATTTCATATAATCTTACTTTACTATTGATATTCTTACTTTAAGTTTTCTTTATCTTTTCTCTAATTTTAATGTTTTTTCTCAGTTGTTGGTTTCTTTTTATTTTTAATCTATGGCGGCTGACTTTTAGAATTTGATAGAAAG
This sequence comes from Epistrophella euchroma, assembly GCA_947049315.1. Classification (NCBI taxonomy): domain Eukaryota; kingdom Metazoa; phylum Arthropoda; class Insecta; order Diptera; family Syrphidae; genus Epistrophella; species Epistrophella euchroma. The sequence goes on from OX346248.1 coordinate 62,201,166, forward strand.
AAGTAATATTGATTCATGAAAAAGGTGGATTCAATATTCGTAACTTTCTATCAAATTCTAAAACGGTTATCAAAAGTTTAAAGGAAAAAGCTGCGAATTTTGACAAAAGTATTAGCAACTGGAGTACATCATCTGGTCCTGAGAAAATTTTGGGTATGTGGTGGTCACCACTATCTGATTCATTTTCATTTGTGATCAAACCAAATACCATTCAAGCAAATGTTTTAGCTGAAGAAACTTGGCCAACGAAGAGGCAAATTCTAAAAATCCTTATGACTGTTTTTGATCCGTTAGGTTTAATTGCTAACTTTTTAATATTACTGAAAATACTTTTGCAAGAAGTATGGAGTTCAGGAATCGATTGGGATGAGAAAATACTACCTACACATCTCGAAAAATGGAACAAATGGAAGAGTTTTATTCCGGATATTAAGAAGATTGTCATTGATCGTCCATATGCAAAGCTATGTTCAATAAATAATAACACTTTGGTGCAGATGCACATCTTTGTTGATGCCAGCGAGTTGGCCTACTCTGCTGTAGGATACTTTCGAATTTCGTACGGCAATGAAGTGAAGATTACTCTTGTGGCCGCTAAAACCAAAGTTGCCCCCCTTAAAGTAATGTCGATTCCGAGGTTAGAGTTAGAAGCGGCACTCTTAGGAGTTAAACTAGCAAAAATCATAACATCTGGACATTCGATAAAAATAACTGAGAGGTATTTTTGGTCGGACTCAAAGACAGTTTTGAGTTGGATCAATTCGGATCACAGGAGGTACAAGCAATTTGTTGCATTCCGGGTTGGCGAAATTCTGGAGGAGACCGACACAAAAGACTGGAGATGGATTTCAACCAAATCAAATGTCGCGGATGAAGGCACAAAATGGCAATGCAAGAAAGAATTTCGCAATGACAGTCGATGGTATCAAGGACCGAGTTTTTTATACGAACCCATTGAACAGTGGCCCAAAGAATTCAAAGAAACTGGAACGGAAACTGAAGAAATTAAACACATCCATATACATCACGTCATGCAATTCGAATCTATTATCGATGTAACTCGTTTTAGTAGCTGGCATCGACTATTTCGGACATTAGCTCAAGTATTTCGCTATATTCGAAGGTCATCTATTAAAAGAACGAAAATATTTCCGCAAAAATGTTTCATCAATCTGGACTTCATTAATGCAGAAAATTACTGCTTCAAGGTTTGTCAACAGGAGTCTTTTCCCGAAGAAATTTCAATTTTGAACGCTCGACACGATAATGAAAAAAAGCTGCAAGTTGATAGTTCCAGTAAGTTATACAAGCTCTCACCGTACTTAGACGAAAACACCTTATTGCGAGTAAAAGGTCGAATTGATGCGGCGTACGGTTTATCCCTCGACACTAAACGCCCAATAATTCTGGAAACCGAACACTACATAACTAAATTAATCATCACAGATTACCATAACCGATTTCTTCACCAAAACGATGAGACTGTAATCAACGAATTAAGACAGCGATTTTTTATACCAAGACTCAGACCTCGTTTAAAAAAAATCAAAAAAGAATGCCAGTTTTGCAAAAATAGCAGATGTACCCCCGAAACTCCAATCATGGGAGATCTACCCGCAGCAAGACTTCAGCCGTTCACTAGGCCGTTTTCATATATTGGTGTGGACTACTTCGGGCCGCTCTTCGTAAAGGTAGGGAGACATTCAGAAAAGAGGTGGGGTGTTTTAATAATATGTATGACTGTTCGGGCGATACATATCGAGATCGCACACTCACTTTCAACAGACGCCTGTATTATGGCTTTGAACCGCTTCATAGCACGAAGGGGTCGGCCGCTGGAGATATTTAGTGATAACGGCACGAACTTTCGTGGAGCCAACAATGAACTGAAGGAAGTTGTACAGCAGATTGATACCGACAAAATGGCAGACAAATTCGTTGGAACCAATCTAAAATGGAATTTCATTCCACCCGCCTCACCTCACATGGGTGGAAGTTGGGAGAGGTTGGTGCGTTCCCTAAAGAAAACTCTAAGCTGCATAATACCTACTAGAAAACCTACAGATGAATTATTACTGACTATGTTGGCTGAGGTAGAAAGAATCGTAAATGCTAGGCCCCTCACATACGTTCCCTTAGACAATGAAAACGAAGAGGCTTTGACGCCTAACCATTTTCTGTTAGGTTCTTCAAACGGTATCAAGATTTCAGGAGAGTTATGCGACGATGGAGTTATTCTACGTAGAAACTGGTTAACTAGTGAGCAATTCGCGAACCGTTTCTGGAAACGGTGGGTCAGCGAATACCTTCCAGACTTGACCAGGCGAACTCGATGGTACTCTGAAACGAAAAAACTTGAAGTAGGTGACGTTGTAGTCATTGTTGATGCAGACAATCCTCGCAATTCCTGGCCGAAAGGCATTATTCTCAGAACCTTTGAAGGCAAAGATGGAAATGTAAGAAGTGCATCAGTCAAAACAACTAGAGGGATCTATACGAGACCCACAGCTAAACTTGCCGTGCTAGATGTTGGCCACTTTGGCGATAATGGAAAGCCGATTCAAAGAACCGCCTTGCCAGGGGGGAGTGTTACCAAAGGTGGCAGCACTTAAAAGGAGAATATTCCACATATAGGCGGCGTTATCAGTCATATAAACTTTTCACCGGAAATCCTCCATATTTGTTAAAACTTCGAGAACATTATTGGAAAAACTTTGGAGAAGTAACTTCAAAAAGTCAGCCGCCATAGATTAAAAATTAAAAAGAAACCAACAACTGAGAAAAAACATTAAAATTAGAGAAAAGATAAAGAAAACTTAAAGTAAGAATATCAATAGTAAAGTAAGATTATATGAAATAAATAAAAACTTAAAATTTAGGAATTAAAGTCCTCGAAACATGAAATTGGTTCGTCTTTTATTCACGACACGAGGGCTGCTCTACAAGTGACAACATTTCTTTAATTCTTTAAACTCGAGTTGGGTTTAACAAGCTTGAGGACTAGCACCGATTACAGGGTACAAAGAACCTTTTCACCGTAGCTGCATCGTGCGCCAGTCGTCAAACATACGCTACAAAGAAAACCTTCACCGTAGCTGCCACGCGGCATCATAGCAGTCATCGTAGCAGCAACCGTCAACAAGCGAAATACGTGCTGCAAAGAGCAATTCATCGCAGCAGTATAACCATCGCATTGCCACGTTGCCACGCATCACGTGCTGCAAGGAGTAACTCGCCACAGTACATCTACCCAGCTGTTTCTTCAAGATCGTCCCATCGAACCTATTATCAGTTTTGCTTCCCAACATCCATCAATTTGCCACGTCACCGTCAACAACATCATATCATCAAAATTACCATTTCGTCTCCAACGTTTTGAAAATTCGACGCAGAATCAAAGTGACGACGTCATCCGTCAAGCCAAGCCACGGGGAGGTAACATCTCACGACAAAAAGACCTTTACCTATTGTTTAAGGCAACGTAAGGTAAGTCCAAGTCTATATATTTACATATTTTTTCTACCTCCGCCCGCCACATAGAACATAGTCCATAGAACAAATTAGGTAGTTTTTCTTTTCCCAATATGTCCTTTAATTGCAAAGCGTGCAAAAATGAGGACAATGACGAGATGGTCCAATGCGACGGCTGCGACGATTGGTATCATTATACCTGTGTCGGCGTCGACGATAACATTCAAAATCACCCTTGGAGTTGTGTGAAATGTCGTACGCTTCTTATTGAAAATGCTCCAAACGATTCTCACAATCAACCACAAGAAACACCAAAGGATGTAGATCAAAATGCCTCGTTACAGCCCTTCGAGAAAGAAAAAGGCGATAACCCACCACCTCTTCAAAATCAATCGTATATTCAACAAACCAATTCTCTGTCATCAACATCGAAACAATCGAAGCCTTTTGATTCTACAACCAAATCTGAAAAGCGAATCGTTTCACCAAAGAAATGCACCCTGCTTCTTCAGCAACTTGAGGAGGAACGACGTCTACAAGAAAAGCGTGACAAAGAATTTTTGGAAAAAAAATATGCCCTTCTAGCTGAGCTACACTCAAGCTCGGACAGTGAAACTGATGAAAAACAAACTCAACAGAAACCTTCAATTATTAACAATCCAAATGCGTCAACACAGCAACAATGGAATCCTACCCTTAATACAAACCGAAACCATACTTCATTCGTCAATACGTCGATCTACAACACATCTCATGGCGAAGGTCCATCAGCAAGCATGTACAATACGAGCGCATCAATAGCATCTTCTCTTCCGAACAGACAGCAAATGGCAGCCAGACAAATCATGTCGAAGGAGCATGTAACATTCAGCGGACGAATTGAAGAATGGCCACGCTTCATTAGCTGGTTCAACAGCACGACGATATCATGCGGTTATTCCAACAGCGATAATCTTCGACGACTACAAAGCTGTTTAAAAGGGGATGCTTTCAAGACAGTGGGTATTCGACTATTCTTTCCGGAGCAAGTTCCTGGAGTCCTAAAAAGCCTTCATCAGCTATACGGTCGACCTGAAGACATCATTGATGACCTGATTGAAAAAATTCGGAAAGAACCATCTCCTAAAATGGACAAACTTCAATCTATCATACAATTTTCCCTGGCGGTTGAGAATGCATGTGCGATTATGGCAGCGACTGGTATGCAGGACCACCTTACAAATCCATCATTAGTTCGAGAGTTCGTGGAAAAATTACCTCCACAAATTCGATTAGAATGGGGAAGCTTTCGTAAAGGTGTTGTTACGGCGAATCTTTCACATTTTAGCGAGTGGCTAGCCGAAATAGCTAGCTCGGCATCTCAAGTTACCCGCATGAACTCTCCGAAGCAAAACGAAAAGTATACGACAAAATCCTCGGTTAATTTTCATGTCGATTCAGATTCACAGTCGCCAAGTAAAAAGAAGTGCCCTATATGCGAATTAAATTGCAATTCCGTTGATCAATGCGAACAATTCTCGAGCCTCAACCTAAACGAAAAATGGGACGCTGTTAAGCGACACACAATTTGTCGTACATGCTTGCGCCAACATGGACGAAGCCGTTGTAAGATAGACAAAATGTGCGGTGTAGATGGGTGCGTCTACAAACACCACAAACTACTTCACAAGATGCGAGGATCACCTTCCATATCTAGCTGCTTTACAAACGCAATAGTGAACTGTCATCAAAAGGATAAAAGTTATATTTTATTTAGGATAATCCCAGTGACCTTATACAATGGTAAAACAAAAATAAAAACATTCGCCTTTCTTGATGACGGCTCTTCAATATCGCTTATTGATGAAGCCCTCGTTGCAAAATTAGGGGTTTCTGGTGAAACCAAACCATTGTGTCTTAAATGGACAGCAAACACCCATCGCACAGAGAGCACTTCTAAAATAATAAACATTAAAATTTCATCAGTTAATTCTAATCAAAAATACGATGTCTCGAATATACGCACAGTCAAATCACTTGGGCTTCCATTGCAAGATGTAAATGCAGACGAACTCTCAAAACTATATCCACATTTAAAAGGAATTCCTTTGCCGTCGTATTCAAATGCAAAGCCGCAAATTTTGTTGGGGTTGGACCAATGGAAACTAACAATACCACTTCAAACAAGAGAAGGTCTCGATGATCAACCCGCTGCTTCCAAGACACGATTGGGATGGACTGTATATGGTCCATGTAAGCGCTTATTAGAGCCAATCCGTCGTGACCGTCAACCAGAAAGACTTAATTTCCACATATGCGAGTGTCAACGAATTGAAGATGAAAACTTGAGCACACTATTTAAGGAATTTATTTCAATTGACTCTACCGGCTTAAGAAATAAAACTGTTCTGCGTTCGTCCGACGACGAAAAGGCAATGGAAATAATTAAAAACAACATAACAAGAGAAGGAAAGAACTTCGTTGTCCCCTTGTTGTGGAAACATGAGCAAAACAAAATGCCAGATAGTCGCCCGATGGCTGTTCACCGTCTTATGTATCTGGAAAAGAGAATGGAAAAAGATAAACCACTATATGAAAAACTAAATACACAAATAGGGGAATACATACAAAAGGGATACGCAAGGAAATTAACACAGTCGGAGATACTGCAACAGTTCGATAATGTATGGTACCTACCTATCTTTCCCGTCGTTAATCAAAACAAATCGAACAAAGTCAGAATTGTGTGGGATGCGGCTGCAGCAGTAAACAATATTTCTCTGAATTCATTGTTGTTCTCAGGTCCAGACATCGTACCGTCTCTTGTTTCGGTTCTGTTCCGTTTTAGAGAACGCAGAGTTGCCATATGTGCCGACATTAAGGAAATGTTTCACCAGGTGAAAATAAGAAAAGATGATCAACATGCTCAACGTTTTCTATGGCGCAATAAGCAAAACAACCAAATCGAAGAATTTATAATGCAGGTGATGACTTTCGGCTCCACTTGTTCTCCGTTTTGCGCACAATATGCAAAGAACGAAAATGCCTTACGGTACGAAGAACAATTTCCAAGAGCAGTTAAAGGTATAATTGAAAATCACTACGTTGATGATTATCTTGACAGCTTCGACACCGAAGAGGAAGCAATGCAATCGGCAAAAGCAAGCATGTACGACAAATTGTGTGTCGCTTAACAGCGTCCCATTTTTCGTTCTCTACAGAGATTTCTTCACCAAAACGATGAGACTGTAATCAACGAATTAAGACAGCGATTTTTTTTAGTCGAGGTCTGAGTCTTGGTATAAAAAATCGCTGTCTTAATTCGTTGATTACAGTCTCATCGTTTTGGTGAAGAAATCGGTTATGGTAATCTGTGATGATTAATTTAGTTATGTAGTGTTCGGTTTCCAGAATTATTGGGCGTTTAGTGTCGAGGGATAAACCGTACGCCGCATCAATTCGACCTTTTACTCGCAATAAGGTGTTTTCGTCTAAGTACGGTGAGAGCTTGTATAACTTACTGGACCTATCAACTTGCAGCTTTTTTTCATTATCGTGTCGAGCGTTCAAAATTGAAATTTCTTCGGGAAAAGACTCCTGTTGACAAACCTTGAAGCAGTAATTTTCTGCATTAATGAAGTCCAGATTGATGAAACATTTTTGCGGAAATATTTTCGTTCTTTTAATAGATGACATTCGAATATAGCGAAATACTTGAGCTAATGTCCGAAATAGTCGATGCCAGCTACTAAAACGAGTTACATCGATAATAGATTCGAATTGCATGACGTGATGTATATGGATGTGTTTAATTTCTTCAGTTTCTGTTCCAGTTTCTTTGAATTCTTTGGGCCACTGTTCAATGGGTTCGTATAAAAAACTCGGTCCTTGATACCATCGACTGTCATTGCGAAATTCTTTCTTGCATTGCCATTTTGTGCCTTCATCCGCGACATTTGATTTGGTTGAAATCCATCTCCAGTCCTTTGTGTCGGTCTCCTCCAGAATTTCGCCGACCCGGAATGCAACAAATTGCTTGTACCTCCTGTGATCCGAATTGATCCAACTCAAAACTGTCTTTGAGTCCGACCAAAAATACCTCTCAGTTATTTTTATCGAATGTCCAGATGTTATGATTTTCGCTAGTTTAACTCCTAAGAGTGCCGCTTCTAACTCTAACCTCGGAATCGACATTACTTTAAGGGGGGCAACCTTGGTTTTAGCGGCCACAAGAGTAATCTTCACTTCATTGCCGTACGAAATTCGAAAGTATCCTACAGCAGAGTAGGCCAACTCGCTGGCATCAACAAAGATGTGCATCTGCACCAAAGTGTTATTATTTATTGAACATAGCTTTGCATATGGACGATCAATGACAATCTTCTTAATATCCGGAATAAAACTCTTCCATTTGTTCCATTTTTCGAGATGTGTAGGTAGTATTTTCTCATCCCAATCGATTCCTGAACTCCATACTTCTTGCAAAAGTATTTTCAGTAATATTAAAAAGTTAGCAATTAAACCTAACGGATCAAAAACAGTCATAAGGATTTTTAGAATTTGCCTCTTCGTTGGCCAAGTTTCTTCGGCTAAAACATTTGCTTGAATGGTATTTGGTTTGATCACAAATGAAAATGAATCAGATAGTGGTGACCACCACATACCCAAAATTTTCTCAGGACCAGATGATGTACTCCAGTTGCTAATACTTTTGTCAAAATTCGCAGCTTTTTCCTTTAAACTTTTGATAACCGTTTTAGAATTTGATAGAAAGTTACGAATATTGAATCCACCTTCTTCATGAATCAATATTACTTCTTTTGCCGATTGCATTGCTTCCTCTTCGGTGTCGAAGCTGTCAAGATAATCATCAACGTAGTGATTTTCAATTATACCTTTAACTGCTCTTGGAAATTGTTCTTCGTACCGTAAGGCATTTTCGTTCTTTGCATATTGTGCGCAAAACGGAGAACAAGTGGAGCCAAAAGTCATCACTTGCATTATAAATTCTTCGATTTGGTTGTTTTGCTTATTGCGCCATAGAAAACGTTGAGCATGTTGATCATCTTTTCTTATTTTCACCTGGTGAAACATTTCCTTAATGTCGGCACATATGGCAACTCTGCGTTCTCTAAAACGGAACAGAACCGAAACAAGAGACGGTACGATGTCTGGACCTGAGAACAACAATGAATTCAGAGAAATATTGTTTACTGCTGCAGCCGCATCCCACACAATTCTGACTTTGTTCGGTTTGTTTTGATTAACGACGGGAAAGATAGGTAGGTACCATACATTATCGAACTGTTGCAGTATCTCCGACTGTGTTAATTTCCTTGCGTATCCCTTTTGTATGTATTCTCCTATTTGTGTATTTAGTTTTTCATATAGTGGTTTATCTTTTTCCATTCTCTTTTCCAGATACATAAGACGGCGAACAGCCATCGGGCGACTATCTGGCATTTTGTTTTGCTCATGTTTCCACAACAAAGGGACAACGAAGTTCTTTCCTTCTCTTGTTACGTTATTTTTAATTATTTCCATTGCCTTTTCGTCGTCGGACGAACGCAGAACAGTTTTATTTCTTAAGCCGGTAGAGTCAATTGAAATAAATTCCTTAAACAGTGTGCTCAAGTTTTCATCTTCAATTCGTTGACACTCGCATATGTGGAAATTAAGTCTTTCTGGTTGACGGTCACGACGGATTGGCTCTAATAAGCGCTTACATGGACCATATACAGTCCATCCCAATCGTGTCTTGGAAGCAGCGGGTTGATCATCGAGACCTTCTCTTGTTTGAAGTGGTATAGTTAGTTTCCATTGGTCCAACCCCAACAAAATTTGCGGCTTTGCATTTGAATACGACGGCAAAGGAATTCCTTTTAAATGTGGATATAGTTTTGAGAGTTCGTCTGCATTTACATCTTGCAATGGAAGCCCAAGTGATTTGACTGTGCGTATATTCGAGACATCGTATTTTTGATTAGGATTAACTGATGAAATTTTAATGTTTATTATTTTAGAAGTGCTCTCTGTGCGATGGGTGTTTGCTGTCCATTTAAGACACAATGGTTTGGTTTTACCAGAAACCCCTAATTTTGCAACGAGGGCTTCATCAATAAGCGATATTGAAGAGCCGTCATCAAGAAAGGCGAATGTTTTTATTTTTGTTTTACCATTGTATAAGGTCACTGGGATTATCCTAAATAAAATATAACTTTTATCCTTTTGATGACAGTTCACTATTGCGTTTGTAAAGCAGGTAGATATGGAAGGTGATCCTCGCATCTTGTGAAGTAGTTTGTGGTGTTTGTAGACGCACCCATCTACACCGCACATTTTGTCTATCTTACAACGGCTTCGTCCGTGTTGGCGCAAGCATGTACGACAAATTGTGTGTCGCTTAACAGCGTCCCATTTTTCGTTTAGGTTGAGGCTCGAGAATTGTTCGCATTGATCAACGGAATTGCAATTTAATTCGCATATAGGGCACTTCTTTTTACTTGGCGACTGTGAATCTGAATCGACATGAAAATTAACCGAGGATTTTGTCGTATACTTTTCGTTTTGCTTCGGAGAGTTCATGCGGGTAACTTGAGATGCCGAGCTAGCTATTTCGGCTAGCCACTCGCTAAAATGTGAAAGATTCGCCGTAATAACACCCTTACGAAAGCTTCCCCATTCTAATCGAATTTGTGGAGGTAATTTTTCCACGAACTCTCGAACTAACGATGGATTTGTCAGGTGGTCCTGCATACCAGTCGCTGCCATAATCGCACATGCATTCTCAACCGCCAGGGAAAATTGTATGATAGATTGAAGTTTGTCCATTTTAGGAGATGGTTCTTTCCGAATTTTTTCAATCAGGTCATCGATGATGTCTTCAGGTCGACCGTATAGCTGATGAAGGCTTTTTAGGACTCCAGGAACTTGCTCCGGAAAGAAAAGTCGAATACCCACTGTCTTGAAAGCATCCCCTTTTAAACAGCTTTGTAGTCGTCGAAGATTATCGCTGTTGGAATAACCGCATGATATCGTCGTGCTGTTGAACCAGCTAATGAAGCGTGGCCATTCTTCAATTCGTCCGCTGAATGTTACATGCTCCTTCGACATGATTTGTCTGGCTGCCATTTGCTGTCTGTTCGGAAGAGAAGATGCTATTGATGCGCTCGTATTGTACATGCTTGCTGATGGACCTTCGCCATGAGATGTGTTGTAGATCGACGTATTGACGAATGAAGTATGGTTTCGGTTTGTATTAAGGGTAGGATTCCATTGTTGCTGTGTTGACGCATTTGGATTGTTAATAATTGAAGGTTTCTGTTGAGTTTGTTTTTCATCAGTTTCACTGTCCGAGCTTGAGTGTAGCTCAGCTAGAAGGGCATATTTTTTTTCCAAAAATTCTTTGTCACGCTTTTCTTGTAGACGTCGTTCCTCCTCAAGTTGCTGAAGAAGCAGGGTGCATTTCTTTGGTGAAACGATTCGCTTTTCAGATTTGGTTGTAGAATCAAAAGGCTTCGATTGTTTCGATGTTGATGACAGAGAATTGGTTTGTTGAATATACGATTGATTTTGAAGAGGTGGTGGGTTATCGCCTTTTTCTTTCTCGAAGGGCTGTAACGAGGCATTTTGATCTACATCCTTTGGTGTTTCTTGTGGTTGATTGTAAGAATCGTTTGGAGCATTTTCAATAAGAAGCGTACGACATTTCACACAACTCCAAGGGTGATTTTGAATGTTATCGTCGACGCCGACACAGGTATAATGATACCAATCGTCGCAGCCGTCGCATTGGACCATCTCGTCATTGTCCTCATTTTTGCACGCTTTGCAATTAAAGGACATATTGGGAAAAGAAAAACTACCTAATTTGTTCTATGGACTATGTTCTATGTGGCGGGCGGAGGTAGAAAAAATATGTAAATATATAGACTTGGACTTACCTTACGTTGCCTTAAACAATAGGTAAAGGTCTTTTTGTCGTGAGATGTTACCTCCCCGTGGCTTGGCTTGACGGATGACGTCGTCACTTTGATTCTGCGTCGAATTTTCAAAACGTTGGAGACGAAATGGTAATTTTGATGATATGATGTTGTTGACGGTGACGTGGCAAATTGATGGATGTTGGGAAGCAAAACTGATAATAGGTTCGATGGGACGATCTTGAAGAAACAGCTGGGTAGATGTACTGTGGCGAGTTACTCCTTGCAGCACGTGATGCGTGGCAACGTGGCAATGCGATGGTTATACTGCTGCGATGAATTGCTCTTTGCAGCACGTATTTCGCTTGTTGACGGTTGCTGCTACGATGACTGCTATGATGCCGCGTGGCAGCTACGGTGAAGGTTTTCTTTGTAGCGTATGTTTGACGACTGGCGCACGATGCAGCTACGGTGAAAAGGTTCTTTGTACCCTGTAATCGGTGCTAGTCCTCAAGCTTGTTAAACCCAACTCGAGTTTAAAGAATTAAAGAAATGTTGTCACTTGTAGAGCAGCCCTCGTGTCGTGAATAAAAGACGAACCAATTTCATGTTTCGAGGACTTTAATTCCTAAATTTTAAGTTTTTATTTATTTCATATAATCTTACTTTACTATTGATATTCTTACTTTAAGTTTTCTTTATCTTTTCTCTAATTTTAATGTTTTTTCTCAGTTGTTGGTTTCTTTTTATTTTTAATCTATGGCGGCTGACTTTTTGAAGTTACTTCTCTAAAGTTTTTCCAATAATGTTCTCGAAGTTTTAACAAATATGGAGGATTTCCGGTGAAAGTTTATATGACTGATAACGCCGCCTATATGTGGAATATTCTCCTTTTAAGTGCTGCCACCTTTGGTAACAGGTATAATATAAAAAAGTCTGAGTCACTTGATTGAGATTAGTTTTTTTTTAACTTAATTTGAAGGAGGATAAAATATTCATAGAAAAATTGCGATGTAAAATTTTAAACTTTAGTTTTTAGAGGATTGACCGTGTTTTGTTTCTTCAACAATTCAATCTTTTGGTTCATCTTAAGTGTCCTGTTAGAAGAGCCGGAGAGCCTTAGCTTTCATTAAGTAACGAAATTGGTATTAATGTTGGAAAGATGAACAATATGTTTTGAAAAATACTCTCGTATTTATGAACTTTTTTTTTTCTTTTTTTGAGACCTCAATCAAGTGATGCAGAGTGTAATCATATTTTCTTCGAATTGGTAAGATATCATCAGTGGCAGTATGGTGATGTTGGTGGTATGTGCTGTTGGTTATCTTGGATCACCACCAAATCGACCCAAAACGGTAATGTGTATGGCTAAAGCTTCTTAGCAAAGGGAATATACCTACATAAAAAGATGTATAAATGTAATTGTATAAATATACACCTACCAGAAATACCCTTATTATAATTCTTGCGAAACAGGTGTTTGCTATCGTTGTTAAAATTAATGTCACGTTTATTAATTACGTTACACTTGAGCAAGAATTCTTATTGTGAATAAAGGTCTTTCATTTGCTTGAAAACACTCGAGAAAAGATATCATCGACTTAAAGGTAATTTTTTTTTTTTTTATAAAGAAACATTTTAGAATCTTTGAAGGTTTATGGTACGTGTAAGAACTATGACCCCGTATAGTTGCTTGAGTTGCTTTAGTAGAGATTTTATTTAAATGGCGCCCAACGCTTCAGATCTTGAAAAAAATTATTTTTTAAATTACTTCCAAACCTCAAGACCTATAAGAAAAACGTTTTGGCTATATGCTCAGTAAGTGCAGTCATATTAATCATTCACTCAACCAAAGGTTTCTTTAAAGTACGAATATACTTGTAGTTTTTTTTTTGATTTTTCCTTGATAATTTTCAATTTTTTCTTATCTTCCAATTTGAAGTTTTTAAATTTAAAAAAATCTTCAGATAGACCAGAAATTTTATCGGAAATTCCACGACACAATTTAGAGAATTTAATTTTGTGATTTTGTTTCACTTTTCGACAAACTATTTTCTCTCGGATCTTCCCAATATCGAAAGCAAAGATAAAGACCATCACAAGAAATATGATGAAATCCAACTGCAAACATCCAAAACGACATATAATAATCTAGGCCTTATCAGTAGGTGGCTAACAAACATACGTACATGTGTAGCTATAGCCCCTTATCAATTCAGCTGATAACAAAATTGTGTGTGCCATTTGAACTAATTTTTCAGGTCGATATCGTTTGTTTTCGACAGAAATTTAATATCATTATCATTTTCTTTATCGTCTGCAAAAAGTTGAAAGGTTTTAAGTCTTAAAGATTACTCAAATATTGATAGTTTCCCCTTATTGATTGATTTAATTGACATGACATTTTGATTGTCTTAATGCAACTCGAAAAACTAACCCTTACACAGCTGACTCATTTACCTTTAAACGAAACTCTATTACGTTCAGAACTCTGCAACCTTTGTGGCCTGATTGATAAAAGAGGGAAATAATATACAATTATTTCAAAACAATCCAATATCTTATGAACCTAAATCTTATCATCGACAAGGTATCAGAAGCTTTAGGAGTTTTACTTAAAAAAAAAAAGATTTGTATATACGAGTTCATAATTCTATAAATAATCGTAAAAAATTTCTTTGCAACCCAGTGTTATAAACTTTTTCATAATATGAAGAACTCTTTGGTTATTTTATTTGCCGTTGTTGTGGCTGTGACTTCAGCTGCCAGTTTGCCAGAAGCCGAACCAAGGCTTTCGCTTGATAAACTTGAACCCGCTTTCCAAAAGATCATTGATCATTTCCACAAAGTCATATCTGCAGCAAAAAATAAAGACGGATATGAGAATGATGCTATGGTTGATGCAGTTCCAGAAGTTTCTCAACCGAAGGAAATCGATGACTCATTAGAAGAATTTCGCCAGAAACCAACGAATTTGAAGGCGTGGCTTAAGAAGATTGAAAGTCTTGAGAAACAGCAACAATTCGCTGCTGAGCATGCTGATAAGGAAGATGACGAAGATGTCTTTTTGAGTAATGGTCTTGATAAACCGGTTAAGTTTGCTGACGTAAAGCAAGACAAAGAAAGTGACGAAGAAGAGGAAGAAGAAGAAGAAACCGAAGACAAAATAGTACCGATTAGTTTTGGTATTGTTGAGGAAGCCATCGATATGACTAAAGAAGAAAACCCAGATGTTCAAATTAGCTACGGTTTGGCTGAACCAATTGATGACTTGGACATAAAGAAAGATGCCGCAGAAGAAGTAGATGATGACGAAGATGATGACGAATCTGTTATCCCTGTCAGAAAAATCAAAGAGGAAGAACCAATTGATGATGATGATAATGTTCAAGTAAGCTTTGGTTTAGCTGAACCTATTGCAGCTGGTGTTGTCAAGAAAATCAATCTACAGGAAGATGCTGACGATGAAGATGATGATGAAGATGAGAAACCTGCTAATTTAAACGAAATTGTTATGTCTGAAATTATAAGCAGTGTAATTCAAAAATTTGCTAAAGCTCATAATGTAAAATTGTAAAAAAACAAAACAACAAATAGAAAATATTTTTCTTAGAAATCCTGCAAATAGTTTTACCTAGCACTTTTTTTTATTATCTTCAAATAAATTCATTATCTCTTCGTGATAGGGTTTAAAGCTTTTTTTTTGTTTTTGAATTAAATTGTGTTTTTTGTGATTTTTTTTTGATAAAAATTATCAAAATAAATTATTCGATTATTTTAATTTTTGGTTTTTTTTTCAAATATTGTTTGCTGTATCTAAATATCATCCGATTCGGTTGCGGATTTTTTTGTTGGTTTTTAATTGAACCATATTAATACACAATGCAGCAGAAAATTGTAAAATTCTAACGAAAATTAGAAAATTCAACCAACAAAGTTTGAAATTTCTGAATTAGTTTTTTGTTCGTACGCACATTAACTCGGCTGAACATCATCCAAATTGAATGGAGACTTTTTCGTTGTATTTGTATTCAACGAGATAAATACACTACAAGAAAATTGGAAAATTAGGCCGAAAAATTCGGACAGTCGTGATAGCAATTGGAGCTTACTCGACTTTCGAAAGAATCATTAATAATTTATTCAATTTTAGGTTGGACGAAGTTTGCCGGGTCAAATAGTTTTATGTATAAAAAAGCTTATATAAGCTTCAATCTTATAGTACAATTATTTATCATAATTAAATCTCAAGCTTTCCGATAGTCCTTTCACCATGATATATGCTTATTTTAAAATATAAATTTATATCATTGAAAATTCTTGTCTGCGTCTACCTTCCTCTACTTTAAGACGCAATAAAATAAACCTCAATACATACATATGTCAGCCTTTTATTATTTTATATTATAAAAAAAAAGAAAAACAAATAATAAATCTTGATCTTCATAAATCTTAAACATACTAAGACTGAAAATATGAATCGAAAAAAAAAAAAGAAAATTAAATGAAATTGAAAAAAAAAAAACTCTTTTACTGTAAATGACGTTCTTATATGAATAAATTCAAAACAAGTGGTAACACCTCATACATATCGCTCTATAAAATCAACAAAAAGTTCAATTAAAGTCGTAAACTTGTGCTGAATATGAATTACACCCCGAAACGTCTACGCTTCAGCACCCTAGCGAAAATCCTGTCAAAATCCATTGTCACCACTCACAATATTTTGATGCGTGGATGCGCAACAAAAATGTCAAAAGCAGCAACATTATCTCCAGCCAGAGCTCAGATGGAGAAACTTTTGCGCCGTTCTTTGCCAGAATATGACATCCATCTGTTGGCATTCACATGAAGCTTTAAACATGTCATATACATAAATACATACATACTCCTGATTAATTTCACGCTTCGCATGTACCTGTTACGAAAGTGCATAACAGAAGAATTTTAAGACCTTCAGGTTGAAATGTCTCATCGATTTTATTTATTTGAAAATAGGTAGTCTACTCCCTTTAATTTTATTTTTTATTTAAATGTTTCTCTTAGGGCCACTTGCACAAAACGAACGGATAAATACATAAAACTGAGAATAACTATCTCAGTTTAAATAAATAAATACAAACTTATCGTTTTTAAATTGGAATATAAATAACAAAGCCGGATAAGAATATTTTTCAGAATCACCAACACAACAAAAACAAAACACATTGCTTTCTCGTGAGAAATTCTATAATTTGACGCGAAAGCTATTCAGAGTTTAAATATTTATCCAGAGAACGAGGAGAGGAGAAGTTTTTAAACTTAGAGAAAAAATATTTTGCTACAACGTGATTTGAATTAAGTCAGTCAGATTGCTCTTAATAATTTATAAACTAGAGGTTACTACTGTCAGAAAACTTTTGTGCAAGTGGCCCTTACTGAATCTTTATTTAAATTGAGCATAATTATAATTTAAAAGGTAATATACATACAAAATAAGTTATTTAATGAATGAATTGTTAAACAACGTAAGCTTAAAAAAAGAAAATGAATCAAATATATTTGTCATAATTTTTTAAGGCCGCTTTATTTTTATAGTTCTAAGCTATGACGTAAACTTAAGAAACAAGTATGAAACATTCAATTTTATAAGTCAGAATTTATTTTTTTTTAATGGGTGAATCAAAAGTTGCATTGACTCACTTTAAAATCCATAGATTTTTATATAATCTTAGTTAATGGACATCAAATACTGTTTTTATACTTATATGCGTCAATGCAATGTTATTTATTGATACCTCTTTCACTCATTTCCATGAGGATGGAGGTTTCTTTCAATTAAATGTACATATGTAAATGAACATCATCAAAGGATTATGACAAATTCCTTTCAAGTTTATGTCACGAAGTCATTGAAATTTGGACGTAACAAATACGTGCGACCAAGCAATGGCAAGGCGGATGGTTGATGACAAAAGCAATTGTTTTGATTTCGTTCAGATCAAAAACAAAAATTCTTAAATCATTTCGACAAATAATTGTAAACTAATAAGTTAATTGTAATTCAGCATTCAATGTGAACAGTTGAAGAAAGACAAGTTAAAAGAATAAATTTATTATATTTATTTAATATTTAAAAAAAAAATGGTTTACTTTATCAAACTGCAATATTTTTTAGTATCGATTTATCTAGTTTTTTATTTAAGTTTCATTTTGGGACAAGATATTGAATCTACAAGTGAAAGAGAAAGTGAAGAACAAACAAATTTATGTAAAGACAAATCTTCTGATTATAAATCAGTTGAAGAGGTTCGTTTAATGGTTTAACATAATAATTTTATACGCAAGTATAGATTTTCTAATTTAAGTATTATAAAGCGTTTTTAATTTTTGTATTATTAAATGCATTTTTTAATTGATTGTGTTTAGTTTAATAATATAGGGATACTTTAGTTTTTGCTTATGGCTAAAAAACACAAGGTCTTTTGGATATGACAGTTGTAGTGTGTGTCACATTTGGTTTGATATACAGCACTATACTTTTTCCAACTTATTCGGAACAAAATTTATCGGTTTTATTATGACTTTATACAGAAAACTAGAAGCTTATGGTGCAACAGATACATGAGCAATCTAATGGCTTTGGAAACTTTTTATCTCACTGTATTAAAAAAAAAAAAAACACGAGTTTGCAAGAAAATGGCAAAAAAAAGTCATACTTAACGACGAAAGGACAAATCTTACGACAATATTTTTTCAAAGCGATAAAGAATTGGTTTTTGTATAAAATCTTACCACATACTATTTTTATATTTTAAGCTTACGACTTTGATTAGGTAAGTCATACCGGACCTTATCAAAAAGTCAAGTCACGTCCCAGCCTAGTGGTCAGCCTGACCTATTTTTTTAATCACGTGGGATAGTTTAGATAAAACTGGTTCAAATTAGCTTTGAATTTTTCTGCGAAATAAATAATAGAAAAATACTCGCTTGCTTCCTTTTATTTAAATTTATTCAGAAAAATCAAGTTTTATTTAACTAAAAAAAAAATCCAGAGCAATTCTAAAAGCCCAGTTTCACAATAATTGTAGAAATTGGCACTTGATGGCCAATATGAACATGAAAAATGTTATCACAGTATAACAGTGCACACAAACTTGAATAAGAGGCATTTAAGTCTGCCATGTTGGTCACTGAAGTGCCTTTTACCCTAACTATGGAATTAAGCCTTAATTCCTAACATGGGGCACTTAAGTTCCACTTATTTAGAAAAGTAGGTATGCACTGTAAAACTGGCCCTTAAGCTACTTTGTATTTGTCATCAAGCCACATTTTCGTATTTTACTTTGTTGTAAAACACTACAGTTATTTCTACTAATCTTTTTTTCATTGATTTTTTGTTTATTAATTTCTCAAATCTTTTTTAAATTATTTTAGTTCCATTTCAATTATTCAATTAAATAGCTAACTTTTGCTGTTGTTATTTTTTATATTGTAATATAATTTGTTCATCGCTTACTTCAAGATACCAATTTGTAAGTTTGTTTCTTTTGTAAAATTGTTAAAAACTTTTATATTTAAATTTAAACTTTTATTTAGAAAATAAAATCGAACAATTTCCAAGAGGATTCTTTTATTTGGTTTTAAGAGACTTGGACTCGATATTTATAAGTTGGAAAGAATTTAAGCGGTGCAACAACAGTATTTACAAAAAAAAATTGTTTCTATAGCTACTGTCGTATTTTTTTTTTCTTTTTTTTTTACAGCTGGAGGGAAAATGGTTTTTAGTGCAGCAAAAAACATACGCTGACGATCTCAATGAAAATAAGTGTATTGACCTAACATTTCAGCTAATTAAAAGAAATTTTTTTCTAAATAAAATCTCTCAACTCATAAGTGGTATAAGCAAAACAAAGCTAAAGGACGTGGATCATTTAACAATGTTCAAGAATGTTCAATCTAAAACAAAAATACATACAAAAATTAAATTACCCCTAAATAGTAAGATCGTTAAAGGCTCTCCCAAACCAACGCGATTAATCGCCGCGACAATAGAAAACAAGTGTTGTTGTTATTGTTTTCTATTGTCGCGGCGATTAATCGCGTTGGTTTGGGAGAGATTTATATTAAGTTTTAAATTTATATTTATTTTTTTTTCTTTATTTTTTCTTGTTGTTTTTTTTTCTTTTTCTTTCTACATTTTTAGATACAAGTACAGTATTTAAAATTCTTCAATTAGAATCGCATTACTTCTTTGCATGTAATTATGTGGAGAATGATCCAAAAAAAGAATCACTTTTCATTTTTACCAGTACACCGGAAGTCAATAAGACGGTTATAGCTAGTATAGTGAAGGATTCCGAATATAATTTTGGAAATAGTTTTCATGCACTAAATGACGTTGATCAGTCAAACGAGTAAGCAAAATTTGATTTATATTAAACTTATATTATATTATTACGTTCTCTTAATTATAGATTTTGCGAGGATAATAGCGTAATGCAAGTAATGCCAGCTACTGCAACATGGGGCGTTGTCATAGTCGTATTGGCTATATTATTTTACTGTTGTTACTGGAGATTTTGTTGTTAAAAAAAAAAAAAATAATAAACCGATGTTGGTTACC
Organism: Epistrophella euchroma; assembly: GCA_947049315.1. Taxonomy (NCBI): domain Eukaryota; kingdom Metazoa; phylum Arthropoda; class Insecta; order Diptera; family Syrphidae; genus Epistrophella; species Epistrophella euchroma. The sequence continues at coordinate 62,221,143 of OX346248.1, forward strand.
ATGATAGCAAGAACTTGCTCTTGGCATTCTAAACATTTTATTTATATATAAATTAATAGTGTTATAAATAATAATAAATATTTTATGTGAGAAAATGGAAAAAAGTGTAAGGCGTAAATGTCCACAAGACAAAAAGGGCATGAATATAGTGACTATCAGAACAATGTTGTAGACAAGACCAACCAGGATGACCATCAGATCATCGGCAAGCTTAGACGTGGTAGGTACACTGAAGTCTTCGAAGCTATGCACATGGACGATCATTTAGAGTGTCTGGTGGTGGCAATCGAGGAACTGGATGTTTAGTTTAATATAATATAGAGCGACAGACAGCTTCTAGAACAAATCTAGTTTTTACTAGCCAGGGCTTAGGCAGAATTTAACTGACGAGGCAAAAAGGTTCATAACTGGCGAGGGCCTAGCGAATGCCTAAAATTACCCTTGCTAGAATCTTGTTAGTATAACTATATGAAAAACTTGCCAGGGCCTTATTGAAAACTAGAATCTTTTTCTAGGCGGGTATTTATAAAAGTTTCAGGAATATTATCAACGACTCCAGCTATTGTCATAGTTTTAGAGCGTCAGGCAAAAAAAATTTAAACACCTATACCTACATACCGCCAAAAAAAAATTAGAATAGGCTTCGATTCGATATTTGATTCCAAGGACAAAATATACTGTTTATAAAAGAATATTTTTTTTGTCCAAAAAAAAAAAATGAATGACAAAATTCGATTCCGAAATCTTGCCTTAACGTTACTCAGCTTTGGAATTATAAATCATTGCATTCTTGCTTGATGAACAGCGTGACTCATTTTTTACAGTCTGATATTTTGCACGCAACACTTTGGGAAAAATTATTAATCTTTTGTGTGCGGACAGCTCAGTTTAAATGAATTATGCTTATAATATTTGAGTAAAGTTACTATTTTAATGGAAAATACATATTATTTGTGACTCTCGCATAAAATTATTATTACCTAATTATTTAGAGCCGATTTTTCAATCATCAGTTAAACAGTCAGTTAAATAACCGACGAATAAATTCAATTGACTTCTTCAAAGAAGCTTTCGAAGACACAAACAATGACAAAAGTTCTTACTCTTCTTCTTCTGAGGCAAATTTCTCTCACCTAAATTCAATTAATTTTGAAATAAACGAAGATACCGTTATACAAAGTATCAATAAATTGGATGAGTATTTTAGTCCAGGCCCTGATGTTGTACCATCCTCTATCTTAAAAAAATGTGTTGCGTATTTGTCATATCCGTTATGTGTTCTCTTTAATGAGTCTTTAAAAAGTCCGGTTTTCTCCATTATTTGGAAAAGTGCATTTATTATACCTGTGCACAAGAAAGGTCCTAAAACAATAAACTACCGACCTAAAATTATACTATCAGTGATACCGGAATTGTTTGAGTCTATTGTATGTAATGTTCTTTCATTTCACTGTACTTCAATTATATGTGATAATCAGCATGGCTTCGTCAAAAAAGATATACTCTTACTAATTTATTCAACTTTAAAAACGTGGACAAGTCGATTGTGAATTTACTGATTTTAGTAAGGCCTTTGGCAAATTGTGTCATAATACATTAATGTTAAAGCTTAGCAGTCAAGGTTTTAATAACAATTTCTTAAATTGAATCTCATCGTATTTAAAAAATAGGCCTTATAGTGTTGTATATTGTAATCAGTGTTCAAATCAATTTATTGTCAATTCTGGCATCCCTCAGGGTAGCCATTTAGGACCACTTTTATTTATTTTATTTATAAATGACTTTGTTTCAATCATACAACATTCATCTGTCCCTATTTACGCTGATGACATTAAGTTTTTCAAAAGTATTACATCTACCTCTGACTGTTTACTTTTGCAGGAAGACTTATTAATATTTAGGGAATGGTGCAATAAAAATCGTCTTGTTTTAAATGCTGACAAGTATAAAACCATGAATTTTGCTTATAAAAAAGTTCTTTTCGTTTTTAATTACACATTTGATTCATATCCTTTAAGTAAAGTCTCCATGTTCTCTAAGTTATTCCTGATCCTATAAGTTAACTTTTAATGATCATTTAACGAATTGAAATAAATAGTGTTTGTTTTTGATACATTTCAAACAATTAAATTTTTATTTAACGTTTAGTTTAAAACAATATAATTGAGGAAAGGTGTTTTTTGTCATTGAAAATATTTATTTTAGGAATAATGTTATCTTGCTCTGAAGTAAGCATAGATAGCTTTATTCTCAGGAAAACATTATGTCTGACTATTGAAAAACTAATGTTTGCTCTATCTGAAGATTAAGTACTAACCGACTGTTTAACTTAAGATTGAAAAATTAGCCCTTAGTCCGAAAAAATAAAAAAATATTTCTTGAATTTTCGTCATTTTAATTTTATCTACCCACTTCTATAGTTCTAAAAATCATTTTTTTTTAATGAAATCTTATATTTTTTGCAATTATTTTTAATTATCTTTTTTTTTTTATAGGAAGCAATAAATTCGTGATTGAAAATAGATCAATTAGCCTGCACGAATTAATCATCAAGAACAAAGAATATAGGTATGCAGGGACGGAAACAGGACAACACACAAGGGGGGGAAGTATGATGTTTTTATGGATTGGTTTTACATAAAATTGAGCTTATTGTTTAATAATATTGTCATAATTTAGAAAAAATAAATTAGGAATAAATTATTATGTGTTTAACAAATTTAACTATTTTTATGATGGTTTTAGAGCTCTAAAATACTACCACCTGCTGATGATGGTTATGATGGTCTTATAGCTCTGAAATACTACCACCTCACACATTATGCATGTGAGGTTCACAATGTCATCTAAAAGATAAGTTTAATCAAAAATTATCAGTTTCAATCAATGGTTAAAGTTTTTCAAGCTCATTAGAGATTTTTCCCACTTCATTTCATTCTCAAAAAAAAAAATCCATTTAAAAGGCCACTTATTGGTCGACTGGTTTTAGTAATTATGGTCATGTAGACTTTCAGCTATAATATTTACATAGCCATAGTTTTTTTTAATGATTTTTTAATTTTTTTTTATAAAGTTTTATAATGAATTTTTAAGTTGTTCTTGTAACCTACAAAAATTTCTTAAAATATTTTGGTATGCTGACCAATTACTGAAACTAAAGCTGACCTTTTTATGGATTAAGTGTATTCGAATATGCCATAAATGAGGTGCTAAGATCACAAGAATGTTGATAATCAATAGAAAAACCCAAAGCCTTCATTAAAAAAGACGATCAGAAATTTCCCTACCTATGGACCCGCGCTAAAGAGTTAGTTATAATCTATGACAAAAAAAAAAATCAATTAATTTTTTGTTATCAAAGTATTTTTGGATAAAAAAAAAAGAACCAGCAGTCACACACAACAACTGTTCCATGCTCCAAACGATAACAACACGATACAAAAAAAAAAGTTTAGATACATTTTTTGGCTACCATCATAATTTTTTTATTCAAAAACATTCTGATACTTATACAAAAATGAATCATTTTTTTTTTCTGTTAGTTACTGTTTTTCTTATCAGAAACCCTTGTTGTTTCAGTTTCATATCAGGTATAAAAGTGGAATCATTTCCGTTAATAATGCCCAGTTTTTATTTGAATCTTAGGCTTTCACATTGTGCGGGTGATCTTAACCAAAAAAAAAAGAAATCAAATAAAATAAAATGTTGGCAATTTCGAAAAATGGTTTTAACTTCGTTTTGGGTCTATTTGGAATTGTTTTCTTATTCAATGTTGCTGCAGCTCAAACTACAGCAACAACAATTGATGGAAATTTAGCAACTTCAACAACTCTTCCGCCTCCGGGACCTGTTTCGTGTCAAAATGCTTCAGCTAAAAATATAAATCTAACTTCGGTGAGCTTATTTGTGTGATAATGTGATTGATGGCATATTACATCAATGCCAAAAATATTTGTGTGATTTGAATCAATTAATTCATGAATCGCTTTTTAAGTTCAGTTTCATAAGAATTCTTAAAGTTTTATCATAAAGCCACGTGATTTAGATATTAAATAATTCATCATTAAAAAAATTGAAAGAACTATTGTCCGGTCAAAATAACTTTTGAACATATAGAAAATAAAAAAAAGAAATTAATTTGATGTTTTGACATTTGTAATCCTTTCATCTTCATTACTCCATGAGCAGCCGTTTTAAAAATTTGAATTTTTATATTTCCGTTAGGTATGACTTTTTTATAGTGAAAAATAGATTTTTTTTATTTTTGCTGAAAATTATGTCTTTTTTTTCTAAAAGATTAACTGTGTTTAAATTTTTTATATTTAAGCATTTATTTCAAAATGATCTTTAAAATTGTTCATTTAAAATATTAATTTCAAAATCTCAAAAAGAAAAATCAACAAAAAAATGTGTTTTATGCTCATGGAGTGACGGTAACGGTGATGATGGTGTAATGAAAATCACGTGTATTTGCTTGTACAAAAAAAAAACCTAACAGAGCCATTTCCAAATGGCTAAATGAATCGTTTGTGTCAGTCCCTTCACTGACCTTATTTTCATTTCACCTTAACCATAACCTTGAAGATCGGATTTCATAGAACTCAAAGTCATAAGGCTTATACCGACTTTTTTTTGTCCATATATTGTTTTTATAATAAAAATGTATCGATTTTTTTGATAACTAATCGATGAGTGTTCGCCTACTGCCTCTATGCATTAATCACTTTCTGACTCCTAGCAATTTTGAAAAAAAAAACCATTGATTGATGCAATAACTTTGTAGTACATACATACATATACATATTTATATTGTTTTTCAATTTTTATATTTTTTTATCGTTTTTATCTAATTCCCGTTTTTTATTTTTTCATTTCCTAAAAACTTCGGAAGAATTCGAAATCTTACATGGTTTTCAGTATTTGACTAAGAATTGGTTAGAGCTTAGAATATTAAAAAAAACATTGGCTTTTCATTAGGTACGCGAAATTGTGAAAACAAATCAATTCCTAATTTTTTTTTTCGAAAAATTTGACTTTGAAATTAAATTTTCTCAAAAATTTTTCACTTCCACAACTTGACTTACTAAAAAAAGCTATTAAAGATTATTGAATGCGCTTTCGTTGAATTTTAATATTTTTTTTACATTTAAAGTCAATTTTTATTTAAGGTTAATTTAGACCATCTAAGACGAATTTTTTTAATTACCACCTTAATGTACACTGTACAGCTTAAATAGCGGAAATAAAAATCAAGATTAAATTCGAAACTTTTTTAAAACACAAAAATTAGATAACCTATTTAGGTATATTTTTTGATCCATTTATATCTATTTATAATATTTTTTTTTTCAATTTTAAGTTTCATGGAATGTGGTTTGAAGCTGCTCGCAAAACTAATAGTAATCAGGCGTGTAATGCATTGAATTTTTTAAACGAAACTAATCCTATTACTGTGATCTCAACATACAATGATAATCCTGAGAAGCTTTCGCTAAACGTAAGCATGCCAGCTTATGAAATTAATTTGGTGGGAGGAATTTACAAATTAAATACTTCAAACGGTAAATCAAAAATGTTTAAATATAATCCATTTATATGTATATATTGTAAATTAATGCAATTTTTAATTATTTTAACCAACAGGGGCTGATGAAATATTTAAAATTTTAGATACCGATTATGAAAACTATGCATTTATATGTAGCTATTTTAACATTACTAACTCAACTGCATCAGCACCTGCAACTACAACAGAACCATCAACTTCAATTACACCAGAAACAACATTAACAACTGAAACGGCAACAAACCCTGCACCAGCATCTTCAACCGCAGCTCCTTCTCTTCCTCAAAATGTTACATTAGCCTATATTTTCGTTAGAAACAGACCCTTGAATGATACATATTTAAAGAACCTTACAGCTGTAGCTGAAACTAAATATTCGGATTTTAAAAACCTTAAAATAGTTAATCAGTCTGAAAAGTAATGATGACATAATTCACAAAAAAAAAAAAAAAAAACTCAAACTTATACATTTTTTGTAATTTCAGGTGCTCGGGTGGTTCTGCAAATTTGGTTCCAATGCTTACAATGATAATTGCTGTTGTTTTAGCAACTGTTTTTAAGTTCTAGGGGAATAAATTTATGTTTAATTTTTTGATTTTATAAATTTGTTGTGTTTTTGTTTTTTTTTTTTGTTTTACCTTGTTTCTTTTGAGATGGCAAAGTACTCATAAGTTAAAGTAAAAGAAAATTATCATCTATGCTGCTAGTAGGTACTAACTGCTAATGATCAAATGCGTGAGTATAATCTCTTTACTTATAGCAAAGCCTTTTCTGTTTGTTCCATTCAAAATGTATACCAAAGTATCCACTCACAGTCAAACTCGTATACGGTGGCGGCATCCTGGTGGTGTTTTTAAGAAAAGAAACTGTAATAAGAAGTCTCCATCGATGGGAGTGCTACTAACAATTTTATAGGGTGCAAAATGCCCCAAACTGGTTTTTCGTAAATATCATAAAAATAATAGTTTTCGAAATATAATTCAATCGGTAGAGTTAAGGTTTTTAGATTTAGGTTTTACAACAAATGGAGAATGCACAAAAAAATTTTGTATCCAAACTCAATTTTTTTCAAAATTTTACGTTACTAAATATTATTTTTATTTTTAATATTCGACGCTCCTATCAATTTCTGGGCTCAGCCATCACATTGCTGAACAAATGGGTGGCAGCACTCGCAGTAGCGACAAAGTGCCTGTTTTGTTAAATTACAGTATGTTTTTGCGAAAATTATAAGTTGAACAATATCCTTTTTAACACTTAACGAAAATTGCTTGAGAACGAGAAAAAAAAACTCTTCACTATTTGAAGATGCGTCGGTAATTAAAATTCTGCGTGGATAGAAATGTAAACCTATTATACAAAGTCCTTTACCTACATTTTAGAAGTGATTTCCAACACCTACTACCACAAAGATTAATGAAGAAACGACGACAAAAATGACGACAAAGGTATAGTATAGTGCCTGTTAAGAGTTGACATCTACAACAGTGATTAAGATGAGACACGTGTATAATGCGTAGGTATATAAAAAGGTGCTTCTTTCATAACTAAGAATAAGAACCCTTTCCATTTAAAGAAGCACCATCTAACTTACATATTCTTTATTCCTCAAAGAATCGTATATGTACCTACTTTATGAAAGAATCTTGTCAAAATGTCAAACACATTCCACCAAAGAGGGAGCAGATTCTGACAGACTAGTAAATGTAAACAAATTGAAGAGGATAACAAACCCACCATACCATCAACCAACATACTGCATTCATATAGAATCCCTTGCGAAGTCTTGACATTCATTCAGGGACTTCTGGTAGAGAATATTATGTATTTAATTTTTTTTTTTTTGAGGAAAGCAAAAACCTAAGAGGAATGATTGTATCTTTATTTTTAAATGGATGGAGACTTTCGGACAAACTTTTGACGTGTCCCTAATGGATGTGTGATTAATGTTATTGTCGCGCTTTGTGTTTACACAAAAAAACATAAAACATTTGATCTAAGAAGATGTAACTTTTATGAATGATGGAGGATGGTTTAGAATTCTTTAGGGACATTATTGAAAGGATTTCATTGTTGTATTGTAGTTGGGAAGGAGATTTTTAAGCTCTTTTCCGATGTATTCTAGAGAGAGAGGGCTCATTTTCAAAAATTGTTTGGTTTGTAAAGTGAAAACTTAGGTTCATGAAAATAAATTCACGGAAGGAACATAATGTATTACACTTTAGTGGGGTAAAAGACCCTAAAAAGATTTTGGAACTAAATGTCCCATCTATAGTATTTTTTTAAATGTGCTTAGAAAATTGTGAAAGAGTTATAAGTCCCTAAGGAATCTGTTCCTTACTTCAATTGAATTTGAAAGTTATGTACCGGTCAATCGATGGGACATTTTTTCCAAGTTGATGTCTCGGAAAATTAGATGAATATTTTCGATGATTTTTTGACTAGACAATCACCGCACTGTTGTCCAGAATGTCAAAAAGAATCAAAAATACGATGTCTTTTATTTCTTAACGGAATATACCTAGGTGTATTAGCTAATTTTACGGCACGAGTACCTACCTACGATAACTTTGGCGCCAAAAATTGATATAGGCTTTTTGTAGAGGGGTCAAAAACAAGCATTTTTTACTATGGAAGGGGAATCTATCTCGCCCCGTTTAGGAGGTAGGGGAAATTTTAGAAAAAAAAAGACTGAAAATGAAAGAAAATTATTAAATGAAAACAAATTTCCAAACATAAAAGTAACTTTTCGAGGATTTTACACAACAGATGATGCAAACTAATACATTTTTTTATTTTAACCCCCCCCCCCCCCCCCAATTCGAACTCATACTTTTAGAAATCTCCATTTTATAAACTATAAAAATCATCATCTGTTAACAATAATGGATAAAATAATTTGTATCATCACTTCCAATCACTCAAACTAGCAAACTGTTAATTGTTCCATTAACACTTTCTCTTTGCCTTTCCATCCTACTGATCCATTCATGCATTTTATTGTAAGCAGGTGTTGAGTTTTTCATTCGATAAACCCAATATATATGTCTCATCGAATATCCTTCCATCATATAGGTATGTGTATGACGTACGGACAACTCGAGTTAAACACACACACACATGTTTTCTCTATGTTATCAACATTTTCCCGTTAATTACATCCCATCAAGAGGTAATTGCGCCATCATTGCACTGACATTTGTCCCTGTCACCTGTGGCAAAAAATTGGATAGACAGAAATTCCATATATACATATACATAAAATATATCCAGCCAGTCAGTCAGCAAGGATAACAGCAAAATACAAAGAGAAATTCTGTCATATCATTTTCGCAGTGAAAACAAAAAAAAAAAGTGAAATTAACACATATTAACGTTGATATTGACCCCATCGTCGCCATAAAAATTGAAAATCACAACAAAAGAACAAAAAAAAACAAAAATTGATATTGGAGCAAATTTTTTACACACACACACGCAACTATTTATCTATCCAGAAGGGCAAAAAAAAAGAAGAGTGTTGAAGTTTCAAATTGATTGATCGATTTATGTGTGAAGCATTTTTTCTGTTATGTTCATATCGGACGAAGGCAAAAAAAAAAAAACAAAAACAGCACTTGACAGGAAAAATCTCCTTCTGACACCATGGCTAACATATCCTCTTAGATTCCACATCAAGACAACGACGAGTGAGTATAGCTAGCAATATACATTTATGGATAAAAAAAAAAAAAACTTGAGAAACTGAAGTTCTGGAAAATTGTTTAATGGCTCTGATCTGATGGGTTAATGGATAACTTGTGTAATCTGTGATTATTTGTGAAATAACTTTCAACCATCGCCCTCATTTTTTAAGAGAACCAAACCATATCTGTATCCTTAACAGATTCCTTGCCTTTTTTTGTGTTATGTATCTTTTTTGTCAATCGAAATCGAAGTAGGGCAAGCCAAATATCCTCGATGTCCTAGAAAACGAAAAAAAACCCATACCCCTTCTGAGGAACTTTGTGTTATGCCAGGACATTGATAAAGGACTTGAAGCCAATGAATCACTTCCGAGGGAGAGCTCTCGCACCAGAACCACACAACACAAGAAAGACTCGCTTGTGCTCTCATCCCTCAAAGTTTGTGATTTGTGCGAAAGATTTTCGGATCTTTGTTGAGGTAATTGAAATTTATCTTAATCGACGAAGACGACATCGCAGACGACGATGATGATGATGATGATGACGATGAGGAGGACGAAGATAAATGTGGCGGCGTTTTAGGTGTGAGCTCCATAGGTGGCATAAACACTCTGCAAATGAATTCTCATCTGGTAGCTTAGCATCAAATGGATTTGAAAGGATAATACAGAATTCTAAACCACAGTTGAACTGATAACTGAATAGCTGGTGAATCAATGGGATTTTCTTTTTTTTTTCTCTTTTGTATTTGAGAATTGATTCACGGTTCAAGGCAAAAGATTGATGAGATTTTAATTATTTGATAGGATTGAGCCGCATTTTATAGATAATTGATGGGGCTGACGATTACGATGATGATAGAAAGAAATATAGTAAAGAGTGAAGACTACATTATTGCATTTGAAGTCGATTTATTCGTTCATTCAGAAGACATGAATTCGAATGACTTTTACATGTAGTCAAAATGATTTATGTTGCCTAAAACATTCTCAAATATCTAAATGACTTCTCAACAGCAGTAAATACTACACTATAACCGAAAGTAAGATAGAGTGAAATTTTGAGCCAATTTTCATCACTATTTTAGTTTTCATTTCTGAAGTGAAAAAAAACACCTTCCACAATACTTCAAGGTCCAGTCTCACTACAACAACAAAAGGAAAACACTAAAGCACCTATATTTAGCTTTTTAATTTGTGGATTCCATCCCACACCGGCTGCACAGTCACTTGTGTAAATTTTATTTTCACTTTAATTGAAAGTTCAAATGAGTATAATCATTGTTCAAAACTTCTAAAACTTTATCGCTGTGAACTGAAGAACGGATACGTTCCACATTGAAATATGTTCTAAGCTTCTCACTTCTAAAACTTCCTCGCTGTGAACTAAAAAACGAATACGTTCCACAATGAAATATGGTCTAAGCTTCTCACTTCTCAAACTTCATCACTGTGAACTGAAAAAAAAACGAATACGTTCCACAATGAAATACGTTTAATAAGCTTCTCACTTCTCAAACTTCATTGCTGTGAACTGAAAAAACGAATACGTTCCACAATGAAATACGTCCTATAAGCTTCTTACTTCTCAAACTTTATTGTTAAGTGAAAGAACAAATGCGTTCCACAATGCAAATTATTCTAAACTTCTCATTTCTAAAACTTCGTCGCTGTGAAGTAAAAAAAAACGTATATATTCCACAATATTTCACAAGTCATAATTTTAACTCGGAATTGCAATAACACAAGTAAAATATCGAAAGGACAGGCATTTAGATATACCAACATACTCTTTTGATTTCGAAACAAAGCTGTGGAACGAAAGTAAACAATTCATTTCGCTGTAACTTTTTTACGAAAAACTCGAATAATCGAAGACGAAAATGGAAAAAAATTAAGAAGAAAAAATAAAGTTTCCAAACTATTCCTTACTTCCCAATTCTTTAATTTCATCCCTGGATTAGTGAAAAAGTGAATACGTCCACAATATTTTTCGGTATAACTTATCTCCTTTTCTGATTTTAAAAATGGAATGGAAATTGTGTACAAAATTAAATTTTCATTGGAGTCGAGCTCTTAAACTAAATAAGGAAAACCAAATTGACTTTCACAACTAAGTAAAAAATTCAAAGCTGAATAAAACTTAAATTTTTCACCAACAAATCATCGTAGATAATCTCATTAACAAAATCGCCGCTGTGATTGTAGTAAATTATAAACAAAATTCTATTCTCAAAGGCAGAAATGTCATCACATTAGCTTAAGGGTTTTTAGATGTCTGATATATCTTTGGTATACTTAAGTGTCTTAAGTTTCCTGAACCACAGAATTTTCATCTCAGTTTGCTAACAACAACTCGTTATCCGCTCTTCAGTTCAACATAACTAAGCTTCATCGTTGCAGCAACTAACTGCATCTATACATTTATACACACATCCACTACTCAAAAATCTTATGCTCACACTTAACTTCATAAGGATCGTGAATCCTGATGGATGTATAGTACTATATGTGTTCATGTGTTTGTATACCCCCGAAAATCCTTATGTGCATGCGTTAATTCAATTAAAATCAATTTCCACCACTCGTACTAATGGAAAGTTATATCATATATATAGGATTCCTGATGAGCTTCAAGGAGTGTGCTGCGCCCAGCAGATGATATATAAATTACCACTTCAATTTGAACAAGGACCTCAAGATTTTAAAGAGAAGCGGCATATAGAGGGAAAGGGAGTGCTAGAGATATCACTTAAACGTTGATGTTTCTGATGCGTCCTTCTTCGGGTTCCTGGTTGACGATGAAGAAGATGATGATGATGATGGGTTTGGTTATTCCTTGTGCCATTGAATAGAGGCTAAGAGAGAGTGCACTTCATTTTCTCACAAGGATATCCAATAACAATGAACGACATCATAAGTCAAACACATGGAGCGATGATAGCATCTTCCAGCAGCAAAAGCAGAAGCATTATAATAGCGATGCCACTGGGGTGCCTCATATATGTATAAGATGGTAGTCGAGAGGATAAGGCAGCTCTATAAGACAATGTCTTGATTACACAGAAAACCTACATTTTCCTCATACATGTATGTATATAGAGGAGAAGATTGTTAGTTCTTGATGAATATGAAGGAACTCTATTGTAGGTGCGGAGATTGAAATAAACTTAATGAACCTGAGGAGTATGCAGATGCAGCATCTCTTTTAGCTTTTATACATTCTTCGGGACTGGAATGGATACCTATATAAGTTGCGTTACTTGAAAAGGTATAAGACACAATGATGTTGATTAAAAGTTCCTTCTTAGAAAGCATATTATTTTATATATAGAAACTGCAGCTTCAGAATTATTTAATTTCTAGTCCCCTGTTATAAAAAAATATGTATTAACAGTAAAAGCACTTAACTACTAACCAACTTTTGTAAGTGATAAGTATTTTATTTTTTAAATTTAATTGGTACCTGCATCAAGTTCTTTTCGTACAAAATTTAAGTGAACATAGAGTTTTCATGCCAATTTTTGGATGTGGAACTCATAAAAACACATACATTCCACAATTTTACTTTTAGAAAAACAAAACAAGTGGAAATATTGTAGAGCCTATTGTTTTTTTTCCAGAAGGGTTGGTATCTAAGCAGCCTAAACTTTTCATTATATTCACTGATCTTAAGCCTCTGGTGAAATTAAAAATAAACGCATTCCACAATCTTCTAATGATCATATTTTAAATTTTAGAGAAAAGGGAAAAAACATTTGCAGGTCAAACTCCTTTAACAATCAAATACCTAGCTATGGATTAAATAGAAGCTGTGGAATATAAAGTTACAAATTTTACGTTATAGTAAATTCGTATGAATATTTTTAGCTTTTATTTGGTAGAGTGAAAATTGTACCTATTTAATAGTTTTGCTTAGAATACAAAGCAGTGATAGGTATGTAGATTAAGAAATTCGCGGGTACAATTTTGTATGAGGAAAGTTGGTATAAGTACGATCAGGAAACCAGAATCGATTTTTTTTTTGGCTCAATTTTACCCAACCATAATAAAACTGACGTTGAAATTAAATATTTCCTTATATACACAACAACGACCTTCAACACAACCATGCCTACACGATTTCCCATTATAATACCATTCATGGAGACATTAAAATTCTTCAATTTTACTTCAAGAATGTCAAGCTATTAATTCTCCTTTTATACATAGATATAGTAAACCTACACATCTAATTTTCCCCTACCCAAAAAGGACAAGGACACACTTTTTCTTCATCTTCTTTCCGGATGATATGAAAACCCAAAGAAGAATGGAAGCCATTCTGGAAACATCGCTCAAGGAATGCGTGCATCTTTATTCAGCTTGACACTTCATTACCTGTACCACTTGTCTTCGGCGCGCTTGGCCTGGGGTGGTGCGTCTTTATGGTCTTGTATTATAGAGCAAGATGAACCAGAGGAACCAACCATTCTTATATTCTTCTGGTATCCAACTATATTCTTCGCGCGTAAATTAGATTCAATAATGTAAGGCATTTTTTTCCAAACTGAAAACGAAGACCAACGAAGGAACATTGTCATTCTTGAGCTTGAATGTGTTCTCCTTAAAGAGAAGGAATACACCGTTTTGCCTTGTATGTTATGAATAAAGGACAACATCCTGTTTTGCTTGCTGGTAAATGTCTGGCTGGGGTGAGACTTCTTCTGATGGGTTCAGTTTTCGGCTTCCGTGAAAACATAATTGAGTCATTTGTCACACGTCATCTGAGCTTATGGGTATGAGATGAGTTCTAAAGCTATTAGGGATGGGCTCTGTGGTGTGGTAAATTAAATGATGTTTATGTAAAAGTCCATGTTCATACATAGGTCTATATGCTGTATCGTGTTTGACACCATTCACGTGGGAGCGATGGTTGTCAGTTCCGGGGTTAAAACGGGTTAAGTAACTTGTAGTAGATAGAGTATAAAGTTGCACAAGTTGATAGCGGAAGCTTATTAAGATTGTTATTCAGGAAGTATCTGAATCACAGGGTCTTGTTTCGGATATTACATCCTGTAACAACAGTGAAAGGAAAATAATAGGTATCTTTTGTTTTCTAAAGTAAAATCGATGTTAGAAAAAAGTTAAATGCTTAAAACTTATTAAAGTTATTACTAAGAGTCAAACCAAAAGAATTTACCTATGTATATGTATTGCATTTATTTTTTACTTTAAGCACTACATAAATATTTAAAATAAAAAAAATTAATTAATAAATTCAAGAAAATTAGATTATTTTATTAAAAACGAACACAAAGTACAAAGTTGAACACAAATTAGTAAAACCGTTAAGAAAACGTTACAAAGAAATTCATTGAAATAATCAAAGTTTCTTGAATTTTTTTTCTATTTTGATAATAATTTTTAAATGTACCTACCTACCTATTTTTGGACATTCACAATAAAAAAGGTATAATGATACCTACTTACAATTAGTAACTTTCCTTACCTACGTGTTTTTGTGAAAAAAAAACCCACGTGTTTTTGTGAAAAAAAAAACAATCTAAAAATGCTAATATGCAAATGGGTTTGATAATTAAAAAAAAGTTATGGGGCGAGAGAAAATGATGCTAACTGCTCTTGTGTTAATCAAAAATCAATAATTGGTTGCAGTTTCGCAGTCAGTTCTTAAAACCGGTCACCTCGGCTCCTGATTTCGGCCACCCAAATCCAGAGAAGAATTGCTTATTTTACATGTCATGGCCGAAGTTCGGTCACAATTCTCCAGTGTTCGGGCCCCCTAGCTTCCTCTTTCAGAAAGGCGGCCGAGAATAGGATTTTAATGATTTTCAACGACAGTTTTTGCTCTAATGTTATTGTAATGGCTCAGTTATTTATATTTTGCATTTTTCTCAAAAAAAGTAGAGTTTCCTAACTTCGGCCGGGGGGCCGCTAATAGGAAACACGAAGAAATTCGGTTTCTTATTTCCGGCCCCCTTACAAAAAAAAACTACAATTACAAGAACAAACTAGATTACCGACATTTAAGGTTCAAGTCCACACTATTTGTCCACTTTTATATTCACTAATGGTCTTATTAATTAGATTTTTGGCTGTTTAAACTATGTCTAAGTATTTTGAAACAGTCGGAAATATGCTTTTTTAATAAAAAAAAAATTTGCATTTCTCTAGGTTTAGACAATAGATTACGTTGTCTAAAGCAAGATAAAAAGATAGATTACTTTAGCAAAAATTAGAAAGGTTTTTTAAAAACTTGGACGGCTGTCTAAAGTTAGACAATGTTTATTAATAAGACCATAATTTACTGGCTAATTTATCGGCACTTTTAGTTTTGTCATTGTTCACCAAGGGAAATTTTGCTGCGCTAGCTATAAAATTGCCAATAAAACGCTGTGATTTTTATAAGAGTCCGTATAGGTACCTTAACATCGAACAAAATTTGCGACTTTTAGAAGGGGTTACGACAGCATCTAGCCATAGCTGATGAGCCTGCAGTTGTATCTGGGTGAGTTAAGAGTGCTTTATTAACGGGGAAAGTCAAAGTGTGGGATTATTACCAAAAAACCTTTGAAAAAAAATTACGCTTTGTTGTAGAACTTATAAAAATCATCCCCCTTGTTGTGTTTCGAATTCATTATTATGAAGGAAGGTAAAAGATAAACATTTAACACAATTTAAAATTTTTAAAAACAACTCACCATTAAATGCAGTTAATTTTCGCAAAGCTTGGTTGCAATAATTCCAATAAAATTATCTGGATCTTTGTATAGTTGATTACACTTTCACACTTAACACGCGGAAAAAACACAAATGCAAAATTTAAACTTTTTAAAACAGGCAACTCGAAATTTAACGATTTATTAAAGCACAAGTAGGTAGCTACAATAGGAAACTAACATTTACTCCACAAATAAAATCAGGGATTTTTTTTTTCATTAAAGGGAAATTTACAGGCAAGATGGATTCTTAATTCACTCACACTTGCATATACAAAACACCTATGTAGGTACATATGTATACATTTTTTTAAAAACTTTTTTTTAAAAACTACACAACCGGTAATTTATATCTACATTTTCTGCAATATTGATTATAAATTGCATTACAACTTTAATTTTATGGAATGAATCATAAAAAATCACTGCACTTTTTCCAACAAACCGACTTTGTAAGGCTTAACGTAGGCCCGCACCGGAAACGGAAAATACCTATTTACCGTATCGACATTCATAGCCACCGGCACTGGCTCCGTTAAGTAGATAGAATTTTCACAAATTTAAATTTCTCATACCGAAAAAATAACGCAATATAAATAAATTTTTCTTTCTAAAATACTGCCCAACACTTTCTTTTATTATTATTTTACACTCAAAAGCAAAAGATTTTCAAGTTTCAACACGTTTAATTACAACTACTGATGAAAAAATGGATGTCGATCGCGGAACAAAAATCAACTTCAACATTCAACAACGGCACAGAAACTTCTCGAACGAAATGAACTGGCTTGGCTGCATGAATTGAACTTCTAAAGTTATTGCGCACACATAAACAGATGTACGGACAGTTACTCGCTGTGTTGGGCTTGGCACAATATGGAAAAAAAGAAAATTATGAGGCAGCAAAATAGATATTGCAAACTTCATGCGTTTACAAAGCGCAGTTGAATCGAATGAAATACAAAGCGTTAAAATTTAAAGTTATTTTAATTTGTTTTTAAAATGAGTTTTGTTTTTTTAAACAAATTCAAAACGTTATTTTGTCTCATTTATTATAGTTTTTCATTTGACTTTGAATACAATAATATTAAAATGGCTTTTATTTTAATTTTTCCATTTTGAATTTTGGGCGTTAAGCTTAGTACGCAGATCGCGCTACAATTTATCTTCCATACAAATTTACTCCAAAGATAAATTTTAGCGGGGATATTTTAGCTAGGCAGTAGGTACGCAGTTCACGCGCTAAATGCAAAAAGTCTCCACTTAATTTAGTTCGCAAAATAATGCTCAACGCATTCTTTCACAGATAAATTTTGTTTTTTTTTTTTTGCTTTTAGCAAAAGAGAAAAATTAAGTGTTTATAATGTCCTGGGAATTTTAAGATAGGAATGAAACACACCTGAAATCCAACGAAAGCGACATTATTTTTAATTGAGTCAATTACTACGTTTATATTCAGGATCGAGTGCTCGAGTTGGAATAGGGTTGGATTTTCGACCCAGGTTTTTCGTTCATAGATTTGAGAGCTCGATATTGAGTTGAATTGAAATGGTGTTGAGATGACATAATGGTGTTTCTCAAGTTAACTCCTCAACCCAGGTTTTTTAGCACAAATTTTGACTCGACTCCACTCGTGAAGTGGAATCGAGTCGGTTCAAGCTCATTTCAACTCGATGCAGGTATACAAAGGGTCTAAGTGAGCTTTAAGCTCGCTTAAATACCACATGGAAACGTAGTAAATATGAAATTGCCGTCTTAAGTTGATTTATGGTGCCCAGGATGTATCTCATATTTTTTTATATTCCTTTTACAACTTGCCCTCTACAACATGTGTCGCAATATCGCATTGATCGCATATTTATCGCGTGAAAAAAGCTATCGTGATTGCCTACGCCATCGCTTAGGTTTGCGCATGCGCATAGCTTTATCTAATATAATACATTCAGTCACAAAAGTAAAGGCATACTAGAACAAGTATAACACCAAATTGTAGTGTATATTAACTTTTGTGACATTATTCTAAAAAGAAATTCAAACAAACGTGCAGCGTAGCATCGGTTGGCTGCTCGCAACATCTTTAGCGATTTAAGGCTGTGCACCTACTCGCACGATTAGAAAGCACTGTTACCGAAACCGTAGCCTTAAAAATGTTTACTTATAACTTTATTAACAACGTTTATAAGTACAACTGTCCGTGATTTTACTGTGAAGGTGTCGGTTATCCGTTTTTTTGGACTAATTTCCTACGAGCTTTCAAAAAAACACCCATTATAATTTTTCCTTTTTTAGAATGAAAGACCTTCGTAATCAATTAATTTAATAACCATCCGAATGGTTTTGAAATCCATTTGTGGATGGAAACTGTCACCGGAAAGTGTTTAATTCAGGATCTTCCCAAGAGAAAACTAACATTTTTTGATTTGCCAGATTTTTCATAATCGATAGGATTTTTCAAAACCTACTCCAATTTGACACAAAATGGATTTTCAAACCTACTAAATAGTTTGACAGGTCGACGAAAAACAGAATTTTTATTTTGACGTATCTAAGTGATTAAATTGAATTTTCGTTGGAAATTGGTCAAATCGGGTTTGTAATGTCGTTTTCGATTGGATGTTGGGATGTTCCTATTCCTATAGAATTTGCAAAATTTGGAGTAAAGGCCAGGCAAACAAGCGCGGACCCAACGGGACAGGAAATACTTTGATAGCAAAGAAAGAACGCCTGAATTTGTTGACCGGGGAGATTTTGTTTACCCATCATTCTTCCTGCCCTTTCTCGCCTATAAATTAAATGTTGCTGGAAACTCAGTTTCCTCGTGTGAATGGGGACAAAGCACACAAATACGACATTATGTGATACCTCTTTTCATTTTCTTATCAAAACTGCCCATTTCTACCAGTTTTACTCCAAAGACGAACAGACCTAAACGAACAGACACAATGTATCGCAATATAAATATAAAATTGTTGTGAGCGGGTTTTTAATTAGATATTTATCTCGCAAAAAAAATTATCGTGATCGCTACCGCCATCACTAAGCTTTGCGGATAGCTCAGTGCTTTAAGGCCTGGCCAAACAGAGCGTGGGCTGACGGGATGGTCAATACTTTTCTGGGAAAGAAAGAACGAGGCGGTCAAATTTTGTTTGTACAGGCCAGGTCAAACGCGGGCCGATTCACGACGGGCTGGTCAATACTGCTGAAAATTGAATTTGCCCGTCGCGTTCTCATCTGAACCGCTTTAAGATATACGCAAACCTAAGCGATAGCGGTGGCGATCACGATAGCTTTTATCGCGCGATAAAGGCTCTCCCAAACCATCGCGATTGTTCGCGGCGACAAACGAAAACAATAACCACAACTTGTTGTTTTGTTGGACAACCACGTGTTGTTTTTGTTGTTTTCATTCGTCGCGCTGAATAATCGCGTTGGTTTGGGAGAGCCTTTAAGATACGACAAAAACATTCTCACATCAATGCGATATGGCGATACAAGGGCAAGTTGTCAATGGCACAATAAATCAATTAAAGACTGCAATTTCATCCCAAGATATATGCCTTTTTATGTTTTATATTCTTTGTGGAATTTAAATTTTCCCTCACTTTATCAATCAAATTTTCTGTTATAAATTATTTTCCATTTTGAACTTTTTTAATATTTTCACAAAATTATATAAATATCGTGCGATATGGTGAGCAAATGGTGCTTGCTACTTTCAGTAAAAGTCGCGTAACTGAACGTAGCAGTGAAACGTAGTCCCAATCCACATATCGCATAGATGTGAGCCTTCATATTAATTCACATGTTCGACATCCACATTGTTATCGCGATCACCATCGCTTAGGTTTGCGCAATGCTTTTAATCGACCGCTATAGTTTAAACGCGACGTTATGCTTATGATTCTTCAAAATACAGAGAACGCGACGACGCGGCGGGCAGAATTATTGACCGGTCCGCCAGGCCGCGCACTGTTTGACCTCACACCCACAAATAAACAATAATGAATTTGATTACACAAATCCTTTCGGCTTTGAGCTTTTTAACAGATCGCTTGAGTCGTAAAGAAATGTTAAGAAAATACATACAACGTTTCTAACTCCCTCACCCATCAATGAGTCAAAAAGGTGAAAGACGAAACAACCCTAAAAAAGTTACCGTGTAATAAAGCTCAATTATTAAAACGAAAACTTTGATTTGTAAACCCATCAGGTTTTAAGTTGCATTTTGCTCATTGCATTTTTCTCCCACCCACTTGTGTCCAACACTCAACACAATCCGACTCCATCCATCTATTCTGTGTGCGCATGAGACACATACTTATTCAGTTTTTCATCGGACTAGCTCAGTGTTAGTAATCATTCGATTCGTTTCGTTCGAGAAGTTTCTGTGCAATCGTTGAATGTGGTTCTCGTTACGCGATATCGGCATAAAAAAATTTAATTTTCTCATCAATAACTTTAATTAAATGTGTTTATTAATGTAAAGTAATAATCAAAGGAAGTATTGTGATATATTTAGTAAAAAATTATTTATTTTTCATGCCATTTTTCTAAAAAATTAAATCTGAAAATTATATCGTCGTCGCGTCGCTTTCCAGAATATTTTTAGTGCACATCTAACGGATCCAGTGTCGGTGGCTTTTCGTATATCGTGTCGGTACGGCTAATAATGTTTTAAGTATTTCCGGAACCGGTCTTAGTTGAAGTGGTTGAACGATAAAATTTTCCATTTGTTGGAAATAGTTATGTACATATATGTACATAAGTGTTTTTTAAAGTTTCATTCCATAAAATATATATGTAATTCCTAATCTATTTATATTGCATAAAAATCATAAAATGCCGGTTATCTATAGTTTTTCCTTGTTTTAATTAAATAATGTAAATGGTTCCCATCTTAAAACGGTTTTCGTTATACATAATGTAGCTTGTGTTTCTTTGCAAGTGTGAGTGCATTAAGTTTCTTGAAAGTAATTTTCGGTCGTATTAAATATCCCTTCAATGAAAAAATTTCCCTAATTTTGTGTTTCTTGTGTAAATTAAATTCTTGTTGTCCAAATCATTTGTCTTTTTTTTATCGTGTGTGAAATGTGAAAATGTGAAATTAAAAATCCAGATTTGGATTTGGTTACCAGCAGTGAAAATTAAGGGCATTTAATGGTGAGTTGTTTTTTAATTAAATATTGAAAATTTGCGTTAGCATTTAGCTCACTACAGAATAAAGCCATTTAAAACATGAGGGCTTACATAGGTACATTTATGTAGGTATGTACATACAATGTAGACAAAAATTTAAAAAAAAAAAAAAAACTCCAACTGAACCCTACTATTTTTTTAAGCTCTATTTGAAAAACGAAAATAAAAGAAAGACTGAAAAGCTCGATTTGTTTTTATAAAATAAATAAATAAATTTGGTAGCACAAACGGCTAATGAAGAACCAGGGCCTAGCGGCTTACAACTCTCAACTATTCCTGTGTGCGTGTCTGCAGGAATGGAGGGGACGTACAGTTTATTGCCGAATCCGAACGGCTAAGGTGAGCGGCACTTTTCTATGACAAGAGATACTCTTGGATGATTTGTCACTTCCTCGCAAGAGGTAGTAGGTACCTAGCTCCGAAAAATTGGTCGAGTAAAATTAAAACTTCGGCAACACTGCCACATTCAAGTCGCATTTCTGCAGGCAAATGAAGTCCGTTTCAAATTGTATTCACTGTTTTAGAAGCGGTGATGTTTGCTCTCAGCATTTAAATCAATTTTCGCCCAAAATGTACATTACTACTACCATTTTTTTGCAATTGATTTTAGCAGTGATTGAGCATGTTTACTTTTACTAACTCGGGGAAACTTAAGGTGGAAGCGGCTGGTATTGAACCCCAGACCTCTGGCATGACAGTCGAACGTACTAGCCATTACGCCACGGACTACTTCCGTTTTATTTTTATCTGGCACTAAAGCTGAAAAATGAGAAGCTATCTATAATTTTGTCTAGCATGATAGAAATAGAAAAAAATATATTTAAAAAAAACAACGGTAACATACGACAAATTTGTAAGAATGTCATTGATTAGATAATGGATTGAAATAATTGGATGTGATGATTTCTTAACAAAAATTTAAAGCACCACTTTTACAAAAGGATCCGCTTTGCATGTTAAAAAATTCTCATAATGTAAAATTAAGTTTACAAAAACTCTACCTCTAAACATATTTATTATAAGTCGAACATACATTTCAAGTCTCAGCGTAATAAAATTTCTAAAACTTAATTTTAAAAAGTAGTTTCTTTTTCCAAAAAAAAAAAAAAAAAAAAAAATATGTCCTGCATAAGGAGACAAAAAAATGGCAAAATATTGCTTTTGAAACTTCCAAGCAATTTTAATTTCGATTTAATATTGAACCAAAAAATTGGAATACCCTTAAAAAATAATATAAAATAATAAAATAAGTAGGTACCGTCTCAAGGACTCGCCGAAATAAAAATGAAATTGGTATTCGTCCAGGAATCTTATGACAAACGCCATAGGGTTTTGGCTTGCATCTATCCACAGTTTGGGGGAGTCTCGTGTAGTCTCGCAGTTGCAACCGGAGTCAGAGTTGGAGTGGTAGGTATATCCTTCTTTTTCCGATGTTTCCGATTCAATTTGAATTTGCATTTTATTTTACGTACCTTTAGGTTCTTTTCTTTTTTTACCCTTGTTTGTCTATAAACCAACTCCTCTGTCACCAATATATATACAAATGCGATCCTTTTGTCGTTCGTTTGCCCTGATATGCGATAGATGATGCGCTCCAATCAAATTACTCTGTCTACTGCAAGGATAATGTAATTTTTCCATAGTTCCCGGAAATCGAAGGAACGCCATCAACATCAGTACAAATATCACAACAGATGGCGTTCGAAAATAAAAAAAAAAAAAATAAAAGCCGAAACTTATTCTTCACTTCCTCTTTCATTTTTTATTGCAAAATTAATAAGCACACGAACTTGGCGTATAAATTTTGAGGAAAATCCTGAAAGAATTTTAGTTGAAAATTGGCATCAACGTGCAGGAAGAAGGTATAAGAGAACTTGAAGTTCTCTCTGATGGTTTCTTATGGGATTCCTTCATAAGGACTTTAGTTAATATTAAATTCCTTTGTTTGATAAGATGGATGGCGTGTGTGCATTATATTCTCGCGAACACATATAATATACATAAACAAATACACAGGTGATTCATCAAAGTCGTCTACATTCATATTGAATAACCCTCCAGGGTTAAGTAATCTGAACGCAAACGTCACAGAAATACACTCAAAACATACACACTATATACACTAGGGTGGCTCTTATTTTGACAATGTTTGAATTTCTTTCTATTTGGAATTTTTTAGTAAATAAATAATTTGTATGGGAAATTTCAAATGCTCGGTGGCAAGTAATTTGGCACAGAATTTTTTTAAGTTAGCCTTATAGGGGGAGATGAAAGAAATTCGAACATTGCCAAAATAAGCGTCACCCTAATACACACATCGCAAAATTTAAACATGAACATTTATACGCACAAACGATGTTATAGATTCATCTCCGCGGAAAGGTCCGTAATCACGTTCATCACAGCTCTGAATAAATTTTATACAGGGTGTTATTTTAATGAAACAGGTATATTATACTCGGCTTTACAATTCGAATCTGATCCTGCCCCATTAATAATCGACTTTCGCGTCTCGTTCCTGGTTGAAGACATCCTTCCACTTAAAAATTTTGTTAATTGTTCATGTTGTATATTGAAAAAACACCCTCTGTTAATTTCACAAGTTTCTGGAACAACAAAATGTTCTCAAGTATTCATTATTATAGAATCTCTCGAGAGAAGAAGTTCGAATCTTGGATGTGTCCTGTAGCGTATAGGGACGAGAGGTATTGAAGTTCTGTTCTCTTGTATAGGTAAAGCATATAAGTAATAGTTTAATGTTCGTGTCATCTTGAGAACTAGAGGGTATATTCTGGTTAATTAATAGTAGCTACTTCGTATCACAATTAACCCAACTAATTGACGGATGTGTGGAATGTTTACGTCTCAGGGTATACCACCGCTATTATAATGTTTCAAATGAGATAGAGATGCATAGCATATTCATACATAAAATTCTGCTTTTCTTGGCTGGTAAACATTGTTCAATGTAATTTAAATAAGAAAATTGGTTTGGGATATTGAGGTTCGGAAAATGTGACATGAAGTTAGATAGGAAAAAAGGTGGTACATATAGGATTTAGAGCGTATTCATGTGTGGCTAAAGTATTCCCATGGAGCATGATCAACGGCTATTTGGATGTGGTTTTATGATTAGAGAAAGACATAAAGTAGGAGTCTTTCTTGGGCCTTTGTTGTATCTGCAAACTACTGATCAGAACTACTTACTTCTCAAAACGAATACAAGAACTCACTCCCCAGTTTATTGAAGTGTGCTAAAGGCACGAGCATCCAAAGCTGACACCTAAATGAAAGCCTTATTTCACGATTCCCCAGGTTTCCTGCTCTTAACCCACTGATCGAATATTTATAGATTTTTCAAAAAATTTAAACAAATTTTAAGAAGCCAGGGCTGTACCAAACAAATTTACTATTTCCGTGTGTCTTCGAAGTAGGAATTTATTTCTTTAATCAAACTTCATAATCCTTTAAATTCAATAACACACCACCCTTCTTTTTCAAAAAGATAACTTTCATATCCTCAAAAAAAAAAAAACACTCCCAAAATAACTAAAACAAACATTTAATACTCCCCCTCCACTCCACAACAAAAGTAAACATTCAATTAAATTTAAATGTTCTTCAAACAGATCCTCTTCTTATGTTCACTGACCATGAAATCGTGTCTTTCGAAAACAAAAATTTAAAAAAAAGCCCCCACACAAATCAAAATCAACCCAAAAAAGTCTCCTTCTTATATACCTATACTCATAAGTCAACTTTAGACTTAAAAAATAAAAAAAAATAAAAGTAACATTACTGTTAAAAATTCCTGGAAAATCAACCCAGACATTCCCTAACCATTTCATCTTTTATGTTTGCGTCCACCCTTACAGTATCCACCCATCATGATGAGAAACACTTTTGCAGGCCAGCCTTCATCTTCAATATCTCTCAACCAGCAGCGTTCAACAGCGTTTTAAACAAAGAAAAGCAACACCAATGAACAAGGATCGTTCAGGCACAGAGGCAAGGCTGAGCAGCTTTATAACATCATCAGGGTCGGATTAAATCGTGTTGAACTATACTTTCTTAAACGTTCATCTTTCTTATTTTTAGCAGAGTACACCGTTCGGTATACGAGAGTTTTAAGAAATATGAAGTTTTTTTTTTTTCAGTTTTGCTGTCAAAACTCCCAGGAAAAAAAAAATTGGATTCGCTTGCTCACTTTTTGACGTGGAGAAATCTATGAGATCTCATTTTCCTGAACACGCCAAATATTTCAGTAGGCATTTGAGTTTGATTCCTAGGGATTAAATGAGGAGTTTTAAAGAGCACAGTTTTGTCAGTTTTTATTTCATTATTTTTGGAGGCTTTTGTACACCAATTAAAGCTTTCATATAAGCTCCAAGAGCTTTGGAGACCGATAACATAATTTAATAGATTTTTCTTAAATAAGCCATCGTTGTCCTTAAACATTTTGAAGCGCGCAATTTTCGGTTTTCATTTAGAAATCAAAATTCTATAAATTTTATGTTCAGGGGCCCAAACTTTTCTTTGGGCCTCTAAGAACTACCAGCTTTGCCATACAAATTATTCGCCAGTGAACAATCACCACCATCACACACCAACCGCCATCAAAAATGAATCTTCTTAAGTTTGCAATTGAGAATAACAAAAGGACATGTGACGAGACACACACACACACACACACACACACACACACACGAGACCAAGGAGGTAGTGGACATAGAAATTGGGAAGTTGTATCTATAGATAAAACTGAGACCAGACTACTGCTTACAGAACTGGGAAGGCTCCTTCAAACGGTTTATATACAAACAATGATGACGATGATGGTTAACAAAGTTGCGAACCACTTGAAAAAAAATTCGATTATCCTTTCAGTGGTTCTCGTCTCCTTTGGCAATCGAATCCTTCAAACTGTTTCATTTTTTATTTCCTCTATCTCGTAGTCCCTCTTTCTCTCACTCTCTCTCTGTTTCACTGTTCTTTTTGTTGTAAGAATCCTTGTTCAACTTTGATATTCGGTACTACAATTTCGATTTGTGTTTCGTATCTTTCGCACAACAAAAAAAAAACAAAAACACAAAATTACTTCATATACTGATGTCCTTTGAAGGACCAAAAAACCAACTCTCATTCCACGAGACCGTTACAAAAAAAAAACCTTTTTTTTTTTATTTGGGCGACAAAAACAAGAAGGATTCGTCCAATGTAAACGTAGATACACCTTGTTCAAGTAAACATTCGAAATTGTCGGTAGTGGGAAATTGTGTGTATTTTTCTTCTTATTTCGGGGAATCCTTTAACTATACCCTACCCAACCCCCAACATAGTAAACATGTCAATGTTATGTACATATATGTGAGAGCAAAAAGAAACCTATCATATGAGAGAAAATCCTTCGGGTGGTTCAGTAAATGGAACAACAAACGCTCAGAGATTAGATTCCAATTCGTTATGTGTGTGCCTTTAAATTGTTTCTCGTTTTTCAACTCGACTATCCCATGGTTTTTTTGTTGGAAGGAAAATAGTGGGTGACTTGCAACCACATGGCATCAGTACGATACCGATAAGGTAAATTATCCACACAAATTTTAAGGGCTCTCAAAGTTGCAACAAGTTGATTGAAGAAATTCAAATAACATCAAGAAAAGAAACATCCAATAAAAAGCTCAACTTTTGAGCTTTTTTGCTACGTAACTAATTATTTGTACACTAAAACTAAATAAGAAATTTAAAGATAATTTTATCTTCTTTTATTCGACTGTTAACATCTTTTTCGATATAGCGTACCGTTAAGGAGTTATAGCGGATAAAATTCCTCAAATCCTGCGCTTTGAATGATACCCCTCCTGCTTACCTCAACCTGCTAGTATTTCGATAGTTGCAATTTAAAGTTGAAAAATTCCCGCTGGCCACCCTTTACCTAGGTGTAGGTAGGTAGGTAGAAATGGCTGCCCTGAGTAACCTAAGCTCGGTGACCGAATAAGCACTGAAGAGGCGCCGTTTCAGTACCATGACTCGTATGACCAATTTATTTAAAATGGTATTGTAAGAGGGATTTGCAATTCCAGGCTAGAAAGTGCATTAAGTACTTACTACGTAGCAAATTTTTGAATTTTTTGATGGTGGTCCAAATATACAAAGTTTAATCCATGACCCAGCAAAAATATCAGCTTTTCATAAATCCCATACCTACCCTCAAAAGGAGTAGGTAAAATAAATTTAAATTTCTGAAAGTAACTACCTCTATCCAGGGCGTGGAATATGTGGATATTGTGCCTGTCATCGTATTTAAGCGCATCCCTTTGAATATTAAATGCACCCAAGACTCAGCACACAACGCCCTTATAGAGCTCTAAAGGTGATAGTATTGTAGTCGTATCATATGTGTAACTGATTTCCATCAGCACAACCACCAGAAACCGAGGCAGAAGTTTCAGGTTTTCCTATGGATGATGGAAAATAAAAGTTTTATTTCGAAAAAGTCAACGTTATAACGTTCGCTAAAATTCATTTGCACTAAGGATGAGAGAGAGGACTCACCTAAAACAGACGTACCTTTTTGGACCTGCACCTATATCCGGAGTCAGTGCAAAAATCGATTTGCATTTAAACGGTCAAATTGTGTGAAGGAATAATGCATACGGCAAATGCAGGGATTTGATCACTTGCGGACTTTTTAACTGAACTTTTGGTTCCAGCCAGTGGACTAAATCTGGATGAGGATAGACAACTTTTTTCATCTACAACAAACATCCATAGGTATTATACGCGCTACCTAAACATGGTCGTGAATTTTTAAAATAGCTCTTTATCAAACGGAAGCCAGAGTTCTGATGTTCATAGGGGTACATAGGGACTTATGTGCTTAGTGGTTTGAATGGTTTTATTGATTTTAAACTGACTGTATTAACCTTTAGTCAGATAAATTTTTGGAAATAGTAACCTCGGAATTATAGGTTTGTCAAGATGAATCCACTACAACGGAAATTCAAAAATTTAAATATGCAGGAAGTAGGGGCTAATTTGGGACTAATTTAGTACCCCAGCCCCAAATTCCCTTCACCGTTTAGAGGGCAAAAACTGATTTGATGACGTCATCATGCCGTCAAGCTGGGTCCACCACAACCTCACAAATAATCTTGGTTTAAATGAGGCTCTAGACAGTTTTACATATGTAGATCTTAACAAGTTTTAGCTCGAGCTGCCCTTACCAGTTATGTACCATTTAACCTCGAGACATAATAAAATTTAAAAAAAAGTTGGTTTATTTGTGATTCGATCTTTGGACTTTCTGTTTACCAGTCCCAATCCGATAAGCTAACCACGGCAGTACAATGTTGATAATGAATAACTTAATCCTCTAATATTTTATACCATTTTATTTTTTTTTTTATAAAGGTTTTGATTATGATATAAAGTGGGTATTTCGTATTTCGGGCAGAACTTGCTCCAAAAATCCTTATTAGCAGGAGCCTTACCGTGCATTTGAAAAGTTTTCCTCATCTAGATTTTCACTTTCCAGGGCCTTGACTAAACTTGGCAAAAACTTGCCATTGTTCTAGGCGGGAGACTGTTTTTCCAAACGTTTTTTCTATTGATTTATCAAACAGCGCTTCAACTTTTTTTTTTAACCAGCTTATCGAACAGCTAGCAACCGGATTTTTAAATAATTTCTATAAAATAGGTTTGCATAATTAACAGCTTTAAACTGGCCTTTCTGAACTAACTCAAATATTGTCTTTGTTATGGAATTGACTAAGCTCCCAAAAGAACTTTCGATGATTTTATTTTAACCTTCAAAGTTTATTTTTAAGTGATGATGAAGTTGACAAATAAAATCTCACAAAATTCTTTGCTTCTCATATTTCTGTGAAAAAAAAAAATATTTAAATATTTCCTTATTTTAAGGTTTTAAATTGTCAAATATTTTAAGAAAAAAAGCCGAAATAGAAAAAAAGAAACTGCCCCATAATTATTCAAAAATATGTAACATCTAAGCCAACAAAAAGCTAAAGCATTCGGTGAATATGGAGCTAACCTCTTCTCAAAAAAAAAAAAAAAATAAAAATAAATAAAAATACCACATTTGCATACAGTGTGTTCCTCTGTGCATCTTTATATTTTTGGGACAAAGCAATATTCCTCTTTTTTTTTTTTATATTTTTCAGGAAAACTTTTGTCCTTCCACTTGAATACAAAACATATCCAATTGAATGAACACAAACACACAAGTTGCCTAAAATATAGATAGAAACGAACAACAAACAAAAAAATATCTATCCTATGCCTGCCCAGACACAACAATGTGTAAGTCCCTCGCCCAAAAGCATTATTTCCTTGAAAGAGGATTTCCTTTAGCTTTTCCTCAAACACACACACTCTACGAATATTTATATGTAGGTATATGTATTTATTCTTTTCAATGCAAGAACACGCTCTACATATCCTGTTTATCCTGCCATTTATAATCCCTAACATTTTGTGAATATGCAACTGATGGGGATCAGGTGTATTGTTATACATGCCTACTTACCACTGTTTCCCCTATACTTTTCACCCAGAAGCATAAAACTAGTACAATGTGCATCCGGTTTTCCTATATATGCTGCAACATAGCCTCTTTATAAAGGATAGAAAAGAAAAGGTTCGGTGGTCTTTTGTACGGCCTTGAATCCTTTTCGAAAAATTCTTTATAAAGAATACCTACTTCTCGTTCGGTGCACACAGAACAAATATATAGTATATAATGGGGAACAATTGCTGTTTCTATCCCTGGTGCTCCCTATGTAGGTTGTGTCCGGAGAAGCTTTTGGTTGAAGAATAAAGACGCATCCTTTTCACGAATGACAAGCATAGTTTCAGATTAAAATTGTTTAAAAGTTTTCTCAAGGAGTTTCGTCTTTTCTGTTCTGCTCTGTGGTTGCATAGAAAAAACACGAAGTCGGAATGAAGAAGGGGAGACTGGAGCAAATGGGGGAGTTTTATTTTTTGTTATTATTTTTTCACTCGACTGGTCTTGATTGTTGAAGAGTGCTGTGTGTGGTAAACAGCCGTAAGGATTGCACCAGCTGTTGCATAAAAGTTATAAGTGTTAGTGTGGTATATCTCTTTTCTCGGTTGATAGCCATGATGATGATGATTACAATGAATAAACATCACTTGGAAATTTTCCCATCCCCGTATATGTCCCTTTACTATTTATATAAACCTACAAGAAAAAAATACAGACAGGCATTCAGCTGTAAGTCCTTTCAATTGTTTTCTAATGAGCCTAGTTCTTTTCGGTTTTATTGTGGCAGAAGAGAAAAACGGCTCCAACTATCTCAGGGTGATATTATTAATTTCCAACAAGAATACCATTTTCGAGCATTTAATGAAAGGTTTATTCGTTATTTTTGTTTTGGTGTCGAGGAATGGAATTCAACTAATTGGATAGTTAAGTCAAGTGGAAAAGTTACGTCGAACTGTGAGAGAGCAATGTTGTCTTGAGTTCTTTAGCTAGCTACTATATACTTCCTTATACTGGAACGCACTTGAATGGGGCAAAATTATAAGGAAGAATACTTTTCATTTTCTTTAGCTGATGGCAATATATTTTTGGGGGGTTGGAGAACTCTGCCAAACCATAAGATGTTGGAATAAATTTGTATGCTAAGAGGCAATTAGTTCTAGGGGATTAAATTAGACAGAATAGTAAGTTGAAGTGATATTCCGGAAAGATAGCCCCAGTGGGGCAACAGCCTGCCGTAGGTTTTCTTTTAAAGTTTCGTTAATTTCAATTAAAAGACAGATGCGATTTACAAAAGAAAAAAATATATTTTCTGTAGGTGAAGATATACGAAGGTGGAATTTACAATGAAGAATACTTTGGGGGATCATTTTTCAATATGATAATTTATAAAGTTATATGATAGTAGTCTAATTGAAGGTTGAATTATTTGTAGATGATTGACTGATGACTTTATGTACATATTAACTAAATTCTATACAATTCTGTATACCGATAATATGGCAAATTAACAAATCTTCCCAAAAAGTATCTAATTTCTAAGTAAAAAATTGCTCAATCTGCTTAAAGCACCACAATAAAATTGATCGAGCAATTAAAAAAATATATGAAAAACCTAAAAACCTGAAATGCAATAAAACTGCAATTTATTGGAGACACATTGAAGCTACGAATTTGAATAAAAATAGTTGGAGCCGTTCTTGAGTAAATTTTAAAAATGCAAGATAGTTATATGGCAGCTTCCCCTCATAGCTGAGCTTAAGGCAAACTGAATTTATGTTCTAAAGAAATAACATAAAAATGCTCTGTAGGTACTAAAATTGAAGCAAATCGTCAGCTCGTTAAGGCAAATTACAGTGGACGAACGGAAGAAATGCCACATAAGCTCACAGACTGAAGGATAGTATGACGAAACCCGCTTTTTCGGACTGTATAAAAACGTCCGATTTTTTTTTTTAACACGGTTAAAGTGTTGATCCGAAGCTAAACCACGTTTGTGTAACGGGACTAAATTGTTTGTACTTTTTACTTTTTACAGCAAAAGTTTTCGCTACGAAAAAACGCATCGGTTGCGATAGCCTTTAACGGGGTCTTTAAAGACTTTACTAAACCTAAATCTGCAATTAACTTAAAATAACAAACATGCAAGAAGTCTTATTTATTAAGGGACAAACGTCAATCAATATTTTATACGTGGTTCAGCACTTTCAATTTAAAGCCTAGTACGGTGCTGATGCGGAACGAAATTTCCAGTTCGTCTCCAACATGACAACGAAAAATTACCCCTTCAAAGTGATACCGTTTGCAAAAACAAAAAACAAACACAAACGCATACAAATCACAGAAAGCCATGTTGCGATTAAGGAAAAAACAAATACAAACACGAATCGGGACCAAATGTAACTTTTCCGCACACAATTAATGGTACAGGCAATTAATTCTGTGCGAAATAAGAGGGAAGATCTCTCCAAATAATCTGCTACAAATTATCGATTTCGCTCATCGAACAGCGTACCGCAAAACGAAAAGCAAAACGCAATTTTTCGTTTGTAATTTCGTTTTGTCATTTTTGTATGGGATACTAGGCTTAACTCACCAATTTATAGGGATTAACTGCCTGAACAGAATGAAGACAAAGCTGCAACTGGAGCCGCAGCTGAAATAGCTGTCAAAATATTGAATACACATAATTTCACTGTTTCGAACACAACGCAACGTAGCCGCAGACGGAAGATTTCGGCAACTTTTAACTTTTAAAGTGCAGCACTTTTGACGTTTCAAATTGAATGAAGAAAAAAAATAAACATTTTTTTGCATCCGAAAAAATATATTATGCGGTTATTTGTGTCGCGACAGAAATTATTAATTAAAACCAAAATATTGGAAAGAAAAAATGTGGATTCTGAGCTTGTACGCAAGAATATTGCTTTGTTTTTCTTTAAAATAATTTCAAAGCTGTACAGCTGCATTGTGGGCACGTAAAAAATAACGTACGACACTTTTTGAAAGCTCTTCCAGTTCTTTCGTCTGCATCTTTAGTTGTAGCATTCTACTCTGTTGAGGCATTAACTTGAGGTTCAATGGTGGTCCAAGGTTCAAGAATGTGAGCAGAGCATAGCCATATTACATGTTTAAAACATCATTCAATCCCTGTTGATTCGCCAAAACCGGTGAGTTAAAATTCCTCAACTACGGATCAATTTTTGAACCACGACATGACGTTTTTACAACTGCTCTAATCGAATATCAACCTGATATTTTATTCATGCCACAACAAGTCCTCAACCATATCGATCCATCCATCACATTTTTAGCACATTCTTTTTGTTAACAAACTTAACGTCAACTCAAACCCAACTAAAAACAACCACCCACACAGACGCACACCCAAAGAAAAATAATAAATAATAATTTACACATATTTCATCTCTCCTGGTATTCGCTCTATGTATTTTATAGAAGTTTTACATTCATATCAACAAACACATTGACATTTATCATCATCCAACATCACTTCACTTGTTTCTTTTTCTCAGCAAGTTTATTATCTGTTCGGTTCTTCAGTTTGTGTTTGTGAATTGAATTTCTACTTGGTCGGTCGATTTGTTCCGCGATCGTGTTGTGACTTGTGAAAATATTTATTTTAAAATAAGTTTTCAATAACTTGGTGTAAAAATATGAAATTATCAATTCTCAGTTTGTGAAGAATATTTTTCTAAAAAAAAATCATCGGTTTTCGTGGCTCAAAACTGTAGTTTTTGCAAATTAAATGGATTAGCTTTTTATTTTCAATTATGGTGTTGTTGTTTGTTCGTGCCGTGCGGTGGGTCGGTCGTCAGTGGTGGTGGTAGTGGACAGTGGTTATTCTTATTTTTCGTTTCGTGTGAAAAACATCGTTAAATTCAAATTAAAAAAAATATGTTTTTGAACGTAAATAAATTGATCTAAATTTTTTTTTCTTATTTAATCGTGGTGAAATTATTAAATATTCCCTGTTCAGTGTTTGTAAGCTTTCTTTTAAAATCATGAAATATTTTGTGCATGAAAAAAGAGTGTTGTGAAGGATTTTTTCGTTTTTTAGTATTTACCCATTATCGTTTTTTTAATCACAATTGTTAAAACTTTGGTAAGTTATTTAATTTTTAAATTGTTTACGTTTTTTATTAGATCCATCTATTTTTGGGGATTGAGTTCATACAGTGCGGTTCTCTTGCTCGGACATAGGTACTATTTTTCATAAATCCTAAATAAGCGAACCCAAAAACTATTTTAATCTATTGAAAATAGCTTTGATCTATAAACTATGTGAAAATTTCATTTCTATTTTCTAGAGTTTTAATAAGGCCGCAATCAATTGACACAATCATTTAAAACTTTTCCTATCTTTTTGTCTATGATGCTCAAATTTTCCTCTAACTTTTTTCACATGTAGTAAATAAGTTTAAAGGAAGATTGTGGTTCATGTCCTTTTTGAAATATCTATAAACTAACAAAAAAGTTTTGATTTTGTTCACTTTTTCGTTCGCCGTCAAAATCTTATTTTTTATCACAATTCTTAACTTCCTCAGTCTGTGGCCCTATATGCACATTGAAATTAAAAATATTTCGCAGCAGTAATTGTGGAATATAGCGATACCTACACATAATTATTTTCATTTCATATGATTTTAATAGGTAGTAGAATTATTTTATAGGCAATTATCAGACTTTTCCAATGCTGATTCAACGTTTTTCAACCTCTGCGATTAAATATATCCTTTTCAGGTGAAGAACCCTTTTACATATCAGGGTACTGATAGATGTACCGTTCCCGTTGTCCTTATAAATAAAACAGCTATTCACACTTTTTTTTAATAAAATTCTTTAATATATTTTCTAAATTTTTCACCCCTTTTACTTTTTTTTTATACTCATAGTTCCTATAATTAAGATTGCTTATGTTCCTATTAAAAAAGAAATACTTTCTTAAACTTAATAACACAAAAACTAAAATTAATTAGTTTACCAAAATTATAGTTCGATTAATTCAAACAATTTATATTTCATTCTCAAACATAAAATTTATTTTTTTGTCGGTTTTAAAAATTTTAAGTTAATCTTCTGACTGAACTGATATGGTTTTCTTCAAAGTTTCTGTTATTTGTTGTTGTAAGCTTTATATTTATATTTTAATTTGCACAGTTTTTGTTTTTATTTGCTTTTAAACGAAGGCTGAGAAAATAGGTTACATATTATATTTTTTTCTAATACTTTTTTTTTTCCTACTTTTTGTATTAATCATAGACACCTAATATACATACATATGTATATAATTATTCCTTTTTATTTATTTAAATTATTTTTTTTTTTCTGTTAATATCTGCACTCTTATGATTGTTCTGCTGTCGGACAATTTATTAGAATATTTTTTTTTGTTTAATGTTAATTGATAAACTGCAAGGGGCTTATGTATCATATTTTTTTTTTCAAACTATGTTTTGTATTTCGGGAAGAACTTATTTTCGGAGAAATTTTTAAGATAATCACAACAAAAGTATAAAACATTTATAACTTAAAGTGTTTTGTTATAACAAATCGAACTTCTTTTTTTTTTCGCTCTGATAAAGAGTAGGATACATTTTTTGTGCTCATTTAATATATCAATTATTTTGGTTTTTCTTATCTAAGCATTTTTTTTTATTTCTTGTTTTTTACTTTACAATTTTATTTTTTTTTTATAAAAACTTCATTTTTTTATTTACAAAGTACACAACCTAAAAGTGGTCAGGATTTAGTTTGGGCATTAAATTCCATTTTAAATTAATTTTTACAATACAAATTTAAACAATAAAATAAAAATTTTGTGTATTATTTATATAATTAAAATTTTCAAGTTTTCTTTTTTCTTTTTTATTTAAATTTTAAGGAAAAATGGCTTCTGATTTTCTATTTGCAATGAATTTGAGGAGTTATAGAGGTTAAAATTTATTATTTGGGTTATTTTAATGTATGCGAAAGTTTTTCGTTTTTTTTTTTGTTGTTTTTAAATTTCTAAACTATAAAAACAGCCTTCAACAATATATTATTTCATTTAAACTTTAATATTTTGTATACAATTAAAAGAATTTTCGTAGGAATTATGTGGGGCTAGGAGAAAGGAACACATTTAAATTTATATAACAAAGTTTATGTATGGATTTTATTTAAGTGATATGTTAAATATTGATATAGTTTTTATTTTTTTTTTTTTAATTTAAAACAAATAAATAATAATAAATTTAAATGATTCTCTTAAGTTTTTCTCGAAATAGATAAAATAAATTATTGTTAATAAATTAAATCTCTGGTAATGTTTTTTTTTCTGACAATTTTTGTAGATTTTATTTAAATTTGAAATTTGGCTTTAACTGTATTGAATAAAATAAATATTTGAACTGTTTTCTTATTAGAAATTACTACAAAAAAAAAAGCTTTCACTAGAAAAGTTCTTCTTCTTATTAGCAATTGCTGTATACACATTTCACTAATAAGGTCCCCTAGTCTTAAACTTGTTCGATATGTAACTTAAGTAGACCTTTTATCAGTAAAATTTAGATTCTTTTTTCTTTTTCTTATTAGAAATATCTAAGATGACAACTTTCTCTAAAAACATTGAACTATTCCTAGCAATTACTAGAAGAAACATTTTACTAGTAAGATTGTATACTGTCTGTCGCTGTATGATTTTACATTTCCTGATACGAATTTTCTGGTTGGTAATCGCTTAAGAGACACATTTCACTCTTTCCGATGAGGAATTATGTGAAACATTAATACATCATTAGTTCGATTTTAATTTTCCTAACAA
Organism: Epistrophella euchroma; assembly: GCA_947049315.1. NCBI lineage: Eukaryota > Metazoa > Arthropoda > Insecta > Diptera > Syrphidae > Epistrophella > Epistrophella euchroma. Next base: position 62,257,656 of record OX346248.1, read on the forward strand.
GCAATTACTAGAAGACACGTTTCTAAGCAAGGTTCATCTTCATTTCATTCAAAGCGTTTGCTTAAAATTTTTAGATTGCAGAATTCAATAGCTAATAACTAGAAAATTGAATGCATTTTTTAAACTACCTATGCTTATGCAATCATCTGGGAAATAAAGTATTCAACTTTTTGTCGTATACTTTTAGGGTGTGCCAAAAAGTATCGTTTTAATAATGCATATTTTTAGGACGGCACTGTTTGAATTTTATCACCAACGCACCGATTGAAGTATAGTTTTTTGAGTTTTCAATGTTTTCCTAGCTCATGCTAAATATATGCAACAAAAAATTATCAAATGCATTGAGTTCTTAAGTGTTGTATACCCTAAGGTGGTTACATCGATGTTTGTTGCTGAGCAACAACGGTAAGTGAAAAAATACCTACATTCATCGTCGAAAGTACATAATCATGAGTTTTAAGGCAACATTCTGAACCGAACTAGTGTCTAAACCAGTGAAAAGTCCCTTTTTGAAATGTCAAAAGAAGAAGTCATCCAAAGTGCACTTTAGAGAAAAGAACGATTTGTATAAACCCCTATTTCAATATTTTGTAAGTTTCAATTACACTAAACAAATCAAAAGTCAACGAAACTGGACGGAAAATAGAAGTCCACCATTATGGATTCTTCATTATGATTTGCTTGTATTCGCTTTGTAAAGTTCTTCATTTATTGTTTTTTATTTGTTATTTGATAATTTTGTCCAGGCATTCAAATTGGTAGGTATTCTTCGTTAAGTTCGATTGAATGAAATGTTTGTAAAAAAATATCACTTTGAAGTCTTCGTTTAATTTGATTTCTGCAAATAAATTTCCCTTAATAACAATAAATTTAATAAATAAGTAAATTTCCCTTATCTCAACGTTTCGTTGTTTTTTTTTAAATTTTAAAATTGTATGTATTCAATTTTGAAGGTAGTGAATTTGGTAGGTTCTTCAATGTTCTTCGACAAGTTCAATTTTCTTCTCATTTAACGAATAGTTTTTCATAGTTTGTGTGATTAATTAGTTTAAAAATCTTTATTTTGTGTGCTGTGGAGTTGGTATGGTAAAATTTTCGTTGAGTTTGATTCCTTCTATTTTAATTGAGAATTTATCATTTTGATAGTAGTGGGATTTGTAGTCTAAAATTTTCTTCGTAAAACTTAATTAAAAAAAAATGTCTATCATTTCTTAGCCTTTCTTAGGGTTGAACTGATGTTTCGTCAAAAACTCTTCGTTAAATTCCATTTATTCTTTCAATCTCACCTCGACAAAAAAATTAACCACTACCTTAGGTTGTGTTTCGATGAGGAAAATAAGTTTGAAAGTAGGAACAGGGTATCAGTAATTATTTGTAGGGTTAGCTGAGTTGTTTGAATAAGCATGTTTTCAGTTATACCAGTTTCACTTAAGCGGTTTGACTGTATGGACAAATCTTTGAAGATGAACGTTATTGGTTTCAAATAAAATTGGGTAATTATTTGCTTCTTAGCGTCCAACTGAATTTTTTTTTTTGTTTTTTTTACATTTAATTTATTTTATTTAACAAGTAGATTCAAGTATTTGTCCTCTTTGATCTTTAAAATTACTGATTGCATTTTGAAACGGTCACTTGTATTCAAAAGAGCCTATGAATGGGAGGGTTCTTAAATACCAATTATTATTTTTTTTTTAATTTCAAACATAAATTCGAAAATCGAGGAGATCCAATTTTACTATTTCTTTAAGAGTGATTTCTTGCAAAAATATTTTTATAATTATTTTTTTACAAAAATTATTCCTAAAATCTATCGATTTTTTCGAAAAAAAAAAAACTTTAGAGAACCATCAAAGTAAAATCAACTGAAAGTCTATACGATAACAAATTAAAAACAAACAAAAATTATATTTTATAGAATTGATTTTTTTATTTTCCATTGGTTTTTTGCATTTATATTTTTTTCCTTACAAAACTAAATTAACAAACGAAAAATAAAATAATTAAATAGTATAATATTTTTCTTCAATTTAAATTTAAAACAAAATTTTAAAAAGTAATTTAGTTACAAACTTAAAATTATAGAAATAACTTAAACTCAAGAAGTCTTTTTTTTCATAAGAAATAATATTTTCTTATTTAAATGTTTTTGTGTTTAGTTTAATTTCTTAATTTTAAATACATCACATGTTTTCACAACTAAAATATTTAAGAATATCTTTAAAAAAAAATTTACTAAAAAAATATTTACAAAAATTAAAAAAAAAATAAATTAATAAGGTACGAGAATAAATAATATTTCGATATATATGTATGTATTTTTATTTTATTTTTTTGGAAAGGATATACTACTACATAAGCTCTCACATTTTTTTTACAATACACATACCTACTCATATTCACAAATTTTTCTGTTTATATTTATTTACACAAAAAGGAAAGAAGAAAGTACGTTGAAATAAAAGAAAAACGAAAAAAGGATATTTACAAAATGACAGAGGAATTTTAATTTATTTCATTGTTTCCTCATTAAATATTCGAAGAAGGAACTCTTGACTGTTTTCTATTTTTTTTTTTTATTTGGAGGCTTTGCTACTTTTGCCATTTTTGCTTATTTTTTTGTTGTTGTAGTGTTTACTGGATCACAATATGTACAATGTCCTTGTTTAACGAACAAAAAAATCCTTCCTTAAGTCTACGGGTTTTAATTTTTTTATTTACAATTTGGATTTACTCTGGACTCTCACGCCTTGGCCGTTGTATTACAGTTGACTACGTCTGTGCTATTGCAGCCAGTTGTTGGTGTTGTTGTTGTTGTTGGTGTAGTTGCTAAGGATGGCTGTTGGGCGGAGTCGGAGTTATTATTCGGACTTCGATCAACATTCATGTCCTTTGGACATGCAGACGATGTTGTTGATGATGATGATGTGGATGTGGATGTTTGTGGGGCAGGGAGTTGGGTCGATGATGGTTGTTGCTTCTGCTGCTGCTGTTGCTTTGACTGTCGTCGATTCCAGCCAAAATTTAACGCAGCCGTTAGTTTGTTCTGACCACTGCCAGTGCCACTGCTGCCACTTCCTCGGATACCACTGCTCACACCCCGACCGATTGATGATGCCGGTGTGCTGCTGTGATGATGGCTGTAACCCGAATCCGAGCCAAAACTCGAGTCACCCCCGCCGCCACCAGTGCTGCCCCTTGAGTACAATTGATGGCTGTGCTGATGGTGATGGTGTCCTGGTGCACCAGCACCAGTAGCAGTATGATGATGATGATGATGCTGATGTGTGTTCGGTCGATAGGAGCCCATGATCCCTGCAGAGCTGGTATAGTCTGGAGCAATATATTCTGGATATGAGAGTGGGCCACCGACTACTGCCGTCGCATTGCGTCCGATTGTGTTTGGCTGTTGCTGTTGCTGTCGGGCACACGAGTCGTATAGGTATCCTTCATGGAATATGGGCTCCGCATAGCCGTAGGTCGGCTCGATGGGATCCATTGGAGGAACTATTCGTCGCCGGTCAATGCTTCGCGGATTCGTCCTGGAACGCATGGAACTCAACAAGTTACTGGCAGCGTAGTACGGCTGGGGATAGCGATTTGGATGATTGACTATGTTTCGTTCACGGAAGATTGTCGCCACCGCCGAAGCTGGATGGTGAAGTTGATTATTGATGCGATTACGTCGTTCGACTTCGTTCTCGAGCGTATTGTAGTATTGGGCACGATTGTTGTTGTTGTTGGTGTTTAGGTTATTGTTCAGACTATGATGGTGGAAGGTATTATTGTTGTAGGCCAATGACATAAGATTGTGGTTTCTATTATCGTAGAGATGATTCTGTGCCATTGCTACGGGCATCATATCTCCGACCAACTGCTCTGACCCCGCCGATGTATTAAACTCGTCCATGCTCGAACTGGCCGCTGGTGGCTTATGGCGGTTTTTGCGATTATTGTTCTGTCGTCCAGTTGTGTGTCGCAGGACCCCTGACAGAATTCCAGCCGTTCGGCTGGGTGCGTTATTATTCGTCGAGGAGGCTGATGTTGATGTGGCAGCAGATGTCACTGCTGTAGCATCATGCTGTGTATTCGATGAAGACGAAGAAGACAGCAGTGAATTCCTCTCATGACCATTGTTGTTGTTGTTGTTGTTACTCGGTTGGGACGCACTGATTCGCTCATGATAGATAGTCGAAACGGGTATTGTCGATGCGGTGTCAGAAATGGATTTGTTAAATGATCTTTCGCCTGGCAATGATAGTTCATCTTCCGCAAAATCATCATCAGAATGAAGTGGTGGTTCGGATTCAGCATCTGAATCGCGACCCGGACCGAGTTCTTCGTAGACATTGTCATTCGAACGATACGGATCGGGTCCGGGCGATGAAGAGACTAAAAATGGAGGTGACCTCGTCATCGGATAACCGCTGGGATAGTGAATTCCTTTTGAATGGTGCAACATCTAGAAATAAAAATGCGAAGAGGGAAATTAGTTTTCTGTGTGATGAAACATTTCGAGAAGGATATAAAATTGTGGATTGATTGCTTATGATTGCGAAGTTTTGTGATCTTAAATGAGTTTGGCAATAATTAAACAAGCTTCAGCTGATAGAAAATTGATTTTAAAAAAATTAAATATTTGTCCTTTATGATCTCAAAAATGGTTTTGTGAATTTCGATACGGTTTGCAGTATTGTAAAGGATTTTCAAGGTGAAATGATTTTACATCTTAATTTGTCGAATTAAATACAAAGAGCAAGTATTTTTATGTTTGTCCAATATGATCTTTAGAACTACTGGATGAATTCGGACACAGTTTTTGAAATTTAAAAGAATCTAAAGTTAAAAGTGTGCTTGTACTATTTTTTTTTTTAAATACATAACTATACCTATAATCATGAACTGAATACTTTTTTAAACACCAGAAGAATCTTGATAATTTCTGGCAATTTCTACTGAACCATTTCTACGCACGTGTTTTTATAATTTATTATCTCGGCAAACAATGCTTCAAATGTTGCTACGGGTTTCAACGTCTGATAGTCCTTGATTTCATCATTTCATTTGTTGTACTCATCAAGATTAACGATTCCGCACGTGTGAATCTTTCTTCAAGCTTATTAAAATCACATTTGAAAAAAAAAAAAATTGAAAACAATTCATTTTGGTAGTCACCCTTTAACAGAGAGAGATTCAACTCATTATCACCAAAATGCGTTGGCGTCAACTTCATCATTACCTAGAAAATGTTCTATGTGAAAAATGAATAAGACATGCATCACGCAAATTTCTTCTTTATAAAGAGCTCCAGAAAGAGATGATGTTATTAAAACCTCACATTTCATACTCAATTACTGTCACTTTTCAAAAAAAAAAAAAATGATCGCATGCATTCTCAAAGGATGCAGGATACACTCACAATATTTTTCTGTTTTAAACTTTATTTTTATCTTTAATGACCGTGGCCTTTTGTTTCCGTTTTCTTTATTCTGCCATACACGTGGTTATAAAAGGGGACAAATCTTTATCCTTTTTTTTTTAGTCAACCAGTTTATTTATCCCTATGCAAATGAATGGGCTTTCCTCGTCTTTCTTAAATGAAGACCTGTACTTACTGGGTTTTTTGTTTGAATCCTATTAATCCTTTTACTTTTTTTCTCTTCTTCTTTTTCTGTGTCTGTTAAGTATTAACATAAGGCCGAATCGCCTATCTGCATGAGTAGAGATGAATGATGTAATTTTTTAGAAACGAAAAAAAAAAAGAAGAATTTAAGAAAAAGCTTTTATCCTTCACAGAAAGAACCAGTGACAAATGAAAAAAGGACATCGTTATTTATTTTTAATTGTTGGAAATATTTATACTTTTTTTTCCTCTCTGCACCGTTGGATTAGATTTATGTATATTTATGTAGAAACAAAAATGTCCTTTTGAGATAACATGGCTTACAAAAAAAAAAAAAATAGAAACATGAAAAAAAAAACAACAACGAAATAAAGGACGCACTTTATTTGCATTGTTATGTTCTTTCTTCAATGGAAAAAAATTATGTGAATGCCAACGTTTATTTTTTTTTTTGCTTTTACTTCCTTTTTTACATTTTATGTTTTATTTGGAACGAATAGCCTTTTGAATATTAATGAGAATTCCATATTATGTAAATACCTTGGTATGTATATAGTGGGTTGAGAGATTTAAAAAAATGTTTTTTTTTTGCTAAAGTTATCCCTTGTCTTTGTTGTTTGCCGCATAACTAATATGATAAATATAAAAAATATTATGTAGGATGTTTTTTTAAATCAGTTATTCAGAAATCAATGAAATAAAGAAAAAAAAAGGAGATTAGTTGGAAGTTTTTACAATAATTATTTATTTTTTAAACGAAAATAATTTTTATGAATTTTCAGGACTAAAATCAGAATGAATTTATAATTTTATTTTTGGAAAATTAAAACTGGCAATAGGGGATGTACTTATACTTTCAAAAATGTTTTTAATAGAATTAAAATTTAATTTAAAATTCGGTTGAAAATTATATACGAATCCTGGCTGAGCCCTGACCCCTTTTGATGGGATCGAAATTTAAATCAATCAACAAGACAAAAACTGAATTTAAACTATTGTGCAGATAATATTATAAATATTGACAGGATATTGACACTACAGACCAGTATATACATTTGCTTATTGAATTTAAGCGCAGTTTAACCTAAAAACCATCACAGAACTTTACGTAATGTAATAAAGTAAAAAAAGAACAAAAGGTCGCTTTAAATTTCCAGTTGTTTTTTTTTTTTTTACCAACAAGTTTATATAAGTATTATGGTTTAAAAAAAAAATACCTAGACAAAATAAGGGTTGACATTTTTTTATCAACCCCTTATATCCGGTTTTTCCCCCCTTTATTTTTCATTGAACAAAAAAAAATCAAAATAAACTGATGTTAAAAAAAAAATAAATAAATCCTGCGATTGCATTAATCGACAATGTCCTTCCGATATTGTGTTGTGAGTAGTATTATGTACGACAGGAGCATACGATGACGCTTGTGATTAAGGATGATTAACGAGAATGCTCTTATCCTTTTTTCCCATGTATTTTTTTTTTTTTTGTATTTTATCCTCCTTCGCTCGTTTTAATTTAATTTAATTTTATTTGATACCAGAAGGGTGTAAAAAAAAACACAACACAACACAAACAGAAGAAATTATTTAAATTCATTCAAAAAAATCCTGTGAATGTTGTCAAATCCAATTTAATTGATTTTTTTTTTTAACTCCTCCATGATGTGCTGTCAGTATAATTTTTGTTTTTGTTTTTCGATCACTTTTTCTCTTGTGAGCCCTCAAGTGCACAATTAATGTCGACTTATATTCAGAAAATATATGTCAAGTCGATGAAAGAAAAAATAAAAAAAAAATCAAATATGTAATTGCATAAAGGATATATCTTTGATTTGATACTTATTAAATTGAATATGTGTTAAAGTTTGCAATTGACATGACAAGAGGGATTTGGTATTCATTTTTCCTTTTTTTTTCCATTGACAGTTGTTGAAAACTAAAAAAGAAATTCTCCAAAGTATAAAACTCGATAGAAGTGATTTTTTTTTCCTACAAGGATCAAGTGGTTTTTGGTTCATGAGATTTGTGCAATCTTGCAGCTAACAGAACGAGGTTTAAAGAAGTGTAAAAAGGAATAAAAAAATAAAAAAAAAACAGTATCCGATAAATTTTTGATAGAAAAAACGTATCGAGGACATGTCAATGCTGTGTTATCAGATTTTGTCGGTTTTTTTTTTGTTAAAAAAAAAATACTTGTGTTAAGTTGAAATAATTGTATTTAAGGATGTTCCAATATAAGAGTTTGTCAAACGATATTAAAATTATACTATTTTAAAAGTATGTAGGTACCTCCTCATATAGAAGTTATGATAGAAATATCTAATCTCTGAAGTTCATGCTGATACTTCCTCGAATTTTAATAAAATATTAGAAACAAAAATCGGAAAAAAGAAATTCTAAGTCCTTGTCTATTTTGAGATTTTAGTGTGCGTTCTTGAGGGACTTTTCAATAATGCCTCCTTTATCTATATCATCAAAAATATCAACCAGCTGCAAAGGTCTCTATTTCAATTTATGATGCCACTATATAATAAAAATGTTGACAAACGTAAAAAATATATCATAACAATTGAATCACAATTTTTCCTTTTAATTTCCCTATCTCTTCACCTGTCACATCCTGTCAAATCAAATTCTCTACCAAAAACATCACAATCAAATAAATATATATACGTCAAATTGACAAATAATTTGGATCCTTAAATCCAGAATTTTTCTCATTTCATATCACATTTCCACACAACCACCAAAAGCAGAAGACGAACAAACAAAAAAAAAATAAATAAACTCAAAATTAAATGACAAAAAAAAAAATCGAATGATAAATTCAATTTCAAAAGAGTATAATGCTTCCTTTTATTTATCTTTTACCTCCTTCTCAGTATTTTTCACTATAAATATCAATGTAATGTGATATTTACTTCGCATAAAGCAAGAAGTATGTAGGTAAAAGTATATAGGATGCCCAAATAACGTCTTTATGAAAAGAATCCGCGTAAAAAGTCATTGAAAATAACAAATATAAATAAAAATAAATATCCTTCTCATAAAAATGAACAATATCATACAACAATAATGATGATGAAGATGATGATTATGATGATAAGGAGATGGAAATGTGATTCCTTGTGAATTTGCAAAAATAAAAATAAAAATTAAATCAAAAGAAACGAGCCAGGACGAAAATAATCATAGCAATAAAAAAATAATAATAATAATAATAGATACTCATCCGTGAGTAAAGGATATGGATATGTGTTGTGTATCTATACTTGTAGGTGTTGATGGTTTGGATATTCCTATTATCCTTCTCTTTATCCAATCTCCTTGAATGATTTTATATTTGTTCGTCTTTCTCATGAATTCAATGAATGTGTATAGATATGTATGTACATATAAAATATCAAATTTCATTCCTTTTCTTTTTGACAAAAAGAGATAACAATGAAACATACCATTAAGAATATTTTGACAGGACCTGCCTAAATATTTTGATTTCAATTGTATTTTTGATCAACACATAAAACGAGAATCCATTCAAACCTCTTATTGGTTTAAACAATTAAAATTAAATTTAGAAAAATCTACACCGGATATTTGTGCTCATTTTTCAACAAATATACAAGGACCTTTTCATCTATACGATATAGATAGGTATCACAAACAAAAATGGAGCAATTTTCTTACAGATCAAAAAGTTTTAGATACATATCTAAATATTGTTTTTGTTTGAGAAAACTAACCACAGTTTCCTTGGATGATATTATCATCCCTGCAGCTACTTACCAACAATCACAGATTACCTACTCATCTAGTTATCCTTTCAGAGAAATGTTCTATACCATCACACAATCACCCTCCCTCCTACAACCTCTCCTTAAATTATAGCTTTTGCTTGTTTCCATTGCAACAAACTTATGTACATATACAATACATATCTACCTACAAAACCCACTCGATTAATAATTACAATTGCAATTAAATCCTTGTGGTCTTCTGTTGTGGTATGGAATTTCCATTGTGAATTCTATAATGTGTGTGTGTTTTGGGGTGTATATTGTTAGTTTTATTCAAAAACACAGAAATATAAATATGCTTTGTTATACATAGTATAAGTTGTATAAAAAGGGGCTTACAATCCTTAAGCTCATCATCAGAATATTGCTTCTAAAAGGTAGGGTTTTTGAAGAGGAAATAATATATAGAATAGGTACATACATATGTACATAGATCCGTATATCATCAATTGTCTTAATTTCATGATTGACCAGATACATTTCTATTTTGTATTTAAATAAATACACAATACTTTGATGTGTAGGACGAGTAAGTATATTATATGTACATATAATACCTTTGAAATGTGAATTGTGATACGAATTTTGTTAATTGAGTCCCCCTTAAGATTGATATTGTCTTTTTCAAGGATTTCTGTATTTTACAAAAGGATATCATCAATTTTGATTAGACTTGTAATTATTAGCTTCTAAATTGCTATTTTCGAACAAGTGGTTTGAAGAGAAATATATATTTAAAATTTAATAGGGGTTTAATGTCGGAAATAACTCAATACATATTATAAAAAGAAAAAATCGTAAGATGATTTTTGAGTCGAACCATTAGGTATCACAGGAATAGCTTTTCTCATTTGTTTTATTGATTGGCAAATAATTTTGTTTCAACGACATGTTTATGTTAAATTTTTGTTTTTTACATATAAAAAAGTTAGTAAAAAACATAAAGTGAAAATTTGAATCGTTTTTAGAGTTTTTAACTGTCAATATGAGGTAACCCAACGTTGTGATAGCTTTTAAATGAAATAATCACAAATTAAAAGTTTAAAATTATAAAACTGTAAATATTTGTCAAGTAATTGTTAAAAATCAATTTGGAATATTTCAAATAAATTTTCTTTTATCAAAAGTACAAAGATATCATTACGCCAATGATAATAATACTTTTAGTATAAGCTTGCGTTATCACAAAATAATTCTAAACTTTTTTAAAACTTCTTTAAATAATTGAAAATATAAATATTTGTATTTAACATTACCTCAATATTTAAAAGTATTAAGAACAGTTCATGTTATTACTAAAAAGAGAAAAAACAGGCGTGTTTTTTCATTGTTTTGTATGTATAACCTAAGGTATCACAGATAATTTTTACTTTTTTTTTTAGGTTTCTTATTTTATACAAATTGTAATTTATTTGCTGATGGTTATTGTCAGCGGGTTTATTAAATATCAATCAGTGGTAGAGCTATATCACAGAAATATTTCCACCCTTTGGAAACATATTAAAAAGTGCTCGATAAAATGCTTTGTATAAAAAAACTCTCACAATCAGTATTGGCACGTAAAAAATCCATTATATTATAAATTCATTAAATACAATCTTAAATTTACCTCAACGTTATGATGATGATGATGTCTCATAACCAACGGCCTATGTCCTAAATGTGCATCCGGATCTTCATACGTCACCGAATGTCCACCCGGTAGTCCTCCGTTCATATGCGGACCACGTGTTGGTGTCTTGCAGGGTAAAAAGTTTTGAACTTTTCTTTTATTTCTGCAATAAAATAAAGAAGACACAAAAATTAAAATCAAAATTTAAAAAAAAAAAAAAAAAAAACATTTATAAGTGACAAAAAATACCCTGTCTCTGTTAAGTGTGATTCTATGAAATTGTTGTCCTGACAAAAATCAAACGAAAAATTTAATGAAATTTGTGCGAAATTTAATTTCAAAAACTCTCATGTCATTTCTATTATATGTGTTGTATGTCTATGATTTATGTATATTAACACAGACACACTCATACAATGTATGAAATTTAATTCTCGTTCTCTTCCAGATGGCGTATTATATATACCTACAATAAATATCTACGTAATTTTAATTTGCATGTCATTGTTGGCATTCGAAATGGAAATTTACTATCCATACAATATTCTACTCTCGTATAGACGATATGTTTGGCGGGTGTAAGCGCAATGTATCGCACAAAATAAATATCTAAAATTCAATCTTTAAATCTGAATAAATATTTAAATTAGCAACAGCAGCAGTTGAATATTGACAACAAGAGCGCATATCACACAACCCTCTTCAGTAAAAGTTTGATTTCAAATAAAACTCCTCCTGTCTCGCACAGAACTTTTCAAAAGTGCTAACCTCGAGGATGCAAAAACAGAAAATATATATATATAAAAAAAATTATTCTAAAGAGGAAATGAAAAAATATTTTAATTAATTTAACAATATTGCACAGGAAGAAAAATGAAAAAAAAAAAGTTTGTCTTTTGATAAAATATATTTTTGTGTTTTTTCTTTTAATTGTTAATTATTTCTTTGGTTAAAGAAAATTGTGTGAAAATCTACTCGTTTTTAGATCGGCTAGTGAGTTTCCTTAAGCTGTAATAAAATATTCTTTATTTTGATATTTAGTGATTTTATAGCTTGTGGAATGTATGTGGACACTAAGTTGTGTTTTTTGTTTATAATAATGGGTTCTAAAAGTCTTCTATGTAATTGTTTTCATTGTGAAACACCGGGAATACTAATAAAATGCCATCAAATTTTTTATATTGCTTTTGGAATGTAAGTAGATCTTAAAGTTGTATCCTAGTTTGGCTCTTTATTGACGTTCCAGAAAAAATTTAGTTAGCGAATTTGTAGATAGCTGCTAGGGAAGCATCTTAAGTTTGTTTTTTTGAGTTTCCTATAAAAATTTACCTCGTGGAACATAATGTGGATCGTATATTTTTTTTATTATGAGAATGAATTTCTGGTCAAGATCAATATCAAAAAAAAAAAAACGCTGTTATTCAGGTGCATTGAACAGATGTTATATTGTTTGGCCTATGGTGAAAAACCTGATATGAAAGACGGAGGTTTGAAGCTGGATACTTAAAAAAAGATTTTACTGAAAACACAAAAAAATGTAGATCTATTGTATTTATTAAAAATTTTATAAGTTGTGGATTGCATGTGGAACCTGAATGATATTTTAAAACAAGTTGCAAAGTGTCTTTGGTTTCACGATATTTTGTGAAGAAAAATTAAAAAAAAAAAAATATTCCAAACGACATTAGTGTCAATATTGTTGTAAAACAAAACTCATTTATTTCAATAAAGCAAAAGCCACTGCAGATGGACTTTTGTTCCTCTTCATTTCAAATGGACAACTCTCTGATGCCTTCTTAATATCTCTCTATATCAAATAGACTAAGTAAGATTAATCGTTATCGAATGGCACCCATAGAGATACATCATCTTCTCTACCTACAGTTTCCCCCCCCCCCCCCCCCCCCCTCCTCCCTGCAATATTTATGTATCCTTGACTACTTGGCTTTTTCTTAGAAACATACATATCAGGAGCCAATTGGGGATGGGATGAAATCAAAACATTTTAATCCCATGTTTGGCCATAAATCACCCATAAAAGAAAAAAAAAAAGCAAACAAGTGTTATTCTTAATTTTCAATTTTGTGAATATACCCTTGTGCCAAAGAGAGTATAGGTACATATACCCTACGTCAAGACCAGCACCAGGAGCATTGGAAACAAAATTAAATAATAATAGACGATGGAATATAAAATTAACTCGTAAGTGAAATTGTTCACTTTCTCGTCGTTGTTGCTCGTGTTCTACATGCAATTTATTATACTTTCCTTGTTTTTTTTTTTTTTTGAATACAATGTATCCTTTTTGACATCCTTACACTCACCGGTGTGTGTGTGTGTGTGTTTGGAGGTGAATAAGGCATGAATAGGGATGTATTGTATTTTTTGAAGGAGTAAGACAATTTTAAATTGTATTAAGCTATAACAAGAAATTTTTCAAAAAAAAAAAAAACAAGAACTCCCTACTCGCGTGTTCATGTTTTCACATAATATTTCCAAGGAACCTAAGCACAGCGAATATAACCTAAAATTTGAAGATTTTGCTATTTTCTTAGAGATGGTGTCTGTAAGGACGAGTATCAGGCTAAAATGTGTCAGAGAATATTTAACACATAGGATGCATGACTCCTTATACAGTACACTACGTATAACTCGTACCACCCCTCGTAATCCTTCCAATCCTGAAACTGTGCTCGTTATTCTTATATTCCCTGATGAGGTTAGAGAAGGGGCATGTGTGTAGAATGTACACGAAAAGTTATCCTTTTCATATATGAATATGGCAGGTTCTTCCAAGTTTTTTTTTTTTTTTTCGTGAGGACACATTTTCGAGTGTGTATTTAATTAAAAATGCTTGAGATACTTTTTTGGCAGTGCTGGGGAAGGGAAGCATTGTGTAGACAAGAAGAGGTGTATAATACAAGCTCAGAGACTGGAAGGTTTTATTATAAGTGAATTTGAATATTTTGCATTCATGTGGGATGAATTATTAAATTAAGGAACTCTTTGGAGCGCGATAAAATATAAGAATGAATATACCTACCTACCTACCTACCTTAACAATTCATAATAATGTACATGGAAGTTTAACGACTTTTCAAAGAGGGTAACAGTTCCTTTTTTCTTTTGTATAGGTAAGTAAAGCTTACGTATTGCAGAATAACGATGATAAATTGTTGATGGTATAAGTAATTGGTTAAGAAAACTTTTTGACAAAGAACACTTTTGAGTTTTTGTTTTTAAATCTCACATTTTACACAAGAGGTTCTCTTTTTTTGAATAAAATAATAATAATAATGATGGAAAATGTGGTTAACTGAGATTGAATACAAAAAGATTTTAACTGAAAACAATTTTATCTTGTCTTTTGTGTTTGTAATTTTTGAGTTATGAACTCAGAGAGTATCTAATGAATTGACATTGAGTGAATTCAATTATGAATTTTTTGATGTGAATAATTTTTTAGAAGCAATCAGTTTTATGAAATCGATTAACTATACGTTATGAACATGATTTCAATATGTATGTATGTTCGTAGAAATTATTGTGGAACGTATTAATTTTTCATTCCAAAGGAGATAAGTTAGTAAGTAAGGTATGTAAGGTAGTTTTAAGGCTACCAAGTTAAGTACACAGTTCGAGTGAAAATAAAAAAAACTCATACTTAATGGCCAGTGAGGAAATTTCAACTTTACGTTCCACAGCTTCTATTTCAAATGAAAATATAATGGATTGTTGTATGTTTAAACTTTTAAAACTGCGTAAGCTTTTTCCCTTAGTATCACATAATAAAAAAAACTAAAAATCGGTATGACTATTTACAGAGAATGTGGAATGTGGAATGCATTCACGGAAACAATCACTTTTGTATGTATTTAAAACTAAACGAAATACATTCTCCATTTTACAGCGGCCTTAAAATATGTGGAATAATTTCCAAATAAAGCCTAGTAACTCGTAAAATATCTAGAAAAACGAATGCATTCCACAATCCTCTTATGCCCGTATTTTAAATTAATAAGTATGTGATAGCAAGGAATATGGCTTACACAGTGCAGACAGCAATTTTAACAATCAAATAATTTTAGTGTCAAATAGAAGCTGGTGGAATGAATAGTTAAAAATTTGACTCTTAAAAATGTTTGTGAGTTTTTTTTTGTTCAGGAGACCTGTGTGTAAAAGGCTTTAATGAAAATAAAGTCTAGAAAAATAGTACAACGTGAACGGACACCACGTTGAAGCGCAAACTTACAAAAATGGTTTAGGAGTTTTTATGAGTAAGTAACATTTTTCTACTACACTATCTACTATCTCAAAATGAAGCTTATTTTTTGAACTCATAAAAACTCCATTTCCAACAGCAAATTTCGTAAGTAGGTAGGTTGTTAGGTTTACCCAAACCTCCCACGCAAAACAAAAGCAAAATTAATTGCCAACAACTACTTAAACAACAAAATTCCATAATTTCTTTTTTACTACCACCCTCCGAAATGTATATCTACGTAGTATAAGTACCTGTCTGTTATGCGGTAGACCAAATCAGCTTATAATAAAAATCCCCATATTAATTTCCCGTCAAAAAAAAAAAGAAATAAATACCAAAAAACCATCAACCCTCAGCCATCGTTTTAATCATAACAAAGCGTATTACACTTCATAACATCACATTACACTTACAACAATAACAACAAAAAAAATCCACAAGAAGTGGATCCCCAAGTTCTTGAAGAATCTTTTCTGACGAACTCTCTTTAAAAAGAAAAAAATAAAAAAAAAAAAAACTGTTAAAGGGCATATGTCGAGAGTTCTTTTATTTTACACAAAAATGAAATAAAAGCACTTCGTTTACAACCACAGCGTATAAATGAGAAAATAAACAAATATCTTCGTCCTTTTTTGCCCCCCACTATTTTTTTTTTCATTACTATACCTACAAAGAAGTGCAGATTTTTCATTATAACTCAGCCAACCCTCAAGCCAGTCTCCAGCCGCGGCATGCTGAAAATATAACCGCCTTTTTCCCTATATACAATCTATTTTGTAACTTCCTTTTCCCATTCACTTGCGTTGCGTTACAAAATATTAAGATACAAAGACAATAATTGAACGTTACTTAATAGCTATGTAGGAAGACTGTATAACCACTCTACAACAACGCCGCATCCTAAAGACGACGACGAGGACTTTGAACGAAGCACAGTTGTTGCCTCTCGCCTTGTCGTGCCTGCGAAAAAGGCTCTTGCCATAAGTTTAAATGGTTGCAAGAGACGAAAATATGAAAAATTATGACAACATTATTCATAAATTGTTTAAGACAATGAATGGGTACCTATGTATATGTGTGTTTTTGTGAGGAGAAGAGGAAAGACATGTAGGGAACATGCTCCTAGAGGCACTCAAGCCGCCGCGCCGCTGCCGTCATAAATGGCACCCATTCTCTCATAGTCTCTCTATATCTCTATAGCCCCCGAGCTTCGCTAAAAGAAGCCAAACAGCTATTATGCGGTACACCATGTTAGTTGGCGGTGGTTTTTCTAAAAGGCTCAATTCTGCTCAGCATTCAAAAGGCGTCAACCACCATATAACCAACAAAAACAACAACAACAACGACTACGCTGAAGACAACGACGACGGGGAGTACTTCCGGTTGTAAACATTCTTGTATTTGTGTTAGAAATTGTTCAGCATAATAAAACGGGTTAAGGACATGAACTCTCAAACATAAGTCAAATGACACTCATGTTGTTATGTGATACTTTGGTTTCTTTTTCATTGTGAGCCTATAAAATATTTTTCTTCTTTCTAATCGATTCAGGACGTGTCAAGCTGTATTCGACTACTTGAAAAAAAAAACATCGAAAAAAGGTTACACAATAAAAATAGAATTCGTTTTTATGACACCCCGCAGGATATTCAGAGGTCATTTCGATGAATCGTTTTTGTTTTTTGTCTCTATCTTCTTTGGACATGATTAGGATTTCGAGAGAAATTTTGACGTTAGAATTTTTACTAAGTTAATCTTTGAACTTTGCCAGAAAAAAAGGTATGCACTTAAAAAAAAGCAATTCAAAGAGTCCTTGTCCTAGAAAAGGACCTTCAAATAATAATAAAACGAATGAAAAAATTAATGATGGACCAAATCCTATCATTTTATATAAATCATCAAAAATATTTAAAAGTATATTATTTTCTTATCTCACCAAGACGACTTTGAGACGATTATATTCAACAAAATAAAAAAAAAAAAAAAAATCAAACGATAAATCGATTTATTTTCCATCATCATTATCATCTCAAGAATCAACTAAATTTTGATGTTTTCTTTCGATTGTGTGAATGTGCTTTTTCGATGATTCTTTTGCGTATATTTGCACAATTTAATCCTTTGAAAGCAATGTTAAAGCCCTAAAGGGTTTTTTCTTCTACTTATTTTGATGACTGGCAGCACACGAGTGCGGAGAATGTCCTTAATTCGATAAAAGTGGCAACACAAAAGAATGGCTTTCAGGGGGAAGTTGGAGTGGTATAATGCCTATATGGAAGAACATTGGAAAAGTAGCTTGCAGAGAAGTTAGAATCAAGGATCAAGAAAAAAAAAAAAAAAACAAATAATGCAAAGCAGAAAATCCCTTTTTTATGCTTTATTGAAAGCAGGAAGGATATTTCCCTGAAGGGCATGCATACTTATACTTACATTTATATAGGTTGGTAAGGTATACCTATCCTATATCAGACGGAAGGTGTATGAGTTAAAGCCTCACAAGAAGAAAAGGAAGCGTTTACTCATTTGTGCTGTTAGTTTCTGAAACTTGTTGTTGCTTTAAGTGAACTTGAAAGACGTATAGTCTACATTATCGGCTTCAAAGACGATGCTTCTTATGGCCTTTTTTTATCCTCGGATTTTTATACAGATATGTTAAATTTTCTATCTTGTTGTGTTTTTTTTTTTTTCTATCCTAAGGGTGTAACAAACAAACAAAAAATAAAAAGTAACACAGAAGCAAAACATTATTGATATGTAAAGAGATGTTATCACTTGTGATTGATGTTTGACGAAGGGGAATTGATTTTTGTTTATTTTTATAAATTTAATGTGAAAACTGATAGTGAACATTGAATTCCCTTGGGTATATTATAATCAATGTGAAATGTGCCGAGAGAGGTGGATAGCTATTTTAGTTTGAGAGGTTTTTTTGTTGGAACTTTATCAGATGGAAATTATTGATATAATACAGAAGGTATCTAATGGAAAATCTTCAGTAAAAAATTTGTCTTTGAAGAAAAGAAGCACTTTTTTTTTAAAAAGTGCTGAACTTTCAATTAATTTTGATGTCTTGCACGTAGGTTACAAATATTGTTTAAATTTCTTAACTTGGAGAAGGCTTCATTTAAAGTCGTAAAGAAGCACATTTTTAATTAAAGAAAGTGCTAACATTTTTGGTTTTTTTTTCAAAAACTACAAATAAATTTTTTTTTTTTTGAAATGAAACCATTTTAATTTGAAGATTCTAATCGGATATTTCGCTTCTTTTAAAATGAGAAGCACGTATTTCGTTTTTGGAGAGTGCTTTGTATTGTTTTTTTGTTTTCTAAATATGCTAACAGTATTTTTATTAAAATAATCGATTTCGTTCATACTTGCAGCACATTTTATTTTCCCCTGCAATCAATGCTAATAATGCACATATTAAAAATTGCTCTACTTAAACAAAAAATATAAAAAAGAAGAAATTTCACGGTAATGGGAAGCACATTCTTTTCTGGAAAAAGTGCTGATAATTTTATTAAATTTAATGTATTGCTGGCGTTTATTCAGCGAATTTACTGAAAAAAGTCTTCCATAAATTACAATATTTTATTATTAAATTTAAAAAGAATTAGCTGTTTTAAATATTTTAAAAATTGTACATATACATACATACACCCTTCAATGGCGCCCAAGCAAGAAACCTTTACAGGTGTTTCAGAAGTTTTTTTTTTTCATATATTGTTTCCTTTTGCTGTGCACTCTAAAAGCATACCATTTTACTTATTTCAATTCTATCTATATTCAAACTTGAAACAGAATCTCTTCAACTTATCCTTTCCTTTCAAACCCCATGCAAAATAAGTTTAAAACCTATTTTTTTTTGTAGCTAGTAGTTTCGAGAGCAATAGTAAACCATGATATAAAACTTTTTCTGACGCCATGTTAACATGGAGGAAACTTTTTGCTTATCGTCATTTCTACTTCGAGTTTTTTTTTCTGGGTCTCCTTATTGTTGCCTGAAAAGCACTGGTTGTATATTTCTGAAACCGATAAATGACTTTTGGAAATTAACTTTTTGCGGATATCCACGAAAGCGATAATGAATCAACTTTCCTTCATAACAAACTGTGTGAAGTGAAAACAAACAAAAAACATAAAACCAACAGAAAAAAAAAGGATTTAGAAAAAAGCATTTTATATCCTTATTAAAGGACATTCAATGCATCTGTACCTATGTAATGTATGTATAAAACCTATACAATTTATCTTAAATTCCAAAATAATATTTATTGTGTCATTGGCTTTTGCTCGTTATCCCTAAAACAATTGTTTGCTTCAACATGGCTGTGTTGGTTTTTTTTTTAGCTTTATTTTTTGTGTGTCCTTATATAAAAATGAAGTACCTACATTTTAAGAAGAAATTTCAATTTTGTTGTTTGTATTTCTTTCTAATAAAATTGTTTGGTTTTTTAGAAACACAGTATTTGTAGAAGTTAAATTGAACCAGATGGAAGAGGAATTCCACTTCAATTAATTTTAGGTCGACATTTTCTTCAAGATTGTTCTATTTTTTTTTTTGCCATTGTTGTTTGTATTTTCGCTGATTTGATTGAAATAAATTTATATTCATTTTTCTGTGAAATTTTCGAGATAAAAGAAAAAATAATGTAACGATAAATGAATTTTTAAGACTAATTTGATTGCGAAATTCAGTGAAACCTCAATTCCAAGAATGCCACATTTTTTTGTTTATACAAATATACATAAATATTTTAAATAAATATTTGTTTATTTTATTACTTTAAACTTGCAAAGGAATTTTATACCTAATTTGAATTTCTTGGAAACCCAAATTATTTAGGTATTTTAAGTACAAATAATAAAAACTTAATTTTAAAAATAAAAGAACTTTTTTCTCTCTGGTATATTTGCTTATTATTAAGTTGATATTAATTTTACAACACAAATAATATGCTTTTTCTAAATGAAAGTTTTTGGCTTTATTATTTGTATACTCTACTCAACGAAATTTAAATTTATGTTCCTATATAGACAGATTTTAGTAATGGACAAAAACTCACGGCTTTGTTTAAATCAAAAGATTCTTATCTGAATAATTTGAAATAAATTACTAATTATTTATTTATTTTATTGATTTTACTCAAAAGAATTATCATTGCTTTTAATAAAAAACATTCTTCAATTTTAATGTAAAAATTGTTTTTTATTTCATAAAAGAAATACCAAACAAATTAAAAATGATAGAAAGATGGACTCTGTGAAAAATTGTTTCAAAAACATAAATTATTTAAATATTTTTTTGAGTTAAATTAAAACAAATAAAAAAAATAAGCAATAGGTATATTTAAAATAATATCAAAGTTTTTAATACTTAAGCTCTCAAATTTATAATTAAATTACAAAGTATTCAAATGAAAAGATATACAAAAACAAAACACTTAAACAATAAATCATCGTCGATAAACAAAAAATGTAGATACCATAATTCATAGCTTTGCATAAATAATTCTATGATATTTTATGAAAAAATAACCGTATTCAAGTGTTTTTTCAATAAATTTTCGATTTAATTAAAATAAATTTATGATATAATAATTAAAAAAAAAAAATTAATTCTTAGTTTTTAAATTTCCACCAAATTAAAAATGCATAAAAAACATACATAAATTCAACCGAATATAATCACTGGCTATATCTATCTCGATAATCATTTTATCAATGAATTTCAATTAGTACATAAATTGGTTAAAGTCTCTCAATTAATCGTTTTTATTTTATTTTTATTTTCCTCTTCGTTGTAATGCTAAACAAAAACACACTCATTGTCATTATATTGGAAAATGTAAAATAATAATTTTCCAATCAAAAAATTCATTAACACTCGCATGAAAGTCAATTCAAAAATTAAAATGTATATCTCTATCTCCATTTGTGATTTGTATCTAAAGTAATTTTAATCGGATACAGATGCAAATGCTTTGTATAGTTTTGTAGATTTTTTAATCTTATTAAAAGCTTAAACCTTTAAGAATGATAAAAAAAAAATTAAATGTTTCACAACTTGTCTCACAAAAGGGTTAACCCATGATATGTTAATTTGTTGTATAGTTAATCTCTGGCAGTGTGGGCATTCATGTTTTGAAAAAAAAAAAATAAAAAAAATACAACAACAACAAAAAATTGTACCACTTACATAAATTTCTTATTTGTTTTTAATAAACCCGCGGATTTGTTTTAAATTGAATGTCATTTTGTTTTTTTTGTTCCTTTCTTTGACAAACACATGAGTAAGGCAATAAAAATCACAAAATCACCATGACAATAATAAATCTTTGGACTTTATATAAGTATATGGCAAAGCGATACATAAAATGATGATGTATTTAAATTAAATTATATCACACAAATCTTAAGTTGAAGCATAAAAAATTAAATGACTTTTTCTTACAGTGAAATATTTTTTTTCCCTCTCGAGCCCTCATGATTTCAAACAACGCCTATTTGTCTTGTTTACAATTCGTCTTTAATCTTAAAAAAAGATAAAAGATACAACTTAAGAAAAAGCGAAAGTTATAAGCTTCTTTCATCATTCTGGATAGAAATTAATGCAATCTGTAGAATATCGATTATCACAGTATTTTTTAGGTGTAAGATAGATTTTCCTATAGGAATAGATACTTTCATAGATTAATAATTCTAACCATTTGATGTTTTTCTGTAGAATAGTATTCCTCAATTCATTCACCAGCTTTAGAAGTTTGGATTGGAGTAGACGTATCATTTTCGAAGGCTTAACTAATTAAAAATTTAAAACTGTCATAGCCCTCTCATGAATCAGTTTAAACTCATAAAATGTAATACCGATCATAAAAAAACCTTTCATCGTATATTTAAAGTCATTTCAAGCAGGGTTTCCTGTTTTTTTTTGTTTGATTTACATAAAAACAGGCGGAGTGAAGACCTCACAAGTTGATAATTTTAAATCAAACAAGATGCAAATTAAACAAAAAATGAAATATGAAACAATAAAAACAAAAATTGCATAAAATAAAACTTAATCTTTTTTAAATATTTCCGATAAAATAAAACCCACAGACGGATTGTCTGATTTATAAAAGAAATTAGCCACGTTTGGTTTGGATATGAATCATTATAATTTTTCAGAATAACGGAAAACTTAAAATTCTTGTCAAGATAAGGTGTGTAAAGATGTCATTAAAAAACTATCTATCGAAAGTTGTAATTAAAATTTTTTTTATTCTATCACAAAAACTCCTAATTCGTGGGAATTTTTTCTGACTGTTGTGATATTACAAAATTTTTGAAAGCTAAGGCCCATTTTATTTTAAAGATCTAGAATATCACACAAATTTGCGAATATATTTAAATAGCTTCAATAATTTTTTTTTTAATTCATTGTATCACAAAAATTTTCTTTGATATCACAAATGTTGTTGAGATGTAACCTAACAACTTTGAGACGAAGGCAGTACTTTCGAACCAATCGATAGGGTTCTATCACAAAATAATTAACATAAACATTTAGTGCAAAATTTAAAATGTTATTTTTTTTTTTAATAACTTATAAGTTTTCTTGATCAAAATATCTTGTGATACAAAATTTTCCATGAATAATTCTAAATTTTGATGTTATTTTCAAAATTCTATGTGAGCTTTCTATAGATTGAATATGAATATCACAAATACGGTTTAAAATCATTCTATCACAAAAGCAATATTTCTACATAACCCATAATTTATCTACAATCAATGTGTAAAATCTAACCGACTCTTTTCTGAATAATCTCTGTTAAATAAAGCTTCAAAAAAATCAATAGACCAACAAAAACATTTTTGTGATAAAATATAACTTGAGTTATAAATTAGTAATAAATAGAACTAAAATTAAATGCACGTGATTTAAAAATCACAACAATATCAAATAATATAGCAACCACGTCTCTATTATTCTCTGGTTTATTTATTTTAATTTTTTTTTCTCCACAAAAAAAAATTAAATAATAAAAAAAAAACTTTTGCAATGAAGAGACAGATAAAACTATTGCATCATGGATAAAGTTTCTGCACGTAATTTTTTAAACGAATAAAAAATGATGATAACATTAAATAAAAATTTTATTCAGAAAACTACATTATTTTTTTTTCCTCTATATTATATAAGACAAAAACATCATAATAATGACAGATACTCGAAAGGATATACCTACATAATGTAGAAAGAGAATGAGAGTTGAGTTTTATGTGCTATGCTATGCTATGGTTCATATCCTGCATAAAAATGCAGTCATCATAATCACACACAATCCTTGTGTTCCAAGTAGGTCTTTAGGGCATTGCAATCACACATATTTTACACTAACAATTTCTATTAAAGGATTAAGTTTTCAAAAAAGAAAAACAACGAAAATTTAATATCCTCATATCGTCGAGACGGAAAAATATGAATAAATCATTTTTATTATTCAGTTTTTTGTGTGGAGTTTTTCTTGTTTTTGTATTTTTTAACCATGGAATTGTGTTCTCTGTTGTTGGAGTATTCAGTATAGCAATGTGGGTCACATTTTGGAGTGAATGACTGACTCCTTGTTCTCTTTCGTTTTGCAAACAAAAAACAGTCAGATATGATGGCTGTAGGTGGTACGTAAAATTCCTACTATATTTCGTCCTTTTGTTCTTTTGGTATACATATGTGTGGGTAGAAATATTGATCCAATTGCAGGAATGACACAGGACATTTATATAACACATACCATACATGGTTGGGAAAATTTAATTTTGGAATCAAGCTCTGGTCGATTTTAGTTTTTTTTTTGTATTGTTTTAAGAAAGCTCCATTTACAGGACTTATGCAGATTGGGAATGTTTGTCCTTTTTTTGCACTGACAATTGGATGTGAGTTTATACATATATGTCTTGTTTATTTCTATCACATGGAACATGTGTTTTTCTTTCGGAATGATTGTTATGATGATCCCTGTCTAGACATTATGTTTATATAGGTAAGACTTATCCTTTCTTTCTTCATATCAATTTCAAAAGTATTTAAAAAAAAAAAACTTTTTTTTGTGAGGGCGAATAACTACTCAAGAATTAATGAAAAATCATTCGAGTGCGGTAGTTTGGCGAAGGTTTCATGAGGATTTCTTTTTACTCTGCAGGTAGTTTTAGAATTTGAGAAAACATTTTGATTACAAATCTCATTGGGACTTAAATTAGAAAATTGTAAGGCTGTTAGGGACGGTTATTTTATAGCTTGGTCACTATATTCTAAAATTGGAATACAATGTATAATTTTGTATTTTTGAGTATCGCGAGTTCGGGTTATGTCCCCAATTTTTTAAGTTCTCTGATAACATCAAGAGAGGAAGCGTAAAATTAATAGAAGTTGCAAAAATAAATAAAGCTCAATTAAAGAAATGCAAAAATTAAAGTTAAGTTATCTAAGGGCTAAAAATCCTAAATTAGAAGCGTAATTTTTTCTTATACAATTTATAGGAGGAATTTTGATTGATGAAAATTAAGGACCAAGAATAATAATAAGTTCTTAAATAGTCTCGAGTTTCAATTTTGAGATTTTGTTCAAGCAAGATGTTAACTCAAGACAAAAAATGTGAATAGAAATATTGAGATAGTTTGTGGAAGACTTTACTCAAAAGTAAGCAATTTTTTTAAATCCGGGTTGAGCCCCCAAATTTATTTTTTTGCGTACTAAAAGTGTTTTTTTTTTTCATTTTTATTTAAAGTAGATATAAGTGGCTAAGCTTTCCCCATCGTATCCTTGAATTATTTTAAAATATTGAAATTTTTCACATTAATTTAATAAAAAGGAATTTAAATAATGCAAATCGTAAATATTTTCATTTTTTATATCAAAATATCTTCAATTATTTTGTACAGTAAAAAATAATTTAATTAACAGGTTAATCAAAGCTATCTTCATAATTAAAAAATATTTGTTGTCACCTTTACTTTATTTTCCATTAATAAGCTCATGTTTTCCAACACAACATACACCACATAACATAATGTTTTTTATGGTCTCTTAATTTTCTCCCGATTTATTTTTTTTTTTTCATATTATTTCTGCACAAATTCCATTAAACTTTGTTTTTCCAGTTTTTATATAAGTATACTCTATACATAAATGCAACAAAAAAATATTATTTTAAAATATAAAATAAGATATAAAAAAAAATAATCTAGTTAATTTACAACAGCATGTATGTATCTATTTAAGTCGATACTAACCACAGGTTAAACAAAAAAAATCACACATGCTCCATGAACTGGCATACTTTAAATTTTGCTTGAAATTTTTATAAGCTCCAACTCGTTAAAGGATTCTACGTACACTATACTCTGATATGCAAAGGGATTTTTTTTTTTTCAAATTAAAACAAAATTATGTAAATAAAGTTGGCAATTATAAATTCATTGCAAAAAATAAATATTTAAAAAAGTAAATAATCATTCTCTACTAAAATAACGTCTTTTCGAAGGTGGTAGAAAATGATTAAAACATATCGTATATATTTAACACTTTTTTGATGTATTTATAATTTGATTTTAAAATATAATTGCAGGTAATGTGTAGCGTACGTATTATGTTTAATAACAACTCATAAAATGATGCTTGTTGTGGGTGTATAAATTTAAAAAATAAAAGTAGTTTTTATTTAGTAGCCATTTAATTTTTATGATAAGTTTAATTGTTATGTTATAGCCATAAAGACTTCATTTATGCTCTAACTATATATTAATTATTATTTGTTTTATATTTCAGATAAATCCCGGTCTCTAAGGGTAAGTGGTTGATTAATATTTACTGTTATACTTTATATCAACATACCTATATTTATGAAATTTCTTAAATTATATAAATTTATTAAGACCTCACGTTGGGCGCCAGTTAATGTATAACTTCTGTTTCTGTAATTTAATATTGTGCTTGCAAAGAAAAAACAATTTTCTCTTCTTGGACACTATTTTAAGCACTTTTCTTTCAAATAGAAACAAGATATTTGTTCTGTAGACCTTACGTTGAGCCAAATTGTAAAGCTTCTATTTCTGTACTTGAACTTTTGCTCGTGATGAACTAGATACTTCTTTGGTTAGGAAGCTTCAAGCTTTAGTAAGATTTCTTTCGATCAAAACATATAATTCATACTGAAAACCTCACATTGGGTGCCAAATAAATTATAATTTGTGTAACTGTAATGAGGATATATAAAGATAAAATCAAAATCGTTCAATCAAACAAAAGAATTTCTTTTCAAAAAAAAATACAAAATGTACATTTCACACTCCAAAGTACCTACAAACATGTATATTGCCAAAAAAAAAAACACTTGAATCCTTTTTCATTGAAGTGCCAATCAAAATTGTAAAAAAAAAATAAAAAAACTTCAAAGGGAGTATCGGAAACATTTCCATATATCACATATAAAAATACAATTATGCAGATACTTTTCCGTAATCATTCCTCCCAAACAGCATGTAAAAGGGATAGAAAAACAAAGGAAATCTCATCCGCAAACATACCAAATAAAAAACAAGAAAGGTTTTCCGAAAATTGTGTAACAAGTGTTTCAATACGTACATTACCATTCTGTGTATCCTTTAATTTGAAAAGGAAACAAAAAATTGCCCATAGTATGGATGTTGGTTCTTTTGAGTAATTTTTTGTTCAAAATTGATTGAATTTAATTTAATATTTTTTTTTTTCGAGAAATGATTTTAATTTACCACAATATACAACCAAAAAAAAAAAAAAAAAAAAAACACTGATATTAAATTAAAATTTAATAAAATTTATATCAAATTCAATGGAAAAAACACTCATCTCTTTTTACAAATTCAATGATGTTTCATGAATGATGAAAAAAACACAATTTCATGAAACCTTGGATGATTTCAGATGTACACACTTCACTTGTTATTACCTTTTTGGTGTTTTTTTTTTTGTTTGGTTTTTGTTTTGAGGTTTAAACCGAGTGAGATAAAATGGAAAAATAGTAACAAAATTTCTTTCATAAATACATAAGTAGGTTAAAATTGGAAACCATCAGAAATTTAAGAGAAATAATTTGAAAAAAAAAATGTTATTTAATAAATAACAATCATAGCTTAAATAAGGGACATCCTTTTAAATTTATATAAATATACATACATATTTATTGGAATGGAGCGAATAAAATTTTATTTTAAAATTGGAAGTAAGAAAAAGTTTGTAGATCAAACCAAATTAACCAGAGAACAAAAATGAATTTAAAATAAATCTAGAAGAATATGAAGCAAATTATTAGCACATTTGTAGAACTTTAGGAGGACATGACGAATATTGTTAAAAACAAATCATTTCAAATACCAAATTAGTTAGATTTTTTCCAAAAACGAGAAAACAAAAAAAAAAAAATACATAAAAAGAGATTTCAAAATGCCAATATTTCGTATTTCACAAACAAGTGAAGCACATTTTAATAATTTAGAACATAATCATATCTATCCATATGCAATAGGGATGTATCGAATTTATACTTAAAAAAAAAGAATCAATTCATATAGAAAATCATTTTTTTTTTATATAACTTTTTAACTAGTGAAGCACATTTTAATACAAAAAAATGATGATTAGAAAATTCTTACAGTTCTTATGATTTCATGCATTTTTTTTTATAAAAACAAAAATGTTAGGAAAAACAAGAAATACACATTTAAAATCCAATTCAAAAATGAAAACACATTTTAAAATTGTTTCAAAAATAGTGAAGCACATTTTCATAATTTTCCTCCTATTATTCATAGAGTCCTACAAAGTAAGTATATACTTATTCAAGAAAAAAATATTTTTGTACTCAAAAGCATCAAAGATCTCTTCAGGTTAATTGGTTTTATGAATCATTCTGGACTTATGTGTAAAGCCTTGAAGTTTTCAAGAATAATTCCTGTTGTTAAGAGATGTGTGTAATTCAATAAATAAAATTCAATTTATTTATATATAAGTTCTTCCACAAAATGTACTCGACCTCATTCACATACCCACACATAGTATACAATAAAGTTAAAGTTAAGACTTTTTCTTATGGAAAACGTCTCCTTTCGACATTTATTTCTATTATTCATGTTGGGTAGGTATATTCTTTATTTATATTTGTTTTTTTTTTTTTTTTTCTTCTTCTATTTTATCATACATAATATAAATATTTACCTGACACCTTTTGTAAGGTAGGTAGTATTTTGTGGAAGCATCATGCGAAGGAGAAGCTTCATGCTATTTTTCTATCATTCAATTTGAGAACGAACGAAAATTCCTTTCTTTACCAATCTGCCAAAAACTTCAACTCAAGAACCCATCATGTGATTTTTTTTTTTGTGTTTCGTTCTGAATTGTATATTTGTGTTTTGTATTAAAGAGAAAAAAAAAGTGAAAAAACTTAAGTGAGAGTAAAATAAAATCCAAATAAAAAGAATCTATGAAAAAAGGATATTCCAATGCGAATCAATTTTTCAAGACAAAATAAAAAAATAACATCATATCATGCGAAGGAACAACTAAAGTTAGCTTTAATAAAAATCAATAATATACGAGAATATAGAACTTGTGATATAGCAAATGTTGATGCTAGTGGTGGAAGTTATAGTGGTGATGTTGGGTAAGGATATTTTTACTTCTCAGTGGTTTTGTGCTTCTTGTTACGTTTTTTTTGTTTTTTTTTTTTTTGTTTTACGTAAGTCCTAGATCCTAGCAAGATGAATAAATAGGTGTATACGTGTCTGCTTTGTTTGATGATGATGATGATGCAGTATAGAGGATTCTTGGTCTTCTTGGTTCTAACACTATAATAGTAATTCATCCTTGAAGCGAATGCGTGCGTAACGACGTTGAGTTATAAAATAAAGTTGAACAAAAAAAAAAAAAGAAAAGTACAGGAAAAATGGTCGCCGGAATGATGTATTTACACTCCTTTTTTTTTTAGGATAACGACTATCATGGTGATGATGAAAAAGATGGGTCTTGAGTTGTTCTATACTATAAAAGCGATGGTTCGCAGAGATGATATTGGCGTTAAATGAATGAAAAACGTTTTTTCTTTTTGTCATTTTTGAAAGGATGCATGGGCATGTGTACGTGTATGACTGTATCTGTAGAACGAAAGAATAAGTTGACCTAGTTTTATGTCATTGTCTTTTACTGTCAAGTATACTGTACTGCTGCTAGGGTAGTCAGTATGTCTGTATTGTATAATATGGCACTATGCATAATTATCCGGTTGAGTATCTACAGATTGTTGTTGGTTTTTTGTTTTGCAATGGTCCACAAATATGTATACCGTAAATAACATGTGAGCGAGCTAGGGAGATGATTGTACACTGTTACTCCTTAATAGCAACAATTTTCAATTACAGCAAAGTGGGATGTTTTAAGTTCCTTGAAGGCGTACATCTGTTAATGATTCTCTAGTTGATTGGATGGTTGTTTGTTTAAGTCTAAAAGTTCATAATGAGGTAGGTTTTAGATGAAAAGACCTTTAGAAAAAGATCAGGGTCGACCTCGACCTATAGAATAATGTTTATGTTCCTTGTAGAAAAGAGAGCTCTTTCTCTTTCAGATATTCATAAAAGTTGTAAGTTTGACATATCTAGCAAACGTTATAGAGGAAGCTTTTTAATACAAAAAAAAAAGATTACCCGGTCAGCTTTTGTTCAAAAGTTAAAAAATGAAATTTTTCTTTTCAACTCTTCAATGTCAATTTTTAAATTTCAATTATTTTATAAAAATTGTGTAGAAAATAATTAAAAAATATCTATATTATTCTGTTTTTCTATACAAAAGAAGGCGTTTCGATTCTAACCCTCATCTTCATCCTCAAAATTCAGTGTTTGTATGTATTTATGGAGTTTATTTATCCCTCTCTGCATAAATGACCGTGGTATTTCCTTTTTTCTATAAGCTAGATGTTTACATATATTAAACGACTGACATAAGGCAGAGGCAGTATGTAATAAATCTATCATGCTGAAAGCTAGCGAGGATCGGTGGCGTGTACGAAACCAAATAAAATTGATCACTACAAGAGAAAAAAAATACAAAGGCAGCACACACAATTTAAGTACACGCCTTTGGATATAATTTTTATTTTAACTCCGGGTTTCGCGTGTGTGCTTGAACCTCCATGGAATCAAAGAACACTGAGCAAAAAAAGAACAAATACTGCGCTAAATTAATAATAATTCTCTCAACTCCTATATTGATGTACCTATATCAAGTAGGCCATCTACTAAAGCCACAAAGTTTCTTTTTAAAGTTTATATTTATTATCTTAACAGATATTCAATTTTGTTGGGTAAAGTTAAATTTACTTGACAAGGCCCTCACTAGCCAACTGATTTTTATAGACTAAAGGCCGTTAAAAGCAATTTTGAATCAATTTACTTGTTTTATTTATTTAAAGATTTTCATTTCATTAATATTTGAGATTTTTAGATGTTTGTTGAAATTTAAACACAAAACCTAACAATTACATGATATCATTGTAAATCAACTAAAAAACCTGATTAAATTTACAAATTTCTGTTCAAAAGTGACAATTTTCAAATTAAATTATCTTTAAAAGAAGACGTTAAACATCTTTTCTCTCGACTCAATTTTTTCTCTAAGTGTACCTCCATCAAAATGATCACAAAGAGTGTTCGACGTGCCACGCCTCTTTTTTTCTTCCCATCCAACCACACACAAATATCTTGATATCCGCGAAAACATTTTTATTTTATTTTTTGTTGTCTTTTTTTGTCCTTATGACGGACGGGCGGCAGTGAAACGCCTTCCGCCGAGCACAATTATTATTACTTTGCTAGCACAAAGTGAGTGCAAAACAAAACTCAATCAGCAAGAGTATGTATAGGTTAGGTACCTTTATCTTTTGGGATTGTGTGCAGAGACTGCATCAGATAGTTTTTGGCGGCGGCATCTAATTGAGTCATTTCACCTAAAAGCGAGGATACGATGAAGTTATCTCTGAGTTGCTCTGCGTGCGGATCGAAAAGGCAAACTAAATAATTGCTATTTCTGACGAGATACAAAACAAAAAAAATAAAATGATGCTGAGCATTGGAAGATAAAGAGATACAGCAAAAAAAAAATAAATTAAAATAAAACGAAGATGCGAAGGCGAAGAAGTTCTTATAACCCAAGATGTGGTCTTCTTCATAGTCTTCACACATGTTTAACATATTCAATGTGTGGAGCTGCAATTCATTATCTCTTATACTGACTCTGATGCTTAAATAGGCTTTGTAAAAAAAAAAAAAACATCTATAGTTTATTTTTCTTTTGTATCTTTTTAACTCTGTGCGGTGTTTTAATTGCATCTTTACGCAAAATTGTGACATTTGATGGCAACGGGCAATTTGTCTTATTTGACAGACGCGTTGAGGCTAAAGTAGTCTGATGTGAGCCTGGTGGAATTATATACATACATATACTATACGTAGCAGTTTAAGTTCAACATACAGGGAAAATAGATTGGCCTGGAGAGAAGGTATATGTTATGGCAATAAGATAGATGCGAAAAGGATGGTGTTTCGAAGGCAAATTGCTAAATGCGAAAATGTAGTCATCAATCTTTTCATGGGTAAAGTGAGAGTGAATTAGTGAATTGGAGTGCCAGCAGGCTCTCACTGTGAACCAGTACTGCTTTTTTGTTTAATTTTTTTTTTTACTTTTTTGTTAAAATTCGATGGACGGACTGTGGAGATTTTGATATAATTTAAAATGGTTTCATTTGTCATTGATTAAATATTACTTGAAAAAGGAAAAAAAGCTTAAAAAAAAATAAATGTAGAATTAGAAATTTGTATATTATAACAATAACTATAGAATCACACTTTTTAATGGAGTTCCATATGGTTCCATATTTGGAACACATTTGTTCTTTTTTCTTTTGGTTTTTTTCATAAAACAATGATCAATATTTAGATATGTATATAATTTATATATTTAGCTAATTTAATTGAAATCTCTACTTACTTCCACACAAATAGCGATGATATAAGTACGACTAGAACTAATAATAATGAAAATACTGCAATTATCGCCGATGTCTGTAATGATTGACTGCTATATAGACTAGCATCCAGAATCTGAAATTGAAGGACAACAAACAAAAATTAAAGCATTCAAATATATTTAAAACTAACAATATTAAGTTTATTTTTTTAAAGTTATTAGCAAATGCAAAACTATATATCCTTATCCTTACAGCCCATAATAACAGGACCTAGGAGCCTAACTTAAATATTTACCCTCCATGAGCAAAATTATTTGATATTGAACATGTATGTATGTGTATGTAAGAACGTATATCTTATTTGAGCTACCAACATGTGTAGAAAAGTTTGAAGCCTATCGATTCATCATGCATAAAGTGATATACCAACAAATTGTTTAACAAGGACGAAAAGGACGTTGAGATTACAGGTTGCTCGTATACGTCCATCGAAGTTCAAAAACCCCAAAACATTAAGAGTGATCTCAATACATGATTCAACTTTTGGATTAAAGCCAGCCACCTTCTCCTCTTTTCGCACGATGATGATTTTCAAGGATATGTATGCTTATATGCTTGTTTGCTCCATAGTCAGAAAAAATCGATGCTTATAAACATCATCAATGTCTGAAAGCAGATACTTGAGCATGACCATCTATCGTATATATCTGCTTTATTTGTTTTTTTTTTTTTTTTTTACTCTCTGCAATGTAAACTTCATGAATGCAAATTTGAACTTTGTAAATTGCTTTCCTTTTTTTCCTAGGTATTTTTATATAGTTAAAAGATAGTCGATACATTTTTTTTGCGTTTAAATAAAAGTAAAAATTCATTGCACTTTTTCATTTAAATAAAGAACGATCAATACAAAAAAAAAAAAATAAAAAATTGCAGAATGAAAAAAGTTTCCCGAAAAATTTTCATTAAATTTAAACAAAAGAAGGTATTTTATTTTTAAATCTTTTCGAAATGAAAATGAGTGACTATGTATAGCATTTATTTTAATTATTTGGACAATTCAACAAATATGTAAATGAATGATATTGAAAAATATTTTTAATAATATTTCGAGGCTTTTAATTAAGTTTCATTTATTTATCTCTGTTATTTTTATTATTTTTATGCCTTTTTTTTGAAATACAATTAATTGTCATTTTTTTGTGATATTGAAGTTTTGGATACATTTTTTTTATATTCCTCCTATTCACGTAATATTAGGTCTGAAGTAAAATGCTATGTGAGTAAATTTTATTAAAAAACTTTTTCTTAAAAAAAAAGGTCTGCTTTTTTGTGATGATTTTTAATATTTCCATTTCCATAAAATATTAAACCAATATTTTGTGATTTTGCAACTGTTTGTCACCACAGATGCTAAAGTTCTTCTTTTCAGTTTTTTGTGATACAACTATTTCGTTTGTGAAAATTATATTTTTGGTTGCTTTATGATATTAGTCTTAAGTGCTGTGATAATGCAGCTTTATTTGTGATATTTTTTATATCAAATTTTTTTTGTGTGATATTACTTAGTTTTTTGTGATATTGGATTTAAACTTTTATCTGCTTGCTTTTCTCTAATTAGAAATGATAAAAAAAACATAATCTCTAGAAATATTCAATATTTATTTTTGTTTTTATTTATCTAAACAAAACTTATGTATTTCTTTGTGATATCTTTTTTGTCAAATCAGTTCCATTTACTTTTTTTACCATATTCTTATTTAACTTCTTTTTGAAACTTATCACAAATCCTTTTTACATCACTAAAACTAGAACACTTTATCCAGAAAATTCCATTATGGCATTCTAACTTAAGTTAATCTTAAAATGCAATTTTCTTAATTGAAATTCAATTCATAAGTTCTCAAACGAACATTGCTTCGGTTTTAATTTTCTTTTTTACTGTAGTAGGTCACAGTTATATAGTTTTAAAATTAAAACAAATAACGAAAAAATAAACTTAAAGAAAAACCCAACTTTCGACAAAAGAAAAATATATCTCAAAGAAGAAGTTCAAAATGACGACGATGGGCGGGTGGTGACGACGCGACGAATGACTCAAAAAAAAAAAACAATCTGTTGCAATATCTTTTTTTTTTTTTCGAAGTCTCCTTAATGTGCAGCAAATCCAGTTGAACCAAGAGAGGAGTCCATGGAGGAAGAAAAATTGCAGTTAAAGGACGAATTATTACCCTTAGTCTATTTCTTTTCTCATTTGCTCCCTCAATCGCAAAACTTATTGTAGATTTTTCTTTAATAAGTCTTTCAGACTTTTTTTCTTCTCAAATTTTTTTGTTCTTGTCAGTCTTATTAATATTTTTTTTATTATTATTTTTTAGTTGTTACTTTGTCTTCATTTTTGTTTGCGGTTAAAGAATGCATATAATGACCCTCACAGTTGGGGGATACTTTATTGTGGAGGTGAATAAATATTAAAGAAAAACAAAACAAATCCTCTTTCTTTGTTGTAAAAAAGAAGCAAAGTCCTTTTGGCGTAGCATGGCATGCATTTAATGTACACAGACACCAAAAGAGAATGCTCAAGTAATTGGGTTAGAAATAATGTTTTATAAGGACTCGCAGCAAGGATGTCCAGGACTACATAGAAACGACTTGCTTACTCTTTCATTGTAATACAATTGAAAGATGTCAGAAGTGGGTCGTGGTCGCGCTTGGAGGGTTGTGATATTCTCCTAGACTATATAGAGATGGTTTTTGCCACTCGACTTTTATTGGGTTTACTTTTGAAGTATTCTGATGCTTGACAGAGAGAAAAAGAGAGAGAGAGAGAGAGTGAGACTAATAGAGGGAGGTAGAGAGAAAAGTGAATGAATCTAAAAGGAAAATTTAATTTCTTTTTGCTTTTTCATAAAAAATGCAAATATTAATTTGTGGGCTTTCATCTTGCAAAAAGGTTATTTTCTTCTTATATACGCAAGGAAATGTTAATTTTGAAAAGAGCTCTTCTGTTCTTTGCAATATAAGAGTTTATTTAGTTTTTTTTTTTTTTGGCGAGGGCTTTGGCATTGAAGTGGTTCTCATTTAGATAGAAAATTTACTTTGAGTGGCTAATAAATTGTATTAAGCCCAAGGGTAACGAGGTTTATTGGAGGCATCAACTTAATAAAACCTAATAAGCTTTTTGATGTTGATGATGACTGTTGCCAAAATACCGTATAATATTCATAATATCTCATTTTGTTTTCTTATAGAGAGAGGTCTCTAGAATTCTTTAAAATCGAGTCTTTTCTAATACTATTAAGAATACAATTTAAATCTTTAAATAAACAAATATCACAGAAAGTGTACTTGATATCACACATGACTGTACTTCTATCGAAAAGAACAAAGAATTGTTTTTGCAAAAATGAACATACCTACATAGGTTGGTAGATTATATTTATTTCTTATCTTATATCACGAGGATGCTATGGTGAATTCTGTTTTCGATCACAAGAACTCAAAAAAAATAAATATCACAAAAAATGTATCCAATATCACAAACTTGTGAGCTTTTATCACAAAAAATTGCTTTAGTTTATCTTTCGCAACAAAAAACACCAGCGTGTTAATAGATTCTAAATATATCACAAAAATTGTATCACAAATTCTTGCTGCTATTTTCCCACTCCTTAGCAGTTTTGTTTTCCATCGACTTTAGGTAGCTTTTGGTTTCTATAGACCTGGGAGTTCCATTGAAGAATAAGTTTATTGATTCACTGACAAATTGTTTTCCGCAAGAAAAAAAAAGTACTTAAAGATATTAAAATTTGTTTGCATTCAAATTCTTTAGCAAAAAATCTATTCATTCGTAAGACGAAAAAAAAACAACTTTCTTAAGAATGTGGCTCAAAAAAAAAAATTCCCAAAAACCACAGATGAAAAAAAATCAGCATAATTCAAACATCAAAACAAAATGTTTGTCAAGATAAACAAATCAATTTCTCTTCTATATTTGCTCCCTCTCTTATATAAGAAATATAAAAGAAAAACATCATTCTCAAGGACTTAAAAAAAAAAAGAAGAAAAGAACCAGGATAATATCGCCCAACAAACAAAATAATTCCACTGAAAACGTGATACGTTGTCTTTAAGGAATTTTTTTTTGTCTTCAAACCACACAACGAGAACGAATAACAAAATTGCTAATGGCACAGATCAAATATTTAACTTACACACAAAATGTGATATAAGATATGGAGGATGACACAAATGAAAAAAAAGGACATTTCAACACACATGCCGTTCCCGCCATCATAAAGTAAACGAAAAGTTCTTACATTTTTTTTTTGTTTTTGTTCTTCGATAAAAGAGAAAGTATAACATTCTAACCGACAAGTTTAACCACTTTGAGAAAGCTTTTGAGATGACTCTTTAGGTAGATATCATCTTTACTATCGTCGTTATCATCATTTATAGACAATGATCTAACAAATCTAACGAAGGGAAAAAATTGTTACCACTTTTTGGTGAAATTGTTTGGAAACACTTTTCATTAATTTTTTTGTTGTTTTTATGTGTGTATGTCCTTGGTCCTGTCGGAATCTACCCTCTATATATGTATATTTTTTGTGTGCTGTTTTTCACTTAAAGGAAACAAAAGAAGAAAAAAGTTCAAAGGACATAAAGTTCACATGGTATCCAACATCCTTGACACATTCACACACAAGCAAACATGTGACATGTGTGTAACCGAGGAAGAAAGTTGGGATTGAAAAAAAAAAAACTTCTCTTTCTGGAGATAATCTTTAGTGTCTGAAGTTGAAGATATTTAGACTTCAGATAAAACGGAACAGGACGAAGGAGTCGAGGAAACACACATCATAGATGAATATCCATGGTAAATGTGAAATGACGCAGAAGAAAACACAAAAGTTATTTTAGTCCTTCCTCACCTCTTGACTCTCTAGAGAGATGGTTGTTTAAAATTGAAAAACATTTTTTTTTTTGACAAGTCAAGAAAAGTGGCAAAGGTTTGTCTACAGAGAGGAGTAATTCTTTATTATTTCTGTTTTAGAAGTTAATAAATACCAATAAATTCCAAGTGAAAGAATGAATTTCTTTAAATTATCTGCTCCGTAATTTACATAGGTACAACCACAAAATCTACTCAATATTGAAAGTCAATATTGAAAGTCACAAAAGTATTACTGTTTGGCTCTGCAGGTCTTAAAGTTATCTTTTAAAATACGAAATCTTTCAAAAAAGTCGTTTGAGGTAGAATGGAAGAAACCTGAATACAATTATAGAGAAAACCAATGCAATGCACGTTTAAAACTAAGGAATTGAAAAAGATATTGCCAAAGAAAAATAATACGCAATATCACAGATAATCTCCTCAATATCAAAAATCTAATATCAAATAAATATTATGAATTTTATTGTTATAATACCGAGATTTCTCGTGGAAGAGAGTATTTTTTTTATAAATATTACTCAACTTAATAGAAAGACAAATATTTATCACAAATATTCGGTCCTAATAAAAATGTAGAATAATTCTCAACAATTTAGTTTTCATGCGAATAATATATAAAAGATTCTGCGGAAAATTCAATAAAATAATTCCTAAAAAATATCAAACTGCTGTTTATAATTTCAAAATTAAAAGAAAAAAAAAACAAAACCATTTATACATAAAAGCAATGTACAAACAACTTTTCTTGAATTGAGCAAGTGATTTCGTCAATTCTTTATTACAATAACAACACAATAATTTTCAAATGACTTTCTATACACAAAATGCTTCAAGAGATGAGGTCAAAACAGAAGTCTAATTGTAGATAACCAAAAGATATTTATCTCATCGCATATTTACAATCATTAAATAAGAAACAAAAAATAATACAAAAATAGATTATGTCTTAAAAGTCAGCCTTGTGGTACGCCACCTTTTTTTACGATTGCTCTGTACATTTTACACACACACACACACGCCACCTGACAAAACACTGATAGACGTTTATTAATTCTTCTATCACTAACTAAATAACTTCTTTATTCCTCTTGTTAGATACTTATTTTTTCCTGCGCCTTCAGTTCATAGGTGCTCCTACACTTTGGTAATCAACGAGACCATAAATCCATCAAATAGATTTTCCTTGATCACTTGTTTACCTTATTATTACCAAATATCTTACCTTCTGGCATTGTTTGAATTATGATAATTTTTTTGTTGGCTTCTTATTTCTTTCTGTGAGGAATTTTTGTAGGTATCTTTTTGTATGTACGTAGGTATATATTTTTATTTCGATATCTGTTTTATGGTATTTGGATCATGTTTACTCAGCAGAAGGTACTTCTATCTCATATACATATCCCCAAAGTATCCATATGTAGGATTTCTTTTATTTGTGTTTGTTTGTTGGGATACCTATTCCAATTGCGTAAACAAAACGCACATCCAGCACATAGATAAACTTGTAAAATATGATGATAGATATTGTATCTTTATTTTTAGTAAAAAAAACCAATGTGCAACTGGATTTTCCAATAAGATACAATTTGTCCGGGTGTCATCGATCCCATTTACACTTTGGCGTCAAAGTGAATACAGACACAAATTTAAGATGGCGATAAAAAAAAACTAAATGAATATGATTCAAGTGAAATAATTTGACGAGATAAGTGGAGAAAATATGTCACATCGAGTGCATGAAAAATACATCAAATCTTAACGAAAACATTAATCATTAAATTATTTTAAGTTCTTTTTTTTTTTGTGTTGCTTTCTATTTTCTATTTTAATTCTTTTTGTTCGGTTTTATTCTGAATTTAAAAATCAAAACGCGTCATGCTCTTGACTTTGTACAGGACCGCATCACCCATTCGGCGAAGTAACAATTTCCGAGGGGCCTGTAATTCGTAGAGCTCAGTTCTATTTTATTCTTTTTTCTTTCTCTTGAAATTCCTTTTATTATTGAAGTTAATCAGAAAAAAAATTCTACGAGTTATAACTTGGATCGTTAAAAATACAAATAAAAGAAAAGTAATATTTAAAATATACATAAACGAGCATAAGGGCCCCTTTGTGACCAACTCCACTCCTGTCCCTGTATCCATATATAGCTTTAGCTTTGACTGCATTTATGTGTGCTTATGCTTATGATCTATGTGACTTGTGTTCGACTATGACCCTAATCTTAATTAAACATAAGGATCAAGTAGATTACGCGCCGGCAGCAGTATGAGATTGAAAACATATGCGGTGGATACTCCATACTTGAATTTGTAGGGTGTTGTTACACTTACTGGGTGGCATACTTACAATGCGCGTGTAAGTGATAACCTATGAATTTTTATTTTATTTTTATTGATTTGTGGGATTTATTTGTTTTTATTTTTTGTGCTGGTAGGGGGCATGTAATTCGAAAAAAAAAACCCTTTTAGATGCGCTTCAGTGGTGGGTAAATGACCGATGCACAGACATAAACCTTTCTTATCAGTTTGGGATTTTTTTTTTCTGTTTATAAATTTTATTTAGGGAGAGCTACTGTGTTTGCTGATGATGATGATGATGATCGAACAGAAAAATAAAACAAGGATTTATTTATTACTTTTGAAAAATATTTGTTTTGTTTCATTTTTCCCTGGTGTATTTGATTTTGGATTGAATTTATTTATTATAACCCAAATTGCTTACCACGTGGAAATGTCAAAAGATAAGCAATTTGATGTGAATGGGAAAATTTATATGAAAGGCAATTTACAGAAAAAAAAATGATTTGTGTTAAAATTTGTAAATGAAACATATGTATATTAATATGGAATATTTATTATTTACTTTTTTTTTTCTTCAAAAAAAACATTCGAATGAGGTTGCTTATCTTTGATTTATTTGTGTCGTTTATAAATGTGTTTGCTTATCATAAATTGAAATTTTGTGCTCTTAAAAGGACCGAAGAAAAAACAAGCATTTAAATTTTATCGAAAATTTGTTTTGTTTTTATTTAATTTCAAAAGGGTTACAAAAATTAACTTATGTGCGTCTTAAAAAATTTTAAAATCAGAATATTATTTCTCAGTTCTGATACAAGAATACTTTTATTAGTTTTGGTTTTTTTTTTTTAATACTGGTAGATATAAGAAAATTTTAACTTTTAATTTTCCAACGCTGGTACCCGAATACTTAAGTTAAGTTATCAATAAAATTGAATACTTTCAATACCGTTTTTCGAAGGGCGTGTGTGTTACAAAAGTTTCTTAAATATTTTTTGTTTTACAAAAAAAGGTTTTTTGTACCTATTTTAAAAAATTTCAAAAATATTATCTTTCACTTCTGAAACATGATTTCTTTTCCAGTCAATTTAGCATCATAGGCGCTGTCACTTTTATGTGAATTTCTGTTCAAAAATATTTTAAATTTAAAAAAAAAAAAAGAAAATGTGATTCTTTTGTAATCTAAAATGTCTTTAACATGCCAACTTCCTTTTGTGAATAAACTTGTAAGAATCACAAATAAAAAAAAAAAAAAACATTTTCAAATCAGCATAACTCAACCAACCAAATAAAATGTTTTCCATTCTTATGTTCACTCTTCAAAAGTTTTTTTTCATAAAAAAAAAATGGAAAAAGTTACATTTCTTACAGAAAATTGTATCTCTCTATCGAGTGTTGCGTTATTTACACGTTAAGGCAATGGAATGGAAAAAAAAGCAGCAAACTCCCCAGTCTCATGTATTCACTTTATTTCTAACAATATCTCTTCACAAAGAAGAAGAATTTAACCAAAAAAAAAAAGAAAAGATTTTTCCATTTCCTTGTCGAACTAGCTTTCTAGTCCTGTTTCTCAAGACACTCTCATCCCTCATGGGAGTCGTATATAAAAATTTCCTGACTTGATTACACACATTTTTACTTCTGTTAATATTTTTTTCTTTTTATTGTTGTTGTAGAAAAAGTGTAGGTGTAGTATATCTTTAGACTCTAGAGTGATATAAGTAGATATTTCGGTATGCAGAAAGTCAATAACAGGGACTATATTTTGGCTTAAAAATTTCTATATTTTCTTTTTTGTTTTAGTTCTAAAATATGTGCACACACTCATCATAATAAACTCCTCTAAGAGAGATAGTCATGCACAGATCCTTTTATCCTTCAGGAGGACTTAAATAAAAAAATGGTAAAATGGTAAAAACATTCTAAAAATTCTACTGAATAACTTATTTAAATGTGATGCCAACCAGAAACCATCCAGCAGCAGGAGAAGCAGCCATAGTGACAGAAAGGACAAATAAAGATTTTGATATTTTTTTTTTTGTATTTTCATCGAAAAGAAGGAAATATATATTTTTTTTTTGGTATTATTTCGCTAGAAATTCCCTTATTCATTTTGTTATTCTTTTCTTTTTTGTTTAAGAGTTTATGCAGTTGGATTGCATTTTTCGTTTGTTTTTTTGCTTAGTTCAAGTAGAATAAGTTTTCTCGTTATCTTTAAAACGGTAGCTGGTTGGATATATTTGAAGTTGTTGATATATTGCCAAAGTGAATGAATAGATTTAAAGATGAATTCGAATATCCCGATTGAGTTTTGTTTGTTATTTCTTTTCAATGTTCAATGGTTCTCGTTTTTTTTTTTTTTTTTTTTTTTTTTTTTTTTTTTTTTTTTGATTCAGAACCAGACAAAAACGGTTATGATCTTTAATTTTGGTCAACATGTTTCTTTATTTTTTTTGTTGAAGTTGAGAAATTGATTGACTTGTTCATCATATGAAATTAATTCAAGTGTTTCTTGATCCTGTCTAAAACACTTTGAATTTTTGGAATAAAATTAAGTGTTTCGTGATCCTGTCTAAAACACTTTGAATTTTTGGAATAAAATTAAGTTTTTTTCTTCAATATCTTCGGACAAACTGTGAAAAGAAGAATTGGAGTAAATTGATTAAGTTTTCCACTAGATTTAAACTTTCGAAAGAATACAGTGACCTAGTGTATATGTTTTAACCAATTATTTTTTGGTCAATCCGGCTCGAACCTCCATATATATTGCTGTCATATTTGTGTCATGGGCTATAGGTTTTTGATAGATACTGTAATGGAACCACAATCAATAATGCCATTTTTTAGTTTTTCTATCATGATCTATTCATCCGTTAGGCCAGTCAGGAGTAATGCATATAGAGTTATTTAAACAAAACTTATACACTCGTAATTGAAGTAGAGAATGCTTTCAGAATTTTTCATCCAACTTCTTAAAATTTGTTTTCTTTTCAAAATCGTACGTTCTAGTTCTCAGTTTATGTTAACCATGAAATATGAAAAATTTTAAACTTTTTTTTTTGCTAAGGAAAAAAGTCGTAAACTCTGATTGGTTCTTTGTGACAACAATCTTAAAAGATTCTGCACGTATTTTTTTTTATAACTTCATTGATTTTGTCATGTCACCCTACACAATATTCATCCCGCACAAAAAAAAAAAAAAAAAAAAAAAAAAACAAGGTCTTCGCATACTTAAATTTACTTTTGATCGAAAACCTTTAAAATCTCATCAAATCTAAGTCCCAATCCATAATAGACTTATTCATTCAACCATGTTATTATGGTTTTATCATTTTATTAACTTTCCTGTATTTCTGCTTCATACTGCAAAGAATCCTGAAGGATCAAAAAAAAAAAAAATGTATAAAATTTAAAAAAGATATTTTCAATCCTATATTCCCATCAAGAGAACCTACATAAGCTTGACAGTAATCAAGGAGAAAAAATCGATAGAAAAAATATGGAACAGGCTAGATATAGATACGTGTATTATATATATTTTTTTATAGAGGATTTAAAAGGGGAGACAAAATTGTATAAAAATAATGACAAAGGACTAACGCAAAAAAAAAAACAGGGATTTATCACCTACACATTGAGGAAATCTTCAACTCTCAACTCGTTTACTACTAC
The DNA here is from genome assembly GCA_947049315.1 of Epistrophella euchroma. NCBI lineage: Eukaryota > Metazoa > Arthropoda > Insecta > Diptera > Syrphidae > Epistrophella > Epistrophella euchroma. The sequence continues at coordinate 62,300,907 of OX346248.1, forward strand.
TACTTGCTCACTCAAAACTCAAACCAAAACTCAAAGCTTTAAGTATTCGATACATACATATATATATATAAATCCAACAATGAACCAAACGATTTCAATGGTTTACCTTCGATGTGGAAAGATGATTGCGAACAAGAACGAGTTCAGAGCACCTTTGTGTGTATAATATTATATCGATTCAGGTTTGGGGGCGGTAAATTGAATTTGAATCTTGAATTAGAATTGAAATAGATGATTGTTAGTGGATGGCGCCCAATGCGGGGAAGCAAAATATCAAATCAAGCGTATCCTTTTCTATTCATTCATTCATTGGGTAAAGGGAGAAAAACTTTTTCTGTTTTTTTGTATTTTTTTTTTTTGCATGTGGCAGGTGAAGAGTAGAGGGAACAGACTGAATAACAAGCCAGGCCGTGCCGCATTGTATTGTTGAAAGTTCTCTCTGACAATATCCGTAACCAGACAGGGGATCGGTTTTGTTCGGTCCTTTTTTCTTTTCGGTTGATACAAATACCTACATTTGCTTCTTGGAGATATTTAAATAAATAAACCACTACAGGCCTTTGATTTGCTTTTACGTACATGTAATTCTTTATCCAGCTCGAACCCTCAGATTAACTATTTAAGTCTTAAAATTTATTTTAGTTTATTTTAGTATAAATCTCTTAAATATATTTGGTTTTGATGGTTTTGAAGTAAAGCAGCTTCTTGATTGATGTTTTAGTCATATAGAACTTTAAGAAATGACTTATCAATAATTCTGCTATTTATTAATAAGGCAAAGTGGCTACATGATGTTTAAAAGAAGCTTGGTTTTAAGTAAAAAAAAAATAGGGTTCCGATTTCAAAATTACTATAAAAATAGATGCCTAATAATTAAATTTAATCAAGAACATGATCAAAATAATTTAATGCTAAAAATAATCCGGCTTGAAAGTTCAATATTATTATTATTTGAAACTAACAAGAAGATCCGGCTCGAGCCCTCAGGTGTTATTGATTTGATAAATAATAATTTGTTATACATTATTTGGATTGTTAATTTAAAATAAAAAATACGATATTATAGCCACAAAAAAATACTTTTATAAAAATCAAAAATAGAAACCTCTTGATGATGACGATGATTATTTCAAGTATCTCTGTCTTTTATTTGTAGTTGCCATTGTATTCCTTCATTAATTGAGAAAATCTCTAACGTCTAATCATTCAATTAATGACAAAGCAAAACAAAATAAGTTCGATTCAAATTTTGGATTAGATATACACTTTTCGTGTTGTATCTTTTGCCTCATTATTATAGTCATCTTCAAACTTTACCATTTGATTTGGTTTTGAGTACCTTCTTTTATTTTTATTTGGTTTCTTTTTTTTTTGTTTGTCTCGTAACTCAAGAGTACTTAAGTGACCATGAATAAATTTTCATCATATTTTATTTTTGGAAGATATAACATCTTTCGAGTGTGTTGTGTTTTTTTACTCTTCGTGTTGCTTCAATGCCACCCTTAAAGAAATGTTGAAACTATTCATCACTATCATCTTTAAGTGTAAATAAAAAGGAGCTGTTAAAAAAAATACAACCAGGAAAGTACTTTCCTTACAGTCATATCGCAGTACTTATAATGAGATGATAAAACGGGCAAAAGAATCACGATAAAAAAAAAAAGAAATCAAATAATCATAATTTTTATTTTGCACAGATTGCAATCCTATTAAAAAAAAAATGAAGAAAAAAAAACTTACAAAGGGGGATGTTCGAAAGTATCTTTGTATCTTTTACTAACTTTGGCACGAAACAACAGCAAAATATTAGATCATCACTCATCATCAGTCATTTCGGGTGTTGCGTTGTTGTTTGGTTTTATCAACCACTTCATCCCTAAGAGATTTATTTTAGGTGTTCTTTTTTTTTTTTAAAGGCTAATAGGGGGATAAAAGGATGAAGATTTCCAGAAAAATGGAAAGAATTAAGAAAAAATCAACTGAAGAAAATAGTACTAGAGGTTTTATAACACACAGCGAAACTGCCATATGTTGCGTCACATTATTTTTTTTTGTTGTTATTTCGTTTACCCTCTGTTGCGTTTTGGCTTTTTGAAATCCTTATTTGTAACTTTAGGTGGCATCTGTGTGAGATGATGACTTTTAGATTTTTTTTTATGTTTGAAAGGAGAAGGAGAGAATTGTAATGTGGGGTTTCAAGGTAGAGGTGGGTTTGTTTTTTGGGGTTACATTAAACAAAAAAAAAAAATAATTTTAGAAGTTTTCAGATGATAAATGACAACCAAATTGGAAAAGGTTACACCATATATGAAAGGAAAAATGTATATGAAAGTGAAATTTTCATAAATGTGAAAGATTCAGGTTTAGATGTAAGTTAATATGACGTCACATGTTAAGTTGATAACAACAGATACTACCTTCATTGTAATTTTAGATATAAAACCGAGAAGCAAAAAGTAATATGTAATCATTTCATATCATTTGAAACGAAATAATATTTGAAAATTTATATTTCAGCACATCCGGGTCGAACCCCTAAATTACTTAAGATATTCTGTCTGTTTTACTTATGTATATCAAAAGTTTTAATTCTCTGTATTTCAAAATCAAGCGCTTTAAGTGTAAATTTGTTTCTTCCTAGTGAGACAGACATTTTTGGACTCACTACAAACCTTGGTAGGTAATAAAAATTCAAAATGAAATAAAGTTTAAGATTTTCGTAAGAATCGTAAGAAACTCATATTTATATTTATTATTCAAAATCTTTTTAAAATACTACATCATTTATTTAAAGGGATCATCTGTACAAACATCAAAAATTTTCTCAGACCGCAAATTTTGGGTTTAAAATTTAATTAAAATTCAATGAAATTCAATTTTTTTTATACTCAGAATGCCAGTTTCTGGGTCAATGAGTTCTACTTCCCAGAGAAAATAAAACGAATCATTTCCATTTTTAATCATATCTTTGCCTTTAGCAATAGTATAGGTACTTCAGAATATTTATTCCTTATCACTCTCTGTGAAAAATAAAAATAATACCAAAACTTTTAAAATACATACAAGCATCCATCTTAATTTACATATACCATACAATTTGCATGCTATTGAACAAAAACAAAATAATTTTTGAGGGTTCGGAATATGTCACCATATGCAATAGCAATAGCCATAATGATTTGGGTTGTGCCTACATTTAACACCCCTAAAAACGGAATATATGACATTAAAAAAAAAAGAAAACAATACAAAAGAATTCACACTTCTTGGTAATGAATAATGCAACCGAAAGTGATTAGGATGTCTTTGTTAAATGCACACATGGTGTTTTGTAATTGAGATGATATTCAAAAACGTTGACAGTTATCGAAAATTGAAAAAAAAAATGATATCTAGGTACATTAATATTGATTGACAGAGGATTATTAAATTTAGAAAATGACAATTCTTACACATACATGGGTTCATATCTGTTTGGCAAAAAAAAAAATAATTACAGCATTATTATCGGTTCGAACATCGAGTTCCTCAGGGTTCTGCAGCAAGGCCAATATTTGAATTATTTAGAAGAGATAAAATTGAGTTTTTATTGAACGAAAGCGGTATGTGTGTGTGTGCTCAGAAGAATTTGAACTAAATGGAGTTCTTAAAGGTTCAGCGCTGAGACCAATATTATTTAATGTTGTTATAAAAAATCATTTAATATTCCTAACTTCTTAAGGCTTAGAGTATATCGACATTCTAAATTACTAAAATTGTCAATTTTTTTTTAATATGTTTTTATTAATATAGAAAGAAATTCAAAATTTAACTTACCGGTATTGCTTCACACATATCACTATCCCAGCTTTGTGCTGATGCTGCTTTAAGCGCCATTTCTTCTTCATTACAATTACTATTTATTATACCATAATCCAATGATGGCGGTCTTGGTGGTGGTGGTATCATAAATTTTGGTGGGGGTCTTGGACCACCGCACTCATCACATTCAATATGATCTTCATACATTTCCCACATTTATAATTTAATGTGATTTATTTGAAAAATAAAATTCGTTCTCTTTTTTTTTGTTGTGAACGAAATTTAAAAAAGGATTGTCGCGCTCACGAGTTATAAATTTATAAATTAAAGTTTAAAAATAAAAAAAAAAAATAAAAAAACTAATGAAATTATTTCGTGTCAAATTCCAGACATCTTTTATTTTTTATGTGTGGTTATATTTTTTTGTCTCAATGAATTGATGTACCAAACGAAAAAAATTAAATTAAATCGATTTATTGGTGGTCAGCCCGAAATGGTATCTGAAATGAGAAAAAATAGGAAAATAAATTTGAGATTGACAAAAGCAGAAGTTAGAAGGATATTCCAAAATTAAATAAAAAAAAATAAATGAATAGAAAGTAAATAAAAAAATTAAAATATTTTGATAGAAAATCAAAGATGAAATTTCACCAATTTTTTATGCTACAATTTTAGCCCATTTTCCAATAGTTTTTGATATTTTTGTTTCAGCCGAAAGAGACCCATTTAGGGCCGTAACTACTGATTTTAAGAAATTGTTCATTGTTTTGACTTTCTATCTAAATCTTGAAACAGGAATCCGTTTTGTTTTTTTAAATAGAATCTATATTTAGCTCTACGACTCTCAAATATAAAATACAAATCCTCAGCAAAGCGTTTCCCCTGTCACTAAATTGTTTCGCAAAATTAATAGGTAGGTATGCTGACCAAGAACATAAACATCTGCCAAATGAATTTTCTAAGCATTTCTTTAACAAAACTCACATAATGGTATCTCTTCTACTTCAACAAAATATGTTTGCAAAAGATATGAATTCCAAAAAGAAAAAAAAATTATGTATTCTCAAGCATGAACAGCTCAACTCAGCTTAACATAGAAACACACATGTTGACAAAGTGTGGCCAAAGTAATTATCTCAAAATTAAAATTCCTGTCACGTTTATTTTTTTTGTATTTCTTTTTGTGCTGTCGGCGAAAAGATTCTCCTTCAAAAACACATAAAGGACATTTTGAACTTTCTGATTATCAACGGATGACAAAGATGCAGAATAATGATAAAGAAAATTTATACAAAATCTCAAAAAAAATATCCGGCGCATGCTTATTTATCAGGTGATGAGGATGAGAGACTCCTGGTTTCTTTAAATCCGACTCATTCAATTGGAAGAATTATTATTTCATTTCAAGGATAGGCAAACAAAAATGGAATAAAAACGAATATTCATTTCAATGTGAGCCTGAAATATAAACCCAGAAGTCCATATGTAGGTACTAAAATAGCTACTCTCGTTTATTCACCCCTCAAAAAAATAAAAAAAGAAACAGAAAGGACTTAACTTCTTCACCCTCCTCATATTATTATAACAATGTCAACTGTTGTTATTGTCATTTTTGTGATTGCGTTTTTGGGATATAAAAATGCATAACATACGTTGCGTCATCATCCTTCCGTTGCCATTGCCGTCGTCCATTTTTGCTGACTTTTGCCATTTCGAATAGATAACACACACATTTTTATGACCTCTTCCTGGCCATATGTCCCATCCCTATGCCTGATGTATGAAATTTCATGTCACCCATGGATTATTCATACAATACTAGATTGCATGAAACAATAAATTTTATAACTAGATACATTATTAATCCTTGTAGGTAGCTTAAGCATAGATATTTTTTTTATTCGATTGTCTCTGGCTGATGTGTGTTATTTTAATTGTTTTCATAGCAATCCAAGCATCTAATTGCTAAATGTGTGTAATTAAAATTATTTTACCATTTCAATCCTTTTTTTGTCGTCATTTTCATGAATGTATATCGTTTTAAATTCAGTGTCATGTTCTATGTGATTTGTATCGTTTTTTTCTTTGTATCTTTATTCGCTTTTCACTTTAATGAATCCTAATCGCATCCATTCAATCGATTGAATGGATCTTTTTTTTTTTTAATTTTCTCCAAAAGATAGATATGGAAGAAGAAGCTTGATGATGTTATACGCTACCTTTTAATTTGTTTTTTTTTGTTGTTTTTTTTTTTTTTTTGTATTTAATCGGATCGAAAAGTCAAGAAGAATGTCTCGTCTACTGTGAAAGAGGATTTGTGTGAATAGACATTTTGCGCGACAACTATACAACGACGACTGCGATACGATACGATACGATACGACGACACGACGTGATGTAATGTTGTTTTATTTTATTTTGTATATGAATTTCTATATCGTCTAAAGTTAATTGACTCTTTTCATTTTCAAAGCACAAAACGATAATTCAATTGATGACAATTCATTTTAAACATTTACCTGATGTTTAAAGATTTAAAAAAAGATACAAAGATACACCTAGGAGGAAGTCTGAATTTTGAATGAATGACTTGAAAATGAAGTAGGTATCTACAACTAAGTATAGATACTTTTGATTTTAAATACTTTAAAAGATGTCTTTTTGACTTTCTATGGAAACATGATAAATGGGTTGAGTCGGCTTTATTATTGGATTTGGGTAGATATTTTTTGGCATAATAAAAATACCTTTATCTCTTATAGTAAAACTGAAATACAAAGATTTGTATCTTTTGTTTTATCAATTTTATGAATAGTCTTTTATATCATATTAGAGTTATTTATCTTTGAAGTTGCTTTTGCTCCCTAAATTAAGTTAAAATATTTTAAATTTGTTTATTTACATATTATATACTTTTAAGCCTTTTAGAGGTAAGCTAGATACTCATTGTAAATATATAATATACCAACGAGTATATTATGTGTACATTTGTGAAGTTAGTTATTTAATAGCCGTACATTTCAACCACCATCGCCATGTTCATTTTGTAAATTTTGCTGATGAAGTTGCTCAAGGAAACCTACTCAGACCACAATTGTTTACTTTCAATATTGTGAGCGTTGGGTTTATATGATTAGTTTATACGATTTCCCGTCACTTTCACCCCTGTATTTGTGTAATACTGCTCTTGAATAAGAATAAATAAGAATAGCCACTCTAAAAATATAGCTACACAAATCTAGAAGCGAGTTTAATTGAATCAAAATTATTATGTTTTACTAATTGTCTGTTGTTTTGGGTTAAAGCTGCACTACAATAAACTATTAAGCTATAAAAATAATACGTTTTCTATGGCTTTTATTTTTCTTTTTTCTTTTAGTAAGTACAAAATATGGAAATAAAATGTAATACTTCCCCATATATTTCCTTAAAAAAAAAAAAATATTTCCATTTATATTATAGTCGCTGAGAGAAAGTGTGTTGCCAATGAACAGGTCAGAAATTTCAAAACTTCTACTAATAAAAACGAAAATTTAAAAAAATCTGTTAATCCATAAAAAAATAAAATCAATACTCCTATATCTTTTGGATATCTAATAGAAAACATCTTATCTACAACCTCATGAAATAATATTATATCTGACAAAGTATCTACTTACCTAATATCTATTCATAATTATTTAAATCACATCAAGGACTATGACAACACAACCACATCAAATTATACAAAATTCTATCCTTACGCAGATATCTTTTGGTAGAATATAAAAAAAAAAGAAGAAATAGAAGAAGATAAATAGATACATCTTTATTAGGCAGACATTCTATATCTTTACTCTTTTACCTTTTGAATAAACATAGTGCGACGTCTGTCGTCTTTTGAATCGTCATCATCATCAGCATCATCACCATCGTCTGACTTAGCTCGTGTTAAGGTGGGTGGATTTGATTTGGATAGATGGATTTTTATCATCTGAATTGTTCAAGATATTTTCTATCTAAACAGAAAAGACCAAAGACGACAAAAAAAAAAAAAAAAAAACTTCAAACCTCAAAATCTCAAGGGATTTCCTTTTCAATATACATAATATAACTTTGCTCTTTTTTTTTTGTCTATCTTTTTCTATACGCTTTTTTGCTTCTCATTCTTCTTCATTTTCGTTTGCTTTTTCACTGTGGTTTGTTTTTTTTTTTTTTTACTAAAGATGATTCTTTATCTAACTTTTAGATCATTTGAGTTTTTGTTAGTCTTGAGTGCATACAATGGACATAGATACTTTAAGAAGTTGATTTTCTTTTGTTGTTGTTGTTCGTCTTTAAAAAGTCACGACTTGATGGAGGCTATTATTCCATAGGTACGTTTGGTTATTTAATTGACAATTGGCAGGTTCGATATTGTTGTATAACGACGACAAATAAATTCTTTGAGATAATTCGAATGTGATTAATCAGTAGCCAATCGAGGGTTCTTTGTTTTTGTCTTCGATTTTTTTTTTGTTGCTTAGACCATGGATATAATATATGTATCTAATTGATTTGCTTAGTGTGTGGGCAGTTTTAGAAAAAAAAATGGAAACATTTTCTTTAGCTAATTGGATTGAAGATAGGAGGTAAAAATTATCGAATGTCACCTTTTGGTGATTCAGATGACAGTAAAATACTTTAGTGGCACAAAAAAAAAATAGGTAAATTAGTCAAGGTCTTCATATAACAATATGTTCCTACCTACGTTAAAATAATTTAAAAAAAAAATACAGAATTCACCCAAGCCTATTTTTGCATTAAATTCCCTTTAAAACCAAAAATTACGTTTCTTTTAATATTAATTTTTGGGAAAACATTTTTCAACGAAAACATCATCGTTAAAAAATCCCTATTTTGATCCTCCCGAGATTATATTTAAATGAATGTAGAAATTTTTCATTTAAGTACAATCTCTTAGTGCATACTTTTAAAATTCCTTGTTTCCTTGTTTCTATTAATTTTGATGAAAATATAAACAAATTGAGTTAAGAAGATGCTGGAATTCATAAGACAGATATTTTATGATTATATGTTAAAGATGTGTGTTTGCGTATAACATGGTTGAGGACCTTTATTTTTCTGAATTAAATTGACCTAAAACACCAAAGCTGACTTCGGTTAGACAACAAGTAGATATATACAATATTTAATGAAATGTTTACATTTAATTAATTTCCATTCAAAATGACAAACCAAAAAAGAGAGGGGTCATATTTGTTTAATCCGCATATACATAGATGGAATCCAAACATTGGAGTTAATTAAGAGAAAATTGAAGGAGTCACAGAAGACGAAGAAGAAGAAGAAATTACTTGAAGTTGAATAATGGGGTTAAGCGGAGAAATGAAGGGTAAAATGTAGCATCTTCGTTATATATTCTTCTTATATAGTAATGCTCTGTAATGATTTAAAAGGATTCATATTTTGTTGAAAAAATAAAGGCTCAGTAGAGCAATATGAAAAATTAACTCCTAGGAGAGTTCAAATAAATTGTAGCAGGGCTTCAAAGAAAGTAATATTTTCACGACAGAAATTTTCGAATGAAAAATAAATCATAATACAATTTGGAATTATTAAGTCATTTATTTTTATGGTGTATCTACTTTTAAAAAAAATATGTCAACACAATTTCTATATCAATCAAAACTTAAGTAAAAAATGTATTTGTATTGTATTAAGAATTGTAAATCTTATATGATTTTATTTGAATTTCCAATATTATTCTCCACATTATGTCTTCACAATTTGGAATACAAAATACTGAATTTGTTTTAAATTTCCTATCTTTAAAAAAAACACAAAGATTTCCCACTTGTGGAACTGCCGTGTCCTGCTATTTCAAACCCCTTTTTTCTCTTCATTTTTTCTTCTCAAGTGATTAGAATTAAATATTCATAGCTGCACCACTTATGGTGATGATAGTTTATAACTCAATGTCCACAGTAGTAAAAGAAATATAAATACCCGCTTCCCCGCACTCCTATCCCCCTGTTTTTTTCCCATATGGAAATTCCATTTAATCTTAATGTTAAGTGTCCTTTTCTAAGTCCATTCCTATCCTATGTATGTTTTGTCTATAAATATGTATATTCTATCTACCTACCTACATGACTAAGCATATACTAACAATTTTTTTTGGCTCACATCCAACTAGGTGAGTTTATTCTTTACACTCTAGAGGCTACATTTGGTTATAAAATATCCTTCTGTTCCTTATGCTGCACCAGACTAGGACATGCCAAACTAAGCCAAGCCAAGTCAAAAAAAATAAAAATATAGAACATATTTGCGTTTTAATATATGCGCACTCTAGAGGAAGAAAAATGTACATTTCTCTACGACAAGTGAGAATAATGGAAAATTAGAGACACTTCTGTGTCCTGGATTCTACTTTGATATATTGTAGTTTTAGTAAATTGGCTTTAAAAAAAATACAACTTCCTCCGTACATAAATTATACACAAAAGTTCATACACCATTTGAACCACAAATATTTTGACACATGACGTTTAATTTCAAACAAATAATATTTCTGAGTACGTACAGTCAAGCTTTGGTTGATCAAATCTTCAAAAACAGTATGTCATTATTTCCATGAAAAACCTAATCACACAGATTCATTATAATACAGAGGATGAATGATGTAATATTTGAGGCATGTAAATAACAATATTGTGAGGTAAAAAAATGCGTTAGAAGATAAAATCTCTGGCAATTGACAAGTTGTCAATTTCATTTTGTTTCTTTTTTTTTTTTTATCTTACGTAATGTTTATCTTTGATCAATCTTTACTAAAAAAAAAATGTTTCATAGTTAGTTGAGTAAATCTTGTCCATCCTGTCAGCAAGATGGCAAGGCGGAACTAAGCTCGAAACCAAGAAAATTTAGTGCACCTAACTAATCAACATAACTTACAATGATTCAAAGCTCCAAATGCCATTTGGTCTATACAGACATTTGGTGTTTCATTTCAATTTAAAATAAAAATTTTATTCATCACTGTATAAATTTTTTTGCTCAAAATACGAATGAAGTAGGAACTTGATCTTCAGTAGACTTTTCACATTTAACGTATTCCTTAAAGATAAAGAGGTTTTAGACATCAAATTAGCATGTCATGTTGAACTAACAACTTTCACATGTTGAACTATCAATCATGTCATTTTGAACTAAACTTGAAATGTTGTTATTTTTTGAAAATGTTACAGGTGTATTTTGTAATTCAAAAAATTGAGAGACATGTAAACTAGCAACAAAGATTACTCAACCCATTAATTAAGGATACCTTAATTGGTAAGATATTAGCCCTGCCATACTTCTATTTGCAAAGAATGTTAGAAATACCAATTAAGAGGAACCAAGGAACTGGAAAACTTGAACTAAATCAACATAAACCCTTGATAATTTTAAACTCAAAAGTGATCAAAATATTTATAAAAAATCGCTTAAATTCTAAAGTTTATTTTTCTAACATTTGATTGAAAGAATTCCCAACGTGTATAATTAACAATATCCTCTGGTTACTTTTTACGATTTATCTAACTAACTTTTCAAATTGCAAAAAGTTACATGGATTCTTTGAAAATGCTAGCCTGTTTTTTTTTTTTTGTTTTCTTCTTTCTAATTTATAGAGAGTTATCCTTTCATTTCCCTCATTTTTTCTTCTTTTTACTTTTTGCTCAAATAATATTGTAAAATTAGTCCAAAGGAGCAGCAAAAAAACTTTTCCTACAACATTTCTTACGCAAATCCTTATGAATGGCCAGTTTTAAATGTAAAATTATGACAGAAGGAAAAAAAGCACAAAGGCACAACAAAAAAAAATGATGAAAATAGCAAAAGTTATGCATAATCCTTAGAAAGTAATCGTAACAAAAGTCATAGTTGGGATTTGTTGGAAAATTTCCTTCATCATCATCAACATTGTAAGTATCATTTGATAGGACATTTCTAGGTACCCAGAAAAAAATGATATTCTAATTTAATTTTTTTTAAATTTGGATCTTGAGAAAATACAACTATACGAGTACAACAAAAAATCAATCCGTCATCATCTTTCATAACATAGCCGTGACTTGTGATAGAAAACCAACAAAGAAACAAAATATCCTTTCACAAAATCACTGATATGCAAGAGCAACGTATAAGATGAAGATGAAGAAGAAGGATATATACTTTTGTGTTTTTTTAAGACTTTTTTTTTTAAATTTAATATTATGACATGGACACTAAGGAATGAGGCAAAAAACTTTAGTGACGTTAACAAAAATGAAAAGAAACGAAGTAAAGTTTCGTCCTTTCACTATGATTTCTTCACTTTCTCTATTTAACTAGAATCATGAAAAAGGATGCTGTGAAACCAGAAGATATTAAAAAAAAAATATAAAAAAAAACTTCGAAATATCCTTATCTCAAGGATAATCTTGATGAATATACACGAAAAACTTTCAGCATAACTTCTATTGAGAAAAGAAAAAAAAAGAAGAAAAATAAGCAAACACGAGAAAAATCCTTAAAATTATTCACAAGTTAAATGGAAAAGTGCTTATTCTCCATCACCTATATAGCTTTGCTTATACACATTTATAGAAACCTGAGAAACGTTATGGTGAACAAAAATTAAAAGGATGAAGGGATATTATGCAATGGACAGGGTTTTCTATCCTGCAGCAAAAAAAAGAAAATTTCTGGTACATAGGTACCCACAGGAGAAAAAAAGAAAGTCTATGTAGTGGCTGAAACTAATTTTCGCGCTGGAACAATGTTCACAGGATAACTCGTTCATTTAAGGCGTTTTTTTTAACTAACTTCTTCTTTTTTTTTTGCTAAGTTGCTTCTACCACAATTTTGTTGCTTTATTGTAGTTTTCAATTTTTTTTTTGCTTATGTTCATTTTGCACGATTTTAAACGAGGTGCACCACAAAATACAGAACACACAGAAAAGAAAATGAAAGACAAAAAATAAAGGATAATGCATTGAAACTGAAGTGGTAGAGTGTAAAAGAATGTGTTAGAGACCTAACCACCTCATTTCTTAAAGGTCTTCCTCTTTTTTTTTGTGTTTTTTTTTTCTTCTTGCATTTTTTTCCACTTTCAATTTGCTCTTCGGCTTTGAATTGCTGCATCTAGAACACGGTGGGTTTGGGTCTAATTAGTTGTGCAGGACCAAACTTAAAGGATAAATTTTGTTGATAAAACGAAAAATAAATATTTAAGAACAAACTTTTGTGGTATTTAATAGTTATTTGAATGAATTTTTAATGGGTCAACGTTGGGCGAATTTAAATGAAAAGAATTTCAATAGAAATTGGAGAGTTTTCTGGAGCTCCACAAGGTTGATTCGGTTGGTCATTATTGTTTTAAAGTATTAAAGAAATGGTTTACTTAATTTTTCAATTCTATAGCAAGAGGTGTTGCTTTAGAATAGTAAAATTCTGATTTTATCGGAGGAAAATTTTGTATTGTAGTTCCCAAGTTAATCAATAATTCATTTAACCATAATCTTAAATTTTACTCATCATAAGGTATAATTTAAATTTATGCGAATTATTTTTGAGAGTCAAGGAACTGCATTAATTATTTTTAAAATATATAGTAATAAAATATACTAAATTATATTTTTGGAATTTTTAATAATAAGTGTTCTTAATATTTCTTTAAAATTACATCAAAGTTTAACCAAATTCCTAAAATTATTTGAAGCCAATTTTTGTTTTGATGGTGTAACGCAAGGTTGATGTTTAGGGCCTCATCTTTTTGCATGATTTTTATTTTCATTCTGATTGTTAAAAACTGGCCGTAATGACATAATAAATAAAGTAAAATACTGTCATTTGAGTTAAATAAAATAATAGAATTTTCACAAGATTTCGCTCCCCACTGTAACTATGGAACCGAAAGTGGTCTATTATAAAAAAGGTTACAAGACGCATGGTTCACTTTTTAGATTTCTCACACATAAAATAATATCTTAATACAAATGGATTGTGTAGGATTTTCCTAAAATTATATCCTCACAAAATTCACTAAAAATCTTCGAAACAAAAAACGTACCCTTTAAAAATTAAACAGATAAAAAGAGTAAAAGGCAAGAATAATTTATGAAATATTGATTTTCAATTTCAATTTGTGTTCGTTTAAAATTCTAATAGGCAACTGTTAGAATAAATTATACATCTGTTCCTCTATAAAACTTTGTTGAATGGCTTGTGTGTATTTTGTCTTGATAAAATTATTTTAACCACTTCATTTTGATATTTAAGTGTTTTGTCAATTAAAAATGTAAAAAACGTTTCTCTAAACAAAACAAAAAATAAAGGATATCAATTTAAATGGTTTGAAAAAAATAAGGAGGACCAAAAAAAAATGAAAATACGCACAATGAATGACAAAAAAAAAAAAAAAATCTTATATATGTAGGTATCCCAAGATATTAGGTAAGGGTACTTTTAATATACGGAAATATGTATATTTCTTTTAAGGTTTAGGTTAAAACGGAAATTGATGAAAATATCTATACGAGCATATACGTATAATGTCTGTGGGTAGAAATATAAAAGGTAGGTACCTTTCTTAAATGGTTCTGTGGGAATGTTCTTATTGTTTTTTCTTGGGTTGATTATTTTTTCTTCAAGGACTTTATTGAAATTTAAATTGTTTAGTTAGGAAGAAGAAAGAAAGAAAGAAACAAAAGGAAAAGGTAAATAAGGTGATGATGATTAATTTATTTTAATTTATTGTATCTTAGAAGATACAAAATGAAGATGTGAGAATTATTTAATAACCACAATATAATTCAATTTGATGATAGATTGAGACCTTGATTTTAATTAAAAATTTATTACATTTGTCCATAGAAAATTAAACAAAAAATTTGTATTTGTCTAGTACGAGTACTTTCAATTTAATTAATTAATTAATTCAAGGTTTGTGTAATTTTGATGATTGAAACTAGATTGATGATGGTTTTGGTAGAGAGAGAGAAAAAAAATCACTACGGATTGCATAGGTAGGTACCTCGATTTTACTCTAAGGCATTTCAGCTCGTAAATTATATAAAAAAAACAAAAATAATGATGACATCAGAAATTAGGAGTGATTTTTCAAAAGTAGCAACTTTGCAATTTTTTAATTTAAGTTTGTAGGTGCCTACTTTGTTTTCCATATATTCTAACACAATTAAAGCATTTAAATTTAAAGTCAAAAATAAAATGAGACTTTAAGAGGACTCCTAAAACAGGAAATTTGCATTTTCGTTTTATGCCATTGCGATTTTTGTTGCAAATGACTTCAGGTCTTACTATCCGTCTGTTCTCTATGATGACCTCAGCAGTCTTCAAGTTTCTTCTACCTTCTTAAAAGTTGTCTCTATTCCATTCTCCAGAATAGAAAAATACAATAATAGCTCCACGAATAAACCATTTGATTTTTTTTACTCTTTCTATGTTATAAGATTTTTTAAGCTTAAACAAGCCTATAATTTACCTACTTAAGTTGAATGAAGAAGTCAGATTGGCTTAACAAATAAACCATCTGATGCACTCTCCATTGCTTTAGCAACTTAAATATTAAACCTATCAGTTCTTAACTAACAGAAAACAATAATGGTACTACAATTGAACCTTGTGGTACTACGAAGGTATTAATTCTGCGCTTCATAGAAAGTTACTAAAATTAAGTCTGATTCAAGGATGTTAAAAGATGGTTATTATTAAAACAATTAGTCCCAATTTTTCAGCAGAGTTATAGTTAACTCTAGACATAAATTTATTCACAGTTAATTCAAGAAGCAGTTTTTCAGTGGATAATTCATGCATCTGTTTAGTAAACTTAGAGTTAACTCACTAAATTTGGTAAGCTTGTACTTGGGTTTAACTTTAATCTCGCACTGACAAACTGGGCCTTAGAGTGAAATTTAAAATGCATTTAGTTCAAAACTTAAATTTAAAGAAAGCCACAAAATTTGAAATCAAATAACGATAGTAGACTTTAATTCTATTCGACAAGATTCTATTTCATTCGCAATAAGCCCCAAAAGGTATCCCCAATATAGCCCACAAAATAGAATTTAGTTATAATGATAAGAAAAATATTTCATGAAAATAGAATCACCTAGATACTAATTTATTCACTTCTCACATATTTTCTTCAAACACAACAACAACTAAAACATAATCAACTAAATGCTCAAAGTATTAACTCCCAAGAAATGTTTCAACTAAATTGGATAACATACAATATCTATGTATATGTAAATGTATATCAAATGTCACTAACCCACAACATTAAAATAAATTGACAACTTAATCCAATCAGATTATAAGATGAAGACAAAAAAAAATAAGAAGAAAAGGGGAGAACCTCTATCACTCATCCCAACGACACCTCACTGATAAACAATAAAAAACTAATAGAGTCTATCTTCTCCTAAGTAACACAAAAAGATATACTCTTAGACGTTATACTATAATCATCACCCAAAACAACTATCTCTTCATCAATTAGTATCTTTCAAAAAATTAAAAAAAATAAAAGAAGTATCTATAGACAAAATATCACGACAAAATAGCCTACAGCATCTTTTTCTCATAGTTTTGTTGTTAATGGTACAAATATTTTTCCCAAGGCATGATAAGGAAAAAGCAAAGAAACAACCCAACAGATTATGGAATGGACTACATTACTATATTGAGGGCTATAAATCATTTTGATTTTCAAAAAACGAATATGTACAAAAAAAAACAGAAAAAAAACTGACCGATTTTTCATCTTGAAGAGATAAGAAATATCAAGGCCTGTGTGTGTGCCTAGGACCTGCTAAGAAAATCCTCGCTTCTAAATAATATACAAGATTTACTATTTATCTTACTTTCGTTAAACATCTCATTTATATAAGGTGCTTTCACCTTTAGAATGAAGGTTTTATTTATTTTTTGATAATTTTTTTAAGAAAGCTCGTCCTGAGAAAAAAGGAAAAAAGAACTTTTTTTTAAACTTAAGAAAAACATTTTTGCTTTTCCACTCATAACAAGCATCATTATCTTAACTTCAGAGTTTAAACATGAAAAACACGGAAAAAAGATACAAAGATACTTTCAACAATTTGTTTGTTTGGATAAGAAAAAAAAAAAACAACGTAGAAAACTGTTCATTTTTGTTTGTTCTTAGATAATAATTATTATGAAGTTTAAAAACACCAAGATGATGACGATATGATGATGAATGCACCAAAGACTCATCCCGTTATTGTTTGTACTTTTAATATGTTAAGTAAATTTATACACAGTCACAGGGACAAACAAAATAAAATTGTATCTGCGAGAAGAGGTGCGTGTTAAAAGGGCGGCGAAAGCTTGAAGCCATCAGAAAGACCCTTGTCTTTAATTTTATCTCGTTTATACTTGCTGTAGATATTCCCTCCCGCCCTCTCAAACCCCATTCCCCATACCTATATAACCAGAGAATCAAACAGAGAAGCTCTTAGATACTTTGCGTATCTTTCATATTATTTAAACGACTTAAGTGTACTTTTTTTCGGGGTTAAGTACACAATAATGAGTGTGAGGATGTTTGCACATTGTTTTAGTCTTAATGATGAAAGTTTAAATAGTGATTCAAGAGGGGCTATAGATGGATTTAGACGGTATATACGGTACAACGAGACAGAGATGGTGGTTATTTAAATATTAATTGCAGCAGCATAGTGGATTTCGTGTGTAGGTATCATTTTAGGTACCTTTATGTGGGTAATTTGTAAATTTTTAATTTATCTACATAATGTAGGTAGGTAGTGTGTGCAAGTGCAGAGGTACTCACATAAATTATCCATAGACCGGTTAGAAGTTGTCGAATGTTATTTTAATCCATAATGTATTTTTTTTTTAATTAAATTTTTATTTTTTTTCAAGCACTTTTTCACTTTTCTTTTGATTCACTCAATTTTATTTGATTTGCCAATTTTATTTTCTTAATATTTTGCACTCGTTAACTTAATTAATAAGTACCAAAGATACTTTCCGCACTCACTCGTAGATAACTTTTTTTTCGATTTTTCTATAAATTTTGTTTTAAACTTAAAAAATTAATCCAATTTATTTATTTTTGTTTAAAATTTTAAGAAACGCACTCTTCAGAAAAAAAAACATCGTATTCGTAATTATGTATACAATTTGAAAAGGGAGCAGATACTTCTTTATTTTTATTTGATAAAATTTTCTCATTTCATTCCAAAAACAGCAAAAATCCCGACGTTAAGGATGCTCATTTAACACACCTTTCTTCGGCGACTTTCAGTCAGATACTATTCGTTGTTTTGTCAGGGAGAATGTATCTCTGAAAAAATATCTACAAACTACCAAACCAGTATCAAATCCGGTCGATTTGATGTATTTGTAAGAAAAGAGTATCTATGTGAATTTAATTTTATTTGTGTTGGTGATTGGTGTTCGCAACATTTTTACCAGTAAATTGTGTTTGTTGTGTTTCTGAAAATTTGTCAATTTTTTGTATTTAGCTAAGGATTCAAAAATTTACACAGGTAGATAGATGAGTTCGCATGGGACTTTTGTAATTCTGCATCTTCATTATTTTTGAGAGTTTTCTTTGATTTGTTCGAATTAGATATTTACTCAGAGTGTGAATAAGAAGAATTTGTTGACTGTGAGTTAAGCAACATTTTGTGTTTTATATGAACCTGCGCTTTAGAGAGTGAAAATGCCGGGTAAATTTAAGGTAATTGAGAACTATTGAGATAGATGAGAGTAAAACTTTTATGCAATTAGTTGACTTATTTTTATCAATTTGTTATAACAAGGTGTGAAGTGCATAGGGTTTTGAGAGGTTCTTCTTATGTGGGAAGATTGAATTCTGTACTTATATAAAATTCTAAAAGATAAACTTAAAAAAAAATGAAATACACAAATGAAACAAGAAATTCACATTAAGAATTACCTTAAAATGAAAATTCGATGCGAAATAATTAGCGTGAAATTTACAATAGGTATAATCTTATATTGAAATGAAATAAACGTAGATACTGCCAAAATGCTACATAGTTACACGGTCCCCCTTTTAGTGGTTGTGGAACGTATTTTATATCAAGATGAAACAAACTAATAGACAAAAATTACAAAGTTGTAAACGCCACTTCAACTATTTCCCTTATGGTAATTGTAGAACGTATAGAGACTTTAAAAAATAATTTCGATAGCTCATCAATTATTAATTTTCTTATATCCTTTCGATGGCACTTAATTGAAGTGAAATTTTGTGGATCGCATGTTCATTTTTCATTTCACCAGATTTGAGTACCTACCTATACACATTTCTGTCTTTTATATTTGAATTTTTTGTATTACTTAAACCCTTTAACCGCATTTCTTGTAGTGGGTTGTAGTGAAATTTTAAACCAAACGTGAAAACGTTCATGGATCCTAGTGAAATAAAGAGAGGATTTTGGGGCGTATTAATGAATTTTGAATTTCGAGTTGTGCAGTTTTAAAACAGTTTTAATAACTTCTATGGTCGTACCAGTTCAAAAGCAATATATGAAACAAATGGTTATAGTTTTTAATTTCACGCGAATTCCTGTGCACGCAAGGCGTCCTGAAATTAATATTAAGTAGTGTAAGATTGTGGATCGTATTGTCTGAACATTTTAATGTTGAGTAAAATTTCTAGTTTTCAATTTTCTGTCAATTTAAAAATACTATGGATTGTAGTTATAGTCTTAAGTTACAATGATATGAGAATTTTAAGCTTGAAATTGTAACTGTGAATAATATGCAGGTCCTGTGAAGACAAATTTTGAGTTTAAAAAAAAAACAACAATATTTATTTATTTTTTTAACTCAAATCTATAATATGAGTTGTTGATTGTGCTATATGACAATGACTTTTTTTTACATTGTTTATTGCAGTAAACTTGTTTTAGCCTGCTTTTTGTTATGTTTTTTATTTTTTTTTTTAGAAGAAAAAAGGATAGGGGAGGGAGAGGCATAAAACATGAGTTGAAAAATGAAAAAAATATTTTATAGTTGATCAACATTAAACATCAAAGCAACATGTTGTAGGGACAATTTATAAGAATAACATGTTTTGTATATTAACTTCATAATGCAATGTTTTTAAGTTCCACAAATTGAAATACATAAAAACAAGCAACAATTTTTTAAGAAACTAACGCTTGACTCATTTAGCTCACGCAACATAAAAACATAAAGTAGGAAGACATTGCTTGTTCAAAATTGTACCTCACAAGGAATATTATTTTTTTTAATTTTTGTCCATCCAGAAAAGTGTGTGTGAACACCGAAAAATGTCAGTTAAAGCTCGTGAGTTTAATGCCCGAGTATCAGCCCAGTTTAACAAAAACAAATATTCCAATTCAGATATACATTAACAAGATTTTGTATTGAATGACTTCTCTCAAAAGACTTCTGCTAATATGATGGTTATTGGGGGTGACTTGGAGCCCTCTGGTACACTATAGGTTTTTTCTTGAAATGGCAAACTGATGAAGAAATATGAGTTCTTTGGAAAAGAAAACTATCCCTGCTTCTTTTTAATACCTCTGATTTTCTTTTGTTCCTTTTGTTACCACTCAATAAATGGCGCCCAATGTAGGTCTGCAGCTTACAAAACTAAATTTGATGTTTCAAGTAAAAAATATCGTCCAACGTGAACTTAATAGTCTAACAATCAACGAAATCGAACTTCATGCTAAATAATTACAGAAAAAGGGCTTTGGTAAACTTTTAATTTTATTCCAATTTTTTTTTTTCAAAACCATGTTATAAATTCAATGTCAGATACATAGCGTCAATTTAATTTAAATTAATGTCTTGCTATTGTTACAATATAAAAGTAACATGCGAAAAGTGGCGCCCAACGTGGGATTGGAACTCTATTGTCACAATCTGCTTGCACTTTTTATACACTTCAAAAATATAAATTCCTTCTCTATTAGCATAATAAATTAATCATCATGATTATAACATGGTTTTCATAATAATCAATAAATGTCTTATGAATATATTTCTCTCTTCTCAGAGATGAAAATCAAGGTCAATGTCTTTTTGGGTTGCAATATTTTCCATGAGTCTAAACATTTGCAATGCATTTATTGGTTTCACTTCTAGAAAATCCCTCAATAAGAGATTCTTATAAATCTGTGGTTAAACTACATAACAAAAGAAACTGTTTTAAGCAATATTGAAGAGCAGTTTCGCTGAAGTTCACGCACTTTTCTTCATGATAACAGAGAACAATTGTGTTAAACAAGGTATACGGTGTAATCCAAACAGCATGAGGACCAGAAAGGACCAACAGAGAAATGTTGCTTTCTGGTTTAAAAGAAATTTCCTTTTAAGATGAATTTCACTAGCTTATTTCCGAAATTTTTAATGACTACAGCATTAACTGTTCTAGTGAAAATTAAAAGTTCACTATCAGCTACAAAATCGTGAGAATCATCGTTTCAACTTTACATTACACAAATTCAACTGAATTTGGGAGCAAAAAATTGAATTTTATATTTTTCAAAACAACTAATTTTACTTCATAAAAATGCTGTGAAAGGAAGCGTTATAAAATTTGCCCGTTCTATAAAAATTGGAGTTTCATTCGACTGTGTGCTTGGTGGTGGTGGCCGCAACATCTGTTTTCTTACCTCGCATTTGCTTCCTTTTGAAGATAGAAACATTGGTCGATTTTTCTATCTTCTATTTTTTTTTACTCTTCTCCGGAGTTCTCTTGCAACATGTATTTAACTTCTCTGAGAAGAGATGAAATTTAAAAAAAAAAAAAAAAAAAAATCAGAGAAATGTTTCAGAGAAAAAAAAACAACATTGCATCTGTCTACAACTTGCATAGCTAGAGCCTCATGTTTATAATAACTTTCTTTCAACACCCTTTCAATTCATCAGCCATCGCGTAAATTAAAGAAATACCAACATGTTTGTGATGCATCGGCGCGGCAGCCGGCATGGCTTGGCGTGCATGTTTGTTTATTTTTGAATTTTTATTTAGATTTGTTTTAAGAACCAGCAACATTGTTTACATTCAGGTTTACTTCGGGGAATATGTAGATATATTGGATTCGTGTATATTCATAAAAAAAAAAAAAAAAACACAAACCTGATGGCCACAGTCTGGCAGTAATTTATCCATAGATACGGAAAACCGGGAGTTTCCGCACTTGCTTGTTATGTCTTCTTTTGATATCATTGTTTTTTTTTTTTTTTTTTTTCGTTGGTTTTGTGTGGGCTGAAATTGATGACGGTGATAATTGAGAAACAATGTCATCGATGTAATTAGGTGCATTCTTTGTTTATTGCACCAATGCACGTGCATTTGAAAAAAATATACACTTGAAATGATAATATTATGGGTATAGGTATATTGTATTTTGTTTGAAATCTAATTATAAACTCGTTAAGATTCTTATGCTCCCTCTCCTACACAAAAACTAAATTGAATGAATTTTAATTTCAATGAAATGAACTTATTTAGAAAAAGGAATGTTAAAGGAAGAAATCATAATAATGTAATTAAATGCCTATTCATGATTTCATGATTTTATATGCATATTTAATTTACATTTTTATGGAGTGCATTTTGGTTACGTAAATTTTTTCTATTTAAAATCAATTAAGTCGTAAATTTTCTGAATTGACTGCAACAATCTTGTATGTAATCAATATGGTTTTTCAGTTCAAAAAAAATATGTAAATGGTTCTTTAATCCATAATTAATTTCATAAAGCGAAATAAAACAAAATACTGGCATTTAGCATTATTTCACTTTGGCCTTATTTCACGGCACCAAATCCATGAACCGATATGCTAACGTCATTGGTATAGCCTAGTTTCTATTCGTCAAAGAAGACTTTTTGAATCCACCCTGGACTTGGTTAATTCACCTACGGACCTTCCATTTTAAAGAACGTCAACGTGGTATGTACTTATTTCCACGTTATTTGTGCTACATATCATAGTTGTAGTCTATTACAACATATGTATATCTATTTCCGATGAACTTCCATCAGTGATCCATTGTTAAAATTTTCTCTGAAACATGGGATTTGTTTAACTTCAATTCTAAGTTTTTCTAAAGTGCCCAATAGTTGTACATATTTCTTTAATAGTCATTCCCCAAAAATTGTAGACTCTTAATAATTTAAAAAAAAATTATAAATCCTCAATGATAATTCCTGAAAGTCTAGTTGCCAATTTCTCTTATTCATTGTATATGTGTATAGTTTCTAAATAATTATTCGATAAGCTTTACTAAATGGACACTTAAGTCCAATATCTTATTCACACTCAAAAATATAAACATACGAATTTTCTATCCTTCTGCAAGCTATACACTAGCCATCTATAGCCCCAAAAATTTAACTGTCCAAACAACAAACCAACCCAACAAATGACCTCTGCTTCCTATTTATCACTCCAGGTCCGACCACACCGCATCTGCGGACCAGAGTGAGCCACCCTAGATCCTGCACCAGAGTGTGCAATAAATTTCAATTCAACCTCAAATAATTGCACAAATGGCTTTTCGTAGTTATCACTTTGTCCATGTGTACATATGTATGTAGTGGAAGTATAGGTATAAAACGCCAAACAAGGACGAAACAAACTTCAATTCGAAACATAGAACGTCGTCGTTGTTGTAAAAAGCGATTTTTGAAGAGAGGAGTATGTGTTGTTCTTCGTTTAGTCAGCCTCCCTTAACAACGCTATCTCGCCCGTCACAAGGTCCAACTTCAGGAAAAACAACAACAACAACAAAAAGTGAAGTGTGCAGTAGCCCCTTTCATTGATTCCATATATACGAAACATCCATTAAATTAACCATCCTCCTTGGCAATTACACAAACACTATTATCGCGTATCCTTAGAGAGTGCAAGGACTTTTTCCGGAAAGCCCAGACTGTTTCCTATAGATTTGGCCAGCAGAAATGGCCTGACAAAAAAAAAAAACTATTTCAATCCAATCCGACAAAGGACTCGTTTGTTGAAACTTTTGCATCTGAATATGTACCTTCCATAGCAACTACTGCCATCGCGCCACCGCCACTGTGTCGTTCGCTTCCACTCATTCATCTATAAGTGAGATTGTGCGGTGAATGAATGTGTGAAAGGCCATAAGGATATTGAATTGTTTCTTTATATTTTATTTTCTTCTTCTTCGCCTGCAGACCACAAGGAGGCGTCATCGCGTATGAAAACGAAAACAAAATTCTTCCACCCCATGCATCATTCGCGCAATTGGGATGTTGAATGTTGGATTTCGATTTCAAAATGAAAACAAAAAAATATTGAAAACAGGGTCCTAGGGCGCTGTATATTCATTCTATGCAATGGATATAGATAACCAAAACATTTTGAATCCCCCAGGACTATCTTGTTGGATTTAGAAAAAAGGCAAAATGTTTTCTATAATGCAGACAAATTCTAAACACCCCCCGACAAAGTCCTGGCTCTTGTTTACCAATGTGGCTGTGTAGTAGGTGGGTGGAAGTAAAACGAAAGAAAGAGAAATAAAAGAAAAAAAAATACATATTCAAGTTATATGGCTATTTTCATTAATTTCCCGGATTTGACTTCTCTTAGACACCCTAATCAATTTAACTTTGTGTGTGGACGAAAATTGCCAGAGGCTAAACTGGGGTTCGAATGTTATTGTTACTTAACTGAGCTTAATGGAGAAAAATGTGTTAAAATTCTTTTTCATGTTGATTAGAAGACTTTATGAGTCATTTTAAAAATGTTTAAGATATTTTAGAGGAGTTTTTTTTCGAGACTTTAAGTTATATTTTTGCGTTATTAGCGTGGGCCAAGTTTACAAATTAAGCTTACAAATTAAAATACAAAAAATTTATAAATTTATAATTGGTACCTACGTAATTTATTTCTCAGCTTGTAGGTACAGTTAAGAAATAATTTAGGGCTTAAAATTTTACTTTATAAAAAAATACTCATTTTTTCTAAAATATCGAGCAGGTTTAAAATCATAGTTGAATATGTTGGTCAACCTAAAAAAAAAAGTGAACGAAATTTTTTTAAAAGTTAATAATCTTTGAACTAGAAACATATTGAAAGTGAAAAAAAATATCTAATCACATTCTTAAAGGTATAAGGAAAATTATAAAATTTGTTTCAAGTAAATCGGTTGAATACTTTGTGAGATTACCGCGGACAAACTAAATATTTGTCTCGTCTTTATATCATAGTAATGATTTCAAAAAAAAAGTAATCATTAAAGCTTTTTTAACGATTACTTAGGTATATGTTAATTACATGTACTTAAATTTGAGTATTTAATTGATTTTTTTTCCATTAAAAGTATTTACAAACTACTTTTTTTTATTAAAATTTGTATGGAATTGTAATAGAAAAAGTTCAAAATTTTTCGTTAAAAAACTTTGTGTGTAAATGACAAAAAATACGACGTTATGCAATACTGTAATACGTTATTCTGTTATTTTAAGCATATTCTTGAATAAGGTTGATAATAAAGGCTTCATTTGTTCAGCACTGTGACCTCAACTATAGAATTACTATGAAATGAGTCCATTAAGTTGGTAAGTCTTGATGCCTAGAGATGAATTAAAAAATTTCTTAAAGCTACACAAATTTTTGACTGGCCCTATTCTTCATAAACCATAACAAATTCCTTTTTCCGTCGTGTCGTTGTTGTTTTTAAAATTTTCCACAAAAATCAAAAAATACACTCCCGCGCACTGATAATCTGTAAATCAAAAAGAATTTCACACCCAATTCCCCCGAGTCACTGTGTCGTAAATTGTCATTTTCAATATTCTTAAATGCTGTTCCAGTTGCTTTGCGGTCCCGAAATCAATTGATTAAAAATCAAAAACGATCAAAGTCGGTGTCACACTCAATAGAATCAATTCAGGTGTCATCCAAGTCTAAGACCAGTTGAGCCGATCCAAGCCGACATGCATTTAAAAAAATTTGACAGGTATATCATCGGCTTAATGATTCTTTTTTCTTATTTTATTATAACAAAGAATTACAACTTACACAAAAAAAACAAGAAACATATAGAAATCCTTGGGGAGAAAATGACATACAAAAAAAAAAAATCAAAGATCAAAGGCAAGGACTTTCGTCTTCTGATGCTGTTACTTATAGATTTGAAAGATTGAAAAATCCTCAAAGATTCGGCAACAATTAGGTGACATCACATTGTTATCCTGTTGCTTTTGTTATTTTGCTTTATATCAGTTTGTCGGTCTTTTTCTTTTTTTGTTGGATGTATATAGATTGTGTAAAATGTCCTTTTGCGGACGGAATGGTTTTGATCTTCGATGAGAAACACAAGTTTTTGCGGTCTTTTTGCTTTTTTATTATTATTATTTTTTGTTTTTTTGCAAAACAACAAAACAATCATTGTAATGATATTATTAATATTATTATCCTTGAATTGAACTCATCGAGTTTTATTGTGTTGGCAAAATGTTGCGCCTTCTTTGACTTCTTTTTGCTGTTTTACCGACGCAACGAGACCGAATATAACAGTTGAGGGGGAAGAACTGACTTTTATGTTATTTTGAATACAAAAATTTAACATTTTCTTTTTCTTTTGTTTAATGAACAAAAATTATCCTGTGGGAGTACTTTGACTTGAATTTTCATTTCACTTGTAAAAGGGAAATACCAGGTTATTTTGCCACCGAGCCGCTTTGCCACATCTTTTATAAATTCGATAGCTTGGGCGAAGCAAAGCAAAACAAAGGGATGATGATGATGATGATGATGGGGTGAAAAAGGACACCCGTCAGCTATATGTATAAGGCCAGGAATGAAGCAAATTAAAATTGACAGAAAAGGGCATATAAAACGCGATTTGATTTCTTTCCAAATTTAAAATTATACACGTATATAAGAATATCCATGGAATCGGATGAAAATTTAATTAAACCAACACGAAAGTGTAACGAATTCTGCTCAGAGTTTTCTTTTTTTTTTTCTGTTGGATTTGTAATTAAATTTTCTTCTTCTTAATTTCAAGTTCCTTTTAATTTTGGCTGAAGTGTTGGCTACTTGACAGGGGTTTGGGTGAAATATTTTGCTAAGGGTGGAAGTTATGTGCGTACCTATATATAAATAAATAAATAATAAATAAATTTACATTTTCCATTTGTGCATACATACATATACCAGTAGTACGTATATGTACATATATATATATGTACGTAAGCTGTAGGTAGGTAGATAAAGCACTTCTTACTCTAGGCTTGGAATTTCTATAAGGATTTCATTTTGGATTGAAGCCAGAAATTAAGTGGCGTTAAGTTCAGTTATTTCAGCTGGTTTAGCGAACATTTTTTTTTGTAAAATCTTATAAAGAAATTTCTAGAAGAAATTATAAGTACCGTAAAAAATCTTAAAGCGTAAAAATAGTCGTAAGTGATTTCATTAACATTTTATTTCATCGTAAACAAAAATAAGTAAAACATTCTCATGAAAATAAAGATGATTATAAAATATATTTCACTTAAATCGGTTCAGGGCATTCCGAGATTATGAAGGACAAACACTAAAAAAATTTCCTTTTTTGTTCTATATGTAAGGAAGACATTTGTTAGAAATAATTTTTGGTGGTTTAGCATGGATTAGGGAACACATTTGAAATATCTCTTCATAAATCACATACATAAGATCATTTATCTCACTTTGTATATTTGACGCTTTGGAAAGTTAGTTTCGCTTAACCTGCTTCTACATAACCAAACAAACATAAAACCAAAATTTAAAGGCGTTAGACTATGAGTAAAAGAAAAAAAGCTGCCGCCACTATTGTAGTCTTTTGAATCCACTTATACTCTTACTTTTTTCATATCCATATGTGAAACAGAGTTAATCGCGAATAACATGGTATTTCCATGTACCGCACTCAATCAAGTTCACATACGTACAGTCCCCTTAAAAGCAGAAAAATACACAAATACACCCCGAGTTCATTGAGAATGATCTTTCGATTATTACAAAATTTTGTTTAAATATGTAGCTTCTTATTGGAATTTTAACTATCGATTAAATTTCGAGATATGATATATTTATTAGGGTTCACCTTCACTCTTATCTTGAAAATTTTTAACTTATTTACTTACTTAATTACTTACTAACTTACTAACTTCCTAACTTAATAACTTACTAACTTACTAACTTACTAACTTACTAACTTACTAACTTACTAACTTACTAACTTACTAACTTGCTATCTTACTAACTTACTAACTTAGTAACTTAGTAACTTACCAACTTAGTAAAATACTAATCTACTAACGTACCAACTTAGATACTAACCTACTTACTAACTTACTTATGTACCTACTTATAGAAAGTTACTTATTTTTAAATTCTTACATACTTAATGTGCATTTTTGTCGGAATAAGTTGTTTCTCATATTTGGACTTTACGGTCACTTTAATAGTCTGAATAAGAGGCACTTAAGTGACCAACATGGGAGACTTAAGTTCCACTCATTCTGGTTAGTGTGCACTGAAGAGCCTTTATCTCCCATTCAGTCCACCTACATAAGTGCTACTTTCTTGGTATGTTTGCCTTAGACTTTCAAAACATCAGGTATGAATAAAAGAACCTATATCATTTTCTTGTAGGTTAACTCAGTCTTATTGCCTTTAAATAATGAAAAACGAGAATAGGTACTTTTATTCATAAATCGCAAGCAATCATGAATGATGCGGAGTGTATACTCATATCCTCGTCTCCATTTACCGCACCTCGTTTCGACGACGCTGCCTTCAGTCATCATCCACCTCATACGAGCGCGCTATAGGTATAATTATTCAAAAAGTCCTCCGGCTTTATCCTGATTGTAATCCTTTCCAAATAAACTGCGGAAATGCATGCAAATCTAGAATCCATGCACACACAGTAAGTATGTTCCTCTTGTATATATGCACAAACACACAAACGACAATCAACCAGGATATGCAAATAGTTTTATAAAGAGAGAACAAAAGAAATTGTGAATTGTGGTGGGAGTTGGTAGCATAATATGGCAAAAAATCAGGATAACATATAGAAGAGTCATACATCACCACCACCCCCCTCTTGCTTTCGTATATGTTCGCACAAGGATTGTGTGTGCAATAATTATATTCTTATCACCATTCATGTGTGCAAACTAAATTACTATGCGAAAAACGACAACAACAACAACAACAACAAAAAAAATAAGTTGAAACAAAATGGGAACAACTTAAAATAAAAAAAGCGATACACATCCTTGGAACATGCATCCTCTCGATTGCATGACGTGAAGCGCCTACATCAAAAGTAGGTACCTCGGTACAACTGCACCACTTCCTTTATCCTGTTTTATTTTTATTTTAAGGATTTTGTTCTCATTTTGTTCAGCTTTGTACAGAGAGATACAAATGCATAAATATTTTAATAAAATGCAGGTTAAACAATGCCGAATGAGAGAGGGCAAAAAGGATTTTAATATAATCAGATTCAAATAAGGAATTCTGCATGCTTACGCTTTATATGGAGGATTTTATTTGGTTTAGTTTCGTTTGGAGTATGAAATTAAAATCTCGAATATGATGGCAATAATAATAATAATAATAACCCGCTGCAATAAAATGTAACTTAAACACAATGGACCCACATAACACACAAAATATATGTCATATAGATATGTACGTACTCCCAGGCGCACATATCCTTTTTGATGATGGTGCTTAGGATGCAATTTGCATAAGGATACGAGAGCATATAGGTAGCAACATAATGGGACGGTATA
This sequence comes from Epistrophella euchroma, assembly GCA_947049315.1. Taxonomy (NCBI): domain Eukaryota; kingdom Metazoa; phylum Arthropoda; class Insecta; order Diptera; family Syrphidae; genus Epistrophella; species Epistrophella euchroma. The sequence continues at coordinate 62,330,543 of OX346248.1, forward strand.
CCGCAATAATTATCACAACATTAACACCTACAATTAGAGAGTATATGTATGTGCGGGACTATTACAAGGATATCCATACTGAACAACAATGCACAGCACATTACACATGGATATGTAGTACAGCTCAAAAATAAGGATAATTTTTATGGCTGAGTATTGGGATTAGCCTTAGAAGTGGAAGTTAAATCGTTTCATACCTATAAGTGTACACAACTGGGGTAAACTACAACTAACATTCGAATGAGACCTAGCTACAATATTCAATTGACCTAGTTTAAAGGTAGTTTTGTGGCACACAAATAAAAAGAATATGAATGTTTTTATTTTTCGTGTACGGTTACAGGAATTTGAATGCAAATTTTATGGAAAATATACAGGACACAAGAATGGAAGGAAGGAAGGAAACCTTGTTCGAGAATATAGGTCCTTTCTATCTCAAAACACGCTATATAGAGATAGTATCTGCAGTGCAATGGAAATTGAATATTTTTAAGGCTTTAAATACAGTTTTGGAGTTCAAGCGGGTTTGTGGTGAAATCTGTGGTACCTATGTAGGTACCTACTGAAAATGTTTGGGTTTTGTTTTTTTTTTTTTTTTTTTTTTTTTGAGGGGGAAATTTAAATGAAAAGTTGTGCTTTCAAAAGAGGATTATTTTTGGTACATTTAATATCAAATAAAAAACCACATACATTTGTAGGTTATAGTTTTATCAATTTAGTAAGTAAATAACATGAAAATTTATTTACATACACACATACTTAAATCTTTGTCAGGAGTTATATTTCTTGTAGTGTTTTAAAGTTTGCACCGTCAAAAAATGATTTTAAATTTTGAATTGCGAATTCAGTTTTGAGAAACTGTATGTCACGAACATTCCGAAGGACCTTTGAGGCGTAGCTACCCAAAAACAATTCGCACCTGTGAAAATAAACAAAACAAAATTAAAAAAAAAATTTACTGGTTTAACTTTGTCAGTTTTCTTTTAAATTTTCAATACAGCGCACATTGATCAAATTTCCCAAAAACATGGCCAAAACTATAAAAAATAAAAATCGATTTGTTATTTTTTTAATGCCAAGTTATTTAAAATTAACATAAGCTTAGTTTCTCATTGATCCCGCAATTTATATTGCAACCATTTCGTCAGTTAATACGTCCAAAGTGGGAGTTTTTAGAGAGCATGTGCATGTGCAATACCAATTTTGGTAGCGAAAACACGAGGCTTTACTTTGTTTTTCTGTTTTATATTTTCTTTTTCGTGATAAAAAAAATTATTATAAAATGTGTTGCTAGGGAAGATTTTTTATTTGTCAAAAAAATGACTTTTGGGACTAAGTAAAAAATAGTACTTTTTTGTTTAATAAAGGAAAAGTTTGATTTCTGGGCATTGCTGAGCAATAAAATGAGACTTTGAATTTATCTTGAAATATTAAAATAAAGAGTCAATCAAAAACCATTGTGACTTTTTAAGAAAATGGAAATTCAAGATATTAGGAATATTGGAAATGTGTCCCATTAACTTTTTTTCCATAAAATGTTTAATAAAAAGTACAATTTTGGTTTAAAGTATTAAATCCTTTATTATTTTTTAATCGAAGGCTGAAAACTAGATGGTCCTACATCTTCTACTTTTTGAGAAAACTGAAAATATCTCAAACTACTTCCAAAAATATTTAATTTTTTTTATTTGAATTTACTTACTTTTGTATTTTAACAAAATTTTACTAAAAATAGTGTATCTACCTAAAAAAGCTATCTCCGAAAAATGTATGCAATAGTAGACAAAAAAACACAAAACAAAATTTTGGCCATGTTTTTGGGAAATTTGACCAGTGTGCGGCGCACTGTGGCATTGTGTGGCTTTTTTCTTTGCAAAAATTCGTTTTTCAACATTTTTTTACTCTAGAACAAAATTGTTCAAATTTTGAAAAGCTTTACAAACGAAACTATTTACCAAAAAATTATTTTGTATGCTATTTTTGAAGCTCTATTCATAAACCTATTAAAAAAAAAAAAAAACAATGAAAAAAAAACATAGGATTTTGTATTTTTACCACGACTTTTGGCTTTTAGGATCACAGGGCGGCGGCGGCGCGGCGTTCAAAATAGAGATATTGCGGTAAATTCAATTTTATCTTTAAACTTCTTTAAACTTTTATTATCATTACAACGTCTTGCATTCGTAAAAACTCAGTTTTTATATCTGTGGCATTATTTGTGTTTTGTTTATCAGAAATTTCAGAACTGTCAAACAGTTCATCTGCTATCATTTATCTTACTAACAATTCTTATTTAAACATTTCCCCCAACCATAGTTTTCTTCAATCCATAAAGTTTACTCAAAAAAAAAAAAAAAATAAAAACACTAAAAAATATTAAAATCTAACAAATTTTTATGGAACACTTTTGTTTACATCCCCAAGTGAGTTCAAATGAATGTTAAACATCATATCAAAGAATTGTTTTAAATAATCACTTTTTTTTTTTAAGTACCCTCCTCGTATTAAGTGGTGGCGTCATCTTCAGCGTCAAGTCGCTCATTCGATTCTTTAGATTTCTCTCCTTTCGCATGTCATAACAATACTTACTTCACATGACTGACACACACAAGCAATAAAAACAAAACAAAATTCCAAAAAATAACCTAAACAAAATTTTTTGTATGTTGTTTCGAAATTTAACTCGTTAAAAATGGAAATTTTCTCCTCCTCCCCTCCCGTAATCAACCCATGGAAAATCCTTTTGCTCTCCCGGGACGTCGAGATCAACTGTCAATCAAAATTCTATGGAAATGCACACACACAGATTACATAGCTAGCTGATGGTGCTGCATCACTAATGTGGTGTATTGTCCAACTGACAGCTATATGGTTACATCGTAAACCAAAAACTCGGATGACCGTAACAAATTTATTGCCCTCGCTGTGATCCTTCTCTTTTCTAATGGTTAACCAAAAAGAATCCCTAGCTGAGTTTTGTATAAATTTTTTGTATTTTACTGTTAAATTTGTGTGATTATTGACGGTTAATACAAGGACATTAGAGGATAAATGTCATGCTATAATGTCCTGTCATAAAATCATCCTCTAGATTGTCTCTCTTTTTCTAGGATCAATATGCGGTTGTTGTAAATTTTCGTCACGGTTTGAGTTATTTTATTTTTGATGAATTTCATTCTGATTGACACTAAATGTCAAAAAAAAAATATACAATCCTTCGAATGTCCTTGGTATGTCGTAGAGGACATAAATGGCGGAACAAAAAAGCGCAGTTAACGCATTATCATCGGGTTTTTGTTTTGAAATTTTTATTTTTTCTTTTCGTTTGAAGATTTCAAACCAGCACCACCTGTGGCGAAGGTTGAGCTATACGGTCACTTGTTCTATTGGAATCCTCAACATTTTCGGTATCCTTTTTTTTTTTGCATTACAAATTACCATTATCCGGGATCGGATACCTTGCAGTAGTGAGTTGAACAAATTCGCACATATGTAGGTGTCCATAGGTATCCCGTTGCGCTTCATAAATCAACCAAAAGAATTCTTCACACCATTTTTGTGCTATTCTATCTCCTAAGAATCCTTGTATGAGCTCTTAGCCTGCGTTTTCTGGATGATATCATAGGGTCACCAGAGGATTACATGACCATAGAATGGAAAGGGAAAACTCTCCTGATGATGGTGTGGTGATGCTTTGGTTCTTAATGCACTAATTATTTTACGCGACGAGTTTTTAGTTTGTGAATGTCTATTTTTTCTACCAGTATTTTTCTTTCTCTCTCTCTGTTTTTTTTTATTTCTTTCTCTCTGGAGACATATTATTTATGACTATTCGCATCGGGTGTATTATCAGTGCCACAGGGTGCCAAGTGAAAATTTTTTGAAAAACCTAAAGTACTCTACCACAAGACTAAATGCGATGACAATGCCTGGAAGTGAGTGCATTAGGGATATGGTTTTTGAAAATATTGCTTTTAGTTTTTTGACAGTTTTCAGCTCAGTTGTTTTATTTTCTTGGCGTTGTTGTGTTTTAAGTGTTTATTTTTATGGAATATCAGTTGGGTGCTAATGATTTTTTTTTTTTTCGGTTAACCCTGGTGCGGAAAACTGCATTAATTCGGGTAAGTTTGAAGTACAATCCTCATGCTCCACCGTGTTATTCAATGACGTATTTGTCCCTACAAAATTTTTAATCGCTTGGTAGAAGAACAATTTAATTTTTAATTACTCATTCACTTTTCTAGTAGTAGCCGGTGGTGGCGTAATGGTAAGTCCGTCGGACTGTCACCCCAGAGGTCTGGGTTCGTTTTCCAGCCTCTGCCAGCTTAACACAAAAGTATTTTTTCAGAGTTATTGCCTCTTGCGAGGAAGTGACAAATTCTCCAATAGTATCTCCTGTCACAGAAAAGTGCCACCCATCTTAGCCGTTCAGATTCGGCGCAATAAACTGTAGATCCCCTTCATTCCTGCAGACATGCACACAGGAATGGTTGAGAGTTGTTAGGTCGCTAGGTCCTGGTTCTTCATGAGCTTGTGTTCTAGCAAATTTATTTAGTTTTTAGCCAAATTGCTTTGAGTAATCAAAATCTGCAATTTTAAAGTACCCAACCCTTCCATAATTTCGTACATTGTGCATATACTACGGTAATTTCGGAAAGCTAAAGGACATTCATACATTTTTATTTTAAGCCAGTTTCGATTCAGTTTTATTTTTTACTCTCGTGAACACATTAAAACTATTTAAAGCCTTGAAACTAATTTTTTAAAATGTCTTCTTGCGAACAAGAGGTGTCAATCAAATTTGTTTTTAAGCCAAAGCCCTCTTAAGCGAATACAAAACAACTCCAACACCGGATATATCAAGTCAATTCTGACACAACAAAATATCATTTACCTTGTTAAAAGAATCAGCTACCAATTGAACTACCGTTATATTATTTTTTTTTCATAAAGCTACCCACAATTCAGAACAATCCTTTTTACTCGAATTACCCAGCCTCTATATAGAAAAAAAAAACCCTTTTCCACAAAAATATTCAATCGATGTCTAATTCCATGCTCACCATCACGATTACCATACTCCGAATGACAGTTTTGACATGGAATTTGATTGCTGGATTCGATGGCGTTGGTGGTGGTGGCGGCGACAGCAACAGTTTTTGCCTCAGGGTGGCCGTGGCACAAAATGTAAATGTCATCGAGAATAGACGTCAACAAATTGAATATTCAACAATTCCCTCTCTGATGCTACTTTAGAAACGAGTTTGTCGATGCTGCAATGACATCTAATAATAATAATTTTTATTATTGACTTAAGCATTAGCCCTGCTGCTTCAAAATGGATAACTGTCAATTGTGCTACTGAATATTTTCAGAGGGGTTATGAATAGGGGGAGTGTGGGGGGGGCATATTTATTGACACAGCTCTTATCCATCGTCAAGGGTATTGCAGAAGTGTAAACAATAAATCGATCATTATACAAAGCAAGGTGAGGCGAACACTTTGACATGGCCTTATTTAATCTGAATCTCTGTTCGTTATAGGTTGTAATCCGATAAAATAAAAAAAAATGGAGAAGGATTTTTCAGTGGAAAATTTTATAGTGTATCTGCGCTACTTCATGTTAGAGTGTTTGAAAAAAAAAATGGGAGACTCGGTTATCATTTAATCCAGTTACATAGGCTTTAGCGTGACAGTTCAAACTATTGATAAAGAGATTTCGGGTCAATGCATCATTGGATAACCGTAAAGCAACCGGGAGAAGGAGTGTATCGAAGTTAATTTTTCATGGGTGTAATGAAGAAAATTTTGTATTAAAAACCCTAGTATGTGTGTATGTAACTTTGAGTCAAGGCAAAAAGAACGTGATATCGTTTTATTAATGAACATGCCTGGCCTGTTCTGGGATGTCTAGATATGTCAAATGCCTGTAAGGCGTACAATTGATAAATTGAGGCAATTAGATATCAACGTTAAAAACCTTTTTAATCAGAGCTGCTCTTCAGAAGTTCGAAGTACAAATTTTTATTGATTTATTCGACTTGTATACCTAAACATGCATCAATAAATAATTTTAATTGGATAAGAGGTTTTGATGTGGCTGATTTTATATCATAATTTTTGTAATTCATAAATGTTGTCGAAAATGTTGGTGGGCTAAATTATTTCTGATGTGTGGTACGGTACCTATACACATTAAACCAGGAATTCTGAATACTTAAGTCCCGAATCCATGCTTCTCAAATCGAAAAATTTCGAATCCCGAATCCCAAAATCCAGAAACTCAAAATCCCCAATCCCAAATTCCAAAATCTCGAATCCCAAAATCCCAAATACCAGAATTTTGAATCCCGAAATCTCGAATTGTGAAATCCCGAGTACCAAAACTCTGAATTCCAAAATCGCGAATACCAAAATCTCGAATCCCAAAATTACCCAAATTGCGCTGTGGGATCTTAGTACGTCCTAAGTGGGATATTCGGAAAAAATTACATATACCATTCGAAAAGTCACCGCATCGTCATAACAGGTCTATTAGTGTCAGTTATTAGGACTGCTATAATTTTTTTTTAAATTAATTTTTTTTTTTTTGAATATCCCACATGAGTCACTAAAAATCGCTATGAAATTAAAAAAAAACAAAACTAAATAAAATTTTTATGAAATCTATGGCTGACCTATTTCTGAAACTATCTGACATTTTATAACGATCCGTTGGGTTTCAATTGGAAAATTTACTTCCTTTTGTGAATATCCCATATATGAGGTGCTAAAAGCTCACAGACAAGAAATTCAGTGTTTGGTTTTGCTCCAAGATCCAAGTGAACAATTTTGAATTTCGCAATTTTGACGTGTCAAAAAAAATACTATAATAGTCGCTTTCCTTTAAAAAAGAATTTATTAAATTAGCATGGGAAAATGAAATTTTATAAAAATTTACCGAAATTATCGAAAAGAAAGAAAAAAAAAAACAAAACTATAAGAATACATCAAAAAATATTTTAAAAATCCATTATACTATCCCTTGTGCGCAGTCTTCTAAGTTCATTCACCCACTTACCAAACATATGGATAGATCTGGTTGGGCGCCACTTAATGCGTGCACATTGCACAAAGTGTATAAACTATAATAAAATTCTACGAAACGATCAATCAGCAACGAGATAAATTCTTGCCTCCAACCAATATGCATCCATGATGTTTATCTTCTTCTATCATATAAACACAAAATCCTTTTTTAGTTTGCTTATTTTTCTTGCTCACCACAAAATACAAATTTCAAATAAAAAAAACCGAGAACGTTTATCCCCCAAAGTCGTTGCGATAAAAATCGCCTTTCATTGCTTTAATTTGACATCGATGAGTCGAAACTAAGCACAGATCTTTATAGTCCCTGGATGGTGGTGTGGTTGTTCACTGTATAGTCCTGTGTGCCTTCAATCTTTTTGTTTATCCATTAGAGTCATCATCACTGGCATGAATCACCATGCGATTGAATCGTCGTTGTCGTTGCCGCCTTGGCAATTCGCAAATATTGTAAGTCCAAGCAGATAAACTGAACGCATATCCAGTAGCCCTATTGGGGTCTGTTTGGCCTGGTCTGGACTGGCATCAGGATCATCATCATCATCATAGCCATCATTAACAACCATTTTTCTGAAGCAACTGTGCCGCCACTAGCCTTATGCCAACCAGCTATGCTCATCGCTCGCAACCTGCAATTGACCGAAACACAGGGGAGTTCCTTTCCGGCGGCGTGGCGGCGGCAGTAACACAAAACACGGAGCTGAAATTGTTTGGACTACAACGAACAAGAAGATGGAGTGGCTGCAGAGTATACCTACCACGAGTGCTCCTGTTGATAGATGCAGCGCACTGGTTATAGAGTAAAACCTACTAATAGATGGGAGACAGCACCCTCAAAACATCTGGAGAATATTATCAGACGAAGGAGTAGTGCAAAGTTTTGTTGCTGATGCTGACGCTGATGGATGTCAGCCGTTTGTCAAGATCCCAGAAGGCGGCACAAACATTTGTGATGGCAACAACGAATAACGCACAAAAACCCCCCAGACCCAGAGAGCACACCACTGAAGAACCAAGAATGCGAGTTTAATTGCTGTACTGTGGCAATTAAGCGATCGAAATCGAGAGTTCGCCCTTGATATGTAGTCCGACACTCGCTAAACATACATCACCCTCGCTGATGGATGCTGCCTTCATGAGGCTACGTGTGTGATGAGGACTAGAGAAGAGTGGCTACAATATTCCTTTGTTTTTTTAAATTAAGATTACAGGGCGCGTTCTACTGGTAGACCATAAGCTATTTCAATGTCCAACCCATATAGACTTTTGTGTGAGAATCTCAAATAATTCATTCCAGAAACATTCACGAAGAGGCGCAACAAAAACACATCAAATGGAACATGCATGAGTTTTTAATCGATGAACTTGGCATTGGGCTAAACTGAGCTGAGCTGGCCTTGTGTCACAATTATGAGGGATTTTTTGTTTCAATTAAGGATAAGCAGATTGTAAACAAAATAGTTTCAATAGTTATTTGCTTAGTGTGTCTGGTCTGTCTGTTTGATGATGATGATCACGATGATGACATGACTCTACGGAATGTCAGAGCAAGATTATGCTGGCTAATTTTTTCTAATCATTGACAGAAATTGTGATGGATTCACTCAAGGAAAAACTTAATTGAGATTAAGAGATGGAATCATCAGCATCAAAATTCATTAAATTACATCGATGATCTGAGTCTTGTTTTTGTCTTATATATATATTAATCAACCATGAATTCCTTCTCAGAAATGAGTTGTAACGGTTGTGAAATGTAAGTTTTTCTCAAGTAGAATTGTTCATTTTCATTTTTGAAAAGTTTTAAATTTTGTATTCAAATTTGTTACTGAATTTCTGCCAAGATTAAGAGGGTGATCGACATGTTGTAAGATATCAGAGTATTTCAAGGTTTTTTTACCATATCTCAAAAATGGGACATTGGAAAAAAGATCATTAGAAATTTTCTGCACCTTATTTATGGGACATTCGAAAATTCAGTTAATCCCCGTAAAAAGCCAAATAATTTAAGTACCTTCCTAATATGGTCAGTTCAGCCAGAGGTTGAAAATACTTTAAAAAAATTATTTAAAAAAAAATCTATACATAGCTGACAAATTACAGAAATTAGCTGGCTGACGTTTTGTGACCATTTAGTGTCCAGAAATTAGAGGCTAAGAATCTGTGCTGGACGTTCATTGAAAAATAATCTATGGCTTACTAAATTATGAAAACTAGTAGACTTTTTTTGCCAAATACATTTTTTGTGAATATCCCATAAAAGGTGTTCTAAAAATCTGTACATATTTACCCTCAAAAACTTTAACCATTGATTGAAAATTTTATATGGCTAACTAAATACGGAACTAGTTGACCTTTTTTTGGCTTTTTTGTGACTTTGGAATAGTTTTTTGCGAATATCCCACATTAAGTGCTAATATCCCAGGCCCAACAAATCGATAAACATTATAATCAAAGGCTTTTGTAAACAAATTTAATTTAAATTTGGCTTACTAGTTACGAAAATAAGTTGAACTCTCTTGCCCTATTAATGAACTTTAGATGCCTTACTTTTTTTTGCGAATATCCCACAAATGATGCTCTAAAAATCTGTGCATATTCACTTGAAAAACTTAAACTATTAATTGAAAATTTTTTATAGCTGACCAATTACGAAAGCTATAGTTGGCCTTTTTGGAATAATAAGTTACCTATTAGATGGCATATTTTTTGCCAATATCCCAAATTTGTGTGCTAATATCTTTTACCAAAAAAATTGATAAATATTATTTAAAGCTTCTGCAAACAAATTCGAAATAAATTGGAAAAAAGCTGCTTTTGTTGTCACTTTGAAAAGGAAACAAACTTCGTGAATGATATTTCCATTTACATATTTGGTGAAATTGGACCCAGAGACCCTTTAGTAATCTCAGAAACCGGTTGGTTGATTTAAATGATATTAATTTCATAAGTTCAGTAAATTCTTCGAGTCTAGTAGTCAAGTCAAGTAAAAATGTAATTTCCACCGTGTGAAAAAGTACCTTAAGTTTGCTTTGTTTTTTTTTTTTTTTTTTATTGACCACAGGAGGTCATCATTACAAAAGCTAAAAGTTGAATTGACTCTTAAATAAAAACTTTAATAAATTCACAAAATTATAATGGCACCTCTTTAAACCTTTTATTTTTCAAATTAATTCTACTCATCAAAAAATACATGGACATCGCTTAAAGACCACAACACCACTACCATGCATTTTCAAGATAAATGTTCCATTGCTTTTAAACTAATTTTGTCATTGAGTTAAAAAAAAAATGAGGCCTAAAACAATAGGGGAACCTTTATACTAAATTCCTTAACACATTGCTCGTGTTTCCTCCTAGGTTATACAATTTTACATTAATCGTGTGTTGCCGCCGCCGCACCATTGTCGTCGTGTCGGTACCCATTACCATAATTGCCAATTATGTCATAATTAGTCCGCATTCCTATCTAGAGTGGATGCGTACTATTATTTATAATATAAAAAAAAGGGTTGTCAGAAAAATTGGAAAACTTATCAAGAGTGTCATCCTTTAAAAGACGTCATCGGAGTGCTTGTACTTAAAAAAAGAGAATATGCTTGTAAGCGCTATCTCCCTATTTATTTTAACCAGCACCTGCAGTCTAAATGTTCCCCTCCCCACAAAGTTATCTTATGTTTCATGTCATACGACCGACGACGACAAGGCGACGAACCATCGATGCGTCGCCTATAAGAAGTCAAAATATTGATAAGCCTTGCAGAAGAATTAACTAAGCATGCATGCATCCATATCTCTGGCTTAATTATTCCTCCCCTAAAACAACTCTATTCAAATTCAATTGCAATGTATTTTTGTCTCCAAGTCGCAAACGAAGACTAATTGAACTATCATCATCATCATCCTTTGTTGCTCTCTCTCTCTCTCTCTCTCTTTCTCTTTGCCTGTTTCCGATCTTCAGAATACTGATATCCAAAGAAAACAATTGAAATCGCTCCTCTGAATTACTGCATGTCTGTCCTTAAGTGACACCACTCATAAATTCCATCGTCCCCGATTTCGGACGCCTTGTCCCGTATCTGTATTTTTTTTTGTTTTTCGTTTTCTCTGGGCATCTTCTCAAGATCTGATGGGCTAATCTCATCGATCGATCGCGTTTTATGTTTTCAAAACATTTCTCAATTTGGTATACGAAACGAGCAGAAGCGGCAACAGGACGCTCCTTGTCACACATTTTGTCAGCTTAGGACAATTGTGTGCACTTGACAAACAGAGTTTTCTTCGAGACACATAATATCCGATTGCATCACCGCATGCACCAGCAGCAGGATCAGTTAGAGAGGATAATTGATCGCAATCTTGCACTTGGCTCCTATAAAACGATTAAACTGCAGAAACAAATACATAAACCAATCGTTGTCGTCGTCATCGTGGAGAAAATGAAGGTCAAGAGAGAAATAAAATTTATGATCCTCTGATCCCGATCTGTGATCTTGATCATCATCATCAGCCTCATGATCGGAGTCGCACAGTGTCCCGTGTGTCTCTTGATTTTCATTGGAATCGATTTAATTGGATTCGTTCATGGCTGCTTGAGTAGTTGATTACATACTCCTCGACCTTTCTCTCTCTTTGGAAACATTATATCTTGATATGGTTTTGGAATTTTACTACATACATACATAAACTCGTATAGGTATCAGGACTTCAAGGAACATAAAACTTCATCGTCCGTCAGCGTCCTTTTTAACTCACATATCAAGATTTTAGAGAGAAAGAGAGTCGAACAGTTTGAAGGGACATTTGACGCTGAATGACATTTGTTCGACATCTCTGGTGGATTTTTTTTCGTAGAAAACATTCTTGACATTGACATTCGAATGGCGCGACACAACACATTCAGAATACACAATCATTATTATCTTCATCGGAATGAGAAGGAGTCGGGGCAATTTATAGCCCAACGATGGGTAATTTATTGGGAGTTTGACGTTTTGGACTAAGATCACATCAATGACCCACATCTTATGTCATTTTCCTTATTTTGTTTTTTTTTTCATCGGAAGAAGTGACCTTTATTTTTATGGTTCTCTTTTTTTTTTGGAAGCACATATCAAAAAGGGCCAAGATTGAGTGTTCTTCGTAATTCATATTTTTTTTTTATTTCTTTTTTTGTTGATTGGTTGGCATCACACGTTAATTGCTGACGATGACAGAGAAACAGAAATAAAAAAAAAATACGACACAAAACTCAGAGGAAAAATAAACGAAAAAGTGCAAATTAAAGTTAATTGAGACATTTGCTTAATTTGTGCTAAAAAGTTCTGAGAAGGACGACAATATCACCATCATTTATTTATGTAGATGCATGTTCGCTCTACTGGTTGATAAAATTTGTCATATACGAGTATTCATCTGACATATGACAAGAGTTTTAATTTTTTTTTTTTAATTGCAATGAAAAATTAAATGAAGCAATGTTTGTGACTTTTCTTCTGGCAATATTATCTCGGAAAAGGCAACAATTTAAAATGACAAATGAGTTTTGACAGTTTCCGTTTGGCGGCATTTAACTTTGAATTGATTTTAATGATGCATAAATATATTAGGAGACATTTTAGAGACATATGGCTTCATCTTTAAGTAATGGAACCACAGAGTTTTGTGTCTTGATGATCTGAATGATGAGTAGCATAGCAAGATGTTAATTAAGTAATAAGATTAGGCTTTGAATCAATCAATTTTTTTTTTTAACTGATTATGAATTTACACAATACACAATAAATTTGTTCTATATTTAAGCTTTATGTTGGTCATAACCCTACAATAACTTTCAGAAAAATATTTTTAAAAAATGTTTCATTTTTTTGGAAAAATATGCGAATTTTAAAAATGACTTGTTCGAATTCTTTTTAATTTCTTAGTTGTACAATCGTGGTTCAAATTCTGATCCGTGAGTCAGGAATTTTAAATCACCGATTTCGGCGGATTAACTGAGGTTCAACGATGGCTCAGGATTATTTGATAATAGCAAAATAAGTGCCTGAACCATCACTAAACCTCAGTTTATCCGCCGAAATCGGTGAATTAAAAAACCTGAGCCCCGGATCAACATTTAACCCACGATTGTACAAATGGCACTTAGAAACTAAAAAAAATTGTTTGAATCTTATTTTCAGTAGGTTTGACCAAGAATTTAAAAAAAATCAACTTTAACAAAAAATTCACAATTTGTTTTCAGAAAGTTTTGACTTCGAAATTTGATTTCTCAAAAACTATCCATTTAAAAAACATGATTTAAAAAATTAATAAGAGAATGGAATATAAGCTTTCAAATTAACTGTAACACATCATTGTAGGTATGTATTTTTTTTGGTTTTTTATATTTTTTTCAATTTAAAGTCAAATTTTCAGAAATTGCCCCCCCCCACCACCACACAGCCTTGGTGGGGGGGGGGAGGGGGTATCATCCCCTAAGATATAGTATACGAATTAGGTGACACCCTGCTTTTGTATACGAGCAATGATTGAAGAGCATATCTAAAACTAAACACAAACATATGTTTTGAATCCCATACGAAATCTAAAACCCTCCACAACTGTTCTGATGGACACGGAATAAGAGAGTCACCCTTTGTTGTTGTTGTTGATAAATTCCAATTCAATCCCTCTATATGAGTTCAAACCTGACAACTACTGTCAATCTGGCATCCATCACCAAACAAATATTTCTATAAATGCATGAGTGTTGTGTAGATATAGTCAAAAATATTTCACATTTGTTGTCGCCCATTAAAAGGACACTTCATGTGCAACAAGATGAAAAACCGAATCAAATCAATTTCCTTCTCCAATTACAAACAAACACATCACACATCCAAATGCACACGCACCCACACATGATACACCACCGCATCAATGCATACTTCATGAGCATGTCATTTTCATCCGCAGAAACGTCAACAAACATCAGGAATTTCCATGGAACTCCTCGGGTTTCAGGGCAAATATAAATGAAAACAACACAAAAATCCGAATCAAATTAATTTTCACGTTAGATTCTTCATGGAGTGCATATTTGAAGGATAGATAACAAATGTTACTGTGAAATACCAAACTATCATCGATCTGTCATGGTTAACGGTCAAATATGGACATCTTCATAGAAAAATACAAATTTTGGTTTTCCACTCACAAAAAAAAAAAAAAATCCTCCTGCTGATCCTGATTTCTCTCAACAAGGTCATCGATCAAAACCTCGGCTACCACAATCCCTGGAAAAAAATAAAAGAAAAGAAAACATCAACGACAGGTAGTCCTGTCTCTCAATCCTCGCTATGGCTGATGGTGTATCTGTAAGTATATGAATAGTCAGTCTCTCGAGTACCTGTCAATATAGAAATAAATATATCTTCTTCAAGGATAATAATTATATATTTGGTTTTCTTTCAAATTTTTGCAATTTGTTACTTTTAGACCTTTTTTCTCTCTATTAAAAAAAATTCTATATGATTTCTCTTGAGACTTTCTGCACCAAACCGTATCCTTGATAGAAATAGGTTTTTGTTTTTTCTCAAGTGGTACAGCATATGGCTTAAAAATATTAAATTGTTCAGGTTCACATATTAAATTCTCATAAAAGGATCAAATTCTAGCAGATTTTCTCTCATTAGAAATAAATATCTATATTTATTTGTTTCTCAAGTGGAAAGATCCTTTTTCGGTCCAATTGCAACCACATGTTGCTGTTAAAAAATATTTTCGTTGCGTTTTCGTAGTTTTTTTTTTTTTCACAGAAGTTGCAGTGATGGGACGGTTTTTTTTTTTAAATAAATACACATTTTTTCGGATCAAGGGAATTTGATTGTGACATTTTTTTATTATAAACAAAAGCAATTGCTTCTTTAGGGATCCAGTATTGGATCGGGTAGTTTCTGTGGATGTTGTTTTTGATTTTCTGTCGCACAAAAAAAGATTACTCAAGGATTTCAGCAAAACACAGAAAATGATTAAATGTCAAAAGAAAGGACTTAAAGGCTGAAACCGAGAAAAAGACTAAATGAATTGAAACAAATTTCAAAAGACTAAAATAAATAAAAAAAAAGTGAAAGTTTAAAACATCTCTAGAACATTTCCTTAAGAGTACAAGATTTAAAAAAAATAAATAAAAACTATTTAAGAATAACAAATCAACATAATTATTGGAAACCTCTGGGTCAATTTCTCGCTGAATCAAGTGTTTATTGCATGAATGCTTCGCATAAGCCCCCCCCCCCACCCTCATATAACCAGTTCCAAATTGTAGGCACTTTCTAGAAAATACTAACATAAAACATACAAATAAAGCTCTCCACCAAAACTTAACTTGGTTAGAGTTTGTACATTTTTAATCCAATTTTTCTGCGCATATTTTTTTTAAATTTTCATTTTAAGATATTGTCATATAATGCTGAAAATTATCATTAATTTATTAAAGTTCTCTTCTTTTTTTAATTCTTTAATCTCTTTTCACCTAGAACCAGCTGTAGTAAAAAAAAATCCTCAAATATAATATCCGTTTTAAGGAGCTTTTTTCTAATCAGTGTATATTGCTTTTTAATAAATCAGTTCTTATTACGAAAATTCCTTTAAAAGATCGTAACTTACTTAAAAAAATGTTTTATTTGAATTAACGTCTTTCCAAAAAAACAAGTCAATTTCATTAAACCTGCGTTGTTGCTTTTTATCCATTTATACATTCTTAAACAAACAAAAACCTCTAAAACCCCAAAAGCATTTAGCGAAAAAGGTTCCCCTTCTTTTAAATAACTAAAATAAAGTAACGAAAAACAACAAAAATGAATAAAAACTGAAAACCCTCTAATACCACGTTAAAACAAAACGACGCGTCTCGCCGCAACTTCATTGGAAATAATTGCTACCAGGCGTAAACACTTTTCGCCCATTTAAATAAATTAGAAGTTAAAACCGAGTTTCCGCAGACGTCGCTCTTTCTCCCCATTTGTTACACTTTTCAATTAGATCTACTATCGCACAAAAAATATTATGAGAACAAACATACCAAAAAAAAAAAACATTGAAACCAACGAAAACCGCCCCAAAACCCCACAAAAAGCCAAGCTGAAAAGGACTCTCTCTTTGCCTCGATATCCTTAAGTAAATAATAGGTAGATATACATATAAAAAAAATAATATAAAATAAAAATGCATTATCCTAATTAGTTATGTGTGCAACAGAGAGTAGATATACCTATACATGACTGTAAACACTCCACCTCATTTGATTAGGCCGGTTCTAGGGTAACCATATTGCTTGCCTAGTTCTTTTATGTTCGGTTGCACAAATATTTAATAGACTTTAATAAATTACATAAACCCCTTTTAACTAACTTTTAATAGGTTCTTAAAACTTTAATTGGCGTTTGTTCTATACAAAATATGTCATTTAATTTAAATTTATGAAACCGGACACAAGTGACGTATTTTGTGTGGAAGAAACGTCATTTTAATATTTATAAGCCTGTGAAATAGTTAAAAATAAGGAATCGGCTATTGGTCTATTTTCAAATTTTTGGGAATCATTTTTTTTTTTTCAAGTTTCAAGTAAGGTCTTTTAAAATTTTTTTTCACACTAAAACTTTCTGACAACCGAGTTGAAACAAAGGATTGTAAAAATTGTATCCTTAATAAATCGATCTAGAGTGTAGGCTTATAGTTGATAGTTGATATACCAAACACACAATCCAATGCAGAGCAATAAAACAAAAAATATTTAAGTCCTGTGGCGTTTCTCTAAAAAAGCATCACTTCCAGCACAAGTGCTAGAGGGCTAGAAAAAAAACACACAACAAAAAACACAAATGATTATCTTTGTGGGAAAATGAGGAAAAAAAAAACAGAGAAAATTTATTTAACCGAGAGTTCCTTCTTTGGATGTTTTTCTTTTTGTTTCATTTGAGTTCTTTTAAAAACTCACATTTTCCACAGTTATAGGAATATTGTGAAAATTTATTCAACACTCGTCGTCATCCAGAAGCAAGCAGCAGCAGCAGTATTTTTTTTTTTTTTCATCTTGTAGGGCTTTTTTTGGTACACCAAAGCTAAATACATAAATATATAAAGAAGATAAACGTATACATATAAGTATAACAAACTCACCACATATGCTATGGAAGGGGATAACTTTGGGGTGAACTGACTAGGTTATCTGGACTGTAAAACCAAATGTCAGACCACAGAGCCGGAATGTGGACGGCCGAAATAGATTCACCTCCTAAGCTCCATCAGGATAAAAAGGATGAGAAAATACAAAAAAAAAAACAACAGAAAACAAGGACTTTTGATATTTCGAGTGCGGTTCGCTGGTTGCGCGAAACAAAATACATAACGACGAAGAATGGCTAAAAAAAAATGTATGCTGATATGTTAAAGGAGCATAAGGACGACTCTGACGGTATTCTTGGGAGTCAAGACCATGAGTAGAACCGAGGTCCTGCCTCGGCAGATATAAAAAAAAATGTTTAATGTTTGTGCAAAAGCATGAGATATTTTTTCCCATGGTTGAACGGTATTAACGCCAAATTCGCCTTTAGAGCGAGAGAGCCATGCCAAAGCTAAAGCTAAGGCCAATGAATTTTAATACGCAAAACATGCATATTTTTCCGCTATAAGCTGGCAAACCAAAAGCTTGTTTTTTTTTTTTTTCAAAAATTCATATAAATATATAACAAACATTACCATGTGTGCCGTTCTATATATATGTACCTACTCGACCGCAAAAGCATTGCAGAATTTTTTGACGTGAGAAAAAGATTTGTTGTAGTTAGAGAGTTATGCAACAAGAATGATGCATATCAATGTAGACTATGGGAAATAGTTTGAGAAGAGAGAGATAAAAGTGCTTGAGGTGGGTCAGTTAAAATTAATTTTGAGAAATTTTATTTAGCCAGATTTGTTACAGGTAAAACTGATGGCAGATGTTCTTATTGCTTATGTGTGATTCATGTAAACCTTGTGTGAAATGTTGTATAAATATGATAAAATTGGACATGGAAATAAATCTTACACAGCAACTTTAAAGTAAAATATCTTTGTAGTAGTTTATGAGAATTTAAATTAGCATTACCAACCCCCAAAAATTAATTTCAAAAAAATTTTAAGTACGTCATTAAATGTCGTAAATTTTTCGTGAAAGAATAAAAAAAATTAGAAATATTTCTTGAACAAAAAAAAATTCAAACAACGTGAAAATGGGATTTTTTCATCAAGTTAGCATTAACGCAACTTTAAATGACTATAACTTTTTTCCTAGAAGATTTTTTGCCAAGAAGTTTATTTAACAATTAACAATTTTCGCTCAATATCCTTAAATAAGTTGTTCCATCGAAAAAATTATTCACACCCTCTTTTCTAAAAAAAAAATCCATTAAATGTGACAAAATACCAAAAAATTTAATTTTTCCCAGGGGGATTTTTTCATATTTTACTCTCAGGAAAAGTAAAAAAAAGTGAAAAGGCAGCAGGTTACCAAACTAAAAGAAAGAGTAACGTTTTAAAAAATAAAAAAAAAATCTCTGACAGTGGTGAAAAAATTTAAAAATTGTCAATTTTAAAGGTTTCAAAAAGTTGTCAGATACATAGTCATATTTGACAAAACATTTGTTTTTTTTTTTTTTTTTTTTAATGTTTAAACAGATTTTTGAGCCATACCCATGCGCTTTTATAGGTAGTACAGTGGTTCAAATTTTAAGAAATTGTCTAAAAAATCTGAAATTGGAAATAAGTTTCAGGCTATGTACTTGATTTTACAAAGTATTTTACAAAATATTGTTGTCTACTTTTGGGTACAAAATATTATTTACAAAATATCGACCAATGCACGCAAAAAAAGTTTTACGAAAATATTTACGAATATAATTGTACTTAATACGAATCAACTTAACAAAGTTTTTCTGAACTAAATGTTAATTTTTTTGATAAATTGGTTCAAAATAAATTCTGACCCATTCAACTGCAAAATATAAAAAAAAAATCATATTAGTGAATTGCCGCCTACTGACACACCCACTTAAGAGAAAAGTCACTGAATACTAGAAAAATGTAGTTAGTTCAATTTTTTTTTCTGGTAATTGAGTTTAAGTTATTGATCGGGTTGTTTCTATTGCAAAGCAGTTGGTTATGTTAATGTTTTTGACACCTATTTAAAGAAAAGGAATAACTGAATCTAATTCAATCAAAAGCAAAATCTTTAATTTTGTGACCCAAGTGTTCTCGCAAAAGATGATACAAAATAGATCTGTTTCCATGTTGTTTTTCTACGAATTGCTGTCAGCTGAAAGATTAAAAGTCAGCAGACAGATTGGAAATGTATTTTGTTAAAATGTCTGTCGCCAAAATCCCACTTATGTAAAACTCAAAAAAATGTCTAATTATTCAACAATTAGTCGCACACATCAAAGGAATTCAAAATAAGTGATCTCATATCACCACATTAGATTCCAAAGTGATTTTGTCCTTAAAAAAGTCCTTCGAACATACTTGAAAGTAATTTGTGCCTTCATTAATTCAATTCTTTAGCACTTTAAACACGCACTCAAGTTCATATGTTGTGTGTATTTTTGATTCCATTAATGCAAAAGGATGTTCTCGCCGTGCATGCCTAAAATCCTTGAAATTACTAAATTAACAGCTCAAAGGCAAAACAATCCAAAAATTGCCAGACATCTTCTTCTTCTTCTTCTTCCTCAAGATGTCTTCATTAGTAACATTTACCATGATCAGATAAGTTGAACATTTCAATGTCCTCTGGAAATTATAACTTTGAAGAAAACAAATGTATTTTTAGGTATATTCGATTTGGCCTGAATTCAGGCGGAACTCTGTTGATGTTTGATAGTCCTATCACGATCTATATGCTAACCCAAGGAAAGAGTGTGGAACAAATGGCATAAAGTCGACCAAAAAGATACAATTCAAAATTCACCTCATGTTGAACGAAAAATAAAATAAAATGGGATTCTCCGAAAAATTAGACAACCAGAGATTACGCAAAGGGCTCTTCCTTCTGCTGTAGTGTATGGTAGAAGTTCTGTGATAAAGATACAAGAAACGTGTCGGCTTTATGGTTTGAGGATAAAAGGATCACATGAGTTTTTAGAAAAGATAAACCTATATCTATGTACAATAACAAAAGGAAACTATATCGAGAGCGCCGCTGCGCCGCCACAGAGGTTAGAGGACCCCTGTGGCAATTGATGATCGGCCAGATACTACTCTTCTAGTGAGTGAGTATATAGTATATGTAGGCTAGGTAGATATGGGGCAACAGGCTAATAAATTAATTTGTTTTCCTTTTGTCTGTTGCTGTTAGGGAACACAAGCAAAAACGAGAGGAACACAATATCGCCACATGCTGCGTCCAGAATCTTAAATCTAGAATTGAGACCCTTTGTTAGAAAATTATTATTGCAAGATCGAATTTATAGACGACCGATGTTGGGTCGACAGGATATGGAATTACGTATTGCGTTAGGATGCTTAAAACCAAGTAATTATAGGGAAGACATTGTTTCGATTGTTTTACTTTTTTTTTTTCTGGAACACAGGATAGGTGGGGATCAAACGTGTGGAACATGTTAAGATAAATGTACCTGCATATTGCTTTTAAAAAATAAATGTATAAGAAACAGATTTATGATCAGCGCGCATCGCAGGTTGCTTAAATTCAATTTTTTCTTTGTAGTTTTCTAAGGATTCTTAAGGATGTCGGCTGCCATTAAGATATAAAACAAGACCTGTTATTATTTGAGGTCCTATGAATATGAAAGGTGAGATGAGATCATTAGTTTTGCTTTGATTGAGATAGGAGATATATAGAATTTGGCAAAATCACCTGTTTTTTGGTAGACATTTTTTGACATTTGATTTATAGAGGCATGATGCCGAGGTGATCAGGAAACATAAGGTCTGAATACGCCTCATTTTATATATAGAATTTTTTTATTTAAAAAAAAAAAGAAGCTGCTTGTTTTTATTTTGTCTTTTAACATTGAAAATTGTCAAGTTTGATTTTTATCTGCTGAGCTCTGTTTATAAACGAAAATGACCCAATTAAATCACCTGTCTAAGCACTGTTATGTAGGTACCCACTACACCTGTTCGAATTAGTTCTTGAGATTTTTTCAAAGATAGGTTGGTACTACTAATTTAATTTGTAATATTTTTTCCTTGTATAGGATTTTCATTGTTTGTCTGAATTTAATGTTTTATTTCAAAATTATTTTACTTTCTGTTTTTTTTAAGATAATTTGTGATGTTGTTTTTTTTTAAGGCCAACTAAAAAATTCAGGATTTTTGATCATTTGGGCTTCTGTAATTTGGTATATTGTAGCGTTCCCTATTTTTAAATAGGGAAATGTTATCCGGACCTGAAACTACTTTGATAGAAAAGACAAAAAGTTGGGACCTATGGTATTGCACCAGAGTAGGTACAATAGAAAAAAAATTTATTTTGAATGGATTTGGTCTATTTTCCAATAGACTCCCAATTCACAAATTAAAAAAAATAACGCTTTGCCAATTGTCATTTCAATTTTGTTCCGGAAATTTTTAGAAAAAAATGCCACAAATTTAGTTTTGGTCAAAAATGACAAAAAACCTGAAATATTGAAAACTACGCCAGAATATTTCTGGAGAATATCTAGAATTATATTTTGTTGCAATTTTAAAAATAATTTTGGAAATTACGCCGGAAATTTTTTTATTTTCAAATAAGGAACGAAAAGAACGAGAACGTTGTCCTCGCTTTTTCATACACAGATACATACCGTCGGTTCAGAAGAAAAACGACACAACCTCACAGGATAAACTCATAACATTACAGAAATTGATTTTATAAATACACTTTTCTTGCTCCTTTCCCAAACCAAGGCAGGAAAAAATTCCATAAAATTTGTTTGGCTTTTTTCCTAGTTTCTTTTTCATGATTTTTTTTTTCATTTTGAAAATTGAAAAACGCCAGAGATTTTCCTTGAGAAAATGCTCCAAATTCTAAAGAAATTTCCAGTAAATTTTGGACTTTTTTCCCTAGAAAAAAAATATAGGAACAAAAAATTTTTTTTCCGAAGAATATCTGGCGTAGGTAATTTCCAGGATCATAATACTGAAATTGTGTTCCCACTTAACAAGTATAAGACTACTAGATAAACTGAAATTTTGATGGTCGGTAAATGTTTAATATAATATTCAAAACGCGTCAGCAGGAGAAGAGAAGAGATATTGGAGAGATTTAAAAAGAAGAATAAAGAAGAAAATTAGTGCTTTCAGAAACCGTTAGGTACAAATTATGTGGAAACAAATTACCTCACGTTATAACGTAGTCCCGGAAACAGCGAAAAATCGTTTTTTTTTTTTTTAAACTGGAATGTCTAAAAAACCTGATTTGATTCTATCAAATCAGGTTTTTTTATTTCTGACTTCAGATTCGAATTCTGCACACCAAAAAAACTTTGGAAAAGTATATTTTGTTTTCTGTTTAAAAAAAAAAACCTTGTTGAGCAGTGTAATCGATCTCGATTTTTTTCTTTTTTTTTCAAAGTATTAAAAATTTTAATTTGTGTTTGCCTATTTTACTGAGGCCCATTTGCTGAAACGTTTTGTTTGTTTAAGTTTTGTTTCAGTAAATGGGCCTTAATTATACATGAAAGTAATACCAAAATAAAGCTTTCACAAAAAATGTGACTGTCACATCTGGCAATCACCTTACGCATATGGAATTTGTTGATAATGACTATCACTTATCACAAATCATTTTAGTCAATTCCAACCCAGATCTCTGATCTTGAGTTCGGAAGTTCGTCGAGGTTATTGAAAAATGCTTATCCAAATGATTGTGATCTTATTTTGGCCAAAGAGGGACATCTGCAGAGAAAATAAATGACTATTTTCCTTTTCCTCTTTAGAAAGAGAAAAGACAGAGTCAGATTCTGGAAAAGCACAATTTCTTTGTCAAAATTATATCTATTCAAATATTTTATATGTAAAATCTTTTTATTTCAATATAATTCAGTCAATCAAAAAATTGAGTAAAACCCATTTAACATATCATCAAGTAAAAAAACTACTTACATACCTCAAGTATTGGTTCATATAATCGCACCCATCAAACTTCCAAAAAAATGTCAGAAAAATTGGCTTCGCTTGTGTGCCTCTTCAGTTCACTTAACTTCCCTTTTTTTTTTCTTTTTGTTAAGAAAAATATGCATTCAGTTTCAGATGATAATAGATTCATTTTTCCACATCAATCTGACTGCATCGACTTGAACTTCGACGAATCGCCTTCAATTCAAATCCACATCACTTCTTGTCAGAATGCAAACAATTGTGTATTTCCATTTCAAATGACACGACGGACGATTCATTTGTGGATCAAAGTGAAAGAGCAGGGTTTGATAATCAAAGTAAAGTCTTCGAAAGTAACTTCCAGGAATAAGGTCTTGGTTTTGTTGGTTCGTCATTGAGATACAAATAAAATCACAAAATAAAAAAAAAAAAAAAAAACACTTAGGGAATACTCGTATCTACATAATGAACAATTGAATCAAATCAATATCTCAGGACGTGGATCTTCGTCTCAGAGCGTTTTCGGTTTCGTTCTCGCTTTCAATCCAGCTCAATCGGTGGATCATAATGCATCATCGATATGATCTGTGTGGCTATATACTTTCTATAAAAAAGGTATACAGCCAATCTCCGTGTATTCATCTTCATCCATATAATACATTCACCTGAATTCAAAGTGCATTCCTTTGATTTTTTTTAAACATTTTTTATTTTATTTTATTTTATTTTTTTCTTCGTACTGTCATTGATGCGCACCCTCACCCTCACTTGGCATACAATCTCATCTATACCATCGTCCCCCGTCATCTCTGAATCTGAATCTCGATGCACCCATCATTGGCTTTGGCATCGTCATGTAGCTTGACGGTATCTTCCATGTACATCGATACTTCTTGGATACTTTTGGCATGAAATTATGTAAAACTCGACAAACGTTTAACATCTCTCAACTTGGCTCGTCAAGATTTCTATCTATAAGTATTTTTTTTTTTCATTTTTTACTTTGAGTTTATTTTTTGCGCGCTTAACTTTCGAGATTTCCAAAAGGGGATAACAATGTGTTTACAATGGAGATGGTTGGTTTTGGTCCTTTAAGGGATTTTTGTATCTTTTTAGAATATTTTATTTTCATATTTTTTTCAGGTGTACCTACCTAAGTATATCTTTATATCTTTTGGAGATTTTTGGCTTAAGGTTCATTGTGATGGGAGACTAAATATCGAAAAGAAATTGTTCGAATGCATAGATATCCTTGGGCCGGTACTTTACTGGCAAATATATACATAGCTTGAATATTTTTGAATATTTTGTGTACATGATATTTTTCGGTGCAATATCTGCAAGTTTAAGCAAATTACTTTACAATTTGGTGCTTTCTCGAAATAACGTATATAAAATAAATAATAAATAATAATTAATAAATAATAAATAATAAATAATAAATAATAAATAATAAATAATAAATAATAAATAATAAATAATAAATAATAAATAATAAATAATAAATAATAAATAATAAATAATAAATAATAAATAATAAATAATAAATAATAAATAATAAATAATAAATAATAAATAATAAATAATAAATAATAAATAATAAATAATAAATAATAAATAATAAATAATAAATAATAAATAATAAATAATAAATAATAAATAATAAATAATAAATAATAAATAATAAATAATAAATAATAAATAATAAATAATAAATAATAAAAAATAATAAATAATAAATAATAAATAATAAAAAATAATAAATAATAAATAATTAAATTAAATCAAAATATATAAATAAAAAACTTAAATTTGTTAAATTTTAATTAAAAGATTATCCCAACTTTTTATTATTTAATAAATAAATAAATTTAAAGGTTTCAGCAACGCTTTTCGGAGTGTGTCTCCATCTTCGGGCGAAATACTCAATTTGATTTGACTTTGTTATGTGTCTAGTTAAAGCCAATGTTATTTGCGATTTATAAAAGTCTCTACTTTTGACTTTTTTTTTTGGAGATTTTAATATTTTTTTCGTGTAAAACTTCCTTGTCGCCATATTAGACCTAACATACCTGATTTATTATCCTCAGGTTAATAATTATATTTTCTTAAGCTGCTTAGAACCTCAAGTATAGTTTTTCGATCGTTACTATTAATATAAATGTTAAAGCAAATTTCCCACATGTCCACTCTGTCTTCAAAATTAACATAGGGAATTGGGATCATCTCCTAAATCAGGATTTTTGCTATATTTTGTTCTTGTATGTTGTTTATATTTTCAACCCACAAAAGATTATAATCTTTCAGCATCATTGGTCATTTTTGTGATGAAAATTAATGGAAAAATTGTGTGCCTAGTGCTGATGCACGTTATAGGATTATAATGATTTGGATTCATATAAATTGCGAAATCAAAGAATTGCGGACGGGGGTGGGGAATGGTAATGGGAGATGGCCTGGGGTGGAGAAGCAGCCAGTAGAATATAATTTCCCTATAGATCCTAAAACAAATCAAAAAATATTTTTTTCTTCATCTAACATTTCGTATCTATATTTTCTGTCCGTACCTGCTTCATTTGTTTGTCTTTGAAATAAAGAAAAAAGCATCCTTCTTATATAAGGACAAATAGATGTACACCTTTTGGAATATCAGTTCATTAAGAGAGCGAAGCAGCCTACAAACAGAAATCGATTGCTTTCTTTTGATCTCAAAAGAAATTATCCATCCACAGTTGCTTATTTAAATAAAAAAAGAAAAAAAAAATCAAGAAAAGAACTTTTTTCTCGACAAAAAAAAAATTATGTCCCTTAATTATTCTGACAGGACTGATGTCATCCTGTATCCATAGGCGGAAGATGTTGAACCACAATGTTAGTGATGTTTTAAAGAAACAACCTCTTCTTCCTTTCGGTTGGTTTGTGTTCTCGCTGGTGATTTATTTCGGGAGCTGTTTATACCTATCCAGAGCCAGACTCAAGGGACGATAGTAATTAAAATAAAATTACAAGGAATTCCAAGGGCAAATATACAACCGAACAAAAAAAATCGACAATTCTTCCAGACCGTGTCGCGCGGTATCGTCGTCCTCCACCTCCACCTCCGCAAAGGAGCAGCGCACAGATTTTAATGGTTAATTGGAAACAAGATTTTTTTGTATTTTAGGTATTTTATTGCAGTGAATCTGTGAAATATTCCTGTGCTCACTGTGTTCCGACTTTGCACCATATGTTCACACTTTGTTGCGTTTGATGTTTTCGTTGTCGGAATTAAAATCGGAATCTTCAACTTCTTCATCGTCATCGCGTCGGTCGTCTAAATAGTTGAGTCATTGGGCGGATGGACTTGAAATTGCTGCTTCTGCTGCTGAATGCGCGGCTGATGATGATGCATCAGGGTGTGAGAAAAATTTTTAGGACAAGGCGTGGAGTAATGATTATGCTTGATGGGTGCTTTGTGTCTGACGGCTATATGAATTGGATGGCGCAGAGTAATTGGAAGGAAAAAAGGTGTTAATAGATTTCACTTCCTTGTCGGGTCATTTGATTTGAGTTTTTTTTAGTCTGGATATGACTTTATGATGGCTAATGTAATCAAGCATATCCGGTGAATTTATTGTTTAGAGGCTACACAATAAGGTACTCGAATGTTTGATTTACGTTTTTAATATAACAGGTTATTTATGGGATTTATACCTACTTAATTTGTGTTGAAAAGCTAATATCATAATGTTTCTGATTCCAGTTTTGAATAAACTGAAACAGCGGTTTAATTGGCAATTTTTACGCCGAAATTATACTTATACTGACTTAAATAAAAGAATAAAACCAAATAATTCCTGCCGCTACAAGAGCTTCAACCTTTTTTTTTTATAAGTAAAAACATCGCTTTTTAAGTTTCTATTGGTCGGAGAGAAAAATATTACAAAAATGTGTGGTTTAACATTCTGAAACTTCCAATTTCGAACATATTTATGATATCGTTCCCACAAACTAAACAATATGAGCAGCTGAATATTGAGTAGGCGAGAAGGGGGTGTTAGTTCAGCTAATTTGGTTTTTCGTGCGAGCTTTTACTCTTTTGAAATCACTTTCTGAAGAATTGTTTGCACTATTTACAAGAGGAGCGTACTCCCTTACCTTGCCCCCCCTTCCTCCATTCCCCCCCCCCCCCCCCCCCCCTTCACACAAACTAAAACTTCAAAAAAAAAGCTGAAAACTTGACTTTTATGAAATCATTTTCTTTATATAAATTTTTTTTTTTTGAACGACTGTTGCCATCGCTAGTCGGCAAGCTGTTGGTTCATTCACTTAACCGTGATACCCCCGGAACGTATCAGGTTTTACGAAATCACTAACTCTAAACGCCTGCGGGCCTGTTTCTTTTAAGTGAAAGTACTCCAATAGAGTATGAATAAACTAGAACAAGTATACTAGAGTAATTATACGGCCGTCAAGCTTTTTATCAGCTTCTTAATGGCGCATAGTAACGTTTGAAATTTAAATGTATGCATTTGATTTCCTAGAAGGTGTTCTTCACGTTCCCATATAGAGTTCCGCAGGAAAGTCACCTAGGTCCCATTCTTTACAATAAAATTATCTCTGTATAAACGGATCAACGGAACATTTGAATATTTTAATGTTCATTTCCGTTGACATTGACGTTTTTTATTAATACGGTTTAAACTAATTATCACAAACAACTTTAAGAAAAACAACCGCTGCTGTTGATCACAGAATATCACAACAAAGCTACTTTAAGCCTCAACTGAATTTCTTATCTTCATTTCAGACTTCTTATACCGAAATTGTTATAACTTACTCAAGTAAAGACCACCATGGTTTTCAGATAAGATAATTTGGTACCATTTTTGGTCTGAAGAAAAAATACTTAAGCCAATGAGAACATACCGAAAATAAAAAAAAATATTCTTCATAATCATTTCCAGTTGCTATGATATATATATTCTTTTTAACTTTTTTTTTTATTATTGTTTTGTTAATAAAATTTAAATACACTTTAAATGGTATTCAGATGAATTCTTAATGTCTTATCTAAAATTAATACAATTTTTCATTTCCCAATATGATATCACTTTAGCTTCTGATGTCTGTTTTTTTTTTAATCCAATCTTTTCCCACATAAAGTCGCACAAGAAGTCACTATAATCAACCACGCACGCTATCTATGTAACTAATTCCAGTAACCAAAAAGAAAAAATGCTCTAGCATAGTAATTCTCAATCAAAATTCAAAAGTAATTCCGATTTTAATTTATGACCTCTTAAAACAGATCAATGTTCTTAAAATTATAAGCGCCAAAAGATCAACAGTTGATGCATTAAACTCAAAAGGAATCTTTATTATCCTCCATAAAATACCCATTCCGACAAATTGAAATGCAATAACTTTTCAATTTAATTAACCGATAATGATAATGATACACTATATATAGTTTTTTTTTTTTGGAAACATTGTCCACAATAATCATTAAAATTAAACAGAAGACTTTTAGCCCTTCTTCTATAAGTGATTTTGTTTTTTCTTCGATCCACAATCTGTTATCTATAAAAATATAAAACTCACTAGATACCCAATGGCAAAGAGTAGGCAAAAGTTTGAATTGATAGTCGCTTATCATTATGTGGAGCACTCAATTTCGTTTTTCCCTTTTTTTTTGAAAAATATAAAAATAAGACAAGAAATGAAAATAATTAAAATGTTTTCCACAAAATGGGTAATAATACCCTGGAAATTCTTCGAATTAGTTATACCTTATTAAGTGGTTAATCAAAATCCCATAAAAATTAAATTGAGTTGAGTCCAAGGAAAAACGTTCATTTATGAAATCTTTCGGATGAAAAGGGCTCTGAAAGTTTTTTCTTAGTTTTATAAAAAAAAAAAAAAATAAAGCCAATGACTCATGTCGCATGAACTGGCTCTTTTGGAAAACTAATGATTTTTTTTTATTTTTAATATATTTTTTTATAAATTGATTAATTTCGAAAAAAAGTTTTTAATGTTATTATATTTTTGCCAGCAAAAGAAATAAAATTTTGCGTTCAGTTTTATGATATTACTGAAATCTCTGAACTCCCAAAAACTTGAAAATCCAGAAAAACTTAAATCCCGAAAATCCAAAAAGCTCAAAATCAATAAAACCCAAAATCCCAAAAATCTAAATCGAAAATCCCCAAAAGCAAAAACCTTGGAATTCAAATTTAAAAAATATTTGCTCTAAAATAATGAGATAGCTTTTTTATTTATTATTTTTATTCTGAGGAATAATTTATGTCTGACTATTGAAAAACTAATTTTTGCTCCATTTGGGTATTAAGTATCTACTAAATAAAATAATTTGTATTTATTATACGTTTTCTGGATTTCGGGCTTTATGGATTTTGGATTTGCATGATTTTTGGTTTTCTGTATTGAGTTTTCTTGATTTGAGGTTTTCGGGATTTCGGACTTTCAGGATTTTGGGTTTTCTGGGGTTGGGGTTTTTGGCATTTTGGTTTTCGTGTTTCTAATCCCCTACACCCCATGCATTCGGACATCACCCTTAGATCTGCTCAGAAAGGTTTGGCAATCAAGTGCACTTAAACTATAACTAAATTGAGGTGAATTAGGCAGCTTGTTGTCATCAAGATCCAATCAACCCGTCAAATCTTTCTGACTTAAACTTAAAACCCTTTAACTCTTACAGACCTAAGATTTTTTTAAGGTAATCTATTTTTATGAATCCATTACTCGCCCCAATCCTTTATTTGACAACGAAATATAGATAGTGAATTTCACAGAAAATATTTTAGTATTTGTTGGCCTTTTTGAACTTGTCATTATAACTCACTGCATTGTCGAGCAGCGCACATTTTATTCGAACCAAACTGACATTTGTGGTGCTGCCATTGTATTACCTCCTCTTCATATCACCGGAACCAAACAATAGTTTTCAAGCACAAACAGAACTGTATTTCTACTATCCCGATACCGATGCCGCCATTGCCATTCATTCACACTGCCTTCCTGCATAGGCTATATATGCAAAGCAAAGTGTGGCAAGACCGCGACGATGCAGGGTTGTTTGGAAAAATTTCCTATTTATTATTTTTTCTTCTTCTATTTTTAAGTATTGAGAGCTGTACACGAGCCAAAGTCACGTCAACTTGACAGATGAGCATCGTAAATATTCCAATTAAATAAAGTTATTTGAATTGTTTTTAATTGACGGACAGAAAACTGTTTGTTGTTTAGTTTTGTTTTGTTTTTTATAAGAACAAACAACTTTGAAAGAAATTTGCCAATTGTCATTTTAAAAATAGAAATCATCTTCATTTTGCATTCTTTCATGATTCACTGACTTTTCAGCAACAACTGCTAAGTAGATATCTACCTATAGGAACTTTATAAATGTCAGAAGTGTTTTACTGCTCGTTCAAGAGCAATGAGCACCTTTCATCGAGGGGTCACTTCGGGAAGATTGATGGTTCCTTTGTTTCTCCCTCCTTGGCGATCGTTGTCAACTGATATTGTGGTATCACATCGACTTCAGCATTGCATTGGCCCGAACCACAGTGAACAGCAGACCCTCGGCGGACATACTTCGGGAAACAAACAGGTGCTAAAGTTTGGGCGGTTATTTCTCTTGCAACGAGTGTTACATGAAGTTCTCATGTTCGCTTGTCAGCTCTTTTTCGTGTGGTCGCCGCCATCACTGAACCCTTAGTTCTATTGACAGCTTAACAAAATGGAGTGCAGCCAAGCACGCGATTTCTATAGAATTAATATATGGACAAAAAAGAAGTAGGCTCGCTTGGTTGCGTTGAAGTTAAAAGTTAACGCCTACTTCCTCGGAGCCAATTCGCTTTTAAAATACATCCCGGAATGGGTAGGATTTTATTTACATAAATTTCACTTTATAAACCCTTTTTTTTGTTGTATTTAAGCTGGATTCCTGTGTTCTTTTGTTTAACAGGGAGGAAAATTTATGTTTGGATTTTAAATTATTTTGTATCGCATCGCAATGCAATGTATGTAGTACGGTCGGTATGCGATTGCCATCATCGAGGGGGTTGAGTACCTACAGTGAGTAGTTACAGATGGTGCAATAAGAAGTTATTTTTTTTTGTGTGAACTCGCCTCTTTTCAACATGCAATGGCAAAATAATTGCTCATTTCGGAATAACATTCCATAAATAACAAATTCATTTGTATTCCAGAATTCGCGTTGATTCCCTTCAATAAATGTTATGTTTGTAAACACACGGAAATGCTGGTCCGTCAGTACTTACCTACTGCATTTCAATTTATGAGAATTAAAAAAAAAAAACCTCCCACATGATAAATAGTTAATTGAAGCCTTTGCAATGAATATTTAAAAAATGCACTGCTAAACTGAAAAATAAAAAAAATTGAATGAGAATGTGTGAAATGAAATTAAAATTAAAATCTAGAAAACCCCAAATACCGAAAACTCATTATTTGGACAACTCTTTACCCCCAAAACCCAAAATTAAGAAAAGCCGAAAACCTAAAATCCAGAAAACCTAGAATTCCGAAAACCCAAAACCACATTATCCCGAAAACCAATTATCTCGAAAACTCTTTACCCCTTAAAATTCAAAATAAAGAAAACCCAAAATCGCTCTGAAAACCTAAAATCCAGAAAACCTTGAATCCCAAAATCTCGAAATCTAGTAAACCCCGAATAATGAAAAAATATCATCCCAAAAACCCATTATCTCGAAAATTCTTCAATCCGGAAACGCAAAATACAGAAAACCCAAAATCCTCCCGAAAATCCAAAATCCAGAAAACCTAGAATCCCAAAAACCCGAAATCTAGAACACCCCAAAAACCAAAAACCTATTATCCCAAGAATCCATTACCTCGAAAACTCTTTGACCCGAAAACCCAAAATATAGAAAACTCAAAATTACGAATACCCAAAATCCAGAAAAACTAGAATTTCGAAACTTTAAATCTACAAAAAGCCAAATACCGAAAAACAATTATCCTGAAAACCCATTATCTTGAAAATTCTTTACCCCGAAAACCCAAAAATCCAAAATCCCGAAAATCCAAACCCCCGAAAACCCAAAATCCCTAAGAAAAATTGATTTAAAGTGTTAAATAGATTTCGGTTCTATGAAAAAATATTCATCATATAAGGTGTTTATAAAATTTTGAGTTTTCTGAATTCTGAGTTTTGGGTGTTTGGTTTTCTATAGATTTTAGGTGTTTGAGTTTTTGGGATTAAGGTTTTTCTGGATTTTGATTTTTAATGGAATAAGGGTTTTCGAGAGTTTGTGTTTTCTGGGTTGTGAGTTCTCTGGATTTTGAGTTTTCTGGTTTTTGTCTTTTTGGGGTTTTCGAGATTTCGGTTTTTGGAATTCTGAATTCAATTCCCGTTATTTAAATACTTCTTGTTGCATATCTACTAAAATCTAAAAGCGAATCCATAAACAATAATTTGTGTTTTGTATTTATTTTATTTTAAAGAATTTTAAAAAATCTTATTTTTTTTATTTCAGTGAAAAAATTCCACAAATCTCTGCACAGATTGATTTTGCATCGAAATAATTTCCATACAAAATACCGTGAAACCCAAACACATACAAACTGCCAGCAATTGAAACGCCCCCGACAGCTGGCTTAGTGACATGATATTTACATTCGATCCCAAGTTTTTCTTTTGCTTCTTCGAAAATTTATCCTTGCCAGATTTGTCATAGAATTTCTTCAAATGTCCAAAATATTTCAATTGTTTTATCCGTCGATTTAATTCATTTGTTAAAAACGAAAACTTTGGCAAATAAATACAAAGAATATTTTGTACTACTGGTTGCTTAACTGTTATAAAATGCTTGCAGATGGATTGTTCACTTTTATTTCCACTAAATAATTCACCAAGTATAATTAAAGCATACTTTCCCTCCCGGCGATTGAATTCTTCGATAAGTTTTGACTGTGAACCATCAACAAACACAAAGCGATCAGAAAAATTGATGAATTGTTTCAAAACTGTGTAGTAAGTCGATCTGGCTATGATTTTATACCCATCAGCAAGTGCTTCTTCTAAGCTGGAAGGTAGTTCTCTTCTAGGGCTATTATGAAGAAATTTAAATATTGAGCCTTCATAGGAACTTTGTAGGATTAGAACACTAAAGAGCCAAGTTAGCATATGAAATCTTGCAGAAGATTTCTCCAAACTGGCCATTTCCAGGGAATTTCTTTTCCAAAAAACTTTACCAATCCATTTGGCCATCAGGATTATTAAGAGTGTAAACCAAGTGTATCGATCGAATGGTAATAGCAATATCTCCAGCGAACTATAGGGATTTGGAATTTTTACAATAATTCTCAGATATGTCGTGAAATAGTCGGTTGTCGAAGAAAATCGTTCCATTCGGTGAACTGAACAAAAAGATCCACCCAGCGATAAATCTCCGATTCCGTCTTCCATCTGAAAAGTTCAAGAACTCATTATAATTTCATTCAAGGGTAATTTTCCAATTCAAAACTTACCAATTTAAAAGCTCCATTAACAACTCCGTCCGGACTTGTTTTTCCTGTACCACCTTCCGAAAAAATTGCATTGATTGAAAAATTCATAATACGAGCTAGAGCCTTCAAATAATATATATCGATTCCTGATATTCTATCATTGTCAATTAATGTAAATGGAGGTTCTTCGGATAAAACCACCGATAATGGGCACTGCCAGAAATTGTTAAGTTTTGATGGAAAAGTTTCATAATCATAAAATTGAAGACTTCCATTGATGAAGCGATTATGAATAATTGGTGTGTAGTTTCTACAGCTGATTGCAGTAAATGGATAGTAGGTGTAAGCTGTAATGACTTCTTCGTCTTTATTTTCAATAATAACATTTATATTTATAATAAAATTTATCAAACAGAAATGCATTAGCTTTGCAAGGAAGTCCTCGAAGTTGTGAAATAAGACTTCGGAAGGGAGTATGATGTAGTAATATTCATTTTCAGCTGATAGATGAGAATTGTGAAGACGTTGCTTAGTTATTAGAATTCTGAAAGAGAAAGAAAGTTTTGGTTGTATTGTTTCTTTTTTATTACAGAAATCAATGTTTCCCTTTTTCGAAAGTTGGAAAGTAAATGATTACCGAAAGTTTCCCTCAGAACTTATTCACCCCAATTCTAAATATTCCCGGGGAAAAAACTCTCTGAGAGACGTGTTCTCTCGGGAGTAAAATACTTTTATTCCGAATTCCCCGGTAAAATATTTTTCTCGTCAAAGCCGGGAGGGTATGAGAATTCTGAATGTTCGAAACAGTTGTTTTGCAGTATTTGACATAGAAATCAAATTGTAAAAAGTAAATAATTTATTGCCGGGAATATATTTCCTAATTGATACCAGGAAAAAATGTTCTAAGAGCTGTCATTTTATTGGATTATTGTTGGGGGAAGATTTATTCTGAGGAAAATTCTCGATAACTTTTCGGGCAAATGGACTTTAAAACATAGTTGCAAGATTTTTTTTTAAATTAAAATGAAATGAAATGTTCAAAGAAAAATGTGAAAAATATGGTGCACAAAATTTTATTTTAAAATAGGTTCCACTAGTAATTTTTTCCTTAACAAAGGTCATAAACTTTTGATTTCACTTAACAGTCGAACTAGATCAACTTTTCAACAATTGGAAAGTAATTCACTTTGTTTCGGTGTGTGAAATGTGGAATATAGTATTTCTAATTTCGCAGCGCCGAATTTCTATGAATATTTTATTTTCCTTTTAGGTTCTGATTAAGTTCGTGCTTTTTAATATCTGAATATTACAAAGCACATAATACATACAAAGTCTTGGAATGCCTTGATTTTCACTTGATTTTCATCCATGGGAAAAAATTTACCAAAAATAATATCTACCGCATATCTCACCTTAATGACTCGAAAGTATCAACAAACAAGACTCTCGCATGTAAACCAAATATTGATCGATTCTTCAAATCACTATCCCCCAATTCAATTAGTATGTTTTTATCATTTACCGTCGCCAACAACTGATCAACTATATCTCCGAAATTCCATTTGGCTAATTTTGTTTCAGTTTCAATACTTATTTGAACAGTCACTGTGTAAACCACTAAGTCGTTATCAATCAATTTCTTGAGGAATTCGCTCATCTTATTTTCTCTTGGTAACACCGATTCCAAACCATCAGTGTTTGGATTTATCAAAAGGAGAAATAAGCTTATTCCGAAAAAATGTTTCATTGCCTTTAAGTCACAGAGTTAAACTGAATATTCCAGTTTATGAAAAACTACGTCCGTTGGTATTGCTAATTCCTGCAGTCAATCATTCAAATATTCATGACGTCGAGCTTAGTAATTTGTCTTAATTTGTGTCGTTGGAAGTAAATATGTTGTGATTAAATATAGAATTAGTGACTAGACCAGACAGTTTCATAAAACGGAATGTCCTTGATTTTTAGAATTCAGTGTGTTAAAAGTGTAAATAACGAGTGACAAGTGGGGTGATTCAGTTAGAAGATATATGTATGCACACAATGTTGAGAGAAATCTATTTAAATTCTTTTTCCGAACTATTTTATTAGGACTAACTAATTTTAAGTTGATGTATGAACACAATTTCTGAGTGAAATTACAACCTTATGTATATGCCACAGTTTTTATGTTAAGAAAAAATGTTGATAATTTGTATTAAACACCATTTGTACTCTCTTTCTTCTTTTAGTTCGATTTCAGAATTCATAAATTCTGGCGTGAAAAAGTTATGATTGCTTTTTTTAAATTGCACGATAAGAATTTTAAGTTCTACTTTTTGTATTAAAAAAAATCAATGGATTTTCCAGTTTGTTCACTCGCTTGGAAAAAATGAAAATGAAGCTTGAAAAAAATGTGGAACGTATTTAATTTTTCATTTCATGAGACGTGAGCAATTAGTCTTTAAGCCAAGTACACAAAGGTCTGAAATGAAGTATTTCATACAAAATTGTCAGCGTGAAATTGTTTACTTTGCATTCCACAGCTTTTATTTGGTACCATAACTATTTGATTATTAAATGTTAAATTTGTCCTCCCTGCCTTGAAATCCCATACTAAAAAATTTATAATATGATTTTGGAATGCGTTAATTTTTATTTCACGATTCAATAGGTTCCACAATTTGTCTCCCATCATACTTCAAATTTTTAAAGGGTTCAACAAAAAGGAAACAGATTAATATTTGTCCCCTAGGAATTCCAATAGGAAATTCAGAGTCAAATAAAAACATAACTTCCTCAATTCAAAACAGACGAACACATTTTCCCTGGACTAGCGTGAAGTGGGATTAAAAAACTAAAACAAGAGCATGAAAATAATGTGGAACGCACTCAAGTTTCATTAAAAGTACTTTTCTTATATTGAAAGCTTCACCATTTATCTACAGAAATTTCGAAAAGCTACTTTTTTTTAATATTAACTTTATGCCCACACACGACAGTCCTTAGGTCCATTCAATTCCAGCGTGAATTGCACCTCACTTGAAATGAGAAGAAAAAAAATAATTTTTCAATAGAAGGTGTTTATTATTTCAAGAAGTCCAGTTGAAGATGGGAGTATCTAGAAAAAGTATGCACCCTAGAAATGGCCTAGAACCATAACCTCGTGAGTTAGCAGTCAAGCACCACTTTCACTGTTCATACCACTATCACGCATTGGAAAGTTAATTAGAAATTGAAGTGAAATCCGGTTTAAATTACCTCGATTTGCCTATGCACAAAGTTAGTTTATAAATAATTTGACATTTTGCATAATAAATTCTCCTGAAAAGAGAAACCATTCCAACTTCCAACAAAAAATCATGTGTCATTATAGAAAAACTAGAAAATAAATTATACCCACTTATTCAGTGGGGGTAAATTATGATGTTTTTCGACGACACATTAAAATAATTACCTTTAATTTGAGGGGAAATCATATGAAAAATTCAACTTCACATCATTTTATTTTAATCTTTACACATTTTGCTCAAAAAACCTTTTCTTCAACAAGACCAACAACTCTATGCCTATAATCTAGCATGTTTGTTCCCAAACAAATGCGATAACACAGCTTTTACCAAGCTGCGTGTATAAAGAACATTAAATTAGTGTAGGCTTAGGTTTGAATATAAAAGGTTCCACAATTATTATTATTTTTTTTTGAAAGCATCCCATAGCCAAATTGATTCCGGTGTAAATTAAGAACCTAATCAGAAACGCACTCAATATATACAAGCCGCCACCGATATGTACCTCTGCGCTGGCTGGCTTGAAGGCCATTAGTGCTTCAGCGGCATCATTTTTTTCACATCCCATTGATGTGTTAATTTCCTCATCATTATCAACTTTAAAATTGGAAGAACAAACGAGATCTTAGAATGCGTCGGAGTCAGTCGGATTCGAAGTTTTACCTTTTCATAGGTCAATCGTTGAGCTATATATAGCAGCTTCTTCAGAGAGTCATTGTGCCGCCATCGAACCGTCTTTGAAGTGATTTTTGGAAAGAAAATTATCCAAAAAATAACTGATAATGACCCAATTAGAGTCTGAAGTAGCCAGTTGAAATCGAAATGAAGAAATTAGACCAGTCAAAGTTCGACGATAATGAAGAGTCACAAATTCAAATTGGAATGATTTTCTTTTGAACAAATAAAGGTTAGCGCCTAAATTATAGACCAGAGTTCCTATTATCACTTTCTGTCTACTACATAATAGTTTTTGATATCACCGGAATATTATTAGAAAAAGGACAATTAAATGGGAACAGAAGTTATCTATTGACCAAAGAGAAGAGCCCGATGATTAGTTTGATTCATTTTGGATTCAGGAATTTTAGAGTGTTGGGTTGTTATGTCTCAATTTGGTGTCGATGCCAAGAGGTATACACCTAAGGTAAGAGAAGCTGTAGGCTTATCTCTTCTGAGTCGCCAGAATTGTGGTCAGAGTTATCAGTTGGATTCATTTATTATATTAGAAAATGCACTCAAATTGAGGTTAGTTACAAAATAAATCAACAAAATGTAAAAATATATCAATCCTTAGAAAATCTTAGATGTATATACCTGAAATTCTTGCTTCTGTGGCAAAAATCTGAATTTCTTGTTCCTGTGGCAAAATTTTAAAAATGTCAGCTGGAAACAAACAGCAAATTAAATTTGAGAGGAATTTTATCAAGTCAAAAGAAGATATGTCACTTTTTCGCAAGAGGCAGTACCTTTGAAAAAAACTTATCTGCAGCTGGATTCGAGCCCAGGCCTCCTCTTAATTGATAGTCACTTAATGTTCATAATTTTTCATTTTCTCCAAAAACTAAAAGACCTGCTGTCTGGGTTTATGGCGGCCGAATAGGGGGCTTTCAACCCCGCATCTCCCTTAGTGTTGCTCCCAGCGAAAATATAAATAAAACGTTTTTTGTAGGAAATTTAATTTACTTTAATTCTTTTGTACAGGCTTTTCCGCTTACGCGCTTTGTTTTCGAAATATTCGCGAAAAAATAGAAAAGGGACCTTTAACCCCCTCGCCTGGTTTAAGCTCGCGGCCCTGGACTGGGGACTATATTAGTATGTTGGACCTGAGGGTCTACACTGCCACTTAAAAAAATAACCCAGACTATACATGAATTTTTGCATATATTTTTCCTTCGTTGACTGGACTGGATGTAAAACAACTGCGAAACAGACAAAAATATAATTTCCAATTTCGTCATTACCAACCAATTGCATATAAATCAACTTTAAAAAAGCTTTTAAATTTTCGCAAATAAAAATACAAAAAAACAACAAACATGCCTTAACCCCATCAACTGCTGTATGTTTGTAAGTAGACTCGTTTAGGTACCTAACCTACTCACTGCTCAATCATCCATTCAGCAAAAATTTTTAAATGATAACTAACTGGGCAATAATAAAACTTAAATAGATTTTCTTGTTCTTGTCAAATGTCTCGAGACGTCTTGGCTCCACATTTAAGATCTAAGGTGACCGAAGGATAAGGAAGGAATGGGGTAGCTTCAAGTCGCGTCTCGCATATGTAGTCATATAATGTGAGGTTTTGACTTAAATAGAAAAAAAAAACAAAACAAACAAAAATGACGAAGGAAATAACATTAAATACACATTTTTGTGAAGAAAAATTGAAAACAGGAGAATTATTGAAGCAGGATGAGAAACGAGTGAAATGATTTTTCACATAAAACGACGCGCAATGACGACGAGACGATGACATGGCAAGAGTAGCTATGTCTGTAATGTTTATAAATATTTACCACTTATTCACCGAGTAGTTTTCGATACTAATGCTTTTTTATAGGGTGTTCTTTAGATGAATCTTAAAGGGTCTGTAAAATTATACATAAGTACTAAAAGCAGGCAAAGATTTATAAAGACAATTTTTTCACCTTTCTCTCTTCATATTTCCGCATGTAATAGGTTACAAAGTTCCCAAACAAAATGGAAATATAACGAATTGAATATATTCACAGCTAAGACAGGACAACGTCTGTCGGGTCAGCTAGTTCTATTTTAAAAATTCGTTAGCACCATTCTCAGTTACAAGATTAAAAATTAATCACGTCGATGACATGACTCGTCAAAACGGATTTGTCTTTTGAAAATTCTTACTGTGCATTTTCGATGAGGGCTTAGTTCTTATTCAATTTTGCAATATCTTTAAAGTGTTTGCAAGAAATCTGCATTTCCTATTTTTGTTTGAAAAAAATTTGAACACCCTGTATTTATGATGTCCTCATAAGTCGTGGCGTCGCTCGTGATCTATGTAGAAGAAAGTGAAAATTGGGTGTTGACCGAACTGCATATCTATATGAAGTTCTGCACGTCCTTGCGCTTGCAAATACGTCGCGTCTGTCATAGCAAATAGGATGATTACTTTTCGTTAATTTTCGCTTCATTTCTCTTCTTGAAAATGTGTAGTGTGGGGTTGTGCCATGGTCCTAAATAGCTGGTTTTTCAAAATGACGACAGCTAACGTTATGCTCATATACCTCAGCCAGGTTAAGATGTATGAAAGGCTGTCAGTTTTAGTAGAGTGGCTATATTATTTCTTACAGGTCTTTTTCTAATTTATATGTGTGTGTCTGGTGCATGCGATAAAGGTGGAAGAGTTGATGTATAAATATATTTGCGAAATCAGAATCAGTTAGTAATAGGAAGCACATTTCAAAACAAACTAAAGTCTAAAGTTCTGGTATTTCGATACAATCGATATTTCTAAAGCATCTTATTGAATTTAAAAAAATATTTTTAAAAATATTAAAACTATTGCCATTATATTTGCAATACATTTTTTCGTTGTTATTTTAGTAACCAACTTATAACTTTTTGAAGTAGTTGTTTTGTGTAGGTGTCTTTGCTTATTTCAATTGGGAAATAAATTGGATCAGCGCTTAGTAAAATCTAACTTTTGATAAATCTTATTTAAAAAAACCTGAAACTAAGAATAGTCCAATTTAAAGATAAGCTTTTTCCAGAAAAAAAAGATTCAATTTTTTGTCGATTGCTTCCTTCTATAAAAATAATCTTAAAAACCTAGATTCATAAATAAATAAATTTTTACGAAAACTAAAATTTATACATTTTTAAAATGTGCTCTCTTAGTCCCAAATACTTTTCTATTTCATTTGTTCTAGTTTATTTTCATACACATTCCACATCCAACCCAAGTAAAGACAAGTAAATATACACTCGCGAAATCCGTCCCCCACAAAAACGTTCAAAATCGTATACACTTTTAAAAATGACAAGCAAACTGCGAAGCGGAAACTAATGTGCAATGAAGAATGAAGTACGACCGCAATAATGCACATGACACTCTAGTGCCAAAGAAAAATTGCAAACATGCGACTGCCATTTAAGTTTTTGTTTCTAAACATACACTTACCCCACACAACCCGCCTCTTTAACCCATTTTGTTTCCTAAGAGAAGTGCATCATTATTATAGCTCCTGTGCTTGTTGTGTAAGCATTTGTTTAACTCAATGTGATTCGAAGACATAAAGATATTTGAAAATGCATATCTGTTTGTCAAAAAAGGTTTAAAAGGTGGTTGTATCGAAAATCTAAAAAGAGTAATATTTTGTTCTAAACAAATTTCACAAAAGATCCGAATTTGGAATAACTAATACTTGGCAGAATTTAAAAGGTCACCAAGATCACAAAAGTTAAAATTCGTATCTGAATACCTACCTCGAATTTTGTTTTCAAAAAAGTGTGAAAAAAATGTCTCTTACGTAAAAAAGTATCGTTATGATTATTTTTGTTGACAAAATTAAATATAAGATCATTTTTTTTTCAAACTTTTTCAAAAAATATGATTTTTTGACATTTTCCAAACAAAAACTGATAATTTCCGACTAATTAAAAAAAAAATTAATTTTGCTTTCAACTTTTTAGAAAATTTTTAACAAATAAATTTTTCGAAGTAGAAATCTAATTTGTCTATAGGTTTTAAAATACCTAAGGAAGATAACAGTTTTCGATTCATTTGCAGGTGCTTATTTTTATAGAAACTTTTTTTAAAGAATCTAGGTACAAAATAATAACTATCACACATTTTTTCCATTTCTATCGAATAAAGTCTTTCATAAAATTTTATAAAGGAAAGTCTCCATGATCAAAAATAACTACAAACAATTTAATCTGCCTTAAAAACTTGCAGTCTGTCACATATATAGGCCATTTGCCTGTCGCTTGACAAAATTGCATGTAAAAATTCACGAGCGTAAAATCCAACCTTAATTACCCGTGACAATTATGAATCTTTTCTTAGATTGTAACATTTTGACACTAAAGCCAATGCGGGAGACATTAGGTTTATAATATATGTATATGTATAGAACTAGAGCTGCACTGGCACAAGCTGTGACATTCAACTACGTCCACCTACATTTTGCATACAAAACAAAAAGAAAAAAAATCTGTCGCACGAGTATACCATCAACAAATCATCAATCATCATCTTGAGTCATATTCATTTACAGTGATGTGCAAAAAAAAATTGACAATATATTTAATTTTGAAATTTTGACTAAAATTGTTAGATACAAAAAAAAAAAAAGTTTAATGGCATAGGTATTTTAACTCGGTATACAATCTCTATGTTTGAACAAGCGTAAAATTTTTAAATTCTATTTTCTTAGACCTAATATATGTAAATAATTTTTTTTTTTATTTTCATTGAAAAACAAAAAAATAAAAATGAATAACTCGGCAGAACATAACTCGATTTACTTGGGACTTTTTTGTTGAGTTCGTATTGAACTATAGCGGAATAGAAAAGTCGGAAAACCATGACTATCCTAAAATTTTATATACTTTCTCTGGTTAAATTATAGGTGGGACAAAGTTTGCTGTGTCAGCTAGTTTTGTATGAAACATTTTGCCACACTGTAACAAAAAACTACTTGTCCGTGCTATTTTTAAGTAAAAATTAATTTTTAATCTAAAAAAAAAAAATAAGAGTAGGTGACTTAGGGCCCATTTCTAAATGTCCGAGTAAAGTTTTGATTAGCAACTAGACATATTTAAATAAATAAATAAATTTGATGGCACAACAGCTCATGAAGAACTAGGGCCTAGTGACTTACAACTCTCAACCATTCCTGTGTGCGTGTCTGCAGGAAAGGAGGGGACCTACAGTTTATTGCCGAATCCGAACGGCTAACGAGCGGCACTTTTCTGTGACAGGAGATACTCTTGGAGGATCTGTTAATTCCTCGCAAGAGGCAGTAGCCGTTTTTTCTTTTAAATAAATAGGTGGCGAGGCTGGGGATCGAACCTTAGACCTCCGGCATGACAGTCCATCGCATTAACCATCACGCCACGGCTACTACATATTTAGTAAAGATTATTTTGTTGATCCAAAAAATATTTATATTGATTTTTGCACCCCACTGTCCAAAAGAAAATATTCTCTCGCACTTCTAAGAGCATAGCATGCTAAATTGTTGCGTCTAGATGAATGTCTGACTCTAAATTTAGTCATCACAAATATGTACCTACAAAATTATCTCAAAACCTCATGCCATAGATACATCATCAGAGTCCCCAGAGGAAAAACCATCACCATAATCATCTTCTATGATGGTGGCGCGGTGCATTTCTATACATCCACCACAGAATTCCGCTTGTTTCTTGCGGTCGAGAGATGAATGACACGGCTCATTGCAATAACCACAGGCACGATGATCTGCGCGTCAGATTTAAATCATTTATGCCTTTGGTGTCCCCGAAACCATACCAAACCATAACCAAAACCGCAACCACAGCTCCTCCGGTATTCTAATTGCATTTGGATCACAATGAAGGTTTTTTATCTTTTTTTTGTTTTAATCCAGGAGCGTGGCATTCACTGCTTCATGAATCGTTTGAGTAGCACACATTGTGGTTTATTCTCTTGGGGCAAAAAAAGCAATTAAATAACAGTTCGTTTGTTAAAATATTTTGATAGACCCTCTGGTCCATAAAACATCAGAAGATATGAAAAAGTTTGGAAGAAAAAAAAAATAAAAACTATCTATTCCTAGATTGTGTGGTGTGTGCGTGTGCCCCCCTTTTTGAGGCATTTATCTCGCACTTTCATTAATCGCCACTAAAAGGCTTCCAGCTTCCAGTCATCGTCATCACCATCATCAACCCGTTCGCCTCTTGGGCTCCCCGATTCTTTCAATTGCCCCATAATGATTTTAATGAAATTTTAATTCTCCGTTTGATGTGAATTTATTGTTCTTAGTGTGTGGCATCTTGGAAAAGTGCGCATCTATTTTGAGGACGCGCATCTATTTATCTGCCGGGATCAGATAATAATAATGTGATAGGGATATATGTATGTGATGCTGGTGTAGATGGTGTTGTTATTGCGATCGTTTGTTGGTTTGTTAAGCGAAGTTGATTGAGTTGGGGAACGCTGTTGAGAAATTACCATCGCTGCTTATGGTAGGTAGGTGGTGGGTTGTTGTACATTCATACAGGGTGCATGTGCATACACTTGTATTGATAGGGTGCTATTCAGGAACAACAATGTTCAGTTGTTTAATTAAGTATAATGGGAATGTTAAATTTTGTTATTTTTAAGTCTAGAAGACCAAGACGCATATACTGTACACATAAAGGTAGGTATACATTCACTTTTCTGAAAGAGATTAATGATAATCAGATGTGGCAGTGCCAAAGTTGAAGAGCTGAAGAATGTTTTCTTTTAAGTTGTCACCTCCTG
Source organism: Epistrophella euchroma (assembly GCA_947049315.1). Lineage (NCBI taxonomy): Eukaryota > Metazoa > Arthropoda > Insecta > Diptera > Syrphidae > Epistrophella > Epistrophella euchroma. The sequence goes on from OX346248.1 coordinate 62,374,998, forward strand.
ATTAACATAATAAGCGTAAGTAGGTATAATAAAATTTCAAATGATTGTGCAAAAGAGTGAGGCCAACCAGGAAATCAAATGTCTCAATATCAATTGTAGTCCAGTAAGGATAGACGAAAAAATGTCAAAGAAAGGAAAAAATTAGTTAGATGCTGAGATTTTTTTTAACACAAAACGTTTTTGAGATATTTGCAAAAAACTCTCTTTTATAGCCTTGGACCCCTTATAACTGACCTAGCGGTAAACGGATTCAAACAATGTTGTTTTTTGATAAAGAGGATAGGCACTAGGTCTAAAATCGAGAAAGATTTGAAATGTTTTTTATTGGCATGTATTGCAGATTTTAAACTTAGGGACTGGCGCAAAATTTTAGGCCATTTTAAAGAATTTTTTGCATGATGATAGATCAAAAATTGAATTTTCCAAATTTAAGACAAGCTAGCATCGTATTATCTTTTTAACATTTTACTAAAATTAAAATAACCAAATTCCTTTTTTATCTTTTTAGTATCATACTAACTCCAAATGTCACTTTGGCAATCACAAAAATGTTAAAAAAAAACTGTCACTATTTTAGAAGTTTTTGATTTCCAAAAAAAAAAAATAGTGCTGTTGAGCACAACAACTAGTGTTGCGTTATGCCGTAAATATTTTTTTTTTTGAAATTCGAAAACTTTACGGATGGAATTTTTTTAACGAATTTTGTATTCTTAAAATTGTGCTGTTTTGTGCTCAAAAAATGATACTAAGAACCAAAGAGATAAAAAAATTCGCATATTTCCAACTTTTACGACCAAGCGCAAGTGCTGCGAAGCACCTTAGCGTGAAGCTAGCACCACCATTTTCGATTTTCAAAAAAATAAAAGTTGTACTAAGCGTGTGGTGCTTGTATTACAAATTCATTTTTTTTTATACTCGCAAATTTGCAAATTTTGCTGATAAATTTTTTTCCAAAATTGAGAGTTTCAAAAAAAGTAAGCTTGCGCTGTTTTGTGATCAGTTTGTGCTGCCAAGTGCCAAAAATATAAACAAAAATATTCGTTTATTTGCACCTTGTAGATCCAAAAATGTATTTTGCGAAACCTGAAGTTAGTACCGCCATTTTCGATTTACAAAAAATAAAAGATGTGTTGTATGGATATGGATTATGTTGAATATTATGTTTAAATTGTGCTGCATGTGCCGTGAATTTGTTTTTTTTTTTTTTTCAAATTCGCAAATTTGCAAATTTTACTGAAAATTTTTTTTCCATGATTAAGATTTTGAAATTTTTTCAAAAATGAAGATTTTGAAAAAAAAAAATAAAACTTGTGCTGTTTTGTGCTCAGTTTGTGCTGCCAAGTGCCAAAGGGATAAAAAAAATATATTTACAGCTTTTAGAGCCAAAAATTTATTTTGCGAAACGTGAAGTAGGTAAGCAACGCAATTTTCCATTTTCAAAAAACAAAAAAAGAAGTTGTGCTGTATTGTGCTCAACTTGTGCTGCATTCAGTCATATATATTTTTTACTCAAAGCAACTGAGTTCAGCGAAGAAACGTATTGCCTCAAAAATATTGTCAATGGAGCCAGCGCCAACAGGGTTACTGCCTGAACGGAATAGAATGCTGCAACTGGAAACTGGAACTGGAAATGAAGCTGCAAAAGGTGTCGTACGTTCTATATTGCGTTGTGTTCGAAACATTGAATTCGTGTGTTTTGTATTCAATATTTTGACAGCTATTCCAGCTGCGGCTCCAATTGCAGCTCCGCCTCCATATTCTGTTCAGGTTTAATCAACAATCGAATAAAAAAATTCTGTCTACACCAGCATTAGCAAAATATTTTTCATACAAAGTTTTAGAACATAAAATAACGATTTTTTTTTTACTTATTATTTTTTTCAAAAAAAAAAATATTTAATTGATACATTTTAATTTATTATTTTTTTCTTTTTATTTTCAGTATGTCATCTATATCATGCTTAGTAAAAGTAAATTTAATCAAAATCGGATAACCTAATTTACAACCACCAGTAAGTCAATATTCACATTCACAAGTGATTTATTTGGGCGGGATATGCTTTATTATAAGATTGTTTAACAAATTTTTGTTTAAATCAAAAGGAAAAAGGTACGTTTATCATTATGAACTTTTATAAATATTTATTAAATTGAATAACGCCTGGCTGGTGGGCTACGGAGACAAGGTACATAATTTCATTTTTTTTTGTTTTTAATAAACAATCATTTTGAAAAAATGGGATAATGTTGATGGCCAATTTAGTTCACATCTGCAAGAATAATTTAAATTTTGATCAGAATTTAAAAAAAAGGTTACTTGTTTTGAAAATTCTGGCAAGCATTTAATTTTCAATTGTAAAACCTAAATTTCCTCTCTTCAAAATCTTTGATGTTTGTTTAGAAAATTAATAAAAATAACAACGGGTACTTTTCTAAGCTTTAAGAGCGAGTGGCTCTGAAAGGTTGATTCTGGAAAAAGGTTTATTTCTTTCTCAGCTTCTCACTCAAATTTATACTTTTTTTAAGACAGTTTCTAAAAATTATTTCATTTCCTTGGTCAAGTTGAAAAAAAAAATCTCTCTAATCGACAAAAAATCATCTGTAATTCCATAAGATTAATAAAAAAAACTTCTAAGAAAATCACTCACCCCAACCGCAAGCAAACACGTTTGGTGGCAGCCTCTTCCCGGGAATTCTTTTATTCTATTTTGTTTTCTAACAAAACAAAATTCTTGATGCGTGCTTCAAACTCCTTCTCTTTGTTTATTTTAATTTATTTTAAATTCAAAAAATTAATTACCTCAAACGTGGGGCTGGGCTGGTATTATTGCTCTTAATGGCTTCTTTTGCAATTTCCTGTATAACCAACGAATCAGGATAAAAAAAAAATTAAAATGCATATAAATATCCTCGGGGGAGAACCGTTGTTGTCGTCGTCGCACGGCCGCCCATAAACCTGCACTCATCATTCTTTATTGCCTTTCGTTTTGTGGGGACATTATAGCTCAAAAGCTGACTATATAGAACAAGTGCAGTGCAATGTGTTGAGTTGTTATACCTCTTCCCTTACTTAGTCCTGTTTCTATGATGCACCAAACTATGTAGGTATATATAAACAATTATTCTACACTCGGAAAGTACTTTGATAGTTAAATTAATTGTGGCAACCATAAATCAAGTTAAACGTTTCGAATTGTTTTTCTACGAAACCGAGAGAAGCGACACTTTTTTCCCGCCCCTTTTAAAAGAAAAGATCTTCAAACTGCGAGTAACTCATTAAGATACTTACATTTCTATGCTGGCAGCTCGCAATTTGCATTTCACAGATACGCTTCGTATGCTGCAACTCATGCGAACTCTTTTACGCCACATTTGATCGAAAAAGTTGCAAAATCATGAGCATTAGCGCTGTCTTCAAATGATGGAAGGAATCTGCTTGTAACAATTATGTCTTCATTATGACATGAACTTATATACTAATATACCTAACCTAATCTAAGGGCGGATGCGTTGATATCCTGCGTCCAGCATAAAGTTAAACATCCATCATATTAATGTTTAATTATGTTGTCATAATTAAATTGATTTGACGCAAAGTTCCATCATCACAAACAAGTCTAGGTCCCCTGAATTCCATGCGTACTTTCCATATCGAGGCCAATTAAATTATGTGACGTATCATCGCCGTAATGAATGAAGGCCCTTTGAAGTCACGATATATGGTATCTACGGTATCAGCATCGCAGACACCTCTTCGCAACGCACACCCGTTGCGCGTCACATTCTGGCTTTGATGATGCGACAGCTATGGCAAATAAATTTGACTAAATTGTCGCCAAATCAAATTTGACATTGACAGACGTGATTTACTCTGTCGCTCCTGGGATCCCGCCACTTCGGGCCGTAGAAAGAAATCGGATCCCTTAATTTTCCATCTCAGAAAAACAAACCGCACAACAGTCAAAACGATCAAAGGAACAAAATGGCGCAAGGGGGATATTCGGGTTTATTGTGACAACCTTAACGGCTCCCTATTTAACTTATACCCACCAATGACTTCAACGACGCACGACGACGAAACGGACCCATTGAGCTTATTCATGACTCTCGTGACATCATAATTATGAAACTGACGACGACGACTATACAACGACACATCATGAGATGGAATTTTCGGTCTGCGTGGCGTGTCCATGAATTTCACCAAAGTAATTGGATCCCGATGTGGATCCGGTATACGGGTCGGTATGTAGGTATCTACGTCGGTCGTCGTCGTCGTCTTTCGGTATATTGGTGGTGGCAAGAAAGAAGTTGGGTTAATGAATTTATTGCACCTTTTTGATCTACTTTAGCCCAAGCTAATTATGGGTTATTTAGGGATCCCAGGCGGAGGAGGTTGTTTCTTACAATCTACGTTTATAAAGTCTTAGATGTCCATAACTCATGGGGTTCCGTTTTCATTCCTTTGAAATTTCGCACTCTCTATTCTCCATGGTATATAGATACATACACCCTAGTTGAATGTGGTGTAAATATTTGTTGTAGGGTGCTAGAACGGGGAGAGCAAGCAATTTGAGTGCAATAAATAACAATCATCAAAGGAGCAACATCTCTAATACGTGTAGGTATAGCTTTGTATGTACATCTCAGATGCAGCTAAATAGTTCCCTATTACTTAGGTTATGGCATTCAAATAATTAGATGTTGGTAAAACATATCTATAGGTATAAGAAACTTGTAAGAAGTGATATATGAAGGGAAGGCACTTTCTTTGATAAAGAATTAGAAAATCAGATTAAAAATTGCATAGAAGGGATTAAGATAGAAGGTCAAATTGAAGAAGATTGTTATAATTTTTTTTTTAATATTTGAAATTTGAATTTTAAGGTAGATTAAAATAAAGTTTGATAAAAATGTATAGCAAGTAGGATTGAATGTTATAATCAATATTAATAAAGTGGAAACAGGATTGTTTGTCCGCTATAATCTCAGACCTCGCATGTCCGATTTCAAAAATTCTTTTTCTGTTTGAAAGTTTGTTCTTAATGGATAGTTTTTGTTCTAAAGTTTTGAAATGCAAAGGGTGAACTAGGGTAAAATAAAAAAAAGTGGTATCCAAATGTTAAAATCTATTTGGGCTTAAAATGCGTTTTTTTTTACCGAATGGCTTTACGGATGGTTTTTTTTTAATACCTGTAATTGTAGGGTGAAATCGGATAAAATAAAAGGGTTGTTCTTAGGGATTAGCTTAAGAGATAATACCAATAAATATTATACGAATTAAAAAAGTAGATACTATTTAAATTTTAAAGGTTATTTTTTGGATTAATTGTTTCGGAATTTTGCTATTTATAGGGTGAAATGGGGTAAACACAAAAATTGTAATCAATTGTAAAGAAAACCTAATTGTGTTTGAAAGGTTATTCTTAGGAAATGACTTAAATTATTTGTAGCGTGGGATAAAATCAAAGAAGTGGTAGCTATCCGATTGAAAAAATCTATTGATGTTTGAGAGATTATTCTCAAAACATTTCTTTTTGATTTTTCACCCTAAATAGGATAAAAACTACGAAATGGTTTAAAAACTTGTTTTGTATTTTACCTAAATGTTTTTCGTAGAAAATGTTTTTTTTTTAAATTTTTGTATTTATAGGGTGAAATGGAGTAAACACAATAAAATGGTATCATTCAATTAAAAAAAAAATCTTTGTGAAAGGTTTTGCTTATGGGATAGCTTAAGGCTTTATTTTTTTTTTCAGTTTCGCTGTGCGAGGCCATGTTAACAAAATCTTCTGGTTAGATTTCCAGGTCCAATTTATATGGTTAAGAAAATCTGAACTCACAGTTATTGTGGAAAACCTACTGCCGCATAATTCGTGAAGGGGCTCTTATCTGATGTTTTTTTTTCAGAAAAATCTTTCATCTACTCTTTCAGTAAATCTGACAGGATTTCGTTGTAACTGTCTGTCTTACGTTGCTTGTGGGAAAGCCTATCTTAAAGATATTGATATTGATTTTAATTCAGTCCAAATGATGACTACTGTACAGGGTTTGTCTAGCTCCTTTAGCACTTATTTTACACGTTAGTTTGACCTTAATTTCATTCCATATTTTTTGATTTTTTTTTTTCAAAATTTCTGTAAGGCTCTTCATTTTGTTTTGACGAACTCTGATTACTTATTTGTTTATCAGTTTCAGAACTTGTTGAAAACAATTTCAACAAAGTCTGCATTTGAAAGCTTTAAATCTTAATTTGCCATCTTTTATGCCGGTTTTTCAAGTTTTGCAATCGGCAAAGTACGCTTCGTCTATTTTGGCAATCAGGACCTTCTCGCTCCCTGCGGATTAAAAAAAAACTCTTAAAAAAAAACCTCTTCCATGTGGGTATACTCGACTCGTATTCGATTCTATTTTAATTAAGTTTTGTTTCTAATTTATGTCTGCTACTGACAGCAAGCATAATTGCGTTTGTAATTGCAAACAAAAATCCTATAAGTGTACTTTACATGGTTTACCCTTATAGCCATCATCGCAAGCGTTCGCTCTATAGCTGGGTAAAGGTATATGTGGCAGGCGGACGGGCAAGGCGGGCTCGCACTTAAATCCCCCACATCCAGAGTCGACACATTTGAAAAATCATTTAAATCTAATTGCTGACCATATGCTGGGGGTTGTTTTCTGTCGTGTCATGTCATTTTATTTCGTATATGCGCCCTCCTAGTCCTGGCGGACGACGACGCAGCATTTTGTAAAATAAAGCTTTGTCTAACCGGTTGCACATTTTAAAACCCATCAAACAAGGCCTTACCTGCTGTGTGTATATCCCTGTTCCTGGTTCATGCTCTTTTCCTTCCGCCTGTGTGTGTTTCCTTTCTGTGTGTGTGTGTGTGCTTAATGTCATATCCCTTTCTCTAAAAATTCCTTAAATTCAATTCATTTCGTCCATAACGACCTTGCAGAACGAAATTCTGTTGCCACTGCTCCTCAGTTTTCGTTGTTAGGATTTTACAGTGTATATTCTACACCAGTCCTGTGGCATTTAATTGCGTTTTTCAACCCTATATCCATTTCATGGCGCATCCTTATCCATCCATTCAATATAGCCCACTATATACCCTCACCTCTTCGCCTCACTGATCAATGGATGTTCGCATATTTGTAAAACGACCACGCAAACAAACCTCTGGAAACGCATTAGGACCGTCAGTCGCTGGGATTGATGAGTGTACTGCGGCACCACGACGATACGACGACGAAGGGCTACATACATACTCGTATAGCAACCATTTCCGGCCTGTTACTGCCGGAACGAATCTTCCAGAGGGAACACGTGCAACATTACAATTTTGAACCACATATACCCAACCCACCCATCACAGCCAGTGTCCTGGCCCAACCCCAAGCTTGTGCCACACTAAGACTCCTTGTACCGCAACGAATTCCATTTCGGGTTTTTAATTTCAGCAATGAGATATATGCCTGTGCCCAACCGGCAAGCTTAGTGGCCAGAACAAGCCACCAGCCAGTCTTGCTGTGAATCTTCTGCTTTGCTCCTGCCGAACGCAACGCATATCGATTGCAAAATTTTCGGCAATTAACGCACCCATTTTTGGAGTTATTCGCTACACTGGCATTGGTTCGAGCCACCACTTCCATCACATAAACCACCGCCCGCGATCACCACAAAATCTGCTACTTCCAGTTCTGGAAGAAGCTCTATTTTCTCATGATGGTTCATAGCCAGTTCGATGTATATTTATCATTTTCAGGTTTTTGTGTTATTCATAGGCCTCTATAGAGATACCCCGTTCGAGACGTGGCGTGCTTGGTCGTCATCTCTCCTAGGAATGGGAATGTATTGCAAGGACTCTCGAAGTGTTCATTGGACCAAATAAACGCAACTGGCCAATATGCAAACTAACGTACCAGCCAACAAAGTTACTTTTGCTGCGTCTTGTGTGTGGCTTGGGCATATTCCATAAAACAAACAAAGTCTATAGGTACACCATGCTATATTCCTTTGGTAATGAGTCCTGAAAATCAGGAAGCGTTTGCTGTGCATCAGAGGCTTTGAATTTTTCTTAGAAAACAGACTTTTGAATGCTCTGTTGTTGATGGTGTATTTTTGAATTCATTATTTCTATTTTATGGTCGGGGTTTGAGGAGGTTATACGTTATAGATACGCAATTTTCATTAATGAACAAAATGGACTTGAAATTGAAGTAGTTTCGATTACATAATACCAGGGGTTGGTATCTATATTTAACTGATAGACCTGCGGCTGGTATTTGAACTATGTTCGGTAGTGGGAAGTGAAAAATTACAACCTTCATTAAAAGCATCACACACACAAAACATATACAGGTAATTTGCTCTTTTTTGGTTTTGATAGAAATTTGTAAACATGAACAGCCCGTTGGCATGATAGGTATTTTAGTTTGGGGATTTAAAAAGATATGGGCTTAAATTGGGAAATGGTGATGGGTAGTAAAATTAGCTAAGTGCCGCTCGCTTTAGCCGTTTCGTATTCGGCAGTAAACTGTAGGCCCCTCCATTTCTACCGACACGCACACAGGAATGGTTGAAAGTTCTAAGCAACTAGGTAGGCCCTGGTTAGAAATTGAAATAAATCTAGAAACATAAAATACTAAAAATCTTGACCTCGTTTTTAAATAGAAAACAGTGATTCGCAGCATATTGTTCTCTTTTCTTTCCACGGCAAATCGATGAATAGAAAAGAGAGCACTACACTGCGAATTCTATAATCGACATGTAGGTATAAATATAAATGCAAAGGTTTTTTCAAGACGAATCCAAAATAAATTTGATATCTTTAGGATAAGATTTCACACTTCTGACCACCTGTAACGAGATACAAATTTATTAAATTTAATTTCTACATAACAGGTGAAGAAAAGAAGTACTCTAAACTTGATAGTTTTTACTTCGAACTATAGTAGTTGTAACAACTTATCAAACAAACGGTTATGAACTTCAATAATTTGACGCCATTGAATATTCCTTAATAATTGATTTTAATGTTATATTCATAGTTCCTTGGCAAATAATCGACACGTAAACGATTTAAAATGAATCAAAAAATCAAAAAGTACCTAATGACTTCCGGTTAAATCACATATACGTGCTATTTCCTATTCTATACAATTTAATCTACGTTGAAAAGAAATGTCTACATCGAAAACTTACTTATAATTCAGCCAACGTCCGTTGTTAAATTAATTTTGAATTTCTAATTGCAAAATCAAAAAAAAAAAAATATATATAACAGAAAAAATAGCAACAAGGCATATATTCTATGTTCCTGTCCCGGGCGCCATTCCTTTACTAATGACTTGAACACTTAGAACAAGGGATGGGGAAGCACACCAATTCGAACGAAAAAAAGAGAAAAAAAAACCAGATAGAGAGATGAAAAAATACTCAGGCAGTTTGGGATTTTCATTTCGTATGGAAACTGTTAGGTCGGTAGGTAATGAAATTAAAAACAATTTTTTGTGTGAGAATCATAGAACTACCATATACAGATGGAGTAATTTTTTTTTCCTTTGGCTCGTTTTTCGTCGAGCTATATGCAACAGATGGCCTTTGGGAAAAGTTTCGTCCATGTCCTGGTCAAACGTCACGTATTCCACACAAAAGTGGACAAAACATTATTTTGGAGTTTGTGGTGATTTTTTTGTTTGTGTTTAATTAAAAGCTCCATTTTACAAGGACTCTGATTCGTTTCAAAAAAAGGCTTCACATAATGAATGCAAAGAGGGCATTATGGATAACGGAGCTTGAGACCTAGGGTACAATAAAAAGCTCAAAATGGTCATGTCATGAAACTTGAATTGCGGTTAGAAGTGATCTAAGAATTCCGTCAAAAAGAAAAACAAAATTTATCCAGATTGGAGGGTTAAAACAGGACGAATTCATTGATCCAATATTTATTTAGGAATATCGAAAAAAAAAATCTTAACAAATATTTGATTGACTCAAATGTGCCCTCTTCTATGTGTATATGCTTAAGTCAATGATATAATATTTCACGTTTACCCTTTTTGCAATCCAAGGGTCGGTCTCGGTCGGTCGTTAGTCGATTTGATAAATATTTTTCTTTTTGCTGCGAAATGTTGTATTCGATCCATCTCAACAAATAATGTAGTATACTTTCTGGCAAATTGCAAGGATTAATTTCAGAAATGGAGCTGGAAGAAGAAAACGCAAACAAAAACGGCACGCACTCGTTAATGAAACGTGCGTGTGCACAGGATTTTTTCTCCAGCTAACAACGTTTATTGATTGGCATCAGTAAATTTTGTTTTTCTATCTTTTGCCATTTTTAAAGATGTATAGAAGACGAACACAAACAGACACGTACACACATCAGTTGCATGATAGAAAATTTTGTGTGCTGTCTGTCTGTTTGTCTATATGTGAATTTGAAATTGGAAAAAGAAAAACGAAATTGTCCTTTTTGTTTGATTTAATTATTTGAAAAGAAAGTTGAAAAGTTTTATTGGCTTTCTTTCGAAAAGGATTAGGTAGACTGGTAACATTTACTTTTGTTTGTTTTTATTTGTTTTTGTTATTAAAGAAGTTTCAGAATTGGCAAAGCCCATATAGGTTTAGATGATGGGTGAATATTAAATAGGATAAGAAACAAATTGCTTAATAAATGGGAAAAACATTATTGGGAAAAAGCCCACGCAAGTACAACTCAAAATTCTAACGCAAAGGTAGGTACTAATTGTCTCTTTATCATAGAAATATTTTGCAAGAATTAAAAAATCAAATCATCACAGACTGGGTCCAGTTTTAACGATTGTTGTGTTAAAATATTCCGTCAAAATATTTTTGGGTATTTTGCAAAAAAAAAAATTAGGTAATATATTTTGTTTCATAGGAAATTAAATTTTTTCCATAAAGAGTAAATTTGCTTAAAGGTCTCTCTAACTTTTAAAGGCAAGTTTCACTTTACCACTCAACTTTATCCTGATGATCCTGATCGAATGAATTTGATTTCTAATTCAACGGACAATTTTCTCAAATACGTAGCCCTTAGGTATTTAGTGCATAATAAGAACAAAGTTTTTCTTCCATTTTTTTTCGAAAACGGCAACATTAGCTCCAGAATCTTAGTACCCGATATGTGGGATATTCGCAAAATAAAAGAATGTCATATAAAAGGTCATAACTATTTTGTCAAAAAAGTCAATTTTTTCAGAAACTGGTCAGCCATAAAAAATTGTAATAAATGGTTAAAATTTTAAAATATTATTAGAGATTTTACCACCTTATTTATGGGATATTCGCAAAACCAAGTATACATTTTGAAAGGCAACCAAATCGTCATGAAACGATAACTATGGTTTCTGCAAATGGTCAGCTGTAGGTTTTTAATGAATTTTTAAAGTTTATTTTACAATATTGTAGAAACTTAAAATATGTACATCATATGTGGGATATTCGGAAAAAAATAATGCTATGAAAAATGTCATCAGTATTTTGTCAAAAAAAGGTAATTTTTTCAGCCACAGAAAATTTTTAATCAACGTTTTAAATTTTATTAAAGACCATAATTTTGTGGGATATTCGCAAAACAAAGTAGTTTTAGTCCAAAAACTTCAACTAGTTTCAGCCGTAGGTTTTCTTATAAATTTCAAAATTTGTTCTCAATGTTGTGGAGATTTTAAGCACCTCATATGTGGGATATTCGAAAAAAAATCCAATATCCCATAAAAGTTCTGCTGGTTTAGTAATTGGTGAGCCATAGATTGTTTTTTAAGAATTTTTTTTTTCAAGATCATAAAGATAGCAACTCTTTTGTGGAATTAAAAAATATGGATGTATACCATTTAAAAGGTCACAAAATCCCCATAAAAGGTCTGCTAGTTTTGGTGATCAGCCATAGATTTTTTGTATACATTGTTTGAGTTTTGTTTTACGGTCATTGAGATGTTAAGCATAAACGTAAATAAACTTTAAATATTCAATAAAAATGGTATATCCCAAAACAATATTTTAAAAAAATTGTTTTTAAATGAGTTCTTAGCTGGTATAATTTTTTTTGAACATCCCACAAATAAGAAGCTTAACATCCCTTAAGAATCTTTAAACATTGATCTATGGCTCACCAATTTCTGGAAATATTTGTCCCTTTTTAAATATAGTTTAATTACCGACCTTTTAAATGACATGCTTTTTCGCGAATATCCCACATATGAAGCGCTAAGATCCCGGAGCCGTAAAACATTAATTCTAGAGAGCTGGGTTGTTCTCAAGTTATGTCCGAAAATAATGCTGGCTAGTGACCAAGTCAAAACCCAATGCAATTCCTGTTGTACTGAGTCCTTTATACTAAAGGCGATACAATAAATACACATAAATTTTCGTCTGTGTGGACTTCTCTGTCTTATACCTCGTTAAACTTAAAATATTTCCAATGCAAAAGAGGACATATACATTATAATTTATTAACCATAGACCTTATTAAAAATATTAATTTTCTTTAATCGCAAAACATCGGAAACCCATTAACTCTAACCGTGGCCTTAATGTGGATTTTTCTGTTCAGCGATTTATAATGCAAGACCTCGAAAATGTATTTAAAACAAAAAAAAAAAAAAGATAGCTTTTCCATCTCGAACTCTCTCGCCTCTTAAACCAATCAAATTACTCTTCATCGTTAAATTAATGTTTCTTTTTACACAAAATCAGCAACAATAATTTTACAGTGTGTAAGTATGTGTGTGTGTGCTATCATGTGCGTTGCACAAAACATTGAAATGATTTCCAATTACCTCACACATAATCTCAAGGGTAAAATAAACAGCACCAGAATTTACTTCGTTTATTTATTACCAAAGTTAATTAAATGCATCCTGCTGTTGTTGTTGTTTTTGTTGTTTTTTATGCGTGTTACGTCGCATGTCCTTGATGGGTATTTTGTCTGTTAAATAGGTTTTTTTTTTTTTTATTTCAATGAAGATACTCTGATATTGGTTGAGTCGTTGTCGGAGAGGTTCCTTGTATCCTGATGCCAATGCTATGATGTTAATGTATGCATATTACCTACTTTTGAATAAATAAGTAATAATCAGGATGAAAATGAGTCCTTGAGGGGAACGAAACGATTTTATGCATATCCTTAAATCATCATTAATGTACCCTCGTTGTTCATTTTGCCACTATTATAAGAATTGGGGCACAATTTTTCAATTCTCAAGGCAGTTCTAGTCCTTATTATATAGCCTCGCGCAAAAAAAAACCAATGGGAAACAGAAGGATTATTTTTATAGTTGAATACAATAAAACAGTGTGTAAGAGTTGCAATTTTTCTCAATCCATGACTATGATGAATATTTTTGAATACGCATCCATTTATTTCATAAAATCATATCGTTGGGAGCATAATTTTTTGCAATATTCTTGTGGGGTTATTGTTATCCGCGAGGTCCTTGGAGAACTTCATACAATGCACGCAGCATTCCTTTCTCTGGTGGCACACTTCAGCAATAAATTATTATAGAATTCTATCTGAATAAATAGAATAGAAATGCAATCACAATTTAAAAAGCCATCAAGGAGCAACAATTGGTGAATGTCCTTTTTTGCTACTTCCATTTCTCAGATATTTAATTATTTTCTAGTCTTCTCGAATGGATGGGTGGGAGTATAGCGAGTAGGTTGAGTAAGGAAGAAAAAGCACTTGCAGCCAATTTCTGGCCATTTAATCAACAAAAAAGGATATAACAGGATTCTATTCTTTTTTTTTTTTGCCTTCCCATAACCATCATATCCAAGCCAATGAGTGGCTGAAGGCGAGTGCTATATAGATGACAATACGAAGTAATTTTACTGAGACCCCTATAGGATGATTGTGACGCGTGTCATTACCACGACGACGACGACGATGACGCCACCGACCTATGACGACACGGGTCGTAACGCAGGATGTTTGCCAAATTCGCAATATGTGCGTGTGGTATAGGAAGTGGATTTGTGATTGTGCCTTTTGACTGGCAACCACCTTGCAGTGTAAACCAAAATAAAAAAAAAAATAGCACTTTTACAAAAGGGGAAGCTGTGATGATGATCTTTTGGCATGGGAATACAATTTATGTATACACAACAAAATTGCAGTTACTTTCATTAAAAATTCTGAACAGGTTCATGGGGTTCGTTGTCGTTGTCGTTGTCGCTGTTGTCGGTATAAAGAAATGAATAATGTTGGAAATGAAATGTTGCCATTTTTGTTAATCAAAAATAAGTTGATTGCGGCTCTAAGGAGGGATGAGGCGGCAGACCATGCACACATCAACCATTTGATTATTTCCGAGAGTTTATAAAATATTTTAATTTTGCTGTTGTTATGCCCGGGGTGAATGAAGTACAAACAAGGGGTCAGGTTTTTGTAAATTTATTAAATTAGCTTTTGATATTGAAGAAAAATACGAAAAGACTTGCTGTGAAGCCTGTCTATGAAATTTCGAATTTATAGAAAACTAGAACTAGAAAACTTTGCATATTACAATTTTACTTTATGTTTCCGTCTTTAAACTTTTTGTTAATTCACTTGCATAATTTTATATTTTCCTGTGAAATTTGATTTTCCACGTTTCAGCAGCATTTTTTCTCTGTGTATATTTCCTTATAAATATTCTGATCCAAAAACTTCTCCTAGAGTCACCCATTTCAAAATATATAACTGTCTATACATTGCTTTATTAAATTTATAAGGCGTATTGCGTATAATAAGTAAAATAAGTACGTATAGCCAAAATCGGCTTGAGCCCCCATAAAAAAAATACGTATTACAAGTTTTGCCGCCATTTCAGTATGTGATCAACATCCTTAAACATATTATCGAACACTTAAACGTTCATTTATTAGATAATTAAAAGATAAAATATCTTTGGGGACAGTTAAATAATTTTTGTCAAGACTTGGGTACTTTTTTCTTTTGGCCATAAAAGAAATCGTATCAGGAATACAAAAGGCCTATTTAACTCGCATAACTTCAATAAATATTTTATACGACAATTCCCCAAAAAAAAAATCGTATCGGCCATTTCTGACCCGAAGTGATGGTCAAGATGACAAAATTAATTATCTCTCCACTTCCTTATATTAATTTAATTACATCCAACACACTCTTTATTATTCCGATAGAAAAAACAAATAAAACGTTCAACATTTTTATTGAGTGAACTAAAATACCCAAAGAACCAGAAACAGATCCTGGAAATTCTTCATTATGTGATGTCCTTGCAAACAAGTCAACTGCAAAAAATATAATAAAAGCCCACAAAAACAACAACACCGACAAAAAAATAATATCCTATTTCTAGATTCCTCTCAAGACATACGGGACACACACAAAAACCCACCCACAACATCAGAGTGAAACACAAACCGCAACTCCTGATTGTATCCTTATAAATCAATTCAGGCGTCACAAAGGGAGTGAGAGAAAGAGAGATATAGTCGAATATCCTTTTAGTTTCACATCATGTGCTCTGAATTAAAAATTAGCCCACACAAAAGGATGATTTCTTGTTGCTGCTTGCTGGCTGGGCTTCAACTTGAATATTGGAGTTGGAGTTGACTGCTGATGGTGCTGTGCTTCTATGCTTTGCTCCTCTGTCTGAGACGGATACCAAAATTTATTGTGCAACCAAGGAAAAGCATTATTGCTATCTATAGGTTGTATTATGTATTAGATGGTATTATCCTTAGGAGAAAATACAATGTGTGTTAGAGTTTTTTTTTTTTTTTTTTGTTACTTTCATTCTCTGACGGAAATCTGCCGAAAATCTTTTGTGGTGTATATACGATCCTCTATTATCCTTTAAATTATATGGTTTTGAAATAAAATTACAATACAACACACTGAGCTGCCAGTTAGAAGTGATATGAATGCAATAAGGATAAACAAAAATTTGATAAGTATCTACACTTAGCAAAAAAAGAAATGATCATCATTTATGTTTTTAAAATGACATTCTTACTTCCTATGAAATAAAAAGGAATAGGTTCCACAATTTTCCAAAAGTGTTTACTCAAGCTCATTTTCATCATGTATGCATGTATCAATTAATAATTATTAATATTTTAAGCAAGAACTTCCCTCACTCCAAACAAAATACGTTCCACAATTTTTTAAAGGAGCAAAAAGACTTGGATTTATATAACTATTAGGTACATATTATGCATGTATGTATAAAAAGTTTTTTTTTTTATTTGTTTTGAAGAAGCTGTGGACTTTAAGTGCTTGAATTCCACTAAATTAAATAAGTATTAAAATTGAGTCCATAATTAAGTACTCGCACCTTTCTTGAAATACAAAAAAAAATATGTTCCACAACTTTCTTTTTCTCTCAAGCCAATTTTTTTATTCCAGTCCGATCCCAAGGAAAAGTATCCAAGCACCATAAACAAGGCTGTTCACTTCTATGTATCTTAGTTTTGTTAGAAAATTTTAATTGTGGATCTAAAGTTTTCGAATCCAATTAAATATTGAAATTAAATTATTTCTTACACATTTTTTAAACAAAGTCTATAAAAGCTATTTGTAATTTTTGCGCTACATTTTTGTAGGGTTTTTCAGCTTCATCAATTAAAAGATGATAAAACTGTTAACCAATAAAAAAAATCAAGATTTCTCTGAGTGTATTTCTTACATTCATGTTCAATCAATCGTAAAGGAGTAAAATTTTACTTGAATAGAAGATTGAGACGTTTATTTCGGCTTTGGTGTATTTGGGCATCTGTTGCACCACATTATCCTCGTGTGGTGGTGTACTGATGTGTGGTATTTTATAATAGAATTAGCACACAAAATTCTTATCTATATTTAAATGTATATCCTATACTTCAATCTAATCTTTCTGCACATAGACTTGAAAGTCGATATATTTGATCCTTATTTTGTGTGTTTTGTTATTTCTGATGCGCTCGTTCAAGGACGAACGAAAACACCATCAGTTTCACACACGAGCGCTAAGAGTAAAATTATAGTTAATGTGTATATATCCTTGTTGATGGTAATTTGATCTGAATAAAATGTGTAAGGTTACTAAAGAAAAGACCTCTGAACAAAAAAAACAAAAAGAAAATCATGAGAAAACGTTAGGACATTATTTGCTATTTAAGGATGAGATATATATTTTCTCTCCATCCTGGATTCAGGATGCAGGATGAAATTGTAACCTACAACTTTGAATTTGGTTTTCTTTTCTTTTTTTTTTTTGCGTTCGTTTTGTGAACATAAATACAGGATCAGATTTCATCCTGTTGAAAACAGGCGGAGTTTGATCTCGAATTCCTAAATAATAAATTATCGTAGAAAATAATGAAGACGACGACAGGCATACGCCTGGACTAAGGAAGTCGTAAATCGACATAGTTTTCTTGAAGCCAAAGGTCATGAAGTGAGACATGATGTTTGTTTAAGAAACTCGACATGGCTTGATCGTAATTAAACATTAGAATACAAAATATAGACATCCAGGAAATGTATCAAATCCCGGTGGAAGACTTATTTTGAACATGTAATAGTAGACGTTTTAAATTTTATTTTTTTTTTCAAGCGAAACTCTTCAACTTAATCATATCGATATTCCAGATGGTTAAGACGTTTTTAGGAAACACCTCTAGGTACATATGTAAAAGTTGACAGGCTTTTGGGAACTCATACATTTTTTTAAACATAATTTGCACTTCTTATAGAATTTCGATCTTGGGTATCTACCTATAGCTACAACCTATACTAAGAACCATGAATTCCCGTAAAATAATACGTTCCACATAAACAAAGCCTCAAGACCAATTTAATCAGTTTTTTTTTTTTTTTAATATTAGAAGCTGTGGAATGAAAACCGATCCTTCGATCGTCTTAGTTTTTAGTTGATTTAATCGAAGTCCTCCCTTCATGAGCTGACAAATTGACCAACTGATATTGTTTTTACGATTTATCACTCTGTCCCAACCAATCCAAAAATCCACCATACCCAACACGCACTATAATATACCTATGTAAGAATCAATTTATGATTATACTGGGATGAACAATCAGGAAATGATACTTATAAAGGTGTTTCTGCCCTTTTACATAATTGATCTTAAATTAAACTATTCAGCTGCTTTCCACACCATAAAAAAACTCTTCTATATTCCTTTAGTTCTTTACATATTTAAATAGATCATCCTCCCGCAGGCAACCTATTCGCTGTTAACTTTTAATTAAGTTCATTTCTTCATCTATTTTCGTAAGAAATTTTCAAAATAAACAAAAAAAAAATAATAAATAAAACAAAAACAAAAAATTCTGTCAACGAAAGAATTTATGTCCCATTGGTAAATGTAGCTCCCATGGGAACGCCTCCCTTTTGCACATAATGCTTGTACGCACCCTATAGCCTTCGATTTGAAAATAGACTTTCCAGTCAAATTTTTCAGGAATATAGGTATGTGTGAATCTGAATGGCGGCAACACTTTTTTTTTTTTTTTTGAAATGAAATCATTTGCTCCACATGTTCACACTGCCATCAATATTGAGTTTTTGTTTTTTTTTTGTTCTTAAAGTTAAATAACAATAATTTACAGATTAAAAAATGTAAAAAGAAAAAAATTAAAGAAAAATTTCGAAAATCGAAAAAAAGTAGGCGGTTTTGTACTATTCCAAACTGAAGGCGATGCCAGATGTCGTCAGAAGCCAACAGCAGCTCTCTAGCTCCACATTCTTGATTATTTTTTAACTCAAGCAGTGAAGATGGGTTGACGTAAAAGACGACTACGACAACGACGTGACATCAAACATCACCAAGCCATTCCTTTGCTGCATCAACCAGACAATCATTTTGCCCGTTTATTGGGCTAAATTTGGAAAAATTAAATGCAATAAATTAGTCTGCTAGGGGCGTGGCAGTGGCTGGTAATTTTATTCATTTCAATTTTTGGGAAGGATTGTTGTATTAGGCGCCAAAAAAGGGATTTGTCAAGCCAAGGGGCCCATTATCTCTTAATATGACCTTGAAATTTCATATTCTATAAAATTTTCCACAAAGATACATTTTAGTGAGGATTTTTAGCAAGGCGGTATACGCAGTTCACGCGCTTAATTCAAAAATTCTCCATTTAATTTAGTAAGCGAAATAATGCCCAATGCTTTCTTTCACAGATAATTTTTGACATCCTTTAGTAAACAATCGTAGAGATGAAAATTGAAAAGACAAAATTTAGTTTAGCCTGAACTGCATACCTGGCCTTGAGCATCTATAAAAAAAACTACACTTAAAACAGTCCATTTTTCTGAAATTTTCATTTCCCAAATTGATGTATAAATTGTAAAGAAAATAACACGCATTGCCAAGGAAATAGATTTGCGGAACAACGTCAATTCTCTCCGAATAAAAATTGGGCCTTAATGTCAAATTTCGCTCCTGGTTACCAATCCCATTTCAATTATTAAAAGGCTGGAAAAAAGAAACGGTTTTAAAAAAGCCTTCACTCGACGAAATAATCAGTTTGGTTTTAAGGGTGAGAAACATGCAGCACAAAGGCGATTAAAAAAAATAACAATGACATGATTGCTCCCCAAGGAGATCCAAACGGAAAGTGACGAGACGAATGTTGGGTCACCTCATCACCTGGTGTCAACACGTCATGTAAGTTTGCTGTCATTTTATTTCCAATTCAATTTAAGTTGATTTATGAAAAGCTTTTCTTGGACAGACAAAAATAAAACTATGTATATTAAGATTCATGTCCATATTTAGAGAAAAGAAAAATTAGGAACATTTTGTAGACAATAATGAATTTTTGAGTAAACGAAAAAAAAACATTTGAAAATCTCATAAAATGAAAGCTCCAGAAAGTAAATCACAATTTTTTTAAACGGAGGATAATCTACGTTGATTAATTGGTATAATTTTTTAGGGGAAATGTTCAGACTTTTGTTGTATGGTTAAGAATTTTTGTGTGTAAAATAAATTAAAATAAATGTGTAGGTACATAACCCTGGTCGACATAATTCGTGTCCTTTAAAGTAAGCTACATACTTTTCTGAAGGTTTTTCTCGCTTTGAAATCAAATTTGATCTAAGAATTGCTACATAACCTCACTATTTCGTTATACCTACTTATTTAATGGTAGTAGCCCGTGGCATAATGGTTAGTGCCTTAGAATGTCATGCCAAAGGTCTGGGTTCAATACCAGCCGCTTCCACCTTAAGTTTTTTCCGGGCTACTGCCTCTTGCGAGGAAGTGACAAATCCTCACGGCTCACCTTAGCCTAGCCGTTCGGATTGGACAATAAACTGTAGGTCCCCTCCATTCCTGTAGACACGCATACAAGAATGATTGAGAGTTGTAAGTCACTAGGCCCTGGTTCTTCATGAGCCATTTTGCCACCAAAATTATTTTTTACTTATTTAATGGCATGCGGATGAAAAGATAGTGGTCTAGAGTTTTCTTTTTGACATCATAATCTCCAAAGACCCGTACAACACCATGGCTTATTGTTTAGTGTGTTGGACTGTAACGACAAAGGTTTTTTGATCAAATTCCAGCCTTTTCCAGCTAAAAACAGAAAATGTTTTTTTTTTTTTCAGGGATACTGCGAAGAATTGACAAATCTTCCTCATGAAAAAATTAGTTTCATTTTAGGCGTTCAGATTCTGAAAAAAATTATTTGTACCCACCAATTCCATCGATTATCCTTTTGTGACGTCTTACCACAGATGTATTTATTTATAGTTTATAGCTTGAGAGCGATTTTAGTTAAAAGGAAAAAATATTTTTATTTATTTAATGGAAAGTAAATAAAATGGGCCCAATCACATTTCCCCTATCAATAGCTAAATTTTGAAAATATCTATCCTTGAATTACATCTTCTAAATATCATAACATTTAAACTTTAAACAGTTTTTTTAAATTGCATGTTTTTACCCCATTTCAGCCTATAAACAGCTGAATTATGAAAAAGCTCTGTACTCTAAAACCATCCTCTATATATAACCTTTCAAAAACTAATAGAGTTTTTAAAATCGGATATGTCGTTTCTGAGATTATTCTGGACATACAAGCAGGCAAATAAGTAATATAATTTTTCTCTTCTTTTTTTTTTTTTAATTAGTGCCAATCTAAGATTAAACATAACTTTTTTGTTCTGTTAATAATGTGAAAAATTAATTTTGACTGTTTTATTTGATAAACAACTTAGATGTTAGTATGTAGTTTATTTCGAATTTAACCGCTATGCAAAAAACGTTTTCAAATATTGAAGGAAAATGTAAAAGATACCGTCCACATTGTTTTCAAAACGGAATAAACATTGTATTAAACCATCAATTCACGAACGTTTCTTCATAGATAAACCTCAGTTTGACATTATAAAATGTTTTTTTTTTTTTTTTAGATTTTAAGCGCAATTATGTATATAAAACGGATAAACTCAAAATCCTATTAAAGGTAAACAATAGATTTTTTTATATTTCACCAGATTGCATGTTTAGGGAAGTTTATATTTTTGTATACTTTTTGTTCATGTCATTTTGACAAGATATGGAAAAATTAAATGCTTGCATAGCATTGTAGGTTGTAGATACTTGCTCAAAGAAGAATCTTGAGAAATCGCATAGATGATACTTAAATTCCATTGCAAATATTTAACCTGATCTTACTGGCATTATCGACAGATTTTGCAATTTTGAATGCGCCATCATAAATATTTGAATTTTAAAAATTGAACACAAGTCAGAAGTTCATGCGAACTCAAATTGATTTAATTAAAATTATAAAATTTGTTGTTTCAAAGCCATTATGATTTATGAATCCAATACTTTCCCCTATAAATCATTCAATTTATAAGGGCACTAAACCATGAATATAAAAAGCGGATTCTCTATTAGACTCTTTATCCTTCAGTCTTCACGAAACAAAATGAAGTAAGGAACATTTCATTCAGCAACCGCACAGCGATTTTCTTTATCCTGATGGGTTCGCGGGCCGTTAATACTCAACATATGTGCGCGTTATGTGGCTCTCTATGTGATTGTGTGTTCGATAGATGGGCCTCGCTTAAGTACTTAATCCTATTTCGCGGTAAAATGCGTGACTAACATTGAAATGTTTTATATGGTGAGGGTTGCGCGGAATCCTTGATTTTCAACGCATATGTTGCATCTTTATCGAAGGGTATTAAATTATTTCGAATCACACAAAAAGTTACAATAATAAGTTGTTTGGTATTGAAAATGCCAAAAGAGGAAACGCTAAACTGCGATTTGTATCCTAATATTGAGATCCTTTTTTTGCAATAGATTTTAACAATTGCACTCAACGACAAAAGGTTAAACGCCGCATAGGAAAATGTATTTTCCATGTCAAAGTGTTTTTTTTTTTTTTTTTTTTTTTTTTTTTGTGATATGACAGCATTGCATGGTGAGGACGATTTTTTTGTTTCCTTATTTGTAAGTTTATCGAGTGGAAGCGATGCGTGTTGTACAGAGAGTTTATTCTCCTATTATCCTCGAATTTTCATTGAATTAGGTATTTTATTTTAACTAACCGGATTAAATGGTGCCAGGGAAAACTTAAACCCATGGACAATGCGGTATTCGTGTGCGTTAGGTCAGCCAAAAAAGGTAGGTCTAAGGATATTCGTGTTAAAAATGCTAATTTCTGCTTTAATTTAATCGTGTCCTCTTTGATAACATATGCCTGATGCTCTAAACGAATAGACCACCAATGTAGAAAAAAATATAAAAATGTCTCCATATGTAGTATGTCTATGGATAACCGTTATCGAAAATGTCCTTTTTCTATTTAAAATGTTCCATCGCATAATGATTTTCCATTAGTTCCGATATTTTCAATTGTCATAGTGGATTATATCGACTGGCGTGTATCAATAGAGAAAGGGCACACGGGAGACATCATCTCCGTTAAGAGGACATTTCTTTCTAATTTTGCTTTAATATCCTTTTTCGCCTTTTGTCATCCGCTTAACGGTCAGTGTAATTGTAATTAATTTTTGTGTACATTTCCTGCTTGTGATATGATTTTTCCATTTAATGCGATTAGAAGGCCATTAATGGAATAGAGGAAAAAAAAAGAGAAGATAGAAATACGCTTGCAAGGACCTCTTTTAGTTATATATACAAAGATACAATCTCATATAGTCGCATAAACCTTGCTTTACAACAAATGCCAGGACAAGAAAAGTAAAGTTCTATAATAGAATAAGTGATTTGACTGCATTTCGCTAATGGAATAACATTAAATCGCTTCTAATATAGATTTTTTTTCCTTCCTGGAATTCATAATAGGCCAGAAGCAGCCAGTGGGATAGCACTTAAACATTGACCTTCTACAATCGAGGGGGTTTTTGTTGGGCGAGGAAATTAATTTCTTCCGCAAAGTGTGGATTTTATTAACTGACGAATAGGGCAGTTGCTGTGAGAGTTGGGTGAGAAAGTATTGGACTTCTTAATGGGTGAGTTAAGAGAAGGAGGAGGACATTAAATTAGTGCGGTCGAATGGAGTCTTCTATGAGTGGTATTACTCATCCTTTGGGTTGTAAATTCAAGGAAGGATATAATGAAATGGTTTTTCTTTAATTGCAGCATATGTCGACAAGTGTGCTCTTTTTTGTCATAAAAATAAAATTTTAATTTCGTATAAATAGCCTTTTGAAACCACAATAAGCTTCAGCATTTATGTACTTTGAGACATCCTTCTACAAGCGGAGGTCTAAGTAAGGATGATGACAAAATGCGATTGGCATTTAACTGATGGTTAAGGACAGGCTCACAAAAAAAATGATTTTCATTGATTCAACTTCTATATTCCTAAGAAAAAATAAGTTTCTCAGAACAACTGCACCGATAAGTTTTCTATAATTTCCATGCATTTCTCTATAGGTAGATATGTTTAATTTGATCCATATTTAATATGCAGAGTCCATTGCCTTTGATAACTCTTTTTATTTATTAGCAACTGAGATTTTTGGATGTTTGTCAGTTTTTAGGATTCTATGTTTTCTACGTTTTTCTTTGTTTAATAGGTATTTTAGGCATCATCGCAACCCATCATATCTAACTCATCATGCCGCAGCTGAACATGAGCCAACTCATCATAACCCAACTCATCATAGGGTACAACTCATCATAGGGTACAACTCATCATAGGGTACATCTCATCATAGGGACAACTCATCATGGGACAACTCATCATGGGACAAGTCATCATGGGACAACTCATCATGGGAATAAGTCATCATGGCAATAAGACTCATTTGCAGAATTAATTTTGTTTGAACGAATATTATATTTGTTTGTTTTCGTAGCGTGAGGCTGGTTGAGGGTTGGTACTTTTTAGTTTGGTACATTGATAACCGCTCAGTATAAGGGGTCAAAAGTCATAAAAATGCTAGAGAAAAGTTTTATTTCACAATCTTGTAGCTGAGGTTAAGGGCCACAAAAATGGCCCTTATAATTTTTTTGTAGCATTAACCGTTAAAAAGTTACAGCAAATCGAAAAGTCAAAAAATCTCTGAAAAGGGGCCAAATGTTATGAAAATGTGCTGTAACTTTTTAACGGTTAATGCTACGAAAAAAATATTAAGGACCATTTTTGTGGGAAATTGCATCAGCTACAAGATTGTAAAATATAATTTTTCTCTAGCACAAACGCTTTCAGAGAAATTTGCAAAAAACTCATTTTTATGACTTTTGACCCCTTATATTGAGCGGTTATCAATGTACCAAACTACAAAGTACCAACCCTCAACCAGCCTCACGCAACGAAAAACAAACGAATAATATGCCTTCAAACAAAATCCATTCTGAAAATGGATATTATTGCCATGATGACTTATTCCCATGATGATTTGTCCCATGATGAGTTGTCCCATGATGAGTTGCCCCATGATGAGTTGTCCCATGATGGGTTGTCCCATGATGAGTTGCCCCATGATGAGTTGTCCCATGATGAGTTGTCCTATGATGAGTTGCGAATATGATGACTTGTTCTGTGTTGAGTTGGTTCATGATGAGTTCGACCATGATGAGTTATACCCAACCCGGTATTTTATATTTTTTTAAATTTCTATGTTTTCTACGTTTTTTTCTATATTTGCTTCGTTTTTTTATGTTTTCCTACATTTTCTATGTTTTCTATTTTTAATTTGTCATCTCTGTTTCAGAACAAGTTGAATTGATTGAAAGTTTGGATTTATAACAAGTGAATATTTTCTATGTTTTCTTTTTGGATTTAATTCTTAAGAGTGTAGAACTAATTTAAATATAATTATGGAATATTTAAATTTATCAGTAGTAAAGTCTGTACGAACAATGTTATTTTGTCTTAAGGCATCACTTTAAGAGAACTGTTGCTATTAATTAGTTTTCTACATTTCCTATGTTTTTCTATGATATACGCCATATTAAACATACAGATTTAAATCAACTTTAATAAAAGTTTAATGTCCTTCTAACAGATCTTTTTCAATATCTTTCAGTTTTCACATATTTCTATGTTTTCTATGTTTTCTATTTTTGTTTTAATTTTTCAGCTCTGGTCCAGGATAAGTTGAATTCATTGAAAATTTTACTTTATGAGAAGAAAAGTATTTTCTATGTTTTTAAAGAATTTTTTTCTTAATAGTACACAACTAGTTTTCACATAAATTAATCATTTGACCTATCAGAAGTAAAGCCTCTACGTATTTTTAGGTTATTATTAACCAAGCCATCACCCTTTCAACCTACTTCATTCCATAAAGAGTCTCTGTTATGATTGATTTCTCTTAAAATAAAAAAAAAATATATGATATGCTTGTCATAAACTAATATACCAGCAAGCTGCCACATCCAATCAGTCATATACTACTTCAAATTTTTGTACAACATTCAATCTTAATTAAGAATTTCGCAAAAGAATTATCTGTGTGTCTACTCAAAGCCATCCCAGAAAAATCACTTTTTCATTTCTCATAAGGACCTGCTCGACTCTAACTCAATTACTCATGTCCTCTTCAATTTATCCTACGCTAACTTTGAGCCTTGAACAACAATGACACGAATATAACCCCTGTCACAGAAAAAATTCATAGAATTTCACTGTGAAAGCCTAAAATCAAATCGATCAAATTCGCGAATAATACCTATACAAGTACGCGTCTATCTTATTTATGTGCCACGTGTCAAAAAAAGGCAAAACCAAATTGGTCCCCGGGTTCCTTGCCTAATTTCAGTCGAGACATGTTGTTCTAACATGGATATCATGTTGTAAAAATATACCTACGCTAAAATTATTATCATGTTCCTGACATCCCTTGTTCAATTGATGAAAGAGCACTTACTCTCTTTTCCTTCATGATGAAGCTAACTCACGAACTGAAGTAATATTTAACAAGGATTCGAATTAGAAATTCGTTTTCTCAAGAGGATGTTCTAATCTCCATCATTCATTCGCAGGATATATGAGTATGAAATAATTGTTAACCTATAAAGAAGGCGAAAAGTCCTTCAGTCCCCCTTTCTCTTTCAATCCTGATGGTTAACTTAATTACAATTATTCCTGGCACACTCAGCACCCGCCCGATCACAAATGACGGATGATTGAATATGAAAGCGATAATTAATAATCCTTAGAAGAAGGCAAGCAAAATAGTACTCTCGGCAGACTTACAATTAGTCCTTGGGCGGCTTAAAATAATATAATCAGACCATCCAGGCAATCGAAAACGGAATATGTCAAGAGTCTTAAATGGTTTTGCCTTTATCGCAGCGCTGGTATGGTGCAAAAAATAGAAAAGAACAAAAAAAAAAACAAAACACAACGACTTAAGAACTTAAAATTCGAAAAATTTCAATACCGGAAAATGTCCTGTTTCAAGTGCCTGTGTTGCTGTTGAATCCTTGTCTTGTATAAGCAGAAAAAGGAAGGCGTGCCGAACACACAACCAGATTTCTTAGGGGAGATAATTAATCCTTGGTGCAAAAAGTTTGTCCCTTCTTCTTAAGCGCTAAGTTGTTGCTGTTGTTGTATATATTGCCTTATGTTTTCATTTTTTAACTTTTTGTTTTATTTTGCTATATAGCTTTTGTTTGAAAATAATTGAAAAGTATTTTACGCTCGAGGAAGTTTGGTCCTGGCAGCAGACTAATTAAATAAACAAAATCAGGAGCAGGACTTAAATCTTGGAATGAGGGCTTTACCTACTTTTTTTCTCCCTGTGTTTTTTGTTTTTATTGATTTGAAACGAAAAGGTGAAAAGTTTAAGCTGTTTGCTGATTAGACAAATCAATGGATGGAGTTAAATTGTACGATTTGTGTCCTTTATTTGTGTAAATATCTATACCCAAAGCTACTTATACTTTAGGGAATGCTTCTTCATTTGGGTTCAAATCTATAAGCATTGATGGATGCCTTTAAAATCGTAAACTTTCACAAAGACCATTTAAATATTAATTGCTTAGTGTTTGCCTTTGGTCTCATTAGTTGAAGTGAATGTCCTTGTTCCTCTGTAGGTATATTTATAATCAAGTAGCTATGCTGGGTAAAATTGTGTATTGTTGATTGTGTGAATAGAAGATTAAAGGAATTTGTTGTAGGTGTAGTGACGATTTTGTTTGTATTTTGTATTGGAATGTTGTCAAATGGAATTTATATTTGAAATGTTTGACTTTGAATAGAAAGTATTTGTAATCATAGGACTGGGCGTAAGGACTTAAAAGACATAGGCAATAAATAAATATTGAAAAGCTGTTGAATAGTATTTGCCCCAGCTTCAAGTACCTATATAAATATGTACCTTCATTGAAATAGCAGGAGTTTATTTGGTTTTCATATAAAGTTATCATACAAAGATACAAAGATGCAGAACATTCCAACAATAGGTAACGTCCCTTACTTTGGCAGACACTTTTTGGCGGAATCAAAAAATGTTGATATCTGAAATTGTAGCTAATTAAATGCTAATTTATTGCGCAAACCAAACATTTTTAGCTCGCATTATTTCCGAGTTATTAAAGTTTCCACTAAAATAAGTCTGAAGTTAGCGGACGGAATCTAAAATAATTTGAATTTTAAATAATGATTGACATCCAAAATTGTAGTTTTTTAAAAGCTCTTAAGTCGCGAAAACCGCGATTTTGTAGCTCAAATAGTTTTTTTAAATATGCAAGTTTCCGCTAAAATAAGTCTGAAGTTAGCGGACGAAAGTACGGAAATAATGAATGTCTTGGTGTCAAAAATTGTAGCTTCTTAAATGCTGATTTGTTGCGCAAAAATTAATTCGATAGTTTTTTGGTTAATTTTTTATTCGAATTTAAAGTTTAGAAAGTGCATTTCCGGTCCGTTAACATAAACCGGAAGTTGTTAAAAAAGTGGAATTTTCAACTTTTTCTTTTTGCCAGAAATTTTAGCTTTTAAAATGCTTATTTATTGCACAATCACGATATTTGTAGCTCTAGCGGTTTTAATTATATTCAAGCTAACAGCTTTTAAAGTTAGCTCAAAATTAAGCTCCCAAAATCTAAAATAATGAGAAAATCGAAAATTTTTGTTTTCACGAATTTGTAGTCTCCCTAAACTTAATGAAACCCGTAAACCCCGATTTTGTAGCTCGCATAGTTTTTTTGTTATAAAAAATTCCGCTAAAATAAGACATTATACCCATTATAACGGTCAAAATTTAAATAAATTTTGAATTTTGGAAAATTTTTTTTTGCCAGATATTCTAGCTTTTTAAATGTTAATTTGTTGCACAAGAAATAATTTTGTAGCTTTCACGGATAATTTTTTATATAAATTTTAATTTTTAAAAAAATCATTTCCGGTCACCGGAGTACTATTTTCGATTTTGACGAAAATAGGTTTGAAAAATTTTACCGATTACTGAAAAATAATGACCACGTTGCCCACGTAATCTGTCTATTGCTTAGGTACCGAAAAGCTGGCCGGTATAGGGTTTTATCTGCGTAATATTATCTATTACTATCAAATATTATTTTTAATAATTACATCTATAACACCACCATTTCATAAGACATTTTTTTTTTGTTAACGCACAGACTTTTTGAAAATGCATGCGATGTTCTTAAATATATATATTTTTTTTTTTCAATTTGCCTAACAAGTGGGCGTTTACTCTCCGGTGACGAAAGATTGCATCAATCATTTCTATACACATATGTCATGATACTACATCAAGGGGCGTAAACACGACGACGCAACTCGCAGCGGCGGCGGCGACAAAAATTCCACCAAATCATTGTCTCAGAAAAAAATATTATTTTTTTTTTGGGGGGCAAAATATCTTTTTAACTCTGATATCCGTACACTCACGAAACTCATACCCGGTGTGTGGTGGATCTAAATGACGAAACAAAAAAAAAAAAGTTGTATTGCAATAGACCGTAACGCTTGGGAGGTCGAAAAGATGATGATAGTATCCGTACTTTCAAATCAGCACTCAGCAGTGTCTTATAGTGAGTGAAATATAATTTTTGTTTTAATTATTCCTCTTTTTGTTTCACACAAAATTTAAAAACTGTCAGATGTTTGATATGGGAATTTAATTTTCAAGAATTTTCGGGAATAACCCCCAGACTTGGAAGTGATGATAAATTTTTTGTTTATCAACATCCTCAGGGGAGTTAAAGGAATTCTTTCACTTGGTAACACTTTGGGAAGTACATTCATATGTGTTTGTATACAGGGATCTCAGAATATAAGGCTTTAATTTAATGAGAAAAAAAACTTTATGATATTTTTGATCTTATAACCCGCAGCATCCTAAGTACCTATATGTCATTCGAAGAACAAGAACAACTTCGCGATGTTTTTAATTGGATTCATTAGTGTTTTCGATTTTTTCGATTTTTCTTTCGCATATGGTTATTTTTTTTTATCACTTTAACTTTGTTGTTTATCTTTAATCTACCAATTAATAAAAAACTTTGAGAATTTCTTTCACAAAATCTGCTAGATAAAAAGCAAGTTCAGAAAAAATAAGATCTCAAAAATCTAAAACCTCAGCAATCTCAAACTATACTGAGAAATCTCTTTTTGGGCGAAAATACTGCGTATTTTGTACAACCCTGATTAAGAGGCGTCAAAAAAGAATCCAAAAATAATTAGAAAATGGGTAAATGGCAAAATGTACGCCATTGACACCATATAAAGTCATTAATTTCAAGAAAATGGAATAAATCATGAGAACTTGTGAATCGAATAGATCTGGCAATGCAGTAGAACGTGAATTTACCTCCATCAAGACGACGGATGTCCAAAGTTTTGATGTGTGCAACTAAAAGGCCAGGAGGACCGAGCTTATGACGATACATACTGACATTTTAGGGAGAAAAAGTGGTCTTAAAATTATTCATCTAAGTATTTATGTGATTTTCTAAAGGTCTCCAAGTTTTTTCCTTATAAAGTAAGAGTAGTATGAATTTGGTATCTTTGAGTCTTTAAAAAAATGTTGTGATGCCTTGAAGCTGAGGAAACAGAAACAGGGTACGTTCTAAAATTACGCTTTAATTCTTCAAATCAGATCTTGTTCTTACCATTTCAGAACTGATAAAATTACCCAGTAAAAAAACCATTCAAGAGCCTTATAACATTTTGGTATAAAAATCACGAAACTCATTGTAATAAAATTCTATCTACTAGAAATACTCATTATAAAATCATATAACACCCTTGCAATTGAATATTTAACAACTCTAAAAAATAAGAACTAGATAAACCAAAATTATTTTATCTAATCCGGTCCCAAATACAGTCACTACAGGTACCTATAGGTAAGAAGTAAAAAAAAAATCTTCATACCCTTTAGACAGGAGAAGAAATCATAAAACGTAAGAATATGTACTTATTGTATTGAAAAAATATCTTCGTGTCAGAAAAAAACAAAAAAAAAACACCCTCTAACTCGTAACACCTATATCCCGTGGCTGTAATCTAACTGAACCTCCTAAGCCTTTGATCCAGAAATACTTCAAAATCTGAAAATAAAATTTCAAATCATTTTTCATAACCAACCTACATCCTCCACCTATATCTATGACCATCATAGAGAAAAGCTAAACCAAACCATCCCAAGAGCATACTACATACACTACACATCCTTCCTCCATCTATATATGGTATAGCGATATCCTTTCCAGCGAAAGAGGTAGTTGGTGAGCACCTTTTTTTTTTCAAATATGCAAAACTATTTCAAAAACTATGAAACAAAAACAAGACACGAAGTGTGGAATCCTTTTAAGGTCTCTTCCTGTACCTACATAAATATGTGTGTTGCAAACTATAAGATAGTTCTCTATAGCAATTTCTATATGTTGAAAATTCCTTTTTCTTTTTGGGAAATTTTCCAATTTTTACTATTTCAAAAAAGGCCGATTTTTGAAAAGATGAATTTCACCAAGTACATACATAGGGAAATTATTTGAACCCTTATTTTGCCATTTTTGATTTTCAAAAAAAAAATTGTGCTGTATTGGGCTCATCTTATGCCGCCTGTGTCGTAATTTAGTTTTCAAATTCGCATTTTTTTTTCATCCATAAAATTTGCAAATTTGCGAATTTCAAAAAAATAATGCACAGTCACGCAGCCGGGTAGAGCAGACCACAATTCAGCACAACTTTTTTGAAAATCGAAAAAAAAGCACGTTAGCTTAATGTTACGCCAACGTGCTTCTCAACATTTCCGTTCGTTCGTAAAATTTGCAAATATGCGAATTTGTATTTTTATATTTTCGATTTTTAGTACCGACCTATCAACAACTTGAAGTTTTTAGAAAAACTTAAAAATATAAATGTCTTCCCCAAATTTTGCAAATTTGAAATTAAAAAAATGTATGGCAATGCGAAAATCAAAAATTGCACATGCACATAACCTTAATACTCAAAAAGAAGTAAAATAAATAGCAAAACTATAAACAGCAATTTATAAAATGAAAGAGAGGCAAAGAAACTCCATCCTATAGATGGTTTCGGGGTAAAAGTACCCAAATATCGGGCGCCACAGTAAGTGGGCATTTGGGCAACCAGAGCCTGGTGACATAGAAGTTACAGCCAAATCTTTTGAGCGTGTTGTTAGTCGGCATAAATAGAGGAGAGCTGCGGCTAAGATTTGAGGTAATTGTTTATGACAAGACCTACTCTAGGAGAATTTGTCATATTCTCCAAACAAGAGGCAGAACTCCGTAAAAATAATTTAGGTTTAAATGGCTGGGATTTGATGCACCGACACCAACCTCTTGCGTGACACAACGCACTAACCATTGCGCCACTGGGCACAACGAAAATCTTTTACAGGAAATTAAAATAAAAAAGTCCTTTTTTTGGAACTGATAAAAGAAGCTTTTGTTAAGGTTTTTATATTTAAAAAAAATAATATTTTCCCTTGAGTATCAAACCTCACACAGTTTCTGTTATGTAAGGGGCCTTATAAACTTTTGCTGGCGAAATTTAATCTTCTACCTATTATCAGAAAAGCACTGAAACACACATGGCTCAGGGCCGACGAAGCAGAAGTCAGAAGATCAGATAATCTCTTCCATACGTGTTTCTACATTTATGCAAATTTTATTCTCCATTTTGTCCTTGTGATGGTGAAGTTCGCATTGAAAATGGCGGCACTTCCCTCTTTTTTGTGTTTGATTATTGTTCTGACTGTGGATGGTGGTAGGGTTTTTGTAGGTTCTTGTTCGATTGCCCAAAAGAGGCATTTTACATCCAAGCAGGACTCTGTGGTCGTTTTTTTTTTCCCTCTCGCCTCTTCACAAACCTATGAACTCAGTTTATTACATAGGATAGGGGGTAGGGACACTTTATTGGTGGCGCTTGTGCCATATATTTTCGGGTAGAATAACACCCCAAGTATGTGTAGCATAGAGTATGGGAGTATAGAATGGGTATAAAACACCGGGAAAACTTTAATGTTACTTGCGGCTTGGTTTTATGATTGTTGCGTTGATGTGGCATCAATGATGATGTAGTGTGGTTAAGTGATTTCCTCCCATCATCTATATGGGAAGTAAGGCTAAAGGAATAACACAAAAGCGGACGCCTTGAATCACAAAATTCTTGTTTTTGTTGTTCCTATATATAGTATAGGTATGTAGCTTTATATCCTTGGGATAAAGTTGAGTAGTTTACGTTGTCATGTTTCATTTTCTATGAGTGTTATTATTCTGGAGTATAGGCTATATATAGGTATACCTCCTGGGAAGGAACTTAAGTGGACAGGTTATTTTGATGTTTAAAGAATGGGTAATTTGGCATTTTATGTCGCACAATTTTTGATAAGAATACTTTTCAACTGCGTGGAATTGATGAATGACGACTTGTATTGGGCACAAAAAAGCCTCACATTTCTATACCAAAGAAAAAACTTTAACTTGCGGCTGTGATCCTTTTCCTTGTTGTTGAGTTTTCTTTTATTGCAATGAGTTTTCTTCGAAGTGTATATATGCATGTACCTAGCTATAAACCTGAGGATATTTAAGAAGTTCGTATTTTATATTCAGTTAGGTCCAGGTTTACACCTGTTTAGGAACACAATGGAATTCTTATTTTTAATAATACTTTCTTTGAGTTGTTTTTTTACGAGAAAATTGTCAATAAAACGAAAAATAAAACTTACGACTATGGTAAATATATCTCGCTTGTATTTTATATGACCTCAATAATAGTTTTAGGTCATAGATTAGATATGGTAAGCAACTTTTAAATTTCGATTTGGAGAAAATTGAATTTCTGAAAATTGAAGGACTATGCCTGTGTAGAGGTACCTACTAGCCGGAGCATAAGAGAAACTTAATTAATGCTTAAGATAATATTTCTTTAAAATAGTAGGAAATTTCGAAATTTAAAAATGTTTGATTTTAATACTTAAATTGAATTTTTAATTGATAAAGTAATGGGAAGTGGCTTCTTGAAATGCCATTTTATAACAGTTGCATAATGTATAAAAGTATTGTTTATACGGCGGCGGTTCAGGGCTCTCCCCTAGTGACTATAATTCGGGCATGCAGAGGTTTTTTTTTTATTTAATATGTCTTAGTTTTAATGACAATACAAAATATTATTACTGTTATAATTTGGAATTTATTTTATCTCGTCCAAATTAATTATAATGGGACCTTTTCGATGTTGAACTGCAGGTATAAGTCTTTTAAACAAGAGTTGGAGAGTTATTTTGTGGAGAATTGGATAGTTTTTTTTGGAGATATTTTTTGGAGACTTTGATTTTTGTTTGATACTTTTCTTTTGTATAAGATCTCCAAAAAAAAAGACCGAAAAGATTCGTTTAAGCCTGATTGTTTTCATTAATAATTTTCAATCCCTACAGAGTCTGCAAATGTTTTCAGATTTATGCAGAAAAAACAAAAAAAAACAAGTCAGGGCAGAAGTTAAAAAAATTCAAAGTTTTTCCGGAGTGCAAACTATTAATCTGCGCAAAAAAAGAACCCGTACTTATCTGGAATAAAACCTTAAAAGAAAGACAACTTTTTCTTCACTGAATTTCTTTCTCTTTGTGCTTAAATCTTTGACGTGCAAGCTGCGATTTGCGCCATATTTTATCCTCTTTTTGCAGCCTCTAAATCTAACCATGCTAAACGGCCAAGAATTTATCAATTCCTAATTCTTTTGTGTGCATGGGCAACCTTATTAGTAACTAAACGTTTCTGTAACAACAAAAGAATATCCTTCGGGCTAAAGAACCCGCGCTGGTCTGGCATATAATGACACACCTCAGACACTAATTTGCATTTTATTTTTCTCTATCACCCGATAAATCTACATCTGTTGGCCGTCATTCCTCTCTAAAGTAAGGCAAAAAACACACCAATCATTATCTTTAATGTTGACCTTCAAAAAAAAAAAAAAATTAAATATCTAAAACAAAACAGGAAAGGATCGATCGTGCAAAGCCCTCAATTAAGTGCTCTACACCTGCCCTAATTTTTCAAACATCAAACCGAACGAATGAACGCTATAAGGATAACGCCTTTGAAAATTAAGTTTTGCTTGATGTCTCAATTTAGACGCAGCAAAGCAGTTAAAAAAAAAAAAAGTAAAAAACAGACAAAAAGGAATATTTTGGAACCCGCCTCTGTGAGCCGCATCGAAACAACCCAAACAAAAAATAAGAGCCACCAATTTTTCCATTTCATATTGTTGTTGTTCTCGAAACCCTATAATTAGGCCAGGCCAAAAAAAGAAACACAGACATAGTTAGACTCAATTCGAGTTCCTGTATTTTTTTTTTTTCGTTTTTAAGCAATTTAATTTTTCGGGAATGAAAATTGTTCCCAATCCAATTTGCCACAGTCGACCGAATTCAAAATGAAGACATCATGCTCTTTGATTACTTTTTGGCAGGCAAAGAGGGAGCCCAGCCATAATAATAATATATTATAGTCATCAATGTATAGTGCTACCCCCTTACACCCAGATGCACAATCGGTACTCAGCGGATGGTTGCAGACCCGTAATTGCGGTTTATGATGAATTCATTAAACCAAATATGGAAAATTATTATTTTGAACGCGAATAACAAGACTAAAATACCCAGAAAGACAAAGAGGGGGAGAGAGAGAGAGCGATAAAGATAGTGGCGCGGCGGCGGCGGGTGCAATCTTTCTGAGTTAAAGATGGGCGTGATACAATTATTTTTTAACCCAGAAAAAAATTGTTATGGCTTTGTTTAAAGATATAGCCCCACACGGGGGATATGTTAAAGCGGCTTCGCACAAATCAATTACGCTGAGTATTTTATTAAAATTTTATTTGTATGTGGGACTTTTTTTTAATCAAAATTTTTTGGGAGTGTCTTGCTTCTGGATAATAGTTTTGTTTGACAGCAGATGATAGTAGTAGAGACTGATGTGTTTTGAATCTTTTTTTAAAGTACAACTGCAGTACATGTAGATAAGTAAAATTAAATTTGACATGGAGTAGTTGTCACCGATAAATGTTGGGCGCCATTTTTTGGGAGTCGGGTAGGAATACGTTCATAGTGTTGGAAAATTGTCTATGGCACGCTTGCCTTTTTCCCGACCAGCCAAATTATTATATCTTGACACTGTTTATCTCAAGCTTGTGGGTTGGGGCTCCACGTGGGGCGCCATTGGTTATAATTTTTTTTTTTTTTTTTTTTGAAGGGTCCTACTACTGCTACTGCTACTTATTATAATACATGTCAAAACTGTTCAGCTTGTGGTCAAAAGATTTTTTTAAAACATTAAATCAAATAAACCTTTTGTGTTAGAAGTCGCTTTCATGTGGTTTATCTTCATGCTTTTTTGACAATGGTAATGAGGTCTTTCCCGAACTTGATGGAGCAGACTTAAATCTCCATTTGTTATCCTGAACATGATTTTGAGTCTAACATTGAAGGCCCAACTAGGTGCTATCAAGTTCTTTAAGGAACGTGACACTCACTTAAAAAAAACTTTCGAAGATTACACTCAATTAGTAGTCTAACTTTTTATAAGCTTATTTGAACCTGCAAGTTTCATGCTTGAGGCTTCTCAAATGGACACGTAGCTTACGACAAATTTGGTATCACAATGGCAACCACATCAACCAAACCAAGCCCACAAAAACTATGGATATTTGATCAAAAGCCAGATACGTAAAACTGTTTCCACAATCAAATCAATCAGTGTTTCAACACAGACTCTGCCTATCACAGGTCTAAACACAGTCGAAATGGGAAGAAGACTTTGTGATTTAAAAGCAATTATCACTTCCTATTGTAAAGCCATTTCAAAACCTAAGATAATTATATTCAGTGTACAACATATGTTATTCAATATACATATAAACAAAAAAATCTTTATCTCAAAACAATAAAAATCAAATATGTAGCTTATCAGATTCAAGAAATCTATGTAATTGAACTGAAAAATATGTTAAAAAAGCTATCTTCTGACACCATCTCTCTCACTATACCTATACATCGCTGTTCTCTAATCAAAATTTATTGTCTTCTGGTTTAACAATGATAAAAAAAAACATCAATATCATCCATCGTATAAAATTATTCATCCAAATAGCTCCTACGCAGATTTTATCTTTCCAATGATCCACTTCAAAAATGTATATCTCGAATAGATATTACCATCAATAAGATTAGCACACACGCGAGGCCCATCAGATTACTCGTTTCGTGAAATATTTTTTTTCCTTAAGTATGGAATATTTATGACACATCCGCAGAGATGCCATCATACAGCCTATGTGCCATTCATCGAATTGAATTGCCTTCCAAAGTTTCCACAGCCAAAATGACGACGAGCGACGTACGACGGAGACGACAAAGTAACGCTTATCATTCCGACGATCAAATTACATTTTCATGTTTGGAATTCTGCCGATAAGATTTCCCACATAAACACAATCCACTTTTCGATGAACATCATCATCAACATCATCTTCTGCAATATTCACTTCTGGCAGAGTTTCTGACTCTCTGTGCGGGATTGGGGATAAGGTTTTTCTTCGTTACCTTCGTCAAGCAATTCCACTAATCAACCAATCAATTCATATTCCATTTCGAATAAAGGGTTAAGGCATTTTGTGTTGATGCTCCCACCACGTCACTGTTGCTATCTTCAGATATCTGAAAAGACGTTATCCATCGTCGCGTCGTCAATCGACCGCCTCCTGCGCATTTTGCTGATGGTGTGACAAACAAGGTGCAGAAAGATAACAACCCAGATAATGACGACTGACTTACTGCTGCAGTAGGAGGCTTGGCTTTTTATATAGATCCGCAATTTCATTTAATTAGGCGGTTTTGCTTTTGTGGATTTAATCCCACCATATTATTTGAACCTTTTTGGGGTTGTTTCTTTTTTGCTTTGTACCCCATCATCGTCATCTTGATTATGCTTTGAATTTGTCGATAAGGGAAAAACAACTTTATATTAAGTTTTGGCGCCAAGCCCACGCAAAATCAATAATTCAAATTTCAGAACCCGTGCGACGACACCTGGAATTATAGTTCTTTTGAGGAATTTATGAGAAGTGGTTGGATTGGAATGTATGTATTAGGGGTAGGAATAACAATTTCTTCCTGATTGAACATTTGTCAAACAGTGTAAATGTCGATACTGTAATTAGTGATGATAATCTCATTTCCCATCAGCTGTGTTGAGTTCTTGAATTAATTTATAGGTTAGATATACTCAATCAATGATTTTATCAATATGGAATTGAAATGGGAATTTTAAGCGAATATATTATTTTACTTGGAAGTTAAGTTGATATAGAATATGCTGCAGATATGTAGCAATAGCACGGTAACCCCCTATAGAAGATTTTAATTTAAAAATGAGATTTTTTTTTAATGTTGGGCGCCATTTTTTTGGAGTCTGGGTACCTACTAAGAGGATATGTCTTTAATGCTGTAAAATGTACCATTGCATACTTGTATTTAACACGGCCAGCTCAATGGTATATTATGACACTGTTTATCTCAGGGTTATGGATTGGGGCTTCACGTTGGGCGCCATTGGTGATGATTTTTCCTTCTAATATACAGGTTCTATTATATATTCGTTGCTCTAGATTTTATTCACATTTGTCAACTGTCTATTCGGCTGCAGCATTATAAGCGGATGGATCAATTTTCTTGGTACTCAGAATTTTGTTTTTTTAATTTTTAGGACCGAAAATATGGTGGATACATAAGTTTTTTTTTAGCATTTTTGGAAAATGGTATTTTGCTTAAAAATGGATACACAGATTAAAGAAACAAATTAATATTTAAAATTTGACTTGGTCGAATTTTATTAAGCTCAAGCACCAAGTGGTTTTGAACATCATCTAGCTGATTTGAAGCTACAATTATTCGAAAATAAATGGTACCTTCCATACCACTTTTTTAAAACTGTTAAAGAAAATTCTTTTTTTTTTCTCAAAAACCACGTTAAAATTTATGATGAAAATTTTGTTTCGATATTAATTTTAGCTAATATTAAGGTAATATTAGTACGATCTACTTTTCCTCACCACTCAAAGAACAATTTTTTTTATATTTTGAACTACTTAGTCTGTGAAACGTATAAAGTTCAAAATTCCCCCCTCCGTAATTTTTTTATAAATACATATTTCATTTTCGCTCGAATTTCTTGATTGGATTTTAATGTTTAAAATTCCCGTCAAAAATTATACAGCTCCTTCCAGTTTTACCTTAATAATGTATGTAATTTGACACCCCAATTCTATAAGGTTTTGCCAAAATAATCCATCCAAGTACTCCGATGGGAAATTCAAATATTCCCCCTTCAAAAGAGATTTTAATATGAAAAAAAAAAAAAAACAGGGGGAGATGAATTCCCCAAGGACTTGAGAACCCCATTTTCCTTGTAATTAACAAAATTAAAAGCACAAGTAATATGAGTGCATACTTCATTTTCATGACAATTTCTTGTCAAAATTGTGTCAAAAAAGCTACGCACTATCTATCGAAACCAAAGTGAAATGCCAAAAATCACTTAAACTTATACCAACATCTTATTTCTATATCTCAATTCTCCGACAGCCATTCTGTCAATTTGACATCTCTTTAGTAGTTATATTCTTCGAAACAAAAACAACAACAACTACCTACATATTAAACACTTGTGTAAATTCTGATTGACGTCCTTCAGACACATTTTGTATTCATTCTATTTCTTCCCTAAAATTTCTTCACAGGAACATCTATCCGCATTCATTTCAGAATAATACATTAAAACTTTTACGAGTATGTCCAATTCCTCAGGGGAATGCCAAAATGTGAAAATAGACCCAGCCTTACCATCAGTCAGAGAGTCTCTCATTGGCAACGGTGTTTTTTTTTTCTTTTTTGTTGCGTCCGTACATCCCCTGGAGAAATGTCATCTTTTGTATTTCTCCAAGAGACCGTATAACAAGAACCCATCACCCTTTGCGAGAGATGTCAATGTCGATGTTTTAACGGTCCATCGGACACACTTGACACTCTGATGCGCCACACCAAATACAATGGTTGATGCGGTACGCAAAATAGAATGAACGATAAGGGTATAGGTGGTACATTGTAATACCAAGTATAGAACACTCTTTATGGAACATGTGCGAATTTATAAGGGTTAGATAAACGTCCCAAAACACACACTAACCCTTCTCAAAAAATTTGAAATTTCATTACTTTTGTCGGGTTATTTTGTTGCCAAAGTTATTTTGCTCTTTGGAGAGTGATAGTTGTGTTTTGGAAGGATATAGATATTCGTACCTTTAACCTATACGCACCTCTCTGGTGAGCCGTATTTTGATAACTTTCAATTTTGTGCTTGACTGAGTGAGTAATGAAGTTGGAACGCAAAGTTTTTGCCAGTATAGGGCTTTTTTCTTTAAAAAAAAAAAAAGAAACAGTCGAGTCTTGATAAGTCAGTTAATCTTTTTTTCGAGCATTTATCCAATTTTTAAATAAACAATCTTTTATGAGAAACTGTCTAGTTTAGCGTTAAAGCTACTGAACAAGGGCCTGAACTTTTGTTAAGCAATCTCCAGCAATTCCCTTTGGATGATTTTTTTCTAAAATTCGGAACCAGCTTGAAACCAGTACCTATAGAAAAACTTGAACCAAATCATATATCTAACCTAGAAATCCACAATTCTCTATTCATTAAAAACATTTTCCACCCATCCAACACATTCCACTCAAAGTTATCCAAATGAAACCGTGATTTTAAGTGTCCGGATTATCAAGATTCTACTGTTCATTTTACATGGGTCTTTGAATATTGGTTATTATAAGGTCTCTAACAACTTCCTTCCAAGTTTATTTATTTTTTTTTATATTTTCTTTAACAAAAGTCCTTAAGGGTAAGGATTCGATTTGAATTTTGATTAGAGATTAAACAAAAAATCCCTTCTCATAGAAAAAGATGAAATAGATGTATCTATATAAAAATTGCCCGAGGCAAGATTATGTCATCGTGTGCAAAAATTATAATCCTAGATCATTATTAGGGGTTATTACCCTTTTTGTTTGGTGTTGAGATAATATTTTTTGACACGTTATAGAGCTATATATTTATAAATATATAAATTGATGACGGTGTGTTATTAAAAGGGATTAGTATAGTTGCAACTCCGTTAGATATACATATAACACTGCCCTTAAGCAAGAGAGAATAAGAATACTGTCTATTTAATTTTTTTTTTATAGGGATGGGTGTGATGGTTGATGGACCATCATAGCTTAAGGATAAAATTTTATGAGAAATTGATGAGACACTATAAAAATATAAATTACGATAATCAATATAGCTAAGCTAATACGCATCCCATCATATAAGCCCGAGGATTAATAAATAGAAATTATCTTAAGAATTTATTGAAACTGGAAGGAGGTGTCAAGAGTGTCACTTTGGGTTATTATTAAATTATTACCATATTAGAT
Source organism: Epistrophella euchroma (assembly GCA_947049315.1). NCBI lineage: Eukaryota > Metazoa > Arthropoda > Insecta > Diptera > Syrphidae > Epistrophella > Epistrophella euchroma. Next base: position 62,416,470 of record OX346248.1, read on the forward strand.
AAAAAGAGTGGTAATAAATCATGTGGGTTGGGTTACCAATGTTTTTTTTTTCAACTCCTCACAGGTGGAAGAGGAAGTTAAAGAGGACATTGCTTGCTATGGAACACCTTCGTCACGTCGTGGGTTATTATTAGGTAAGCTGTTAACGTTCCAATAATTGCCTTGGGTCAACGCATATTTCAAGTCATGATAAAGTGTGCGCTTGCTTTACTCCAATGATAGTTTTTCAATACATTCTATCTATTCGTGTGGCCTGTAATATCATTCAAAAGTTTAGTAATCGGTCAAAAAATGTCAACTTTTTCAGAAATTGGCCCATAGTAATCGGTCAAAAAATGTTAACTTTTTCAGAAATTGGCCCATAGAAAATAATCAATACCAAGTTCAGGTATCATAAGAGAGGCTTAGCTCATTTTTCTTTTGGGATATTCGCAAAAAGAAGTAGATTCACTATAATTGTGAGGCCATCAGATCATCATAAAAGGTCACTACGTTGCTCGTCAGCCATAGATTTGTTTTAATTTTTACGAAGATTTTTTACGAATTTTTAAAGTTGTTTTTTTCTTTAAGGGATATTCGAACATTTGCCTTTTGTGGGATATTCGAGCAAGAAAACTTTAAAAATTCATTAAAATAATCTACGGCTTACCTATTACTAAAGAAAAATTTACTTTTTTATGAAGATACGGTGATGTCCTTTTAAAAGATACCCCAGGTACTTCTTGCGAATATCCCACAAATTAGGTGTTAAAAATTTCTTATGATTTGGACAAATATGACTTAACAATTTCAGACATTTTTTTATCAATTACTAACCTTTTAGATTCGATATATTTTTTAGATTGCAAATATCCCGGTATATCCCCATATATGGGATATTCGCAAACAAGTATGCAATTTGAAAATCAGCCATAGATTGTTTTTATATTTTTTTTTTTTAAGTCTTTTAAAACCTTAAATATTTTTTTAAAGTCATAAATAAAAATCTAAAGCTGACCAATTTCTGAAATGACATTTATGAAGATTGAAATACTTCTCAGATCGTATATATATTTTTTTTTCGAATATCCGATAAATGAGGTGCCAAAAATCGCTGGTGACCTTGTAAAAATTTTAAGCTTGGATTAAAAATTTTCTAAGGCTGACTGAAAATAGCTGAACCTTTATAACCTTTTAGACGGCTTATTTTGTTGCGAATATCCCATATATCCTAAGAAAAGATACAACAGCCGAATATCCCACATATAAGGTGCTAAGATCACACAGCTGAGGTATTGAAGATAAGAACAACAATAACAAATAATAAAAGCAGCCTCTTAAGAAAACTGTCAAAAAAGCAATTATTTTTGAATTACTTGGGAGATATAAGGCTAAAACACCGCCAGACGATGAATGTCCAAAAAATCTAAATGGTAAAAAAAACGTCTAGGTGCAAAGATAAAATTTAGTATAGGTTACCAAAGATTGAATACATTCAATTTTTACTTTATGAAAATATTGAAAGAACTTAGTCCCATCACTTTGTGAATGCAGTTTTTGAAAAAAATCCTAAAATTTCCATTTCAGTAAAATATTCATTGTCACCTAAAAGTATCATCTTCATTTCTGACCACAAATTGATTGATTATCATATCACCAAATGCACAGCTAGAAACTTCTGTAAATAACAAATAAAAGATGTTTTTCTGTAGTATCAGTCAAAGAAAAGGAGTATTCTCCTTCTGTTCTAGGTCCTTCTTATTTTATCTTTGAAAAACCGCATCAATAACCAAAATCGACATCGACCACAGAAAAGTAGGAGGGTTGCAACTATGAATTGAGTTATAAGGAAGTCGAATTTTTCAACACTTCTTATATGAAGCGCGCTCCTATGTTGAAAGGACTTAAATTCAAAGAAATCCTGTTTTTTTTTTTTTTTGGTTTCTTTTGTTAGAAATATCAATTCCATACGAACAACTGTGCTATTATCGGTACTATTGTCGGTACAAATGACCGCATTTAGTTAACTGACTTTTTATTCGAGCTCATCAATCATCTTGTGTTTTTTTTTTTTTTTTTTTTTGTTTTGTGGTTTTAATGTCCACCTACAGAACGCAAGCAGTATTTCGTCCTTTGGTTGTGATGATAAAAATAAAACAGCAGATGATAGTTTAAATTAAAATAGATGCCTATAGGTGTTAACAGTCAGTTACATGTTTTATGACAAGGACTTTCCTTAAAGGATGATTTTTGAACATAAGGCTAAATGAAGATATTTTTTATAGGTCTTCTCGTACATAGTTAAAGTGAAAAGAAGAAGTTGTCATGCTTTTGATAAAAAGGAAATGATGATAGCTCAATTTTGTGTTTATTGTCGGCTGTTATAGTGTTATAATTCCTGGAACGAATGTGGATCTCTATACCAGCTGATGCATCACGCGAAGGAGAAGGTTCAAAAAAGTCCTTTTTGATTTGTGGCTTGACTTTTCAATGGCATGATGGTTTTTAAATAGGTTGTTATATCACTCGCTTCCTGCAGAAATAGAACATCTTTGTTCTTTTTACTAAGCAACTTAAAAACTATAGAAATTATATTGTTTTTGAGTGAAGTAGGTACTTTAAATTTCACCGCCAATTCTAAATTTGTGTCGCAAAAATTAATAAAATTGCGCTTTTAAAACAAAACTTCATAATCAAGTATTGTACAGCAAAACTTTCCTACATTCATGCATAACATATCTACGTATATTCAGAATATCAATCAATGGATATTTCAATAAATTATCAAAATATTCATATTTAACAAATTTTTCTGTGAGTAGACATAATATTTTTATTTTTTTTTTTTTTTTTTTTTTTGAGTTTGTTTAATTAAAGTGTAGATTGTCTATGTTTGGTTTTTTGTAGGTTTACCATGAAATGAGATTTTATAAGTTCTAGGCTTTATACTCGCGGTTAATGGCTCTGAAGATAAGGTTTTAATTAAAGACCTTTTCGCCCGAACCGGAGTGGTAGATTTTTGTTTTTTTTATTTGATGTATAGCCAAAGGAAAGTTATGTGTATCACAGCCACCATGAACAAAACTTTGGTCAGAAGAAAAATATATGCCCAAAAATTACAAAAAATAGCTGTCTGCCACTTCGGTTATTTGGATTATGTCTTAATTTTTTTCGGCTGGTAATATGGCATTTTGCCAGTAGTTTTTTTATATAATAGCATAGTTAAATAGTTCATGTTTCCTCTTGAATTTTTATTGGAAGCTCTACAGAAGCTACTGCTTTCAAGATTTTCAACCAACCAATTTCGAAAAAATTTAATTTTAACTGAACATAAAATTAAAAGAAGTGCTTATAGAAAAAACTTCGCTTATTTAAAAGAAAATAATCTTACACAATCTTTAACCTGCATAAATAAGCTTTATGGAGAATATATGCAAGCTACATCTTATTGAAATCAGTATGTTGGAACTTTCACAAGCTTCAATTAAAAAATCTTGAAAAAAACTAATCTGTTAGTTCCTTTAATTCTCGTATATTAACGGTATAGTAGATAATGATGAATATATAAAAAATACAAACATACTTACTATGTATGTCCTGTACATCCATATAAATATAAATATATTTATGTAAATGTTAATCGATTCTTACTGAAAATTTGAATTTATTGTAGTGTACTGTGAAACTCTCACATATTTCACATTGTGTGTTTTTCATATTTTTTTTTATTTAAATATTCTTTTTTAATTTCAAGCAATTCATATTTGATTTATTTATCCACACAATTTGTACACAATTGACAATCATGTTCCTATGTATGGTGTAGATAATTTTTATTGAATGCAAATATGTAGCTGCAAATCAATATTATGTTTGTATAATATCAATACTCACTTCAGCTTTTTGTTATGTCCAGTTGCAGTAGGTAGGTACCAACTCGATGTGGTGATATTTTCGTATAGCTTTTAATTGGATTTTTTATGCTCGAACATAGGTTTAGGTAGGTTAGATGCATACGTATACAGCATACATCCCGACTGCAGAGTAAAAACTGTTGTTGAACCATGGTTTTTTGGTAGTTATACATACATAAATTTGTTTTATGATTTCGATGGATTATTGAAATGTTGCACAGAAAAAAACTTAAATCAACGAGCCTGAGTTGATTGTTGGATAAAAGGATATCGGTATAATTTTATTGGATTTTGTTTTTGGTTAAAAAAAAAAAAACAGAAAACATACTTGCTTTTGAATTTTATTTTTTTAAACAGAGGGTCAAAAACCCCAAATATTTAATTAACATGGAAACCACTTCACCACCCTCATGTCTCAAAAGAAGTAGCAATCGCCTGATGCCTTAGTGGATTGATCCCACGTCTTTCAATGAAGGAGTCTAAAAGAATCACAAAGCCAACACCGAAGTGTTACAACTAGGTAAAACGTAAAAGACAGTACAAGTTCTTACTAGAAAGCTGAAGAACTCTCAAGGAGCCAGGGAACAAAATCTGAATTTTTCCCGCATTTTCTTTACGAAAATTTTTCTTTTTAATATTTCGAGAAAAAAAATCGGATTTCTGTTTTTTTTTGGATTTTGGGTTATTTGGAATTTGGGTTTTCGGAATTTTGTTTTTTTTTTTTTTTTATTTTGATTTTTTGGGCTTTCTGAATTTAGGGTTTTAGGAATATTGTAATTTCGAAATTTGTGTCTTTTTGGGATTTTGAGATTTCTGGATTTTTAAGGTTTTATATGGATTTTGTATTTTCTAGAATTTGGTTCTCGAATTTCTGACCAATCCTACTTTGGCGTCTCCTGGGTCATTGGTGTTTCGGGTCATTGACCTGATCCCACTCTGATGGCGAATTTAGCGAATATTCTATAAAAATATACTGAATTTACGGGAGATTGAGTTTTCTGGAATTATGTGCTTTCAGGATATTATGTTTTATAGATTTTGTATTTTCTAAAGATGGTAGTAAAATGTTTTTGATCTCCTTCGCTCAATTTATTTGACGGATAGCGAGGTTTTTCTTCGGATTTGCGGATTGAAGATTTTAATCCCGAAAAAGACAGGTTCTGTCCAAGGATATTTCACTTAAGAATTTCTTAAATGCATCATAAAAAAATTAAATTAAATCAGAGGAAAAAATGCTTAAAATAAATAATATTACAAATCTAAATGTTCAACATGGTATAGACATCCCTTAAGTGCAAATGTATCCCTTCCATTCTAAAGTAAATGAATAACTAGGTATTGATTGGGGAATATAAAAACTAGAATCATTCTCAATTGGGATTTCAATTTATTGCAAAAAAAAAAACATGCTATTATTATATTTCCGAATTCCTGATTCTTATTTTTACCACCAGAAAAAATGCATAAGAATAACCGGAATACCAGCTAAATCCGGACATTCAAAATTTCTACAACAACAAAAAAAACACATTTATACAAGAAATATTCTCGAATAACATAACATTTATTTATGCACAATCCTTTAAATAAAATAGTTAGCTATGCAATACAAAAAGAAAAAAAAAATACCAACACACTAGGTATAACAAAATCAATTCAAGTATTCATGAAACAATATATGTAGGTAGTATATTTTTCAGTTGTTGTTGTTCACTTCCCTTCCCTTGGGAAACTTTAGGTTGGAGGTTGTGGGGATGTTGATGTTCATAGAGGAAAAGTATACCATAGAATTGCAGACAAACATATTAAATAACCTTCAGACAAAGCTATGCATGTTATGCATGCAGCAGGACAACACATCACGACGATATATAATAGCATAACAAATTCCAATGAAGAATTATATGCACAGTTCATATATGTATGTAAAAGTCTCCCAGCATGCAACAAACTAGCAATAGCAATCCCAAGCGCGAGCCTCCAGTGCAAAAACTCTCTATTATTATTTTTTGTTTTGCTTTTTTTTTTCAGTTGCATCCTTCGGGCGGATATGTCCTTGATGCAGCTATTTTTTCAATTTAGGGAGTGCATTTATATATGTATGACCATACGACTGGATTTGTGAAATCAAACGCCTCTAAAAAAATAATAATAAAATTTTGTATTAAAAAACATAAATCGTTTCACAAATACAATTTTTAACCATTCAATTTATTTTTCTATTTTTTGAGTAAAAGAAAAATCAGAACTATTTGTAGGTACCCAATGTCTAAGAAAAATTCAAGGGAGATTTTTTGACCAGGCTGGTATATTCACCCTGCATTAAAATTAGAACTGAGTCCGCTAACAAACACATTCAGTTTTCAGAATGCAAAAAAAAAAAAAAAAAATTTAATTTAAAAATATTCAGAAACAATTTCGCCTCATTTCTCTTCTAAAAAAAAAAAAATCTCAGGAATTGTCTAGTTTTATTTTAAATCATAATTCAGGGCCATACAAACTCTTGGTTTGTAAATTTCAGCAATACGATGGATGCTTTCGAGGAAGTATAGGAGACTTTTCTTCTCGTGGCCATTCTAAACCTGGCCATACACGATCGAGCCATTTGGCTTAATGCCTCGTCCGAGCACAATCACATGATACAATTTGGCTCGGCTAAGCCATTTGGCTCGATCGTATATATGGCCAGCTTAAGGATCAATTTAGAAAAACATTGACACATTTTATTTTTATAATGTCTTTAAAAATATTCGCCCTCTTAGAGCGATCGCCCTTAGGCTAGTGCCTATGTTCCCTATCCTGCTGTGCTAGGGAGCAATTCCTGTTCTTTTTTTTTCTTTGCTTTCATTGCTGAAGCAAGATCCTCTTTGCATACATCACCACCATTACCGCCATCCAACCGTATATAGTATCCACAAACAGAACTCAATTTCTGGTGGAAAAGTGCATTCAAATGTTCCATTCGCTTGCAGGACCTGATGCTGCTGTCCGTGTATGCAGCAGCACCACCTGCCACCCACTTTTCGGTGCTTGTGTCCATAAATTTAATTGTCCAGCTTTTTTAGCTCATTCTCTTTTCCTCTGTGGCTTCATCCGTGGCAGAAAAATCTATTCTATTCCTGAATGTGTATTTTTTTTAGTTCTTATTTGTTTGTATATATTTCTAGTTCTGGTTCCGGGATGAAGTCCACCGATATTTTTTTTTGTTCACTGTATTTTTTTTAATTAATCTCTGCACTGGACAACTGCACTCTCGGTTTTTGTATATGATGTTATAGTGCACCTTATACCTACAAAATATATTCGTTCCTGGTGGATGAGTTATTTGCGTTCGGGTCCTGGATGCTGGTCGTGTAGAGCACACTACAAGTTCATAAAAATCCTATCAATATTCCCAACCGGATATGGGTTGCGAACACACAAAAATAAAATAATAATGCTTTTTTTTTTGTCGAGGATGAAATAAAGTCGCAGAGTTGGTTTTGGTTGGGAATATACGCATAGATTTTATGAAATATAATTCAAGGACCATGGCATCAGAGTTATTTAGGTGACATTTGGAGGTCCACTCTATATGTGTATCTTTTAGATATTATAGTGGATAGGTATAAAGCTTTAATCCTGACGTTTTTGATCGCGGTATAGTCACGATTTGAAATATTTAGAATTTAGTTTTTGTTGTTTTTGTTCTTTTATTTTTTAATTTAAAAAAAATCTGTCTCATCTGAGTGAATAGAATATTTTTTTTATTTTTGTGTCCGATGTTAGAAATATGTGGTGATGAAAGAAACATGTTTTTGACAGATATATGGTTTTTGATTTACATAAACGTATGTTGTATGTAATTCTTTTTTTTTTTTTTTGTTAGGACAAGGATATAATTTTTTGAATAGGAAATAATATCTTGCAGTAGTTTTTTTGGTAAGAGATAGCAGATGCATTAGGAAATTAGGAAAAAATACATTTCAAGCCTTGCATGAAAAATAAATATCTTTCATACACGCACAGTATTTTGTCTACTTATTCTAGTGTACAAATACAAAGGAGCATTAAAAAGTTCTAATATCATAGTTTCTTAATATCAGTTGCTATGAGTCAGCAAGAAATTCTTTCAATACTTCTCGGTCTGCAGCTAAATATTTTAACTGCTTGAACAAGTTTTTCCTAGGGACAGAGCTATGATATACAACACAACAAGCAATGTAACGATACCAACGATATTGTCTTGAATTCTAGAAGCTAATGCGTCGATATTTAAGACTAATTTCATTCCAAAAAAAATAATCTTGCTACTAGTGCTCTGGGAGGCAGAATAACGTGTTTTTTTTTTTAATTCAAATTTCGTAAATATATTTGAAAAATTTTTGTTTCTACCTGAATCCTTAGGAGAATTAAATTTCTTAAAATAACAAATTACCAGAACAAGATTAAAACTTAAAACTATAAGAAACTGGAAATCCCTTCTAAGAGGTTTCCTATAATAATTATTATAAGATTTGAACCTTTTTTTTTGTATAGTAGATTACGCTCTAATTACCATCTATATCGATATCTTCATATCTAATCTACCTATAAGCCGTTTGTAACACTTTCTAAAAGGATCCTTAAGTATAACTAATTATATACCACAGCAGCTGTGCCACAGGTCAACCACAATTAATGCAACTGACAATAGTTTCGTTTGTGTTTCGTTTCTATATAATATTACCTGCCACTGACATTTAAAGCATCCTAAAAATAAAAAAAAATACAAAGAACACAAGAACTGATTTGGACTTAAATAAACATAAAACTGACATTTCAATAACACCTAACATTTTGGAAAAGGACCTCAACAACACCGCGGAACTCTATATTATACATACACAAAGTGAAATAACCGCCCTTTGATATCATGATGATGTTGATGAGAAAAGGAAAATACACCGTGGTAATTAGGTGCCAGGTACACCACACTACCATCAGGAGCATCACTATAGCGGCAGCAGGTGAATCAAGTTGGTTATCCGCACTCAGGACTGTAGGAGAGACATTCACTTGGATTTGAATTGGGACGCGAGCAAACATATACACAAACCAGAGCAGAGGTGGGTTAATAATCAAAGCCGCGGCAAGACAAAGCGGTGATGCCGCACAAAAACCAGCCGTCCTTCGTTTTGTTAACCAAAACTACAAATAAGATACAAAAAATTTCAAAAAAAAAAATGGAAAATCTTTTTCTGATTGTGAAATTAACAAAAGAAAACTGTGGAAACAGAAAGATGGAGTAAAAGTTAGGGCAGAGATGAAGGCTGAAATATAATTTCTTTAGGAAAATGAGTTGCGACTTGCGAGCAAAGGACCATGGGCTTTTTGGACCCATTTTTCAACATTGCTCAACAGTGATACAACTTATGTATGTGGTGTACTTTTTTTTTTATTAAATGGCGGTTTAATTGAAATCGAGCATGAAAATGATATTTTTTACGCATTTAATAAAAAAAAAAACTATTTAAAATGGAAACATTTTATAAAAAAAATGGCGACACTTACATTTAACATATTTAAAAGCTAGAAGTCTGTTCTTTTATTCCTTTTTTTAAATCAATTTATTTTTGTTTATAGTTTTCGAAAAAAAAAATGCTTCCAACTTAAAAATGCTGAAAAACAAAAAATTGAATATTGATTTTTTTATCACATTTTTAAATACTAGGTCCTTAAATGGGTTTTGTATTAACAACCTCTAAGAATTTTGGATTTTAAATTGTGAAAAAGTTAGTATCCAATTTTTCGTTTTTCAACATTTTTTAGTTGAAAGTAATTTTTTCGAAAACTATAAGCAGAAATAAGTTGATTTAAAAACGGAATGAAAGAACCAATTTCTGGCTTTTAAAAATGGTAAAAAACTTTTTAGTTAGTTTTGTCATTTTTTCAGTAAAATTTTTCCATTTTAAATCCTTTTTTTTTTATAAAATGCGCGAAAACACCATTTTTGTGTTTGTTTTCAATTCAACCGCCACATAATAAAAAAAAGTACTCTCCATTAGCTTTTATATGACATAAGTTTTATTATAGTTGAGCAATGTTGAAATTGGGCCCAAAGTCAATACAGAAGTGCCCAGGTCTTTATTTATTTTTTTGTTTTCAAATTTTTGAGTTTAAAAATTGTTAAATAAAACATTTTGAATTAAAAATAGAATACAAAAAAAAAATGGATTTCTAGCTTTAATTTAAGGTAAAGAATGACATTGTTCTTAAATAATTTTTTTGACTTTTTCGAAAACAACTCCACTCCCCACTGCTATACAGTCTCAACCCAACCTACACGCCCTTGCCTACTCGCATCTTATTGAAAAAACCTTGTACATCAAGTTAGTGGCTGAGTTTGTTACAATTTTAGAATTTGGTACTTTATATACACAGTTTCACATGTATAGGTACCTACATAGGTATAAACATGAAATTAAATTACAAATTCAAAATTAAATACATTTATTCCATTGGACTTTGCAGAGTGAAACTTACTAAGGCTTATGGCATCTTTGTATGAAATAGCTTTGGTCTAGAGTCTAGACTTTATAAATGTATCTATCATGAACAAAATTCCCTCTCTGTTCGCATATAAATCATTTTTAACCAAAAAATTTTAAAATGATAATCATTATGCATTTTATCTAGATGTCCAACAAGCTTTAAAGATAGCGTGAAAACTCATATTTTTTTGTTGTTAAAATATATAAAATTGGACAAAAGCCTTTGCATGTATCACTTAATTAATTATTCATATCATAAGCAACTTCTCAAAAATTCAAACTAAAAAAAAAAACTCAACAATTAAAATGCACCATCAAGATAATCGCGCGTTGGCGACTTAAGTAATAAATCAGACTTTTATGGTCACTTTTACGCGATCGCATAAAATTCACCTGTGTGTATGTGTGTATCTGATGTGTCGCGCAGAACAGTTCGACCCTAAAAACAAAACAAAACAAAAATTTATACAACGTTTTGTCTAACAGATTCAGATAAATATCTCCCAGTAAGTTGTGCTTGTGCCCTGTGTGTCCCAGTTAATTGAATGCACTCGAATGGACCCAACCTGCTGCGATCGCTGGATGCGCTGCCATCGAGACCGCCTTTCACAAACATTTTGTATGTTTGGTTTTAATTAGAACCAATTTGCATATGAATGGTCGCCAGTGGGCCGGTTGGCAGTGCCCTCCGCCAACGGCTCAGCGGACAACCATTCCCAAAAGAGAGATTAAGATATCAAATTTTCATATTTTTATTCGAATCAGCTATATAGGACCGTTTTGTTCCCGCAACAAAGTCATACATGATGGTGCTTCGGATGTAAATTGAATGCCCTTACAGGCACAAAACGACTCAATTAGAGTGGGGGAGATCTTTAAAGTCGCATCTTCCCACCCTCCTATTGTGTTGCTCTGAGACCAGTGTTGAGAACTTTAAAGAATTTACGACAAGCGCTTTAAGGTGACTGTTTTATGATCGTTGGTGTTTTTTGTTTTTTTAATGACTTTGTCTTGAATTTAAAATCAATTTTATTTTTATATAATTTTCTTTGTCCATCGATTAAATTCTGAAGATTGAAAATCGATAGTAGCTGATCATCAAGCAGCAGGTTATCTTTGATGAAAGTTCTGTCTTACATTTAATATATCCTATATCTATTTTGGATTCCAGATGTATGAGCCACGCTGATGAGGTGTTACGCTGCGAGATCACGAAGTTTGATATGAGTTTTAAGTTTTTTGTATAATGAGCTGTGATGGTGATTTAGTGTTTTCGACACGTTCATAATTCTTTAATTTTTTTTTTCTTTGTGGTCTTTTTTTGGTTTGCTTTGAATTTTTAAAATTTGTTTGTTTAAAATAAATAGATAATTTTTTGTTTGTTTGATTGAAAGATTAAGTCACAGTCAATTTTTCAATTGATTTGTGCGATAAAGTTTTAGATTTTATGATGAGAAATTATTCAAATAAAATTGAAAAAAAAAATAAAAAAAAAGAAATTGTCATCTTTCTTCTTATTTATTTGACAAATTACTGATAGTTTTTTTTTTCTTTTTTTGGTAAATTATTATAAATTGAAGAACCCGGATTTACAAAAGATATTTTACTAGCACTATTGAACAAAAAATAGACAAAAATATTTATTATTCAATAAATTTACATCAAGCATTGAGGTCAGAAACAGATACCTGGAAATTTGGTGATTCGATTTTGTTGGCTCATCGTTCGACTTCGTTGTGGGTACATTCTTATTCTAATCTCCAAAAAGCTAGTTGATTAGAGTTTTCAGACATAATTTTGAGCAGAAGCAAGGTAATTTAAATTTAAAGGGTTTCTTGCACTCATGAAATAAGAAAAAAATTTAAGGCTAAAGGTTTTTGTAAAGGACACATTTCTCACCTACAAATTAATATTTGATATTTTTTCTGTAAATTAGTCGTTTGGGGAGATATTTATGAAAACAAAATTTTTAGTGAACTTTGGACTCCAGTAAAATTGAAACCAATTGAGATAAAAGTAAAATTTAAAAAAAAAATTGTGTGCGCGGTGATTGTGCAACTCTCAGTTGCCATCAGAAGGCTAAGCTCATTTAGAACAAGTGGTTTGCATGCCAAAAACCTCTCCAATTATTTTGATAAAATTTAATTCTAGAATTTTATCAAAAAATTCACAGTATTTTGGTAAAATTGTTACTCCTATTTCAGACAGAAAATTTTAAAGTCATACAAATAATATTGCATTCCAAAATTTTACAAACATTTTTTTTTTGTTAGTAAAATCAAAGTTAGTTTCTTATACCATTTTCACAATTTCCCGTTAAGAATATAATTTTTGTAAAAAAAACGAATGCTGTATTTTTATAACAATTGTTCAAAACAAGAGAAAGTTAGCGTTCAGTCATACATTTTATTGGAACGTGATATCTTCTTTGAATAATTGATTTACATAACACACATGGCTTTTTTGCACATTGTACCTACCGACATTATTTAAGACATCTATGATATTTAAAATCATTATAATATTGTAAAATAATCATAAAAGATAATACAAATTTAATTTTATTAACAAAAATATCAAAAAAGTAAGACTTTGCTTCATACTTAATTCAAACAAAAGAGCTGACGTACGAACCTAGGAAAACCTATTTAAATTTTTTTTTTTAAGTTTTTGGCAGTTCAAATTGTCACCTGGGTGTTATTGGGTACCTACTAATTGCATTGTGACTCTTACCGCACGAAAAAAAATCCATGAACCAGCCCAAATAAAAGAATCTTTGTTCCAAACACTATCTTTGATTTGAAATATTGTTTCAAACATCAGCAGTTAATTTTAATCTATCAACTCTAACTTGAAGAAAGAATGATAGACAAGCTGAAATGTTGTAATTAGACAAAAATTCACAGCTTTGTTATATTTTATTTTTTGAATATAAAATAAATCTATTTTCCCTGCACACTTCTGTTTTTTTTTTTTTTTTAATCAACCGTTCTTCTTTACCCTACTTTAATATAAACAAAAAATTCAACTTTAATTAATAAACATAGCAACCCTTAACGATTTTCTCATTAATACAATAATTACACATCTAAGCCCAAAAAACAGCTGCTACCGCACGCCATATCGCTATTTAAATTCAAATTTACCTAATTAAAAATTCTAAAAATAAAATCATTTTTAAGCTTGAATCAACATTCAAACCTTCTTCGTGATACTGCTTCGTTTTTCTTATAAATATCACACGTCTTGCTCCGCACCCGGGATACTATAGAATTTTTTTGTATATGTATATGTATATAGGTACCTAATTGAAATCCTTTCGCGGTATTTTTGCGGATAACACCAAAAAGCTTTGGATCACTTATTCCGTTGAGTGGAAATTAATTTCCATAATTAATGAAATAATTTTGATTCGCACGCTCACACAGCAGCCATCAGCTACATCAGCAGGAGGTCCTTTCTTCTTCAGTTAAATGTATGAAGATAGGTATATAGAGATTTGCCTTTCTTACTTTTCATGATGGCGTCAAAATTAAAAGAAAATAAATTAGCATCGCGCAAGCTGTTAGGGAAAATATTTTGGCAACGAATATCCTTTTGATCTTTTGAGTTTTTTTTTTTTGTTGCCTTTGCAGACATAAAAATCTTTCGCTCGAAAGAAATTCCCTTAATTCTAACACTCTCGATTATTTAAAAAAAAAAAAAAAATAAAAAAACAAATCTGGCTAATTCAATTATGCCACACGAAATTTTCACCACCTTAGAGGAGCCTTCCTAAGGATATCCACTGAATTCTAATAACATCCTTAATCCATGTCTTTTTGTATTTAAATTTTTCTCAAAAGGCATGCGGCTCTTATACCACCATCACCGACACCGACACCGACACCAAAGCCACATCAAAAGGCGTCAGTAATTATCCGTTTTTCAGTTGTTGTTGTTTTTTCTTAAATTTGAAGAACGTGCGAGTTGCACAAGGTGCTAGATGATACTTACTGATATTTACCAAAAGGGTGGTAGGAATGCTTAGCTCCCTGAATGCGGCCGGCGCGGCGGTGGCGGTAACAGTAACGGTGGCGGTGGCATTGAAAATTATAATTTTAAATTAAAATTTATTTTAACAAAGTCAAAGGATAACATCATGCTATACTAAAGTGAAAATTAAATTTCACCACGAAAAAAAAGCAAGCAAATGAAAGTGAAAATACTCAACAAGATAATTCATTAAATGGTTGTTTTTTTTGTCTGCCGTTTTCTTTCCATCGTTTTTTTCTGTCCTTAAAAGGATATAAAAATCTTGACAAGAGTCTAAAGGGATAGGAAAAAAAAGGTGTTTGATTGAGTTAATTATGTCTAATCCTTTCATCCGTGTGAAAAGGATTTCACGATGACTATGGGTGGTTGAGAGATTGGTATAAGTAGTGAAAGGAAAAGGACAGGGCGGATTCTTTTTGAGATTGGTGGGTTAAGGTTGCAAACGGATGCAATTTTCTTCTTTTACTTTTATTTTTTTTTTCTATTGAATCGATGTCTGGCATAGAAAGATCCTTAAAAACATGCAAAGCAGACATTGAACAGACTATGAACGCAGACACAAAAGCTTTAGTTCTTCATTGTTGTCATGACGCTAGGATAGTCAGGGCCGTACAGATAACCTTTGCCATGGTGGAAGGCCCTCAGGCCGAATTTATTTAAAAAACGGTTTCCAATATCCTTTCCTACTAACATTTAAAGTGGTTATTTATCGGAAAATTTATAGGAAGTAAAATTTCCTTCGGTAAATAATAAAAAAATCCAAAAGCTTTCCATTTTATTGCTGGGAAAGTTATGAGGATTAAGTAACCATTCAGATAATATATAATTTTTTTTCGAATATCCCTTCAATTGAGGTGCTAAATATACCAAATTACATTCAAAGATTTTAGGCTACAAATTTCTATGGCTAATCAAATTCCTGAAAATTATGAGATGCTAAGATCCCAGAGCCTTAGAAATTAGAGATTAAACGTCAAACTGAAAAAATTCAATAAAATTAATGTTCAGAAAAGAAAAAAGTATGACTCTCCAAAATTCGCCCACAACCACGCCTACTAAAAAAATTATTTATTTTGCTTGAAGATTACAATTTTGTTCGTATTTTTGGTAGATTCTGGTTAAATGTTCCAATGAAGGCGCCTTTTTCCATGGATATTCCAGCACTTAGATGGACTTACGACGACAGTGAAAGGAGAAAGATTTTTCAAAGGTTTTCTGCAGCTTGCAGCTTTTTCAATTGGTTCCTTCTCGTTTTGTTTGTTCATATCGTCATAGTCGTCGGAAGTATACAATCTTTTGGTGGCATAAGACATGATATGACCAATATACGTAAACCTACATAATATATACAAGAAAGGACTCCTCCGATCCTGTGAAATTGATTCACCACCGTTGCACCGTGTTTTTGATTAAGATGACAACGAAAAAGATTTAAGAAAAGAAACCCAGAGAAATTCTATGGAAGATGAATAAGTAGCAAGAAAATATCTGTCATAGAAAAAATAAGGACAATATAGATTCCCATTGTCCTTTTTAAGATTTCCTTGGTTTCCTTATGTGGGTTTTCAAAAGAAGACGAAGAAGAAAGAACTATCAATCGATTTATATATACCTTGTCGTCTTTGACGTCCTTTTTTATTTTTGCATTGAAGTTTAATACTAAATCGTGGTCAACCGAGCGTTAAACATTCACTTTTGTTGCATTTCAGGGCATGGAGAATTTAGTTTTTTCTATATTCCGAATTGAAAGAAATTCACATTAGACTAAGTCAGGGAGCAGGAAATCAGAATTATTCACGGTTTGGGTGTGCATAACTGGATAAATGCATGCAACACACCTGGATTTGATATACTATACGGGATTGTTGTCAATTTTTATGATGACGAATTTGATACGGAAAGCTGCTATGTGTCATGGTATTTTTGTGAATTTTCAATCGAATGATGCAAGGCTTTGATAAATAGCTACACCAAATTTAAAGAATTACAAGCAATCATTATTTGTTTAAATTATTTCGCTTGGACATAAGGAACGAGAAGATATGTGGGTACTAACTCATTGTCATTTCTGTTAAGAGGAATATTTGTCCGAAGCGGTTTAACACACTTTAAGTGAGAAAGTATTTTATTATTAAAAATGCAAATACAGCCAATATCTGTTACTAAAGTTATACAGTGAAAGCTTCAATAAGCGCACACTTAAGGTCGCCTAATTTTTGTCCTTTCATAGGAGCTACTCTTCTGGCGGAATCACCAAAATGAAATGTCCCTGAAATGATTGCGAAAATTAAGAGCAAAAGAACATGTATAATTTCGGAACACAGTCGATAGTTACTTGGAAAATTTTTAGCTTAATATCGCTATGCTCGCTTATCAAAACTTAGCGTCCTCTTAACGGAGATTTTCCATTAATTTGCTTATGCATTAAAAAATAAAATAAAAACTCCTGTTTATTGGAACGTAATTTGTATGAGAAATTCGAGAAAAAAGTTGATTCCCGAAAATAAGTGGATTGTCCGTTTATCGGAGCTGTTCATAAGTAGAGTTTTTACTGTATTACCATTTCAGTCGAATAATGTTTTGGCTTTTAATGCACTTCGACATCAGAGGATATAAGTACTGTCATCAGCAAAACATTTAGTTAGAGTTAGAAGTAGAAGAAAGTAATAAATTATTTAGGAATACAACAAAAAAAAAAGAGAAGAGACAAAACGGAACCTTGAGTCACACCATATTTATTTCGATCAGAAAATTATTTTTATTTCGCTGTAAAGTGAATAAGACTATGGCCTTTATGTGTTAAGTACAAGGGACGGCTGTGGGATCTTAGCAACTCATGTAAGATTTTCGATAAAAAACCAATCAATCCGAATGGATAGTTATTGGTCAAAAACTATTTTCATAAAGCAGTCAGCTCAACTATAGAAAATTTTAAACGAAGTGCCGGAAATGTGGGAAATTTGCAAATAATGTTAAACATTTTTAAAAGCCATCAAATCGTCATTAAAAACATACCTACTTCAGTAATTAGTAAGCCATAAATTTTTTTAACGAATTTTGTATGTTTTTTCATTTGCAAGGAAAATAAAATTATACCTTGCGATATAATTTTGTATTCATTTTAAGAGTTTGTTTATGTTTATGGTTAACATAATTATCTAAACTTTAAAAAAAATTCATAAAAAAAATATTGTGCTAACTAATTTTTATAATTATCTGACTAACTTTTTGGAGTTGCTATCTTCACCCACCTTCTTACACTCGACGGTGGCATAGAGAACGATTGTATAACTACTGGCATTAAAATAGTTTCTAGAGCCTCCACCTCGTCTTAATCGTAACGAATTTTGAAACCATTTTCTGGGTAGTTATTAGATTTTTTGATCAGCTAAGTCTATACTTCTTCTATGCTTTATGGTGTAACATGTGTCTTCATTAAATCTACAAAGATTCTCTTCATGCCCTTTCACTCACTCTATATTTTGCCCACTTATCATGATGCTAAAAATTCTGTGTAAATAAATCTTCTCTGCACGTACTGAAATATCAAACCTTAAAAATGACTTGTCAGTATCAAAATTAATTCAAAAATTACCATCTGCCTATCTACCAAGAAGAACTGTACCAAACTGTATTCCATATTAAGAACTTCCAGTCCATTGACAAATTTATTTTCATAGAAAAGCGAAGGTGTGAACAAAGTTAACATAGGTAAATTGAAGAACACCTTTCCTATATAGGCACATGGCAGAACATTCAAATTAAACCCAAACAAAAACCCTTAAAAAAAGGGACAAAACCAGGATTACAAATGTCTTTGAGGTCCTTTTAAAACAAGATTATCCTCCTTCTATATTACCTTAACAAAAACCTCTCATTACTAATCATCCACCCATATCCATCCATTCGAAATTATTGTTGAGTGCTTCATCGCAAACCGCTGTGCCTTCTAGAGCATGACAAAAATGCAGGTGTATAAAACTTATGTGGCTTTAACCATATATATAAGTTTCATTCTATATCTTCTACATAATATCCTTTTTGATGTCTCATTTCTCATGCTAAAGAGAGAAGTCCCAAATGGGAATTTATAGCCATTTTTAATTGCCTGTGAAATTAAACTGCCTGATCCGTAACAAAGCTGTAGGAGGTCAATCCTTAACCTCATAGATATTAGAAAACAAAAAATATATCTTCTCCAAAGTTGACCCGCAACTATCATAAAAATCCATCTTCAGTTCGAAATGAGATTGGAAAAAAATATAAGAAAAAGAATCATTGCCCCATTCAAAGGTTTAATGATGCGGCGTTTATCTCTGTTTCGAGAGAATACAACAAAAAAAAATAGACGAACAAGCAAGATTTTAAAGATGCGCGCTCCAATAAGGCACTTCTGGGTGTCGTAAATTTCTTTGACAATTAAGACTTTCGATGTTGAATAAAACCAACTCGATGAGGGTTTGAGGGTACCTATATACACTATTGTATAGGTACCTTTATTCCGTGAACTCGTTTGTTAAAGAACCAATGTCGAACAACCAAGAACGTGTTTTACTCCCCAGACCAAGAGGTTTTCTGGATCTCGAAGAAGGTGTTCCAAATAAAATAAAATCCCACAACAAAAAAAAAAAAAAAAAAAAAAAAAAACAGGTGGAACAAAGTTCCTCTTTTATAGACCTTTAAAATTAAAACAGTTTGAAATGTGAAAAGAATTTGTTGTAAAATGTTAATTTAAACCAAGTGTGGAATGGTTAGTGTTGAAGTCATCAAGATGCCATTATATAAGAATGGATATTTCTTTGCGGACACCTTGAAGTGTTTTTCTTGGGCATTGGGCAACGACACATTAAATGCAATAACACGAGAAATATTTTGGTGACATCTTTTCTTGTATATGGGCTTTTAAAATTTGGGATCATAAATTAGTCGTTTAATTGGTGGTTATGTTAAGTTGTTGTATAGCTGATAAGGGTAATTCTTGGGAAATAGCTTTAGCGTTTTAAAATTGATTCTTTAGTTAACATCGCGTATACGTATAAAACCAAATGATCTAAGCTTTGTGTAAGTTTGATCAGATTGATCTTGATGGACATGAGTTTGTTATCTAAAATAACATGGTACAACTGCAATAAAAATTTTGATAAACATCAACTACAACTAAAAAAAAATGTTGGTCAACTTGTAGGATTTTATTAGTAGAGTTTTACAAAAGATTATCGGTTAATTTATTAAGCCTATAATGTGTAGTAACTATACCAGTTGAAATAAAAATTAAATTTCCATAAAAAAAAAATTTTTTTTGAACTTCAGAAGATTACGTTCCACAGCTTGTATTTTTATGAAATAAAATGAAGTAATCGACGAATTATAATATTTTGCACCCTAGAAGCCTTCTTTAAAAGCCACAGTTAACGAAAATAAAATCGTAGAGCTGATATTATATGTAATTGTAATTGTGGAACCCATTTTAAATTTCCCCATGCATACATACTCTCAAGGAATCACTAGAAATTTCAATTCACCTTTTATTCCATCTAATTACACTAAGCGCATTTAAAATCAAAGAATGGACTTATATATGGAACGTATTCATTTTTAATTTCACAGTAGTTTAAAATATAAAGTAGAGCGGATTGTGATTGTGGAACTCATTTCATATTTTACATACCTTCAAGAATTCAATAGAAATTTTAAAAGCATATTTTTTCTGATTACATTGACCGCAAATCATAGAACAAATTGTTGTGTGGAACGTATTCATTTTTGTTTTAACTGGAGCCTAAGTACAAAATAGTAAACTTTTTCTATATAAAGCCACACGACTAATATACCACTTAAGTGAATATGAAAAGTTTATGCTGTCAGTGTGAAATTTTATATTACATTTCACATTGCACAGTTTAAATTTCAAACAAAATCTTATTGATTGAAAAATTGAAAATTTTTCCATGCACACTGCTTCAGCTTTTTCCCTGGCATCCTATGATAAAAAAAATTATACCATGTGAAACAATTGTGGACGCATGTATGTGAAATTATCAGGTTTTACTAAGTTTTATTAGAAACTTTGTAAATATAAGTACTACAGCTTGTGTGGAAATGAAGTATTTCTTAAAATAAAAAAGAAGGTGAAACTTTTACAGCACAATTTTTCAGATGCCTGCCAGTTTCAAAACTTTGATATTAGCCGTGGAAAAAAGTGGAACGTATGTAAATTTTTTTTTTAATTCCACAAAATTTGTATATTATAGAGACTTTTAGCTATTTTAATTCAATTTAAGCAGCTAGAACGTGTTCGAGTGAACATGTTCATTCCACAGCTTCCATTTATTTATTGAAGGTGTAATTTGGCTTCCCAGAATCTGCTTTTTTCCTTTCTTTGCTATCATTTACTCAATTAATTGGTGAATAAAGTTTAATTAAAATACCAACACATACTCAAAAATGTTAAATTTGGCCATTAGAAAATTATGGAATGCGTTTATTTTTCTTTTAATAAAGTTGAGGAGTTCCAGACTTAACAAAAAAAACAACGCACACTTTCACATGTAATTTTCCTGCTGGAGCATATAAGCCACACGTCACCGAATCAGATCGCATTAAGTCGAGTCGTATTTTTTTTTTGTTATCAACCCAACTTCAAGAGTGTTTCCCTCTTGTATGGTTCACAATGTGTTATTTTTCATGTGTGGTGTCGTTGTAATGCATAATATCTTAGCTGTTTTTTATCTCACGAATGATTTTTTCCAGGACCATAGAAAAAAAAATGTTGTGTGCACTCCACTTGATACTCCAAATATACCGACCAAAGAACGGCAAATACACGTAACAAATAAAAGAACATTTCTTTCCTACTTTCTTTTTTTGTGGAGTTTCGTTGAAGCGTGTGCACACATAAAGGCCACACCAAACCCTCTTCCATCATCAACATCATCATTGCCCAATCCGAATCCAGCCGCAGTTCGACCAAACTTAACAATGAACACAACTTAAAGTGCACTTAAGGAAATCACAGGGAACACAACAAAATAACATATTTCCAACATCGCGCCAGAATAAATACAAAAATTGAATTGGTATCTATACCTACAATTTAAAATGTTTGTCACCAGCTCTGCTCTCTGAGCGATAAGAATATGACATCCAAGGGAAGGCCGGCCGATGCAGCAAAAGGGAACGACTACGAAGTTAAGCAGGACGAGTAGGACTCCTCTTTCTTCCCGAAATACACACATATACAAAAAAAAAATACAAATCTGAAAAATAAAAACCGAAACAATATCTGTCGAGGGGTTGACAAATATCGCCCAGTCAGTCTGTGGGTCTATATTTCGTTCGATTCGAATTGAACCCTAGACTTATACTTAGTTGACATGGTTGCCGCTGTGCGAGTTTAGTTGAATATGTATTTAGTTTTTTTTTCTAGAAGAAAATTTTCTAGAGGGAAATTTACTCTATTTGACAGTTTGCAAACCCAGTTTAAAGACAGTTTAAACCCGTTTTCTTAAATTCCAGAAAATCAGTCCACGGGTAATTTTTTTTTTTATTTTATTTTTTTTTTCTAGAAAAGTGTCAAAGAAATGGTCAAACAGTTTATTCTTGATGCTTAACTTATTTAATATCAACTATTTTACTATTTTGTGTGGGGAAAATTAAGAAAGGGATCAAATTTGAAAAACGTTTGACCGCAATTGGCATGTCTAAAAGCAAAGTCTTATAAAATCACAACCTCTCAACCACATTTTTTGACAGAAAAAAAAACGTAAAAAAAATATGATTAAATAGAAAAATTACCAATGCTGGCAACCCTGGACTTTAAATAAATTTTTTGGGAAATATAACAAGACAAAAAAAAAAAAACAGAAATGCAATTGACATGCCAGGATAAATGGGGAATTCTTTTGATTCCTGGTGTTTGGTTCCCATGATGGAGAAAAAGTTTACCGAGCGACATCGAATGGACAGAAAACGACGACGACAATGATGATGATGACGACGACGACGGTGACGGTGACGCAATATGGCGACGCACGTTGGTAAAATGCTTGGAGTGGTGATGATGGCGGTAGAAGAGCCTGTCAAAAAGAGGATTTAATGGCAATGCAACCACTCGACTGGAAAGTGTCAGATACAGGAGAAGTATTTTTTGATGGACACATTGCGAGGATTTTGATTTCTTTTCCTTTTTTTAGTTTTTTTTTTTTTTTTTTTGCAATTTACTTTAAGCAAGGATATGATTCTGATGAAACCTTATGTCAAACAAAAAAAAGGACCAAATCAATACGAATACAAAGTGTATCAAAAAATATAAATAGGTCCCAAAAAAAAAACTGATGTCGTGCTGCTGCTTTCTGTTGCTGTAAGATTATCTTAACAAAACGGAAATGGATTTTTACTATTCGTGGAAGGTAGGTGAAAGGAAATTGATGTCTTATACTTGACGAATAACAGAAATATCTGTATAGCTTTGAATCCGATCTAGAATTGAGTTTTAGGAAAAATTTGTAAAATTCGTTTGTACTTCTTGAATAAGATTAAAAATATTGCTGGAAGCAATTATTTAACTACGCCCAAATTGTATTAAAAATATTAAAATAGAACCAATACAAATTTTAGCTGGCGTTCCACAAGGTACTATCCTAGGACCATTTCTATTTAAATTTTTTGTTATTACCGCAGCATTGTATTGTTTTTATAATTAAAACAAAAGATAGCTCGATAATCATACAATCAATTACAATAAGGGCTTGAAATGGATCGATATAGTCTTCCTTCTGTGTTACGTCTTAGTTAGGTAATTATGAGCCAAGTCACAAGTACGCTAGGTATCTTATATCCTTTTCTAAATAAACAAATTTTAAAAATATGCTTAAAATGTTTGTTTGCATTTCTGCTTAAGATAAAATTCTTTACACCAAACCGCTGATGTTTATTGTGTGCCTTACGTTTAAATTACCTTTATCGAAAACATGAAGAACAAACAAAAAGTCCTGCACAATCTTTGCTTTCGGTTTGTTTGATCTTGAAACCAAAAGGACATGCAATGGCATTTATACATGGTTTTTCTTTGCTTTGGCCACAGCACAGCCCCAAGAAAAAAAAAATTATCTCATATCCCCCCCCAGAACACGAAGCAAGTGTGTATTTATCACTTCGAGGCTTCTTTTATCAAACACACCGAATTCACACTGACCTAACCGCGACCGACCGGCAGCTATGATGTTTTATTGGAGTTCACACATTTAAGATATTTTTTTTTTTTTGTTTATTTTTACTTGAAAAATGCGTTCGTTACGAGGATTTAAGGATAACTTCTTTTGTGTAGATTCGAGTTTTCTATAATAAACAAATTTACGACTTTGACACGTTAGGTGTGATGTTGTGGTAGGATGTCGATGTTTGTGCAGCAAACAAGATAAGAAATCATAAAGTTTCTTAGGTAAATATATTGAAATGTATTTTAATTTAAACAAAACTGTTTTATATCCACAGGCAGCTTCATCAAATTCCTTCTTCAAAATCCTGAATATCTCTTGACCTGAACCGAAGGCATAATTTAGCTACTAATTATTTCAATATTTCAAACTATACTTTTAGTATCTGATGGCTGATGCATTTTGCATCTCTGACCTTTTAACCGGAAATACAAATTTAAATCAAAATGGCTCAAATGCAGATATTTTTCGCCAAAAAACCGGTTCGGGGTTCGCGATAAGAAAATTTCAAATGGTTTGGTATAGGTATATGCATTCCATTCAATTCCATTTCGATTCTATTTGAAAATGCTTGTCCTATTGATGATTTCTAACGACCGATTGTCGTCCTTGCTCGCTTATTCACGGCTCGAATTCTGAGAATCAGAGAATGGGTTTTTGGCTTTTAGTCATTTTGGCAAATGGTCACTAAATTTGGCCTGCAATTTGGACATCCGTCGCCATCGTTTGGTATATTGTGGAGATGACACACCATAGGTATATATAGTGTGTCTCTGGATTGTCCAAAGTCCAGGGCCAGATCTAGATTCATGTGCTGCCTGAATGGCTGCGAGTGACAGTTTGTGGTTTGATGTATGTATGTATATAAAACGCGAAATAGGTGATGCGATGCAACGTGCATTGTATCATTTGCATTTGATGCGACAAACGACAGATGACACAAACATAAACACACAAGCGTCTCACGTCCATAGTCGAATCGCATCGTATCGTATCCACGCAATAATGGACATCCATTAACCTTAATCCGATTTTTTATTCGAAATCCAACAGCGGCATTTTGGCTCTGCCAATTTCACAGGATAACTCTCTCTGCCACTTATAGCTTTGGTACTCTATACCTAGGTACTGTAGTAGAAACATTATATAAACCATCAATAGCAATACGCGAAATTGCAAATTTAGGTTGTTTTTGTTGATTAGTGGTGGTGGACGGGAATCCGAGCGCATTGGCTATTTGTGAGGGTTGTTGGTTGAATTGATGTTAAGGATTGACGGCAACGAGTCGGAGCTGGAGCCAAAGTGTATATTTGGAGGTAAACCGTATAAAACACTAATGTCGCTTTTTGTTGCAATTTGTGCAGATTGATTGACATTTGTAAAAATCAAGAGGAATGATGATCTGCGCTATGGAAAGGATTTAATGTTTTAAGCGATTCGGAAATGAGAATGGGCAGGTTTAGAGATTTCAAGTTCATGGCTAGCTGGGCTAAATAATCAAGTGAAAATGGAGTGAATCAACTTTAAATCGATTGAAACTTTCTATTGATATCTGAAAATTAATTTACTTAGTATAATCTTCCATAATATATTAATTTATAAAAAGGATTCACAATTTTTGTTATAGTTTCCTCTCGAGCTGAAAAATCATATTCATAGCTTTAGAATTTTTTTTTTTGCAATTATGGGCCCTATCGGCAATTTCGAGGGCAATTTTGTTTCAATCGGAATATTTTATTCCCTCTAAAATATGTTCGTCATCGCGATTCTCCCCCGGAATAAATTTCACTCAAATAAAAATCCAAAATCCAGCCAAAATTCCCCTCGAAAATTAATTCCCAATACCAATAAATTGCGAGGGAAACTTTCTAGCATCACTCACGTTCCCAATGCTTGAAGGAGTGAAACATCCCAGGAAAATTCTGTGACAAAGCTTTCTCTTAATACTAATCATCTTGGTCCTGCTATGTGGTTCAGAACCTGTCAAAAGTTCGAATGAGACCAAAGGTTCGGATGAGATCGCTTGAGGGTGCTTCGAATAGAAAACACTCACGATTATTTTTAGTCCCGTCCAACCATTAAACGTGATTTGAGGAGAAGATTTAACTAAGACATCGATTTAGCCTCAAAATTAATCGACTTAAGGGAATGGCTGGGTCATGTAACACAAATATAAATACACCAATGCTTCGAAAAGGAAATTCTTTTAATCCACCCCCGAGGGATGGTGCAGTTGGAAGAGGAAGAGGCAAAAGAGAAGTATGGAAGAAGGCCTTGCTGGTTCAAAACATAGGGAAACCTAGCCACATTGACCGATTTGGAGGGAAAAGGTGATAGTTAGTTAAGGTCCAGGTCCATACCGGAATATAATAGTCAATTTAGAAAATTCATATTTTTTCTAACTTTAAGATTGGCTGAGTTCCAAAATGTAGAAATGGAAGTTTTGATGCGGAAGTAATGCCTACATTTTTCATACACATCAGCAACTTTATAGAAATATTACATTGCATAAGTTTCGGAATACAAAAAAGAAAATTTAAATCGAGCAGCTAAAAATTTTTTGGATGCGCAGTTTGCGCAGTAAATGCGCATCTAATGAATTGTGGAACTCAGCAATTAATGCTTGATGATTTTTTTGCAAAATTCCCACTTTTTTTTTTTTTTAATTTATGAAAAGAATATCAAAAATATTAAAAGATTCAACTTTTTTTTTTTTTGGAAAACTCTTACAAGAGATTATTATTATCTATAGCACCTCGCAACGTTATGGTTAAAAGATTGAATTGCCTCGCCAAGCCGCTCAGGAGGTTTGGGTATTGACTTCCCCTATTCCTCCTATAAAACAAAACATATTGTTTTTTTTTCAAAGCTACTGCATCTTCCGAGAAAGTGACAATTTTTCCAAGATATTTTTACCTTGAAAAAGAGTAAGTGGCTGTTTAGTCGTTTGGATTCTGCAGAAAATTATAAGTTCCCTCCATCTTTTATGTTGAGTTACACCACGCAAGATACATAGGAATGGTTCAAAGTTTATTGTTTACTAGACCCTGATCTCCCCAAACTGTTTCACTACCAATTTAAACTATCATCTTAATTTCTTAAATTTCTTGTTTTATCTCTTCACTCAATCATTCAAAAACGAAAACTCTTCTTTCTTATTCGTTAGTCTGATTTAAGCGCTGATTTTTAATCGTACCCACAGCACATAGTTGATGGAATATGTCCTCCACAATCCCAAAAGGATAACATTTTTTAATTAAAACATATAATCTCATCCAATGAGATAATTTTAAGCTATCCTATAGAATTACCTAGCTATACCTATTTACCAAAAATACCTCTCTTTAATCCATGAACGACCATACAAACAACTCAACTTATAGCCAGCTATGACATGAATTTTATCCTTTTTAGCAAAATCCGTTTTTGGGAAATTAAATTGTCATCAGTATAATATGGGAGCATATAGAGGTAAAGTATCCTTCTATTAATCCCATTCTATCTATTCCCCTGCCCTATTGCTGAGATTAGAGTCACAAATATGAATTTTTTGTCTATGCCAAGTGCTCATGCTCAAGTGCTGAATAGAAAATTAGGTCAGGTGGATGAAAACTTAAATAAGTGTCCAGCAGCCATTTATGGAACATGATTACACACTTAACCTAAGCCTGGTACTCATCCTTGTTCATTATTCGAGCAAAGCTGCTATGATGACTGCTGATGCTAAATGATGTTTCCGTTTTCACCTTTGTTAGTGCGGGAAGCTTTACTATATCTAACCTACATATATAGGTAGACCTATGTTATAGAGCCACTATGGCTACACTGAAGTTGGGTGAACAAGAGATGAAAAAAGAGCTTTCGAACGGATATGTTTTGGTTAATTAATTGTTTAACCTTCATTAAATTTTGTGTCCTTTATTTTTGATTAAACTATGTCAAGAAGATAAAAAGCTATGAGCAACCAACGTTATATTATAGTTTTCCAGAAAGTGGAATGGATACAATAATTACCACCATAAGGGATTATAGAAGATAGGATTAAAATATTTAGGTTATCTTTTATAGAGATTGGATGGGATACTTTTGGTTTATTAAAAAAAAAATGTTGTTCGTTAGATTTTTACATAAAAATTAAGAATTCACAAGCTACCAAATTAAAAATTAGTTTTCAATATTAAACGTACAAAATATGTTTTCTTACTCATCACATATTTTTGTTTAAATAATTTATCACTCGACCTTTAAGTTTTATTCTTATTTCATTTAAAAAATTATTAAGTTCTCCTAACTGATGGCAATTTTAAATTTGATTTTTTTTTTATTTTCAGGTAATTATGACTTAACTGTGTTATAGAGACGATCAGAGTGAGTAAAATATATTTAAAACTATTTATTATTAATGAAATTATGATATTATTTGATATTAATGTAACTGCTGTTGAATAATAATCTTTCGCTCATTTCTCTTTTTCGTATTCATCCATGAATCTCTGAAAACTTTATAATGGAATTCAAAATCCCGAAAATTTGCGCAAATTTTTCGTTTCATATATTTTTTTTTTTTTTTTTGGATTTTAATTTCGAGACAACATTTTTGGGATAATGGGTTTTTGGGTTTTCTAGAATTTGGTTTTTCTGGATTTTTGCGATTTCGGTTTGTTTTTTTGTATTATTTTCGGCTTTCGGGATATTGGTTTTATAGATTTTGGGTTTACGGGATTTTAGTTTTCAGAATTTTGGGTTTTGAGGATTTTTGATATTTATGAATTTTGTTTTTTTTTCGGTATTTTAGGTGTTATGAATTTTTTTTATTTTATTCTTTCGGGATATTGTTTTTCGAGATTTCGGATTTATGGGATTTTGGGTTTTCGATATTTCGATTTATTGTCTTTTTTTTTGAAATTTTGGGCTTTCGAGATTTTGTTTTTCTGGATTTTTAGTATATATTTTTTTTTTGGGATTGAGACAAAACTTTTGGGATAATGGGTTTTTGGGATTTTTCGTTTTCCGGATTTTGGGCGTTCTAGAATTTGTTTTTTTCTGGATTTTCGCGATTTTGGTTTGTTTTTTGTATTATTTTAGGCTTTCGGGATATTGTTTTTTCAAATTTTGGGTTTACGGGATTCTTGGTTTTCGGAATTTCGGGTTTTGAAGATTTTTGATATTTATGAACTTTATTTTTTGTATTTTGGGTTTTATGGATTTTATTTTTATTTTATACTTCCGGGATATTGTTTTTCAAGATTTCGGATGTTTGGGATTTTGGGTTTTTTTATGTCTTTTTTTATTTGAAATTTTGGGCTTTCGGGATTTTAGTTTTCTGGATTTTGGATTTTGAGGATTAACTGTAGATATTTATTAATTTTTTATTAGATTTTGGGTTTTGGGGCTTTGTGTAATTTGGTTTATTTCTTTATGTATGTACATTTCTACATTTATGTCGACGCACGGTTCTTTGAGGTAGGTACATATCTACATGTTTTCGAAAATTCTATTCTTCGTCTTGAAATCAACAATCTTAATTTCCAAGAGAATGTTGTATGATGAACATAAATACAGGATGATGCAAAGAAAATATGAAAAAAATATTGAAATTGTTTTTAATTAAATTTTAATAAATCAAAGTAAAAAAATTTATTATTCTCTTTGTATGAGGAATGACCATAACTCAATCAAAATCGATCTCTGATTTTTTTTTTCTTAAGGCAGGATTTTATTTTGAGAGTTCTTTTGAAGGTGCATTTTAATTGAAATTGAATTTTTAAACCAACTAGAGGGTCTTTTTAAATATTCCAATTTGTCAACAGATCACTGCCTTCAAACATCTGTTCAGTTTTTATGTACCTTAGCATAGCCCACACAAATAAACATCAATTCCAAACCAAAATAAGGATTAAAAATTATTTGCACGATTGAATTCGAAAACATGACAAAACTCTGTCACCAAACAAAAACCGCATACTCATCCTTGATCTTAAAAAAAAAATGTTCCATTGAATTTTGCGCACACATGGGTACTTAAAATAGGTAGATACGCATGTAAACATGGGCTTAAGCCCACATCATATATATCCTGTCGTAAGGATTATCCTCAATATGAATTCTATAGGTACCTATGAAGGTAACGTTCCAATTCCTGACTGGAATTTAAAAAAAAAAAAAAAACTTAAAATATCCTAAGGGCATACGTTCAAATACCGATAGACATAAATAAACAAATGAAAACAGGAAAGACATTCCATATCCCGCATGAGGATATGGGATCAAGAATTCACACTGCAACAGGAGTAGCATTGTCTGTATATATAGACCCTTCAGATCTCATCAATATTGTCATCAGCAAATGACAACAATAACATGGCCGCAGGGACAATGTCGACAGGACGACAACTATACTACCAGAAATACTCTTCCAACAATGACAGTATTCCAAATGTCATACTTTTTGGGCATGAATAATTCTCGTGTAATTCGATGACAATAAATTCGCATTCCAAGTCCTTAAGGATCCATATTATAGCCCACACACACTCTAACTTCATATATATCCAACCGGTGA
This sequence comes from Epistrophella euchroma, assembly GCA_947049315.1. Lineage (NCBI taxonomy): Eukaryota > Metazoa > Arthropoda > Insecta > Diptera > Syrphidae > Epistrophella > Epistrophella euchroma. The sequence continues at coordinate 62,446,687 of OX346248.1, forward strand.
CATATTGCAAATTTGTGTTGAAGAGCGCACCTCCATTAATAAGTAAGAGATGGGATATGAAAACACCAGGATGACAATTTTCCAATTTTTCAATAAAGCAATCGATTTAGACTTAGAGGAGAAGTCCTTTTGTAGGAATAGAGATCCTTGAAGATGTGGGATATCATTATGGATTCTGAGCAAAAAGTGAGTATTATTGACTGAAAAATTATAGTTTTTGAGTGCATCCTTGCGACTAATTTGTATCCCTGATGCCATATATCGTTATCGATATATGTAACTTCTCTTATATACAAAAACGGATCAAATATAATACATATTCGTTTTGAAAATTGTTTTTTTTTTTTTTTTTTTTTTTTAATCCTGAAAAGGATATGCTATTGCTCACACAATGAACTTTCGAAGGATTTTCGGAATTGACTTGATTCAAAAATTCACATATGGGAGTTAGTATAGGTGATAGTACAAGGATTCCACACACTCATTGACTTTCATAAATACGCAATATGATTTAAAGGAAATGAAACTGATTGAACATTGAGTCCTTCAGCCCCCCTTCGCACCTAAATATAGTTGAAGAGGGATGAATGAAATAAGCTTCCGGAGTTATAAGTGTAGGAAGTTCGTGGTTGGTATATAGGTACTCGTATATGTGAGATATCGAGGAAATGATGATTCCCCTATGAGACGGTAGTAATATCCTCATAAGCTATAAGTTAGTCTGGGGCGGGTTATGTGGTGGCTTTCGCTATTGGAATTGGAACCTTGTGATTAGGTGAGTGGATATAGTGTCTACACTATATACATACATATACCGCAGAGAGCTTCTTTATGGCTGCATAAATTATTATTTCCTATCCTGTAATATCCTTCGAAGGAAACGTGAAATAGGTACATATATGAACGAACGAAGTTAGGCCTCTTGCCTTTAATGGGATTTAGTGCATTGAGGCGAATTTTTATCCCTAAGCGCGTTATTCCTATACTCGTACCAGAGATGAGAGATGAGATTTGTGCGGTTTATGAAAGCCATCAATAACATTGGAGGAAGGTTTTCGATACAAATTATGAAATTTTGATCATTTTCGAGGAGCCTTTCGGAAGGGCTATCTACATACTTATACATAAATGTATGGATACCTATGTATGAGGGCAGACTGTTATAGAGACCATTGCAAAGATGTATACATACATATAATATTATTTCGTGGTTTTCTTGATGAAAACCTAAGTCATATTGGTTTTATGTTGATGAATAAGGGTTGTGGTTGAGGAAGCTTTTAAAGTGGTTTAGACATTCCATTTAAACTATTAGTTCCTATTTTAGTTTTCCGGATTCTATGATGCTTATATAGTCTTACTAACATATATGTATTTCAATTTCTTTAATAGGCTTTGGTGGATTTGGTACGTTTATAGTCTCGGTAAGGCCTTGGAAAACTGACTTATATTATTTCAAGAAGATCGATATACTGTAAACTTTATCGAAATCGCACCATTCACGAAATACCTTCAAAATAACTTCCGTTAAAAAATACTTAAAATGTCTCAAAGAAAAACCAAAATCCCCTAATCCACAAAATCCCCACACTTTAAAAATCCATAAATTTAGAATCACAAAAGTTCTTAGATACACTTATAGAAACATGTTATATTCGGTGCTTAAGGATTTTCGTTTTGTAGATTTCGATCCCCGAGATTTAAGATTTGTTAACTTGATTTTGAGGATTTTAGTTTTGGGGATTTTAGTTCTGCGAATTTTCGTTTTGTGAATTTTCGTTTGTTTAATTATTGATGATTATTGTTTTGGGGTACCCTAGCCCTTACATTGAAATTTACAAACCAAAATCCCCAACAAGATTCACAAAACTTAAATTCCCAAAACCAAAATCCTTAAAATAATAATTCGGACTCCAATATAAACACTTTTATAGTTTGGAACAGGGCTTTTGATTTTCTGTCGTAAAGGGCCCAAAATGTAAATTTATATACCTGTCATTATGATGGAAAAAAGGCCAAAATTGTAGCTTATAAGAACAATTTTTTTTGTATAGCATTAAATAAGCTAAACTAAACTAAACATTTTCGACCCCAAAACCTTAGCCATGCGGCTGTGGGATCTTAGCACTATATTTATGTGATAATCGCAAAAAAGGTCAGTAATTGGTCTTAAAATGTCAGCCATTTTAAGAAATTGGCCAGGCTTATAAAATTTGTAATCCAGGGTTAAAGTTTATCAAGGCAAAACTTTACAAATTCATTTAAAAAAATCTTTGGCTGACCAATTAGTTACTAATCACAATCCAGCCTTTCAAACGGTATACATTCTTTAAAAAACTGTATAACCCTGGATTACAAAATTTTCTAAGCCAATTTCTTTCAGATGGCATACTTTCTCTTTGCGAATATCCCATATCTGAGGTGCTAAGATCCCACAGCCTAACCATGGTCCAAGCTAAAGTTTAAAGCTTAGGGATTTCCTTAAATGAGCTTAATTTTTTTGCATATACTTACTGCACTGTATGAATTTTACTAACAGTTTTAATAAATATTCGTTCAATAAGTACAAATATCCTCAATAAATTTTTAACGTTATTTTTTTAAGTATTTGATTTAATATTTTTGTAATTCCATTAGAAGCACTATAGAGAATCTATAGAAGCTTTATTATACTTATTGAAAATGGTTGAGTTATACGCGAAAAAGGAGTAGATACTTAGTAGTAGTTTGTATGTGTATGTGTGAAAGGGGTTTCGACTAAGACGTAGATAAGACCTACAAACATTTCATGAAACAAAATTTTCAAAAATTGTAGGTCTCTTGCTTAAAAAAATATTTGCTTTTCCTAACCAGAATGCATATCTGACTATAGTACACAAAATAAATAACTTTTAAATCCCTCACTTGAGAGTATGTTTCAGTATATCAACAAAATTATTATATTTAATTTTCAAAACCATTCTGCAACCAAATAGAGACTTAAGCTTTCAATATACTTATGACCCTTTGATTCTGGTTAAGAAAACAACCTTTGGTATTAGAATTTGCCAGAAGAGGTTTTTGTGTTTAACAAAGGAACGCACTTCGAGGTTGGTATACCTACCTACGTTTTAACCTACAACTTTTGAATTTATATTTGTGCACTATCTACAATAGAATCCACAATCGTTTCTCAAAGGATTTCAAAAAGCATCTTCCATTTGAAAATGCCTTTGCGTTTTGCTACTGACTATGCATGTTACCACTACAAACCATAAACACTCTTTATAACCATATTCCATGGGTATAGATACTAACCAAAAAACCCCTAATCCACTGTCAATTTGTAAGGAGTGACTGATACTTAAAACAAAATATATTCTACCCTCGGCTCTTCTCCACTCACACCTTATCCATCTTTGGGCTAAAGTGCTTTTTGAATTTTGTAAGCAAAAACCATCCTTTTCTTCATCCATCCATCCACCCACCAACTATGTAGCCCCCTGATGCTTACCACATTTTAGCATGACTTTGCTTATTTCTAAGCAAACAGAGAACGATGGACGACGACGAATGGACTTACGGACAGACCACTATGGACAGCTATATGGAAAGGAACCTGTAGAGAAATATCTACCGCACTTATATTGTGCCTCTGGAGATTCCATACAATAACCAAACCAAACTGAATCCAAATAGACTCGCTACTCAGACTTATGGACAGAAACAACAACTGAAACAAAATTAAAAAAACAAACCTGAAAGGCAATGGTGCTGGACATATTTGCCACTGTTAATTACACAGCATATGCAAAGTGCATCGAACTAAGCAATTAAGTGACTTCAGAATGTTCAGGCAGCCGAGCGATGGCGACTATTGGCAAATATACATGAGGAAGCTTCCACTACCTCTCTCCCAATACTTGGTCGTCTTTTATAGAGGAAAACACAACAAGTTGCGGTCAAAAATCTCCTTTCTCTTGACAATAACTCTGAAGTAACAAACAAAACAAAAACAACAAAACTATAATGAAGACTGAAGCTGCTTCCATAAAACAAAAAGGAAAACCTTTCAATTCATCTCTCGCCCCGTGGAGGATGATGATGATCAAGTCGTCGTCGTCGTCGTTGACTTGTCGTTGGTTAGGTTGGTCCTCATCACTGTCGTCGTCGTCATCGTCATCGTAAACTAAACTCGAGCTACCACCAATCCCATCATCATCATCGTCGTCGTGCAAGTGGCCAAGTCATCGATGTTTTCTGCAAAATTCCATCGGGACAAACAAATATTCCAGGCGTTTGCATACAAAGACAAACAAATACAAAAGACCCTACTCGGGTCGGGACCATGATGCGTCTCTTCTCCATGGATAGGTACTTTCAATTCCATAAAGACGACAACGACGACGACGAGGACAACAGCTATGACGATGAGGTTTGAGGATAAAAGGGTGACAATGATGATGGTTATGCAGTGCATATACCTACTCATTCGCTCAGACAGCAGCATTGGCAACAACAGGAAAATGCATTCAGCACTCATGTTTTATGGATTATTGGCTTCTGGACCAGTAGAATATATATAGGGAAAGGCCCTTCCTGGACGACACACTATTCATTCCACAGTCCATCAAACAAAGCTAACAATATGTCTTCTTCTGTATGTGGTGCTCTATCTACATAAAAACTATCGGTGGCGGCCGGTAGCGGGTGGTTACTGGGTAAATGACATGCAGACATAAAGAGCGCGGCGCGGTGAAGAGTTGAATCGAAGATGACCCCTAAGGAATATGCAAATTAAACAACCAGTTCCGCAATCTATCACCCCCCTCCCTCAAAATCAACCAACACTCGACTGAATGACGACGATATGTCGATTGAAAGTAGATGGAGTTAGATGGTTTGTTGTTTTTAAATATGACAACAGTAAGGCTAAGACCAAATCAGATTTTAATCTCTTTGGTGATGGTGATCCAAGGAGGGGCGTGGGGGGGGGGGGTGTTGCTGTTCAGATCGCAACATGAGGAAATTTATTTTCAAAAATGTGTACTGGATGTCAGAGATTCATTTTTTCATGAATTGAGTTTGGGGGGTTAAAGCCCCCATTCACTCTTATGGTAAATCTGTCGCTTTTGAGGAAAAAAGAATAAAAGTCAATTGCTTACGTGTTTCCTATAACAAATTTAACTTTGTGTAATTGTATTCAAAATGGAAAAATAAGTGAAGGAATGAAATTTCCAACTTACATTCCACAGCCTCCAAATTCAAACCAAATAAACTTATTCAAAATTTTCAATTTTTTTTCACTTCACTTAATTTCCACAGCTATTAATTTAAAAAATATGGCGACAGTAATATTGTGGAACGTGTTCTATTTTTTTTTATTTCATGGACAGTATATCGATTTATTCGTTACTAAATCAAATATTTTCCTTGACAAGGATGAAGCGTCAAAAGTTAAACCTTATTACATAATATAGGCATTCAATTTTCTGGATTTGAAAAATGAATGGATTCCACAACCTTAAAATTGCCAAATTTTCACTTTTTGGGTATGAGATGGCAAGAGGATATTCAGATACAATCTGAAAGTCTTATATTTTTTGATAAACAAATATATTTTGAATAAAAAATCTTTGAAATTTCTTAAAATTTCAAGATAGAATTCTCACTTAAAATAAGTATATTCTACTCGAAATTTGAACTTTATTAAAGAAGGAAAGGTAGGAAAACATATTTTTTCCTCGGTGAATTAATATTTGCCTTGTGTCTTATAAATGGTTGTAAAATTTATAAAAAAAAAGTGTGAAAAGTTTTGTGGAACGTATTCATTTTTCGTTTTACTCGAGGTATGAAACAACTCTGATTTAGTCTTTCTCCTGTAATCGACCTTAGTCAGATGGAAAATAAGGCATGGATTTGTGGAATGTATTGAACTTTTTTTCATTTCACAGTAAAATTTTTCTAAATTTTTCCACCTTGATTCTGAAAAGTAGAAGTTTATAGTAAGTCTTTACCCACCTCTCTTAAAATAAAAATGCATTCTACCATCTTTAGGTACTTGGAGTAGAGTAAAGCTGACGTGAATTGGAAACGTTTTATATTTGGAAAAAAAAAATCGCTTTGGCTTAATAAAAAAGCTGTGGAATGTATTTTCAAGCCGAAGATTCTGTGAAAAAATGTAATTTTCACAAGAATAGTGTATACTTGGGTGTAAGGTAAAAAAGATTGTGGAATGTATTTTTTTTTTTCACGTAAGGTGGATCCTTGGTTTCATAACCTATTTTATTTTTCTTTAAATGAGCAAGTGTCATTTCTTGTTGATCATCTTGTAAAAGTGTGCTGTTTGAATTTCGCTAGAAGACCAAATGACTCAGTCTTAAACTCATCAGCTTTATAGTTAAGGTTCCCCTACATTTAATACCTGCCTATTTATAAATATACCTAACAACAGGCTTTATGCCTCTATCGAGAGATTTGCTCACAATATATTGAGATGTCATGTTTGTGGTTGCTTCGTATCAATTGACTTTCGTTTGCATTTGGCAAATCTGCTTTCAAGTTCTTCATATATACGATACCGACCCTCACCTCTTACGGCCGCAACAACCATCAGGCAGCTAGCTTTTCTATATTTATTTCATAGTCCAGATGTGGATTCTCTTCGGACCGTTTCCTTTATTTTGCGTAGATCAGGTTGATGGCTGAATTCCCACCTACTTCTATCTGCTTTGATCCCAGCGGGAGGAAGCTGGTGTACTGGACCTGGCATAGTGGACTTATGGACACATATATGTATGTATGTAGAATGTGCTTCGCTTTTAACTTTGAGAAATTTGAATAATATTTTGTTTGTTTGTCCTTTGGGGCGGGCGTTTTGGTAATGGTTGGCTCTGATGGCGAACTAAACGACTTGGATGACTGGTCTAGCCAGTTCGGAAAGTGGAGAGATTGGGTTGGGTTGCGGGTTAGGTTGGCAGTGATTGGAACAGCAGTCAACAGTCATCCTTATAACAGCATTGAAGTGGACATGGACATGCTACGTTGTAAACTAAAGTGCCGAACTTGTAAACAAATAACATTAGTTTTGTGTACTGAATGCTTAATTGAAGGATGACTTGGATTGATTTATCAGCTCTGCAGCTTGGTTATAGGGATAAAATCGGAGGAGGATTGTGCAAACAGGGACACAGACTCGAAGTAGTCTTTGTTGATTATTATATTAAGAGGACGAGGAGAGGACATGTGGGGTTTATTGGAGATCTCTCTGAGGTTTCTCGGATTGAAAAAGGTGTGACTATAAAAGAAAGGAAACATGCTGCAGACCGATAAATGGAAAATCATAAATTCAACGAAATCCTAAAGTAAGGGTTCCTAAGCGTTTTATGCAATCAAATAATTGGTCCTTTCGATTTTCTATGCAATTGCCATAGAATATTAATGGAAACTCTATAAATCATGATTGTAACATCTCTGTATACAATTGTCCTTTTCCTCTGAATGCTATATGAGATTTGTCTTGTCGATATTCAAGTGACTTAATTGCCAACTGAAGCTTGTCATCAAAGTGCTTTATAGTAGATTCAGTATGGAAGAGTATAAATATTGAACTTCTTATACTAATTGACAAGAAATATCTCATAGTCATTTTCCCTAAGTACTGCACACACCATCATCATGTTTCTATTTGGATGCTAAGGAATTTATGTACACATTGCATAGAATGACATCCTTAATTTTTTCATTCCTCGTATTCCTCTTTGTTCATGAGTATACTAAATAGTACATACTTACATAAAATTTGAGTTAAGTGCCATCAAATTTAATTACTTTGAAGTTTTAACTAAAAAAAAAGAAGCTAATGAAGTGTAAATTAGAGTGAGTTCGAGGTGTGCGCTGACAAAAAAAAAAAAAAAAAGACAAGAAAACTGTAATAGCTTGCAATCAGGTAAAATGAAAATTTGAAACTCAAAGTAAGGACCTTATTTAATTAATTACATTTTTATCTAAGGAGCATGTAGATTTTATATGCACCAAAATTTAGAGTATAGAGCGGAGGAAATTTCAAGTATGTAAATGATGCTGAATACCTATTTTCTTTTTAACTATATTAATATATTTATGGCATGTGAAAGCCGTACAAAGGAGATGAAAATGTCTGAAAAATATTTGTCCGTGGAAGTCTTGAGAAACCAGGTTTATCGAGAAAGAAGCTTTTATGAAATAAATGTGAATAAGTTTCACAGTGTACAAACATCTTGGGAATTGAAAAATGGATACGTTCCGTAAGCTTTTTAGTGCGGTTTTTGAAGTTCCTCCAATTCTAAATTTTCAACATTTTATGCATGCAGCATTTCGGAACTATTTTAAAGTAGCTCATGCATCAGTCAAGCACATCTTCGACTTTGTCTCTCTTCAAAGAGTTTTGTTTAAGTATTTTTTTTTTTTGATTTATTTTTATTTATCTTCTATTAAATTGAATCCATTTTTGTGTTCGAGTTATGCACCTCGGCTAAAACATCATCCGATTCGGTTGCGGACTTTTTTCTTGCAACTATTTGTATTGAACCAGATTAACAAATATCGGAGCCCAAAAATTGGAAAATTCGACCGAAAATTAGAAAATTCGACTGAAAAAGTAGGAAAATCGTGAAAACGCCTTGAAATTTCAAAATTTTTGCTATGAAATTGTGTTCGTATGCTCATAACTCGGCTAAACATCGTGCGATTTGCATGGAGAGTTTTTTTGTTGGATTTGATTTGAACAGATTAACAAGAACGAAAAATAATAAATTCGATCAACAAAGTCAGAAAATCGTGAAAATATCTAAAAATTTCAAACTTTCTGAATTAGTTTTTTGTTCGTACGCACTTAACTCGGCTGAACGACATCCAAATAGGATGGAGATTTTTTTGTTGGATTTGTATAGAATCAGATAAACACACTACGGAGATAAAAATTGGAAAATTAGGCCGGAATGTCGTGATAACAATTGGAGCTTGCTCGTCTTTCGAAAAGAACATTAATAATAATTTAATCAATTATAGGTGGAACGAAGTTCTCCGGGTCACCTAGTTTTATATTTTTTTATTTTTTGTTTTAATTTATTTTCAAGCTGTAGTTACAGTATAATTAAATTTACAGCGTCCGGGAAAATGTTTTAAAATGTTCCCTTTCATTGTGGCCTTAAGTTTCTACAAGAATTTTAATTCATTATTTTGTTTAAGGGATCTTATTTTATTTTGACTTAAAATATCTTTGAAAATATTTCCTACAAAATATCATTCTAGTATTTTTGCTTAGTCTTTAAACTAAACTCGTTAAACATTTTCATATTAAAAATTCATTAAGTTTGAAATTTTCAAATATTTTTCCGACTTTCCCTTGGTCTTTGTGACTGACACTCTCTATAAGATTCAAACATATCTTAATTAATTTATTTTCAAATAGTTTAAGCACAGAACAAGAACAGAATTTCTATCAAAAAAAAAAAAAACAGAGAAAAAAACAACCACAATTAAAAATTTAGATGCAATCGGTGTCGACAAATTGTCTAGCTCTTGTTCATTTTAGTTCGTTTTGTTCTTCACTTTATATACATTTATAAAGGGGCCAGAGAGTACAGAAGACCACTAAAAGTGACAAAGAGATCCAAGTGGAAACCAAGCATTTGTAGAAAGAATTTTCTATTCTATTCTAACAGATTTGAAAAATTTAATTAAATTAAAACTTTGACCAATATCCTGAATGCGGTCATTGAAAAGAATTAAAATCCTTTGTACGAAAATGTTCTATAGAGTTTTTAATTATTTTTATTGTTTTTTTTGTGTGTGTGTGTGTGTGATATCATGTCCTAGTGTTATTTGTTCCTCTATAAGATTTTAATTGGTGTCAAAAGATGTGAATATAAGATTTTCTTGGGTTATATTTTTTTCTAAACTTAATGAAAATCTTTAATTTTTCAAATAAGGCTGTACAAAAATCAGTAGAAAACAAATTTTGTATTGAAATATTTTGGCAATTTTTCTTGGAAAAAGTTTTCATCTTCGCTTCCCGAAGCAGATGATGGCCAACTTTCCCAAAAATATAGTTTTGTCGAAACATTGTGATTTGATTGAAAGCAAAAATAACTTTTTTATAAAACAAAAATACGTAATAAAAATTTAAAATCTAATAGAAAATCTCAAGTTTGCTCGGCCAACCTCTCTTTTTTTCGAAAGTTTAGAAAATCTTAAGTTGATAAACTCTAAAGTTCAAAATCGAAAGTTGAAAATGTTCACTTTAAGTAAAGAAATACAAAATCACAAGTTCAAAATAAAAATCCTCAATTTATGTTCAACTTTGAGTGAAGAAAATCGCCCTTAATTGTTTTCTTTAATTTACCTCTGAAAATTAATTTCTTTTCTCTCGCTCTTGCATTGCAAGTCCAAGTTAACCTTTATCCATTTCAAGACAAATTAATGCAAAATAAATCATAAAAAAAAGCATTCTTCACTTACACCTGTTTCTTCCTTATAAATATGTATGTATAATGCCCAAGCCATAAACAAACAACCACACTGCTTATCTTTACTTGTACACAAGTTTGTAGGCAGACTGCTTTGGCTTTGTATGATATGGAAGAGAAGGTTTTATGGGTTAGTGGGGGGTTGGTTTAGGAAATTAATTAAAATCCCTAAAGCCCCATAAGTATCTGAGTGTCCTCGGTGTAGCCTTCTTCCACCCAGCAGTTATGGGTCATTTTCATTCCCTCTTAAGCGAGCTAACCCTTGTTGTTGTTGTTTTTTTTTCACTTTAAAGAGAAATTCTACTATGTACTACTTATTGCCACTCATTGAAGCCGGACGTGTTTTCAAGCTCATCATTTCGGACTTCCTGTTTCTGTTTCTTTGGTGCTGGGTGTGTGTAGCTCTGTTTTACGATTTTTTTGTTTTTATTTTTAATTTCATTTAATTTTTTCTAATTTACCATCACCATAACCCCATCCACCTATCTTCCTCTTCATCATCAAGGAAAAGTTCCTTAGACGTTGTTAACGTCGGTCGGCGGCGTCGGCCAGTACTCTTTTGTGTTGTTACCACCGTTGTTTGACAAAAGCGAAATAAAAAACAAACAAAAATTGGAAAACAAAGTTGAGAAAATCTACCAATCAGCCGCCGCCGACAACGAGACAAAGGGACCGGACTGTCTCACTCTCTCTCGTCTATGACCATTAGCCAGCACAAACCAACTCTCCTGCACCATTTTGTAGAAATTAATCATTTCGCTAATGACTTACCCAACTGACACTAAAGGTTTTGGCCCCGGCGCACAACGTGCTTCAGAAATAAGCTTTACAATTTCTTCTTTTGAAAACGGATGTTATACGGCGGCGGGCGGGGTAGCAAGAGGCAGCGAGGAGGATTGGGTAAATTTCTGAAAAAGTCCTCGGGGCTACTTTCGTTAAAAATGGGGTTAAGTAACAGGAAACCCCTAACATAAACGAAAGCAAACAAAATCCCCAACTTTTTTTTTTGGCATTTTTATTTTTACTTTTGTTTAATTTTTTGTTTCCTTTTTTAAGATTTGAGGGCAACCGAAATGTAAACAAAAGTTTTAGGAAAAAAAAAATATAAAGTAGGTTAAGCTAGTCTCATTAATAAAATCGGACAGTGAATGAATAGCCCAGGGAGGGATATGTAAGAAGATTTGCGTATATGAAATGAGCATAATATAGATGCGGGGTACGGAGAAGGGGTGTTTTTGTTTTTACTTTCAAGGGAATGACATATTGTATGAGAGTTGTGGTGAATATGAAATCCTAAAGCTTTTCAAAACCAAAAGGAGCATGATGCATGCGATTTATAATTTTAAGTCTTTTAGGTGCGAGTATAACATTAAAATTTATTATGGGTCTTTTATAATACCTATATAGCAAGGAAAGCAGATGTCCTTGTTATATGAACTACTTACAAATACATGCTATGATTTAAAACTTGATGTTAGGTTGGTTTCAATGATCCAAAGAATTTAAAATAAAGTAATTTTTTTTAGAAAAAAAGTTCATAGGAGTAAAGTAGAAAATCGATTCAATTTTTTTCACAATGTACATCAGTTTTTAATCACCTTCCATAGAATGAATAACAAACACTTTCAATAATTTAATTATTTACAGGTTAAAGCCAAAGATTTGTAGCTTACTTTAAGCGCCTTCGAATAAGATTTTAAGTGTTTTTTTTTTTTCAATTCTCAATACATATTAATGGGAAAAATATCACTTTTCACATACAAATTTGACAATTATATACGAAGTTCCTTTTCTTACTCAATAAAACGTATCGAATAATGTACCGGAACCCCGAGAGTAAATATGACTCTCACAACCACTACTATACTTTTACTGCGAAATATTAATATATAAAATTCACGCCTATTATCATTCATGAATATTCAATTTTTCATCCAAACTGTTGACTTACTGGGTTTTAATTATCAAAAATGTGTGTGAGTAGGTACTGGTACTATCGGTTAAGATGTGAAAACAGATTTTATAGCGAACTTGCTTCGTTTCCTAAAATTTTGTTGACAGATGTCGTTGCCATTGAATTTTTTTCAATTTCCCCATACCTAGAGCTTAGATGTTTATAATCATCAAAAATTTCTTATTTCAATCCTTATAATCAACATTTACGAGGAGCAGAATGAATACGTTCCACAACCTTTTCTCCAATATCACTACGGTTTACCCCAAGGGAAAATTTAAATCAGTGAGTTAGTGAAATTTATTTCATGGAAAAAGCTCCAGGGTTGTAAGGTTTTCGAATTATATTTACACCAGGTCTATGACAAAGAATACATACAAACATATAACACTTAGTTCTTAGGTTAAAAAATTTAAAAGTTTCCCTCTGATGCTGATGGAATCTTATGGAAATACCTACATTTAAAAAGTTTTTCCGACTCTAAACTTCGTTTTCTTTTAATTAAAATACCTTCCATCTTGATTATTCAACCTTATACATCCTTATAATATCACTTCTCATTGTTTATTTATTAATAAGGGACAGCAAAACAAAATCCAATTTCCTAGATAAATTACCCCATAAAAACCATCCACCCAAAGCATGAGCAATAGTGCCAAAGAGCAACAACAATTCATCCCTCAGGTGAAACATTTTCACACTCTTTTTCTCCTCACACAAACTTTAAATAACCAAACAACGCATAAAATAGAACAAAACATGCCAGAGCAAATGTAATTTCATCACAAGTCCTCCAAATATATATGTAATATCGAAGGAATCAAATTACCCCCAAAAAAAAAAAAAAAAAAAAAAAAAAATACAAAACAAAACACCCAAGGACCCTTCTTGGTTAATTTTCATTCTTGTTGGTCCATACACACATAACAATCTTCTATCCTGATAGTATCATTCGTCGTCCTTAAATGAATTTCAACTCCCGAGGTGCTAATTTTGTTCAAAAAATAACGCAATTTATATGCACCCCTTCAAAAAAGTCAGCCTACGTCCACTTTTATAATGCTGTAATATACCTAGTCCTTGCTTCATGGCCTTATACCAAGTGCCAAAAATATTAGACAAGAGATTACATTGTTTCAACTATATACCCCTCCTTAGTTTTGTCTTCCCCCATGCACAAAATTTCTACAGAAATTGCATAAAAATTCCTAGACGTTTCGCAGTTAATAGAAAGAGAAAGAAATATAATTAACTTTTCAACATGGCCATATTTATTGCAGGTTATTTTGGGGAAAAAGCTGTTATATAGCTTAGAAAAAGTTCATTATAGTATGTGATTCTTACTTCGAAACCTGCGGTCAAAAATTATATTCATTTCATTTCATCTGATCATATATTAAGGGATCTCTTGGGCGCTGTTTAACAATGCCGAGTTAAATTACAATGAATTACCTAAAATTGAAAACTTTCTTTAATAGATTGTTTTTAAAATAAGTTATAAACTCAAGCTTTTTACCGCTATTAATTAATTAACTTCAAATGTGACATTTTTGCTCAAAATACAAATTTTGCATTAAAAACAATTGCCTTCTCTGGGATTTTTTATTACCAAAGAGGAAAGACCAATAATACCTGGAATCTAAAAAAAGTCTTTTAAATTTTTTTTTTTCTCGATTCGATTTGGGTGACTCTCACGACAGTTTATACCTATTTTTTTTTTTCATTCAAAGTGAGTTTAAAAAAATCTGAACTCAAAAATTCGGATGAACATATCGCAATAATTAGTTTTTTTTTTTTTTTTAAGAAAAAGAAGTGGTTGATTTGTAAAGTTCGAGTTTGGTAAATTAAATTTTCACTCGAAATATGAGCTAAAAAGAGATCTTGGAATCATCATTTCAAGTTGAATAGAAGCCACATAAATTAGATCTTAACAGAAATATAATCCATTATGAGCTTTTTTGTGAGACTCTTTCATGAATATAATTCGAGTTAAGTGTAGTTTCAGCACCCTCTTTGAGCTCATTATTCATCTTAAGCTGCCTTCTAACACCCACATATGTACACATTACATATATCATATGTACATTGTACATGTATGTTCGTACAGGTACACTCCATGCTACTTGAACAAGTATAGTACACAAATCTCAAATACTTAATTGGAGGCAGCGCAGCCGCCCGTAAAAAATTTAACATGCCATATTTTCAAAGAAAACGTGCCATTTTTCGTGCCATATCAAAAAAAACCACAAGTTCTTCTGTTTTGTGGAAAAAAAACTGTAACTAATTTTATCAAGGGGTGTAGTATCATTTGTTCAATTTTTGCATTGTCAAAAAACATGAGTTTCTGTCAACTTTTTACGAAGTTTGGACCAATTTTCATTAAATTCTGTTGAAATTTGCTTAATTTTAAGTAAAATTGTGAAAATAAAAAATCGTGCCATATTTAACTTTTTCGTGCCACCGTGCCACGAAGAAATTATCGTATCAAAAAATCACGATCGTGCCACTTCGGCAACGCTGATTGGGGATTACATTACACTTTTTGTTCACTAACTCTCGTTAAAATTTCTTTATACAAAACTCTTATTTTCCAAAGGTTGAAAATATTTCTCGTTAAAAAAGGTTCCATTATAAAAATAAAAGAGCTCTTAATAAAATACTACATCCCCAATCAAATAACCCAGAGTGTATCGCCCTCCATCTATAGTTAAAGGATGGTATTATTGTTCTCATCGCTTCTTGAACAATCGTTATGTTAATTAAACTTTTTAATCCTTTATGTATGTTTTCTGAGATGTGCGAGTACTCTTAAATCTCTACCTTCTCGTTTATCCCTTTTCCAACCCCAATTTTTATCATCCCCCGCTGTTCGCTGTTGTACTGGTTATTGTTTTGAAAATTATTTTGAGAAGTTTTTTTTTGTCAACGAACTGCAGAGTATAAGGATGAATGTCAAACACATTTTCCTCTGGTGCGTGCTTAGCGGTTGACAATTAAACTAATATTCTAAGAGTTAAAATATTAAGGGTATTTATTTAAGGACATTTATTTATGTATATGAATTTGCATATTCATATATGTACGTACATAAATATTTATTTGTTTAGATCAACCACAAAAACACCCCCGACCATAGATTAAATAGCAAAAAAGGACCCATCATCGCCTTGCCTCTTCCCCAACCCTAGCATATACACATAGGTATATGTACATAAAGTAAGTTGACAGTTTAGAGAGGCATTTAAGTAATCCTTGAAATAAAACCGGGAAATATGCACAAGAGGGCGATGATGATGCTTTTGTCATGTTATCTGCTATTTAAGAATTAAGAGGATATGTGTGTTTCTGTGTGCTTATGTCTCCAAGGATATTCAACAATATATTGCTGGGTGATGAGATGAGTCAATAAGTTTTCTCCGTTGCCGAAAGATATTAGAATATACCAACAATATATGACAGCAACATGTGTTGGAAAAGTGACATATTAAAAAAAAAAAAAAAAAAAAACTTTATTTTCTTCTTGGGGCATACAAAAACCAACTTAACAATATTTTTGTTTGTCTAATTTTGTTTTGAAAGTAAAGAAAATGCATGGTTTGGGGGTGTTCGTGTCCTGGGGGATGCGTATAAGGCTTAGATGTATTCAAAAGACGTAGGTACATATATGTTATTGTTTAAAGTTTGATGAGGAGCTAGGGCGGGGGGATGATATAGTCGTCGATGTGATATAGGTTGTAGATGGATGGGGCATTGTTTTGATTTGACTATAATATTGCTGCTTGTGTCATTTATCACGCACATCTACTACAGTGTCGGTTTTTTTTAAGCTCATTTAAATGTTTATTGTTCAGGTTTTTGATTACAAAGAAGTATACAAGAAAATATCTCTTAAGGATTTTGTAGAGAATACTTGTTGTCTTCGAATTTCGTTGAAAATATTTAGATATTGAAAAAGAAGATCAAAGGTGGAAACGACTTGTATTGAAAAAAAATTAAATAATAATCAATAAATTACTCATCCAGCTCGAGGGACCAAATTAATTGAAGCTAAGTAAAATTAATATTAGGTAAGAAATACAAACCGAATATTGTGATAGGTATTCGTCCATCTGGATTTATTCTTTTGCTAAGGCTTCTTGGTTGAGTTCTTGTCCTCAACTTCCTGTTTCGTTTAATTTTATGTTAGGACAAATTTATTTTTCGTTAAATTTTTTATAGCGCAAAACATCGACTGCTGAGTTTCAATACAAATAAAATAAATTAAAGTGGCAAAATCTCGCGAGGGACTAGGGCCAGGGCCTATAGACTTGCACTCTCAACGATTTCGGGGTCCTACAATTTTCTGGCAAATTCCTGTGGCAAGATAAATTATTGTTCACTTCCTATCATGAGAACTCTGAAAAATAAAATGCACAAACAACATAGCACTTAGTTATCACCTGATCAGGTTAAATTAATCAAGTAAAATATTGTCAAAATTAATATATGAAATGTTAATTCAACAAAATATATAGTTAAATTTTATAAGGACAATTTTTAAATAGCACAATAAAATCATAACACTGCTGGTGGAAATATATTAAGACAAAAGATTTTAAGTCGCTTCATTTTATAAATTAACCCAAGAATTGAAAAATCTGAAAAGCATTCACCAAGATTTAACAAATTCAGTGCATTCACCTATTCAGCACCCGCAAATCATGCCAACATCAATTCCGTTAATTTAAACTCATTACAAACAAATTGAGTGCAGTGTTCTAAAATAGGATTTGTCTGTGCAGACGAAATACTCACGGCCATGAAGGTTGCCCCCTTGTATAACTATAGGTACTACTCCCATAGACTAGACCGAAAAAAAAAAATCATTCACTTCTCTCGTTGTTGATGAAACACAACAACAAAAGCTCAAACCGAGTTTTCACAGCTTTTCGTTCTGATGGTTAAGTAAATGTCATTAATTTGTTTGTCCCGTACCCATTTCCAGTTGGATAGTATAGTTGTCGGTAGTCATTTGTATAGAGTTCCTCGCTGAACTTGTGCACCAGAAGTAAACTATGATGATGGCAACTTTATCCCCTGCCTGGTAATAGCCATCAGGATTATAGCTACTGATGTTCTTCGTCCATTCAAGATCGTAATTGAAAAGCCAGTGTTAAAAGTAAATATTGTCATTAGTTTAAACAATTATGTCCTGCGTTTCAATTCCTATCCACAACAGCGTAAACCCGCCCAACACTCATCTAGCTAAGAGCCAGAGAGTTTCATTCCAAATGCTGACTTTATTTATATAAATTTCTCGCTTATCCTTGGAATTCGGACGGACCGGACGAACGTGTCGTCGTCATTGGACATCCTTGAATTTTCTGTAACTGGATTCAGGATCTGCTTCATAGCACTGTTGCTGGCTTGCTTGTACTGCGTTTA
This sequence comes from Epistrophella euchroma, assembly GCA_947049315.1. Taxonomy (NCBI): domain Eukaryota; kingdom Metazoa; phylum Arthropoda; class Insecta; order Diptera; family Syrphidae; genus Epistrophella; species Epistrophella euchroma. The sequence continues at coordinate 62,464,555 of OX346248.1, forward strand.
TTATTTTTAATTCGATTTCACCTCTCCCATTCCTTTTAACATAACTGTTAGATAGTGAACAAGGCCAGGGAGGAGATGGGGGATCACATCACAACAAGGACGAGAATAAAAAAGAAAAATATAAACTAAATCTAGAACTCATTCTAAATGGATACTAATGGGCTAAATGGACAATTTCATTTGATGTTGTGTTTTATTTCTATTTTGTTGTCCGTCTCATCTTGTCTCTATGGATCTTTGGTTGGATTTTCTGGAGGATATAATAGGAAACGCGAAGTAAAGTAGCCTTTTTTTTTTCTCATCTGTAAACAGGAATGAGGAGTACTCTCCTATAGTATAGCCATGAGAATGAATGGGGCTTATTTAGTACACTGCTCAACTAAATGGTTGAAAGTTATAGTCTATATAGATTGCTATCATATTATATTGAGATATACCATAAGGGCTTTATTTTAAGGATCTGGATTTGGACTTTTAACTAGTTACAAAAGGGAACTGGTTGGGTTTATGTGTGTGCGGTTTGGTATGGAGTGTTGTCAAATGCAATTAGTCAAACTGCCTCATGAAACACCATACAGTAGATTTAATTTCGATTTAATTTACGAATAGAAGTCATTAACTTTAAGGGTATCTTCCACGTACGGGACAAAGTTATTTGGCCTAGATTTTGAGAGCAAAGAATTACAGTGTACCTAATAATTATTTTTTTAATTTGGTACATGGCATTTTTTTTTTAATTTTTACCAAATCTAAAACGGCCAATTCCCATACCGATCTAAGCTTTTTTTTTTCAATTTTTTTCCAAAGTTACTCAAGATTTTGATTAAACTTAATAAAAGAAATATCTAAAGCAAAGCAATTTTATTAATACTGCATTTCAGATTTTGAACAAAAATTGCGTGTAATGAAATTATTTTGACGTTTTAATCGCTCAGGTAATAATAAATTATTCACATATTATATTGTTTTAATGGCTCAACTATTTTTTTTGAAATTTTTTAAATGCTGTAGCTCCAAATATTTCAAACAATATTGAATTGCAATTTTACCTATAATTTTTTAGATATTTTTTACCGAAAAAAATGAGAGATGGGCACACTACATCAGTGATACAGCCAAATATTTTTAGCAAAAGGAGCTGTGCTAGAAAAAGGAATCAAATGGGAACATCGAACACGACAAAAAAAATAAACTTACAACCTCCGATTGATCGATTCGCTTTGTTTTTATTCTTTAAAGTGGGACCAGGAACCTAGAAACAAATTTGCAAGCCAAAATTATAAAACATATAAAAATGTGAATGCAAAAGTGAGGGCCTTTTTTCTACGTCTCCATCACGATCGAAGAAGCAAAGAAGCAGAAAAAATTTAATTTTCATACAAAATTTAAATCCATTTCTTCTGTCTTCTCTTTCTACCTATCCTTCCTTGTCTTTTTCTTCAAATTCTTCACGACGAAGCAATAAGGAGACAAAAAGTATTGAATTTTCATACAAAATTCAAATCTTTCTATTAGGCGCCCATGTCGTTGCGTAGGGACTTCCATCTTCCACTCAACCATTTCTTCTGTCTTCTCTTTCTAGTTCTTCTCCCTCTTCATTGTCTTAGAATTCTGTAAGACGAAGCAAGGAGGCAAAGAATTCAATTTTCATACAAAATTTTAATCTTTCTACTAGGCGCCCATGTCGTTGAGATAGGACTTTCACCTTCTACTTATCCACTTTTTTTGTCTTCTCTTACTACCTCTCCTTCCTCGTTTTTGTCTTAGAATTCTGTAAGACGAAGCAAGGAGGCAAAGAATTCAATTTTCATACAAAATTTTAATCTTTCTACTAGGCGCCCATGTCGTTGAGATGGGGCTTTCACCTTCTACTTATCCACTTTTTTGTCTTCTCTTACTACCTCTCCTTTCTCGTTTTCGTCTAAAAATTCTGCACGACGAAAGAAGGATGCAAAAAGAATTGAATTTTTATACAGAATTCAAGTCTTTCTATTAGGCGCGTACGTCGTTGAGAATGGACTTACACTTAAAAATTTCTCTTCTATTCTCTCTTTCTTCTTCTCTATCATCTTCTTAGAATTATTCATGACCAAGAGATGAGGCAGAACGAATTGAATTTAAATCGATCACTAGGCGCTCATATTGTTTAGAAAGGCTATGTTGGTATATTATTTTTTTTTTTAATTCTCTTTCACACAAAACTGGTTTTAATACAGCGCTATAGCCAAGCATGCTTTACAAGAGTAAAGCTGCTAAAAGTCGGAGTGCGGAGTCAAAATCGATAATAAAAGTCAACAACTGGCTAGCGCTTGATCTGTTTTATTTTTATTCGTCAAAGTGGGAACTATTAACAAAAGTGTAAGCCAAAAATGTAAAACATTTTAATATTTTTAAAGAAAATGGAAAGGAGAAGTGACAGTACTTGGTCTTCATCTTCATTTTAACCAATTCTTCTGGCCTCTTTCTACTTCTTCCTTCTGAACAATTAAAATATCGACGCGGAAAGAAAATGAATTTTTTTTTTCAGAAAAAATAAAATAAAACGATCGATTTCTTTATGTAGGTACTCTTTAAAATGATACCCTATAAAAAAAACAAGACAAGAAAAATGCCAATTTATAGCAATTATAACAGTTTTGAGCCATTTACAGTGGGTAATAGATTATTGAGCTCTGCGCTAATTAATATAAACTCTGGGTGCCCGAAGTGTATGTCCACTGGGGAAAGGCCTTTGTTTCTGCGAGGCCCCATAAACAGTATAGGGACTTTTCTAAGCAAAATTGTTATAAATTGACATGCCTAGAGTCAGTTCCATCTTAAAAATAAATACTTTTTTGCTTCTCTTTTATTGTTGATAAATTTACAAAAAAATATACAAAATTATTACGCTCTTTGTTGTCTGTTTTTCAACGTTTTCATCCATGAAATTCGTTATAAATTCTTCAAATTATAATTTCCCATATACCCAATAAAAAATGTTTTAAGTTAGCCATACTTTCATATTCTCAAATTATTAAGGTACATTACCATTTGAGAAAAAGATTTTTTAAGCTATAAGACTTTTGAGGGCGAAGTACAAGGCTTAGTTCTTCTCAAAAACGTCTAAAAGGCAAAACGTTAAAAGGAAATGAAGAAGGTCACTTGGGATTAACTTAATACCAAGAATTCTGTGTCGTGTATCCTCTTACATCTTTTTTATAATTTTTAAGAGAAAACGTTGATGATTCATTTTAATGAGACAATAATTAAATAAATTAAGTACACATTTTTTGTTAATTTTTAAGTGCTTTTTAATTAAATAAAGGTGACATTTTTCTAATTAAAAAAATGGCATATATTTTCTCAAAGCTTAGGTTTACAAATACCTCCTACCTTCTTCCATATAAGAGCTCTCTATCTTCCTTTTACAAATTTCCTGACACTACCACCTGACCAGGATATTTATTTAAGCCATAGAATTTCCTTCGTTTACGTTTATTTTTCCCCCTTGGAACATTTATAGAATGTCACACAAGAAAATTTAAATTGGTTTTTACCCAAGCCCCGACGAAACTCGCACAAAATCATGTGGCTGACAACCAAAAAACATGAGTTTTCATTTCTCGAATGATGTTATTCATTATAATGTTGTTGGTTGATGGTCCCCGCCCTCTGAGATTCAATGCAAAAAATAACAAAACTTCATTTTAGTCTTCCGACGAGTTTTCTACTCTCAAAATGGCTAAACACACATGTGTAACAAATTGAAAATGTCGTGTAAGTACTCGTTACGGTAGAAGTGTACTTAAAGTAGGTATAAGGAAGGATTCTAAAAATTGTATCTTCAAAAACGACAAATTCTATGGGTTTTCCTACGGCGCCGTCTATTTTTATTTGGGGTTTATAATGAATAAGATATAGAAAAGAAAGGGTAAAGAGTGTGTTTTAGTTGGCAGAGAGGAGGACATTCCCCTAGAGAGAAGCACGAGGTATTGTGTATGTTTAAGGTTGAAATGCAAGAGAGGCAAATTATATAAAAAATGAAAATACAACGGATAGAAGAAAAAGCTTAAGAATTTTACCGATGTTCGTGTTAAACACCTCCCTCGGGAGAGTGATTTAAAAAATCTGCTTACCAGGAAAACATTTTTTGCTTAAATATTTTTAAATAACACACTCACTCAGAACATAGAAAAGGAGTGATTATTTTCGATTTAATTTCCTTGTTTTTTTAAGCTCATTTAATCAAGGACATTCGAAAGCCCATAACACTGTTTTAGAGAAGTTATTGAAATCTCTAAGCCAATATATCGAGCGAACGTGAAAATTTGATTTTACCAACTTGTATTCCACTTCTGAATTGTAACAACTATTGGTTTCAACAAATGACAAATATAACTACACCCAGCTCGTTCTCTCCTTCCAGTTTTGCAAACCAATTTCATTACATTACTATTTCATCACTTGAGTGTAAAACTTACCTGATTCACAGTCTTCCTCTGCTCTACGGTCCATATGGATGACGACTCAAATCCACCATCATAAATGTAACAAATTCGAAAGTCCAAATTAATTGAACATGAATTTCTTAATTGAATCCCTTCTTAACTTACCAACTAATTAGAAGCCAAAGGCAAAAGAAGTTTATCCGACTTACATTCATCAAAAAGTGTTTTAGTATCAACAGAACGTTTTATACTTAGTTGAATATAAAGTAATTTCCTGCACAGAAAGAAAAAAAACACAGTTATATTGGCATTTTGTCACATCAATTTATTGTTTTTGACTAAACCTATTAAATTTAGCTGGCTTGTAATCCTTAAGGAATTATCAGTCAAGCGAACGAGGAAAACATTAAGTGAAACTTTTACCAATAATGTTCACCACAAAAAGTACCTAAAGGTAGGTAGGTAGGTAAAGGTACCTAACCTAACCTATATACAAAAATTCCAAAGTAAAGTTAAGATGAAGAAAGGTAGATATAAAGAAATATAAAGTTCAATGAATTATTTCGAACTTTATCCTTGAAAGGTTTGTGTATCTTAACGAAAAAGTTGTCCTTTCAGAAAATGTCATTCTTCCGTTGTTGAGAATGATGCGAATTAAAATGTCAATTTTATCATCATAGATATGTATCTGTTGATAGAACAAAATATCTATCAACTTTTTCGACTTTTTTTTTTTTATTTTTTTGTTCATTTGGTCCGAAGAAAAAGTTTTGAATCTAATTAATAATGTTTTCTTATGTTTTTTTTTGTTTTCTTATTTTATATATTTTTCTGTTGACATTTTGTTGATAATGACAGTTTTTTGATGTAACGTAAAATGGTATTTATTATTGAATTTTCAAAGACAATTATCATAGGAAAATGAAATTAATTGAATTGAACAGAGACAAATATAATAAAATGACAACCAAATAGTACGCAATTAATCGACGACAGGGAAGTTATGGTAAGAAAAGTGACAGTTCATGTATAAGCAATGAATCGTGACCCATTTTGCAAGACAGAAAGTTTTAGTATTTTTTTTTCTTGATGTTGTTATATTGGAAGAGACAACTTTATTAATTATAGCAAGAAGTTGTAATCTATTTTGATTATTGGAATACATAACTAAAAAAGTAACTTCTTTGGTAATGAAATTTCTTGTCACATCCCAGAGTGACGGTACCTATAGAACCATATATGAATTTGATGTATGTAATTGAGTGCAGGGTTTGAACTAAAATAACTTTTTGTTTATGAAAATTAAATTTCTTTTAATAGACCGACCTTGAAGTTAAGTCTAAAGGCTTCACTACATTCAAGATTTTTTGCAAAAAGTGGAAAAGTGTGAAAAAAATTATGCTCTAGAGATGCTAGTGTGTGAAAAAGTGTACGCTTGATCTGTCATTTCGAATTGATTTAGATCAAAAACAATTTTTCGAACACAAGCATCTTTAAAGCATTTGTTTGTTTTCACTTTTCTTTTTTTGCCACGTTTTTGCAAACAATCGTGATTGTAGTATACGTATAAGTAGTAATGTAAATTGAAGGCACAAAATTTTAAAAAATAAAAGGATAGATTTCTGACTTCACAAAAAGGTATAGCATGGCATTGTAAGGGTTGTTTATTATTATTATTTTTTTAAGTGATTTAAGTTCTTTTTTTTTTTTTTGAAAATTTCACTCCAACGGGAGTTAATAAAACTCCCTCCCATACGACTTAGTTTTTGTCTCGACCCAACTTATACGCTCTAGCTTATTATCACACCTTATGCAAGGATTTAGTACTGATTAAAAATATTTAGGTCCCAGACGTTTTCAAACGAAAGAATTTGGTATGATAACGTGTGTATGAAGTTTTGGTTATACCACCGCTCCCAAAATGTTCTACCTTTATAAAATGTTGTTATTTTTATAGGAAATTGAAAAAAATACCTACCAATTTTAGGGGCCAAATTACTTTATAAATATGACAGATATGAAAAATTTGGTCATAATCAATTTTGTAGAGAATTTTATGAGCTATTTTTTTTTTGTCAGATTACTTTTTGAAAGGACAAAAAGTTTCTAAGTTAAATACGAAAAACCGAAAAAGATGACATGTTACACTTTCCTGCCGTTAGAGATGGCCTCGGATTCACGGGGACTCTTGTACACTTCATCATTAGACGTCTTTTGATAAATGTGACAAGTTTACAAACTGTTTGATTTTGTTTCCAGGTGAAGGCATATTTTTTCCTTCGTTGACTGGACTAATAGGTCCACTTTGATAAAGGGGGTGTCTGATAAAAAATTGAGTTTGGGAATTATGAAATAACGGACCCCATATAATTAACATAGAATAATTTGTAAATAAATAATTTTGGAAATGGTAATATCGATGGTTTTTTTTTTTCAAATCCCTCTTTGTCCTTACATTCTTCGGCGGTATCATTAATCCGATTGATGACGCAGAACATTCCCACCTTATTGTGTAATCACACCAAAATGAACAATAATAACCGAAAACAAAAACTAATTCCCTGAATTGAAATTTCTGGCGACAAGATAATAATCATCTTCCTCATCGGAGTGTTCCTAATAAATCACAACTCCAGTCGGAAAGTGTCAATAGGCTTATGCCTACATTCTGTAGGTATGCAATAAAGGTTACCTCTTAATTATACATAAAAATCCGTTCATATTCGTGTCGCAGAGATTTGTTCTCATCGATAAGATTCGCTCACCTCAATATTGGAGTGTCGTAGTCGTTCCCTAACAAAAAAAAAAATCGGATGACTTAATTCACTGGCACTGAAAAAAGGTTAAATTAGTCATCTCTCATTCATTCGCACATATCAAAGAAGGCAGAAAGGGGAGATCGTGTGATCAGGTTTGAGTTTTTTTCTGCTTTTATCGGAACTGTCTCCAACAGTGACAAGAAAATTTATGATAACCCACAGTAGGGATCTCAAAGAGGATAATTTCATCCTGATTTATACCATCAACATGCTGGCCGCCTGCCACTGCCGACGACGACGGCTGCGGCGGCATGCATCCCCAGTTAGATTTTTATCTCCAGTTAAAAATATGCGTCAGAGTGGATTATTAACAAAAACAAATGCATTTGAATTGATAACATAATAAAAACAAAAAAAACATAAACATAAACAGGAATCCCTGAATGAGAGAAAATGACGATGTCAACTTAAAACTTCGAGATTCAAGTTAGTTAATTACGAAATGCAGCGCCATTACTATATCATTCGCGGAAATGCAATTTAATTTCCTGCCCACTACTACTACTGTAATATATATGTAGATGCCCGGACTGAGTGAAATGAGTAGGTTTGTAGGTAGTTAGTTATCTGTGGCAATTATTGGCGACAATTTAGATATGAAATTGACATGGCTATCTCTTTCAAGTAAGATGATTCGCACGAATGAAGTCGAGTGCATTAAGCAATCGGTGGCAATAATTTTCTGCACGCAACTCATAGTGATGAAAAGAGATCGCCGTCTGTTGCAAAGAGTATTGCATATATGTACATAAGTGTGGCACGCATGATGGTCAGTCAAGAGGACCGGACTAGGTTGTTTCGTGGATTTTTAAATCAGTAAATCTCATAGAATTTTTAGAAAGTCTAAAAATTATTTTAAACAAAAATAAAAAAAGGTTTTTAAAATTTCGTCAAAATTCTTCTTGTATTTTATCAAAATTTCAAACTTTTCTATATTGTTTGTCAATATTAGGAAGCTTAAGCTTCTTTAAGGACTTGATTTTACAAAGTGATTTTGTAAAGATTTAGGGCAGGGCCAGCGGCCTCCTAGGATTATCTTCTTGTCATAAAAAAGTAAGAGAGGCACTTTTTCATGAGAAGATTTGAAGGACACCTTGATTCCTGCCTAACAACAAAAACAAACACAAGGGAATGAATGAGTTGTTAGTCACTAGGGACTAGGCTCGCTGTTTCTTCACGGGCTGTTGCCCCATCAAATTTATTTTATTCTTCGATAAAGTTTCGTAAAGACTTCTTGACTATCCGTTTTTGAACACGTGGAAGTAAAATGTTCGATAAAGCTTCGCAAAAATTTCGGTAAAGCTTCTATTTTGATGACGAATATTATACTTAATTCAAATTAAATCTTGATTTATGTTTGTATTAAATTGAAATATGGCGTTTGTAAAAGAAAACGCTGTGAGCAATAATAATTCGGTAAAGTTTCCTTAAAAAAATTAAACGAAATAAGTTAAATGAAATACCTTATGCCTTTAGGTAAACCAGAAAAAATGTACAAAATGGGGTGAAATAGAAGTGAAAATTTTTAAACTCAATTATCGGGCCCTGCCAATAATCTAATTTAGTTACGACTTAAATATTTCAATAAAATGGACCATAATGTAATGGACTCTAAACAACAAACTGGTGCATGGTATTATCTAAATACCAACAATTTCACCCTCCTATATTATTTTTTTCTTGTCTCCCACTCAACTCACACGTTCTAGCTTTTTGTCTCACCGTAATCGACTCACCCTGTATACGTTTATAAAATGTAACATAAATTTCAGTCTATACCTTCTGGCAAATCCGCTACTGATTATCGTGAATCTTGCATATCTTCCAGGAAACCCGTATTACGCGCAGCTTGAAACAGAAGTTTCTGTTTGACTATTTTAAAAAGTATGAAGGACTTGGTACTTGGTATAGCAGAAATGAAGTGGGCTTGAAAGAATGTTTATCGCTCCAAGGTTAGTGCACATGAGATATCATCGTCGTCGTTGTCGTTGGTTCTGTTTCGAGATGAACGAATTGAGACGTTGGCGTCAAACATGATTACAAGTGGAATAATGGCAACATAATAATGCTATGCCTCCTATACATTTTATAACGTGTTTGTAACAGTTTGATGAAAATATTCTGTGTTACCACATTTTATATCCATTTGCAACTTTTAAAGCATAATTTATACTGATGAACGATGGAATAGGCATTTTAAGTGCAGAAGTTGTTTTACTGAAAAAAAAAGAGCGTAGGTAAAATTTATATTTACTACCAGCTAACTTTCGGAATTCCTCTAAAATTTGTTTCAAAATAGCTTTATACGACCAATTTCTCTAGATTCCAAATTGGCTTTTGGGTTTGAATGGTCAGTTGTTAAAAAAATTAGGCATCTTTTTTGAGGTCTATTCTCAATTCTCATAAAAAAATTAAAATATTTTGCTAAGAACAGCGACCACATGGTAATTTGACCATTGAATCTACAGTTTCCAGCGAACTTTTAGCTGTCAAAAATATGTCAATAGAGGGAGTACCTATACCTAAATTGCTACTGGCAGATTCTTCGAGTTAAAATCAACGCTATAATAGTCTAGAAAATAAAATTGCTCATTGGCCTTTCTTGAATGCTTCCATCCAGTTCAATAAAAAAAATAAATAAATTTGATGGCACAACAGCTCATGAAGAACTAGGGCCTAGTGACTTACAACTCTCAACCATTCCTGTGTGCGTGTCTGCAGGAATGGAGGGGACCTACAGTTTATTGCCGAATCCGAACGGCTAACGAGCGGCACTTTTCTGTGACAGGAGATACTCTTGGAGGATTTGTCAATTCCTCGCAAGAGGCAGTAGCCGTTTTTCTTTTAAATAAATAGATGGCGAGGCTGGGGATCGAACCTTAGACCTCTGGCATGACAGTCCATCGCACTAACCATCACGCCACGGCTACTACCCATCCAGTTCAATGCTTAAACAAAAACCAAGAAAGAAGTTTATAAACCTTACCACCAATTTGACATTTTTTTTTTTTAATTTCGAATCTTTCGTTAACTGTTTCACCGTCCTCGCTGTGTTTTCTAACAAACTAGATTTCTAAATAAAATATCGCCCCTGAGAATCTTTAGGGGTGCTCCACAATATAAATGTAAGTTTGGCAATTTTCGGTTACTATTACATTACCCCCTAGACTCCACTCAGGCTTTTCGCCAACACTCTATTGTATAAAACACAGAGTTTTCATTTAACCCTATAACATTTACAATCATCTTCTATACCCAAAGGGATACCAGACATTTTGTTGTCCCACTACTCCCACACAGTCCCCTCCCTAAATAATATCCGTTCATCTAATTAACCCGAACCGCATGTCTTGTGCGAAATTTGTACAAAACTATACATATACAGCGAGTTTTTCATTCCGTTCTCTGATGGTCGGGATGCGGTGATAGGGTGCGGTAACGGCAACTCTTGTTGGCACTTTCGGGTAAACTGTCACATTTGACAGGACTGACACCCCTTTTAGTTATTAACTTCAAACGATAATCACAATGGGTTGGCTTGCCACTTAAAAGTGGTTCACACTCTCGAAACTCAGCAAGCGCATGTAAAACCTCTCACATTTACCCTGAGTTTGGGTTTGGGACAATGACGACGGTCTCCATATATCGGTCGTTCTCCATATCAGTTGCCATTTCACTTGCACTAGATTCGAGAGCAATTTCAAAATGCTAGAAGAACTCCCGAACATGAACTTGCCCTTGTATAATGGCTGATGATGATGGGAACTATACACAAATATATAGTTTTATATGTAAATTGTAGAATCTTTCTTCCCTCTGCGGGTGCCGCCTTGCTTTGGATTACAACATCGACAAAACGGGCAAGAGGTATGGTGCTTATAGAGCTGAATGGGTGGTATGTGATGTGGTGTAGCATAAAGCAGTAGCACCACCAAGAAACTTTAATTTTAGTTCAAACAATGTTTGGAGTCTTGTTCCGCCCGCCGCACTGTGATATCATCTCAAAAAACTTTTTAATTGCTTTGAAGCGCGCGCCCTCTTTTTCTTAGTTTTTTTGTTTTATTTTTTCTGCTTTTATTCTTCATATTTTCGAAAGGTACACAATTGGGGTTGTGAAAATATTATTTAAATATTGGAAATTGAGATTTTTAAACTTCTCATATAAGGGTTCTTATACTGTTCATTCCTACCAATTAAGAACATCACATAGGGACACAGGGATGGATGGGAGGAGTGGTGGATTGGTAGAGGGGAGGAGAAAAGGATGGGTGAGGGGGTGGTGGTGAGGAGGGGTGGAGTGGAGGTGGTGAGGCAGGGGTAGGGGTGGAGACGGGGAGAGAGAAGGGGTTTCTTTATTCGCTACTAAAAATTAATGGTATCGGTTTTGGTATCTTAGCAACTCAAATGTGGGATATTCGCAAAAAACTTATGCCATCTGTAATTGATCAAAAAAGATCAATTTTTTTCAGAAATTGGTCAGCCATAGAAGATTTTGTAATCAATGGAGGAAATTTTTCAAGTTCTTAAGAGGTTCTCAGTACCTCATTTGTGGGATATTCGAAAAAAAAATCATCTGAAAAGTAACTAAATCCTAATAAAAGGTCAGCTAGTTTAAGAAACTGGTTTGCCATAGATTTTTTGCATGAATTTTTAGAGTATATTTTTCTTCAAAGTCTTAGCAATTTTTAGCACTTTATTTGTGGGATGTTCGAAAAAGGTACATGCCCATTTGAAAGTTCGCCAGATCGTCATGAAAGCTCTATTATTTTTAGAAAATTATCAGCCATCGATTTTCGTAATAAATTTTTAAAGTTTTTTTTTTCGAAAATCCCACAAATGTGGTGCTAAAAATTGCTACAACCTTGAACAAAAATATACTTTAAAAATCCTTACAGAAAACTTATGACGGGCCAGTTTCTGAAACTAACTGACCTTTTATGAGGATTAAGCAACTTTTAAGATGATTTTTTTCGAATATCCCAAAAATTATGTGGTACAAATCTCTGATGGCCTTATTGAAAAAGTTTAACCATTGTTTAAAAATTTTCTATTTCTGGCCAATTTCTGAATAAAATTGACTTTTTTTGCTGAGCTTTTTAAATGGCAAACATATTTTACGAACATCCCACATACGATATGCTAAAATCCCACAACGATTTATATTTAAGAACACATTGCAAGTTCGTCTGCCTGTACACATTCATAGCCGAAAACAGATGCTCTGTAACCAAGGGGGTTTGTGCTTGATTTAAGCTTTGGATCAAAAATAATGAGTCTTTATACTTTCCTCCTGAGCATGTTTCTGCGACCCAGTTTCTGTTCTTTAATCATATTTTTATTTTTTTTATTTGCTTTCATTGTCGAAGATGAGCTTCTCCGTCAATTAATTACTCTACACAGAGCTAAAAGCGGATAAAAGGTTCTTCTTCGGTTGGAATGGACGGACACGGCCACGGCCAAAGCCAAAGCCACAGTCGCTAGCACAGCTACGGCTATATATGTCCGCTAGGGAGTATCACGCACGTTTCATCTTGACTCGAACCGAAGAAGATAACTTGGGAATAAAAATGATGGAAATGATGACTTAATTACACTAATTGCTGAACGCATGTGAGCTATGTGAGGAGCATCAGCACAACTGAATGTGCTCCGCATTTATACTATATCTGATGTAATCCCGAAGCGCCAAGGCGATTTTTATAAGAAAAGCAACTCCATGATAAGTGAAGGTCATTAATTTGATTGCGGAGTCTTGGAAAAAATACGTTTATAATATAGAAATGTGAGACCCTAGATAGATGAGATGCCTGCAAGTCATCATTTTTCATCAACAGACGCGCTAGGGACCATCAGAAGTCCCTATATCTAAAGCTATAGCTTTTATGAGAAAAAACAACTGAAAAAAAACAACGAAGGGAATGTTAATTGCGACACGATAACACTAATCAAGATGCCTGATAATGCAACTATACACCTTCGCCCCATAATATTTTGTTGCCCTCCCATTTTAAATGCATCAAAGTCTGTTCGTCTTGACATAAAAGCTTGATGATACTTAATTACTGACAATTAATCAGAATATTACACTTCTGTAGGTATTCTCCATTCAGTCAGTCATTTTGGATGAAGTTGGGTTATTTAGGTGACTCTATATATTTTTTTTCAGGCAACAAAGTTTTATAAGACTTTTGACAATTTTCCGGATAGTTAACCAATTGAAGGTACAAATGGTAGCAATAATCGTTAGGACCCAAAGCAGAAGGATTATAAAACCGACAGGAGCAAGTATAGTGAGGTTTTTAAATAGAAATCAAACCGAACAATGAGACGAGACTTTTCAAATGACTCTTTTTGAGAATTACAAGAGTTTATACCTATATAGCTCTCCACAGAAGGATAATGGCGGGAACATGGAAAAAGGATGAAATAAAAGTATACCCAGGCACCTATATACATAGGGTACTCTTAAGTGGTGACTTGAGTGTGACAGCAATTATACAAAGAAGCATTTCGTTTAATTGGTATTGTGAATTTGGTCAGTTTATAAGGTGAAAGTTGTTCATTAGGTGGTTATTTCATTATGGGTATCTACAGCTTAATTTTAAAAGAGGGTTTTATGATTGTAATAGTTATTTTGGTTTTTGGCAAATTTACCTTTTTTATTATTTGCAATTTTCTGGGTCAGAATTATAACCTAATGAATTCAGGGTTTGACGTAGAAGTAAAACAAGTTTGTAGCTCATCAGAAACTCACTTATACAAAATTTAAATTCACCCTCTTTCACCACTACCCCTTAAAATTTGATCACTGATCCAAATTATAGGAAATGCAAATCCGATGATTGAAAATGTGATTTTCAGCTACTTATACTTATCTACCGATTTGGAACTTCCATATCATGACTACTTAGGTTGGGATCCCAGCAGTTCTATATAGAGTACAAAAATTCGTTTTTTGGGGTGGTGCTATAAAAAATGAATGTTGAATAACTTTTGAACCAAGAGATGGAAACAAATTTTTCTTATTAACTTGGACAATCGGTGGACACACGATTGCGATAGGTTCTATTCTTCTAAGTGAAATTCTGAATATTTTTGTGTTGGATGCTATAAAAACGAAAATTTGAATAAATTTTTAACTAAGGTTGGACTATGTAAATTTTGGATTAACAATCACGAACGACTAGCGAAAGCAATCAAACCCACTTGGCCACATCTTCCTATATGTCTTCGATTTGAGGCAGTTAACAGTTTTTTGTTTAGTAAAAGTTGCTATAAATAGCCAGCTGACAAAAACCTACTTTCCCCGTCCTCGAAATCTAAAAATTGGTGGCGCTAGATACATTTTTTGTTTGGAGTGGTGTTGCTATAAAAAAGGAATGTTGAATAACTTTTGAGCTAAGGATGGACAAACGAAAATTTTTGAATTGATGACTTGGGCCCATCTTCCCACGGCAGAGGCGTTTTTTGTTTTTAGGGTAGTTGCTATACAAAAAAAAGTTTAGGGAAAAACGTAGGACGGACGTAGACAAACGATGGAAAAATAAATCCGACATATTTTGTCCAAAAATTCTAAGGTCGGGGTTCTGGCATCACACAGCTCAGCTTAAAAATGCAAATTTTTCAGATCCTGTTATCAATTTTTTTTCCGTTATAATTTAAAACAAAAAAAGCTTGCCTCTTTAGAGTCTCGACCTCGATGATCAATGTTCTTAACTGGGTCTTTTCATAGAGGCCACCACACCTGTTCAGATTGTTACTTTGTTTGTACCTATCCCGGTGATAAAATAGACCCCCAAAACCGTTAGTTCCGTTTTTATTCTTTATAAATTTCTATTTAAATTTCCATAGAAACCATAAAAACACATACAAATAATATATAATTTGAATTCTCCAGTGAACCGTTAAACCTAAAACTATATCATCTATACTTTATTTTTTGAACCCATTTGAAGTAGCTATTTCCGCACTTAATATGTTCAATCGATTAAATTAATTTTATCACATTTCGACTAATAGTGCAACGTTACCACCCATAAAGTGACCCCCGCACGTTATAATAAAGTTTCGACAAAACAATATTCTGTTCTGTCAATTGTACCGCTAATGTTTCCGCCTCATAATAGAGATACTGTCACTTGGTCTATATAAACATCGACAATATTGACGGTGACTATACCTAGACGACCATACGACGTACGTTCAATCGATTAATATCGAAAATAATCAATTAGGAAGCAATTGTCACGCACGAGTGCACCTTCTCCCTGCCTGCGCGTTAATGTCCATATTCCCCTTAGTGTCACACTTCACTACAGATAATGCCAGTGACCTCAATTTATCCACCGCACACGCACAGTTGGACAATTCCAAAATGCAGGCCAATTGCATTGATCGCGCGTCTGTCACCCCGTTCAATCCCCAAGATTCTGTATAGCGCCCCCCAGCGTTCCTCCATCAACTTTAACTACAACTCCAGCTTCAACCCCACGTACAGTACATGGGTATAAGTATAGGAACAAATGTTTGCAATTAAACGAAAGGACGTTTACAAAACGCGTCCATGACATGCAATCACTTCCATCGTTCGAATGCGCACCTACCTGAGATCCTTGGCCTGTGATGTGGTGCGCCCACTTTTGACCAGTGCATCATACGCACAACAGCTACAACAAAACCAGACTCTCCGGACTGTGATGGTCCCTTTAAGTCATTCGAAAGTGGAGTCTCGGTCAGATGGTATAGTGTGTGTGTGTTTTGTAGGCGCCCAGCTCCATTGCAGGTTGCCAATGTCACGATGATCCGAAACACACATCGAACGAACAACGTTCCGAGATCAAAGACTTTCTGATTCGTTTGCGATTCTGTTTTTGTCGCCAGAGTAGGTGTGCACTGTGCAGCAGCCGATGCGATGGGTTGAGCAACAAAACATGCGTCGTCATCGCCGGCAATAACAACAATGTCCGGAAATTCATGTTTAGGACCCATCCATCGTCCATCTGCAATACCGCCAGCCGGACAACCGAGAAGAAGAAAGACAGTGCGGATAATGTTTGCGCTGATTCACGCTTAGAATATGCACTGTGTGTGGTATGGGGCGTTCTTGGAATGAGGTTGTCGCAACACAAGTAGTGTAGAAACAAGTAGAAGTTTGGTCTAGGAATACGCAATATAAGCTTCAGACATATAGGTCGGAGAGTTGTGATGGTTAATCGAGAAGGATTGACTTTGCCATAGCGATTGGTAGCTGAATCTATAATAATTGAGACGTTAAACGATGTTTTCAACGGAATTCGAGTGCGAATTAACTTCAAAAGACGAGAGAGTGTTAATGAAACTGTGTTGTTGTTATGTGGTTAAGGCTGGACACGGTCGGTGGTGCTATAGAGATGCGTCAACAACAATGTTTGGATTTACATTGCCCTTCGACATCTTCATCAAAATTCCATTGACATGAAACACGCAATGAAGAACAGCTCGAGGGAAGGAATTGTTAACATTATGATATCGAAAAGGAGTTGATTGGAAGATCTCACATTGTCAAAGGGGCCTGATGTGTGCCAGCCAAATTATAGTGTGAAGCATTTACAAGCAACTGATAGACGGTATGCCTTTCATGGAAGTTTCTCCAAAGAGTGGTCAGTTTAAATACAGCAATACTGCTCTATAAAAAAGCTTTAAAAAATAATTTTTAATTTTTTTTTCAAAAATTTTTACTTTGAAATTTAATTTTTCAAAAACTATTCACTTGAACAAATTGATTTTAGAAACAAGAAAATGAATGGAATATAAGCTTTCAAAAAAGATATTTAACATCATTGTATGTGCGTTCGTTGATTTTTAATAATTTCGTTTCTATTTTAAGTCAAGTTTTCAGAAATTGCCCCCCCTCAGAGGGGGAAGATTAAATTTGTCCCCTATACGCTATACATTTATTTTCTTAAAATGATCCCAGAAATAATCATCCAAATTATAGTGCACAAATTAGATGGCACCCAGTATATCCCATTTTATTGTGTGACGGGTGTGACACAGAAAATTTGCAGTTTGCGAAATGGACATTAAATGGTATTTTTTTCCAATATTTACTTGAAATTTGATTTTCAATATACATTTATTAGTTTAGAAATAAAAAAAAAACGATCACGAATTTTATTTTAAAATTAAAACAGGTATGACGAGTTAATAATGTTACCATTGTGACAAAAATGAGTTCTTTAAAGAAAATATGATAAAAAAAATGTGAATTGGGTATTATTGTCATGGTAGGTGATATAATTTCTTGCAAGAAGTAGGAAATACTGCCCTTTAGAAACTGAAATAATTTCGCACTTCATTAGAAATTTATTGGACTTTTTTAAATACTTAAGGAAAGCAAACTTCTCACTAAAAATTAAAAAAATTACTATATGAAGAAGATTTCCGTTGAATTATTGCGCCATAGTTCCATACAGAAAAATAAAAAAAAAACTCAGATAAGCTGGATTTCGAAATGCCAACCTGTAACGCATGTGACACAACTTTAAACTACATATTCTGGGTCTGCATAGTTTTTTAAATCAAATGAAATTTTCTCACAATTTTATTCTTATAAATCTAGGTAGGTGCTTACCCAAATTATCAATTTAATAAAAATAGCAAATAAACTTTTTTGTAAATAAATTTGTTACGTGTTTGACACTTTATGGAATAAATTCGTATAACAATGTTTCTATTATTTCTACTTCAAAGCCAAATCATACTAAAACCAATTCGGATTGTATAGGTAGGTAATAGGTACCTGGGTATTATAGGTTGAGTTGAGGCGATTTAAAAAAAGACTTTTATCTTTAAAAATGTTATTCAAAATTATACCTTATTTCCTTATTTCTTTTGCATAATTCTTCAACAAAGACAAAGTTTGGTCTTAGAAAAATATCAGATAAATTTAAATTTTTCCCACTTCTGAAATATGTCAAAATTTCAGAATTTCGTATTTTTCCACTTTCTCCTTTCCACAGCGGCGGCACCACATCTGACTGAATAAGACTCAAGTACCTCATTAATTTCTCTACCTTGTTTGCTTGTACCCAAATATTTTTCTTTAACCCAAACCATATGGAGTCCTATAACAGCTTTTTAAAACATAATAAATTCAAATTCAAATTCCTAATCATAAAAAAATTACCTAACAATTAACATATATTTTCTATTTTATTATTTCGACCATTTGTTTTACATGCACCTTCATTTCCTTCACTTCATTCCGAATTTTACCTTTTACCCTTTTGTAAGAGAACGACAGAAGGTTAATCAAAATTATTCAGAACCAATAAAAAGGGTCAAATCGTACCCAATTGGTTTCAACAATGCCGAGTCATTTATAATGCACTCACCATACCTATACTCGTGTGACTTCAAACCGAATCACATTAGCCATATGCACCAATAGAACCACCAGTTCTAAGTAGAGGCACCCGCGCCATTTCAGCAGGCATGTCCACTATGATAAGGATCAAAGTAATCGAATATCGTTAATATACTTTCCAGATCGGAATAGAGTCATCACAGCATGACGTCACAGAAGGCACAGGGGGAATGAGAGAGTAATATAAATGAATGTGTTGTCGCATCGCCCTGAGATGAAAAATTGGGTTAAAAGCATGTAAACACATCACCATGGTGAAAGAAAAAGGTTTTGCTCAATGTTTTAAGACTAAATAATCGACTTAAATGTCGCGTCACAGGATTAAGGAGCGACGGACACTGGTATACGGCTGGAATGATATTCTAAATTTTATTCTCCCTTTGTATTCTTGCATTTCTATCCATTTCCCCAAATACAAATTAAAATAAAACGAACTCATTTGGCGGCGACACTATGTATACCCTATGGAATGAATGTTTGAGTCTCCTCCCGGACTGAACAATTAATGTCCTTAGGTAGAAAGATAAATGTTTTTGAATTTCATAGAGGACACTTTCGATTTAACTCTGATGATCCTCTTTAGACATTATTAAGGGGAGAAAAAATACTTTTTTTTTTCTTAATTTTTAGTGGATTAGGAAATTGCGCGTTGACATTTTATTTTTTTTTTAATTCGTTTATAGGTAAGCAGCGCAGTGATTAATGAAACAAAATGGTACAGGACATTTCCTTATGGCGTACAGTTTTAATTTGTCATGAATTAATTTTTTTTTTTTGGAAATAAAAATGGAAATTATGATGTTGAGATTATTTTTAAAGACAAAATTTTAAAACAATAACATAGGAATATGCTTTTCTCGCTCGAATAAAACGTGAAGGGGTGTGAATGGGGTTGAAATAACTTTTGTTTTCAATTTAACCATTCCTGTGTGCGGTGTCTACAGGAATGGAGGGAACCTACAGTTAATTGCCGAATCCTAACT
Organism: Epistrophella euchroma; assembly: GCA_947049315.1. Taxonomy (NCBI): domain Eukaryota; kingdom Metazoa; phylum Arthropoda; class Insecta; order Diptera; family Syrphidae; genus Epistrophella; species Epistrophella euchroma. The sequence continues at coordinate 62,484,191 of OX346248.1, forward strand.
GCTAAGGTGAGCGAGGGGCATTTTCATAGTAACATAATTTGGGAAAAAGTTAAAAAAAAAACTGTTATTTGTGGGTTGATGTAAAAATGTTCAAACCATGAATGAGGTGATTTTGTGGCTTCAATAGTTGAGGTGTTTATTAAAATTTTAGTTTGAACCAGCACCATATTCATAACACACCCTATACACGGCTAAAAACTTTTTTATGAAATATTTTAAGGCCAGATTTACACATGTCTCGTGTAGTGTGTTGTGGAATGAGTACACTAATCAAGCGTGTGTGTCTTACAAACTTACATTTTTTATTTTTTATTATTCCGTTTTCAAGAGCACTAAAAAAAATGCGTGGTATGGCGCAATCGTTAAAAAATAGATTTTGACAAAACACATCACACGAGACATGTGTGGATCCGGCTTAACATACAGATTCACTGATGTATCAATTCATAATAGTCTACTACTATCTTATAGGAATAGAAAAAAAACGTAAAAAATAAAAGCTTTTAATAAGGAATACCTAATACCTAATAAACATAAAAAAATGTGAAATCAAATTAAGCTATCACAATTCACAACAAAAAAATGAATTGTTTATATTAGCAGCATTTTATCAATTAAAATCACTGATAACCGAGTCTGTTTGTATGTTGTAATATAATTAAAAAAATGTTGCTCACTTTACTGTCAAATGATTTTATTTGTAAAAAAAGGTATTTTAGGGTAACTTATAGCTTCAAAAAAATTATAGCTTTTCTTAAACTATATTCTAGGCATGGAAGAATTGAGTATACAAAACTTAAACGACTCTTGCTCTTGAGGTATAACAATGTGGTTACCTACATTTTATCGAAAAATTGTTGATACAACTTTTTTTGTTTTGTTCAAAAGAAATTGTTTTCAAAAAATTCAAATGCAATATTTTGTGCAATTTTAAAGAACCTTTAGATAGCAAAGCTACATTTAAATTAGTCGAGCCTTTAAAAAGCTGTAAGTGAATGACTTAAAAACAACGAATTTTTTCAAAAAAAAAACGTCGAAAACTGAAAAAAAAAATAAAAAAGAGAAGTCCTTGACTCGCCGGGAGTAAAATGTTGTGAATTCCATAATCGGCATGAGTGGCTCTTTAAAAAAAATTCCCACCCGAAATAGTATATAAGAATATGATTGAAGAAATTTGCCAAGCCAACTAGAGTAAGTTCAGTTGTTAACTTCAAGATTTTTTTTATAATAATAATAATAATAATTTTTATACACAATTCATCAAATGGTGTAGGTATATACCTACTTATTACTTTAAATGGTCTACTATAACAGTAAATAAGTCCGACGCAGTCGTGTAGTATTTAAGTTTATTTTTATTTCTGTCATGGAAGTACAATCTTTTGAGATAATGATTTTTATTATTTACTTTTGTTTCATAATAAAAGTTTATATTATTAATTCGTTATCTATGTGGATCCATTAATTATTATTAGGTATACCTATGTATTTTTCGCTGTCTAATGAACTTCTAAAGCTGTTTAGTTGTGCTTTACATTTATAAATAGCTACCGCCAGGCGTATTTATAAACGTTGCCTAACTTTAGACAGCCGGCTAACTTATAAATAAATATTAATAATTGTTGCTAGAGTGATCTTACTTTAAACCGAAATCACACTTACATTATCTCGTGTGATGTGTTTGAAGGCATGTGTCGCTATCGCTTCAAAGTATTAAATATGCATAGATCCATATTTTTCTCGTGTGATGTGTTGGGGAGTCGTGTGTTGTGTCGGAATCTATTTTGTAATAATTGCGCCATACCACGGTATGGCATCACAGACATTTTTTTTAGTGTGCGGGAAAGACAAAACAATGCTCTTGAAAACAGAATAATTAAAAATAAAATATGTCAGTTTGTAAGACAGCACGCTTGATTAGTGTAAGTACTCAGTCGACAACACACCACACGAGACATTTGTGTGGATCCAGCTTTAGACAAAAGAATCGATTGTCTAAACCTTGACAAATCTAAAGTCCATACGCGATAGAGCCAAATGGCTCGTCCGAGCCAAAATGCATCATGTAAATGAGTTCGGCCGAGTTATTTGGACTTTCAGCAGGTTATAAATCCACCAGTCCAATTGGCATCGAGCCATTTGGCTCGATCGTGAATGGCTAGCTTAATATTTTTTTTTTTTCAAATAAAGCACATTTCCAACTATTTCGAAATACTTTGACACTGTCTAACTAGTCAAAAATCTAATGAATACGACTGTTAATGTTTACTATTTTGGGGCCATTTGCTGAAACGAAACTTAAATGTTTATGTTAAACATAAGAGCTTATGTGACAGTTTACGCTGAGGAAAAAGTAGAACATAAGCGTTTAAGTTGAACATAAATATTTAAGTTTCGTTTCAGCAAATGGGCCTTAAACAATTAAAGTAACACAAGTTTTAAGACTGAAAATTAACATTAAGGGCCAGTTGTACAAATGTGGTTCAATTATTGATTTGTGGTTCACAAATTTTAACGGAACGATTTCAGTGGATTAACTGAGATTCAACAATATGGTTCAAGCATTTAATTGGTAATACTCACATAGTAATTGAACCTTGAAAATTTGTTGGTCCTCAGTTAATCCGCGGAAATCTGTGGGTTAAAATTGCCGATTCATGGATTAAATATTGAATCACGTCAACTGGTCCTAAGACAGTTTTTATTTGCTAAAACTTCGGTTTCTGTATCCTTAGAGCCTGGTATACAAACGTGGTTCATCGTCACATCAATCACATACTCGAACTCAGATTGCATCTACTAATGGCCAGTTGTACAAATATTTGATCCGTGGTTCAGGAATTTTAACTCACCAATTTCGGCGGATTAACTCTGGTTCAACGAAGGTTCAGGCATGTAATTGGCTTTTAGTGCATATTGGAACCTTGAACCGTCGTTGAACCTCAGTTAACCCGCCGAAATAGGCGAGTTAAAATTCCTGAACTACGGATCAAAATTTAAACCACGATTGTACAACTGGCCCTTAATTTGTTAAGTTAACCTCGGATTAACTGATTTTTTTTTGACAAAGAATAATAAGTTCCTTTGATGAAATTAATAACCTTATGATAAATTAATAACAAACTTGTCTACATTTATAAGTGGGAAACAGGGTTAGCTAACTCTGAATTAATTAAGAGTTTACTCAGCACTGAAAAAATGAGCCTTAATAGAAATCTTAAAAAAATAATTATTCATAAAAAAATCAGGTAAATACGTTGTGCAGTTCCTTAATAGTTTTTTTCTATTTTATTTCTATTGACGCGTTCTAAATAATGTACCTACCACCTCCAATATTATTTTTAGCTCGATTCCATTCTGTACGTTTTTGTACCTACCTACCTGTAGGTATATGATCAGGGCTAACAAAAAAAAAAAACTTCACTTTTACCTTATACGCACTTTAATATACCAATTATTTTGATATCTGCCGAGCCATGTAAAACCATCAAGTAAAAATTCCAATTATTAATCAACTTCTGCCAGAGACAGGTCGGGTACCTATGTACCTATACATATACATACTTACAAAACCAGCGGCGGCAGGCATGAGCGACTTGCCAATCGGACTCACTATCCATCCAAATGTTTTATTCTTCTCTTAATATTTTTTTTTGTTGTTAATAATTTGCAGTTAAACAAACTAAGTACTGCATGATGAGAATGACTAAACATAAAAAAATGAAAAGAGAAAAAGAACCGGTTGAAAAGCGTTAGCTAAGCAAAGTAAACTGAAGCATTCACCAAGTGACTTAGCTGCAAGGAGGTTGCAAATTTGTGTTCGACTCTTATTTTTGATTTCTAAAAAAAAATTAATAACTGTGCTAAAGAAAATTATTTATTTTGTTTTATATGTAATTTTTTTTTTCACAAATTTTGATTGTTTACAAAAATAATTTAATTCGGCATCAGAAATGTCAATTAAATTGAAAATTAACGACAAATCCTGTACGGGTAAGTGGAGCGATTGAAAATTATTGTGAAAGTCAAATTGATTTCTTTCTGTTGTTTAGTTAATCTAACTACACTTCCGGTTGATATTACACTCAACACCTTCATTCGGGAGCATGCTGGATTATCGGGAACAAAGTTCATGTGTCTTGAGGGTGGATGCGGTGTTTGTGTTTGTGTTGTAAAGGGACCGCACCCGGTCACAGGCGAGCAACGAACCTGGGCTGTCAATTCGGTAAAAGGCATTTGAAATTTTTTCCAACTATCTTGGTAACTCTTGTTTCCCCCCCTTTTAGTGCCTCACGCTCCTCAGTGTCTGTGCAGATCTTGAGGTCATCACCATCGAGGGTCTTGGCAATAAGCGAGATGGCTACCATCCGCTTCAGAAAACTTTGGCCAAACTCAATGGCACTCAATGTGGATACTGCTCACCGGGAATCATTATGAACATGTACGGCCTTCTCGAGTCCAAAGACAACAAGATCACCATGGAGGAAGTCGAGAATTCTTTTGGGGGGAATATTTGCCGTTGCACTGGATATCGTCCCATCTTGGATGCCATGAAATCTTTCGCCATGGATACCAACATCTCGGTGCCAGATGAATGTCGAGACATCGAAGATCTCACCACAGCTAAATGCCCAAAAACTGGAATGAATTGTAATGGAGGCTGCAAGACAGTCACTAAGCGACAACCAGTTATCTTCGATGATGATAGTCAATGGCACTGGCCTAAAACTCTAGAAGAGCTGTATGCAGTTCTGGGAAAAGTTGGAAAGGAGAAATACATGCTTGTTGGTGGTAATACTGGACATGGTGTCTATCGGCGTTCGCTAGATATCAAATATTACATTGATATCAATGATATTCCTGATCTGCATCAAGTTAAGGTGGACGATAAAAATGTGATTTTGGGAGGGGGAATCAGTTTAACAGAAGCAATGCACGTTTTTGATGAATCCTCAAACAAACCTGGATTTGAGTATTTTAAGCAATTGTGGCATCATTTTGATTTGATTGCTAATGTTCCGGTCAGAAATGTGAGTATCCAAATTATGAGCATTTGGGCTTTTTGTTGCTTTAAAAATTCAAAACTAAGTGGGTAAGTCGCGAGAACCAGTTTTTCGTGTACTTTGAAATGCTTTTGTTTATATTTCTTTCATGTATGTATTTACAAATGTCCTTAAGCATAGACTTTGGGCAAAATTGGTTTGGTTCTTGAAAAAAAAGTCAGAAATTTTGTTATATATGCAAGACGCTCACTAAAGTGGTGACGAAATGGAGTGGTAGTGGCGTGGTGAGTAAGTATCGGGTAGAATTGGTAAATCCTATGTAACTAAATGGAGACGTGCGCTCATCAAAGTGGAGTGGCGGTGGCATGATATTTTGAAGGTGGTGTAATGCCAGCCGGCTGCCACATACATATCTCGAACATGCTTAATTTTTAAGTGGCAAGTGAGTGGTGAAGAAGTGGATTTTTGTTCTACACGAGTATGCTTGTCATTATTGATTAAAAGAACGAGAGCTGGTGAACGTATTTTGCTACCGCAGTAAGAGTTAAATCACTTTTATATCACTTCGCCGCCACTCCATCGCCAAGCTACTTGTTCACCACTCCACTGCCACTCGCTACTCCTTGACCACTCCACTTCGCCAACACTTCAGTGAGCGCCTTGCCTTAGAATTTGATCTCAATAATTCTGCTTCAGTTCTTTAAAAAAGTTGTGGTAGAGAAATTAGGGGCATGCAAGCAACAGGAATCTAAGACTTTTTCGTGAAAAGTTACATCTCTTAAAAGTCAATCGCGTTATTGATCGAATTACCATTCAAATCCGTTGCTACAGCAAATATGTACGTGCTTTTTGAAAGCTTACGACACCTTGGAAATGTTGGGCTTTAATTTTTATTGGCGGACTTCAAAAAGTTTTCAGAACTTCCCTATCAACTGCGTCAATATGATTTTTTTTGGAAAGTAGTTTAAAAAGGGACAATGCGTTGGGGGGGGGGGGGAGGGCAGCGGGCTCACGTAGGCGCACTTTCGAACAAAAAAGAAAAATTTTGAACTTAATCTGTTTTGCAAAAATTAGATCACTTTTAATTTTTTTCCCAATTTTTTCAACAAAATATAGAATTCTAAATTCTCATTCAGTTTTATTTATTTTTTTTTTCATTCTTATTCTCATGAAACTATTCTGCCAAGTTTCATGTTTTTTTTTTACAATTTTACCTTAAGATACTAAATCCTCAAAAAAAATTTTAAGCATTGTTTGTTTTATTTTTTGGAAAATTGTGAAATTTCGCACAAAAATTAGGTTCTTCACATTCTAATTTATTATTATCTTTGTACTTATATAAATGCGTTGTTGCAAAATAACAGCAGTTATTGATTAAAAAAAATGTACAGACAATTTATTATTTTTTTTTTTTTATTTCTATTTTTGTGTACCTAAATTATGTACATACTCATGAAAACAAAAACAAAATTGACCTTGCTCTTGACTATTCGTATATTTGTTAATATATTCGCAAGTATAATTCTTATCACGAGTTGTATAACAAAGCCTGAGAGCTTAATAAACAAACATACATATTTATGTAGATAGCTAAATTTATTGTTTATTTTGTAATTCAAATTATAGACTCATGAACGAAGATACAAGATAACGTTCTTTATTACGAGTAGGTAGATGGAATCATTAGCTCTGTTTGTATGTTTGACTTTTGATTTGAGTCAATCAAACTCGATATTTAATTATGTAAAGGTACAATTTGTGTGAAGAGGCATTTACATTATTCAGCATATGTATTATTTTCTATTTTCTAGCGTGATATGTCAAACAAAAATACATTAATATCTACGAGTAGGTAGGTAGGTATATAGAAAAAATTAAAAATGAATTAAATGAATTCTATTGTAGATTTTTTTGTAATAACAAATGATAATTGAATTCATAGATGCTAAATGATGTAACAAAACGAAGTAAATTAAACAGCCAGCGCATAGGTTGAATTCAAATAAAAGTATTAAACGAAAATCTGCTTTTATATTTTACGAAAGTATATAGGTATCAATAATTCAAGTTGGCAATTTCGCACTTTAATTTCAATTAAGGGGTGTTTTTTTTTGTATTAAATTGTTTACAGTATGTATCTATTATCTATCATTCCATATAGATATTTTATTTTTACATTCTAATAGAAAAAGCAAGTTTTTGTTCTTTCCATTTTTCGCATGACGCAAATTTAAATAAAAAAGGCACAATTAAATCACATATTCGACATTCGTATCTGCTCTATAATTGCTTTATACAATTTTGCATCTAAGAACCTACTTCTGAATAATGTATGTAATTAATATTGATCTCTAAAAATTTGGCAAACAATTTTGTTTCTATAAAACAAAAAAAAATTTTCTTTGGTACTTTTGACTCTTCTCACACTTTTGCCTTAACAATGCAATTGTTTAATGCCAATTTACGTTATAGATTTGAACTTTATACACACTAAGTATAAGAGCAACAAGTTCGTGTGATTCACTCAATTAATTTTATTCTTGCTAAGACAAGAAATTTAAACATATCAATCTTTAATGTTCTATGCCTTACTACTTATAAGTTGTTAAAAGTTATTTAAAAAAAAACCGCAATTAATTTATGAGAGCCACATTTATAAGGTCATACAATTTCAGGTATAAGTTAAGTATGACAAGCGCTAAAGCTAATTTATTTCTAAAATAAAAATTACCTCTTTTTAATTTGATAACTTTCAATAAAATGAGTTTATTGACATGGTACGTAATTAATTTAGAAATAAAAAAAATAATAATATTATTTTACACTTGTCAAAACAATTAAGGGAACAAAAAAAAATCACTTTTTCATCAAATCACAATTTCTGCCCACTTTTTCCACAGTTTTGCGTTAGTTACAATACTGATAAACGTTGAGAAGAAAAAAAAAAATTGGAGCAAAAATTAAATATTTTTTTCAAAATTTTCAAATTTTAGTTGTAATTTTTTTCTCAAAAAGATGTTTTGCTTCCCATTAAAATCTCGTCAGTATTGTTACTAACGCAAAACTGTGAAAAAAGTGGGCATAAATTGTTGTTTTCGTTTCCATTTTGATGACAATTTCACAATGTTTATGAACCACCCAATTTGTTCCCTTAATTGGTTTTTACGACTTTGATCATTCGGTACAAGAAAACGGTTCAATGGATTTTTTTGAAATTTTACAGAAATATTGGTGGACTATAGTTCTTTAAAATGTCTTACCAAATTAGATCCTACAGTCAAAATTTATAAAGCAGTAAAAGATTTACAAAAAGTCTTTAAAAAGTCGTTTTTTTGACCTTTTCTAAATGTAACGATGGGGAGCCGAAAAAAATAATCGTTATAAAGTTTTGAAAGAATCTTTTAGAAAATTAATTCCAGTTTTTAAAACTACCCTTAAATTTCCCGTGTCGTCATTCCTTGCGAAGATATCGGTAGTCAAAGTCAAAAGTCTGTTTTTTCATTCAAAGCCAGATATTCTTTTGAAAAAAATTTGTACAATGACGAAAAAAGATGACCTTAAAGCTGAATAAACAAGTTATTGAAACAAAACATTAAATTGGCTTAAAAAAAATTTTCAAAGAAAATGACAATGTTCAAAAAAAAGAAAAAAATTTTTAAATTTTTGGATCATGCTGCTTTTTATGATTGCGCAATAACGGTACCTTAAAAAAATCATTTGCGAAAATTTCTCAATACAAAAAGGATAAAGCTTCAGAATGCTTTTTGTTTCATCTCAATACGACCCCTTTTTACAGAGATACAGCTCTTCGAAAAACACGAAAAAAAAAGTGATTTTTTTTTGTTCCCTTAATTGTTTTGACAAGTGTATTTTTTAGTATAGAAATCGTCATTTTCTGATTTAATTTTTTTAAGATTTTTACAAACAAATTATTGCTGTACATTATCATTTTTTTTTTCTTTATGGTTCATACATGTTTCTTGTTTCTGGTGGCAATGTTCTAAAGTCAACAACCCGATTTGATTCAATTTGCTATAACAAGTTTTTTGTTTTAATATATTCAGAATTAATCGTTTCGATACTTTAAGGTATTTTCGGGCAACTTGACAGTTATTATTATCAGGAAAATGAGAATCACATTTGTGCTGTCAAATAAAACACATTTAAATTTGCTTTCTCATTCTTTGACGGAGCGTAATCCTTGAGACTAAGAACAGCATTAAATGCACTTAAGAGTCAACCATCAAGCTAGTAGATCATAAAGCTGATGGGCTGAAAGAATAATAAAGCTCAACCTCCCAAAATGTTCAAAACCCCTTTAAACCTTTAAGTCCCTAAAAAAGACCAACAACTATGACCAAGTTACTGACTGTGTGACTAAGTGGTCAGAAACATGTTTTAATTTTTTTTTTCGTTATTCAATATCCCACGGAGGCGTCACAAAAATAAAAATTAAAGTGCAACTGCAATTCTACTGACTCTTTAAATCAAACCTATCATTAGATACGAACTACGAACTAAATGACGACGTAATTTTCTTTTCATTTATCAACAAAAGCTACAAATCTAACAATAAGTCGTATTTCCGACGGCCATTTCTACAAAATGCATTCGTATTTAATGCTATAATTGGATGCACTTGCACCAGAGGTATGATCATTAACAACAGAAATCAACAATGAAGAAAAAAAAAAAATAATTGCAGTTGCAATTGCAATTTAACAAAATAATTCCCATATAAAAGTCGCACACAGAACAAGGTTTTATTTGTTTAATGAATTTATTTATTTTTTTTTTATTCTCGCAACGAATTGCTTTCATTTTTCACACAAGCATTTTTTTTTTATTACGTCATTTGGACATTTACTGCACAGCTGCAAATTTTTGTAATTTTTACTTTTTTATCTAGACTGGAACTTTGGCAGGTAATTTGATGTTAAAACATGCTCACCCTGAATTCCCCTCGGACATTTTCCTCACGTTTGAAGCTTTCGACGTTAAAGTCGAAGTGGGTGGGAAGGTTGGTGAAAAAATATCAATGACACTAGCAGAGTTCTTGAAATCAAATATGACAGGAAAGGTTTTGCTTTCTTTCACTTTGTCAGCTTATCCCAAGGAGAGATACCTTTTTGGATCTTATAAGGTAAGTTAAATAAGCTTCGCTACTAAGAATAGATGTTCAAAGAAAAATTCAAATTTTTAGATTATGCCTCGAGCTCAAAACGCTCATGCCTACGTCAATGGAGCATTCCTCGTGGATATTGATCCTAAAACTCGTAACGTTGCTTCATCTCGCATTTGTTTCGGTGGTATTCATCCAGAATTTGTTCATGCAAAATCGGTCGAAAATTATCTTGCTGGCAAGAGTCTTTTTAGTCAAAAACTTCTTCCACAATTATTTACCCTTATGGGTAAGGAAATTCAGCCAGATGCTATATTACCCGATTCATCTCCCACATATCGAAAACTGCTGGCATGTGGTCTGCTATACAAGTTCATATTGAAAAACAGTCCCGAAGTGAAGCCTGAATTTAAGACTGGTGGGGAAGAACTCAAACGTTTAGTATCATCGGGTGTACAGACTTTCGATACCCAAGTCAAAAACTATCCAGTGACTCAACCTGTGACTAAAATTGAAGCTATCGTTCAATGTTCGGGAGAAGCGACGTATATGAATGATCTGCCACCTCAACCCAATCAAGTTTGGGCAGCTCTTGTACATGCGACTAAAGTCGGGGCAAAAATTGTCGAAATCGATGCTTCTGAGGCACTCAAGATGCCAGGTGTTTTGGCTTTCTATTCAGCCAAGGACATTCCCGGGAAGAATTCGATAGTTGATAAGGGTTTCGGATTCGTCGATGAAGAAGAAATTTTCTGTGCCGAAGACGTCAAATACTATTTCCAGCCTCTTGGCATGGTTGTGGCTTTGAGCAGTTCGATTGCAAATATCGCAGCTAATAAGGTCAAAGTTATGTATAGCAGGAGTGACCGGAAGATCCTGCCAACCATGGAAGATGTCTTTGCGGCAAAGGATCAAAGCCGAATAACGTCGATTGTAAAGTCACCAATTGAAGAAATACATCGTCCTGAGGCAGCTAATCTGACAGTGTCTGGAGACTTTGATATCGGCCTTCAATACCACTTCACCATGGAACCACAAACAACTGTTGCATTGCCCTTCGAGGACGGTCTTCAAATCTACTCTGCCACACAATGGATGGATATGACCCAGTTTGCAATCGCCAAAATGTTGCAAATTAAAGTCAATGATGTCCAATTGAAGGTTCGACGTTTGGGAGGAGGCTATGGAGGCAAGATCTCGCGAGGAAACTTTGTTGCTTGTGCAGCAGCCTTGGCAGCCTCGAAACTCAACAGACCGGTGAGATTGGTTCAGACTATCGAATCGATGATGGGAAGTCTGGGCAAGCGTTGGGCTTGTCGCAGTGAATATGAGTTCCATGTGAATTCCAAGGGCAAAATCCTACTTGCACGGAATACTTTCTTCGAAGACGCTGGTTGGTCTGTCAATGAGTCTCCAGTTGATGGTCATTCGACACTTTGCTCAAAGAATTGCTACGAGTTCAATGATAATTACAAAATCGATGGGCATGCTGTCACAACTGATGCCCCCAGTCACACCTGGTGCAGAGCGCCAGGATCCGTTGAGGGCATTGCGATGATTGAAAATATCATTGAGCACATTGCCTTCGAAACACAACGCGACCCTATGGATGTTCGTTTGGAGAACATCCCTGCTGGACATAAGATGCACGGATTGATTGATAAATTCCTCAAGACCAGCGAGTATAGACAACGTAAGGTTGAAATTGATGATTTCAATGGAAAGAATCGTTGGCGTAAACGCGGCTTGGGACTTTGTATCATGGAATATCCGATTTTCTACTTTGGAAACTATCCTGCCACGGTGGCTATATACCATGGAGATGGTAGTGTTGTTGTGTCACATGGAGGTATTGAAATGGGTCAGGGTATGAATACCAAAGTGGCACAAGTTGCTGCCTACACGCTAGGAGTTCCCCTTGAGATGGTTAAGGTTGAAGCTAGTGATACATTAAATGGTGCCAATTCGATGGTTACCGGTGGGGCTGTTGGCAGTGAGAGTTTGTGTTATGTAAGTTGGTCAAGCTTAAGAATGATTTAATATATAATTGTCTCTTCTTCATTTAGGCCGTTCGTAAATCGTGTGATATTTTAATGGAACGTCTTCGTCCAGTTCGTGAATCAATGAAGAATCCTAAATGGTTTGATCTCATCCAAGAGGCACACAAAAAAGTTATCAATTTGATTGCCAGTGACTACTACAAGGCTGGTGATATGCAGCCTTATACAATTTGCGGCCTCAGTTTGACCGAAATCGAAATTGACATTCTTACCGGTAATCATCTGCTGAAGAGGGTCGATCTTCTGGAAGATACCGGCGAGAGTCTCAATCCGAATATTGATATTGGTCAAATTGAAGGTGCCTTTGTCATGGGATTGGGTTATTGGTTGACCGAGCAGTTGGTCTATGATCGTCAAACGGGCGAACTCTTGACCAATCGCACATGGAACTATAAACCACCCGGTGCAAAGGACATTCCCATTGACTTTAGAATTGATCTTCTGCAAAAGAGTGCCAATCCTGCTGGTTTCATGAGGTCAAAGGGTAAGATGTGTATTGGTTAGGATTTTCAAACAAAATTGCTTTATTTAATTCTGTGGGTGTGTTGTTTTAGCTACTGGTGAGCCAGCTGTGTGCCTATCGGTGTCGGCAATATTTGCTGTACAACATGCCATCCAGTCGGCAAGGAAGGATGCCGGTTTGAAGAGGGAATGGGTTCTTTTGGGCGCTCCGACAACTCCAGAAACGATTGTTCTTAATTGTGGATCAGATGCAAGCCAATTTAGTCTGTAGAAAAGACTAACTTTTTGTTTATGTTGAATTTTTGTATAAAATATTGGTATTCGGGTTCACATAGTAATATTCATAGTACTATATAAATAATATGTGTAAATAAATAAATTTTCGAATGAAGCTTGGGATGGTTTTTTGGTTTCAGTGATCCAATTTTTTATTTGCGTTACAAACTAAGTTTTCTATTTTAATGCCCACTTAATTGGTGAAGTACTTAAATCAATTGAAATAGAACTCATTTAAGTTAACAAACACAAAAACGATTGTCTCTCAAATTCATCATAAATTGTACACTTTACATCGAAATTCGTTCTTGCATGACTTCACCTAACAAACTATACCAATATCTACCCCTTTAAACTTTTTATAGTTTTCCATCGAATTTTCATTTCAAATTAATTTAATGAAATCGTAAATAAATTAATTTCAGTAATTTAACTGTGACGATGAAAAACACATGCTTGAGAACTTACATAATAAAAATGAGGAAATGAAAAACAAAAAAAAAACTCGTAGATATAATTAAAAGAACATTTTAAGCATCATCAGCCAAAAATAAGAGGAAAAAACGATCTTCCGGAAAATTAAAAAGTTTCCCTGGAGAAAATGCTAACAACCCAACCCTTCATCGTGTTTTTTGAGTACATATGTACATATAATCACATGTCGAATTTATATATCGATGCTGCATAGTTGTCATCACTTGACTATTAAGGGGCCATCAGAACATTATTCTCGGCACATCTATTTTCATACGATAATGAAATGCGTACTTGGCTTTAATTTTACGCTTCCTGTCAGTGTTTATATTAAGCAAAGTTTATGACTTGGAGCCTGGAGACCACCCTCTCGGTCTCGCTGGGTTTTTCGCTGACATGTTTTAGCTTTGAATTTAACTCTTTTTTCGAGTATATGAGTATGTGAATGGGATAGGGGTTAACTGATGATATGCCATCGATGGCATACAAATTAAGTGATTTTTTATTGATTTCCCTAAAGAAAAAAATTATTTCAAATAAGATTTTTAATGAAAATATTGTTTGAACTTCTGTACTATAATCACGTTCGAATTGCTGGGTGGATTTCAATGAAATTTCACATTTCTTCAAACTTGGTAGGTATCTACCGTGAACATCGTATAAAAACATTTTTAGAATTTTAAGAAACATTTTGCTTAAAATTGTCTCCATTGATTTTTTTAAAAATTCATTTAATGTATATAACATTTTTTTTTATTTCGATTTTCCCGAAAAGGGTTTAACTGATTTTAAAATTTTACGGAATGTTTTGAAAGGTTTAAATAGAAATAGTAGCAGTTAAAAAAAAAACAACATTTCATAAAAAAACCTAATTAGTTTTTTGAAAAAACCCAATATTTCGAGAACGTTTTGGTCGATTTCGATTTAACTTGGCAACAAGCTATGTTTTTTTTATTATCTAGCATATTTTAAACAAAAATTAATTAAAATTGTTTCAAACCTTTAGAAAAAACGACTTCTTATGGGGTTTAATTTCTCTAAATCTTTTATTTTTTTTTATTATCTGTATAACAGATTTAAGTAAAATTCTATACAAAAGCTTCCAATGTTCAAACAATATTCAATATGAAAATTTTGAAAAATGTTTTTTTTTTTGAAAATTCGATATTTCAAAAATGGGTAGATGATTTTTTTTTAGAAGGGAAAAAATAACAATTTTGGATTCTTAAAAAAATGATTTGCTTTTTTTTTTTGAAAGTTCGTTGCTTCAAAAGTGTGTGAATAAATTTTTAATCACGCTTTAATAAATACAAAAAATTGGAATCTAAAAAATTATTTTATTTTTTGTTTGTTTTGAAAATTCGAATTTTCAAAAATGGATAGACGATTATTTTTTATGATGTTATTTTTTTCAACTTCGCATTAAACATACTTAAAAAAAAAACAAAGGGTCCTACCGGGAATCTCCCGGGGAATTTTGTTTCCCACGGAATATTTTATTTCGAAGAAATTTTTTCTCCTATCTTGAATCTCCCACGGAATAAATTTCCTTCGCACAAAAATCCGAATTCCCCTGGAAAATTTATTCCCAATACCAATAAATTCCGAGGGAAACTTTTTGGCATCATTCACGTTCCCAAAATTTGAACGTGGGAAACATCCCCTGGGAAATTTTTGTTCGCAATAACCCCCAAAATTTTGGATTCTAAAAAAAAGGGTTTTTTTTTATAAAAAATCGATCTGTTTTTAATGTCGGATTAATAAATACTAAAAAATGACGTAGGTACTAATTTTTTTCTTATACCTACATTTTTACAAAATTTTATCGATTTATGCAATATTAATGGTCATTTTTAAACTGTAAAAGTGAGTTTAAATAAATTTTCTTAGATAAATTTTAATTTTCACAAACAATGAAAATTGTTTCAACTTTTGAAGCACAATAAATAAATAAAATAATATTTAAGCTACATAATATGTAATTTGGTTACTAAAGCTAGCGTTTGCTTAATTAATCCGTTCGATTTTCTCAAAATTTATTACTCTTACGAAAAAAATGCTTTTGATATTTTTTGTTTAGAATTTCATGGACTTTAATTTTGAACTACAGAATTGTCTCGCTAATCCGAATTAATTATTGCAAGGGAGTATTCTGATTATCAAATTATTCGGATAAATAAGTAGAGGACGGGTTAGTTATTTAACAAATAAATTCGTATTTACTTTTTTTTTTTTTTTTTTTTTTTTTAACCAAAAATTAAAAAATAGCATTATAAATAGGTAGGTTTAAACCGGTTTACTTTTATAAAAAATAAAAGACAAAACAAATTATTATGAATGCATGTGATAGAGAAAGCTATAGCCAAAACGATGATCGTTCAATCGAATCGTCTTACGCGATCTGAGCCCTGTTTTGGAAGCGTAATCGGTTCTGGAAGTTTGTAACATAAAGAAGGAGTATACAAAAAAAAGAACTTTAATAAAATATTCGTAATAAAGATGCTTCGGATTAGCGAGATAATACTGTATTTTTAAATATTAATAGAAAAAATAATCAAACAAAAATTAAAAGACCTGACCCAAAAGTAATATTTAAATATTTTTAAAAGTAAAAGTCTTATTTCCCTCAACTAAAACGGAAACATTTAAAATTATTTTTTATAATAAAAAAATGGGAATTCCACTTCATCAGTTGTATGATTCCCAGCAATTGAATTTCGACTTCTGTTCCTACATTATGATTTATATTTCTTTCTTTACTAAGAATTTCCTAAAATTTTACTCAAATACGAGTACAATAGAAAACTTGATTAGTTCAGGATAAAAGTCGTTCATTTATTCAATTTTAACTTACCATATCAGAACTTTTATTTGAGTGCCACAACAATTTTTGAAAACTAAAAATCTCTTATCCATCAGCTACCTATGCATACAATATTCATACCTACTACCTTATCCATTTCTAAGCTCGTAGGATGGCTTCATGTATATAGAAAAACAAAATTCAATAATTTTCAAATTCAATTCAAATCACTGAATGAAGATATTTTCTGAAAATTTTCCATTAACCTTTCTAACAGATGATGACGATGATGATGATGTTGTTGTTGTGTGCTCCCTATAAGATCTCGATACATTCTCTCTTTTAGATTTCAATACTGAGAAATTGAATTTGATAATAAATTCATTTAAGTCTGGCAAAATGGCCTGCACAAAGTGCACACATCACACTCAACATGCTCTTAAGCCCGTCAGAGAATATACTCCTAACCCCACCCCAAAACGGGTGTATTCGTTCCCATAAAATGAACTCTCATCGGAGATGGAATCCTTCAGCCGATAACCATACTATAGAGTCAAAAATGGTTTGGTATATAAAGTATGGAGATCAAGGAAAGAAGAATGCAGATTCTTATTGAATATCCGGGTGAAAATTTGCGAACTCGTATATACTCGCCACCCATATAGCATAGCCGCCTCTGGCTTCCACAACGACCAATGATATGCATACAAAGTGTCCGAACCGAAAAGCGAAAGAGGACATTTGTCTTCTTTTGGATTTTAGCCTTTCAGCCAGAAGCTTCCAATTCTCTAGTTGCAGAGATTTTTCTTTCACCTCAACGAACATATTTTTTTTTTCAAACTTTCTTCTATTCTATTCTGTGTTTCTTTTTCTTTTTTTGGTTCCTTAAGCCATACACATGGCTTTGAATCGTTCTATGTTCGTATCTTAAGCTAGATATGGCTTTCTGCCTGCTTCTTCTCCCTCAGCAAATTGATAAAAAGTGATGATGACTGCTGGAAAATTTTGGTGCAAATCACAAAGAGCTTATAGATGATATAGACCTTGTCCGTATATAACTCCTACTACTATGACCATCCTTATAGGATTCATTTTTATCCTTCTTCTTCGAAAGTTGTTAGCATATGACGACGTCGACGAATGTAGGAAGATATCCTTTTGATGAAATGTGGCCAACCGTCGAAAATTCCAGCAGCAGCTAACGAGCGATAGTGTTGCTGTTTTAACCTTCCTTAAAATGCAAAGACACCACCCTCTTGAGAACAAGTATTTTGTAGTGAAACAGTTTAAAGCTCGTATCTGCTCAGGTCGTTCGGTTAGTCCCCTTTCACACGAGGACACTGAGTTTCCAGCAACATTCAGTTCATAGGGGAGAAGGGCAGGAAGAAAGAGGGGTAAACTGTGTCGTGGCATGAAACTTTAAACTTCACGTTCCACAGCTTCTGTTTTGGGGCAAAATTGTTTAATAGACAAATAATATGGAATATTTTCACATGAGATTAATGTTTTTTTCGATTTTGATTTTATTTCACATCGACGCTTTATAAATAGGCACCCGAAAGTAACATTCCAAAAATTTATATGAAATATTTGAGTCCTTTTCACACATCTTCTTCCGTGATTGGATTAAGTGAAATTTTTTAATATGAAGTGAAGTGAAGTGAAGTGAAGTGAAGTGAAGTGAAGTGAAGTGAAAGAGTTGATTAAGAACATGGCTCAGTATGGTCATATGCTATGAATTTTGGAACGTATGGAAATATTGTGGATCGTATTCCCTTTAATTTTCAGTTTAGTTGAGTATTACGTTGAAAATTCCCGGCAAAATGTTTTCCCGGGAATAAATTATTTTTTTTTTTTATACAAATTGATTTTTATGTCAACTTCTGGGGCCTCATCACGCAAAACAAAATCGATTGGACGATATCGTTTTCAACATTGCTATCTCTTTTATATCTGTAGAGAAATATAGATTTTCAAGTTCAAAAAGATATCGCTTGATCGTTTTGCTTGTACCCCTGCAAAAAAATCTGTTTCCAACATTCAGAAGTCTCAGTCCTATTAACGAAAGTAGAAATATTCCACCGGGGAATTCGGAATGGAAGTCTCCTGGGGAGTTTTTTTTCCCGGGGAATACTTAGATAGTTTTGCGCTAATTATTAATTTAAATTTTTGTGGAACGTATACATTCTTTATTTTACGACAGGTCACCTTGTGTCTTCAGATTTTTTTTTTTAACCTGGCAGATAGCAGATATGAGGTCTTGACTGTCCTCTTGCAATGATTTGCTTAACGTTTTTTTTTATTCTTCAAAGCGTAGGGGTTAGGTTGGTGAATAGAAAAAAATTGGATTGCATTATTTTTGGATTATGAAAGTGTCTTCTACTCCTTCTTGATATGGCGCAACCATAGTTCGGTCACCTGACACTTTGTGATGTGGAAACAGAGATTTTCGCTGAGATTGCCATTTTGTGTGGGATATGGAGAACGAGTCACACTGAGTGATAAAGGTTATAGAAAAATTTTGATTGAAATTATCACGTATCAGGGATATCTATAGTGTTTTAAAAAGATTTTCCTTATGTTCTTTTGTGTGTGTCCCCAGATCCGGCAGTGACTTTTTCATCATCACTCTTAGATATGACATTTTATATAAAGTGCCAACTTCATAAGATATATGGATAAAATCACATTTAGGATTTTTATAATAAAAACCAAAAAAATTACACTAGAGCATGTAAATTCCTTAAAATTTATGGCTGATTTCCATATTCAAAAAAAAAAAAAAAAATACGTTAGAATATTAATAATTTTCTTTATCACGCTTGTAAGTAATTTTTTATTTTTTTGTTTTTGTCATCTCATTTCCTATATCTCCACAAAAGCGACACAAAAGAGACAGGGAAGAAATGGGACATATGAATTTAAAAAAGAAAAAAGTATAAAATTGCCAGTTGTGCCCACCATAGTGTGACGGACAGAAGGGACAACGAACGAAATTCGCTTAATGACTCGGCAATAGGAATGAGAGCTATTCAGGTGAAAAAAGGGTGTCGGAGGTAATTACCACATTAGACACGGAAAGTTCCTGTGAGAAGAATGGGGAATTTTAACTAATTAGACTTTAGACAGGATGATGGCGGCTTAAGTTTGAATGACCAATTGACACGAGGAGGACGGGGGATAGATATAGGGTCGTTTGTTGTGGTGCACAATGAGAAATTTGTAATTGAAATGTTGCCAATTAAAGCGGAATTGTAGAACAAGGTGTGATGTCCTTTTTGGAAAGGGATGTCTTTTTTTTGTAGAAAATTGTGTATCCTTACAGTTGAAATGAAAATAAAATAAATTGAAAGAAAATCGACAGTGTAAAATTTTGAAAAGTACATTCCACAATATATTTTTTGAAAGCTAGTTAATTTTTCATAAATAAAATAACTTTTCTAATCTGCTTCATCTTCTTCCTTTGTGTATGTATGTTATTAGGTTCGAAAAATTACTACTAAACAATTGTGGAACGCATTCGTAGTACCAACTGGATTAATTCAACAAATAATATTACGTATTTTATCAATACAAATTAAATTCTTTAAGCCTTACTGTGAATTTAAAAAAAAACAAAAATACGATCCACATTAATACTGTAGCTTGAGTTATAATGTGGATCGTACTTAATTTTTGTTTTCTTTAAAATTGGCCTACGCTTTACATTAATTGAAAACTTGAATTAAAATAATGCACTTAAATCGTCTCTCTCTAAAAATATTAATATATACAAATGTACATATGTATGTATACTGTAAAGTGTCAAAATTTTCAGTTTACTTGTTTCAAAAAAAGGTGTGAGATGCAAAGTACTTTTTTGTGCCTGCTATAAAAAATAAGTTTATGCAGCAATAATGCCTAGCGAGATCGAAAACCACGTGAAATGTAATCAAATCATATTTTTTGAAGAAAATACTGAAGATTATACTGCGTTTTCATTAGAGTAAATGAGGTAATTTCGTTCAAAATTTCAAAATTCAATTCAAAATCATTTCATTTCCCATTCAAATTCAAATTTCCAAATGAGGTACAATTTCAACCAAATTTTCACGGAATTCGGTAAACTTTTATGAACCCACACAAATGGAATCCATTCAAAGTGGAACCCATTTAATATGACAGAATTCAATGTAAAAAACAACAAAATCAAGCGATTGACAATCTGGACCTTCAAACAAAATTTGAAATTTTGAAATATGAACACTTTTTTTTTGTAATTTGCCAAATAACCTCATTTCAGCTCTAATGAAACCGCAGTATTAAGTAAAAATGAATGCATTCCACATTTTAACTTTGGATTTACATACATTCAAATACAGGCGAAAAACTGGGTTATGATAAGGTAATATTGTTTCAAAATAAAAGCTGTGAAGGACAATGT
The DNA here is from genome assembly GCA_947049315.1 of Epistrophella euchroma. Taxonomy (NCBI): domain Eukaryota; kingdom Metazoa; phylum Arthropoda; class Insecta; order Diptera; family Syrphidae; genus Epistrophella; species Epistrophella euchroma. The sequence continues at coordinate 62,504,814 of OX346248.1, forward strand.
GGATCAATGTGGAACGCATTTGGTCGATGCATTTTAGACATTTCCAAACTTACTCAGTTTTTCCCTTGCTGAAACATTTACATCCTTTAAAATTATGCAATGTGGATCAATGTGGAACGTATTCATTTTTCAAACAAAATGATTGACAAATATAGAAAAAACCTTTGTGTTCTTTAATCGGGTGGGTCAAACCATGACTTAATTGTGGTCTTATTGTTTCACGAGACTTGAATTGAAGGTCTCAACGAGAAAGTTAGTCTTTAACTTTAGCGATGAAAATATATCCGGTATCAAGTCCAGGAATATTCAAAAACCTCTCCATTCGCCTCATGTCAATCAAAAACAATTCAAAGAACATACAATTCGTGTCTACTTATACTAAGCCCTATACTGACAAGTGGGAGTACTTACAAGAATTTTTCGATTGAAGTTTCAGTACAACTCCACCAATTTAAATCAAAGACACCTCCGCACACGAAAATCTTTAGTAATGCTTGCCCTTGGCATCTCACACTCAATCAACGATCCAGTGATTAGCCTCATCGATTAGTTAACAAAATTTCACAAAATCCCAAGACATATCTTGAGTGGGCAAGCCAAGCGCAGTCCTTTTCGATCTCCCCAAGAATGTCCAACCAATTACTCTCGTTCGTTGTATTGTGCCCCTGAGGGGCAAGATATATATTTCGAAATCCCAAAGAGATATCTTCCAAGATCACTTTATTATTATATGTTATAACAATGTGGGTAGAAGAAGGTGCTGCACATACATGAGATTGAACCTGCAATTAAAAGTCAAGCTTAACGATTCCGTACACACGTGGTTTAGTTTGCTATAGGTATTGCCACGCAATAAAAGTATCTTTCCTCGACTCTGATTCTTTAAATAAATAAAAAGGGCGCACCTTGTTCCCTAGCATTGCATATAAACACAATTCTGGAAAATGCAATCAACTCAAAAAGGTACAAAAATAATTGGTCACTTTAAAGGAGCACAGGAGGGAGGCAGATGGGTGTTGAAGAAGAAAAAAGTAAAGAAGAACTGAAATCGATTTAATATTTAAAGAACTCAACCGAAAGGAGTTTGAAATTGAATCACCCCCAATCAACCGTCTCACTATGTGTCGTCGTCGTCGTACAGCAGGAAATTCTTTCGATACTTTTGAAATTTGCAATTCCAATGCATCCTTTGGAATCCTTTTGCTCATTATGCAGCAGAAGTTTATTTTTTTTTTCTTTTATTTTTTAAATTTTTTAAGCTGATGCTTTTGAAAGATGGCCAAGATCATGACAATGGAATGGAAGACAAAAAAGATATGAAATCGCCAAATAAATGAAAGGATTGGACATACATATACATAAGTTAAGTTTTGGTTATAATTTGGTTTTGGGCGGTTATATTAAAAAGGACAATTTTTTTTTGTGTTCTCGTGCACCGGTAGCAGTTGTTTGCTGGAATTTTTTAATAATAATTGCATTTTTGTTTTATTAAAAGGACACAACACATATTTTTACACTTTGTGGAATGAAGCAGCTGTTACTGCGACCCAGATGCTAATTGTGTTGCCTTGAAAATATTATTTTTGTTTTCAAAGATATTAAAATCGATTAAATTCATCAACATCCGCTGTGTAAAATAATAAAAATATTTTAAAAGCAAGATCTGCGTTATTTTGTCGACCAGGAAGTTTTTACAATCTTTATTGTTCACCTACCCATTAGAAAGCCGCCAGCAAAATGTTTCTTTTAAATCATCCAATTTGCCACCAATCATCATTGTATGACACCTAATCAGTAATTTCTCCACAACCTCACACCCAACTTCGACCTCCCAAGTAAAGTAATGTTATAAAATCACTTGAACAAACCCGAATACACAAAACAAAACATAAAATTAAATTCTATTTCAAGAGATTTTGACATTTTGAAGTGCCATAGCAAGAAAGAATTAAAACAACAAACAAACACATTGGAAAATGTTGGGGCAGAATGATTGAAATCGGGACCTACCAAGTAGAATAGGATTTAATTTAGGGTGACCAACCACCTTTTCTTTTTTATGAGTTTTTTTCCCTATATTCCTAAAATCGTAATAAATATGTTTCAAAATTGTGACTTGTCATTTTTAGGAATGATTTGACCGTACTTATCCTGGGAACATTATTCTCATTCAAAGAATATACTCCGTTCAACAAAAATGTGCAGTACAGGGAAGATAGGATATTTGCCTTTCATCCTTACAAATATGGATTTTAATAAGCTATACTTCACTGTAAAAGCTCTCGTATGATTGCCGTACTGAGCAATATCAAATGGCATAATTCTATCACAAATGTAGGCAGGGTTACCAACTGTTTATTATAATTTCATAATTATATAAAAGTGTTGACCGTAAACTATATACAAAAAATTTAACTCAATTCTATGCATCAGACGCCACTGCTCTAAAAAAAAAGCTTCCCCCATAAAACCTTTACTGAACATTTTTGTTGAACGGAGTATAGTTAACCGCATGAAAATCGTTTTCATCGTTCGTTCTCTTATGGCTTAGAAAAAAAGTAGTAAAAAGCCAATTTCGAGAATGACTTTGTCTTCCAGTACGACTTTTTTGTATGGGAAATAGCTTCCTAGGCCTGGGTTTTTTCAGTGGTAGGTTTAACCAGAGTAAATTTACTTTGGAAATAAACGTAGGTACTTACAGTTAACTCAAGAAGCAGTTTCTCAGTAGAGATTTCATGCTTAACGAACTCGAAGGATAAAACATCAATAGGATTTGTTCATTAAATCCAGAATTAAGTCACCCAATTCGGTGGATTAACTTGGGTTTAACTTTAAATATTGGTTATTGGGTAAAGCAAATTCACGGATGACGATGGCCCGAGTATGATTTGAGTTTCGGAGACATTTTAAGAGTTTTTCACAAGTTCGGTGACTTGTAATGAGGAAACAATCAGTCGTATTAATAAACGTTGTCTAACTTTAGACAGCTGTCCAAGTTATAAATAAACCTTTGCTAAAGCGATCTAACTTTTTATCCAACTTTGGACAACGGAATCGTTTGTCTAAATCTTGACAAGCACAATATTCTAATTTAGCAGATTTTACAGGGGCAATTGAAAAAAAACTTATTGATTGGCACAACATTTTTAACAGCCTGATATTAAGGTATTAGCATGATACTACTTACCATTTTCCTAACTTTAAAGCTCTACTCTTTAACATTTTAAATTAATCTTTCTAAACCTGATTCCCCTACAAACTCCGGCTGAACACGCCTAAAACAGTGACAGTTAACACCATTTTCTCATTTGTAATTGTAAAATTGACATTTACTATCGTTAATATCATGGCATGGTCACTCTAGGTACCTCCACATTTGCTCCTTGCATCTTCTGTTCGTTCACTAAACTGTATTATCTCTGTATGTTAACATCTAGATACTTGTAGCCATTTTTGTTGGATTTCTCTTTTTTTTTTTTTTTGGATTTTCCAATTTTCGGATTGAGTTTCGTTGAAATGCGTCCACTCAATCAATCACACAAAAAAAGTATTTTTTTTTCGTTTTTTTTTTCAATTTTTTTTTTGTATATCTTGTCTTGCTTCAGTTAGTTGAAAAGGATGTGGGATGGGATTGTAGCACACTTATCACAACACAAGTGCGTCACTGACGACCTGTCCTCATCATTGCGTGCTCCAGAAAATTGTTTCAATTTTAAATAATTTAAAATTTTAAAGGCACAAAATAATACAGCAATAGGTAGGTGAAGCAAACCGACTCGTTCACAAACTGAATGCCTAAAAATATAGTTTCAATGTTTTCCCTTCTTGAACTCGCAGTTCAATTTATTATTAATGTTTGTACAAGTGGAGCACCAACAAAAGAAAACAATGTAGGAGTAATCTGTCAATGATGCCACCCTAAATGTCAAACAAACAAAAATAAGAACATGAACTAAGTGAGCAAGAAAAGAAGTCAAAATAGGTACAGGAAGATTGGCGCCTAATCAGTTTTTTTTTTTTTTTTCTTACAAAATGTTTTACTTTGTGACAAAACATATTACTTGAAGGTGAAAATAGGTTGGGGCGGTATAGAAATAATGATAGATAATAGCTTTTTCTTAGAAACACCAAAAAAACCAGAAAAAATATTAAGAACATGTATCTAATAGAAATTTGAAGCGACCATTACAGTTATCCATCGGAAATGTTCAACTGGGAAATTTATATTTTTAGATCAACTACAAAATGTAAAAATAAGTCTGATCACGACACCAACGAATTGAATTTTCATACAAAATTCAAATCTTTCTACTAGGCGCCCATGTTGTTCAGAAAGGACTTCCATCTTCTACTTCTTCTCCCTGTACTTCTACTTCTTCTTACTCGTCATTGCCTTTAAATTCTTCAAGACGAAGCAAGGAGGCAGAAAGAATTGAATGTTCTTCTACTTCTCTCTCTGTACTTCTACTTCCTCGTCATCTTCTTAAAATTCCAAATCTTTCTACTAGGAGCCCATGTTGTTGAGAAAGGACTTCCATCTTCTACTTCTTCTCCCTATACTTCTACTTCTTCTTACTCGTCATTGCCTTTAAATTCTTCAAGACGAAGCAAGGAGGCAGAAAGAATTGAATTTTCTTCTACTTCTCTCTCTCTGTACTTCTACTTCCTCGTCATCTTCTTAAAATTCTTCAAGACGAAGCAAGGAGGCAGAAAGAATTCAATTTTCATACAAAAATCAAATCTTTCTACTAGGCGCCCATGTTGTTGAGAAAGGACTTCCATCTTCTACTTCTTCTCTTCCTACTTTTACTTCTTCGTCATCGTCTTAAAATTCTTCAAGACGAAGCGAGGAAGCAGAAAGCAGAAGGAACTGAATTGAGACCGAGAGCACATGTATTGTGTACTTGTATGGTTTGTAGATAAAGAGCATTAACACGGGCAACAAAACTAAAAGAGAACCGTCAAATTTGAGTCATGAATGGAGAGAGTCAGTGTTCAATAGCGCGCACCTCACAGAATGATTTTTAAAGAGGAATTCGAAAAAAGAGTCATGACTCTTGAGTCAAAGTTCAATTGCTGACTGGCGCCCACGTTGTTGAGAAAGGTTATGTAGGCATACATATTTTCTTTTTTTTTTTTCAATTTCTCCTCCACACAAAACTGGTTTTACTACAGCCTACAGTAAAATGTTCTTTGTTAATTTACGCTGCTTGAGGGAGAAGTCAAATATAAGAAATCTCGATCGAGAAAAAAGCTAAAAACTTACTAGCGCTCGATCTCCTTTGTTTTTATTCGTTACAGTGGGACCTGAACACAAATTTCAGAGACAAGAAGTAAAACATTTTTCTTTATTTACATGAGAATTTTATGTGACGTTATGCTATGTCTATTTCAATTAGGATTTTAGAGTTCTATTTGACTCATTTATTTCAGTTGTACGCGTATGTTGTTTGTATTATTTAAAATAATAATTAATGGGCTATAAAATGTCAACTTTGTTCAAAGTTTAAATCTTGCCTTACTAACCACGTCTTTTTACTATGCCTATTTTTTGGACAAGTATTGGGTTCTTTAAAAAAAATTTAAAAGAGGTTTTCGTCAAGCCTTTAAACCGATTTCCGTAAAACTTGGTTGGAAGGTACGGAGATTTTTTATGTGTTTTCTGTAATAACTAAATTGATTGTAAGAAAAAAAAAAAAACATGAAACTTCAACATTGTTTGAGAAAATTGCCTAACTGTCGAGTTATTCACGTATGTATCTATAGCTTTTGAATGGCTTCATGGATTTTATTATGCTTTTATTATTTGATGGCTCCCTATAATATGTGTTTATCATATTTATTAAACAACATTTTATTTTGAGAAATAAAAACTTTTTACAAACATTAAAATTTTTTTTTTTAATTTAGCTACATTGTTTTTATGCATATTTTTGAGTTCATGCATATTTTTTGTAGAATTTTTCATCATTAGGTTACAATCATCATCATTTAAAATGGGGTTAAGAAAAAAATATTTAATTTTATTATGAAAATTTAAATACCTACATATTTTAAAATAACAAAAATAATTCCTTTTCTCAATTATATTTACACCTCAAGCTTTTGAATTATATTTTATAGATACATTTGTGTTAATTTATTGTAAAATCTGTTGTAAGTAATTAATACTACAGCTTATTATAGAAGACTTAAATTCATATAAATTTCAAAATTTATTGTGTTGTTTTACAAAATATACACAAATATTCATAAGGCCATGTAAAAATGCATATATCACACTGCAACTGCACTTCCTCTACAATAACATACTAAATCAGATAAATATTTAATTAAAGTCCATTGACTACCTATCCTATACAAGAGAATATGGCTTTTTCTCTTTAATAATGAAAAAAAAATTAAAATTAAAACGGTCCAATATTAAGCCGGTGTGTATCTGTATGAAAACTCATATAATAACAGTAAAGGATAATAACACAGAGCCCCATACACACAAATTACTATTCAACCGGAAATGCTATTGTGTCCATGGTACAACTATGATGATGACGGTGTCCCGCTATATCACCATAGGTACCTACTCTGCGATGATCATATTCAACGCACTGGCCAATAATAACAATAATAATTATTATACTCTTCATGTGAAGTATACTCATCACTATTTGTATACGCAATGCACTGCACACACGACACAGGACCCATACTACAGCTGTGTATGCAAATATTTATTATTTTCCCTTCAAAATAAAACAAAAGAATATACAAATGAAGAGGTGCGGACAGTATGTGGGCAAAAGTTTGTGGTCCTTCGAGCCGGATGAATTCCCGCTCTTTTCACAGAATTAACACACATTGAATCTTGCTGCAACTTGTACAATTATAATTGGAGTCTGAAGCAGACATTCAAGCCGGTTCATATACATTGACCGCGACCTATCTCACTCAGTCAGAGGACTCTCGACTCGACCATAACTGATGATGATGGATTTTACATAATTTTCTGTGGGTGCGTTTTTGTGCGGCTTTTGTTATCCTGAACAGAGACACTTCTCTCCGCTGGAATGTCATCGTTCCAAGGACAAGCAGAATTGCCATTGGCCGCAGGTTGCAAAAGACCAACAAGAGGACATTCCCTGGCCAACGACATAATCACCACAGGATATTTTATATCAAACGCAAATGTAAAAAAAAAAACAAATTCCACAAATCCAGTGAAAAAAAAATCACGTCAGAGCTCAAGTTCATGGCTCGTATAGGGTTTCATTGTTAATTACCCAAACCATAATGAGTGGCGGCATCGGCATTGGTTTTTTGTGTGCATGGTTGAGTGTCAATGTTTCCCATCACTATAAAGGCCTCGTTGTAGCTATTGTACTCGAGTTTTTCTTTCTTTTTTTTTGTCGTTGTTGCTATATGGAAATTAATGCCGGATAAGGACGATTCCATATTTCAACTGATATTGGTGTTGATGGCTGTGAACAGACAAATAGATATATCTACCCATTACAGCGCTACGCCACCACGACCATCATGCTGGGATATGTGATTTTAATAATTTTTTTTTGTTTTAAATTCAAGTGCACTGAGGGAAAAAATCCTAAAGAACCCTCATGAAACTATTTCCGTATTTTTTCATACAATGCGGATTTTGTTAAATTCTAAACATGATAAACAAATTAAATAGCAATCAGCCATTTCGTGAATTAAGAAAAAAATACTCCAACGTTGCACACTCTCTTTCATGCAATTAACCTTTTATAAAGGCATCTAAGTATATCCATTTCTCTTGAAACAAAAAATGAACGCATTCCACAATTTTATAAAAATGACGATATTTTAAATTTTCGAGTATTAAATAGCAAAAAAAAGGCTTATGGATGGCAGACAAATTTTACCTTTAACAATCAAGTAGCTATGCTATCAAATATAAGCTGTGGAATGTAAGGTAAATAAAATTTAACGTTGGCAAACTTTCATTCGAACTGTGTACGAGGCTAGTTCGAGTGAAAATGAAAATTTCATAAAAAATGATCAGCGTGAAAACTTTATATTACACAGCTTTTATTTGATACCAAAGCTTTATTTGGTTTTTATAGATAAAATTTGTTATTTATCCATAATCAAAAGTTTGAAGTATGGCCCTAAGAAGATTGTGGAATGCGTTCATTTTGCATAGCACGAGTTGTGAGTAATAGGCTTAAAGTTAAAAAAAGTGTTGATACCTAAAGTTTTAATATTTTTAACAGAAATTAAATCTTAATACAAAAAGTGTCAAAAAGTGTAAAAATTTTGCATACGTTCCACATCTTCCATTTTAAAGTAAATCAAATTTTCTATAAATTGTCAAACATTTTCAGCCTTAAATAAGTATTTGGAGTGTCCAAGATGGACAAAAATATTGATAAAAATTGCTGGGTGTGATATGTTTGAGTTTACATTCCACAGCATATATTTTGAAGTAAAATAAATAAATTCCCAAAATTTCCAGCCCTTTTACACTACTTATATATTGCGGAACGCATTTACTTATCTTTTCAAGAGAAGTTAAAAAAAAAAAATCGCCCCCCTAGGGTCATGGTTCTGTCATACTTGTTGCAATGGCGCCCTGGAAAAGCCTATTCCACCTAAAAAAAAAAAATAATAATAATTTTTCCAGTGTACTGCTTCTGATGCCTCTGATGTGGGAGTGAAAAACTCTTGAGGAACCAGGAGTTTCTCGCTTGTCGTGAAAGAAATACCTTTCATCTTACCAATTCCTTTGTATTCTGAGCAGTAAATTGTTGGTCCACTCTGTTGCCTGATGACTTATCACAATCAACAGCAAGTAAGTCACTGTAGACTCTGACGTGCTGAAGCCGCCACAAATTAAAAAAAAAAAATCAAGTACCAGAAATATTAAAATTTGAGAGGTATTGTGGAACGTATTCTTTTAAATTACATTTAAATGCTAACTAGATTTGTTTCTGATATTTTTTTTTAAATTTGTCTCGTAATCAATTTTTATTTACACAACTGTCATCCCTATTGAAAGATGTTTTTTAATCTTTTTTAGTAGAAAGTTTCTTCCAATTCGATAAATAAAACATATATTTTGGGGAACTTTGACACTCCAAAAGTCGTTATTAAACTGAAATCAATTACTCAATAGTTTATCTACAATCTACTTAGCTAGCTACATCTAAATCTGTCTCTAAGCTTTAATTGAAAGATCTATCTCGTATTTTGGTTTATTGGTGATTAAGGGGCGTAGGCTGGCTGAAATAATTTTTTGAATTGAAAGTTCTAAGTACTGTGAAATCAGTTGCTTGAAGCTACCTTGGATGCATAATTGCGATGAAATTTTTTCTGTGCAGGTTACAGGAAATTTCCGGAAAAAGATTTTGGGGACTTTGACCCCCTTTTTAATCCTTGAGTCAAATGGGGTTAAATGGGGTTTTCAGCTCTGATTTTCTAGTTTTTAAAAATTATATTTAGGTGGTGAAAAAAAATCTTTAAATTATGTAAATATGACATTCTTCCATGTGCATTTATTATTTCCAGCTTAAAATTTTTCGCTTTTATTTCGTATCTGTTTTTAAATATTCACCGAATCTGTAAAGGTCTCTCAACATTAAAGACACAAAAAACACCTCACTCCTCAATATCAAGAGAAAGCTACTCATAAAACTGTATCAACTCGCCTATCAAATGATAAAATTTCCATAAGGACATCCCTTCAATTGGTCTCATCCTTTTCGCGGTGCGGGTTATTCACACATTTTCTCGAAAAGAAAAGCAGCCGGAATTTCATTTGCATTATGGTGTCAAAAAAGGACAACTGTGCGGTAGATAGGAGGGGAATGGGGGGGGAGGGTAGGGGGGTGTTTGGTGGGGTAAAAATACTGTGACTGTGATGTGAGGTTCGTTGGGGTCAGAAGGACATGAAAAGAACTGTGTCCCAACTGCGCCGGATACAAGCTCTGTGACCATGTCATGGATTCATTTCCTGCTGTTTCACTATATCTGCATATGGTGAGAGAGCAATGAAGCAAAAGAGCCGCTGCAACATTATTTCGTGGGATTTGTCCTTTTTTTTCGTTCTTCGCTCGCGTATAATGGAAAACATCGGGCGGTAAGGATATGCCATGGGTTGGCTGCTCTTCGTGGTCGTTGTCGCTGTCGTCGACTATTGGATGCCCGGGGCACACGACGCCGCCGTTGGACGGGGGCGGCGGAACGATAGTCTGAGAAGGATTAAACGAATGACCGGTCCCATGTCTGCGGATGATTTGCTGTTGGAAATATACGACGGGATTTGCATAAATGATTCTCGTTTCAATATTTTTTTTTTTTGTTGCTTTTTCATTTACATTTTTATTTGGTTTTGCTTGTTTTTTTTATTCATCCTTGAATAGTTGTATGTCCTGTCCTGTCCATGATGATGATGATGATTAACACACATAGAACAAATATGCTTGCTGTATGTATAATTCTGCATGTCCTGGCAGAGATTTAAAACCAGAGATACTCGGAAATGATAGTAGAACGGGTTATGTGTGTGTGTGTGTGGATAAATCTGGAGAAACAAAAAAAAGATAAATCCACACGAACTTGAACTTGGCGGGATGAGATTGAGCATCTCTGGAATTCTACTGCGAAGGGAGGATATGCACGCCTTTTGTGAAAATTTTTGTTTATTTTTTTTTTCATACATTTTCTGAATGGAATGATGGTGTTTGCGGTATGGACTTGGTACTTTTTTAGTTTTCTTTTTGGTGGACCACCACCAGACACAGTACACCACGATGAACGTTATGATTTACAACATTATGGTGTCTAGACAAAAAGGAGATTTTCTGAGAGTAAAAGATAAATTTCTGCGTTCGTGTATGTGAAATGCATTCAGGAACAGGAAGTAGTTGAATGAATATCCTTAATGGCTGTGTAGTGTTTGTTTTATTATCTTCTTTTTTTTTTGATCAATTTTGTCGCAACTGTGGAGAATGTGTTGTACGCGACTTGCCGTTAAATGAGAGATTAGCTTGGATATAATAAAAGAGATTTTCATTTCGACGTGTCTTGTATATGTCTAGATTATAAAATGGTTATCACTTTATGTAGAAATTTTAATGGAAGAATTTATTTTTCGTAAAATTTTAGAGTTTTTATGAAAATTAAAATTTCAGAAAAAAAAAAACTTTGAGGTGAAAAACGAAATTTCTTAAAACAATCCACGCCTTTTATTTGATACTTTACTAATTTAACTTGATATAATAATAAAATCTGGCTGTTCGATTTTAGTGGCTGATTCCGCTAGAATCATTAACAATTTTAGCAGACTCATGAACCTATAGCGTCGAGAGCCTAGCAATTTGTTTTGTCTCTAGAATCCTTCCACTAGAATCCCAAATAGTTAGTGATACTAGCGAAAACCATTAAAATCTAGCAGCCAGATTCTAGAGGATAAATTCTAGAGTCATGATTCTACTGACTAGATTTTCGCGGCCATATTCAAACGTCTGGATTATAGGGGCTTGATTTCAGCAGCTATGTGTACCTAAATAATATTACTTATGTTCACGCAAAAAAAAAAAAAAAAAAAACTGGAAGGCCTTTAGTCCACAAAAATTGCCATTTCGTCCTAGCCATCTCACTGAGATCAAATTATATAGTGATGGAAAAGTACTTTGATTGGCTGAATTTTTATTAAAAATAAATCTTCGTTATTAATTTGTTGCTCATCATTATTTCTCAATTAATAATAATTGACAATTTAAATTGACCACATATGTTTGTCTGGCCTTATGCTCTCGAAGGACTCATCAAAAATAATATTCCGATGCCTTGTCATTAATCAACATCATAATCAAATTACCCTTTTGGCTTTTCCTTTCCGAAAAAAAAAATTAATGCTCCAGGTCAATATAAATTTTCTCCGTGCTTGTAAGCACAGTAATATATGTACTCATATCTATATGATATCCTGTGGCCACTATTATGCACTTAATCCAGAGTGACCATTAACAGAAGCTGAAAAAGAAGAGAACAAAGAGGACGACACTATATGCACGCATATTTCCGAGCACCTAGGTAGTTATATGAAAATCATCAAGCACAGGTAATTTGATTTCGTTTAAAATTTCACCAAAAACAGTTAGGTATGAAAAATGTTGTGGAAGAATAAATGAAAATGAAGTTAAAGGAAAAATTAAAATATAGGTAAACAGATAAAATATAATTTATCTACCATAGGAAACAATATGTACAAAAATAATTAAATTAGGACCTGGAAAAAGGGATGATAATGATGTCAACGAGCAACTGCCGCACTTTGGTTCATTTGTTGAATTTTGGCAACAAAAATCATTTCCTGTGACAATTCTTGAGGAAAATACATGTAACTACATGAAATTTGGTATGCATTTGGCGTGTTCAGGAAAATAAGATCTCCACGTCAAAAAGTCAGCAAGCGAATCCAAAATTTTTTTCCTCAGAGTTTTGACAGAAAAACTGATAAATTTTTCTGAGCAATCCTGTTCATGTAACTGAGATTGCTGAGGGAGATCTTATTTTCCTGAAATTTGGGGACGCTTAGTTAACTCAGTGATTCTATCAATTTTGTTTGTATTAAAAATGCGGGCTTAACAATTTAGGTCAGAATTTGGTACGAAAATTCAAAATTTATGAAAAAATATTGCTAAAATAAGAAATTTAGTTAATTTAATGTTTGAAATTGCTCAAGTGATGTGCTTGAGTGTTAACTTTTACAAAAACATTTAAATTCAGGTACCTACCTATGTATGTAGGTACCAAAATGTTGCGCAATATTTCCAACGGACTAAAAGTTAAAACTAATTTTTGAACGAATTTGGTAGAAATTTGAAAACTTTGAAAGTCAAAAATTTGACAGCCTTATTTAAGGTCATCGACTCAAAAAATTGAAATAATGTAAAATATTATTAAAAAAAAAAGTTGTTAATTTTTCTGGTTCATGTATTTGAACCTGACGTCAGAATAAGATTTTTCACAATTATTGTCAGATCCGATTGGGCCAAAAAATAATTTTCAATGATAATATACAGGATGTCCCTTAACTCATGCAGAACTAGGATTTTGAGGGATGATTCCCGGGGATCATTTTAAGAAAAAAAAAAATTTTTCGGTGAAAAATATTTGACCAAACATTGATGTGAGCATTAAATATTAAAAAAAAAAAAAAAAAATTTGAAGAAAAATTCTACTTGAAATTTTTTTTTCAAAAATGGTGACTTTGAAATTTAATTTCTCAAAAAACAATTCACAACTTTATGTTTAAAAAAAAAAAAAGTAAAAAAATGGAGAATTAGAGAGATTAGAATCTTTAATAATTTTTTTTTCATTTTATGTCATAATTTTTTTCAGAAATTTAAAAATCTTGAAAAATCTGTCAAAGAAGTAAAAATCATCACGATATAAGTCTCAAAACGGTTGATCAAACACTTTCAGAAATTGCCCAAGAATAGAAAACATATTTCAACGCAAATATTATGAAGAATGTGGGTGTCGTCGTATTCGTCATCATATTTAAATATTTCATACTATAAATGGACATTGACGCTGAGCAAATACAAGAAAAATGCAATCTTCTATTCAACAAAATACACTTCTTCCACTTTAAATATGATGCCTTTTGTCAACTTAGGTAAGTCTGTCTTTTATAAAAAAAAAAAATATAATTGACAAGCTATACAATTCATTTTGCGTGTCAATGATGTGCGGTGACATTTTCCAGCAGTCAGACGAACATTGCACTTAGCCATCGGCCATATTATACAACAAATAGTTCCATTCAAATGACGAAGACGACATTGTCTCGATGGACAACAAATTGCCACTTGAATTCCCATACTGCCATCATTGAAAGACTGATGTCTCGCGAAAAATTCTGCGCCATAGAAAACAGAGAACAAAAAAAAAAAAAAAAAGCCCTCTGACCTACACCATCAGCTGAAGCCATCATCATCACGCAACCGAACCGACTATATAACCACAATGCTATATTCTCTCGCGTGCTAGTTGTCAAACAATGGGTATGATTGAGACATCATCTTCACTGACAGCTCACTTAACGCGCTGTGCAATGGACCATTTAGTGCACAGCCATCTATCTCAGCGGCGGCGGATCCGGACCAGGTTGGAGGAGGTACCGCCCTGTATATCCATTCACCCGCTGCCGTCTGTCAGCGCCAACAGAGAGCATGTTCGCCACTTTAAAGGTCGCCCAGCACAGATGATGTTGGGGCATGATGGTTGGTATACGTGCAACATAGTCATCACTCCGAAGAGTGAACAATTTATGTACAATGCAGCCTATTGTCAATTCATGTGACGTTTCGACTACGCGGCGATGTCGATGACAAACCGGGGTTGGGGAGCTGTCACGGATACAAGAATTGACGACGAAATGCCCACAAGCCACAAACCATGTAAACAACTCAAAACATTTTGTTAACGACTTGGAGTACCTACCTACTCACCGTGCCTTACCGCACAATAGACCCCTCACACTAGGGGTAGTCCCTGCCCCATAGGGGCTTGCAGAAGACTTAAGTGCCAACTTCGCGTTGAATAATTATTCGCCGCCCACCAAATGGCAGAAAAGACTTGAAAAAAAAAAAAAACAAAAGCCACTAGCCGAACAACACTTCTGCATGACGGGAGCCTGGCGGTGAAAGAAGGTACACTTCAACTACTACAAGAACAAAAAAAAAAAAAACAATAACTTTTGTGGCTTGAAGTTGAAACACGAGAAGAAGTGTCGCTGGAAAAACAATGACGAGCCTAAGGAACCCGAGAACTCCGACGACGACGACGATGATGATGATGATGAGGATGACGGCAATGGAACGGAGATGATGATGACGATGATTACAATGTCCTGTTCCTGCGATGCGATGTGCCTTTACAGATCTCGACTCGAGAATGAGATTGAGAGGAAAACGTGCGCCAGGAATCTGTTGGAACAACATCACGTAGGCTATTTGTGTTGGGCGAGGTTGATGGTTATGGTTAAGTTGTTTTGGTATTAAAAAGACACTGGCATACTGCGGCACATTCGCTCCGCACTCCCCGATTCCGATTCCAGCTCTAAAGTTCTGTGCTGCCATTTGTTGCATGTTGCACCATTTCTCGCCCATTTGCAATTATAAATTGTGATTAATTGTTGTGGAAGGTATAATGTAATGGAGCTCAAGTGGTGGGAATGTGAGGTGTTTGTTGTATAGTGCTTATAAAAGAGGTTGCTTGACATTCTTTTTTTTTTTTTTTTTGTTTTTCACTACTTCGTTCTCCATTATTGTTAGTCCTACGTGGTGCAAGAAAAAATTGTGTTTCAAGGAGAAAATAAGAACTGTGTACACACTTTAGCAAATGGAAATAATTGCCACTTGTATTGTGGTTAAGTTCTCATTTTGTATAGGTAGAAGGATTTCAATATGACAAGGTGTGTTTTAAGGACTCTTTGAGCAATATACGAGAGCTAGCTAACTTATTATAAAATGTTGAATAGTGTAAGGAGGTACAATTAGCTTGAAGGTATAGAAAATGTAGTTAATTTTGCTTTAAAAATTGCAGTTCATCAGAAGATGCATGAATCTGTATAGTTTTTCTTTAACACTCGACGATAAAGGTTTTGATTGGTTTGGAGTCTAGAATTATAAAAAAATACAAATATTTATAAAAAGGGCTCAACGAAATGAAAAAAATTACTTTATACTTTATAACTTTTACTTTAGATGGCCTAGCTAGCTGCCTCCAATTATAAACTCTAAGTTGGTTGAAGTCGTTCTCCACTTGTGTGCTCTATCTAAAGTGGGGTCTTTCTCAGCTGCGCAAACAATCATGTGTCATTACGCTCCGCATGTCCCAGCCATCTCAGCCGCTATATCTTCAGATTTTTGATCATGTTGACGTCGCTGTAAGACCCCTTACTGGCTGAACAGAATAGAATGACGGAACTGGAACCGCAGACGGAACTGGAAGAGCTGTCAAAAAGTGTCGTACGTTATTTTTTTTACATGTCCACAATGGAGCTGTACAGCTTTGAAAGCATTTTGAAGAAAAACAAAAGAAAATTCTTGTGTACAAGCTCAGAATTCACATTTTTTGTTTCCAATAATTTTCCTTTTAATAAATAATTTTTTTCGCGATACAAATAACCACAATATTTTTTTCCGACCCAAAAAGTTGTTTTTTTTCTTCATACAAATTGAAACGTCAAAAGTGCCGTACGTGAAAAGTTAAAAGTTGGTGAACTCTTCCGTCTGCGTCTGCAGTTCCGTATGCGTCTACGTTCCGTTGTGTTCGCAACATTGAATTTGCGTGTATTCAATATTTTGACAGCTATTCCAGCTCCGGCTCTGACTCCGTCTGCGTCACCATTCTGTTCATCCAGTTAAGCTCGTTTTTGAATCTTCTCGACGATACAGACTGGACCGAAAATCCCCTAAAGAGCGGTCCTTTCAAAGCACTCAAGCTGATTCTCGTCCGTTTTTGACATGGTCCATGCTTCTGCCACATCCAGCAGGATCGCGATGATAAAGGTCTTGTATAAGGTCTCCTTGGTTCTTTGAGGAAGGGCTTTACTAGGTACTCAAATGCCTTCTTAGTCTGATGAAGAAACAGCGATTGGCTAGAGTGATTCTTCGTTTGATCTATGCACTTGTGTCATTTTGCGAGATAATAATGGAGCCCAGGTAGACAAAGTCCTTGACGACTTTCATTCATCCACAGTGATGTTATTGTCTGTATGCACGATGTTGAGATTTCTTTCTCGATGATAGCATTGTACTTCGTCTTGTCCTCATCAACAGCCAAACCCATTTACTTGCAAACGCGCCGCACGCGGTAATAGCTCGCTTCGTTCTCCAAATTATGTCAATATCATCTGCATATGTAAGTAGTTGAACGGACTTTTGAAAAATTGTAACTCTGTTGTTGACTTACGAGTTTCGAAAATTGCTTGACGAACGATGGTAAAGAGGTTGCTACATGATAACGCGTCGCCTTTCCTCAAACCTTTTTCGACATCAAACGGTTCAAATGGATGTGTTTTGCAAGAATGCCGAAATGCGACATGGCTTTGTATCATTCGTCTCTGTCGACGCTATTATATGCGACCTTAAAACCGATAAAAAAGTGGTGTGTATCGATTTGAAACTCCTGGATTTTTTCATGGGTTTGAACATTTGGTCGACAGTTGATTTGCCTGCCTTCGCCGCCGAGTCACCGAAATGACAAAAAGTCCCAAAAATAAATGAAACAAGTTCCCAATTTCTTATTAATCTTTTTTATACTAAAGTTTATTTTTTAAAATGAAACAAGACTTCGAAAATTTGTCTTCAACATAGTGGACCCTTGTAGTTATCTTTTCCCACTTATGTTTCATTCAGCAAAAATTATTCAATGCTTCAATCAGCACGGAACAAAACAGCTGACAATCCTGACAATCGGCGTTATTTTCAGTTATTCTGGACATAATTCCACTCTGCCTTAATATGGCCATAAACGACGACGCTGAAATATTTGCCCTTGCAAATTTGAACCAGTGTCATATAATTAATTGTAAATGTGTCAACAGGCTATTTTGAGCCGCGAGACTGGTGCCGAAATATAAGTACTTAGGTATGTGTCGGTTTGAAAAAAATTATTTAGAATTTTTCAAAGCTTTTGTGAAAGAAAAATCACTTTGAAACTTTGTTCCCACAATAATTACAGAAACTAAATCTAATCAAATTACAAAAAAAAAAAAACCTTCAAGGCATCTTCTAATTTACAGAAAATATATCTTAAGGTTAAGCTTTTTTGTTGAAGAGTTTCTCTTTTTGAAGACATCACCTTCCAGCTTCCTCTTGTTTTTTCTTTTTGAGAACCTTTTATTTTTTAATATCTAAATTGCTCATTTCTCTTAACCATTTAAACCTTGCGGTATTTTAAGCTTAATTGCGACAAGTTGTTTATTTCTAAAAGGAAACCACTACGCTATGAGAATAACGTTTTCAAAAAATCTCTCAGATTAAATAACCACCCACAGTTTCATCAGAAGAAACACAGGGTGATTAAGATTTTAACACATATAAAAATATAAAGTAAAATATTGTTAAAAAAAAACGTAAAAAGTGAAGAAACAGGTTTTTCAATATTTTTTTTAACTTTAAAACTTACATAATTATGTTTTATGATGGGAGGCATAAATGTTAAAAATTCCCTTTTCTCTCCTTAAAGTTTGACTCCATTGAAAAGTTGAGATCACCTTGTGCAACATAATTTTTACAAAAAAAAAGTCATCCTGTAATTTGTTACAATCAACCCACTGACTGACTTTCTGCCCAGACACACCTCTCATCTCCTTCAAGAACATTGTGTGTATACACTCCACTGTCATGTCATTTAGATGTCTTACGATGTTAACGAAAACTAAACACTATAAACGCCCTATTTCAAGGCAGATAAAGAAATTAAAAAAAAAAATAAAATAAATATATAGTGCCAATTGCTAGAACATGGTTCAAGAGGAGGATCATTGTTCCACCTTTAGACGAGTTAATCT
This sequence comes from Epistrophella euchroma, assembly GCA_947049315.1. Lineage (NCBI taxonomy): Eukaryota > Metazoa > Arthropoda > Insecta > Diptera > Syrphidae > Epistrophella > Epistrophella euchroma. The sequence continues at coordinate 62,523,385 of OX346248.1, forward strand.
CAGAGCTTTGGTTTCTCTGAGATAGACTTGTATATCCCAGGGGGTATGAAATGAATATTCGTACTACACACAACCATCACAACTGTGGAACGACAACAAATGGGTGTTGTAGAAATGCCAGCCTATAAAAAATTGCTGCAATTAAAGTCTTCATACAAAATCAGGCGACGCGACGCACACAAAGCGTACGTCAGAGGTAAAATGGCTGTCAGAATTCTTTAACAATTGCGTCTATATAAATTACTTTTGACGCCCGCGAACTTAATATCGTGTGGTTTGTCAGGTTCATTAATTATTTATTTATTTTTTTTTTTTTGTTCAATTTAGATTTTTCTTGGTTTGGTGTAGATGTGTGGTTGGCCTACAAATTAATTGCGACAAAATTGACAATAAAAGGATAAATTGTTGTGGAGGATGATTTTAAGGTGGGACTAGAATTATTACTTCAATGACAATAAATGACATCAAACGGGAATGATTTTAAAATATTTTTGCATGGACTTTTGCACAACTAAGAAAAGAGTATTACCATATTTCGACATTAGTTATTCGTGCAGTGCGTCATTTTTTTTTTTAATTTTATTTATTATACTGTGACAGCACGTGGAGAACCATGACTTAGAAATTTCGATTCCCATCAATTCGATTATTTCAGTCATTTCATCATTTAAAGGATTTAAAATTCCTTTTAAAAGGCATTTTATAGTGATCTTTTTTAAGTTAATTATACGTCTAGAGAATGCCAACCAACTTTTCATCAAAATTAATCTAACAGTCAATCGAAAAATCAATTGGAAGTGATATCATATCCAACAGTCGCTCTTCTTTATCTAGACAAACAATTTTATATTTTCGAACGAAAGTCACATCAGAGAATTATAAGTGATGACTTGGCTCCATTTCCACATAGAATCATCCCCACCTTAATCCATGTCCTCCCTTCAAAAGTTTGATAGCATACAAAAAAAAACAAAAAAACAAACATCCTCAAATCACTTAAGGACTTTAAATTGACACAAAAAACAGTTGGTAAAATAGAAAAACCGATGACAAACGAATGAACCAGTAAATAATTTTAATTGATTACTCTTCTGAACAGGGAAGTTGAAGATAGAAATGAGGAAAAAAAAATTAAAAATAAAAAAAACAAAATTCGCTCACCAAACCACAAAGGAATCCACTTGAGTTCCGGACCATTTGAGACAAACGCTCTTTGCCGAAAGAAGAATCCTTTTCCGGATTGTCAGAAGAATTCTTCTTACTCTACTGGCGAAGTCGTATTGATGGTTTTTTGTTTTTTGTGTCTTCGTTTTTATTTGCCAAACGAGGAACTGATGGCAAAGCAATCCCCATTACGGATGAAATCAAAATTCGATTACTCTTCAAGTTCCCAGCAAACACAAACACACACACACAAAGCACCCAATAATTCTTCTGTACAGCTGTATAGCTGCCATCAAACCCGACAAAGGATATATTCTCAAAGGAGCAATTCCCACTGAAGGAGGACAACTTCGTTGCTCCCTATACAGATAATATGCAATGGGATGTCAAAAGGGACTGAGAAGTGTCAAAGAGGTTAGATGAACTGAAATCGAAACTTTTTGTCAGTCACCTCAGCCGATATTGATATCCTTTTCTGTAGCGTTCTTCTTCTAATGAATTTTTAACAGAGTCTGAGGAAGTCTAGACTGGTAGTTAGTTGCATATTCAACAACGTGACGAGACGAAAGATTGAGGACCAAAAATATACCAGTTCCATCACCAGAAGCAGCATCGGCATCAGGGTCATAGTCGATTTGATGATATTCATCAGCCCACAGAGCGGAGCAATATGATATCCATAGAAAAAACAACACGATTTTGCAACATACTCGTATCTAGAGCTTCGAGAGTCCTGAAAGTTTATCATTCTGGTTTTTCCTTTTTTTTTTGGCACATTCTTTGTCCTTTGGTGAAGCCAAAATTTTACTTATTTTCGAGAGGACTCTGTGATGGTTTAAGGATCTTATAAGTCCTTCGTTAATAATTCAAAATGACAACAGTTTTGTTTGAAATGAAATATCGTTTATTTACAATAAGGACTTTTTTGTCCGACTTCGGGTTGAAGCCGATTCATACATTACTGCGGTGGAATGGGTATTTGGGTGTGTTTTACTACAAATATTCATGTCTCTGTCTGAATGGCAATTTTATTTGCATATATGGCTACGACATGGAAGAAGAAACAAGGAGTTTTTATTTCGAAAAAAAAAATAGAACAGCAGACAATTTGTCGCTTTGGCTGGTTAATTTAAGTCACGAATGTGCTGAGAACAATGTCAACGGGCTTGTGTTCATTACACGAATATATGAGGATAAAGTGATAGACGGGTTAAATTTGGTGTCATAAAATCGTGTCAAACAGCATGGGTTAGTCAGAAATCATTTAGAAAAATTGTCGTGATGGTAATCGTGTAACTGGTCAGTCAAGTCGTTCCAGAAATTCCTACAGAACATAATAATTGAAAGGGGAGTGCGTTCTGGGAATTTATATTTCATTTTTTACAAACACGAAAGCTAAAGGTGTTACATAATTAAAGCCTATTGATGACCTCAAGAATATAATACACATTGGATTTACCTAGATATACTAAACTTATGCTTCATTTACACGATTGACAAAATGTCATTTATTCGGACATTTCATACCCTTTAACTGTCATTAAACCGTATTTCGACCAACAATAAATTGGAATAAAATTACAGAATTAATTACATTTTGTCACTCATGATAATGAGGCATTAGTGCGTTGATTGTATCTAACTTTTCAAAACGAGATGGGATTTTTAGCTTAGCTTAAAAAAAATAGGATGAAGTTGGATGTGGTGTGAAAAAAAATCAGAGACAGAGCCAAATGAGAAGACGATGAAATATGTACATATAACCTATTTATTAAAAATTTAAGATAATATATTTATCAATTTTAGTTACTAGATTTTGGCTTTTTGGGATATTAGGTTTTCTGAATTTTGTAATTTCTGGGATTTTGAGTTTTTCAGGATTTTGGGTTTTTTGGATTTTATGTAGGTGTTCTTGGGATTTTTTTCGGGATTTTGGCTTTTTTGTTTTTTTTTTTTCCTTTTCTTGTTTATGGGTTTCATGATTTTGTATTTTTGAGTTTTGTGGATTTTGGGTTTTCATGAAGAAAAAAAACACTTTTCTGTGTTTTTTTTTTTTTTTTTTGACTATTGGATTTTGGATTTTCAGGATTTAAGGTTATCTGGATTTTGAGTTTTCTAGATTTTAGATTTTCGGGATTTGGGCTCGTTTCAATTTTTAGATTTTGGGTTTTCTGGAGTTTGGGTTTTCAGTTTTTTTGGTTTTCAGTATTTTGGATTTTTTGGATTTTCTGGTTTCTTCTTCGATTTCTGTTTTTTTGGTTTTCGAGATTTTGCGTGTTCTGGATTTTGGGTTTTCTAGATTTTTAGTAGGTATATACCTAGTCTTGATTTTTGTTCTTCAGGATAATAGGTTTTGGGTTATCTAGATTGGATTTTAAGGGTTTCGGGATTTTCTGTTTTTTTTTATTTGTTTTTTTTTTGTTTTTATGGATTTTGAATTTTTGGGATTTCGGATTTTCTTGATTTTTGGGTTTTTTCGGATTTTGGGTTTTAATGATTTGGGTTATCTGAATTTTGGGTTCTCAGTATTTTAGGTTCTCTAAGGTTTAAGTTTTCTGGATTGTGTTTTCGGCACTTCGCTTTTTTCTGGATTTGGGGATTTCTGAATTTAAGATTTCTAGATTTTCATCTTTTTTTTAGTTATTTTGATTTTTGCTTTTTCTTTGGATTATCTGGAATTAGGGCTTTTGGGATTTTGGCTTTTCATATTTTTATATACGTATTCTGGGTTTCATGGGTTTAGGGTTTTCGGGATTTTGGGTTTTCTGATTTTAGATTTCCGGATTCTGTCCGACTCTTAGAAATGATAATAAAAGTATGTGTATTGTATCTTCGTGCAACAATACTAAGGTGATAGTAAACTCTACACACGTTTATACACAGTTCGGGTGACAGTGAATTAATTTTTCAAACTAATGCTTCGATATGTATTTTTTGATCTTTTAAATCTTAAAATTTTCTAATTTTGTTTCCATTTTTTTTCAGCTCTGAACCTGGTGATAAATGGTCTGACGTTATTCACAGATGTAAGTTCAAAGTTTAAAATAGAAAATATTTCACCAAAGCACATTTAATTTCATAAATTTCAGAACCAACTGGTAATTTTTTAATATTTTTTTAACATTTTTTTAAAATCTTTTGGGACTGTTTTTTTTTAATAATTTAATTCTATTAACCATGAACGCAATTAAATGGTGATGCTTAATAGGACTACGCCCACGGGTTGGTTGAATTGATCCGGGGGGAAATGTAGTTTTTGGTAGACATAGGGATTACTCGTCTAGTTTTTTGCGTATAATTTCGATCAAAGTGTAAAATTTTATGGAAAGTACTTAAACTTGATATGTAACGTACCTATACGTAGATACTTTAAGCTCAATGAGGAGTAGGAAGGTATTGCTAACAACTTCCTTGTTTTTGTTTTTGTTATAACTTTTTACTTTAAAAAAAATTCTCATTTATACCAAAATTTAAAGAGTTTTCACCTTAACATTTTTGCCGAATTTTTACACAAAAAGAGCCTCTTCTAGAAAACTGCTATAAATTTACATATGTACTGCTCATTTGTATGTGTGAATTTTATTTCGTGTGCTAATTTTAAAATCCTTAAATTCTTAATTCGGATTCATTCAACTCCATGGCTTATTCGATCAAATTTGAGCTATGCGAAGCATGTCGCACCCTCACATTTCACGAACAAAATAATTTGCCTTAATCAACCTGTTTTAACTTTATCCTCTAATTCATTCAGAAACAACAACAACAACTTAAACAACCCATCAAAAACACTCAGCACGATGTCAAAGTTGTTTCGCAAACAACTTAGCTTCTCGAAATGAAAAACAAAAGTAAACTTCTTACCGACTTTCAGTTAAAAAAAAAAATCAACCCACGTCATAGTTCAATAAATCAATGTGTACCAAATGGTATTGTCAACGAAACAAACCAAATGTCGCAATTTCTTCTTTTTTTTCTCTCCAAAATGTCCTTCTTCTAAAAAAAAAACTGTTTATCCAGGACACCGCCCGCCTGTTCTCTTAGTATATTTTTACAACAAGGGAGGTTTGGAACAGTAAATTTTGTTTCGACTCCCGTTCATTTTTCTGTCATTGAATTCAATTACCTCGCGTTTGAATTTGATTTATTCGATTTATTGAATTTTTATCAATTAAGGACTTTCATTCACATCAACTGTTGTATGTATTGTATAGCTGTAGGATATATGCAATAATATGTAACCTTATGTATGCATATAGAAAGAGAGACAAACGTTTTATACTAATACCAGCCATCTGTTTGTGCAAAAACTCAAAAATGTCTTCTTAGAAAATTTGGATTTGAAAACAAAAAATAGGGGAAAGGGAAGTATACTTTAAGTAAACATTCATTTGATTTGGAATACAAAATGCGCTGCACTGTATGGCAAAAAGGATAACCAGGATATACGATTCTGGGAAAAGATGTCAATATCGCGTTGTTAATGCACCATGTTCTATTTTTTTTTAATAATCCTAGATACTATAATATTTTGTATCTGTTTGTTCTATTTTTTTTCGTGAACATTTCGTCCTTCATCCTAGTTCGCGTATCCTTGCCATAAATTCACCTCGCAACAGATGTCAATCTGCTAGCAGAACGTACTGTCAAATAGATATAAGTTGGGATGGAAGGAATATGGTTTCTATATAGACGACAACGCTGGGTTGTGCATAAACGTAACAATTTGTATGTTGGTTCCGAGGATGAGTTCTTGTTTTTTTTTTTTTAATATGTGTTTTATGCTTGCCGCATATATCGCGCTCGAGCTAGGATTCTGAAGCAATTTTTATCTATTCTTTGTTCTCCTTCGCTTATATGTCTTCTCTGCTGAAATACTAAGAGCGGAGTCGGTGAAAATAAACAGTGAACTAGAATAAAGGACAAAATTGCGACAAATTGTTAGTAGGAGTGTGAGAGGAAGGTACACTAAGCGAAAAAAGTTGGGAAAAGGACCAAAAACGTAATTTTCCATACTGCATTCATATGAAACAGATTGTGGAACGTATCTGAATGTATCTACTTTCATAAGGGATAATATTCTTTAAGCGTAAAAAAAAATAGTTGATATTTGATTTTAGAAAAGAAGCTATTTCACAATCTCAATTTAAAAAAAATCAAAAGAAATCATTTTTGTTCAACATTTGTTTGCATATAAGCTTAATCTCGAAGAAAAATAAACAAATATGTTCCACAATCTTTCCTTTCTGATATTTTCCAATTCTCTGCTTGCTATCACAGTTAAAATTTCGAGCTAAGCCTTTGTAATATTCAAATTTTTGATGAAATTGAAAATGAATTAATCAATCAGTCTTTAAATTTAAAATTCTTTCAGAGCTATAACTTCGTTTCCAGTAGTCCGTTTTCGAAGATTGAGGTCTTTTAATAAAATCAGAATATCAGGCTACATTTAAGGGTAAACATTTTACTAGAGGGATGATTGAGTGTTTTTTTGATTTTTAAAATTTAAAAGTTGATTACCATTTTTGCAAAAGTACTCGGTTTAAAGTTGAGGTACTATTTGGAAATTGCTAATGGCACAAAAATAAAGCTCTCCAAAAAAATTGAATTTTTTTTGTGAAGTGAAAATCTAATTTTCTAAAAACTATAGCCACAATTCCTACTAATATGTGTATAAATGTAATGTAAATTTAAAAATTTCACTCTGTTGATTTTATGGGAATATTTCATTTTCACTTCAAGTGCTTTAGAATAAAAATTACTTTTTTTTCCAAAAAAATAAATTTTGTTGAACAAAATAGAGGAAGCATATCTAAAAGAAGCTTAAAACAAGAATGGTAAATTTAATTTTTGGTCTAAATTCATGATCAGTTGCAGTTTAAAAAGGTTTATTCGATCTTGAGAATCGTCATTTTAGGTATAAATTTAACAACAACAAAAAAGTTTCAAACTAACATGATAAATTGTTGATATTACATGTTTGTTTCTCTCAATGTAGTCAGCGACATGCTTATGTGATGATGGCACGCTGTTTGAGACAGATATGAATTGGAGAAGTAGTGGTGTAGTAGTTAAAGATGGAACTATTGAGACAAACCTTTTTTGCAATAAATAACAGTACCAAGCCCACCCACCTAGTTTTCAGTGCGGGGAGGAAGCAAAATATGGTGTAGCCAAAGGATTCAAGCTAGAATGATGTTATTCCCTCGCGCACCGTTTGTTGCTTGCATTTGGTTATAAGGATGTGGAGATATGGCAATAGCAACATACAAACAAAAAAAAATTGCTTTGCATGCAAATATTTACCGTTTGTTCATTTTGACGATAAATGTTGACAAGAACTTCAATCTTTCTAGAGAAAAAAAAATAAAAAGAAAACTACAAAATTTTCGGATGCTGGATACCAGAACGTAATATGAACTTAAAGAAGAAGACAAAAAAAAAAAATAATTCGGGCGTTTCCATATATGTTTATGTATGTAGAATTGTGGAGTGTGAATGAAGTAAGTAATTGCGGGATGTCCTTGTTAGGATGTTATATTGGAATAAAATTTATTTCTTCAGCATAAATTGCACGAAAACCCAAGCTGGCGGAAAGATATTATATTAAAAGATGTTTTCCAAAGTACATTTAGGTATAAGAAAGGTAAAGACCGGTAGAGTGTATAGGTATCTAAATGTGTATAGTGTATAGCTATGGGAAACCGCAGAAATGTACCTTTACTCTGGCGTGATGTGGCTTCTACGTGAAGAGATTTTGTAAAATTGTTGGATAAGGCAATATAGTAGACTTATAATGAGAAACTTACTATAGATACATTTATTTCATAATATAAATTTTCTTCTTCTTCAGCTAGAAACATGAATGCTGCTGGAGTGACAGATTCATTTTATTATATTTTGTTCATTTCTAAAAGCCATTAATATGTCTGCGGAGGTAGGTACTTCAAGACGTCGCGTCGTCGTAAGAGTACCTTATACCTACCTATCCAAGTCAATAGGAAAAAAATTATTTTAACACGAATGGAACATCTTTATATGATTTTTATTTTACGTTTATAAATATAATATAATGTACTTATCACGGCGCACTTATTTAAGTAGTTTATGAGACATTGAAAAAACTTTTTATCATACCTACATATGTACATATTTATTTTTTTTGTAGGCTGATCTGAGTCAGTGCTTAGAAAAAGATAAAAAAAAATACTGTCTTACTTTCAAGAACTCAGTTCAAATTAAAAATAATAGGGTTGATAGAAAATTCAGAGATAAAGCTTTGAGCCTATTTACCTTTACAGGGTGTCACCTAATTAGTGCATTATTTTGGGGGATGAACCCTGGGATGATTATTCTTAGAAACAAAATTTTATTGGGGAAATTGTATCTTCCTCTCCCCTCTATGACTGGAGAAAGAAATTTCTGAAAAATGGTCTGAAAATGGTAAATGGTCGATTTTATCAAAAATTAAAAGACATTAAGGCATTCGGTTTTAAGGGTTTGACTTGAAATTGATAGAGGAGCATCGAATACAAAAGGAAAAAATTTTATTTAATAACGTACAATTTTGAACAACATTTGAACACTTTTTTTTTTAATATTTTTATAATGTTTGAGTTCGAAAATTAATTTTTCAAAAACTGTTCTCTATGAGAATTTGAATTAAAAACATAATAAAACAAACAGACTTTCAGCTTTAAAATATAGCGTGACATTGTAGGTATTGCTGTTGTTTTTTAATGATTTAATTTCTATTTGTAGTCGATTTTTTTTTAAATTGCCCCTGCTGCCTAAACAGGGGAAATAGACGCCCGGCCCCTCCTATAGGATTTTTTCTTGTCCCACTTAATGTAACATCGTATACGAATCACTCTGTATATTTTTGTGCGTTCTTAATTTGTGTAGAAAATTAAAAACCTTAAATTTAACGATTGATTTATTTCGAAAAACGTTATTTTTGTAAAAAAATTTGAACGACTTGATTTAGAAAACAGGTAAAATAATTGAATACTAGCTTTAGAAAAAGCTATAATGCATCATTTTATATGTTTTTGTTGATTTTTAATAATTTTTGTTTCCGTTTTAAGTCAAGTTTTCAGAAAACAAGAAGAAATTTAATTTTTGGAGAGAAAGTATCAAATTCCTTCAATTTCAATTGCGAATGCGATTTGTATATAAGAACAAGCCAAAATGAAAACATATAAACAGACAGGAAGACGAACAAAGCTAAAGTAGGTACCATAACTGCTTTTAGACTGTCAGTTCTAAAACAACTGATTTAATTTCGATATTTCCTAAAATAAATCTTCTAAATTAAATGTTCAATGTCCTTAGGTAATAAAAGTCCTTATAGATCTATAAATATACGAGTAATGTAACCGCTGAAGCCTTCTCACTTTTATACCTAAAAATGTCCCTTGATGTTTTATTTTTTTTTTATTTTTAGACAAGCTGTCGATTTTTAACAAAAGCTTTCCGCTTCTCTTTTTTTTGTCATTGAATGCCATTCAAAACGGGTAATAAAAGTCGAACTAATAGGAGCCTAAAGATATACACACGGTGACATCGCCCCCAGGTAAAAAAGTTCACCCCCAATATAATATACGTGGCAATATTTTTGACTCACATAATAACACGATACAATATTGAAAAGTGTCAAATCGTGTCAAATTGACTTTTTCTCTTGCTGTATATTCCAAAGTCATCCAATAAAAAAAAATATATAGATATATATTATTTTCCACCCTCCATCAGACTCGTCGTGAAAGTCCTGGACAGATGAGTATTTTCTCGCCATCAATTTTTTTGTTGTTGTTTTTTTTATTTTTATTTTATTTTAGCTGATGGTTTTTCTCATTTATGATGTTTTATGGGAAGCCAGAGAGCTACTGCAACAGCCATTTACTGGGGGGGGGAGGGGGGGGCTGAGAGATGGCGCTGGGTGCAAGTTGTACCGTCAATTTCATTTGCTTCAAAGCTAACCAACTAACTGCAGGGTGAAAAGTCAAAAGTAATAAAATCTAACGTTTGACTGTGTGGAACCATACACCACCTCCCATCAGCACCACCCATAGCAAGGACCAGCTTTGTTGGTCCCCTTGATGGTTCTGACGATGATAGTTGTTGTATTGGTTTGGTGAAGGTGGATGTTGGGGTGTGCGGTGCTTGCGATTTAGTTGACAGATATTCAATTGGCATAGTTACCGCTGTGTAGCGAATGGTTGACAGTTGTTGTTTTTGTTGTATACCTAGTTGCTATGGTTAGTTTAGCTAAGTGACAATGGACAAGATGTGGTTGGGTCGGTGACTGACTGGTCGGTGATCGAAGAAGCTATTATACGTTCAAGCTCATGATGATGAGGATTGTTGGACAAATAGGTATTTCTATCTGCTATATTCGGACGACAAAGGACAAAAGCCAAATGTGGTTAATAAAGTGTCTCTGGACTCTTTCAGTTATAGGGATATTGGAATGTCCCCTTTTGTTGTGGCAACACATTAAGTAAATTAAATTAGTTTGTAGTTTTAGTGAATTAGCTGATTAGCTTTTATTGTGGAAGTGTGGAATCATTTCGGGAGGAAAAAGAATTGTGAAAAACCCGCAGATGATTCAATTCGTAAATAAAATGGATTAGAAACCCTTGTGTACTTTTGTTTAAATTAATTTGGAGAACAGGACATAATCACACCAAAACCATTTTGTACTTTTTTTTTGATAACAAAATTCGTAAAAAGTGTCAAAATATCAAATATTTGGAAGTTTTCACTTCCACTTGAAGAAGCCTGTGGCGTAATGTTTAGTGTGTTGGAATTTGGAACGTCATGTCAGGGGTCTGGGTTCGATTCCCCAGCCTTTTCTACCTAAAAACAGAACTGTTTTTTTTTCAGGACTTCTGCTTCTTGCTAGGAATGCCACTTGGGAGGAACCAGATGGGACAGGTGTACATATGAACGGGCCTGATAAGCTGCTTCCAGAATTGCCATAGTATGTCTATTGAACTTCATCTTATTATGAAGTTAACTCCAAGATATTTGGTATTCACACCGCACCGTTGGTAATTGGATTCTGTATTTGACATCTAACTGCAATTCCTTCTTGCTTTTGCTGACGTTGGTCTTCGAACCCCATTTCAGGTATTACTTGCGAAGATTGCTGACCCTTGTGGCCTTGTACCCTTTGAGCTGCATTCCCTAGGCGATGGATTCATCAGAACTATGTTCTCATTTCAAACGTGTTCTCCAGTTTATTTACGGTATACGTATACCTAACTAAATGCTGAAAAGAAATGGTCCTAGCTTGGACCCTTGAGGTACTTCTGCCCTGATTTGCTTTATTCCTGTACTAAAATAGTATATTGTATAATTTTTAATTATGTTTACCAAAAGAAGCCAAATCTTTTTAGCTTTTAAATAATTCATCTTATCTACACGGTGCCGAAGGCCTTTTCTTTCTCTGTTACTACATGCAACTAATGTCTCCTTCTTATATAAGTCCCATGTTGACTTCGTTGTGTAGGCATAGCAGCATTGCTGAAATGGCACGATCGTGCTTTTTTGACTCGATAATTTCCTCGTGGCACGGTGCACGAGAAAAATTCAATATGACACCTTTTTTTATTTCCATTACTTTACTTAAAATGAAGCAAATTTCAACAAAATTTATTGAAAATTGGTCCAAGTTCCGTACAAAGTGAGCAGAAACACATAATTTTTGGTAATACACTAATAGAGCAAGTGATTTCCATTAGTTTTTGTTATTGTTACACCCCGTAATAAAATTGATTACAAGTTTTTCAAAAAAATAAAAGAATTTGTGCTTTTTTCATGTGGCACGAAAATTGGCAGGTTTTTTCAGAAAATATGGCACGTTAATTTTATTTTGGGTGGCAACGCTGAGGCCCAGTGGAGGATGTATTGTCGAGTGCATTTCCTGCAATCCTTACTGGAAGTTTGGTGTTATTTTTTTTTTTCTAATAGCAGACATATTTTTGCATTAAAATATTTCATCTTCCTACCTGCCTTAAGACGATGTGAACTGAAAAGAGTAAATTTTAAATAAATTTTTCCCCGGTATGCTTATTTCCTTGGTATGAAAAAGGCGTGAGAATTTATACAAGTCCAAGAAATTGAGAGGGGGGGAGGGTTTAAGTACACACAAGGCAGAGAAATGTTGAGTGGATATTTTTTTATGTCAATTTTCCAAAATGGCGTATAAAAATTATTTTTTATATACATTACGTTGAAAACAAGGCTTCATGGATGTCTCAAGTATTCGTTTGAAAAGATGCAAATATAATGTAGGAACAAAATTTTTAAATAATTTTTAAAGTTTTTAGGAATTGACCCTGAAAACCTTCTTTTTAATTTAAAAAAAAAAAAAAATACATAACCTCTCCTAATGAACCTTTGGATAAAAGTTTATTTCCAAAGTGTAAAATAAGAAAGATACAAGGTGTGAAATGTGAACATATCTTAGATCTTTCAACTTCTTGTGGGACCATAAAGTCTTTTGTAACGATTTATGATGAAAAGCAAATGTCTTAACATTTTGTGTCTTTTTAGTTGTAAGGACAACCTGACCTCTTACTCTTTACAACATAAGCATATCTCTCAAGTTTGTTTTTTTTTTTTTTTTTGTACTAAACATACAAACATTTGGATATCATCAAAGGAAAGGACATTTTTTATGATCTTATACAAAAAAAAAATGCTCCTCATAGAGTGTGAAGGAGCAATAAAGTAAGATTTAATAACGTCAAGAGAGGGCATAGATATACAACAATAAAGTTAGTACCTATACTATGTAAAGATGTCACAAAATATTTGTCTATATAGTTGCACTGGTGGCTTCTATAAAAACTGATATTCTCTTCTTCTTTTTTATTTTTGTTGCTTTTATAAAGGTGCTTGCTGTATACGTACAAATGAAGGTACATATTCATTATAATAGAAAAATCTCATTTTGTCCTGTTTCATGGTCATTAAATGAGAATCGTATATTTTTTTTTATGAATACAAAAATAAAGTTATCACTCCATAGGGAGGGTGTAAATTTATTCTAAGAAAGTGTGGAATTAATTATATTGGAACAAAATTGCTACATTATCTTGAAGTGAGTAGATTTTATGCTTCAGAGGAAATTTTGGATAATTTACTTAAGGACTCAATTGTTTTCACTATTCCACAAAAATAAAAAAAAAAGTGTTACTTGAAAGCTTGAACCAAATATAGTAGAGTAAAGTTCGGCAATAACTACACTTCAAATGATAAAAAAGAAATAAAAAAAATGGACTATAGTAGATCACTCAAATATGCTGTTTAGGATAACAAAAAATGTTTTTAAAAAAATGAGATAGATAGGTACTGGAGAAAACAAAATATATTTCAAACAGGCAATCACATTAAAATTCTCTCACTAAATTTGAAGAAAATCGATCCACTCGTTTAAGTACTAACTTTTAAAATATAGTGTACACTCGGACACACAGACCGACGCGACGCACGCTGATGAAAGATATGACGAAACTCATTTTTTCGGACTTCTTAATAGATGTGTCAATTTTGATTATAACCTCGATTTTTTTTTTCATAAATAAACTAGCTGACCCGACAGACGTTGTCTTGTCTTAGCTTTGAATATTCAATTCGAACTAGAATAAATAATACAACATCGTTGGATTTCTTTTCTGGCGCATAAATAAATAATGTTGATAGTTTTCCGACACTGGAATACAGGTGACATACAGCTGTCCATTTGAAAATTTGAAAACTTAAAGAAAAAAGATGAATAAAATCGGATTTTCACGATTCCCTAACTTCTTCGGTAAAATGTCCAATTTAGGGCTCCTTATAGTGCTTACTCCGTTCAATACGAATCCAACAAAAAGATCGATATGAAAATTGGATAAGGTGAAGCTGGTGCGTAGAAACAAATTCCAATTCAGAAAATGAGTAATTGCCCGATTTTCCAATTTATCCTTAGATTAACTGAAGGAAATCGTGACGTGGATAGTTTATCATTTGCAATAATATAATCCTAGAATCGCGGTCAAGTAAAGAGAATTTACAAAAACAAAAAAAAAAATGTAAGGACATATTCGGAACCACACATCAAAACGTGCCCCGACTTCTAGAAATAACCAAATTTTATGACCCATAAAAAAAATCTAGCCAAATGTGTTTATACACTGATAAATTTTTATATTTCCATTTTTTTTTTGGGACCTTACAACCTATTATAACATGTCGATATAATAAGAGAGAGAGGTGAAAAAGGCCTCTTGATAAATCTTTGCCTGTTTTTAATATGCAAAACATTACAGACTTTTTGAAATAAATAGAACAATATTTTTTTACGTGAATCTCTCCGATAATTTAATGGTTATTCTTCTTTTCATCAGGGCGGAGACAAACCCAACAGCTCAGAGATCATCAAAATCGGTCCAGCCATTCTTGAGTTATAACCCGACTTTGTTTTATTTATATAGATTAATACCAATTTTGAATAGGTAACAAAGATTTTAAATATAATTTTTTAATTCAAAACAGATTTTCTGCCTTAATCCATTGACATTAACTAAACAAACAATAATTCACAAAGCTATTTATCCACAATGAACAGCGTCGCCCCCAATTTAAGGCCGCAAATAAAGCCCTGCTGCTTTTCACCGCTGTACCAGCTTAACATATACTTAATTGACAAAAAAAAAATGTTTCATCTTCAAAATTCCAATTTTGTTGTCCTTTAAATATATAATCAACCTATTCTTAAGCGTTCCCAATTCTTAACTACCACACACTAATCCGACTTGGGCTGTTTTTTCATCGGTGATTAGAATAACAAGATGAGTGGGGTGGCCGGCAGTTTGGCAACCATCACCGCAGACAACCCTTCAAAACCACACAATGATATAACGAAAAACTCAAAACAACGAGACAAACTGATGACACTCCATTCGGATGGGAATATTTACAAAAGGATTGAATAAAAGGGAAACCCACAAAATTGCCCGTATAAGACGTATATACAAGAATTTTTGAAAAAGATACTATCTGCATCATTTAATTGAGATCTATTATAATTTCGATAAATTCGTAAAAACAATGGCCTTAAAGTTACAAATTTAAAAAATAATTCAATTCGAAAATTCAAGACATTAGAGCAAATTTTTCCTCACCTAAATCTGGACTTTTATTAACAGAACTTTTTCGTCACTAAAAACTAATCCTCAATCAAGTGATGTGGAGTGTAATTATATGAAGTAAGTATAGAAGCTTCTTAAATGCTTTGGAAAATCCATAATTACTCAAGAGCCATATCATCAAAAGGAGCGCATTAGGCCATAAAAAGAAAAGTCCTTTTCCGGGTTAATGGCAGGTAATGTGTTGTGAGAACAAGAGAGGGACAAAGATATGTATATAACCTATACTCTGCCTTCAAAGGAATATCCCATGTTTAATTACTGTGAAACAAGCAACACTCTCATAATGAATATCATCAACCTCTAATATCCAACCTATAGTAGTTGAAGGGTTCTAACGGTCTCTGATGATGAAGCTGATATATATACCTACTATGGTGTTTTGTGAGATTGACTTTGAAAGAGTAGGTAAATGGTTTAAGTTAGTTAAAGGATGCTTTTG
Source organism: Epistrophella euchroma (assembly GCA_947049315.1). Lineage (NCBI taxonomy): Eukaryota > Metazoa > Arthropoda > Insecta > Diptera > Syrphidae > Epistrophella > Epistrophella euchroma. The sequence continues at coordinate 62,539,189 of OX346248.1, forward strand.
TATACATATCACATTGAATCGATATTCCTCTGGGGAGTAGGAAAAACTATAGTCCTGCGATAATAATGTGCTATCCATGAGCCATTAAGCATAATCACTCTCTTTAGTGGCTTTTTGTACTTGAATCTTTTATACCTGGCAAACCAGCAATGCAAATTGAGGAAATTTTTTTTGTTTGTGTGTGTGAGCCAAGTTAATTATACTTTCGCACAGCTTTATCAGCTTTTAAAACACCTACTACTATTTAACTGAATATCTCCTTTGTTTTTGAAAAACACTCAAAAGTAGTTTGTATTCGTAAAACAGTCAGTGTCTCTCTATAGGCTTCTATTCTATAACTTATTATCTGGCATGAAGCAGAATATCATCGAGAAAACAAAACGTTTAGCTTTGTGTCTGTAAAGAACTGAACGCACTTGCTACTCCAAGGCTGATGTTTTTTTTACAAAAAAGATTTAAATGCTTACCAGGGTTTTTCTCTATAGAACGTTTGGGGATTTTGCAACGGGTATGTGGGATATTCAAAAAAAAAAGTAGGTACATATAGCATCTAAAAGGTCAGTAATTGGTCAAAAATCCAACTATTTTCAGAAATTGGTCTTTCATAGAAACTTTTCAGATGGTATATGATTCTGGTTCTAGGGTGTTCACCTCCTCAAATGTGGGATATTCGCAAAAAAAGGAGTAGGTAGATATACCAGCTAAAAGGTCAGTAATTGGTCAAGAATCCAACTTTTATCAGAAATTGGTCTTTCATAAAAACTTTTCAGATTTTATCTATACTTATATTTTTTTCTGGGATCTGGGATTTTAGCACCTCAAATTTGGGATATTCGCAAAAAAGGATGTAATCGGTCAAAGAAAGGCCAATAATTGGTCAAAAAAATGTCAATTATTTTCAGATATTCATCAGACATAGAAAAAAATCTACTTTAAAAAATCATAAAAAAAATCTATGGCTGAAAAATTTCTTAAACAAGCTGACCCCTTTTATTAGAATTTAGTAAAATACTTTGCAGGTGATTTTTTTTGAATGTCCCACATATGAGGTGCACAGGTCAAGAAAGACAAAATTGTGACGCAAAAGAAAGGGGGGCAATTAAGTGGTCCTCAAAAAGTTGCAGCTCAACTTTTTACTCCCAGTCCTTCAAACATGTGGAACTTGTTGAACGTGTGGTGACGTCAAGTACATAAGTCCCACCACAATCTTGAGAGGGGGGAGTTTGGTTAGGAGCACTTAAATTAGAATTATACAGCAGTCATTTAAAGATTTCTTTTTGTGTCCAAAGGTAGAGAACTGATGTGTGATGTGGAACGTATTCTTTTTTCAGTTTGTTTAAGATAAGCTTACAGCAAAAAAATTAACCAAAAAGTCATTAAAGCAATATGAAATCGATTTAGTAAGCGAAGTTTATATGCAGTTGAATCTTTTATTGATAATCGCTCTCATTCTCTGATGTAGAATGTGGAATGTCGCACTTACTAACTATACCCATAACCAGCTCAGCTATAGGCAAGGCACCCCCATAAAGACTCATTTTTGCAATTGCATTTTTCCGGAAAATCTCACTGCATCCGAGTGGTTGCACCAGGAAGAGACGAATATATTCGCACACACAGAATATGAAGCAAAAATAAAAATAATACAGAAATGGAACAGAATCCTCGGGAAATTTATGGTGGGCAATAAATTTTATTGGTAAAGAAAACATGTTCCAACGACGACGACGATGACTACGGCGACGAGGATATTACGCGAAGTGCAGTATAGTGTTTTTTTTTTATTATTATTATTCTACCACTGCATCCTGAATTTTCTTGCTGCACACACAGTTCCAGAGCAGGATCAGGCAGCAGGACCAACATCAGCATCAGCCAGTAACAACTTTCTTTCGATTTATTTCATCTGTTTCATCTCTGGTGCGGATAGGAGCGAGCGTGGTTTCGTTCCTGGTGCATCAGGGTTTCGGATGGCGCTATTTCATGTTCTGTGTATGATGAAAAAGTGTTGTTCACTCATGTTGTTGTTATTTTAATGTACCTACCTACCTCTACACACACTCAAAATGGTATTAAAGTCGTTACTTACAGTACAAGGAAAATCGCTGATTGCTGTGCGGTAGTTGATGGATGGAATTGCATGTGAAAAAGTGTAGAAATGGTTTGAAGGGTTGGAAATTATTTGCAATTTTGGTTTTCAATTTGATGGCAGGTGCGGTAAGAGCTATATACCTACGAATGTACACCTATAGTTGGCAGGAAAGTCACATCATCATCATCATGCGCATCGCTTCGATTATGGTGTATTCATGTTCATGCAGTTAAAGATGTAAGTTATTTTTATAAATTTTTCTCCTCATTGCAGATTCTATTGGATCGTGATGGTGGAAAATCTTAGGAAAAACTTGATTTATTTCTAGAAAAAGATGAATAAAGTGGAAGCTAAGGGTATTTTCATATCCATTGTAATGAAATTCTAATATGTTCAACATTCTTTTTTCACGATATTTATTTCATTTAATATTTGTTGTTTTTCGAAACAAAAGTTTTGCTGTTTTGTACTCAAATTGTGCCGCCTGTGCCGTGATTTTATTTTTATTCGCAAATTTTACGGATGAATTTTTTTAAGTTAAGCTTTTCTAAAAACTGCTGTTTGTACTCAAAAAAGAAGAGATAAAAAAATGTGCACATTTGCAATTCTTACAATCAAACTCAAGTGTTTCGAAACACTTTAGCGTGAAGTTAGCACCACCGACATTTTCGAATTTCAAAATAAATGTTGTGCTCAACTTGTGCCGCCAGTGCCCCGTAAATTTATTTTTTTCAAATTCGCAAATTTGAAAATTTTACGGAGGATTTTTTTTTTTCAAAATTACGATTTTCAAAAAAAAAAATTTGTGCTTGGCTTGTGCAAGCACCGCTATTTTTGATGCCGCCTTTGCCGTAAATTTTGTATTGCAAATTTTACAAATTATTTTTTTTTTAATTAAGTTTTTCTAAAAACTTATAGTTGTGCTCAAAAAATGATAATAAGAACGGAAGATATATAAAAAAATCCCATATTTGCAACTTTTACGAACAATCCCAAATGTTGCGAAGCATCTTAGCGTGAAGTTTGCACCGTCATTTTTGATTAAAAAAAGAAAGTTATGCTGTATAATGGGCTCATCTTTTGCCGCCCGTAGTGCCGTAATTTTTTTTTCAAATTCGCAAAATTGCAAATATTACGGATGTAATCTTTTCCAAAATTAAACATATGCCATTTGTGCTGATAAGTGCCGAAGAGATAAAGAAAAGTTCGTATATTTGCAGGTTTTGGAGCCAAAAAGTAATTTTGCGAAGCATGAATTTAGCACCGCCATATTTTCCATTATCCTCCATTAATCTTTCATAGCCTATATTTTATCTTCCTCCAAAATTTCAACATTAAAAAAAAAAAAAAAAAGAAACATTAAAATGCCATTTTGATATATTATCTTTGAATATTTCTTAAAACATTACACTTCGTCTTGCATCGTTTATCCCACATGTTACGCATCCATCAGATGTTATTTGGTGCTTCAGTTAAAAAAAAAAAAATTCTCCAAATTCGATTTGTTATACGTTACCAAAAACAATATCAACTTCATTTTTGCATTTGCTTGCTTTTTCTAACGCGTAGCTCTATCCCACCCCTCATAGTTTATCAACCCTCAAGGTTATACAGAGGTAAATGAAATAAGATATATATTTTCTCAATTTCGCAAATTATAAATGAAATTCAGCTTCTTCAGTTTCGACTTCATCTTCAATGTGTTCATGTCACGCTTTAACAAACGCATCGTATCTTCTTCTTAATAAAAATAAATTTTACAAAACGAGCAGTTTTGTATAGTTATAGGAGGAGGATAACCAGGATAACCAACAAACTGTGAAAGTTTTAAAAGGATATTCGATCAGGGATGAACCCTGGGAGAGGTAGTAGAAGTAGTTATGGGAAAAGTAGTAGTTAGTAGTATCTAGTATTGGAAACTAGTTTTCATAGTTTCCTGTGCTTTTTTTTAGTAGGAAGTATATGGATAGGAATGGAAGTAGAAATTTTACTAAAATTACAAAAATTTAGTAGTAGAAAGAGTAGTAGAAGTTATTATGTTATCAGAAGTGTAAGAAAAAAATGGCTAAATAATATTTGAATTAGTTAAAGAAAAGTATTGGAAATAAGTCCATTTTTTTTCCTTAAATCCTTCTTCGAATAAAGGCTTTCTTTTTTCATCCCTGTTGAGAATATTATAAATTGGGTATAAGAAATAGAATTTTAGCAGCATACCATATCAAATTAGATGAAACAGGTTATTGTTTGGGGCAAGAGATTTGTGTCGTCCCCCTTGGACCATCAAGGCCCATACAGACTACGCCATACGCATACACATTTGCTTGTTATGCAGAAAAAGGATAATGGAGAAATTTGATAGCTTTTATATTCTAGTAGGGTTATAATACCAAACCACTAATGGGCCATGAAATTAGATATCATCCTCCTGCAGCAGGACGATTTAATAACTTTAGCTCAAAACAAAAAATACAAAAATATGCGAGACTATGCCAAAATATGTTAGAATACTTGTCTTATTCTTCATCATTGCGAATCCTGCACCACAAACAATAAATTGTACCAGCACTCCCTTCTGCGTCTATATTATGTATAAATGAAATAGCAAAATGGGGTTGCACAGTGGATCAACTGGAATTCCCTTGGAAGATTTCAAGAAGTGAATTTTCTTTGTGCAGAAGTCCGTTGAACTTTTTTTTTTTCATTTTCCTCTGACTGTGATGTTGGTTATTGGTGATGTACTGTTGCCCCCTGTGAGGCAGATGTTAATTCGATTTGATTTGAATGGCAGGCTTGATACCTCCTGTTGTGCGAAGACAGACGTTATGGCGGCTGCTTTCTGCCAGGAACCACTGAGACAGTTATGAGGCATGAACATGAAAAGCAAAAAAATTAAGAAAAGAAAAACTTTGACGCCAGTAAATTACTTGTATTCTTGTATACCTAGCGAACTGCAGGAGTTGATAAAGTTAGGTATGTACTGCAAACTGATGAAGTCTTAGGTACTGATTACAAAAGAAGTTGATAGAAAATGTGCATCAACCGTTGGTTGTTTTAAAGATGGTTTTGATAGGCAAATGGGTCATGATTTTTAGATTCTTATACGAATTTTTAGCACTGATTTTATTGAGCAATATAGCTGGGACACTTGCACCTGGTACCTAGTCAGTTTAGGTTCAAAGTTTATATGCCATGAAGGATTAAACAAAATTATACATTTAAAAATCGCCCGATTTAAGTCATCCTTCTATGGCCCAAATTATCGATAATTTCCTTCCATATCTCATAATGGTGAGATAAATCTTGGGTAATGTAGATATGTCTTTGAATAAAAATTATTTGTGTTGTTTCTTCAAGTTGAAAATAAACCGCTTGGTTAATCAATTCGAGATATCGATAACATCTTTAAAAAAAATTAATTCTTAAGTTAAAACCTGTTTGAGTTTGAAAGATTTCATAAAATTTTGAAAATTTGGTCCTTCGAGCCGGATTAATATTTATGTTTTCCCCCATTAGAGGTATAAGAGACTTTAGGTAAAATAAAAAAGCGACCTATATACAAAAGTATTTAACTGGACATACACCCGGTTAATACACAATAGATTATTAGTTCTTTTAGACACTTAAAGCTGAAGAAATCGTTGCGTCAATCCCCAATACCCATACGATCATCTTTAATTAAGTTAAAGTCTTTAGCATAAAGGTCCCTTAAATTTTAAGTAAAGATATATTAAATAACTTTCAACACTTTGTCTATATCCACAACTGTAACATACATTTCTCCAAATTTCCTTAATTTTGTTCTTTAAAAAATTGCTTATACAAACACAAAATCATAATTTCTATCTTCTATAATATCTCTTAATTGAGTCCAATTAGAGAAAGGACCAGCCTCTGAGCCGCACATCTGCCAATCTCTAATGATACCATCACCTATTCTGGCAGCATTGACAAAAAAAACAGCGAGCAAAACCGTGTCCCTCTTAGAAAATCAATATTTGTCAACTTCCGTCCTTCCTTTAAAACGAATCTTCGCTTCATAAAAAAAACAAACATTAGCAACCCCTCTGTTCCTTTCCAATTTCATTTGTGCTCACAACACAGACAACCATTTGTATTCCTTAGACAAATACTTAATTTTGATTTTCAATTAATCCCTCTGCGCGAGCCTTTATTTTGTATATTTATGTTTTTAAACTTGTTTATAAAAACAAGAACAGATTGTCCTTTATTTTTCCACCACGACTACTTTACAATAGAATGCGTAAATATCTACTACTATAAGCCTATTAAATGTTCATAGGTCTTCTTCAATGTAACGCATAGAGCTTTGAAAGGAAGAAAAGCAAAAAAAAAAATAAAAATAAAAAAAAAAAACAGATTTATCCTTTTTGACTAATGAACGACGAAGAAGCAGGATTTTCGCGTTCTATATAAAATGATTGATTAACTTCTTCTTCTTCGTTTAGGCATAAGCGTTATATTGTCAGATTCGATTAGACAAGACTTTGATAAATGCATTCGTCCTTGTGACGCGTCGAAATTCAACCCGTAATATAACCACTTACCAGAACCAGTCACAAGTTATGTATTTTGGGAAGTTGTCAGTTTAAGTTGGTAGGTTGAAAATATTAGAGAATTGGGTGAAGAGAATCCTTGAAAACGATTTATTTTGTATAAATCTTCTTCGATTGTATCCTTGAAAGTGATTCGTTTGTGGTTTGATGTCCTATAATAGTCTGGGAAGCAGGGTGGCAAATGATTTATTTAAATTTAATTTATGGGTGGTTGGGTTGAAATCATATTTATAAAAAATCGTGGGATGAAAATATGTATTTCGACAACCAGACAAAGCATAAGGATAAGCTATGTTTTTTAGTACTGATGTGAGCCTGAAATTTGGAAAAAGGGTAAATTGATGGAATCTCCACCCATGCTAAAACTATTAAGACAGCAGATGATTGCAATTATAGCTGTTTTGGTGGAGTACCTACTGTTTATAAATTTTTTGATTAATATTGAAAAGGATGGCGAAATATAACGATGCCAGGTGAGACCTTGTGTTCTACCACCTATCATATTTCAAGGTCTTGGACTTTTAAAGTAGACTTATTGATTGAACCCAGATTTTGGGAGATATCTTTTTTTAAGAAATTTATATAGAGAGCAAGGATATGACTGAAAAAAAAAATAAAACGAAAATTGCCTGTAAAACCATTATTCAGCATGTACACACTACCTATATCAGTCATCAGCTTAAGCTGTCATTCGCGATCATTATTCAATGCCCGTCACTTGTAAGTAAATATTATTCTCACGTTTATGCAATGTTTATGAAATGTTTATGCAATTATTTTACTCAGAAAATATTCCTCTTTTAAGAATTAAAACAAAAAATTTGATTTATCAAATTCTCCAAGCGCACATCATGTTTCTTTTAAAGCGACGCGCAGTGTAAAATAAATCAATTCCTTTTTGATATTCCATATTCATCACAAATACTTCTTTTCTCCTCTTTCAATTTCTCCTCTCATTTGACGGACTGGGCAGGCAGAAAAGATAAATTTTTATACGAAATTCAAATCCTTCTACTAGGCGCCCATGTTGTTGAATCCTCCACTTAACTATTTTTCTGTCTTCTCTTTCTACTTCTTCGTCCCTGTCAACGTCTTCAAATTCTCCACAACATTTTATACAAAAGGGCACTGTGTGTTTATCTCTTTCAACTTCTCTTTCTACTTTTCCGTCGTCAGAAACGTCTTAATTATTCACGACGAAGCATGAAGGCAGAAAAAAAAAAGAATTTTCGTACAAAATTCAAACCGAACAACTAGGAGCTCATGTTGATGAGGAAGGCCTGACGCTGTGATTATCTCTTTTATTTTCCATATTCCACCTAACCAATTCTTCTTTCCTTTTTCAACCTCTACGTCATCGCCAAAAAAATGTGGAGCGAGAGAATGAAATTTTTGTTCACAACGAAAGAAGAAGAAAGAAATAATTGAGTTTCCATACAAAATTCGAAACGATCTACTAGGCGCACATGTTATTGAGAAGGCGTATAACTTTAATATTTCTTTTTTTCAATTTCTCTTCTACACATAACAGGCTTTGATACAGCCAAATATTCTGTGCTAAGCTAGCGTTGCTAGAAGAGGGAGTACAAAATGAGAACATTTCCCTCTTCTTTCTTTGTGTTCGTCTTGCAAGCATACAACGAAAAACATTTTGTTTACCTTTAAAATCTTCATATGTAGTTGTTTTGTTTTGTTTTGTTGAAGAAAAGGACTTAAGAAGGTGGTGGTGTCTTGTTCATCTTATTTAGAAAGCGAAAGCAGAATTCATACAAAATTCAAATCGTTCTACTAGGCGCCCATGTTCTTGAGAAGGGGTATTAGGGTATACACATATTTTTCGTTTTCTTTTTCTTTTTGAATTTCTCCCCCACACAAAGCTGGTTTCACTACAGCCCTACAGCAAAATATTCATAAAGCTGCTAGAATGGGGAATCAAAAATAATAACGCCTCGCTCTCGATCGAGAAAAAAAGCCAACAACTTACTAGCGCTCGATTTCCTTTGATTTTATTCGTTACAGTGGGACCAATAAACAAATTTCAAAGACAAAAAGAAAAATCTTATAACTTTCCTTAAATGAAGATGTGAATGCAAAAGTAAGGCCTATTTAAATTGGGAATTAAAAGTTCTATATTTGACTGAATAATTTCAGTTATACATACACAGAGACAGAGTTTTTTTTTTACATGAGATTCGACGTAATTTGTGTGGAGAAAAGATAAATAATTGTATGGGAGGAGAGTCCCTGTTTAGAGACGAGGGGTAATTTTCTAAAAAAAAATCGATTCAAAATAGAAAATAATCATTGAAAACAACAACAACACTTACAATATTATGCGATACCTTTTTTAAAGCCAGAAATTCATTCTTTAATTTTGGTTTTGATTTAAATTGTTTAATATTATTTTATTGTACTATTCATACTAGAATGCCAGTTTATTAGACTTGACCATTCTTATTCCGTCAATTTCATTGTTTAAGTAAACATTTTTTGACAAATTAATTTTCAAACTCAAAATTAAAAAAAAATTAAAAAATTGTGTTCAAACTAATTTTGTTCAAAATTTTCGCTATTAAGGGCCACTTGCACAGAAGTTTTGTTTGACAGCAGTATCTCCTGTTTTATAAATAATTAAAGCTATCTGACTTCTTTGAATCAAATCTTGTTGAAGCAAAATATATTTTCTGTAATCTAAGTTTAAAAATGTATCTGCTCCTCGTTCTCTGGATAAATATTTAAACTCTGAATAGCTCCGATCCGACGTCAAATTTTAGAATTTCTTATGAGAAAGCAAGTCAAAGCGTAAGAGTTTGTTTGTTTTTAATGTGTTTTGGGTTTGTTGTGTTGTTGATAATCCGCTCGTTTTGTGCAAGTGACCCTAAGTTGTATTTTTGTTTTTAATATTCAATGCTTGAACCTAGACGCTTAAATGTCTTCTAGTTTTTGAGGAAATTAAAGAAAATATAGCCTTAAAATTTTTTGCATTTGCACATTGCAACTCAATTTCCAAGACTATGAAGCAGTGACTTTAATTTTTATTCCCCAAAAAACTTTCCTCTGATAAAATGTCAAAGAAGTTAAGATATGCAAACAAAATTTAATTATATTTTACCAACATTGCCGGTAGGAATACGAGTACGCATTTATTTATCTTAAAAAACTCAGTGATTTTCAGTGTATGGCAATTTCGAAATATCCTTAGGGATGATTTATTACTTTGATTTACCCGTATTGTGAATTGCAGTACGTAACCCTTATTTAATTCGACATACCTACTGAGTTTTGTGCTCAGGCAGAATTTTTTAACTGCTGCGATTGAAGTTTGCTTTTCGGTAGAAAAAGGGTTTGCATTGTTGGTGGATAAAATGCAGGTTAAGCATAAAAGATTAAGTCACTGTTTAAATATGATTTTATTTTTCGACAAGCTTCAAAGGAATTTTTGATTTTTTTTTTGTACAAGGGAAGGTACATACAGGCCGTTAATGGTTTAGGTTTTAAAGACGTAAACAAAATAAGCCTTTCTCTGTATACTCTTTTTACATAATAAAACAATTTGAAGTTAAGATTTTTAGTTGTAAAAATTCAAAAACGGACGGACATTTGTTTGCTCTTTTTGTTTTCTTAAAAATTAACTTTAGGTAACTCAGTAGGTACTTATATCAAATTTATTTGTTCTCAAACAAATTAAAGAAAAATCAATTGCTTATGGTAATGAAAAGCCACAATAAAATATGTCCCATATCGATGAGTGTCAAATTAGTTGTCATAATTTCGAAATTGTCATTTTCTATGTTTTTTTTTCAAAAATAAAAAAACATAGAAAACATTGCAGGATAAAATGTTAATTACACAACTTAATCAAGACTAAGGCAAATTTTGTACCCCTTTTTGATTAATTCACCATATTATCAAACCACCAAAAACAAACGTAGAAAACATTGCACACAAAATTGAAACTATCACAATTAATTAAAAAATAAAAACTTACAAAAGGCAAATTATTAAGCAGTACACAAATCAATGTTATGAGTTTTTACCGCTTTTCGAGGGGTACTTTGCGAACTTTAAATAAATTTAGTAAAACAAAAAACTAAAGAAAACGTAGAAAACATTGAAATTATCATAAATAGTTGAAGTCTAACTTCAGGCAAATTATTAAGCAATAGAAAGTTAGCTATAACAAGTTTTAAGCCGTTTTCAAGGGTTTTTTTCAACTTTACATGAAATTACATGATAATAGTGCTTCGCTATAACTTGACATCAATTAAAGAAATCAGTAAAAAACAAAAAAAAAAAACATAGAAAACATAGAATTAAAAATTCAAAATTATTACATATACATAAAAACTATAATATAGTGGTATAGTGGTATAATGGTAAATTAAACACCTAAACAAAACAAAAAAAGCTCGAGCTTCTTAATCAACAAATTTTTGAAATCCCAAAGTCAAGACATTTTGAGAAGTTTCTTTTATTTAGGATCTTATCGTTGTATGTTTGCATATACATAAATTAAATACAATTTATTGATATTGAACAATCTCTCTGTAAGAAAAAGCATTTAGACAATGTTGTGTAAGTACCATCAGGTACCTAGGTATATTCAGCTAAAATAATTCAAGTTTTCAAAGCTTAAATCATCCATCATATCCTCAAGTTTCCCAAACAAATCTTTGTACATATTTATCTTTTACTTTGTCCCTTTATTTTGTTGTGCATTCTTCAAATTTTCCATTTAACATGACATTTTACTTTAATTTCCGAATGCAACTTGCAACTTTCTTCCTTATCTGCGATGCTGATATAACTTTTTGTTGTATATATATATGCCAAAACGTCTGGGCCAAAGTTGACAAACTGACATGCACATACATTCGTCAAGTTTATTTACTCAGACCTATGTCAGTTTCAAGTCTGTCTAAACAAGCAAAAAGTTAACCACACCAAAGTTCTATGCCAATTTCTATAAGTATACCTAGGTACCTGCCTATCTTACCTATACCTTATCTTATACCTCTACCTATTGTATAAAATACAAGGACAAGGCAAAGAAGAAGTTGTTCCGGAATAGGGAATGCGACGATCTAATCAAAAATTCACTTAAAACTTTCCCTATCTAGACTAGAGATATGTATACTTACCTACCTTTAGAGTTTGAGGGGGGGAGGGGGTGGAAAATTGGTTCATACTAAGAATGGAAAACAACGAAATTTTGTTACCTTTTCTCGAAATGACCTGCCAAGACCCTAGGACCGGCCATTTAGAGTACTGCTACGTGTGTTTCCCGACTGCAAATACAGGACCATTACGAGTGCTATGAAGTATCAGCACAAGCATGCTGCTCTCGATGTCTAGATGGACAGCCAGACGAACGACCGACGACGACGGACGATGCGACTTCAACGATGACAATGGATGCTTTTAATTTTTTATTAAGTTAAATGCATCCTAAGATATTCAACCCTTATAACCTGAGTCCTTTCCTGTATGTACCTTGATAATATAACGGACTTTACCTGCCTTTGGTTGTTGCAAGTCTTGTCCTCTACTAGCGACCTGTCATGCCCGCTGTACAGACTAAAAACTTCCTTTAACTTCGAGATACTCGAAGAGTTCTCTTCGTCGAGTCAGTACCTATAGAAAAGTTGCAAAATGGTTATGGAGTTTTATTTGCTTATTTTGTTGTTGTTGTTGTGTTGTTATGTACATAGGTACTCCTTTTACTTAAACTCTAGCGTTGAAGCCAGAAATGGGTCCACCTTCGTTTACCTGGGTGCATCAGTTAAATGAATTTTACTCACTACCACCAGTCGCCCGAAAAGCTATTAACCTTACTTTAAAAAAAAATGGGATGTGGAGAAGTTCTTCTTTTAATAAAATGAAAGCAACTTACCTTGTCGCATGCAACGGTGCTTAAAATATTAATGTTACCGAATGTACTATAATATTTCAATTCAAAGATTAACAGGTCTTAAATTGAAGTTTTAAAATGTTTGTCAATTGTTTAAAAATAACCAAATTCATCGTAAAAATATTCGCAACGTAAGAGGCAAAAAACTTTGCGAAATTGCAAATCTGCGCTAAACGCTGACGGGTGAGATTTTTTATTTAGTCTTAAAAAAATAAGACTCCAATTTTATTTCCCAACATCCGTCGCAATTTAAAAATAACGGTATATGTTGCGGAGCTGCTAAATAAAATCGAAAACCTTGATCTTTTAAAAGAATTATCTACGTCTTTGTAATGAAAGAAAAAAACTAAGACAGATTGTTAAAAAAAAGTAGTTTTTCCTTTGGCACAAATAGTTAAAGTGCGATATCTTGGTCGCAGGTTCGGTCACCCACATTGAAACTAATTTGTTCTATTTCTTGCGACTAAATAGTCGTGTGATTGAAATTTCAAGGGCGTGCTTAGCCCTACAAAAATTGCTGAAAATTGTAGGCCACTTTAGCTCTGTATCTCCACAACCTATCCCCATCAATAAATTCGAATATAAATTAGGCTAAAGCGAAGGATTTTAGGACTTGATAAAAAAAAAAAATATTGCGAAACTGCAAATGATTTTGCGAATTATAGAGCCTGCAGGAAAAGTCCGAATTTTCTACATTATAAACAAAAGTTTATGTATAGCTTTAACTTTATTTAAAATTTCGCAACGAACTGTTTGAAACAATTACCATAGTTTCTTTTAGTTTAGATATCTTTGTCTAAAATTTTCATTATTGTAGAATACTTATTATTTTGCATTATCATTAATTTCGCATTTTAAAAAAATTGAAAAATTTTCATTTTGCGATTTCGCATTGATTTTATTTTTGATTTGTATATGTATTATGTAGATAAAATAAAAAATGATCCCAATAAATTATTTTTTTTTTCGCAAAGTTTCGCAACAAGAATCAACTCATTGATTTTTGAAAAATAGCAGCTAGTTGATTTTTATTAATCATAATTATTGAAAATAAAAGCAATTATTATATTGCGAGAATATTTTTAACCCGTAAAGTTCGCAAAATAAAAAAATTTCTAAAAATCATTTCGCAAAATTCTCGCAGCACTGGAATATAAAGAAGATAAACTTGAGAGAATACTAAGCGAAATGAAAAATGATCGTATCTATTTTGAGAAAGAGCGAAAAACAGAGAGAAATTGCTTTCATTTTGAAGACAATTTTTTATATTAAGGCAAACTTTGTCCAATAAAATTTACCCCTTTCAATTTATTGTCTCTGTTAGACCTTGAAAATTTTCAAATTAAAATAAACAAAAAAAAATAATAAATGTTGACAACTCTTCCAATTTTTTTTTATAAAACTTCTACTCGTCGTTAACAAGCACGTAAAAAAGTGATTGCAATGAGAAATATAATGGCGGCTATATAGGTAAAGAAAGAAAAAGAGGCAGGTACCCTATACCTGAGTTCAAGCCTGCAACAAGGTTGCAACCAAGCGGAAGATAATATAGAACTTGTCCGTCTTTCTAGACAAACAATTTGTTTCAACGTTTTTTACTGTTATATATTTTTGTATTTTGTTTATTTTATTTTTTTTTGTTACTGCTAAGTTTATGATTTTCATTGCACATTCCTTTTGGTTTTCTCATCTTTTTTTTTTTTTTTTTGCTTTGCTTTGTTTTATTTAACGGTACGTTTAGTTAGTAGTTGAAGTCGTCCTCGTCGTCGTTAGAGAGAGTTCTTTGTGTCTGATGAAGTGAACTAACATAAAGGTAGGGTTGGATGGTATTATTTTTTTTGTTATTGTCCATCACGGAGTGAGCGAGAAAAAAAGGATTGTTGCTGAGCTTACCAAATAGTGGTCAAAAGCTGATAAAGTTAAATTCAAACAAAGGTATACTGTTTACGATTCGGTCGGGGGAGGTTGGTTCTCAGAACTCCTCCGGAACTGCAAATGAATAAAATAGAAGAAGGAGCTTTAACGTTGAGAGTAAAGTCCTTTCGGAGTACTTTAGGGTTATGAACACTTAATCCAAGTGTCTAACAATATCGATCAATCAATATATAAGTGAGAGATTATGGTTCTGGGTACTGCAGTTTTATTCTTAAGTGATGACGGGTATAAAAAGGCATTAAATTTTGAAAACTGGCTTTAACCTTAGAGCTTTTAAAAAGTGTATAAGAACAACATAGGTATATTAATTTTGTATCAAATTTTAAAATAAATTTTGTAAAGTGTGAAAAATATTAAAAATTTTATGACCAGATGAAGGAGATCTGCATAAAATGTTTAAATTAACAGTTTTCAATTTAAAGGGTTTTATAAAATGACCGAACCGAAGAAAAAAACTGTACATTATAGTTACAAAAGCAGAAAATAAGGAATTGAAGTCGAATTTAAGGGAAACTTACTTTTGCTATTTTCAATTTTCTTAAAAACTAGAAGACATTTGGACATCTGGTTATCAGTGTTCGACTAAAAATTAATAGGAGAAGTGAATATTAGAAAGACAAATATTACTTAATAACGTAAAATTTTGAATAAAATCAGTTTGACCACAATTTTTTAAATATTTTTCTTCAAAATTTCGAGCTTGAAAATTAATGTTTTCAAAACCGTTCCCTAAAAGAACTTTTTTTCTTAAGAAAATGAAAGAAGAGATTTCAGGCCTTACGAAAAGGTGCAGCATGAAATTGTAGGTCTTACCGTGATTTTTTAATATTTTTTTTCTGCTTAAAGTCAAAATTTTAGAAAATTGCCTCTCCCGACTAAACGGGGGCATAGACCTCCCTTCACTTATGTTTTTGTTTCTTGTCTCGACCTAAACTTAACGCTCTAGCTTTTTGTCACACCTTATCCGATTCACCATGTACCTATATCTATTATATATTTTTTTTTTTTTTTAGAAAAATTTCAGTTCATAAAATCCAAAAACTTCCAATTTTCATTTTATTGCTGACGACCAAAAAAAAAAAACCAATTAAATTCCCCCAAACAGGAAGTTAAAAAAAAAAATATTTCCTTTATTCCTTCAATTTATTATATTTTCACATTGTCATACCATAATATAAAATTCTCATACAAGAACAAAGCCACTTAAGACAAAAACTCATTATTTACAGGTTTTTGAATTTTTCCACCTTATTACATGGGACAGGCCAAAGTAATCTAGTTAAATCTCTTCATTTAAAAACTTCCAAATAACTTCCGAAACGACGAGCTAAAAACACACAATAATAGGTAAACCCATATATACTTACAATGTCGCCAGAGCAGCAATAAACACAAAGTAGGTACTGATGTTGAATTTAAGTTGCCCACACTAAATAACAAAAAAATAATTTCCATTTACTTTTACAAAAAAAGACCTTTTTTTCCTGTCTGTTCTGTGAAACGCAATAAATAAAAAACAAAAAAAAAAAAATAAAAACGAAATGTAAAAAAAAAAATCCAACTCAAAAGTATTCCGATTAATTTTATGCGCTTTACCCAGGAGCAGGACATTCTCCAGCTCTGTGTTCATTATTTGCATCAGGCATCGCGCGCGTACTCATGAACTGTAACCACATTTACTTACAAAGTGGTTACTTAGCAAGTATCCCCCCTCCCCATTTCTCATCACTCACTTACCTTTTTTTTGTTTCAGAGTGCGCTCAAAAGGCAGCTATTCAAATATCAAAGTAACCGGTGGAATCCTTTTCGTCCTTTTTTTTTTAGTTCTTTTCCAGCGTGGGGACCTACACCATCACCTGCATCGCTTTTAATAAGAGCCTTCTGTGTTCAGCACTTGCAACGTGTTATTACGTGTGATGACATTTACCATCTCAATAGTGTGGCCCGCATTCTCAAGTACGCTACTGTACCGCTTTTGAAGTACCTTCCCGACTCCTCAACTCCTTCTTATAGTCACAGATGAAAAATGTTGACAGGCACGGATTTTGGAACAGAATTCGCGGAATTAAAGCTCTGGAAACATCAACTGAGTTCTAAGACTTCTCTGTCTTCTATAATGAATCCGCCCCTGCTGAATATTGGGGCTGAACCTCAGACCAGGGGGATCATGGTCATGGAGCTCAACAAAAAAAAATAAACCAAAGATTAAAAAAGGTGAAAGGAGATAACTTAAAAAAGTAATTTTCCATGAAAGGATGCAGGACAAGGGACGACATAGGAGAAAGGACAACACAAATGAAAAAAAAAAAAAAACAAAAGAAAAAAAAAATCTCGTTGAAAGGAGCTCTCCGACGGCAAAGCTTTTCCTGGACTTGACGGTGATGACAATACAGCAAAAGTGGAATCAAAAAGGATTTTTGCATTTTGTTTCCTTTTGCTAAATAGGATATTCAGGACGAAAGATTTACAACAATTCCTGGTGGTATAAAAGGTGTGGAAAAGCAGGTAGATACCTACTTTAAAAAAAAAATAAAAAAGTGACATTCATGCAGGGCTAGTTGCGAGGACTGGAAAAGTATAAAGGTATAGGTATAGTGCAGTGCTCGCTATAAGGATGAGGATTTTTCAAGTGTTCATTGTGTCTCGCGAGATGATAACAAGGACAAGGGCATACTTGAAGTGAATAGTTAGTTGACTAAGTTCACGAGAAAATGACGACAGGAATGTCCTTTTGTTTTTGCAAATGACGACAGCGCGCTGACAACGACAACGACGACGACGGATTAACTACAAGTTTTTCCTTTAAATTCGCGATTTTTCTTTTTATTTTTACTCACTCACTCACTCCTGCTGCATCCACTTTACTATGTAATTAGTTTGACGAATACAAATAAAAAACAAAAAAAGAAGAACGTTCAACACGGTCATGCAAATTAAAGGTTTAAGGTTTTGAAAAAGTGTGAGTATACTGTTTGGGTCATAGCAGCAATTGCAATTTGAAAGAAATAATAAATGGATTTGCAACTTTGAATAGGATAAGAGTGCAAAAAAGCGTTAAAATGCAACAATGGTTTTATGTTTTTTTAAAAATTCATGAGAATAATTTAAGTGTACGCTGGAATGGTAGAAGAAGGTAAAAATTGGTTATAGAAAAGAATTTTAAAATGAATTATAAAAGTAACTATATATATGGGTACGAAGCGCATTTCACATAAGTCTGGCAGAGTTCATCAATTAAAAAGTTTTTAAAAATTAGTTGCGCTGCGACAGCTTCAATTTTGTCATGCAATGTTTTCTATGTTTTTTTTCAGATTTTTTGCTTAAATCATATGAATTTAAACTTAATGAATCACCTACTTACAGCGGGATTAAAACTATTATCCATTGTTATTATTATCCGAATTGCCTAATAATAAATGTTAGTCCTCATTTAAGTAAGTGTGACAATATCAATTTTGTCGTAAAGTGTTTTCAATGTTTTTTTTTTTTTGTTTGGTTTTATTTTGTTTGGTTAGCAAAAGAACTCCCTCGAAATGGGGTCGCAACTTGTTATTTTGAAATTTGTATTGCATAATATTTTGCCATTTTAACCAGTCTATAATTAGTTTTGAAAATTTAAGGTTTATCGTGCGATGTTTTCTATGTTTTTTCTTGTAAAATCGTATGTACAATAAATTAAGCATCTCTTCGAAATTGGGCTTAAAATTTTATCCCCTGAATGCTTATTTCTTAATAAATTTTGGTTAATATTGGTTAGTGCTATGTTTTCTATGTTTTGTTGGTTATTTTTGTTTGCTAAATTAATATATTTAATGAAGCATTTGACGAATTATTACATGCGAACTAAAGACTGGCTATGAAGTCCTTAATAAGTTGTGGTAATTTTAATTTTGGCTTGCGATGTTTTCTATGTCTTTTCTTCTAAAATCGTATGTACAATAAATTAAGCTTGAAATTGGGGTTAAAATTGTAAACCCAGAATGCTTATTTCTTAATAAATTTTGGTTAATATTGGTTAATGCTATGTTTTCTATGTTTTGTTGGTTATATTTGTTTGGTAAATTAATACATTTAACGAATTTTTGCATGACAACTAAAAACTGGCCTGTACCTGAATTTATTTAAGCATCCCCTCGAATGGGGGACACCTAAATGCTTAATTCTTTATAATTTGCATGTTCGTTAATGCCATATTTTCTATATTTTTTGGTTGGTTTTTGCTAAATTGATAAATTTGCACCTCCTTGTTATTTCGAAAAATTTGTATTGCTTAATAATTTCCAGTTCCAATTTATTGGTTCAATGTTTTTCTATGTTTTTTTTTTTTAACTTTGAAAAAAAATTAATACAGTAAAGGAAACATTGAATGGCAAATTTGAAAGTATCACAATTTAATAATTTAACGAATAGCCAATTATCCAAATAACCACTTTTCGGTTGATTATGTATAAGTAGGTAATTTGCTAACTCGACATTTTTATTCGTTGTTGGTAATATAATCATAATGTTTCCAATATTTATAAATAAATTAAGGTTGTATTTTTTTTTCAGTGAAAGCTTGCATTTTAACTTAATAAAATAATATTATAATTAAATTTCAAACTAAAATTTACTCGAGTTTTTCATATTAAAAATTTTAAAATAAAATTATTATATCAAAACTTTATTTCTCAAAATAATATTATATCATTTCGTAAAAACTTATTTTTATGCCAATTCCCAGCTATATTAACTTTTGAAACAATTTAATTCTTAGTTTTGAATTACTTAATTTTAAATACATCAAAACCTGCTGGCTAACTTTTAATTTCAATTTCCAACCAAAAAGAGCTTGATTGCATTTTTCACTTAATGCAACGAAAGAAGAAAAATAAAATAAATTTAAATAGATGTTTGGAACACTTAATGAAGCGTTCTCAAAATTATAAATATCTACCTAAATGCAAAAATTTTAATTCGAAAATCCATTTAAACATGGTTTTCCACCTGGTAAACCACGGCTCCATACCACTACGCGCATCAAGCGACCCTCCCCATATAAGCTTAGCATAAGTTGTAAATAAACTCGTCCTCGTGCACTCAAAGTATATTTTCCTGTGCCAAAAAAGTCATACGAAAACTCTTTTATTTTTATTTCTCCTCCCATATTCGGGGGAGTACAGGTTTTTCATTCGTTTTAATTTTAAACTTTTTCGTTAAACTCTATTTCTGTCATAATATCCTTTTATTGCGCTTCGCACACACAAAGAATTATTATAAGCTCAACAATACTCATATCCTTATGATATGCTAAATATACGTTTATGCAATCACCCGTATATCCACCTCCCACGTCCAACCTGATACCACTCACCGTGTTAATAGTATTTGCCACCCCATCTCGGGGATTTCCTCCATTTTCGGTGTGTCGTTTGTCGTATGTACTCCGCATTATAAGGGAAAACAGTGTACCGATAGTACTATAAGAGTGTCTATCCGACATAGTCCGTCGCGTTGTTGTCGACGCTTAGTGTAGGTACGTATTAAAATACATATACCGTAAGTCGGAGAGTCCTTGTCGTTGGTTTTATTTATCATCGCACACAGAAATATAGACACTCATTAAGCTCATTATAATGTTATCCTTTTATGATCTGCCGTTAACAAAACTCCAGCTTTTATTTTAGTATGCTATGGTAAAGCAGTGGTATACCAGAGGCGGATTACCTATAAGAAAAATAGTCCTAGTTACATATTTAGGGGCCCAAAGTAAGAAGAAAAACTTAATTTTTTTTTTTCATGAGTGTCTAAACTTTCGAATTATGGCCAGCTTAATTTCATATGAACCAATTATAATACCATTATTTTTTAGGGCGCCGCGCCGCAATAAATGGAAAATTTGAAAAAAAACACACAAACTGATAAAATAAATTAAAATTTCTTGCAGTTGTTTCAAAGGTTTGTTCCTGACAGGTTGTCACGATGTTTTTTGGTGGTATGGCCTTGAAAATTCTTGTGATTATACGAACTTTTGTTATTTTCATGACCAAATCCGAACCTGGAATAACATTGTTGTTATTATTGTACTCCGTAGTCCTGAGTAGACACCATGCAGATGCAGATTATGCAAAACATGGGGGTTGCTCGACCCAACCGATGACGACGATGGGGTTTCTGAATCCTTGTGGAATGAGAAATTTATATTAAAAAGCAACTCAACTTAAAATTATTTTAATTTAATTTTACCATTTGGGGGAAAAATCCCCTCTCTACACTCCCTCATAACTTTAACCACTTTTCCTTTTCTGGTTTCTGCTCTTATGCTAATTATATTTAAGAGGAAATCCTGGCGATGTGTTTGGTTCTCTTATTTATATATAAAAAAAAAACACACAGACGCACACAAAAGGCAAGATCAAACGCACACACTTAGATAAATATACCTTTCATATGTAGGTATATTCACTTTATTTTGTGTAGCCTTTGAATGCTTTATACATATAGTTGGGACTGATTTTGATTATAATTCTGAAATACCAACCTCCTGCTGTCGTTTAATTTGAATTGCCACGTTTTTCATATGCAAATATTTTCCTGTCTTGCACTGTGAAATGTCAAAGCCTTTTATTTCCATTCGTTTTCTAAATTCAGTTTGATGACTGGTTGTAGATGGAACTAGGGGGTGGGGGTGGGGGGCGCTAGAAGGTGAGTGAGGTGATTTGATTTATAAGAGCTTACACTGGAAACCTGATGAAAAGTTTGTGTATTGTGGTTTTGATTGTTTGCATTCCAAGCGCTATACAGTAGAGGAGATCAGAATTCAACTAAGGTATGACTGTGCTTAGATACCTATTGACTAAACTCACTAATTTTAAAGTTCGGAGTATGGAATTCTGAATTTAGTAGATTGTGTTTTAATATTGAAAATGTTTATAGGACCGTTTTGACAGAGTTGTGTGTCTGAAGCAGCTTAGGTATTACGTTTTAATTAATTTGTAAAGATTGTAAAGATTAGTCATGTGTTTTGTTTATCTAGCAAAATAAAGTCATTTTCAATGTCCCCATGGTTACTCAATGAGTGAAATCCGTAAATTTTTGTTTAAACAAAACACATTATACCTGCCTATAATACTTAGCTATAAGCATTAAGTTCGACAATTTGCTCCCTCTACTGTGTTTAGATATTATGAATATTTTTTATATGATTTTTTTGCATTAAGATGAATCGTTTTATGTGTCGTTTTTGTTTTTCTTTTTTTATACACATTAATCAACTTCAATCTTTTTTTTTAACATTTGGAAAATTGAGATGCGACCAAAACCTAAAGCGCGTAGTGTAGGTAGATTTAAACACAAGATAATATATGACCTTGCGAGGGTTTCTTCTTTTTCTTTCCGTTTATGCGTGATAGAATTAAAAAAAAAAAGAAAATACTACGGAGTCCAGTTAAAGCTTTCATTAAAAAAATTTAAAAAGCTGAGTTAATGAATCAAAATTGCTTTTAAATGCCTTTTTTTTGTGTGGACTAACACAAATTTGCATTTTGTCCCAGCTTGTCTTGAGTAAGTGAATATTTTGATGTAAAAATTCATTCATTCTAGTCCAAAAAATTCATATAAAAAATTTTAATTTAGGTATTATATTATATTATTTTAATTATTTTTATTATTTAGACTCCTTGCTTTTTTAATGGTTCACCTCAAAACTCATATATGTAGCATTTAAGTTTTATAAGTTATATAATAGAAAATATAATAGACTTAATTAAAGTGACAGAGCACCATTTTCTATTTTTACTTGTTCTATAGGGCATTAGGTAGTATTGGTTTCGTGTAGAATACAAACTTCGAGGTTTCAATCAAAGTTGACACTACGATAATTAGGATTTCCGAAAAACTTGCGGGTTTCGTCAAATCTTCCGTCGGTCTGTTCATTTATGGGTTTGCTTCAAATTTGGCACAGATGCAGAGCATTTTTATGTAATTCCCTAGAGGAAAATTTGAATTTTGTTTAATTTTTTTTTTTTTTTTTTTTTCAAAAACCGATCCGACGTTTTTGATTAAAATCCATATTTGCATTTCAGGGTTTTTTTTTTTTAGAAAATTGCCTTATTTTGGAGTAATTTTGTAGTAATTTTATTATTTGGTGCTTTTTAAATGGGTTTAACAATATTGCATACCAAAAACATAAAAATATATTTTTTAAACAAAAATTGAACAAAAACTTCTTTGTACTAATTTTAATTTTTTTTGCAAGTTTGTGCAATCTAGTAGTTCATATTTTTTAAGAATCAAAAAGGTCTACGAGCTTTGTTAAATACTTTTTTTTTTTAATTTCAACCCAAATTAAAACTTAGTTTAAAAAATAATTAGTTTTCTTCTTTAACTAAAAAATACAAATAAGACAAAATATTTCTCAATGTCTCCATCTTTATCTTATTTTTCCATAGAATGACAACGAAATGTCAACATTAATTTAACAAAAATTAAATGAAACTACACTTTGTACTACAAACGTGTTTTTTTTTTCTTTTTTCCTTCTCATCTTTCTAATTTGACAAGAATTTTAAATTGATTCTCTAAAAATTCCTACATACTATACTTAAAAAAAAAAATCTTCTGCAACATTGACTTTGACACTTGAACTTTTGTTCTTAAAAGTGCTAATTAAATTATATAACATTGTTGTACTTTTTATTTTGCAAACTCAAACGATCAAACTGCAACTAAAACCAACTTAAACGACACAATCCTGTCAACATTTCCCCCCTTCACCCCCCTGTCGCTGAAAAAGCGTCACAAAGTTGTCATTTACCAGACAGCAACAGTGAGGAATAGAGAGTGAGCGAACAAACAAAAAAAAATGTCACTCACGCTTTGGATATTTTTCCTTCATCTTCCCATCTGACAATGAAAATAGAAAAAAAAACTTTTTAATTTCATTAAAAACTAACAATTGTTGTCAAAATCACAGAGTTCTGCTATTTGCTCGGCAAGGATATGAGACTCACAGAGAAAGGCATAAAATGGCAAATCTACAAAAAAAAAAAAAAAACACGAACAAACACTATGTCACATCCTTGAGTTTGATTCGAATGCAACTTTCTCTCCAAAACTGCGACGACGGTGATAAAAAATTCAAACATCGAATCAACATTGTCACTGCTGAAAAGTTTATTCTTTTTTGGTCCATTTTGTTTTTTTTTTTGTTTTTGATAATAATTCTCAGATTTTCTTTTTTTCAGTTTATTTTTTACAATTGTCAGAGAACTCAATGAAAAGAAAATTAATGAGCTCGAATTGATGGTTAGGAATAAACCCAAGTTCAAATTTTATTTTAAGTAAAAATACATAAAAGTATATGTTTATGACTTCAGTAAGCTCGAAACCCTAGGTTTCTTAAGCCAATTTAATAATTTATACAAAAAATTCCAAGTTAAAAAAAAAAAACAGATTTCATCTGCAGCCCTTACATGATATTGCCATGGAACTTTCCAAACAAAAAGAAATTACCTTTATTGCTGAATGAATCCTTAAATATTTTAATATCCTTGCAAAGTATAATAATCACCATAATAATCTCCAGGGAACAGGAAGGGGTCCTAGTTTGTATATAGTCTATTTAGATATTGATTGAGGGGTGGATGGTATGACACGCGACATCGCTTCGGTTATCACAATGAAAACATCCTTTTTCCATTAAGTCCTTCGTACATAATAATATAATCACATTGCGTTGCGTTATATTGCGCAGGGTATTATCCTTTTCTTCTATTCTAAAGGATCTATCTATAAGTTGTTTGTCCAATTTATTCAGTTTTTTTTGTTCGTCCCAAAATCATATCAACTTTTGACAAATTCTTCTACAACGCTCCGCCGCGCCGTGCCACATGTCCTTGCACACACGTGCCAGAAAAAAAAAGATGCTATAGAAGTGGTTGAGTTATTTGATGCACTTCGATGAGCATAAGCATTAAACATTCAATTAAATACCTGGCTGTGATGGTTGTCCCTGGTAACCGCAAATTACTGTCATTTTTGTATATTTCGGATGGTACTTTATTTATTCGGGAAATTCACACACAGTCTTCAATTACAATTATTTTTCCTTCTTATTTGAATTTTATTGTTAATCGCACTGGCAATAGGACATTAGGTCTGTCTTTGAGTAAACAAATTCCTTATTTATGATTTTCAATTTTAATAGGCACGCGTAGAGTGCATTTAATTGCTGGGTGCATTTCTTGGGTGGGGTAGATCGATATAACTATCATTTTTCGAATAAACATTTTGAAAATTTAATTTTGAAGTTTTTAAACAAAAGCGCTTGAGTTTTGGGGTAGTTGAAAATCGTAATATAGATTTTTAGCGTCATAAATGGTTCTTAAATAACGACGCTCGATTTTTAATAGTGGTGTTTAAATAAAATATGTTAATTTATTTCAATGAATATTTTATTGCATTAAGTTTGGAATACAACGTCGGTGTTGGTTGCACTTTCTCCGCCCCAGCTTTTTTCATTGGCACACATTCGGGAGTTCAAATTTTTGATGAAAATTTTCGCATAAATGTGGCTACCATCTTGAAAGAAAAACTACACTTGTGAGCAAAAAAATGGAATCACTCTCTTGCTTCACGTAAAATCAATAAATTGCTCTCAATGTAATCGACATGCATGAATGTTTATGGTATCGTTAAAACACTGGAACCATAAGCTTTAAATCAAGGTTAAAAACCTAACAATCACTTCGGGATTGTAGGAGGTAATCGACTTAGTTGAAGCATGTTAGAAAAAGTAAAGTGAAATTAAAACAGGAAGTAGCTCGAAAATTTAACATTTACAACAAAATTAAGCGAAATTATTGTTTCGGTATCTTGTGTTACTCCGCCTAAGCTTAAGTTAACGGCTTCTAAAAGATTTTTCATTGACCTGATAGGTTTCTTGACTGTCTCTTGCGGTATTCTTTCCCATTCTTCTACCAGTGCCGCTTTCAATTTTTAATGGTTTCAGGAGCTGAATTTCTGGCTCTAACCCTTCGTTTAAGCTGGTCTCATAAATGCTTGATAGGGTTGAAGTCTGGGCTTAGTGCCAGCCAGTCAATCGTGGCAATAAGAATTTCCCTAAGGAATCCGACTGTTCCCATCGAGCGTTATCATGCATTAGTACGAAATCTTTGGCAATACATCCTACATAAATAATGATGTGATGCAGCAGAATATCGGAGATATACCAATCTGCAGTTAAACCTCCCCTCGAACACCACCAGTCACAAAAACCAGCTCATACTTTTCCTTCAATTGAAATGCCTGCCTGTATCATACAAAGCCCTCCCCCGTAAGTCACGGTTTTGACAAAACAGCTTTGTTCAAATCGCTCGCCAGGTGGTCTGTGTATTCTGTCATACGATCAGCTCCACGCAGACTCATTTTGCAATCATCCGAGAACATTACTTGCCTCCATTGCTCAACTTTCCAATCGTAGTGCACAGAAAAAATCGTACTCAATCTTATCGGTGACTTCCAGTCAATTTTGCGTCCCTGACAGGTCGTTTCGGGGTAAGGTCTGCTTCCTTAAGTCGTCTTCTATCTGTCGATTTACTAACAATTTTTCCCCGTACCTGTTTTTAACTGTTATTGGACGTTTAAAGCCAGTCAAATGACGATTTTGGAGAGAAGTCATTGCGATGAATTTTTCATATCTTTAAGTGGTACACCGGAGCCGTCAAATTTTGGCATTCGCACAAGCTTTCTAGTTTCCCTGAACGTTTTGAAGATCTTTGATATACATCATTTGCTTAGATGGACCTGACGGGCAACAGCACGTTGAGTTATTCATTGTCGCTGTTGTGTAACAACTTGAGCAACACCTGCAGGTGTGGTATCCATTTACTTCCAAGATAAGAAGGCCTGTTTAATCGAGATTATGTACCAGTTCACTTTTAACAGCACACCGATAAACAAAAACCAATAATGGGCGCGTATATTGCGTATCAATGTTTCCTACTCGTGCTTTCTTTTTTAGTATAATTTGTTATTTTTGTTATTTTGGCGGATAACGCCAAAACTATCCGATGGATTTTAATGATTTTACCTCCAATTTAAAGTTTGAAGTTCAAGCTTTAAAATGTTACCATTACAATTTAAGCATAAATATTGTAATCATAGAGATAGTTGCCTTTAAAAGGCGAAATGGAGTGATTCCATTTTTTTGCTCGCAAGTGTATAATCAGGGCCTCTGAATTCTCATTAAATTACATTCAATGCGTGTTACAAGTTAAATTTTAATAACAATATTTTGATTAAACATAAGCAAGAATAAATAAGGCTAGTCTTAAAAGCAATAGCTCCTCATCTGTCAACTTCAAAGCCTTCTATTATTTCTTTGATATTGAATCTTTCACCTCAGAAACATCAAT
Organism: Epistrophella euchroma; assembly: GCA_947049315.1. NCBI lineage: Eukaryota > Metazoa > Arthropoda > Insecta > Diptera > Syrphidae > Epistrophella > Epistrophella euchroma. Next base: position 62,566,096 of record OX346248.1, read on the forward strand.
TTTATTCAAATTTTGTGCTTCGCTCATAAAACATATCGATAACATATCCCTCAGGTACGATACTCCATTCAAAAAAGCCTATATCCCTCTTTTCAATTTGGTATAATTACGAATAGGAGCTACATGAACCACCTTTAGTTTCACCTACCACCAGATCAAGGACACAAAAAGTAATACATTAATCGATTTTCCATCAGCCAAAGGATATTTATTAGTGTCCTTCAAACAATGAATTCTGTTATAAGGCCACTTCTGGAAAATATGTTTCCAACTGAAAACACTACGACAACATGAGTGTATATAGAGGGAGTGAGGACTATAGAAATAAGCTCTGAATATTCAGAGTCAGTTGCAGTCTCAAAGCATTATTCTATACTCTTTGCTAACAACACAAAACTCACAATAGATATAGGGAGATAGGGTTTCAAAATGGAAATTTAGCCTTGTAACCATCCTGCCATTAATTACTTCTGCAGCGAGAAGGTGAGCTGAATAAACCCAGACACTATTCTACGCAAAAACTTATGCTCACATATGTATAGGTACCTATATGTATGCATTTTCTAGAGGATATACAGACTTTAAGTGCTAGACAATTTGGCTGCTTGAAAACGTCAGAAACCATGTTGTTTTTTTTTTTGTCAAATCCTGGAGACTGTGCGGGAAGCACCGCACCGGATGTGTTTAAGTTGGAGTTCCAGGTAAACCAATATACAGTTTACTCTACACACACTGTCACTTATGTCCATTTTGTAGAAAAGCTCAGGCAGGTATATGCCCAGTGTGTGACATTCAACTCCGTGTACCTCCTAGAGCTTCATCTTTTAACAAGAAGAACATATGCACATGTAAGAAAAAGATATTATCCTGTTTCCTGGAAAATTTGTTTACCTTGTTTCTTATATATTTTTTTTTTTATTATTCTACCTGTGTTATAACACAAAAGCAAGAGTAATTGCAGCGCAAGCCAAAAGCTTATCCTTTAAGTTGTTTTGGTGCGCAGGAAAGGGTATACAGATGTGCTACAGGAAGCTTGTATAGATAATGCTGTCTTATGATTAAGCTAAGGATGTATAGTAGCACGTGGTTGAAAACGGGATATTTGTACTTCCTTTCAATCCTTTTAAACCTATACTTAATTTGTATAGTTTTAGTTATTTATGGTTTTTTCTTTCGTTTTGAAAATATTCGTGCGGCCTTCGTTGTGATGAAGAAGGATGATAGATTTTTGCTAGAAGAGGAAAATTTTAAGAAATTATTGAAATATTTAAAAATGTATATATAAAGTAAAAGTATGTTTAAATGGAAGTTTTTACCTCCTTTAAAATAAAAATCAAATACGTTCCACACTATATTTCACACCGAGTCCTAATTTCTCTTTCTGTAACAGCTCTTTCGCATTTTCCCATCGAGTATTTACACCATATAAAGTGAAATAAAATTACTTACGATAGCCAAATTTCTGTCAAGAAAATGATTTATATATTTTGCTTCCAATTCTTAATATTTTCATGAATTTCAAGTCGTGTGGGATTAATTTTCTTATTTTGTTTCCAACTATTATTCATGATTTACTTCCCACTTGTTTGGCATTTTTATAACTCAGTGGAATAGTGTGGAAGAGTTTTAACGGATGCCTACCTAAATTGAAAAAGTTTTATAGGTACTACGTTTTTATTAGAGCTGAAATGAGCTAATTTTGCAAATTACCGAAAAAGTATTCCAATCTCAAAATTCATAATTTTGTATGACAGTCCAAACTGTCAATCAATTTTTATAATATTTAAATTCTTTCATTTTAAATGAGTTCCACTTTTAATGGATTCCATTTTGGTGTGTTCGTAAGGGTTTTACGTAATTTCCTACCAAATTTCGTGCAAAATTGGTTGAAATTAGGTTCCTCATTTGCAAATTTGAATTTGTATGCGAAATTGTTCAAAGTGAAACATATTTTTTTATTTGAATTATATACCTCTAGAATTTCATTTAACTTAAGAAGACAGAACTTTAGACCAAAAAATCACTTTTGTGAAATATCGAAATTGAATACGTTCCACAATTTCTGTATGCTTTTTTTCTTTTGAATTAGTTGTACATCTATGCCCAAACTGTGTAATATAGACAATGCAATTTAAACGAGAGAAAATGAAAAATTCACACAAAATTGTCTGCGTGAAAATTTTTATATTACATTCTACAGATTCTCTTTTAAATCATAAGATAATGTATTGTCAAGTATTAAAACGTTTCACACTACATACGCTTTGTCCCTTGGTAGGTATCCACAAACTCAAAAACTGAAAAATTGGCGATTAGAAGATTGTGGAATGCATTCATTTTTTTTCATTTCACGAAAGGGGTAAATACCTCTACAAGAATTTTGAAAAATCTGAACCTGAATTATTCTGAAACGAGCGTTTTTCAATTAATTTGCACTAAGTTCTTTAGAATTATTTTAATCTAAGTTTGAAAATAAATACGTTCCACAATAATTTTCACGTAGTTTTTTTTTTAATACGATCTTAAAATAGAAAATTGAGAAGATTAGGTACAAATTATCAAAAAAAAAATTATAACAAATGCTGAACTATATTTAATACTTAAAAAAGTGAAAAAGTGAAAAAGTGAAAAAGTAAAAAAGTGAAAACATGCTCTAGAAATTCGCAGTACGAAAAAATAGTGTTCGATGTGTCAAATCAATCCAAAATGACAGATTTCCAAATTTTCGTTCGATTTTTCACACTCATGCAGCTCTAGGTGATGTTTTTGTTTTTCACTTTTCCACTTTTTGCAAAAAAGCCTGGAAATATAGTGAAGCCTTAAATTCAAATAGAACGGCCTTAATCTATTAATATTTCCGTTTCGCCCTGGCGATGGCGATGGCGATACCACTTGGACTCCTAAGTTAACTACCGAGGGCCTTGTTAATTCCGTACACATGTCTACACAGATGGGTATTGGCTCAAATTGCATAAAATTTAGGCCAATATTATAAACAACTCAGCAAAATATCAGAACTACCGGATCTAATGCAAGGTTTCCCTTCTATAAGACGCTCATTTCGTATGTCTGCTTACTGGATGGGCATTATTATATCTATTTTTCAAAATCTACTAGAGCTAAAAAATTATTTAAAAAAAATAAAAATTTGAAAATTTCGTAAATTCTGACCTTCAAGTATTTGTTTTTTTACTACACCTCTAATCCATCAAAACAAAATTTGACACTATCAAACCACAGAGCAAAAAAAAACAAAATGAAATCCTCTTCCGTAAGAATGACCCAGGAAAAATTTAAAGTTCTTTCGGCACTAAAACTTCCAAAAAAACCGGATACCGAATTTTATTAATTTTCCTCTACATTATAAATTTTAATCCGTCCTCTCAGCAACATTTGTATTTTCTGGTAAGCTTGAAAAATCTTTTCCTGTAAAGAAAAATCATTAGCAAACCAAAGATGTAGATTTATATAAACTCAAAGATTAAATTCGTCAAGGCATGGTGCACAGCACACCTACATAACAACCTACCTCTCATTTGTGTCAGACATTTATACCCTCATTTGTCAAATTGGTCTGTTTTTTTGTTTTGTTTTTCTTCTTAAGGATATCTACATGAAATGTAGTCATCCCCTTAATATTTCACTAACAACTAAGTTCATTAGTAAGTTGAGCTAGCATCAAAAAGCGTTTACCCTTTTCAATCTTTTATGTCTACCTAACCGTATTTCTCCCCTTTTTTTGGTTTGTTATGATGGCGTTTTCTCTCCAACATAATACATACATATATCTTTGTGTGACAAGAGAAAACCATTTTTGCATCCTTCTCATAGATCAAATTTAATTAAAACCTGCCGACTGTTGTTTATAATTTCCACAGTCCCTGTGACGGGCTGCAAAGCCACTTAATATTCAAATTAGGTCCTCATAAATCAAAAATTTACTATTTTCTTCGAAATGATAATGTTTTTTCAAGAATAGAGAAGATGTAAAATACCCTCTTCTTGTGTAGTTTTAACTTAAGTATAAATCCCAAACCCAAAACCACCCCTTCTCGCAACTCAGAAACTAACAAGTGAAAGTCTTACAAAATATTAAAATCCCCCTGTTGCTATTTGTGTTCTTGTACAATAATATTTAAGCAGACTCAGACAGTCAAACAAGCACCCCTTCATTTTTAGACTAAATATCTACTTCATGCGGAATATGACAATTCCTTAAAATGGAAAGTTATAATGAAGAGAAAGAAGTCTTCTGTACAGCGTGGTGGTAACTTCATGCATAACACCGCGACAAAACAAGCTTTGAGATTCTTTGTCTTAGCGAAACAAGTTGTTAAGGACAAAACTCCCCTCTTGAAAGCATTTCATACTGTAGCTAATCATAATAATATAACTGCATTTATTGTCCCTTTGATACTTCTTTTCTCAAGTTGCTTTTGATAAAAAAAAGAACAACAAAAAGGGCAGAAGCTGAAAAAAGAAAGTTTAATGATGGTGATAGTCGGGAAAGTTGTTATGCTTTTTTTTGGTGGGCAGGGGTTTAAGAGAAAAATATTTAGATACAAAAAAAATAGTAAGGTAGACACTCTCACCTTGCCTAACCACAAAAACTTTTGGGTATATCGTCAGTGTCGTGTTATGAGCAAGTTCCCTGTAAATTCACTTTTTGATTTGCAAAAAGTGGAAAAGTTGAAAATGCGCTAGAGGCTAAAGTGCTAAGAGAAGCATTCGTACATTTTGTTTGATATGTCCTTTTAGATTGATCAAATACAATTTTTTCGCTCACAGGGATCTTTGGATCAAGTTATTGTTTTTCACTTTTCCACTTTTCGCTCTTGAATGTAGTTATAGGTACTTAACTCTTCATCGTTACTTAACCTTTTTCTCATGAGTTTAAGTCATCAAAACTAAAAAATATTGCCTAAACCTTTCAATAATTTTTTTTTTGTCCGCGATAATCTCAGAAGCCACATGTCCGATTTCAAAAATTCTTATTGTGTTGGAAAGTTTGTTCTTGGAGGATGGCTTAAAGGATATTTGTTTTCAAAGTTTTGTTTTTTTTTATAGCGTTATATGGGGTAACATTAAAAAATGGTATATATCTGATTTATTTTTTTTTTTTTTTTTTTGATATTGGTAAAAGTGGTATTCGATTTTTTTCAAAAATTCTTTTCAAATGTGATTTTTAGGTGATGGCCTAGGGTATATTTTTTTTAAATACTTAGCCGTTTGAAGGGTTATGTATGGTCAAAATAAAAAGTGACACCTTAGTAGTTAAAAAAAAAATATATTTGAATGGTCTAAGAAGTTTTTGTCAGAAAATGGCTTTAGAAGTGATACCTTGCCATTTAAAGGGTGAACTGGGTTAAAAAAAAAAACAGAAAAACCAATACAATTTAAAAATTTTTTCGAAGTTTCTACTCTAATTCTATTTTTGGGCGCAAGAAGTGGTAAAACTAAAAGCATTCAGTTTTTTTTTCCTTTTTTTCTAATTCTAATTGTGAAAGCATGGCATTCCCTTCTTCAATATTTAAGGAAAGTTAGGTTTGTCCACCCGAGCAAAACCGGGACGGGTCAGCTCGTTATTTACAATTAATTCATAATTTATTCAACATCGAAACTTTAAAGTTATTAGTTTCTAGTGAGAATAAATTATTCAAAAAAATAGTTTTTGTATGAAATTCCAAATTTACTTTTCACAGATTCTATTTTAATAATCTAAGAAATTTTCACACTACCTCAATTTTCTCTCACAAGCCTTTATATTGGAGAGTATTCATATGATAGTGCAGTTCGATAAGACCTTGTAGCCTTAACTAGAGTATATATTTGTTATTTTCATACAAAAACCCCCACATTATATAGTACCTTACCTGCCTACCCTACTGTTTTGCGTTGCAACTAGTAACCAATAATCGTTTTCGTTCCGAAAAACAAAGTCTCTTTGATCAAAAGCACAAAATAAACTCCAATAAAAAAATAACCCGAGGAACTAAAACCAAAATAATATCATTAAAAACCAAGTTCAAAGTCAAAACCTATCATGAAGACATGCGGAAAATGTCATTATATGCACTGAAGTAGCAAAACAAGTGCTTGCACCACTTCCTCACCTCATTCCTGCTTTCGCCACCATCAATCCATTTGTTTCTCAAAACCTTACCATCTTCTGTTCGACTATAACAACTATTTTGGAATTATAAACAAAAAATAAAAACGAAGGTAGACAAACTTGAAACAAAATATCGAGGCTCCTTGGTAATTGGGGTGTAGGGGAGGTATAAATCATGAAAAAGGATATTCATTGAAAGAAAATATATAAAAAAAAAAAAAAAAAAAAATATATATCAAAATGGAAGAGTCCTTTTCCAGACGTCTTAACGACCCCGAAAGACAATGGACGAATTAAGTTCCACTTCTATCGGGGTAAATAGAGTTGCCAATATAGATTTTTTTTCTCTAATTGGGCTACTGCTCAATCAGTTTTGAAAGTTCTTATTTTTACTTTTATTTAGACAAGTTCGAGCAGCGATTTGTCGTCAAGTTATCAGTACACCCATTTTTATCATAAACCAAAAGAGTGAGTCGAAAAAAAAATCATATTCTATCTCCCCCTTAAGAAATTTCTGAAAAATTGACTTAAAGTTAAAAAAAAATACAAATCATAGAAAAAAAAATTTAATCCCAAATTTTTACTCGTATAAAACCTTATTTTAAAAATAAAAAGGATATATGTACTTCAATTTATATTCATTACATTTACAGCCCTTGGATTAAAAAATAAATAGTTTTTAAATTGGTTTCGACGTAACTTGGCAACTCTGCCAGAGACTGCAGTCCTTGCAGTGACAGTAGGTATATAGCAAACACCAATGTGGAACTCATTCCAAACCAAAACCATAGGTTCTTCTATCATTCATCCAAATTGAAGTCCTTACTTTGTATTCAAATTATACCAGTCAAAGGTAAAAAGGATATCCATAACAACAGTCGCGTCCTCGTCGACAGGATGAGCAAAGCACAGCACGACATCGGATTCGGGATAGACGTTCTTTTTAGAGCTACAGATATACAATTGTAGGTACGTAGTTTTTCGCGAAGACATTGAGTCGATCTCTTCCTCGTCCTCGTCTTATTTTTTCCCACACCCACCTGCTTTAGGTCTCGGGAGTCGGGACAACCAGATAGACATTCAAGTTTAGGATAGACGGTATAGAAAATAATGGAATTGTTGTCGATTTTTTTTTTCTTCCGTGTTCATTTCGTCTTCAGTGGACTTCAAGAGAAAAATAAGGCAGCGGCGGACAATGACATGACATGAAGTTGGACTGAGGCCGAAGACAGGAGGGCGGGAAATGAAATTCTGGTGGGAGAAAAACTTAAATTGAGTTCTGTTAGTTTGAGAGTGTCAATATTAATATTGGGTGCAAATTGAAGAGGATAGATCCTTGCAGACAGCACCCACCAGCACCACGACCTTTTCTCATCTTCTTATATTCTATTTTAAGACACACGAACGAACCAACCTATACTGAATCTGGAAAAAGAAAAACTTTAAACGTTCGTTGTGGAGAAATATAAGGCGTGGTCAGATGCAAGATTGCGATGACATCAGAAGAAGAAATTCTTGATGTTCGTTGTATAGTCTTCTCGTTGGGATATATCTTTTCGATTTCCCAGCATAGACTTATTGTGTATCTTTCTTGAGAGCTAGCTCACTCTGCTGATGTGATAGAAGAAAACTGGTGCAGCGACGACCATCATCATCGAAAAAAAAAAGGATACGAAATTCAGTTTTGAAACTCAAGGATGATTGAAGGTTTGTGTGTGTAGGAGTGTAGAGTAGAAGATTGTGCAAAATTTCTTCCGGTCTGCATATGGACAGAAATTGCATATTTTTTTATGATTTGCAGCAGAATAATCGGTGTATTGGAAAGGCACCCAGAAAAAGGAGTGCAATGGGCTTGCATTATTTATATAAATGACATGAAAAAGGAATTGAATTCAAAGTTTCTTCTTATATTTTTGCCATCAATACTTTACTAGACATACCTACGTCCTACAGACGAACCTAGAAGTAAGGTGCATTTTTTATATTAATGGAAAGGATATTTAATATTTCGAGTTCAAGGACCCTTATTCGGAAATTTAATTTTGACTTGAATATCATCGAATGTTAAGCAATGAAGCTGTCTGTCCTTGACTGGTATAAACAAAAACTTGACTCCGTATTAAATAAATGTGGAAGATAAAGTAGTTCACTAAGTAAATTAAATATTTTGTATATCACCCTCAAGTGACGCGTAGATAATTACGTTTACACATGTTATCGTGAGTTTCGACCAATTATTATGCCCTTCCTATTTGTAGGAACACTTTGGCAACTAAAACTCAAACCTATAGTGTGCCTAAGATATTTTTTCGGGAGTTTAAGAGCATCTCTTTTGTCATATGAAAATTAAATACATTATGCGCTTATTGGTATATACTGGTTTAATGCATAGAAGGTATAATTTTTTCGATTTATAGTTATATAAGTAATACTAATTGTAAATTAAAAAGGAAAAGGTATTTTTTTTTTAAAAACTTGAATAAACTGTGAACTCACTTCAGACCAAATTATACCAAAAAATGGTTTAATAAAAAGTGCACTTTTTGAGACAGCTTGACTGAAAATAATAATCAAACAATACCTACATATATCTTCATATGCAAAAAGTAGTTAAGTTTATACCAATAAAAATAACTAAGCCATCAGGTTTTTTGAGGCTTTATTAACCACGGTCAAATTATTTAAAAAAATATTAAACATTGATGATCACTCTTGTTGCAGAAATTTCGATGTATTTTATAGACCAGTTTATACCAATTAGTGGATTCTAAAGAAGAGAGTGTACTGTTTCCATCTTTAACTCAATGAGTACTTGATATTATGTATTTATGTACCTACATAAATGCTCCTTTTATTATATCTGTGCTAAACAGTTATTTTATTTATACCAGTCAAATGCATGTTGCAATTAAGGTCCGTTCGTAATATCCAACGTATGTTAACTTTTCAAATGAGGTCATTATCAAAAATATATAATCTATAAAACAGATTTGAATATTATACCCGATTATAATGCTATGTTTATTAGACCAGTTTATACTAATCAGTAGATAAATAACAAAAAGAAAGTGTTCTCACCTATAATTCAATAGACACTTTGCATAATGTATTTAGATAAATGCTTCCTTTTTAGCACTTTTGGCAAAAGCACAGTTTTTTTTATACCAGTCAAGTGCAATTTGGAACCTTCGTACTATTCAACGTATATCATCAGGCTTTTCCATTGAGTTCATTTTAATCTCATTAATCTTTATAACAGATTTGAATCTTTTTGACAGTGAAGTCACTATGCGTGTTTGACCAAATTATACCATAACTGAAGGCAGCTATCTAGAAACTTAGCTGGCTGGAGGGACTAGTTGGTTGCAGCCGTAGTAAGTAAATAAAGTGAGACTAAATTGAACACCATTTTAGACAGCACTTCAATAGATACAACATAATATGTTTAAATTATACAAGTTCTCTGCTTAAATACCTGTGATATTGTTTCTGCATTTATGGTATCTTTTTTATACCAGTAAGACCCACCATATTGAGAATATGTAACTTCTATGCCTTATTTACATTTTGTAATTTTATACCAATTAATTTTCACAAGTGGATTTTGACAAACAATTGGTATAAAATGACAAAATCAGTGACATTTTTTCACTTGTAAATGCTTAATTAGTTATGAAATATATACAATTAAATAAACACAGTTCAGATTATTGAAATATCGAAATTTTAACATAAATCTACAATATACGAAAGTATCTAACAAAAAAAAATAACCAACCCCAAGTTATTGACAATAAACCTAATCAAGCTTTAGCATTAAGAAAGCATGGAAATTCCTCACACACACACATATATATATTTCTCAGAACCCTTTTTTCATTTACTTTTCAAACTTCCCCAACAACTGGACCAATATAAACTAAGAAAGAAACCAAATAAATATCCTTCATTACTTTACCTTACAACATCCTTGTGGTTATAAAAACCAACAAACTTAAATTCCCTAAAGCTATAAAAAAATTTTCCTCCTTTCTTTTTTTTTTTTTTAACCAACTAAACCAAAATCTAAATTCTTGCGACATACTTCGTCGAAGGTCCATTTAAGCTCGTATTCTTTATATACCCAGGGACAAAGTTTCGAAACATCAAACCACATTGTATCCTTCATCTACCTCTGCATTTAATCCATCATTAAAGTCAAAAACCTATAAATGTTAGGCTCAGTTCATGCATGCATAGCATGTGAATCACACACAAAAACAAATCATAAGAAAAAGAGAAAATATAATCCTTTTCAATGTCCTGTGTGATACTATATACGAGTATAAGAACGAACTGGCATTTAGTCAATCTAAATTTTATATACAAAACGATTTGAACAAAGTTTATTGTTGTTGTTTTTTGAATCGTTCATGATGTCACCGCTTTCCATAATAATAAAATCCAAAACATGAATGAATCCTTGGAAGTATATACGAAGTATGATGCTAATAAAAAGGACATGTTGCAAATGTAGAACAAATGTGTGTGGGTGTATTTTTTTGGTCATTAATTTCTAATAACATAACACATACTTTTTGTTTAACTTTTCAATTTATGTAAAAGAGAAAAAACCTATTAAATCGACACAGTTTTTCAGTTTTGCATAAATGACACTCAAGTTAAAGAGGACCTTCCGTAGTCAATCGATTGAAGAGAAATAAATCTATCCTTCCTTTATACTTATATGTCGATAAAATGTCAATGATTTAAGCCTATAATCCTCATTTGATCTAACTGAAAAGGCCATTCTTCTTTGTCTCTCGGGAATGTCATTTAAAAAAAGCCCATACACTAATCAATTTGGTTGATGTTTCAATCATAATTATGAACTTTTGTTTAATTTAAAGTTGAGTAAATGTTTATATTTTCTACTTTCGCTCTTTTTCAACTAATGCTTGTTTTTTTTTAATAAATTTTGGAATTAAAGCTTATTCATAAATCTATACTGCGGCTAGTCTATGAAGCTTGGAATCAAATAAGAAGATATTTTTATGAATTTTAAAATATGGTGGTCATTTACTTTAATTTGTGTTGGCTTTAATCTTTGCTACTTTTCTTCGACGGTTCTTATATTAAATTTCCAACTTTCGTCCATATTGCCAATTAGTCCTTCTGTTTGGTTTGATGGGAGAAAGAGTAAGAGATTGGGCTATTATAAAAGTTGGAATGTGGCCCAGCTTTGGATTTATATATACGAGTAGGTATATGGAATGGGTTCCTTCATCATGGTGTCTGCCAAGTTTTCGAATTATGATTAAAATTGAAAGATAAACGAAAGGCTCTTTTCTCTGTAGACATTTAAATCAACGGATGTCCGGCAATAAGGACAAACTATGTTCGAAAGGACATCTTGTGCGTCGACGAACTTAAGACAAAATTGCATAATCTAAAATTATGTATGTTTGTATTTGAGATGAGCAATGAGCTTTTTGTCTTAAATTAAATTTGATGGCACAACGGCTTATGAAGAACCAGGGCCTAGTGACTTACGACTCTCAACCATTCCTGTATGCGTGTCTGCAGGAATGGAGGGGACCTACAGTTTATTGCCAAATCTGAACGGCAAAGGTTAGCGGCACTTTTCTATGACAAGAGTACTGCCTCGCAAAAGGCATTAGCCCGGAAAATAAACTTAAGGTGGAAGCAGCTGGTATTGAACCCAGACATCTGGCATGACAGTCCAACGCACTATATTTTTAAATTTAGTTCAGCTTTATTTTTCATTACAGTTATAACCTAACTAGACAAAAATTCATAAAAAACTAGAATACTTACTGATCCCATGCGGGCGCTCTAAGTTAAACTGTAATATGTAACTTAATACTAGTGCCTTTTTTTTAACTTTTTCGGTTTTATATTTGTTTGTATTTTTTTTTTAATTTTTTAAGTACTTACAAATATGTTTGTTTTTTAAATTTTTTATTTTTTTTTTATTTTCTTTTTTTGGTGCCACCCTGATTGCTTCTACTTTAACTAACTTAAAACTCGAAAACCTATGTAAGTTGGTCAAAGTTATTAATCGTGGATCATTCTTTCTCATTTGTCAAACATCTTGATTTTACAGGATTAATGCAAGTGCTGCCCTTATAATTGTAAATACTAGCCGCGTTTTAATATTTACGGATTTGGATCAGGATAATATTTTAACACGTTATAAAAAAAAAAAACTATTTGGGATCCTGCTCTCTATCTGGATCTATTTCAAAGATCCAAAAATTAATTCTTTCTCTGGCGGGTAGATGGCTTTTATGGTTAGGTAGTATTAATTGCAGTGTAAAGAAAAGAGAAGGGAAGTAATTGAAAATTAACAAAACGTAAGTAAAAAAGATATATTCATATTACACTGCGGTCATTTATGATCCATATCTTTTTATTTGCGAGAGATGATCCTCATCCAGATCCGTAGATAATAAAACGCAACTACTGTTTCTATTTTCAGTAATTTATGAAGGTTTAAAAAGTTGTAAGTCCTTACAAATATTTTTCACCGCTATTCGCTTAACACAAATTGCAAATTTATACATTTTGAAATATAAAACAAAAAAAAATGTTTTACGAAACATTTAATTTATTCAATGTGTTGTGCATTAAAAATTAAGCTGATACTAGATTTTGATGTCCCATTGAAAAAAATTATTATGATTCATACTAAAAGTATGCAATAAACTTTCATATCTCAACGCAAACTTCATTCGTTCGTTAACGATTTTTTTCATTGAGTCAATGAACTTATTTCACTAATTTTAACATTAAATGTTGTTTATTTATTGATTTGTCCATTGAATTGGCGAAATTATTCACTCACAGATTTTTTGTATGGTGTCTAAGGCCCGGTTTTTCAGTAAGAAATAATTACCGTTTTGAAGTAAAAAAAAAAACTTAACTTCTGAAACATATTTTTCAGTAAATTTAGATCCAAAGTTAACTCTAATTTAACTGAAACTGAATAGATAGTTCTGACAGATGCGTGTCATATCACTATTTTCCTATACTACCACATAGTGTCACCCACTAACTTTCGATGGTAAAAAAGGTATTTCCATGAGTAGATTTTTGACAATTTAAAGTTGAAGTTAATCCTATACTGAAAAGTTGCTTCTAAGTATAAATTAACTCAGGTTCAATTTATTCGCAGCATTAACTAACTCTAGTTTTAACTCAGAAAAAACTGCAGCTCAGGAAATCTTAAAAACGCGCTCAGCTAAATATTATATACATTAGGGTGTCCGCTATTTCCAGAACTCAATTTTTTTTTACCAAAGACCTCATAAATTTAAATTATTCATTAAATACTGACAAAAATGGAAAAGTTCCACATACGCCCCCGAGCACTATAATTAACTTTTGAAACTTCGACTTAATTTCAATTAAGTCGTTTAATTTATAGACGTTTTTTGAGATATTGTTATCATTTATACATTTACTATCAATTTCCATAATAATACTTAACTCCTGTCAGAAATTAAATGCCCCTCCTGCATTAATGTCTAAATTAAACAAAATCAACTTAAGGATCAAATAAAGAGCACAAGTAACTGACATAAATATAAAACCAACTTCACGAAAATCTTTTGCATAATCTCTCAAGAGTCTTAAACTCTAAAGCTTCGTTCCCTTTTTGTCGAATGACCCGCAGCACCTTCATCAACTTGACATCCTTTTTGAATTCGTGTCGCCTTCATGCAAATCGCTTGCTCATACGTCAGATAATAATCCATGGCCAACATAAGATGAGAGCCAATCTGGCTCTGCAAGCGAACATCAGCATGACACAGATATAACCGAACGGATGGCACGAGCAGAGTGTATGAGACGGAGGAGGTGTAGGAAGAGCACAACCAACAATGATGATGACGTTCAACAACGAAGACGACAACGATTCATTCACATTAATTCTTATATAGGGCCAGCTACATATACCCCACAACAACTGAAGCTGATGCCTCTAACACATCGACATCGTGCCACTTTGTGCTTTGTGAGGAGATTAACTTGCACTTGATTCTGACAGAAATCAAAGCAAAAGATGACATATTGACAAGTCGCCTGTCATTGCGGTCGAATGGGATATCATATATAAGATGGGATGAGTTGAATTAGTGCTATTGGTGTCCTTCGAATCACTGATGCATTTAACTTCTAAAGCCATTAAATTGCAAAAGGATTAAAGACAATTAGGTGTATAACAAAAAGAAAACACAAAATCCCTCAAAATCCGGAAAAAAATATGAATAAGTTTTAGATTTCATATTTTTATCGTGACGAAATTGAAACGGAAATCCAAATAGGTTTATCTGATAATAATGTTTTCTAACAAGAAACAAAAAACACAAACTTCAAAATTGTTGTCAAAAGCTGAGACGCACCACCACACTCTTCCGGAGCTGCCTTGCAACTAAAGTCCAATCAGAATGTTAAGCTTATGAAACATTTTCACTGAAAAAATAAATAAACCCAAATTCTCTGTGACAACAAGTTTTTATCTGCCTCTTTTGTTGCATGTTGATAACAATGAATCTGAAAACATTGTGTGGAAATGTATCTTCAACATGTTGAGCATATTCTAGTGAAGCATTGAATCTAATTGGAACGCATTCTAATTGGAAACAAAATATGTTTTGAATCGGAGATATAGTTGGGAACTTTAGATACCTACTTGAAAAAATTGGACATTTTGAACCGATTAGATATGTTGCTATGTTAAATGTCTGTTAATTAACAGATGTTTACTCTTGAATACATCAGAAAGTTCATACGAAAGTGAAATAAAATAAAAAAGTGTTCATTGAGGAATAATTTGATTATTAACGTTTTTACCCTTTATAGTGAGTGCACAAAAAGTTTACCACTTTCAAAAACTTTCCGATCTAAGATGGCGATATATGGATTTGTTAAGGAGTTTCAATTTTCTGCCAAGCTTATTAACTCTTAATTCAATGAAATATGATATTTAAATAGGCACTCACCCATATAATAAAATGTGATCCTTTTCGTAAAGTAGGGCGCCAGTTATAGCTAGATATCATTGAAACTCATCATAAATAAATATTAATTGAGCTTCACATTAAGACTTTAAGTGCCCTTAATCTTAAATTAAAAATTTTCGCTATGAATTTCAATGACAGCTATAACTGGCCCCTAGTCTACATACCTCAAGGCTCAAAGCCCCAATCAAAAATATAATAAACGCTTAGGAATCTCTTCTTTGTTAGACAAACACATTTTAAGCTAGCAGGAAAAATTTTTAGACTTGGAACGCACTTGTAATTTCGGTCGTTTGACTATTTAGTCGAAAGAAATAGAACAAATGAGTTTTTAATGTGAATCACCGCAAATGCGACCAAGAAATCGCGATGATTAAAAGACTGAAATTTGTTTCATTTGCCGCGCAAATAAAAGTCACAAGTGCGTACACAGCAATAATTTGGTGCGATCGCGATTTTTTAACGCAAGTGTGTTCCTAGCCTAACTACGCCAATGCACACGATCGGCAGTACACATTAGCGTTGTATTTTTTTCATACAAAATTCACTTCGATCAACTAGGCGCCCATGATGTTTAGAAAGGGAATGTTTACATAAATGTATTTTCTCTGTGTTTATTCTTTTCACCTTCATCGTTCACTTAACCATTCTTCTGTCCTCTCTCCTATTCCGTCTTATTTTTCATAATGAAGGGAGGCATAAAGAATTGAAATTCCATATAAAATTAAAATCGTCTTCGCTATAAAAATGTACACAAAAAGAAAACGAAAATTGTCTTCACAACGAAGCAAGCAGTCCGAAACATTCATACAAAATTCAAATCCAGCTAATAGGCGCCCATGTCGTGTAGAAAGGATCGATCTTCCACTTATTTATTTCTTCTTTCCGCCATTTCTACTTCTCTCTCCACGTTCCCACCTTAAAATTCTTTACGTTGTAGCAAGAAGCAGAAAGGAGAAAGAATTGAATTTTCATACAAAATTCAAATCTTTCTACTAGGCGCCCATGTTATTAAGAAAGAGTATTTAAGTATACATACATAAATATTTTTGTTATTCTTTTTCTTCAATTTCTCCTCCACATAAAAGACAATTGTATTCACAACAGCCCTACAGCAAAGAATTGCTAACGCTGCTAGAAGAAGGAGTCGAAAATGTGATCAACTCCATTGAGTGAAAGAGCAGAAAGAAAGTAAACAAGAAACAACTTACTAGCCGCTCGTTCTACTTTGTTCGTATTCGTCATGTCACAGTGGGAACTAGAAACAAAATTGCAAGCCAAAAATGTTAAACATTTTATTATCTTTTATGTTATGAAAAAGTAAGTTACAATATCATATTGTTTTTTTTTTTTAATTTTTTTAATGATTCTCACAAATACAATTGGTATCTAGATTTTTTTTAATCAAATTATAAATATATTTGAGGCATTAAAATATGCCATGAGGTAAAACAGATTTTCTAATCATTTGTTAGGATTTTTATAAAAACTTGATCAGAGTTAAATAGAAAAAAAAGCAAAATTTCGGTAATAACCATAAAACTTTTTCAAAATTTCTTGGTTGTCGAAATTAAATATTGGAGAACTTTTCTGAAATATTGTATTGACCCGCATGCGAAAAAGAAATCCCGATGCTTAAAAGACTGAAATTTGTTTCATTTGTCGCGCGAATAAAAATCACAAGTGCGTGCACAGCAATAATTTGGTGCGATTGCAATTTTTTAATCGGAAGGACTCAAAATCGCAAGTTTGTTCCTACCCTAACTACGCCAATGCACACAATCGGCAGTACACATTAGTCGTTGTATTATTTTAATACAAAATTCAATTCGATCAACCAGGCGCCCATGATGTCTAGAAAGGGAATGTTTACATAAATGTATTTTCTCTGTGTTTATTCTTTTCACTTCCATCGTCCACTTAACCATTTTTCTGTCCTCTCTCTACTATTCCGTCTTATTTTTTCATTATGAAGCTTTCTTCTTTTTTGTTTTCCACATTACACCTAACCGACTCTTCTTTCCTTTTCGAACTTCTCCGTCTTCTCTCTATGTACGCGTAAAGAAGACGAAGCAAGCAGTCCGAAACAATTGAATTTTCATACAAAATTCAAATCCAGCTAATAGGCGCCCATGTCGTGTAGAAAGGATCGATATTCCACTTATTTATTTCTTCTTTCCGCCATTTCTACTTCTTCCTCCACGTCCTCACCTTAAAATTCTTTCCGATGTAGCAAGTAGAAGGGAGGCAGACAAACTTTCATACAACCTTCAAATAGATCACTAGGCGCCCATGTTTTTAAGAAGAGACTTCCCATCTTTTACTTAACTATTTCTTCTGTGCACTCTTTCTTCTTCTCCGTCCTTGTCATCATCTTAAAATTCTTCAAGACGAAACAAAGAGGGAGAAAGAATTGAATATGAATGTATTTAGGTATACATGCATATTTTTCTTATTCTTTTTCTTCAATTTCTCCTCCACATAAAAGCCAGCTGTTTTCACTACAGCCCTACAGCAAAGAATTGCTAACGCTGCTAGAAGGAGGAGTCGAAAACAAAAACAACTCGATTGAGAGAAAGAGCAGAAAGAGAGTAAACAAGAAACAACTTACTAGCCGCTCGATCTACTTTGTTCGTATTCGTCATAGTGGGAACTAGAAACGAATTTGCAAGCCAAAAATGTTAATATATTTCATGTTATGAAAAAGTAAGTTACAATACCATATTGTTTTTTTTCTTATAATTTTTTTAATGACTCACAAATGCAATGGGTATCTAGATTTTTTTAAATCACAATACAAATATATTTGAGGTATTGCAATATGCCATTAGGTTAAACAGAATTTCTACTCATTTGGGGTCACGCTAAAATTTATTAGGAATTTTATACAAACACGATGAGAGTTAAATATGAAAAAAACAAATTTCGGTCATAACCATTAAATTTTTTCAAAATTTTCTGGCTGTCTAAATTTAAATATAAGATATTTCTTATGAAAGATTTTTAAAGACATTCATAAATAGAATTCGCTGAGAATTTTATCAAAAACAAAAAATTTAAAAAATCGTATACAATAATTAGATATCGTATGGGAAAGTTGTATGGACTTAGAAATTATTTTTGATATTTTTATTAAAGCTCATTCTATATATTTAACACCTCTACGCTTTTTTTTGCAAATATTTGATTTGCCGTTTTTCAAAAATCCTGATAACGAATAGTAATTGCTTTCTTAGAGAAATAAAAAAATCTTTAGGTAATTTCTTTAACACAATAGTTTTCTAAGAAAATTTAAACTGTGGCATAGGTATAAAATTATTGTTTATTTATTAAATAATTTAATTATAAAATCATTCAACCCATTTAAAAGAAACTTAATACAGCGGCCATAGACTCTTCCAACTTCTCCGTTTTCGCTAAAAAATGTATGCGAAAAGAAAACGAAAATTGTCTTCACACGAAGCAAGCAGTTCGAAACATTCATACAAAATTCAAATCCAGCTAATAGGCGCCCATGTCGTGTAGAAAGGATCGATCTTCCACTTATTTATTTCTTCTTTCCGCCATTTCTACTTCTCCCTCCACGTCCTCACCTTAAAATTCTTTCCGATGTAGCAAGTAGAAGGGAGGCAGACAAAATTGAATTTTCATACAACCATCAAATAGATCACTAGGCGCCCATGTTTTTAAGAAGGGACTTCCCATCTTTTACTTAACTATTTCTTTTGTGCACTCTTTCTACTTCTCCGTCCTTGTCATCATCTTAAAATTCTTCAAGACGAAGCAAAGAGGGAGAAAGAATTGAATATGAATGTATTTAGGTATACATGCATATTTTTCTTATTCTTTTTCTTCAATTTCTCCTCCACATAAAAGCCAACTGTTTTCTCTACAGCCCTACAGCAAAGAATTGCTAACGCTGCTAGAAGGAGGAGTCGAAAACAAAAACAACTCGATTGAGAGAAAGAGCAGAAAGAAAGTAAACAAGAAACAACTTACTAGCCGCTCGATCTACTTTGTTCGTATTCGTCATAGTGGGAACTAGAAACGTATTTGCAAGCCAAAAATGTTAAACATTTTATTATATTTTATGTTATGACAAAGTAAGTTACAAAACCATGTTGTTTTTTTTTTTTTTATTTTTTTAATGATTCTCACAAATGCAATGGGTATATATAACAAATATATTTGAGGTATTGCAATATGCCATGAGGTAAAACAGTATTTCTACTCACTTATTAGGAATTTTATACAAACTCGATCAGAGTAAAATATTAAAATTTTAAATTAAATAAATATTAGAGAAATTTTACGAAAGATTGTAGAAGATTTTCTTTCGATAGAATTCGTTGAGAATTTTATATTAAAAAAAAAAAAAAAATAAACAAAAAAAAAAAAAAAATTCGTATAGAGTTTCACATATCGTATGTGAAAGTTGTCTGGACTCAGAAATTATTTTTGATATTTTTTATTAAAGCTCATTCTATATACTTAAGACCTCTACGTTTTTTTTAAATGTATTTATTTTATTTAGGTACCATTTTTTTCTAAAATCCAGATAACGATTAATAAATCAATTGATTTCTAGGAGAAGTAAAAAAATCTTTATTTTCTTTTACACAATAATTTTCCAAGGAAATTTAAACTAAGGCATATAAAACTATTGCTTATGTATTAAATAATTTTATTCTTTTACATAATATCTATTTAAAATCATTCAATTCATTTAAAAAAAAAACTTAATACATAATTTAAATTTATTTGACCTGATTCAAATCAGAGAACGAAACGAATAGTCAGCGGCCATAGAGATAAGATCCCCCACCAACATTTTTTTTCTTTCGCTGTTAACCAAAACTATTAAAAGAAATTCGATTGATATCATAACTCCACTCTTTAATTTCTCTTTTTTTCAACCACAACAAGAAAGCATTTCGCTCAAAGATCACTGAGAATTTACGATAAACAAAACGCCACTCCCACAGTATATGTACACATTTTTGTCATTTTCTTCTTCTTATTCTACATTCTACACATTTTTGTTATGGTGTACTCCACTGCGACAACTTTTGCACTCTCTTACCTCCTACTGTATACTTTCAAAGCAGAGCTTAGAAGATTTTTTGTCATCCGCTTTGTGCTTTGAACTTGGTCTCTGAGATGAGAAGATGATAGAATAACAAAGAACGCCAAGGCCTCGTTTCGTATAAACGATCGTTTATTTTTCTAATTAAATTTTAGTTTAAATTTTTCTCTCTGTCATAGCGTGCGTGCGTCGCCCGTCGCGTTATTTTTTTTATCGATTAGCTAGTTCGGTGTGGTTGTGATCTAAGGATTATTTTAATTAAAGAAAAAAATGTGGTTTTTGTATCGGGAATTTATACTTGACAGCTGCTTATAAACTTGTAAGAAAATTTATCTATTTGGCTGAACAACGATAACTTAAAATTTTTATTATTTTTTTCATACATAAAATAAATATTTTTCTCTAAAAAAACTTTAATTTTTAAAAATACAGTGATTGAAAATTACATGATGATTTTATAATTTTTTTTCCATTTTTGTTTTTCTTTTCAGGAATTCATATAATTTTATTTGCATCATACTAAGGCGTACAACCATATTACCAGCGGGGGAAATAGAAGTATAGGTCATTTGCTGCTTGACCTAAATTTGTATTTAAATTAGTATTACACAGTAAGTGGTTTCTTATTTATATTTCTTTCTACTATTCCTAAAAACAAATAAAAAATACCTTAAAGAAAAGAATGGGTTTAAGAAAGCATCACTGCAAAACCCCACCATTTTTATTTATTAAAGCCTTCAATATTTGCTAGATTTGCAAAATCTTATACGTATCTGTAAAAAAAAAAAAAAACAGTCGAAATTGCAAGCAATAATGTCAACGTAGGCTTAAAGGGGGTTGAAGTCTTGAATATTCCTGTTTTTCCTCTTAACTTCTCCATTTCAAGTTTAGTAATTTTGTTAGAAGCACATCTCGGTTATTTTTGAATACAAACTTATAGGCAAGAAAAAGTCGCATAGACTAATCAATGCCAGATGTAAGCGCATCAATAGAATTCTCAGAAATACCATGAAAACTACCGAATAGTATCCAAGATTTCCACGCATATTCAAGCCTCTTCTTTGACGGTTAACCAGCAGTTTACTTGATAAATAGGTACTGCTCTGAGTACTCATTGCACATTCATGAAATCCTGTCCAAAAGCCTTCAGTTTATTTTTGTTTTGTTAACTTTGTATCGCCTTGTGAAGTTCTGACGGTAAAATATGAAACATTTCTTCTTCTCAAAAAATCCGTCTGTCTATTAAATCAAAAGTTTCAGCAACCACTGACTGCCATACTTATTGCAAATTTCTCAAAGTATTTAGGGAATTGATTCGCTTCTTTTTGAATATAGAATAAATGAGATCCAAAGCTTGTCAATAGTCGTCTTCAACGAAAGGGTCCTACAATTTTCTTCCTGAACCAAACGGCACTTTTTCACGACAAGAGGCACTTTTGGTGGAATTGCTGATTCCTCGCAAGGGGCATCAGATCCCCCAAACAAAATTATGTTCAACTCTAACCAAAGCTTCCATAGTGTGGTATGCGTTCATATGCCCTTACCATTAGGCAAGATGTACAAATTTTCATTTTTGAAGCGCATACCCTATAATTTATTTGATTTTGAAACATTAAAAAAGTCCTTCAGTATAAAGTGTTACGTTTTGCCATAGAAATGTTATTTTGAAAACTCCCCCGCTGCCTCGCCATTTCAATTTTTTCCCATACTTCAACGCTTTCCAAAGCCTCTCATAAAATAAATATTTTTATTATTATAAACCTTCCTTCAAAGCTTTCCTCCGTTAAAAACATAACAAAACAAAAAACATTACGCAATTAGCTTGAATGGAAACAAAACTACTCCTCATTAAAGAAACCATCATATGAAATGGGCAAAGTCATTAGGTAGCTATGCAATGGTCTTTAACTTTTTTGCACTCAACTTTAACTAACCTTGCACCTTGCGCCATCTACAAGTTAATTGTTCTTAAACTCTCGCATGTACATATAAATAATTCTTGAGGTAAAAAGCAATCCCAGTTTTTGCTCAATCAACTTGGAACACAAATCATCGACGCTCTTCTATAGCTTAAGCATTGTAGTAAGCAAAACATGAAAATTAAGACATTATAGGCATAGCAATTTACCCTTGAGGTACTCCAACTCTTTTAAATAATGCGGTCTCAGATGAAGTCAAATAAGGCAGATACTTTATAGTGCTTGTATAGCGGACAGTCTGTTAGTTTTGTAGATATGTGCATCTGATGCTTGTGAAGAAAAAATAATGAAGTACAGTAGATTTAAAAACTCAGTTGCACGAACTTGCTCTTGCTTATTGACTGAGCTGGTATTTTTGTTTTTATAATAAAAATATGGAGGATTTTAACTATTTTTGCAAAATATCTCACTGTTTCGCCCGCTTCACTGGGCCTACCGATACCCTTTCTTGTTGTAAGAACATATAATCGATTTACGTCTATGGCAAATTTCATTAGAAAAATTGAATTGAATTTAAAAAAATTGAATTGAATTAAATTAATTTGAATTGAATTGAATTGAGTTAAATTGAATTGAATTTAATTGAATTGAATTGAATTGAGTTGAATTAAATTGAATTGAATTGAATTGAATTGAATTGAATTGAATTGAATTGAATTGAATTGAATTGAATTGAATTGAATTGAATTGTATTGTATTGTATTGTATTGTATTGTATTGTATTGTATTGTATTGTATTGTATTGTTTTGAATTGTATTGAATTGAATTGAATTGAATTGAATATCATTATCTCGTAGCAAGATAGTAAAATTGTAAGATAAAAGGTTGGTGTAATAGCAGGATAGATGCATACAAAGATAGTGGCAAAGTAGAGGGTAGGATAAGGATAAAGAAAATATGAGAGGTCCAAAATCGTTCATTGAGCTTTTCCCGTAAGGCTAATAGGGTGAGTACTGGGTGCCGTCGTTTTTAAAGAGCTAGGATGTATACGTTTAAAGCCATCATGGATATAATTTTTTAAGAAAATTGATTAAGGATTATGTTTATGATTTGAACTAATTGTCAAGCAAGTCACATTTTTATTAAGCCTATAACTTGCCTTTAATTGAGACTCAAATACAAATGATGGGTTATGTTGAGGCTCTTCCTCTCGAAAACCTTTGGCGAAGATAAATATATCTCAATTAAGGCTTATAGCTCAACACCAATTAAAACCTTGCACTATAAGCACCATTTTTATGAGTCAAAGTTCTATATGAAATGATATCATGGCCCTTAGACTTAATCGATTAATTTCAATTTCTGTCTATAGAGATGGTGCAGAATTAAAGTTTGCCTCTTAATACGAAACTAAAAAGAATACGAAACCAAAAAAAAAGGACCCCGCAATCTCAGATTGAACTGATTTAATTTCCGTAACGAACAAACAAATAATCGAGAAAATGAATTCGTTCGTTACCACCTCTTTTAGATTTGTTTCATTTCGAGGACTATTTTTTGTTGTTGTTGTTGTTGTTGATATTTTAACGGCCCACACAGTCCTTTCACTTGCCTTATACGGCATGGCAGCGGCACCTGGGGGCGTAAAAAAAAAGATATAATAATTCTACTCAATCCGGCATACTCCTTTGTTTGGGGAAAATTGAAATCGAAAATCAATGAGCAAAGGGAATCCTTTTACGGTAATGTTGGGAGCATCATCAGGAATTATTATATACCTGATAAGAAATCTTGGATTTCCATTGATGCGAGAGAGGAGCTGGAGCAAAAAAATAAATAATAATCGTGAAGGTTCAATTGTTTTATGCATATGAATGTGAATTTTGGCGGTGGGGATTGTTTTTGTTTTATTTTATTTTTTTTTTGTGTTTCTACCAAGAAGGAGTCTTGCAATCAAGATATAATTTTTGTTTTCGTTTGAAGAAGGAGAACGAAAAAAACAAATTCCTTCAGGCAAAGGTGGGCACACTCACTTTCTTTCTCGAAAGGATGAGTACACAAAAAAAATATACTAAAGTCGTTTTCACTTCGATGGACTTTGAAATTACTTTTTATATATTTTTTGATTGAGATTTCATTTTTTTCTTTCTTTGACTTTTTATTTTAATGGAACTTCCGTTTGGTGTTTTTTAATATAAGTTTTCAGTGGAATACACAAAGAAGGATTGTATTTGAATTAGCAGGCTGGTAAGGTAGTAAGGTTTGCCTACTTAGATTTGATTTAAAATAAAAATAACTGAGCAACATAAAAACATCAATATATGGTTACGGAGAAAATTCTTGTGTAGAAGACTATAGTCAATCAAATGTTTATATTTATTTCTTTTCTTTTGAATAAAACTGGCGGCTTTTTGAAGTTTTTCAATATCATATTTTATTAAGGTCTTGAAATAAATTCTATAAAATTTATATGAAACGAGATCTTGAGGATCGAATGAAAATTAGCCACCTTTTTGAGAAAATATTTTTATCTTTCTCCACAAATTTGATAGGAGCATGAGTCCTCGAAAATCGTTCATACTGAGGGTAACATTAATGGGCTCAGTACAAAGACTTCTATGTAAAAAGGATGTACTGAAGATTTTAATAACGATGAAATCTTTATTTACTGAATAAATTTTACGTATACTAGATTTATGTATATTTCAATTTATTAACCGTAAGAAGTCTACAAAATGGATCATCTGTGTATTTAAAATACCAAATATGTACTTAATACCATTTCAGCTGTCAAATATGTAATGACTACAGAAATATTTACAACCCATCAGCCATCCAAACATAAGCCACTTGTATTGAGTGTATGTTGAATTGTAATGGAATGGAACACAGACGATATATACTCAATGCATTATTTGAAGTCAATTTTTTGAAAACTGCCAGCCATGCAAATACATAAATAAATGTATTCATTACAGCAAGTTATGTTCTGCGTACATACGATGTGCAATGAGTATTTGTATCCACGTGCATTGGGTAGGAAACGATATGTGATGACTACATAAATATTTAAAAGCAGTTCAGATACCAATCCGCAAAAAAAAATGTATTAATTTCATCCAGAGAAAGCTACGTAGGTATCGTTGGTTCGGAAGAAAAATTACACAACTCAACAAATCTCTTTTTTTTTTTCAAAATAGGCAACAGAAAATTAAATGAAAATTTGAATTTCAATTTATGTGTTAAAATATCAAGATCACGCAATAGCTCATTAAGTTCCAAATATTGTACTAGAGTGTGGTATTTTTCCATTCGATAGTTTCTTCTTTTATTCCCAAAAATGCAATGTTGGCTCAAACATTTCATTTGTGTCTTTTTTTTTCCGAACCGACCAAAAATACGATAGTTAGTCGAAGATGGACCACCCTGTATAAGGTGCATTAAAAACTTTATACTTATTCATTTCTAAAAAAGTAGTTCCTATTATTAACTCGCTATAAGATATGTGTAAAACATAAGATCCATGCGAACAATTTGAGGTAGAATTTCAAAGCAACCCATAAGATGGATAATTGAACTCTCTCAGTGCAGACTAAATATATTTTTTCTACTTGCCCCCTCCCCTCCTCCCCACGAAAATCTCAGTTATTAACGAAGAAATCTAAAATAGCATGCAGTCTACCACCCAAATTTCTGTTTCCTTTTTGCCCCCTCAAATACCTAAATACAAAATCACATTGTGTGTGGCCAAAATAACTCCTTTCATAACAAGAAAAATCATAGATACCCACCTATACAATCGATTCATCTTCATTTAAGAAAACATAGCAAATTTTCGTGGCCACCTTGAAACAGCAATTTGTGTATAATCACGCTTCCTTCATCTAGATACCACTTTCACTATACATACCTCTTTCTCCACATATTACATTCAGTCAGTCTATGGTATAAGAGATTGTAGTTGCATTAGCTAATGGTGGCTTTGGCCTGTACAATATCGCTTCCATCAATCGCACAATTTAATTTAAAGCCAACAAATGATGCTAACACACCATACTACCCAGAGGCTTACCAAAACCTTGCATTGCATCTCTCCTCGGCAAGAGCTCTCTGATGCTATATAGACCCACCAAGATGATAACAATAATTCTAGGTACTCTGTGGAACCTTCACAAATGAAACCACAATCATAATCTTCTCAACAACAAAAGAATAGCTAAATCCTATAACCTGTGATGACGACTAAGACTACAACATACCTATCATGGCCTCACAGTCGTGTTGTCGTGGTTTCATTCGGTCGTCCTGAGAAGAGAATTCTATTCATTTTAAGGACCAACAACAAACAATATAATAACAATGGGAAAAAGTTCAGTAGCAAAACTGCATGAGGAGAGGCTCTGTTGTTGTCATGAAAGGCAACTCCCACTCGCACCAAACATGCATCTCCCAGTTATCTACTAAAAAGGTTATACCTGTGAACGTCTCAGCTCGACTCGATTCTTATTCAGACGTTATAGCCTTTCGTATAAATGTGGATGCCTCACGGTGATGATTCTGGAGCTGGTTTCGAAACTTATATGTACCTCTACGTGTATGGCTTTTTACCCAGAACAAACCTAATTGACTTGTCCGTATGGAGCTCACTCTCGTATCTCTTTGATAACTTAATCATCTTCGGCGTCATTCGAGGTGCACCAGCTTCACCACTGGGTAGATCAAGTGGTCCAACTTGAACCATCACGAAGGTCCATCCAGCAGCATCAGTAGTTGTTGTTTTTTCTCGGTTGCCTGAAACTACCACCTTCTCTACCAATATGTAGGTTCGCATGATTGAGTGCAATAAATATTAATGCGCGTTGGACTTGGGCTTGGGCATGGCCCATACTGATGGTTCTTCCTGCTATGATAGTTGCAACCATCAGCTTCCATGGTAATAACCCGATCGTGCTGTTTTTTGTTTTATTGTTTTGTTTGGCTTCGAATTCATCTTCAATGGAGAGTATATCTTCATTTACACCGAAGACTCCATGTGAGCCTATATACCTGGACCGCGACGAATGGATAACTGACTTTGTGGTTGCCTTGGACTTGGACATTTAGAGTTCCTCGAGGGAATACAATAATTATTGTGGAATTGAATTGCGGTCCAAAAACATCACTTGTTTCGTTTTGTCACAACCATTAGGTTGCATGATGCGTGGAAGGAAATAAGCTTTTACAAGCTTAAATGTGGTGTATAATGTTTATAGAGGTATCTATGTACCTGTATTCGGAATAACAACTGATGTATAAAGTTGCCAGTTAGCCACCCAGGATATGGTGGTCGGTATTTTGGATAACAAGTATAAAGTATCTAACTGTTAAACATTTTTTAGGTTTGTTTTGTAAAAGCTTAACCTTCATGACTAAATCAATATTTGAATTCAAAATATCTGTGGGTTTTTTTTGTTTGCAAAACTGTATTGCTCAAATTTTATGATTAAAATCGGTTGATAAGACTCTGATGATTATTCAAACAAACAATGCCCAGGCTAATTTTTTGTTATTATGAGCCCATCTTGAGATACTGGTTTAATTGCGATTTTTAAATGACAGTTGACATACTACTTTTCCATTTATTTGTAAATACATCGAAATTCCAGTCTTAAAATTTTAGCAGTCGACTGGCATATGGTCAAAGCAACATAAAAAATATATAAATTAAATTTGATGGCGCAATATGTCGTGAAGAATTGACACTTTTTTCTTAGCAAAAGAAGCTACTTAAAAATAATTGAAACATTTTTTCCTTAGAGCAAACGGCCCAACTTGTTTTCACTTGATTATATATCTAACCAAGTTTTCCAACATCTGGAATTTGTGATTTTCCTTTAACAAAATAAGAAAAGTTTTCCGATTTCCAAGGGCACTAATGAAAAGTTACGAATTTTGGTCGCCCAAGCTTCTTTTTAATTTATCTATTCAGCATTTGAAGACTGTAACTTTTTTTTCGAGTTTTGGTTGTAGAAATATCCCCACCCAATACCAAATTTTTGAAAAAAAAAAAAAAACAAAAAACAAATACCTCGGGACATAAATGTATTTATACAGTTGACTCAAAGAAGCACTTTTTCTGCAGAGAATTTAAGTGGATTGACCCAACAGACTGGGTGTAAAATACTAAAAGCGCCTGGGTTCCCTGCGTTAACTCACGAAACTTGGTCTATCTTTGCACTGAAAAACTGCGCTTAAGACTTCTGCCAACTAATTTATCCAGCCAGCTATTTATGCCAGAGCATCATCGCGTTACTATTTTTACTTGTTCAATAGGATAGGTATTTGTTTCATGTTTTTTTCGAGGTTGAAAATTGACACTACGAAGTGGGTTTCGTCACAACGTTTTTAAATTATCTAAAGCAGGTGGCAGACATAGAACGATTTCAGTATTTTTTTTTCCAAATTTTCTCAAAAACTGTTATAACAATTTTGATTAAACTTCGTACCTACCTGCAATGCGTAAAATTTGCATTACGAAAAATATGGTTTCGAAGTTTTTGAAAAAAATGCGGATTAAAAAGACCAGTGTTTGACACTATAAAGAATTATAATAGTACACACATGCTAGACGAACACTGAAGAGTAAGTCGATATGTATTTTTGCCTGCGAAGTGACATTAGGACTTTTTCCACTTACATTTCCAAGAATTATTTATTGCATGTCATCTATTCAATAAAAATCTGACATCCTCAAAAATAACAAAACTAAA
Source organism: Epistrophella euchroma (assembly GCA_947049315.1). Taxonomy (NCBI): domain Eukaryota; kingdom Metazoa; phylum Arthropoda; class Insecta; order Diptera; family Syrphidae; genus Epistrophella; species Epistrophella euchroma. Next base: position 62,594,989 of record OX346248.1, read on the forward strand.
TTAATTTTAACTCACACCCGGTTAGCATTTCCTATAGACATATTGGTATACCCCAGGACAAAAGACTTAACTAATAACACCATACATGTTTTGCAACAAGAATTATTTCCTTTTCTGTGTTATCCCCATTTTATATGGACTGCACCCTCTGGATATAAATTAAAAATTGATTAACCTGCCATCGTTAGGATTAGATTTCCTAAAACCGCCCCTTCCAGAAAGTTAAACAAAACAAAGCAAAAAAGCCACAAAAATGCTCAATTTCGACAGAGAACAAATTATCAGAATGACACGAACCTCCTCTAATTCGACCACCCCCTCCCATCATATCTTCGCGCCGAATGCCATTTACGGAGGTATTTTGTGGTCATTTTTATTTTCCCGCTGCCCATTATATAGCACGCTGACATTAAGCCAACTTAGAACTGTCATTTGGGGTGCAACAGTATTTCGGTCGGTCGTTTTGATAACTTTATACTAGGTAGACACGAGGAAATGTAAAAGCGGAGGACGTGGGGTTAGAAGTAAACAGCCGATCCTTGTTTCCGGTTGTAATCTATACGAACTAACATAAGATGGCTAGCACAGATAAGTGAGCCAGTTTGTTGTAAAGCGTTTTCACTGGCAGGACACAGATAACTGTTCATAGTTCAGTCATATCATTCTAGGAAAGTGGTGAGGAAGTGATGTGACGTGGTCACGATATGTAAGCACGACCATCAGGGGTGCCCTAAAAGCGTTATCTAAGAAAATATGATGAGACTCTTGCGGCGGACTAACTGTATGCCTGCATTCGATATTTATTGGGCGGTGTTGTCGGGTTGACAACTTTCATTTTGTTAACATGCTAATTAATGAAGCGCGGCATAGCAGTTCTTTTGTGTTTTAGAGAGTGGGGAGCTTCTTTTATAACGGTTATTAGGAGACATGGGGCTGTAACAAGTGTAGTACAACAACAATCTATAGACTCTTGTATACCGCCTACAAAAGGGTGCGGAAAATATGGGCTAATTATTGCAGTCCGTGTTATGTCTTTATTAGCAGTGACATATTAATTATGTTGATTTCAAGCTTGTATATGAAGGGTGGTCTTTTTTGTGTGGACAATTTATGATTGAATAAATTAATTTATAACACATGAAGGTTATGGCGGGCCAGATGTATAGGCAAGAATTAGTTTGTAGGAAAAAATAAACAAGTATATATTTGTTGGAATCTAGAATTGGACCCTGCGGTTTTTGTGCCGCTGATGATAATACATCTGCACATTTTCTATTAATATTAAATGTACAATATACAATGGTTTAAAATCGTTATGGTGTTCTACCGTTTTCTTTTGAGCTTAGGAGAGTAAGTGAGTTCTTTAACCAAAGTGCTTGATTTTTCATTTTTTTTAAGAAAGCATTTTTTTTTCGAAAAAAATTTACATTAATTCCCATATCTTGACAAACTAACTATAGTACACCTTTGCAAAAGGGTAAGTACGTTTGACTATCATGCTGAAGGTCTGAATTCCTATCAATCCTACTCCACCTTCTGATCGCTCTTGAGACTCTTATCTTTGCCTTTCAGATGCAGCAGAAAATTGTAAAACCATTTCCTTCCTCCAAACCCGACACATAAAAAGCTGAGAGTTAAAATGACTCCCGGCCCCCTAGCTACTGTTTTTCCCACACGAATCTATTTTCGCAAGCAATATGCATAAAAAGGCAAAAACGAAAGCGACTTATTAGTTCCTTACAATTCTTTTCACTGAGGAGCACTTAAACTAATAAAATATTTAATTTTTCTTTGAAAAACTTCTCTTTAATTCCTTCAAACCTAATTACAGAGAAATTCCTCAGAACAAACCTTATAAATTTAATTCCATTCGACAAAATTGTCTTTACATTTTGCACAGAATTTGCCATCTTAAGTTTTATCTTTTCGCTTCTCGCTGCTCATTACATCTGGTAGATACATAATGCAACAATATAAAATCGTCCTGATATTATATAGACATAAATCATTTTCAACATCTTTGCAAAAGTTATATTTTATCCTTGATGATGAGCCAAAACTTGAAGTGCTTTATTTACCTCAGGATAAGTTTCTTTCATTGACTAATTTTCTTGAGTCTTTCAAAGAGGGAAACACAAAAAAAAAAAAAAAGATGGATGTCCTTTTTACCCGTTAAGTCCTCATTCCCTCATTTAGCAATTCGAATCCTTTTTATACTGTATAAATGTAATTAACTCTGAAGTTGGTTTTGGTTTCGCATCATTTGAAGTTGAGTATCCTTGAGGAGGATTATTCCTGGAAAAAGGATTTTTATTTATTTTTTTGTTTGATTTAAATTTGTTACTTTTTTTTTTATTTTTAATTAAACAACACAAAAAACAATTCCTTGCATTATACATTCTCGCACAAGAATTAATTCTTTCACTCATCCCTCAGGGACGAAATTCTCTTGGTATGCGTATTGTTATCCCACAGGATGTGTTGTTGTTAAAATTAGATTCAATTCGATTGTTTTTCATTTTTCTTTTTTTTTCGGATTTCATTCATTTCATTCAACTTATTAGAATGAGAGATCTACAACGACGAGCTATAACAAAAGTACGTCCAAAGGAGATAATAAAAAATAAGGACTAACTTTTCTTCGTTGCTATAGGATTTTCATTTACTTCGTCGGTTTCGTAAGTTAGCGTTACAAATGCTGACGGGGATTTGAATAGGAATTTTTTCTTCTACATCCGCTTCTGGTGAAGATGAAGAAAAAGAAAAACCTAAATAGACAGTTTTCCTGTTTCGAGACTATTTTTTTTTTTGCATCGTGGCAAAATGGCGGTTTTTCAATACCTACATCACGTTTAACTGGAAATTTATACTTTCGAATTTTTTTTTTTTTTTTTTGAATTTTATTTATTTTTTGAATTTTATTTATTTTTAGCTTATTTTTTTCGCGGTTCATTGAAAAGTTTCATTTATAATTTTTTTTTTCAACTTTTTTCCCAATTCAAGCCCAGAACTACGACGACGACACGGACTCTTCCTCGACTTGTTATATCTTCTTCGACTTGTTATATCCTTAAGAAAAGATTTTCATCATATATAATGAGATGGAAATTTTCTATCCCGATTTTCTTCCATTTTCCTGAATAGTGATTTTTTTTTTAACTTGTATTTCCATCTGATCAGTGTGGTCAGTTAAAAGTGTAGGATATTATTTTTGTTAAGTTTTTTTTTCTCAGTTTTCTTTTTTTTTTTGTTTGAATAGATTTTTATCTAAATGAGAAGATCTGGGTAGTTGAGGACCAGAGAAAAGAAGAATTGTGATTTTGTTTTAGTATATCCGATAAAAGTTTGATAAAAGTTGTTGTGTTTTTGTTTAAAGTTTTAATAGATAAGGGTTTCCTGTTTAAGATATAGAAGAATAAGCACAACAAAGACTATGGTTAGGCAATAAAGTCCTATCAGATTTTTTAAACAAATATTTTATTACGATTAAGAATTTTATCATCTGTCGATCAGACACATTGACATTTTTTTGCCAAATTTTAGCAAATTACTGTCATAATTCAACTTAATAATAGTAATAGTGAAAAGGTTAGTACGTTGGGGGTTTATTTTATCTTCTGATCGCTCTTACGGCACAGTACCCTCTCATTTTTACCGTTTATATGAAGCAAAACATTGTAGATCCCCTTACTTCCTCGCAACACGATACACGCACACCTAAATGTTCGAGAGTTAAAATAACTCCCGGTCGCCTATCAACTAGTTTTGCCGTAAAAATATTGTTTTTTTTTACAAAATATATGTACAAAACGTCAAAAATGAAAACAAATATTTAGTTTCTTTCATTTTTTTCATTGGGAGAGCCCCATAGTTAGTACAAAAAATAGTTTTTTTCTTAAAAAACTTCAGCTTAATTCTTTCAAGGATAATTACAAGAAATTTCTCTGAATAAATCTTATAAATTTAATTCTAATCGACAAAATTGTCGTAACATTCCACAGAATTTGCCATCGCCAAAAAAAGTATTTTATAAACAAAAAAAAACCTCTGAAAGAAATAAAATAGTTGAAGAGTATCGGCTTTGGGATCTAAACAACTAATTTATGCGATTAGCCATCTAAAAGGCTAGTATTTGGCGAAATAAGGTCAGTTATTTTCAGAAATTGGTCATAAAATGTCCACCAGTTTCAGCCATTGATTTTTTAAATAAATTTTATTTTTTTGTTTCTACACGAATGTTTTGATAAAAAAAACCCACTTTACAAAAAAAAATTGTCTTATTCAAAATTAATTTAAATAATTTTAAATTTACGTGCGTAGCCTGACCTTTTCGTTATGTTTTTTTTTTTTTTTCAAAATTTTAACTCTATTACTCTGCCATCAATATTTGACACAAATTTTGCCTAAACAAACTGATGATTTCTAAGGCAGAGAAGCCCATTTATTGATGACAGCTCATCTAGAAAATATCACGTAGGTATTCAGGACGTTTAATGTCCTTGAATTCATCGCGAAAGTCTCTAAGTCATCACCCACCTTTCTTCCTTCGGAGGCGCGCGGCGGGGTGGGTTAAGTGACGGTTTGATGCTCGGTAACGTGTTGTTTTTCTTGGTGATGCAAGGATTGGTTTTAATAGCCTACTTCATCATCGACTCAAAAACAATCTCAGTGTGGCATTTTTCATCCTTCCTCTTCATCCATCCATTTAACACATTTTATACATATGATGAATTTAAGGAACTTAGCCTTTAGAAACTCAGAGAGGTTTTATATGATTTCAACACGTAAAACGCATTACAAGCTTTCTCCTTCAAGACTTATTGTGCGATGTGAATGCCACCATGTTGGGATTCGTATATGTAACATAACACAGGAAAGAATGCAAATAGCAAAACAAATTGCTTTTTCCACCTATGATTAACGGGCTGGCAATAATAAATAATAAAATTCTCACCAATTCAGCATTTTTTTTTTTTTTTGTAAATCGTATATTCCCTGTGGAACCTTTGAGACTCTGAGAAATGATGAAAACCCTCGCCAAAAGCTGACGAATGAACATTTTACAAACTTCCTTCTAAATCATCTCACGGTTTATATTAAGTATCGCGGTTGATTTTGGAAGGCAGGCGCGATACCTACTTAAATTTGGTAATCTATACATATATCACGAGATGGAGGTGTTTTTGACAATTTTTTTGATCGCTCCTCCACGTATGCAATTATTTATATTTAAAAATGTGGTACCTTTCACCTTTCACATTACGAAGAAAGAAGTATATGTGTGAGGTACTTTGATAAGTTGAGGGTTCAAGTTTAGAACCTTACCCTCTCAAAAAAATGAAAATGACACCGAAAAGAAAACGAGAAAAAATAGAATCATTATTTTTTCTATTCCCGAACGCAATTATTGCTTTCCTTTTTTGGCGTTGGAAATTGGAAAAATTGTTGCCAATAAATTTTGGCAGAAAGGCACAGGAAGTCATAATATACAGTGTTTTATGTTTTTTTTTTGCGATATAGAGAAGTGGAGTGGTTGGGGAGATGGATGTTACAAAGTGAAGCAAATCACAACAATCAGAATGGTGTAATGTGGAAATGAGTGAATTTCTACAAAAGAATGAAATTGATATATGAGTGACAGATGAATTGGGAGGGGTAGGTATATTTTTATTTACCTCCCTTCCTCTTATCGATTTATTATTGCTTGCTAGACTGATGATGTTATAGGAGATGTGGAAGTTTAGGTTTAATTTTAGCAAATTGCCAATATGAAAACTAGAATTTGACACAAGTTTTTAATGAAGTTTTTATTCTATGGCTTGATTTTGAACTTTTGAAAGGTGGATCAGTCATTTTATTTTATTTTATTTTATTTTTCGCCCCGGCGATCTCAAGTTATTAGTCCAAAAAATCACAATTTTTCCACATAAGACAGAATTAGACAATCCCATAAGGTCATAAAACTAAAGGTTGTAAAAAAAAGAGTTTATACCCTTAACATGTTTTATCTTTACTTACAGTATGTAGGTATTGGTATATTCAATATTTCATACACCCAGACCACAATCAAGACAAAAAAAAATATTATTATTTGTAGTTCTATATCAACCCACTTTGGGGTTCAATTCGTTGTTCTTCTTTTAGCTTTTATGAGCTAAGAACTTTGTTCTATAAATTTTATGTGAAGGCCATGACATTCATTAACTTAATAGTCCAACATAACTACACCCACTCGTATGCATCGAACATGATTATAACCCGACTAAGATCGTTCACGAAGAAATAAAATGTTTTTTTTTTTTTTTTTTTTTTTCGTTCTCCTTGTATGTTAAACCCACAATTTCTTGGGAAAAATGATGGGAATATTATAGAAGGCCAAATAAAGGGCATTCAACACTTTCAAAAAACAAAGAAAGGGTCGAACTAAAAGGAGGAAAAAATAAAAAAAAAAAATAAAAGAAAGTTCTCTTCTTCTGAAATTTTGATTAAATGACAAAAAAAACTTTTATTTCCTTCTGTCCAGTCCAAGAAGCACTAAGCACACATCAGAAGTTGACAAGTTCGAGGTCGAATTGTCAGCAGAGTTTTTTTTTCTGGGCAAGAGGTGGTCCAACTTTCTGTGGATACCAAAAAAAAAAATGCACATCCGGTGTTGAGATAAAATCCTTTGTGTAATAAAATCCAAATGAAGACGGTCATGTTCATCTCTAGTATATGCATGATGTTTAATTTGTAAGGGATTGGTCTTAATAACCTCTGACAAGGAGGAACATGAGTAGCCAAATTGCCCTTTTTAACCTATTTCTGAGGACAAAATTAACTCAATACGATATCAGCTTCGTGATGGAGGTACCTTTAAATATGTAAGTATTTAGGTACAATTAAACACTTTCTTAAAGAGCTTTTACAAAAACTATAGATTCTAAGAGGCCAAGTTAAAATGGATAACATTTTTCAGTGTCTTTTTTTTTTTGAATAAATGTATTTTTTTATTAAAAAAAAATCTAGAAAAAATCCATCCATGTTTTTTGAGTTTGTTCATTTAACTAAAAAAAACAAAAAAAAAAAAAAAAACAATCTTTTTTTTACATGAATAATAATTTTTAGGTTAGCCGGATGTTGTCAGGACTACATTTATACGATCGCTTTTAAAAAATACAATTTTTATATTTTTATACTTTGTTTTGAATTTTTTTTTTTTGTTATTAATTTTTTTGAAGAAAAATTTGTTAAGAAATTAGATCTTAGACACTGAAGATGAGGAATATTCCTTGAAATATATATATACAAAACCCTAGAACGCATAGGTTGAGTGGAGACAAGAAAAAAATCGAATGGAAGGGGGGTCTATTTCCCTCGTTTACGCAAGAGGGGCAATTTTCTAAGAAATCGATTTAAAATAAAAAAAAAAAAAATCATTAAAATACAACCCATGCATTGCCATGCAAAATTTTTTTTTTTAAAGCCAGAAATCCCTTCATTTATAATGTTTAATTTAAATTATTTGAGAGAATATTTTTTGAAAAATTAATTTCCAAACTCAAATTTTTGAAAACTAGTTTTTTTTTCAAAATTTTACGTTGTTAAGTACCTAGTATTTTTAGTTCTAGTATATTCCTATCAGTTTCTAGTCAAACAAGTGACTTGCAAAACCTATATTTCACAATAGTCTTAAACTGTGTAAAAAGTATTTCTCATCTTTGCTTCGGATTTTTTTCCGCTGACTATTTTTTTGATATTTTTTCTAGGTTGGCTATAGATAATGTTTAAAAGTCCTGGGTGTTTATTATAGCTTAATCACAAATTATCCTATAGCGGTTACAAGGATGTAAAAGCTTTTACAAATTAAAATCTTGAATAGAAAACTTAAAAATTTAATTTTACAGTTTAACGTGTAAAATCTAAAAAATACAACAAAACGGAATATAGGTACCTCTACCTACAAATCAAAAACCTTAAACCCATAAAAATACCATATAGTGGTCACGTAAAACACGTTAAATCCATATGCTTTCAATATAGATTTCCCATGCAGAGAAGTTTTAACAAAAAAAAAAAAAAAAAAAATGTGCATTGAAAAGTTTTGTACTCTCAAACTGAGAACAAATTTATTATTGAAAAGCTATAAATTTGTTTCCAAAAGTTTTAATTACGATACGTAGGTACCTACCTTATATAAGTTAGATTATAGCTATCTCCTGAATTTTTCCAATATGGAGGAGTTTAGTGAGATAAGTTAAGGTGTACCCTTACCAAAAATTTAAGAAAAAAAAACAAAAAAAAAATGCACGTGCTAATTCAGAAGTGTGTTTGTTTGTTCTGCACCTTGTTAAAGGATTACAACTAATGTATATAGAGATAAAGTAGTAACAGATCCAGCAGAACAGAACACCGGGCAGTACTTTCACCCTCTATTTTCTCGATAATTAATTGCGGGCAATTAAAATAAATTTTCCTTTACAATGATCGTATCCTTGGTTGAGCTGGAGAAAGAGAAATAACAGAAGCAAGCCAGCAGCAGTTTATACTTGCAATGTAACCAAAGGATTTTAAAGTTTCCTCATCGCCGATTTTAATCGTTAGGACAGCATCGGCTACATCCTCTCCCCCTTTTTTTTCACCCACCCACATTTTGGTTGATGATACCACCTATTCACTTCCTTTTGCCCTAAACGAGCAAAGGAATTATTTGGCGGAATTTTAGGGATGCCTCATAATGGGTACGTTTAATTGCTTAGTGGGGAATATGGTCCACCCGAAATTGCAACACTATCAAAAATATACAACCTCGAACGAGCTGGAACGAGGAAAAGCGCGCGCCGGGCAGTATAGCAATGGCGATGCGATGGTGGGATTATTATATTGTTGGAGCAAGAATCCGTTTCCAAAAATTGCTAGCGGATGTTGTATTCGTTTGTAACAATGAAGTTAATGGCTTATGATGGGAGGTCATTTATTCGTTTTGATTGCAATGAGAATAATTGAACGCAAGTCGAGTAACTTGTACTATGTTGCTGATGCCCAGTGTTTAAATAGTTTTGGGGATAGAAATAGAAATTCTTTGCTTTTGGCTTTTCGATTTATATTTGAAAGAAACTTGCACAATAAAAGGTAAAGCTTGCTGCTACCACCATCACTTTCGGTGAAGTGGTTTCCTATTCTTGATATGCGGCTTGCTGCTCGAGGTCGTTAAATTTAATTGAATTTCAACTAGCCATATAGCTTAAATTCAAGACCAGAAATAATAAATAAAAATATCAACAAAAATTCTTCAAATGATAAAGTTATTTATAAATTCACTTTTTAGAAACCTAACTCCAATTTTTTTACTAGCGCCAATATGGTTTACACAGGATTTCTTTTGGGGGGAGGGGTGAGAAGATTGGTATATATCAGTCGGTATGACATGGCGCCCTTAATAATGAGAGAATACCTAGCTGCAATCAGATATTCAAATGAAAAGAAATGTCAAAATTTCATGAAATTCCGATAGTTAGTCATTAAGCTACTTTAAAACCTTGAACCCTAATAGAAATTATATACGACTACTATTAAAAAGCTTTAGTCAAACTTCTGAAAGAATCTGCTGCTTATTAATACCTTTTTTCTTTTAAATTACGGTAATGTTCAATATCTTTCGGTATTGCCCAAAGCTTGTTATCGTTATCCAATTAATTAAAAAAATAAGTAAGTATCTATGTACTTATCATCCAAAAAGATACAAAAAAAAATCATTAATCACTTGAAGAGTTGTCTATTATAAACCTAACTACCTATCTTCTTTATCTTTCGCACCGAATTAAATTCCTTATAGGTACATTCAATGTTGATTAATTAATGACACTATCATCTTTCCCAATGTTATATCCGATTCCGCCGATACCTTTTACTTTATTCGTTAGTCGAGATGACTTCACGCGTCAAATCTTTCCAAACAGAAATTAATTGAATCTTAAATGATCCTTCTCCCTGAGGGTACAGAGGTTCTTCTACCTCGTTAGACGTTATTTCTTTTTAGACTTTTTCCTATCATTCTGTATTCTACCGTAACTCGCACCGTGTATGTTTGTATGATGTTAAAAGCAATATCTTTTGACTTAAAATCACCTTAAGGGCAACCATTTTTGTTTTTTATTTTACAAAAGAAAATAAAAAAGAATTTTAATGAATTAAAAACACGAGAACATCAGCCACCTTTACCTTGGTACACATCAAGACTACAAAGAGTCCTTCTAATCATTATCAAACGTAATATTCAATATGAGTCAAGCACAGATGAATATCTGATGTTCTTTAAAAAAAATAAAAAAAAAAATACGTATGCTGCTAACATAAACCATATCGTCTAAACAAGGCTATAGAAAAATCATTAATTAAATGAAAATTTAATTAAAAAGATTTTCCCTTTTAACACTATACATAAGTACATCGTGTCGTAGATGTATCATGTATCTGTAAACGATTTTCAAAAGGAATTTTAAGTGAAAATGATGGAACAACCATGACTTTGCAAATATCCGTACGTATTTAATAGAATTTCATGAGGAAAACTATGGATCCCTTAATTTCAAAACATGAAAAAAGGTGCTAGCTTCTAGGGTTTAGAAATGTATTTCTTTGATCAAACGAAGAAACGTAATCATCAGCTACATGAACAGAAAATGCCCTGTTTTACCATAAACATATGTATATGTGCATATACGTATTTAGAAAGAGGACAGACGAATTGATTAAGTAAATTGCATTCTTTTCTATTTTAAAAATAGCACCATGTTTTACACATTTGGCTTACAAATTTCAATCTAGTTCCCACTATGACAATATAAAAACAAAGGGGATGAAGTGCTAGCTATAGTTGTTGGCTTTTTTCTCTAGCATGATGTTCTAACTTTTAACTCCTTGGCCCACCTTAACAGTGAACAACATGAGCGCCTGTTAGATCGATTTGGATTTTGTATAAAAACTTACTTCTTTGTACCTCCTGTCCATGTTCATGATCTATTAGTATAAGTACGCATGAGTAAAAGAATATAAACCCTCTACCATATTCCACTACCATTACACTCTTTCCAATTCTACCAACATTTTCATACAAATATTCAAATTGATGTACTAGGCGCGCATGTCGATGAGAAGGCCCTGAATCTAAGCTTATCTCATTTAAGCATCTTCCTCTCTTTTTGCTTAACGAAGAAGGAAGAAGAAAGAATTGAATTTTTTTACAAAACTAGTATGACGATGAGAAAGACCTGATTCTACACTCTTCCACTCTCTTATTGATCAACGAAAAAGGAAGAAGAAAGAGTTAAATTTTCATACAAAATTCAAACCGATTGGCTTATCTCTTTTAAGCATCTTCCTCTCTTGTTTCTTAACGAAGAAGGAGGAAGAAAGAATTAAATGTTCATACAAAACTCACATTCATGTACTAGGCGCGCATGACTATGAGAAGGACCTGATTCTGCGCTTATCTCTTATAAGCACCTCTTATTGATCAACGAAAAAGGAAGAAGAAAGAATTGAATTGACGATGAGAAAGACCTGATTCTGCGCTTATCTCTTTTAAGCATCTTCCACTCTCTTATTGATCAACGAAAAAGGAAGAAGAAAGAATGAAATTTTCATACAAAATTCAAACCAATCTACTAGGCGCCCATGTTTACGGAGAAGGAATATAAGGATTTTATTCTCAATTTCTCCTCCACTCAAAACTGGTTTTGTTACAGCGCTACAGCCAAATATTCTTTGCTAGTGTCGCTATAGAAGGAGGAGTCAAAAACAAGAACATCTTGCTGGAGAAAAAGAGCTGACAATATACCGGCGCTCGATCTGCTTTGTTTTCATTCGTCATAGTGGGATATAGATACAAATTTTTAGGCCAAAAATGTAAAACAATTTGCATTTTCTTTAAAATGAGAATGTGAATAAAAAAGTTAGACAATGCAGTGTGTACATTCTTAATGATAGGTTTTAGACCCTTCTTATCAGGGCCTTCTAATTTTTTTTTGAAAGAGTTTTAACATATGTATTAGCCTTAAATAAATTTTGTACCATTTTCTCAAAAAGTATTTGACCGATTTCGATAAAATTTTATATGGTTGGAAAGCCATGCAGAATATACTTGACGCACGCATTTACATACTGTGGGTAATTTTTTTTTTGTGCTGTCAAACACTGTGCTTATTAAAAAAAAAAATTTAAAAAAAAAACGTTTTTTTCCTTCAATATTTTCAAACAAATTGTTTGCGAAATTGATAGTTTTAAAAGGTTTTCTTCTACCTAGAGCTTTTTAATTTGTATTGGCCGAGTTTCGGCCACGGGACGAAACTAGTAAAATAAAAATTTGTTAAAGTTATGCTGTTATAGGTGATTACTGATTAGATATTGCATGAAAAGATATTTTGAATAAAATGTAAGATTAAATTTGTCGGAACTGCATAACTGTAAGAAATAACCCATATGCAGGCACCTATAATATGTACATAGGTACGTAGGACAATATGTCAAAAAAAAGTGAGAAATTAAGGGCCAGTTGTACAAACGTGGTTCATAATTTAATCCGTGGTTCAGCAATTTTAACTCCCCGATTTCGGCGAATGAACTGAGGTTCAACGATGGTTCAAGTATGTAATAGTAGCCAATTACATGAACCACCGTTGGACCACAGATAATCTGCCAAAATTGGTGAGATAAAACTCCTGACCCACGGATCAAATTTTTGTACAGCTTACAAGATTATTATACATTTGTACTACAATTTTTGAGAAAAGGTACTTTCCAGAGAAAAATTTTGATAAATTTTTAATTTTTTACTTAAGCAGATAGTGGAAAATTTTAGATTTTCCAGAATAGATGGAATAATACCGATTTCTAAAATTAAAAAAAAAAATTTGACAGACACAATAGAGTTGCAACTTTCAGATTTTTTCCCCCAGATTTATTTTTTTTATCTAGGGAGATTTTTTAATCTGGCAGCTCACTAAGAGCTTTTAAAGACTAGTAGACTAAGTTTTTATAACCAGTTGCTAGAGACAATAGGAGTCATGATTATTACGTATGAATTTTTGGGCTTGTCCACTCCGTTTTGTATTTTAAAGCAATGTAGGTGCAGTAGAAGAAAACGATTAAAGAAAACGTTATATCCGCATGTTCTGCGCCCTGCGATATTCTCATTTTTGACAGCAAAACAAGGAATTTTGCTTAGGAACCATGTGATGTGCATATTGCTTAGATTTCTGAAATCTCATGGGTCTGCACTTTCGTTCATCTACTTTTTGAGTATCTCCATAATCCAAAAAAAAAAAAAAAACTTTAAACTCCTTCTTCTTAAACATAATCCAAATTGGCATGTAGCAAGTTTTTTTCTATTAAACAACCAACAACGTATAAGTGTATCTGCCTTACACATAAACAATCTTATCCTTAATTAAACTAAAAAGTGATTTTAAATCCAAAATAAATTGAATTATTTTAGAGAAGACAAAACAAACCTAATTCCAATATAATAATATCAGCAAATTGAAATCTTATCACAAACAAAATGAGGGACACTTCCATGAGAGATTATCTATTTTGGATCCTTTTTCTATAAAATGTGTATCCTTTTCTATAACGAGTAGGTATAGGCAATTTCTATCTAAAAAAAAAAAAGGTAGGTAAACAAAAAATAATTTCCTGATTTGCACTCTAATACCGATATGATAGTGTTCCTCTCTAAATGATCTATATTAAATCCTACTTTACACCGCACGTTTATCTTTAAAAATCCACACCCACAACCACCAACAAAAGAAAATCGACTTTATAACTTAAATAACAATATCAATCCGCAACTCCATACCCTCAGTAAAAAAAAAGAAAAAAAAATTGAGGACAAAACTCCCCAAACCATGTCATTCGATTAGAAGAATCAATTTTTTCCACAACGATAGGCACTAAAAACAGATCTTGCATTACCACCGTCCTTGATGTCCGTGTCGTTTATGTCTCTTCTTCGCTCACCATACTGCGCGCCGCGCCATCACCACTCCAAACCACAACAATAGAAAGACACAGGAGCACGATTTTCCCAACACTGAAACTGAAAATCTCCTCTATATTCTCTTTGACAAAAATGTCATTGAAGTTTGCTTGTTATGCCTCATGGACGACTGCTTTGTTCCCCGATAAGGTGGCTCCAGGGAATCTACTTGTCTTGTATCCTTATCAGAGCTTTGCCCAGTATGTTTTTTTTTTTTTTTTTTTATTTTTTATTTTTTGTTGCTGTTTTTCCATTGTTCCTTTTTCAATTAGGGGTATCCGTATCCCGCACACACATCACGTTAGATCTATTCTCGCGATAAAAAAAGGACCTGAAAATGAAACAATTTCCGTTTTAATCCTATATAGATACTCCTGTCACCATGTGGATGAATTTTCCTAAAAATTTAGTTTCGCCGAGATCCAAAAAAAAAAAAAAATAAAATAAAAAAACCTCACCCCCACAAATCGTCCGATATATCACTTTGATGAAATTGCCTATGGGTGAAATTCCAAAATATCCTTTAGCCGAGGAAGATTTTTTCTGACATCGTCCTACTCTGCTCTCTATTAAATAAAACTCCCACACCCTACCTAGTAGTAAAATATTAAAAAAAAAAAAAAATCCAGCGTTTTATTTTCGCGGAAAATTTTCTATGGCTATGACAAAAATAAAAAAAATAAAAAAAAATTCAAAGCAGAGCAAACAAAAAGTTTAAAAATTAGGTCGGTCGTGACAGAGAATTTTTTGCATTTTGATTCCAACAACACACGACTTATAGCGACATGGTTTGGTCTAGTTTGTTTTAGTGGAGAAGTTTTTCAGCAAAGATGATAAAGAGACCATGTCCTTTGTGTCCAACTAAAATAATAATATTTTTTTTAGTATTTGTAGGTACAAAAAATACCTCATTTTTATTGAGAAAGTTCCGAGAAAAGTTGTCTCCATCTACATAATGAAAATATTTACCTACCTTTGCCAGGAGTTCACATAATAAATGTGTAAAAAGAGTGGTTCTGCATATGACTATGAGGGTAACAAGAATTTTTCACGTTTTAACAGCTTTTTGTTTATTTTTTTTGTGTAACGTGTTTGAATTATGATGGGTACTTGTAAACCCTCGTTTTGCGGCAGCGTCCTTTAGTAAATTAAATTCTGCAAAATCTCTATTAAAAACATGTCAATCTGCGGAGTAAGTTTTTTTTTAAGAAATCAATACGGCTTTGTATATGCCTTAAATTATATTTTTAATTTGGTTTAATTCTTTGAAATCGTTATATATGCGCATCGAATGTAAAATTAATATTTTAAATATTATTCACTTAAACAATCTGAATCAAAAACAGAGTAGACATAGAATTTCTGGCTTTAAAAAAAATATAGCATGTCATTGTAGGTATTTCCGTTCTTTTTTAATATTATTTTCAATTTCAAGCCGATTTTAAACAAAAAACTGCTCATCCGGCTAAACGGAGGGGAATAACCCCTCCTCCCATACGTTTTTTTTTTGTCTTATGTCCACCCAACCTACACGTCCTAGCTTTTTTCACAGCTTATGCGAACAGCCTTGTACATATTTGTAAATCAAAAGTTTTTGTGTTTTCCAATAGATGGCGCTGAACACGAAAATATTAAAACGAACTGAAACTTAAAAATTAGCCATCCAATTGAGCTGAAACTTATAGAATATATTTGTTATGATGTAAGAAGTGCAATTCAAAAGTTTTCAAATTTTCCGATAGATGGCGCTGAACAGCAAAAATTTTTAATTAAAAAAAATTTAAAGACTTGCCATCCAATTGACCTTGAAACGTATACAATATATTTTGTTTATGAAGTAAAAAGTGCAAATCAAGTTTTCGAGTTTTCCGAAAGACGGCGCTGAAAACTTCAAAACATTAAAATAAGCAGAAACTAAAAACTTACACAATTTATTTGTTATGAAGTATAAGAATTGCAAATTAAAAGTTTTCGAATTTTGCGATAGATGGCCCTGAGCAGCAAAATTAGCTAAAACTGAAAAACTTACCATCCAATCGAGCTGAAATTTGAGCACAATATATGGAATTTTACATAAATTGAGAAGAATTAGAATTTTTATTTTTTTCTGATGTTGGCACTAAGAACTAAATTCTTAAAAATAGTTTAGAACTTAAAACTTAATGATCCGATTGAGCTTAAATTTGCACTATTTATTTGAATGGTTTATTGACGCGGAGCACACAAGATTTTGGTTTGATGTGAAAATGAAAGTCGCAAGCTGGATCAACATTTTGTATTGATATAGAACTCGAAGCTTATCTATAAAACCTCTCCTGTGTTATACTTAATGTTTTTAATGTTTGAGTAAGTAGCTGACCAAGCCCGTGGCGTAATGGGTCTGGGTTCAATACCAGCCGCTTCCACCCCACCTTAAGTTTTTTTCCGGGCTACTACCTCTTTCTAAAATGCGAAGAATTGACAAATCCTTCAAGAGTATCCTTTTGTCATAGAAAAGTGCCGCTTACCTTAGCCGTTCGGATTCGGCAATAAACTGTAGGTCCCCTCCATTTCTGCAGACACGCACACAGGAATGGTTGAGAGTTGTAAGTCACTAGGCCCTAGTTCTTCATGAGCCGAATATTACCTCGAACTGAATGAAAAATTTATTTGATTGAAATGTTTGACCTGAAACAAGCTTCATTCTTTTCTTATGGCTGATTTTAGCTAAAAGCAAAATGTTTCAGTCTCAAAAACTTTAAATTCCTTCCAATTTGTTTTTTTTTTTTTTTTTTTTTGGAATTTAAAATAAGGTGTTCCTTTCATTTATAATTCCTGAAAAAATAAAAATACTTCTCTCTATTTGCTATATAGTACTTGCTGCTGAACTTTACCTGTCTGCTTAGGGAAAATCCGATTTATTATCCTTGGAGGTTGGAAAGGTCTATAGAAACAACGAAATAAAAAATAAAGTAAGCATAAACAAATTTTCCAAATGGGAAATGTTAAATTTAACTCCTTAAGCATTCTTGAGATAGAGAGTTAACTTCCATATTCCATGTTGGCTGTCCAAACATTCTGCTAGATGGACATCACATCTTATAGGGAAAGAGTTTTTGGTACCATCAGCAGGAGGTAACTATACTCACCGAAAGGATCGCGCAATGATAACTTTTAAATTAAAATGTTTTTCCTCCTTCAGGCAAATAGACTATTATAAGAGTAAAAAACTTCAAAGTAGAAAAGTTTGAGGTTAAGGATATATAAATTTAATTTTTTCCCCTGCTTTTTGTTTTTTCTTTTTTGATTTTTGTTTTGTATTTTTTGTATTACGAAATATAAGAAAAAATACACTATTTTGTTATAAAAAAAAATCTTTCGGGGATTTGCACACTTCGTCTAAAGTACCTGTTTCCTGAGTTATAAACTTAACCTAAACTTTTTTATTTTCCTCCTCGGTGGAATTCAATTTATTTTGCCAACGGAGTTGAGTTTGGAGTGCAACAGAATTTAGTAAGGGTATGAAATGGAAATTAAAAAAAAAAAAAAAAGAATGGGAAGATACAATTTATGCAAATTCAGTTATTGTTGTTAATTATTATAAAGTTTTGACGAGTTTATTACACTTCTTGGGAATACTCTATGAACAGGATGAATACCTAAATAAGTATAGAATTAATTAACATAGACAAGTAAAGTTGAAATAAAAAGTT
Organism: Epistrophella euchroma; assembly: GCA_947049315.1. Lineage (NCBI taxonomy): Eukaryota > Metazoa > Arthropoda > Insecta > Diptera > Syrphidae > Epistrophella > Epistrophella euchroma. The sequence goes on from OX346248.1 coordinate 62,612,701, forward strand.
CTTTTAGAGATAACTTAAGTACCTGCAGAAAAATTTAAAAGCTACTTGAAATAATAAATATTATTATACTAGCGGACCCCGCTAATCTTTGCCTGTTTATAGTACATATAACATTATAGAGACACTTTAAAATAAATAATACAAATATATCTCATACCAATTTTATATAATTGGTATGAGATATATTTTGATATTTTGTCCCTTCCTATGCAAAGTGGATGATATTCAGCCGAATTATGCACGTAAAAACAAAAATCTAATTCAGTAAATATAGCTTCACGTTTTTTGTTTTTTTTTTTTTTTTTTTTCAGTCAAATCCAGTGCATTTATAACCTGACCCAGTCGAAAACCACCAAATTTTGTTTATGCATTCGAAAGGGAGTCGATCGGAGATCATAAGCCCTATTTTTTTCCACTCATAAAATTCAGCAACAAATTTTACTTGCAAGGAATTTAAAAAAATTTATATAATTTTTTTTGACTTTGTTGGCCTGTAACTTTTTTAATATTAAAAATATTACATTGGCACACTTTTTGTCTTACAAATATTTTTTTTAGGCTTAAGGGAACCGATTTATTACATACAAGCTTAAACCCAAGATGGCGACCGAAAGGGGAAATTCACGAGTGCGAAAAATGAGTCCTATGATTTCTGATCTTCTCTTTAATCAATATAAATTAACTTTTTTTATACAACAGCTTTTTTATGTTCAAATCACAAATGCATATCAAAATTTTCCAAAAAAAATTTAAATTTTGTATTGAAAATTTCATATTTTCAAAACTGGTTAGATGATTTTTTATAATGTTCCTTTCGAAAGTCGAGCAAACTGCAATTGTTATTACGACTTTCCGACTTTTCCGGCCTAATTTTCAAATTTTTATCTCCGTATAGTGTGTTTATCTGGTTCCAACAAAAAAATCTCCATCCAATTTGGATGATTTTCAGCCGAGTTATGTGCGTACGAACAAAAAAAAAACGAATTCAGAAATTTTGAAATATCAAAATGTTTTCACTATTTTCTGACTTTGTTGGTCGAATTTTTTTTCGAATTTTTCAATTTTTGACTCCATTGTGTGTTAGTCTGGTTCAATACCAATCCAACAAAAAAGTATCCATGCAAATCCAATGATTTTTAGCCGAGTTATGCGCGTACAAACACAAAAAGGGATTCATTTTTATATAAATGTAGATTTATATAGAAGATTAATCAAAAGAAAAAACACTAACGATTTATAATTTTTTTTTTCATAAATTTAGATTTGTAATTTGAAATATAAAACTTTGAATTAACAAAATATTTTTGAAAAAATTTACCGGAAATCCAAAAACTATTTTTTTTAAATTTGTTTGCACTTTATTACTCAAGTTTATTTTGATCAATGTTCTGCGGGTTCTTCAAAAGGCTCGTATTATGAATTAGAATCGTTTAAAGGGGGTATAGGTATTGCTTATGATTTATGAACAAAAGCTAGATACAGCAAACATCTCTTGGATAAAAAACTAAAACCAGATTAAAGTTTTCATGTAACTTCGGATTTTTAAACTAATTTCTTATTAATCCAATAACTACATAAGATTTCCTTATGGATTTACCTATTATCCGTAATTGATGTTAAGTGAATTATTATATCCAATTTATTATATGAATAAAAAAGTTAAACTTGTTGAAGGACCTTTATCCTGATGGTCCTTCATCTTGACAATTTAATCGGACTTCGATTCCAATTTATTTTTCAATATGGAAATTTTGAAAAAAATAAAATGAGAATTGTCCTGGAATAGATTTGTATAAAATACATTTAACGACAAGAAATATACCAAGAAAAAGAAATTCTAAATACATTTCAATTGCTGTGCAAGAACACATATTCACAATATCGCATCGTCATCGTGTCTTTGCCATATCATCCATGTATAGAATCCTCTCTCTCACTCTGAAGATGTGATTTAAATCTGGATATCAACAAGAAAAGACTTTCACGTCTTATCCGTTCCTACTTTCATTTCTTCTAATTCGATGATCAGAAAAGGATTTACATCTCGTAGAATTTCAAATGTGTTTATATTAATCTTTATATTGTGGGTCCTTCTATGAATGCATGGTGTGTGTGTGCATATTGTATAATATGTCGTCCTGCTGCATATAGATTTATCACGAATGAGCACTACTGCGCACAGTAATCCACAAAATACAACAACAAGTAGACAGAAAAAAATAATACAAAAAGAAAAAACAAAGTTCGACGCGAAGGATGCATTCCTGAAATTCATCCTGTTGACTTCGTTTTCTAAAGTTTATTTGATATTTTCTTATGCAGCAGGTTATTTTATTTTTTTTCTTCCTCAACGGTGCGGAAATCGTGCTGTCCTTTTGCCATAATCCTTTATTCAGATTCTGTGATTTTCTTCTGTTGAAAATCGTACCTATAAGTTCTATAATATTGAAGTAACTCCTTGAGAATTTTTTTTCTTACCTTTCTTTCTTTTACTTTCCTCCTTTTGGCTGAGATGATATCCATCCATTTTTATCCGAAAAGAAAATTATGGATTTGGGAAGAATTATCCTTCTGGTGCATTGGTGCGGTTTATATTTCAATAGAGAGATACGAGTTGAGAGATGGAAACTATACGTATCGTAGGTTCTTACTGTGTAAGGCAAGCTTCATAAGATTGGAGATAAGGGGCGCTCACAGTTTCTTTTCAGAGGGCTTTGTTCAAAGAAGGGGCCTACAAATATTTTAATACAAAACTGTAAATTAGAATTTTTTTTATGAATAAATAAGCAATAGAAGCTCCTCACATTGAAGTGAGAATCCATAAATTATAATAATGTCCTTGAAGCTTGAGCCCAAAAAGATGTCAAGACCCCATGAACGTGCCTTCTTCTTAACTTTGAAGTCATCATTTTTAGCGTTGATTTAAAATAGAAGCTTTGAAATGTATTACAGTAAAAATTTTACGCTGACTATGACTTTATATGAGTTTGTCAATTCCACTCGAACTGTTTTATGTTTTTATTAATTTGGTAAGAATTTTTTAAACTGGTTTTACGTTCTTAAAAAATAAACTGCGCTCCTGCTTAAAAACGTACATGGTACAAAAGAATTGGTATTTCACAGTCGAAAGCATATGTGATACTCATACTCTTCCTCACCTGGTATGAAAGCAGATTGGAGTGAGTATTTTTTTTTTTTTTTTTTTGCTAAAATGTGAAAATACGTGTGGGAATAAATGTTATCTATATCTTTGATGAATGAATTTAAAACTCCTTTTCGATTTATTTAAATTTTATTTTTTTTTTTTAATTTTCGAAACCCCAGACATTATAAAATGCACTTGAGTGATTTTTTGATGAAAGAAAGTATTTTGTGGTTGATGGGAAAAATTTCCATTGAGAAAATTCAAAGATATAAAGGTATTTTTTTGTTGTGTCGTCATGAAAGTGTGGGTTCAAACTTTTTGGAAATAAAATTTGTATTTTATTCTATTTAAAGGTTTTATTAACTTTGAAAGCCCTTTGATCCATCGTGGCCGTTTGTATTGGAGAAGAATTAAAATTTTAAAAGGCAACAACGAGTTCAAGATTCTGGCATATAAGTCAATTTTCAATTATTCAATTATTATTTTCAAATAAAACCAAACATTCTTTCAAATTCTTTCTGAGATTACTAAGTTTTTTTCTCAATTATTTTAATGAATTTTCTGATGAAATTCTTTGAATACAGAGTGTCGCCTAATTCGGGGATAATTCCTGCGATCACTGTAGGAAAAAAAATACATAGGGGAAAAGTTCTATCTCCCCCCTGAGGCAAGTTCTGAAATGTTGACTTAATTAAGGCTAAGATTCCAATCTGTTTGTTATTTAACTATTTAATTAAAGATGTTTAAGTAAATATTCTTTGAGTAATTAAATTTGATAGTCAAAATTTTCAAAATTTTAGTTTAGTTTTTTAGAAAACACAAAATACAGAGAAATTGCCATTTATAATTTAAAACCTTTTTTCGGAATTTCTTGAGAAGAAGTACCTACCTTTTAATTTTGATTTTGAAATTAAATTGAGTGAATAACTCAAACCACCCCCATACAATCTTATCGATTATCGATTTTACTATGTATTTTTATTAAAAAATTTTTTATAAGTGCCCTGAACTTTTAATAAGCATGCATTTATTTATAGATTTATTAGCAGGCCCATGCTCGCCTTGTTTCGCATGTTAAAATAAATATCTTCATGGTTGTAAAATACTTTTGAATTTGTTTTTTTTTTTTGATATTTTTATATTTAAATATCTGACATTTCAAATAATGTATCTCTTTTTTTAATATTTTGATTGTTTTTTGGTAAACTATTGTAGATTTTGAAAACTGAAGTAGCCTATGTCCATCCTCATATGTGCATCAACTTAGCAGGTCAATTTTTCCGTTTCAGATTAAAAAGTATATAGTAATTAGTTGCTACTTAATTGCTAATTAGTTACGCAAAAAAAAAAAATTAGTTGCTCCTTTGGTTCGCAAGAAAATTGGTGTCCTGCTAAGTTGACGTCAACTTAGCAGGTCAACTTTCTCAAAAATAGAGATAAACGATCCGGGAGTGGATATATATTGAGAACTACTTATTTGCTGATTAGTTACGAACTTTTTCACTCAAATCAAAAAAAAAATTAACTCGTTTAAAAAATAAAATAAAATATATAAAACCCTTTCTCTGATCCATCAATGCTGAAAAATTTTATAATTTTTGATAATCAAATTAGACCATCATCCATATTATGTGCATTCAACTTTCAGCGCTTCTGTCCACAATCTGAACTCAATCATCGTCAGATTCCTGTGGCCGCCCGCTTGCCAATGCCCATTTGGCTGAAGCTTTTTAATCCTCGGTTTTAATTAATCAATTAATTAAGATACACCATCATATATGAGTAGACATATCCTTATACATGTACACTACACCAATTATCAATTTTTTTTTGTCATCCTTTCTGCAAAGTCAAAAAGAGAAAAAAATCGGCTCCTGTCGAAATATTTCCGCCCATCAAGGGTCAGACGAACGACGACACGGCGGATGCGGACAACATTAAAAGGGTTTCGAATGTGTGTCGTTCTGTTATTGTGATGGATTCGATCTAGTGTATATTAACGTCAGGGCAGAGTTATCGCATACAACATTCATCACATGACTGTTGCTACAAAATTCAGTTAAAGAACAAAGATTTAAAAAAAAAAGAAAGTATTTTTTGTGGTGATGATACATTCCAATCAGTGCTGTCGAAAGTGTTCTGAAGTAGCAACATTTTTATACTGAAATATTTCAAAACTCTAATATGCCGTCAGAACCATATTGCCCAAGCTGGTTTTTGCGCTTATTTTTAAAATGGCGAAAACTAATGTTTATCATAATAAAAACCGGTGTTTTATGAAACAGTATGTATGGTTCATCAATCCATAGATATAACTGTTTCAAAAGAGCTAGTTTTTTACTATTACCAAGTATTAGTTTTTGTCATTTTAAAAATAAGTTCAAAAAGCAGTTAGGCCACTCTGCTTCTCATGGCCTCATATGAAAAGCAATTTTAAGTCCGAATTCGAATTCAGAAATATTAGTGAAACGTTCGTTCTTTTTGATTCTCAGTCTAAAAAGGGACATTTTTACATACTTTATGACCATTGACAGCACTGTTACTTTCAATTTATTCCTATTTTCGGGTAGGTATGCAAAAAGACATCTTCAATTCTCTGCATATACAATACATTCATGAATCGTTGAATCATAGGAACCCATCAACATCATTTGCTTGCCTTTAGCGAATATTTAATTCCAATGAATGGTGTTTTCATGTCAAATTTTAATTGAATAATTTTTGAGTCCCATTGAGCTCCACACCCAACTTCCATCACTATAGCCAATATAACGACCACCATACTGATGATTGGATATAAAGGACGAAAAAGGACCTTTAGGTTCTCTGCCAAACATGGCATCAGACAAAATAAAATGAAAAATAATAATAATAAAACAAAAAAAAATTAAAATTGAAAAACAAATAAATAAAGTGCGGACTTAATCTGATTATGCGTTGGTTAATCAGTCGGGTGCAATCTAATTAATAAGAATGTGGTGCAATTCACATGATGCGCGGAATAATACACAGGACAATGGAGATGTTAATGCAGTCATACCGTCACTCCTGTCGTTGGAAGTATTGGTTTTCGATTGGTGGAATAATAATAAATATCTGCAAGCGATCACTTTGTTTAAAATACATATATACATATCCCTTCTCGTAGGTAACTATAATTTTTAATTAAAATTTTCACGTGTCGAGTCAATTACAGGATAACAACCACATATTTTTGATTTTCATTGCATATCACTTCCATCAGGATACCCACCCTTACCCTTCACCATGACATTGGTTTGAAAAATCAAAATCCTTAACGAGATATAAATTTGTTTGTGTATGTGGCTTCCATCACGGTATATTTATATAGAATCATTATTGAGGGATAAATTAATGGAACGAGTTACTTGGCGGGCTAAAGAATAAATCGAATCAATTCAATTTGATTACAAAACTTTCGTAGAAGTTCTTTTTTAGTTAGATGATGATCATCGGCGATGATGATGGGATGTTGTAATTCATGTGCAGAAATTCAAGAAAATGTTATTAATCAGGAGGAAAAAAATTAGCATATCGTTGGGTTAAAATACCCAAGAAAGACAAACAGAAATCATAAAAGTGTTTGGTCAATCGTTAGACGAATAAAAAAGTTTAAGGTTGTAATTTTGTTTTAACTTTTTCTTTTATTTCTCTCATCTCGTTTTTTGTGTGTAGCGGGATGAAAAAAATCAAATAAATTCTTTAAAAAGTTTTGATGGTAATTTGAAGTGATTTTTTAAAGTTTTTTTTTTTTTTTTCTTCCTTTCTTGAAAAAAAAGATGGAAAGAAAAATTTTATCAATGAAAAGTAAGCGGATATATTTCAGATTTAATTGTTCATTTTAAATTTCTGACTGTTTATTTGAGTGGTAAATTCGGTTCTCTGCTGAACATAAAGTAGTTGGAAGTATTCTCCATCCCTCTATCTTCCTCGTATAACTCTGTAAAGCAGTGGCGTACCTAGGTATTTTGTTGCCCTAAACTACATATTTTAAATTTGCCACCCCCTCCCTCTCCAGAATTTCATCACACATCTTTAACCTAAAATAGTGAATAAAATTAAAAAAATAAATTTGATGGCACAACAGCTCATGAAGAACTAGGGCCTAGTGACTTACAACTCTCAACCATTCCTGTGTGCGTGTCTGCAGGAATGGAGGGGACCTACAGTTTATTGCCGAATCCGAACGGCTAAGGTGAGCGGCACTTTTCTGTGACAGGAGATACTCTTAGAGGATTTGTCACTTCCTCGCAAGAGGCAGTAGCCCTGAAAAAAACTTTTTTTGTTTTTAGGTGGCAGTGGCCGGGAATCGAACCCAGACCTCTGGCGTGACAGTCCAACGCACTAACCATTACGCCACGGGCTACTACAAGTAAAATAGTGAACAAAATAAAAAGAAATTTGGTGTCACAACAGCTCATGAAAAACTATGGCCTCTTGGCTTACAACTTTCAAAAATTCTCGTGTGCGTGTCTTCAGGAAATGAAGGGGCCTACAGTTTATTGCCGATTCCGAACGGCTAATGTGAGCGGAACTTTTCTATGACAAGAGACACTTTTGTAAATTCCTCGCAAGAGGAATAGCCGATTTATTTTTAAAAATTATTAGGTAGGAAGGCTGGGGATTGAACCTAGACCTCCAGCATGACAGTTCATCACCAGCGGCTGCTACTGAGGTGGATAGTTAGCCAATTAAAAAAAAAAAAACATCTTAAAAGGAGAACTTTTGATTTAGCGTTTCCCTTTGGGGAACTCCGTACCAACGCCTATATTTTATAGATATCAGATATCAAAACAGCTTTTTTAACGTAAACCAACTCGACGTGTAAAAACAAAAAACTATATTAAAATTAGGTAAAGATTGAAAAAAATAGTAAAAAAAAGTGCGTATACGCCCCAGTGAACCGCATTTGAATGAATTTCATCTCAGGATTTTATTTTTTTTATTAAATAAATATCATTAAATTTTTTTGTAGTTAAAACTATTAACATATGTATTTATTTTGTATAATCCTTAAGAACTTATAATCCTTCTAGAACTCGAAGGCTCTTTTTTTGAAATTATTTTGCATTTTTTTAAATTAAAATTCTGTATTTAAAGCTTTTATTTATTTCAATTTGTTTAATGTTATGAAAACTTATGTTTTTATACAAACTTAATTGGGTTTAAGCTGCACTGATAGGAACGTATAATGTCGACGAAATTAAGATTTTTGTTATCCTCAAAAATATGCCAGTTTTTTTTTTTTCAAGTTAAAACAACACAACCAACGCATGATTTCTGCAAGTGATATGACTTTTGCGTGCGATAATAAAGTATCAGAGCTCTTGTTATTAAAAATTCTTCACCACACTTCAGCACCCAATTATACGGTGTTAATTAATTTTCCGCAATATGCTTTAACACACCGCACTCAAACAAACTCCTTCCATAAGGTAGGGAAAGACTATAAATATAGGTATATCCCCATTATATTTTTGATGTTGTGCAAGGACCCTGAACAGTATATTTTTTTTTGGTAACAAATCGCTTTCCTTTGAGTGTGTAAATAAATTCGCAAAAATCGTGATCCACTTGCCACAAAAACAACAGCTGCCCGTTCGCATTCACAATATAATATGATGATATAAGATAGGTAGGTAGGTTAGGTACCTATAACATGTGTGTGTATGTTGTCATGAAAAATCAACTTCAAAACCCCACACGCAGGGTCTTGTCTTAGGAAACAAAAAGAAAAAAAATAATATAAAAACAGAAAACAAAAGGAAACCTCCGGGGAATCAATTTTGATTAGGTTTCTTAATCTTGAGGTGCACACGCCTACACCATATACACACACTCAAATCATCCACACTCACATTTATATGGCTATAAGGTAGATAGATATTATTTTTCTTAAAGCTCCAAGGATATGCCTATATAGATTAACCACGTACAAAAATAATTTTTCCATGTCTGTGGAAATTATAAATTTTCCAACAGAGAAAATATTTTCATGGACATTTTTCCATCAGCAAACATACCATCAACACACACACAAATAGGTACATTGAACATATAGTGGTTTGTGGTCTAGGAAAAGGAGATTTTTGCTTCATCCTGAATATGGTGTTCCACTTGATGAGTACTCACTAAGCATAAGAAAGTGACTTTGTTCACTTAGAGGACACCGAACGATAAAGATTCCACTTAACCATGATAGGTTAAAGTGACTGAAACTCAAAAGGTACATTCCCAATTTTTTTTTTTGAAGAGATACAAAATTAAAAAAATAAATATTTATGTAATAAATAGGTTAACGAAATTTGAAATAAGGTTTGGTGGAAAAACTTAATTTTTTCTTAAAAAAACAAGACGATAGGCAAAAAGTTCTTTGAAAGTAGAATATTATAAAAGAATTCAATCTTTTGTGAATGCAATCAATCCCTTCGTTTTGAGACTTAATTTTTTTCAATAATTTTATTCATTAATTTGTATTCAACTTTAATTTTACAGCAATTATTTAAAATCAATCATTCGGAAATTTTTGCTAGGGCCAGATTTGGTTTTCATATGAAAGTCTTAAAAATAAAAATTCCAATACTGAAATAAATCAGCCAAGTAGTGTAAAAGTATAAAAAACAAGTCTGGCTTAGCTTGTTGGATATACCTAGTTGCCATTGAATTTTCGTCACACAATTTATGTAATTGTCCAAGTTAGATCGCCACCGGGACGAAATGTTTATTTTTGTAGATTTAAGGCCTTTAAAAGCTATTTTAAGTCTTTTAATTGACAACCCATTGTTCAAAACAACTTATATTTGAGGTTTGAGTAGCTCTTACCAAATTGGTTTTTCAGCTTCTTTAAAACTTCTTTAAAATATCGTTTGTCAAACAAACATTATACTGAAGACGATTTAAATATTATAAATTAGGGAAGCGAAAGTTTAATAATTTATAAAACAAATTTTACAAAAAACCTTTCATGCACAAAATAAATTTGGAAATGTTTCGGTGAAACATATTTTATAGAAGTTGACTTTTTGTTAAAAATAAAATGCTCTTATATTGAAAAATTAAACATTAATAAGAAGTATTTCAGATCACATATGAATTTTGTTAGAAAAATTTAAACAAATCTTATAGAAGTTTTAAAGAAGTCTTACTAAAGCAAGTTTGGTTTATGAACAGAAAAGCCAAGGATTTCTTTAAAAATAAATCTATTCGAAAAAAGTCGATCAGAAATTTTTGACACAGTTGAAATTTTCATCAAGTTTATGGATAGACTATTGAAATAAAGGTTGTAAACTTAATGTCTATTTGACTTTGATCCTATTGTAAGTCTATTCACAATAGAATTAAAGTTGAATAGCCTTTAGAGCAATAAGCCCTAGACGAATAAAATTTTGTAAGGAAAATTTGATGTTTATACTAAACTGGAATTTCAACTTCTGTAAAGCTTCTAAAAAGTATCGTTTGTGAGAAAAAAAAAGCATTTTGAGATTCAATAGAAACTCTATTTAAATTAATTAAACAAACCTCAATTGTAGTAAATTGAGCATATATGGAATATGAACCTGCCTAGCTTGTTTGCCGTCAATATTATGAGGATCTTTTGTCCTAAAGTACAGAAACCATCGATCTTCGTATAAAATCTATTTTGTTAAATTCAAAACAATCTATAACTCTTTAAATTAATAGATTAAACACTTTTACACTTATTTTAATTTTGTATGAATATTATGGGTATCCAAAGTCCTGCAGAGGATATTGTTTTCCATCATGAGAATGCTAATTGGAATGCAGTGGCAGTTAGATATTGTTAGGTGGGTATCATGTCCATTATGTGTGAGGTGCATAAAGAAATGTCGATTATCACGCTGCACACGTCCATTAGGTCGTACATTGTTGTTTTTTATTGTTGTTGTCACGTTAGTCGTCTATTTTTGACAGCAGCGGGTGTCAAAATCTATCCAATTGGATTGGGAGAGTGTAAAGCATCAGGCAATAACAATAAAAATATTTTTTTTTTCTTTTGCTTTGGTCGTAAATATGAATTCAATGAAATTTATTTATGATATGAATTTGATGGTTTGTTCAATTATGGGTATATGTACATACATACATACATCAAGATTAGGAAATGCGTCAATTTTTATGGATGTTCCTTTTCGTGTTAAGAATAAGATTATAATGCAGGAAAATTTGTTGTAGTAGATATACACATGGGTATACCTACCTAATCCTCATAAAATATGATTATTAAAACAGTCAGCGAGAAATAAAACTAATGGCGGTCTTTTTTTCTTTGTTTGAAACATACGAATGACAGAACACTTATAATAAAAAAAAAATTAATTATGATGAGTCCAAGTGAGATCGCCGGGACGAAACGCCAATTTGTATGGACTAAAAGGCGTTAAAAGCTATTTTGAATCAATAATTCAACAAGTCCAATTAAATAGTGCTGAGTGTTCTACTTGGCTGATTTATTTTAGTATAGTATATAGAATCTGTATTATTTAAAAAACTTCGTATAAAATCAATATAAATGTTCTCATGAGGTGTTTTTGTGTAGATATGCAATACATATTTATTAATTTTTTAATAATTAAAGTAAATTTATTATTTCAGTGAATAATTCAATGTAACCAACCCAAAGTAATTAATTAGTAATTTATGTAATTAATAATGCAAACAAAGAAGTCTATTTAAAAATAACACTTTATCCACCTTTTATTTAATTTATAATTTAAACAAAAAATTATTTATTTACAAAACAAATAAAATAAAATACAAAATCTTGAAAATAAATAAAAATATTTACATATGTAGGTCTGCAGTAGTAAAATAATAATTTCCAGTTATTAATGAAAAGTAAAAATACTAGAAGCATCACAAACAGTCAGGTATTAATAAATAAAAAAAAAATCTATAACTACATAAATATTTTTAAATTTATTGTGTTGATTGTATATTTTTTTTTAAATAACTCTCAAATACATCATTCGAATTAAATCAAATATTTTAAGTTAAATAAAAATAACAACAGAAAATAAAATCACAAAAACAAAAATAAAATAAAACATTTATTTTACATTCATGTAAAAAAAAAATTGTTATGATTGTCATATGTATATGAATCGTTGGCACCTACCTTACCTAACCCATGTACATATACATAATGTTTATGTGGCAATAACCCTTTTTATTTTTGTTATTATCTTTACGTGCTTATACAGATTTGTATTTATTATGAATATTCATTTGCAGCAACACATTCTCGCGCCTCTTCAAAGTGTTGATGAAATATTATTTTTTTTTTATTTTTAAATTGTTGATTTAATAAAATGCAAGCAATGCAGAAATGAATTACGAAAAATGCAAATATTTAATATCGTTTTGCAATTAACCTATAAATTTTATGAGAAAATATGACAACACGCGAGAGATTATGAATGAATTATACATATACCTAAAATTTTTAATATCACATGTTGACAAGTAGAATTGTGGGACTTAGTCCCAATTTATTCATTCTAAATAAAATTTTAAGTCGGCATTAAAAATAGGAAATTCTCAATTTTTTATGAAATTTAAAATTAAAAAAAAAACTTTTAAACAGTGGGTGTAACTTTAACGGAAAATGAAAAAACGTGGCACTTTTGCACAAATAATATTTTATTTCATTTTGAGGGTGAAAAGTCAATAAATTAGACATCTGACTTATTTTTAAATATTCATCAATGATTTGTTGATTTCAATTAAAAGCTAAATTTTTAGTTACGATTTTTATGTACTAGGTTGGTGCTTATTTTGGTAATGTTCGAATTTCTTTCGTCCCCTAAAAGTGATAAGGCTGACTTTAAAAAACTCTGTGCAAAATTTCACTGAAATCGGTTAGCGTTAACGCGTGCCACCGAGTACTTGAAATTTCCCATACAAATTACAGGTATAATTTTAGTCTTTTAATAAAAAATTCCGCAAAACTCTAATTGTTAATGAATTTAAATGAAACTTGGCAAAAATCTTTAAAAAAACAAACATGGTAAAGTATAAAACAAATATTTTTACATTTTATAAATATTTTTACGCACTTAAAAATAACGATGACAAATTGTGATTTTTCGTTTTTTTTTTGACATTTTTCGTTTTATTGTGGCCAGTTAAAGATGCTGCGGGTATATTTTTATTTTTTTTTATAAGTTCGTGAAGTTATCAATTTTATATTATTCACCATGTTTTTAAGATTTTTTCCAAAGTTTATTATTATTCATCTTCAATTACAATTTTGCGGAATTTTTTAGTAAAAGACTAAAAATCTACCTGTTATTTGTACGGGAAATTTCAAGTGCTCGGTGGCATGTGTTAACGTTAACCGATTTCAATGAAATTTTTTACATATTTTTTTAAATAAATAAAAAAATAAATAAATAAATAAGTAATTATTTTAATTACATATTTATGTGTAATTATTTTAGCATTTTTGGAAAATATTACTTTTCCCAAAACTGGCTCCCCATATTTTTTAAAACAAAAATAATTTACTTTTTGATGAAAAAAGTCAGATTAATTAATGATTAATAATTCCTCCAATTGTGCCATTTTTTTTTTTTTTAATTTTCGTTCTTCTTTCTAATTTTAAACGTGTATGGTAATATATCTTATAAACTTGGCAGCACCGGTTCTGACAGCGCCGATATTAAAGTTTTATGTGATCTATGTTAGACAACTTACTTTTGTTTTTTTCAATATCTAATACTTTGAACATTAAAAATATTGAAATAAAAAAACTAAAAATATCTGGCATCACTTGTCAGGTGGAAAATGTTGTATTCAAGGAGAATAGAAACGGGCTTGTTGCAAAACTATGCTAGAAAATTTGTTCAATAGTAAAATTAAACTTTAAAAACAGTTTAGGAAAAGAATTTTTTTGCCAGATAATGGTAGAAAATGAAAAGGCCTTGGGTCCTAAATCTATCAAAAATAAATGTAACTGTCACCTTATTGGTATAATTTGAGGTACATTTATGCAGATCGAATAAATATTTTTATGCGCGGTTCAATGGCGATTAAAGCGAACAGTATTAGTCGCCCAGTATAGGAAGTTTGTTCTTTAAGGCTTTGAGCATTAGCTCCAACCAGGGGCTGCTGGTAAAAATGGATTAAAAAAAATGAGGTTGGACTTGTCACACACTAAAGGAGCTTATAGCTAAGGGGTACAGATTCTGATTTTCATTGCTTATGGACCTAGTTTCTCTTTAGTAGGTATATAGTTCTCTACTTTTTATTTTGAGTTAGTTGTATTATTATTTTTCCAAGAGATTCGTATTTCGCGAAACTTTTTTTTTTTAAATAACGCCCGAATAAGTTGTACAAATCGACACCTGACTTTTGTAAGTCTCATCTTGGTCTCGATTGAATCGAAAGAATTCAGTATCACTTTGGTATCATCTCGGCCTTTTCGCATTTTTGGGAAAAAAAAGCAGTTTTAATTTACAATCTATAATTTTCTTAATATTTAACATCCATTTTATGATTTGAAAATGCAATTTTTGAGCGCCGATATCATGAGTAATTTTCATTTCCAAGACGAGACCGAAACTTAACTCGTCTTCTGGCCAACTTTGAGTGAAAAACTTTTGCTTTTTTTAAAGTCCCTTTTATTAAGAAAATCTGAATTTTTACCACGTTGATTTTAACTATGCAAACGTAGTTGATTTGAACTATGCAAACGTAGTTGATTTTTACTATGCAAACGTAGTTGATTTTAACTATGCAAACGTAGTTGATTTTAACTATGCAAACGTAGTTGATTTTAACTATGCAAACGTAGTTGATTTTAACTATGCAAACGTAGTTGATTTTAACTATGCAAACGTAGTTGATTTTGACTATGCAAACGTAGTTGATTTTAACTATGCAAACGTAGTTGATTTTAACTATGCAAACGTAGTTGATTTAACTATGCAAACGTAGTTGATTTTGACTATGCAAACGTAGTTGATTTTAACTACGCAAACGTAGTTGATTTTGACTATGCAAACGTAGTTGGTTTTAACTATGCTAACGTAGTTGATTTTAACTATGCAAACGTAGTTGATTTTAACTATGCAAACGTAGTTGATTTTAACTATGCAAACGTAGTTGATTTTAACTATGCAAACGTAGTTGATTTTAACTATGCAAACGTAGTTGATTTTGACTATGCAAACGTAGCTTATTTTGACTATGCAAACGTAGTTGGTTTTAACTATGCAAACGTAGTTGATTTTAACTATGCAAACGTAGTTGATTTTAACTATGCAAACGTAGTTGATTTTGACTATGCAAACGTAGTTGATTTTGACTATGCAAACGTAGTTGATTTTAACTATGCAAACGTAGTTGATTTTGACTATTCAAACGTAGTTGATTTTGACTATGCAAACGTAGTTGATTTTGACTATGCAAACGTAGTTGATTCTAACTATGCAAAAGTAGTTGATTTTAACTATGCAAACGTAGTTGATTTTGACTATGCAAACGTAGTCAATATTTTAATATCTCAATATTTTAAACTCAATATTTTAAAATCGACCTGGTCGATTTTTATTTAACCTGACATCAAGCTGTTTCTTTAGTTTTTTTTATGATTCTAATATTTTTAACCAAATATCTGTATTATAGCCAACATTACTGGCAATTTTCATTACAATTTTAAAATAATTTTTTTTTGTAAAAAAGCTTCTTAGGCCCAGTTTTTCAGTTGTGAGTTGAACAAGAGTTAGTTTACTCCAGCTAGTCAAATCCAGAGCTAACTCACCAAATTGGGTAAGTTAACTCGAGTTTAACTTTAATCTTGTACTTGAGGTTTCTCGAAGACATCAGATGGTGTACAGTTGGTGTGAAAGAATTTAAGAAGTTATTTAATCAATTTATTTTTAATTATGTAGATTTATAACAATTTTATGTTTAACAACAAGTTTTTGTTTAAATGGCATGCAATAAAGGCTCTCATATCCAATTTAATTCTAATAAAATCATGAATTTTATAAAAAAATATTCAGGCTTTAAATCAACTGTGTGATCATACATAAGAGCAAGTTTTTACGATCCAGTCGTATATTTTATTTTTTACACGAAACAGGTACTTGCTTGCCCCATATGTATGTCGATGAAGTAAAAATACAACATATTTTTTTTTAGAACAGGGCTAATGCAAAAACGAAGATAGACGACATACAAAATTTAAAAAATCTAAACTAAAAATCTCTGTACCTATTTGAGCATTGAAAGGTTCCAAAATTTCTCATGCATTTATTCTGTTAGATTTTCAGAACCCATATGCTGAGAGGTATTTTGCCATACAGAATTTCAACGTAATCAATTCCTGGCATAAATTTAAATCATATCAAAAATAAATACCATTCGAGTCCTCGATAAATTTGTGTGACCATGATCACAGAAACCTTTTCGTAGGCCTTTGTCAATTTTACCGGCAAAAAAAATTAAATAATTTCTCCTTTGATCCCAGATAGATAAATTTATATTTATGAAAATCTAATTCCGACTGATTTGGCAATCAATCGAACCAAGATTGCCAAATCACCCACTCACCAAAAAAAAAAAAAAAAAACAAAATCCCTTTACCATAACCATACCTCAATAGTTCCCTCCGCAATCACTTACCATATTCATCATCTTTTTCATCCTGATGTGCCTGTTATGTCTTTCGATTTCTGATCGACACGGACGAGCGACGAGTCAAAAATCAAGATATGAAATGATTTCAATTTTGGCAATTTACCTTCTGTCCAATGAAATTTCCAAATTGGTTTCACTCACATCAGTAGCTCTAGCTGAAAGGTCGGTCCTTTATTCGAATTTTCTTGGATTCTTGAATTTATCTATTTTGTCAATTCCATAACTCCTCTTCCTTATGATGTTTGATTTGCGCTCCATTGCTCTCTCTCTTTTTCTCTCTCTCTCTGTCTCTTTTTTGTGGTAATTCCAATCCAATTGTGATTTATTGATGAAGAGGTTTGTGTTTTAGTCCTTCAATAAAGTGGTAAAAAATATCTTTCATTTATATCTACAAACGAAGAATGATGAAAGTCATTTAAGACTATAGTGTTTTGGGCACGTTTTGCGTGCCTTCACAAGCATACCAGCAATATGATTTGGAATAAAATGATCCACATTTTGGCTATCACCTCACAATAACACAAGTTTGTATCTACCTATACCACATTGCAACATTGCAAAAAAAAAAAAAAACTCGACCACCCAGTTGGAAAACTGAAACACCCAAGAGCACATACCTACCAAATGGAACCGGTGTGCCACTTGATTTATGTTTGAATTTTAATGAAAGGATATCTCCCTTTGGAATGGGCCTGCTTTGGGTATTGGGGTAATCCAAAACGAATTTCCAAGACGAGTATTTCATATCTCCTCTTTTTTGGAGCAGCCAGTCCTGGTGATGGCTGTGATGTGTGTTGGTTTTGTCTATATCCTACGTTCTCTGAAAAAGGTAGGAGTTGGGTCACGAAGAATCCTTAAAGAAGTCTGCAATTCCTTGACTGAATGGGCAATGAATATGTGTAGAGGTTAAGAAATTATTTTCCAATGAAGCCGATGTAGGATTTTTATACTTTTTTTTTTTTTCTTGCTGATGGGAATTTTGTGTGCTTCATTGAAGCATTTGAAAATTAGTTATTGAGTTATGATTTGGATTTCATTTTTCATTTGCTTCAGTTCTCCAAAGGATCAGAATAATCACATATGGGTAAGGAGTTATAGATAACTATTAAGCAGACCATTTTTTGAATTCATGCAAAGGGGAAACATTTTTTTTGGGGAATTATATTCATTATTTTAGCAGAAATTGAACTACAATTTGAGACAACTCGTCATTCTCAGTATCTCTGCTGTGTTCAATGAGTAAAAAAACTAATGTTAGCAAGGTGGCTATATAGGTTTGTGGGAAATCTGTTTAGGTACTCGGATTGTGGCTGAACTAAGAGCCCTATAGCGAGCTAAATACATTATATAGCATATTCGTGATTCCAGATCACTGACGCATAGAAAACGGACAACGTAACACATGATTCGAAAAAAAAAATATTAACAAATCGACTCTTTTACCTCTTTCGAAGTGACTGTATTTCATTCCTGCCATAAAATTTGTCGGATGGCGATGTTTCCGTGACGGAGCCTAGAACTTTGTTGAGGTTTTAAAAATCATCAGTTAGTTTTTAATTAAATTATTAATGTTCCTTTCGAAAGTCGACCACGCTCTAATTGTTATAACGATTTTCTGACTTTTCCGGCCTAATTTTCCAATTTTTATCTTTGTAGTGTGTTTATCTGGTTCAATACAAATTCAACAAAAAAATTTCTATGCAAATCGAATGACGTTTATCCGAGTTATGCGCGTACGAACACAATTTCTTTTCAGAAATTTTGAAATTTTAAGGCGTTTTCACAATCTTCGTACTTTCTCGGTCCAATTTTTTAATTTTCGGTCGAATTTGCCAATTTTCGGCTTATTCGTTGTGGGATAATCTGGTTCAATAAAAATCCAACAAAAAAATAAGCAACCGAATCCTATTATTTTAGCCGAGTTATGCGCGTACGAACACAAAAATATAGATTCTATATTTAAAAAGAATAAATAAAAAAGCTGTCTCGCTCTCTCTCATTCCCGCTATCGAATGTTAAAATATACCTCCGAAAAATATTTAGAATTAGGCTGAATATTTTTTTTTAAATGAAAAGGTTCTGCAAGGTCTGGTATCTGTTTCTCGATTATCATCGATCAAATCCGAAAAAAAGGGTTGATATAGCAATATGTATTTCTGCAAACTCCTAACGAATTAAAAAAATGGCACAACTCGTGCCACCTTTTTTCATCTCTCTCTCCCTCTATCTCTCTCTCTCTCTTTCTCTCTCTCTTTTTATCTCTTTGTTTTTCTCTCTCTTTCTCTGTGAACTGTACAACTGTACTATCATTTGGGCACTTTTTTACAAAAAAAAAATATTTTAAAAATTTTGCAAAAAAAATAATTTTTTTTTGTATTTTTTTCAACTTTTTTCGTCATAAATATACTTGAATAATTAAGATTTTATCTAGTTAGAAATAAGTACGCCAATTTCCCAAGATCTAAGGGAAAACAAAAAAATATTCAAATTCTGCTAACTTAAATTTGATTTTTCTCGAACAATTCAATTTTTGTTCACCTAAATCTGTGAGGCCGTCTTTACGATCGTCTCAATCTAGTCCCCCATAAGTTTTAAGAGAGCCCTAGTTTTTATATCAGTTCTTATGATACATATGTCATAATAAGTATAGTTGCAATTTTTTTAAATACATATTTGCTTATACAAAAATGCTATAAATTATCCTGTGTGGTCTTTACACCCACCTTCAATCGCAGCACACATCAGAATGTATATAAAAAATCGCATTAGATTTGGTTGTCCATGCACATGAAAGAATAAATAAAACATGAAACCGTTCTATGCTATGCTTCAGTGCGGTTGAAATCTTTATTCTTATATCCTAAAGTGAAAAATTTTGCTATTTTCTCTCAAACCTTTTTGTCAATAAAGGGACGACGATGACCACAACGACAACGATGGATAACCTAAAAGTAATGGCACTCAAAATGAACAACCATATACTTAGGTACTATACAACATTTACCACCCCTGCCACCCCAGCTTGTGAAATCAAACGAAAATAATAAACCATGCCAAAGGATATGTGTTTCTACTTCTGAAAAATCAGAACGAAAAGAATCACCTAACTGGAAGGAAAGTGTCGCAAAGTCCTTCCAAAATGAAAACGACTTGAAAATTCACATTTTGACCGCAATGGTCCAGTACAACTACTACCTACAGAACATACTCTTGCTGCAGAGTACCAATTCATCAACACACAAGTAGTTCAATGGAGCGGCATTTGCACATGATTGGGTTTCTGGAGCAAAAGTCAAACGCAATATTGCTTTCCTTTCGATACGTTATACCTACCCATACATCTTTACAACAGGTTTCCTTTCTTATTCAACGAAACCGAAACGGCATCAGCAACACACAGGAGCAAACAATCGAAATTTGAAAAAGTGGCAGAAGGACGAATTTATATTGGCATTTTCATTTTAAGCTGTGAGTGATTCAGAAGTCAGGGCAGGACACTCCCGCATATCTAAAACCAACCAACCAGCCATACCACCCACATTCCGTCGTCGTCGTCTCTATGTTCCCATTTGGATTTGACCAAAAAGTGAGGTCTCACAAATTATATAGGTTTATCATTGAATTGCAGAGAAAATGTGTCCGAAACAGGATTTATTCCTGACTGCCCCCTTAAAAATTCGGAACAAAAGAAATAAAAAATAAGCAAAGTTTAACGGATTTTTTTTTCTATCGAATTCTTGCAGCAACAAACGAGGGTTGCCTTAACTTACGCACAGTAGTGCTGTTTTCTTGTAACAATGGAATAAAATTGGAGAAAAAATTGTTTTCAGTTTCAATTTTATTTAAGTTATTTCGATTAAACCCTAAAAAAGTTTTTTGATGGCAATATTTCTGCAACCAAGCCTCGAAAGAGGTTGCCGTTTTCAGTCTTGAATAGAATATTAACAGACCTCAATTTCATAAAAAATTTAAGAAGTTCACGAAATTCTACACAAAAAATAATCTTTAAAATTTTCGGAAAAATGTGTTTAAGCACGCATGGTATACCTTACCTTTAGAGGCGGCGCGGGCCTGTGCAATGTGGAAATTAGAACATTAAAAGAAAAAACTGATTTTATGAGATTTAGGTACTCACTAATTTACTTGTATTTCTCTAACAAAAAAAGTGAAATTTTCCAAATTAAGTGCATTTTGGACTGTCACGCCAGAGGTCTGTGTTGCTCTTCTTCATGAGCTGTTTTAAACACCGAATTTATATATTTTTTACTTTACAATTTTACAATAATTCTATCCCACTGTACTTACATCAATGGCCATAACCACTAAGCTCATAAAGGAACCATTTGAAATCATTCCTGGAGGGGGCGTGCAATTTTATGAGAACATTAAATTTTTCGGTTCATTTGTAATCTGGCCAAAAGTGTATTATATTATGGGTGATGTCTGTGCCGATTGAATTCGAAAAAAAGTATATTGTTTTTTTTTCGGAGGAATGTTTTTATACTTAAGAATTTGATTTATTAAAAAAAAAAATCGAGTTTATTACTAAAGATTGACTTTTTGAAATGTGGTTACTCACTCAAATTTCGATAAGACTTAGGTACATACATAAGTGATGGTTCGTGACTTAGATTGTGGCAAGAGTTTTATCTGTAAGTGTGCCGGCTTTTTGACATAGCAATTTGGAATTGAAAGTTTCAAGACCATTGTCAGTTTTTTTTTTTTTTTTAGAATAAACATAATTTTAAGACCATAGTCCCAGTTACTAAGTCGAAAAAAGTGTCACTTAAGTGGCCAATATAGGAGAAGAAGGCTCAAAACCAGTTTCACAGTCGAAGTAAGTGATACTTAAGAGGCCAGAATGGTAAACTAAAGCCCAATTTTACAGTGCAGACTTACCTAATACCCCTAAGTCTCTGGGCCACTTAAGTTCAACTTAAAGTACGAATCCTAAGTGCCACTTATATTGGTACTGTGAAACTGCCCTTTCAA
This sequence comes from Epistrophella euchroma, assembly GCA_947049315.1. Taxonomy (NCBI): domain Eukaryota; kingdom Metazoa; phylum Arthropoda; class Insecta; order Diptera; family Syrphidae; genus Epistrophella; species Epistrophella euchroma. The sequence continues at coordinate 62,634,524 of OX346248.1, forward strand.
CATCACAGTACACTCTAAGTTGCACTTAAATCTCCCATTTCGGTGCCATTAAGCCTGCCATGTCGACTGCTTAAGTGCAACTTACTGAAACTATGAAGCTGAGCCTAAAGTCTTAATATGGCAAACTTACTACAACACTACAAACTGGTTCCATGAAACCAAACAATATAATTTTCTCAAAAACTAAAAGACATTTAAGCATCCGGTTTTCTGTTTTTTATTGAAAATTAATAAGATTATTAAATTTTGAAAACAAAAAATTATACTTAATTACATAAAATTTTGAAAAAAAATAGTTTGAAATTTTTTTTTTTCAAAATTTCGAGTTTGGAAATTAATTTTTCAAAAACTATTCACTAACACGACTTAATTTAAAATGAAAAGAAGAGATTTCTGGCTTTTCAAAAAGGTATAGCATGGTATTTTCAATTGTACCGTTGTTTTTAAATATTTTTTTTCTGTTTTAAGTCAATTTTTTAGAAAATTGCCTCTCCTGCCTAAACGGGGGGAAATAGACCCCCCCCCCTCCCATACGATTTTTTTCTTGTCTAAACCCAACCTACTCGCTCGAGCAGTTTAGTTTGGTGCATCTTATACCGATCACCCTGTATAAAGTCTCCTTGGTTCTTTCAGAGAGGGCTTTACTATACTCAAATGCCTTGTTGGCCCGAAGAAACAGCGATTGGCAAGAGTAATTCTTCATTTCTGCATCACTGATGTCATTTTTCGATGTAATAGTGGAGCCCAGGTAGACAAAGTCCTTGACAATTTCGAAGTTGTACCTATCCACCCTGACGTTTTGCCCGAGTCGACGATGTTAAGATTCCTTTCTCGATGATGGACTTCGTCTTGTCCTCAGCCAAACCCATTTTCGCCGCCTATGTTTCAATACTGTACTATCATACAGATATATTCCGAAATTTTGCATGTTCAAAAACTAAATTTAATAAAATAAATAAAATGTTGGTATGTATCAGACCGAGAGCAGCTCAATAGCTCAAAGTGTTGGAATTTGAACCTACCAGTGCAAACTATACCATTCCACCAACTTGGTAGCGATATCGCGGTTCCAAAACAAACAGAATGCACTTTCAAAATACAATTAAAAAAAATATAAATTTGGTAGCGTGGCGCCTCGTGAAGTACCAGGGCCTAATAACTCAAAAATCTCAATCTCAACTATTCCTCAGTGCGAATGGGGGGGACCTATATTTTTTAAGACAAGATATTCTCTTTCAAGATTTGGCAATTTCTTGCAAGAAGCAGTGAAAAAAAAAAAACATTTCGCTTCCATTTCAAAGTGGCAGAGGCTAGGATTCGAACCCAGGATCTTCGGCGCGGCACTAACCATTAATCCACGCGCAAAGTAGTTTTATAGAAATTTAAATAATATCCAACCTGATGAAGCCTTGTATAATTGTTTAGTTCCAAACTCATTATCGATTCGTCAAGTTCAAAAGGAATTCTATCAAGCACAAACCTACAACAAATTTTATAAAAGAAGTGTTTATTGTTCAAAAACTTGATTATATTTTTTTTTTCTAAATAACTTATTGAACAAGACTCTGTCGTTCTGTGGCCAAGTTAACCGATAATGCCTGTTTAAATCATCATAACTTTGCTGCTACTGTTGTTTCAATTTAAATTATACCGCTACCTATAAAGTTCATCTAACTTTATACAGAAATATGTCAATCCATAACAAGGGCAATCCGTGTCTTGACCAGTTACACTGGTTTAATTGCTTATACATGCACCCAAACAACCATTAAAATATATTCAAAAATATGTATTTATACATAAAAAGTTATTTGTTCAAAATAGGTAGTTAAATTTTGAATGTTTAAATACATATTCGTTTCTCACGCTCTGCATGAATTAAATTCAGGTCCATACTAATTTATTTCCGTAACATAGACAACACAACACATGTTCTCAAAAATATATTCAACTTCAAAGCTCACGAGCACGTTCGTTTAACTTAATAAACCCTTGATGATATAAAAAATATTCAAATTTGTTTGTTTGTTTTCTGAGTTAAGTAATGCTGACCTTGCAATAGGTAGCGCATAAGTAGGCTTATTGAACTGATTTCCTCGTTATGTTCTTGTCTATGTGCTGCAAAAAAATAAATAAATAATAAAATCATTTAACTTATAGAACAACCCACAACTTAAGCTGTAAAACAACTGCCAATAAATTCGGTTCCCACTTAAAAGCTTAATTGATTTTAAGCATATATTTGAATTATTTAATCAGATTATTTATTCAAATTTAGAATTTTTTTCTAACAAAATAATTTAAATATCATTTGATAACCCTGAATTTGAAAAAAAAAATTTAATCAAAAAATTGTAATATGACTCAGGCACTTGTTGTCATTTGAACAGCTGATTGATTGCTCTTTTTCGCTAGACTTCTCTATGGGCTGAAATAATACCTAAAAAATACACAAATTGCCAAACGCAAGATATACAATTGTTGGTATAACAAAAATTATTCAAACCTGCGTTTACTATAACTCTCATATAAAAACTAATCTATTATCTCATCTAAATATTTTAATTGAACCTCATCTTGATGAACACGAATGACCGTTTTTATTTTTTTTTTTTTACTTCCGAAAAAATCGATTTCGTTTTATAAACTTATAGTTAATTTATTCAGCTATTTCTCTACAGATCTGAAGTAGATTTCGATGGTCAATAATGATAATAATTATTTTTAGACTTTAAGCATCTTTTCTTCTTCGTCGCAGCGTCGCGTCGGTCGCTTCTTCATATACCTATGTTAGTTTTGTAGTGGATGACTCTTAGCTTTTTTAGAATAAAATCGAGATATTTAACTATTCTTAAGACATTTCAAATTTGAATGACCGTGAGTTGAAAATGGAAGTTGTGGTGGACATATAAATATGTTGTATAATCTCTGAGTGACCATCATTCGATCGCTAGCTTCTGCCGCAAGCAGAAAATTTGGATTACACTGATTTATACTGAAAAAAAAAAAATGGTACATATTATTTTTATTTTTGTTTATCTTCATTCTACAATATTTTTTTTTTCTCATTTTTATGTTTGTCTCAGAAACTTATACTTTTTGGATTAGCTTTTGTGGCAATAGCTGCAGGTCAATATCAATATCTTCCTCCAAATCAAGAGACAATCGAAGTTGAGAACCAATTTCTTGCCCCGACTGAAGAAGAAGTAGTTCTTCCCCAACCTAACAAACAATATTTATCTCCTTTGGAAGAAATACAATCTCCAATTGAAGCTGTTGAGCCAATTGAACAAATAGCTGATGATGGTTACCGCTATAAGACTGTGAAGCGAATTCGTTATAGAACTCGTCGTGATGTGAGCGAGCTATCTTCTGCACAATATTTACCTCCATCGGTAGAAGATAGTTATGGACCTCCACCATCTGGACCTGTTAATGTTGTAGCTCCAGTCGAACAAAGCGCTGTATTAGCTGATGATGGATACCGTTATAGGACTGTCAAGCGTATTCGTTATAGGCATCGTCGTGATGTCAACGAATTGGCTTCTGCTCAATACCTGCCTCCACCTCAAGAAGATGACAGCTACTCATATCCAGCTCCTGCCCCTATTGCTGCTCTAGCTCCTATTGTTTCAGCAGCTCCCGTTGCTCCCATCGAAGTAGCAGCTCCTGCACCAATTGAAATTTCTGCTCCTGTTCCAATTGAACAAAGCGCTGAATTAGCTGATGATGGATACCGTTACAGGACTGTCAAGCGTATTCGTTATAGGCATCGTCGTGATGTCAACGAATTAGCTTCTGCTCAATACCTGCCCCCACCTCAGGAAGAAGATAGTTACTCTTACCCAGCTCCAGCCCCAATTGAAGTTGCCGCTCCATTAGAATTAGCTGCTCCCGCACCAGTGGAAATTTCAGCTCCAGTTGAAATCTCTGCTCCAATTCAACAAACTGCTGAATTAGCTGATGACGGATACCGATACAAGACCGTCCGCCGTATTCGTTACAGACATCGCCGCGATGTCAACGAATTAGCTTCTGCTCAATACCTGCCTCCACCTCAAGAAGAAGATAGTTACTCCTACCCAGCTCCAGCCCCAATTGAAGTTGCCGCTCCAGTGAAAGTAGCTGCTCCCGCGCCAGTAGAAATCTCAGCCCCAGTTGAAATCTCTGCTCCAGTTCAACTAACTGCTGAATTAGCTGATGATGGATACCGCTATAAAACTATCAAGCGAATTCGTTACAGGCATCGTCGTGATGTCAACGAATTAGCTTCTGCTCAATACCTGCCCCCACCTCAGGAAGAAGATAGTTACTCTTACCCAGCTCCAGCCCCAATTGAAGTTGCCGCTCCATTAGAATTAGCTGCTCCCGCACCAGTGGAAATTTCAGCTCCAGTTGAAATCTCTGCTCCAATTCAACAAACTGCTGAATTAGCTGATGATGGATACCGATACAAGACCGTCCGCCGTATTCGTTACAGACATCGCCGCGATGTCAACGAATTAGCTTCTGCTCAATACCTGCCCCCACCTCAGGAAGAAGATAGTTACTCTTACCCAGCTCCAGCCCCAATTGAAGTTGCCGCTCCATTAGAATTAGCTGCTCCCGCACCAGTGGAAATCTCAGCTCCAGTTGAAATCTCTGCTCCAATTCAACAAACTGCTGAATTAGCTGATGATGGATACCGATACAAGACCGTCCGCCGTATTCGTTACAGACATCGTCGTGATGTCAACGAATTGGCTTCTGCTCTATACCTGCCCCCACCTCAGGAAGAAGATAGTTACTCTTACCCAGCTCCAGCCCCAGTTGAAGTTCCTGCTCCAATCAAAGCAGCAGCCCCAATTGAAATCTCCGCTCCAATTCAGCAAACTGCTGAATTAACTGAAGATGGCTACCGTTATAAGACTGTTAAGAAGTACAAAATTAAACGTCATTAACCCATCATAAAGAAAATGTTAGGAAATCTGCATCGAAGCGACACAAAAGTGATTAAATATTTTTAGATAAAATAAAACATAATATATTAATTTTAAAAGAAAAAAAAATTTTTGCAATAACCCATTTTTCGATAGGGATTCTCAAGTTCATCCAGGGCAATTTTTTACTTCATTAAATTTTAAGGATTCCAAAGCACGCTCCCTTATTTATTTCGACATCTCTGTCCTAATCGAGTAGAATTTCTTCACTTCCATCTTGACCAAGAATCGAATATCAACAATCCTCATCTGTATATTAGATCAAACACTTCTTTAAATAGTTAACTCTAATTTAGGATAATCGGTTTACATATAAAACATCATATCCAATACAATTCAAAGCTGATCATATCAGATGACAAAAACATCTTCGATTATATCCTTTTTAACTTCCTCTCATCAACCCACAAAGACGAAACAAAAATACCACTTCTCCTTAAAAGACATGAGCAATCAAATAGAAATAAGATGACAGCAACAACATCCTTATATGTTGTCTAACGCCAAAAGGAATATTCATAAACCTAAACCGCTTTGATCCTTTTAAGCTTGCAATTTAACACACACCCCCTAAATCCATTCACCTCTGCCTACTCTCACAACTCACACATCTCCATCAGGCTCAGGAATATGAACATCAAATTGAATTCTTTCTTGATCTAAAAGTAGAAGAAGCTTAAATAAAAAAAAAAAGAATGTCCAACAACAAAAAAAAAATACCACACCGAAGTGTCCTTTGTCCGGTTTTTATGCTCCAATCTCCAGCCAAGGATATACATATGTACGATAAAATCATTAACTTGAACACATGTGTTGTATTGTGTTGCATTGTCTGGTATAAAAAAAATAAGAAACCAAGTGGTTTTTTGGAGACCGCAAAAAAAATCTTGCCCAAAAAAATATACATTTTCTATATTTTGAGAGACTGTATTTTCCTTGGATGTTGGTTTACCTAAAACTAGAAGAAAAAAAAAAAACATTGACCTAAAGACATACAGGATATCCTTAAGGGCATCGCATATAATAAAGATGTGTCAAATGTAAGAATAAAGAAAATTGTATTGTCCGAGTTTCGTTTAGGAATCGATCCAAACATTTTTACAACAAGGAAAAGAATCGAATGACCGGGCGCGGTGGCTTGTGACTAGACCTAATGCCCCAGGCGGAGAGTTCCATGTAGGCTTTTAAGGGCCCACAAAAGGGTTTTTTTTTCTTGTATGGGTTTATAAAGAATTTTATGGTTTTAGAAAATACGAGTATGAGTTGAGTAATATTTGATCATGATGACATGATTTTTGAATGGGATTTGATTCTGGATTTAAAATAATCTCAAAATCTTGAAAAAATCATCGAATTATTTTTTAGGAGTCCAACAGAATCCTGAAAACCCAAAATCCAGAAAACCTTATATCCCAAGGACTAAAAATCCAGAAAACCTTCGAACCCGAAAACCCATGATTCAGAAATTCGTAGAACCCAAAACTCTGAAAACCCGGAACCGAAAAAACCCAAACTAAACAAATCTAAAACCCCGAAAATCCTTTATCCAGAAATCCCAAAATACATAAAACCCAAAACTCGAAAAACCCAAAAGAAAGAAAACGCAAAATCACAAAACCTAAAATCCCAGAAAGCCAAAATCCCGTATCTGATTGAAATAGAAAAAAAAAAGATATTCAACTGTAAAATTCTTATTGAATAAAAACAAAATAATAATTTAACAAAAATAAAAGATAACAAAAGAAAAATTTCAAATAATGTAGAACTATTAGATGATGGTCAAAGCCATACAACAATTGAGTGAAATGGCTTCTTTATATTTTTAATTATTTTCTCGAAACTAAAATCTCGAAAAATTATTAAAAATTAAAAAAAAAAGGTTTTCATTTCATATAATATTTTGGGATTTAGATTTCGGGCAAAAATGTTGCAGACAATGGGTTTGCAAGATTTTGAGTTTTCTAGATTCTGGGTTTTTGGGTTTTTTATTATTTTTGATTTTCGGGATTTTGGGTCTTCTGGATTTTGGGTTTTCATGATTTTGTGTTTTCAGTTTCGTAACTCTGACCCCAACCCATTTTTGTATATAAAGTCTTGGGTTCTCATTAAAATCGGATCTTAAAGTTGAGATAAAATGGCAGGCTTAATTTTTTTCTTCTTGAATATACAAAAATTCATTACCCGGCTAAATATCGTTCAATTTGCATGGGGGGAGGGAGCCGAAAAAATTGAAATTTCGACAGAAAAATTCGCGAAAACCCGAAATCGCATGCAGTACGGAATTCACAGGTTCAACTAGTTCTGTACGAAAAGTATTGCCGATCCTCAAAATTTTTTGTGCTAGGCTGCATGAAAGTATTTCAGCAAAAAGGCTTTAACTTCAGCCAGTTGTACTCAACTATTATACAAGTGATAAAGCAACAACCCTTACTCTCCCCTCAGGACCAGCACCACTCAAAATAATAAATTAAGTGCCTTAAAGGCTTGCTTACTTCGCCAACATGAACCTACAACCCTGCATTGATTTGGTCAAGCAGAGTACTTGTTTATGTTAAAAAGGACATCAAACAGCGTGGTGTTTCTCTATCTCTTGTCCATTTGGGGTAATGTAATAAAGTTGATTTTTATGGACACATTAGGAGCCTTTATTCATGAAACGCACATCAGAATAGACCAGAATATTCAAAAGGAAAAAGAGCTATATAGGAAACGTGTAAAGTGAACATTGTCCTTTATATGGAATCGACATACACAACAAAGGATTTTCCTCAAGAAGGATTTAAGTTTATTTTTTTTTCTTTTCTTCTAGTGCTTCCTTTTGGGTATGAAGCATATAGCGCTTAATAAACCAACCTTTTCTAGGACATGGACATGATTATATGTATATGATTGAGAGTTGGAGATTTTTTACATTTTGCCCCTTGTATCCTTTAAGAGGCTACGAGGTCAGGAATGTACGAGGACGCCCGCCACCCGGTGACAACAACGCAACAGAGTGCAAAACCCAAGTCCTTGTGGTATAGAGTTAATTTAAAACCGAAATATTAAATTGAACGAGATTTATCAGATTAAATTCGAAGACCCTAAATTTTCTAAATAATGGGTTATTCTAAATCATAAAAATATGAAGGAGAGAAGATGGCACAACATAATACTTAACTTACATATCCATAAGTGGACTTTGAACACTGAGGGTTTTCTAATGCGGAAGGATAAGTTTATTATCCTTTTATGGATAAATTCGTTTATGAATATAATATAATAAATAGATTTTATTTTATCAATCGAAATCATAACTATACGTATAAGAAAATGTGTAAAGGGGAACCCTTTTTTTTTTGGTAAAGGAAACTAATTCACTTTTTGTTATAGAACATTTAATCGTAATTCATTTTTAAGGTCCGTTATAGATTATGCTCCCCATATTCATATGTATAGGAGAATTTTATTATTTAGGTATAAGTTTAGCGATTTTATCATTTTATTCGTTTAAGTTATGTTTTGGTTAAGTAAAATTATAGAAGTGATTTTTTTATGGCTGATTTGGGGTTCTTTACAACAGTTATGGCTGAATTCCTGAGGCATTTTATTTATCCTCTTCGCGTAGGGCATTCTAAAATAGCGTCTGAAGATCGAATCCAAGCCCTATTTCACTAAAAATGCTATCTAAATCTAAGTAGTGCTTGTTGCGAAAGAATGACCAATCCTGCCAGAATAGGTATACTCATATCATGTCATGAAGATTGCTTCTCATTTTAGCCGGTTAGATTTGGGGCTCCGTGTAATATAACTCCCCAATGAAATAACTCCCAAAAAAAAAAAAAAAAAAAATAAACCCCAAAATGCATATGGAAATCGGAAGTCTTTTTATATGAAAAAACTCTCCAAAATTCGGGATTTATTTCATCGATTTTTGGGGACTTATATTTCATTTTTAAATTGGGGGCTTGTTTCCTCATATATTAAATCCCCAAATTCAACTATGAAATAAATCCCGAAATTTGGGTACTTATTTCTTTGAAAAGAATAACAAAATTACGGCGTATAAACAGTGAAGTATGTATGGGGAGGGCATGCTGCCCCCTGCAACCCCCCTGCTTGGCCCACTATAGGATTTGGGGTAGGGGCGAGGTTGGGTGTATGCAAAGTTTCTTTAAATCCAGATTCTTTAAATGCAAAATAAACTTTGCATACACCCAACCTCGCACCTACCCCAAATATTATAGTGGGCCAAGCAGGGGGGTTGCAGAGGAGCAGCATGCCCCCACATACACCTCACTGTTTATACGCCGTAGTTTTGTTACATCTTTGGGGACTTATTTCATTTTTTGTTTGGGGACTTATTTCATGCGCTTTTGGGGATTTATTTCATCTTTGAATTTTAGGGACTTAAAAAAAAAACATTTTGGGGAGTTATTTGATTTTTGGATTGGGCTGTTATTTCATTGGGGAGTTATTTCACGGAGCCCAGATTCGGCAGAAAATTGTAGATCGGCTCCATTCCCTTATCCCTTATCGCAGCAATATTCGTCGCCGCCGCCGCGCCGGTCGAATATTGGTACAGTCGATAATTTGCCGTAAATAAGTAGTTAATTAGTTTTGAAAATTTCGAGTTTTTCGCTAAATGTTTTCTATGTTATTTTTCGTTAATTCGCTGAATTTATATTAGGTTAGCGAGGCATCTCTTAAAAACTTCTTATATTGAATAGGTTCTCGTTAAATAATTTGCCTTTAATAAGTCTTAAATTACTTATATGTTGATTTAAATTTTGTCCTCGTGTAATTTTTTTAAATTTTTTTTTGTTCAGATTTTTGGTAAAATTTATATAAAGTTGCCAAAGCGACTTAATAATTCGCCGTTACTCTTTCATTAGTTTTTATAATTTTAATTTTCGTGCAATGTTTTTTCTACGTTTTTTCCTAAATTCGTTTGAAATTAATGCAGCCTATCCTCGAAACGGGGCTAAAACTTGTTCAATTCAATTACTTGTCTCAAGTAGGTATATAATTTTAATTGTTTCGTGCAATGTTTTTTCTATGTTATTTGCTAAATTGATACGAAATTAATAAGGCGCCGTTTTGCAATGGGATTGAGATAAAATAATTACCGTAAGTTAGTACATACAATGTTTTCTATGTTTTTGTTTTTGGTAATTTTGTTTGCCAAATTCTTATAAAGTTTGATGAGCACGCATCAAAAAGGGCAAAGGGGTTAAAACTTAAAGTCTTATTTCTAAATAATTTTCCATTTTTAGTGCGATGTGTTTTCTATATTTTTTGTTATTTTTTACAAAATAAAAACATAGAAAACTTGCATGACAAATTCATAATCAAAGCTAACTAACGGCAAATTTTTAAGCAAAAATCCTTTCTATATAAGAAAATAAATCCTTTTTTCGAGGGGGTGCTTCGGTAAATTGGTATCAACTAAGTAACAAAAAAAAACATAGAAACATTGAGCGAAAAATTTGAAGTTATTTAAACAAATTAACGACTAACTAAAGCCAATTTAGAATAAGAATTATTTTTGTTTTTGTTTTAGTGGACTGTACTGAATGAAATTAAATTTTGAGATTTTTGTGACCTTTAGTCCAATGCGTTTCGCCCAGGCAAGACAGTTGGGCTCATCAGTTAGATGCTGTCGATGACACAAATATTGCGTCTTAGAAAAGTTGGACAGCATATCTATCTGATGAGCTCAACGGTCGTGCGTGGGCGAACCGCATTGGACTAGAGGTCACACAATTCTCTAAAATAAAGCCAAGTTATCCATCTAACCGTTTTTGGTGGACGAATGTTTCTTTACTTATGTATACTTGACATTTATATTCATTCTTGGCCGACAGTAGCTATACAATCAGAATAACAGTGATGAGAGTAGGTATCGCTGAGCTGAGCTGTCTGCAATCTACTTAATTTGTATCAAATCGTTTCTAATAGCTTTACAATGTTAGCACTTAGTACTTAAACTTTAATTCAGAGAATAAATAGTACAACAATTTGCAAAACTGCACTGCAAAAGCTATATCACACTTTTTTTCTCGAATTCTGTCCCAATTCATTTTATTCTTCTTTCAACAAGATTTCAAATATATAATTTGTTCATCTAAATTTCTATTTGTATAGATACATACCGTCTAATATACAATTGTTTAACGACACTCGCACGTTGTCCATCTTTAGTTTATGCAGCCTTTTGCTACTTCAATACTTCGCACGTAGTCAGCCATTAAGCAGTATCAATCATCGTTAAGCGCATCTGCTATAGTTTATATATGTATATGCAACGGGTAACTCCTTCCGCATACAAAATACTCTATCCAGATAGTAAAACCTTCATCCAATTCCGCATCACTGATGTCCTAGTGTCCGTTTCGCGTTTGTTTCCAGATTATATGACAGTGCGCTCGTCCATTTTCGGGATACTTCCGAAAGAGACAAACTGTTGTAGCTACTTCGCACTGACCTCATTTCAGTGCACAGATCTTGGTAATGGTAGAGACAATTTTCAAATCGAAACAGCGATTTGTCAGCATCCTTTCGATATGACATGGTCCTGCATCCGGTTTTTGCCCATTACGCCATCTGTATGTATATACAATATGCACTATCGGCTACACCCATATTGCTTGAATACCAAAGAAAAAAAATTAAAAATAAAAAAAACACAAAAAATGTGCAGCAGCTTTAGTGAAATCGTGTATAGATAGAATAAAGGAGAAAATCGTCGGTCGTAAGGATATTCAGTGCTCACATCCGAGAAAGTACCTACCATAGGAATGGCTAAAGTCCTTTTTGCTCTTAGCCAAAAAGTCAAACCACTTAACATTCCGCAACTTGACTCAATTTTCAATGAAACGATTTCCAATGGGCCAACGAAAGACAATTTTCCCATGGACGTTCCATGTTCCATGCCAATGACGATGAATACGATGACGACACGGGACAGAAGATATGACGATGCATATACCAGAGATGTCCAGTATATATGAGTCCTACGGTGCGGAATTTGGTTAGCAATGCTTACTTAAGCCCTCAAGACCCCACCATGCCAAGAGCTAAGCCAGTATGTGGTTGCTTGCTGTATGCTACTGCTACTGCACCAGGATGGCATTTCAGCCAAGGACTAAATTCGATTGCAAATGATTCCGAATAAAGTCAATTTGGATGTGGGTTGCGGTGGTGGTGAGTGGCAGTATAGTTTAGTGTTTAGGTATTGCGATGGCACACATTTTCGTCCAATGTACCTAGCAGTTGAGGATGTTTTTCTTCATCCATTCTTCCTGATGATGGTGTTTTCGGTTATTTAGACTTCTTTGGGAAAATTTGCGGAAAATCCAAACAGGAAATTTTACTTTGATCGAATACGTATGGTAGAGATCTAGACTTGGCCACAGAAAATTCCATACGGATTCTTGGGTTTATCTTTTTTTTTTTTTTCTTGGAATTGGTTTCAATTCGGATATACGAATCAGGATGTTTGTATACCAAAAAGTTCTTCAGTTTGCCACTTTTGTTGAGGATTAGCTTTCATTTTCAAGGATGAATTGGATACCACCTACTAAGACATTGCAACAGAGATACATAGGTCAGGCACGTATTCAGAGGGGGGCTGAAGTCCCTCTCGAAATGATTTTAATATTAGGAAATTCTTATTTTTGTTAATAACATAAGACAAAAATTGGAAGATGTTTTCAGAAATGTTTTTTAATCCGCATCGCAACTTGACTTATTTCAAATTAAATTTCGTAAAAACAAACAGCACGTTATAATCCGGAAACGTAGTCTACTGAGGCCTTTTTTATTTTAGAAAAAGATGCTCTGTAATTTTCCCCAAGCCTTAAGGCTTTCACCATCAGATTAATAAAACACAAGATATTATCGTTTTAAACGAACATTATCAGCATTTTTTTGGAAACTTTTTTTTGTTGATTTTTTATTTAAAAAAATTCCTATGACGTTCGCTAAGACGCTTACGTATAGATTTCTTTGGTTCTATTTAGCCAATTCTATATTTGTATTCTATGTTTGCTACTGATTAAAAATAGCTTCTAATGGTTTTTAGTCCATAAAATTTAGGATGAAACGCCAAGTTTTGGTTAAAACTATGAAGAAAGCCCCCATCTGAAACAAAATGCTGGCTACGGGCCTGACATAGGTACTCATTTGCTTGTGGCCTTCTCACATAATAGTTGTTGATGAGAAAGTTTACTAAAATAAGCATACAATGGTTTTGCTAAAACAACTTTTTTAAATGTTTAAATCTCAAAGTAAAGAAGGCAGATTGAATTTTTGAAAAAATGAAAATGTATGCAGACAAAATTTCACTAGTCATTGGAGCGGTAAAAAATAATTTTGTATGTATATTTACCATTTTTTTTAACATTTAAAAGAAAAATTGGTTGATATAAATACCTACATGTCACTTTTAAGTAGATATATATTTAAAAAATATAAGTACACCCGAAACCGTCAGTCCAAAAAAAAAATTGATTAAAACGTTTTCAAAATATCGATTTTAAAAAAAAAAACATTGTTAGAATTTTTTTGAATAAATCAAAAAAAAATGGAAATCTTTATATGCAAAATACAAAAATCAATAGAGCCATTTTCGAGATGAATAAGCTTTTTCAAAACGGTTGAATTGAATTGCGCTTAAAAAAATAATTTTTTGGCTCTAGGAAATCACTAAACCCACTAATAAGTTCGAAACTTTAAGCCAATCGCTTCAGCAATTTAGGTATCTTCAGACAAAAGAAAGAAATCGACTTCGATTTTTTTACGAATTCAAAACATGTCATATAGCACCCTATGTCTTAAAAGCCAAGCAATAAAACAAAATTTCTTTCATACTAACTTCATATGTATGTATTCTAGGTGCTTATGTTGATAAGAATGGCCTGACGCTCTGCTTATCTCTTTTATTTTCCTTATTCCTTTCTTACCATTGTTCTATCCTTTTTCAACTTCTCTCTCTTCGCCAAAAAAATGTACTCGTAAGAAACAAAGAGGTAAAAAGAATCGAATTTTCATACAAAATTCAAATCTTTCTACTAGGCGCCCATATTTTTAAGAAAGTGCATACATAATTTCTTTATTCTTTTTTTTTTCAATTTCTCCTTCACACAAAACCGGTGACAAATATTCTTTGCTAATGCAGGGCTGCTAGAAGGAGGAAGGAGTGAAAAAAAAGTCAGAGACAACCTGATCAACTCTTTTGTCTTCTTTCTACCTCTCTCCCCTTTTTCAACTGATGTCGTTAGGCGCCAATGACTGAAGGGAGAACCATAGACTAGGCGCTCATTCTTATTTTTTTTTTCAATTCCTCCATCCTTTTTCAACCTCTCTGTCTTCGCCAAAAATAATTACACAAGAAGCAAAGAGGCAAAAAGAATAGAATTTTCATACAAAATTCAAATCTTTCTACTAGGCGCCCATGTTTTTAAGAAAGTGCATACATAATTTCTTTATTCTATTTTTTTTCAATTTCTCCTTCACACAAAACCGGGGACAAATATTCTTTGCCAATGCTGGGCTGCTAGAAGGAGGAAGGAGTGAAAAAAAAGTCAGAGACAACCTGATCAACTCTTTTGTCTTCTTTCTACCTCTCTCCCCTTTTCCAAATGATGTTGTTAGGCGCTAATGACGAAGGGAGAAGGGAGAACCATCATTAAAATTGTATACAGACTAGGCGCTCATTCTTATTTTTTTTTTGTCAATTCCTCCATCACACAAAACTGGTTTACTAGAAAGGAGTCAAAAATAAGATCATTTAGCTCGAGAAAAAAAAACCAACAACTTGCTACTGCTTGTCTTTATTTATCAGAGTGTGCTTCTTTTTTACGAAGCGAGGAGGCAGAAAGAATTGAATTTTTATACAAAATTCAAATGGATCTACTAGGCGCCCATGTTGTTGAGCAAGGGTATGAATATGAAGGCATACATTTTTAGTCTTAAGGCTGTTTCACAATGCGACGAGAAAACGAGACGTCAGCGTGACGAGATCTCTTCACGGTTGTTCTCTCTTTAAAACGAGTTTTAAACAACGAAAAAATACATAATAAAGTATTTCTCGTCGTCACGTTGCGTCTTTTTTTCATTTTTTCGAACTTTATGACGTGACGAGACGACGAGAAATGCTTTATTATGCATTATTTCAATGTTTAAAATTCTTTTTTAAGAGAGAGAAACTACGAAGAGATCTCGTCACGCTGACGTCTCGTTTTCTCGTCGCATTGTGAAACAGCCTTTATTCTTTTTTTACAATTTCTCCTTCACACAAAACAGGTTTCATTTCAGGGGAACAGCCTTTGCTAAAGTACGGCTGCTAGAAGAAGGAATCAAAATAAGAACATCGTGGTTGAGAAAAAAATCGAACAACTTACTAGATTCTGCTTTGTTTCTTTTCCTCACAGTGGAACGTAGAGACAATTTGGCAGGTAAAAAATGTAAATAATTTAATTTTATTTCAAGACTAATGTGAATGAAAAAAAAACATCTTGATGTTCATCCAAACAAATTCTTTGGTACTCTTTCTACTTCTTTCTTCTTTTTCGTAAGAAAAATAATTACTGAAGTGTATTTTCTGTGTAATTTTGTTTGGTTAAAAAGCATTTTGTTAATAAAATACCTAAGCATTTCGCCGTTTTAACAAGAAATTTAGTTTTCTTAAATATAAGGAGGTACCTATTTTGTCTAAATGATTTATGCAGTGCCCTTTTTCAAATTTCTATTTATAGGTACCATCAGGGTTTTGTTATAAGAAACTTTAAACCTTTTTTGAAGTTTCTGCCATTTTTTACTTCTCGTTTGCTGAAATATCTAGTAGGTAAAGCATTTTTGAATGCTTAAACGATTTTTCGGAATTCGGAAACGAAGATCAAAAACCTGATATCTTTTTTCAAAGCCATCATGAAATGGCTCTAAGATTAAACCCCGCAGTAGGAACATTATCGTGATATCTATCAAATTCTAAAATTCTTGGATCAATTATTGTATACAGGATGTCTTGCGGTCGGCGATGCATATGAAAACCATGGGTCTACGTCTATGCGTCTATTGATTGTTGAAAAAAGCCAAAAGTACCGAGAGAATAAATTAGAAAAAACCGTTAAAAAAAACTTTACAAAAGAATTACATAATTCCAATATTAAAACTTTCTTAAGGTTTTTTTTTTTTGTTTTTATATTTTTTTAGGTATAATTTTTCATGTAGATATTTTTCGGCAAAAAAATGTCAGGTTTTCTTAAGACAGTTAAATTTTCAACATAAATACAAACAATTCTACTTGATTAAGTTTTTTTGTGAAACAAAAATGCAAACAACTGGGTTTTATAATAAATTATGGAAAAACCGTTACCCGCATAAAAAAAATTTTAGTTTTGGTAAAAATTCTTAACTGCTTTTGTGCAAATGCAAAAATAAATTCAGGGATTGGTTGCATTTTAGCAAAGTTGGAGCCACTTCAAGAAAACAGACAAAAATCAAAACACGTTATAAGTCGAAAACGAGAAAATTCCCTCTAAAGTAAGAACCCATACCAAAATGATCACACGAGTGAAATCGGATTTGTTTCTGAATGAGTCACATAGCTGCCAAACTGCCTTCTGCATGGGTAAAGTAGATGACAGCTGTCAATCGGGACAGTATCCATAGATAATTTATACTTTCAGTCATCTTAGTCGAGTCGGAATGTCATTTGAAGTGCAAAAAATTAGGTAAGGTTTATTTTAAATTTTAATCGTTAGGGGGGCTTATTAGGAGTCTACATTTAAGTTTTTGACCGCCTAGCTCCATTGCGTTGGCCGCCATCTTGAATTTAAGAAAAATTGGTTTTTGTTGAATAACTCCAACTTTTGACTAAAAATGCAAAATTAAAAAAAAAAAACCCAATCTAATTTTTTTTGATTTCACGACTTTTTTTTGGCTATTCCGACTGGATTATCTTAGTTTTTTCTTAAATAAGCAGACTTAAAGAAGGTTTTCCCTGGGAAGATGGAGGATCTTTTGCCAAATACGTTCCATATATTTACATTCAAAAGAACATACGGATTTTCTGCGTACGTAACTCCCCTTTAAAACTTTTTATTTTCTTTTTGGTTAGGTAGACATTAAAACATCAATCAAGTTATCAAATATTATATACTTCTGGTGTAGGGGAAATTCCCTTATCAGTCATATGCTTATGAGTACCTCACTCTCTTCATAATAATGAAAAATTTTAAGAATTTATTGTTAATGCCAGAGAAAATCCTTTAGCTGGCAACCCTGGTTTAATCTTTATTTGCAATAGGTAGGTACCTATTTCTACCTATTTGTACCTTTTTATAATGCTTTATTAAAATTCTTAGTCATTGTGGTAACCATACCTTAATAAGCCCCCTTTAAGTAAATTAATTCGTTACCCTTTGTTGCTACTTAAGTACTTACTAAATATATTAGAATATTACAACAAACCTAAATCGTATCCGATTTCAAAATTAAATTTTCCCTCATTTATTGAACTCCTACTTATACCTACAACTCGAGTGTCATGTGTGACTAATGTCTGTCACTCCTACTTAATTGCCAACACAAAAGCTTTCTGTTTGGAAACATATTAATTATGATCCCTTTACTTTATTGTTTCTTCCTAAAACACCAGAACACAGTTGCAACTAATACTCAAATCCTATATATGTAGGTACCTATCTGGACAAAGGGAAACACACATACCTACACCCAACTTTATTCTAGAATCCCAAAATTGAAGACCCTTAATGATCCCTCCCACACATGTGTGGCACCTCAAAACAATTACACCCTTGATGACATAGCCGTGATTGGAATTAATTTGAATATCCTCTTACAAAAGCTATGGCCCCTCCCTATACCCAGACCCAGAACCCATCCCAACATCCAGACCCGGATGGTAGGTACCTTAAATGTATATTAGCGGCAGTATAATTAATTCAAGTTTGTATGCGTCTAGCGTAGGGTTTTGGCAGACGTCAAACACAATACATCACTTCAACATAGACAGATTCTTAGAAAAGGATTAAGATTCGAAAACCCCTTATTATGGTTGATTTACCTATCACCTGCCTGAAAGGCTTCTGGTAAACCAATTAGACAAAGCTAGCTGTAATCTCTCACTCCTCGCTGCTGTCATTGTAGGTATAAGGTTCAGCTACGGCATGTAGCCGCGGGTAGGTAGGACATACTCTACAAAATCTCTAAAAAAAAAAAAACCATAAAGAAAGGATAATTGCGCGAGCACTTCACGTCGGTACTCAGTCCTAATTGATTCAATCACACACTTCAGACGTTAAATTGCGAACGAGCGTATTGTATACCAACACACACATCTTCACAAAACAAATTAAATTCCAAAGGATCACCAGAAGAATACCGTCAATTGTCACCGCTTGCGACACAGGAGCAACCCATCCAAAAGGACTCAATCAGAATATCCCCAGGGATGGATTGAGATGCAGAGGGTTCTCTATATATTTATCTGTTTACGCACACACACACACACACACCCTATGGAGCAAAATGCAATTACCCCACCCATTGTCGTCATTATGGAGCCAGAGACTCTTGAAAATCCTACAAAAGCGGTTCCTCCTATTGAATCATCGCTCGCCCTGATAAGGTATCCATCCCTTCACAGATGAAGAACGATGCCATACCGTTAGAAAAAATACGCTTATGCAAAATTGCCATTGCCCTCTGGGAACTCTGCTGTTTCCTTCGACGACGACGCACGGCTTTAATGTCGATGTCTACGTCTTCTTATCCCTTTGCGTCTATTTTATCGAACTTTTAGGATTCCATCAATGGCTGCTGAAAGGAGTCTCGCACATGAGTGCAGGTGGCAAATTGATGCTCTTCATGTCATTGTCGAATGTGCTAGCGTCATAGATTCCTTTTTGGCTAAACAAAAAAAAAAATAGGAAACATGCCACTTTCGGTTCAAGTGCTGAATTCTGCTGAATGGCATCAGAAAAAGCCCTGAATCTCTTTAAGTGAAGTTGTTGTTGTCGTCGGGGTTAAATAAGAGTTGGGCCAAAAACTTTTGTTATCCCTGAAATCGGGATACGTATTTAGATAGGTATTAGGGCAAGGGGAGGGAGGTGTATTATGTATGATTAAATTTATATTATAACGATTGTGGTACACGCACTCGAAACCACATCGACTGGTTGTTGTTGGGCTTCATATAAGGCGTGCCAAGCCCAAAGCCAAAGTAGATATGGCATGGTTTAGGTAAGGAGCGTGTGATCACTCTTGTAAAGGTCGCCCGAGGGCTTTTCCTGTTGTTGAGTTAATCAGTGGCAAGGATTTGCATTAGACATGAATGGGAAATTGTTTGTTTGCAAATAAAAGTATAGGGAATCGATGAACATCCAGACAAACTGAATGGATGTTAAAGTACCTCTACTTGTGGAAAAGAGGGTCGGGCGAATAAGGACTGTTCATGAATTTGTGTTTATGTATCTCGCAATTAACATTGTTCTAGTATTTTAATGTGGAATATTTGTGGTGCGGGTTTTTGAATGAAGGATATTATGCAGCATTAGTTTAGGAGTGTAAGTATGTATATGCATGTGTGGTTAGACATACATAATCTTTTTAAAGAGGACTGAAGGCATCCATATTTACGTGTTCGAAAGTCTGTAAGATTCAAATGGATCAGAAAAAAAGGATTTTAGACTGAAGTCTGTATTATCGTCAGAAAAATTCATTAGTTTCTATAAGATATGTAGGTATTTTTGAGTAAAACTGATCAGAAAACTTAACATTTTTGCGAGTTTCGACCGAACAACATTCCAAATGTAAATTTTTTCGCCCATTGTGCGAGTTTCAACCGAAAAATATTTTAAATGCCAAAAATGTTGCCCTTTTGGGATTTTGGGCTTTCGGGATTTTGGGTTTTCCGTATTCTGGGTTTTGGGGTGTTGAGTTTTCGGGATTTTGGGTTTTCCGTATTCTGAGTTTTCGGGGTTTTGGATTTTCGGGATTTTGTGTTTTCGGGACTATAGGTTTTCAGGATTTGGGTTTTTGGGATTCTGTCCGTCTCCCTAAATTTTGTCTTACTGGTATTCGAACGAGTGAACAATAAAGCGGAAAATGTAGATTTCATTCGAGCAAAGCTCACAATAGCTTATAAGGTGAAATATTTGTTTTGATTGAGAAACAGCCCTTAAGTTTTTAAAGCCCGAATTTACCAAAAAGCCATATTGTGATCAAAATGGAGATGATACGGGTCAACACTCCTTCAAAATCAAAGAGATAATAATAATTTAGGTACAAATCGACAACTTATAATTATTATTAAAATTTTTCGTCCATAAATATTTAACCATTTTATAAAGTTTTCGAAGAATTCAGCGACTGTTTATTGATCACTAAAAAAAAAAAAAAAAAAAACACGAAAACGAATTCGTCCATTCAAATTTAGAAAGTTAAGATTTCTAAGATTTATCTCAGCGCCTTTGCTTTCAAAAAGCTGAGACTGAAATTTTTTTAAATTCACTTGATCGATTTTTCTCACTATCTGGGCCAGTATTGGTTTCATGTAGAAACAAAATTAGAGGTTGAAGTAATCCCACGATGATGGAAAAGTTCGAAAAAGTAGCCGTATTTAAACCTTTTTCTCCGTCGGCTTGTGCGTCTGTGCATCTGTGTATCTGTGTATCTGTGCATCTGTGTATCTGTGCGTCCCTGCGTCGTGCACTGCAGATTTTCGATTGTATCTATACCTCCTCTAGTAAATTGACGGAGCGAAATCTCCGTCTTCGAAGAGTGTATTAATGTCTTATCGTCATATAGGCGCTCGCATGGGGGTAAGAGGGGGCACTTGCTCCCACTTGGATCTGAGCCATAACAACTTAGGCCTTCTGCACACGAATCGTGGTGTCATAGACGCGCAGCGCACAAGATTCATAATGTAGCGACGATTCAACTACGGTTAATCTTGTGCACACAAAACGTCACGTCATAGATAAATCTCTACATACTTTCAAACATTTTCACAATTTTGGTATGTATTCGACGACGGGAAAATTAAGATATTTTTTTACCTCAAAAAACAACGGTACTTGCCATACAACCGTTTTGAAAAAAAGTTATTTATCTCAAAAATGGTTTTTTTTTTTTTAATTTTTGTGTGTACATTTTTGTGAAAAAAAAAAATTACCAAAAACCGTTAGAACCAATTTTTTGATTTTGGATTTTCTCGTTAACAGCTCAACCGATTTTTATTAAAATTTTTACTTAGGTGGTCCTATCATGTAAAAATAATACTGCATACATATATTTTCCAAAAAATATATTTTTGGATAAAAAAAAAAGTTAAATTTTTTTTTTGAAAAAACATTTTTTTGAAAACGAGTTGATGATTTTTTTTTTTGAAATTATGGTTTTAGTTCTATATTATTATATTCTTAAAAATGGCATACAAATTTTTTTTCTAAAAAATTTCAAGAAATTTTATACATTTTTAAAAAAAATCCAACGATTTTAAAAATTTGTCTGCATAAATTAACATTTATTCAAGAATTGAGATGGCGTTCTGCATTCTGAGAATAAAACATTGTAAGTACTTGTTTTATCAATTTAAGGAACGCTTGTTTCATGATTTTTTCCCATATTCAAATTTTTATTCTTCATTTCATTAAATACATAAATACATATATAATTATTAATTTTGTGTTTAATATTACGATCAATCTTTAAAATTCGAAAATACTTTTACTATTCAAGAGCAAGTTCGTGCGACCCAGTCGTGCATTTTATAATAATTTTGTTCCAATTTTACATAAGTTGCGCGTCTTCGCCTCAGGGGGGGGATAGAGTTTTTTGCCTATAATTGTTTTTTTCTTTCTAGAATGATGCCAGGAATTATCCTCAAAAATATAAAGCATATACATTAGAGGACACCCTGTATAGTTCCATCAAAAAATCTTAGGCCGTGTCTGAATTGGGTTAAAATCGCGTTAAATTTTATCCGAAGTTTAATTTTTGACACTAGTGAGGTGAATCTGTACGTAAAAACTTCAAAATTTAATATCCTCTTGAATTGTACCTAATTCAAAAGGCCTTGAGAATATTTCCGTCTATCTAATATTGCCATTTAATTAATATCTATTATTGTTATTAACAAAGATACTCCAGCAACAGAAACTGGAAGAATTTCTTTATAAAGAGCTCTACTTTAGTAAGAAGTTTGAACTATAGGAGAATACTGAAAACCTTTTTTCTGTCAAAAAAGTCCTTAATAAAAGAGAACAAACGAACACAAAACGTTAAGTTAAACAAATGAATGAATAAACCAATTATTATATCAACGTCATCATACTCATGATGGCTTCTTTTTCATCTGACCGTTGAATTAAAGATGGTTCTTCAGAAAACAAGGACGGTTCTGCTGATGGGGACTTTCATTTTGTTCATCAGCTTACTTAGAAAAAATCTAGAAATGTCGAAAAAAAGCTGAACAAAATACTCCCCCTCCTCCCCCTTTTCTAAACCTTCCATAGTGCATCTATTTAAAAGAGGTGTAAATTTTCTTAATTTTCCGTTCATTTTTGTGGAGTGTTGTTATTCGCTTCATGAAAAAATTTTTTAATGATAGCCGTAGCATGAGAAAAAAGCTGATCACCTACCCTTAATCTTAACTTCATCTAAAAATTCGATCTGGAATGGGGTAACTTTTAGAAAAAATCCACCTGATAATTTCAACTGATTTGTTCCTAAGAGGGCCCTTGGAACCCGCATTAAGCCTATACCTTCTCTAAATGGATGATGTGCATCCGGACCTGTATTCTTACATGCGAATTTAGTGCATTAATTACTTTAAATTTTATACAAGATGTCTGAAGTGTGCATCTTAAGATTGCCGAGAAAGATAGTAGGTATAGGATAGAAAAGAAAGGTATCTACAACTTCCCTATTAAATGTAAGAGTCCTCCAAATTCTATGAAGTTAGAGATTCGTTGGAAATTCAATTTTTGTAAAATGTCAATGGCAGGCAGACAGATGGTAACAGGAAAGAGAGTCCAAAGCATTCCCATCACCATTAAACTCTTTTCCAAATCAAATAGCGAAAATTTGAAATTATTCTCGTGAATTCTGCGAAGCGATGCAAAATTTTCTATATCGTATGGCCAAGGCAGCCTGATGGAACTCTCCGCTTATACCTATAGGTAAATGGATTTGAGTGAGCAAAGTGAAGCCCGAAAGCTTTCAAAGCAAACAACAATCCTGTTAACTGTAACTCCCTTCCCGTGGGCAATAAACTAAATATTTCACCCGCATTTTCGATGCAGACGCGTGCAAAGCGCATCTATATGCAATATGTCCGCATTTGCGAGCTGTTTAAGAGGGATGACTATAGGGGAGATGTGGGTTTTCATGTAAGGCGCGTCGCAATATACCTAGTAGCTTGAAAATATTTGAAAATCTGCCCCAACTCTTATCTAGAGGAGTTTGAATTTGGAGAGAATATATTGCTTCAGCAAGTAAGCTATAGGTAAGTATAGTTATGCCCAGAGACCAATTTTGAATCGGAAACCCACAGACAGAATATCGCATTTTGCAATATAAATGCGGGAGAGTGTTACTGACGTCTGACAACTAGAGGGATACAAAAAAAAAAAAAAAAAACAAAACAAAACAAACAAAAATTGACGCTGCCATCCAATCGGATATTACTTCCAGCGCTTTGATTTGCAGAATTGGATTATTCTATTGTATCCTATAACTGCATATCAGCCATCACACAGTCTGTGGTGATTGGAAGCTTCTGGGGATGGTGCGGTTGATATAGAATTGGAATTTGGCCGTTTGGACAAATTAAAAATTTTCAGTTCACTTATGTGCGAAACGAGCCGAGCGCCAACTTCACGCAACACTCAGCAGACTGTGGCGAATGCCGCGGAATGGTTAAGATGGATTTTGATTGTTTTCAATTCGGAGATTTAGAAGTTTTAATTGGATATTTTTAGGGGGAGGGATGATATGGTTAACCTTACACTCGGTGCAGTATAGGTGCCTCACAATGAAAATCAATCGTTTTGATATCATTTAAGGTCTTGCCAGTGCCAGTGAGTGCAAGAAACAGAAAGTTACTGAACCAAAAAAAAAAAACAAAAAACGACATTGACTGACAGTTTTCAGACAAGTCAGCTTCATGCAATGTGACAACGCAGCAACTCGACTTTCTTGCAAATTCAATAAATATTCCTGCCCTGATAACCTATTGGTTCTGATGCATAATTGCATGGATGGTGTTTCATTTAAGTTTCTACGACTAGAGCAATAGGAAAACTAGAAACGAACAATCTTCAAACTTTGTTGCATTTGAATAATAGTGACTAGCAGTTGAAGCTTTGAGCTTTTAACAAAATTCCTTCCAAATGACAAGAACCCAGGAATCTCTTCATGATGAAAAACAGATGTGATATCAGTGACAACACTTTCAATGTTAGATCAAGAGTTTTTCATTAAGGCCCATTTGCTGAACGAAGCTTAAATCCGATCGCTTATAGTCTAGCTTGCTGTACAGTGCGGTATATCATCAGGTGCAGGTCAAAAACCCTTTCTTTGGACCTACTTAATACTTAAACATATATACATCAGTTCCTGACAAAAAATAAAAGAAAATATGGCACCTATCGCGTATCTCGAGGCTATTTCGTTCTCAGTGAACAAATAAACTCATGCCGAAAATTAGAAATTTCGACGGGAAAAAGCAGAAATTCCTTTATGGGGTTCAATTGTAGGTGGAACGAAGTTCCCTAGGTCAGCTAGTTTTTGTACATTTTGTATATTATCCTACTTATAAGTATCGAAAATTACTTCCTCGTTGAATTGTATCCATAAAACCTCTTAATTATTTTTTTTTCCTTTCTACTTTTATTACCATCTGCACAAATAAATTTTCCAATTAGTACCTTTACTTATAGGTACCTTGTTCAATTCCCTATTCTTACCTTAATCCAAATTAATTAAGTGGTTCTTTATGTTCAATAATCCCAAAATGTACAATTAACTTCTAATTCGCTGTTGTATGTATAATAAGCCCAGAAGTCTCATAATTCTCCTTTATAACAATAAAAACAAGTCCATGCTATTAAATGCCATATTTATACCAACTTGTCAACTCTTAGTTTACACAAATAATTCCGGACCATTTAAGAACTCATCACTTCATCTTTAAGAGAGAAACTAGCGTATCCCCATCTTGTGGTAATTTTTGTTGATATAAAAACAAATATAATAAAGGGAAATATGTATGAAAAAAAAAAAAAAAACTACAATTTACTGATATCCCAAGTCGTCCGTCCATCTTCTCATTTCATTTTCATGTTGCAAATAGTGAACACAACCATCAAATTACCCTGTTACACGCTCACTTCAACATCTCCCATCATCCCGATTCTACCCTTAAATTTCCTTCTTGATACATTCATATACCCCAGCTACCGCCAGCGCCAGCATCAACATCTTCAATGTCAGGACAGTAATGACCAACCCCACATTGACCCACATTTATATTATAAAGAACGTATAGAGAAGCAGTAGGAGGTTAGTTGTATATGGTATACTACAATGTGCAATAGGACCACCTCAATGGTCCGGACGGACCACAGTGTAAACGCAGAATTTATTGACCAAATTCTAGCGGCCATAGAACATTAAACAGGATATGAGAACCAATAAATAAAGGACACACATACATTCCTATACTCTATCGAAATATATAAAGAAAAGATTGTATAGGACGATTTTACAGTCAAAACCCTCTAAATCAAGTGCATTGCAAATGCAAAGTTATTCAATTTATGACCAGTTGAATGTTTTATAGTCAAGATCCGGCACATAG
Organism: Epistrophella euchroma; assembly: GCA_947049315.1. Taxonomy (NCBI): domain Eukaryota; kingdom Metazoa; phylum Arthropoda; class Insecta; order Diptera; family Syrphidae; genus Epistrophella; species Epistrophella euchroma. The sequence continues at coordinate 62,660,375 of OX346248.1, forward strand.
TTGAAATGGAAATAAAAATTCAGAAATTTTATCTAACTCACTGATTTCAGTGGATTAATTAAGGTTCATTGTTAGTTCAGGCCTTGAACCAACCTTGAACAATCATTGAACCTTAGTTAATCCGCCAAAATCGGTAAGTTCAAATTGTTGAGCCACGGAATAGATATTGAACCACGTTTGTATAACACTCGATTTGCACGCCACTTATTAGACTTATGGCTGATTTCATAAAGCTCTTTTAACTATTTAATAGGCTTTTAAACATTTAAGTGACGTTTGTTCCATACAAAATACTTCATTTAAAAGAAAGTTGGACAGAATCCCGAAATACAGAATCCAGAAAACCCAAAATCCAGAAACCCCAAAATCCCGGAAACCCAAAATCCCGAAAACCCAAAATCCTGAAAATCGATAATCCCAAAAACCCAAAATCCCCTTTTGTGAAAATTAATTTTAAGCGGAACGTACTGCTTGAATTCGCACTTACTTTTAGTAGGCGAACAGGAGAAAAATACATCGGAAAATGTAAATTTCGTTCAAAAATAGCTTTTAACGATATTTAGTCCACAAAATTTTCGGTTCATCCGAGGAATTCTGTTGGATACAAGTTCCCACTAAATATTCGTCATGAAATCTATGTAAGATGAACTGAACTTAACAAAAATTGCGTATTAACGAGGCCCTCACTAGTCAACTGGATATTCTAAGTAAGATCGTCGGGACGAAACACTAATTTTTGTAGACTCAGCTTTTAGCAGTATGAAAAATTTTGTATAACAAAAATATCTTCATATAGAAACTCGCAAATATCTTTTAAATTTCCAGTCCAAAAAAAATTTTAAGTTGAAATATTGTTCAACTGAAACTCACAATAAGGCTGAATCATGGGGTTGGTCTCCTTAAAATAGTTATAACTCCAGCCTATTTGGTATATATTACCTATGACTTCCTTCTTCTAAGCTCCAATTTTTTTTTCAACGTCAAATATTATTTGACACAAAGCCTTCGTAGGTCGTAGTAATATTTTTTATTAATTTATTTATTTTTATATTTTCCAGATATTCTACTCAAATTGGTCACTCCAGCAAAAATCTACACCCTTTTCAAAAACTTACCTACCTGCCTTTATCAGCAAAAAAGGCGAAACGGGATCAAAGCGTCATCTGTTATGAACTATCGAATTTGGACAAGGTTATATTGTTAGTGTGAATTTTTAAATATTAGAAAACTATACAATTATTTTTCTTAATTTAGGTTGTCAGCTTTTTAAGATATTTCACCGCTGCTGTGTCCCGGAACTTATTTTTGGAATAAAATTTACACACAGACTCCCTCAAATATAGCAACAAAAACAATATTGTTTGGACTAAAAATGTTGGAATATTTCAAAACGCTAGTGAAGCACATGTAAGTTTAAATTCGAACTTAAGACATCAAAGAAAATCAAAAAACTAAGGTACACCTAGGTACAAAAAAAATGAATTAAAAATATCTTAACGCTTTCGAGAAAAAGTGTTTTGACTGTACTTTACCAACCAATTCGATACAACCATTGAGTGAAACTCATTAGGCTCTTTGATAACATGAAATAAATTGATACTTCCTTGCGGCAGGACCTCTCAACCTACATCTACATACATATATAGTGATATCCTTGATATAATATTAGTTAAGTTGTCGCCGATGTGGTTAGATTTGGTTTGCTTTTAGGGGGTCAATATAGCATACCTATACCTATGCTGTCTAGTAAGAGTTCAGAAGATGGAGGCGTACATATATCGGGGGCTGGTTAATATGCTGGTGTCTGACTATATACAAGTTGATATGTACATATAAGTATTCGTTGGTTAACGTATCCCTCTTGAACACGCACTCCAAGGATGTGAGTGATGGAGTCGTATCGCTAAAACAAATTTCCATCAAAGTTTAATTGAAATTTTGTGTAGGTAGCATGCCACGCACCTCGGGCGTTTTTCTTTGGTTTGATCCAGAGAACAACAAAAAAAAATATAGATCCATAATATTAGCTCATTAATATTATAATGGTTTATGTTAGGTGAGCCATCCCGAGAGACCATTACCTCGAGCAGTCATGTATGTGGGTTGTCTTGTCTATGCGAATTACCGAAACCGTTAAACATGAATCTCAGATAGGTATAGTTGGCCAATATAGAAGCCTTACACGAAATAGTGAACAAAAGGATATCTATGGCGGCGATGCATTGGACATTGGTTAAAGGAGGGAGAAACATGACAAACATATGGAAAAAGAAGAACTTTCATCATGTGGGAATATTTACCCTTTAGCCTACATACACAAAAACTTATGTGTCGAACAAAAATAACTGAAGGTTTTGGTTAAACATTTTTGTTTTTCCAAGACACCATTCATACATATGTACCTCTAGGTAGGAGGGTACTTACCTTTATCTGATTTTTTGGAATCGTTAAATGATGCTAAAAGCCACTTTCATAGCGTCATAATTTTTCTATCAGTTGCGCAAATATTGATGCTTTTGAACGCTTTCATAAAAAAGTTTTGTACGAATCTCTGATATTAGCCATTTTTAAAAACTTATAAAATTTTGGTGCTAGGTATCTATCATGGGTAACTACAATACTGTCTCACTAATCCGAACCACCTTTAATCCGAATATCGCGCAAATCCGAACCTTTATTTTTTATATTATGTTCTTTACAATTCGATCCTACCCCGATTTGTGTATGCTGTAAACTTAAAAAAACACTGATTTTCATAGTTAAGTTTTTACAGTAATTTTGTTTATATTATTCACTTGAGGTATAATTTGGGTTTAAATTAATTTTGTACCCGTCAATTATGTCTATAATATTCACTAAAAAAAAGCATCAAACTTGATGAAATAAAAATGAGTAAAACGCATGTTAAACTGTTTAAACTTAATTGAAAACTAACTTAAAAAGCTGCGTTATATTAATAATTTGACACTTATTTGTAATTACATATATACTTTTTTGTCGCTTGCTTTTTTATTTCTTTAACTGCTCTCTTGAAGTCTGTTTAAATTAAATCGAATTAAACCTGACAAGGTTTAAACCTATTTTTTATTTCCGGGTAGGTATAACGAGTTTATATAATGAGCTTGGGTTTGACATTTGGGTTTAAGTTACTTTAAACCCAGATGTAGTATTATAGGTATGAATGAACCTATTTAGGTACACTACAATTTTTCAATTTTTGAAAGCAGCAGTATTTTTGAAAGCAGCAAATACGGATTTTTGTTTGTTTAATATCTAACGCTCTTCCTTTCCCGTCTCGTACTCATTAATCAGAATAATTTGATAATCCGAATACCCACTTGCAATAATTAATTCGAATTAGCGAGACAATACTGTATATATCAAAATCTATTATAAAAACGCAACTAATACCAAATTTACTAGGTACCTACTTAAAGAAAGCACCTAGTTTTGTAATAGAACCCGGTCCAATTTTCAGTGCATTAGGCTTTGAAAATGCAAATTTTATCAAAGATTTGAGCGTTGAGCCTCAAATAATTTATATAAGTAGGTAATATACGGTCGACATTCGAGAGCTGTGAAGTCAAAATCTTTTAAAATATTTTTAAATGTTTTTAATTGTGTGTTCTACAATTATTATGCTGAGGGACGAAACAACAAAATTAAAACGACAAACCTCGACATTATTGCTCGACGGACAAAAAAAAAAGTACCACCATAGGTACATAATTTTTTCAATTACTTTACTACAGAGAACTTAGAGTATGGCAACACTGCAGCCCTACAGCAAAGCTAAATATGCTCTACACAAGTAACACAAGTGGCGAAGCTAGAAGGAGAAGCCAAATAAGACTTGAGATCAAAAAAAAAAAAAATACCAGCAGCCTCCTTTGTTTTAATTCTTCAAGACAAAAACGTAAAACACTTTAAAGCAGAATGGAATGAAAAAGTACTTGAACATCTCCTCAATGCACTCTTTCTACTCTACCTTCTTCCAATAACAAAAAAGGTACCTTACATTAACGAAAGAAATTATCTCAGAAAAAAAGTTTCATACATGTAAATGATCTAATAGGCGCTCATGTCGATGAGTAGGGCCTTGACGAACCATATTTTTCATAACTTTAACTCATACACCAAACAGTTCTCCCCAGTCAATCATATATTTATGCTCATCTATTTTACTTCCATCCTTCATTTGTCCAATTCTTCCATCCTCTTTCAATCTCGACGAAATTTTACGTCACAACGAAGCGAGGAGGTAAATAAATTTTGCTGCAGTGTTTGAGTGAGTGCAGAGATTCATTCAAATAAACCTAGCAAAAGAAGCGGTGGAGTGGAAGGAGGAGTCAAATAAGATCATATTCATCGAGAAAAAAAAGCCAACAACTAGCTCTCGATTCTCTTTGTTTTTATTCGTCACAGTGGGATGGGATCTAGAAAAAGCTTGTGATGTAAGAAACATCCTGATATCTTAAACTCTTTTGTTCTCTTTTATCCACTCTCTTTTTCCAATTTTCATACACAATTCCAATTGTAGTTGCTCATGGCTAAGACAACATTCCGACAAACCATCATTCAAAATGTACACACACACAGTCATTTTCGTCAGTGCTGTCATGATCATGTGAATGTTTTGGGTGTATGTATAAAAGAAGTTCACAGGGGCTGCACTGCAAATACTAGGCGCTCAGCTCATGTCGTTCAGAAGGGTGTGACTCTGTTATTTTCTCTTTTATTTCCATTGTCCACTTAACCAAATCTCCTTCATTCTATTTCTCCGCTTTCGCCATATAAATATGCGTTTAAAGAAGCAAAGAGGAAGAAAGAATTAAATTTCCATACAAAATTCAAAACCATCTACTCTAGACGCACATGTTGCTGCGAAGTCGTATGTATACCTTATTATTTTTTTTCAATTACTCCACACAAAACTGGTTTTGCTACAGCGCTTTAGCCATTCTTTGGTCTTTGCTAAATAAACGCTGCTAGAACGAGCAGGCAAAAAGCAAACAACTTACTTGCGCTCGATCTGCATTGTTTCTATTCGTCATAGTGGGACTTTGAAACGAATTTTCAAGCCGAAAATGTAAAAAAAAGTTATTACCTTTAAAAGATAATGTGCATGAACATGGACAATGTTAGGGACAGAAGGATGCAGATAAAAATAAATAAATAAAAGTAATAATATTGCGAATAGAATTTTAAAAAATTTAAAGGCACGGTAGTGCCCAGCCAAGTTCTTGACACAACTCTTTTTTACACGAAAAAACTCAAGCGATTTTCGACCCCCCTCGTAGGTACTTCGGAACCAAAAATGTCAGAAACTTAAAATTTGGAACATTTGATAAGCTGGGCAAGCAAAGGGGACTCCTTAGCATAAAGAGTTCCTTAGATATAGGGCGTCAAAAATCGCGAAAATCCTAACTGACAGATCATACAAATTATGGAGCACTTCCCGACACTTTAGAATCTTGTAATATTTCACAACGATAGGCCTTGTAGTGTATACAAAGGAAAAAATTGAAAAATTGGTGTATTCCATAAAAGGGGCGTGGTATCTGCCCATTATATGGGGCACTTCTAATTGTTGTATAATAATTAAATTTGGTAGGCCTTACAATTTGTACAAAGGAAAAAAATAAAATTTGAGAATATCACTCAGAAGGCGTGGCATTCACCCACTTTTCTGAAAATAGTTATCAATTGTATGGACCACTCTTAATTGTTGTAGAATAATGAAATTTGGTAGAGCGGTAGGGCTTGAAACGTGAAAAATCGTAAATTTGAAGTTTTCCATATAGGGGGCGTTGTATCCACCCACTTTCTTAAAATTGTTATTAACTATATAATCATACTTCTGATTGTTTTAGAATGCTGAAATTTGGTTTTAGCGATAGGTCTTGCAATGCATGCAAAGAAAAAAAATTAAAATTTGAGATTTATCATTTAGGAGGCGTGGAATCCACCCACTTTCGAAGAATGATTACCAATTATAAAAAAAACTCCTGCTTGTTGTAGAATGATGAAATTCGAAATTGCGGTAGGGCTTGCAATGCTTACAAAAATTTAAGGTTTTCCATATAGGGGGCGTGGTATCCGCCCACTTCCTCAAAATTATTTTCTAACTATTGTAGAATGATGAAATTGTTGTAAAAAGAGAAAAAAATTGGTAAGTTTGCTTGGCAAGTTTTATTTTTTTCCACCTGATTACTCACAACTCAAACTTAGCAAATTATAGTCAGTTATCATTAAATAAGTAATTTCTCTTAAAATTTGGAGTTTTTACTATATTAATATTCTTAAAATATTTGATATTACAACTTTACAAACTTAGAACTTGGCGAACTTTAAGATCTCTTTACTTTTCATGACTAACGCATTTTATATAACAGATTTTGTATCCATAGAAGAACTTGCCTCTTTTTTTAGCATTTATGTTTTTAGTGTTATATATTTTACTTTATATGTCAATGAACGCGTTGATTTAAGTTCACATTGTCAAACAATATTTCACTAAAACCGAATACTACCACACCATTAACATCATCAATCTCCTAACCAAGCCTTTTGGCTTACTACAGTTTAAAACAGTTTTTCTGTCAATACAAAATCTGGTGGGACAAAAATATTGGGTTTATTTATTTTTATTGATGTTCTAGGTGGTAGGTGCATTAACATTTGCCAAATTAAATGAATTCAACAAATATAACTAAAAATTATTCCCACAACTTGACAGTAATTATCGCCAAAGTGAAAGCGGTTTGTGTTTTTGCGGTTGATGGAATTTAACATTTTGCCAATGAGGTTTTATTTGAGTTCTGTGTAATTTTGGTAATGTTCAACTATATGCTCTTCTGTTGATTTAAATTATTTACTGGTTATATTCGATGAACGTAGTTTAGAGTAATTTTTGTTTCTATTTCAGGATGCTGACATATTTAAAACGAGAAATAGTTTTGATGTTTAGTAAATATAGAAGTCTGGATAATCCAATAAATAAGTGCGGAAATCATAAATGCTCTATTTGCAAAGCATTATTTATTTACGAATTTAAGTTCCGTTTGAAATATGCCAACAAAAATTTAACATGAAAGCACTGTATGAAAACTCACTGCGAAAACTCAACACGAGCGGGTTTTGTGAATCATGCTGTGATTGCTGATGGATGTCTAAACTATATTAAAATAGCTTGTAAAAGGCCAACTAACAAAGGCTTTCCAGAACATTTACTAATTAATAGTACAACCTCGATGGTATATCAGCGACCGTCTTCAAAGTCAAGCTTCATTTGGACTACCCAAAACCTAGTTCGAAAAGAAAAGACTCATAGTTAGCTTTTTTCTTCCACGTCAAGAATTTCCCATGCCACAGTAAAAAGAATTTAGTCTATGTATTGTTGCAAATTAATTATTATCTAGAAAATGCAGTTTTTCATGGAAGAAAAATGTCAAGAACAATTTGAGCTACAATTCGTCAGTGCTATGCTTAACGCAATCTGGAATCTTAGTGCTAGATTATAGAGAGCATTTTTGTTGTGAACCAAAATTGGATACACTTTCCTATGCTCAGGCGATGTCAGGATGTGGCTGAGAGTAGGCATGTGAATCTTTATAAAAATAATATGTAGGTAACTAAAAAGATTGATATATTTAAAATATAAAATCAACTTACTATAAACTACTAATTGGTTCTAAAACCTATTCTTCGGATGATGAGTTCGTCTTTAGGTCTCTTTAAATCTTTTAGAACCTCAGCAAGAAGTCGAAGTATTTTCATAAAAATCTTGTTTTTCTTTTTAGATCAATTCCGATCGATCTGAAATGATCGTAGCCGAAATAACACAAATCTGAGTCACGTATAAAATATTGAAGCATCGTACCAGCCGAAGACCACATGGCAGAGTTTTGTCAGACTTTTTTGTGCTTCAACCGGCAGATAAAGAAAGAGATTTCAACTATCGTTTCTAACTGTTCAAGAAATGGATGAAAATTCGTTTTTGATGACAAAGTAAATTCTATGATTATTATGTTTACCTAGAAATCTCTTTGATTATTCCTTTTTTATATTTGCAGATACTTCTCGATGGCAATTTAACCGTTATTTTAACTGCATTCATCAAGCAGCAGTTACCTGGGTGGTCGATATTCATGGTCATTACAAGATAACACTAAGTACTCAATTACTTCTTTCTCTAAGGACTTAACTACTGGCAAACTATCCATGTTTTTCATGAACTTCAAATACAAAATATCTTTGGAATAAAACTACTCATCCTGAAGTGAAATGTCAACAGTCAGATGGTTCTGTTTGGTATTCAAGTCATTTTATTATCAGCTTTAATAAATTCGGTACTTCATCACTGCGACGCTGACGTTGTTTAAATACCAACCAAAGAATTATGTTAAATATAATTATTATTATAATAATTTAGAAAACAAAAAAAAATATAATAAAATTAAAATGAAACCCATTAATTAACTAATTAGCTACTTAAAATTATTACAATTTATTTTCAAAACAATTGCTAAAGCTCATTTTTAAAAAAGACAAAATTACAAAAACCAATGTACATATATGTAAACTTTTCGAAACTGAAAAGCTTAATTTTAGAAATTATATTTTATGTATCATAATCATTTTTTTTGTTATAATTAAAGAAAAACATAATATCGAACTTATTTTTAGCCGCGTTGATTTGAATTTTCTGTTTGTAACTGTACTTGCTAATTTTTATTAAATTAGTTTTAAATTTTTTCGTATTGCCTTTTTGTTTATATTGTATTTATTTCTTTTTTTTTTAATTTTACATTTTGTTTTTGGTAAATTATAATAGAAAAAGAAACTTTTTGGAGCTTGTATACATACATATAATAATTGTACCTAAGTTTTCCAAGACAAAAATTAATGAGCTAATGGTGTAAATATTAGATATTCATTAACAATATCATTTTACCTATCAATCACAGGCCTTAATTATAACGACAAAATATTTGTATAAGAATGAAAAAAAAATATTTAATCTTTAATATTGTAATTTATGCATGCACTGCACACAACTACAAAATAATAAAAGCAAAATGATTCTTAAATATGCTAAATAAAATAATAACAACGTTTGCAAACACAATACCACTCGCTTCTTTTATTTTATTTCGAAATTGCTCAGAAGTTATGGGTTGGGCACAACTCCATCTTTCGGAAAAAAGCATAAATATTTTCTCTGCTTCTCTTTTTATCTTTCGTCTTCCCTCTTAAACAACCTAGCCTAAGAATTGTGTTTCCATACCAAATTTAAAACGATCTACCAGGGGCTCATGTTGTTGAGAAGGCGTACATATGTAATTTAAATATTTTGTCTTTGCTTCTCTTTTATCTGCCTCTTTGCTTCTCTTTTATCATCTCCCTCTTTAACCAACAATTCCAGCGTCCAGCCTCTTTCAACATCACAACGAAGCGAGGAACCAAAAATTGAATTTCCATACAAAATTCAAAACGAACTACTAGGCGCTCATGTTGTACAGAAAGCAGCGTGTACATACATTTACCTTGTTATTTTTTTTCGATTACCCCACCTCACAAAACAGGTTTACTACAACCAAATATGAATGCTTTGTAAAAGTGGTGGTGCTAAGGGGAGAAGTCATGATCGATTCTGTTTATGTGTATGTTAAAAATAATTCTCTTGTGATTTCTTATTTCTTTTCTTTTATCATCTCTTATCCTCTGTCCAACCTCTCTGTGTTTGAAAAAAATGTGTATGTCAAAGCGAAAGAAATGCAATTCCATACAAAATTTATACCGATCTACTAGGCGCTCATGTTATTAAGAAGGATGTAGATTTTATTTTATATTTCTCCTCCACACAAAACAGGTTTTAAAACAGTCTTACAATTACAATCAAATAGCAAACGAAGCAGTGCAAGAAGGAGGAGTAAACAATAAGAACAAAAGAGAGAAAAGAAAACAACAATACCTAATTACTAGCACTCAATCTGCTTGCCATAGTGGGAGTGTATTGTTGAGAAGGCGTACATGTAGTTTAAATATTTTCTCTTTGCTTCTCTTTTATATCCCATCTACCTCTAAATCAACAATTCCAGCGTCCAGCCTCTTTCAACATCACAACAAAGCAGAAACAACGAAGCGAGGAAGCAAAAAGAATTGAATACAAAATTCAAAACAAACTACTAGGCGCTCATGTTGTAGAGAAAGCGTGTACACACATTTACCCTATTATTTTTTTTTTCGATTGTCCCACCTCACATACAGCCAAATATGAATGCTTTGTAAAAGTGGTGGTGCTAGGAGGAGGAGTCTTGATCGATTCTGTTTGTATTTACATAAAAGTACATGTGTATGTTAAACGATAATTCTCTTGTGCTTCCTTTATTCTTTTCTTTGTCCAACCTCTGTGTTTGAAAAAAATGTGTACAAATCGAAAGAAATTTCTCCTCCACACAAAACAGGTTTTAGAACAGTGTTACAGCCAAAGAGCAAAAGAAGCAGTGCAAGGAGGAGTCAAAAGTAAGAACATCTAGCTCGAGAAAAAAAAAACAAGTACTGACACTCAATCTGCTTGTTTATTCATCATAGTGGGGCGGTAAAAGAAAATTTCTAGCCAAAAATGAAATCATTTTATTATCGTTAAAATGTGCATGGTAATACAAGGAACAATAGGTAGGTACGAGGAAGAAAAAAAAAAATGCTAATTGAATTTAAAAAAAGATGTAGTTAAATTTTTTCACAAAACGTGTTAACCCAGCGGGTATACGAATTTTATTAAAAATATTTCACTAGATCAACAAAAGAAAAGTACTTATTTAAATCTTCAATATTGTCATTTATTTGCATGCACTGCACAACAACAAAATAATAAAAGCAAAACGATTCCTTATATTTTTAAATAAAATAAAAACAAAATTGTAAAACTACTACTTGTTTCTTTTATTTTTGTTCGATATTGCTTAGAAGTTGTGGGTACAACACCATCTTCCGGAAAAAAAAAACTTGCAACATCATCAAATTTCATGCCGATGAGAAGGGTCACCCTCGTCAGTCAGTCATGATCATGATCCAAACATCTTAAAAACCTCTGCATTTCTCTTCTATTCCTCCACTTAAAAAAATTCTTCTATCCTTTTCTATTAAACGAAATTTTTCGTCACTACGAGAAGTGAGGAGAAGAGGCTAAAAGAATTGAATTTCCTACCAAATTCCGAACGATCTACTAGGCGCTCATGTCGTTGAGAAGGCATATTCTCTTTTACCTTTCATATTCCTTTTAACGAAATATTCTATCCTCTTTCATCATCACAACGAAGCGAGGAGGCAAAAAGAATTGAATTTTCATACAAAATTCAAAACGAACTACTAGGCGCTCATGTTCTATAGAAGGCGTGTGTACACACATTTACCCCATTATTTTTTTTCGATCATGATCAATTCTTCTGTTTGTATTAACATGTGTATGTGTTAAACGATAATTCTCTTGTGCTTTCTTATTTCTTTTCTTTTATCATCATCATCTTATCCTCTGTCCAACCTCTCTATGTTTCTTTCATCGTCACAACGAAGCGAGGAGGCAGAAGAATTGAATTTTCATACAAAATTCAAAACGATCTACCAGGCGCTCATGTTGTTGAGAAGGCGTATGCATACATATTTTATCTTCTTTCATCTTCCATTCGCTTAACCACTATTCTATGCTCTTTCAACATCACAACGAAGCGAGGAGGCAAAAAGAAAGAAATGGCTTATTATTTTTTTCGATTGCCCTACCAACACAGGTGTAATGTAAAAGTGGTGGTGCTAGGAGGAGGAGTCATGATTGATTCTGTTTGTGTTAGGATAAGTACATGTTTATTTAGAAGACTATTTTATTACGCTTTGCTTTCTTTTCTTTTATCATCATCCTCTTTCAACCTCTCTGTCTTTCTTCAACGCGTAAATAACTTTCTATACAAAATTCCAAACGATTTACTAGGCGCTCATGTTATTGAGAAGGAATACCTATGTAGATTTATTTTTCTATTTCTCCTCCACACAAAAGTGGTTTTGCTACAGCCCTTCAGCAATTATTCTTTGCAAAAGTAACGGTGCTAGAAGGAGGAGCCAAAAGTAAGATCATCTAGATCGAGAAAGAAAAAACAACTAAGCCTCGATGTGCTTTGTTTTTATTTTTCATAGTGGAAACGTGAAACAACTTTTAAAGCCAAAAATGTAAGGCATTTTATTATCGTTAAAAGATAATACGCGTGTAATGTAAATTTAAGGGACATAGGTACGATGCACAAACAATTCCTAGCGGATATAAAATTTCTTTTAAAAATATTTTACTAGGTCAACAAAGTTATTTGAAAAATTATTTGATCTTCAATATTGTCATTTATTTTGCATGCAACACAACAAATTATTAATAGCGAAATAATTCTTTTACTATGGTAGGTATGATTAAAACTATGAAAAAGATGTCCAAAACTGGCTTATAAATTAAGTAATTTTTCCTCGACTTTTAAAAATGAAATTTTATATGAAAAACGCTACAACAGCATCAATATTTTATAAAAAATAAAAATTGAAAATTTTCGGTTTCAGCTGTACAAAACTCGCTATGTTGGAAAATACTAGGTCGATTTTAAAAATTGAGGTGTCTATGAAAAGCTTAACTCACTGTCAATGCTAACAATTTACAAAATTTTCAGGTTGTTGTATGATCTTAATGGTTTGCAGGCTTGGAAAGAAAAAATTATTCTTTTTTGACAAAATGGGAATTTTCATTTCGATTTTCCAACCAATTTTCAAATTTTATGTTTCATTACAATGGCGTACGTTAACCACAAGCTTCAAAAATTGTTTCAAATTTTTTCCAACATGGCTAATAACATCACCAACTCTTTCTTCACCTTCAGAACTGAGGTAACCTCTAAATAATTTCTTTCCTGGAATTTAATAATACAAAATCAAAAAGTTAAAATGTTTTTTTTTTTTCATAAGAGCTTTATTGTTAATTATTTTATTACAAAATATTCTTTTGTCGTTTCTTCATTTATATAATGTATAATAATTCACTCCATCCAGAAGTCTAAAATTTATTTTTATTTATTTTTTTTTTAATAAACTTTTGCTTTATCTTCTGTATTTTTGTATGTATGTTTTTATTTCAATTCTTCATTTTGTTTCCAATAAAAAATTGTAATTGAAGATATATTGTTAAAAGGATAGCTAATTACATTATTTGTAGATTTGATTATATAAAAAACACAATATTGTTAAACCCATAACATAAAAACAACAAAATTTATTACTATCGAAGTTTAGAAAAAAAAAACACAACATAAGAATAATAAAGAAAAAATCAACTAATTTATATTTAAATTTATTTTTTTTTATTCTAAATTAATTAAAACAGCTAAAAAGCAAAAACCACAAGGAAGTCAATTATTATATATATATATTTTAATAAAACATACCTAACACATACATAAGTGATTTTTTTTTTTTGATACAATCCTTTTTTTGTGTTTTATTTTTTATATTTTAAAATTGTACATAATTCATTTTCCTACATTTTTTCAATTTTTTTTTATTCAAATTTATTAATGTGTATTTTTGCTTTTGGAATGGAAGAGACATTTATGTATTTTTTTATTTGGTTCTAAGTATAAAAAAGATCGAGTGAGATAGAAAGTTCGTTTATTTATATTTGTAAAGGAACTTAAAAGGAAAGTATATATTTTTTTTTTTAATTTTTTTTTTTTTTTCAAATACAATAGCAAAATATATAGTTTAAAACTCTATTTTATTTTATTTTGTTTAATATATTCGCATGCAAAAAGTGTACTCCAAAACCACGAGAAACAATCAGTGAAAAAAAAAAGAAAAGTCAAACTAAAGCCTGCATACATAATGAATATCTGTAAGAACACCATAATAATTGTTAATGGATTAAGTTTTTATACTAAGCCCGAGTTTTTCAGTATTGAGGTTGAACTCTGAGTTAAACCAGACGGAATTAATCTTGCATATTTTTATGTTATTATTAATAATTGCTTTTGTAGTATTATGTCAAAAATATTTCTTTGGATAATTTATTAAATTTTGATTTAATTGATCTCGCACTGAAAAACTGAGCCTTAAGGATTAGAGGGTTTTTAAATTTGAATAAATCTGGAAAAAGAAGTAGAATCTACCATGCCATCATTTAAATTGAAAAATCATTAAATGTTTTAAAAACTCAAGTAAAACCTTGGGCACCCATTCAAGCTTTTTCCCCCACTTGCTGATTAAATCCATACGATAATTGTTCTGCTTTGGATTCAGCTAATAAGGACTTACGTACATCACAAAATTAAATTTTTCGGGTTTTAACTGGATTGGAATCTTTCAGTGAGTCTTATTAATGAACCCATTCCAAAGTATCAGCCCTATTCTGCTAAACGATTCGATCGTTCGATTCACGTAAATGTCAATTTGTCTTAAATTATTTTTTTTTTCAATCTTCTGTCTTTAGAGTGCAAATCTGAACCGATATTATTTATTTTTCGTTGTTCTGAAGGAATCTAGCAGAATAAGGGATGTATGTCTAACTTTAGACAGCTGTCCAACTCCAAAACTTTATTTATAAATTTTTATAAGCTAAGAAAGTGTAATTGTTTCGCCAAACCTATTCTTGAAATTAATGAACGTATCCAATCTCTCATATCCATTAACTTTTTCGAGAATGAGTGATTCCAAGTAAGTCACTGAATCTATGAGGGAATGTGATTCTAAAATTTTAGATTTATTTTTTATTTAGACAATGACCAGACCAGCTAAACAACTGTCTACGATTATTCTAAGGAAATCTAACTAATACGACTGTTTTTTTTTTTTTTTTGGAACTATACCTTTAAATCTAGAGAAACTTCTTCAAATAGAAATAAATGGGCAAATAGGCGAAGTGAGAAATTTTTTCATATTTGAATCTCATTTACTGAAAAAATATAATTTCTGACGTACTTAAGCCTTGTTTGCAGCTAAATGTAAGAGAAATGATTTAAAATTATTGTATTAATTTATTTAATAGATATTTAATGCAACATCAAATTACAAAAATTGCAATCTGCCTTATTTTAATTATTCACATGGAGAAGCAATTTACAAAATAAGTTTTATCTAGGACGGCTGTTTAAATTCATTATTGTAAAGAAACTGAGACAGTTAGATAGAAAGAATGCAAATGCTAAATCAAAAAAATTGGAATCACACTTTTTTCGCAACTTTATAAAAAATAATTTAAATAATTTGTCAGGAGTCAAACAGATTCCCGAATAATGCTTTAACAGCCTAGTCGGCCTTCAAATCAAAATCCATGATTATTTCTGATCACTTGGGAAAAAAAAATCAAAAAAGGGTCATGATTCTACCGGCCTCAACTACACATACCTACGTATCTACATGTGTCTTACTTTTAAGCACCTAAAAAATTTTGAAAGAAAACATAAAATAAAATAAACTAATTCTAAGATTGTTTTTTTTCAGATTATAAATGTATTGCTAAATATACTGAGACCACAAGGAGACACAAAAAAAAGAGAAAAAAAAAACATAAAAGGAAGTTATATAAAATGTTAGTAATTCAAAATTGTGAAGATTTTTTATTTGTTATTTTAATTGTTAATTTTTATATAACATACATCACAGCAAAATTTTATATATTTTTGTTTTATAATTTTAATAAGATTACAAATTATTATCGAATTGTTCTGTTTTTTTTTTTTTTTTTTGTTAATTTTTATTTATTTTTTTTTGCAAAATTGTTTGTTTTTTTAGTACAGAAAAAAAAATTACGTCTATTTAGGTGTATTTCTTGTTTAAAAATGAATATGTTGTTTGGTTATATTTTCTAGTATACACAAAAAATAACATAAATCGCAAAGATTTTCTTGCTGTTAGATTTTTTGTATTACGTAAAACTGCAAAGTCAAAAACTAATTAATTATATAATCTCTCGATTGCACACACACAACATTTAATTAAGTTTAAATTGGTTTATTTTATTTGCAATCTTTAAATTGCATTTTTTTTTTTAATAGAACACTGATACGCTGTTGTGCAAATTGGAAGCGAAACAAATATTATATTTATTTTAAACAAATGATATTATTGAATTATTATTCATGTTGAAAAACAAAATTAATACACCATAAGTTCAATATTATATGAGGAAATAATACGCAGCAACCAAAACGCAATCCTATTTTCGGTGAAAAGTAGATAAACTATGGTTAGAAAAAAAAAAAAACGAAAAACCTTGATCGATTGCAGCACTTCAGGATCTCCAGTTTTAATAAGAAGGCAAATATACTAATAACAAAATACAAGCAGGTAGCTACATATGTAAGTTAAAACAAAACAAACAAAAAATTATCATAAATGTTTCAAATTTATATATTTTTGTTTTCATAAAAAAAGTTATTAACAAGACACATATAAATAAACCAATTTGTCTAAATATTTTGGAATCAAAGCGTATAAATGGTACAAAATGTTATATTACACATAATAAAATTAGTTACTATTTATCGATATACATAGTTAAAAAATAATGGAAAACAACTAAAATAAATTTTACGAAATTAGGCACAAGGTATTGAAAAAACTTTAACAAAAAGCTTATATTAAAAAAATATTAACTATAAGAAAAAAAAAATATTATTTGTTGAACAACAATCACCCTTATTACGAAAGTCGACTTTCTAAAACTCCTGATACCATTAATTGATCTTGTAGTTTTTTTATAATACCATTTTCTTTTTATGCTTAGTTTTCGAGAATATTAGAACGAAAAGAATACAGTGTTTAAAAAAATTAAAACCTTTAAAAAAGGAAGTAAAACGCCTTTCGTAAAAAGGGTTATACGGCTGAAACAAAAATTGAAGAAATTCAAATATAAAAAAAGAAACAAAAGAAATAACACAAAGAGAAATGCTTTGTAGACTGGTACCTTAGTTCTGAAACTACGAGGATTAAAAATAATATAGTTACAAATTAGTAGTATTACAAACCAAAACACTCAATTGCCCAAAGAATTTCAAGTAATTTTCTTTTGTAAAAAGTAAATCACCCCCACATTAAAAATACGCTATCAAAACTGCTCAACAAATCTCGAAAGGAAGCTTATGTTTCACTAAATCAATTCGTGGAGAAAAATGGAACATGTGATAAAATTTCTAGACATTTACACCACAGCGAAAATCCTATAATTTCTGACGTAGTTGATCTATCTGTATCATAATTTATTGTTTTTTTTTACATTCACAGTTTTCGAAGATGGGAACATTCTCGGGAAGTTCCTTCTTTCATACAAATTAATTATGATTCTAACTAAACCTTATAGCAGGCTTTTCAGAGGACTAAGTGGTTAGTTGAATTAAAAATGAATTTGACTTGAACACGACTAATCAGCTGTTTCCTAAAGAGAGGGCATGGTGTCCGCTAACCTCGTTCAATGAGCCTTAAAACCAGTTATTTTTTTTTTAATGCGGAAATCTTGCTCTTTATGAAATTATTTGAAATTTTCGAAAAGCCTTGTATTCGCCAACGAATCATAATTTTGTAAGTTTGTTTTTTTTAAATAAAAATGGTGACTATTATAAAGCTGCTGAACCTTACTGTATACTATTTAAGCCATGAAAAAAAAGGACTAAAATAAGTCTTAATATCTTTAAGCAGGGGGGTCATTCCGTAAAACGTAAACGATCGAACGGTATCGTTTTGATGATTGCTGTCCCTATTTTTCTTCACCGATATGATAGAGAGGAGTATAGTAGAAACGATATCGTTCGATCATTTTTATTTTACGGAATGACCCCCCAGATCGCATATCGGCACCGTAATAAGTATTATAACAGGATACTGTCTTATAGGCAAAGTGGTGCAATGACCAGTGCGGAAGTCCCTTAGATTCATACCACACAATGGACCAACTTATGGTCTAAGTACGTCGGCTCTCTGCTGGCAACCACGTCAACCTAACCTCAACCTAACCTAAGTCTTAAAAAAACTCAGTGGGCAATTGAGTACTTTGGGTCATTAAATGTCTATTTTTTAAATTAGTACATGTTTGAAAATATTTTGATTTGAGTTTTGAAATATTTTTTGAATTTTCTTCTTTTCTAATTTAAAATTTTAATTCTTGTAATATTTTGAATAACCAAAAAAATATCAATCATACATTTTTTTTAAAAGAAACAAATAAAGCAACAAATCTATTTATGTAAATTATTTTAAATACATCTCGCTTAGAACACGACTACAGAAAAGTTTTCACACATTATTTATATTTTTAGTTTTGTGTTTGAACATATTTAAGTTTTGTTAAGATTACTATTTTTTTTTTTTTTTTTACTTTCGATTAAGATTTTCATGTTGCTTTAAAAATTGTATACTTTCTTTGATTTCTTATAGATTTTCAAGAAATCTATAAGTCAAAATTGTTTGATATTATTATTAAATTCATATAGGTTTTGTTTTTTTTGTTGCTTAATTTGGATGAACAAATTTTGGAAAAATCTCTAAAGTTTTTTCTTTGTTGTTGTTAAAAATTGTGTATTTTTTTTATTTTTAAATTTTATGTGAGCGGAGGGCAGGAAGGGGGGCGAGACTTCATTTACTTATGTAAGGATTTAGTATTAACTAATTTACAGATTATTGTTATTGCATATTTTCTCGGGATAGATATAATATATCTAATGTATTGTTTTATTGTTATAATATTTTTATATTGTACATGTACACCTATACAAAGTTTTATTTATTTTGTCAAATTATATTTCACACGACACCACAACAACGATATTTTAAATTTTTGGTTTATTAATTTATAGTAAATTGGCATTTTGTTGTAAATTAATTTTTTTTTCACGATATTAATTTAAGATTGCTTTTTTTTAAATATACATTACATTTACATTTATAGTTTTATTTTGTTTAATTTTCTTTTTTGTTTTTATAACTTCTAGTAAAATTGTTAAAATAGTGCTATGTTATTTATTTTAACCTTGTTGTTGTGTTTTTTTTTTATTGATTTTATTTAGAGTTTTTAAAATATAAATATATTTTTGTTCACAAATAAAAACTATGTAGAGGCGTTGTTATATATGTTGTTTTTTTTTTTTTTAATATATATATATTAAAAGTTGCTAAAACATTACGAATAATAATAATTATATATTTATATATATATACCTATCAGTGTTAAAATACATCATACACATTTATGTGGTGAGTTCATTCTTAATTTTGTTTTCTTTTTTTTTTTTTTTTTTGTGGTAGATTTATTAATTTTTTTCTTAATATTTGGTGAAGTTTTCTTTAAGCATGGCATCACACGGAGGAGGGCTTAAGTTTAGTTAAACACCCTAAATTTCATAGGGTATAGTCATTATTTTTTTTTTTTTGAAATTTTGTAATACATAAATATTTTTTTTTTTCTTTAATTTTTTTTTAAACAGTGAGCTAAAGCAAGGGAGCAAATTAATTAATTGTTTTGGGATCGTTGTATTGATGTTAAGTGCTAATCATGAGTTTCGAAGTAATCGGATGCATTGCCACGGCAGATAGGACATGTGCGATTTGACTGAAATGTAAAATTTAAATATAAAATCTTGTTTATAGTTCTTTAAAACAAAAATAGATAGATAACTGGCCGACATGAAAGGTGATATTGCTGATGTGATTATATGAATAAGTAAAGTTGATCTTTTGGCTAAATATCTCATTTTTGTGAATTTTCCTATCTGAACGATTTAAATACAAAAAAAAACATAATTTACCCTTAGCCACTTATCGACGCACTTGGCGTGGAATTCATGTGAGCAGGGCAAAACTCGCAGAATTTGTCTGACTTCAAAGTCGCACATGCAAACTACACATGATGTTTGATCACCTAAAATAATAATTAAATATATTGAAATAAAATTTCATCGTTTATGAATAAAAACCCAAATTTCGATATACCTGTGTGAGTTTCTGGATTAAATTTATAGCTTGGCAATTGATCAATTTCAGTTCGTGCCAGACCACGTGGCTTGGCATCACCCAAACGTTCGGCTAAGCTCAGCAAGGCCTCATAGTTTTCAGTTTCGTTGGAATCGGGTGAGCTAAGCTCGTGTTGACCATATGGTGAAAGTGGGAACATGGCACTGAAAATTTTAACAAAATATAACGTGAATCACAAAATGTTTTTTTTTTTTTTGTAAAACTTACAGGAAATTGAGTAAAAATCCTGGATTAATGATGCCAGCTTGAATTTGCACCGGTGTTGGATGTTGGCCACCGAGAGCCTGGTGGGGCAAAGCATGATGGCGATGCGGGTGGTGTGGATGGGTACCTGGTGGCCAGTGGAATCTAGCAAAGCGACGCTGTGCTGGGAATGTACGCCGGGCCTGACGGAACAGTTCAATTTGGTTGGGATGGCTCTGCAGGAAACGCTAGTAAGTGAGGTGTTCAATATTGAAATATTTTTTTTTGTTAATTTTGTCTATCGAACTCACCTCGGTAGAGATGAAAATCTGTTGAGGAGCCGCTGACAGTTGAGTCACCTGTGCTGTGGAATGCATGTGGTGGGCGGCAGCCGCTGTAATCGGTGTGATGTGAATCGAGGATGCAGCCCCAGCTGGATGTGGGTGAGGATGAGGATGAGGATGGGCGTGCGGATGGGGCCCGTGTGGAACATGAGGCCCATGGGGTCCATGAGGCCCGTGGTGGTCGAGTGACTCCAGGGAAATGCTATCGGGCCTCTGTTGAGGGATATGAGCCGGATGGAAGTTAGGCTGATGAGGTTGTGTTGGTGGCGGTGGTGGTTGCGGTTGTGGCACTGCAATCGGTGGAGCACTTGGGGGGAACGTACCAAACTGATGATTACCTAAATTGCAGGTTTGAGCAAACGGCTGCGAATATACACTATGAACCTGTGTGGACGAAAAAAATAATTTATTTATAAAGAAAAATTATCGAAACGAACAGGAATATAGTTTACCACCTGACAAGGTGCCAGACGCGGTGGAGCTGGGTAGGCACAAATTGATGTATGTTGACCGGACGAGTAAGCCCAAATGGGTTCATGCCTTAGTGGCAAACTAACAGGAACTTGATTTATGTCCACGATAAGTGGTGGTGGTGGGGGTGGTGCCTGGTGAGGCTGTGCCGGTGGTGGCGTCTGCTGCAACAACTCCCACGGGGAGCGCTGTTGCTGCTGCGATTGCTGGTGGTGGTGCTGAGGATGGTGATGCAAGCCGGCGTGCGAATGGGGATGCACCTGGTTCTCACGGAGCCGTGGACGACGTATTGGTGGACTGCCCTGCTGCTGCAATTGGGTCTGCGAGTGGTAAAACTTAAAATCAATTGAGGAATGCTCTCGGAAAAATAAAACTTTTATTCAAAATGACTCACCTGTTGAGAATGCGTTTGGACGCGTGGCGAACGTCGTTGCTCCCACATCGCAGGTGGTGACTGGCTAGGCATGCGTGCTGAGATGCGCCTGCGCTTCCTGGATGGACTATCGGACTTGATGCCGTTATTGTTATTATTACCATTACCGTTATTGTTATTGCTATTGCCACTTGAAGTCCCAGCGGCACCACTTGAATGAGGATGATCATTGCCGGAATTGTTGTTGTTGTTGTTGTTATTATTGTTGTTGTTGTTATTATTATTATTGTTGTTGTTATTGTTGTTGCTACCAGCGCTGCTATTAATGTTGTTGTTGCTGTTATTAATTGGGCAGTACAATGGACTTGATGTTTGAGTGTTATTAATATTGCTATTCAAATTAATATTACTACTATTATTGCTATTAATATTTTGATTATTGTTGTTATTATTATGATGGTAATTTTGTTGCTGATGCTGTGGACTGATGATTCTGCTGGTGTTGTTGTTGCTGATCCTTTCCATCGTTGTTCCATTTGATCTGGTATCAATGTGCAGTTCAGAGTTTCTAGAATTCCCATGGCCCTCAAAATGCTAAAACACAATGAATTAGATTAAATTTTATTAGAAAATAGGATGCAATTTTCAAAAAATTATAATTTTTTAAAGAGAAGTTATAAATAGCAATGTTGGAGGATTCTTTTTACACTTTTCTTAGATTTTTTATGATAGTCAAGATTTAACTCTTTTCTAGAAATTAAAAAAAAAGTGAAAGAAACCCCCAAGAAAATTGCCATGACTAGCTTGAATGCAAACTCTGATTTATGCAGGACTATTAATCCATGTAGTCACAAATTTAGTATGTAAGTAACAGATTGATACTTCCAGTTTGAATTAATTTTACTTAAAAAAACGTAGGCAATAGCTTTCTGTAGAAAACACTAGCTTGAAATACACAAGGATGATTCCGAATGTATTCCAGCTAGCTTAAGTTAAATTTTGAATTCTCAGTAATCTGAGGAATGTGCTACAAATGACAGCTAAGCCAGCTTTTGTTTCCAGAAACAAAAATGGTTGGTGTTACCATTTGTTTTAGTTTTTTTATGTAGGAAAAAAGTCATGTTTTCTATGAACGAGAGTGCAGAAATTTCACTCCAAACAGACAGCTTAATTTTAAAGAAACAACTGATCAATTTTTTTTACTCACCATATTGTGTCTATCAAATAACCCTGAGCTGGTTGAGTTACCGCTATTATTGCTAGCATTATTGTTGGTGTTGTTACTGTTGTTGGAGTTTCCAACATTGATATTCATGAAATTACTGCCACCACCACTGCTGCCGTTGCCACCATTGTGACGGCGATGATCGACTTGCATCATCATTGGTGGCATATTATTACTATTCATCATATGGCCACGACGATTAAGTGGATAATCACCACCACCACCACCCATATTGTTGTTTGAATGGTTTAAACCATTATTGGTGTTGTTGCTATTGATACTGTTGGAATGGCTTGGTCCTGCCGCTCTATTCAGTATCATTTGTTGAGATCTTTGATTATTACTATTACTAACAGGTACAAGTGAATTTGTATTATTATTATTTAAATTTAAATTTTTGTTGTTGTTTTTATTGTTATTGTTGGTATTGTTGTTGTTGAACATCGATGATGCAGTGGCAGTTGTTGAATTTACAACAACATTATTCGTTATAACATTTATTGTATTATTTAGGTTTATATTAATATTAATATGAGGTGAGAGCGGTTGTTGTTGTTGTTGTTGTTGATTTTGTTGGTTTTGGTGATGTTGTTGTAATTGTTGGTGAAATTGTTGTTGAAATTGTTGATGCAAATCATGTCGGCATTGTTGTTGTTGTTGTTGTTGGTGATGTTGGAGAAATTGTGTTGAAGGCGCATGATGATTATTGATTGGAATTATGTCAGTACAAGAATTTACATTCACAACATCAGTAGTGTTACCAATAAAGCCACTACCACTACTTGTTAACAGCGGGGAATTTTGTGTTGGTTGTGGATTGGTAAGGATTTTTTTCAATGTTGTTGTTGTTGTTGAATTTTTTATTGTTGGCAGTTTGGAAGCGGTAGTAGTAGCAGAAGTAGTAGTAGTAGATGTTGTTGAAAGATTTGTTAGCGGGGATATAATGGTTGTACTAGATGTTGGTGAATGTGCAGGATGATAATGATTATGATGATGGTGATGGTAATTGGCAAGAGGGGAATTTGGCGAGGATGGTGAGGAAGACAACGACAACGACAACAATGATGATGGCGATGACGATGATAAAGGCGGTGGATTTGGATTATGATTGGGATATTGTAACGAGCTGTGGTGATAATTGTGGGGTGATAAGGGATTTTGATGGTGGAAATGATGATTGTTGTGATTGTGGTTGGTGTGGAATAGATTTTCTTTGCTATTGGGACAACTTCCATTATTATTACTGTTATTGTTTAAATTATTATTACTGTTTGTTTGTACATCGCTGCTTTACAGGGTATAATTTTATATATAATAAATAGAGTATATAATATGAAACAATTTTTGGTTTTAATTGTTTATTATATTGTTTAATCAAATATGCAGTGGTTAAACAAACCCATAATGAAGAAGAAAGAAAAAACGAAAAAAGAAAAAATCAAGAATAAATGCCAAAATGCAATATTTATATGTATAAAAATATTAATTATTTATGTATATATATATGTATAAATATAGAAGGTATTAAAAATATTTACACACGCACACTAAGAACAATATTATTACATTTCATTATTCCAAAAAAGAAATAATAATATTTTGTTTTTTAATTTGTATGATATATATCTTTTTTTTTTTTTTAATTTTTGCTCAAAATAATGCACACTACGGATTGAGATATGATTTCAAATTAAACTATGCTGTTTTCTGCCTGAATTTTTTTTTAATTTAATTTTGAATTTCCCTTGAAGAATTTCCCCAAATACAAAACCCAATCTCACTCTTACAGGAAGCAGCTGAAAAGTAATTTATATTAAAAGAAAAAAACATGGTTAAACAACAGTGACATTAAAAAAACAATTCTACAAAGATGAAAATTTTCAAGGGAAATTCAAACATTTATTTTTTTTAAATTATTTTATTTAATTTTTATTTTTACGGCTGCAGTTTATTTGCAGTTTTTTTTTTTCTTTTTATAATTTTTTTTTTTTACAATAGCTTTTATCTATTTTTGAAAAGAATTGTGCTTGGAAGAATAATAAATATCATGGTGGCGATTTTTACTGTTTTATTAATTTTAAAACATTTATGTGGACTTTTTTGAATATAAAATTATAAAGCTCAAGAAATGCGAATTTTGTGGGTGTTTCTCATTTGATTTTGAAACCTAACATACACATTTAGGTAAGCAAAACTTCACATTTTTGTGGAGTACACGAGGAAGAAAAAAATGTGTGCTGCATTTACTCACAGAAGATGAAAAGCTGTTAAGTATGAAAGATTAAAAATGTTATTTTAGCAGAGTGAAAAAAAAACTGCGTGTAATGCAACGAATCCGTATCACGCAACAAAGAGAACAGGGCCAAGAAAGAAGTTCACATGACTGAAGAGAAATCGGCACGATTGGGAATATTTGAAGCAAGCTGAAACATTACATTTTGGAGAACAGGCGTTCGGCTTTATTCGGAAAGTACTGAAGTTACAAGTTCGAGGACAAAGTTACCTGTATGTAAGTTTATAATTGAGGCAAACCTTAAATGCAGGTCATTTTGATACTGTTTGAAATAAAACTTTTTATGGATCTGTTTTAGAGTTTTAGAGTAGATGAAAACGGATTAGGGTATACTGATCTTGCACAAATATACATGGAGGGTTGTTGTCTCCGAAAACAGGAATAAAAATACTGGGTTATTATCGATTGCACGGTACCGATATTGTACATCTTAAAATATGCAATATATTTTTTTTTTTACATTTTTTAAGTGGGAGTTGTATGTGTACTTCCCAGCGAGTCCCAATGTTCATAATTTTATTTGATCGTAATATCTGCCACAACTACAAAAAGTGTAACTTCAACCGAACGTAAAGGTAAGCTGTCATTTTTATTCAGTGTTCTGGGCATTTTTTGCACAAATTTAAATGGAATATTCAATTTAAAAAAATCACTATCAATGAAAGCCCCTCAATTTGCAAAATATTTAATTTATAAACAAATTTACATGCGGATGGGGAAGTAGTTCATCAATTTTAAACACCCAACTTCTAATATCTCTTATTTAGAGACAAAAAAAGCTAAAATCTAGCTTCTAATAGATACATAATGTATGTTCAATGTGAAGGCAAAAATAACATTTTCAAACTGAATATTATTTTAAAATTTAATTCTTTACATAAATTATTTGTTTAAATCATGTGCAATTTACAAATTTAATTTTAATATAAAACAAACTAAAATTATAAATTATGAAGAAAAATCATGCTAACATTGAGTTCTTTTTGTTTGCTCACCACATAGTCTATAGAGAATAAAATAATAAATCTAATAAACCACACTAACAAAAAAAAAATATAAAAAACAATATCAACATAATATATGTATATAGTTTTATTTAAATACTTTTGTTTGTGTTTCTTTTTTTTTTTAATTCAAAACAGCCGCACTCACACATTGAGATAAAAAGGATTCCATTGCGAAAAATAAAATTTGAAAAAATACACATTTCAGGACTGTTTATTGTTGATTTCAATAAAATTACTTATTTTGTGGTATATATTTACGTGTATACCAAAAGCACAGATAATTTTAATATTAAAAAAAATGCTCTGTTTCAAAAAAAGATTTACTTTAAAAAATTATAAATAAGAAAAAAAATATATAAGAAAATATATTTATGTAACGCATATTTATATATTTAATCTAAGCCGCAGTGTGCAAAATGCAAAAAAATCATTACAGGAGAAAAATAAACTGATTCAAGACTACAGATATATTTTTTTTTTAGGTAATTATTTTTTTATTTATTTGTTAATAGTTTTTTCAAATATTTTAAGGATTATTTTTTTATAATCCATCTTTCTTTCTTGAATCAGTTTTTTTTTTCATTCTTTTTTTTAACATTACAATCTATGGATAAAGAGGAAATTTTGTAAACTTTATTTTCCATGTTAGCTAAAAAAAAAAACTTTTTTTTTTTCAAAACCGAAATATAAATACATTAACGAAATAAAAACAAAAATATAATTTTGCCTGCTGAGAAGTGCTAAATTCGATTTTTCTCACTTAATGAATTTATTTGTTTATCTTGTTTCTGAATTTTGTATTTTAAAATTACAATAGCTTGCTTCTGTTTTTCGTTATGGCCTGACTTAAAATTTTAATATAAGTATGAACTTTTGATTGATTTTTTGAACAGTTTATTTGTAGTTTAAATATTTCTCTTAAACCTGATTCGAACTGAAGTATTAAAAAACTGTTAAGTAGACCTAATAAAATACCCATTTTGAAAAACAGCCTCGAAAATAAGTGTCTCAAGAACGAATACAATACAATTGAAATAAAATCTCTTAAATGAAATTTAGTTTTTTATTTCTCACTGTGTTAATAACTTAACGCAAGCACCAATGTTGAGAATATTCTCAAGGCCCAGGTTCTTAACGAGTCGGGGCGACACCATATTTTATAGTTTAACTGTTTAACAGTTCAAATTTGAAGATAAGCAGACTTTAAAGACAATCTTTCAATTAGTAAGGTAGGTAGGTAGAAATGGCGGCCCCGAGCAACCAAAGCTCGGTGACCGAATTAGCGCTAAAGAAAGAAAACCGTTTTGATACCATAACTCGTGTGACCTATTTATTTGAAACGGTATTGAAGATAGATTTGTGGGTAAAAATGCCAGGCTGGGCAGATTGTTGATTTCAGAATCCGTTAACCACCTGCTAGTGGTCTAGGGAGTCTGACGGGAGACATGGTGCGGTAGCTACCAAGTTTACCTTAGAGTCAATTCGTCTCGTTGAGGAAAGAGATCAAATCTTTGATCTTCAGTTCGGAGAGTTTATTCAAATCGTCGGAGAGGGCCTTTCCAAATGATTGTGCTCTCATTCTGGCCACAGCGGGACATTTACAGAGGAAATGAAAAACAGTTTCCCTTTCCTGCTGGTCCCCACAGCTACGACAGTGAGTATTGTGACATTGTGGATGGATGCCCAGCTTCGCCGCATGTTCACCGATCGGCTAGTGTCCAGTAAAGGTCGCAACGACCCTGGGTATATCTCGCCTGGGTCTGCATATCAGGTCAGTTGTACGGGTTTTGCTATAAGTGGGACAAGTCATTCTAGATATGACGCAGTTAGCTAAACTGCTCCACCTACGAGTGGATTCATTAAGAAAGATTGAGAATATATTGCCCTTCATAACCCGCAAGAGAGTTATGAAGGGCTTATCCTTGCCTGGTCAGTTCGTCTGCCCGCTCATTCCCCTCAATGCTAAAATGACCTGGAACCTAGATAAGAGAGACCCTGAGGTTCCCATCTAGGCTCATCACGACATTGACGAACCAGTTTGGAAGACGATAATGGTGAGACAATTGCTTTAACGGCTGTCTGACTGTCTGTCAGGATGGCAATATTACGGTTCTGGTTAGGGTCTTGTTTGAGTATCTTGCATGCTTCCCTAATTGCCAATAATTCCGCCTGGAAAACACTAGCGAAGTTGGGAAACCAATAAGATCTTGAAATTCAATTGGAAAAAAAATAGTTATACTATGTATTAAAAAGGTAAGTACTCGTATCGTATGTGATGTAAAATTTTAAGGGCAACGTTAAAAGTGAAAGGGACGTAAAAGTATGAAGTTGTTTTTAAGCTTTTTCAGGGAAAAAGTCTAATGTAATACGAAATCGCTTTGACGATATTTCAGAAGAGAAAATTATGCTCTGTAGGATACACCGCGAACACTGTTTTGAAATGGAAAATTCAGTGAAAAACGAAGTGAGTAGAACATTTGACTGGAGTGTGTATTGCATTCATAAAATTAATTAATTGCCAGATTAAACTAGATAAATCCCAGTAATTGGTATATTAGGAATATCATGCCAAGAAATGCTGTGTATTTTTATATGCTCTTTTTGTAGTTCTTCCTTTATTGTAAGGTTGATAAAAAGTTTGTCAACTCCTTACTCCCTTTCCGTTTTCTTTTTTTTTAAATTGTGACCTAAACATATAAAAAACTGAATTCAAAAGTCTTTTTGCTTTTCAGGTTTTTTTTTTTCTATTTAATATTAAATTAAAATTCTTTTTGTTTTTATTTTTTTAAATTCATTGGCAAAATTTAAGTTTTTTCTTTCTTTTTTTGTTTTTTTCCAAAATGAATAAAATGTAACCATGGCTCTAAATATTACTTACACAAATCAAGCTTTTTGTTGTAGGCTAATAATACTATACACAAAAAAACGTGAGACCCAAAAGATTAATTATTGTATATTTTTTTTTAAACCAAAACTCAAAAAGCTAGAACGAAAAAAACTGTTTTGAAAATATTTTATTTTATTTGGTTAGCTGATGCAAATTGAATTGTGTTTATTTTTTTTTTAATCACAGCCAAAGAAATATATTTAACAGAATACATTGCAATATATATATATATATATATTTATAAAAATGTATATTTATGGAAGTATATGTACGAATAGGTATATATAATATATAATTATATATATTTATAGTAAAACATTAAAAGCAAAGGTAAAAAATGTGTTTTCTAAGTAGGTATAATTGATTTTGATTAGGTAAATGGTTTTTTAAGAAAAAAATGCTTGCTCTTTTTAACTAACCCTTATTTTATTTAATTTTTATGATGCAAAATTACCTTAAAAATATAAATTCCATTTCAAATGTGTTATGTTAATGTTTTTTTTTTTTTTTTTTAATTAATTTAATACTTTTTTGTTTCATGAGAGTTAATGCACTTAAAATTAGTATTTATTTCGAATAACAGAAAAGGGTGTTCCATTTTAATTATAAAATTTTGAACAGCACCAGTTGTGAAGTTTTTGACACTCATTTCTAAAGGCGTTATTTTTTTTTATTTTACCTAAAAGCTTTTTGAATCATGCATTTAACAAAATTTAAGAAAATTGAAAACAAAAAACAGTAAAATAAACAAACAATACATAAATATACTGACACCAACCTCTGGATGAAAGATACCATAAGAAATACCTACAGATCTGTACCTACTTAAAAAAAAAAAATCACACCCACGAAATGTTTTTAAAAAAAACATACTTTTATACAGTAGGGCCTTGGTAGTTCGAACAATTCGAAGAGCTAAGGAGAAATCATTCCAAATCATGTAGAAATGCATTTTGTAAAATAGGAAACGTAAAGTATTATTGCTGAGCAATATTGCTATTTCAATTGCTACAAATCAAATATTGCCAATGGAATCACTGGGTTTATGAGCAGCAATAAAACAAAAAATTTACAGATTTCACTCATAGAGTAACCATGGGGACATTGAAAATGACTTTATTTTTCTATATAAACAAAACACATGACTAATCTTTACAAATTAATTAAAACGTAATAAGCTGTTTCAGACACTGAAGTTTCTAGGGGCAAAAAATAAATCTTGTTAATATTCTTTAACTAACCCCATCATACTTTTCTATTCAACCAAAAAAATCGTTTTTTTAAACCTGATATCAAAACTCACATACCTATTAGGACAAACATATGCCCTAAAAATAGTTTTAAGCGCTTATAATTCTGCCCTTAGAAATCAATTACATATATGCCCTTAACAAGTAATTATATATGCTCAAAAAAAAAAAGTTGATTATACATATGCCCTAAAAATATGCTTAATATTGCTTGTAAAAATATATTCTATGGATGTTTGTATACCTATGTAATGTATTTTTAAAAACTGCACTAAAAAGAACGACATATGTAAATCTAAACGGGCCCTACCAATAATCAAATTTAGTTACGACTTAAATATTTCAGTAAAATGGATCATAATTGAATGGGCTCTAAATAATAAGCCCTGCATGGTATTACCAAAATATTTACGTGGACTATAAATGATGAACTTATATTCAACTGACTTCAAAAAATTGAGAATATATTGTATGGTTAATAATTTAGGATCCATAACGTTAAGGTTAATTTCACTGCAATTTTTAAGTCATAACTAAATTTGATTATTGGTAAGGCCAAACGTCTAGAATTGTGTGCTCTTTTTGTGCTATTTTGTGTGAAAGTCTCGATTTTTGTGCAAGCATAGTTTTTGTTTTATGTAAATCTATATGTTACCTTAATATTAAGCTAGCAAAACTTCTAAGCCGCTTAGCATAATCAGATGAAATAAAAACTAAAATTTTGTGCTCTTTACGTGCTATTTTGTGCGCAAGTCCCGATTTGTATGTTAGCATAGTTTTTTTTTTGCAAAGTTATGCTACCCATATAAAGCTAGCAAAACATAAAACAAAAACTATGCTAGCACAAAAATCGAGACTTCCACTCATAAATAGCACAAAAAGAGCACAAAATTCTAGTTATTGTTTTAATTGATTATGCTAATGTGTATATGCTAGCTTAATACACGTTAAATCTAAAAAAAAAAAAATATGAAGTGTTCAAGTGAGATTGTCGAACATAACGTCAATCAGCTGGGGCTAAAAGCCATTAAAACCTATCTGAAATAGGTACATGCATTTTTTTGTAATGGTGAATCATTTAAATTCATCAACATGGGTTTATTTAAGACATTAATTATACCAAAAATAAAAAACAAAATTTACACGACTGAGTCCCACGAGCTGGCTCTCGTGGCTTAAAAATGTTGTACCTTTCAATGAAAGAAATGTTAAAAAGTCAGAATTACTGGGAACATGATTTTTTTACTTTTGGGTTAATATTTTCTAAATTTTCAAAAGCTATCTATACCTATTGTTTAAGCCGTGTGCGAATTGGGTTAAAATCTCGTTAAGTTTTATCCGAAGATTAATTTAATTTTTGACACTAGTGAGGTGAATCTGTAGGTATGTGTACGTACAAAATTCAAAATTTAATTCCGGATAAAATTTATTTGAAATTTTAATTCAATTCACACATGGCCTTAAAATATTTAGAAGTACTAGATTACAAAATTGAATAAAATCGTTCGAGTCGATTTAACCAACTTAAAAATAGGTTAATTTAAAAAAACAAAAACTCCAACTCAAATTTCCTTAGTGCCAATTTTTTCGCCATAACCTGAAGTTATGTTTTAATTTTTTGGTAATGCCTACCCCATAGACCTTTATTATTTATTAAATAAACATTATAGGACACTGTACAAGTTATGATTTTAATGAAAAATATACAAAAATACGGCAAAATATGCACGTTAAACGTAAATATACCAAAAATATGCATTTTCGACGAAACATAGCGCTTAAAAGACAGTACCTATTTCTTATAAAACTGATTTCTAATCTAATCTCGTCTTAATAGTGTTGCTAGAAAAAAACATGCTCTGGCATATTTTTTGTTGTCAATTTCAATTTCAATTTAATTTATTTGCAATGTACAAGTTGTCCTACATATTACATAGGTATATCGATTTCAAGCAAGCTCTACTCTTGCTTGCACACTCAACTGCATCACTGGCCTTTCCTATAAGACCGCATTGTATTCTGTATGGAAGAAAATTAAAAACCTATCATTTTCATTTTCACAAAATCATAACCTACCTTCCTACCTACCTCCATAACTATGTAGATGCATACACACATGACACATATACTACACATTCAAAAATTTGGCAGAATACCTATCCACTACTTTTGTTGGTTGCCTTGTCTGTTCATTTGTCTTCTTCTGAATGTACTTGTTGCTTTTTTTTTCTCTTTTTGAATATTCTTCATGACCATTCTCCACTGAAGCTTGCCTGTTGACGACGAACAATACTTTTCTTTCTTCGTTTTTTTCCCCGTATACCTACGCCTACCATAATTCCATTGTTCGTTTGTTTATTTTTATCATTCTAGTAATGTTTTAGTAACACCAACCAAAAATTTGATAGTTGTCCTCCTATACGCTGGAGTTCATTTTTCATATTCTAAATTCATGTGTTCATTTCAATCATTTCGGTCATTTCTTTAGTAACACCAACCAAAAATTTCGTTTTGATGCCCCTATACGCTGGAGTTCATTTATGATTTATTGAATTTATTTAATTTATTTCATTTAATCATTTTGGTAACACCACAACTCTATCAAAACGATCCTATAAACATTTTCAATGTTAAAATAATTAATACCGCAAGAGTCTATGGAATTTATTATTTTGCAGTATTATTTAACCTGGTTCACAGCCAAATCCAATGTTTATAATCTTCAAAATTGTAAACAAGACCATAACTCTTTGTTTTAATAGAATCACATTTCTACTACTACTACTGCCACTTATTTAATCAGATTTAGCCAGATAACGAAACGGTCAGATAAAGAAACAGTTAGCAAAGTAAAATCTTGCAAAGCAATAAATCGTCATATAATAATAGGTTTGAGGGTAAGTTCTAAGACCAGAAATAAATTTGTTAAACAACTATGGCCAGTCGATTGAAATTTAATTTTATAATTATTGCTTAGGTTTGCGAAACAAGTTTCATCCAAGTCAAATAATATTTCGTGAAAATTAATCGTATTGTAATATTTGGGCAATATATGTAGTTCTTATACAGTCAATAATACTGTGAAATACTTAATATTGAAAATCAACCTTTTATACGAGGTGTGTCTAATTCGTAAAGGATATTTTGCGGATAATTCTAGGATCATGCTATTAAAAAATTGTATTGGAAAAAAAATCCATCTCCTGCCTCTGAATCGGTGGATGATTTGTTGGAAATTTCGAAAAAATTGACTTAATATGAACGCTTTTTCGATTTTTACTTGCGATATACATATGTAGGTACTACATATAGGGCAAATTATGAATTCCTGCAAAAAAATCGAACTCAAGATAACAATCAAACTTGACATTACGATGATAGAGAACACGAAAAAAGTGGGTCCCGCAAAAAGTTCAAATTTTTTTTTTTTGAAAAATCAGTTTTTTGAAAACGGGTTGATGAATATTTTTGATATTATGGTTTTAGCTGTATATTATTATTTTCTTTAAAAAAGCATACCAATTTTTTTTTTCTAAAAAATATCAAGAAATTTTATATATAAGAATTATTTTTTTAAGAAAACCGCTCCAACGATTTTAAAAACTTTTTCTGCGAAAATTCACATTTTTTTTCAAGAATTTAGATGGCGTTCTTCATTCTGAGATTGAAATATTTTAAGTACTTATTTTATCAATTTAAAGAACGTATTTCATGCTTTTTCCATATTCAAATATCCCTTCTTCAATTTATTAAATGGATAAATACATATACATATAATTATTAATTATGTGTTTTATATAACACTCAATTTTTAAAATTCGAAGAAACTTTTACTACAAGAGCAAGTTCGTGCGACCTAGTCGTGCATTTTTTTTTTTTTTTTTTTTTTTTTGAGAAAAAAATTCGAAAATCAGTAAATTTTTGGTTTTATGGGGGTTCCATATAGTATAATACTCTTTTAACACAGGAAGTGGATTTCATTTTAGTACTTTTTTCTTGTGTTTAAAAAACACATTTTTGTAATATTTTGAAATAAAATATCACTTGGACTTTACTCAGAGCTACTTATTTGTAGAATTGAAACCGAAGCAGGAAATAAATCCCTAAAAGCAGGTTAATAGAGAGTGGAAAGATACAAATTTCAATAAATACAAATTCAAAAAGGTCCCAATTCTATTTTTTTAAGAACCACCCTAATAATATCAATGTACAATAAAACTAAAAAATATGGTTTTCAATGAGTATAATGCATTTAATTATTTTCTAAAGCCTAAAACATACAAAAATTCAAAATTTTGTAAAAGAAAGTTTTAAACTTTGTCCTTAAAGCCCTGAAAAATTAAATAAATTTTCCAAAAAAATATGCTTATACATAAAGACACCTATGTTGGTACCTATAGATAAATAATAACTACTTTTTTTAATCACGTAATCCCTTTCTTGTTAACCCAACGATACCATTTTCTAGCAAAAAACGTGCAATATTAATATCATTTTTGGAACACCCTTTTCTTAAAAAATAGCATTTATACAAAAAAAAAAATTAAGCAACATTAAATAAATTTAATTCGATATATAAATATGTTTATTTTTATTACCTATTTTTTTTAAGTGCATTAATTTTCAAAAATAAAAGCATTTACAAAAAAAAAAAATTAAAAATTAAAAATTAAACAAAATAAATATTTATAAGAGAAACACATACATAACAGCAGCAAACCTACTACAACTAAAATGTCCATTTGTATTTTTTGTTTCTTTAAATTTATTAGTGGTTAGTATAATTGATAATAAATTATGTATTTTTTTTATGTAAATTAAAAATAAAACATTTTTTTTAAAGAAAGTAGGTACTAAAAATTATTGCAAAATTCTCAACAAATTGTGACAGATAAACAAATACATTCTTGAGAGTTCAACATTTAGGCTCCTCTAAGTTAAGTTAAATTTTATAAAATATAAATGATATTATTCAAAAACGAACACGAAAGAGATTTAAAACAAAACTAAAAAAAAAAAAAGAATAATAATAAAATGGTATGTGTATAAGATTAAAACAAAAAACACCGCTTTGTTTTTTTTTGTCTAAAATGGTTTTAAGATTTTAATTTGCTCAAAAACCAATGGAAATTATTAAATGAAAAACATTAAACAAAAAATTATATATTAAAAAAATGAGTGCACTAAGGAAAGTAAGAAAATTAAACCAAATCATGAAATACGTTTTTTTTTTTTATTTAAAAAAATAAAATCACTATCGATATCTCTTTGAAAAGAAAGTAAAATATGAATGGGTTAATTGAAATGAATTAAAGATTCTTTTTAACAAATTACTTTGGAAGCAGTATAGAATTACGAAAAACGTATACAAAATGTATAGAATTACGATGGTGCCAATTAAATTTTTAAATTATAAATATAAAAACCAACGAAATTAAATAAAAAAAAAATATGAAACAAATAATGAAAAAAAGTACGAAACAAATAAGGGAGCAACGTACGATAAAATTATTATTAATCGATTTATTATATTAATTTTTTTTTTGTTTATTAATTACAAAATTCACCCTTTAACCTAAAGCAATTGTATTTTTTTTAGATTTTTTTTTGTAATATTTTTTATTATTCGGTTAGAAGGAATTCAAAGGATGGAAAGCGTTTGTGGAAGATGTTCTACAAATTTTATCGGTCATTTTCTGAGTCGGTGGGTTGGGGGAATTGATTTTTAATAAGAGGGATGTGGTTAAATGGTGGTAAAGTGATGGAACAAGGGAAATATATTTTTTGTTGAAAGGTTCATATATCAAATTTAAATATTTAATAACATTTTTTTTTTTTTTTTTTTTGATTTTTTGGTGTGTGTATGTAGATATATATATTTTTAAGGAGGCGAACATTTATAAAATAAATAATGAAAATTAAATCGATAAACAAAACTCTTACCCAAGTGAATTCCAAGGATCCATGTCCTTATACCATTGACCATGATTGTGATTATTATTCCTTTGAGAATGATGTGGATGGGGGGAGAATAGCATACGTCCGCGATGATTTCGTGCTTGAGCGTTCCTAGAGAATGGACGTCTCGATGATCCGGGATGATTTGGATTAAGCATTTTGTTGCTGATGGTTTATTGTGTAAGGGTGACGTTGTTGTTTTTTTTGTTCTCTCTTTTTTGTTGAGAATTATTTGATCCGCTTGAAGAGTGGTGGTCTTTGATGTTGTTGTTTTTTTTTTTTATGATGGCGCTTATATATTTTGTGATAAAATTCTACTTTAAAATTTTTTACTTTTAATTATTTTGTTGAGGTTATATTTTTTTTTTATAAGATTTCACCAACTTCTACAATGAGGATAACCGCTTTTGAATCTAAAATTTTAAAGATTAGTAATTTTGTTTGATGAGGTATTCATTAGATAAAAAAGAATAATCTTACTTGGGAAAATATTAGATTTTTTTTTAAATCAATAATCCTGAGGAATAATAATGGAAGTTGCTTCTATGGCAAAGTTGCTTCTGTTGTTTTATTGTTGGGTTAAACAACTGGAAATAATAAAAATATAATTTATAAGTACACAATTTTATTTTAAATATAGGAAAATAAAAAGTTAAAAATAATACAATTTCTCTGTAGATATGTAGGTGTTTTCGTTTGATAGAAGCTTCTAGGTCATTTCGAGGATGTTTTGTTTAATTTGGACCGAAAGTTTGAAAAATGTTTACATCACAAAACAAATACATACTTATGTGTAGTATTTTTTTTTTAAATATTCAACGTACATAATACCTTCATCGTTATCGGCATAGGTCTAACTTTTAAATAAACTGAAAAAAATACTGTCATCTATTGCATGAGATAAGCTTAAGATTTCAGTTTGCTTTGGTATAAGGTTAAAAATCATATGAAAATGATAACATAGGTTCGTTATTCCGCATTCCAATTTTTGATAAATCAAAAATTGTATTCGGGACATTATGTGCATTATTTTGTATAGGTAGGTACCTCAAATCTTCGATTTGCTCCTCAAATTGAAAAAAAATAATACTGTTTCTGATTAGATGATTTTGGATTACAGAATTACTAATTAACGATATTGTGTGTAAAATTTGTTCTCTGTAAGTATTCGATTCGATATCCGATCTTTCAAGGCAGGACAAGTTTATTGGCAACTTTAGTTTGACAAACGAAATGACTTATATGGTTAGAAAATATGTTGGATAGTTATGCTATGCCGGATGTGTGGGATCGAATTCCAGGTAAGAACAACTTCTTTTTCAGGGATACTCTCTCGTGGGAGAAAGTGAAAAATTTTCCAAGAGTATCCCTTGTCAAGATAAATTGCCTGTGATCTTATCCTTCGAATTCTGTGGAAAATTAAAGGTCCATTCCTGTGTAAACTAACAACACGCAAATAGGAATGGTTGAGAGTTGTATAAGTCACTAAGCTCTGTATCTCCACGAGCTCTCGCATCACTAAGTGTATTTCCTTTAAACGAAATGATCTGCTAGAGCTTTCGATTTTTTGAAAACTTCAAAAAAAGAGGACTTTGTAAGCAGGACGATTGTATATTTAAAGATTGCAATTTAATTACAGAAAATATAACCGACTTCGTGATTTATGGGAAAATAGAAGGGAACATTTGATCTAGGTCAATAATTTTTTTTTTTTTTTTTTTTTATTTCATTGATCTTTTACATTGGGCTTTTTTTATAAAGCCTTCATGTTCGTTGCAATCTTGTGATGGAAGTGTTCTTAAAAAAAAAAAAAGGAGTTAAGGAGCTCGTAAGCTCGTTGCTCTCTAGACCTCTGATCGAGTAAATTTGTGGTAGACACAATAGCCTTAAAAAAAAAAAACTTATATTTTTTAATTCTTACTTCTGTGAGCCCCTGAAGATCGTTTGCATTTCAAAAAAGTGCTTACAAGTAAATCTCTTTTTAAGCATCTTTTTATCGTCACATCTTGATTAGCTTACCTTTTTTGAACGAATCCGCTTTGGTAATCAAAATTAACAAAGTTTTCAATCAGTTTTCAGCAACAGCATCATTTTCAACTAATAAGCCGGTGAAGTTTTATCAAATATCCTATCAGTATAATTTTATAATCGGCCCTATCGAGGTAACCGACGGAGCGGAATTCTCTCCAATTTCCTACGAATCGGAGCCATTTTGCTTCGAGGTAGTTCTCCGACCAGCAAAATGTCTCCGATTCGGAGGAAATCGGAGAGAGTTCCGCTCCGACGGTTACCTCGATAGGGCCGAATAACTATGACGAACTAAATTAACCGGACACCCCTGATAGTTTTTGTATAATTCCTTTTCAAGAGAATGGTCCACAATTTTTAAATATGAAATGCTAAAAATCAGGATTATTTACGGCGGGAAAAGTTAAGCCAGCCATAATTTGGTTTTAATCGGTCAAAATCCGAAACACGATTGCTGCTATATATGTGGAAAAAAAAATTTAGTGATTTCTCGATTATGGAATGTATCGCAATGTACTGCCGTCTTTTCTCTTCATAGATTTCACATAGAAAGAAAAAGAGGGCAATGTTCTGCAAATCACTGCGGATCCAGCCCATTTAAAAGATGCTAAATTAAAGTTCCTTCTATTTTTTTACCTTTCGGCCAAGACTTGGTAAATTACACAGTCCTATAGATACAAATCTGAACGCGCCAAATTTTTATTAAACGATCGATATATTTTATCACATTTAAAGTTAAACGATAGTCGCAATAAGAACCAATAATAACTAACTTTATGGTAAGTGATATTACTTTTGTGAATTATAAACTTACTTGTAACGGGGTTTCTGGTTTTTATAACGGTGAAAATGTTTAATCTTAAGCTTTTTGAAAAATTCAGTCTCTAAAAATCGAATTTCCGAAGCATACAAACCTCGAAAAGCTCACATATTAACGATTCAATTGTAAATCTCAAAATTGTGATTTATTGAGATTTACAATTAAATAGAAATTAAATATTTGAAGAAAATGAGATTGAAATTAAAAGGTTGCGTTTCTACAGATATTGTGACATTATCACTGTGAATATAGTTCAATATCTGCAAAATGCAATATTTTGTTTAAAAAAAAATATTATTCTTGCATTAGTTTTCCAATATGAAAAATCTTAATAGTTTTTACTTAAAAACTATCATAGTTTGCATCATACGTATGACATTTAACATCTGGTCGCTCCGGTTTCCTATCCTATACTTATGGCCGATTTCATAAAGCCCGTTTAACGATTTAACCAGGCTTTTTAATTTTTAAATGACATTTGTTTCATTCAAAATACATCATTTAAAAATTTAAAAGTCTGTTAAATATTTGTGAAACCGAACATTAAACTGACAACACATTTAAAATAAGTCAACATGGAAAACACTATATCATTTACTTAATCGTGTAAAACTTGATTACCTTACAGTAACGTACAAACATAATTTGTGGGGTTAAAATTAATTCACAATTTACTAATTACTTTATTGAAAACATTTTAAGACAACAGAGTTTCTTCCTCAAGCAAAGAAGTTTAAAATTTTAAGTTGTACCAATTTGAAATATATTTCCTGATTGTAATCTTTTCTATCATTTATTTGTATACTTTTTCTGAATATTTAACTTCAGTTTTTATCTAAGCTTTGCCTAATGTTTTCTTCTATTTTAATTACACTAATTCATCACCCATAATGAACATATTATTTTATGATTATACTTTTTTGGTAGGGTTAATATTTCAAAGAAATTATTTCCATATGACCTAACACTCTAATTGACCACAGGTTAAGATTAAATCTTTATAACTTAGAGCACCTTTAGATTATTCATACAAACTTTATGGGTAACTTGTTTATTTTTTTTTCAAAATAAATGTCTTATGAACGGAAAAGTAAACATGATATAATGGCCTCCAAAAATTAAGCTTGAACAAAAAAAAAAAAAATAAATTATTGTCTCAGCAATGTTAAATTTTTCTTATTAACTTTTTAGCTATGTAAATAAAGGGCAAACGAAACAGACATCTTGAGACACTGGCTAGGCATAAATAATAACTCTGCCTTCACTAATCACATGAAATTATCTAGAGCGATATGTGTTGTGTTTTTTACTTAATATAAAGGAAATTACAAACATAAAATCAGTAACGAAATTTATTTTAACAGTCCTGCCAAACGAGTTAAGTCAAAATGAATTCCTCCCACTCACTATGGTGCTTGATTGATATGATTATGATTTTCAATGAAAACTTTTTAGCAGAATTGTTATATAAGAATCTATGTTCCAGATAATAATTTGCCTGCCCCAATTAAAATTAAGTTATTCCTACTTCTTTACTAGCTCATAAGAAAAATATACATATTGCTTTCATATAAAAAATGAAATGCACGAATTTATCGCACGAACCTGCTCTAGCATGGTTGAACATTGAAGATGTATGGTAATAGATGGCTCAATAATGCTATGATATTGTTAAAAAGTTGCATTTTATTGGAAATGATTTCATAATGAGCTACGTTTAAGCTCAACTGCTTTACCCAAACTTATGGACTAAATTACACGCCTAAATTAAGTGGTTATGTTAATATTCGACTTGCTCTATAAAGGGCAATCACACATTGGTTTCATGTAAAAAGAAAAAATTGAGATTGCAATAAAAATTGATACTATTTTAATGGCGAAGTCCAAAAAAATGGATTTTGCCATACCGTCCGTCCGTCTTCGGTCTGGTGCGCCTGTGCGTGGGGGCCGGGCGTCCACTGTTATTTAAGATAGAGCCTAAACGGACGGACTGATTTGCTTCAAATCTGGTACAGAAGGAAAATTCGAATTTTTGATTAAGGTCATCTAGAACAGGCATAGCTGCTATAGAAATATTTCGGTTTTTTGAAATTTTCTTAAAAACGGCTTTAACGATTTTGATTAAACTTCGTGCATGTAATGCTCACAATGTTTTTGCCAAAAAATTCGCATTGCTTAAATAGAGATTTGATGGTTTTTGACAAAAATTTATTTTTTCGAGTTATTCGAGTATATCTTCTGAATGGGTGGACCGATTTTGTTATAATTTTGCAATATGGTGCTTCTGAGTAGTTCTTGCATATTTTTTTTTTATTTCGAAGAAATTCCTCCAAGGCAAACCCTTTATAGTTATTAACTGTCAAATTGTATAATTTAGTAAGTGAGCAAGAAGAGTACAATAGCTAGAATGGATTGTATTCATTCTAAAATTCAATTAGTAATCTCCTAAGTCTTTCAGAGTAGCCCTTTTTTTGGTTTGAGGGTGCAAATTACTTTAAAGCTTGGTTAGAATTTTATAATAAAATGCATACAGGTGTATAGAACGCAGTATAAGATTATAGATCTGGAAGTTAACTTGCTAAAACTTCCAGTTTTAACCTATATTGTTTTTTTTATGTGAACTTTGACAGAACTTGTCAGTTTTCGGAAGTAAAAGATAGGTATACGCGAAGAACTGTGTACTGAAACATGGATAAACCAAAGGCCGAAAAACTAAAACTCACGTCCATCATATATTACCAGGATTTACAAATAAGCAGCATTTATTTTATTCTTTCTCCGACTACATAAGCAAAACTATAAAATTAAATTTAGATACTTTAAGCTAACGTGCAAGTTAATATATTTAATTCTTAATAAATATACCTTCATATTAGTTAACAAATAAACTACTTTCTCTTCTCTGATTCTTAACACATACCCTGGCATGCAATGCTCAAACCTTCAGTTTTCATGAAACAAAAATAAAGCGAAATAAATGAAATGCCCTTTTCCTATTTCAAGTTATCCACAATTAAAAATTTAAAAATAAAATATTGTGCACTAAATTTATTAAGAATCAGTCATTTCCTCTTTTAAAAAAAACATAGTAGAAAGGATACAAATTCTACAAATTAAAACACCAACAAACAAATCCAATTCCCAAAAAAGTATGCAACTAATCTCTGATGTTTTAATTTTGTTTAAAAAGTTAGCCCAGAAAAAGTTAAAAAAAAAAAAAAAATAACAGTTATAAAATACGCAGCACACAGCCTTAAATAAGTGAAACACAGCACAACAGCATTTTTTGTTTGCTCTCAAATAAATAGTTTTTTTTTATTCTTTTATTTTTTTTTTGTATAACAAATTACATATAATATTATTTTTTAAATTTATGGATCATTATTTTTATTCAACTATGTATATAAAGTGAAACATTTAGAAAAACAAATGCAGGTTACAAAATGAATTTAATGAAATATAGTAATTTATATATCGTTTATGTATAAATATAAATACTTTTTTACAGGAAAATCAATTACTAATATTTATTATTAATTTTGTTAAATTAACATTAGCTAATATAAATTTAAAGCCATGCAAATAGTGTAAGGGTGTATTTTTTGTAATTATTATTATTTTTTTTTTTTTTTGTTGGTAAAGAGAAATGAGAACTAAAGTAAAGTCGCTGATTTGGTGGCGATTTTGAGTTAATTCAAATGTGTTTTCAAATTAATTAGTCTTAATGTGTTTTTTTTTTTTTTTTAATTTTTTTCTATATAATAAAATAATAAAGTAAAAACATTGAATTTGTTGCAATTTTTATTTAAAATTAATTCTACGGAAAATGTATAAAATATTTTATTATTTTTATTCTATGTATAGATAGAAGTAAATATAAAATGCATTATGAAAATGTACACAATAAAAGCCAAACATACAGTATTTCTGTGTATTTTTTTTAAGGGGATAGTTAAATAAAAATTACAATAATAATTTTAATTTTTAAAATACAATGTTACATACAATATTTTAAATGCAAATATTTATATATTACGAAAAAAAATCAAGAACTATTTTTTTTTTTTGTTAAATTAGTTCCAAAAATGTTGAATATTTATTGATTAACTTTATAAGTCATTCAATTACATATTTTGTTGTAATATTTTGTATAACAAATTTTAAGTGAAAAATTAACAAAACAGGAAAAGAAAAATGTGAATAGCAACATCAAGAGTTATATTATTATTTTTAACAGTTTTTAACAAGATTTTTGTTTTTAAATTTAAATTGAAAACAAAAAAAAAATACAAGAATGTATTTTATTTTTAAGGAATATTAATTTTTTATTCAAATATACAGTTGCAATGTCGATTACAATGAGAGCATTTATAAAAAAGTTTTTTTTTATCACAAATAATATACCAAACCACCATACATTATCTAAAATTAAAAAACCAGAAAATAAAAAAATACATTATAATTATGAAAATATATATATTAATTTATTTATGTATATTATAGCAAATGAAGATATGAAAAATTATTTTTTTTTGTTTTATTTATAATAAAAATGTGCAGAGGAAATAATGTGAATATTTTTGGTTAGTTTTTTTTTTATATATATAAATAATTTTGTTATGTGAAATTTTTGTTCAAATTTAAAACTAAGATTACTCATTAAAGACAAACACAATCAAAAAAATGCATTTTTTTTCTAATTAAAAATGATAGAGAGCGTAAATAAAGTACAAACACACAGAAATACATACATACAATTTAAGAAGAAAATACATCATACAAACATACCATGTAAAAATTCGTTTGGAAACAAAAAAATTAAGTTTAAATTAATTTTTATTTATTTTTTTTTTCATTAAATTGAGACTTTCAAGCTAGGTTACGAATTATGACTTTTAAAAAAAGCAGACATTGGCCATTATCCTATGACTAAAGTGGAGTTCAAATCTTAAATATTATGCTAAAAGGAAATAAAAGTTTTCAGGAAAATTGTACAAAAAGATCGAATGAATAAAAAATCGAAGGTTGGTAGCCTAATCTAAACAAAAAAAATACATTAACTGAGCAGCCATTACCAAATGACAGAAAACTATTAAATTTATAAATTGGTAAACGACTTTTTTATAAGAATTCGAAAGAATACAAATATTTGACTATGCACTTCTTGTTTTGGAATAAGCAAAAATATGTGTTCAGGATATCAATATCAGTCAAATTATAATTATTTTGAAACAACTATAGAACGGAACCCTTTGTCAAAAAGACTTCAAGTGGGATCATTTGCAAATTTTTATAATTTTAATTTCTTAATTATGACACAAATCCTATTCATTAGATCTTTGACTAGTTAATGTCTAATTGGTCAAAGATCTTTAATATAAATATT
The DNA here is from genome assembly GCA_947049315.1 of Epistrophella euchroma. Classification (NCBI taxonomy): domain Eukaryota; kingdom Metazoa; phylum Arthropoda; class Insecta; order Diptera; family Syrphidae; genus Epistrophella; species Epistrophella euchroma. The sequence goes on from OX346248.1 coordinate 62,704,643, forward strand.
TCAAAATAGTCGGAAATATGCTTTAATACAAAAAAATATCACATTTGTCAAGGTTTAGAGACAATCGATTTCTATTGTCTTGATATAGATAAAGTTGGATAGAAACAAATAAAAATGTTTCTTTATATTGAAGGCTTGAATGAAAGGCTGGAGTCAAATTTTTCATAAAATCTCCCTCCTTGTGTGTTAAACGAATTGTTGGCTTATGAAGAGTATGTAGAAAAAAAAAGATCCCAAATGAACAACAAACTTGTGTGTAGCTAGTAAAAATGCTAGTTGATTGAAATGCATCAGTTGTCAAACCCTAGGTATATTAGACCAACACGATCACATGACCTTCGGTAGCGTAGTGCACTTGGCCCGGAGACGCGTGGTCTATGGTTCGATCCTCAGTGACGAAAAAAGATTTTCAAATAAAATTGAACATTTAAAGACTAAGCACCAAATTAAGGAGTCTGATGGATCGGCCTGGCGACCGTGGATAGCTAAACTCCAGCCTATAAAACTTGGTGGTGGCTCATTTAAGTTGTTGTTGTGTCACGGGAGCGGCTCACAATTCTGCTTTTCATAATTCTGCCTAGTCTTGCAAAAATTCTGCTTTTCAAAATTCTGTTTTTCTGACAGTTAATATTTAGTAGAATAAAATTCTGCTAATTCTGCTTTTCCAAAGAAACATTAAGGTATTATAAATATTTATGAAAACCAAAAATTTTAAGTTTACATCAATTCTTTTTCGTTTCCAGGAAATGATTCTGTTTTTGATTTTGAGCGTTTGGAACGGAATAACAAATATAAATTTAAAAAAAAATATTATTTCTATTTACAAATACATGATGTTAATTTTCAAAAATTGTGCAACACAACTCAATTGTAAAAAAAACACTGTTTTACTAAATTCTGCAAATAATAAAAAAGTTTTAAGAATTTAAAAAAGCGCGCGCTTTGTAAAACGGAATTTTGAAAAACAGAATTTTGAAAGCAGTACCTATTTTGAAAAAAAAAAAAAATTGACCCAGGCAGAATTTTGACCCCAACCCATGTGGCACTCATGTGTGAAAAAACTCAAAGTAGCATCACTCTAATTAAAAGCAAATCACAGCTGTCATTTTTAATATTTGATTAAACAAAAAAAAACAAAAGCTAGTGTAATGATCTACTACTTATCTCAACGTTGCAAACCATATTCTTTAATTATTTAATTTATTTAGAAAATAAAGCTTAGAATGTAAATATGTATGTATTAACTTTAAAGTTACAAAGAATAATATTTTTTTTGTATTCTTTGAGTTTTACCTATGAAGCTATGTAAATGTATTACTTCACTTAACTAATTTTATCTGCTTCAAGTACCTATAATTTTTAATGACTAACAATTTCCTTGTTATTATTTTGATGACTTGGTTATAATGAATCAGCACTGATTATTACCTGAATATTGTGTTTTTTTTTTTTTGGTTGAGAATTCTCATTCTAATTATTAGAAGTCCGCAAATGTTTGAATTTAAACTTAAGGAATTAAGTTTTATGGTTATTAGTTTTTAAATTAATCACTGCTGCTTTCATAAAACAAAATAGTGAACGTTGATTGAAAAAAGGTTTGATTGAGATTTGTATTTGCCCCTTTCATCCTATAAAATCCGTTCTTAATTTAGAGTACCTGTTATTAAGGAAAATCCTAATACCTCCATTAAAATAAAGCTCACCTACGAAAGTAAGCCGGACTTTGTTTGAAGTGAAAGTCAAATGTTTCGGTATACATACATAAAACATATGTATGTATAATTGTATAGATGAGTATTATGACTCAACTTGATCAAAATAATTTTTTTTCGAAGAAATAATGGTTATAAGGGATAAGTCATAGTCCAAGCTGTTTAAAAATAGGTCGAAAAACACAAAAGGTAATATTTTTGTTCCATTTGGTTAAGCTCTAAAGTTTGATTTTAATCTTTAACTTGGTAACTAAATTATGGTTTACTTGATAACACACTGGCATTGACCTGTATTACCAGGTCACCCAGCTCATCAAAAATCTAGGTAGCCAACCTTTTTTTGTCGACTTTCTTTCGTAAACCTCTGTAATTAAGAAGAATTAAAAAGATTTAACAAATTGATGGTTGGCACTCTGTCTACTTTATTTTTTGTATTTGAGTCCTAATTTAATTGACAATTTGTCGTATCAACCTGCGAAAAATAATTTGGAAATACAAAATTGTCAGCATTCTATTCGATATAACTGTTGACATTTTTTAAATAGCTTAAGTATGTTTTGTAATATTTTAGGACAGACAAATTTGTTAATAGCATATTAATTGTTAAAAATGTAGTTGGATGTACCAATTTTTACATGCTTGACTTCAAATTTGTCATAGTTTCTGTACAACATTTTAAACCATTTTTGTGGGTCAAAATTATGTATAAGGGTAGATAATGGAACCCTACAATGTTTAAAGACTTTTAAATGGCAAACAAATAATGTTATTTTAAAAGCAGGTATAAACATTGTTCTATACAATTTCCATCTGTTGGATTCAATCGAGCAATTCAAATTCTTAAAAAGGTTTAATCAGTAACCGCATGACTTGATAAATTTTTGATAAAACGTCTTTAAGCATTAAAATTTCGAACATAATTCTATTTTCTTCTAAAATACATAGGTACCACCCTAGGCGCTTATTTTGACAATGCTCGAATTTCTTTTTATAAAATTTATGTACCCACCTAAAAAGATGAAAACAGTAATTTTTTTGTTTTTTTTTTTTACATTTTTCGTTTTATTGTTACCAATTAAAGATGCTGTGGGTAAAAAAAAAGGCGAGAGAAATTGGAACATTGCCAAAATAAGCGCCACCCTAGCTTGTCAAACATACATAATTGAGAATGAAAATATATTGATACGTCACGAAATAAGAAAACATTTCGAAAACAAATTCGAAAAAAAAAATTGCTCAAAATGACAAAATTTTCAAAGCGCGCGTTCAGAAATTAGTATTAAGACACTTTTCATCTGATATAATCACGACCATGCCGCAATCGACGGAACTTCAATACATGGCAGATTAACTGCACGTAAGCTTTAATGCATACTTGTATTTATTTTCAAATAAAATTGTTAAATTATACGAACACAAGACTGCCGCATCATATTTGCCACTGCTTTTTAAGTTAAGCTTAGAAAACAAATTCGTCTATTTTCTGTCTATTTGCTTGAAAAAAATGCATATGTGTCACTGCATGCACAAACGCAATTTTATGAAATCTGCAGTTCTTTTGTCATTATTTCGGAAGTAAATGAATTTTTTGCAAGTCTCATATCGAACCGATTTTAAACACTGGAAATTATAAAGTTGATTGTGAAAAAATATATGCATTGCTGCATGCATATATGTAGCAAGAATGCACGCCTTTACCTTAATTGCATTATTTTCAAAATTTTGTAATAAATTTGTTTATTGTGCAAACGTGAGGATTCTTTCAGCAGATTTTTTCTTTGAAATGAAAAAAAATGGTTCTTTATCAAAGTCTCGACAAATATTTAAAATTCAGCTTCTACAACATCATGGGAATTTTGCTGATCACTTTCAACAACCGGAACATTCAATTTCAAAAAGTTAAATTGAAGCCTTTTGTCAAGACTCTGACCCAGATGTGTTTAAAAGTGTAGGTTCTTAGTTAAATAAAATCATTATGCGGTAAAAAAAAATTCCAACACGATATGTAATTTAATTTCTGAAGAAAATTATTTGGTTGAGTTCTTTGTTCTTTTTTCATCCACGACCACTCACAGAACTGTCTAACAATAAAAATGAAAAAAAAAAGCTTTTAATTCCACAAATTCTCGAATACTTTTATGTTTTTTTTTTTCAATCCAGACATTTGAATAAATAATTGCAGTCTATTTCTATGTAGATTGTGATTAATTTAAAATGTAAATCACTTGGGATAGAAATGTAAATCTAATTACAATCGATTCTCTCCGCAACTTACGTATATCCAATTTTCAGATAATTATTTTTTTTGTTTTATTTTTTTTTTTTTGCATAATTCTCCAAGCTACGATGCTAATGACTTCATTTATCACACAAAAAAAAAAATTATAATAAAGATTCTTCTATACGATTTTACTTGAGTGTTTGTATATTTTTAGCATCATTCTTTTTTTCTTTATTATTATTTTGCTATATTTGTATTTCATGATGTAATAAATTATTATTGTACACACAACACATTTTTTTTTTTTGGTTTTCAGAGAACACTTTCAATTGTCACCGAGAGTTAGATTGAGCTCCAACAACTATACAAAACACTCTATTTATTTCGTCTTTTCGTCTTCTTTTTTTTTTTTTGTTCAAAACAAGTTAAACTCAATGATAAATGGAAAAATATTTGAGATGTTCCTCTTTTATGGGATTACAAAGTATGTATGTCAGCAACATGTTGTCGTAACTACGAATTCAAATGTTTCACTTTCATCGGGGAATATCTTTAAGGTTTTTTTTTTTTCTTATCTTGATTTTCCGCCCGTATGTTATTCTGATCGAAAGTTTTAAGAAGAAACAAGAGCCTGAACCATCCGGTTTGGGAATTGAAATTCAACAAAACCGAACCGAAGCGAAATAATGATGATGAAACGACCGGTATGAAGTCGGTTCCAGCTCTGAGCTGAGGTGTAGAGTTCAAGAAAAACACAGTCCTCCTCCTCGATTTACTTTTTTTTTTTTTTGGGTTTATTTTTTTCTTTCTGAATTTTACTATATAATTTTTTTTTTGTTTTGTTAAACAACTTTCCCTTGTTCGGTAGGCTGCTGCTCAAGTGGATATGTTGTTTCTGTTTCGGTAATGAACAGTGGGATATTATTAATTTGTTTGTTGATTAATTCAGAATTCTTTTTACTATTGTATTAATCGTCTAGAGTCTAGACAACAATTTGGCAGCTTTTTGTATGCTTTTAGATCGAACAGGGTGCAGTTTATAATTGTGGTCGGCATAGTTCTTTTTACTTTTTGTAGTTAATTTTTTAAGACCGAACGAACGCCATCTTGGAAATTTATCTAACGATTTTTGTTATTCTTGATTTGAGGAAGAAGAACTCACGCATTCACTAGACAATTTTTTTGACAGCAAATTGATGAGAGAGTTATTTTCCTATTTGGCAATTTGTTTCCGATAGCTTTTTATTGTAAATTAAAATTGCATTTTTAGGTACCTACATATATTATAAGCTTTGTCCACATTTGGGCAATTTGAGGAGTGTGGATCAAATAAATATCTAATAAATTTGGTTGCACACCAGCTCATGAAGAACTAGGGCCTACGGTATTACAACTCTCAATCTCAACCATTCCTGTGTGCGTGTCTGCAGGAAAGGCAACTTACAGTTTGTTGCTGAGTCCGAACGGCTAATATGAGCGGCACTTTTCTATGACAAGAGTTACTGGCTGAACAGAATGGTGACGGAGACGGAACTGGAGCCGGATCTGGAATAGCTGTTAAAATATTGAATACACGCAAATTCAATGTTGCAAACACAACGGAACGTATGCGTCTAGCATACGGAGCTGCAGACGCAGACGGAAGAGTTCACCAACTTTTAACTTTTCACGTACGGCACTTTTGACGTTTCAAATTGTATGAAGAAAAAAAACAACTTTTTGGGTCGGAAAAAAATATTGTGGTTATTTGTATCGCGAAAAAAATTATTTATTAAAAGGAAAATTATTGGAAACAAAAAATGTGAATTCTGAGCTTGTACACAAGAATATTCTTTTGTTTTTCTTCAAAATACTTTCAAAGCTGTACAGCTCCATTGAGGACATGTTAAAAAAAATAACGTACGACACTTTTTGACAGCTCTTCCAGTTCCGTCTGCGGCTCCAGTTCCGTCATTCTATTCTGTTCAGCCAGTTACTCTTGAAGATTTTGTCAGTTCCTCCGTAAAAGGCAGTAGCCATTTTTTTGTTTTAATAGGTGCTATTATTATTAGGTAACGAAGCTAGGAATCGAACCTAGACCTCCTCCGGCATGACGGTCCTAAGCACAAACCATCATGTCAGGGCTGGGAACTTCAAAAACAAAAATCGACTAAGAGTTGCCATTGATCTATGATAAATCATTATTAAAAAATTTTCAAAAATTATAAACAAAAGAAAAAATATTGCAAAGTATTTAAATAATCATGTAAAGCAGAAAAGATTTTTTTAAAATGGCCCTGATAACTTCCTTTATCATTCTGAGATCGAAAAATAAACTAAACATAATTTTAAATCTTGTTTTTTCTCCACAATTTTTATCATTTGGTGCCATAGTATGGTGTTGACAGAAAATTTAAAAAAAATGTATAACCCATCGATAAGATGGATATATGTATGTAGGTACTTTAATTTTGTAATTCCAAGATGACGAAAATCGGAGCACCGCACAGTCGGCGGCGTCCACTTCCCCGTTCTCGTCTTACCAAGGTACCAAGGTTTTTTGTTTGTAAAAATAAAAATGCTTAATTATTGTGTGTAAGGTAAGTAAAGTAACTTTTAAATTGTCGCTTACTTTTTTTGTTGCATTCCATTGTTATAAGTCGGTAAAGATACTTTAAAATTCAATGGAATTGAGGTGAATTATTGCATTCGATAAACACAAAAAAAAAAGTGAGTCACTCTGTTTTATAAAAACTATACCTACTGAAACGTTTAAAAATTTTAAACTCATAGAGTCACGTTTTTGAGTGGATTTTTTGTAGTTTATTTTGCTCATGAGTTTATATTGTTTTTTTTTTTTGTTTACACAGGAGTTTGTAAAAGTTTAAACAGGGTGGTCGAAGTATAAACTGTAAAATCTAAGGGGCAGTGTTGCCAAAAACAGAAAAATCATAAAAAAAAGTTAAATTTTTTACAGGTTATGAGAAATTAATAGGTACCTAAGTAAATTGAGCCAAAATGGGCCACCTTATAGTTTCTTTTTATTTATTATTGTAGGTACCTATACATATATGCACATACATACATTTTTTTTACACAGGGTTAAAGGTTCCATGCGATAAAAATGACAAAAAAAGATTTTTTTATTAAATACCTAGGTACTGTTTATGCGGCCCTGCAGGGTTAGCGCCCTCCGATATGGTGGGAATTTTTTCGCTCGGAGCGTGTTAATGAACATGCACACCTACTTTTAATGGCGATAAACTGTTATAACTGTTATAAATTGCAATTTCTCTTGTCTCTTCCAAATTCTTATCGTATAAATAAGTTAAAAATTGTATTTGTAAAGATATCTTAAATTTTGTACCCTTAAAACGAGTGTGTCGATTTACTTTCGACAAAAAAGTCGTTTATTGACAAGCAAACGATACTAGCAATATGTTTGCGAAAATACAAAAAGCAAGATTTTATAATTGCGAAATTATGAAAAGTTAAATTTGGTCACAGGAATTGATAAATTAGCTGAACTTTCTTTTTTTTTTTATTGTGAAAAGACAAAACGTTAAATGTTTGAATTGCGAAGTTATATGAAAACCAAATAATTTTAAAATACTGCGATTTTCTTCAATTATACGAAATTTAATTATAGATATAAATTTTTTTTATTGTAATGATTTTTTGTATGCGAATATGCGCAAAATTTCAGTTGGTTAATGCAAAATTAAATTTGCAAAAAATATCAATCATATGGCGCAAGGGATTTTATTAGTAGGTATCTATCTGTTTTAAACTTTCCAGAAGCTTATTAAAAACTGGACTATTTCTCCAGGTAGAAACGTTATTTCTTGTTTATTATATTTTTTTCTTAAACTCTGTACCACCCTGCAAAGTTTTATTTTGTTGTCTTTTTATTTACACTCGAATCTCCAAAGGCCTTCCTTGCTATTGTTTAATTTGTTTTTTTTTCTTTGTGTTTATTTAGATTGAGTCAAGGGGAGAAGCATGTTATAAGTTTGAGTATTTTTTTTTTTTTGTTTCGATTGCTTTAGCCCGACAACGAAGACTGTATAGCGAATTTGTGTTTCTTTGTGTTTTTGAAAGTCAAGGATATTTTTCTGAATGGCAATATTTATTCTTAAATAAATGTTTAAACCTTTTTTCCAACTACAAAATTATAGTAATTTTCAGGGTAAGGAGTGAGAATGTTTTTTTTTTCTTTTTTTCTTTTTGTAAGTCTGATTCATTGGGATTATATTTTTTTATTAAAATGAAGTATAGATATAGGAACATAGGTACATACCTACATGAAAGGTCGACAGCAATTTAGCTAGCAAAAATGCATTATTATTATTGGCAATAGGGGCGCGTCAAGTTTTAATGTATATAATTTTCAAATCAAGAGAATGTAAGTATTTTATTCATATGAGAAATAATGGTTATTTTTAGCGTTTATATAGAATGTCGATTCATTGAACTCCAGGGACAGTTATTTATTACCTATATTATTGTTCGACATGAAAACTGGTTTATAAAATTAAAAAAAAAAAAATATAAATATTGGTAGGTATGTGAGGTAAAAACTTTATAGGTAATAAAATAATAAATGCGGGTAGGTATGTATGTAAGTATATTGTATATGCTATACAAAGGTAATCGTGTGGTGTAAGGCAACTTGATATTTATACAACATTGAAAATGGGAAGGTTAGTGATTTAACACTAGACAAGTTAACTAGTGTCATTTTATATAGGGAAATGGTCTTGAAAAAACAGACGATTCAATTTCAAAAAAAGTAGGTATTTCTTAAAAATATTAATTAAAATTATTGTTTGGTTATTTTTTTTTTAAATTAGGACGATGCAACTCTGTCTAATCGATATTTTTGAAATATGGGGAACTGGTAATGTCATTAAAAAAAATATTTTTTCAGTTTAAATAATTGAGGATCAAGGTTTAAGATGAAAATGCATTTACATATTTGTACATACCTACTTTAGGCAGATTTTATCTACCTACATACCTACATTCGAAAAAATAAATCATACCTTAGAGCAATTTTCTTTCAACAAAAGATGGACATTTATGGAATTTATTTTTTCTGACTTTAATAAGGAAATATGTACAGATACATAAGTACCTACCTACCTAAATGGAATTTAGAATTAATTCAAAAATTCTGCCTCAAATCGGCTATCTCTTTTCGCCACGAGGTTCGACTGAGATAAAACAAAAAGAGAGGTCAAAATGAGGCGCCTGATATAAGGCCAATGTGAACACCGTTCAAAATAACGTTTTGTTTTTATATTACATATTCCATCCTCCTGATTAGACACCCATTTTTAAGATATTTTGTTGAGTTTTAGCATAAACGAGGTAACCAAAATAGGGAATAGGTACCTACATTTGCGAGACTGGAAGAGAAAGTCTTGAAGATTTTGATTTTTGATAAAAGTTTATTAAATTCGAAGACAATTTTGGGTATTAAGCGTACTTTATTTCATCAAAATCGTTTTAAATTTAATCTTTTAATTAATTTGATTTTTAGTCGCATATGTATATTTATGTACATGATTTGAAAAAAAACTGCCTAAAGGGCCTATTAAAACTAAATTGATCATAATATCTTCCATGTTTTGAAACAAAGTTAATGGCATTAGAAGATTTAATTTACGTAAAACAATGCCCATCGAACTTGCCCCAAGGCGGCATTGATGACGTTAATCTAAGTTTATTGATCCCAAATGGTTTTGTTTAAAAAAAAAAGAATTTAATCCATTTATGTATATCTACTATAATACCTACTATTTTAAACTGTCGGTTTTAAAAAAATCAAAGTTTTAGTTTTTTTCTTTATAAATGAGGCATTTGAGTGCAGGAATTAATGCTGTTTTTATATGTTTCTCAATTAAAAATCGTAACCTTAAGCTACCATTATAGGTATGTCTTTCTAAATATTAAAATATGTCTTTCCAAAAACTTACCTAGTTTTAAAGATCGATTGATGATCGATGACAAATTTAAAAATATAAGTGAATTATGCCTTCAAATTTAGCTTTTTCTGCTGAAGAACTCAGTAAACTGAATCTAAGAACTAGACAGACTGAATCTAAAACCTGTTAATTATTTTTTTCAATTAAAAAAAAACTTTTAAGAGTTCAGGCGTTTGAAATGTCTGCCTTCTAAACTTTTTTATTTCATAAAATATTTCCCATTATGTAGGTAGGTACTTCCTTAGAAAAAAAAAAAAAAACGCATTTACTGGAACGTTGATATTAATTTTTCATACTCGATCATACAAAATATAATTATGTAGGTACTTAAACAACAATATTGGGAAGGTATTTAAGTGTTTAATGGAACTTTTTTGTCTTTTTTTTCGTTCGCCATTGAACTGCAATTTAATTTAAAATTAATAGCACTGCCTTTTTGTTAGTACATATATCGCAAATACAATCCTTTTTTTCTTTTGTTTCTTTCATTTTGTTTCATTTGAAAAATGGACGTGAAATAAAACAAATTAAATCGAAATAATTGACCCATTAGCTATTACTATCTAACAGTTAGTAAATTTATCGATTTAAAATAAGCCAACCTAAAAATACTGAAGAAATACAGTTCGCATTTGGCAGGCTTTAGACACTAAAAAATTCTCAAAGCTTCCAAAGAAAAACTAACAGTCAAAAACTAAACAGATATAATAGCATGGCCGCCCATGAACTGTCAAAATAATAAGAATGAAGCCAATCATGTTATGAATTGAACTGAAGGACTGATGAATGATATTTGGTACAATTTATCAAGCAAACACACATTCAGTCCGCTGACTGTCAATGACAATTTTTTTTTTTTCAGTATCACTATCAGTCGCAGTCGTGACCGAAACTGTCAGCCGTGATCGATAATTGGCCAGTTTAAAAGTGAACCAATGACTGGCGTCGCGACTCGCGGCCGCGGCTTCATTGTATTCACTCAATTGAGCTTATACGCATTTTAACTATGACAGGGCGTTTTTTCAAGTGTCGCGCGATCGAGCGCCCTTATATTCTGTTCAGCCAAATATATTCCAGAGTTCTCAGTAATGTTCCTCCGTCACTTTGAAAGAGGAACAAGATGCCTCTCTTTAAATTCAAAAACACTTGCTATTCCTTTTTTTCTTATTTCAATTACTGCGACAGAAAATAATTGAAGGCTACGTAATGTCACAAATTAGTATGAACACACGAGCGTCAAAATGGACGCACGTCCTGATAATTTTCAGCTTACTTTTTTTGAATTTTTTATTATCTTTTTAATGGGTCAATATGGGAAGTTGAAATTTTTGCAGATAATAGAAATAATTGATTTAAAAATGAATTAAAATATTTAAGTACAGTTGACCGGAGATAACAGCAATATAAGAATGCTAACAATATGAGCTCGTATCACATCAATATGCATGTATGGATTGTTTTTTCGTGTATGTGCTATACAAGCCTCACAATATTAATTTTAAATTCATCGAGAAAAGGGAAAAATCGAATTGAAATTGTATGTGCTTTGCTTGGTTCATTGCTAACCATATCGCCGCCGTGAAAAAGTTCCGTTGTGGACACACCAGATCTTATCTTCAAGATAAGATTAGGGCCTTTAAACAAAGATAAAATGTCAAGATACAAAAAATGTGTATATAAATTCCTGGGAAGGGGCATACTTTTTCATCCAAAAAAACGTAATAGAGAAATAATAATTGGCATTCTAAATTCAATTAATAAAAAATTTAAAAAATTTTAAAAACTTTATTATGCAAATTTATTGATTTAATCGTCCTCTTAAATAATGTTGAGTTTCATATGGATACATTTAACAGAAGAGGCCGTAGAGGTCTACAATCAATTTCTGAGTAAAAAACCATTATAAATTACCAAAAAGGATTAAAAGTCCATGTTAATTACAACAACACTACGAAATTATACCAAATTGTTATTTAATTTTGGATCGTTTACCTCACCTACTTATTTTTTTTTTCAGCGAAGATAAAAATACGCAAAAAAATACGGCCATTGTTATTGAGCAGCTTTATTTGGTTTTTTCACTAAATAATTCGATTTTATTTTAATTTTAACAATCCATCTTCGCGAACAAAATGAAGCACGTTTTAAATCACTACATTTTTATACAGAACTCGGGTATAAATAGAGGTCAGTCCATTTCTAAGCTCGTGTCGCTAGCGTAAATTTTCGAAAGACTAATTTAAAAAAAAAAACCGTTAATTCTTTTGTATCATTGATTAACTCATATTGAATATTAAGGGCGGTAGGTATCCAGTACTTTTAATTAACGACGCTCCATAACACAAATATTTTGTGTGTGTTGCCACAGTTTATTTCGACAGTTTCGGAAAAAAAAAATCAGTAGCACCCTAACATAACTTAATAATGGTCTTGAACAATCATAAGTCTTATAAGCCCTCATAAATATTGACTGTTATTGGTGGCTAGGTTTAAAAACCTCTCAACTTTAGATAATAGCACTTGATAAATACTGCCCTAAATCTATAATTTCTCACCAAATGCCTTGACAATACTACCTACACTTTATAAAAGCGAAAAATTTGCGCTTGTATAATAAGTTGTCATCGTTTAATATTTGTTTAATTATTTTTTTTTTGTTTACCACACAAAGAAGAAGATAATTATAAAAAAAAAATACTTCAAATCACAATTAAACCAGACAATACACTCATTTCCTATGGAGCTTCAAAACTTATCAGTGCGACCTTGGCACGGTCAGCGAATTCTGCTATTTATTTATTTTTTTTTTTCATCGACCATAGGTAGACTATTATTATTATTATAATCAATGCCGTCACATAACATTAACCATTATATTGTCAACGTATGCGCATAAGTTTACATACGTTTTTTGTTTCATATATAAATTGTTAAAATGAAAAAAAAATAAATACAAAAAGTACTCAGCCAACGAACAAAAGAGAGAAATATGTGGAAAAATAAATAAACAAAAACAAAGAGAAGAATTTTCATTACGAAAAGAGGATGTCAAGATGTAAAAAATGTAGATACGGATTACACATGGGAGATAGAGATACACATTCATATATGCAATGCATGGAGATATGGATATAAAGATATAGAAGAGAACTACCACAGGGGAAAAAAAAAACAGACAGTGGTTTAAGGAAAAATCTGTTTTGATTTATGAGAGTTTTTATGACTAAACTAGTTTGCTTGATTGTTTTTTATAAAAAAAAATTTATGCGAGGGTGAAGTTTTGTATTTTATGATAAGGTTATGAGTTTTTTTTTTATAGACAAAAGTAAAGCCTTATAAATTAAATTTATTTAGCGAAACTAAACCTACCTAGGAAGTAAAAAGATAAAATATGTATGTACGCCTTTTTTGTAAATTTTTTAGGTCTATTTGTTGCAAACTCATCAAAAGCATCAAAATAAATAAATTTGATGGCACAGAAGCTCATGAAGAACTAGGGCTTAGTGACTTATAACTCTCAACCATGTCTACAGGCATGTAGGGGACCTACATTTAATTGCCGAACCCAAACGGCACTTTTCTATGACAGAAAATAATCTTGGAGAATTTGTCAATTCCTCGCGAAGTAGTAGCCCTGACAATTTTTTTTTATTTTTAGGTGGCTGGGAATTGAACCCAGAACTCTAGAGTGACAGTCCAACGTACTAACTACTACGCCACAAACAAATATAACAGGCTCCCATTTATGGGAATTAGAATTTTAAAACGTCACAGCTAAACGGAAATTAACACGAGCCAATTTAGTCACCTTTTTTAGTAAATTCTGTTTCCACGAATTGGACGATCTTTTAGGGCATCCCAAATTTTTTAAGATTTGAGTGTTAATTTTTCAACTGCTTTTGGCATCAGAAAGCTTTACCTTAGAATGCCACTACAAAAGAAAATCGCATCTTTAGTTCAAAAGTCAATAACCCAATTCAGAATTCAAGCTTTATTATTATACGGAAACAAAATCGTTTTTTCTTCTGAGGATAATTTTCATACTTCAAAATCACACATTCGTTTTGATTTGATATAAATAAAAAGTAAAAACCCTTCAAAGCCCTTTTTCCATTCCAATTATTGCATCGCAAAACATTGCTCAGATCATGTCATGACTAAATTAATAGCAATAAAACTCGCATCTTTGCGGGTTCAGAAGTGGAATCGCGTGTTAAAAATCATTCAATGACAAACATTTAACATTAATACGATTCCCCAAAATGAGAGTGACAAATAAAATTATACTTTTGCCTGCAAATATCAATTAAGAAGAAAATTGCTAATAGCTTTTTCTTTTCATTTAATTTGGATCGTTTTTTATGGATTTTTTTTTTAACTCCTGCAAAACCCATTGTTTTTTATGTCACCCAAAAAAATATATATATTTTCAATCTGCTTCCGCGAGCTAAAACTAGAATTGCATAATTTTGTTTGTATTGAAGGGGTTCCAGACGCCACCACCGCGCCGCGCCGCGCCGCACAGGATTCGTAAAAGCAGCGATTTCCTTTTTTTCGTAATTAAAATGATGGAGAAACCATTGGTTGCATTTTTTGGTTTGTTTGCTCATGATGATAGCGATAGTGCTTGTCTCGGTTTTGTTAGTAGACATTTCGGTCCATCATTATGACATCATGAGGCCATGAGACCAAAAAGTCAACAGTTGCATTAGTGGGAACAAAAAAAAAACCAATATATGCAAAAAAAAAACGAAAAAGCGTTTGAAATTAATCTCTCGGTTGGCAGTGTTTTTTGCTGAATTGGTAAATTTTGTTCGGGTACGGACAGTTGGTCTGGTTGGTCACTATGATTGAAGATGACAGATTGGAAATATAAACTTGTATCTTTTTGTAGCCAGGGAGATTTTGCAATTTTGTTGTTTCTCTTAACTGACAGGGATTTTTGATAGGAGTGGGTTTGCTTATAAACATTTTTTTTCAGGAATTCATTCAGAAATTCATTTTAAATCTTAAATAATTGTTTTTCTTTTAGTATAGCCTTAAATCTGAGTGGTTTTTTATATTTTTTAATTCTGATTTATGTCTTGCTTTACAGATATGCTAGGTGCCAAATGTCTACCAGACGTATTTTACTTATTAAATTGATTTTTATGATTTGCATTTATACCAAATATTATAAATTATATGTACATAGTATTTGTATTTAAAAACAAAAACTTTAAAGATCTGCTTACAAAAAGGTGCTGCCAAATGTTTTTCAAAATGTCAAATGCTTGCCAGACGTTCTAATTTTGTTTTCTTATGAAATTCGACATGTTGGATTTATGATCTGCCTAGTTCACATTTTGTTTGTTTCATAAACAGAATATAAGGGCATCCATAGAGCAGGTGGAAAAAATTTTGTAAGTGGTCAAACGTCTGTCAGATGTGTTCATATAAGAAAAATTCAAAAATTAGATTTGCCATATGTTTTTTTTTTCGTTAAAATCTATTTAAACCAGCATACCTATATGTAATAAAAGTGATGAAAAAATTTTTATTCAATGGAAAAAAAAACTGCCAGACAAATTAAAAATAGGAGATGTCAATTTTGGAATTTAATTTGAACTATCTTATAAAATTGTAAGTTAATACGAACTAGCATATTTGTTACTACAAAAAATAAACGTTTCAAGTGCCAAATAAATGGCAGGCATGATATGGCGTACATAGGTGTTCAAAGTACGCCAAACCTTGACTTGGATTTTAATTTAAACCATTTTTTGAAGTAAACATCGAAATATTATGTAAAAGCAAGGATAAATATGTATGTAGTTTTTCGTATAGTCAATTGGTTGCCAGAAGTAAACAAAAATTGTGCCTGATGAAGGACTTTTTTTTTTTTGTTTTTCAATATAATTGGTTTCTTTTACAAAACATAACAAAACAAAGTATGAAAACTTAATTACAGCACATCTGATAAACATATTTGATAGAAAATTTTGTCTATCATTTAATGCGATTGGTTTCAAAATACCTGCCAGACGTCAAAACAAAAAATTATCTAGAATTTGAAAACAATTAGGAAGGGGCTTTTATATTTTTTTTTTTTTTTTAATTTATTTTGATAAGTAAGCCTATAGTAGCAGAATATAGTATGTACCTCCCATCATATAAATGCTTTTAAAATTTGACTTACTGGTTAAACGGCTCATCCGATTTTGATTAAATTTGATATTTCAGTTGTCCCTAGCAAGCTTGATATAGATGACATACTGAAATTAAAACAAATAAAAAAACAAATTAGCATTTGAATAAAATATTTTTTTTTTGTTCAAAATAAATAAATTAAAGGTAAAACAAATGAGTATGATATTGTTAATTCATTAAAACTTAAAAAAAAAATTAAAATAAAAAAAAACGCATACAAAATAAATTACCATAAAACTCACTAATTTATTATTATTATCACTTAAAGTGTCTTGTTCAAGTAAATTAAATTCACCACCACCGTAGCCGCACACATTTATCGTAAAATTGACATTTAATTCGCAAGGTGTAATATTTTAGTTTATGAAAAAATACACATACAAAAAAAACAACGAATATAAATTATCAATGACAATAAAATAAAAAATATGAATTGATAATTCTGGCAAGGTCATTCACTTTTCACACCAATTAACCTGTTCATTCTAATACAACAATTTGTTCAAAAGTTAAAAAAAAAATAAATAAAGTTCTTATTACAAAACATCTGCTGAAAACGAGTTTAGTTATTTTGGTGTATGTATGTTTTTTTTTTTTTGTCTAAAGAATAAAATTTCATTCTATAGAAAAAAATTACCACTGAACTTTAATGACCTCGGAAATCTTAACCTCAAGATATTTTTTTTTGTGATATTAAGTATCCCAAATGAGGTAAATTACCTCAAAATAAATACGAAAAAAAAAAAGAGTGGAGTATAATATTATATGAATCGTTAAGTCCTCATTGTGCAGGGTGTTACTGAAATAAGTATACGGAAAGTTTTTTTTTGACGATTTTCGATCTCTTCATATTTTTTTTTGCTAATCTTCTTAGATGTAGAAGGAACTTACAACATACCCAAACCCAATCTACGTATTTTGATTATACTCCTCGTAGACTTCTGCGAAAAGTGCATTCAGTTAGCGAAATTTTAACTAGGAAATACAAAATCGACTTAAAATGACGACACAGAGGTACTTTAAATTTACGTTAGTAATGATAATGAATAAAGTTCTCGTGAAATTGAAAAGATGTTGATTAAAAGTTAGTAAAACTCGAACCTCAAAACCGCTGTTTTTGCAGACAGTCAGGGAGCTACCAAAGTAATATATTCGGTTGCTACAATCTTAAATACGTCCAACAAATGAGCTTTCAATTTTAAATGTTAACTTGGAAGATTCTCATAAATTCCAGGGAATGGTATTGACAGACATGTGCATCTTTTAGCCATTCTTTAGTAAACGCTTGAGTACCACAGGGTTCTGTTTGGGAACCACTTTTATTCTCACTTTTTCTAAACTATCTTACTGAAAATTACCAAGTGTATAAAATTCATTTTTGACAAAAGAATTCCAATAATCATTAACACCCTGTGTATAGTTAATTTACAAAATTCAATCGCGTGTATTTATGTATGGAGAGAACAAAGGAGTTGCATTTTGTTTTTTACAAAACGTACTTCAATTACCAACCTCTTCTAAACGAAGGGTTATTGACCACAAACTTTTTACTGAGGACAAACAAAAGACTTCCTTTCGCCATTTTTGCAAATAAAAAAAATTAGAATCACAATTAAGGCCTCAAGACAAATCCCCTGTCTCGTTTTCTTAAAAAAAGTAAACAAAAAACCAACTTTGCAATACTTAAAATTCAGTTATCCATGAAATACGTTCGATTCTTTTTTTTTTTTTTTGCTTTTTGTTCGTCCACGGTCTTGAGGGCAGCAATTTTCTTTTTTTGTTTTTAATTTAAAAATGCTACCTCTTTCAACCGCAAATTAAAAAAAAAAAACCTGTAATTTTTCTTTCTTCAATATTTTCTCTTTGAAAATAAATCAAACTGATTTCAGAAGAAAGAGAAATTTATGTTCGCTAAGTTTTGAAACTGAATCTGCTGAAAACAAAAGGATAAGGAGTATCTTTTTATTTCTACACGATTGAAGAAAAGGAATAAGCATAGAAAAGGTCCCTTCTGAAGTATTAAAAGTATAAAAGATTAAATAGATACAAAATAAGTATTTCGAATCATTGAACTATGTATGTGAGAGAATAAAGGGTTTTCTACCTCTTCCTATTTAATTACAACCTAAACAAAAAAAAAATGACAGGGACTTAAGTGCATAATATTAAATAGAGGCCAATAAACTGCAACACTACAATTTCAAGAAATAGATACACTATCTAGATACATAGAGATAAAAAAGGAAAAGTAATATCACAAAGTATAAAAATAAACCGAGACAATATCGATGGACATTCGAATGAGTGATATGAGGGCAGGGCGGCTTTGCTATAGAGAATGAAGATATTAAATTTCTTTTGAAAAACAAAAAAAAAAAAATTAACATTGAATGAAAGAAAGATGAATGTGATGGATCCGGCTAGTGTAGGACTATGACCAAAGTAGGTATAATGTCTATCGCTAGAAGCCTTCAACATGCATTTAATTTGACTCGGAGAGAATAATGGATAGTATAGATGGTGAGAAAAGAAAACTGACTTCAACTGTGGGGAAAACACTTCTTCTTTTGCCTTAAAGGCAAATCAATCAGCCTTCTCTATACACAATGGAAAAATAAAGGCAAATTTCAAAGGATTCCTTGTTAAAAATAAAAATACGAGTGGATACATTTTTTGTTTGATGGTTTTGTTGTCAGATGTTTGAAATCTTTAGTACCTATGTGTGACTGTTATGATAGGATTTTTCTTTCATTTTATGTTTGAAATTTGTGAAGAAAACTGGAGATTACAAAATGTCGTGCTTTAATTTGCTCTTAAATTCAATCCCACCTTCATTTGCTTGAAAAAAACTGAGTTGGCAATCATGTTGGCATCCCGTAAAGAGAGAGCAAATCCTTAAAGACATATACAATAAGGCCTCTTTAAATGCTTCAATATCTTTAAAAAGAAACGAGAAAATTTCATTAGAAAAATGTTTATTCTTTTTTTATTACACATACAAATATCTTTTCTCTTCTTTAAATCTCTTTTTCTTCTACTTTTTTTTTTTTTATTTTTATTCGGTATCTGAGTTCCTTGAAATAACACAATTCCTTATTTCTTTTTTCATTTTTGTTTTTGTATTTTAAATGACCTCGTCTGTGTCGAGTGCTTATCTAAGATTTTCAGTTTCATCAATAACAGAGTGTTAGTATTGTTTTCACTTTTTTTTTTTTTAAGAAATAAGTTTGAGTGTGTGTCCTTTTTTTCTATTCCTTAAATTCCACATAATAATCACACATTATTTATGGAGGAAAATTGTTTAAATAATTTTTCCTTTTCTTATTGAACTTCGGGCAAGTAAGGAATTTTGAAGAAAAAATAAAATTAAATTGAGTAGATAATATCATACCCTGGTTTTCTTTTTTAATTTAAAAATATGTTTGTAAGATTAAGTTAAGGTACTTTTGTAAATGGTCAGCTTATGGTTCTGAGCGAACAAGAAACATCATCAGTTTAGTGTATCCAAAAAATATGCCTAACTGGATCGCACAAACTTGAACTTGTAGGTAAAAACTAGAATTTAGGTATCTTATCAATGTATCTTAATGGTTCAATAATGTAATAAAATCTTTAAACAATTTTAAAGCAAAAAGTAAGTAGGTAGGTGGGTACCTCCTAAAAAAAATTAATTCCGTTTTTTTTTTTTTTAATTAGATGAGCTTAATCAAAAATTCTAATTTTCCCTCTGGGGAATCGGATATAAATGCCTTTTAAAAAGTTTTAAGCAAATTGACCCACCCGTTTAGGACCCAGCTACCGATGCGACGCATGGACGGTAACGAAAAATACTTTTTACGACTTCTTCATTATTGTAATGTCGATTAAGTGCCTACGTTCTGTAACTCTCACATCGATAAAATTGGTCGAGAAACGATGAGAACTGAAACAAATTATATGAGTTTTGTTCCATTTTTCACCGTTTCTCGACTGACTTTTGGTATGTGAGAGTTACAGAACATAGGCACTCTGATCACAACCTTCAATTTTTTTTTTTTTGTGTACACTAAACGAATATTCGCCCTATGGATCAAGTTAAAGCCGAACAAGTCAGTTTTTAGGGTCAAGGTTGAAATTATGTTTTGCAAAATAATTTAAGCCTAAAATTTGGCTTCATTTTGGAAAATCTTGTTTTCTTAAAATTCGGTATTATGTTCAAAAGATGATTTTGAAAACAGAACTATGAACCTAGATAAATTTCGGCCCCATGCCCTCTGCCCTCTGTTTTTGTTTCTGAGATCTGTTGTTCATATCCTTAGAAAAACTTTTCCTACCTAAATTGGTCTGCGCAATAAATAACATAATTCTTAGATCGCCTGGTTGATTTTTGGGGAATTGTTCTTCACATTTTTGGTTTTGACGTCAAAAGTGCGATATTTTGTTACTTTTATTTCATACAATAGTTTTGAGAAAAAACCATCGACTAACTTTTTTTACATTGAAGATAAAAAGTATCTACCTAAATATTATCGATTCGAAAGAAAAACGACACAATTCAACAAATCTCATTTTTCAAAACAGGCAACAGAAAATTGAGAACAAATTTGAATTCCAATTAATTTATCAAAATATTAAGACCACGCAGTAGCTCATTAAGTTCCAAATTTTGTAGTATAGTGCGGTACTTTTTCAATTGATATTTTTTATTTTATTCACAAAAATACAATATAAATATAAATTTGATGGCACAACAGCTCATGAAGAACTAGGGCCTAGTGACTTACAACTCTCAACCATTCCTGTGTGCGTGTTTGCAGGAATGGAGGGGACCTACAGTTTATTGCCGAATCCGAACGGCTAACGAGCATCACTTTTCTGTGACAGGAGATACTCTTGGAGGATTTGTCAATTCCTCGCAAGAGGCAGTAGCCGTTTTAAATAAATACGTGGTGAGGCTGGGGATCGAACCTTAGACCTCCGGCATGACAGTCCATCGCACTAACCATCACGCCACGGCTACTACAAAAGTACAATGCTAGCGCAAAAATTCCATTTGTTGAGTTGTGTTGTTTTTCTTCCGAACCGACGATATCTTATTTTTATTCAATTAAACAAAAATTCCAATTTAACCAAATGAAATTTTAGAACATTGAGGAGCAGGAGTTTGAAACGGATTGTACATTTTGTACTCTCCCGAGTTAAAATAAAAGAATGTCAAAATTATAAAATGGTTCTTTGAGAATTTCAAGATAATCAAAATAAATCCTACACTTTACAAAAAAATAAAGGATATTATACATAGGCAGGTATATTTTGTAAGTAAAATAAAAAAAGCAATAAAAATGAAGCAAGGTTCTTTCAATAGCTAAACCAGCCAGAATGCGCATCGGTTTTTCTAATCGATATTCCTCCTTTGTGGCCTGTTTTTTGTTATGTTGTTTCTTCAAACTCTCTGAATGATGAGCTTCAAAAGAAACATTATTTTTCGGTACCTACACATCTTACGTTTGAAAGTGCTCATTCATTTGGACAGCTGTTTGGTGTAAGGTTACAGGTACAATCATCGTTTTTCTTATTCAAAGAAAAAAAAAAATAGTCTTTGTTTCGTCTTGCTTGGCAATTTATTCACTTCAACATTTTTTTTTTCTCTTCAACCAACGGAGTAACGAAAACCGACCACAAATCCCACACTTCACTTGTAGAAAGGATATTTTCTTAAGGGGTAAGTTGTGGGTTCATTAAAAATTGAGAACTAGACATTTCCATAAAAAGTAAAATTTAGTGAATCAATGTTTTTTAGTTTTCGAGAAAATAAAAAAAACCAAGTTTGCCTTTCATCCGATATTTTGTTGATCTTATTTTCACGAATTAAGTAGTAAATTTGATTTCGTTATTTTCGATTTTCTCAAAAACTAAAATACATAAAGGCATTCGGTTTTCAGTGTTTAACTAGAAATTAATGCGACCATCGAATATTGAAAACAAAAATAGTTCTTAATAACGTAAAATTTTGAACAAAATTAGTTTGAACACATTTTTTGCATTATTTTTTCATAATTTTGAGTTTGAAAATAAATTTTTCCAAAAACTATTGTCTGAAACTTTTTGAACTAAAAACGAAACAAAGAACGGAGCTGTAAAAAAAGTACAGCATGACATTGTAAGTATTGCCGTTGTTTTTTTATGATCTCTTTTCTATTTCTAGTCGATTTTTTTAAATAATTCCCCCTTCCGTCTAAACGGGGGTAAATAGATCCCCTCGCATACGATTTTTTTTCTTGTCTCAACTCAACCTATACGCCTTAACTTTTTGTCACACCGTATGGGAATCATCTAAAGTATTTTTGTGCATTCTCCATTTGTATGGAAAACGAAAAACCTTAACTCTACCGATTAAATTATTTTTGAAAACAGTTATTTTTTATAAAGAAAAGTGTTATAATCTTTTTTGTGGGAAATTTTCTAAGCTACAAATTCGTTATCAACATTTTTTCTGTACAATGCACCGTTAGAGAGATATTCCTGAAAAACCATTTTGGGGGCCTTTAACCCCCCGTAAAATTGTTGGCGGCGCTCCTATCGATGGGGACTTTTTACAGTTTCTTAAGAATATCATCAGGAGGCTGCATATCAAAATCCAGCTTTTCGGCGATTTTTCTGGAATTTTGCTGTTTTTATGTCTAATATGACTAGCCTATACTAAAAAATTAACTGTTTTTTTTTTTTTTCTGAAACCACAAAAATCATCTACATAACTACATAATTCCAAATTTTTCAATTGTAAAATAACAATTTTCTTTAATTTAAAGCCTCTCTACGGCATCCACCCAGTACATGCGACGAAATAGTCGACTTTATCATTATTATTCTTCATCTTCCTGAAGAATTTATTTTTCTTTGTTAAAAAATCATATACAGAGTAGTTGCTTTTCACCCAAGCCAAAAAAGAACCAAGTTGTGTGTGTAATTTGCGTCCATTTATCCGACTATAAATTACAATTTTACACGAAGCAAGCAAAGAGGTGACGTGTTGGGTTCGAGGTTCGATAAAGGTCCTCATAACATATGCATGATAAGGAGAGCCGACAGCTATTTCAGCTAAAGCATCAGGCAAAGCCGGCGCATTCAGCAACAGCAGGACACACAGGAAGATGACTATGGCCAATGCATTTTCCCCCATTTCGATTATTACAGGTTCCGTTTTCCCCTTTAACGATATGTTTTCTTTCTCTGCATGAGGGTTTTCATTTTTATTTTATGTTTGACCTCATTTTATATGAATATATAATATAATATATGAGGTTATGGCATTGGGGCGTTCGTTGGGGTGTTTCTGATAAATTTTATCGTGAAAAAGCAATAAGTTAGTTTCTTATCTTTGGGTTAACGTTCCAATTTTAGATGGGCTGTGGCTATGGAATTGAAATAATAATAATTACGCACTCATGCGCATAATATGAACAATAAATACGTAGGTATGCATGTTTGTATAAACAGTAAGATATTATTGAGAAAATATCTTCATAACACAGTCGATTCCCTCATAGATGTAATGAATCTTAAAAGGGATATTTTTTAGTGAATAGATTTGTTGTTTTAAAAAAAGTTCAATGCTAGTGAAGGCAGGTTTCAAATTCCGACGAGAAAACAAGACGTCAGCTTGACGACATCCCTTCGCTGTTATATGCTCTCTTAAAATAGAATTTTGAACGTAAAATAATAAATAATATAGGATTTTTATTTGTCACGAGGAGACAAAATCTTAAGAATTTTTCTGCAATTTCCTTTTAAATTATCTTGGTTGAACGAACACTTACGTATTGTGAAGGAGGAACCTCAGTTTCCCCATGTGAAAGGGGGTTAAGCAATTGAAATTTATTGAAACTTTAAAGTGACAAATTTAACGTTTATTTCAGTTCTGTGAAATTTTTGTTTGTCATCAATGTGTATTTGCTAAATAAAGAAAAATTCAATGAATTTTTATATAAGAAAGACACTCCTCCATCGACCCGAAAAAATGTTCATCTTCATATCGATGTCACTATCTACCTAAGAGAGATTTCACTGTAATACGATTGCCACACAGAAAATTCCAATATTTATTCAATGATTATTATGCTGGAATAGGAATAATATTTATCTGTGCAGCCGTTCGATAAGACTTTTGAAATTATTATCTTTATATTTGGATAAGGATTATATTGTTTGGGTCACCATATGAGTACCTACAAGGATAAGGAAGAGAGAGAGAGAAATATAATGAATGCATACATGTGAGACCTTTGATGGTTATAAATTGTTCGTATCACTAAATTTACTTTTGAGAGCAAACATTATTAAATCTACCAATATAACCGTACCGTATGTATAGCTATCAATCAAACAGAATTCAGTACAAATAATATTTACTTCAAATTATTGCCTTTGTCATGAGTGATTAAGTGCTTGTTTACATTACGAGCAATGTTAATCAAGAAACCAGTATAACGTTACATGTGACGAAAGGGCAATAAACTCAAATGTATACATTATATGATTGGTGTCGAATAAATTGATTAGGGTGGTTATGAGTAATGCACTTATGTTGCAATGGCGGGCGGTTAAGAGTTATTATTTGTTGAAGAAACGTTTCATTTTTATAAAGAAAATATTTTTAGTGATTTCAAATTATTTTTAACAACTGATTAAAGGGTAATTTAGTCATTTTAGACACGTAGGTACAAAGCAAACAAGTTTCCTAAAAAAAAGAAACGTGAAAGCCCTATTTCTGCTCGGTTATTTTATTCTGAGGTCATGGAGCACGCTTCTGAACGCACTCTAAACAAAAAATAAAACACTAATTCTAAGCTCTGAGCGCTCTGAACTCAAAAAGAAACACAACATTTTTGTTTGACAGTTCAGGATCAGCTTTGAACTGCACTGAAATTAAAAAAGAAAAACGCCTATAGTATCAAAAAGGCGCACTCTAGTTTAATTAAAATTTTAAGCTGTAGGCATTTGAGAAAATGCGATGAGTTAAAAGAAAATTATACCCATGTACCATGAAGTAAAACGGTCAACCCGTCTAAACTCTATCTCAATAAACAGTGGAAATATAAGTTAAAACCGACGCCGACGCACGGTCTATATGACGTCAAAGGGGAACCAGCGACAAAAGATTTAGGATGGAAATTTTACAAAAAATAAAGCGATTTTAATTTCTACAAAGCCTCGAAATCTACAAAAAAATGTCTAGGTTTGGTTCCATTTAGAAGCCTACAGCTTTTATCTTAAAGGGCAGACTTTAATAGTTAAGGTCTTTAAATCTAGGAAAAATAACAAATCTCATTTTTATGTTCATAAAAAAATGTAAATAAAGTGACTTAACTGGGATTCGATTCAAAGTAATCTCCATCACTTTTTCTCTTCTAGGACCTACTAATTATTGTTTTCTAAAACAACTAACGATGGTAATTTTTGTGTTTCTACCTAGATACATATTATGTTTCTATTCCTACTTTTATTTTAAGCGAATATCTGCGTGCAAACATGGAAACGGCTAGTGATTATAATTTATTTCACTCAAGAGAAATAAACGGAAAAATTATGAGTATGAGAAGGTATACACACAAATCGACAAATCTGCCGACTAACGTCATATTGAAAACCATCACGGCATCACGTCATTATAGAGGGTGGCTCAAATGTTTTCCAATTTCAACATCAAAGATAATAAAAAAAGAGAAACGAATACCAAAGAGTGATGGACGACCATTGAGTTTGAGTTTGGGATTTGGGTTTATTTAGGGAACCCCCACCCTATACGCCTATTTGAAAAGTTTTATTAATGTTTGTTGTGGCGGTTCGCTCGTTTAATAGTCAAACTTTTATTATGTGTGTATTATTGTTTTTGGCATCGATTTTCAGTTTATTGTGTGTGCGTCTAGCAGCAATTGAAATTGGAATTCGAATTCGGACAAAAAAAAAACTTATTTAAAATATCCCTCTCTCGTTGAAATTCAGTTTTACTATTTGTTTTTTTATTGTTTTGAGCTTCATCATTGCCACCCGCCCTCTCTTCTGAACTTACTGTTAATAGGTATGTAGCTTTGAATTTGTATATTGAGCAGTGTTGTCATTTCTGTGCAGTTCAATCTGACAATCTTCCTAATTATTCTTCTCAGTTTCTACTTAAAATTTTCGTTTTTAAAGAATTCGAATAAAACTGATCATTGCTGGATTTACACGACACACAAATCACAAATTTGGCTTCAACTTCATAGGTACCTACCAATTTGTAAAAACAATAAATTACATAATAACATTCTTTCGCCTTTGATAATATTTGTAATTTTACTTGTACCAGTCAAGCGCAGTTATGTATGCCAGATGATTGACAAAAATGGTTTAAATTCTCTGACTCTGTATAAACGTTATTCAGCAATTTTAACTCGCCGATTTCGGCGAGTTAACTGAGGTTCAACGGTGGTTCAAGGTTCAAATATTCGCTAAAAGCCAATTACATGCCTGAACCATGGTTGAACCAAATTTAATCCGCCGAAATACTCCTGAAGCACGGATCAAATTTTTGCACAACTGACCCTGACAAAAAAAAAATTAATTTTTAATTTCTTTTATATGGCAACGCTGAAACTTTGTCGAATTGAAATAGAGTTCAGTTTTTCCTCTATTAAAGGAACAATGTTTTGTATGTACAAAGTAAAGTGGGTAACCATAAAATAAAAAATCTTCATTTTGCCTTTTATATTTCCGCTTTTGCTTTTATTCTCTTTCCATTTCCATAGCCATTCGCACCAATCCAACTATATAACTTTATTTATAAAAAAAGAAGATAGCACACATTTTGTTTTGAGTGGGTTGACGATGATAAAATTCAAAAAGGAAACGAAACTGAATGTTTTGTGTACGCCTGTGTGTGTATGTGTGCGTTCTTTGAAGAGAGACAAAAAGGAAACTTAAAGGGAGGCCTCTGGTGGATTTTCATGCAAATACATTTTCGGTTTGCCATTTGAATAAACAAAATCTCGTTCGCAGGTATGCCTCCTTTTCTCGAAGTTGAAATTGCTATGCGTGACTAAGAAATGAAATGGATGGCAAACTAATGATAAACTTTATATATTCTGAACCAAAAAAAAAAAAAAAATAAATAAAAACAAAATTTGAACTAAAACACAACTTGATGGATGAACGAATGGAAATATTATTTATCTGAAAATCCGACTAAAAAGTCGAAAACGACCAAAATTGTGCAGAATATAAAGTTCTGATTGCCATTTGCATTTCTGGGTGTTTTTTTTTTCTGTTATTTTCGTATTGTGTAGTTTAAATGTTTTCATCCATCAGGGGGTGTTTTAAATGTGATAGTCGAGGAGTTTTTTTTTTTTCTTTTCGTTCTTTTTCTCTGAAGGATAAAACTGTGAGAAGTGAGAAAAATAGGATTAGAGATTTTTTGTAGTTTTTTTTTTTTTTTTTTTCCGGTGGGTGGTGATGGGTTTTGGGGCTCGTCGGGATTTTCCTTAATCTTGACTGATACATTTTTAAATGTACCTACGAAAAAAAAAATGTTTGGAAAATAAATGGAGAATCATTTTTCGCGCCGGGATATCCTTTTCTTATTTTCCAGGATTTTTTCGAGGGTCATAATGTGAGCTTAAGTGACAAATGTCTTTTTAGAGGGATACTTGTATTTATTTATGGCACAGTATACTTGTCAGCAAGAGGGTGTCTCTAACGTTTTTTTCTCTTCGTTTTTAGGTAGGTAGGTATAATAATGCGTGAAATATTACACATAAACCGCATGGGGAAATTTTTTACTCTGACAAGGACATATTGGAAGAGGAATAACCTTCGATCTATTCGACCTTTTGAACAAATACAAAAGGATGTGAATTCGTTGAACCGATTTTCAAAATTAATACGTAAAATGTCAAATGAAATACCTACCTATCATAGAATAAAACGATGGGGTTTTGAACAAATAGGTAAGGAGACTGGAGTGAGATGTAGGTAGGTAGGTACCTACCTATTTAGAATTACATATTTCTTTATGAATTTTATGATTTTGAATTTTTAATATTATGTAGGTATTTTAAAATAAGCAGGTACACATACCTACCTGCCTACATTTTGAAATATAAAATTCATTCAATAAAAATACATAACAACAAATTTTCATATAGGTAGGTAGCAGTGGCGTGGCGTCCATATAACACGATTCCTATCGAGTTACCTTTTGAAAATCTCAATCATGTTTATTAAAAAACGAGCAACATTAATCTAAATTACTAGAAAATTCCCTAAATATGTCAAAGAAAACCGTGCTATTTTTTTCCATAAGAAAGCAAAAATATAACTCGGTTTTCTACGTCTTATTTCGGGAGTTTTAATACAAATAAATGCGCAAGAACAAACAGAACAAGCTTGTTCTATCCAGCAAAAAATTTTAAAAGTTCTATTTGTGTTTCTTGTGGGGTATGAAGAGAGAATTTTGTGTGTCTCACTGTTGTATGAAGTTCATTGAGCAGGGTAGGGGTAGTTTTCTGGGCAAAAAATTAATTTTAATTCGAAAAAATAACACGCTTTTTTTCGTCTTATTTCAATAACTTTGTATGTGTCTCGCTGCGTTGCTGTGTGAAGTTTGTTGTGGTCAAGTAGGTTTTTCTTTAAAAAATACAGTTCGTACACCTTTTTATTTTATTTTATTGTAAATCAAAACTTAGACATTCATAATAACCTATATGTTTTCGGGTGACTAATTTTTCTTCGACTTACCATTTGAAATCATCCACGCCACGCTACTGGTAGGTAGGTATGTAATGTACATACATATGTAGGTACAATATTGGTTAGAAATTTGGTTCTCATAATGGTGTTATTTTTTGTGCCGCAGCTGTAGGTGTCGAAAATATCAACTCTCAAAACATAAATAGGTTATTTAGAATAAATGACATAAAAAGGTTATAGGTAAGGTTATCAGGGACGAAATGACAAACGGGGCAAAATGGGATCTTATCAATAACTTCTTATAGGTACCTATACCTTGAACATTTTGAGACATGGCTTAGAAGCCTTCAAACTTCCAAAACCAACGATGTAATTGCATTCTGACCCCTTAGTCTAGATAGGTATAAAGGGGTAGAGCGCTAAGTTCACTATGTTTTTCAATTGAATTTTTTCATATTAGCTTTTTCCGAAAAAAAAAAATTGTAAATTCACAAAAATAAAAGGCTTGATTATAAATTGTTAAGCGCTGAAAAAAAAATTAAAATCGTATTTTAAAAGTTTGCGACAATGGTGACTTTTGAATAGAAAGATAGCAAGCAAAAGCCATGTCAAAATAATTTTTGAACTGAGAGTTTCAATACAAATGTAGGTAAATGGGTATACGTATAGGTAGATATGTACCTATGTATGTACATATTTCGGTTGGTACCTACATCTATGATAACAATGATTCTCTTTCTTTTATTTTTATTTAAAAATTAATCTACCCCCAACTGATTTTGTCATCGAAAATAACGAAATCTTATAGGTATCGATTTAATTTAAAATTTCATTATCACAATCTCAGTTGCCCCACACCACTTCCGCACACAAACAAAAGACATTTTAAAAACAAAAAGACCAAAGTGCCGAAAAAAAAGACAATCATCCCCCCTGTGTTCAATGCAAGGAGAATTAATTGAAAAACAACAAGAAAAAAGAACAAACAAATTAATTGTAAATTTATTTCTGCAATGCATCAATGGGTTAAAAATAAAAATGAATGCATTTTCTACATTTCCCGACTTGGGGGGTTTATTAACCAAAAGCCATACCTACTGCACTAATGGGCTGGGGGAAGGGGATCTACCACACCACCACACATCAGCCATTCCGAATAGTCAAGCCGCTACAGACCACCGACCACCGGCCATGCCCTTGCTATTGTGAATGCGGCGTCCATTTTTTTTTTGCTTCGCCACTTTGTATTGCAGCGTCAACAGATGTCAAAATGACAGATAAATTTATTATAGGTACAGTGGGGAGGGAAAAGGAAAATATAATCCATAAGAAACTGATTGGAAAGTGAGAACAATGCTGGGGGGAGACTAAACTAAAACACAAAGAAGAAAATGAATTGGAAATAGTGGGGTTTAACATTGTAACAGTCTTCGTCAGCTAAATAGATACACATCATAATTTTGTCAATTATTTCTTAAATCAAAAAACAGAAACTGAATTTTGAAAGAGCTTTTGTGTTGTTTTGTTCGTTAAATTTGTTAAACAATTAGACTAAATTGAGCTCAGACAGATTAATTACATAAGTTAGAAGTAACCCACGCAGAAAAAACCTCATACTGAAGAACGAAAAACACCAGCAGAAACACGGAAATGGCTTTTTCTATTAGAGGAGTGTAACCGTCTTTGTTTAGAGCCCAAAGGAAAAGAAAAAAAAAATTAAAATAGCATCAAATTTAAGACCTATTTCATCGAAGTTGGGTGTACATTGTAAGTATGCTTTTTTTAATATTTCGCTAATGAATATGAAAAAGCAAATGTTCACAGTATAACAACGCTTTTCCTGGGATATTGTTTTAGGTGTTTGTTTTTTTTTATTCTTTACCGAAAGGAATATTTAAAGAAACATGGAAAATATCGTTTATGATGTCATATTAAAAAGAATAACATGTGTATATAGAAAATACAAAAAAGATGTGCTTTCTTGGAGGTTATACGCAACAATAATAAACAAATTTTAAATATTAATTTGAAAATGAAAAAGCCGTCAGCCCAAGAGGGAACTGCGATTGCTCACTATGGATAGTGAGAAAATGAGCCTGTGCAATTAGAAAAAGAAACTAAAGATGGACCTTATGACTGGGTCTTGGTCTTGTCTTCAATTTTGTTCTTAGATTCCAAGGGAATAATCGTCGGAAAGGGAACACACTGAGGGGTCAGTTCCACGCACAATCTTCGCAAAACTTAACGAAACTGAACTAATAATAAAATAATAATAATCAAAAAGTTTTTTTTTTAGGCAGTTCACATTGCTTTATGCCGAAAATGGTCGCTCTTTAGAAAGTTTTCATAGATTACGCAATACTTAACGAAACTGAACCAAAGGTCATTATTATACTGTCCAAAAATTGATTCTACCTCCTCGTTAAATAAGCTGATAAATATGTCAGATATTAGTTCAAAACCACTTAATAAATCGCTCTTTTGAAAGAGGTCGCACGTTTCGCAAAACTTAACGAAAATGAATTAATAACCACCTAAGCCATTATGCGAATGGAGACAATTATTGTCCAAAGTTTTTTTAGGCAAAGAAAAGTACTTCGCAGTTATGCGTGTTCTATAATTTTAGAAGTGGGCGGAAGCTTTGAAAAACTTAACGAAGGTGAATAATCATCTTAACTATTATTTGAATAGATGCGATTGGCTAAAATTGAAGAAATTTGTCTTGAAAATACAAACCAGATCGCTCTTTCGATAGCGGGCACAATAATTGAAGCTTAGTTGAACGAAACTTTACCAATAAGCGTTACGAATAATTTTTCTCTTCAAGTTCAGTCTTAATGATTTTTTGCGAATAAATAAAAAAAAAAAAAACTGAAATATTTTTTCCAGTTGGCCTCTGACGGTAAAACTTCATTTCTGCTAACATCGACTCTTGTTTTAAGAACAAGCTTTTACAAAGTAAAGGTGTTGATAAAAATGACAACACCAACTACCATAATATTTGCCTACTCTGACATTTTCTCCCACACAATTTTTGGAGCAAAGCATTTACCGAGTTGTATCCGTTCTAACTGTTTGGATTTCTATATTAATGAGAGCTCTGTTTTTTTAATTGGACAGCAATTAAGTGACATATATGTCAACAGCACAGGATTTAGAAAAATAATCTATTTTTACAATTTAAACGCTCGCTAACTAAAATTTAAAACATACATACAAAAAAATAAGAACAAAATATTACCTATTAATCACACAAAAATTCCGTACCGTAAAAATTTATCTTCAAAACGACCTTCAAACATTTTTCAAAAATTCGTACTCATTCGTTTTTCCTTCCAATCAATATAAGTAAATAAACAAAAAATGTATTCATTCATTTTTATTTATATTTCTATACTTATATACTGTATCCATTAAGATGTTGTGTTTCACAAATTAGAAATATTAATTTTAATAATATTTTGTTTAAAAATGTTGTACACATACCTCTATACACACATATGTATGTATTTCTTTCTCATCTTCTTTTATTGTTAAAGTATTTTAAATTTTTTTTGCACAAATCAACAACAACAAAAAAATATTCGCATGTCTCTAAAATAACATCAAATTCTATTGAAAAAAGAATTTTACTTGATTTTTTTTGTTATGTTATTTTAAAACGCAAAAATAATGACAACAAACGTTAAAATACATTTTAGTGAATTGGATTTTCCTGTCAAAAATAAAAGAGGAATAAACTATCATGCGAAGCACAAATTTGTTGTGGTTTGAAACCAAAGAATGTGATGTGTGGTTTTATTTGCATGTTGAACAATTTTTTTTTTTTTTCAGATATAAAAAAGTAAATTTAATATGTTGAAAACACGAACACGTGTCAGGCAGGTTTTGTTTGTAATTTTCTAATAAAAACAAAAATAAAAATAAAATTTCACATCGATTTAACATCAGTGAACAACAAGATTTATGAATCGATGATGGAATTAATTTGAAAATGTCAGTGGTTAT
The DNA here is from genome assembly GCA_947049315.1 of Epistrophella euchroma. Lineage (NCBI taxonomy): Eukaryota > Metazoa > Arthropoda > Insecta > Diptera > Syrphidae > Epistrophella > Epistrophella euchroma. Next base: position 62,737,444 of record OX346248.1, read on the forward strand.
GTCATTGACAGTCGATTTGATTGATTTTTATTCAATTTGAAAAATCTGTTTGACTAGAAGAGAACATGAATGTGACATAAGTACATTTTCGGTTATAATAACAATAAAGTCATGTATGGGGAAATTGTATATGCAATATGCATACAACGGGAGGTAATTTTGATGAAATAGAAAAACTTGTTATTAAAATTGGTTTAAAATAATAGCAGGACGTGCGTGGGCGTATCAATAGATACATATAACGAATGTGGAAAAACAACGAAAACAGTTAAAGATACTAACATATCATATCTTGTTGCCGAAATCCGAATCAATGATGCGATGTGAACATCATTAAGCCATTAACAAACTTATTAAAATGTAACTGCTTTAGGTTAATTTGAAATATACGAAATGCTATGACAACAACTAACAAAGCTGTGCGCATACATGCGATTTCGTGTTTTCTACAATAATTGGTTCAACTTTCTTTCGTTAAGTTTTCTGTCACTTCTGGTTAGGTACTCTCGAAAGGTCAGTATTATTTTTAAATAAGTGAGTTAAGTTTTTTTCATGATAAGACTCTTCTATGCCCCTTTTCGAAAACGAACCGTCTCGTATTTTTGTTTAAAACATTTGACACACAACTTTGAAGTGAACGAAACTTTTTGGAATATTTAGTTTGCCTACTACGTATTATATTTATGAGTTATTTCAGTCACTTGTAGTTGTGGTTATTGTTAAAAACTGTACATATCTTAATTCACGTTATTTTTTGGACTGTTTAAGTTACATTTTTATTTATCAGAATTGTTGATTTCGTTAAGTTTTTCGTTCAAGACTTACTGTTTTTAAAGATTTGTTCGTTAAGTTTCCTGTCACTGTGCCAACTTTCCAAAAATCATATCTTTGTAACAGCTAAATAAATGGTGTCGAGCGGGAATTTTTCAACTTTAAATTGCGATTATCGAAATACTAGCGGGTTGAGGTAAGCAGGAGGGGTATCATTCAAAGCGCAGGATTTGTGGAATTGTTAGTCGCCATGAGTCACTGGTCGGGAGCGCACCGCGCGTTTGCGGTGGAGCAATATTTGAAGTGCGGTGAATAATTGGTACGTGTGCGTCGCGCTGCTAACCTCAATTCTCTAGTATTTCGATAATCGAAATTTAAAGTTGAAAAATTTCCGCTCGACACCCTTTATAAATTCGAGCAAATGACTGAGATGAATTCAATTTATTGAAGGATTAAGTAAGACATAACCATCCCCTTTGGTTAAGAAATAATTCTGTAAAAAATTTAACAGAGTTAGGGTATTGTTGGTCAACTTTTTCATTCCATTTCATAGATTTATTTTTTGTATGAAGCATTTATTAGAGTTGACTAACAAGCAGATATGACTCTGAAGAAGTGTTTCGTTAAGTTTTATTTAGTTAATAAGTGAAAGAAATTCAATGTTCTTATGGTAAAGATGAGTATATTAGCAGTTCAAGGAAATAAAAAGTCTTTTCCCGCACTGTACGTACATTTCTATAAATTTGCAAGAATTTTTTTTTCAAAAGGAGAGAGTTGTAGACGGTAACACACACATTGCAATTGAAGCCAAAAATAGTTTCGGGCGTGTGTCATCCATTTTAAGTGTTATACAGAACACCTACTGTAAAATTATATTCCCGTAGGTACCTACTTTACAGTAGTGTTAACATTTTAAAGACAATTTCATCCTCGCACTCCAACATTTGACATTTAAGTTTTTGTGCAGAGCAAACAGTAATGATATACACCTTATTATCGGCTTTCTTTTATCCTGCGAAAACCAAGAGAAAAAAAAATATTGAAAACATTAAATTTCTTCTGTTTTAATAAAAAAAAAAAAACCTCTTGAACAAACTGAAAAAAGATCCCCCAAATCCTCTTTTTTTTTTTCTTTTTCTTTAAACGAATTTATTCAATTTAAAAATAAATCTTTAAAAATCCACTTAATTTGTCAATTTATCTCCGCACCCATTAGCGTGACACAGAGACGACGCATATTCTCACAACTTTTTTGAAATCCGATTGCTGGCTTATTTTATCAATTACCCTTACGACTTTTGTTGCTTTAAGTAGGTATAGTATGTATACGAATATTAAATTTAATTGAATATTCTACTTGACACACAGTTACGTTACGTGCGTGGGATTTAAATAACGTTATAGCCGCCATTGTTGGTAAATTTTTTATGTAGGAATAGGTAGGTACTTCCTGGATTGAAGGTATACCATACGTACAAAAAAGTCACAGTTGTAAGAATAGATTCTCAGAATTTTTATATTTCCATACTTTACAGCCATTCGAATACTGTTAGATTATAAATTTTTATTTGACAGCCATTTTTAAAAAACGTCAGTTTGTTTTTATTGAAAATTTTGATACGTCAATTTCAATTCATGTATAATTCTATCACGATCACAGGAAAAATAGTTTAAAATGTCAAAGTTTCAGATATCAATGAATAAACTACAGATTGACAGCTGGTTTCATTGGATAATATTTCTGACAGTTAAATTCCCAATAGACACTCAAACTGTTAAACAATTGAAAGCACAGTTGCATAACTTAACCGTTGTGTAAACATGTTTGTAAATCTCATTCAAATTCATAATACTACACCATCAACGCAATGAGACCTTCTTAATTCGGTACCTAAAATATAGGAAAAAAATAAAACTTCAAAAAATCCCCCCCCTTCCTCTCATAGTACGCTTATGAAATTTCAATGTGAAAAACCTTGAAAGGAAGAAAACAGAGAAAAAGGCTCTTTTCAAAAAGAGGAAAGTAGTATAGTTGCGGGCTCTACGTGTGTTGTATTTTAATATATACATATATATGTATATGGTCGCATGCATTCATAAGTATAGGTATATATTTTCTGCATGAAATAAACAAAAACCTTTAAAGATACTACTATGTACATTTTTTATACAAAAAAAAAAATATAAACCAACGTAACGATGCGGGAAATTGCATGATAATACAGTGCTACGAGTTGAGAATTTTTAAAATCATGTTAAGCGTTTTCATAATTTATGGCCGCCACCATTACTATACCATCACCACCATAGCGTTTGCCACTGACTATAGGTTGTCATTTACGGCAAAGGGACCAGATGGATAGTAAAGCATCTCTCACACCATATTTTATATTATAATATCTCACACTCTTTTTCTCCCTCTCCCACAGGATATAAATATTCATATTTAAATACAAGTTGTGAATTATAATAAAATTTATATTTAAAATTGAATAAGTACGGTTGGTATAATATTTTAATAAAAATACCAAAAAAAACATACAAGTGAGAAAAAACATAACACTGGCAGTATTTATAGGTTTTGATAAATATTTAACAATGCTGTCACGTTGATAATAATGACAAATGAGATAAAATTGGTAAATGTTTTTTTTTTTTTTTTTTTTTTGTTAACGTAACTTTATGTAGGAAAAATGAACATTTATTATTTTAAGTTTTAATAAATTTTTAATGACTTTGCGTAACCGTCCAAAGGAAGTAGATTAAAAAAAATTTATACCTAGAACTATAGCAATTTATAACCCGAATCAATATTTAAACGTTTTATAGGAAAATTTAAAACATGTTAAACAATTTGAACATTTGTTTCGAAAACATTGTCTAAAGTTATTTTCTCGTTAATAATTAAAAAACAGAATAGGTATACCTGGCAGAGCTTTTCAAATATTTGAAAATTAAAATACACAAATACAACCGAATGTCGCTATTAACAAAAAGGCTTCTTCAAGCACTTACCAGTTCTAAGAAATAATTCAAGAAAATTCAATATCGATCGAGATTTAACCGCGACAAAATGCAGAACCTATAGCATTTTGCTTTAACATTGTCTTCTTTCAAAAATTAGGAAATGCTCGACCGATAATCGAAAATTATGTTGCAAATAATTGGCACTACATACTGGCAACTGGCATCCGGTTCAACTTCCTCTTTCATACATTGTATCATTTAAAGGTTACCCATTAGAATCAAAATTAGAGTCGAGTTACAAAGTTGGACCCCTATAATTTAATGACGTGTGCTATATTCAGACTGTAATTTAGTGACATCACTAAATCAGCTATCTCAGATTGTAATTTAATGACATCTGCTATCTCAGACTGTAATTTAGTTTCGTCTGCTCTTCCAGACTGTAATTTAATGATGTCTGCTATCTCAGACTGTAATTTAATGACGTCTGCTGTCTCAGACTGTAATTTAGTGACGTCTGCTGTCTCAGACTGTAATTTAAAGACGTCTGCTATCTCCGACTGTTATTCAGTGACGTCTGCTATTTCAGACTTTAATTTAGTAACATCTGCTATCATATACTGTAAAATACGTCTGCCATCTCAGACTGTAATTAAGTGACGTTTCTATAAATCAGACTGTAATTAAGTGACTTCTAATATCTCAGACAGTAAGTTAGTGATGTCTGCTATCTCAGACTGTAATTTAATGACGTCTGCTAATTCAGATTGTAATTAAGTGTAGCTTTAGTTATTAAATTATAATAAATACATACTAGCTGACCCGGCGAACCTCGTTCCACCTATAATTGAAAGTCGAGCACCGTTCTAACAAAAAAAAAAAAAAAAAATCAGAAAGTATGTTATCACGACTTTCCGACTTTTTCGGCCTTATTTCCCAATTTATATCTGCGTAGTGTTTTTATCTGTTTTAATACAGATCGAACAAAAAAATCCTCATCCAATTTGTATGATGTTCAGCCGAGTTATGCGCGTAAGAACAAATAAATAATTCAGAAAGTTTGAAATTTCAAGATGTTCTCACGATTTTCTGACTTCGTCGATCGAATTTTTGGCTCGGTTGTTTTTTAATCTGGTAAAGTACGAACACAAAAAGGGATTAATTTGTATATACATATTTACATACATATGTAAGTATATAGATATAAATTTCGAATTATATACAAGTATGTACAAGTACAAGAAAATATGAAAATTCTAAAGCAGTGATTGCTAATTAAAAATAGACTCGAATATACTAAAATTTGTTGCTTCTTTGGTAAAACCATGGACCCGACGAGCATTCCTTAGCCTATTATAAAAAGCATCTAAAAGTTTACATATAGGTAGGTACACATGGGTATATAAATTACCTTATCCAATTTCTGTAATGTTCAATGTTATTTTGGCATTACAAAATCTGAGAAATTTTTTAAATCTTTTGTTATTCCAAAGCCAAACTATATATAAGAAGTACCCATTTGGCAAATCACCACAAAAGAGATAAGCAAGTTATGCCCTAAAACTTAAAAAAAAAAAAAAGGAACGTAATGGTGTTAGGTATAGGTATGTCAGGTTATTAAAAAATTGTGCCATTTGCATTTAATTGGGAACACTGCCCAAATGCCAAACAAATTAAAAGGAGGTGTGGGTTATAAAAACAGTAAATTTACCATTTTTTTATCCTTCCCAACATAACACACTTGCATTTGCGTGATTCGTTGCCAACTATACAAAAAAAAATTACAAACAAAATACATAAACTTTGATATCGAATCAGGAAAGTGTATACCTACAGACTAAAGTCGAGGCTATGAACAGGCTCAAACTCAAAAAAATAAAATAAAATAAACTTTCATTATCAGGAAACCATTGGAAAAAAAAACTGTTATTTTTTCCTCCCCATCACAGCCCAATGTTGTTATTATTGGGGAAACATTTTTTGGCACGAGTCATTCGCATGTGAGTGAGGGGATGAGGACATTCAGCAGCAAAAAAAAATACACTGGGGGGATGAAAATTTATTCATTTTGGTCCTTCATGGTGATTATACCGATTTTAGCTCAGCTTTAATGCAAGGGTTCGTTGTTGTAGTCCTAGTGTTAGTCGTTGTCGTCTGTTCAAATACAGGATGGAACATTTGAACGTAGAGCCCTTTATTATAGGGGGTGTCAAATGGATGACTGACTGAACGGAGATGGAATGATGGTATGGATGGTGGATGGTAGTAGGTATAGCAGACGCTTGAAGCCATCTAAATGATGATGGTTGCCGACCATAATCCCCCTAAGCGTTATCGGGGTATGTATATTTTCGATTTGGGTTCTGTGTTTTTCCTCATTTTCGTTCAATTCTCATCTCTCGAAGTGAAGAGTTTGGAAAAGTATTTTGGCAGCACCAACCACACCCTATACATGTATGTATTGTATGTACCTACGTACAATGGAGTCGCCGCCAACTATTTAAAAGGGTTTTAGACGTTTTTGTTATTCTGCTGGGTTTTTTTCTGAAGTTTAATGAGCCACACAGGGATAACTTCACCCTTTAATAGTTGTTCGAGAGTAAAATTTCTGCAGGCGCGACCAACAACGGTCGAAAAGCGCTAATGACACCCTTAAGGGTAGGTAAGCATAGTTTTACTTTGTGACCACCACTTAGCCATCATCATGCAACAAAAAGCTGTATACATCATTCTTCATTTACTTAATACGAGACATTTTCCATTTGGCATTGTTTTCACAATTTATTTTTGCTTCTTATCTCTGTGTGCAATTGTCTAAAGATATTTATTCACCTGTCACTTGTCACATTACTCACACGACATAAATTCACCAAAATAAATAACGCCCTCAACTTCGTGTGTAGGTAGGTAGGTATATGATATGTTGGTACCTACTTATGTGTCAAGTGTGCAAATGTGTTGTATAACTTTTTTTTAGCAAAATTTCTTAACAATCGTCTACATATAGGTACGTAAAAAAGTTTCTTGCCAGCAAAAATTGCCTCAGACAAAGATTTCTCTGACAGCATGGTTACCCTGTAACACTTCAATGATGACATTTAACGCTGCGTTGTGAATTACAATTTTTCCATAGAAAAAAAAATAAACCTATGATGTAAACTGTATTTTTGTGTTGTTGTTGTTGTGGTTGTGAAACTTTCATTAAGTATATGAAAATATAAAAGTATGTTATCGCTTACAGCGGGTCATTTAGAGCAACCGGAAGATGTGACAGTCAATCAAAAAAGTCACGCGCATAGCCGACAACGACCAGACTTTTTTTTTCTTTATAGAAAATGTAAAGAGACCGAGAGTTGAAAAGGGAATTTTTAATTTCCTTTGTTATTGAATAATTCATAAGTTCTCTTGACGTTATCGTAGTCGTAGTCGTCGTCGTCGTTGGTATGGTATTGTAATCGTGGGCTGGGGCCGGTTAGGTGAGCTCATGCAGAAGAAGAGAAATTTTTATGCACATAACTATGTGAAGAAAAGTGAGATTTTATAATTTTTAGGAAATAAAAACAAAAAAAAACAATAAAGGGAAAAGAAAAATTTCATCGTGTATGTAGATTGGTTTTTCTGATATCTTCCATATCTTTCTATTTATTCACAATCAAAAAAAAGCAATGGGGGAGGGGGGAGTTTGTTGGGGAATTTAATAAGTCTTTAATTTTGCTGGAATTTTAACATATTGTAGAAAAGTACCTACAATATGTTAAAATTAAAACAAAAATCGAACAAAAATATTTTCAAAAAAAAGAACTTTTTTACAGTCTTGTGCAAATTAATTGGGACAAAACAATTTTTTAAAATGAATTAAGAACTACGGAAGTAGGCTTAAGTTTGGCGTTTATTTTTTAAAACCTTTGGTAAGTGCTTGTGAACTAGTTTTATCCAATATTTCTGTTGACGTTTAAAAGGCTGGCACTTTTTCTAGGTTTTTTACAAAATGGTGGAGCTTTAGAAATCATGTTCCTAGGTACATTCTGTATCAAGATTTCGTTGCTTGAACAAAACGTTGGTAATTTTGTTGAAAAGAGTGTAAAATTCATCGCCTTACATGAAGATGAAGACACAGGAAAAACTATCAGGGAGATTTTGATTGCTATTGGAGTAGCAAAATTAAATGTTGTTAGGATTATTGTGTTCAACGGGTAAACATCTTCACTTGAAACGCCCAGAAAGGGCTATGCGACTGACTACTACTACGGCTAATGGCAACAGATTGATGGTCGGAAACAGAGTCATAACCCATGGAAAGACAAGTGGCAAGCTTCAAAGGGACATGGAGTCAGCTGAAGTTCAGGTGAATTCGTCTACAGTTTAACGGCTTCTTCTTGAAGTGGGTCGTAGGCTTTCTGGCCATTAAAATAAAACAGCTTTTGACAGATATTAGGCGAAAAAAAGTCTAAGATAGACGAACATTGATAAGAATTGGACTCCAGAAGACCTCGAAGTTGCTCTCGTCCAAGAAAACTTCTTTTTCCAGTCCTCTGAAGCCCAATTCTTATCAATTTTGGTGCATCTTAGTCTTTTTTTCGCCTAAAATCTGATAAAAGTCGTTTGCTGCTAAAGCTATACCATTTTCTAAAAAAAAACCTTGAAAAAATGCCACCTAAGTCAACAGAAATATTTCACAAAACTATTTCATTAAGTACTTACCACAAAAATTTAAAGAATTAACGCCAAAATTAAAGCCTAACAACTCTATAGGAAAGAATAAAACTTGCTTATTCTTTTGGAAAATTGTCAGTAGGTACCATCTGATAGGATAAAGTTAGAAAAACGGAATTCGAAGATAGGTATTAAGAGGTTAAGTAAATAAATTGTCATTAATTTCTAAAATTAATATTTTTAAGTGCATTTTCTTAATTTTCTTCTGATTTTAAATCTAAATGATTTAAATGCGCAGAATTTAGCACTAATTTTTGATTTTTTCTTATGACTTGGTTCGATACAGCTGTGAGCTCTCCAAAACTATGAAGTTATACAGTAGATGCTTGTTCTTAGGTATAGATTTAAGGTATAGATGTTGAGCTTAAAAAAGGTGTTATATTCTGTCATATTTTAGCCAATATGACGATTTCTCGTCCTGTAAACCCAATGGGTATTATTGTTTCGGAATGGTTGACAACAACGTATATTTTAGAGTTACATTTGGCAGGATAAATGATATTTTTTTTCTTTTTCAATCAACGTAGCTGCCATTTTGATTCCAGGATTTACGCAATATTTATTAGTTCCAAGAAAATAATTTTAATTTATTATTTAAGCAACATTCCCTTTTAACATGCAAGCCTAGTGCCTACGTGCCAAAACATCAACAAGTCATACATTAAAACGAGATGAGTCATACACCTCGAATCGTCGCCAAATTCAACAATTACATACCTATATTGCTTAGATCACTCAACGCACGAGTATAGAAGGCACAAATAACACAAGAATTAAAGCAATTGAACAACACAGGACCTCGCTATTCAAGTAGATTATTGAAACGATGACACAATATGTCATCAAATGTGATCTTTTTTGATGAATCACAAAATCTCGAAAAATCTTGTGATTCAAGAAAAACCAATTCAACTAAAAAAAAAAAAAATGCTGTGTGGTGTTTTCTATGGGTTGGCAGCATCGTTGGGTCATTTGTTTTAAAAAGTTGACGATGGTGAAATCTTTATCTTTATGATGGAAAGATGAAAATACAAATATTTGAATTGAATGTTTGTTCAAGTCTAAAAAAAAGGATTTTTGTCCGGTTACACACAACAGCTTAGCTGTATTTTCAAGAATGCTCATTTGGCCCTAAAAATATACACAAAAATAGCAAAATAGGTTCTCACTTTCGAAAAAAAAATAATAATAATAATTATAAAAGAATAGATTGGTACTTACATACATACTTGGAAAAAGAGAACAAAAGAAATAGGTACATCTTGAATAGGTTAAATAAATTTATTTCGTTACTGACGTGACGTGACCTATTCAACTATACATGAACATGACATTTGTGACATTTGTTATATTGTTTTACATCGATCACATTCACAATAAAGGTATGATAGGTATAACAATGTGTACCTATAACAATTTTTGTTCATTTCATTCACAATAGCGTCTAAGTATTGTTTAAATATCACATGGGAATTTTTTGTTCTCATTTTGCATTACTAATGTCAATGCAACGTGATATTTAAATTTGAAAGTTAAAAAAAGAAAAGATAAGATTTTCAAAATATATCTTATTTGTTATTCAAAAACGTCCCACACACATCATGTTATGAAATTGGGAGTGTCAGTAATGAAACAACAAAAAAAAAAAAACAATTTTATAGGCAAGCCAAATAAGTATTGAGAGTGGACATACATAAAAGTTGTTTCAAAATGAATATTTTATAAACTTGAGTTAAATGCAAATATTTAAACATAAAGCTGAGTTTGATTTATGTATATGACTTAATTGTCTTTATTTGTTATCAAGTTAAATCGATTGAAAAAGGACAAAGCTTTCTTTGTATCCGCTATAAGATGATCTCCGAACACATCCCTATACCATTATCTGACATTTGTTACAATCCAAGTAGGTAAAGCGTTCCATTCTTTCTCTTTTTAATTGTTCAATTATTTTTATAAATTTATTTGATTTTAAGATAAATGACTCCATCAACATCACATCACTTGCAATACTTTTTGACTAATAAACACACAATTTATCAAATTTGTAACAATTCACAATAAGTTCATCCAAATTATAAAATTTGTTTAAATAAACAAATTCAACAAAACTGACAGATCTCAAAGACATCAATGAGATAAAATTGCAAAGACAAGAAAAACGAAAATAATCAAATATGACAGTGCCTTACTTAAGTAGATTATGTCAAGTGTTTTTTTTTTCTTTTAAAGTAGGTCACAATAGCATCGCATTTAAGTACATAAATCAATTTGAGAAAAAAAAGGCATACTATATTAAGCAAGTAAATCAATATACCAATTAGTTATGGTAATTCGTATACAAACTTAAATTAATGAAATGAAAGTTGTTCTTTATTTTACTTGAAACTTCAAGACACACATACATAATTGAATGCCTATACATGTGTTTGAACCCTAAAATAATATTGAAATCGAATACTATGTTATTAAATTTCATTTCCATTGTTTATAACATAAAGTATAAGTGTAGGATGGATACATATTTTATACTTTTTAATTATAGGTTTTTCGTCTTCCTTTGAAGATTTTTTTTTCTTTAAAAGAAAACATAATTACGCACACATTTATGTCCCAAAGAGAAGAATGCTTTAATTAATGTGATATTCGAGTATGTTATTAGTTCCGCTGTTTTGTTTCCGCTGGTTTTAAGACGAGGGCTTATATGACATACATTTTTACAACAAATTATGGACCTACTTTTGAATTACTATACAAATAATAGAAATCGATAAATAATCCGAAGATCTTAAGATGGATTTACAAAGTAAAAAATTGTTTGCTGTTTTTTGACCGAAACTTAATATCAATTTAGATAATATTATTATGTATAAGTGTTTCACTCCCTTAAAATATACAAATAGCTACCTTTAGATTTTACAAAGAGAGGCTCTTTAATGCTAAAATCAATAGAAAATTATAAACAACTTGTGATCTATCCATTAGAGCGGCAAAATGTAGATAGGTATTCATTTTGCTCAGAAGTTTAAAAAGTCTTTTTTTAAAAAACATACATATGTACCCACCCTTGCGAAATTTTCGAGATTTATGGAGCAAAATTATGATCACTCACAATTTTTTTTTTTTATCGACATTTTTTTTTTATCGGCACAGTGTTCGACAGTACAAAAACAAAAATGACCCACAGTTTGTTAATGCGTCAAGTATATTCTGCACATCTTCACAATTGTGGGTTTCCAACCATATACAATTTATTGAAATCGGTCAAATACTTTTTTGAGAAAATGGTAGGTACCACAAAATTTATTTTAGCCTATATTTATATATAGATTTTAAAAATTATTTTTAATGTGTAGAAAAACTAGAATCGTTTGTGTATTGACTTTTGCATCAAGTTAAACCCCTTGTATTTTGTCAAAAGTCCTTTGCTTTATTGATATTTAAATGTTATAATTTTTTTTGTGTTAGGTTTTTCATCTTCATTAAAAAAAAAAAAAACCTGAAGATTTTTGTTCGAATTATCGTTTTATATTACCAAGAAATACATACTACATCAGATAAATGTATTTTCTTGGAATAGTTTAGTAACCTTTTACTAGACAATACCTTGTTAATGTCACGTTTGGTTGGTATCGTCACAAAACTTTTATGCAATATTTTCATTTTTTTTAATGTAGACAACACATACGATATAATAGATACAAATATACCCCATAAGATACGTTACATATCTATATTTAAGCTCTATTCACTCACGTGTACCTACCTAACTAATGAAAATGTTAAAGAATTCAGTTTAATGAATTATTCTTCATATAATTCGACATTGGATAGGACAGGAAGAATTGTCTGGACGTATGTATGTATATGTCCCATACCTACGTGTATATAATTACATTGTCATCTGTAATTCAAGGAAGAAATATAATAACACATATTTGTGCTTTCCTTTCACCGGAAGTAACTTTACGATCAAAAAAAGCAGACAAATAATAATAATTATTATTAAAATAACGAGAAGCTTTGTGGAGGAAATGATTATGATGAGTTGCTAAAATTCCCTTGCGTAAATATGTACATAAAGCAGATCAAAGTTTATTTTTTTCTTTCTGCAAACAAAGTTTAAACAAAGTATAAAATACTAAAAAAAAAAATTGCAACACTGTTTGTTTATGACCAGTTCAAAATACATCACATCCTGTTGACCATTTATGTGAAGGAAGAGAAAAATTAACGACTGGCGTTATTGTGCCGAAAGCTGCTGATAAGAATACACAAAATTGCCAAGTTATAGTGTTTTCGAGGCCAATGATGTCGAAGGTACAAGCTTATAACTGGGAATAGAAGAAGGTATTCTGGAACATATCGTCGGGTCAGAAGCAAATCGATAAAAAGAAAGACATACCAAAATAAACTCAAAAAGTTTCGTTTTCCTGGAGAGACAAACTTTAAAAATCAAAAACAGCTTATTTGATGAAATATAAAAACGGTATCTATGTGAATTCCTAATTTTGTAGGTATTAGAGCCAAGTGTTTTTCCAATGCATAATTTTTTTTTGACAAAAAAACGTAGGTACATACCCTTGTTATATTTAAAAAACAAATTTGTCGTTTTGTGACGGTTTTCTTCGGAACCGACATGTTTGTCATTTACGTAACAAAAACCGTTACCTACTAAAATCAGTATTTTGAAAAGGTTCTGGCTGCTTGGAACTACAATTGAAGGATAAATTAAAGATCATATCGAGCCCTTTCCGCCAAATTATCGTAAGCGACAAAAATAAAAAGTATCGTAAGCGATATTTTGTTTTTTGTTTGCTCAGCAACAAAATCAATTAGGCCAAATTTCAGCATTGAACATTATTAACAATACTTTTATTGACAGATGACAATAGGTCCGATTGCTTTTGGTGCACAGGAAAAAATGAAATAATTTACTTTATGTGTCAGTATGAAAATGTCGCTTACGATAATTTGGGGGAGAGGGGTCGATATTATATGGTCTTCGTTAAAATTGAACTAAAAAGTGCAATTAACTTTTTTGGTTCTTGATTTTTCAAATTTTACACCACATTATTATAACGACAGCACTGCTGATGATACTTTTAAATGTGTTTATTTTTTTTATTAATTTTCTTCTTTTATTATGAACCCTGAATTCTAAATCTTATTAAACTCTCAGTATACATATTTTGTGTTTGTTGGTTTATGAATTAACAACGGACCTTTTCTATACATAATAAAGTAGCACCCTTAAGCAATTTTATAACGGATTTTTGTCCATAAGCTTTTTTTTTTATTTACTTAAGGAGTCATTATCTTAAAATGCAGTTCGACCTCGTTTGTATTTTATCATCAGAGGGTTTTGATAAAATGTTATGGGGGAGGATTGGTTGTGGCATCGAAAATAATGAGCTTGATATTTTGTTCTTGATACATTTTATATCTAAAAGTTTTCATTTATTTTAGGTTTTTTTTTTTTTTTTTTTTGTAATATTTCTTGAAAGAAAGTAATTTTTAAAGCAGTCCCCGGAGTCTGATGATGATGGCAACGGACGTAGAGGTCTCTTAATCATCAACTTAGTCGTTGAAGTCGTCGTAGTCTTCGTTGTCATCATCATTATAATCATCATCGTCTTTGCCATACGAGTATCTTAAAGAAACAGAAGACGCACAAGAGAATAAGACAACAATCCAAAAGCCATTATTTGTTTTTGTTATCAACACCAACGACAATGATGACAAGAACGAGAACGACGACGCATGATACCACAATAATGCATTTCTAAACTGCTTCATCTTTACCAGGAATATATGTATAGGTAGATACTCCTTCCGCAAGAGCAGAAGGCAACAATATACAGTGAACGCTCGTTAACTTGAACACATATGAAACCAGGGGTGTTCAAGGTATAGAGTTGTTCAAGTTACTGGACCAAGATAAAAATTGTGGTTTTCTTAATTTTTAAATAATTAATTATTACGTAAATAATAATATTAAAAGTAAACTGTTCCCTTTCCTTGAAACTCTGTAATTTTTTGCGCATTTTAATAAAATTTAATATGAACTTTGACAGAACTTTGGACTGAAATTCACACAAATGCACAGAAAATCACAGTTTCAAAGTATAGGAGCGAACTTAATAATTTGAGATGATACATTTTTAGACGACCTGGCAAAAAAAATATTATTTTATACTGCTAAGCTTTGCGCAGCACGTTTCTGAAAGAAAATTCTCGGAGGTTCTGGAGAACCGTACCTAATTTGTGAAAAGGTTTTTTGATTTTGAAAATTGCATATTTTCCCTTCCAAATGCATTTGAGTAAGACGTACCTACCTAAGCTTGATTTTTTTTCAGTTATCGCAGCTTTTTGTTTTGTTTCTTTAAACCACTTTTTCACGTTTTCTTAAAATCTTTTCCCAAATACGCACTTGTTTAAATGAAATTTACTTCGATTAAGAATAAAGCCTTACAAATAAAAGCAAAACTAATTGCCTGGGATTCCCCTTTTAAAAATCGTTCCCAATTTTTTCCAATACTTTAGGTACCTTGCAAATATTCCAAGATTAAACTTTGTTCAAGTTACAGAGTTTGCAAATATTTTATATGTTCAAATTATAGAGTATTTAAGGTAAAAAATCAAGTTATCGAGTCTTAAAAATTTTCAGTTCAAGTTATAAAATGCGTAATGGGAAAAATTATTTGTTTAAGTTATTGGAATGTTCAAGTTATCGTATGTTCAAGTTAACGAGAGCCCACTGTATTAACTTAACTAAGTAACAACGTGAGGTGGTGGTATACACAAACAGAGTAGGAGAAGAAAATTACCAACGAGTTCAATTCAGTTCAACGATAAGAGTATAGTTAACCAAATCGCTGGGTAAAGATTCTTAAGGGACATGAAATAAGCGTTTATGGCTCTTTTTCTCAGAACTTCGTTTTTTTTTTTATATTTTCCATTGCGCACAGCGAAGTTAGTTCTTCTTAAACACACAACCTAACATAGGTAGGTACTTTATGTAATCGTTCTCAATATGGTATGTGTGGTATAATGAAGCAGGAGGTAGGTATTAAGACAGGAAAGTCTCGACAACGAACAAGGTTCAGCTAAAATGTGCACAAGATTCGTGGTAAAATTGAATTCGTTCGTTTGATCTTTTTTCTTTAGTTTCGTAAATTTGAGAATGAAAAACTTTTCATAAGCTCTACCTACTTATTACTTATGTCGTTTTCGATTGGATTTTCAGAGTGTTTCACTCTTTTTTGATTCCAATGGAATATGAAAAACTCTTTTCCGTAATATGTGTATCTATGTAGAAGTAAAAACTAAAATGAATTCTTCAATAATTTCAATTCGAGAACATCTCAAGAAGAAGCATTTACTATTTTGGCAATTAATCCAACACATACTTTTAAAAATATGTGTGTTTTCAGAGTGCACTCCTAGCACTCCTTAATGAAATCCGGAGTGAAAAAACACTCCTAAATCATCACTCCGAACAGCCAATGGAAGGTTTTTGGAGTGTTGGGAGTGTGGATGGAGTGAAAAAAGAGTACTAGGAGTGACCAACGGAAAACGACATTAAAGAAGTGTCAGTCTTGTAAACAGCTTTTATTGAATTGAATAAGTACCTACACAATTTAGCAACCTCATCGATCCTTGTTTAAAACAGAAAGAAGAAGCTGAATTAAATTTCTGCTCGAGTTGAATTATTCAAAATGGTGCCAGACAAATTCCATCCTATAGATAGAGTACCTAATTGCTCTCTTAATTTGGTTCTACCTCATTCCTCGGCAATATAAAAGTTCTGTTTCACAGCCCAAGCATTACTTCACTTTTGTTTTGACGTATTGAATGCCTTCTTATACCCAGAGAGCTAAAAACTATGGAGACCAAAGTTACCCCATCAACGTCATCCATCTCGTCATTCTACGTATGAAATATTGTTAGTGTGTGTTTGTATGTGTGTGTGTGTGCGTGTAATTCGAGTTGAGTTGAAAGTTAAAGAGATTAACCCGTCCACCGACCATCGCCACGAATGTATGTTGGTTACTAAAACTGAAACATATGGCTCATACATATGTATATATGTAACATCGAGGGAAAAGAGAAACGGAAAGACTTCTTTAGTTTTGAAAAAAAAAAGTCACGACTAAAATGGAAAAACGAAGTCGAAATAAAAACAAAACTCGATGAACACGAGTCGAGAAGAAATACTAAACGAGAAAAAAAAAAAAAAACAATAAGGGGCATTGGTTTGCTATATGTATGGCCCACACACAGGGGATGATGATTGGCAGGCAGCCCCCCCAAGGCAAAAAAAAAAACATCAGAAAAAAAGGATGTTAAGACTTCATATAAAATTCTTAGGTGTTTGTTTGCTGTACGTTCTATACTGTACGGGAATAATATGTGTTCCAAACGCCCTCAACGTTTTCACTGAGATTTCAACGTTGTCGTTGCATTGCTTGGAGAAAAAGGCTATGTCAAGAGCGGATTGAAGAATTTTTAGCACGTTTTCGGAAAATCGACAAAAGCTTTCCATCCATCCGATTTAAATAAATCAATACCAGCCAAATTAATAAACGTGGAATAGCTAAGGATTAGATCTTATTCCGTGGACTAAGCGCAAATGAAAAAAAAATGTCTATAAAGCCTAGTACACTGCTGATACGAAACGAAATTTTTAGTTGGTCTCCAACATGACAACGAAATGCTTACGAAAACCATAACGAAAAATTACCCCCTTGAAAGTGTCTCCATTTGCAAAAACAAAAAACAAACACAAACGCATAATTATGTGCGAAAACAGAGGGGAGATCTCTCCAAATAATCTGCTACAACTATCGATTTAGTTCATCGAACAGCGTACCGCAGAACGAAAAGCAGTACGAATTTTTTCGTTTATGATTTCGTTGTGTCATTTTTGTATTAGATTTTTCGTTTTGCATCAGCAGCATACTAGGCTTAAGTGACGTTTACTAAACTAAACCAAGGAAGAAGGTTGTTTAGCGAAGGAATAAGAACCAGATGTGTGAATTTATGCTGAGATTGAAAAATTAATTTTGAATAAAAATAATAATGTTTACTATATATTTATCGAGTGCTTAAATAATTTGCAACTATTCGACAATCAGCCATCAACGACAAGAAAAAGTAAAATATACAAAGTCAGATAAATCCTAAATATAGGTTTTCCATGGAAAATATGAGGAAACTTATAGGAATTGTTGAAGATGACCTAAATTGGGATGCAAGAGGTGGACATTACTTTTTTTTGAAATTAAAATTTCTTTCAAAAAATAAAAACAAAACAAAAGCAACAGAACAAGCATAGTTTATTAACTTCAGTCTAACGTTCTGTCAAAGTTCATATAAAATGACAATAAAATGCATAGAAAATCACAGAGCTTCAAAGTAAAGGAACAGACCTACACATCAACACTAACAATAATTATTGAAAAATGATAATATTTTTGACAGATAGGTACAAGAGAATTCTTAGGTGTGTTTGGTAACTTGAGCTTTATTTTTTTTTTTTTTTTACAGATTATCACAATTCGCTGTCAGAACCCATACGGAGTTGGGGAAACTTTGTGAAAATTTCAAGTTACCAAACAGGCATCTCACTTAATGTAGTAGATTTTCTTAAGGGATTTTTAGTAAACGTCACTTTACTCGTTCACGAACAATTTGTTTTTATTAATGGAAACTTTTAACCCGTAGCTTATTACATGATGTCGTAAACTTGTGGAATAAAGGTGGAATAAGTGTTTTTTTTATTAATATGGCTGTACGAGTTTTACCGTGGGAAAATTATACACAAAAATTAAAAAAAACACTCTTTTTCTCCGTTTTCTTTGAGAAATTTGACCATTAAGTGCTGGAAATCAAGAGTCGTATTTATTAGATTGTGGACTAGTTCGACAGTATAAAAGTATTTGGAAACAAACAGAAAATTACATTTTTCAAGGTTTAAAGGTACGAATCGATTCCTGTACCTAAAGTTAGATAAAAAGCATTTTAGCAACAATAAAAAAATGTTAATTTATAACTTGGACTTGACTTGACTGACTAAAGTAAGACAACGTTTTATAAATACGACTGAAACTATTTTTTGTACAAAAGAATTAGTTTATCAGTTGAATTTACGTTTCCAATTTTCGGGAACTTGCTATTATTATGACGTAATACTTGCCTCTATATTATGTCATATAAGTATGTCAAAATGACATTTTTTGAGTTCTAAGTGGCAGCGACCTAGGCAACCATAATATTGATTTTGTTATCAAAATGATAAATCCGCCCCTGTACGGCAGAACACCAGCGAAAATTGGGGGCGTCGCGTAGGAAGAGTGAATACGATACCGCACAAGGAACGAAAGCTAGAAGATGCGAAAATACTGTGGCACCAAGGAAGCATAATATAAACAAAACGAACAAAACACTCGGCATAATAATAACAAATGCTTATGCATTGTATTTTGCCTTTACACATTCTACATATGAGTAGAAAAAGGTAGGTAGGTATGTTACATTTTACATACCTACATTATTTCCCTTTTTCTTCATCAATATTTTCTCTTTTGCTATATTTCTTCATTTTCTTTATCAGTTATTGTATTTCTTCTCAAACTCTCACATTTTGGGGCCGTTCCGTTGCTGAGTTTAAATTTAAAAAGTGTGTAGTGTGGTTGCTTTATGGATGGGCAGATGTGTGTGGAACATGCTCCTTTTTTGATAATTCAGAAGAACTCCCCTAATATTCTCTCCATGGAACATGGAGTAGGTAGAATGTAATTGTAACCATTTTGTGATTTGCCATCTCACTTCTACTTATATTATATATCCTTTCGATAAAATTGGCTTAATTTTGAGCTTCCTTTTTAGTAATGTCTCTTAACACACTTGACGTTAGTATACAAGTAAATTGATGTGGATATAAAAGCATTTGGAAAGTAAGATCAACTTACTTTTGAAAAAAAAACGGAGGAGGAACATTTTGTCTCTTCGAAGGATTGGTTGGTACTTGATATTTATTTCTAAATTAATGCACAATCCTTGTGATGGTAGGAATACATATACTCGTATACATTAACGTATATTTATTTTTACAAAAATGTTAAAACAGGAGGTTTTTCAAACACAAGACTGAAGAAGAATCTGTATATAGAATGAGGTTAAGGGGTTCATTGGATACTGTGAGGTTGTGACTCTGGTTGGATGGATACACTATTGTCACATTAATCAAGCTCTATAAGCCTTCTCAACTTAGGGTTTCCATGTTTTTCTTAATTGTTATGGGAGCAGAAAATACACACCATTCATATAAGTATGAGTTGCTTTGCATAAAATATGTTATAAAAGGACAAAAGCTTTATGTACATTAATGTAAATACATTCACATTTTGTACATACATACATACCTACGTGGCTTAGCTCAACAATGTCTAACCAGTAATTAATTTGTTTTAAATGTTTGGCAAGACTTTTCAAATCCTTTTTTCTATTTATTAACGTTTGTTTATAAATGTGTTCTTGTTTCTATTTATTTTGAACAAGTGTTTTACAAAATGACTGCAATCTATAAGGGAAACCTTTTTTTTTTAAAAAAAGAAGGCAATCTCCCCACGGTTCACTTCACAGATTATTCCTTCCTTCGTCAAATGGTTTCGTTACAAAATTTATTTCCTTCTCTATTTTAAGTGAATTTTCAATGTTAATTAAAATCATTAATCAAAGTTGAATCATTAAACTAAATAACTTAATAAATATTCATAAAAATCGTTTTAGTTTTTTTTAGTTAATGCTTTCAACATTTTGCTGATCAATTCATTACAATCTTGACTTTAAAGTAGTTTTTGCTTGTTTTGATTTGAGATTTTTATTTACAAATCAATTTTGCCCATATCTAAATGGAGATTGTTTAGTTTACTTTAATGACAGTTTTTTTTTTCTGTTGAGAAATCTTGTTGAAAACAAAAAAAAATACTTTCAATAAAATTAAGATCGGAATCAATAAACATCATCGATAAACAAAGATTTGCTGACGATCACTTCCTTAAGCCGTGCTTTTTGTTTTGTTTTTTTTTTTTTTAAGGTACATACACATGTAGATACATAATTGATAAATATTTGTTTGATCATTAGACGGTGTTTACATTGGACTGAAATTGCAGATTTTTTTTTTGCATGTCTGTGCTTTTTTTTTCTCACACTTCACCAGTGGGAGTGAAATATCAGTCCAATTTGAACACCGTCTTTTAAATATGTATGTTTATAGAAAAACTATAGCTTAAAAGTCGTTAAACAAAATAGGTACCTATGTATAAGCAAGTCTCGTCCATTTATAGGTTGAGTACCTTAAGTAGTTATGTAGGCATGTAAATACATAATGTATGTATGTATTCGCTTTTTCGTAATAAAATAAACTATGGCTAAAACTGCTCAAGATGATGATAGATTCATAATCGGCCCTATCGAAGTAACCGTCGGAGCGGAACTCTCCGATTTCCTCCGAATCGGAGACATTTTGCTGGTCGGAGAACTACCTCGAAGCAAAATGTCTCCGATTCGTAGGAAATCGGAGAGAATTCCGCTCCGTCGGTTACCTCGATAGGGCCGAATGTCAAAGAACTGTCAAAAATGAACATTAAGTGGGATACACATCATCGATCACGTATGACAATTTTGCTCACGACTGATAGTGTGTACACTCTGTTTAATGGTTTGTCAGGCAAACTCATGATCACATACATTTTTGATATTGACTGACATTCAGCGGACTGTCAGTCGTATTCGATAATGTGTATCAAGCTTTAAGAAAAATGTGCCGATTGGAGAATCTTTCAGATTAGGTCTGTTTTTTAACGCAGGTAGGTGTACATTGTACATGGATAGATCATTTTTTTCAAATTTTCACAATTTGCTGACAAAAGCCACAGGAAAAACCCAGTTTGTAGGTACCTGTTTAAAATAGGTAGGTACCCTCTAATCCAAGAATATGATTCAAAGCACAGAATATCATATCAAAATGCGATAGGTAGGTATACCTACATCTACATTATATAAAAATTAATCCTTTTTTGTTTTGTTTGTTATGTTCGTACGCACATAACTCGGCTAAACATCATCCGATTCGGTAAAGGATTTTTTGTTGGATTTTTATTGAACCAAAAAAATTCGACCGAAAATTAGAAAATTCGACCGAAGAAGTGCGAAAATCGTGAAAACGCCTTGAAATTTAAAAATTTTTGCTAATCGTCATTCGATTTTCATGGAGATTTTTTTTTATTGGATTTGTATTGAATCAAATTAAAACAGAACGGAGCCGAAAATTGAAAAATTCGACAAACAAGTCAGAAAATTGTGAAAACATCTTGAAATTTCAAACATTCTGAATTAGTTTTTTGTTCATACCGACGCACATAACTCGGCTGAATATCGTCCAAATTGAATGGAATTTTTTTGGTTAAATTTGTATTGAACTAGATAAACACACTACCGAGTTAAAAATTAGAAAATTATCCTGGAAAAGTGGGAAAGTCTTGATAACAATTGGAACTTGCTTGACTTTCGAAAGGAACATTAATAAATTTAATCAATTATGTGTAGGTGAAACGAAGTTCGCCGGGTCAGCTAGTAGAAACATAAAATAAACGAAGTTATTACTAATAACAATTTGATCTACCTACATATACATACATATGTAGGTAATGAAATATAATTTCACTAATACAGGTAGGTACAACAAGAATTTACCTTAAGCGGGGGAGTTTGATAAGCAGAAAAAAAATTGGAATCGGTTTCATTGAAATGCAATCAGCTGCAGTAATAGGGCAAGGGCAGAACGAAAAATCTAGCTGCTAGACCTACCCAGTAGAAGAAAAAAGAAAAAAAAAGTTGAAAGACACGACTAACTTCAGATCACAACTGTTATACCTATAATGTTTGGGGCCATCCACTTTGTTTTGTTGTGTTATACACACGCAAAACAGTCAACCCATCCATTTTCCATTTTCATCGCAGTTTTTCACACACACCGATACCAACACAATCGAACGAGCAATTACAATTTTTGTTTATTATTTATTTATTATTTTTCAACTCTTCTCCTTCTTCGTTTTTTTTTTTTATGTTGCTTTTTGTCTTTGCTTCCTGTTCACTTGTTT
The DNA here is from genome assembly GCA_947049315.1 of Epistrophella euchroma. Classification (NCBI taxonomy): domain Eukaryota; kingdom Metazoa; phylum Arthropoda; class Insecta; order Diptera; family Syrphidae; genus Epistrophella; species Epistrophella euchroma. The sequence goes on from OX346248.1 coordinate 62,760,069, forward strand.
TAGAACAGAAAAAAAAACAACATAATCCAGCAATCCAGCCAGCAGCCAGGCCTTTGTTTTTGTTGTCATATCTCATACCCTTATTTTCCTTTATGAGAAGATACGAGTGGAAAATGAAGGCAAACAATTACTCATTTCACTCCCGCTGCGTATACTATGTATGTATGTAAAAATGTATATGTACGCACATCAGTGATGGAAATCGACTTTTGCCAATAGTACTGAAAGCAGAAAAAAAATAGTACTGAAAATGAACAAATAGTACCGACATTTTTCCAATCGTGAATTCCAAAGGAATTTAATATTTTATTGGACGTTATCATCGTTAGAGGAAGATGTGGTTTGAGTATTCAGCCATCGACCCCTTGCAACCATCTCGATTTGGAGATCAACAACAATTCATATATTTTTGACAACTTTATTTGAGGGCGATACAAAGTTCGCCAGGCTCGCCGCTAGTACATTTTAAATAGATATGTCAACAAATTCTGAAAAATCTAGCGTTTAATAAATAATTTGAGATAAATCGGAATCATAGTAGGTATGTTGTTAAATATTTTTGGAAAGATAATAGAATATTTGACCAATATTTGAGGTATATTTGGTTTACCTATTTTTTCGCGGAGAGAATTTTTTTTTAAAACATATTTTTCGGAAGAAAATTTTTACAGTTTTTTTTTATGTGTACATACCTACATATTTTTTTTCATATTTGGAATTATTGAGTGAAAATTAAAATTTCATAAAACGTTCACATGTTTTTAGGACAGGCATCATCCCTGGGATCATTTTAAGAAAAAAAAATGCACGAAGGAAAGTTTTGTATTACCTCTTTTTTAGTTCCTAAGAAATTAAAAACAAACTTTTTATTTTATGAAATAAAAGATAAAAACTTTTATAAATTATATATATAAATATTTATTTATTCAAACTATGTCACAACTTTTGTTTTTTAATATTATTTTCGACGCGTTTTGGAAGTCAAAGTTCCATTTTCAGGTTCAAACCTAAAGATGGAACTTTTAATGATATAAAATTGAACCTGACGATGGAACTTTGACTTCCAAAACGCGTCAAAAATAATCAGCTCTATCAAGGTATCCGTTCGGAAGAAAATTTTCTCCGATTTGTTCGAAATCGGAGAATTTTCAGCCGAGGTATCCGTTTCAGAACGGATTTGACTTAAGTATCGGAATTTCTTCCGAACGGATACTTTGATAGGTCTGAATATTAAAAAACAAAAGTTGTGATATAGTTTGAATAAATAAATATTTATAATTTATAAAAGTTTTTAACTTTTATTTCATATATTTACACAACTTGGAGACCAATACCTACAATGATTTTTATTTTAGTTGTTTGTTTTGTGTGGTTTATGACGCAAAAAAATTTCATAATTAAAACCATTTTTTCCGTTTTTTTTACCATTTACTATTTTTTTTTATTTTGACTTTGAAATTTAATTTCTTAAAAACATTCATTTAAACAACATGAAATATTAAATTTCACAAAAGGTATGTATATAACACATCATTTGGTTTTTAAATATTTCTTTTCGATTTTCATACAAACTGACTCAGCTTGTTTAAAAAAGTTTTAAAAATTGATTATTTTCCTTAATTTTTTAGATACGAAAAAATATTTTTTTATTATGTATGCAAAACTGAGGCAAGTTCCTACCGCACCAAACATCAACATTCGAAAGGTACCTACATTTTTGAATTTTTCGATTATCTTAATTGAAATTTGTATGAAAATCTCGAATGAATTTCATCGGGCTTATGCCAAACTAGCACTTGAGTGATGCGTTAAACCCAGTTAATGAAAATTTCAGAATTGGTCTTTTGCCAGTAATTGAAATAGTACTGAAAGTTGAAAAGTGGTACTTGCGTACTGTGAAAATTAAATAGTACAAAATTCAGTACAATAGTAAGCTCTTTTCCAACCGTGACGCACATTCTCGTACACATGGCATACATCCCGGTTATATACACAAAAGATTTTAAGGCGATCAGTATTGCCACTTCAAGGTATTTTTGACAACGAATTATTTATTATAAATTTGTTTTTTAGTTTATGCGTTTTTCATTAAGAGCTGAAATGAGGTAGGTAATTTAGGAAAATACAAAATAGTGTTAATACTGCGTTTTCATTAGAGCAAATGAGGTAATTTCGTTCAAAATATTCAAATTCAATTCGAAATCATAATGTCATTTCCCATACAAATTTCCAAATGAGCTAATTTTAACCAAATTTGCACAAAATTCTGTAGGAAACTACGTAAAACTTTTATGAACACACCCAAATGGAAGCCATTCAAAGTGGATCGCATTTGAAATGACAGAATTCAATGTAAAAAAACAACAAAAACAAGCGATTGACGATCTGGACCGTCAAACGAAATTTGAATGCGAACACTTTTTTTGTAATTTGCCAAATTACCCCATTTCAGCTCTAATTAAAATGCAGTATTACATCGCAAATTTCCTAATTCCGTTTGACAGTCAAGACTGTCGATCACTTGTTTTTGTTGTTTTAAGGTACCTACACTGCATTCTGTCATTTTAAATGCGTTCCACTTTGAATGGATTCCATTTGGTTGTGTTTATAAAGTTTTTATTGGAAATTTGTTTGAGAACACCCGCCTTCGGATACCTATCCGGATAGGTTTGTGTTGCTAATGCCTTAACAAATCAAAGCATTATAAATATTTTCGAATAATTAGGTAGCTCAGTGCATAGGTGCTTTCCAGACAGGCTATTTCAGATTAAAAGTTCTACAGGGAATCTATGTGTAAATGCAGTTTAGTGGGCACTATGCATTACTTCTACCAACACAAAACCAAATCAAATACGATGAACCAGCAGAAAAGAATACAAAAAAGAGAATGAGAGTAAACCACTCAAAAGTAAATTACAAAATGACAGAAAAATTGAGTTGGTTTTCATTTTCATCATGCATATTCATTGCATGGCACTTAACAAGCAAGTTTATTTAAGTTTTTTTTTTTTCCTTTGATTCCCATTTGCATACAAAATGAATAGAACAACAAGAAAAAAGAATTAAAATCTACCTCTATTCTCTGGTACACTGGTATCTAGCAAGCTGGGCACATGCTCAGTCATTAAAAAAAAAAAGTTTGATACGAGCTTCACAACCAAAAGCAGCAAGTTTTTTTTTAATACTTTTATAGCGCTTGTCTCATTGTCTGGTTGGTTTGGTGGTGTTACTGCCGTGCTGCTTCTGCCGCCTGCATATATTATAAACTCTCTAATTGCAATTTGTGAGCGACAGTGGACTTTATGAAATAGAAATTCATCTACATATGTACCTTCCTCGACTCTTCCTTCATTTGGATGTATATACATCTGTATATGTATATATTTTTAATGATAAGGGGGCTTTGATTAAATATTTAAATTATTTGCTGTTTTTTTTGTTTAGAGGAATTCTTGTGAGCACAGATGATGCTTGTAGGTAGGTATGTAAAATTTACAACTCGCGTAGGAAGTGAAGGGTTGCCAGTTTAATATTTTATTTTTAAGCTTTTCACAAAAATGTATTGGTAGGTATAAAGTGGGAGTTAACAAAACGTTGAATAGTGTGGTGTTTTACAAAATATGAGAGCATTATGGATACATTATTTTATTTGACATATCGGAAAGCCAACGACTGCTTATATTTCAGTAAGTAGTATCTACCTGGTAGGTATTTAAAAAAACATAGAATAGATTTTTTAATTGTAGTTGGTATTCTGAAAGCAATTAGTGTCTACAATTTAGAAAAAGGCAATGAATAAATTCCGATTTTCCGGCGTTAAGCAATAAATAAATAAAGACTTAACCACTTCCTTGTGCACGTATGTAGGAATGGAAGGGGCCTACAATTTATTGCTGAATACGAACGGCTAACTTGAGAGGTACCTACTTTTTTGTGAGAGTAGATACTCTTGGAGGATTTGTCAATTCGGTGAAAAAAAGCTGACTTAAAAATTGAGAACAACCAACATTGCAATTTTGAAAAATTTACAAACGCCGTTCTTTCGGAAAGCGCTTTTTTCATTAATTTTTCTTTAGAGCTAAAATTAGCAAATTTTACAAACTCCCAAAAAAGCTTTTTGTTTGTTTTCAATAAATATCAGATTTACATTTACTAAGTTATGTGGGTTCACTCGGAAACGCTCCTCTCGAAGTAAATATCCGCAATCATATGGACATTATGAATGAATAAATGAATAATCTGGGGTTTTTAATTGCACCTTAAGATCTTTTGTGCCCTCGTTTAGATTCAGATGAGCTTGCTCATTTACATCTCTTCTAAATTTGTTTTTTTGAGGAACTTTATATTTGAAGTATTATTAGTGAGGGTAATTCACTCTCTGCTATCTCTTGACGTCGCAGATATCAGTATCTTTGATGCAAAGTTCTTCACAGCTACATAAAATCTGGTCCGGTGTCTTATCTAGAGTGCTGAAGAATCTGCATGTGGCACTGCTAACTAAGCCAAGGATTCTGAGATCCCCTTAGCTTGCAGTGACCAATGAGGATGCCCGTCGTTATTCTTAGGTTATTCCTAATTAGGGTATACACACCAACATGGCCTCGTACCCAACACAGTGTTACATTATTGTTTTTGCCCAATTCGTTTAGTCACACAGTCCCGTACTAATTTAGAACCGATGGTGTATGAGTTTAGTGCTTTAAATGCATCTTGGCTCAGTCATGATGGCAATGTTTTGGTTACGGTAGTTCCTTTCGAGATTACATTCCACACATTTTCCCATGATCTGCCCCATCATCGGTAAGTAAAGTTTGGTTCTTTGCCCAAAGATTCCTGCCCCAGTCCCTTCACTTGTCATCAGTGTACCACTTGATGGCATTTGCTTTAAGAGGGTAGCTCACTGATTCGCCTACACATTTTTTTTGATACTTAACTCTGTTTGAAAATTTTTCACGAAGCTCTTTTTAATCATGCCATCTCTTGGGATGTCAAAAAGGTTTAATGTAATTTTTCTTATGGAATGTGGGCACAAGGGCAGTTAGTTCAGTGTTCTACCCTATTCCATCAAATAAAAAAATATAGAACACAAAAGCCATTGCATTTGCAACCACCAAATTCCAATTTTTAAACTAAAAAAAAAAATTAAGAGCTGGGCAACGGTCACAGCTGGACACATAATAAAATTTATATACATGTGAATAGATTCGCAGAGATACCTACTTCTGGCAATAGCCCTCCCTTACATCCAAAAACAGGAGAAAAATAATAAATACCACCAAAAAAAATAACAACAAAAAATACACTCCATATTGTGAATGCGAAGAAAGTATAGAATGAATAAAACGATAAAAAAGGAAAAAAATGAGTGCAAATTTACTTCCGCCACTCCTTTCCAATAAAAAAGAGACTACCAAATTGTCAACCCTTTTCCTATTTCTATCCCCTTCTTTTGATCAAATGAAAAATCAAGGAAAAAAACCATAGTTCCACTCAGAATAGGAAATGACAAGAAAAAAAATTAAATAAAATTTCATTATAATCATATTAAATTAAATAATAATTCCTCCTACCTTGCTTGCAATCGTTTTCCACAATTTCGTATCTATTCTCTTTTTCTTTTGTTTGGTGTAGATGATGTTCGAATGGAAAAGATTCACCACCAGAAAGGACAAGAATAAATCGAGCGAATCCTTATGATTTCACCGCACCACTAAAAATCTCGTATTTTTTCACTTTTTTTTTTAATTTTTATTGCTGAGACACTGCAGGAGGGTTTTATTTTAAGCTTTTTTTTTTTACTCTCACTTTTGTTGTTTTTTTTTTATGGGAATTCTATTGTTGTGATTGTGAACAATAAAAAAATCAAGATAAGTTTTTTTTCTATTCGACTTTGACGAAGGTATACCAGATTTTCTGGTCTAGAATATAAATTTTTCACACACTACACAAATGAGCCAAATAAAACACAGTTAAACAGACGTTTGTAGGTAATTTCCAAGTAAAATATTTAATAAAACTTATTAATTCACAAATTGAAACACAGAAAAAAGCACACAGGGGAAAAATATAAGTTTTAGTCACGAAGAAAAATTTCTGGACGAATAAACGACGACGGTCTCGCCCCGTCAACGAGACAGAAAAGTATGTGTGACTTGCAATTGTGAAACAATTCGAACTGTGAAAACTGAACACTTGAGGAAAAACAATATTGATCCGAGTGACAAGAAAAGAAAGAGAATCCACTCATAACCATATGAAACTGAACACAAATTACTTCCAGAGAAACAAAAAATAAAAACCACTCAAATCACACACACTTTCATCCAATCTACATTGAGCATAAATAAAAAGAAAACAATGGATGGTTAAATCACTCCATAAAAACTCATAACAAAACAAAATATAAGAAACACTCAAGCCTCTACCGTATATTTATTTACACTTGTTTTGTATGTTTTCCCTTTCATTCACACCCCTTTTAAGAAATACAAATGCTCAACACACGCATACAATCATCCCAGAGTTGTTTTTTTTATATTGAATTCTACACAAAAAGTGAGATAATAATTTTCCATTGTTTTTATTTGTGTACACAGAACAGCACGGAAAGAGAAAATGTAATTTAGCAAGAAAAACAAAGAAGGAAGCAAAATACACACCACACAGAGATAATTTTTTTTCTATCAAAAGGGGAGCGAAAATTAAGTTTTTTCGTTTCACTTTAAAACACTTTTTTTATAGGATGGAAATAACTTTATTGATTGTGAATGTTTTTTTCGAGTAATCTTTTTAATAATTCTACGTTTAAAAGCACATTAAAAATAAATAATTTGAAAGAATAGAGAACAAATAAGTAAAAAATAAAGTTACACAAGCCAAATTTACCTTGCTCGTCACCTGCGCCTTCAAAACTTCTTCTGATTTTGGATTGAGTGGATTTTTATTCTGTAGTCTGTACACCCGCGAACCAATACGATGAAGAAAATTGAACGAAGAAAATGAACCTAGCAATTATGACAAATTCACAATAGTGTTTTTATTTATGTCTCAAATTGGAAGTTTATCTTTAAAGGCTCTCCCAAACCAACGCGATTAATCGCCGCGACAAAAGAAAACAACAATAACAACACGTGGTTGTCAAACAAAACAACACGTTGTTGTTATTGTTTTCTATTGTCGCAGCGATTAATCGCTGCGACAAAAGAAAACAACACGTGGCTGTCAAACAAAACAACGCGTTGTTGTTATTGTTTTCTATTGTCGCAGCGATTAATCGCGGTGGTTTGGGAGAGCCTTTAACCTTAAAGGTCGAACTATAATAGGTGGACGCTGTCGGAAACTAATGTCATAAACGAACGAAAAACTTATTTCCGAAACTTCAAATGCACACTTAAACCATAATGCACGAGAGATTCGAAACTAGTTTACTACAACAATTTACATGTAGCTGTCAATTTTCTTCCGTAAGGTGCGCTCGAGAAGCGCTCTTCCCCTCCGAAAGCAAAAATGAACGAAAATGAACGAAACGTAACAAAACGCAATTATGTCCCCTTTCACACGAAGATACTAGTTGCTGGTGATTTTTTTGACGTTTTCTTTAAATCTCCTTAACAATCTCCTGTACCTTTCACACGCAGATACAAAGTTGGAGGAGACTTGCTGTATTTTCCTTTTAAACTACCTTGGTTGAACGCACACAAACGTAGTGTGAAGAGAAACGTCAAAAAAGTTTCCTGAATTTGTTGACCGGGGAGATTTCATTTCCCCCTCTTTCTTCCTGCCCTTCTCGCCTATGAACTATTTGTTGCCGGCAACTCAGTTGCCCTGTGTGAAAGGGGACTATGTGTGCGTCTACTCTGCTTAACTGGCTGAACAGAATAGAATGACGGAACTGAAGCCGCAGACGGAACTGGAAGAGCTGTCAAAAAGTGTCGTACGTTATTTTTTTTACATGTCCACAATGGAGCTGTTCAGCTTTGAAAGTATTTTGAAGAAAAACAAAAATATATTATTGTGTACAAGCTCAGAATTCACATTTTTTGTTTCCACTAATTTTCCTTTTAATAAATAATTTTTTTCGCGATACAAATAACCACAATATTTTTTTCCGACCCAAAAAGTTGTTTTTTTTCTTCATACAAATTGAAACGTCAAAAGTGCCGTACGTCAAAAGTTAAAAGTTGGTGAACTCTTCCGTCTGCGTCTGCATCTCCGTATGCGTCTACGTTCCGTTGTGTTCGCAACATTGAATTTGCGTGTATTCAATATTTTGACAGCTGTTCCAGCTCCGTCTCCGGTTCCGTCTGCGTCACCATTCTGTTCAGCCAGTAATGGTTTGTCAGGCAAAAAAAATTATGTTTGATCTGTCAAATCTATCTAAGGCCATACCTATAAAGCGGGCGGTACACATTATCGATCACATATGACAGTTTTGCTCACGACTAATAAAGTGTACACTCTGCTTAATGGTTTGTCAGGCAAACTTCAGGCAAGCTCATGCTCACAAAATTTTTTGAGATTGACTGACAGTCATGTGAGCTGTCAAGTAGTGAGATATGAAGTGCTTTATTTTTTTTGCATACTATTAAGGCTTAACTACATTGAAATCAAGAAGTGGAAAAGTGAAAAAAAAAACATAATATATATACTCTAGAGATGCCTGGTGTACCAAAAAATTATGTTTGATCTGTCAAATTTATCTAAGGCCATACCTATAAAGCGGGCGGTACACATTAGCTGCATTTTATTTTTCTCCAGATCTGATCCGGATTGGATTTGGAAACATAAATACAAGTAATACAAAAACAACACAAGTTCCAGGTCTGCCTTTGGATTTCGATTTCAAAATCCATTTTCTGAACAATTTCCTAGCAATATTTTAATTTTATAGGTTGGTACCACTGTTGAGATTTACAAAAAAACTCAATAAAATTGAAAATTCTCGAAATTAAACACATGCCGCCATCATTCCAATTTTTTTGTATGAGTTTTTTCTTTATTTAATAGAGCCGACGCGTCGCGAGGCACGGAAAAAATACATAAAAACTATTAATTTAATGAAAATTAAACTTAAAAAAATAAAACTGTTCCATTTTTAAACATTCATTTTTCCTTAGATACCAAATATTATTTTAAACAAGATTTGTGAAAATTTTCCTTCTGTCAATTTTATTGTGCAAATAAAGCCAACTATGAGAAATAAATAAATTTGTGATCCAGTTTGTTTTATTATCATGATCTGATCCGGATCAGATCTGGGGGAAAATAAAATGCAGCTATTATCGATCACATATGACAGTTTTTCTCACGACTGATAAAGTGTACAATCTGCTTAATGGTTTGTCAGGCAAACTTCAGGCAAGCTCATGCTCACAAATTTGTTTGAGATTGACTGACAGTCAGCCAACTGTCATACGTGATCGATAATGTGTACCCCACTTAAGAATTGAATTAAATTTTTGATTTTATCCACGATTTATTTCTGACGTTTCCTCGTACATGATAAGTGTCAAAAATTGCTGCATGGAGTTTGATCGCTATGAAAAATTACCCCAAAACAAAAAATGAAAAATGGACTTTTAGCCTAGTACGCAGATCGGGAAAAATTTTTCTTTTCATACAAAATTTTTCCGAGGACAAATTTTGTCTTCAGTTTTTTTTTCCAGGCAGTAGGCAGTTCACGCGCAAAATTGTGACGTTTGTATTCGCTGTAGGGTGAAGTCTCCACTAAATTTTACCACGAAAAATAATGTTCGAAGCATTATTTCGCGGGAAAAATTTTGACAGGTCAATAATTTTGCACGATCAACTATTATATATCAGTATTTTTACAAAAAGAAAAAAAAGAAGAGAAACATCAATTCTGCGCGATTTTTCCAATGTTTTTGTAGAGATTAGAATTGTAAAGATAAAATTTGTTTTTTTCCCGATCTACGTACTAGGCTTTTCTGAATAATAAAAAATTGCCTCATTTTCAAAATCGAAACTTAATGAAAAAAATCCCCAAATAAGAAATAAATAATCAAACGAAAAATGGCTAAATATATATATGCAGCAACAACAACAGATTAAATAAGGGTTTTTTTCATTATGAATTTTAATATCAAAATGAAAAAAAAAGGTATTCACTTTTCCACTTTCTCCCAAAAGTTTTTAACACGCCGACTCCACAGGACATACAGATGACCAAGATCCAAACCACAATCCAATTAACAATCCGCTTGTTTTTTCACAGTGGGCACTTTATGTCATGTCGTTAGTTATGTCGATAAATTCCACTAGCTTTGAACAGAGCTCATGTCTTGTTCAAAAATTAGTTTTCGTCGACATGTTCTGTTCATGACATGGACGTGGATTTGTGTGCCTCCACAGTCCATGAACGATGTCAGGATTATGAACATATGTCTACAAAAAATCCAATGGAGGTAAAAAAATTCTTGGCCATGTCATGAACATATTGACGAAAACTACTTTTTGAACAAGACATGAGCTCTGTTCAAAACTTGGCCATGAGATTTGACGTTCCATGTGTGTGGGAGAGGTGGAAGTAGAACTGAAAGGAATTTTTGTGTGTTTCTCTTGCTCTGACTTATTAGTTGAATTTATCTACGTCTAACGACATGACATAAAGTGCCCAGTGCGAAAAAACAAGCTGATTGTTGATTGGATTGTGGTCTGAATTTGGGACATCTGTATGTCTTGTGTAGTCGGCATGTTATAAATGAGTTTTTCTATCAATTTTGACTTGATGTTTATACTGAGGCACTATGCCTGTTTTTATTACCATGATCAGCGTGTGTACACTTTAAAGAAAAATCGTTTCAGTTTAGTCAAACCCTTTAAGTTTGTCCATTTGTCTTTCACTCACACAATAGTTGTGTTTTGTTGAGCTAGTTACTGCGCCGATTTTGCAATGTTCCACATTAAGCCATAGAGTTACTGAAGAGCAAATGTGCTGTTAACTTGTTGTTGGTAGAATTTGCATGTAAAAATTTTACTTAATGTGAAGAATTTCTGAATGTGCACATTAAGGAGTTGAACAAAACACATCTAATGAAAAATCTTTCATGCTGAATTAGACAAAAGCTGCGTTTTTTCGCGCTATTTTATCATCGAAAAAAGTCCTAATATTTAATTGAGGCTTTGCGCACCGGCATAAATGGTGATTGAAATTAACCCTTCTTTTTGCGCACATAAAATCTACCTGTCTCATTGCACGAGCTTCTGCGTAAAACTACCATGTAAACAGGCACATAGTGTAGAAGGGCTATCAGCAATAAAACCATTCCTCTTCTCTTTTTTTTTAACAAACGTCGAAATGTGAACTTTATTGAAGTTGAAAGTTGACTCTCTGCCTTAAGAAAATTTAAAGAAGAAAAGGAACAAGGCCAATATGATAAATTCACAATTATGTTTTCATTTGTGTTATTGTGAACTTAAGTGGTTGTTAAATTCAATAAGCACTGCGTTCGTTGGTGAATTCGATAACACTGGTTACCAAAATAATGCTCCGTGTTAAATTTTTTTCAATTGTTTAGAAACCGACGCGACACGATAACATCGTTTTTAAGATTTAAATCAACTCAAAACTTCTTAATCTTAGTGTGCGAATATACATGGTGTTTAATGTATTAAAGCGTAGTGAGAACGAGAAGGTTTTATTTCATGTGCGTTAAAAGAGAAGGGTAGATTCCAGCGACTCTCAAAAATATTGTCTGTGTAATTTTATAGGTAATGCTTTTTTTACTTTTGTGCGGGATCGATCCAACAGTAAAAAACGGCAATTTTTCTTCCGAACGTATTCTCCGCAGTTCTCGTTTGTTTTTTTTCTGTGCTTAGTGTATTTTCTATTGAATTTGCAGAAACTAAATTAAAAAGTGTTGTGGTAAATTAAAAATCGAAATTAATTGATCGTGACAGCTATACGTGTAGGTACGTGTGTGTTTTGTTTTGGCAAAGGTGATCCAAACATGTTTATGTTTTTAAAGTGTTATTATAAATACCCACCTACTAAAAAAAGGTTAAAAAGCTGTGTGGAAATCAAGAGACAACAAATATACATGCTTCAATTTAAAAACAGCACCCCAAATTTACGTAAGTTGCTCCTTTTTTCTAATAAATTTTCTACCTTGATGCATAAAGTTTAATAGATCAAAAAATAATTTATTTTTTATACATAAACATAGGTATAGGTATACTGTGTGATTTTAAAGAAACTATTTATTTAATACAAATATACAACTTCGCTATTTTAGAAGACAATTTTTATAAAATTCCATTTTGTTTAAAGAATTCAAAGAAAACAGCTAATCGATCTCCAAAAGCTGGATTATCAAACACTTTTCGACGATTTTCTTTCGCTTCGTCGGTGTCCGAAAGATAATTCATTACATCTGATAGTTCTGGTTTTTCGTTGATCATTATCGGTAAAACACATGTGGCCGTAGAAAGTCCTGGAATATATAAATTAATAAACATTACATTTTTTGGTTTTTAAACTCAATTTGCAAATTTACCATGATATCCCTTATTTACAATTTCTTTCTTAACATCTTCGATTGTTGGTATTCTCTGATCGTAATCTAATCTTTGTAAAATATCTTTTAAAACGTTTTGATACACCCCGATAAGTTGATCTCTATGATTTGAGAAAATATCAGTTGGCCATGAAGAGAAGATGAAATAATTCAAATCGATTCCTGGGGAACCAAAATATCCTTCTTGGTAGTCAACCTTTGAAATAAAATGTCATTTTTTTAAGAGTAATCTTAAGAGCCTATATTTCAGTGTTGGAGTTAACTTCAGTTAAACCAGAGTTAATTATTGGACACCAGTTAGCTCAGAATTAGTTTTTCAGTGCAGCGTTAAGTCTAGTATGCTGCTGATGCGAAACGAAAAATGCCATACAAAAATTTCTTTCTGCGGTGCGTTTCTTTCTTTCATCACAACATGGTTTTCTGTGATTTTTATGGGTTTGCCTTTGTTTTTTTGTTTTTGCAAACGTTGACACTTTCAAGGGGTAATTTTTCGTTGTGGTTTTCGCAAGCATTTCGTTGTCATGTTGGAGACCAACGAAAAATCTCGTTTCGCATCAGCAGCGTACTAGGCCTTACTTTCAATAATTGTCAAAAATTTATCAAAATCGAAATGCGACACTATGGAAATTGACGTTTCGCTATCTAAATCGAGATAGCGCCACTACGGTAATTGCCTTTTCCATCGGTAGATTTTTCACAAAAATACATTTTCAAACTAGAGTTAACTCACCAAATTCGTTGAGTTAACTCGGGATCTAAATTAACTTTATTTTTTGATCGTTAACTTAGATTTTAAACCCCGAATCTGAAATGATCTCTCACTGAAAAAACTATGATTATTTTATATTTTGTTAAAACTTACAAATAGAACATCCTTGTCACTCTTAAACATCAAATTATTCACCCACATGTCACCATGATTGAGGACATGATAACGATCCGCTTTATTCCTACTGAAAACATTTATCATTTTCGGTATGCTTTTAGTTGCAAAGTCTTCTAATTTTGGTACATATTGCTGTAGGTTCTTGTTGTTTTTACAATATTCAATCGTTGATTGAATTGGGTAAATGTATAAGTAATGTAATGGTGTTGGGTTCTCTGAAACATTTCCTGACATGTGGTATTTGAAAATTTCAGGATTCTGTAAATAAAATGGAAATATATTTAAGGTATTTCAAAAATAAGTTCTGAAAGATATACTCAATTGAAACATGCCAACTACCTAATTAACTGAAAATCCCCGATTACCGCGTTGTGGTTGGTCAGCTGTCAAAAAGTGCAATTCATGTTAGATTTGCATTTTGACAGCTCGTCAGTTTATATTTCAGAGATCTCGGAGGAATCCGTATTCTCAGAAATATAAACACAATTTCTCACAAAAATTCCTCAGTTTTGCTGTCAAAAAACTGAGGAAGGTTTTTATGGACTCGTTGCTCAATTATTTTCTGTCGCAGTAAATCAAATAGAAAGAAAGGAATCTTTTTATATTTATTGCTCCTGCTCTTTACAAGTGACGGAGGAAAATTATTGAGCGCTCTGAAATATAAACTGACCAAATTAGATATCACAGATTTTTAACTGAGACTGTAACTGAGATTGCTGAATTCTATGAGATATTATTGTAATGAATTTGCCTTATAACGGAACGGCACTGGGTATTTCATAATTTAAGATCAGCTTCTTATACCTTTCTGTACAAAACCATACTGGTTGCATGAAACTTAGCCAACTTTTCCAAAGCAGCAGTAATTTGATCCAGGTTTAATCCTTTCTTTACGTCACATATATGATAGCCTTTGGTTTTAAGATTTTCCTGAACAATGATGCCATCCTCTAAATAAATAGGTCTAAAAATAAAAAAGAAAATAATTGCTTTTGAAAAATTTGCACCCAAAATTTTAATTAGATACAACTGTCACACTTACCTTGGTCCAAAAACAGTGTTATCCCCTATCGACCTCAAAAGACTTTCAGCTTCCTTCATAAAGATTGCATAGACTTGTGATTCTCTCTCGAAAATATTATAATCCTCTTCAATTGCTGAAAAAGTTTCACTTTCCACTCGAGTTTTGACAATAAAAGAAGTCGATTCTGTTGTGCAGTTACTTTGTTCAGTGACATATTGAACTGTCAGCAGTGTCATAACACTCGAATAATTTTCACCTTTTGCCGTTGCTGGTTGTTTTGTAAATGATTTGATTTCTTTAATAGGTGATTTGGAATATTTGGTGATAATTTTTAAAACAAACTCAGAATCAAGCCATGTAGGCTCATCATTTTCTATAGAATTATCACACATTTTTTTGACAGGAATTCTGAAAATAAAAAACATCAAATTAGACATAATAGTGTTTACACGATTGACAAAATGTTTTATAGCAAAAGAAACATGGTGACTGTTTGGAAAATCCAGTATAATTCTTAGCTAAGCCAGAGTTAGTTAAACTTCCAAATAAATTGTAGCCGAGTTACCCAACTCAGTAGCATATTTTCGGTTTAGGATTGACTTTAACTTTCAGTTGTTGTTAAAAAGTCACTATAGTGACACTATGCGGTACTTCCGGTAGAGTGTGGAACGGCTACCCATGCATCTATCAGAAATTCTGCCAGATGTCAGAAATATCTTTTAAGTTAACAGAACACCAAATTCCTTGAGTTTAATCTAGATCTAATCTGATTGGAAAAAAAATCATGTTTCAATAATTAAATTGGGCTTAGCTCCGAAATTCTGATCATCTCGCACTGAAAAACTGGGCCTAAGTGTACAAAGTAAATTTCCGGTTTAAATGGTTGACATTTTATATTACAAAAGATAAATTATATAGCTATTAGATCCCTCACTTTTGACAGTGACACGCTTCAAGCTATACTTATTTGAATTGTTAAATCTATATATAGCAGCTTTGAATTTAGATTACCAGACCAGACTTGACTGATGATCATGTACCTACCCACCTGCCTAACTACCTACACATTGCGTGATGTTATATTCATTTTTATCGCTCCCCCAACAAATACAGTAGTTTTGCATTTAGTTTTTATTAAACTGCTTGTTAAGGGGCATGCATATTATTTAAAAGCGGGAAATTTGCAATTGAAACAGTAAGTCAGTCTGGGCTTGATCAGTTTAAAAATAGACAGATCATAATAAATTGCATAATATTGAATGAAGATGCACCTTTTGCGTTAAAGCTTTGTACGTGTAAAACTGATTTGATGAAAATTATAATAGCTGCATTTTATTTTCCCCCAGATCTAATCCGGATCAGATCATGATAATAAAACAAACTGGATCACAAATTTATTTATTTCTCACAGTTGGCTTTATTTGCACAATAAAATTGACAGAAGGAAAATTTTCACAAATATTATTTGAAATAATATTTGGTATTGAATGTTTAAAATGGAACAGTTTTATTTTTTTAGTTTAATTTTCATTAAGTTTATAGTTTTTATGTATTTTTTCCGTGCCTCGCGACGCGTCGTCTCTATTGAATGAAGAAAAACTCATAAAAAAAAATTGGAATGATGGCGGCATTTGTTTGATTTCGAGAATTTTTAATTTTATTGAGTTTTTTCTGTAAATCTCAGCAGTGGTACCAACCTATAAAATTAAAATATTGCTAGGGAAGTGTTCAAAAAATGGATTTCGAAATCCAAATCTAGAAGCAGACCTGGATCTTGTGTTGTTTTTGTATTACTTGTATTTATGTTTCCAAATCCAATCCGGATCAGATCTGGGGGAAAATAAAATACAGCTAATATAATTCTATTCACAATAAGGCCGTGTGTGAATTGGGTTAAAATAGCGTTAAATTTTATCCAAAGATTAATATTTGACACTAGTGAGGTGAATCTGTATGTAGAAATGTCAAAATTTAATCTCAGATAAAAATTTAAACGAAATTTTAGATTAATTGGCGCATTGCATAATATGTAAAGAAAGTAAGTTGTTACACAAAGGTAAAATTCAGTCACGAAAGAAGGCACAGAAGGAATAAAATGGAAGAATTTCTTAAATGTTCTTACGATCTATGAATTCATCGTGTAAATGGTCTTCAATCTTCACTTTGTCCTACTAAACTGACAAGTGAAATTGCCATTATGCAATTATACTTAGGGCGAATTGGGTTAAAATTGCGATTAAATTTAGTTCGAGATTAAATTTTGATTCACCTCATTAGAGGTCAAAAATTAATCTTCGAATGAAATTTAACGCGATTTTAATCCAATTCAGACGCGGCCTAAACTACCAGTTCCAATTTTATTATTTATAAGAACTTTGACAGAACTTTTGACGTTTTGACTAAAAGTGACAGCTTAAAGAAGTAAGCGAATAGAGGTAATGCTGTGCTGCTGCTGCTGCTGACTAGTGCTGTTATACAATTTTGGAAACTATGACAAAACTCAAGAAAAAATGAACTACTGAATAAAGCATTGCGCAAACCTAAGCGATGGCGGTGGCGATCGCGATAACAATGTGAGCCAGATTTATCTGCTACTGATTTTTTCTCACTTTTTGTATGTTCCTTTGACAACTTGCCCGTCACAAAATGTATCGCAATATCGTGTTGATGTGAGCTGGTTTTTGATCGCATCTTGATCGCGCGATAAAGGCTATCGTGATGGCCACCGCCATCGCTTAGGTTTGCGCATAGCTTAAAAAAAACAAACGATACACTGCAGACTATAGGCTTATACTGCGTTTTCATTAGAGCTGAAACAAGGTTATTTGGCAAATTAAAAAAAAGTGTTCACATTTCAAATTTCCTAATTTTGTTTGACGGTCCAGATTGTCAATCACTTATTTTTGTTGTGTTTTAAATTGAATTCTGTCATTTTAAATAGGTTCCTTTTTGAATGGATTCCATTTGGGTGTGTTCATAAAAGTTTTACGTAATCTCCTACGTAATTTCCTACTGAATTTCGTATTAACTCCTTTTTGCAAAAAGCACAAAAGTGAAAAGTAAAGCATGCGCTAGAAATGCCTGTGCGCGAAAATAGCAGACAAAATACCATTTTCTAACACACAGGCATCTCTGAGCATATTTTTGCTCCGTCATATTTTCACTTTTTGCCCTACTTTTTGCAAAAAGTCTTCAATGTAGTTAAGCGAGCCTTAACTGACAGATAGTGCCAAAATGTCGCAGCCCAAAATTATTATTACACTTTTATTATTCTGAAAAGAAAGGTGAGAAAAAGCTTCTGAAATTGACATAAGAATCGAAGCAGGAATCGATCATCCGCTCCGAAAAGTTATTCCGGATAACCCCATTCGAAGAGCCCATTATGTTACTAAAAAAAAAGTATTTTGACAGCTGTCAGTCGTATTTTATTAAATAAAAGAGTAACCATTTTTCGTATTAAGGCTCTCCCAAACCAACGCGACACATTCGGCGCGACAGCGACACTTTCCGCAATCAAAATTTGTTTACATGGCGATTAATGAGAGTCCCCACACTGCCGCGACGCGATTATTCATGTCGCCAGTGTCGGAAAGTGTCACTGTCGCGCCGAATGTGTCGCGTTGGTTTGGGAGAGCCTTTAAACCGTATTTCATTAACAAACTTGAAGATCAATTTCTTGAGTTATTAAAAAAAAGAAGAGACTATCTGCGGAAGTATTATTCTAAGTGACATTACCATTGTCTAATTGTTCAACAACAAATAATAAAAAAAAATATTAAAAATTAAAAACATTTCACTGCATTGTTGAAAAAAATGCCTTCCTGTTCCTATACTGATTATCATTTGGGAGATAAAAGCTAAACAATAGATTATAAATTAAAAAATAATGTCTGATTAGAAGTTCAAACGTGCAATATTTTTTTAGAAAGTCTTTGTCTAGCTATAACCTCTTTACACTAAAAATATGACTTTGATTTATTTTTTTTATTTTTATTAATATATAAAAGTTTAAATCATGCAACAAAGCATTAGTTGAGGTGTTAGACCTTTGTCAACCAGCTTTAGTTAAATTATTGTAAGTTTTCTGGAACAAACAAAACTATTGATTTTGTTCCCACGCTTGTTCATTTTATTGAATGCTAATTGGTGCACTTATCAATAATTGAGTGACAGTTCTAAAAGAATTAATCTTCAATTCTTTTTAGCAAAAGTTAAATCATTCTCAGAAAGAACAACAACTGGCAAAATTATTATTAGTTCATTTTTAAATAACCTTGAATCTCTTTCGAAACTCGAAGAGATTGATAAAAAAGTATACGCATTAATTTAAATTTGTCACTAAGTTTGCCTCAACGTTATCAACAAGCTGAAAACGTCTTCAGACATTTTTTTTTGTAAATTTTATTCATAATTGTAATGCGTTTTCGAGATTTTCAATCTATAGACCCATTGAATCGGACATAGGTCAATTTTTTGTTAAGACTTTATTTAGGAACTAGACATTGGGTGAAATTTGCATTTAGTTAATCAGCTGTTTATCGTGTCAGCTTCAGTAAATTGACGATTTTGACGTCTTTGTGAATAATCGAGAGAGATATTGCTATAAATGTGTTAAAAAACTCTCCTTCTAAGTGCAAATGTGGTTTATCTTCGGATTAAGATTTCAACCCAATAATTTCGAAAATTTTACTGAATTTCAACCAGAGTTCAAATATTTGATTAGAACCAAGGTTAAACGTCATTTGAACTCGCCGAAATGGATAAGTTAAAATCTTGATCCGATGATGAACAAGCGGTTTATATTTTTGGCCTTGAAGGACGCGACTAAAAACCTTTCCGCAATATCTCACTGAGTATTAAAACAATCATGTCAAAAAAGTGTAAAGTAAATCATGTATAATAGTGTGGAAACAAAATGAGTGTGTTTCTTTATTCATCCCGGGATGTCCAGAATATTCGGAATTCCATAGTTTTGCGTTTCTTTATTCGATGGAATATTCCGGATAAACTATTTTTTTGTTTCTTTATTCATTCCGGAAGATTTGGAATGCATTCTTTTTATTCCATGTGAAGTGTGGAATAAAAAAAAATATAAAAAAATAATGGGTGCGTTCAGTATAATTGACATTCTTGCTCTCTATTATGGCCGATTCACATCGATGTTAATTATTTAAAAACAGCATAATAACGCGTATAAACGTACCAGAGTATACATTTTATGCATTTAATGTGGAATTTAATAAACTTTTTACTTTGAGAATACACATAAATATCCAAAATTCAATTGTTTTGACATTTCACCGAACAACTGGATTACCGTTCTTTTTGTTCTAATTTTGTTTCTTTATTCATTCCATTCTGGATAAAAATTTTGTAATTTCCATCCATTCTATTCCTTATTCGGAATAAATAAAGAAAGACACTCAATATGAAATTTCATCCCACACGACTTGACAGCCCATCTCACACAATTTGACATGTGTTAATACATGAACATTTTTAGGATTGGTTCTTAAACCATAAAGACTCTCCCAAACCAACACGAATATTCGCCGTTGTTATTGTTATTTTCGTTCGTTGCGCCGAATGTTCGCGTTGGTTTGGGAGAGCCTTAAAACATTCTATGACACATGGGGGTTTGAGGTTATGTTGAATTGATTTGTTTGCATGTGAGTTTGGAAGAAAATATGAAAAACCATTTTCTTCACATAAATTTGACAGTGGGAAGTAGTTCTATCCCACATTTTTTTGGCATGTGTGTTAATACTCCATAGGATAGTGTGGAAGGGCCCTTAAGTGAAACTTATAGTTATTTATTATCTACCAATTCCTTTGAATTTATAAAGCAAGCTTAATGTGGATGGTATCTATTAATCAATTAAATGTTACCAAATAATTCGATACAAAAAGAATTACGTATAATAATGGTGTTATTTATATTGGCCCCATGCTTTTTTGGGCCTTAAAATAGAAATCCTATAACATAGCTACTGGATAGAAATGTACAAACCAATTCAATAACTGCAATTTTTAACCAAAATACAAGTTATTTTTTGATTGAATGTAATTAATATCCAAAGAGATATATTTTATTTTGATGTGTGCTAACAATGCTCTATGATGGTATAGGTATAGCAATCGCAATATCAAATTTCACTTAAATTTTTTATAGATACACAATTTTAAAATTGATTCTCATTTTTTTTCTTTCTTCGAATTAAATAATGACGAATTTATTTGGTTCAGCTTATCGTAAAGATAAAATTGTTTTCAATTTATAAATTGCATTTATCTATCATTTGTATGACTTTATACTCTCGCCTATTTAGTTAACTGTTTGTTTTATCAACAAAAATGATTATAATTAATGGGAGAGCCTTTTTTTTCGTTGAAATATAAAATTATCTCAAAGCTATTATGGAAACTAAACTAAAAAGCGGCTTTCTAATTAAGTGAACTTGCTCCAGATTAATTTCTAAGATTAAATTAGAACAAATATTTATATATTTGTGTTACCAATTATTGTTGACAAATAAAATATCATACAAATTAAATAACAAAACTAGGTTAGCAACGAACACTAATAAACAAACGAACCCTAATCCGGCAAAAGTATATTCACATCCATTCACATACAGCCTTTTAATGTGCAATTTAAAGTTTAGATGTCATTATTCACCTTGTTTCGTTTTGTTTTTGTTCTTTTGTCACAAAGTGTAAGTACAACCCAACAATAACTTGATCTTTTGTTTTGTAATATTAGTTTTTTTTTTGTATATAGTGCAATTATCACTCGTGTAGTAGATATACTTTAAACCGTCTATAACATAGACATTAAACGCACGCGAACAATTTGCTACGTTTTTTTTTTCGCGAAAAATTGTGATGTTGATTGCACGATCGATCGTTTCAAACTGACTAATGCAAATCCATATTATTTTCTATCACAGGCAGGCAGTCTTTCAAGTTCTCTAAGTTTATACTTTATCTCTCTTTTTTTGCAATCGTTCAATATAACATAAACATTTATGAAAGAGATATTATTGTAGATTTAAGAAAGAAAACATATAGATTAACACAACAGCTCAAGTTTCTTTCGTGTTATTGTGTAATAAATAAGGAAAGTCCGAATTTTACTGACCCGTTTTTTCTTATTAACATTTAAATCTGCATCAGAAAAAGTTACAACCCAGTGTGAACGGTCTTTAAGACTTAGAATCAAATTGTCAAAATGTATTGCCTCCATGATGGAAAGCAATTACCTATTGGCTTTCATCTACCGGACAATATTGTCATTGTCATAGCGTCTCTTTTGGGAATAATGTTAAGCAATTGCAATGAGCGAAGCAATTTACTACCTCAAATATTGCGAATTAAGCCGCTGCGCTGGGTAAGCTCAGAGAATTTTTACGAACTAAAATTTAGATTTAATTTTGACGTTTCCACGTATAGATTCACCTCATTAGTTGGGGTTTTTCTTTTTTAGTTCAGAGTTGGTTCAGAGCAGAGCACTGAACAGACCCTAAAAAAAAATAAATTTGATGGCACAACAGCTCATGAAGAACTAGGGCCTAGTGACTTACAACTCTCAACCATTCCTGTGTGCGTGTCTGCAGGAATGGAGGGGACCTACAGTTTATTGCCGAATCCAAACGGCTAACGAGCGGCACTTTTCTGTGACAGGAGATACTCTTGGAGGATTTGTCAATTCCTCGCAAGAGGCAGTAGCCGTTTTTTCTTTTAAATAAATAGTTGGCGAGGCTGGGGATCGAACCTTAGACCTCCGGCATGGTAGTCCATCGCACTAACCATCACGCCACGCCTACTACCTAGACCCTAAGCGAACGGAATAAACTCTGAGCAGAGTCTGTTCAGAGCACTCTGATTTAATTACGAAACACACCCGAGCACTCAATTGTCATATCAATGTCAATCAATTGTCATAAAGTTAGCCGCGCTCCGTTTTTTACTCGGTCTGCTGGGTTATTTTATATTTATACTGAGCTAATAGAGCGCACTCTGAACAAACTCTGAACACGCCCTGAACGAAAAAAGAAACACAAATTCAAACTGTTATACACTCTGAGCTAAAAAAGAAACACGTTTTTTTGTTTGACAGTTCAGGCTCTACGCTGAACTAAAAAAAAAAACCCCCAGTGTCAATAATTATGCTTTGAATAAAACCAACCGCTGTTTTAATCCATCAGTTAACAGTTGAAAAAGCGAAAATCCGGATTCGTACGTCATCGCAGTAAAAAATGACGTTTCCATATAAACTATCGATGAATTCGTGCCGGTAGCACAGTTTTTTCCGAGCATAATAATGTTTTTCCATTAGGGGGGGAGGGGGGTGTGGGTTCACATTCTCAAATTTGTTTGACCTGCACGACATGACGAATGTTTGATGGATGAAAATCAGTAGCGTTCCTATTTGTCCAAGCATACTGTCAAACATCACTTTTCATTAGAACTTTGACCATGCTACACTTACTCAAAGTATCTATGAAATTTTAGAAAATGAGAAAATTAACTTAATTTACGATGTGTATGGAACGAGAACTTCTTTGGAAATGAAATTAGCTTTGAGTTTGACAAGCATGCGTTCACATTCTCAAACATGCTAGTGATGCAAGCTTTTGAGATTTGAGCCGATTAAATCAATCAGGGCTGAGACAGGTTTTATATTTTGTATATTTTAGTCGCTTAATTTTTGTAGTAGCCCGTGGCGTAATGGTTAGTGCATTGAACTGTCATGCCAGAGGTCTGGAGTTCAATACCAGCCGCTTCCACCTGAAGTTTTTTTCGGAGCTACTACCTCTTGCGAGGAAGTGACAAATACTCCAAGAGTCGCTTGTCATAGAAAAGTGCTGCTCACCTTCGCCGTTCGGATTCGGCAATAAACTGTAGGTCCCCTCCATTCCTGCAGGCACGCACACAGGAATGGTTGAGAGTTGTAAGTCACTAGGCCCTGGTTCTTCATGAGCCGTTTGTGCTACCAAATGTATTTATTTTTAGTTGCTTAATTTATTTACATCCTTCTTTTCTGATGTCGGTCTAATCATTCCGAATCGAATTTCACATGCAATTCAAAATTAGTTTAGACCACGAAGATGTTTGGGCCATCAGTAATGTGCAACGTACTGCCGTCGCTATGCCGTTTCTACCATTATCACACTGCACCTTTGTTTCTAACTATAGTCAATGCTGACGGTTATTATGACGACAGAGTCGGATGTGTAGGCCCGCCACAACCATACAACACTAAATAGCCACCAATGGTGAGCATGCGACAACGCATTTAAATCAATTACCTACCCGAAGCAATTTTCACTATGAGGAGGCCATCTAGCTACATAAGCGCATCGTACCGTTCATATTGCGCGTATACTGCATGCTGCACACATCAGACATATTGCTTGTAATTGTATACTAGAATTATAGATGTCGCTTTGATGTGTTTTTTTCCCGGTTGTGGCACTAGATTTTGCGGTTATGGTGCATTGAATGCTGATGCTGATGGGGTCGATAGTTAATTTATCGGTTTAGATGTGCTGTGCATCAGCCGCTTGTTTTGTTTTTTTAATAATCATAATTCAAATGATTTAAGATGGAGGAAATTTTATTTTTTTTCATGTTTTTTTCTTTTGGAACTCTTCCCATTATCAATGATCGTTCATGGGTTTGTTTTGGCTAAGACCGTCTCGCGTCGGTCGTTGTTGTTATAATGAAAGTCTGAAGAGATTTTAATAAATTATTTTCGAAGTGAAATGACATATTAAGATAAATCATCGAAGATTTGGTGTTATTCATTTCGATTATGGAATTCGCAATACTCTGGAATCCGCAGAGATTCGTTGTACAATGTTCTCTTTTCATTTCCACGTTAAATAAGTAGAGAGAGAGACTGCTGATCCAGTATTGCGAATTCCAAAACCGGCATGTTTATTCAGAATCCATAGAGTTTTGTATTAAAAAAAGAAATGCAGATTTTTATAACAAATCCAGTGGCGTAGCTTGTCCTTTGTGGGCCCCGTAGCAAAAAGTTTGTAGAGCTTTTTTTTTCCTGCTTGACTGACACAGACTTATTAGGGTTTTTTTTTTTTAATTCTTAATCATTATTATGGTAAATTTTGGCCATCAGGACCAGGCATTGTTTTTCCAGTTTCGTGAATAAAAATTTCAATCTTGTTGTATAAAGTTCACATTAAAACTAAAAAAGTCATGCAAGTTGATCTGATTTTAGCAAAAACTTCCAACAAGTTGCATAAAATTTTGTGGAATCTACAATAATTTGGGCTCTAAGTATATCTTGCACTTATTGCAAAACAAAAAAACCATTCTTTAACTTGGGCAAAAGGCGATAAAAATAGTGCAGGTTGTAATTATGTCCCAACCTGTACTTTGTAGCAGTCGTGGCATAATGGTCAGTGCGATGGACTGTCATGCCAGAGGTCTACGTTTGATCCCCAGCCTCGTCCAACTAACAATAAGACTGCGTCTTGCGAGGAATAGACAAAGTATCTCTTGTATATTGCCGACTCCGATAGCTAATGTGAGCACTCTTCAATGACAAGAGATACTCTTGGATGTTTGGTCAATTCCTCGGCTGGCGCAGTATCCGTTTTTTTTTTTTTAACTTAGGGGATCGAACCTAGACCTCCGGCATGACAGTCCATCGCACTAACCATCACGCCATGGCTACTACTTTGATATTTACGTTGCAAAAACTCATGTTCGGAGGTCCTAAGGTTTGTAAAGCAAATTTGAACAATCGGAAGAATGAGAATAAGATAGAAAACTTATGTCACGCCATTACCTGCATATATTGTATCCATAGACGAATTTGTTCATATATGTAGTTTAGGTAATCAAACATTAATGTCATAAAGTCAATTAAATCATGGAAGGATAAGGCTATGATGAAAAATTGAAATAACACTTTTAAGTTAAAGTTAGATATCAACTTAAATTGATATAATTAAAACATTACTGAGATTTCCTGCTGCTTACCTTTATTAACACCGCAGCAGTAGTATACACAATCCAATTAAATGCAATTTAATTTTTTTTTATTTCGATGTCTTTTTCTGATGTTCGTGAACAGAATAAAACGCGTGCAAAGTATGTTAGTCCACGCCTTTTCCAAATTAACAAGAGGATTTTCTGCAGTTAAACATTTCTGTGAATACATGCCACAATTTCTTGTTGCCTTGTATAAGTTGCTTGTGTTGCCACATGCAACGCTCAATCGTTGCGTTATATAATCAATATATTTTGCTTTATGCGTCTCAATATCTGGGGTTTGGCTTTGAGACACTATAAATACATAAATAACTGGGCATGATTTTCACATAAAGTGTCTGCGTGAATTGATGATCATAAAGATACAATTTTCAACTTGTTCCTGATGATGGATTTCAAATCATACACTCTTGATGCTTTCAACTCATGGAAAGTGAGATCGATTCGAATTGTTTTCCAATTAGGTTTATAAAAGAGCTTCATCAGAGCATCGAAAATGACAAGCATGAATCGTAAAAAAAAAAATCACCTCGAAGTCTACCATCTCCCTTAGTTATTTTGCATGTCTGTATAATGATGACCTACTTTTTTTCATGGCATAAAAAAGAAGAAACACTGCAGCTACGATATAAACCTCAAGCTCTTTTTCCAAAAAAAAAAAGGGAGAATTACTCTTTTGTACTCTATAATTTTGAGCAATAAAACGTACGAATACAAAAGTTTAATTCTTGATTTTTTGGTTTTCCCAACTCGAAAGTGAAGTTGCAGCAAAAATTTGCATCACTCGGAAAAGGATGTGTTAAAGAAGGTACTAGGTGTATCCAATTAAATTATTTTGCATCTTTTGTCGGTACAAATTTATTTAGTTAATTGTGTGGACAAAAAAAGGAGAAGGAGTTATTATGAGCTACTTGTTTAGAGTGTTGTCTTTCCTGTTGAAACCCATTATCAACCTACTCATCTTTCGTAAAATAAAAAAAAAATAATATTTAGGTTCCACAATCTTTTTTTTTTTAACATTTTCATTTTTTTTTGTGTAATCAATTAGCAATTAAGTAGTTTTCAACATGTATCCAAAACCGGATCGATTTATTTTTGATTTTGAGAAGAGGACCTGCTAAGTTAACGCCAAGCAGGACACCCATTATTTTGCATACCAAAATGGTAATTTTTTTTTGTGGAACTAATTAGCAATTAATTAGTTTTCAATATACATCCACTCCCCGACCGTTTATCTCTATTTTTGAGAAAGTTGACCTGCTATAAGTTGACGTCAACTTAGCAGGACACCCATTTTTTCACAAACTAACAGAGCAATTTATTTTGTTTTTGCGTAACTAAGTAGCAATTAAGTTGTTCCTAATAAATGTCCACTCCCAGATCGTGTATCTCTATTTTTGAGAAAGTTGACCTTCTAAGTTTACGTCAACTTAGCAGGACAACCATTTTTTCACAAACCAAAAATCTACCTTCTTCCCTGAGTCCCTTACAGTCTGCATTATGAGATATAATTACTTAAAACTCAACATGGTACGGGGTCTTAAAAATTAATCTTTCAAATAAAATAAAATAAAATAAAAAATTACATAATTATTGTTTTTTTTTTTTTTTTTTTTTTAATGATGACAAAATAGTATTTGGAAATTATTATTTTTTTTTTCTTCATAACAATTCATAAAAAAATAAGATTTATTTCAAAATAAATTCTTGTGCATCATGCTTTTGTATAGATAGAAAAAAGACCTTGTGCTGATTTCCATAAGACAACTCATCTTGCTATTGTCCATAAATATTTGCACCAGATCGTCTCAGATATACAATATATTATGTGCCTGTACCTAATACTCCTTGCCGGCGGCGGCGGCGATCGGATCGTTGTGTGGATTCTTATGTTGTCCTAACCAATTCTGTCATATGCTGCACGACCTGCTATGGTAGTAATATTTAATAAATCATTTTAAAAAAAATGATATCATTCATCTACAATACGAACATAATTTCGTCACAATTTGCTATTGATTGGCAATTCATGTTTATTGCATATAGTTTTTGGTAAAAAATAGAAGGAATTCATCTTTAGAACATTTGCAACCATATAAAGACTTTGATCTGTAATAAAAAAAAAGATGTTCTCAAGAGTTGTCAGTTGTTCAGTTGGAGACCCAGAGTATACCTTAAATCCCTAAAAAAATGTAGGTCCCTTCAATTCCTGCAGACACGCACACAGGTATGGTTAGGAGTTCTAAGTCACTATAGGCTCTGGCTGTTTTGCCACCAAATTTTGTATTCCTTTTTTTTTACCTTCAAGGTTAAGACCCCCAAGAAATCTGTAGTCAATTCAATAGTTAACTTTCTTTATTTGAAGCCTTTGAATTTCCAATACCTTCTTTAGGGTCATCATAAATAATCTTTGCAAAAAAATTACTCATCTCTATACACACAATTTCTTTCCTTTAAAACTTTCAACCATCATAATAATTACAGTGAAAGGACTAAAACACATAAAAATAAACTAACAACCTCTGGCAATATTTCACACTTTTTTTCTCTGTGGCATTAGCTATGCTATGATGATGGTGCCCACATCAACCCACGCAACGTTCTTTATGTTATTGGTGCTAATTGTTCATACTTCAGCAATAATATCCATCAACTTGTGCGCATCTGTGCGGACCTCTCTTGTGTGATGTTGGCAACAAATTGATGAAGGTACCCTTTAAACGCCTCGAACGTTGTATAGTTTTAGTGCCACGACATACACCATGAAAAAAAGGTCAAAAGTATGCCTTCCGATCATGATCATATAATCACGCTAGCTCATCTCTGATCTGCGTGCGAAAATAAGTTCCACAGATCTGATCTGTGTGATAACTTATACGATCTTTATTTGCTTCCAGAATTTTAATCCTCCTTCACTTGTAGCTCTTAAGTGATGATGGTCATAAAACATAGCCGGACTCATCCTCCTTTGCAAATTCAACTATCAAGGGCCTCTCATTACATTTTGACCCAAAACCTTAAGCCTTAAACATTTTGCCTTGAGTTCATAAGCTCAGTAATTCATTAAATTAATCCCTACCGATGATTGTGGGGCATATTGTGGAACGTATTTATGTTTTATTTAATTTTTATCTGTATACCTTACTTTGCTTTATGGCTAATCCGACACTGAGTACCCATGGCCATAAAGATGGGCTATATGATCAAAGTGTTCATCACTTATAGGTCTTCTGCGTCTATGGATGGCATAGGATGACTAGCTAATTGACATTATCACAGACAAACAAAAAGAAAAACGGTCATGTTTTGACAATGATTTACAGCACGCTGTGGAAATTGTCAAAATATGACCATCAGTTGGATTGGTTGTGTGGGTAAAATTATTGAACCACGCAGCAAAACTTGAACCTGACCCTAGACGTGGAAATCCAAGGAGAACTTCTACGAGGCTACGACCATTGACCGCAGCGCAGTGCCCGTCAAAGCTGCCAGATTGATTATGATGAATGAAGAGAATTTACCTCTCTGAATCGAAAGTCAAACTATCACGGGAAATTTAAAATAAAAATTAAGAATTTTTTTTTGTTTTATTGAATTTTAAAGAACAATTGACCTCATTTAATAAGCTCTTATAAAATTAATGCATTATCACCTCGAATTTAACAACAGTATTTTTCCTTTTGATTTAAAATTATTATTGCAGATCGTGTCCATGGGATTTCATGCGTTTTATTATTCCTTCAAAACACCAATCAATCCAAAAGCAATAAACACTTTCACATTAAATTCCTTCAATGTCTTCTTTGCAAAAATTTTCGACAAACCTCCTCCCTATTAACTTAATATTAGCCTTTGGTTAAAATAATCTTGAACCCGTTGATTTGAGAAATCAACTTATCTTGCTTGCCATATCGCCATATACATATGTATGTATGTATTGAGGCCAGATTCAAAGTGCGTAATTTAAACGCGTCCAATATTTATAATTCCATGAAAAATCCTTAATAAAATCATTTTCCAATTCGACTCCATTAAAAACATATTTACCCTTTAACGTTATACATACTGGATTATTATTTATATGAGCAAACTGTTGTAGGTACCTGTTTTCATACAAAAAAAAAATAATTTCATACTTTAAACGATTATATGGTTATGGGGTTTTTAAGGCCATGGCCAATTATGGAAGAACACTCATAAAAAGTGTATTTGGGTCTCGTTTTGGGGATGTATAGGCCTTGTATGTATATTCATGTCGTCACATAATATTAAATTCCAAACTCTCTGGAATACGAGACCGATAATTTATTTTGCAAAAGTTGGTAAAGAAGCTTCAATTAATCAATTTCATTCTCGAGTATAATTTTTTGTATTCATATTCAAGTAGATTATATTTCTTGTAGTAGCATAGTTGTTGGCCTCTTGTTGTCGGAAGCTGATTCTGATTATTTTTTTTTTTTACAACTTTGTTTACTTTCCGAAGCTTAAAATCTCAATGATTTTGATTAATCAATTAAGTTGGCTCTGGATGGGTTCTAAGCAGCTCATGTGTGGGGATGGATATTCGCAAAATTGTTTGCCATATAAAACTTTTTAATATTAGACCTTTTAGATAGAATATATCTCTTTTGCGAATATCCCACATACAAAGTGCTAAGATTCCATGCTTCAATTCATTTGAGAATAATTCATAATCCTGAAAAAAGTATGATAGGTAGAAGAGATATTGCCCACTCAAAGTCTTGAGGAATAAAAGAAAATTCACTTCCCCTTAATAAAATGTTATTATATCCTAAAATCCAAGAATTTCGATTTTGCAACAATTTTAGGATTTTATTGGAATTTCAGCGTAAAAGACTTGGGATTTTCAAATTTGTTTTTTTTTTCTCTAATTTCCATTTTTCATTTTTTTTAAATTAATTAATTTTTTAGCATTAAATTTGGACTTTGAAGATTATACCGTTTTTTGGGATATTGAATTTTTGGGATATTGGTTTTTAGATTTTTAGAATTTCTATATTAAATGGAATTTATTATAATTTAATTTTTAAATCACTTAAATTTCAGGCACAAAATACTGAAAAATCATTCTTATAGGTATACTGTTAGGCTAGTGCTTAGTATTTCCTTTTAAATCCTGGTACCTCTTTTATTTTAATCTTCAAAAGGAAATGTGATCAAATTTCATAAACCTTCGAAAACAAAAATCGCTCCTTTAATTAACTTCCTTTTTCATACGATTAAATTCCTCTCTCAATCATAAAAGGAAGTAAAGCCGTCAACATCCAGCAAGCAACACAACCAACCTGCATGTTAAAGCAATGTGTTGTAATTCTGCCATTAGCTCAAGGTTGTTCCTTTAAGTTATCTCAATAAAGTGCCATGTATACATGCCATTATAATTTTTAGCGATAGACTTGTATTACGCGGACACTTGAATTATTATTATCAACTATAACCACCCACCAAATAAAGGCACATAATCCTAGTTCAAAGCACACGTCGTCATATATAGTCGTTTGGTTCCGTCCAAACCATTCCAACCAATGCTATAGCTGATATAAATGCTCAACTCTGATAATCTCATGCACGACTCAAACGATATTTGCAACATTTTTGTTTCGTATGCTATGAATTGTCAAAAAAAAATGACCATTCAACCATAAAAATGTAAACTTAACCAAGGCCGTTTCTGAAAAGGAGCTAAAAGTTTTGTTATCTGAGGCGCTGAATTAATGGTTGGGGCGAATGTGTCTAGCTATAAAGAAGGTTCATTTTTAAGTCACAACTTTCTTTAATGTATTGAGCTTTTGTTAGGTTTAGTTTAACAAAATAATCATGGAGAATCTATAAAGCTAAAATAATTTGAAAACCAACAACAAAAAATTGTAAAGCTTAAATTTAATTTACATATTTTTAATGCGATAAATGTGAACTTCATTTTCTTCCGACTCTTCATATTATGTGATTAATATTCTCTAAAAAAACAAAATTGAAAGAAGCACCATCATATACGGCCCCGGGCCCCTTTCTAGTTTCCATTTAATTTTCAAACGCCTATGAACTTATCAATTTACTAACCATTGAACTCACAATAGCACCTTAACCTATGGACAAACATAATCCTACAAAAAAATTGCAGCACATGTGAACGCCTCTAGCAGTGGTGTGGCAAGGAAATTATATCTATTCTACCTATATAAAGAGAGATAAGCACGACGACTAATCGAAATACTCAGCCCAATCGACAATAGTCTATATGTTTTATGGCAATAAAAACCATAATTTTACGGATTAAAAATAAAAATGAATAAATTTGCATTTTGGTAAACTGCATGGAAAATACAATTATTCTTATATTCTATTTCGTCGAACGAAGTTTTAAGTTACTCAATATGCACTCAAAGTTGACAATAAATCCTGTCCGTTTTTTATCATCTTATAGAATCAAAAACTATGGATATTCTCTATGGCAGCTAATTATGGCAAGACAAATAACAACAAAGAAAAAATTGTGAAAAATAACACAACTCAAGGCTAGTTAATCATTTTTATGTTTTTATAGGGAAACAAATTTGGCAACCAAGCCTTTGAAGGAATTTCGTTTGATTTTTGCTGAAAAGCTTATAAAAAGGCCTTTGTTAAGATATGAAGGTTTATTTCAGTTATAAAAAAAAAAACTTAAGAATATTTGTAGAAATATATTGTTTTTTTTTTGTTACCAAGCATGACAGCTTATTTTGGATTTCAGTGCTGAATAGCTTAAACAAAATAATTATTTTGATGGATTACAACTAGAGTTCGCTAACAAATTTATAGAAACACATATAACTGTTTGTATTTTCTCAAAACGAAACCTGGATAAAAAAAGACGCAGTTCATTTGCTTTATTTGATTTTTAGAAAATATTTTTTTTTTTATTTAATAACTGACTTAAAAACATTTTGCAAGCTTCGCTTTTTAAAATGCTGAATATAAGGGAAAATGTTAGAAAATGCTCTTATTTCATAGTACGTAATAAGTGCGGTTGTATAGATAATTTAAAACAAATTTTGTATTGGTTTTCAACTATCTTTTTTCAGTGCTGAATAGCTGAATAGAATAATGCCTGGAGGTATTATTTTCTAAAGGTTGTACAGATATAATTTAAAACAATTTTATAAAAATAGGTTTAAGATATATCTATTAATTAGAAGGGTTTAAGATATTGTTAGTCCTTGCTTAGTTGCTGAATAGATTAATAAATAAGCTTACAGCGTTTTATTTTATGAAATTCACATTTCTCTATTAAGCTCCTTCTCTGTCTTGTAATTAAAATTTGCTTTCGGTGACAAAAATTCGATAAGAAAAATAACATATTCAGAGCGCTGAATAATAGATCAACAATTCGGAGGGTTCTCGATTTTCAGTGCTGAATCGCTGAATAGTTCGAATGGTTTTATTTGTTATTATACAAATTTTATTTTTATAATCGATTCGTAGATACCTACCTACACTTCTGGATAGGTATGAAGCCATCGGGTTTTAGTGCTGAATAGCTGAATAGGTCATGAAAAGAGGTTCATTTTAATGTAGGATTTTATTTCTTAAGAATTTTATTTCTTATAAGAAATGTTTTATTATGAAAAATTTAGAAAATAGATATTTAAACTGTATTTTTCAGTGCTGAATAGCTGACATAAAAGAAAAGCTAAATAACCAATATTAAAATTGATACGTGTGTTATAAATTTTTATATGAACTGAACTCTTTTCTGGTCTGTTGTGGTTTTTTTTTTTTTTTTAATAAATAAATTCAACTCTGTCTATATTGTCAGCGATAAATTTAATTTATCAATAAATTATTATAATCAATCATCGATGCAATAAATTGCATTCTCACCGTGCAGCCTCAGGGTGGTCGTTATAAAACTGCCATACCTACATGCTGCCTCCACTACTGCGCCAACTATACCATCAAATCCCGTCCTTAAATGAGTTCCTCTTGTGGTTAGGGAGCAGCAGCAGCCAGGCAGCAGTAAAACAGCGTTATACTACCTACTCTGTCCGGCTATTTAGCGTAAACATTATTCTTGTGCCATTTTGTCTTGTTCATCTTCCTCTGAATTTACAGTTTTTTTTTGTTTTTTTTTGGCAATTTTTCATCAACGATAAGAACTCACCGCAGTCGCTAAAGTGAGATATAAAAATTTATTTCTTTGACCATGTTGTTTTTGGTTGTCGGGTAAAAATCAGTAAAGTAAAAAATACAAAAAAAAAAGAAACTAAACTAAATCCCATCTTTCATCCCAAGGCGATTTGTTGCACGCTTTTACAGCACATTTTTATAATATTTATGGGCTGTGATGAGATCCTTGAATAAATGATCAAAGTTGATTTTTCATGCGTATACGGCTTTTGTGTACAAATAAGTTTTTTTTTTCTGGGGGCGTGACGGCTGTGCCCTTTATTGCATAATTATACGAACGAAGAACTTATAGCTATGCTTTTCCACCTCCTACCACTTAACCTATATTTGAACGGAAAATAAATTATATGCCTTAGAAATATGAGAATCAAAAAGAACAAACAATTTCACTACTTTCTTGTTTGTTGGTATATTAGAGTTTTACTATGTTTACCCTGAAAGTAGAACAAATGTTCGTTCTTGTTGATTCTCATATTCCTAGGGGAGCAAAATACCTGTAGAAATTAAAGACTCACGGAAAAGTTGACAAAATTATTTTATTTATATTAAATATCTTGACTTTTATTATGTGGTCGGAAGGACAAAGGGGACAAATTCGTCTAGGGCTCAAATTCTCTTTTTTTTTTTTTTTTTTTTTAATATAATGGCATGTAATGTAAATACGCGCGCCCCAGACCTTTATTTTATTTATGTTAATTACAAGCAAAATAAACAAACATTCATTAAAAAAATCCTAAGGATGTTATCCCTCAAACACATCTTAACGCCAACAAGTATTTAAGGAAGTTATCTCACAGATCTTACTTTGATTTCCTTGTCTTTTTTTTTTATTTTTATTTTCATTAAATGTGACAAATTCTCTGTGTTTGAATCTTCAACATGCTGTAATTACCTCTTTTTTTTAACCTAAAAGATATTTTTTCCCAGATTATAACCCGACAACTTTTGGGTTAACTTAATTTTGCAACCAAAAAATCCTTGATATTTTTTTATTCGACATGACCAATCAACAAGTTTTATAGTAATATTCTTATCTTACTAGCACAACTTTGTCTCCAGGTGATTTATACAGACTGAGACCCTAAATGAGCATTAATCGTTCAAGAAATGAGTTTAACTCGTTTATTACCACAAACAAAACAACAAAAATGTCATGGATTCGGCGACTATGCTTCTTTTTTTGTTGCACCTCATTTTATGCCCTAGTGGATGGACGTGTATAGTTTAAAGAAGATAACATATTTTTTTAAATACCTAAATTAAATTAATTTAAATCAACCTGTAAGGCTTAAGTTGGGCAATTCGTCTCGCTGTCATGGAAAGTCCACAACTGCAACCCTATAATCATCTCGAAAATAAAAAAAAAAAATAAAATCCTTATATGCTGGGAACTTGGTTCGGCTAAAAGCTACACATTCATTTATGCAAAATTTATGAAGCCGATAAGGTAAAATGTAACGAAGAGATTTCTTTCGTTGATTAAAACATGGTTCTTAATCGAAAATTCGGTGCTAAAAACCGACAAAAAAAAAATTATTATATCAGGCAGTTAACCGGATTTAATTTTTCCTTTTTTCTTTCATTTATGCTGTTTTTTTTTTTTGCCAAACTGTGGTATCTTAGAAGGTTTAAGTGTTTTTATTTTTGTGAAATTTATTCACAGTTTTAAGCCTTTTTAATTACAGTTTACATTTCATTGATCTTCAGTTTTTCACTCAAATTCTTTAAATCTACTGAATCGATTTCGCTGCTTGTGACTATTAGAATCAGAAAGATTGAAAGTTTCAGTAAGTAGCCACGCCCACATTCCTTTTATTTCGACTTATTTCAACGTTCCTGGGAAGCTGAAATCTGATTTTTCTCGAATTGTACGTATAAAATGTGAAATATTGTTTGAAATCTGGCTTCTACCTGCCTACTTTTGTTAATTCAAAAAAGACTTGAAAAATGTTTCACTATGCTTCTCTCTTCACTATTTCCAGAGTGTACTTAAAAGAGAAGCAAATTAAGAACTAACGGTTTTTTAGCGCAACTGATAATAAACAAGTAACTGTAAAGTGTAAAGCGAATCAATTTACTCTTATAATCATGAGAACAAATCAATTTGATTGCTATTTCACGAACTTTTCCAATGATCAATTTCTGATGATCATCGTCTCAAACAGAAAGAAAGAACCACACCTTTATCGGCATCGAACAATTTTAGCTTCCAAAAACGGACAAAACTCCTTGTCCTACACGTTTCCTGATTTTTCTTTATCTAGTTCATTGATAGAACTACAATAAAAAAAAAAAAAAAACTCTTTTTTATTGCGTTTCGAGTTCGATCGGACACACCCTCAACAATGTCATCTTTTATCAATAAATCCTTAACCAGAAGAAGAACATCACGGTACTTGTGTTCAGTGAGCGCTTCCCATGTTCAAGACCAAATCTATTCGATTTCGTGCAGTTCGTTTTCTAAGTTCCCATTTTGCCTGTATGTAGTAAAATCTCTCGAACTTAAAGGCCAGAAGTCTCCTTCTTTAAGACATAACCGTAACATCCAACCGCACCCATTCGCTACTACGATTAAATCAAATTAATTAAAGCGCTTTTAATTAACCAATTGTATTAAATTGTTTCTTCATTTTATTTCTATTTTTCAAACGCAAAATACTATCCATTGCCATGGGACTTTACATTCAAGCATATACAAGTGGACCCTGGTGGACTCTCATCACCAAACGGTGTAATCGTGTGCCCTTGATATAATGAAAGACCCACAAACCTAAGATGCTGTTGCTCCTGCAAGACTCTTGACTACTTTGTACTCCAAGTAGACACTCTATATACTTTAACTGCTTTGCTCCTGATCTTGGTCGATTACCAATTCGTTTGGGGAATCCACTGACTTTTGAGATTTCTTCCATTTCCAATTGATAATGAACTTCGTGAACCTGTGCTTTTGACTCTTTTTGGATTTGGCCAGTTCAATTAAGCAGCTACTTTGGTTATTTTTTTTTGTAACTTCTGATACACCAAACAGTGCTGCAGTGTCCAGATGACTTTCAAGAAGAAAAGAAAGAAGATTAATTGATCTCTGAAAATTGTGAAGTGAAGTCCATCGATCGATTGTAAAATGAAAATAGAGCGAAGCAATGCGCACGCGCATGCTCCTATTGCTCATGGTTTTGCTTTTTCTTATGATCAACGGTCATTGGCGTGCACGGTGTGCAATAATGCCATTGATGCTGTGATCAGAGTTTCCATAGAGTATTGAAGATCGAGTACCTACAGTATGTCCTTGAAGTTTTTTTTTTTTTTTTTTTAATCAAAAATACAAAAAGTATAGTAAGCAATTCCTTTAACGAAATTCCAGTTGATTCATACGTTTCACAATTTTGTTCATGATTTGTTTTTTTATTTGACATCAAAATCAAAGTGAGACTTCAATAAATCTGGCGTCGAAAGATTTATAAAAAATAAATAAATCTCATGATTATGATATTCTTGGTTTAGATAAGTCCATTGAGTTCAGATTGTCCCAAATCAAAATTGTCCTTCATTGTCTTAATTTCGTTTAATTTTTAGAAAGTGCAAATGAAAATGAAAAAAATATTCACGGGAAAAATTTAAAGTTTGCACATCCTCGTAAAATGAAAGTTGATACATTTTTGTACTTGAAAAGTTGTTCATAGGGACCTATAGAATGAATTAATATTTGTTGGGTGTAAGTGAACAGCGACCTTAAGACCTATTGCGTTGTGACCCCGACCTATGGAGAGCTGGATGAGATTGATCATTTTACCACTCATTCTCCAAGTAGGGAATATTTTTAAAAATATCTTTTTCGAACATTACTAATTTTAGGGTAAAATAGGGTTAAAACATAAAAGTAAAATCTGATTTAAGAATTTATTTTGTGTTTTTGAAACTTTTCATTATTGAAAATGGCTTTAGGAATATTTTTTTTTTTAAATGTTGCTTTGTAAGGTAAAATAAAAAAAATTGGATTCGATTAGATTTTTTCTAAATTAATATTTTAATAGGGTAAATTGGACTAAAACAGAAATGGATGCCGAGAATCATTTTCGGGTAAAACTTTTTTTTTTTTTTTCAATATTTAAGAGTTCAGATTTAAAAAATTATTTTGGTGTTTAAATATTAACCATTTAGAGATCACTCAAGGGCTATTAAAATTTTTCAAAATCTATTTAAAAAGTAGAATTTGTTGAGAAACCAAAAAACATGGTTAAGTCTACAAAATTTGGCATTTTGTCTTGGCCCTCATTAGTTAACTTGGATTCGTCAGTTAAATAGTGAGGGCCTTATTAATAGTATGTTCCCACTGACCCTGAAGTTGCACAATTTTGAGAACTCATTTTCAAAATTACACAAAGTGTTCACACTGAAAATGAAACAATTTCGTGCCACATCTTACGTCGCAAAAATAATAGCGCCACAAATTCCAAATAAAAAAAAAAAAAAAAAACAAATTGTACAAAAAGAAAAAAGTTTTTTTTTTTTATTTTTTTTGTTTAAATCCGTGCTCAGCCAAGGCGGGTCAGTTAGTAAAATATAAGATTGAGAAATTTACATTAGTTAGGTATTTTGTAAATGGTAAGAAAAATATTTATCTTTGTTTAATTGCCATTCATTTCATGTAGTTCATGACGCAAAGTAGCAGTTGTATAGCTTGTACACAAAACAACACCCTTAAGTATGCAATGATTATCACATTTGATGTACTATTGAAACTCTTTTAAGGTATGCAATGAACTAAATAATTTTTATTTTCAAGATTTTGTCCCCGAGATCTTATGTTTTGAAATAAAGATTTAATTATAGAGACTTTAATTTTTCTTTTCTATAATTCCCCAATTTTTAGTAAGATCGCTTATAGAAGAACTAAGATTGAGGTTTCTGTAAATAATCTTTCGTTCCTATTCTTGCAAACTTCACTTTTCGTGTGTAACAAACTTCTGGCACAGGTTAACTTCTTTTAAATTACACTTTGGGAGTGGTGAC
This sequence comes from Epistrophella euchroma, assembly GCA_947049315.1. Taxonomy (NCBI): domain Eukaryota; kingdom Metazoa; phylum Arthropoda; class Insecta; order Diptera; family Syrphidae; genus Epistrophella; species Epistrophella euchroma. The sequence goes on from OX346248.1 coordinate 62,798,734, forward strand.
TTTAAAGTTAAGCATTTTCTGCAAAGAAACCGAATATCGATCGATTACACCATGTAGTGCCCAGCCCTGAAAGATGCGGTCTTTTGCGTTTTAGTTTTCTTTTTTGTTGTTATTTTGTTTCTCTGCTGCTTTGGTCCGGGTCTCTCTGGTCGAGATTTAATTTCCTAAGTGTTTGACCCACAAATAAATTGAACGTTCAACTATTTTTTTTTTCTTCAAATCTCAAAGTCATTATTAGATGAATTGCACTTGATTCAAGCCCGCAGAGAGAAAGAGAGCGACACGTGAGCAAAAGAAACCGACCAATCATGGTAATCGATCGTTCAAATGAGTTTCAAACTTTAATTTGAAACTTAAAACCTTCTCTATAAATTCAAGTAATTGCGCAAAGTGAAAATGATGCCATCAGAAATTCAATGATGGCTCAGATGGTTTTAAAATGTAAACACAACCTTGGATTATTAATTTGCATTTAATATCCTTCTTAAAATGATTTTTAAGTATTTTTATTGCGAACGCATGCAGCAAACGCATGCATCTTTCATATAGCTTCTTCTTAGTACATAGGCATATAAACTCGAGCAGCCTCTGTGTGCACTCCGAAGTGACTTCTACTTTTATTTTTTTTTTAAATCTTACATAAATTGGATGTAATTGATTTTTAATAACTAAAGTATCAGTTTTCTAAGCTGACACATTTGCACATTTGAAAATCAATTTTTATGCTGAGTCGTAAATGTTTTTTTTTTTTTTCCGATTGAATTTTGCCGCTGGGGTATTGTGTCATCCGACTTGGACTTGCGGACACAGTTTTTTTTTTGTTTTGTTTTGCTTCTGAAATAGTAAACTAGGAATGCTGTCATCTTTGGACATTGTGGTGACAGTTGTGGTAGCATTAATCTGATGAGTTATGATCAATTAATTTGTGGTAATAGTTGTTTTGGTTATATAACGGTATTTCGTCAATTAGCGACCGCTTATAACTAATTATTTCAGTAAGTTGGAAATCAGAACAATTTATTCATTACATAAATTTATAGAACAGAGTTGCAAAGATACAGTTTTTCTAAAAAATTCAATTCATGAATAAATTAATCAAATCATTTTCTAAACAAAGTATTCAGGAATAAATTAATTGAATTTATTTATGAATAATTCTTTTTCAGTAATAAGAATAAATAAATATTTTCAAATTTATTGAATGCAAACAAACTAACAAAAAATATTTCTTTGAAAAGATAACCAAGGTTTACATTTTAAAAATTCTTCCAATTCCTTTTAACCTATAAATAACCATAAAACAGCATCACGCCCAATGTAGTCATACTGGGCTTCCATATACATATAAATCATCTCGCGGAAAAACTTCTTTCAGCATTAAGCCCACCTATATATAACCTAATAACCACCTGATAGTATGTGGTCCATTGTTAAAGTGTCATATTAAAATTTACAACTTATGGTCACTTCTTTTGGATGCCACTTTGTGTACTACCTAGGTTTTTTTTTTTTTTTTGTTTTTGAAGTACGAAAGGGCACTTCTTTTTCACTTAAATGGTTCGATTCTTTGATGACTTTCGTGATGTTTATTTCTCCAAAGGATGCAAACCCATGGTGCCCAACCAAGCCCACCGAGAGCGTATCGCGCGCGCTCCTTTCAAAAGACAGACGAATATTCCTATTAATGAAATTGTCATAAATTACAATCTCTGGGACGATGACAACTGGGTGTTTTGTCTCTTTGCCACCATTTCTCATTTGGCGGTGACCATGTTTTGAAATTCAAGTCGCAAACACTGATCAGGCAGGTTGCCGTTGTAGCAGCAGGCTGCTAGCTTGTTGTAAGAGGTTTTTTTTTTTTTTTTTAATTTTATTTGTGAGGTTTGTTTGAATGTTAAGTTGTGATGTGTGGTGCAAACTTAGGTGACATAAAGTGTCCTTTTGCATTATTTATGATCAGATGTTTGTTCATATACTTTGTTGCAGTTAGCCTAGTTCTTTATAAATTTATGCAGAAGTGGTTTGCAGGTTTTGAATGAAAGGAACTATAAGAGGAACTTAAAGTGAACACTCCATGTTTTTTTTTGACCAAAATAAAATCCCCATTTGAAGTCTTGAAAAAATGTATGACCTCTATCTAATATAGTCACCTTTAGATAGACAAAAAATTGACAGATTATACATTTATCAATTTGACAGAAGTTTAAATCTGGAAAGAATAATAAATCTTAGCTGCTCCAGCGACTTTCGTTTCCCCTTAAAATATGCAAATTTGGGTTTTCACGATTTTCGATCTTTTCAGATTAAAATTTCTAATTTTTCTGGTTCAATACGAATCCAAAAAATATATCCCCATGCAAATCGGATGATGTTTAGACGAGTTAACAGCAAACGAACAAAAAACCGATTCATTTTTATATATTTGGACTAGATTTTGGTTGATAATAATTAAAAAAAAAATGCTGCCAGACAACTGTTTACGGGCTAGCAGTTAAGTGAAAACTTTATAGAAATTGCATCATTTCAAAAAAATTTTAATGAAATTTAAGAAATTGTGACTTCTTGGGAGTCGTATAAGAATGGCAATTAAATTATCATCGTCATAAAAACTCCACATGACATTTTCTCAAAAATCATCTGCCATTATTTTTATTTCCAAAAATTGTCAGCATCTCTTCTGCAGATCAAAATTGACTGTTTTGATATACAAGTTTTTATCGCACTCTCTGGAGGTAGACCAAAAAATTTCACCAACAATTTTCGCAAATTTATGATACAACCCGCGCAGTTTTCACCTCCGTTTAAGCTGACCATTTATGTGCTTCTTTTATTATTATTGTCATTTCTGTCATGTTGACACACTATCATGAACATAAACTTTAAAACATAAATGCATTGAGCATGCAGTTCTGACATTTTATGAGTAAAATGAAAAAAAACAAAATTGATGCCATAAAAATTTGAACACCACTTCTGATCGTCCCATCATCATCTTGATGGAATTCTCATTTGACAGATGAAAAAAAAAAAATATAATGATCTGTCAGTTATAATGAACTCTATCCTTCGATGGTGAACCAAGGTAACCGCATGTTATATAAAAAAAAAAAAAACGAAACAAAACTTAACTCTTGGAAAAAAAAACGAAAAATATTCAAAACATCCAAAAGGAGTAAAAACTTGAATCCGATAAGGACTCTGACAGAATGTGACAAAAAAAAAGGTATTTTGGTAGGTTTTCTGTTACCATCAGCCGCAGAGCCAGGAGAAGATCCATCCAACACGACATCGATTTTTAGGGCCGGCAAATTCATACAAACAAAAAAAAAAAAAAAGCAAAAAGAAGCCCCCAATGACCACGACCAACACCAATTTACAAATTTCACTTAAAACAAAAACAACAAAAAAAATTATCTGACCAAAGGAATCAGAAAATTCTCAACCGAAACTAGGTCAGCATGGTATTTGGTTGTATTCCCTCTTCATTCCATTATGGTGCGGTGGTGGTGTCATGTTAACGTGAGGAATGAAATCCGACACGTATTTCGTATATTTCCATCAGGCAGTTTTTCTTCCTTTTCGTTTTTGATTTTCTTCAATGCCTTTGAAATAATCCAGGACTACGAGCCTACACCTCTGGGCATTGGCCTTGTAGAATTGTAAACAAACATTTTCTGGTGGCTTTCATATTTTTTTTTTTTTTTTTTTTTTTTGGAGTGAAAAATCAAGCATCTTTCAGGCCGTGTTTTTTCGAAACGAATATATTTAACCACAAAACCTCATTTCTCTGTACCTAAGACAATATACATGGAACAAAAAGCGAAGTAAATTTTGTTTTTGTTAAAAAAAAAAAAAAAAACTTTGAATTTACTACAAGATTCCCGTTATTCAATTCAATTGGGCTTTTTAATCAAAAAAGAAGCACTTGATAGGCGAAATACAACAATACAAACAAACATACCGATACTGTTCCCGCCTTTAATAATGTGTTTGTTTTCCCTCCATCTAGATTTTTTTTTTTGCTGTTCCATTTTGCTATTTCCTTTTTTTTTTTTTTTTTTTTTGTGTCACAACCAAAAAAAGAAGTTCAGAATTGGTTTCTAATTTGAGAGCAAAGCTTTTGTAAAATTTAGTTGTGAGAATTTGCTTAATGCCGTAAACCCTAACCACGCTTTATATGGCTTTAACACCCTTTCCGAGTTCGTTTAAATTTAATTTCAAAATATCTGTCCCGCGTCGCATCATCTTTTTTGTTGTAGACAAGTTTGTCCGCTTGATTTACAAATTTTGAGTTGATGGGATACAAATTTTCTAATTGTCAGATGGTGATACATTATTTTTTTTTTTTTCTTTGAAGTTTAATTAAAAAAAAAAAATTAGGGCCTAGTGGTGTGTGTGCGAATTTGGCAGGAAAAAAACAGCGCCACCTGCAGGACGTAAAAGCAACACCCGCATTACTAAGATCTCCGCAATATCAATCAGGTATATGAACATTATAATGCAGTAAAATTTATCATTTTTGCTGTTAAAATACTGAGGAAAAAAGTGAAGTCGCTTTAGATATTTGTAGGGTAAGCTGGGGTAAAAAATGAGAAATATCATTAGATTTTATAAATTCTTTTTGTTTGAAAGGTTTTAGGTTTAGGTTTTAAAGGTTTAGTATTTTTTTTTTAAATTAGCTGTTTATAGTATTTATAGGGTGATATAGGGCCACCATCAGATTATAAACATTCTTTTTGTAGATATGTAGATTCGAAAAAAAAAATTTTTAGAAAATGGTTTTCAGGGATTACTCAAGGGCCAGATATTTTGAAAATAAAAATTTAATGCAAAATGGGGAAAAAGCGGCAAAATATTTGAAAATGTTTTGAACTAAGAGGCAATAAAAAAAATGGAAAAAATGTTTCTAATATTGATTTCTGTTATTTTTGTTGGCAAGATAAATATTCAAATGACCAAGCTTTCAGTTTTTTAACTTTTTGCTTAAAATTTTTGTGAAATCAAATCCTTATCCTTTCAAATCCTTCTCCCCACAGCTATACAAATTAAATTGGCATTGCTTACCTAAAATATATATATTTTTTGTAAATTTATTTAAGAATTTATTTAAGACACTAAGCTGGTCGGGGAGGGCCAGGTAGTATTTCTTTTAAAAAAAAAAATAGTTTTTTAGGTCGAAATGATATCCCTTTGTCACAATAATTAGCTCTCGTGTCGTTTTGATTTATATTAATTGATCATCGATTAACACCAACCCTATTCGTGTTGGAAATATAAATTAATTTGACCTTACAAGGCTTTGAACTTTACATTTTAGAAGGCAAACAACAACTCGTACCAAAAATTTGTACATTTTTTTTTTTTTTTTTTTTTGTATTTTGTTTTGAAGTGTCAGCTCTCACATAAAAGTGCAATCAATATCAACACAATATTTTGAAATTAACCGATGCGTAAGAAATAAATCTCAAGAAAATAAAATAAAAAAAATAAAATTAAAAACCAGAATTTTGTATTACAAAAAAACTTAAAACCAGTTAAAAATTAAAACAACAACAAAAAAAAATGTACAAAATAAAACGATTTAAATTTCGGCCTCAGGTGCGGCGTGGGTATTTGCCGACACTGTTGCTGCTGCTGCTGCTGTTGCACATCAAGTTACTAAACCTACCCAAACTCCTTAATGACTCGCCTCAGTGCGTCTAAAATTACGAGATCGTTGATTTTAAGTATTCGGTGGATCTCGCTCTTTCTCTCTGTCTTTCGTTGTCGTAAGTAATAAGTCCTGTTGCTTTTTTTTTTTTTGATGTATTTTGGCCATCATAATATGCTTTTGGGCAGATTCAGAGAGGAGATGCCCAGTCAACACGAATTACAATCCAAAATGAGTAACTATACACATATAGGTACAATAATCTCAACCAAAAGCCGAAAAAAAATATTGAAAATAAACATAAAATTTTATGGCATAATTTACTTGCTATCGTGGAAGATTTATCATATGATTTCTTTGGTCGTATAGCTGCCGTGTTCGGGAATGGTTTTTTTGTTATCCTGTCTTTACCTCTTATATACCCATCATTAAGCTGCGGAGTAAGAGCAAGAACAAATTTTGGTGTGAATGAAGTATGTGCTGGTTTTGAATCCTTTTCACATGGAAATTTCTCATTCTTTTTTTTTTTGTTTTTTTTTTTGTTTTTAATGGATAATTATAATTTTAGTTTTGTACGAGTATTTATGGCGCATATTGGAAGAGATATGCCTTTACAATGTTTACAATAAAATGGTCAAAGATTGGCTATTAAATCTGTAGAAACATGAGTATAGGAATAATTTAATTATGACCTTTGGAGTGATTGATGCCAATTTTAAGGCAGTAAATAGGGTGGGCCCATATACAAAAGAGAGAAACCCTTGGTCATACAAACAGAACTGTTGTTAAGTCTTTTATTTGAGAAAATGTTTGCGTCAACTGATTTCTTTTGATTAAAATTCATTTATGAAGAACTGAAATAACTCATTTTATTGAATAAAAAAAACTAAAATAATTTTCTAAATTAACTCAAATCTGTGTTTTATAACTCAGTATGGAGGTAGTGTTTTTTAAATTTTCATTTTAAACAATTCAAATGATTGTAGATATTTTAAAATTTTATTTCATCTAGATAACTCATTTTTCTAGTTTTAACCTATTTTTAAGAAAACTCTCACACCACAACTCACACAGGGTGATTTACCTAAGGTGTGACAAAAAGTTAGAGCTTGTAGGCTACGCTGAGATAAGAAAAAAATCGTATGGGAGGGGGTCTATTTCCCCCGTTTACCCGGTAGGGACAATTTTCTACAAAATTGACTCAAAATAGAAAAAAAAAAATATTAAAAAACAACGGTTACACTTAGAATGCCATGATTGACCTTTTTGTAAAGCCAGAATTTTTTTATTTATCTTATTGTTAAATAAATCTGTTTTAGGGAATAGTTTTTGAAATATCAATTTTCAATCTTAAAATTTTGTAAAAAAAAAAAAGTGAAAAAAAAAAATTTTTCGAACTTTTTTTTTTCAAAATTTTACGTAATTAAGTAATGATTTTGTTTTCAAAATTCATTGCTCTCATTACATTTTAGGTAAAAAGAGAAAACCTGATGCTAAAATATCTTTTAGTTTTTAAGAAAATTAGGTTTTGAAAAAATGTTGACTAAAATAACTTAATTTTAAAACAAAATAAAAGCAGAGATTTCTGGCTTTACAAAAAAATATAGCACGCCGTTGTAACCTTTACCGTTGTTTTTAAATATTTTTTTTGCGGTATGAAGTCAATTTTTTTTTTAGAAAATTGCCCCTCCCGTTATTTTTAATTTTCTCAAAAACTAAACACGACATTTTTTATCATGCGATTTTCTGTTTATGACTAAAAGCTAATGATAGCATTGAATTTTAAAAACAAAATTAGTACTTAATTACGTTAAATTTTGAAAAAAAAATAATAATTTGGAAGATTTTTTTTTTTCAAAATTTTGAGTTTGAAAATTAATATTTCAAAAACTATTCCCCAAAACAAATTTATTTAAAAATGAAAATAAAAGAATTGACTGCTGGCTTAAAAAAAAAAGGATATCATGGCATTGTAAGTCCATCCGTTGATTTTTAATAATTTTTTTTTCTGTTTTAAGTCACTTTTTTTAGAAAATTGCCCCTCCCGGGTAAACGGTACTTTACCCACTTCCATACGATTTTTTTTCTTATCTCAACCCGACCTACACACTCTAGCTTTTTGTCACACCTTAGGTGAATCACTCTGTATCAATCAATTTCCTAATTACATATACATATCTAAATAACCCATTTTTTTAAGACATCATAACTCGCATTTCTTTAGAAGAAAAAAATTCACTTCATAAGCCTTTAAAAACAGAAAATTTTAGGTTTAAAGTAATAGTACATTTAAATGGCTTCACTGGGACATACATATGTACATATTACCTCTTGTGTGAATCACGTCAATCCTATGAAAGCTTCTTATACAATACGTAGACCCAAGCTTAGATTGAAAACCTCCATTGAAACAAGCTTCTTTTCAAAAAAACAATAATCAAATGATTGAAATCAAGAAAACCTTGTTCTGATTTCTATAAAGCAACTTATATTACCACCACCGACCGACACCGACCGTCCGAACATGTGAACCAGATCATCTCACCAACTCCTCCATAATAGCGCAATCGTTTATGTTGAATGTCCTATAACCAACTGTGTCACACTTTGCACGATCTCAGCTTAAGGTAATAAAATATAATAAATCATATTTATTTATTTTATATGAAAACATTTCATCACAATTTGTTATTAATGGCGATTCATGTTTGTTGCATGTTTCTGATGAACAAAAAAAAAAATAAGAAAAACTGTCATCATCAGGGCACATTTGCAACACCAGGACAAGGAGATATCACTGAGTGATCATAGAAGGGAAATCAATTTTGCAATAGGGTGCTCCTTATGAGCGATCATCGGTTGGACAGACAGATGGACAGACAGACACAACAACGTCTAAGCAAATGAATGCGCAAGGTGAATATGATGTTTATTTTTTTGCTTACTCTGTTGAGTTGAGAGTTTTCAATTGGAACAACCGAATGAGTTCTTTTCCCGCCACAACTCTTTGGAATTTGACAGGTTTGTATTCGTTGTAGCCCGTCCGCCTTCACCGCCACCCGGCGGTCATGCCGTTTTTGTGTGAAACGTCACTCTTGCGATGGATAAATGGGTAAATTATAATCAGATCGCAGATTTTAAATGAATTTAATGGGCGTCTATATCTCTGAATCTCTCCGTATGAGCTCGCCTCTTAGTGCCTGCCATACAACCACGAATGTGACGCTGCTCCTTATTAAAGCAAGCGTCCTTCCTCCAATCTTCAAATGAGACCCAAAGTCTGAACTGATATTCCGCGCCGCCGCAGTCGGTGGATTTTTCAACTCCAGCGATCAACCGGCGGCGGCGGCGGCAGCGGCGATACCTATGGTTGCGGTTGGTTGAATTTTGTTAAGATTTTCTTTTTTTTTGTATAAACCCTTGATCGTTTGGCCATCGATCGAGCGACCAGGCGATAAATCATTTTTGCCTGACATTATAAGCTCGAATTGGATTTATGATAAACGATTGTGGGTCTAAAAATGTAGCTTAAGATTAAAAATGTCATCGGTAGACGATGTGATAAGAAATTTTGATGAATTTAAGAGATCTTGTCGTTTGGGAAAATTGTTAATTTGTTGAAATAAATTTGTTTTTTGTAGAATTTTTTTTTTATGAATATTTTTAAATGCGGGAGAAGAGTGATTGATCAACTATTTATAAGGCTTTGGGAAAAATATTGTGTTTGGTCGTTTACTAACGCTGAATTTGTGGCGATGGGAGCTCCGTTTTATGTTTTGCAAATTTGTTTAAAATAGTTGACAGGACCCCCTTCTCAGCATTTAATTGGAGTTTTAAGAGTCACATCAGATCTTCAAAAATAAAGAATAAAATATGTAAAACTAAATTAATCTGATGGCGAACCAAATCTTAACCCTTCCTTTGTGTTGTGTTGTGTTGTGTTGTGTTGTGTTGTGTTGTGTTATTTAAAAAAAAATTGAAGGCAGCTACAATAGGCGTTTTTCTTTTTTAGTTCAGAGTTGGTTCAGAGCAGATCACTTAGTAAAGCCTGAGCGAGCGGAGTAAACTCTGTGCAGATTGTGTTTACACAACTCGGATTTAATTATGAAACATACCTGAGCACTAAATTATTATACCTGTCAAATTTCATGAAAACTGTATGAAGTTGACTGCGCTCAGCTTTTTACTCCGTCTGCTCGGTTATTTTATTCTGAGCTTTTGGAGCACGCTTTGAGCTCTGAACGAAGAAAGAAACACAAATTCCGAGCTCTGAGTACTTTGAATTAAAAAAAACACAACATTTTGGTTTGAAAGTTCGGGCTCAGCTCTGAACTGCTCTGAACACAGCATGCCCCCCCCCCCCCCTCCCCCACTACAAGCCACACTGTTTATACGCCGTAAATTTATTATTTCTTTGGAGACTTATTTCCTTTTTGTTTGGGGACTTGTTTCATGCGCTTTTGGGGATTTATTTTGTATGTCCCAAAATAGCAGTCAAAATAAACCGTTCTTTTATAAAAGACGGAAATTTGAGTTTGTGTTGTGTGTCTTAGCCCTTTAGCCATTGAGCAAAAATAAAATCCAAACCCCAGCCTCTTACAAATTATAATTACTTTAAATCGTAATTTATTGGCACCAAAGTTCCTAGCAACAATGTTGACAATATTATTTTCGAAAGAAGTTAAGAAATAATTGATTAGGCAAAACGTTTGTAGAAATTAGGCATTATTTCCCAATTTAAAGTGAGGAAAACAAATTTCCTCATCTTCCCACAACCTTTATCAGATCAAAAAAGGACAAAAATAGAGACAAATGTTTAGAAACTATTTGCCAATTTAACAACACATCAATTTATCCATCCAGAACATAAATATTGTCCCGTCAAATTGTAAAACACATAAATATTCCATATAGGCAACATCCGAAGAACAACCGACGCGATGCAACAAACCATATCTGCTCTTAAACTCAAATGCCCAAACATGCATCACAAAAATAAATAAAACTCTTGCCACAAAATTGCCCATAAAACCTGGTGGCATAATAATATCACTGCGATATTCATGAATCAGCTAATAAATTTCAGTAAAACGATCCAATTAGGTGCCAGTAACAACAGAACCTTTTTTGTGAATCCGAAGTGCTGTGTTGCAATGTTTTGAATATAGGGAAAACATGTTACTGTATGACCCTCTTTGCATATTGTTATAGAAAATTATAAACAACATGAAAACTTCGAGACACACGCTTAGAGTTATAATTATTACAAGTGAGAACAGGGCATCATCCAGCGAACAACATGAAGAACCTGGGCCAGGAGTAATTTGCGTATTTGGGTCCCGCTGATGTCGAGTCGTATGGAGCCGTCCATTAGTGACCAAACTATCCTTGGTCTCATAAATAATTCGGCGCTTAAGCTCTTTGAAATCTCTTCATTTTGATGTACGAGTACGAGTTTGTTGCACATGGAGAGTAGTCTTACAACAAAATCGCTTTAGGTCAGCTTCTGTTTATCCTCAATGAGAAGAAGACGCGGTCACAAAAGTCGGCCAAAATTAAAGACACGCCAAAAAGTAAGGCTTAAACAGAAAAAGATGGTTGGTAGATGAAAAATGCAGACATGGCTGATGTGCGGCTCATGTTGCAAGAAATAAAGAGTTTTTTTTGTTTTGTTTCTTTTTGGTGCACTTAGTCAAAAAAGCAAAAACCAAGGAAAACAAAGTTAACCTAAACGGATTTAATGATCCCTATTAAGAGTGCACTGGTGTGCTGCCATTAAGGGAGATCCAATGCACAATCATGATATGGTTGAAATGGAACACAGTTATTCTTTTTTTTTTCTTTTTTTTTTTGGTTGCATCAAAAATATTTTTGGATCATTAAACTTGCCGCCAAGTGAAGTGCTGGGGAATGTCTTCTCATAGTACCAAGACGCACAATTACAGTTTAGTGCTTGACCTCTGTTGGCCTTGCGCAGATATATGTATGCACATATGTGGGGAGATATTTGAGGGCTTTAGAGTTGCAGAATGCAGCAAGTTGGGAATTAAACTTGCCACATATTTTATATAGCCTACATAATAAATGCCTACATTTATAAAGTATGGTATTGTTTGTTGAAGATATGGTATGATGGCTTAGACGGAAATTCAAGAATTTATAAGTTTTTTTTTTTTATGCAGAAATATTCAAGAGATTCATTTGAACAGTTCAGGCTTGAGGTCAGCTTGATATCTAAAGAAGGAGGACAAAATTATACACAAAACAGTGAAAGTATTGAGAGGACTTTCTAATTGAACTCGGGTACTCTTTTGAAGGTCCTCAGTTAACTGTCGGTATTTCAAAAAATGTGATCTTCTACAAATGTGCTATACCGCGCCCTTGTTAAAGGCTTAATCCTAGAGAACTCCTGGAGAGCTGTCGAATTAGAATTAAAAGGCACGTTGAGGAAAATGAGATCTCAGAGCCCTCAGCAATCTCAAAAATTTCTCAGTTTTTTTTTTTGGATTCGCTTATTCACTTTTTGACGTGGAGAAATCTCTGAGATTCCATTTTCCTGAACACGCCAAATATGTAAATAAAAAGAACTGAGTTTGAAATGTAAAAATAGGAATCCGCAATAGTGGATCTGCATGCATTCCCAGTACATTGTTGTCTTTTCTCTCCGCGTCGAATTGATGAAGAGAAAAGAGAGCACTACACTGCGATTCACTGCGAATGCAGTTTTGCGGATACCCATAATGGACAAGATAATTGTTTTCTGAAACCAAAACTTTCCAAAAATGAGTTATTCACTATATGCTAAGGTAAACAAGAGTTCCATATAAAAGGAAGTAGTTTTAGGTGGCTTATCAGTAAAGAACCTATTTTGGTCATAGTTGAAACTAAAATGATTATGACCTTTTTGACTCATTTACATAGTTTTTTTCATACAATTTGTGTTATCTCACTCAGGGAAACCTTCACAAGCATGGACATTCTATTCAAAAATAAATTCCACCTTTTGTTTTCTCATAGAACAATTTTCTTCAGCTTATAGGTATCTAAAAAACCAGATACCTAAATTTTATGTATTCATTCTAATAATTTAAAATCACTTTCTGACCATGAAAATTGAAATGGTTCTATTTTATTTTCGAGTGTGTTTCCATTCATGACCTTATTTACATAATACATTGTGAGAAATACAAACAAACAAAAATACATGAATATAATTTATTTTTAAAACTTAAAAATGCATTGATTTTTTAATTTATTGCAGACTATCTGCAACAAATTACAATTAACGAAATATATTTATGATCGCAATTAAGCTTACCGAATATTATATTTTCAAATAGGAAAACATACATAATTCCCCGAGGTTGTAATTTTTAAAACTTTGTCTATAATCACATATAAATTATTACTCAATTATAATGCAACAAATTTGAATAAATAAAAAATAAATCGAAAAAATTATGTTCCAATTTGCTTGCCCATAAAAAAAAAAAAAAAAAAAAAAAAAAACTGATTCATTAATTCAATTGGCTTCCTTTATCACGATCATGATGGAAATTTAATTCGGAATTTTATTCTTCAAAAAAAAAAAAAAAGAAAAATAAACAATATAAAAAATAAATTCATGAGTAATTTTTTATTCGTACGTTTTATTGCTTCAAATTACACATACATAGAGTATAATTTTGCTGAAGATATGTAGGGTTTGGAATTATATCGAATCAGTTTTTTGTTGTTATTTTACTTCACATTATCCTCGCTGTCTTATAAATGTGGTAGTAAATCACAGACTTGCAAAAAAATATTTTTCTTTCTTCACAATGCATCTGTGAAATTGGTAAAAAATCTCACTTTTCATTGAAAAATTAAAAAAAAAAATGGATCATTTATTGGAACACCAAGAGGACTGAATTCAAAATTTATGAAGTTGTAAATAAAGCAGACATCAACCTCTCCTCTTGGTTGCGGACCAATTCACGTAAATATTTTTTTATTGAAAACGCAGTCATTTCGCCACTACATATATGTACATATATCAGCCGCCACCGCTTCAAAGTCGAATAACGCAAAATATTAATTATGTAACAATTCGGAATGTGAGTTGTTGCATGTGGCAGCCAACACAACAGACAGACAACAAGTTGTATATTCACACAAACAAAAAAACAGCAGCAGAAAATCCTCTGGTCAATTTTGAAAAAAAAAAAAAAGGCGTGGAGTAACACTTTACACGCGTTATATATTTCTGTTCACGGACAAAATAACAGCGAAATCGAAATCGGGGAAAAAGAGTATATTATATTGTATTGCATTTAATGTGTTTAAATCTGATTATTTAATTGGATATTAGAGTGTGGTGTTTTAATTTTCATTTAACATGAAATTTTAGTTATGTCTTTTTTTGTTTAAATACATTTTTTTTGACTTTATAGTTGTAATAATTAAATTTTTTGAAACGAGCTTTTGTGTATGAAAAGTTTGCAACTCAGCTCTTTTGTTTATTAATTTACTCATGCTATTTAGCATATGTATATTAAATATAAAAAGTGTAACATACTCTAGTACACATAGGCCACCTCTGAAATGTATGGTGGTTCAAAAAACCCATAATGATAAGCTTCTGAGTATGCACTTCAACTCTTGTTTTTATTTCGTTTAGGCTGCAGGTTGTATTTTTCCTTATATTTGTATTTTTTTTTTGCAGTCTTCTTGACTCTGAACTTCATTGAATATAGGAAATTAACCTTCGAATTGATGTCTTAAAAAACATGATGTCTTAAAAAAATCGCCCCCGAACATTTCTTGGAAGAATTGTTTTTTTTAATACGCCAAAATTTGAAGGGAATTTATACCATAATACAAAAATTACATCGTTAAGAAGAGGACGTGAAATGAAACGAAATGAAAGCCTCATTAAGGATATTTGGCCATATTTCTGAAAATAAAGTCAAAATCGCTTTGGAAAAAAATGTCACCGAAACTTTCATGTTTAAATCATCTTTAAACTCTTTTAGTAATGAAATTGTCAATTTAAAGCTAATGCTGCAGCTTTGAAGCTTTATAAAACTTATAATTATACAGGGTGATTCACCCATTGTGTGACAAAAAAAGAGCTTGTAGGTAGTTGAGTCAAGACAAGAAAAAAAATCGTACTAGAGAAGGGGTCTATTTCCGGCAATTTTCTAAAAAATCGACTTAAATTAGAAAAACAAAATCATTAAATAAGAACGGAAATATTTACAAATGTCATTGCTATACTTTTCTTTAGGTCAAAAATTCGTTCTCTTATCTTGTTTTTAATTTAAAATATTGGAGGGAATAGTTTTTGAAAAATCAATTTTCAAACTCAACATTTTGAAAAAATATTGAAAAAAATTGTGTTTAAACTAATTTTGTTCAAAATTTAATGTTATTAAGTGGTATTTTTGTTTTTAATATTCGATGCTGCTATTAATTTCTTGTCAAACACTGAAGAATAAATGTTCAAGTGTTTTTTTTAGTTTTTGAGAAAATTAAAAATAACAAGGGAGGTAATTAAAAAAAAAAAATCATCTACAAGAGAACAAAATTAATAAAAAACAACGGTTACCGCTACAATGGCATGCTATACCTTTATATAAAGCCTGATATCTTTTCTTGTATTTTCTTTTTTAAATTATTTTGTTTTTGTTTTAGTGAACAGTTTTTAAAAAAAATAATTTTTCAATTTTGAAAAAAAAAAATTAAAAAATTGCCTTCAAACTGTTTGTTCAAAATTTTACGTTATGAAGTAGTAACTTTGATTTAAGTATTCAATGCTCCGATCAATTTTTAATCAAACACTAAAAACCAAATGTTAAAATTTATTCTAGTTTTTGAGAAATAGACCCCCTCCCCTCCCATACGATTTTGTTTCTTGTCTCGACTCAAACTACACGCCCTAGCTTTTTTTCACACCTTTGGGGAATCATCCTGTATACATATCGCTCCTTTTTTCAAAAAATGGTTTTTTATAAAGAAAAAAAAAATTAATCAGGAAAGTGTCTTTATATTTTCTTTTCTTAATAAGGCTTCAGAAATATAAAAACAAAAATTCACTGTTTTAGAAGCGTCGATGTTTGCTCTCAGCATTGAAGTTAAATTTTACCCAAAATGTTCATAACTACTACCATTTTTTTTGCAATTGATTTTAGCAGTGTTTAAGCATGTTTACTTTCACGAACTAGGAGATGGTTTGCTTTGTTAAAAAAAAAAAAATAATTTTAAAATACTTCTTAATACATTTTACAGACTCTTTATAAGATTATTAAGCTAAGTTTATAAGAAATTAAATAAGAACTTTGTGAATGATTGGCTTACAGAATGCAAAAATATATATAAAAAACTATTAAGTTGAACATCACACTATAAACAGTTTTTTTAATGGTCTAATTTAAGATTACTTTAAAGATTACTCTTAAGCGGTTTATTATACTACGTAATATGACATTTCATCAAGGTTATTTTTTATTTCTTTGTTAAACTGAGATAAAATAAAATTGTCGTAATTATAAAATTTAACCAGTAACAATGTACATACACCGCATTCTAGAGTCTTAAACGAAATAAGTTGGGAATGATTGTTTTTTTTTTGTCACACCGTGTCATTTAGCAACAAATTTCATTCGATTTCAGATACATAATAAAAATAGGGGACTTCATAAACTCGGCGTATTAAGTCATTTTTAGGACAATTTTTCCTCATATAAAATAATGATTCCCCCCGATAAAACTGAGATTTTTTTTATTTTTTGTAAAAGGTGTGACATTATGTTAAGCATATACTTTTTTTGAAGTTTTCACTCCCAAACTTGATGTCTAAATTTTGCATCTTTGATAAAATACTCAATATCCCGCCGTGGACTTGTCCACACAGTAATTTTCCAAGAAAATGTTATTTCTTTCTTTATTGTTCCTTCTGGTGTCGAATATAATTTCTTGGTTCCATAAAATTCGAAACAATAAACACGACTTCAACATTTTTATCGACGGTTTCTCGCCTTTGGAACTACGGACGTATGAAATAAAATTCTTCAAAAAAAAAGAATGATGCCTTCAGGAGATGCCGTGTTCCGATTGTGTGTTCTTCGGTAAGAAAATAAAAAAAAAAATCCCTCGAAAAGATTCATCATAATCACGGTTGTCCTCAGAGTCATCCTTGTCGCTGCATAAATATTATTTTTTTTTTTTTTTTTTTTTTTTGTTCATGCTATTTTTTATTTTTCAATTTTTGGTCATCCGCATGGACACTCAGTGTTTTAGTTGCAGAATATACATGCCGCAACTATAAGTGTCAGCCAACTGACTGTATGGAAATAAAGAAATTAAATTTATAATGGCATATAATGACAACTCCAGGAAGATTGGTAAGTTGTCCAATGTCCAAGTCAATTTAGCCACTGGCAATAATCTTGGTTCGTATATATGAAAGTTTAAATGAGCACATATAGCATTGACTCTGGAGCGTCCGTCTGTTGTGTTGTTCTTTGGTTGTCGCCGTGCATCGTCTGGATGGGACATTTAACATGCACCGCAGTTGGATGAGACTCATTAATTTTCAACTTTATACACTTTTTCGGGGATTTATAAATTAATTTTTAATTTTTTTTTTTTTTTTTTTTTCAATTTATATTTACACTTGATGCTGACTTGCTAAACTTAATTATTTTTTTTTTTGTAAATAAAATATTAACCGTGATGAAAAACATAATTCAAAGGTCTTATGGTAGCAGACACTAATGTGGTAATGAGATCTTTAATGTCACAATGAAATTCATCGTGGTAAAAAGGATTTTTGCTCTGACATGCCATGGAATTAAGGAAACAAAACTCTTAATTTTTTAGAAGGTTTTTTTGAAGCATTTCGTTTATCTTGAAATGGGTTTTGGAAAAACAAAACGATTTTTGAACTATTTACAAATTTGGGAAATTGGTCTCTACTCTGAAGTAAAAATGAAGATATTATTCAGAAAATACGTTATTTGTTGGGCTACCTATATGCTCTTTGAAACAAAATTTTATTAAAATCAGTCAACAACGTCAATTGTTTTTTATAAGCAATTTATTAATGTTTAAACAAGTAAAGCTCCAAGACATTAAAAAAAAAAACATAAAATTTCTGTAGAATTAAAAAAAAAACTGAATAAAACAACATGAATCTTAAATCTTGACTAATCATTGTCATTAATCCATATACACTGAGTGATGATTACACTTAGACCGCAACTAGTTCTCGTTGAGTAATTAGCTTTAAATTACTTTTTTTAATTTATCATCAATAAAATTACTTTAACCGACATTATAATACCTACTGGCAGTCGATGACGAAGCGAATAAGACCATTGCGACGGTGACGATCCAGTACCCAAAAAGCATGTCTTCATTTTTTTTCCTCTCATGTTGACATAAAAACATGCGACACTCAAGGACTAATACCTCTTGATCTGATGCGGAAAAAAATTCATCAACAATTACTCTGACTGTGGTTTTTTTATAGTTTTTTTTTTTTTTTTTTTGTTTTCTTAACAATTATCTGATTGAATTTGTAATTTATTAAAAATATCCGGTCAACATTATGAAGCAAATCCAAAAAATATATTGTATAAAAAATAAAATAAAATTCTGTCAGATAAAAAGTTGTTCATCGTCTTTATCTTCTGAACAAACTTACAACATGGTCGAGTTCAACTATTCGAAAGTGATTGATGATCTTTTGCTAATTTTTTTTTTAGTTTTTTCCTTAACTTTGTTCGCATGGTTAAAAAATGATGAGTCCACGCTGTGCAATTGATTGATAATAGTTTAAAAATTCAGTCCGCCCAAATAGTGGTAAGACACCTAGAAACATCCATCAAATACGTAAGTTTTCACCCCAAAGCATAAAACAACACCACACCGGACTGATAGAGTTAGAGATTATAGTTGCTGTGTGCTGTGCAAAAATCACAACTCACGCCACCACTGATTCAAGCTTAAATACAAAATTAAAAAAAAAAAAAAACATCCACACAAAACCCAGCAGCAGATCGACCATCGACCATGCTCTGGCAGCACATTAATTATCCACCTGATCATTTTTTTTTTTTAATTTCATTTGCTTCTTGCTCTTTCTTGTGACTTGTGAGTGCACCTTATGCACACGAATGATGTAGATGGTGCAACAGCAGAAATGTGTATAACGCAAGCCAATGCGCACGATTTCTGTTTCAAATACAACATTGGGGAGGACGAAAGTAGGAAGGGGAGATAATCAAAAACAATGTGGTGTTGTTTTTAGCCCCTAGAATAACGGGTTTCGTAGTAAAAAGCGATGAAAAAGAAGAAGAAAAAAAACGAAATAAATGTATTCTAGGTTTCTATTTTGTAGCGAATAGGGGCTGTTGCACTTTTTGGTATGGTAGATGATAAGTGAGTAAGAGTCATGGCAGCGGAAGAGAAAAATACTGTTATTTTTAAGTAAGAGTTGGTAATGTGTTAAACAAATTTTTAAGTATTCGAAAGAATGAAAGAAATTTAAAGAGTTGCGTATTTTTATAAATTAAACGAAAGAGCTGATCTCCAAACTTCCTATAATTTTTGTTTACACTTGATTTGAAAAGTATTTTTTGTGATTTAATAGAAACGTAAGAAAAAACAAGACAATATTCGAGGATTCGTGATAGAGCGGCCTTTAAACATTGTAAATGTGTTTTGAGTAAATAAGTAAAAAAAAAAAAAAAAAATATTGCAAATTGTGTCAAGTTTTTAGGATGCATATAAAACAACTGAAAATGTTAACAAAGGGTTGCTTCGTCTTTGTAATTTAGAATATTAAAGAAAGAGGTTCTGTGATTCTCGAAATCATTAAAATATGTAATTCAATTTCGATGTAAAATATTTGCTCTTGCTTTTGTGATTGCTTTTCTTAAGCTTCGAGTGCATTGAAAGAAAAATGTCAAATTTGTAATTTACGTAAAGAAAAAACAAGACGTTTACATCATTGTGTATCTTAGGTTTAAGAAAATGTTGTAGAGCATAAGTAAATAAATAACTGATAGACTAAAATATTTTAGAGAGCAATAATGTTGAATTTTTTTATAAACCAACATAGATAGGTACATATGAACGTATGTAAGGGGGAACAAGGAGTAAATATTTTCTAATTTAATAATGGGAGTTATTTTGATGAAAGATCATTATTTCTACACAACTCCCACATTTTTAAAGCTCGATTGCAAAAATTGCAAAAAAAAATTGGAAATTTCGAATCGGTTTCAATAACGGATTGCTTGTTTGATTTTGAAAACATCAGCAAAAATAACTTAAGAATAAGTTTTTTAAGTGAATAGATTTTAAAAAATCAAAAATTACAGAAGTAAAATATTTTAATATTTTTTCTAAATTCAACGTGTATATTTTTTTTTGTTTTTGATTTTTAGTACGAAATTAAAAACAGATTTTGGTGAAATTGAAAATAACAACAATAGGTAATTTTTTTTTTTAAATAATTTAATTATTAATCCGTTGTTTACGTTGCTCAAAATAATATTTCCAATTAGCACTAAAGAGGATTTTTTTTTAATTTTTCTACAACCTTACATTATATTTTAAAATTACAGAATTAGTTCACGGATAAAATAAAAAGCTGTAGATGGACATTGTAATGATTTTTAATAATTTCGTTCTTAAAATAATGTTTTAGAAAACAAATGTTGTTCGCCTAAAAGGTAGGAAATAGTACATTCTTCCCAAAAGATTATTTTATTATATTTTAACATAATCTACATCCTGTAGCTTTTTTATTGAATCTTATGCAAAACAGTCTTTATAAGATTTAGTTGTGTATCAAAATCATTTTCATATATTCTCTTATTTTGTTCATAAATCCCGGTTATTTAATAAAATGCAAAAAATCCGTTTAATTCACTATTAATCCTTAACACTCAGCACGTGTACACAAATCTATATCATCAAATTCGAAACTTCTATAATGATAAAAAAGAACCAACGTTTTTTTGCTACTTTTATTATATTTTACGCTCAACTCACTTACTCCAGGATTACAAATGCCTTGCCGAAGATTTTTCATATACAAAGGAAGAGTTAAATCAAAACACAAAAAATTATTGAACCTTGTTTAAACAAAAAAAAAATATGAAAAACCGTTTTTATTTACAAAAGAGATCTCCTATAAAATAAAAACAAAAGAGTTGATGCCGAAACTTCATTCCAATTTATATTATTCTCTGAAAATTCTCCTAACAGTCTATGCATAGTTGCAGAAGGGATAATTATCAAAAGAGAAAAACGGTTCTATGTGTAAAGTCTTACGTTGCATGTCCATAACCACAGCAATATCAAGTTTCTCTTTGGGTCAAATCTCTTAAACTCCTTCCAGTACCAATACAAATAAACCTAATCGACTTTCCAGTTGTAGCTTTTTCTTAGTTGTCTTTTTATTGGTTGAATATTAAAGCCACTGCCTGTTTTTTGTTTCTCATTGGAAGAGAACCGCAAAATCCAATACAAACGTGCCAAAAAAAAAAATATTAAAAAAATCCACACAAGAAGAAGAAGAAGTAGAAGAAACAAGAGTACACCAACCTTTAGCAAGAGCCAAGCAAACTTGTCTTAATGCATGCATCCCAAGAAGTGCAAAATGAGTAGGTATGTTAGAGCTTGGAAGACTCACGAATGCTCCTTGTTGGTGGTTGATTTTGTTTGGTGAGCATATAGGTGGTGCAGAGTTGATGATGATGACGCTGCGCTGATGATCATGATGCCAAGAGCTAAAGCCAAACTATACACCACTCGAGCGCAATAACACCGCAGCACAAGCTAACAGCTCTAACAGCTCCAACAACCAGTACTGTATTACTCGGTCAGTCGGTCTTCTAGAGGTTGGTGCCTTAGCATAAGCTCACCTGGTAAATCCTCTCGCAGTCTATGTACGTCTTTCTTACCGGATTGATTGTGCGCTGTGGGTTTTTATCTGTTTTGCTTCGTCGTTTTTTTTTTTGTTGTTTAGTTTGTTCTTCTTTTTTGTGTTGTTGTTGTTTTTAATTTTAGATCTAAAATCATCTTATTTTTTCTCGTTCGTGTTTCATTTGGATTGATTAATAATACACATGCGGTTTTTGACAACCTCATTTATGGCATCGGGCTTGTGCCATTAAATGAGCTTTATTAGCTTTATGAAGGAAGTGTTACAACAACTTTAAGCCATTTCCCGGCGAAAATTAAAGGGGTTTTTAATTTTTTTTCCGCTTAAGCCGGATTTAATATAATTTGATGTCAGTTGTGCTAAACTCATTTTTTATAATTTATGTGTTCAAAATAAAAACAAAACAAAATACAGACAGGTTGTGCGGTGGTGTCACATGTGTGTATAAACCTCCGATCAGAATTTCAATGCTAATTTATTCAAATGGCCTCATAGTATAATTGGAGTAAAACCATTTAAATCAGAATTTCCATGTCTTAGGTATATGTGATTGTGTATAGGAAAGTAAAAATATTCACCCTTAATCTTTCATGGAATTATTTTCTAACTAAACTCAATTTTTTTTTCAGTGCTTAACATTCATTATTAAATAACAAAATTACAAAATAAAGTGTAAGTTGTGGTCTGAGTGATAAAAATCTTTTATTTTTTCTCTACACAAAATAAATAAGAAAATCCTGTTTAATTTTCATTTATACAGATTGTAAGATAAAAACCTAACTTCTTATAGTTTCTTGTAGTAAACTACTTAATTTGCATATTAATGGATTCAAAATATCAGCATGGTTATTAATCATGTGCACGCAATTTTCTTCTTCGAAAAAGCATATTGAATAAAAAATACAAAATAAAAAAGAATAAAAAAAAAAACTCATCGAGTCGAGTGATAAAAAAATAAAGTAAACGAAGTAAAAAACTTTACTTTTAATAAATTGATTTTTATATTTTTATATGGAGTTTTATTTTAAATTTCGTGTAACATAGTTTGTGTGAAGAAAAAAAAATGTGTATTTAATTTAAAAGAAGCAGCAAAAAGTTGTTGTTGAATTTTTTAGTTCGCGAGTTTGTTTTTATACATTTTTTTCTTGGTTTTCTTTTTTTATTTTAATTTCAACTGGAATGTTGTTAAAAATTAAAATAAAAAGAAAATCATTTTCATTTGCTGCAAATGTTGTGTGATTAATATTTGAGGTGAGTTCTCTTTAATACTTGTAAAAATACATGCAAGAAAAAAAAAAATTAAATTTATGCCTAAATTAATGAATGTTGACAAAGTCAATTCATATAGAAGTTGTTTAATTGGTAAATTGTGTCGTTTGAAGATTGGCAAATAGATGGTCGAGATCATAAATTATATTTTTCGAATCCATAGTTGGTGGGATTAGAGTTTTTGGTCATATTTGGACATATATAAATGTTTTTGTTTTTTTTTTATCATTTATAAGCATTTAAAGAGATTTTTATTTGTCGGTATTTATGATGTCAATTTTGTGAGAGTTGAAAAATTATGGTGAAGATAAATTAATCGAAGTGATTAGGATTGGGATTTAAGATTAGGTAGTATATTTAGTTTTTTTTTGTTTTTAAGTTGTTGTTCCCATTAGTCAATTAGATAAATTGGCTATTTCGTTTATGTTTAAAACATAACTTCCATTCTCAATAATTAAACCAGCTTTCATTTTTAAAATCAAAGATTTTTCCGAAAAAGCTTTTTTTTAGATCTGTTTGTCCAATTATTTCTTGACGCTGGAAAAATGTCAAAATCTATAGTATATTCTTATATTCAGTATTTGGGCGAGTTCAAATCAATTTTATTAAAATGACTGTTCAAATAATATGTATTCAAAAAATTTTAACTAAATATTAAACATTTAATAATGCAAAGAGTATTGCAAAGCGGGAAGTTAAAAGCAATTTTTTTGTGAGTCAGCATTGGCAAGCTTCAACTCACTGTAACACAAAATAATATATAGAAATCTAGTACATTAGGACAAGATAGCTTTACCTTCAATGAGAATTATAGGAATATAAGAAATAGATCTGTTAAAAATGTTTTAGGTTATTATTTTGAATTATTTAGACTAAATTTCTTAAATCTTTTGGAATCGGGGCTTTTCTTTGGTTATTGTGGTTATTGCCAATTGACGTTCTATAGCGCATATTAACTTTTTAAATTTATTTGCATTTTCGAAGCCACTTATATCATTTGAATTGAATCAATGCTTCACTGAAAACCAGAACGTTTTACCTTAAATGGCTTTTTGGCTTTTTTTTTAACCAATTCTCTACGGGCTTAAAAAAAAAAAAACAATATTGGAATGTGCACTTTTCTAAAAACAAACGATTTTATTGTTCTAAATATCAAATTGGAAAAAAACAAAAATAGTCCTTAAATTAAAGCCGTTTCATGTAGGTACACAAAATTCTCCGTCAGCCTTTCCGTGATTAGTCAGTTGAAAGTTGGGCCACAGTGTGAAGCCCCATGACTCTGAGTAGAAAGCTACTCGAATTTTAACCATGAAAAAGAGTTTTAAGCTCAATTTTTTACTTTTCGAAAAGTTTCAAAATCACTTAAACATTTTCTTTTGACTGTTAGCTGATTAGAGGCAAGTTGTACAAATATTGATCTTTAGCTCAGGAATTTCAATTCACATATTTCAGCGGGTAAGCTGAGGTCCAAAGATGGTTCAGGCTATTATCACATATACATGAACCTAAAACCATCGTTGAACCTCAGTGAACCCTCGAAAATCGGCGAGCTAAAATTGCTGAATCGAGGGTTCAATATTGAACCATTTTTGTAGAACTGGCCCTTAGGACTATACTAGGGGTCTTATTGTGAGAGTCTATTCGAAAAAAGTCTATTTGACAAAAGTCGATCAAAATTCTTAATAGAACAAATATTTCATTCAAAAAAAGAAAATAATATAAAATATTCAGTACAAATATTAAAAGTCAAATAGAAAAATATTAACGAATAGATTTTTGAAATAACGATAATACGCTTTAATTCTATTTGACTAGATTCTATTTCATTCGCAAAATTTTTAAGCAATTAGTTCAAAATTTTATTTTTGATTTCGTATTAGATGTTTAGTTCCTTTTCTTGTTTTTTTTTTGAACTGATTTAGGTCCATCCAAAGAAAATTTTTTTATTTAACGACCACCCTAATATATGGACAAATTTTCGAAACACCAAAAATAATCAATGTAGGTATACCAAAAACCATGCATATTCAAACTTCATTTCATTCTCATCACAATTATATTATTATTTTTTCTTTTTCAAATTAAATACAAGAACCAAAGCTATTAGCCGTTGGCATTATAAGTTTCTAAATCTATTCATTTGATTTGAACCTGAAGTTTATGTATATGATGATTTCTTTTTTTTTTTTTTTTAATGAAAGAAACGATTGAGCTATCACTATCTTTTGACAGTTTTTTTTTTTTCTTAATTGTTCGTCAGATGTTTATAATGAGTTTTAACAATAAACAAAACTGTTTTTGGCGCGTTAAGCATGAATTTAGATTTTTTTTTAATTGGATGATACAATTTAGTTCGAGTTTTATTTATTTATGGATTGAAATGTTTTTAAAATACCAAAATGTCTAATTAGCTGAATAAAATAAACAGCGAAAGAATTTTTTTGTAACGAAAATTCAGTGGAATTTTAATTATATTTCTGAAGCTCTAATTTGAAAGAATTTATATTATAGAAATTTCCATTAAAAAAGAAAAAACAGTTTTGTTTAAAAAATACAATGAATAAAATCAAATTCGCTGATAAGTTTTTTCTTTCATTTTTACAGTTTGGTAATTTGAAAGGTGTTTTTTTTTTTAAGGCTAGGCGCATATCGAGATGTGACCGGCGGCACGTGTGACGTGACCTGACGCATGTCATATGATATAACGTGTCATGTCGTTATCCGCATATTGAAGCGCGTGTCTCGTGCAAAATTATTATTAACAACGTTTTTTTTGCACATACAATCATTAGGTTTGTTCCTTTACTTTGAAACTCTGTGATTTTCTGTGCATTTTACTGCTATTTATTTTTTTTTATATGAACTTTGACAAAGGGTTGGACTGAAATTCATAAAAATGCATAGAAAATCACAGAAATTTAAAGTAAAAAGGATTTAGGCTATTATAAGAACAAAATTCACAAAGATTTCTCCTTAATTTTATAAATGTTTCTTCTGTCAATTTTAATAAATAAACTTGCAAACTTACGATTTAGTTGTTTTCAATTTAACTGACAGCCTATTTAATATTTTTTTGACAGAAAACAAATAAAATACGTTCACGTGCAGGGTTTCCCAAGGAAACTGTGTTTCAGTCACTGTGTCACGGGTGTTTTGTAAAACTCGGGTTAGATCATGTCGCGTCGCTTTATCAATATGCGTTGTTCAAATTATTTGTATTGTTTACAAAAATTCGCGCTGTGCTACGTCACGTCACATGCGTCGGTCGCGTCTAGCTTAAATGAAGTACACTGTCCCTTTATCTTACATAAGAACTTACTTTTTTTAAATTATCAAAAACCCTATTTGAATGTCTTGCCTTTACCTATTTTTGAACTTATTGATTCAGTTAATTGTTTTACAGATCAATAAAATTATACGTTTCCTTAAAAACTTAAAAAAAAATATCTTCCGTTGTGCATGCGCGTGCGATATTTGTTTTTCTTTCATGGCCAAAATATATTTTGCTTTTAAGTTGAACATCATTCAGGCAATTAAATGTGCTCCCCACCACAAAATCTATACCTACTTACGGTTTACCACAAACATGTGTTTATGATTATTTTATGTTTTTCATAGCCATATTCAACCTCCAAAATTTGAATTCACCTACATTTACATATTTAATAGAAAAAAAAATATATATAATTTCCCTCAATTCCATACCACCACCAATGATCTATTACGCCCACTTGTGAAATCCAAAATTCATTCAAACATCTTCCATCTGCCAATCAAAAACTATGTTTAACGCCTTTTTTGTATTTTGTCTTCGATTTTTTCATTGCCGTTTGATGAATTTTAAATGATAAAAACATCAAATCATCGTCATGGTATAGATATAAATATCTCCCGCCATAGTGGCGCTGACAAGATAAACATCAATCCCACTATCGTATCGTTTCATCAATTTATTATCAAAAATATTATGACGTTTGAATAGGTCTATGTTTCATTTTAAAATTTGAGTTCTTTTGAAATCCACAAATTTATCAAAAGTTATTCAAAAGCGAGGTAATAAAAAGAATAATATTTTTTTATTTGTTTGTTTATATTTTTTATTTATTTTCCCATCATAAGTGAGGGAATTATATCTTCACTCAGCATATGAATGACTTAATTTGCATTCTGAATTATTATGATCTATCTAGAAGGTGCTAAGTAGGGGTCTAATTTTCTGTGAATTTTTTGTTTGTGACTTAAAAACGAGAGATTTAAAAATTTTCAACTCCAATTACAAAAAAAAAATACGTTTTGCAATTAAATAATTATTTCAGAGTATTTTTTTTTTGTCTAAACAAAATGATTCACTTTGCTTAGTTGTTTTATTTTGCTTTATGAAACTAAAAAAGCACATACATAGTTGCGCCAGCGCACATGACATTTTATAAAATTCCATTTCAAAAAAGGCTGATGGCGGTATTTAAAGAAAAAAATTCCACAAAATCGATTATAAATTCTTAGCAATTTGCTTGCACTTAAAGGCGGCTCAGTTGTGAGAAAATCTTACTTCTATATCTATTTTTCTCATAAAAGCATACACCGCTTGTTTTTCCTTTTTTTTTTCTTCTTATTTTTAAATCATCATCATCATCACACAATTAATACCGCTAGTAATGGTGTGCAGGTAATTAAACTTTGCAGAGTTTTTGTATGAACAGACAAGAAAAGGGAGAGGTGTAGTGTAAGCAGAGAAAACAGGTAGGTTTTATGAGATCATAAATTTATTTAACTTTGCCGGTAAGAATGAGGATAACTATTTTTCCTTAGGGTTATGAAAATCAAGTTTGTTGGTCAGCTCTTTTGTTGTATGTAGTATGAAGTGAGGGTGTAGTTTTCTAATTTAATTGTTTCAAATTTCACATTACTTAGCGAAATTATTACAAAGATATTTAATTCTTAAGATTTTTGAAGTGCGAGTTCTACGCTCAACTCTTTCGTTTCAATGCAATTACATATTTTACACGGCAATTTGATTTTTTTTTAATGCCTTGTGAATTTGTTAAGCGTTATAAGAATAGACAAATACATAAATTTGAGAATTCAGTTCAAAATTGTAAAAATAAAATAATTATTTTTCTCTGTTTTATCCTGTGTGTCCAAATTTTTTTTAATTGATTTTAAACATTTTGATAATAGAGTTCAGTGGTAAATTTGCGGACTAATTTTGTGTATTCATTACAAATTTTGTAATAAATTAATTTCGAAAACACTGTACCAAACAAAAATACTGAGAAGAAATCCAGGTTTTAAAGTACAGCATGCTCTGATTGGCTCGAATTAATTTCGAAAATATTTTTTGCTGAAATAATTAAATAATAACATTGAACTTTAAGTACATGCGGTCTTCAAAATATTTTAAATTATTTGAAATTCATTTAAATTGGTAGTGAAAAAAAAATTTGTTTAAAAACTCACCACGTCTGATGTTTTGTCAATTTTCAAATCCTTTCGAGCTGTAGTGAAATGGAATTTAGAACAAAAAATAAAGCTCTTAATTTTACTGCAGCTGCTAAATTCTAAAGATAAAATTAATAAATGACGTTAGGAAAATTAATAAATTATACATTTGTGCTTTTAAATCTAACTTGTGTAGCACAATTTGAATACCTAGAAAGAAATGGAATGTCACACAGCCAACACCTTATCACATTGTCACCGTTGGTGGTACAATAAAAATTTTAATTACTCCAATTATTAAAGAAAATAAGGCTTGGTGTAAAAAAAAAGAATGAATAGAACCATTCTAACACAATATACTAATAACTATTGATATATCAATCATTTTCCACATTAATACATTATTGTTTTAATTTCCTTTTATTTTATGAACTCAAGATTGATTACATAAACAGCATGAAACTCATAAAAGTTATTATTACCCGCTGGGGTGTTCTGTTCTCTTAATAAAGGAGACAAAAACAAAATATGATTAACCTATTCGCATGACCATTTAAATCCGGTATTCAAAATATTATTTTTTTTATCTTCTAATTAATGCAAAGTAGAATAAAGTTCATTATCTCTTATACATATATGTATGTAGGTATGCGACCCGACTCAATGATCAAATATAGAAATAAAAGCCCATATATAGCTGAATATATATTGACATAAAACTTTAACAAGCTTACTTTTTTATAAGTGTCATAAAAAAATTATAATGCGCCCTAAGCTGTAAAATGAATTAATGCCGCCATTGACAGGTGTTGGTTTATTGGTTATTGATGACCGCAGATGTCAAAAAAGATCATATTGATTGAACGGTAAGCGGTTGCTTGTTATGATATTGATATATGACATATTGATTATAGTCAATAAGGTTTATTTAGAACGAGTATTTTTATATTTTTTAAGGTCAAATTTTATTGAAGCTTTATCAGATGGGGACAAAGTTTTTTTTTTTTTTTGCTCTAAGCAAAACAAATTGATTGTGTTTAGTAAAATGGAAATTAATTGATAACAAATGAAAAAAAAAAATTATTTATTTTTTGCCCACATTCCAATGATAAGTAGGTCCCAACAGTTATTTCAAATATTTCACAATTCTGCCAACACTCAATAGTTCACAACCATTTAATCGAAGTGTCTTAATACCATAAAATGAATTAAACAAACTTATTGAATAATGTTGCTCTAATAAGTTGATGATGATGGAAGATCAAAGCATTAAATTGCCGCTGCTATAATACACACAACTTACTTGCCGACAAGCTCTTTGCATTAATTACTTAATTTTTTTTTTCCACCATAATTCCTAGTTCAACATGATTTCTTCAATTCATTTGCGCAATAAGCGCTCCTCATACAAGAAAAAAAAATTATTGAAACTCGATAAATCGATGAAGAGAAAAAAAAACTAAAACAACTTCAATAATCATTTCAATGAATCGAGATATAAAATCTGCCATGGCGGCATCTTGATGTTAACATTATGTTGAGTGGTTATTTAGAAAACATTTTCCAAGCTCTTTCATGTTTTTTTTTTTTTTGAAATATCTATTTTAAAAGGTCATGTTATGAATTTTCACTTTTTTTTTCGTTTAAAATTTAGGTCAGTAAATTTTATCGATTTTCGATGCATCGAATGAAATAATGAAAATTTTCCATGGAATCTTTAAGATTTAATGGAATTTATTCAAATATTTTTATCTTCATTTCATTAAAAAAAAAAAAAGAACCAATCTTGTGGTGAGTCCCCCTGTTGCGCGAGTGCCTCAGAATTCTATCAATTAATTAAAAGATTGTATCACCACCTCATGCTAGAATAAAGTGTTACATTTATTTATTTTTTCGATGGAAAATGATAAAGAAAAATATAACTTCATTTCAGCGCATGCTGTTTATAATTAAAGATAAAAAAATCATGGGAAAAAAATCCAAACAAGATGAAGCCTTTGATTTACCACGTCAAAAAAAAAAAAAGAAACATGTCTTTTGTGGTCTGTTAAAAAATAAAAATCAGACGTCAAAAAAACGCCTTGTCTTTCCCTTTGGCAGGTTTTCATCTTGTTTCTTTGCTTGTCTTTTGGCTGTCGTCATGATTGGATATGATGCATCGAAAGAAAAATGAGACAAGAAGTCTTCCACATGTCAGTTGTTATTATTTTTTATTTTTATACTTTTTTTGCTGGGTTTTTATTTATTGCATAAGAAAATATATATGACTGCAACACGTTGTTTAAGGAGTAATTTTCTTTGATGTATATATTTTTGGTAAGGTTAAATTATATTCTGCTTCAATTAAATTAAAGTGAAAGAGCTGAGGTACAAACTAATTTTTCTTTAATATTCTTTGGCATACATTTTTTTTTTGTTAAATTGGATGGATGCTTATTTGACTCTTGAAATCTGCTTTAATTACATTAAAATGAAAAAGCTGAGGTGCAAACTTATTTATTTAATTAATTTTTTTTGGTTAAATTTTCGTTTGCATTTAATATTTGAGACGCTATTTTTGAAATTGTTTTGTCACTTTGAATACATTTCGAGCAAAAATTATGTAATTTTTTTATTATTTTTTTTAGTATTGTTATTATTTTTTATATTATGTTGTTTTTTTTAATGAAGAATCCAGTCTAAAGAAAAATAAATGCAAATAATTTATTTTTATCTAGATTAGTTTTACAATTTTATCAATTTTTTCAAGAACTTAGACCACTTTTAAAATAATACGATCATTCTAACTGTTTTTAAATTGAAGGTTTCCAACCGAAATTTAAATTTTTGTTTAAGTTTCGCTAAAGCTCTGTATAGGTTTTTATTACACTTAAAAGCTTCTTATTTGACATTAAAGAAGAATTCAACGGAACCTTTTTCTGACGTACATATTTGTAAAATTGCTGAATATGAAGTTGGAAAGTATACAAAAAAAGTGGAGCTTTTTTTTAATTTAGTGAGAAAACTTTTAAACATCACAAAAAAAAACAAAAACAAAATTTAAAACAAATTAATTGAATGTCACTTTTTTTTACTGTGAAGATGCCATTTTAAAATTAATTAATTAAAATACTATTTGCTTTCCAATCCGGAATTAAATAATAGATCAATTTTAACCCCGCTTACCCAATGCCATCAAATGCATACTTTGACATCTTCAAACAATTTCAATTTTATGCTTTCGACCTGCTACTTTGTATATACTTAATGCTAAAGATACATGTGACATTAAATTAAATTCAGCTCTTATTTTGTTTTGTTGCATCCTTTCAATGCTTGCGCAAAGATAATAATCAGATAATTTATAACTCAGTAGATTTCAACACACATAAACACAAAGAGTTGTTCTTTTTAGCGCCAATTTATTCCAATCAATGGAAAGCTCCAAGATACATCTGTAATAGAACTATTTGCAAAAAAAAAAAAAAAATAATAAAAAACAGAACGCTCTTGAATTATAATGACTAAAAAATTCTGATCAAGTAGTCTAACAGTTTATAGTGCGGTCTGACTGTATAGCGAAAAAGAAAAGACATTGGAACCTGAGTCGCTATCGATCGATTACAATCAACGCCAATCGCGATAGAAAAGTTTTTTTTTTTTTTTTTTATATTCAGCTTAACAGCTCCCTCCTCATCATGTGCGCTATAGTGCTTAATAGAAGAGTATTAATGATGATGGTAAAGTGTGCTCGTTCCACAAGCTCAGCTCAGCTGAGTTCAGCTCAGTTTGGTCCATCCCCACAAGGGAGAGAGCGCGACTTTGTATAGATGTACGTACACTGTACAGATTTACTTTATTGTATAGCCAACAACTTTGTGGCGCACCAGAGTGATGCCCCAAAGGAATTCTAGCAATTTTAATGACCACAAATACTAAACCATGAGACACACTTTCGCAATGGATGTAGATTCGTTAAGTGAAATACACACAACAACAGCAGAAAAGTCACCGAATAGCCACGACAAAAAGAGTTCACTATATTTCCATCACCACCATCATCATCATCATCAGCAGCAGCAGTAACTGCATCAGAGTGTACAACAGAATACCCAGAATGATGCATCTATATTTATGGATTCTTGTCGTATATCTACACCGCATTCGATGGACAGTAATGATGCAAACGGACTTGATGGACAGACATACGTATGACTCAAAGAGCAAAAAAAAATACCATATCAATCATTTGAAAAATTATGAACAAAATACCAAAGGGCCTTTATGGAAAGTCGGATAATTAATAAACATTTTTCAATTTATTTATCTAAGCCGCTTTGGACTTTTGAGCGTTACATGTCTTGTCCAAAGCTCGAATTTATAGGATTACAAATTTGTCAGCCTGGCTTATCCCTCTCATAAAATTACTTAGGGTACAAAATCCTAAGTGGCACAACCGGACACAAAATGTCAGATTTCAGTTACAGATACAGTATCTATCGATGTGATGTGTGTATGTATTTGAGCTGGACAGGCGTGGAGAAGCGGAAATGAAACTGACTCATTAGATCAGTCTTAGGCATAAGACTAAGCGAGTGAGTGAATTAAATTGACTTCTTTAACGAGCTGTGCACAAGTTTAACATGGATCTGTTCACTTGTGAATGATTAATTTACATCTTGATCCGGGGTTAAAGCCACAACCAACCTAGACAACAGGGCTTTAGTTATATGAGATTAATGTTTGGATTTAAAATATGCACTCTAGCCAGCAAGTGTTGATATTTGCCCAAAATTATTCAAAACAAAACAGATCAATGAACCTTTTGTATCACTTTATGAGGTCTTAAAATTAGTTCCATTTGCGAAAATCCATTGATTTTGAATAACAATTAATCATGATTTTATATATTTACTAAAGATATGTGTGTTTATTTTAAGATTCTAAACCATATTGGCATTTTAAAATGTTCGTCAATTAATTGATTGTTTATATTTTTTTGCGATATATTGATTTAAATTTTGCCCTAGGGAAAAAAAAAAAAACTAAATCCATTAATGGTCTTTGAAAAAATGTTATTGCAAACATAAATCATTATACCTTTGTTTTGGTTGATTTTAAATTGTTTTACCTAAATCGAGTCAAAGAGGGTAACCGAAGTGGCATTTTTTTTTTTTTTGCTAAAGGAGATCTTTTAAAGAAAAAATTAGGTCAAGCTTTAAATCTTATTTATGTTTGTACATATCTACAAGTTGTGATTCTTATAGATACTTTGGGTTAATTATGTAAAAGATTAATGTTGGCTTTTAAATTAAAATTAAACACCTTTTAGATAGTGCCCGATATGCGGGGAATTAATTATTATTTTTTATTTGCAGTTTCAAGCTGTGCGTGTTATATTTTTCACACACGAAACTTATAAAAGTTGAAAGAGCTTTACCGACGCATTACAAAAAAAGGTGTTGTTTAAAGGGTGTTTGTCTTATGACAGTTGTATAGCCTGAGAGGAATTTTGTTTTTATTTTTAAAAATAACCGTTTTAGTTAATTGCCTTTAGGATTATTATTAGACATCACAACGGAGTCTGTTTTCTTTTTTAATAATTAAGTATTTACAAGTTTTTGAATTTTAGAAAACATAATTATACCTACTCAGTGACCCAATTAGTGGTATATATAGTACCTACGTCGCGCCCGCCATTGCAACCGGTCGTTTTGTATTATAACTCACCGAACCTGTGGGTGATATGGAAGTTAGAAAAAGGTATCTATTAGTTGGGAGATCCGTGAATACTGTCACGAGAGGACCATTTCAACATAATGGATTTAAAAAAAAAAGGTATCATCTCTTGCTAACACTGTTTCTCGAAAAAAAAATTGTTTTAATTTGTTAAAATAACTGGAATGCTGGTTAGACGCATGATTTCATTCACAACAATTTATATAATTTTGAAAAATAGAGAGGGTAACACTATGTTCATGTCAACTTTTCCCTGCACTGTGCTTCTGAGTTAAGTCGGTTTCGATTTATTTGGAGGATTAACTAACTCTAGTTAACTTCAGTTGGGCCTCACTTAGCACAGGAAAAATAGACAGAACAAAATTAAAAAAAATAACGAAAGGGTTTTATTTTGTTGTGTTAAGCACAACCTTTAGGGTAATCTAACCCTATAAGTTTGAACGACTTAATTGAGCATTGTAAGGTAAAAGGGTAAAAAAAAGTCAAGTTTATGAAATTCTACACAAAAAAATATCCTTTTTTCGTAATGGCAATACATTTAAAACAAAAAAAAAAAAGTTTTCAAGCCTAAGGGTCTTTTGCGCAATGTCTGAGTAAACTATCCTGTCCGATTTTGTTTTTAGATTTATAAAAACGTATGTAGGTGCTCAAAAGGTAACTGTGATTTCTTCTTTTGTGAACTTAAGACGCTGTGCTAATAGGTATTTACGCGTCGAGTATAAAATCAGAACTTTACTTTAATATTGTGAAACAGAACCTTAGAATCATTTTTTCCAAATTACTGCAGTTAAAGATACTATTTTCTTCGATAGATTTTTAAGTACCAAAAAATAGGTGGTGGATCTTAGCAAGATGTTATTTGATTGTGATCTTCAAACCATTTCAAAACTTCTAGACAAATAAAAGTACTTTACATCAGAATTTTGAACAATTTATCGATATGTTTTTGACCCTTTTCATATCAATTTCCCAAAACATGTATTGCTGCATTTAAGATTTTTTTTTTTTTTAATAAGTCCACCCATTAAACATTACAAACAAATAAATTTTTTTCCAGCATTAACTCATTGCCAGACCATGGGTTAAACTCAAGCTAAATAAATCACTTTCATTACCTTAAAATACCATCTAAAATATTATCGCGACTAATAAATTTTCCAAGTCACCGTCTCCGCCCAGGCTTCCGATAAGATTGCAAAATGCCACATAAATAACCCATCCGAAGAGTGGTATTATTGTTTTGGTTTTTTTTTTTTTTTTTTTTTGCGCCATAAATACTCTGTGATAATCGCTTAAATCTCAATGATGGGCGATGGCTTAACAACAACAACAACAAAAATAAACAAGCGTGAAAGAATTTTGTTGAATTAAATTAATAACACAAAAAAAATATTCATTTCATCAAATAGCCAGTAGCTAAAAAGTTTAAATCTTTTTCATGGTGAAAAATTAGTCTTGTAATTTCACCCTTTAACTTCGAATAAACACGGAATTATAATTTTCTGCCAAAACATTTTTGAGATAATATAAAAATGTTAAACAAAAAAAAAAAAAGAATTAGCTTCTGCTTGATTATGTAGTGTATGTGTGTGAAACTGTGAAAGCCTCAAACGGTTTTTGAATTATTATTTCTTTTTTTTTATTTCCTAAATTACTAATTACCCGAACTGAGTACATAACCTGACCCCAAGCAGTCATCTATATTGATGTTATTTTTTATTATAACCATAACAAAAAAGAGAGCCGCTTACTAGCTTCCACCAACAAGAAGAAGCCATATTCAAAAGTTCCTCCTTTCGAGTAATTTTGTATTTTATATTGATTGATGAAAACGCTATCGGGTATATTTTTCACCATCATAACATAGCTCTCGACGCAACGCAACAGTCAGTCGGTGGCGGCTTCTTTTCTATGGTAGCGGCAACGTTTAACTTATCCACTGAGGATTAATAGGCAGAGTTTCAAAAAATAAAAAAAAAATCGATTTCATCTTCACTTAAAAAAAAAAAAAAAAAAAAAAAACAAACCTCAGATGAAAACATGAAACGACTCCCTTTGGCATCAAAGCAATCGACATTTGATTAGAGTGTAATTAAAAACCAAACGTATGGATACGCATTTGTATTTTTCTATTTTCATGGTTAAAGATAGTAAAGTATATCTTCTTCTTCAATACTACAACTTCTCGTTGATTGTTTTTCTGTTTCAATCTTGCAAAGCTTGGTATATTGCCTTCTCGAATAGATGACGATGATGATGATGATGAACAAGAAGAATAATTATGGCACTTTGACCTGAGGGTAAATTACTGATTGGATTGAAGTGTTAAAGTCAAAATGAAATGTTTATTGAGTGGATTTATCTGAGAAAAGGGGGTTATTATTATTATCAAGCGTGTGTTTCATGTTAAAAAGTATCAGCATCAGCATATGTTCAATAAATTGATCGATTGAATTAGGTTAATCGGTGTTATGGTGCAATCGATGTTGTTTAAAGCCTAAAGAAGGAATTTAGCTTGAAAGTGATAATGCGTTGGTAAGGTGGAATTTTTTTTTAATAATTTTTTTCTTACACAATAGAAGGGTAAAATTGTTGACATGGAAAATGGTAGGAAAAAAATTAAAACTCTGCATTTATTTAAAACATAACATCTTGTTGTGGGCCTAATAAAAAGATTAAAATATATATGTCGAAAATTTGAAATTAAAAAAAAACACCTTTTCAGACCAGTTTTTGGAGTTAGCATGGATCTGTAAAAATTTTTAATAGTTCCAAACAAAAAATTAGCACAATATTTCTGTAACCATATGCAAAATTGAAGCTGCAACTTTAAGCACTCTTTAAAGATAGAAGAAAAGAAAAAATAAACATGCTTCCAGTAGGTTGAAATTTTTGTCTCAACAGCAATAAATTGAACTACCGGTCCATTTCTCAAATGAATAAGAAATTTTAAAATCAGATCTCCGTTGTTTAAAAAAAAAAAAAAAACCACTTTCAAACTCATTTTTAATTAAAGACATAAACCAAATCTTAGCCTAAAAGATTTGATTAAATAATATAATAAAATTGCAAGCAAAATTATAAAAGTCTTCTGAAATCTGAACTTGGAAAGCAAAATTCTAAAATCTTATTCTTGAGAAAAAAAAATTTCTTTAGAACAGAAATTTGGAGCAATAAGCCCCAAGATAAAAACTGACTTTTAAATGTTGTAATACGAATATTGAATGTACATTTGAAAAACCAAATTTAAAATGTAAAAAGGACTTTAAGAAAAAAAATTCAAAAAGTAGAAATTTTAAAGCACGATTCTGGGAACAAATTTGAAAAGCTTCAGAATTTTTCTTAATTAAATACAAAAATTTAAAAAATTCGTAGCAGAAAATCAAAACAAAAACTTTGGATGCTTAATTCGTAGTCTTGCGAGCAGTATTTTAAGAATAAATATTCACCCCTTGTCTGATTTTCGTTCCGGATTGAATTCGTTAACGAAATTGATTTTCGTATAGATTTAAAAAAATTGTTCTGAATTTTGAACGAATTCAGCTTGGTCTGAGTTGTTAGTATGTCTTGCTCTAGTTCAGAAGAAAAAAATTAGTTTTTAAAAATATCTTACATTTTTGAGCTTTACGAATTTAAATTTCCCAACCAATAACGAATCAAATTGAAAACTTCAAAATAATTGAGTAAAGAACACCTTTTTTTTACTGAAGCGAAATTCAGAACAGGGATGATTATGTATATTTTTCTTTAATTTAAACAAAACGCGTCTGAAAGCGGTTTAACTTGGTTTCAAAAAATGTAAAATTATTTAAAATTAGTGGCTGAGTTCCAAAATGTAGAATATGTTTTGATGCGGAAGTAATGCCTTCATTTTTCATACGCATCAGCAACGAAAACTTGATGCTTTGTAGAAATATTACATTATATGTATAAGTCTGACGTTTCGGAATGCAAAAAAAAATACCTCCACAACTTCATTCATTTGAAATGTTTCAATAAAAATTCTAAGTATCACTTAATGTCAATCAAATCTCCTACAGTAATAACTCAATTCCATGTAATCTCC
This sequence comes from Epistrophella euchroma, assembly GCA_947049315.1. Classification (NCBI taxonomy): domain Eukaryota; kingdom Metazoa; phylum Arthropoda; class Insecta; order Diptera; family Syrphidae; genus Epistrophella; species Epistrophella euchroma. The sequence continues at coordinate 62,836,816 of OX346248.1, forward strand.
CCTTCTTCTGGTTAAAGCCTTCGATTCTTATTAGTATTTTGCACATCATTCATGCATTACCATTAATTTATGCCAATAAAATGTGTGAGTAGTTTTATTTTCTCTCAAAACAAATCCACGACAGTAAACAAATAACACAACATACAAAAACCAAAAGTGCTGTCAATCAAAAAAAAAAAGAAATAACATGTCACCGATATATCAGCCACATAACCGTTTGTTCTAGACATCAAGGTGAGACCTCAGTGAACTCAAACAGTTAACACCTTATTGTGAAATTGTCCATTATGGGGTCTTAAATGCTTCGAGGTGTTAAATCATGATTTGTGATGGTATATGGAGTTAGGCAAATGCACTTGGCATTTAATTTATGCGCATTTAATAAAGCAAGTTGGTCTTATTATGGCCCATAATAGAATTGAATTGACGTTTTGAAGTGTAGATATACCAATCAAGAATTTTCAAATTAGACCCGGAAACATAGATTTTATTAGCAATAAGAATTTCACACAAGAAAATCATTGGAAAAAAATCTTTCTTCCCACGGTTATTCAGGCACACTGCCAAAGATCATGTATTATCTTCAATCTATCAATTTGAAGTGTTTAAGCTATGTTAAATGAGGTGACCAGCTATAGAAAATATCTTATATTTTACATGATAATATACTTACTTAAAAATAAGCTCGATTGTTTATTTTGTAACTAATTTTGAAGTTTTTATGTTTTTTTTATAATTTCCAAAGAACAACTTCAAAGGTTTGCATTTATTTGAAGTAACAAAAATAGACGATTTTTATTTCTTAAATTGTTGGAAGCTAAATCCCTACGCATTTTACTACCCAAAATGAAAATTTGAGAATTTTTCAATTTTTATCAAAAAATTTACCTTTATTTAATGTAATTTCATCCCAGTTTAAAGTTAGAAATCAAGCAATCATGGAATATGAAATTTTTTAATTTAAAAACTTATCGAAAAAAATTATATTTTCCTAAAATTAAAATCATAGACTATGGTCACTCTACTGTGCGCCAATTTGAACAATTCATACAGTTTTTCTGGGCGTGAACGTACATTATGCATAGAAAATGCATGTCAAACATGAAAAATGCATGCCACTTGACTTCTGTCGTATTTTCCCACTCTGTTTGTTTTGGTTTAAAGAAGAAACCCTCTGGCAAGCCTTCAACAACAAAAAAAAAAAAAAATCAAACAAAAAACTCAAACACACTGACCAAAAGAATAAAATACAACAACACTTTAAACATGAGAAGAGAAACCTCTGTAGTTAATTTTCTTGTCAAATTCTGACAACACAAGACGCGAACGTATGCAAACGTGGTAACGAAAGAAATTTTCAGATATGTACGTTGATGTAAGTACCAATATACAAACATACATTATATACATATAAACACGTGTGTATTTGGTTTGGAAGAAGATTGAATTTAACGTCCAGCACCTGGATGGTTATGGTAACCAAAAAAAAAGTTAAAAAAAAGGAAAGACGATTACATTGAGAACAAAAGAATTTTATTGTCGAGTTTAAGTGAAAAGTTTTTTTGTAACGCGATTTTATTTTTTTTTGTGGTTTTTGTTTAAATTTATTTTTGTTTTGGTAAACAAACTGTAATCCTCTTGCGGTCAGCCAAAAACTGACATGAAATATGTTTATCTACTCGTATTTGGTTTGTCTTGAAATTTATACCTGATCTTGCATAAACAAATAAATAAAAAAAAACTATTCGCAAAGAAATAAACTGAAGGGCTTTAAGTAATCAGAATAATAAAAGCTTGAAAATGCAAAACGCTAAGGTGTTCGTCCTTGATTAAAAATTCAACATGTACTTTGCAAAAATAGAAAACCTATAACAATATTTGTTATTGGTAACTAACAGCGAATTTTATTAGTATATTTGTATTTGTTATTTGAGCACAGAAATTAATTGTTCTTGACAAATAAAGAAAATGATACAAATATAATGAAATTAAGAACGAAAAAAATCGACGTTAATTTTGAATTTTCTTACCCCCAGTTTAGACAAGCGAGTAGAACTAGTAGGATTTGTATCGTAGGGTCAGTTGTATGTTATTTATTTCAAAAAAACATCAAACGGGAAGATATCCGAAAAAAAAAATAAATATTAATAATTAAAGAATGAGAAGAAGTCCAAAATGTTGAAAAAGAAAATACAAAAATAAAAAGAGGAAAACAATGTGGATGAATCCTTTGGAATATGTTTTTGAATTTCTACGACACAAAAAATTCATGCGAATATATTATTTTAAAGGAAAAACATTTCTACGATTGAAACAGAAAACAAATATTGCACATGGGTAAATGGGAAATACAATACACAAACGTCAAATCACTAGCAGACTAACCAGCAACCAACTCGCAGGCAAAAATATTATGCTATTAAAGCTACTAGTCGGCTATATCATGTACGCATACACTAACACACATTAAGGCTACTAATTCTACTCGCCTTTCTAAGCAGGGGTTATAGATACAAATTTGTGATAAAAAAGAAAATATAAACAAAAGAGCTGAGTAGCGAACTTTATTATTATAGATTTTATTTGCAATCGATTGTGTGTAAAGCAGAGAAAAATATATCTCGCTTCAGAAAAACTATCGAATTTTATGTGAATGAATATTTAGTTTTCGAGTATAAATACTGCAAACTGTGATTAAATAAATAAAAATAACAAAAAATCGATTAATTCGCAGGAAATGCTCTTGCGGTATCTATATTGTATAAATATTTTTAATTTACCTCAAATTTAACAATTTTCTTTATTAATAATTTTTTTATGTAATTATTTTTGAACTATTTGGAAGCAAAAAGACGGTCAAGCGAATAAAAAGCTTTGTATGCGTGAAATTCTTAAAATTAGGCAGTCAAAAACCTGAAGCACAGTTTTTTTACAATCACTTAAGTCATAATTGGTCAATAATTTGAAAAAAGTTAGTAGGTAATAACTGTTCCAAGTCTATTAAAAGAGAGTTAAGCCTAAAATAAATCAATTTTGATTTAAATTTTCATTCAAAACATTAACATGATTTACTTTAATGTTTGCATTGGTAGTGAAAAATAATTAATAAAAAAATATTTTATCCTCTATATATGTACCTACATAATTCTTGTTTTATAGCTTGTAAAACAAATTATACATTCGGCAAAACATAATTGGTGGGTTGGATGTGTGGTGTGTTAAAATTAGTGTGGTTTGCATTTCACCCCCCATGGGGACATTTATGAATGCTTTTTTCTGTCTTTTTGGGATATTTTGTTCCCTCCTTGTCTTGTCCCCTACACACAAACCACAAGGCCTATAACAACACTCATACTCATACCCATAGAGTGACGAAAAATTGTTGAATGTGTACGCAATGATGTTCAAGTTTTATTATGCAATGTTTCTTTAAAACATGCGAAGTAAAAAAAGAAAACAGCAGCAAAAAAATCAAGCCTGCGTGAAGTATTAAATTACATTCCAACCAACCGGGGAGAAATGTGTAATTATTATTGTTGGTAATTTATCAACAAAAAAATTCTACCTACATACACAACTTGCTAAAAATGTTTATAAAAAAAAAAGAAGAGGGACAAATGTGTAGTGAGGCAATGTAATTGTGATGCGACGATCAGGACTGAGAAAGGAGGAGACTTTTTTTATTTTCATTTGTAGTTTTTTTTTTTTTTTTTGGATTTTGATGTTGCCTACTTACCAGTTAAGTGGATAATTGGTAATTTATTAAATTTTTGGAGGGAAACTGCGTTAACTTTATTGGTGAACACTGCTTACATGGATCATAATACATTAAATTTTTGTAGTAATTTTATATATTTGCTGTATTTTTATATTTGTTTAGCCAATAAGGAGGAATGTTGAATATGTTAACAACTACAAAAACATTCAATTTTAAACATGACTTTTTAATTGGTTTTATTCACATGATTAACCTTTGTTTTATGTTTAAGGTATTAAGGTCCGATATTTTAGAGGCTAATTGACAGCTTTAACATTTAACGATTTTCAAAAATTAAAAACAAAGGATAAATGAACTGAAAAATGATTTTATTGATCTCCCAAAAATTGAAGAGAATTTTTTTTTCGAGCTAGGTTAAGATAATTAGGTTATTAGTAAGAAGTAATGGTGCTATATGGCAAGCCACCTCACTATAATTGAAATGACAATAAATCTATTGTGCTAATGGAATTTCATTTAAGGTTAGACCTTGCTTAAGATATCATAAAGCAAACAGTTTCCCAAAAGTGTAAATTTTGTTGCAACGCTTTTCATTACACGCTAGGTCGGACGTCTTACGCGAAAAATTATCCTCTAATCCTTGGTTTGTTTAAAATAGATGCAAAAAATTCAAATCGTTATAATGTATTCACTTTTTTCATTTTTTTTTTAAAGGAAACTTAAAAATCAAAATAATAGTAATACAAAAAATTCTGTGGGGATGTAAATGATTTTTTTCTAATTGTTTTTGTTAGTAAATGATGGAAGAAAAGTTTTACTATTTTTTAAGTTATTTTAAAGTAGAACAATATTTTTTTTTACTGTAGTTGTAGGTACTGAATTTGTATCAAATCACGACAAGATCTTTAGTTTTTTTTTTCTTCAAGTTTCTTGTGTGAAATTTGAAAATAGACCTGTTAACATTAAGGCCTGTACTAGTTCATGTATTTTTTAGGTTTTTATGATCAAAACTTGTACAATGAACTAATTTTTTAATGTTTCTATTTGGATTTAAAATAAAAAGAAATTTAACTTAGAATCACAATCTATACTTTTTACAAAACAAATCATTTCCATTCTTATGGATTGAATTTTACCTGTTCAATATTGTAATAAATAATAAACAAGGAATAACTTAATAAAAACTAAAACAAAAGAGTTGAGTAACGAACCTGAAAAATTTTGGATTTGTTATACAATTTAACCAAACATTTTGAATTAAAGACAAGACAAATTGTGTATGTATAGTACTAAAAAACTATTATTCCATTTTTGTATAAGCTCTTTAAGCCCCAATTCCTCTTCCAACTAACAATTTGTCCTCTATAAGGCCCATTTTTTTGAAGATAATAATTTTAAAGATAATAATTTTTTATGTACACAGAGGTACTTAAAATGTTAATCTTAATTTAATAACATTTTACTTCGATATTTAATGGATTCTTCTCTATCAATAAGCAACACGAACCCTGTTAAAATTTGTTAATTTTTAAAAACCTCTCGAAAAGTCAATGAATCTTGTTTCCTTTAGCTCCATAAATTTCTCTTATTTATTCTTATTTTTCATTCTTTCCCAAGTATAGATCAATGTTACCTATACGTACAACTTTTATCATGTCGTGTTGCTGTACTCTTTTTACTCATAAAAAAAACCAATTCAATTCAATGCTCTATTTAATTTCAATTGAAAATCAAACACTTAAACTCAATTGTGGTGCTTATTCATGGTTCTGTTGAATTTTTAAGAAGGTAAATTGATAGTAAAAAAAAAGAAACGACATAGAGGTACACGACACATAAAAAAATATAAATCTCCCTAAAAGAAAGAAAAGATATAAATTGAACATAGAAAAAGATAAAAATGAAAATAAATCCAAAGATGCGTGGTTGATGGTCTGGTCATACACGTACAAATTCCAAGATACTACGTAGATTTATCAAAATCTTTCTTTATTATTTTTTTTTTCAACAATCAAATTGCTTTTAATTACAATAAAAATTGTTACTAATCTAATTCGCCAATCTCGCCCGCTGTGTGCCGTCGTGTTTCAATAGATCATCGTTGTTGGTTTGAACATGTTTTTTCGCCTAGATTTTTTTTTATTTTATTTTTTGGTTCAAAGGAAATTAAAAAATAAAATACAACAACATTTGACAAGCTTAGTTAAAATATTTAATTTAATCGAGATGAGGGGGTGTTTTATATCGGTTCTTTGCCATCCTCCTTCTCTTCATCAGCATGTTAATTTTTTTTTTACTGCTTCAAAAATATCTCTTGGAACATTGTCCGACTTCAAAAGTTGAAATTTATATCAAAGCTCTAGATCTTTGGAGTAAAGCAAAGTCTGCTCATTCGTACCACTCCGCATGTACTATTGGTACAGTTGTTGTTGGTTGCTGTTGGCGTTTTCTCAAGTGTTTCTAGTTTTCAGTACCTCAATTTAATTTTTATTTAATTTTTGTTTTTTGTTTTATTTTTTTTTTGGTTGATGGTGTTGTTGGCGGAGGAGATTTTTAGTTATGATTCAAAGCACGCATGGTAATTTTGTAGTCAAATTAGTTTTTATCTCAAGCCGGTGATCTCTTAAGTGTACCTACTTTTTGTCTTGGTCGTTTGGAAAACTATTTTTTTTAATTTCTTGTCTTTGCTTCTCTCCGATCGTTTTAGCTAGTTTAGATGAAATATGCGTGTGAAGGCGTTATCCTCTTGCAGCGCCTCCAATATGCAATTAGAAATCTCGTTTTTTTTCTGTTGGTTCTATTTGACTACTGGTGTACTACTGTCAACTGAGGTAGCACTACTTGGTTCTTGGCTTCAGGTGGCGTGTCTTGAATTACATAGCTGAGGTAGATTTAAATGCGTTTGTTTTAATCAAAAATCTGCGTGCATGACCCAGTGCTGTTTATTATTTTTTTTTGTAATGCTTAAGTTTCATACTATAACTTTGAGTTTGTCAAACTACAGTGATTTGTTTTGCATTTTTCGTGACGCATTTTGATCGTCATTCCATGGGCATTATTACTTGTAGGCTAAAGTTGTAATAAAACAAAAACAAGAGTGCATTTATTTTTAATGATTTAATATTATAGTGTGTTTTGGTAATGATATATGTTTGGAAATATAGCCTAAAAAAGGGGCAACAATACAGAAATTGATCAATTGCTTAAAATTGCATATTTATTGGATTGTTTTTATGTCATAAGCCTATTACATTTGTAAGGGAAAAAATGTAACAGATTAAGATTTGTGTGTTGAAAACAAAACACATTTTTTTTTCGTTTTAATTATCACAATTATTTATGTTTTATAAAGTTTACGGTTGAAATTTTCTATCTATCTATCTATTCTTTTTTTAAAATGTATGTATTTATTTACGATATTTATGATTGATACAAATGCTTTCCTTTATGAAATGGAACCTTACCCTAAACAAATATAATAAATGAAAAATAAACATTAAAAGTTAATAAAAATAATAATTAAAAAAATAACTTAAATCTATTTATAATTTTTGAAATTGACTATTTTTTTTTTCTGTTTTTATAGATCAACTTTGGATACTTCAGTATTGTTAACAGGTATGTACTGAACTTGTTTTTTAGTTTTATTATTATTTTTGAAACAACGTATTATTTTCTTCTCTTATTAATAATAATTTTGCCTTAAACAAACAATTATTACGAATTGTTTGAAAATTTCTATGAATGAAATACCAATTTAATATTGGTTTTTCTAAGAGCCAGTTGTTGTACAAAAAAAATTAATATTAAATCCAAGGTCTTACAATTTAAACTCAACGATTTCAGTGGTTTAACTGAGGTTCTGAAAAATTGACTTAAAATTGAAAAAAAAATTAAAGTAAGCAGCTATGGCTTTTTTGAAAGCTTATGTTTTATTCTTTGATTTGTTTTTTTTTTTGTTTATATCAAGACGTTTAGATGAATTTTGGAGAAATTAATCAAAAAAATGAAAAGTACTTTTTCGCAAAAAAGGGCTTTTTTAATTTTTCAAAAACTAAGAAAGGTTCTTAAACCTGGGTTTTAGTACTTGGCTAAGAATTGATAAGAGCATTGAATGTTAGAAAAAACAGTTGCGCTTAGTTTAGCAAAATTAAAAAAAAAATGAAGTTGAAAAAAAAATCTTAATTTTATTTTCTCCAAAAACTATTCACTTAAACAATTTGATTTAAAAAATTAATACAAGAATGAAATATTGGTTTTTGAAAAATAAAGTATGTGAAATCGTAGATTTTCAATAATTTTTTCTCCATTTTTAGTACATTTTTCAAAAATTGCAAAAGGCAGGAAGAGTTTCCCATTGATTTCCAGCGTTTAATTCTGAACAATCGTATACACTCCTCCCAGTCGATGATTTTTTTTTTGTTTCTTTTTTTTCAAAATCTAATTCGTAAACAATAATTACTATATTATAATCTATATATAAATAGGCTTAAATAAATTTTGTGGCACCATTTTCTCAAAAAGTATTTGACCGATTTCGATAAATTTTATATAGTTGGAGAGCCACAACTGTGGAGATGTGCAGAATAAACTTGAGACACGCATTTACACACTGTGGGTCATTTTTGTTTTTGTACTGTCAAACACTGTGCATATTTCAAAAAAAAAATGTTTTTTTCCTTAAATATTTTCAAACAAATTGTTTGCGAAATTGAAAGTGTCGAATTTCGACACAGGACGATGCTAGTTAAATTAATTTGACAACGTAAAAAGATGTTAGGGTCTAAAATTCTCAAAAATACAATAATAACTTTAACATTTTAAATAAGAATAATTAACTTTTTGAAGTATAAACTTCTTTGAGTAGGAATCAATTGTTGAGCTCTGAATAATAATACCTATGAGTTTCTTACTGTGCGCGGAATAAATACATTTTCAGTAACATTTTTGATATTATGGTTAACATCATAGGAGTGATAACATTTCATTCAACAACTACCTCATTTACAATCTCATAGAACATCTTAAAAATCTCCTTGAAATTTTCTGAATATCTTAATTTATTTTGCTGTTATCGCAGATGGGTTTTAGATCTCAGCTCAGATCTCAAGCTATATGTGTTATCAATCATCTGAACAAATACGATCCCGTTTGGTCGTATAACATTCCACATTACAACGACCGCACAAAACATTTTTAGCCAACAGTCATTAAAATGTTCCAACATACTTCCCATTCTCGATAAATAATTGTGCACTACAGCGAACCAAGTCAAACCAAGCCATGCCAGTCCAAACCAAACCGAACCATCCGACCATCAACCCCGCCAAATGTAATTTAAGCCGAAAATAATGAAATTTCCGCCACGCATCTAAAACACTCGAGTATGATGGGGAGACAAAAGGGCAACAAAAAAAAAAATCCCAACGGAAATTCGAGAACATCGAAGCTTTGTGACAAGTCTTATACCGCCGCCGCCGCCACCAACAACAGCGAAGACACCGCCACAATTTCTGATGTTATTGCTTCTACTGGATGACGCCACAAACCACCACCTCACCATATCTACCACCAGAGAGAAGAGACATACTCAATGAAGACGACGACGTCTATAACGTCCAGGAAAGCCTCTAAGACGACAACGACTGCTGCGACACGACATCAATCCCACATGCTGAAGATCTAGAACGATTTCTAGAAATGCAGTTGCCATGGTATGGTATTTGGAACTACCACTTCCGTGTTGGAACAAACTAAACACAAAAACAAAAAAATATAATAGAATACTAAAAAAGATTCCGCACAGAAACGAAAATTAATAGCTCACTAGCCAGAAGCGCAAGAGGAAATGGCCATCTTGCTGATGCTGCTGTTGCTGCCATTTCTTCCATTTTTACCGCCACCACACATTTTCAAAAATTGTTGTTGCCAATGATGCCTATGCCGGTGCGGTGTATTGGTAACCTGGAGAGGATTCCGAGGAGATCGATCCACCTTCTGCGATTTCATTTCGCTGGATTTATTTATTCTGTGGCAGCAAGCGTGCTGGAGTTTTTTTCATCGCTCTTTTTTTTTTTTGTATTCATAAACGAAGATGGAAACTGGGATCTCGGGTGTTTCCAGGGTACTTCGATTTCAATACATAACTCACTATAACTGCAGTCCGGGGAGCGTCTAACAACGCATTATAAGCGACCGCCTATGTCGATGCCATGGTGGCTGGCTGGGATAGCTTAGCTTATGGCCTAGCGCTGCAGATAGAGAGATATACGTGCATTGCTGCTGGCGGATTTTGAGATATATATAACGAACTAGTTGGACCAGTTTACCATTTCGATTCGAACTGATGATGGAGAGTGGTGGTATAGATGTGGTGTGACATGTGGACGGTAGATAAAGAGGGAGGGGGGACAGAAAGCTGTTCCATGGGGTAGGTGAGTAGAAAATGTGTTCCAGCGTAATTCATTCAATATATCTCTTTTTTTTTTTTTCTTTTCTCATATATTTCTATTCATCGCACTACGAAATTATATCGCTTGTATATTAAGGATAAGATAGTTAATGTTTGGCTTATAGTTAAGTAAGTTTATGATACACCTTGCAAGTATTGGATTTTGTCTTCTTTTTTTATTTTTTGTTTTTCCTTTGTAATTTTATAGACATTGAGTGTTATGGTTGAAGAAGGAGGCGAGAGATAGAGTGGAATTTATGGCGGCATTTTAACAACAAAATAGTCAGTCATATGGCGTAGGTGTCCTAATGTAGCTTAAAATTATTTTTAAATGGTTGTTATGAGAGTTAAGTTTGATAGTAAAAACAGCCCACCCTTGGATATTATACTTGCCTATAACTCATGTTAAAGGTTCGTGTAAAATCAGAGCTTACGAAATTGTGGAATTTGTTAATATGCAAGGGAAATGAACATAATTAGATTTGAAAAATTTCTTTTGTAGATTAATTTTGACAGAAATATCGTGGGTTGCTGATTTGTCAAGCCAATTGAAAGCTTTTTGAGATAACTTGATTATATAGATTTCAAAAGCATTCCCTTAGTGATTTTAGTTCGTTTTTAAGAAATTGGTCATCTTTAATTTTGAAGCTGATTTTTTTTTTCTTAACTGATATTTTACTATGTAATCTGGCCTAAACTGGAAGAGTCAGAATATTCCTCATTTGCACTGTGGTTAGTCATAACCTCTTCTATGTGCATATAAATATTTAAAAAAAAAAAAACAAAAAAAAAAACTAATGAGCCCAACAAAATCCAAACAATATAAAAAAAAAAAGTTCGCTGCTCAACTCTTTCGTTTTATTTAAATAAAATCTTCTTTCTCGTGTATGTGAAATTATTTTGAAAATATAATCCTACGTGACAACCACGCTAAATAAAAGTGATCAAAGTTCATTGAGATTGATTTCATCAACAGGTGGTGCTGCGGTAATTCTTCACTTCATGTGTATGTGAATTATTACTTAATCCATCAATCCGAAAAGACTTCAAAAAAATAAACTCTCACTCAAAGAAACTCTTAAACAAGAAATCATTACAAAAAAAAAAAAAATTATTAATGATTGATAAATGGACAGTTGTGTTAACCCAAGAGATCAGCACCAAACCACCTTTGGTCTCTTCTAGTCAAACGCTTGTCAAACATCCTAAGATGGTGGTTAGATATTCGATATTAAATTATTGCTGCTACGAATGCCAAATATTATTTGAAAATACTTTCGTCATTTTATATTTTGGTTTTTGTATATTTTTTTTTCTTGGTCTATACAGAGATATCTAACTCTTTTTTGATTTGGCATCGTCTTCCTTTTGGGTTCAAAACAGAGAGTGACACTGTTGTCACACAATCATGTTAACTTCTTTGACTCTACGTACAAAGAAGATTAATGATCAATTATGAAACGTTCATTAGTGTCAATTCAACCCGAAATGTGTTATTTTTGTATTTACTTTGCCAATAGGATTTGTCATGTCATCTAGTGCGGTGGGTTGTAATTATGATTATATTTGTGATGGAGGTGGAATTATATTGCAAAAAGAGTAAAATTGTAGAAATCCGCCATTCAATGGCAAAATATGGATTGGTTAAAGTTAACTGACTGATGGATCGATGACATTAAAATAATGGACAGTTTGGACATAAATAAAGCCACAAAAATAAGCAGTTATTGAGAGATATCTATTGGCTGAAAATCCATTCAATTAGAGTCTCATTCTAAGAAATAATTCGAAGACAGAAAAAAAATTAATAAATCAACTTATTTGAACTCTTTTTTGTAGGTTATAGTTTTTTTTTAGGTAAACAAAAAGTTGAGAATATGAAATTTATAATTTGTCATATTTTAGCCTTTAATTCTTTAGTTTATATGTAAAGAAATGTCTCATAACAAAAGAAAAATAATAATTCTGCAGTAATTTTCTATACTTCGTTTTTAAGTCAAAAGATTCGATGATGCTCAGTCGAGTTCTTCATTAACTTCGCCAACTGAGCTCATTTCTAATCCATCCCCTTGCATAAAATTATAGCTTATAAATATCACGCCTCAAGCTAATTTTAATTTAATAACATATACAAGTTGTTCATGAGTTATAAGGTATATAAAATTTTAATCACAAGACCCTATAACACACTTATGTATTTCAAAAACCCAAAAAAAAATCAATGTTGACCCAAATTAAATTGTCACATATAATTTTGTATGTTTTTAAATGTCAACTTCAAGAATTTTTGATTTTTATAATGATAACACTGTTACCTTGAATTACCATATCTTCAGAAGACTTATTTTTGAATAAATACAAATTAGACCTCATTAAGGTACCTTAATTTATTTGAAATAATTAAAAAACGTTTGATTAGGTAACTAGGCTAACACCATATATATTTAAACTTTATAACTATTTAATAAAACGTAACCTGCCTATAAGAGGTTATATTAGGCATATTATTTAGTTAAATTTATGTTGTTTTTGGTGTTGCCATAGAGAAACAACAGACCCTTTTTGGGTCTTGGGTGTCATCTTTTTTTTTTGTTTTGTTCATCGAAGATAGATTATTCAACATATACGTCATTCAAGTCACTTTTATGTAGATCTAGATTGAGTAAGCAGAGTGTTCAATATTACAACTTTTTTTTTTTTGTTGAAATTCAAATTAAAATTTACAAGAAATCTGTTGTTGTTGTTTTTTTTTTTTTTTTTTGATTTTTTTAATGAACAGTTAAAGGCCTTTGGTTGAATAATTATGTTATCTTAACATTTTACAACATATTTCTGTTCAGGCAGCACAATCCAATTTATAAATATGTATGTTTTTGTTTTGTCAATTTTCATATAGTGTGACTTGGTAAATTAATTTATTAGGAATAAATTTATGTTTTAGAAAAAAGCTTCTGTTGTTGCTTTAATTTTAATAAGCATTAGCTTAAATACACCTTTTACAATATTTAAATACTACCATGGGCAGTAAAAAAAAAATTTTTTCATAGATAGTTTAAAGAAATTGACGCACTTCATTTTACAGCTACCTGTTCTTGTTTAAAATAATTGAAACGGTTTCGATCTGCTTAAAAAACAAAAATAATGTATAAATAATTAAGTGCTAAACAACTAAAGTGTTTTGAGCAATTCCAATCGATTTTTGAAGGGAATATTTTTATAGAAGGCTCTGATTTGGGTCGCTCATACTAATACAAATCGGATACCTGACCAAATAGTAAACCAAATAGCAAAAATAGGAGCTGCTGGCTCATCTGTAAGCATGACAAATTTGCAGCCTGGTTTTAAAAAAAAAATAAAAAAAAAAGCTATTAACGCCTTCAAAAAGAAAACACATCGTTCTTGCAGTTTAAACCAAAAAAAAAATGTTTAAAATTAGCATATCATTTCTTTAATAAATCTTTATTTAAATAAAAATTAATTAGAAATCGTTCGAGTAGCTTTTTTAAATAAAAATCTTTTATACATTAAAAAAAAAAAAAAGATTGACGTAGGATTAAAACTGAATTACAAAAAAATCATCAAAATACATTTTTAAAGTAAGATATAGAATTTTTCAAGAAATAATTTTGATTTTTTTTTAATGCTATTGTAGAAACATTAACTTAGATCGATTAAGCTGATTTTTTAGAAATTATGGGAGCCATATTCAAGAAAAATAAGACATCGTTTTTGATATTTTGGTTACAAGATAATTTTTTATAAATCTTCTAGACTTTGTTTAAACCAATTAAGTCTACAAATTTAAAATCGATTAAGACGTTTTTAAAATACATAACATTTTTAAAAACTAAAGAAAAATATTTTTTTCTTAATTTTGATATAATCAGCAATATTAAGACCCTTTAAGCCAATCTTCATAAAAACTGATCAATTCCAGCTTAATTGTTAAAAAAAAAAAAAAAAAAAAAAACAATATAAAAATTTTCGAAAAAATATTCACGATACGGTAGTCCAAACCCACAGATTTTTTTTTTTTTATGTGTGGGCAAACTCTTGACAAAAATTAGGTTTTCCTTAAACGGGTAGAAAAATTTGTATGGCAAAAATACAAAAATGTTGAGAGCAGGTCCAAACCAACTGCAAGTTCCTTTAAACTTGCTTTTTTTTATGACATTCAACCGATCGACTAAAATTTAAAATAATAATTTTCATTTTAATTAATTAGTTAATTATTTTAAAGCTTATAAATTAATAATTTTAAATCTTAGTAAAATCGATAGTAAATGTACAAGTTATAGCTTATTTTGTGCTTATTATTTTTGATTACTGTCAGTTCTTGGCTAAGTTCGAACAGTTTATAGAATCAGTGCAATTAAATTCGTTCCAAGTCATGTTATTTTAAATTCTATAACTGCATCAAATTTGAGAAATCATTTTTCTACTTCTGCTCCAACTTTTACTTTGGCTATCACAATTCTTGATTGCAAGGCCCAGCCCACACTGTGTGTTACTTATACACTTCATATATTCTCTCAGCAGGATCCATATGGTTTATATATGTTTGGTTGAACGATAAACATAAAAAAAAAATTTAATATTTTAATTGTCTGTATCACAAAATCGAGTTCGAAAATCGGCTCTTTTGATTTCCGTCAATTTATCAATTAATTTTTAAATCTAATTAATATGAAGCAAATTTTTATTATTTTGACAAATACAAAAATGTAAAAATTTAAAACTATCAAAATGTCATTTAACTATCCCCCAATCATCCCCACCCCCTTTCTCAATTCACACTATGCCATTTGCCTGCCAGAAGTGTCAACTAATAAAAATTAAAATTTATCTACTGACTGGGAAGTCAGTATTAGGTATGCATGGCACACTAAATAAATCCAACTACTAAAAACAAATTCCACACTGCTATGATATCAACTGTGACAAACAGCAACTGCAACATGCCAATCTGTCAAAACCTATCATAACATGCCATTTCACTGCATCGCAAAATAACCACCCAACCAATGCAAACCAACACCAGCGCTAATAAACTTTTCTAATTAGTTTATCGTATATTAAAATCAAAGCAGCAATTATCTCCTTCTTCTATATCTACATGTTTATGTAAGTACTCGTATATACTTCGCCAACATGCAACAAAAGCAAGAGTAAATCCAAAAGACTACCCTACCACTGATCATTGCGAGAAGCACAACACTAATTCGTATCATGCAAATACATTTTACCATTTTGAATTTTTTTTCCTGTACACACAATAGCATTTCTGGTGAGATGGATATGACAAAAGTTTAATAATTATCGTTGCATGAGCACTCTGTAGAAAAAAATATTCAAATATTCAACTTTAATTGTTCCATATGGCACACAAGAAGTAAGGAAAATAATGACGATAAAGAAAATGTATTAATATGAACAACCGAAAATGGCAACTAAGAAGCCGGCACTGGTAAATAGTTGAACAATAAACATTAATTTAACTGTTAACTGAATGGAACACACTTTATATTCACATCAAGCTGCCCCGCATGAAGGAAGAAATTCAACGAAAAAAAAAAAAGATACAAAGTGCAGTGCAGCTTCTGCTGCTGCTGCAGCTGTCAGTAAGTGCTGCCTTATTCATTGCAAAAACAAAACAGAAAAAAAAATCGCCGATTCATCTAATACTACGGTATAATTGCTAATTTATTGCATTTTACTTCAGCGGAATGTTATAATAATCATTCGCGTTGTTGTTGTTTTTTTTTTTTTTTTTTTGTAGTAACACGAGATGTTGTCTGCAAAAATTCAAGAGACAGACAAAAAACAAAAGCGGCACGAAAGGTGAAGACAAGCAAAACTCCCAGCACAGCTTCGTTGCGATGCTCTTTGCTATACATGCCGTCGCCGCCGCCGCCGCTGCCGCCACTGAATTGTGTTTGGGGGTGAGGTGCACTGACTTTAACAATAATTAACTTTATGGGAGCACCATCAGCAAATTACAATGGCTTATTCTTTTTTTGCTGTGGTTGTTTTTGTTTTAATTCTATAATCGATGGCGCACCGCGTTAGTGGTGTGGCATAGATGTAAAGGGGGCTTAAGAGGGCGTGTTCAACAAAGCAGAGACATTCCTCATCAGTTTACATTGCTGTGCATACAAACTATTTTAAATTATCATCATTACATGAAAATAATGACGACAAAAATAAGAACCTAGTGCATTTAAAAATAATCCTTAATTTTAGTTCTTATAATTCACATCCAGTTGTATTCTTAGAAAGCAGGAATACGAAAATTTAAAGTATACAAAAACTAGGCAGTAAAATCATTTACGTACTAACTGGTACTGTTGTCTAAATTCTAGTATCCTTGTGAGCTAGATTTCCTAGAAGAAATAGATTAGTAAAAGAATTAAAGATCGACTTAATGTCCAGCAAATTTTGCACATTGCACATTTGCAAATGAAAAACGCATATATGTAGGCCTCTTAGTTTTCTGCGTAGTCAGCACTGACTAAACCAGGTCCTTTAGGTATTCCAAATGCCATTTTCTGTTCTTCTAAAATTGCCTATAACACTTTATATTGGCTCCAACTTTCGCAGCAGTCCTGAGGTATTTTATTTAAAAATCTCTAGTGTTCGGAATTAATTAACCAAAATAAAAAAAAACTGACAGAAAAATTGTTAATTCAGCACTGTAATTCTTTCATATTAGTCTGAAACAACAGAGGGCACGCAAAACACTCTCATAATCATCATCGTCATCATGATCAAACATTGACGTGCAGATGCTTTCTGATGCTCGCGCGTCTAATAACTTTTAGCCATATATAAATAAGCTGCTGCATAGCAATTTTTTCATTCAATTTTTTATTTTTTTACTCATTCGATTAACTTTAAGGCAATGATGCAAGGAAAAAGAATTTTATGGTGTAGTATTAACAGTTATGGCAATGGCGTTGATCAATTGAAAAGCAGAAAATGGGCAGGGCACTTAATTAAGTGACAAGCTGTTACAGTAATACCATACATTGATTTCTCTTTAAAATTATTTTCCTATAAAAATATGTAATATTCTTGGTAGAAAAAGGGGGTTAAGGAGAAGTGGGAAATGGGTAAGTCTTCATCTGGAGTTGTCTTAGGGAAAGATGACATAATTGCGAGTGATTTGTCGTTTTTTTTTTTTTTTATGGAATCATACATACTGCATGCAGCACTCCTCTGAGCTTGATGGTATTTTTTTCTACATAGCTTTTTTTAAAGGTTCAGCAATTAGGTGCAGAAATATCAAATGTACCTATAAAATTTTTAAGGGGGCGTTTAATTGGGCGAATTTTCTTTTACCAGAAATTTGTCGTAAAAAAAAATGACGGCTCATGGCCGTATGATAAGCATATATGATAAGCAACATCAAACTTTAACACTCCTACCTTCCCTCATATCAGAATGTGAACATTTTCTCGTTTTTCACATTCTTGCGGACAGACTTTGATTTTACAAATTCTAATTTTTCAAATTTATGACCCTTGATGGTAATAAACTCTAATAACCTCAAGAAGATTTGTTATAGCAGACTGACAATGCCTTTATAATGTTTGCGCAATCTTTATCTATCGATTGGTATATGTAGGATGCCTGTAGTTCAAAAAGTCATTGAGAAAAAGGGCGAGAGCCATGCATGTTTTCGTGACGGTCATCTTTTCGCCACATACCACCCAACCCTTCGAGAAAGACATGAAATTCATGTCAAATAGTGGGTCCCTCTCCAATGATTCTTCGAAATTCGAAGCAATTTGAACAACAAGAGCGAGTTCTTGTGATCTAGTGGTGCATATTATTTTATTTTCTTGACCGAAACTAAACTTCCTAGATTTTTTTTACCTCCCATACGAATCACCTTTTATATGGAATAGATATTTATTCAAAAGATATATTGACAATTCTTCACAACAACATTCTTCTAAGCTGTCAGGACTTCATGAACTTGATCCCAGTAAAAATTGACCCTAAAAAAAAAGAAAGAACGGTTGCACCTCATAAAAAATGAAAATATCATTCCAAGTCAAATAAAAAAAAAAATATAAAACTAGAGTAGTCACTATATCTAAAGTGAATTTTTAAATAATACGATTTCAAGCTATTTTTCATCATAATAAAATCTTACTTGAAAGTGTAAAAAGCAAAAAGTCCCCCAATGTAAAAATATATCTTTTTCATTTGGTTTAGCTTTTAAAATAGTTTTTTTTGACCTGTTATTCAGTTTTTTTCTTTTAAATTTTTCTTTTGCAATTTTAATAATTAATTATCAGAAAAGGTTATATTTATTTTTTGTTTGAAGAAATGTTAAATTTGGGCTAAAATTTCAACATCAAAAGTTTATTTTATTTAAATTAGATACTCAAGCAAAAACATCTTAAAAATAAATATTAAAAAAATGCGTTAAATTCCTGCACATTTATTTATTAATTTTTCAATTGACCTCGTCAAGAAAATAAAATTGACCATTTAAGTCCAAGAATGTTCCATTTTCAGTAAATAGTTATCGATCATTCAATCGCACACAAAACGGAAGACTTTCACTCATGGAATTCTTCTCTATACCAGTATCCTTAACTTCTTCCTCTTTAATCATTTTTTTTTTTATAACGAGAGTAAGACAACTATAACAATAAAAATAAAACAGAAATAGTAATAAAAAAACAGAACCAGAAACAGAAATGAAAAATTGAAAGTATCTCTCTCGCTCTTCCTATCCACACACCAACCACTTCACATAACATCGTTAAGTCATTATCTAGAAATAGTTTCAAAGCATCTAGCTTATAGGTACCCTCTTTGCCTCTCTGTAAATGCAACTAGATTATGAATCTTTTAGAATTATGTGGAAATAAAGTCACCAAACCAACTGTAGTATACACAATCAGCAGCTTCAATAGCACCACAACATAGCATAGAAGGCTTTTGAAAACTCTTTTAATATTTTTTTTTTTGCTTCAAAGCGGCAAATAAAAACTATTTCTTATGACGTTGTTATATTCATAGATAGATTGATTCATCTGGTGTATCTTCATCTTGCCTTCATCATCATCATCATCATCGACATCCACCAACGTCATTTCGCTTATTCCAAGTACTGGAGTTTCACTAAGACACACAACCTCAGTGGTATTCAGTGCAACAGATTGCATTTCATTGTCACAGGAATTACTAACGAATTCCATTAAGCCGTAATTTGTATTAAAAAAAAAAGTACTTCAACGGAACGAAGCTCAAAAGATCCAATTTGTTGGCAAGGAGCTAAATAAAGATAAATGTTATGGTATGGTCAGGGTTGTTATATTGTACTATTTTTTTCTTCTTCCCTGTGTTAGCCTTTAAATCATTCTTATTTCTTGATCTGAAGCTATTTTTTCAAAGAGAGATATAAATAACTCATGAAATAAAGATCTTGCCTTACTTATCCTTTCTTAAACGAGAGAGCTTGCTTTTTGGTTTTATTTAAATTTTACAATTTTTTACATTTTTAACAAATTTTAAAAAATTAATAAACTTTCATCTCATAATTAATTGATGTATTTATGTACATTAAGTATACGTAAAAAGTCTCTCCTTTTGTCATTGTATTTAATTAAAATGAAATATAGATATACCTTTTGTATAACATCTCTGGTACGTAGTCTATTTCAAGGAAAATAGATTCAAAGCAGATCCCAATGGACGTTGGCCAAAGGAAATAAAACAAAATACAAATAAAAATAAAAATATAAAACCAAAGATACGAGAATAAAAATAAAAACTAAAACTAAAAAAAAAAAAAAAAATCAGAATGTGCGCGTGCGCAGCTTCGCGCTCACCACACATCCCAGAGAAGAAATCTATGTCAATGGGCCAATGCAGGTTGTCGCCTCTAGATAAACTAGAGAAGGATCTCTTAGTGGTTGGTTAGTTGGATGATGTCAGGAACACTTTGTGGTAATGGTGAGGACAGCTGCTGCTGTGCTTATAGCTGAGGAAGAAAAATAATAAAGAAGCCATGAGTGTCCACTCTCTGTCCAGTTCTTGAGCAATACAACTAAATAAAAACAAAAAAAAAAAAACTTTGAAAGGTATTAAGTTCGATTTTATTTGAATCGTCACAATTGTAAATGGACTTCATTTCAGTTCTTTGGAAAGATTTGCCACTACTGTTGTGTGGTGAGCTGCTGATGGTGTTCCAGTTTATATACGATGTCTATTTTTTTTTTTTGCTGAGATATGTGTTTTTCTTTTCAAGCGGACGTAACATATAACACATATAACCAGTTGAACTAGTTAGTCTACGAATCATTGCTATAAACTCGAAGCTGATGCCGGGAGTCAATTTGGAAGCATTTGGAATTCCAGAAAGGTGTCGTTTTTGGTTTAAAGTTGTTTATTGTTGAGATCTCTTCAAGCAGAAGTGTTAAAAAGGGTGACCGATCCAACTAACTGGATTACGATTTTATACTTTTGCGTGATGCTAAAGGTATTTATTTATATGTATACCAAATTTGGATGTGTTGCTGCGCTATATGGAATTTGGTTTCTATAGCTGGAACCTTAAAAGGTCAAATACTCGTAGGTACATATAGTATTTTTGTGGGTAAATCAGCTTTTTTTTGCTACTAGTTTTATATTTCTAAAATGTTAACCAAATTTGAATATGTTAAGATACTTCCTCACGGTAGAAGCCAATTTGAATTTTTGTATAGAAATTTCAATAAACAAGAATATTTCTGTTCGTATGGAAAATTGTTTTAGAATTTTTGTATAAACTAGTATCGTCCTGTATCGAAATTCGATACTTTCAATTTCACAAACAATTTGTTTAAAAATATTAAAGGAAAAACAATTAAAAAAATTTTTTTTTTTTAATATGCAAAGTGTTCGACAGTACAAAAACAAAAATTACCTACAGTGGGTAAATGCATGTCTCAAGTATATTCTGCACATCTTCGCAATTGTGGCTTTCCAACCAAATAAAATTTATCGAAATCGGTCAAATACTTCTTGAGAAAATGGAACCACAAAATTTATTTTAGCCTAATTATATATAGATAATGGAACAAAATACCATTACTCTTAACGAGGACTTGCTAAATTACCACTGGATTAAAAGAACTTGATCTTCTGGTTGAAAAAATTAATATTGGTTGAATATACATACAAATGTAAATAAATGATAATGATATATAATGTACATATCTCTAGAGAGCAAGCGTAAAAAAATTCTACAAAAATTTATGTTTTCGTTTAGAAAAAATAAATAATTTTTTTTTAAATTATATATTATTTATATACTACTTGAAAGTAGCTTATTACAAGATTGTAATAAAATCGGTCTAGTAATTAACGAGGTATACAAAAAAAACATGTACAAATAAGGGAATCGTGTGTTTTTTGGCAGTTGGGATCTGTTGTGAGTAATCAGAGCTCCGAAAAACAGCTCATCATTGGACTCAAGTGCATCCAACGGTGTTTTTCTAATTTTCTGGCATTTACCGACAAAAACAAAAAACATTGTGTTGAAAAAATATTTCAAAGAAAAAATTAACTAATTTTTTCAAAATTTTAGTTGAAATTTTTTTTTTAAATTATTTTTTTTTTCCTAGAAAACCTTATCAGTATTGGAACTAATACAAAACTGTGGATAGAAATTGTGCTTTTCTTCTATTTTGATGACGATTTCGCAATGTTTATAGGAACCATACAATTTGTTCCTTTAATTTGTTTGCACGACTTTAATCATTCGGTACAGAAAAAAGCTTCGATGGATCAAATTTAAATTTAAAAAAAAATATTATTTTATAGATACTCAAAATGTCCAACCAAATTTAGTCCCGCGAATAATTCTTTGTAAAGTAGTGAAGGATTTGCTAAAAAACTAAAAAAAGTAATTTTTTGTACTGTTTTTTTTAAACTTACGCGTTGAGGTGCCAAAATATATTTGCTATCAAGTTTTAAAAAAAGATCTTGTAGAAAATTAATTTATGTTTCTAAAACTGCCCTTAAATTTTCTTTATCATCTTTCGTTGCTGAGATATTGGCAACCAAATTCTAAAGTGTCTTTTGTTCATTCATAGCCAGAAAAATTGTAGAATAACGAAAATTGACGATTTTGAAGCTAAATAAACAAGTTATCAAGCTAATACATCTAATTGGCTAAAAAGAAACTTAAACAAAATGACACTCTTCACAAAAAAAAATAGTAAAAAAAATATAATTAAATGTTTGGCTTGTGCTGTTTCTTATAATTGCGCAATAACAAAAAACATAAGGCTTTAGAATGCTTTTTGTTTCATCTCCACTTTTCACAGAGATACAGCTCTTCAAAAAAACACTTAAAAAAGTTGTTCCCTTAATTTTTTTCAATTTCTTCGAATTTGAAACTCATTTTCAGTGATAAACCATATTCCAACTTATGATTTTTAACGGAATGACGTGTTTCTCAAATCTCCACGAGTAATTGCATTTGAAAACTTTGACTTCTACTTTGTTTCTTGGACGATTTTACTTTCTATCGCTCAAAGCTTCAAATTGATTCATTGATTTTTTTCGAAAAAAATCGATTTTATTTAATTCATATTAAGAAGAAAAATTCTATAAAAAAATTTCTCAGAGTTCTCAAGAAAAAATCTAATCCATTCAATAAATTCATGACTCGCACTTCTTGGAATTGATGAACATGTTTATGTATGTATATAACTTATTGCAAGTGTCGTGCAGGCATTCACAGTATGTTATTGGCCCACCAGATTCAACTTTATATTCATTATTTTTATTTTTTTTTTTATAGTCTGAGGAGTAGTGTTATCCATTTTTGAACAATAAATAACCGTGTTGTTTTTTTTTTCATTTAAAATAAAACAAAAGCCAAAGAAACCCTGAATAGTGAGTACAGTAACAAGAAAAAAAAAAACATGACTGATTTCTCTGTTTCTGCAAGCATTATGAAAACGAAGAACAGAAGTGAAGCAAATTTATTGTTAGTATGTTTATACCACTAAATATACTTAAAATATAGCAGATACGATTTAAGTTGCAATTTTTACTACTTTTCTTTCATATTTAGCTATTTGTTTATTATTCATAACAAAATTTGCATTTTATTAAAAACAAAAAATGCAGAATGAAAACCTAAAACTTATACCTACACATATTAGTAACTTTACCACGGTGACTATTTTATTGAAATCGAAAATGCCAAAGGTGCAGATGCAGTGCGTCGTCATTTAGATTAATTCTAGATCAAGGTGAATAACGCGTGCATTTAATAAAAAAAATGCATGTTTAAATTAAAGTAGAGTAGGAGATGTTGTGTGGAACAGGTTGCACATGCGCACATGCGTACATTACATCATCATCATCGGTAATATCATCCAGTTGGTTATAATTTTTTTTTATTGAAAAAAAAATTTTGTTTATCACTTTTTTTTTGCTAGATATAATTGGGAAAGCTCGTGTGTGTACTTTTATAGATACTTGTAAGAATGTTAAGATGCATTAATCAATAGATAAATAGTTTTTTTTTTTATTGAGGCAGAGATATTGTATTTCCTAAAGGGTACTTCTGTTTTCTCACTCTAGATATGATGACATTTTGTAGTAATTTTTTTAATTGTTTATAATTATACTATCGATATGTTTATGATAAAGGTGCAATTAAAAAACTTTAAGAGCAGTGAAATTTCCTTTAATGATGGCAATTAGAATTTAATTTTCTTTTTTAAATTAAATTTTAAATTTTTTATAAAAAAAAATATTTTAGATTATACATGTATAAGAAGTGTTTCACTTCCTAAAAAAAAAATAATTTTTAGAGACCTTTAGTCCACGAAAATTAGCGTTTTGTCTCAGTGATCTCACTAAGACTCATCAGTTAATTGGAACTTCGTCAATACGCAATTTTTAGGGTCATCACTTGTAGCAAGACAATTTTTGGTAATCTATGCTTTGATTAGACTTTGTGTCTTATAAGACTAAAGCGAACTTAAGAAAATTGAATTTCAGGTTTTCGTCAAAAAATTACGAAAAAAGGAAATAGTGTTTTGACGATTTTTTGATAAAATTGCTTTTTGAGTTTTTATCGGATAACATTTCAATATGTCAACCGAAAAAACAAGAGCAAGTTCGTGGGATCTAAAAGTGCATTTATGTTATAGGTTCATTGAAACAAAATGATTTTTTTTATTATTTGAGGCAATTAAAAATCAAGTTATTTAATTTTAAATTAAAAACATGTTTTATTCAATTTAATCAAGCACATATTTCTCTGGATATACCTCCTGGAGCTAATAGTCCACATTTAATTTGCTGTTCCATTAAATATTTTTTTGTTGTTCTTGTGTATCAAACATAGTATCCTAATTATTTATTCTATCCAAAGCGTTTCATTATGACACTATTAAGCGTTGCTGCTTAACTGTTAAAATAACAGATTTGTCAGTTTTATTATCTACGATTTCTGTTTTCGTTGTGTTTTACTCTGATTTTTATATTACGATATTTTAAAATATCAAAAAAAAAAAAATGTTAAACATTCAAATAGCCCACATAACAACCGACTATTAAACTAGAACAATCTTATGTATGCTTGTTGTATGTGTATGTAAATATATCTTCTGTGTGATAGTTTATGTTGGAATTTTAAAATTCAATTAAATTTTTGTGAGAAGAATAACTCAAGATTTAAATATGATTTTGGAAGGTCGTTTAGCTAACAGGTTATTTAGGATGACTTTAAAGAGAGGATGAGATGAGTTGTGTGAATAAGTAAATTGGATTAGATATTTTGTGAATTTAAAGGAATCGATTTTGAATAATTTTGCATTTTTATTATAGACCAACCACTGAGTTCGATAAACTACAATGCGTCTAGCACGTATTTTCTATGAAGTCAGAAAAAAGTTGTTCTCTTAAGTTGGGGTCATTTATTTTGATTTGTATTAATTTTTTCTTCACAAAATTTGTGGTATTAATAAAAATTTCTTAAATTAATTAATTTATTAATTTTTAATAATATAATTTCCGTCAGGCTAAAGATGCAGAGAAAGTTGAATGGGGGTGCTTTTTATAGAATTGATATGTCACCAAGGAAATAGTAACATAGACAATGAAAATTTATATTTCGACTAAACTACTAATTTTTGGGGTGAAAGTGGCAAATTAAGGAAGAAGTTTCTAGTTTTTAAATCGTTCTTAAAAAATATTGTTACTCAGACCGAATTAGTGAGTGGGCCATACGTTACTGAAATATTTTACATTGACATAACTGCTCCGTTTTAAATACATTATAAACAGAAGTGCCAATTAAAATAATTCAGACTCAGTTTTTTATTAGCACAACATTTTTTTATTTTTTTGGAAAAACGTTAACCCCTTCTCCCCAAAAAAAATAAAAAAAAAAGCCACTTCAACCAATCAATAACTCCAAAACTGAGTTCGTTACTCAACTCTTTTGTTTCGTTCTATTTTTATGATTCATTTCGACTTAAAACTATTTTTTGCTTCAATATTATATAAAAAGTATTAACGACCATACGTTGCTATGAATTTGATGTCTCTAATCTATAAAAATGATTCTTACCCCACCTTACCTTCGAAATCTATTATTATTATTATTTTTATTTACGTGTCGGCTTCTTAAACTTATCGTTGTAAATCAGTGCAATTGCTCATTTAGATACGCGAATCACGCTTGTAATCATCCAACAATGGTTTCCAAAGAAAACCATATACTTGGTATATACTCATAAAACCGGAGCCGGATCTTGGTGTGCCCTCTTAACTGTACCATGTGCATTGTACATGCGCATGCGGAATGGGTGTATCTATTGGAATCAAATTTTATGCAAAAGTATCTCTCATACGTATCAAATGTTAATATAGAAACTTCATAAAGATACATTGCTCGATAGAAGTAGAAGAACACACCCAAAGCTTGCAACGTTGTTGGCGGCATCGATGGACGACGACCAACAATGACGCTTTGTCTAAGGTTTTTTTTATTATTATTTTTATGTGTGCGGTCGACTTCATGCTTGGCGTTGCAGTTGCAAACTTTAAATTGCATCCATTTAGTTGTAGTTTGTTGTGTAAATATATGTTAAACTGGGAGATACAAAATTACAAGTGTCGATATTGTGTTGTTGTTTAGGTTATACCAACAAAATAGCCTTAAGTGGCTTATTTTGTCCGTAATTAGGGAGGCTTAAATTATATTGATTAGCTATTTGCAGTTTTGCATTAGGATACACCATTTCACGGACACATTTTTACCTAAATGACTACAATTTGTATAACTATACATAACTTATCATTTTTTCCCGTTCTCCGCATAAGAACAAGAAATGAAGTAAAACTTTGTTTTTCACTCGATCTTGAGTCCTTTACTTTGGTAAATAAAGACTCTTAAGATAGCTGAACTTCAGTCAAGCTCCATGAATTATGACAGTTATATTTTGCGTTTGGTTCTAATGTAATTGCACTATTAAATGTCAACTGTCGGTGTATTGCTATTTCTCAATTTTAACACGAACACATAAGATATAAAATTTAACAATAAAATTTAAAAGGTCAAATGGGGGGTTAAGGTCTCTATCTTGCAGAATAAATGGACGAGGACAATTTTTTTATATTTTATTTGAAATGAATCATGAATCATATATTATATACGAGTGGGTTCAAAGGTCTAGAATGCTGCGCAATTATGTGATCTTCGAACAAAGAAGTTTGATTTTATGATTTATTGAGAGCTCTTTTGATTTCAACGTGAGGCAGCCTTGAAATTTTCTTGTCATGTGCTACACAATTTCTCATAGTCAAAAAGTAAAACTGAACAAACCTTTTACGATTACTTAGAAATCAGAAGCGAACCTCTCCAAATTAATTTTTTTAAGTTTACTTTAAAATTTTCGGACGTTAAAAAATTAATGGAATTTAAATTAAAACATGTTTCTCATTAAAAAAAACAAACATACAATGTTTAATTATTTTTCTAACAAAAAATGTCCTTTATTGAAAGTTTTTTTCTTCTCCTTATCACAAAAATTTACTGCACAAGTCCGCATTTTTGGCCAAATGTATTCAGCTTAAATTTCTTAACTTGTAAATTTATTAAAGACACCCTGGTCATCAACAGCGTTACCTAAAGAAAAATAACATACCTACTTTTGTTAGCTGTTAAAAATGCTAGTCAGTTCAGAGCTGATGACATTCAGTCATTGTCAGTCAAGTCCTCATTCTTTGAAAAATTTTAAAAATGCATTTATTCTAAAGCGCACCCAAAGAGTCTTTCCCACTAATATTTTTCTCTACAGTAAAATTGTTAAGAAATGTACTTCAACAATTTTAATTTTCCAAAAATGGTAGATCTTAACAACGATCAAAGTATTTTTACAAACAAATCACCCATTTAACAAGACACTCTTAGTTTCGATACCCAAAGACACCGCTACTGGAAATAATTCCACTCTGGTTAAACGACAAAATCAAATTTAATTACAAAATCCAAATTTGGTCAAAGCAGCTGCTGCTTAATAATTAACAAATTGCCACCGCACACATTTAATGATTCAGAACTAACTACATGGCTAATTACCCCTTTAACCAGGCGGACAAAAAAAAAACTCGCATAAAACAATAATCAATTATTTGGCTCTGAGAACTGCTACCGCAATAACCTGGTTCTTTTATATCCACAAATATGGATTAATTTTTGTAACCAAGTGCATTAATAAAATAAAAACTATGCATTTTGCTGACACATATACAAAATATATAGAAGAAAAGTCAATTATTATTGCCGGGTGGTATTTGGCGGCAATGTGGCTTCATTGATCGCATATTACATCAATACCCTTTGCTGCGGTGCACAAGAAGGTGTGTTTGCGTGCATTTCAAAATAGACAATGACAAAAAACAACACCAAAAGCGAACAATTTTTACTGCCTATTATATGCCGTTTAGATTTAGTTTATCGCTGCATTTTGCCCCACACTCCACCCTGACACGCGGCCGTGCCTATCACCGACCACCCGCTGGAGGATTCATCGTCATCATCCAGAGTATAAGACTCTCCAAAGCTCTTAAGACTCCCCCAAAGCCGCCTCCTTAACCTAGAGACACAGACAGGTTAAGTTTTTTTTTTTTATTTTCTTATATTTCTCTCTTACTATGTTATGTTTGTTGTTTGATTGTTGTAGGTTGTTTCACATCATATCTAGATCCAATTTTTTTTTATGTTTATTGTATTCAGGTTATATGTTATAACAAAAACATTAATAACATATATTCCTTGTATTGCAACGCTTAGAAAAGTCCAAGCAAGTCACGACTTTAACATTTTTACACACATATTTGGCCTTATAAGTTATTGAGTTATTACTTTGTTGGCGTAGGGACGCGCCGCCGACAGCGACGCGACTCAACGACTTATGTATGTATGTCTGGAAGGAAAAATGTTGTATGATCACACCGCAGAGATTATTAAAGTTTTGCGCATACACTTAGTTGTTGAATCTTTGGAGGTTTGGAAGAGTTTTATTGGAGCAATTTTATGATAGGCATGAGAAAAAAAAATTAAAACGAAAAGAGTTTGCTTCTCAGCTCTTTTGTTTAGTAAAAAGCAAAACATTTTCAAATTATTTTTGGAATAAGAAATAATGTGTCAAATTTTTCGCAGCGAGGGACCATTTAGGTATTTTAATTAAAGATTTGTTCAAAAAAGTTATTATGTTTTTATCAACTCCAAATTTTGAAGAAAAAATTTTTCAAAATTTTCTATGGGATTTTATTTGTTAGCAATAATCTTAAGTAGCCGTGGCGTGATGGTTAGTGCGATAGACTGTCATGCCGGAGGTCTAAGGTTCGATCCCCAGCCTCGCCACCTATTTATTTAAAAGAAAAAACGGCTACTGCCTCTTGCGAGGAATTGACAAATCCTCCAAGAGTATCTCCTGTCACAGAAAAGTGCCGCTCGTTAGCCGTTTGGATTCGGCAATAAACTGTAGGTCCCCTCCATTCCTGCAGACACGCACACGGGAATGGTTGAGAGTTGTAAGTCACTAGGCCCTAGTTCTGCATGAGCTGTTGTGCCATCAAATTTATTTTTATTTTTTAATAATCTGAATTCTTTATCTAATGCAGCTAGAAACTATTTATGTTTTTATTACAATGTATTAAGACATGCTTTTGTTTTATTCCTTTTACTATTTTTGTAATCGATTTATTGCGATTTCTATTCCTTGGAGAGTCGAAAAAGTCAGAAAGCAAAAAAAAATTAAATTTTTATTTTTATTAACTTTGTATGCCTGATTTTAGACTCTAGTTAGTGCCAAAAAAATGGAAGGTGAAAAAGCTTTCAAAAATATTTTTTTTTTTATATTTTCATCCAAAAACAAAAAAGAAAACTTATCAAATCAGCTTCCAATGTAAAGTTGTAGATCTCAGACCTTTACTTCATGTAAGCTTGTTAACGTACATAAGAGGCCCTTCTCAAGCGGTTGTTTTTAGTTTAAAAAAAAATTGATTTTCGAAAAAAATCCCCCATCTTTATGGTAACTTACTACAGAAAACCGCAGATAGATTATTTTTGGCTGAAAATTTTGCTCCTCTGGTCTTTAAAAAAATTCTATTCCATTATTTGTCTCTATTATTTGTAAGTATTCCTTTATTCTTTTAGGGCAGATATGTATGTATTTATTGAATCCAGCTAATCAAAAATTACGTACTTTTTTTTTAATTGCTAGGTACTGTTGCATCCTTCCCGTAGACGACACTAATAATATTATTTTTCTCAGAGGCAGAACCGCAAAAATGACTGTTTTAAATTTTGACCTTTAAAAATATTATTATCTTAATAGATTTTTATATTTAAAAAAATACAAAGAGCCATATTGTTTTTTAATTGATTTTATGTCTTTATTGATACTTAAATAAATTCAAATATCAATTTCTAAAAATACCTGTTTCTTGATGATTTTATTAAAGAAAGAAGAAAACTCTAGTTGATAGGTATCAGTTCTGCCAAGAAAGCTCATTTATTTAATACAAAATTTGTTCCATTAAAATGTGTGGGCAGTACCTAATGTTCATAGTCCATTCATATACTTTTTTCTTCTTATTTCGAATGAGATAGGGACTTTAAATTGTTACCAATAATATTTTATCAATTTTTATATTTTGTTAACTTAATTTCAATCTCTTATTCTTTTATCCAATATTCAAAATGACCCAATTGATGTTATCATATAATGGGTCATTGAATAAGGCTTTGTTTTTATTTCTCAGTGATCTTAATCATTTTGAAATTCATTGATTCAGATTTGATGGTCTGTATTTTTATTGATCTAGTTTTGTTCTTAATGATCTATAGATTGCGTGTTTATTCTTTTCTTATCTTTGTTTTTGTTTGTTCGTTAATGAAGTCGATTTTTAATTTTGCGTAGGAGTAGACATTTATTAGCTTGTTGACATTTTTTTTTAATAGAATTAAAGTAATTTAAATTCTAATTTATTTAATGAACCGATAAGGAACTGAATGGAATTGTAAGATTATTAAGTTGATCGTGACGTCAAAAATGTTTTCTGTTTCCTGAACGGAGCATGGAAAAATGTTTTTTTTTTTTTTTAAAGAAACAGCTAAAAGCTTCTTGAACAACTCTTACAAATCGATATTAAGACTTTTTTTTTTTTAAAATAAAACATGTACTTATGTTCTTTTATTTAAAAGAGAATTTCGACCATGTGATTTTTGTTTACATCCAATGTCAAGGTTTTTGGTTTAAGAATTCCAATAAATCATAATCCTAAAAACCACAACATTTTTTAATTTTTTTTAAGATAAAGAAGCTTATTGAGACTATTCGGAAAAATTCTATTCGCCAAAAGTCGATCAAAATTCTTGACAGAATTGAAATTTCTTTCAAATAGAAAAACAAAAAAAATAAATAATCAATACAAATATATTAAAAGTCAAATAGAAAAATATTAACGAAAGAATTTTAAAATAACGATAGTAGACTTTTATTCTATTCGACTTAATTCTATTCAATTAGCAATAAGCCCCAAAAAACTTCCTTAATTTTGTTATAGTTTTAGGACTTACACAATTAAATGCGACTCATCATTATTCCAAAACCGTCTTTGAAAGAAAAATAGATGAAAAGTCTGTTTTGTTGGCTCATATTTTATAGACTTCCTGAGTTCTCCAAGTTATGTTATTTGTAAGTTATGATTTAAGCTCATTATATATCACAGGATAATCTTCATTTTGCATCAATGAAGATTATCCTCTAATATCAATTTACTCAAATGGCTACCCATGTTTCTTGATTATTGGTTTCGAAGGAAATTGATCAACCCCCTATAGTGGTAATTTAAATCCCGTTATTATATTACCATTGCTCACAATTTCTTTATCGTTTGAATCAATGTTTTCTTCTTTCTACTAACAAATGTCCAAAACACACTTTTTACAAGATTGCTAATCTCGAAAAAAAAAACCATTCACCTTCTATATTACACATCAATTATTAATTGTATACAAACAAATAATTTATGTTTACTTTTTCCGAGTATACGCGCCGATATTTATCTTGTAAAGTAAAACAGCTAACAAGATGCGCTCGCATCTTTCACTAAAATAACAGCAACAACAACAAACCAAAATAGATATAAACAGACAGACAGACAGAGAGACAGATTAAAAAAAAAATAAAAATAAAATAGAAATAAATAATAATAGTCACATAAAAGAGAAATAATAATAATTTTAATTAAACACATTCTTTTGCATCTGCTGCATCAACAAAAATAATCGCCATCAATGGTAGGTAAAGTGTTGTAGAGTTGTTGGTATAACAACAAATAAGAATGGTATATAAGTACCATCAGCCACCACCAGCGCGCTAACAAATCTTCACGCACATATAACATCTCATTACAAATCTGCAGTTTTGTGTGTTTGATGTGTGTGCGTTATGGGTTTTCGTTTTTGTGTACCGGGTGTACTTTCTTGTGATGCAGCAGAAGCGCGGTTTCAAAATATCACGCAATCATCTGTTTGAGCGTTGTTTGGCTGGCTGCACCATGCGGATGCGATTAGGCTGGCACAACTCACACAAATTGTTTCTAGCGCATTGTTTGTAGGATTTTCATTTTCTTTTTTTTTGTTTAATGTTTTACCGAAGCGATGCGGTTTTGGTTTACCCCATCGGATTGTCGTATAGTTAGAGCCGATGATGATAATAATGGTGGTAAGAGTTCGTATGGAGTCTCACTGGGTTTTTTTAGATGCTTTTCCTCATTTTTACCATTCTTCCCGGTGATATGAGCTTTTAATTCATCTTATTAGTTAAACCTACAAGCAGCACACGCAAACTAACACGGCTGTGGTTAATTGATAGTGTCACAACTAATAAAACAAGAAATTGAAATGCAGCGAACACGTTTAACACGCATCAACAGTAAAACACATTGCGTTTGGAGAGTTTTCTACGATTTATTTGATATAACTCTTTGCTTTTGTTGGTATTTGTACGTGAATGGCACAAATGGTGTTTGACGCCGCTGATAAATAATTAAATACTATTACTAGACGTATAGTTGAAATGGTATTGAGTATTTTCAACTTCTTTAATGTCCTACATGTTTACCACATTCCAAAATAAATTTAAGTTCTTGGGCATTTTGAAACCCCTAAAGCCCGGCAAGCTTATGAAGAGAAACCTAGAACAGATTTTTTGTATATTTAAATTTTAATCGGTGATCAATTTTTTTGTGAAAGATTACGACAATAAATAAGGCAAATTCAGAGAAATGTGGAATTTCTGGCGAGAGTTGATTCGCAAGTTGGCACAGCTGTGAGAGTAAGTTCAAAGAGAGCATAAGTTCGCAGAATTCAATCACATTTCGTATATTTTGCAAGAAACTGTCGAGAGTTTATTAGCGAAAGAACTCTCAAATGGACACGCACCTTTAGAGCCTTAAGCAATCTCGTTAAAAGAACAGAATTCTTCATATATTTTTTTTATGAGCAAAAAATAGCCGGTCTCAGGCAATTCACTGTTTCTGATGCCAGATGACTTTGCACAAAATAACATTCTTATAAATTTTAATGGCCTAAATTAATCCTTTTTTTTTTTTGTTTAGAACAAAGACATTTATTTAACTTATTTTTAAAAAGCCAAAATGCATGAAAGTATTCATACGAAATAATTGGTTACATTTTTATAATAAAACTACAAGCTGCCCCTTATCATTAAAAAAAAATACAAACTTGTTTACAAAGGACCGATTTTTTTAATATCATGTTAATCAACATTAAACTTAAGTTGTTTTTTACATCAATTTTTATGTAATTGAACATTAGTAAATACAAGTTAAAAAAAAAAATTAATCGAGGTACAGACCACTTATATAAACATTTCGCGCAATCGCATCACATTATCGCATAACTAGCCTAATGTATTGGCTTTAGCAAAATTGCCAAATCAACCGTTTTGTCTATAAATGAATCCTTAACGACTTGAATCCGTAAATGGTCTTTAAATTCAATAACCACTAACATTTAAGTTTTTTTTAAAAAATATGCTTCATTAAAGAAAGTACCAGCAATTTTAAGTGCAAGCAAAAAAAATACATGTTTCAAATTCACAAACTAAAAAATTAATATTCAAGTACCTTTTGCACTTTAACTGACTCTATTAATTGTAAAATTAAGCAGTCATACTTAAATGCAAAAAAAAAAAAAAATAATCTAACAAAACGAGATGAAAAATTCCAAACAACATCGATTAGCATTCGAATTACCACAATATATTGCTCTGCTGGCAACGCCAACGCACCATAAAAAAAAAATAAATATATGGTGACTAGATGGCTGCGCGCGCGTAGCTTGTGATCATTATGTTCGTAAACAACACTTTAGCTTTAATCTGCCATTATTTATTCCTCTAATGGAGATAATTTAATAATTGATTCTCGATGAAGCCCGACGAGATAAAGGTCAAATATATAATTTCTAAGTCATTTGTTGAATCCCAACAGATTTTCTTTTATATATATATTTTTTTTTTTTTTTATTTTCGACTAATGTAATAGTTGGGCAAGTGATGTTGCATTTATTGGATAATCCAAATCACTATACTAATGAAATTTTTTGTGTAAAAAATTATTGTAAAATATGTGAACAAAATTAAGGTATAAAGACTTATACCTCAAAGTGCGGCAATTTGAAAGATAAAAAAAGAATAAGCCCACACTTGCCTTCCCTTAAGAAAATAGATTTTCAATTTTCCGTTTAACCTTATTTGTCCTACTAGAACTACCTTGAGACCGATGAATTTAATAAGCCGAAAAATTTAACTTTTAGTGAGGATTACCTTTCTGCCGAATCTGAATCTGGTGAGAGGTGTATTTTCATGACAAGATATATTCTCAAAGGATGGATTACTGCCGTAAAAAAGCAGTATCCTATCCTAGAAAAAAAAGAAAAAACAATTTTGTATACAACAAATTGTTGAATCTGGATCTGGAATATGACATACATATAACCGCTACAAGCCATCTGTTTCTATTTTTAGAGATGTGTTTGAACTCTTTCATTTCTTCTGCATTATTAGCATCCTGTGATAAAAATGGTAAAAAATGATCAGAAGTCTTAATTAACGCTCAGATTTGTAATGGCTAAAGTTACATTTATCTATATCGGAAAAAAACTTACTCAAATAAAAATAATTTAATAAATTAAAACATTAAATTCCAGACTATTCTGTTGAATTTTATTTTTCAAACATTGTCAAGATAAATGACAATCGATTCGGGAGACATTGTTTTAACTCGAGTTTTGTCTTTTATTACAGGTGTTTTCTTTTTTCTTTATTTCCCATGGTTTGATCTTCTACGCCTACTTATTATTTGATGAGGCATAAATCAATAGTGAGTGTAATGTCTACTGCTACTGCCATACTAGTAATGAAGAAGGTGGGTAGTGCAGGGTCATAAGTTTATAAAGCAAACATTTCACAGGAAATTAAAAAAAAAGACGTTCGTGGTTTACTTTTATCTGAATTAGAGCTTGCTAAAATTTTAGTTAAATACAATTTTTACTTTACGTCCTTCGGTTA
This sequence comes from Epistrophella euchroma, assembly GCA_947049315.1. NCBI lineage: Eukaryota > Metazoa > Arthropoda > Insecta > Diptera > Syrphidae > Epistrophella > Epistrophella euchroma. The sequence continues at coordinate 62,872,127 of OX346248.1, forward strand.
GCTTGGGTTTTTTTTATTGATTTACGATTAATTTATTTTAAATTGGAGTAAAATTACGGACATAAACTATTCCATTTTTCATGACTAAAGTTTGAACTTAAATTGAACAGATTATGAACTTTTGATGTATTTTCTAAAATCTAGTAAACATTTTTAAAATCTAGTCAAAATTTTCTACAGTACTAAAATAGAACCCAATATGTAAAATAAATCGGTTTTTTGTTGTTGATCCCTGATTAATATTATGATGCGTATCGCTAACTAAAAGCATTTTGTCCACCTTTTTATCATTGTGAAACTATGACCCAAAAATGTTTTTATGTCTCTCTCTCTTATCTTTTCATAAGTGTACGTTATAAGTTCATAGCTATCCATCGTATAAATTTTTGCCTATCAATTTATTACCCTGCACCATTAACGACTACTGTAGAACATGCTTTGAATTTTTATTTTATTTCTTAAAAAAAAAAAAAAAACTAATTTCTCCACGGTTGTTCCTTGTAGATGTAGAAAACCTATTAAGGAAATTATGTTAATGAATGTTATGGTTAAAATAAGTGTCAACCCAATTTACTTCGCTTTGATTACTTACAACTCTTTTTATTTTATTTGGTTTTACATTTTTAATTTGGAGAAAATAAATTAGAATTTGATCTAGCTAATGGAATGCAATTAAGAAAAGTAATGGGCTTTAGCTATTGAGAAAATTAAAAGAGATGATATGCATGGAATTGTTTAGGCAAATAAGACAATACACCTTGTAGGCTATGTTTTCTATTTTTTTTATTTGAATTTATAGCTAATTTATTTTGGTTTTTCTAAAACGTACATTTTCAGATCGTGTATTTTATGTTTTTAGTGTTATAAGAAAAAACCGTAAAAATACTTTGCTTCAATATTTAAATTTAAATTATTTCTGTAACAAATATTTTTTCATAAATATTTTTTTAAATAAAAATGTTAAATGTTTATTTGTTTAAAATCTCCAATCTCCGAAATATCTTTACCAGTTGCTTGGAAATTTTTAAATAACATTGCATTCAAATACATGCGTTTAGATATAAAGCAGGGCAATTCTGTTGGACCACATCCAGTACTCAGATTTGAGCAATTACAGCTACAGAATTGTTAATTTTGTTTAACCAAATATTGAGGACAAAACTTGGAAAATTAAAGCTATTTATAAGGTGAAAATAAAAAATGGTGAACGATGTTTAAAGTAGTAGCCGTGGCGTGATGGTTAGTGCGATGGACTGTCATGCCGGAGGTCTAAGGTTCGATCCCCAGCCTCGCCACCTATTTATTTAAAAGAAAAAACGGCTACTGCCTCTTGCGAGGAATTGACAAATCCTCCAAGAGTATCTCCTGTCACAGAAAAGTGCCGCTCGTTAGCCGTTCGGATTCGGCAATAAACTGTAGGTCCCCTCCATTCCTGCAAACACGCACACAGGAATGGTTGAGAGTTGTAAGTCACTAGGCACTAGTTCTTCATGAGCTGTTGTGCCATCAAATTTATTTATTTATTTGAACGATGTTTAAAATTCTTTTTATACACTAGACAAAAATAATTAAGGAAACAAAAAAATTTCACTTTTTTTTTTAGTATTTTTTGAAGAGCTGTATCTCCGTGGAAAGTGGTCTTATTGAGATGAAATAAAAAGCATTTAAAAGCTTTTTGTCTTTTGGGTTGATGAATTTTAGCAATCGATTTTTTAAATTACCGTTATTGCGCAATTATAAGAGACAGCACGAGCCAAAATTTTTTTTTTATTTTTTATTTTTTTGAAGAGTGTTATTTTCTTTGAATTTTGTTTTTGAGTCAATTAAATACATTAATTCGATAACTTGTTTATTTAGCTTTCATATTGTCTTTTTTCGTTGTTCTACATTTTTTTTTTCATAAGAATATCTAGCTTTGAATGAAAAAAGATACTTTTGACTTTGGTTACCAATATCTCTGCAAGGAATGCCCACATGAAAAATTTAAGAGCAGCTTTAACAACTTGAACTAAATTTATTAAAAAAGTTTCTAAAACTTTATAACAATTTTTTTTGGCCCTTCACCGTTAGATACACGAAAAGCTAAAAAAAACGAATTTTTAAAGACCTTAATTTGGTAGGACATTTAAAAGAGCTATAGACCACCAGTATATCTGTAAAATTTTAAAGCGATCCATTGAACCGTTCTTCCAAAATTTATAATCGCAAACGAATGAATGAGCGAAATAAATGACAATTTATTCAACTTAAAATATTTGTTTGTGAAGAGCTCTGCCTTTTGTGAAGAAATGCCAACTCTTCCCAAAAAGAGACTCTTATCTATGCCATTAATTTTTAAGTTGAAGTATTTTCCAAACATAAAACAACTTTTAAAACTATTTCTTTACAATTCACAACTATCCGATAAATAAACTGTCAAACACAAAATAATAGACTCATATTGGAATATATTTGTGTATAGAAACACATCTTGTCTTAAATGTGCGTTAAAGTCTTAATACAAATTTTAAATTACCTGTGAATATTTCGATTCCATCATAATGTGTTTTTTTGTTTCATTAAAATTTAATACCATATTTAACTATCCTCATAAACAGTAGCTTCCACATGGTGCTTATTTTATGCCCACAAAAGTTTTGCTTCTCCTGCAGTGCGTCAAATTTCGATATAAAATTTGTAAGCTGTTTATAGTTTTTAAATAAATTCATTTAAGTTTCATTAAATTAGATTTTATGGCTTTTTTTTCAAAAGCCTATTTTTTTATTGCTTTTTATAAGATGTTTTCTTCTGGTTGTACAGGTTTTATTTTACCTAAATACATTAGTATTCAGAGTTTTATAAAACCATATTGAGAAACGTTTTTTGTGATGTAGTTTAAAATTTGGGCGATTGTTTGAATTATTTATTTAGTATATTAAAACAAAAAAAAAAAAATATTGATATATATTGTCTTCATGATGATATTGGTTGGTCTAAATATTTGTTTTTGTTTAGCATAAGAAGCTTTTCAATGGGAATTCTTCTAATCTTTTTTTACGTTTAATTTAGTATTAATTTATGATTTTTTAAAAGAATATAAAATCCGGAACATTAGAAACATTCTTTCTTTCGGTATAGAACTCTCAATTGAAGAGATAGAAATGGAAATACCAAAAAAATGAAAACATGAGCTTTAAAACTTTTAGTTAATTTATTTAAGAAAAAAGTTTTTACAACATTTTCTTTCTTGCGCAATTGAACTAAAAATGTACTTATTTAAAAAGGTTAAAAATTATCACACCTGTTTTCATCTAGTTGAGACATAAATTCACCCTCTTATCCCTTAATTACCACGATTTGCAAACAATGTTTATTTATCACACCTCAAATTCTGTTAACCGAGATATCGGATTAGCATAATTTTCAGTGCGTTTACCCACCTGGTCTGTCTCCATAACGTCTGAGCCATTAATACAAATCAATAAAACGCAATTTACAGAACCGGACAGGTAAATCAATGACAATATTCTAATTTATAGATGGGCGTAAGCCAAACAGACGTGAGTATGTGACCAAGAAAAAAAAAACTTAGCATGTTTGTTGGTATCTTATAACCGCTCTCATTTTGGAAAAACAACAGCGCACTGATGATGGTTGATCCAATTTTTCGTTTGTCATTTTTCGGCACAAAGTGATAAATTTATTTTATTCTTTGAGATGTTGATACCGCCACCATCATGCTGTATGACCGGCCACTGCGCCAAACTACAACAACCGCTACAACCTCAATACAACTTTAGTGGCGGATTGTTTGTGTGTGCGTAGGCGTTAAAACAGTAGCTTTTGTTGAGTGACGCATAAAATTCCGTTGAAATTGATTGATTAATAGCTGCTTTGTTATGACATTTTAAGTTGGCGTTGATTTAGCGCTGTTTTTTTTTCTACTTTGAAGCCAAAAAATGTTTGTGTTGAAATAAGTTTAAGTATTAAAAAGTGAGTCAAGATTTATAGATTAATAGAATGCTAATGTGGGAAAATTATTTTGACTTAACTATTTTGATTTTAAGAAAAATTGTATAATAGAAGGGATTTTATCGAAAGAATAAAACAAAAGAGCTGACGTCCAAACATGATTTTTTTTTTTTTTTTTGTTAAAACAGTAGAAAAGCCTAAAATGTGTTATAGACTTTTGTAAAGTTTCATAAAAAGAATTCTAATAGCAAATAACCCAAACATGTTGAAGAGAATAAAAATACTTCCTTCAGCTCCTCAAAGCTGCTTTAGAGAGCAACACTCGCTGGTAGACAAATTTAGGGTAGAGCTCACCGAGAGTTATACAGCTACTCGAGAAGCTGAGGGTAACTTTCGAGATAGTTTTCTAATGAAGGTACATTGACATGTAACTCTTAAGAATTTTTAAAGTTAATGCTAATGCTTTTGTAAATCACGTGCTGGTCTCGTTGAAACATTTCAATATCGTCAATCGAATAACATCTTCTCGTCTCGGTCTCGTCGGTTTCTAAAATGTTTTGATTGGAAGATATTGAACTAAAGTTTAAATCTGGAAGTTGTTCAATATTTTCATTGAAATAAGTAATATTTAAGAAAATTAAAAATGAAATTTTTAGAATTTCGATAATTTTTTTTCCAAAAAAAAGACGGTAACATCTTGGATAGCTAGAGGTATCCGGAGATAAACCGAAAATGTCCATTGACGGTACTACTATTACAGAAAATCTTATTTGAAAGTTCAGACAAAAAAATAAAATTATGTTGATTAATTAGTATTATTTAGTGAAACCTTTGCAAATAAAAGATCTTATGTAAAAACTTGAATTAACAAGTTTTTGCAAGTTTATTATAAAAGACAACAAATTTCACAAGCCCACTTAACTTATCCATTTGAAACTTCAATATTGACATAAACTCCATAAGATTTTTTTTTCATTCACACTCAAATTTATAATTCTTCTTTCTTTAAAGTCTTATATCAATTCTGATCGGTTGTAAAATGAAAATCCAGCATAAATTTCTTTAAAACTTCTTTTCCTCTTGGCAGGGTTTATTGCCAAAAAGGATTAAAGCACCAAAGCGAACATAAAATCCCATTGCCCTACTTTGCTGGCATTCTGTATTTTCGTGCGATTAAAACTTTAATAACGGTTGGTTGGTGGTTAAACCAAAAAAAAAAAAAAAAAGTCAAATTTAATCAAAAAATTTCCTTTAAACCAAAATTGGCATAGCAATAAAAATTATTCGTTCATCTCATTCACAATGCAATGCGATATAAAAATATCTGAAACTGTTTTTTTTTTTTTTTTTTTTAAGAAAATCCGACATCGTAACCCTGACAAGGAGACTTTGTTATGATGACAGGTTTCCAAAAAAAAAGAAACAAAAATATTTTAAACACCTAAAGCATGCATCAAATTTCACTTTTTTTTATTTCTCTTCCTTCTTTTCTTATGGACAGCAATTTTCGTCTGCCTGTTACCATTGATGGAACTTACATATACTCCACGCATTTTTCAGTAATGAGAAATGAATTTTTATTATTATTTTTTTAATTTAATACGATGTCAAATTTATGTTGGAAAGACTCAAAAAAATAACGTTCATTTGAAGACCGAGAAAATTTTGGGTTATCTTTTAGTGTTTTAAATGAAACTACTCCTTCAGTGAATTTCTGATGGATTTTATTAACATGACCACCACCGAAGATATTAAATTTCAGTTGTGGTTGATTTAACAAGGTGGCTCAGAATTAATAAAATCTCATTTTATAATATTTTTTTATCATTTTTTTTTAAACTCAATGAAAAAAGTTTTATTAATAATAAAGCTCAAAAAATTAAGTCCGAAAAAGTATTGTTTATTGATCTTAAAAATTGGAAGTTGATATAAAGCTTAGTTCTTTTCTACTTAATTTTTTTAATTGGGGGACTTTAAGATTCCTATTACCCGTTTTGGACAATATCTTTTAATTCCTCTGCTTTTATTACAAAATCATTAATAACACAATCGATAAATTCTACCGAATAATTTTATTTGCTCCACCCTGTGTTTTTTTTTATGATCACTAAGGAATTAATACATTAACAGTCAATTTTCGTAAATCTTCTTATTTTACCATAAAAATAATCATTTTTGGAGGTAAGATTTTATTACAAGTTGGAAAAAAAGACAACATCAACAACATACACGTTTTATAATTAGCGTAAATCATTTAAATTCTTTTGTAAACAAGAAAATTCACAGCATGAAAAGCTAGTGACACAATTATGCGAGAGAAGATGGTAAAATATAAAATTATAAATCTGACTATAAATCAATATTTTTTATGAGTGATAATTTTTGGTTTATGGTAATATATAAAATGGCTGGCTGGACAAAAAATACAATAAATATACTGTATTAAAAAAACTTAGTTTGTGTGGAGTTTTTACAAAAAAAATATAATTTCAAGTTTAATTAAAGATATTAAACAAACAAACTCATTTTATTGTATGAATTTAATAGCTTTTTAATAACTTTGGATTTTGAGGTAAGGTGGTATTTTAAGTAGATGTATTAAGAACCTTAACCCCAAAACTCCTAGTTCCTTTTGAAAACACAACTTATTGTTTCATTTTTATAGCTATTACATGGCCTTGAATTTAAACTGAAAACAAAATGTTTCGAAATTACTCACAAAGCCTGCCATTTTCAATTCCATACCTTTAGTCAATGCCATATGCGTCTTTTTACAAAAAAAAATGAATTTTAATCACCCACTTGGTAAAGAATCAAAAATTAAATTAAGGCCAAATGCTTAAATTTAGCTCTTTAAACTAACTCCCCACAATATTGAAGCTTTGTCAGAATTTTTTGAAGTTCGACTTGGCCTCTCTCTTCTCTATCAAAAGAACTTTTATAACTTTGAGTTTAAAGCTCTTTAAACTAACTCTCCACAATATTGAAGTTTTGTCAGAATTTTTTGAAGTTCGACTTGGCCTCTTCTCTATCAAAAGAACTTTTATAACTTTGAGTTTTATTAGTTTTAATTAGTTTTAAGTGTTTTTTTTTTTGTAATATTTTTTTATTTTAAAATATTTGCTCTCAAATAATAGCTCTGTAATCCTTATTTGTGAAATTTAAAAGAAAAAAAATCAGAGAGGTGAGAAGCGGTCATATAATGTGGTCGAATAGCTGCAGTAGTTGATCAGACACAAGCAATTTTATATAAATAATAAGTTCTTCAAAGGTCATTAATCCTCATTGCTCGATTTTTAACTTTAAAAATTGATACAAAACAATATTCTATCGCTGACCAACTAACACAATTTTTAAGGATGTATTACATCTTAAGCGTTTCAAGAACAAATTTTAACCGAAAAAATATAACAAAAAAAAAAATAAAAATAAAAATAAAAATAAAAATAGTTACAAAATGTAATGCTCAATTAAGCATAACATCCCTATCTTCTTCTATAATATTGTGAGAAATCAATAACATATTTTAAATTGCATAAATAAATTTTTAACACTTCGATTAACAAGTTTAATTGCTTCGATAAAAAAATTAATTGCTTACAATATTGTATCTCCGTATTGTGGTTATCGTGTATTTAAATTTTTTTTTTTTAAATTAATTTTTATGCGTTAAAGTTTAATCTGAGGTTGTGAATTAAGTATTTGAATTTTATACCTTATCTCACCGATGACGTGTCATTTAGTTTTTATAGCTCATTTAACATTTAAAACTCAGAAAAAAATTACTTGAGGTTATAATTTTTTTTAAATAAAAATAAAAAAAAATGTAAAAAACAAACCGCTTATAGAGTTGTTAATAATTAAAATCATACTAACTACTTCCAGTTTTATTATTTTTTGCTTTTTTTTTTTATTAAATCTGTATCTCAGTGCAACATGGCAGAAAATACAGAAACTAAAAAAAAAAAAAACCAAACGCAATTACATGGGTGTGCCATGAACTTAGGTGGCAACCGAATACGGATACCAATTGAAAATGATAATGTACCTACGAGAACACTCGGCAGGCTAGCAACCTTGAGTTCGTGAGTAGCCGGCCACCTTTGAAAAAAAAAAAAAAACAGAAACATAGCACCCGCAGCAACTACTTATAAACGGACATACAAACTCGAACGGATACAAACCCAATAACAACAACAACAAAAATGGCGGAAGGTCTATATATAGTTATAGTTCTGAAACTGTAACGGCTCTTTAAAAGCGATGGTGGTTTAAAGTTAATAGAACGCCTGAAAAAATAATAGATAATAATTGTTAACAATTTGCAATTAGTAATTTGCTAGTTTCATTTTTTTTTTGTTCTCTTCGATAGAATAATTTTTTTTTTTTGTTTTTGCTTAGTCTTTCACTCGTCAATTCTAGGCAAATTATATTATTAGAGTTTGGTGGTGAAACAGTTTTCCAATTTGCCAAAACAATTTAGCGGAAATTTCGTGGGAACTTAAAAAATTCTGTTATGTTTTCGATTAAAAATAAGTGTGCCGCCAATGACCTAGTTTTTATGTCTTCTCATTTATTAATTTCAATGACAGGCTTAAAGGAAGTTAGTTGTTGAGATAAAAACTAAGAATTGGTGCGATAGCTTGTGAAGAACCAGGGCCTATAGTGACTCATAACTCTCAACTATTTCTGTGTGCGTGTTGTTTTTGTTTGATTGTTAGAAGGAATGGAGAGGAGTTACAATTTTATGCTAAATTTGATGAGGTACGATAGGGGCAATTTTTCATTACAGTATACACTCATGATGGTTTTGCCACTTCGTTGCAAGATGCAGTAACCCTGAAAATAACATTTTTTGCAGGCAGGTACTATACCAAAAATAATTAGTAATTGAGGATTATCGATAGCATATTTTCATTTCAGAAATGTTTCTTTTTTTATTTTATACTAGCAAACCTGTGCTCGCCTATCTTGCTTCGCATTCCTAAAAAAATTAGTTTTCATTTAAATCACTTTTCCGTATATTTTAGTTATTTTATTTTTTTTAAATTCTTATCAGAATCACTTACGTATTTTCTAATATTAAGAGGAACTAACAGACAGACAGACAAACAAATTTTCACATTTATAGCATAGTTATAATATTTAAAATAGGATTTATTGAACATTATTTTGAAACATTTTCTTCTTGACGTGTTCGTATCGTCGACTTTAGGACTTTAGGTTCAAAAAATTGTCATAAGAGGTCAAGGGATTTGGCTCCATCTCCATTTAATTGAGCCCCACTCTGCTGGCTTTAAGTTCCATTCCAGGTATTGACTTATGTATATAAATATCTTCTCTCATTGATTTGGAAAGCACTCATTATTACATGAAATTTGGACCAAATGAAAATGTTTTTCATAGAATTTTAGAGACAATTTTTTTTTTGGCCAATTTTCACTGGGTCAAATTTTTTGTAGCCTTTATGATGGGTTCTAGAGTATCAATTAAAAGGCGCAAAGCAGACTTATTTGACAATCGATTGTAGAGTCTTGGCGAATTTGAAACCTCTCTTAAGTTATCTAATAACTTGCCATGTAAAATTTATACTTATAAAAGACACGTGTTAAAAATATTTTTGGTTTCTCAATTTTGTTTTCTTATGTATATTGTTTTCGAGATGTTTTATTTCCATAAAATTAAAAAGTTAAAATAAACATTTTTCTAATCGTTTTTTTTTTTTTTTTTCTTTTCAGGTGAGTCTAAGAAATTAACACAATTATTAGAGGTAAATATTTTACGAATTAAAAAAAATAAATAAATTGTTGCTTCAAAATTTCTCTGATAAGCCTTACCCAATCTTAAATCTATACAAATATAATTTGTTTTAAAATATCGCACTTTTCGAAGCGAAGAAGAAAAAGGTGTTAAAGAATTTTATTATTTTTGGTCTTGTAAGTTTTAACAGTGCTTATCTTTGTAAAACTAGTTTTTTTTTTTTATTCAAGCTTGAGTTAGAGTGCCATTTTTCATGCAGGAAACGAATCTATAGACTTAACGTTGAATTGTTTTGGAAATAGAGAATAGTGGTGTTTTTTTCAGAGTTCAATCAGAACCACCTTAAGGCACAAGGACAGTTTGTGTTCCTGGATTTGGGTGATTTATTGGTTCGAAACTCTCATAACCTCCCTACTGATTACAGCACAGAATGTATTTGGGGATCTAAAATTTTAACAAGTCTATTTTATATATCCAGAGAATTGGGAGAAGTTAAATTCGAAATTTCTATCATCTATATTCCATGTTTTTAGAGCTTTTTTCTGTAAAAGTTTTCAAAATAGTAAACCTTTCCATCGATATAGTATTCAATTTTCATATGCAAGTTCCAAAAAAAAAGACTGTCATATTTTGTTACCTGTTTCTTGTCCAAGTCAAACCTTATAACTGACACACAGCCATATTTTAAGAAACACAAACAACAACAACAACAAAAAAAGAACAATATGCCACCTAGTTATTTTAATTGCTGTCTAAAAACTGTCTTAAATTTGTCCAAACACCACTTGGATACACAATACCTGTCACTGTAGGCCCAAAAACAGAGGTCCAAATCTAACTAAGAACTAAGAAAAAAAAAAAAAACACAAAAGACCAAGAAACAACTAATACCGTCAAACAATAGCTAACCCTCACATTTATCAATCAACCTGGATGAAAGGTGGTAGTAAATTCAAAGCAATTACCAAGTGTGCGTCCCTCCTAATGGCATATTTGAAACAGAGTTGATGCAGAGTGTATTGGATTGGAGCCGGCACTCCTGTAAATATATATTCTAAACAATCTCTGCGTCTCTCCTTGTTTTCTTTTTTTTTTTCGTTTAGATTTTCAGAATCAGATGAAAAATGAGTCACACATGCACTACTCTGTTTTGCCGCAGTTGTTGTCGTTGCACTGACCAACATGGAATCTGGCCACCGACTCTTGAATTGAACTCTTATGGCCAAAACTGAATATTTTTGTTCCCAATTTAAATGCAGTGCAATATCGATCAATATATGTATATTCCCGAGGGGGTTTTGGCTGGGCATCGTCGTCGGTCGTTGTGTTTGGTTGTTTTTGTTTTTTTTTTTTTTTTTTTTGCAAATGAATATCCGAGTCGAATCTGAAATACCAACATACCAGTAGACTTTTTTGGTTTTGCTGGGACCGGTACATGTGCATTGGACCCAGAAGACGAGGACGACCGGACGGATTATCATGACCATTAGAGATAGTCCATATACAAAGTACTCCATATTGAATGGGTATTCGTTTATCTATCTAAACGCTGCTACAGTGTTCCACTTTTGGCCCAAACTGATAAATTGATATCCGCAGATAGTTTTGCGGTCTTGAGATATGTTATTTTTATTTTGTTTTTGTCATCATCAGGATACCGAAATAAGAAATATTCCAGACAAACGCTCTTTATTCAAATCTACACTCAATTGTATTGTTAATTGGGCATTCAAGTGTCAAGTTCAGTGCAGCCACATTAGCGTTGGCTATAAAAGGATCTCCAGATGCCATAGTAGAGAAGCAGCAAATGAGATTTATTGCGCGCATTGCTAAACTGCAAAAAAGAACTGCCACCGAATAGTCTAGGCACATTATTTAAACTATTTTGGATTTTTAGTCTAATTTTTTTTTTTTGTTTTTGTTTGGTTTGTTTTTGTTCGTTCATTGTCGACTGTATTGGAGATTTCCAGTTCAAAGAAAAGACAAACAGGAAAGAAAACTGCTTGCTGTCTTTGCAAGGGTCACAAAAAGCACAAAGAGCCGCCTATTTCGGACATTCGGACGAACGAGCCAGCACCGGGTGGCGAAGCCATTAGGGCTGTCTCATTAGGATAATTGAATATACTAAAGTTCTGAAAGATTTTTGTCTAAGTTTTATGTTGGATGGTGCAGCTGCTGTTATCTTCTTAATTTAGAATGGCTACCTATTGTTTGAGCCTTCTGCGTGAGCATCTATTTAAATTTGATTTATTCGAAAAGAATTAATTGATATATGTAGAAAAAAGAATATTAAAGTCAGAACCTTATAAGATCGGAAAATGTAAAATAAAAGAATTTTGGATAGAGTTTTTCATTAATGCGTCCAAATTTGCATAAATACATTTAAATTTTTAAGATAAATTTATCGCCTGATAGACATTTGGCTACATGACACTTAAATGAATGAATTGGTATTCGAACCTGTAATAAGGAGAGTAAATTGACTTAATATGCATTGGGGGGCTAAAGCTTATTCGAAAATTCCTAAATATTATTGACTAAATATATGAAAACAATAATTAACGCAGAATTATCCACTCTAAAACATTCATATGCAATAACTACCTATGTATATGCTATGTGATTGCAATTTGTGGCTAAAATTTATATGACATGGGAAAAAAATATCATGCGAGAAATAAAAGTAAAGTAAAAAAAAGTAAATACTCGTATCATCCGAGAAAGTTATCATGCTAGTAAAGTATCTCGTAAAAAAAGTAGCATGCTTTAAAAACTTTATTAAAATTAAATTTATACTAGCTGACCCGGCGAACTTCGTTCCACCTATAATTGATTAAATTATTAATGTTCGTTTCGAAATTTGAGCAAGCTCCTATTGTTATCACGACTTTCGGACTTTTCCGGGCAAATTTTCCAATTTTCATCTTCGTAGTTGTTTATCTGATTCAATACAAATCCAACAAAAAAATTTCCATCCAATTTGGATGATGTTCAGCCAAGTTATGTGCGTACGAACAAAAAACTAATTCAGAAAGTGTGAAATTTCAAGATGTTTTCACGATTTTCTGATTTTTTGGGTCGAATTTTCTAATTTTCGTTCGATTTTTTTCAATTTTCAGCTCCATGGTGTATTAATTTGGTTTAATACAAATCTAACAAAAAATCTCCATGCAAATCGAATGATGATTAGCCGAGTTATGCGCGTATGAACACAAAACGGAATTTATTTTTATATATAGATTACGGAAGTTCTTAGACGGATGGTAAATTTATGATCTGTTTCTTTTTAAAATTATTTTAATTTCAAGAAAAATAATCTTTAACCCAAATTGATTTGATTAGATTTATAATCCATTCCCCAGTTCTTTTTATGGCTTGTTGCTAAATTCAACTTTATCCAGTTTTCCATAACAAAACTAATCCCAACTTCTATCATAATTTTCTAACATAATGTATAATATTATCCCATCGTACAATTAAGTCAGATGAGGGCAATACCACCCTGTATTCTATTCAAAACGAACCTATAACTACTTATTTTCCAATCAAATGCAATTTTCACTTATAACCAGGCTACCTTAAGTACTTCTACTCATCTTGTAAATAATATTTTCCTCTTTTTTTTTTTGTTTGCCATTTTTAAGAGGAAGAGAAAAAGAATAAAAAAGAAACAACAACTTCACAGATATAATTTTAAGTTTCAAGATACACACTCTCTCCCTCTGAGTCTTGGAGTTCTTTCAGCTTCATTATCTTCTACTAACACACGAATTGAGCTTATCTTTCATGAATTTGAATTATTTCAGAAGCCCGAAGGCCACTTAACCTAGAAATTATACCAAAGCTTGATATCATGTATTCGCCTTCTGTTAATTTTATAAAAATATATTATGTACTACCTATTCGTCTTTTTTCTAAAAGGCATTCAAGTTGGTACCCATGTACATAAAGAAGGAAAAAAAAAGAGTCTTAAGCTACGTTTGCTACTTAAATTTAATGGACCACACCATGGTCATGAAAAAAGTAGAAGAAAATAAAGTAAAGAAGCTTCAAGTGGTTCCCCAATTTGGTTTTTTTTTCGACCCTCTTTATGTTTTCGTCATCATTTTATATGAAAGAATCGTGTTACCGGATTTACTCATAGCTTTTTGACGAATTATCCTATATATTTTTTGTTATTGCTAGATTTTATGTGTCTTTGGTGGGAATTTAGTTTCAGAGTTAGATAAGTGTTTTTCGTTTTTTTTTTCGTTGGGTATTTGTTATTTGCAGTTTGAAATTTCTCTTCAAAGTTGATAAGGTCAATGATTGTATAGTATTATTTTTAAAGCGAAAATTAATCGATTTTTCAATTTTAATTTCCTTATGCAAAATTGTCCAATTCGAACTTGGTATAAAGCTTTTTATCCTACTAATAAGCTACACCGCAGACTAACCAATGGTTTCTTTTGACAATTTGAGCTTCATTTATAGCAAGACATTCATTAAAAAAAAAAAAAACATTTAAATTGTATGCAAATCGAGTTCGCGACTCAGCTCTTTTGTTTTTTTTCTGTTCTTGAACTTTAAACTAAAATTTTCATAAAAAGATCATAAATCCTATTTGAGAATCCTAAAGTTCAAACATTATTTTTAAAGTTTGTAAAACTATTAACTACAAATCAGCACAAAAACCATTTATTTTTATTGTTTTTTTTTGTTTGTTAACGTAATTATGTATTGATGAAGTGAACATCCTCCATATGATTTGTTTTTAAATATTTCCACATCAATGAGTGATTTTTTTTTATTTTTTTTATTGGCACGAGTTAAGTATACGCTACAGTTTCAACCTACCTACGCAACGAAGATCTACTGATGATGGTCTTAACACTTGCTTATCCCCCCAAAAGAAAACACTTTGTTCGTTAAGTTTATTTTAAAATGAAACACAAGACAATATTATAGTTTCGTGTTTTTATTAATAATTATTATGTTTTCATTATGTTTGAGGGCGGCGGAAATTGATGAAACGTGAGGCACGACAATTTTTTTTTTGTGTCGATGATTTGATATGACAAGAAGCTGAAGCACAATCTTCACACATACTGAGAGTGTTGATATGATGATGGGCGGAATGTTCTAACAATGTGTTATTTCAATGAAGTTGTTTCAAAGTTTGAAAGTTAGAAGTGTTTTAAGATTGCTGATGGAAGATAAATGATTGTGATAGATTTGTCAACTTTTATTAATATTGTGAGGAGGATGTTGATTTGTTGATTTTTGCAAATTTGAAATCTTTTGTAATTTTATTGTGAAACAAAAAGAATAAAATGCACGATTAAGCTGCCTGTATTGTTCATACATTGTAGGGAAATTGTAAATGACATATATTGGCTCGATATAAACAAGAGGAAGTCAATTTCAAGAATTGGGCTCTGATAGATTTTTTATTCAAGGGCAGAATAGTAGAAGCAATTTATATAATGTAGTTTTAATCGACAAGCACCTTCCACGGACCTGCTTCTGGGTTCAAAGAGTGGAGATTCAGGTAAAAATTGCCCATAGTCCTTGAAAACAAACTGATAAAAACCAAGTTCAAATACCCATTAACATGATTTGATTTATGTTTCAATCCGCAAACGATGAACATCAATGACTTTAATTCCTCGCCACCATTTGGCTTCATACCTATGAAATTTTTTGTGACATTGTAATTCTTCCGATGGCAGGCTTTAAACTTCCTTTACACCCAAACTCCCACTATACTATACTGCTGCCATTATCAAACCATGTTTGTAAGTTTATACCGTAACAAACATGAAAATAATAAAATTAAAAATAATTTATGTGTGTCTGTTTTACGACAGACCCAACATCATGTGAATACTTTAAGAGATTCCAAGATGACGACTACGATGACTACGAAGAAAAAGAAGTTGTTGTGGGCACAATAATTTATCGTGTTATTATTTTATGGTGCTGCTCATCTTAGTACATCCAGGGTACTTGTTTTTTTTTTCTTTTATCATACAAAAAATATTCCAACTCGTAAAATCATTAAATTCTACATATCTTGTTTATATTTTTTTTTTTCTTACATCCGTCTTTTGCTGGCATCACCAAATCTTACATCTCTGTAAATTAGTGACGGTGTTTGAAATAAAAAAAAAAAAGATTTATGAGCCATTTACAATATGAAAAGCTAGTTAATTCAATTTAAGCAAAAACTGAAGATGATAGGACTTTTGATGCATTTGCATTGCTGCGCAACAAGAATATTTCCTATTCGTTAGTTAGTTAGTTAGTTAGTTAACTCCCCATTAACTTTTGATTCTTTAGCACGTTTATCTTGTGATCATGTGAACATAAATCTGAGACAAGATAACTCTAATGATACACGCTCAACAACATTTGATTGCACTTGAGATGAAAAATATATCTTTGTGTGAAGAACTTGATGAGAATGAAGTTATTTTCGGTTATCAAATTGATTTAACAATTTTTGTTTATTATAAATGATTGCGCGGAAGTAAAAAAAAAAGGCTTTGATTGAGACATAATTTAGACATTTTTTTTTTTTGTAGGTTTAACGGAATGTTTGACTTATGAATTATTACGCACAATTTTTTAAGTCTATAGAAAGATAGACTGCTGCTTTAATGTTGAACTCATACGCAAAGTATTTTTGAACCAAAACTTTGAGGCGCTTACGAATCTCAGATAAAAAAATAGGTGTGGTAGTAAAAATAAATAAAAATAAATTTAATGGCACAACAGCTCATGAAGAACTAGGGCCTAGTGACTTACAACTCTCAACCATTCCTGTGTGCGTTTCTGCAGGAATGAAGGGGACTTAGAGTTTATTGCCGGATCGGAACGGCTAGTGTGAGTGGCACTTTTCTATGACAAGAGATACTCTTGGAGTTTTTGTCAATTCCTTGCAAGAGGCAGTAGCCGTCTTTTTTTTGTGGTAATAGGACTTTTTAAATTAAAAACTTTGTGCCGTTTTTCTATATCCTAAGCTTTCTTACCGCTGATAAGAGCAATTTTGAAAATTCAAGGGAAATCTCAGTGGTATAGGTTTTTTTCGAGATGATATGTAATAAAATTTTAAACTATAACCACTACGAAAACAAATCACATAACATACAATTTTAATTTATTAAGATTTTGCGTGTTAAATAAAATCAAAATTGCTATATTTTTTCAATATTTTCCTTTTTTTTTCGTAGAGCAATTATTTTGTTCTCCTTAAGCCACATTGACAATGACATTTAAAAATCATGTTTTTTACTAAAAAAAAAATTAAATAATTTATTACACTCATTACATCCAACACGAATAGAATTGAATTAATGTGCAAATGAATGCTCATGTTGTGATTAAGCTGATTCTCTCACACGCGCATAGCATTAAACTCCCTATTCTGCATGACAATAGCTTGTAAATCATTTTGATGAGCATCATCAAGTTAGATGATGTTTTATATTAGATATGAAAGAGTATGTATCTTCAAATTACCTATGTTAAAAGATACATATGCTTCTGTTTATTTGTGTGTGCTTTTTGTTTAAAATAAGTTTTTGATTTTTGTTTTTTTTTTTTTTTTTTTGGAAAGTCATGTACCCTAATTAATTATTATGTGTGATCAAAAGTTTTGTATTGAAAATTTGGAGTGTATAATGTGTTTTGTATTTATATTTTCTCAATGAATTTATTCAGAGGGCGTACATAATATGTACCATACATTATTTATTGAGCACTTTCTTTTCAAATTAATATTTAATTATTACACTTAGGAGAACAATTTTAGATGGAACCTTATAATCATGGCAGATTTTTTTTTTTTATAGATTTTTTAAGTAATGGGTTTTGAAATGAAAAGTGTTTTTTTTTTTGGTTTAAGAAACTCTTTCTTTTATGGGTATAACTTAATAGAGTACTTGACAGACTAACAGCTCCTGAAATGTTTTTCCAACTAAGATATGATCTATATAATAAATCTTCTGTAAAAAACACCATAAATCTTGATCATGTCATATTTCAGTCAGTTAATTCCTAATCGATAGGTAGCCTCTGTCAAGATTTTTCATGAACACCAAAACCATATTCAAAGACACAAAAACCACAAACGAACAAACCTAAAAACATCAAAGGAATAAAACTGATATCTTAAACAAACGAAAAAAAAAAGAAAATAATGGAAACACAAAACGACGATTTTTGTATGTAAAAGATATAAACCTAAAAGTCAAATATTCTGCATCTAAGTGGAAAATCAAGTTAAGTTGGTGAGTTGGTACACATTGATTCGATAATCCGATGTAATCTTCTTCACTCATTCGAGTCTTTATTATGTTTTGATTCGTTTATTATACATAATCAAGAAAATCAAAAGAAACAATAATATTTATGAATAGAACACCTAAGTTTTTTTTTTTTCTGTTGTTGGTTTTTGTATCAAAGACATGACTTTGGTTTTGAATGTCAGATTTTTTTTCGATTAGACATTGTAATTTACTTATATTGATAAAGAATCAATTGATCCCAAAGTGATATATATTGTCAAAAAATGCCTAAAGAAGAATTTGTTATGAAAAACAATAAAAATAAATTGTCGAAGTGAAATTAACTAATTTGCATTCTAGAATCTAAGATTGTATTTTGAAATGAAATTAGGTGACCGATGACTCTATAATTTCTCATGCTACTTTAGACTATTTTTGTTGAAGTGTGATCTTTGAAAGCTGCATCATATACATAGGTGATGGGAAAGTTAGTGTGGAATGTATTAATTTTCCGAGACATTTATGTGTATTATTTCACTTTGAATGAAAGCAACAAAAAAAAAAAAACCCTAAAATAGTGCAGAGAAATTTAAAATTTCTCAATTATCTATTGACATTTAATTTTTTACCCGAATCTCAGGCATAATAATTCAACAGATCAATACTCAACTACAAGGCAAGGTTAAATTAGTGAAAAGATTTTAAAATGCACAAGTCCTTTATTAAAACAATCAGGGGCATAACTGGGCATCGGGAAACTTTCAATTTAATATTCGGCTAGCGAATATTTTCCTCAATGTTTTAAAGAAAACATTTCATATATAAAATCAAAAACCAGATGGGTTCATTTAGCTTTTAATTTTAAGTCATATTTAAAAAAAATGAGCGCTCAAGACTTTTTTCAAAGGCCCCACTTTCTGCAAGACTCACTTCAAGAATGCAGAAAATACACTATAATTTTCCTTGAGTAAGTCTTGCAGACAGACCCCCGGGGAAAATTTATTGGACCCTCATTTCGGTGATGAGGGTGGACAACTCCATAATTAGACACAAGAATAATTTTGCTATCACAATTATTTTTAAAATTGATTTTCTGCACTTTTTCAGTGCGTGTTGCGTACAGAAGGCCCCACCTAAGAGGTCTTTGACCCCCATATTCATGTTTAGGGTACTCAGCTCTTTTAGTAAATACATATAATTTTTTAAGTGCTATACATTTCAACTGAGCTTTCGAAAAAAACGCATTTTCAATGCAACATTATCTGTAAAGGGCCCAACCACGGCATGCAAGACTTGTGACTTGCATATTTGCATATAGAAAGTTAAGATCTATCTCTAAACAACAGTGAAAATTTGCTATCATTCACATCCAAAATTTGTTGTAGGTTCTTAGTCTATAATGAACAGCTGATTCTTGGGTTAACTGTCAATAAATCTATGTCCTGAGTAAACTAACTTTGGTTTAAGTCACCACTGAAAAACTGGACCTTAGAGATGTGGATTTATGTTATCTATAGGAGGAATCCAGCCAGCCATTATACACCAATAGCAAATTGATAAATTCCATACAAGTCGGAAACATTTTGAAAAATATTGTAATTTACCTCTGTCTTATGTATAGATGGCGCCATCAAGGAATTTTTATAAAATTTATGACAAGTGTCATTTTTCCTTAATAATTTATATTTGCTTTTCTGTCAGTGGGAAAAAATTATGTCAAACTCTACATTTTTTGACATACTTTGCCAAAACCACTTGGCGAAAAAAAAAAAACTTCCATAAGGCTACATATTTCCACACAAAGCTATACATACTTCCTGCTATCAGTGCTTGCTATCAAACTAATGCCTTCTAAATGACATTTTAACATGTCAACAAACACAAGCTATTAATCTAAATTTATGGTCCACGTCGCAGAATTACTATGCCCCATTAGATTTCAATCAAATTATATTTTTTTTCTCAACTAAAGAAAAAAAAAAAACGATGACATAAATCACCCATCAAGCTGAAACCCCATTGAATTGCTCAATTGGTGTGGTGTTTGGTTTTGAAATGAAGAATTAAAAAAAAAAAAAAAACATCGTAATCACAGTCTCACATTTCTATTTCGACCATAAACACTGGACTATTCGCGCCCCTTGTCCGGTCGCCAGAACTGCCCACCCTCAATAAATTAACAACAACTCACCAATGCGAAACCCCCCTTACGTCGTCTCGAGCGAAGTATCGTCGGATTCAGTCTTAGACTTTTTGCAGCTAATAAATACGACGGTTAACAACTGAAAATCTAATAATTTATTCGCCGATATGAATGGACGAACATTGAGACTTGCACCGATCTGTGGTGGCTTAAACTGATTTTTGTTGCCATTTTGCCACTTGGGCTGGTCCAAAGCTATAAATATTTTTGTAATCATTTTTCAGCTAAGAAATATCTTTTAACTTGATCTCTCTTTCCAGTTGAAAAACTTATGTGCGCAAGGAGCAAAGCTAAAGCCTTTTGACTGCGTCCAAAATTCATTATATTCATTTGCAGATTTATTCTGTATCTATGTGAGTGTATGCTTGTATATGCTGATGGTTGTAAAATTATCGCTTAGTGCAATTCTTGTGATTAGAAGCTTGCACTTAGGAATTTATACGCCTTGAATGTAATTACAATGGTTACCTATTTTTTTTTTCCTCAGTTAAATGCTGTTGCAACAATATCGCTATCACCAGGTAAATGACGACGACAACGGAACGGACACACGGACTTCGACAACGACGACGTGACTTGAAAATTCTGAATGGTTTTGTGGTTTAAAATTATTTGATAAACTCCAGCTGAGGAAATATTTGTCACACAAATAAATTATATATCAAAATAACAAATTGGTTCGGTTTGGGTCTTTTGTTCGACAAGAAAAGAGTTTTCATTTTTCGAGGAATCTTGTGTTGAAATGCCATTGAAATAAACTTGGCTCTTTTGTGAGCAAAAAAAAAAAAATAGTTGGCAGTTGCGAGAGGTTTGGACAAATATTATTATAATAGAGAATGTGAATTATGTTGCTTTTGTTAATTTATAAAGCAATAGCAGTGTTTGATTTCCATGTTGCCTTCGGCCCGGCGCAGCGGCGCGGATAGGTGACAATTTTGAAAGGAAGTTTTGCAAAAATAAATGATTAATTAAGTACATTTAAGGCTGTTTGCTATTTAAGACGGTTATTTTCTGGTATTTACAGCGCAAAATTTTTAATAATGGAGTAATTTAGTGTTTAACTGATTTTGGTATCTAAATTTATCACTTTTAAAAGCCAAAACGAGGCACACATCAAGGTTCGAGTTCGCAGCTCAGCTCTTTTATTTTATTTTTTTTTTAAGCGACTGTTTCTTAATGTCTGAGTAAAGTTCTGATAAGTAATCTTAAAAATGAATTTTTGGAAGAGTCAAATGCCTACAAGCAAAAAATATTAATTTCTGTACGTATTTTCGTCCTATGCACTTAGATCCTATGCCACCATTTATGATTCCAGTAACTGACTTAGGTATTGTGAGGCAAGATGTAAGAATTTGAATTAAAATTTAAAAATTAAAATTTTAGTTTAAAATTGGCTATATCATCAAAGTTGAATAAGTTTTCAAGTTTTCACCTTAGTTCTTTTATTTGATTTTATTAATATTATTTTTAATTTCTTAGATTTTTTTTTTAAGAATATCTTGTTATGGAATTTACCAGGTTAAATAAATTTTTTAAATTGTTTAGAGAAAATTAGTCTCCCAAAGCGAAGTAGGTAAAATTTATTGACCTATCAACATCACAATCATGACCAGATCATCATCTTGGTTGTCTTGGCAGTCTTCGTCGCTATGGTAATTATCATTGTCATGGTCTTGCGGTTAACGGAATTTTATTTTTACATCCATTATCATTTCATTATACAGTGAACGAATATGCAGAGGAAAAGCATAATTTTCCAAACGATTGCTGGTGGCACTACATTCTACCAACCTTTCCGTACTTGGCGTCGTCGTCATCGTCATCATCGTCGATTCCATTTACTTACTACGATTTTTTCTGAATTTCTTAATTTTTATACTTTTCATTGTTTTACCATTACAAGTAAATAAAATTTAAAAAAAAAATACAAAAATAAACAAAAGAAACGAAAGACATTGTAAAATAAAGCGAAATAGAAAAGTACTTCTGAAAATGAAAAAAAAAAATACCGGAAGCGACCTTCTTGTTGGTGAAAATTATGAGGGAATTTGGGTTCCTTTAGCTGGCTGATATTGTTGTTTTGGTTGTTAGGTTTGATGGTATTTTCAACTGGGGCTTTTTTTATTTTAGCTTCTGGCTCTGTTTTTTTTTTTTTTTTTTTTTTTTTTAAGTCAAACAATTGCAATTGTGATGATTAGATCTTTTGGTATGGCGATGAAATTAGAGATTTTCGTTGATGTTTTACTGAAGAGAGGTTATAAACAAACCTTGATAATGAGTTTCCTTTGGAATTTAATTCTTTTTTTTTTTTGAGATTTCAAAGTCAAAATAAAAAACAAAAATGGGAGTGGATGGGAAATTAAATTAGCCAAGTATTTAGAGATGAATGTGTGACGAGCTGATTAAAACAATAACAATTTAAGTTTTGTTTGTTTTGTTTTGCTACCTGCAACTTTTTTCGGAAGTTTATATTATTTTTAATGGGCAGTCAAGAAGAAATACTTCCGTTGTTGGTGGGAAGTACATCTATTTTGTTTTTTAATTTTTTACTAACCACGAGGAGTTTGCATGCATGCATTTCGAAATCAGCAAATCTAAATCGTTTTAGGCTAACTTATTAGATTTTAACAGTTTTAAAGCATAACTTTGCGACAAAGAAGTTTTATCTCTGTCATCTCGGTATTGTTGCATTTTGTGGAAGAAATATCCAACTAGAGTTTGAATCAATAGTCTGTTAGATATTTTACATTGAAAGACTTTCTGTCGAGACCACAAACACTCACGAAATATTTCAGTTCAGAAAATATGAATGCGTCTCCACTTTGGAGTTAGTTTTTCCTTGTTGCCACCCCAAAAGTTCTTGAATAAATAAAAAAAACATAACTAGTGGCTCTGTGAAATTTAAATATGTACATGTGTTGTGTGAAAATAAATTAAGAAAACAACGTCGTGACCTCTGCATGCCAAGTCTCGAACACATTTTGACCCTGCATTAGCGTCACACCCATATTCATTTCATTTAAATAGTTTTTACTTGTAAAACACCATTTTCATTTGTATGTTTTCAATAGAACAAATGTTATGTACAAACAAAAATTGCATCACGCTAGTCAAACTATCTCAAGTCCCAGCCTCATGTACATGTGACCAACTGGTGTTCTTCAATAAAACTAAAAAAAAAAATAATACCGAAATCCAACTATGTAAATGTATAAATTTCGCACAACCCAAAGACACAAAATGAAGACATTAAAATTTGTACTCCAATTTATTTTTTTTGTTTTCTTTCCGCCACAAAGGCATAAACAAGTCGGCCAGTCCTTGTTGGAAAATAAGCAAAACTAGGCGCCGCCACTCCATTTGTATACTGCCACTACCATAACCGTCATCGTCACCACGGGAAGGAATAAGGGGAAAAAAATATTAAGACTAACTAACAATTGCGTTAGCACGCATTTGCATACCAACTTTTCACATCCACATACCCCTTTAAGCCGCATGTGTTCCTATTCCTATATCGAATATTCGCGAGCCTACTGGCTGTGCCCAAAATGCAATAAATGTCTAATTTGAAGCAATTCCCTGTCCATTTAGTGGTTTTATGTTTACTTTGAATATTTTTTGTATCTTGTGCTTGATGGTGTTTCTAAAAAGTTCTTATAAAGGGTTTAACACTCGTGTTCTTCTGGCGCAAGAAAAAACCTTAAAGACCTTAGAAAAGTTTTTCTTTTTTATTTTTGTGTATTATATTCTTAAAGGCTTAGGAAATTTGTATCCTCTTCAATTTGAAATTGAACGCCTGCAGCTGACATAGGACACATGCTAAATTCCCACAGGAGAGACATTTCGATGGTCTTCTTCTTCGTCGAGTGTGTAGTATAAGTTTTATGTCTTAATTTGTTGATCTTCCGGCATTTGGAAGGTGTGCCTATACCTAATAGGAATGGCTAATGGGGATTTGGCTTTGAAGCCAAATTATTGGGTTCGATGTATATTTAATGATGAAAGGATTGATTCGAGCCGCTAGACCCACGCGTGTGGGCTTCGATACGGGCATTAAATTAGGAGAAAATACTCTGTTAGTTCCATGTGAGAGAACGAAATTTAAATGGGTAAACATTTTTAGAGAAAATTGAGTTGTAAAATCATCAAATATCAAACTAAATTCCTTGATATTCAAAATTATATAAATTCGTACTTAATAATGGCTGAAGGTGCTTAGTTTATAGGACCACAGCGATAATTTATTTAAATAATTAGAAATATTTTGAGGGAATTTAAGAAAGATTTTAAAAACGATTTAAAAAATAGAAAATATTTCAAAAAATTTCGCCAAAAAAAAAAAATAACATTCAAACAGATTTTTTTAAATATTTCAGAAAATTTTTATGTATATACTTTAAGTTTCAGAAAATGTTGACAATTTTTGGAAAATATCGAGAAAATTGAAAAAAAAAAAAAAAAAATGAATCCATTTTTGTGTTCGTACGCGCATATCTCGGCTTTGGTTGGGGACTTTTTTGTTGGATTTTTATTGAATCAGATTAACACAAAACGGAGCCGAAAATTGAAAAATTTGACCAAAAATTAGAAACTTCGACCGAATTTTGTTAAATTATTATTCCGTGGCGTGATGGTTAGTGCGATGGACTGTCATGCCGGAGGTCTAAGGTTCGATCCCCAGCCTCGCCACCTATTTATTTAAAAGAAAAAACGGCTACTGCCTCTTGCGAGGAATTGACAAATCCTCCAAGAGTATCTCCTGTTACAGAAAAGTGCCGTTCGTTAGACGTTCGGATTCGGCAATAAACTGTAGGTCCCCTCCATTCCAGCAGACACGCACACAGGAATGGTTGAGAGTTGTAAGTCACTAGGCCCTAGTTCTTCATGAGCTGTTGTGCCATCAAATTTATTTATTTTTTATTATTCCTTTTTCGTGACCTTTTGAGATTTAAATCCTATAATCCTAAGTGGGCTTTAGGTCTTTTTTAATTTTTTTCTTTTGTAAAATAGACGACGTTTCGTACGTGATTACGTACTTCTTCAGGTCTATATTCAATTGGTCTATCAAATTTTAAAACTAAAATTCGATATATATTTTGTTAAATTTATTTTGCAAATGTTTTGGATTTTCTTTCTATTCTATTTCTATTTCTGATTTTATTATTATGTTTTCCAAAATGTATACAGAAACGTTAATTAAAATTTCTCATACATTAAGTTCCCTGTGTCTTAATTTTTTCTCAAATGTTTTTAAATTAATTTTTAAAAGTATATAAAATGTTTCTGACATTTTCAACTAATAGTTGCGAAAACATTATTTTTTTTTTTAAATATTCTTCAAATATTTCATATACAATCATTTATTTTTTGCGGAAGTACATGTAATAATAGTCAAAGCAAAAATCTTTTCCGCCAGTGTCTCAAGTCTATTAGCCAATAAAATTAGCAATAATTACAATTAAGAACCTTGCTCAGTCAGACACATCAACAAAAGAAAATAATAATCTATCTAAAGTCACTCACTCATCTAATTACCAGAAAAAAAAATAAATGAAAAATTTAAGTTGGAATGAGATTTTTAATTGAAATTCAATTTCCACCTGTTGTGACTGTTCAGCTTTGTATAGAGAAACTAAATGTTCTCTATAGATATTTCTTTAGTTTTTTTTTTAATCTCTATCTATGTATTTATATGTTTTACCACACAATTGAGTTTTTTTGTTGTTCATTATTTCAACCAGATTCAATAGAAGATACAAATCTTAAGCTGTTTCTATTGAAGTTTGTTTTTTTTTTTGTCTTACCTCAAATCGGTGCAATCGTTTGCAGTTTCCACCAAGTTAACCTTGTAGCCGCTCTTGCACCACGACGATGATGACGACAAGCTACTATACGTTCAAGTTCAAAACCATCGCCGGCTATCTGAGGCATTATTTCCTCAACAAATGAAATAGCATTCTGTTTTTTTTTTGCTTCTTCCATAGCCGCCACGAACTGTTGTTGTTGTTTTTATAACACTTGTCTCATCTTAGCTTATAGAGCGATATAGTTGGACTCTCTTCTACGTCTGATAGGAGTCTTGAAAAGTCAAGCATATGAACTGAGTTGAGTTGAGCTGAGTAATCAGCAAGCATGACCTGGCACGATTTTTATTAAGTATTATTTTTCTTTTATATGAAATCGATGCACCACGAAATCAACTTCTAACTTCTGATTGAGGGTTGCTTGACAAAAAGAGGAGAAAATCTAGGGTGGAAGGAGGAACTGATGGTGAGTTGCTTTCGGAAGAAATACAAAGGCGTATCTGTTAGATACGCGAAAATCCTAAAAACGATGATCATGCTTTTCTAGAGTAGCAGCTACGTTGGCTTTTGATTATGCAGCTGCTGTTACTGGTGATTGTGTCGTTGATAGACTTCGAATCACTGGAATTAACCCATTTGAAAAAAAAAAAATATAAAATTCAATTTTATTTTGTTTTAATATTTGATTAAAATTTTTACTTTAGTAAAAGTTGTAATCAACAAAATTCTTCAAAATTCATAACCAAGGGATTCGCAGAGAAAAGTTTCTATCTATGTACCTATTAAACAAATTGAAGTAACGCAAGGACCTAGATTTTGTAAGGGCCATTTGTACAACGTAGTTCAAACTTCAAATATTGATCCGTGGTGAACTCGTTGATTTTGGTGAATTCAATCGAGTTCAACGAATTGTTTTAGGTTCAAGCTTATTTGATAATTTCCATTAACATGCTTGAGCTATCATTTAACCTCAGTTATCCCCCAAAAATTGGTGAGTTAAAATGTACTAATATTTGAACTGTGTTTGTACAACTCGACCCTTAAAATTATTAAACAATAGCTAGAAAAAAAAAACATCAATTTAATTCTTTTTAAAGTGTCTAATCATTTGAACCGCAATGTGTTATCATCTCTGATGATGATGGCCAAAGAAACGAGTCTCGACTTTATAGAGACGTGATCGATGGCAGTTCAATCCACAGATAATTGTTAATTTTTCGTTCATGGTCTCCTTTTATTAAATCTAGCGCAGGCTCACAGCTCAGCATCACAGGGCAGTTATGGTTTGACAAAGAGAAGACAACAACATAAAAATTGGCAACTCTATTGTGCATCCATAATCGATGTATCTAGATCTTTTTGGCGGACAGTTTTTTGAAGTATTTTTTTTTTTTTTTTTTTTTTTTTGTGTCAGAATGTTAAGGTTTTGATAGATTGATAGGGCATGTTGTTGTTTTTAATGATATTGCATTTTGATAGAAGGTATTTTAAATTTAGGTTTTTTTTTTTATTGTTTCGAAGGAAATTCATTGTCAAGGGATTGAAGACTTATGAAGATGTTGATAAATGGGTCTATGTT
The DNA here is from genome assembly GCA_947049315.1 of Epistrophella euchroma. NCBI lineage: Eukaryota > Metazoa > Arthropoda > Insecta > Diptera > Syrphidae > Epistrophella > Epistrophella euchroma. Next base: position 62,899,697 of record OX346248.1, read on the forward strand.
TTTTTTTTTTTTTGACAACACAAATTAAGGCCAGGGTAATGTTTTGAGACGACTTTTTGCATAAAAGAAACATTGAAAAAATGTAGTTGAATGTCAGCTTGTGATTTATTGGTAATACTTTTGCAGATTATTTGAACTTTAAATTAAAAATATAGCAGGAGCGAGGAGCCAAGCTTTATATCTTTACGATTCCAACTAGATGAATTATATCCTAAATTTGTATGAGAGATTTACGGAGTTTTGATTTTGCTGGAAAATGGAGGTTTTTTCTACAGTGGTGCCAAGTTCAATGATTTATAAACTTTGGGCGTTCAAAATTGAGATTGGTTGATGAGTACTTATTTAACCATTTCCCCAAGCGCATAATAGACTGCGAAATACTCATCACCTTGCGATGCTTCTGATTAGTGATGCTACTGAGGATGACAACTCAAGACTTTTGCGGAAATGTTGCTTCTTTTATAAGAATGTAACTTTAAATATTTGGGAATTATGTGGAATGTTTTGCTGAAAAGGATAAATGAAGAATTTGCAGTTAGTTGTTTTACCAATTAGCCAACTCACATTCATCGTGTGAAAATCTGTATGAGCTTCTCCCCGATTGGCAGCTCACTTTATGTGAAATGTGATATTTGACTTTATAGTTTATTAAAGTTAAAATCTTTAGCCTTCTGGGGACCTCAATAAAATTCTCAATTTCATCGATTAAAGTTTGGTGCGTCTATAAATATTTTTTTAATTTTTTTCTATACTACTTAATGCTTTTAAATGACATAAAAATTAACAATTTAATGCGTGGATTTTTATTGCAATTTGTAATTCGTAACCTCTTCTGGCCATAAAATCATAATTATTTGCAAGCATTTTTTAAGTAGACAATTAAGACACAGTTCAGAGTGTCGTTTGCTTTTTTTCTATGCAACAATGTATATTTAATGCATGCAAGTGCAATTTTATTGCAAGCAAACTGTTTGAGTTGTTTTTTTTTGTAATATCTCCTTTTTTTTAATACAAAGTAATAATGTTTGTGTTTGGTTTTATTTGATTGGAGATAAGCGTTTATTCGGTCAAATAAAACAAGTTAAAAAGTCTATGTGTGTATGAAAAAAAGAGTATCTATACAAATAATTTTGCAGCAGGTGGTATATGTAGTAATTTTATTCCATAAACTAGGTTTATTGTAGCGGCTTGAAGAAGAAAAAAAAAAAAAAAAAACAAGAAACACTTTGCAACATTGAGATAGGTAGTTCATAAATTTAAGTTATTTATCGCTTTTGCTAAATCTATACTTCTTCTTCTTCTTTTTCAGTGAAATATAATCTATGGCCATAGATAAAGATCTCGACTACTTTGCCTTCTTCATTTTTTTATGGCTTTATTTGGTTTGCAAAACTATACGGATTATGATTATTATTAGCTATGTGGGTTTCATTTTATGTTTAAGTTGTTTTTTTCTATGAAAAGTAGCAGGAGAATGAATTGAAAAGTCATCTAATTGAATAAAAAATTAGAGTGGCAAGAAGATTTGAAAATTGCTGATAATTTTTGCTAATAAAGCACTATGATAAAGAAATTAGCATAACGGTTTAGTATGCTTGGTTTATCTATACGCAATCAAGCCATTAAACGATGTACTCATTTATTGTAAATTTAATAAAATGCACGACCAAGTCCCATGAACTAACTTCTTTGGTCTTAGGCTGTAATGTATCTTATATTGTGATGAAGGAAAGTGGTTTATTAATGCACTAACATTGTTAAAGAGAAATTGTGAAAAACGTCAACAATACTAAAAAATGTATTCTTCAAAAAAAAAAAAGAAAAAAAAAATTTTTAGTTTTCTGAATATTTTGCAAAAAAAAAAACTAATACGATGATTTTTAAAATTGTTTAAGACATTGATATTTTCGATAAAATTAAAAAAAGATTGCTAAAAACGATTGTATAGGAACTCTCATTCCAGATGAGTTTTAAATTTCTCCTCTAGGGAATCACATAAAAATGTGTTTTCCAAATTAAAAAAAGGAAAAAGCCTTACAGCCTGGACATTACTTTCAGGCTTTAAAATCCTCTAGAATAAAGGTAGTCTCTAGATTAAAGTTTTCATAAAAAAATGTATGAATTTGATTGATATCAAGCAACATCTTCTTTATGACTTCCATCAAGTGACGCTGTGAACATGATATCTCCAGCTTAAATGTTTTGCTTTTCTTAATGGTGACACAAAATATTTCTCTGCGAGATTTTGTATTATTCTTTTATTTTTTTTAAGATTATCATAACTTATCTGTGTCAATAATATTTTTTGCATTTATTTGCATTGTGAAATTATGGCAATAAATAACTTGAATATCTCAAAAAATATAAACCCCTTTGACACATTAATAATAATAAGTGTGAGAAATCTTCTTTTCAGTATTTTGTAACTCTTTTTTATTCCTCTCCTCAAATCCGCCTATGGCTTTTGATTTTGATGATAATTCTATGGTATTATATAAATTTTGATGGAAACCTAATCGTCACTGTCGCCATCATCGTCTTTCAACTATAAAAATCCAGAAATCTTCTTCCTTCAATATTTTGATAAATCAATCAGCTTCTTCTTGACTTAATGTCAAGGCTTATAAAATCCATCATGTGTCGTGAGCTGAGATAAAATAACAAAAAAAATTTGAATTTCATTTTTTTTTTTTGATGAATACCATTTGCATAAATCCTTTGCCAAAAAAATAATCCTGATGTATTACAAACAACTTGTCAAACTTAATATAAAAATCTTTTTAAATTAACAGTTCTCATTAATATTTCAAGCCTTATTGAGTGTTAGTTTTATATATACCCGGAGATTGGAATATATTTATGAATGTTGGCCCCATTTATGTGAACAGTTAATCAAAAATCGAAAACTATTTTAACCTAAACCACAAAATCTATTCCATTTTGTTTTTCGCTTTGCTCTGCTTTTTTGTTAGGTATTTGGTTTGTTTTAACTTGTATATTGTTAGTTCAAAAGAATAATCATTATAAAAAAATAAAATGAATATTTATAAGCTCAAAAAGTGTGACGCAAATGTATTTTAATTTCTTGATATTATTTCGCATTAATTGTCTTAAATTTATTACTACCAATTTTTGAATTTTGGAATTAAATTAAATGTCACCAACCAAGGATACAGAATATATATTTTTTTGATATCTTAAGAAGAATACAAAAAAAAAAATAAAAAATATGTATCGATTAAATTATTTTATTGGTTAGCTAAAAAAATTCTTGGTATTTTAAATTAAAAAGAATAGAATAAAATTTCAATTCTCAGCACGATCTACCAATAAAATTTAACGACATAATATAGAACTATTGTAAGTTTTTTTTTTGCTTTTTAATTAAAAATTTAAATCTTTGTTGATATTATAACAAATTAGGTTTTAGAATTTTTTGTTTTTTTTATCTTGTAAGAAATCAGTAAAAGTGTTAAAATACATAAGAAGATCTTATAGATAATAATATGAAGCTGTGGTAAAGACGTATATGTAGTTAATTTGATTGAATACAATAAGTTGAAACTGAATTCATTATTTGAGATTAATCTTTACAGAAGGTTTTTAAAAATAAAAATAAAATAAATATATTCTTCAAAATTACTACTTAAATAAATTAGCCAAATAAAAGACTTACCGCTATTTAATTGGACTTGTTAAATTATTGATCGGAAATATGTTTTTTTTATGGCCTTTTGGTTTGGTGAATAATTTTTGTTTTTGTATTCAAAGAAAATTAATTTCTTTGAATATTCTTTTTCGATATAGTTCACATTAAATATTTTGCAAAAAAATAGATGTGAGTTGAATTGAACTTAACAATATGAATTATGTCCTCACTAGTCCAAGTGAGAGACTTTATACCATTCAAAACTTTTTTTGCAACGATTAATCTTGTTTTTTTGTATGATACTACTAGCTGACCCGGAGAACTTCGTTCCACCAATAATTGATTAAAATATTAATGTTCGTTTCGAAAGTCGAGCAAGCTCCAATTGTTATCACGACATTGCGACTTATACGGCATAATTTTCCAATTTGTCTCTCCATAATGTGTTTATCTGGTAAATATACAAATCCAACAAAAAAATCTCCATCCAATTTGGATTATTTTCAGCCGATAGTTATGCACGTACGAACTAAAAAAGGGATACATTTTTATAAATAAATGTGAAGATATATATTTTTTGATGTTTGTCCTTTAATAACACTGGAATGGTTGGATGTTCTGCTGAAGAATTTTTTCGAAGTTTTTTTGGGCATTGTAGCCGGTCAATTGCAGTTTTACTGTGTCCTAGGACAATAATTATTATTAAAAACAATAGTTTCAAATAGCATGGGTTCGTCAAATACGGAAAACTAGGTGCACAAGTTGGTATTGGTTTTAAGCGAGATTAGGTTACCTGAAAACCTTGCATTACCTCCTTGTGTTGGCTGTTACTCTTTCTTATTGAAACCACAAGTCCTCAAGCTAAATTTCTTCTAATGTACCAAACGAAAATCATGTTTTAGGTATCATGCTCAAGTCACTTTGAACACTTGATTATTTTCATTAAAAAAGTCTTAGCCGATGATCGCTGTCAGCTTCTCCAAATTTAGACGGTTTAGGTCTTTGATAAAACTCTCTTGAATTGGTTTCACTGTATTAACTGGAGGTATTAATTAACTGGATTCTATCCTGTTTGTTAACCCACCCACTTAGGTGCTAAACATGATTCATCAGAGAAAGAGAAGATATCGTTTATAGCTGCGGTGGTCAACAAAATACTTCACTGAAACTGGCGTGGTAAGATGACTTTAAAAAAAAAATGTTATTTGCAGGGTGAAATAGGGTAAAATAAATTCTGTTTGAAAGATTATTCTTATGTTTTTTTTTTTCCTTAAAAATTTTGCTATGTATAGAAAAAAATTAGGTAACAACGAAACCCAGATATCCGAGTTACTTCATTTTTAAAGAAATATTTAAAGGACGGAATTCATATATTACTTCAGGGCTAGATAAATTTAAAATTAAACTTGCGGCTTTTATAACAGATGAGACACAAAGAGAATTGCTAGGTATACTTACGTCCGTTCAATGCAATTGAAATAAGATTCTATTTCATTTAGTTTTTTCATTTTAGAAATAATTAACTGGGTAACAAGTATATGCCGTAAAAAATAAATATAAAGAATTCAGTTTTTTTTATTTTTATTTATTTTTTACTTTTTTTGTGAAGCCTCGATTTATAAAAACGCTAAGCCATATCCTAAATTTAACCTTATTCATTAAGCATTAATTTAAACAGCTTCTATTAATTCTATTTATCTGTTCCATTCCTTAATACATAAAGTTTTTAATTGAGAAAAATACCAATTTTATCGATCGTAATAAAATACATAAATTCACTTTCAAATGCTTTTATCATTCATATCTCTCTTAATTGCACTCAATTTGTCATACATACATGATTAAAAAAAAAACCTAATGAAATCATATTTTGTATTTTCCCATTGCAGGTTAGTATATGCACCTAAATGACGACCATCAAATAATAAAAAAAAAGCCAATGCTTTTAAATCTTTATATTATTCCATTGATTGCCGCCGAAATGCCCAAAATCAGCTGACAGCTAATAAATAATTTAAACAGCAATTATATTACTACCAAAGTAAGTGAATTAAAAATCATAAATATATCACAGTGCACTAGGTTTTTTTGGTTTGATTTGTCTCCCTTGATCGAACCGACAACGAAAAACCGACACCGACACCGTATAAGCTTGTTAAATTGGCTACACTCTTAAGTATAAATGATTCGTGTTAACAAGTTGGTTCACAAAAAAGCCACACATTAAATTATTGTGGACACCAAAACCGCCCACAGGTGATTGCATTTACGATTCTTCTTAATTACCCAAAAAAAAAATCTATTTTTTTTTTACAATTCACCCTATAAATCCCCCCTGAGGAGTATGTGTGTATGTGTGTGAACGATGGATTAATGTGTCTTTCCTGGTGAATATGTCAAGATCTGGATCAAGCTTAGAGCAATTTAACGTCAGCGTCAACAGCGACATCTAGATATACCCTAACCCACATGTATGCATAATTACGATAGGAAACGCTTGAAAAGCGAGTTTAGTAAAAAAAAAAAAAAAAAATAAACTCCAAACTAAGTTGAAGTGGGGTTATAATTTCCATTTCGGCATTCATAAATTTAGCAATAAATCAGTCAATGTAGCCAATTAAAATTTCTTTTGAAGTTGCAGTCTTTAAGATTTCCAGACTACTACAACAGAAGCGGCCAATGGGAGTACTAGATGTCAGCCATTTCGGTCATATTTATTAGTTTGGGTTTCATTTTTATTTATTTTAATTATGCAAAAAACCACTACCACTTCATGTTTCATTTTATATTTTTTTTTTAAGTGAATTTTTTGTATTTTCTATTATACGAGTGGTATAATGTTGCGACAGAATTTTTAAATTTATTCCATGACAATCTGAACCCCGGGTTTCTAACTAAGATGTTAAGTTGTAGATTATCGAATGTACACAGACGGTTTTTATTTCTCCTTATTTTTTTTTGGGCCGAAAGACATGCGTATCGGGTATCGAAAGAGTTTTTTTTTTTTTTTGATAAATGTTAAAATGTGAATAAGATAATTTTTTGTTTGTAATTTTTTAATAGTTGTTAGAGGTTTGAGAGTTCCACATAAATTACTTAGGGTCAAATGTGGGGTTAGGTCAGATGAAATTTGTTGATGTGGGTTGGAGTAAAGCTTTTTGATTCGTTGCGTTGTGTCGTGTGAAACAAATTGGTTATAGAGATTGGTTGGTGGGTTTAAAGACATGGGGGAAATCGATAGAAACAAAATTGATATTGGGTTGAAAATTACAGACTGCATGGCGGAATACTTATTTTGGAGGTATTATGACTGTTTTATCAAATGATCACTGATCAGGTGTATGGATATAAATTTTTGATTTTTTTTTGGATAAAAAGCCTTGCTATAAATTAGAAACAATCTCATAAAAATGAAACTGCATAAACTTATGGTTGGACAGATTTTCTTGATTTGTTGTTTCATAAAATCCGTTGAAACTATCTGTCGAAGTTCCTCAGGCCTACGTACGAGGCCAATATACTATTTACTCCCTAGGCTCATTAAATTTTGTCATTTTGTGCACATGTTTGTAGACGAAGTACAATTCTTCTTAAGCTTTTCTTTGAAAACGCTATTGATGTGTTGGGCAAGACCTTTCTATTTATTATCTACTGAAATTTCAACGTCCACGTCTACGTTATCTTTTCGTAATTTAATAGAATTTTTTCATCTTTGATTTTTTTACTTTTTTCATCTTTGAGTTTTACTTTTTTGACAGTTCACATTACCAGCGAAGTACTTCAGCTTTTCTCTTCTTAAAAAGAAAAACTGCATTTTAGAAACAGCCTTCAAAATCTTAATCAAAAGTTACATTTTCTCCAACTCAATTGATTTAGTTTCAATAATTCTACAAATAAATTCTATCTCAATTAAAATAAAAAAAGAAAACGATTGTAAGAAATATCTAACACCGGCCATCATTTTAAAAGAAAGAGAAAAATTCGAATTAAAATTAAGATGATTCTTCTTAGAGAATCAAAAGAAAAAAAAAAAAACAAATCTCACGAATTTAGACTTCTTCCTCGTGAATTTATTTATTTTAGTTTTTTATTTATTAGTTTGCTTAAACAAAAACCATGGCAAGGTGCTGCTGTAAATCGTATGGGTGGCACGCTGATATCATGATAGTTGATGGTAACTAAATTTCCAATGGATTTAATGGATGCAACTAAACTAACGGCAGCAGCAAGCGCATCCTATCGAGTTCGTTGCTCAGCTCTTTCATTTTAAATTGTTTTTTTTTTTTTTTTTTTTTTAGTTTGCTGTCGATTAACAAGGTTCTGTTGCAGTTTTCTCTCAATTTGTTTTTGGCATGAGCTTTAACGCTTTAGGAAAAATAAACAAGTGCACGAAATAGAGTCGATAGGTTCATTCGATAGAGATAGATCATGATTAGACCTCACATGGATTTTTTTTGTTTTATTTTTGTATGAACAAGCAAAATTTGAAAAAAAAAAAAAATGTAAGGTGAATCTTTTTCGTTCTACCCATATAGTGAAAAAAAATTGTTTGCTTTGATTGAAACGATTAGAAGTAAATTAGATAGAGGCGAAAAGAAGTTAACGATGTAGCTTGTTAAATTGGTTTTGTTAAAAAATCTTAAACTGATAACACAATTTTGTGGGTTTTAGAAAGGTTTTTTTATTTTTTATTTTTGCCAATGGATTAAATTGTAAGGCAAAGTTTATTAAATGAAGTTAAATAAAAAAAAATGAAGCAATTTTAAACGTTCAGGAATTGATCCACATTCGGGACACGGTAAAAATAAAATAAAAATGTGAGACGAGACGAAACGAGACAATTTTAAGATAAAGTAGTTTAATTTTAACAGGAACAAATGAAGCGGATTAAGAGCTAAACTAGCACTTAAACTAATAGGTGGAAGAAAACAGATATAAGAAACTTATTTTTATTTTTATTTTATTTTGTTTGTGGACTGTTTTGAATGAAATTCTAATACCAATGGTTGTACTATCTTACTTCAATTCTTCTTTTGTGGAGCACATGCACTATAGCTATAAGTTTTGTCCCCAAAGCTATATGTTAGCCACCCAATTATATCTGGTTTTCTTGTTATTAAACCTTGATGGCTCAATAATATTAATCAATTCTCCTCAAACCTTTGTAACCAGTTCAATTACATTGTGTCTTATCTGCAGAAAAAAAAAATACCATACCATATATGTAAGTGTTTTGTTGCAACTTCAAGTGATCCGCAAAAGAATTTCATAATTCTCTCATTAATCATCCTTCGGCGGCACTTTTATCCATAACTCGCGCTGAGCGACGCCATCGACTTTACATATCCATGAATACCATGCTACCTATACTGAATGAGGAGAACGAAAAAAAAAAGCGAAGCAATTAAATTGCCTCGAGATTATTATTGTCATATTTATCACAGACACGCTGTCTCTCAATTAATCAAACGTTAATTCATTTAAAAAGTCGAAGCGGAGCGGTACTCATAGCCATAATGTGATGGCTTTGAGCTATACAACGTTGATGTGTCCCGCATATCATAATGTGTGTGCTGCTATGCTACCATATTGAAATGTTTCCTCTTGTTGCCGCTGCTGGAAAATATGTATTTTTTCATTGCAGCTATGTAGGAAGAAGAAACTAGATCAAATTACTCGAGCGCACATACAAATAAAGCCGTCATCATTGTCCATATTTTTTTTTTTATATATATACCTACAAGTTTTTGACATTGGTTCGATAATGCAGAAGCCTTTTTTCTGACTTTTGATTTACAGCCTGTCACTGACGTATCGCCCCCATCCATGGTTACAGCATTATGGACACTGAAGTCTCCCTCCTCGGGTGAGTTCCTTTTTAAGATATCCCGCTGTGGCGGACTTTGTACTTTGTTAGTGCCTGAATGGCAGCGATGTCCTAGCTGTAGATGATGGTTAAAACGCACGCGTACTCTACTTCCACACTTGTCTATTTTTCTTCGTTTCTCGATCCAATATCGCAATCATCATCATCATCGTTATAACTATCGTATTTTATCGGACACTGATCCAGCACACCGTTCGAAACGCCCACTGACCTTTTAAGCCTTCGGCATCGGCTTTGGCCCAGTCTTGAAGTTGAAGATGTTCGTTCGTATACGCATGCGGACGTGTGGTGTTGCAAAAAAAAAAAAAAAAAAAACGATTAATGGATTGGTGGGTGTGGTGTCTGGAACATCGTACTACTTCTCTTTCGTATGACGGTGGCTTTTTAGTGTCGTTGTTGATGCTTGATGGAGGTGGCGGAGGTGTGTGGTGTGGTGGCTCTGGCAATGCTGCGTAGGGGGTTTTTAAAGAATTCAATACGCGTACGTAATTGCGTTTTGCCTTGTGGTCTTTTTAAAGTTGACAACATATGAAGATGTTAAGTTTGTTTTATATCTTGGAAGTAACTGTCAAGTGCATTGAAATTATGTCGTTTAACAGATATGGAACGGTAAATTGATTGCTGACTTAATTTGCCATATACAAAATAAGTTTTCATAAAAAGCTGTCAGATTAATAGGCTAGACAAGGAAGTGGTTTCGAAAGGCCTAAGGAACCAAAGCAGTTTTAAAGATAAGAGCTTCAGATGGAGACAAGGTAAAATGGCAAGGAGTGAAAAATCACAATAATTGCTAAGCAAAACCAATACTTTCAAAATTTCTTCATTTTCTTCAAGTATCATAAATAAATATTTTACCGCTTTTTTTAGCTCCATGTCTGCCATATAATCTTTGGCCCCTGTGGCATTTATTTCGTTCCCATTTTAATTATCCATGCACAGCACATCAAATTATGCACCAAACTCCCTCATTAATACCCTAATTTTTTGCTAGGGATTGTTGCTTCTAATTGCCATAATACCACACCTTGTATATGTCAATGCAAAAATTGAACTGCAAAGAAATGTCAACAATTCTCATGCAACAACATTTTTATTTTATTTTATTTGTCATGAAAGCAACGCCTTAAGTTATCTTCCTCTTGTCACAATCATTTCCAGGAAATCATGAGCTGCCATAGACATTCTCAATCCGTGTATTTAAAAAATGTCAAAGTTGTTTGACATCGAAAAAATGTCGAACACGACTGCCAACAGGTGCTTGTCAGCAACAAAAAAAAAAATAGCAAAACAATTTAACATCAGAGAGGCCACGCCAAACAAAACAATGTTTGCTTTTTTTTTTTTACAATTAATTGTTGTTCAGGTTCGATGAGAAACGAAAGAGTTGAGCAGCAAACTTTCTGTGTGAGAATAGTAGCGCACGCGTCTTAATTGCCATTTGATGAATTGAACGTGAACGGATTAAAACCATTCTTTACACAACAAAGTTAAATCTAACAATGAGATGTGATGATGCTATTCCAATGGACGACAACAACTTACAACTACGATGACAACGAAACAGGAAGTTCAATTTCTGATTAGAACAACCTTTTGTTAATCTTTGCGGATAGAAATGTTGGCTGTACCGATGGTGCTCCACCCGATTTTATTACTACGTGTACTGATTTCGATATTGACGTGCCGCTTAGTTTGATGGCATAAAAAAAGAGTTGCCATGCTGAACCTTTGGAGAAGTCATTAAAAGGAAGTTGAAATTGTATGATTTTTTTTTTACAAATCGTTTCAAGAAGTCAGAATCCTTCATAAAGAGTTAAAAATGCTTCAAGCAGCCCAAAGAAGTCAAAGAGTTTAAATGATTTTGAGAAGAAAAAAAGACTTTAAGAAAAAAAACATTCGGTATTTCTTAGACGAAAGGCTTCACAAAGTTTTTAAAAATTTGAAAGTGGGCACAGAATTCTTCGATTCATGAAAATAAATAATTTAAACCAACATAAACTTAAATACACCAGGAAAATTCATGATATTTAAAAACAAAACTTCAAGTGACAAAAAAAATTCAAAAAAAAAACGCTTTCAAGAAGTAGAAAAAGGCTTCAACAAGAAACCACTTCGAATTGCATAAAACAGACAAAAGACTTTGAGAAAATTCAAGAAAAATAAGATTTCAAATAGTTAGCGACTTTTAAAATTTAAAGGACTTTAAAGTCACTTCAAAAAGTCATGAGATTTGCAAAATTCTTACGAAAGTCCTAGGTCTTCAAAAAGTCAAAGGCCTCCAAAAAGCCTAATGACTTCGAAAATTCAAAGAAACTTGAAGAAATTAAAAAGGCTCTTTAACAATTGAACTCCTTTTAATCTCTCTTCAATTGATCAAAGTGTATCAGTGAATGGCAACCCTAATCAAAGACAAGGAACGTCATTGTAATCTGGGGGCAATGCGAACGGTTTTGTTTTTTAATTTTTTTTTTGTTTCTAGACTAGATCAACTTTGGAAATCAGCCATAATGTTCCTTAAGAAGACAAAGACCGCCGGCCGACCATTGGCGACGACTATGACGACAATGCGGCAGCTTAAACGACAACGACGACTTTGCGACGACTAGTGTTAGGCCGCACGACATTTAACATTGTCATCCTAGTGGCAGTGAAGGCAGCAGCAAGCGCTAGAAGAAGAAAAAAAACTCTGAAGAAGTCTAAGAACTGCTACACTACATGAATCTTGGAGAAAACTGTACCAGTGCAGTGGCGGCATAATGCCGTAGAAACACCGAACACCGATCAAGACGGTTTTGGCTTAAAATATGGCTCAGTTTTTGAGGTGCCGCAGTGAGACGCTGCTGAAGGCTGATGGTGCGGGCCTCAATGAAGCCCCATTGTCGGTGCTTTCAATCAATCGATAAAGATCGTCATGCACTTGGGCTGGTTGCTGCAAAATTGTCGATTACCAAGAGATTAAAGGTCTGTCTGTTTGTCTGATGTGAAACTCAATTATTTTTAGTTGTTGTTGTCATTTTTCTTGCTTCACTTGTTGTAATTGCTAAGATGAGACAATCGAGACGCATTTTCACATTATCTGTAATGTTGGAGAGCAACTACAAAGTGCGGCATACTCATTCATATTAACTCAGTCATCATTATCGTCGTTGTCGTCGTGTCGGTCGGAGGGTGATGAATCGGAGGCGATGATGATCTCGTGTATTATGATGACAGTGATTTTGTGCCCACAAATGATGATGACAAGCTCTCCGAATGCCTGACTAGCTGACTATGGGTGATGGGATTATGTGATCTGTGAACATCGATAGAGTCGAGCTCCGCATATCCATACATTCGTTGATAGTGATCTCTTTGCATTTGTAATTGACGTTGTAATTGGTAACAAAATGATAATTGTTGGCATTTGCTTGCTGTTTGCCGAGTTGACATTTTCGACGATGAGGGATGAGGTTGCGATTATGAAATCGTGTTTTTCTATATCTGATGAACAAGATTGTGGGGGTATAACGAGGAACGACTGTATACCAGATTATACACAGAGAGTGAGTTTAAGAAATAGATCAATCATTGTTCGGTGTTTATGTTCTGATTGATGGTAAATGATTAATCTTGAAAGGTGACGAAATTCTTAAAGAACTGTTGTTGCACAAGAATCTTGAATATTAAATTGTTGCTTTTGAGATTATTGAAAATTGAGATTAAATTTGTAATTTTAAGGTTTTGCTTATGGAAATAAATACGCTAATTTTTCAATTTTGTAAACGAAATTGAGGTTGTGTGAGAATGTACTTGAAGATGTCAACAAAACTCAGAAGAAGCCTTCTTTTAGAATGTCTAAGCCTTTCAAACTTATAAATTTCGTAATTTGATCGATATCGAGACTTTTTAGTAAGGATTTCTTTCAAGAAGATGGAAATTGAATTAGAGAGCTATAATTGTAGATATAAAGCTGAAGTTTAAAGCTGTAAAAAACCAATTTATTCTGCATTCTTTAAGCTTTTCCTAATTAGAAAAAGGACTGATCTAAGATTTTTTTTTAAACCCATCCATCAAAGCTTAAACTGCAAATTAAACAAAAACTACGTTTAAATGCCATATTTTTATAAAATCAAATTACTGAAAACCACCTTTCGCTTTATAGTAAGCTTATTTTTATTCACTAAGAATTAAGCTTTAGCTGACAAATCTAATTTGTCTTCATTCCTCTAGTCTTCATGTTTTTTTTTTTTTTAACATCTTAAAATCGACTATCACCTTACCACTTCTTGTTTTGTCAACATCCAATAGTGACACACATTTAAATTTAATTACTTATTACATCCAATTGCAATGCGTAGATAGAGATATAAATTTCGCAATATCGAAAAAATTAAATAAAAAAAAAAAAATTGCATGAGTTTCCTGTGGTAATACCTCTCGATGGTATAAGTGGTGATCATAATCGGCATTCCATCTTTTAAAATGATTGCCTCTCCGACAAGTATATTTGCAATATCATTGTGAGAGCACTATAAGGCTTGAGTTTGTGTTCAAAACAGAAAATGATTTCTGCTTTTAGTAGTAATACTTTTTGTGACAGCTCATAAATCTAAATGACATGTAATCGTCAAAAAGTATATAAACACAGAAGGAACTAGATTCTTAGAAACAAAAACGAAAAAAAAAAAGAAGTTAAAACTTTTTCTGTATCTAAACAGAAATCCATAAGAGGAGTTTTTTTCTTGGAATATACTTCGACATTAAGATGACAATTTATTTGCACCATTAATTAAGACTCGAATGACAATAATTGAATGCCTCAATGGGTGCAATCAGCAACCGGTGTGATGGCTTGAAAGGCGTTAAAGTTACCACAAAACAAAAAAAAGAAACTGTAGTATGTAAGCAGGCAAGAACAAAAACTGGGCTATATTATAAAATTATTTCTGCGACTACGACTGGGTTGCAGATAATTGCTCTTTTTATTTGGTGGCAAATTTAAAAAAAAATAAATCTACACCACTAATTTTTTTTTTAATTTTGACTATCTCATTATCTGTTTAACCGGCCACAATAAAAATTTTGAAGGCAAATACCTAAGTTTAAATTATATTAAATATTGAAATTTGTTTGGATCTATAAAAATAGGTCAATGATTTTTTAAATTGAATTTTTAACTTCACATTAATCGGTTTATCAATTTTTTTAAACGTTTGCAAAATTGTAAAAATCTAAAAATAAAAACCATTCCAAAGATTTCAAACTTTTTGTTCTCATAAACATTCTTTGAAAAGTAGCATAGCTTGAAGGAGGAGCTAAAAATAGGATCATCTTGCTCTAGAAATAGAGCCATACAACAACTTATTTACTAGCACTCGGTCTCCTTTGTTTTTATTCGTCAGTCGTGCGACCCAGACATATATTTTTTTGTTGACAATGACATATTATTATTTTGATTTAAAATTATAAAAATAAATTAATGGCGTTATTAGATATACTAAAAGACATTGTCAATGAAGTTGCAGGCTTCAGCAAGATTTAAACTAAATTCAATGAAACAAAATTACTTAAGCTTAATTAAAATTTAACTTCTAATGTCTTAGGATTTTCATTCCACCTCTGGAAAATTGATAAAAATCTAAATCCTTCCTAATTTCGCTTTACCAACATCGAACTTCAAAAATAACTACCATAGTCTTTTTTTTTTCATTGTTTTTATATGAAATCCACACCATCGACAACTTTTAAGCTCGCTTGCAATAAATAAATTAATTAAAACTCACCTTTTGCTTTTATTTCTCTGTCTCGATAAATTAACCGAGGAAAATTGATTTAGCTCTCATTTTCCAGATGCCAGTTGAATAAGCAAAAAAAAAAAATGTTATCTTATAGCGTCTCTTAGCCTCAATGGTCAAGCACACATAAAAATCTTTAACAAAAAAATTTCCTCATTGTTGATGATGATAGTTGCATAAAAATCTTGTTTTAGTAAAAAAAAAAAAAAAAACTTTAGTTTTTTCGAGCTTTATTATTTATTTTTTTTTTTGTTATGGTATTGTGCATAAAAAAAAAAACACAAAATGTGGCACGTGAATTTTGTTGATGCAGTAGTTGGTAACCCAACCATTCGGTAGCATAAAAGCCATAAAGTGAGACCATTATACTCTGTTGTTAGTTTGTAATTACAATAATTGCTTAATAAATGCACAACTTTAAATTGAGAATGTCGTGTTAAAATTGTTTTTTTTTTTTTTAATCTAATTGGTATAAATTAATAAACATCTATTTGAGGGCTAAATAACGATATGATGATGAATGTAGTTGATAAAAAAAAGTTTGAAAGGTTTAGTCGTGATTTAATGAACAAAGATTTATCATATCTGGACTGAAAAATCTTTGCAAAAAGATGAAAAAAAATATTATATGAATGTAAATTTACCTTATGTGCATAATTGTTGTTAATTTTATGTAAACGTAAGACAGTCATGCCCATCAAGCTTTTGAAAACTTAAGATATCATTGAAAGTTGAAGATAAACTATGTATTGCTCATAGTTTAAGCAATACAATACAAGTCGTATAGGGCGCATCGCATAGAGAACACTACTTTAAGATAAGATTGCATATACTCGAGATATATTTTTTGGATTCTTAACAATTTTTAATTTTGTTTTTGAAAACTCAATATGTATTTCGAGAACGACTTGATCGACTTTTTAAAAACCTGATAACAAAGTTTTTTACACATTTATAAAGATTAAAAAAAAAATTATAGGTCGCATAAAACGGTTAAAAAAAAAAAAAAAACGATTCAAAATAACTTTTGACGGCCTTATAATCCTCTTTAAAAATTGACGTTTTGTCCCGGTGATCTCACTTGGACTCATCAGTTAGCTAGTGAGGGCCTTGCCAATACACAATTTCTGTTTCATATTACATAGATTTCATGCTTATAACGAACAAAATTAAAATTCCTAATAATGCAAGCTAGAAGTTTTTTTTTTGCCCATGGCCTAGCAATTTTTCTACATGAAGCTTGTTTTAAAATACAAATTCTTTATATGTATGTATTTCTTTATTAAATCAGCCAGGTTGAATACTTAGCATCCATTTATTCGGACTTTTTAAATTATTAAATCAAATAGTTTTTAACGAAATTTAGTCAACACAACTAGGGCCTTGTGACAACCATTCCTGTGTGCGATGTTATTGAGTGGAAATTGCGGCGATCCAAAGTTTATTGCCAAATCCGAATTGCTAATTTGAGAAGTACTTATTAATGACAAGAGTTGCCCTTAAAGAATTTGTCAGTTCCTCGGCAAAATGGATTTCACTTTCTAAATATATCAGAATTAACAATCAATGATAGCTACAACCGGTGGCGCCTAAATCTTTGACATAAAATATGACCAAACATTTTTAACCGTGTATAAATGACTGAAAAGGTGAATGACAGGTTCCATGACAGGAGTAGTTTCATCAAATGTGGTATTACCTAGCTCTTTCATGCGAATGCAAAGCAACTTGATGTGATATTTTTTGTTGTTGCTTATTACCGAGCTCTGGCTTTTGTTTTTTTTTTTTTGGTTCGATTATTATTATTAACTCATTGTCGTGTGGTAGGCACCCGTAATTCCAAGACTTAAGTTGAGTTTTTTTTTTGCAGAATCTACCATTATTATAATTTATACATTTCTCACACTCACACCACCGCGCGCTGCACCACCGACCAGAGGTCTATCATTTCGTATTTTCATTTTTTTTTATTCTTATGGTTGGGTGGAGGCATGTTTACGGTAAATATAAGGTATTGTTGTTGGTGTTTTTGTATGGTTAGTAACATTTACTCGCTTTTATAATGATAATTGTTTTAATTATATAGATCTGGGTATACCACAAGGAATTTAGATGCAGATTGTTTTTTTTTTTCTGTTTTTTCTTGAAATTAGTGCCACAATATTTTATAATAATTTTTGTTGTTGAGTGACACAAACTCAGGTGTGGACGGATTTAAAATTGATGATTGATTTTATTGAAATATGGACAAAATATTCTAATTTGTTAGCATATCTATACCTCTGGAGTAGATATAGACTTTTATGAGGAAGGAAATTATAGTTTTTTTTTTTTTTATTTTAATTACATAATTACAAAAATTCTCAGAAATGGAAAGTGGAGGTGAAGAATTTTCAAAGGCCGTTTGGTTAAATATTTCAAGAAATTAAAATTCAGTGGTGACTGATTTTTTCAAAACATTTATTATTTCCCTAATAAGCTACACATATTTACATACTTGGGGAATCGGACTACATGGTGAACAGGGCTCTAGTATTTTCAATATTATTGGCACTTTTACCCAATCGAAAGAAAAATACTTTTTGTTTTATAGAACAGAATAGCTGTCACTGGTTACGCGGTTTCTGGTGATGTAAATGATGTAAATGGGTCTTAGGGTTCAGGAATATTTAAAAACAATACTCAGGACCTAATTTGTATTTCTGAGGGTGATAACTGACTTTACTTTAACAAATTGCTAATTAATTTTCCTTTTTTTTAAACAAGGAGGAAACGACTTAATGACTGTATGGTGTTATCTTAATTCCTTATGAATAATTTATTTCTATTTAAACTTTGTACAAGAATAAATATTGAAGACTTAGAAGAACATTCTATCAGCTTACCTTCATGCAAACCCCTAATTCAACCTGATACCGTAAATACTTACATTTTTCTCATTTAAAAAAAAAAAAACCTTATCTTGATTAAAATTAAAATTATATGCCCCCAACAAAATGCATCACATCCGCCGCATTCAGATAACAATCAAAAGTGTTAATTTCACCTGCAATTATTTTAATTAGTCAACATGTTTCATCCAACCACAAAAGAATACAAAAAAACGACGAAGAAAAATTGAAGAAGCCCTAACCCTTTCAACTCAGAAACAATTCATCATTCTGATACCAAAATAAAGTTGAAAGAAAATTCTTGATAAGAAAAAAAAAAAAAACTTCGGTGAATGAGTCCACAACTCATTTTAATTTGAGTCCCCTCTGCATTTATAAGCAAAAGAATTGAACATTTCTTTTAATTGGCTTACTAAGGGCCATTTGCTGAAACGAAACTTAAATATTTATGTTCAACTTAAACGCTTATGTTCTAATTTTTCCTCAGCGTAAACTGTCACATCAGCTCTTATGTTGAACTTAAATACTTAAGTTTCGTTTCAGCAAATGGGCCTAACAGTTTGAGATCTGTTAATAAATAAAAAAAAAGGAAAAACGTATTCTTTTTGTTTTTGCTCAAGTAGGTTTAGGTTTCATCCATAAAAAAAAAAAATATTGAAATAATTTAAGTAAAATCGTACAACAATCAACTTTGAAAGTTTTTTTTTTTAGTTAACAAAAAATCGTTATCTAAGTTTAGTTAAACTATACTTATACGCGCTTCACGTGATTGAAATGTAGGTATGTATGTATGTATGTATCTGTATTAAATTATTTCGCCAATAAAAGGCTTAGAATCCTATATACATATCTCCATGTCCACGGTACTTGCATTGTATAAAAATAAAAAAATAAAACTTTTAAATGCGATTTGCGCGATTCGAAACTTCTTTGAGTATTCAATGTTGTTCACATGTAGAATGCCTTTGTTTAGCGAGACTTACTAATTCCACTATTAAAAATATAATTTGTTTCGAGGCGATTGAAATGTACATAAAGACACATATGTAAATGTTCCTTCGTGCGATTTGAATCGCTGGAGCCGGTAGGAAGACATGCCTTGGCACTCGATTCATAATCTCTCTGAAAAAAGAAAAAAATAACAACTGAATTAATGGTTAATGGTTGTGTTATATGCATAAGTATACAATTCTTTTCTTAAATGAGTGAAAACGAATTGTGGGAGATTTCAGTAATTTTTAGACAAAAATATACTGAATGCGCTTTGCGCGATTCAAAAGAAAAGTAGAAAAGTTGCACATTCAAATAGAATTTCTTAAAATAAAAACCACTTTTTTAAAGCCAGGGGTCTTATCGAGTAGTATGAAAATTATCAATCGATGTATCGCTTTGGAAGATAGTTATATTTATTTGTATCTATTATAGCGCGAGATAGCAATGGTATAGAAATGACATCGTCTAATCGTTTTCATTTCAGGTGATGAGGCCCCAGGCTAGCATTTTACTTAATATCCTAATTTTTAGGTGGTTGGATGAGCAGAAGTTTTGCGGGTCTCAATAATACCTTTTCTTTTGGAAATATACTCGACTCCATTCAAAAATATTAAAACTTTCTTTTATCCCTATGATATAACTTTTGTCATACGAAATACTTTACCGGAAATGTGTTCAAACTTCATAAAATTTTACAGAGTCTTTTTCCTTGTCTCTCTTATTGATGATATCATAAAATTTTACATAACCATTCAACTAAAGTCAACTGCAAATACAGTTTCACTGCACAACCGATACGGTACACATGTGTTAACCGAAAAATTGAAAACCGCACTCTTCTTCGACCTCATGGCCGATTCCATAACACAATCTATCTCTAATGAGAGGAGTTTCAAGAAAGTTCTCTCTTTTCAGACTCTTATTGAGTTTGAGTGTGTCCGTATCCGTGTCCATTGTTCTGCATCACTTCAGATTGCGTCTCTCTATAATACGAGTACAAAACAATTTTGCACGCTCCATTGAAGAAGAAATGATTTATCTATATTTTAGTTTCATCGTCATCATCCAGTAGAATGCCAAACCCTTCTAAAAAAAAGTAAACAAAAAATAAATAAAATCGAAGCCATGCACCTGTTTCTATTTTCCTATCCATGATGTCGATACGCCAAGAAAATCTCCAAAGTACAGCCCAATTGCAATTGCTTCTCATCTATAACAAAGGTTAGTTATACCATTTAATCTAGTTCTTCCTGATGGTGTCTCCCTCTGGTGTGTGTTTACTTAAGCTGCTCTTCAAACAATTGAACATTGTAGAAAAAAAAGTCTTCCGAGGAAAAATCAGGTCTCTTGGGACCGAAATAATAAATGTTAATCCATAAATCTTTAATCTTTACCCAAAGAGTAGAGAAGCCTCCGCAGAAAGGATATGAAAGACATGAGTATAGAATTGGACTAGATAGACCAATGTTGAGCAAAAAAATGAAAACGAACAAACAAAAAATGCTAGCAAAAACCATTCCACGCGAGATGAAAAATAAATGTGCATAATTATACTTTTGGTTTTGGCTTGGTTTTCTTCCTTTTTTTTTTTTTTGTGTGTGTTAAGTCTTGAGTATGTTAAGACCAACAAACCGCCAAGAATAGGTTTGGGTAGCTTTGGAATGAAGTGCCTCCACTCACTTGGGCTTCTTCTGCTCGATGCCATTATTTATGGATGTGCTACAACTACAGCAAGATCGAATTTCTTCAAGTCTAAGTTTCTATCTTTTCTCTAGATATTGTCCGATATCATTGGATGAGATTAAATCTGCACTTGGGATAAGATTTTATCCGTTTGTCTATCCGTCGTCGTTCTGTCCTGCCCAGCGCGCCCTGCCCTTGTGTATACCCATGTGTTGTCATAACATTTGGTTTGGATTTTAATTATACATGCCACCCATGTTGGTGGGGTTTGTTTTATTTCTTTTTTTGATCTGTGCATCGAGTTGCAGAGAGATCGCGCGCGGTATTCAGAAGTTGCAATATCAATTTGGTACCGGCTACTGTTGCATTGGGAATTGACAATTTGACAGTAGTTCGACTACCTGAAGTGAAGTGAATTGATTTGTTACTTTGTATTTATATACAGTTGCTCCTGGTCTATAAAGATAGGAGGGGCAGAATTGACTCAATGTGGGATTTGAAGTTGTGAGACCGATATTAAAGTGTACCCTCAGAAGTGGGATATAGTTTTTTTTTTTTGTTTACTTTATTTTGTAAATAGAGGACTTACAAAGTTGGATGAGGCTTGTTGACATTTTTTGATTTTTCTTATGTTGTAACCTGTTTATTGGATGTAAGAAAGAAAGAGGCAATATAAAATTTAATAAAAACTTTTAATTTCCACTCATCTCTAAAAATATCAAGACCACGCTCATTAAGTTCGATAGTTTCGACTTATACATCTCCAAGTTTTGTAACGCAACCTAGGAGAGTATGTCAAATGCTCTCAATAAGGATGAGTTCTTGCCTCTCTAAGGAGAGGTACATGTCATAATAATCTATTATAACTAAAAGAATACCAAATTATCCAAATTTTGAGATTTGAGTCCTTAAAAATCCCCACTTGGGCGCCATCTGTAACAGAATCTCCAAACTGTGCAATAGAAATAAAGCGGATAATTCTGTTGCAAGATTTTTTAAATACAAGTTTTGGTCAAAATTCCAATACCAATTTTCGATAATTTTTACAGAATAATATTTTGTATCACACATCTTAGACCAATTTTTAGTTTTCCAAAATCTACGTCGAATTCTGCTTCATAGAACTAACTAATGAAAGTGAAAGAATTTTGAATTTGAAATTTAATTTTGATTAAATTTTGGTCAAACTATAAAACTCTATTTAAAGTATTCGAAAATCAGATACCCAAAAATATATAACCAAAAGCGAAATATACGACAAATCTTTTTGATGTCAATGACACTCGAGGCTCAAATTCCTGAAGGAAATAAATATTAGGTCAGAAATGACAGATTAAATTTTTGTAAAACTTATACTACGTTTTCATTAGAGCAAATGAGGTAATTTCGCTGAAAATTTCCAAATTCGATTCGAAATCATCTCATTTCCCATACAAATTCACATTTCCAAATGAGGTAATTTCAACCAAATTTGCACGAAATTAGGTAGGAAATTTCGTAAAAACTTTATGAACACACCCAAATGGAATCCATTCAAAGTGGAACGCATTTAATATGACAGAATTCAACGTATAAAACAACAACAACAAGCGGTTGACAGCCTGGACTGTAAAATGAAATTAGTATTAGGCTGATTTTAGGGAATACATTTCTCCAACTCATTCACTCTCTCCAACATGCCAATAACATCCCCATCATGGATCCGTCTTTGGCATAGGTCTATAAACATTAGCCTACATATACAGCAATTCATCTCCAATTTCATGACGAATTTCATTTCGAGTGATGAATTTCTTAGATAAATTTCATTTTGCTATATGCAATTTAACAGCCAAAGTGGTTTAACTTCACCTGCATAGCCAATGCAATACAAAAAAAAAAAAAAAAAAACATCTGGCAAAGGAGGTGCGGCCAAAAAGAAGTTATAAAGTTGCATTTCTTAATCATTTTTCCTCGGCTCATGATTCGTTTGTTGGTTTCAAGTTAAAGACATCCAGTCGCTATGTATAAAGTCTTATTTGTTTTGACTATTGCAATGCAATATATCACGCGGTCACGGAAGACTCGAGAGCGCGAGGTATTAGAGGTTGAAACTGAAGTTGGAAATATGCGCTAGCTCGCATCATGCCACCGAAACTGAATACCACCGACTAACTGCCACTGACGAACCACCCACCTTTTGGTTGAATTTCTCGAGATCAACCAACCTCAGCTTTAGTTGGATGAGCAAAATATTATACATAAGTAGTCGTCAAGACTCATATCCACCGAACTGGATGGCAAAAGTGGGACTTCTAAGCCAACGACTACGACGACGACGCAGAAGACGATGGACTTTCTGGTGGGCTGAATTCGTGCTCTCACTTCATTGATGAGTTGCTCTGTTAACACGACAGGCCGTGCAGCACCTGTCATGCCCTGACGGTAATGCTGAAGCCAAAAACAGGTAGAAATACAGGAAAACAACAATAACAACGGTGGCGATGAATATATATTCAACCAAGCTGTAGGAGAAATTCATACCCACTGATACTAGTGGTGGTGGCGTAGTTTTGCGGTGGCGGTACAAGCACCCGTTGCACATCAGACATATTGTTGCAACTATACCACTATGACGACGACGTCAGAATTTCTGCTCTAATTATGTTTTGGAATTTTTTTAATTTTTTTTTTCTATGAACAAACAAAAATCTTCCTCCAGCGATTATTAAATGAAATCATTATTTCTGTGTTTTTTTTTTCTTTCTTCATTCTGGTTGCAGTTTTCTTTTTTTTTTTTTGTTTGATTTCAAACACAGGTGCTTTTGTTGCAGCAACAATTAATTTGTAAATAATGCTTGCATCATATTTGGTTTCGCTTTTTCTTCGACTTAGGAGCTGGGTTGTAGAATTTTTTCATTTTGTTGTAATTTTTCATTCATAAATAAATTTTAAACTCTTTTATGTCAAAAGAGAAAACTTCAAATGAAAATGATATGGTTTTATTTAAAAAAGAAAAAAAAAACTCTAGTTATGGTGTAGAAAAAAAAATAGCTGAAGGTTTCAGCAGAATCTTCACTTTCTTCAAATGCACGTTATTTCTATTTTGTGGAATTTTTCACAAGAAATTTTTTGCACTTTTTACATTTTCTGATGTTGATTTGATTTAGGCGTCCAAGGCTCCGAGGAACTTGTTAAATTTCAGTCACAAAAATATATTCTCGTCTGAGATGGTTTGGAGGTATTATCGACCCAGTATTTCGACTTTTCTCATCTTTTCACAGGGCTGGCCTACAAGAGAGGTGTATAGTGTACTTAAATGATTCGAACCTAGCTTTTCATAAATTTCTCGCTCAAGAATTCTCAACTCTTGAAAGATTATTAGCTTATAGGTTATGGCTAAAATGATGATGATGTCTCAATTATTTTTTCCAACTCCAAAGACTCATTATATTCCTCCCACTTTGCCAAAGTCGAATTTTCCAAGCCAACTCTTATTACAAAAAAAAAAAAAAAAATAACAGCAACAGTTATAATTTTTTTATGACACCGTTAACTCATCACTCTGTAAAAGTGTAGTTTGTACATAAAATGTCCACTTGACTGCGCCTAGTAAAATAGTTTTTCTTTTTTTTATTTTTCGAAAAAAAAAACATAAAAAATTTTGATTGATGACCATGACCGAGGTCTTCTTTTTCTATATTTAACTTTCTTCCGGGGCTGCGTCAGACATGCCAACAACTATCCTCAGCAAAAAAAAAAAAAGAATATTATTATTATTTTGTCATTGTGCGTGATGACAAACGCCTCTTCAGAACGTCCATTGAGGCATCATTGTACCATGGCAATGACTTGCGAGTCGCGACTTTTCAGGTCGTTGTTTATAGAAGGTGGATTTACCACCACAGTATGGTGCTACCTGTCTGCGTCTGTCCATTCATAATAAATGTTTATGTTTGTTTAAAAAAAAAAAAATTGTCAACCTCTGACACCTATCAGACGACAATTATAATTAATGATAATGACATCAGTTACCGTGTCGTTGATGACACCTTAATCTTTAGAGTATTTGACTATGAAATGGATAGAGTCATACATTATGAGATGTTGAAGCTTTGCATCGTAAAATATTTAACTTGAAACTACAAAATGACAAGAAACTGGCAGATGAGTCTTACCATATACCTACCAATCATTTATGTGAGAAAGTTATAAGAGTCTCGCAGCTCTTAAAACAAAATACTATGGAACATAAAAAATATATTTAGAATCTTCAAACTAATGATCAAGAGGTCATAAACCATCGATTTATGTAGTGGAAATATCTTGAGTGTCCAGTAAAAGATATTAACAAATTTACGATCTTTTAAAATCACTCGACGGACTAATATTCACTTTCCGTTAAAAGAAAACTTAATACATCCCATGCCATTATTTTTTATTGTTCAAGATGTATTTTCACTTTGCTAGATGATATTTCTGACTTGAGTAGCTTTTAGTGTAAATTACAAAAAAACAACCAAATTTGACAATTTGAATGACCCTTCTGAGACTCTCCTGCTATAGTGATATCTGATATGAAAAGTGAATACGTTCGACATTATTTTATAGGTCAGATTTGTATTGCCTGCGGTCTAAGTGCTCACTCAATAAATGGCGGGGCTATAACTTCACGCTTCGCAAAATGAATTTTTGACTCTGAAAGCTGCAAATATGCGAATATTTTTTTTTATCTCTTCGGCACTTGGCAGCACAAAGTGAGCACAAAACAGAACCAGTTTTGCAAAAAAAAAACTAATTCGTAAAATTTACAAACTTGCGAATTTGACAAAAAATATTATAATATTATAATACGGCACAATGCAGTACAAGTTGAGCACAATACAGCACAATATTTTTTTTTTTTTTTTTGAAAATCGAAAATGGCGGTGCTAACTTTACGCTTTAAAAAATGGGTAGCCTCTAAAAACCATATGCTTACTACGATTTGTTTTTAAATACGGCACATGGCAGCACAAGTTGGGCACATCGCACCATAACAATTTTTTTACGAAAATCAAAAATGGCGGTGCTAACTTCAAGCACATAATTAGTCCTAAAACAAATATTTGTAAAGCAGTGAAAGATTTACTAAAAGTGTTTGAAAAGTCGTTTTTTTTTCACCATTTCTTAACCTTACGGTGAGGGGCAAAAAAAAATAAGTTTTAAAAAGATCTTATAGTAAATTAATTCTAGTTTTCAAAACTGCCCTTAAATTTTCCGTGTCGGCATGCCTTGCTAAGATATCGGTAACCAAAGTCAAAAGTCTCTTTGTTTTCATTCAGAGCCAGATATTCTTCTGAAAAAAAATGTAAAGCGCCAAAAAAAAAGACGACATTAAACCTAAATAAATAAGATATTGAATCAAAACATTTATCTGGCTTAAAAAAAAATTTTCAAGGAAAATGACACTCTTCAAAAAACAATAAAAAAAAATCAACTTTGGGAAACTTAGTGAAAATAGTGAAACAAATGAGGCAAGTCCATCGTCAATTTGTTTTATTCATTGAATTCTATATAGGCCATTACTAAAACTACAACTTCAACTTCTTCCCAGGATAGCTTAAGCTACTGAAATAAAATACCCGTGTACAAATATTCTAAATTCTATGCTTGAATAATATATTTTTTTTCGTCGAATTACCACCATCTATATCGTTGTTATCTTTTTATGTTTATTTTATTTATTTATTTTTTTTTTTAATAGGAACAAACAATTCAATTGGAATCTCATGTATCTGGACAAGCAATCCGCGCGTAATTTAGTATCTTGATCATGACTATAGGTCTACACAACTCACACACACACACAAACACTTACAGTTTATAGTGTCCAATCAATCCACCTTACCCCAAAAGGGGTGCAGCATTATTATAGTAGTTTTTTTTTTTTTTTTTTCTTAACAAATTACCATCAAAGCGGATCTATTCGAAAAATCTATTCCGAAATAAAAGGAACAGCTTTTAGCTAAATCAAAAACCGGTAAGTCACTAAGTTTTGCCGGCTATAATAATATCCCATCCAAATAGCTGTAATTTCTGACATTCGCGCAATTTTGTTCCTTTGTTCTGAAATTGTTAGTGATGAAGTATTGGTCCAAACGACACAGTCCGCTTATTCGTAACTCGTTGGAACCAAAAATAATAACAGTAATAAAAGCCGGCCATAACATAATAACGACCAAAATGCCCCACAATAAGCGAGATACAACCAAAATATTGTAGATATATATAAAAAAAAATAATAATCAAGGCCAACCCTACCCAATTGTATTAGCCGGGTGGAGGGTGATAGTATGGTGAGGCTGTATACGACTTGGTCAGAACAGCCTCAAGCCTGCTGGAATATCTCAGTTCAGCGCGCACTTTCCGTTGGATCTATTACTTTATTGTCTTCGGATGTCAGCGATAAAGATCACCGACGAAAGAAACAATAAAAACCGCAACAGCGCGGCCTCCAAGGAAAGACCCATGGTATGTACCACTATGCCACCTCTTGATCCACCTTTTTCTTCTTCTGGTTATTCACCAAAATGACTGAATCAGATCTGTGTGTTTTTTTTTTTTTTTATTGTATTTCTTCTTCTATAAATAAAGAAATGGAATAACTTCTTCTTACTTAGTTAAGGTTTGGCACGGGTCGAAATTTCTCTTCCTTTGAAAGTCGGCGCGAGAGTCCCAGAGGAAAAGACAATGAAAACAAGAGTTTTCTTCAGCTACAAATAAAGTGAGACCATCGCAGAGGATTCGAATGGCGGTGGGTCGTAAACAAATTTCCAATGGTGCAATGTTGGACACATTGTTTTGAGAATTACCAGTAGCCCAAGGGCTACTGTGTTTTATATTCCACGAGATTAATGGTGAAAAGGGTTTTTTTTTCCTCGTCTTCCTGGGAGCAAGAATTCAATAACCTATATAATCTAAACACGAGTAGAGGCAGAGCATATTTTGTGTAGTATTTCCATTGAATTTGGACAAAAAAACGTATTAAGAAACTCATATGAGCTCTATGCGTGTATGTAACTTCTGGGCTTTCTTTAGGAAGAGCCTTACATATTTAGGTCTATAAAGACTCGATGACTTTTGATCTTGTATTGTACTGATGGTTAAGTTATGATAAAATTGATATTTATATCAAATTGGAATTTTAATGACATTTGTATTGGGACATTCGATTTATTATTGGAGAAGGTATTGCAATTTTTGGGCATAAAAAAACACGATCTTTGGAGATTCTTGACATTAATATATTTTTGGAAAAATATTGTATGATTACAAGCAGTGTAAACTGCACAGCTTTTTCTTCCACTGTCATTGTATAAATATTGAATGAAATGACAACCACTTAAGTGTGAAGTACCACCGAGGTTTTAGGCTGGAATTATAGCTATTTCACTGTAGGACCAAACTTAACCAACACATTCCTTTAGAAGCCCTTATCCTATGAAGTAGATTATTTTCGTATTGAAATATTGAATTTGTCAGTTCAAATCACGCTACTGAAGTCAAAAGGTTAGTTCCATCCCAAAAGAGGTTTAATAGCTGTTGTTTAAGCCTCTAAATCAGGTAATAAAAGAGTCCTTAAGTATTGAATATTTTTTTTTGAAGGTTTGTTTTGTATTTTTTTATTAACCTGTGGGGGTTGTTTTTTTTTGCAGCGTGTTTTAAAAAATTTCCACTTTTACTTTCGTTTGCAAATTTGCAAAGAGGAAATTATTGAAATGAAAAGATTAAAAGTTTTCCTCTTTGCAAGTTACGTTTAACCAAACGAAAATTTGCAAAGTGAAAAGTTCTTTTCTGTAAAGTGAATAGTTTTTTTTAATTTCAAAAAATATTGTACTTTTCGTTTCACTTAACAAATAAACTTTGCAAAATTATATTTAGAATTTTGAAAAGTTTTTTCAGTAATATGCAAAGAGAAATTTTCATTTGCCAAATTTAAGTCGCGTTTTTGCAGGCAAATGCAGTCCGTTTGAAATTGTGTTCACTGTTTTAGAAGCGCTGATGTTTGCTCTCAGCAATTAAATGAAATTTTTTCCAAAATGTACATTACTGCTACCATTACTGCATGTTTACTTTTAAGAAGTCGGGGTATCTCCAGACCTGGTTAAGTTAATCAGGTTAATAATTTTTAAAACAACTATTTAAAATGTTAAATCAAAATGATATGTAGTAAAATTCAAATTAACAAGAGACCATGTTTAAAAAGCACGAAATTGGGGAAAATTTATACTGCGGTTATGTGTGAAAATCTTGTCAATTTTTAATTAACAGAAATATTAAGTTAAAACAATATGATATCTTCTTAAATCATGTTAATTTTACCATGAATGCTTAAAGAGCTATTTAAATCGTTTAAATTTATAAGTTTTCTGTAACTTAATATTGTCAATTTAACAAGACCTTTGTTAAATATTTACCTGATTTTTTTTTTAGTTCTTCATTTTCTAAATTTTTAAAAAGCACCTGACTAAAAAAATACTAAAACAATTGTTTATTTCTGTGAACAAAAAAATGAGGTCTTATCTTTGACTTGAACCACAAAAACAGGTTCGTTGGTTGGTGATGCATTGGGATACGTATGAATGATCAACAAAAAAATTTTGACTGGGCAAAATATCGATTTATATCGACTTTTTTTAAACGTTAAAATAACGAAATATTTTTGTTCGACTAAAATATATTGAAATATCAACAAATGCCGACGAAAATATTGACTTGTCGATGTGAAAACATGGCCCATTATATTTATTATTTTCTAATAGTTTCTTATTTCTCATCAAAAATAATGAGTCAAGCGGTATATTTATATAAAATGCTAAAGATGATCCATGAAATCTCCATTCGTCTATTCTCTGCAACAAGTTTATTTTGATTTTCCTATGCAAATTGATAGCAGGAAAAACATCTCTACATCTCTGATCATCATCAAAGTGATTGTTAGTCGCCGTTGGCTAAATCAAATCTGTTAACAAGTTTTTCTTCCTTCTGCTTATATTATATGCTTGCAGGTTGCATTATTTGTTACAGTGTTGATGTAGTTGTTGTTGTTGCTGGTAGTGGTTTGTCTTTTGAGCTTCCTGTGTGTCAGCTACATTTTCTGATAACAAATCTGATGGTAAGTACACTCGATGTTGTATATACCCATTTGTTGTTGTTTCTCCTCTTTTTTTTTTTTCGATAATGTGTTGTTGTTTAAGCACATCTTTCCATTATTTACTAGTTTTTCCTGAGACCGGTGGATTTTGTGTTTTTTTTTTCCTTTTCTTTTCTGTTAATACAAATTTATTTGCACTAAACCGATGAGTAGACTAATAGATTCTCTGGAGTAATCCCATATGGTTGCCAATATATTTTTTTTTTTTTTTTGAGGAAGGTAAATATCTTAGAGTTCATTGCTATAATCATAGATTTAAACCTTTTATTTGTTTTAGGGGCCTATTTTCATTAGCTTTGCCAATAAAATTTCCTTCTTACCGTCCGGCCCTGAGCAATTGATTGGTTGTTTTCAAAAGACTTTAGGTCCTGTATCAACATGGTTAAAATTACAATTTGTTATGAAAACTTCATCTTAGGTAATTTTTTTTTAATAACTACAAAACATAATTTTCTACATAAAAAGTCATCAAAAGCTTTAAAGTCTTATTTTCTCAAAGTTATTTACTTAAATGAGAATCAATTTATTTATGTAGATAAAATTTTCAGTGTTCTCAAAAGCAAATTATGTGAAAACAAAATTTTTTTATTTTATGTTTTTTTTTAAATATATAATACCGTTAGATTTGGACCACATAATCATAATCAAGACCCATTTAATAAAATGCCTATACTTTGTAAATGAACTACATTCTCTTATGGGTGTTTTAAGGCACGATGTTTTATGAAAATAGAGTAATTTAGATTTATGAGAATCAACAAGAACAAAAAATGATTCTAAAAACTTGGATTTCGTATTGGAAAAGGCTGCGAGGACCTATTTAACAATGTCTTAGTTAAGTTTTAATTAGGCTCTTCACACTTAATAAGTCCACAAGAGTCATAAGTCCATAATCCAATAAAAACTATTTTTTGATTTATAAACTTATCAGGTTCATTGAAAAGAATGTATGATTTTTCTGTTGGATAATACTTATGATCCTGTTCCAGCGCAAAAACCAGTATTTTTGTGTCTAAATAACTAATTAAAAAGTTCGTTTTTTCTCGGTGAACGCCATTGCTGTTTGCATCGGTTGATTTTTAACAAATTATAAACAATATGGCTGACGTTGAAAGTGTTGAAAATTTTGAAGGGGAGTAGCCCGTTAAGGCACAGCCACTAGCACTTGTGGATACAACCTCGCTGCCACAACCAGCCGATCTTCCTGATATCAAGCTCTTCGGTAGACGGAGTTGCAATGATGTTACCGTCAGCGACATTTCCTTGCAGAATTACATTGCAGTCAAAGAAAACTATGCTCGT
Organism: Epistrophella euchroma; assembly: GCA_947049315.1. Taxonomy (NCBI): domain Eukaryota; kingdom Metazoa; phylum Arthropoda; class Insecta; order Diptera; family Syrphidae; genus Epistrophella; species Epistrophella euchroma. The sequence continues at coordinate 62,931,051 of OX346248.1, forward strand.
TATTTGCCTCATTCCGCTGGTCGCTACTCGCTATGCTGCCCAAGTCTCTGATGATGAGGGGACGCAAAAATGACAGCAAACTTTTGTCCGTTCGCATTGTCGAGCACTCGTTTAAGATCATCCATTTGGTTACTCTTGTGAGTGATATTATCAATTTCGGACCACGTAAAGACTCTACCCGTATCGGTCGTACTGGTACTGTTCGTCGTCAAGCTATTTAGTTGCTTTGCACTGAGGCACGTGAAGCCACTTTCAGGAACGTCAAATTTATTGCTGAATGCTTGGCCGATGAGTTGATTAACGCTACTAAGGTTCCATCTAACTCGTATGCTATCAAAAAAAGCATGAATTGGAAAGTGTTGCTAATAAGTTCAATCGATAATAATTTTTCATTCGTGTGTATATTTTTTTTTTACACTAAATAAACAAAATAATTATTAAATTCTATTAAAAATTTTCTGAGGAAATTTGGAGCATGTATTGTAGTCTATGGTTTTTTTTTAACTTTTAAACCTTTAGCAAGTGATGGAATAAGAAAAAAACTGTCAAACAGAATGCTGGCAACCTCAAACTCTTGGGTGCCGACAATTATTGTTTCCCCAAGTCCTGACTCTCTAAAAATATTATAAGTGAAACCTAGAAGAAGATGCTACCCCTCTTGGTGTTCAATTGCCCCTGCCACTGATGGCGATGATGACAATGATGATGTGATGCAGTTCGTATGTGCTGTCCGCGCAGCTGATGTTGCAGAATCTTTTTTTCTCTCTGTATTTTGCCGCATATCGCGTTACATACCGGTCTATGGTTTTCAACTTTTTTTTTTGTTGTTGTCAGTAATTTATTAGAAATAGTTTCCCCGTTGTTGCACGCACAACGCATATACCATATTTAACTTACCCCATCAAGGCAACTTATATAGTTTATGTGGTTTATGTCCTGCGTTTGATATAGTCAATTTATGCTTCTCTACACATTGCCTTGGTGTTGGTCTGGTCTTTTAAGTCATGCACACGATTAGATTGCTTCATTTTAATTACAACAACCACCACTGTGCAACGCGCAGGTGAATATATTTTTATTTTTTTTTTTTTTGTCTTCTTTTATATTTATATATATTGGTGATTTATTAAAGATTTTATGCGCGTACAAATGGCGCTACCACTTCTCTCTTGTCGTTCCAACAACACGTTGCACCGCCATCCAGTCCATCGCATCGTCGTCGTCGACGAATTTCTTGTCCAACACTACTCGAATGTGCGTCTGATGTTTGCCAAAGGCGCACACTCTTGAGAAGCTATTGACAAGTGACGTTTTGGATTTAGTGATGCGACGCGTAAATCGTATGCGTGAATCAAACCTCACTGGGTTTCTGTGTTGTATAGATGATGTGTTTTGGTGATGATGATGACGGTTTGCTTTGGCTGATGATGCGTGTAAGCTGCCATGGGGTCTTGACTTTTTTGACAAGCTGGACGATCGAAGACAAGGCAAAAGCCGATGACTATGACGACAATGACGAGTTGTTAAGAACACCTGAGAGCACTTGGAAATGTCGACTATCGTCGAATAATAAACCGTTTTGATTGAGAGGCTGCGATGCTTTTTAATAGATTTTTCCGCATAAAAATTGAAAAATTGAAATTTTTTAATGACGTGCCGCAATTCTTTGCTTGTCTATAGTGCACAGAGATGTAGAAAATTTATTTTCATAAAATTTTGAGGAAATTTTTTGAACATTTTTAATATCATTATTATTATCAATTTGTAGTACCTCGTGGCGTAATGGTTAATGCGTTGGACGGACTAGTCACGCCAGAGGTCTGGGTTCAATTTCTAGCCGCTGCCACCTAAACATAAAAAGTGTTTTTCAGGGCTACTGCCTCTTGCGAGGAAGTGAAAAATCCTCCAAGAATATTTCCTGTCATAGAAAAGTGCCGCCGTTCGAATTCGGCAGTAAACTGTAGGTTCCCTCGATTCCTGCAGACACGCACACAGGAATGGTTGGGAGTTGTAAGTCGCTAGGCCATGAGCTGTTGTGCCATTAAATTTAATTTTTTATTATTATCAATTTACAAAGACTTTTATTAATCATTTGTAATCTTATCGGGAGGAAGGTTTTAGCAATAATGAGATGTTTTTTAATAACTATTCTTAACTTAAATCTTCACCGTGATGTTCTTCGATGGTCAAGTGTAGTGATTTTTGTTTTAAAAAGCCACTTTTTTTCAGAGCAATAAATAAAAAAAATTCCCAAATGCACCCAGTATTTGCCCCCAGCGATAGCGAGGTCTTTGTGCAATTATTTTCGAATTTGTTAAATGCCATACTTCCAATATTTCATACCATAATTTCTCGCATTCTCCCCCCTCTCCACACTGTGTTTCCTCTGGGAATCATTTTTTTTGTCGATCCGAAATATAACAAAACGTTTAAATGCCTTTTTTTATCTCCACCATCATCGAATTTATTTCATGCACACTCGAAAAACCTCATGTAATCGTCACGTAATCTTCAGTTAAAGTTGTTAATGGTGGCGCGCGGCGGCGGCAAACCGTGTGACATAAGTGCACTAAACATCAACTTTATAGTTGCATGCAACACACAATTGTCCACAAACTCTCGATTTAGTTCAGTTGCATTTATATACAAAAGCTCAAACTCGATTACCTTTCAAGTCATCAATTTTAGTGGGAATCAGACCATTCGCGACTCTCGAGACACTGTATCATGATTTCAAATTAGCAATCTCTCAATTCTCGAAACGGATCTGCCCCAGCAGCAGCTGTTTAGTCAGAGGCGCACAACCTCAAAACGTGTCTCTACTGCTGAAACCATACTCACTGGTCGTCGTTACTGTTGCCCCCACCGCCGCCCGTTTTGTCACTCCACCACCACCGCACCATAACTCTGTGACACATTTTGTCCAATCTCATTTACATATTATTATTATTGTTATTATTAGTTTAATCGGAGTAATGGAAATGGCACCTGGCTATAATGTGAAAAGGGATTTAGACACTTTGACTCTAGCTTAGCTTCGTCGGCTTCTGCCTCCTTTCGGTTATTAGATCATGTCCAACGCCACACAGTCGATTGGTTTTAATTAGTGCTCCCAGCATCATTGCTGTCGTCAATTCAAATTGAACGAGTGAGTGCACTGGGCATGCTTGACAAATAACATTATATCAAATACACGAACCACGGTGCACCGCATAAGACAATAGACCAAGTATCGCGTCACAAAATTCGACAGACAGATGAGAATTAGCGATGGAATCGAATTCGAAGCAGCCAACAATTATTATTATTGACGAGCGTGTGTTCTCTGAGGCTGGGTTTTTTGCAAACGTCTGGATTGAAGTTCTCGTTGTTTGGCCAAAAAAAACACGTGGCTGCTTCTAGTATATCCACCAGCACCACCCAGCACCAGCACCACCTCCGGCATCAGCACCACCAAGAGATCGTAATTAAAATTGACTTAAAGTGCTAGACAGTGTCACTCCCAGTTTGCCGTTGAACTGGGGGTCTTGCTTGAGGTTAGCCATGCGATGACTATGCGCAGCATGGTGCGGTAACTTCAACGGTGACAGTTGTTGTCGTCTTTTTGGCATGGATAGGTTGTTGGAGGTGGTTGCTTGTAACAGGCAGAAAGAATCGTCGTCGTCACTCGTTCCACATATAAAGTCGAAAGAAACGAAATGTTGCTTTTGAATGCTTAACCAGGTTTTCGGTTGTTTTTCATTTTTTTTTTTGTGTTGGGTTTTTCAAATTTTAATTACATCGAATTCTCAGGGTGTGGTTCTCCATTGGGTTTTTTTTTTTCAATTAGATTTGATTCACGGATAATATTTTTCAACAGGCTAATTTTTAATGTTGGTCACAGCTCACAACAAAGATTTTACATAAATATCTTGCAAAACTTAAATATATTTTTTTTTTTAATTTGGCCAATGTTATCTGAGGGTACCGGTCTTACGAGATTGAAGAAAAGCTTTTGAACATTAAAAAAGTTGCCTGAACAGAATAGGCGATTTTTTTAAATTTTTGGATGTAATTAACAGAACTTATTTCGGAATTCCAAATTGTTGGCCTGTTATTTTCTTTAAAGGAATTTCGATCTTTGAAGACCTAGTTTTTTTTTTTTTTTAAATTTTCTTTATTCTGGAATTTTGATTTTTTCAGGACTTAAGTTTTAGAAATTAGTGTTTAATTGGGATTTTAATTTTTTCAGACTAAGGCAATGTTGTGGGTAATAATTATTTTTGGGATTTGGGCTTTTCATATTTTTGCTGCTTAAAAAAAAAAAAAAGTTTCATTGTTCTTTGGGTTGTGGGATATTAGCACCTCATATAAGACTCGAAAATTGGTCATAAAATTTCAGCTATTATCAGAAATTGGTTAGGCTTAGAATTTTTTTAATCGAGGGCTAACCTTTTTCAAGGCCACCAGCGATTTTTGGCACCTTTTTTATGTGATATTCGCAAAAAAAAGTATACTATTTCAAAGGGCGTTGGCTGGTGATAATAGTCAGGTTGCTCGGTATACTTATGTATGTTTTTTTTTATGAATTTTTAAAGTTTTTTTTCAAGGTCATAGTATAAGACTTTTAGCACCTCATTTATGGAATTTAAGAAAAACAAGTATGCAATTTAAAAGGTCAGCCATTGATTTTTTTAAATAATTTTTTAAAGTTTTTTCAAGGTCATAGCGATTTTTAGCACCTCATTTATGGGACATTTGAAAAAAGTATACACCCTCTGATAGGTTACTTTGTCCTTTTAAAATATCAAGCAGTTTCAGAAATTGTTTAGCTGTAGAATTTTATTTATGAATTAAAAAAAAAAATTAAGCTAATTGACCTTGACAATTTTTTTTATTAAAATTATAAAAAAACAATCTGTGGCTACACTATTTCTGAAACTATCTGACCTTGTATGATTACCTTTAAAGTTAAAAGTTTATAAATGAGGTGTCAAAAATCGCTGATGACCTTGAAAAACTTTAACCCTAGATTCAAAATTTTCTAAGCCTGACCAATTTCTGAAAATAGATGACATACTTTTTTTGTGAATATCCCAATGAGGTACTAAGATCCCACAGCCAATTCTTTGACAAGTTTGGGGAAGCTTAGAGTTAGGTACTTCAAAATTCACGAAGACTTTCAAACAAGAACATTTTTAAACCAAATCTAAGTAGATTCATCAAGCTTAATCCCAACGATTAAAATCAAAACCCGTCTCAGAGGCATACATAGATAGGTCTTAGACTATGCTGCCATCAACACTTCAACTATTTGTCTTCTAGATGCAAACATTTAACAACCCTAACCCAAATATAATCAGCCCTATAAATTTCTTTCAGCAATTTGTCAATGAGCACAGTTTAAACAAATGCTCGGGCTGCTGTCAAAATCTTTCAATCTTATCTTTTGGGTTTTTGTGCAGCTTTTGGTGCTGTTAATATCGACTCTTGACCGCACCCTCAATAGTGTTGTGCAGCTGTAGAGCTTTAGTTTTTTTTTTTTTTTTGTTTGTTTTATTTTGCATACTATTTTTATCAGATAAAAAGTTTGGCGTTAAATCACGATTTAGTTGAAAATATGCTATGTGTGTGTAGAGGTATAAGAATCAGTGGTGCGCGAACACGAGCTCACAAAACATTATATGTGGCGGTCAAAAATCTGCAACTACTGTCTTCACAGTGCAATTAATCATGTGCACAATTTTGAACTTTCTGCTGGCTGCTGCTGTTGTGCTGCTGTTTCTGCTAAGCGATCAATTCGTTTTTTTTTTTTTTTAACCAAAGCAGGCGTGTGACGCCGACGATGTCGCGCCCTCAAGCACTTTTTTGTCTTGAGAACGTAGTGCAAGGCAAACACACTCACCACATCATCCGTCTCGAAGAACAATTTCAAGAAGAATTTCACCATGACAAAAACTAACAACAAAAAAAAATATTAAAATTGACGATTAAGTAAACAAAATCTACTTTATTAATAAATTCCATTTAATATGGCCTTCAGTCCACAAAAATTTGCGTTTCATCCAGCCGATTTAGACTTTTGAAAACCTTCCAAAGTCCGACTAAGAAGCTTGCCCTAGAAGGGGCCCACCGAAAATACCTTGTCTTATGCCCGTTTTCATTTTTTATATTTAAATAAACCAAACAAAGGTGGAAGTGTAAGATCGATGAGAATAAAAAAATTAGATTTCGGGTCGATTATATATCCATTTCTGACAAACGAAATGACAGATTTTAAGCCTGGCTTATGATTCGTTAAAACTATATAAAAGCATGCGTGATGAATGGAATCTCAGCATTATTTGCCCGATTCTCAAGTAAGCAATCCAAGCTCAACTGGTGAAATTCCACTCTTAAAAATCAGTGGTTTCTTTTGCAGTTTTTTTTTTTTGCAAGACCCTTAATACAATAATCAAATTGAAGAGATGACATTTGTGAGTTGTATTCGCTACATCAACGTTAACGCCCACGCGACCTCGTCAATCACATAGATTCCCTCGACTATAAAGCAATCCGTCAAGAGGTTGTAATTGCTTTTGTATAAGCTGGTTGGTTGTTTGCTTGGTAAGCAATTAAGAAGTTTTCCAAAAAAAAAACTTCCTATTCCCGTTTAAGTATATACCCAGCACAGTATGATGAAGTGAGTACTGTAAGGAAACCTGCCTTAAGAGCTTAGATTTTGCAGCACATTATAATACAAATACAGCACCTGTGGTTGCCTGGAAAGAGCCAACGCCCGCATATAGAATTGATGATGATGGTGGTTTGTGTCTCAAGTGGGGAACGGTTAGCGGTGGCCAGTTTTTGTGTTGTAGTGGCAACAAAATAGTGGAACACTAATTCAATGTTGAAAATGACACGACAAACGAACAACGACCCAAGAATTATGGTCCAGTGGTTGGTGAGTTATACGCGTCTGGTTATAGTGTAGTGCACTGCGCATATAAATTCTTACAAAGGTGGCGTATCTGGAACTGTCCTGCAGTGTCCAGTGTTTAGCCCCATCGTATAGAGTAAAGCTCTACAGATTGTATATGTTTTTGTTTAGAGAGAATTTAAAAAATGTTTTTTTTTTTTTTTTTTGTGTCGTTTTTGTTGTTGTGGATTTTCTCGGACCTCAAGGAGTTTTGTCCTGCGGCTGTGATATATTTTTTCTGATATCAATCGATTGTGATTACAAGGCATTTTGTGAGAGTAGGCGAGGAGAAAACATAGCTAAATACCTCGGATGAATGAAGTTATCTTGGAATGATGTCTACATTGTTGTTGTTGCTTGCATTTAAGCCTGTGCGAATAGGTGAGCCTATTGCATCGAGGAAGATGGCAGAAGTGGGTTAAGAGGCTGATGAGGTTTTAGATATTTATTATGCTATGAGCAATTAAGTGGGCGACACGAAGTTTTGAATCTCGAGGAATTGTGCAGATGATGTTTTTGGTCTTTTTTGTTTGTTCCCCAATTAGTCAGAAATGTCCTGAATAAATTGTTAAGATAACTGACAGATGCCGATGTTTGTGGAAATTAAAGAATTTGAGATTAGAAAAGTTTGAAAACGTTATTCATTTAGAACAATCAAGGTCTGTAGTGATATTTTTGTTCGTTATTTCTGTCTGGAAGTATTTGAACTAGTTATAATTATTCCTTTTTCGTGACCTTTTAAGATTTAAATCCTATAATCCTAAAGCCCACTTAGGATTATAGTATTTGAACTAGTTTCTTTGAAATTTATTTTTGTTTTGTTAGAACAATAATTCTAGTTTTAGTGGGCTAAAGTGAGCTTTATAATCGTTATCCATTGCATTTGAATTCTCTTCTCGTGATATCATATTTATATTTACTGTCTTCAAATACAAAAAATCATCTCAAATAGAACGTAGAAACCAAACTCACGTCGGGCACCATTTTCAAGATCAGAAAAACAAAATGCAATAAGATTAAACTTATTTTACAATTCAATAAATAATTTTTGCAATGATACAGGCGATTTATTTGAATAAAGATCTCATGTTGGGCGCCATTTACGGAATTAGAAAAATAAACCAAATTTCTTGATCATGAAAAAATATTTTTTGAATGTTTGACTTAATAATCTCGTAATTTTAAAAATTTATTTTGAGAGTTTAACAGATTAATAAACGTAAAAAAATTATCATGAAATGTCCTTCTTCTTTATCTAACTTTATTCAAAGTGGAAAAGACTTCTCTCTTTTTTTTCAGTGTTTACACTCTTCATCTATGTATGTGTTTTCGGCTCAATTTTTAAAAAATTTAAACAAATAATAAAGCTCACGTTGGGAGCCATTTTTAATGCGCATAATATGAACGTTTAATAGAATATACTTTTTAAAAGGAACGGGCGCAATTAAGGCTGCAAAATTTTGGCGACATAATAAGGTTTTGAATCAAACAACAAACACTTCAGTGAGCTAGACTCACATCAATAATAACAAAACAAGATATGGAATTTTGTTACTCATAACTTTAATCATTTGGGCGTAAGTCCTGTTCACGAATTTTTATTGCCTGGTCCTTGGACGCGAGTGATAATTTATTGATTATTATATTGTGCCATTATTTCAAAACATCTAACAATAGCCTCTACTTGACAAAACATATGCCAAACTTATTGCTTACACAATTCCTTACACCCTGCTCTTTTATTGTTTAACAATAAAAGAAACACACCTCGTAACAGGTAGAATAATTTAAAATAAAAAAAAAAATCTTAATAGCCAAGCCTCAGTTGAATCGAATAAATATGTATGTCGCTGCCAGAATTGGAAACACTTCCAATAAATCCAATGTGGCAATAAGTTCACAAATTATTGCAGCTTTTTTTTTTTTTGTTTTTTTTTTTTTTACTCTATTCAATGGCTTGGTCAGTAGCCACCAGAGTACTGTACACCTACTGAAGGCTCCCACAAATTTTATTTTTTTCTTTTTCTTATTGCTCTAGCCTCGTTTGGAGCTGTGGCAGGCACTAAAAATCTCACCTGCCTAATGATCTAGTACGAAGTGGCTTTGGTTATCCAGTTCATGCCTTGCTCGTCCTGGATTCCTGATAGATCATTTGTATTCCAAACCAAGCTTGGTGCGCATCATTAACTAGTCCAATATGGTATTCGCACTTTTTTTTTTATATTTCAACTTGGGGCAATCATTGCGCATGCAACATGTAACTTACGCATTCATTATGAACACATAACTAATTCGGATTTAAGTGTTGAACATAACATACAAAAAATAAAAAGATTTTACATATTTAAATTAGATGAGCTATATTTAAGAGCATCAAGCTCTAGAAAGGCAAAAATCAAGAATTAAAATTGCATCACTGTCCATATAAGATGTTAAAAATTTTATAGAACTAGTGCAGCTGTAAATTTTTTTTATAGCAAAAAAATCTCTTTATTAGCGTAAGGCAATTTGAAAGAACTGTTCTGTGTTTTTTTATGATCTTGTTTTGCGGGCATCTTTTGGTTCATTAAAAGATACCCATGGTTCTTTATTTTATATCCTAACTTTGGTTTTGGGATTGAGAGGAATTTCTTTTAATTTTAAGAGACTTGATTTTCTATTCAAAGCATAATATTTGAATATTTTTTTTGTTTTTATAAAATAGACAAACGACAGGATTACCACATCCCAAAAAAAACCATCATATTTTGAGTTATGACACTCTTTTTTTTAATGAACGATATGAAGGTACATAAGTATCACTTAAAAAAAAAACATGGGTTTGACCAGATTTTCTCGTCAAAAGAAAGATTAAATTTTCTTAAGTGTTGTATATTCAAAAATGGCGCCCAACGTGGGACATTTAGTTCTTCAATTTAGATGTTGTTGCTGTTGCATAATAGAGCTTATAATTAAAAAATATAATTTTTTAAATTATATATTGCGAAGCAAGAGGATGTGATGTATGAGGCATAGGTAGGATTAGGGAAATAGGAAAGTACTGGAATGTGGCCTGCTTGCACAGCACGGCAGTTAGCTCACCGGAATGGCGGGGAGTGGGGTATCTTCTTCCCTTCTTCCCTGGAAGTTCTGCAGCTATGCATTTAAAATTAAAGTTAAAAAATATAACCATTTCTAAGACTAAAATAAAAAGTGAAGATTTCTGATTTTTTTTTTGAAAATAAATCTTTGGGGCTTATTGCGAGAGTCTATTTGAAAAAAGTCTATTTGAAAAAAGTCTATTCGACAAAAGTCGATCAAAATTCTTGATAAAATTGAAATTTCTTTCAAATAGAAAAAAATATAAAATATTCAGTAGAAATATTAAAAGTCAAATAGAAAAATATTAACGAATAGAATTTTGAAATAACGATACTAGACTTTAATTCTATTTGATAAGATTCTATTTCATCCGCAATAAGCCCCTTTCTTTGTTTATTTTTCATTTACCTATGAGATCAGTTAATCGTTCTGTTTATAGTTAACGAGGTGAAGGCAAATATAGTTTCTTTTCTATCACTAACCACAGGTTCTAAAAACTATTGCAAAATGGCGCCCAACGTTATGTATTAATAATCACATTAATCAACACAAAATAATTTTTTAAAAATTGTATTTAATTGTTATCTATCAAAAAAAAAACATTATCTATAAACAACAGGAGTTTTTTTTTCACACTTATCATAAACCATTAAATTTTACTATGCACTTCAATCTTCAACTATAGTATGTAGTTATATTACCTTGCAACTTGTGTTTTTTTTTTGACAAATAACAAACACACCTTCTGCCCTCAAGCTGCCAATCCTTACAAGCACGTTCGTTATAGTGTATAGCTCTTAAGTTTTATTGTTGTACTTTAAGATTTGTATTTATTTTTTTTTTCTAACGGATTTTATGTTTGAGCCATTAAAAATGATAGAAATCCCCACACATTGCCCAGAGGTACAAGTGTAGCCTAATTTTTTTTTTTGTTTTTATCTTCCTCCTAATTCTTTCAACCTACTCAACACATCATCATGCGGCCATCTAGTAAAATAGTTTAAGTGAAGCTAGAGTATTACTTGCAAAACGAACGAAAGAAAGAATACTGTTAATTTTTTTTTGTTATAAAAAATGCACCCACTCACCTCAAGGAAACACATAAGAACATAGCTCAAGTCGTGATGTCTCAAAAGGGATCGCTTGACTTTAGATAACATACCTACTATTTATCACATCACAGGGTGTTTCAAGTGATTGATGTTTATTCGGGATAAAACATCAATTCGCGCGACAGTGTGTACGAACACTGGACTGGGTGGGGTAAATTCTGTCAATTGGAATTTATGCGTTTGAGACATCCTCTATACAAAATTTCACTTTCTCAGAAATTGTATAGAACACCCTCTTCACTATTTTCCACTGGCACTAATACAAACTTAACTCACTCTTCCTTTACTCACACCTGTTTGAAGTTCCAGTGATGGACATTTTATCTACAGGTACCTACATACATGAAGAAAATCCATCTGAAAATGAATTTAGAAAAAAAGATGAATTTCTCTTTAGTTTTTGCTGATAATTAGTAGAGCGCGCGACGAAATCCACAAGACAACACTCACAAGCTACACATTGTCATCTTGTTGTGTCCATTGTTCCAGCTGTTTATTCAATAGGCGATGTTTTTTTTCATTTACTTGGATGTCATGTAACTACCTATACAAGCTGTCATCGCAGAAGCAAACTGAAACAGATATATTGTAGATATAAGTTGACAGTAAAACAACACAACTTGAAGATGGATCAGAGCTTCTGTATGTGATGTATGCAACACCAACTGCAATTTAAACTCACTGGCTTTTCATTTTCATTTTTATTTGTTGTTTTTTTTTGTTTCTGAAGACTTTCTTTTTATCAAATGAAATGAAATCTAGGCTCGTGAGCATTCATGTGAAAAGCACCCAACTGCGTCTGAGAGGTTTTTTTTCAGTGGGTTTCTATATACAATTCGTTTTGTTTTAAAAGACTCTGCAACAGTTACTTAGGGTTTTTTATTCCATACTCCGTGTGAGACTATCGAATGAGGAGTCATAAGTTTACTCTAATGGACCGTATCACGATGGTTATGGTTGCGGTATTCAGCTGAATAACTAAGCAATCCCACACCACAGGCTGTGAAAAATCACACCTGATACGGTTGCTTTAAGCCGGTCAAAGGTCATCCGTATGATGGTAGGTATGCACCTTGGGCTGTGGGTGGTTATCAGAACACATGTATGAAAGTTGAAGCTAGCTTTAACCATAAATTTGTAACATGTAAATTCCTCGTAATGTTAGGTAAGTACAACTTCTTTAGAAATCATATGACTGTTGAGGTTTGATCTCATACTGAGTAAGCAGTTGATTTCATTTTTTTTTTTTTTTTTTTATTCAAAACTTTAGAAATACAAATGTTTTAGGGTTTGTTTCACAATGTCTGATTAAAGTTCCCTATAACTATCCGACACATAAATTATCCACAACTTAAATCCTCTCATTAAAAAACTTTGCGTTTCACAATCGTAAATGTATGTGCCACTTAGCTAGTTGTCAGTTATTCCAGTTTTCCAAAGAATTTGACTGATTGAAAATAATCAGTCAAATAATTATTAATTTATTCTCAAGTTGTGAATTTTAAAGTGTCATAATTAAACTTTTTGGACCCAGAACTGGTAACAAACAATATTACTTTGGTGTTTTAAGGCCCCTTACTGCAATTTGATAAAATCCAGTTAGAAATTTTGTGTTGATATGTGAATGTGAGTGATTTAAAATACTTTAGTGCGTTTTAAAATTGCATTTTTATGGTGTTAAGGGGTGGAATTTTTGTCGTGAAGTAAGTATTTAAGTAATTGGGTTAACGCATACAAATATCCGTCACTAGTCCAAACTATTGATGTATTTGTTGTGTGAGTCGCACTGACAGCAGCTGTAGATATTTTAAATGTCAGTTTAATTTTTTAATCGGAACCTCAACCGGCCTGTAAAATATTCAGAACTTTAAGTGCCACTTAGACCTATTCAGATATTGTGAAACGTAAATGCGGTTTTTAAGTGACAAATAAGTTCCATGTAGCTTAATTGGAACTTTAGTCAGACATTGTGAAACAAACCCTTAAACTCATCAATCATCGATAATAGGTATAAAATACAAAAAAATCTATTTGTCAGCTTCCTATCCTTCTCTTCTATTATTTTAAACCAATTAAATTTAATGTTTAATCCAATTAGATATGTAAAAATATTTTTGTTTGATCGTCTAGAAAAAACTGTCACTCAAATAACCCAGCGGCCTTATTGTAGTTTGTTGTAGTGAGTTGTTGTTTTTTTAATTGAACGACATCCTATACAGCTAATTGAAAGAGTAAATAATATTTTTTTTTTTTTTTAGAATAATCTCTGGCTAAAGGCTTTACAAGAAAAAAAGCCACTCCCGTTTCAGACTCTCTATACTTTATAAGCCTTTATAACAGCCTCTACATAAGTATGATTTTGTGATAAATTCCCTGGAGCGTATTGTAAAAGCGTTTGACATTTTTGTAACGCGATAGTTTTATTCGAACACAGAATCCCACTGAGACAAACTCTTAATAGTTTTTGATGGGGTCCTTTCATAGCAACTTTTTTTTTTCATTTTTTTTAGTTCCTCATCTCAAAACAGATTAATCAAGTTTAACTTTGTATGAAACCACGATCCGCATCTTAGATCTTAATCAAAGCTTTTGATAATCACGTTTCTCGTCACTTGATTTGGTTGTGATGGCGATGGATAACAAAAAAAAAAAAAAAACCATGTTCAAAATGATTCCCTGTGGTCATTGCTGCCGTTGTTGCCTTCATTTGACGTGGGGACATAATTTCTGTGTTTTTTTTTTTTTTTTTATTTCTCACAAAGCCTACTTCACCCGCAAGCTATGTCCAATATTTCTTCGGTCTTTAATTAGATACTTTTGTAATGTATCTCTCGGGGGAGATAAATGGCCATAAAGTTGATTATTTTTGTGCTTAAGGGTAAATCAAATCCAGTTAGTACACGCCCTGCAATGAAAACATGCGTATAATAACTGTCGTAAAAAAAAACCAACCGCGTCAGCGGATAAAGTTAGGTTTTGAGTCAAATAAAATTGGAGCCGTTGTTATATGCGTCTATGAACCATGTTTGACCGAGATCTTAATAGTTATACTTGATTGCATGATTTGGGTATTTTGTTTGTGATTTCAAATTAGTATGAACTTCTAATTTTAAGTTTTGATAGGTGGTTGAAAATTTGTCGAAATGAAATTTTGGTATTTATAAAGCCTGCAGTTTTGCCATAACTTAATTTGATATTACTATCCTAAAATTCAACTTTTTCTGACCGAAATCTTTCGAATAAAATAAAGTTTGAACAAAGTACTCCAGTTTTAGAAAGATTTTCCAAGACCTGAAGTACATACATAGTTTAGGGGCATGTTAAAGCGATCAGAAAAAACGCATCAGAAAAAATTCTTTTTGATAATTTAATGTTTTATCATACGATTTGAAATATTTAAAAAGGATACAAATCGATGATAAATCATTTGAAATATTTATTTCATAAAAAAAATTTTCTTTGGAGGAAATATTTGTCCTACAAAATGCATTTTCTGCTAGAAACTCGTTTTTTGTACGGAATTTTCATCAGAAAAATGAAAAAGTACTTTTCTTGGAGAAAGTATTTCCTCCAATTTTTTTTTTTTTATGAAATAAATATTTTAAGAGGTTTTTCATCGATTTGAATTCTTTTTATATATAAAATCGTATGATGAAACATTAAATTATCAAAAAGAATTTTTTTCTGATGCGTTTTTTTTTATCGCTATAACCGGGCCCCTTAAGGTAAAAAAAAATGGAAAAAAAAAAATTTTTTTGTTTTTTAAATTTCATTTAAATATTTGACCAAAAAGCTAAAACTTGAAATCAAGTTATTATATCAAAAATTTGTTACTTATAATTTTTTAACCACTTTAATGATGAAATCATAAAAACTTAGTTCTGCTGAGCTTGCTCTCCTTACTCTAGTGAAATTTCAAAAATTTTATGGCATCTGCTCTACAAAATGAGTTTTGAACAATGTTTATTTTCAGTGACATTGATGATGTGTTGTTTAAAAAAATATTGATTGCATTGCCCATCGGCATCACCTCTCAGGATTAAATCGCGTTCAAAAATTAAATATATTGAAAAATTTCCTTTACAGTTAAAAGAACATAATGTCCACAATTCCCATAGTTCTCTTGTACTTTTAATTCCAAGACAAAAACTAATTTCCGGCAAGTGAATCCACAACAAATTAATCTTCCATCTTTTGCTAAGTATTTTGTATTTTTCTTTCAACAAATTTAATTAAGATTTCATTTCAAATAAAATACAAAAGACCTCTGAGCATGCGCACGAACGACCCATGGCCGCGGTGTGGCGACGTAACGCGTTGACAGCCCCAACTATACATACCTTATTAAATGATTACTTTCCCCCCAGTGTCACTGATTAAATATTCAATAAATCATTGAACTTAAACAGTTATCTACTGTTGACTTACGACGACGATGGAGTAGTATATAGGTACTGGCTTTTCACCAATGCAGTTTTTTTTTTTTCCGAATTAAGATTTATCAACAAATCTGCATCTTTTATTTCTATGGATGCCACAGAAGGAGAACCAAAAATAACAACAAAGTTAAAGAACCCCGAAGAATCTAACTATTTCTTCGCTTTTCCTTGAAAGCAAGTTTCGTATAGATATTTATATAATACGAAATCGAATACAGACTTAAGTGAGTAGATAAATTGTCTAAGGGTGAGACTAGACTATAAATAATTCTCCACTGCCTTATTTCCTTAAGAAAAAAAAAAAAAAAAACTCTTACTCACACTCAGACACTAGACATGAGACGTATTCACAGAGATACAATAGTTTCAAAGGAATAACAAGATATTTCTGTTGTAAGCGTCTCTAAGATAATCTTTCTTTCAGTCTTTTGGGATTCCATTTTACTGCACCAAACTCCATAAAAACGAAGACTATACACCACAGACAACGACCGACGACGGACGCGACGAACGATCGGACATCTTAACCAGATGCCATAGAGCCAAAGAAGTTATAGCACTCTGTTAACAGAAATATTATTAATTTGCAACTAAAGGGGGTATGGGAGCGATATAAACTAAACAGGCCTTAACTGTATGTACACAAGGAGTTAAAAAATTCAAGGAAGAAAAATTGCAACACTTAGCAGGAGGTTAACGATATGTGTTCGGTTAGCTTTTGTTGAATTGTTGTCACATTGTACCCACATCATTAATTCAGCTAACCAGACAGCCAGCAAGTGTTTATGGATAGCGACAATCTATATGAGCATTTTACAAGCTGTAGATGATAAAATTTGTCAAATTTTGGTTTGCATGCCAATACTTCGTACTTAAAGGAAGAAGTTACAAAAATGCATGCAATCATTTCTCCCCATTCTTTGTTTAATTAAATTTGATTTGGGCTTAGAAAAAGAAAAATTGGCGCCCAATATGGGTAGCTAAAAAAAATCACAGATTCAAACACTGCGTTATTGGTATATAATGTAAACTTAAATCCCCTTTTTGAATTAGGATTTCAAAATAAAATTGTAAAAAATCTTTATTCCCACAAGGCCTCATTTTGGACCTGTCATGACAATAAAATACATTTTTAATTTGAATTTTTTGAAAATTTATTTTATTTGCTTGAAATTTTAAATAAATCAGAATTATTTCAAATTCATTTTATTTCTAATTAAATCTTCACTTTAAAAAAACCAAGAATTCAAAGGAAATCGTCTCTCCCGTACAAGTTTTTTGCACTTGAAAACACAAATTTCAGCAACAAAACAAAAAGTACTTATCACAAAGGCCACGCTCATTCCAATCCAAATCCATTTAAAATCGTCAACTTTCATAGGCCGTTCTGTTGGTTCTGATTCAAAATCGTTCAATTTTATTCTTCCAAGTTTAAGCAGTTCATAAAATGATTTTCTACTCCAATATTCCCACAATCCAGCTGAATGTACTTCCATTGTATGAGAATTTATTATATCTCGATAAATTGAATTTCTATAAATGGGAAAAGACCATGTTAAATTTATAAAACAAATTTCCTTTGACCAGCGAAATAATCTTTTTCCAAGAAAATTTTGCAGACTTTGATAAATTTCCCATTCTGCATTAGATATTGAGTAGGCATATTCTGTATTGAACGGCTCTCGAAATGATGGAAATTTTAGAACACCAGGATCCCATCGCAAACGCCTAAAATGCAAATATTTTTGATAAATTTCTGGGTTTTTATCATTTAAACGAAAATAATCCTCGTTTCGAACAATAATTTCTAAATTTGATGTCCAGAGATCTGACTCGGATTTTATAAATCTTTCCCTCGGAGGTTCGGTCATGAAAGTCTGAAGAAATGCATCATATGAAGTTACTAACATGATTCCAAGTAAAAATATCAGCAAGTAAACGATTTTTCTGCTATAAACAGATGCTGGTCTTTCCATGAAACATTGTCCAAGCATTCCACGGAAACAGTTCAAGTCGAAGAAAAAATTAAGAAGACATGTCCTTCGTCCTGATAAGAATTCAGCTGTCTCCAGCAATGCTGAAAAAACAACCATAATCACAGCTAATATAAGAAGAACCTCCCAATTAAAAACCCGTAGAAAAACTTCGAAAATGGGTATACAAGGTTCAATTGGTAGCATCAAACCCAATTCAAGTTTATAATATGGGTACGACAACGAATCAATTGGAAACTGTAGATATCGCCCATAAGTTCCAATCTCTCCGATTTTGCTTAAAACATCCCCGAACATTAAATCAGAACGAGCAAAGTAAAAAGGGATTGATGATGTATTTAATCTGGCATTATGCCTCTTAGCTAGACTTTTGAAAAAATTACCCACTGGTCCACCAAATTCCATATCTCTTCCATCTTTTACGATGACCAGTAACGGTTCACTTCCTCCGAACAACATTGGCAAAATCATTTCGTTTAAATTATTCATTCGATTCGGAAAAAATCTCGAAGTAAGTTGACCACTTTTCCAGATGATTTCTTCAATTTTAAAAACATTAAAATTGGTAAAACTGTAATAGGTTGATGAACGCGAGAAGTCTAGAAAAACTGCCATAACATTTATCATATCGTTCCGCCAACAAAATTCAAATACGTCCTTAAGTTCCGTTTCATTTTTCGATGAGCTGCTGAGAAGAAAAACGATTTTACAAGACCGCATTAATTCAAGGTAAAACCGAAGTCGATAAAAAACTTTATTGCGGCTATTATTATTAAGGTCGACTAGGATAAGGAAATTATCGTTGAATTTTTTCTTCAAGAAGAATTCTTTTGTTTCGCTAGACATCGATATAACCGGAATTCCAACTGATTTCCAAACATTCTTGACGAAATTGTTATCGATATCGAAAATATTCAATAGAAATAGATTTTCAAATCTTTCGGTTTTTTGAATGTCTTGAAGAAACCTTTCAAATTGAACATTTGGTTCGGTTTTGAAGAATTCACCGGAAGCAACTGCAACGAATGCAAACAGACTTGTATAATTCAAATTCATAACTGATGATTCAGCAGAACTTCATTTGCTTTTTAAGGACAAAATAGTTTCAATTATTGCTGGGTAGTTTTATTTATTTTTTTTTCTATACATGGTGTTTTTAATTAGAATTTTACATAAGAGACATGCGAAGGAAGTTTTAGTTTTAGAACTGTACAGCTGAACTTAAGCTGTTTTTTTTTACCAGTTTTAATTTAGACTATTGCTTTTTTAGGGACTCTGTATTTTAGCTGAAAACACGAGGGAAAAAAACTCGCAATTTTTCATAGCTGTTATTTCTACTAAATAACTGCTTTAATTAATAATATTTCTACTCTAATTGATTTTTTACGTGTGTTGCAAAAATGTCTGTTTTTATTGAGGTAGTTATATTGCACATTTTTAAGTATCTCCTGAGGGAATCAAAGTAGTATGTCTATACCTTTAGAATCGGAATTATTTTTTCCCAGAACTGTAGTGCTCACAGCTTACCTTTATCCAACGCTTTATAATGATAATTGCTAATTTTTAGGAACACACATTTTTCTAAGAGTTAAGACTTAACAAATATTCGTGTAGTTTTTGATGAGCGCTTAGAAGACTCTGTGATCAAATTAATCATGACTTTTGTCTTCCATCCACCTTAATTCTCATATCATATCGGCGCACGACGAACAAGAAAAAAGAATTTTTCATACAAAATTAAAATCAAAGCACCAGGCAATCATGTATGTGAGAAGGGCTTGACTCTGAGCTTACCTTATTTATGTTATTCTCCTTCCACGTTCGCCTTCTATTATTATCTACACAAAGTTCAAACCGATCTACTAGGCGCTCATGTTGGCGAGAAGGGATATTTTCCTTACTATTTATTTTCACTTTCTTCTTCCCACAAAACTGGTTTAACGACAGCTCTACAGCCAAATATGCTTAAAAGAAGGATGCAGAAAGAATTTAATTTTCATACAAAATTAAAATCGTTCTACTAGGCGCTCATGTTGATGAGAAAGAGTATTTTTTTTTCAGTTTCTCCTTCACACACTAGAGAGCTAGAGCCACAAATGCTTAGCAAAACTAACGGTGCTAGAAGGAGGAGTCAAAAATAAGATCATCTTGCTCGAGAAAAAAAAGTCAAAAACAAACTAGCGCTCGATCTTCTTTGTGTTTACTCGTCACAGTGGGACCTAGAAAAAAATTAAGAAGCCAAAAATATTTTATAATCTTTTCATACAAAAACACAAAGGTATAGCACTCATATATAGTGTAGGTGCACAAAAGAAGTTGCTCTGTCCTTTCTTTTACGTCAAGGATGCAGAAAGAATTGAATTTTCATACAAAATTCAAATCGTTGTACTAGGCGCTCATGTTGATAAGAAAGAGTATTTTCTTTTCAGTTTCTCCTTCACACACAAGAAAGCTACAGCCAAAAATGCAAAGCAAAACTAACGGTGCTAGAAGGAGGAGTCAAAAATAAGATCATCTTGCTCGAGAAAAAAAGTCAAAAACAAACTAGCGCTCGATCTTCTTTGTGTTTATTCGTCACAGTGGGACCTAGAAAAAAATTAAGAAGCCAAAAATATTTTATAATCTTTTCATACAAAAACACAAAGGTATAGCACTCATATATAGTGTAGGTGCACAAAAGAAGTTGCTCTGTCCTTTATTTTACGTCGAGGATGCATAAAGAATTGAATTTTCATACAAAATTCAAATCGTTGTACTAGGCGCTCATGTTGATGAGAAAGAGTATTTTCTTTTCAGTTTCTCCTTCACACACAAGAAAGCTACAGCCAAAAATGCAGAGCAAAACTAACGGTGTTAGAAGGAGGAGTCAAAAATAATATCATCTTGCTCGAGAAAAAAAAGACAAAACAAACCAGCGATCGATCTTCTTTGTGTGTTTATTCGTCACAGTGGGACCTAGAAAAAAAATAAGAAGCCAAAACTATTTTATGATCTTCATACAAAAACAAAAATCGACGCATCAGGCACTCATGTATAGTGCAGGTACACAAAAGAAGTTCCTCTGTCCTTTCTTTAACGTCAAAGGATGCAGAAAAAATTGAATTTTCATACAAAATTCAAATCGTTCTACTAGGCGCTCATGTCGATGAGAAAGGGCCTGATGCTGTCCTTATCTCTTATTTTCCATATTTCACCTAACTTGTTCTTCTTTCTTCTATTCTTTTTCAACTTCTCCGTTTTCGCCATAATTATTCACAAAAAATTGAAGTCGAACTACTAGGCGTTCATGTTGATGTGAAGGGATATAATGTTATCCTTATTACTTTTTCCAAGTTCTCCGCCTACAAAACCGGTTTTAGGGCAGCGCTACTGCCAAACTTGCTTTAAAAAGAAGCGGACCTTAAAGGAGGAGTCAAGAGTAAAGAGCCGACAAACTACGAGCGCACGATTGACTTTGTTTTTATTCTTCACAGTGGGACCTAGAATCCAATTTCCAAGAAAAAAAATGTAAATTTTATATTCTTTACAATAAAAATACGAGGAATAAAAACATCTTTTCTTCAAAAAAAAAGTATATAGGGCTTCCACTGATGATAAGAGCGAACATGGGCATATTTTCTTAAAAATACATGTTGAAGCTGCATTATATGGAAGTTATGGATTCTTAAAAAAAAACAATTGAACTCGAGATTTTTTATCAAACTGAAAATTATTATCGTAAACGGGTCTCGCAATTTGTGTGTGTGTTTGTATATCTGTTCAACTACATCCTTTATGGATTGACAAATCGATTTTTCTTTAAAATTAGCCGTACAACGTTTTTTTGATGAAATATCTGTGGCCAAAATTTATTCAAGGAATAAACATAATTTGAGAAGCAATATATTACACCCAAAGGAACATTTCCTTATCTAAACGGTCAGTCGTCAGTTCAGTTGACTTTTATAATTATAGCTGTAGCCTCAATGTTGTCTAATTGAATTCCTTGTTCATCCTTAGCTTTTATGAGAACAAGTAGGCTTACAAGAAAAATGTTTTAAGTTATTCAAAAAAAAAAAAACAAAAAAAAACAAGTTATTTTAATGAACACCTTGATTTTTGACTCAAAATTTTAAAAAACACAGCAATTTTGGTTCATTAAAAATTATCAACTTTGATGAGATGTCTCCCCCAAGCTTTTACAAAGGTGCTTCTTGTAATAAGGGCTTCCTTCAATTCCACCAAAATAAAACAAAATCGCCGTTAAAGTATTATTTGCTGCTGGCAGCACCAGTCTAAGTTATTTTTGCCAAAAAATTCCATCTCGTTAAAGTCAACTCCTTCAATCATATTCATTGTTTTTTGTTGATACATCATGACCGACTGGTGCAATTGGCCTTCGGCTTTTAGGTAAGTACTGCCTGCCATTTCGACCTTCCTCTCAAATGTCTCTCAGCCCGTCTATCTGTCTGTTTCCGAAATCTACCAAAAAAAATTGTGTTCAACTTAATTTGGTTTAACAAAAACTGGCTTCAACTTTAAAGCCGCCAATTGCCGAATTCGGACGTGCACATGAAACTCCCTCCTCCTGCATGAACATTTTTTTTTTTTTTAGCCACATGAAACTTTAACTAAGGAAGGTGGTAGCTTCATGATGCCCCATGTGGGGCATGCTGCATGCATTGATGTGTCGATTCGGCGATTATTTTGCCATCATCATCATCAGAGCCTCAATGTGTAACGCGTCCAACTTGTTGCTTGTCACGCATTTTTCTTCGAATGTACACGCGCACGCTTGGACACATACGGATGGCAAAAATTCCCAAATAAAGATCATTTTAACGAGCTCCAAATAAGTTAACGTGAGGTTTTGGTTCCGAAAATATTTTAAATGCAACCACGGCTGGAGTGTGGACAGTGGATGAACGAACTAGGAGTTTCAACAACCTCAAAGCCATCACGCAGATCTGTAGGCGGAGGGAGACCCATAAAAAAGGGAAGCTTGAATGATGGAATATTCGGATCGTATAAGAGAGGAAACCTTTTTACGGTTCGGTTTTGGGTTTGGGTTTTAATTGCGTAATGATGTCTGCAATTGCAACCGATAATAAAAATTAAATAAGTACCTAGCTAGATATAGATATAAAATTATTTTGTGTTTTTTTTTTTTTCAATCGACAAACCAGCCAAAAGATCTTGAGATCTCATTCAGTCTCAGGTCTGGGTGGAGTCTTTGATCAGATTCAAGTAAGGCAATTAATTTGTTCAGATTTGGTGTCGATTTGTATGAGTTGTTTTCTAACTCGAGCTCAAGACTTGCGTCTACTTGGGCTGCACTCTATCTGTCTCTAAGTCGTCGCGTCGCTGCGTTGTAAAACTATATTTTTTTGCAGAAATTACTTTGAAATTGTTTTTTGATTGCAAATTAATGATTATATTATTATTTTTATATTTTTTTTTTATTTATTTTATTTTTTATTTATTTTCAGACTTTGAAGTTTTGTGTTGGGTAAGTGATTTGATTTTATTATGGACTTAATTTTTGTTATTTATTTTAGTACCTAAATTTATATGAATCGAAATTGGATTTTTATTGCGCACGAGTTTGAATTAGTTTTATTAAATTTGTTTTTTTTTTTTTGTTTATTTATGTGACTTATTAGTAAAGTGGTAATCGGTGTTGATATAAATGCATAAGACAAGGAAATATAAATTTGAGCAAAAAAAAACAAAAAAAAATAGTTGATTAAAATGTTAAATCGCTAAAAATCTAGTTAATGCATTTTAAAAATGTTTAATGAATGTTGAATGAGAAATTTAAAGATTTAATGTTATTCACTTTTAAATGAAGTTTGAACATTTCTGTTTGATTTTTTTTATTTTATAATTGGAGCCAGGCGATTTTGTATTAGATTTTTTTTTTTTGGGTAGAACATTGGTTTTGATTTTTGAAATAAGGTTGACCAATTTGTTTTGAATTTCACTTTACAATGCATTGGATGTAGAATAATGCCTAATAATATTCCAGTTAATTAAATTTTAATAGAAATATAATCTTTTGAACGACCCATAAGTGGCGCCCAATGTTATTTTCTTTACGACCATTTTATACAAATTTTTAAACCAGCATACAATTTTTATATTTTGATGGGTGTTTCAAAGTTTAAAATGCAGACATTTATGAGGTAAAGTAAATAAAATCAAATATCCGTACATATTTGTTTTTATTTTTTATAGTTATACGCTAGATGGAAGCTTACAAAATCGGGATGGGATTATTTGTCATACGACTTTTATACCGAAAAAAAAAATTATTTCTATAATTATATAATGCGTCCATTTCTGCCTTGAATGCTTTTCAAATGTTTACAGGAGATGTGAAAATAGAACATGCATAATAAAAACGAGGTGGTCATGTAATAAAATAACTCCTACACAGTGCTCGTAGTTCACCTTCCATAAAATTTTAATTTACCCAAGAAGCGCCATGAATGCCAGAAATACTCCAGAGGTCATATTGTAGCTCTCCCAGTATAACCTATGCGAATAAACCAAAATTATGATTCCTCTCTTGCAAGCTATTGGATCAGAGTTTTTTGTTCGGAATTTTGTACTCGAAGTTACGATGCCAAAGTGCAGATAATTCTTTTTTTGTTTTTTGAACACACACACCGGGGCCAACTTAAGCAACCTTTCGTAGTTCTCCCCTATCATGACATGTATTGTATTTTCGCATAGTGACAATACAATAAAACTAAAAAAATGCCTCCTCTAAGGCCATCATGTAGTTGTTATCGAAATCGAACAGTGGTGCCATAACTTCGAAAAGTTCTCAATATAAAATTATCTAGCAGTTAATAAATTAAAACAGTCGAAGAAATGTTAGCCTTCATCTTTTCGTTTTATCAATCATCAAAGCAGGATGTTTAAGGGTAATCGAAGTATAGTGATATTTTACTTAAAAATGAAATATATCAAAACAGCTAATAGTCCAGTCATATTAGACAAAAACAGCAAAATTCCGTAAAAATCCCCAAAAAGATGGATTTTAGTATACAGCCTCCTGATGGTGTTCTTAAGAAACTGTAAAAAGTCCCCATCGATAGGAGCGCCGCTAACAATTTTACGAGGGGTTAAAACCCCCCAAAATAGTATTTCAGAAATATCTCCCAAACTGTGCCTTGTACAGAAAAAACGTTGATGACGAATTTGTAGCCTAGAAAATTTCCTACAAAAAAGATTATGACACTTTTCTTCATAAAAATAACGGTTTTCAAAATAATTCAATTTTTTTTAAAGCTGGAATTCCGTTCTATATTTTATTTTCAATTTAAAGTTTGTGAAAAATTTATTTTTAAACTCCAAATTTTGAAAAAAAGGGCTCAAACTAATTTTATTCAAAACTACGCTATTAAGTAGTATTTTTGTTTTCAGTATTCAATGCTCCTATCAATTTCTAGTCAAACACTAAATACCTTTCACTTTTTGAGAAAATCGAAACTAAAACACAAACATCTATGACATTTTATCTTTCTAAGTTTAAGCCGATTGTCTTGATTTTACTTTTTTAACTGACCACACTGTCTTTAAAGTTCCAAAGTCTCATCGTCATTGTTACTGCCGCCACCGTTCGCCGCGCTGCTGGTCGTGTGTTGCAATAAAAATATGTGTCTATGTACAACCATGATTGTTTGGATGACCTTAGTGTGAATGTCAGCCTGGCGAGTCCTATTTAGATAACTTAAATACGATATCGATTCATGTCTTGAATATTGGTTAAGGTCTATTGTTTTTATTTTTTTTTATTTCTATAAAGGCATGTAGGTACAGATACATATCTGTGCAAGTATAGATGCTATGTTTAAGTCTTACAGAGAAACTGTCTGAAAGGTAGCACTTATTGTTGTCAAAGATGTGAATAAATATAGGTAAGGTCTGTCTGCAGTAGAACATGTAATATTTTTATCAATGCATTGAGTCTTGATGTCAGAATTAATGAAGAATGACCATTTTTATTTTCTGAGATTAAGTCCAGTTCAATTAGTGTTTTTCATAAATTTGAATTTTATTACGTATACTTTCATACATGTATTATACGTTTTTGTGTGTGTGCAAATTGCTACCTCCATGTCCATAATTCTGTTGTAATCTATGAACTATGGGGTTTCCTCTTCGAGGCATAGGGTTTCTACCAACGCGTTGCCACATCACATTCCTTCTTGGAGATGTTTTTGTTTAGTCTATTTGACTGTTTTATGACGTACATACCTACACTACACATGTATATTTCTAAGTCTGCTACTGACGCATATAAGAAGATATTAAAATAAGCGTAATGAAGTTCAAGAACGGTGATATGGCATGCTTAACAGAAGTTATTTTTTTTTTATTTTTGTTTATAAAACAATGAATCGCAAAAATTTTTAACAGCCTGAGCTTTAGATCGAATATTTTCTCTATGTCCCCAGCACCTAAATTGTGAATTTCTCTTTACACTCCTCCCCCTAATGAATCCAACAGTTTACTCTATTTCTCAATGGTCAATGGTAAAGAAGGACCAAATTTGTACAGCTTCAAATTGATAATTTTTCACTAGTTAAAGTTTCTGTATAGTTGATGCCCAAAAAATAGTGAAATTCCCAAAAATCCAAGCTTTTAAATAAAACTATGATAAGTTTTTTTTGTATTTTTTTTTTTGAAATCGTAAACCATATTTATTGACTTCTGTATAAACACAAGACATGTCAAAAACATCTAGATATATAATTTTATAATTCAGAAATATTTTAAATCAGAATAAAATTAAATTTTACAGTCGTATTTAATAGAATTTTTACTACTTAGACAGAGTAAATATAAGTATTTTGAAATCACCGAAAATATTCTTTATTTAATAAAAAAAATATTCCATTTTCCACTGATTTCGTTGTTCAAAGCTAGCAATAATTAAAAATGTTTATTTGTATTTCTGACGACTGTCTAAAGTTAGACAACATTTATAAATACGACTAATAGTATTTCTACCTCAAAGTAGTGATCCACAAAGATCTACAAAACTTTTTTCTTCCAATTAAAAACACAAATTTCCCCAATAAAAAACATAATAACAATTAAATATGCCACCCCCATAGCCATCCAAATCAGCTTAAGATCTTCCACTTTCATCGGTTGCAATTCCGGCTTCCGTCCCAAGTCTTCAAATTTAATTTTTCCAATTTCAACGAGTTCATAAAAAGCTCTGTTCTTCCAAAAGTCCAACAGTCCAGCTGAATGTATCTCTAAAATAAGAAAATTCATAATACCTCGATAGATGGAATTCTCGTTTATCGGAAAACAATTCTGAATCATATTGTACATGCACATATCTCCATCAGCAAAACGAAATAATGGTCGACTGAACAAATTTTGCTGACTTTTATAAATTTTCCAATTATTAGATGTTGCAGTGTAGCCGTATGTGATATTTAGAGAATTTCGAAGATTAAAAAATTTTTGAAGGTCATTTTCCAAAATAAAGTGATTGAATGGCTCTGATGCATTAGGTAAGTTTGCATACTTAAAAAATTCCTCCATTTCAACATTAAGTGCCATAATCCTAACATTCGATGCACGAACATCTTCGAATGATTTCAAAACTTTCTCACTCGGTGGGGTTGTTCGGTTGGCTTGAAGAAATGCATCGTACGAAGTTACCAATATTATACCAAACAAAAACATCAAGGAATAGATGAGTCTTATGCTGAAAGAAGCATTTGGTAGCTGAGCGAAGGATTGACCAATAAATCCGCGTAAGCATTTGTCATTGAAAACAAAGTTCAGAAGGTAGGTTTTTCGTCCTGCCAAATAGGTCGCTGTTTCCAGCAGTGCTGATAGAAGCACTAGTTCTACAATTAATATGAACAAAGTTTGCCCCTCGACAATTTTGGTAAATATTTTAAAGATGGGGATTGTAGGTTCAACTGGCAGCATTATACACCATGCGACATTTTCATAAGGATATGTGTACATTGATCCCAATTCTAAATTTCGGTATTTCGCTGTAGAAGTTATTTCTACTGTTCCATTTAAAACGAATTGAAACAACTGATGCGATGAAAGGGATAGATTGATATTAGAAGTATTTAATTTAGCGTTGTGTTTCTTTGCCAGAGCTTGGAAATAGTGTCCAGACTGACCGTACAGATTGTACTTGCCTTTTCCATCTTCTGTAAAGATGATTCCCGGTTCATATCCACCGAACAATATTGGCAGAGTTATTCCATTTAAGTCACGCATACGATCTGGAAAATAACCATCTTTCGGATGAGTCCTGTTCCATGAGATTTCTTCAATAACTCTAATGTTACCAATACTATAACTGTAGTAGGTCGACGAAATAGGAAAGTCTCGAAAAATAGCCATCACATTTATCATGCCCTTCTTCCAGCAGAAATCAAAAAGATTTTTCAGCTCGGTAACATTTTTTGAATTACTATTTAGAAGAAATATAGTTTTTCCGAACCGTAAATGATGAAGATACTCTGAAAGTCTCTGAAGAAATACCTCCCTGGCATCATATTCCACTAAAGTAAGAAGATTCTCATGGAACTTTTCTTTCAAAGAGAACAACGTTGTGTCGGTAGCTAGAATGACTGGAATGTTGAGTGAAGTCGAAATATACTTTATGAATTGATCGTCTACATTTTTCGAAATTACTCTGTCGGATGTTTTTAACACGAACACATTCTCGAATTGCTGCGTTTTATGAATATCCTCAACTAGACTTAGAAGCTTAGTGTTAAATGTTGATTCGTTATCCAAGAATTCATTTAGGCCTGCAGTTTCAACAGCTCCAAAAATATTTAAAATATTGTTAGTAATTATTATGACAGGGATACAATTGTAAATAAGAAAAATTTCCATTTTTAAAGGATTCGAAACACTTGTATATGTATAACTCACAGAGGAACGAAATGGTAATATTAGGTTCTGCGCAACGGAAATGAACCTTAACTGAAATGAATTCTACACACAAGAGGTCTTCTCCTTTTGTAACCTTGCACACAAACTTACTAGATTATATCATTTTAGTATTATTATTTTAATGACCAATTTACTTCAGTTAAAAAATATTTTGCCTTATAATTATAGTTTCCACCAACACCGCACCGGGTGTTTTGTATTCCTAAGTGAAATAAATAATAATTGAAATTATTTGTATATCAAAAAAAAAAAATGTTTAGGCCTAAAAAAAAATGAAACAAGGCCTAAACTTAGACAATATACACAAAACAGCAAAAAAATATATTTCATTTCGGAGCTTTATTTAATTTTTTCAATCGAGCCTTCTACAAAAATTTACATAGTTTGTCTTCGAGCAGAAGCTTATAACTCGCTAGAAAAAAATGTGTGTTTTTTTTATTTTCAATATTTATTCATTTAAATTTGGGACCGTCTTCAGTTATGACGAATCCTGCAGATGCGAACACAAAACCAAATTCTTATACAGCCAATAAGAATTTGGAAGCTTCTAAATTCAATACCTGGGATCACCCTGTAAGAATATTTCAAATATGGTTCAAAGAAGTTCTAGCTAATAATTAGTTTTGATTTAACTAACTTTCAATTATACATAGACATGTAATTCAATTATATGTAATTCAATTATATGTAATTTAACTTGCATTATATGTATGTAATAAAATTGTGGTACCTATATTTGTATTGCTTAATGTCAGGTGAATTTTTATTGTAATTTTTTTGTGATTTCAATCAACCCTCACTTAATTATGTTGTCAATTGGTTTAAATGATTTGCTTGAAGGAAATAAATTAACTTAATTATGGTGTTTAAATTACAGGGTTGTTATAATTGGATTACTTTCGTTATAAGATTATCATTGGTGCTTTTTGAAACTGGATACCCGATATTATTTTTATAAGAACATTACAAATTCAAAACCCTTACAGTTGTGCAAACAAGAGAAGACCAAAGTTGGGCTTGGACGAAAAATGTTCTTCAACAACTTTTATCAGTTTCTTTTGAAGTCTTTATGGCCTGAAAAAAAACCATCCATAAAATCCAAAATAAAGTTTATTTGAACTCGAAATCTCTATTCATTCTCGAGATATCGTGCTCACGAATTTATGAACGTAGAAACACAAACTGACAAAATTTGAACAATCTTCTGCTGGAAAAAGGGGATATGCTCGTTCGGGAAAGTTTTGATTCACTGAATCCAAATCTGACCTCCACATCATTCCATAAACCAGGGTTTTTATGATATAATGCAAAAAGAAAATATATAATTTCCTATTACAACCTGAGTGTTGGAGCAATGTAGATACAATTGGATTTTATGCATCAGAAACTCAGGGATAATAAGTCAATTTTTTAAAAGAAGGTTGTTTAAAATTTGTAGATTTTTATTTTCTGCTAGCAGACCCGCGCTTGCGCTGCTTCGCAAAGCTTATGAAACACTTTGTTTTAGGTAATAAATAATATCGTATCAAAACAAGAGGGCTAATTGCAATTTCTACCATATTATTTACATACATTTTACTAAATGCTTACATTTAGAGCAAAGACCAGTTGTAAGTACAATATTAACTTTATAAAAAAAATCTCATTTTTCTAAAATACCCAGCAGGTTTAAAAGTATATTTGAATACGTCTATCTCGACAAAAAAGTGTACAAAATTATTTTAAGATTTATTATTCTAATTCAACAAACATATGTATATGTATAACAAACAAAAAATATCTTTTCACATTTTTAAAAGAATAAGTAAAATTATAAAATTTGTTTTAACTAAATCGGTTGAATACTTTATGAGATTACCGCGGACAAACTAAATGTTTTTTTCGTCTTTATATAACTAATAAAGTAATGATAATCACACTTTCTGATTAAAACCAAAATAAGTAAACACAAAAATTTAGTGTAAACGCTTTTAATTGAAATTGAAAAGAGAATAAAAGCTTTATTAAATCTCATAAGGCTTAAAATAGACAGATAAAAACAAAATTTAAAACCTGATGTTAACGATGTCGTTATCTTTAGAGATTTAAATCTTCCTGACATTAGGACGTGGGGCTACGAGTTATAAGAGTCAGCGGAAATGGAAGACAAGTTTCAGGAAATGTGGAACGTAACTTTACTCTTCAAGCTAGGCAAGATTTAAATTTTATTTGACATAAATACTTACTATATCTTTATTTAAACGGCAGCAATAATCGAAAATGCTATAGACATAAAATCTAATTTATTTCTGATTTAGTATTTTTACATATTTTGCATGCACGTTTTATTGGACAAAAAGAATCAAAAAAAATTTAGATAAAAACATTTACTAAAAGAAACAATTTAAGCAATTTCAAAATAGATTTTAAATAGTTTATGCAAATATTTTTGCTTTCTCATTTTTGCTTCAACTTGAAAACAAGAATTTCACCTAAAAAACACAAAATTACCAAAACATAAGCGCAACCGAGTCCCATCATAATCCACTTAAAGTCTTCCACTTTCAAAGCAACAAATTCCGGCTTCACGGTCAAATCCTTCATTTTAATTTTTCCGATTTCTATCAATTCATAGAAAGTCCTATGCTTCCAGAACTCTAACAATCCAGATGAATGTATTTCAAGGAGAAGAAAATTCAAGCTGTCCTTGTAGAATGAGTTTTCGTTGATGGGAAAAACAAACCCACTATCGTTCATGAAACACATTGCCTTCGGCAAACGAAACAACGGTCGACTGAATAGATTTTGTTGACTCTGATAATTCATAAACTTAACACTATTCACTGCATAAGCAAAGCTTGTGTTAAGAGTATCTCGAAAATTCACAAAAGTATTATAGTCATTTTCT
Source organism: Epistrophella euchroma (assembly GCA_947049315.1). Classification (NCBI taxonomy): domain Eukaryota; kingdom Metazoa; phylum Arthropoda; class Insecta; order Diptera; family Syrphidae; genus Epistrophella; species Epistrophella euchroma. The sequence goes on from OX346248.1 coordinate 62,962,442, forward strand.
AAAACAAACAAATCGGAATATTTTGTTTTGTAAATTGGTTCGTACTTGAAAAGTAAATCGATCTCGAATTTGAGTCCTAAGATTTTCAATTCCGATTTCAAGAGATCATCAAAGTATTCGATCTTCTTTTCGGTTGGTGGACTTGTCATGAAGGTCTGCAGAAATGCATTATACGACGTAACGAACATGATTCCAAAGAGAAAAATCAGCGAATAGGTAATTTTTGTTGTATACGATACATTTGGTATTTCCAGAAATCATTGTCCAAGTAGGCCCCGAAAGCTGTCATTGATAAGGCAGTCAAGCAAAGATGACTTTTTCGCCGTCAAGAGCCCAGACAACTTCAGAAGAACTGATATAATTAAAACTGTAATAATACTAATGCACAGAGCCTTCCATTTCCAGACAAACGTAAACACTTTATAGATTGGAATACTTGATTCGATGGGAATCATTACGCACCAATCGAAAAAGTCATAGGGATATGATATGACAGCCATTGGAATATTGATATTGGGAAATGCTGCAGCGGCTGATATCTCTACCGTCTTATTTAATGCAAGCTTCATTATTTCCTGCGCTCCAATTTCTAAGTTTACATTACTTGTATTCACTCTAACGTTGTGTTTTTTAGCAAAAGCGGTGAAAACATGTCCAATATAACCCCCAATTTTTGTGTCACCTTGTTTAGTTTTAGAAATTATCAATCCCGGCGCCGATCCTCCAAACAAAACCGGCAATACAGAACCATTAAGATCTCGCATACGATCGGGAAAGTATTGGTCTTTCTGACCATGTCTCTGTCCAGAAAATTTCATCAATTTTAAAAGAAGAGAAGTTACTAAATCTGTAGAAGGTTGACGAACTAGTAAAATCCTGAAAAATAACTATCACATTTATCATGTGATTTTTCCAACAGAATTGAAAGAGATCATTTAATAGCAATTCATCGAACGAAGGATTCTCGGAGATCAAAATAACTCGAGATGTCCGCTTTTGTTCCAGATATTTCAATAGTTGTTGAAAAAAATTCTCAATCGAATCTAGTTGAACAATTGCCAGAAAGTTTTCATTAAATTTCTTGTTTAGAATAAACGGTTCAATTCTTCCGCTGGATATAACTACCGGAATTTCAAGACTTGTCGTTAACTCTTTTATGAATGTATCACTTAATTCGTGCACCGAATTTTTATTCGTGTTTTTCATTATTAAGAGGACGTTTTCAAATAGCTTTTCATTGTGCACACCTTCAATAAATTTTAAAAACTTTGTATCAAAATCAGCAGGTTTAGCTATTGAACTTGTGGTAAGGGCCAACAAACCAAGAGCTATGTACATCATGTTGGAAGTGATTTCACAAACTGAAGTAAGATTTATGATTCGCAGTCGTGTCAAAGCTCATTTGATGGCATTTATTTAATTGGTATCTAATAAGGTGTGTAATAAATTGATGGGGTTTGGTCTTTGGTGTAGAAATTAAAGATTTTTGATTGTAAAAGTGAAAGCATAGTTTGAATAAGGGGTTGGGAAAATTGATAAAATTGATTGCCAAGTAATTTCACAAATTTTAATAATTAAACTTTTGATTGCACAATCCACATCAGTCTTTTGATAAATTTTAATGAAACATATTTATTGGGTTGCGTGTGCCAGGTTTAATCGCATTCAAAGATTGAGAAAATATATTTGAAAATAAATACAGACCGATCTGAATTATAAGAAAAAACTAAAAGCATTTGATCTTCTGTAACAGTTGATATGAAATTCTAGCACCGACGTCAGAAAACGAATTTTAAAGTTTTAAAAATAATTTCGTTACTTTCTACTTTACTAACTTTTGAATATTTACACATACATATCAGTTAGCATTTCTTTTTTCTAATTTGAAAACATATTATTATTGATTTTTAAAATTTTATTTTTAGTGATAAGAATATAAAAAAAAATTAATATTAATTCTATGGGTATGCCTTACTTCATATCAGATTGGAAGTCGATGAAAAACCTATCAAAATGATAAATTATTTTTACACTAAGTTATGTAAAGTACATAAAATTAATTTTGGTCGCTTAAATTCTCTAGAAAAATACAATTAATTTTTTCGTAATTGGTTATTAAAATACTTCGTAGAAGCTAGTTATATTAGTGTTTAAAGTTTTTTTTTAATTTAAAGTTTTTTTTTACCAGTTTTGTTTTTATCCATTTTAGTACAGAAAAAATGGTTAAACAATAGGCTGTGTGATCTTAGCAACCCATATGTGGGATATTCGCAAAAAATGTATGCAGTCTAAAAGGTCAGTAATCGGTCATAGAAGGTCAGGTAGTTTTAGAAATTGATCAGGCTTAGAGAACTTTTAATCCAGGCTTAAAGTATTTCAAGGTCATCCGCAATTTTTGGCACCTCATTTATGGGATATTCGCAAAAAAAGTATACCACCTAAAGGGCCACTGGATAGTGCTAAAAGGTCAGGTAATTTCAGTAATTGGTCAGGCATAGGTTTTTTTCTAAATTAATTTTCAAAGTTTTTTTCATGGTCATTACAAGGTCATATGAACTTCTAGCACCTCATTTATGGGATATTCGAAAAAAATATATACCATCTGAAAGGTTACTTAATCCACATAAAAGGTCAGCTAGTTTCAGAAATTGGTCAGGCATAAATTATTTTGTATACTTTTTATAAAAAAAAATTAAAGGTAAAGGTCAATGACCTTTCATTTTTCTTGTTAAACTCATAACTAAGAATCTACAGCTGACCAATTTCTGAAACTGCATGACCTTTTATAAGGAATAAGACCTTTCAGATGGTGTATACTTTTTTCGAATATCCCATAAATGAGGTGCTAAAAGTTCCTGTGACCTTGTTATGACCTTGAAAAAAAACTTTTAAAAAATTTAAAAAAAAATCTATATATGACCAGTTTATGACCTTTTACTGACCTTTTAAACTGCATACTTGTTTTTTTTTTTAATTCCACTAATAAGGTGCTAAAAGTTCATTACTGTGACCTTAAAAAAAAACTTTAAAAATTAATTCAAAAAAACCTATGCCTGACCAGTTTCTGGCCCTTCAAGTTGTATACTTTTTTGCGAATATCCCATAAATGAGGTGCTAAAAGCACACAACGCATATTATTGCTTTCGTGTTTGAAAAGTACTGTTAATGTTACGATGATGTTTCAGACGTGGTAGAGTCGCCATACCATCTGTCGATCTGTGCAGGGTGTACACCATATACATACCTTAAACGGGTAGCCTGATGCCTGCTTTGGTACAGATAGCATCTTTATGTGGTTTCCTAGAGTAGAAAATTTGTATTTTTATTATAGCTCACCTTTCATCTATAATGGGCCCTGCCTAAAACTTCGTGTACTTTATTGGTCGAAGAAAAAAAGACCGAATTAATTCAGCTTTAAATTAATAAGTTGTCATATAATTTAATGTTAAAAAAAAGAGACATTATTTCCAAAAATCAAATTTTGATGTCAAAAATTTCTATCAGATTAACAGAATTATAAAGACAATTTTGTTTGTATTTCTTTTAAAATCGTAAATCACATTTATTAGACTTATACATAAACACAAATAAGATAAAGTACTTCTAGACGTGCCAAATATGTATAATCCGATTTATATTTTTAGAATTCATAATTATTTAATTAAAATCTGAATTAAATAGTAATTGAAAATATATTTTATCTACGTTAATTTACAAAACCTTTTTCTCCATTTATAAACACAAATTTCCCCAATGAAAAACATAATAACAATGAAATATGCCACTCCCATAGCTATCCAAATCAACTTAAGATCTTCCACTTTCATCGGTTGCAATTCTGGCTTCCGACCCAAGTCATCCAATTTAATTTTTCCAATTTCAACGAGTTCATAAAAAGCCCTGTTCTTCCAAAAATCCAACAGTCCAGCTGAATGTATCTCCAAAATAAGAAAATTCATAATACTTTGATAGATGGAATTCTCGTTTATCGGAAAACAATTTTCCATCATATTGTACAAGCACATATCTCCATCAGCAAAACGAAATAATGGTCGACCAAACAAATTTTGCTGACTTTTATAAATTCTCCAAATATCAGATGTTGCAGAGTAACCGTATGTGATATTTAGAGAATTTCGAAGACTATAAAATTTTCTATGATCTTTTTCCAAAATAAAGTGATTGAATACCGTTCTTGCATTAGGTAAGTGAGTATACTTATATAATTCCTCCATTTCATCTTTAAGTGCCATAATTCTTACATTCGATGCACGAACATCTTCGAATGATTTCAAAACTTTCTCACTCGGTGGGGTTGTTCGGTTAGCCTGAAGAAATGCATCGTACGAAGTTACCAATATTATACCAAACATAAACATCAAGGAATATATAAGCCTTATGCTGAGAGAAGCGTTCGGTAGCTCGCTGAAGGACTGTCCAATAAATCCGCGTAAGCATTTGTCATTACAAAAGTAGTTTATAAGGTAGGTTTTTCGTCCTACCAAATAGGTCGCTGTTTCCAGCAGTGCTGACAGAAGCACTAGTTCTACAATTGTTATGAACAAAGTTTGCCCTTGAAAAATTCTGGTAAATATTTTAAATATAGGAATTGTGGGCTCAACTGGCAGCATTATACACCAATCGGTTTTTTCATAAGGATATGTGAACATTGATCCAAGTTCACTATTTCTGTATTTCGCTCCAGATGATATTTCAACTGTTCCATTTTTAACATATTGAAACAACTGATGCGATGAAAGGGATAGATTGATATTAGAAGTATTTAAGTTAGCGTTGTGTTTCTTTGCCAAAGCTTGGAAATAGTGTCCATATTGACCGTAGAGATTGTACTTGCCTTTTCCATCTCCTGAAATGATGAATCCTGGTTCATTTCCTCCGAATAATATTGGCAGAGTTATTCCATTTAAGTCACGCAGACGATTTGGAAAATAACCTTCTTTTAGATTGGTCCCGTTCCAGATGATTTCTTCAATAATTCTTTTATCACCAATACTATAACTGAAGTAAGTCGATGAAATAGGAAAGTCTCGAAAAATAGCCATCACATTTATCATGCCCTTCTTCCAGCAGAAATCAAAAAGATTTTTCAGCTCGGTAACATTTTTTGAATTACTATTTAGAAGAAATATAGTTTTTCCGAACCGAAAATGATGAAGATACTCTGAAAGTCTCTGAAGAAATACCTCCCTGGCATCGTATTCCACTAAAGTAAGAAGATTCTCATGGAACTTTTCTTTCAAAGAGAACAACGTTGTGTCGGTAGCTAGAATGACTGGAATGTTGAGTGAAGTCGAAATATACTTTATGAATTGATCGTCTACATTTTTCGAAATTACTCTGTCGGATGTTTTTAACACGAACACATTCTCGAATTGCTGCGTTTTATGAATATCCTCAACTAGACTTTGAAGCTTAGTGCTAAATGTTGATTCGTTATCCAAGAATTCGACTGGGCCTGCAGATTCAACAGCTCCAAAAAGATTTAAAATAATGTTAATCATTATTATTTGAGGAATCCAAATTTTGTTAGTAACGAATATGTCCATATTTTAAATCGATTCAAAACACATGTATCTCAGGAGGGAACAAAACTAAACTAATCTAATCTTAATACATTCATCAGCTATAAACGTAAATGCTCTTTTTCGGAAACCAACTTCTTCCACAAACTCAAACTTCTGGAAGTTATATAAATTAAAATAATTACTTCTACGTATAACGCAATTCACTTTTATTCTGAAATGTTTTGAATTTTTTCTCATGCTTATGCATAAGAATAGTTTGATAAATTAACTACCGGGTGTTATGCATTTCTGAAAATAAATAACTAAAGTAATTTGTCCTCAAATATATCACAGTTTTCACACGTCTGTTATATCTTCAAAGTTGTTACTTTTTTGCAAAAGAAAGTTTATTCATGCCTTTTTCAAGATGACAAAGTTTTGCCCAAAAAAAATTAAAAATAGTTTTTTGATTTTTATTAAACTTATTATTCATATACGATTTTGAAAATATAGTTTTTAAACTGCCAGATTTGTTTATGTAGTTGGTCAATAATTTAACATTTTTTATTTTAGCCTGACCGAGACAAATGCGAAGATTGTGTCTCGCTGGCTATAAAAACATACAAAGTCAAAGACTTTAATTCTGCCAGACTCACAAAAAACCGAATTTTTTAGCTCATCTAAATAAGTAATTTTTTTTTTAAATAAACAGTATTATAGCTAGAATCACCCTGTTCCCTAAATAAAAATATATGTTTCAGGATATTTGTAGTTGTAGATAACAATTATTTTTAATATAAGTCACACACAATAATTCAATCCAGAGTTAGAAATGTACGCATACCTCCCGATTATTGTAATATATTTTTATTTCTTTTTGCCAGGTCAACTGTTGGAATACAGTAATAACACTTAATAAAATAAATTTGCCTTTGCTTGGTTTAATACTTAAATTAGGTCTTATTACTGTGTTGGGTGTGGGCATTGACACGAAATCTAGTTTGTTTGAGTTATAATTGCACAACTTTTCGTCAAAAGATTATACCTAATAACTTTTTTTTGCCTCTAAACTGATTAGTAAAGGGCAGGGTTTGGATTTTGGATTGGAGAACATGACAAATTACACTTACAGTTTTTATTTATTAAAACTTTTTTAACTTAAAAATTGCCTGCCATAAAACAGCTTTGAAAGTCGTTATTTCTCGGAAACAGTTCTTACAGTTTTAATATAAATTTGCGTGTATCATCGGTAGCATAGGCGCCCGCAAAAATGTTCCCAGGGGGATATTTGATGATATATGTTCACAAAAAGGTTATCATAGTTCCACTAAAAAGGTTATCATAGTTCCACTAAGTGCGCTCTAACATTAAAAATAAATTGTTTATTTAATCATATCCTTATCAATATGAAATTGACTATTAAATGGAGCAACAGTTGCGTTGGTGTGATGTTTTGTTTTTCAATCAATAGCTTCACAGAAATCGCAGAAGTACAGGCATTGAAATTATCAAGTTTGGCAGTATAGGTATTTTCGAAGAAGTGGAATCATGAAGAATTTTGAATTCAAAATTGAAAACTAACTTTTAACTTTGAAATAATATTACAGAAAGAGTTCTTGAAAACAACAGTTGTTTCTGCTATGTATGTATATTCATTCCAAACTTCTACAATAAAAGCCTAATTCAATAAGTTGAAAAAACAATTGCTCCTTGGTTTCCATTTGAAATCTGACCTGTTATTTGTAAAAATAAAAAAAAAAAAATATCAAGCCTTATAATCTAAAAATGTATGCTTATACAAACAGATTACTGTTTCCCCAAAAATTCATATAGAAGCGAAAACTAAATTTAAATATATTTTCTTAGCCTTTTTTGGAAATAGTGGTCAATAAATCGCCTATATGAAATGGAATACTTACTTGAAAGATTGGGTAAAAATAAAGAAAAAGAGGAAAACAAAACAAAATTTTACAACAAGAATATATTTTATTGAATTAATTGAAAATACATCCGTGAATTACCAAAAAGTGACAAAGTTATTGTTATATAATATACTAAAGCACAATGATGATACACAACATACAAAGCAAATAAGTGTATTTAGAAAACGCCTCTGCAACCACCAATAAGTAAAAATAATTTAAAGTTACTCCCTTACTCGGCCTTTCCACTTGAAAACACAAATTTCAGCAACAAAACAGCAAATACTAACCACAAAAGCCACGCCCATTGCGATCCAAATCCATTTCAAATCCTCTACTTTTATTGCACGTAATTTTGAATTTGTGTCGAAATAATTCAATTTAATTTTACCAATTTTAATCAGCTCATAAAAATATCGCTTATTCCAATACTCAAATAGCCCAGCTGAATTTATGTCAAGTATATGAGCGTTTATAATACCTCTGTATATTGAATTTTCATAAATAGGAAATGCCCATGGTAAGTTTTTCTTAAAATAAATTTCCTTCGACCAACGAAATAATTTCCTTCCGAGATAATTTTGCAAGTTTTCATAAATTTGCCATTTAGTAGAAGTTACAATGAAAGCATACTTTGTATTAAGTGTATTCTGAGACTCTTTTAAGGACTCCTCATCATGTTCTAGTAAAAAAACTTCAGAATATTTTTCTTTTAATTCTGAACGCTGAAAGTATATCCAATCGATATGTCTAGCAGGAACACATATTTTTAAATTCGATTTCAAGAGGTCTGCAAAGGATTTTATATACATTTCCCCAGGAGGTTTGGTCATAAAAGTCTGAAGAAATGCATCATATGAAGTAACTATCATGATTCCAAGTAAAAATATTAGCAGGTAGATGATATTGGTGCTATAAGAGGCTGTTTGTCTTTCCATAAAAGATTGTCCAAGTATTCCACGGAAACAATTCAAATTAAAGAAGAAATTCTGAAGAAAAGTCCTTCTTCCTGATAAGAACTCAGCTGTTTCCATCAATGCTGAAAGGACAATAACAATCGTTGCTAATATGAGAATTACTTCCCAATGAAATACACGTGAGAAAACTTTGAAAATGGGAATAGAAGGTTCAATTGGTAGCATCACACCCAAATTATTTGTAAGATATGGATACGAAAACAATTCTACTGGTGATTGTAAATCTGCACCTGAAGCTAATATTTCGGTGGTTTTATTCCAAGTCATGTTGAGCATGTCAGCATTTGAAAGATCAAAGTAAGGGTTAGATGTATTTAATCCGCCATTATGTTTCTTGGCTAGACTATTGAAAAAATAACCCAGCGGACCGCCGATAAATTTTCCATCTCTTCCATCGTTGAATATTATTTGTCCTTGATCCATACCTCCGAATAAAATTGGTAAAATTATTCCATTTAAGTTTCGCATGCGATTTGGAAAAAATTCAAAAGAAATTTCTGCTGGTTTCCAGATGGTTTCTTCAATCTTAAAAACTCCAAAATTGCTATAGCTGAAATAAGTTAATGAGTTGGAAAAGTCTTGAAAAACTGCCATAACATTTATCATATCGTTTTGCCAACAAAAATCAAAAACGTCCTTAAGTTCCGTTACATTTTTCGATGAGCTCCTAAGAAGAAACACAATTTTGCAAGACCGCATACGTTGAAGATATTCCAGAAGTCGTTGAAGAAGGCTCTCATTATCCTTTTGATGGCTACCAAATTGGGCTAGGACCAGAAAATTTTCATTGAATTTTTCCTTCAAAGCGAAAGAAGCTGCTACACCTGAAGATATTATAACCGGAATACCAAGTAAAGTCCAAATATTCTTCTCGAAATTGTTATCGGAATTGAAAGTTCTCAATAATAACACACTTTCAAATCTTTCAGTTTTTTGAATATCCTGAAGAAATCTTTCAAATTTACCATTATGTTCGGTTTTAAAGTATTCACCGGAAACTATTGCAATGAATGCAAACAGATTTACAGAAATAAAATTCATAACTGATAGTTCAAATGGAATTTCATTTATTTATATCGAACAAAATTTCTTCAGGGTGTCAATTACATAGGTTAAACTTAAGTGTAATAGTTCTGTTAAAAGTAATTTTATATTTTTATATCGGGAAATTAAATTGAATGTTTCGTGCCAAAAACGATTGAACTATCCATTTGATCGTTAATGATAGATAGTGTGTGGGGAAAAGCTTTTAGATGAGCAATGCAACTTAATCACTGAACATCCCCTGTGCATACAATTATTTCTTCCATGCCATCGTAGTTTTTCCGTACAATTTTAGTCAATTTGGAATGTAATTTGTATAAATTCATCGTTGCCATCAATTAAATTTTTGAAATCATATCGATTTTTTCATAATTCTTAATTGAGTTTTGTGCTCGGCTACTTCTTAGAGGCAAAATGCCTCGAAAAATCAAAAATTTTTGATCTTAATTACTTTTTTTTTTTATTTCAATTATTTATTTATGAATACAGATTTTTAGAAGAGTTCTCAAATCCAACTATAACCCTTCTTCTATTTAAACTTGGATACAAAATACAGAAGTCATTGAAGAAGATTTTCACCAAGTTGGACTAGGCCCACAAAATCGTCGCTGAATTTTTAGTTCAAAGCGACAGGTGTTGTTTCACCGGACGACAAAGTAACTTCTTGAAATTATTATCGAATCTAAGAGATGTTTATATGCGCACAGGTTTTAAATCTTTCCTGTTTTCATGTAGAAAAATAAAAAATAATTTTGATTTCTTCAAAATCTCTTGAAAATTTTATTAAATTTATTATTTCCTGGACAATAGGCGATAAACTTTGCATTTAAATGTTAATTGTAGTGTCGTGGAGTAAAAGCTTTTGTATCCAAACTTCAAGTTAGTTCCTTCAATAAAATGGTTTCGGACATGTTTTTATACCACTGACATACTTCCAGTGTCAAATTGAATCAAATTTGTAGTAAATTATTTCTAAAATAATACGAGTATAATTACATCACCAACTTTTTAAAAAATAACCCGGTTAAGTGCATAAAGGACTGCCATATCAAAAGACCTGGAGATGGATTTTATCGAATGTATAACCCCTTAAGACCTGAAAATTATCATCTAATGATGGAGAGCTAAAAATTTCATTAAGTAAATAAAGATTTGAGTGCAGCTATGAGATCATCTCAAGTCTAAAACTATTGTAAAAATTTCATTTCCATGAACATCATTTTGGAAGCAATTTTTTCAAACTTACTAAAAATCTTGATAAAACAAAGAAAGATCCTTAAGAAATTGTTAAGGAAACACTTTTAAAAATCTCTCTCTCTCTTTCTCTCTCTAAAGTCTAATTAGCTTTCATCTTAAACTTTCCCAAGCCTTGGTTGTACCTACTCTAAACTATAATAATTCGTCTCTAATACAATTAGCATATTGTTGACAATTTGACAGCAATTTCCACACTTTTCCAAATATAGAAAACCCATCATATCCATCAATCCACTGCGACACCCAGCCAGTCGGCTTAGGAGTCTTCTTCATTTTGTATATAACTTGAGGTCTTTTGCGGTCTTATCCGCGGTAATATATTCAAAAACCATTTTAAACTCTTGCAACCTCTTTACCTAAAAAAAAATAAAAAAAAAACAACAAAACAAACTCCATCTCCAAACGCCCATTTAAATAACTAGAAAAAAGAGACAAACTATGGTTTTTGCTTGCTTAGTGGAAAGAAGTGTTTCACAAAGTGCACACCCGGGGGCATGGTGCACCAAAGGCACTATAAGCATTCGCGCGATATATGGCCCCTTGCTAACAGATAGAGCAACCACAAACGACGAAGGTTGCGAGCTTTGACATTTTTTTTTTTTTTTTTACATTTTTAGCCTGAGACTCTCTTGGGCTGTACTACACCATATAGTATATATGAATGACTATTTGTTTATGCAAAAACACAATGTGCACTTCAAAAGTGGAAACAATGTGATGCTGGAGCGATCTTTTAGCTCTTTGGAGAAGACTATCATCTCTGGATGGTAGTAAAGGCACAATTGATTCATGTACCATGTATGGACTTGGCTAGATATACTACATAGCCGGTAACTAAATGCTGTAAATGTTTAACCATACTTGGGTGTCATGTACTTATTTATTGGCATTAATTTTGTGCTTAGCCGTTGTTGTCGGGTATGTATATATTTTGTTGGTGTTCTTCTGCCTTTGATTGGCTGCTCGTCAAGTTCATGCTCTTAGGAAAATCGATATGGCTTCAAGGTACACCTTGCGGGTAAATCTTTCAATAGATAAATAAGGTGACCATCTGTGTTCGAAGAAATATTCGACTATAATCAGGAATACAATGAAACACATCTTTTATCAGGAGGTTGAGTCAAAGAAATACTATACGAAAATATTGTACAAAAATTATAACCAGAACAAAAAGTTGTTAAATGAGATTTCGACTTTATGGGAGAAGAAGATCCAAATGAGCCATACCTGCTGCAACTGGTCCAACACTGTCTTCAGTTCAGTGGCTTGGTTGAGCAGGCTGTTTCCTCGGGAATAAATTATTTCTTCTCAACAATTTTACTTAAAATTAAAATAATTCACAAAAGCTTTTCCAAACATTTCCTCTTTAAGAAGATAAAAATAATCTACCGGGAAATTTTTAATAGGAGTATTCTACTCCTGAAAGAATACGTCTCCCAGGGAGTTTTTTTCCCTGGGAATATTAAGTATTGGGCTGGCTAAGATCAGAATTAAGTTCAAGTCCCAAGTGTACGACGAGCTTGGCGCATCACTAATTTCGACAGAGAACAGCACAACATATGCAATTGTATGTGAACTTTACATATACCCCGTATCAATAAACGGAAAACAACTGAAGGATAAAACTATGACATCTGTCAACTCGAAATTCATATTAATAAATATGTAATGGTCTGTGACATTGTGACAGCTAGCGGTAAACTTTAACTCGCCAAATTTGGCGTTTAAGGGATGGATAACTTCATAACACACACATGCTTACATTTCATAATAACCGGTTCAACTACAAGAATATTTTTCATCAATCAGTGCATGCGTGTGACACATGTATAAGAATACTTCCACGATTTGAGGAAGGGTTGCCGTACTTTAAGTGGTAAAGACTGAAACTGTTATAATATGTTTATTTATAGTTAAAGTTATCCAACGAACAAGTTGTCTATCCGTGTGCTAGCTAACACGTGTGCTAAGAAGCGGACAGTGACTTTTTATTAATAGGGATTATAAAAAACAATTTTTTTACCCAGGGTTACCAATATACAAATAAATATTGAGCTCATTTTCGGAAGACAAACATTTTTAAGCACAAAAATCTACACGAATGTGGACTGTTTTAATTAAAATGCTATATAATCAAATTTTGCCTTAGCCTGGTCACCCCACCTTTTTTGAGGACACACTCATCACAGCAATATGTCTGTCCAGCTTATAATAAAAAGTAAACATTTGACATTGCTCGTTGGGCATATTTTGGCCATGAAGATAGAAGATTCCCATAGCTTGGATGTAGGCTGCTATAGCTATACAAATTTAATACTGCTATAGATGGAAATATCTACCAATATTATCCACATACTCGTAACTCACTTATACTCTCGCATGAGCCATGATTTACGCAGAAGCGATGTCATTGCGGCGATTGCGCTCGCGCATTTCTTGAGTTATAGTCCTTGGCTTTGCATACAATTTGAATTGATAATTAGGAATGTGTGTTGTGTGCTGCCTGCTTGCCTGCCAGTCTGTCTGTCTGATTGTCTGTCTGGCTGTCTTATAGTGTCTGGTTTAAGTTTTTTGCTATAAAGAAAGAAACTGAAAAATCCATATTTGCCAATATTGACTTCTGGTGACTGAGATTTGCTAGTCTGTGCCACCATCATTATATCATGCCCAACATCATCATACCCGCAATAACCAACTCTGCCCGGACTTCAACGAAATGGGTAATAAAGTAAAGTAAAACAAATAACCATTGATATTTATGGGTAATTAAATTTGCAATGATTATGGTTAAATGTTGTTTGTAAAACTTCACCGAGTAGACTCTGAAGAAGCTCCCCAAAGAAGAAGAAGAAGAAAATACCAAGGAACTTCAAGTGGAAGAAATTGACCGGAAATTTTAATATTTATTGATGAGATGGTCTTTTTATGTTGGTGCTGCGTCGCGTCGCGTCGCGTCGGCTGCAATGCTACTGCTACTTTTTATCTTCAAGTAGTAATGCAGTTACTTATATATTATGGCCACAGTTAATACTGGAAGAAAATGCCAAATTGAATTTTCTCAGTTTTGTTTGTTTAAGTATGAGCAATAATTTTAAATAGCTTTGCGGTATTCAAACGTGGAGTGTATGAAAGGCATGTATTTTGTAGTAAACTGTGAATTTTCTTTTAAATGTTTTACAACTTAATCGTTTGGATTTTTTTCCTTTTGGATCTATATGTAGGGGTTTGAAGTGTTGCCTATAGTTTAGCATTTTGTGACTTTTTTTTATACTTTTTTTTTTTAAGATAGAAATAGAAAGCTTCGGAGTATGGTACTCGAAAGCTACATGTTATAGAACTTGATAACTTAGGAAATATTTTTACTTAAAGAATTGCCTTAAAAGTCAAATCTAAGAAAATATATGGAAGCATTTTGGACAACGTCGACAAAGAATTGAAATCTGACAAGTTCGTTTGGATGTTCGCAATAACTACCCATTTTGCACTCCTTCACCCTACCACACTAGAAGCCTTCGATTGGCTTTTACGAATAATGATTTCAGAGTGTTTTTCTGTTCCCGGAGACGTTTGGTCTGTTGTTCAATGCTCGTAATGAGGCAAAAAGTTTTTCAAATAAAATTGAACATACCTAGACTAAGCACCACTAAAAGGAGTCTGATGATCGGCCTGGCGACCGTGAAATAGCTATAACTCCAGCCTATAAAACTTGGTGGTAGCTCACTCAAGTTGTTGTTCTTTCATTAAAACCTTCAATTTATGAATTAGTTGACTGGGAACATACAAGATATTCAGAAGTGATAAACGTTGATGAAGCCACTTTTTTATATAGCGTCATTAAATTGCACTAACATGTAAATCACTGAGAATTCTAGTTCAGTTATCTTTAGTATTTAGGAAGGTAAAGAAAGAATTTCGTTCAAAATAATAGTAATTCATATTTTAACTACATACTCTAGCCAACTGAATTCAAGTGGCAACTTGTCTTACTGCTTTACCTTTCCATGTACGATGACAATGTATGAATGAATGAATATGTAGCAAAGAAGCTTTCGATAAAATTCGTGACCTCAACATCGAAAAGTAAGACTGGAAGGATCAAGAGCTTGCTCAGGGATACCTTTCTTAGATCGGGGAAACGGTGTGGCAGTGCTGAAATTCCATTAATCAGGTACAAACTCTCTTCTAAACAAATAGTTTAAATTATTGAATGTATTTTCTTTGCTGTAAACAGCGCAGCTCGATAGCTATCAGGATCAGATACTTCGTCGTGGTAACTATATCTTAACCTTATTTTATTAGCGAGGTATGTGGGGTTCCAAAGACTCCCTTGTGCGTTAATCTTGCGAGCAGCTGTCGTCTCCTCCTATGATACTCAGAATATACCCTCCGATGAGAAAGTCAAGGGGAAGTTATTTTCTCCAGAGATTTGTTAAATGGAATTTCCTTTATCTGAATTTTTTAACCGAGCTTCTTTTTTTTTGAAGAAATGTCCTCAGGTTTGTTTGAACTACTTCTCATGTGAAGCGGTGGAGTATAGGGTACCCGGAAGAATTTCAAGATTAACAACTTGAATTTTTCCAACCCTGACAATAGTCTGCTATATAGAAGTATCAAACACTCTTCACTTTCCAAAAAAAAAAAAAAAAAAAAAAATGAAAAATTCCCTCAAGACATATTTTTGTTTCTACTACAATTTTCTTTGCTTACATGATTGGCATAGTCATCTCGCATTAATACCTCAATAAGTGACTAATTTTCAAGCCGTATTGGGAAACACTTATTAAATTCCAGTAATGATGCGTTTTTGGTGAATTCCAACATACTCAATACTCATCGATGCTAATTGTTCGTGTCCAATTGTTTCGTGCCAAACAACTAACTCTCGTATAGTATAAGTTGTTTTTCGACTCTAAACATACTTGCATCACCATTTTTGCCAAAGTGGCATTAATTCCGAGTAATTTTTCTGCATTTTTTTTCTTTTTGTACAAAAAGAAAATTTATGCGGTTAATCTATGACTGTTCAAACGAAATAGATGAAAGCAAAAAAAAAAAAGATATATGATGATGCCCAGTCCCAGTCCGCGCCTTGAAGAAGCTATACAGCTTCAGCTCAAACTTCAACTCCAGCATCAGCTTGAAGCTCGCTCTCGCCAATCTTGATAAATATGTGTGTGAATTGTTTGTGTGTCCAGATACGCGCACATCTCGGAATGTCGCGCATTCCTGTGTATCTTCAATCTTGGCATCTGGGCATTTATTAAATCTCAAGCCACCTAAATACCTCAATCATCATCATCTTTGTTGTCGTCATTATCATTTGAGCCATCATCTTCGGAAATGATTGCAATCGCTGATTCAAGTTTGTAAATTTTTTTGTATTTTTTTTTTTTTTTTTTTGTTAGAAAAGATGCGATCTTCTTCAACAAACCCTGGACACCACAGATGATAGCTTTTCATCTTTTTTTTTTGTATATATGAAACGACTTTGACTAAATCATGGGTAAATGGATTCAACCAATGAAAGTTGCATAAATCCAACGTGCCGCCGCCGACTTGCACACACGCATAATTTTCTCTTTCAGGATATGAGGTGAATTTTTAGCCGCGCGCATTGACAGACAGACAGATAGACTGACACGGACGGACAAAATGGCCAAAACCATACTCGTTTTTCAAATTAACTGAAAAAAAAACCACAATTCGTGCTGGGAGGCAATGTACAATGCGGCATTAACATGTATGGTGGCGCACATTTATGACGTTTTAATACACTGACAGAAAAACAGTAAGTGTGTGCTAAAAATGTTGACATTTAGAAAATCTGACAGCAACATAGGTTAAAATAACTGCATTTCGCATCTTATTTTTTTTAATAAATAATAATAATAAAAATATTTTACAGTTTGTCTCTAAGACCTTAGGACTTTTATATGTATAAGTGTAATCTGATCCGCACGGCATAAGAAAAAATGTATTTCTCAAAATCTTACGAAAAAAAAATTAGTCTTTTTTGTGCACAATTTCATGAACTACAATTTCCACCCCGTCGTTTAAAAAAAAAAACAAAAAAAAAAACTAGTTTTCGTTCAAATTTGGGGTATCCTTAAGGATAGGCTGAAGACATCAAAACGAAGGTCTACTTTGCAATTTAGATTTGTTGAATTATTTTTTTAGTTTTTTCAATTTTTTTTAATTTTCTTGAGCTCAGCAGTTAATTTCTTTCAGTGTAGTGGTATAGTCAGAAATTTAACAAATATAATTCAATTAAATAAAAGTGAAAATGAAAACAATTTTCAACTCTTTTCTTATTTCTTTGTTTTTGCTGAGTTAAATAAATTTCCAAATTGATTGACGTGAAGGTTAATTTTTTCAGGCAAACATGCTAAAAACGAAAAGCATCTGAATGTCAGTAAACAGCAAAAAAAAAACATCTCTGTCCGTTCGGATTTTGTCTTGGATTGTGCCAATCCAAGGAGATGACACCAATTCAGATGAATGGAGTCAAAATTATTCAAGTAATCGGTCATTTTAATTTCAAGAAAGTTAAGTGCTGTCACTTTTAATAATTTTATAATTTACAAGGTTAATTCCAAAGTAAATCATAAGTTAGATTTAAACAAGTAAAATACCTTAGGCCCACTTGCTGAAACGAAACTTATAAATATTTAAGTTCAACATAAGAGCTTATATGACAGTTTACGCTGAGGAAAAAGTAGAACATAGGCTATTTAGCTAAAACATAGATATTTAAGTTTCGTTTCAGCAAATGGGCCTTACTGAGTTAAAGAAAGGTAAAGCAAGGCATTAGTTTTAAATTGAAATGAAATTGAAATGAATTGAATCAGAACAATATTCAGGCTCGAAAATTGAGTGGCAGGTACATTATGTTGAATAGCAATATCACAAAGGTGTCAATGAAAAAGAAAAGCTGATAAAATTATAAATGATGGAAGAAGTTTTTCAAACAATAAAAAACTAAATACTTTCCGCTTGCTATCGGTGTAATTTCAATATGCCCCTCGTTGGGTGCCATTTGTAACAGAATCGTATTCCTGTTGGCAGGGACTGTCATCGTAATGTTACATATTTAGCCAGTTCAGGCTTCATAAGATCTCTGAGAGCTCGGATAACTCAGTAGTCTCAAAAATCTGAACGTAATTCCTCAGAGAGATTCCTCACTTTTGATTTCAAAAAGCTGAGACTAATATTTTTTGCATTCGCTTGCTCAATTATTTTTTGTCGCAGTTGATTAATTAATAAAAAAAAAAATGGAAATTGATTTTGACTTCTAGCGGAGAAATTTTGTTCAGGTTTCTACTCCTGCTGAGTGGAGCTGACAAGGCTTGCTCAGTGAGATCTCAGAAACGTTAAATGGCTAATTCTCTCATCGAAAAGATGTTCAAAGCCCTAAATCAAGCATTCACGTCAGCAATCCTCGACAACCCTAGATGCATCATATCTTCTTCGAATATTTTCGTAAAAATGAATATTTAAAACCATTTGGTTGTTCTTAAAAGAAAACTTTCTCAAAAAGTATACAAGATACTTACATATATTCTCCAGTATAAACTTTTGTACTAAAAAGTCTCAAGAAACGAATCTATCTGCAACCCAAGTATAATACTTAAAGTAAAAAGCCATTTCATTGCCTTGATAAATAAACTTAAGTAGATATGAAGTAGTTGCCATTTAAAATAAGGAAGTAGGATGAAGGAGCGGGTAGGTATAGGATGAAGGAACTAGGAAAGGAATCCCAGAAGCAGGCAGAACGGTCAAGACTAGAGAGGGAGGTGCAAATGGGAAAGAATGTTTGCTATACGGAGGCGAGGCATGCTTGCTGTGCTCGACTTAACTCGCCGGATGTGGGGGGATCTTGCCCCCGTAGTCAGACCTCACCTATTTCAAAGAGAAAAAAACCACAGACCTGAATTTTATTTCAAAGTCAATAATATGAAATATTAACAACTGATACAGAAAATTGAAAACTACCAAAAGCGCAGTGGAAGTAGTGCTCGGCTGCCTTCTTAGCGCTGTCGGTTCGATTCCCACTCTAGGTAGCATCTTTTTCCATACCTCCAGTTTAAACTGGACTCCACTCGTACGACTTCATAAGAAAATCATTCTATCTTTCCATTTCTTCTAACCAATGCCGTGTAGTTCAAGTTGCATTCAAAAAGTCCTTAGGGCTTACAGCGGCATATAGCTAAAATTATTATTAATTACACTTTGGATTATTACTTAAAAAAACAACAAAAATCGATTTCAGTTCAATACTTTGTCGCCAAAACTTCCATAATTTGATTTACAAAAATGCCTTCTTTATTTCAATGTCCTCGCTTTTTGTTTGTTTGAATGAAAGTTCTTATACCTCTTCTCCAACTGGTGTTTGTTTATTCGTTTCGACCTTTACAAACATAAAAACAATATGCCCATCAACATGTCAAAAACGTGACATAAAATCAATAAATTTATAGGTCTCGTGTGTTGCTATACACCCTTTTGCACATAACTGACCTTATAACCGATTGACATCATGCTATATTGTCTTAATCTGATAACAGTTCATTAATGAATGAAATATCGAAACTATAAATAACACCTGCGGACTAAGAACCCTTTTCATAGATAGTTTACCGGTAATGGCTTCACTTCAGTTGATTTTATTTACTGTCACGGCAGTAATTGCAACAAATGATATTTCATCGCGATATACTATTTTAAATTTCATTAAAGACATTCATAAGGACGAACAATTTCAACAGGTTTTGATATTGAAAAATTCAAACGATACGATAAGTTCAAGTTTTGGAATTGATTTTGTGAAGGATTTGTCCAAAGATATTCCTGTTATTTTATTCTCTGAATCTTCATCGATCTTTGTGAAGAGAAATTTCAGCAATAGACATTTGACAATAATTTATTTGGAATTAAATTCTGGCATTTTAATCCTTAAACGTATGGTGGATGATCTTTGACACATGACCCTTAGCAAAGTGATATTCCTGCTAAATTATCCTTCAAGGAATAGTGAAGGTTTGAAGAATATTTTTAAGTTTTGTGCGAAGAACTATGTGATTAATGTTTTGGCCGTTTTCAAAGACTTTTCGGATACGAAAACTGTCTTCACTTACAATCTGAAGCCGTATTTAAAAATCGATGAAATCCAGATTGGGCAAAAACTTCCTCGAACTCGAAGCACATCATTCTTTCCTGATCGAAGTAATAATTTCCAAGGTCATCCTCTTCGTGTTGTATATGGCGGATCTGAGCCAAAAATCATCTTTTCCCGGAAAAAAAATGGAGACAGAATTATCAATGGATATGTGGCACACTTCTTGGAAGCTTTGGCCCAGAAGCACAACATCACCTTACTTCGATCCATCATTGATAAGAAGCACTCCTATAAAAAGCTCATTTATTTGGTACGCAATGGAACTGTAGACATTTCGGCTGCCATCGGCTTTCCCAACAATCCACCGGATGGATATTCATATCCTCTTGAATATACAAGTTGGTGTTTGATTATACCAATCGAGCCCAGTATCCCTAGATACGATATCTTCTTAGTTATTCTTCGACCTGAAACTCTTCTTCTCACAATCGGCTTTGTAATTCTTTTGTCAGCAGTTTTGGAAAGCTCAAAGTTCCAATCTGGGAGAAAGGTGCATCTTCTTGGATTCATTGTGAATGACAATTGCTTGAGAGGTGCTCTGGGACAATCCTTCTCCGAGTTACGAAATGCTCCCCTGAGAATCAAATTCATCTACCTCCAGATTTGTCTTCTTGGCATCATCCTCACGACTTCATACAACTCGTATCTGCAGACCTACGTGACAAGTCCGCCAACAATTGCGAAAATCCGCTCCTTCGATGATCTTCTCGAATCGGGTATCAAAATCTTCTGTCTCCAAGAGGAATTCGAAAATCTTCAAAAATTCGACAATCGTTTCAGAGACAAATATTTCAAATTGTTCAAATTTGAGAAGGATTTTGCAAAATATGTCATATTTCGAGATACGTTAAACACTAAATTCGCCTACATGGTCAATAAAATCAAATTAATAACAATTCAAGAACAACAGAAGACTTTCAGCAAACCCCTATTTCGTCAACCCAGTGAAATGTGTTTCTTTGATTTTATTCCCATCAGTTTTCCCTTGGAGGAGAATTCCATTTTTAGGGATGCAATAAATTATTTGATACTGCAAGTTCATTCGTCGGGATTGCTACAGTTTTGGCATAGAAAATCATTTAATGAATTAATTGATTCGGGAAGAATTAAACTTGAAGATTTAACAATAAAAGTGAATTTTATGCCGATGAAGGTAGATCATTTGCGACTTATATGGATTGGTTTGGGTGGGGGATTTTTTTTGGCAAGTTCATGTTTTTTGGGGGAGATCTTGATATCTCGATGGAAGCAGTAGAATTCATTTTGAGAAAAAGTGTAAAGTGTATAGTATCCAAAATTACTTTAATAAAAAAAGATTTCGAAAAAAATATTAATTTCAGAATAAAATAAAAAACTTCAAATCTTTCTCAGTGTGACTTTGGCAAAAAATTATTAAAGTCGAATGACATATTTGACAACAATATATGGATTGGAAGAGCATTTACGATCACTTAAATTGCTAAAAGCTTTAACTTTCAAAAAGATCTGGATTAAGGCGTACGGTATGGACACCTACTGTCCTAAATTGCTGTCCAAAAAAGTGTTTGATTCCTATATTTTGTAGTAAAAGAAAAACTTTTACCTCCCACGCAATTATCGAAAAAATCTATTTTAAAAATGGGAGGTAAAAAGATGGCTGCCTTCAAAATATCGATTTTTTTAAATTGATTTATCTCTTCAATTTTTTTTTATAAAGCAAAAAAAAAATTTTTTAATTTTTGAAAAACGTGTACATTTACTTAATTTGGTCTCTCTTTTTTTTTAATTTCAGAACCTCATAGATGATAATTGGAAAAAAACTACAAAAATCTAAAACTTTTTTTTTTGAATTTTGAACATCCTTTAAAATTACAAAATATAAACAAAAAAAATATATATTCAAGTATGTTATTTTGTATTGCTACCTAACCTTATGTTTTAGCAACCAACTTTATAATATTGTTCTCTGCATAAATAAGAATTTGCAAACTGTTAGAATAAGAAAGAAAAAAGTTTATATATCTCAAATGTTTATATTATTTATTTTGCAGTGTGAGTTATAAACTTTACTGATTTTTTTTTTTTTGTAAAATATTCAATCATTATTCTTAAGCTATATATTTTTTTGATACTAATCTCATTTTATATATGACCCATGTTTATCCAAAAGATAATCTGATTCCAAATTAAAATAATAAATATTCTTGTAAATTTATTTCTCCCGCTGAATAAATTTTTCTACACGAAGGAACAAAGACCAATTCCGTGTGTTATGTGTGTGTGTTTTTTTTTTTTTTTTTACAAAAATCTTCTTCCTTTGTATTGAAAAGAATACCACATTGTAATCGATACATTGTGGGTTAATATTAAATTTCTTGGTGTTAATTTGGTTACCGTCAGCTTCTAGAAAATCGAGACCAATTTGTCAGTTAGTGTTTAAATTTAAATTTTGGTAGTTCTCACATTTACATCGGACAATGACATCTTATTTATCAAAAAAATAAGAAGCGAGTGAATAAACTCAAAGGCCATCAATAGCTGAATGTATATTTATTTATTTTTTTTTTTGTTGTTTTTTGACAATCAGTTTAAGCAAAATTATTCTTTTGTTAAAAAGAAATTATTCAACTTTGGATCAATAGATCATGAAACCGTTTGGTTTTTTTTTTTTTTTTTTGGAGTTTTCTTAAACATATAAAATGAAATTTGATTGAATAAATCAAATTATATGTCATTTTGATAAATTAAATATTAAAGCGTGACTTTAAATAAAAATGATTGTCATAATTTTGAGCTATTACCAGAATATAGAAATTATGAAATAAAATATTTTAAAATGCCACATAAAATATTTCGAAGCTTTCACAAAACTATTCCGAGACAATAGGTAACAAAAGTCTTAAGCTTGATCTCAAGAATGAAATATAAGTCAAGGAGCCTTTATGACTGTATTTAATATTTATTTTGTTTTAATCAATCAAATCATAACTCGTATATATAAATGAGTAAATATAATCATTTTATTTGTTTGAGCGTCCATCACGCTATTGAGACGCGATAAGTTGTATTTTTTTCTTAAAAAGAGGCGTTTGATATAACAATTCGATCAAAGGAATGCAGAGAAGACAAAGAAATTCAATAATGAAGGGGAGGGGAAATACTTTCTGTCTTTATCAAGATTTTAAGATTTAGGTTTTTTTACTTTAAAAATTAAGCGAAACAACGCAAGCTCAGGTCTGCTAGTTTTAAATATATTTCACTAATTTTGCTGTATGAGTATGACTTCAAAAAAAATCAAAATCATTCAAATCGCTTCATTTAAATTTCTATTAACTGATGGCAAGAAATTTATTAAAAGAAACTAAATTTCAAGTTCGGTATCCAACTCTTTTGTTTTTTTTTTTTTTAATTTTCTTTTTGATAAATATTACCGTTATCATGGTAAACAATTAACTGCTGATTAGTTGTGCTTCAGCATCGCATTTTTCGAGCTAGATATTTTTTAAGCCGACGTCGAAATATTTTTTTTTAAATTTTTTATTTAAATCAATTGTTTACATAAAATAGTTCATTTTCAATTTAATTAATTTCTCTGGTCAATTTTCCTCTGTTTTTTTTATTATGGGGAAAGAAAGAATATTAGCACACTTCCATCAACACTTCACGGGATACACAAGACAAATGTATTCACACCACCATACAAAGGGTAGGTACAGTATTTGCAATTAATATTAATTCATTCAATGCTAAAGCATTTCCAAGCCAAGCCTTTTATTTCACGCAAAAAAAAAAAAAAAATTCAGACACAGAAAACATTTGAAGTAATTCTAAGAATCTAAAACTGCATTCTCAAGACAGGAGCTTTAGAGTGAGTTTGTTTTTTTTTTTTTTTTTTGCGATTCCGGGAATGTCAACTAATTAACAAAATCCAAATAAACTGTCATTGTATTGTGCATGATATTGTGCAAAAGAAAATGTTTCGGTCTTAAGATTTCTCATAGCCCCCTTAGCTATGTGCTAGTATCATTCACTCTGGTCAATGTGTCACTTGGACACAAGCATTTACCAGCCACCAATTAAAGTATTGCCAACAAAACGGCAACATGACTGACTACTGACTGTCGAGAGACAGTCGTCGTAGAAACAACCAGCTGAGAGAGAGCTAGCATGCTATTGCAGCAACATAAAGCTATAGAAGTGTTACTGTAGCTTTGTCATAGCATGACCATATTTCAGTTGCGTCAGTTCTGAGCTGTGTAAGACTGAAACACAATATGCGTCATCTCAATAATGCTGGCCATATAGCCGGCCACCCCAAGATAGTGCAACTCGCCTCTGCCTATCACGACCAAACACGACGGGGAGACGGACGGTCTTGTTACGCTAGACATATAGAGTTGAGATACATTTTTCAAAATGAAGTGATTAAAAGCCGATACTGAGATGTTTGCCTAAGAGGAATGCCGTCGATTTCCTTATTCAATTGAATGTAGTGGTGGTATCTTTTGATCGATCTCTTATTAGCGATCTAAACGATAGAAGAAAAACCAACAACAAATGGGAAAAAAAACACCAGAATCACGGTTAGTATAACTCTGCAGATATGTACATATGTTTAGTTTTCTTCTTTCCATCATCAGTTTGATCACATTAATGGGTGTTTGGTCCATGATTTTGTTCTACAGCATGAAATAAAAAGTCAATCATGACATCCAACGAGTTGGTGTGGATATCATGACAACTCACTTGCATTGCAAATTCCTAATTTAGTTTCAGAGTGTATAATGGTATTTCCTCAGGAAATGTTACGAAATTTATAAGCAAAAATTAAAAAAAAAAATAAAAGTTCACCACTCGGTCGTTTGAAATTGCTCTGAAACAAGATAAAACTTTTATCAAAAAAAAAAAAACAAAACAACTTCCCAAATTATCAATTTTTTTCGAAGAACGTATGTTTTTTTATTAATAGGCAGACACTTTTCCTTCTGTACAACCAAAACTACTTAAGAACCAAACACGCTTTGCAAAAGTAGTGCTGCTATAAACTGTCATTGCTTTAGTGCAGCAAGTCAAAAACGTAAAATATTATATTATCTTTAAAAGAATGTGAATCAAAAATTAAGAGATAATCGTTCCCTCTTGGTTTCCATTTTAAACAATACAATTGTTCTCTTCCTACTTCTCTCTTTTTCACAATTACACAAAAGAAAGAATTAATTTTGCATACAAAATTAAAATCGTTCTACTAGGCGCTCATAAAAATGAGAAGGGCCTGTTATCTCTTTTTTCCATTTGGTCCACTTAACCAAATCTTCTATGCTTCTTCTAACTTCTCTGCCTTCGCCGTAGACGAATCAGCCAGGAGGCAGAAAGAATTATTGAATTTGAATGAAAATTCAAATCGTTCTACTAGGCGCTCATGTTGATGAGAAAGTGTATACGTCCTTATTTTTATTTTTCAATTCCTCTTTCACCCAAAACCGGTTTTACTCGAGAGCATCAGCCAAATACTCAGCCAAACGTAGCGGTGCTTGAAGGAGGAGTCAAACACAAGAAAGAAAAGAACTACTGGCGCTTGATCTTCTTTGTCTTTATTCGTCACAGTGGGACCTAGGAATAAATTAATAAGCCAAAAGTTTTTACAATTTTAACCTTTCCATATAAAATTCAAATCGTTGCAACAGGCGCTCATATTAATGAGAAGGGCCTTATTGAACGTAATCCCTCTGTGCTTCTTCCTAGTTACGAAGCAAGGAGGTAAAAGGAATTAAATTTGTATACAAAATTCAAATCGTTCTACTAGGCGCTCATGTCGATGAGAAGGGGTATACGTCCAGTTTTGTTTTCTTTAATTTCTCTTTCACACAAAACCGGTTTTACTTGTGAGCATCACCCAAATAATCAGCCAACATAAGAACATCTTGCTCAAGAAAAAAAAAAAAATTCTGGCACTTGATCTTCTTTGTCTGTCACAGTGGAGTAAGAAGCCACTTATATTTTTACCTCCTTCACTTAACCAAATATCCTATGCTCTTTCAACTTCTCCGCCTTCGCCGAAAAAATATACGTGTGTAAAGAAAACGAAATTTTTTTCTCAGCAAAGCAATTTTCATACAAAATTTAAATCAATGTATTAGGCGCTCATGTTGATGAGAAGGGCCTTATTGAACGTATTCCCTCTGTGATTCTTTGTTACGAAGCAAGGAGGTAAAAGGAATTAAATTTGTTTGTTTTTTTTAATTTCTCTTTCACACAAAACCGGTTTTAGTAGAGAGCAACAGCCATCAATACACCTAGCCTATGCTCTATGCTCACCGAAAAAATGTATGTCTATGTGTGTTCTCAAGCAATGTTGATGAGAAAGTGTGTTATTTTTATTTTTCAATTTCTGTTTCACGCAAAACCGGTTTTACTCGAGAGATCAGCAAAATACATACTCAGCCAAATGAAGCGGTACTAGAAGAAGGAGTCAAAAATAAGAACATATTGCTCTAGAAAGAGAAGAACTACTGGCGCTCGATCTTCTTTGTCTTTATTCGTCACAGTGGGACCTAGAAACAAATTAAGAAGCCACTTTTATTTCCATCTCCTTCACTCAAGCAAATCTCCTATGCTCGTTCAACTTCTCCGCCTTCCCCGAAAAAATATACGTGTAAAGAAAACGAATTATTTTTTCTACAACAAAGCAATTTGCATACAAAATTCAAATCAATGTATTAGGCGCTCATGATAATGAGAAGGGCCTTATTGAACGTAATCCCTCTGTGCTTCTTCTTAGTTACGAAGCAAGGGGGTAAAAGGAATTAAATTTGTTTGTTTTCTTTAATTTTCTTTCACACAAAACCGGTTTTAGTAGAGAGCAACAGCCATCAATACACCTAGCCTATGCATAGAGCATCTCTCTGTGCTTCTTAGTTACGAAGAAGGTAAAGGAGGTAAAAGGAATTAAATTTGTTTACAAAATTCAAATCGTTCTACTAGGCGCTCATGTTGATAAGAAAGTGTATACGTCCTTATTTTTATTTTTCAATTTCTCTTTTATACAATATACCTAGCCAAACTAGCGGTGCTAGAAGGAGGACGAGTCAAAAATAAGATGATCTTGCTCGATCTCTTTTGTTTTTATTCTTCATAGTGGGACTTAGAAACAATTTTGCAAGCCATATATTTTTTTCGCTGCAAGTTTAATTACGAGTTCAGTACCTACTTCAGTTTGTGCAAAGAAATTTCTTTGTTCGATTGGGTCAGTGATCTTGGATGAAAAATTTTTTTAGTATTTAACATTTTCGGACATAAAATTATGTGAGGATTGTTTTTGTTTCTACTTTTTCCCCAAATTTAATTTGTTTGTTTTCATTGTTCAAAAGTGTACCTTATTGTAACAAAATAAAATTTAATGCGATAATTATTGTAGTGTCGTTGTTCGTGCCGCGCATCGCGTCGGATGTCAGTGATGCCGCCAGTGGCAATTTTTGTTCGTTTTGGCCGTTTAGAAACAAATTAATATCTGATTGATTTAAATGTGTTATCTTTTTAAATGATGGAAGGGAATAAGGCATCAGCTTCGTTAAGAAAATCATGAAATCTTTTGTTTATGAAAAAAGAGTGTTGTGAAGAATTCTGGTATTTTGTTTACTGTGTTAAAGTGCGGACCTTTTGTTTGGTATCACCATTTTGAAAATGTTCGTAAGTTGTTCCTGTTTTTTTTATACATATGTAAATGTTTCAAACTTTATTTCATATCAACATTTAAATTTATTGAGTATCAGATCCTAAATGGGTTAACCAATTTGCTTCATTTTTTTTTATCTAAGAACTATTTATAAAATATAAAAATGACACATCCTCAATCTTGTATTAACTGAATTTTCTCAAATATAGCACGGGCCTTCAATATTTTTTTTTTTCTTATGGCCATATTGTTGGCTTTCTTTTAAGCTAGTTTTGAGGAAAAACTAGTTCTGTTCAGGTTTCGAGTTTTAAGTGTTTCACTAATTTTTATTACTTTGACATCTATTTCAAAATATTTATACATATTTTGACATATAAATCAAATCAATATTTTTTTTTTTTGAAAAATGTAAAAATTGAAACCCCTATAGAACTTGTTTTTTAATGAAACTAGCTTAGAAGAAAGTCAATAATATGGCCGTTAGACAATTTTGCGAAGGTTCTGTATATCAAATAAGAAATATTCTAATGAATACAATGTCCCTAATTGTTAAAGGTCAAGCACGTGCTCAACCATCTTCATGGTCATGACCATTTAAGAAAAAATTAATTCAGCAACTTGTATGATTTTCTTCTTTTTTCGTTGAGTTAATGCAGACAGATGGCGCTCCACAGAATATGCCTTCGAAACCATCGCGTCGGTGAATCATCAGAGAGATTCATTTCTGCATCTCTGATTCCATCGTCTTTGGTCAAAATTTAACCTCTGAGTCTATCCATCCGAATGTGCATAGATTTTTCTTTTAAATTTTATATTTGAAATATACTTAAGTACATTGTATGATTTTGGATTGGCGCATGCACTCGAGGCTGTACAGAGGTCCCTCGCCTCGGTCCCAGTTGTGGTTGATGTTGCTGTGCTATGTTGTGTGTAGAGTTGGTTCCATAATGTCATGGTAAAGAGGCAATTTGTAATTTTCTTTAATCGGTAATGAAACTTGAAGTCGCACACTGCCCACTACCTTAACATGTATACATGGAGATAGATATCATGGTTCTCCCCCAAAAACACGTTCGAAGAATTAAAAAAAAAAAAAAATATTAGGAAATTCTTTAACACAGCTGATACGTTTGTGTTGTGTTTTTTTTTTGTTTAGAGCTTACGTGTTTTCCCAAATACTTTGTATGAAGGTCTTGTTTTTTTTTTTTTTTTTTGATACTTTGGCGAAGCAACTGCAAGTTTTTTTTTTTACAGAGATTTCATCGATGCAAACATCTCCACAAAAGGGGAAGTTAAGATGTTAAAACAAAAAAGTAGTTAAATTGACGGGTGTGTGGTATATTCAGAGATACCGATGCACTCTCAAGGGGATAACTCTTGCGCACAGCGAGCCTTAGATGGTTTTTAGAGCTATCTCTTCATAATGTTGTTTTTATGTTTAAAATGGTTTTTGTTTCTAACGAGGATATCTTGATCAAGGAAATTGTTTAAATCCATCGATGTTAACATTTCACCGTTATTTATTTCTTTGCATGAATGTCAGAAGACCTGTTGGTATTTCAAGGCAACATAGGATGGTTTTTTTCTTTGACAACATCATTTGAAAAAGTGGTTAATTTTTGAAAATCTATTTGCCTTATAAGTGTATTATTTTTGTCTTAATAAAACAAAACAAATATTTTTAAACTTTACCAAATCTATATACCCTTATTCTAACAGAGAACAAAATTGATTTCTGTCGAAATTTGTTCTTAAATCATTAACTGCTTTATCAATCGATCAACCAATACTTCATAACTTGAAACTGATGATTTCCAACAGTCAAAATTATTTGTCTAAACACCAAGAATAAAGATTAAACTGCTTTTTTATTTCAAACCAGTGACCACTTATAGTCTTTCTGGTTAAAACACGAGTTGACATATCACCTACTGAAAGTTAAATATCAATCATCAAACACACTCTGACCAAAACACTGTTGGTGGCAAAATCAAGAACAAATACAAAAACAAATGACAAAAAAAAAAAACTTTAGTGTTGAACCAATTAAATTAATATTTGCTTTTATTTATATTGAAGTCTACGACTTCTGTCTGGACTTGAAAAAAAAAAAAATAAAATAAAAAAAAAAAAACATTCCACATTTGCGTGCCACTATATTGAAATAAATCTGCCTCATGTGTTATTTCTTTAAAGATAAAGATATATACGTACACCCAACTTTGCCTTTGTTGATTTTTGAAATTATTGAATTCTATGAATTGATTTAAATTTTTCGCACAAAGTTGCGTATAGATAAATATCTACATTGGTATAGTTACGCATACTTATGTACATATGTATATATTCTGGCCTTGCGCATTGCTGAATGCTCTTTGCCAAGACACAACATCATTCGTTGGCAATAAGTTCATTACAGATAGATTGTGTGTGTGTTTCTTTAATCTGGATTGCAGCCACAGCTTCACCTACAAATTATGACAATCGATATATATAGATAGTGAATATCAGTGATGTCGAAGTTAAATACATATCTACTAACAAAGTAACATTTAGCTACTATGTTTGAAATTTATGGACATTTTCTCAGTAACCTACATATTTTTACTTGATCTATAGGCTCGTGTAAAACAAAATGTCAAGGGTATTATAAAAATGAACCCTAAGATTATCGTGATTCTTGAAAAAATTGGTTTCGTTACATCTGTTGTATGTCTGTGGGACATGGGTGCATCCGTGCGTCTACTGTAATATTTTCGATCATAAATTTTCTAAAAAATTGACTTAAAATAGGAAAAAAAAATCATTAATAACAACGGCAACACGCAATGTCATGTTATATTTTTTATATTTTTTTTCAAGCCAGAATTTGTTTTTTTTTTTGTTATTGATTCAAATTATTTAAAATTATAGTTTTTGAAAAATTAATTTTCAAACTCAAAATTTAAAAAATAATGAAAAAAAATTGTGTTCAAACTAATTTTGTTCAAAATTTTACGTTATTAAGTAGAACTTTTGTTTTTAATATTCGATTTTCTTACCAAATTATAATCAAATATTGAAAACTAGATGCCTAAATGTCTTTTGAATTAAAAAAAAAAAATGAAATAACCAAATCTACTACTTTACCGCTTAATTAGTGGAAATAAGGCCTTTTGAGCAAAAAGAGATAACGGATTGAAGTCGAATTTAAGAAAAATTCACTACGGTTATTTTCAACTTACTCAAAAACTAGAATACATTTAGACATCTGGTCTAGAAACTGATGGAAACATTGAATACTCAACACAAAAATACAACTTAATAACGCAAAATTTTAAACAAAATCAGTTTGAACACAATTTTTTTTTTTTTAATTTAATCTTGAAAGTTAGGTTTTGAAAAACTGTTCACTAAAACAACTTAATTTAAAAATAAAATAATAAAATAAAAGAAGAGATTTTTGGCTTTACAAAAAGGTATATTATGCTGTTGTAAGCGTTACAGTTGTTTTTAAACAATTTTTTTTCTGTTTTAAGTTAATTTGTGTGGAAAATTGCCCCTCCCGTTATTTTTAATTTACTATTTAGCATTTGATTAGAAATTTATAGGAGCATGGATTATTAGAAACAAAATTATTGCTTAATAACGTAACATTTTGAGCAAAATACTTTTAACACAATTTTTTCATTATATTTGCAAAATTTTTGAGTTTGAAAATTAGTTTTTCAAAAACTATTCTCTCAAATAATTTCAGTTAAAAACAAAATAAAAGAACGGACTTCTGGCTTTCAAAGAACGTATACCATGACATTATTAATTTTGTCGTTGTTTTTTAATGATTTTTCTTACTTTCAGTCGTTTTTTTTTAGAAAATTGCTCCTTCCTCGTAAATGGGGGAAACTAGACCCCCTCCTATACAATTTTTTCTTGTTTCGACTCAACCTACACGATCTGGCTTTTTATCACACTTTAGGTGAATAACAAATTTTGTTCAAATTTTCTCAAAAACGGCTTTAACGATTTTTATTAAACTTCATACCCGTAAATTTTAGGAGAAATGTCTTTCAGGTTTTTGCCAAAATAAAGTGGATAACGGAGAAAGGGTTCGACGTTCTTCAACTCTGTTACGAATATTTACAATGACCTAGCACCAGTTTCTTAGGTATAGTTTATTACTAAATAATTTTTGATAAATTTTAAAGAATATTGAAAAACCAAAAAAAAAAAGTACCAATGTCATGAGTGTCATTGTGGTTGCCTGTGGAATATTATTTTCTTGTTGATTTTCGTTCGATACCCAGGTATTGGTATTTGATATTTTTTTTATTTCTGTTTGATTTTCGACTTTTTCTCAATTTTTCTAAAAAACATCAGTGCCCTGAAAATCAAATCGTAGAGTTTGAAACTTACACCCATAATAAATAAAAATATGGTTCTCTTGGACATTTGAATAACGAGAACGACCGCTCTGATATTCTCTATTGACTGCCTAGACTTCTCAAATCCCAGCTGGATGCATAATTCTAGGTGCAAAAATAGTTCCCCCGAGGGGCAGATCGTGTTGCAACGTACACAAATTTATAAAAAAAAAAAAAGTAAATAAGAAAACCCATTGATCGGGAGAGAGAGATGGCAGAGAGCATGCATGATAGTCATTATTTTTATCTTGCCTCCTGCAATGATATGTCATGAATCGATTTGTAACGATTTTCACTCGTTTTATTTTTTTAAGATTCGGGATTGAAACGAAACGGGATGGATGTTTGTGGTACAGAGTAAGAGGATGGCAATTAATAGTAAGATATAGACTTTCTGTGTGTGTGTGTATTGGATCCAAACGGGATAGGATTCTTTCAAGATAGATACACGACAATGAGACGACAACACGAGCGCTGGGTATTCCACTATTTCTCTGATCCAGAGAAGATGGATATGACCCAAACGCGCGCGTTATTAGAAAGCATAAAGATGGCGCAAAACGTTAGTTTCTTTATTTTTTTTTTTGTCAAGTTTTTGTGAGTCTCACGTGTTGTGGCCGAGGGTCTGTCTGGAGCATACCAAAGTACCTATCATGGCACATGCTCTGTGGGTTTTTTTATTCCCGTATATAGCTTGAAGACTTTTTCATGAGGGATATTTACAATGCACAGACATGCACACATGTGAATTAAATCAAAATATTATTATTTAAGATAGATGTGTTTTTTTTTGTATGTATTTTTTTTTTTTTTTGTTAAACTGTAAAACGAATGTGATGCAATCACGATTTCTATGCAGTTGACTGCGCTTCAACTGTAAGTTGAATATAAAATTTAAAATAAAAATCAGTAACAAATGGCTACATTCATGATTTATACTCTTGCAAAAGGCAAGTTCATACCTGAGCGATAAAAAAAAATACTCTCAAAGTGTTAAAGCTTATAAATTTTAATAAATCTTGAAATTTTTAGTTTAAAAAAGTTTGTCGATATTTTGTCTTTGACACAAAAAAGGTTTTTAACCTTAAAACGTCATTTTTAAAGCGTTAGTTGTTAATATCTAATAAATCCCAAAAAAAATATTAATTAAAAAAAATCAATAGGTACTTATAGCTATTTCGGAAAAATTAAAATTTAAAAGATAAGAACACAGAAAACTGGATTTTATTGTTCCTTAAATGTCAAAACCAGCAAAGAGTACAAAACTGATAAATTCTTGCCCATAATAATTATTCCTACTCCGAAAAGTGATGACAAAGTGGCAGATTTATGAATTTTAATCATTAGGAATTTATTGAGATTTTTTTCAAATTTCTGATTCTATTTTTTTTTTCCAAAATAACTCCTAAATATTACACCATCTCAAATAATTATGCTAAAAAGTAAAATTTTAACTATCAGCATTCTATAGAATGCTATTTTATCAATCCTTAAGCTCGGCCTCTCTCTAAACACCCATTTCATTCTATAATAACACACGTTTTACCCTCACTTAACAGTCATAACTTACATATAAGACAAAACAAATCCTTAAAAGGACTATAATTCATTTTTTTAAATAATTATACTGATGCAACCAACCTCTACTTAAGAAGCGCCATATTAAACCCACAAAAAAAAAGCAAATCTCAAGCTCAAAAGACTCTTCTTCCTTGGCTTAGCTAGATTTATGGACCAAGTCATCGATCGCACTTACACACTTTTTTATTGGATTTTCGTGCGCTCTTGAAAATTGTGCTACACGGATGTTTTTTTCTTTCAAAATATTGTGATCGTCCCCGTGTTGCTAGGAAAACAAATTTAACCGTTTGTTCCTTCTAAACGAGGTAAAGAGTATAGAGAAAGAAGGATCTGAGCAGCATGGATGGTAGTATATGGGCTAAAGAAGGTGGCGTTTGAGACAGTGGGACAAACCAATTCCATGGGAAATTGTTGCACGTTCATTTATTTATTTATTTTTTGTGAACCTCATCTAAGTGGTAACACAAAACCAAACATTCTATTCATTAAGAGAATAGATAGCTATGGAGCATCAGGTGCTTCTTTGAGGCAGCGGCCTTTTGAAAATTGTTATTCATCTCTTCTTATAGATATTCTTATTCACCATTGAGTCTAAACGAAGAGAGGTCGTCCAGCTTAAAATTGGTTCTAGACCTCGACTGCAATGTGATTTATGCCGAGAATTTAAGTTCGATGCGTGATTTTGGTTGCATGTTGATGATAAATTATTCTCAGGGCCCGGTTGTTCTAAATGAAATATTGATTGCTGAGATGTTGTGGGAATTTTGTTTTGCCATCCCTATTTGATCAACTTTGTATAAAAGGTCTATATACGTGTTTAGGTGATTTTAGTTTTTCTATAGGAAATGATCTGGCTGAATTCACGAC
Organism: Epistrophella euchroma; assembly: GCA_947049315.1. Classification (NCBI taxonomy): domain Eukaryota; kingdom Metazoa; phylum Arthropoda; class Insecta; order Diptera; family Syrphidae; genus Epistrophella; species Epistrophella euchroma. The sequence continues at coordinate 62,996,841 of OX346248.1, forward strand.
TTTGAAACTATTTAGATATTTTTCAACATCATCATCATCATGAATGTCTAACACCTGTGCATCAATTTTTTTTTTTTTTTTCTGAGCCTTAGCAAAGAAGAGAAATCACAATTTTAGATGAGCCTTTTTTTCAAGCTATTTATCAATCTATCGATCTATCTACAATGCCACTGAAAGAGTACCTACGCTATACACTAATAAAAAAACAAAGTGAGTTATAGTTTAAAAAAAAAGAGCTTATCCTCATATATTTTCATGGCATTTGTGTCTGGGAGGTTTGTTGCTGGTAGGTTTGGAACTGGCAGCAATTTACTGCGTGGTCAACGATCATTTTTATGCAAATAGAGCTGAAAATCAAAAAAATAGCACTCAAATAACCTAAAAAATTGCAGCAACAATTTGGTAGGCTATTGAAAATCAATAATAGTTAGTTTTGAAAAAGGGGTTTTTATGTGAATTATAAAGGCTACAAAGATTTCACACCTTCATATTTAAAATGAAGTTTTTAATGAAACAAACAACCACTTTAGTAGGTTAGTTTAAAAAAAAAACTCAAGCAACACAAACTGACTTGTATGGCAACAAAATTTTCTAGCAACATGTGTCTAGCTTAAAACTTTGTATCATTTTAAATTTAAAAAAATATTCAATCAGGAACTTTCTTATCCAAAAAAGTTTTTTTTTTTATTGATCTGCAGTTCGCTAGATGAACATATTTTTTTTTAAATTGAAGTGTCCTGAAGAAAGGGAACATTTAAAAGCAGATTTGTTTACTCAGCAGTACCAAGAATTTACATGTAAGTTTAGAAATCATTGAACTGAAATTTCTTTGAATTCAAAATCCTAATTTCCTAGCCATTTCTATCAGTGTATTTATAACTTAAAACAAGAAGTGAATCTTCAATCAAGCTTAAGCTGCTGTCTGAATCTATACAGATAGTCATTTTGTGTGTTGTCGGAAATCTAAAGACATTGCAACGATTGAGAAATCGCAAATCATACAAAATGACACACGAAATGTGCACCCCGCATTTTGTATAGAGGCTTTTCGGATCATATGCATAAAATATCGATGAACCTCACGTCCGAATTGATTTTACGGCTAACAAGAAGATTTTTGTATATGTTGTACATTCAGCGTACATTCATATACCGCAGACAGAGGCGCGATTGCCATCGGAGAAGAGACAAATCTTTAAAAGTTTCATTCAAATGCAAGAGAAGAACCATCATCATCATCATGAGGACGAACATCACGCCGCTGCTGGCCGTTCCGGTGGTGGTGTCGGTGTTGGTGATGATGTTGAAGAATAGCGCAAAAAAAAATTGAATTTTTCGACAAGAAATAAATTTGCAACCTTTTAACCTAGAAACAAAAACCAAAAAAGTTGAATTTGTTTTTTTTGTGGATCTTCGACATGTGAGTTTTCTGTTTTATTTGCTCGTCTGGTGATGGTTGTGGCCAGTGTTGGAACAGATGTGCAATTTCTGGTCATCAGAGAAGTGGAAATTATTATAGTACTTAAAGTCTACCTAATGGCTAAGAGTTGAGATGTTATAAAGTTAAACGAAGACAAATCTGTGGAAGATAAATTTCAGATGACCTCATGTGAAGGAAGACAAATAATAATGTTTTATGTCAAGATAAGGATAAGATACTTTGATGAGCTTAGGCACTTATACGGAAAAAGAATATTGTATGAAGTGTCAATGATCTTTGAAGGCGGATTATATAAATATTTGTATGTACATAATGAAATATAGAAATGGCCAAAAACCTATTCTTTAAATAGGGAGCGAAATAAAATAAATTTATCAAAATGGGTTTGGCTGTTAATGAGGACAGCTATCATCGAGAAAGGAATCTCAACATCGACTCGGGCAAAACGTTACGATGAATAGGTACAACTTCAAAGTCGTCAAGGACGTTGTCTACCTGGGATCCACTATAACATCGCAAAATGACATCAGTGCAGAGATCAAACGAAGAATCACTGTTTCTTCGGGCTAAGAAGGCATATGAGTAATAAAGCCCTCTCTCAGAGAACCAAGGAGACCTTATATAAGACCCTAATCATCCCGGTCCTGCTATATGGGGCAGAAGCATGGAAAGGAAGATTCGGTCCAGTCTGTATCGATGGAGTATAGAGGAGAAGATTCAACAACGAGCTTTACGGGCTTTACAACAACGTCGACCTGATCAAATATCTGAAAATACAGCAGCTGAGATGGCTAGGATACGTGGAGCTTATCGACACCAACGCACCAGCCCGACCGACGAGTCTTCGGATCTACCCCTGACGGTCTGCGCAGCATAGGAAGACCTCATCTTAGGTGGCGCACAAAAGTGGAGAACGACTTCAAGCAACTTGGAGTGTGTAACTGGAGGCAGCTAGCTAGGGACCGAGTTGGCTGAAGCCGTAGTCCATCCTGGGCTGTGAGCGCCATCTAAAGTAAGAAGAAACAAATTATATTTTTTTGTTTTCGATACATACCTCCATATTTTCAATGTTAATTTTTTAAAAACTCTCAATCATTTATTATATTTGCTAAATGGTGGCCTTCAATTTTCTGTTGAATTCTTAATTTGATTTTGTAGAAAAGGATTTTTAAAAGGAAATTTTTGAGAATTGCCAAAGTTTTACCCCATTGCGGGCCATAAAAATTACTCTCTTTTGCACTGAAAAAATTCAACTTTAGAGGGATCTTATTCGATCAACATATCAAGCATCAAATTCCGTAATCAGTACTTAGATGGAATACCATACGAACTCAGAATTTTTTTTTAAATTAACCTTTGTTGGATTTTCTAAACAAACTTCTGTTCGAAATTTTTAAAATTCCCTGAATGTTTAAGTTTTGTGTGTAATTATTCATGTGTCGTAAATTTTAAACTTACATACAATATTTTTGCCCATAGTATAGGTTTCTCCCAAACCTTCAATAAATTTCAAATATTTATACATTCGATCTGACAAGAACGATTAAAGTTTGTATTATAATTCAACTTGAAGAAAGCATAAATCCCCGGGCTTACAAGCCTATCAATCAAAAACTCAAAACAACAAAATAGGGTCAAATCTTTAGCCGAAGACATCAGATATCATCAAGACACTAAAGAAAAAGACTAAAATTAAATGTTTCCTTAAATGGTTGTCGTGTGGATATTAAATATTTTATATTTAATGATTTGCATAGCTTAACACGCAAAGATGTAGTTTTCTTTTATTTAAACACACGACTTAAACATTAAATAAAGTATTGACACAGAAAAACAAAAAAACAAAAAAAAAAACCTTAAAATCCACATATCAACTTAATTGCCGGGTGATGGAATGTAATAAATTTTAAGTGAAACGTGAAATACAAAATCAATGTTTGTTCATCTTTAAGATCGTTTAAGCTATTTGCCTTGTCAAAGTCATAATTTTTCGAAGCTGCTAACAAGGCACTTAGCAAAAAAAAAAAAAACACAAATCTAAAAAGATGATCGAAAGTCAGCCGTCAAAAAGTTACATTTGGACTTAAATTTTGTTTGTCTAAATTTGATTTTGATTTGTTTTGTCGTTTTTATTTAATGGCGCAGGCCTATTTCAACATTTTTTTTTAAGTCTTTTCTATTGAAATGACTCTGAAGAGTGCTTGATGGTTGTCTTCTGTTTTTTTTTTGTGTTTTTTGATTAATCTCGTTTCTCCTTTATCCGACCCGATTAAATGGATTCCATTGAGCTTGTCGTGTAACTGCCACCACAGGAGCTGTGGCAGCTTTCAAACTTTTTTTTAAAGTCAGACATTGTGAGTCAAATCTGTTGCAACATGAATTTTTTTTTTTTAGGTAAGACCTTGTTTGTTTATTGATTATATGAGACCATCATATTTCTTTGGGCTTCTTTCAGCTCGAAATATGTCTTAGATCTTTTTCTTATATGTGATTATCTTCATTGTCGTTTAAAGACTTTTTGGTGTTTTTTTTTAATTGCTGCGTGTCGTTAACAAATAAAATAGAATCACTTTGTTTGATGATATTCTATTGTGATCTTAAGAAGATTGAACAGCATTTTTGGAATATTTTTCTGAATTTATTTGAGAAGATATTTAGGTTAGGTTTCTCAGTTTTCAAAACTAGACGTAAAGCTTCATATAGCTTGTCCTATTATAAAAGGAGATAGGAATTGGAAGTTTATTAAACTGAGATATTTATTTTGATAGGAATGCAAATGAATAAAGGCACATGGATTTGGGGTAACTAAGCTGTAACTGAGAATGGTGTGAAGGTGGTGTAATCCTTGTGGTGATTATATTCTTTTTAATATTTTTGGACATCTCCGTTATACAAGACTTTATTAAATAGCTTAAACGAGCATCTTAGCTTTGAATAGTGCATAATACATACATATCATGACAGCAAACCTCTGCATTACATCACATTTATACGCTTACAGTCTCACTAATGTTTTAGATTATAATAAATACTGTCAGACCACGAAATACATATTTACTTAAACTAAATTATATTACCATACTTTAAGCTAAAATATTTTACTATTTCTTTTAACTTAACGCTTCATTACCACTCGTGTGAAACATCTGATTGAAAATCTTTGAAACAAAAAATAAAACCTAATGTTACACAAAACCATAATATTAACCAATCAATGGGCGTCAACATACCCTGAGCTACTTATAAAGCTCAAAAAAAAGTATCTTTAATCTAATACAAACAAATAATAACAAACTACTTACTTCGACAGCTCCAACTCCACCCAATTACTTTAACATAATCCAAAAAAAAAAAAATTGATACCCAAAATCCGATAACGGAAATTCCATTAAACGGTAATATTTTAAACCGAAAAAAATTTAATCCACTTCACATTGATCTGAATACATTGCTCTCATTTATTGAAGTAACAAAAAAAATTTACTCATAGAAAATAAATTTTCAAGTTTGCCACTCAGCTCTTTTGTTTTGATACATTTTTTTTTCTTATTCCAGATCCAAATGCTGCTGTTATTATTCATACAAAATAAGGTAAGTCACAGTTAGAATTCAAATCTTAGATAAGAATAAAAAATATATTCCTATGCGAAAACTGTTTGCCTGACGAATATGTGTAACAAACATGCATCAGTTAAAATGACAACAAAAACAAAAACAAAAAACAGACAGACATTTTGCTTTGAAAATCAATTAATTAATCATAATCAGATGCTGGTGCAGTATAAAACTTCAAAATGGTGTTAAAACCCATATCATGCATCCAGTAACTGACACTTCAATTTGCAATAACTCCAATAAGACCCACGAAAGACTGACAACGCCTTTTATAACAATTGTTATGCCCAGAGTCCGAAATATAATTGACCACCAACACCATGTGAAATGAGTTCGGATTTTTTTTTCGATTTTATTTTTTGTAACGCGATTCAGTAAGCAAATGTCAGAGCTAATTCCATTTCGGTAAGTACGTAGTTATCCCACGTTCTTACCACCGATGGAGTTGAGCTGCTGTTGTTTGCCAATAAATGGTCCGTGGTCGTCTCTTAGGGTCTCCTTTGGCATTTTGCTAGAATTGACCACGCAACAAGCGACAACAAAACGATTTACAATGACAGCCTACATTTCGTAGTTGGTTATCTCTTTCTCGCTTTCTATCTCTGCAACCAACAAAATTCACAAATCTCTTGGTCAGGACAGGCATTTTGAGGTACAGCACCTAACGTTTCAGCTCTATATAGATCGATGGGCTACATGTTGTGGATTGTGGATAGATTTCATGCCAGTTAGTTATCTCACCTGACACAGCATGGCAAACAGATATCCCAAGTTGACAGATGTAGTTGATTGATTTATGCTTCGATGATTTATTGCTCAATTTAATTATTTGCCATGTGTGTGAGTCTTAAAAGCTAAGGGGCTCCCTGGGTTGCAGTTATTTTTTTATCCTTTGTGTATTATAATTTTAAGGTAAGGTCTTTGCTCTTGATGGTATCTGTAGTGTCCGTCTGGATATTTATTATGGGGTCTTTTGATAAAACGATTTCAATACACGTACATAATTTGCAGTTTGGGGGTAATTTGAAAGATTGAATTACTTTCGGCCCACTCTATTGTTTGTTTGGAGTAATAAATTGGAATTTAAAATGCCACTTATGCATAAATCATTTTATTTAAAATGATTTTTTTTTTCTATGAAAATGGCATGTTATTTGCAAAATAGAGTAACATTTCTCAACCAGAGACAATGGCAGGTTCGGTTTTTGTTTTGAATTTATTTAATAAATTTAAAAAAAAAAAATGATGACAGGAAGATTAATTCGTCTCTTGGTTCAGAGTGTTTTCTTTTTTAATTGATGTCAGAAAAGGTGGCGAAAAATAGATGTTATTCATAATTAATTCTTTTATTCAAAGGGATATAATTTATTGTTTTAGATTGTTTTTGGTGTTGTGTTAAAATAATTAGTTTATAAAATCTTAAAGAGTACGAAAAATTAAAAAGAAAAAGATTTATGTGCTTAAGGCTTAGAATTTACTGGTGTTTTTAAGTTGGCACAATTAAACAAGTAGTGGAAGCACAGTATGAATTTTTGGGACCATATGTATTAATTCAAATTGGAGCTCAAGTATTTTATTCTTTGCAATTCAAATAATTTTCAAATTAGAAAAAATCAAAGGGCTGAAGTATGACTTAACTGATTAATGGAGGCTGGAAATCAAACCCACACCTCCGGCATAACACTTCTAAATACAAACCATTACATGCCACGGCTACTATAATTTTTTAAATATTTTCAATTTTTGTTAGGTACATGCTTTTTTTCATAAATAAAATTAGATTTCAAGATTATTTTCTACATCACACCATTTAAAAATCTGAATATATTCGTCCCCTTAAACTTGAACTTCAGTCAAAGTCTTCAATAACATTAATCAAAGAAAATCTGAGGTCATTTGCCAGCCGTTACTCAAAGCTCTATTAATAATGTCAAACTTAATTGTGCATCTCTCAACTCTAGTATTTCCACAAAAAAAAAATCATCTTGATAATTGACTCCATCCAGTAGCTAAGTTTAGCTTGACTTCACACTCCACTCCTCTTCTTAAGCTTGCTTTGACATAAAATTCATTACCTTAGCACTAAACCTAAGCTGATAATAATTTAGTGAAAAATAAAAAAAAAAAATGCTTAATTGCAACGCTTATAGCCGTCAAACACACTCAGCTCACATGGTCGTTACTCACTCCTTTTTGGCTAAATCGATGAGATTGCTACCACCTGATAAACCCAAATCAAAATTCCTCACTTACAATGATTAGTGGAGGAAAATGATTGAACAAATAAGAAAAAATAAAATCTCAAAATGCAGCTACATGGAGCAATTTATTTCGTAAAAGGTAATTGCAAGCGATATATGTGCCACATCAGTATTAAGCAAGCAACAACAAGCAGCAATCGACCCGCTGCCAGAAGTCAAGAAAAATCAATCAAAAACTAAAACTACACCACCCTCTCTTGCGATGGGGCTTTACAAAAATAAAATCCGAAAAAAACACCTCTTATCTTTAAGCACAACTGAGGCATCCAATGAACTCTATCGTCGATCAACGAATTCACCAAAGCCGCCTTCGCTCGCCAAACGTTGTCGTCTTCTTCATCCTCCTCTTCCTCCTTCAAAAGTCCATGGACAATTTTTTCACTGCTGACCCCCAACATGTAACCATTTAACGCCTCCGCATACCTTACCAAAACCAAGAATGCCTCCGCATGCAAATAGACGTCCAAGCTGCGCCGCCGCGCCGCCACCGTCGTCTTCAACCGACACCGCCACCGTCAACTTCAAGACCCTATCTGGAGTTAGATATCTTCGGCGAGATAGTGCCGGAGCAAGTATGTCCCGTCAATCTCGTCGTGTATTGTGTCCATGTCAAATAAAACAACCATTGAGCTGGTGTTGTTTGCTTATGGAGGAGTTTGCGCGCGTGGTGCGGATGGCATTGTCACTGTTGCCAGCAGACATAGCAAATTTAATAATTATTTTATTATATTTTTTTTATCAATTCATTGATAAGTTCGCTGTGTAAGCTAGTTTTGACTTCCCTAAAATCAAAAGAACTTAAAGTATCCTATGGTTTAGGGTTGAGGAATATATTTCTCGCTTTGAAGTATCCTCAGACAAAATGCATGCCTTAAATTTGACTGTTTTATCATCAAATATTTCTGAATATGTCTTTAAATCGCAGGAAAATATAGAAAAGTATTGGTCCTAAAGTAGAACCTTTAGGTTCTTTATATCACGTACTCTTAAATAAATCAACCTAAGGAAAAGGGCTATTTGCCTTAAAAAAAACGTCACTGGGTGCCATTTTCCTAAATATTTTATATATCAAAGTGCTTTTTATATAATAGAAAATTGATCACCTTAGAAGTCAAGTTAATATTTTTATTCAAATGTCTACACATTAATGTAAATGTGCACCTCTCTTCTCATAGCTTCAAGTTCAACCCTCATTTCTTCTTTGTCAAAGAAAAAAAAATTCAAAATTTAACAAATTAATAATTGGGAGGTATTAAGTTTCACGTTGGGCGCCATCTTTAGTTAATATTATTTTTTCCAAAATTTAAGCATTTACCTTGTTTGATTTTGACAAGATTCTGTTTAATTAAAAGTTATATAAAATTATATCTATTGGCAACACTTTCCCGTGTCAGGTATATATTCGTGAGGGAGGCAGTAGTTGTCAGCAAAGCACTTGGTAGATCGGCTGTTAAGTGTTTGATTTTTTTTTAATTTTAATTTTTTTTATATGTGAGATTTGTGTCTCTTTTGGATGTCAGATGACATGCAGCTTCTGCATACAATTGGAGTTAAATGATATTGCGGGGCGCGCAAAGACATTTTTTGCTTAGCCATGCTTTCACTTCATCAATCTGTCAACGTATATATCATTTAAGTCTTTATATTTTAGCTTGTTGTGCCCGAGAATAAGAAAAAAGACTTTTTTTTTAACAGATGCGCGCGGTTAGTGGCCGAGATTTCAAATTGAATTATAATCCAGGAAATCAGTTGACATTGTCAGTTTTTGGTATATTTTTTTTTTTTTTGTAGTGAATTTGGTGTGGGTTATATTTACGAGAAGGTATGCTATATGAGATTGGATCTGTCAGTGAAATTAAAAATAAAAGTTTATTTTTTTTTGTTTCAGTTTCGGGGTAAACTATGCGGAATATAAAAGAATTTTCTTATTGATTCTATGTGACTTCCAATAATGGTGTTTTTTCAATTCAGTGGCGTAACGCTCCAGATTTTCAAATTTTTCTTTTTGTTGCCTCATCTTAGATTATTAAGCCTATTTTTAAATTCCTAGTTTTAAAACATTTATAATAAAATAAACAAAATAGACAAAATCTTTGAAGATCTGGTTTTCTCTTCTTTATTTCTCTAATTTTTGTGCAAAGTCTCGTTACGAAATTAATTTTGAAAGATACTTCACATTCTCAGGAATTTCTATCTCTTCGAAGTCTTTAAGCTTGAATCAGTCAACTTTTAATCAGAACTAAAAAAGAATAAAAAAATCAAATTGGAAAGTATAAAATTTTAATTACAAATCAAGTTCGTTTATCAGCTCTTTTGTTTCAATCCTCGTTATGTTTTTTTTTTATTCTCGTCAGTGAAACTTATCTATAACTATGAAATGCATTCGAATAAAAAATCCCATTAAATACTTTGTAATTAAGTTTTTTTCAATTGAGTCAAAATTAAACAATTTATAGGAATTTTAAAGCTCCAAAGCTAATCAGCTTTAGAGTCATATAAACAAAAAAATAATTAATCCAATAAAAATGCAAAAAACATTTGCTCCATCCATAATCTCGAGAAGGCTAATTTTGCTATCATAGAAAATGTCACTAATAACTTGCAATTGACTATGTGGTGTAATCAAAAGGCAGCTATCACACCATACTATACACAGCTGCGCACACTCAGGGGACTCTTGCAGATATCTCAGAACCAAGTAGTGAAAACCGCACTATCAGACCAAGATGCTATAGAGTCTTGGTGGTGCTATAGACTCGCAAATAACATTAAGCACAATCATAAATTTTCAATTGATTGAAATGGAATAGGAATGAATGCCCTGCGGTCAGGATTCGAGTCTTTTTTAAAATAGCTACCTCCTAAAGGCCTTGATGATGATGATGATGATAATGATGTTTTTATATCATAGGTATAGTTGTTGTTGTTGTAGTTGTTATTGCGTATCTTTTCTATGACAATTTGTGAGTTGGGTGGACGACCGCAACGACGCGACGATCGACGACGAAGATAGGATACCCGATGCACATGTTAATCCGTATCGTTTTCCTTTTGGCGGTTAATTGCAGATATTTTACGATCTTGAAATTTATGAATTTTAGTTTAAAAGAGGCAAAAACAAAGTGAGTTGGCTTATTGCTGTGGCAATGTAGTGAAGGTCTAAAAGTATCTTATGAGAGATAAAGTGGACAACAATTGGTTGAATGTGAACGCCTTTGAAGTTTCCACTGAATTTTTTTCGCAAAGAATTAATTCCTTCGAGGCATCATCAGTTGAGATAGTATAAATCGTAAATAATTCAGCTTAGCTAAGATAAGTACTATGTTGTGAAGTCTTTGGGTATATACAAGAGATACAAACTATTTATTGGTGGCAGTATTAATTGACATGAAAGTGATAATGTGAGCTTGTCTAAAAGGCGACGATATTCTCTCACCAGATACCACTGTCCACTGTTAATAAATTAATGTAGGTATATCCTTTAAAGAGTGCGATATCACTGCTTTACAGCTTCAAAAAAAGAACACAAAAGCAATCTTATTAGGACTACCAGTTGAGCTTAAGCTGCTGGGTAACAAAAATATCGACCTTATAAAGAAGGTTAAATGTTTAGAAAAAGAGTTATAGGTTAGCAAGTCTTAGTTCTTGAATAATTTATTTAATTATTATTGTTTTAACACGCTCTATTGAACAAATACTGATTTCTCTTAAATTTTTTAATATAACATTTTATTCAGACTTAACAAAGCGTTTATGTAGAGGTCCAAAAACGTATCGGTCTGCGAGTACTTGTGTCCAGTCCATTTTATTTTGAGCTAGAGCTTCAATAGGTAGATCGGTTTAGTTTAAGTTCAGAGCATTTACTTGAGTGAAATAAAAAAAAAATCAAAATCCATCTATCTTAATAATTTCAAACTTGCTTCGTACCCCCACGAGAAAATTCATACCCACATTTGGTTTATTTTATACTCGATCTTTTAACCACGGCCTTTCTCTCAAGAAGATCAAAAACAACATTGTTTTAATCTAGTATGCATGTCTAACACCGTAAATTTTTCCAACGTTGTTCCATATTTGCCAAACTCATTTATTACATTTAACCTTTTTAAACAACCAAAACAACGCCCATAACCTCTACTCTCCCACCATATAGCTCCACTATTATGCATAACTCATTGAAAAAAAAAAAAAACTGTATACGCGTCAGAAATTCCATGTTCTGTGTAAATCACCTGTGACATTAGTACCAAACCAATTTGCTTTGATGAGGCTATATAGAATCACACTGAGTGTCACGACTTTTTTAACCAAATCCTTCTGATGCAACAAGAACATTTCCATAACAAGAACCATTTTACTGATTTATATGACCACCAAATAATGTTAGAGTCGGAATGAATGAGTGTCTGTGCGCAAATGGAAAATGGAAACATTATGAACTTTACCAATAACGAAAGAAATTTTCCTTTATTTTTATTTCTGCCATGCTGTGCTGAAGAAATAATGTAACTTATCTGAAAATGTCATGCGACAATGATGCATGTGGCAAATTTATTTATTATTATTTTTTTTTTTTTACTTTTTTTACTTTTACTCTTTGATCTGTTGTGCAGATTTTCTTCAGCCACACATACAATTCATAGAATATTTTAACATCAAAAGACACCTAAATCAAGTCTTCCAGCGCTAGGCTAGCTAGCGCGCGCCTTAATTATGTGCAACTATAAATAATATTTTTTTTTTTTTTTTTTAATATTCAATGCAGCCGGCGTCATCGCCGCGCCGCCAAGTGACTAAGATTGCGCATACTATTCAATGCCATGACCTCGTTCATATTCACCGCGTGCACTGTCAACTATCAATCTCGGCCTGCTGAGCGAGAAAGAAACACAAATAAGAAAACCAAAAACAAAAGAAACAAAAAAAAACTCCGCACTAGGAAATATATGTAGGTCAACTCTTCTGCGGCAAACGAAAAGATTACAAATAGTCCTTCGAGTAGGTTTTACATGTTGCTGCTGTCTTGATCTTGGTCTTGGTCGCGGTCCGGCAACAATGTGATATGAAGACAACTGGAGGCTAATTCCTCGGGTGGAATTTAAGGTAAATTATTCTCAAGGCGCAGTTAAAGGAAAAGTTTGTTTTAAAATTAGGTTCAACTTTTTAACATTGGCAAAAGGATTACTTTCTAGAATGCTTTCAAAAGGTTTCTAAAATACTGATAGAATAAATAAATTAAAAACCATACCTAAGTGGGGGAAGTAACGTCTACTATAAACGACCAAAATTTGTATTAAAAGCTTTTATAAAGCATGTACTTTGAAGCACTATCAGTTTGGCAGATTTTTCTTTCGGAGAAAGTGGTCAAAGAGCTCCATTTTACAAACTAAATAAGTCTTACCATCTATATATGTACCTTCCTTACTTACTATTTGAAAGTTAAATTAATCCGTTAAAATGTATGTGTAGATCAAATAAAAGCTTCGCTAAAGCTGTTTAACATTTTAGAAGATCAAGAAGACTGAATAGTTAAAACAATAAACAAAAAAAAATTGATTGGGCCAGCCGAAACTATTTTCGAAAAGTATTGGAAGTAACAGCTTCTTTACAGAGCAAATAACTTCTATAAGAAATTTTTCCGAAGCTCTATCGAAGTATGCAACAAAAATAAAAAGAATTGGAAGTTTCGATCTTTGGTACAATAATCGGATTTTTTTCGCGTGATAAAGATGTATGTAGGGTAAAAAATGTAGGTACAGATATATGCAAAAATCGAATCGAAAGCTATAGGAAATTGAAGCTCCTTTATACATTAAAGGAACCAATAGTTGCTTTTAGGCTTCTGGTTTTAAACAAAATATATTTTGACAAAACAAATATTTTGTTTTTGTTGGTTTTTGAACCTTTTATAGTATCTTCCAACTTTGAATTAAAGGAATTCGTTTTTTTCACAATCTTTTTGAACTTAGAGCACTCAGAGCAGCATTTTTTATCACAGAATATAAAATTTGAAATAGATTTTTTCAACAAATATCCAACATTATAGTACATTTCGATTAAAATTCAAGGGGGCCTTTATTTCTCTATTATTGACTCCACTCCTGAATAAATATTTGTTGAAAGAAAAAAAAAGAAGTAGTAGTAATCATCAACTCACAAACAAACGGATACTTGACTGGTTTCTCACTTCACCCCGATAACCACACCACCAACTCAGAGCAGTGCTGTGGAATGACGATGGATGCAGCCAGTGTAAAGCAGGATCCGAAAATTGATCCAGAGCATTCGTAGTAAACCAGGTGTTCCATGGCACGATCACGCGAAACAAAATCCGAGCTAACCTTAAATCCATCCATCAAAAGTACACACGCATACATTCAGTGTGTTTGTGTTTAACAGCCTCCTTGCCATAATTTCGAACACACCATGTGTGTTGTATATGCTATTGTGCGTCGGTGGGAGCAGCAACGTGACCGTGCTATTCGGAGAGTTCTTGCTAACAGAGCTCTTACGCAGCACAGTAGGTGGAACAGTAAAAATTAGTTGCAATCTACTCCCGGGGGCTTCGATCCCCATCCGATATTTCTGGTTCTCTGTGGGTAATTCTCCTGGATTACGACGACGACGTGACCGCTACGACCACTATACAAAAAAAAAATATCTCAAATGGATAACATGACGGGAGATCACTTGGCCATAAACAAATCAATGGCGGATTAACGGACGCACATTAGATGAAATTATATAGACAGATTTGCCGCGCAGCACATGTGTCGTGTCAGCTACTAAAACCACTTTTAGGCCTAGAAAAGTAGAAAAAAAAAGAGGACAAAAAACCATCATCGTCGTCATGGTAATCATTATCATCAGCAGACCATTTGAAGGAATAGCTTCCGATGTTGGGCCATTATACTATGGAGTGGCACACAGCTGTGTCTGATGCCTGATTCGTGATGTGGTTTACCTAAATGTCAATCATGGATTTCAGATGGAAAATGCTTCTTCCAAGAGAGACGTGGGAGGTACAAAGGCTGGCATTTAAATTAAGGTCTATAGAGAAGGCATGTTGTCGGTTAGTTTGAGGTGCAAACTGTTTGGGTGGTCACTTTTTTTTTTTATATATTTTTTTACTGGTGATATAGTTGACTGTGTCATGTTTGCGAATTGTTTTAAATCGGTAATGGGTGTTTTCGGTGGATTTGCTTTTAATATGCAAAGGCTGATGGTGAAACGAAATTGATGGGCAGAAAATTGAGTTTGGTGAGAGTTTTAATGGATCTAATGATGATTAGGAAAATTTCTAGTTTTTTTTTTTTTGCAACTTTCGATGGAATGCATGTAATTTTTATTTAGTTTTCTTGAGCTTTGCACTCCTGTAAGGAGGTCACCTAGGCTCTGACTAACATTTTCATTGCAAGTAATTTTAAACTAGTTTTACTTTAATACTTTCTTATGCCAGAGGTCTGGGTTCGATTGCCGGCCTCCTTCACCTGAAAAAAAAAAAAAACAAATTGACGGCTACTGCCTCTTCCAAGGAATTAACAAATCTTCCAAGAGTAAGTTTTGTCACCGTAGACGAACGTTCGGATTGAGCTGAAAATTATAGATGCTCTGCCTATAAAACGCAAACAGGAATGGCTGCAAGTCACTATAGGCCCTGCGACAGAAAAAAATCTCAAAAGCCAATCAAGCTCTTAGCAAAGCGAAAATACTGTTTGGACGGTTCGACGACACCAGACGTTTTGAATGGTTTTAAGTCTGAAATTCATTAAATTATTTCTGGTGTGCCCCAGTATTCTATGTTTTTCTTCCAGTTTCTTTCTTATGATCATAAATAATCTTCTGTCTGAAACTTCTTTTTATACTTATTTCTACAACCGCATACTTGCTCTTCGGGTTTGCAACTTCAACCGATGCGTATGATAAGCTTGTAAAATTCGTACCTAGACAGTATTGAAAAGTAGAAAATGTAAAACTTAATTTTTCATTTATATTTGTTTCTATAAGAATCTTTTGCAGTGGATTGATGGAAAAAATTAAACCGATCCCTTCGAGGAAATGGAACGCAGCATTTCATCCGTGTGTGTCTGCGAAGTGTTTTTACTCCCTTCAGATCAAGTTGTTATTTGACAGAATTAAGAAAAGAACATTACAAATTATAAGCGATAGAACAATAACAGAACCGTTTGCATCTCTTGAGCACTCTCGTAACACTTCTTCTCTCTCTATTTCTCTCTCTCTCTTGCTCTATATCTCTTTCCATTTATCTCCCTCTCTCTTTCCAACTCTCTCACTCTTTCCATATCTCTCTCATTCCATATCTCTCTCGCTCTCTCTTTTAGCGTGGTTGAATTCCATACAAAATTCAACCCAGCCATCCCAAGCCAGGATACGAGCTACTACACGAATGTGGAATGCCTTACCTAACTCGGTTGGGTTTCGAATCGCGGTTAGTAAGGAAATATTTTGATCCTGTTAGAAATCTTACATTTGGGAACCAATTATGAGCTTTAATTTAAAGTAAAGGAGCTAATGAAAATTTTTTCCAGGACTTCTTTATAGCTTTGCTTTGTGTGACAGGACAATATAAAATATTAATTACATTCTTTAATATTTAAAAAAAAAAAAACATCTTCTCTCTTTATGTGAAAATTCTCATCTCAACTTAATGAGTGTTTTCACTTACTGATGTTCATTGTCATAATTTCTCAAAGCCACATAGTTTTTTTCTTTTCTTGTTGTTGTGAATTCTCTCTTATAAAAAGGCGTCACAATTAATTCGGTAGCTCATTAAGCCATAATTTATACGATCGCTTTAGTTAAAAGTTAAAATGAGCAAAAACGAAACAAAAAAAAACTCTGTGCACACAGCACCTCACTTCTTAATTAAATTCCATTAAGAGTATATGTTAAGTGGTAGACAACACAGCGTGCACCAAAAACACCGACGAGACAGTAAAAACGCTACGCCATGGAATCCCACTTTGCAAAAGACAAGAATATAAACAAAACAAAAAAAAAAAAAAACCACCATCCATCCAACCAGATCGATGATATCAATTTCTGCAAAATAATTGCCCCAATATCGTTGTTGTTGTTTTCTTGAAGTAGTTGTGGTTCCTCGAAGAGGAGCTCCCCTAAAATAAAAATAAATAAATAAAAAAAAAAAACCTCTTAACGAAACTGTTACAAAATAAATGAAACCAAAAACCGATATAAAAGGTACGTGCTCCCGTGCCAAATGAGCCCGGCAAAGGTCCTAACTCACTCACAATTGGCACACGATGTGCCACATAATCATTGCATTTAAAGTGTTCCAAGTACTGGACACGAATAGGTACCACCTTTAAGGTACTTTATAAAATATATATATGTATGGACGCAACTACTCACCATGCAAGCCAGGTATTGCCTGTATATGTAACTTTTATGTCAAAATAATTGGCTCATTGGAAGATTCCGGGACAAAAATGTCCTCGCCGCCGCCGTGTCGTCCACACCAAGTCAAGAAGCTAAAACTTCAAATATACGCATAGCATCTTCGTTTTTGGTTTTGGGTTTCCAATCCAAGAAAGTTGCATGGCTTCGCATAAATTGTATACAAGTAACAGCAGACAAAAAAAAAAAAAACAATTCTTTTTTTGGGAAAAATTTCTGTGATGTAATTTATTTAAGGAAAACAAAACAACGTGGAGATGCATGCGAGTGTGAAGGAATGGCTGGGAAGTAGAGTCAAGGATGTGTGATGAGCAAAAAATTCGAACTGATGAGATGGAGCTGTTGGGTACGTTTTTGTTTACAAGTTTGGATGCAATCGATGATGATGGTATTTCACTGAATTGACAACAAACGAGGGTGTTTATCTCCTTTGATTTCCCTGGCTTGCCAGTTGACTTGCGTTGATCTACCTGTTCTTTTAGTTAATTTTCACAGATTGTACTATTTATGTACCTAATTCTTTAGTTCATTTGCCAAATTCTTATATGATAATTTGCTGACCTCATCCATTGATTTGGCTCTAGTTCTGAGTCTATGTCTCACGGGATACCAAGATTATATTTCCTCCAAAGCATTCAAGATAAGACCAAGGCCAGAATATATTTTGGACTGAAATTTACCAAAAGCCTCGGTGGGCCTCCATTTTCAAACTATATAAAGCTAGAAATTTCAATGTAAATTTTACCAGCTCGCCTAAATTCAAACTTTAGTTCTATATTCTTTCCGAAAAGAAACGAAAAGAACGCGATGAGAACGAGATTGTTCCGAGGCTATACTGAATTTCTTTTAACTTTAAGAACGTCTAGTTGGCCTGTCCTTCACCAGCTTCCTAGCGGATAAAAATCTTTTCTGAAAATTCACAGACCAAACTGGACACTGTTCTTTCGCTGAAAACAATAACAACCTTATCCAATCCATCACTGTGCTGACAAAAATTCCAGCCCATGTTTAAACCAACTACTATCTACTTTATTGCTGAGAAACAAACAAGCAAACATTTTAGCACATGAATTTTCGTAAAGATTCTGATTAATAGCAATTAATGTTATATGCTTCCTAATAACATACCAAACACTCAATTTTAGAGTTTTACAATGATCTTAGTTAAATATCTTCAACCATCAACCACTTCAACAACCACTAACAATATAATTTCCAATTTTCTTGACTAATTCATAGTTAGATCTTTTACATGACGCTCTGGCTCCTTCCAACTTGTGCATATCTTTACCCATTTTGGCAGCCATCTGCAGATCGATCCAGGCGAGATACGCATGCCAAGATAGCCACTGATGCTGCTGTTTGCTTGATCGCTTTGCAATCATTTAAATTAAATCCTTATACGTATCTGAGAGTAAGTATATAGTCGGCATAAAGTCTATACTTTTCCCTAACGTGTCTTTCAATTCTTCTAAGTTTGGACTAAACCAAACATCGTTCTGCATGTAATTCTTGTTAACCGCAGTGTTAAGATGTTTCTTTGAGCTAAAATCAACCATCGCATCCCATCATGCTGCCAGGCCCATCAGTCCAGACCACAAGTTTCAAAAAAAAAAAAAAAAAAAAAACATACAGAAAACAAACTGATCTCGCTAAATCGCTTAAGGTGTTTTGCAAATTACCAGAGATCAAGCAAAGATTAGAGTTTAAATAGTTTCATTGGGACGACAAGGTAGCATGCACAGCAGCAGAAGCAAGTAGGCAATATCCTGGTATGGTTTCTGAGCCTACGCGTAACATATTCTATATTTAGAGGAATTTATCCCAGAAGGTTAGTGTTTATTTTAATGAAAAAATTTCATAAAAACGATGAAGAGATAGAATTTTGCATGAAAATTTCTTGAACTTTGTCCGCCATAATATCAAAAACTACTTGTTCGATTTAAATGAAATAAACACCAAGTTGTTCTCTAATATTTCGAAAGTGTTTTATGGCTTGTATTATTTTCAGAAACTTTTATGAATATTATCAGACATTTGATTGAAATAAATAAATTTGGTGGCCCAACAGCTCGTGAAGAACCCAGGTTGTATGAATTGAAACTCTCCAATATTCATGTTTGCGTTTTGTTAGGCAAGAATGGAAGGGACCTCATATTTTCATGACAAGAGACATAATTTAAAGAATTTGTCACTTCCTCGTAAGAGGCAGTCGTCCTGGAAAAAAAAAAAACATTTATATTTATCGTTTTGAATTTCTTGGGCTAACCCATTAAACATTTGGCATCAGCGTTGCTGAAGTGGCACGATCGTGCTTTTTTGACACGATAATTTCCTCGTGGCACAGTGGCACGAAAAAGTTCAATATGGTACGTTTTTTTATTTCCATTATTTTACTTAAAATGAAGCAAATTTCAACAAAATTTAATGAAAACTGGGCGAAATTCCGTAAAAAGTGGGCAGAAACACATAATTTTTGTATAGGTTTCAACATCAAAATATGTAGAAACCTATACAACTGTTAAGAATATGAAAGATGGATTTACTTGTCCATCAGGGCAATTCAATTTATTTATTTTTAAACTACGGATTCTAAAATTGGCAGTTCAAAAATTAACTAATTCAAATTGAATTTTATTTCAAAATAAAAAGAAATTTTTGAAAACAAAAAAAAATCATCTACCTTCCCGAAGAAATTCATCTCAACAAAAATCTTTGAGTATAAAGTGGCATTTTAACGGATCTCCATTGCTTTTGGTTCATCCAGAATCCGATCAAGCCAAAAAAAAAAAAAAAAATGAAAATCAATTGATCCGATCTCTAGCCCGATACGCACCATAATGGCTATCTATATCGTTGTCGTTCGCACATATGCTCATTAAGCGTGTTTCTAGGTCTATACCATGACTATGGCTAAACCAAATTGAACTCTAAACCAATTGACAAGTTGACTCTTGTGTCCAATTTCTGGCACACAATCCGGGAAATTGCATTTCTGCTGCCCCGATAAGACCTCCATCGCCTTCGGTCAAACCAATTACCAAGCCAAAGTAATAGGCCTGGCTCTATTTTGACAAATTGAGAACATATACCAGCTTTAAGCCTCGCACCCCGCCATCGCGAGATAATAATCAGTGTGAGATATTTACCATACCAATCTATAGATGATATCTTGATTAAAATCAAAGCCAAATTATATGCATATGCGATATTTTCCAATACTAAGTGGATGATTTGCGTATATGTACCCGCGCGACCGACGAATTCTCAAGACCTCCACGTTAAGGCGATTAGAATCTAATGCATAAAATTGTGCATTTAAGTTGACAAACTGAACAATTTTCCAAACTAACAAAACTATTGATGGAAGCTTACAAAATGTAGTATGGTGACCGAAACGGACGGACCGGGCAAAGCGGTGAAAATGAAAAATACTTTATTTTAATGGCTTGTATTAATGCAAAGTGTAACGCCATTTTCAAAATTGTTATTAATTCTATGGAAAAATGTGGTTCATAAAATTGTGTATTTTTTGTTGGGTTGTTGTTGTTGCTTTGTAAAATCTGAATAAGGCGTTGGTTTTTTCTCTGAAGCTTTTGGCTTATACGAATGCTGTTCAGCCGTATGGTCATGATTAGATATATATCAAAATTAGGTGGACATTAATGTTTTGTACATATTTATTGATTTAATTGGCCTTTGCATTCACACGTTGCGGTCTGTAGTAAGTTATGGCAGGTTAAACATTACAATTTGAGTACAATAACCTGGAATGAGCAATCATGGCATTTGCATTAAGGTTAAACTTTGGAGAGTTAGGTTAATTTTTGTTAAGCAATGAAAAGTAAAATCAAACGGATTTTTATAGCCAAGCGAGATGTTCTCTTAATCCGAACCACTAGCTTCTATTTATTGACAAATGTCAATTTGACATCTTTGCAGAGTATAAGAAAGATCTCACAACACACTAGGCGTGTTTTATTGGTAAAGCTATCCATAGTACAGTACGATTTAACATGCATTACAAATAAAACATCGCCAGAGGGATTACGGCCGATAAAAAGCTTAAGCAGAATCCTACAGTGGATAGATTTTTGACGTTTATTAGAGTCTCATATTGCCACTTTACTCGCACAATTCTTGCAAAACCTGCAATTATTTCATGAATTATTTTATTAAAACTAATTTTTAAGACTGTTTAATTACCATGTCATCTTGAAAATTACCCAATTAATTAAATTTTTATTTCGACACCTGTTCAATAGCACTAAATGTGAAAAATAAAAACCAGCTACTGATGATGCGTTTTATTGAGAGTTTCTTACTATACTATGTATAGATTCCCAATAAAACACGCTCCTACTTCTATAAAATGCGCTTTAAAGAGTTTTTCTGGAGTCAACTTACTCTTCCCTCGAATATGATATACCCCCCTCCCCACTCTTCTAAGTCAAAATTGGCTGGTTGTTGCAGATTTGCGCTCGGAAATGATGATGTTCAATCCCAGTTTTCGTACCGGCCACACACTCAAGCTAATCAATAAAGAAACTGCTTTGAATTTTCTCATGAAGTCGATGTCATAAATTTATAGCTCACCTAACTTGACGACGCAGATCACTGTTGTTGACGTAAAACAGTCATATGTAGTTTTTTTTCAATGTCACATTGAAAAGGAGGAAGGTCAGACCAATCGCTTTTATAAGAGTCTAAAATTTGTTTGTAAAAAGATCAGGCTTTTTTCTTTATTATTTTATATGTAACATTGGTCATGGTCAGCCTATAAAAAAACCTTGTCCCTTTGATTTATTCAATAATTCATGAAGACTTGAAAAAGATTCAAAATTAGCAATAGCAAGCTACTCATTAATTAAATTTTAAATACAGTGCTTATCATTGCAACTAAAATCTAAAAACTTAAAAATTTTTTTTTGTATAATTTATCTGTATTTGTTTTTGGTTCTCATTATTGTAGCTCTCATAAATTAAATAAAAGCTTTAGTTTCCTAAAATTTTCCATTAAAAAAAAAAAAAAAAAAAAAAACTAACAAAAATCTTCCATTATCATACTTTAATATCTCTAAGCTCTATTTTATGTACATAACTTGTTCTTATATGTTTGAAAATGGAATTCAAAAAACAAAAACAAAAAATTATTTAAATGGAACAATTATACAAATGTTTATCACCCTTGAAACTTAAAACTAATGTATAAAAAGGCGCCTATCAGTCTATCGATGATAAAATATTCACACTTTTTAAACCTAGATATATGTACATTTTGGCCTTTTGGATAACAAATTAGTTGAGAAAAATAAAACAAAATATATATTTTATGTATGTGTAGATACGAATATGTAATATATCCAGCATATTTAAAAAATTAATTTCTATGCTAACTGTTATAAATGTGACTTTAAATTTGTGAAGAAAACAAATTTTTAAAATTTTACCCAATTAAAAACAAAATGTTAATATCTTTAAATACAAATTATTTGTTTTATGTGTGACATTTATTATGAGATGCAGCATATTTGTTGTGAGTAATTTTGTGAAATGGTCAGAAATGTATAGCATTCAGCTTCCTCTGTTAGTAGAAAAGCATTAAATTGAGAGAATTATGCAGGTGCAGCATTTTTGTTGTGAATTTTTGTGACTTTTGATTTTTATCTTTTAAAAGTTCAGGTTTAGAAACTTTTTATTTTCACTACTCTAATTATTTTAGATTTTTCGTATAGAAATATTGAATTTCTAACTTACCGTTGTTTGGAGAAAGTTAAACAGTTTCAAAATTTCGTTATTTTATGCAAAACCGATATATGTATGTTTTTTGCTTTTAAAACTTTAAACTTATAAATAAGGAATTTAACCTTCTTTTAGTGCAGCCTGTTGGAATTTTTTGGTAATAAACCCCATTAAGAGGTTTGCGATTTTAGTCACTTCAAGGTTGCCAAATTTACATTTTCATAAATCGTTTAACGCGGCACGCTAAAAATCGACTCAAAAATAAAACGGCATAAGAAGCACTATCTTGGAAATGTAAATTCTTATTACATATGTATTTTAAAAATAAATGTAAAAAAAAATTAAAAATTGAAGATTTTGCTCGGTTACAAGTCGAGAAAACCTACTTCGATTTTTGATATTGAGGTGTCCATAAAATGGTTAAGGTGTATCATGTACCTAAAGTAAATATTTTCAGTTTGAAATATTTTATGGTTTTCTTACGATTTTAATAGCGTATAGGCTAAGTAAGATAAAAAAACAATTTTTTTTTAGAAAATTCGCAATTTCAATTATGTTTTTCGTCCGATTTTCAAAAGTTTGATTTTATTGCAATCTTAATTAATCAACGGTTATTTTAGTGCTTATAGTCACCACAAGCTTAAATAAAGCTTTTGTAAATATTCTTTAAATTGAATTTTAAAAAAATACAGTCTATTGTTTGTTCGAATTTGTTGTTAAATGGAAAATCATGAAAAGGATGTCCGAAAAAGTCCAATAACTTTGGCAATTCTTTCAATATTTTATTAAAATTATTTCTTTAAAACTGTTTTGTTAAAACTGCAAACTTTGTTTTAATTTTATTTCCATTAGAAAAAAATATGGAATTTTCATGCAAGATTAGTTGATTATGTCACTTGGTTCAACACACAACATTTTAATATTTAAACAAAAATCTATGTTATTTTTTGTTTTTTTTTTTTTTTTGATCTTATAGATCTCTTTTATGTGTTTCGAATATGTGTCTTGATTTATGTGGAATTCATCATATTCATCAATCACAATTAACCAAATGAATTAATCGTTTATACCATGGGAATATTTTTCTTTTCCTTTAAATACATTAATATTCAGCATAAATAAAAATCATAACCAACAACAACAACAACAAATATTTGCATACACCTGCTTTCCTAGAAAAAATAAAATAAAAACAAAAATTAATCAATTTTCTCGATGATCAGAATGATTTTATTTGAATATGGTCAAAATTAATTTGCATAGTTAGTCTTAATTATAAATAACCTACATACAAAATATTATAGTAGTCTAAGAGGTAATGTTGAATTTATTAATATGAATATTTTACTGTTGGTCGCTATACAGGCTGTTCGGTATAAGCTGCACCAAAGAGCTAGAACGATTAGGGTGGGTTAAGACGTATGGAAGGGGGAGTCTTTTTTCCCCCGATTCTAAAAAATCGACTTTAAATAGAAAAAAAAATAATTAAAAAACAACGGCAACACTTCCAATGACATGCTTTAGTTTTTTTTTTTAAAGCCAGAAGCTCTTTTTATTATTTTCTTTTTAATTCAAATTATTTGAGAGAATAGTTTTTGGAAAATTAATTTTAAAACTCAAAATTTTGAAAAACTAATGAAAAAAATTGGGTTCAAACTAATTTTTTCAAAATTTTACATAATTAAGTAATATTTTTGTTTTTAGTATTCAATTCTCCTATTAATTTCCCGTTAAACACTAAAAACCGGAGGTCTAAGTGTGTTTTAGTTTTTGAGAAAACTGAAAATAACGATATCTACTTTACTACTTAATTAATAGAAACATAATCTTTGGAGCAACAAAATAACCGAAGGAAGTCAAATTCAAGGAAAATTTACTTTTGTTATTTTCAATTATCTAAAAAATTGGAATACTTTTTGACATCTAGTTTTTAGTGTTTGGCTGAGAATTGATGGTGTCACTGAATTTTTTGATTTTTTTTTTTTTTCAAAAATTTAAGATTGAAAATTAATTTTTGAAAAACTCTTCACTAAAATAACTTACTTTAAAAATAAAATAAAAGAAGAAGTATATGGCCTTACAAAAAGGTATAACATGTCATTGTAGTAGTGACCGTTGTTTTTTAATAATTTTTTGTCTGTCTTTAGTCATTTTTTTTAGAAAATTTTCCCTCCCGTTGTTTTTAATTTTCTCAAAAACAAAAAGACACTTGAATATTTTCTATTTCGTATTTGACTAGAAATTTACAGGAGCAAGAAATTTACCTATTACCTATACGAAATAATTTTTTTTTTAATTAACAGAAGTTATTTATAAATTTATGTAGAAACTTCGAAATGCAATATCAATATTTACCGCTAAGCAGTACCTGTTTGAAAAATTTCAGAACATTAATTCAGACCACTAACAAAATATAGGGAAATATCTCAAAAAAAATATATATAAAATCGTACCAAATCTCCATGCAAATTAATTCCATTATTAACAACACTACCTTTCTGACTATTTAGACTCTTGCGTCTTACACACGTATATAAACCTTTGTTTAATACTACTAAAATGTATGCCAAACGGAAGTTCATTCTTCTAAACGCGCTTTACCCCAAGATATTTTTATCTCTGATTAAAAATTCATCTTGACGAGCATCTTTATACCATTTTAACTGTTCGATGATGAACTAAGTCACATTAATTTTTTTTATTTTTCAAATACTAAGTGGTGGCCCTTTGGTAGGCTAGAGAAATTAAAAATTCACACGACCACGCACTATAACATTATATAGTATAGAGAAGTATCTTAGTGCGTGCACGTCGCACGCACGTATAAAAAGCGTGTGAATAAGTTTTTTCTTTGATGATTTTTAAGCAAAATTCAAAATGCCATAGGCTAATGGCATTTTTGTCTTCTTTCAAATAATAAACAAAATAAAAACAACAAAAACATTGATAATCTAGCTATAAATTTGGTTTTAGCAATTTTGATTTTCATTTATCAAAAAATAATAAAAAAAAAAAAGTAATAGAAAAAAAAAATTATTTTAGATATTCGCACCACGGGAGACTTTACAAATCTTATAGTTATTTTCGTGTTTTATTATATTTTTTTTTTGTTCTTCTCTCTTTGACTTTTTTGAACCAAGGGATTTAATCTTGTAAAATTCATGTTTTCAGTGGGTAATTTGTCAATGTTCTTGTCAAAATTAGGTTTTAGTATGATGGAAGTCTGCTGAACAAGTGGTTGATTGATTGCCATACAAGCAATGACAATAGAAAATAAATATAATTTATATGCTGCTATTGAACTTTATCCCAAAATGCTACCAACCTAAATTTACAACTAGAAACTAGTGTTTTTTATTATTTTTGTTTATATAAAAAAATATAGGTCAAATTTTTGTACTCAAAATTTGTTAGTTTTATCGAAAATTTCTTGTTTCTTAATACGGAAGCGGATATCCATATGGCATACCAAAGCGCTTGAGCAGATACTTGAAATTTGATGGCAGAAGCTATTTTTTACCAATTACTTGAATTGTAAATCACAATTAATCGCTTGAAGAGATTGCAAGTTTTGGTGCTACCGAAAATATCTGCAAATATAGTTGCAAAAAAATTAATATTGGGGTTAATATTCATTCAATTTGGGTCATTAAACCAAAATTCCAACGTATTTAAATTACTTGAAAAATACTTTATCATGCCACGCCTTAACATATCTTTCAAAGGCATAAATCTCCCTGCCCCCTTTGTCGCTTTTTCTTTAATATTTATGCAAAATTAATTTCTAAAAGTATAATCACTACCAAATAGCTCCTTAACAAATATAATTTCCAACGCTTTCAAAATATTCAACAAAGTATAAGACATTCATTTTAAAATTATATGACACTTTAAATTTGCCACCAGTAAAGTATCCAATAAGTGGAATGTCCAGAAATTATTGTCAAATTAATTTGCAATTTCATGGCTTGAAATTACCACCAAAGAGACATAAAATCAAAAACAGAAGCATCAGAAATTCTTTTTTAATATTTATTACTTTATTAAAAGCTTTGCAGGTATGGGGTTCTGGAAACAACAACAATTTGTTTGTGCACATAAAATTTGCATACAAAAACAATTTGTACAATCATTTCAAATTGAAGAAAAAAAAAAAAGAGAAATTAAGTCATCAAAAGTCCTTAATGTCATCGACACACTCTGAATATAAAAATTATGAATGCAGACAAATAAAAGCTGGCTAGGGCTACTTAAATATTTAAATTCATTATTTACAAGCTGTCAACAATCTTTTTTATTATTGTCAGTTTTTTGTTTTGTTTTGGTAACAAGACAAAATAAAAAAAAAATAAAAACAATTATACCTGCAATAACCATAACTGCGTTGCCAATTGTGCTCATTAACATTTTGTTAAATTTTACATTTTTACTGCCATCAATTTTAATTTGCATAATACATATATCTTTTTTGTTGAGCTTACAGTTTTTTCTTCTCAAGGAAATAATGCAATAATGCATTTGTGTGCATTCAACGTGCCACATTTTGATACATTTATTTATAAAAAAGAAGATAAAATAAAACGGAAACCCTCCCAACTGTGTATAAGCAGAAAACAAAAAGAGAAGTTCATCAGAGCAAAACTTTAACAAAAACCTTTAACAGTAAAACTATAAAACTAATAAATTAAATTTAAATTGAAAAATATAAAAACAATCCTCTTGAAATTTTTTTTAAATTAATTGGACTGTTTGAGTCAAACTATTCAACTTGATGGTAATAGTAAGGCGGCATCGCGGAAAGAGGGCGATCTTATAAAATGCACACAAATAGCAATTTCTTTTAACATAAATTGGATGTTTTCTTTTTTATACATATTTTTATTTTGGGCACGGGGGCCTTAACTGTGCCACAGTGGAAGCCAAAACCAAAAATGGTCAATGTAAATCAATTTTGAATGAAATATTTGGCATTTGGATTAAGTGTGCCCACTAAGGCACAATTCTCAATTGAATTTATTTCACTTTTTTTTTAAATTGACATTTTTGTGTCTGAAAAAAAAAAAAACACACGACGACGTCACGCTGCCGCTGCTGCTACCATTCCACAGACGAAAGCGACATATAACTGCTTGATTTGGGCAAATTTTCAAATTATAAACAAATCAAGAACTCGATGGAACGTCAGACACAATCATGTTGTGCAGAATATAGTTCACTTCGATTGAATATTCAAATTGGAATGACTATTTAACATACGGAAGCTATCAAATTCTATAACATACCTATATCAGTTAATATAATGATGGTGTCCTGCTTCAGTTCGATAAAACACCATTTGACACTGAAGTTGGTTAAACAATATATGTATAATAGAATTTTAATTGAACAACCCAAACGTGTAGGTGTGATGAACAATGATTAATTGGATTTTTAATGAATTTTATTGCTAAAGATGTTTCTTCATTCATTGATGATGTGGGTGGTGATGACTGTGGTAGTAACATCAGCATCGGTGGCGATATGTTATGTAGATTAATTTCCTATGTATCTCCCAAAGATTAATGGATATAATTTAAATTAACAAATTTCAAGTCAACTGTTTGGCATAAATTGTAGAAATCCAGTTTATGTTATCAAAATCAAAAAAAAAAAACAGTTTGTTGTTCAACTCTTTTGTTTAACTATGGCAGATTGGATGACTTTGTAAACAAGATGTTTTTTTATTTGGTGTTTGTTATTTTTTTCGTTTCCTTTGTTTTTTTTTTTATTTTTTGGATGGCATGAATCTAGAATATTTGAATAAATAGTTTCAAGAAATATTTTTGTAGATGGTGTGGGTGATATTAGCAAAGTTATGTTAAACTAATTTAATAGAATAGGTTTTGACATTTTTAGATTGTGATAATTTATTTGATTTGATGGTAGAATTTAGAAAAGGAATTTTAAATGAATTGAAATTTAAGCTCTTAAGCTCTAGATTCATAATGGATTTTTTTTTCTTCTATATAAATAGAAACTTGATTTAACTTAGTTTATATTCTTTAAGTATATGAATTTAAATATGGCGTAAAAGGTTATCAAAAAGAAACAATGTTGGAATTTTTGTTTTGTAACAAAATTCTAGTTATTATGAAATCTCTGACTTTTTGAATAAATAGGCTTCTGGATTAAGTTACATCTAGAATCTAGATTAGATAGGAGAAAATATGTTTGCATGGATACAAGTTTTTTGATTAGACAAGAACAAAATGTTTTTGAATAATTATTATAAAACGTGTTTCAGTGAAATCAAAATGTAATGCTTTTCGTTTTAAATTCAAAATTAGATACAAAACTTCATACTTTTTAAAAACCGCCTTTAAATTTATGTCAACGGATATTTTATGCCTGAAGTACGTTCTATTTTATTAATGATTGTCACATGGTTTAAATGCTGATTGTGTAGCTTAATGTATAATTGCCTTGATGATTTTTTTTTTTGTTGTATGTTTTCTAGATATATGTAAACATGACCTTGAGCTATTGAACGACAAAAAATTAGATAAAAGATAAGAAAATAGAAGAAAAATAGAAAGGGAAAGAAAAGGAAATAGAAGAAAAGAAAATAAAAGAAGAAATAAAGACTTTAAAAATAAATACGTGAAGACAAAAAGATTTTAAACAAAAAATAAAAGAAGCTAAAAATAAAAAAAAAGAAAATTAAATAAAGGAAGAAAAGGAATTAGAAATAGAACAAAGGTAAAGAAGAAGAAGAACAAATAGAAAACAAAATTAAAAAAAGGAAAGTAAATAATATTTTGGAAAGAAAAAAAGAAACTAAGGAACGAAAACAAAAGATTTTATGAAAAGAAAATAAAAGAAAAGAGAAAAAAAAAGAAATTAAAATAAAAAAAAAACGGAGATTTTGAAAATAAAACAAAAATAATTTGAAGATAAAATAAATTGCGTATTAACAAGAACCTCACTAGTTAACTACTTGTGAGATCGCCGGGACGAAACGTCAATTCTTGTGGAAAAAAAAAGACCGTTAAAAGCTATTTTGAATCAATAAAAGTAGAAGACAAAAGCAAAGAAAAAACTTGGTATTGGATTTCTACATAAGACTCAAAAGACTATCATAGTAAAAGAACAAATAATATTAGAAAAAAATAAAATATTAAAAATAAATAAAATACTCTTGTTAAATTATCTTATTAAAATATAAAATCAAGAAAACATTTCAATGTAAGTAAATAAAATTATACTTTTGATAAAACTATAGCAAAAGGTCATGTTTATTTATTTAATAGCGAAATTTACACCCGGTTAAACAGTAGAGACGCTCACGATAGGGTTGGTTTCTGAAAGCGCATTTATCCGAAAAATGTATAGAAATACCACTTCAGTCTTTGAAATAAGGTATCTAGAGAAAGGCTAATTTATCGCAATATAAAAACTATTTATTTTACTATATAAAAATGGTGAACATAAAAATATCATTTATATATACATACATATGTATATAAAATAATTTTTTACATTAACCTGAAGTTTCATTATGGGTTTTTAGATATTTTCAAAGAAATGCAGTCATTGTTCAGATTGATTCTTTTGTTTCAATGAAATTAACCATTCCCTTACTGAACTCTAATTGTCTTTTTAATATTTTAATTGCCTCTGCTAGGAAACAAATTTGGTCATATTGTATATTTCAATATCCAGTTAAATACTTTTGCTTTAACAATTGAAACAAAATCGAACGAAAATTACATCCAATTAACTGATAACTGACAATTTCAACCTTTAAAATGTCAACAATTCGAAGCATTCAAAATTGACAAATGACAGATTACTCGTGCCAATCTTATATATTTCACCTTCACAAATTAAATACTCAGTTTAAATTCCAACAAATTACTGTACAAATTACTTTTACAAAAAAAAAAATAAATCCCAATGTGAAAAATGTCCCTTTTGGTGAGTTTAGAGGAAAAACTATCCACAAATGGATTTTTCTGCTCATTATAATTTGTGCGTTCTCCTTTTGTTTTGCTCCGAAGTTATTGTCAGTTTATTAATAAAAAAAATCCTTTTACACTCAGCTCACAGACAAGGGCATGTGCAAGTTGAGCTGTAAAATAACAACTCAATGAATGATCGAACATGGTTAACACCCATTTTCCTGCCAACAAAATACACCAAAAATGGACCCACAAAGCCGGTGCCATATTCCCATAGCTCTTTATCTACCAATTTGATTTTACACCTAACAATAATAATTACTCCCGAGCAACAAATGGTACAAGGGTTAGTTGGGTGGTCAATAAGCCACGTACACAAACAAAAGTATTCCACCCAACAATCAACGTTAACTTGCGTTTTCGTCCTCGTGGTTGGCGTGTCGGTTGTCGCTCATCAAGAAACGGAGACAGTCGTTTGTGAATTCAAGATATGTCGTTTCGATATCGATACACCAAGATAGCACCAAACAGTAGGCGCTGTCCAATCCTGTCATAAGGGAATTACGATTTTCTTTAAAGACTCGCTGCTGGCCTAGATCACGCATACATAGGCTTGCAAATGTGTCTCTTCCTTTGAAAACACAAACGAAACGATAAACTTAATTATCAGAATTGCAGCTCTTTATGCGCAATCGCATACCTCGGTGCGAGTACACGCAATGCAAAATGTTAACGCCTAACGACCAAAAATGGTCGCACCATTTCCCCCTGTGATCAAGTCATATAGAAACCACAGAGGCACAGACCGGAGGAGACCATATCAAACTCAGTGAATATTTTATTCCCTTTAATGGTTTTTTAATGGTCTGCAGACTGGTTGTCGGCTGCCAACCGAAGCTTGACGGTTTTTGTGCTTGATGCGGTGTGGTATGGTAGCAACAAAAATACCACCAATCATTGGTATTCACAGCATCTCAAGAAAAAATCTAGTTTTAAAAAGAAATTGAAATTAAATTTAGATATTGTATCTTTTATAGATAAAAAAGGAGCAACAACAACAACAACAAAAATATCACAAAACAACATATGCGGCATATAATATTCAATTCCTCCTCACGCGTCCAAGACAGAATTCCAAATGTAAAACTTTATGCAAAGTTAATTGGACGAACTATATACGAACATTTGGATACCTTTAATGGATATGAAATGCAGTGCCGCGTCGCGTCGCCGCGCCGCTGATGTTGCTATTAGGTGTGACTTGTGGTTTCATATAAATACATACTCTAACATAATACATACCTATTTTTATCAAAAAAAAAAAAAAAACTTGATTAAATCAAAATATGTATAGGCCGATTGAATTTGGTGATAACACGCGCTGTTAATCGTGCTGTAGCAGTATAATGGCCATAATGACATTATATTCAAAGATTTGCCAAAACGACGACGACGACCACGATCAGATGATGCAAATTTATGAGTGTTTTATTAAAAACGAAAAAAATAAATCCATGTATGTATATGTCTATGTGTCTCCTTTAAAAGGGAATTGATTTATTTTCAATTAAAATAGCAAACGAATGTGTAAAACATAAAAAAAAGTATTAAATGAGATGGAACAAAAGAGCTGTGGTAAAAACTTGTTTTTTTTTCTAAATGAAAATGATTATGGTGGCAGAATTGAAATGGAATAGCGGTTATTTGAGTAAGAGATGGTTAAATTCAGTTTTATTACTGTTGTTTTTTTTATAATTGAAAACGAAATTGAGTAACTGAATTTAGATTTTGTGTAATAAATTCAATTGGACGACCGACGAATGTATATGATGATAAAAAGCCAATTTGAGGTCAATAATAGAAGATGAAAAAATTCTATAGAGAATAGCGAAGGATATAAATCACTCAATAACTGTCACAATCAGTAGAAAACGATGATAATGAAGAAGAAGCTGTAAAAAGCTTTTTGTCTATGATTTAATTAATGTTTATGTCCATTTCACCATTCTTGATTTATATAAAACCATTTTTTTTGTTTTAGATCTTCGAGCAAAGGATTTCCATAAAGAATTGTTTAAGTAAGTAAAATTAAAATGTATTTACTATTCATGCAATATTGGCATCTTTGGAAAGCATTTACATGGAACTAGATTAAGGAACTAACAAAAGGAATTTGGCTTGGTCCACTATTATTACATCGTCAATTGTCTTTTATTATATTAATTTATTTATTTACAGAAAAGATTATAATTTCTTTCTTGGCATATTAATTTAAATTAAAAATGGCAAAATTCCTTTTGTAAGTGGGTGTTATATCCAAGAATCAGTTTTCGTCTTCTCTAAGGCAAGGTGTTCACTGAAGTGGTGACGAAGTGGAGTGGTAGTGGCGTGGTGACTAAGTAGCAGGTGGAATTGGTAAAACCTATGCAATTAAATGAAGACGCGCTCATTAAATTGGAGTGGCGGTGCCATGATATTTTGCAGGTGGTGTGGTGCCAGTCTTCTGCCACATATCTCGAACATATTTAATTTTCAAGTGGCAATTGAGTGGTGACGAAGTGGATTTTTGTACTACATACGAATATTCCTGTGATTATTGATTATAGACCAAGAGCTGGTAAACGTATTCACTTCGCCCCCACTCCATTGCCAAGCCATATGTTCACCACTCCACTGCCACTCGCTACTCCTTTACCGCTCCACTTCGTCAAAACTTCAGTGAGCGCCTTGCCTAACACAGTAGCTAGGAAGCACTTTCACACTCATCACCCAAGGAGGATTTCAGAGGAAAAGTCTAAGTACAATTTAAGATAAAATTGCAAACAAACAAAGTAATACCTATAATATTTTTGTAATTTCAATTTACCAGTGGTTTATCCCAAAATTCTGTTGGTCTTACGAAAAAATTGATATCTTTTTTGGAGTAGGATTTTAAAGACCATAATTCCTTAAAAATACGGATAATTTTTCAGCAATTTAAAAAAATTTGCTTTATTTATCACACTGAACCAAAACTCCTATCCCAAGTATAGGGAAATTTTTAAGACATACAAATTTAGTCCTTTACCGAAGCTCAGCTATGTAAGAATTTTGTCGAATTTAAAGTCTAGTTTTTCAGTATAGTTTTTGCATGATGAACGCCGATGCACAAAGCAAATAGTTAATGATTTTATCGGATCTCAAGCTTATAATTTTATTCTAAGTTTTGTGTATTTGTATTTGAGTGTATAGAAGAAAATTGCCATAAAACTTGTTTCAGGACGTTTGGTTTCATATAATTTTCAGCTCTCATAAATAATTAACAAGTTAGTTTTGGTCATGTACCTTTAAACCTAAAACCTAAAGCCTTTAAATATATATATTTTTTCAATTAATAAAAATGCATTAATTTATCGCAATAAATTAATCATTATTATAGCCATCACACTGCCGCCCAAAAATACTAACAATAATAATTTATTGGTATCGTCAAAATTCTCACCTTTTTTAATGTGAATTAAATAAGATTCCATTAATAACAGCTATACACCTAATTGTCATTCATAAATTTTATATGAATCAAAAATGTTGATCAAAAAATGTCCAAAGACAATTCTTATTAAAAACAAAAACAGAACCAACAAAAAAAAAAAAACAAAATACAATTAAGATCAGATAAATTTTACATTTTATTAATAACCGTATTTAAAAAGATATAAAACCTCTTAACAAAAGGGGTAACGCCTCTTTTATAGACCTTCATTTGAATATGGGAATGAACAAACAAAAAATAACATGAAAAAAGGTCACACGCACCATAAATCACTTAAAACTTCATAAATACATTGAACGTTTTTGTATCTTAACTTAAATCATTGTGACCCATACCTTAAAGTTATTCGGATGGAGTGGGAAAAGATATATATTTTTTTTTTGTCAACGTTAACACCCAGAAGAAAGAAAAGTAACACAAAAATATCAGCCAAAATAGCGACAAGTTAAAAATGACTTATTGGACAAAATATTTTCGACTCCTCCTCTCTATCTCTCTCGCTCTTAGGTAAATATTACTCACACAATCGTTTGCATTTTTTCTGTTTTATTAATTTCAAAGCTAACAGACAATTCCCATTAAAATAGTTATAAAAAAAAACTGAAATATCTAACAAAAGCATCATCTCTTGATGGGGAACTATTAAATTTTTCTCCTTTTTTATCTTTAATACAAAAATTAATTTGTTCTGGTTCTCAAATCTTGATGATCGGAATTTCTTTAAAGTGGCCCAATTTTTTAGGTAATTATTATTTTATTGTATCTTATCTTTGTATCTAATCATCCAATACTCGTCAATTTTTCAATGGAATTTGCATCCTGGTTTGACTTTAATGTGTCTTTTGATCTTGAGAAGAATTTATTTCGACCACACCAAATCATTATTCTGATTCTAAGTTGATGTTTTTGGCAGTTCTCTTTTTTTCTGAGAGGTATTTTTTTCTCTTTTAAATTTTGAAACTTGAACTCTTTTGAAAGAGAAAAAATGAATCTAATAAAACAGATAGACGATCGAAACACATATACAAATTAAAATTCAATCAAATTATAGACAAGAGTTTGCGGTGTTGAGAGCTACAATGTGACGTAGTAGCACGCTTATAGGTTAAGTCAAAAAGAAAAAACACACAAAAATCTAAACCAAGAAGTAGGAGAATTTTTTTTTTTTGTTGGTGGTAAATGAAGAAGAAACATTAATTTCAACTTCTTTTATGGTAGGAAGCTTGGTGTGGTGGTCATTTTTATAGGTTCACATGTGTATCTATGAGTTTTGTGAGCTTTTTTCGGCAATCAAGAGATTTTTTTTTTTGTTGTTTAAAATTTTCGGGCAGACAGTGTCTGATCGAGATTGCTTTAGTTATTATCGGGTTTCGTGCTTTGACGGTTCGTAGTTTAGCTGACGAAATTTATTTTTTTTTTTTGAAATTTCTGTATTTTTGCGGTCACGACGGGAAGATGATGTGAAATTTTGTCGATTTTTTTTTCTTAAAATTTGATTAAGTAGAAATGAGAAAATATATGTGAAAAAGTGTGAAAATTAATCTAGTCAAAGTGAAAGGTGATAGTATCCTTCAGATCTAAAGTGTAGGGAGCTTAAATCAATCTCATACCAGAGCGTCATAATTGCTTGTGTTTGTGGTTAGTAGATTAATGCAAAAAGAAAAAAATTAAATAACAATACAAAGATTTACAAAAAAACAAAATAGAATAATGCCCCTTTAACTACATGATATTTTGAACTTCAAAAAAATTGGTAATAAAAGGAATCAAACCTTTCAACCATTTCGCATACAATTTTGAAGAAAAAAAAATATATTTTATGTGAAGTTTTGTTTGTGTTTTAATTTATTTATTTCTATTAAACAAAAAGTGATTATATAGCCGATTAAAGTTACTTAAAAGTTGTTTTAATATAATTAAACAAGAAAAGTGAAATCATTCAATCACATTTATATTATATATGTATACATAGAAATATATATGGATCAAGACAAAAATGCCAAAAGAAAAAAATAATCGAATGCACCATGTGGATATAATTGGATCATTTTGAATGTTTTATGAGGTGATTGCAACTGTTTAATAGTTTAAGTCAAACTAGTTTTATTTTTAATTTTTTTTTTGTTAACTTTTTATGACCCACTTTGAGGAAATGATTTTTATTGGTTTTTGAAGAATTAAACAAAAAACAAAACCCATAAAATATCAAACGCAATATTTGAAATTTTTTGACAGAATTAAATTTGGAGGTATACCACAGATCACCAGGTGGAACTTGTATTTAATGGTTCTTTATCTTATTTATGGGGTTGAATGTATTTTTATTTGAAAAAAAAAAAACTGGATTTAAAAGATTTAGAATTTATAAGCAAGAAAGCTTTTGTATTTTATTCCTATGACAACATTAGAATTTTTTTTTAAATAAAAGTTAAAAATTTGAGCCGATTTGAAGTGAGGCTATGACTGCAAAAATTGTCTGACGAAAAACATTGATATGCCAAAATGGTGATATTATACATTTCTGAATAGGTTAGATACCCAAGAATCTATAGTTTAGGGTTAGAATCAACAAAATCTTATATTTGATTAAAACGGAAAATAAGAATCAAAATTAGTGAATTTTTTAGTTTTAGTTTAGTTTAGTTTATTTTGCCAAAAAACAAGACAACAAATTTATAAGATCACATATTTATAAAAATCTTAATTTACATACATAAATAAATTAAATTTAAAGTTAATGATTTGCTTTTAATTTAAAACAAGAAAATATTTAAACAATAGTAATTTAAAATAAAAGAAATAAATGTCATAAAGAGATTGCATTCATCATTTTATTTAAATATTGTTCTCTGCTAACAGTTAATATGTAAGACAGTCAAAATATTTTTTAAAAGTCTTTGAACACCGATTATTAACATTCTGAAACAACATAAGGACATCTGCGTATAAAAGATAACTACAATACCCTTTGAACAATAAGGGCAGGTCATTTATAAAAAGCACAAATAGGAGTGGTCCAAGATGGCTACCTTCGGGTATTCCAGAGGTGACATGTATCTACCTTGGGGTACTCCAGAGGTGACATGTATCTGATGAGAAAAAATATCACAGAACCTGACATATTGGGTTCGATTTGACAAATAAGACTCTATCTACTTTAATAAATTTGATTGAATGCCGTACTTTTCCAATTTAAGGAGATTTAAATAAAACTCTTGCAATCACAGTTTTTTTTTCAAATTAGCAAAACATCATCGAACTTTTAGAATGTTCAACTCTGCACTCACTCTTAGGTTTCCATCTGAAACGGTTTTAGTGTTGTTCCTTTTTATGCACACAAGTCCTCAAAGTAGCCGTGGCATGATGGTTGTTGCGATGGACTGTCATGCTGGAGGTCTAGGTTCGATCCCTAGCCTGGTCCAACTAATAATCATTTTAAAAAAAACGGCTACTACCTCTTGCGAGGAACTGACGAAACCTCCGAGAGCTTGTAATAGAAAAGTGCGCTCACATTAATCGTTTGTATTCGGTAATAAACTGTAGGTCCCCTTATTCCTGCAGACTACAGGATTGGTTGAGAGTTGTAAGGCACTAGGCCCTATAGTTCTTCATGAGCTGTTGTGCCATCAAATTGATTTAATTTTTTTTTTAATGTCCTCCAAGTATTGATGTCCAACAATACCTTACAAAACTGCCCTAATAAATAACAATTGGGAGAGTCATTTTCTTTACCCATATTCTTCTTTTTTTAACAACTTAAATCAATTCTTCAATCGTCTTTCTTAACAACCCTACTCCTGATTACACAACTGAACACATAACCATTATTGCCAAATAAATGTTTAAAATAGAAAAAAAAATAAAAATATCTTCAGACAACAACAACTTCACTCTTGTTGGTCACAATCTCAAGACATCGCACCAGATATACCGACTTACATTATAAAGATACCTATAAACAGTGTACATTCATAAAAATGGTGCAATGTGGCTGTTGTGGATTCTTATGGCAGAGAGGCAACAACTGTCATTAAAAAATGATGTTTTATGTGATGTGATGTGTGCTACTCATTCTAAAGCTGGCTGCACATCAGCTTCCATACTCTATACTCAGGCGCACTCATCATGCTCGGGGGGCTGTTATAGCACTTCAAATCAAAGCAAAACCCCGGGGCTCATTTAGAATTCCCATCAATGTCCAATATTATTCCTTCATGAAGTGAGGAATTTTTGGGGTGCGCACGCTTGCGCACCTCTCTTGTTAAAAGTGCGCTATTGCCAAACTATCTGATGTGGCGCGCGTGATGCACCAACAAGTAAGTATATACATTTTTTTTTTGTTTGCTTGTTTCTTCGTCTAATTTGTGTGATTTTCAGTTCAATTCAGAGTTACTGTGTAACAGTGGGGTTAGAGGGTTAAATAAAGTGCTACAACGATCAGATCAGTGGCGGCGCAGCGGTGGCGGCGCAGAAGCAGGAGCAAATATCATCTTATGGCGAGCATCTTTTGTGATAATCGTGCGATGGCAATCAAATGCGCACAACCAGCGCATGTTCTTCATCTCCTAGATACGAGCTTAGCTCCTCTAGGCGATATGGCTTGAGATACAAACAAAAAAAAGTATCTAACTTTTCTTTCTTCTCTGACTTAAGTCGATGTTATATTTTATTTAATTCTTTTTTGTGTTTGTTCGTATGTCCTCATGAAGCTGTTTTGCTCTAAAACTTGTTGTGTGTTATAATTACGCAAGCGTCAGAAGTGGGATCCTCTTAGAAAAAAAGAAACGATTTTAAAGATATTCAGGAAAAAAAAAAAAAAAAAAAACTTCATGAAATATGCAGGAGAAGTAATCTGTGTGTTGGAGAAACCACGATGGTCTATGAAAATGAAGTATCTTGTTGGTTACCATCAAACAACCATCCAGTAGACAGATAGATACTTCCATCCATTGGCACGCACGCAAAATTGATATTATGATCGAAGATAGTTTTTTTGGTTTTTCTTCTTTTTGGAAGGATGATGATGGTCTTGTTGTTGGTCCATCCACTCATATTATGATGTGAAACCATATAGATACCAATTGCAGAAGATACAGTTTTGGTAGATCTAGATGCACTGTACGGTGGGGATGTAAAAAGTTGTGACTTGTTGCGATAGACTTTTTTTTGATGCATTTTGAATGTGATTATAAGTCGATCGTGGATGGATTTTGGATGTTGTAACGAATGTGGGAATTTTTAGTTTTTCATCAGTTATTATACTGTTATTGGTGGCAATATAGCAGGAGCAGCAGAAAACATGATGTCATTTGTATTGAGAGGTTTTTGATTTGATTTTTTAATGAGTACTGGTT
The DNA here is from genome assembly GCA_947049315.1 of Epistrophella euchroma. NCBI lineage: Eukaryota > Metazoa > Arthropoda > Insecta > Diptera > Syrphidae > Epistrophella > Epistrophella euchroma. The sequence continues at coordinate 63,036,164 of OX346248.1, forward strand.
TGTTTTTGTTTTTATATTTCTTAAATTCTTCATCACTGTGCTGTTTTTAACCATACTTTGAATTGGTTTAATGGCAGTTGGAATTATTGCGTAAAATAATGTCAAAATTGTTGACTATATTTCTATGGACATACTTTGTTGTAGCAGTAGCACCAACTAGCAACAGCTGGGTACCTTATACTTTGAGGTAATTAAGTGATTATTTTTTGCTTTTAATTTTGTCTTTTATTGTCGACTGGAGGCGGTGGAAATGGATTTTAGATAAAATTATAGCCACAATGCGGTACAATTAATGGTTGTAAAATGGTCACTTAAGACAACTTAGGTAGGTATAATAAAAAACTGTTACTTTTTTGTGGAAAAAATTGGTATTTGGCACTTAGAAAAAAATTAATTGCATTCATATTAATTTGATAAATGCATTAAAGCAATAACATAAGTGCGGAGACTATACGGTAATTTAGTCTGTTTTACTGGGCCTATTTAAGTTCTTGTGAATGTTTTAATACAAATGACAGCTCTCATGTTCATTCATATGTTTTTTTCTTTTATATTAAAAACAAAAAATTAATGACAAAAATGTAAAACATTTACACTTAAGAAGGAATGGGAACGAAAAAGTAAAGGATTATATCATCTCGACTCGATCTTCATCGTAAACAATTCATTTGTCATCTTTCTACTTCTCCTTTAAACATCAAATAAACACGCAATACTTAAAAAAATAATGTTTCATACAAAATTTAAATTTATCTAATAGGCACTCATGTCTATGAGAAGGGCCTGACCCTGTGTTTTAATTTTTTATCTCCTGCCAATTAACCAATTCTTCTAACATCTACCCCTTTTCTTCCATCGCCTTATAACTCCGTGTAAAGAAAACGAAATTATTCTACACCACGAAGCAAGGAGACAGAAAGAATTAATATTTCATACAAAATTCACAACAATGCACCAGGCGCTCATGTCTGTTAGAAGGGCCTGAGTCTGTGCTTTAATTTTTTATCTTCTGCCAATTTACCAATTCTTCTTAACTCTTCTCCTTCTCCACCAACACCTTAAAAATCAGAGCGTGTAAAAAAAACGAAATTTCTCTACACCACGAAGCAAGGAGACAGAAAGAATGAAATTTTCATACAAAATTCACAACAATGCACCAGGCGATCATGTCTATTAGAAGGGCCTGACCAGTTAACCAATTCTTCTTAACTCTCTTCTCCTTCTCCGCCAACACCATACAAATCAGCGTGTAAAGAAAACGAAATTTCTGTATACCACGGAGAGAGAAAGAATTGAATTCTCATACAAAATCCAAACCGATCTACTAAGCGCTCATGATTTCTAGAAGGGATATTTTCGTTATTATTTTTATTTTTTCACTTTCTTCTTCACACGAAACTGGTTTCAATACATCGCTACAGCCAAATATGCTTAGCAAAAGTAACGGTGCTAGTGGGAGGAGCCAAAGGCAAGATGATCTTGCTTAAGAAAAAGAGGCAAGAAATTACTAGTGCTCGATCAAATTTGTTTTTGTCCGTCACAGTGGGAACTAAAAATATTTTTGGAAGCCAAAATTAGAAGATGATAAAATTTGATTTTTTCGTGGAGAATGAATGCGATTTCAGATTTAATTTTTTTTGTCATGGTATTAGTGTACCTACCTATATTCATGTCTCTAGACCTTATGTTGTCAAACTGTTAGCTGTCAGTTGTACTGGTGTACAGTGGTGTTAGTAAAAGGAGGGGTAAATCTGCCAAAAAAAATTAGATTTGCAAATTTGATTTAAAATTAATAATAAATCAATTTATTTTGCCCAATGGAATACAAAAAGAGTCGAAATTTTTTTTAAATCAGCGTGTAAAGAAAACGAAATTTCTCTTAACCACGAAGCAAGGAGACAGAAAGAAATAAATTTTCATACATTTTACAAATCGAAGCACCAGGCGCTCTTGTCTATTAGAAGGGCCTTACTCTGTGCTTTAATTTTTTATCTCCCGCCAATTTACCAATTCTTCTAACCTCTACACCTTTTCTTCCATTGCCTTATAACACCGTGCAAAAAAAACAAAATTTTTCTACACCACGAAGCAAGGAGACAGAAAGAATGAATTTTTCATACAAAATTCACAACAATGCACCAGGCGCTCATGTCTATTAGAAGGGCCTGAGTCTGTGCTTTAATTTTTTATTTCCTGCCAATTTACCAATTCTTCTTAACTCTTCTCCTTCTCCACCAACACCTTAAAAATCAGAGCGTGTAAAGAAAACGAAATTTCTCTACACCACGAAGCAAAGAGACAGAAAGAATGAAATTTTCATACAAAATTCACAACAATGCACCAGGCGATCATGTCTATTAGAAGGGCCTGACCAGTTAACCAATTCTTCTTAACTCTCTTCTCCTTCTCCGCCAACACCATACAAATCAGCGTGTAAAGAAAACGAAATTTCTGTATACCACGGAGAGAGAAAGAATTGAATTCTCATACAAAATCCAAACCGATCTACTAAGCGCTCATGATTTCTAGAAGGGATATTTTCGTTATTATTTTTATTTTTTCACTTTCTTCTTCACACGAAACTGGTTTCAATACATCGCTACAGCCAAATATGCTTAGCAAAAGTAACGGTGCTAGTGGGAGGAGCCAAAGGCAAGATGATCTTGCTTAAGAAAAAGAGGCAAGAAATTACTAGTGCTCGATCAAATTTGTTTTTGTCCGTCACAGTGGGAACTAAAAATATTTTTGGAAGCCAAAATTAGAAGATGATAAAATTTGATTTTTTCGTGGAGAATGAATGCGATTTCAGATTTAATTTTTTTTGTCATGGTATTAGTGTACCTACCTATATTCATGTCTCTAGACCTTATGTTGTCAAACTGTTAGCTGTCAGTTGTACTGGTGTACAGTGGTGTTAATAAAAGTAGGGGTAAATCTGCCAAAAAAATTAGATTTGCAAATTTGATTTAAAATTAATAATAAATCAATTTATTTTGCCCAATGGAATGCAAAAAGAGTCGAAATTTTTTTTAAATCAGCGTTTAAAGAAAACGAAATTTCTCTTAACCACGAAGCAAGGAGACAGAAAGAATTAAATTTTCATACATTTTACAAATCGAAGCACCAGGCGCTCATGTCTATTAGAAGGGCCTTACTCTGTGCTTTAATTTTTTATCTCCCGCCAATTTACCAATTCTTCTAACCTACACCTTTTCTTCCATTGCCTTATAACACCGTGCAAAGAAAACAAAATTTCTCTACACCACGAAGCAAGGAGACAGAAAGAATGAATTTTTCATACAAAATTCACAACAATGCACCAGGCGATCATGTCTATTAGAAGGGCCTGACCAGTTAACCAATTCTTCTTAACTCTCTTCTCCTTCTCCTTCTCCGCCAACACCATACAAATCAGCGTGTAAAGAAAACGAAATTTCTGTATACCACGGAGAGAGAAAGAATTGAATTCTCATACAAAATCCAAACCGATCTACTAAGCGCTCATGATTTCTAGAAGGGATATTTTCCTTATTATTTTTTTTCACTTTCTTCTTCACACGAAACTGGTTTCAATACATCGCTACAGCCAAATATGCTTTTGCAAAAGTAACGGTGCTAGTGGGAGGAGCCAAAGGCAAGGTAATCTTGCTTAAGAAAAAGAGGCAAGAAACTACTAGTGCTCGATCTAATTTGTCTTTGTCCATCACAGTGGGAACTAAAAACATTTTTGGAAGCCAAAATTAGAAGATAAATGTGAATGCAAGAGGGATTTTATGAATTCTTTCGTTTTTTTAAATTAGTTTATAATTATTATACTTGTTTTGCCGGCATTTGAAAGGAAAAAATATACATCGATCAACACGACTCTAATTGTTATTTATCGACATAGTAATAAAATTCAAAAGGCAAAGGTTTTCGCACGGATGGGTATATTTTCCTTAAACATCATCATTTTTTTTTTAGCATTTTTGGATAATCTTAATTTTATCAAAAATGGCTCTACAGATTAACAAAAAATGCTAAATTTTAATAGCTATACAGGCTTCTTTTTGCTGGAAATTTTTTTTGAACAAATTTTTTTATTATCGCTTAGCTCGAAAACGAATCAAATACTTTTTTCGAGAATGTTGTGAAAAATTTAAGTTGCTTTGTATTTAAAAAAAAAAAAAATTAGTATTTTTTTTTAAACTCAGTGTTTCAATAAAGATTTGGTCAATTTTTATTAAACTTAAAACCTTTAACAAAAATTATTCTTATAGCTTGAATTAAACGTTATCTTTATATAACTGCCTAAAACAAAAAGAATATTTTATTTTTCTAGAAAATGACTTCTGTGATTTTGACTAAAATTTCTTAGGCTATGAGCCCACAGCAATTTTCGGGTGTGAATGATAGCAAAAATTCAACTATTTTAATACTTGTTAGGGCCGAAATTTAGTACATACACAAGTTAAAATTTTTCAAAAAAAAAAAATTTTTATATAATTTTTTTTTGAAAATTCGATCTTTCAAAGTTTTAATTTGGAAATCTTATATCTTAGGCTTGATTTTATTTCGCTCGTTATTTGTTTTTGGTGAACTTGTACCTACTATTTTTTTTTTCTACGAGTCCAATTATCATGGGCACACTTTAATGTTAATTACCTCTTGGCGACACTTATAATTTTTTTTTTAGGTAATTGGGAATTTCAGAAGCTGAAAACATTTTCTTTTTATTGATTTTGGAGTTTCCCACAATTACTGCTCACTTAAAATTTCATCCAAATACCACTAAAGGGCCATATATAATATGCGCGTGTGCAAGAACCAAACCATACCATGTTGTGTGTGTTGTTGCGAAATTTATTCTTGGGTTTTTCATTATTTCTTCAATAATAAGTAGTACCACAAGATCTATTGGGTTAGGTCATTAAGATTTGCAAATTTCCAATTATATCAACTGCCCTATTAAATAAATCAATTAAAAAAAAATCAATTCCTGTTATACATTGTAAGTTTTATCTTATGTAAAATAAAATGTTTGTATCCATAGAATGTTACTTTGTATCAAATGCACAATTAATTACATAGGACAAAATTATAGACTTCAACTATTCTTTGAATTTATTATAGAAATCACCACGCCTGAAATAACTGAAAAAGATATGAAAATTGATTGAGTTATTCTAAATTATGCAAACTCTATAAAAATGTCATGTTAATCACTCGTCTAAACTTTCTTGTATGAAAACAAGAATACTTGATATGAAATTATCATCTGATTTAACATTATTTATGTATAATTCAATATGGTTGGATTGTTACATACATTTTTTGAATAACTGCTGTAATTTGGAAGAATAATTATTAAAAAAAATAAAACATGCATAAATTCCGTTTGTCCGTGGACAAAATTTTGTTAGGTCATTTAGAAAGGCCAATTATTCACCCCATTTTTGTTTTGCTTACTTAAGGCCTACCAAGGCAAAAATACCAGAGCCTTTCTCACATGTCAATCATTCATAAATGATGGCAATTAGTCTAGTTTTTTTGCTCCCATTGATTTTTTGAAAATTTGAATTCTTCCCATGAAAATCTAGGAAATCATTAGTTACTTATGAAATCAAATGACAACACAACCGGAAACCCTTAAGAGCATTTTAATTAAAAGTCAATTTTCATCAAGTACCTACATAATATAAAAATAAAATCAATACAAATACACTAGTAATTCAACTTCTTCATATTGAATAAGTCTAGACTCACACATATATGAATCTAATATACACATATTGTCAATGGGTAAATATTCAAATTTAAAATCAATTAAGAGACATAAATTTCCTTATTATTCCAGATCAATTAAAAACAAAACAGAAACTTGATAAAAATTACCTGATTAAATATAAATCACTTATTAAGACATAAAATGCTTTTCGATAAAACTAAATAGACTAGTTTTTTTTTTTTGTTTTGTTTTTTCTCTGCGTATTTTGTAAGTCACAAAAATAAATGCAAAAGCCAACTTCCTGTCACATAAATGAGAAGGAGATTTCAATGCCGCTTCTGTCGCTGTCAATCGTTTTGAAAATAATTAATTTTAATTTATATTGTTTATGTTTAAATCTTTGCATTTTATTTAATTTATCATACATACATACATACTTTATTTCTTGTATACATATGTTTAAGAAAAATTAATTGAACATTTAAAAAAGGCGTTGTATTGTTTGACATTGAAGGTGTTAATTACTTGTGTTTCTGTTTTTTATTTCTAATTTATTTAGTTTTGACATGAATTGGTAACATTTTTTTTTTATATATGCATAATATCTTAAAGAAATCATAGAATCTACATACATATACACATATAAATGCATATTTAAGTAAGCAATTTTTTAGCAATATCTTTAAAAGTCTCAACATTACAAATTTTGAAATGCTGAAATAGACAGGAAGTTGAGTTTAAATTCTGTAATTAATAATTAAAGAAGAGGTATTGTACAAAAATGTGTTTTTTTTGTTATATTATGAATTTAATGACAAGACACCTCGTGGGGAATCATGGGGTCTAGCCTAAATAGTTCTTGTGTGCATGTTGTTAATCTTAAGGAATAAAAGAACCTCGAATTTTGGGTGCCAAACTTTATCAGTTAGACTGAGGTGTAATTTTTCGTGACAAAAGTTACTTTTGGAAGATTTGTCCATTCTCTTCAACGTGTATATTCCAAATTGAATGCGGCTATACTTAATTCCCAATCAATCTTTTAGGAAAACTTGGTAGCTTGAAACTGGAAAGAGCTTACTCAGAATCAAAATATTGGCTGTGAAAAGACAAATTTTTGCTATCCAACAGAATAGAAAACTTGCAAATCGTTCTGTCCTTGTAAATTTTCGTTTTGGTAGCTGACATTATAGTAAATAAATTCTTTAAGTTTTCAGAAAAAAAAACTTGAACTCAATTATTTGCCAAAATATACAAATTTTATTTGAATAATTCTAATTTCCCGTAACCGTGGCGTGATGTTTAGTGCGATGGACTGTCATGCCAGAAGTCTAGGTTCAATCCCCAGCCTCGCCACCTAATAATTAAAAAAAAAAAAGAGACGGCTACTTCCTCTTGCGAGGAATTGGCAAAACCTCTAAGATTATCTCTTCTCATAGAAAAGTGCAGCTCACCTTAGCCGTTCGGATACAGCAATAAACTGTAGGTCCCCTTAATTTCTGCAGACACGCACACAGGAATCGTTGAGAGTTGTAAGTCACTAGGCCCAAGTTCTTCATAAGCTGTTGTGCTATCAAATTTATTTATTTATTTATTTTTTATAAATCCCCAAACAAAAACATCAGATATGGGTTTAGACAAAAGAGCTGAGTTGAAAACTTTAAAAATACAAAAATCATTCAAATGAATCTCTCGCTTTGGGTAAACAATTTCAATGCTACAAAGTGAATGTATCTGTTATTGTAAACAAAGTTGTCCTGAGAGGTAGAAAGGGTTGAGCATCATGTGTTGGGGTTTCTTACGAAGCGGCCGGAAATTTGAAATAAAAAATTTATGTTGTATTGTTCTTTTGTTTTGTAAAAAAAAATATGGGAACACATTGCAATGGAGTTCACATTCTCAACTCAAATGGAATGTTATTCAGACAAAATGACTTTTTTGAAGCTGTATTCAAAAATTTTTAAAAGTCGTTACAAATGGGAGAGCCAAATGAGGAAAAACTCTAAAAGAAAATGGATTGGGATCCTTTTACAGACTCTCAGAAGTAAGATAGTCTAGAATAGCTAGAACCTATTGTTTTTGTTGTTTTCAACGCTATCAAATTAAAGAATGGATACTTATAAATTGAAAACCCTTAGGGTTTTGATCTCTGATTTGAAACCATTAGAATCTCATATTAAATCTTTTCTCAAAATTAATAGTTCAAGACGTATTTCCAGAAAAAAAAAATAATGCAATTCAGCCAATGTATGCAGATAAAAGAAAGAAATTTCTAATAAAATAAGTTTTTCGCTTGCAATTTATTGGATCTCTTTTTTGAGCAAAATGTTTTTATTTTTGACTTCTAGCAGCGCTACTTTTGCTTAGCATATTTCGCCGTACCGCTGTAGTAAAACAAGTTCTGTGTGTTGCTTGGAAAAAATTGTATAAAAAAATAATCAGGACAAAATATATTATCACACATAATCCTTCTCATCCTTCTCACAGAACCAAGTACGTTGATTGTAATTTTGTAGAAAATTCAATTCTTTCTTTTCTAATTTCGGTTTCTTTATGCGTTCTATTGTATGGCAAAGACGAAGAATTTGTTATTTTTAAAAATACATACTTTTGAAAATAAATATCCTGCGACTTGTTTCGTTTCACAAATAGAAAATTTAAAAAAAAATGTAGATATTCTACAAAATCACGTCTTGTCAAAGGAATATATCCATAATATTCGAAACCTATTTGCACTTAAAAACTTGTCAATTTTATTTGTCTCAGAAACAAATTACATATACATATAAACATTATGTAGACTCTAAATTAAAAGCCAAATATTTCAATCATAATAATTGAAAAATTCCAAATTTCAATAAATTTATGCAATCTCTTCCGACAATTTTTTGCAAATGCCAAAAGCCATAAACTAAGCAAAGAGTTCTCTCGACAAGCCAAATCAATTTGTTCACCATCACCATATAATCTATTGAATCCAAACTAAAATATTACCAAAGATTCTTTACCACTTTAAAGACAAAGCATATTTAGATTGTTAAAATTTGGCACAACTATCGATTTTTTTTTTTTTGTATAAAAAACACATAAAAAAAGCATAACACATAATATGTAGTACAAAAAACAGCATCAAATGCGCGATTACTACAAAATTGGACAGAATGAGGTCAGATTTTATTCATCGACTCACACTATACTCACTCACTTTATACTTTGGGGATTACATAGAGTTTGCAGGTTTTTGGTCGTTGTCATCGTTGTAATTTGTAATTCTCAACGCCGCCGCCACCACCACAGTACAACCATCTGATGCTGCTATCCAATTTGATACTTCTTCATCGTCGTCATCGTCATCTTCATTTGGTAGCTTTGCGCTACCGCATTTGTGATGGTTCTCACCCTCCCCTTCCCTGTCCGTATGCTCCGGCATTTAACTTAATAATCCCATTTGGTGTATTACGAATGAGGATCGTTAAAATAAATGTGCTCACTCTCTTGGCGTAAGATCTATTTCGTTTTGGAATATAAAGCTGGTGAGGAAATATAACATCTTAAAAATCGAATTTCGATGTTGTTGTTATTGTTGTTGTTTTTTCTTGCAAAGTAGCAATACACATTGCGATGCATAACAACTTTATAGTGAATGCGAATTTCCATTGCATCGCATCATGTATGGCAATAAAGATTCCATTCAATGCTTTATTCTATACCCATACGTACTTGTTTTCTTTAGCAACTGAGAGGAGTCCATGTCCATCCGAATTTTTGCTTCTTCCCATGGTAGTTTTGCAATATTTTTGTTCAATGAATATTTCGAGGCTATATACTCTATAAGTTGTATGGATTTCACAAGAAATCACAGAAACAATCTTTGATCGGGATATAATCTTCTATAAGAAAATAATCTTGAAAAGTAGAACTTGGTAACAGTTTTATTGTCATTGCCCTTATTTGTAATGGATATGGTTCCAAACAAAAAAAAAAAATCAAAGTAGACTTTTTGGTGAAACTTGAATGAACTTCAAGTACCAGCGGAACTTGGCTGGTAAGTTAGAATTTGGTGTTTTAAAAAGCTAAAGGTATTTCAAAAATCTTGTAACTTACTTGAGGTGGAGCTAGAGTCCCCATCATACTTATCCAGCAAGTTTGATCTCTAGCTATCTGTCTTCAATTTCATGTGCTAAATTTGTAGGGATCCACTCGCCTGCGCTGATTTACTAAATTTTAAGACTAAAAGCAAATGCATAAGACCTACCCGTGGCATTTGCACTTTTTTTTAAGGGAAAATCTATCCAGGAGGAAAAAGCGTTTATAAGTTGTTAAAGATACATAACATATATATCGATTTATTGCTTCAATTTTCCATTAAATGATGGCAAATCATGGAGTTTTAAATCAACAATTTTCTTCGCAGAAAAGGTGAAGAAGAAACCAAAAAAAAAAAAAAAGGAACTGAAGCAGATGTTGAAGATTACATAATCCCAATAGAAGATAAAATTGACTTCCTGGAGTTAAAAGTGCCTCCGGGCTTTTGGTAGAGATTATTTAATCGAAGATTTGTTATGACACCTTGTTGTGGCATAAAGATTGAAACACTGTCTACTATAAAATATCTTATAAAGAGATATGTATATAATTGAAACGTTTATTGCCAGAAAAATGAAGGCATCCGTTAATATGTTAAAAATTATATAGCAAAAAAAAATTTTAAAATAGATGTAGGATCTTTAGACAGTTTTTTTTTTTTTTTTTTTTTTTTCGTTTATTTGGTAAAATTTTGCCATTTGAAAAGATTTGAATTCAAAAATTGTATAAGACTCATAAAAATCATATCATGGTTGTTAGAAAAACATTAAGAAATTTCACATTTTTATTAATTATTTTACATATTAGGGTTGGCCAAATTAATTTTCCGTGCTGTGTTACGACATTTCTGCAAACTCTTGGTCAATTTTTATTCATTATTTAAAACAAAGGGTCACGCCAATTAGCTGCTTATCTTGCTACACATTCTGCAAACTCATTTGGACAATTTGAGGCAATTACAGGCTGTTTTACTTTAATTTTAATTTTCATAAAACCACAAATTGTTTTTTTTTTTGCCATTTTCCGATGATATTGCACATTTGCAACTTTAACAGCTTAAAACTAAAATTTCTAAGCGAGATGTAAGCATCGCCCAGATTTATTTGGGCCGTACAAATATAAAATATGCAAGCGAATTTCTGATTTATTGCTTTGAAAGAAATGGTTCCTTCGCAAGGTCTGAAAATTTGTATTTTTTTTGTAATCGCTACCACAAAAAGCAGCACTGATTTCTAAATAAAAGTAACAAAGCATATATGTAGATGTATACTCTATGTTTACAAATACTCTTTTTAATATTTTATATTCACAGTTTAACATCAATATCTCATAGTTTTTTTATCTTTTCTCTTTTCAGAAATTCCACAGCTGATAAAAATGTGTAAGTTAAAAATCTAGACCAGAGTTTTTCTACTATCTTACACCTTTGAAATAATAAAATCAAAAAACAAATACAAATTCATCAATCTTATGTTATTGTTATATATTTTTTTTTTAGTGCTGGTTTTTTATTGTTTCAATATTATAATTTAAATTAATTCTTGCACTTAAAAATTTTATAACCTGGTGATTCCTGTTTTTTTTTTTTTTTTTTTTATGAGAAACAAACCGGTAAAATAGACATGAAAAATAGTAAAGTTGTAGTAGAACATTTTTTGATATAATTTTCTGATTATTTCCTAAAATAAACTTAACTTTAAACGAGCTAGAAACAAACGAAAAAATATATATATCTTTGCATTAATCAGTTTGACATAAAATTAATCATAAATTTTAACTAATCTTAAATAGATTTAAAAGAATTTATATTGAATTTGAGAGCGGGAGGGTGTTTTATTTGAACGCCCAAAAGTATCTCACCAAACAACAGTTGGAGTTGTAAGGTTTTTGTTTTTTTTTTTTTTTTTCTATTGTTGTCGTCATAAAATCATAAAAATCAACATAATTATGTTAACGAAAATCTATTGTTTCGAATTAAATTAAATAAAATGTTTTATATTTTTAATTTATTCTAATTTATTTTATTTTTTTTTCTGTTTTAGCTGGTTTGTTAATCTTGACAACACCACCTGTTCATTTTTGAATTAATATGATTAAACCTGAAGACCTGAGAGAGGCAACAACTACCCCAGAAAAATAAAATAAAACTTTTTTTCTAAGAGAAATCGTGCAGAGTAAAGAAAAAATTGCACCAAAAACAAAACAAAAAAAAAAAAAAACAAACTGAACAACACATAATCTTGGAATTTGCAAAACGAATTCGTTTTTATTTGAACGAATTTGCGCGCACGAAAATAATTCTTTTTTTTTTTGTCGATTTTTCGCTTCTAATGAAAAAAAAAATATAAAAAGAGAAACTTTTTTTTTTTTTTTTTAATCCGATGGCCGATTACATTTTATTCACATCACTTAGTGTTGATGGATGGATGTGATCTGGTTAATTATTATTGTTCGATGAGGTTAGCGTGATCATCAGATATGTGAGAAATTTTATTGACCCGGATTAGAGTTTTTTTTTTTTTTATATCTTTTGATTTTTAGTTATTTTTTGTTTAGTTTTGATTCACTTCAGTTTAGGGTTTTGGAATATATTTTTATAGATAATGAGATACAATGGAATTAATTTGATGAGAAATTGTGTGGTTATTGGTGCAATAGTCCTGTAGTAAAAACTTATTTGAAAATTTAATTGTAGACAGTAAGAAAAAATTAGTTATTGAAATCCAGAAAATGTACAGTTTGGTAGAATAACTTTAAAACTGGGCTTAAGTCAATCGATAAAAGCAGGATAAAAAAAAAAACTAATTCACCTTACTAAATCAAAAATCAATTTTTTTTTGTAATTGTTATTGATTTTTTGCTTCAGACGAGATGTCTCATAGAGCTACAATGCTCCAACTGGCTACTGGCTTATTAGATCGAACTTAAGTACTTATTCCACTGGGTCAAAAGAAGAGAGTTTTCTGGAACCCGCCAATGATGGACTGCCATCATAACCGACACTTATCGGGTCTCCAAAAATGTGTTGCCAGATCTTTTCAAATGTTAAACAGAATACTTACTCAAGCTAAGCATTTGTAAAATTTCTTTATTCACTTGAGTCTAAACGGGTCACTATACTTGATAAGAACTCACGTGACTAAGATGCGCATCGGTATATGTACATTGCTTTTGTAAATCATCCAGGCCCTAGTTCTCCATGAGCTTGTTGCGCCACTATTTTTTTTTTTTTTTATAGGAACATAACTTGTACATAAGCCATTATTTTGCAATATCAGATTAGTTTCTGTTTGCACAAACAACAAAAAAAAACATACCAGATTTAATTAATTATTTCAATCAGTCTTTCCAGTCCACATCCACACCTCTCATAAATTCAATTAAACCAAAAATACAAAACGTCAAAAATTTTCTTGCTTCAATCATTCTCCTATCAGTTAAGAGTATAGTTATATAAAATCAAAGACTTGCCCAAACTCAAACAGCAGCGCACAGAGAGACTTATGCAATTTATTTTATATTTTTTTAAGTAGAAAATTTATTCAAATTTATACGATTGGACTAATTAGTGCAGACAAAAGCTCTACATAGCTGAACCAAATAGTTAATAGTTATAAATTTATTTAGGTATATACATAGAAACAACAATCATTAAAAATATTATTATAAATAAATCATCGCGACCCAACCTATCGAACAGCAGGTTTTGCTTTTTTTGTTTTTTTTTTTTTTTATAATTCTTAAACACAATTTTCTTTGAGACCATTTTCCGGTATATTACTCTACCAAGGAATCAGCAAATTTCAAATGCAAAGAAACTCAATCTCAATGAATAGAAAAAAAAAAAACAAAAAACGGAATACGAATTTATTAATAAATCATAATTGAGATTGTGTGCAAATGGAATCGCTCACCCATTGACTCAGGTGGCCTTTATTGGAATTTTCATACCTCTTAGAGTGCAATGTGGTAAAGCTGCCACAACGTGCACTTAATCATGTAGCAAGTTCATATCCATATGATTCACAAAGTTCCAGTATTGTGTGGGATTTTTGTATATCATACGAATAGAGTTTTTTTTGTCACCGTTTCGTTGCCACCGCCCCGCCTCAACCGATCTGATACCTAGGCCGCTTATGCGATGAATCAATGACATAAACCTCCCCCTCTGGGGAATCGATATAGGCACCAACTTTATAGATGCTGCTCAAATATTGTAGAGTTTTTCTCTAAATAACTCCATTAATAAACATAAATTTTGCTACCGTGTGTATCATGGTATCCCATGGACTGCCTTTGTCTCTTGATATTCGTAGATGGCTCTATATGCGAAATCTCAATCCGCAGCCGCAGCGAGAAAAGAGATATATGAATAACATTACAGATTTTTACTACAAGCCACTTATCTTTCTTTCTTGGTCTTGGGCGTGTGCACCTTAGCGGTATGATAATTAGGGGCACGTTGCGTTGACTTGGTAATATTTTTATTCCTCACAATAATGCTACTTCTCTTTGGCTTTAGTTTTAGCTTAGCTTAGCTTGGCTTGGCCCAACCCAACCCATCGAACTCTTGACCATTGCTGCGCAACAACATTATTCCACTTCCTGTTGGTTGATCTAATTGTATTTTCAAAATTAGATTCATAAATTCAGTTTTATTTCAGAGTTGTATTTTTTTTTTATTATTGAGATATCGATCGTAAAATAAAAGAGCTGAGCAGCAAACTTGATATTCATCTTAAATGTCATTTACAAGCCAGTATTGTTTAAGGATGTTTAGAGCAACAGGTATATATGTTAAATTCTTGACTACCGAGAGAATTTTCTTTTTAAAATTATGTCATTATTTGATTTGAGACTATGGGTGGAGGGTAATTAATCTGACAATTGATCAGTCAAGCGTTTTATTAGCCATTTAAACAGCGTGGTCGGCAGGGAGTTTTATTGTTTTGTCGCGCATTTATAATCAGAGAACATGTTAAAATAATTATATGTGTCATATGCTACCTACATTGTGTGTGTATGTGTTGTTGTGTGGTAAATCATGGTTTTGTTATTTTAATTTTGGTTCAATTAAAACTGTACCCATGTGTGGGTAGGTCGAGTATGTAGGGATAAATCAGCTGAGGGTTCTTTCGGAAATGTATTTGAAGTTAACTGTCCTCTTAAAGTAGATATATAATACTGGCCTTGAGTAAACAACAGTTATTTCGGAATATTTTGTTTAAATGCACCAACAATATAATTTCAGCATTCAGACTAATCTGAAATTGATAGCAAGTAAATTAATTTCTATGGTTTGTTTTACACTAACTCAGCTAGTACCTATTGCATTATTATTATTTTTTTATTTCAACTTCTATTTCAAATAAAGCAAAAAATGCGTTAACTACAAAACTGGATTTTAATTAGACGTCACGTATCAAATAATTAAGTGAAACCGATTAAATTGTTTGATACAATGTATAATGTTGGCATTGCCATTAAATATAAATGATATCCAAATGAAGAACAAGATTTATGTTGTAAGGTTCCTTTGAAAAATTTACTGCTTTCCTTATAAATCTTAAACATTTTTTAAATATATTTGTTCAAATCGGTATTCCTCATGGTTCAGTTCTTGGGCCACTCTTATTGGTTTTATTATTTTTTTAATGTTTAACTAAACGTTATTCAAATACAAGAGTGTGGGATTTTTAGTGTTTGTTTTTTTTTTTTAATTAAGTTGTTTACGAAAAATATATAAAAATTTGTAGCTCGTAACAAACCCTAACGAGCCCTGAACCTTTCAGTTCGAATTATAATCAATTAACATCTTTTTTATCGAAATTTATCTGAATCTGAATTTAAGGTATTTTTGTTTGTTTTAAACAACTCAATTTTATTGAGCTATACATTGAAGACATCAACAACAAAGGTGAAGATTTAAAATCCTAAAACTAATGTGCTCATAACTTGGCATCTAAAGCCATTTAGCTATCTTACATTTCCTGTTTTAGACTTATTTTTTTTTTATTTAATATTTTTAATCAATTTTCTTTTTTAATCAGATTTATATCATGTAAATAAGATACAAATTGTCTAACGATATACGGACGGAGATACTTTAAGTGACCGATTGATGCAAACAAACCTTAACGTGGTATACCAACCACGGTGATCATAATCAGTTATCTTTAAGTGGTAGCTTAGTTAAGTTGTATACAATGATTTTTTTTTTTGTTTTGTGTTCGATATTTTATATCTTTTCTTCATTTGACTGGAAGCACAATATTTATTCGCTTTTTTTTTCATTAGAGATTTATTAGTGTAGATTTGTATATATTTTTGTTAAAGAACATGATAATCTCCTTTGATTTAAAATTGATATTTTTGTGGGAATCTATAATTTCCTTCATACTCACACATGACTTGGATCGTAAGTCGGTCATGAGTAGATTTAATATGGGAAGTTTCGGTTGGTTACGTTGTTCAAATGCGAAGAAGATAAAGATATCTTTAACTTAAGTAACGAATGAGCATATTTATTGGAAATTAATATTAATTGAAGTTATTGAATTTGAAAAAAAAAATAAGGATTGTAAAGATAGATAGGATACGATAGAAGGAGATAGAAGCTTGAATATGATATTTTATTAGGAGATATGATTTCTAGAAGCTTGATGTCTTTTGAATATGGAAGTTTTTCAAAAGATCTTTTAATAAAATATAAAAATATTTATTTGATTAACTTTTCGATAGGTGGTTAACTTCATGGATACATTAAGATTGGTATCACATAACTTTTGGGTAGCATACGCCATGAAAAAACACCCGTCCCTAATTTTTACTAATTTTGAAGAAATTATATAATTTTCACAACAGTTATGTTGTATCTGAATGTTCTATATTTTTATTTAAAAAAATGCCATCTTTTAGGCTGGGCGCTTATTGTGAAGCGTACGACGAGTGTGACGTGACCTGACGCGTGTCACATGAAATAATTAAAGTAAACGAACGTGTTATGTAGTTATCCGCATATTGGAGCGCGTGTCTCGTGCCAAAATATTATGTATTATATTTTTTTTTGCACATACAAATAATATAATGTGAATAAAATTCGCAACAATTTTTTTTTTTAATTTTGTAAATATTTCTTCTGTCAATAACATTAAATAAACTTGCAGACTTACGATTTAGCTATTTTCAATTAAACTGACAGTTTGTTAAATATTTTTTTATATTTTTTCACAGGAAACAAATCAAACACTTGCACGCAAAGTCTCGCACTGTGTCACACGTGTTTTGTCAAACGAGCGTCAGGTCATTTCACGTCAGGTCATTTTGCGTCACTTTATCAATATACGCTGTTCAAATAATTGATTTTGTTTACAAAAATTCGTGCTGTGCTACGTGACACGCTCCGCCGGTCGAATCTCAATATGCGCCCAGCCTTAAAACGAACTTTTAACTGACGTTTACTCTTTTTTTTTTCTTGGCCATTTATAGCCTCTAAAATTGAACAAAATTTTAACCCCCAATCGGAGTTATAGCGAATAAAATTTCCCTGGGAATGTTACCCTCCATCGAAAATTGGGAACGTGAATAATGGTCATAAATTTTTCTGTGAATTTATTTGTGTCGAAAATAAAGTTTTTAGAGGAATTTGCCTGTCACTTAATTAAAAGACAATTTCGAGCTTATCAGTAGGGGTTGATAAATATTGGCAATTCTGGGAAAAATTTATTCACGATAGCCCTGAATATATTTCATCAGATTTCTTGTAACCCCGTGCCTCTGCTTTGGAATTCATTAACATTGCAAAACTGACATCAGTAGAAGTGGTTTAAATCATTTCCAATTATAAATTCTGATATATGGTGGATTATTAATTTTAGTTGATGGATAGAAACTTTTTTTTTTAAATATTGATACCTCTCCATATCATGGTCAAACTGAGTCAGTTAATTGCCTTAGCAAATCACTCTATTTGCTATACATCCTGTTTAGCCCAATTCTGCTTATATTCAATTCCAATTCAACAGTTTGACAAGACTACATTTTTGTGTTGTTTTATTTTTTTTTTGACAGTTTGAAGTGTTGCTAAACCACCATCAACAAACCGAAGTAAAAAATTTGAATTTCAAATTTCGAAACACACAAAAACAAAACACATAGTACACAATTTCCCTGAAGTTTATAATCGCATACTCTATACATCAATTTTCCAATTAAACTCACCTTACTGCATGGGTTGTATAATACAACAACAACACAGAGTATCTCAAGGAGTCATTACCAATTCTGTACCGAAAGAACGAACGAGATAATTTCGTCCCCCGGGACAGTAGCACTCATGTTCAAAAAAAAAAATGGAAAACACATGACAACAACAACAACAACAAGATAGACAAGACACAAACCACGTTTTGATTTAATTTTATTTAATTTTTTTTTGTGCTGCACCAATGTGCTGCCACAATCGAACCAACTTTTGCGGGGCATTTTGTTTTACGTCATCAGACATGAGAGTCCCATCAGTGTACTGGTGTTACGCTAACCTATTTTTTTATTTTTGTTGATAGTTTAACATAATTTTTGCTGATTTTGTTTTGCAATGTGCTATTTGTGTGCTTCATTGAAGGTTTTTTTTTCAGCTAAGGGAATCACAATGAAAAGTAAAAACAGTCACCCCCACAACAGTATTCAGAAAGTCACCTAGTTATGGTATAATTCCTCGCGCTTGGTCTTACTTTCATGTTGCACGCCGGGCTCCTTCAGCTGTTTCAACTATGACGACAATAATGAAACAAAAAAAAAAAACGACACAACATTGAAAATCGTGAGGAGTGTGAACGAAACGCTCTAGCGACTTCACCAGAACGTGACACCCTTCGGGTTTGCATTTGTAAGGTCTTTTTGTTGTTGTTTTTTGAAACCCTGGAAGAATGAAGCATAAAGGTGACTTTGCAGTTCACAGTTGTTATTACGGTTTGGCTTTTGGTAAAGTTCGGCCTCCCACAACGGTATACGTTATAATAATCGGTGGCCTTTGGTGGACAATATTATTTTTTTTTTTTTCGTTGCTAGAAATGTATGCTAAGTTTACTTAACGGTGCGCCAATTTTGACAGCCGCTTGTTGGTTGTTTGCATAGCTGTCAGTCATCATGTTGCGCGCGCGCGCGCAAGCATGGCGTGTGTTTTGTAACATATATACGAGTACATTTTGTTGACGGATAATTTCTGTCAATTTGACATGCACGATGGGCTCTGTTTGTTAGAGAGGGCTTAAGATTGTTCCTATTTTTTGCTTTATTAATGACTACACTTCAAAATGACGTTTCGGTTGGTAGTGTGTTTTTTTTTTCGCAACATGTTGTTTTTGTTGTTGTTTAATATCACCCCTTAGGCGGGAGATTTGAAAATTCTATTCATCAGTTTTTGTAGGTTTGAAATAATAATTTTTGTTTTTTTTCACTCGAACTAAAGGTATGTGCAACCAGCCCTTGAGGCTTAGAAAATCTCAAGTATTTATCATCTTGTTGTGAAGCATTTATGATGCTTGTAATTGAACATGATTTTAGTAAGATACACGATGATGATGATGATGATTATGATGATACATGATGCAGCATATGCACATAATATTTAAAGTGCAATTAAAAGATGATTTAGTCATTTCGTTTCGGTTTCGCTGTGTGTGGAATTTTAGTGTGCTAAGTACTCGAAAAGATGTATTAATCATTTTTTTTTTGTTCTTTTGTGTTAAATCGAGTGTAAGGTATTTGGACAAGTTGGTTAAAAAAAAAAAAAAACAGTTGAAATAATATATTTAACACAAATGCCGATGGCGACTTAAAGTAGATATATATAAGGTAGTTAAGGGAGCAATTAGATGTGACAGATTGAATGATAATTAGTGAAGGGTCATTAGTCTTCAAAAGAAAAACAAAAAATGCCTCCAGCATGACATGAGAAGAATTCTTGTATTACATACTATATACTTGTAAAATATCCATAATGGATATTATTGAATATTTGAGTAATTTTTCATTTAACCTCGACTTAGATTCTGATGGGGATCGTTAAATAGTGTTGGTATCTGTTGGGAAAAATAATCGATATAGCCAAAGGGCCAAAGGTTCTTTTAGGTGAATATATTGAAAGCAATCGGGTAAATATAATATAAATTTGTAGCTTAGGCTAATCTCCTATACTTAAAATAACAGAAGTCTATATATTTAATTGTTTTAAAGCTATACTAACTGAACACATTTTTAATATAAAAAATATTTTCTGCTGTAATCTCAGTTAAAGAAAAAAATGCTTGAATAAATTTAGTAACTAAGGGCCACTTGCACCAAACATCCAGATAAATAAATAAAACTGAGGATAGCTATGAATTCTTCTAATTTTTAATTGCGCACGAACGGAAAATAATAAACTAGCAGATGCAAATATTTTTTCAGAATTATAACAACACAATGAATACAAAATACATTAAAAAAATAAACAAATGTTAACGCTTTGACTTGTTTTCAAGTATGAAATTCAAAGATTTGACGTGAGAGCTATTCAGAGTTTAAATATTTATCCAAAGAACGAGGAGGTGATAACTTTTTTAAAGTTTATGGAGAAAAAATGTTTTGCTATAACGTGATTAATTCAAATCAATCAAATAGCACTTAATTGTTTATAAATCAGGATTTACTACTGTCAGAAAACTTTCGTGCAATTGGCCCTAAGAATATTTTCTTTTAGTTATTAAGTACTCCTGGATAAAAATTATTAAATTAAAAAAAAAATTATTAAATTACTAGGGTACCGCTCTACTTCTAGTACAAAAGATATAACATTACAGAAACTCGAATTTGGAAATTCCAACGAAAACGTAAGGACTCAATAAATGCTGTTATTTCCATAGCTGCCAATTATGCTTAATTTATGTTCAATACACGCAGCGCTGCTGACTTATACTCTTCTAACCCTTGACCCACATCTAAAACCAAAGCGGAACAAACAACAAAACAAATTCAGCGAACGAAATTTCAGACTTCGAAGTGCAAAATTTCAAATATTCCAAAAAACAACTTCTTTAACTACCGCATAATATAAAATCCATCCACCTTCGCCACCTGCATCATCAGTTGGTAGAGTTGGAGGAACTCTAATCCGCTTGAACGAGGAAACAAATATTAAAACCTAAAAAAAAACAACTCAAAACTGAAAACCCAAACAACCATAACATGAGCATGTTCACTACAGTCTAGTAGATTCATGTACCGCGCCGCTACCGGCACAAATTTTTGAAGAAGAAGTTGCAATGTTACATGGACGAATTCCGTTTTAGCTAAGTTTATGTTCAATATTATGTGTCTCGTCGTCAGAGGGCATCATATACTTTATACCGGGAGTAGGAAGACTGAAAATCGGGCTTAAAAGCCAAAAGAATTTAAATTCCATCTCCGCTACGATCCGACAGATTTTCATTACGAGAAGTATTTTTTGTGATATAATTTTATTTGCAAAGGAATTTTGAATTTTTTGTAGACTTGTTTTAAAAGCCATGTATTGGGTGTATGAAAAAAAATTAAAAATTTAAATAAACTTTGTCCATAATTTCAATACAAAAGTCAAGTGACCTCAACTCTATGCGTTTCGCCCAGGCACTACAGTGGGCTCATCCATTAGATGCTGTCGTACCCTTCTAAGACGCAAATATTGGTCCATGTTTACCGACTCATATAAAAATCAAAGCATAAATATACTGCCAATTTCATTTTTCTAAGAGAATTTGTTAAAATTCAGACACCTAGAACCAAAATGCTGTGGTCAGGCACTTTTCTTCATCTTCTTTGTTCATAATGTCATTAAAAAAAAAAAAAAATTATTAATAATAATTAAACATTTAGCATTTATTTACTAGGCGATGACACTATATTGTCTTGCACACTATGTCTCGACATTTGCTCTCCATTTACCGCTAAGAATTACAAGCGAAGGCTTCAGCTAATGGCCGCAAAAATTTTAAAATGCCTTAGCATTGGGTCCATATTTGACATTGTTTACAATTTTCATTTTTTGTTATAAAAATTTAATACAATCATGGAAAAAAACAAACAATTGTTATTATTTGAAATCAACAGGTTGGACAGTGCTAGTAGGGGCATTTTTAAAAGAAATTCCTTCAGCCAGTCGAAAAATTACCTTTTACCCTACATTTTTTTTTTAATTTCCCACAGAAATGTATTTATACATTTGTATATTTCTACAATTGCAGTCGTTGATAATTTTATTTACTTCGAAAAATATATTGAGTAGTTTGTCAGTTCGTATAAAATTTTGTAAAAAATAATTCTGACCTTTCTTGCACTTTGTTTTGCTTTTTTCCATTACCAAGAATCCATTCTATTTTTTTTTTTTAATAGGTAATCTCTTTTTTTTCTAAAGTAAGGAATTCCCTTTGTTCCTTAAGAGATTCAAATTCCCAGATAAAGGGATGTTTCCCACGATCCCCTAGCACTGGTGTTGGATTTCATTTTATTGTTCCTCAAGGTCTAAAGCGTATTACCCTTTCCAGGCAGCATCCTGGAATAGGCTAGAATTCCATTCTCACACATCGGCGGCGGCGCGACAACCCAGTTCACTATAATCATGAACAATTTGAGCAATTTTGTGCGACTCACTTTTGTTCTTTATTTATTTATTTATTTTTTTCTTATTAGTTTGGTTTTTGGCGCGCGTGCATCTTGCAGCAATAAAAATGTTTTCTTTTCACTGATGAATGGATATCATTCCAGCTCTTGGTTCATCACTACCGGTGCTGGCTGGCTGATTGTGCAATGTTGTTTCATCTTCTTCTAGGTATTCCAGCTCTTGTTGCTTCTGTTGCCGCTGTAACGTCACGTATGATTTGGATTTAAAGTTGAAGACACTTACCATCTTCATCTCAACGGATAATCTATTCACATGCCGCTATGTTAGTTGTCATCATCATCATCATCATCGTCTTCTGGGTCGTCATTTCCGTAAAAGGACTTAACCACTTTTCCCGAGGATCTCATCGTCGTCGTCATCATCATCATCAGACGTCCAAATAGAATGAACAAACACAAACTACTGTCACTTGAGCTCTAGGAGTTGTTACCATCAAATTTTTCTCCGTTTTAGGGAGCTCCATGAAGAAGCACGATCCACTGACTCTATTCGAACTCTAGATAAGGGGACTCTTTCGTGATTTTACTTGGTCACTATGAAGATGATGATGATGAGAAAGGTGGTGCTGCCTCCTCGAAAGTACCTTAATCGCGTGAACAAAGTAAGAGCAGTGTCGCACCGACTCGACTCCAGACTCCATACTCCAAACCTCTGTGACTGGTGACTTCACCGCCTTGAGTGTTTTTGTGTTTTCTGTTTGGTGCAGTCTTGTCTTTTTTTCTTTATAGAGTCTTCGTGTTAAAAAGCTGTTGCTCGCTGCTTGTTTATTGGACGAATTTGGAATCAAGTACATTGGACCATTGGTGTTGGCTTGATTCGTGTTCCGTTGACATTCAAGGAAATTCAATTTGAACATGCTGCGAGCTGAGCTGACTGAGTTGAGCTGGATAGCTATATGGCTAACACTGACTCAATTGGAAGATGAGGTGCGATTGGTACACGTGTTTGACTGACACTTTCTGTGGTCATTTTGTGGTTGAATTTGGATTTGGATTGCATGGAATTTGACATGTGCGAGATAAATTTAATTAGGGAAATCTCAATTCTCTCGACAATGATGACGAATGAACTTCCAATAACAGAGGAATAAATTCTTTTATACCAAAAAATTGTTAAGGAAAACAAGTTATCGCCAATTAAGAATCCATTAACAGTTCTCTCCTTCGAGAAACAAAATTCATAGCTTTTTCTCAAGACCTCCTTCTGTTTGTTTATTGTGAATTTTGTTTTTCGATATTGATGCCTTTCGGGTTGCATGAAATGACACAGACTGTATGGTGGATGGTTGCTGGTTTTTTTGTAATTTACAAGAAAATTGATGGCCACACGACGAACTGCAACTCCAAACGACTACTATGATGATAATGATGATGATGGTGGAGTAAACTCTCATCCTGGACTCTGGAGTTTCGGTTCACTTATGCCACTATATAACCAAAACATATATACGAATTTCCAATACATGTATGATGCGCTGCTCATCCTTGGTAAATACCGCTTATGGTATGGTGTGGATCTTCGTCTTCTGGAACCTATGATGTTCATGCTGATGCTGATGGAAAGAGATCTACGTACGAGTATATAGCTCTGACGCGAAAACTAAGTTATTACCTTTTCGTGATCAAATTAGCCATTATTGTGCAAATATTCAACATAAATATTACAACTACCCTCAATGCCACCACCACCGCGCCGCCATACCGCATCATACAGTCGTCATGACACAGTTGATAGAGTTAAAGGAAATACAAATATTTAAGTTTCTGAGGATCCATAGTTCCATCTTTAAGAAATTACTATGTTTCCATACGTGAGATCTGTTTGAAAAAAAAAAAACACGTTGGTTTATTTTCGGGACAGAGAACAAGAAAAGTCAATTATTTTTCGTCGTTTAAAATACTTATTGTTGTTTTAGCTCGATGCTGAGTTTTTTTGGGCTGAAGTTTGAAGGAAAAGAGAAATCTCTGTTAAAGATGAGACTTTGATTATACAATTTAGATTGCTAAAAAGGAACAATATTATTGTGGGCCATTGGATAAGATTTATACTGATATGAATTGTGTTCCCTAATTATAGGAAAAGTTCCGCTATATTTGGATACCTTTAGAGCATTTTTTTTTTTCGTTTAACCTGCAAAATTAAGACAACTGGATCATTTGCTAAAACGAGTTATAAATATTTAAGTTCGGCATTATGATTAGTTCAGATTTTTTGAAGAGCCTTATGGAAGGCTAAATAATACTTTGTATTTAGCCATAATATTTTGTATATGATTCGTTTGAGCAAATATAATATTATTTTTTTGTAGCAAAGTTTTAAGTTTTTTTCCCAATTGACCATGACCAAAGTTCTAATCTATTCCTCAATAATTCCGAACATGACTTCAGAACTCATTAAGTAAGTACTGTTTGAATAAATTTCCGATTTTAAAACCCACACTTTTATTTCCGAAAAAAAAAAAATAAACTTGCCATAATAAATTCTTAAACAAGCTACCACCGCCGCGCCGCCATCGTGGCTACAGTCACAACCACCCAAGTTTGAAATCGATCTGTTTCATGAATTTATGCACAAAGATTGTCATCGTAAATTGGTCATAATCTACTTAAAATAGGAATTTAAAAATAAACCAAATAGAAATCTCGACAGAGCAGATAAGAAAAGTTTAAATTAAACTGCTGTCTGTCTTACAAAGGTTGTGTAATATTTTAAGGCTCCTTAAAAATAAAATCCATGTTAAAGCAATTATAATTAAAATCATACAAACTTGTCGTGTAAGTCGAGTAAAATTAGCTTTGGAAAAAAAAAATATCTAACACGTGCCATTGAGTAATCATGGACGAAAATATAATTCATATCAACTATAGTTGGCTTTATTATACGATCTTTTAATTTTGTTTAATAATTAACAGGTGAATTTATTTGTTATTTCGTTAAACAAATATATACACTCCGTATCATTGAATTGAATTCGAATATTTTTGACTAAAATATCGATGGAAGATTGTTAATGTTAGATTTGTCATGAAAATTTTGACTGAAACTACAGAAAGGAAGTTGCAAAGTTCAAATGTTCGCCACGAATTAGCTTCTTAGTAATGTAATTTTAATAGGGCTTTGCAAGTCAAATACTTACTCTATTTTTACATTTTGAGTACCATTTAAAATTAAATTCCAAATAACTAAGTATTTATAAAAAATATCATAATAGGTACCTAAATTCAAAACAACAAAATTTACATCAAGAGTTGATTTTATTAAGAACAAACGTTGAAAGAGCGCTTGGCTACAAGTTTAAAAAATTATGAACACAAATTTAATCAAACATATTAACAATCATAAATATAATAAGCATCAAAAAGAATTTAATTCTTGTACATTATTTGCTTGAAATTTTTAATAAATCAAAATTAAGAAGTTCCCTCTGTCCTGTCTTTTGTCAAGGATGCAGAAAGAATTGAATTTTCATACAAAATTCAAATCGTTGTACTAGGCGCTCATGTTGATGAGAAAGAGTATTTTCTTTTCAGTTTCTCCTTCACACACAAGAAAGCTACAGCCAAAAATGCTAAGCAAAACTAACGGTGCTAGAAGGAGGAGTCAAAAATATGATCATCTTGCTCGAGAAAAAAAAAGACAAAATCAAACCAGCGCTCGATCTTCTTTGTGTTTATTCGTCACAGTGGGACCTGAAAAAAAAATAAGAAGCCAAAAATATTTTATAATCTTTTCATACAAAAACACAAATGTAAAGCCCTCATGTATAGTGTAGGTGCACAAAAGAATTTGCTCTGTCCTTTATTTTACGTCGAGGATGCAGAAAAAATTGAATTTTCATACAAAATTCAAATCGTTGTACTAGGCGCTCATGTTAATGAGAAAGAGTATTTTTTTTTCAGTTTCTGCTTCACACACAAGAAAGCTACAGCCAAAAATGCTAAGCAAAACTAACGGTGCTAGAAGGAGGAGCCAAAAATAAGATCATCTTGCTCGAGAAAAAAAAGACAAAACAAACCAGCGATCGATCTTCTTTGTGTGTTTATTCGTCACAGTGGGACCTAGACAAAAATTAAGAAGCCAAAAACATTTTATAATCTTCATACAAAAACAAAAATCGATGCATCAGGCACTCAAGTACAGTGTATAGGTACACAAAAGAAGTTCCTCTGTCCTTTCTTTTACGTCAAGAACGTAGAAAGAATTGAATTTTCATACAAAATTCAAATCGTTGTACTAGGCGCTCATGTTGATGAGAAAGAGTATTTTCTTTTCAGTTTCTCCTTCACAAACAAGAAAGCTACAGCCAAAAATGCTAAGCAAAACTAACGGTGCTAGAAGGAGGAGTCAAAAATATGATCATCTTGCTCGAGAATAAAAAAGACAAAAACAAACCAGCGCTCGGTCTTCTTTGTGTTCATTCGTCACAGTGGGACCTAGAAAAAAATTAAGAAGCCAAAAATATCGTATAAAACACGAATCAAAAGAAATTCTTCTGTCCTTTTTTTTACGTCGAGGATGCAGAAAGAATTGAATTCTCATACAAAATTCAAATCGTTCTACCAGGCGCACATGTTATTGAGAAAGAGTATGTTCAATTGGACATACCAATGTCCTTATTGTTTTTTTTTTTTCAATTTCTCCTTCACACTTGAACACTTCTTCAGTTCTTCTGTTCTCATGTTGATGAGAAGGAGAAGGATATATTTTCCTATTTATTTTTTCCATTTCTTAATCACAAAAATCTGGTTTTGCTTAAGCAAAAGGAATTAGAAGGAGGAGTAGTCAAGCAAGACATTGAGTTTGAGAACAAAAAATTATTGTTGTTCGATCTGCCCTATTTCTAGTGGGAGATTAAACATAATGTACGAACAAAAACCTCATTAGTTTTTATTGATAATTATTTGATGAAGGTTCAGCAATTCTGTTGATAAATTTGGTAAATTCTCCATTTGAACTTAAATGATAATGTTTGGGCAATTCTTTTGGATGCAACTTAATCACTGAACATTATCTTTAGGTAAATTACCGTTTGTGTCTTACGTCCATACTTATATGTATGTATAAGCAAAATATAAATTTTAGTTAATTTATTTGTAAATTAAATTCAATTTATTTTATCAATAAAAGTCTTCTGTTCTGTGAGGTAAATATTTTTGAAAATTCAAAAGAAATAAATGCAGGAAGGCTGAGTTCGAAAATTCATCATTTACTTTGCAAACTGCGCATCCAAAAATTTTTTAGCTGCTTCGATCTAATTTTTTTTTTGTCGTTGCATTCCGAAACGCCAGACTTATGCAATGTAATATTTCTACAAAGCATCAAGTTTGCGTTGCTAATGCGTATGAAAAATGTAGGCATTACTTCCGCATCAAAACATTTTCTACTACATTTTGTAACTCAGCCGAATTTTTTTATAGAAAAAAAATCCAATTTCCATCAAATAGTTTTTAATATTAACTTGCAAAAAACCGCCAAATAATCTGACTTTAATCTGGCAATTTAAAGTGTAGGTACATATCCGTGATGGCTAAAAAAAAATTATAAAATAATATTTACGATTTCAACCAATGATGAATAAAAAAAAAGTCATCATAAATAGATCTATCTTAATTATTTTATATCAAAATTGACAACGCACACAAGTCATTAATTAAAAGATTTAATTAAAAAAAAAAAAATGAGTACCTATTTCCGTTGTGTCCAACTCGAAAGCTAAACAACCAATTTAACGCTGAAGCTGAAGTGCATTTTTTGCAAATTATTTTTTGTTGTGTCTTAATTCTTTAAATATCCGTACTGATTTTCAATTACGTATTATGTATACAGGTACCGTTATCCACCTGCATAAAGCTACTGACGAAGTTATGTTTTATTTTTATCAAACGACAAAAATCAATATTTTTCCATAATAATATTCCTGGTTTGGTTGGGTTGGGGGGGTTCGTGGTGGCTTATAATACCCAATCATGTTCGAGATCTTGATAAGTCAACCAAAAGTAGCTGTTTTACCACATGAATACATGTTGTATGCCACTGCTGTTTGCTAGATATTTTTTTGTTAAGTATATAAAATAATGAACACCCGTAAGTGATATGCTACAATTTTTAGTATCAAAGTTTGGCAAAGCATAGCAAAATTTTATATTCAGTGCAACAAACAAAAGCAACAAGTGTTGGTATTTGGAAAACAGAGGCCAATTTTATTGCGGGGACAATCAATTGGATATGAGAATTATAACCAGATTCAATCGATATTAAAAGGTTTCTTTTGATTAAATTGTAGATAAATTTCGTATGCTTGGCAATTTTATTTTTTATACATTATTTTAAAAAAAATACATACATGTAGGTAGGTGTTGTATATAAAAGAGAAAAAAATTCAACAACGACAACGTTGTTTTACATTAGGTAGATAATTATATTTTTTAAATGACCTTCACGACCGACCTATATATTTTATTTTAGTTAAATTATACAAATGTCGATTGAGAAAAATTTATTATAAAATATTTAAACCTTAAATACAATAATAAATAAAAACACTTTTGCCCTATATAAACCATCTAAAAAACTTTATTATTATACAACATTTTACATTGTATTATTGCATATGGCAGACTGATGCTTGGCACATAATTTTACATTAGGCTAAAAAAATTTCAAAAATCACACCAATCACTTAATTGGATTCGGCAGTTAAACAAAAAAAAAATTTAAAAGAGGCCTAATTTTTTTAATGATATACAATACATATTCTATTAGTTTTAAAACAAATACAAAAATCGGTTTAAACTTGTATTTTTATGTGTATATTTCTTCGCATTCAACCTTAATAGATATCACGTGTAGGTATCAGTTTACACTTTATAAAAAAAAATGAATACGTTTTACTTTTTGATTTTGTTTTATTTAAATCTATATCAGTTTCATTTTCAATTAAGCAATACATTGGTTTTAAAGTAATTTCCAAGCAAATTAAATCGGAAATGTAAATTTAAAAAATAAAACAAAGAATTAGTTCATAAACTTTAATAACAACTCTGACCTACCTTACTATCAGAGATAACAACAAATAAGTTGATTGATATAAATTGGGTAGTAGTAGTTTTTATGTATCATTTATATGCATAAATAAACATTAATTAAATTCTCATAATTAAAAATTCAATTATGATATTATGCGCATGAAAATTAAAACAAAACAAAATATACATAGATAAAACAAAAACACTTCTGAGAAAAGTCATCAAAATTGATTCTCATCGTTTTAGATATTAACACCTTTATTATCGCAGGGATACCATCACTTACAACTAGTTATACGATTTTAGATTAATTTAATGAAGGAAGTTGTTCGTCAATTTTTGTTTGTGTTTTCTTATCTTGATCGCCTTTTCATCGGTTCGATCGATTCCAACTAACTACGACAAAACTAAATTTTTTTTTTTTTCATTTTTCGATCGTTGGCTACGCAAGATGCGAGATAAGTCTTACCTTGATCTGTTAATTTTTACTATAGGCCAAGTTTTGGATATGTAAAAAAAATCTAACTCGAGATTTCAATCAAACCTGGTGTTACGATAGTAGAGAATATTAAAAAAGTGGGTCCCGCAATTCTGTCAGTCTGTACCTTGACCTACAGCCTAAGGGGCCAGTTATAGCGATCAGGAAAACGGCTCAGGAAAAAATTTCCTTTTGTATAGTTCAATATTTTATTAAACGATTTAAAATATAAAAAGGATACGAGTCGATGATAAACCAGTTGAAATATTTTTTCCATTAAAAAAATTTAATTTTGGAGAAATACTTTGTCCAAAACAAGTACTTATTCATTTTCCTGATAGACATTTCGTACAGAAAACGAGTTTCCATCAGGAAATGCATTTGTAGAATAAATATTTCCTCCAAAGAACATTTTGTTAATGCAATAAATATTTCAAATAATTTACCATCGATTTGTACCATTTTTATATTTCAAATCGCATAATAAAACATTAAATTATCAAAAACTAAATTTTTCCTGATCGCTATAACTGGCCCCTAAGCCACTGAAACGATTTTCTTGGATTCCTTGGAGGCGAAATTAATTTGTTTAGCTACAAAATAACGGTACCTGCCATATAATTGTTTTTGTATATATGTATTTCAAAAACGATTTAGATACAACATTTTGTATGACTATTGGTAAAAAAAATCATACCAAAACTATTATTATAGGTACCTACCATACAACGCTTTTTTTTTATTTTCGACATTATCGTTAACGACTTAACCTTTTTCCTCAGGAGGTCCTCTTTGCTTTAACTATTTTTTTGGATTTAAAAAAAATAATTTTTTTTTTTTTGAAAAATAAATATATTTTAAAAATGAATATTTGATTTTTTCTTTTGAGATTCTGGTTTGAGATATACGTAACGTAGGTATGTACAAATATTATTAAATTCCTTTTTTTTATCTTCAAGAAATTTTTTATGCATTTATATTAATATTAAAAAATATTTTGAAAACCGCTTGAACGAATTTTGAAAATTATTCTGCAGAAATTCATAATTTTTTTTAAACAGTTCAAAAGAATTGTTTCAATTAATGGTTGTAAAATATTCACTTTAAACAGCTCAGGTATATTAAAAAAAATTGCTACTTTCTTAGGAAAAAAATGGCATTTGGCGCTTATAAAAATGAGTGTATTCATAAAGCATTTAAGCAATAATATTAGGGGGGATTATGCGAATATTTAGTCTGTATAATTAGGCCTATTATTTTTTTTTTCTTTTAATATTTCAACGAATGACAGTTTTCATGTATTTTTTTCTTTAATATAAAAAAACAAAATAATAATGACAGATATGTAACTCATTTTATTACATTTTAAAGAAAGCAAAGGAAACTTCTTGTCTGTCATTCATCTTGTCTTCTTTCTTACCTACAAAAAAAAATAATTTTTATACAAAATTCAAATTTATTATGTATTAGGCGCTCATATTTATAAGAAAGGCCTGACTCTGTGTCGTGCTTACCTTTTTAATCTCCCTCAATTTTACCAATTCTTATTACTTCTTCTTTTTCTTCGCCTTCGCTATAAAAACTTCCGTGTAAAGAGAACGAAATTCAACTCCACGACAGAGAAATTATAAGGATTCGAATTTCCATACAAAATTCAAATCAATTCACTAGGCGCTCATGTCTATAAGAAGGTCCTGAGTCTATGCTTACCTTTTTCATCTTCCTCCATTTTACTAATTCGTCTTATCACTTCTCTTTTTCTGCCATCGCATTAAAATCAGCGTGTAAAAGAAAACGATTTCTCTTAACCACGAATCAAGGAGACCGAAAGCATTAAATTTGCATACAAAATTCAAAACAATGCACTAGGCGCTCATGTCTATTACAAGGGCCTGACTCTGTGCTTTAATTTTCTATTTCCCGCCAATTTAACAATTCTTCTAACCTCTACACCTTTTCCTTCCATCGTCTTTATAACTCCGTGCAAAGAAAACGAAAAATTTTGTAGCTCCTACCATTTCACCAATTCTTCTTAACTCTCTTCTCCTTCTCCGCCAACGTTTTACAAATCAGCGTGTAAAGAAAACGAAATTTCTCTACACCACGAAGCAAGGAGACAAAAAGAATTGAATTTCTCATACAAAATACAAACTGATCTACTAAGCGCTCATGATGACGAGAAGGGATATTTTCCTTATTATTGTTTTTTTCACTTTCTTCTTCACACAAAACTGGTTTCAATACATCGCTACAGACAAATATGCTTAACAAAAGTAACGGTGCTAGTGGGAGGAGCCAAAGGCAAGATGATCTTGATCAAGAAAAAGAGGCAACAAATTACTAGTGCTCAAACTCATTTGTTTTTATCCGTCATAGTGGGAACTAGAAACATTTTTGGAAACCAAAATGAGAATATTAATGTGATTGCAACTTTTTTTTTTGCAAACATATACTAATCTAAGGTAGTTGGAAAATAATTAAATTCTTTTGAAATGGTTGTCCTTGAGTATTAAAAAAATAACAGGTCAAAAAATTTAGATAAATGCGTTTAATTTGCATAGGTACCTAGGGAATTTAAAAGCCTTTCTTTAAACGTGCAATAATTTGTCTATAAAATTTATATTTTTAAAGTTAAAAATGCAAAATGTTCCCATTTCGGTTTTTAGCACATAATCTTTAAGGAGTTTAAAGATTCGAAAAACTGGAGACAAAACAAATATTTTAAAAATGAATAGGTACTTGATTTTTTTTTTCAAATTTTGGTTAAAGATATATTACTAAATAGCTGTGCCTTTTAATCTTTAAGAAATTTTATATGCATATAACATATTATTTTGAAATTAATTGTTGTAAAATGGTCACTTAAAGCAGCTCAGGTATAATACAAAATTACTAATTTTTTTTAGGAAAAATTGGCATTTGGCGCTTATAAAAATGAGTATATTCATATTAATTTTATAAAAGCATTCAAGTAATAATATTATATATATATTATAAGGCCTATTAATTTGTTTTTAATATTTAAATGAAAGACAGTTTTCATGTTTAGATATATTTTTCTTTAATATTAAAAACAAAAGAAATAATGACAAACATGTAACTCATTTTATTACATTAATTAAAGAGAGAATGAATAAGCAAAGGACAATAACTTCTTCTCTTGTCCTCTTTCTAGTTCTCTTCAAAAAAAAAATAATTTGTATACAAAATTCAAATTTATCTATTAGGCGCTCATATCCATGAGAAGGGCCTGACTCTATGCTTACCTTTTTCATCTTCCCTGATTTTACCAATTTTGCTTACCTCTTCTTTTCTTGCGCCTGCGCCATCGCATTAAAAATCAGCGTGTAAAGAAAACGAAATTTCTCTACACCACGAAGCAGAGACGGACAGAACTGAATTTCAATACAAAAAGCAAATCAATGCACTAGGCGCTCATGTCTATTAGAAGGGCCTGACTCTATGCTTACCTTTTTTCATCTTCCTCCATTTTACCAATTCTTTTTACCTCTTCTGCCATCGCATTAAAATCAGCGTGTAAAAGAAAACGAAATTTCTCTACACCCCACGAAGCAAGGAGACAGAAAAAATTAAATTTTCATACAAAATTCACAACAATGCACCAGGCGCTCATGTCTATTAGATGGGCCTGAGTCTGTGCTTTAATTTTTTATCTCCTGCCAATTTACCAATTCTTCTTAACTCTTCTCCTTCTCCACCAACACCTTAAAAATCAGAGCGTGTAAAGAAGACGAAATTTCTCTACACCACGAAGCAAGGAGACAGAAAAAATTAAATTTTCATACAAAATTCACAACAATGCACCAGGCGATCATGTCTATTAGAAGGGCCTGACCAGTTAACCAATTCTTCTTAACTCTCTTCTTCTCCGCCAACACCATACAAATCAGCGTGTAAAGAAAACGAAATTTCTGTATACCACGGAGAGAGAAAGAATTGAATTCTCATACAATATCCAAACCGATCTACTAAGCGCTCATGATTTCTAGAAGGGATATTTTCCTTATTATTTTTATTTTTTCACTTTCTTCTTCACACGAAACTGGTTTCAATACATCGCTACAGCCAAATATATGCTTAGCAAAAGTAACGGTGCTAGTGGGAGGAGTCAAAGGCAAGATCTTCTTGCTTAAGAAAAAGAGGCAACAACTAGTGCTCGATCTCCTTTGTTTTGATCCGTCACAGTGGGAACTAGAAACATTTTTGGAAGCCAAAATGAGAATATTAATAGTGACTGCAAGTAGGGGACGATATTCAGTAGGGATTTTATGAATTTCCTCGTTTGTTTAAGTTAGTTTATGATTATTAATTGTTGCTTTCGTCCTACTTTTTTACTTGCGATATAGGCACTCGAGATTTCAATTAAACATGATTTTAGAAAACACGAAAAAAGTGGGTCCCGCAATTCTGTCATTGAGTCTGTCTGTACCTCGACCTACTAAACCAATTTTCTTCAAACTTGAAACTTATGAGTTTTAGGCAAATCCCTTTAGGCGAAATTAATTTGTTTCAAGCTACAAAGATAATAGTAAAATGTACATAAATATGTATTTTAAAAGTAAAATGTTCCATTTTCGATTTTTGGCACTTAAATTGAAGGTTATAGGAACCAAAAGCTAAAGGCAAAAAAACTTTTTAGCACATTAACTTTAAGATAACCCTACAAATATCGTTATAACTTAGCCACAATGAGGTCGATAGGGAATTTTATACCTTGAAAACCTACTGTGACATTAAAATCAGATCCATCTGGTGAAGCTTCAAACTTAATTTCGAATAGGGTTAGCAATAATGATTAATTTAATATTTCTTCATCAACCTATTAATGGTAAAACTGATGCTTCTGTATTGACATAAATCTAGCATAATTCTATAAACAGCCTAAACCACTCTGATGGGCAGTTCTATTCTTTATGGAATTCAAACTTTTTTTTTAGTATATTCTTCCGGTTTATTATAATTATTTTTTTTTGTTTTGTTTTTGGGAAAAAGTTAATTAGTTTTAGTGTTAAGAATATTACCATAATATTTCGGTTCGTTGAATGAAACACCTAAAAGATTTTTATTGTGTGAAATAAAAGATTTAAAACTTTTATTACGAAGGTTGGGAATATTTTTGTATATCGTAAGTTTTTTCATTTAGATTCAAAATGCTGAATTTATTTAATACCATTTTCTGATTGTCTGTTTTTAGGAATGTTGATTTTTCATATAACATTTAATATGACAATAATTTTAAATAAAAAATAAAAAAGTACCTTACCAATCAATATAGGTTAAGTTTATTCAATACCAATGACATTCCTTCGAATTCATGGGCAAATGACAAATTCATTAAACCTAGCATACAAATCAGTGTCAAAATTGTTTTCTGCAAAAAATTAAGGAGTTCCATTTTGACCACAATAACATTGACATTTATAATGTCAACCCTCTTGTAAGAAACTTACCTTGACAAAATCTTTCATGTAGAATTTTATTTATTTTTTTGTTTCTTCGTAAATGTCAATGTTTCAAGAAAAACATCGTTCAAGATATCAAAGCCCTCGCCTTGAAAATCTATCTCAACTTGTGTCAAAAGCCTCTAAAACAAGAACCAACCATCAGACACTAAACAAATTAAAGTCACAAGAAATGTGTCAACTTCG
Source organism: Epistrophella euchroma (assembly GCA_947049315.1). Taxonomy (NCBI): domain Eukaryota; kingdom Metazoa; phylum Arthropoda; class Insecta; order Diptera; family Syrphidae; genus Epistrophella; species Epistrophella euchroma. The sequence goes on from OX346248.1 coordinate 63,071,823, forward strand.
TATCCGTCTATATCTTATAACATGTCAGAATGATATAGTCAAGCCCCGACCACACAACTTATTTAGCCAACTTTATACTAAGGCTGGGATCTAAATCTGACTATAAGAGTGCACACAAGCGCACAACACACACCCAGAGAGAAGAGATCATTTTTAATCCATCACCTGTGAGAGCATAATTCATTGTGATAAGATTATACACGGGTAAGACTTCGTGTAGACGCCAAATCGATTAATTACATGAGAACCATTATGAATGACAAGGTTTGCTCTTGTTCGCTGTCTGTGTTTAGATACGACTTTATAGAGTATTTTTTTTTTTTTTTTTAACTTTCTTGTATGCAGAATAGTAGACGGACAACGAAGGCTCGGCTGCTTCGCCACCGACGATGCCGGTTCAAGTTAAGCCCGTTTGTCTTCTTGTTAATAATTACCGGGCACATGCAATCAATCCATCAAGCATATCAGTAAAAACATGCGTAGATCGCGCACATCTTCATTTAGACGCTCGTGACGGTCTCAAGCTCCACCTGTTATAAGCTACAAAAACCATCAACCTATAGAGAGCTATGCAAAGATAAACTCCAGGTACTAAATAGTTTAATTTGCATAAAGATTGCATATACATGAAAAATTATGTGCACCACGCGCATCCATTAAATTTTTACAATTGTGCAGCAGCAGCTTTAGAAATATGGCCATCAATTTCATTACTCTGGAATTTTGAAAGATTCGAGGGGCTTAGCGGAACTGTTAAGGTTTCCTTAGAGAAGCTGAAATTCACCAGCATATTTGATATTAGGTTTTTTTTAATGCTTTATCCCGAAATTTCATCATGTTAAAAAAATTTCATAAAATCAAGGGATTACAATTTTTCTTTAACTCTTACAATTAGATAAAAAAAAAAAATTTAGTAGAGACACAAACTTTCTTAAGAAATCAGCATCGCAAAAAATTATAAATTTAAATGTTCATAAGAATTATAAATCCCGAATTTCGAAATAAGCGAAAAGTATTAACTTAAAACATCAAAATCCCTAAAAACCAAAATCCCAAAACGAAATAAATGCGACTAAGTATAAAAATCCAATTATTTAAATATTTACCCGAAAACGATTAATCCTTTAAATACATTTCGTGCCTCAGAACCTATAACGAAGTCTTGCGAACTTACACAAAACATCGTCGCATTCACTCACTTTTTACCCAAATATGTGAATGACTAGGTTTTTGGAATGTGAGTACAATAATTGTGAAATTCACCTCCATTAGGCGAAATAAAAACGAAAATGCCTCCATCTTTTGAAGATCGTGAGAAGAACTCATTGAATTCTCAAGTTGCTGAGTATCAAAAAAAAAAGGGGGCGCCTTTCCTTCTTTATCATAAAAAATATATCTATGAGCTCTATTCTGCTGAGAGGCTGTAATTGAAAAATATAAAATGATCGACCATCAACACCTGATAGGCACAACATTAACATCTAAGCGATGGCAATAATTTCAAGACCCCGTACAGACTTGCAGAGTTGTGAACTAGAATGTGCTTCGTTCGCTGGTTTCAATGTATGTTTGCGCTGCACTGTACTGGTCCACCGATTATTATTCGACTATGGGAAACATCGGAATCAAACGACGAACGTTGACAGGCACGGCACGCATGTGCGTAAGAATTTGAGAATTCGAGGTTTTAAGAAGCCTTCGGCAGAGTTGCCTGGTATAGACTGAAGAAGCTTGAAGACATTTAATTATCTTCGAGAAGCTAGCGACGATTTGTTTCAAAACGTTGTACTCGATTCTATTTGTTGAAGATGTAAGATGATGATGATGATGATGATGGCCACCGTGGTAAGCTACCATACTAGATCATTTGGATATGGAAGCAGAAGCAAACGACATGAAAACGCTTAAACGCACTTTGAGGAGGGAGTTGTGTGAGTTTCTTGGATTTTCTTAAGATTAGACTTTGATGGACGGGCTAGAGATGGCTATGGCGATTGGGATGACGATGAGAGATGAGAAATTGGTGCGGGAGCTAAGTTAACTCAAAAAAGTGGTCGGGTTGGTCAATGAGATTATTGCGTGAGAAAAATTCATCTGCGCAAATCTTGTCGAATCTTTGATTGTTTTTTTTTTTTTTTTTTTTTTAAGAAAGAGAATCTGATGAAAACTAAGCCTTGCAGCGGTTGTACTTATGCTAGCTGATGATTATATCTTCAAAGTTGTCTATCTGTAGTTTGTTTTGAGTGTTGAATGATCGCGCGTCGTCGCCAACCGTAAGATTGGTGGTGCATGTTAAGAGAGGAAACCGAACTTTATTGAGGCTGTATAAATTTATTTGTGAATTTTAATTGTTAGTGAAAGTTTTAACTTTTTTTTCTTTCGTTATTATTATTGCAATGATGATGATGATGATGTTGTTGTTGGGGATAATTGCGGGACACAGATGTTAGAAATTGATTTTTTTTTTGATTCCAAATTAAATTTAACAGGAACTTGATTAAGCGAAAATTTTGTTAATATAATTTTTAGTTTGAGGTTTTTTCAATTGATTTTTTTTAGGCATAACAGATTAGTGGCACGCGACTTGAACCTTAAAATACCATATTAAAATGTGGCATAGAAAAGGTGTTAGAAACTTAAGCTATATGCTTTAACGAAATCCTTGGGCTAAAAGTTAATTTTTAAATGGCGATTAATTAGCTTTTGGAATTTTGTAACCATTTAATAATTTTGAGTTTGCTATAATAGCTCAGTTGGGTAAGAAAAAAATGTGTATTTAAACCTCTTGAACTTTCCCTGTTTTATTGAAATTTGTTTATAATCAATAATTTTTCACACTTATAGACCACTGTTTATTTTGAAAACTTAACACCGAACTTTTTGAAGATTTAGTGGGAATTATAATAAATTTTATTTTCTAACTTAATCTTAAAAGTGTTTAAATGTATGGCTTTTGGACGTTCCTATTTTTTGGAAAATAAATTCTAATATTTTACCTAGGTCCTGTTGTTAAATTTTTACTCGTATCATTTTTTCACACAAAATATTCCAAAAAAGGTACCTTTATTCTTAGTTCGAAACGCTTAATAAAGAAATACATATTTTTTTGGCAAATTAGAAGCATATTTCAAACAAATCAAAGAATTTCAAAATATTTACACAAAATAATCCCAAAGAATGACACCTAGTGATATATCAAATATTTTAGTAAACAATTTAAAATAATATTTGTTTGTCTGTATTTTTACGTATAGCTATCTATCAATCGATTGCTGTCATTCACACACGACTAACCAGGAGCCAAATTGACAGATCTCTCATTAAAACTGTCTCAGACTTATATACAGAACAAGAAAAAAATAACATAAAAATCGGAACCAGAACATAGCCTCCTGCAGTCAGTCCCACAATTACTCAATCATGTTATATCCTCAAGCTTAAAATATCTGCTTACAAAAAAAAAAAAAAATTAAAACAACAAAAATATGATCAAAACGTGATACCTTTAAAAGTTCAACTTTAACTTACCATCAAAACTGCATAAACTTCAAGACCTCTGTCTACTGCCACTCTGTCATATAAATCCACCGCCACCGACAACATGTGAAACGTGTATGTAGGGTAGCAATGGAGATTTAAAGGCAAATCCCACTGAGTCATTTCAATTATTCTACTCCGAATCGCAAATTGCACTTAAAGTCCTCTCTAACTTTAATCAATTGATTTCAATAAAAATAATAATGAAAAAAAAAGATATTTGCAATGATTTTTGTTTCACAAAACTATACCAAACCAACAGCATCAGGGTATATGGCTATGCACAGTGGTTAAGTTGGGTGCGGGCATTTTTATTTTTTTTTTGTTTCTATGGTGTGTCCAAATAGAACCATGAAACTCACAGATAAATTGTCAGAAATGTGTTAGGAATTCCAGTGAACACATAAATGTTAGTTAAGTATTTTGTCTGTCAATTTTTTGTTGTTGAACAAGAAATAAAAAAAGAAAATCATTTTTATGCAGTTTTTTCAGAATTAAAGTTGTATTTATTTTAAGTAAATACGTAGAAAAAATTTTTATTATGGTTTCATAAGAAAAAAATTGATAAAATGTAAAAAAAAATCCAGTTCAAAACATTTTACATCGAATTTTCAAAAATTCAAATTCAAACAATGAAGTTCGTATTAATAAAGTCAACTAATACACAGTTAGATGGGCATTTAAAAGCAATATCGCTGTTGTTTCATTATGTTGGCCCTACAATATGGCAAATAAAAAAGAAAAACAAAGTTTAAAAAGAATATTTTACATTTTTATTTATAAAACCAAAGAGAAAATTTAAAAGTAATTTCTTATATTTATTTTAAGCTTTTACCACAAACAGCAAGAACTTGCAACTTCTATCAAGAACTTGTTCCTTCTATAATAAATTGTTCAAATTGTCACCTTCTAGTTTTAATGAGAAAAAATAGCTACAAAAAAAAAAAAAAAAACAAAAAAACAAAAACAAAACGAACCAAAAAAATACTTCAAATCGTAATTAAATCAAAGACGTGCTAAACGTTTCAGATAAATATTGCTAAATATCTTAATGTTCAAACAGAAGCAACCAACTACCATCAAACCAAAATAAAAAAAAAAGCTCAAAAAAAAAAATAGAGATAAATTAATTACAGTTAAGTTGAAAATTGAATTTCACAAAATAACGTGAGCGCGATTCGTTTTTTTTTTTTTCAATTTAGTTTACATTTTTGTTTTTGTAGTTTTCTTTAAAAAAAAATTCCAAACATTACACAAAGTCGTCGGAAAACCAAGATATAATCCTCCTAACACCACACCGCCATTACTATTTTTGTCTTCAACAAGATCGTCGAAGTCGCGTTAATGTCGCAGGCGGTGTAATTAAAAATTCGATTTCCTTTCTATAATCCAAATGAACCTCAAAAAAAATTCATTCATTATAGTAAATTTAATTCAATTGGGAAATTAAAAAGAGAAAAAAAAAAAAACTTCATGCTTCGAAACAAAAGAGCTGAGTAGAAAACTCTTTTTTGTATTTTTCTTTTTATTTCTGTCGATATACTTTTCATCAAAAAAAAGGATTTAATTTGAAATTGTTTTAATTTCATTAACTTTGTGTGGAACTCTACTAGAAATTTTAATTAGTTGATTTATTTTTTATAGAAGAATTATAAATAAATGGATTGCAGCTTGCAGCACATCTGTAAAGGAGATCGTGATTGAGTTTTTATTTTTTTTTATTATAGTCGTCAATAGATATTGAGGAAATCATTTAAAATGCATTTTAGGAGACAAAAAATAAATTGTTAATAAAAGTTAATTAAGAGATATTTTTGAGGAATGCTGGTTGATTTAGTAAAATACTAATTCAATGAATTAAAACATAAATGGCGTGTATTACATAGTTGTTTGCTAAACTCAATATGAATATAGGTTCTATAAGCAAATTCTATTCAATTTTTATAAAAATAGAAGTACATATTGAATTATTCGACCCCAAATATTGGAATGACAAACAATAAAAGTTTAAATAAATGTCATAAAATTCAATTAAAGCTACTTAGAAATAGTTTTAAAATGACTATGAGTACGATCGACCCATTGTGATTTACAAAAATTTACAAACTATACACGTCTCATGGATATTTTTAGCAATTACTTATGACGTGAGTAAGGCATTGGCACTGTTGCAATGAACATTTCTATTTTTGTAACAGGTACTTTGATTTAGTAAGACCATTTGATAAAGAATTTAACTTTCGATAAATCCTTGAAAAATAAAAGTCTAGCTATTGAAATTAAGCACAAATAACACTTTTCAGCATTAATCAAACTTTAAGCATTTATCTTAGAACACATTTTATAGACAAAACAGCCACAAAGTGAACAAACTATTTTTTTTTAATCAAGGATATTAATCTTCTGGAAATATATGTAAGCAAAAACAAGGCAAACAAAGAATCTACTCATGACATACTAAGAATATTTTTTTTTTTAATCTGACACTTCAGGCTTTTCCTTCCTACATTTTCTTAAATAAGATCAAGGTACCACATTCCCAAAGCGATTACCTTTCAGCTTATTTATTTTACAAAAAAAAAAATAATAAACTCTTCCTATATTTCAAACTACTCAAACCCTATAGCCTATAGTCAGTTGGTGGCGATTTAATGAAACTATCTCGACCATTATAATCATCCAACTTACTGAAGTGTGAACATTTCTAATGCCAAGCCATTACAACTGCTGACTTAATCAAACCATATAATACCTACCTAAGTTATATGATATTATACGGGCTTCAACAACCAACATCAACATCCTCGATTTTCCAGTATTTTCATTCGTCTCTGACAAATTTTAATAATTTTCATCTCAATCAACATTAACCTCAACTTTCTGATGCCAAAAACAACCAAGGTTATAAACTATAAGGTCCAACTAACTAACTGCCACACCACACAGAGCCTTCTTTAGCCGGGCTTTTGATTTGAAATCGATCAAAGAGAATTCAGTTCGCCAAATGTATATAACGAGTTGTAAATTTAAAATGAAAACTTCGTTAACCCTGGGTGCACCCATCATCATCATCAACATCATTTCGAAATTCCCCCACTGACGACGACGACGACGACGGACGGACGATGAAGACGGTCGGTCTGGAGTAAACTGTATTGCTTTAGTTTTCAAAAAAGGTAATTTTCATTTATGGCAAAGTCACGGGCGCCTCTGTGGTATCTAACTATGTACGACTACCAGCACACCATAAACCAAAAGACCAGAGAGTATTTTTTGTTTGCCATTTTTTTGGTTTTTTTTTTGCACACCAAGAGTGTAACTCCGGTGTAACCTCAGCATTGCACTCACGTCCACCCTTCAAAAATTGTGGATATTTCTCTAGGAACAACCTCGTCGGGATGACAGCAAACATGCCACACAGCTTGGATAGGCATAACAAGTCCTTCAACTTGGTATAGATACAACGACCAAGTCTTGACTTCTGCATCTCTATAGAGTAGATAGGCTGCTTCTGCTTATTTTACCATCATCCTCGATCCTCTATATGCGATGATGATGCTCTATGGCCAAACGAAGATGACGATGACGATGACGAGGAACAAATGTTGCATGCTGCTAGAACAAAAAAAAAACTATAACCGAAGCAATAAAAATTAGAGGCCACTGAAGAACATTATTAACCGTTCGAAAGAACATCTCACAGTTTATACTGAAAGTTCCTCGTAAATATTGCTCCTACCTCCTCTCTCTCTCTGCACTCCCCAAATGGTTGCAGATGGACACGTCCAGATAAAAACAGTGCAAATTTGAAATTTATTACCTGAATGTGGGGTGCTCCCCCACAATATAAAGGCTAACACCATATCGTCGCGTCGCCTTCGGTCCGTCCGTCCATCCCATTATTTCAGCGGGGACCAAGAAATGCAGAATCGGGAACAACTTTACGTTTACGAAGAGGTTACAACTATTTGCTGTCGCACCCACCAGATCCACCTATATATGTATATTGAAGAATTCCCGAAGGAATGAAGAACTTTCTTGGTATCTAAATTACCAATTTTTTTTTGTGCTGTTATATAGTTGAACGTCAGTTAGTGTCAGTGGAATTAGAATAGGTGAACAGTATGGCTCGCAAGCAACAAGGCTTGTAAACCAAAAATACTCAACTTAACACAAATTATTGCACAGATATTATATAGATATCGCACAAAGTTCGAGTAGTAGTAGTTAGTAGGTTTTGGATCAAAAAAATATTAAGACAAAAAATGGTTAAATTAGAAAAATTTGGGAAACTTAGTCTAACAAAAGCATTCGATTTTCAGTTGTAAGATTGATAAATCTATATTTTTTAGAGTACATATAATTATGTTTTTTTTTTTTGGAAATTAATCTAAAAATTTATTTCCATAAATTTTAATTTCAACAAAATCCAAGTTTCAAAAATGTTATTCGTTGACTTTGAAAGTTTTATTTCATTACTTGTTAAACCTACTGTCTGCCCACCGTGGTAAGATGACCTGCATCGGAATGTTATGCACAAATTAATATTGCATATATAGAAAAAATCTATCTCCTGGTGATTTTCCTTTTTGAAATTTAACCATTATACCAGTAGGTACAACGTAAAGCCTATACTGGTGGGATAAGGTCAGTTTTAGCCATATGCATGCATGATGACTATACTCATTTAGCTATAGTCGCCGTGTCCGATGGTGTTTGGTAGCTTCCTGATCTATGGATCCATAATATGCAGCTGTATCAAATTAAAGATTACTGATGGTCAAGCAAAATAGAGGGAAACAAATCAAATTCTTATAATCGACCAGATGTGCGGGTAAATATAAAAAAAAACCTATGCAATGCTGACCGTATCATAGACCGGATTGTGTTCCATTAATATCATCTTCATCATAATGATTAAGAAGGAGTTATTTCTCTTTTATTATCGCGGAATAAAGCAAATAATGCGCTGAGTAAATACTTTCAACACGCTTAAGAAAGCGGTGGCGCGTTGCCGACTTTGATCTTAAAGTTGACCGCAATAAAATAGCTAATTTTATCGATATAACTAATCGATTATCGAAAATGTGAATAATTTAGTGTGTAAAAAAAAAAAAAGTTAAAAAGTGGAATTTTCTTACTTAGAGCAATAATTTGGTATATAATAGTTTTTCCGTGTTTGGATGGATAATTGACATTTGTTATGACATTATTTTGTTGATGGTTAGGCAGGATATATACGAAAGTAGATTTTTGAATAATTTATAAAATTGAGGTCAAGAAATTACCAGAAAAATTTCTAAATATTTTTCTCGAAACAGGAATTAATATTATGTAGGTATAAGAAATTTTTGATTTGTAAAAATGGTATCTACTTATTTTGATCTTAAATTAATTGGTAGAATTAAACTTCTTATATAGCCACCCAACTAATTATAGGTATCGTCTTCAAAGTTATTCGCTTGACTGCATGCCTGACAGAGGTTCATCAAATACCTATCTGACAACCCATCTGTAAATTGAGTATTTTTGCAACAGCAAAAAAAAAATACAACAATCAAATAAAACTTAGTGTTGATCACATCAGTATATACCTATACCGCAGCTACCAGCCATAACAGAAACAACTGACAATTTGCCCATTTTAACACTTCTCACCTAGTTAGTATATAACTTAATAGTGATATCTCAAAAACACACTTATAACAACAAACTTATAGCCAATTACATTCACTGTAGCTTTCGCACATATGTACATATATGTAAGCCTCGCTTTGGCTCTCTCAACTCTGTCTCCGGCATTAAGACTGAAACTGACGTTTTTCGAGGTGCTTAGAGCCCCTCAAATCTTCCAGAGGTTTTTTTTTTTTTTTTCTTTTCTTATAATTTTATTTCACAGCTAATAGCTGCAATTTAATTGCCAACATATTCAATTAATTACCAAGTTGTTAGTGTCTCGCTTCATTGCCCCCCTCTTTTCCCTTTCTTACCATCATCTGCCTTGACTTAGCTTTTACCTAGTTGGGGTAATTAAATTATCAAATCGTCGATTAGCCAGTGATATTTTGTGGTAATTGCTCGCACTCTGTCGTCGTTGATGTTGTTGTCGTTGGAAGTTGAAAAGTCGTTGTCGCTGTCGTATAGATTCTCTAATAAAAAAAAAAAAAAAAAGTCTTGTTTGCTTCTGACCAAAACTTTCTTCATCTTCCATTTAGGTTATTTTAAGTTAACATGATGATGACGATGATGATAGAGTTGATGGTTTGGACTGGAATGTCGAAATCCTCAATTTGGTCGTCATTTGGTTGTGTCCCCTGAAGACCATAGAAATTCCCTTATCCATATTAAGCCATTCGCCTAGGCTTTTAAATCTTGTAAAATTTCAACACTAACATCCTTTTGCTGTTTGATTTATGATTTAGCCAATTAGTGTTGTACTATTTTATTTTGGTTGAATTTAATTAGGTTAAAATATACCCCAAGAATAATATCAAACATTTTTCTGACTTTTCCATTCCTTTCTTGTAGATAAGGTTTTTTTTTTTTTTAGTTTTTGATATAATTTTTTCAATGTTTTATTTGAGCTTATGGCTGACCAAATTGCCAAAATCTTAGAAAAATAGCCATTTAGTCTTGCTTTTAGGTGAATTTTATCTTAAGATGACCATCATGAATAGAAATTTAAAAAAAAATGCATGGCTTGGTCGCTACCTACCTACCTGGTCGCTTGTACTTGTTTTTATCATCAAGTTTAAAGGCTCTCCCAAACCAACGCGATTAATCGTTGCGACAAAAGAAAACAACAATAACAACACGTGGTCGTCAAACAAAACAACACGTTGTTGTTATTGTTTTCTATTGTCGCGGCGATTAATCGCGTTGGTTTGGGATAGCCTTAAATCAAATTGCTTCATGGGATAAGGCTGCAGGTTGAGGTACAGACAGATATCAAGATAGACAAACATAATTGCGAATTATAATCGCGAGTTCGACTTCGACATATCGCAAGTAGGTTCGTGTAGAACATTGTATCCTTTTTTGTGTTCGTACGCGCATAACTCGGCTAAATAAACATCGTCTGATTTGGTTGGAAATTTTTTTTTTGGAATTATTTTGAACCAGATTAACACACAACGGAACCGAAAATTCGAATAGAAATTAGAAAATTCGACCGACAAATTAGGAAAATCGTGAAAACACCTTGCAATTTCAAAATTTCTAAAATGAAATTGTGTTCGTACGCGTGTAACTCGGCTGATCATCATTCGATTTGCATGGAGATTTTTTTGTTGGATTTGTATTGAATTAGATTAACACACAACGGAGCCGAAAATTGAAAAATTCGACCGAAAAAGCCAGAAAATTGTGAAAACATCTTGCAATTTCAAAATTTCTGAATTAGTTTTTTGTTCGTATGCGTATAATTCGGCTGAACATCATCCACATTGGATGGGGATTTTTTTCTTGGATTTGCATTGAACCAGATAAACACACTTTGGAGATCAAAATTGAAAAAGTACGTCGGAAAAGTCGGAAAGTCGTGACAACAATTGGAGGTTGCTCGACTTTCGAAAGGAAGAATAATATAATTTAATCAATTATAGGTGGAACGAAGTTCGCCGGGTCAGCTAGTTTCAAATAAAAACAAAAAAGTGAAAAAGATTGATCAAAATCCTCAGAAAAGTGTGTTTGAAAAAAGTGTAATTAAATGCACGATGCACCTTATGTTTTGGATCCACAATCAGAAGTTTTGTCATTTTCTCCTTAATATTTTTTTGTTGTTTTTTTTTTTTTTTTAATAACAAAACCAATTTTTTTGTTTTGATGCCAATAAAATGCCATTAGAGTTTAGAAAAAGCAAAATCATCATGAATAGATGAATGGGGATGGATCTTATGAATCACTGAGCTAAAACCACAGCGAATCAATATGGATATGGTCACGTCAAAATTGTAAGACATGATCGAATAAAACTGTACGCAACACGTAGATACACTCACTGCCATCCTCCTCCCGTCGTCGTCGTTGTCGTCATCATAGTCGTCAAAAACTAGAGGTTATGCTTGTAAAAATGATGAAGATGGAGAGAACTATTATTATTGTTGTTGTTATTATTATTATTGTTATTACAAGAAAGTGAGTGAATCTGTATGCTACAATGTTGCAAGTCTATACTGTAGGTATAATGATAATGATTTTTGATTTTAAAACCGAAATTCGATTAAAGTTAGTAGAAAAAAAAGTAGGTTAATTAGATGGTTATGTTTTATTATGAGTTAAGGTACATTGTATTTGGACAAGAAATGGAATTCTTTTGTTAGAAAAATTGAAAATAAAATAAACGCCTTAGAATTCTTTGAAATAGATCAAAGATGGAAAGTCAGAAGCAAAAGGTATTCCTTGATTTCAAAGGTACTTTTAAAGATTGAAATTTGGTTATAAATGACTCATATTGTGATGTTTTGTTATACCTCAAAGTTGGTTAAACTTCGAAAAAATGTATTACTTCAGTGAAATTATAGAAAAAAAAATTAGAACATCATTTGAAAAAAAAACAATTAAATGCCTCAGCGACATTCCGTCCTCTATTTCTCATACACCTAAAATCTCTCTTCAGGAATGTATATAATTTTTTTTTTATGTGACAACATGGTTTTCCCATAAAATCACAATTAATAGTAATTTTTTCTTTTTTTATTAACATAAATTGACACTAATTAATTGTTTGTCCAGTGTAAATCAAAAATCAGAAATGCAAAAACATCCTACAGTTGGTATAAATTTCTCATAATTTTTCTATCATTTGTCAAAATTTATTTATAAGGCCCCCGAAGCACTTGATCAGTTTCATTAGTTATACTCAAAATTTTCACACAAAAAAATTAAAACAAACTGAGCCAATAAAAACAAACAATATTCCAACTCAATATATCAATTTATACAGGGTGTCCCGAAACTCAACGTCAAGCGGGTACCGGGTGATAGGGCAGCCCACAGATCGTTGATCGTAGCGGTAGCGTACCGTGTGTAATGTTGATCTGTCTCACTCTAATTTACTGCAAACAGAGTTTTATTCAAGTGCCTCTCTTAATCTTACACCTCGGTAAAACCGATTTTTGAGCACAAAAAAGCATTATTTACATAAAAGTGATATGAAGTAAACTTAGTTCCTTTTGCAAATAAAAAAAGCAATCGTATTTTTTACGAGTAAATAAGTAGCAAGTGTTGTACCATTTTGAAATCTTGATGAAACGGGCCATTTTTTTAAATAACTTGTCGAGGGTAGTGTACTACATTTTTTTTTTAATATGAAGTGTCAAAGTTAGCTTACAAAATTTTGTGATTGCTATCAATAGCATGGTTATTAAGGATTACGTAAAAAAAGAAAATACAGCTAAATTTTAAAATTTGTAACCACTGTATCTAAAAATGTGAGCTAGGGTATCGATTTTCATTATTTTTCTTACTATTGCCATAACTACTAAACCAAGCGAGATGGATTATTTTTTCATACATATTAAAGAACGAGCACAACCTGCCCTATCACCCGGTATCCGTTTGACGTTGAGTTTCGGGACACCCTGTATACATACAACATACACTCCTCTCGTACTCAAAAAAAAATAAAAAATAAATAAAAAGACACAAAAAAAAACAAAACCAATATCAAATCATTAAAACTGATAATCATAATTAATCACAATCATCATGGCACGAAAATGATGTTTCTGCTTCTTTTACGACAACGATAACTTCGGCTTTAAAGAATTATGTATATATGTATTTAAGGTATAAAGGTACTAACCTGACTTTGCAATTTGCGCCAAAAACAAACTCTCCTTTGATTTTCACTGGCGTATAATCCGTGGCCATCATTCTCGTTTTTACCAAATTACCATCACCATCATCGGCGCGCTGCGCTGTGGCATCTATGGCAGCAGTATACATCCTCAATCCTCATCCTTGCATTCACATAGAAATTCCATGCCATTAGTTTCTTTGTTTAATGCGCACTGGCATCAAAGCACAGGAAAGTTGATGCTCAGTGGAGTTTCATTAGAAATTGCCAACGCACGCTTTTCAAATTTAAGAACTTGACGCGTCAAAAGTGACAGAAGAAGGTGGATTATTTTTGTTGTTTTTCAAACCATCATGATTGTACGTACATCTTCTGTGGGTATGAATATATAGACTTCCCTAAATGCATGACATGACCTTCGTGAATATTTCTCTTTAAATTGCTCTATATGTTGATTTCCTAAGATTGAGGGGTTGTCTACACTTTTTTTTTTTTTTTTTGTTTCGTTTACAAAATCGTGCAAAAGTCGTCAACTAACGATTTTTTTTCTCATTTTTTCCAGATGATCTTCATGACCTGCCCATATGTGTTCTCTAGCCATCTACTTTGTTGTTGTAAATTTAAATGACAGCCCAGCAGTGTGTGGAGAAGAAACATCATATCAAATCAAATGCACCTGACATTTCGAGAAGGGGAATTATTTCTTCTTTCTTTTTTTTTTCTGTTTCTGACAGTTCTCCCGCATGGATTCAGATGGATATTTTATGCATAGGTCATCGTTTTTATTTGACATTTTGACAGAAGGGCATTAAGAAGAACACTGCGCATGCTGTCCTTATATACCTGCATCCATTTAAATCCGAAAGGGACATAAGCAAAAAAAAAAAAACGACAACGACGACGACGACGACAAGGCATAGTGTAAACAACGCAGAACCTTGGAATGATTGGCTCCGACGAAATGTCGTCAACAACGAGCATGGATATAAGTGAGACATTTCGACCCGAAGATTTATCGAAAACGGATTTTTTTGATTTTGTCACAGCACCGGATATGGGCATTGGCATTGGTGTTGGTCATGATCGGCCGCCTGGTACGAGCGATACAAATGGAACGACTAATGATCCAGCGTTAGATGGTTATGATCAGGTGAGTAAGACATCGTTTGGTTTTTAAACAGTAATTTAAGGAAAAAAATAAAAAAAAATATAAATAATATAAAAATATAATAATTGAATAAAAATAAAGTATCCGTTTGCGGGGATATTTAGATTCTAGTCTGAAACTCGTGAAAAGAAAAATTAATGCACATTCTATAATCAAATAAGTTTAATTTTTCCATAGGGTGTATTAAGGGAAAAAGCTAATGATAATGAAAAAATTTCAGTTTAAAGAATTTTATATAAATATTTTATTTTTTCAAAAATTGTTTACTAAAGGTGATATTACATTGTCATATATATATGACCAATGCTAGTCATATAAAATATGGCACAATATTTGTATATATGACAAGTATTAATAGACTATGCCATATATGTATGCCATATAATGTTCACAAGCTATTTCTGTCAATTTTTGTTTACAAATATGAAACAGTTTCTACGAAAAATAAAATATTTAAAGAAATACGATATATTTGACCAATTACGTTTCATTAAATCATATATTTTTTTTAATTCAAAATAGTTCATGATTGTCATATATATGGAGTCTTATATATTTTGTCATATAAATATGACTATCACACTTATATGACATTTTTGAGCCATATTTATTTGGCAAACTTGCCATATATATATGACAATGTAATATCACCTTAAGGGCCAGCTGTACAAACGTAGTTAAATTTAATCCGTGGTTCAGCAATTTTAAGTCGCGAATTAGCTGAGGTTCAACGATTGTTCAGGATTCAAGTATGTGCTTTTCTTTGATTACATGCCTGAACCATCGTTGAACCACAGTTAATCCGCCAAAATTGGTGAATTAAAATTCCTGAACCACGGATCAAATGTTTGTACAACTGGCCCTTAGTTTTTTTTTTTATGAACTGTGAAACAGATACGTTAACTAATAGATTCATTTTCAAAATGAATGAACTAAATTAATGGACAAAAGGTAATATTTTTCTCCTGTAATTGATAATTTTAGACCTTTAAGGAACCCGTTATTTAAAAATTCTAATGAAAAAGGAAAAATTTTCCGAATCTGCTTATTTCTATTCAAGATTTTCTACGTGGGAAATATTAGTTTGACTTAACTGTCAGTTAAGTAGTCTACCTTACCTACGGAAAGATGTATGTAACTGTGAATTTCGTCCAGATAACACGAACCTTACCTACTTTCTTCGCTTTTAAAATCCCTACTATAGAACATAAAATGTTTACGATTTAATTTTAAATTTTTAACATAATGTATCCGGTGACTTTGTGATTATAAATTTCCGACCATTAAATCTCAAGATAAAGGTTTCATACTGGAGCGATACACGTACCATATCAACTTGAAAGGCGTTTTTTTTGTGATAAAAAGCTTTCGAACTACCATATTCGTTCAAAATCCCTTAATATGGAAACGATATAATGTAACTTTTTTCCTGAATTTTCCACTTCGCCGCAAATAAATAAGAATGTGAAATAATTTTATATTTTTTCAATTCATTTACTTTGAATTTCACGCAATCACTTTTCATTCGAACTGTGTTGTGTATACCACTCTGAACTTGAAAAAAAAAATGTCTTCAATTATCTGGCTAATTTCAAAAAAAGTAAATAAATTTCCATCATTGAATTGCTGCTGTCGTCGACATCGTCCGTCGTCGTGTATCGTGTCCATCACTGCAAGAACATAATTTAAAATTTCCGTCCAAGCGGCCAACCATGCCGTTCGCTTGTAGCAGATTAGAGCGTTACATTACCACATCAGAGGTAGATGATAGGAAAACGTCATTAGGTTTCATGATAATCAATAGATTAACACGATTTCCGATGATTTACGATATGACCTCAATGAGTGAGGAATAATTTTTTTTTTGTTTCTGCCATCATCTCCAGAAGGAAACCATCTTAAGGAGCTTAAGAATTGTACTCACGGTGGCTGAGCTCAAAGGCTAGTAATTCTTCATTCATCATAATCACACTGGCAGCAGCTGGACAGAGGCGAGGGGTCAGAGTGGGGTCTTCTATAGAGTACGATCGTCAAACTCACGTTTTCCTGCGTGGGTCAATAATTTTTCCACCGCTCCAAACACCGACTGACGTTCGTATTTCGTCAATTTACACCGTGCACTATAAATCATTGTCAAATTATTACAACCGTTGCTTGTTGTTGTTGTTTTTTTTTATTTTTATTTAAGGCTGTTTTGATTGTCTTACGTGATAATGTCAATTAGCTAGTCATCGTGCCATGACCATGGATGACCGAAGAAGACCATAGACTTCCATCTTCATGGTCACGGACAATGAGAACTGATGATGGAAATGACGTCCATCCCCGAGCAGGAAGATGATGATGATGAAAAACTGGAAGCAAATTAAGAAGATAGAATCTGGGAAACTTATTTTCGCACGCAGATCACTGACAAAGCTATATATGGCATGCATGATCATGATCGGAAGAATAAGGCATAGGTACTTTTGTGACCTCTTTTCCGTGACGAGATATTTAAGGGGTGAATCAATAAATTGTGTGCGAATTTTCAGCACTTATAAAACGTGCACAAGTTGATGGATATTATTAGACTGGGCAATTAACACCTATAACATAAAACAACGTAAAGAAGACTCTTGGGATTATGGTTAATGATGGGCTCTATTTTGTGAATCATTTTCCTAACTGTAATGAAAGGTGTAGAGCTTGAAAAACTCCGAATCAGAGCTCAAGTCTTGAAGAAAAACAATTATAGCCTTAACCCCGAACAAACACATGTTTCGTGTGGTGTGTTGTAAAACTTAATTGATTCTTTTCAAACTTGTGATATGAGTGCACAGATGTAGCTTCAAATCATAACTTTGTATAATATTTGGGATTTTTTTGTTGGATTTTTGTTGAACCCGATTAACACACAACGGAGCCGAAAAAATTTAAACGAAAATAAGAAAATTCGAACAACAGAGTCAGAAAATAGTGAAAACAACTTGAAATTTCAATCTTTCTGAATAAGTTTTTTTTTTCGTACGCGCATAACTCGGCTAAACATCATCCAAATTGGATGGGGATTTTTTTGTTGGATTTGTATTGAACCAGATAAGCACACTACAGAGATAAAAATTGAAAAATTAAGCCGGTAAAGTCTGAATGTCGTGATAACAATTGCAGCTTGCCCGACTTTCGAAAGGAAATTAATAACTTAATCAGTTTATAGGTGGAACAAAGTTCGCCGGGTCAGCTAGTAATGATTAAAAAAATAATATTGATTGAACGCATATAAAAACCGTTTTATACCTCTTCTTACAACTTTGAAATTTTATGACATCTCTAATAGCTCGTCTATTTTAAGAAATATGTACACGGAACTGGCATTAAGTATATGCACGTTCTTCCCACGGCTGCAAAAACGCTAAATGGTCCATAAATCTCAATCGGGTCTACTGCACACCTTTCTGTTTGCTATGTTTGCAATTGATATTTAATTAGAATCGCATAACATAAACTACAATGCACTGTGTGCTCCAACGAAGATGCAAGTCGTCCCCAAGCAGCGTATATCCAATCATTAGAGAGGGAATCTCTTTTCTTATTCAACGTGTTAGAATCTTTAATTACCCAATCGACTCAGGGTACCTATACATATGTACATATATTTGCAGTGTGTGATGTTGTGTCTTCAAGCGTTCAATACTTCTAATTAATAATGATTATTCGAGATTAAACCTAATGCTTTGTCGTAGATGCGCCAGCGCACAAAGCATACAAACAGCATATGAGTCCATTTAATTTGCATATACAAAAACCATATCGCCTAAAGCCGCCATAAGGCTTTTGATGAAGAAGCGAACATTATGGGCTACAGTTGGAAACACCTCTTACAACCTCTAACTACTTCTTTGATATGCTTGCTCGGTGCAGCATGGAAAACATAAACTTTAGACGAACATCGTTTGTTTATTACCATACGAATTTGCTTCTGGGCTCTAAGCAGAAGACATTATACTCGAGCTGTTGTTAAATGAGTAGTTGGTTTTTATTTTGGCAGGGGGGATCCTTTAAAATATCATCAAAAATCACTTCCGTGTGTAAGCTATACCTTGGTGTTTTGGTTTTTTTTTTTTTTAGAGAGAGAGAAACATTTATGCCTGAAGGAGCTAGGGGTAGTGAAAAATGATCAGATGTACACTAAAATTCTGTAATGTTAGTGTGCTTGAAGTGTTTATCATTAAAATGACCAATGCGACGGCTTTGCAATATTTTTTGGTGCCTCTACACAGAATGAAGGTTTGTTTTGTTAATTTTGTTCTCATGAAAATAAAAGAAGTTGCTTGGAAAGTTTATAAATGCTTCAGGTTCAGGAGAAAATTTGTAAAAAATTAAAATTTAATGTTGGGCTTGTCATTTGTTAACCTTGAAACTCAAGTACCAGTAAAAGAAATTTATAAAATCGTCTGCTTTAGTGTAACATGTTTGATTTTAGTAAATATAATTATGGTGAGAGGATGTTGGGGATTATGTCAGTATCCTAGTTCATCATTATAAATATTATTCAAATAAGATTATTCTAAAACGGGATCGGAATTCCTCGATTTTTAAAATTAATATTGCAAAAAAATAAAGATTTTAGTAAAAAATAAAGACTCTACAGGGTGTTCTGTATAAGGCTAGGGCGAATAGGTTGGGCTAAGACAAGAAAAAAATCGTATGGGTTGGGGGGGTCTATTTATCCCCGTTTAGGCAGGAGGGGAAATTTTCTAAAAAATTGACTTAAAACGGAAAAAAATTATTTAAAATCATTTGAACTTAGAAAGCCAGAAATGTCTTCTTTAATTTTCTTTTTAAAATTAGTTGTGTTAAGTAAATAGTTTTTGAAAAATTTATTTTCAAACTCGAAAATTTGAAAAAAAAAATTTCAAACTTATTTTTTTTTTTTTTTAATTTTCAAATCGGTTTGAACACAATTTTTTAATTTTTTTTTTCAAAAATTTAAGTTTGAAAATAAATTTTTAAAAACTGTTCACTAAAACAACTTAATTTAAAAACAAAAAGAAAGCTTATATTTCTGGCTTAACAAAAAAGTATAGCATGTCGTTTTAACCGTTACCGTTGTTTTTTAATATTTTTTTCTGTATTTAGTCAATTATTTTAGAAAACTGCTCCTCACGTTATTTTTAATTTTTTCAAAAACTGAAAGACATTTTAGCATCCGGTTTTCTGTTTTTGACTAAAAACTAACAAAAGCATTGAATTTTGTAAACAATATTAGTACTTAATTAAGTAAAATTTTGAAAAAAATAAGTAAAAATTGTTTTTTTTTTAAATTTTCTTCTTTAAATTTTCGAGTTTTAAAATAAATTTTTTTAAATTAACAGAACTAAATTTAAAAAATTAAAGAAGAGATTTCTGGCTTTCCAAAAAGGTATAGCATTGGATTTTAAGTTCAACCGTTGTTTTTAAATAATTTTTTTTTTTTTGTTCAAAGTCAATTTTTTAGAAAATTGCCCATCCCGCCTAAACGGGAGGGACATAGACCCCCCTCCCATACGATTTTTTCTTGTCTTAACCTCTACTCGCCCTAGCTCTTTGGTGTACCTTATACGGAACACCCTGTATAATGTGTTCAAAATTTCTTAAATCTGGCAAGGAGTCGTGTTTTTAAATAAAGCTTAAAAACACATCATTACAGCCAAATTTAAAAGCTGCTTTAATATAGTACTTAGCACTAATTTATAATTAGAAATATATAAAAATAAATCACTTGAATCACGCGCATAACTCGGTTGAACATCATCCAAATTGGATGGCGATTTTTTTGAAGTACGACTAAACAACGTTCGCCGGGATCCGCTAGTTAAAAATAAAAATCTGTAACAAAAATTCAAATTATTCGTTTTCAATCTACCTTCTTAAAACGCCCATTCTAATTCTCTCAGTGTAAACGCGACTATAGACATAATTTTTAAAAACAAAAACCTATTTGGGTACAAATCACCCTGTCATTCAGGTTAATTAAATGATTCGAATAGAGAATTTATCTTCTCACTGTGTCCGCGCACCATTCGTTTATGCTAGACCATAGTAAATTTAGTATTTCATCGCTGCTGGGGGCTCTACAATAAGCCCATAAACCGAAAAACTCAAAAAAAAAAAATAATAATAATAATAATAACAAACCACATCATCATCTAATGAACTAATAACACTGAACCCAGGGAGTCTCTGTGTTATATGCTGCAACAGCTACCGCAAAGGTAGGTTCATCCACAAAGCTACCGAAATGGACCTCCGATTCATATGGCTGCGAGTAGTCACAGTACACAGTCACAGAGGATTCGGACTCTGGAAAATAGATACAAATCCCCGATAGCTGCATTGTTGTGCTATAAATTTACATGGGGCAGGCGCATTCATGGTGGAACAACCATGCCTTATATGACTGCCATACAAACTAACCAATTCATCTTAATAAATCATGGTAACGTGTTGGTTGCTGACATTGGTTTTGGCATCTCGGAGCGCGTGTGCAAACGCAAAACTATGTTACATGGAACTCATTTGGCTATAGGTACCTAGTTCCTTTAAGTTCCACATAGTCGTCTTATTAAATGTTCCTGGTTTCGATCTATGAAAAAAAAAAATACAGAACATCTCACATCTGGGGCGGTCAGATTGGACAAATGTACCTGTCGTGTTAACTGTACAATCCTGCAGCTGTTGCCCTAAAAAAATTTTTTTCATGCTGATGACGATGATGAAGTTTGACAGCGGGAGCACTTATAAGGAAACATTGGTCTAATTGAAGTTTTAAATTTACCACAGGCTTGCGAAACGTTCTCTTCTAGACTTATTGACTCTATGAGTCCAATTCTTTTCCATGCTTCAAGTAATCTCAGCAGTGTAAGAGAATTGTTGATGTTGTGGGTCTCGGGACTCTTTTGCATGATACAAAAGGCTTGAAGGCTTTATTGTTGTCACGTGACATATCTTTGGGTTATGTTCAACGACCTTTACATTGAATTTGATGGACACTCTTTATGTCGTTTATATCAGATACGGCACGCAATATTCTGTGTGCCTTTATAAAGGCAGCAAAACAAACAGTAGGAGGAGGAGTTGAAAGCTGTATGAGATCAAATTTGTTGTAGAGAAGTTCATGTGACCAAATTATGTTCGTTCTTCATTCCTTGCGTGTTAATTTTTCTTAACTCTAACTCACCAACATCCAACCATCATGAGAGCACAGGGAACTTTACATCTTCAGATAGTCTACGAGTAGGTTTTATAGGAAGTTTTTATATGTGGTTCGCCTTCATTTAAAATGCCTAGGGTGAGTGATTTAGGATTGGATGGCGTGAATTATGCAGCAGAAAATCACATACATCCTCATATGGAAATATGTGATTAGAGAAAGGTTGCTTATATGAATTGAAGGAGTTTTATTAAATTAATGGTTGTTCAGTTTTATTCATTATAAGGACTTTTTTATTTACGTGACATGAAGTTGGTTTCAGGTTTTGCCTCAGTTCATAAATAACCTCATGTCAACATCTTTAATTGGTAATATACCCGAATAATGTTCTCATATAAGTTAAAGGAATTTTTTTAAGGAAAAATAATGCATGATACGTCGGAAATCAAATGAACATCAAAAGCTAAAAGGGTTAAAAACGGCGAAATAAAAAAAATCTATAAAAAAGCCTTTTAAAATCTAACAGCATATTATTTACTTGAGGTATAATTTGTGTTTAAAATGAATTTTGTACCCGTCAATTTAATCCGCATTTTTTAAACCGGAAAATTTACACTTAATGTCCATATTATTCACTAAAAAAATGCATCAAACTTGATGGAAAAAAAAATAAATTTTAAAACGCATGTTAAACTGTTTAAACTTAATTGAAAACTCACTTAAAAGCTGCGTAATATCAATAATTTGACATTTGTAATTATATTTCTACTTTTTTGTCACTTGCTTTTGTATTTTATATTTTGATTTTACATCCGAGTTCAATTTCTTTAACTTCTCTCTGGAAGTCTGTTTAAATTAAATCGAATTAAACTTGAAAAGGTTTAAACCTATTTTTATTTTCGGGTATAACGAGTAAATGTGATTTAAATTTCATTGTAATCTAGTTACATTGAAGTAAAACAATTAATTTTTTTTATTTTATCACCTTATAGTTCTGGACTTCCGAAAAAGACACCCACAGCCGTTTAGAGTCTACGATTTTCGAGGATCTCGATCGATATTGTTGGCAGCAACAACAACAACACCATCATCAACAACAACAGCAACCTCATCATCAGTCCCAACAACAATCGTCACAAACATCCGCGCAGTCATCTCAACAACAACACCAACAGCCACAGCAACAATCACATCATCAGTCACAACAACAGCAATTGCCCTCACCGGCGTTAACACCATCCAGCAGTTCACATCAGAGCACCGCCAATAACAGTCAAGCTGGTGGTTCTTTAATTGGTCCTGTTGGAAGTAGCACAACTATCGTTGGTGGCAACAACAGTAACGATAACACTGATGGTCAAATTTACACATTGACAGTATTAAATGGCAACGAGCCATGGATTAAACGTGATCCAGATGCCCAGCTAGCACCATCACTGGATCTGGACTCGTTGCTGGGTAACTTTCCGGGTTATATAAAATCAGAGTATCCCTACGATGATAGTGGATTCAGTACTGATGGGACAAAAGATGCCGAGCAGGTGCATCAGTCACTGCAACCCCACCACCTGCATAGTGTGGTCACACAGAGTACAATACCACCGGTCACAACGATAGCCACAACAAACAGTTCAACACAACTGGCACAATTTCAAAACAATAACAATGATTGGCATATAGCGGACAATAATACAGAACAGGTTGGTTCTATCGAGTTTGCTCTCAAAAGGCACTTCTAAATTTTTACTCTCCATAATTTTTTTACAGAACTCTGCCGAATCACTGCTGCGTAGTGCTCTGCAAGGCAAAGGCTATTCCAAAGGTCTTCATTTACAAAACGGTATTACGTTACTCCCTCAATCACCATCGGTGAAGGACGAAGAGCTTCGGCGAGCTCTTTTCCACTCAGAAGCTGTAAGTTTGATTGTCCAAAGAAGTTGGTCCTCTCATTTTCTAACTGTTTCTCCTTTTCTAGGACCCACTCTCTTTTGCTGATACGGCCTTAGCAGCTCAAATATTTGATGAAAGTCAGGTAATCGGTAATTCAGCAACTTCCTCTACTTCATCTCATTCTCATGCCCATGTGGTGGCACAATCACAACTGCAACATCAGCAACAACAACAAAGGACGAATTCGTCCAATTCTAGTTCCACAAATCCAAGTCGAAGTACTCAAACAACAGCGACGACAGCTGGCATCATTGTCGACGATATGTTCCTATCCCTGGAGACCGCCTTTACCAATGAATTCGAGAAGATCAAACGGATCGCCAATGAGGTCCAGCAATTCTGCTCGGCTAGTGATTACCCCGAGGTGATAATGGAAATAACTGGCCCACAGAATTGTGTTCAACTACAATCACCACAGCCACCGCAGCCACCACCACCACCACAGCCCCTGCAGCCAGAGGTGTCGACTTCGAGCAATAGTCGACCGCCGCCCACGGGTAAGGGCGGTGGGGGCGGCGGAACAAAGAAGTACAAAAAATCAAATTTGAACCCTAACAATCGCACAAATAACAACAACAATAACTCCCACATAGCCAACAATAATAATCCCAGCAATACCACCAGTCCAACGCACTGTAACGGTCAGCGGAAGGAGCGCTCACTACACTACTGCTCGATCTGCTCCAAGGGCTTTAAAGACAAGTATTCGGTAAACGTTCACATTCGAACTCACACCGGCGAAAAGCCATTTGCGTGTTCGCTGTGTGGCAAGAGTTTTCGACAGAAAGCCCACTTAGCGAAACACTATCAAACCCATTTGGCTCAGAAGAGCAACGGCAATGTGGTTAAAGGTGGCAGCAAGCATCAGCGTTCGTCGGGAACGGTAGCTGCCATGGCCGCCCAGCAACGACAAATGAGTCCGAACACTCCGACACCACCAATTCCAAATGGACCATCACAGCCATCACTGCCCACTCTGCCGCCTGCTAATGGCCTACTCGCGAACAGGTAGAAATGCCTCCTGCCTGCTGGAGTCCAGTAGCGGTGGTTTTATTTTTTTTTTTTCTACAAACATCATTTCGCAATCGTTCCTAGTTAAATTGTATTTTAATTTTTTTGTTTATGTTTATTTTATTATTATTTTCATTCAAAATGTGATTATTTTTAAAGTTTAGACAATTTTGTGAAGCGTATTTAAAGATTTTTTGTTGAGTTCGGACATACATACTTAATGTTTGATGCGCTCGTTAGGCCGAAAATGGTGAAATTTGTTTCGCGAAGTACACAATCAGGGACCTATTTCATATAAAATATAAAAAGATTACCTCTTAAAAACCTGACTTTCTCGCTTTTTTCATATTTCATTCAAAAAAAAAAGATGCGATCCAGATATTACATAGGTACCCCTAGTTTCTAGTTTAGGAGATTTGCTTTGTATTCACAAGGGTGCAAAGTGACAACAACTCCACAGAACATAATGGACTTACGTATGACCCACCTCAATAGGAAATAAGTCCCCAATTTAATTTTTGAAAAAAAAATTATGCAGATTTGAATACTGTGCTAAAAGTTCGCTTCACATACATACATTACATTATGTACATACATATGTAGGTAAAACCAAATTGTTTATGATAATATTTCAAACACTCTTTCTTTGGGTCCTTTGTATTCATCACGCAACTCCGTTTATCCGTCAAGGATTTGTTCGGACGCCAGGTAGGCGCCTATATCAACAGTTTTCTGAATAAACTTCGGTAGTCTTAAGTCTGAGGTTCCCAATAAATACTTCTAAAAAAACAATTTTTTTAAATTATCCTATTATCCTTCAAATTAATATTATAAATGCGAAAGTTTGTTTGCCTGCCTGTTTGTTCCTCTTAAGCTCCGAAAAAACCTAATTGATTGTAATGAGAATTGGTAAAGCGAGAGCTTGGAACATGGGGATGGACATAGGCTACTATAATCTACAACACTTTATCGAAAAATAGGCCACGTTCATCACCACGTTTTTGACAGATCTAAAAATTCAGTTCTGAAAAACGTAACACTGAACGCACAAAAAAGTCTGAAATTATTTATTCTGTTTTTATTATTTTTTGCACTTTAAAATCAAAATCCGAAAAACGATACGAGACCCAGACGATCAGACCACACACAAAAAAAAAACTGGATCAAGAACTGTTTTTTTGTTGCTTTTAGCTGTCATCTGAATTTTCAGATAGAATTTTTCATCTGAAAATTCAGAAAAAAACGTAAGAAACGTAACTAAATGTCAATCGACGTCAACTGAATTTTTATGACTGCTGACCAATCAGAAGCTCTAAAAATGACAGTTCAGAACTGTCAAATGTGCTGTTGAACGCGGCCATAGTTAAAAACAACAAAAAAGTGATAAATTGTTTAAAATGTCAGATATTTAAATATAAAAATATCAAAAAATTAATACAAAATTATTTTACAATCATAAAGTTATTTAAACATGCGAAGCAAAGCAAGCACGGGCCTGCTAGTTTTATATAAATATTAAAATATGTAGTAGTTAGCTTTGGCATATAACCCACCGTTTCTACAAATTATCAGCCCTATTCTGCTAAACATTCGCGTGAAATTTTGTATTCTGCTATCCGTCGAAGGGAAATAATTGCTCCAAATGTTGTATAAATTTCGATAAAAACAGAATTTAAGCAATTAGATTCTTTTAAGAATTTCAAAGCTAAATATCAGTTATAAGATTTGCACTCTAAAGACTGAAGATTTAAATTTATTTTTTAAAGAAAGTTGAACGAAACTTTCACGTGAATGTAGAGTTACGATCGGATCGAATAGCAGTATGACTTTATGACTCACTGGGGTGGGAAATATGTACGTAAATACGTTCACAATCGAATTGTGAATTTATGTCCCACCAAAAAAATCTTGAAATTTACCTAGTTTCTTATTTAAAAATCAAAATAAAGTATGTATTTAAATTTCGACAAAAATCCACATTTATCTTCACAAAAATATTTTTAAGAACTCAAAAAACGATACATTGAAAATAACAATGTAATATGTTTGTATGAACATAACAACAACAACAACAACAAAACTGTATACAAAATAAGGTACATACATACATAATAATTAAATGAGGCTTCGGAAATTGCAATTTTGTTTCAAAAAAAAAAAAAAAAAAATGTTAAACATTTGCTAGACAAATAAAATTACTACATATTTTTAAAAAAAATTGTTAACCTTTTTTCTTTCATTGTTTCTAACAAAAGTGTGCCAAAAATATTTAACGAAGCTTAGATGATTATAAAGTGATAATAAATGTACATATGTATGTTTTTGATACAAAAATATTTAACAATTGAAACTTAAGTGAAAATAGATTTCAAAAAACTTTAAGTGCAGAAATTGATTTAATGCTTTATGTTTCAATTTTAAATTATTTAAACTATATTTTTGTTTGTTTGGAAAAAAAAATTCATTTGTTTCATAATTCACCCTTGCCATTAAAAAATAAAAAGAGTTAAAGAAATATGAATAATAATAATTGTTAAAACAAATGTATGACATTCTCATTGAATTTAAAATTCCGTTTTTTTTTTTTAATAGAGAAGTTTTATTTTTTTTTTTATTTGTATTGTTAGTAGTTTTAATATTTATTTTAATTGTTAACATAAATCTTTTAATATACCTTATATAATTAAGTAAGTAAATGCTTCTTTTTAAATGTCTTCCTAATCACGAAAATAAGTATCAACATACTGCCATGTTTGTGTAATCTTTTTTGAATATTTTATAGTTGTTTTTTAAAATATATATACATAGATATACATATATTATATTTTTATACACGAATGTATAACTTTACTATATTTATTGATTTGTTAATGTATAGTTTTTAAATATATTAAATTAGTAAAATATTAAAAAAAATATACATACATATAAATATTTATGAATATGTATATGAAATCGTATTTTTTTTCTGTGTACAACAAATTTTTTTTTTTTGTATATATAAATAAAATTAAGCAAAATTGTGGCTGTCTAGAGAAATTATTATAAAATTAAATAAAATATTAAAAAGTTTAAATACGATTTTTGTACATAATGTACCTTTAAAACTTGTTTGTATAAAAATAGAATTAATTTTGTATAGAAAAAATATATATTTTTAATTTGTATCTATTATTTCATTAAATATACACATACATACAGAGGTAAATAAATAAAATAAAATCTTTAATTCTGTTTGTATTGCTCTTATATTTAAAGTTTTTTTTTTTTTATATTTTTATTTAAATAGTATTTGAATTTTTTCTATGAAATAGAGATTAAATATTTTACTAAAATACTCTTTTTACATAAATAGATAAGATATATTTTTATATATATATATACGAATAAAGTAAGTTAAATGTAATTATGTTGTTATATCAACAAAAAATTTATTTTAGTGAAAATAAATAAATGGTTTTTTATAACAAAATATTTGAAATCAAATGTGTATTTATTTCATAATCGAGTTGGCTCAAGGTTAATATTTTCTCCAACCAACAGGAATTGAAATAAAGCAATTTGAGAAATAAAAGGCTTTTTTTTTTAGTTCAGGGTTTGTTCAGAGTAGACTCCGAGCGAACGGAGTAAACTGTGAGCAGAGTATGTTCAGAGCACTTCGATTTAATTAACACACCTGAGCACTTAATTGTCATATCTGTCAAATTACATGGGGAAGCTGTATGAAGTTGTCCGCGCTCAGTTTTTTACTCCGTCTGCTCGGTTATTTTATTCTGAGTTCATGAAGCACGCTCTGAACGAAAAAAGAAACACAAATTCCAAGTTCTGAGCGCTCTCAACTCAAAAAGAAACACAACATTTTTGTTTGACATTTCAAGTTCTGCTCTAAACTGCTCTGAACTAAAAAAGAAAAACGCCTAAAATAAACAAAATGAACCGAAGGATAGGGTTTATACGCCAAATAACTTGTGTATGTAAAGTCCAGCCCTTAACAAATGTGTGTAATTAAAGCACATACCCCCCCCCCCTCCCCTCCTCTGTATCGTTTTTTATAAACATAGTTTATTTTTGTTCGTTTACAACAGGCTTAAATATTGCTGCCTAAATATTCTTCAACTCAAAATCGAACAAAAAATCAGGATTTTTAGCCATTCAGAATCTTTGTTTGAAAAATTATACAAAAGATGTTTAAGAGGCCCCATGACCTCGGAATACCTTTCTTGACCTTGGAAAATGAGGAGAAAATGAAGCTTTCGTGTTTTCGTATAACAACTTATTTAATACTAGCTGACCAGACCAGCCCCCGCTTCGCAATATGAGTTTCGTTAAAATTAAAAAAGAAAATATTTAAATAATACCTGACCCAGCTGCTTGCATTATAAAAAGTCAAAATCAAAAATTAATTCATATAGCGTGAAATAAACGGTAAACCAAATTGTTTTAGCGTAGTTAATCTATGGTTTCAAAAGCTACTGTGCAAAAGTGTGGTTTGGAAGAAGTCTACCCCTCACCCTACAATTCGGTCTTGGTCCCTAGTGATGACACCACAGAATTAAGGACATCAGAATTTGTTTTTGTTAGAGTACAGTATAAATTAATTTATGATTCACAACTGCTAGGTGTCCCAGGACGCGGCTCTTTTTTTTTTTTTTTTTTTAAATGAGCTTCGATTTTCCAATAATGAGGAGCTCAAGGCAGCAATAAATGTATATTTTTAGAGAAGAATTAATATACATATTTTTCATCCAATAGATCTAAAACTGCAGTTCCAGAGATTAACCCTACTTAAAAACGAACAAATTTTACAATCTTAAAATAGAGGCTTTGTCCATCGTCACGTTCCAAGCTCTCGCTTTATCACAAAGACAGATATTAATTTCACATTATAATCACCCCTATCGAGGTATTTCGTCGGATCGGAAAATTCTCCGCAAAATACCGGTGTGCGTTTCATAATTTCGGAAAAATGTTTCGAACAGCCGTTCGGAAAAACACCTCGAAGCAAAAATCCTCCGATTCGTATGAAATCGCAGAATTTTCCGCTCCGACGGATACCTCTATAGGGCCGTGTTTGCCTTAGCATTAATGATCCGACCATTTGTGTTTTAATGCATATAAATTCAAAAGTACAATTTACCATACATCCAGTCTTATGTCGTTTTTCATTGTAGAAAAGATTTCATCTTTTTGCGGAAAGATTTGCACTTTTTCTAGATTTTCATGTTTACAAAAAGATGCGTTTGGATGAGTTCTGAAGACGACAGATGCGATCTCTTTAGTTTGGGAGATTTGATCTGCGTTCACCCATATGTAAATAAGCTCTCGTGTCAAATTGAAAATATCTTTGTTCAGTGAATTGAAAGTCTATATGTGTGAGCAATGGTCACCAATACAAAATATGGGCTGACATACTTTAAGATGAAATTTTTCCACGCCAACATGTATTTTTCAAAAGAGCTATTCTGGACTTTGAGAAGAGATTTTACAGATTGAAATGAAAAACGACATTATTTAGGTACCTCTTAAAAATCTAACTATAAAAAAATAAAAAAAAAAACAAATAATCATCTAAAATGTATATAATAGCCAAATACAGTAGAATCTCGAAAAGATGAACAGATATAAAAACAGGCCCCGTTCATCTTTTTGAATTGTTCATCTTTCCAAGCATCGAGAATTAGTTTAAGAAAAACAGCTATACATAAAGGGCCTTACCAATAATCATATTTAGCTATGACTTAAATATTGCAGTGAAATTAACCATAACGTTATCGATCCTAAATAATTAACCATACATTATACATATTCACAATTTGTTGGAGTAAATTCGATACATTGTTGTTTATTATTTATAGATTTCAAAAATAAAAGGGCCGAAATGCGCGAGGGGGTAGGCAGGAGAATAGGCCAAATTGTTTGTTTAGGGAAAGTCTAGCCTTTAACGTTGGTCTAGCTTCAACTACAAAAAAAAAGGTAATGGATTCCATGCCGCAGCGAAAAATGAAGAAAATAATTACAAAAAAAGTAACAAGTACTCAGAGTTACCTTAATAAATAAGCTGCTACCATTGTTGTCTTTAAGTGGTTCGTCCAGCGCTAGACTAGGCATTGTACGACCTTGCTATTTCGGGATGAGTTTCCTTACAAAAAGTGAGCATTGAAATTTGTTGTTTCATTGGATGCGACCTTCAAGAAAACATTTATTTAAATATTTGCATAAAAATTAATTTTATTACAGCACTAACTTACTTTTTTTTTTTCGGGAAAACGAAAATTTGAGAAAACAAACAATTTTCACAAACGAAATCAATCAACAGCTGCCAAGATTCCAAATATTTTGAGTGATCACTTTTTTATACAGATGAAAGAATAGTTTGTAATCAAAAACGACAGTCAAAACTATCACTTTAGCCGATTCCATCCCAGGATTTTGGTCGTTCAGATTTGTTGTTTGAAAACTTATTTAAAAGATGCTTAAAAATGCCTCAACACCTCGACAAACCTTTCTTGATATTTAAAAATGAAATTAAGTTATCTCAGCATATCAAAAGCACTCCTTTTGCTATTCTAAGTATCTTGTGCTGGAATAAACAGCAAATTAACGCTGCGTTTCGAATAAAAGGTTTCGTTTCAACCCCATTTTTGTATGGTGTATCTAGCAGAACAGACATAACTATCTATGAATTCGCAAAAGTTAACATGCTGGCTGCTAAAAACAATTATTATTGCAGGCAATGATACTATTTATGTTTATTTTGGGCAAATTCCTTACTGCGAGCAATCATCACTTCTAAAACAGTAACAACTTTTCTTTTTATAAGCTCGACTTGACATATATTCTATCGGTTCTTTAGAATTCCAACCCCAAACAGTATAATTTTGAAAAATAAGTAAATAGTAAAGGTATTTTTAAGTTTTTATATAAATTTTATTTTCTGAATAAAAATTAAATCCTCCTCAGACCTTGATCCCCGCTTTAGATAACTTTTGGTGCCTCGGCAACCTCCTCCAAAGGTTTAGTTGGTGGAGGGATTTTGTACTCTGTCTCTGGGGTCTCGTAGATCTTCTCTTCCTTGGGCTCGACAACAGACACATTGTCTGGCAATGGCTTCTTGGGGCCGATCTTGTTCTTGGGGTCGTAGGGCAACATAATCTTGACCTTGATACCCAACACTCCTTGACGCAACAGCACATGACGAGTGGCGGTCTCCACGTAATCGTTGCATGGATCTCCGGAATGGATCATCAGACCGTCAACGAACTTCATCGACTTTGCACGCTGGCCACGCAACTTGCCGGAGACAACAACTTCGCAACCCTTTGCGCCGGATTCCATGATGAAACGGAGCACACCATAGCAGGCACGACGGACGGCCAATCCTCCGGTCAATTTGTAACGGAGCGACTCAGCTTGAGCGATGGCACACAAACCACGGGTGGCGACCTTCTCCGCGTAGAGTTCGATGCGACCGGCGTCAAAGTTGAAGCGCTTCTGTACCATGGCAGTCAATTCGCGGATGCGACGACCCTTCTCACCCAAGACCTGTTGGGTTTTGGTGGCCATGATGATGATTTCTGTGCGCGAGGGTGTGACACGCACCTCCACACCAGAGTAACCATCTTCTGCGAGCTCACGAGTAAGGAACTCGTTAAGTTCAGCCTTGAACATGCCATCGGCAACGAACTGTTTGGAAAAAAAATTAAAAGAAATAAAAATTAAAATTTTATTAAAAACTATGAAACACGATTTTTAGGTTAAGTCAAAATTAAAATTTAATTTTATCACAAATCCACTAAGATTTTCACACAAATTTATGCTCATTTTATAGCCCATAATTTGTTTAATTGATTTTTGAAAGATATAAATTGGAATTTCAGATTTTACCTTGCGTTTTTTGGAAATATTTAAACTCATATTTATTTTGTACGACTCTCACAGAACGTGGTCAAAAAGAAAGAGGGAGCTCAGCGTTACCGACAATATGGCGCTTTCAGACATTTCATTCATCGATACTCGAAAGAGTCGTGTCAAAGTAGTGTTTAAGTGATGCCAATTTTGTTAAATATTACCATGGTAGCGTCGGTAACATAAATTATACCTAAGGTATGCGCGCATTTTTATTTTTAAGGTTAAAGCCTTAACTACATAAGCCAAAAAAGTGAAAAAGTACAAAAGTAAAAATTTTCAAACTCATTTTGGGATAGTGTTTCTCACAGGAAAACTTAAAAAAATGATGCAGAAAGCTTAAATTTTGGTTTAAAAATAAAATGTATATATTATTTTTCACAAAACAACTGCGCTAGCTGGAAAAAATATTTTTACTTTTGTAATTTTGCAAAAAGTGGCTTATGTAGTTAAGGCTTAAGCCAGGTATGCAGTTCAAGCTAAACTATTAAAAACTAAATGAAAAAGTGTAGGCTTTAATTTTCAAGAAGACAGAAAATCTTTTTTCATTACATGCCGCCTCCACAGGCCATGAACGATGTCATGATTATGAACATGTCTACAAAAAATCCAATGGAGGCACAAAAATCCATGTCCATGTCATAAACATGTTGACGAAAACTAATTTTTGAACAAGACATGAGCTCTGGGCCGGTATTACGAATTACGATTATCGTTCAAAATCCCTCGTAATCGTTAAATTGCGATTACATTTTACGATAGTCGTTTTTTGAAAACGATATTCGTTTTATTTTACGGCTGCTTATGGCGGTCGTATTTTATAGTTTTGATACTTCTGACTTATACTGCGTTCTCATTAGAGCAAATGAGGTAATTTCGTTCAAAATTATCAAATTCAAGTCAAAATCATCTCATTTCCCATACAAATTCAAATCTCCAAATGAGGTAATTTCAACCAAATTTGCACGAACTTCAGGACTTTCATTTTTTGGGTATCGTTTGTTTTGCCTTTCGTTTCGTAATTCGTTCAGTTCAAAGCTTGGCCATGAGATTTGATGTTTCATGTGTGTGAGAGAGGAAGAAGTAGTACTAAAAAAAATTTTATGTGATTTTCTCTTATTCTTGGAATTTCTTGAAATGACAATGAAGTGCCCAGTGCGAAAAAACAAGCTGATTGTTGCTTGTATGTGAAAGGTACAAAAGATTGTTAAGGAGATTTAAAGAAAACGTCAAAAAAAATCTCCAGCAACTAATATTTTCGTGTGAAAGTGGACATATAGTCACATTATCTGCGTTTTATTTTCCACTAAATCTGTTCCGGATCAGATCATGATAATAAAACAATCAAACATGATCTTTGTGCCTTCATTGGTTTTATTTTTTGTAGACATTCGTTGGTTTTATTTTTTGTAGACATATGTAAATAAAGCCTTAACTACATAAGCCAAAAAAGTGAAAAAGTACAAAAGTGAAAATTTTTAAATTCATTTTGGGATAGTGTTGCTCACTGGAAAACGTATAAAAATGATGCAGAAAACTTAGATTTTGGTTTAAAAAGAATTGTGTACATTCTTTTTCACAAAACATTTGCAAAAAAAAATATTTTTACTTTTGTAATTTTGCAAAAAGTGGCCAATGTATTTAAGGCTTAAATCCTGACACCGTCCATGTCCTGTGGAGGTAGCATGTAATTTTTTAAACACAAACGCGCGTCTATTGTGTTCAGCAAGTACGTCACCATAAAACTACATTACCGACCAACCAACCAACAAGAAATCATTTCGACTCTCAAATTTTTTTTATTTGGTTGCTGCGTCTCTGAAAAACGGCATATTAAAATCTTCGCTTTTCGTTTGCGTCGCGATTGCACTCTCATTTCAATTTCAATTGAATTTTTGCTCTCGTGATTAAGTTTAGTCGGCACGAAAGTGTTCGATTTATTTATAATTTTCCAAAATTAAACTATTAAAAGTATTAATTAAAAAAATGTCTGACGCGTCTGGCAAGAAGTTATGTGAATTAAAAGTTGCCGATCTCAAAGAACAACTAGAAAAACGTGGACTAGAAATTACTGGTTCAAAGGCAGCCTTGTCGGAGCGTTTGGAAAAGGTGAAAAGATAAGCCCTTGAAATATGGCTGCTAAAAAAAAGACGCCACAAAAATCCATGTCCATGTCATAAACATGTTGACGAAAACTAATTTTTGAACAAGACATGAGCTCTGGGCCGGTATTACGAATTACGATTATCGTTCAAAATCCCTCGTAATCGTTAAATTGCGATTACATTTTACGATAGTCGTTTTTTGAAAACGATATTCGTTTTATTTTACGGCTGCTTATGGCGGTCGTATTTTATAGTTTTGATACTTCTGACATACTGCGTTCTCATTAGAGCAAATGAGGTAATTTCGTTCAAAATTATCAAATTCAAGTCAAAATCATCTCATTTCCCATACAAATTCAAATCTCCAAATGAGGTAATTTCAACCAAATTTGCACGAACTTCAGGACTTTCATTTTTTGGGTATCGTTTGTTTTGCCTTTCGTTTCGTAATTCGTTCAGTTCAAAGCTTGGCCATGAGATTTGATGTTTCATGTGTGTGAGAGAGGAAGAAGTAGTACTAAAAAAAATTTTATGTGATTTTCTCTTATTCTTGGAATTTCTTGAAATGACAATGAAGTGCCCAGTGCGAAAAAACAAGCTGATTGTTGCTTGTATGTGAAAGGTACAAAAGATTGTTAAGGAGATTTAAAGAAAACGTCAAAAAAAATCTCCAGCAACTAATATTTTCGTGTGAAAGTGGACATATAGTCACATTATCTGCGTTTTATTTTCCACTAAATCTGTTCCGGATCAGATCATGATAATAAAACAATCAAACATGATCTTTGTGCCTTCATTGGTTTTATTTTTTGTAGACATTCGTTGGTTTTATTTTTTGTAGACATATGTAAATAAAGCCTTAACTACATAAGCCAAAAAAGTGAAAAAGTACAAAAGTGAAAATTTTTAAATTCATTTTGGGATAGTGTTGCTCACTGGAAAACGTATAAAAATGATGCAGAAAACTTAGATTTTGGTTTAAAAAGAATTGTGTACATTCTTTTTCACAAAACATTTGCAAAAAAAAATATTTTTACTTTTGTAATTTTGCAAAAAGTGGCCAATGTATTTAAGGCTTAAATCCTGACACCGTCCATGTCCTGTGGAGGTAGCATGTAATTTTTTAAACACAAACGCGCGTCTATTGTGTTCAGCAAGTACGTCACCATAAAACTACATTACCGACCAACCAACCAACAAGAAATCATTTCGACTCTCAAATTTTTTTTATTTGGTTGCTGCGTCTCTGAAAAACGGCATATTAAAATCTTCGCTTTTCGTTTGCGTCGCGATTGCACTCTCATTTCAATTTCAATTGAATTTTTGCTCTCGTGATTAAGTTTAGTCGGCACGAAAGTGTTCGATTTATTTATAATTTTCCAAAATTAAACTATTAAAAGTATTAATTAAAAAAATGTCTGACGCGTCTGGCAAGAAGTTATGTGAATTAAAAGTTGCCGATCTCAAAGAACAACTAGAAAAACGTGGACTAGAAATTACTGGTTCAAAGGCAGCCTTGTCGGAGCGTTTGGAAAAGGTGAAAAGATAAGCCCTTGAAATATGGCTGCTAAAAAAAAGACGCCACAAAAATCCATGTCCATGTCATAAACATGTTGACGAAAACTAATTTTTGAACAAGACATGAGCTCTGGGCCGGTATTACGAATTACGATTATCGTTCAAAATCCCTCGTAATCGTTAAATTGCGATTACATTTTACGATAGTCGTTTTTTGAAAACGATATTCGTTTTATTTTACGGCTGCTTATGGCGGTCGTATTTTATAGTTTTGATACTTCTGACTTATACTGCGTTCTCATTAGAGCAAATGAGGTAATTTCGTTCAAAATTATCAAATTCAAGTCAAAATCATCTCATTTCCCATACAAATTCAAATCTCCAAATGAGGTAATTTCAACCAAATTTGCACGAACTTCAGGACTTTCATTTTTTGGGTATCGTTTGTTTTGCCTTTCGTTTCGTAATTCGTTCAGTTCAAAGCTTGGCCATGAGATTTGATGTTTCATGTGTGTGAGAGAGGAAGAAGTAGTACTAAAAAAAATTTTATGTGATTTTCTCTTATTCTTGGAATTTCTTGAAATGACAATGAAGTGCCCAGTGCGAAAAAACAAGCTGATTGTTGCTTGTATGTGAAAGGTACAAAAGATTGTTAAGGAGATTTAAAGAAAACGTCAAAAAAAATCTCCAGCAACTAATATTTTCGTGTGAAAGTGGACATATAGTCACATTATCTGCGTTTTATTTTCCACTAAATCTGTTCCGGATCAGATCATGATAATAAAACAATCAAACATGATCTTTGTGCCTTCATTGGTTTTATTTTTTGTAGACATTCGTTGGTTTTATTTTTTGTAGACATATGTAAATAAAGCCTTAACTACATAAGCCAAAAAAGTGAAAAAGTACAAAAGTGAAAATTTTTAAATTCATTTTGGGATAGTGTTGCTCACTGGAAAACGTATAAAAATGATGCAGAAAACTTAGATTTTGGTTTAAAAAGAATTGTGTACATTCTTTTTCACAAAACATTTGCAAAAAAAAATATTTTTACTTTTGTAATTTTGCAAAAAGTGGCCAATGTAGTTAAGGCTTAAATCCTGACACCGTCCATGTCCTGTGGAGGTAGCATGTAATTTTTTAAACACAAACGCGCGTCTATTGTGTTCAGCAAGTACGTCACCATAAAACTACATTACCGACCAACCAACCAACAAGAAATCATTTCGACTCTCAAATTTTTTTTATTTGGTTGCTGCGTCTCTGAAAAACGGCATATTAAAATCTTCGCTTTTCGTTTGCGTCGCGATTGCACTCTCATTTCAATTTCAATTGAATTTTTGCTCTCGTGATTAAGTTTAGTCGGCACGAAAGTGTTCGATTTATTTATAATTTTCCAAAATTAAACTATTAAAAGTATTAATTAAAAAAATGTCTGACGCGTCTGGCAAGAAGTTATGTGAATTAAAAGTTGCCGATCTCAAAGAACAACTAGAAAAACGTGGACTAGAAATTACTGGTTCAAAGGCAGCCTTGTCGGAGCGTTTGGAAAAGGTGAAAAGATAAGCCCTTGAAATATGGCTGCTAAAAAAAAGACGCCATTTTGAATTCGATTGGAAGAATTTTTTGGTTTTTATTAAAATTAAATTTTGTTTTCTATTTCAATAAAATTAGGCATTAAAAGAAGATGGAAAAGATCCGGCTACTTATGTATTTGAAAAAGATCCACCCAAGCAGATTGTTGTAAAGGAGGAACCAGTAGATGATGTTGGGGACGAAGAGAAGAATAACGTTGAGCTAGAACCACCGGAGGAAGACGGTGACGTCGATGATGTTATTATTGATGAAGTTGGCGAAGTTGACGAGGAGGAAAATGTTGCTGAAGAGGTAAGTTTAAATCTCTGGTCATATCGAATTTAGTTTTCATTTTAAGAGTATGTATCTATTGGGACTTGAAGACCTAATTAAATTGGCACTGCGCATGATTCCGTTTGATATATCTAGTTCGTCACTTTCCTTCCTTGATTTTAGTAGAAATCAACTTATTCAATTATTTTCACTCTGCCTAGAAAATGAACTAAGCCCGTGGCTTAGTTGACAGACTCCCACAGAAAATCTCCAGAATTCCTCTAGAAAAATAGATCTAAATCAGTTGAGAGGATTTACTTTAAAATCAAAATGCGTATTCTGCGAGTTTTTATATAATAAGAGGATGAGTTTTCCTCTGCTATTACCCCTGACAACTTTTGTTTTTAAACGATAATAATGATGTATGAATGACTTGAAGTTACATTTGGTGATTGGTTGAGTAATTCGACTTGATGTGAACCTAATACATATTTAAAAAAAAGTTTACCAGAAACTAATAGTACGTAGCTAAATTCTGTAAAATAATAGGTAGGTATATCTTTTTTTGTTATCTGGACACATACAGAATTGTTTGAAAAAAATCTTAACTACTAAATTTTGACGCTTAAAAAGCGTTTTCTGTTTGTTTTTTTTGTATTTATATTCATCTTGAACCTATGATTGTTAGTTTTGCATTCTAATGTGTATCATTTTTATGCCACAAGAAAGCAAGGCTCATCAACACTATATTCTTAAGCTGGCCAGGCCATACACGGGAAAGCCAATTTATTTATTTTTAATCAGGAACATAAACTTCTGTGTAACTGTAATGTGGATAAAAGAAGAATTTGGCCCATACAACCATCCGTTTTTTTTTTAAACTCAAACAAAAAGTAACTAGTCTAACATTTCTCATTGTTCTTTACATATCTGGTTTTCCTTATTTCTTGTTCTTCCAGTTTCAACTTTTGTGTCAGGCTTCTAAGCTCATAGATGCTCGGTTTTCTACCCCATTTTTAGATTTTTTGTACTTGCTTTTAAGGTAGAACAACAGCTTAGAACAGAAATCTGTGAGAAATGTCAAAATCAGTTGTTGTTCTGTTTTGTCCTGTTCGGTTCTATTTCTTCACTGAACAAAGCTATTGTTCATGATTTTTTTTATCTTCTACAGCTAGTTTTATGACTCGCGTTTCACCGAGTCCAACGTTTTTTTTTTACAAGTGCCGAGGTCTCGGCGCGGTAGCACTTAAAGTACATTGTAAACACATTCAATGTGCACATGTTAAAGTGTTCAGCGCAAATTTCCGACTCAAAACATTTTATTTATCTAAAAAAATTTGTTTATATATATAAAACTGCATGTCAAAGTAATGTGAAAATACTTTCCCCTTTCTGCACTTTTTTATTTAGTAAGTGGTTTTAGTTTGAAGCGAATTTGATTAGATCATAAATATATTTGATATTTTTTGTTTGATGTTATTTTTTTACGACAAATATAAAACATAATAATAATAATCTCAAAACGGAAAATAAAAGGTAATGGCAGAGTCATGGAATTTTGATATGAAAGCAGAAGCACCAACGACGATGACAATGAACAAAAAAAAAAGAGGAAAACGTTTTTCTCAAATGGAAACGGATTTACTTTTGTCCCTGGTAATGCGTTCCAACGTTAGCAAAATGGATTTAAATAGAATTCCATCCAAACTTCGCTTAATGGGATGGGGAACCATTACAAAACACTTTAATGCCTCGCCTGGTGTAGTGGTACAGTTTTTCATCAATTCGCTGTTGATATCAATTAGTTTCTAATCTCGCTTTACTTAAACAGAAAAGAGCAGAAAAGGAACTTCGAGATCGCGCAAGTAACATTCGAAAAGATTTATATAGATTATCGAAATATCAAAGAGAATCGAAAAAAGCAATTTGCAGTGGTCAACTTAATTCCCTCAAACCACCATCGGCTTCGTTTGAATTTTCTGAAATGGTAAAAAAATACGCATCACATCTGCCAGTTAAGCTTGACGAAATTGTACCGATTGAAGGTGACAGGATGTATGAAACACCATCAACACCTGAACATATTTTGCCCTCAAATTCACTGGATAATGACGTTATACATCCCGTAATCTCAACGGTAGCTTCACTGCATGAGGAAATAGGCACCTCATCGACATCCCCAACACCGTCTTTTTCATTCCCATTTAGTGTATCACAAATGTCCCCTACTCAACGTCGGCGTCGTCGAAAACGAAATACTGAAGACTTGCATTTAAATTATAACACTTCCGCCGTCAGTCCGAACACAGACGTACTTGAGAAAAAGTCACAACTACTTGCCGAAGAAAACAAACGCCGCAACGAAGAGAACGAACGCCGTAAAGAGTGGCACATACGATGTATGGAAATTAAAAACGAAGAACTAACTATTAAAAAGAAGCAATCCGAATTTTGGTCGATCATTATAAATAAAATAAAACACAATTCGGTATTTTATTTCACTTGTGGAATTTGGTTTCGTTTTTATTTTTCGTTTGTAATTTTTTCATAGACAAGTATCTCGGATATTGCAAACTTGGCTAAAGTTATGGACAACACAAACTCTATCAGTTATGATATAAGCTATCAACCCGGACCTTGCTCTGCACCCCAACAAAGTGTACCAATGAATAATTTCACAACAAACATGGATATTCCTAATGTCGATTTTGAATATTTTGCTCAATCACAACAAAATAATCCTTTCGTACAAAGTACTGACAACGAGGGAAATGTCAAGCCAGAAGATTTATAAGAAAATGTCAATGATAATTTAATTTACGTATTTTTTTAACATAATAGATTTAATAAAAAGAAATAATTATAAGTCAAGTAAACAAACAGAATTATTGTCTATTCATTGGTATGATGTTGATATTAATGTTCTACAGCCGTTGAGAACGTGTAGTAAATATTGATGGAGAATAAACGCCAAAAAGGCCATCTTTTAATCGATCTATTGTTTTTGTTTACGCAACATGGGCTGAGAATGGTATACGATGTATGTAGGCGACGAAATGTCGATTCGCATGTTCATGGGAAATTGTTGACAGGTTCAATGAGAAATATCCATTAAAATTCCGAAACGGTCTCTATAAATAAACAAAATCGATTTAATAAATTCAGTAGTCTGGTCACTATAACTAAAGCGGGTTAAAATGCTCTTGGGGTAAAACTCACTTTTGGTCCAGATAAAATGGCCACACCTGTTATTATTATTAAAAAGTTATAAAGTTATTTTTAAAAGAAAGTAGATATAGCAAATAAATTGTTAAATTCATAGAAGCTTCTTATTGATGACATTTAACTAGGTTTATGAAAAAATATAACTTAACTTTTCTTTAATTTTGTATTTTAGGATTATGAGGAGGAAGAAGAAGAGGAAGCTGAGGACATCCAAAACACTGACACCAATATGAATGACAATGAGGAATCTATAAATCTAACAATTGAAGAAGATGAGCAACAACTTTTACATAATGAAGTAAATATACTAAATCATATTAACATCAAAGAAGTAATTTATCTACTAAATTCTTTATAAACTTTTTTAGGCCCAAGACGATAAGGATAAAACACTGAGTAAGTACACATTTTTATTTGATATTATGAAGA
Source organism: Epistrophella euchroma (assembly GCA_947049315.1). Classification (NCBI taxonomy): domain Eukaryota; kingdom Metazoa; phylum Arthropoda; class Insecta; order Diptera; family Syrphidae; genus Epistrophella; species Epistrophella euchroma. Next base: position 63,113,489 of record OX346248.1, read on the forward strand.
TCCTTTGTATATTAAGCAATAAGGCCTCGATCCCTTCCTTAAATCCAACAATGTTATGTGCACAAAGTGAAAAAAATAACATAAACTGTGATAAAGTAATTAAGAATTAAAAGACAATTGTTCTCCGTGATTTTTTTTTTTTCATAAATTTAAAAAAAATCAAAATAAAAAAAAAAAAAAAACAACTGGCGAATAAATATTTTAACTTAACATCCCTCACTACTGTACACACACAGCTGATGAGAACACTACCGAAACAAGCAAATCAAAGAACAAGGAAAAAGATGATTCGTCTGAAGAAAAGAAGACCAAATCTGACACCAAGAAATCTGATTCGGAGAAAGAGAAGAAATCATCCTCATCCAGTGGAAAGGAGGATTCTTCAAAGGAAGATAAAACAGCTGATAAACAAAAAGACGAAAGGTTGGTTTATGAACACAAGAAGAAGAAGAAACGAACAAAGCTCGGAAGTGGCTAAAATGCTTTGTTGTATTTGAAGACTTGTGCTTTGGGTTTTATTACAATGTTTGATTATTATGTGGTGTGCTTTGGTATTATATTATACTATTTGGAATGCTTACTTGTGTGCAATACTCTTTCTTGTTCTATTATATGGGATATTATATAAACCATCACATGCCACACGCCGAACTAATGTAGAACCTAAAGCAGAATTTTTCATATACACTTGATGACTCTTTCTTACTATAGACACAAATACTAATCAATTACTTTTCTTTGGATTTCTACCATCAGCGCTGAACAAAAATCGTCATCAAAATCGACATCCAAGGATGACAAAGGTAAATGTTATATTGAAATGTTAAAATTTGAGTTTTAAATTCGGTTGAGAGGGCAAAGGGGTTCTTGCTGATAGGATATTTTTTTTGGAATCTGAATCAGTTTATTTAGTATAAGCGAACAAATTAAAGGATACGTGCGAATTTCTTTGGAATACAAGCGTCCTCAAAACTATGGTACATTCTTTACTTTATTCATTATTTTGAATAGAATTTATTCATTGATTTTCAATAAAATTGCAATTACGATTGTAAAATTTCAAAGTAACGTAATCGAAAATTTAAGAAAAAGCTGTCGAATCCATGTTGACGGCAAAGTGCTATCAACTTTTACTTAGATACTCTCTAATATACAACTTTCTCCCTTTAACGATACTTGGAGAATATAAACTCAACATCTTAGTAACAGATCTGGAAATCACTCCTAGGGGGGACGGTTATCAAATCGATCAAATCAAAACGCATGGGCATGATAATTAATCATAAAATTTGAAATATAAAAAGGAAGCGTATGAATAAGAAAATTCATTTGAAATACAAAAATTTTCTTTTGAGGATTTGTTGTAAAAAAAGTACATATTTAATAATTTTACTGAAGAAGATCCGAAAGATGATGAATTTGTTTAAGGATTGAAGAAGATCGCTCTTTTTATATAATTTCCAAGAAGGTGCTGGCATATTTGAAACTACAATTTGGGATTAGCTCGTAAATATCATCCATCCACAATAGGTTTTATATTTAAGTACTGTACAAACACAAAATTTTAGATCGTAATGTAAGTTTTGAGCACGAGTGTATTCCTTGTCGTTACGTTAACTCTTATTTTTTTTAAATATAAAGTAAGGGGCGATGTTAAAGATAATTGCCTTTTTGAACAATAAATTAACTTCAATGCCTTTGAAATTTAACTCATTTTACTGGAAAACGATGAGGATGAACTTTCTGACGGCCAACACTTTATGATGACAACATGTCCACTAAATTGACACATTGTTTGGATAGCAGCAGCATTTGCCTTAATAAACAGACTAGTTGGTGATGAAGCTGATTAAAAAAAAAAAAGAACGCGACCGTGAAGCTTGTATGTAAGGATCATTAATTCACACATTTACAGACGACAACCTCAGCACAGGCATTCATAATTCGTTTTGTTTTGCTTAAATTTCCGTGAAATTCGCGATTCAATTCTATTCGTTTTTTTTTTTTTTTTGTATAATATGAACTGCCTGCATTTAAGCTTCATCTATAGCAGTAAAATTGTCAAAGAGTTGTAAATTCGTTCGATTATGATGACCACTTCGACTTGAAAGCTGAAGCAGTGATGTTTAAAAGCGAAGTTTTGTATCTATTCTATTACTATATAAAAATGACGAAATGAGGAATCGATTGCCCTGTGCGTAACATTTGTAAGTACTAGAGGAGGTATTGATAGTGTATTTTAGCCGAATTTAATTACCAAAAATGTGAACACTGTCGTTGGTCGAGAAGAAGGCGTTGAAAAGTATAGGAGCAGCATTTTGGGTTTATGTGTGAGAGTAGTAATGAGGAACCTGGAACAGGAATAACATCATCAGAGGGAAAAAGCAACTAGAGCCTTTAAAATCTTGGCGTTTTGGTTAAATTTCTTCGAAAGCAGCTGAATCCTTATACTCCACTTTGGAATGCAGGTAAAATCATCATCATTAATTTGGCAGTTTTTTCAATAGGTGCACAATCTAAGGATCAAATTCTAATCACCCGCTATCCAAATCCCTTCTGGAGAATCCTACTAAAAGGCAAGAAAACTCCGAGTAGAAACCCCCATATCGCTTTACTCTTTGCGGCCGTACAGCAATTCCTTTTCGCATCTCTAGTGTCCTGCAGTGTAGCAGCCATCGTCATGATCACCAGTAGTCTAATCGAACGATTTACACTCGACTTGACTTTTTCGTCGTCGCGTTCAAAAAACTGTTTCAGATTCCAAAAAAAGAAAAAAAAAATTGATAAAAAAAAGAGGGGGGCCTGTAATAGAGTTCAAAAGTGCTTATCTATTTGCACTGCTCGTGCAAGTTCTATTGTAGTAGGTTTTATAAATTTCTAAGAAAAAAAAAATAAGTCCCAGTATTTTAAAGAAAAATTTTAAATGTGCTCACCCGACCACTATTGTTATTATGGAATTTCCAGAAAAATCATCATCGGGTCCAGCATCGGAATCAGCAAAATCCAAAACATCTTCGTCTAGTCGTAATCTCTGGGTATCTGGATTATCGTCTTTGACTCGTGCCAGTGACTTGAAGACAATTTTTTCCAAATATGGCAAAGTTATCGGCGCCAAGGTGGTTACCAATACACGTACACCGGGAACCCGCTGCTATGGTTTCGTAACGATGTCCTCGTCAGCGGACGCAAGTCGGTGCATTGATCATTTACATCGTACCGAATTGCATGGGCGTATAATCTCTGTGGAAAGGACGAAGAATGAAATTGGTTCTGGTAATAATGGTCATGCAGCAGCAGCAGCCAATTCCAGCAACTCGTCGAGCAAGAAGAAGGATGAAGACTCTAAGAAAGCATCGCCGATTAAGGAAACTAAGTCGAAGACAACTGATGGTGCCGATAAAAAGTCAACCACGTCGACCAGCGTCTCTACCAAAGACGATAAGGACAAACCAAAGGCTAGTGCCTCTAAACCTAGCGCATCTGATACCGAAACCAAGGCTGTCGATAACGACAGGCCCAAAGCAGACTCATCAATTCGTGTTCGACGAAATTCACGTTCTAGAGATCGCCGACGCATCGAGCGGCCACCACTCCCACCTCGTCGACCAAGTGTAGATCGTGAAGAACGAGAGCGTGAACGTGAACGCCAACGTCGTGAAAGAGAAAAGGAACGTGAACGCCGAGAACGTGAGATCCTCTCCTACCAGAAAATCCGTGAAGAAAGGGAACGCCAGCGACTAAGGGAACGAGAACGTGAGCTGCGTGAAGAAGAGCGTCGTCGTCGAGAAATCCGTGAGCGACAACGCGAAGAAGAACTTCGTCTAGCTGAGGAGCGTAGAAAGCTAGCTGCCGAACGTGAACGTCTGGAAAGAGAGAAAGCCGAGCTATTGCGTTTAGAACGAGAACGCCAGAAGTTGGAACGTGAAAAAATCGAACTGGAGCGCTTAGAACTCAAGCGGCAACAAATGAAGTATGATGAAGCTTTCTCACATCTCAGATCTCAGAACTTATTCGATCTCTCTAAATATTTTATATGTTTTACTTGTAATTTTTTTGTTTTCATTTTAAGAAAATGTCCAAAAAAAAAACAAAAAAGAAAAAAAGGCGCTACCGGCGCTTTTGTGTATCAATTGGATTGTAGCTAGTAGCGCCAGCGTGTTTGATGTTTTTTTTTTAAATTGATATTGCGGTGTAGAAGTGTGTTAAAAATAATTTTTGATTTTTTTTTTAAATTGATTTAGAATTATTGCAACATCACGCATTGAAGAACCGCCAAAGAGGGCTGTGAAGAGATCCGGCGATGATCGCTATCCTGAAACAACAGAACGTAAACGCAATCCTGGAGCTCGGTTTGAAGCACCCCCTCCACCGAGATTTGATGCCTCTATTGCTACAAGGTAAGCTTTGTTTTCTACTGGTATTTTTCAACTCCTTTTATATATCGTATTGGGTAAGGTTTTATGAGAAAGATAGATTATTTTTTTAAGGCCCAGTTTTTCAGTGGAAGATCAACCTATTTTCGTGATCAACTCGTTCATTTTACGGTTTATAATGGATTTAATTAAGATGTGGTGTTTTTTTAAGTATAAACATACTTCATCAAAAGCTCATTTATTATTTGTTCTTATTGTGCAAAAAAAACAAACTTTTAAGATTTCATTTTGAAGAATTTTCACCAGAAAACGACGTTTTAACTGCAAATTTCAAAACCCTAATCAAGCATTGGCTCTGCAATCGTTCTTTTTTTAAACGTTGACAAAATTATCATATTTTTATAGCAGACTACTTACATTTCAATTTGGCAGCTGAGTTTTTTTTTTGACAATTTTCTATTATAACGTTTTTAGGGTAATAAAAGCAATACAAAATGTAAGGGAAACTGGTGATGAAGTATCTAAACAACGAGTTGAAGAAATAGAAGAATGGAATCGTTACGAAGAGTATGTAAATGAGGCCGTAAAATACAGAATCCATCAAAGAAGGCCATTGAAAAAAGAAAATAGTCCATGGTTTACTGAAGAATGTGCTCGGTTATTGGAGATAAAATCGCTTGCACATAAACTTTTAAAAAAAAACAATACACCAGTGGCAAAGAAATTTTATGACAGAAAAAGAAAAGATGAAAATTTGCTTAGGCGAAGACTTCGCCGTGAGTATGAGCGAAAAGTTATTGAAGATTCAAAATTAAAATTCAATCAAGCTGAAGTTCGGGCAGCTGTATATAAAATTAAACCAAATGAAATGTAAACAAAAAATTCAAGCTTCGTGATTTATAATAAAAGGAATAAAACGAGGCACTCGTTTTTTTTTTTGTGTAATTAATACGTAAATTATATATAAATTATAAATATGTGATTTTTAATTATATTTCCTCGAATTAAATTGCTGTTGTATGTGATATAACTCGAAATTTATATCGTTATCAGGAATGTAATTTTCTATCTTCATTAAAAAAAAAAACAATTTGATATTTCAAGGAGCTCTCAAATCATCCTGAGAGTTATGGAAAAGGTCGTTGGTGTTTGAGGCTTCGAGTGCGAAAGTGGTGTAAACGTCTTTTTAAACATATTTTTCTTCTGTGTTGACATTCAAAAGGAATAAATCAATTGGAAAAGCTAAATTTATCGTACTATCTATCTATTTTGATATCGTCTCAGGCATCATTGGATGTTTAAATGTAACAATTGGAGACTAAAATTGTGGTTAAGCATCACTTTTGTGCTCACAGCCTCATTTGACCACTTTTAACTGGCTTGGTTGGGCAATAACCAGACACAGCTTCACAATTTAAAGCCAAACGGTTGCTTTTAAATACAAGACCTGTAGAAAGCAAAGGGTGGCATAAACTTAAGTGTACATTTAAAAAAAAAAACATGTTTCATACTCATACGCATCAACAAACAGAATAATAAACAACACATAATAGAAATTGGAAAGAAGACAAAATTTAAATCCTCATTTTAATGGATGCATATGGGAACAAATATGAAGGAAAAGAAGAGCCCGAGTAACGTATCATCGCGGGGTTACTACTCTTATCAGCACCAGCACGGACGAATGAGCTCATGGTCAAAGCCCGATCGCCTAAGGCTGTAGTACCAAAAAGGTGAGTTTAAGTAAAAGTACAACTAAATGATTGGTGCATTTATTTTTTTAACAATTCGGGAACTCACTTTTTAATCCAATTTATTTAAAGTTTGGGAAAACGCTGAGCTTTTTGATATTGTTGTTGTTACTTTCTACCAGAAATTAAAAGTAAAGAATAATAAAAGAATAATAAAGAGTAATAATAAGCAGTTCTGTATTTTAGCACTTGTTCATTAACTATTCTGTTTTTACTTAAATTCTTGAAAACACTGAATGAACAAATAGATTTATGTTTTTTGTGCAGACACTGTCTGTTTTGACATCATCAATTGTTCAAAATTCAAAAAAAAATATATTTGTTGTCTGAACAGTGCGTAAACTGGTAGAAAGTTTTACTGGAATTATAAATTATCAAAAATAATTGTATGCAGTTATAGCTTAGTATTCGCTAATTCGAAGGGAATTGCCTCTGTGGTCTCCAAAAGGACTAAAAAATTCTTGCGAAGATATAGCCATTGAGCCACGAATTACAAAAAAATATCACCAAAAGTCTAATGGTCTTATTAATTAGATTCTTGGCTGTTTAAACTATGTCTAAGTATTTAGAAACAGTCGGAAATATGCTTTTTTAATAAAAAAAATATTGCATTTCTCTAGGTTTAGACAATAGATTACGTTGTCTAAAGCAAGATAAAAAGATAGATTACTTTAGAAAAAATTAGAAAGGTTTTTTAAAAACTTGGACGGCTGTCAAAAGTTAGACAATGTTTATTAATAAGACCATAAGTATACAGTAATAAAAAAAAAACTAAAAAAATAAACAGAAAAAAGGCGGAGACTTCTTAATCTTAATTTAATTTTTCGAACAGCATAGATCATTGCAAAATGAAATGCAGCAGGACGTAATTTTTTCTTTTATGATTTATGAAAACGAATGAATTTCGTTTTCAAGTTTTTTTGTACGTCAGTATTTTTTTTTTTTTTTTTTTTTTTGAAATTATAGATGCTGGTTTCAAGTTTGTAAAGCAAAATTTGAATTCCTTGCAGCTTAAGTACATAATTTTTAGTTGAGTAATTTTACCTTAGAACAAAACTTATTTTCCTTTTGTTCAATATACGGCATATATGAGATGTTTCTGGTTGGTTTCTGGTAAATGTTACACCACATGACAAATTAAATTTGAATTTTTTCGATCAGCTGACTTCTTGTTTGACAAGCAAGAAAGTGTAACAGCTGAAATATTCGGGTCGATTCTTGCTGAAATAGATTTAAAAAAGTAAAAAAAAGCTTGAGATTCTGCCTGATTGGATGTTGCAAGGATGCATCTCCAGCTTCTTAATACGGAACAGCAAATTTTAAATTTTAGTAACTCAAAATGAATCTTAAAACTGGAGTAGTTGCTGACATCCAGTTAGTTTTAAATGTAAGGTCTATCCTATCTGTATATCTATCGATTTATGTCCTGATTATACTGCAAAGAAATATATACTGAGAGTTAATAAACATTTCATGGTTGTTGTTCTCTAAATAAAACAAAGACCTCCGATTAAGTCGGGATTATTCTTTACATTATTTACTTGCATATTTAAATTATTCAAAAGTTTAAATAAATCACAATTTCAAATTTTTTTTTTTGTCTATTTTGCAGCTACGACAAGAAACGAGATGACTATGGAAGCTCGTCAAAACAACGTGATGACTACTCATCAAAACGTGACGATTATGGTACATCGAAACGTGGCGGCGGAGGAGCCGATGACTATTCAAGCAGCATGAAACGTAGTGCAGTTGGAGCAGATGATTATTCCAGTAGCATGAAACGAAGTGTAGCCGATGATTATCCAAGTGCAAGCAAACGCACCGTAGACGAATACTCATCCAAGCGCGACGATTATATTTCTTCAAAGCGTGGTGGTGGCGGCGATGAATACACGTCTAGCAAACGCAGCGGTGGTGATGACTATCCATCAAGCAAACGAGATGAGTACAAACGCGAAGTTGAAATCCGTCATGTTCCTTCATCAAGTTACCATTCGAATGGAGGCGGCAGCGGTATGAATTCATCATCATTCTTTCCACGCCATGGACAAACTGCAGGTGGTAGTAGCAGCAGCAAGCGCTATGAAAATGCTTCATATGCTTCGGAACGTCAAAGCGGAAGCAGTGGTGGTGCAAATTGGCAAATGGGACATTCGAGTCATGGCAGTCATTCCGGTCATGGGCATTCGTCACACTCCGGTGGCGGACCATCTGGCATGAAGTCATATGCCAGCAATGGAATGTCATCAAATGGAGGGATGCCTGGAAGGCAATCGTTGAAGTCCTCCGATGATCATTGGCGACCGATGGCATCGTCAGGCGACCGTTACGATAGAACGTATAATGAAAGATCTGGTCCTTATGGTGGAAGCGGCAGTAGCCGTCCAGTGTCAGACCGCTATAGCGGACAAATATCGTCACGCTACGAGAGTAAATATTAGTCAAGTTGTTAGAAATAAAGAGACGTCATGAGCGTATAAGTATATACACGTGTATGCTTTAAAATACGACTAAGATTAATTTTAGCATTAAGATTTTGTTTTTTTTTTTTTGTATCCTCAATGGTTTTTTGGTTTATTATTCTAACCAAAAATTAAGGATAACTATAAGAAAGATTGTGAAGTGCTTTACACTCTTCTGCCTTTGTCCAAGGCTACGTCACCATTAAATTGTGAGTGTGAATAAAGAATGTAATTCGTTTTTAACTTCATGACACATAATTTATAAATTAAAATGAATAAAAAATATAAAAATATGTAATACAAATTATTGTTGTTGATATTTCTTTTTTCAAAGGATTTTTTAAGAAGAAGAAACAAGGAAACAGGTTATGTCGGAGCTGACATGATTCAAAGTGTTCTTCCCTGCATAGGGCAAGTTCATACAACATACCAGAATATACTCATGAGAGAAGAAAAAAAAAATAGCCACAAATTAAGCAAACTTCTCAGAACTCATAGCGGCCTTTTAAAAATATGCATATTAAAAAATCAACAAAAAAAAGCATTTACTTGTATTTTTATCTGGAAAGAGACTGAAATTAGCGCGAAGGGTTACTTTATTCAAAAGGTTTCAAAGTGGTCCAACTGCATAATATAGTTCCAGTCTACTATGAAATAATCACTATTTATAGGTTCCTTACATTCTTTGTATGTTCAATTTAAAGAATTTGATTCCCGAAAATCTCAATCCCATATCGAAATCGTTCAATAAAACTCCCCAATTTGCACAAAACGTTTCCATTTGTTATTTATATCAATACAGAACTAAAAGAATTTTAAAAGACGAATATTTGATCTTCGTACAAAACCCAGGGCCCGTATAACGAATTACGAAACGAAAGGAATATTTATTCCCACGAAGATTTTTCTGCTATCGTGAATCCTCCCATGGAATAAATTTCCCTCAAACAAAAATCTAATGTCAGCCAAATCCCCCTGGAAAATTTATTCCCGATACCAATAAATTCTGAGGGAAACTTTTAGGCGTCATTCACCTTGCCAATGTTTGAACGAGGGAAATACTTCCTGGGAAATTTTTGTTCGCGATAACCCCCATGAAAAACTACCTACTCCAAATTCATCTAATGTCCGCGCATGTCCCTTACCCTGTTGCACAGTGACCAATATTGACCAAAACAAATTTTTTCATTTCATTACTGAATCTTGAACGCAAAACAAAAACAAATACTCGCTAAAAATAAATATTCGAAATTATGAAAAAGTGGAAATCAAATACAGTTCCATTATTTTCCGGAAAAGTCGCCGACTCGAGTACTGCAGATAAACGAAGTGCAACATATAATCCCAAATTCCCAACTCAAATTCTGAGTGTGATCAATGAAAATACCTCAAAACCAACATCAGAACAATCGGCAACTTTGAATATTGCCGGACCTGAGCTAAGTAATTATGAAAAAGTAAAAGTCGTTGGACAAGGTATGAAAAGAGAAAAAGAAGGAGATTTGAATTTCTTTATATCGGTTTTTAATGAAAATTTCCATCCTTTAGGTTCATTTGGTATAGCAATTCTGTATCGCCGCAAATCCGATGGACATCCAATAGTTTTCAAGCAAATCAATTTAGTTGATTTGACACCATCCGAACGTGATTTAGCAATGAATGAAGTTGAAGTTTTTTCAAAGCTTCATCATCCAAATATTATAAGCTACTTAGGCAGTTTCATAAAGAATAATACATTGCTCATTGAAATGGAATATGCCGATGGTGGAACACTTGCCCAAGTTATAGCCGAACGAATTGCCAGGGAGTATTTTCCAGAGCGATATGTTATAGCTGTTTTTGAACAAATTTCAAGTGCAATAAATTATATGCATTCGGAGAATATTCTGCACAGGTTGGTAAAATAGAAAAATTGTATTCCTTTGCCTTTCTAAGTTGGAATTTTAAGGAATATTTTAACCCACTTTGAAATAAGAGCGTGATTTCAAGAACTTGCCTTATTAATGTAAGCAAATATATTTATAGTATTTCAAAATTAAAGTGTTAAAACTGAAAGCGTTAAAAGTGGTTATACACAGTCAAGCGAAACTATTATTATAAAGACCATAAATCAAATAAAACTTATGATGAGTATTACTCGGGATTTTTTGAATCATTGCAATAATTATGTTTTTGTTCTAATGTGACTATTGTATCCCCAATATTCTACAGTAGATTATAAATTGTTAAGTTATTTTTTTTTTGCAAATCCCACAGAGACCTTAAAACCGCAAATGTATTTCTCAATAAGCGAGGAATCGTAAAAATAGGTGACTTCGGGATATCTAAAATTATGAATACAAAAATCCATGCTCAAACCGTATTAGGAACACCCTACTACTTTAGTCCAGAAATGGTAAGTATGTTTAAATAACCATCAAACTGACTTCACACGACTGACAAAACGTTGTACTCGGAATCCATTGTAGTTGAAAATTCCATGCAAATCGCCAAATTCGTTGTTTTTTTTTGGGTTTCTAAAGGTTTCCCCTATATCCGATAGAAACTTTCGATTCACTTAAAAGTTTCATTCACTTTGCATGAAATTATTTTATTATGTAAATCTTCAGCAAATTTTAACTGATATTTAGTTTTGAAATTCTTAAGAGAATCTAATTGTTTAAATTTTGTTTTTATCGAAATTTATACGAAATTTGGAACAAAGTACCGTGCGAAAGTATAAACTTTCACGCAAACGTTTAACAGAATGGCTACAATATGGCAGAAATGATGAAATTTGGTCAGCCTTATAATATACGATTTGTCAGCCTTGTAAATCCAGCGTTATATTTTCTAAAAATTAAAAAGGTGTTTAAATTTGTCTCTTTGTTTAGTGTGAAGGTAAAGAATATGATCATAAGAGTGATATCTGGGCTTTAGGATGTATTTTGGGTGAGATGTGTTGTTTGCGAAAAACTTTTGCAGCTACAAATTTGTCCGAATTGGTTACCAAAATCATGGCGGTTTGTTGTAAAATATTTAGCACATTTGATTTTCGAAATTATAAAACAATTTATTTAGGCTTCTTACACACCATTGCCGCCTGGCTACTCATCAGGTTTGAAAAGCCTTTTGAGTAATCTTCTTCAAGTGGATTCTTCTAAACGTCCGAATGCATCAGAAATTCTAGAATATTGGATACCATTGATATTTCGAAATCTCGGAAAACAAAAGGGGTATTTAATTGAGATCGATAGATTTTCTATCGATAATAACATAATATTTTTGCAGATATTGCTACGAAGATGATATTGGTCTTTCGGATCTTACATCTACAACTGGAAATATGTCTCTAGCACCTACCGCACAAACACATACAAAAGAATTAATGAAGGCCTCAACCGTATCACCGAATGAAAGCATCGAAAAAAGGTAAGCCTAAGAACTATAGGACCAGTCGAGTGATAATTCCACGGGACAAAAATAATTTTCTGACAACTGACACTCGTATTTTTTCTGTATCATTGTATAGGTCAGTTCTTTATCAGTTAAAATCATTTGGCAGTAGCTTTAGCTTGAATCCAATACAATTACCACCAAAGGCAACAATTCTCACTGTCGCAACAAGTGATTCGCATTTTGTTGTCGTTAATGAAGGTAAATTTATGACCGATATGTTTAAACAAAAGAGCTGAGCTAAAAACTTTAGTTTTTAATTATTATAACTTGTTACTTTTAAAGATGGTTCAGTTTATACTTGGGGAGAAGGATCACATGGACAGTTAGGAATCAGTTCATTGGAAGCTTGGAAGCATTATCCAAGTCGAATGGAAAGCGTTCGAAAACACCATGTAATAGGGTAAGTTAAATATAAAAATATAAAAGAAATGCCTCACTAGTCATGAGTTTATGTTTTAATTTGAAGGGCATGTGCTGGAGATGCTTTTACAATTCTTTGGACAAAATCTGGGTCAGTTCTCAGTTGTGGCGATAACTCAAAATATTCTTTGGGACATGATGAGATCAAAACCTATCACTCCCCGAAACTTATTGGTAAAATGTAGTGAAGCAACTCAAAATATTTAATGTTCATGGTATTCTTCCATGGGCTAAAACATCACCTGTGTTTGTAGAACATGAACATTAATATTATAGCTATTGTCAAAATATGTTGGTCGCTATACTTATTGTTAACAATGTCTTTAATTTTTACATTTTCAGAAAAACTAGAAGATATAGAAATCAAACAAGTGGCAGCTGGCATGGATCATGTTCTTGCATTGAGTGCAGATGGCTCGGTATACACTTGGGGTACAAATACACATGGAGCCCTTGGTTTAGGAAGTGAACAAACTCAGCAGTAGGTTAATCACATCACATTTGAGGAGTGACTTTTCAAAAGCAGTTATAGATTTTTTACTTTTTACATTTTATTTAGTGAATTAAATTTGAAATCTAATCAAATTTTTGGCAATAATGAACGTGGTATATGGTCTTTGTTTGGTACCCTGAAATTTCTTATAAATGTTCAAATTTAGCTGTCAAAATCCATAGAAAAAAAACCTACTGTCATGAAAAATTCATGTTCACAGACAGGCATTTAGTGGAAATAGTTAATGTGTAGATTTAACTAGGATCGATTTTAATCAACATTTTGACGCTATTGACAGTTACTACGTTCACCATTTTTTATATCAAATATTTTTTAAGTTAAAGAAGACAAAAAAAAAAGAAAAAATGCAATGGAGAATCCTTTTGATCTCATGGGAATATGTTTTGTTCGGAATTGGGATTTCACCTTTCTCCCGCTAGCTCAAATTAAAGGAGAAAATTCTGACCCGACTAAAAAAATAGATCGCCTTTTGAAAAGTGACTCCTCAATGATTCTTATTTTTATTTTTTTTTTAATTTCGAAAACAAACTACTTTCTAGAAAAACACCCCAAAAGATCCTTCTGGTGCACATGAATAGCAAACCACAAAAAATCTGTTGTGGACCAAATACGTCAGCGATATTATTTCAAAATGGTGATGTTCATGTTTGTGGAAGTAATGATTATAACAAGTTGGGATTCAATAAGCCGGGCAAAATTATGGCATTTGTAAGTATGTATGGCGTATTTACATACCAATCCCTCACTAAATTCCTAACGTTCAAGCCGTGTTTATTATTCTAAGACTAACTTTCATACATTTTCCCCAATTGACCTTTTAACAGTTTTTGAAACTTATTTTTAACTCCTTTTAGAAAAAAGTTATCCTTCCACGCAAAGTTATCGATATGGATCTATCTTCAACACATTCAGTGTTTCTTATCGAAGGTGGTTATGTTCTTACAATGGGACGCAATTCTGAGGGACAACGAGGTTTGGGTCATTGCAATCCAGTAGATGTTCCGACTTTTGTTCCCGGAATAAAAGATAAATATATTTTGGTAAATTCAAATCCATTTTATTAAATATTATATCGTGTAAAATTTTGATTTCTTCTTTTAGAAAGTAAAATGTAACGATCAATGTACGATTGTTTCTTCAGATGACAATGTTATAACCTTCTGGGGAACTAGAAATGGAATTCCAGAAGTTCAACAAAACACCAATGGCAATTCTATAAAATCTGAAGTAGGTAGTCATAGTTTTATATTTATATTGAGTTTTGTTTATAAATCTTTCCTATTTTATGTAGAACCATCAAACTGACATCGAAATGGGAAACAATACAGCAGCTTTCACAAATTTTCTGGCATCTGTTTATAAATCTGAACTTATCTTAGATCCAATTGATATTTTGGCGTAAGTACAAAATTTTTGTTCTTTTTTTTTTCTTTAATTTGGTTAACAAAAAAATATAGGTTAAAAGACCTAAAATAGCCGAAAATTTCAGCATATATCTTGTAGTGGCAATTATTGCGATACAATCTGTAAAATTGTTTGACTGTATTTTAAGCAACAATATTGTTGTAAGAGTCACATCCACATAATATTCAAATATTGTTTTGTATTTAATCAGCATAACTCCTCGTGCTGATCTCAAAGCTCTCACTATTTTCCCTCCGTCTCTTCGACGGGCCAGGAATAGAAAACTTTAGGTATACAATTCTCAATAGCGGTTGCAATTTTTTATGTTTTTTTTTTTTATTATTATTGATTAAATTCAATCCTTAGACTTTTCTTATTACATTCCTACATATCGCATACTTTTTTCATATTTGATGTATAATTATGTATTTTAGTTTGTATTCTTCAAAGGAGCAATTTGACAAGGGATACTATGTTGAAGTTAATAATGTCTATCCTCTGCCTCACAGCATTTTGGTTCTTGTTGACACCACAACACCATTGATATCGTCTTATGAGGATCTCTAATCTTAAACAACATACATAAACCTGCAATTAATATTTAAATAAAAAATAAGAAAAAGAACATAATTAATCTTGTTATATAATGTAATTTATTATTTTTAATTAATTTTAATTAAAATTAAAAAAAAAAAAACGAAATAAATAATTCCTTTTCGTGTTACTTCAAATACAACTTTTCTTTTCGGTTGCATTTAAAATTTTCAAATATTAGACATATTTCTTTGTTATCTTCTTTAGCGTCTTTCAAATAATAATTTGCCATTTTGTTTCTAATTGACATAAACCTAAACATTTCTTTTTTTTTTTTTTTTAATTCATAAAATTTCCTTATGTACACATTTTTTTGTAATATACACATTACTTAATTTTTCGTTGGGAGATAATTTATATGTTTGTAAATTATACATACAATAATACAATTAATTTAACTGATTTAAAACAATTGCACATTTGCCATTTTAAAATTTAAATAAATTTACATGGATTTTGTTAGGTGCAGTTTACAAAATGTAATGAAAACAAAAAAAAAAAAAAAAATAGTTTTGTAAAACTTGTTTTACATCTTTTGTGCGAGCATCCAAAATTTCTTATAAATATCAGCCGTACTCTACTATTCATTTAAAATCATTGGAATATGTATTCCAATTTCAAATAGAGCAAAATAATATTAGTTTTGTTAATACATGGTACGATTGTTTCTTCAGATGAATTTGCGAGATTTGTATTTTTATAAAGTTAGTTAACGTAGAAACAGTTTTTGAGTGCGAGATCATCCGAGTATAGGTGCTAAACTTAACTCCAGAAATATAATATTTAATCATAAAACAAATTAATTCGGAGTCAACTAAAAAAGAAGAGTTGTTAACTCTAGAATTAAATGAAGAGATATTACAGACAAATGCGAAACAGGATAAAAAAGTTAATGGCCGCGTTCAACAGCACATTTGACAGTTCTGAACTGTGATTTTTAGAGCTTCTGATTGGCCAGCAGTCATTAAAATTCAGTTGACGTCGATTGACATTTAGTTACGTTTCTTACGTTTTTTTCTGAATTTTCAGATGAAAAATTCTATCTGAAAATTCAGATGACAGCTATAAGCAACAAAAAAATAGTTCTTGATCCAGTTTTTTTTTTTGGTGTGTAGTCTGATCGTCTGGGTCTCGTATCGCTTTTCGGATTTTGATTTTAAAGTGCAAAAAATAATAAAAACGGAATAAATAATTTCAGACTTTTGTGCGTTCAGTGTTACGTTTTTCAGAACTGAATTTTTAGATCTGTCAAAAACGTGGTGATGAACGTGGCCAATTATAATTTTATGTATACGTAAAGTGTTAACCAATTGTTACATCAGTACTACAAAACCGTTCCTTAATGTGGAAAATATATTAGGACCGGCTTATATCATTTTTCTTTTAACGTGCAGTAGAATAAGGCTGAGTAGAATTAATTAAAATAATAAATAAATGTAAATTATTCTTTTTTTTTGTGTTTAAATGTCGTAACACAAATTTGTTTATAATTTGTTCCTATCTCTCTTTCTATACTTTTTTTAACGCAGTTAAAAATTCATTATAGGTATTTCTTGCACAAATAATCAAACCAGTTCATTTTTACGCTGTCGTTTTTTTTCTGTAGTATAAAATTGTATTTCTTATTTTTAAATAGACTTTTATAAGTTGTTAAATTTTAAAGTTAATTGGTTTGACTATGCAAATACATAATTATTTCTCTTTTTTTTTTATTTTTAACATTTGTTTTTTTTTTTTTATTCGATTATACATTTAATTCAAATTGGATGTATAAAAATGGAGTGAGTGTCATTTGTGCCAAACAAAATAGTTATTGCATTTCTGTTTTATATTGTTTTCTTAAAGACTTGCATATATATATGTATTTATGGAAATAAAACGTGTTGCAGGTGTTATAGTTTTATGATGATGATGTTTATGATAAATATTATGTTATTTTCATGAATTAACAAAATTACGATTAAATTTTAATACTAAGGTCAGTTTTTTAAAATTTTTCATTTTGAAATTCTGAAGAAACAATTTTTAAAAACCACTTGATTTTTCTTTCTTTTTTTTTTTTTTTTTGTAAAAAAAACAAGGAATTTTCATAGAATAAGGACTTAAAAAAAAAAAAAAACTTAGCAGGAACAACGACTACCTTCGGAAATACTACCTAACGTGAATGTACCAAGTCCGGTGGAGCCAGGTGATTTCTTTTCTTGAGTCTTATCATCCGTATCAAAATTATCACCCTGTAAATAATTTATTTACATTATATTTAATGAAATAATATTTTATACATGCAAATATTTACTCTGTGCTCTCGTTGTTCTCTTATTTTTCTGGCAAGTGCTAAGAAAGCTTCTTCTATGTTAATATTCGATTTGCATGATACTTCAAAGAATGGCATTTCAAAGTTTTCAGCAATCTGTGGGCGAAAAGTGTAGCAAAATTTTTAATAGGCTTCCTTTTCGTGGAAATATGTTTTTAATTTTTTTTTTTTTTTTTTTCAAAAATCAAGCATGTTTTTCCATGTTAACACCCTTAATATAATAACTTCGGCATTTTCTGAGGCCAAAAGTTAGATCAATGTTCAGTAAAGTGATTGTATTCACACACACTTCTGATCCACTCACCACCGCCGTTGCGTCACCATAAAAAGGCAGACAAAAATAGATCATAGGTTTAACAAATTTATTAAAACTAAATAATAACAAAAATCAATCACAAGTTAAAATTATTAGTGGTGGTAACCCGAACTGAGTGAAGATGAGTAAGATTCTTGGGCATGAACGTTGGATTCTGGAACAACAGCATGAACAGCTGGGGCAGCCTTGTAAAAGGATGGAGCACTATATGAAACAGCATCATCGGATTTGTAGTAATTGTTGGGTGATGTAAATGATGCTGGAACATAATTTTTCACTACTCTAACGGGCGCAGCAGAATTGTAGGAGTTTGATGGAGCAGTGTAAACAGCTGGAGCATGAGCATGATAATTAACTGGAGTGGAATAGTGAGCTGGCTGTACTGTCTTAACTAGAGCTGGAGCAGCGTTGACAGCAGGAGCAGCCTTTACCTCATGGTGAGCTTCATTCAATGGAACACGACTTACAACTGCATTGAATCCATGTTCTGCATCGGCGGTATAATGAACAATTCTCTTAAAACCATCAGCATCGATCAAAGAGTATTCTCCCTCAACAGCATCTCCGTCTCTTGTCTCAGAATGGCTCTTAGAATCTCCAGTGATAGAATCCTGAACATCATATGCAAACTTATATTGTGGATGTGGATCATATTCCTCAACTTTTTTGGCCACCAAGTGATGACCTGATGGAGCTAAAGAAACTGTATGCTCTGCAGGAGCAGCAGCTGCCTGGTAGAATTGTTCTTGAGCTGGAATGTATCCTGCACTAGCAACAGCCACAAAAGCAAGAGTAATAACAAACTACATAAAACAAAAAAAAAGAAAAGAATCAAATAAAGAATTTTTGATGAATTTTTAATTTGGGTATCATTTTTACCTTGAAAGCCATGACAATTGATTTGATTTGTTTTTGGTGTGGTCAAGAAGCTTAATCGAATCGAAATAATACTGTTTCAGCTACCACGATCATGTTTTATATACAATTCAAATTCGCAAATCAAATTTTATTAATAACCGCAAACTTCACAGTTAGACAGCCTCAGGCAATACCTACATAATTTTTAGGGTCCCTCCTACTTTCCTTTTTTATTTCTATTTCTTTGTTGCTGTTAGAAGTAATTTCGTTCATTTTGTTTAGGAAAAATAATACAAAAAAATAAAAACAAAATATAAAACCG
Organism: Epistrophella euchroma; assembly: GCA_947049315.1. NCBI lineage: Eukaryota > Metazoa > Arthropoda > Insecta > Diptera > Syrphidae > Epistrophella > Epistrophella euchroma. Next base: position 63,132,258 of record OX346248.1, read on the forward strand.
TCTCCTATCTCTGGAGTCACGAAGTGGTATAATACAAAAACTGTCGAAATTAATATAAGATTAATTTACCTCTAGTCTTATCTCGGTTATGAAAAACATTTTCATAGGTATTGTATTTTGATAAAAATCAAGAATAGTACTTCAGGTACATATACATACATACTCCGGGATGGGAGTTTTTGTTTGAACATTAAAGTTTTCCAGGATAAAAACATCCTATTCATCAGAATCATCGTATGAAATTTTTTTTGAAACAATATTGTTTATAGACCGAGAGCTGGTGAACGTTTTTCTCAAAGAGTTTTATACCGCTCCAAACTTTGTGAGCATGGCATTTATACCAGTGCAAACTACATGCCAAAGTTTGTGAGCATAATGCTGAGATGTGTCCAAGCTAAATTCCATCGGTCTGGCAGCGATACTGCGGCCCTAACACCTTCAAAATGCAACCAAACAAAAACGATTTTATACCGCTCCAAAATTTGTTCACTAGTAATTGGTAACTATCCAAACTAAATTCCATCAACATGACAGCAATATACCGTGGCTCTAACACCTCTATAATGCACTTTTAAAATGCAACAAAAAATCTAAGTTTTTTTTTACCGCTTTAAATTTTTTCCATACATAATTATTATCTGTCCAAGCATAATTCCCTCGGTCTGGCAGCTTTACCGCGAGCCTTACTCTACCATAATGCATTTTCAAAAATTTTTCTAAAAAAATTTAATAAATTTTATTAGACAGAGGCTACCTTTTGCTAAAAATAAAATTTCAGAAAAATGGATTTAAATGGTACCTCCCATGGAACCATTTTATTTAAAGAACCAAATACTATTTCGAAAACGACTTGGTTGATTTTTACGAAACTTGGTAATATGCAGTTTTTTAACATTATCTGGAATTTTTTGAATAAAAATTTCCCAGAGAATATTTCCCTCGTTCAAACATTGGGAACGTGAATGATGCCTTAATGTTTCCCTCGGAATTTATTGGCATTGGGAATAAATTTTTCAGGGGAATTTGGCCGTCATTGCATTGGATTTTTGTTCGAGGGAAATTTGTTCCTTGGGAGATTAGCGATAGCAGAAAAATTTTCGTGGGAAACAAAATTCCCTGGGAAATTCCCGATATGGCCCATAGTCAAAATTAACGGTTCCTTCCATATACATAAATGTTAAAATACCGTTACAGAATATCTAAATTTTCTCGAAAGCGACTTCTACGATTTTGGTTAAAAATAAAGTTTACAGTTGGCCATTATTAACAGAACCTCTCATAGAACCATTTTTTGGATTAAAAACCGATTTAAATTTATTTTTTAGACAAAAGCTCCTAATTCGTTAAAATCATCTGGATCCCAAAATTAAAAATTTTGAATTTTTAAAAAAATTCACAATATTTTTTTTTTTTTTTTTTTTTTTTTTGAAAATTTGACATTTCAAAAACTTGTAGGTAAATGATTTATTTTTCAATAAAATTTAAATTCTAAATTAAAAAATACTAAAATTTGGAGTTCCAGTTTTTTTTCTTAAATATTTTTACAAAATTATATTTGTAAAAAATTAATTTTTTAAAAAGCCATTCCTATGAATTTGAATTTTCTTTCTCAAAAACTAAATTTGTTTATATGTTTCATTTTGGAATAATTTCACTTCGTTCAAAAAATTTTAAATTCTAGCAAATACTTCATTGGTGAATTCAGAAAAATTCGATTACACAAATCTTACACAGTCCAAAAATAAATCCATTAGAGATATATGTAGGTACCCGCACTTTTTACAGAACGTGGCAGAAATAATGGCATTTTGTCAATCATGTTAATCCAGCATATAAGTTAATTCTACTGAGCATTACCGTCAATTTACGTACATATCATTAAATAATCCCATCAAAGTAAGTTATACGTCGGCATTTTATTTTGCCTCAATTCTTATAATTTTCTTCTAAAACTCAGTAAGTAAAAGTTTGGCTATACACAAACAGTAAGCAATCATTCAAAGGTCAGACTGAATTACTTTCGATTGTACTTAGAGTATAAGATTCATAATTGGCTGAAGCTTGATACAATTTTGGGTGGAACCTGTTTGATTATTTTTATTAACCACTTGAGATAGGTACTATTATTCGTAAGATTGATCATTTTAGATTAATGGATCGAATGGCAGGTAGCGATCGTCGTATATGTACGTAAACACCTTTCGCACCAAAAGAAGGAAGGTGGTTACAATTGATAAGCTTTTGGAGCATTTGTTTGTCGCCCAGGGCAATATTAATCACTTTTCTACCAGTGAATGTGGTCTTAAATTTTTCTTTTTTTTTTTTTTGCACAAAAATTCATTACAAATTTAAATTTCTTTTGGAATGTAGGTCAGAAAAATGTTCAGTTATGTGTTATGTTATCCAAATTTAACGTCCTTGAAACTCTGTGGGTTAGGCTTTCAAACTCAAACTATAAATTCAAAGTACAACGGCTAATCCAATATCACTTGAACACATTCCTTCTCCTCAGTAGCATCTTACAAATTCATTAGAGAAAAATGGCTTTCAAGGTAGAAAGAATTTTAACTTGAGTTTCTTCAATTATCCAATAAATAACATAATACATATCTATTTTTAGTTCGTAGTTGCTTTTGCTGTGATTGCCGTTGCCAGTGCAGGATATGTTCCTCAAGCGCAAGTCTATCATGCTGCTCCAGTAGCGCATACTGTTGCTGTTGCACATGAACCACAGCACATTTTGACTAAGAGTGTTGAAGAATATGATCATCATCCACAGTACAATGTTGCTTACAACGTTCACGATTCTATTACTGGAGACGTAAAAAGCCAATCGGAAAGCAGAGATGGTGATGTTGTTAATGGAGAATACTCCCTGGTCGATGCCGATGGATACAAAAGGACAGTTTCATACACCGCCGATGCTGAACACGGATTCAACGCTGTCGTCAATCGTGTTCCATTGCATCATGAAGATGCTCATGTTTCACACGCTGCCCCAGCATTAGTCAAGCATTTGACTCCTGTTGTTCATGCCTCTCCATCACACACATATGCTGCTCCAGCTGTTGTGAAAACCGTTGCACCAGTGTCATATGCTGCCCCAAGCTTCCATCACCAAACTGTTTCAGCTCCAATTGCTTATGCAGCACCAAGCCACTATAAGGCCGCTCCAGTTACCTACACAACGTCGAACCTTGTGAAAACTGTCAGTCCAGTCACATATGCTGCTGCTGCTCCAAGCCATGTCCAACAGTATGTTTCATCACCCACATACGCAGCTCCAGCTTACTACCATGCTCAACCCACATACGCCGCCGCCGCACCAGCTAACTACCATGCCCACCCCCAACCAATCTATGTGGCTCCATCTGTGGTAAAAACTGTTTCTCCAGTAACAAGTGCTTCCCCAAGCTATTACAAGTCTGCTCCAGTAGCTTACGCCACATCCGAATCCTACTCTGCACCAGCTTATGTTAAGTCTTCAGAGCATAGCAACCAATACCATCATTAAAGTTTTTAAATTATTGTTTCGTTAAAAGAGAAATAAATAATTTAATTTATTTTAAACATTTTTTTTGTTTTGAAATATTAATCCCTTTCTTCATTTAAGTTGACTTGTTCCATTCTTCTATTCGTTAACTGTAAAAAAAAATATAAATTAAAATAAAACTTTATTTTAGCTCTTTCTTCAAGACTGCTTAAATGCGCCATCATCCGTACAATAATAGTTCACAAGTATCGAGCTCTTGAAATCGTAAAATCACAACGTTCTTCAATCTCCAATTCGCTTATTTTTTTGATTTCGGAGTGCATATGTACGATCTTTCCCTTTTCTTTAATAAAAATATGCAACCTAAAGGAAATCTTACGTTTCTTGCCATTAAACGATTTTATATTATTCATCCAAATTAGTTTACATTAATAACCATAAACCTTGAACCTATCTATCTATTATCTTTATAACTTCTCACACTCTAGTGACTTTTTTGCCAAGTCTATAACCATCAAATAAAATGAAAAAAAAAAATCAAACTCATTTATTTATTTATTTCACTCACCTTCTCGCCTCTTTCCTTATCGACCATCCTTTGTGTGGAGGAGCATTCACATTTGTTACCGGCAAGGACTTTCACAACATCCGGTGATGCATTCTATTCCAGCAAATATAAGAAGGAAAAGTCTATTATAATCAAAATTGGAGCGCGAGGGTGAACAAAATAGAAAATACACTCAGATAAAATTTTGATGTAATAAAAAAAAAGTTTAAATGGGGAATTTGTGATGCGATATTTTTTACTCAAACTCAGATGAAATTTTAAAATTAAAACGATTTCTTTGTGGTATTTTGTTTGCATGCCTTCATGTTTGTTAAAAAATGATATAATTATATTACATTAAATACAAATTTAAATAGGTGAAGTTTTTATAAGTCCTGTTTTTCACGACGTAATTTTTTATATGAAAGGTCCAGGGGAAAAACGGCACGGGTCTAATTTTTTTCAAAATTAAACTAATGATTACATTTTGTAGCTTTTTGTGAGTACTTATGATGTCCTATAAACTTTTTGAAAAAATAAATGGTTGCTCTACAAGAAAAACCATTAAAAAAAAATACCGTGCTGCGGAAGAACGACACAAGTAAAAATATATTGTAGAATGGCACAAGTCCATAGATTTCATTTCAATTTTCTCAAAAACAAGAATACAAAAAAAGCATATTAAATCATCTGGTTTTTAGTATTTGATTAAAAACTAATAGGAGCATTGAATATTAGAACATTTTGTATTATAGAACTGTTTTTTTTGAATTTTTCATTTCCCTTTCAATTTAGCGTATATAAGTTAACTTTTATTTTCATTTTTCTCGGAATCATTTTGAATGGACTTGTGTCGTTTTTCCCCTGGACCCTTCATATCATATGAAAAAAATCACTTCGCTTCTATATAAAAGCTAATGTTAAAACTAAAAGATAGTTGTATGTAAAATTAGCATTTTGTCGCTTTCGTTTTATCACGATTGCTATCCCCATTAAATATGTAGAGAGAGCTTTCGACAAAAAAAAAGATAACATTCGTTCGTTCGTTTTCACAAGAGTTTTCTCTCAGTGTAGACATAATTAAAATATAAAAGAAGTAAATTATATGCATGCATCCTTCTTCATAACCACAAACAAAGAAATGGTAATCAAAACATACAAATCTACCCAATTCAATCCCAAACCCATGTTCGACCAACAAAAAATCAAAAACAATGACAAATTACCTCTTGGATGTTACGTAGCCAATAAGACAAATTATTATAGCTCTCTAAGTTTGTAACGTCGTACATCAAAAGGATGCCCATGGCTCCACGATAATAGGCTGTTGTTAGTGTGCGAAACCTCTCTTGACCAGCTGTGTCCCATATTTGCAATTTAATTGGAACTCCATCTAAGTTTATTAGCTTTTGCTTAAAGTCGATACCTTTTTGTGTGAGGTTGATTGGTCAATTAATTATGTAGAATTTGGGAAATTTATATATGATGTATATAATATTTTTATTTTGAAAAAAAAAAAAACAAGGACTCCAGCTGTTAGATATGAGCTCTTACCTATTGTTGAAATATATGTGTCGTAATATTTTTCATCGCAATATCTGTGAACAATGCAGGTTTTGCCTACATTTGAGTCCCCTAAAACAAGGACTTTGTATGTGGCGACAAAATCAAGAGCCATTTTATTTCCTTTTTCTTCTATTTCAATTTTAAATGAATATATATTTGAATATTATTATTTTTTCTCAGATATAACTTTAATAAAACGGTTTTGTTTTTTACTATTTCACTTAAAATTTATCACTTAAAAAAGATATTTAACATAACAAAATAAAATTTGTTATGAGGTTGTTCCGTAGAAAAAGAATTTTTCAATAACCTTTTCAGAAATGCAAGCACAATAATGCTTATTTTTCACTTTATTTTGTTTTACGTTTATGTTAGATTTATTTTAATTATTTCAGAGTATTTTTTAAAAATTAATTCCTTAAAATTTCTAGGTTAAAAGAAAAACAGAAACTTTTTCTTTTGGAAGATAATAACTATTCATATTCGCCTAACCAAGACAAGGTATGATTCAACAAACAAGAAAAATCGATATCCTTTGATTGGTGGGTTTTTGCATTAAATAACGGAGCATGCGCATTTCAAAAGGACGACAAAAAAAAAAAAAACTTACAATGAAGTTTATTTTCTTTGTGGTGGCTAAGCCACCTGTAGCCGTTATTTTTCGTGAAAGATTTCTTGAAATTGACACAAATCAGCTTATTGCGGCTGAGGGTTGAGTTATTTTATTGAAATTGGAGATTGGTGAGTTTTGAAGTCATAGGCGAGCCTTGACGAATTTATATTAAATGTCCCACATGCAAGAAACTGAGTTTAGTTGAGTTTTTTTTTTATTTAATGAAAACTTTTAAAAATAATCCTGATGGCCTGCACTTTCCCGTGGTTCAGATCAATTACCTTGTACCTAACTATAGGGAAACTTGTGTGTTGATTGCTTAAATTGTTTTTTAAAAGGTCCTTCTAGAGGCATATTCCACTCCACCTAGTCAAATTCAATTTTTAAAATTTGTATATATATTTATGAGTACCTTTTTTATTATTTTAAAACTGTTGCTAAGTTAAAATTTAGTTTAAATTTTAGCTTAAGTTAAAAGTTAGTTTAATTGAATTTTCTGTAGTAGCCCGTGGCGTAATGGTTAGTGCGTTGGACTGTCATCATGCTGGAGGTCTAGGTTCGATTCCAGCCGCTTCCACCTAAAAAAAAAACGAGTTTTTTTTCAGGGCTACTACCACTTCCGAGGAAGTGACAAATCCTCCAAGAGTATCTCTTGTCATAGAAAAGTGACGCTTACCTTAGCCGTTCGGACTCGGCAATATCTTTCCATTCCTTCAGACACACACACACAGGAAGGGTTGAGAGCTGTAAGTCACTAGGCCCTGGTTCTTCATGAGCCGTTGTGCCACCAAATTTATTTATTTATTTTTTAACATTTCGTTCTCAGTTCATTTTGGCTTGAATTTGTATGAGCTTTGTCCTGAAACTTATACTGCGTTTTCATTAGAGCAAATCATGAGGTAATTTCGTTCAAAATTTCCAATTTCAATTCGAACCATTCAATAAGTACCTGCATACACTACTGTGATAATTTTTGTTTGTTCCGTAAAGTAATAAGTTTTTTCATGTTAATTTATTTGTATGTTAAATTATTTTGTTTTAAATCAAATTTATATAAAAAATATCTGCACTAAAAAACTATGTAAAATCACTCTAAATAAAATAAATCTAGATAAACCCCTGAAGAAGTCGTGGATAACGACGAAACGTTGGGAAAAGATGAAATAGACTTGTTTTATTTGCATTAAAAAACATATTGACCAAGAAAGCCTACCTAAAATATTAAAAAAAAATCATCTCATTTCCTATAAAAATTCAAACTTCCAAATAAGGTAATTTCAACCAAATTTGCACGAAATTCGGTAGGAAATTACGCAAAACTTTTATGAACACACCCAAATGGAATCCATTCAAAGTGGAACCCATTTAAAATGACAGAGTTCAATGTGAAAAACAACAAAAACAATCGATTGACAATCTGAACCGTCAAACAAAATAAGGAAATTTGAAATGTGAACACTCTTTTTGTAATTTGCCAAATTAACTCATTTCAGCTCTAATGAAAACGCAGTTATAGAAAATGCGCATAATTCTACCGTAGCATGTCACGGCGGATATTCTAAAGGATCTCCCTACTACTACTACTACGTGTTGTTTTGTTTGACAACCACGTGTTGTTATTGTTGTTTTCTTTTGTCGCGGCGAATAATCGCGTTGGTTTGGGAGAGCCTTAAGACTTTTTTTTCGCATTCGTCAAAAATATTTCTGGCCAGGTATGGCCCGCGTGAAAGTTTGTATTCTGCTATCCGTCGGAGGGAAATAATTGCTCCAAATTTTGTTTAAAATTTCCATAAAAACAGAATTTGAACAATTAGATTCTTTTAAGAATTTCAAAACTAAAAAATTTCAGTTAAGATTACTTTAAAGACTGAAGATTAAAAAATATAATTTAAAGCAAATTGAATGAAAATTTCACGTGAATCGCAAGTTTCGATCGGATCGAATAGCAGGCATAAACTAACCAAATCATAAAAAAAACTGTAAATTTCTCTATGAGAAATCAGTTTTAAGAAACTCTTTGAACGCACCCTTCAAAATTAAGTTTGAGGTGCTGTGATGTATAATTTTGCTTCTACGAAATCCACAAATTATTTTTGACAGTTCCAATTACGGAAAATTGCAAAAAAAAACATGTCGCAACAAATAAAGAGAGAGGCACGAATTAATTTCTACTTTTTTAAATTAATTATCAAACATTATTTTACGTTTATTCACCTACCAAATAGGTATTAAAAGCTTTCAAAAACCTCCATCGAACTCGACAATATGTCTTCAAAGGCGATCATCACGCACTTACCGCTGCACGGGCCGAAATAAATACCAACTTTCGCAAGAATCTCGCCGTGAGCGATGAAGTGGAAATAAAAAAGGTTGCCTTGTTTAATATTTAAATTAAAACATTGCCAAAAAAGTTACATTTGTTTTTCTTTTTTTAGCTAATCAAATTGGCCGAAGATGTTGATAAAGAGCTCCGTACAAATGTCGTTCAGGCTGTCGAAAAAGAATCTGGGGTTTATGGTAAGTCTTGTTTATTCGAATATTTTGTTATATGTATTATGAGCAGTTGCGAGATTGTTTCCCAAATTATTGCAGAGGTAAACATAAGAGAAGAAGTTACTCGATTGGACAATGTGCTCTTCAATCCTGATGCTGTTATTGAAAAGCCAAGACGTGGTGCGTCAAAATGTGGCGGAGTAGAACCACAAACTGGCAAAACTTAAATTAAAGAATTTTGTTAAGGTCAAAATGTGTTTATTAAGAAATTTGAAAATTTAAAAATAACTTCCCCTTAAGTTTCGTTCTAATCACTGGAACTAGAAGTCATGTCTTTTAGATTTTTTTTTCGCTTGCTTCTTGGATTTTTGTTTATTAGTCTTTTTAGATTTTCTCGACTTTTTTCGTTTGTCTTCGGAATTGGTGGAGGATGAGGACGATGATGAATCTGATTCTGTTTCTGAACTACTGCATGATGAATGTATTGACTTTTGCTTCTTCTTACTTTTTTCTTTACTTTTCTTCGATTTTGAGTGTTTTTTCTTTGAAATTGTAGAAGAATTGGTTTCTAGTTTTTCTGATTTCAGATCTCTTCGAATGACTTTTGACTTTGAATCATCCACATATCCACGCCTTTCGTGAACATTTCTCGATGGCGAATGTCTTCGTTGTTCTCTTGATCTTGACGAATCTTCAATATTACGTTGAGACGAGTTACCATCAGGAATTCGCCTTCTTTGATTTCTTGGTGGTGAACGTCTTCGTTCTCTTTCTGGAGAACGTCTTCGTTCTCTTTCTGGAGAACGTTTTCTCGAATGATTTCTTTCTCTTGACGTTGATCGCTTGGGATTTTGAGGAGATCGTCGCCTATCTTTTGATGACGGTAGTCTAGCAGGAGAATCTCTTTTCCTTCTACCTGGAGATCTTTCTCTGGAGGCAGAACGTTGCTTCGCAGGCCGTCCGTCGTTAGGTGATGATCGCCTACCCGGAGATTCTCTCTTTTTGGTTGAAGATTTTTCTCTAGAGTTGGAACGATTGCGCCTTGGACGTTCATCTACCCTCCTCTTCGGCTGAGGAGAAACACCTCTGTTAGAAAATCTTTTTTGGGCTTGGGAATTATCATTTCGACGTCCTCCACGTGAATCGTTTTCAAATCTTCGTATGGGCGATCGACTTTGACCCCTATTCTTCCGTCTCTTTCCCTCTCTGCTGCCTTTTAAATCGTCAAAATCTAGTTTCCTATCTTTCTCATCTTTATGGACAACTCCCCGTCCTTTACCACGCCATTGGACCTTGGAAACAGATTGCGAAAAGTCAACATGAATCCTACGGTCATCAATAAGAACATTGTCCATTTTAAAGTAAGCTGCTTCGCATGACTTTTGCTCTTCAAATTCTACAAAGGCATACTGCAGTGAGTCCCCAGTGACCTTATCGCGAATTACTTCACAGCTCTTGACCTTTCCGAATCGACTGAAAATAATTTCCAGATCATCATCTGTCGTAACTGGATTCAGTTTACAAACGAAAAGAACATTCTCTGGTGGCGCGATATCTGCATCTGGTAGATCGCCAACTATCTCTAGAATAGTTGCTCTGGCCTTAGCTTCTCGTTCGGCTAGCATTTCTTGGATTTCTTCCGTGGTCTTGCCAGCGGTATCATCAATATCCTCGTCGGCACCAATTCTACCATTTTGCATTCGTTCAGCAGAGGGTGATGGTGACCGCTTGGGAACTTGGAATCCTCGTGGGTCACTGAAGGGATCATCCAAAATGACGGTGTGCGTTACGCGAATGTCCTGGTAGGGTCGGAACTTTTCATCTACAATTGCTTCATTCAGTTTCCTGAGAATCTCTCGTCCTAAACAAAATGACGGTAATATAAAGTACTTTCTTGTTAAAATATCATTCTTACCTTCAACGACCTCTCCAATAACGCAATGTACTGCATCAAGCGATGTTAGATCAGAACCGAGAGTAAAGAAGAACTGCGAACCCACCATAAATTTACCGACACTCACCAGGGATAGAAGTCCCGGTATTGTGTGTTTTATCTTTGGCAATGATTCCGCTTCGAAAAAACGCTTATGCGAACCCTCTACGACACCCCATATGGATTCGCCACCATCTCCAGCACCGGTGGGGTCACCTGTTTGGGCAATAAAGTCGCGCTCGATTGTGTGGAACAAATTGTAATTGTAATATTTCAACTTGCAGAGCTTTATAAAGTTCAAACATGCCCTCGGTCGTTCTTCGATAAATAGATCCACTGTTATATCGCCAAGAGTTGTTTCGATTACAACTGCCATGGCTGCGAGAACGAAATTTCTTGGATAAAAAATTCGTAGAAGAAAATCTTGCAAAACAAAACGTTTTGTTTGAGAGGTGCCCATCGACGTTCGACAGTTGACAGTTTGGTGACAGGGTCACAAACAATTTGAGAGGCCATGTTCTCTTGAGGTACGTTAAGACTAGGTCAGTTTTTATACTTTATTACAGAAAATTAAAAAACAATCTTGTGATTTCTCAAAATGAAGGCTTCTAAACTTTTTGCAAAAAGGTATGGCAAAAAGTGAAAAATTGATACAAAAAAATTCACCAGAAATGCATGTCTTCGAAAAATTATAATTTAACTTCGATCCAATAATTTTCCTTGTCGCCTTCGTATTTGATAGGCATAGGTTTGGGAGAGTTCGGAGAGAAAATTTAATTTCTTTGGTTTCTTATTTTTACAATCAGCCCAATTCTAAATGAAAACTCCAGGGGAATAAATTATTATTTTTTCTACAATTTGATTTAATGTCAAATACTGCAAAAATTTGTCTCCAACATTCAGAACTCTGATTCCCGCCTATTCAAGGTAAAAATATTCTACCGGTAAATTCGGAATAGGAAAAAATATGTCTCCTGGGAAATATTTAGAATTGGGCTGAATATAGTTCTTATCACATTTAAAAGGAATGCTGAATTCTAAATTCACTCAAAAAAACTAAAAGATGATTGTGACGTCACAAAAATTCCAAGATGGGACTTGGGGTGTATCTAATGAGCAATTTTACTCAAAATTAAATTATATTTTCTACCTTACGATCGTTTTGAAATTTATAATGCGCAAATCGACCTTAAAAATTGACAAAACTCTGACCATGATAAACAAATACAAGGCATCATACACCCAAATCGCAATCTTTGCATTTTTGTTGCGTCACGTTCGTTATTTTCTTTTTTTTTTGGTGTAAGAACTATAAAAATAACATACAAATAAAAACAATGAAATGGAATAAAATATTCCTCTTCGAAGAAAAACAGATGATTGTGACGTCACACACCTAATACCTAATGGGCATACCTATCGTGTCAAAAACGAAAAGTCAAGTCACTTAAAACAAGAGTTATAATACAAAAATTAAACATCGACTCGCATTGAAATTTAATTCCTCAATAATCCCACCGAGTCGATTTAAGATAGAAATTTGTCTTCCACTCAAGAAGATAAATTCCTTGCTAGTAGTCATCATGAATCCAAGTTCCAAGGAACACCTTTTTGTAGAAAAAAAAATCAAAATAAATACCTTTCAAATATCAACATGAAATAAAAGAAAGAAATTAAATTTATTTCAATAAAAGAAGTCAGAACATTTTCCAGAGTTTGCCTCAATTTGTTTAAAACTAAAATAATATAAGCCCACACTCACAACGTGGAGCTTCAAACCTATTTATTAAAACTAAGCACCGGATTTGGTGCCTTCTCTAACTGATCTGATAATCTCTTTTGCTCTGATGTCAGGCGAAAGATTTCCTCTTTCTCTTCATTTGTGAGTGCTCTGCGCTTTTGCTTTGCCTGAACCGTCCGCTTGTATGCCTCAAGTATTTCATGATCGACAACATCGAGCTTTCGTTTGATCTCCAATCTTCTTATTTCACATTTAGCAGCTTCCTGCAATCGACGCAGTTCAGAGGCATTGTATTCAGCAATAGCTGATAGCTCAGCTGTAACTCGTTTGATTTCGGAGTAAACCTCATCTTCGTCGGGTTTGACAAATTCTTCAGCTTCTAGAAGACCTTGTTCGATGAGTTCTTGCTTGACACGCTTCTCCAGATCAATTCCATTCTTTAGAAGAGACAAGGAGCACAACGTAGAATTCGTGGAATTGGTATTGTCCGAGCTGCTGTTACTGTCGATGTTCGACATCACATCGCCGATAAGGTTCTCCTCGAGAAACGCCGACACCAAACGCTGGGTCAGAGGTCCAGTGACTCCCTCGCCCATCAGTTGCTCGCCCTTTCGCAACAAAGACATCACCTCATTGTTTGAAGAATTTTTCGATCTTGACTTTGAATTGATGTTAGGATTGGAGCTATTTTCCTCTTCTTTGAGATCTTCTAACGCCCAAGTAGTAGAATAATGAGCTCCAAGCTCAGGAATGGGAGGGACCAATGGGCCCGAATACTGCTCAAGCAAATCGTCCAACAATCTGAGATCTTCATTTGTTATTGGCATACAATAGGGCTCAACAGACAGCCAGAACTTGTTGGGTGTGTCGTTCTTGAGCAGAGCCACCTTCGGCTGGTCCTTATGCTGATGTTGAAAAGTGGGCAATGCATCCATGCTGTCGTCCGTGTTCTGAGACTGAGCTGGACTAAGAGTTGAAATCGTCCTTTGCTTGGACAGCTTGAAATGAGGTTTCTTTGGCTTTCTACTCTCTTCACGCTTTCGCTTGCCCGGAGAATGCGGAGGTTTATCTTGGGCTTTCTGGCGCCGATCGTAGCGTTTCTCATCTACGTCAATGGCGTCGTATTCCGCTTTAAGCACTCTATACCTTAGAGCTACATTTGTCAGAAGACTCTCTAGCTCCAGTTGCACACTGTCCAAATCCTCAGCTGGCAATTGGTCGTCTTTGCTTCGTTCCAAAGCAGCTGCGTACTTTGAAAGCAATCGACTATTGTCTTTGATTTTAATATGAGGAATGTTGATGGTTCCTTCAGTCTCTGGAGATTCGGGAGCAATAACATTACTGGGAATAACTTTGCCTGTCATTTTCGATGTTGATGGCAAGGGTTGGCTGAAGTTGCTGGTGCGACTCTTCGTTGACGATGTTATTGTTCTTTTGTTGAACATTTTTGTTTGTGGCTTATCTCAAAAAGACAACGACTAATCAATTAAGATTATCAGATATTTATTTTTCTTTACCAAGCGATATGAAGGAAATATTTTCTTCAGAGATAAAATATGCGAAAAGAAACAGAAAAAAAACTATAATCGATTCCTAGAATTTTTTTCTATGAAATAAAAAAAAATACATTTGTCAAATCTTCGTTCAGGCAAAGTAGCATTTTTTGCCAGGGATGTGTTCGTGTGCTAATAGTTCGGCTACACTTTATACTACGTTTTCATTTCAGTGAAATGAGTTAAATTTGGCAAATTAGAAAAAAAAGTGTTCAAATTTCAAATTTTCTTATATGGTTTTTGACTCAACCAAAAAAAAGTTGACTTTTATGGGGTTAAGTTGATCTTTTTCAGATTTCGCCTTCGATTCAACCAAAAAAGATCCAAAAGGTCCAGTAGATTTACAACTTAAAACTGGCCTATATTTTCTCACACTGAATACATTAATTGGACATACATGAAATTTTCTGCCTCACTTCAACGTCATTAGAAAGAACGAAACAACATCTGTAAACTGCCAACATAAATCTACTATTGAATCTTTTTGTGCGGTGGAAACACCAAATAGATTTAATTAATCTGAACTGAGGTAAACCTTTGGTTGAAACATAAGTATTACTAAGTCCCCTTTCACACAGGGCAACTGAGTTGCCGGCAACAAATAGTTCATAGGCGAGAAGGGCAGGAAGAAAGAGGGGGAAATGAAATCTCCCCGGTCAACAAATTCAGGAAACTTTTTTGACGTTTCTCTTCACACTACGTTTGTGTGCGTTCAACCAAGGTAGTTTAAAAGGAAAATACAGCAAGTCTCCTCCAACTTTGTATCTGCGTGTGAAAGGTACAGGAGACTGTTAAGGAGATTTAAAGAAAACGTCAAAAAAATCACCAGCAACTAGTATCTTCGTGTGAAAGGGGACTAACAGGCATCAATCTTCCCGATCTAAACAGGGTCTTACCCTGAGGCCACACGGGTAAGTACTGGCAAGAAAGTAGCAACACAGTTTTATTTTTTTACTAACACATACCGCCATATTATTCACTCGATACATCCAGATTTAAACTTAAATCCAGATGAATTTACATTGAATTTGTATGATTTACATCCAGATTTAAGTTTTTATCTAGATGTGTTGAGTGAATATTATGGCCGATACAAAACGAAGCAACTTGCTTTTTTCCAAGCCAGTTGAGAAGCAAGTAGTACGTTCTTTTTCTTGTTAAAGTTGAATGAGTTCTAAAGTAAAGGAGCAGACCTAAAATTGCAGTAAAGTCCCCTTTCATACGAAGATACTAGTTGCTGGTGATTTTTTTGACGTTTTCTTTAAATCTCCTTAACAATCTCTTGTACCTTTCACACGAAGATACAAAGTCGGAGAAGACTTGCTTTATTTTCCTTTTAAAGCTCTCCCAAACCAACGCGATTAATCGCCGCGACAATAGAAAACAATAACAACAACGTGTTGTTTTGTTTGACAACCACGTGTTGTTATTGTTGTTTTCTTTTGGCGCAGCGATTAATCGCGTTGGTCTGGGAGAGCCTTAAACTACCTTGGTTGAACGCACACAAACGTAGTGTGAAGAGAAACGTCAAAAAAATCTCCTGAGTTTGTTGACCGGGGAGATTTCGTTTACCCCTCTTTCTTCCTGCCCTTCTCGCCAATGAACTAATTGGACTTGTCAAGAATCTGAATCTGTCTTTTCTCTTTCTAATTTTGACAGTTCTTTCATCGTAAAGAAGCTCTAGATGGGGGGAAAACAACAATACAACAAATAGAAATACACACCGATACTGTTCGCGCCTTCAATAGTGTGTTTGTTTTCCCCCCATCTAGAGTTTTTGACGTTTGGTGGAAGTTCTCAATTGTTTCCGGCAACTCTGTTGCCTTGTGTGAAAGGGGACAAAATGCACAAAAAATTACAGTTTCAAAGTAAAGGAACAGACCTAAACTCTTGAACACACCTTAACATCGCATTTCATCGCATGTCAAAATTCAAAAATAAAAAAAAACAACAACAAAAAATCGGTGCCAGACAGCTGCTGCTGGGCCAGCCACTTTCGAAATTCGATAAAGATTTTTTAGTTCAATTTGTTGTTGCGTTCCAATTTGTTTAATGTAGCGGAGAATAATTTGGTTGTATTTTTTCGTCTCAAAATTTTTTAATAAAAAACAAATTTTAAGAGTATCTCAAAGAAAAATACATAATCCATAAGCACCAAACGGGAAAATAATAGAACTAAAATTCTATTCCGAAGAAAAAAGTGCGTTTTTTGTCAAATAAAAAAATCAATTTCTCCTGCGTCGTTTGTTTAAAAATTTTCCAAGTGGTGTTTTATTGTTTTTTAGTTTATAAAATATAAATAAAAACAAAGAAAAAGCAACAAAATTAGTGAAATAAAATATTTACCCACCGCAATGGATGACGAGGAAGAAGAAGTCACAGATCCAAAGTTGCAAGTTTTTCATAACACAGTTAGGGAGCACATCGTAAGTACCTACCTGCATCCATCCATATTTCATACATATCCTACTATTAAATAATAAAATTACCTTCCATTATTTTTAATTGTTTTTATATAGGGTTTTATAGAATCAAAAACACGCTGACATGAGTGACCTTTAATTTCTTTTTTCCTTCGTTTTATTATTCACGATAAGGTTCTCTGATAATATTTGTTGTTATTTTTATTAAAAAAAAAAAAAAAAACAATGGCTCGGTGTAATCCGGTGAATATTTTTTATACGGGATTATTTGGAATAAATCAAGAAAATTAAGAAGGGAAGTTAAAAAATGTCCCAATTTAAAGCAATGAACATCAGATAGTAGGTAGGCACCTGATTGTCAAGTTGTATAAGGACGTTGATGCTGTAGAACTATAGAAGTCCCACGTATGAAAGAGGATTAGGTATAAGGAGTGTTCAGTGAGGCTGTTCCGAACAGTTTGGAACAGTTTAGAACAGAAAAGAACAGGTTTTTGCTGTTCAGTGAGAAATTTTCTGTTCTAAACTGTTCTGACTTGCTGTTCAGTGAGTCTGTTTGGAACAGTTTGGAGCAGGTTTTTCTGTACTTGCTTTTGAGGTAGAACAACTTAGAACAGATTAGAAAAGGATTTGTGGGAAATGTCAAAATCAGTTGTTGTTCTGTTCTGTCCTGTTCTGTTCTGTTCTGACTATTTCTTCACTGAACAAAGCTATAGTAAAAGACTAACTTTACCTTATGTTAGGTCAGGTTAAAAAGGGGACTCGAATTAGAATTAGTTAGCCGCATCCTCTCTCGATTATCAATACATTAATTTAACAGTAGTACCATTGGGAGAAAATTAGTTGTAGTTTGAATCATTCTAAAATACTGATTTTAATCCTTTTACATTAAACTTCATAAGTTGGGCTCGTTATTTTACAAATAAAGTTAGAGGTGTAGTATTTTTTCTCAGGTATGTGATACCATGCCACAGGTTTCTGAACACATAACGTGTAAATTGTTTACCACCTATTTACATACCTACATATCTTTATAATTTTTCAATTATGCATATATTTTGTATTCTAACTAAATATTTCTTTATCCAGCTGAGCCGTTTTGCCCAGTTTATTTGCGGTGGAGTTTAGAAAGTAGTTTTAGTAAAATATGCCCCCTTCCACTCCCACTGTCACGATAATTCTTTATAGGTAGGTATTTGAGTTTTCTTCATAAACATTCCTTAGAAAACACACATTTTATACCTAAATAGCATTGTATTGCATGTAATCTTTTCCGCCTACTACCTAATATGTACAATTTAAAAAAGTGTTTTAAAGAAGACTACCTGAAATGTTTACTAAAAAAAAAACAGTACAACTCCTAAATTCTCCTTTACTAAAAAATAAATGTCATACGCTAGGTAGGTACCTATGTATCAACATTGTTTCTGTTACCAGATATTAATATTTGGTTAAACTAGCTCGTGTTTATTATTCTATATGCGCAATTAAAAAAAAAAAAATTATTCAAACAAAATAAGGTTACACACTGCAGAGAATTATTTATAAATTTTTGTATTGCTTTCCATTTTAATTCTATGTACGCATGAAATAATTAAACATGTGCAAATATTTTTACAAAATTATACTCAAATATTAAATATTTCAATACCTACCTACCTATTTAAATTAATTTCAAGTAGCTCAAGTTAATAAGACTCAATCAAGAGCATATGCCGGAACACTACCATATTTTAAAATCAAGAATGACCATCAACATTTTTTTTTGTTTTTATTCAGCAAGCAACCAAATCCCGTAAATCAAGCGCCAAGTAAATTGAATCAAATCCAAAGGAATTTTGCACTTTGTACCGAACTGTAATTTGTTTTAATGCTGGTCAAAAGTTAAATCGATTAAATCAATTGTTTTTCAATTTCTTATTTATTTTTGCTATGGTCTTGGCTCTGTTTTTTAGTTTTTTTTTTGGTGGTGAGTGCTGGGGTGCGTAAGTTAAATAATTCTTGGCAAACATGCCAGTAAATCTTGCCAGGATTTACCAAGAATTTAATTTTAAAATTGAATTTTTAATATAAAAATACTTAAAATAGTTTTTTGTGGTTATTTAAATTAATTATTCATGACGAGATTTTAGATCTTTATCCCGCAAAGAATTGATGCTTAATATCCGAGATTTTTCTTGACTCATAGAAAAAGGATATCATGTGAAAGCCCCTCAATCAATTTTATGCAATGGGTAAACTGGTTCAGAATTTATAGAACAAATTTACTTGAATATTTAGTTTCTTCTATTTTCGGTATGTACCTACGCCCAGAAATAAAGGAAGAGAGACAAAGACCATACCCATACTATGAGCTCAGGAAAGCTAAGTTAATGATTACATAAAATTAAAAGCAACAACTTAACGGGGAATGCAAATAGATTCAAGTTTAGGATAGTTCTTTGCCAAAGAAGATATTTTTTTAAAGATTTAAGGAAATCCTATTTGTGATTATTTTGTGGACTTAAATTACTTTTTTTATAGATTTTTATTCAAACTCTTCAAAAATTAACGAAATGCTAATTAAGAAACTATTCCAATGGGCAATTCTCTACGACATTTTTTTGTATCACAACTCTTTAACTCTCAAACTTTGAAATTGATCTCCGAGTAGTGAGAGTGGGAGGAGGAATTGTTAGAAACTCTATTCTTAATGGTACCTGGTGACCAAATCAGTAACGCTTATTATGGTGTGCTCAAATTACTTATGTTTAGAAAACCCAAGACAGAGTTTTTAACGCGGAACTTCCCTTAATCATATTCAGCACAATTGTGTTGTTCTTGTTTTTCTATTTGCAACATCATCATTTTTCTTTAAAAAATAATCACTTGAAGATTATTATAATCAAATATCAAAGCCTAAAACTTAAAGCCAAAGGTTACATATTACATTATATCATTTTATTATAATCTGACATTTTACAGAGTGGTTCTATTCGTCATTTCGCTGTGAATAATAGCACTTAATGCTGCAAGCAAAAGTGACTAGATAACACGAACTTAAATTCGTTTTTAATTACCTTGAATGTCTATTACGATATTCATGGCTTTTATTCTTTTTTATGATACACTCATATCAAATTATGATTACAATAATAACAACACGCGAGGAGTACTCCACAAAAATGTAAAAAGTTTATTTTTAGGTGTAAATTGCCAAAAGAAAAAAAAATCGGCCAACATTGCTTATAAATAATGACATAGACATACAATGTGCATAATATGATGGTCAGCAAATAATTAAAATTTGTATTTTTTGTGTTTATATTGGCAAAAAAAAATGTAAACAATAACAATAAACAAAATATATTCGGTCTGTGGTAAAGCCTGCTAGAAGCGACAATCGTGGGAAAGACGATACTTATTTTAATTTTGACTAAAATATGCAATTCAGATAGAATTTTAAATTTTGAGTGTAATAAATGAATGAATAATAAACAAGTACGGAAATTTAAAGACCAATCGAAATTTGAATCTTATAAAATTATTTGTAAGGCCGAATGTGAAGTATACATACATACAAATGTACATATGTACATACGTCAAACATGCAAACGATCTGCTATAAAACACGACTTCTCTTTTGAATGAAAGTGAAATCGAATTTATTTTTATTTTTTTGTTTACGTTAGCACTCAACCAAATATCTTTAAATGTGAGACAAGTGAATATGAATAAATAATTATAAAAAAAAATGAAATGGAACTTGAAGTCGATGAAGCTGTCTCAATCTTGATTTTTTTCTTTCCCATGTACAAATTCATGCATAGTATTTCAACATTATTATTTTAACAAAATAAAACTCGGAGGATGCGTATCCACGTTTATAGTAGCATTCTAGATCAAAGTCTATAAGTCTGAGTTTTTGACTCCTTCTTTGAATATAAAATTATGAAAATAACTGTGTCATGGAATGTTGTAAATTTAATCCTTATAAGCAAGCTGAATTTAAAAGCTTCAAGATCAAAGGGTTTTTCCATGCAATTCTGCACTTCTATTCCATTAAGAAGAAATTTATAAATCAACATCAAAGTAAGTAGCAAATAAGATATTCAATAGTATAAACAAACTGAATCACTTTAAAGATATGTTAAAACGACATTTTAATTAAAATCAAAAACCATCATGATATAATTATAATTTAATTGAAAACCAAGTCATAGACAGAAAAGTCGTAAATATCTGTTGTTGCATCTTTTTCTGACGCTGAGAGTCAATAACCTCAATCACGTCAACATATTTCTTTTTATGGAAGCAACGTATAATAACAATTTTAAGTTCGTTGCTACTTTTACTTACACCCACTTTAAATACATTCCTTAGGCAAATTTTATTAAAAAAAAAGTAATATTTTATTTTGATATTGTAATCAATTACAAAGAAATTCCCTTCCGTCTTCGTTAGTCTATTCTGGGTGTTCAGACTGATAGACTTCATGGGTGTATTCGCAACTAATTTTCACCGTCAACAACATCAATAAATTGCTATTATTTCGAAAGACGATACAGCTCCGCACATTGCATTCCAAATGCATTCACGTTTTAATCCAAAACGATTCGTGCACACACCAAAGAGTCGACGAATAGCTCAAATCGTCTACAATATGGCTGGCGTAGCTGGATGCAAATTGTGTGATAGTTTGGTTTGAATTTCTTTTCAGAGTAGAGTAGAGTTCCGCATTTGTGTACAAAATTAGCTTGTAAAATAATGTTGAAAGTTATTTATAGAATTTGGTATGAGAACAAAAAAGAAACAGAAGTTTAGCTTTCAAAAAAAAAAAAAAATAATCTCAATTTTTCGAATGGAAATCTATTTTTATGGAATTATGTTTGGTAAACGCAGCAGTTTTAAATTAGCTACACAGTAGGAGGCTTTTGAGAATGTTAACTTTTAATAAGCAGAAGAAGCAACAGTTAAATTTTGTCAAAATTCAAAATAATGCATTTAGGAAACAATGTAATTTATGATTTCGAATAAGACGGTTTCACCAACAATGATCCAAAGTTGTTTAATTTCTGTTTAACACTATTATCCAATAGCAGGCTTTAAAAATGAATGAACCTAAACATTTGGACCAAATTTGTATTATTTTACAATCGTAAGATGGGTCTTTATCATTTACAACACAGATGCTTGTTTTGCAGTCAAACTTCTACCAGGTTTTAAATGGAAATAAAACAAAATAATAAATATCAGAAACACCTCTTATTCAAGAAGCACTTTATTTAATTCGATAAAGATATTCCTGGGCATGTTATAAGATTATCAGGGTTTTTGGCATCGGCCAGCTGTATGTGGAATTATATTTTTATCTTTTTCGGTAAAAACATACTTATTTTGGTTTTATTTGAACCTTATCTATGATAATCTTGTTATAAAATAATAAAATTCCAACAAGCCAAGATAGGCATGACAACAGTAGTTTAGTTTGAAAATGTTGCAGCCCCTTGAGTAATAGCTCACTAATAATTTTTGTTGAACTTGGTATGCACACAATACGCAAGGGTTTTGTTTACTTCGTTGATGACTCGCAGCAATGTTTGAACTTTGTTCTTTATTAATTACAAAAGAGAATATACCAATCAGCGTGAGAATGAATGCATTTACTTTTGTTTCATAAATATTTTTTTACATTTCAGCACTTTTGTTTTCAGAGGTTTGTGTTTAGCTGATATTTTCTATTTTTTTTTATGAATAAAAAAAGATTTTGTTGCAGTTAGATTTACTTGATTAACTGCATTTGTAAAATATTTCTAGATTTTGTTGTTATTTGTGAGAAGTTTATTGAATGTAAAGTAAACAGCAGATATTCTATCCATAAAAAAAAATAGAATTTTTTATTGAACAAAAAAATTAAATCGGCAGGCAGGCTCCCTTTAATAATCAAAATAGCTTTATTTAATAGAGGAAAGAGGTTTTCGGGACGCAATAACTGATGAAATCCGTCATTGTGGAAGATGCGAAACTTGTGGCGAGAAAAATATCAGCACCGAAGTAATAATTTTTATTTGTTGTAGCATGGGTACTTTTTTCTCTGTGCGAGCAATGCTGTGGAGATTATGTTTTTTATTTTTAACTTTTCTTAATTTTTTCTTTCTGCATTTCTTGTTCCTTATGCAAATTTTGATATATTTTTGAAGATTGTGTTTGCCAAACGTTTACCCAAGTATAAACCTTATACAAATCTTCCGCTGCAATCTTTTTTGTTACCAACTATTATTTTTTTGTTTTTTTTTTTTAAATCATAATACATACATACATCTCTAAATAGTAGGTTATGCGATATCATAACTAATCAAACTCTCAAGTTTAATTTCCTAACTAGTACCTACATTTTCATTATCGCAAGCACATGCAAGGCATATCAAATTGAACAGCTGCAGTTTAACAAAACTTTGAACAATTCGGCTGATTAATCTTTTTGGTATGTCACTAAAATTCTCCATTGTTCAAACGTGTTTTTTTTACTTAAATTGAATATTTTTTTTTTTAATTAATAAATATTACGTGTTATAATGGTTACTCAATATAAAAACCAACAATGCGCCCAATGAATTGGCGATTAATGTTTCAAACCAATGGCAATAGACTTAAATCTTTTTTTGTCTGTTTTCTTGTTACCAAATCGAAAGGTCAGTAACATTACATTCTTTTCGTATTTATACTTTTTTTTTTTAAACTACACATACCTCTTTCTTGGTCTTTTTCGGTGGTTGAAAAAAAAAAAACTGCTATTGCCTCTTGCTAGGAGCTGACAAAACTTCTATCTCTATAAAAAGTGCCGCTCTCATTATTCGTTCAGATTTGGCAGTAAATTGTTGGTTCCCTACATTCCTGCAGACACGCACACATGAATGAATAGAGAGTTGTTGAGTGTAGGCCCTAGTTTTTTCTTTATACTAAGTTGTGCCACCAAATTTATTTATTAATTTAAAAAACGAGCGTAGTAGGAATGACTTTCTAGCATTAAAAACTTCCTATTATGTATGTACATTGTAAAGAAATTTTTTCAAGCTATACCAACAATTTAGGTAAATAGCTGACTTAAAACATGTATAAAAATGCTTCATCTCATTAAGCTCAATTTAACGCAATGCCCATATTTTTTCGTTCAACTGTCCGATGAGGTGCTTAAACTATGGACTTAAATATTAAAGATCCGTTCAAGCAAATGGGCTAAGTTTATATAAAAATACAACAAAATTCGATTTTGTTTACCAAAATTTTTTTATACTGCCTTTTATTTTATAATTAATCCCAAATTTAAAAAAACAACAACGTATTGTTTCCATTTTATATTTTTGTTACATATTTAAACAGCAGTTGCAGTTTTTTTTTTACTAAACAAAACTCAACGAATTTGCGTCAGTGTTGTGTTTTTCGACAGTAAAACAAAATAATACAAGTTGATATACATATGAACATATTATTTTCATTATATGATCTGCTCTGTATTGATGATGCCATTTGTTAGTGCCATAAAAAATATTTGCATTAAGATTTTCGAATGGTTAATGTCTAAATAACATTTTGTTTTACTTCATTTTTTGTTTGTTTGTTTATTCTTAGCGTATTTCAATTGTTGTATTTTTTTTAAATCAATTTTGTAGTGTGTAAATGTTATTGCCTAGGAAATGAGATCTCAACATCCCGTCAATTATTATAGACTTGACTCGTATTATATAACTGTGATGTTTAGCTTAGTTTTCGGTGCAATTTATTCGTAGGTACTCTTATATTGGAGATGATTAAAATATAATCTATAAACAGTGATGATCATCTAAGCTAAAATGTTTCCACTAAACCATATACATTTTACAAAGTTAGTCCCGAATGTTCCTTTCACAACCAGTTACTTTCGGTGATAGTACGATTCAATTTAGTATTTGGTTATTCCCTGTTCCCCATCAATTTCCCAAATTAAATCCATGTTTTTGCTTCAATGATTGTTGTAATTATTATCTTTACCCAATGAAGAGAAATCCTTAAACTTTGCTCACTTCAGTTTCACCCAGCATTTTTCTTAATTTGGAACGTCTGCAACCTCCATTATGTATTACTCCCACAGGAAAGCCTTCATGCGCCACATGAAACAAATTATATTATCCTACATATATCCGGCGCGCCGCAGTCAATTTAATTAATTTAATTTATACATTTTCTGTTGCTTAATTTTCCAGATTTTCCTCCTACTGCTGATGCTACTTTACTCCTCGTCTTATGCTTTGATTGTACGTTTTCGCAGAAACGACCGCGAAGATCTATTCTCCAATGACAAGGATGAAATACTTGTATATCGGATAAGGTAAGTTTTTGCATCATTTCAATAACGAGTGTATTTTCTTATTTTGTTTTATTTTTGTTGCAGTTCATGGCTATGTACTTTTTCACTTGCAATTGCTGTTGGAGCTGCCCTCCTTTTGCCCATTTCAATAGCGAGTAATGAAGTTTTGTTGTTGTATCCAAACAGCTACTACGTTAAATGGCTTAACAGCTCATTAATCCAAGGTGAGTGACATTTGTGATTGATTCAAAGGTTGTTTGTGTATGAGAAATTATCTATTGGTTTTGAACTAATGGTTTAATTAAATCAAAAATGTTCGTCTTCTATCAGGGTTCATGACAAGTAGACTCTTTGAATGAAAATGATATTGTTTTTTAGTTATTCGGCTTCGATTTAAAAAAAAAAAGTAATGCAAATTTGTTTTCTTATCAAATAGTGAAGGTAATACTGGGCTTTAGAAAATTTTAAGATAATATTGACAGAGTTTGTTTCTATTTACACTTCTATTGAAGTCGCATTGAATAGTTTTAAGACTGAGAATGATAAAATAAATTCCGGCATACATTAGGGCTCTGTTTTTATTCAATCATTTTTATCTCTAATGAAAACTCATTTGCAAAATAATACATTTTCCCTAAACGTTTTATTGTAGAATTATTTACAACTGGACAATTCAAACAATTCTGACCTTGACATCGATTTTTTTAAATGAATTTAAAAAAAAAAAACAGTGAATTAATTAAGAAAATCACTTTCAATTTCTGTAATTTATCTCAAGAGAATTAATTACTTACCTATCCATTTTCGGCATGTGCATTATTTATTGTTGACCGTGTTCTAGAAACACTCAACGCTTGAAACTATAAGTCTTAAATCAAGCCCAAAAATTGATCACAATGATAATTTCAAGACAAGTGCTCATATTATGCATTGAGTGCGTATTACAACTATTCTCGTGATTGCCACGAGACAACTTTACAATTTCTATGACCCTGGTTTCGCAAACTTATCTCTCGGAAGGGTACTTAAAATGTACGATTTTTTTTGTATGGTACTGCCTACTAAAGGATTTAATTTTCAAGCAACCCTTTCAGACCTTTGAAAACTTAAAATAATAAACAAATCGCTGACATACTCAACGAGAAGA
The DNA here is from genome assembly GCA_947049315.1 of Epistrophella euchroma. NCBI lineage: Eukaryota > Metazoa > Arthropoda > Insecta > Diptera > Syrphidae > Epistrophella > Epistrophella euchroma. The sequence continues at coordinate 63,158,087 of OX346248.1, forward strand.
GCCTAAAACAATTTCATTACACCATTAAGACCTTATGAATAAATCTTCATTAACATTTATTCCATTACTTCATGTTAACTTGTCCTTAACGCCTTACATTCGTCAAAAAAAAAAAAAAACATTTTTTATTATTTGCCAATTTTTAATCAATTCTTTTTAAAATACAATAAACATTATTTCGAATTTGTTCCCTGCTCTTTCAGGTCTCTGGAACCACGTATTTCTGTTTTCCAATTTATCACTCTTCGTATTTCTACCATTTGCATATTTGTTTTCCGAGTCGACCGGATTCTCAGGTCACAAAAAGGGAGTAATAGCCCGTGCCTATGAGACATTTACAGTCTTCAGCTTATTGGCGACGGTGGTACTTGGACTTACCTATGTTCTATCAGCAGTAATGGATCCTGAGAAAATTGGATTTCTATCACTGCTAAGTAAGTATAACTAATCGAAGGAAAATCATATCTATTCTATAACAACTACATGCTTCGTGATTTTACCATTCATTGAAGCTGTGGCACCTACTTCCGTTCTTGTTGCAATATATATTATTGTTTGGCGTGCAGTGATGCACCAGCAATTTGCATTCGACGGAAGTATGGACTATTTGTTGATGATTGTGTTGTAACATTTTTCCCCTCATTTTTTAATTTTCAGATCTTGGGAGTGTTCATTTGCCTTTTTTGTACTCTTGTGTTTCGTTCCTGGGTGTGCTACTTTTACTGGGTAAGTTCTTTTGTCATTACAAAAAATGTAATTATTTATTCATTCATGTAATCACCTTATTTAACATCATATTGAATGTCGGTTTTAAAAGGGTAGATATATAGTTCACGTCAAACACAATAATTGACAAAATACTCCTTTGGGTGGACGTTTAACAGCATGTGGCTTTCAATTAGGGAGCATTATATTGATCGATTTTTGATAAAACACATTTTCTGTATTTATATAAATTAAATGAATATCTGGTGAACATTATGACGTTTAGGTGTGCTTAGGTTAAAATAACAAATGGCAAATAAATTGGTCTATTCCACTATAATATAAAACACTGGCGCCGTGCCAGTGGAACGCCCGTCCTCGTTATGGGAAACAAAATTTTTATGATATGAATTGCAAAAAATAGAATAATTTTGAAATCTGTACCTAGTCTAATTTATAATTTCTTACCACTATAGACTTCTAAGACTTTATCAGCTAAATAATCGTTCGTTCTACATTGATTCACCACATTTCTTGTTTCTTAACGGAATTTTACACTTTTCACAATATGATTTACAACTTTTATACAGATTGCTAACCCTCTTGGTCCCATTATATTTGGATATTGCATTTGTTGACGAATTTATTTTTAGAACGTCAAATCTATCAATCGCTAGAAAATTGACTGCAGTTCAAGTTAAAGTGTTTAATTAAATTTGTTAATTTTTTTTTTACATCAAGAACACAAAACCAGTAAAAAAAAAAACCAAAAAAAACCATTAATGTGCCTAGATGCATGCTACTGTTTTTGTCCGCCTTGCAACGCCTTCAATTAGTGTAATTCAAATTCTATGTTCTCGAGGACTCCTAAAAATATGCATCTTAATTATTAGAAACATTTTCGTCTCTTTTTAATAATTCGCACAAGGAGTTCGTTGTGAACTTTTGAAGGCTAAAACTGAAAACATATTACCTGATATTAATTATTAGTTAAATTATGATGACCAGAAGCGCTGTCCAAACATTCCTTGACTTTGTTTGCTTTTAGAAATGAAAACACATTGAAACTTGATAATAATATACATAAAATATTTTGTTTATTTAAATATAAAACAATTAAAAGATTATCAGAAAATTAAAATATATGTGCGAAGTAAAATTTATGAAGGAATTCCAATCGTTAAAAAAAAAAAACTTCAATCAGGTTTATGGTGGATAAGCTATTTCCTCTGATTTGATTTTTTTTTATGCAAAGGTTTTGATAAAGAATTATCTTTAATTTTTTGAATGTTATCGATTTTTAATTTTAGGTTTGAAGAAAAGGTGTTACCATAACCAAAGTAGGTATTTAAAATCTTAATATAGTTTTTTGTATAATGATATTAAATATTTACGAGTACATTTTATATGTGTATTCTACATCATGATATTTTTTAATCATAACATGCACTGGGAGTCTGATTGAAGGTTTAAACATTCAAATATCAATTCATTTATAATATCCTTGGAGTCAAAATATAGACAAAATTGTGTAAGGGGATCGAGGTAAATACCTTTGTGCTGTTTTCGTGAAAGGCATATCTAGTCTGAGTGCCAAAACCCAAATCGCGCAGGTCTTCCTGTATATAATCGTCTTTCTGTATATAATGGTCTTCCCTGTATATAATGTTCTTCAACAATTTTGGTTTAGATAGAGGCATAGGCAATGTATGCATGTAATTGCAGTACATTTGTTTATCATGATTATCATGATCATCTTCAACAAAAAAATGATACAAATTTTATCTTTACTTGTGTTAGTTTTCTTTTCTACCAGCGCTAATTGGGTAACCGAGCAAGGTCTTGCTCAGGGTCGCCATTTCTACCTTCCTTTTCTACTTGTTTCGTGGTCAAAAAGCAAGTTTTTTTCATTAAAAATCCTAGAAAACTTTTTATTTTAAATTTACCAAATCTCATTACCAAGGTCATACACGATACAATTATCGTACCGATTATCGTAATCGCAGGTGATGGTTGTATCGTGTGAGTACACGAAGGTATCCGCTGTACCGAAATCGCATGCTATGGAGCGAAGACGGCTGCAATATCGGTACAACTCCAATTCGGTACGATGGGTTACCACCACGTGTATTAAGCGCTTTAAGCGCTTTATGATGAACAAAATAGCTCTCATTCAAAATTTGTATCTGAACGAAGAAACCGTACTGCGATTAAATACCAGAAAACTTCAATTTATATAAACTAAAACTATAAAAACAGCTGTTCTCAGTTTTGGGGAATGCTATGTCATGAATAAAAAAAACGTATTCGCGAAAACCCCCGCAATACCTAATTGTTTTACTTTGACCTTGTAAATCTTTTCTTGGACTTTTAATTTCAACTTAAAGATCGATGCACTCCAACACACTCATGCAACAGAAAGGTATAGAAACGTGCTAGCATTCACGATTTCCTTAAAATTTAAAATTCAAACCGCAAAAACATACATATACAATATAACTTATGTACATACAAACATACATTTGCGTACACACATAAGTTGTTCTGTTTTTTATTTCTTAATTTATTTTTAAACTGTCTATCTTTAAATAAGCCACCACGGGGATCTACATTGCGTTCTGTAGACTCAAGAAAGATGTCTGCCAATCAATTCAAATATGGTTTAAGACCGTAAAGAAAAATAAACCCCTAGATTTTATGACGCATGGGTACTTCCCATTTTTCTTTAGATTTTGTATTATTCCTATGAACAGAGATATATTTAATGTTTTTTTTTTTTGCAAATAAATTAAAGAAAGTGTTACGGATCAATTTATTATATAAGAAGTAAATGTAATAATATTTTTAATAAGCTAATCGTTTTTGTTTTTAATACTCAATTTCGTTGGGTATGGTAAGTTTTTTTTTTTACCGGGATTTACATCGCAGATTTTGAGGTACTTCAATAAGTCTGTATGTTATGAATCCGTAAAAACTCGAACTAGAGAATTTTACCAAACGTGACAATGGGATGATAGAGAAAATGCAAAATGTAGATCCTGTGATTCTTTTTGTCTGTTCGGCTATAGCCTAGATGACTGTGTATATTAATTTCCTTTAAACCTATAGTTTTTGGCATATATATGTACATACCTACTTCAGATGGATTTTTTGAGATAAAAATAACAAAATGTTAGCAATTTTAAGGAAAAACTTCTTTTGTTAGCCGATTTTTATTTAACTTTGATCCATAAATTTGATAAAGTTCATAGTAAAAATCTGTCGTGCTTTGTAATTGCTTTTTGGATTTATTTGATTTTACTTTTACGGAGTTAGGAGAATAGGTCATAGAAAACAAACAAATATTTTGTTTCGATTTAATCAAAAAGTGGATTCTGAGCGGGTTGGTATAATGACGCAGTAAGCCGCATTACCTCACTTTGATCTCAATGGATTCACAGAGTTTCCCAAGGTGTAAGTCAGATAAGTAAAAAGAGACTAATGGGCTGTAAATGAAAAACTAAGCATTAGGTTTAGTATACAAAACCGACTTAACATTTTCAGTAAGTACATAGGTTCTTCAGAAACAAGAAAACAGAAATTGTTTTAATTGAATTTAAAAATTTCGGTTACTAGAGAAACTGTTTGTGTCAATTTGGTGAGGTTAACTACCAGCTTGATTTGTCTATACAACATTTTGACATAAAACAAAAGCCTATTCGAATGAAATTTATCTTTTTATTTCAATTGAAATTTGGAGTCTTCAACAATACGAACAAGTTTGGCACAGACCATTCAGAATCAGAGATCAAAGACTCTATTTTTTAAAGTGTAGAAATGGCTGAATCTCGTTAAATCTATATCGCGTGCTTTGTACGATTACTAAGCTGCCAGCAAGAGGATTTAGGTTATCAGTGAGACTTATTACATAGTGGTCGGATAACAAGAGTTTATTAAATGTATGGCAGTTTTCCCTTAAAAAAAACTGGCTAGTGTGGTAAAATGTAGACGATTGCAGGTTTCAGCAGTCTAATTTAGTCAATTCTCCCCTGAAAATAAATAACTTCACTAACTTCGTTAAATTGATTTCATTCATTAACTAGATGTTTCCCCTCTCATATCATCATAAATAAAAACATTTTTTTCTAAAGCTATAAAAAACTTTATATTAATAGACATTACAAAATTTTGAATATACATACATACATGGTTTTTTTTTTGTAAACTTAACAACTACATATTTACATACCTAATTCTATTCTGAATACATATCTTTATATAGACTATATACATATATATTTGAAAGAAACTAAAATATTACAATTATGTTTTTAATATGGTCATTGCTCTGCTCCCAACTTCTGGATCGACAGCTTTTATAGCATTTAAAATCTTCATCGCACTCATATCATCGGTTGCAACAAGAAACTTAAGCATAGCTTCTCCATTGGGCCATAAAAATAGCAAATGATCCAATTTCAATTCGCTTCCAAGTTTCTTCCATTTATTGTCAACATCCAAGATCTCCCCCAACCGACGTAAATTCGCTTCGTCTTGAAGTAACCGCTTCAAATATAATTCCTCGTTACGTTCATCATTCTCCGAACTCAGTGAATCATCTTCCTCAGTTGAACTGTCATTGTCTTCGTCTGGTTCGTCTTTGACTACATCTGCTGTTTGAGTTTCCACACTGCTATTGGGAATATTCGATGAAGGCAACTTTGTCACCAACAAGTCTAGGATTTCTTTTTTCACATTCCCATCTAATGTCTTGGCCAAATCGATAGATGTGTGTCCTGAACGATTTTTAGCATTTACTTGAATATGTCCATGCTTGAGTAGGCATTTGACCATTGGGGGGCTCTGTTGTTGAATGGCTAAGTGGAGAGCATTGTTGCCATCGCGGGAACTTGCAACCTTCGCTGAGGCATTACACTTCGTGAGAAGGATCTCAATGAAGTTGAGATTGCCATGCCTAATGGCGGAATGGAGAGGAGTAAATCCGTTATCGTTGGCCAAATTGGCATTGAATTTAACACCATCTGGGGATGATGAAATGAAAGACGCAAAACCTTCAAGACATTCTTTGAGATTTTCATTGATTGCTATGTGTAGGGCTGTATCGCCCTCAGTATTCTGCACATTAGGGTCGCACTTAAGACCCAACAGAGGTCTAATGAACATAGGCTGATCGTACATACAAGCTGCATGAAGCGGTGTCTGTCCAAGGTTATTTGTCTGCGAGATCAAGTCGGTCAAGTTGAGTTTGGAGAGGATCTTAAATAGTATTATCGCATCATTTGGCTGGCCATTCTTCACCATGTCATGAACTATCGTATCGCCATTGTCGTTTTCCGCAGAAAAATCCTCAAATATGCCTTGAACTTTTGCTGCAACTTGGTATGGTGTCGATGCATTGTCCTTGATTGCACTAATGAGATGCCTCATAGCGGGATGGTGTGGTTGCTGCGGAGTTGGGACGGACTTTGTTTGAATCGTTGTTGGCGCTGGATCTGAAAACATTGTTCTTTGTCTGCTGCAAGGTGCTTCACCATCTGTCTGGAGTTCACCATCCGGTCCAATCAAATTGCATAGGTCATTGAACAAATCCGGATTGATGTTTTGAGCGAGCTCGGTCGAGTCCATAGCGACTTTTTGCATGTAACTCTGGAATGAAATTTGATGGGAACTTGGTTCCAAAAGGGCATTCAGTTCTTCGCTTTTATTGAACTCCTGACTTATGGTCTGTGGTGAATGGGGTGCCAGAGGATGCATCCCTGTAACGACTGGTTCGGGAAGTTCTGATGAACTTACAGCACTTGACGTAGTCGATGTGGAATAGGATGTGCGTCTTCTTTTCCTCGAAAGTACAATCTCACGCGGCTTGTATCGGTAATTAACTGGAATACTACGTTCATCGTCACTCTTTCTTACCAATTCAATTAAAACATTAACGCTCTTATCAATGTCTTTATTTTTATATGGAGGCGTTCTCACTGTGATAGCATATTGATGATGCACATCGGCATCGGAGAAGTCACCAAATGCCTCCCAAACCAGATCGTCATCACGCATCTCGAAGAATCGAACTTGAATGTTTTTCTTGCTGACTTTTTCCACAAGCAGAATGATGTCTTCACCACCAGCAGTGGAACCAGCGACACTACTTAGTCGACAGATTTTCAGTTCACCGGTTAGAGCACTTTTGCGGTTGTTAATTGGGCGGGAAAAAATTGGTTCGCAAATTTTTATCCAACCACCTTCGACGATTTTAAATGCTTCAAAGCATAGGCGGACCTGAAAAATAAACAATATTAATTTTAGAATTAAAGTATAACGAATTCGAATTTCGAAGTATGTAAATATGGTTTAATTAAAGATGGGTATTCTGTTTGTGTAAATTAAATGATTTTTTGAATTAGGTAGATGATTCATTCGATTCGAACTAAACCATTTTACTATTCATCGGTTGCAATGAATTGGAATTGCTCATATTCTGGTTTTAGAAGACGTGTTGATTAGCTATAAATTCACTTCTTATTTTATTTTCAAAATAATGTTTTCTTCGATGGATCGCAGAAAACAATTTAAAGAAAATTCCTCGAAAAGCAGAAAATTAATACCTACAAATTTTGATTTTTTTTAAAGGAGCTTAGTAATGGTAATATTTTTGAAGCTGCAAAGTTTTTAAAAGCAATATTTTTACGTAAATAAAATAATGTCATCTCCAAGATGGCTTTTTACATGATGGCTCTTTGAGAAATTACTTTTTTCGTACATAAATATTGCAGAAAAGAATGAAGACGAAACGAAGCAAAGCCAGCCGATGAGTCCTTGCAGTCTAATTCGAAAAAGAATATTTACAATATTTGTAAATGGAAATACGACAAAATGTAGATTGCAATGCGTCCTAATGTTCCAAGTCACTTTTGTTGAATTTACACGACAAAAAGTCATAGTTTCTGACATATTAATTAATTATTATTTCTCATAGAATAAAAAAAAAAAAAAATGACAGAAATTATGAAGATTTATCGCTGGTGTGAATCCATAATTACAATACATACAATATTGTAAATGTTGTTTTTATTTTATTAATGATTCGTAGTAGTAGCCGTGGCCTGATGGTTAGTGCGATGGACTGTCATGCCGGAGGTCTAAGGTTCGAGCCCCAGCCTCCGCCACCTATTTATTTAAAAGAAAAAACGGCTACTGCCTCTTGCGAGGAATTGACAAATCCTCCAAGAGTATCTCCTGTCACAGAAAAGTGCCGCTCGTTAGCCGTTCGGATTCGGCAATAAACTGTAGGTCCCCTCCATTCCTGCAGACACGCACACAGGAATGGTTGAGAGTTGTAAGTCACTAGGCCCAAGTTCTTCATGAGCTGTTGTGCCATAAAATTTATTTTTTTTTTTAATGATTCGATTAATGATTTTACGACTTATCATGATTATTTCTTGTTGAATGTATTCAGTAAAAAGTACAGTTCACCTGCCTTAACAAAAACAATAAGAGTACAGCAGTAATTAACATTATTTACAAACAGTACCGTTAACGTTATCACTTAAGTTTGTTTTTTTGTTTTATATGCATTTTGCTATTCTCTGTAACATTGATGCGTTGTTGGGAATACAAATTAAATAAAAACCCCACATTAATAAAGTGGGAACTCCCCACATAAAGATTTTACACCGCATCATCGATAAAAATAACTTTCAAATTAAACTTTTTTACATTATGTATTAACACAAACACTCAACTAAATTAATGATACAAATATAATATTATGCACATACGTTACGCTTAGAAATAACAATTAACATGTAATTACTGTACCTGATTCAAGTTCATATGTTTTCCCTCACGTTCCGCCTCATCTCGCAAGGTCTTCTCTTGGCGCTGTGATAGCTCTGTGATGCCCAATTCGAATTTCATTTTTTGCTTTTTCTTTGCATAAAGTGCATCGCAAATATTCTTCTTCGCTGTGTGAATGATTCCCATATTCTCGAATCTGGCTATGTAGCCCTTTTCTGGGGACACGAAAACATCGTGGGGATCACACTCATCAATGTCCTCTTTGCGGACAACCAACTGATGGGAATGAGGTGAAGGTTTGTCTAGATTTGTTTGGTATAAACTGCAACGGATTACTCCTTGTCCGGTGAAATTCTTCAGCTCGGCTTCGGGGAAGGTTTTCTTGTTTTTCTCTGAACGTTGTCCATTGAGGGATCCATGAGTGCCATGCATTTCCGATTTATACCGAAAACGAAATTTCTCTGTGGGTTCTTCGTGTAAAATTAGCTTACTTGTGTAATTTATTGTTTTGCCATCGATAAGAATATTGGCATTAGGATCGACTCCTGTCACCCTTTGGGTGAAATGTGTTGTATCAAAATTCTGAGAAGGCATAAATGTCATATTGATATCACCGTTATTGATATCGTATCTGGGAAAGTTCATCAGGGGTAAATTGTTTGCGCTGGAGTATCCTGATGTCGACGAGGATATCGAAGACTGTGACGAACAGGGTGAGGGCACCGACATTGAATTCGAACAATCACTAAAGCACAACTTTTTATCCATATCATAAATTTCGTTATGCATGATGCTTCTGATGATGATGCACTCTCACTTAATATTTCAAAAGAAACAAATTTTAAAAACAACCTCACGTGAGTTAACACGATTTTCTGGTTTTAATTATTTTCTTTCGAATCGTTCTAAATAATAAAATATATTTATTTTCTTGTCAAAGTTTATATTTTGTACACCTCTCGGAGATAGCTTATTTTATACTAAATGCAATTTTAAACTGCGACAACACGATTACGCCTTGCTTGTTGGTTTTCAATATGAGATTGTAAATAAAAAATAAACTTTCAAGTTCCAGCAAACTCAAGCAACAATTGCAAACGCAATTCCAGGAAAATATAGGTACTAAAAATCTTTGGGTAAATCCCCGAGTCATTTGATGATTAATAAAACCAATACACTTAAATGTGTGTAAGTGTGTGGTAAAAAAAAAATCAGGAGCGGCTTGCATTTGGTGACATATTGTTGATTAATATGAGACTTTGAACAATTTTTAGGGCCCTCCTCAAATTCGCAAAGGAAAGATTTGCAAAGCAGATAATACAACGTAGAATAATATGTGGTATGCATTTAGCTAAGATCACTACGCAATTATTGAAATTAACTTTAATCGACTTGAAATAAGTGTTTCGCCTATAAATTAATGCTGAAACCAATAATATGGTTTTTTAAATCGCCGTTTCGTAATCTTATCATAATTTATTATCTTGCCTTTTATATAATTTGCACTTTCTGGAAAATATTAAGCTCAAAAATACTAAGCAAAATAGAAATAAAAATGCGGAATAATAAATTAGCTAAATAGTATGACGTGAAATAATGAAATGCGACATTACATTTCGATAGTAAAATTTGCGAAATGATGATGATAAAAGATAAAAGAGTCAAACAAATTTAAATACGTTCGCTTTTGCGAAAGAAAAAAGAATAACAGGGATTTTTAAATTTGTGTTTTTGCTACTGCTGACCACAGGTCGAGATGTGTTGTTTGTTTATCAAATGCATTTGGAGCATCGGCATTTTTATAAGCGCCTTTAAGTATGCTGTCTTGTTCCGCCTCCATTTTTCTCCGTACCTATAAAGGAGACTGATGATAGGGCTTGGCACCCCTTGAAATAGCTATATCTCCAGCCAAACAAAAATAAAACTAATTAAAATACCTAAAATTAATTCGTAAGCAATTGGTGGTAGCACCTTTAAGTTGTTGTTGTACAAAATTCAATGAAACTTATTGTTGTTCGCGGTAACCCCCAACATTTATGAACATAGCTTATGTTATGTCCCACCATGTAACCAATCATTGAAATCAGGCGCTATACTTATATTCATATTCCGGTCCTGTACATTTGTTATATTTTTCAAAATTGGGCCTTATGAAAATCGTGTCTACCTAACCTACATGTTCTCTTATTCCAGTCCATCTCTCATCTGCCTTCCTGCTAATATTTGCTCATTTCTTTCGTTCTGAGTCGCTCCTGTATACCTACTGCTTTTACTTTTATCAAACTAGTTTTTGTTGACAATTTTAAACATCATAATGATTCAAAATACTTCCTCACCTACATTTATGTACATACGCCAAAGACCAGTAAAAGTATTCAATATTTTGCAAATTATTATCTCTACTGAATTTGGAGAGAGTCTTCTTATCTACAGGTTCGTCGGAAATTCCGCACAAGATTCGCTAATCAAGTTCAAGCTTAAAAGTGACCTTCTTTTCTAATGAAATGCTCAAAACATTTCATCCGAATTAATGTTCATTATCAAAATCAAATAATCTCTTCGTATTTTAATAAATTTTAATTTGCAAATTAAAAACAAAATAGGTACCTACTAAAATTAGATTTCTCTACTTAATTGAAATTGAAATTAATATTGAACATACATTATGCTCACATTCTGTTATGGGCCTCACATTATGACCGGTTAAACTTCCGCTCATGGTTAAAATTGATAAAAGAATAAATGGCAAATAATGTGGTAAATTTTACCATTGGTGTCGATATGAGTGTAGATGTCTGGTGTGTTTATAGCGAAAGAATAACAAGTTTTATTTCATCGTATAGGTTTGTAGATACAGATACTTGGAAATGAGAAATTATATTGTTGATACTGAATGAGAAATCAAGAAAAACAACTGCAATATACACAGTGGGTCATTGGAATGAATACAAACCAGAAAATGTTTAAATATTTAAATTTTTTGTTACCTACTCCAATTTTAAAAATTTAAAAAAGTTTTGAGCTTAAAAATAAAACGGCAGAGTATGGGAGTGTGATGGTTTTTCAAAAATAACACTTTTGGTCTTTATTACAAAAAAAAAGTGCCTAGATGTGAAGCTAGTCGTGATTTTAAAAGTTTGTCAGAAACATTTCCGCTTAAATTTATGCGACCAACTAATTTAAAAATATACGAAAAATACTTATAGTCAAAAAATATACAACATGCATGGTAACCTATGTTATTTTTGACAGCTCCTCGCTCTTTTGATTTATAAATTTTCAAGTTTCAAGGTATTCTGTCCCACTGTGTGAAGTATAATATTCGTTTGTTTATCATGTTGATGGAATGTTGTGGTTATGGGGGAGTTAAAGGGGAGAAGTTTATGGTTTAAAAAAAGTTGATTTCTTTTTACCTCATTCTGTTTTAGTTTTATCACGACCACCAACAAAATTAATAATTATTTACGTTCGAAATTCGGTTACCACCATCTTCAGAATTTTGTTATGTTTTCTTGTATTTTTTTTTGATAAAGACAACGTTAATCGTATCAGGAGCGTTGCCATAATTTTCAGTTGTCTTTTAGTTCACTATTACCAATCGGTAAAAATCAGATATCAGCAAACAAAAGAGCAAGACCAAATTTGTTTGTTAAAAAATTCAATTTTTAACATTTTAAATATACCTACCTACCTACTTGATTTTCTTTTTCAGTCTAGTCTAGGTAAATACAAAGGTATGTCCTTAAAACTCCTTTAAAACATTGCTACTTGATAAAATTTTAATTGTGTGGAATAGGTACGTCAAATTTAAATCTGTTTGCCCTCAAAATCGGATGAAATTCTGTATGGGTAAAGCGATCAAACGTCTTCGTTTGTGCGAAAGGTTTGCTACAAATCTTTATGCAAATCAAATCTTTCGCACAAAAGAATGTCACCCCTTTATTCTACTCTGTTTAGGATAGTTCTCGTTGCGATACAAAGTATGTAGGTACCTACCTTACATTCATAATGTACCTATATTCGGCTTTGAAACACAACACAAAGAAAGAAAAAAAAGACATGTAAAAAATTTGAAATTTATTTCAAAATTGTTCATTTTTTACATTTGCAACAAATTTCTCAATAGTTTCCAATTCTTTTGAATTATTTTTCTTTGCCCATTTAATGCTGGTTTCGAAATTCTTTTCATCTCCTAATTTGTAATAAGCTGCCGCTCTATATAACCAAGCACGTAAATTCTTATCATCCAATTTATTGATGACAAAATCACAATCGATAATTGCTCTTTTGTGTACCTTTAATCTTTAAGGTATCGAAAAAATAAAATAAAAAGATTATTACTTAAATTAAAAAATCAATGATAGGTACTTTAGAAAAAATTACTTCATATAACTAAGCGCACGATTGTTGTAGAGAATCGGACTATCCTTGACATGATCTATGGCTTTTGTAAACATATTAATGGCCTTTTCGAATTCTTTCTTATGATAGGCGTCATTTCCTAGTCTGGTAAAGAGAATAAAATTGATCAATTAAAAAATCCACTGCAACAGTAAATCATTCTGCTTCTAAAATATTTCTTCTTTTTACCATAATTAATTTCAACTTACTTTCGAAAATGCTGAGCTATTTTCTCACGTTCTTGTCGCACTTCATTTCTTTTTGCTGCATCCTGCTCGATTTGTTGCATGAATGTAAATTTATCCATTTGTCCATTTGTTGTATCGGCATCGGATCCACCTTTATTGATTAAAGTACGATTTTCTCGAACTTTTACAATAAAATTGTCTTCATCAATTTCGTTAAATTCTTTACATTTTCCGTCAAGAAATCTAGTTACATATGTGTATGAAAAAAATGATTTTGAAAAAAATATGTACATAATGTACGTAGGTATGTATGTTGTACATAGTATGTATAAACTTTTGTTTAACTCACAAATCTGCATTTTTTATTGCCATTTCTTCCATTACAGAATCACCAGAGTTCATAGTTTCAAGAATTTTCATAACTTGATTGACTTTTGATTCAAAATTAGTGAAATCTGCATCTTCAGGTGTTGTTTTTGACATTTTTCCAGAAAGAGATTCTTGCCTTTAAAGAGTTATCTGAAAATTATGTTTGTTTGAATGAAGTAAGAGCTGTTCCTGTTATTGATAAAACAGAGTTGCTAAGAAACAATTTCAAAGAATTCTATTCGTAAACAATAACAGACTTGTACAACACTGTACAAAAAAAAATCTCTTCATTTCATTTCTTATAAATCCTTTATTTCAAATATATTTTTTTTATTTTCAGTCTGCACACCATTTGGGTTCATTCGTCTATTCGGAGTTGTGGGACAAGTCCTAGTAAAACCTCATCTGTTGCGCGATGTAAATGATGAATATACAGCTTTTCACCTGGAGGAGGCCAGTGTGAGACGCAAGCTAGCAAACATTGGTAAGTCAAATCAAAATAAACAACAACTAAAAAATAAATCCAAAATACAAATACATACATACCTATCTTTATTGTACATTATTTACTTACAGAGCTACTCAATGTCAGTGTCACTGACATCAACGGTCGTAGTCGTAGATTTCATCCCAGCTTTGAGAGTATCTATCAGCGAAAGACTCTCAATGGGGATTCCACTGAGTTGGCCAAACTTAATGAAAGACTGAAATTATTAGAGTCTGAACGACATGAATTGGAAAAGCTGCGAAGCTCTTCAGCAATGCAAAGGAATTTTGTCTATCCCTTGGCAATGCTTTTGTTGTTGTTTTTTACCGGCATTACCATACTATTGGTTGTGCAAAATACACTAGAGTTATTAATTGGTATTAAAGCACTGCCATTAAGTACAAGGGTAAGTTGTTTTTATTGTTTTGTTTCAATTGAATATTGAATTGATGAATTTTAATTATTTTCTAGCAATTCACACTTGGTATTTCGTCACTTTCAAAACTTGGACCAATTGGTGCTGGATTAGAAGTATGTCTGATATTCTATTTGGGTGCAACCTCAGCTGTTGGTTTCTATACGATGCCATTTATGAAGAATGTCCGCCCACAAAAGAGAAAAACATCACTGTCACAGTTAATTATGAATTGTGCACTAGTACTGATACTAAGTTCAGCATTACCGCTGCTTTCTAGAATTATAGGTAAGCTTTAGTTTTTTAAGGTAGTTGGATTTTTTCCTTGTAGATGTTGATGTTCGTACATCGTACAAACTTGTTAAGTATTCACTTCAAAAAAAAAAAAAAAACATATTTTAATCTACAAACACATAGGAGTTTATATCAACAGATAGTAGAAACGTATAGTTTTCGCTGATGAGTAGTACAAGAAGATGCTTTTATTTTGACCTTCAAACAATAATATTTCATATTAGAAAATGTTAATTTTGTAGGTATATATAAGTAAAAAGTTGGTTAGAAAGTTTGCCTTCGTTAAATTAGTTGTACATTGTACACGACGAGACTTGTAATCCAATGGAAGAAGACAATTTTTTCTTGAATAATTCAACAGAACTTTAACCTAAAGAATGAAATTCCATGTTTACGTATAGTTCAAAAATGTTTAACACTACATCTTTCTCAATTACTTTAAGACGGGACAAAGGGGGTTAAAAATCCCCCAAAAATTCTCATTCAGGATGTGGTAATAACGTGTAGCAAACATGTTATTTTATATACATAGTCCACAATAAAAGCTTTGTGAACAATAACAACATTAAGTCTTATCAGTAAAATTGCAAAGCAGGCTGGTTATGCTGCGCTTAGCATTCGAGGAAGCGTGCTGGCAAATGACGCTGCTAATTTTTGCAAAAGGCTTCGTGTACAAATAATATGAATATAGTAAAATTGTTCTGTTAAGCCGAACTGATTTCATTATTATCACCACAGCGTGAAAACCAAACGAACAAAGTCGTATACCGTTTATCATACAAACTACAGAAAACAAGGAAGGAACTTAAGTCGACTTGGTCTTAACACCATTCCGTTTGTCTTATTTCTAATTAAATTTCGATTTTGTTAGTTTTGTTATATTTCTTCGTGTTAAGTCCAGTGTCTTTCTATCTTTCGGTTTTGATATCATTGAAGCTTTTGAATATTTCTCTAGTAGGTACTTATACAATAAAAAGTTGGACCTCTGATTTATTTTTTTATTTAGATTATCAGTTCTCGTATCGCTCTTTGGATCTATAAAACCTAGTTTGGGATTGCTTTTTTAAAGTTTTTGGTATAAATAATAATAAGAATAATCATCATCATATTAAAAAACGGCAAACACGCATTTTGTGGTACAATTTACGGGGTCTACATAAGCCGAAGGCATATAAATTATATACCGTTGGAAAGGTTTTGTGCCACAGAAGTGAGAACAAAATACCACAAATCAATTCAGCACAGTGTTTGCACTGTCCAGATGGTAATATCGTCGTAATGCAATAAAAAAAAAATTTGGTTGGATATTGTCGGTTCGGTCAAGTGGTCTTTTTACAGGTTTTATTAAAGGGCGTATGCTGGACATGGAAACAGAAGAGCGTAGGGAAAGCGTTGAATAAAAAAATGTTTAATATACCTACCGACAAAAAAGATTACGGAATTTTTAATCAATTACGAAATAAGTTTCTGTCAATGAGAAGATAATGTAATTGGCACTCGAATTTCGAGGGCTGGACGAACTAGTAACATATTTGCGTGCAAGTCTTTAGGTCTATTGAATGCAACTTGGATTGCTCGTTTCGAAATAATTCGAAAAGGAATAGAAGAATAGGAAACATTTTGTATTGAAACAGTAAATTAAGAATAATGTGTTTATATGGAATCTAAGGGGTGTGGCTTCCAGTTACAGCTTAGGCTATTTAAAGAAGAAGGCTGCCTTGAACAAGTTTTAAATAAAGGTGTACCTTTTTGTATTATCCACATTTGCGTATATAAATTTTTTTTTGTTCTACATTTTCTTCTTAAAACTTTCTTTCAGGTATTACAAATTTTGATCTACTCGGTGACTTCGGTGCCATCGAATGGTTGGGTAATTTTCAAATTGTTCTACTTTACAATTTGGTTTTCGGAACCACAACAGCACTTTGTCTGGCTAATAAATTCACAGCAACTGTGCGGCAAGAACTTTGCGCTCGGTTAGTAGAAAACTACGTTCTCTTCACGAATTACATGTCATTCATTAACTGATGTTTTGTTAAGCAGAGACCAACAGTAGCAGCAGCAATTGCTGCTGTTGTTGCAAGAACTGCACGCAAAAGGCACAAGTTTTAAGTGATTATAAAACATTACAAAAAACATACACATTTTAATTTTAATGTCTACGTTACGAATATAATTGCTGCAACTTAAAGCTATATAGAAAACAAAATGTTATATAATATTTAGATAAGATAGACTGCCTTTTATATTTAATTCTAACTATTCAAACATGCGGCTCTATTAATAATTGATATTTAAAATAATCACATAATTTGAATAACTCTATGAATTCTGAGAACTCACATCATAGGAATTTCTATTTCGAATAGATGCTGTGATATGTTTTTAAGAAATTCATAGAAGAATTCCAATTGTGAAAGATGTGGTTAAATAAATGCATTCATTGTATGTTTAATCGGGTTCTTGTCAATACATAGTAGTTTCCAGTTTTCATTTTAAATGAAAAACAAAAACAAATCACACTACTCAGTAACCGTTTTGTTTTTGTTTCGGGGAAAAAATGAAAAATGAGCAACTAATAGGTATACGAAAAAAACACGGCTTACACCTCATTAAAAATATTCATTATCATTATCAAGCTACTAACAATGAAAATGCACTAAATTATTATAAAACAATCACTATGTACAGTTTTGTTAAGAGTTTGCATTAAATATTGCATACTGTACTTATAAATATATGTATTATCTTATTTATATGTATGTACGTTTAGATAATCTTTATGTAGAAATAGTTATACAGAAACAAAATATGCTTTTTTTTGCGCGACTGTTTTAAATAGTTGTATAAGTTTTATATCTTAAAGTATTTATTAATAATTTTTACAATTTATTTTTCTTTGACTGCAAATTGAGTGAGTTTAAATTTAATTAAACAAAATGAACTATTTTATTTTTAAAGTCACAAAAGAAAGCAAAAAAAAAACGAAAAAAAAAATCCAATGATTATCACCTACCTAGTCGTTTAAATATTTCATTTTATTATGTATAGATTTAAGATTTGTTTTTAGATTTATGATTCAAAAAACTATATTATTTTTTCGTTTTTTTTTTCTCGTCATGAAAAAAATAAGTATTTTTTGTCAAGTATCTTATCGTTGTATAAATTCATCAACTCAAAATGTTAATTTAAATATAATTAAGAATTTTTTCTAAATGATAATACTATGTATTTTTCTTTACTATAAATTTCTTTTTTTTTTTCTATTTTTGAAAAAAATATAAAAAAAAAAAATACTTATAATTATAACTATACAGCGATATCGTTAAAAATAATATTACTTTTCTCTTGACAATAAAATAAAGCAAATAAAATATAAAACTAAAAATGATACACAAATTAATGATACAAAAAAAATAACTTAAATTTCAATACACCACAGATTCATAAAAGTTAAAAGAATCATACAAAAGCATTCACTTTAGAGAGAGAAAATAAAAGATTTTTATTAAAATTATAATAAAGATTGTTTAAGGCCAAGGGCCCACTTTTTGTTGTTCCAATTTGAGTAAATTGCGTTTTGTATGAGTGCGAGTTATTGGTTAACCGGTAAACTTTTAAACATAAAACTTAACTGGCATCAACAAATTGTGAGGATCTGGCCTTAAACTAACGACTTTCATTTTTATTAAATATATCGTTTTATATTTTTAAGCTTAAGGAAAACCAGGCATTCCGATCGTTATGGTACCAGAGCTCTACATAGTGTTTCATACTACTTGCTCATCACCCGCAGAAGAAAGCCATGGGTTTCTGATGTTATTATAAGACGAAACAGCTCGAAAACTGTTATCTCTATAGGAAAAAGTTGTAAACCAGAAAAATTACTCGAATACGATAAAATACAAATCCGGTCGTAATTTGGCAAAGATAAAGTTAAAAAAAATAACCAAACATCAGAAACGCTGTTAATAAAAAAAAGGCGAAAACAATAAAATTACCTCTTAAGCTTTTCGATTTAAAATGTCCTCAGAAACCTATAGTTTTCTTCTGCGGCGGTGACTATGGGAAACCGGGGAAACCCTGTATAACTGCCAGGCTAACCTTCGTATTTCGGAGACTAGGTTCTTAAAATTTTCAGTATATACCTACATTATCCGACCTTTATAAGAGTAGTATTTAACTGAGCGTCCACGATCACTCATAATTTAGGCGTGAAGAAAAAATATAAAATTAACTGAATTCCAACACTAATGAATGTGCTCTGTGACAAAGGTGACAAGTCGTTCCATCCACCAACCTTTCTAAGCATGGACAGTGCAGGATGTCTTTAATGAGTGATCGTGGATGCCTAGGTTCTTATTTGAACTAACGATGTATGGCATGCATGTGCCCTTAAACTACAAGATGTGTAAGGGGTTTTTATTAGTTTAAATTTACAGTGTGTTTTGATGATGTTTTAGGACGAGACTAGAGAAATGCCAATTAATATCAGTTTATCGTCGCCATTTAAAGTAACTTGAAACACGGGTGTCCGAAATATACTGGCAGAGTCACATTTATAAACAAAACTAATAAATTTGCATTTCTCTTAGTCATTTCCAATTTGTGTGCAAGATTTTTCTTGCGAGTTAAGATTCATAACAGCTGCATTAATCATTGTAAAGACTTCTTAATAATTCGAAAGGTGTACATCTACTCTAGCAAAAGTACACTGGGTTGCTTTGGATTTCGGCTTTTGATGATAAGTAACTATTGGATCAAAAAATAGACCTTTAAAACCTTGAAAAGCTTATTAGATTTATTTTCGATTGTTTTGCTATAAAGTTTTTAAACTAATTCTACAAATTCTAAAGCATGTCTTGCATTCCGGCGGATGGTATGACCGCTTATCATATTAATTTTGCTTGAATCACTGGATTCCACATTTTAAAACATAAATCATCAACTATAATAAGTCTTTTTTTCCATCAATATTACTTTTTTTTATTTATTACAGATTGGGGTCGTTGATGTTTTTTGTTTTCGGCTGATATTTGTGTTTATAGTGTGATTATGACTTACACACGATACTTCCCTCAGCTGTGATCTTAATATAATACATCGTTTTACATATAGCACTATATAAATTGTGTTTTTTTTCTACAACCTAGCAACTCAGTTTTCATGTTTTACCTTTGTTAATAAAATTGATGGATAAATATGAAAAAATACAGTTTTAGAAAAAAAAGCACCAACTTAATTACTTTAGAATATTTTAATAATTGTTCATTCCTTAACACGATCTATTTTTGTCTTTTATCATCCTTTACAATTTTACATAGTATTTTGTTACATTAACTTTTCATATACAATACACACATAGAATTGGGTGGGTGAGGGTTAAGAAATAAGGATAGTTCGGATTTAAGGATAGAAGTATTTATACGATTTATATCAATTCCTTGACTAGAACACAAATTTAAAAAAAGGAATACATTCAGAATATCTGTTTCAGTAATGCCCTGCATCTTCGATCATCGATTCTTCAAATTCTTGCACATCCAACTCATGCAATGCCTTTTGCACCATTGCAGCCAATTCCGGTGGCAAATCTTTGAGATCATCTAATCGCTCTTTGGCAATTGAAGACGTTATAGATGTAGACGCGGCCTTTGTATCGACATCTTTGAATGAATACAGTGATGTCATGATGTCATTTGTTAGCAAGGCACACTGGGCTCCGCTGCCACTGCCGCTACCGCCGCCAACATCATACTCAGACGAGAGTATACTACGACCAGATTCGGTTGAGAGCGATGAGGACATACCATCTTCTTCTGAGACTCTTGAAGTTTTTTGTGAGTCATCAGGTTCGGATGACATTGTGCCTGAATCTTCGGTAA
The DNA here is from genome assembly GCA_947049315.1 of Epistrophella euchroma. Lineage (NCBI taxonomy): Eukaryota > Metazoa > Arthropoda > Insecta > Diptera > Syrphidae > Epistrophella > Epistrophella euchroma. The sequence continues at coordinate 63,178,625 of OX346248.1, forward strand.
CGTTAGGCGATTTCGGTTCCGTATCAACACTGGAGGGACAATAGCCTTTGAGTAGAATTTGTGATGGCGAAAAACACATCACATCAGAGGAACCGGATTCACAGCCTGAAACAATTTGAATTCGTTGTTCCAATTCGGCTATTTTCGATGCTAGAATTCTAGAAGTAAACAAAATAAAAATATATGTAGAACAAAAAAGTGTGGAGGAATTTAATAGTTCAATTACTAACTTATTCGTTTTCTTTTGATGATTTAAAGCGAGATTCTTATCGTTGAGATTATCCAACAACGCGAGACATAGAGATTTCAAATCGGCTATGGTTTCCGTTTTGGTGGGCAAATCCACACCGTTATCTAATAATTTTTTCACTACAAACAAATTAAATCTTAAGTTATTGTCTAGAGCCTAAGGTAAAGGTTGGGTTATTTTTTTTAAAACAAAACTACAAAAGTTTTTATGTAGTTGAACAAAAAAGTGGGTAGATGCGAAAAGTTATTTAAAAAGCGTCAACAAATAATAAATAAAATAAAATAAACGTCTAAAAAAATCAAAATCAATAAGTTACATATAATTTTTTGGACGCGCATCGGGAAAAGTCTCCGAATAATGAACTTTTCAACTTCGATATATACAGAGAAATGTACTATTCAAGTTGGGATTACGATTAAAAATTACAATCCGGGAAGACTAAAGGAATTGGTCCTGCAATTCTATCTGTCTGTTGGCCTACAGCCTGATCGACAGGGTTGATTTTCTTCAAACTTAATTCTTAATTTGTACACTCTCGATTAGATTTTGAATAGGTTTTTTGAGAACTCAATTGACCCTTCCAATAATCATTTAAGTATTTTAGTAAAATTACCATAATGGAATAGGTTCTAAATAATAAACCGTGCATGGTATTAGCTAAATATTTACGTGGACTATAAATAATGAACATTGTATCGAATTGACTCCAAACAATTTAAAATATAATGTATGGTTAATTATTTAGGATTCATGGTTAATTTTACTGCAATATTTAAGTCGTAACTAAATTTGATTATTGGTAAGACCCAATATGTTTAAAGAAAGCGATTTGGTTGTCTTTATTAACAACCAAGTGCTCAATAGATTAAAAAAATCGTTTTGTGAATAACAACAATAATGACAGCTACTATTTTTCATAGAAACGGCTCCAACGATTTTGATAAAAAAAGCTTTTTATACAAGAGTATCTTAAACTCCATCGTATCAGAAACTTTACGAATACCGAAAAAAACTATCACCAAATCCGTTCGTAATGGCGATTTGTATGAGATTTTAAATGTAAATACGATCTACATCCCATGCTACTTTTTTTAATTTTCTGCTACCTCATTATCTGCTTGTGCAATTTGGATCTAACTTTTAATATATTAATATCCAAAAATTAAAAATAATAGGTATTCTTGAATTCAACCCTTTCCACCTTTGCAGGCACTCAAACAAAGAATTAACGTTCAAAATAAACGTACTTCTCTGGGGAACGCTTTGTTTCCAAAATAAAATATTTATTTTCAAAAATCATATAAAGGTTTTTAATATTTTGACATATTTTAACGTTGAGAAATAATTTTAAAAATTGTATATTTTCACAAAAAACATAAAAGGCAAAAAAATATAACAAAGCACAAAAAGAAAAAAAACACCAACAACAACTAGCGCGTTTACCTTGCTTATGGGACATAATATCTTGACTGTTATTTCCTAATTTAATGATACCTTTCTTGCGTTTTGCATCCAGCATTGCCTTTAATACAAGTGTGTGATAGCAAACAAATGATTTTAAACACAAACATTGTTAGTAGCTTATTTTAGAGGAACTTTCTAGAAAATGGATGCAAATCAAAAGGAAAACTAATTCAAATTTCTACCTTATATTTGTTCATCGATTGTATGGTTAGCTCTAGTTCAGTTTCGGAATTCTTCAGTCTCTCTTGCAGGTACTTGTTTTCTAGAACTATGCTGTCAACATCAAGCAACTGAAGAAAGATAGAGCATTTGAAAGAGTATATAAAGCAAATATTTAAAATGCAATACAAAATGGCATTACCCTTGGATGTGATTCGTTGGCCTTGAGTGCCAGCAGCAGTTCGTGGTTCAACCGATGTGCTTTACATTTGTAGGCGTCTCTCTCGGTTACAGCTTCTTCTTTTTCGTCAAGAATTGTCTTCAAATCGAAAGCTAGCTGAGCATTCTACAAAAGTAAATTAAGTCAGAAAACCTCTTTCTTTAAACAAAACACCCTTTAACCTTTTTTTTAAGATTCTCTAAATGACAAATGAAATCTGCCTTCTCCTCCTTCCATTGGGATTCCTGCTTATTCAACAAACTGGTTGAAGGTAATGGTTGCATATCCTTGGACATTCCCACTGTACCCCGAACTCTCAAAACTTCAATGTCCCCCTGAAGTTCACTAAGTTTTTGTTTCATTGCTTCCAGCTCTGTTGTTAGTTTGATATTTCTCTCCCTTGTCTCATGCAACATACTGGCCACCGATGACTTTCCACCGAATCCACAATTGTTGTAATCGGTGTTTCTGCGAACGGCAGAGTAACGCAGTTGCAGAGTCTCTGCCATTAGCTTGAACTGATCTCTTTCGGTGCGAAATTGTTCGAGTTCTTTGCGTAGAATGCGTAAGGCTTCCATTTTACTCTGCAACTTACGATGAATAGCTGAGGCCTGCAAGGTGAAATTTTTAGAGAACTTTTTTCATATTAATAAGTTTTGCTTTTGATTTTACTTCCACATTATAGTTTTCCATATGCTCGCCAAAGAGTTCCATTTGGGAACCGTGATGTGAATCGATTTCGGACATTTTTTAAGACTTTGATTTTTGAGAATTATTGTTTGACTTTTTCTTGATTCAAATGGAAAATCATAATTATTTTTTGATATCTTGGGTGAAAAGCAAAATGCAGTGAAAAAATGAAGAATTCTTGTTTTTCATTCGAAGGTTTTTCAACTTTTGACATTCGAATCTGTCAGAGAAATGTCATTAATTTTTTTTTTTAAATAGACGAGTTCCACGTACTGAATCTTCATAGGACTCGGAGATTTTTTAGGTTGGAACACAATCATGTCAGTTCTGTAGTGAACTTATTCCAGAGCAAGTTTTTTTTTTCAAATATTTATCGTTGGATTTAGGCCTAACGGCGCTGTTGACGTTTCTGTTGCTGTTCGTATCTGTGTTGACCAATTGAAATACGTTGGTTCTATGGCGGCCGCTGTTGTTGTTGACCTATAATCTGTTTCTCGCTTTAGTGGGTCAGTAATTTGTAGACCGACTAAAAAATTTAGTCGGTCTAAATTTTAAGTTAAGTGAAATATCGGACACTTATGTCGACAGCTTTTAGTCCACACAATAAAAAAAAAAAACGATTTTTTCTGTTTTCTTTAAGGCTTAACTACATTCAAAACTTTTAGCAAAAAGTGCAAAAGTGAAAAACTTTAACATGTGGTAGAAATGGCTGTGTAAGAAAAGCCGTACTTAAATTGTATTTGATATGTCATTTCAGATTGATACTACAGACAAAACAATTTTTTCGCACACAGGCATCTCTAATCATATTTTTGCCTATCACATTTTCACTTTGCAAAAAGTCTTGAATTTAGTTAAGACTAAAGTCAGAAAATAGACACTTCCGGTTGAAATTTTGATTGTGCATCTGAGGCAGCAATAACTTAAGATGGTAACTATCTTAAATTTTCAATGACTGAACTTTGTCGATTAACAAACGACACTTGCAATTTACACGCGCACCATGGCCTGCAAAATATGCCAAACAAAAAGAAACTGACTTGATCCTTTATTATACATATTTACGATACGTTCGTTGTTTTTTTTTGGCGATAAGGCGAAATTTAATAATTTAGATATTCTCTGTTTACTTAACAATTTTGTTTGTCTAGATCATGGTTGTTGTTTCGTTTTTCAAAATGGCGGTTGTAGCATTCCAAAAATCCAACCCATTTTTCAGCTCTCAGAAATAGTTAAATAAGTTCTTAAAAGCATAATTTATGCAATACCTTCGTACAATTCCAGTGCCAACAATATAGTGCAACAATTTTCCATTTTTAAATTAGGTGGTTTGAAATTTTTTATTTCTTTGCCTTTTTTCGAAGTCAATTCAGTACCTCTACTTGGTGAGTTACCGGCACCCACTAAATTAATATAAAATCTTTATTTCAACATAAAGTCGACTCATGCTGTTGTCTTTTGGATGACCAATTATTCACTATTTGAATGTACTTAATATTATACAAAAACAATAAATTAATATCTTTATTTTTATTTACATAAAATTATTGAAATATGTTATAATAAAATATTCTGAGATCTATTTCTTTGTAGAGGAATTCTATAAAACAAATAAGTAAATAACTACTATTTGAAATATAAAGACTTTTTAAATGCAGCCTGTGAAATTTATGAATAACTTTACATTAGGGTGATCCATGTCATTGATTAACTTAAATCGATCCAACCTTTTCTTTCTTCCAATTAATGTAATGGTCGGTTTATTATTCATATTTAGAGCTAAAAATGACATGTTTTTTTTGTTTTTAAATTTACTTGGAAGATATTGAGTGACCGTTAAATCAAAATTTAACAATGAACTTGAAATATTTTGACCACCCTTATGTCTAGTTATCTTTTCTTAAAATGTCAAAAAATATACATAGAACTGATAATCTTAATAGTTCTCCGTATAGCACTTTATTTCTCCAGAGTGCCTTGCTGAAATACGTTCTGGCATTATTTGAACGTTGTTACGATATTGTAAAATACCTTCCTGTCGTAACTTTCGAGTTAAGTTCAAAAACTTGTTGTAGAGGCAGCCCTTTGGATTTTTAAGGCCATTTCTAGCCGTGTAATATGTGGTCTAGGAAAGAAAAAATATAATTAAAAATAATAATTAATTTCATATGCATACAAGTAGGTAATAGTAAATAAAAGAAAACAAAAGAGTTAGAAATTTAACAATCTTTTTAATTGGTCTAAATATTTCAAAAAACTTTTTAATTTGTCAATAGATGAGAATAAGTAGATCTTATCTCTTTTTGAAGTTTTTTTTATCATAAGTTGCGTTTTATTGGTAATGGAAAGCTAGCGCAGTGAACTCTTTGTCCACTTCTATTCAATAATTTATTGGGTTATTTATCGACACTTTTGATTTTGTTATTTTTCAGTAAGGGAAATTTTACAGCACTAGCTATAAATAAATTTTTATTTAAGTCGACTAGTCAACTATTATTTTAAAATAAAACTGTATTCACTAGCTTTATTTTTATAAACAAATTAAAAAAAAGGCAGTGTCCCGAACTTCTTTGAATTTAGAAGCATGAATACGAATACCCGCGTTCGAGAACATAGCACTAGATTAACCACCTATGCAAAAATGTTCAGATTGTTTTGATTTGTTGTTGTATCAGCTGTTTTTCAACAAGGGATTACACCAACACAAATCTGTCCGGATAGCTTTGGATAGTTGGGCCAGTGTAAAAAAAATCAGATTGTTGACAATCAAATTATTTGAAATCGTTAATCTTAAGACGTGGTATAAAACAAAATCTTACCACATCTTCCCTTGGAAATAGCTGGATAATTTCATGTGATATTTTGGCAAAGTCATCCTGCACCAGCCATTTGTTTTTGCGTATAACCTCATTTATGAGAAGCGTAACAAGCCTTCTACGATGGCTATAATCAAAACTTCCATTAACTTCGTAGTATGCAATAATTTGTCGTCCTTCGGGGCTATGGGATAAAATTTCGCTCACATCCTGTGTTATAAAGAAATTAATTATATTAAGAACGAATTTCTTATTTTTTTTTTTTTTTTTATTGTAAAAGAGATTTCAAGAAAATCCCTCATTCGGTTGTGATTTTTTTTATAAACACGTTTCGTCAACAAAGAACTCAAACTTAACAGGTTTTGATTTCTCATACGCAATGAACAAAAATACTTACAACATTACAGTTACTGCTATTTCTCTTTGTCGGAACAACAACATTGAATTTCTTTCCATCTGGCGTTCCAGATAAGGGACGTTCCAGAGATTCCTCTTCTTCTGATTCAATTTCTTCAAATTCATGGCCCCTATTATCATTGCAAATTTGCATATGTTCACTTATTTCTTCTGATTCATAGTCAGAATGCATTTGCTCATCTTTGATGACAGTATTTAATGTAGGAACATTGTTGTTTGAAGTTTCTTCATTTACTAACTCTGGTTCAGCCCTGGGGGATATTCGGAAAGATAAAGGTGCATCTCTTTGTTTATAATTTATATTTCGTCGTCGCCATTCCTTAAGGTTTGATCGAAAAATCGCTCGTCGCCCTATTTTTGGTATGAGTTCACAAATGTCTTTTTCAGTGAGACAAAATAGAGCTCGACATTCGATTTGGTGTACTAAGTGGTTAGAGTTGTTATTCAAATTAATAAAAAAAATTAAATCAGAAAAATATAGGTACATTATAACAGTCGTATTTATTAAATTCTTGTAGTATTTTTAAATAGTCGGAAATATGCTTTATTTAATAAAAAATATATATATTTGTCAAGGTTTAGACAATAAATTCCGTTCTCTAAAGCTATATAAAAAATAAGATCACTTTAGCAACAGTTAAAAATGTTTATTTATAACTTGGACGGCTGTATAAAGTTAGACAACGTTAATAAATACGACTAATAGTGTTCATAATACTAACATCTGAATTTTGATTGAAGGTCTGATAATCCCCATGATGATAACAATGAAGAAACGTTCGTTTCGTTTGAAATAGTGCCTCGGGGATGGTTTCTTTGTTGGGGTCCCACTGGAAAAAATAGTTATGATATCAAATTATTATGAATATAGAATTATCAAATTGATTTCTCAAATCAATAAAGATATTACCTAGAAAAATATATCTTGAAAAACCCTGAGAATCAACGAGAACGAACTACCTACTCCTAAATTTCTTTTTTGAGATAAATAATATACTATATTTCTATCACATCTCACTCCACTGTGCGCCTTGCTTTTGTTTTTAATTATAGGTATGTAATTGCCCACGTTCAGGATTGTATCCCAAGCTATCTAGATAGCTTTGTGTTGTTGTAATCTCTTGTCAAAAACAGCAGACCCAACAAAAAGTAAACGTAAAATTTTTTTGGATATATTGAGGTTAACAATGCTTCGGTTTTTGAACTCGAGGATTGTCTGAGGCATATTCTTGAATCCATACACATTCCAACAGGTTCAAGCTATGTTATGGTTTTCCATAATGGCCGCGTTCGGTTGGCAATCCGATAGGTTAGTATCTGATTATGTTTTCGAACGAAAAAGCAGGTTAGGTCAAAACAGGTGACAAAAGGCAAATTAAAGCTTAATTTTTTACACGTATATTAAACTCATTCCAAATTATACTGCATTTATAAGGCATTTTTATAATATTTTATTCCTTTACAAACAACGAACAACCAACAACAAACGCTGCGATACCAGCAAACCAAAAGTCAAATATAATCCAGCTTTTCCTCAAATTGCCCATCGGATAGTTTAGTATACCAAAAGTTTTTTTTTTGGCAACAGCTGTATCGTTAATCAGCTGAGTTTTCCTATGGGATTACAACAACACAAACCTATTCGGATGGCTCTTGATTTCCAGCCGAACGCGCCCATTGGGTTTTCATATTTGTGGATCAGATTTAAGTCTCAGATATCTCATAAAAAAAAAATAAAACAAGATTTATATTCTTAACGAATCTTTAACCGTTTATTGTGAAAATTTTCATTTTTTGTCAATAGGTTTTGTCATAACACAACTAAAAAGTCAGTTATTTTGTTAGTCGGCTTTTGGTTGACCACTCACCAGTTTCAGCGGATTGACTCAAGTTCAACAATGGTTCAAGTATACCATAAAAGCTAATAACATATCTAAACCATCGTTAAACCTCAATTAATTCACAGAAATCGGCCGATTTCAAAAAGCCATTTTAACTATTTAACAGGTTTTTTAATCTTTAAATGACGTTTGTTGCATACAAAATACACGTCATTTATCACAGTACACAAATATAAGGTAATCGGCCCTATCGAGGTAACCGTCGGAGAGGAACTCTCTCCGATTTCCTCCGAATCGGAGACATTTTGCTGGGTTACCGCGATAGGGACGAATATCTTGCGCAAGTTGTCAGAAATTAAAAAATGGTTACTCGAGTGCTCCCACAAACTTCACTTCACACCGCAATATTAAAAACAACAACAAATATCGAAATTTGACATGTAAATGGACACTGGATCCACCATTTTTGTAGATGCGCAGAACAGAACAAAAATGAAAACGCTAATGATATTACCTTTAATATATATACCGTGGTCATTTATGTTCGGTTTCACAAAAATTTAACATGCTTTAAAATTTTTTAATGACTTTTTTTTATGATTTATGAAATAAACGTCATTTAGGACCAGTTTTACAAAGAATTTGATCCGTGGTTCAGAAGTTTTAACTCACGCACCAATTGGCGGATGAACTGTGGTTCAACGATGGTTCAAGCTTGCACTTTTGGCTATTATCACATACTTGAACCTTGAACCATCGTTGAACCTCAGTTAATTCGCCGAAATCGGTGAGTTAAAATTGCTAAACCACGGATTTAATTTTGAACCACGTTTGTACAACTGCCCGCCCTTAAAGATTTAAAAGCCAAAAAGCTAAACGGAATTTATGAAATCGCTCATTAAATTTTTTAAAATCTTGTGAAACCGAACATTAATGCCCGATTTCATAGAGCCATTTTAACCATTTAACAGCTTTTTAATTTTTAAATATCAAACATAAGTATGTTATATTTAAAATAATTACCATTACAAACTGTAAAGACAGTGTAACATAAAAGTTCGTGTTTGATAATAAAACTAAGTAGGTAGGTAGGTATCTATTCCAATTTCTTCTTATTATTTATTTAATTTTAATATTAGTTTCGTTGTTGATGTAGGTATGTATTTTTAACTTCATTCTTCATTCAGACACTGCAACCACTTTCCAAGAACTTAGAATAAACAAATCTGAAGGAACCATAACAAAAACTTATTAAATTTTACCTGAACCTGTCATTACTTTGCATCGATGGTGGTTCACCTATCAAACCAGCAACATACAAAATTCACCACATGTTTTTTCGCGCCTATCACCTCAAATTAATTTCAGTTATTTGCAGTTAAATGGAAACTCATTTTAAACAAACAGCAACACACTGGATGTAGATACAAAAGGGTAGATTTACAATAACCAGCTATATCAGCACATTCTAAAATGTATGGGGTGGTTAAAAAAAAAAAAAAAATAATCACTTCGCGAGGCAACAAAAAAAAAGCGCACACAAAAAATACAACTCTATGTAGAGCTCTAGATACATAAATTGTAAAAACCTCATATGGAAAATAATATTTTTTTCGCGCATGCGAAGTGGTCTGGATTTTTACCTTCCTCGTCAGCCATGTCTTGTGCCACCTCCTTAAACTATGTACTATGTATGTAAAACTTTGAAAACTTTTATCAAATTGTAATTATTTATTTTTTATGTTCACAAATTTACTGACACAAAAAAAACAACAGATCATTAAGAAATTACAACTTAAACATTTTATCTGACAAAAGTAAAAAAAAAAGAACAAGTCGAAAACAATAATTAACAAATTGTTTTTTTTTTTTTTTTTTCCCTGATACAGTAATGCCGGGCGCAGCTGAAAATTGAAAATGTAAAACAATTTGTATGTTTTCTTTTTTAGTTGGTCGTCGATTTTGATTTAAATAGATTTTTGAAAATTATATTCACAATTTATTATCACATTGATTTTCTACAATTTTTTCCCGGTGGAATTTCATGCGGGGTTTTACACTTTTTCTTGTTATACCTACTTCTACCAGACTCAACCAAGAAAATACAATGCCTTCTACAAAACTTGGAACAATTTTATGTAGTTTTTGTGTGTACAATATAAAATAATTAGGATGTACTATTCTGACATGGGGTTCGTTATAGGGGTGTGTATTTAGTGTTGTCTCATTTTATTCTTTGTTTGAGAGCAAATCGAAAATCGATAGGTGACTAAAGAATTTCGAATGTCTGCGAGTAGTTAATAGTTTTGTTGGTTTTGTTTTTATTTTTGTTTACATTTTTATATTAATATAGTTATGTACGTACATATGTACTACATACATAAGTATGTATGTATATACACATTTGCTACACCACACAGTTTTGTTTGAATGGTATTTTAAAGATACCAAGATATTAAAATGTTTTTTTTTTGATGCCATAGGTTTGAAGATATAATAGGAAGGTATAATGATGTTGATGATACATATACATATGTACCTAAGGTAGATAATTGTATTTAAGTATGGTTTTAAATAGATAGTTTTGCTAAGGCAATTTTTTTTTTTGTAGGTAAAACGGAAAGTGAAGAAGAAGTTCTTTAAATATTTAAGTTTTGTTTCAGCAAATGAGCCTTATTTCCCCTTCCTAATCATTGCCTACCTTACCTACCTACTTATTCTGTATGTATATTTTGATTTGAAAATACAGAATAAACTTTTTTTTTTGGTAAAAAAATATAGGTACCTAGTAGATATTTAAAAATATTGATTTTTTTCAAAAACCCAAAATTTGGGTTTGGAAATAAATTTTTCAAAAACTTTTAATTGAAAAAACAGAAAATTGAAGAACGGATTTCTGGCTGTAATAAAAGGAATTGAATTTTTTTCGAAATGTTGTCGTTGGATTTTGATGGGTCTATTTCTATTTTAAATAATTTTTTTTTTTGATAATTGTATGGGATTTTTTTTTTAATTTTAATACAAATTCAAGATAAACAAATACTAGATAAACAACACACTACGGAGATAAAAATTGGCCCGAAAAGTCGGCAATAGTTGATAGAGCGTTTTATTGAACTTGAATTTACCAATAGAATGCACCTACTGTTATTATTTTAAAAGTCTTATCGTTAATAGTTTTCTATTTTATTATTTCAAATTTGTATTGATTGTTTTATTCCGAATAGACTCTGGCAATAAGTCCAATATTGCGCAAATATGCCTGTTAATCGTGAAAACCATACTTTCTGAATTGGGTTTTTGTTTGTACGTGCATAATTCGGCTGAACCCTGAACATCAACCGATTTGCATAGAAAGGGGCTTATAATCTATATATAAATAGGCTTAAATAAATTTTGTGGTACCATTTTCTCAAAAAGTATTTGACCAATTTCGATAAATTTTATATGGTTGGATTGGAAAGCCACAATTGCGGAGATGTGCAGAATATACTTGAGACACGCATTTATACGCTGTGGGTCATTTTTGTTTTTGTACTGTCGAACACTGTACATATTTAAAAAAAAAAGTGGAAAAAAAAGTTTTTTTCCTTAAATATTTTCAAACAAATTGTTTGCGAAATTGAAAATGTCGAATTTCGACACAGGGCGATACTAGTTAAACTAATTTTTTTAAAAAAAGCATAACTTATTTGTTTTTATATAGAATTCTGGTAGTTCCTCATATATAGGTAGTTTCATATAGGTATTCGTGGTACTGACAAAAACTAAGGTTAGGTAAATAAAAATTGTGCGATGAATTAGACCTCTTCGTCAATGATTAAAAGACAAAAAAAAATTTGTGTCGGAGGAAGTAAAATTTTAGTGGTGTAAAATTTGCAATCGATTTAATTTTTTTTTAAACAACTAACTCTGACTTAACTCATATAAAGATTTATTTTGGCTTAAGAGGGGCTTGTTATTCAAAATACATATATTTAATTATATAAAATGAACTGTAAAGCTGTGATGTAGGTACAGATTTTTAAATCAAACTAATATATGCTGATAAAAAAGTACGTATACGCCACAGTGACTCCTATAATCCTTTTTTTTAAATTATTTTTTTTAGTATTCAGTATAATGGGACTAAAAACAGGCAAAGATTAACACAGAGGATTTTTGCACCTCACTCTCTCTTTTCTTATATCAACATTTTATAGATTAGAAGGTCCCAAAAATTGGAAATAAAAAAATTTATCAGTGTGTAACATGTTTGGCTAGTTTTTTTTTTTTTTTAAGGGTCATAACATTCGGTTGTTTCCTTCTTCTCCTGATGGTAAATCCTCTAAAAGTATAGTTACACATTTTATTATCTATTCCAGTTCTATTAAATATTCATAATAGCTAAAGGCAGGACAACGTCCTGTCGGGTCAGCTAGTTGTTTATGAAAAAAACTTAAAACTTTTAGGCCCATTTGCAGAAATGAATCTTAAAAGATTAAACTTTAAACTAAAATGCTTAGGTGTGTATTCGTTCTCATTTTTAAACTGTTGTTGAGTTAAAAGTGGATTTAATTGAATTTTAAGACATTTGTTATAATTTTTCGGGTTTAATATACTGCAAGAGAAACTACTAAAAATTATTTTTTTTTTATTTGAAAGTTATTTAATATTATATCTATAACATCACGAAGTAGTTTTATTTACACAAAACTCGTTACGGTACAAATTATTGCTCTTCCGATAAAGCCTTCTGTAAAGTTGCTACATATGTAGATGTACATATGTAGGTCCTCACTCCGTCAACATTTTGGTACCGCAAAGAGAATTATTGTTATGAATTATATTAATTCATTCAATTGCTTTTGGTTCAAAATAATAACAACGACATTTTACAAATATCGTCGCATTATTGTTTCTATCAATTTGTTTGATCAATACTTCAATTAATTCTTCGAAAGAAATTCCATCAGTTTGACGGAATTTCGTATGTAATTCTTAGAAAATAAACAAAAAAGTGAAAACCTAATTAAAATAATATTCATTTGTGCAATAAAAATCATAAATAAATTGGGTGTTGGATAAAACAATGTTTGTCCATAAAACTCATCATGCACCAGGCGACTCTGGCAGCTCCGATGATGAAGAAGAAGTGGGAGACATATTGCAGGTATAATTATAATGTATTATGTAATATTTTTTGTAAATAAATATTTTTAATTTTATAAAAAAACATAATAATAAATAGAAATGGTTTAAATAAATTCATTTCAGATACAGAAATTCGATGTGTAAATAAAAATTTTTTAGCTTTTTTTAATTGTTTCATAAAATTATTATAATTTGGAACACCATTTACATACATATGTACCTCCATCATTTTTAATTTTTATTTTCAAAATATTTTTAAGTCATTTTAATTATTATTAAAGCTTACCTAACCTATCCCAATCAACTGTTGCAAGGAGATACATATTTTTTTGACGTTCAATGAGGATTAACTGTCAAAATAATCGGCCCTATCGAGGTATCCGTCGGGGCGAAAAATTCTTCGATTTCATACGAATCGGAGGATTTTTGCTTCGAGTTATTTATCCGAACGGCTATTCGGAACATTTTTCTGAAATTATGGAACGCACACCGGTGTTTTGCGTTGCATTGTGATGAGGTTCGTCTTTGAGTGACGTGACATTTTTGACAGATTCATAAGGATTTCTTCTGATATCCTCCGACATCGCGGAGAATTATCCGCTCCGACGGAATACCTCGATAGGGCCGAATACCTCGATTCCTTCACACTCTGTTAATCATTTTAAGGAAAGATAAACATTTCAGGTTGAAAAAATTGGCAGAGCTGGGGAATTTCGCAATAATTTTTTGTTTTTAAAATTAGAAAATGTATAATAATAAAAAATCTAAAACATTTTAAATTAAATTTTATTTTCAGAGCTAAATAAAAATGTTTCGAAACAAATCAATGTTTCGTCACTCTGTAATTATGTCGCACAAAATTCCCAAACCCTCATTAAAAACACACCTATACTAGGCATTTTAGCACAAATGAATATTTTTGAATGCAATTTACACAAAATTTTGCTGTAAATATGCTAAATCTTTTAAAAATGCATGTATTTTTAGATTGAAATTTTCGAAAAAAAAAGGAAATATTTTGCAATATTTTTGTGGAGAAAAAAAAAACTATAATTTTTTCGAATAAATTGAGATTTATTTTTTGATTTTTGTTCTCAATTTTCAAACAAACAAAAAAAAAAAAAAAACAATTTTTGATAACGTCGTTTTTTGAAAAATCCCGCACTTACCCGTTAAATCCTAATCAATAAAATGGCTGAAACCGATGATGAAGCGCAGCGTCGACGTGAAGAATGTGAACGCAAAGCTCGTCGAGGTGAAATGGATCCTCGATTGGAATTCACATTTCAGTTGTTGATTGATGGGACAGCTTTGCCCAGACACCAATTGATGGATTACATTTTCGAAGGAGATATGGTATATAACACCCTATCTTAGCATATTAAAATTGTGTGTCGCTACTTTTTTGCATATTCAACAGTTGGATGAAATAAATCAACTCTTCCTGCCTAATATGAAGAACAAACTCTTGTGGTTCTATCAAGAGGTAGACGAACCAGAACCTCAACCTGTTCCAGATGCAAATAAGCCAGGTCCATCAAGAGCCGGTGGTGTTTCAACCAGTTCAAAGACTCCTCAAGGTTTGATAATGACAATACTGATAAGAAAAAAAACTTTATTCATTTTTTATCGTATGGCAAATAATTCTTTAATTTATTATAGGTGTCTCACCTTCGGGCAGTAATCCCAAACCGAAGAAATTATTTCTCACTGATGGTTGGACGTGTGCTTTTACAGGTGTTTGCATCTACATTTTCCGGATTAACACTTCAAAACAGTTACCTGAAGAAGGATTCCAAAAGGATTTGTAAGTTGAATTTTTCTTTTTTTTTTTTTTTTGAGAAGAAGAACCGTGGGTGAACTTGAATAAGGTCTTTATTTTGTTGGTAGATATTAAGAGATGCAAGTTAATGCCATGCAGTAAAAGTTTTCTTATAAATAACCTATTAGAGGATATTTGTTTTGTTCCTTTTGAGTGACCAAAACATGGAGAAAAGAATTTTTGTTGTGGTGTTAAGGTATCGATTGGAAGAATTACGAATTTTTTATCAAAATTTACATGGTCATGTGCCGACTTTTTTTTATTTTTGGAAGGAGGAAGGAATAAAAAGTAAGGAGAAAACCACGTGTAAAATCAAAAGAGAAAAATCGGTGTACTGACCCATGTAAACTCCGAATTGTAGTTCTGTTAACATCAAACACACCCAAAATTTACTTGTTAAATGAAACAGCAACTTCGGACTTAACCAAGCCCGGAGAATCCTTGGTGCTTAGTTTAAGCTTTGAGAAAAATCGTGTTACTGGCGCGCGTTAATTATACGGTAATGGATTCTCCATCTTCTTCTGTGATGGCGTCGCTAATTCCTGATATCGTCACTTTTAATTAAAAACTGAACTTGTTGAAATATCAGAATTCTGAACAATAATGTTGGCCATAACGTTGAGCCATTTCACCTCCATGGTGCAATTTGGCTCGCTCACCATCGTGTTCTTTTATACCATAATGACAGTTATTCTGCATGATCAATATTAAAGTTATCCTCTTTTGTCTCATTCATAGATATTGTGGCGTCATTGATGCCAAAAATATTGGCTTAGTAACATCAATCGAACGCATAGTCGAATATGTCTTTATGCAAGCTTTAGCGTTTCCCAGTCTTGAGGGCGACGATGAAGACATAAGTTGTGGGCTAATTAAGGGGCAACTTTTGCCCGGGCTACGTTCATTTTGCAGTGCACTTCGTGTTTGCGAACAAGTTTGTGATCATTATAATGTTTTTGCCGATGGAGCAGGAATGTTTGAGAAAATTGATGAAATCGAAGAAGTCAAAGAAATGGCTAAAAATCAAGAATTCTGTTTGCAATTGGAAGAAAGAGTTGCCAATTGGATAAAAGCAATTATGAAAATTCTAGGCGAAAGTGAACAATTGAGAATGGAAAACGATCATAGCGGACCACAGGATGAATTGGAATACTGGAAGAAGCGAGGAGCACAATTTTCACAATTGTTAGCACATTTACAGGTTTGTTGTAGAAAGAACATACGTGTTTTTGTTACCTTATTTTATTTATTTGTAGGAAAAAGAAGTTCAGTTCACTCTACACTGTCTATTCCTAGCTGGATCGAGAATAATGCGGCACTGGAAAATCACTGATCGCAAAATTACCTTTTGCTATAACGAGGCAAGGGATAATTCGAAATTTATTCAAGCCATGGAATCTTGTTGTCACTCTTTGTATCTAGATGATCCAGTAAGTTAACGAAAATGAATTTCTTTTTAACATACAAAATAGGTACTTGAATTATATAACTGAATACCATTTACGGTGGGATTTTGGGAGTGTTCCATTCCCATCGATTATGGAAAATACTTTTATTCCAAATCTTCCATATTCGATGGGAATGAATATAAATAAATAAATTTGGTTGCACAACAGCTCATAAAGAACTAGGGCCTAGTGACTTGCAACTCTCAACCATTCCTGTGTGCGTGTCTTGCGGAATCCGAACAAATAATATGAGCGGCACTTTTCTATGACAGGAGCATACTCTTCGAGGATTTGTCAATTCCTCGCTAGAGGCAGTAGCCCTGAAAAACATTTTAAGGTGGTAGAGGCTGGGAATCGAACCCAGACCTCTGGCGTGACAGTCCAACGCACTAAACATTACGGGCTACTACCAATTGGAATGGAACACTCCCAATTTTTTTTTTTTTTTGAACACCCAAAATCCAACCGTAAACGACATTCATAAGAGTAACATTATGTACAACACAAAATAGGAGCGCTTTATAAAGATTAAGGCCTTTTAAAATGTTTACAAATCATGAACCAAAACATATATTTCAATTTAAAAAAGTAGTTCTTTCGATTTTACGATTGGAGAAATCGGTAGTCAGACGTTAATGAAAACACCCTATCTGTTATTTTTGCTCTATTTTAAGACCTCAACTCTGTTACAGAGGCCACGCTTTGCAAAACAAAAGTCGCCTTTTCAGTTCCAAATGAAATAAATTAAAATTTTTTTGTATCTGTACCCCTTGCTGGCCCTATTTCAATAAAATCTTATTTTTGTGATATTACCGTATATCTTGATCCATTAAGGGATCAATCGTGTTTTTTTTTTTTATTTCTCAAATGGCTAAATAAAACAAAATGCCCAAATAATACCTCTGACATTTTTAATTATTACAAAAATGTTTATTTTTTCCAAACTAAAGTGATAACAAACAAACAAAAATATCGCTTCTCGATTATAACACAGAATATTTTGACCTTATTTCACATTTATCCTGTTTACCCGAAACAAAATTCGATTTTCCAAAAAAATACCATCTTAATGGCGGCCTAGATCTTACTAATTAACATAAAACCCTTATAACGGTCAATTGATGAAACGAAAATCAACTCAGCAATGGAACGTTTTGCTGAACATTGGTTTTCTTATTTATCGATTTATATTTACTTCAAAAATTTACAGCCATATTCTGCTAAACGATTCGTTTGAAACTTTCAATTCTCGCGAATGTTTCATTGAATTTATCTAAATTTATGTTTTCTTTTTTAATTTTATGTCTTTCGAGTAAAAGTCTTAACCGATTT
Organism: Epistrophella euchroma; assembly: GCA_947049315.1. Lineage (NCBI taxonomy): Eukaryota > Metazoa > Arthropoda > Insecta > Diptera > Syrphidae > Epistrophella > Epistrophella euchroma. Next base: position 63,196,217 of record OX346248.1, read on the forward strand.
TTATTTTAATCGATATTATATACGAAATTTTAGAAAATCGTTTCCCTCCGACGACGGATAGCAGAATACAAACCTTTTACGCGAATGTTTTACAGAATAGGACTGTTTATTAGTTATGTGTTTGAAGTGACCCTATTTGAAAACAAATATGATTTTAGTTTAGAGAAAGATATTACTTTCAGAAGAATCAGAAATAAAATTGAATTATTATTGATTTGTTCCTAAAATATGTTAAGAAATCAATAAATTTTATATAACGAACGTTTCTTATTATATTTCAATTACATACATATTATATTTCAAATAAAATAGAGACTTTTCTTTTATTAAATATATTTCTAGGTCTGCATGAAAGAATCAATATTGAGTCTACTTCAAACAGTACGTCTAATTTATAGTGTTTCACAGTTTTATAACACATCCGAAAGGACATCTGCACTTATGGTTAAGGTAAGTTATTTAAAATTAATTAAAGAAAAAAATAATAAAATGAATTCAATAATGTACATCTTATGAAATGGTATAAATGGATTATATACTCGTATTCTATAACAAAATTATAAATTTAACTTATTATGAGATTATCATCATCATCATAATCATTCTCTTGCGCCGCTGACGATAATTTATTTTCGCTTTCTTTATTGTTTGGATTTTTGAGTGCCTTTCTGCGAAAAAAATCTCGCCGAATACAATGAAATTTGTTATAAATTGGAGGTCTTAGTTTCCTTCCCTTTCGGGCCCAATAATCCTGCTTTAGAAATTTAAAAAAAAAAAGCCAAAATTAACAAAAATGTTTCTGAGTAAAACAAAATTAAATTTACCATTCGTTCATTTGGGAAAATTTCAATTATTTCCTCGGCTATGTCCTTGCAATAAGTTGGGGTGATATGAATTTTATTGTCGAAGCAATATTGAGCGATTATTTCGACAAGGAGCCTTCTTGTTGATTCATCGAGAATTTCTTCAGAAACATATCGCTTAATAACACGCCGTCCAAGTTTCGAGCTCATTAAAACGTTCCGAATGTCCTAGAATAGAAAGTAACAATAATCAGAAAATAGATCATTCTCTGACGGATTCGGAAATACTTACAAGCCTAGTGATATCCCCTTTGGGCCCTTGGCTATTCTGAGTAATTTGAGTATTTTTTGTAGATTTCATTTCCTGCAAAAGATCTTTCTCGTTGGTGTTATCATTGCCGTCTTGATCTGAACGTGAATCGGAATCCAATAGTTCATCTTTGATTAGATCGGGTAATTCTGTCACATCGTCTGCTAGTGTAAACTCTTCGACTTCCGGATTCGGCTCTGGGTCTAGTTCTGCTTCTCCTTCTGCTTCTGGTACTACTTCAGGTTCAGGTTCTGCTACATGTTCTGCTTCAGGTTCAGCCTCAGCTTGATGTTCGGGCTCTGCTTGGGGCTCTGCCTCGGGTTCTTTTTCTTCGACTGGTGGTTTTTCAGGGTTTGTTCGTTTTTCACAAAAATCATTCCAATCTGTTGCATCCAATGTCTCTTCGTCATCATCTATTATTTCGATAGGTTCTTCTTTTGGTACTAAAATTGTTTTCGGTCTTGGTACTTCAGGAGATTTTGCAATTTCTGGAGATTTCGTAACTATTAAAGGTTTTTGAAGTTTTTCTATGGGCTTAGGCATTATCATAGGTTTTGGCACATTTGTTTGAGGAGGCGTAGTTTTATTATCGGGCGTGAGTTTTTGAATGATTGTCGTACGCTTAAATTTGGTTAAAGGATTTTGAAGTGATGTTTCTCCACCATTCGGATATTGTGTTTCACAATTAGTTTCGACTCTTATTATAGACGTTGCAAATGGTGTGAGATCTGCTACAAAGTTTGGTGCAGTTCCACGAGAGGGAGGAGTTTGAGCATTGACATTACTTAAATTATCAGAATTAATAACTCTAGTAATTACTGGCTTTTGAATCTGATGAGAGACTGGAGTGTGAATATGACTAGAGACTGGATTTTGGAGTTGATTAGATGTTGTAGGACGAGGTGTGGCGATGGGAGGAAAGCGTCGGCATTCAATATGTGGTGGAAGATTATAAAAAATAGAATTTGGAGAATTAATTGCCATTCTTGTGCCACACGAAGCAGTTGTAACAGAAGGCGGAGAAGGAAGCCGGCAAATACCAGTTCCCGTTGTCGGAGTTGTTGAAGTTGTTGAAGGTGGGGAACCTATGATGAATTGTTGTACTCTTGATTGGATGTTGGGTGTTTGAGCATTATTTGAATTGTTAGCCTTTTTATTAACTCGCTTTGCTCTTGGCTTGGGAGTGATCTTTGTTAAGGGTCCAAAAACTTTATGAACGACATTTGATTGTTGTGGTGGTTGAGGAGAGATAAGATGTTGTTCAAGTGGCTGCTGCTGTGGTATTTGTTGTTGTATTTGCTGCTGAAATGGCGGTGGTTGAGACCTCACCTCAATTCCGGGTTCAAGTTTAATTTTTTTCGGTTCCGGTACATTGATATTGGGCGTTGTTTTTTGTTGTCGCCATTGATTTAATTTTGCACGAAATATAGCCCTTTGACCAATTTTTGGAATTAATTCAATGATATCGGCTTCGGTGAGGTATTCTAAAGCTTGAAGAACTATATAGTTGGCTAGAATTGAAAAATATATGCGTTTATTTTTTTAAAAATAATATTAGGAGAAAAAATTAAGAACCGAACCTTTAAACTTGGCTTTGAGATCTGAAAGTCCCCATGATTCAAGGAGATCAAATATTTCACCTGAAAATAAAAACATAAACAAACTTAAAAAATCTAATCTTTAAAAATAAAATCAAACTTAAGTTAAACTTTAAAAAGTTTTAGTTTGTCTTATTAATGATATTGTTATTGTGGGCTTTTTCAAATAAAAAAATCGTTTATCTACTCTTTATTAGTAATCTAATAAAATCATACTGAAAATGTCAGCATTATGTAGTACCTAACTACACGAATGGGCATTTAATTTACGTTTAGTAAAATTGTATCACTATGTACAAGATTGCAGTTAAATTTATTGACAAGTTTTGTCTAATATCTTTGTATAAATAAGTACAACTAACAAATACAATTTCTAAGTATGTAAAAATTGCAATGTTGTGATTTAGCAAAACTCTCAGGCTTCCAAAAAATCTACATATGTATTTGTTTGAAAAATTAAAATTATGAAAAAAAAACTTTAAATATTCTTTTTTGAAGGTAATTTTGTGATACACATTAAAAAAAAAACCCAATGAAAAATGGCCCCAAAAAATTATACAAAAAACAACAACAAAACTTTTATTGTATTTTATGTAGGTATTGGGGTAATTTTTTATTGTGTTGGTGTCACTTTTCATTTTGGATTTAAATTTAATTATGAAAAATGTTGTTGTTTTACTTTTGGAGCCATTTTTCGCTTTTGTTTTGAGCATTTCTTTTGTTTTTGGGGCTTTTTTCATTAAGTTTTTTTCCATTTTACAAATGGGTTAATTTTTCGTTACGAAAAAAGATCCAGTTATGGGGCTTTTTTTTAATTTTTTGCTTGGGGTAATTTTTCATTGGGGTCAAATTTCATGAAGCCAAAAACAACGAACGTGAAATTTCTTGCGAATTTTCACGAATTTTTACATTTTTGTAGCTAAAAAAACCCAAGTGTGGGAAACTTTATGAAAATTTCACGTTGCCAAACAGAGGTATAATCCGAAGACCTGTGCTCGAATAGATTCTGATATATCGACCCCTTTCCGCCAAATTATTGTAAGCGACATTTTCATATTGTCACAAAAATTTAATTTTTTCATTTTTTCCTGTGTATTAAAAGCTATCGGACTTTTTGTCATCTGTCAGTAAAGGTATTGTTTATAATGTTCAATGTTGAAATTTGGCCTAATTTGTTTGGTTGCTGAGCAAACAAAACACAAAATGTCGCTTATGACACTTTTGTTATTTGTCGCTTACGATAATTTGGCAGAAACGGCTCGATATTTTCAATATCTGATGCAAAATTCAATTACCTACCAACGATACATTCTGTGATAGGAATATATAGGTACCATGTATATGCTGTATAATTTATTCTGTAAAAGAGGGAAATTAAGGTAAGAACCTATTTACATATACATAGGTATACATTATTACCAAAATGTGACCTGTTTTTTCATACATCCGCTGGTTGCATATCCAGAGAATTGACATTTTTGTAACACCGTTTAATATAAATACCTACCCTAAAAAAAATAATTTTGTTACCTATTCAAATCTGTCAAAACACCGATCAAAAATCAATTTTGTATCTCATTTTTCGGCAGATCTACCCTTCTTTTTACTAACAACGAGCGGTATCAGTTTCACAGCTACCTGTTCCACATGAGAAACGCAAAAATCAAATATCAGATCGAAATCTGAATTTATCAAAAGAAAGCCCCATAAAACTTTTTCAAATGATATAGTAGGTACCTTACATATGTATGTATGTAGGTAACCTACCTACTTTTGACAGATTGGATTTCAAGTTTTGTATTCTTTTATTAGCCGTGTCTCATTAAAAAAAAAGCAAGTAGAAATGAATTCAAAAATAATTTACTTCGGAAATTCAATGCAATAAATAAACGTCACGTCATATTTCCGTTGGTAAATTAATTCCATATAAAAAATTGCTTTTTTTTCATGGCGAACTTTTCCTGATGAATCAATTTTATTTTCAGAGAAATACAAGTTAATAAAGTAGGTACCTACCTACACTAAAACATACCTACATACCTACCTACTTTTATTCTTATTTTTATTTAACAATAATCTTTCATCAATTGAAACTAGCTACTAACTTAAAATAAAATTTTATTGATTCTTAAAGTTTCCTAACCTATGTACCTATATGCTATTAATTTTGTATTAAACATCAAAATATCTACTAAATAAAAATCCGGCACCACCAAGTTCAGGTAAAACCTATTCATATCTCCAAACTCCGTACACGCAGTTTTATAAAAAAAAAAAATTAAAAAAAAATCATAAACGAACACACCCCAACTATTCAATAATAATAAAAATAATATTCAAACATGCAAAATAAATTGTCAAAATATCCGTTACTTTTGCAATAGTTTCTTATCTCGGAATTACCTAAAAAACAAAAACTAATTAAGCATACATAAATCACCATTTCCATCGGTCGTCATAATAATCGCTTCACTCTTGTCAAACAAAAAATTAAATTACCCACCTAACCAGAAAAATCCCTCGAAGTCATAAAAGAATCAGAACAAATCTACCCCAGTGTTCATAAACTACAATCCTGCTGCCAGCTGCCTGGCTGCAGTTGGTGTGTTTATCATGAAGTAGGTTCTATCTGTCTACCTGAACCAGCTTGTACCTAGTAGTATCTACAATTATAAAACTACAGATCGATTAAACAACATAAAACTCAAACCAAACGTCAGAATATATTTTAACAATATTCAATGCGTCAAACTTGTAAATCCCGGGATATTTTTTGTTTATAAATTCCCACCACTCTACATCTAGAACTAGAAGTAGATGCCGAAAATTGTGCGCCATAATATTTTTTTTTATTCAAAGACATTTCATTACGTATAATCGCAATCGCAAAATGGTTGTCCCTAGATAAATTCCATATAAGAAACAGCTACCTGCAAACTCCGATAGAGTTCGCTGTCACTTTTGCTTGGGTATTGTCATATTTTTTTTTCTCACTACTTCAGAGGTAGAAATTACTTACTTGGACTTTTTTGAGACATTTCAATGGATATAAAATGCCCACAAATGTAAATATTAATGTGAATCGATCAACTTTAGATATTTTTTGACGTTTATATTATAAATTGCAAGTTATTTATGAAGTAGAACTATTGTTTTAGATTAAATTAAAAATTAAACTTCTTCTGAAGCGTGATGTATTGTTAATATGTTTGACAACCGAACTCTTGCACAGTACACTTTGAAATGACAGATGCAGCGAGAGCGAGTAGTTGTCTGTCAGTTTCGATTGTAGTTTTCTCGAAAGAAATTTTGTATATTAGCGCGCTGTCAAAATGTGAGACATCAATGAAAGCGTTCAGTTAGTAATTGAAATAATAACATATGGAGTTGTCATTTTCGCCATTAGATTTGATAGTTTGGATTTTAGTAGATTTTAAGCGAATAATGTAGCACAGGTATAAGTTTTCTAAAATTTTTAATCAGACATCTTAAAAAAATAAATTTTACATAGGAAAGAGGTACGCAAAATGAATTCTGCATAATGGCTCAGTATTCATTCTTGGTGCATGTCGGCAGTAGATATGTTTCGAGATTTTTATATTCAAATGCGTATGTAGGTATGTACTTTAAAAGATGTGAAAGGGTTATATTGGTTTAGGGTTGCTATTTATGTTTAATATGTGTGTCAAAGTCATTAGGTATTTTTAAGTAGCATTGTTTGGATTATTTTATTTGATTTTATCCACTTTCGAAATTAATGGCCGCGTTCGGTTGGCAGTTCGGTAGGCTATTCACCTATCCCAAAAATTATCAGATAGCTTGAGTTTTTGTTGCATCAGCTGTTATTTCTACAAAGGATTAAGAAAACACAAACCTTTCCGGATAGCTTTGGATTGCATGCCGAACACGCCCCATGCGTGGTTGATGGGCACTATGAACTTTGTAGTCTTGTTTCGCAGGCATGAAACAAATATGAGTGGAAGAGAATAGAGTAATGGCTATCCCAAACCAAGGCGAAACGTTCGGGACGATTGCGAAACTTTTGCCTATCGTAAATTTAAGTCCCTTTTCACAAGAAGATACAAGTTGCTGGAGATTTGTTTGACGTTTTCTTTAAATATTCTTAACAATCTCTTGTACCTTTCACACGCAAGAAACCAAACCCGAAGAAATTTGCTTATTTTTCTTTTAAACTCCATTGGTTGAACGCACACAAACGTAGCGTAAAGAGGAACGTCAAAAAAATCTCCTGAATTTGTTGACCGGGGAGATTTTGTTTACCCCTCTTTCTTCCAGCTCTTTACGACAATGAACTTATTTTTGTTGGAAACTCAGTTGCTTCGTGTGAAAGGGGACTACTGAGAGTGCCCACACCGGCCGCGCCGGTGCGAAGTAATTCTTGGAACATTCTTCGGTTCTCGCTTTGGTTTTGGAGATTTGATTTCAAAGATGTTAGATGAGTGCGAGTGACGTAGAGGTAGGTGTGTGTAGGTTAGGGTGGATGTTGGGTTTAAACGATGCAGTCTCATTTTGTGATTTTTAGAACACGTTTGTGATGGCGAGGGAATACAAAACTGCCAATGTTTTTTCAAAATGCAGAGTAATCACCATTACTTCTTTGTGCTCTCCTAATTGTTGGAGTATATTTTAATTTTAGTTCGTCTTAACTCAGCATAGATTGCTTTTGAGGAACGATGACGAAACTTTTGCTTATCTAATACTACGTTTCCATGTGGTATTTAAGCGAGCTTGAAGCTCACTTAGACCCTTTGTATACCTGCATCGAGTTGAAATGAGCTTGAACCGACTCGATTTCACTTCACGAGTGGAGTCGAGTCGAAATTTGTGCTAAAAAACCTGGGTTGAGGAGTTAACTTGAGAAACACCATATGTCATCTCAACACCATTTCAATTCAACTCAATATCGAGCTCTCTCTCCAACCAACCCTAATCCAACTCGAGCACTCCATCCTGAATATAAACGTAGTATAAATGTATTTACATGGTAAATAATGAGAGTGCCCAGGCCCACCCTGATAGCGCGATGCGAATCTTAGAACATTTTTCGGTCATCGTATGTATATTCGCTCCGATTGTTTCGCGCCGGTTCGGAAGAGCATTCAACTTTGAATTTTAATTTTTTGTGATTTTCTTTATTGTTCGAGTATATTTTATTTTAAATTAATCGTCCCTCTAATCAAGTGGAATAAAAGGAGTGCAGGAGATGACACTTTTTACTTGGACAAAGTGATCATTTCAGAAGAAACACAAAAGAGAACGTACAAAGATTAAAAAGAGTGAAAATACAACTCATTTAAACTTGTATTCAACTGTAAAAGTGTCTTTTAGCTTCCAACAAAAGAAAACCCAAAGTTTTTCTTATTATTCATTCGGAATAAGCAATTTGCGTTTCTTTATTCTTGCAGAATATAAACTATTTTTTCTAATTCTTAAATATTTGGAATCAATTTTTTTCATTCCCGCGTTCAGTATGGCTGACGTACCTAATTCTCTTTTATGGCAGATTCACATTTGCGTATGGCCATAATTATTTTGAAACAGCAAAATAAAGCATTGCGCAAACCTAAGCGATGGCGGTGGCGATCGCGATAACAATGTGGATGCCGCACATGTAAATCAATAGGAAGGCTCACATCTACGCGATATATGGATTGCGATTAGGTTCCACTGCTGCGTTCAACCAAGCGACTTTTACACGCCGGCTCGACCAGACATACAGATGACCAAGATCCAAACCACAATCCAATCAACTATCAGCTTGGTTTTTCGCACTGGGCACTTTATGTCATGTCGTTATGTCGATAAATTCCACTAGCAAGAGAATCACACAAAAATTCCTTTCAGTACTACTTCTACCTCTCTCACACACATGGAACGTCAAATCTCATGGCCAAGCTTTGAACAGATCTCATGTCTTGTTCAAAAATTAGTTTTCGTCGACATGTTCATGACATGGACATGGATTTTTGTGCCTCCTTTGGTTTTTTTGTAGACATGTTCATAATCCTGCCATCGTTCATGGCCTTTGGAGGCGGCATGTTACTGAATGCAGCACGCACCATTTGATCGCAGTATGCCACGATATTTGAATTTTTTTGTGAAAATATTAACAAAATTCAAATGAACAATAATTTAGAACATTATACAGCAGATTGATAAAATTAAAAAAATCCAAATTTTGTACAATTTTTTGCACAAAGAATGCAAAGCATAAAAAGCATATAATTTACGGATAAAATTGCTGTCCGGGTCGATTTATTGAGCCAGATTTATCTGCTACTGATTTTTTCTCACTTTTTGTATGTTCTTTTGACAACTTGCTCGTCACGAAATGTATTGCAATATCGTGTTGATGTGAGCTGGTTTTTGATCGCACCTTGATCGTGCGATAAAGGAGGCTATCGTGATCGCCATCGCTTAGGTTTGCGCATAGCTTAACGCGTTCTTCTCGTTTTACTTTTGCTTCTTATTCAACATTGAACGTTGTGGCTTTCATTAGTTATCTAGTTTATCGGGATTTACATTAAACGATTTTTCAAGCGCTGAATGGAAAAATCATATGAAAATGGAAGGAACATTGTCGGCTGTAGATACGTATACTTCAAAATCTCACACGATCACAGCAACAAATAAAAATCGGCATTGGAAAAATCGGACAATGTAAACCTAGACTATACAATTTCGATTATTTTTGTAAAACTTAAAGGTATATGGCTTTTGTTTAGCGAGTTGATTTTAATTGTCAGCGACTGTCAGCCAAATATAATACATTCTAACTAAATTGCTTTCTCAAAGCAAATGTCATAAAATCACAAATGCGTATTTTCTTGGAATATGAGATGTCACCAAATTAGTTACCAAAACACATAACACCCCGCCATCTTATAAATTGACAGCAAACGAAATATTTGTCACTGAATGTTTTCATTTTTTTTTCTGTTTGTGATTAGCCGTGTTCATGTTTCGGAAAACTCGGATCCGGTAAAAAGTTTCTCAGTTTTGACTCCTTTTTGCGAGGATAGAAAATCTTTGAGATTTTAAGATGATTTAGGTTATACTACGTTTTCACTGCAAGTTAATCTCGTTTAGATTTCATAAATCCCAAATAGTGTTTTCACCAGAAAAAAAGATTAAAAAATAGATTAATTTTGACAGAACCTTTCAAAATGCAGATGGTGGTTCATTTTTCTTATGAAGTGGAAGTGAGATGGCAAGTTTGCTTTAGCAGCTTGTATTGCGCTGAATAGGGGAATAGGTCTGTTCGAATTTTACCTATGAAGATTTAAATGAGATTTATTTTAAATCTTGATTTGAGGAGATTAAAATTTGTATGGTAAATCACGGGATTTGTGAAGAGATTTGTGGTAAATCTACCTAAATCTCGGTTTAGTGGTCGGTGAAAACGTAGTATAAATCTACTTTACATCTCGGTTTAGTGGTCGGTGGAAACGTAGTATAAGGTTAGGTTGGGTTTTAAAAAGAGATGATACGGCAAAACCGTTTCATCTCACCCGGATATCAGTGAATGCATTGTGCTCACCAGGATATGGTTAGGGTTGGTATAAGGACGGGTGAGAAAAGGAGTTAGTGCAGCTTAGGGGTTAGGTACGGGTAGGCTTACCACACGCACATCTTGTTGAGTGCATATCTGATTTCAGGGTTTCAAAAGAATGCAATCTTCCATAACTTCAATAAAAAGAATGAATTCACTTAATTGACTTTGAACTTTCAAACTTCAAAATTTTGAAATAACTTTTTCCCCATTCATGACATCAATTACTTAGAATGTAATCTTTTGGGAATTAATGCATTCTTTTGCATTCATACGAATGGTGATTGGAAAATTTTAAGTCTGAAGTCTCGAAGCGAAGTCAATTAATGTGATTATTTATTTGAATTTAATGAATAGTTTTTAAAGACTGCTTTCCTTTACAACCTTTTATATTTTTAATTTATGTATATAAACTGAGAAACGGAGTGCCTAGGCTTAAAGAAGTGGTAATACCCATTCTGCTCATGTGTGTTCTCATTGAGTTATGACCCGCTAGGATTCTAGCCAACAGGGACAGTCGAGGTCTGCTTAGTGTAAAAAGGTAGTCTGTTTCATAGGTCATAGGTACCTAGAAATTTGATTTATAATAAAAAATAAATCAATTTTTTTTGCCCAATGTAAAGTAAAAATTATAGCTTGACTAAACTTTTGTTTTAACCAGGAACTTATTCCTTAAAAACAAAAACATTGTTTTAATCTTATTTTCACAGATAACTAATCAAATGATAGAAACCTGTAAGTCCTACATCACATGTCGAAGTAAGGAAACAATTTGGTCTCAAGACCGCAATGTTATTCGCACAAAACTTAGCAACTGCATCAAATTAAACCACATCTATCATGAAACTTATTATACCGTTCGCGAGCAACCATTTCTACCAAATCAGACGCCATTTGGATTTTCTGAAAATTTTGTTTTTGGAAAGTTTGACACTTTCTGCGAGCGTCTGTCAAAAATCATATCAATGTTTAATCTCATTGACGACTATAATCATTTATTTGAAAGAAGACTCGAAGGTTTGTTACTTGGAGAAGCGCTCGAAGAAGCTTCGACAGCTTTCGACGAAGCCAAGAAGGAAATTTTATCGAAGAAATACGATTATCTAGATCATCGTAATTCTGATTTCAATGATGATTTTGACAGATTCATTGGGAAAACTGACACTTTGAAAGACACTATTGCAAGTTTGATTGAGACGAATTTCGATACAGTTTGGGAGACACCACAGTGCATTCGATTTCTGGTGAGATTTGAGAAGGTCAGCGAAAAAATACCGTTATCCAAAATGGATGACAAATATCAGAGAATTTTGAAATATTGCGATAAGGAAATCGATCGAATTTTGAAATTATTTCGAAAACAACGAGATGACCCACCAGTTCCGAGAAATTTCCCACCAATTGCCGGTCGGGTTAGATGGTGTCGGGCATTGGATTGTCATTTGAATGAGCTTATGATGGAAATAGCAGATCATTTGGTACTCCAAACACTTCCGCTGACAAAGGATCTTGAGAATAAGTACAAATCGGTTCAGGGAATATTGTTGGAGTATGAAAAAGATATTATTTCAATATGGCTGGATCAGGATGTAATTTTCATAAGCGTCATCTGTTGATTCGTTTCTTTTAAACGCTTTTCTTGACTTACAGGTTAGTGTTGCAGATGCATGTCTCATTCAACCAGTTCTTTGCTTACAAGGCGAACGTTTATTTGTAAATTTACATCCTACAATCCCGTTGCTTATTCGTGAAGCTAAGGCTCTGGCTAAACTAGATGTTGAGCTGCCAATAGTTGCTGCTACTTTAATGTGCCGCCAAAATTATTTCACCACAATTCAGGATTCTCTTAACGTGCGTCTGTTTGAATTCGATATATATAGCCCCCCATCTATATAACCAGTTTATTCCTACTCCTCTTCTTTCTTCCATCAGAGCCTCATTAAGATGTTTCTAGCTACAGTGAAAGCAGTTAAACTAGAAGTTCGTCCATTGTTTCTGCCGCAATTGGTGCGCCTTACGGCAATGCTGCAGCCCGGATTGAGCACAATAAATGTCTGGAACTTGAATTTATTTATTTTTAAAGTTTCTTGTATTGAACAGAAACCTTTCGGTTTCGTTTTCGTTTTCTTTCTTTGTTTTTAATTTCTCATTTCAGTGGACACACCACAATTGGACTGAATTCTATGAACGTTGCAAGCAAGCAATTGAAACGTTTGAAGTTTTAGTAGCTCGAGTTCATGACATCTATTCGAATAGGATATTAAATGTTTTAATGTCAATGCAGGATGTGTCCCTACAGATTTTGCCATGTGGTAAGAGAATTGAAAATTTTGCACGAATATCTATGGAATTTTGTTTACTTTTACCGTTTTTTGTTTGAATAGATGATGAGATTTGGACGGTTGATGAATTTCTAGAGAAGAGTGAGGAAGCTTGCAGGTAACTAAGAGGTTATTGTAACGTTATAGTTTTTAAAGTTGCCAATTCAATTCAAGTTTTTGTATGCTGTTTAATGTATGAAATAGTATTGAATTATTACGACTCACTTAAATAAATCTCTTTATGGTAGATTTATAACGTATATTATATGTATAAGTGTCTTCATAAAGGATGTTAAACATCAATTAAAATAATTTGGCATTTTCTTTTTGAAAATTGTAAATTCAGAAGATACAGTTTCATTTAAATCCTCTATAATTTTGAATATAAAAGTCCGGAAATATCAAGTCTTCATGCCAAAAGTTAATAAAAATTAAGAGGCCACAAGCAGTCAAAAGACTTTAAAGTAAACAAAAGTCTTAAATACGTTAAAAGCTCTTAACCAGATAAAAGCCTTTAAAAATTTAAAATATTTTAAAACAGTTGAAAGACCTAACGCCAACTGCCAAAAAATCCAAAGACTTCAAGTATAAAAACATGCTCTACAGAACTCTGTGAATCAAACCTTGGAAAAATCTACAATTTTTTTTTTTTTTTATTTTGGTGAATTCTATAAGGACTAATTTTCGGTATAAGTTAAAACTTAAATTTGAATATTCAACTTAAACAATGATTTTTAATCAAACTTTGTCTGATAATTACGAATCCAGTCGAACTTTTTCTTTCGTTTTTCATAATCACCTTTCATTCAAAAGATGATAGTAATCGTTAAAATCATTTTCCTTACAGAAAAGCTGCAATCGAATTAAATCGCAAAAGTCAAATGGTTTCCGAAGCGGTAGAAGAAGTCCTTAGTTTAGTTGACAAGGCTACAGCGACATTCAAAGAAATCGCCGGTAATGATGTGGTAACATTATTCGATGGTAAGGTTTTTTTTTTTTTTATTTTTGTCCAACAAAACGTAGAATAATCATCCTCTATATCCTTCCGCCTTAAGCTACTCCAAAAGATCAACAGTCATCGGCAAAGTCCAGCGGTGATAAGGAAGGTAACCAACAACAGGATTGGAGTATTTTGTGGTCCTGTTTCGAGAATCCACTTTCACTTCTCTCGACCAGTGAGAGTTTACCGAAAGGGATGCAGGTGGGTGGTGATGAGAATCCTTATTCTTCGAATCAAAGGATATTTTTTGTGTTTTTTTTTTTTTTTTGTTCTAAGGATATGGTTTGCAATGCGGTTGTGGAAATGCGACGTTATTATAGCAGAAAAGTAATCGATGTCTTCATTAAGGTTATACGAGCTGCCTTGGACATGATACGACGACGCTTCATCCCCGAGGAGGATAGTAACAGTGAAACAGCTGTGTCAAAGAAACCAATTTTAGCCTTAAATGCTATTCTCATGATACCCCATGTCACCATCAAGCCAAGCATCGACGAACTTCAGGAGATGGTTATTACAGTCGGAAAGAATATAACCGGAATATCCAAAGGTGTAGCACAATGGACCAGTGGTAGGGACAGTCAATTGGCCACAAATACTGTGAATCCACGAGTAAGTCGACATCAACCCGATGACAAAAAAGGGAGACGTCGTAAAATCTACTGTTTGGCATCCGAGGAGCGTCCACAAATGCCGCATATGTTAAAGAGTTTCTATAGTTCGATTATGGATAATAAGGAGGTGGTGAAAGCATTGTCGCTCCTCTCCAACTGTACGAAAACTGTAAAGCCCGAAATTCAAGCCTACATCAAACGTTGGAAGCCATATCATTTTTTGTGGAAGAACGATAGGACAACACGCCAACTAATGGAATTCGGTTTGCAGGAGTTTGAGACTTCATTGCGATGTTTGGCTGAGTTGGATGCTAATCTATTGGTTGAACCTGATATTGAGGTGTTTGGGCAGTGTATAGCGGTTTACAATGAAAAATTAAAATACGGCCTTGCCATCGAAATTAAATGTAAGCTCGCACCCTGATTAACATTTAAATTAGTTATGTATATTCCCATTAATCACATCCTAAAAAATAACAGGGTAGGAATTGGAGTACATCTCCATATACATGCATGATGCACGTTCTATCCTTGGGCATTAAAAAAAATCTTTTTTGTCGCGAAAATTTTCAAGGAAAAACATACCGGTCCCCCAAAAATCGATTGATTGGTTCTTCCCACAAAAGGTGTGTGATTTTGTTGTAGGCGGATTAAGTTATAATCCCAAAAATAATTCCCTCTTGTGTGAGAAGGACGTGTTTGCCGAGGTATTACTGTTATTTCATTAAGTTTTCACTCAGGACATTATTATTTTTTTTTTTTGAAAAGGAGCAGATATGTAGGTTATAAGTAAAAGGAGAAACCATCGTTTGTAGTGTAAATATAGTAAACATTAACACTGAAGTTGATGGTCTCAGATAAAGAACTGGAAGTTAAGGGATAGGTAGGTAAGGTACTCATATTATATCTTTCTTATGGGATTTCTTATACCAGGAAGATTCCATGCCTTTTTTTTTAGTTTTTGGCAAGGCAATTAGCTAATAGTCAATAAATATAGGGGTTCAATGGCATTTAATGTATTTACTCTAAGGCAAAACAAAGTTATGGAGCTATAGGTGGTTCCTGTTCAAACAAAAAATATAAAACTCGCCACCAAATTAAAAATAAGTTCTTTCTCGGTAGACAAATCTCTTTTGAGATTAGTAGTATAGCTTGTCTTGTAAATTATGACCTATATTTCCTTAGAATAAAAACCTCTCAATTATAAATTTTTGAAAATAGTTATTTTCCCTTCTAACCTTATCTAAGCCTGTAACCACAAAATTGGCCAAGCCATGAAGAAGAAATACAAAAAAGAAATGGATTACGTTTATGCGGTGATCAATGAGATGGATCGTAAGCTTGATCGATCAATTCGTGACTTAGACGATGTTCGTATGATTATGGAGACTTTGGGTAAAATTCGAGAGCAGGAAGTTGACATGGAAATGCGTATCGATCCAATCGAGGTAAATTCAAGATCGTACTTCTTAAAAGAAAAAAACTCTCAACTTTTGCTTAATTTTTTTCAGGAAGCTTTCAACGTTCTTACACGTTACGAAGTCCAAGTGGAACGTGAGCAATTTGATTTGGTTGATAATCTACGATCGACTTTCCAAAATCTTCAGGCATGTGCATTGCAGGCACAAGTTAAACTTCTCGATATGCAACCGACGTTCCAAGGTGATTTGAAGACGAATCTGCAAAACTTCAGACAGGATAAAATCGACTACGTGAACGAGTATCGAAATGCCGGCCCCATGCAACCAGGTTTGACACCACGCGAAGCCTCTGATCGATTGATTTTGTTTCAGAATCGATTTGAGGGCATGTGGCGAAGATTGCAGACTTATCAAAGTGGAGAAGAACTCTTTGGCTTACCGCAAACGGATTATCCTGAGTTGGGACAGATAAGAAAAGAGCTGAATCTTCTTCAAAAATTGTATAAGCTCTATAACGATGTCATTGACAGAGTAAGCAGCTATTATGACATCCCATGGAATGAAGTTGACATTGAGGAAATAAATAATGAGTTAATGGAGTTTCAAAATCGCTGTCGGAAACTTCCAAAAGGTCTGAAAGAATGGCCAGCTTTTCATGCCCTCAAGAAGACTATCGATGATTTCAACGATATGTGTCCTCTGCTTGAGCTAATGGCTAACAAAGCTATGAAGCCGCGTCATTGGCAACGAATTATGGACGTGACTCAGTATATTTTTGAATTTGACAGTGAAGGTTTTTCGTTGAAGAATATTTTGGAAGCTCCTTTGTTGAAACATAAGGAAGATATTGAAGACATTTGTATATCAGCAATGAAAGAGAAGGATATTGAAGCGAAGCTAAAGCAGGTGACAAACGAATGGTCTGTGCATGAGTTGCAGTTTATGAGCTTCAACAATCGTGGAGAACTTCTTTTGCGTGGTGACACCACAGCAGAAACTATCGGCCAGCTTGAAGACAGCCTCATGATTCTTGGTTCACTGTTGTCGAATCGATATAACGCTCCTTTCCGTAAGCAAATCCAACAATGGGTCTATGATTTGTCAAATTCAAATGAGATTCTTGAGCGATGGCTGTTGGTTCAGAATATGTGGGTTTATTTGGAAGCAGTGTTTGTTGGTGGTGACATAGCTAAACAACTGCCAAAGGAAGCCAAACGTTTCTCGAAGATTGACAAATCCTGGCAAAAGATCATGCAGAGGGCTCACGAAACTCCCGGAGTTGTTGCCTGCTGCGTAGGAGATGATCTCCTTAAACAACTCCTTCCCCATCTCCAGGAACAGCTTGAAATATGTCAGAAATCCCTAAGCGGCTATTTGGAACGCAAACGAATGATGTTCCCCCGATTCTTCTTCGTCTCTGATCCAGCTCTATTAGAGATTCTCGGACAAGCATCGGACTCCCACACAATCCAAAATCATCTTCTATCGATATTCGACAACACGCGCCATGTCCGCTTCCATGATATCGAATACAACAAAATGATGGCCATCATGTCGTGTGAGGGCGAATCCATTCAGCTAGATCGGGCCATTCGAGCTGAAGGTTCTGTCGAGACATGGCTAACTCAATTACTGGTTACCGCACAGCAATCATTGCACTCAATTATCAGGACTGCCTATGCGACCATAAACGATCCTAATTTCGCTTTGGTTGCGTTTTTGGAAAAAGTACCAGCCCAAGTTGGTCTATTAGGAATTCAGATGATTTGGACGCGAGATGCTGAGATGGCATTGATGCAGGCCAGACATGAGAGAAAAGTAATGTCGGAAACGAATAATAAATTCTTGGAATTACTCAACACTCTAATCGATCAGACAACGAGAAATTTGACAAAAATCGAAAGGACAAATTTTGAGACTCTGATTACAATTCATGTACATCAGAGGGATATTTTTGATATTTTGGTATATTTTATATTTTGTTGGTAAAATGAATTTTGATATGGACTTCTAATTTTTCAGTGTCGAATGAACATTAAATCTGCAAATGATTTTGAATGGCTGAAGCAGTGTAGATTCTATTTTAAAGAAGATCTGGACAAGACATGGATTTCCATAACAGATGTTACATTTACCTACCAGAATGAGTATTTGGGTTGCACGGATAGGCTGGTTATTACTCCTTTAACTGACAGGTAACATACAAATCTAAGATAGTTTGTATTAATTTAAAACAAATCGTTTAAGTTATCAGAAAATTGTTTTCAATTTTCATATTTTTTTATAATAAAAGCAGTTTATATGTTTGATAGAGTTTGTTACAATGTGACATGTGTATAACACAAATTCTTTCATTTCTGCCAACGCATGCTGGCAACTGGTTTTCTAGAAATTCAAGTACACAACAAAAACATTTTTAAATTTGAAATCGATCAATGTCGTTTAACCCTCTTAAATGAGAATAAAATGGAAATCGAATTATATAGTCCTGCTGTTTCAAAACACGTATACTTCCTTGATTTGAATGTATCCAAAGTATCCTTTTATATTCCTCCGAAAAAATACTCCTTTTTCCTTTAGTCAAATATCTCAGGTAATTTTCTCACCTACCTACCTAATCCAACCCTCTGTCCCCTCCTTCTACAAAGTGTAGTTTCCTTTCGCCATAAGAGTTGGAATTCGTTCTTAAAATTCCCACGCAAAATTTAACCAAAATCAGTCTGATTATCCACAAACCCACGCACGTGCAAAATAAAGTTTATAGAAGTTTTTTTTTGTTGTTGTATAAATTCCTTTCTAAAATGAGAGACAACGAGTATTGCCTGGAGGTGATAAAATGCCTTAACCTTCAAACACATTCATAGCCCTAATCATGTTCATGCTTTAAGTGAAAATTTATCAAAAATTATCCTCCACAAAAAGGAATCCCTTATATTCCCTAAGCCTGAACGGATATTCATAAAAAAAATAAAAAGTCAGGGTGTTACTTGTTATATGTACAATTTTCTTTTACCAAAAGTAAAATAAATCACACAGCAAATATGTACATACATTCAAACAGGACGTGGTGCAAAAGGCAAGTTCGTAAATAAGTGCTAGGTGAAAGTATTTCACAAAATTCCCATAAAAAAGCAGAAGAAAATTCCCTTTTTCCTTTACAAGTATTAATTGTGCGATTTTTGTTTGAAATTATGGAATGGTCTCTAAGCTTTTAGTGTTAACAGTTTCGTAAAAATCAAAAAAAAAAAAAAACAAACTGGTATATAAATTTTATGATTGTAATTGATTGTAATGAGAATTGGTAGAGCGAGAGCTTGAAACATAAGGCTGGACATCGGCTATTTTTATTTTCAAAATCTGCAACAGTTTTTCAAAAAACAGTAAAAATTAAAAGAAAAGTGATATATTGTTTGAAATGACAGTTATTCAAATTTAAAAATAATATCAAAAATTCAAATAGAGTTACAATCATAAAGTTATTTTAATATGTGAAGCAAGGCGAGCACGGGCCTGCTAGTTTAAAATAAATTGTGTTTCAAACGGAAGAAACTATACACAACACACAACATTGATGCTTGATTTTGAAAATGGTGAAAACTAAACAGCAAAGTATTTGTAGCTAAAAAGAATAATGTCAAAGGAAATTGTATTCTATTGGTATTATAGGTATCTACTATAAAGAGCATTCGATCAACAATCCCGAATGATGGCAAAAGCTAAGAGTTTGTATTTATGCATAAATGATGATGCATCTGTGTATTCTGGAATCATTGGAGGATGGCCCAACAATGTAAGGTTTTTATTCAATTCATTGAAGTTTTCATTTTATGTGTCTTGACACACAAGGAATATTTTCTCCACAACAATGTTTGATACACAAGCTTTAATGATACGCAGTAGAATTTCTGCCATCGTGATGTTTGGACAGGAAAAGAATGTTAAATTGTGAAAGGTGAACATACCTAACATATATACACTGAGAAAAAATGTTTTGAGTAAAAAAAAAACAATGTGCTATAAAATTAAAAAAAAATTGCATGACATTTTAAAGTGACTTAGAGATTTTAGGCATCACGATCTTCTATACTTAAAAACCATCTCAATTTATTGTTAGAAAAACTGAATTTTTCACGTTTTTCTTTTTTTTTAATTTTAAAGATGGTTTTTGGCAACATTTTGCATTTTTCTTTTTCTTCGTGTTATTTATACTGAGTCAATGATGACTGTTTATATAAAAAAAAAAACAATCTTATCTTGTGATTCGAAACACAAAATATAAAAAAGAAATTTATCTATACCTACATGTCCATATATAAATATGACTCCCTTTTTGTATTCGTACGCACATAACTCGGCTAAACATCACCCGATTTGGTTAGGGATTTTTTTTTGATGGATTTGTATTGAACGAAATTAGCATACAACGGAGCCGAAAATTTAAAAATTTGACTGAAAATTAAGAACATTTGTCCTATAAAATAGGGAAATCATGAAAACACCTTGAAATTTTAGAATTTCTGAAATGAAATTGTGTTCCTACGCGCATAACTCGGCACGTATATCATCCGATTTGGTTGGGGATTTTTTTGCTGGATTTGTATTGAACCAGATTAACACAAAATGGAGTCCAAAATTAAAAAAAAATGGAACGAAAATTATAAAATTCGACCGACAAAGTCAAAGAAAATAATGAAAACAACTTGAAATCTCAAACTTTCTGAAATTGTTTTTTGTTCGTACGCGCATATGTAAACTTGGCTGAACATCCTCGAAATTGGATGGAGATTTTTTTTGTTGGATTTGTATTGAACAAGATAAACACACATTATGGACATTGGAAAATTAAGCCGGAAAGTCGTGATACCTAACAATTGGAGCTTGCTCGACTTTCGAAAAGAACAACAATAATTTAATCAATTAAAGTTGGAACGAAGTTTGCCGGGTCAGCTAGTTTTAACTAATTTTTTTTCGATAATCGGTTTTGTTTAAATGTTGGAGTGGTTCCCTCTATTTTTCTGCCTGAGGAATAAATTCTAAAACGGGTATAAATTCTGATTCGTAACTTATGGGGGTTCCCTTTGGTAAATTCAGATTTCTGCCTAAAATTCAATTTTTTTCATGGCGAATGGGGAACGATTTCAGATTAAATTTTTTTTTGTCATGGTATTAGTGTATATTCATGGCTGTGAACCTAACGTTGTCAAACTGGCAGCTGTCAATTGTACTGGTGTGTATAGTGGTGTGAGTAAAAAGAGGGGTAGATCTGCCGGAAAATCCAGATCTGATAAATTGACTTTTTTCGAGAAAAATCAATTTTTTTTTTGCCCATTCGAAGACGAAAATAGTCGAAATTGGTGTTTTGAAAGATCTCATTTTTTTACCATTGGAAAACCCCATTAGTATAAATGAACACTATTCGAAAAAAAAATTCAAGAGTACCAGATCGATCATATTGACTTAGGGTTGAACATCTTGCTAAAACATAAAATATTTCTGCAAATTTTTGATTGATATTTCTCTCCATGTAAATACTAACAATGTTTTCGTCTCTTTATAGAGGAAATAACTCCTATAGAGTATATATACTTCAGAGCCAAGTTTTATTAAACAAAAAAAAAAAAAAAAGAAAAACTCGAGTCAAACCATTTGTTTGCAATTTTCCTCTCATAACTCTCTCAGTCCTTTAGAAAATAATAACCATGGAAATATCTCTTAAATAACTACATATCATCATTGTCCGAATGGAATTTTCTAAAAAAAAACGAAAAAAAATGAACATTTTCATCTTCTTTCAGATGTTATATAACTCTTGCTCAGGCATTAACCCTTAGCATGGGTGGGAGTCCATGTGGACCGGCGGGAACTGGCAAAACAGAAACTGTCAAGGATATGGGCAAGACATTAGCTAAATATGTGGTCGTATTTAATTGCTCCGATCAAATGGATTACAGGTAAATATATACTTTTTTTTTTTGTAGTACGATATGGAAGTGGATTTTGAAATTGAAAAATTTCATCCAGACCCATCCGAGCGACTATCTTCATTATTGCATTCCACTAATTGGATGTCTGTTTTATTTTATCCATATGATGGGAATGGCAACAAAAACAAATACTTATATAAAATAAATAAAACTTTTAAAATGAATTCCAACGTGTGTAAACTATTTATCCTTTTTTTTTTTTTTTTCTTTGTTTTTCTTTTTAGGGGACTGGGACGAATTTATAAAGGACTTTCACAATCTGGAACTTGGGGTTGTTTTGATGAATTTAATCGCATTGAGTTACCTGTCCTCTCAGTGGCAGCACAACAAGTTGCTGTCGTCCTAACAGCAAAAAAAGAAAAGAAGAAGTCATTTGTATTCACAGATGGTGACACAATTGAAATGAATCAGGAATTTGGAATTTTTATTACGATGGTAAGTTAAAACAAGTATGTGTTTGGGGTTCGAATCGAAGGTGTTTTCTGATATATCAACCTAAAATAAATTTTGGGTTTGGTGATGGTGGTTAACATTTTGAAATTGAGACTTGCAGAAGTTTAAAATAGAAAAAGATGAGTTAACATCACAACTATAGATTTGAAATTTCATGCAAATAAACACTATTCAAAGATTATTGGGGAATTAATTCTTGAACATACCTACTTTTTGAAAAAACGGCTCCTGCCTCTTGCGAGGAATTGACAAATCCTTCAAGAGTATCTCCTTTCACAGAAAAGTGCCGCTCGTTAGCCGTTCGGATTCGGCAATAAACTGTAGGTCCCCTCCATTCCTGCAGACACGCACACAGGAATGGTTGAGAGTTGTAAGTCGCCTAGTTCTTCATGAACTATTGTGCCATCAAATTTATTTATTTATTTATTATTGTCAAAAAAGGAAACAGAAAATTAAATGAAAAATTGTTAAAATATCCATAACCACGCCAATAGCTCATAAAGTATTGTAGTAAAGGCTGGAGTTTTTCCAATTGATAGTTCTTCTTTTATCCACAAAAATGCAATGTAAGCTATAAAATTTTATTTGTTGAGTTGTTTCGTTTTTCTTCTGAACGGACGATTGATTTAGAGAATATAGAAAAAGAAGTATGAACCAGTTTTTCTCTAAATTGCTTAAACATCTACTTAAAATGTTTTATTTTAAAAAGAAAGAACTTTGTCTGAATTGTTGAAAAAATATGAATTTTTAAAAACCAAATTTTAACAAAAAAAATTATATACAAACAATAATTTTGTATATATATTAAATTATTATTAAAAATTGTCTTTAATATTAAAATAAAAATTAGTTTTCAATTTTCAATTATTTATGGCCGATTTAATCAATATTTAACAGGCTTTTAAATTTTTAAATGACGTATTTTGTATTGAACAAACGGCATTTAAAGATTTAAAAGCCTCTTAAATGGATAAAAAGGCTTTATGAATCCTACTTTCCCTCTTCTCTTCCTCTCTCTCTCTCTCTGTCCCTATCCCTTTTCACCTCCTCCAGTTCTTTTATCCACTCTTCGCCTCTCCCTTCATCGACCATTATTTCCCTCATTTTTTCCCCTATTGATCTTTATCTCTGCCTGATCGGCATCTTTCTATCACATGTTCCCACGTCTCTTGTTCACCCTCAAATATTCTGCACATTCTCTCTTCTTCTCGTTTCCAGTACTATCTTCCTTTCATTCCCTAGTTTGACTTTCGCTATTCTCCTTGTTCTTTCTGTCTTCCTTGCTTTTAAATATTGTGGTACCCCCTTTGTCATTCCTTCTTTATACCACCTGTTGTATCTGGATTCCTTTATTAGCTCCCGTTTTCCCTTCTCCTGCTATCTTCTGTCTTCGCTTCCTACTCCCTCGTATCCAGTTGAACTGTCCTCTCTTCCCTCCCTTCCCCTAATTTCTTTTCTCCCTTGCTCCCATCGTGATCCTCTCTCTAGTTTGTTCCTCTCTCTCTCTTTCATCTCCTCTTAACATTCACTTGCTTTTTCGCTTTCTTTTACACCTGTTCATTTCTCTTCATAATTCCATGCCCTTATCGTTATCTTATCTCTTTTTGTTTCCTCTCTCACCATGTATCCTGGAGTTTGCTATTCTACCTCAAGCGACCACTTGAGGTATATCTCCTGCATCCTTTCCATTTCTTGTCTCTCTTCCCATCCCAATATTTCCGCCCCATATCCCATCACCGTCCACATCAGGGTGTCAAAAAGCTATATCTTCCTCTCCCAATCATTTAGCAATAAACACCTAAAACCATAATTTCAAAAATGTCACTAACCATTTATAGCTTAGAAAGGACCTTTTTGAGAGAACTATTATTGGTAAAACTTACCTTTGTATGTATATGTATGAAAATAGTACACTCAAACAACCTTATTGTTGACATATGTATCGCTTTTAGCCCATTGAGTTGCACCCAAAAAAATGTTTCATGTTAAAAAAATACCGTTATTTTGAACAATTATTTCGGTCGGAAAATAATGCCAAATGAAAGAAGAATAAAGCGAAAAACGTTAACTTCGTTTGAGTACAGTGAACAAAAAATTTGAAGCTGAAATCTTTTTCAGGTGAAACTCAGAATAAGGCTGAAGTTTTTTTTAACCAAAATCGTTACAATCGTTTTCGAGAAAAATAACGTTTGAAAACTGTTGTATTTTTAGAGCTAAAAATAAAAACAATTTTCACAAAAAACCTTAAGTTTAAAATTTCAAGAAAATCACTTAAGTGCCTTACGTTGTAGCTGGAGGTAGTGGGTACGTTGCGGGACCCACTATTTTTTTTCTTTCCTATCACCATAATTTCAAGTTTGATCAAAATGACAAGTTTGGATTATTTTTGCAAATTCACAACTTGCCTTATATTATACCTACCTATCGCACGTAAAAATCTGTAAAGCTCTTAATGCCTTTATCAATTTGAAAGTCGGTACATCATTCTTAATCATAAATTTGTTCTTAAATAAAAATTTCGAAACTATGTATAACGACTATAATTCAAAATAATTTTCCTTGAGCAAAAATCTGCCTTTCTAAGGGTAGTATATTATATTTAAATTCGATATCCTTCTTAATCTGCTTGCCTCTCAAAAAACGATTGAATTAATTGCCTAGTATTAATTTTCCGATAAGAAAATAATGTACACCATAACTTCTAATTTCAATAATTTGTTAAGATATAACCTGACATTTGCAATACAACTTATACCTATATTTATATATTCAAAAATAGATCCATCTTCAAACAACTTACCCCCAGCATAGTGCCTAATGCAAAAGGTTAATGAGACAGGTGTAAGTATAGCAGCAGATAGGCTTCCAATTAATCGTAACCCATATCTCGATTTTTTTATCAAAGGGGGTTGAATGTTTTATTGTAGGGTGGGAGCTTTATTCCTTTGAGAAAACGATAAATAAATATAAACAAGACATTTTCTCGGGCTGATGTTAAACCAATTTGTGTCTTCATACTTCACCATAACGACGTCACTAGACAAACACTGGGCGAAATAGCTCCAAAGTAGGAAGAAAATCATTGTAATATAGGGGTGTTTTTTGTGCAAGTTATGTTCCCTCATTCAGTCAATAAAACAGTCCTTAGCAGACTTTAATTGGCCTAAAAGCTAATTCACAAAAAAATCACTAAAAATGAAAAGAACATACCCAAGAATTTCCCACTTAAACCAACCATACCCATAGTAAAACAAAAAACTGTAGACGCTTGTGTTTTCATGCATAAACATACTCGACTCGTCTATACCATTCGAATTTATACCTGTAATAAATTGAGAAAAAAAAAAGATTTTTCTAAAAATGCTAATTTTTTAAAAACTTATTTTTTTAATTTTTTCCAAGACTACAATGTTGCTTGTTCCACTGTGAGATGGTTAAATATACAGGGGATTTGCATAAAGTGTGAAAAAAGCTTGGGCGTGTAGGTTAGACTTAGACAACAAAAATCGCATATGGGAGGGGGTCTATTTCCCCCCGTTTAGGCGGGAGGGGATAATTTTCAAAAAAAATCACTTAAAACAGAAAGAAAATTTTTAAAAAATAACGCTAATACCTACAGAGTCATGCTATAACATTTTTTAATAACTTTATTTCTGTTTTAACGTTTTTTTTTTGTTTTTGAAAATTTCCCCTACCGTCTGAAGGGGGGAAATAGACCCCTCTCCCATACGATTTTTTTCTTGTCTTAATCCAACCTAAACGCCCTAGCTTTTTGTCACACCTTATGCAAATCACCCTGTAAAGTTTTTAAATTTTGAATAAATTTTGGTAGTCCCTTGAAATTCCTAAACGAAAAACAAAAATTCAGGGAAATTCTTTATAAATCAAAGTGAAAGTGCCTTGAATATCCCACTTTTTTAAAAAATATGTTTATGTTCTCCCTCCCCCCCCAGAATCCCGGCTATGCTGGTCGCAAAGAATTGCCAGAAAATTTAAAAATCCAATTTCGTACCGTTGCAATGATGGTTCCTGACAGACAAATCATCATTCGTGTGAAACTAGCATCGTGCGGTTTTTTAGAAAACATAACATTGGCAAGAAAATTCTACACTTTGTACAAGTTATGCGAGGAACAACTGACAAAACAGGTGCATTATGACTTTGGACTGCGAAACATCCTGTCCGTGTTGAGGACATTAGGTGCTTCGAAACGTAGCAATTCGAAGGATAGTGAGAGTACGATAGTTATGCGGGTGCTGAGGGACATGAATCTGTCTAAGTTGATTGACGAAGATGAGCCTTTATTTATGTCTCTTGTTTCGGATTTGTTCCCGAATCAGGTAAGTTATGGGATTAATATTTTACTTTGGGTATAATTTTTGTTTGTTATTATCATGCACAGACTTTGGAGAAGACAAATTATCCAGAGCTGGAAGCGGCAATAGCCCAGCAAGCTGATGAAGCAGGATTGGTTTATCATCCGCCGTGGGTGTTGAAATTGATTCAGTTGTATGAAACACAAAAGGTTCGTCATGGTATTATGGCATTGGGTCCAAGTGGTGCTGGCAAAACCACCTGTATTCACACACTAATGAAGGCCATGACCCAGATGGGGACCGTCCATCGCGAGATGAGAATGAACCCGAAGGCTATAACGTCAGCTCAGATGTTTGGTCGATTGGATGTGGCGACAAATGATTGGACCGATGGAATATTCTCAGCTCTTTGGCGAAAGACTTTGAAGAGTAAGAGCGGGGAGAATATTTGGTTGGTGCTGGATGGCCCGGTGGATAGTATATGGATTGAAAATTTGAATTCAGTACTTGATGACAATAAAACTCTGACATTGGCTAATGGAGATCGTTTGGTAATGGCGCCGACTTGCAAAATCATATTTGAGCCCCATAATATTGATAATGCATCACCAGCTACGGTTTCAAGAAACGGAATGGTTTATATGAGTTCTTCAGGCCTCGATTCAAAACCAAGTAAGCTTTCGTTTTTTTTTTTTTTGAGAAAGGATTTAAAGTTTTTTTCTCTTTAAAGTTGTTCAAGCTTGGCTCAAGTCCCGATCGCCAGGTGAGAAGACCGTCTTCAGTGACCTTTTTGAACAATCTTTTTTGTCCATATTCAATTGGGGAACTCAGAATTTGAAGCTGTTAATGTCGGTACTGCAGTGCAATATTGTTCAACAAATGTTATTTATTTTGGAAGGTTTGGTGCCGGTTAAGAAAGACGATGAAGGTGCTGTTAGCATGTCAAGCAAGGATAGTCAAGAAGGTAAGGAGTAACGTATGAGATTTTGGATAATCGGAATTCAAAAAAGGACGCAGCGTGTTTGAAAAAAAAAGGCTTTAGAAACTACTGTATTTTGTCAAAACTTAGCGGTGTTACCGATATTCGATCTTAAACACACATTTGTAACGATTTGACTTTCAAAGTCACTCATTCGATTTTCTAGCATGAAATCTGAATGCCTTGATCCCTAGAAAAAAAAAATTTTTGGGATTAAAAAAAAATTTTTTTTTAGGAAATTTAAGTTTTTGTATAAATTTCCACTAAATATGGGTTTGTTGGTAGTTTTCCGGAAAATCCAAGATGACTCTTCTAATTTTAGATTTTTCCTAATAAACTGTGGTTTTATATGTAAACATGGGGTTGGCATATTTTTTCGTCTTAAAACCTGTGTTTTATTTGTTTCTTTTTATAATTGGATTGAATTTTCAAAATTGTACCCGACCCTGGGCGAATGACTTATTTTCAGGTAAAACGGCTGGGGGAACGGCCCCATCTACTGTCAAAGATAAACCTACAGACAAACCTTCTTCGCCAGGTTCGGCTGCAGCTAAACCAGCTGAACCAACCACAGCGGCCCCAACAGGAGCTCCTGTGGAGCAGTCAAAAGAAGAAAAAAGGCGTCATTCCAACGCCAGTGAGGGCGGTAAAGTATTCCTCTACAAACAAACAAACAAAAAATCAATCTTTCTATGTGTTTAAACGTGAATGTCCTGTGTTGTCTCTTGATATTTGTGTGTCCTTTCGTCCTGTTGTATTTTTCTAAGAAGCACTTTTAATCTTTTTTTTTTTTCACAAAAAAAAATTCTTTCTTTTTTCTCTTCATGTGACAAAAAAATTGTCTGCCCACTGGAATTCAATAGTTTTTTTCTTTTGGTTCCTTCCTGGTTGCCTATATAATTTCAGATGAAATTCTCGAGGAAGTGAAATCTGATGAAAAGGAAGACACTTGCACCCCTGAACATCTACACCGGTTGTATATTTTCTCAATTGCCTGGGGACTGGGAGGGTATCTTAACTCTGCCGACCGTTGCAAGTTAGACGTCTATGTCAAAGAGACTTTTCCACATTTCGATTATCCCAAGATGAAGGGGCAAGAGAGTACGATATTTGATTTTTTCGTATCGCCCACTGGAATGTGGCAATCGTGGAAGACACTTGTCACCCCCTACATGTATCCGGAGGTATCAACACCAGACTATCTCAGTATATTGGTGCCTATAGTTGATAATGTCCGGATTGACTATCTAATTGGAACTATTGCAAACCAGGAGCGAGCTGTGATGCTGATTGGAGAACAGGGTACTGGCAAGACTGTGATGATGAAAAATTTCATGAAAAAAATGAATCCCGAATCGTATATGGGAAGGTCATTCAATTTCTCATCGGCAACAAGTCCGTATCAGTTTCAGAGAACCATCGAGAGCTATGTGGAGAAGAGGGTTGGAGTGACATTTGGTCCACCGGGTGGTCGAAAACTTATTGTCTTTATCGATGATATCAATTTACCTGAGATAAATGAATGGGGTGACCAGATAACGAATGAGATAGTTCGTCAGACTATGGATATGAAGGGCTTTTATAGTCTTGAGAAACCTGGAGATTTTACAACTGTGGTTGATGTGCAGTATGTTGGAGCCATGGGCCTCCCGGGAGGAGGGCGTAATGATATTCCTTCCAGATTGAAGAGGCAATTCAGTGTATTTAACTGCAATATCCCAGATGATGAGTCGATTGATAAGATATTCCGTGTTGTCGGAGAAGGCCATTACAACAACAAACGTGGATTCGCTCCAGAGGTTAGAAATCTTGTAAAGAAGTTGATTTTCATCACACGATACATCTGGCAGCGGACGCGGGAAAATCTGCTTCCGACTCCGGCGAAGTTCCATTACGTTTTCAGTTTGAGGGACTTGTCAAGAATTTGGCAGGGAATGGTGGGAACCCTTTCCACAGTCATCACTTCTGAAAGTGTGCTAATGTCGCTGTGGAAACACGAATGCACCAGAGTTTTTTCAGATCGTTTTACTACGGTTCAAGACAAAGAATGGTTTGGTAGTGAGTTGGCGTGCTTGGTGCGCGATGAACTTAGTGAGAGTCATGCGGAAATGATCATCCCGAGTCCAGTATTTGTGGACTTCATGCGAGATGCTCCGGAGCCAACGGGCGAGGAAGGTGAAGATGCCGACATGGAGTTGCCGAAAGTTTATGAGCCCGTGAGTTCGCACGATATTCTGCGGGAAAGATTGTTTATGTTCTTGGCACAATTCAATGAAATGGTTCGGGGATCTGGAATGGATTTGGTCTTCTTCCCCGATGCCATGTTACATTTGGTCAAGATCTCCCGTATCATCAGACATCCGAGGGGAAATGTTATGTTAGTTGGAGTTGGTGGATCTGGTAAGCAGTCGCTTACAAAATTAGCATCATTCATTGCTGGCTACAAAACATTCCAGATAAGTTTGACAAGATCTTACAATGTTGCTAATTTCTTGGAAGATCTGAAGCTTCTCTATAGAACTTGTGGAGTTCAGGGCAAGGGAACAACTTTTCTCTTTTCCGATTTGGACATCAAAGAAGAAGGATTTCTGGAATATTTGAATAATATCCTCTCATCAGGAGTAATCTCGAACTTGTTCACACGTGACGAACAAGCTGAAATAGTCCAAGAACTCACCCCAGTGATGAAGCGTGAAAATCAGCGGAAAACTGCAACCCCAGAAAGTGTCATGGAATTCTTTTTAGCTCGAACATGCACCAATCTGCATGTAGCTTTTTGTTTCTCTCCAGTAGGGGAGACTTTTCGGGCTCGAGTTCAACGATTTCCAGCACTGGTCTCTGGATGTACAATCGATTGGTTCCAACCATGGCCAAAGGACGCTCTAATCTCGGTGGCTCAACATTTCCTGAATGATTTCGAAATAGAATGCACACCTCAAGTGAAGAAGGAACTGGTTACTGCTTTGGGATCAATACAAGATGTCGTCTCTGAGACCTCTGTGGAATATTTCCAAAGGTTTCGCCGAGCAACACATGTGACTCCCAAGTCCTATCTAAACTTTATTGCTGGCTATAAGAACATCTATCAGCAGAAACAAAAAGAATTAGGGGATGGTGTTGAGAAAATGGACACAGGTCTAGAGAAGCTCAAAGAAGCTTCAGCTTCGGTAGAGATTCTTAAAAAAGACCTAGCTGTCATGGAACAAGAGCTAGTAGAAGCTTCGAAAAAAGCCGAATCTGTGCTAGTGGAGGTAACCGAACGTGCAATGCAAGCAGAAATTGTAAAGAATCAGGTTATGATAGTGAAAGAGAAAGCTGAAGCTTTGGTGGCCTGCATCGCGAATGAGAAGGCATTAGCTGAAGAGAAACTCGAAGCTGCTAAACCAGCTCTAGAGGAAGCTGAAAATGCTTTGAATACTATAAAACCAGCTCACATAGCCACCGTGAGGAAATTGGGACGTCCTCCCCATTTGATTATGCGAATTATGGATTGTGTGTTGATTTTGTTCAAAAGAAAGTTACATCCATGTATTCCGGATGCTGGTACTCCATGTCCAAAGCCATCTTGGCAAGAGTCGTTAAAGGTAATTTTTTTTCCAAAGACGTGCATACATTTCTTTAAATATAATTTTTTTTAGATGATGGCGAGTGCGACATTCCTTCTTCAATTGCAAAACTACCCCAAGGACACCATCAACGATGAAATGATTGACTTGTTGCAACCCTATTTTCGAATGGAGGACTATAACATGGACATGGCACGACGAGTTTGTGGTGACGTTGCTGGTTTACTCTCGTGGACCAAAGCGATGGGATTCTTTCATAGTGTAAACAAAGAAGTCTTGCCGTTGAAGGCAAATCTCACTATGCAGGAGGCAAGATTGAAGGTAATTTTCAATTTTCATTTCAGCCCAACCCCACCTCATGCAAACTTATATACATTTGACTGCCTAACTTTATGATAAATATCCGTTTTGCAGCTTGCTATGGATGACTTGGCTGCGGCTGAGGAACAGTTACGCGAACGTGAGGATGCATTGCAGCAGGTGAAAAACCAGTATGACAAAGCAGTGGGCGAGAAACAACGATTAACGGATGCTGCAAATGTTTGTTTACGTAAAATGACAGCTGCAACCGCCCTAATCAACGGCCTGACAGATGAAAAACATCGTTGGACAAATCAAAGTAAGGAATTTAAAATTCAACTAGGTAAACTCGTGGGCGATGTTCTTTTGGCAACGGGATTTCTATCGTATTGTGGACCATACAATCAGGAATTCCGGACAAATTTAATCAAAACTTGGATGACAATTCTAAAGCAACGTGTCATTCCGTTTACGTTGAATTTGAATATAACAAACATGCTGGTTGATTCGTCAACAGTTTCTGAGTGGACTTTGCAAGGCTTGCCCAATGATGAGCTATCAGTTCAGAATGCACTAATTGCAACCAAGTCGAGTAGTTATCCATTGTTGGTGGATCCACAGAGTCAGGGAAAGATATGGATTAAGTGCAAGGAGGATAAGAATGAGTTGCAGATTACATCACTGAATCACAAATACTTTAGGACTCATCTGGAAGATTCGTTGTCTTTGGGAAGACCGCTATTGATCGAGGATGTGGGAACAGAGCTCGATCCAGTGATTGATAATGTTTTGGAGAAGAATTTCATCAAATCTGGAAGTATCGAGAAAGTTTTAGTTGGTGACAAGGAGTGCGATGTCATGCCGGGCTTTATGCTGTACATCACCACAAAACTTCCGAATCCAGCTTTCAGTCCCGAAATGAGTGCAAAAACGTCAATTATCGATTTCACTGTAACCATGCGGGGCTTAGAAGATCAACTTTTGGGACGAGTGATTCTGATGGAAAAATCCGATCTCGAAGCCGAACGAGTGGCCCTTTTTGAAACTGTCATGCAAAATCAAAGAAATATGAAAGAACTCGAAGCAAATCTTTTGTACCGTTTGAGCTCATCTCAAGGCTCTTTGGTCGATGATGAAGCTCTGATTGAAGTGCTTCGTGTAACCAAATCTACTGCCGAAGAAGTCAATCAAAAATTAAAGATATCCGAGATCACTGAAAAGAAAATCATGAAGGCTCGCGAAGAATACCGTGCTGTTGCAGCTCGCGGGTCAATTCTTTACTTTTTGATCACCGAAATGAGCAATGTCAATGTGATGTATCAGAATTCATTGAAACAATTCTTGGTAATCTTCAATAACTCCATCACGAAATCAACAAAATCAAGCGTTACCGAAGAAAGGATCAATATTATTCTCAAATATTTGACCTATGAAGTTTGGGCTTTTACTAATCGCAGCTTATATGAGAGACATAAACAATTGTTCACCTTGATGTTGGCTATAAAAATTGATTATCACAAAGGAAATATTACTCACGAAGAGTTTATGGCATTTATTAAGGGTGGAGCTTCGTTGGATTTAAATGCTGTGGCACCGAAGCCATTTAGATGGATTTTGGATATAACTTGGTTGAATTTGGTGGAGATAAGTAAGCTGGAAACGTTTTTGAATGTTTTACAAATTGTTAGTATTGTGCAGAAGACACAGATTTCTGTAACTAATTTTTTTTTTTTTTTTCAGATTGAATCTAGCGAAAAAGAATGGCGGGCTTGGTATGAGGCTGAAAAGCCTGAAATGGAAGAGATACCTTGCGGTTATCAGGCTTCGTTGGATGGCTTTAGGAAGTTGTTATTAGTACGTTCGTGGAGTCCAGATAGAACAATTTCTCAAGCCAAGAAATATATTGAAGGTATAGGGTGTAAAAAGTGTTCATATACATAAAAGCCTATAGAGCTTGAAAAGACATTTTTGTATAGAGTTATCTTGACAGCTTAAAAGCGCACAAGCTTCAGCTTTGAAAGTTAAAGTGATTGAACAAACATTATTACTTGTTTTTTTTTTTATTTTCTATTTCTTTTTGCAATAAATCCTTGATTCACTTACGTTTATCGATTTCAGAATCTCTTGGTCCCGAATACAGTGAAATGCAAATTCTTGATTTAGAAGCAACATGGTTGGAATCAGAACCACGCACGCCATTTGTTTGCTTATTATCCATCGGTTCGGATCCAACTACACAAATAGGACTATTGGCTAAACAAAAAGGAATACGTGAGTTTTAAATTAAACTTTACCCTCATATTGATGTTAAACTATAAACAATAAATTCAATTCTCTAAAATGACTATAGCCCTTAAATCAGTTTCAATGGGACAAGGTCAAGAGTTTCATGCCCGCAAGATGATTCTTGAAGCCATGGCTACTGGTGGTTGGGTACTTTTACAAAACGTTCATCTTTCTCTGCCATTTTGTACCGAAGTGATTGACTTACTGGTGGAATCAGAACACATTGACGATTCGTTTCGTATGTGGGTAACGACAGAACCACATTCGGAGTTTCCTATTGGATTACTGCAAATGGCTATAAAATTTACCAATGAGCCACCTCAAGGTATTCGGGCAAGCATGAAACGAAGCTATCAGGTAAGAGGTCTACACACAACTTTAGATACTTTATGGGTAATATGTATCTTGAAAAATTGTTTTCTTGTTTTTTTTTTTTTTTTTTTAACTCTATATTTTTCCAATCAAAAGGCATTTAGTCAAGACTTCCTGGACTACACTTCAGCCCCACAATGGCCACCACTTTTATATACGGTAGCTTTTCTGCACACCGTCATTCAAGAACGTCGTAAATTCGGTCCTCTCGGTTGGAATGTACCCTACGAATTCAATCAGGCTGATTTTGCCGCAAGCGTGCAATTTATCCAGAATCACTTGGATGAAATGGATCCAAAGAAGGGTGTATCTTGGCAAACAGTTTGCTATATGCTAGGCGAAGTTCAGTATGGCGGAAGGGTAACAGATGATTTCGATAAACGACTTTTGACTACTTTCACGGCCGTGTGGTTTTGTGAGAGTCTACTGACGTCGACTTTTGAATTCTACAAAGGCTATCGGGTGCCGGTGACGAAGAGTTTGCAAGGATTCGTTGACTATATAAATAGTTTGCCAGCAAATGACACCCCAGAGGTGTTTGGATTGCATCCGAATGCAGATATCACGTATCAGATAAATACGGCTAAAGGTAAGTGCTTTTAGTATTTCTGTGTTTATGAGGACATGACGATAGGGGGGGGGGGGGGGGGGGAATTGGTAGTTTATCGAGGGGATAATTTTAATGCTAATTTCGTTGATGACGAGGATATGGATAAGGTACCTACAGTAAAGTTATAAATGGATATTTGTGTAGGAGATTGTCTTTATGTCTTTATAGTTTTTAGCTTTTACCCCGTGTGCTCCATAGTCGATATCAAATAACAGTAATTTGAGTTTTATCTTTTTAAAGGATGAAAAGTTAAAATTTTTAAACTTACCTTTAAGCAGAAAAATTTTCAATTTTACTTTATTAATATTATAATTGCGGTTTACCCTCAATCAGTTTGATTTTTGTTCTCAAAATTCAAGATTTGATACAAAATTAAAAAATTTTGAAAATAATAATTCCTCAACCACTTCTACAAAATTGCCAGTTCTCTCACAGTGGTTAATCAGTATGGAAGCCCTAATAGCATGTTAAACTTACTTTGACACTTGTATGACTGAGAAATGTCAAATAAATTCAATTACTGTCATGTTTGTCATTTTTTATCTTGAACCTGTCTTTCAAGTTTACACCTATTCAGCTACGAAGAATTAATAATTACAACAGAAATTAATTTTCCCATCAATTTTAACTCAGGTTACCTATCTCATGCAGTTACACATCATGTCAACATGATATAAATTACACATTAAAACACACACTTTAAGAGTATATATCTAGATAACAATAACATGAATGTTGTTTCTGTCACTTTTAACAATAATGCAAATTTTTGACATCTCTGCCTTCATTGTCATTGTCGTATAGTCGTGTGCTCGTCACATCGAATCTAAAATATAGAATATCATAAAATTATCACTGCGTCAATGGACTTGGCTTGATGTTGGAGCTATTTCATTTCTATATATACATATACTGATGGATGAATAGCATCGACCGTGTCAGAAAAAGCACTTACATATTCATGCATGTGTGTTCATTTTGCTTTTTATTATTGATTCAATTATTCAAAAGCCGAGCAACAGGCCTATAGGTCTTGAGATATATTTTTATAACGAAAGGTTTATCAATATAGTACTTACCTACATACTCTCCAGAGGGTTGATATGATTTTACTTGCGGTATAATAAGTTAGGGTAAGTTAGGGATTCCTAAACAAATTAATGTGTAAAATCACTAGAAACCATTCGGTTTATTTTTTTATTTTTTATTTTTAATTTTTATTTTTATTTTATTTATTTTTTTTTTATTTTATTTTATTTTATTTTATTTTATTTTATTTTATTTTATTTTATTTTATTTTATTTTATTTTATTTTATTTTATTTTATTTTATTTTATTTTATTTTATTTTATTTTATTTTATTTTATTTTATTTTATTTTATTTTATTTTATTTTATTTTATTTTATTTTATTTTATTTTATTTTATTTTATTTT
This sequence comes from Epistrophella euchroma, assembly GCA_947049315.1. Lineage (NCBI taxonomy): Eukaryota > Metazoa > Arthropoda > Insecta > Diptera > Syrphidae > Epistrophella > Epistrophella euchroma. The sequence goes on from OX346248.1 coordinate 63,232,158, forward strand.
ATTTTATTTTATTTTATTTTATTTTATTTTATTTTATTTTATTTTATTTTATTTTATTTTATTTTATTTTATTTTATTTTATTTTATTTTATTTTATTTTATTTTATTTTATTTTATTTTATTTTATTTTATTTTATTTTATTTTATTTAATTTTATTTAATTTTTATTTATATTTATATTTTTATTTATATTTATATTTTTACTATAATTTTTATTTTTATTTTTATTTTTATTTTTATTTTTATCTTTATTTTAATTTTAATTTTTATTTTAATTTTTATTTATATTTTTATTTATATTTTTATTTTTATTTTAATTTTTATTTTTATTTTTATTTTTATTTTTATTTTTATTTTTATTTTTATTTTTATTTTTATTTTTTATTTGTATGTGTATGGCTTTTATTTTGAAATTAAATTATTTAATTGAAGAACTATTTTTACGTTAATTTCTTTCTTCCTTTGCCATCTAAATCTGCAAAATGGAAAACTTTCGATCGTGGAACGTATTGCTTTAGTTGTGAATTTCACTTTTAACGTCCTAATTTTTAATAGACCTACCAATCTGACTTACACTCTTTCTAGGTTAAACATGTTTAACAATTGAAACAAAGATTTCAACACTAAAAGTGCGTTTCTGCTAACCTCTCACACTACGTGAATACTTTCCACAGTAATTTCCCCTCGAAAATTGTTTGACCAATATTCCAAGAGCCTTTTGTTCGTAACCGCAATTAAAAAGTTAATTCATTCCACAATATTTTTCCAGTGAAAAGTTCATTACTAAAATTTGTTATATCTAATATTTGTTTTAAACGTATGTTCTGTCGACCCAAGTGTACACTTTATGCTTAATCGAAAAGCAATATAAAAACACGGCCATTCAATGGAAAAGGTGAAAGTGTGTGGGATGGGAGGGAGGGAGGAAGGAGAGTTGGGAAAGAAATAAAATTGCCCTTTCAAGTGCAAAATATAGAAATCTCAATGCATGTCAACTTTTTCTCATTCACAACGCCCCCTGTTGAGAACATATAACAGACATTTATTCACTTGGGAGTAAAAAGATAAGGGCGGGTATTGATGATGGTTTTTATATATAAGGAAGGAAGCCATGATGTCTAATAGTAACTTTTTTTTTTTCCCTCTTCTTCAAGGCATATTGGATACAATTCTGAGTGTTCAACCAAAAGAGGGTGGCGGTGGAGGTGGTGAGACTAGAGAATCTATCGTCTACCAATTAGCCGATGATATGCTAAGGAAGCTTCCGCCTCAATATAATGAGTTCGAAGTGCGCGAGAATCTCAATCGAATGGGTATACTCCTACCAATGAACATATTTCTCAGGTAAGTTGTTATACCTACAATACCTACATGTTATGTACACATAGGTAGATAACAAGTAAATCATTCCCAACAGTAATAATGTCTGTCTATATGACAAGGACATTGATCGATTAATTTTTGATTAAAACGCTTAAATTTTGCAGACAAGAAATCGATCGAATGCAACGTGTCATCAAAGAGGTTTTCTCGTGTCTGCGTGATTTAAAGTTAGCAATTGATGGTACAATTGTTATGAGTGCGGCATTAAAGGAGTCACTAGATGCAATGTACGACGCAAGGATTCCCGAACGTTGGATGAAGGTAAATAATGTATATTAACAAATATGTAGGTATTTGTGTGGTTTTGTTGCGACACAGGTGCATTTGTGGCATTGAAAACTTATATCGTTGAACTTCAAATAATAATAATAGGTGTATGCATATATGTATGCACATAGCTTATAGTAGTGAATATTTAATCAGAATGAAAAATCGACAGCTTACCAATATATTCCACTTATTCGTGTTGTATACTAAGAAATGCGATGACAAAAGAATTTGCATTTCTTTTCAATCAGGCTTGAAATTATTATATTAAAAAAAAAAAAATTGAAATCGTGAATATTGACTTCAATAACATAATTGAATTTTTTTTTTTAAATTAAAATTAACTTAAAGGCTTCATCTTAAAACCAATAGATGTATGTCAAAGTTTAAAACTCACCTACGAAATTAATTTATGAAAATAATATAAAAAAAAATTCACTCAAAATTAAACCAAGGTTGATTTAAATTAAGGGAAAAAAGATTAAGAAAGAAGATTGTTGTACAAATATTTGATCCGTGGTTCAGGAATTTTAACTCACCAATTTCAGCGTATTAACTGTGGTTCAACGAAGGTTCAGGCATGCAATTGGCTTTTAGTGCCAGTTGTACAATTGTGGTTTAAATTTTGATCCGTGGTTCAGAAATTTTAACTCGCCGATTTCGGCGGGTTATCTGAAGTTCAACGATGGTTCAAGGTTCTAATATGCACTAAAAGCCATGCCTGAACCATCGTTGAACCACAGTTAATCCGCTGAAATTGGTGAGTTAAAATTCCTGAACCACGGATCAAATATTTGTACAACTGGCCCTTAGTGCATATTAGAACCTTGAACCATCGTTAAACTTCAGTTAACCCGAAAATCTGGAGCCGTTGATTTGGGCGAACGCGGTGACCAGTTAAAATCAGAAAAACGCCATATTTTCCGATCACCGCAAAAATTTCCATCAGGAGAGCTAAAGTTGGACGAGTTGTGTTTTGTTTTAGCTTTGGCTCAAGCCATCTTTTTGGATTAACTGCCGTAAAATTCTTTGCAAACATTGCCTACACATCACCAACAACAGCTGAAAACGTCGCCTGGGCCGCCCTCTATTTCATAAAAATTGACAGGTGACAATTCTACAAATTTGTCACACTTATCTGACAATTTTGTATTTCATAAAATATTGACAGGTGACAAATTTGTCAAAAAAATACAATGATGAATTAGTCATGACAATTTTGTCGTTGTCATATTTTGACACTTTTGTCGTGACAATTTTGGACAATTAGTCCAGTGCATTTATGAAGATTGTATATGGATGACCCGCAGCAGTTTGTAACACCCCTAAATTTTTTTTTTCATCATTCGAAAGGTACTTCATCCTGAGTTTTCGTACTTGTAAAATTCATCTTTCGGCCGCCATCTTGGATTTTAGTTTTCATTGAATATCTCGGTTTCGGTTAGTCCTACAAAAAGCTTTGTGAGACAAAAAGTGTGCAGAATTAAATTTCCTATTTTTTAAGTTAAGAACATTTTTTCTATCTGGTGACTATTAAAAAAGTTACAGGCCAAAAAGTTTTTTGTAGGACTAACCAAAACCGGCCGAAAGGTGAATTTCGCAAGTGCGAAAACTCAGGGTTATGATCGGAAAAGACTCGATGAATTTTTTCAACTAAGTTCTTCTGTGTTAAGCCTAGTATACAGTTCTTTTGAATAAAAATAAAACTATTGTAGTGAAAGAAAAGATTTTTTTTTCGGGAAAAAAAGTATTTGTGGTGAAACAAATTGTTTTTTGGTCAACTATTACACGGTGCCTCAAGAGTCATGAATCTCCGATGTTTTGTCTCTTTCATACTCCTTTAGGTTCATAAAAAGTCATTACTCTTGAGGCACCGTGTAGGCACGAACTAGAATCGTGGTGAGTATAATTTTCTTTTTTTGGGGTTAGTTTACAGTTCAAGAAAAAAAAAATTCAGCAGAAAAAATTTTTTTTGCGATAAAATCACTCCCATAAGAAGTATATGTATTTTTTTTTCGAGGAGGAACTGTATACTAGGCTTTAACAAGAAGTTAGCATTAAATAATGTGTAAAGAGCTACATATTGTCGGTTCAGAAGAAAAACGACGTTCTGTCAACCTTCTCTTTCAAAATAGGCAACAAAAAATTGAAGGAAAATTTGAATTTCAATTAATCGGTTAAAATATCACGACCACTTATTAGATCATTAATTTTCAAATATTGTAGTAGAGTTTGGTATTTCTCGAATTGATAGTTTTTTTTTTTTTTTTAACTCATGTTATGTTAGCTCAAAGCTGTATCATTTTTCTTTCGACCAACAATATATAAAACTAAATCTAACGGTTTTTGAATTGTTTTTGTTTATACATCCATATTTTGTTATACCTATGCATACTTTGTTTACAGCTCAAAACTTAAAAAAAATCTTTCATTTTAAAAAGACCAAATTACTTATTTCATGAAGAAAAACCTTTTCAAATTGAAAAAGAAAACATTTTGGCATTTAACAAAATAAAGATTTAAATATCTTTTCACAACCTTTGTTATAGAATTCCACTTTGAAGTGAACTATGTAGGTAGGTCCAATATCTGTCACAAAAAAAGTATTCTGTATCACAAAACCAAAGGATGAACAGCACATTTCTGGTTTTTTTTTTTTTTTTATTTCAAAGCTTTGTAAATATTTTTAAACCCCTTTTGGGCATTCTGTATCAATTCATGTCAGATGAGACATTGAGTTACCAAACCAACTGCTACCACTTTGCTTGCAATACATATTCTTCTTTTTTCCAATTCAAAGTGATTTAATTAAAACCCAAACATTGCACTAGTTTTTAAAAGCTTTTCTTCTTCAACAAAAAAATCCCCACCTGACTCATGATCCATTTATGGCCTCCATACTAGCAATATATTGTATTTCTGCTTTGTTTTCTCATTTTTTTAAATAAATCTTACGCCATTTGCATTTAAACGTGTTAACCAAGCAATCCGCCTACATCAATTTCCATTCATTGTCCTTATATGTTCAAATTGGATAATGAATAAAATTTTATTCACATCTCACGGTTATTTTATTGTTATAAGAATACCTAACACCTTTGCAGCTTTTCATGCAGAAAATGAAATTCAAATTCAATTATAATCCTTTTGTGTGATTTCGCAATTTTTATAGAAAGAGCAGATGGACAGACAGGACATGCATCCATTAGTCAAAGGATTGAATACATGAGTAGGTAGTCTCCACTGATTCGCACTATGATGTTCTTTTTATTTTCACTGAAAGAAATAGATAACTCAAAGTGTGTATACTGTACCCAGGGTAAAGTTTTTTTTCTCGAGGCAAAAATCTGTTTGCAACTTAGGAAAAGATGCTGTTGTAGGAACGCATCATTGCCGGCAAGAAATAAAAAAAAAAAAAAAATCAAAGTAACTTTTCGACCTAAGTGCGGTTATGGTTATGGTGATTATGAATATAACCTCTTCCAAGAAGCAATGGTTGATTGCGACGAAGCACAAGGATGACACCACGTCTTTGGTTGATAGTCGTGCATTCAGGTGTAAAGTATAAAAAGGAGCAAATAAAAAATATCTACTTATGCTGATTTGAAAATAAAATTGAAATAATAATATCTCCACTTCTTCTCTTTCTCCTTCTTGATAATTTCCCAACCAACTGGATTGAAGTGAGATCTGGGAAAATATTAAGATGTGTGGCTTTTCCAAGAGAGAAAAAAAAAATAGTCTATTATGGATGAATGATTTTGAGGGGGTTAAAGTAAAAACGTCTGTATTCCATTACCTTTTGATTCGTGACAAATTTGTAGTAAAAGCAGAGATTCTAGACGTAAATCCTTATATTTGATCTAATTGGAGTCTTTATTGGAAAGTTGATGGAACAAAGGTCCGGACTGTATCCCTTGAACAAATTAGGATACATTGTCTTTGAATATAAAGCCACATAAAAGATTTACTTCAGCTACCTTCGTATAATTAGGTCATTTCAAAGTGAACTTTAAACTTATTCGTTTTTCTAAAAATATTTTAAAATACATAAGCACGAAGCCATAACTCTTCTTAAATATACTTTTGATTCAACAAACTATCAAAGCCGTATAGTTGCCATTTTGGAGGAGATAGACTTGTTGATTTCCAAAATCTAAACAATCTCCACCTTTTTACGGAAACAGAATTTGCTCTGTAGTCAAAAAATAAAATGCACGACTGGATCGCACGAACTTGCTCTTGTAGTAAAAATTTTCTTCGAGTTTTAAAGATTAAGTGTAATATAAATACATATAGTTAATAATTATATATGTATTTATGTATTTAAATTAAACAATTGAAATTTGAATATGGAAAAAAGCATGAAACACGTTCTTTAAATTGATAAAACAAGTATTTAAAATGTTTTAATCTCAGAATGAAGAACACCATCCAGTTCTTGAAAAAAATATGAATTTATGCAGAAAAAAATTTAAAATCGTTGAAGCGGTTTTCTTAAAAATTAATTTTTTTTTTATAAAATTTTTTGAAATTTTTTAAGAAAACAAATTTGATATGCCATTTTTAAGAATATAATAATATGCAACTAAAATTATTATTTCAAAAAAATTCACCAACCCCTTTTCAAAAAAATGATTAAAAAAAAAAATTTAACTTTTTTTTTAAAAATCCAAAACATATTTTTTTGAAAATATTTGCATGCAATATTATTCACACTTGATATGAGCTTCAGAGTAAAAATTTTGATCAAAATTGGTAAAGCGATTAACGAGAAAGTCGTAAATAAAAAAAAAACGGTTCTGACATGCACTGTTAATAATAGTTTTTGGTAAATTTTTATTTCACCAAAGTGCAGACCATACCACCACTAGTCCATATAAAAATTTAAAAAAAATCGTAAGAGATGTTTTTGAGATAAATAATTTTTTTTTAAATGGTCCTATGGCTCCACCAAATTTGTCAGTGGAACTTAGTGGGGTCGCGGAGCGCGTAGCACCCCGCGTCCGAGCACGTGCCCACCGACGCGACTTCCGCATCAGTGCGCCTCCCACGTTTATTACGCGGACGCGGATAGGTGCACGGGCGCGTCGCGGAAAGGCGCGTTGGCGGGCACGTTTTCGGACGCGGGGTGGGGAGTTCTTTCACGGAGCCGCAATATTAGATGTATACATTGTTAGCTGTAACTTTGTTCAGAGTCTTACATTTTTGATTAAATTATTTTGGGACTAAGTTCCTTTCGTAAATTTTATTTCAGTTCTTAAAAAAAAAATGGGATTCAGTTCAATTGGGATTTAGTTCATATGGAACTTAGTCCCACTATTAGGACTTGGTTCATTTCTATTTTGGGACGTAGTTCATTCAGCGATGGGTTTTAGTTCCAAAAATTATAATGGGAGTTAGTTCATAATGAACCAATTCCAAATTTTGGTGGGAGTTAGTTCATTGGGAGTTAGTTCTTTTGGGAGTTAGTTCGTAGGGCCATTATCATCATTATGTCAAGTTTGACTTTTAATCTCGAGTTCGATTTTTTGCACGAATCCATAACTTGCCCTAATAGTATATCTATATATCGCAAGTAAAAAGAAAAACAAAGAGCCTAGAGCAATAATTCCATCCGGTCCTGGATGGATGGAGAGCTCTTGATCGATGAAGTAGCGATTGAATCATCAGGCTACTTGCCATTACCACCGAGCCATGGCTTAAAATACATTGATTTTTGTGTTCGGCGGTTCAGCATGTTACAAATTTAAGCTCTTTCTCTTATCTTAATCTTCTTTTCATGGGTGGAATTTTTGCAATTTTTTTGGTATAGGAAATATTCCTTTAAAGGTAGAAGATAGGTACAAGTCGTCATTATTTTTTTTTTCAATTTTGTTTTATTGAAATAACTCACTTGGATTCTTCTCAATTCTTCATTTTGTTTGCAAAAAAGTAAATAATTTTTTTTTCAGAAGCACATAATCATCAAAAAATTTTTTAATTTACTTTTAGTTTCTATCTCTTATGTTGGTTGAAGTTTGAAGATACAAACATTCAGATAGGAATTTGCATACATATAACACTTTCTGTTCTTAATTTTGAATTTATTTTTCTTTGGAGTCTGAAATTTGAGTGACAGTGACAGATATACACAGATATATTTTTTCTTTTTTTTTGACATTAATATGTATTCAAACTTATTCAAAATTAATCGTTTACTTCTTTTGATTTGATCTAGAATAAACTCGTAATTTTTGACACCTTAACAGTGAAACTTATAGCCTTCGAATTATTTCCCCCTTAAAATTTTAGCCTTGTCCAAATTAAGAGCACTGTTTAAGAAATGCTTAAGTTCTGCCACTTAAATCAATCAATTAAGAAGCGTTAATTAAAGCAAGTCAGTAAACTAAACAGCCTGACAAACTTTCAAAAAAAAAAAAAAAAACTATTAAATTTTCTTGCTAACCAAATCAAACACAAAACAGCGCCTTCCCAATTACTATGATAACCTAGACTAACCCTTTTGAAAGGTACACCCTTTCATTAATTTGACTTTCCCCAAAAGAAAGGGAAATATTTTGTTTTGTAACTTTTTTTATTTATTTATACAACTCAAAACCAACATCTCAAACAAATAAACTTTCTCTTATTTTAGATTTCGTGGGAATCGACAACCCTTGGATTTTGGTATACTGAGCTTCTTGAACGTAACGCCCAATTTCGCACTTGGATATCAACAGATAGACCAAAGGTAAATGACTCGTTTTATGTAATTTTTATAGGCCGGATGTTAAAATTAGTGTTAAGTTGAAATTCGAGTCTTTAAATTATGTTTACAATCCTTGAAAAAAAAAAAAATTAAAATTAAAAAAGAAAAAACTGGCGATGTCATTAAAATGCTATATAACGCCACACCGGCCGCCCGGCTTCAATTTTCAAACTCAATTAACGATAATGAATTTTTTATTATTAATTGTTTTTCTTTTTTGCACAGGTCTTTTGGATGACTGGATTTTTTAATCCCCAAGGGTTTTTGACTGCCATGAGACAGGTGAGTCGAAAATATAAAATAAAATAAGTTAAACAATAACCAAACTCAAATTGGGGATATATATTTTTCTTTTTAATTTATAAATATTTTGTGCGCTTTATTTGTTATGTACAAACAAAATACCAATCAATTGACTGTTGAGCTAAATATATAGCTGTATAGATGGGGAAAAAATCATCGTGGTGAACTTTAATAAGAAAATATGTGAAAAAAAGTTATTATTAAAATTCTTATTTAATTTTTAAAAAGCAAGCTCAAGAAATTTGTTAAGGTTTTTTATTTGAAATTTGCTTTGTAGGGAATAATGAAACATTCTTTAAAATGAATACTTTCTTAGAGTTTTCTTCAACCCAAATGCATTCGCATTTAAGGGGAAATTATTTCTTTTACTGCTCATTGTTTTTTGTAATCAGAAATGCTCAGTGTTTGTTTTCGAATTTAAAATTAGAAAAGTCTATGAGACTGTTAAGTTTGGGATTGTGGATTGTAGCTTATGTGTGTGAGCAGCGTACTGTCTAGAACGTTTATGTATGATATAATACTTATGAAAGAATCTCTAAAAGTTCATTTCATCTAGTTCCAGTACAAGTTATGTCTGATCATTTCAATTTGCACTCGAAAAAGCCATTTATTTCCGGGACACTCGGGCGTATACGTACTATTTTTTTTTATCAAATTTCATATTTTATAAATTTGGGTGGTTTGATGTAAAAGTACACTAAGACAGGTTGGACTTTGTATTTTACTGTTCCTTAAAGTCTAAGGCAAAATGTCTCCCCTTAGAGTTTCATCCTTCTTCTAATTTTCAACGCCATTAATAAGTTATTTGTTAATAATCATTTTACCTTAAAGAATTAAATTGTTTATAAAAATTAACTAAACACCGGTTTAACAGTTGATCGACAGCAAATCTCTTGAGATATTGAGACTTTGTATATTGATATCAAATAAAACAACGAGTGTCTAGACTACATAGACCCTTTTTTCGTCTAACTTTGTCTTAAGATGTCCCATTTTATCAAATGTGACTGGTTTATTTGTGTAATTAATTTTCGATATTCTTATATTAAACGGAAAATAATACACAAAAGTTAATGTAAATATTGAAGGCTATATATTACATGAACATAAATGCCATCAAACCACCTAACTTAATTGCATAAGTAAGTCATTAATTGAGAGGAGTCTGAAAACTTTGTATAGCTTGTAGACACCAGATCTTCAATATTAAATAAACTGTTTTTGAAATACCTAGTACCTACCTATTATATCTTGACCTCATTATTATTATTTTAAGAAAGTTCCTTAAGGATAAACTTTACACATTATTGTGTCGTGAATGTTCTCAAATAAAAGTCAACAACTTTTGTTGGAAAATATTTCAATTACTTCACAGTTGTCCACTAATTGCCTCAAAGTTTATACAGGGTGATTAACCTAAGATGTGACAAAAAGCTAGAGTGTATAGGCTGGGGTTAAGGTAAGAAAAAAATCGTATGGGAGGGGGTCTATTTCCCCCCATTTAGTTTTTGAGACAATTAAAAATAACGGGAGGTGCAATTTTCTAAAAGAATTGAATATAAAAAAAAATTATTAAAAACAACGGTAACGGCTACAACGGCATGCTATAGTTTTTTGTAAAACTAAAACTATCTGATTTTATTCTGACTTAAAATTAAGTTGCTTGAATGAACAGTTTTTCAAAACCTAATTTTTAAACTTAAATTTTTGAAAAAAAAAAAAAATACAAAAATTGTGTTCAAACTGATTTTGTTAAAAATTTTACGATATAAAGTAATAATTTTGTTTTTATTTATTCGATGCTCCTATTGATTTCTAGTCAAACACTAAAAACTAGATGCCTAAATGTCTTACTTTACCACTTAATTAGTTTTCATTTTTTCAAAATTTTGACTTTGTTAATTAATATTTCAAATACAATTTCCTAAACCAGATTTTTTTTAAAGATACAATAAAAGAAGAAATTCCTGGCTTTACAAAATGGTATATCATGGCATTGTAGGTGTAGCCGTTGTTTTCTAATAATTTTTTTTTTCAGTTTTAAGTCAATTTTTTACGAAATTCCCCCTCCCTGCTAAACGGGGGGTAATAGACCCCCTTTACATACGATTTTTTTCTTATCTCGACCCAACCTACACCCTCTAGCTTTTTGTCACACTTTAGGTGAATCAACTTGTATAATAACGAATTAAGTTTAATAAGGAAAATAATATTTTAATTTTAACCCTTTCAACTTAGGGTTTAGTATGCTTAAACAGTTAATTTATATTTTCTTTAGGTTGAGATTTATTTTTGGGTATTTACATTTTCCAATAAGTTTTATAATCGTTTAAAAATCTAAGCCCTTAACGGTTGAATTATGATTCTTAGGGAAATAATTTGTATGTGATGAATTCTATTATGTACATTTTAAATAATTCAATAAATCTCTCTAAAAGATGCAAATTAAACCCTAATAAAGTCCTATCAAATCTTTGAAATAAAGGTTTAAAAAAAATTATATTTTTTCTAAGAATTTTTCACCTGTTATAAATGGCTTTGTTGCCATAACCACTTTTATTCCTTAGAATCTGAGCGTTAAATAAAATATCCTGACTCAAATTAACCCCTTCAAGGATAATCTTTACAATTCAAGTTTTTTTTTTTTTGTTGAAAATAAAATAAATTCTCAGAAAAGGTCACACAAAAGGTGATACCTAAATACATATAGGTACCTTATTTAGAAAACAAAAAATTTATATTTCAAATCCGCACCATCGAAGCGTGTGAATGATGTTGATGTTGACGGTGAGGTGAACATCATGGCTGCAACATTTTAGAGCTTCAAAAAATACGTAAAGAATAAAGTGTATAATAAAGTAAATAATGGGAAATGTCAGGAACTAAGCCATAATTCAACTTTAGAAGCTAAACATATGCTTTTTGACTTTTGTTTGTTCATAGACATTCTAAATCAAAAAAGGATGCCTCTGGTACACTCTGTGTTCTGAAAAAGGCATACCTACATATATACATTGTGTACATTGAGTTAATCCTCATACAGAGGCCGGATACAAGGGGGCTATAGAAATGTTTCGAGCTAAGAAATTTAATTTAGATATTTTCTGTATAACGAGTAATCTTTGAAGAAAGTGAAAGTTTTGGAGAACTTTGAGCCCCAATATATTGTTTTCGAATTCTGAGCAGTTAAAATACAGCGAGTAGGTTGGGTTAATACAAGAAAAAAATCGTATGCAACGGTTTACAATTTTGTGTGGGATATCTCACACCCCAGTTAAATTAAAAAGAAAATAAAAGAAGAGGTTTCTGGCCTTACAAAAAGATATAACATGACATTGTAATAGTGACCCTGGTATTTTAATTTTTTTTTTCTGTCTAAAGTTATTTTTTTAAGAGAATTTCTCCTCCCGTTATTTTTAATTTTCTCAAAAACAAATAGACGCTTGAGTATTTGACTAGAAATTTACAGAGGCATCGAATATTAAAAACAAAAGTATTATTTAATTACTTAAAATTTTGAAAAAAAAAAAAATAGTTTGAATACAATTTTTTTTTTTCATTATTTTTTCAAAATTTTGAGTTTGAAAATTAATTTTTCAAATTCTATTGAGAGAATAGATAATTTGATTTAAAAAGAAAATAAAAGAACGAGCTTCTGGCTTAAAAAAAAGTGTAGCGTGATATTGTAAGTGTTGCCGTTGTTTTTTATTATTTTTTTTTTCTATTTCAAGTCGATTTTATAAAAAAATTGCCCCTCCCATACGATTTTTTTCTTGTATTAACCCAACCTACTCGCTCTAGCTTTTTGGCGCATCTTATACCGAACACCCTGTTTATTATTTTGAGAACAAAAGGGGGTTGACTGCCCTTAAAATAAGGAATTATATTGCGTGCATTAGCCGTGGCGAAATGGTTAGTGCGATGGACTGTCATGCCGGAGGTCTAGATTCGATCCCCAGCCTTGCCACCTAATTTTTTATATATTTATAAAAATAAACGGCTATTGCCTCTTGCAAGGAATCGACAAAACCTCACAAAGTGTCACAGAAAAGTGCAGCTCACATTAGCCGTTCGGATTAGGCAATAAACTGTAGGTCCCCTCCATTCCTGCAAAAACGCAAACAGGAATGGTTGAGAGTTGTATGTAAGTCACTTAGCCCTAGTTCTTCATGAGCTGTTGTGCCATCAAATTTATTTATTTTTTATTGTGTTCGTTATAAAAACAGGGCAAGCTTTCGGAGAATATATCGATGCACATTGGCTTTGGAGTTTTGATTATCAAAATGGGTGGACAAAATAGAGCCAAATAAAGTTTGTATTCCACATTCGAATAGTGCGGCTATAAAAACAGAAACTATTTATATACTTTGCCAATAATACGTCTCAAATTGTGCTGTTTCTCTAGAATAAAACGATAGTTTAGTGTTCTTCAAAGCTGAAAACCAAGTGAAAACCAACGCAAAGTTTTCTTAGCTATTGTTTACTATCGAATATTGCAGCATACTTTAAGGAGCAAGTCCTTAAGTATAAAACATTGAATTTGGGTATTAAAAAAACCCTTCTTCCACCTTAAAGCAAGAATATATACACCCGCACCTGTAATGTCCATAGATCTCTTTTTGTTTAAGAGAAAAAAAAGACAATTTTACAAAAACACAGGTTTCTATTTCTATGCAATATTTCTCTCCTTTAAAAAGAAATAAATTTAAAGGTGTCATATTTTTTCTTTCATCCAAAAGCAAAACCATTAGAAAAATGACAAAATTGAATTTTATAATTTCGTTTTTTTTTTTTTTTATGTTGCGCAACATATTTCAATTTATCACATAAATGATGTTTGTGTTTTATTTATTTCTTCCATTTTATTATAACCACAATATCTCTGATGGGAACATGTATCTTTATTAAAAAAAAAAAAAAAAAAAAAATAATAAAGGAGGTAACACGAGCGCACAAAGGATGGGCCCTTGATTCGGTGGTGTTACAAAATCAAACAACTCGATATAATAAAGAAGACATCACTGAATATCCTGCCGAGGGAGTTTATGTACACGGATTGTTTCTTGAAGGTGAGTTAAGGATCATGAGGATGCACGAAGCTATCGAAAAACATTTCCCATTTTCCTTAACACTTTTTTTTTTGTTTTCTTGTTTTTTTTTTTTTTTTGTTTATTCGTTATCCTGTGACATGTATATGTATGTAGGTACAGGAAATGATGTGTTTATTGTTTTGTTTAACGTCTGTGTTGTGGATAGAAAAAAAAAAAACGCCAAGCTTGAGAAACCTATTTTATTGAAAGGAACTGTGCATTGACGTGGCAATAAACCTCTGTTTACAGATAAACAGAGAGTAGATTTAAATGACTACCTATATACCTCTTAGGGCTAAGCTAATCTCCACAAATTAATGGTTTTCGTAGGATCAAAGAGAAAGCATCAGCTATAACAAGTCCTAGGAAGAAATTGTGCACGGTAAATGATTTGAAAAGGGCTTAAGGGTTCAATTTTGTATAAGAAGAATGAATATCAATATCGAACAGAATATGATGGTGGATTTTAGAAAAAAAAAAAAAAAAACCAAAAAAAAAACAGGATAGACTGAGTGTACCTCCTTGAATCCTTTATTCAATATAAAGATGTGCGCTGAAATAGGAATATTGAATTATTTTTTTTTTTTATTATAATTTTGTGCTTTGTCTATATATGTATTAGTGGGTAATTTTCATTTTGTTTAAATAAGGGATTTTGTGGGCTGCTTTTCAATATTAAAGTCTGATAGCATCGAGAAGAAAAGTTTGTTTGTGAAATTAAGAAACCACATGATATAGCAGGATATTTTATTTAGCAAACATAATTATATATTTTACTCCAACAAAACTGACATCGGGTAGTGTATGAACTTCCCAAAATGAGAGGAAAATAAAATTGGAGTCCTTAAACCTATTATTCGAAAATTCTGAACTAATTGATCTGATACTTAAATTAATCAATACCTAATTGTTATCATTTTTAGTACAAATATACAGGGTGTCTTGGGGTCGGCGATGCAGACGAAAACCATCACGGGTTCTTGAGGTCATTTAAAGTTGAAAAACTTAAGAAGTAACTTTCTTGTTTTCGTTTCATTTTCGAATTTTAACGGTTTTTATGATTCATTCTTTGGCTTGTTTCTTTAAGTTGCTCAAACTTTGCCAAATTGCAAACAATTCTTCAATTTTTTTTTATGGATTTACAAAATTACAAAAGAGCAGTTATAGGAATTTTTACCAACGTTACAACTTTTTCCTTGCGGAAAACAGTTTTCTCATAATTTGTTCTAAAACCCATTTGATGGCATTTTTAGGTTTCTATTTTTCGTTGGTATTTTTTTTTTTTAACAAAATCAAGTAGGAAGTATCATTTTTCCTCATTTTTACTTTAAAAGCTCAATTGATTGTCTTAAAAAATACTTGACAGGTACTTTTTGTAAAACCTATTTACATTTAAAATTATAAAAAAAAATAAAAACAAAAAGAGAAATTAAAAAAAAAAAAAATAAATATTTGAATCAATTTCTTTGTAAGATTTTCTTGACGGTTTTTCTATTTTGTTTTCTTCTTTTGGCTCTTTCTAACACTTAATACACACATATAGGCGTAGTTTTCGATTGACTTTTATTTTAATAGGGGAAGTAGGGGCAAGACCGCCCTATCAAAATTTATTGGGGGCAACACCGTTTTTTCCTTTAAAATGCAACTTATCTGCAAAAGTCACAGATTTGTGACTTCTTCATCTACTCCAACCCAAGGCACAAGGTGCATTTAATCTACCCATCAGTTTGATTTGATTTGGAAAAAGCTGCAAGTAGAAGACGCAACTCCAATTTGGAACACTGCACTGGTGTACTCATCTTCACTTTCAGCGAAATTCCTTGGAGCCTGCCGCTTACCTTTTTGCCGGCTTTTACTTTCACTTGGTTTTTTTTTATTTGTCAGCAACCGGAGCTCCCAGCTCAGCTTTATACGGAAAACTGGTCAATATTGCGGATTTTCCTCACCTTGTATTTCCCTGGAGAAGAAAGGTAACTTATAACAAGCTCTTTTGGAGAAGATAAAGTAAAAGGCTGTTGACGTTGATAGAGTATTAGCTAGAGTATCAACGAAGTCTGTGTTGGCATTGTTTTCATAAGTAGACATTTCACAGCATTTTGACTTCGTTGGCGCCGGCCAATTGAAAGTTCCTTTTTCAATGGGTGCTTTAGAAACTTCTTGCAATGAGGAAGGTTTGCTGAGCTCTTCAGTGACTTCTACCAAATATTTTTCTTCAGATGCAACTCCAAATGGCCTGTTGGTTGTAAAGCAAACATATAGGTACTAAAGAATAGGGGCAAGACCGCCCATGTGCGGTTTTGCCCCATTCAGATCTTACTCGAAGCTCACGGAGTTTTTATGATTTTTTTTTTCTTTATATCTCTTTTCTTTCACTATAAATAATTATCAATATGCACTTTCTAATAACAAAAATGAAAAAGTTAATAATTTTAGGTGTTTTATTGGTAAGAACACAACTTACATTTTACCCAAACGATAACGTTTTTCCGAAAAATCATGAAAAGTACCGTAACTTCTCGACGTCTCAACCGAACTACCTTATACTGGGAGACATGATCGTTAATAGCAAAGGCCACGTGTTTTTTATTGTAAGTGTTGACATTTCCATTTTTTTCATACAACATAGTACAAAAACGGTCTTGCCCCCATGTGCGGTCTTGTCCCTACTTCCCCAACACATTCAAATTTTCTAAAATTTTCTTTTTTTAAATTCTTTTAAGTTTTTCGACTTAAAATGACCTCAGGAACACATGGTTTTAGTTTGCATCGCCGACCGCGAGACATCATGTATATTATTCTTTCCTGACGTCAAAATTTTATACAATTAGCCGTTTTTGATATAATTTAACTAAAAACTTTTTTTTTTTTTATAATTGCCACTAAACACCTAAATCCGCCATTTTTTTTCGAAATCAGTGACAATAACTACTTACCAAGTCTAAGAATATTCGTAGGCATATTTGAAGATTATGAAAAAAAAAAGGAAAACAGGGGTTAATCTTTCGTTAATATTATTGGTTTCCTGCTTTCGCCATAAGTAACCTGAAACACATTTTATTCAAATCGTTTACATATTTAAAATAAATTTCTCGTTTTAAATACTTATGTTATTCTAAATGACCTTTCATACCCTCATCAAGGGCAGGTGTTTCTTAATTTCTTCTTATTTAATAAATCATAATTCTCTCAGCTAAAGAAGCATTTTCAACCAAAAAAAAAATTGTCATATTTTCCACTTGAAACACTTTTAGATTTTCAAAGTCTTATCCGTCATGACAAATTCATAGTACCACAGAGTAATAAAACTTTTTGGATATTTTCCCCTCCGAAAGATTAAATATAGCGAAGCCATGCATACAGACCGAAAAAAAAAAGAATAAATATTCATGTTTCCTTATGTGTATTAGAACTTTTTCCTACTGTGGAAAAAAGGTCAAATTTCACTACCAAAATAAGAATGTTGGCGTTGATAATGACCTACAAACTGTGTTGAGGATAAAATTACAACCACAAAAATGTTTAACAATAATATACACGAGCAAGGACCTTTCAAATAATCGAGAGAATTTGTAAATCTAAAAAAAAAAAAAAACACCATTTAAAGTTTAACCCTAAAAAATCTAATAACCTGAGTGAAATCTGATTTTAAGATATGATACAAACTTTTGAAGGGAAGGATTGGTCGGGGTATGATTCGTCTCTATTTTGGTTGTTGCTGCTGCTATCGATTTAGAAAGAAAAAGGATTTATTGAGACATGTGTTCGATGGTGAGAGCTTATATAAGATAAGACCTTTTTTTTCGTCAATAGAATAATATATGTTCTTTCAATTGGCCATTAAATTTTTGTTGGTTTTGGGGAAAATAACTTCATCGATTGAAAAGGCGGAAATTTCGTTGCCAGCAATTGTCCTCGTTTGATGAAGGTTACAAAAAAATATCCAATATCGGTATTTATGTAAAAAAAAAAGTCCTTCAACAGCTCTTACCACTGAATAACATGGAGACAAAAAATCCTTTAACAGTTCATACCACAGAATAACATGTAGAAGTAATAGTTGGGGGTATCAAATCCTATGATGTTCCAATCAAATGGGTGTTTTTTCGGGTGAGCCTATAAATAAGGCGATAATGGTTTTTAATTGCTTCAGCTTTCACTCCGTAAAGTACCTGATGGTTTTCGCAAAACTTTTAAAAAACTATTTCACCATATAATTCACATTGCAAATTATTGTATTTTGAAATTCACAAAGTCTCGTTCTGCTGGAGCTTTACAGAAGGTTTTCACATGAATGTAAAGCAAAATTTCTGAAATTGCAGCGATAACACAAATTACGGCCAAACCTTACAGTTGACTTTCGCACATAATTTGCAAAGAAATATTCGCATTAGTGATTCCATCACATCAAGTTTTCGTATTTCGAAGCAAGCTTTAACTCGAATAACCATAGTAAAATTTTGCACAAATCACAAATAAGACTTTCGCAATTTTTTCAAAGCAAAATATCAATGAGATTTTACGCTATGCTTTTGCTTCCATCTTTGGCACAAATCACATAGGTTTTTGCTAGTTGCAAAGAAGTATACAAAATGCAAGTTCTACGTAATTCGCAATGATATACTTCTTAAGTAGAACTTCGCAGACTACCAAAGCGGGATTTCGAATACATCACAAGAAGCAAATTTTCACATAGAGTGCAAAGTGTGCAGCTGAATTTGCAAAGCACCAGTATTGCCAAATTTTTACATAAGTTTTTTTTATAGAATTTGCAAAACAGATTTCCAGTTTTTACATACAGGTCGATTTGTGGTATTTGACGGTGTTTACATTGGACTTACTTCTTGGATTTTTTTTTGACGTCTATATACCTTTTCTCGTTCCCACTCTGTGGTGAGAAAGAGACAGGCAAGTGAGGCAGGATTTTTTAAATTTTTTAAAAATTTGTGGATTTTTTTTGACGTTTTCTTTTGTGACATTTTTTTTTCTCAGTATTTAGTTTTTGTTTGGAGCTTAAATACTACAGAATCAAAGTTTTTTTCAATTGGAAAACAATTTATTTAGTGAATTATCAATTTTGTGATTAAAAAAGTTCTAATAAATTCTTCGACTAGCAAATATTTGTGTTTTTTTTTTTTAATGACTGCTGAACGTCAGAGTGAATCGGTTGTGTTCACATTACTTTGTGTCTGAACAAGAACTGACTGACTTCTGTCAAAAAAATCGTAAATTTGAGTCCAATGTGAACACCGTCTTTAGGGATTATACAGGATGGGGTAAAAGATATAAACCGGGTTTAAAGTGATGTAAAACAAAAACAATTCAACTTACAGAAGTTATGTTTATACTCTTTAATTCAGTACAGAATTTAGTTGTTTACATTAAGTTTTAAAGATGATATCACGCAGGTGGCCTTAAGTTTTTAACCGCTCTTCTGCACATTTCGATGAGTATTGCCGTAACTTCCTCTCTGATTCTGTCCTTAAGTTCTTCCAGGGTATGTGGACAAAGTTTAACAACTTTTTCCTTTATGTACCCCCAAAGAAAAAAAAAAATCACAAATGCTCAAATCTGGTATGAGCGCGCAGGCCACTCCACGTCAGCCCTCAAATAGACGAGTCGCTGGGGGAACACTTGCCTCAATCTCGCCATTGAAATCCTAGCAGTGTGGGATGTAGCCCCGTCTTGTTGGAACCAGATGTCTCCCACATTAGTTGCTTCACTCAATTCTTCCAGATCGGGTTCAAAAAACTCTTCCAACATTGTCACATTGTGCTCAGCGGTGACAGTGACGGTTCGCCCATTATCCTCGAAAAAGTAAGGACCAATAATCCCAAATTGGGATACTGCACACCATACAGTCACTTTAGGGGAGTGCAGTGGCCTCTGGTGAATTTCCTTTGGGTTTTCATTAGCCCAATATCGATAATTCTGTTTGTTAACAGTTCCACACAGAACAGAACAGTACGGCCATTTAAAAAAAAAAGTCCTAACAGCAAACCCACGATGCTCTTCTGTCCAAAAAATGCGGTTGCTACTTGCTACTGGAAACTAGACTCTCTCACTGCCACAACGAGACACCCCCCCCCCCCCCCCGCTCCTATTTTCCCACCACAACCACAGGCCAAACCGGCTCATAACTTTTGACCCACCCTGTACTTCGTTTTTTTTTTCCAGGACGGTTATGAGGCAGAAATTCAAAAAGATTTTTTATCATGCAGTGGATTTGACACATGTCACAAAGATTATTTACATATTTGTAGATATTTATATAATTTTCCTATTAAGCTTGGAATATTTGCTTTTTTTTCTCCAATCAAGAGCTAACTTAAAATAAGCATTAAACATTTTCCCGTGACCTCGATGCAAGACAAGTGATTTATTGCAAATTCAGTTTTTTAAGTCAAGTAGATTATATGACAATAATTTTCCTGTTAATTTGTTATCCCGATTAAGATAATAAATCGATGTTCTTTTCGCTGCGGCAAAATAAACTTCAAAACTACTTAACAAAAGCACTGCACAAACGTCAACATCCTCTAATGCACTTCTATATTAAGCAATTAAAACGGCAATGTGGTTAATGATTAAAATTTTTCTCTTCCAATCTTGTTTTTTTTTTTTTCTTTCTCCTTCTATTTTATACAGGTGCTTCGCTAGATCGACGAAGCGGAAAACTAATTGAATCAAAACCAAAAGTCCTTTATGAACAAATGCCAGTTATATATATTTATGCAATCAATACTACAGCAGGAAAGGATCCCAAGCTATACGAATGCCCTATTTACAGGAAACCGCAACGAACCGATGCAAAGTATGTGGGTTCGATTGATTTCGAAACGGATTTTAATCCAAAACATTGGACATTGCGTGGTGTTGCATTGCTATGCGATATAAAGTAAATTCAAGTAGTAGTGGCAAGGAAAGGAATTACAAGGATGATGAGGACGAGGAGAAACACTTTCTGACTGCGGCTGCATCAGGAGCCTTCTTTTGGGGGGGTGTGTTTATTGGCTTTTGTGGGAAAATGCTTTATTGTGGTTGGATATGCAGGCGATTTATACAGGGTGTTCGGTATAAGGTGCACCAAAAATGGCTAGAGCGAGTAGGTTGGGTTAAGACAAGAAAAACATTTTATGGGATGGGGGGGGGTCTATTTCCCGCCGTTTAGGCGGGAGGGAAGTTTTAAAATTAATTTTTCAAAAACTGTTCTCTCAAATAATTTGAATTAAAAATAAAATAAAATAAAATAAAATAAAATAAAATAAAATAAAATAAAATAAAATAAAATAAAATAAAATAAAATAAAATAAAATAAAATAAAATAAAATAAAATAAAATAAAATAAAATAAAATAAAATAAAATAAAATAAAATAAAATAAAATAAAATAAAATAAAATAAAATAAAATAAAATAAAATAAAATAAAATAAAATAAAATAAAATAAAATAAAATAAAATAAAATAAAATAAAATAAAATAAAATAAAATAAAATAAAATAAAATAAAATAAAATAAAATAAAATGAAATAAAATAACGAACTTCTGGCTTTAAAAAAAGTATAACATGACATTATAAGTATTACCGTTGTTTTATAATATTTTTTTTTTTATTTCAAGTCTACTTTTTAGAAAATTGCTTCTCCCGCCTAAACGAGGGGAAACAGACCCCCCTCCCATTCGATTTTTTTTCTTGTCTTAACCCAACCTACTCGCTCTAGCTTTTTGGTGCACCTTATACCGAACACCCTGTATACTTCGGTCGGTGCTCTGTTGACTGTGATGATTTTACTTTTGGGGAATGAGCTTTGTAACAGTGCTAGGAAATATTTTTGTTAAGAAACTAATAATAAATTAAGAATAAAGTTTACAGCAGTTCACGAACGAGAAACTAAAGATATTTTACTAAAAAGTTCAAAACAGTGCGGTTTCCCTATCCCTATAGAACTGTTTGCAGTTAGAAACTTGGAAAACAATTCCAACATTTGTTTCAATTTTGAATTGTTAATATCTTTATACCCGCCTTGGGAGTGATTGCAGGAAATTAAAAAAAAAAAATTGCTGATTTTTGGTGAATATTAAAAATTTAAATATTACAGAAAGGTATTCTGTTAGTTCTTCGAAAAATAAAAATTGTAAAAAATTATGTAATTATTTTGAGTTTGTATATCGGAAATAAAGGTAGGTAAGTAGGTAGAAATGGGGCACCTAAACGCAAATCTAGCTAGGTAACCTAATTAGCGCTGAAGTGCGCCGTTGTGATACCATAACTCGCGTGAACAAAAATGAAAATCGATTTTAAGGGTAATTTGGAGACATGTGTCAGACTAGGCAATTTGTAGGCTTCAGTAATCCATTGCTTAAGCAAGTAGTTTCTGAAAAATTGAATTTAAAAGTCAAAATTAAAAAAAAAAATTGTGAGTTTTTTTTTCAAGTTGATATTTTTCAAAATTTTGCGTAATTAAGTGCCACTGTTTTTTTTTTTTAACTATTCAATTCTCTTATCAATTCTTAGTCAAAAAATGAAAAACCATAGGTGTACAAATTTTTCTCGGTTTTTGAGAAATTAAAAAAAAAAAAAAAACAATTACTTTTTGCCCACCAAGTCTCATCCAATCTGCCCCAAAATTTGTACAGTTTAAGAAAAATTCAAAAAAATAATGCTTCCAATAATTTATTTTAAATATTTTTCTTCATTTTATTTAAATTTTATTTTTGATTTATATACATTTTGGGATTTCTTTCTTTTTTTTTGAGTTTTAATTTTCATTAAAATTTAGCATTAACAACATTTATTCCAAATATACATAATAGATTTTTTTTTTGTATATTTTGTATTAGAGATAGATAGGTAATAATTTTGTCTATCTTTTTTTTTTATTTTATGAACTCTTGTAACAGATAATATTTATTTATTATGTTTTCTGAAAATGTATCTATATATATATTTTTTTTTACATTATTAAGAGATGAAATTTTGATTGATTAATTTTTTGTTGAATTTTTATCAATGGAATGGATGAAGAGTTAAAAAAAAATTAATAAAATCGGTGGATTTGAAAATTAAAAGCTTTGAAACAAAAAACTAATCTGTCACTGATGGGAAATTCCCTCTTATACATTTCTGACACGGATTGAATTTTCAATTTACCATTTATTTTTTTCTATCCTTTTCTTTATATATTATAATTTATTTTTTAATTTATTTAATCTTTCTTTTCACTTTGTGCTTTGATTTTAAAACTTAATAAAAATTTACATTGATTGAATATGTTTTATAAATTATTTAATTTTTTTTTGTTGAATAATAGAAAAATACACTTATTTATTATTTTAAACATGAACTAAAAAATATAATCATAAATACATATTTTGTTTAGAATAATTTAGTTTTATTTTAAGATTCGTTTTACAATATAATTTTTACCAATTTTATAAAAAAAAATCGAATTAGTATAAACAATTAGCGCATTTTGAAAAAAAGGTGAAAACAGACAAATAAGCTTAAAGCCAACTTATAATTTTTAAATGCAGCTTAAGGAACTATTTTTAGTTTTGTTTTAATTAACATTATCATTATTTTTTGTTAGAGCGTTTGTTAAAGCCAAAAATAATAATTATTATTTTGTATGTCCTCGGCTGGAGTGGGCACAATATAGTTGTAGAAGCATAAAGTTAAAAATTTAGTTTTGTTTTTGTTCCGTTGGTAACAAAAACCAATTTAATTTTAATTTTGAAATTTTGAATTTATGCGGAATGTTTTTTTTTGTTTTTTTGAGGAATTTATTTTCTATTGTAGCGATTCTTGTGCAAGCGGTATAAATATCTCAAATGATAGCCATTGTCATCATCATCATCACCAAGCTCATTAGTGGCATATTCCCGATTTATAGTTCGAATCTTTTTTGAGTTTTCATCATCGATGTTATCGCCACTGTGTAATAATTCGTAGAGAATTCTATTTGCATCTGCAACAGAATTATGTTGATCTGGGCCTCGTTTTCCGACGTTCTTCAAAATTGCCCGGTTTATTTCAACCTGAAAATGAAAAAAGAAAAAAATTTCTTTGAAAAATCTAGATATTCGAACCCAAATTGATAAAAGTTTTAATTGTTATTGAATATGACACAAACCGTTGCGACTCGAGTACAAGTAATTTGATGTCAATAAATAGATGATCAGTTTTGTTAAAATTAAATTTAGCAAAAATATCAAATTTTGTGAAAAAAAATTGAGTTTAAAAATACCAAATATCAATATTTATCAATTGATATTCCAGTTTTTCAGTGGTGAGTTAAACCTCCGAATTAGTTTTTAATTAATTCTTTATTAAAAGCTATTTTTCAGAAAAAAAAAATCGAGAGGGTCGATCTAAAAAACTCAAGGATGGATAAGAACATCAAAATGTTCAGAAAATCCAGATTAAACTCGTCAAATTCGGTGAGTTAACTCAGGTTTAACTTTAATATCGCACTGAAAAACTGGCCCTTAGTGCAAGTTGTACAATCATGGGTTAAAAGTTGATCCGTGGCTCAGAATTTTTAATCCACCGATTTCGGCGAATTAACTGAGGTTTAGCGATTGTTCAGGCATGTTCTTAGCTTGAACCTTGAACCATCGTCGAACCTCAGTTAATCCGCCGAAATCTGCGAATTAAATTTCCTGAACCACGGGTTAAATATTGAACCACATCTGTACAACTGGCCCTTAGTGTTTCAGGTTAAAAGATAAAACTCCACAAACTTTTAACCCAGTCGACAAAGAACCTTTGGTTTTAAAATTTAACTTTGTGTACATTTGATCCTTAGAAAAGTTACTTCAATAAACTTCTCTTTATATTTTATTTTTATTTTTCAAAGTACCTACTCATTTTTAAAATGTTGACAAATATGGTAAAACAAATTTACTCTTGAGTCAAAGGAAATGATAAAGGATATTTTTTCAGAGACTAACGAGCACATTTAAGTGTTCTGCGTGTTATGTCAATGTTTTTTCAATTGAAAAAAGAATTTTAAAAAATAGTCTTTGTTGTCTTTTCACCTCCAAGATCGTTCTTGAACCAAATTGAGTTTTAAATCCAGAAAAGGAACGGGAAATACACATACTTGAATTAAGAAACTTATATGTAAGTGGTTGTCCTCAAGATTTTTCGTCTTCATTTTAAAACAAGAAGAGTCCTTTTCGACGCATTTTTTATTTTTTTCAAAGGCACAGACATTTATGCAAACGAAATATAATTATTTTTATTTAACTTTCAATGTTTTTAAGGTGTAAACGATTTATTATTTTTTTTTTTTACACCAAAGACAGCCATGGTTTAAGGGACAGTAACCTTTTATCACCTTTCATGCTAAAATAAATGTTTTCGTTTTTTTTTTAAGCCTTATGAAAGTCTTTTTCTGATCTCCTTTTCCTTTTTTTGTGAGTGTCTGTTATTATTTAAAAGGGAAGTTTTTTAATGGATTTATGGTATTTTTGTTGATTGTTTGTTTTTTTTTATTATTATTTTTTTGAAAAAATAAAAACAAAAGAAACAAACAATAAATTTAATGCGTATTTTGGTTGTGTATTTCAATTTAAATATTTTGAAAGATTTTATAATGGAGTTGGTTTGGTGGAATGCATAACTTAATGTGATTACACGATGATTGTTATTTTCAAGAAAGAGGGTTCTTTTTTTTTCAATCAAGAAGTTGTTTAAGCTTTCTATGTGCTTATGTGCTGAAAGTTTTTGATTGAGTTATTTTTCTAAAAAATTGTTAAGGCGAGTGTTTGTTTGAAAACATTATAACCTTTAAAATTATTTATTTAATAAAATTGGTTAGAAATGGATATTCATAGGTTAGTTTATAGGGTCTTTTATTGAACCTATTACTGTAAACTAGTATCGCCTTGTGTCGACACTTTTCGACACTTTTTATTTCGCAAACAATTTGTTTGAAAATATTGAAGGAAAAAAACATTTTTTTTAATTTTTTTTTTTAATATGCACAGTGTTTGACAGTACAAAAACAAAAATGACCCACAGTGTGTAAATACGTGTCGCAAGTATATTCTGCACATCTCCGCAATTGTGGCTTTCCAACCATATAAAATTTATCGAAATCGGTCAAATACTTTTTGAGAAAATGGTACCACAAACTTTTTTTAAACCTATTTATATATAGATATTCAAAGGGTATGCTTGTCGTTAAAAATTGGTAATTGGTGTAGCTCATAGGATGGCATATTCTTTTTATTTTCTATTTTTTTTTTTCATTGACATTCCTAGGGGTACTGCCGTCACATTTAACATTCTCTACCTGGGTATGACTTCGCATTCATTAAAAATGTTTTCCCATCAAACCTGACCAAATACGAAATGCATGATTCTTCATACCCCCCCCTATCATAGTCAGGATATTTTATCCTGCTGTTTGCATTTATTGAAGTCGATATAATATAGTCAGTGCTGGATTATTTTTCTGGCAAAGTAGGTAACCATGTCCAAAGGGCCTCCATTCTAGAGTAGATTATGATCAAATCTTTGTTTCGAAAATATCGATTTTGAAAGACATTAAATCATTTTTTTCGGGATCGAATAAATTGTAAAAAAAAAATGGAGAAAACTAGGATTTTTGCTAATGTTTCATCAGGAGTACTTTATTCTGCAAAGTCCGTCTCTGTGTATCCGATATCAAAACGTATAGCGTATATCAAACATAATGTTAAATTCTAGCACTTGCCTGTTGGGAAATTCCAAAAGCTATAAAGCAATACCTGGTGTTGCCTGTTCTAAGATCATAATATACCTTAGGGAAAAAAAACACACCATAATGTGTGTTTTCTGAGAAGGAAAAAAACAAAAAGATGTTAAGTATGAGTGAAACAATATTGGCTACACATTGTCCCATTCTCATATAGCCTAATCAGTTTTATAGCAAAATAATGAACCATCACTTTTCTATTGGCAGGCAAACTTGTCAATATAGCAGACGACTACAACGACAACAACATCGATCTACAACCAGGACGATAAGGATTGAAAGAACATACATACAAACATATGTACTAAGTTTTCAATGCGTTCCTAATGTGGATGTGATTTGAATTTAGATTTCCAATTATATTCGTTCGATATAAAAAAACAGATGCAGAAGAATTCCATTCTGTGGGTCAGGATAATCTTAAGGAATAATTTTTGTTGCGAGTTGTTTTTTTGTCTTTTAGAATTTTTATATTCGAATTCATACTAAAACCAAACATACATATCTTTTAATCGAAATTATCGTGAAATTCTTTTTCATTCTGACTGTGCATGGCCATCAATGTCCCAGAATATATCATCGATTAGGTGTACTACGAGTAGGTGTTGAATATGGAACAGAAAAAGGACAATTAGTCGGGACCGTAAATGGCTTGAAAGTGGGTTTGCTATGCAAATACAACAACAACAACCACAAAAATATCGAAAAGTTAATTATTACTATTATTTAAGGTAGGGTTGTAATTTTATGTACGATTTTTTGTTAGGTTTGGATGATTATTTTTAGGGGGAATATTTTGTGTTTGAGTGTTTTTCTAATGAAAAAGGTAATCCAATTAATTGGGGACATTTATAGGAATTATTTAAGAGCTATAAATACGATACAATTAGCTCTTCAACAGCCTATACCATGTGATTATAGATTTAAAGCAACTGATTCATTGAGGACTTTACTTAAATGAAATGATAAATTTAAATGTTATGGGAAACAATAATTTTAAACTGATGAAGTTTAGATTAAAGGGAATTTTCGGGAGTAGGTACTTCTTGGCTTCACATTTGTTCAGTTTATAATGAAAGGTTTTTCCTTATATAAATGAATTCCTTTTTCCTTTGGTCACGCCATAACTTGAGAACTACACTTGTCAAAAAAATTAAGGGGACACAAAATTTACGGAAAGGGGCAAAAAAAAAAAAAAACAATCGTTATAAAGTTTAAGGAAGATCTTGTAGAAAATTAATTCAAGTTTTTAAAACTGTCTTTAAATTTGCCGTGTCGGCATTCCTGGCCAAAAGTCAAAAGTCTCTTTTTTCATTCAAACCCAGATATTTGTCTGAACAAAAAATTTTAGAGCGCCGAAAAAAGGCGACATTAAAGTTTAATAAACAAGTTATCGAATCAATACATTTATCTGGCTCAAAAAAAATTTTCAAAGAGAACGACACTTTTCAAAAAAATTAAAAAGTTTTGCTCGTGCTGTTTCTTATGATTGTGGAATAACCGTACCTTACAAAAATCATTTGCTAAAATTTTTTCAACACAAAAAAACATAAAGCTTTAGAATGCTTTTTGATTCATCTCAATACGATCATTTTCCAAAGAGATACAGCTCTTCGAAAAACACTAAAAAAACGTGAAATTTGTTTTGTTCCCTTAATTTTTTTGACAAGTGAACCTTACTGATTTCATTAATCCTTTTTTTTTTTTTTTTTAGTTTTTTCATTACTTTGTTAGAAGATTCTTAGGGAAAGAAAAATTAAGAAAACTACGCAATTAAACATTGGATTTTTGATCATTCTGCCTTACTAAAGTATTGTATACAAAACTCATTTTGTTTTTTCTTGACAAATAAAAATAACAGTTTTGAATATTTATTTTATTTATCCGATTTACACGGGGGGTATTTTGTCCCACTAAAGGATTTGGGGTAAGTGCAAAGTTTCTTTTGCTTGGTGCTAGACCCCCTTTTCCATAGTTAAAAATGATTGCATTAAACCCCTCTACAAAAATCCGTTATTATTTTGCGGCGCCTTAGTTATCGTAATCGTTCCTTTTGTTTTTCCTAATTTTCGAAATCCTAATTGCGAAATCTTTTTACTCTTCTATGCGTCTTAAAAATTTGGGATTTATGTTACATTTTTAACAAAAAATATTTGCGGCTTGGGTCTCATTTGGCTTTATGTCCCACTCAAGTGAGACCTAAACCCCAAAAACAAAAATTGGGTCTTATGTCCCTGCAACGTAAATGATAGCCAAAATTAAATTAGGTCTTTACTTTCTATATGCATATTCTAAATGCAAATATGCAAGCCGCGGATGAGGAGTTGCTCCATTGAAAACGCATTTTTTTCTGAAAGCCCACGTAGCAGCAGCTAAAAAATTATATTTATTAAAAGAGCTGAATACTTTAGACATGAATATGGGGGTCCAAGACCACTTAGGTGGGGTCTTCTGAATGCAAGATGCACTTAAAAAATCATTTTTTTTAGTGCATCTTGCAAACAGAAGGCCCACCAAAAAATTGCTGTGGACTTGTAGTTTTTAAGTGGAAAGAAGTTCGCCAGGTGCACTATATTTAATCTTTTTTTAAAAAAATATAACTTATTTGTTTCTATTGATGTAGAATTTCGGGTAGTACTTCGTCGCCAGTTATAGCTTTTATCAAAACTTATCATTAAAAATTTTTACTTTTATAAAAGCAAAATCAAAATAAAATCGGCCCTATCGAGGTAACCGTCGGAGCGGAATTCTCTCCGATTTCTACGAATCGGAGACATTTTGCTTCAAGGTAGTTCTCCAACTAGCAAAACGTCTCCGATTCGTAGGAAATCGAAGAGAGTTCCGCTCCGACGCGACGGTTACCTCGATAAGGCCGATTGACTGATTTTGTAAATACCCCAAAAAGCAAAATCTGTGAATATTTTGATGCCAATTTGAAATTGACGACTCACTTATTAACTCACATATACAATAATTTTGATTTAACAGGGGTTTTCCGTTCAAAATGAGCTGTAAAGCTGTGATGTAAAGATTTGTATAAACTAATTTATACATGCTGATAAAAAAAAAGTACGTATACGCCACAGTGACTTTTCTAATGCTTATTTTGTATTATTTATCTTAAAGGGTCTGTAATGTTATACTAAAAAGAGATTTTGAATTCCCTTGTCGTTTGCCTACTTGCATTAAAAAAAAAATACCCAACATTTGTCAAACCAGTTTTAAACAGCTATTAATAAAAATCTTAATGTTCCTTAACTTTTAAATCTACCAAAGGTCAAATCTTTATGAAAACGAAAATCTTACAAAACATTTAATACAAAACATATTATTTTTCTTTTTAACCAAAACAAATGTCTGTCCGAAGTAAAAATTCTTTTGATGGAAATTCCTTCCAAAAGTAAAAATAACAAATGAT
This sequence comes from Epistrophella euchroma, assembly GCA_947049315.1. Lineage (NCBI taxonomy): Eukaryota > Metazoa > Arthropoda > Insecta > Diptera > Syrphidae > Epistrophella > Epistrophella euchroma. The sequence goes on from OX346248.1 coordinate 63,262,113, forward strand.
CATCTAAGTATATTATATTCTTTGTGTTTCCATCTTCTTTTTTATCTTGATGAAATTTCTTACATTTTCACTTTTTCATCATCAGTCATTTTTTTTTTCTTTCGTTCAATTTTTGTATCCACAAAGTGTAAGTATTCGAGTTCTTTTAGAACTCAACCAGAAAGAAAAGTTTATATCAAAACATATTTTCATGTAATTCAAATATTTTTTATGATTTTCCATTTTTTTTTTTTTTTGAAACGTTTGGGTTTTTTTTTTATGTTTAACTTCTTACCTGCCTCGTGTTCTCCTTCATTTGTCTTCGGGCTATTTCTAGTAAAAGCCTCTGTCGGAGTACATCTAGTGGGTTCACTATTGACAATGAAGGTTTTGTTCGTTTATCAAGCAAGTAGTCGTCCTGCAAAAGTTAAAAAAAAAAGAATTAAGCATGAAAAAGCGCTGGAAAATAAATTCAAATAAATATTATAATGATTAATTTATAAAGGCGTAAGAAAATGAAATTAAAGGAACACAAACGCTGATGAGCTATCCTTCTATAAGGACCTAAAATAAAGATTCCAATTTATCGTTGATTTTGTAGACAAAATTCAATTTAGTTTCTTTAGCAAGTGTGAGAATGATTTATATATATCTATAATAGAGTGAGGATAATTTGTGTCATTATTCAAAAGCTCCTTGATGTATATGGTTACCATCATCGTTGTTTTAAAGAAAATGCTGAGTATTTAATTAATTTGGATAATTTTATTTCTTCACAAACGCAAATTATATTCACTCCGGTTACAGAATCCGATAAATGTGGTGCGGGAATAGTCAGACTCACTTTTGACCTTTTTAGTTTTTACTATTATAGCGAAATGTCGAAAATTAACCCCATTGTCGCCGCAGCTCATTCATCGGATTTTGTTATTCTGGTGATTAATCTTTATCAAAGTTTTGATTTCACTGCCAAATTCCCAGGCAACAAATATAATTTGGCATTATTTTTTCGCTTTGCCATATTTTAAAATTTTATTTCTTAAGGTTTTGTGAAGTTGGAATAATTCATCTTGTTTCGCATTGCATTGTTGCGATACATTTTTTGAATTTTTTTTTTGAGTAAGTGTATTCGTATCCCACTTCTGACACCATATGTTAAGTCAAGAAGATCTGGTGATGAACTGGTTCATTCAATTCAATAATGTGCAGTGGTTAGTGCGTTGGGCTGTCATGCCACAAATCTGGGTTCGATTCCCAGCTTCTGCCACCAAAAAACAAATAAAATTTTGAGGGCTACTGCCTCTTGCAAGGAAGTGACAAATCCTCCAAAAGTATCTCCTATCATAGAAAAGTACCGCTCACCTTAGCCGTTGGGATTCGGCAATAAACTGTAGGTCACCTTCACTCCATTCCTGCAAACACGCACACAAGAATGGTTGAGAGTTATAAGTCACTAGACCCTGGTTTTATACAAGTTAGATTAATCCGAAGTGACAGATGAATATTACAAAACATTAGAATTTCTTAGACAAAAAAAAACTTCCGTAAACAAAACAAAAACAGCAAATTGGCAACCATGTGAGCTGGTCCTCTGTATTTAAGGATTTTCTCTTTTCGTGTGTGTGGGAGGTGTTTTAACGAATTAGGATTGAGATAAATTTGTTATGGATTCTTGTCAATTTCAAAGTCCATTAGCTTGCAATAAATAACGATCAGCTTAAAGGGTGCCCTTTGTTTTGGTTTGTAAGAATAAGCTATAAGTTGTTAAGTAAAACATCTTCTAATGATCCATAGAAATCATGAACTGAAATAAGCAACACTAATGCTTATTTTAATTTTTTTTGTTTTTGTTTGAAATTGCATAATGACAATTAATAATGTCGTAAGTACTGCTAACTGACTGACAGTACAAAAAAAAAATAAATTGGTGATAATCTATTTCGTTGTTTTTAATGAAGTGGAAGATGCTAAAGAGGTTGAGAGCATGAATTGCTTTTTAAATAAAGAGACTATTTTACATATTGCACTATTTATATTGTTCTTTTATCTTTTATCTTTATTTTGTTTGTTTTGTTATTGAAGCAAAACAAAATAGGGAAATTATTTGTATATCTATTGACACGCAACAGTGATTTCGTAAAAAGACAGGACAAGTATTACGCAAGAGAAATCATCCAAACATTATAAAATATCGAAATGATTTCTTTTGTTGAAGATGGACAACTAATGATTTTTTTTTTTTTTTTTCACAATTACTGAAGTGCAAACAATTTTTGTTTGGTCAATTCTAAATTGGATATTTTTTTTTTTTTTTAATTTGAAAGAAAATAATTTTCATTTCCACCTTAATGAATTTGTAAACGAAAATGCTAAAGACAAGGTGCTTGGGAGTTGAAAATGAACAAAGTTGTAGATGAACAAGAGAGAATCATTAGATAGGTATATGATATTTCGGCGGAAATAAAGCCATCACAACTCATCAAAGAAAATGCAACACACGTAATATTGGACACTAATGACCAACTTAGGGCCATTTTCTGAAACGAACCTTAAATATTTAAGTTCAACATAGGAGCTTATTGTGACAGTTTACGCTGAGGAAAAAGCATTTAAGTTGAACCTAAATATTTAAGTTTCGTTTCAGCAAATGGGTCTTAAATTCTAAATTAAATTTAAGTCCCTATAAGGGTCTGTTGTACAAACGTGGTTCAAATATTCGTCCATGTACTTTTTTTTACTGATCAAGATCAAGAAGTATCGTTCATGAGCTTCCATAGTGAAAACGTGCGCCCGTGTTTGGCCTAGATTAGAAAAAAAATTTCGCCAGCGGTCTTCGGGACCTCACATAGATGATTTTCTGAGTTTTTTTTTTTTAAATTTATTTAACGAATTTTCCAATAAGAGGTGTTATTTTGAATAGCCCCGTATTTCGGTAGTTGTCACTTTTGAAGCTGTAATTTTTTGACATTTGACGAATAGAAACTACGCCATTAATAAAAATGGAATGATACACGCTTCAACAACGCATTGAAATTATTAAAATTCACTATAAAAATGCATGAAAATGATCCGGAATTTCATCGAAAAATGATCTTGACTGACGGGGCCTATTTCCACCTCGGTGACTACGTCAACAAGCAAAATTGTCACAACTGGGGCTCGGAAAACCCAAGATTTATTGTTGAAAAGCCTCTCCATCCTCAACGAGTAACTGTTTGGTGCGGTTTATGGTCCGGCGGGGTCATTGGACCTTACTTTTTCGAAAATGAGGCTGGGGCAACAGCTACGGTGAATGGATTGCGCTATCGAGAAATGATTAATAATTTTTTTATGGCCGGAATTGAATGGTATCGATTTGGACAACGTTTACTTTCAACAAAACGGCGCTACGTGCCACACAAGCAACGAAACAATCGATCTTTTACGGAAAAAGTTTCTGGACCGTGTTATCTCTCGAAGAGGTAATCACAATTGGCCACCGAGATCTTGTGATTCAACACCTTGCGACTTCTTCCTTTGGGGCCACGTGAAAGATATGGCCAACAGCCCAGCGTCGACGCGTCGATTCGTGAAGCTATTGAGGGCATACAGCAGCCATTTTGCGATTTGGTGATGGAAAATTTCATGAAAAGGATATTGTTGTGTAAGCGTAGCCGTGGCGGCCATTCGGCTGATATTGTTTTCCATTTTTAATGGCATAGTTTCCTCTTTACATTCAAATAAACATTCGATCATTTATCTCAAAAAATGCCATTTTTTTTGAATATCAAAATAACAACCTCTTATTGGAAAACCCTGTAGAATTTTTGTAAGTGTCAAAATAAAAATAAGCGGCAAAAATATTGAAATATTGCTAGAGCTCCGCGCTATATGAAGAAAAATGTGCGGTAGCTACCGTTAAAATGGTGAATGTTTGGGGACTGCAATTTTGTTGAAGTTTTTCTTTAGTGTTAATTTTTTATTTTTTATATATTTGATTGATTTCTTAATTTATAAGAATTAATACCAAGAATTTGAAATTTTAAGTTCCTGCTGGTACAGGTCTCATGTTATAGGCATAATCCTTTTTTGTGCTAAAAGTGTTAAATTATGAAGATTTCAAGAATATTACGAAATTTTATTCTAGGTTATGTTATTTGAGTTTCTAAACTGAAGCTTAAGAATATTAGCAAACATTTTATTCACTTTTGAATATAGTAAAAACTGGAAATCCCGAAATTTAAGGTAGGAATCTGTGAGCGGTCTCCAGGACTGCACATTATAGGTGGTTAAGGGACTGAAATAGGTGGTAGGTGGCTAAGGGTTTTAACTAACTGCATTTCGGCAGATTAACTGAGTTACTATAGTTTCGTGAGAAAAAATCAAACTTATTATTACGATCATGATTAAGTTCAAAAATCATCGCTTTCAATAATTTTTTTTAAGAAAAACGTTACAACCTAGCAAATAACGAAAATTCAGCAAAAATGTTATCGATTTGTTTAGGCGAAATCTCTTATTTTTCAATTCGGAATATTTTTTTTTTTAAATTGAAAATAAATAACAAAAATAATAATTTAAGCCATCAGCAAAACATTCATCATCATCTTTTCAAAAAGTTATTTCGGCTCAAAAATAAAAAAAAAAATACACAAATTTACTTTTGAAATTCTTAACAAATTTCTGCATTATCGTTTAAGAATTTCTTATATGCAAGAACATTTTCAAAATTCAAAGTTTTCCTTTTATAATTAGAAGAATTCTTGATGTGAAATGATGAACCTCCCTTGTTATGTGGGAAATATGTGTTTTCACATAATCCATTCTAGGATATACCAAAAATTTAAAATCAAGTTTGTTGAAAGTTGAAAGTTAAAAGTTCCAACAAAGTTGCGGAAGCAGCGCTTGGATAAGAAACGAAGAATTTCATTGTGGCACGTTTACTTGGTATTATATACAAATGAGAAATCAACCTTTTAACAAGACGTGTTTCATTAACGCTTTTTTTTTTATTTTTGGTTGAAAACAAAAATGTCAAATGAAAGTGCAAACGTGCGTCAAAATTGCTAACAGAAAATATTAACGAACCAAAACTCTTTTTATGTCATCCACAGGTTGTTGGTAGATATATAGGGATGATGAATACTCAGGTTTTTCGTTTATTTGCTCATATAATTTCCAGAGTTGAACATGATTGTTTGCCTCTGTGGCATTGAATGTTAATTTACTGAGCAATAAAACTCTGGCAAAAGATTAAATGTCTAAAGACAAAAAAAAAAAAAAAAAAAAAAAAAAAAAAAAACTTTGATTTCCAAGAGGAATGATTGAAAAAGTTTTACGCCCGATAAAATAATCTAGATTATACAAGAGTATCAATTCATCGGCAACACGAAGACGACGACAACAACTATTACGATGACACCGAGATGGTTATTATGGGTTATAAGTTGAGAAAACAAAGATTCATTGTGTCTCGACACTAAAGTGGAAGTGGAAGAGTTGAAGGTTGAGAAATGCATAAACATCCCGCCCGATGGCAATTTCCAAGATAACATTATTTTACACGTGTTGGATGAAGTTTTATATAGCACCTTCTGGCACAGAAATGTAAGGTGATATGAAGTTGTTGTTAATGTCTAACAGAAAGGAATGAATAAGTCTGTAGGTCTGGGTGTTTGCATCATCACAGGAATCTGTCGCTGTGTATATCTCTCTCTCTCTCTCTCTATCAAGAGGTAAACTTTGGAATAACTATTATTTGCATTTTATTAAGACCAAGTAAACTAGCTATACGTATAAGATTTAAGATTTGTAAGAAAGTTTTTAAAAGTTAAATCGAAGTTAGATGAATTAATCTGCACATTCATGGAGACAGATATATGTAAATATGGATGCAGTTTTCTGGAAATAATACTGTCTGAGTGAAGAAAGATGTTAAAATGATAGAAGTTGGACGTCACTTCTAATTTGTGTTTGTCGCAGTTTTATGTGAGTTGCATCAAAGGGGATACAATTTAGCGAAAAATACATATTGATTAATTAAGAAAAATTTGTGCATACGCAATTAAAAAAGAATAATTTTCTGAATCTTCAAATGAAAACTCATTCATTTATTCAAATAGGATTTTAATTACGATATGTTAAAGTTAGAAACTTGTATTTGTATATACGGTTGTATAGAAAATAGTCCCTAAGAATTTGTTGTTGGATGTGAATTATAGTTACCCACAGTTCCACTGTTGAAATTTCCTTCTGAAGTAAAAAAAAAAAATAGTCTTCGATATCACAGACATCAGATAAAAATTGTACTCATTTAGACATTCAAATGAAGAGGCATGAAGAAATGAAACAAAATTGCCTTTGGTAATCGATATTCTGATAACAGATACAAACTTGTATATCATTTAGATATTTAAATGAAGGCCTGTTTGGCACTGCAAAATTTAGAGTTGTTCTGTTCCTACATTTGGCTGTCAGTAAATCGGTAGAAAAATATGAAAAAAAATAAAGGTTTTGTAAACCGTTTTTTTTTTTTTATGTCATCGTTCCCAAGAAATCGATATCGGAAAATTGAAATAAAATTGAAAAATGAAAAAATACGATTTTCCTAAAGGCAAGACCACTTATATGTTCAGAATGAAAATGAAAAATTTTTTTTGCACCAAGATATCACTTTCCACCATTTTCATAGTTTTTGACAGTTCTTTCTCTTTCTCATTCTATTCTTAGTACCTATTGTTAAAAAAAAAAAAAAATCATCAATAATTCATCTAGTATACGAAAGTTGCCGCAAGACACTTTTTGAAAATTGGTCTTAATTTTATCGAAAAATTAAAAAAGAGGACAAAATTATTACGGTTTGTTGCCCGCGGCGAAATATCTAGTGCGTACATAGGACCAACAACTATGAAATCGAATCCCGGACTTACAGGAACTGCCTTATGCAAGTTGTAGTGGATCTAAACTATAAACTGTAGTTCCCCTCCATTTCTGCAGACACGCCCGCAGATAGGAATTGTAACTCGCTAGGCCTTGGTTTTTTACGAGCGATGGCGCCACCAAATGTACATATTTAGAGTTTCACATTCGTGTAGTGCGGCAAAAGAATATACGTTTCTGTTTACACTGCTGTATAGTTATGTACAGTGAAAGCTCCTATTGCGGACAACTCCCTTGAGCGGACAATCCCTTTAGGCGGACAAACTCATTTGTGAGAAAAAAAAAATTGTTCTTGACGAGCTAAAACAAAAAATCGAGTTTATACTCTTTAAAGGAATCATAAAATTCTGTGAATTAAAATTAAAGCAAATCGGTCCATCCACTTTATAGCTTTATCTCAAATCACATAGTAGACTTACAGATGTAAGCTCTAATAAGTCATAACAAATAAATACATATAAATATGTAAACACTTTGATATGTATTCTTTTTTTTTTTTTTTTAGATTTTCCTTTCAAATCTTGCAAACCAAATGGATAAATTTCTCTTCAAACTGCGAGATAGGAGAACTGTCACCAACAATTCTCAGCTCATATGACAAGGCTCAGGGATATTCAGATTAAATTTCTCTTTTCATAGACTCTTTTCAAGGACTAACGAAAACGATGTTTATTTTTACATGGAAAACAAAATCCTCTCACATTTATTATTTATGTACCTTAAATAGAATTAGAAAAATTAATTATTCGGTTGTATGCACCTTTATCGTTTAATGGATTTTATTCTAGGTATTTGTGTGAATATATTTCATTATTTATATATCAAATCGCTAAACAACCTTCTATTTACAAAATAAACATTTAACAAAGCTTTACCTACTCATATGTACATATCTATACATTCAATAACAGAATAAAAGACCTTTACATTTGTTGCTATTTTAATTTGAAATTGTATTTAGGTTACCTAACACTATATAACACACAGAGACTATACAAACACTTACTTGTTGATGATGCTTTATTGTAAAATAAAGGTAATAAAATTATATTTCAGGAAATAACATTTGGTTAAACAAAAGAGCTTCGGTGTTTTATCCACAAACATTCAGACAGTAAATTTTACCTTTATTACTTCTGAACTCTGATGTTATTCCTTATATGTGAATTATACATTCACACAGTGTTTATACACTTAGAAAAAAATTGTATGCTATATTTCGACAATAGAAATTGGAAAGGTTATAAGAAAAGTTTTTCCGAAAATCTTATAGGTTTACTTTAAAGGGTTGTTGATGGTCATGAACGAAAAAATATGGCTAAAGGCTGTTTCACAATTCGACGAGGGAACGAGACGTCAGCGTGACGAGATCTCTTCGCAGTTGTTCTCTCTTAAAAAAGAAAATTAAACATTGAAATAATGCATTATAAAGCATTTCTCGTCGTCTCGTCACGTCATAAAGTTTGAAAAATTGAAAAAAAGACGCAACGTGATGACGAGAAATACTTTATTATGTATTCATGCCGATTATGGAATCCGAAAAAGTGCATCCGCAGTGAATCGCAGTGTAGTGCTCTCTTTTCTATTCATCGATTTAACGTGGAAAGAAAAGAGAACAATGTACAGCGCATCACTGCGGATCCACTTTTGCGGATTTCATAATCGACATGATTATTTCGTTGTTTGAAATTCGTTTTAAAGAGAGAACAACTGTGAAGAGATCTCGTCACGCTGACGTCTCGCTTTCTCGTCGCATTGTGAAACAGCCTTAAGGCGATTAACAGTTAAGAAGTGCAAGTTAGCTACTGTGTAGTAGAAAAAGAGCTAAGTAGTCCCAAAGTGCATCGGACATTTGACACTGACAGACGAACCAAACCTTTACGCCACGAGTTGGTCTAAGTAAAAATAAAAATAAATAAATTTGATGGCACAACAGCTCATGAAGAACTAGGGCCTAGTGACTTACAACTCTCAACCATTCCTGTGTGCGTGTCTGCAGGAATGGAGGGGACCTACAGTTTATTGCCGAATCCGAATAGCTAACGAGCGGCACTTTTCTGTGACAGGAAAAACTCTTGGAGGATTTGTCAATTCCTAGCAAGAGGCAGTAGCCGTTATTTTCTTTTTAAATAAATAGGTGGCGAGGCTGGGGATTGAACCTTAGACCTCCGGCATGACAGTCCATCGCACTAACCATCACGCCACGGCTACTACTCGGGGCAATTTTAATGGAATCCAGAATAATCAAGCCGATAGATTATTCTGGATTCCATTAAAATTGCCCCGAATATTTGGATCGCTACTTAGACCAACTCGTGGCGTAAAGGTTTGGTTCGTCTGTCAGTGTCATAGCGTGGGTTCGATTCCCACCCTTTGTTACCTAAAAACAAACAATTTTTTTCGGGGCTACTGCCTCTTGCAAGGAAGTGACAAATCCTCCAAGAGTATCTCCTGTCGCATAAAAAGTGTAGCTAACCCTAGCCTTTGGGATCCGTCAATAAACTGAAGGTCCCCTCCATTCCTGCAGACGCACACACACAGGAATGGCTGAGAGTTGTTAGTCACTTCACTAGGCCCTAGTTCTTCATAAGCTGTTGTGCCACCAAATTTATATTTTTTTACTATCAATTCCTATCGAATATGGCAGATTTGGAATAAAAGTAGTTTCCATAATCGATGGGAATGGAACACTCCCAAAATCCCACTGTAAATGACATTAAATTATATAATTCAAGAACTTCCTTATGTCAAATCATTCTACATTTTCGTTAACTTACTGGATCATCTAGACCAACCATCATAATTGATTCCAAAAAATGGGGTTGGTCTAGCCTGCCTATTTTACAATCTTCCATGGCCGGCCGGTTGAGTGCGTTACTTCCGCAAGAGAGACATATAGTCGCTTACCGCCATATTATTCACTCGATACATCCAGATTTAAATTTAAATTTAGATGAATTTACATTGAATTTGTATGATTTACATCCGGATTTAAATTTTTAATCTAGATGTATTGAGTGAATAATATGGCGGTTAGTCTAGTTTATTTAACATACTGGGTTAAAAAAAAAATGAAACGACAAGCTGTCATCTCATTCATCTAGACCGGATGAGAGCATACAAACTGGGGCTGTGGAACAATGCTATATTTAAATTTTACGCATTGAGGCGACTCTCGTTGGTCAAACAAGCAGTTTAAAATCTTGTTTTAAAATCATTTGATATTGCAAAATTTTTAACATTTTATCAAAAGGATAAATTATTAAACTTACACAATTTTTTCCATCAGTGTACCTACTCTTTAAAGGAATTGCAAATTTAAATATGTCACGGGGATTGCGGTAGTGATAAAAAAGAATGAGAAAAGGTCATCCGATCCGGTATTATATTTAATCACGTGTAGTATGCATCCCTTTATATTTTTTACACCATATAACCGACATCGCATGGTGGTGAAATTTACTGGCAAATTAATCGACGTTAAAAGTAACGTTGAGTATATAGTAACTCATAAATACTTGTAGGTTCAAATTCATACCCGTTCTACTTTGACGTCCTTGTCGTATTTTTTTTTTTTTTTAACCATTTCATGCAACAAGGTGTGAAATGTGTGATGGCAAATTTGTTAAATAATAACATTGTGTGGCTTGTAGTACTATATGGCATCCTTTATTATGGTTATATGCGTTTGGTCGGTCGTCAAATCAATAACTGCTATATGATGCAAGAATTGAGTTAATTTGACATAACGAACTATACTTTTTAAACATTTCACTGCACCACCACCACCACGACCACGAAATTATGTAATTTCATCATATTGGCGTATTGAATTGAATTACTTTCAAAAAGTATGTATTTTCATGATGGTTTTATGTATTATTGGAAACCATTGAAATGCGCTTCTGCCACCGACTTGAACCAGGGTACCTTCTATTTATTAGGATACATACCTACAACATAAAACAATCATCTTGCTTTTGGAATGCCAATACATTTTGGAAAAAGATGTCTGCAATTGTAGAGTACCTACTTGTTGCAAGTGCAACAAAGTCAGGAGCGAGAAGCACATTCTTACTTTTTAATTAAGTATTGCACGTAGTTGCTCTCGGTTATATTTGGTTTAAATTGCGGAGGCTTTAAGTTTCAATCATTACTTTTTGTGATAAAACGAAATGTAATGAGACAGTTGCCTTATTTTTGAGTTATTAACGTAGGTAGGAATAGCTTTTTAATGGTTCAACCGATTTTTTGTTCCAGTTTTACCATCTTGTGCTTCGGAATATATTAAGCATTTAAGACCCAGTTTTACAGTCGAAGAGAGTGGCAATTATGTGGCTCAATATCTATCTAACCTTAATGAGTGACACTTAAGTCTCCCATGTTGGTAATTTAAGTGCCACTTTTTTAGGCTATAAAATTGAGCCTTATAATTTCCAATATGGGAAACTAAAGTGCCACTTATTCCGGTAAGTATGCACTGTCAAACTGACCCTAAAACCTTTAGAATAGATTTTTTTAAACAAAAAAATTTGACAAAATATCCATATTCTTACTTTGGAATTTTTTAACATCTTTTCTTTACAATTAAGCTACATTGTCGTTAACCACAAGAACAAACTCGTGCAATTAGAATAACAATTGTTTAAATTTGTAGGTTTTGAGTGACCATTTTGAATGATGAAAATTGTTTATTTAAAAATTCAAATTTAATAAAATATTGAATTAAATATTTTTACGAAAACATAACTTGCCCTTAAGTTTGTGTCTGAGGTTAAATTTTACTAATAAATAAAATCATCCTCTTTTTTATCGTCGTGAACTAAAACAAAAAATACAAAAACAAATACGTTCATGGAATGTGTATACAATCTATGATGTTATCGAATAAAAAATAAAAGCAATCGAATCAAAATTACTATTCAACAAATTTATATTACATACCTGAATCATACTGCTGGGTGAATCTATGGCGTTATATTCATGGTATCCTCGTTGAGCTGTGCATACAAACCGACTGGCGCAAAGTAACGTTATGACCGGGCAGAGCCACGCGGTGGCTTTCATATTTCTGCAAAGAAAAAATATGTTTTTTTTTTTTTATTTTTTTAAGCTAAAAACGAGAGATTTTTTTTTTTTGGGGTGATGGAGAATTTGTGTAAGGTTTTGATATTGGAAATTTTCATTGGATGGTATAGTGTATCATCATTTTAATTAAAACTGACAATTTTGGTTGAATGGTCTTTCTATATAGGAGTTTTAAAATGGTAAAATTGTGGTTGTATAGTGAGTGTGGCAATAATTGGTTGATATTGTTATTTAAATTTATTTATCAACCATGCGTTTTGTAAATTGTTTTGAGGTTATTTTTAATTATTGAAATTTACTGAACAAAAATTACAAACAATTTTTAAAGCTTGCTTGATTAAAAAAAAATAAACGTACAAAAAACCAAACTTTTAATTTTGGTTCAATTTTTTTATATGAACTTTGACAGAGCTTATTGGACATTTAGAAATTGCCAGTTGTGTTTAGTAACCAAACGGAGATAAAAGGTTCGTTCGTGTACTTTCCGGACTAAAAATGGCAAATTTACAAATTTTAGTCCAAAAGTACACGAACGTTTTAAACCAAAAATGCCTACCAATTTTTAAACGTCCATCACTAAAAAGTAAACAAAAGAGCCTTCATGGAGAAAAAGTAAAAAAAAACGACAACATCTGAATATATTTAGTGAAAATCTTAGTTAAAATTGAAGTAAAAAAATTAAATAATCTAACAGAGTTTCTTTCAAATTTTTTCAGTGGTTTATCAAAAAATATAAAATTAAAACAAAGAAAAAAATTTCACAACTAAAAAAAAAGAAATAACCTAACTTAAAGTAAACACCAGTTATTTTGTATTTTTGTGGTTGATCTTTTACTCCCCACTGGCTTTTTGACAGAACACCGAACTACCCGAACTCGGGTAAAAATTGGCAAGAAGGGGAAATATTTTTTTCTCTCGTGAGCACTTTCTTCTACCCAAAGTGTGCATATGCGAATAGGATTTTACCAAATCTGGTAGAAAATTGCAGTTTTGGATAGTTTCGGACTAAGTTCGCGAACGCACCTAATATCTGCATTTAACTACATTCAAAATAATCGACTCCCTTATGCCTTCTATTTTCTCCCTCATCAATTTTTTTTTTTGTTCACAAAAATTTGAATTCGTGGGTGTGTTTTTTTTTTTAGAACAAAATTTTAAATGTGCAAACACTATTATAATTCGATTGAAAAAAATAATTAAAAGATCTCATTAATTATGTTTTTTTTATTTGAATTAAATTTTGTATTCAATTTGTGTACTCACTGCTTATTTTAATGTATTTCCTTTTTTATTTGCAATTCATTCAACAAAATAAATAATTTGTATTTTTTAAAACCAAACAAAATCCAAAAACAATCGAATTTATTTTTTTTAATTATGAAAAATAAGCTCAGGATCTAATACAATTTGTATTGTATGTAAGTTTATTAATAAGTAAGCTAGTTTGTATGAATTTTTGTCTAACTTTAAGATACAAAAAAAAAAAAAACAAGTCGTACATACATACATAATGTTGTTCAATTTAAGTGTGAACCGATTTAGTTCAAGTTCGGTACAGAGCATTTTCATATATGATTCCATAGAGTGGTAGAGTAGGGTGTCCGTTATTTCCCAAACTCTTTTTTTTTTTGGTAAAAGTAAAAATATGACATTTTTAAAAAAAATCGAAGTATAGAAAAAAATTTTACATAGATTTTTGAATGTGTTTTTTAAAAGATCTATTATTTATATGCAAAAATCAATTAAAATAACTGCCGTTGTTGAAAAAAAAAATAAATATTAAACTTAAAAAAACGGGGAAAAAATTAAAATATTTAATAATTAATTAAAATTAAAATAAATTATAAGTTTTTGTTTTTTTTCAGAATTTTTGGTTTTCTTTTATTAAGAGCATTATTATTTTATAAAAATCAAAAAACAAAATTAGAATAGCTTGTTTAGTTTCAGAGAAAAAAAAAATAAAAAAATAAAAAAGGTGAAAAGTACAAATATGTGAACTTTTGAAAATTCGAAATAAATTATAAAATTTTCTTCTTACATACATTTTTGGATGTGGTTTTTTAAAGGAATAGTTAAAAAACAATAATCAGAAAAAAATTAAGAATAGCTACATCAGTTCGAGAAAAAAAAATAAAAAGGTAAAAAGTGCGAAATCTCCACACAAATTTGAATGGGAAATGTATGGCTTTAGAGCCACGGGTTACTGACCTCGGACAAAATTTTTTTTGGTCAATAAATTTTCGTAAACTCTGGATTTAGTGGGTGACCGATCCAAAAAAAAGAGTTTGGGAAATAACGGACACCCTAATATGTATGTTTAAGATTATCTTAAACGGGCTTCGAACCATATGTAGAAAAACTATGTTGTTTTTTCGAAAACCGCTCTAAAGATTTGTTTTTTTTTTTTTTTTTTATTTAAATGAATGCAGTTTTTTAAACCAACTTTTGAAGCCAAACATACTTTCCATTTGTATAAGTTAAGAAGAAAATTAGCAATTAGTAATGCAAAGCAATATGGTTCTTAAAAAAATCATTTAAATTTATTTAGTATTTTTGTTTGTTTGAAATTAGTTAGTTTGAAATTAATTAGTTTGTGTTTTGATTGATGAAAATTTAGATCTACATTGAAAAAAAGAAGACATTTTTTAAAGGACTTTTTACTGTCTTTTATTGTGCGCTTATTCAAAATATCATGATTACAATTAAAAAAGCTCACTATACTATAAAATGAACTAAAGCTCCTGTTTTTTTTTTAACGCACAATAATGCGTTTCATTTAGAAGAACATTAAAAAGCAAAAATATCCAAACAGTCAAAACCTCAAAAATTTGTTTTCATCCAGTTTTCAAGTTTTTTTTTTTTTTTTGTTTTGCCATTTTTAATTACAAAGCTTTTTGGGGTTTTAATTTATTTATAAGTGTTTTTTTCTAAACCGCACTTTTAATCAAATCTAAACACTTTCTTGTTACTTTAGGTTTGAAAACATTACAGTATCCCACAAAGAAACATAAATTTCTTTCCAAAAGTTTCCAAAAAAAGTTAATGATGACTCAAAGGAAATTCCCTCCCCAGCTCCCATATACCACAATGCGACGGCATCGTCCTAAGCAACTAACAATAGCACCTTAACATTTTAAATTCTGTTATCTTTTACAAATAAACCGTGCAAAGTTTAAACAAATTAACCTTTTAATTTCCTCAAAGGAAATCTCTTGCTTTGTTTTATTACATCAACAACGTTGCAATAATTTACTCAACGCTACACCTTATAACCATTACCCATCCCTATGAATAATGTAAGGCCACAACTCCCTCTCTCTATATATTCTATACTAAGCCTCATGAAATTGATTCCGACAAATTTACTCACAGAGTGTTTTGTTCTCGTAAATATTTAATCAGAACATGTCTGATTTATTAAAAGAAACAATTTGAAACATCTTTAATAAAACAGTGAATAAAATTGTCCATCGACGTACGAAGGAGACGAGACGACGAAAGCCGACAGGACATGGTTATGTTAGTCTATATTAAGCTCTATCTTATGGTTATGTATATAGAGCTTCTTTAGAAAAATTGCAATAAAGTGTGTTAGTTTGTCCATCTTTACCACTTTGTTCACAGAAAACAGATGAATGGAAAAATTATTATGGTGGTGCTTTGAGCAATATTCATGTCAAATATGTCAGAATTCTCTTTAGCAGTCAGTGATGAACAGTGAACTTTATTATTTTCTGGAAGTTCCAAATTTACCATGATGACGTTGAACAAAGAAACAGGGCTGGATCGCAAAGTAGTCAAATGCCTGCAGGCTCCAGAAAACTGAGGGGCTCGGACGTCCAGATGTTTCCATTCAAATTTTTAGTTTTTAATTTAATAGAAGATGTACAGGATTTAAGACATATTGATGACAAATCTAAAACCAAGTGTACCTATTTTTCATCATTCATGCAGCCTTTAAAAGGACGACACAATAAATCAATTGAACTTTTTATTATTTTTTGTTGTATTTTCAGCAAACTTTTGCGAGGCATATTTTTGGTTGTTTCTGTTGAAAGGGCCTTGATTCCTTAAGAACCTTTCTCACCTAATTGAAATTCAGATAGAGTGGGCCTTAAGCGCATAAGAACTTCACTTGTTTTATAGTACATCCCTGGAGGACAAGTACACCAATGGTATCATATATCCTCGCACGCCGCCGTTACCAACAGGAAAAGAAATACCAAGACATAACGATAAATGAATTCGATGCATTTTTGGACGTTCCCAAAAGGATAAACAGGGATTAATGGAAGTTTTTATGTTCGACGATGAAGTGGTATGATTGTGCCATTTTGGGATCACAGCACTCATCCTCAAGTTTTTTATTTATGTTTTTTTTTTTTATGCGATGGTTGATGGATGCCTTCACAAAAAATAATAATAAAATATTTAACAACCTTCTTCACAAGCAAAATAAACCAAGACTAAAGTGCGCCTGAATAATCTCCGATCGAATTGAATATTCAGTTGTAATTGCATTTAATCTCAGGATGAACAAGAGAAATTATTTCGAAAAGCAATTTACCTTCATGAAAAATGTTCATGATATACGAAATACATCAGAATTATGGATATGGAAATGGATATACATATGTAGGATCAACGGCGGCGTGCTGTGGACATACTGTTGATTGGTTACAATTTTCAAAGGAACACTTTTGAAGCGAACTCTTTCATTCAATCAATTGAACTTCACCTGATGGGTGAAAATAATATTGATTTATTAAGTTATTTAGCTCGAGGCAAATTCCTGCAATATTTAAAGTCAAGTGACGTATGAAGTGCAATATACATATTGTGCCATTTTTCTATGGAGCCTGGGCCCAGGGCGTACACCTATGAGACTAGTACCAACTAAAAGCTTACGTTCAGCTCAATCTATTTCCTAAATATTTTTGAATTTCGCCGTGGGGATTTTGAGATAATTGGACTTGAAGTTGAGCGTCGGAAATAGGAAAAATCCGACATTTTTGTAAATAATTACGTACACTTCAAAAAGTATAGCACATAGGATAATGATTTAGGTCTCATATAAAAGATCATAAAAATCTTTCATTTTGTGTGAAAAACTTTTTAAAATGCCTTATATTTCGAAAAGAACAACCTAAAACTTGTTTGACAAACAAAATTTTCGATTGACGTTCAACAGCCAATATCTCGGAAAAATCAGTGATGACCTATATTTTCTTGTGCACCACTGTAATCCTTAATCGATAACCATTAATTTGATATATAATGACGCTATCATACACTAAGTATATCACGTAAATTATACACAAGTCCTAAAAAAAACCAACAAATATGTTCCACGGCAAATTTAAATTTTTTGCAGTATCTACTATTTGTTTTTTTTTTTTACAAAACATAAAAACAAATACACGGATTTTTTCCATTTCCGACGCTCAACTTCAAGTCCAATTATCTCAAAATCCCCACGGCGAAATTCAAAAATATTTGGCAGATAGATTGGGCTGATTGGTACTAGTCTCTTAGATCTACGCCCTGAGCCCAAAAATGGGCCACCTCCTTTACGTTCTTAAATATCAAAAATCAAAATGAACTTTTAATTCCATTTAAATAAACGAATTATATGTAGGTCTCAGGTAGAGAAATAATTTTTTTTTTCGAAATAATCCTTAAATGTCCTTTTTCTTTTTTAATTCATGAAAAACAATCCTAATTAACCACAAACAATAAATTGATAAAATAAACATTTTTTGTGTCGCCTAATTTCTTTAAAAAAAAAAGGATAGTCCTCAATCCTAGAACCTTTTTTATTAAGCTCGTCTAGAATCAAAAGGACCATTATTAATAGCAAAACTTATTCTTTAATAAACTCTAATATGACATAAAAGGATTACACTCTGTCTTCCATACGATTAGGATTGATATTTATGTTGTGGCTTATGTTTTGTTTGTTTTTGTTTTTTTTTTCTTCTTCTTTATTTCAAGGATTACTCATTTTTCCTACTCAATGTTTTCATCATCCCAAAAAGTAAGTTAAAAAAAAAATTTCATAATTTGACATTATGGTTCAGCAATTTATCAAAACATTTCCTATTAGCAAAAGTTTTGTCAACAATTTTGATGTTGGCTGGCTTCGTATTGTTTTTTTGTTAAGGAACTAACTTGCTTAGGTTTATTTATTTGCACATTGCTTGTCTGATTTATTAATTAAATTTTAACCGAGTTCATGAAGAGAATTATCATTTTTTGTTCAATATTTCGTAGTAAATACGAGACAATTATGAAATAAGAAAACAAAAGAGGAAAGGGTATGTTTGTGGAGCAAGTTCTTTAAACTCAAAGACTTAAATTTTAAATCAATTTTAATGCTATTCCATACAAATTGATTAAATCGTTTAAAATCATTTATCAGAACAGAAGTGAGAGCACTCTGCTTGGTAAATCATAAAATAATATTGATTGAATTGGGTCTATAGGTATACAAAGTTGAAAAGGTAATTTCACTAAAGATGGAATATTTTATTAAACGATTTTAATTTCAATCGATTGTTTTATTGGTTAAAGAAGGCAACACCAATATAATTTTCATTTTATCGCGATGCCATAAAAATGAGCAAAATATTGTTTCCAGTATAGAATTTCCAAATTATGTAGGTATTTAACTTATATTGTATTTTAAGTCAAGCGGAATCCTACCTATTATTGGATCCTTTGAAAGGGTTTTCTGGGTTGTTGTTTAAAACCATTTTCTCTTATCGTTTTTAATTCATTTTCAAAATCAATAAACAACTCAATTTTATTTCTATATAATATGTATTTATGATATTTTTATTTTGTGGCTTTGACCTTTTTGTAAAGGAAACATTTTTTGGTATTTATTATTTTTCGATTAGAAAAAATAAAACAAATTAAAAATTTGTCATTAAATAATTTTTATCGTCTAAACATGCGGTTACCACTTGGATAGATCGATTTTTGGACTGTTTGCCATTAAGCTAAGCAAAATAAAAATTTTACAGAAAATTATGCATATTTGTTTTGTTCCAACTTTAAAACCAAATGGGATTAATGTCAGTGTTCATTTTTATTTAAATTAGATAATGGCTGATCTGACGCTCTGCTATCTTCAACGCTGAGAAAAAAGCACGATTTGATGATTTTGATACAGATTTTTTGAAGATATGTACTGGACAGCATTCTGGTGAAATTATCAAAAACTTTTATTAACCACTTTTTTCCAACTTCATGTTAAATTTTCTTCTGTAGTTCCTTTTAAGTTTAAATCGTACTGCATAAACTTAAAGAATTTTCAAAATTTTTTAAAATATATCTAATTCTTGGATTAAAAAAAATCAATATTTATTTTTTGAAATTAGAATTATAGGTGTGTACATTATAAAATTGTGAAAAAGACATTTTTTTTTAATTTTTAAGAAATTTTATGTAAAAAATAATTTTTTAAGAAAACAGCTTAAACGATATTTGGTATTTCGTCTGCATAAAGTAATTTATTTTTTTCAAGAATTAAGATTAAAACATTCTAAGTGCTTGTTTTAACAATTTAAAGAAGTTTTAGACGAATATACGGCTGTAATGGTCCCTTAAAGCTTAAGAATAATATAAAATTTGTAACTTTTTTTGGAGAGTAAATTTGTATTTAGAATTAAGGAAAATATTGCATTCATACTTATGTATTGATTGTATAAAAGCATTCAAGTAATAAACTATGCGATATGTTTAGTCGGTTTTATTTGACTTTTTTAAGATTGATTGTTTATGAATGTCCTAACACGAATGGCAGTTTACAAATATGTACATAATATTTTTTTTTTTAAATTTAAAAACAAGAAAGACAAAAATGTAAAACATTTTATTAATACCTATTTAATAGAGAATGGTAATGAAACAATAAAGCAATAACATCTTCATTAATAACCAATATTTGCACTTTTCTTTTATTCAAAAACAAAAAAAAAAAACGCAATACCAGCTCATACAAAATTAAAATCTATCTACCTACTAGGCGCTCATGTTGATGAATTTCCATACAAAAATCGAATCAGAGCACTAGGCGCTCATGTCTATGAGAAGAGCCAGACTCTGTGTCTACCATTTCTATCTCACACCTCTTCTCTTCCCATAAACCATTTCTTCTATTCTTTTCTCCTTCTCCACCTCCTTCGTGTTAAAAATGGCCGTGTAAACTAAATGTTTCATCACGACGATGACGGAGACAGAAGAATTGAATTTTCAAACAAAATTCAATCAATGCACCAGGCGCTCATGTCTATGAGAAGGGCCTGACCCTGTGCTTACCATTTCTATCTCACACCTCTTCCACTAAACCAGTTCTTATTTTCATTTCTTTTCTTTTCTCTTTCTTCGCCGCATACGTGTTAAAAATGACCGTGTAAACTAAAGGTTTCATCACGACGACGACGCAGACAAAAAGAATTGAAAACAAAATTCAATCAATGCACCAGGCGCTCATGTCTATGAGAAGGGCCTGACCCTGTGCTTACCATTTCTATGTCACACGAACACCCCTTCCACTAAACCAGTTCTTCTATTCTCCTTCTCCGCCGCCTTTGTGTTAAAAATGACCGTGAAATTTTTATACACCACGAAGCAAGGAAACAGAAAAAGATGAATTTTAATACCAAATTCAAATCAATGCACCAGGCGCTCATGTCTATGAGAAGGGCATGGCTCTGTGCTTACCATTTCTATCGCATACCTCTCCCACTAAACCAGTTCTTCTTTTCTTTTCTCCTTCTCCGCCTTCGCCTTAAAAATGATCGTGTAAACAAAAATTCGTCATTACCATACCACGAAGCAAAGACATAAAGAATTGAAATTTCATACTAAAATGAAATCAATGCACTAGGCGCTCATGTTTATGTGAAAGGCCTGAATTTGTTATTACCACTTTCACCTTACCTTTCTTACCCAATTCTTCTAACCTCTTCACGTTTTCGCTTTTGCTTTATAAACGTTTGTATAAAGAGAACGAAATTTTTCTTTTCTTTACGACGAAGCAAGGAGACAAGAGAGAATTGAATAGTCGTACAAAATTCAAAACGATCTACCAAGCGCTCATGTTTACAAGAAGGGATATTTTCCTTTTTATTTTTTCAATTTCTTCTTCACACAAAACTGGTTTTACTACTTGCTACAGCCAAATATGCTTAGCAAAAGTAGCGGTGCTAGAGTGGGAGGAGCCAAAGATAAGATCATCTTGCTAAAGGAAAAAAGTCAAAAACTTACAAACGCTCGATCTCCTTTGTTTTTATCCGTCATAGTGGGAACTATAGAGACAATTTTCAAAGCCAAAATGAGATTATAAATGTGAATCCAAGTAAGGGACACACTCAATAGAGATTATTATACATGAATTCCCACGTTTGTAGTAAGTTGTTTTATTATATGATTAAAGGTACTTAAGCTTAAAATCCTACTTTTAACTTGCGATATATATGTACAATTGTACATATATAGGTACTGTAGGGCAAGTTTTGGATTCGTAAAAAAAAAATTGAATCGAGATTTCAATTCCTTCTGTCTGTCGGTAGGTATGTCTGTCTGTGATTTTGAATTTTGTCTTAATAATTGTAATCAATTTCAAAAATTATATTTTATCACAAATGTATTGTGTTCCTCAGGTAAAGATCCAATTTTACACCGGGTTCTTGTATTTATTTTTTCGTCGTCTTAAAAGTACAAGAACTTTAATACGGAGATTTTTTATCTCCGGTGGCAACCGTGTATAGAGGTATCTAATTTTCTAAATATATTTATAGTTAACTAATATAACAAAAAAAAAATACAAAAAAAAAAACACAGAAAAACAATGGACTGGAACATTTTACTTTCTCATATATAATATCTGACCTTCAGTCTACTCTGCAAAGACAGGATGATTATGGCATGGTGAACAGGATGTTAAAGTTTCCTTGTTGTACCTAACCTACCTACCACTATGTTGTTGTAACGATTTGCACACAAGAGTAGTCAGGATTGCGACACCTAGTCTATGGAATTGAAAGTGTTATGTGTGTGTCCTTTTATAGCAAAATATTATGTAATAATTGTGTAATGTAGTAGGTACCTACATATTTTACGATATAATAATAGCTGGACCGAAAAAGAAAATAAATACGATACCAGTATACGAATGTATGTAAAGTAACACAAAACCTCAAGAATAAACTTCCTGCATGATGTACACTTAGAATTATTTACAAAATTCACGATGTTATTCAAATAGTTCTTCCTAGTCTTTGTACACATCACAACATATAGACACTTAATTTGTATTAAAGTTTGTTGCTCAAGGGAAAGTACCTAAGTATTTTTTTTTTTTAATTTCCTTAGAAATTCAGAATAGTTGACATCACTATTTCCTGCCAAAAGGTATATGTATACAAGTTCTTGAAGGTATTTCAGCAGTACCTCATACCGATATATATAGAACGGAAGGAATGTATTTGATGGGAAAAGGAGTAAGAATTTTTTAAAGATCAAAGACTCATTCAAGAAATATGTTTAATAAAAACGATTATCGTATTTTTTGATAA
This sequence comes from Epistrophella euchroma, assembly GCA_947049315.1. NCBI lineage: Eukaryota > Metazoa > Arthropoda > Insecta > Diptera > Syrphidae > Epistrophella > Epistrophella euchroma. The sequence goes on from OX346248.1 coordinate 63,284,684, forward strand.
AATGCAAAGAAAAGAAAATAGTTTGTAAGCATAAGCAAAGCTCTGTCTGAATTTTTTTAAGATACAATATTTCAATTTATTCGGTAATGTAAAAGGTCACTCGATTATATTTACCGTATTTAATGTAGTCTTAAACAAAAATTCTCAGGACAAAAAGGATACATTTGTTGCAAAATTCTTTTCTTTAGATTTTTACATAAGAAATTGAATTGATGTGCAAACTGACCAAGAGTCTTAAAACTTTAATGGAATTTCACCATGTGTGATAGCATAAAAATGTGATCCAAAATAAAAATTGGAATTTGAACTAGATTTTACAAAAAGGTTTAAAAAAATAAAAAAGATAAATGTCAGAAAGAAAGAAAGAAAGAAAAGTTACTAAGGTGGGATTGAAGAACACCAAACGTATCTAACAATTATTGTAACTTGTCAATGTAATTTTTTTTTGTTGAAATTTTTATATATTGCATCAAATTGGTTGGTTTCCATTTCAGATAAATTGAAGGAAATTTAGTCAGAAGGTTTATTGCAGTGGACCTCCTTTAAAAAAATAAATCCATGTTAATACTCGCATGCTTATCACCGAACTCAGCCTAACATACAATCTTTTTAAACTTTTATGACCGACCAGTTAGATTAAAAACAAAAAGTACGGCCAACCTCGTACATTATCTGCCTTTTGACAGCTTGTCATATAATTTTTAATAATAAGCAAGTTCAATCAGAGCCCTCTGCAATCTCGTTAACATGGGCAGGATTCCTCAGCAAATTTTCAAAGTTTTTTTTTATCAAAATACTCCATCAAAAGGTCTAAGATCTCATTTTCCTGAATTAAGGCTCTCGCAAACCAACGCGATTAATCGCCGCGATAATAGAAAACAATAACAACAACACGTGGTTGTCAAATAAAACAACACGTTGTTGTTATTGTTTTCTATTGTCGCGGCGATTAATCGCGTTGGTCTGGGAGAGCCTTCATGCTTGATAAATCAGTGAAGTGCAAAAAAATTAGCTGAAATCGTATGCATAGTTATTTAGTATCGAATTGCTCGAGCTATTTTCGAAAATTATCAAACACTACTTTCAAATTTGGTTCTAGTATTAAAGCTTTGAAAAATGTTTTAATGTATTTAAAATTTTCCCAAATGTTATTGTTTTTCGATATTTTTATTCAGTATATGAAAATTCTACAAAACTAAAAACTTTTTTTTGTTGTTCACCAAACAGTACAGACGTTTTAAACAAACTTCATAAGACTGCTAGAAGACTATCATTTCTACTCTTAAAGAACTATTCACATGAGAGCGACCAACGACCAACGAATATATTCGTCCATTTTGACATTTCTTTCGCATGGCTTTTTTTATTCGTCGCTAATCACCACCAAGAAAACATAAAAAAAAGTGATTTTGAGGGTTAATCGCGCGCGAACAATTTGTTCGTTGAAGTGTGAATCGTATGTCAAACGCGATTAGAGTTTGACAATTCTTAACAATCAGATTGGAATTCGCGACGACCAATTTGTTTTTCTCCAATTTCACAAATACTACGGTTTTGTTCAGTATTTGTGAAGAATTTAGGTTTTTAAATTGTTTTAAATTACATTTTTTCGTTCATTCGTTGGTCGTTAGTCGCTCTCATGTGAATAGTCCTTAACAGTCATTAAAAGTTCTTAAAGATTTTTCTCATTTATTTAATTTTAATCTTAAAAGGCTTTAAAAATTAATTTTTGATTTCCCTTCAGCACCAGCAGTTTTAATTTTAAGAAATTGGCTATTGTCATTTGAGATAAAATCCAATTTCTTCAAAGATAACTTCACTTACGATCGTATCATTGACCAGCATCTTAAGAGCATCTACCTTTATTTTAATTCAATACTTTTATGATTGGAGATTAAATAAGTTTATTTAAATAAACCCTTTTCTTTGGAATCAGATACCGGGGAAAATGTTTCATAAATTTTTGCTTGACGAAACAATAGGTATAGGCACAACCTTTGATTTGTTTACTAACCTCTGTCTTGTTTGATAGTTTTCGATTATTAGAAGAAAAGGATACAAAAAGGGACACGACACATGACACATCCTGATAGTTAATTAGTTGTCAACTTATCTTGGTTTACGGTTTGAAATAATTAAGATTTAAAAATAGCTAGAAAAGAACAGTTTTATAACTAGGTATAGATAGCTTTAATATATTTTAAAGTATAAGAGAGGACACATTTTTTAAGGATTTTTTGTTCTAGTTTATAAAGGTTTGTCCTTCTTTAAAAAAAGAGGCTTTTGAAACAGGGTATTAATTTTTATTAAAACGGAATGTTTGTTATTGTTAAATCAATGTGGATACATCCTATTAATACGAAAATGTCACAAAATACATTAAAAATGTGAATTTAAATATCAATAAAAAAAATTGAAAAATAGATACGGATCTCATTTTATGTTAATAAAAATGTATTTAAAGTAAAAGCATTAGAAGAAATAACAGCAAAAGAATTTTAAAACAATTTTCACAATTAAAACTGTTCTTTGAAAGAAAAGTGCTTTTTATTACATAAAAAAAATGTTTTTATATTTTCCTCTCTAGCTTAAACATTTTAGTATTACTTTTTAAAATGCCTACAAAAATAAGTACAAAACAAAACACCATCCAGAAGTGAAATCCTGCTGAGTCAATTATAAAGCAGACTGATGGAGATATTTTTTTTTTTTGGAAATAGTGCAATGACATTTTTATGCTTTACAAAAATATCAAAATTATTGAATTAAAAGGCGTTTTTCTTTTTTATCTCTGAGTCTGAGCAAAGCACCAAGCAGAACCTGAGCGATCCGAGTAAGCTCTGAGCAGATTATGATCAGAGTTCTCAGATTTAATTATGAAACACGTCTGGAGCACTGAATATTGTCATATCTGCCAAATTACATGAAAATTGTATGAATTTGGCTGCGCTCAGATTTTTGCTCTGTTGCTCGGTTAATTTATTCTGAGCTAATGGAGCAAGCTCTGATTGACAAAAAAAAAATACAAGTTGAGCCCTCAGATTTGTGTGAGAAACATAGATTTTTTTTGACAGCTCAGTGCTTTGCTCTGAGTTAAAAAAAAAAAAACACGCCTTAGAAGGAAATGTCAATAAGAATATGGCTGAGTTCCAAAATATAATAAATTATTTCTTTTTGCGCGATCTTTTGATTTCGGTTTTAAATATTGTTCATATTATTTTTTTAAATATTAAATCAAATTTTATCAGTATCAACTGCATGTAGAAGAGTTTAATTTTAAGAGTAAACTCACATTCAAAATTTCTCTAGTTATCAAATATAGGTATACATACATAAAACCTTTAACTTATACAAAAAAACCTTACAAAAGATATGACAAGTTCATCGCAAACTATGTTATTTTAAAACTTCTATTATTATTGTAACTTTTTAACCTCGCATTGGAAGTTATTTTTTTCTAGGCTTAAAAAAAACTGCAAAAGAAACTGCTTAAAATTGTTGAAATTTTTCGTGTCGCACTAATTGCACAACTGATTAGTTTTCCGAAGATTTTTAATTGTTAATTTTCTTATAAAAAATAACATCGGGTTTTGAGTTTCAAAGGGGACCAACGGGTATTTATCAGTGAGGGTCACGCCCAGACTTTTTTTTTTTTTTTTTAATTTTCATCAAATCAGATTTCGGAATTCAAAATGTACAATTTTCTACATTTACTACAATTAATAACATTTTTTGACTCTCTTGACGAGTTAAAAATGCCAATTAGTTCAGCTTAGTCGTGCGCATTAATTTTTTAAAGAAATTTTGCGCTACTCGCAAAGTTCTAAGAAATTTATTTTATTTTAAAGAAAATTTTTGTTTAATTACTTTAATATTCTGAAACTGATAAAGTTGGTTTGTTTTTATAAAAACTTCCTTAAATTCTTTAAACAAAAGTTAACCCCCTATTTTTGGCGAAAAAGACGACAATTTAAAAATTAATTAAAGAATTGAAAATGTTTACAAGATTTATTTGAAAATAGTACTTATCAGCAAGCTATTGAAAATATCCTTTTATGTAAATTATTGTTTTTTTTTTTTCTCACGAAGACCATTAACCAACACAAATTCACTTTAATTTTAAAACAAAATATGTATAAAAATTAAAATTACCAATTTAAACGGTTATGAGCTGGTAACACCAAACAAAAGATAATTTCACTTTTTTTTCACAATTTCTTTTATATTTTCCCGAATGGGTTTGATTTTTAAAAATTTGAACGCACTTTTTATTTATGTATTCCTTTGACACAGATAAAGACACAGATAAAAAAAAATAGAGAACGCAAGAACTATTTTTGTAACTTATAGAAAAATTTAATTCAATTGGATCAAAGGATAAAAGCGGAAATGGAACTTCGTTGCCGGAACAATAATTCTCTGGTTAACCGTAAAATGTAATCGTATTTTTATCACAACCCCGTTTTCACAAATAAAAGCAAAATAAACCTCCCGCTGTTGTAGTCGTCGTCGTCGTTTTCGTTGTTGTTGTTGTTTTAGTTGTAATGTGGTGGTACTAAGGAAGCAACAACAAAAATCTTTTCACTTTTAGTGCTTTATTTTGAAAAAATAATGAGCTAGTTTTCCCGTCCGGAAGTGTGAACTTTAACACGAACAAGTTGAATCTGTTTTTCTGTTGACAAAAAAAAAATAACGAGAAATATCCTTTTCGTCCTTTTTAACACGAAAGATATAAACTTTTCTCGGTGATGATAGGAATATTCTCGAGGACTTATATGTGCTGCTGCTGCTTGGGAACGCAACAGGCTAACGACTTGTATACAACTCTGGATTGAAAAGGATCTACAGTTGTTTTTATGGAAATCCTTGTGTTGCCAAGAGCATGCGTCCCGAAAAAAAAACAACAAAACTCATCTGGTAAACTATACAGCATGTTGCGAAGAACTTTATGAAAATCGCTGAATGAAAAGAATGTGTCAGCAACATAGACAACCCCTTATTCAGGTAACAGGATATACCAACGATGTCTTTTTTTGGAGTTATCAAAAAAAAAATAGATAACTTCCCACATGTAAATCGAAGAGACACTTTCGATTAAACGTCCCTCAGGTGTAATAATGAGATTTTTTTTTGTGTATTTTAATCCTATGAGTCCTTCGTGTGTATATTAACTGTTTAATTGAGTGGAAACATTATGTGTGTTGCATTATTTTAATCGAGCTTTTTTCTTTTTTTTTTTTTTAATTTCGATTAATTACATTTTAACTCACAAAGGATATTTCCTTATCATACAGGACAGTTTTGCAATTAAAGTCAGTCATTTGAACTCAATGGAAAACCGTTGAGAATTAGATGGGTTGAAAGATGATCATCAAGAGCAAGAGCAATGAGCGTGCAAAAGGAGTCTTCAATTAACGCTTCAAGTTCTATCTAAATGACAATAGGACACTATAGTGTGTCATATCTATGGCATGGGTGATGTGGAGGTTGGTATGTAGGTGGTGGTGGGTGGTTGTCTTTCTTCAGATACTAAACGCGTGTCCCGACAACTTCGTGTCCCAGCAATTAATTTCAAATTACTACAATGTTCAATTTTGATAAAATGTTGATTATTGTGTCGCTTCTGATGGAGTGGATAGGACATTATGGATTATGGAGTCCGTTTTTTTCGTCTAGGTAATCAGTTTTTCTCCTTTTTCTACTATTTTGTTGTAAATGAAATCCTATTCACATTTTATTATATTAGATGATGTCAAAAGTTTTAGGGATTTGCGTCCAAGTGTCGGAGAAGTTATTTAATCCTCTCTACAATATATGCAAGAAGATGTGAAAATGAAAAAAAAAATATCCTGGACAAGAAGGTTTCTGGATGGTTCGGAAGATTTGTTTTTCTCTTTTCTTGCGATAAGTATACCAACATAGGTACAACAGGGCAAGTTTCGGATTCGTGAAAAAAAATTTAACTTGAGATTTCAATCAAACCTTATACATTAAATGGATCCCGCAAATTCCATATCTGTTTGCTTGTATGTCTGTCTGCTGCTTTGCTTGTACCTCGACCTACAGCAGTACAACCACTGAAGTTGTTTTCCTCAAACTAAAAACATAAGATTTTTAAACGATTCCCTAGAGGCGGAATTAATTTTTTTTTTTTTTTAAACGGCACAATTGTACAATTAATATTTGTAAAGTTCCAGCTTAGGTATAGTAAATAAAATTGTTACCTTTTGTAGAAAAAATTGTCTTCTAGAGTTATGTTTTTATAAAAGCAGTAATAACATTAATCTATGCGGCAGTTTGATCTGTTTTATTAGGCCTTTAAAAGTTTTTGTGAATGTAACTATAAAGGCACTATGGCAGCTTTTTATGTATGTTTTTTTCTTTAATATTAAAAACAAGAAATGAAATATGAAAGACAAAAATTTACAACACATTTCATTATTATCAAAAAGGGAGAGAATACCATCTATTTTGTCCCCTTGCTTCGCTTTTAAAATTAAAACCTATCTACTAGGCAGTCATCGTATATAGAAAGGCCTGACTCTGTTCTTACCAATTTTATCTCCCACCTTCCACCTTACCAGTTCTATTACCACTTCTGCTTCTCCGCCTTGGAGAAACAAAAGGAATTATTTCTTCATGGTGGCGGCGGCGGTGCGGCGAAGGAAGGAACATAAAGAATTTAATTCACATACAAAATTTAGATCAAAGCATTAGGGAAGAGAAGGGCCCGACTCTGTTCTTACCACTTTTATCTCCCACCTTTCACTAAAACAATTCTGCATTCCTCTTCTCCTTCTCCGCTTTTGCCATGAAAATGATTGTGTACCTAAACGAAATTTTTGATCACCACGAAACGAGGAGACAAGAAAGAATTGAATTTTCATACAAAATTCAAATCGTTGTACTAGGCGCTCATGTTGATGAGAAAGAGTATTTTCTTTTCAGTTTCTCCTTCACACACAAGAAAGCTACAGCCATAAATGCTAAGCAAAACTAGCGGTGTTAGTGGGAGGAGTCAAAATTAAGATCATTTTGCTAAAGAAAAAAGTCGAAAACTTACAAGCGCTCGATCTCCTTTGTTTTTTTCCTTCATAGTGGGAACTAGAAACAATTTTGTGACCCAAAATGAGAATATGAATGTAAATGCAAGTAAAGGATAATACCTACTTAAAAGAAATTTAATGAATTCCTTGGTTGTTCAAGCTAGTTTATGATTATACTTTCTTTCACATTTTAGGTACTACGACTATAGGGCAAGATATGGATTCGTAAAAAAATCGAACTCAACATTTCAAAAAAAAATATTTTTTAAGGAAACCGCTTCAACGATTTTCGAGACTTTGCCTGCATAAATTTATATTTTTCCAAAAATCCAGACAGTGTTCTTTATTTGAGGATGAAAAGATTTTAAGTGCTTGTTTTAGCTAAAGTAGATTTAGACAAAATTAAAACTACGATGGGGTACAATTTATGGTTGTAAAATTGTCACTTAAAGCAGCTTAGATATAATAAAAAAAATGTAACTTCTTCTAAAAAAGAAATTAGCATTTGGCACTTACAGGAAAAAATTGGTTGCATTCATAAAAACATTCTATTAAAAAAATGTGTGGAGGCTATGCGACCATTTACTTTGTTTTAAAGTTTTTGTAAATGTTTTAACACGATTGACTAACTGACAGCTTTGATGTATGTTTTTTCTTTAAAATTAAAAACAAGAAATTAAAGACAAACATTTACAATTTTTCATTACTTTTAAGAGAGAACGGGAATGCGAAATTGACGGCAATACCAGCTTGGCCTTCATTTGAACCAATTCGTTTGTCCTCTACACTCTTGAAAAAAAAAATAAACAAAGTTAAAATCTATCTAGCTTTTTTTTATCTTCCTCTCACCTTTCACTTACCCTCTTTTTCCAACCTCTTGCCATTCTCCGCTTTCACCCAAAAAATATCGTGTAAACGAAATTTTTCATCACCACGAAGCAAAGAGTCCAAGAGCCTTTAATTTTCATATAAAAATGAAATCAATGCATCAGGCGCTCATGTTCATCAAAAGGGCTCGACTCTTTGCTTACAACTTTTGCCTCCCGCCTAAACCAATCCTTCAACTCTCTTTACCATCATAGCTCTCGGCACAAAAATGATCGTGTACACGTAATTTTTGATCATCACGAAGCAAGGATACAGAAAAAATTGAATTTTCATACAAAAATAAAATCATTGCATTAGGCGCTCATGTTTATGAGAAGGGCCAGACTCGGTGCTTACATTTTTTAAGCTCCCGCCATTTTACCAATTCTTCTTAACTCTTCTCCTTCTACGCCTTCGCCATACAAATCAGCGTGCAAAGAAAACGAAATTTCTCTACACCCCACGAAGCAAGGAGACAAAAAGAATTAAATTTTCATACAAAATTCACAACAATGCACCAGGCGCTCATGTTTATTAGAAGGGCCTAACTCTGTCTTTAAATTTTTGAGCTCCTACCATTTCACCAATTCTTCTTAACTCTTCTCCTTCTCTGCCATTGCCTTAGAAAGCAGCTTGTAAAGAATACAACGTCTCTACACCACGAAGCAAGGAGACAGAAAGAATTGAATTCTCATACAAAATACAAACCGATCTACTAAGCGCTCATGATGACAAGAAGGGATATTTTCCTTGTTGTTTTCTTTTTCACTTTCTTCTTTACACAAAACTGGTTTTAGTACATCACTACAGCCAAACATGCTTAGCAAAAGTACCGGTGGTAGAGGGAGGAGCCAAAGGCAAGATAATCATGTTCAAGAGAAAGGCAACAAATTGCTAGTGCGCGTTCCCCTTTGTTTTTACCCGTCACAGTGGGAACTAGAAACATTTTTGGAAGCCTAGAATGAATGTGAATGCAAGTTATACATAATAACTTTACTCAAGGGATTTTTTTGAATTGCTTCAACTGTTTAAGTTAATTTATGATTTAGATATTAATGTAAATAAACTTGCAATCATCCTACTTTTTACTCTTAAAAAAATCCAACTCCAGATTTTAATAAAACCTGACATTAAGATGATAGATAACACAGATTTCCTAGAGGAGAAATGAAACTCTTTTGAAAAAAGATGAATTAAAATTATTAATTATCTTTAGAAAATCGGTTCAATGCTTGTTGACATTTTTCTGCATAAATTCATATTTGTTCAGACTGTGTACGTCCATTTTAAGATTAAAACATTTAAAGTGCTTGCTTTAACAATATAAAGAACTAGCTGCAGGCTTGTTTTCCTATTCTCCAATTTAATATCAATAAATATAGAATTATTATTATTAATTATTAATTTTCTATATGTTTTAATATGATATAGCAAGCAAGTTCGTGCGATTCAATCGTGCATTTTATTTATTTTTGTTATTGTTGTTGATGATGCAGTCAAATGATGACAGGGAACTTATACATATAAAGGTACCTACAACCTACAAATTTATAGTTTCAACATTTAACTAACTTTCAGACTCAAAAAAAAAAAAACAAGAAGAAGAAATCGGTGATAGAATAAATATGTAGGTATATACGTACGTTCTTTAAAAATATCCTTTCAAGAGATATAAATCACTTAATTTTGAATAATGATGAAAATGAGAAGAAAAGAAAAGCAATTAAAATTAGTTTTAAAGAATATGACGGAAATAATTAATTGATTTAACTTAAAAAAAAAAGAGAAAAAACAAAAATGTGTGAATTTGGTGTTAAAATGTTTAAAAAATTTGAAAGGATGAGTACCTAGGTACTTTTCCATTACTTAACATTTCAATGAAATTTTAAGACAAATACAAAATATTTGTCATAATTTAGGATCAATATGTTACCTTAAAAAGCCGAAATAATGACTATGTTTATACATAGGATACATTCAAAGTTTCTCTAAATCCAGATTCTTTAAATGCAAAAGAAACTGCACCTGCCCCAAATCTTATAGTGGGTCAAGCAGGGGCGGGGTTGCAGGGGGGCAACATGCCCGCCACATATATACCTCAGGATTTACCGGTAAATTGTAGAATTTCATTATGTCGGCTTTTTACAATAACATATACCTACTAAATACAAACTCCCTACTTTCCCTTCATCAAGGTATAACAAATTTAACGTCAAACTATACCTACCTACTTATCCCGTTAATTAACATCAAAGGATCTCTTTCAATCTCAACAGTTCAATAATAATAATTAACTGTAAGCATAAGTATTTAATTTAATAAGATTTAAAATCGATTACCTATGTATATATGTTACCTATACCTATTTACAGTAATTCGAATGTTAATTCTCCTCATTATTAAAGTTTGCATAATCACATCAAATCCACATTTCATATCGCTATCCTGTATATAGAAGCGATTTAAAGCCTTATGCAATACTTTTGACATCGCGTTGCTGCCACGCCACACGGCAAACCACATAATTCCCCCCGTTTTGTGGAAATTCAAATTAACCACAAACATTCACGACCACATTTTAGGTTAGAACACCATATACAATAATGGTGTAGCCCGAGGAACAGGAAACGCTAAGACATAAGCTCATAAGCTAATTGACAACAGATAAAAGGACAATATTACGCAGTTTAGTAGACGTTCAGTACATGTAAGTAAAGCTATATAAATGATATTCCTTTTGATTTGAATTAAATTAAAACACTTTCTACCTGAGATAAATATTGTTCGTAAATTATATGCATATAGGCAAAAGTGACGTGAGAAATCTGATTTGCATTCTAAATTCCACGAGTGAATTGACCACGGTAAGGGTTTTGACATAATATTACATAAATATTTTGACCACAAATCTTTTGAATCTTTGGAAAATGTTAGCCAATGCCATTCGTTTGAAACTGTCGCTGATTTGGATTTATAGTTGTAGTTGTTTGGTGGTTGGAGTGTTTTGTGTTAGAATTACACTTTTTTAATGAGCTATAATGAATCAAACAAAAGGGGTAAATGCGGTTGATTGTGTATATTACTTGTAAAATATGATGACCTAGTTCCTAGTTATTCAAATAAACTTGATGGGGGTAATAAGAGTTTTCAAAGTTTCATTAAGAGAAGCCCTAAATTGGTCAAAATTCAAGGAAAGAAAACAGATCTATGAATAACCAGCATAAAACCCTGAATAAATTCCTAAAGCAATATTACGTACTGTAATAAGAGAACTTCTACAATTCACTCTCGATCCCTAATAAATGCTGTTTTTTTTTTGGACCAAAAAAAAGTAAAAAAATATTTCAATTGATTTATCAACGATTTCGTATCCTTTTTATAATTCAAATCAAAAGATATAAAGGCTCTCCCAAACCAACCCGATTATTCACCGCGACAAAAGAAAACAACAATAACAACAAGTGGTTGTCAAACAAAACAACACGTTGTTGTTATTGTTTTCTATTGTCGCGGCGATTAATCGCGTTGGTTTGGGAGAGCCTTAAACCTTAAGTTATCCAAAAGCAATTTTTTTTCCTGAAGCGCCTTCCTGATGATGGCTTTAACCAGCCCCTAAGGGCGGTATTTTGACTGAGCTGTCTGGATTACTTGCGCTTTGCAGCTTAAACATAAACAAACAGTTATGGCCATATTATTCACATTTTATTTAAATTGGATTTAAGTGAATTTTAAATCCAAATATTATTTACTCTAATCAATTTTATATTTTTTTTTTTAAACTCCACTGTGTTTTGCGTTTGAACTATAATTTCTAAGTTTTAATCTGGATGTAAGTTCTTAAACTGTCCTCTGGAGAGCAGTTTAAATTCAATTGGATTTATTGAATCTGGATGTAAAAATTTGGATTTAACTGCAGATTTAACGAGTGAATAATATGGCTGTTAAAAAGTAAAGTAAGACAAGTGTAATCCTTCGTTCATGCATGATGGTAGTTCTTGATTATGACAGACATTTCGGTATTAGGTACTTAAAAAGATTCAAGCTTAAAGATATTTCACAGAAAGTCAACTCTTCACACTGTTGCTTTATAAGTAGTTGGTATATTTTCTCTGAAGCTTATACAAATTGTTTAAACAACGAATATTAAAGTTAAGAAAATTATAGATTGTTTCTCTTTGTCTCAAGGACCTTTTAAGAAGTCATCATTACGATTGACTATACAAAATGATTCCTATATAACCTTTGTAATTTATGATCAAAGCACCCAAAATCCTAAACACTTATCCATCCCAGTAATGAAGTTCCCTTTAACTCCACGTCCTATTTTGTGTTTGTTAATTTACATTTACAATTGGCTAGGGAATTACTTGAAAATAATAAATTGAAAAAGGGAAAGTTTTGAAGTTGGTGAGTTTGCTGTTATTTAAAGTGAAATCTGAAGATGTTTAATTTTATTATTATTTATCATTTACAATCAATGAATTTTTCAGCACTTATACCTTAAATTAATAAACTTAAGTGATATAAAATAAATTGTTGATCTAAACTAAAGTGCTTAAAGAGCTCCAATTTTCCCCACTTAACACTTTGTATAAATTAAGGACTCTATGAACTTTATCTGAGTTTAAAGTTTTTCACGATTTTTTATTACTTTAACATCTAAATCAAAATATTCATGCCTATTTAGCCAGTTCAGGTTTTTCGTAAGATCTCTTAGATCTCGGAGACCTCAGCAATCTCAGAAATCTGAAAGTAATTCCTCAGTGAGATTCCTCAATTTTCTTGTCAAAAAGCTCAGACTAATGTCAAATTCCTTTTACCAAAAAACTTTGATTTTTTTTCTAAACAGAATCAAATTTTTTAATACAAGTGATTTGCCCAGAAAAGTCGATTTTTTCTTCTAAACAAATCGATTTTTTTCTTAAAAGGAATTCGATATTATATTTCTTGGATTTGCTTGCTCAATTATTTTTTGTCGCAGTTGATAGATTAATAAAAAGAGATGGAAATTGGTTTTGACTTCTAGCGGAGAAATTTTATTCAGGTTTCTCTTCCTTCTTAGTGGAGCTGATGGAGCTTGCTCAGTGACGTGAGATCTCAGAAACGTGAACTGTCTAATTTTGACATCTAAATCAAATCAATAATTGTGTCATGTATCATGTATCATGTTTTAAAGATGAAAATTTAAGGATAGTTCCTGAGATGATGAGTGGTTGAAAATATAGATTCAAAATTGGTTTCTTTTTCTCTTTTTCTGAACTAAATCCATAAGTAATAAAAAATCACTACAAAAAGATTGTAGAATTGATGACTATACATTCATATGGATGTATGTATGTACATAAAATATATAATTGAATATTTATGGACTCTCCATGTTTTCTCTAATGGTAGGTATATGGCATTCAAACGATGATACAACCCATAAATCCTAAATAAAGATAAAATAAAACTGAAACTTCAGATATTTTCTAACACCAATGTTTATTTCTCACATTTTTGTCTTCTGTATTGTTTGTGTCTTTTTGTTTTAAGGACATTAAAGATACATCAACGCAATAAATCGATTCGAAGAACATGAAGATTCTTTTTTATTGGTAATGAATTAGCAATCGAAATAATATGATGCGGGAGAAGGTCAAGGGCGTAGTCAGAAAAATATTTTGGAGGGGGAAATAATTGAAGTACAAAATATACATTTAAGTAATAAGTCCTTAAGGTCCATTTTCTGAAACAAAACTTAAATATTTAAGAGCTTATGTGACAGTTTCCATTGAGAAAAAAGTAGAACATAAGTTTTTAAGTTTCATTTCAGCAAATAAAGGGGATATACCTATTTATATTACTCGTAACGTAAAAAATAATAGGTTGAAAAATCTTTCTTATTGTATGTTTACATATGGTAATTTTATTAAAGCCTTTTTTCATTCATTACAATGATCACCACCGTGTTCACATTATAAAGAAAAAATCCTTTCAGTTCACTCTTCCCTTCCCTATCTCACACCCTTAAAGTCCATCTATCTTTCATACTGTACATCAACGTAATAAAAAGTCTTTCATCCTGAATCCGAAAATCAGCATATTTTGTGTGGAATCTACCCTTCTCTTTTTTACACATATAAATCTACCCGTCTTACTGGATGCGCCATTCAGTTAAAAGCCCATGTAAACAGGCACGTACAATTCATCCAGATGGTAAAAAGTTGTAAGACATTTAAATGTCAGCGTGAAATTTACAGCTTTCATTCAACATTTTAATTTTATTAGAAACGACTGGATTGTAAAGTGTCAACATTTTTCAAAACAAAGCTTAAATGAAAACTATTTTTCACAATTTTAATTAAACAAATTTGGTGAGTTTACTCTTTAACTTGATTCTCGCATTGAAAAACTGGGCCTTAGATGATTTATGCCTTCTTTTTCAATACGCGTTAAAAATAAATTCGAGTTAACTTACGAAATTTGGTGGATTAGCTCGGGATTGCTTTTGATATTTTATCCCTCAGAATTTTTTTTAGTTCGATACGCATAATTTTTTTTTTGAAAAACTCACGTTTGGAAAATTGGGAATTATATTTGCAATGTTTTTGCTTATAGAACTTTTCTGAATACTTATTTATTTTTTAGTTGATTTTAATAAATTTCTTTAATTTACTTTACGGACAAACAATGGACAGACAATGGATGGACTAACGGAAAAAATTCTAAGAAAAAGAAAATATGAAAGGGTATCAGACCCCGCTAACCCCCACCTGCAAGATGCGGTCCATTTCCGTTTATGTTCTTTTTCCCCTGTTGAGTGTCGAGAATTTGCGGAAATAAGTTTATATTTTCCTATAGCAACCGAGACTTAGGGTGTCATGAATTGGCTTAATACGACGATGTTGTTTGTTGGGGTAGTAAATTGTCAAGACATACGCTAATGTACTCCCCAGATAACTGTGTGATGTGAACGAAAAAAAAAAAAAAAAACAAGCAAAACAAACTAAAATCTACAAGAACACACGCCATCACCCATCCACTTATAGCCTCGTGTGGCTAATAAGACGAGGAGTTTATTATGTGGGAACTTCGGTTTAGCTAGATATGATGAGGCCATCCGCAATGACAGGGCAGGGATAAGCACAGGATGAAGAAGTTGAATAAGATATTATTTAGTTTTAATAGCTCAGAGTTTTGTGATCGATATAATAAAATGTATTTATAATACGACTTTCCAAGAAGTGTTGGCCTAAAATAATATTAAATACACAAAGTTAGATAAATACCTACACCGCAAAGTTATAAAAGGTCAAAGTAATAAAAATTTGATTTTTGAATGAAAGAAGATTATTTCGGTTTTGTTACATAAATCAATTCAAAGGATTGGCTAAATATAAGTTGTAGGAGTATAGTGTTATATAGGTTATGAGGCGAATTTATATGTGTTTGGGTAGGTTGTAGGTTTTGTTATAACAGTAAAGTCAATACCTAAATTAGTTTGGGTTATGGTATCGTGGGAGTTCCGTATTATCAACAAGTTTGCCTTGATAGCTTTTCTATAACGACTTGTTGATTTTTGATATATTGGCAGTTGAATTATTGTTTTCGCAATTGGACTGAATTAAAGTTTAGCATGGTTAAGCCCGTAGGCAATGAATATGAACATGCAGGTGAATTATGACTAAGTTACTTTAGTTCTGAATTGTGATTCTATAAAAAAGTTCAAATTCTAATAATAATTACATATTTGTATTTAAATAGCTTTCAGCTTTAAGCCTTAACTACATTAGCCACTTTTTGCAAAATTACAAATATAAAAATATTTTTTTTCCCGCTAGCGCAGCTAGTTGTTTTGTGAAAAAGAATAATTTTTTTTAAACCAAAATTTAAGCTTTCTGCATCATTTTTATAAGTTTTCCAGTGAGAAACACTATCTCGAAATGAGTTTGAAAATTTTCACTTTTGTAATTTTTCATTTTTTTTGCCAATGTAGTTAAGGCTTTAAGCAGACGGGTTCGCATATTCTACGCTATTTTCACGACCATCACGCTCAATGAAATTTGTAGCGAAGCCTTCGTGGTGGGTACTGTATATTGAACTCGCTTAATAGGCGTGTTTTTTTGTAAGCACGGAGGAAATCGGTCGAAAAAAAACGACATCGGGGATTACCGCCGCCATCACAGAAAAAACATGGAGTTTTCATACAAACTATCGATAACATGTACGGAAGTCATGTCGGTAACGCAGTTACGTATCTTAACACGGCTAATATCTACGCGGTCATTCCGAAACGAAAAAATGTCGTGTGTAAACAACCTCGAAGTTATAGTTTTTATCTAAATAAATTTTAGTAATAAACTCAAAATATTAAGGCAAATCCTTAAGTCCGTCCATAATTACGTCACACACTGATTTTTATATTGTGGGCGCTCCCTTCCCGGCCGTAACTATACTTGCATGCCACAAATAACAATAAAAAAAAAGATTTGAGTAAAAAAAAGTTAGGTAGCTAAATACAGTTACTTTCGGCCTTTTTAAATCCTTCATTTTAAAATAGATTTATACATTAAGCTTATGGCAGCATTTAAATGTGTTAACTCATAACCCTATGTTAATTCATTTTATCCTCATTTTTATAATAAAATTAACATCAAAATTACGTAGAACTTAAAATAACTCATGAAACAAAAAATTTGATTGCGTGAGTTTAAGGACCAAGGGCAAATTGGAGCTGACTCTCCCCCCCCCCCTCTTAAAAAATAAATAAAATTGGTGGCACAACAGCTCATAAAGAACTAGCGGGCCTAGTGACTTAAAACTCTCTCTTCATGCCACGGCTACTGCAAATTAATTTTCCTTGATTATTAATTTTGTTTGAGTAATTATGCAACTCTAATTTTAAAACGTTTTGAGATGAGTACCGGGACTCATGGTTAAGATCTTAGACATCAGAGTCTACGTACATGTAGTACTTGTAGCATATGTAGGTACATAGGTATGCGCTTAGTAAATATGTAAATGTTTCCCCCCGATATGTCCAATTTTTAAGAATTTCAAAAACTTAAACAGAAAAAAAAACTATTGAAATCGTCATGCTCTATATTCACTTAAATAGAAGAAAATTAAAAAATTTTAACAACTAAAGTGTCAACATTATCTTCAACAGATACTTGATGTCTCGTGACAGAGCACTGTTGTGGTACTTGATTTTCCACTAAATGGGAATTATGCTTGACCTTTCCCTTCTTCTTTGATTTAATTAATTATTATTAATGTCATCTCAATAAACGCCCCCATCACTCAAAGAAGATGTCATTTATTCTTTTACATATAAGCAATAATTAATTTGTTAAGTATCTTCAAACTATAAAAAAAAAGAAACGTATTTCTTGGGATGGAAACTCTGAAAGAAAAAAAGACAAAAAAAAATTATCATTTTTTTCTTTTATTTCTGTTTCATGTTTTACTTTTGAAGCTACATAAATTGATCCATCTAATTGTTGCTTAGGGCAGAACAATAGACTGTCTAATCTAAAGTTTAATGAAGATTTAATAGTATAGTTGCGTTTTTAGATTGATATCATACATTCATACCCTGATATGGCAAGCACGTCCAATATTTGTTGTTTTTTTTTTTTCTACCACATAGGTACTGGGAAAGATAACGGCAAGGTCTTTAATTTTGTGGGAATCTTAAAAAAAAAAATCAAATAAAATAAAAATGTCTTTTCGTGTTACATGTCATTCTACATACTTGCCCTTGACCTTGTTAAAGTCCCAAAAACAATAACAAAAAAAAAAAAAAAAAAAACACAAAAGACTGTTATTTTGTATTTATGTCTTTTGAAATTTCATTTTTAGTTTTTTTTTTTGTAAAGCCACTGTACACGATAATAGAAGTCATATGAGTTCTCATATGATCTATCAAAAAAATCTATCAAATCGTCTGAAGTCGCTCATAAATCTCATATGAGTTCTCAAAAGAAAAAGCATATGACCTTTTTGACATTAGGACTGTATCTTATTCCATTGGAATTTTTGTGTCATTATACTATGTTGCCACAGAAGGTTTATCTCAATTTAGATTAAATAAATCTTTTTGGTTTTTCCACTGCACAAAAAGATTAAAAAGCAGATTTATTTTGACAGTTTGCAGATGTTGTTTCGTTCTTTCGGTTAATTGATCCACCGGATAATTGATCCAAAAATCTGACAAAATGGTCAGTGCAATTAAGCGGAGAATAATGTATACATGCGTGGCATGTACTGTGTGCCTCCTTTCTTCCCAATGATATATACCTAAAATGGCATTTCAATTGAAATCATACTGGAAAGCCTTTTGTTTTTCTTTGCCATTTTCTCTGTCAGGTTTAATAAAGTAGGTAATGTCTATGACTTGCTTTTTTTGTAAAGTTCATTTTTTCCAATAGGCCAGTCCCACGCGCTGTGGTGCGTTCTTTTATGTTACTGTGGTTAACTATAGTTAACTATAGTTAACTTCGGTCGTTCCTTTAATTCAGAAAAGTTACTTCGAGTAACTTTACGTTATAAAATCGTTCCTAAATTCCAAAGTATAAGGCCAGGCGCGCACATGCAACTAAACTGTTTGGTTTCGATTTTGAGCACAATGGGCTTATATGGGAGTGCGCGCCGGTTTATGTGCGCGGACTCTCATATAATCCTATAGTACTCAAAATCGAAACCAAACTGTTTAGTTGCATGTGCGCGCCTGGCCTAAGTGTCATAAAGTAACTTTTTCCAACTCATCTCCCCGATATGAATTGAAATAGTTGATCTGTCAAACACAGCTGAAATGCAATGGTGGATGTTTTGTTTACTTTTTGCCCATTTGAGTTTTCTTTTATTTTCTGATGCATTTACTTTCTGTCGGCATTTTCTTCTTTATATTTGGTCAATTTTTCATCAAAAAATTCTGTGCCATAGGCAATGAAGAAAATTGCATTTATTTCTGTTCGATTTATACAAAACTGAGTGTAAAGAAATTTAATTTGGAAATATTACACATGTTATTTTGAATTCCTAACAATTATTTTTGCAATAAATTTAATGCAATCACATTTTTTTCTTGGTTATTCATTCCAAATACAATTCAATTTTTTTTTCAACCCCTTTCGTTTGACAGATTAACTATTGTTAACTCTGGTCGTTCCTAAATGAAAAAGTTGCCAAGAGTAACTTTCTTAACTATGGCACATCAACTTTTATTTTTGACACATTAACCATAGTTAACCACAGTAACATAAAAGAACGCACCACAGTACTCAGAGATTTTTTTTCGTGCGACAAAAAATCTCACCTGAGCACTGAGATATTTTGCTGAGATATGTGAGATGAAATTTTTTTGGATTAATTTCTCAGTTTTCTTTCTCAGCCAAAACAGCTGTTCTTTTGACAATCAAATTTAAATTTTTTTGTGGTGCGCAAGTGCAAAAGTGGTAAATAAATACAAAATAAAGACGGAATGTTAATAAAAACTAAAATAAATTGAACTTTTTATTATTTCTCATTCATTTCAATAAGTTTTCTGCTTCAAAAATTAAATATTTTAAGCAAAAGTTGAAAGTG
The DNA here is from genome assembly GCA_947049315.1 of Epistrophella euchroma. Lineage (NCBI taxonomy): Eukaryota > Metazoa > Arthropoda > Insecta > Diptera > Syrphidae > Epistrophella > Epistrophella euchroma. Next base: position 63,304,168 of record OX346248.1, read on the forward strand.
ATTTTTAAGAATTTCAGTACGAGAATTATAACACCTGAGTTTTTTTACAATTGAGCGGAGAATGATTCCGCCTCATCCAAATTGACATTGAGCGCTCAGTGAGATTTTATTTGGTAGGACACGCCTAATATTTACTACTTCCCTTAAATGAGAGGAGATTTTTGTCTCCGCAACTATGGTTTTAAGACGGATGAATAAAATTCCCCGCTCCCCGTCAACGATTTGTGATTTTTCCTTTCTACATTTTGCGTTGTGTGCACCAATCAATATAAACTTTAAAAGGAAATCAGAAACCTTGCGATTTTGTTTCTTCGTGTGAAGTGTTACAAGAGATTAAGAAAAAATTAAAATAAAACGTCAAGAGATCACCAGCAACTTCCTTCTTCGTGTGAAAGAGGTCTTTATATAGAACTTAAATGTGCACTTGAAAAATACCCATGTAAATGTTGCATTATTTTGAGTATTCATTTCCAGACGCACCCTCACATTCAAATTTAAGATAGGTATTTTAGATTTATTTATCCTCTAGCCGATAAAAATCCAACAAATAATTTTAAGTAACATTTTTTAAAATAATTCCAACATCAAATTATACTAAATTTATTCATCTTTTTCATTTAAATCAATAAAAGTCTCTTTCTTTCCTATCACACGCTAGATAGCAGCACAATAATTTCAAAAACGCAATACCTTCTATTTTCTGAACACAGCCCATTCGAAGAAGAATACCACTTTTGTTTGTTTGGTTGCGAAAAAAAAGAAAAATGGCGGAAGTGTTGTGTATGACATGGAAGACATAATCCTCAATTAATTGGAAAATATTTATAGAGAAATCGACGAATTTTATAAATTCCTCCATCAAAATAAAGTGTTTATTTAAATATAACTAATATATATTGTGAAAAGTATTGAATGCACGTGTAAATTGTGTGATTTCGTTGCGAAAAGTGGTCTGAAAAAAAGTTATTTTCGGTGAAAAAAAAAAAAACAAATTGTGTGACTCGTAGTCATTTTTCATATTTTTTTTGTGACAAATCTAAAGCTAGAGTAAGACGAGGAGTGCGTTGCGTGCGTGTGAAGAAAAAAATCCTGTAGTTTTCTCTTTTCCTCAGTCCTTTTTTTGTAAATTTTTTAATTTTTTTTAATTGAAAAAATTAATAAAAGTTTTCAATTCCTCGGAATTGATAAAGTGATTTTTTTTACTGTTCTGAACTTTCCGCCCGTTTGCCGGCAAAAGGGGCAATGAAGTGAGACGACGCAAATTACGTCTCCCCGCATTTTTTCGGAAGGAAAAAACACGGAAATAACACATCCTAAAATCAAAGCCGAAGAGGTGGTCGAAATGTCAGGCGGAAGGGAATCCTCATCCTCGAACGGATCGGCGGGTTCCTCCAGTAGTAGCAACAGCAGCAATGGAATGGCAACGCCTCCGGTGAATGGCCACCGGTCGCGTGGCCGCCCGGCTAAGAAGCCAGCCACCTGCACCTGGTGCGGCGAGAGCAAGCACCCACTCCAATATGTCCTACCCACGCAGAATGGCAAGAAAGAGTTCTGCTCGGAGATATGCATCTCGGAGTTCCGCAAGGCGTATAGCAAGGGCGCGTGTGTCCAGTGCGACAATGTCATTAAAGAGACAGCTCCCAGTCGCGAATTCTGCTCGATGTTGTGCATGAATAAGAACCAGAAGAAAAATATTAATCGCCCAACACAGCAGCAGCAGCAACAGCAACAACAGCAGCAGCAGCAGCACCAACAGCAGAATAACAACAATCGGGGCGAGCAGGAGCGCAATCACAAGATGAGTCCCGTATCATGCACTCCAACTGGGCCGTTCCAGTACGAGAGTTTCCATGTTTTCGATTGGGATGCTTATTTGCAGGTGAGTTCATCAACTACGTCATATTTTTTCATCATTTCATTCGATAGGCGAGGGGTGGTTGGGTGGGTTGTGAATGGGTTTTTATTTGAGGTAAACATGCCATTATTTGTCAGGTATCTGCGAAGTTAAAACGAATTCATGCGTGACCTTGAATAGAGTGGCAATGGCGTAAAATGGCTTACTGATGATTCTTCTTCCTGAAAAAGAACTAAATTCCAACGGTTTTTTCCCTGTGATGATATTATTTCTATGAATCTTGGAATTTAAGAAGATTTCTTTAGGGAACTTCAATTTTCTTTCTAAGTTTGAGGGGAATTTGGAACATAAAAACGATGGTTATAGATTCGTTATAGAATTCTTGAATCACTCAAGATTTCAATAAGAAAAACCAAATTTAATAACTTCTACCTGGACAGGGCAATGATCTTTAAGAACTGACTTGAATTTTTTTTGTTTGTTTTATTGCATCCTAAATAAAAAAGGGTAATTTTTTTATGAGACTCACTCGTGTCAAGTACTTAAGGTACCTGGTTACTATTTTTTGCTTTTTTCTTTATTTGACTTTCTTAATAGCTAGGTATGTGTAGTCAGTGATTATGAATGAGTTATTATTTTTGTACAAAGAGCAAAATGAGAAAAGGAATGAACATTTTCAACACCATTCATAAAAGTCCTTAAAAACGTATTTTTAAGAACTACGGGTACGGGACCTTTTGGAGTTTTACGCACCATTTTCGCTCGATCACTTCATCTGATTAGAAATGTCTCGATTTCTTTTGCTCTACTTTTTGGATTTTGGTTTATCTGGAGGTACCTATTAGCATTTAATTTTTGGGACAATCGAGTTAGCTCTATCCTACGTATTTTAAAAAAAAAAACTCAGTTGGGTGCTTTCGCTTTTATTAAACTTTATTAGGAACTGACTAGGTATGCTCCATTGTATCAACTGAACTCGCTTGTATCAAGTTACAAGCTGGCACCTTCGGTCGATTGTCAAATTTATGTTTCTGCCACCCTATTTCCAAAAATAAAAAACTCAAAAACATTTTTCGCTTGGTCGACTGGTATTTTGAACTGTTCATAGAATCGTACCCAGTTCAGGTTTCTTGAATTTCAGTAATTTCTAAATATCTAAATGAATTATGAATTTTGTGAACAAATGAATCTAGCTCACAATTTGTATACCTATCTCAGTATTGTATAGTATTGAGTTCAAAAATAACGAAATATTGTGCTCTCACCGCGAAGCCTTACAGGCTTATTCACGTAGAAATGACTCTCTTCCTCCTCTTCCGTGTAGTTTTTATTTAATGTTAGCCACCGTATAAACTATTTGAGTAGTGTTTAAAAAGTTTAAAAGCAAAATGATTGCAAATGATTTCATCTCTTAACTGATGGTTTTTTTGAAGCTCTATTTGTATTAAAAAAAAATATGAAATAAATAATTGGTGTATTAATTTTAAATCGTATGGAAATGTCTGAATCAGGCCAATCACAATAATAATTAATTGTGAGAATCCATTATTAGCATCAAGTATGTCTTAGCATTAATAATCTTTCGTTTATTCAATGAAGCGTAGTGCCTGCTGCCAACGCAAATACATAGAATAATGATATACCTACCTACCTAAAGTTTCATAAACTCATGCTGTTTTTACCTAATAAACCGATTAGCTTCCGTACAAAACTTTGTGTACCTACTACTTCTGCACACAGTAAATTAACAAAAAAAATATACCTATAACAGATAGATATATCTACGACGTATTTAGCATGACCAAGACAGCAAACCCTCTATCGAGATTTCGCAGATAACAAGACCCCATAAGTAAATCGTCGTCAATTTAAAATGAATGCCAAAATCTATTTATATAATACACAATAAAGTCAAAGCTCAAAAAGATGCTATGGGATGTTTTCTATCACTTGAATTTAAATCCGCTTTTGGGACACACGACGAGAACAAGGGATGAAAAGGTGGAACACACAAACTATGGAAATTCGAAGTAATGCTTCGACGTCCCGTAAGTGGGTAGTTAAAAAGAGGGTGGATTTGAATTACGTATTTACTGATTTAATATATGGAATTGTTTTGACTTTGATATTTATTTTATATTTTTATTCTAAAATAGGATATAATTTGATGCAGCGCAATCTATATCAAGCATACTCAACAAAATTTTTTAAAATAATAATTATTCAGAATATTTGTATGTTCTTATTCGAAAAGGTCCAGGCAGTTTGAAGTGCAGATTATTTTAATTCTGTAATCCTTTTCCAGAGCAATCGAGTGTGGGTGTTCTACTGACCTGTGGGTGCAAATTATTTTAATTAGCTAAGAAATTTTAGTGGGGAGGACTTACATATAAATTTGTAGGTAGTTAAACACACAGAGATAAGTTCGGACCAGTTTTTGTGTAATCTTCTCAATTCGATAAAAAAACTGAATTTGAGACAAATTTTTCACTTAATTTAATACCATAATACTTCTGCATTCTCTTCAACAGGAATCAGGCAGCGAAGCAGCACCAGCTGAATGCTTTAAACAAGCTCCGAATCCCCCACCAAATGACTTTAAAATTGGCATGAAATTGGAAGCTCTCGATCCACGCAACGTAACCTCAACATGCATTGCAACTGTTGTCGGTGTCTTGGGTTCACGTTTGCGTTTACGTTTGGATGGCAGTGATAGCCAGAATGATTTTTGGCGCCTGGTCGATTCGAATGAAATCCATGCAATCGGTCATTGTGAGAAGAACGGCGGAATGTTGCAGCCACCATTGGGATATCGTATGAACGCCAGCAGCTGGCCCGGGTATTTGTGCAAAATTTTAAACAATGCGCTTGTGGCTCCGGAGAATATATTCCAACCAGAGCCTGAGGGGCCATTGGATAATTTATTTCAAGTTGGGCAAAAACTCGAGGCAGTCGACAAGAAGAATCCACAACTGATTTGCTGTGCAACAGTTAATGCCATCAAGGACGATCAGATTCATGTAACGTTCGATGGATGGCGGGGAGCCTTTGACTACTGGTGCAGTTACAAGTCAAGAGACATATTCCCGGCTGGCTGGTGTGCCAGGAGTTGTCATCCAATGCAACCGCCTGGTAATAAATGTCGCATGGACTCGAGCTCGAATAAACATCGAAGTCCTCGGCAGAGATTTACGCTTATACAAGAATCAGATGCAATGGTGCCGGCTTCGCCGGTGACAGCTCATTTCAAAATGAACTGCAAAGGTGGTCCATTTGTGAATAGTTCGAAACTTCCATCGATGGTGACAGGGCCGACACACCAGACATTGGCTAAACTCTGCTTGCAAGAAGTACTCGCAGCGAGTACAGATACTTCGCAGTTATCCAAGCTACTCTTTGCTTTGGATGGGGATGTGCATATTGTGACTGCTGCTGGAAAGAATTTCACAGTGAGTTTGAAGTAGCATTTAATTGTTTTTGTTTGCATTCTAATCAGCTTTGTTTTTTTTTTTTTGTTCAGGTGAAAATCCCATCCCAGCTGCGCATGAAAGACGATGAAAGTCTAGCGACATTTATCGAAACGCTCTGTTCAACATGCAGGGCTTGTCCGAATTTAATCTCGCTTGTTGCCGACACCGAAGAGTGTGAGAAATGTTCTCAAAGCCACAAAAGACGCCACGAATCGCTATCCCCGCCACCTGTTGCTGAAAAACGAAAACACCATTCAGAGAAACACCATTCGGAGAAGCATCATTCAGAAAAACATCATTCGGATAAACACCATTCGGATGGTGAGAAACATCACCATCGTCATCATCACTCCAGCAATAATTCATCTCGCAAGGATTCAACAAATTCCACCTCATCGTCGACTTCCTCATCTGTTTCCTCAAATATAACCGTTGCTCCAGTGGTGCCGACAATTAAAATTGAAAATACAGCGACGTCACGATCGGTGGAGCTTCTATCGCCAACAAATGCTAAATTTCATTCGCCACTGGTGGCTGAAGTTCATCCCGAGCAATCGAATGTCTACAACAACAACAACAATAACAAAATCAATAATTCAAATCACAATGCGACAGTCACAACGACAACAACATCCACGGCGGCTCCACATGCACCACAGATTGGAAGTGGTGGTGGCAATAGCAAAATGTCAATGGCATCACCATCGGCGGCATCAATGGCTGCTGTAAGTTCGGCTGTTACGCCGACAGCATCTTCTTCATCTGCATCGGCTGTGGCTTCCATGAATGTATTGACATCGGCTGCAATTGCATCATCGGCAGCAGCAACAACACCTGTGGCAACAACACCTCTCAAGACACATCCTGGTGATTGGTCAATTGAGGAGGTGATTCAGTTTATTGAGACAAATGATATTTCATTAGCAGTTCATGGAGATCTGTTCAGAAAACATGTAAGTTTCTTTTTTCGTTTTATTTAAAAATTTAATTTGAAATTTTCTATATAAAAATCTATTATATAAAATATGTCTTTGGGAGAACTGAGCTTGGCATGTCTTTTTAAGGTACAGAAAAGGTGATTGTTGTTAAACGAAAAATATCACCCAATCCAAATTCCATAAATATCTCAACGTATAACAAAAATGAAAACACTTTCAGAGTTAGAGCTACCAGAAAGTAGCTTCAATTGCAAAAGTATCAGCTATTTTTTTGTTTACGATGAATAAAATTAAACGTTAGATGTGCTAAAATTCCGTCTATGAACATTTTTATGGAAAAACTAGGTTCTTAGAAGCAAGAGATAATGACTTCTTACAAAATTAATTTTTGTCAGAAATATTTTGTTGAGGACATGAAATTTTAATTCTGGATTATCTGATTAAAAAGGAATGGAAAATTGCAAGCATCCTAATGTACATACATATAATTTATGAAACCATGGATATAAACGTGCTGTCCCTGGGCAAAAAATTAACATTTTAATCCTCTTCACAAAATGCATGTATTTTGAAACTAAACCTAATAAAGATTGCATATTGACAAAGCCCTCACAATCACTAGTCAACTGATGACTGATGAGTTAAAGTGAGATCGCCTGGAAGAAATGCCAATTTGTGTGGACTAAAGTCCGTGAAAAGCTATTTAATTTTTTTTGTTGGAAATATAAGATTAGGTAATCTAGGTTCAGGCTTAGGATGTCTTTTTTTGAGGGTTTTCTAATTCTCTCTCTTTTGTTTTATGAAAGAAATAAGCTCGTTTGTATTTGCAGTTGTTGTACCTTCCACATATTATAATACAAATTTTAGCATCAGTTCCATATAATTAACATTTTCGCTAAAAAATACAAAAGTTTGCCAAGTCTTTTTGGGAAGTCAATTCGTAAAGTTTAAATTTTTTCCATCAGTAATGCAAATGCTACATTCTCATTTTGTTGAATTTTAATTTATATGTGTGATTTTCTGTATTACGCGATAAGCATTTCCATAGATAGCCTTGAACTGGAAGCACTTCTAAGTTCGGCGTCTTTTCTTGAGATGTTGTTGCCTTGTTATAGTTATGGATTCAATGACGAAATGCTTTCTAATTGCTGATGTCCATTTATACACACACTTTTATTTGTTGCCGAATGTATAATAGCTGCTTGAGTGCCGATCTGCAAACCACCGCGTGCACATTAAGTGTGTGTTATGTGAAAGTGGACATTTTTGTTGTTCAATAATTGTTTAAAATATAGAGGGTGTTCGGTATAAGGTGCACCAAAGAGCTAGAGCGAGTAGGTTGCGTTAAGACTAGAAAAAAATTGTATGGGAGGGGGGGGGGGGGGGTCTATTTTCCCCGTTTAGGCGGGAGGGGCAATTTTCTAAAAAATCGACTTGAAATAGAGAAAAAAAATACTAAAAAACAACGTTAACACTTACAATGTCATGTTATACTTTTTTTTTTCGTCATATCCATACCAGAAAAACTGTGTATAAGTTTTATTGTTAAATAATTTTTAAATGAGAGAACTTAAAAAACATTTTATTTTATCTAATCACTAATAAATCTTTTTGCTATGATTCAAGGCAAAAATATATATTGATAGTTTCGTTTAAAAGTTATTTAACAATTGAAATTGGTCCTAAGTCATTATTCTAGAATGTATATGGCGAGTTTTGATTCTCATCGCCTCAATTAATGTTTTAAAATTCAATTCAACCCACTTTCAACTTAGCAACAGTTTAAATATAACTGTGAATATGGCCCATAAAGTCTTATTAGCCGAATCCATAGTGAAATAAAGACCTAAAAAAAAAAAAAATTAAATGTCATAAACCCAAACAAGAAACAACATCAAAAGTCACGACGCAAAAAATCATTAGATTACCAGTTCTACACAAACTTATCCCTAATATTTTCTTTCCCTTTCTATTGACAGTGTTGTTTAAGCTTGATCATTTAATAGATTGTGTGGGATTTTCTTGCATAATGTGTCAAATGATCAATCAAAGGTAGTATTAGACGGATTTTTGCTCACCGTTCTAAAGCCGGCTATCGAGCCAAATGGCTCGGTGCCAATTAGACTGGTGGATTTAAAACATGCTGAAAGTCCAAATGGCTCGGCCGAACCCATTCACATGATGCAATTTGGCTCGGCCGAGCCATTTGGCTCTATCGTGTATGGCCAGCTTTAGTATTCAGTGGAGGATCGATGCATATTATCCCTAAGCCATTACCCTAGCGGTAATGTGTCATTGAAAAGCTCAAATTGTGACTTAGTTTTGATATTCGTCTTAGGTTTCATTGTCTGATTTGGTTTTTTTTATTAAATTTTGAAATTTTATAATATAGCGTTAGGCTTTTAGAATTGATTATTCCTGATTATTCCGATATTCGGAGGTTAAGAAAGAATATCTGTGCTGTTCACGTGCTACATCAAAGAAACTGAGCAGCTTTTCAATTTCTGTATGTGTGCTATCGAACACATTCTATGAAGTGACCACATACTCAACGTCACCAAAAACACTGCGAAGTATTAAGCTTTCCTTCGAAATTGTATGACATTTGGCTCCCATTCTGATTTGGCTATATTCTATAAACTTTACATACATATATCTGAAGCTTGAATAAAATTTCACATATCTGGACAGGTGCTTCTTCAACACAATTGAATTATTTGGTTAGAATTCAGAAAAGAACTTAAAAAAATGTATTGAAAGTTTAAATGAAAGAACAACAACTTGAGTGAGCTACCACTAAGATTAGAGTTTTATTCAATCAAAAAGTTCAAGTGTCCTCAACTCCATGCTTTACCTAAACAGAAGTATTTCTTTATAAATTTCTTCATCTTCCTTATATTTAAAAAATTAAAGGTCGTAACTAAAAGTGAAGCATTTGCGTCTCTTGCATTCCATTTGCCATAATCCCATTTGAGAATTTAATAGTAATTCAAGTGCTTTTAAGAAAGCTAATAAAGTAATCACTTACGATGAGTTTTCAGTCCACCAGCTTTGAGCGTTGGATGTGCAGTACAGTATTTTGTGGAATATTTCACCTTGCTTTATTTTTCTCTACCATATTCATTTTCAAAAATTAAAAAAAAAAAACAATGTGAATCGGTAGTCCTTTTAATCCATACCAGTTTTTCTAACGCTCGCGTTGTGGTAATAATTTTAAGGGTAATCATAACCCCACAGGTCGTATGGAGTGTACTTTTAAATTTGTCAATCAAAAAATAATCTTCAGTTTTAAATTCCCACTAAAACAGGTTCTCCTCCCCAAGACCACCTTTAAATTACTCTTTCAATTTTTTTTAACTTTTGATTCATTGATATATAATATAAAACTAATGTAACAATAAATTGTTGTTTCTTTGCTTTTTTTTTTTTTGTTTTTGTTTTGTTTCTCTTAGGAAATCGATGGTAAAGCACTGCTGCTTCTAACGTCTGAAATGATGATGAAGTACATGGGCCTAAAATTAGGGCCAGCCTTAAAAATTTGCAATCTAGTAAATAAAGTTAATGGACGTCGTAACAACGTATCTCTGTAAATAAAAAAAAAAAATTAAAAATTAGATTAAGCCATAGATAAAACAAAAGAAAATGATTCACACACACACACAGAAACACATAAAAACAAAAAAAAAAGTTAACCATTTTTTAATGATTAACTTAAAATACAAATTTAATTTAAAAAAAAAACTACAAGTTTTACCTGTATAGAATATCCTATATAAATAATGTAGGTAAAAAACTGCGGTTATAAAAAAAAAAAAGAAAATATACATGCTATGAGTAATAGAATATAGAAAACAAGAAAATCGAATTGAATGAAATATTATCTAAAATATTAACTGAAATAATATACACAGAACAAAAAAAAACAAACAATTATGTATTAATATAACCATTAAGGCTCTCCCAAACCAACGCGAATCTTCGGAACGACACGACGATTTTTTCGCCTGTCTAAATTAATTTTCGAGGTAATTAATTAGAGTACCCACACTGGTGCGCGTATTCACTCCGAATAATTCGCACCGGTTTGGGAGAGCTTTAAACACATTTAATCGTGCAGTCTGCACATCAACAAACAAAAAAAAAACAAAATAGATTACAAAATTTAAAGATCCAAATTGTTGCTCTTAACCATGGAATACAATTGAATATTGTATTCCATTTATATGAACTACAATAATTTTTTTAACGTGTATTTTATTTTGTTGTAATATTTTTTTTTTTTTTAAGTTTTCATTGAAGCATTTTCTGTAATAAGGTATTATTTTATTTATCTTTATAAGGTTTGTTTCAAAAACATGTAAATGTATAATAAATAAAGCATCATTTTAAGCCGTGTACTAATTTTGAAAATTAATTTGAAAAATTACAAAAAAAAAAATATATAAAATTTTGAAGAAACAATTAAATATTTAAATTATAAATGACATACCATGTGCACAAGATAATAATAAATTATTACTCTACTTATAATTTTTGTTTGTTTTTGTTTTTTTTTTTTTTTTTTTTTTTGCTAAACATATCATTATCTAGCGTCATTTTATCGTAAGCCAGAAAATAAAACTGCAGGAAAAAGTTTGAGCTTTTTCCTGAGTATTGAAACCAATCGTGGAAAATGTTAGCATTCAATATTATTAACAATACTATATTTAACAACTGAATGCTAACATTAGGCTCGAATAGTTTCAATGTCGAGAAAAAGTAAAAAATTAATTTTTTCCTGTATTATATTTCATTCGGGGCTTGCAGTTGGAGGGGCTCTTGGAAATTCCACTGGAAGAAATTCAGCCCTAGTCTGCTTATCGATCCGATCGAAACTTTCGATTCACGTGAAAGTTACATCTAATTTGCCTTAAATTATTTTTTTAAATCTTCAGTCTTTAGCGTGCAAATCTTAACTGATATTTAGTTTTGAAATTCTTAAAAGAATCTTATTGTTTAAATCCTGTTTTTAATTAAATTTATAAAAAAATTGGAGCAATTATTTCCTTCCGACCGACAGCAGAATACAAACTTTCACGTGAATATTTAGCAGAATAGGGTTGATTATTTGTGATTTTTGTTTGGAAATATGCCTGAATATAATAAATTCCGGTGTATTTTGCAAAAAAGTATCAATTTCGTTATTATTTTCCTGTATTTTCTTTTTTTGAATTTATTTTGAAAATAAATATGGAAACCACTGAAAGTAAGTCCAATTATTATTTTTTGTCATTTTATATTTTAAACTCTTTTTCACATCACCTGAAAAAAGTCTCATAAATAATTTTATTTTTTGGCTTATAACATAAAATAAAAATTTTTTTCTGGCGTAAATTAATTTAATTTTTAAGTTGTTTTTTCCACTTCAATCTGGAATAATTTTCGATGTGCAATTCGGTTCTATTTCATTTTCAAACTTCGGTAATTTTTACCAAAATTTCTTCCAAAAAAATACATAAGTCGTCCTTTTCTAAAATAGTTTCCAGGTTTATTTCTTCCGTGGTAATTTCCGAGAGCTGTTGGAGGGGCTCGATATTCTTAAGCAAGTCAACTAGAAATTTATTTCTGTGTAGTTATGGTTTCTCTGTTTCTGCTTACTTTTGTCTTTAATTTGCTTTGTTTTTGAAGATTTTTAGAAAAAATGAAATTTTCAAAATACATGACGTTGGGAAACGGTCTTTCATTGAAACAGTAAAATATTCGCCACATATACTTTGTTAAACAATTTTAAATAGGCTTCTTCTCCTGAGATGGCCAACATTTTCCCTAACCTTAAAGACTTTAATATTTATTATTAGATGGACCCCAAGATATATAGATATATCCTTAGCCCCTCAACCCCCCCCCCCCCCCCCCCCCCTTGGCTTCGCGCCTGTCGTATGGTAATTAATTCAATTTAATTGAGATAATTTTGCATTAGTGTTAGTGTTCTAGTGCATTGTGTTGAAATAGATCTATATTATTTTTCAAATTAATGTGGCCGTGTTTCATGTATGTATCTTTTCCAATAAATGTATTTAGTGTTTTTTAATGCTTCTTTTTTTTTTCAAAAAAATTTCTGACTATTAATCCCTTCACTTCATTTGTCTTCAGATAGACAGCCACTGTCGATGCAATGCATCATCGATGTAAAATCAAGAGTTTTCGGGATTCTATTAATGCAAAATTGCTTAATGATCACTTTAACTTTACTAAGCATTTATCAATTTTTTATTGACGAAACTGACAGCTCTGCATTTTTGCTACGATGCATTTATTAATCAACCTCCCCTGTGACTCCTTTCGTCAGCCAAGGCAAGAGTCAAAGAAATGTGGACGTAAACAGCGCAATAGACAAAAATGAATACATTTAGTATCGCCAAAGGCCCTAACGATTACAGTGTGCGTCTTGTTAGTTTGCAGGAATGGAAACGACCTACTATTTTTAACCGAATCTGTATAGTTAAAATGAGAGGACTTTGATCATTGTGAGATCGCAATAGGGCAACAATTTCAGAATTGATTTTATTGAATTTTGAACTATAAAATTATTTCCTTCAACGATCGTCTCAAGCTTTATTCAAAAAAAAAAAAAAATACGTCTGGTATAAAATATAACAAAGACAAAAAATATTTTTGTCGGACTCTTTTCAAATTAAAAAACCTCGAAAGAGGTATAGTCTAATTTGTGCTAAAAAAAAACGGCGCTAACCAATTTGGATTACTATAATTGCCGATTATACGAAAAAGAAAACGAATCACAGGATCTTTTCGGAAAGTGAAATCTCTTATAATCAAGTCAAATTTTTTTGGGGGCTCCTTAATGAGTTATTTTAATTAATTACATATTAGAATCTAATAATGGATAATCATTTTCCTTCAACATTTTTCTCAATTTCTTGTGTTATTCAATCCTAAGTTAAAACTTTATCGTTGTTTTCTGTCAAAGACCAAACCCATCATCAGTTTAACACATTTTTGATTTATATTTTCAAGCAAAGAATATAGGTTCATGTAGAAAAAATATAGCAGAAATATAACCTCATATAAAAAACAAAGCAGGAAAATAAATATAAATAAATAGTATAGGTACATACATATATAAAATCAGGAAAATATCTTCACCTTCATAAAAATAAATTTCCAATCAAAAATAAATAAGCTAAAAAATAAAAAATAATTATGAATACAAAATTCTTAACATTCTCATCTCAACTTATATATAACAATTTAACTATATAAATGCAATAATTTAAATAAATATAAAAAAAAAAAAAACAAATAGAAAATGCAGAATCCAGTTTGTCTTTATAAAACAAAAATATAAATATAAGAATGAAAAAATAATGGACTTAGGTATTGTCATACTATAGCAAGAGAATACGGCGGATTTTATAGAAAACAAGGGTTCTCTATTCTTGGACTATTAATTTTCACAAAAATAATGACTAAAACAATATTTATGTATAGAATTATGTAACACTTTGAACACAACACACCCAATACTAACACATCGTCGTCGTCGGTCTCGCACGCAACAAAAAATCTGAATTTTCAGAACAATCAAAAGAAGCTTATTGAAGGTTTAATCCTTTGTCTAAGCTCTATGAGATATTTTTTTTGTTTGTTGTTAGTAGAAAATAGCGTTTTTAATGCAAAACACACATTGCGTCAACCTTTCGGGGTTTTCTTCTGGACCGACGATTTTATTTTTTACTAAATGCACACTCATTTTCTTCAACTTAACAATTTTTATTTAATTTTCATGATAACACAAATCTTTCAAAATATAAAATCCAAATTATAAGTATTGTATAAAAATTTTATTTATACAAAACTATAAAAAATGGCGAAAAGTTAAAAAACAACAAATTTATTTGATTATAGAACAGACAAACTTTATTATTTAATAAGCTTGTTAAACTTGTAACTATATTTATATATATATTTATATCTAAGTTAACAATGTATAAAAATGATAGCAGGAAAAAAAAATCATACAACAAAAAAAAAAAAAAATGTATAAATTAATAAAATAATAATAAATTTCAAAATAATAATATTTAATAATATAAGACACAAATCATGTAAAACAAATTCAAGCAAGAGAATAAAATTATTTAGGAATGTATAAATAAAAAATCATGGGTGTTGATATGTTTTTTTTTTTTGAAATCTCATCAAAAATCCAAAAAAAAAAATTAAAATCCTTCCTCCATCTTCTTATTTTTTCGATTAAAATCGAACTAAAATTGATTTTGAATTTCACTAGTAATAAAATTTGATATTCTTCAGCTTAATTAAATTTTCGAAAACAGTTTGAGCTGTAAAAAAATTGACATAATGCCGTTTGTACATATGTACTTTCGAAATTTCGACTTGAAAGGGCTTCGGCTTTTTAGCTATCATATGGTTAATTTTTTTTTAATTTGAAGTAGTATCCTGTTTTATCCTAGAAAATTGGAGTGCTGCTGAATTCTCTTCTAGGGATGAACTTTACCATTTTGGTAAACATAAAGTACAACGAAAGCTAGTGGTTTGTGTCAATGCTTTAAATAAATTCTTTAGAAGTGAAAAGAAAAAGCTAGTAAAGCTCTGTCGTGCGTCGGTAATGTAGTAGTTTAAAAATATTGCACCAAAAAGAAATAAATTTAAAAAGTTACAACTAATCACACATACCTATTTTTTTATTTTAACTTGTTGAGAATTTATTTGAAGCATTGACACAAACCAATGCTACCTTTGAAGTATTTTATGTAAACTTGTTATTTATTTTAATCGTTTTTAAATGCATACCTACGTAAATACATACATTTTTATAAATTTATTACTGTTTGTGGTGTTGTATCACAGTGAAATTGGATACAAAAGCGCTGCTTAGCCGATAAAACCCTAATATTTTTATATTTTTATGTCTTGGAATTTTGATAAGAAAATGATAAAGCGGAAGTCCGTAGTGGTTTAGAGGCTTGGGTTCCAGCCCAGACAGTAATCTCCTTATATGTTTTATGTTAAGAACTCAATACCTCTGAGATTGTTTTATTTTTATATGCAACCAAAATGTATTTTTGTTTTATTTCATCGCAAAAATCTGTTGCATGGTCTTTGACTTTTGTATATTCGTTAAGATGCTTTGCAACAAAAAAGGAATAAGGTTAAGTTTTGATTCATTGTTAGAAGCTTTTCATTTCTGTGAAGACCTTTCAAAAGAATTGATATAATAATTTTTGAAGAACTCTTAGCTATCTTCTATACTTTATACACAGAGCCATGTTGTGTATGGACTTCCGTAAAGCCTCTTAGTTTGTTAAACTTGTTTCTGTAAGAGAATGAATTCATTGGGTAGAAATAGAAATGCATATGTTTGGAATTGGAACAATATAAAATATATACCCTGCACTGCACACATCCTAATACTACTCGACCGTTGAAGAGATACCATCAGAAAAATTACATTTGTTTCTTTGAAAAGCTTGTAAAGTCATTGACTGAGAATAATAATTCGAAAAGCTGCAGCAGGAGAGCGCCTCGTAAACATGATGGTTCAAAATATATTCGCCAAGTTGAGAGTGAGTCCTTATGAATGCTTTGCATGCGAACTATCTATAATATACATGACGAAGCTATTCAATGTGTGTATATATGTAACTATATCTTCAAGTTTCAATCATTTGACAACAACTGAGATGATGATGATGATGATATTCCTGCTACTGCTTCTGATGACGATAAGGATGACGAAAATGTTACCTGACCGAGCCTATTGTTATCTGCAGCACAATAGAAGAATTCACTTTGGCATGATGGAAAAAAAAAAATAAAAACGAAACCCTTTGCTGCCCCATTGCATTGCCCCGTCCTATTTGTGCAATTGTTGCAGCGGAAAAATTGCGGATTCTTTATAACCCATCATCATAGAGTCTGGAGCTACAGCGAATATAAAGACAGAAAAGGATCAAAGAAATGTGGGTTTAGATTTCTGGAATCAAAAGAGTGGTGGTGGCTTAAAATCATTCATCACGACTCATTCTCGAGCAGGCTGAAAATAATTGTGAATTGTTTTTGCATTTAAATTAGAAAAAAATGCAATATTTCCATTTGATTCAAGGATAAGTGCGTGTTTTTTCAAAACCCCTCCTCGTGATGATGATGATGTCATGTTTCAATTTGATTTATTGAAATGTCTCGGTAGAACTTAGATTGGTTATTTTGCTAATGAATTCCTTTAGGAGTGTACTTAGATTGTGTTTTTATGTACGTTGCAAGTAATTGGACTTCTTCAAAGGATGTTAAATTCTTTAATTTGTAACTCACTTTAACCTTCAGTCATCAAAAGCTAGAAATGTATTTGACTGATGTCAAAACCAAAAAGATGACAATTTTTTAACAAAATGTCGTTTCGAATTGATATACATATTCATACATGAAAGTTCGTCCTCTCAACTGTCACAAAAACTAGTTGGTAAAGTTTATAAACGCATGTACCTATATAGTTTACGATTAGTATTAGGTACAGGGTGGCGCAGCAATTGTGCTACAATAATAAATTCAAATAACTTTTTTTTTAACCGATGTATTTCATTTTTTTTTTATTGGATAGAAAATTAAATTAAAAATTAATTGTTTTTAAACATAATAGACCGCAAATGATCTCCAAGCCAGAATATTGTTTATTGCGGCCCACACAGTGACTCGTTCTGATGGGTGCAGTTCCGTCTCATGGAGCATTTCTGGATTAGATTCACTCCATAAACGGCAATTTTGCTTACTTAAATTTCCGTTTAGATCATAATGGGTATCCTGAACCCGAACATTGGGATCTCGATGGTACGGTCTTCGTGCGATGCTTCCAGATTCGGCAAACATGTTGACCACCCTCATAATGGTCCATCTACTCTGTAGCACGATTCGTGCGCCACCCTATATTAGTGTTAGTATTCCCATCAAATTTTCACATTTCTTTTTCCTTATTTCAATGCGTGTCAGGAATTATAGGAACTTTAACTTCAACTTAAAAATCAGAATTTCTAATTTTGGTTACAGAAAACATTTTTCTTAAACTTAAAGTCCTCTAAAGCTTATCTGAATTCAATTAAATCAAACCGAATTTAACCTCATTCGCTTAATAAAATCTTCCAGATGCGTCTCATGGTATCTTAAATCTACTTTTTTTTTTTTTTTTTAAATTGATTATCCTTGACGCGTCACAAATTCCTTACTTACACAGAAAATAATAGTTGAACATTCTTCTTCTTCTTCTTAAGACCTGCGTTGCAGATGATAGTTGCATCCAGTACGTAGGTTACTCATGATAAAAAAAAAAAAAAAAAAAATAAGAATAAGATGTCTCCTTAGTAGATTAAGGAAGACAACAAGGATGCTCATAGACCATCCTGCAATTGTGCGAACGAAGAAGAATGCTGGAAAAATAAGAAGAAAAACCAAAGGATTAACAAGTCCCATGAACCTCATGATTGTGTGCGTTCCATCCAGAGCACCAGAGCAACACATTTCAATTGAATTCCAACACAATTTCAATGTTTCCCAGCTACCATATCCCTCTCCAATTTGATGGTAAAGCAAAATGAAACAGCTTCACGTCTGCCATAAAGGTATATTTCCAACAACAACATATAAGTCTCCGGGGATAAGAGACAAACGATGAGGCGAATAAAATTCTCAAAGAACCAACCCATAACACTCGTCACTATACTTATATTTCTAGTCTTTCATGGAAAATATAGAATCGAATTCTTTAGCGTGTCAACGAGCCAAGTTTGGAAGGAGCTATATATGCATTCTGTTTCTGACTCTGGTTCTCTATTGAACTTCCTCCCTACAGCACTTAACCACGACCGTATCTCATATCTACCTAACGATTGCTTGTTTAATGTTTATCAGAAAACCGACCTGAAAATGTTGACTTCAACGAAATGTTGAGCCTTTAATAAATTTCTGTAAAGTTTTCAACAAAATTAGATCATTTTTTCGTCATGGATGATTCTAGATTTTGATCTTTAAAATTCTTAGTTACCAAATCGTTAATTTCTTTAAGATCAAAAAACTTAGTTTTTAACAATTCTATATTTTATAAATCCGGCTCTGCACTGCCCACACTAACTTCAGAAGCTGCGGAAGCCATGACTATTCGATTTTGAATGGAATTTCGTTCTTGTGTGCCTTGCCTTGCCAGTGAGCATACCAGAAGTAGGTATAGTGTGCTATTGCATTTGCAGCATTTTTATTACATCGAATTTTTGATTGCTTCATTTGGGAATTCCTGAACGCGATATATTGGTATATATCGACCTTTATGTTGCAAGTTTTTGAATAGTTTTTATCTTGAAGTTCTTAAAGCTAATGTATAGCAAAATGTTTTCTATGATAGATATTCTTGCTGGATTAGGTATTGCGAATTTTGTTTCCATTGATTTGCATGTAGTTTGAAGTCCGAAGAGCTCGTTTGGTATCCTAATTTCTGTAAAATAAAAATTTGTGATCTCCAAATTGGAAGTTCTAGGAAGTATGAAATACGATGCAAAATTTAGCTTTGATTTTTAATTGGAATTTTTTTTTATGCGAGAAATATATCATGCGAAAAAAAACAACAAATTTCAGTTAAATATCTTGCGGCTAATATATCATACCTACGAGAAATATATCGTGCGAAAAAATATCATCCAAAACAAAAATGTATGCGAAAAAAACGAATAACAGTAAAATATCTTGAAGTTAATGTATCATACGAGAAAAAATATCACGAAAAAAATATCACGCGAAAAAAATATCGTGCGAAAAAAATGTAGATCATGCTAGAAAAAACTATCATACTGGAATGATATTTTTCTCACTTGATATTGGGCTCTATCGGAAATTTCGAGGGGAATTTTGTTTCCCTCAGAATATTTGTATTCCCTCGAACATCGTGAATTTCCCTCGAACAAAAATTTAAGTAATGACAACGAAGTTCAATTGGAAATTTTAGTCCCGATACAAATAAATTATGAGGGAAACTTTCATTCACGTTCGCAATGTATGATGGTCGATGGAGGGACACATTCCCAGGGAAATTTTTGTTCGCGGTAACCCCAATTTTCCATCTCTTATGATATTTTTCTCCTACATAATATATACATATGTGAAGATTTGTTTATATTATTTATATTCTTTACCGGGATTATAACGAACATTTTTATCTTAAACAAATTTATGGAAAGTTACATTTCCAAGAAACTACATTATTTAAATAACTTCATATGCCTCGAATACTTTTTCTCCACACACCTTCTCTTCAACAACTCAGAGAGGGCTTCTAATGTCTAAGTACCCATATTTTTATGGAATCTCTGGCCTGGGGTAATTATATTTCGAATCAGATATTCCATTTTCTGCAAGCAATGGCAATTGGGTGCTTCACTTAAGATAAGTACCACACAATAAATATTTGTCGAGGCACCTTTTGCTGTGGAGATACGAAAATACCTTCGCGTGTAAATATAACACCAACGCAATGCTATCACTTAACCGTACCTCGCCTAATGACCCCTTGATGTCTTCCTGAACCAAAATGAACCAAAAAAAAAAAAAAACAACAACCAACCAGCCCAGCAAGCAATCAACAGTTCCTTGCTTCGTTGCCAAAAAAAAAAAGTTCCCACAGACCCCCCAAAAGAAACTTCTATCATCAGCAAAATCAAAACAGTTGCCACCTTGAAAAGTGTCATCAGCTCTTGAATTTCCCCCAAAGAACCCCCAATTCCAATTCCCATAAGGATATTATCAAATCACTTGGTGAAAATGTGTCAGGGCCACATATTAAGGGGAGAATGGATAAGATGGCTATGGTGGAGATTGTTGATGTGGTTTGGTTATGGCGGAGTGTGACAATTGTGTGGTTATGTTTGCCTGTCAGACTACCCACTACGTCACTAAATTAAGGCCTCATTTGTAATCAGTATAATGTACAGTACATGTCATTTTGGCAATAGAAACGGCGCGGCGCGACGACACGGTGCGGTGGGTGCTATACACTGCTGCTGATGCTGTAGGCCAACGAAACAAATTGGAATTTCTGCTAACGAGAAATTAATGACAATCAGGATCGCTGTAATTATTTCATATTTCTCGTCATTGAAGATGGACTCTCAATAAAACATTCCAATCTCCAAAACTTTAACTCTCTACCTCCCCCTCCCTTTAGTTTCGTTTCACTCGTGACTTGATTTAATGCGATATTAATTGGAAAGGCTTAATAATTCAATCGTGCTGGAATAAATAATATAACAATAATGATTCAATTTGGTCATCGTCATGCAACTTTTGCGGGTCTGGACGGAGATTGATTCAGTCACGTTTTCGTTGTATCCTGTCTTCCTTCCTTCCTTGAAATTATTAGATTTTTCCTTTTTCCTTTATTTGGAAGGACAAATTGCTGACAAGAGTAAAAGTTTATTGACAGATTAAAATACAAAATTCGAAAGAACTAAGATGAAAGATGAAGTATAATTTATACAAAACGTTTGATGTTCGAAGTTTGATTCTATAAAATTTTGAATCTACACATTTTAATGTCTAGCCCTTTCTAAATTAAAAATCGATTTCCGAAGTCTGCAAAATTTTTTGTTTGGTTGGTTTTGTACCTCATGTTGAAAATTCACAGTCGTGCTTATAAACGCATTCAAAAATACACCGAACTTCAAACCTTATTTATAAACATCTTTTTTCTATTATTCTATATTGGACTATGGATAAGAGTGTTCTAAGGAACAAAAATTCTAAAATTGAATTTAACTGGCTGAACAGAATAGAATGACGGAAATGAAGCCGCAGACGGAACTGGAAGAGCTGTCAAAAAGTGTCGTACGTAAGGAGCTGTACAGCTTTGAAAGTATTTTGAAGAAAAACAAAAGAATATTATTGTGTACAAGCTCAGAATTCACATTTTTTGTTTCCAATAATTTTCCTTTTAATAAATAATTTTTTTCGCGATACAAATAACCACAATATTTTTTTCCGACCCAAAAAGTTGTTTTTATTCTCCATACAATTTGAAACGCCAAAAGTGCCGTACGTGAAAAGTTAAAAGTTGGTGAACTCTTCCGTCTGCGTCTGCAGTTCCGTATGCGTCTACGTTCCGTTGTGTTCGCAACATTGAATTTGCGTGTATTCAATATTTTGACAGCTATTCCAGCTCCGGCTCCGTCTCCGTCTGCGTCACCATTCTGTTCAGCCAGTTAGTTGTAAACTCGCATTTGGATGCGATGAGATGTTAGGGTTTACTGCTTCTGATATTTTTGAATTTACACTTTACCTAAAGAGATCACAAATTTCTTCAAAAAAAAAAAAAAATATAAAAAAAAAATAATTAAAGTTTAAAAGACTGCACCATAATTTTTCTCCTGACCTATTTCTCAATAGCTCTGCTGTCATAAAATTGATGTATGTAGGTATCTTAATTAAAGGAAAAAATAGTAAAAGGAATGTGTTTGAACCACAATTTCCGGTGGCAGTGGCTCAATGAGCAAATAAAGTTCCCGGTATGAAATTCTTCTCATGTATTGAGTTCTTGGATTTTACTGGATGCTGTTTATAGTAACATATGTGTGATTGGATTTCTTCGTTAACAAGACTGTCAATAAGTTGACGCATTGTTGAATTATGTGTGTGTGACAAGGACGTTAAATAAATTGGTAGTAAATAAGGTTTGTTTTTTTTTCTAAAATTTAAAAAAAAAGTTGAAAGAGTTAGCTCCGTTTACTATTCACCGCAAGCTTTATAAGAATTTTATTTTGACTCCAAACATTTTAACTTTTTCGAATGCTTTAAAAATGTAAAATTAAATGTGACCTTTTCGTAAAATTAAACAAAGCGCAATAGACAGAAATTGTTGAATACCTTTGTTCATTTTTGATTTGGGACCCTATCGAGAATCTCGAGAGGAGTTTTGTTTCCCTGGAAATATTTTACCACCTTGAACAATTTTATGCTATCGTGTATCTCACCCGGAAAAATTTTCCCTCGAACAAAAATCTAATGTAAGACAACCAAGTTTATTTCCGATATCAATAAATTCCAAGGCAAGCTTTTGAGCATCATTCCCGTTCCCAGGGTTTGAAGGAGGGAAAAATTTCCGCAGGGAAATTTTTATTCGCGATAACCTCTTTAATGTTAAAAGGTTAGATTGGGCGCAACCGTGGCAAGCATTTTGAAGCACAAGAGCAAGTTCGTGCGATCCAGTCGTGCATTTTATTTAAATATCTGCTGAGTTTAAAAGTTAAACAATCTGCTTCCATTATTTTCAAAAACGAAAGGTTCTAAGCAAAGCCTTGAACGATGCAATATTTTAATAACTTTTTTTCAAATGTTAAAACGATTAAGACATTATGGTCTAATGCAATGCTGTGAAAATTTAACACTTAATCATTTTAAACTTTTGTCTTAAGAAGAGATAAATTTTATTATTTTCAAAAATTCTTAGAAAAGATAGCATCATTCACTAGACCGAAGTAAAATTTATTCATAATTAAAAGTTTCAAAGTAAATTTTGTCTGACTGCAATATTTCATAATGCAAACCACAACTTAAGTACACCACACCTACTGACTCGCATTGTCTTACTCAAAATCAATATTCGCCCACAGAAAACTTTTATTAGCTTAATTCGTTGGAAATTCAACAGATAAAAGATGTTTTTTGACACAAACCACGTTCTTACAATATACATATAGAAATTACTCTGAAATACTTACTTAACCCTGCAGATGAAAAGAATATATAACTTAATGAATATTCATAAAATCAATTAAAAGGCTAAAACATTTATTAACGGCACCCTCATCAAAGACCTCATTTAATGTGGCACGTAATTATAATGCCCTTGAAACCTTTATAGATTTTCTATGCCAAAAACACAACACAGCCATACACAAAATATGTTTTTGCCAAAGACAATTTAATCAAATTTCCATAATTTCTTTTCGATTTTCCTTGACCTAGAATCAAGATTCTCTTTCGAAAAGCTCTCGAAAATTTCTGATGGACCCATCAATGATGAATTTTCATTAAGTTTTTGCTCCTCCGATAGGACCTTCTGTTGGCAAATATCATTGACTTACCAATTTAGTATCTGTAATATAACTCCTCTCCAAATGAGGCCACAAAAGGCAAAACAAAAAGAAATTTACCAACAAAATTCATTAAACCACCCAATGGATGATGGTCGAAGACACAAACGAAATTCGGGCGAGTCAAAAGTAAGAGCAATGATAGAGCAAACAAAGGAAAAGTTTTAAATTGAATATCGTTTAGCACGTATAGCGTGATGGGGTTTTGTTGACCTTTGACACACTGCGGCCGCTTCTACACTGAAAATGTTAAATTGGTAAATTACAATGAAAGAAAAATTTAATATGAGTACCTTAAGGCTTCCTTTATTTTCTAAACTATTTTTTTTTGATCAGACACCCCCTAAATAAAAAGTGTACGCCCTGCAATAAATGTATTAACAAAAAAAAATGTTGTTCCGGGGGAATTAACCCGGCCAATGACCAATTACTGACCTTTGAGATGGCATACTTTTTTTTTGCGAAGATTCCATATATGAGGTGCTAAGATCCTACAGCCCATTAACCCGTGCCTTTAAAGCCAATATTTATTTTCCAAATCAAATCATTTAAAAAATTCGATTTAAAAAAAAAAAAAAAAAAAAAATCGATTTCTCTGAAAAAATTTTCTTAAGCAAGTTCTTTAAAAATATTGAAAAAAGAATTTCCTCACTTCTGTATAAAAATTTGTATATTTCACGAGAAGGCAAAAAAAAACAATTGCATTGCAAATATCGTATTTTTTTCACCAAAATGCAGGCCACAGTCGATACACTTAAACAAACGAGGCATATAACCTGTTAGCGGTACCTTACCTTTATTTTTGGAGCTAAATAAAAAATTAAAAAATCCAATTTTGCTAAAAAGCCTTAAGTTCAAAATTGCAAAGAAAATCGTTTCAGTGAAGGCGACTGACAACGCGACGTGCAGACAGAGATAGACAGAATTGGAGACCCCTTTTTTTAGTGTTCTCTGTCACTGTAATGTTAAGTTTAATTAAAATACCGAGGTCGTTTTTTATGAATCCTAAACTTGTCCTATGTCGTAGACCGTGGCGTAATGGTTAGTGTGTTGGATTGCCATGTCAGTATGGTCTGGATCTGGGTTCGATTCTCAGTCGCTTTCGTCCTAAAAACAAAAATATTTTTTCGGGGCTACTGCCCCTTGAAAAGTACCTATCTCTCGCCACGTAAAAGTGAAATGTGTACATTTATTTCTAACCCTGGCTTAACTAACCAAACCACTAAAAATATAAGCCTTAACCTTTTATTTTTCTTTTAAATTTAAATAAATTTAATTAACTTAAAATTTCTTTCCGTGTAACTTGATAAATAAAACCCAATTCCACAATGGCATTCATTCTGACGGTAAGTCATGTTACGGCGGTGTTAGTAAGTTATTCGGGTTACACGGTCGATGGAAACTCAATTCATTCTGTTATTTCATTTTTGATACGTTTCATCAGAAGAATCCTTAAACTCAATTAGGTTTTCTGTCGTGTTGAAAGATTTAATTTGAGCATCCTTCGGTTTTACTTTCGTTCTTCGACGAGTAGGTATAAGGATTCTCAATATCAGTGGGAAAACTTGAAGAGGTTTTATTTGAAGTTTAATTTTTCTTTTTGCGGAAGTTTAGATAATTTGAGGAAATATTTGGTCACACACCAGAATTTAGAATCATCAGGATGTGTAATTTTAATTTACCGGAGAAGTATCTAAGAGAGAGAAAAATATTATAATATGTGTGATGTTATGATGATGGATACCTAGGTATATGTATATTCTGCTATCTTGAAAAAGTTTCATTTTGAGAATGAGGGGATGTGAGACAACATACAATATATTTTATATTCCTTGGTGAACCAAAGTTAATGCTCAAGTATTATATTTTTAATTAAACTTCATGTGAATTTTTTGTTAGTTGACATTTCAAAATATAGGTATTTTAATTAAAATACAAAATTACATCGAAATTGATGATTTGGAAAACTTATCTGTAGCACTTTTTCCACAAACAAAAAAGTTAGAAGAAACTTTAACTTAAACAATTACATTATGTAGGGATTTAAATTAAATTTTCAAGTCTGCTCGTATTCTCAAAGAAAAAAAAGGAACAAAACAAAATTGAATAATATTAAAAGAAATAAAGTAATAATATTTAAATGCTCGTATAACCATCAAAAACTTTAATAGTAGGAAGAGGTACCTACTTTTTCGATAATATTTATAAAAACTTTTTGTTTAAAGAAAAAACAAAAAAAAAAACGCTTTTCACATTCCCTTTCTCTTGTTTTTTTTTTTTTTGTTCATTTATATGAAAAATAAAACTTTTTCATTTTAAACGCTAAGAAATTAGCCCAACAAAAATGCAATTCCATTACATTTCCCACCAAAGTTCAGATCATACATTTAATGGCTGCGCTGACTGTGGTATGATTCTATGGTCACAGGCTACAATGTTCTTCCTTCCGGCTTTTGTCCATTTAATACCTACTCTTTTTCTTTTTTTTGCAAGAGTGTTGTCAACGTCATCGTCATCGTTGTTGGTCGTCGTCGTCGTGTCTTGCTTTTAAACTTTTTAACAGGCATCACACAGCTCTCTCAAAAGTTTTCATTCAATAAAAAGTGAAAAAAGACATTTCAAGCAAAAAAGAATAATTCCATAAGAAAAAAGAAAGAAACCTAAAGTTTGTGCTATAAGAATTTAGCGCAATTTGCTGGAAGGATATGTAGGAATACGATATCTGTCCTATTGTCTTGCAAATTCAAAAGTATATAAAGATATAAAATAAGATAAGTCTGCAAAGGATGTACCCGTATGTTTTTTTTTGGTATAATGACAAAGCTTGTATCTATCCTTCCTCTCCTTCCGACAAAAAAAAAGAAGACAGAAAGTGAAGACATCTTTTAATGGTTAATTCTTTGTTATGTTTTATTTTATTTTTAATTTTATTTCATGCAGAAATTGCATTTTGTAGACCAAGAAAAAAAAATGAAAACTTAGCAAAAAAGAGGAAAATCCTGCATCAGGATATTATGATATTATCGCCAGTCAGTATACCTTCTATACTAGTTCCTGCCACTGCAATATTATTGTGAACTGTAGACGGAACAACACTCTGTGCCACAAAATCACCATCTCAAGTAGGTATATACAAAGAATTCATACAGCCGAAGCAATAGAGAGCCTTGTCAACAAGATTCGTATTCTTATACGTTTTTTGTCAGGAATATAAAAGCAAAGAAGGAACAACATCCTGAATGAGTTGAGGGTCGAACCAATGAGTGTCGGTTGCATGTTATAAACGTATACCTACGATAAAACTAGGAACACTGCCAAAGCTATATGTATTTCGAAATTCTGCACTTGTCATAATCAGGTCATTATCTTCGTTTTTTTTTTATATTTTTTTTTTTTTTGAGAAGAAGACATTGAATTTTTCAAGATAGCTATCGTATAGTTCATTTTGGTCCTTTTGAAAAAAAAAAAAAAATAACTGAAGGCACACGAAATGAATAAAATATGCAAACGACCAGAATTAATAATAATTTGTGGGGTTTTTGTCATTTCTTTCAGTTTGGTAAAAATATATGATACTTTTCTAGAAGAGATACATGCGGCTAAATTAAGCAGGTTCGTGAATTATTTTTTTTTAAGACGCTGAAGAAGTTAAAAAAAAATAGCTAGCTCTGCTACTCCTTAGCAGAAATAGAGAAAGTATTTCCATAATAAATTTTCGAAATATTAATCAGCTTCAAGTCATCAGGACTATATGTACAAGAATTCGTATTTGTTTTATTTCTTCATTGATTTAATGCATTATTATCAGAGAATATATGAAAAGGACGAGATCTATAGGAAGCTTTTCACTTGTTTATTTATTCAAATTGGTACTTATCAGACGTACCAATCATCCATCAGTAAATTTACAATTCAAAAAAGTAAAATATTAACATTTTTAACAAAAGCAACTTGAGGCCATTGTTTTATTGACAATCAATTTGAATTACATTCAAGTCACATTCCATGATATGTATAAAATATTCCATAAAATATATGTATATAAATCAAAAGACTTTATGTTAACTTATTTAACATAGCTTATACGAAAAAAGTCAATGAGCCATTTCTATGAATTTCATCAAGCTCATTTATCATCATCGTCAATTTTGTTTATTTTTTTTTTCGTTTTGTTTTGTATTATGAACTTTATGAACATTGTAATCATTTGCTTTTATTCATTTAACAAACAAAACAGTAATCAACAGACGAATGAAACAAATCATTTTATACGCAGTAAAAACAAATTCTATAGAAAAGTGTATTTTTTACATGAGCGGATTTATACTACATAAAATGAAATGTTAAATTAACTTTGCAATTTTTTTTTCATTGACGTGTAAGAGGGATCAATGTCAGTATAAAAACGAGTTTTCGGGGTTGGCGCTTTTTTCGAAAAAGGGGATGTAAGAACAAACTAAATTATTAATTATTAGCACATTTGTGTAGAGAATTCACTT
Source organism: Epistrophella euchroma (assembly GCA_947049315.1). Taxonomy (NCBI): domain Eukaryota; kingdom Metazoa; phylum Arthropoda; class Insecta; order Diptera; family Syrphidae; genus Epistrophella; species Epistrophella euchroma. The sequence continues at coordinate 63,332,071 of OX346248.1, forward strand.
CTCTACAATTTATATTAAAAGTTCCTTTACCGTTTAAAGACAAGCGTGTTTTTACGTAACAAGCGTGTTACTTATCCCTTTAATGATAGTTTATTGATAACTTTCGTCTATAATTACAACTTTCTTATTTACAATTTTACCAAATTGTAGACATTTCAATTTTGTTTGTGAGACGTATAGCGAAAGACTTTGTGGACCTCATTTTCTTAAAGTGGTTTCCAAATGGAGGCTTTCAACCCGGAAATCAGTTTTTAAACTCACTGAGATTTCTTCTACATATCAAGGCTGTTTCACAATGCGACGAGAAAGCGAGACGTCAGCGTGACGAGATCTCTTCACAGTTTTTCTCTCTTTAAAACGAATTTCAAACAGCGAAATAACACATATTAAAGTAATTGTCGTCGTCTCGTCACGTCGTAAAGTTCGAAAAATTGAAAAACAGACGCAATGTGACGACGAGAAATACTTTATTATGTATTATTTTGTTGTTCGAAACTCGTTTTAAAGAGAGAACAACTGTGAAGAGATCTAGTCACGCTGACGACTCGTTTTCTCGTCGCATTGTGAAACAGCCTTCAATCGAATAAAAATTTTGTTCTATTCGAAATGCAAAGTTCAAGGTTTTGTAATATTTCAATTGACTATTCCCCAAATATCATATAAATTTCTACCAATGCCTTGAGTTTTTTTTACGCGAGTCTTCGTTACGTGTAAAAAAATCCGACCTCTTTTTTTTTTTTTTTTAATTGATACTGCAATATGGAGAAGACGGGAAAAGTGGGTTTTTGCCATACCTTCGGGGGGGGGTGTGCTTACGCACGAGGGTCCACTATAATTTGACCTATTTCTTAAAAGAGTTGGCCAATTCACTTCAAAATTTATAAGAAGAAATTTTAATGTGATTTCCAAGAGGAGAAATTCTAATTTTTGATTTTTAACTACATATTTCGTTTTTTTTTTTCAAATTTTCTCAATAACGGGTTGAACGATTTTGATTAAGCTTCACAAGAAATACCAAAAAAAAAAAACAAAAATTGTGAGAAAAAAAAATTAAAAAAATTGTATGACGACACAACTGGAATTCTACGTTTTAAGAGAAAATTAAGTTGTTCACTAAAAACTTGTTGAACCGATTTTGTTATAATTTTTTAATCTAGTGCTCCTATCCTAAGTAGTTCAAACAAAATTGCAATTTTCTAACGAAAACAAAAATCTAAATTAGTTAGATCGATATTTATTTGGGGAAGATTCTTAGGATAATTCTACTAAAAAAAAAACTTATAGAGGAAAATTGAATATCTCCCCCCCCCCCCTTTGGGCAGTTTCTGAAAAATTGAATTGAAATGGCAACAAATATTTAAAATAAAAGAAAGCTTTTTAATTGCTTATATTCCGTTTTGTATGTGTTTTTTTATTTTTGAAAAAAATCACAATTTTTTATTTTTTTTGCAAGCTAATTCTTTTTTCACAATTTTGCGTATTTAAGTACGACTGATTTTTTTTTATATTTTACATTCTTATTAATTCTAAGTCAAATACCAAATCTAAAAATTCTCCTTTGTTTTTGAGAAAAAACGAAAAGTTAATCAGAGAGTGTATAATTACCGACATTTTCCAGAAGTTGTACAGAAACTGGGGTACTTTTCCTTTGAGAAATATAAATTGATATAAAAACACTTTTCCTAAATTTGTTTGAGTTGTGTTGAAAAAAAAAGTCATAAATCCACCCCTGTATCCATGTCCTTACACACCTAACTTAACATATCAATCATTCACCGAGAGTTCTTTTTCCTATTTTTTGTTGTTCCCTACATGTAAGCATTTTCTATAGTCCCATGACTTTGAATGAAGCGGAAAAAATGTGTGTAATTCACAATTCACCGTCATAGACAATTGACCCGGAATTACATGTTACGTTCGTCCTCTTGTTTGTTGCCTTTTATAGGCATACAATTTCAGCTAAAATTCGTATCGCCATAGTGATTCCCGATTGAATGACATATACGAGTAACACAGGATATCCCATCCAATCAGAAAAAAAAATAAATAAACAAAAAAATTGAATTCAATTGGAAATACAAATAAATTTCAAGCTTAAATCGCCTCCAAATACTCTTTCTCCCCCCCTCTGGTCATTTTCCATTTGAATTATTTTTGTAAATTATTCCGTCAAGTCTTTAATTTGTGTGTGTGTGTACAGCAGCAAAAGAGAGGTAGATAAATTGCAGGATGGAAAAAACACCAGTTGTAATATCGTTTTGCTAAAATATTTTCCCTACCATATAGAACCAGGATGTCCTCTCTGTCATGGTGAAGTAAATTTTTTTTTTATATTTTTTTGCTGAAATTATTTTACTCTTAAAGGATATCGAAAAATTCCCCCCCAAAAAAATGTCCTTAAAATAAATATTTTAATGTATTCGATTGTTTATTCTTGTTTTTTTGTTGTGTTTATTTATTTTTCATTAAGGACTTTCACTAAATTGGATTTCCAAAAAAAAAAACGAAATAACGCGTATTCAGGGAAAATTTGTTTACCAGGTAGTAGAGTAGGTATCCTAAACGTACATAAACAAGAAATTCGAAAATAATAAAAAAAAAAAAGACTGCTTCGTCCTTTTGTTTGATCTCGCAACGAAAAACTCATTTCAAATGTTTAAAGGTTTTTGTAATCTCATCCATCCTATTTTACCGTCCACATTCAAATAAGCAAGAATCACCCAGGACTTAAAAAAAAAAAAAAACAACAAACTTAGCAATAATGTTCTTCTGCAAATACATACATAAGTATATTTATTTTTATAAATTTACTTCCTGGCATATCCTTGCAGTTTTGGTTCTCATTAAAAACATAGGTAGCTTTTAAAAGGATATCCCTGTTTTTTTTTTTTAATACTCATTACTTTTGAATACTTTTTTATGTTAGTTCTTGCCCGACATTCATATATAAGATCCTCTCAAAATGTAATCCCTTTTCTGAAACGTTTATGGTTGGTAAGTCTCTCTTTCTCTCTCTCCCTACCTACTATAGTTTTTGAAGCTACTATGTATGTAAATTTGATTTTGTTACCTCTTGTTGATGCTTTTCACTTCAAATAATGATTGTTGCTTTTTGCTTATGGAAAGGAAGGATTAACAAAATAGGATTACAAAAAGATGGTTACTTTTATTATGGAAAATCTAACATGGTACCTATTAATCGTAAAGTATTTTTGTTTTTGAATGAAGTGAGGATGGTATTCTCGAAGAAACTTTTTTGATAGGAATCGGATTTTAAATTTTAATCCTTTCGGAGTTCGAAGAAGATGTGGAATGGTATTCGAATTGGTTTTCTTGAAACTTATAGTTTAAGATATTGGGTGAATCGTGAGTGATATTACTAGAAAATGTTACCTATTTCGAACACAAAGATACATATAATTTTAAGGCATAGGTATTTCTTTTTTTAGATTACTTCTTTCAAATGTTGACCATAGCTGCAGCTTCCATGATCGATTCTATGCTTTCCAATCGCCCATTATATGGTTATTGTGACAGATTTAAAAAATTATATATTATTAAATATAAAAATAAGTCAGTACTGGGACCGGCAGTAAACGCGGACGGCTACGTTTCATAAGAATATTTCGAAAGTTCGCTAGAAGATAATTATTGCTTTGAAATGAAATAAATTAGAAAAAAATACATCTAGACTATCTATAACATCTAGAATTCTAGATTCTACACCATCTAGTTCATGTAGACTATCCAGAACTTCTAAACCATCAGTATCAGAGCTATAACTTTTTTGAAAATTTTATTTATTTTATTTATTTAATTTATTTAATTTATTTAATTTATTTTATTTATTTTAATTATTTTAATTATTTTATTTATTTTATTTATTTTATTTATTTTATTTATTTTATTTATTTTATTTATTTTATTTATTTTATTTATTTTATTTATTTTATTTATTTTATTTATTTTATTTATTTTATTTATTTTATTTATTTTATTTATTTTATTTATTTTATTTATTTTATTTATTTTATTCATTTTATTTATTTTATTTAATTTATTTATTTTATTTATTTTATTTATTTCATTTATATTATTTCATTTATTTTATTTATTTTATTTATTTTATTTATTTTTTTTTATTTTATTTATTTTATTCATTTTTTTAATTTAATTTTATTTATTTATTTTTTTATTTTATAAATAAGCATCTGAATTTTAATGCTCGATTAAAAATTAACAAACAAGCAATGAATTCCAAAAACAAAAGTACCAACATAATATTGAATGTAAAAGTTTGACAAAATTAATTTTAACCAATTTTTTTAAATATTTTTTTTATAGTTTTGAGTTTGAAAATTTATTTTTCACAAATTGTTCACTTAAACAATTTCATTTAAAAAGAGAATAAAAGAATATTAAGCTTCAGAAAGTTCAGAAAGACATTGTAAGTGTTGCCGTTGTTGTTTGAAATTTTCTATTTTTAAATTAAAAATCGATTTTCTTTTAGAAAATTTCTCCTCCCGCCTTAACAGGGGGAAATAAAGCCCCCCTCCTATTCGACTTTTTTCTTGCCTCAACCCAACCTACACGCTCTAGCCTCTTATGCTTAGACCCTGAATACAACTATTTTTTGCTTTATGACGGCAGCTTTGATACCCAGCCCTATCACGAATTCCACCGTAATCGGAAACTTGTAACGAATCACGAAAAAAAAACCATCACAGAATAATTCATCGTAGTGGAAAATATCATACCAATTGCCATTACGAACGAATTCGGTGAAAGTTTTTTTTTTTCGGGATTTGTAAAAGGATAGGGCTGACTTTATTTTCAGCATTCGTAGTTCTACTATGACGACGCACGGGGCCTGTGACAAGCCCGAATCTTTAAACCTTGATAAGAAAAATAACTCTCAATTTATGTATTTAAGTTTTAAAAATGAAATTTAATCTTTTGATTCCTATTTCAAAACTATTGCGAAACTGATAAAGAAAATTCCCTTGTTTCCGAACCCTGTTTTGATAAGTTTTCATTTATAACAACAAAATGATGCGATAAAAGAAGTTAGTTTTTCGATAAAATCTAATACCTGATTATAGGTTGAACTTTTCGACGCTAAAGACAAGAGTATAAAAGTATAAAATGGATTAAATTCATAATGATGGGGGCCAACTATTCTACTTTGGTATATAATAGTTATGATAAAGTGAAAAAGATAAGAGTTGTTCTATTATGATGAAGGGTTTAAGTTTAGTGTAGGTGTTTTTCATATCTTGAAGGAGTAGTTATACACATAAAAAGGATATAAAAGGATGATGCTAAGATTGCATTCTCTTCTCTAAACCAAATGAAATTCAAATGGTTAATGAAAAACTTATCAAATTTGAATATTTTCAGATGTTGAATAGCATTTTTTGGGAAAGGCGGTTCCATGAAATAGACAGTTCTGATTACCTTATTGACGATTTGGAAGGTTGTGAAAATTCTTTCAAACCGCTTATACCCTTTTATTTAATATTAAAACGTCCAATTACAACTATCATTTGTTGATTGATTCAAAAAAGCTTGTAAAAACCCGAAAAACGACAAAAATTGTCGTTTCGTCCCGCCGATCATTTGGTAATATATATTCACATCAAAACAATTGCCTTTTTGAGCTTTTCTCTACACCCAAAACTAGGTTAAGAAGAGCTTTTTTTGTTAGATGGCTTTGCGCAACTTTAAATAATTGTCTTATTTTAAAAACAAATCTTTCAGTATTAAAAATTGTAAGCTATCTCTTGCGTCGCTTTTCAAAAAACCCCTATTCGAAATGTTTTGTTGTTCCCAAATAAATAAATAGGTACCTTTAACTTAATAAATGAAAACAAAACTAGTATTTTCAAGACTTCAAGTTAAACCCTTTTATTTTTACATCAAAATAATGTCCTTTTCATGCTCTCTTCAAAATTCAAGAAATCAATATCAAAAGATGTAAAAACAATTTTTTTCTCATCAAAAAAAAAAAAAAAAAAAAAAAACAAACGGGAATGGTTTTTGCTTTTATGGTCGATTCCATCGCTATAGTTTTTAATATAATTTCAAAATTTAATGTGATTTTATGTGACACCATTTTTACGAGGAAGTAGGTGCTCTTATACCTAAGCTCAGGACAACAATAAGGACAACATTGTGCCAAACCTTTCGTTGGTATAGTATTTCGCAAACTTTTAAATGAAAACCAACTTGATTTTTCCCTCCACAAAACCCAGGAATCAAATTGATAACAATAAAAAAAATAATAAAAACAGTTACCTGAAGAAACAAGGACAATATAATAGCACGCGAACTTTCAATCGTGCCCCCATTTCCTCCTAGGTAAGTTAGGTATATATAATTCTCCTCCAGAACCAGCCATACTTCATATCGCATTTATCGGGAGCAATAATGAAAGCCGCAGCAGCACCTGTAAAAAGCCGGAAAAAGAGAAATCCTATGGTGTGGTGTGTCCTTTTGAACAATGATGCTGCTTCCAAATCACCGGCCGTCGCGTCGTATCGTCGTCGACGCGACGTATAGGTATTGGCAAGGAAGCGAGATCGCAAAGATTGAAAGAAGCGGAAATTACCAAGAGCTCACAAACACACACATACACAACTATGAGAACTCCAGGTGTATCCCAGACTCCATCAGAGCCAGACTTCAGACATGGTTCACCAGAGACAGGCGAGTGGGCGGGTTATGGTGGTCTTCTTTTTTTTTTTTTTGTAAAAGGCAACAAGCTGTTTTTGCTTTGCGGTATTTAATGGAATATCGCAAAGTTCAACTTGACTTGGTCCAGGATTTACTGCTGCCGTTGCTGGTCTTGGTATTGTTTTTGCTGATTTAGCTGCTTGTTGTGCAGGTTGTTTTATTTTGTTCCGTTCTTTTTTTTTTTCTGTTTGTAGGAAGTTAAGATGGAGAGGTGAATATATAGGGATAACCTGTTGATTGGATTGTTTCTGTCAATTTAGCGAAATTTAATAATTGTCAGTTTTTGTGTTTCGAATGAGGGATATTCATTTAAGCTGGGCTGATGTGGAAAAGTATGTATAGATTTCATGACCTGAAGATTTTTGTTTCGGTAACAAAGACGTGATGATTTTTTCAATTTTCGGAAATTATTTAATGTTTCTGAAATTGTTCTTAAATAGAGTTCCAGAATTTTTTCTGAAACAAACTTTTTTTTTAATGTTTCTGTTATATTAAGAAAGTTTTGTTTTCAGAAATTTTCCAAACTTTTTCACTGAATATAGTGTTTATTTTTTTTTTTATTTCTGGTGGCACAAAAAATAATGCAAACAATTTTGAACATTTTATTTGTATGCAACTAAAAGATTTTTATTTAATTTTTTTTTTTATTTTTTTCTAACACTATTTTTGTGTGAAATATTTTCAAAATGTTTTAATGATGCCAAAATACTGGAAAATATACTTTCATAGGCACATTTAACCGACTACTTCCTATTTCTGTAAATTTAAAGAAACTTTCAAGTTTAGAGGTGTAAGTAATGTTGAAAGCAAGCTTTGAGAAAACAAAAAAAAATCTGAGAAAAAAACACATTTATTAAAGAATTAACACAAAAAACAAGTTTTTGAAAACAAAAACTAAAAAAAAAAAATTAAAAGATGTTATTTTTTGTTTTTAAAAATGAGGTAAAATTATTAAAAAAACTAAATTTTTAATTTTGGGTATTTGCGCCGCAAGCTCTAATTACTTCGTCGAGTCGGTTTGACATTCCGTCAATATGATGTCCTGAATATCCGACTCTACTGCATCTGTCTTAATTGCTCTCCTAGAGTGGTAGAGGCATGTGTTCTCGCTCGGACACGTCTTTTGAATTTGTCCCAAATATGCTTGATAGGGTTGAGTTCTGGACTGTGTGATGGACATGGCAAAACTGGAAACCCAACCTCATTTAGATAGTTAGTTACATAATTTGCGATATGGCAGCATGCGTTGTCATCCGTTAACCGAAAGTTGTCATGAAAAAATGGTGCGAAAGGCATCACATGGTCTTGCAAAATGTTTTCCACGTATATCTGAGCGTTCACACTGCCTCTATCTAACACAACAAGGTCCGTGCGAAAACTTCATAACTGATGCCTCCCCAAACCATTATAGACCCTCCTTGGTAACCCATTGTTTCGGTTATAGTGTGCATTGAGAAAACCTATCGTTTTTTCGCCTGAAAACACGCTGACGTTCATCTGGACCGCGTAGACCTATTCTGCTTTTGTCTGAGAATAGGACGTCCCTCCATTCCTCTGCAGTATTTTTATTTATTTTTTATTTTCGCGCAAAACGAAGTCTTGCTGTACGGTGCTGTGGGAGCAATTCGGGGGCACGCGCTAGTCGGAAAGCTCTGATATTCAATTCTGCCAACCTTCTGCTGATGGTGCGCTCACTCACACTAACATTCCTAACCTCAAAAAGAAGTCTACGAGCTTCAGTAGCGGTGCAAAACCGATTTCTTAGTATGTTGCTGACGAAAATAGAAATTGTAGTGAAATTAGTTAAAATTCAATAAAATAAGAAAAAGTGCGTATACGCCCCAGTGGACCACATTTGAATGAATTTTATCTCTTTATAAAGCATATTTTTTTAAAAATAAATATGTGTAAGAAGACTATTTGCATATATTTATTTAGTTCTTATAATCCTTGATAGCTGCAGCCTTCTAGAATTCGAAGGCTTTTCGATTAAAATTACTTTTTAATCTTTTAAATTTTTTTTTAATGTTCTTATGTTTTACAGTTAGTATCTTTTAACGTTAATAATAATATATTAAGTTTTCTGCTAAGCGATTCAATCGAAACTTTTTTTTTATTTTGTTAAAGTAAAATGTTTCTGTGTGTATGCATTGTACTCTATTTTAAAATGTTTTCAAAAAATATCATAAAATATTTTTGAATATCTAAGTGTTTCACGCATTTTACAATTTATTAAAAACATTTCGAGAGCTTTTTTATTAATCATATTTTTTTCGTAAATGTTGCCAATAATTTTTCTTCATGTTGCTGCGTTTTCTAAACTAAAATTCAACATAGCACAAATTTCCTTCCCCCAAACTAACTTAACTTTCATATAACACTGCTTTTATTAATAACCATCTGTTAAATTTACTTATTTCCGAAACAATCATCAGACTCGCACTAGCGTCTTCTTAATATCGTGTCAATTAAATCAGATTACTTAAGCGTGCACATAAGACAAAGTTTGATTTCATTAATTAATTCCCTCGGGTATATCATTTTATGAAATATGAAACATTTTAGAAATGGCATGTCTAAGGCTAATATTTGAGATATTATTTTCTATCCCCCACAATTAAAATAAATGTATACCTACATATATATAGAATTATGCCGTGCAGAATATTAATTAAGCAACTATAATATACATTACTACTCCCAAAATAGAAGTGTTCCCTATAGCCTAAAGTAATTCAGATGTCTTAACAATTTCTTCTCTACTTTTTGTTTTTGATAAATAACAAATCAAATTCAAACTTATATCTGTTATGTATATTTGTATGTGTATGAATAGAATATTGTAACAAACCCAGACTTTTGATGCAAAAAAATAAATAAAATGCGTCTTTTTTTTAAGTCGTGATGAAAGCTATATAATCTTTAAATAAATGAGCTAAAATGAAGAAATAATGATAGCCATCAGGACTTAGAGCAAATGAACCTGTCACTGAATAAAATGAATACAAATATCCTTCCTGAAAATCCTCTGCGTAGTAATTTAAATAGATTTAGGTTCCGTTTTGTATTGTTTTAAGGCGAAAGGAATTTTCTTAAGGAAAAACAATACCAAAACATTAACATAAAGGTGTTTCTCCATCAGTAAAAAGTTTCCCTAGAAAAAATTTGAAAATGTATGAGAGACATAAAGAAATAAATCAGAAATATTCAGACACATTTAAGAAATGTTTAACAACAAAATTAACTACAATTTGTTGCAATATTTTGAAGAAAAAAAAATTAATAGTAAATTTTGAAAGATTTTCAATTAATACAGAAACAATGCGAGAAAAATTTTCTTACCAATTTCAAAAATATTACAAGAAACATATAAATTAATCAATTTACTATATTTGTTCAACAAAAATTGTAAGTATGTGTACAAGGCTATCACTATGGGCGAGCTTTTTGATGGTGCCAGTATAAACTATCACGACACACATTTAGGCAAGCCAATACAACCAGACTGAGAAGAAACCGTCCTATGTTCCCTGTACTGACAATTTTTGTTGATCAGAGTATAGAAACATTTAATGGAAAAATTAGAAAAAGTAGTTATTGACGCTGCGGTGCCAGAATATGTTATGGCTCATCTGCTATTTAAAAACGTTAATGATTTCATGGGCATACATCTTCTTTCGTACTCGTACAATTGCAATTCTATTGAAAGACATCCATACACAATTGTTTGACTCAGGCGGTATCCCACCCATTGTTATTCTTTGTTGGCAGAATCACAATTCAATTCTTCTGTTCTCTTTCTAAACTGGTGAAAAATAGAATTTAGATGGCCTCAACAAAAAGAAAAACGGAATCTCAATTGTTTTTAATTGTACTTACGTACGTTACCTTGGGGTGCCTCAGGGTTCTGTTTTGTCTACGATTCTCTTCCTCGTATGCTTAATCGATTTTTTATTTGAAACTTTTAAACCATCATAGCACTGTTTTAAAGATTAATCTCTTTTCATATTCTTTCTAGATTCACATACCTATACTTGTTCTTCGGATATGGAATTTCAATAAAAGCATGTAGCGAATGAATGGTAAGTTTATTTACCTATTTTTATTTTATAAAATTAAAAATCTTGTACAATTAAATCCATTTAAAATCTACTAAAATCCTCTCTGCTACATTAAAGGGGAACTTATACCCCCTTTGCCATTGTTCTTGATGATTGGTACTTGAATTAAAGAAACGCTCTCAGTATGTCTACTGTGTATTACATTCGGTCGATGCATTACATTTTTCCCCTTTTCTGATCTAGCTGCGGTTTTTTAGAGGGATGATTATAAAATAAAATTAACAAAAAAAATTTAGAATATTTTCTGTAGTTCGGGAGAAAAAATATAAAACGTAAAAACTGCATGGGATAAATTCGTATGGGAAAAGTATGACTTTAAATTCCCTTCGAGGTTGGAAAAAACACGCCTTGTACATTCGCTCATTGCTTGAATACAACTCACATATCTGAGTAGGTGCTACTTTAACTCTCTTGAGCCTTTTTGAGCAATATAGAATTCAGAAAAAAGTAGATAGGCGAACATAAGTTCTCTGTGAATTTCTGTCCAAAGAAAATTTTCAACAAAAAATCACACAACTCTTGAAAAAAAAAAAAAAAAAAAAATCACACAAAAGCACAAAAAATCACAGAAATTCAGAGTAAGGAAATTAACCTAACATTTACAATTTTTTTTAAAAATTTTGGTATTTTTAATTTTTTGTCAGAAAAATCTACCTCTAAGGTCCTTCAATATAGTCAGTTAAATACCAGATTGAATTTATTCTTCAGATACAGCAAACATATGGTCCTATTTATTCCTCTGATAATTATTTTAATATTAACGAGTAACTGATGATTGAAAAATTGGCCCTAAAAAGTGTTTTCCTTGAAGCATATAACGCTTCAAAGGTCAGAAAAGTTTTTTGTCTGGTTGGTGGTATCAGTTCAAATTGTTTGTGGATTATTTCTAAAAGGTATTTCCGGCATTTATTTTATAATGTTGAAAGTTTTTTAAATTTGTTTTAAGTATTTCAAACTGAAATAATCTTCACATTTTTTAAATGTGATTCAAATGTTTTCAAGTTGCTGCCAAAATATTTCTTTTATTTATTTTTTAAATATTTTGCACTTTCGGTTATTAAACGTTTTTGTTTATTGATGTTTTTCAAATAGGCTTTAATATTTCTTAAGTTTTACTGAAATTTTCCACATTTTTTCTACTGGATCAATTTTCCTGAACATATTTCCAAAAATGTCCTTAAAAACTTCTCACATACTTCTGAATTGTCTTATTAATGTAATAAACTCACTTTTATCCTTAAATACTTTATTAAATTATTCAACCTATTTCATAATTGAGTAAATCTATTTAACCCTTTAAGCCAAAACTATCAAATTAGATGACCAAGAACACGCACAACACAAACACATTGTATAATTATGTATACGAAGTACCTACATACATTTAATATTGAACAAGAAGCAGAGGGGGCTGGACAAGATAATGCCTTATAATCTATTTTAGTTCTTCGAAGGTAAAGCTACCAACATTTATTTGAGGATAAAGGTGAGTGATTACATGGCAATCAAAATAATGATGATGTCAGAAAGGACTTATCGTTTGAGTGAGTGCAAAAGCAAAAGGTGTGGAAAATGTCTCTTTGTTTCGAGATCAAGAATTCTTGGTAAAATAATAGACGACTGAGCAGCTGTCCAACTTTCCTTGAATTCTTGAAGATGAAAAAGACAATTTGTTTTGTTTGTTTAAGAGAAATAGACTGTATGGGTATAATGGTGGATTTTTTTTTATTAAATTTTCTTAAAATTAAATCAGTGAATTAGTGTAGTAGAAAGGTACCCCTCAAATAATCGTCTAATTTTTTTTTTCTTTTTTTTTAAAGAATTCTGTTGATAAATTTGACAAAGATTGATTGATTTTTAGAAAGTTTAAAAACACCTTTAAAACGTCCTTCGTCAAATTTTCCATAAAAAGAAGTAAACAAATACAAAAGTCGTAAAGAAAATCAAGTCAAATGCTTTTGCACCCTCACAAATATCAGGAAAGTATTTTTTGTTTTTCATAGATATTGATTAAGAAAGGTTTATCAGAACTTTTTCGATTTCAACTTGTAAAACTTTAACTCTTTTTCGAAGAGACTTTTTCTTTTTCCATCCAAATTGTTGATATTGAAGACAAAAAAAAAAAAAAAAAAACATCAATAGAACTTCAAGGAATTCTTTGAAAAATTTCCTTAACAAATTTATGTTTGGGGCTCGACACATATTGAAAAACAATTTTAATTGAAAATTTATTATATTCCTTGAGGAAAATTGGGGGGAGGGATGATAAAAAAAATCCCCTTTAATCATTTTTATCTGGGTGATAAGCCATCGAAGGAAAAAGAAAGCACCGTCAATAACAGGATAATGATTTATCATTGCACTGACACTCTTGTCGAATTTTTTTTTTTTTTTTGAGAAAAGATTAAAAAAAAATCGATGAAATTTAATGAACTTAAATAAAATTAGCTTTGGTTAATAAATATTATTGATAATGGCTGTAATTGGCAGTTTGTTAAATTTGTTTTGCGAGTTGGAATTCAGGGATAATTTCTTGGAGTTTTGAATTATGAGAATTAACATTAAGGCGAACAGGCAGGGGTTTCTTTTTTTGACTGAAGAACCCAATTATATGGGACTTCTAATCAGTTTAATCGCATTACTGATAAGAATAAGATTAAATATATTATCTTCTGATTGTTGAAATGGGTGAAGTAATTGGATATATTTTAAAAGGAAATTTTTCGTACCCCTTGATGGCCATGTTTCAATGAGAAATTCTACTTCTAATTAGTCCAGGATTGCATTTCAGAAGAAATAATATAAAAGTGTTTTTTTTTTTTTTTTTTTAATCACAAAAAATCAAAATAGGTATAAATCCATTTTTTAGTACCCATGACATTTTGGCCTTTTTTTTTTAATTTTCTCAAAAACTTGCTAGCTCTACTGAAATATGTATTAGGGTGGCGCTTATTTTTTGGCAGTTTTCGAATTTCTTTGGAAATGTAATGTCATATTTAATGTACGTCTGGCATCGATATTTTCGTCCTTAGGATGACTATTGGCTTTAATAGTTGACCTCAAAGGTAAAAATCTGAGAAATAAGTTTTCTTTATAGTTTTATGCGTCTGGTGGTAAATTAAAAAAAAAAAAAAAAAACCTTGCTTACCTTGCTCAACTTAAACTTGATATTTGTTTTAGATAAACAAAGTTTAGATTACTAAAATTAGAATCCAAAACCTCGGTTTCACGCAGCCTTTCCTACCGAAAAAAAAATTATCATGCCACAATTTCTAAAAGAAAAACGTGCCATTTTTGTGTCATATGAATAAGACTAAAAATTCTTCTATTTTGTTTTTCTGGCAGACATTATTTAGGACTGCAGTGTCTTCTTGCCAAGGACTGTTGACTGATTCTTAGTCGAATAAAATGTTTTAAAAGAAAGACTGAAATGATTACATAAATCATTGGCACGTCTGTCAGACCTTTAGGAAATCATCTGACATCCGTTTTTTTTCCCACTACGGACCTGTTGCACGAAAGTGATGGAATATTTAATCCGATTTCCGATTTCGTCGGACTAACTGAGGTTCAATGATTGTTCAAGGGCCAGTTATGTGATAATAGCCATCTAACATACATACTTGAACCATCACTAATATTTCAACAACTCCAGAATATTTACACTGAAATTCAAAAATATCCACATGAATAGTTCGCATACAAAAATTGCATGACTTTCCATACCTTTCTGTGCAAATTCTTATTCAGAAACTCACAAAGTCAAATCCTATTGTCCTTTTGGACCAAATTGCCACATCACAGAAGAGAAGTCAATATTCTTTATATAGCACCTCCTTCTCCAACGAAGCATTTTACATCTTCATTTCTTTTTCTATTGTAAAATCTAACCCCAAATGCATTCGTCATCTCATAATAATATACCTTCCCACTAGAAAATTGTTCCCATAACCCAGCATCGGCCAGCCCAGCATCCTGAACTTCGATTGATTTCTTATCCTTCAATTATTTTATCAGACCCTATATACCTTCTCGTTTTATTTCTTTCTCTCTATCGTAAAACTTGTCTTATTATTTGAGCGGTAAAAGGAATTTTAATTTACGTTGCAGCACCCAGTAATTCCTTCGTTTATTGATTCATCGTTTGCCTTCGTCCTATGCATTCGAAATAAAACCAGATCAAAAAATATAAAAAAGAAGGATCCTTTTTTTTTGTTCAGTCAGAGAGTATGCTAAAGTTTTCTCCTTTGGATGACGATGATAATGATGGTTAAAGAATTTATAAGAATTCTTTGAATTGGATTAAAGTAAATTGTGGGTTCCTTCCCTGTGTACTAACTTTTTTTTTTTTTGTTAAAGTCCTTGTCATTCAGCTTCGCCTTGTGGTTCCTTATTCCCGCCTCATTTCAAACGTTATACGCGTTGTTCTACTATATTTCTTCGATTGCTGGTGGCATTCGGTTAGGTTGGAGACAAGGTATTTCCCATTTTTTTTTTTTTGCAATTTCGAATGCAATTCCTTTTTCTATCCCATGTTAACTTATACACGTATAGGAAACTAGGACATTGGATGAATTGCTTTATTCGTTACCAAAGCATCGTTGGGAATTTGAATTGCAAGATAAGAGAGAAAAAAAAATGCATCCAATATTGGAAATCGCGTATCATATGTAGGTGGGTTGGAATTTGTTGAAAAAAAAAAAGGATTATAAAGGATAATAGCTTTTTAATTATTATTTATTATTTTCAAAAAGAAAACACACATTAAATGATGGTGGAATTTTCGATTGTCTAAACTTTAATAAAAATAAATGATAGAAAAACCTGAATGAACAGAAAATGACTATTGTATCCTTTGTGCATCTCCCATAAAGATATTAAAAAGGAAAAACAAATACAAAAAAAAAATGTAAGAAAAAAAGCTGAATTTTTTTGTTTGTCTCATTGTCTGGAGAAATGTATATAATAGTTCCTCTAATGCAAGTGTCGCTTATTCTTGACTTCTTAGTTCTTTAGTTTCATTCAAAAAGATCTCTTTTGGAGCTGTGACAAAAGTTAAAATATCCTTTTTTTGTTAAAAAAAAAAAAAAAAATAATAATACAAAGTGAAACAAAACAAAAGACAAATAACTTTGGCTTAGTGCCATCAAAAGAATTCCAAAAGGCAAACGTGAAATTATGAGCTATATTTTCGCTAAAGGACATGTATGTATGTATAGCTTTCGTTTCATATCCTTTTTGAATTGATAGAATCGCCCTCTCTTTGGCTACCCCTTTTGGTTGAAAGGGAAATATCTTGACTCTTCATATGCATACATACATCTTCCACGTCATCACTCATTGGGAATACCTACTCATAATATTCGCTATGTGTACCTTCAGATATGACCGATAAGGCAAGAGCGTTCAAATGCTAGGAAGGGGAGAGGATCGGAGGGGAAAAAGCGTGTCCCTAGACTCACTTTGACTTTTCGTTACTTGCGTTGTCGCGTCATCGTCACTGGAAAATCCCGAAATATTGTAATTCTGGAATTTACCAATAAAATTTGGAATTTTTTAGAAACCGTTGGTAAAAGTTTGAAATGGCTTTTGATAGTTTAAGAAGAAGGAAAACACAAATATTAGAATTATTTTTGTTTTTGTTTTGTTGGGCTCTATAGAATGAAATTTTAATTTAAAGATTTTTTTTTGTGACCTTTAGTCCAATGCGCCCAGGCAGTCATCGACCAAAACGTTGGGTCTGAACTGTCGTGCCTGGGCATTGGACTAAAGGTCTCAAAATTTTTAAATTGTCTTTTAATATAGGCTATTTATGATTTAATTGTTTTTTATATATTCGAGTCTTTTTTCAAATTGTCTTTCTTGTCTTTTTTTTTGGAATTGTAACGTCTTTTAGAGTTTATTTTAAATATTTTTATTTTTGAGTCTTTTTAGTTCTTTTATTTTTTTTGGGTATATTTTTGAAGTTTTTTTTTGAGTCTGAGTGTTTAGGCATTTTGAAACCTTTTTAGCCTTTAAGTTTTCTGTCTAACTTTATTAAACTTTTCAAAGTAATTTGTGCTGTTTCGAAATATGTAGGTCATATTTCATAATATTTAAAAAAAAAAATTTGAAAGTCTTCTTTACTTTTTTGAGTCCTTTTTATGTTTTACATTTCGTCTATTTAAAACATATTTTTAACTTCTCATTGGAAGTTATATTGTAATTGGTTCGATTTGTCATATCGAAAAATTTTACATTTCTCAACGTTTCAAGGTCTCTAAAATCCCAACAGTCATAGCTGTGGGGACGGGGACCCGCAGCAGGAAACGCAAATAGTCAATAATTTCCTCTGCAGATGTCCCGCTTTGGCCAAAACGAGACGATAATCATTTGGGAAAGCATTCTTCAATGACATCGACGAACTTTTCGATCTAAAAATCAGACACCCGAACTTCTTTAAGGCTAACTCGTTCGCGTCCGTATCCTTTTCCTAGGTTTCTTAGTCAGACTACTGAGACCACGAGCAAATGGAAATGAATAACTGGAAGCCTAAAAATTTCATAGCCTGGGATTTTGTCTGGCAAATTACTCTAAAAAATCGTTTCCATTACAGGTCACGCGAGTTATGGTATAAAAATGGTGCACTTCAGCGCTAATCGGGTCTCCAAGCTAGGTTTTTGCTCCGGGACACCATTTCTACCTCTACCTGAATCCTACCCACTATCCAAATATTTCGGGTATGCGAAAAATACTTTGAATCTAGTTCAAATTATTAGATTTTTTGTTGTTGTTTTTTTTTGAAAATTAAAGCCTTTCCAAGCATCTTAATCTGGTGAAATAAAATGGAGTCCATTTAAAATTTTAGGTTTTTTTTAAATTCTTTTTGGAAACCCTTCAAAAATCTCAAAATCATAAATTCTTCTAAAGTCAATTTATCGACTTTTTAATTTTGTCTCTTTGACTCTTTTAGTTCTTTAACAAAATTTAATTTTGTGGGTTTTGGAAGTCTTTAAGTGTTTTAATAATAAATTTTAAATAATTTGCGTGTTCAGGAAAATGAGATCTCAGAGACGTTAAAAAGTGAGCAAGCGAATCCAGAATTTTTTTCTCAGAGTTTTGACAGCAAAACTGAGAAATTTTTATGAGGAATCCTGTTCATGTAACTGAGACTGCTGAGTGCTCTGAGATCTCATTTTCCTAAACATGCTTATTTAATATTCTATTCTCTTTGATAATTTAAATAGATTTAAAAAAATATTTAAAAAAAATTACAATTTTAAATTCGTTGCAATGTCTTTTTAATTTTTTGTAGTTCATTATTAAGATCAAAAACATCGTAAAATCTTTCCATATTTTATAATCTTGGTCTCCAAGTCATATACCCTGGTTTCGTTTATTTGATAATGGAAAAATTCCAAAAATTTGGTTCCGGCTTGTCCATCTGTGCGTCCATTCCATTTTAATTTGATCTAAACGGGTCGGCTGATTAGTTTCAAATTTGGTAATTTATTCGATTTCCTAGAAGGGAAATTCAAATTTTTGATTTAGGTCATCTAGAACAGGTAGCTGTAATCATACAAAGTTGTTTCGTTTTTTTCAAACTTTGTCAAAAACAGCTGTAACAATTGTGATTTAATTTAAGAAAACTGCGTTTCATGTTTTTGGAAAAAAAATTGCAGCACCGAAATTTGGTTTTATTTTTCTAGAAAATTTCCTCAAGTTATTCACGTCGGTATAGAATTTTAAAGGCACAACCGACTTTGTTACAGTTGTGCAATCTGGTATCTAGTTACATTTTAAAATATTGCATTTAAAAATTTTGAAAAAAAAAAAAAAAATACATATTTTTGTAGAACTTTTGACTATTTAAATATTCTTGTTGTGAAAGCTCTTTCGATCCAGTCGTAAAATTTTTCAGAATAGCAATTTCTTGGATATTCAATACAAAAAACACAAAAACTTCCCCAAACCAGATCAAATTATGTATGAACCTCCTTAAAATGCCATCTCTTCATTCCCCTTTTCAAACAAATGTCAGATCCGCCTCTGTATTGTCAAGAATCCGATGTACCGCGTCATTGTCGTTGTCGTTCTCACATCATTGTCCCATCCACATGTGCCATCATCCAGACAGAACTAAAAGTACTACATTTAAAGGTACGAACTGAGGAAATGGTTAGATGTGTAGAGATAAAAAATATTTTCCATAAGTCCTCTTTCGAGATGACATTTCGTTTCTTTAATACAAAATGCATTCAATCGCAAACATATGCCGATGATATGTATTTAATATAAAGCTTATATGAGTTCCATATAAATGTATGATATTTTATTTGTATGGAACATGCCTCCAGTGACTTGGAAAGGTACATCATAATTTTTGAATTTCATATATTATGTACAGTTGTGTAAGAAATATGGTATTATAGGATTTTACAAAAATGTTGCCACTCAATTTCGGCAGAGAATTTGGAAGATGAAATGTCTGATATTATAGTTGTTTGAATTGTGAATGAAATCAAAGTCACATATTGAGAAGGTTATTATTATTTTTTTGTTTGTATGTGTGTCTCTTTAGGATTCTTTTTGAGAAAAACAGATTTCCTTTGGGTATGGTATAAGAACTTTCAGAGGTTTTGGGATC
The DNA here is from genome assembly GCA_947049315.1 of Epistrophella euchroma. Classification (NCBI taxonomy): domain Eukaryota; kingdom Metazoa; phylum Arthropoda; class Insecta; order Diptera; family Syrphidae; genus Epistrophella; species Epistrophella euchroma. The sequence continues at coordinate 63,351,553 of OX346248.1, forward strand.
AATTTGTTTTCAGGAGAAAAAAAAAAAATAAATGATTTCAAATATATTTCAGAGTGATCATTTCGTTTGATTTTTTGAAAGGTAACCACACATGTGTGTCTTCTTTTTCTCAAGAAAATGGTACATACCAACACATTTTTATCTGCTTAACTTGTTCATGAAGGAAATTATCTCCTTACTATAAATAAAAACACATGACAGGTGAGATGAAGGCATATTTTATCATTTCTATATATTTATAATAAACTTTGTATAATTCTAAGTAAGCCCAGGAGGAAAATATTAATTACTTTCTGACATGATTTTAGTAGAACGAATATCAACATACATATATTTGTGACAAGGATATTTTTATCCAGCTGGATATTATATTAATTCTACACGGAATAAATCTCCAACAATAATAGAGTATGATATCTAACACAATTTCTCACGGAATATTCATATCTTTTCAAAAATAATCATGATGAAAGATATAATCCATGGGATAAATGAGTGTGCGGGTCTATAGAATGGACACAAAAAATATGAATAAAAGCTACATACACAGAAAAGGACAAGGGATAGTTTATATCCTCTGTCAGTGGCGTATTATTAGTTTTTTGTCGCCCTGGGCTAAGGTCTGTTACTTTACTTTGAAACTCTGATTTCCTTTGCATTTTACCGCCATTTTATTTATTTTTATGTGAACTTTGACAGAACTTTGGACTAAAATTCACAAAAATGCACAGAAAATCACAGAATTTCAAAGTTAAGGAACTATAGGCTACAAATTCGCCGCCCCCCTTGCCTCATCAGAATTTCGTCAAATCTTTTACATAAAATATTAACCGAAGAAAATAAAAACGCATCAGTTACACCTTCATTGTTCGGATGGCTTCTGCTTGTACTTAAGGTTGCGACTACTCAGGTTGTGGATTTGCCGCCGATTGAGGATAGGGTTGTCGTACGTCTGGAAAGAATTTAAATCAAAATCATTAATGTTTTCACCAGCCACTGTAAAGACGGATAGATCGCTGATTTGAAAAGAAAAATTCATTGGTCACTTATCTTGAAAGAAGAGCTTTATAAATTAAAAATAAGCGTTTGCTTGCGGACTCGGTACTGTGTCCACCTTTTTTTTTTTTTTTTTTATTAAATAGAGAAAAACTGTTCATCAAAAAAGCTTTTTAAATCGACATAAGTCAACTTATCGTACAAAAAACAAAATTGTAGTAAAATTTGTTTAAGATTCAATAAAAAAAAATAAAAGTGCGTATACGCCCCAGTGTACCACAATTTCAATTAAATAAATTTGATATTTTTTAAGCAGCATTTTGTTTATTAAATAAATCTAATTTTTATTATTTTTATTTTTGTATAATCCTTGATGGCCGCAGATTTCTATAACTCGAAGGTTGTTTCTTTGAAAATATTTTTAAAATTTTTATTTCAAGCTTTTATTTATTCTAATTTTGTTAAATGTTCTTATCTGTGGCAGTTCATTTAATTTAGGAAACTGAATTTTATTTTTATAAAAACAATAAAAACATAATACCTCCTTGTTGCCGCCCTGGGCTATAGCCCATTCTGCCCATATGGTGAATATAGCTCTGTCCTATGTAATTTATATGTAAGCTGCTTTGACTTTAGTTTCTCACACGCTCTATACTAACAGTCTATTGTAGTAAGGATATAGGCATATGAATTTATATCCTTGCGTTTAGTTTAATCCAATGGACTAAGTCATATAATGACCCCTTGAGGCAAGCCATCAAAATGGAAAATGGCTCTTTCCCCTTACAATATTTAAACACAGACATAGCCATCACAATTCATGTTATAATAATTTATATTAAAGCCTTAATCCTTTTGGCTGAGAAATGTTATGTAACTAATCTTGTATTATATTCCTCAAGGCAACCTACCTAACCTTCATTTATCTGTGTAAATTTTTGTATGTGTTTCCTTATGAAATAACGGTGAATGATGAAATGACAATCAAAATAATGATGTCGTTTGGGGAGAGAGGACTGTAATTTACTATTCGATAAGACTAAAAAATTACAGTCTATTCCTTACTAGTATTGAGAATATGAGCTGTTCATTCAAGTTTCCAGGTTTCCTTAAAGAGAAATATACAAAGCAAAGGATATTTTGTTAATAAAAATAACAATTTAAAGTACCAAATGAAAGTTTTAGATGATTTAAAATACATAGGTATGTGCTTTGGGGCTTCCGTTACATCCAGTTGGCCACGTCATCTATGTTATTACGTGATTATTTTTGCGATATAGGTACAACATACATACATGGCAAGTTATGGATTCGTGCAAAAAATCGAATTCGAGATAAAAATCAAACTTGACATTACGATGATAGAGAACACGAAAATAGTGGGTCCCGCAATTCCATCTGCCTGTCTGTGTGTATGTCTGCCTGTATGTCTGCCTGTATGTCTATCTGTACTGTACCTCGGCCTACAGCCTAAGCCACTGAAGCGATTTTCTTCAAACTTTAGATTTTTGAGTGATTCCCTAGAGGGAAAATCGAATTTTTTTTTTAGCTCAAAAAAATAACCGTACTTGTCATAGGACCATTTTAAAAGAAGTTATTTTTCGCAAAAAACGGATCTAAAGATTTTTTTTTAATTTTTTGTGTGTACTAGTAGTGATATTGTCTATATTTTTGTGAAAAAAAAAATTACCAAAAAGCGTTATTAAGGGTACCTGCCATGGAACCGTTTTTTTTTTTTTTTTTATTTTTGATTTTCCCGTTAACCGCTCAACCGATTTGGATCAAAATTTTTACTTAGGAAGTCCTATCTAGTGTGAATAATACTGCATACAAATATTTTCAAAAAAATATTTTTTAGATTTTTTAAAAAAAGTTAATTTTGTTTTTTTTTTTTTTTTGAAAAATCATTTTTTTGAAAATGGGTTGATGATTTTTTTTGAAATTATGATTTTAGCTTTAAATTTATTATATTCTTAAGAATGGCATACCAAATTTTTTTTTTATTGAAGAAATTTTATATATAAAAAATTATTTCTTAAGAAAACCGCTCCAACGATAAAATTGGCACTTTTTGCACGAATATTTCAAAAACTGAAATATGCTAATCAAAAGCGGGTATACAAATAGAAGACAAATCCATGTGAGATCTCTCAGAGTCCTGAATAGCAATCTCCTTAGCATATCGTCCCATCTTAAAAAGCTTTGCTTTTTTTGCTTTAGCTGTTTTTAGCACAATCAGTCTAACTAAAAGCGACGTACTAGAATAAAATTAACCTGACAATATAAAATCAGTGAAACCCTTAAAACAACTCTTTTTCACATAAAGTACATTTTTTCTTTTGTAAAAATAAACATGAAAGATCAAATTCAAAACCCACATCGAGAGCATCAATAAAATTCATATCAATTTTCAAACGTACACCTTGAAGCCAATTCTACACCTCAGAGAACATGCCATTTGACACGTGTTTTGCACATATTTACATTGACGTCAATTTTAAATAAAAAATTCTCAACACATTCCACAATAAAAATACGAAATAGTCAAGTAAAGAAAAAACAAACACAAAAAAAAAAAAAACACCACATGACTGACAAAATCATCATCATATAAATAAACGTCAATATTTTCCAACAAATAAAAAGTAAAAAAAAAAAAATTCAAAAACCACCTGTCAGTCTTCACTCTGTCTGCTTCTCGTATAATGCCTCTTTTCCTTATGATAAAGTGGGCGCAAACCTAAGTAGATAGGTAACAGGTGCTTTATCTGAGAAAAAAAAATTGTCCACAAGTAGTTGGATTCGAATTCGGTCTTGAAATTTATTTTATATGAAGGATCTGCTTATAGCAAGTAGAAGTAAAATACCTTCAAAATCTGAAAGTTGAGAAAGGGAATGCAAAATAAAAAAATAAAAAAAAGGATCAAAAACCACCACAGTTTTAATTCAATTATACCTTAAAGCCAATGAAACCAAAAACCACCGACTATGCCATATGATTCAATAGTTTGTAAACAAGTGGGCCTTATCCGCGCAGAATCCAAACGAAAATCAAGCTTTTATCCTAAAAAAGCTTTCGCATTTCGACATGGTTTTGTATAAAAGACAACAGCATCCTTTTGCTAAGTTTCAGTTGATAATATCTTCTCGATCTTGAAGCGGTATTCCTCGAAGTAGAAAAACAGGATACGAAAATCCTTTTTTTTTTAGAGGGAAAAACAAAAAAATCCCTTCTAGTCTATTCATGAAGGTGAATGTGTTTAGAGATAAAAGTAGAGTGGTGTTGTTCTTGAGATTCAGATTCAGTGAGATATACAAATAGAGTCCTTCTAGAGGGGATGAGATAGAGGCTCTCCATTCTCCAACTGTTTTCATTAGAATCGTGCTTGAGGGTTATTTGGATTTAATTGAGTTTCTCGCGAACTCACAACAAAACCCATTCCCACCATCAGTTAAGTGAAAACGATTCACCCCTTCCGCCCGGTAAAGTCGTCCTTATTTCGACCTCTTCGGCTGTCGTCTTTAACGAGTTGTGCGTCGTCGTCTGGTCCTGCGGGGGTAATTATAGTTAATATATCGTGAATCTAGAGTTGGTGTACAAATAGACGACTACACGTGCTGCGAATCGAAGCAGAACTTCTCTGGATGTGAAAAGTTGTCCTCCTGAATCCTGATTGACGTTTGTAGGATTCATTCACATGCGGCCTCAGAGTGTCCTTGGTGTTTAATATTCGGTCCTTTAGACTAAACGGCGAGAATGCGTCGAGTTTTAATTTTGGCCCATATTCCATTCTGAGAGTGGACTGACTACTGCATTTAATTTCGAGTCATTATTCTGTGAATATAAATTTTGTGTTTCATCCTGTGTGCCATTGGTGGCGGTCGGTTGTGGTGGTGCCTTGCCTGGCTTTCATTGTTTCCTGTGGCTAAAAAGTGCAAATTTAATTCCTCTTTTTCAGTGCTCTTTTCGGTGCGACAAAGTGGTTTTAATGAAGTTTCTCTTTGTTCGTTTGCGGTTCGGTGTGAATGAATATTAATTGTTTCGAGTTGACAAGTGTATCTCCGGGAAGCACACTTACATACAACAACTCATCAAAATAAATACATAGTAATATAACAAAAAAAAAGGGATAATTGTTTGCAGACATTTCAGTTGGATTCTCTTAATGCTGCGTATACTGAACCAAAAGTGGTGAGGATGATTTTGTGGACATATACAATTTGAAGGATGATTAAATAGATGAGGGTAAGGACTTTTATGCGGGGATTTTAGGGGGAGGTGGGGAATTATTTTAAATGCTTACTTTTGAAGCGCTGACAAAGCTTAATTGGTAATATTGTTGGGTGACTGTGGTTTCAGGTGTGCGGTGGGGAACTTGAATTTGTGGGGTTTTTTGTTGACACACAAAAGTGTGTTTAAAATTGAAAATCAGAAGAGTCGTTGTATCTAAGGGAAATATTTTTGGGAATGGCAATTGTTAAAGCTTGATAAAATCTCGCAAAAGTTTTTGTTTACAAATTCTTGGAAAGTTTTTGATTACAAAAAATAAATGCCATTTGTAAGGTGTGTGGTCAGAAGGATGTTAGCTATTGGTTGGGACTGCAAGACATTGATAAGTTTTTTAACAAATTATTTGTCTTTTTACAGAATGTCCGATAGAAGAAAATTTGGTACAGTATTTTTGGGATAAAAGCAACACCCATATAAAAAAATCGCTTTTAAGAAATGCAATCCGTGTCTTTTATACATTATATGCATTGTTTTTGTATATGAGAAAAATTCAGAGAAATTTATTGAATTTTCCGTACATTTTAGTGGCAATTACAAAAAAAAAATTAATCAAAATTTCCTCCAACTCAACTTACAAGTTTGTTCTCAGAACAATGTAATTCTTTTTATTACATCAATTGAATTAAATTGAATTGACTAATTGATTACTGGTCCATCAGGGAAACTGGAACAATGCAATTCTTTTTACTACATTAATTGAATTAAATTGAATTGACTAATTGATTACTGGTCCATCAAGGAAACTGGACACATAAATATTCTTTAAAAAATAATCAATTTTTTTTAAATTAACAAATTTTTCGTTAACTCAGTGAAAATTCATTATTTCTATGAAAACTTTCACTAAAAATAGGTATTTATGGGTTGGTAAAACTTTGCATTTGTTCTCTTGATTTAGAAGCAGTTTATTTATATCATCCCCAGCACCTAAAGATTAAAATTCTGAACATTTCTTGTCTCAAGTCAGAGTCCAAACTTCAATTTTTTCGGTAAAAACATAAAGCAAGTGTTTTCAAAGACTATTCCGGGTATTTATAAATTTTTGTCGGTGCTTTAAAAATTAGGAAACAATTAAATGCTATTCAAAATGAATTTTAAACAAGCTGTGATGTATAGATTTTTGAAACCAACTAATGTATGCTGATAAAAAAGTACGTATACGCCACAGTGACTCTGCTAATATTTATTTTTCTATTTTGAAGTGTTTGCAATATTATGAATACTAAAAAGAGATACATATTAATTAAAAAGGCTTTTTTCACCTCTCTCTGTTCCTATATCCACACGTAATATATATAATGTCCCAAAAAAAAAAGGGAAATATAAAAATTTATCAGTGTGTAACACATTTGGCTTAAATTTTTTGTAAGGGTCCATAACATGTGGTTATTTCCTTCTTCACCTAATAGTGAATCCTCTAGAAGTAGGTATACATATCTTATGGTGTGCTTCCCATGTTTTTCCTTATGAGGATTTGTCACTTCCTCGCAAGAGGCAGAAGCCCAGACCTCTGGCATGACAGTCCAGCCCACTAATCATTGCGCCACGGACTACTACGACTTGCTTCAGGAAAATCGGGAAATTACATACTTTTTGAATTGGATTATTTGCTTATACGCTTATCTCAGATAACCTCATCTGATGTGCATGGAAGATCTTTTTGTTGGATTTGTATTGAACTAGGTTAGCTTTCTAAGTTCATTTATCTCCGATTTCATTTATTTGTTTTTCATATAAATGTCCCAAGGTCAGTTTTTATTCAAAATTACCTTTTTCCTAAAATAAGAGTCATTTCTACCAATGCGATTGAAGTTTAAAATTCACAAAATAAATAATGGTATGCCCCAGGGGTCCGATTTAACTTCTATTCTCTTCCTCAACTTTATCTAAGCTTTATTTCTCCCTCAAAACACATTTTCACCATAATGCTCGCTGTTTTAGGAATGCTATCATCGTCATTAGTCAACTCATGCGTGAGCTCAATATCAAAAAGACTTTCATCACCAGAAATTATTTACTTATAGCTGCACACACGGAGTGTAGAAAGCTTTTTTTTTTTGGTTTCTATTTTCTTCAAAAATTCCAATCCAATTGGCATCCTGTCATTTTTCTTTCGCACTCATATTATAGTTCATGGTTGATTTAAGGGTAACCATAACCATAAAATTTAAAAAAAAAATGAAAGTAAAGCTTTAAAATATAAACAAAATATTTCAGAAGCAATAATAAGTTTTCTCATGTAAACATGCTTTAAACCAGACCAAATTAAACAAAAAAAAAAAAAACTGAGCCTGTAGCAGAACTATGTACCTTTCAAAAACCCTTAAGGACATTGCCAAATAGAAATTTCAATTCAAAATTTAACAGAAAACAATAAAATTCCAGGAACTCAAACACACCAACCTCGATATCAGTTGCTTCCAAAACAGTTTCAGTCTTCTTTTGGTCCATTATACATATCATACCCCAAGACAAAGGTTTTATCTCTATATATACACATGTATACGTTTCGGTTAGGTAAGAGTGATTATCCTTCAGCATGGGAGACTTCTTAAGTGTTAAATGTCCTTTTGGGGATTTTCTGTTTTATTTTTTTATTTTCTCTCCATGGACTTTGGGCAGAGAGAGAGAGAGAGAAAACAAAAAAACTTTTTGTTTTTCTGACAGAATTGTTTTCAAGTGGTCTGGGAGCTGAGACTCAAAAAATCAACAACAAAAAAGGAGAAGAATACCTCTAACCATTGGGAAGTCCTTTTTTGGTAGGATAAAGACTTACAGATAGAGGAGTGGACGACACGATGACGACGACAACGTCACAAGGGATATGCAGAAAGGGATATTAAAACATTCCATTTCACCCTGAAGATATTTTATTTTTATCAAACATCCAATTGAATGTATAAAATGTTGTCTAAAGGGAAAAATTTTCAACAATTTTATTGTTAGAATATATTTTTTAAATTTCTGTTATATACATAATTGTTTTATTTGTCATAAGGGAGAAAGCACTTAAAAGGACAATTATATTGAACACTAAACATTGTGTTGGATGGGATTATTAGGCATCTGGTCTGTCAGTCAGTCGTTGTACTGTTTCTATGCTACAAACAGTCCTGTCTCCCTCATGTGCGTCAGTCGGTCGTTATAGAGAGTTTTTGGGATTCATTTTAATTCAAATCGTGTTCAAAAGGTATGAGTAATCAATCTAAACGACCGCAGTTATATCCCCGTTGGGGTTTTAATTTTGAAATAGAAAATTACAAAAACAAAAAATAAAAATAAGAATGAGAGTTAGTAGTGTTGTTGAGTAGGAGGAACTTATGTATCTCTATTTTAATTTTGGGAACCAGAAATTCTTTGAAGTTAATTTTACAATTAAAAATAAAAATGATAAAAGTGTTTTTTAGTAAATAATTTCAAAAGAAAATGATTGTTTAAAAAAAAAAAAAAAAAAAAAAAATTAAATATCTGCAGTCCTTTATACACTTTTTCTTTATATTAATTTGCTTCTCTTTCTACAAAATAAAATCTGAACAACTCAAACTCAAACTGATTTAGACGAAATTTTTATGTAAAATAAAAAATAAGATAGACAGGAAAGCCTTACTTTCGGAAGCTCTTCAAAGCCAAGAGGCTTATCTGCAAAAGATTGTATTTCATAAATTTGTTCGTTACAAGTTCATATAGTCTGGTCAAATAAGTTTTTTTTTTCTCACACGTTCTATTATGTTCTTCCCAGTACAGGTGTATCTTCACAGCGAAGATTGCAAAAAAAAAAAACCAACAACAAAATTTCTACCTCTTTTCAGTTTTATACCAAAAAAATCATACAAATATGCACTTTTCGAGGTACATCACTATGCAAAATATAAAAGTACATTAAATTTCCTACAAAAAGCACCCCAAAAATTTATTTTTTGCTTAAACGGCTTGGTCGTTAGAGCGCGTTGAAAAAAGGTCAAAATTTTCTAAAATTTTTCGGAAGTCCAGTTTTCTCGTTACTTTTTCATTGTTCTTGAAATTATAAAATCCTTGAATTTGAGTACAACTATGTACATTGATTTTTCTATACAAATTGCATACCTCTAAATCCTGTATTTTGGACACAAACCGTTTGAAAAAAAAGCTGAAATTTTTACTTTGCAACTTCAAACTCAAATATCTCGGCTTTACCAAGAGCGATTTTAAAAATATTTCACTCATATTAAGAAGCTCAAGGTCACCTATCATTTGATACCAAACTGGTTAATGTACCTCTTGGTCAGAAATTGGCAAATTCCACAGATTGATTTTTACTTGAGCAAATTATTTTTTTCTACTACGCTTTGCTGAAGTTCTAAAAAATTATGAACAGCAATTTATGTCGATTGAGTAAATCTTAAAGAATTTTTAATATAATACTTTCGGTCAAAAAGAGAATTTTCAAATTATCAACGTGTTTTCTCTTTGACATTTTTTTAAAGTTTAAATCATCGAACGCCTATAACTCCATATTCCCCTTTGACATTTTTAAATGTTAAAAAGGGTATACATCAGGGACAATTGTTCGGCTGGATAAAATATTTTTAGTTATTATATTAGTTTAAACCGTTTAAACCTTGGAACGTTTAAGTGATAAACTTTAAAGTTACCTACACGTCAAAAACAGATTATTAAAAATGTTGCTCATATTTCTTTAAAAATGCTTTTGACGGCACTGGAACAATAGAGTGCAGCAGAAGCTTGTGTGTGTGCTGCATATTCACCAGCCCCCATATCAATAAACGGAAAACAACGGAGAGATAAGACTTAACACGTCTGTCAACTTGCAATTCGTATTAATTTAATATGTAATGGTCTGTGACATGGTGACAGCGAGCGGATAATTTTAACTCGCCAAATTTGGCGTTTAGGGGATGGATAACTTCATAACACTCACATGCTTACATTTCATTATAACCGGTTCAACTACAAGCATATTTTTCATCAATCTGTGCATGCGTGTGCATGCGTGTGACACATGTATAAGAACACTTCCACGATTTGATAAAAGGGTGCCCTATTTTTAGTTAGGTAAAAACTGGAACTATTATGAAATGTTTATTAATAATTAAAGTTATCCAATGGATAAGTTCTCTATCCGCGTGCTAGCTAACACGTGTGTTAAGGAGCGGACAGTGACTTTTTATTAAAATGGCTGTAGAGGTCTGTACAAGTACTATTACACTGAGCTAACTTCTACTATTTACTTGTTCAAATGTTCATCCATAGAAAGAGTTCTGCCATATCACGTTTTGGGTCAACTCGGGGATTTACCTAGGTACAGTAAAATCCATATAAAAAAGGTATTTTTATTAAAATAAATTAGTTTGCAGATGTTATAACCTAATACTTCCGCCGCTTATTACACAACTAAATTAATATGCGATGAAGATAAATAAAAACAAAATTAAAAAAAGAGCGATTAACGCCTCATAAAATTAGACCCCTTCAAAAAAATACAATCCTCTGCTTTTTTAATTCCTTATTTCTTTTTTTTTTTTTTTTCTTTACCTGACTTCAGGGTATAATATTCCAATTTCATTGCTTTTAAGGGGAATTACTTTCAAAATTAATTCTTATCCAAAAAAAAAAAAAAAGTTTCAAGGTCCTTCGAGAGTCCTTAAGAAAAAAAAAATAAACCAACTTGGGGAATTGGACTTTTAAACAGACGTTAAGATTAAAAAAAAAAAAACTTTTTACAGCTTTATTTGAATTTTATATAAATTCAGCCCATCCATCGCATTATATTGCATGTAAAACGAGAGGATGTGATGTTGGAAGTGTATGCGAACTGATTCCCTCCTTCAAACTCACAAACAACCAAATAATGTACTATAAGAATTTAAAAAGATAAGAAAAAAAAATTATTTTAATCCTACTGGAGTTTGTTTTTTAAGGTTAAGGCAATAAAACCCCAAAGTTTAAATCCAAATAATCGACGGTATGAGGTAAATTTAGGGGAAGATTTCCCGCATAAATCTACCGCACGTTAATTTGCATCGTCACATACGAAAAACCCTATAATTCTAGATAAGAAGAAAAGGAAAGGATGTTTGTCTGTGATGCTATTATGCCTCCATTCCATATACACACACATAGGTACCACATTCATAGATATTATAAATTTATTTAAACCTCTTGAGAGTAGATATAGTTGAATTAAAAGGAATCTAGAGTATCATTAAACGTTCGTTTAATTGCAGGTGAGACGTAATAAATTTTAATTATATATGTAAATTCATTAAAACGTGTACAGATCAAGATAGAACGATAGAGGTTTAAGTCTGAGGTTCTTTTTTGGCTTGGGCCTTAAATCTTCTCAATGATTAACTTTGATGTTAAAATATATATCTACTATGGGTATGAATATAGGCATCAGAGATGTGGAAAGGAATTTTATAGTTTAATTTAGCTTATATTTGGTGGGTTATAATTTTTATTTTTTTTTGGTTGAGAGGTGAGGAGAGGAGCTTTAAATTACGGGAATGAGGATTTATATTTAGGTACCTATCTATATTGGAAGAGATCCGTTTTATGGTCTGGCTAAGTGCGATATGAATTTTATTTAGCAATTATGCTAATCTCTTTTAAAAGTTATCATCTCCAGGTAAGGATGGTGCCGGATATAGGTAAACCGCGTTCCGCATGCCAAGGTGTTTTTTTAGGATTAGAAGTATTTCTTCCTTTCCTTTCTTTTTTTTTTTTTTTTTATTATTTTGGGTTTTAATCTGTTAGGTACTTAATCGTTAACGGAATATTCTTTTGGGGTTTGGGTAATTTTGCGAAAGTGGAATATTATTCAATTGAATAAAATGGCGAAATTGAAATTTGGAATCATTTAGTCGATGAAATTTTATGAAGGTCAAGGGTCTCCTGGGGCAATTCTGAAAAAAAAAAGAATATTCTGCTTCTGTCTGTATATATGCTGTACATCTTTGAAAACTGTTTTACATTTTCATCAGTGTAAGCAACCGTGAATTAAGGGTTAAAAATTCTTTTTTTTTTCTCCAACAAAAGGATTGCGAAACAGGATGATCAAAAAAATGTTCATGTAGATTAGCAGAAAAAAAAAGGAAGCTCATTTGGGGTAAAATAACGAGGTATTTCCGATAGATTTTACATGACTAACCATAGTAAAGGATGAAATGTATCTAAATCAACAAAAAACCAACGGAGAGAAAATTTCTTAATATTAGTGTCAATGTCAATGTTCAGTGACCTGGATGCTTAAGGTAGCAAAAAAGCAGGAGAAAAAGTCAACCCTTTTATCCTATAGCGGAAGTTAAACATTTTGTTATTAAGATTTTGAATATCTAAATGGTGTCTAACTTTTTTTTTTTTTTTGGACAGACACGATTTTTGTTAAAACTTATTAGATACCTGAAGTTAGGGATATGACCTCACAATTCAAATTTAAATGAAATGTACGATTGGGTCTCATCACGTACTTGATTTGGGTTAGGAATTTTTGGGTTAAAGTTTTTAAGGGTAAACATGTATTATACACATTAGTTAGATAAATATAACTGACTGCCATTCGTGTAGATATTGTCTAAACAGCTCGATAAACAAAATTGATAGAGAATTTTTTTCTAGAAATTCAATTTTTGTTTCGTGAAGACTAGAAAATAGCATTAATTGAAAAGGTAGAAATATGATATGATTCTATATGATTCTCGAAGAAACCATACATCAGAGGACACCCTGTCCACTTATTTGGGCACTATATTTTGGGATCATTCTAAGAAAAAAAAGTTATATGAAGAAACATTCTATCTCCCACCCCTGAGGCTGCGGGGGGTCAAATTCTCAAAAATTGAATTAAATTGGAACAAAAAATTATTCAAAATAAACGAAAAAGAGATGTTCTAAAACTTTGATGAAAAGTAATATTTTAAAGTAAGATAAGCTTATTAAACACAAAATTAAAATTTCCTTAGTAATTGCCTATAAATCCCCTGTACCAAATTTAAAGAAAATAATTGCGGCCAATAAAAAGCAATAAAAAGTTTGGTATCTTACTTAAAATTTATTTTATGAATTTAATTTAAATTTAATTTATTTCCTTCCTGTTAAAACTTGCATTTATATTTTTACATAAAACCGAAACACACGTCACACATTTCTGAAATCTCATATCACACATATATACACTACACACATACTTTGACCAAAAACTTCCTGACCTAGTTCTTATAAAACAACTTTTCTTTGTTATTCTTTCACAGTCTGGAAGGTAGAGTTGAATTTTTAGTTTAAATTTTATAAAAATTGATTTTGGTTTATTGAAAAGTTTAATATATGCACTGAGAGAGCTATAGACGCCATTTTTGTTTTTTTGTTTTTCTTCGAAAAGTTTGAAATATTTTTTTTTTTTTTGTTTATAAATCACTGGACCCGCGGTTGTCGTAAACTTGACGAAAATGAATTATTATTCAATACCAATTATAGTATTTTTTTTATTTAAATGACCTTTAGTACAATACGTTTCGTCCAGGCACGACAGTTAGGCTCATCAGTTAGATTAATAGAACAAAGTATCTCCAAAGTATTTCAGGCAGACGGCAAATAGCCATGCTTTATTATTGTAAAATGTTATTTTGAATTCTATGATTTAAAGTGATAAATAAAATCTAATAAAATCTAATCTATTTCCAAAAATAGGAACTTTGCCAATCTGTCAACGTCAAAAGTGAAAACTCTCATTTTATCGGAACTGACAGATGAAAAATTGCAAAACGAAAATAAAAGCCGGTTTTAATCTTTAAATCAGTTTAAATTATTATTGTTTCTATTATTTTACATAATTGACAACAATAATCTTGCCATTTAAATGAATATATCTCACACAATGTTAATATTCGCTTTCAAAAACAGATAAACTAACTGTCAGTTCCCACAAAGTGGGAAGTGGTAAAAAGCTCTAATGTAATAAGACACTTTCTAACTAATTAGTCGGTAGATAGTCAGTTTGAAATACAAATTTTTTCATGCAACTTACATATTGATTTTATGACCCAAAGATACCACCCAGTAAGCCGGTCTTAGAAAATCTAAAAAATACCTTATACCTTTTGAAATAAATACATCCCGGACTATGATTTAAAAAGAAGAAAAACAAAAATCCGTTATCATTCTTCCATATAATTCGATGGTAAAACCTTCTCCTTCCTTTTGAAAATTTCCATAGTGAAATTCTTAAAAAAACTTCCTGAGATAAAGCTCTTCGAACTTTGACTTCTTCTCTTCACATATGAATCCGAAGAATCACTTCGTTATCAATTTCCAAGAAAATATCCATGTAAAACTGAAGAACACCATAGCTTGTTCTAAGAACCATATCGAGAGAGACAGACAAAAAAAAAAAAAAAAAAGAATCGTTAATGGATAAGAAAGAAAACGAAAAACTATTTGCACAACATTAAAATATTTCCATTCGATTGGAAAAGTTTTTATTTATGTTTTTTTTTTTTTTTTTTTTGGTCCTTAAGAAATTCAAGTACCTACTTTTGAACAGTTTAAGGGGCGAATCGATCATACGTTACATATCCAGCTGTTTCACGTGTTTTATATCTTTGTTGTTTTTTTTTTGTTCGCATGAAAAATCTCATCAAGTTTAACCACCCTCTGAAATGGCATGGTTGCCAAATGCGGTGAAATCTGTTGATTTTTTTTGATATTGCGATATGAGATAAAATTCACTTTGAAATGCCTTAGAAAATTAAGATCCACTTTGAATAACTTAATGGAAACATTTTGCTTTTTTTTTTCAAATAAAGCATGTAGGTTCAAAAACAAGTTCTCTAAGGGTCACTTGCACAAAACGAACGGATAAATTAATAAAACTGAGGATGACAATTCCACTTTAAATAAATAATTTAAAACTTCTCGTTTTTTAACTTGGACGAACGGAAAATAAATAACAAGCGGATAAGAATATTTTTTCAGAGTCACCAACACAACAAACAGAAAATACATTGAAAAATAAACAAACTCTAACGCTTTGACTTGCTTTCTCGTAAGAAATTCTAAAATTTGACGCGAGAGTTTAAATATTTATCCAGAGAACGAGGAGAAGATATTAATTTAAACCTAGATAGAGAAAAAATATTTTTCTACAACGTTATTTAATTCGAATCAGTTAAACAGCTTTAATTATTATTTATAAATTTGGAGTTACTGCTGTCAAAAAAAAAACTTCTGTGAAAGTGGCCCTAAATTTCAATTATTTTTCTCCATTCATTACGAACTTGAGTCTTTAAACTAAATCAACTATGAATGAAGTACGACTTAGAAGCACCTTCAGGTCTTGGGGTTTTTCGAATATTTTTACTTTAAAAAAAAAATTAGAACCTAATAATTTCCTTACCAAGTATTTTGAATAATGTGAATATTAAAGTATTAACTATAACACTGATATTTTTCCCTTTAGCAAATTAAAGATAAAAACTTAAAAACGAAAAACATTTGGCAGTCATATATCAACTTGAAAAAAAAAAAAAAAAACCAAACAAATGAAAACTATTTGCGGCAGCTTTTCTCGAATGCCAGTTTTTCAGGAATTCCGAAAAGGCACGTGCGAATGTGTGGAAATAACTTTTCAAATAGAAGGGCATATGTATACATCCCATTCTCTCTCCCCCCCCCTCCCCCCCGCTTATCATTCCAATTTCATACCCAAAAATCGAAGTCAGATGATGGCGGAGAAGGTGCAAGTAAGGGTGTTGGTTGAAGCACATCAGCAATGTGTAAAACTTTTTCACTTTCCAACATCTGTTTGAAGAGAATAGTATTTATATAGTTTTTCCTATAATAATTCATAAGGATTCGCCATTCGCAGTTCTAGGGGAATGATGGCATTGGCATTAGGGAAGTAGAAATTCTATAAAAACTAGGTATTATGGCTGTTGTTAGAGAGATTTACAACTGAATTTTGTACAAAAAGTTTCCATTGAAATATTCTCTTTGTTTAATCCTTAAATTTTTTTTTTCTCTGATTTAACGATGAACTAATCTATCATACATATTTGTATAATCCTTCGTCCTCCTGCGGGCGTCTATGTGTGTTTTTGAATTCAGGTTTTGTTTCTTTTTTTTTTTTTCGAATTCTTGAACAAAATTAAATCATCAAATCTGAACTGAGAATATCTACATATACTACCGATTTGTTTTTGTGTCTCATAGGATCCTTTTTGCTAACTAATTATAAACTAGTAGAATCTGAATTACCGGTGAAGGATCTGTATACACATGCCAACTGGTGCTTAACAGAGAATTTAAAGCTCTAAATTCTGATGAATGTAGTGTTGGAATGGAGAAAGTATTGAAGATTAAGATGCAGAGTGTAAATACAAAAGGATATTAAGGAATTAAATGAAATATCTTGGAAATAGTTTTGTTGGCAGAAAGTATATAAGGATATTAATAATGCAATGAGATTAGTCCCTCAAGACAAAACAGTTCCGTAGTAAAAGATTAAGAAACTAAAAATAATTCAATTAGCACATTTCCGGAAAGAGGGCAGATTAAGGCATGATGGGTATAAATAATGTGAATATCTTATATATAAGAATCATTTAATGGGGAGATTTATTTTTGCATAAATAATATGGGGGTCAAAAGCTCCAAATATGTCTTTCAAACAGTATAGGTCGATATAGCGGTCACTTTCAGAGAAAAACTCTGCAAATAAAATTTTTAGATTAAGGGCAACTTGCACGAAACAAAGAGATAAATATACATAAAACTGAGCATAACTATCCGAGTTTAGGTAAATAATAAAATGATTTTTTTTTAGAATCGACAACATAACAAACACAAAATACATTGAATAATAAACACACCCTAACGCTTTGATTTGGTTTCTTGTAAGACATTCTAAAATCAGAATTTAAATATTTATTCAGAGAACAAGATGAGGATAACTTTTTAAGCGCAAATAGATAAAAAATGCTACATGCTGATTCGAATCAGTCAGAAAGCTCTCAATTATTTAAAATCAAAGGTCACTGCTGTCAGAAAACTTTCGTGCACCTGGCTTTAAGAAAATTAATAAAATAATTTGCCAGCTTACTGCCTGAACAGAATGGATACGGAGACAGAACCGGAGCCCGAACTGGAATAGCAATGGAACGTAGCCGCATACGGAGCTGCAGCCGCAGACGGAAGAGTTCTCCAACTTTAAACTCTTCTCGTACGACACTTTGACGTTTCAAATTGTATGAAGAAAAAAAAAACAACTTTTTGGATCGAAAAAAAAAATATTGTGGTTATTTGTATCGCGAAAAAAATTATTTATTAAAATGAAAAGTATTGGAAACAAAAAATGTGAATTCAGAGCTTGTACACAAGAATATTGTTTTGTTTTTCTTTAAAATACTTTCAAAGTTGTACAGCTGCATTTTGGGCACGTTAAAATAATAACGTACGACACTTTTTTAAAGCTCTTCCAGTTCCGTTTGCAGATCCGGTTCCAGCATTATATTCTGTTCAGGCAGTTATTTATCAGAGATCTGGGAGGAAACTGTATTCTTAGAAATATAAATTTCTCAGTTTTTCTGTCAAAAACTGAGGGACTTTATTTTTGGATTCGTCACTGGAATCAGCCGACAAAATACCTAGCTTAGCATGTAAATGTCAAATTCAGAGCGTGACCGATGATCCATTAGTAGACGATGTTTACATTGTATTTTTGACGAACAGCGCATCCAGTGAGATGGGTAGATTTCATGTGGGCCAAATGGAATCTACCCTTCCCTTTCTAACTCACCATAAAATCTTCCCATCTTACTGGATGCGCCGTTCGTCAAAAATACAATGTTAACATCTTCTTAAGGGGTATACGAACTATTCTCTACAAGCATTTTCATCCATAGCTAAAACGAGTTCTAATGGTATAAATACGGCCCCCTCCATCGCTGAATACCTACTCTAAGTAGTTGGTGGCCACCTGTTCATTGAGTAAGAATTTTTTTGGGATTAAATTTTACGGTTCTCTTAAAGTTTAATAGACATGGTTAGTTGAGCTAATTAGATAAAACCCCTTTGTTTTTCAAATCCTCAACAAATCTTTTTTGCTCTTAAGTACTTTCTACACCTTCCCATAATGAAGGCTTAATATTAAGCAAAAATTATTCAAACGGACAATAATTAGACTTACTTTTGTTTTTAATTTCAAAATAAATTTCCATAATGTCACTTTCCGTCATTGTTTAATATTTATTTGCCTTTTCTTCATTTTCATGCTCTGCGAGTCATGTAAATTAAATTCTCTATTTAACATAAAAATCTCCCTTTCGATAAATTTAAGCTGACTTGACTATATTTAGCTGCCATTCTATTTAAAATTAAATCGTAATTTCTAACTAAAAAATTCCCTACACTACACGCTGTCAATTACATGAATAATAATTTTCGAGGCAAACGAAATTGATCCGCAATTTCTTTTTTGTTTTCTTTTTTACCCCCATTACTTCTTGTTCGAAGGTTCAAAGGATGTCAAATGCTGTTGCCTTTACACTGAGAAAAATTTATGAATAAAGTTAGATTTTAATGCTATGTAGGTAGTTTGTGTATCGTTAAGCGACTTTTTTGTTGAAATTCGATCATCGGAAATTTATGATATCTAAAGTTGCGAATATTTTACATACAAAATAGAAAGACCACCCACGTTTTGGTACGATGAAATTCTATCGAATCGATAATTGAGCGACATTCGCAATGAGCCTAAAGCACTTATTCCATATTCTTATAATTCATAAAGTATCTCGAGCAAGACATTAGACTTAACTAAGTATATTCAAAACTTTTTGCAAAAAGTGCAAAAGTAAAAAACTTAAACATGAGTTAGAAATGCCTGTGTGCGAAAAAAACGTACAAAATTGTGTTTGATATGTCATCTGAGATTGATTTCACAGAATAAACAAAATTTTTTCGCCCAAAGACGTCTCTATTTTTGTTTTTCACTTTTCCACTTTTTGTCACTATTTTTTTTAGTATAGCTAAGCTTTTATTCTTCCAAAAATTCGTCATCATGTTTTACCAGTAGATTTTTATGAGCTAGTCCCTGAGCTTGCTTACTTTTACTTTAGATGGCGCTCACAGCCCAGAATGGACTATGGCTTTAACCAACAAGCCCCTCCAGCCAGCTCGGTCCCTAGCTAGCTGCCTCCAGTTATACGCACTCCAAGTTGATTGAGGTCGGTCTCCACTTTTGTGCGCCACCTAAAGTGGGATCTTCCTCTGCTGCGCAGACCGTCGGGGTAGATTCCAAGACTCGTCGGGCTGGTGCGTTGGTGTCCACACGCTGCACGTATCCCAGCCATCTAACGATGTTAAATAGGTTGATACCGCCTCGCCTTGCCTCAAACCTTTCTCGAAATCGAAGGGTTCGGTGGTGTTCTTACCTACTTTGACGGCGAAATTTCTCCACCGTCATCCTGCACAAGCGGACGAGTTTGGCAGGGATGCGTTTTCTAGTCCCTGAACGCAGATATTTTATAGGACGGAATCCCCTTGAAGTATATCGAAATTTTGACAACTTAAAAAAAAATTTTAAAATATTGACTTTGAAATTTAATTTATCAAAAATTATTCATTTAAAGAACAAATAAAAGTATGGAATATTTGCTTCCAAAAAAAGCTTTAGCACATCATTGTATTGTACTTTCAATAATTTTTAAAAATTTCATTTCGATTTTAAGTCAACTGTTCAGAAAGTTCCCCTACAATTATTTTCTTAGAATGATCCCAGGAATCATCACCTAAAATATCACGCACGAATTAGGGGACACCCTGTCTGGGAAGCCTCAAATCATAGAACTAAAAGTGATTGGTGGAGATTTTGTCATATACGAGACATTTTTTTTTCTAAGTGTACCTTACTATAAAACACTTTCAATTCTGTTCTTCCTGTTCCTAATTAAACTTCTCTCAACTGTGACAGACTGTCATTTCACAGGAAAGGACACAAGAAAAGAACTCAGTAGATCTTTTGCTATATAGTTTATTAAGCCCACCATAGTTTTTCTTGTGCTTTAAACTTCCATGATGGAACGAACGTCCATCCATTTGTCGAACAACATAACAGGCCGACCGGCACCGGCACCCAGTCCATCGTAACCTGTCAGTCCATTCAATGGTGCCCTTATCTTCTATTTCATTAAAATGCAATCTTAATTTGCTGTCCTTTTTCAAATTCACCATCTGTATCTGGCAACGGTGTGGTACAATACGAGCACAAAATGGTAAATGAAATGAATTCATCTCAACCTCTTCTCGAGAGTAATTAAATGTAAAGCTTTTGCTCGTTAACGGGTTCGGATCGGATAGTGATGGCGATAGCGATAGCGATAGCGGTTGGTTAGTGTTTTTGTTTTAGTGGTTGGTTCGGTTTATTTCTTTAACTTTGATGGTGACTCTGACTGAAAGTTATTTGTATAAATTGTTACAACATTACACTTTTACAAGACTTCACACAGCACCTTCTCTCTCTCTCTCTAGAGAACGACAACGATGACAGATATAAAAGTGACAGCAGAGTAACTGTTTGTGCCCTCTTGCCTTTTCATCTCATTTTGTCTTTTCATTTAGAAAATTTGAATAGAAAAACTAGAAGTACACAACACATGAGAAATTCAGGAAAACCACATTCGGGGGTTCAGTTTGTTCTGACAAATTTAATATACTAACGAAATTGTAAGCAAAAAATAAAAAAATACACTCGAAATTAAATGTAACATTTTTTTTCTGTTTGAACTTTACTAATTGAGAGTAGCTTCTATAGGGACAGAGAACAGGGTCGCACTTAGGCATTTAAAGGCCCTTGTTCTGTTTATTTATATAATTCAGCAAAAATAATTTGAAAAGAATTCAAACCAAAACGTTTGGAGCCACAAATATTTATCAAAAAATTTAAAATTTTAATGATATTATGATGAATGTTTGGCAGATGCTAATATCTTTTGATAGATGTCAAAAGTGTCAAGAAAATTTTTTAGGTTCCTGTTATTAGTTTATCCATTTTACGTTCTTAAAAATCCTCTTCAACTGATTTGGAAAGCAAAATCTGGAAAACTGGGAAATGATTTAAAAGACTATGGCACTTGAGACAAACTTAGATATCAAAAATCCCAAAAAATTTATTTAGCTAATTCCAATCTGGCGACATGACGTTTTTGTTGGTCCGATGTCCGATCCTTTACTTTGTGCACAGAAACTCACAAGATCACAAAGGCTGTCAAGAGCGATGATAAAATAACTGACATATTTGCTGAGCTGTGAATTTCTGTCCAAAGAAATTTCTGGGACAAAAAATCACAAATATGTAAGAAAAATAAAAAACAGCGAAATTTTTTAGTACAGGAAAGGATTTCGACTGAAATTCACAAAATCACCTAAATTCAAAGTAAAGCAACGGGCCTTGCACAAACTGGAGTGCATTTTTATTATGAAATTTTACCGCCATTTTGTCTGTAGATTAACAGGACTATAACCATGAAATCTACTAACTGAATTTAATAAAAACAAATAATTTCAATGAAACTTTTCAATGTTTCGGGCCCCAAACTTAGTTTCCCTATTTTTTACCTCCTTTTAAATCCTTCACTATTCGTATGAGCTATATATTTTTTTTTTAAGTGAAATGTATGCACTTAGTTTAAAGTTTTTGGTGACAACAAGCAATAAAGTTGATTTAGCAAATAGATCATTAAATTAGACTTGAATAGATAATGAGATAGTGTGATGGTGGTATGGAGTTGAGATGTTTAGATTTTAGTCTGATTGAAATTTTATTTGTATTTACCTTTCAACCAAAGTTTTCAAAAATGAATTTAGTTTCAATATTATATGTATTTTGTATGTTTTTTCATTCTAATAGAAAATTCAGTTAAATAAAGGTAATTTAAATTTTATGTTGTTTTTTGGTTAATAAAGTTTAATTACCGGGCATATACGCATAGATTTTAATTATGTAATAATAATTGATTTTGATATTAACTTCTGCGTTATATAAATTTGAATAGAATTTTTTTTTTTGGAAATTATTCAATAATTTTGAAATAATGGAAAACTCATAGAAAAACAGAAAAGAACGCAAATTATGAACTATATTATACAAAATCATATTTTGCTTAGCTCTCTCCAAGCTGATTAAAAGTTGACAGATTTTTTTTTTAATTACAAACACATCAGCTTTTCTTGTTGTTTAATTTTAAATGTCATTTATTGATTGCTGTTTTTATTGTCAGTATGGGTTATTGTTCTACGTTCATATTATGTTTTCATTGTTCTATCAACTCGTTCATATATGTACATAAAAAAAAAAACAGATATCAGAGCTTGGAAAATATAATAATTAAGTGTTTATGATGAAAAACGTCAGCAAAATGAGTTGTGGCATTGTGTCATTTATAAACCCTAGTGCATTCGTTGTTGAAAAGTGAAACAAAACTGCTACTGAGTTTCAGACTTATTTAATAAATTTTATAAATAAACAGTGTTCGGTATAAGCATCAAAAAACTAGAGCGAGTAGGTTGGAGGGGCAATTTTCTAAAAAATCGACTTGTAATATAAAAAAAAATTATTAAAAAACAAAGGCAGCACCTTAAATGTTATGCTATACTCTTTTTTAAAGCCAGAAGCTTCTTCTTTTATTTTATTTTTAATTCAAATTATTTGAAAAAACAGTTTTTGAAAAATTAATTTTTAAATTAAAAATTTTGAAAAAATAATGAAAAAATTGTGTTCAAACTAATTTTTTTCAAAGTCTTTCAAAGTGAAAAAAAAATGTATATATGTATGTATATAATAATCAAAAAGCTAGAGCGAGTAACTTTAGTGTAGAAATGATAAAAATCATATGGGAAAGGAGGTCTACTTTCCCCCGTTTAGGAGGAAGGGGAAATTTTCTAAAAAAAATTACTTGAAATAGAAAAAAAATCATTAACAAACAATAGCAGCACTAACCATGTTATGTTATGATTTTTTTTCGAAGCCAAAAGCCCGTTCTTTTATTTTGTTATTAATTTAAGTTATTGAAGAAAATATTTTTTTAAAAATAAATTTGCAACTCAAAATTTTGAAAAAAATATACTGACAAAAATTATATTCAAACTAATTTTGTTCAAAATTTTACGTCAGTCGATTGTATTTTTGATTTTAATATTCGATGCTCCTATCGACTTCTATTAAAACACTTTAAACCTCTAAAAACTCGAAGTTGAACATAACTTGAGGATTTTTATTTTCAACTGTTGATTTTCTATTTCTTCACTTCAAGTTGACAGTTTCAACCTCGAATTTTCAACTTTAAGGCAAGGTTTATTTATCAACTCTCGATTTTCTCACCTCCCGAAAAAAGGAGAAGTTTTCCGAGTAAACTTGAGATTTTGATTCTGAATTAAGATTTTTGCCTGTATTTTTGTTTTATCTAAAGTTTAGCTTTTGATACTGAGATCGAGAATACATAAATTCAAAAATATTTTTAAAAAATACGGCCATTAAAAATAAAGTACCTAGAAGAAAAATTTTTGATTTTTAAAAGAATGTAATAAACGATAAATAATAAAAAACACAATTTTTTCAAATTTCTTTTTAATTTTTGATATTTTTCCACAGAATTTTAAATAACACTTCTATCTTACATGATAAAACACAAAATAAAACAATTTAAAATTAAATTAACTTAACTTCGCTATATCATGCTCTGTTATTTTACTTTCAAAACCGACAAGTCTCCCTCTTTAACCGAATAAACATCTTTTTGTTGTTTGTTTTTGCTTTCGACGTAATTTTTTTTTTATTTTCAATATAAAGTACAATTACATTAGTGACAAGGAGGCAGAAATTTGTTTCGAAGTAAACATAATTAAACGAACTTGAATCTCACTTCGCAGTGATGTATAAATTAGGCTTTACTATGTGGAAATAGGAAATTTGGAGCAACAAAGTCGAAAACTTACTTTCGTTATTTCTTCCCGCCTAAACGGGGTAAAATAGACCCTCATCCAATTTATTTTTTTTTTTCGAGTAAAATAAAAAATAATTCATTTAAAACAAAATAACTTGTTTAATTTGTTCGTACTTTTTTAACAGTTTTAAGCTTTCATTACATTTGAAACATTCAAATGCGTTTTTGATATATAGCTAAATTATATTTTGTAACTATAAAAGCAAATTCTTGCGATCCAGTCGTGCATATTTTTTACTTTTTAAATTAGCCGCAGACATTTTTTAGAAAAGAAATTCAGCAATTCACAATAACTTAACGAATAAATAATTTTAAATTGAAAATTTGACAAATACGGGTCAATTTATTTCTTATCTTCTTTTCAAAAATAAAAGAATCTATTACTAGAAAATATAACCCTGATTTATAGTAATTTTTTTCCCCGACGGACGTCTATTTCTAACATTTTTGCTTTCACGTTCATATCTTCAGTTGTAGATTTTCCACATTTTTTGCATATATGCATGACTTTTTCATATTAGAAGAATCTATCGATTACAAAAGCAATCAAGTCTCTATCATTTTTCGTTTAGAAAATAGATTCTAGATTTTTATTTTTGTTTACCCTAATTTACCCTATTGAAATTGCGATTTTTAAAAAAAAAACATGTTTTTTTTTTTTTTTTTAATAAAATTTGCTTTTATATGGTATTTTGTTTATGTCCGTAAGATATACCATCTGAGCTGTGTCAGATAATTGTAAAAACCCGAAAAATGACCTTTAAAGCGTGGCAACCCTACGCTTTGACCACTTTCCGCTAGGCAACCCTTGCGCAAAATGTTTGTTTATTCACTACCTACAAAACTGCATACTTCTTATCTATGGTACCTCGATAGGGTAGGTCGTTCTATGGCGGGATCTTAGACTATATAAGAACACTTCCAAATAAAAATCAAACAAACTTGAATTCCCGCGTGATACAAAATTAATTCATTCAATATCTTCCATCAATCAAAATAAAAAATTCAATTTTTGTAGTTTTGTTTTGCTTGTCTTTTTTTTTGGCATAAAATAAAATTAAATTAAAAAACTTTTAACTCAAAATAAATGCAAGGATTTTCTAAAAATAAATAAAAAAAACATGTAATTTCTCCCTAAACGATAATCATCAGGTGTCAAATACAGAAATCCCAAAATGCTATATCTGTAGTACATGTCAAGTTCGTTTATCAATTTAAATCCAATTATGAATAAAAATATATATGTATGCAGGTACATCTCCCTGTGGTCTGATAATGGTGGAACACATCATCTCTCTTTCTCTATTTTGCTTTTCCTGCCTTTGGTTTTGCATATTATAATATTAAAGGTATAGATAGGTATGTGTGTAATAGTTTAAGGACCTTTTTCACTTGAGGGATTTCAATTTAACAAAATCATAAACAAAGGAGATTCAAATTGAAATATACATCCGATCTGAGGCTTAACCTTTGCATGATATAAAGCAGGGCTGGATTTAGTTCTGTTTTTGGGTTAGATTCAAAACAAGCAAGTCAGTAATATGGCCGTTAGTTCTCCTGATGTGTTTTTTTTTTTTGCAATTTTTTGAACTACCCACTCAATGACTTTTCAAAAAATGTGTTCTTAATTGATGAAGATTTTTTTTGTTTGAATGAGAATGTTCTGAATAATGAGATCTCAGAGATTCCACTCCGTCAAAAAGTTATCAAGCCAATAAACTATTTTTTAAGGAAAACTGAGAAATTTTGCTGAGAAATTCCATTCATGTAACTGAGATCTCTGAGATCTCATTTACCTGAACTTGCATACCTACTAATTTTTTTGATTTTTAATTAATTGCTGTGATTTCCCTTAAATAAATAGTCTTTTCAAGATATTCAATTTTTTGTTTAAAGTTTTTAATATAATCTAAAAGAAAGAGAACTAAAACCACATGGGGCCCTTATATATTGAATTGGGCCCTTAGTTTCTATAAGTTTTATATTTTCTAAAATTCGTCCCTGGATATGTAAAAAAAAGCCCCACATTACTCGCACACACACATATGGCAATGCGAACAAAAAGACAACAAAAAAGGTAGGACACAAATCCTAATCTAAACGAAGAAGGAATGAAAGTTAAACAGGACAGTGAACCAAATGAGATGAAAAAGAGATGTCTAGATGCGGCAGCAGCATGAAGTGAAAGAAAGTGATATGGGGTAAACGAATGGGGCAAACCTTTACGTATAGTATCCAATTTGACATGGTGGCTACACCTATGGCACCAGATTGTAATCTCGAATCCCCTTTTGTCCCTAAACCTTTTCTTATAGATGGGAGGGGGGGAGAGGGGGGCTATACAAATACCGAGAGTAAATCTGGAGTCGAGAATAATAGGGACGGACAGTTTTGCGACGATTTTCTTCTCTAGAACCAAGAAAAAAAAACAAGCAGCATGAATTTCATGCGTCCTTGTGGAAATTTATTGGCAATTGTGAACAAAACACCGAGAATGGAAACAATGAGAATGGAAATCCATCCTGGAATGGACACACGCGGTCGATGATATAAAACACACACACACACACACACCCACAAACATCCCCATTCACGCAGACTGTTAGGAGTTCTTGCAACAGTAGCAGTACCTATATAACTACCGAAAGGATCACAGTATAGAGTATCCTTCTTCATTGGCCAGCTGGCCCATTGTTTCCTAGAAAAGCTATATGTCCGATTGAAACACCAGCTTCGGTCTGCATTTTATTACTTTTTTGTTTTTTTTTGCTGGGACGACGACGACCGGCGATAGACGTCGACGAGTCCTTTTTTATGTCCGCCTGTTATTTGTCGACGGTCCTGGGCCTCTGCAGAGAGTGCAGAAAGTTAAACGGGGGTGATTCCAATTCCAAATGAATATCTCGTCGTATAAGCTGAGATTTGCTTTTGGTCTAAAAAAAAGTAGGTACTCTATCTATACATATACATAGATACATCTGGATAGCAATTAAGAAGCCAGAAAACGAAATTGTTGCTGCGCCTTCTATAGACAGGAGCTTGCAGCAATCTTTTCTTTTTCTATTTAATTTTTTGTTGTTGTTAAAATATGCTACTGAATGGTGTGTATAGGCTAGGACCATGCCGATGATATAAACTCCCTCAAGCTCTCAGGTTGAAGTTGTTTGAGTACTTTGGTTGTTTTTTTTTTTTTTTTTCTGTTCAAAGAATCAGTATTGGGGGAGCCATTTAATACTGCGGCTTTGTTGATTTTCATTTAAGGGAATCGAAATGTGTTGACTTTTGTGAAATTAAAAAATAAAATGAAAATTCCTGAGAAAACAGACAAAGTACAAAAAAAAAAAGGAAACAATACATTTTGAAGGCAAACAAAAAAAAAGAATATTGGGTAGACATCGAAATTTGGATTCCATTTTTCTTTTGGTCAAATATACTGAATAAAATTGGAGACAAATCAGTTCGGGGATAAATAAATTAGGGGATGTTCAATAAACTTTTGAATTTTATTTTCAATGTTTAGGTATGTACCTATCAGTGGCGTGGCGTGGATGATTTCACATGGTAAGTCGAAGAAAAATTAGTCACCAGAAATCATAGTAGGTAACTAAATTATAAATGTCTACCTTAAATTGCCTATATCGAGTATTGCACATCCACGCTATGGTATAAGTATAGATTACAAATTTTGTATAGATAGGGTATTAAAAGTTTAATTTTACAATAAAATAAATTACACATATACATACAAAATTATTGAAATAAAACGAAAAAAGCTTGTTACTTTTTTTCGAATTAAAATTAATTTTTCGAACAGAAACCTACCTCTACCTCTGCCCTGCTCAATAAACTTAATACATACAACAGCGAGATACATACAAAATTTTCTCTTCTACAATTCCACATATACCACAAGAAAAACAAATAGAACTTATTAAATCTCTCCCTGGATCTGGATAGAACAAATTTATTCTCTTTGCTCTTCTTCATTTATTCGCATAAAATATTCTCTAAACAAGACGCAGAAAACCGAGTTATTTCTTTTGCTTTCTTATAGAAAAAAAAACAACACGGTTTTCTTTGACATATTTAGAGAATTTTCTATTTATATAGATCAATGTTGCTCGTTATTTAATAAGCTTGATTGAATGATGAAAGGTAGAATTTCAAAAGGTAACTCGATAGGAATCGTGTTATATAGACGCCACGCCACTGGTACCTATACATAATTGGTCAGTCTATATTACTTCGTTCACCAAGCATTTAATATTAGAAATGATAGGAAAATTAAGGAAACTTTTAAATCTTCTATTAAAGGCAATAATAAAATCATCACTTTCAAAATAACAACACAAACAAAAATGTTGAAAGTAATTACCTAATTGCAAAAATGAAATTATTTAATTAAACCACAAATGAATACCATTTTGTTTGAATTTCCAGGAACATAAAATTTACTGAAAAAAAAAAATATATAAAATACGTACATAGATAAATAAAATATGATATACGCAGGTACTGAAAAGAAAATATTCAATTACTCCCAATTTGTACTTCTTGTTATTACGTTCCATCCTTACACAATTTTTTTTTTTTTTTGGGTATTCATATGGATTTTTGTTTTGTTTATAGGTTAGGTGTTCGATTGCGCCATAAGAACAAAAATAATAACCATAATTCATCAACCTTTTTTCTGTTTTTTTTTTTTTTTTTTTTTTTTATTCTTGTGGGGACGCACACCAACAGTACCTTAAATCCGGTCCATATACACACCGGAAATATTTTATCCACCATATATACGCATAATAACCCTTTATGTTGAAATACTTTTGAAGAAGGGCAAAAAAAAAAATAAATACAAAAATACTTACACATTATATCAAGTCCTCCAGGCTTCCTTATTCGCAATCATCTTTCATCTTTTCCCAACGTTTACAAGTCTCCTTTAAAGGAAAGGTTTATTGGGATATTGGCAAAGCAAAAATAATGACCTCGTAATTCTTAATTCTGAAAAACTTTTTTCTTCGATTTTTTTTTTTACCAAAAATTAAAAAAAAAAAAAAAAAAAAGCAGAATATAAATGTAAAAATTATTGCTCTCGAGATTATATGCCGAACGTGCTATTTTACTTTCATATGAAACGGATGGCATTTCCCCGAATTGATGAAAGTTTATTTTTGTCAGAAACAAAGAAAGAAAACCTCCAGTTTTTTATGTGTTTTATTAGTTCTGTTATGAATGCTAACATACGTTACGTGTTTTAATGGAAGAAAGTATAAAGTGTACAACTGGGGAGCACGTTCTTGCTCCTAATGACTGAAAGTTATAACCCAAGGGTTCTGAATTTTGAAAACAAATTAAATGAAGACTTTAAAAAAAAAAAAAAAAACAAACAAGTAAAAAGTTTAATCTTTTATTACAAGTCGTATAAAAACAAAAATATAACATAAAGTCTGAAATATAGTTGGTCTTTATTGCTCAAGCGACTGCAAAATAGTAAGGGTCTAAAAAAACGGGTAGCCTTCATATGTAAAAAAATCGTTAATATTGATCTTCACTTTTGAGCCGCAATCTTGAGAGAA
Source organism: Epistrophella euchroma (assembly GCA_947049315.1). NCBI lineage: Eukaryota > Metazoa > Arthropoda > Insecta > Diptera > Syrphidae > Epistrophella > Epistrophella euchroma. The sequence goes on from OX346248.1 coordinate 63,381,411, forward strand.
GGTGTAATATATCTCAGTATTTTCAATGAAATGTGGATTCGGTCTTGCATCATGAAGTGTTCTTCTGAAAATCGCATAACTGCTCGGGCTACAAATTTAATATTTAAGGTTTTTATTTTGCCATCTTATATTTTCAAGATTATATTTTCAATAAATTTTAGCTAATTAAGAATTGAAAGATAAAAAAAAAATTGGATGGAAAGGGCTATTTCGATTTTATGACGAAATCAATCAATATGAAGAAAAAGTATTGAAACAGGGTTGTCATTCTGTATTCCTAAATTCTGCCAGACAAAAATTCTTTGAGTAAGTGAATTTTTAATTCTGTGTGAACATAATTCTTTGTTCCATTATTATTCTATAAATCCATTATTTTGTATTCAAAATTTCTGTTAATCCAAAAAAAAGTGTTTATCATAGTGCGCAGTGGCGTATTTAAGTTTTTTGCAGCCCTGGGCTATTTCAATTCAATTCTCTCTGCCGCTCCTTTTACTCTCTAGAATTTCGTAGAACATACATTTTTGCCATAAAATATTATTCAAAGAAAATAATAACTAAAATAATAAATATAATAATAAATAATAGAGAAAAAGAATTCATTAAAACAGATTTTTCAATCAATGTACGCCAACTTGACGTTTTAAAATAAAAATTTTAGTAAAATTTATTAAAAATTCAATAAAATAATTAAAAGTGCGTATACGCCCTATAGTGGACCACATTTGAATTCTTATTTATTTTTATAGTTAAGACTACTTATATACATATGCATTTTTTTTCTTTATAATCCTTAATGACTGCCGCCTTCTAGAACTCAAAGGCTCTTCCTTGAAGTTAATTTTTATTTAAAGCTTTTATTTATTCCAAAATTCTGTGAATTTATGAGGAAAATTTTGCGCACTTTTTTTTCATTGTTTAAACTTTTATTTTAAAGTAACAGAATTTTCAAATACAGAAATTTGGAATACAGAATTAAGGCTGAAATACATTCAAAACTTTTTGCAAAAAGTACAAAAGTGAAAAACTAAAACATGCACTAAAAATGTCTTTTTGCAAAAAAGCGTGCGAAAATTGTATTTAATTTGTAGGTATGTCATTTCAGATTAATTTCACAAACCAACCAGGCAGCTCTAGACATATTTTTGTTCATCAATTTTTCACTTTTTGCCTTACTTTTTGCAAAAAGTAAGTTGAGCCTTTATGGATTTAAAGAATTTCGAAATACCGAATTTTACAAAATGAATTCTTGCACATATACAGAATTACTAATCCAACCAAAAATATTGACATGAACAAAATCTTAGGCCATAATATTCTACAACTACGGACTATGCGATGATCTGATGTATAAATTTTTAAGTATTTTTGGTACTGGTACACATAGAGCACTCGAGAGTAGTTGAGAACAGTATTTCGAAAAACCTTAGCTTGAAGATTTTTTTAAACTTTTGAATTTACATATTTTAGAAGTAACAAATCTTTAAAAATAACAGTTTTAAAAGTGAAAACTGTGCTTTCGGTTTCAAAAAGTCACTTTCAATCCGATATAAGAGTTGAAAGCTCTAATTTTTTGAATATTTTTGAAAACTGTATCAAAAATTGCAAATATTTTCGGAAATAATTTTTGTTATTGGTAAAACCAATATTGATCGAAATAATTTTACTTCACATACTTATTCATGAAACTCACTATTTTGGAATCCGATAGAAGATAACTTCGTTCTAACCTAGCCACCATTAAAATTTCAATCGACTCAAGCTTAGCTTGGCTACATGAAATTTGGCCCCAATGAAAAATGACCCAAAAAAAAAAAATAAAAATTGAAAATTAGCCCAAAAATTGGAGCTTTTTTTCATAATGAAATATAACTACATTTTAAAAATGGAAAAATGACCCCTAACTAAATTAAAAAAAAAAAATTTTAAAATAATAAAATTCTCCAACTAAAAGAAAAACTTTCACCAAAAATAGACAAATAAATTTATTAACAACAACAGAAAAAAATGAGGCCGTTTTCATAACTAACCCCAAAATGAAAAAGGAAAAGAGTCCCCAAAATAATGAAAAATAAACCCAATCCACAAAATTTTTAGAACCATTTTTCATTGGGCCCAAATTAACAAAAAAAAAAAAAAAATTACTGGACCAAGTTTAATAATTTGGTCTTTAAATTTTAAATGTTGTAAAAAAAATTCAAACCTAAGTACGCATGAATTTAAGAAATTGTAATAAATATGAATTGTGAGAAATAAACATACATATGTACCTACTGATACTAAGTACATATGTACTAAAAATAAAAAAAATTTAATTGAACTTAGAATTTTTTTTTTACACAGAAACACTTACATATCAAAATAGTAAAATTTAATTATTTCACTTTTTTCAACACTGACTTCTGCTCAATCAGAACTACAAACATAATTTTCCAAATTTTTCTCTTATCACAAAGCAAAGTTCGTTTTCAATCTCAAAGTTAATTTTTTTTTTAAGATTGCAAAGCTTATCCCTTAGAATTATTTTTTTGGTTTAAGACTGAAATCATATTATAAGTATAAAGTGCATGGGGCATCAAGTAGAATTCACTTATGACTTTTTATAAGCCTTGATGAAAAAGAGTTACCTTTTTCATTTTTTTTCTATCAACCAAACAACAAAGGTAAAAAAAAAACCTTATAATCACAAAAGGATTCCTTCCACCTTTTGGATAACCTTTCTGTTTTGATCCGGACAACACAGGTTGCGGATGGCCCCACACCAACTTTTTTCACTTCTAAATTTGTTGGGGGGGATATGATTTCAAAGTCAAAAATCGAATGAGAAAAAGGATATCGCCATAGACTTTCGTCAGTGACTTTGAAAAGTTTTCCCGTTTTTTTTTTATTTTCCTCTTTTTTTTTCAAGGAATTCATTCATAAATTTGTGCCTTCCTGGATTGGAATTCATTATTTTTTTTTCTCCGTTGTGTGGTTTGTGATACCCTGCGAATGGGAGAAGGCGTTGGGCCGAATAAATTTCCAATACGATCAATAAAGTGTGAAATAGGTTTTCAATTCGCTTTTTTTCGTATTTTTTTTTTTTTTTTTGAATTTTTAACTTCTTTTTCTGACAGAAAGTTTTGTACAAAAAAAAAAAAAAAATTACGACAGATGTTACGCGGTGGATGTGTTTAGATTGGCGAACAAAATCCTTTTGATGCTATGGAAAAAAAAAAAAAACATCCTTTCTAAGCGGAAGGCTTTTTGGAATTTTAAGTGAATTGGAGTTTATTCTTTTTATCTATATTAGGGATTTTTTTTTCGCATCGATTGGTGGGATTTATTAAGGAGTTTCTTTGTTAGCTATTGTTGGCTTGTTCGGTAGAATACAAAAAATTCAATTAAATTTTATTGGATTTTCTATAAAAACAAGAAGCAAAAGAGTAGATTTTTATGAACATGTATACCTCCTACGTAATGTTGATATTTTATGTATTTAGCATAAACGGATTAACTGAAATATCATTTAAGGGTAGCTTACCTTGCAATTCTTAAAGCCAAATATTTCTGACGCATAAAATTTTCGCAATCAAATACACATTATTCGTATTTCGTATCTCTTGAATATTTAGTTTTTACCTATGGTTCAGTAAGTAAGTAAGCAATAAATAAGTAAATCATTAAAAAATGAGAGAACTACTATACCATTTTTAAACTTTATGATCTCAAGAGATACATAGGTACTCACTTTTTCCGAGAGACAGTTCTCCTGAAAAAACTCTGGCTTGCTGCAAGTTATACAGAAACAGGTAGGTACGATTTTGTTAATACTTCGATGAGAAAACAAGAGGAAAAATTTTCTGAATTTCGCTTCGAGCTTCATACAGCTTATGTCAACAAGTCCTTAATGATGTTCAAACTTAAACCCTTAAATTTAAAAAAATTAAATTCCTTATTTTATCAGACTCCTCTATTTCTCACATCCCACTTCTATAACATCAACATATACTGGTATCAGACAAAAAAAAAAAAAAAAAGAGAAACAGCTAATTATTAATTCTCCAAGAACTCATTCAACAAATACGAATACGAGTCGAGTATATTCCTATATCTGTTGCAATTTTCATTCTTACCACAAATATAAATGTTAAAGGCAAATTAAAGCAATTTGAAGCAATTTACCATCATATATAGCCATAAGGAGCAAGATTCCCATAGGAACGCTAATAGCATTAAAATTTCAAAAGAAAACTGAAATGAACATTCGTTTTTGTGTGTACGAAAGTATATGTACCTACACACAATACAGAGCTTGCACACACCACACTCTCGTTGGAAAGGAAACTTCAATTCAACAATTATATCTCATATAAAACATCAACATCTTATAAGGATCGTCATTAAAATTATCCAAATGATTAAAGTTGCTACCTTTTTCATAGTTGTAGGTAGGTAGTCGGAGACGACCAGTAGCGTCCTCAAAAAGTAGGGGCTATCAATCTAGAAAGACCCTTTAGTTTTTGGGTCAGCATTGAAAAACTTAAATTTCTGATTTTGGATTTAGCTGAAATTGTTGAATTTGGATACAAACACATACAATTTACGAAAAAATTTCGTTTTGACTCTTTAAGATCTTAACAAATTTTAATTGGGTATCAAATTTATCTTATTTTAAGAAATTTTGAAAAAAAAAAAAAACATGTACCTAAAACTTTTGCAAACATCTTAAAATACCTAAAAAACAATTTTACTCCAAAAAAGGTAAATATTAGACTTTGAAGTACCGCTAGCTAGCGCGCTCGCTTACTAGCGTTGGATGCAATCGCAGCTTTAGATATAGTAATTTTTTTTTAAAACTTTGAATTTTTGAACTTTCGTCTTCTTCCTGAACTTTGTTCTTAAACCTTTGGTTTTTTTTTTGGTTTGCGAACCTTTGCCATTGGAAACTCTGGCAGATTCCCCTTAGACGCAAATAAACCCCAATAAAAATATGTATTTTGTTTACTTTTTCTTAATCTTACGGTGAAGGGCCAAACAAAAAATCAATATATTTAGGTCGGTTTTCTTCACTATTGTTCAACTTGCAGAAAACTCCGAAGTTGGCCAACTCTAGAGTTGTTAACAAATCAAGAGTTAGGCGGCAAGTTGAAAATTGCTTGTCTTCACCACTCAAATAATCAACTCAAGAGTTGAAATTTAAAAGTTGGCAAACTCTAGTTATTCAAAAAATCCCTGGGATATTTGCGACAGATATGTAAGTTTCAATTGTAGATTTGAATTTATTGTAATTAATTTGAAATATAAGTTTGGGGATTATCTTTGTTGACAGTTAAAAATTAAAAAGAAAAATAATTACCAAGGCTTTCAGTATCGAACCACTGCCGTGCCGCGTGCGGGCGGGAAAATAATCGGAAAATAAAAAAAAAATGAAAAATCACTTGTTCAGTTCTTTCAAGAATCCAAAACTCTTCGTCTTCTTCATCTTCGGTTCACAAAGGAATGATGACTTCCTTTGCCAATAATAGTTCCCTCGAAACATTATAGTTCTAAATTAATTTATTTTGGATATTAAAAGCAAAAATAAATGTTGATAAAACAAAAATCTAAATTCTAATGGAAAATCTGAAGTTTGCTTGTCAACTTCTTCTTTTTTTTCGGGAATTGAGGAAATCGAAAGTTGATAAACTCTAGAGTTGAGAATCGGAAGTTAAAACAGTCAACTTTTAGCGAATAAATACAAAATCGCAAGTTGAAAATAAAAATCCTTAAGTTGTGTTCAACTTTAAGTGAAGAAAATCGCCCTTAATTGGCTGGAAAAAACTTCAAGCAAAACGACATTGTTAAAAAAAAATTTAAATTTTTGCCTCGTGCTGTTTCTTAAGATTGTGCAATAACGGTACCTTAAAAAATCATTTACTAAAATGGAATGAAAACATAAAGCTTTTGAATGCTTCTTGTTTCATCTCAATTTGACCACTGTCCACAGAGATACAGCTCTTCAAAAAAACACTAAAAAAAGTGACATATTTTTGTTCCCTTAATTTTTTTCGACTTTAGTGTAAAGGGTTTATAAAATTGTTTTTATTTTTATTAACCGAAGATAGACACTATTGGTCTTATTAATAAACACTGTCTAACTTTAGACAGCCGTCCAAGTTTTTAAAAAACCTTTCTAATTTTTGCTTAAGTAATCTATCTTTTTATCTTGCTTTAGATAACGTAATCTATTGTCTAAACCTAGAGAAATGCAATATTTTTTTATTAAAAAAGCATATTTCCGACTGTTTCAAAATACTTAGACATAGTTTAAACAGCCAAAAATCTAATTAATAAGACACTATGAATGTATTTAGAACAGATATCTGTGGTGGAGGATTTTCCGCTCTGACAGATACCTGGATAGGGCGAATTATTAAATTCCTTGTATCTCGTAAGTTTTAAGTTCTAGATCTAAAATTGATCAAATTCCTGAATTGTATACCTGAGTCCCTTTTTTAAAAATTCGTGATCCGTCACTGCTGATGGTTCTAGGGAAAAAACGACGACGACGACGTGTTTCCATTCTGATATCCTTTTTGAATGAAAGCACAAACGATATCAGGATCTGTGTATATATCACGGATATGTACACTATACTTGCACTCGCACTATATAAGGACAGTATATTTTAATTCAACGAGACCCCATCATCGCTTCGTCTTCATATACCTACGTATACAAAAATGCAAAGTGAATTCCAACAAACTGAATGGCGCAAGCAGGCAGGAGCTTAATTTCTCAGTTGGTTGTTTTTCCTTATATACGTATGCTACAATGCCCATATATGTAGGTATAATCGTTAAAGTACAGTAATTATTATGGGATTACGTCATTTTGGAAAATGAATGCAAGCAAATTCCATTAGTTATATATATTCATCGCTGATTTGGGGTTATCCAAAAATGGCATGCTTGCGGTTGCTCCTTTCACCACTCAGTAATTCAGAGAGTGAGGCAATTATTTGGTGGGTGAGATTAAAGTTGAGGAAAATCGTTATTCTTGTTCTTTGACAGTAGTTTGCTGGTAGGGATGGCCACCACGAGACTATGGTTGGTATAAATAAAAAGGAGCACCTGCTCAAAACTCAACTTTTTCAATTTTTCATGCTCAATTTGGTATGAATCAAATACTTCTGGAGGTGCTCAACGATTGAGCATCTGAATGTTTGATGAGCATCTTCTCAATGTAAGTACGTACTTAATTGTTTTAGTATGAATAAACAGAAGCTTGTACTCCTTCGAGGAGAGCACCTGCTTCTCATTTGTGAGTAAGCTCCCCGAACCACTACTAATAACTAATGAAGCACCTGCTCTGAGTACGTTCTCCGTTTTATTCATATCACCCTATAGTTTTGATAAGTTGAAATATGGTACTCATTTTATAGGAAATTTTATAATCAACATATCTACTTCTTCTTAAACATGCTTTTGATATGCAAAACATCCCCCTTAATGTTTCTTAAATGCCTACGGTTACATTAAAGAACTTTTGAAAAAGTCAACCTCCTGTGCCAACATTTATCTTTTCCAAGATTGCATTTATTGATATCAATTTAACATTTTCCACTTTTCAATTTGTAAAATGATAATAAATTTATTTGTTTAACATAGCTTCATTTCAATTGTCTTATTCCAGATCACTGGCTAACAAAACAGACATTCATTATCAAAGGGAAACACCCAAAAATGCCAACCATCCATGAACATTCACATCAATCGACGTGATGACTTCAAGGCACTGATGCTGCCTGCTGTCTGTCCTCGTTTTAGTTAAATCAACAAAATTCACGGTCTATCAGTTCCTCCAAAATCGAGGTACTTTTACCTGCTGGTAGTTTAGTTCCAACATTCAGCTACTATATACAAGGAGTTTTAAACACCACACCTCTCCAATTTTTGTTGCGCAAAATGTCCATTGTTCATCCGAAAAGCCAATGGCAATGGCTGCTGCTCTTGTTGCTGTCATTTGTTCTTGTCCAAGCATTCGAAACCCCAAGAGAAACACAATGCGAACATGACAGCATTCCAGATTTAATTAAGTCAAGTCCGGTGATTTTGAAAGCGCTCGGTGCACGAATATTCACCGATTACGAAAGCTATCCATTCCAGGATGACATTGAAATTACCGAAGAGCTAATATTGAAGGCTCAACAACAAAAGGATGTGCCATCGATGACGGCAGCAGCGGTGCTAGCAGCGGCAGCAGCAAACAGAAGGAGCATAACTGGTGCAAGAAGCGGTGCTAGCAGTTGGAGGAGCAATGACAATCATCTGGATGATGATAACGAAGATGATGATGTCTCCTTATCGGAGGACTCGTTTCTGACAGGGACAACTTTGGATGGAAGTCAATGGGCTTCTGCTGGATTTGTCAGTGAATCGAAATCCACACTAATCACATTAACGCCTGTGACGATATACAAGGGTGCGTCGGCATTGAAAGTAACCCAACAACCCGATGGAATGAGCAGCGCTGGAAAATCATCATCTTATCAATATGAAGAGTGAGTTTTGAATTAATATTATTTTCAAGTAGTTTATATTTAAACAGTAGGTTCAACAAGAACAAATTAAATTTGAAAAAAAAAAAAATTAAAAATGCTTGAATGCAACTGGCATTTTGAAAGGAAAAAGAAATTTTATATTCGTTAAATGACGGGACTCAATTGTTATGTAAGATAGTTTTTTTATTTGTATATGTTTAAAACCTTAAACCTGTGCTCGGTTCGTTATTTTCATCGGAAATTTATGCCCAGGGGACTTAAAAGTCATTCATTTGTCATTTTCAAACCGATATTTTTGATAAAAAATTGATAAAATTTTGTTTTTTTTTATTTTTCATTGTGGTCCACTGTTTCTTGCTTTATGTATATATTTTTAGGGCCATTTTTTTGCTTTTGGTTTGATGAGTATTTCTTCCTTTTCTTTTGGCTTTTTTCATTAAATTTGGGGTCATTTTTCGATTTTTAAGGTGGGGTCATTTTTCATTGTGAAAAAAGACCCCAATTTTGGGGATATTTTTTCATTTTTTGTTTTGGGGGCCAAATTTCATGCAGCCGAACAAAATAATATACAGGATGATCGGTATAAGATGCATCAAACTGCTGAAGCGAGTAGGTTGGGTTAAGACAAGAAAAAAAAAATCGTGGTTAAGGGGGGGGGGGGGTCTATTTCCCCCCGTTTAGGCAGGAGAGGCAATTTTCTTAAAAAAATGACTTAAAACAGAAAAAAAAATATTTAATAACAACGGTTCAATTAAAAATGCCATGCTATAACTTTTTGGAAAGCCAGAAATCTCTTCTCTGATTTTTATTTGAAATTAAGTTTTGTTTGTGAATAGTTTTTGAAAAATTAATTGCCAAACTCGAAAATTTGAAAAAAAAATGAAAAAAAAAGTTTCAAACTAATTTTTTTCAAAATTTTATGTAATTTAGTATAATTTTTGTTTTCAAAATTCAATGCTTTTATTAATTTTCAATAAAAAACTGAAAACCGGATGCTAAAATGTCTTTTGGTTTTTGAGAAAATTCTGCCTAAACGGGGGGGGGGGGGAATAGACCCCCTCCCATACGATTTTTTTTCTTGTCTTAACCCAACCTACTCGCTCCAGCAGTTTGGTGCATCTAATACCGATCACCCTGTATATTGAACCTTGAGTGTAGTAAAGTTCCGAATTTTGTTTCTTAAATTTTAATTTCATAATAAAAAAGTAAAAATTACGAAAAATGTTAAATGGTTGATTTCCAAATTTTAATGAGAGTACCCCTCAAAAAGTCTCTTAATAAATTTAAAAAAAAAATTAACTTCAAAGCTAGTTTTATGGCAAAACTTGTTCTATAGGGGTTTCGAGTTATAATTTTTCCATATTTTTTTTTAACATTCAAAAATACTTTGACATCCAAATCAAAATATTTATGCCTACATATGTATTTGGTTATATAAATCAAATCAATAATTGTTTTTGAAAAACTTAAAACTCGACACCCATATTTTTCAGTCAAACTAGCTTTGAAAAAGGTAACAATATGGCCATTTAAGTCTCAAAGTAGAACCTGTTGTCTGAAGGCTGTGAACCTAACGCTAAAATATTTAATTTTGGCGATGGTAATAAACCTGAAAATACAGCATCGCAAAATTTCTGGAACTTATCTCTTTTTTCATTTAAAAAAAAAAAGGTTATGAAGCTTAATCGCAATTCTAAGTTTCTCTGATTTAACATTTAATTTCCCATGTAAGCAACTATCTCTTTCAGCTCTTGAATCTTAACAGTCTTAAAAATTGATTTCTTGAAAAAAAAGAAAACAATTTAAATACTTAGTCCTTTTTAATTCGATGAATGCTAAAACTTTTTATTCAACTTTAAGCACCCATCGCAGTTTTTTTTTGTTCTTGCGAAATTATTTTATTTTTATCTTGAATAAACTCCCAAAACGTTGTTTTTTTTTTCTTTAATTCTTTCTTCGTTCAAACCTTTTTCTGCCATTAAACAAATGAATAAATATAAAATCAGAAGTAGAATATATTTAACCACCAGTTGTAGAAGTCCTCATCATAAAAAAGTACCCTTCGCCTTCCAATGAACAAAGTTTTCTCGAATAAAACGTGTCAAAAGTGCTATCTTGCTACTTCAATAAAAAATAAAGAGGATACAAAAATCCAACAAAAAATATATAAACCATATACGAAAGGTAGTAAAAGAGAGAAGAGAAGCGAACTGAACCGAAGACTCACATAAACTTATAACAACTTTTCAAGTAAAAAGTTAAAGAAAAAAAAAGCAAATAAAAAAAACCCCGCACGAAGAAAAACAAAATGAATAAATGAACGGAGAGACTTCATATGTATAAAAATATCCATAATAATGAACTCCTTCTGTGCCGTTTTTCATCTTCATCTTCAACATCGTGCGTCGTCGTCGTCGTCGACGTCTTCTTTCAACTTCATATCGAGAATCCAATATTTTATTGACAATAAACCAAACCCATAACAGATGCCATCATCTTTATACGACCCATATTTGCTTTATCTTAACGACGTCATAATCAATTTCGACTCCCAAAATTCCAAATATCCTTCCAAAAAGACCTTTATGTAAATAGATGTTCGAATCACATGCAAACAAACAACAATAACAAAAACACCTGTGGAACGCATGTTGTATTACGTTCCATTATATGATCGTTAAGTTTTTGTATTTCCATGAAGTCCCAGCTGACATTCCAAATAACAAAAGCAAACACAGACTTAATCTTCTATATGCCATAGAATTCCATATTATATGCCTGTATATGAGTACAAAGACCCAGGACACAGAATATAGGATACCCTGTTTGCTGCTGTTCGTATAGTCAGCACGTAAATTGTCATCGAGCATATATATAAAACCACACATCGCAATAAACACACACACATAGCAAACCCACGCAAACACGCAGAAATTCAATTTGTGTGCTGGAAGTGGGAACCCCATCAGCAACAAGGACGACAGAAATTTGCATTTTCGTCCTGGCTCAGCAAAAAATTTGCATACGCATCATAACCCCCCCGAACAAAATGCCCGCATCGAATATATTCACACAAAATGAATCTCCCCAAAATTCTATATATCAACCAGCACTTTGCCTGACACTTGGATAGCCAAAGGTGCCGAAGACACGATGAAGAAGGGTGGTTTGATGGTTGGTCCTGGGATTCTGCTGTTTGATTTTTTTCTAAATCCGATAGAAAATATATTTACCAAAAATAAAATATAAGAAAAAAATATCATATTATGCTCTCATTCCTATTATGGTTTGTGATTTGATTTTCTGTTTGGTCAACAAATTTTTTTGTTGTTCCTAAAACCTCACAATTTCCAAACTCAGCAAGGACCTCTCTATAATACTTTGATATTCCTGCTGTTACTTCAATTGCTTCGCTACCAATATCGTTGGTTTTCTCTAGATAAAAAAATGCGAGTCTCTGTCTGATTCAGGAATATTGACAATTTAACTGTCAGTCAACTGACCGTAAAAAAAAAGTAATTTCTTCCTTCTCGTTAAGTTTGAATAGTCCACCAGTCACCATCACCATCACCATCACCACTTCCACCACCATCATCATCACACAGCCAATCCTAACCAAAACAGCCATTTACCCTATCCAATCCACCCAGCAATTGTGTCGACGAAGTGTTTCAGCAGTGAAGTTAAGCTGTCGATAGATAAAATAGAAGTCATCACAGGACTTAGGAAAAACTAAGTTAACTGACTTGACTGAGATAGATAAAAAAAAGGACCAAATACCCAAATAAAATGTTTCCCTGCCGCTCCGCCCCGCGCCATCCAACGACCGCTGTTGCTGTGCTACCAAACAAAAAAATAAAAAAATATAACGTTCCCGCTGACAAGAAAAGAAATTGTTTTTGGATATTTATAGAAGTTTTGGTAATTTGCTTCTTAAGCTTGTTCAGCAACTAGAAAGTGAATTATGTCCTTAATGATTCATTTTCAATAAAGATTTTCAGAAAATCAAAGTTCCCCAAAATTGATTTATCGTGAATATCTCTGGCTTACATTTTTGTAATTTTTATAGAGAAATTCAAAACAAGGGATAACCTTAATAATATCTATCAAATACGTTTCATGAAAATAGCCTTAAAAAGTAAATCAATAAATTTGGTGGCGCAAACGGCTCATGAAGTACCAGGCCCTAGCGACTTACAACTCTCAACCATTCCTGTGTTCGTGTCTGCAGGAATCGTGGGGACCTACAGAGTTTGTTGCCGAATCCGAACGGCTAAGATGAGCGGCACTTTTCTATGACAAGAGATACTTCTGGAGGATTTCGCACTTCCTCGTAAGAGGAAGTAGCTCCAAAAAAACTTATGGTAGAAGCCAGACCTCTGGCATGACAGTCCAACGCACTAACCATTACGCCACGGGCTACTACTATAATAGCCATATTCATTTTAATTGTTAAAAAAAAGCTAGAGCGTGTAGGTTGAGTCAAAACAAGAAAAAAATCGTATGGGTGGGGGTGGTTTATTTCCCCCCGTTTAGGCGTGAAGGGCAATTTTCTAAAAAATCGACTTAAGATAGAAAAAAAAATAATTAAAAAACAACGGCAATAAATAGGTACATAGTCATGCTATACTTTTTTTTTAAAGCCAGAAGTCCGTTCTTTTATTACGTTTTTAATTCAAATTATTTGAGAGAACAGTTTTTGTAAAATAATTTTTCAAACTCAAAATTTTGAAAAAATAATAAAAAATAAAATGTGTTTAGCACAACCCCCTGCTTGGGCACACTAGGTTTTGGGCGTAGACGTGCGAGGTTAGATGTATGCAAAGTTTCTTTTGATGGGTGCTAGACCCCCCCCCCTCTAACATAGTAAAAAATGATTGTATTAAACCCCTCTACAAAAATTCGTTATTATTTTGCGGCGCCTGAGTTATCGTACTTGTGCTTTTTGTTTTTCCTAATTTCCACCAGAAAGTTATTTATTTTTGTATTGAAATGCGAAATCTTTTTACTCTTCTATACCTTTATAAAATTTGGGATTTATGTCCCATTTTTAACAAAAAATATTTGGGGCTTCGCTTGGGTCTCATTTGGGTGGGACTTAAGGCCCAAATTCAACTTCGGCTTTATGTCCCATTCAAGTGAGACATAAGCCCAAAAAATAAAAATTGGGCTTTATGTCCCTGGACCTTATGCCCCTGCGCCTTATATCACACCTTAAGTGAATCACCCTGTATACAAAAAAGTAAAGGAAGACGAATGAAGTGAATATCTTAGTTAAGTCTGTCTATCTTCTCGGCTTAAGCTTCTAAGTGGCTATAGTTTGGTCTTCTTTAAACTTGAAAAATTGTTTTGTGTACATTTTTTTAAAAATTTTGCTAACAGATTAAAAATGGATCGTTATTGTCATAAAAGTAGTTACGTACTTGAATACAGTCGACTCCCTCTAAAAACAAATTTTCTTCTAACTCGAATTTTCGCTATATTTTTGCATTATCATATGAATCGTCCATACACAACCATCCTCTACACATTCTTAAATCTGATTCTTAGCCTTTTCGAATCTTTTTTTTTTCAGCTGAATAAAATCTTATACCTCTTACCTTTAGCCTTTAAAATATACCTACGTAATGCATCTGCCTGACAGCATATCCCATAAAAAAAAAATTGCAAGGCAAAAAAGTAGACAGTTTTACCTACACTTTCGCATGGCATTATGGTTGCATTGTTGGTTCGATTTTGTAAACTTCTTTTTAAAGTCAATAAAATAGTTTGAACCTAAAAATATGAATCCCTCTAACTTAAATTTTTCAAAAATTACTCTAAGTCGTACTAATTTTGATATTCCGTGAAAAATCGACTTAGAGCGATTCGGCTGTAGTGTAAAAAAATCCTTAAATATTCTTGATATTTTCCTTCCTTTAAAAATTCTTCTCTTACTGTTTGATTTTACTATGTTTCATGTCCTAATGATATCAGAATTTTTCATATTCAAGCATCGATTTAAGCAAAAAAAAAAAACAATTTTTTGTTAAGTTTATCTCACTCCGCGTTTAAATTTTAATACAATTGTTCTGTCTTTTATTACACATTACTTTCTAATACTCTACTCTTCCTTCTCTTATTCTGTAGTTATTTAATTTGTATTTTTTTGCTATTTACCTAACGTTGCGCTAATGAAAACTGTATTTAAACAGAAAAAACGTCCTCCTCCCCTTAAACTTTTATTATGTCAGATTCACTAAAAATCTGTCCACGTCAGCTAACTTAAATTGTTAATTCATCTATCGCACTCTCTCTCTCTCTCTCTCTCTCTCTCTCTCTCTCTCTCTCTTTTGTTATAAAATAAATCGATTAATTTATTGATTGGCTCCACCAAAAAAACAAGTAAAATAAAATCCTGACATTTGCTTCCTATTAATACTCTGACACTTTTAATGCTCACAATGAACATCATTAATTTCCGGTTCAATAAAACGTTGCGTTAAGTATTTTGTTACAAAAAATTCTTCCTGCCCCCATACCTATGCATAGAACATGGAATATGTTCTTAACTCAGCAAAAATTTACCAATTTCATCAATTTTAACTGTTACGCGGAAATTGTTCCATTCATAGTACATATATAGCATTTCATCCACATTTAGCGGTAATTTGTTTCACAAAATCCATTAGTTATAGTTAAGTGATGTAGAGTTGCTTTTTAACTTGTAGGTAATTTAGTTGTTCCAAAATATCAGTTTTTATGGAAAAATTCCGTTTCATATTTTTTAAACTTAAAAAGTGGCATAGTAGGTTGAAAGCAGGATTAATTAGAAAGCAGAAAAAATTATACATTTTTAAATTTTTTTGAAAACTCAAAAACTTTGCACAGCATTTTTTTTATTTTTAAATCGATTGAAAAATCTTGTTCGTGAAGAAAAAAAAAACTCTGCTACCCAGACTATACAGTTTGCGAGGATGACGAAGCCACACCACAGAAGCAGCTTGCCGCCTGATTGCGTGCGTTGTTATTATCCTTTTGAATTGAAATACAATTGCTAGCATTTTTCGTTGGAGGCATTTCAAGGGTGGCTTTAGCTTAACACACAGCTGCTACTATGCTGACTGCTGCTGGTGCTCTGAAAGAGAAACCATCAGTTACAGTCAAGTGCAGTGTTGTTGCTTGCTGTTGTTGTGTTGATTTGTTCGTTCAGCATCACCGTGTTGGGTGTAAGCTACGCATCATCATCTGAACAAGAAAACAAAAAAAAAAAAAAAAAACACAACAAGGACACACGCTTGGGAAAAATTCACTCAAAGCTTTTAATGGAAATAAATTGATAAATTATCATATCGAGTGGAAAATTTTCAATCATAAATATACTAACGTGTAGAAAATGTTAATTTTTGTTTGCGATAGCAACATAGTATAAAGGCAGGGTTGATATGAATTTATATCTACAAAAGAAATGTGGAGGTCGAGATATGAACTAAAGAAGCAGTCGAACAATGTTGGGAATTAATTCTGTCTGTCTATCCACTATATTTCTTCACTTTCAGCCTTAATTGACTGCAATGATTCTGTACGCGGTATAGCAGTGGTAGTACTAGAAGGGGATCCAGCAAATATTCGAGTACAAAAAAGCAGTTTATTTTGAAATTAAAAAAACGTTTTTGTTACAAAATTTAAAAAAAAATCAAATTCCACGAGACTTACTGACAAAATGTCAAAATTGTGCGAGATAAATTTCATATTTTGTTAGCCACGATTTTGACTGCGATAATTTTTAAGTCTCGCTCGTGAGTGTGAATTAATCCCTCCTTTCCTTGCTTTTCCATCCATGGAATTTTTGTAGTTCAGTTTTGCCAAGCGTATATATCATCGAAAAAAATGAAAAAATCGTAGGTATCGTGTGCGTTTTATATGCAAATAAGATAATTCGCAAATATTTTGAATTCGGGTTTTCGTACTTTTTTGGAGTATAACTTTTTTGAAAGAATTTTAATTTGAAACTTCAAAATCTGTCATTTTTTATTTTTGGTCCAAAAAATAAAGGAAACAACTTCTCTGCACAATGAATCCTTTTAGGGGTTTTTCTTTTTTATTTCATAGCAGTTCGGAGCTGATCCGCAACTGTCAAACAAAAATATTGTGTTTCTTTTTGAATTCAGAGCGCTCAGAGCTTGGAATTTGTGTTTCTGTTTTTTCTTTTGGGGCTAGCCCGGAGCGTGCTCCATGAGCTCAGGATAAAATAACCGAGCAAACGGAGTAAAAATCTGAGTGCAGCCAACTTCATACAGTTTTCATGCAATTTGACAGACATGATAATTCAGTGCTAAGGGGTATTTCATAATTAAATCGGAGTACTCTGAGCATACTCTGCGCAAAGTTTACTCCGCTCGCTCAGGCTCTGCTCAGTACTCTGCTCTGAAACAACCAACCAACTCTGAACTAAAAATGAAAAACCCTTTTGCAGAAAAGCTTTGAGTGAAGCCATAGCTACTATAGTTCTAGTACTATTATAAATTTCGTTCAATTAAGTACAAAACGCTACCTATTTTACCCGCCTTGATACAGGATTATGAGCTTGATGGGAAGCTAAATTCTATAGGAATTCTTGTAGGAATTGTGGTAGGTACTGTTTTCTTAAATTACTAAGGGCCATGTTTTACAATCGTGGTTCAATATTTAAACCGTAGTTCAGAAATTTTATCTTGCCGGTTTCGGCAGATTAAATCAGGCTCAACGATGGTTGAAGTGTGTGAAAAGCTGAACCTCAGTTAATCCGCAGAAATCGGTGAATTCTTGTACAACTGGCACTAAGGAACAGTTTTTCAGTCGTAAGATAAGCCAGACTTCACTGGACATACATTTATTTATACATATTTAAGTAATTCAAGAAGTAGTTTTTCATAAGAGAATTCATACGGATTGACCTACAAAATTTATAGGATAAAGCATCAAAACCATCTATCAAGTAAATCCAGAAGTAACTCACCAAACTTTGTTAGTTAACTCGAGTTTAAATTTAATCTTGCATTAACAAATCGGACCTTAGAGTAATGTCTATAGTCATAATGACATTACGGCCTACAAAAGTTGACGTGACTGCCAGTAAGAAAGCTTGAAACATTTTGACCACAAGTTGATCCATCATTCGAAGCAACTCCTGAAACAACTTCTTCAAATAAATTTTAATCGGACTTTAACGGTTCTATGTGGTTTTTGACATTCCTCTTTTTGATTTATAACCCCATTTCTAAAAAAATGTTTAATATGTGTACGAGTTATATGCCTTTGACTCTAAAACACTTGCTTTCTTCAACTCAAAACCCGCACTCGAATGTCTCTTCTATTGTAATTCTAAACTGACTTTGATTCATTTGATATATTTATAGTATAACCATCAACAGTGTCCATATCAGATAATCCTTTAACATGAACATTTTTAACAAGAGAAGGGCTAAATTATTTGTAGACTTATAAGCCTCCTGTCTAAGGCTTCACGTTGCAAACAAAAACAAGACACTTGTGTCGGCACAAAATGTGCATTTGTGTATACAGTTAAGTAGATATTTATAGCTATAAAAGCATCTAGTGTATAAAACAGAAGAGACATGTTTGTGTATGTGTGGACAATATGTGAGATGGCTTTTTCTTTCAAAAGCCAATTAAATTAATTCCACGAACGAAGAAGAAGAAGAAGACAAACTTGACAGCTGCCTGGCTTAGACCGAAAAAGGGAGGGCGGACGACGAATAACCGCCACCCATAAAACTCCAATCTAAATGGCAGAGCAATCCACATAAATAGAACGAACGCCATATATAGACCAAATACAAACACCCCAAACAGTACTCTCCTTAGGGGTATATCACACCTCGATGGTTTTGAATAGAATTGGGAATCCTATCAGTGTTAAAATTAAGCAAAATTGCAGCAGTGTGAAATATTTCAAGCATGAGATAGAAATTCGTGTGAGTGTGTGGTTTTATATTTTCTTTATGTTTGGTAAATATTGAAATTGATAACACAAAACATTGTTCTGGGTTTCTAGCACTTGAGCTTTTCGATAGAGATATTCTTTAACAAAAGAATTAATCTATTGACCTGGCAAAAGATTGTTTAAATGTCTATAAAGTTTGAATATCCTTAAAGTTATTTTATGAACATATTAATGATATAAAGCCTCATTTGATATGTGCTTTTAGACCAGTTTATGCCAATAATTTCATATTAATCCTCTACTTTAAATTAAAAGCCACTGATTTGACATGTTAACATAGTTCAGTAGTTTTTCCCAAAATTGTTGGTTTTCTGGAGACGATTTCAGTATTTTCCTGTGACGTTTTGCTTCATATATTTTGACAACTTAAAATTTCACGTCTTATCGATAGTCAAGACATAAAATTATGCCTAGTGAAACCATGGGAACAAGAATAATATACATAAAAGTAGATAAGGCTTAACAATACATCTACATTAAAGACTTTTTGACATAAAGTGGCAAAAAGTGGAAAAGTGAAAAACAAAAACATACTCTCCAGATGCAATTCTCATCCGTTTTTTCCCACACAGCCCACAGGAATTTCTAGCGCAGGTTTTTGTGTTTCACTTTTGCACTTTTGAGCCTTAACTACATTCACGACTTTTTGCAAAAAAGGAAAAATTGAAAAACAAAATCATACGCTAGAGATGCCTGCAGCGAAAATTGTACAAAATTTGTGTTTGATCTGCCACTTCAGATTGAATTTACTAATTAAAAATAATTTTTGTTTCGCACAGGCATCTCTTAATAGAGCACGTTTTTGTTTTTCACTTTTTTTCAAAAAGTCCTGAATGCAGTTAAGCCTTTAGTCAAGTGAATGTAGTCAAGTCTTTAGGTTTTATTGGAACTTGTATTATTGTGGCTGGCTTGAATTACCAAAAAAAGCGCGAAGGGGGGGGGGGGGGAGAAAATCCCGCTAATATCCTTCATCACCCGTGCTGGATCCGCTACTGGCTTCAAACTGCCCCAACAGCCCAATCCAGAAACTCCCGAATAGCAACAGCTGAATTCTTAACTGGTGAAAGACAAGCTCTTTTCCAATAACATTTGAATATTTTTGGGCGCCATTTTTATTCAGTCTTCAATTAAACACATAAAAGCACAACTTTTATTTTACGAGAATAGCAAATGGCGGTGCTCTTGGACGCATTTTATGTGCTTTTGTTTAGTTTAAAATTTTGGTAAAAAAATATTACAAACCTCCACAGAGGTTTAGACCGTTTTTAAAAATAAATAAATAAATTTGATGGCACAACAGCTCATGAAGAACTAGGACCTAGTGACTTACAACTCTCAACCATTCCTGTGTGCGTGTCTGCAGGAATGGAGGGGACCTACAGTTTATTGCCGAATCCGAACGGCTAACGAGCGGCACTTTTCTGTGACAGGAGATACTCTTGGAGGATTTGTCAATTCCTCGCAAGAGGCAATAGCCGTTTTTTCTTTTTAAATAAATAGGTGGCGATGCTGGGGATCGAACCTTAGACCTCCGGCATGACAGTCCATCGCACTAACCATCACGCCACGGCTACTACCGTTTTTACCCAAAAATAAAAACAATACAAGAAATTAAATAAATTAAATAAATTAATTTTGTTAATTTTTCAAAGTCAATATTGACCAAAATTCTTACTGCGTTGAGTTCAGCATTTTATAAGTTAAAACATTCTTATAATTTAACTTAAAAAATTCAAACACACGCATTTTTAATTATAAAATTCTAATAAAAACAAAACTTCGTTATCAACCATACAAAACGAAACATACCCTATTAAAAATAAAGGTAATAAAATGAAAAGCTCAGCATAACAACAAAAAAAAATAATAAATAAACAAACGAAGTGATTGAGGTTTTATAAGCAAAAGGATACTTTCATGTTTGTTTTATTGTTTCCTTATAAATAATATGAAGTAGCTCAAAATAATGTGTGCCATGTGAAGATTTATTTAAAAATTGTAAATCTTTTATCCCTTTTACAGTTCGCATAAAATACACACAACGGGACAATATAACGACACGGATGCTGGGTTTTGCTAAAGACAAATGGACATTATATGATCTGGGGAAATGAAAACAAAATTCCGTATCCATTTTTTATTTTTGGGGTTCTTTAAAAGGATATTTATTCAATTTTACATTGTCATTTCCTCACATGTGTATATAATAATGTTTATGTGTATTTCTGTTTCTCTTTATATGTATGTGAGTGTGTTTTTTTTTTTTTTAGAGATCTCTTTTTTCGATTGTAAATTCAGCAGCCCCAAAAGAAAATAAATAAAATGAATCCTATTTTATGGTAAAAATTCCAAGGAGAGAATGAAAGGATTTACAAAGAAGGATTACGTTGGGGATAGGAAAGGGATGGGAGAGGGGGAGGATAGGGAGGGAAAGTTAGGGGTTTTTTGAAAATGAATTTGAATTAAATTTAAATTTGAACAAGGGCTCACTATTGTAATTAGGGATGAAACTGATAAATTAATGGGATGAAATATTTATGATAGTGTTAAAATGAAATGGTGAAGGGGGATAAAAGGATAAAGGATAGTATTACCTAAATGGCATAAGATTAACACCAATATCGTATATTGAACAGAATAATAGATACTTTTAAGTTTGTAGTTTTTAAATATTAGTCGGAAAATATCTGGGTCCTTAAAGCACCTTATAAAGGGAATAATGTGTACCTAAACAGACTTGTAGTCAATTTAAATTTAAATTTAAGGATAAGAGGTTAAGACAAAAGTTTTGAGTTACGACCCATTGAAATAAAGTAATATTGTAGGTTAATAAGGGTTATTGCATAAAAAATAAATCAGTACAACAATGAGTAAAATTTAAGAATTTTCAAGTTGTAGCAACTCATATTTTTACGTGCCTTATTTTTTTACTTTAATATTTTTCTTTTAAATATTTCAATATGAATTCGATTTGAACTATAAGATTAAGCCCTTCTGGCAATACTATAAATGAACTTAATAATAATTTTGAATTTTGAATAATATGTATAAAGAATGTATTGTAGTAGCCGTGGCGTGATGGTTAGTGCGATGGACTGTCATGCCGGAGGTCTAAGGTTCGATCCCCAGCCTCGCCACCTATTTATTTAAAAGAAAAAAAAACGGCTACTGCTTCTTGCGAGGAATTGACAAATCCTCCAAGAGTATCTCCTGTCACAGAAAAGTGCCGCTCGTTAGCCGTTCGGATTCGGCAATAAACTGTAGGTCCCCTCCATTCCTGCAGACACGCACACAGGAATGGTTGAGAGTTGTAAGTCACTAGGCCCTAGTTCTTCATGAGCTGTTGTGCCATCAAATTTATTTTTATTTATTTATATATGTATAAAGAATGAAAGCTCTTAAAGCTTTAACAAAACTGAAGAATGAAAAGCTTTATAAAATAAGTATAAATACCGAACCAAATTCAATAAAGATGTCATTCAGTATCAGTCAGTCGATCTCAAAGACCCAGCACGGTGGAGTAACTCCGCCTCTGATCCCCTTTGTACAGAAAGACTATATTGTTTTTTTTTTTAAATTTAATAGCTGTTGTTAGTTTTTTTTATTTTTTTGAAGACCAACCAAATTTTCAGACTCTGGGAACCCGAGGATCGCAAGTGACATTAGTACGAATATCTTCACCGTTCTATATGCAGTACGGTAGAAAACCTCAGCCTCTGTTATTATAGACGGTTTTAATATACCTACGCCGCAAATACTTGAACTGATCCACTCATATCAGCTGTCAGACAGATCTCTCGCCCTGATCTTTCACCAGCATTACAAAGTAAAATAATTTACAGGCTTCGTGAGATAACTGCTCAAATAAAAAGTGAAATAACTCCCTAAATTGAGGATTTTTGATGATTAAATAAATTTCCTAAAAAGGCATGAAATTAGTCTCCAGATCAAAAAGCTTTATGATTTTATTTTTTGTTTTAGTAACAAGTTCAAAATTCACTAGTCTAGCCTACATATTCTGAAGAACAAAAAACTGGTTTTCGGCATACCTAAAGCTATCGATCTGTACGTTTGAGTGTCTATTTTTGACCGTGCATTCATACTTTAATTCGAGCTAGAGCGTTATTGGACTTTGGCACAGAACTTTTGTTTGTGATTCCATTAAGAGGAATTTTAATTTTCATTTCAGCCATAGTTGTTTTTTCGAAAATTCTCAAAAGCTTTTGATTATCCTATCCAAATGATGGTGACTCCACTATGTTTCAGACCATAGCGAGATCGCATATTACCGGTTTTTGAAAAGAAACGTCCCATTATCTTGTTTATTTTTGTATAATTCGTTAACGACTCCACCAATTTGTAAAAAAATGCAAATAATATTTCGTCAAAGCTTTACAAAAAAGTTTCTATTTATAACCAACAAAAATCAAAAAGAAAAAATATTTTTTACATATCCGTTAAAAATAAGCTATTATAACTGCTTTATATCTTCATTGCCAAACCATATTACAACAACCTTGATCCAAAAGAGCGAGTTTCTGTGATCTCAATCGTCCATATCTTTTTAAAAAATTTTTTTCCATTATTCCACTTTCAAGTATACTGACCAAAAAATCGAAAAGTGTCGAAATTACGTATTTATCCATGGTTGAAATTTGTGTAATATTAAACTTTAAATTCTTTAAATCTTTATACAAAAAACACATAGTAATCATTTGACGTTTAAGCCTCAATTACATATGCAGCATAGACTCATCTTATTATAGAACGTCCTTAATTTATACCACCACTTTCAAAATTATATGGCCCCTATGCTGTTTCTCATTTCAATGTTAATGAGCTGTAACTGTAACCTTTCTTTTTATATTCAATTAATTGTTTGCTCTTAAGGGTTCAACCATAACAAATTCCCTTATAACAATTTTACTTTTACATGCTATTTGTATTGAAGATTAAATATATACAACAACAAAATAAAGTTAAAATAAAAATAACAAACATTTTTAATTAAACGTATTTCTATGTTCTCTTTCATTAACAGACAATTAAATGCTACCCTAGAGCCATTGGCGTGCTTCGACAGTAATATCCTTAAGCTGCTACCAACCGAAATAATAGCATTCGGAAAATTGGTCAGTGACCAACGGCCGGATGTTTTACGAATCAGCATTAATGGCCTACACCGATGGAGTCCGCAATTTGAGAATCGCATTTGGAAATATCTGGGTAAGTGGCTTGCTGACATTTTATCTGATATTTCTGAGGGGTGGAAAAGTTCACTCTGACACGGATTGGTTTTGAGTTCTGGTCTGGTCTGGTGGTACAAACTATACAATACATGTGGGAGTCGGGACGGGAAGCCAAGCAAAGTACTTAGATATAAGTTAGAGTGGGTTAATTGAATTTAATGAGCTATTTGTTGGCACTGTTTTCCACAAGTGCATATACTATACAAATACAATACAGTGAATGAGAGAGAGAATGGGAGGAGAAGGAGTAAAGGGCATTAAGGTCTATAGAGTTTTAAGCACATAAAACGTGCTGCTTCCAAAAGTGGAGGTGTGTGCTTTTAATGGAAATGGTGTTCGTTGTTCCTGAAGTGTAATTATAATTTATTGGATTTTCAAGAGGGTGTGAGAATTTTCTTCCAACATCAGAAACATCCAATTATGATAGTACCTAGTTGAATTCAATAAAAACAAAAAAAAAAACACCGAAGAGGTTAAGAGATTGCAATTTTGCAACAAATGGTAGTCGTATCCACTTAAATATAGCGGGTTTGAAATGCTCTTCTGGAAGCTTTGTACTTGCTATTTTATGCATTCGAGAGAAAGGCGGTTAGAATAAAATGTTTCGAATGTCGTTTGAAACAGATGAACAATAAACATTGAAAATGCGGTACATTAAGAAGGATAATGGATTCATATAAACTTGAAATTTGTGGGATTTGTTGTGCAATAACATAGAGTTTACAATTTAATGTGGTTTTTTGTAGATTTTTTTTTATAAGTGCAGGGATTTCGGGGAATAATGTGTCGCAGAAGCTTTAACCTCCATTCCTCCAGGAATGGTTGAGAGTTGCAAGTCACTAGACCCTGTTTCTCCATGAGCTATTGTGCCACAAAATTTATTTTAAAAGCTTTTAATTTTTTAACTCTCGAACAAACGGCCCAACTTTGGTCTTCAGTTGCATGCACACCTGAAAAAGTTTTCGAAGATCTTGAATTCGCGGTTTTCTTACACGAAAATAACATTGGGTCTCTTGTTTCCAAGGGTACCAATGAGAGTTTAGTGGCATCCAGCCTCTTTTTTTTTAAATTATTTCATATAGAACTTGGGTCCAAATGTTGTTAGCGACCTATATCAGCGTTTTAGCATGGAAATATAGTTTTTTTTTTTTTTTTTTAATAATATTCGGATTTAAAATTTCACTAAAAAACCCAAACACACAGAGTTCTCCTTAAAGTCTACTTACAAAATATGAATAATTCTTTACTCAGAATTCCCTCAAATATTATCTCAGTCGTTTTAACAAAACATAGGACACGATTATCTTTCTGAATTCTCTTCCCCTACGTGCCCTAAATTCCAATTGCATTCACATTTGCACAAAAGTGCACACAATACAACTGAATGCTTGAAATCTGATTAGAGGATGTAGATAGGATTTTGCATTCTCTGTTTGCTCCATAGCTCTACATATGCTTTTGGCCTGATGCTCTTTTCCGTTTTTAGGTTTAGCCACAAGGGCTTAAGCATCATTCATTGCAATCACAACCACCCTTTATCCTTTAGGCGGTGCTTTACATATCCTTAGTGAGTTCGCTGTCAAAGCGTGAGATATATTCTAATGAAATGTTGAACTCAGTATGTATGTAACTACACATAGTGTGCACAGACAAAAAAGATCCTAAGCGATTTAGTATACATTTACATGTGCAATGACACTTGATCACACATCTCTGACTAAGTTCAAGCTTTGTTTTTCAAACAATTTGATGGACAGAGGAATTTTATTTTTCACCATTAAACTTCAACGTTTGTTGGCATTTTTAAGTGTCCTTTTTCGCAATTAATTTTATCCTTTCTATTTTGTGAAAAATTTTAATATCGATTTGGATTCATATAGTTTTTTTTGGTAAACCAAGTTTCCTTTGTCCAGTGCGTTTCGTCATCATCGTCCATAACGACACTTGTTGCACTGTTGGCATAGTTACGCGCGTGGAATTGCATTTTGCAACAAAGTGATGCACGCAGTTTGTATATCTTTTGTTGGCTGATGGTACACATTTTCCTATACTACACTCAAACACAACTAAATTGCAATAGAACCCGATTTTATGAGAGGTCACAGTCCAAACAGAAAATTATTGTGGCCAAAATAGAAATTGTGTGCTGGCGGGCTGGATATGAAAATAAAACAAACATAAAGACCGTGTATATAGACCATGTGGTGGGTGGTGGTATGTATTTTGAAATTATTCAGGAGCGGAGTCAGAGCGGAGCCTTTGATTCGTTTGAAAAAAAAAACCTATACTATTGAAGCTAGTCCAAATTTAAAAATAAAAATAAATTTTATGGCACAACACCTCATGAAGAACTAGGGCCTAGTGACTTACAACTCTCAACCATTCCTGTGTGCATGTCTGCAGGAATGGAGGGGACCTACAGTTTATTGCCGAATCCGAACGGCTAACGAGCGGCACTTTTCTGTGACAGGAGATACTCTTGGAGGATTTGTCAATTCCTCGCAAGAGGCAGTAGCCGTTTTTTTTTCTTTTAAATAAATAGGTGGCGAGGCTGGGGATCGAACCTTAGACCTCCGGCATGACAGTTCATCGCACTAACCATCACGCCACGGCTACTACCAAATTTATGAAACTTAAAAAAAAGATATGCTTAAAATATACCAAAAAAAGGTTGGTTGTGACCCACACTGGTAACTTCCTATTGCGGTGCCCTTGGAAACCAGGACCCAATATTATTTGTTTTTGAATGAAAATCGCGAAATGAACACATGTGAAAACCCTATCAGGTGTTTAGTAAGGGATCAAGTGAAGACCTTTTGTTCTAAAGATACGCCAGACGAACATTTTTTTTTTTAAATAATCTTAAGTGGTTATTCTATTTTAAAGTAAAGTAAAACTATCAATTGAAAACATTTTCAATTATGTATTTTTAAGTTATCCCCAGTTTGTTTGCTTGAAAAAAAAAAAAAAATATAAATTAAATTGAATTTTTTGTATTTGGTCTCGAAATTTTCGAGCGAAAAACATTTTTTTTTAAATTTTAGTAGTTTCTTATATATTTTTTTCTTAAAAAAAGTGTTAGGTAATTGAATTTTTTTACAAACTCTACAAATTATCAATTATGGAACTTTTTATAGATTAAAATTAGCCCGAAGTCAATACCTGATTCTTCCCAAAATATTTAAACCGACAAAAAAAAAACTTTTCCTTGACAATTTTTAGCAACTTTTTTTAATTAAGTCCAAGTCAATAGCATCATTTTATCCCGAGATATTCATGACGAATGTCATTGTACAACTTTTTTTTTTTAATTAAAAAAATAAGAAATAAATATACTATTTTTGATTTTTCTGCGGAAACTTTTTTATACTTTTTATTATCCATAAAATAAAATTCACCCAATCTTTATTTTTTTTCTCGAGATATTAACTGACGTACACAGTACACACCCCACACATAGACCTCTCTTCAAAAATGATATGTCAAATTTTTCGATTCGACAAATCTGACAAAAAACACTGACTTCGCATAATAAAGCTCTTCACCTTAAATAAGCTTTGTTAGAATTTCTGAATTGAATTTAAGCAGTCTTATTTGCCTGGACTATTTTTCATTTCGGGAAAAAAATTGAAATATTATGTTTGTTTGCGTACTGCCCAAAACTGCGCATTTCTATATATTTTTTAATCCGAACTTTGAAGGATTTTGAACTAAATTTGTAAAAAAATCGTAGTTTTGGACAACATATTAATTTTTGCCGCAGAACCACAGAGCTATAACAATCAAAATTTAGGTCTGAACAAAATTTGAATTTTCTAAATTTTCTAAAAAAAAAAAAAAAAAAACAGGTACTAGCTACAGAAGTCAATCAAAGGACCTTATCTAAAGCCGGATCCATTGTGTTGTGGACTGAGTACACTAATCAAGCGTGCTGTCTTATAAACTGACATTTTTTATTATTCTGTTTCGAGGGCATTGTTCTCTATCCCGTACACTAAAAAAAATGTCTGAGCCATAGCGTGGTATGGCGCGTGGTTCCGACTTAACTTACCTATATCTAAGCCAAAATGAACGTTTCGAAGAACATGAACTATAGAGAGTTAGTTGAATATCTTAAACTTTAGAATTTTCAACAAATCCACCCATGCTTAATTTAGTGTCCATTAAAAAAGTATCACACATATCGGAATAGAAAAAGCAAGCAAGCAAGCTTACAGTTGGTGGAATATATGAACTAATGCCAGATGAACGATTTATATCCTTTAAGTGGTTTTCTTTTTCCCACACAATGTATGTATGCTCTCTAGCTTGAGCAAAGACTCTTTAATATGCAGAGCCATATGGTTGTTTCATTGTGGTATTTCAACTCTAGCATAAATGTTGCTCGGGTTCTACGGGGCGTATGCGTAATATTTTTTTTTGTTTTGTTTTTATTCATTTCGCTTTGTGTGTAGATCTCGTATTTGAAACCAGCATGTTGTATGGAGACGGAGAGACTATAGAATAAGGATCACACCAGGCATAGCATAACCCCGGCTAAAGAAGGAAGAGATTATTATTATTTTTTTGCACTTTTATTTTTATTCTTTGGTTGTCTTTTATTCTTCTCTTGGTCGTCTTCATTAAAATGTTAGACAATGTGTGGTAAATGAAGGTTGTGTGCACACTTTTGTTGCATTCGAGTTCTTTTCTTATTTTTTTTTAAATTTTATTTTTACCATAGAGTTGGGTTTTGCATTTTTAATTTTTGCTGTCCATTGCTGTGTTGATTCTTGGTGGTGAAATATAATTAAGCGGTTTCGTAGTTGAAGGTTAGAGATAAATGAATTTTGAGTTAAAAGGAACAAAAAAAAGTAGTTTTTTTGTCTCTTTTGTTAATTTTTTGTGATGATAGCACGAAGAGAAGTTTTGACAAAATATTTGCTTTTGACACCAGAGATTTCTAATTAATTAGAGATGTGTTTGGGGTTTGATGGAGTTTAAAGAGATTTTGTTTTTTTTTTGCCTTCTCTTTATGTCTCAATTGTGGGGTTAAATGGAAGTTGTCCGCTTTAGTAATTCTAAAATGTTTATTTAATATGTCCCACGATGTTGAATTAAATTCCATAATTTATTAAATAAATATTTCTAGATTTTTACTCAAATGCTTATTTAATGTTCTATAAGATTTATAATATTTAATATTAGCATAATGTTTATGAAATATTTTAAATTATTTGATTTTTGTTAAATTCTTTTTTAAATGTTTTGGATAAATTTCTCGTAAAATGTTTTTGAGAACTTTCTTAAAATGTTATAAATTTTCAGTAAATGTTTTTTTTAATGTTTCAAATATGTGACTAAAAGGTTTTTAACCGGTTTCGAGATGTGTCTGCAATGTTTAAAACATTTTGTTTTTTAAATACACTTGTCAAAACAATTAAGGGAACAAAAAAAAATCACTTTTTTCTTAGTGTTTTTCGAAAAGCTGTATCTCTGTGAAAAGTGGTCGTATTGAGATGAAACAAAAAGCATTCTGAAGCAGAATCCTTTTTGTATTGAGAAATTTTCGAAAATGATTTTTTTAAGGTACCGTTATTGCGCAATCATAAGAAGCAGCACGACCCAAAAATTTTAATTTTTTTTCTTTTTTTTTGAACATTGTCATTTTCTTTGAAAATTTTTTTTGAGCCAATTTAATGTTTTGTTTCAATAACTTGTTTATTCAGCTTTAAGGTCATATTTTTTCGTCATTGTACCAATTTTTTTCAAAAGAATATCTGGCTTTGAATGAAAAAACAGACTTTTGACTTTGACTACCAATATTATCGCAAGGAATGAGGACATCGAAAATTTATGGATAGTTTTAAAAACTGGAATTAATATTCTACAAGATTTTTTCAAAACTTTATAACGATTATTTTTTTTGGCTCCTCATCGTTACATTCAGAAAAGGTCTAAAAAACGACTTTTTAAAGACTTTTTGTAAATCTTTTACTGATTTAAAAATATTGACTGTAGAACTTAATTTGGTAAGACATTTTAAAGAACTATAGACCACCAATATTTCTGTTAAATTTCAAATAAATCCATTGAACCGTTTTCATGTACCGAATAATCAAAGTCGTAAAAACCAATTAAGGGAACAAATTGGGTGGTTCATAAACATTGTGAAATTGTCATGAAAATGAAAACGAAAACAACAATTTCTGCCCACTTTTTCCACAGTTTTGCGTTAGTTATATTAAATATTGAAAACCTGTTAACCTCACAGGATGTTGCTTCGATGATGATTTAACGTTTAATCAATGTTCTTCAATATTTTTTTTAAATTTTTAATTTTTTTCGTTCAAATGTGAGAACATTTTATGTGAATTATTAAAAAGTTAAAAAAAAACACAAACACCAAAACACAAACACCAACACCAACTATCCAAAACCCTTGAATGTTAGCTTTTTTATTAATCTTTTATCACGAAGCAAAATCACTCAAATGAACAACTAAGGTTAAAAAACTTATCGGGCTGAAATTATTCCAAAGCTTAGCAGGCAGAAGAAAAGATTTTTCATTAAATTTTCCATTTTCCTCTATTTTTTCTTTTTTTTTATTGAAATGTCTGTGTGACCTTTTTGGCTGATTATAAAATGTCTGTGTTTTTTTTGTTTTTATTGTCTAGGTTGGGATGATTGGAGCGATTTTACTCTTTGCAGTGTTCAATGCGGCAAAGGTGTCCAACAACGATTTCGCCGATGTCTGCTTGACAATCCAATGATTAACATCAACATGAACAACAATATGAATGACAATGAGATGCAGCAAAGGCAACAACAGCCATCAGCAGACCAACAGCAGCAGGATATGTTCGATGTCGGTAGTAGCAGTAGAAGTAGTAGTAGCAGTAGTCCATCAGATGTATTCAATCAGCAAAAGCAACAACATCATAATCATCATCATCATCAGCTGCTGTTTCTCCATTCAAGAGGAAGTAGTAGCGGTAGCAGTAGTAGTAGTAGCATCAGCAATCGAAGTAGAAATCATTCGACCAGTCCGGAAAAGGACACCAGCAGTTACATCAGCAATGGAATAAAATCAACCAGCACAGGACGAAGAGGCGTTACAGGAGATGCTGTAGTAGGAGGAGTAGAGGGTGCAGCAGCTACTGACAGTATTTCCTTAAATAAATTGAAGAAACGTAGGAAACGGAAGAAAGCCAAAAGCCTGTCAACAATGTCCTGCGAAGGATATAACATCGAACAGAGAAATTGCAATACATTCGAGTGTACTGGTGAGTTGGGTTTATATTAATTTTTTTTTTTTTTGCGGAAGAAGAAGAAAAAGAAGAGGAAATTTCACAAGTATGGAAATTGCAAAGAGTACTTCTTCTTTAATAAGATTAAATTAAGTATTCACTGTAACTTAA
This sequence comes from Epistrophella euchroma, assembly GCA_947049315.1. NCBI lineage: Eukaryota > Metazoa > Arthropoda > Insecta > Diptera > Syrphidae > Epistrophella > Epistrophella euchroma. Next base: position 63,412,566 of record OX346248.1, read on the forward strand.
TTTACATTTCATCAAATGGGTAATATCTCCTTTACATGGATTTAGGGTCATCCATTAATTACTGGAAACCTACCATGTGTATTTTAATTTTGTTAATTTTCTTTCCGAAATGTGTAGTGAAGAATATCTGAAATAGTTCTCCCACATTTAACAATATTTACCTTGTGAAATTCCTCATAAATTATTTTCTTCAACAAAATATTGTTCATAAATTCTTTTTTACAAGATTTTCACTCATTTTTTTTGTCTCGTTCTTTCTATTTCTTTATTTTTTTTTAATTTTATTTTTAAGACGACATAAGTGACTTATTAAAATTTTATAAAAAGTTCCTGCCACTTGAAGAACTACCAACTACTTTGGTACCGCAACAGTCTGAACCATCGATGGTGCAACAACAGCAACAACTGCCAACAGTATCAGAACTGGCAGTTGGAGTTGGAGCGACTTTGCCGTCCTCGTCCTCGTCCTTGTCATCATCAGCGTCCTCGTCAGGTTCAAGTGTTCCTGCAGCATCAACATCAGCTACAACACTTCTCCCAAACACCGGATATATAAGAAGCTGGAAAAATTCGCTGAATTTCACGCTAATGATCACATTGAGATTGAAGGTAAGTGCTGTTTACAAAATATATAAAATCCAAGAGTTCGGGTACAAAAAGCATTTTTTTTCTAAGATTTATTTTTATCTTGAACATTCATGTTAAAAAAAAAGAATAGGAAGCCGTGGTTCGTTGACAGGAATCAGAAAAACATGGAGAAAAGAAACGCTTGTTATCATCAATCGTTTGAAGTTATAGATCAGGAGATTGAGAAAAACAACGCCAGCGGGTGGTAGGCGTGGTTAGTTAAATCTCACTTTTCGCTTGTTTGGGTGTTTTGAAAGATGTTTTTGATGAATGCATGGTTGAGTCCTTTTTTCGATGATGGTTATAACTTATAACATATGTATGTATGTTAACTATGTTTACTCGGTGAATTGTATTGTCACACATGGCAGAAGACATAAAAGCTTTTTGGGTTTACTTTGTTGTCGAGACCATAAAGCTATTAATCAGAATATTTGCTTGCTGGTCTCTTTGCTTATTTTTTTTTTTGTGAAAATGAGGGATGGCAAAGACATTTTGTCTGCGTCATCATCATCCACAAAAAACACGACGAATAATAAAAGACTAGAGTTTTTGAAATCAATCAAGACGACAGACAAATGAGAACATTTATCAGCCAATGGATGGAGAATAAGTTTGGATTTCAGGGAATTAAGAGGTTTTTGCTCAATGAATCGAAGTTAATTATGTAAACAAAAAATAAATCATAATTACTTGAAGCGAATAATGTAAGCAAAAAGTAACACAATAACTAAGTTAACAAAAAAAAAATATTATGATTTTCCATTGAGAATAGATTAAAACATGGAAAAAAATGAAAGACAAACACGAAATTTCTATTTTAGTATCTATTTGCAGTCAAACTACGGATTACTTAGAGATTTTATTGTTCCCCAATGTCTAAAGCCCCTCCAAATTTTCGTATTTTAAAATATTAAGCTTTTTACATATTTTGATTGTTTCACTGGTCGGCACAATTTTTTTCCCTGGAACTAGGGAAAGAAAAAGTTTTTAGTGCCTATACAAATACACAGGACAGCAAAGTTCCAAAAATCTACCTTTTTTTCATAAACATGTTTTTCCTGGACAGGCAAAACGGGCTTGGACATTATTTCCTACTGTTATAATAGTTTAATAATAAATAAACCGGTTGAAGAAAGGCAAACAGTCATAAAAAGATTTGTTTTAAGAATTCATTTTAATTCTTTGTAATTATCTTCTATATAAAAATGAATCCATTTTTGTGTTCGTACGCGCATAACTCGGCTAAACATCATCCGATTCGGTTGCGGAGTGTTTTGTTGGATTTTTATTGAACCAGATTAACACACAACGGAGCCGAAAATTGGAAAATTCGACCGAAAATTAGAAAATTCGACGAAAAAGTAGGAAAATCATGTAAAACACCTTGAAATTTCAAAATTTCTGAAATTAAATTGTGTTCGTACGCGCGTAACTCGGCTAAACATCATCCGATTTGATTGGGAACTTTTTTCTTGGATTTTTATTGAATCAGGTTAACACACAAAGAAGCTGAAAATTGGATAATTTAACCGAAAATTGGAAACTTCGACCGCCTTTAAAAATATCAAAATTTATGAAATGAAATTGTGTTCGTACGTGCATAACTTCCATGAAGATTTTGTTGTTAGATTTTTATTGAACTAAATTAACACACAACGGAGCTGAAAATTGGAAAATTAGAACAAAAATTAGAAAATTCGACCAATAAAGTCAGAAAATCGTGAAATCATCTTGAAATTTCAAACTTTCGGAATTAGTTTTTTGTTCTTACGCTCATAACTCGGCTGAAAATCATCGAAATTGGATGCAGATTCTTTTGTTGTATTTGTATTGAACTAGATAAACAGATTACGGAGATAAAAATTGAAAAAAATTAGACGGAAAAGTCGGAAAGTCGTGATAACAATTGGAGGTTGCTCGATTTTCGAAAGGAACATTAATAATTTAATCAATTATAGGTCGAACGAAGTTCACCGGGTCAGCTAGTTTATTAAAAAAAAAAAACATAAGATAATGCCATTATGTTGTGAAATAGTTAACTAGAATTTTAATTGCCTTCATGCTAGTTCCCTTGTCGGTATGGTGGTTCGCTTTGAGTGTGTATGTTAGGTCGAAATAAGAAAAAATTGTTAAGGATGGTGATCGATTTGCTCCCTTTTATATAACGAGAGACAACTTTCTAAAGAAATAATTTTGATAAAAAACAACGGCAACACTTCAATGTCAAGATGTAGCACTTTTTAAAAGTCAGGAATCCATTCTTTTCATATAAAGTTGTTTTAGTGAATAGTTTTAGAAAAAATTATTTTTTTTACTCGAAATTTTTGGTTATTAAGTACAATTTTTGTTTGTTTAATATTCAATGCTCATGCCAATTTTTAGTCAAGCAACCTATAAAACCAGATATTTAAATGTTTTCTTATTTTTGTGAAAATTGTTCAAAATAAATGTCTGCTGTATTAAAAACTCAGTATGGCAACCTTGTCCACATGGGCCACAAGCAAAAGGACGTAATATATATGTGTGTATGCACCTATAGGACTTCCCAACTTAATATTCAACGCATATAGGTATTTTAAATGAAAATTATGTTTGAACACCTCAGCACTCGTGTTTACTCGAGATACTGACCCTATGTATGTGGATAGATGGTTAAACACATGAATTTATTTCCCATCATACATTCATTATCTATGTAAGGACTTACAGAAAAGCAGACTTCGTGTTGGAGCTTTTATGAATTGGATAAGCAGCAATTGATTTTTAATTAATTCAAGACATAGATAAAGAGATTTTCATGTGTGATGGTTTTTTTTTTTGTCATTATATGTAAACTGTGTTAATTAATATAATTTTATAATTGATTCATAACCTTCGGGAGAGTCCTTCCAAAAACGTGAAGTTGTTTATTTGAATTTTATCAATCCACTTCCACTTGGTTAAATAATGTTTTTACAGCCCTAAGTACTTAAAAAATTAAATGTATGATAAATTATTAATTAACATTTCTGCCACGAATTGTTTTATTATAATTTTTTTTGATGAATTGCAATATTATGCTACTAGCATTCGCACATGTGGCAATTAAGTGAGTTCATGTTTTTGCATAAATTGGTAATTAAACCATTTTTTTTTTTTTTTTGGTTTCAATAAATGACAAAAAAAAAATATAATTTTTTTAAAATCCGAATAAATCGAAATCAATTGAGCATCGCAAAAGTGGTGAATTGGCTTAAGGGAATAAAGTTGTGACTTCAATGTCATATGGGCGGATTTTATTGTATAGGGACATTCATTATTTTAAAATATTTTATTTATAATATTTCCAGTTGTCATTTCTTAGTTATGTTTTGAAGGTTTGGTACAAATAGGATTTATTTTTCAAAGCGTTTATAAAAATCTCATGGGAAAAATAAAACTCTGCAGTAAAATTATTAATTCCCGGAAAAAAAAAATATAACAATCCCTATACCTAGGCAGAACTTTAGGCAAACTCTTGGGACACAAATTAAATTAGAAGTTAAATATTTCTGAAACTTTTTAATAAACTCTTATGAGGGAGAATAAAATCTAGTGCAAAATTAATGCTAAACGCAATTAAAGAGAAGAACTTCAAAATTGCAAATTACGAGTTCTGTGAAACACTTGAATTAAAATCTGTGCGAGAATTTAGTTAAAATTTCTGGGAAAAATATAATCCATTATCTAATAAAATGATGACTTGTTAAAATTGACTTTTTTCAGAAGAATTTATGATGCAAAATGAAATCGTAGAAAGAACTCACCAAGACAAGGAAAAATACACAGATTATACCTACTTAGGGCTTTCTTTAAGACGAAAAATGTCTCGGTCTTGTCTCGGGTAATTTAAAATTTGTAACTTTTTTTGGAGAATAAATTTGTATTTGGAATTAATGAAAATATTGCATTCATATTTATGTATGTAACTATGTGATATGTTTAGATTTAAGTTTAGGTTTAAGATTGATTGTTTATGAATGTTCTAACACGAATGGCAGTTTACAAATATGTACATAATATTTTTTTTTTTTAATTTAAAAACAAGAAAGACAAAAATGTAAAACATTTTATTAATACCTATTTAATAGAGAATGGTAATGAAACAATAAAGCAATAACATCTTCATTAAAAACCAATATTTGCACTTTTCTTTTATTCAAAAACAAAACAAAAAAAAACGCAATACCAAAAATTAAAATCTATCTACCTACTAGACGCTCATGTCGATGAATTTTCATGCAAAAATCGAATCAGAGCACTAGGCGCTCATGTCTATGAGAAGAGCCAGACTCTGTGTCTACCATTTCTATCGCACACCTCTTCTCTTCCACTAAACCATTTCTTCTATTCTTTTCTCCTTCTCCACCTCCTTCGTGTTAAAAATGGCCGTGTAAACTAAATGTTTCATCACGACGATGACGGAGACAGAAGAATTGAATTTTCAAACAAAATTCAATCAATGCACCAGGCGCTCATGTCTATGAGAAGGGCCTGACGCTGTGCTTACCATTTCTATCTCACACCCCACTAAACCAGTTCTTCTATTCTTTTCTCCTTCTCCACCGCCATCGTGTTAAAAATGACCGTGTAAACTTAAGATCATCACGGCGATGACGGAGACAGAAGAATTGAATTTTCAAACAAAATTCAATCAATGCATTAGGCGCTCATGTCTATGAGAAGGGCATGGCTCTGTGCTTACCATTTCTATGTCACACGCACACCCATCCCACTAAACCAGTTCTTCTATTCTTTTCTCCTTCTCCACCGCCTTCGTGTTAAAAATGACCGTGTAAACTAAAGATCATCACGAATATGACAAAGACAGAAAGAAATTGAATTTTCAAACAAAATTCAATCAATGCACCAGGCGCTCATGTCTATGAGAAGGGCCTGACCCTGTGCTTACCATTTCTATGTCACGCGCACACCCATCCCACTAAACCAGTTCTTCTATTCTTTTCTCCTTCTCCACCGCCTTCGTGTTAAAAATGACCGTGTAAACTAAAGATCATCACGAATATGACAAAGACAGAAATAAATTGAATTTTCAAACAAAATTCAATCAATGCACCAGGCGCTCATGTCTATGAGAAGGGCATGGCTCTGTGCTTACCATTTCTATCGCACACCTCTCCCACTAAAACCAGTTCTTCTTTTCTTTTATTTTCTTTTCTCCTTCTCCGCCTTCGCCTTAAAAATGATCGTGTAAACAAAAATTCGTCATTACCATACCACGAAGCAAACATAAAGAATTGAAATTTCATACTAAAATGAAATCAATGCACTAGGCGCTCATGTTTATGTGAAAGGCCTGAATTTGTTATTACCACTTTCACCTTACCTTTCTTAACCAATTCTTCTAACCTCTTCACGTTTTCGCTTTCGCTTTAAAAAAATTTGTATAAAGAGAACGAAATTTTTTCTTTTCTTTACGACGAAGCAAGGAGACAAGAAAGAATTGAATAGTCGTACAAAATTCAAAACGATCTACCAAGCGCTCATGTTTACAAGAAGGGATATTTTCCTTTTTATTTTTTCAATTTCTTCTTCACACAAAACTGGTTTTACTACTTGCTACAGCCAAATATGCTTAGCAAAAGTAGCGGTGCTAGAGTGGGAGGAGCCAAAGATAAGATCATCTTGCTAAAGAAAAAATGTCAAAAACTTACAAGCGCTCGATCTCCTTTGTTTTTATCCGTCATAGTGGGAACTATAGAAACAATTTTCAAAGCCAAAATGAGTTTATAAATGTGAATCTAAGTAAGGGACACACTCAATAGAAATTATTATACATGAATTCCCACGTTTGTGGTAAGTTGTTTTATTATATGATTAAAGGTACTTAAGCTTAAAATCCTACTTTTAACTTGCGATATATATGTACAATTGTACATATATAGGTACTGTAGGGCAAGTTTTGGATTCGTAAAAAAAAAATTGAAGGAAGGAATAATACACAGATTATACCTACTAGGGTTTTCTTTAAGACGAAAAATGTCTCGGTCTTGTCTCGGGTAATTGAAATTTGTACCTACCTTTTTTTGGAGAATAAATTTGTATTTGGAATTAATGTAAATATTGCATTCATATTTATGTATTGATTTTATAAAAGCATTCAAGTAATAAACTATGCGATATGTTTAGATTTAAGTTTGATTGATTGTTTATGAATGTTCTAACACGAATGGCAGTTTACAAATATGTACATAATATTTTTTTTTTTTTAATTTAAAAACAAGAAAGACAAAAATGTAAAACATTTTATTAATACCTATTTAATAGAGAATGGTAATGAAACAATAAAGCAATAACATCTTCATTAATAACCAATATTTGCACTTTTCTTTTATTCAAAAACAAAAAAAAAACCCAATACCAGCTCATACAAAATTAAAATCTATCTACCTACTAGGCGCGCTCATGTCGATGAATTTTCATACAAAAATCGAATCAGAGCACTAGGCGCTCATGTCTATGAGAAGAGCCAGACACTGTGTCTACCATTTCTATCTCACACCTCTTCTCTTCCACTAAACCATTTCTTCTATTCTTTTCTCCTTCTCCACCTCCTTCGTGTTAAAAATGGCCGCGTAAACAAAATGTTTCATCACGATGATGACGGAGACAGAAGAATTGAATTTTCAAACAAAATTCAATTAATGCACCAGGCGCTCATGTCTATGAGAAGGGCCTGACCCTGTGCTTACCATTTCTATCCTACACCTCTTCCACTAATCCAGTTCTTCTTTTCTTTTCTTTTCTCCTTCTCCGCCGCCTACGTGTTAAAAATGATCGTGTAAACTAAAGGTTTCATCACGACGACGACAGAGACAAAAAGAATTACCATTTCTATCGCATACCTCTCCCACTAAAACCAGTTCTTCTTTTCTTTTCTCCTTCTCCGCCTTCGCCTTAAAAATGATCGTGTAAACAAAAATTCGTCATTACCATACCACGAAGCAAAGACATAAAGAATTGAATTTTCATACAAAAATGAAATCAATGCACTAGGCGCTCATGTCTATGAGAAGGGCATGGCTCTGTGCTTACCATTTCTATCGCATACCTCTCCCACTAAACCAGTTCTTCTATTCTTTTCTCCTTCTCCACCGCCTTCGTGTTAAAAATGACCGTGTAAACTAAAGATCATCACGAATATGACGGAGACAGAAAGAAATTGAATTTTCAAACAAAATTCAATCAATGCACCAGGCGATCATGTATATGAGAAGGGCATGACTCTGTGCTCACCATTTCTATCTCACACCTCTTCCACTAAACCAGTTCTTCTTTTCTTTTCTCCTTCTCCGCCTTCGCCTTAAAAATGATCATGTAAACAAAATTTGTCATTACCCACGAAGCAAAGAGACATAAAGAATTAAATTTTCATACAAAAATGAAATCAATGCACTAGGCGCTCATGTTTATGTGAAAGGCCTGAATTTGTTATTACCACTTTCACCTTACCTTTCTTAACCAATTATTCTAACCTCTTCACGTTTTCGCTTTCGCTTTAAAAACGTTTGTATAAAGAGAACGAAATTTTTCTTTTCTTTACGACGAAGCAAGGAGACAAGAAAGAATATTGAATAGTCGTACAAAATTCAAAACGATCTACCAAGCGCTCATGTTTACAAGAAGGGATATTTTCCTTTTTATTTTTTCAATTTCTTCTTCACACAAAACTGGTTTTACTACTTGCTACAGCCAAATATGCTTAGCAAAAGTAGCGGTGCTAGAGTGGGAGGAGCCAAAGATAAGATCATCTTGCTAAAGAAAAAATGTCAAAAACTTACAAGCGCTTGATCTCCTTTGTTTTTATCCGTCATAGTGGGAACTATAGAAACAATTTTCAAAGCCAAAATGAGTTTATAAATGTGAATCCAAGTAAGGGACACACTCAATAGAGATTATTATACATGAATTCCCACGTTTGTGGTAAGTTGTTTTATTATATGATTAAAGGTACTTAAGCTTAAAATCCTACTTTTAACTTGCGATATATATGTACAATTGTACATATATAGGTACTGTAGGGCAAGTTTTGGATTCGTAAAAAAAAAATTGAAGGAAGGAAAAATACACAGATTATACCTACTAGGGCTTTCTTTAAGACGAAAAATGTCTCGGTCTTGTCTCGGGTAATTGTATCGCTTTTTTATATGAATTTATGATCAATATTTGAATAATTAAACTTATTTGTGTATTTATTCAATAATCTGAGTCGGAATGTTCTAATGATTACCCCAAAACCCACTAACTATTTTTTTCTTTTCTTTAGCATTTTTTTCGTCTATTCTTACTGGACTACTTGTACGACTTGATATTGCTGTCCGCATTTCTTCCCATCGCGTTGTAGGATGAAGTGTTTTTCCTAAATAAATTAAATACCTTTGAAATTAGTCTTAAGTGCCATCTGAATTTTCCTCCAAGGAAACAAATTAAAAAAAAAAATAAACAATATTCATTTTTAATTTCAGAAAAAAAAATATTAAATTGGCATCTCTGTCTTTATAGGATGGAAGTTAAGCTCAAACAATCTATATCTCTTCTTTTCTTTTCCAGAATGATACAAAATCCACATCGACAGTGTTTTCCATACGTAACACCACCCATAACCTTTATGTGGAAACCTCTACCGATGGCCTAAGGCTGTTCCAGGAGCGAGACAATGCCACCGAAATGTTACCTGTAAAATTCCAATTGTACGACAACCGCTGGCATCAGGTTTCAATCAGGTTAGTACTTAAAGTGAGGGTAAAACGGTAAACTGTTTGAAATCCGTTAGGGGTTGATTGGTTTTTGCTTGATGTTGGCATATATTGGCTCGAGCTACCGTTGTGTGTTTTTGTTCAAAATATAAATTCAAAGCGGAAGGTACACACACACGACACAGGACCATGTTAAGGTGGTTTGTTGGCCTATGACCGTCAATAAAAAAAGAGGATCTTCCTCAGATGGTCCGACAACCGACCGACACACGCAAGTGACGCACGACAACAGGGCCAGAGGTCGGGAAATTTAATTATATATTTTATTGTGTTGTTCCTGTGATGTTATTTTCATTTAATATTATTTTTTCCTTTTTCCTTTTATATTTTTATTTGTTATTGTTATGTTTCTGGAGCTCTTGGGGCATACAAATATATTAATTTTCATTATTATCCTGTTTTACAGTTTTCAAAATGGAGATTTTATATCAATTTATGTTGATTGCACATGGACCAATAGTTTTGTTGTTTCAAAACGATTGTTTTCGCTACCAAACGATGCCGATGTTGAAATTGGACGTGGATTCAGTGTGAGTATAAATAATAATTCTCAATAAAATAAAATATTAAAATCAAACAAAAAAAAAGGAACGAGAAAAAACAACATTAATAAAACTGTTAAAAAGTGTAGGATATAAAATGAACAAAAAATTAAAAAAAAAAATGTAGATACATTGTTTTCAATTTGAATATGAAATTTATTATTTCAAAAATAATACAATTGATATAGGTGGTGTATTTTATAGCTTTTATGTTTGTTTTGTAACTGAATACTTTGCATAATTTAAAGTTTTTTTGTTTTGTATTGACGCTTAGTTTCAATAGTATTTTGCGAGTAGTGGTAAACTAACAGTATACTCGTATACTAAATCAAAATTTGTATTTATAAACGGAATGATAAGGAAAAAATATATATATTTTTTTAAATTTAAATTTGGATACCAAAAAAAAATTAAATTATATAAACGATATAGTAATGAACCATTTAATGATCAAAGCGGTTTATTTTTAATATTTATGTAAATTTAATCTTTTTGTGGTTTTTATGTTGGTCATAATTCATATTTTATTATTCAATTTAATGATGATTTATAGTAATGTGTATTTAGTTTGAAATTGAAACATTAGCTTACAAATTAAATAAATTAAGTTTCTTATTTTGTTGACTAAGTATCATATTTAACCCTTAGAAAAAATTTATTAGTGTAAATTTGTATTTATGAAGCTCTTTGAGGGTTTGTGGGAGCAGCCAAACATGGGTTTTTCAAATCTCTGGTATTCCCATCCTCGAAAATACGGACAAGGCTCTCGTTGCTGCCGGTCATGCTCTAACCGGCATGGTTTTGTTCGCAAATGCGGTCTAAAAGTATGCCGTCAGTTCTTCAGGGAGTACGAGGACGATATTGGCTCGATTAGTCATTCCTTTGGAATCTTTCACCTGACAGATTAAATAAGAACACTTTAATATGTGACTATTTTCACAAAATTGAAATGCATCTTAATCTTATTTAAGCTTTCGGGCGGATAAAAAGAACTTAAAAAGAAAAAAAGTAGCTATTAAATATTAATAAGGATAACAAGAAAGAGCACAGTAAACCAGAAAAATTGAACAGAAACCTTACACCAGTTTTGTCACTTGTATAAATAATATATGACCATGACCCCATACATTATTCATACAGGCAACATAGAATGCTATAAAATCTGTTTTATAAATTTTGTTTGATGAAACTTTTAACATCGAGGTCTGAAAAAGTTAAAAAAAAAAATACAGGGTAAATGAAAAATAAAATTAAATAATTCCACTTCTGACAACAATGTTACTAAGATGATATTTCCTTTGACGTCCACAATTTTTTTGTACTCAGTTGTAAAGTGCGCTTAAAAATATTTTGTTAATATAAAAAACAACAAAATTCTTGCTTTGATAAATATTCTGAATCTCAATAATGAGTTAAGTAAATATAGAAAAAAATGTATAAGTATTGTAAGGCATTTTTTAGGCTCCCACAAAGACAGGTGATGTCTTGAAATTTCAAGCAAATTCATCTTTACGTTTAGACTCTAGCTCATTGTACAGTACATTGTACAGCTAGAAGCACAGCTTCAAAATTGATACATGGGCAGCAGTAGCTGCCATACATCGATTTGTTTTTGTTTTTATTTTCGCGAAAGCGCATTTAATGTTTTTAAATAAATTTTTCTTACATCGTGTTGCAATCATTTTGGAAATAAATTTCAGTTACCCCATTGAATTGAGCTTTAACCAAATTTTTATAGAAATATGTGTCACATGTTTTTGTTTATTCCGTCATAGATGGCTTGACCAATTTTGTTATAATTTTACAGTTCGGTACTTTCTATTTAATTTTTAGAAATTATTTTCTTTTTGTGATAATGAAAACTATTTCGATACAGTCGCGCATTTTCTTCCCCCAAAAATAAAATTTGAGACAAAGATGAGGTTTTTGATTTTTTTTTTATTATTTCAATGTAAATGTATGTAAATTGTTTTCAATACATAAGATTGTTTTTTTTTTTTAATTTTATTCATCTCTAGGGTGAACTCCAACAACTCCTTGTTTTACCAGACAACCAAGAACGACATCAATGCTCCAATGTACGAACTTCAATCAACGAAGTAAAACGATATATTATCGATACATTTATTGATGATTATGGAAACTAAGAATATTAAAAAAAAAAACTAAAGAAATCAATAGAAAATAAATTCAAATTTTATAGTAAACAAATGAGTTCTTTAAAAATGCCTCACAAACTCTAATAAACCAACTAAAAAAGCTTTTTGATAACATACTTATAACAGCTTCAGTTCCTCCTTCGTTCAAAAAATCAGTTATATTCCCAATTCACAAAAAAGGTGACGCAAATAATCCCGAAAATTACCGCGGAATATCTTTTATGAACACGATAGCAAAAATATTTTGTGGCATTCTTGCAACCAGAATAGAAACATGGGTGAATGAGAAAAGAATCCTAACAGATTTTCAAGCAGGTTTTAGAAGGAACTTTTCAACAGTCGACCAAATCTTTTGCCTAACATCGATAATAAAGGCTTTTCATGCTAGAAAAAGAAAGGTATACTCCTTCTTTGTTGATTTCAAAGCTGCGTTTGATTTAATCAACCGCAATACGCTAATGTATAAGCTTTCTCGAATGGGCCTGTCATCCAGATTAATTAAACTTCTGAAAGAAATGTATACGGACACGAAAGCGGTGATATGGAATGGTTTAGGATACTCGAAATGGTTTAACACCGACTCTGGAGTGAAGCAAGGTTGCCCGTTAAGTGCGCTGCTATTTTCATTGTTTATAAATGACATAGTTTCTTGTATACCAGGTGGTATGCGAATCGCCGATACAAATGTTAATATCTTGTTGTACGCAGACGATATAGTTCTTCTAGCCGAATCACCTGAAAGCTTACAACTGATGATAAACCGACTTTATGACTATTGCGAAACATGGGGACTTACTGTTAACGTAGAGAAATCAAAAATTATGGTTTTTAACCAAAATTCACGAAGTGTAGCGGGAAACAATTGGTTCTTTAATAGAAGCAGAATTGATGTTGTTAAGGAATTTAAGTATTTGGGAGTTAAAATAAATCCAACCTGCGACTTCAAGAAACACACCGAAGAAAAAGCCAGCACTTCACAGAGCTTGATAAACATGACGTGGCGCAAGATTTTTACCAATAAAAATGTATTACTATCAACCAAATACAAAATTTTTGATAGCGTCGTGAGGTCAACTTTGTGCTATGCTGCCCAAATATGGGGAATAGATGAATTTGAAGAAGTAGAGAAACTTCAACGAAACTTTCTCAAGAAACTTTTCAATTTACCAAGAAATACGCCAAACTACGCTATCTATCTGGAAACTGGTTTATCAAAAATTCACACGTACACCCTAAAGCTACAAGCTGATTTTATATTAAAAATCGCCTCACATTCAAATGATCGCCTGACGAAAAAAATGCTGCTGTATGAAGAAAGAAACCGAGATTGGATGATGATGAAATGGCAGAACCTTGCCATATCCTACGGAGTAAACCTGCAATGGAATTTTCAGAACGTCGAACAACTTAAAGCAAATCTATATACCGTGATACAACTACAAGAGGATACAGCTCGAAATAACCTAGTTGTTGAAGCCCGTAAATCTCAAAGCAGAATAATCTACTCACAGCTCAACCATAACCTTTTGAGTAGAAATTACTTTCGTGATGATTTAAGCTATCAGGAAATCTCGATCCTGTTCAAAACAAGATGTGAGCTACTCCACTTAAATGGCATCCCATACAACGGCAGTTTCAATCAATTCTGCACTCTCTGTAATATGAACGCAAAGGAAGACGTATTTCACTTTATAAGCATTTGTCCAGTTTTAAAATTCCAAAGGCTATCATATCTTGGGAAAAAAACACTTACAATGACCGAAACCATCGATATTTTAAATGAAACAAATTGGAAATCCTTCTGTTGTTATGTAAAATCCATCCAAAATTTCAGAAATCTTATTATTACTGAGTATTTGTAAATTAATTTTGTATAAAATAAATATTTTGCCACCCGAGCTGACGGCCTAGCCAAAGCGCTAAAAATTCATAATTTGTAACTAATACTATGTTATGTAATGAAAATTGTATCTCAATAAATGGATTACTTACTTACTTACTTACTTACTTAGTAAACAAATCGTGTGAAAGAAGATGAGAAAAAAGACAAGAGCAGACATCATAGGAGTTCCAAAAAAAAAAAAAAAAATAATTATAATAAGAAAAATAATTAAATAAAATTCCTATTTTAAGAAGTAAAAAAGAAAGAAAACAGTATTACAAAAGCAAAAACCAGACAAAAAACAATAAACAAACGAAAAAAAACTATAAAGCTTAAGAAACAAAGTATTTGAGAAAATATAAATAAATCAAAAAAATTTACTAAGGAAAAAAACTTACTTACACGTTATAAACTACATAGAATATTCTATTTTAATTTTTAAAGAAACAAATAAAAGAAGAAGAGTAAAATGTTATATAGGTAAGTTTTAGACAATACGTCCTTTATATGTTTTAATATTTTAGTTTAAATATTATTAAACTTAATAAATTAAATGCTTTAAATAAAGTTTAATAAATTTATTTAGTTTTTAAAATTAAAAAAAAAAAAAAATATTAACCGAATAAAACTAAATTCCAAAAGAACAAAAAATGTATATTTTAGACAGAAATGGGCAAAAATCAGAAAGACATTTAAAAAAAAAATCCAATACATACAAAAATTATATAACAAAAAAATATATAAGAAAACCATAGTAATGGATAATATTATACATAAAAAGCAGTATTCAACTCGTTGTAATTGTATAATTAATTAAAAAAAAAAAAAAACAATATTATTGATGAAAATAATGAACAATTTTTGCTCAATAATAAAAAAAGCATCAAAAACAAAATAAATACAAAATTTAAACCAAAGGAAAGACAGAGTTTCGTAATTATTTATCCTGGATCAAGATTCCTAAAAGTGTATCAAACCACCTGCGAAGATAATGTCGTTTTTCGATTTTCATAAAACTAACTCTCGCATTCGTGAGCCTTTAAATAAGTAGGCTTTTCAATTTGAATAATTGCTTAGTTGATTTTAATACAAATAAAATGTATACGGTCGTGATTGTTTATTACTTCTTGACATTACGAACCTTAAATATTCTGTATAATTTTGTATATATTTTGTTTATTTTTATATATATTTTGTATATATTTTGTTTATTTTTATTAGTTAATTTTCTTACAATTTGTATTTACTTTATTATTTTGCATGTGTTAGACTGCATTATTTTACTAATTTATTACTAACTATTAACACATGCACTTATGATGAGCCTCTGATTGTAAATTGCAGCTTGCTCTAAGCTAACTATGTACAACAAAGAATCTGAAGTGTTAAAAAAACTTACTTTGATTGTAATTGTAACAGAAAAAACTATATTGCTACCCTGGAGGAATCTATTTAATTTGTTTGCATTTCCCTGATAAAAAAGAAAATAGAATAGAATTCTAGTAAAAAAATGTAATGCCTCAAAAAATGAACTTGGGGGGCGCATGTTATTTTTTTTCAGTATTCATTTTGCATAACTCTGAATAAATCACATTCATAGCTATTCAAATAAAAAGATCGAATACAAAAATAACAAATCAAACAAAAAAAAAAAAAAAAATCTCCAACATGACTTTCAGTTAAATTTCCAATTATTTTGCAAACGTTGGCCATATGCTACCGATATAAAATGTCGGAATATGTTTTGTTTGTTTTTTATTTGCAATTTAATATGGTGTCTGATGATAGTTTAAAGTAGAAATAATATAGATTTTTTTTTTCAATATTTGTTTTAGACTTTTGTAGTGAATTCAATTTTGTAAACAAAAAAACAAAAATCGCACTGAAAAGTGAGAGGTTAAATTAAATAAACATTTTTGTAAAAAAAATTAGTTTAAATTGTTAAAGTGCTAAAAAAATGTTTGATATTTCAATATTTGAGCAAAGGATAAAAAATCGTTGTACGTTAAGTAACAATCCTTCAAATATAAAGAGCAACTCTAAATAACAAGATTGTTGGTAAAATTAAGGCGTTGATTGAGACAAGAAAACATCAAGTTATCAGTCAAGGTGTTCTGTTTCCCATAGAAGGACAAAAAAAAAAACAATAAGGCCAATACGGCCAAAAGCCTTTTAATTTATTTTTAATTTGAGAAAACCTATTACAAAATTTCTCTATTCACTATTTGTCAATTTACATTTTTCTTCAAGTTCAAAGAACAAAAATAAGGTTAGAATAAATTTACTTTTCTAAATATACATTTTAGGTACATACATACCTCTATAATCCATAAGCAAACATTTGCAATTCAAATGGGTCTTAGATCTTTCCTAATAGGTAGAATATTTTGTGTCGTTATACCTACTTAGGTTTATTGTGAGAAATATAAATTAACAGAAGTTACACAAACTTCTTGTTCTGCATTAAAATAACATGAGTGCCATTGCAATAATTTTACTCCGATCGGATGGAACCAATCTCCTTGTAGGAAGGTATTCCCAAAAGGAAAATAATAGCTTCTTTGAAAGAACTTCCAATATTTTTGTGCTTCGTTATCTCCTTTAAATACCCAATCGCAAGGAAACAGCAAAACAATTGGATAACACCTTCATTAAAAGAAGTAATTTCCGTTATTCAATTCCTCTCTCTCTCTCTCTCTCTCTCTGTCTGTCCCAAAACCAAAGCCCCAAAATAACCCAAAAGAAAGAAGTAAAAACGATAAACATCTTAAAAACACAGATTGAGTGACTTTCTCGAAATCACCGCACCAACACACCACACCACGCAGCGGATCTGTATGCTTTTTGTTTTTTCGCTCGCTATAGAAATCCCTGTCTGACTATGTTTTTTTTGGAATTGGGGTTTGCTGCAATATGGCTTCCACATCCCTATTCCAAAGTTACTTAAAAGTCGTGTAAACAAGTTTCGATGAGCACAACATCCTCAAACTTCCTTGGCTTTCTTCTCATGCCACAACAAATTGCGGCAAGAAAGTTGTATTTCTATGGTATTGCTTGACTTGAGTGGATTGAGATTTGTCCCTGCTTTTTTTTTTTTCTTCCTTTATTTCTCTCGAGACTTATCCTTGCGTGTGATGAGGAAATGTTTAAAGGTGTTTTGTATTTTGTTTTTAGATTTCTTCTTTTTTTTTTCTCGTATCGTGTTGTATGCTTAAATTGAAAAGCTAAAGGAGATTTAAGTCAAGATGGTGGCAATGGAGGAGACGACGCGGCCTATTTTGAAACGTCTTGGGTAGATTTAATGTTATTTGTCTCGTGGATTCAAATGCAATGACAAAAGAAGAAAAAAAAAACTTCAAAAGCTATCGGATTAGATATTTGTCTTTTCTTTAAGAAAAAAAAAAAGAAAAATTCTTTCAAGAAGGGCCTTTAATGTGCAGAGGTGTTTTTCAATCTTTTCGTAGGATTTCATTTGAGGATAAAGGTTATATTGTTGGATTTTTGTTTATTTTTTTTTTCCTAATTTGGTCCAGAAAAGTTATTTGATTTTGAAAGTAATTTTGTGGCTGAATTGATAGACGTACATAATAAAATAAATTATTTTGAATTGATTGAAGAAAAAAAAAATAACCGAAATGCTTTGATATTCTTGAAGTCCCAGGTTCGCAGGTTTACATTTAGAAAAATTTCTTATAAATCCTAACGATTTCTGAAGCAGAATTATACACAACGGAGCCAGAAATTGAAAAATTGGAACGAAATTTAGAAAATTCAACCAACATAGTCAGAAAATCGTGAAAACATCTTGAAATATCAAACTTTCTGAGGTAGTTTTTTTTTTGTACGCACATAACTCGGCTGAACATCATACAAATGGGATGGAATTTTTTTTGTTGGATTTGTATTGAACCAGATAAACACACTACGGAGATAAAAATTGGAAAATTAGGCCGGAAAAGTCAGAAAATCGTGATAACAATTGGAACTTGTTCGACTTTCGAAAGGAAAATTAATAATTTAATCAATTATAGGTGGGACGAAGTTCGCCGGGTCAGCTAGTTTTTATACAAATAAAATTCCAAGCTAATGCCACATTGTACAAAAAGTATTTTTTTTAGGTAAATTAGTTAAAGTGTACTAAAAGTTCATTTTAAAATAAAGATCGCAGCCTTAAAACTGACGTATGTACATATTGATGTGATTTTTTTAAGTGAAATTTCAAACAACCTGCAGAAATACCACATCAGTGTCTGACTGCTTTTTACGCATTAAAAACATATACCCTTAATTATTTATAAGTAAAACTGTTTCACTTAAGTTCCAAGGACAATGCATTCGCTGCACCAATAATGCCAATATAATTATATTGTTAATATTTGCCAATTGAAAGTCATGCGTGTTTCCGGGTGCTTAATGCATTTAAAACGAAAAATCCCAACACTGACTCAACCATTGTTCACTATTTTCGAATTCAATCGATATTTTTTTTTCACACAAAACAGAAAATGTTTTAAACTTGAGATACGAGTATCTCACATCATTTAAACCTATATTTGGCCAACACCAAGCTAAAATCGTTTCAGTTCGATTTTCATGTAAATTTTCCAATACCTACCAATTCCATTATCCCATCGAGAAACTACATGCGAGCTAAGTGAGAATTGCCAATACGTTTTCGTAGGCAAAAAAACAAAAGCCGGATATCCGCAATGATGGTTCTGAAAAAAGCTGCTGGTGTTTCGTGTTTGGTGGATTTAAATTTTCGGATAGTAATTTGCATTGAACGTGTCCAGTGTGAACAGCGTGAATCAGCAGGAAAAATTCAAAAGGAAGAACGTGACAGAAGCCAGCATGACCATCAGTAGCGAAAGTGGTTCGAGGCCAACACAAATCGGTTGCACATATTCAAGGTAGAAAAAGGACGAAAGGACTCATACTCGTGGGTTCATGATATTTGAAAATAAGTATATTTGTGTCGAGTGTATGCGGTTCACCGGAATTACAAGGATTCTCAAACCGCCGCCAATGCCACGCCACCATGGTGCACCAGTCGATACACGTAGCCATCTACGAAAAGTAACTGTATACACACAAGCACAAAATCTATGATATGCTCTCGAAGTTCATCCTGATCCATTGGAGCGGTAGCGGCGGCCGGCATGGCATCGGTGATCCGCAGCGTTAATTATCACGTCCACTCAAATGTAAATTGGCAGGAGATTATGAAGCGTAATTGCATTTTGTACAGGATAACAGGATATCGAAAAGAGAAGTGAGTCTATTCGATTTTTATTTAACGTTCGGTAGAACAAAAAAAAAAAAAACAGTACTTCAATTCGCTGCAATTGATAGTAACGGAATATTTTTATTTTTCAAAAATAAAAACAATGTCCTTTTCGTCGAAGTTCGACGATGGAGTAAGGAAACGTCCGTACACAGTTATAAATGTTTTGTATAGTTTTATCGGCTTTCGGTTTTTTTTTTTTTTACCGGGAGTATAGGCACGCATTAAATCATTGACTTAACGGTTTTCAATTCGATAACCGGTGAAGGATTATTATTGAAATGGTCAGTAACATATCGAGTTGTGAAAGGATATAATATTACATCTCTGTGTGTATTGAATCAAGGTTTTTGTTCAATGGTTTTATCCCGATAAATAGATTTTCTGCTTTTTTTTTGGATTGAGTGCAATGATTTATCAAAAACAGAAGAAAATAATCATTGTGGGATTAGGCTTTGATAAATGGATTTAAGTTCGGGGGAATTGTGCAATAGCAAATTACTTTTTTTTAATAACACTTCCTAAAACCTTTATTCCATTAAACGTTGTTTTTGTCAGCTTTTCTCTTAATATCAAACAAATTAATAGCTTGAACCAAAAAAAAAACTTATTCAATCTTAATTATTTTGACACCATTCTCCATTGAACATCTTTACACTGATTGTGTGAAACGAAAAACACTCGAAAATTATCATTCCAATTATTTTACAAACTGACGAATACGAAAACAACTCTATGCGAGATTCTCAGAACTGTTTTTCCATCATAATCATAAAAATGTAAACTTTCTATTTTTCACTTGGAAAAACTAAATAAAAATCTTCACCCAATTTGTTTGTAAACGAAGCACAGTGGGGCAGATATACAGCATATGTTGGTTAAATTAAAATCAAGCAATGCATGTCGATTCAAGTGTATTAAAATGAATTCAGTGTCTATTCAAATTGAATTAGAATAAATTCATTTAAAAATTGATATTAGTTTGTTCTTCAAAATTATAATTCACATCCAGTTCTTGGGAAAATAATAGTAAAAAACCAAATACTAACAGGAATACTATACAAAATCGTGCTTAGCAATTGTAGGAAAGTCTCAAGCACATAGAGTGATAGTGGAATCTACGTTCTTAGACTTTAGATTACTGATGTTATTTTAAGAGAGATTTTTATAAATGTTTTAAAGAAATTGAAAAAAAAAAAGCTTATTATGAAATTTTTCATAATAAGCTTTATTTATTTTTTTTTTCAGCATGTTTCGTTATTCCTTGACTCTGTGACTAAAAAAATTAACAGTGAGTTCATATTAATACTCAATAACATATTTTAATATTTGAAATGAAGCATAATAAATCTCACAGAATAAACATACTATAATTCTGCCTGCCCCACTGTTTATCATCGCTGATGCATCCTCAGTTCTCAAGAGTGGCAGGCGCCACCAATAAATTTTATTTTCAACTTTTCTAATTCACTTAAATTGCGGAAAACTTTCAGCCAAATGAATTAATTTTGTATGAAAATCCGTTCGTTTTCTTGAACTTCCAACTTTAGTTTGTTTCGGAGTTGTGTACGTGTGTGGATTGGAGGTTATGTATGTTGGGTGTGTATGTTGGTATCCACTTCCTTCCTTCTTCCTTCCTTCCAAGTTGCAAGTAGTTGCATTCAATTAAAGAAGAATGCTGGGAATTCATATTTTTTTTTCTGCTTGTAGAAGGTTGTCTCGTCAGCTCTTCCCTTGATTTGTCTGTTTGCATTTGCATTGCATTTTGGCGCCCGCATACAAAAAAAAAAGCAGTAAGTATGAAAAACTTGTACGACATCTTCTTTACATTCAGCATTTATGAGTGGAGATGTAAGATTGTGAGAAAAATTTAAATGAATTCTATTTACATGGCACCCCCTTTAAAAGAGAAAGTCTTCTTTGTATACTCTGCTACTTGCATGTGTTAAAAAAAATTTGCATAGGCAAATATGTACATAATGTAGGACGAACTAATAATCTTCCTTATGAAGAGCAGAGATACCGTTACTTTTGGTAGATATATAAAAAAAGTTCGTTGACACATCACCACCATTAGGAAGAAGCATAATTCAATGTTCAAGCAGTCGAACATAATTGAATTATTTAATGTTCAAAGCAAAAACCTTAAAATCATGTCTTTCCTCCGCGCGCCGCTGTTTCTCTCTTACCCCTTGCACCAATTCCTTACATCATTTTTATCTGCATTTAGACTGTAATTTCCTTTGGCCTAAGTGAATTTTTAGTTGCGAATTTCAGAGAGTTGCTTTTACTTCCGCATTCATTCTATTGCGCGAATGGTTTTTGTTTTTTATTTTTGTTCCCATTCTAACCGCTTGGGGGCTAGAACCGAACGTACAGAGCTAAACGGTGGTGATGGAATGGTTTTGAAGGAAATTAGCAATTTATGTGGAGAATTTGCGCCTTCAGCGCTCATTTATTTTTTCTTGAATGTGGTTCACGAAGTTGCCAAGATAAGTTTTCTATTAACTTGTTTGTGTGAAAATGCAAACAAAACAAAAATGAAATGGCGAGGAAAAGGTTTTTTGATTTCTTAGAGTGTATGATGAGGGGTGTGTTTTTTAAGGAAAGTGATATAGTGCTGGCGGGATTATAAATTAAAAATGTCCAACATTGTGATTGTTTTGGAGAAAAAGTTTTTGTTATTTTTTGTGTCAGACAGATTTTCTACCAAAAAAAAACTTGCCAAAGCAAAAAAAAAAAAAAAAAACAAAAAGAAAATGAAGCCGGCAAAGTTAAAAGGATTTATCGATAAAGTTTTTTGATACGTGAAATTAAAGGAGATTTCTTGCAGCTTAAAGGGGATCCATGTTTAATAAGTTATAAATCAATTATATTAGTCTTGGCAGATTTGATATGTGGGTCAAATGCGAGGTTAACATTGCGATCGATTTGAATACAGAAAGCTCTCGGGTAAGAATTAAATGTCTTTACATTGAACTGATGGAAGGGAAGATGTGCAATATATTTTATACCTTCCTCGGAATGCCAGTGGAAAGGAAGGAGAGTTCAGGTATTAGAAAAGCTGTATAGATCTGCACTTGTCCCTAGCTCGCAACTACATATCAATTTGGTCAGAAAAGATGATCAATTTCTTGAGGCCTGTTAATTTTCAGTTTAGTTAAACTTGAAACATAAGTTATTGGTTAGTTTTCAAGACGAAAATAAAAGACTAATCAAATTTGAAATTCAACATTCAAATATTTGCTGCTGCACGTGAAATGATTCTTGAAATTTCTTTCTGTAAGGCATAATTTATTTCCCATGATAAAGTTTCTGCTTTAACCCTGACATATTTGCCAATGCCACTTTAGGTTTTCTCATTTAAATAAATATCTCATAAACATAAATAATACTATTGTTTTTTTTTTTATTTGTTACAGTCCACAAAGTCTACCCTTTTTTGACTCCATATTATACCCAGTCTTTTCAAAAGGAAAACAAATAATTGTAAGGAGAGATCCCTTTTGCGTTGAACTCCTGTTTTTTTTTAAGAAACAGCAAATAAAATTAAGTCCAATTCGCCCACACAAAGCGAATAGTGATTTATTTCTACAAAAGAAAGGAAAAAAACATATTTATCTGCCGATAAGGAACGAAACGAGCCACTTTTATGCAACATGACGAGAATACGAAAAGAATAGAATATTTCCTTTTTTTTTTTTTAAAGTAAAGGACTTAAAATTAAACAGGGTAGTCGGGTTGTAAACTATTTATTTTTTTGTATTGCTTAGTTTATTTAATACAATTGTAACCCCACACATAAAAACTATAATTGTGATGGTAATAAAAAAAGGGAAACTGATCCACCGTTTACTAACATCATCTTTGATTTTTTAGATTATATAGTTTTTGTTCACCAATTTTTGTATGGATATTTTTGATAGTACAGTAGACTGTTGTTTTGGAGATAAAAGCTTTACAATCACACACAAAAATAACTAACTTTTGTCAAAACTCTTAAGGCCTAATTTTTCAGTGCGAGATTAAAGTTAAATCCCGAGTTAATGGGCTTAACTCGGGATTTACTGAATAGATGCTTTTGATATTTTACTCTCCGATTTTTTTAAAAGTGGATTCGCGTACTGTATTTTTTGAAAAATCTTAAATTAAATCTGAATAAATTTATGTCCAGAGTTAACTAATCTCTTGATTAAGTCGCCACTGAGAAACTAGGTCTAAGAGTAAAAAACTTTTAAAGTTCTTCTTATAAATGAAATCGTAGAACTATTTTTATAGAAGTTTAAATATTTTCTTAAGTTTTCAAGGCCGTAGATAAACTTTTTCAAGATATGGAAAAACAATTGTTGTTTAGTCATAAAACAAAACATTATGTGTTTTTGAACCGAAACACCCTCTGAAGGGACCGAAAGCTTAGGTCTCTGACTGAGTGTAATGCCTGTTTGTTTATGTGTCTGGGGTCGATATCGGGTCCTTCAGGTCCAGCACAACACAACGTATTGGTTAGAATCTTAAAAAACTGAACAGTCACGTTCATTTTTATTAGCCATAAATGTATTTTCTCTCGTTGTGCTATTTCGAACTCTTTTATTTACTTTTTTTTTATAAGGTCCTTCTTTAAAGGCGCTGGGCTTCTTTTTCAGCTTCATATCGTCAGGGTTTTATTTTTTCTATAGCTCCTTCAGTCGTCCATTGTTCATTGTAATCACTTTGTTCAACAGGATATCGATGTGTTTTTTTTTTTTTTTTGTAGACCAAGAATCCTGTTCAAATGAGGTTGAAGAGGAGTTGTGGCAAGAGAAAGAAATTTATCACATTTTCCAATTCCTCTAAGACTGAAAAATTGGTGTAATCGCATATCGCACGAATGGTTCTTTATACGATTTGTGGTTTGTTTATTGGTGTTTGTGTGCGTGTCTATGTATGTGTACACAAGAGGATAAATATCTCTTGAGCCTCAATGATGACGATGACGACAACGAACCGGACGTGGGTCCAAGTAAAGGATTTTATTGGAATTATTTGGAAAAATAAATGTGGTCAACATGGAATATTCAATTTTATTGGGAAATTTAGTTCTCAGTTTGTTAAGAATAATATGGATTCGCACGTTTTTCTGTGGCTTGAATATGCAAATTTTATTAAAATCCTTTTTTATATTTGCAAAAGTCTTTGAAAGAGTCTAAGATAGATTGCATTGATTTTCAATTTATTATTCAACATTTTCTCAAATGTGAGCTTTAATTCAGGGATTAATTTATTGCTTAAAACAATTATGTTCAGACTTTTTTAATTTGATGATTTATTTTTTACAATTCATTACATTATTTTCTAAAGTCTAATATTTGATTTGAAAATTTGGCTCAACAATCTTAGGTTAATAGTATCCTTGCTAGCCTTTAATAGTTTTTAGTTTAGTCTAGTTCAGTATTATATGTAAATTTCATAAGAACTTTTTATTAATTTCGTAAGTAGTTTCTTGAATATTTTCTCACAAAATAAATTCTCATTTACAACAATTCACTTTAATTTTGAACTGAATGATGAAAGACTAAATTTCGAAATTGAAATTTTCAACTTCTTCATAACATAAAAGGGGTAGAACAACTTCATAAGAACAAAACCAAATAAAATTAATATTCTGCTAAAATAAATTATTTGTAAAACATAATAATTAAATTTGCAATTCTTTGAACTGAAAATTCATTTCCAAAACATTATCACAATGAAAAACTGTATTTTATAATTTATCATTTGGGCAGCAAAAAGCTAAATGCTTCTCCATAACACACAAATTACAGGGACCAGAATATACAACCTAAGAAGACAAAAATCCTTTAATTACTTTTTGGGTCAAACGTGCACTTCGAGCAAAATAGAAAAACTCCTAAAGGATGATACAGAGAAAAAAAAATTGAAGGCAACAAGAAACCACATTTTGTGTGTGCGGTATCTCGAACTATGTATATAATTATTTGACTTCATCGGATTCATTTTAAAGGAGGTGTCTTCGAGGGTATACTTCGGATGCATAAACGAGTCAACTCATTAGTATTCTAATGTTGCCCCACTATTAACACATTTTCATTAAAAAATTCGTGAAACTCGTTATCCTGTTTCTTGTTGCTTCAAAGGAAAAAAAAAGGATACATTTTTATCTTTCTTCTTCTGCTCTACTAGAATCCTAGAAATTCCTAGCTTTCCTGTCTGTTCTTATGGACGCACAATATTTTTTTTTTGTTGCAAAGTATCTACTTTTTATGACCTATTTCATTTAGATAATGGTGAAGCTTTTTGATCCTTCGTTTCATGTCCTTTTTTTCGTAGTGCAACGAAAATGTTAATAGTGTAGTTTAGAGGTTGTCGGATACAAATGGGGGCAGGACGGTTCGTTTCACTATTTTCTTTTGTATTAACAAAATGATTCAGTTGCATGCAGAAATAACTAATGATGTTTTTGTACTTCGTGAATGTTTAGCGGTATAGTTTATTAAGATTATATTTTGCATAACTAATTGAAATAATAAATAACTGCAGTTTTGGTGAAATAAAAACATTACTGTTGAGTGGAAATTTGAACATGAAACAATATACATGATTAATAAAATGTAAAATAAAAATAAATTGCTGCATTTTTATTTATTGGACCATTAAATGTATTCAATATTTTCATTCTTATATAAAAATTACTGATTTCTTGGAAAAATGAAATGTGAATAGTTTCCTTTTTGATTAGAGCCCTGTAGGGTCACAATCACAAATCAATGGGGATGGGAGCATCTAACTTGCAGAAGTGGAAGAAGAGTCATACAACTTTATTTGTAAAAGCACCAGCTGAGGTAAGTCTTGAAAAGTAGATGTACTGGGTAATGTCAATTTGCGGAAAAAGAACAATAATTGAAATTTAGTTAATCCCAAAAGTAAGACTTTCATAAAGAAGACATTATTTTACGCCAATGGACCTGCGTGCAAGGGATGAATCTAGTTGAAGGAAAACTTTTGTCATACCAAAAGCTTTCTATGGACACCTTAAACTCCTTTTTTTTATTTAGAAGCAAACAGTTTCTTCCACGCGTATGCGTAAGGTAGTGCAATCAGCCTAAAATATGCAGCTTTTTTCTGAGACCTTAATCTCCTTATTCCAATACAGCGTTAAGGATCCAGATACGTTTTTATGAAACTTCAAGCAATAAGCACAGCAGTAAAAAAGCAATTTCCTAAGGTAATCGTAAAAGAAACTCCCCTGGAGCATTAACGCTTTGCTGGAAAAAGGAGTTTGAGGTGAAAGAAACTCCTCTGGACCCTTAACGCTTTGCTGGAAAAAGGAGTTTGAGGTGCCGGAAGAAAGCCTTCGGCCTTCTCCAAACTTTAAGCTCATCGCACTACCTTACCGACACGCGGAAAAAGCTCTTTTTCTTAATTTAAGGTAACCATAAAAGAAACTCCTCTGGTGCCTTAACGCTTTGCTGGAAAAAGGAGTTTGAGGTGCCGGAAGAAAGCTTTCGGTCTACTCCAAATTTTAAGCTCATCGCACTACCTTACCGACACGCGGAAAAAGCTCTTTTTCTCAATTTAAGGTAATCGTAAAAGAAACTCCTCTGGAGCCTTAACGCTTTGCTGGAAAAAGGAGTTTGAGGTGCCGGAAGAAAGCTTTCGGCCTTCTCCAAATTTTAAGCTCATCGCACTACCTTACCGAAACGCGGAAAAAGCTCTTTTTCTCAATTTAAGGTAATCGTAAAAGAAACTCCTCTGGAGCCTTAACGCTTTGCTGGAAAAAGGAGTTTGAGGTGCCGGAAGAAAGCTTTCGGCCTTCTCCAAATTTTAAGCTCATTACAC
Organism: Epistrophella euchroma; assembly: GCA_947049315.1. NCBI lineage: Eukaryota > Metazoa > Arthropoda > Insecta > Diptera > Syrphidae > Epistrophella > Epistrophella euchroma. The sequence continues at coordinate 63,439,694 of OX346248.1, forward strand.
TACCTTACCGACACGCGGAAAAAGCTCCTTTTCTCAATTTAAGGTAATCTTTAAAGAAACTCCTCTGGAGCCTTAACGCTTTGCTGGAAAAAGGAGTTTGAGGTGCCGGAAGAAAGCCTTCGGCCTTCTCCAAACTTTAAGCTCATCGCACTACCTTACCGACACGCGGAAAAAGCTCTTTTTTAAGATAACCATAAAAGAAACTCCTCTGGAGCCTTAACGCTTTGCTGGAAAAAGAAGTTTGAGGTGCCGGAAGAAAGCTTTCGGCCTTCTCCAAATTTTAAGCTCATTGCACTACCTTACCGATACGCGGAAAAAGCTCTTTTTCTTAATTTAAGGTAACCATAAAAGAAACTCCTCTGGTGCCTTAACGCTTTGCTGGAAAAAGGAGTTTGAGGTGCCGGAAGAAAGCTTTCGGCCTTCTCCAAACTTTAAGCTCATCGCACTACCCTACCGACACGCGGAAAAAGCTCTTTTTCTTAATTTAAGGTAATCGTTAAAGAAACTTCTCTGGAGCCTTAACGCTTTGCTGGAAAAAGGAGTTTGAGGTGCCGGAAGAAAGCTTTCGGCCTTCTCCAAATTTTAAGCTCATTGCACTACCTTACCGACACGCGGAAAAAGCTCTTTTTCTTAATTTAAGGTAACCATAAAAGAAACTCCTCTGGTGCCTTAACGCTTTGCTGGAAAAAGGAGTTTGAGGTGCCGGAAGAAAGCTTTCGGCCTTCTCCAAACTTTAAGCTCATCGCACTACCTTACCGACACGCGGAAAAAGCTTTTTTTTTTCTCAATTTAAGGTAATCTTTAAAGAAACTCCTCTGGAGCCTTAACGCTTTGCTGGAAAAAGGAGTTTGAGGTGCCGGAAGAAAGCCTTCGGCCTTCTCCAAACTTTAAGCTCATCGCACTACCTTACCGACACGCGGAAAAAGCTCTTTTTCTTAGTTTAAGATAACCATAAAAGAAACTCCTCTGGTGCCTTAACGCTTTGCTGGAAAAAGGAGTTTGAGGTGCCGGAAGAAAGCTTTCGGCCTTCTCCAAATTTTAAGCTCATCGCACTACCTTACCGACACGCGGAAAAAGCTCTTTTTCTTAGTTTAAGGTAACCATAAAAGAAACTCCTCTGGAGCCTTAACGGTTTGCTGGAAAAAGGAGTTTGAGGTGCCGGAAGAAAGCTTTCGGCCTTCTCCAAATTTTAAGTTCATCGCACTACCTTACCGACACGCGGAAAAAGCTCTTTTTCTCAATTTAAGGTAACCATAAAAGAAACTCCTCTGGCGCATTAACGCTTTGCTGGAAAAAGGAGTTTGAGGTGCCGGAAGAAAGCTTTCGGCCTTCTCCAAACTTTAAGCTCATCGCACTACCTTACCGACACGCGGAAAAAGCTCTTTTTCTTAGTTTAAGGTAACCATAAAAGAAACTCCTCTGGAGCCTTAACGGTTTGCTGGAAAAAGGAGTTTGAGGTGCCGGAAGAAAGCTTTCGGCCTTCTCCAAATTTTAAGCTCATCGCACTACCTTACCGACACGCGGAAAAAGCTCTTTTTCTCAATTTAAGGTAACCATAAAAGAAACTCCTCTGGCGCATTAACGCTTTGCTGGAAAAGGGAGTTTGAGGTGCCGGAAGAAAGCTTTCGGCCTTCTCCAAATTTTAAGCTCATCGCACTACCTTACCGACACGCGGAAAAAGCTCTTTTTCTTAGTTTAAGGTAACCATAAAAGAAACTCCTCTGGAGCCTTAACGCTTTGCTGGAAAAAGGAGTTTGAGGTGCCGGAAGAAAGCTTTCGGCCTTCTCCAAACTTTAAGCTCATCGCACTACCTTACCGACACGCGGAAAAAGCTCTTTTTCTTAGTTTAAGGTAACCATAAAAGAAACTCCTCTGGAGCCTTAACGCTTTGCTGGAAAAAGGAGTTTGAGGTGCCGGAAGAAAGCTTTCGGCCTTCTCCAAACTTTAAGCTCATCGCACTACCTTACCGACACGCGGAAAAAGCTCTTTTTCTTAGTTTAAGGTAACCATAAAAGAAACTCCTCTGGAGCCTTAACGGTTTGCTGGAAAAAGGAGTTTGAGGTGCCGGAAGAAAGCTTTCGGCCTTCTCCAAATTTTAAGCTCATCGCACTACCTTACCGACACGCGGAAAAAGCTCTTTTTCTCAATTTAAGGTAATCGTAAAAGAAACTCCTCTGGAGCCTTAACGCTTTGCTGGAAAAAGGAGTTTGAGGTGCCGGAAGAAAGCTTTCGGCCTTCTCCAAATTTTAAGCTCATCGCACTACCTTACCGACACGTGGAAAAAGCTCTTTTTCTTAGTTTAAGGTAACCATAAAAGAAACTCCTCTGGAGCCTTATGGCTTTGCTGGAAAAAGGAGTTTGAGGTGCCGGAAGAAAGCTTTCGGCCTTCTCCAAACTTTAAGCTCATCGCACTACCTTACCGACACGCGGAAAAAGCTCTTTTTCTTAGTTTAAGGTAACCATAAAAGAAACTCCTCTGGAGCCTTAACGCTTTGCTGGAAAAAGGAGTTTGATGTGCCGGAAGAAAGCTTTCGGCCTTCTCCAAACTTTAAGCTCATCGCACTACCTTACCGACACGCGGAAAAAGCTCTTTTTCTTAATTTAAGGTAACCATAAAAGAAACTCCTCTGGTGCCTTAACGCTTTGCTGGAAAAAGGAGTTTGAGGTGCCGGAAGAAAGCTTTCGGCCTTCTCCAAATTTTAAGCTCATCGCACTACCTTACCGACACGCCGAAAAAGCTCTTTTTCTTAGTTTACGGTAACCATAGAAGAAACTCGTCTGGAGCCTTAACGCTTTGCTGGAAAAGGGAGTTTGAGGTGCCGGAAGAAAGCTTTCGGCCTTCTCCAAATTTTAAGCTCATCGCACTACCTTACCGACACGCGGAAAAAGCTCTTTTTCTTAGTTTAAGGTAACCATAAAAGAAACTCCTCTGGAGCCTTAACGCTTTGCTGGAAAAAGGAGTTTGAGGTGCCGGAAGAAAGCTTTCGGCCTTCTCCAAACTTTAAGCTCATCGCACTACCTTACCGACACGCGGAAAAAGCTTTTTTTTTCTCAATTTAAGGTAATCGTAAAAGAAACTCCTCTGGAGCCTTAACGCTTTGCTGGAAAAAGGAGTTTGAGGTGCCGGAAGAAAGCTTTCGGCCTTCTCCAAACTTTAAGCTCATCGCACTACCTTACCGACACGCGGAAAAAGCTCTTTTTCCCAATTTAAGGTAATCGTTAAAGAAACTCCTCTGGAGAAAAAGAGCTTTTTCCGCGTGTCGGTAAGGTAGTGCGATGAGCTTAAAATTTGGAGAAGGCCGAAAGCTTTCTTCCGGCACATCAAACTCCTTTTTCCAGCAAACCGTTAAGGCTCCAGAGGAGTTTCTTTTATGGTTACCTTAAACTAAGAAAAAGAGCTTTTTCCGCGTGTCGGTAAGGTAGTGCGATGAGCTTAAAGTTTGGAGAAGGCCGAAAGCTTTCTTCCGGCACCTCAAACTCCTTTTTCCAGCAAAGCGTTAACGCTCCAGAGGAGTTTCTTTAACGATTACCTTAAATTGAAAAAAAGAGCTTTTTCCGCGTGTCGGTAAGGTAGTGCGATGAGCTTAAAGTTTGGAGAAGGCCGAAAGCTTTCTTCCGGCACCTCAAACTCCTTTTTCCAGCCAAGCGTTAAGGCTCCAGAGGAGTTTCTTTTACGATTACCTTAAATTGAGAAAAAAAGCTTTTTCCGCGTGTCGGTAAGGTAGTGCGATGAGCTTAAAGTTTGGAGAAGGCCGAAAGCTTTCTTCCGGCACCTCAAACTCCTTTTTCCAGCAAAGCGTTAAGGCTCCAGAGGAGTTTCTTTTATGGTTACCTTAAACTAAGAAAAAGAGCTTTTTCCGCGTGTCGGTAAGGTAGTGCGATGAACTTAAAGTTTGGAGAAGGCCGAAAGCTTTCTTCCGGCACCTCAAACTCCTTTTTCCAGCAAAGCGTTAAGGCACCAGAGGAGTTTCTTTTATGGTTACCTTAAATTAAGAAAAAGAGCTTTTTCCGCGTGTCGGTAAGGTAGTGCGATGAGCTTAAAGTTTGGAGAAGGCCGAAAGCTTTCTTCCGGCACCTCAAACTCCTTTTTCCAGCAAAGCGTTAACGCTCCAGAGGAGTTTCTTTAACGATTACCTTAAATTGAAAAAAAAGAGCTTTTTCCGCGTGTCGGTAAGGTAGTGCGATGAGCTTAAAGTTTGGAGAAGGCCGAAAGCTTTCTTCCGGCACCTCAAACTCCTTTTTCCAGCAAAGCGTTAAGGCTCCAGAGGAGTTTCTTTTACGATTACCTTAAATTGAGAAAAAAAGCTTTTTCCGCGTGTCGGTAAGGTAGTGCGATGAGCTTAAAGTTTGGAGAAGGCCGAAAGCTTTCTTCCGGCACCTCAAACTCCTTTTTCCAGCAAAGCGTTAAGGCTCCAGAGGAGTTTCTTTTATGGTTACCTTAAACTAAGAAAAAGAGCTTTTTCCGCGTGTCGGTAAGGTAGTGCGATGAGCTTAAAATTTGGAGAAGGCCGAAAGCTTTCTTCCGGCACCTCAAACTCCCTTTTCCAGCAAAGCGTTAAGGCTAAAGAGGAGTTTCTTCTATGGTTACCGTAAACTAAGAAAAAGAGCTTTTTCGGCGTGTCGGTAAGGTAGTGCGATGAGCTTAAAGTTTGGAGAAGGCCGAAAGCTTTCTTCCGGCACCTCAAACTCCTTTTTTTAGCAAAGCGTTAAGGCTCCAGAGGAGTTTCTTTTACGATTACCTTAAATTGAGAAAAAGAGCTTTTTTCGCGTGTCGGTAAGGTAGTGCGATGAGCTTAAAATTTGGAGTAGGCCGAGAGCTTTCTTCCGGCACCGCAAACTCCTTTTTCCAGCAAACCGTTAAGGCTCCAGAGGAGTTTCTTTTATGGTTACCTTAAACTAAGAAAAAGAGCTTTTTCCGCGTGTCGGTAAGGTAGTGCGATGAGCTTAAAGTTTGGAGAAGGCCGAAAGCTTTCTTCTGGCACCTCAAACTCCTTTTTCCAGCAAAGCGTTAACGCTCCAGAGGAGTTTCTTTAACGATTACCTTAAATTGAAAAAAAGAGCTTTTTCCGCGTGTCGGTAAGGTAGTGCGATGAGCTTAAAGTTTGGAGAAGGCCGAAAGCTTTCTTCCGGCACCTCAAACTCCTTTTTCCAGCAAAGCGTTAAGGCTCCAGAGGAGTTTCTTTTATGGTTACCTTAAACTAAGAAAAAGAGCTTTTTCCGCGTGTCGGTAAGGTAGTGCGATGAGCTTAAAGTTTGGAGAAGGCCGAAAGCTTTCTTCCGGCACATCAAACTCCTTTTTCCAGCAAAGCGTTAAGGCTCCAGAGGAGTTTCTTTTATGGTTACCTTAAACTAAGAAAAAGAGCTTTTTCCGCGTGTCGGTAAGGTAGTGCGATGAGCTTAAAGTTTGGAGAAGGCCGAAAGCTTTCTTCCGGCACCTCAAACTCCTTTTTCCAGCAAAGCGTTAAGGCACCAGAGGAGTTTCTTTTATGGTTACCTTAAATTAAGAAAAAGAGCTTTTTCCGCGTGTCGGTAAGGTAGTGCGATGAGCTTAAAGTTTGGAGAAGGCCGAAAGCTTTCTTCCGGCACCTCAAACTCCTTTTTCCAGCAAAGCGTTAACGCTCCAGAGGAGTTTCTTTAACGATTACCTTAAATTGAAAAAAAGAGCTTTTTCCGCGTGTCGGTAAGGTAGTGCGATGAGTTTAAAGTTTGGAGAAGGCCGAAAGCTTTCTTCCGGCACCTCAAACTCCTTTTTCCAGCAAAGCGTTAAGGCTCCAGAGGAGTTTCTTTTACGATTACCTTAAATTGAGAAAAAAAGCTTTTTCCGCGTGTCGGTAAGGTAGTGCGATGAGCTTAAAGTTTGGAGAAGGCCGAAAGCTTTCTTCCGGCACCTCAAACTCCTTTTTCCAGCAAAGCGTTAAGGCTCCAGAGGAGTTTCTTTTACGATTACCTTAAATTGAAAAAAAAAGCTTTTTCCGCGTGTCGGTAAGGTAGTGCGATGAGCTTAAAGTTTGGAGAAGGCCGAAAGCTTTCTTCCGGCACCTCAAACTCCTTTTTCCAGCAAAGCGTTAAGGCACCAGAGGAGTTTCTTTTATGGTTACCTTAATTTGAGAAAAAGAGCTTTTTCCGCGTGTCGGTAAGGTAGTGCGATGAGCTTAAAATTTGGAGAAGGCCGAAAGCTTTCTTCCGGCACCTCAAACTCCTTTTTCCAGCAAAACGTTAAGGCTCCAGAGGAGTTTCTTTTATGGTTACCTTAAACTAAGAAAAAGAGCTTTTTCCGCGTGTCGGTAAGGTAGTGCGATGAGCTTAAAGTTTGGAGAAGGCCGAAAGCTTTCTTCCGGCACCTCAAACTCCTTTTTCCAGCAAAGCGTTAAGGCACCAGAGGAGTTTCTTTTATGGTTACCTTAAATTAAGAAAAAGAGCTTTTTCCGCGTGTCGGTAAGGTAGTGCGATGAGCTTAAAGTTTGGAGAAGGCCGAAAGCTTTCTTCCGGCACCTCAAACTCCTTTTTCCAGCAAAGCGTTAAGGTTCCAGAGGAGTTTCTTTTATGGTTACCTTAAACTAAGAAAAAGAGCTTTTCCGCGTGTCGGTAAGGTAGTGCGGTGAGCTTAAAATTTGGAGAAGGCCGAAAGCTTTCTTCCGGCACCTCAAACTCCTTTTTCCAGCAAAGCCATAAGGCTCCAGAGGAGTTTCTTTTATGGTTACCTTAAATTAAGAAAAAGAGCTTTTTCCGCGTGTCGGTAAGGTAGTGCGATGAGCTTAAAGTTTGGAGAAGGCCGAAAGCTTTCTTCCGGCACCTCAAACTCCTTTTTCCAGCCAAGCGTTAATGCTCCAGGGGAGTTTCTTTTACGATTACCTAAAATTGAGAAAAAGAGCTTTTTCCGCGTGTCGGTAAGGTAGTGCGATGAGCTTAAAGTTTGGAGAAGGCCGAAAGCTTTCTTCCGGCACCTCAAACTCCTTTTTCCAGCAAAGCGTTAAGGCACCAGAGGAGTTTCTTTTATGGTTACCTTAAATTAAGAAAAAGAGCTTTTTCCGCGTTTCGGTAAGGTAGTGCAATGAGCTTAAAATTTGGAGAAGGCCGAAAGCTTTCTTCCGGCACCTCAAACTCCTTTTTCCAGCAGAGCGTTAAGGCTCCAGAGGAGTTTCTTTTACGATTACCTTAAATTGAGAAAAGGAGCTTTTTCCGCGAGTCGGTAAGGTAGTGCGATGAGCTTAAAGTTTGGAGAAGGCCGAAAGCTTTCTTCCGGCACCTCAAACTCCTTTTTTTAGCAAAGCGTTAAGGCTCCAGAGGAGTTTCTTTTACGATTACCTTAAATTGAGAAAAAGAGCTTTTTTCGCGTGTCGGTAAGGTAGTGCGATGAGCTTAAAATTTGGAGTAGGCCGAGAGCTTTCTTCCGGCAACTCAAACTCCTTTTTTCAGCAAAGCGTTAAGGCTCCAGAGGAGTTTCTTTTACGATTACCTTAAATCAAGAAAAAGAGCCTTTTCCGCGTGTCGGTAAGGTAGTGCGATGAGCTTAAAATTTGGAGTAGGCCGAAAGCTTTCTTCCGACACCTCAAACTCCTTTTTTCAGCAAAACGTTAAGGCTTCAGAGGAGTTTCTTTTATGATTACCTTAAATTATGAAAAAGTTTTTTCCGCGCGTCGTTAAAGTAGCGCGGTGAGCTTAGATTTTGGAGTACACCGAAAGCTATCTTCCGACCCCTCAAACACCTTTTTTCAGCAAAAACTTTCAGGCTCCATGAGCGTTGCAATGAGCTTTTAATTTGAAATAGAAATCTTTCTTTCGACACCGAAAATTCCTTATTTAAGCAAAGCGATAAGGCCTCATAGGCGTTTTATTGACGATTACCTTAAATTTAAAAAAAGAGCCTTTTCCGCGTTTCGGTAAAGTATTTCGATATGCTTAAAATTTGGAGTAGGCCGAAAGCTTTCTTTCTACACCTCAAACTCCTTATTTTAGCGTTGGAGCGTTTTCCTTGCGTCGGCGATGAGTTTAACATTTGGAGCTTACCAAAAGCTTTTTCCCGACACCTCAAAATTTTTTCCTAGCAAGGCTTTAGGGCTCCTGGTGTGTTCTATTAACGGTAATGTTGCCTTAGAAAAAGAACTTTTTTCTCGCATCCGTCGTTAAGGTAATGCGATGAACCTTAAATTTTGGGCATACCAAGTGTTTTTTTTTTCCGAAGCCTCAAACTCCTTATTCCAACAACGCTTTCAGGCAAGTGTGTGTTTTTTAATTACGACCTTTGATTTTAAAACGCATTTATTACGTCGCTAAAGTAGTTCGGTCTGCGTTTTCAATCCAAAGTCACTCAGTCTTAAAATCAGAAATCTAAGAAAATTTTGCGTTTTTAAAAATAAATGTTATAAAGATCTTTCTAAAATTGAAACCCGAAAGTTTCTAAGTTCCGGAAATACTTTCATCCAAAGCGAAGTTAAATTAGGAATCTAATTTCTGAAAAATATCTTCAAAAAATAAAATAAAACACGAACATGTTTTAAATTTAATAATCTTTAATTAATAGATTCGGAGACGCATTTCGTCCCTATTTAAAAAAAAAAAAACAGTCTACAATTTTTGTGTTTCATATAGGAAGTACATTGTTTTCAAACGTTTAGCATTTTGGGTTACAAAAATGCTTCAAAAGTTTAATTTTCTTAAACAAATATTTCATAAAACTATAAAATTAAACATAGCAAAATTTATATTTGAATTGTTATTTTTACATTGTAAAATTTTCTTAAGGTTATAATTAATTTTATAATTTTGGTTACAAAAATATATCTTACGTTTTGTATAAAATACTGTATTTCTTAGGACTATAATTTTTTAAAACGCAAAAATAATCTTGGAATTATTACTGCATTGCAGAATTTTTTGTTAGGTTTTAGTCGTTAATTGCTTTAGATTACAAAATCATTTCTTAAAACTATAGTCGTAAATATCGCAAAAATTATCTTAAAATTTGTATACAGTTATAGAAATAGAAACAGTGGGGCCATAAAAAGTTCATTTAATATTTAGTATCTCCATTTCATAGGTAGTTATTCTTTAACTTATTAAAAAAAAAAAAAAACTTTTTAGAGGCATGTCAAACACACGGCTTATGAATATTTGTTTATTATACCTCATCAAATGCACATTTTTCAACAAAAAAAAAAGTTCCCATGACCTACCATCACAATTTATTAAGATATCCATGTCATAACCTAATAAGATGCATTGCAAATGAAAAGTTAACCATTTAGTTCATGAGGTCAATCTGGATTTCATCCTCATAGTTCTACAGTCTGTGTAGTTGAGAGAACAAAAAACTAAATCCTCCACCATAAACATGATTGTCATCGTCCTCATCATCATCTCCGACTTACTACTGCTCCCTGAATGTCCTTATTATTCTGCACTATAAATTCCACTTTTCAGAATAATTCGCCTTCCGATTTAGTTTCATTTTTATGTGTGTGTTTTTTGTTCACAACTTTGCTGTTTAGTATTCAAGTCATCAGATACTGGCTGGACTTATGAATTTTTGTGTTTCTGTGGTGACCCGTCGCGCTTGCCAACTCCTCAATTTAGTGTGTTGTTTATGGCTTACGAAAACCTGTTAAATAAAATAGAGAAAATGTTTTAGTTTTAGGGTAAAAATGAAAGTATTAAATGAAAAAAATTATTAAAAATCAATTTGTTTTGGTTTATCATAAAAATTAAAGATTTTCTAAAGAAACGTAGGTAATTATTTCGAAAGCAAGAAAACTTATTATCAAATGACAGACTTTATATTGACATTTTTATCGGAATCAGACCATTTTAGTTATATAACACACATAATGTATTAATATTATATAATTTTTATTTTTTATGTTGGAAAATTAATATTTTTAAGATGGTATGGTAAATTTAAAGCATTGGCAACCATAACCCTTGTCTCTATTTCCCTGCCTTATGGCATTTAATTAGCCTGAAAGATTATCCTTACAAGTTTTCCCCTGGGGGCCTTCATACTATCTACTTTGATAGACGCTCATATTTTTCTTCGACAGCAATAGTTTTCAACTTAAATCGAGACATCGCCTGAAGGAACGGAAGACAAGGCTATTTTCGCTCTACTTACAACCCTCTGACTGTAATTTTATTCTTAAAAAAAAGGAGAAAGGACGAAAAAATATTCTTGTCATCTTATCTTAGAATGCATATGAGGTTCATATGAGGTTATCTCTGACAATTTGGAAGACACTTTTGTTGGTCACTTAAGTGGTTGTGTTAGTGACCTTGTTGTTGGCTGGTATAATAAGGTGTCAAGAGAATTTAGCGTTTGTAATTTAAGACTTTTATGTTGAGTTCTTTTTTTTTTTTTTGCTTGGTCTATATTTTTTCTTTGTCATAAAAGAGCCTTGGAACGATGAATTTAAAGCAAGGCAAAGGATATAATTATTAGAAGACAGAAAGAAGATGTCCTGGGCTTCTTATGGATGCATAAAAATGGAATGACTTTTATGAGGCCTGAAAATTTACAATCAGACAGAAAATCTTTTAGAAAAAACACAAATAGCAGACCAATTGGTTACGCAAATCTACGTTTTCTGATAAAAAATGACTAAGCAGATTAAAAAAACTAAAATTAATCAAGATATATACTGGTCTAACGTAAGGTAATGTATTGTAAGCAAAGCTATATATACTCTGCTCAACAAAAATTGTCAGAGTTTTATTTTTAAAACAGTGGTGCTAAATATATACTTTCACGAAACTGAATTCAAGAAAGTGCCACTGTAAACATACCAACGCACTGACTTACATTCAGGAATCGTTGTTGCAATCCTCCACAAAATTTCTTACACTTCACCATGACTAATCCATCCTACTGCTGAAAGGACACTGATCGTATGACCAAAGAACATAAAGTTGCCAAGAAGACGCATCTCATACAAATTTTTCTACTGAAAATGGCGGGTTCCAATGTTGGAACCCGCACTTTGGCTTTTTTATGGGCTTTTCAATAATTCTCTAGTAGTAGCCCGTGGCGTAATGGCTAATGCGTTGGACTGTCATGCCAGAGGTCTGGGGTTCAATACCAGCCGCTTCCACCTTAAGTTTTTTTCGGAGCTACTACCTCTTGCGAGGAAGTGACAAATCCTCCAAGAGTATCTCCTGTCACAGAAAATTGCCGCTCACCTTAGCCGTTTGGATTCGGCAATAAACTGTAGGTCCCTCCATTCCTGCAGACACTCACACAGGAATGGTTAAGAGTTTTAAGTCACTAGGCCCTGGTTCTTCATGAACAACGGCTCAAATTTATTTTTTTTTAAATTTATTTATTTAATAATTCTCTCAGCGCTTTTAAAATGAGTTACATTGAAACAGTCTGCTTTTTTGTCCTTGAAAAGCCTATAAAAAATGCAAAAGCTCTGGGAGCAGGTCGCAATACTGGAACCCGCCATATAAACATGTGCAGTAAAAAATTTGTATAAGATGCGCATTTTTGGTAACTTTATATACTTTGGTTCTACCCTCGATAGCTGCGCACGCAAATAGAGTTACCATTCTCAATTGAAAACAAATCATTACAGCTTTTCCAATAGTTTTTAACATAAAGCTTTCAGGTTTGGTGATTTTTGAAGCTTTTGATAATTTTATCGATTTGCAGAAATTTATGATAAAAACTTGGAAACCCGGTGAGTGCTTTAAAGAGGGACAGGACAGATTTATGTAAGCCATAGCCAATGCCACCAAACTGAGAGGAAACCGTCCTATACGCTTACTGGTACTGATATAAATTGGTCTATATATGCTTATCAAATTATTTTGGTTTGTATTCAAATTGCCAATATTTATCTATTTATTAGCTGATCATTGTTAAAAGGAACAACGCAGGTAATGTATAAAGTAGCAATTTAGACACAAAATCGTTATTTTGAAATTCGAATACAAATTATTGCTTTTCGATGCTAAATTAATGTTTTCACAGAAATGTTCAATAACATCACTCTAGTTGGTCTTTCACGTTTAATAGATCATAAATTAGGTCTCTATTAGTAAAGGTATGTAGGTACTATAACAATTTATTGGATTGATTTGACATTTCATCATTTAATTTTGGGTTTTTTCCACTTTAAACAGGTTCTCCAATTTTTATTAATTTAATATTCGAAAACCATTCAGAGTAATTTTAGAGGTCGGTTATATTCTATTGGCATTCTTCAAGAACAATAATTTCAATTGATATTGTGCAACAAATATCCTTTATCCTCCTACACCTCATCCTTCCATATTCACAATATTTCCCATAAATGTATTGTCATTGATGGGTGTGCAATAATTTCACCCATCCGTTCCAAATCGGGCTTTTCATTTAATTCCTGAATAATTTCCATTGAATAATTATAGAAACAATGTCATTAAATGACGAACATACCATCGCTGTCGTTATTATTATTGCATAGCTTCAGATAATGCAACACACACACACACGGTGACATATGCAAATAAAAAGCACAAAAGGATGTTGCAATGTCATTAATTATCTTAAACGCTCTCAATAATTAATAACCGAAACTCGTTGTTGTCGTTGTCATGTTTCAGTTTCAGTAGTCGACGATGACGACGTCAAGTGCTTTATCCTTTTAATTAAAAAACACACAAAAAAAAAAGAAAAATAATAATAACAACAAAACAATATTCATTTTCATTTTCATTACTCTTTGGAACTTGCTCACTTTTTTATACCAACTCCATACTGTTTCGTGTATATGCTTTGAATCTTCGCGAGCTTGGTAATTTTTGCCGCCAACTACCTTCTGGAAAATTTTCGTCTCTCTTCCTTCCTCCCTACATCTCTTCCTCACACTTCTAACAAATGATGCCAACCCAAAGTCTCTCGTTTCTCTCATCATCTGTTCGCGTTCATCTATCTCAAGGATATACTCATATGATGACTATATGATTTCGAGTATCCTGACGATGTCGAAAGGATGTCTGTCTGATGCTGCTTATGTGCCTTTGAAGGCATAAAGTGTTATTTTATGAGAATCTCTTAATTTTGAGAAAATCTTTGTGTGAAGCCTTCATGTTACACAGAGAATCCTTATAACACACACACAAGAATTGCCTTTGATAATGAAAATTGTTGCTTGGAAAATGGAAAAACAACATTTTCTAAATGATAATGAAATTTAGTTAATTTGATAAAGGATTTCCTATAAAACCAACAGCTACAAAATTGCTGTATAGGTATATCTTTATGAGTACAAGAAAATAAAGATATTTAAATGTTCTGTTGTGGTTCCTGATTATTATGTGGCAACATCTGGGCAATTTGGAAGTATAAATGAAATAATCTTAATCTTATTTTGAATAAATTCTGCATTAGATGGGGTTTATGGAGAGCTTTTTGTAAATGTCTTAATATTATTTTCAAGAAATTAATCTGTTTTCCATGAACCTTTACGAATGTGGTCTTGTGCCCTTAGTTATTTTGGGAAATGGGAAAAGTTGAAGTTTTTTTCTTCTGAAATAAATTACAAAACTTGTTGAGTATATTATTTAATCAAAGAGTTTTGAAACTAATCTCAGGTGGAAATTTACAAAACCTATAAAGAAGGATCATAATTAAGCTTTGTTGCTGGGGTCTCCCTGTTTTAATGGAAATACATTATTATAAAGGTGTTTTTATTTCTCTTATACTTTTGGCATATACATAGATCAAAAACATCTGTTTCTTTTCATGAAATTCAATCAGGAAATTTTGTATATGTATGTACATTATGTAGGAGGTACCATTTACTAATTCGTTTCCTCCTGATGTGTTATATAATAAACAAAATGAACCACACACCTCAAAGTATCAGGTAAGAGATAGCCATTATCATTAATATTTTAGTCCCAGGAACCAGAAATTGAATCCATAACAATAAAGATGATGATTGATAAGAAAGGTCTGAGGTATTAAAGCTGGATTCAATTTTACCTTTTTCACATCACTTACAATCACAACCATTAAAGCTGTTCAATCGTGATAAAAATTTTTTTATGGCACAACAGATCCGTAACCCAACTCTAAAAGTATCACCAGCAACGTTGTGAGAGAATAAAGCCTCATAGAATCAAAAAACAACGATAACAAAAATATATGTAGCAAAACAAAACATAAATTCTCTAGATCGATTGGTTTTGCTTGGTGGTTCCTTGAATTTACTATCATCTATGGATAATGTTTTCACGTCCGGTCTCACCAACATCCGTACCATACACAACCAAAGAGCCAATATGGAACCAAGCGATGTCAGAACTCACGACATCGCTCTTTGGAGGGCTACATTCAAAAAACAAAAACAAGAGGAAAGGTTACTCAGCTCACCTGAATGTGCCATTTGACATCCGAGAAATGAAGAAGGGAATCACAAAAATATCTTTACGCGCGCACCAAAAAAAAAAACGTTGAATAACGGAATAAACCAACTAGAAAGGATGGAAGCCAAGCCATGTCGCAAAAATAAAACTTAAAACGGTTGAAGACTAGAAAATAGTAGCAGCAACAACAACCGCAAAAAAAAATCATACATTTTATGGAAGGGATGATGTGATGTGAAGGGCAGGACACAAGATATTTAACGCCCTGATCAAATAAAAAGAAATTTAAGTTCAATTCCTTACTAAAGTCTATCCGACATAAAAAGGCAGTACACGTCTTATGGGAGAGCTTTTTCAAAATCAGTAGCGCACCATATTTTTGCACCATACTAAATTGAAAGAACTCTTTCATAAAAAGTGTTTGGCCGCCCGTAAATTTCCGGTGGCATCTGACGCAGACCCGACGCGATGTCCTATCGAGCGCACATCTGAGTGCGCACTGAATTTCTGTGGCCTATGGCTGCTGCTGCTATTCAACTTCAACCCCCGTTAAATATTGATGTGCATTCAGGGTTACCCATGTCCATTTGGCAACTCGTTCAGATTTTTTTTCCTTGGGTTTCTGTTGAGGTGCTTTTGATTTTAGAGCTTTAAAAAAAGTTTTTAATGATGAGGGTTATCGTAGTGTTTTCATCTTTTGCATTTCGTTTAATGTGTGGAAAATACGTTAAAATGCAGTTTTAAGCTGTTTTCTTTGAAGAAGAATATTATTTGCGTAGATTTTCTTAGCGTGCGGTCAATTAATGTGAAGTAAAGTATTTCTATGTAATTATTTTTTAAAGGGCAATTTGTGTGTTTTAATACAGCTAGTTTTTTAAGAATCGGTAAAGTTTTTTGAAAATGTGTGTGCAATAAATTTCAATTCAAGTAGCCGAGGTTTAACTGTCCAAAATAAGATAACGGCTGATCCAGAAAATGTAAAACAAGCAGTGCTGTGCATAAACCTTGTAGGATCACGAAACCATTAAAATACATACAAGAATATTTTTTTTTTTTTGAATCGCGCAAAGCGCGTCATTTACTTAAAGTCTTCGTTTTTTTTTTAGTTCCTGGAAGTAAATAATGAATATTTTTAGTCAGAACCCTAGAAGGGGTTCCACCAACGTTTTCGTATGTTGAATCGCGGAAAGCGCGTTTTTTTTTTAAATTTCACCTTAGGCTTAAAAAATAATAGAGACTTGTATATGTGTAATTTTTTTAATTTTTTTAATACTCACAGTAGTATCTGCCGGTAGGTTTATTTCTTCAATCGCGTAAAGCGCGTCATATGTGAAATATTTTGTTTTATATTAATAAATAACTTTATGTGCTTTTACGAGTCTAGCCTTCTCAACCGTTTTTGTCATACTAGTCAACTGATAAGTCCAAGTGAAATTGCCGAGACGAACCACCAATTTTTTTAGACTAAAGCAGTTAAAAGCTTTTTTCAAACTATTCGATCGAATCGCGTTTATACCATACCTCTCCTGAGAATATTGATAATTTTCTTTGAATATTTGAAGCTATGCGATTTTACATCAAACGAGAATACGTAAAATTGATTGTTCGTAAGGGCGGCGCCACGTTTTATTGAACATTTCTAATATGTCCCAAATCGCTACTGGCTATGTGATGTAGAAAAAAAAAATGACAGCCAATATAAAAAATGATATAAATACGGACCTTCGGGTGATTTATGGACGCACAAAAAAAAAATAAAAAAAAAAAACTACCAGGTATTTGCGATGGAAGTTTGTCGCCTTCTTAACGCTTCATCTTTGTTGAATTTCTTTCTTAGAGGATAGGACTTCACGCTGTCTCTACATACAGTACCTCTAGATATGCCATTCATAATCTATCCACACAAATTCTATAACATCTATATCCTTTTATGTCCTTTTATTGAATTTTTCTACGTCCCCCCATTTTTTTCCTGCTTATTTCTTGCCACTTTTTCCCTCTCTATATAGCTTGTCGAGCTTTGAAGTGGAATGAAAGATATAATATTTGCGAGAGGATTCTAGCAACGAACAGATAAAGCGAACTTATAGTTGTAAAACTGTAAAAATTCTCTTTTTCTTTCACTAAAACGAAAAAAGGATATAAATCAATTCAGGGAAAAAATTTCACATGATTTCCTGCATCGTTGGAGCGTTTAACAGACACGTTGAGCACCCAACCAGCTTTATACACGCAGCAGCGAGAGGCAACAAGAAGTGCAATCGAGGTTAGCAACCTTTGTTGGAGTATTTTTGTCGCCAAGCTTTTGAACAGAGGTCCTTTTGAAGTATAATATGGAATTTGTTTTTGGCCAACTTTGTGGCGGTGCAGAATATATTTCACACACAGAAATTGTTTATGGGATATGCGAAAAAAGAGAGAAACTAACCACAATCTAATAGGACTGTAATGTGAATTGAAGTATTTGGGGCCAACTACAGCATTGGGACTAGGGAAGCCAAAGGATTCTGGAAAAATCCACACAAAACGCTTCATAATGATGCTAAGGGATATAGGAGATAGACGAGGTATACATACGTGATACTGTGGCAGAATATATGGTAATTCTTTGTTGGGTGCAAAGTAGTAAATCTAAAAATATTCGTGTGGAATTTGTGAAAATGATATACGGCCTATGACAGGTGGTGTTGGCAGAAATTGTGGTGAGAGAAGCAGTTTATTGTGTAGGCGGTGATGGTGAAGGAGAAAGTATTTGCAACTATACCTATAGAATGATTCTTATTGGTCTTAGGAAAAAGAGAGACCTTCGTAGAGGGAGAGAAGTAGGAAGAAAAGGTTATCCCTTAAGAAGCTAGAACAAGCAGTTTATAAGCAAACAGACAAGTTTCCTTATTTATTACTACTCCATGGCACTTTACGAGGAAGAAATTGTGCCATTATTTTTGTCTAAGGATTTTAAGGCTTCATACAGCTAAAGAGATAAATAAAGTGACAACAAACATATTGCAGAAAAACAAGGAAACGACTCATGTGGAAATAAAATAAAAGAAATATTTTAGATTTATAATAACGAAATGATATGGGTTGAATCACCTATTCTATAAAATATGTCAGATTTATTAGCCCAAATAAAAATACAGAAATAAAAATTTTATTTATTTCTTTAATATGTACGAGTTAATTTATTTTTATCAAATTTTGGTGGCAGATTTATACAACAATTCTAATGGAAACAGATTATTTTCGATATGAAAGATTTTTAAAATTATGTTTTCAACTATTTTCACTTAATGCTTAAGCACATATCCAGCTTAAGGTTCATTTGTTGAGACGAAATTTAAATATATAAGTTCGATATGAGAAACTAATATGACGGTTGAAGGAAAGACAAACTAGGTCATAAGCCGTTAAATGAGGTCATTATTGGTTAAATTTGGAGTATTTACTGTTGAACCGAACCGAGTCAGAAAAAGGGGATTCGGAAATATTTAAGAGGTTAATTAAATAAACTGCCATTAATTACTAAAATAAATATTTTACTAGTAACTACTAAAAACAATTTGAAATTTTCTTTATTTTTTTGAAATATAAAAATATGCACGACTGGATCGCAAGAACTTGCTCTTTTTGTTAATAACTATGATGAAGCTATATACATACATATGTACAAAAAGCATGCATAAATTAATATTATTTTTTTACGAACAAATTTTAAACTAATAAAAATTACGTTTTTGTATTTTAAATTATTTAAAAAACAAAACAGAACTGAATGAAAAATTCGACTTTTTCTTCCAAGCACATTCAGCACATTCAATCACCCACTTTTTCGGACTTCTCCATCATCGTAGTGTCAATTGATTACAACACCGAAACTTTTTTCACAAGATACCAATACTTGCTCACAAAAAGTTTTGCTTCGAAAAACTTCAAAGATTTATCCGAAAAAAATAAAAAAATGTTGTGAATTGATTCATTTGTGCGAAAAATTTTCATTCAAGTATGTTTTTGAAAAAAAAAAAAGAAAAAAAATGTTTTTTTTTGTAAAAAAGCAAAAAAAAAACAGTAGTTGTTGACATGTAAAGTGAATATCAACTTAAGACCAAAAAACATTTCTCTGGGCCGTTTGGTTAACATTTCCCTAATACATTTTTCTCGGGTTGGGTATGAAATCCCGAATGCCAAAATTTCGAATGTGCCAAAAATCCCGAATGCCAAAATCCCGAATGATAAAATCCCGAATAGACAAAATCCCGTATGGCTGAAATTCCGAATGCCAGAATGCCGAATGACAGAATCCCGAATGCTAAAATCTCGAATGCTAAAATCCCGAATGGCTCAGTACTATTTTTGGTATTTAAAATCGCAAGCACGATACTTGATATGTATAAATTTATTGTTCTTAATTTTTATGCGTTTTATTGTCAATTTTATAGCTAGCACAGTAAAATTTCCCTTGGTGACCAATAACAAAACCAAAATTGCCGATAAATAAGCAAGTAAATTAGGGAGTATAAAAGCGGACAAAGAGTGTGATGAACTTAAACTTTAAATGTCGGTAACGTAGATTGTTTTTCGCTCATAAACTCGCTTGTGATTTGTGAACACAGCCACAAAATAAAGATTTGTCATAAAAATTGATATAGCGTTTTATTGAACTTGTATTGCATTTGCTGGGCTAGCTATGAATTACCAATAAAACGCACCTTAATATTTCTGGTCCTCATGGTAATTTTGTACGATTTTTCTGCTTAATTGTCAAATGTCAGTATATTTACATCTCAGGTCCTCACATTCTTCTTCATCAAAAAGTTGTATAAGCCTTAAAAATTTACCGAAATATAGTTAAATTGTACGTGTTTTTATATCGTTTGACTAAGTTCAATTTAGTTATATGTATGTAACAACAAAACACTATTGAAATAACTTAATAAAAAGTCAACAGTAAGTTCGATCACATTTTGAATAGAAATTGAACTTTCTTATCGCAATTCCGAATTGTATTTTGTGGTAATTCATTCCTTGTAATGCATGTACTTTTGTACAATGACTTTGAAATTCAATAAACTAAAGATAAACGATAAATCTACATGATGTGGTGGTGTATTTTTGTTTTTGTATCTATTCCAGTAGAAAGGACGAACTTTACGTTCGTTGCATGCATTTTTGCTATTTACATATACTTCAGTGGAGCAAAAAATGTCGATGACATTATATTGTGAAAGAATTTCTTTTTTGTTTTCTATTCATCATCAATCGTGAGTTTTTTGTGAATTTATGGGATACAAAAAGCTCTCTATAACAACCCGCCCCGCTAACATGTGTTTGAAGTCCTTCTATTACGTTTCGGGTATATGGCATGGGAGATCTTTTCGTTCATCATCATCATTTGTTACTTTGTTTTAAATTGTGGGAGAAAACCAGAAAAAAAATGCAAAAATTTGAGACAAATTTATTGCCAGCTGTGCAATGTAAGCTGCTGATATACTAACAATGTGTTGGAATATATAGTTTATCCATCATGAGTGTACACACAATATTATACTGCGATAAAGTACCCCGGTAGGAAAATGTGAAAATAATTCAACGTTGATGACATCCACCATAAGCCAAAACAATGTTTTTTCTACTGTCTGGTACAGAATCAAGCGTTATCGGAGCTCGTTATGGTGTCGACACTCATATCAGATCATAGAGATGACTTTAAAATGGACACTGACGATTAAAAGTTTGAGAAAAAATATTCGTTTTGATACTCAATTCAACCAAAAATGATAAATTAATGATAATTTATGTAAATATTATTTATTAATATTTATTAAATTGCTTTCCCCAATTCAAAAAATCAAAAAAAGAATAATCTGGTATCAGAATTTAACTTTTGTTTAGGTAGCTCAATAATTTGAATAATAAAACAAAAAAAAAAACATTTTATAAGAAGGTTGGACCGAAATGATTTTTTTTTGCTAACGATTTTCAGCACAGGCTTTATGGGAGACCTGTATTCAAAACACCGCTGCCTGCTGCAGCTCGTCTGCCCAACCAAATAAAAAAAATTCCAATGAAAACAAATTTTATTTCTAATCTAATTTTTATTCCACGATCATCCCACCATAGCCTGCCTTTCTCAAAGGTTGAAGGCAAACTAAATACTGATTGTGTTCAATGCATGCAATGAACTATGAACCTTGCGATTTGTCCACTAAAAATTTTCAGTACAGGAAATATGGGAGAGCTTTATTCAAAATACTGGGGTCTGTCTGTCTGTTGCTGCTTGCATGGGGGCACCCACCTTCACCTACCCAAATCGCCACTGAAATAAAAACAGAGCCACTGACTTACCTACAAATTGTTTTTGTAATCTTCTTTGAGCCCACGTACATTCCACCACGACCTGCCTTCTCAAGAGTTGAAGGCAAACTGAACACTGATGCTATGCAATGTGCATGCGATCGATCCTCATAGTATTTGTGTATTGAAGAGTTACCGTTTCCACGTTGTACCAAATCGTTATAGCCTTTTCTTTGATTTTTATTAAGGAACTTTAAAAATTAATGCTTTTTCAGAGCTTTTAGTAGGAAAAGTGTTATCGGTTGCTGCTTTGCTGTATCCGTACTATTTTTTTCTCTGTTTGTGTGGAAAAATTTAAATTTAAAATAACAAACGGTATCCTAACTGATATTTGGCGTATATTAGTGGCATCATGCTCACTAAAGGTACCCTGTAAGTGTAAGAGCTTTAAAGTAGCGACAGCTAAATATCTAATTTTTTAATATTTTGAAGAATATTGTATGCAACTACTGTAATGAAATAGCTTGTATTTTGCACCCGTTTTTATATTATTTCCACAGTAATGAAGAAATAGTTTTTACCGGTACTAAAGCTCTTTCATGAATGAACTTTTACCTATCCACCTTACCCATTTCCAGATGATAACAATTTATTTTAACACTTTATACACAACATTCAAGTATTTATCAAAAATGCGCATAACTTACTTGCAGCACACTATTAATTTTATGTATTTTCATATTACATTTCTTCTTCGTAAAAACATTGCAAAGCTTAAAAATTCACTCCGTGTGCGACAAGTCTTAAAATGCTATGAATTTGAATTCCATATAGAAACACATACAGAGACCACTTCAACATCTTATCGTTCGAAGGCATAACACTCAAGAAATATTGCTCGAGGAACAAACGACAGGATAATAATATCCTCCGTCTCATGTCTTGAAATTGCCTGAATTTGTATTGGAATTTATATCAGATTCAGCAGAGGCGGCAATGACGATAATGATGATGATGGTGATGGTAGTCCTTTTGCAAGTGGAGAGATATCAATATACCTAATAATATTGGAGATTTCTACTTCGGTGTTTCTTTGCTTCTGGAATTTCAATATATTCCTTTACCCAGGAAAGCAAACACGCACTTTATGCAGACAAGAAATCGAATCGGTGATAAACGGAAATAGCCATCGGAAAGTGTAAGAATAATTTTCCAAGGAGTCTTTGTGCTTGTGATGAGCATTCGGAATATTATTTTCCTCAAAATTTTCACCATCTGAATGCAAAATGTTTTGCGTGAATTGGTTCCGGATGAGATGTGCGCCGCCGGGAGGGCAACAGTGATGTGCATTCAACTCTTCTCGATGTTAATGTTTCATTTGCTAAAAGACATTTCTCACATTATGCAGTTGGCATATTACTCAAGATGCTCCATGTTAACTCATTTGTTTACTGCAATTACTTGAAGGAATCTGTAACACAGGTCCTTAGGACATATGAGCGAGAGTGGGAGTTAGTCACCAAGTGAAGATGATAATCACTATTTGCCTATTGTGTGGGATTTGAGAATACACAGACATGAGACAGAGAGGGTTGAAAAACCTCCAAGACATTGTGTCTTGTGTCTTAAAAGGACTTAAAACCTTGCATGACAGTGTCACATTTTATGAAAAGATTCTCTAGGGTGTAATTATGGTTGGGCTGTGTTGGAAAGGATATTTTGTGTATAATTCCATAGAACTTGGAATTTTTGTTGTTTTCAAATAAGAAGGGAGTAATGAGAATATGATGAGGGTGTGTAATTTGTGGTTGAAATTTAATTTGTGGTATTTTAATGATGACTTCGGGTGTTGAATGCTTAAGGCATAAAATTAATTTTTAACACAAATTGATTATAGTTTGATTGAAAACAATTTATAACATTTATATTGTTGTTACTTGCTTTAAATTACGTAATGAGAATGTTTAGTAAAAACCTTTATTTAGGATATGTTTGGAATTAATTACTAAATAACTTCACTACGGCGTATACGCAACAAAAAAAAAGAAGCGGAAAAATATTGTTCTAAGAAACGTTTTGATGGAATTGAGTTGGTAAAAGTGAGAAAAAAACATGTTATATTTTTTGGAGTTTTTTTTTTTAAGCATTTAAGTTAAACGAAAATACCGGTAAGTTGGTACCCATACAAAATGTAAAATTTGTATTCAGCATTCAACATTTCTGAAATGTTCGGTAGTCAAGAAATCTCTGATCCTTGATTTGGTATCAGGGCTTTTATAAAGTTATTATGTTTTAAAAAATCTATGAATATTGTTTTTCGATGAAATTAAATTAGCTTTTTCAACAATATTAATTTTTTTTTTAAACAGAGTTAGGAAAATTTAAATTAAATATTGTTCAAAGATGTTTTTAACCAAAAAAGAAATAAAATCTTCAAAGCGACGAGAAATTTATCATTAAAATAAAAATATTTTTGTGTCCTAATCGGCACAGAATAACAATCACGGGTGCTATAGGCTCTTTTTAAAGCTACATTCAAATATTTTTCAATCAATCCATCATTCGCAAAGTATTCATACTCTGTCACCTTCTATCGCCTGTGCGCTCTTCCTTCAAGTTCCAAAAACATCAATTCATGCCTCAATCAATCTAATTTCAATTTGCCTTAAATCTCATTTTTTTTTTCTTACTCTTGCCTTTCAATTTAATTTTCTAAATGAATGACTAAATGCTTCGTCCTTTCATTAACTTAACGCCTGCCATATTGGGCATTAAATTGTTCCTTTATCTTCAAAATCCAGTTCGTCATTAGTCAAATTGCAAACAAAGTCAATTCCTCTTCCGGTTGTCATGACCCAGTTCTGTTTGTTTGTTCTTGCACCTTACATCCATTAGATCCTCATTAATTTCGTTCATAAGCATAACAAGTTTCAGTTTTGCAAGAAATAGATACAAAAAATTTCAATCCATTGATAGAGAGGGGAGATTGCGCTTACAACAAAATAATTTCAGCTAGGGCTTGAGCGACATTTTCCTATGGAAGTGTTCCAGTGAAGTGCATTTTTATGTAGAGCATTCAATGTCCATCAATTCCTTCATAGTCCAAGAGTCCCTTGAAATTTTCATTTATCCCAAATCATACAATTTTGCGTTATCCCAACAACAACTTGTCTCAAACCTACCGTAGCGAAAATGTGCTACATCCCATTTTCTCTTTTGGATGGGCTCTTCCGCAAAAAATATATAGACTTGGCAAGACAAATGTGAGTTCTCGAGAGTTGGCAATAAATCTCTGGCGTATAAGCAGGCACAAGCGTCGGTCGGCCGTCTATACGTACGCATTTTCATTTCATATCGATTGAAGAAGTGACTTCATGGCTGACGTTTTGGCTTCTGATGGTTTGAGGTCCTTGTGGAGGTAATCAATTATCACAAGTGAGAGAGTGCAGCTCCCCAGTTCCATAGACCATTGCCTCCATCGTCATCGTCGTCGTCGTCCATTTGTATAAACATTTTGTGGATAATTCTCTTGGAACACATATCCAATGAGAAGAATGTATACAATGAGTACGATGATGATGCTGGACCGGAACCATGGCTTCTATACACACTTGCACTGAATTTTATTGAATTCTCACAAACGTGTAACAGAGAGTGCTTGCCGAACAAAGTGATATATGAGAATCTGCAGTAGTAGTGTGTCCAGTGTTCATGTTATTGTGCTTGCTATAATATGTCCTGAATCCTGATGGTAGCAAATTTAAGTCATATAGTACAAGCGTTTCAATAGTTGTTCTCTTTAGTCCCAAATGGTTTTCGAATGCGGCAGAGTGTTTCACAATTTTTAAGCCGATTTACAGCCCCGAAAAACCCCACCGCGTAGAGAGTGCATCGATGGATGTGACTATTGAATTTCAAAATATTGTCGCAATGACACAGTGTAGAGCCCTTGTTGTTATGCAAAGGCAAATTAATTAGTTTTCCAATCGGAAGTCATTTTTCTATCAATCTGTCAAAAAATAAGAGAAGGATTGCCTACCCAAGTGAAGTATTCCAAAGGGAAATGCGTTGTAAAATTTTTGCACTGCAAATAAATCTTCGTTGTACGAATTATTTTTGGAGCCTTAAACGTGTTTTTTAGCTTGGCTTTATGTTTCAAATTATGAAAAGCCAATTTGGGTACAAAAACACTTTTTAGAAGTAGTTTTTTAAAGTTTTTGCGTCGCTTGGGACTTCAATTTCTTGTTCACAGAAGTAAGAGTTCATCCCCCATTTTTTAAACGAAGTCCTCATTAGGTGGTTCTTATCTACATCGTTGGCTGGAAGGTTTTATCGGCGAGCACTACATTGCCACTTACCTTTTCGAAAAACTGAATATATTGACATATTCGCAACATCCAGCTAAACTTTGTTTCCGAAGAATCTGTCAGAAAATGTTTTTGATACTTGTTTTCGCTTTTCCATGTAAAATTTTTAAGAACTACTGTTGCTGCCAACCGATACTTCTCCCTTGTAAAATACATGTATGTACCACTTATAAGTTTTACAGTAAGTTTGCTAACAAGTATGAACAACAAATCTATTAAGTTTCGATAAAACATCTTGGCTTTAGGCGGAAACACATTCACCCCAATCTAATTTCTCTCATTCTTCTAACTATCACACGATCCCTTTTCGCAGTTCAATGAGCCTATAAGGATTCCATTAAGCTTATACAACATATACATATATACCCTTGTACCATTTAATTCAGTTAAAGTTCATACGAGCGTAATTAACGCAACTCATTTGCCATGGAAACTTATCGGCCATAAGAAAATTGCCTTTGTGTTCTTTTATTTTCTTGTTTCAGCTTTTCTTTTAATTTAATAATAACAACTTCTACTGTTGGCTTTCAAAGTTACTTTTTGTTTTTTTTTGTTTTTGTTTTATAGGTTCTGTCGTCTATGGACCATGATGTCTTGAGTGCGAGCCATCCGTCGTTTTCGTCCTTTTGTGTAGATATTATTTAACTTAACGTAATTCAATATTTTTATGTCCTTGATCAATTTTCCTCTTAATTAACCACCAAAAATAGAAAAAGAGCAAAAACGTATAATAAGTAAAGCACAGACTGTATAGTTATTTCCATGAAAATTTTATCAATTTCAAGCAGCATCGCCCAACGCACTCACACACATATGACATGAAGTCGTTAATGTCCTTTTGGATTATATGATCCATGCTGTACACAAACACAAACACAAACAAATTACAAGTGCAACCATCAACAACAAGCAAAATGAAGATAAAAATAGAAAGAAATCCCTTTCTTCGGGTCCCTTTTATGACCGAAAAATGAAGAAGCATCACGCAAACAACTCAGTTATCTGAATTCCTCAACCAATTTCCACAGTTCGTCTTAGCTGATAGGAGCTAGTAAAAGAAAGAACGATGAAAAAGGAATTTCTCAGATGTTTTATATTTTTAATTTTATATTTTATATTTTATTATTTATATTTTATATTTAAAATTTTATTATTTATATTTAATATTTAATATTTAATATTTAATATTTAATATTTAATATTTAATATTTAATATTTAATATTTAATATTTAATATTTTATATTTTATATTTTATATTTTATATTTTATATTTTATATTTTATATTTTATATTTTATATTTTATATTTTATATTTTATATTTTATATTTTATATTTTATATTTTATATTTTATATTTTATATTTTATATTTTATATTTTATATTTTATATTTTATATTTTTTATTTTATATTTTATATTTTATTATTTATATTTTATATTTAAAATTTTTTATGTTTTATATTTTATATTTTATATTTTATATTTTATATTTTATATTTTATATTTTATATTTTATATTTTATATTTAATTTTTTTTTAATTTATTGTTTAGGATGTTGGTGAAATTTCCCTTTCGCGGAATGAAGGTGATGGTTTTAGTGGGTTAAGAAACAACAAAAAGAAATAAAAAAAATTAATTACACAAGTTTTTCCCATTAACAAAGTGTCTATGTGCCTCTATGCCTATCCTGTCCTGCCAAAGTGTGAGTGTGGGTGTTTAGTGTATGTCTACGAAAACAATACGTGAATTTAATTTTCTCAGAGAAGATGGAAAAGAAAAAAAGAAAAGCACACGCGATGCGTTATACCAAAACCCAACCAAGTACCACCATATTGTGCTTGTGTTATGTTGTGTAGAGAAAAGAACCAGAAAACAATGTCAAGGATTCATATAGAGTGTTTCTTGTTTTCTCGTGTTTAGATATACACATTCTCGCTAGCATAATGGGCATCACCCTATTTTCTATCCCGAGCACATCCCTTCTTCACATTTTTCTTCCTTAATTTTTTTTTCACTCTGCCTTCTTGGGTATGTCAAGCAGTCGTCCTTAATATGGCTATAAGTAGGTACTAATGCCGACATAAAGGTCTGTCCTTTAAGGACGAAATATTGTTTTTTTTTTTTTTTTTTACTTTTTGGTATTTTGACTTTTTTGCTTTTATGATATTGCAAGGTCCATAACTTTAAGAAAAGAATATAATTATTTTGGTTTAGGGGGGTTATTCAAGAAAGTCTTTAAGACGCAAGGTGGTGATTTAAGCGTGACCATTTATGGGTATTGCAGAAGAATGAAATTATAAGGATGCAAAATTAAATGTGCTGTGCAATAAATGCAGAGTTATTCTTCTGGCTTAGAATTATTTCAGCCTGAAAGGTTCTTACTTTTTGAGAAAAACTCTTAGCCATACTGACTGACTTTCATAAAACAATACGCTGACGTCGGAAAGTGTTTTTTTTTTTTTAATTTCCTTTGAAATTGTTCAGAGAGTGAGAGAATTTAATTATCTCCAACTTTAGCCTTTGAAATTATTTTTTGCTCAGAGATTAACGAGTTTTTTTTTTTATGAATTTTTACATTGTTTGCTTCACATTATAAAAATAAATTAAATTCATATGAAGCTATTGCAAGTTTCTATTCAAAGTTCAGTGAGAAAAAATATTTTTAAATTGTTGCAGTTTTCCATTAAGTTTTTATATTCTTACTGTCTCGACATCAATCCAACCATAACCATCTGACCCACCACTAATACTTTTTGGCCATAACTCTTATCCTGTCACTTAAGCTAAGTGTCATTAGTTTATATTGAATGAAAATGAAGTGACTCTAATGCCAAATAATTATCACAGCCATTAGACAGAGCGCGCAGAAGCTGCTAATGAATTTTTATCTTTTTTTTCCAAGAATAATGATTTGTCTCCCTTTTTTTATAAATATTTACTTCTTCGATAACAAAAATGAATTTCTTTTTGCTTTTCTTTTTTCGATGACTTTCCTGTTGAAGAAAGTAGAAAAAATGGTAGCTAAAATTAAATGACAGTTACTGATTCTATCATCCGACAAAAAAGAAAAAAAAACTTGTATAAAGCAAACAAAAGTTTATGAATTCTTTTATTTGATGGGTCCTTTTATTTGGATGTAACATAAACACGTCCTTCAATACGACAGAAACTGTCAACTATGACATTATCACATTTAGTTCACGTATTATTATTTAATGACATAACGAAAGAAATTTAGAAGTATAGGATCTCTAAATTGATACTTAAACATGTCTCTTCTGTCAACTGCTGTCAGTTTAAAATTAGAATTTTACCCCCGCCGCGCCGAGGCCGACACAAACACCTCACTCACTCGTCTGACACAGTATCATTTGTCAGTTTGCTACATAAATTACCAGGTAAGCTTGTGGAGAGGAATATAATAAACAGTGAAGAAATGTGGTAACAGATTTAGAGTATTGTGTGAAAAGCACACAACTTAACTCTCGTCTGTCATTTTTTTTTTATCAGATGACAGCCAGATACGTACAGCTATTGCAATTGGTTTATACACAATTCAATTCGTCAAAGTGACTTACAATATTAAGATGAAACACTGTTGAGTGACGGTGACGAAAGATGAAGATGTTAAGTGGGCCAAGAAGTAAGTACCTAATTCACTTATGAATTATGATGGATATTTGAGATGTTTTGTTGAAATTTATTACAAAGGGCTGGGGTGAGTGCCAAAACCAATACAATAATGAATCAAGGTTATATGTACAATAAAGAGAAACTTGACATCAAACAAATTATAAAGGCTATTGAAGAGTTCTTAAATTAAAAGTGAAAATGAAATATGTAGATTCTTTTAATGTTGCAGTTAATAGGAACAAATGTACTGAAATTTATAAAAAACAATGTACCTATCCAAAAAAATTCTTTATTGCACATGTATTCTAAAATTTAGCTTCAGGGGCGGATTAAGACATATAGAGGCCCTAAGTCAATGATAGCATCGGGCCCCTATCCTCTCCAAAAAAGAAACAAGTTTTTTGATTGATAGATAATTGATTAAAAAAATTGCTAATTTAATATTTGTTTTTTGAGATAAAAAAGTCTATGCGAACATACTGTAAGACCTTTAGCCTAGTACGCAGGCTTTTCGTATTAAGAAATTAATTACTCGAAAAGTTAACCAATATCAACGACACGGCTCCACCTCCATTGCATTAAATTCAAATACTTAGTTTTAATGCAGTTCATTTTTGGCACAATAGATTTGTTTCAAGTTTCAAAGCCCAGCTTTAAGTAGGTCCGTCAAGCTGGGTCCGCCACAATCGAAATTTGAAATTTTAATGATGCAGGAATTTAGTGCTAATTAAGTACCAATTTTGTACCACAATCCCGATCTGGAACTTAAGCGGGTTTCTCTTAAGCTGGTTTTACTGTACAAATAAAATTAAGAAGCAATTCAGACACACCTATCAAAAAAATTGTCCAAAAAGCCGCGGGGTCCCTAGGCTGTTGCCTTTTTTCCTTAGGGTTAATCTGGTTCTGATATTCCAAGGCCACAACATGAATCCATCCAAAATCAAATTTACAATAATCTTGCTCTTTCAATGAATTTCAATCAACTATACAACAACATAATCATCTTGGTGTTTGTGATAAATCACAATATCCGTGATGCGATACCACACATTTGCCACAGGCCATGCCAATAACGTGTGTATATGTGTCACGTTTCCAATAGACAAAATCAATCAGTGTGTGGGTTGGAATATAATAAGAATTAAGAGATAGCTATATATGTATTATAACTCGCATGTAGGTGCATGATGGTAGGTTTTCGATGATAATCAATTTCATGGTTTCTCTGAATCAATGTCAATGGGGCATGTACGTTTATCGATATTAGCTTCCGGTTATCAGCAATATTACCGGATATTGCTTGTCGATGTGGTCTAATCCATATGTGTTTGGCTCAAAGCTATTTTTTGACAATTAGATATAATTAACTGCCTGTGGTTGCAAATTTAATCATATCTAATGGAAGCAGAGTCATGGTAATTTTCGTTTAAATAATTTTAAAGTATCTTTTTTTTTTGGTAATTCGACCATCTAAGTTCGTTTGACGTTTGAGTTTATTAACTTTGAAACTCACACACAACTTATATCTTCTCCTTTTGCAACATTGAATACTAAAAGTCTTTTTTTAAATCGGCTGAAATATTTTCTAAAATCTCTCATTTACCATCACCTCCATTTCCTTTCACTAAAACAAAAAAAAATAAGGTTTGAAATATTTAAACACCCTTAGTATGATTATGCTCTTTGTTGAAATTCAAACTTATGTTCACAGTTTGAAAATGAATGAGAGGGGTGAGGGTAGATAGAAAGAAGTTAAAGGCATTACTTTCAAGGAAATTGATTACATCACACGGTCAGTGATGAAGCTAGGATGTTGGACAGGTGAAAAATAGAAATCGATTAATTCACCACTGCATCCACCTGCCATTTTCAATAGCCCGAGCCAACAGCCAACACACAAAGAATGGTCCCTCATTTCAACTTAAATTCAATTTATTATCCGAAGCTATATTTTCGGTGAAACTAATGCCAGCCAACTAGCTTTTCCTAGTGATTTTAGAAATGTCTTTCGTTGCCTCTCAAAAGTCCTTGCTCTTGGTCTAAACATACATAGTCTTCGTCCAGTCCAGATCCAACCCCCTCTAACGTACCATTGTCTGTATCAACTTTAACAACTCGGTGACTAAGCGCGTTCCAGCTTGGCTCGTGCTTCTCGTCCTGATGTTCGTGGTGCTGGCTTAAACAAAAAAAAAAAAAATAAGTAAAAGGATAATGAGGAATGAGGACGACGACGATGATGGTGCAAGAAAGATCTCAGGTGTGTTTAATTGAGTTCAAAGTGCCTGACCTGCCGAAGGTATATAGAACAAAATAAAGAAAATAGGTACGACGAAAAAAAAAACTGCTTATACAGTAAATTTTCTCCATTGTTGACTTTATCAAGCGTCGTTGGCTTTAATTAAACTTTAAGCGATGACATTGGGGAAGGACAAGAACGTGCGATGATGAAAGGGAGGTTGGTGGAGGGGAATGGGGATCATTCGTAACTGTTGATGAAGACGACGACGACGGACGACTAGCTATAAAGCCAGAGGAGACTCGCCTATTTCGAGGTTATTCTTCAGCAAGTTCTATTTTTTTATTAGATTGTGTCTGTGTTTAAATCGGTGATAAGAAAATCCCTCACTTCCATTAACGGAGGGGGCTATAGACTGTTGTTTTCATGTTTTAAGATTTATTTAGAGGAGTGATTTTGAATTTTTAAGTTTGGCAGATTTGTTAATGACACGTTCTCTGTGTTTTTTTTTGTTTTTTTTTTGTTTTTGTCTTTATTTTTTATTGGCATTAAGGATGTGAAAATGAGATTTTGGATGAATTTATGTGAAACAAACAATAACAGGGAAGATAAAGATTTAAGAGAAAATAAATCAAGCGATTAGTGTGTTTTGAATAAATTAAAAAGCAAAAAATTACAATGGTATTTTTTAATGATGGATCGAAAGGGAAGGAAGTGCTAAGCGTAATTTTGTCCTGAAAATGAGATGTAAGAGAGGTAAGTTATTGTATTAGATAATTATAATTCTTCAATCAAGGGATCGATTTTAGATAGGTTTGAATGGAGCAGATACATAGTTCGGTGAAAATTAAATGTTCATACAAAATCGAAATTACCTAGTTTGGGATTAAAATGTATATATATGTATGTAACTATAAAAGCTTTTAAACTATGACTTAAAAATATTTCACGTTGACAATTTTTTGTAAATATGACGTAGGTACAGCTTTAAAGCCACAAGAGGTATTAAAATATAAATAAAGAGGTCACAAAAAGTCACAAAAAAAGGTAATCATTTTCTTTTAACAGCTTACGTTTACGTATGCTTTGATAGCAACGAAAAATTTGGGCTGTATACCTTAGGCTGCAGTTACGTTCGACGCTAGTATAAGCGAGTGCGCTTGTATGATAGTAAATCTATCGATCACGCTAGTTGCTTTTACGCTATATTGAAAAAATGTGCGCCTGCAAGCTGGCAGATCAATACTTATTTGATTTTCAAGCTAATCAGCGCGACAAATTCTATTTTCAAAAGCTTAATGTGCTCTCAAAACAAACTGCAGTAGCAGATACCCATACACATACACATTCGTGACAAATCGTCCACGATTTTCTTACACTAGCGCTAGCAAGTGCGAACGCTTACTTGCGTTGGACGTAATCACAGCTTTAATAGATTAGCATGTAGGAGTTTACTGAAAAAATTAAAAATTTGTGAAGAAAGTTTCTGGTACTTAAATTACCTACGCAGTACCTACCACAATAATTTTTCTGTGAAAACGAATTTCTCGATCGAATAGTTCACAGTTTTATGTTACACGTCAGTTACTGAGAAGTGAGTACCGTCCTACCATCCGCGCCACGTCAATTCGTTAAAATTCTGTCAAAATTGAGGTATTGCGATGAGAAATAAGAGATGAATATTTTTTTTTATTTACAAACAAGTTGAGCGTATCTATGTACGTTTACTTATTTATTAACATATTGCAATCACAATTTTTTATAATTTTTAATTAATATTCATTTTATTCAACTTCCTGTTTTGTAGAGCCATCTCGTGCCGAGCACCTCATTTTATTTAGCAAATGCACAAACCTTTTAGGACAAAATTTTTAAATTTGAAAACGGTTTGTGCATTAAAAACATTTTTGGGCGACATCTTTGTGTGAAAGTGGATTATATTGCGCTATAAAATTTAAAATGAAAAAAAGAAAAGCCTTTCAAAATGAAAAAAGGACATTTTGAAATGAAGGGAAGTGACAAAAAATAACATTAGCAGTTATATATGTATAACAGTTGTATCATAACTGTCTATGTGGCCTTCCATGTCAAAGGCCCTTCACCGGTGGGCATACTTTAGGAACCCAAATTGCTTAATTCAGACGCACTTTTAATGGCGAGAACAAACTGTTATAATAACTGTTATAAATTCGCATTTCTCTTAGTCTCAGAGTCATTAGGAAATTTTCACTTTAAAAAAATTCTTACAGAGCTGAATTTTTCAAATTGTAATAGGTATTGAATTTTTTGTTTGATTTGAAATTTTCTTAAATCCAAAAAATTGTTTTAATTTTGAAAATTTTGGAACAAAATAATTGCTAAAACTGCTTGGAAGGGCTCCATAAAAATTGTAGATTTAATAGACTCCGGGGAATCGTTCTAAAAAGTTACATATGTATATAATAAGATACATAAATCGGTTCTATAGCAGAGGGAGACCAGACATTTTACTAAAACAAACAAAAAATAATTGTTTTCCTTCTTCTTATTCTTTGCTTGGCAGACCATGGGCACTATTTTTCTATGTAGGTGCAAGATAGTAACTATTTTCCCCTAGAATAATATATTTTGCAGTGCATATACGCTGTAGATTTTATTAAGAGTCGGTAGTCATCGACCAAAATATTGCGTCTTAGAAAGGTACGACAGCGTCTAACTGATGAGCCTAACTGTCGTGCCTAGGCGAAATGCATTGGACTAAAGGCCACAAAAATTTTTAAATTTTCCTTAAAATCGGCATTTTGGGCAGGTACTAAAACAGAAGAAAACACTCCAATAATTTTAAAAAAAAATATTTCTATAATTATAGTAATTCAAAAACGTGTTTTCTCGGTATAAAGGAAGCTACCGACTGCTAAGTATTTATTTAATGAACATTTCTATTATTAAAGCGTTTCCTCGATGTTTTCCATAGCCGGTATTTATTATTCTTAATTTTTCTAACCATGGATGGTGTTATGACTACAAAAAATATGTACATTTATCATTCTAAATTCTTTGAATTCCTTTGTCAAGTCATGCATTTATACTTTTTGTAAACTTAATTGTCCAATAAAACACAAATCCAGACACTTTAATTTAGGTATAGGTACGTATTGAAACTTATTACCAAAACAAACCAATCTCTCCAACCCCAAATTACTTCACGTACAAATTTCAACTCATTCCTTCTGAGAAAAAAAATAAAACAGAAAATCCACCCACCACAATGACATTGGCCAACTGTAACCAATCAAAACACAGCAAACTGTTTCCAACCCTGAATTAATGGCAGCGAGCAAAAATGGCTTCCCATATATAAATTTCCAAAGGGATGCTGAGATGTGTATAACATCCTTTTATGAATATTTTCGCAGGATGTTGCAATTCGTATACATATTCGAATCATCAGTTCGTCGTAGTCTTCCATCTGTTGTGTAACATTGCTTTAGAAAAAAAATATTGAACTTTCCATTTTCTTTAAAAAAAAATATACTAATGTGAGAGTTGTTTATGATTGAAATCAAGTGAAACCAATAACGAAATAAAATTCTTTAAAAAAAAGTGTTTAATTAAATTATTGTGAAAATTGATTTCACAAAATTTTCAGCATATTCATTGATGACTATGCAGCATCATCCAGAATCGGGATACATGCCAGAAGTTCCATTTACCCCATTATGGGGTCAAGAGGCTCCACCACCACCACCAATTGTTCCATATCAAGAATTAATTGCAGGATTTCCATGTTCGGATTTAGGTATGGAATTATCGAAAGAAGTTTTAAAAAAGTTTAAAATATGAAGGGAAATGAAGTAGTGTTTATACAAAAAAAAAAAAAGCTTTTTTTCACAGGCGTGAAAAATAGAATTAAATTAAGTCCAATTATTTTAACGAAAAGGAGGAAGAAATTTGTTTCGAGGCAAATTATAAATCAACGGAAAAGTCTCTAAAACAAATATAAAACAATTTTTTTTTTTGAAACCTTTCGACGCGAAATTTTATTGATGTTTCAGTTCGATTATGATTGATTTCACTTCACATTTGATGTATAAATTAGGCCTTTGAAAATAGAGTATAAGTACAAATAAAAACCTAAAAAAGTGAAAACAAAATCAATATTTGTACCAAAGTGTTGGTGGTGATATGGTTTCAAAATGGAGGCTACGATAATTCTATCGAAAATACATTTGAAAACATTGAAATTTTATCAAATTCTAAAAAAGGCTCCTAAAGTTTTTATTTTAGTGAATATAAAAGATCCCTAAAATTGCGAATACTTTGCAAATGGTCACAAAAAAAAAAAAAAGAAAATATTTTCAACCAAGCCCAATCACGCTCTGCATTCTGGTACGCTTCGCTCGTACCTTGTCATAAGACAATATTCTAAATTCTTATCTCAACTTTTCCAAAACATAATTCAATCTTAAAATAAATTAATATCGATAAATATGTATAAGAACGATCTAAGGCAAGGCGCTCACTGAAGTGTTGACGAAGTAGAGTGGTAAAGGAGTACTGAGTGGCAGTGGAGTGGTGAATAAGTGACTTGGCGATGGAGTGGCTGCAAAATGATATAAAAGTGATTTAACGCGCACTATGGTGGCAAAATACGTTCACCAGCTCTCGGTCTGTAAGTCAATTATCACAAGCATACTCGTATGTAATACAAAAATCCACTTCGTCACCACTCACTCGCCACTTGAAAATTAAGCATTTTCGGGATATAGTTATGGCAGCAGACTGGCACCACACCACTTGCAAAATATCATGCCATCGCCACTTCACTTTGATTACATAGGTTTTACCACTTCCACCTGCTACTTAGTCACCACGCCACTACCACTCACACTTCGTCACCACTTCAGTGAGCACCTCACCTTAGGAATGCATTTTTCAAACTTTTAAGGCCCATTTTATTTAAACAAAACCTAAGGGCATTAAAAACATAAGTGCATGCTTGCTGTGCTTACTAAAATAAGTGGCTCTTAAGTTATCCACATTTAAACGTTAGACTCAGTTTCAGAGTCTCATTAAGTGGGAATTAAGTGACCAACATGGGTGATTTAAGTGCTTCCCGTTCAGGTTAGTTTCATATTGGCCACTTAAAAACTGGGCCTAAATATTTAAATTTAAACATAACTTATGTATGTGATCATTCACAAAGATATCAATCAATTTAAATAAGCTTCTTTTTTTCCGAATGAAAGGTCTTAATACTAATTTTTTTTTTTTTTCTAGTTTAAAAGTTTTAAAGTTTGATACATTTTAATGTTCATTTTACTTTCCAGCTATTTGGCCTCGATCTCAAGTCTCTAATTTGGTAAATCAACGACTCTCCCCCCGTGGTGGTCTTCCAGCACCCTCGAATCCATCAGCTAAGAAACCCCGACGTCGAGTTGCTTCAATGGCTCAAAGACGTGCAGCAAATATACGAGAACGTCGACGTATGTTTAATTTAAATGAAGCTTTTGATAAATTAAGAAGAAAGGTATAGTTAATCATTTTTAATTTTCAACCTTGTATGAAAATTAAAACAAATAAAATTCAATTTTCTCACAAATAATTTACAGGTTCCAACATTTGCCTATGAGAAGCGTTTATCTCGCATAGAAACTCTTCGATTGGCCATAACTTATATTGGCTTTATGACAGAATTACTAACTGGCACTCCATCGAATTCCCATAAAAATCGATCTCCGGAAATTTACTCGGGCATGAATGGCCATCATCATCCAGGACATCATTTACATCCGTCATTTCAGAGAGATTTCGTATCACCATATGGCCATAGTTTGGCTTGAAATTTGTTGTTTTATTTGAATTTTTTTTTTCTGTTGAGTTTTGTTAAGTTTTGTTTATTTACTAATTTAAGAAATATTTATTAATTAATTTATTTAAAAATCAAAATAATTTTTGAAATAAAAAAGAAGTAATAAAAATAAATAAACAAGAATAATAATTTGAGAGAACAAAATAATAGTCACTTGGAAACTTTATAAACACTACTATGGGGCGTATTCATAGTCGTTTGGGGAAAATTGCCAGTATTTTTTTTTACAATTGTTTACATATTTTTTGTCCTTAAATGCAACCATGACAATTGATGGCTATTAAATATGACAGAAGTATCTAATGACATTTTGTCAGTCGTTAGTCAGTATTGTAAGGCCCTTAATTCAACATTTCTTGATAGAAAATTCTTGTTCATTCCTAATATTTCCAAAAAAAAAAGGTCGTTCTCTCAGTGGAATAGAAATGTTGAATTTAAAACTACTTTAAATTTGATTAAAACGCAAAACTAACCTTATGATGATAGATTACAGCAATCAACCAATTTAAACTACTGACGATAAAAATAATATGCCAATCCTATATGAATAACATTTAAGCTCGTGTCGTGAATAGCACGTCAATATATGTTATTTATGTATTTATCTACTGTTTGTAAAACAATCCACTTAATGAAATTTATTTATTACTTAAATTCTGGACTCTAAAAAATAATAATACCCATCGGAGAATGTGTTTATGAAAGTGCGGGCTACAAACTAAGAGATTAGATATTCATATCAATTAAAGTACTCACATACCCCCGCTTATTTTTTATGTGCCTTGCCTGAACAAACCAAATATACAGTGCTATCTCTCTAAGACTTATACATAGTAGGTTGCCAAATGTTTGCAAAAAGACATAAGTTATTAGGTATTTTAGTTCATTTGATTTGTTTTATCTTCTACAAAAAATATCTCATGTTCGCAAAATTCTCTTAAATGTGAATATTCGTTTCGGGTGGAATGTAATGTTTAAATTTTTATTATTTTTAGTAGACGAACGAGAGAACAATAAAGCCAAATGTAAATTTCTTTCGGAAGAAGCACACGATAAACGTCCGTGCGAACGAACAATTTTAATGTGAAATATTTTTTCGACGAAACTTATCTACCTACTTTTTTTTTCAAATTCTAATAAATGACTCAGCACAAATATAGAAAGAAAAAATGTATTTTTGGATGGTTTATGGCTATGGCTGACAGGAATTATCCAGATTTAAGCTTGAAAACAGCAATTTCTGACAAAATCTCGTTCTTTTATTTTCTTTTTAATTCAAATTATTTTAGAGAACGGTTTTTTCAATTTTCTCAAAAACTGAAATACATTTTGGTATTTGGATTTTGGTGTCTGGCTGAAAATTGATGAGAGTATTGAATTTTAAACACGAAAATATTACTTAATAACATAAAATTTTGAAAAAAATTAGTTTGAACACAATTTTTTGATTTTTTTTTTTTTTTCAAAAATTTAAGTTTAAAAATTAAGTTTTGAAAAACTGTTCACTAAAATAACTTATTTTAAAAAGAAAATAAAACAAGAAGTTTCTGACCTTACAAAAAGGTATAACATGCCATTGTTAGTCACCGTTGATTTTTAATAATTTTGTTTCTGTCTTAAGTCAATTTTTTAGAAAATTTCCCCTCCTATTATTTTTAATTTTCTTTTGGGTATTTTTTTCCGTATTTGACTAGAAATTTAAAGGAGCATCGAATATTAAAAACAAAACTATTACTTAATTATACGTAAAGTTTTGAAAGAAAATTAGTTTGAATACAATTTTTTTCATTATTTTTTCAAAATTTAAAATTTTTCAAAAACTGTTCTCTCTAGTAAATCGAATTAAAAACAAAATAAAATAATGGATTTCTGGCTTTAAAAACAAGTATAACATGACATTGTAAGTGGTACCTTTGTTTTTTAATAATTTTTTTTCTATTTCAAGTCGATTTTTTAGAAAATTGCCTTTCCCACCTGAACGGGGGGAAATAGACCCCCCCACCCTTCCATACGATTTTTTTCTTGCCTTAACCCAACCTACTCGCTCTAGCTCTTTGGTGCACCTATACCCAACACCCTGTATAATAGCTCAAAATTAACATTTCTGTACTTCAAAGGAATTTGGCACTTTAAAAAGCCGTTTGGTAATTGCATTTTAAGTGATCCTCATTTTGAAAGCACATGCATTTAAATTAATAATTGCAAAATTAAATCAAAACTATAAAATTAGCATGCTTATATGAAAACTTTCCGCTCTGAGAGATTTTACTGTACATTTACCTAAATACTATTGTTCTAATCACTCATAATGATCATTCTCTATAAAACATATTTCGTTTGTATCATTAAACGTGCCTGATGTGTATTGAATAATTACAGTTAGAAGGTATCAATTTTGATCGGAAGTAGTCGTCTCGGTTTTTAAACTTCTAAAGTCTGTGGCCTTGACAGTGTCGTAACCTCTTATAGTTTGAATTCTAAATTCTATCTAAATAACAACAAACCACAGAAAATTTATAATAGTCTATTGATACGTGCGATATATATAATTATATATATTATTTAAGTGAGTGACTTTTTTTTCTACCTAGCTAGTTATGCATTGTTATATATGTATTTTTTGTTCTCAAGATCTCTGAGATCTAATAGTTAAATATTTGTTGGTTTATATTATTGCATTGTAGCTTTCTTGATTGAGTCAATTGAAAAACGTGATCACGGTTAGTATTAAATTTGAATTAGAAAAACATTGACTGGGAATTAATTCCTGTGTTGTGATGATATGTGTTAATATTTATTTAATTTAATATTTATTTTATAAACTTATGTAATGAACAGATAATGAAAAAAAAATCTTGTGCTCGTTTTTAGTTCGATAAAGTGTCATCAATTGTGTGAAAATTTAAATAAAAAAAACAAGCCTTTATTGCTTCTTAATGCTCTTTTTTTTAACAAATTCATTAGACAACAAATATTAAAAATGCATTGCATTGAATAATTATGCATTTATCTACATCTTTTAATTAACTGACGGGAAATTATAATCTCGTTCCAGCCAAAGTACAAATGTGGTCATTAAGCTCAATATGTAGTTAAATTACATACAAATTGTGTTCGATTAGAATTAAGAAATTTAAAACGTATTGCCAAACCAAAAAAAAAAAAAAAAAAAAGCATTTTTATAGACAAAGGTTTAGCTTGTAAAATTGTGTGTCTTTAAATCGTTTTGGGTGACATGTTGAAGCAACACAAATTGAAATAAAAGTTACTCAAATTCTTTAAAGTTATTGTTTACGCTTTGATTTTTATTGACAAAGTGAGTAGGTACTGTGTTTAATTGAATGAAAGAGTTAAAGTTTGCCTGAGTCCAAAATTAAAATTTTTAAAAATTAATTCAATCAAAAGAAGACTTTAAGCAATTAAAAAAGCTTTAAGCATTAAAAGGTATTTTGTATGCTAACATTATGATTATTGTATGAATATTGAAGGTTTGAATGAAAAAAAAAAAAAAATATCAACAACTTGAGTGTTCAATTGAAAAACTTGTAGTCTAAATCCTTTAAGCATTTAAAAGAATTCAGCCGTAAGAAAATAAAAACTTCAAGAAGCAAAGAGAGTACAAGTATTAAAAAAAAAAAAGACTTCAATTGCTAAAAAAGACCCAAATATACTTTCAGACTTTGAAAAATTCAAGGAGTCTTAAGACTAGGGGCCTATTTCACCAAACATTTTTCACTTTACAACTTTTCACTTTTAGTTTGCAAATTTCGTTTCACCAAAAGCAAATTCGTAAATAGGAAATTATTGAAATGAAAAGATTTCCTCGTTGCAAATTACGTTTTACCAAACACAAATTTGCAAATGATTTTTTTTTTCTGCAAAATGAAAAGTTTTGTTAAATTCAAAAAATATTGTACTTTTCGTTTCACCAAACAAATAAACTTTGCAAATTTTATTTAGAATTTTGAAAAGTTTTTCAGTAATATGTGAAAAGTTGTTGGAAAACAATAATACAAAAAAAAATTAACCGTTTTGAGAACGAAGAAGTAAATAATAGTGATAAAGAGTAGTTAGGTTAAGAATTATCTTTGGAAAAAGGAAGCTTTTTTTTCTAAAATTGGAAATAAACTACAATTAGACAGTCAAAGGAATATGGGTTTAAGTCACTTCAAATAACTTTTGTGTGCATAACATTGGGCCGGTAATGAAGCCCAATATCACGGTGTTGCATCTATGCATGGAATAAGAAAAGCATTCATCTGCAGAGTAGTTTATCAATAGTCGAATATAAACATTGACCATTTGCTGGACAAAAAATTCTCTTGGAGGATTTCTTTGTGTAGCGGGAACTTAAATGCAAAGTCCTTTTTAAAATTTTACTTTTCACTTTTCAAAAATAGTCTAAAAAACAGAAAAGTGAAAAGTCTTTTCACTTTGCAAATTTTGTGAAACACTTCGCACTTTTAATTTGTAGGAAATTATTTTTTTGCAAAGTGAAAAATGTTTGGTGAAATAGGCCCTAGGTATTATATTCTTTTCAAGTCTTTAGCCTATAGTTCCTTCACTTTAAAACTCTGTAATTTTCTTTGCATTTGTGTGAATTTCAGCCCAACGTTCTGTCAAAGTTCATATAAAAAAAAATAAAATGGCAGTAAAATACACAAAAAATCACAGAGTTTCAAAGTAAAGGAACAGACCTTTTATGTCTTTTGACTGAATATCTATATTATTGAAGACAATCCATATAAAATATTATAAATTAAATTATTTTTGAGTCCATTATACTTAGAAATGATGATTCGAAAGGTCGAAGTTGTTAAACATTCAAGGATAATTATATACCATGAATGACAATACATTTTAATTACGTATAGTTTTGCTATATAATTATTGCTTATGATCAAATGTTAGGTTTCAATATATGTACATTATAATTGTTAGTAAATAATTATCTATTATAAAACTATGAGAGAACAGGTTCTAGCTTTCAAGACATCGGGACTCACTTCATAGACAATATTTCTTTCTTGAGTTCTTTATCTTATCAAGTAAAGAGATAATTTATTATTATTATTAATTCTAATAGTTTCCAAGAAAAGTTGTGTACATAAATACAATATTGTTGATTAGATTTTTACTTATATATTTGCATTTTTTTTATTTTAACAAAATTCAATTATATTTAATTTCTTTCAAGTTTTTGTTGAATTTTATAATACCGTGTACCCATACTCTAAAGGGCAAGTTTTTTGGTATCGTGTGTAAGAAAAAATGCTGAGGTTTTAGTAAAAATTAACACTAATGTAGGAGAAGTCCGACAAAACTGGGTTCGTCA
This sequence comes from Epistrophella euchroma, assembly GCA_947049315.1. Lineage (NCBI taxonomy): Eukaryota > Metazoa > Arthropoda > Insecta > Diptera > Syrphidae > Epistrophella > Epistrophella euchroma. Next base: position 63,481,752 of record OX346248.1, read on the forward strand.
TACCGTCTATCGATCTGTTTGTTTCTGCGTCTCTGCATTTACATGTAATATGAGCTAGAGCCTAAACGGATTGATCGATTTTCTTTAAGTGTGGTCCAGTTTTTTTGACTTTTTTTTTACAATTTCTCGTTAAAAATATAATTAATTTATTTTTTTTTATTTTTTGTTTTATTTATTAGTTTTTCAATAATGGCACCAACCATGGAAGACAAGTCTTTAAAATCAACAACTAATACAAATAATAATTCATCAATAATACCAGATTGGATAAATGAAGAGAATTTCCAAAGTGTCCTTGAGGATAATGTCACAGGATTTAAAAAGATATTAAATTTCGAAGTGAAAGAAACCGGCGGTGGTGGAGAAAATTATGCATCGGTTATGATGAGAGTCAAAGCTAAAGTAGAACTTAAAGGTGAATTAAAATAACTTTTGTTGTAACTTGGCATAAAGAGCATAAAATATTGATCTCAAAAACCTCAGGAACTGTTTAAAAATATATCTTTATCAATTATTATCAAATGAAGAGAATTAATCTTTCTCATCAAGTTCTATAATTTGGTTGCAATGACTCCAATCCTTTTTACATTATTTCAGATGGCTCCACAAAAGAAGTAGCATTTATGATCAAAACCATTCCTCAAGGAGAACAAGGTGCAGCAATGGTCACTATGATGGGTTTGTTTCCAAAGGAAGCAGCAATGTATGGCAAGTACTTATATGATTTCGAAGAAATGTATCGTTCTGTCGGCAAAGAAGTCACATTTGGTCCGAAATTTTACAAACTCAAAAATGATCCCGGTGTTGAGTATATTCTTCTTGAAGATCTTAGCCCAAGAGGCTTCAAGAACTTAAACAGACTCGAAGGTCTCGACAAGGAACACACAAAATCAGTTTTGAAAATGTTAGCTGAATTACATGCTGTTTCTGCTGTTCGCTGTGAAGAAAAAGGCCCATACGATGAATTATTATTGAAGAGCCCATTCAATGAGGAAGGTCGTGAACAACTTGAAACTATGATGAAACCACTTCTAAAGATGTTATTAGAAACTTATGCTAAGCACGAAACTGTGGCGAAATATTTGCCAAGATTGGTAAGTTTTATGTTTTTAATGTATTTTTTTTTTGTTTAATTTAAATTAAAATAATTATTGTTTATTTCATTATAGCAACTTATGTTTGAAAATTTGACGGAAAAATATATCGAAGATAGTAAAATCAATCTAAATGAATTTAACGTTGTGATTCATGGGGATTTATGGTCCAATAACATCATGTTCCGACACAATGACGAAGGGAAATTGCAACAGACAATTTTCATTGATTTTCAAATGAGCCGTTTTGCTTCTCCTGTTGTGGATTTATTCTACTTTCTGCTATCATCGCCACGATTGGATATAAAAGTGATTTGTTTCGATGAATTTATTAAATTCTACCATGATAATTTGGTGGAGAACCTAACATTATTGAATTATCCAAAGAAATTGCCAACATTGAAGCAATTAAGAATGAATTTGTTGAAATATAGTTCATGGGGTAAGTTGTATCATTTTTTTTTAAAAACACTAAAGACTTAACTACATTGAAGACTTTTTGCAAAAAAAAAAATGGCAAAAAGTGGAAAAGTGAAAAACAAAAATATGGTTTTGTTTTAGAAAATTGTTTTCGTATGACATACGAACGCTTTTTCAGGCACAGGCATTTCTTAGTTTTTCACTTTTGCACTTTTTACAAAAAGTCCTGAATTTTTTCTGAGATAACAATATTAATATTTTTTTTTGTAGGTATTTCAACAATGACTGGTATTTTAGCTGCGATACTTTTGGACCCAACTGAAAATGCTAACATTGACAATTTTTTCGAACAAAATAATGCAGGAAATGAATTTAGAATGAAATTGTACGATAATCCACGGTATATAAAGCATTTGAATGAAATCCTCCCTTGGATGGATAAAATGGGATTTTTAGACGAGTCATAGTTTTAAGATATTATAATTAAGTATAATTTTAAGTGATGTTTTGTTTGGAAATTTAAACGCACGTATTTAATTAAGGTAAACTTAAATTTTAAAGTTATAAATAAAACACTAGAAAACTCACTGTCACTAGAAGTGATGATTGATGTGTAGTAAAATTGAAATATTAAACGATTTGCAGTATTTGAGTTCAACTGGGGACATCAATTTAATAGTATAAATATGTAATAAGTACAAGGTGAATTCAAGGGCTTTCAGAATGTATTAAATATAAAAATATAGATCAAGATTTGTAAATAATAAATTTATTGCTTTTAAGGTTTTTTTTTTTGTTTGAAAAATACTCAATAAACACAAATTTCTCAACATCAAAATCTTTTTTGGAATTTTTGAATGCCATGTACTGTGAGAAATGAGAGTGACTTGATTTGAAGGAAACCACACAAATTCAATCAACGCATACACAAAAACCTATAACCAAATGTACGCAAACTTAAATGTTCTCAGCGACAATCCAACGAAATAAAAAAACTAGCTAAGTACTCATATATCATACATATACCTACTCAACGACCAATGTACTCACGACACATATCGGTTCGAAAAGTGCAGAAATTATAACTATAGCATGGGGTCATAAGTTTACAAGCCAAAAGTTTCCAACAATGAAGAAAACACTAGCTGTCCCAAATATGGCCAACAGTGCCCAGATAGAGACCTCGGGTCTTGGACTTGGAAGGTAACATAAACTTTGTTAATTTAAACAGAACTATTATAAACAAGTTTTGTCTGTATTTTTGTCTCCATGCCTCTATTTGTATTATTTTAATTATTTGTCTCGAAGACAGCTGTAACAATTTTTTAAAAAATTTTGGTGTAGTTGCCATTGTAAATACCGTTTGCATTTGGTGAAAATAAAATCACCAAAAACAATCATAGAATGGTACTTTCCTAACGTACATACCTGCCTGTTTTAATTTTCAATATTTTCGTTAACGGCTTAAACGATTTGATCAAAACTTTAATTAAGAGAAGTTTATTTCAGTTTGAATTTGCATAAAAAAGATTTTTTCAAAAATCAATGTTTGGAAAACGGGGATTATTGATTTTTTTAAAATTACAATTTTATAAAAGTAAGTATGTACCCTACCCACTCTCCCTTAGATTTATTTATGTATTATACTTTATATAAAATAAAATCCTTTAGTAAATAATAACTTTATAATGTCTAACCATACAAATTCTATGTACATTATGTGTGTATATAAATGTGTTTTAAAATTTTATTTCCTAATTTTTTTTTTTTTTAAATTATGTCTGTACTGAATGCAGCCCTGCACAATGACTGCATTTTTCATAATGTTGAATATAATCTCCTTCATTTGAAACTATAAAAACGCCTATTCTATTTTCTATCTATAAATTCATCGAGCTTTCAATTCATTTCGAGTAGTTTTCATACGCCAGCCAGCCAAGTCGGTATGTGCCTGTATATTGATCTTGTTGGTATTTTTTGTTTACATTAATTTATTTATGTACTTGATATAATTATATTTCATGGGCGTTGGCTGTCGGTTAATTTATTAAAATTAATAAAACAATTATTTGAATGTTAACAACTTCAACTGATTTTTTTTTCTGGACAATTTAACAAGAAGAAAAAAATAAAATAAAAAAAAAAAAAAATTAACGGTATGTAGCTATAAATAACGGATAATAAGATAAATTTAATCGATTTTTAATTAAGATTCATTTGCTGAAACACCTTCTGTACAAAATATCTATTAAATCTAAATTTGTTTTAAATATGTATAAAATTACTAAAATGGTGCTAGGTTGCATTTCACAAACAAAGAAAAATAATAAAACTGTGAACTGGTTCTCAGTATTTTAGAGAACATATTATATCTAATGTATACCTATATAACCTAATTGATTAAAAGCCTTAAGTCTACACTGCACATACTCGTAGTTTCGAATTATCAGCTAAGAGAATTTATGGTAGGCAATCAGCAGCAATTGAAGAATGAAAATAATGATTTTCTAAAAAAAAAAATCTTTTTTCTTTTTTTTTTTTTTGAAAATTTATTAATAAACCTATACCTACTTATGATATGGCTTAAGAAATCTATGCCCGATTTCAAAAGAGACTATTAAATACCTGTTCATCGAACTTATTAATTTTAACTAAAATTGCCCTAAAATGTCCCTTTTTTTTACATTTGTGAAACTGATAAATTATCTTCTATAATTTAAAAGGAGTTTAATTTAGCGTTCTTTTATGAAATCGGCCATTAAATCAGTATTGACTAGAAGAGTATAGAGTATTAATAATGCATTTCAGTAATTTGTTATACCTAATACTGGACTGTAACCCGTGTCTCTTTGACTAAGTGTCTGTCTGTAAAACTTTTTACAAAGAATAAAAATAGTTTTTTTTTAACAATTAGGTTACTCCAAGATGTTATTTGATTTTTAAATTTATTTAGTGAATTTATCAAGACATTTTTATCGAAAGATTTCTTACTTTGTTTGAGCACAAAAGAATTTGTATGCAAAATGTTTAGATTATGCGTCACTTCAGTTAGGCCCAGTTTTTCAGTGGTGAGTTAAACAAGAGTTAGTGAACTCTGGACATTAATTTATTTACAGTTAACTCAAGAGACAGTTTTTCCAAAAAAAAAAAAAAAAAAAAAAAGCGAATCAACCTAAAAAAACTTGGCGTATTGAAATATTAAAAGCATTTATTCAGTAAATCGCGAGTTAACCCACAAAATTTGGTGAGTTAACTCGGCTTTTATTTTGAACAAATAAAAAAAAAACATCGAACATCAAGTTCGAAAAAACCAGTAGAAAAAGATATCTTAGGTTGCTGAGGTCTTAGAAACCTTTAAATGAATATGCGTAAATATACAAACTGGCATTTAGTTTTGATAAAGAAAAATTAAAATTTCTAACCAAAATTCGAATAGATAAGAGCCAGCGGAATATCAGATTATTTATGAATGTAAAATTGATAAAAAAAACTTAATAAAAAATAAATTAATATCTTTCCAGATTTAAATTTATAAAAAAAAAATACCTAATGGCTGCTCTAAATCAAAATCCTGAAATTCCTGCTTGGGTTAATGAGGATCATATTATCGATGTCTTGCAGGACAATATTAAAGAATTCAAAAGTATTAATAAATTTAAAGCTTCTTCAGCTGGTGGTGTTGGAGAGAATTATCAATCAGTTATTGTGAGAGTTCAAATAAATGCCGAACTTAAAGGTACATAATTTCGTTTGTTTTTTAAAATACACAATGTTGAGCTCGTTCAAAAGCTTCATAGAAAAATCAGCCATCTCTTTCAACTGGAATTTTTTTGACTATAACTTACGCAGAACTTTCTTGGTCAAATATACAAAAAACACTTTTTAACAAGGCAAATACATTGCATTGCGACTTTTTTAACACGCATCTTAAAGTTTTGATAACATTGAAATAATTATTGACTTAAGTCGAAAAACTAAAAAAAAAAATTTATGAAATTCTCAATTCTCTTTCAATTTTAAGATGGCTCAACAAAAGACGTATGTTTAATAATCAAAGTGATCCCTCAATCGGAACAAGCTGCTATGATGTCAGCTATGATGGGCTATTTCCCAAAGGAGAATCTAATATACGGCAAATATCTGCCGACCTTCGAAAAAATGTACAGGGAAGTTGGTGAAGAAGTCGTATTTGGTCCTAAATTCTATAAACTCAAGAAGAATCCCAGCTCCGATTATATTTTATTGGATGATCTTTGTCTTGAGGGTTTCAAGAATGAAAATCGTATTGAAGGTCTAGATAAAGAACATACTAAAGCAGTATTAAAGAAGTTAGCAAAATTTCATGCTGCCTCTGCGGTACAGTATGAAAATTTAAGTGGAGAGTTGGAAGAGTCTTTGATGAAGAGTATGTTCAATGAGCAAACAGCTGGAATGTTTGCAGCCATTATGAAGCCGTCTTGGGATGTATTCGTAAAAAGTCTAACCAAGTATGAAATTGGTGCAAGATATGTCAAAAAAGCGGTAAGTTACAGGAGTTCCATTTTTTTTTTGTGTACAAGATTTATCAATAGTAAAACACGAGTAGTTTCTGATACATATCAAGCAAGTGCTTTAAGTTTAAAATTTTAAACAATTAATTATTTTGTCTCATTTTTTAATTAAGCAAATCAATATGTAAACACATGCGCACGAATCTTCTATTTTTTTTTTTGTAACTTTAAAAATATTTCATATAATTCTTTTATTATTTCCAGAAAGCTATGATTGATGTAATGATTGAAAAGTTCATAGAACTTAGCCATCCCGATGTCGAAGATTTCAATGTTATTTGTCATGGTGATTTGTGGTCGAATAATATAATGTTCCATCACGATGCAAATGGAAAAATCATTGAAACACGATTTATTGATTTTCAAATGTCCAGATATGCTTCACCTGTTATTGATTTGTATTACTTTTTGCTAACATCTCCGAAACTTGACATAAAGGTTGCCAGCTTTGATGATTTTATCAAATATTATCATGAAAATTTGGTTGCAAATTTAAAACTTCTAAACTATACTAAAAAGTTGCCAACTTTGAAAAAATTGCATATGGATCTTTTGAAAAAGAATGCTTGGGGTAAAGGGTTAATAAAAACAATTTTATGTGTGAAATTTTTGAAAACAAAGAATTTCTTCCAATTTATAGGATTTTCAACATTAACCAATACTTGTGCAGGAATACTCTTGGACCCAACTGAATGTGTTAATATGGAGGACTTTTTCAAAGAAGGTGATGCTGCAGAAAAAATTAAATTACAACTATATACAAATCCGCGCTATGTGAAGCACATGGAAGCTATTTTACCATGGATGGATTGTCGAGGATTGTTAGATTTGTAAATTCTATACGTAGTAAAAATTATTTTGGATCAGAATTTGAGATAAATTACTGCGTTTTATATAATTAAATAAACTAGCTGTTTTATTAAAATAAAATATACTTTTTGACGATGCCACAAGTTGAATTTTCCAATTTCAAAAATTTATTGAGGCTCTCTAACTGTCACAATGGCTATCTGAAATATTGAAGGTCACACAATACTCGGTTTCGGACTAAAGAAAGTATTTCTTTAAGTAACGTAAGTAACAAACTCTCCAAAAATACGAATCATTCTGTGTTCGAACAACATTCGAATAAGGAATTAAATTTCTGCCAAAAACATAATCTAAGTCTATCTAGGTAAAGAAATTGCACAGCTACTATTTGATTGAATCTGATGGCAGAAAAGATTAAAATTATTAAAATTAAATATTAAATTAAAATTAAATTTAATAATAAAAGTTATTTAGCTTACATATTTCATGGGTAATGCGGTACAAAACCGTACAAATTCAGAAAATTGACAAAATTCCAAGATCTGTTAAGAAATGTTCTATTAACCTTGGCTACCTTAATTCAGTAGAAAAAAAGATCATTTAATTAAACTTCTCGTTATATCTTTGTCGGACTTAACATCTGTTTGCTTTTCAAAAAAAAAAAAAATAATAATAATAATACACATCAACTTAATATTTCAATTCATCACAACCATGTCAAATTAAGTCCCAAAAATCATGATTATTTTTCGCTAAAAATAGCAATTTATGCCAAAAAATATCGAACAATATTAAAAACAATAAGTTTCAGTATTGTTTTTTTTTTTTTTTTTTTTCTATAATGTGACATTGTCATGGTGTAACAAGAGGGTGCGAATCTTTCAAAGGGATGTTAACCAAAAATAAAATTATTTCAAGCTATTTGACATGGGAGTGAGTTAACGATGATCGGATTGCATAGATTTATGTTGGTTTCAATAATATCAAAAACTCTAAGCAGAGGGGTTGTTTGAAGGAGTTGGTGTTATTTAAGGCAGTTGTGAGTGATACCTAAGCACAGTCGAGGATGACATGATTGCTTATGCTTGAAATTGTGAGACGAAACTGTAAAATATAAGAAAATAATGAGTGAAAATATAACCGAGATATTAAAATTGTGAAAGAATTTTCAAGTTTAACGAAAAGACACAAATTATCTAACTCGTAAGCAACATTTTGAACTTCTTTTTGAACTAAATTGTCATCTTTGCTATAAAAAAAATGGAATAGAGCTGCAAAGTATAGAAACTTTAAAAAAAAAAAATTGCACGACACGGGATCGCATACGAACTTAAATAAAAGTTTTTCGCAAATTATTCAACTAAATTAAGTTTGCATCTGTAAATACAAGTGTCTTTACAAATATTAAATGAAAACAACGCAACTTCTATGGGAACAAATTCACCTGTTTTTTTTTTTTTTGATGACACCCTAACAAGCCGGTGCATTCAAAATAAACCATAAAATTATTAATTAAGTCAAAAAGGCGAACAATATGTCTCGTCTAGTCTATAGCAGGAACCAAAACCAACCCTCCTTCACACTTCTGAGCAAGTATTGAAATGATACAACCAATAATCCAATCACCCCTTTGTATGAGGGCTGCGTTCTTTTGTATATAACAAAAGGCATAATGTCTGGGGGAATACACTCTGATACTTATTAAAAACAGATAATGCCCCTGTCGAATTGCAACAGTTTAAACGCTTCAATTTTGTAGAAAATATTATTTTTGACGTTTTGACCATAGACAAATTATGACACCGATTAGCATAGTTTCCTTTTTCACCCCCTTTTGTGTCAAGTCAAGAGGACAAGTGTGCTGCAGTCTTATTGTTAAGGGAAAATAACAATACCTATACGTATATAGATAACAGGGGTTGACGCAAAATCTTCCTTGTCAATACGGTTCTATTCTTGTTTTCGAAGTCATCAGTTAGACATTTTTGTTTTGATTTCTTGGTGTATAAAGTTAATTGAAAGGATATTTACTTCCTGAATCACACGAGTGTTAAATTAATTTAGAGTGAAGTGCAGTGCAAGTTTTTTTAACAGGAATATATTTTTAATTTCCGTTTTGGATTATGAAATAATTTCCGTGAGAAAAATATAAATTAAAAAAAAATAAAGTTTCAAAAAACATCTAGTACGAAAACTTATCCGAAATAATGCTCTTAAGTCAATAATATCATCACATGGTTGTCTTAAGGTTCTTTTTAATTTTTTGAGTCAAAGATCAAATGTTGTACGATCTAACAGTTTTTGAGAGAAATGAAAATTTTGAACACTCTTTAGGCGAACCTTAATTCCGCCTATAAAGTATGCAATTTCGGATTGTCACGACTTTTCGAATATTTCGGACGAAATTTCTAATTTTCGGCTGCGTATAGTGTGTTTACTAGTAGTTCAATACGTATAAAAAAAAATCCCCATGCAATTCCTGATGTTCAGCTGATAAATGCAAATTAATGGAAAGGCAATGCATAAAATTCTAAAATAAAAAGAAAAAAATACAGGTCTATACTATATAATTTATACATATACTTATACATATACAATTGGCTAAATGTAGGTATCTGTATCAGTATAATAAGTTTTACTGACCAATTTGAAAATTCAGAATTTACATTCATGACTCATTTTTTTCCATTAATTAATGAAAACCCGGCACAGGTAGGCAATCAACTTACACTATATCTGTTATCAAACTAAAATATGAAAACAATGAATCTATGTTCTTCCCCTAAAAAGCTTTCTTTTATCAAATAAGCTTTTAATAACAAATTGGTAACTATTGCAATTTAATCCCTTGAATAGGAAAATAAAATAAAATAATTGCAATGCAAAGTATTGCAATCACATGAATATACATATTGTTTTTATATCATTAGGGTAAACTGGAGCAAAATTGGGCATTGTAAACTCTTCTTGCAAGAAATTTGTTTGTATTTTTTATTTGAAGTCTTTTTAAAAAACAAAAACATAAACAAATAAGAATTATTTCTTAAGGTAAAAACACCACCCGAAATGTCACAACCACGCCGCACAGAAGATTCTCATTCTTTTGAGGAGTTTATCCAAAAACCCCACTTAAAATGAAAAAAATTTCACTTAAGCGGAGTCCGGATAAGTGAAAAAAATTCACTTAAGCGGATCTAAAAACTCCATTAAACGGAGAATTTATGCTAGAAACAATTGTATTTATCTTTTATTTATCTTTGGCGGGTTTTTCTCTTAAGCGGGTTTTACTGTACTTACATACATAGGTATTATTATTCATCTAGTTTTGTCTTACTTTTAAAAAGTAAAAAATCAAGGATTACAATTTTCATAAATTTCTTCAGTGTCTCATTTGAATCCGATGATCCCCTTTATAGGGTAGTATAGAACCTATCAATTCTATAACCAATAAAGATACTTTACTTCCACTATTTTTTTGCCATAGTTTTGCTTAAGTCAAAAGAAAAAAAAAAACCAATTTTTATTGTCTTATCAACAGGTAAAAGGGTACTCAACTATAAGTACATTCAGTTTTCAGTTAGTTTTACATAGGCGCCTTGTTTGGTTTGAATTGCAATTTTCATCAAGAAGTTTCAGAAGCCAATAAATTAAACACAGTGAGTGCTCTAATTCTTTCATAATAAATAAATACATTTTATTTAATTAAAATCTCAATATTTTTTTTTCAATTAAAATAAATGAATTTAATCATGTACTTGAATGAATTTTTGGTAAATTTAACGTAATTATGTTACACTTTTTAAATTTGATTCATAAAGTGCCGAGGGAAAAAAGTTTTTGAGATTTTAATAAAATTTTCTTATATCGAATTAGGCATTTATTTAAAAAAAGGTTATGTGCCCAATACCTACTCTAAAATTTGCACAAACTAAGTTTTGTTTAAATCTGGTGTATAATTATACGGTTATAAAAAAAGTTTCGAAATCATTTTAAAAAACAATTAAAGGCAAAACCTTCTTAAAACGCTCTATCAATATTTGAGATGAAAAGAATTAAACAGCTCAAGTGTGAAAACCAAAGAAATTGTCTTATAGAAATTTTCAAGCTTTTATATGCTTCACCAGGTTTTCCCCCTGCGGTGAAATTGAAAATATGGTATTAAAACTATTGTATGAAAGATATTAATTAATGTCAGGGGAAGTGATAAGGCTGCAATATGATTCAAATTTCTCGCTTATGAAAAAATTGATATGTATAGTTATACCGTAAATAACCGATATAATGAAAATCTAGAATTTACCGGGAAATCTTAGAGTTTCTCATCACCATTGGTAAAAAATGTTTTGTTTCATTTCATAACGGACTTTTACCATCATAATGCATTTTGGTAAATTTTAGTTTTTACTTCAGAGACATTGAAAATATTGAAATTCATTTCATTTAAAATTATAAATTTATATTCTGAGAGAAGGAGAGAATAATCTGCATAGACAGAGAATAAATGAAACTTTATTAAAAATTCCAAAACAAATTGTTTTAATTTTTCGGTATACAAATAAATCTTTTCAAAGCGCGTTCTCATTTAAAAGAATTATAAAAATCAAAAGAACAGTTTTCAAAAAAACGCAAGAACCTAAAATGTTATTAATGACCGTTTTTTAACCGAAAGATGAATATTTTATGTTATTTGGATCAATTCCTTTGAGGCTTGGGTATAGGTTAAGTACGCTAGGTACCAAAAGTTTAAAGAAAATCGAAATGCGTTTATGATGCAGTCGAACAGACAGACGGACAGAAATGCGAGATCCACTTTTTTTTATTTCCCCACCATCCATCGTGATGTCAAGTTTAATCAAAATCTCTAGTTCGATTTTTTTTTCGAATCCACAAATTGCCTTATACACATATTTATTGAAATTAAATTGGTTTAAAATAATAAATAAGTAAATATAATTTGTAAATGTTAATTTTTATATAAAATATTGTAAGTACTTACGGTTTGTTTTAATTTGCTTCTGGAGAGCTGAAATTATAAAGAAAGACATAATATTAATAAAGCCATAAATGTATTATGTTTTAAATGAAATCAATTTGGATTTAAATAAGTTAATCATTTTATCTGAATATAAAAGCACACGATATGAATTATGAACAAAAATCATTTCAGATTTTTACCAAAGGTTGCAAAAAAATTCTAAGTTCTACCGGTAAATTCTAGAATTTTTCACATGAAATTATTACAGCTTAACTAAAGAAATACTAATTTATAACAGTTTTGATTTTAAATGTGCTGCTGTTTATACAACCCCACAGGGCCAGGCCACCTCAGGCATACTTCGGGCATCGCGAGTTTTTTTTTCAAGTCTGGCACACCCCCTTTAAATGGCGATAAACTGTTATAATTGTTATAATTTGGCATATTTTTTAGTTTTCGTCCTTATTTTATAGAAAGCGAGAATGCAGTGCCATCTATTTCTGAGACAACATTTGATTTTAAAATGGCTTCTTGGTTGTAGTTTTTGATAAAATGTCTCTTTTGTATTTAGTTCTTATTTGTTTTGTGTCCTTTTTGGTATTCTAAATATAAAATTTATAGCAAACCCTTAAATGAACTAATTTTAAAAACTCTCCAATTTTTCTATTAAAATTTGAACGAAATTTTTTTCAGGTAATGTCTACAACAATGAACGGAAGTAATGGAACTCAAAATAACATCCGCCAATTAGAACCCTTACCCAATAAAATGTTTCTAGTTCCCAATTGGTTGGATCAAAAATTGTTTGCAAACATTGTCAAAAATGACTATGGAGAGTTTTCAAAAATTACCAACTTTACTGTGATGCCAGCAACAAAGCCTGGCGAAAATTTCTCATCTGTTATGTTTCGAGTGACAATTGAGGTCGATCTTATGGGTAAAATTAAAAACCTATTTTTATATCAATTTTTTTTAGAATTTATTTTTTCTTTATAGAAGATGACTCAAACAAGACAATATCGTATATCCTGAAAACAAATCACAACGACGATAGTATGTTATCTCTTCTTGAGACTCTAATGCTTTTTCCCAAAGAACAAGAAATGTATGCTTCTATAATTCCTAAATTTGAGTCTCTGTTCGAGGATGCAGGGAAGACAGTTAGTTTTGCTCCAAGGTCTTATAAGTTCGCTCATAATCCACCATTGGAATATGTTCTTTTGGAAGATGTTTGCAGAAAGAACTTTCGAACGGCCAATCGACTTGTCGGCCTGGACATGGTGCACATGAAGCAAGCTCTTGCTAAGCTTGCTCAGTTTCATGCTGCTTCAGCATGTCTCCACGAACGTAATGGATCCTATGGAGAGCAGTTCATGTATTCGATATTCACTGAGAAATATCGATCAATTTTGACAACATTAAATAGTTCCGAGGTGTTTCTGAGTCATCTCAAGAAATGGAAGAACTGTGCTAAATATGCTGAAATGTTGGTAAGTCTTTAAGAAGTGTTTAGTTGGTAGAGGAAGTCTTATATACTTATTTACACTTTTTCAAGGCCGATAGTGAGAACTATCTTGTGGATCGAATTATTCAAACTGCAAAATTCAATCCCAGCGAATTCAATGTTCTCAATCATGGAGACTTCTGGAGCAATAACATCATGTTTCAATATGATGCATTTGGCAAAATTAAAGAAACTTGTTTTATTGATTTTCAACTTGGAAAATATGGCAGCCCTGCTTATGATCTTTACTACTTGATTCTAACCTCAGCTCAGATGAATATCAAATTATCAGAATTCGATTATATGATCAAATTCTATCATGATAATTTAATTGAAAATTTGAAATTACTGGAGTATCATAGACCGCTGCCGAAATTAAAGAATTTACATATGACATTGCTAAAAAATGGACTTTCTGGTAAGAAATTTCTCAATATGTTGTAAAAAAAAAAAAAAAAAAACGATTTCTTACGTGATTTTATTAATATTTCAGCTTATTTGATTGTTTCACAAATTCTACCTGCCGTTATGTTGGATGTGAAAATTGACAAAGAAGATGAATTAAAGCTGAAGACAGCTATGTACAGTAATTCGAATTATGTGAAAGCGATGGAAGTTATCATGCCATGGCTGGATAATCGCGGTCTTTTAGATTTCTGTTGAGGTTTTAAGATAAAATAAATCCCAAATTCAATATCGATTTAAAGAAAAAAAAAAATAAATTCTGTTCAAAATTTAATGAAAAAAAAACAAGAGGTTTTCACGGTATTGACTTTATTGCCGAGAGCAGATATCAGTTCTTCTAAAACAGTAACCAAATTTCAAATGGACAGTATTTTTCCTGCAGAAATTAAATTTAACTTGTCAAAAAAAAAAAATTGGGGAACAAAAAAATTTCTCTTTTTTTTTAGTGTTTTTGAAGAGCTGTATCTCTGTGGAAAGTAATCGTATTCAGATGAAACAAAAAGCATTCTAAAGTTGTGTTTTTTGTGTTGGAAACTTTTATCAAATGATTTTTTAAGTGGATCGTTATTCCACAATAACAGCTCCACAAGATACAGCTTTTCAAAAAACACTAAAAATAAAAAGAAATTTTTTTTGTTCCCTTTTTTTTTGACAAGTGTATATTTTCCTTTAATTTCAATGCGGAAAATACTTGAAATTTTCAAATAAAACACCACAATATTTTAAGTTCAATGTACAAATGTGCGTTATTATCATTATTATAAAAATTATGTCTGCAATGCCTTATCTCTTCCTTATCGCATTCAGGAATCGAAAATGTGCATTCTCATTGACGTTGTGATAGATATAAACCAAATGTATTTACCATATCAAGAAATCACTCTATACAATTGTCAGACGGGCAGTCAGCTTTAATCCGAGAAACACGGGCGGCAATTGGCCCCCAAATCCAAACGAATAATCGACACACAGATGGTCTCCGTTGCTGAAGTTACTCTTCTCTATGTGAGAATGGATGCTGGCCAAACCTAACTCTTAATAATTCAATTTGTTAACGTAAAAATATGGAACGGTAATCGCTACTCCCCATTCCCTCCAAATCTATGCAAAACGTACTTAAATGAATTCGTGTGTTAGGGAATTAATGGCAATTTCTCATGAACTTTCTCTTCAATTGTGTACGCACTGAGGGAATTGGAAAAAAAGAAGAGGTCGTCCAGGGTCCAGGCATGGTGAAAGCCTGGAGGAACACTTCTTACCCATTAGAATGACCAAGAGGTTGATTTTGTAAAAGCGAAAGAGAGTTTGGAAAACGAAAAAGAAATTAATTTTTTCGAACTTTTGCAGAATTTGCATTTTTTTGCTAAATTTTGGAGAGATTTTGATTTGGTGGTAAAATTGGTGATAAGGAAGCAGAATCTTGGTTCCCGAGAGAGGATAGAGGAGAAATTGTCAAGAGGCCAAAAGCTAAAAGTGACCTATTTTTGGTGTCTAAATTTGTTACAATTTTATTTAAATCTATCAGTTTTGATGAAATTTGAATACTCAGTTTTACAACTTTTGACTTTTGCTTGCGAGAAATTCCGGTATTGCGGTAGTCCGTTTCAATCTGTTCGGGACCAAGCATTACCGGTCCATCTTCCGTTTGCTTAAATTCTTTGTTCTCTTTGTTTAAAAGATCTTGGTACAACTGCAAAGTTTTCCAAGCAATTAAATACATAGCCTTAAAGATTCCCATTCGGAATTATAAAATAAAATCTTTCTTTCTTTTTAAAAATTATTTTCACCGTCGGTTTCGCTCCGGCGGAGGTTTGTAATTTCATTTTTCAAAAAAAAAAATTACTGGCGCCCTTTTATTTTTTTTTTCAGCTACACCCTTGTGGCAAACAAAACTAATTATTAATTACATCAAATCATTTCGATAATTCTTTTTACCCCTTTCTGAGCATAGTCAGTATGGCAGCACTTCTTTTTTTTGTTGTCTGTTGCATTTTTTTAGTATTCGCTTCGTCTAGTCTTCGTATTCGCCCAACTATTTGACAGTTCGGCTTTAGTTAGTTTTTTTTTATTAAACGAAAATTTGTTTACTCGTGTGATGGTCTTTTGTGCGTAATTTAATTTAGTTTTTTTTTGTTGTATTTTATTTGGGCTTTTTTTGATCATTAAAGTTTTAAAGCAATTAAAAGACTAATCCATTAATTTTCCCGACGTTTCGTTTGGTTTTTTGCCTGTTTTTTTTTGTTTGTTTTCTTTTATTATTCGCGAATAAAAAGTGCAACAAGATCGATAGCCATTTTTCCTGTGCCCTAACTCTTACTCACAACATTATTCTGATGCATTTTCTAAAACTTCTCACAGTTCAATAACTATTTTTTTCAAGTAACCCATTTAATTATTCATGATTGCATTAACCCTATAGCTTGCGGTTTTATTCACACTTGAATTATAGCTTGACTGCAATATCGGTATAACTATAAATATTTCCTCATGTAAAATATTTTTTTAAAAATGCCTTCAAAGCACCAAGTAACCAAGAATTTTAAGAATATTGTTACCACGATAATTATATTTTTACTGTTTTAATCGTTGTATTTTTTCATAAACCTTTTGCAGTATTTTTTTTTTTTTTTGAAGAACAATAAATGACGAAAGACCTGTTAAATATCTTTAAATTGAGACTTTAATTATTTTAATCTTCAAACAACGCGCTTGTTTTTATCAAATTGCAAACAAATCATTACCTATAAAAATCATACAATACAAATTTAATTTTTTTTTTAAATGTATGTACATACAATGCAATGTCTTTAGTCTGTCAAAGTTCCGTAGCAACGTAGGGGCTAGGGGGGCCTAGCAACCCCAAAGGAGGTCCAAGCGTTTTTCCAATATATGAAATCGATACTAGAAAAAGATGAACAAAATTAAAAGGCAATCGAAAACAGAAATAATAATGAAAATTATTTAATTATTTCTAAACTTGTTTAATGCATTTTACTTAGAAAACCTTTGAACAAAACCTTTGAAAATATTTAAAAATATTTAGAAATGTTGTAAAAATTAATTCATACAAACAAAAACGAAATTTGAATTTTTCACAATAAATTTTAAAGATTTTGCCAAGGCAGTGGGGTATTTATAATCCAACTATTGACCCACTTAATTCGGGAATTTTGGCCCATAAGTGTAATTTAAAAGTCCACATTTAATTTGTGAACTTGTAATCCACCAAAGTAAAACAAGTTTATTGTGGACTACTCTCCGCGTGACGACGATGTTGTCTGTGAGTGGGTATAATTAATCTATTCTAATTTTATCTGTACCTGGTGAATGGAAAAATTTTCATAAATAGATGGTAAATTTAGAAAAAATTCTATGCCCTCCCCCCCCAAACAAAACCAAGTAGCTACGGCACTGGTCTGTCAATTAAAAAAACAAAAAAAATCACACAAATAAAGATTTAAAAATTAGGAGACAAAAAAAAACTACGTCGTAAAATATTAGAACTTTTTAAGTTTTTTCTTCGGGTTAGTCCTAAAAAGATAAAAAGAAAAAAAAAATTGCCGACAAAATTTACGATCATTAAATTAAATGATTGTAGATCATACATATGTACATATGTATGTATAAACGTAAAAATATCTGCCATGAGTTTTGTGAATTACGAAATTTGTAGGTACAAGTCATTCTTGTTCAAAATCAGAGTTCATTCAGTAAGTGTCGTTACAAGTGGAAAGAGTTGTGATCTTTTTTATAATACAACTGAAATTTTTCAACTTATAAGTAGGTGTATAGTTTTCTTTACATAAATTAATATTTGCACAAATTTAAAAAAATTTCAACGGTACAAAATATGCTAATAAATCTTAAGAGTTAGTTAATTATGTAGTGTTCTCAATTTCATAAAAAATCGCTTGGTAGATTCGTACATGGATCACATGTCTGACTGTGATTGATTAAGTTTATAAAAAAAGAATATTTGTTTTATCATAAGTATTTGTAACCGGCATTTAACTGTTCGTCAAAGCAGTAAACAAAAATTAATTACACGTGCGTACGGGTTGCCCGTACTAGCTTGGATGCACAATTACATAATGTATGGATTAAAGACTGAAATTGAGTATAATAAACCTATTCAACTGATTCTAAAATAAATAAAAAAGCCAATAAGGCTACTACCTACCAAAGTTATATATTTTGATTTTAATAAACGATACAGTGACAGTCCAATTTAGGTGCAACTATCTTACACAATTTTCTCTTCCTGCATCTTTTTTGAAATAATTCCTTCTTCCTGCTTCTTCTTAGATATATAAAAAAAACTTTATTTTTTAATGATTAATTATTTTTTTTTTTTTTAATTTCTTTGCAACAATAAGAAATGGCGCCCAACTGTGAACTTGAAAAATCTGAAATTGTTAATCCAAATACTGATCTCATCATCCCCAAATGGATAACTGCAGAACTATTTGAAAAGATTGTCAAACGAGATTATCCAAAGTTTTCCAAAATTTTGAAATTTACTCCAGTTGCAGCTCTTCGTGTTGGAGAAAATTATGCATCCACATTATTACGAACTTATATTGATATTCAGTTAAATGGTAAATTGATTCTATTTTACATCCTTATATCTAAAACAAAAAATACATTTATAGATGGCAACACTGTTAACACATCATACATTATCAAGACAGGAGCCGAAAGTGAATACACTCGAAACTATGTCGATTCAATTTATGGTTTTCCAAAAGATCAAGAAATTCTCGAAAAAATTTATCCGAAGTATCAACAAATCTATGCCGAATTTGGTAAGAAAATTCAATTTGGTCCAAGTTTTAAATTTTATTTAGAAACTCCGGGATTTATGTCAATTATTATGGATGATCTGAAAAGAGAAAATTTCTCGAATGTCAATCGTCTCGAGGGCATGGACATGTTACATATGAAATGTGTGTTGAAAAAATTAGCGGCATTACATGCAGTTTCAGCAGTTTATTGTGAACGTTTTGGATCGTATTCGGAACAACTAAGTCATAGTTTATTCATAGAAAAATACAGAGATACTTTCAAAAGTTTTGGAGCCGGATCTGAAACAATGTTTCAACGTCTTCTCCCCAAGTGGGGTGACGACTGTGAGAAATATATTCCAATATGGGTGAGTTTCCTTATTTCTACAACATAAAAAAAAAAAAAAACAGTTTTGAAAACATTTTTTTCTGTATGTTTTCTAGCCAAATCCAAATAAATTGTTCGATTGGTACAAGAAAGCAGCAACTCCCGATCCTAATGAATTCAATGTCCTCAATCATGGAGATTGTTGGGTTAATAACATTATGTTTCAACACAATAACAATGGCGAAGTTACCGAAACATATTTTATTGATTATCAACTAACCTGCTATACCAATCCAGCTCTAGATCTTTACTATTTTATCACCGCTTCTGCAAGCTATGATTTGCGCATAAGAGAATTTGATTATTTTCTAAAAATTTATCATGAAAATTTGGTGGAGAATCTTAGACTTTTGAACTATCAAAAATCAATTCCAAGTCTCAAGGACATTCATAATTATATGATCAAGTATTCTTTATGGAGTGAGTGTCAAAAAAATGTTTCACTATGATAACAAATAAATTACAAATTGTGTAAATTTATGTCTAAAATTTTAATATTTTTTTTTTAGGTTTTTGGGTTGCAACATCAATTATGCCAGTTGTTTTAGATGATAGCGATACTAGCAATGGAGGAGATATGGAAAGTTTAATGATTGAAAGCGAAGAATCGAATCAATTAAAAATGAATCCACGATATGTTAAATTCATGAAGCAACTTTTACCGTGGTGGGAGAATAGAGGATTATTTGAATTTTAGAAAAATATCTGTATTCTAAGATTTTTTTGATTTTAAATTATAAACAAATGTAACAAGTATTTTTTTTTTAAATAAATTCAAATGACTTAGGCAAATCCTTTTAATAAAAACCTATTTGTTTTTAATTACATTTTGTTTTTTTTTTTTTTTTGCAGCAACAAGAAATGGCGCCCAATTGTATACCTAATTTTGAGTCATTCTTTAAGTACTTATTGCTTGCTTGACTTATAATTGGCATGTTTTATTAAAAATTGAGTTCCCCTCTCTTCTCTCTCAGATTTTCTTGTCTAACAAGACGTACACAAAAAGTGTTGAGAGTTGTAAATTGTAAGTCACTGTAAGCAAGGGCCAGGCCCCTGTTCTTCAGAAGCTGGTAGGACACCAAATGCATTTAATTTAGGTAGCTATGTACATTTAATGGTTCGCGTTGTTTTTTTTTTTTTTTTTTTGAAATTCAGGCAGAGTACCTGCTGAGATCATGTAGGTTAAAAGCTCGAAGAAATGATAAAAAAAAACAAAGCTTTGGTTTATTTTTTACTCCGCAGGATCGATTGTGTTTTTTTTTACATGTTTTTTTTTTTCACAGCCGAACTGTTAAATCCCAAATCAACACATTTCGGCGAATTGAGTCTTTTTCCCTCAATGGTCTGTAGTCTGTACTTAACGTATTAATAGATTTTAAATTAAATTGATTTTTGTTTTAATTATTAAATATCTTTGGACAGGTTATATCGATTTCAGTGATATCAAAATTTAATATGCAATTTTTTTTAATTTGTCTAAGGAAATAATTCACGTTGACATGCTGATACCCAATATTAATTATTTAAAAGTTAAAAAAATCCATATGAATGCTAAATCATCAGAAGAATATCATAGAACCGCCCACAAAGTATATATTCTGCTCATGATGCAATGTTGTGCCTTTTCATAGTTTTAAACAAAATATCTCCACAGATTAATTGAATTAATAAAGAGAAATATTTTTTAGTATTACTTTGACACTCAAAGCTATAACATACTGTTTAATAAACTATTACCTCCGCGAAAATACACTCAATACGAGATTTACGTAAGAAGATATCATCATCGAATCGACGCAATACAAACGAGTGAACCTAGGAAAAAAATAGCTTTTTTTCAAGACAGTAAGTGTGAATTAAAATTGATGGTAAAATATCTTTAAATAAAAATTTAATGAAGTAGGAAAAACATAAAAAGATAAGCGGGAAGGTAGCGAAATTAAGCGAGCGATTGAAGGGAAACTCAAAAGTACGAGTGTTTTTTAAAATTATTTTTTAGTCTTTTATTCGGCTTGTGTTTTTCAGAGGGATTAACAGTATTTTTTTATTTATGTTATTGTTTAACTTTCATTTAGATACACGATGTCCGAAAATGATACCAAACCATCATCAAATCCAAATTCAAGTCTCATTATTCCCGAATGGATTAATGAAGAGCTTCTCAACGAAGTTCTAAGGACTGACTTTTTAAATTTTTCAAAACTAAAAAAGTTTTCTCCAATTGCTGCTATTGGCCCTGGAGAAAACTACTCATCCACAATGATTCGAGTTTCGGTAAAAATTGAGTTAAAAGGTAATCAAAGATTAAAAAAAAATATATATATTTTTTTTTTTAAACTTAATATCAAATGAATTCTTTCAAGATGGCAACACTATTTCCACTTCTTATATTATAAAAACAACTATCGAAAGTTCGGTAACTCGTGACATAATTGAAATGTTAAATGTTTTTCCCAAAGAAATTCAATTCTATGAAGAAGTTTTGCCAAAATTTGAAAAACTCTATGCCGAAGCAGGTGTTGCTGTACAATTTGGACCAAATTGTAAATTCATCAAAAAAAAAACTCCTGATCACACGACAATTATTATGGAAGATCTTAAACTACGAAAATTTTCGAACATGAATCGTCTAGAAGGACTCGATATATCACACACGTGTAGCGTTTTTAAGAAACTGGCAGAATTTCATGCTGTTTCGGCGGTTTGCTATGAACGTTTTGGACCGTTTCCGTCACTAGTAAGTAAAGGATAGATCATACATATATGTACATACGTATACATATATACAAACGTATATCTTAATTTTGTGAATTACGAAATTTGTAGGTACGAGGAATTTAGATCGTTTTTCAAAAGTTTCGGTTCTGCAAAAGCGGAAATGTTTATTGAAGCTCTCACTAAGTGGGGTGATTGTGAGAGATATATTGAACTTTGGGTAGGTTTTTGATATGATATTTCTTTGGTTCTGATTTTATAATAAAAAAATATATTTTTTTTTGCAGCCGAATCCAGAAAAACTATTTGATAAGTTTATGGAAGCAGCAAATCCGAATTCCAATGAATTCAACGTCCTCAATCATGGAGATTGCTGGACCAACAACATCATGTTTCAACACAATGAAAATGGCGAAGTTACTGAAACCTATTTTATTGACTATTAAAACACTCAATATTGTTCACCAGCACTAGATCTTACATATTTTATCATCACTTCGACACATTATGATATTCGAATTAAGGAATTCGATTATTTTTTGAGAATCTATCAGGAAAATTTGGCAAAGAATTTGAAACTTTTGAAATATCCAAAATCTATTCCGAGTTTAAAAGATATTCACAACATGATGTTGAAATATTCTCTATGGGGTAATATAAAATATATGGCATTGTTAAAGTTGTGTAGGGACAAATATAAATATATTTTTTTTCCTTTTTTTCAAAACAGGATTTTATACAGTAACATCAGCATTGACAGCGATTATAGCCGAACCCTCAACTGAAGCAAGTGTTGAAAATATAATAAATGATACTGCCCAAGGCGATCAATTTCGAAATCAAATTATAATGAATCCAAGATATGTTAAAGCAATGAAACAGATTCTGCCATGGCTGGAAAATCGAGGAGGATTCGATATTTAAAAATAAAGGCGCAAAATTTTAGACAATTTTAGTACGATGCTAGGTTAAAAAAGAGGATTTTCCAATTTTTAAACGAGTTAGAATCGTATTATCTTTTTAACATTTTACTAAAGTTAAAATATCAAAATGTCTGTTTTATCTTTTTAGTGTCATACTAGCTCCAAATGTCACTTTGACAATTACAAATGTGGAAATGATATGATCTGTCACTTTTTATTAAGGAAATTTTATTAAGGAAATTGGCTTAGTATGATACTAGTTAAAAAGTGAGCTTTAAAGTAAGAAAATTGTTAAGTAGTATCATGTTAGTATCTTAACATTAGGCTGTTTAAAATTTTGCGCCAAAGTATTTTGAGACAACTTGTAGGTATCCCTAATTTTTTCCATTTTTTGCCCAAATACAAAGTGAACTAAATTAATTTTCATATTTGTATCAAAATTTTATAAATAAAGGCAACTTTTTCTCACCGAATTAATGGAGTCGAACATCTTTGTGGAAAAGTTACCTGTAATATCAAAATAGTTTTGACTGCATTATTAAAGAATTCCTCAAGGTCTCAATGAACTAATGTTCTTTTAGGTACTTTGACGAAACCAATACTTTTCAAATAGGAACATAGAAAAATTTCAAAGTAAAACTTTGAAGTGAAAGTTTTTTTCAACAACTTAAATTATAAATTATCATTGCAGCCCACCCTATTATTTAAAGTCTCATTTAATCTCATCAAGTTCACAATCATATAAACACACGGCGGCGATAGTAAAGCTTTTTCTCTTTGGTCAATAACAGCACACAATCAATCTTCTATTTGATTTCTCATAAAAAATATTTTTTGAAAGAGTGTAATCAGCTGATAGTATTGTGTGTGATTCTTAGCACCAATTTGAAATAAGCACATGCTAAAGCTAAAAATATTCCCCACCACTTCAGTGTCATTTATTTTTCAAAGAGCAAAAACAAAAAAAAAAAGCTTTAGCAAAGTAGTTTGGTACCTGTGTATGTGACCTGTGAGCATTAACCATGTGACTCTGGTAGCATTTTTTCTTCGATTGTTAAGAAGAGTGATTGTGTTTTTTTGTTTTTTGTCACTTGTTTGTCTTTGAATTTTAAAAATAATAAAAAAAAATATGGGAACAGGATCAAAAACATCATATCAACCACCTGAATGGCTAACATCAGATTTCCTACAAGACGTGCTCAAGGAATATTTCAAAGATGGAACAATTCTTGTTCAAAATATGATCGTTCAAAGTGCATGTTTGCCAGGTAAGGTCGAAGGTTTTGCCAGTGAACTTCACAGGGTAACTTTTGATTTGGTGAGAAATACTGAACCTGGAAAGTTTTCAGTTATCATAAAAGTGAGTTTTTTTTTCATCGTCAAATCGCCGAAATAGAAATAAATGAAAATTTCTTTTAGGACCATCCAAAAGGCTACAGTGGTATGATAGCCCAGAAGAGCAAACTATTCCATCGTGAAATTCTAACCTATAAGGAAATTCTTCCACGAATCGAAGAACTCTTAGCAACAATTGGTGATAGCACTAAGATCTCACCAGCTTGCTACTATACAACCGAAACTCCTGAGCCATTTTTAATACTTGAAGACATGACAGTTAGTGGATTTAAGACCTTCGAAAAACAAAGACTTCTCAATTTAGATTATGTTTTGCCAACAATGGAGAAACTTGCCAAAATGCATGCTTGTTCAGCTGTATTAGCAGCAAAAGATCCAAAAATTATGGAGTTCTTCAATGAAGCACCGATCTCAAGAAATCCAGATCGTAAAGATTTTCTAGGATTTTTTCCGGTTAATATTCGTTGTGTTGCCGAAGAGGTTTCTCAATGGAAGGGTTTCGAAGAAATCACCGAAAAACTATTCAAATTGGCCGAGAATGTTTTGCAGGCAAGTTTGGCAATGTATGATACACATGCCAAGGGTTTTCAAGTTTTCAATATTGCTGATATTTGGATAAATAATTTGATGTTTTGTTTGGATGATAATTTTGAACCACAAGATGTGATTTTGGTAAGAATGTTTTATTGAATTTTTGGTGTGATAATAGTTTTTTTTTAATTAGTTAGACTATCAATTGGCATATTATGGTTCACCAGCAACTGATATAAATTACTTTTTATTTGGATCTTTGAATGAAAATGTTCGAAAAGTTCATTTTAAGTTTATTGTGCGAGAATACCACAGACATTTGAAGGAGACTTTGGAAAAGCTGAATTATAGTGGAGAAATTCCAACGCTGAAAGATATTCATATAGAAATCATTCGAAATAGTTTGATTGGTAAGTAAAGCGAATAAGATGTTTACGAAAAAGGTCAAATTTTAGTATCACGAAAATGTCATACACATTTCAAGTTGAAATCAAATATACCCAGAAATATGTCAAATTGAAATTAATAGGCCACACTTGCCTACATTAAATACACAAATAGAATTTCAAAACCGAAGTTACCTAATTGTTCAACAATATGTCTAACTTTTCACGCTAACTCAGCTATTTGGTAGCTGGTTGAATTGAAACAAGCTGCTGTAGAAGCATGTGTAGATTATGAAGCATATTTAGTTATTTTTCTTTATTGACAAATGTGTCCCCTCGATTCGTATCAATAATACGCACACAGACAGGAATGGTCGAGATTTGTAACCACTAAATTTATTTACCTATATACACCAGAGTGTCCCCCAATCCGTACATGATATTTCGGCGGATGATTCCTGAAAACATTCTAAGAAGAAAATTGTATTGGCAAAAAATTGTATTTCCCCCTGAGGCGGGGAGGGGAGGGGCAATTTCTGTAAAATTGACTTAAAATTAAAAAAAAAAAATATTAAAAATTAACGAAAGTACGAAAGTAGTTAATTTGTGATTTTTTTTTTAAGTTAAACTTTTTCAAAATTCTGCATAATTAAGTGCAAATTTTGTATCAGTTTTTAGCCAAACATTATAAACTATCTTTTTTAGTTTTTTAGTTTTTGAAAAATTACAATAAATAATTTAATTTCTTTTATTTTATTTATTTGGTTTTACTAAAAAAAAAAAAAAAAAAGTTTTATAATATATGCATGTGTGAGTACATATATTTTTTCAAATTGCTAAAAAATCCCTTAGTTTTAAGCTTAATACTGGTGGTTACGGTACAACGACTGTTATCTTTAATGTATATATGAATGTCTTCCGAGAAGGACAAGTTCAAAAGTTATTCCCAAAGACGATATAATGCGCTTACGACTGTTGTTATTTATTTAAGACGCCTTTTGATTTATTTAAATTTTGTATTTGCTCAGCAACTTAGATAAAATAATAAATTATAAGTGCAGTTATCATTTATTTAATTAGATTTCACGTAGTATAAATGTATCCGGACCAAAATTCAAGATAAAGAGTATTCGTGAGTTTATTTTTTACTTATGGTAACACAGAATCTCAGAGTTATTATTAAATATAAAAGTTATTCAACAAAATTTCTATTGAAAGAGTTTAATTTTAAATAAAATTTTCCAAAATTATTTTTATTATTATATTATTTAATATTTATTATTTCAATTTCTATAAATCCTTTTTTTTTATTACATTTCTACATAAGGGTGGTCGCTAAATAATATATTTTGTTCATATTTGTACTTTCACCCTTTAAAGTCACTGTTAACAGTTAATTCAAAAAATTCTATTTATGATTTTATGTATTGAATGTAGGGACAGGGTAATTAGCATTAAATGCGTTGGACTAACTAAACAAGACAAAATAATCCTTATGGATTTATGAACCTACTTTAATTTTTTATTAAATTGGAAATTACGATAGAACCTTTTTTCCTTAAATGAGAGGAAGTAGACACCCCACTTTCAGAACAATTTTTTCTTGTCTGATTTAATCTACAGCTGCAGCACCCTGTTGTACAACGCTAGAAAAGCATATTAAAAACTGCTTTATTGACTTTAGGAAATGATGAAAATAAAAATCTGAAAAAAAAAATATTAGAGAATTTTTGTTTCTTTTTTTTTAAGAACCACCCTAATCTATATTAATTTAAGATAAAACGTCACAAAAATGTAATAATATAAATTTTTGTTTAAAAATTAAATATTTGTATAGGTGTTATCGCTTCAACTTGCCTTACACCGTTGATTTTGATGGAAGCTGAGAGCTTTGATAATTTGGAAAATCTAACAAGCCGCACAGATGAAGGTGATAAAATGCGTCGTGAAAATGTACAGAATTTAAAATATCGAGCATATTTGCAAAGGACATTGAAAGAATTCGAATTGAGTGGATTTTTGGATGTATAACTATAAAAAAAAAAAAAAAAATGTTGATTTAACGAAAATAATAAAGACTCACAAAAGAAAGGTTTTATTGCTTTTTTATTTTGTATTGTAAAAGAAAATAACTTTGGAAGCTTTTGAAAGTTTAATTAGATTTTTATTCTTTTTTTTTAAATATAAACAAGGGGAGTCGGAGTACATTTAGAATTAAATTCTTTTAATTTGTACCTAAAGATTTTCATTAGAAGACAAATAAGGAGATGTGATCAAATTTTTGCGAAGTCCATATATATAGCGTATTGCAGAGTTAAATGCAAGTTCTAACTTTCGGAAAGTATCTGAATCAGGATTACAGTAAACGACTGCGCAGTAATTTATAAAAGGTAAAAAAAGAGCTCGAACCAGCTTCAATTTAATTATGGAATAAATTTGGAAGAAATGTAAAGCTGGCAAAAGTCACAGTAGATTCGTTTAACAGCCATGATTATATGATTTTTCGCAAGAAAGTTTACGATTGATAATAATCCGAAGGATGTTTACTTCATCTACATATGGTACAATACTATTTATTATTTAAAAGAAGAGCTGGTATACTAGAAGTATCGATTAGATTCTTGGAGATTATTATGCCCCTTAAAGCCCAAGCATATGTATATTCGATCCAAGTCTTCATTTGATCTCGCAACACAGTCTTCAATCAAACCAAAGGGTCTAGAGAACTTAATCTGAGCATCATCAGCATAGAGATCCATTGTGGCATTATGAAATACGACAGGAAGGTCATTAATATACAGAGAGAAAAGTAGCGGACCTAATATAGAGCCCTGAGATACACCACACTGAACATTCAAACATGAGGAGACACCAGAGTCGGTACACACCTGTTGAACTCTATCACTTAAGTATCTAGCAACCAGAAGTAATGAGTTTTTGCAGAAGTTAAAATTATGTTTCAGCTTTTTAATAAGGAATAAGAAAAAAATAAAAGCTTTTCTGAAGCGAGGAAAAATGAAAAAAAAAAAAAACCCAATGAAACATGAAATTTAAACAATTCGACAAGCAATATAATTTTTTTTTGATCCTGCAAAATATTGAGACTAATGGTTTAATAGGAGCAAAAAATAACAAAAGAGAATAAAGATATGTAAACGTTCTCTCTTCGTCTAGTTTATCCTAAAATATATTCTAAAAATCGGATTTTTTTCATATCTAAAATGTTAGGTATATATTTTCCAAGCACTCAAAGATAAAATTATTCGCGGAGGACTGTTAAAATCTTGAGATAAACGCGCTGGTTTTAATAGATTATTTAAAGCGATGTTTTCATGAACAAAAAAGTCTTTAACATTTTAAAACAAAAAATTTGTTACTATGTACTTATTAACTTATTTCACTTAAATTGGTCAGGAATTTCCTGAGACTATCTTCGACAGACATTTGAAAAATAATACCTTTGTTTTTATTACCGCTAAGAATAAGAACTCATACAAATAAATGTAAGTCTTCATCTTATTCCAACAATTTATTTTACTTAAACATTTTACTCATGAGTTATTATTGCTTTTTACGAACAAAAACAAACAATAAATGTAGTTCTAGATCTAAGTGAAACTGTTTCAGTCTTTTTGCAAAATAATTAAAGGTAATTTCCTAATATAAAAAAAAATCCGTGAGTTGCTTCTTTTAAAAATTAATTTATTAAGTCATATTTTTTTTGTAAACTTGTGCATTTGTGTCAGTGCCGGTTGGTAATAAACATTTTTAAGGTGACAATATGGTCTATTTTTTTTTTTAATAATTAAGAAAGCGCTGTCTTCACAAATCGAAACAATGATTTCCAATCCGCTCCGTTTAGAAAACCTAACATCTCCTCAACTTCGCTAAGGATACTTTTCCCAAAAAACGTTCCTCCGAGTTTCCAGTAGTATGGAGCACTTACAAAAGAAGTGATAAATGTTCTCTCTTTCTCTCTGATTAAATAAACTGCAAATTTCTGGGCGATCTGGGCATCAACTCCCCTCTTGTTTTCAAAGCCAATGACATGAGGGCAGTTGAGAATTTTTCTCTAAAACAGCTTTTTGTTGACAGGTTGTAGTCTAGCCTTGCGTATATGAGCCTTTTTGTTGACTTGACTGTCAGGGTCTTATCACAAACTCCTTCCGTTTTTTTTGACGTTTATTCCACTTATCAGATCATGGAGTTCAGCTTTCCAATTTAGTACCACAGTAGGTTATTCCAATTCTTGAACCAGGACAAGTTCTTTCTTAAAACAACCACTGTAAGTTTCCAGGGAAGTCTATTCTCCTTCATGTTGACCGTTTTCAACATGTATAGTCTACCTGCATTTTCAGCGTTGAATATGTGAGCCGTGTATTGAAAATAATGTGCAAAAAGGTTTATAATAAATTACTTATGGACAAAATTTATATATTTAATTTTTGTGCCCTTAATATTTTCCACTTGGAAACACAAATCTCTACCAAAAAACACAAAAACGCCAACACATAAGCCATCCCAAGTGCCATCCAAATCCACTTAAAGTCTTCCAATTTCAAAGCAACAAATTCGTTCTTATTTGATAAATCTTCCATCTTAATTTTTCCAATCTCCACCAATTCATAGAAAGTTCTTTGCTTCCAGAACTCTAACAAACCAGATGAATGTATTTGTAGTAGAAGAAAATTTAAAGCATCCTTGTAGATTGAGTTTTCGTTAATGGGGAAAACCCATGGGATATTCCTTATCAAACACATTCCCTTCGGAAAACGAAACAATGGTCGAGCGAACAAATTTTGCTGACTCTGATAATTCGTCCATTTCTCACTATTTACTGCATAAGCAAAGCTTGTGTTGAGAGTGTCACGAAATTTCATAAAAGTATCATAGTCATTTTCTGCAGCAAACAAATCGAAATATTTGGTTTTGAAAACTGGATTGAACTTGAAAAGTGAATCAAACTCAACTTTAAGTCCTAAAATTTTTAATCTCGATGACAAAAGATCATCAAATGTTTCGAGCTTTTTCTCCGTCGGTGGACTTGTCATGAAGGTCTGAAGAAAAGCATCGTATGAAGTTACAAACATAATTCCAAAGAGAAAAATCAAGCAATATAGGATTTTCGTTGTGTACGTAGCATAATTTTTCTCAATAAATGATTGTCCAAGTAGTCCACGAAAGCTGTCGTTAATCAGGCAATCCAGAAATGATGACTTTTTCCCCGATAAATACGCAGCCGCCCGGAGAAGAACTGATAGAATTAAAACAATTATAATGGTAATGCATAGAGCCTTCCATTTCCAGACAAATGTAAACACTTTATAGATTGGAATACTTGGTTCAATCGGAATCATTACGCACCAATCGACATTGTTATAAGGATAGGAGAAGAAATCTGTTGAAATAATAGTATTAGGAAATATTGCTGCAGCTGATATCTCCACGGTATTATTGACCACTAACTGACTTATTTGTTCCCCGGCAAGTTTTAAGTTTATATAACTTGTATTCAATCTGGCGTTATGTTTTTTAGCAAAAGCGCTAAAAAAATGTCCAATAAAACCCCCGGTTTTCGAATTGCCTTGTTTATTTTTAGAAATTATCAATCCCGGTTCAGGACCACCGAACATAACTGGCAATATAGAACCCTTAACATCTCGCAGACGATCCGGAAAGAACTGATGTTTCTTGCCTACTTGGTCCTCTATCCACAAAATCTTTTCGAGCTTAAAAACAGGCAAGTTACTGAATCTGTAGAAAGTTGACGAAGTCGAAAAGTCCTGGAAAATAACGACCACATTTATCATGTGATTTTGCCAACAGAAGTGAAAAAGTTCCTTTAATAGCACTTCATCGAAAATATTATTTTTCAATATCAAAATAATTCGAGAGGAACGCCTGTTTTGAAGAAATACCAATAGTTGTTGAAGAAGAATTCCAGTGGAATCAAGTTGAACAATTGCAAGAAGATTTTCGTTTAATTGTTTCTTTAAAATAAATGAATTAGTTCCGCTGGACACGACTACCGGAATTTCAAGACTTGTTGTTAATTCTTTGACAAATGTCTCACTGAACTCAATTTTTGTTGAATTTTTATCAAAGCTTTCAATTAATACAAGAATACTTTCAAATTGCTTATCATTGTAAACACTTTCAATGAATTTCAAAAATTTTACATTAAAATTTAAAGTCTGATGAGCTTTTATATTGGTGGCTGTAAGAGCCAAGAAACACAGAGCTATGTTATTCATGTTCGCAGTAATTTCACAAACTGATGTTAGATTTATTATTTTTAAATAAAAGTTCTTCGTATTCATGTCAAAGAATAGTGTTGCAATTTCATTAATTGTTTCTAAGAGGTTATTATACTCGTATATGTGTAAAGTGTAATAAATGATGGGTATTAGTATTTGAAATTAGGGACTTTGTGTTATGAAAGTAGTAAGTGTAGTTTTAATAGCGTTGGGAAATTTATAGTCAGGCTAATTCAGGTTTGTGAAAATGGAAAAAATTAAAACTCCCTGGCGTGTTGTTTTAATTATCATCATCGTCATATAATAGAACGTCAAACACGAATTTTGTGGTACAATTTACGCGGATCTTAAAATACCGCAGACATATGAATTATATATCGTTGGAAAGGTTTTGTGCCACAGAAGTGCAGAAAATATAAATTTATTTAATTATTTAACCGCAAATAAGTTAAATTAAACAAAAACTAATTCAAGGGAGCTAAAGTGGGAGCGAGAAAGAATACCAAGTCAGTGGATTTGACTGTTTGCATGAAAAAAAAAAATTAATTTTGTGGGTATTATTGGTTCTAATTGTGGGGTTTTCAAAGTATTTTAATGGTACAAAATTTACGGTAAATGACGTAAATTCATACAAAGAATCTACGTAGATTTTTAACTTCAGTCCTAATGGTCGGATCTTCATGGTTAAAGTTTTTTAATGAAGCTGAAATGTAATGAAACACAAAGGAATATGCAAAGGGGGAGAACACAAGGTGGTAGCGAGGGCATTGAATAAAAAATGTTTAATATTTCCGCAATTTTATGGTTAGTTACTGATTAAGTTTCTGTGATTTAGAGGATAATGTAATTGGCACTCGAGGGTTATACGTACTAGTTAATATATTACAATAATGGGTTGGGGTTAGAATCTCGAAATCCAATATCCCGAAACCCAAAATCCCAAAATACAGAAAAGCCAAAATCCCGAAAACCCAAAATCCCGAAAACTCAAAAATCCCGAAAACTCAAAAACCCGAAAACTCGAAATTCCGAAGGTGGAGGTCGAGACTTATGTTAAAAAAAATACAGAATTTAGTTGCACCTACATAACATTCCATTCTATCTACACGTATCAGAAGTGGGATAATACGAACTGAATTTTTTCAAAAATTCTGAAAAAAGATAAAACGAATTTCGTTTTTTTTTTTTAAGCTTTTACAAATAACACAATCTTTGAAAGTTTTTCATGTCCATTTCCATTTTATGTTCCCTTTCCGATAGCGTAAAATTAATTTTCATCAAACATAACCCTGATTTACTGAGAATTATTATTTGTCCAATATCGATTTTACCTTTTTCAGCAATAAACACTTTTTCTACAGAGTTCCAGAATCAGTGATGATCGTTAATAAATATTATTAAATAATTTATTATTTTCCATCTTTTCCCGTATGGTATAGGAAAAAGGACTTCAAGGTAAGGTTTATCTGCTCTGCTTCCTACAATTTATTCGTCTGCAGAAAATCACCTTACTCTGCTGTTGCTGCAATGTTTCCTTTGTTTTCATAAGTTTTTTTTTCTTAAATTTGAGAATACTTAAACTAAACAAACATAGCACATTCCCATCATATACACAGTCACAAGAGAAGAAGGGGACCTATGACCTATGTACGGTCCTGATTGTTCCCAGATTTGCATTAGTTAGTATAACAGTTAGAGTTAAATGCATTATAAGTGCTTCTAATAATAAAAGCTAAACAAATTCTATCTAATCCATATAGCCAGTAGATTTAAATTACAAACCATCAGGTAAATGACGTTAACTCGAGCGAGTTTTTGTCTCGATTTCAATTATTTGTTTATTTTCGTAACACGTCTTTGAGATTCTGAGTTTAAAAATACTTTTCCGTTTATAAAACTTTTGATAGCAAGTAATTGCGTCTTTAAAAAAAAAAAACAATCTCAAGACTTAGCGATCGTTAAGTATACATGCATAAGAATTACACTCATATTTAGATATATTGCACGGCTGAGCTGAGATTCAATTGATATAACAACACACCTAACTGAAATAACCCTAGAAGAGAGATGTCGGAGAGATTTGCTTGAATTATAGGGGAGGCAATAAATTAGTTTAGATTATAAATCACATTTTTTGTCGACAGACAGTGTACAGGCAGCTAAAGTATAAAAGCTTCTGGAAATTCTACGAGCCATCTCACTTTAAGTAATCTCCTTCCAAGAAAAAGTTTTCTGTTGCATCCCTTAAAAGCAATGCCAGAGAGTCAAAATTCAACAAGCATAGATGAATTTCAAAAGGTACCAGAATGGCTGACCAAGGATTTCATAATGGAGAAACTGAGGATCTACTATAAGGACCCAAGTCTGGAGGTGATTGATATGACTCTTTCTCCAGCTATTGCAAAAGGTGAGAACTTTGCCAGTGTCATGACGCGAGTATCGGTTCAATATAAGTTGCAAGATGATCGTAATCCTAGAACGGGATCGTACATTGTAAAAAGCTCCTACGAAGGAGATGAATTTGCCAACGAGCTGATGAAACCCTATGATATCTACAACAAGGAACTGCAAATCTATGAGAAACTCATTCCAAAACTCAACGCTTTGCTGGAAGAAATTGGTGATACAGATAAGATGTTTCCAGAAACCATTGCCGTAGAGTACGATCATTTGGCGATCGTTTTTGAAGACCTCTCGGAACGCCAATATAGTATGTGTGACAGAACCAAGGGCTTGGATATGGATCACACAAAACTATGCCTGATAAAGCTGGCTAAAATGCATGCTACTTCAGCTGTCTTGAACGAACGTGAACCAGGAATTTTTAATGGCTACGACCGTGGGATGTTCAATAGACACACAAATGATTATAGTCCGTTCTTTGTGGGAATTCTGGAATCTTGTGGTAAGATGGTAAGCCAGTGGGATGACTTCAAGCAATATGGAGAAAAACTGCTTGCACTCAAGCCTAAGCTGATGGAATATTGTAATCAAGTCTTTGATCCAATTGAGGGTCATGTGAATGTTTTGACTCATGGAGATTTCTGGGTAAACAATGCAATGTTCAACAAAGGACTAAACGGACAGCCAAATGATGTGATTCTGATAGATTTCCAATACAGTTGCTGGGGATCGCCTGCAATCGATTTGCATTACTTCTTCAATACATCGCTTAGGGAAGAAATTCGATTGCATCAGCAGGATGAACTCTTTCAATATTACTACAACATCTTTGCTGGAACTTTAAAGGCTCTTCGGTTTCAAGCTAAAATTCCCAGCCTGCATCAGTTCCTGTTGCATATGACTGAGAAAAGTTTCTATGGTACTTCTTTTACTTTTTTTTCCTTAGGAATTTAAGATTTAATCTTTCTTTATATTCAAGCTCTCAACTCATGTTTAGTTCAAGCAGTGCAGGTGAACGACAAAACTGAAGATGCTGATTTTCATTCTTTAATGGGCGAAGATGAGCGAGCGTTGAATTATAAAAATTTAATTTTTCAAAATGAAAAAGTCCAAAAGAATCTAAAGAGGCTGTTACCAATATTCGATCGCAAAGGTTTATTGGATCACAGAGATTGAGGATTCAGCAAATGTGAAAGTGAATTGTAGAAAAATTGTTCGAGTGATCTCTCTAACGTGTGATTTTATACCACCACTGTTGAGGAAAAAATAATTTTAAATTTTTTTTTAATTGTAAAAAGTATAGAAATACATATGTATTATTTTTGAAATAATGTTAGTTTATACATAAAAAATAAATATTTAGTAATAAAAATGAGAATATAATTCATAATTTATGTTTTCGAGTTTAATTTTTTTATTCTGATTTATCTTCTTTATGTTGAAGATTTTGTCCGGGATAATTATATTTTTAGTAAAAAGGCTTCATCAAAAAAAGATGTAGGTTAATGGTAGGTGGAGTTTGGAGTACATTTCAAACATTTTAGAACGATGATTGTGCGAATACGAACCCCTCTTTCAGAATAGTTTTTTTTTTTCGGTATTACATAGGTGGACAGGACAAACCTTTCAAATCAGGATTAAACCTTTTTTTCAATACGAGAATTTTGTATCAAAAGTCTGAAATTTTTGAGGTTAATTCAAACTATGAAATTTTTCAATTATAGAGTTGAATTATTTACTTTCTGTGTAAATTGGTTTTAAGTGGATTTTTAAACCGTCCATTTAATTCCCATATCTTAAAACCCGACAATTTAAACTTATGTGCTCGATATATTATATTATTTATTTTTTTTAACGCTTTATTTATTATGTATAATAAATTAGATATAAAATTCATAAAAAAAAATAATGTTTTTGAATTGAATATTTGTTGTTCTGATAAAATCTTCTACGTTTAAGACTTTTTCCGAGGTAATCATAATTTTTTAAATTAATTAAAATTTACAAATTTAGATATAAATCAGAAAAATTTTGTTTTCAATTTGAAACATTTTTTTGAGATGGCTTAAATATTTATCCGTGATTCAATTCAGCACACATATTTTGGCGGACTGACTGAAGATTCAACCATAATTGCCAATTATATTCTTGAAGGTCAGTTATTCCACCGAAATCGGAGAGTTAAAATTGCCGAACCACTTATCAAATATTCGTACAACTGCGCCTTAAAAAATTTGTGTAGATCTCCGGTGTTTTTGAGATTTAAATAAATTAAAATAGTTTGAATTATAGAGAAAACGAATGATGAACATAAAACCGTAGATATGTAAGAAACCTACTCAATTGGCGTGTTAAAAAAGTGAGCAAGGGGATCCAAAATTTTTTTTTCCTCGGGGTTTTGACAACACAACTGAGAAATTTTGCTGAGGAATCCTGTTCATGTAACTGAGATTACTGAGGGCTCTGAGATCTAATTTTTTTGAACATGCCTAATTGATAGGTTCCTAATCAATATCTTAATTGGAGACTTAACTCCCTCTAAACCTTTAATAAGCTATACCTATCTGCAAGGAACTAATATCTCCAAAAGTCTGAAAATCCCCAATCTTTTTGAATCCGCATGACATTTAATAAGTGATTTCTGTTAGACTTTTCACTTCAAAATGTTGAGTATGTTTGTTTTTTGTTTGATGATTTTCGGTTTTTAGACCAGCGTTGCCAAAGTGACACGCGACACGATTATTCCCACGTGGCATGAAGTCACAAAAAAGTTCAATATATGGCACGCTTTTTCATTTCCATTATTTTACTTAAAAGAAGAATTTTTTTTTGTCATATGGCACGAAAATGGCACGTTTTTTTTCAGAAAATGTGGTACGATAATTTTTTTCTGGTGGCAACGCTGTTTTTTTTTTTTAATCGAGATATTTGATTTTTAAATAGAACAACTTGAGAATAAGAAACACACTTCCACAATTGGTACAATAGGTTTCTTAAAAAGTAGAATGAGCCCTTAATTTAAATGGAAACACGAAGTCTGGACGTTAGTTTATATAAAATTAAATAAACTTTTATTGCAATAAAAACTCGTGCAAAATTGCATTTGCAATAATTAAATAAAAGCTTATAACTCTTTGTCATTTATAACAAGGAGCTTAATATTATAAAGCATGCGACGATGATATAAACTTGAGCAACTATTTGTCTATAGATTCCAATTTATCATTGTTTATCTTTGGAACACGTCTTAGAGATTCTGAGGTTATTGCACACTTTTCTCTTAATAAAACTTTTGCGTCATTTCAAAATTGTCGTTCAAATTCAAGCGATCATAAAGTGCATCAGAATTACATATTTAGATATTGTTACAGAGCTTTAATTCAAGTGAGGAATTCAATTTATTATACACACCCCCAATAAATGCTCTACCAGAAAGATGAAGGTTAGATGTAACTGCATCGCCAGAGCAAATTAATTATTTTAGATCATAAATCACGTCTGCTATGTCTTCTGCTCTTGCAATTTTAAGTATAAAAGCTTCGGAAAATTTGCAAGGGGTTTCAATTTATAAATTTTTGTTCTATTCTAAGTTTCTATTCGCTTTTGAAGCCATGCCAGAGTGTCGGAATTCAAAACAAATCTCAACCATAGATGAAACTCAAAACGCGCCAGAATGGCTGACCAAAGATTTCCTTATGGAGAAATTGAGAATCTACTACAAGGATCCAAGTCTGGAGGTGGTGTCTATGAGTGTTTGCCCAGCCACTGGAAAGGGGGAGAACTTTGCCAGTGTTATGACTAGAGTCTCGGTTCAATATAGGACGAAAAGTGATCATGAACCGAGATCTGGATCGTACATTGTCAAGAGCTCCTTCGAGGGAGATGAGTTTGCGACCGAAAAGATCAAACCTTATGATGTCTACAACAGGGAAATGGAAATCTACGAGAAGATCATTCCAAAGCTCAACGCTTTGCTGAAAGAAATTGGTGATACGGATAAGATGTTTCCAGGAACAATAGCCGTAGATTACGATCGTTCGGCAATGGTTTTCGAAGACCTTTCGCAACGACAGTACATTATGTGCGACAGGACCAAGGGTTTAGACATGGAACACACTAAAATGTGCTTAAGAAAACTGGCTAAGATGCACGCTACCTCGGCTGTCTTGAATGAGCGTGAACCAGGTATTTTCAAGGATTACGATCGTGGCATGTTTAACCGACACACAGACTCTTTTAGTCCGTTTTTCGTTGGAAGCCTGGACGCGTGCGGAAGAATGGTCAGCCAATTGGAGGATTTAAGAGAATATGGAGAAAAACTACTTGCCCTCAAGCCTAAATTGATGGAATATGGAAAACAAGTGTTCGATGCAATTGACGGTCATGTGAATGTTTTGGCTCATGGAGATTTCTGGACAAACAATGTTATGTTCAATGAAGGACCAAATCAGCACCCAAACGATGTGATACTGATAGATTTCCAATACAGTTGCTGGGGATCACCTGCTATTGACTTGCATTACTTCTTCAATACATCGCTTAGGGAAGAAATGCGCTTGCATCAGCAGGATGAACTATTCCAATATTACTATAATATCTTCGCAGCAACTTTAAAGGCTCTACGGTTCCAAGCTAAAATACCCAGTTTACATCAGTTCCGGTTACATATGGCTGAAAAAGCTTTCTATGGTGAGATTCAGTTGGAAAAGTAATTCTTAAAATCCTGTGTTAGCAACAATTTCGTATAATTTCAGCTTTTACATCAGGATGCTTGGTGCAGGCGGTCATGGTAAACGAACAAACTGAAGATGCTGATTTTCACTCTTTGATGGGTGAAGATGAACGAGCTTTAAATTTCAAAAATACAATTTTCCAAAATGAAAAAGTTCAAAAGAATTTAAAAAGGCTTCTCCCTCTGTTCGACCGAATGGGTTTATTGGATCATAGGGATTAAGAAATTAGTAGTACCGTTGAGAAAATTGGTTTAAAAAACTTTGTATTATTGAATAGTTATTATTTAAAATGTGATAAATTATCGTTTAGGTAACTAGGTACCTATCGTACATTATCTAACTACCTACTTTAAGATACAAAATAAATAAGATAAACAAGAATGAGGTGTCTAAGGAAATGAAAGTTTGCTCTTGTTTTTTTTTTTTTTTTTTTTTTTTTTGTGAAAACATAAATTCTTCTCTAAAATTTAGTGGACTTGTGAAATGATGTTAGCTAGCGCAATAAAATTTCCCTTGATGAACAATAACAAAACCAAAAGTGCCGATAAATTAGTGAACATAAAAGTGGATAAATAGTGTGGACTTGAACCTTAAATGCCGATAACGTAGTTTGTTTTTCACTCAAAAAAGGGTATGAACACATTCAGAGAATTAAGAGTGGACATAAAAGTTGATATAGCGTTTTACTGAACTTGTATTGCTCCGCTACCTATGAATTACGAATAAAATGCACCTACAAATAAACGTCAGTAAACGCCGCCGTCTGACATACTCAGTCTGTTTGGTAACTTGAACTCGCAAATTTTCACAAAATTTCACATTTTGCTCCCAAAACCCATAGCTAAAAAACTCAAGTGCGGGGAATTGGTGAAAATTTCACGTTACTAAACAGAGGTAACTGTATTTTGTCTATAATAAAAATTTTGTTTACTCAATATCCATTACTGAGCCCAAGCAATTTATTTTGGCAACTAATTACAGTAAAAGAAAAAAAAATGCTATTGGGGTGGATATTCATGGTCACTTAACTTATGTATGTATCTACTACCAAGACTCGACCAAACTTCACACCCACAACACTACCCTTCCTTGTACAAACAAGAAAAATTAAAAAAAAAAAGACAGTTTCTGGAATTACTGTATGCTCTGATTTATATTTTTTTTTTATTTTAAAAAAGCTTTCAAGTTATAACAATAGGAAGGACACTTAGGTACTCGGCATTGTGTAAAAATATGGAATCAAAAAATACAATACAAAATTTCAAACAAAAAAAAATATAATTTTTAGTCGCTGAATTGTGCCACACTGCCATTGTGGCCTGAATTCAGTTCTTTTCAATTTTTCCTTCACTGAAAGATAGATGTCGCGCTGCAAAACAAAGAGAAATTGAATTATCTGCCATTTTTCAAAACAAGATATGACATTTCTCTCTTTTACTACGACTTTTCCTTGTCCACATGTTTCAAAAATTAAAAATCCAAACTATTCCGTATAAATTAATAAAATAAACTAATTAAAAATGGGAAAACTTAATGTTACAATCCTTCGCTATCTAACCAAGGAAGATTTTCGTGTTTTAACAGCTGTAAGTCATTGAAACATCATCTGCACTGTTTTCTCTTTTCATAATTCATTTTTTGTTTTTCGTTGTTTAGATTGAAATGGGAATGAAAAACCACGAACTAGTTCCTGGATCACTTGCTGCTTCAATTGCGAATTTGAAATCCGGTGGAGTGCATAAGTTACTCAGAGAATTGGCCAAACACAAATTGGTTTCATACGAACGCGGCAAGAAATGTAAGTTTAAATGAAAACCTCAAACTAATTGCAGTGTTTAAATGGAATAATCTTTTTTAGATGACGGCTTCCGACTAACCAACACTGGCTACGACTATTTGGCTCTTAAATCCCTCACCCTCCGTGGATCATTATCTTCGTTTGGCAATCAAATCGGCATCGGCAAAGAATCCAACATCTATGTTGTGGCTGACGAGGAGGGAAATCCTATTTGCTTGAAACTTCATCGTCTGGGAAGAACCTGTTTCCGCAACATCAAAGAAAAGAGAGATTACCATGGCCGAAGGCACAAAGCTTCATGGTTGTATTTGTCCAGAATCTCAGCCACAAGAGAATTCGCATACATGAGTGCGCTGTACGAAC
Source organism: Epistrophella euchroma (assembly GCA_947049315.1). Classification (NCBI taxonomy): domain Eukaryota; kingdom Metazoa; phylum Arthropoda; class Insecta; order Diptera; family Syrphidae; genus Epistrophella; species Epistrophella euchroma. Next base: position 63,522,207 of record OX346248.1, read on the forward strand.
GCGGATTCCCAGTGCCGAAGCCAATTGATTTCAACAGACATTGCGTTCTCATGGAACTCGTCAATGGCTATCCAATGTAAGTTTACAAATGCCCCGTAGGCTCATTGATGATTCTTTTGATTTTAGGACACAAGTTCATGAGCTGGGCGACCCGGAAAGTGTCTATGACGAGCTCATGAACCTCATTGTGCGTCTGGGGAATTCTGGAGTTATTCATGGTGATTTCAATGAATTCAATTTGTTGATATCCGACGATGGCAAACCGATTCTCATAGATTTTCCCCAAATGATGTCAACTTCCCATCCAAATGCTGAATTGTAAGTTAAAACGTCAATAATTTTCGAAATGGTTTTGAGATTCTTGCCTTCCAGCTATTTCGATCGTGATGTGCTTGGTGTTCGTGAGATGTTCCGACGTAAATTTGGCTATGAAAGCGAAGATTATCCCAAATTCTCAGACATTGTTCGAGAAGATGACTTGGATGCAGATGTTCGATGCACTGGCTATGGTTTTACCAAGGAAATGGAGAAAGATCTACTGCAGGAGTATGGAATGATTGAGAAAGACGATGAATCTGATGACGAAGACGATGTTATTCAATGTGACGACAAAGATAAAGAAAAAACCACTGAACGCGAATTAAATGAATATCGCCAGCAGTTGGAGAACGAAGTCAGTTTTTCAGAGAAAAAGGCTAAGAAAGCCGACGATAGTATTCGAAATTATTTAGAATCCTGCACTCAATACCTTGGAAAAATGACTTTGGATGAGCTATCACCACCTCTGGCGGCAGAAGAAGATAATTTCGTTGATGCAGAAGGAGAACCACAACTTGTTCCCATTCAATCTCAAACAACACAACATTTGCAAAGCGTGTGCCAACAGCCTTCTGCAAAAGTCGAATGTGACGATGCAGCCTCAGATGCCGGAACTATGAGCTCAAATGATCTAGAAACTGATAATGTACCAGAATTGACTGATGTTGATCCGAATTCGAGAATGTACCGTTTGAAAATGGTCGAAAAACTTCTTTCGGACGCAAGGAGTCAGCGGTCCTACTCGACGACGGCGAGTACAATTGCTCCGAGTGTTATAACAGACCGCATAAAAAAGACCATGGATGTTAAAGAGAAGCGAGAGATGCGAAAGAAGTGTGTGGCCAAGGGAGAATCAAATGCAACGCAAAGAGGTCGAAAAGAGAACAAGGATGTAGTCAAGGAGTACGCTGGGTGGGATTTTTAAGTAACATTTGTCTTGTAAGTTTTGTGGAATATATTTAAATTTATGAAATATTAAAAGTTTGCATTTTGTATTGAAGATTAAATTTCAGTTTCACGTGACACTCATAGATTTGCAAGTGGAACCCGCAATTCTATCACTCTGAATATGTCTATTTTTCCTAAAAATTCTCTAGAAGATGATTGAATTATTGACTCATGGGTAAATTAACTCATGGACGTTCATAGAAGCGCAGGTATTACCTTAAACTATTCCGGGCAAAATCAAAGTTTCACTAGAAGTTAAGGAGCGATAAAATTAGGAAAGACGTGAAAAACATTACTATGATGCCCAAAAGACAGAAATGCTTCTTTAATATAACATTTTATAGCTTTTTCTGTTACATTCAAAAAAACTATGGAAAAGAAACATATAAGATTGTGCACGTTATTTTGGTAAATTAACAACAAAAAATTGATCATGAAAAAATTTCAAATGTCTGTCCTTCTGAGTCCCATTAATAAGTTAATTGAAAAAAAATTAAATAATTAGCACTTTGTATGCTTACCGATCTTTAATATAAATTATTTTTAACGAATACGCTTTTATATATTCTTTCTATAGATAAATTTTATTATTTTAATACTTAAATGGATAATGAAAAGTATTTTATGATGATTTTTTCCTTTGAATACATTATTGTTCAAATGACAAATGACGCAAATAAGAGTTCCTCAATAAAAAAGAATAAATCAAAGCTCATTAACTCCGCAACATTGTCCAGAACAATGAAGACAATTTAAGATACTTTTTCTGATTTTATTTAATGATAAAAGTTAGATAAAATTGTATTTTGACGACTGCACCCTAAAGCACCATAAAAACTTAATTAGAGAAGGGAGATTTAAGTAGCTTCTTTAAGCTGAAAAGTTATTCTATACATATGTTCGCATTTTTTTGAAGCTTTCCAAAATTTTCAAAATTAACTGACGCTGATTTTTGAAAATCTACACACAACGACGACTATCTTCCTGCATCCATCAATGACTGTAAAATATCATTATCGTTATCCATCAAATTTCATAGAGATACAAGGTTACCCAGTGCACCTTTTAACTAAAAAATATTGAACTAAATTGCAAGTGCCATTCGTCTGCAAAGTCCATCAACCAAACATTAAAACAATTAAAATTCAATGCACGTTTCTTCAACAGCACACCACTCCCTAAAGCGAATCGATGGAATATAATAACATTGATAGACTTTAGGTCATATGTTATGCAAACACCAACCAGTAATCTCTGGCGATTTTTTTTCCACACCATTCATGGATACCTTAGAACAAAATACATACATAGCTAACACTTATAGGCTGTTAGAAGCTCTGCGATGCATATATGTCTCAGCTGACCATGAATGGTGCTAGCAAAACTACGTCCGTTCATATCAAAATTCAAATTCAAATGAACCATTGTATTTGTAGGTACGTATATGTATGTTCGTCATCTTGTCATCAAAATTCTAAGCAGTTGCGTTTTAAACACCAAAACATACCAAAAATTCAAAGCCATTAAGCCAGGGGCTTTGACGACTCTATCGATTGCTGCGACTAAGCTCGCTCTATAGACCGAACGCGCTGCTACGCATTTCAATGGTAAAATTATTAAAAGTGAAATTACGAATGGAAGTAGCAGAGGTCTATCTATAATGAAGTGGTTTTGGGCCAATGGTTAAAGCCGGTCGATGTGAGTGATCAGTTGTAAACGCGGAATTTTCACGGGTGGAAGCTTAGCTTTAAACAGTTTTTTTGTTTCGCAAACTAATTTGATTTTTATTTTTTTTTTTAAATATCCCATCGAACTTTAATCCTAATTGGATCCTGTAAAAATGTCCGCTGTAAGGAGTAAATACGCTTGGATAGTCATTTGTCTGGCTTCGATTTTTGTGAGTGATATTCAAAGTGATTTTGTGAAAAGTATATAATTTATTTATGTATGAATTAATTTCGAAAGTCTCAAAAGCCCTCAATTTTTTTATAATCTATTTTACTTATTCGAAATTAATTGGATTGAAAAATGAAAATCTTATTTTAACTTCTTAAAGATGTTCTTAATTTGAAAAAAATATAGCCACGAAATTCCACTAGCTTAAATTTATTAAAGAAATATTTGGAATCGTTTTTGTTTTGCTTTGTGAAATGTTAAACGGATAAGAACTGACTGTTATTTATGCAGGAAATTTAAATAATTTTATTAGTTATGTTAAAATTATGCATGTAAGGAGCGAAACGATAATTTATTGAGCCAGTATCTCGACTCAGAATATGAAAAATTAAGGAATTTAGGTTAAATTACGAACTCAGTTATCTCAGTTACATGAAAACAGGACTTAGGCCCAGTTCCACAGTCGAAAGAAGTGGCAATTAAGTGGCTTATGCTTACTAACCTGAATGAGTGGCGCTTAGGTCTCCCATGTTGGTTACTTAAGTGCCACCTACTCAGGCTATGAGTAGGTGGCACTGTGAAACTGGTCCTTAGTGTCGTCAGAAAATTTTTGTGCCAGTCGTTTAAAGATTTTTTGACTATTCCATTTGCTGTAACTTTTTAACGATTAATGCTACGAAAAAAATCGAAAATGCATTTTTGTTAGAAATTACATGAGCTACAAGATAGGCGAATAAAATTTTTCTATGACAAACCGTTTTTGAGATATTTGCCAAAAACTTCCACTTTCATGGGTTTTTGGCCCTTTTTTTTTTAGAGATTTTTTGACTCTTCGATTTACTGTAACTTTTTAACAGTTAATGCTACAAGAAAAAAGTGACGAGCTTTTTTTGTTGAAAATTACATGAATACAGTTTTTCTCTAAAACAAGACAAGACCATTTTTATGGGAATTGCCTCAGCTATAAGATTGAGGAACTAAATTTTTCTCTAGCACAAACCGTTTTTGAGCTATTTGCAAAAAAAAAAAAAAAACTCATTTTTAGACCCTTGGACCATTTATAACTGACCTAGCGGTCATGGGATCAATGAGGAACTCTCTCAGTTTTTAAAGAGTCTTATTACCAACGTCCATGCCAAATTTCAGCCTCTAACTAATTATTTCCGTTCTTTTGCATTTTTTCGTCTATTATTACTGGACTATATAGTATCATGTGGAAAATATCGTTAATATTTTTTTGATTTTGTTACGTGAATTCTGTGAACGGCATGCGATGCTTTCTATTTCCAGTTGTTTAAGAATTTATTAAAAAAGAAAAAAAAAAAAACAAAAGTAAAAAATTAAAAAAAAAAAAAACACCCAGTGAATTAGATTCTATCAGAAAAACAAAAAATAAAGCCCGTAGAGTATTAAGAAAGCAAGCATTGGATATTATGATCATGATTACATTTATATTTATTTTTTTTTATTCAAACTTAATCCATGTATTTTAATAAATTTTATTTTTAATTTTATTTTTGTGGCATGATCGATGTAATTTCGTTGTTTTTTTTTTTTTTTGTTTGTTTGCTGCTTCTGTCTTAATACTCATATTGGCTACTTTTCGTTTTTCCAGATATATTTAAAAGCCGATGCTATACCACTTTCCTCCAAACCATCACTTCAACTTAGCTCCCAGCTTATTGATACATTCTATGATTTTGATTATGCTTTCGAAGTTCCATCGTCGGTTTCTAAAAGAATCCTCAAGAGATCACCCGATTCCGATGATAACAATACTGATGATAATGGTGATAGCAATGATACCAAAGAAAGGAGCACCACAGAAAAACCATCAGATGGTGGTTTTCATCATGGGGACCACGGTCATTCAACTACTCGCCATACAATTTTAAAACCAACTCATCATTCACATCATGGTGACGATCATGACGATGATCGAAATAATAATAATAATAATAACTCTGGATCGGGTGGTTTTAATATATTGGAGTTTTTCGGAACCATTTTTCGTATAGTGTGGGGATTTCTTTCGAATATTCCAGCCTTATTGTTTGGGAGTAGTAGTTCCAGCTCTAGTGGGGGACAGTAATATGTCGGGAATGTTTTTTGTACTTTTTCAAATATGAAATGTGTTACACGTTGTTGGAACAAATTTTTTAATTTAATTTTTTTTTAAACACAGAATTTTATAACGAAATTAAATAAGATTGTTTTTATTTGTTAAATAAATTTTAAATAAATGAGCTTAAAGCTAAAAGTAAGAAACTTAAATTTTTAATTTCAAATTTGGTCGCGTTTCATTATTATTTTTTTTTTTAAATTAACCCTAAGTTCTACTGAAGGAATATTTTGATCGGAATGGAATTTTATCCGCCTTTTTTTAAGTTTTTGAAATTTTAGGAATAAAGTTAAAATTGCTAGTTGAGTGATTTTTTTTAAGTGCCCTTCATTTACTTGTAGCTCCTACTTAAAAAAAAAAAAAAACTCATTCTAGATTAACGATCGAACAATGTCACTCGATAAATCAAGGTTAAAATCGATATCTGATGTATTAAAATTTAATTTTTTTTTATTCAATATAAGCCGTGTTTTTTGCAGGCACGGAAAAAATTGGTCGAAAAAAACGATATCGGGGTTTACCGACGCCATCACAGAAAAAACATGGAGTTTCCATACAAACTATCGATAACATGTATGGAATTCATGCCGGTAACACAGTTCTTCTCCGTGCTTAAGTTAAGCACCGAAAATTCTCCGTGCTTAGCTAAGCACGCATGGGCTTAGTTGTTGTTGCATTTAACACGTAAACTGTTTGCCCCGATGTCGTTTTTTTCATCCAATTACCTTTGGGCTAGCAAAAAAACACGGCTATTATTTCTAAATTCGGAAAATTACATTGAATATCGATAAGTCAATCGAACTCTGGAATCGATAAAATATTTTTTAAGAGTAGTGAAATCGATATCTATAAATGAAAATGGTAAACCAAAATAGTTGAACGTAGTTGAAAAAAAGATAAGACATCAAACATACTCGTAGGTATGTATGTATATCGAATTCTATAATCGATATATCTCTGTTTCAAAAGAAACGTAATCGATATCGATAAAAGTCAATTGAATTTTGATGTATTTTTATTAAATCGGATGAAATTCCCTCCGAATCTTCTCATAGCTCTCTTTGATTTGTGAATTTCTTCATAAAAGCTTCTCTAAAGAAATCATTTTACTTATTCCAGATTTGTTCAAATATCGAAGCTTCAACCCTAGCAAAACCATCACCATCACTACGTTCCCATACCGAAGAAATATTATCAAACATCGATAACAAACAAGACCTAATAAATTTAAATCGAAAGAACATTTTTATCCGTTCAGCTGATGCCGATGACAATTATGTTGATGATCAAGACAATGACAATGACAATAAAAACACAAACAAACCCCAGTTAGAAGATGAAATAACACAATCACCTCATCCTCATGGCTCACATGGTCCATTGGGACATGTTAAGATTCTTCTAAATCATGTACAACAAGGTGGTGGTATACATGCTTTGGGAAATTCTATTGGTACACATAATCTAATGCCTAACAATCATCATGAATCTGCAATCGAAACAGAAAAGGAACGAACTATGGCCAATGCTGGAACTGGTTTGCAAGTTCTCGAGTTTTTGGGAACAATATTTGGTTTGGTATGGGGATTTTTATCAAATATACCAGCGCTATTTGGAAGTAGTAGTGCAAGTTCTAGTGGAAGGCAGTAAATTTAGTAAGATGATAATATTTCAATATTCAGAGAATCTATCGGAATTATAATGAAATACGCTACGAATTTCGATAACTGCACAGAAAATGAAATGGGTAGAGCGGAAGTCTATTTTCGAGAAACGTGTGGGGGTGACCTAATATTTTACATTTATAATCCACAATGTGGACTATGAAATTCAATCCAAATTATTTATTTAGTTTGATTGCATTTATGTAATTTGAAGCAGGAACTTCAACTAACATTAACATTATTGTGTAAACGAAATTTTATTTTTTTTTAATAAAAAGAATATGTTTTATTTTTTTATAATTTTAAATAAATAAATAATAATATTAATAAAATTTTAAAATTTATTTTTTTAATCTTATTTATTTTTCAGTTTCATTTGAAATTCCCCTGGAATATTAAAAAATAACAATAATTTGTAATTTTATGTTTTACATTCTTCTATAATGCGTGCTGTACTTGGCCAAAATTCGTAAAGCTGTGGCCAATAACCGTTATAAGAAAATTGGGTGTTTTTTTTAAGACCTCAATTAGTCTTTTAATAGTTAAAAATTTCAAAAAAAAAATTGCTTTTTTGTTGTTGATAATTTAGAATTCTTTAGTTTGATGTCAAAAGCAAAGTGGAAATTTATTGTTAAATTTCGAAAGAAATGGCTCAGAAATTTCTTGAGACCTCAATTAATATTTAAACTGGACTCATGTTCTGTAACTTCTCGCATGCATAAAATCGGTCGAGAAACGATGGAAACTGAAACAAAATATATGAGTTTTGTTCCATTTTTCAGCGTTTCTCGACTAATTTTTTCGATGTGAGAGTTACAGAATATGGGTCCTGGTCTTTTCAATTGATGGCTTGGATTTCTCAACTTTGATTGACAGGCGGACCATATTGTGAGACCTCTACAAAGATTGAACATGGTCCAACTATAATCGGAGTTCTTAAATTTGAAATAAATCTGATTGATGATTTTTTTTTTTTTGATTTTTTGATAATTTTTTTCAAAAAATATTTCTTCTTGTATGTTATCAAATGAAATGTAATTTCTATACTCATTTAGTCAGCACATTAAAATAATTATAATTTTATCAATTATTTTTAAGATTTCTTCAAAAACCGAAGCTATGCCATTTACAGCAAAAAATACTGCACAATCGACTGGACCCCTTAAGATCTCTCTACCTCTAGATGAATCCTTTAGCTTTGCTACATCAAACGATGATGATTCTTTATTTGGAAAATCAATCGTTTCAAGATCTGCAGATGACACAGAAGACACTTTAGACATTGATGATGATAATAATGAAAAGAATAAAGAAAAACCCAAAATCGATAATTCAGAAGAAATAGAACAACAACAGCCCACAAAACATAAGCATGGATCACATGGTTCATTAGGACCAGTTAAACATCTTTTGGATACGGTTCGAGATCGTTTTCATGGAAATGGTGGCGGACCACTGGGTGGTATAGGAGCAATAGCAAGTATTCTTGGTGATCGTCATGAGGCAACAACTCATGAGTCACCAATTGAAACAGTAAAAGATCGAACGACATCCAATTCTAGCACGGGTTTGCATGTTTTGGAGTTTTTTGGAACCTTTTTTAGTCAAATTTGGGGTTTCTTATCGAATATACCAGCAATACTTGCAAGTAGCAGTGCAAGTTTTAGGCAAAGGCAGTAAAACTAAGATGATTTCAGTCTAATCACGCGGAAACCGTCGGAATCGCATATCATATAAAATATAGATATTCAGAGTGTGGATTCTTAAGTAAATAATGTCTGTTTTTTCTTAATCCACAATGTGGACCAATGTACATACATATTTAATTTGAAGCTGGAACTTCAATTAGAATTTTGTTTTATCAAAAATATATTTTATAATTTGACATATTAATTAAAATAAAATAAATACATAATATTTTTTGTTATGTTTAATTTCGTAAAGGAGAATGCCAAAAAATGTATGGGCATAAATGGAATGGGATGAAAATTGGAACACACGTTCAATTTATCATACCGTTCGAGCCCCAGTGACGGCAAAAAAGTTTTTCAAATAAAATTGAACATACCGTATAGACTAAGCACCACTAAAGAAGTATGATGATCGGCCTGGCGACCGTGAAATATGTATGTAGCAATAACTCCAGCCTATAAAACTTTATGGTAGCTCATTCAAGTTGTTGCTGTGCCATTCAAACCTTCAAGAATCAAAAGAGTCAATTCAAATATCTGCGGTGAAAGGGTGTTTTTCGAGGGGAGGGAAAATTACCATCAGAAACCCCCTCCCAAAACTGTTGCATTGATGAAACTTCTGAGTTTTTAAATAATTTTTGTTTCTGATGAAAAATTGAACAATTTTCTTACCACCTTTCATCAATGTACCACTTTTGGGAGGCGGTTTCACGTAATACTTCCAGATTTTTTGTTCAAGTGAAATTTATCCCAAAAGAAGTTCACGATATCACGATGAAATTTATCACAGGCGAAATAAAATTCCTCTCAAAATTCCCGATAGAAATAATTTTTGAAAAATGAAGCAAAAAAAAATTATTTAAAGCACTTTGTAATTTTATTTATTTATAATTTTTTCCATTCAATATTCTCAGTCATTTAAGTTACATTTAATAATAGCCTTTCTGGGTCCATTATTGCCCTCAGACAGGGCCAACTTAAATGCACCTTCTAATTCCTTCCATTTGCAAAGTTCACAATTAGCAATCAAGCAGTCAAGAGGTGCACGACCAGTTTCTAAGAGATGTATTGCTTTTGGAAACCTACATAAAACAAGATTCTTTATAAAATAACAAAATTCAAGGATAAACTATATTTAAAACTTTTTCCAAAAAGTAGGGCAAAAAGTGAAAATGTGATGAGCAAAAATATGCTTATAGAGATGCCTGTGTCCGAAAAAATTGTGTTTTTTGGCAGCAGTATCAATCTAAAATGACATGTCAAACACTTTTTTTCACAGGCTTTTTCGCTCACAGGCATTTCTGGCGCATGTTTTAGTTTTTCACTTTTGTACTTTCTGCAAAAAGTCTTCAATGTAGTTAGGCCTTCATTCAAAATTCGTTTTAATTTTTGGGGCTTACATATTCTTCGACCTAAAACTTGGAATTATTCGAATTTCCTTCACTAAAGCTTCCATAATATTGTAAGAAACACATTCCGACAAAAACCCAGCTACAATGCATACTCCAGCTGGCTTAAGAGCGATTATAGCAGCATTCATGGTCTTAGTACATACTGAGAAATTAATGACAATATCTGGAAATGTTCCCAACGAACCCAAAATGGCCCTTACAATGCTTTTCTCATTTGTACTGCTATCGAAACAATTCACTTTTTGTGTGACAAATTGCTCAATGAGAATTCGGGTCTCAGGCATATCACACATTATGCAGACATTATCTGCACCCATTGAAATGGCACAAATAGCTGCACATACAGTCTTGGCACAGGTTCCTATGATGACGACATTGGAATTTGGTTTAATAGCAGCTTGATAACATGCATTACAGCCCAAGGCTAGTTGAGGAATCAAGGCTGCTTGTTCCAGTGGAATAGGTTGGGAAATTTTGTGACAAAACGATGCGGGATGAATGCATTGATTTTTAAGGAATCCCCTAAAGTTTATGTTATTGCAAAGATTATAGCGACCAATTTTGCAGAGGTCACATTTGAAACAGGGAATGCCTGACTCGAGGACAACGTGATCTCCTGGCTTGAGGTTGCTTATGCTTCTTCCGACCTATTAGAAACACTAAAAAGGTTAATTTTTGAAACTTTGGATGTATTCAGTTAGGTCAAGACACCTCGGTTACAACTCCAGCTGCTTCGTTGCCAAGTGTAAGACTGGGAGTATGTCTTGCCCCTGTTTCGAACATGTGAATATCAGTATCGGACAAGGCAACGGAGTCTATGCAGATCAAGGCATCTAAAAATGGTTTGATTAGAGGGAAACCGTCATTTTCATCAAGGTTACCAACCATTATCAGAAATGTCCGACAAAGTAAGCCTTCTAGTACAAATGCTATGTGGTTTTTGAATCAAAGCTTCTTCGTTTTCTCTAGCTTTTGATGAAAGATTCCGTTTCTGACGGTCAAAAGGGTTTTTTGTACAAAGTGCTTCATTGTTCTTCATTTTATTTCCTTCCTTAGATACATAAGACCTTTTATTCACAATAACCAAATTATTAAAAAGATTTCACTAACCTTTTGGCTTCTTTTTGCCTTTTTTCTTATCGGCTTTGCCAGAAGTTTCAGCATAGACTTTATAACAAGCTGTGTCTGGGCAGAATTCTTGAGTTTCCTCTGGGTAGCAATTTTTTGGTTTGTTAATTCGCTTCTTTCTGGGCTTGGATGCTTTCCATGAGAAATTTTCACAAGTTTCTCGACGGTATTCATCAGATCTCTCAGACTCAAGCTTATAGTTACCTTTGGGTTTCTCAGGACAGTCATCGGAAAAATTTCGACTGAAAATTAAGTTTGGGATCGAAAAATTGGAAAGGCTATGAAGTTTTCGTTTTGGAGGTCCTGAAGATGGAGCTGTTTTTGGTTTACTGCTGCATGTTGATTTAGGTTTAATTTCAGTTTTCGAGGTTTTTGGAGATGGAGCACAAGTTTTCGATCCACATTTAGATGGTTTCGCGGCGGGTGACTTCGTTTCTGTTCCACATTTTGACTCTGGTTTTTCCTTAGATGCGCATGGAGAAGGCTTCTTCGATCCACATTTTGAGTCTTTTTTACATCTTGGTCGTGTATCTCCTCTTGGTGGTCTTCCGCATTTAGGCTTTGGTTTGATCATTGAGTCACATGGTGATTTACAAGGGTTTTTTGGTTCAGAGTCACAGGATTTCGTCGAAACTATACCAACTCTCTTACAAGCTTTCTCAGAATCAGCATCTAATGATTCTTTTTGTGAATTTGAACAAGAGCTACATTTTGAAGTGGCTTCAGATGGTTTTTTACAAGCATCCTTAGAGTTTTCCGTCTTAGATGAACATTTTGCTGGCCTTGATGCACAAGATGATGGCTTTTCTTCCTTAGTAGCTTGGCATTTTGGCTTAGATGGTGTAGAACATTTTGAAGCTGAAGCTGATTTTTCTTGAGCCTTTTTAAAATTGATAGGAGGAACCTTGCACGGGTCCTCTTTTACAGAAGACGAGCCACATAATTTTGATTTAGCGACTGGAGTAGTTTTGAAGGGATCTTCCAATTTTAATTCAGACTTTGAGCTGCATTTTAAAGAAGTTTTTTCCGAATTCGGGGTATATTTTGAAGCTTCTGTTGCTACTTTTTCACTCTTCATCGCCTTTGATTCCGGCTTCACAGAACTTTGGGCTTCTGTTTTCTCCTCAGCTGAAATTTTTTGACTGCACTTAGAAGATTCGGAATTTTGAAGCTTTGAACCACATTTAGACAATGTTTGTGGTATTTTCGAAGAGTCTTTCTTCGATTCAGAGCTGCATCTTGACTTCGAATCAAATTCTTGGGACTTTGAGGTGCATCTTTTATTTTGCTTGGAACCATATTTTGGTAGCGCTGTACAAGGATCCTTTTGTTCAGGCTTTTCAGATCCAGGCAGGTTTTCTTTAGACTTCACAGAAGATGGTTGAAATGGATCCTTCTGATTGTCACTTTGAGGCATTTTACAAGGGTCTTTGGATTCATCCTTGATAGAAGATAGTTTAGAGGCAATTCCATCAGTGCAGCAGCTTGAAGCTTTTGATTGGCCTGTTGTTTCAGCATTTTTAGATTCACAAGTTTGCTTGGGCTCAGAGCTACATTTTGAGAAATCCAACTTTTCGAATTCACATTTGGACTCTGCTATTTTAGAGCCACATTTAAAAGCTGATGATGGTTCGGTTAATGATTCAAAACACTTCGTTGATTTCATTTCATTGCCACATTTTGAATCCGAACACTTGGAAGCCGTCGATTTGCACGGATCTTTAATCTCTGAATCTGTTGGTTTTTTTGATTGACAGGCTCTTATATTTAACTTTTCCCTGCTGACTTTTGCAAGTTCTTTCTTTTTATTTTCAGCTTCTTTTAGTGATTTCTTATAAAGCTGAGGATCAAGCAGTCCAAGTCCACTTAAAACACCCTGTGTTTCTTGGGGTTTTTCTAGCTCATTTGCTTTCTTTGGAGAATAAGGAGCATTTCCTGCATTTCCAGGTGAAATACAACCTTTTTTGTCATCTCCAACACAGACTATATGGATATCTCTCTTGCGATTATTAGCAGCATCGATTTTATTTTGAAACTCGTCGTATTTTTTCATCAAATCTTGGACTAACTCCTCTGATGAAGGAACTATTTTTTCGACTTTGTCATTTTTCTTATCATGCAGTTTATAAAAGCTTGAATTTGCATCTATTGTATTTTCCGTTGAATAATATTTCCGACAGCTTTCACTTTGCAAAGCTGCACTACAGAGATTCGCAGCCAATGAAGTCAAGTAATCATTAAATTCTGGAATTTTCACATTCTTCAAATGATTCTTTGAGATTTTCTTAGAATCAATATCGACAGTTCCGCTTATTAAAGTATTTAAATGTATTGGAATTGTGGTAGTATCATAAGGGTGTGAACGAGTATTTGTGGATAAGTAGAGGTTAGATTCTTTTAATTTTCCTGCCTTCAGCAAATTACTTGGGCTTAATAAAGCTTTCTTCAAATTTGTCATTTCCTTTTCCATACAGGAAACATGAATTTCATTAATTTCCATTTTTAAATTTACTGGTGAACTTTTAGATGGATTTTGGCAAGTGATTCCACTTCTGATCTCATTTAAATTATTTTTCTGAGGTTCATCAACATTTTTTGGAATTATTGCGCTTTTTTGATTTTCTCCATCTTTTTTGATCAGACTTGTTGTTGGCTTTTCCAAATTTTCGGTAACTAGTTCAACTTGCCTACTATTATCTCTAATTAGGGACAAGACGGCAAATGCTTCTTGAAAACAGTCATCGCCATTTATTTCGTTGCCTTAAAAAAAATATTGTAAATGAGCGAATGCACGGAATATTTTTTAAGAACTGATACTAAGAACAACTCTTAATCTTGTCCCGTTTCTATTTGTTTTTCATAAAACAAAAATTACCTGAAGTTTTTGATGCAAAATAACGTTTTGGATTGCTTTTACATCCGCCAATAGCAACACAAGCATAGTTGAGGGAATTCTTATGCGGATATGTTAAATTTGTTAACTAAAATTAAAATCATAGAATAAGGGCTTGAAATTTAGGTATTTTATTACACTAAATAAAACCTTAAATGCATTTTTTAAATGAGCTAGAAATCTCATGCTTAATTTCCTAATTTTAAATTATTGTCCACGCAAAATTTAGTTGATCCGAATGATGAAACAAAACTTATGAAAATTTTAATTAATTTTTAGAAAAGACTTCAAACTCTGAGCTAATTTGAAAATGTTTAAGTTTTTTTTTTGCTTATGTTGAAAGAGGTTGATTCATTGGTTTTTTCTACTTCGTATCTTGGGTCTTTATTCTTCCATTTATACCGAGTTTAATGTAGATATTGCAGCCTTGAAATGTCCTTCTGCATTCAATTTGGGATTCAGTTTGGGAACTTTCAACTTTCAAGGTTTTGATTTGTCTTTGAGCTTTTTTGGATTCATTTTATTAGTAACTCTCTTTGGAATTTTAAAAAGTAGAAACAGAATGTGAACTACATACATAAATATGCATTCGAGATTTATCTACACCGCTACACATTTTGTTATGACAAACTAGTATGTAGTTTTCGAGATATTTCTATACAAATAAATTCCACAACCAACTCCACTACAACTTGGCAGACTCAACCGCACGCTCTAGCTTTTTCTGGAATCATAAATATTTTTTAGAAAATGTCAAAAACTGCAATTTTCTTACGAACAAAAGTGTTTGTTTATAAATTATAAACAGCAGAAGATAAAGTACATAAGTATGTATGTATGTGTATATAGGTAAGTCTATGTTTTTGTTTGAATATAGTTTAAAATTATTTATTATGAGAATTGTATAAATGGGCCTAGCAGGTCCACTAAGTAGACGATAAAGAACAATAAATTAAAAAGCAACTCACCATTAACTGCAGTTAATTTTCATTTCTTACAAAATCCTGGTCAATCGTGATGGTAGTCAACATCTCTTTCAGGTTTCGCACTTAAAAAAAACACATCAAAGGATAAGGTTCACGTTAGGGAACTCAAAACGCAACCACGATAATTAAAGCACAACTAACGTCCAAGGATTTAAAAAAAACTTTAAAGAATCTTACTTCACTCACGCAAACACTACCTACTTACAGTTTTTTTTTCTAACAAACGAAAACCAATTTTAACTGAAATCCACTCTCATTTCAACAAGGTAAAACTACAGATAAACAATTTTGTTTAATTATCTTCGACATTAAATATAAAAACACTTTAATATTTCAAAAAAACCGACAACTTATGGCTCAAGCTCAAGCCCAACGCAGACCGGGTACTGAAAATAAATCCATCACTGTACTTAAAATTTGTGTTCTTATTGACAACTATTGAAGAAGAGCGCTGCTGTTGGTTAGTGTCCACTGTACTTACAATTAGTGTTCTTATTGACAACTATTAAAGAATGGCGCTGCTGTTGATTAGTGTCCACTGTACTTAAAATTAGTGTTTTTATTGACAACTATTAAAGAATGGCGCTGCTGTTGGTTAATGTTATTTCAAAATGTTGCTCTCATCTGTCAAATTATCAAAACTCCTAGCCGGTCCACTTTCTCTCTTTAAATTCTCAACTAAAAACAATTTTATATCAAAGGTTCAACAAAAAATTAAAGAATTCATTAAATTGATGAATATTTTAACTTTTATTTTGATTTTATTAAAGTATTTCCATCTGACAACAGTAATGTCTGGCGAAGCAACAAGGAAGCTACGTGATTTTGGTTATGCATTTAACAAAGGTTTTCATTTTTCTTCAACTGGTATCTCTTTAATCTGTACCCAAATTGAAATGATTTTTTTTTAGAGGGAAAACTAAGAAAAGTGGAATCGGCTACAGGTGAACCTGGTAATGAACCATTTCAGTTCGATATCTTCCCAGATTACGGACAGAATCAGCGACACTATGAAGAATTAGCGAATGTAGGTATTGACTTTGAGACAATTTTGTTTGTTTTTAAAGGTCATGGCCTCTTTTTTTTCTATTTAGTGTATTCCTGAAATTGTCTATGAACTCCTGGAGGAGAATGGCATGTTCCGAGTATACACACCTGAAAACCTGCCAAAGGAACAGGCGACATTTATATTTACAAGTCGACAGAAATTAGACAAACCCAAGAAGCTATTGGTTTTAATTCATGGCAGTGGGTATGTGAGAGCTGGGCAATGGGCGAGGAGGTAAGTTGCCTTTTTGTTTGGTTTCTTTGGATTTTGTAGCTATTATGTTCCCTTTTTTAAGTTTAATTATCAACAACTCCCTCGATCATGGTACAGTTCTTCCTTATATTAAAAAAGCTCGAGAGCTGGGCTATGACATTTTAATCACCAACACAAATGACAACTATCGTTCATCTGAAGATGGAACTATGAAAGCCATTCCTGGACATAATACTCCAATTACACATGCAATCACAGTCTGGGAGAACTATGTTGCGGCATCGAATCCTGAGAGTGTGGCTATAGTGGCTCACAGCTATGGTGGATCTGTAACGTTAGCTCTGGTGAGAGATGAAATTTTGTCATTAAGATTATTTCTTAATTTCGCTTGTTTTATTTTGCGAACTAGGCGAAACAATTCGAACAGTTTTTTAAGCAAAAAGTATTTGCTGTTGCTCTGACAGACTCAGCACATTTCGCTGCAGGGCAGGCAGCTGTAAAAAATCTACGGCCCATAACCAAGAATTTCGTTTCGAGTGATAAGCCATTGGGAACGGTTATTAAAACACCAAATGATGATCTGCCCCAGGTCTCAGCTGGTAGGTGGTTAATTTTAAGGAAAATTTCAGGCCAAGCTAATATAAGCGTGTTTTGTTTTTATTTCAGGTCACCCAAAACATGAATGGACGTCCTATTCAGCTATGTCAGCAGTTTTTGAATTTATTGAACAACGTTATGAGGAGTTTTTAAAAACTTCAAAATCTAAATCTGAGTTATAAGAAGTTCCTCGAAGAAGATAATTAAATGATTTACAGATTCTAGTTGTACTTTGTTTTTTTTTTTTTTTTTTCATATGTATATAAATGTATATATTTTTATCAACACACGAATTAAAGACATTTCAAGGTTTGGGAACGGTTTAAGTGCAAAATTGCTTTCTTTTCATCTCCGAGGGGAATGATAGCCTACAGGTTTTTGGATTTGGTCAAGATATGATATTCAGGAAGTTCTGAGACTTCTGAGATGACTTTTTAAGACTTTAAAAGATGATTTGAATTAAGGATTCAGTTAACTGTAAGAGAAATATGTATGAATTTTGTTTCAAGTTGTGAACCGCTGATATAAAGAAATAAAATACACAACTGAATCGCACTTCCTCTTGTAGTAAAAGTTTCTTCGTATTTTAAAATTCAAAATCGGCAGAGCGGTAGAGCAGGTATATACCGTTATATAAGCTAAAAAAAATCATCTCAATTTCGCCTCTAGGGAATCACCTACAAATATTATGCTCTTAGTTTGAAGAAAATCGCTTCAGTGGTTTAGGCTGTAGGTCGAGGTACGGACAGACAGACAGATGGAATTGCGCGGGACCCACTTTTTTTTCAAGTTCTCTTTCATCGTAATGCCAAGTTTGATTGAAATCTCGAGTTCGTTTCATTTTACGAATCCAAGACTTGCCATATAGTACCAGCTATGTATGTATAGCGCAAGTAAAAAGTAGTGACTATTGAAAAATTGGACTTAATTCGAGTACTAATAGATTCTTCGACAGATTTTTTCATGACCTACGTTCCGTTATTATAAATTTTGTGGTATTTATTAGAAGACTTATGGTTTACATGAAATAAGCCTACACCATCCATCGGTGTCGAAAACGTAATGGCCTCAGAATTTTCAAATTCCTTGTGCGTTTCTGAATTACAAATTTCTTAAGCAGCCTCTTTGTAATTGTTGTAATGCTAATAATCGTCGTCGAAATCTAACAGTTTAAAAATTCAACCCGGGTTTATTTGGGTGACCGTGTTGTAACTATATTTGCAGCTCGCATGACCCATTGTTCAGGTTAAGGATAATTAATAAAGGTTTAAGTATTCTTTTTAAAATGCGCTGGACAGTTGACAGAACTATGACGAAGCTACGTGTCTTTTAATAGGAAGAATAGAAAAATTGCAAGAAAATCTAACTTATTTTAACGCATCCAACGCAAAGTTTTAGGCAGTGTGTGAATTGAGTTAAAATCCGAAGATACATTTTTGACACTAATGAGGTGAATCTGTAAGTGGAAAAGTCAAAATTTAATCTCGGATAAAATTTAACTAAAATTTTAACCCAATTCGCACACGGCCTTTATCGAAATTTTAAACGAATTCGCACACGGTCATCATGTCCATAATTTGGACCAGGGTTAACGAGAAGAAATTCATTTTTTTTTTTAAACTATATTTTTTTCTTAGAGCAACACTATTGAGTTTCTGAATTAATGCAACGTAACGGTAAGATTACCTTCGCCTGAAAAAAAAAAAACTTTTGAGGTCTCAAATAAAAGCCAAATCACCTCTGCAAGAATTATCATCCTACATCTTAGCATACGTTACGTACATATGTACATTTATCTACAAATTTACTTAAAATTATATTTGTACATATGTTCATATTCTAGCTACCTACAAAAAGGTAGAGGTATTCTTTTATAACAAACAATTTTTCTGTGTGAGACTCTAGCCTTCATTTTTTTTCATTAATTCATCAGAGTAAAAAAAAAATCAAAAAAGAGAAAAAAAAAACTGATCCCAACGAAAAGACTATCAACCAAGCCAAGACCAAGTGCTCTCAAATTAATCACTATAACCACCACACCATCATCAACCTACCTCCCCCTGTAACCATAGTTGTAGATATATCCCCAGTTCATTCCCCATCACCTCAAGAGTACACCGCGCACACAAAGTTCCTTCGCCCTAGAGTCAAAGCCCACGCCCTTGCTAAATGAGTGACGACCACACCAGCACCCTCTGCCATCGGGACGAAGCTTGCAAAACCAAAGTAAAAAAAAAAAACAAAAACAGTTCCGGACTTCGATCCAATGACTGGCACACATTTGCCCCCCAGGGAGTAAAGG
Source organism: Epistrophella euchroma (assembly GCA_947049315.1). Classification (NCBI taxonomy): domain Eukaryota; kingdom Metazoa; phylum Arthropoda; class Insecta; order Diptera; family Syrphidae; genus Epistrophella; species Epistrophella euchroma. The sequence continues at coordinate 63,541,425 of OX346248.1, forward strand.
ACATGGACCAGGGTGAGCATCCGCTATAAGAGAGAAAGTTCCATAAACCTCGCTAATATTCATGGATGCCATATACATATGAATATCCACAAAGGCACCGCAAAAGCTTCCATATAGCTTAGTCTGCTCCATCAACAATGTTGCTTATATGTGTTGGCTTTTTGTCACCCTCGCTATATTATGGTGTTGGTGACCAACAGAAGAGGCAAATGGGTCATGCGCTTCAGCACACGATGTCGGATGTCGATATGGCACATCCATTGCTGCCACTTGGGGATTCAACCTCCGCACTTTCGTAGGGGTTGGTAGGGATCACATGCTATAACAGCATCAGACTCGAAGAAGAAGAAGTTTCTATTTCTAAGGTGGTGCACTGACTTAACATCGCACGCCCTCCAAGGGTGAACTTTTGTATATTCAACTTATTATGTAGATACATAATCTATATACCTACCTTAACCGGTGTGGGATGAGAGGTGTATTACATACATACCGACATATTATATACAAATATGTATACTTATCATGATTTAGGTGTAGTATTATGGATAGCTAGTTCTAGAAACCTCTTTCCCTCTTGAAGTGTATATAGGTACCTCTCTAGACTGTTGGAGAAAGCTTTCATATATAGTTCTGGTTGCGATGAGGTGCAGAAAATGTTATTCACAGAGTCACTCCCATTTTGTTTTAGTTTTTATTTTCTTGTGAATTTTTGGATCTTCATTTTCAAGACATCCTTGTGTTTTTTTTTTGTTTGATACTTTTGTTAGGGCATCTTTAAAAATAAAAGGTTCTAGATTATGTTCTTTTTAGACAAGTAGTAGAATTATCTTCTTAAGATTTCTTAAGAGAAAAAAAGGTGTCAATGGTAGAAGTATCTACACAAAGAAAGCAGCAAATTATTAACAAAAAGGCTTAAAGAAGGTTTTCATTGTGTCAATCTTATAAAATACCTACTTTCGTGTTTCCTCTTTTGGGTCGTTGATACTTAAAGTTCTTCAAAAAGAGTTTTTTTTAAAGGGGATTAATATTACAGACTTAGGGTTTCCTTAAAACATAAATGCACATCTAGGGTAGGTAAACCTTATTAAAAAAAAAATAATTTTTAAGTATAATTCAACAAAACGAATTAAGTGAGAAATTCCCAGAATTTACGTTATATTTTTATTCTTCGCTATGGGTACAAAAAAGCACGCGTATTGATATGATATCTACAAAATTATTAAGTCTAAAGCGGAAAACAGATGTGCAGCTTTTTCCAATGCAGCGAAAATAAAGCCCAAAACAGATGTGCAGCGAAATTAGAAATAGAGATATCGTGCAGTAAACGCTGCATGCAGAGCCTGGAATATGTCAGCTCTCATAAGAACCTGTGTAAATTTATTTTCGCTGCATTGGAAAAGGCTACACATCTGTTTTGGGCTTAAGATTCCTAGGAGGGCTGACAGATTCCAGGCTCTGCATGCAGCCTTCTCTGCACGATATCTCTATTTTTAATTTCGCTGCATGGGAAAATGGTGCACATCTGTTTTCGGCATAAGACTTGTATGCTTTGACCATCATGAAATGATGCACTGAGATGGAGAATACATGTTTGTATAAGATCGGGAATACCTAAGAGAAAACCGTTAGTCCTAAGCCTGCAAATGCAATCTACTAAAAAATCTACGTTTCTTAAATAAAACTCTAATTTTTTATTAAAAAACTAGCTGACCCGGCGAACTTCGTTCCAGTTATAATTGATAAAATTATTAATGTTCCTTTCGAGGGTCGAGCAAGCTCCAATTGTTATCTCGACTTTTTTACTTTTTCGGTCTAATTTTCCAATTTTTATCTCCGTAGTGTATTTATGTAAGTCAGTACAAATGTAACAAAAAAATGTTCATCCAATTTGGATGATGTTCAGCCGAGTTATGTGCGTACGAAAACAAAAATCTAATTCCGAAAGTTTGAAATTTCAAGATGGTTTACGATTTTCTGACTTTTTATGTCGATTTTTTCAATTTTCAGCTCCGTTGTGTGTTAATCTGAATTAATACAAATCCAAAAAAAAAATCTCTATGCAAATCGAATGATGTTTAGCCGAGTTTCATTTTAGAAATTTTGAAATTTCAAGGCGTTTCACGATTTTTGTATACTTCTTCGGTTGAATTTTCTAATTTTCGGTCAAATTTTTCAATTTTCGGCTTCGTTGTAAGTAAATATGATTCATTACAAATCCAAAAATTAAATCCGCAACCGAATCGGATGATGTTTAGCCGAGTTATGCGCGCACAAACACATAAAGGGATTCATTTTTATAGATTTTTCAATACGTTTCAACATGTTAATTGTAAACTCTTGAAAACAACCAATAAATAACTTCCTGACGACCTCGTTACGCAAATAGAAGTAATACCTTTCATTTGATAGGTACCCATTTTCTGGAAATCCTTCGGGATAGTGGATAGTAGTCAAAAATATGACTGGAAGTGGTTATTTTCTGACTATAGCAACCTGAAAAAAAATTACCAACCAACATTTTCATAAATGTTTGACCTTGAGATTAGTAATCTTACTATTGCAGTCGCCTCCTAGACTATGTATAGAAAGCTATGACGTAGAATAAGGACATTAACTAATTTAACTTTTCCGCTTGATCTTTTGTAAAGCTCTCCGGATAACAGTTTATTTAGAGACGAAAATTACAAGAAGATTTCAAAACATAATATTATTTATTTACTAAAAAGTTAAGTTAACCAAAATATTAAATTTAAGACCAAAATTCACGCCTCTCTGGTGCAATCAAATTGTCATTTATAAAAGTCATCTACAACTGTGTGTATAAATCACATTACATTAGTTATATAGGATTTACTTCTGCGTCTGTAAGTAGGCAAATATGTCAAATATGTCACTATCACTTACATCAAATCTACTTAAGTGGGTTATGCATTAAAAGACTAGACTTGGTCTGCTTTGGTCATCCCCAGAAATAACACTCTCTAACACTCTCCATTCCTGGAATAATCGACCTACGACATTTTTTTATTCTCCCTCCTTTGGGGATACTTTTTGTATTTATATGTTGACAAAACGAGTGACCAAATAAAATCTGACAGTAGATATGAGACAAACCGGATAACTATGTCATGTAGAAACAAAACCTCAAAAAAAAAGAGTCAGGGGTGAAGTTCGATTATTTTTTATCGCCATAACGAATAATACCATATCATTATAGTGCCATAAAAAATATATATCCTTCAAAAAAAAAAATTCCATAGGGAGAGCCATCATAACAACAACCCATATCGTTAACACTGAACTGCCATATCGATTGCTTGAATAAGTATTAAAGATAAGGATATTGTCCGTATACTTATATGTAGATATACATAAGTATGTCCTTGCAATCGTCAAGCATTTCTAATGGAATGTCAAGTTTAATGGTGCTAAGCTTTGGGAGGTTTCCAATTTTTTGTTGGTTTGTTCTTCAAATTTATGATGTATGACCATGTTGAGGACCATTGGGAATTTAAAGGCAGTTGAATTGAGGGTTATATATTATATTTTAAGAAAGTCAGGCGTAGAATGTAGATCAAGGTTGGGGAACTTTAAAGGAAATTTCATTTTCTTGAAAACAAACCATTTTTACTGGATTGTTGCACCTATTTTTACTTGAGATTGTAGATACTCAGATTGTGGTTTTCCCCGCTGATTGATGATCGGGTCGTCGTGCAGCTAAAGAGAAATTAATATCATAATCACCAGCGGATGCAGAAATGAACAACAAACTGCTTTGAAAAAAATTTCATTGTTCACTTATCTTGATAGGATAACTTTTTTAAATTGAATTAGCGTTTGCTCGCGAGCTCTGTACCGTGCCCAATTTATTTTTTTAAATGGGGAAACAAATTCATCAAAATAGCTTTTTCAATCGACATAAACAAACTCAACGTGCAAAAATTAAAATTTGTTAAGATTTGTTAAAGCTTCAATACGAGTAAAATAAAAAAGTGAGTATACGCCCCATATTTCATATTTTTTTCCACCTCTAAAATCTTGCCACCCTGTGCTATAGCCTATTCTGTCCATATGGTAAATATAGCCCTGGCCATATGGCAAGTTAAAGACTCGTAAAATAATCGAGCTAGAGATTTTGATCAAACTCTTAAAATTCCGGTTAAAAGGAAAACGAAAAAAGTTGGTTGAAACAATTCTGCCCGCCTATCTGTATGTATGACTGTTCTTCTACAAAATTTGGTGACAAGCTTTTTTTCAGACAATTGTCTATGATTTAAATGTACTGGTTTTACCTTGTAACACCAAGAAGAAAACGTTTTTTGTCATTTCAATGCACTCGTATACGAAATGCTGAAATAATTTGTAACATACTAAATTATGACAGAAAATACATTATAAACGGATATTTTTTTTTTCTGGATATGCACATGCACATTCGACTACGATTTGTTGTATATATAGTGCGGAACTTTCAAACTACACCACATTAACACGATTCAAAGGAATCGTCCTTGCTCCTTAAATCCTAAAGAAAGTCAAAGAGAACCCTTTTTAATGCAAATTGTCGGCAATTTATCTAACACAACCAACAACAACAAAAAAAATCTCATCGCAATAATTCTTCTCAAAGTTATACAAAGCCAAAAAGCATCACCAATCGCCAACACAATCAACCTCATTACCCGTTAAGACTTGTCGTCATTGCGGTCTTTCTTAACTGATTTTACATTTATTTTATTTTATAGTCCAAAAAACTTAACCCCCTCTGGATGCTATATAAGAAAAACGCCTGTCCCCGATAAAACAGGACAAAGTATCTATACAAGAAATACCTAAACCAGAACCTCAATTTAGGTAAAGACAAGAAATTCAAGAAAAAAGGGTTGAATTGGATGCAATTGCTTTAGTCGGTAGGTAGATATATACAAAATCTTTTTGTTAAACCTTTCTTCTTTACTATACTTTGACTATAAATTGTTCGTATACAATTTAAGTTAAGAATTATCTTGGCAACTTGCAAAAATTCATACACTAGCTAAAAGCAAAGTTTTGCAAATCGATTTCTTTTATTTCTTGATAAGAATTTAGGACAACTGATGATGATGATGGAGAAGATTAAGCTTTGGGTACTTAACTAAAAATAGGACAGACAAATTTATGTACGTGCAGACATTTCAAACATTTAGAAAAAAATTAGGGTTAGCTTTGCTTTGATATCTTCTCCAATATGTATCAGGCTTTTTTATTGCTGAAATTCTTTTTAAAAAACTGTATGTTTTTGAAAACTTAAAATAGTTTGAAATGTGACGCCTGTTTCCATACTGTGTTGAGTTCTTGTAAATTTTTGCAAATTTCAAGTCCATTTGGTTCCCTTTATCGATCAAAAAATGTGATATAAATCGATCCAAATTTTTGCTATCCAGAAACCAATGGTTCCAAAAGTAGCAGTGAACCACCAAAAAAGTTAAAGTTACCCAAAAATTCATAGTTGGGTATTAAATATTCCAACAAATTACTTAATTTTTATATGGAGTGTGGATTTTATTACCACAATGCCAATATCTCTTCGAAAAAAAAGAACTATTAATCAAAAATTCTATATCACATATAAAGCTTGAAGGTCATTCAATCCCCCTCATCGCAAATTCCCATATTTTTGTCAAAATTTACCATGTTCTTTTGTAAATATTTCATTTTTCATTTGAAAATAGAAAAAAAAAATCACAAGAAAATGATCAACCTGAACGAATTGAAGTTTGATTTATTGTTTTGCAATTTATGATGTAATAAAAATTTTTTCAAACGTTGATGTTCACCTTCACTTCTTCGAACTTTTCTTCTGACAAACAAGAAGGAAAAAAAAATCAAATGAAATTAGGAAATCATTATGTTTTCTGGCCAATTCAACTTTAACAAAATTCCATCCAACCCCTCTTTTAAAACCGAGATGGAATTTTACTTTAAATCGAACTATATAAATACCACCACACCCCTAATCCCTAAGAAAACGTTAAGGGGGTGTTATCGTATGAAAAATAAAAAAAAAACGCTTCTTGTTTGCGTATCACATTTAAAGAGGATTTACATTTTTGAAAAGGGCCAGAACTAAGCGAGGATTCAAGGACAAACAACCATCAAAAATGAAAAAAAAAACTAAATAAGAAGACAAGAGTAATTGTGAAACCTTTTAAAAAAATATTACAATCTTATCAGGCGTTAAGACTTTTCATTGTTGTCGAAGAGAAAGAAACAAGAAGGACATAACGACATTTTCACACCAATTTTTTTTTTTTTTTTTTGCAAGTGCGGGTGGTTATTCCTGCGATTCTGGAATTCTACATCAGCAACAACATTGAAAGTTGTACTTGGAGTCGTAGTATACTAAGGGATGACAATAAGACGAAAAAAACAACTGTAAATAAACAAATACGGATGAAGATTAGATAAGACCTTTGAAAATGTTCAAGTAAGTATAACTTGCACCCCTTTTCATGGGGCATATAAGAAATATAAAAATGGAGCCACTCTTGGAATTATTTGTGTTATCAAATGTGTTTTTGTCTTGCAGTTAATCGAGGGAGAATTTTATTGTTTCGGAAAAAAGGGGTTTCTGATGAATTAAGTGCAAATTAAATGCTTGACTTTATGGAGCTGAAGTCTGGAACAAACCAAAAAGTTGTCAAGATAAGAAATTGGATTCAACAAATTTATAAAGAGCTATAATATAAAACTCGTTATGGAATGTATAGAATAATTAACAAAGCACGAATACTACCTCTGTGGCACTTCAGGATTTTTTTTTGGTTTCAAGACTCTGTCGCTAATAACATCACTTTATTGTAGTAGATGGTAAGAAGAAGTGCTGATAAAAACGAAAACTAAAAACTATTTAAAAATGAACCTAATATAATTATTAATTGCGTTTTATTGGTAATTCAAAGCTAGCGCAGCAATACAAGTTCAATAAAACACAATATCCACTTTTTATGTCCACTTTCTATTTCTGTGACTGTGTTCATATCATTTTGTGAGTAAAAAAAACAAACTACGTTACCAACACTCAAGGTTTTCAAGTTTACACTCTTTGTCCACTTTAGTAGTCACTAATTTACTGGCTTATTTATAGGCACCTTTGCTTTTGTTATTGTTCACGAAGGGGGAAGTTTTACTGCGCTAGCTATAAAATTACCAATAAAACGCACCTATTATTAACATTAAAAAATGAAGTTCAAGAACATTGAAAAAAACTTTAAATACGACGAAGGAGAAGAGCCTTCGAGTTCTAGATGGTTGCCATCAAAGATTATAAAAAAAAAAAAACAAATACATTATGTAAAAAGTCTTAACTACAAAAATAAATAAGACTTAATTAATAAACAAAATGTTCCATAAAGTGATGAAATTCACATTCAAATGTGGTGCACTCGGGCGTATACGCACTTTTCTTATTTTATTAAATCTTTAAAAAATCTTACTAAAATTTTTATTTTCGAACGTGCGTCGATTCATTAAGCTATTTTGATGAATTATTTTTCTCTACTTTAAAAAACATGAAGGCGCAGTACGGAGTTCCTGGGCAAATGATAAAAAGTTATTCTTTCAAGATAATTTTTTTTTTTTTTTTTAAAGCGGCACACTATCCATATCCACAGCCTCTGGCACTGCAATAATTCTATTCTCTCCAGACATAATATTTTATGCCAAAGATGTGCAACAAAATACTGGAGAAGAGAGGGGGCGGCAAATTTGAAGTAGACGACACGGTGAAAAAAAAAAACCAAAGTACCTACGCCACTGGCACGTCAAAGTTATGTGTTTTTAAGATTTAAAATATTTAATGTTTTGTGAGTTATTACGAATGGGTGGCAAATAGTGGCGCAGTGAGTGCAATTTTGCAATCATTATGTTACTAAAAGCCTACCAAAGTGGATACCAGTTAAATTTAGCTTGACGTAAAAAATGTTCTGTGTCAGGTAAGCTTAAAAATAAATTAGTTAGAAGTCGCGATCGATCTGAAAGAATCATACAGTTTTGGTCAGAATATCTATTGATGAATAATTTCGAGTCAATGATGTAAGCCAGTATTTGGTTGATTGGACTTTTTCAAGAAAACATTACGAGTCCTTATAGTACACCTTTATTAACATAGAATGTAAAAACAAATGGATTACTTGTTTTAAACAGTGATAAAAATTACTACGAGTACTTTTTTTTCTCTTCTTTAATCCAAGATTAACCAGGACAAAAGTCAAGGCAGCCACAGGAAATTAATAAATTAATCTCTCTTCATCTGCAACCTCATTTCGTTTTTTTTTTTTTATATAAACTCACGCGCAAAATAAATAATGAAAAACGTCCTTCTTTCAGAATTCAAAGCAGTTGTTGTAGCTTTTTGCTACCCTTGTTTCATTAAAATAAAAAAAATAGAAAGAAAAAAAAAATCATCGCCAACGACAAACGCATTGACATGATGCAAAACCGCAAACGACATATTTTACCACATCCTTGTTTCAAGCTCTTATATGTACATACCAGAAAATATACTCATATGTATGTATATGAGGGGACAGAGAAGGTGGATCAGGAAAGCTATAGTTGGAAATGGTTAAACGACATAGACGGTTTGCAGATTAATTTAAGGTCATGGGACGGGGGTTGGTTTTGTGATTTTGTAAAAAATGTTCATACCACTGTAAAATCTCGAAATGTGGAAATTCCAGAATTTATCGGAATTTCCATACATAGTATGCGATGCCTATGCAAAACGAAATTTTGTGTTGGTCTCCAACACGACAACGAAATGCTTACGAAAATGTTTGAAAGTGTCACCGATTGCAAAAAAAAAAACAAACACACATGCATTAAACTCAAAGAAAGCCAGATTGGGGAAAGAAACAACAAATACAAAAAGAGCCGAGATGTCACTCTTTCGCACACTATTAAGCCTAGTACATACATACTTGTGAACCATGTCGTGCACCCATACAAATTTACACTTTTGTTCACCTCGTGAACGTGCTCGTGAAGCCGTGCGGAGAGTTTTCGATCACGAGCCGTGAACCAATTCCCGCGCAAAATGTATAGGAAAGCTTCGATATGTTTTAAACGTCAAACGTTCAAAACAAATTCAGAAACCAGTGATAAACGTCAAATATTCACTTACTCCACCCTCAAATTGTTCACTTCACGAACATGTACCGAAATACTGGGCTTTAATGGTGCAGGCAATTAATTCCGTGCGGGAAAAAGAGTGGAGACCTCTCCAAATAATCTGCTTCAATTATGAATTTCGCTCAAAAAACAGCGTATCGCAGAACGAAAATTAGAACGAAATTTTTCGTTTATGATTTCTGCGTGTCATTTCTTCGTTTCGAATCAGCAGTATATTAGGCTTAAGACTCAAAAGTTTTTTGCAACATAAAAACATAAAAAGATAAAAGTCCAAAATGTTTTTTTTTTTATACTTTATCCCGGTTTTTCAACAGTATGCGTTTGGAATGCCGAGCTATTTTTTTCCAAGAAAGGGTGTTGCAGCATAAATTATTAAAATAAAACACTTAGAAATTTTACCTAAGTCGCTGAAAAACCAATTTTACCAGTAATTTTATAGAATTTCCACATTTAGGAGTTTTACAGTAACAATGCTTTTTACTAAATTCTATCAGAAAAATAGAAAGAGGGTCACTATCGCAACTGGGAGTCCTTTTTCGCCTTTAGTGCAAAGTTTTCTCTGACATCATTTTTTGATGTTGGGCTAGTAAAAAAAAAAAAAAAAAAAAAACTATACTATCACGTCCCATTGCCCATCCTTAAGAACATTCTATACCGTTGTATAATTTGTTAAGGACAAAATAAAAAACAATCACATACACAATTGAAATTTCTCGAATAATTTTATAGTGATGGTTACATAATATATATAGCAAGGTTTGAAAAGGATATTTTCTGGAGAGAAGACAAAGTGTGGGTCCTGATGGCAAGAGCAAGATGTTGAATTTAATTTGTGTTGAACAGGACACTATACCTACATATACATATACGAGATAAAAACCCTTTTTCTGTTTGGGGCGTTTTTAATGGCTTTAGAGATAAGAGAAACCGATGGGCATGAATTCATGGTATAAATCTGATATCCTAAAAGTCGTTTTTTTTTTTTTTTTTTAATATTTTCAGTGCGTTTTGGTATGAAAAAAATTTAAAAAATCGAAGAAATTAAAACTATGCTTAAAGAAAAATTTGAACTTTTTATATTATACGAGAAAAGTGATTGATTGCTTCATTACCCCCGTGGCTCATCACTTGTATAAAATATTCTCACTCTCTTTAACTCAATTTTCATTCTCCATAATTCTCCATGGAATTGATGCGCGCAATATCTGACAATCTGTTTGTCCTCGTTTAAGTGCCAAATGCAAATTCCAAACGTGCTAGAAAAAAAATTTATAAAAATTTGCATCTCTTTGTCAATGGCGGCCTTATACAAAAAAGGAAGTCCTCGAAATGACATCACATTCTTAAACAAATTGGTTAAACGTGTCCTTTTTCCATCGAGTCACTGAATTCCATGAAATGGTTTCAAAGGGGGCGTGCAGTGATGCCACTCGTGCGATGTCTTGTAATCTACCCCCAGCCCCTGGGTTAAGTGCGAATTTCTTTTTTTTTTTTTTTTGTTTTCCCTCATGATTTTGTCAGTTTTTTTTTTTGTATTTGTGGTTTTATTTGTGGGAATCTTAAGTGACAATCTTGACATTTAAACGTCATCCAGTTGTTCTTTTTCTTTTTTTTGTTTTGTTAAAATAGATGACATCTTGATTTTGCCCATGGGATTGTCGATTTATTTTTTGCTTTTTTCCTTCGTTCTTTCTCATTTTAACTTAAAGGACTTTTTGTGTACTTTTCAGCTAAAGAATTCCCTTTTGTAGAGTAAAGCGTGAAGAGTCGTTTTATTTGTCAAAGGTGTGAAATCTTTGACAGGTGAGAGGTAAGGACATTTATATCCTGTGGTACACAAAAATTAGGAAAAATTTAGTTGACATTTTTTAGTATAAGGGCTTGATTCGATATTTTCAGAGGTCTACTAACGAAAACTGGTCAATTTTATCAGCTTATTATGCCCAGAAATAAACAGAACAAAATTATGCTTAGAAACAAATCAATCCTTTGGACCCTCTTCCTTAAACCACACCGTTTGGTTTGGGGGTATTATTTCTAACAATAACACGCAAGCAAATGTCACAATCACATTTGACATTTTTCTTGTAATTTTTTGAAAAGTCGCCCCCTTCTGCTAGGCAAGTAAATTCATATTTATACGCAATATCAAACCAAACATCCCAACTGTGACCCCCGAACGAATCCTCGGTTCACGCCAAAGACGATGCCGTCCGTTGTTCTTTAGTGTTTTCAAGCTGACAACCGTACAAGGACATCAAAAACCCACCCATTCAAGTGGAAATACATTTGAATACAGTTCAACATGATATTAGTGGTTGACAGCTGTTATTGTGTGCTGCTGGAAAGCCTGGTTGTGGTTTAATCAATTTGGCCTACGGGAAGAAATTTCCCTTTTTTGACATAAAAGAACAAAAGGACAAAAGTCAGGTTAGAAAAAAATCTCATCAATCGCGGTCCATTGTCCTCCCGAAAGCAAAAAATCATGAGGGAGGAACTGCTTGACTCTTACAAAAAAAAAAAAAAAGAACGAACTTAAAGACTCTCCTTTTAGCACCTTATTGACACTGCGAGGAAGAAATTTAAATACAGGTCTAAGACTTCGTTCGTGTGATAGAATGTGGGTGATAATTACTGTCACCACTTAACTTAATGACCAAAGTGCCATCCAAACAGATGTGCTCACTGACTAACGAATAAACAATTAGTGATACAACCGACAGAGTTTTTGCAAAGGAATTTCAACCACACAATCCCCTTAAACATGCACTTATCCTGCCCCCAGGACCACAAGCTCAAGTCATGCAAAATGATTTAATGTCTTGCTTATTTTTTTTTTATATATCCACTTTGCCCACAGTTCTAATGGTGTCGTGTGTTTTTGTTTTAGCTTCTTTATTTACTGGACTAGACTTGAGCAGTTGAGAATATCTATCTTCTGATGAAAATGATGATGATGAAGATTAACTAAGACCGTGTATATACTTTTATGACATGGATGCCCGTTAAAACAAACCCTATAACCAAAGGCTAGTAATAATTCTCGATAAACTTGCTACACAGTTTCGCTGATGGTTTATAGACTTCTAACGAGATGGGTGTTGAAATTTATGTTTGCTCCCTTAGGGATAGGACAACAGTTTGTATTGTTTTCTTTTTTATTTAGTGTTAAGGATATTGTTTCACTTCCTTTTATCTTTATCTAATACCTCGATATAGTGTAATTTATTTTAGAAAAAAAAAAAGAAATAGTCAATATGAAGAAGGAAATTCATAAAAAATGGCCTAATAAATCTTTAAGGAATGTTGTTTGTATACATTGTATAACCTGCGGTCAGGAGAATATCCCTTTTAACAATATAAATTTTGTCTGAAGGATTTCACATTAATCACTTTATTGTGTATGTTTGTTAAAACTAACGACATTATTTCGGGGGGAATGGGAATATTTCAATTTCTAATTGAATGCCGCCCTCTGTATATTAGAATAGTATAGTGGGTGTAGACGTGTTGTTTTTTTATACAAGAAATTTATTAAAATAATTTAAAATCGAAGAATTGTTGTTATGGGAGCTATTTCGATATTACTCTACTTAAAATATTTGATATTAAACTTTCATAAACTTATAGAACTTGGCGCACTTTTAAATCTTGTTACTTTTCACATTTTTTTTAACATTTTTGTTTTTGGTGTGATTTCATTCCTTTTTGCAAAGTATTTTTTTTTTTTAACAGAAAATCTTTAATTTTTAATTTTTGCGTGCACCTGAGCTCTAACATTTTACCAAATTCCATCATTGTACAACAGTCACAAAATCTCCATATAATTGATAATAAATCTGAGAAAGTGGGTGAATGTCACGCCCCCTTAATAAAAAATCTTAAATTTTCGATTTTTTCCTTTGCATTCATTGCAGGCCATATTGCTTTATCAAATTTCATAATTCTACAACAATAAGAAACAGTTCTGATAAAGTGGGTGGATTCTACGCCTCCTGGTTTCCACTTCTCAATTTTTTTTCCTGCATTACAAGCCCTACCATTTTACCGAATTTCATCATTCTACAACAAGCTGAAATTTTTCTATAACTGGTAACCATTCTCAGAAAGTGGGTGGATTCCACGCCCACTAAATAAAAAATCTCAAATTTTCAGTTTTTTCTTTGCTTGAATTGCAAGACCTATCGCTATACCAAATTTCAGCATTCTATGTAAAACAATCAGAAGTTCTAAATACAATTAATAGCAATTTTGAGGAAGTGGGCGTATATTACGCCCCCTATATGGAAAACCTCAATTTTTGTATTGTTTACTTTGTATACACCTTGCCAGTCCTATCGCTCTACCGAATTTCATCATTCTATACAAAACTCAAGAGTAGTCCATATAATTGATAACTATGTTGAGAAAAGTAGGTGGATGCCACGCCTCCCGAATGATAAACCTCAAATTTAATTTTTTTTTCCTTGGCCTATCGCTATACCAATTTTTATCATTCGACAACAATCGGAAGTGCTCCATATAATTGATACCAATTTCGGAAAAGTGGGCGGATACCACGCCCCCTATATGGAAAACCCAACATTTTCGATTGTATACACCACAAGAACTACAGTTGTGTGAAATTACAATATCCTACGGTGTGGTAGAATCTTTTGATGATCTGTCAGTCAGTGAGTCACTGAATCAGCGATTCAGTCAGTCAGTTAGGGTTTTCGCGATTTTTGACGTCGGATATCTCAGGAACCACTTACGATAAGGAGTTGAAATTTGGTGGGGCGCCTATGCTCGTATAGCTTAGCAAATGTGGTGAGTTTGAAGTTTCTGACATTATTGGTTCCGAAGTTAGATGGGGGTCGAAAATCGTTTGAGTTTGTTTGTTTCTCGGGGTAGTGCCGAGAACTTGGCTGGGAACGACCGTGCCCTTTGATGATTTTCTATATCTTTTCTTAATGACAAGACCATCATCATATCTTGATTCATTAAACAAATTTGAAGACTTTAAAATCAAAATTTAAAAAGTAGTAAATGGCTCATCCGGGTGATGGCCCAAAACCTTATGCAATTTGTTTAGCTTGGACATATTAAAAAAGAGTCTGCCATCATTAAGCAAATACAAAAAAAAAAAAGAAAACCATCGCCATCGAACAATAAAAACTTGCCCCAAAATTATCAATGGAACAATGATCTAAATTTTTATTACCAATTTTTCAATTCGATTGTGTGCAAACGATCTTCAACAATATCTCGCCTTGCGGGTTATACATATTTCCACCCATATCGTTGAAAACTATTTCCACCAAAATGGCACCCAAGGAATGCGCCATCAGCTATACAGTCATTCCTAAATTGCCCCAAAGAAAATGTTTCGAATATCAATTTTTAACGATTTTATATGCAAATTGAAATTGCTGCGCAGTGCAGCACTGTCTATATATGCTATGCAATGATGCACAAAATGAATAACATTACAGTTGCAATAATTTACCACTCCAGATATATATATGCATCCGCTTGGAGGCACCTCAAAAAACACTAAGAGAGAGCCAAGCAGAGAGGCTAGTAAGACCGAGAGGTTCAAAAGCGAATTTAACTATCAATATACCTGGCACCTATTTTTTGCACGCTGGCACTGTGCAAATACCATCGTATAAGCTAGTCTCTGCTGTGGGATTGTAGGTATGGCGGGAGAAGCCATTTTTATTGCGCCCATCACTCACAGCAGCTTCCTGCATCCTAATCCTACACAACAATGGGGGATATATGTAGTTAAGTGCGCGAGCGCAAGCAAGCTCGGTGGGCTTATTTATTTGCTAATAGGAGATCCTTTAACAAATTGACCGAAATTGCGCGCATCTTTTATGCATGCAATGCGCGTTTCTCTTCGTCATATAGATATAGCGAGGGATTTTATAAGCATGAAAGAAAGAATATTGTTAGGCATTTTGTCCTGGTTGATGAATGGGCAATGAATTTAGGAGGTAGTAACATGATGGTTATGGTTTCGTTGCAGTGCTAACTCTTGGGAGGGCTGCCACCATTTAGTTTGATGTATTTTTGATTGAGTTAAAATAGAAGAATTTTTTTTATCCTAACAAATTGAATTGCTAATTTGGTGCAATGTGTGCTTGGCTGGTATAGATGTCGTGAGTTATTGTAGATTGGGTGGTCTATGAAGTGTTTAGAGGAGTCACTATAGAAGGCACCACGCCAATAATTGAACTATATATGTGGGAAGGCAGAAAACAGTTACGAATTATAAAGATCAATGTGTCGAAGAAGTCACGATTTGCTCTTATAGAGTATGACGTTTCCACTTGTGGTGTTTTCTTTAATAATTAACATATGAATCTTTTAGAATTCTCGTTTGAAACTTCGTTTAGTAAGCCTTACTTCTATCAAAACATACATTATGAATAATTGAAATCTTGTGAATTAATTTCATTTTGGCATTCACTTGTTAATTTATTCATATGTGTGGTAGATATTTTTTTTTGTTTTTTATTTGATCATCTGTAAGAATTAAAGAAAATTCAATCATGATTTGTATTTAATCATATGATAGTATAATGGCTTTTGCGAATGGTCAGTCATACGCTTTCTGGTTTTGAATCTTAAATGACATCTAGAAGCTTTTCAGAAGAAGAACTGTCACTTTGACGGTTTGAGTTTTGCCCCGGGACATTTCTGAGGGTGTAAATAATAATACCTCTGCCCATTTACTAACGAAACTACCCATTTCTACCAGTTTTAGTCCAATTTTCTGTCAAAGTTCATATAAAAAAATAATATTGGACTAAAACTGGAAGTTTTGGGAGATCAATGAACAGACCTTATAACAGCTCTGCTGCTGAAAATCATTTTGGTGGTTTAAAAAAAACATTACTTAAAAAAAAAAAAAATTAAATACGGTGACACCAACAGCTCATGAAGAACGAGGACCTAGTGACTAAAAACCATTCATGTATGCTTGTCTGCACGAATGGAGGGGACCTACAATTTACTGCCCAATCCGAACGGCACTTTTCTACGACAGGAGATTCTTTTGGGGGACTGGTTATTTCCTCGCAAGAGGCAGTAGTCCTGAAAACATTTTTCTTATGTGGCAAAGTCTGGGAATCGAAGCCAGACCTCTGGCGTAACAGTCAAATACAAACCATTACAAAACGGGCTAACTTTTCTATTATGATATTTGACAAAAACATGAACTAATGATGACATGGTAGAAACCCACTTACTGTTGTGCTGTGAAATCCAGGCACACGCAATACTTTTTATCAAGTTCCCTTCATTAAAATTATTACGTTCCACAATCTTTATGATGAAATTCTATTTTTTTTCACTAAGTACATCTAAGTTGTAGGTACATTTTGACAGAATTAGTGTGGAAAAGTTTAACATTTCCATTTAGTAAACTTCTTCGATTTAGAAATATGTAAATGTTTATAATTTAACGAAGTCGCTTTTGTACGGAAATTTCACTTTCACTCAAACTTAAGTAAACACAAAAAACAAAACGAAAGATTTTTCACTTAAAATGTTTTATTAATAAAATCCATCGAAACCTCCATGATGATGATGATGATGGAAAGGTCTTCCATATCCCCCATAGCCTCCATAACCCCCATATCCATTATAACCGCCATATCCACCATAATAATTGTTGTATCCTCCACCGTAACCACCTCCAAAACCAGGATATAGGCCAACACCACCTAATCCAATTCCACCTCCGATAAGACCGAAACCAAGTTGCCTTTTGAATCTACTTATTTCTGTTCGTTCAGGATCTATTGTTTCAACATCTGAAAATTCTTCAGCAAAGACACAAACCATAAAAATACTGATTATTAAAAATATCACAGTGGAATGCATTTTTCGAATTGTTTTTTAAAAAATATTTATAGATACTACAACTAAAGAACACAACACGATGAAGAACGTTTGAATATGACTTTCAGTTTTCGAAGTTATGTCTGGCCTTTTATAACAAAAAATCTCTCAGTCAGAACAAATTGTATGATGATTAATATTAATATAGCTAAAGCAAAATTTTCCCATATTCAATTAGCATGTAGCAGTTTATTGATTTGTTTATTTGCTAAAGTCAGGTAGCCAATGTGATATTGTAGAAATTTCAATGAATTAAGTAAGATATACAAAAAGTTTGAAGCTTGAAAAAAGATAAGCTATACACGTTGTTATTTTTATTATCATGTTAAACAATACGATAAGGTTATTGAGAAATGCGTAGTTGTATGTTAAACAATTCTGTTTTGGAAAATACAAACCAATTAGAATGTGATTGAATATGGTGTTTTTAAAGTAAATTTTGGGTAAAATTTGATTTCATTGCCGACAGCAAATGTGAACACTTTAAACCAGTAAACAAAATTTCCTATACAGACAGACTATGGCTGCAGCAATAGGACTTGAATGTGGTAGTTGTACCGAACTTTTACTTTTACGAACTCAACCTAAATGCAAACGATAAAACATGACTGAAAAAAATTAAATTATCTCCGATTCTCAATGTACATAATTAGCATTTTAGTTAGATTTTTTTATTTTCAGTTAGAGTTTAGTAAAATAATAAGCCTGGTAAAATTTCACCCGTTTAGATTAATATTTAGAGGTCGCTCAGAGCTAATTTCTTTTTTTCCATACAAATTGAGTATGGGAATTTTTCTTTTGTTTGCTTCTTTATTTGATAACATTACAACCGATTATTGTACGAAAATGATTGAGACGTATTCTTAAAGAAAATTGTATGTTCTTTAAAAGTGTCCTTTGTTTTTTATCTAATTAGTGCACTCCTTCTAAAGTTATTAAAGGTTTAAGTGAATAATTTATTCCAACATGTGACACCAAAAACATTTTTCAGGAATTTTTAGCAATTTGTTTTGAATTTTTTACAAACCTTACTTATCAATTACCAATTATGGCATTGTATTGTGTGTAGACTAAAATTATGAAGCAGTCGATATCATTGTTTGTTCTAGAGATATTCGAGCCGAAAAACATTTTCAACAATTTTTAGCAGTTTTTTTTTATTTAAACAGAAAAAGAAACTGTCGAAATTTTTGATTCGACAAATCGGACGAATTACAATAACTTCCCAAGGGAAGTTAAAAATCAAAATTAAAAAGATTTTAGGTGGCGTAAATTTGCTTTTATGTAAGTCCTTAAAGAAGGCCCTATGAGACCCACAAACAACACATTGATTTACAACGACGCGCACGGTTTGACTGTATATTTTGATTACATCACAAATAAATACGTTTCTACAATCTTTACTGTGATGACATTTTTAGTAAATTTTACTGTATCAATCAACAAAGAGATAAGTTTGACATTTGACAGTAGGCAATTTTTCGTATGAAATTTTTTCCTTTCACTCTCACCGTACACTGATAAAGTCAAGTAAACAAAAAATAAAAGGAAGAAATTTTCACTTTTTTTTATAATTTTTTATTAATATATTCCACCAAAAACTGCATGATGATGGATAGGTATTCCATATCCACCATAACCTCCATATCCTCTACTGAATCCAATTCTTTTATATACACCACCATATCCTCCTCCATAACCATGAGATATGCCGATACCTCCTAATCCAACTCCAACTCCAGCTCCAAGACCACCTCCAATCAAGCCGAAACCAAGATGCCTCTTAAATCTACTCATTTCTGCAGGCTCAGGATCAATTGTATCAACTCCAGCAAAGTCTTCAGCAAAGACACAAATCATCAAAATAGAGATTATAATTAAAGTTAATTTAGAATGCATTTTTTTCAAAATATTTGCTTGCTACAGAAGAAGGAACAACACAATGAAGAACAACTGACTTACTTTCGGGTTTCGTAATTTGTCTGGCCTTTTTATAATAAAAAAATCACTTAGTCAGTGTACCTAGTGATTAATATAACTAAAACAAAATTTCCCCATATTCAATTACACCAGTTTATTTATTATTATTGGTTTATTTGTTAAAAGGTGTTTTAGTCGTGGTCGTGGGAGAAATTGCAATGAATTGGAACAAATTTAAAACTTAACTTGTTGACACATTAAGACTTGAATAATCTGTAACTAAATGCAAAGGAGGATAGGAGGTGTTAATCACGAATCTGGTTCGCACAAACTTGCTCATATGTAAAATAAAACTGTGGTTTTTAAGGCTGAAAATCATAAACCTTTATCTGACTTTTAAAAGATAAAAATTACACTTCTCAAAAAAATTAAGGGAACAAAAAAAATTTTCAAAAGTAGTCGTATTAGGATGAAACAAAAAACATTCTAAAGCATTATGTTTTTGGAATTGAGAAATTTTTGAAAATGATTTTTTTAAAGCCAAAAATTTTCATTTTTTTTTTATTTATAAAAGAGTGTCATTGTCTTAAAAAAAAATTTTGAGCCAGATAAATGATTTGATTCGATAACTTGTTTATTTAGCTTTAATTTCGTCTTTTTTTCGTCGTCGTACAATTTTTTTTTCAGAAGAAAATCTGGTTTTGAATGAAAAAAGAGTCTTTTGACTCTAAATTTCAATATCCCAACTAAGAATGCCGACACGGAAAATGTAAGGGCAGTTTTGAAGACAGGAACTTACTTTCAACAAGATCCTTTTAAAATTTGATTACAATTGTTTTTTTGGCCACCCACCGTAAAATTAAAAAAAAGTTAAAAAAAAACGACTTTTTAAAGAGTTTAAGTAAATCTTTCACGGCTTTACAAATATTGACTGCATAACTTAATTTGGTAAAACATTTAAAAGAACTGTAGACCACCAGAATATCTGTTAAATTTAAAATCGATTCATTGAACCGTTTTCCCGTACCGAATGATCAAATTCGTACAAACCAATTAAAGGAACAAATTGTATAGTTCAAAAAAAATTGTGAAATCGTCATCAAAATGAAAACGAAAAGAACAAATGGCGCCCAACTGAATTTTTCAAAGCTTTGTGCAAGTATTTTGAGCAAAATACGATTCTTTTGAAATGGTACCTTTAGTTTAGGTCTTAAAAAAATCAATTTCACTGAAAAGATGGACAGATGTGAAGAAGTTTAATATTAAATTGAATTATTATTGAATTTAGTTTAAAAATAGACGTTAAGGCATTTTGTAAATATGTATTTAAATATCATGTTTAAAAATGAGCTAACCTATCAAGTTTTGGGTACATCGATCGATTGATAGCCACCTATGACGTTTTTCTTTTTTATAAAACTTAAATCGCGTAGTAAAATCAATTGATTTTATTTAAAACGCGTTTTTTTTTTATTGATTTTTTTTTGTATATTTTGCGTAAATATAAATATCTATTTTGGGGAATCACACTAAACCACAAAATTTTTCTTAATTTGTTTTGAATTTGAAACTTAAAAAATAATAATGATTCACCAGAAGAAGAAATCAATCCACAAAAACTTGAATCAGTTTTGTTGTCCAAACAATGGGTGTGTACAACAAAAACAAAAACAAAAAAAAAGAAGCAACCAAACCCGTTCATACTTCGACTCATGAATATTCCAATGGACCATGATAGCACCGCCACCAACTTCATAACCAAAAAAAAAAAAAAAAACAGAAACGACTCTTCGATAATTCTCACCCTGGGGACAAATTTAACTTCACCGCATGTATACGCACCATAATCGTTCTGTCGTTGTGTAGTTCCGAAGTGAAAATTAATCATTTGATCAACCCTCTTTGGTGTTTGCTCCAGATCCAGAAATTCCATTCCAAATGGCGCACAATCCATTGGACTCACGTATAACTAATAATTCAATTAGATTCATGAATCCCACTTGGAATCCTTCGTATATTGTATATGTAGCCCTGGCCCAGTGCAGTGGTAAAGACGATAGCCCTGAAGGCTGAATCCGACAATCGAAGTTATTCCACACATCGTTGTCGTTGTCGGTTTGTTGGGTTTGAGTCTCTGGACTCGAATTGGCATTCGAGACTATTGAAATAATGTAACTGCTGTGGTTCAAGTGTGGTTTCGAGTCACATTTCTCACCCAGATGGGTGGAAACTTATAATTTGAACAGATTTATGCAAATAGTCCTGCGGATTCGCATCATGCTAGAGTGTATATGCTGAGTGCACTTTGTACTATATGAGTATAGAGAGGGGGTTATGAGAGTGGTACAAGGTACAAGGTATATACTATACGATTAAGTGTGTGTAGATGAGATAACATTTGGCCATAATAAGGGAGGAACGTTTCAAATTGAAAAATTGACTATAACCTCAGGCACTTTAGAGAGGCCAATTGAAAGTCAGATTTTTTGGGATGTGTGGAGATTATGGGAATAATTCAATTAAATAGTGTTAGAATGAAGTTTATACAAAAAAGATAGGTAATTGAAATTCTAGACTTTCAAATCATGAATTGAATGCTTCTTTACACTTTGTGAGCGCATACACTAAAATAAATTTGAGAACAAAATATTGATTGATTTTTCTCAGAAATCAATATACCATGTATCTCTTTGAGGTTAAATAGTCCAGTCAACAAAGGAAAAATAAATGAAGAAAAATCATGTAGTCTGGGTTATATTTTAAGTGGTAGGGGTGACCCTCAGGTCCAACACACTTAAAGTCCCCAGCCCTGGTCCACGAGAGCCTTTAACCCCCGTCAGGAGAGGGATTAAAGGTCCACTTTTTTTATTTCTCACCAATATTTAAAGAACCCAGCCACTTAATTGCTTATTAGTTAAAAAAAATAAAAAAAAAATAAATTTGATGGCACAACAGCTCATGAAGAACTAGGGCCTAGTGACTTACAACTCTCAACCATTCCTGTGTGCGTGTCTGCAGGAATGGAGGGGACCTACAGTTTATTGCCGAATCCGAACGGCTAACGAGCGGCACTTTTCTGTGACAGGAGATACTCTTGGAGGATTTGTCAATTCCTCGCAAGAGGCAGTAGCCGTTTTTTCTTTTAAATAAATAGGTGGCGGAGGCTGGGGCTCGAACCTTAGACCTCCGACATGACAGTCCATCGCACTAACCATCAGGCCACGGCTACTACGCTCTAGTTACGCAAAAAAAATTAATTTCTCTGTTGGCTTGCGAGAAAATGGGTGTCCTGCTCAGTTGACGTCAACTTAGCAGGTCAACTTTCTCAAAACTAAAGATAAACGGTCCTGGAGCGTATATGTATTGAAAACTACTTAATTGCTAAGAAATTACGCAAAAAAAAATATAATCGCTCTTTTGGTTTGCGAAAAAATGGGTGTCCTGCTCAGTTGACGTCAACTTAGCAGGTCAGCTTTCTCAAAACTATAGATAAACGGTTCGGGAGTGGATATTATTTTGAGAACTTCTTAATTTCTTATTAGTTACGCAAAAAAAAACTAACTGCTCTGTTGGTTTGCGAGAAAATGGGTGTCCTGCCAAGTTGACGTCAACTAAGCTGGTCAACTTTCTCAAAAATAGAGATAAACGGTCCGGGTGTGGATATTTATTGAAAACTACTTAATTAATAATTAGTTATGCAACGGAAAAAGTGACCTGCTTAGTTCATACACATTAGTTCAGGGTTCAAGTATGTGATAATAGCCAATTATTTGCCTGTGGATCAGTGAATTAATATTCCTGAACCACGGATCAATATTTGAACCACACAATTGTACAACTGGCACCAAGTCTTTAAGATAAGTGAAAAAATAATACGGATTTTTTTTTTCTTTTAATATAAGTGTTATGATGTTGTCTCTAACTCTCTGAAAACCTTTTGTCTGATAAACACGCAATATTTTGACTGTTTATCTTTTGTTTCTTTGAAAAGGATACAAGCTATGGGTTGCATTCGTAAAGTTCAAACCATTATTCTTTGTAGACTCCCAAAAATGTTGTCCAACACACTAAATTTCCCAAAAATCCACCTTTATCTTTTGCAAATATGTACCTCAATTCCAAAAGTAAACCAAAGTTCCTCGTTATCTAAACTTTGAATAACGATCCTTTTGTCTATCCTAATAGTTTTACACCTCACATCCAAATAGATACACACTTAAAGCCTTTCGTGTCGTGATGCCATAGACATTATAAAACATCCTCTTTTGTATAAGACCGTAACCGAAAAAGCATACCGCACATGTGGCCTCGCCCATTCAATGTCTCAAACAAACAAAACACACAGGATAACATTTATATAAAAGTTAAATAACTTTGAGGCTCCAAAATTACACAAATATACTTATCAGCCCGAACCCATATTCCTACATCTAGGTATTATTAGTCCTTTTCTGTTGAGTATGGATGGTAACTTCACGAAAAATTATGAGTCTCTTTAGATGCTGCAAGGCATGAGCTTCAACACCCAACAATATTTTTGGCTAACTCTATATAGCCAGCCACGACGACCTTTTTCTCCGGCTCCAGCTTTCAGAGCGATTAAATCCGCAGATAATCACCAAAAAGTGTGTGTGCGCCTTTTGTTTCATACACTCTCGCCATCATATAGCCCAGGTGGAATGGGGTGCTCCAAGAGATTGCCATAAAGGACATCCCAATAATAAAGTTGACTCCTGATGGCAAATACCATAACCCATTCATTTGTTCGGTTTGGTTTTATGGGATTCAGGGTAACGCCGACGACGACTCGGCGGCGGCGGCGAAAGGTGGTGCTGATGGAGAGAGCGTTCCACGCTCAGCCAGCAATACATACAATGTTCAAAGCGCGATAAGAGGCTAATAGAATTCAACTTATCCGTTAAGAGGGCACCACATGTGTGTAGCACTTTGTTCATAATAAAGAGTCAAGTCTGGAAGCATAAATGATCCATTTGGTTAGATTAAAATTCATATGCAAATCCTTATAGGGTCGGATATGGGCAACGTGCACTGGAGCTTGGGAAGGGTTAACCGACAATAAAAAAAAAAAAATAACAAGAATCAAATTGAAATCATTCTCGAGAGTGTGGAGGGTGACCTTTAGGAAACCACCACCGCATCTCTAAAAGTCATCCTAATGGGGGGTTTGAGGTTAATTACAACATTTGGCCAGGTCGTTCTAGATAAAACTTAATCGCTAATAAATTTGAAATATGCCTTGCTCTTCCAACGATGATGGCGAAGGCCAGTCGTTGGAATTAAAATTAACAAAATTCTTCAATAACAGTAAGTGGTTTGAAGGTAATTAGAAAGATAGCAAGATTTTTTTTTTTTTTTTGAATTTTTTATCATGACTGTTAAATAAAAATAAAGGCTAAAAGAAGAATTAAAACATTTCAAGGGTGTATAGGGCAATAGATGAAGGCGGGTCTTCAAATATTAGATAATGTTATAAGGGGTCGAAAATATTTGCTAATAAATTTGATATGATTAAAACTTTGATGAACTTAAGAACCCTGATTTAAAGGTTCAACTGGCAGAGCCTGGACTATAAGTGCTTTAAGACAGCAGCCTGTTATAGAGAGATTAAAAAATAAATAAATTTGCTGGCACAACAGCTCATGCAGAACCAGACCCTAGTTTCTAGTGACTTACAGCTCTCAACAATTCCTGTGTACCTTTGTCTTCAGGAATGGAGGGGACCTACAGTTTATTGCCGAATCCGAACGGCTAAGGTGAGCGGCACTTTTTATGAAAGGAAATACTCTTGGAGAATTTTTCACTATCTCGAAGGCCTCTTTTAGCCCTAATTTTCTTGTTTTTTTAGGTGATGACAGAGGCCGGAAATCAAACCCAGATCTCTGGCGTGACAATCCAGCGCACTTACACCATAACGCCACAGGCTACTACATCGAACTCTCTTCAATAGATTCTCTGAGGGGCTAAGAAAACGCTTAAATGGAAAGTTCACTTTACTTCTAGGCCTTTGACTCCCGCTTTAGATTTGATCTTAGACACAGTTTTTTTGGTTAAACTTCAGTTAAACTCAGTTCTTTCAGAATTTGAAAACAAAGTCTTTCAGTGGCAAAGAACGTGACGAAGAAAAAAAAACGAGTTCTCCAAACGAGAGACAAACAATATGATAACATCCATCCCGTTACACCCTTATATGAAGACTTACTATGCGAAGTCAAGTTTTTTTTTTTTTTTGAATATGTGCTGATTTAATCCGCCAAACAAACCTCTTCGCAAATAAAACTAGGTTTTAGAATAAACTTAAAACTTGTTTGAACCTTAAAGCCAATAAATAAATTATGTACCTAAACGATAAATTAGTTTAGTCCAAAAGCTGGTATCCACCACTTTATTGCTATAAATGATATTAAAAATAAATAAAATATTAATTTGACTTGGTTAAGTATATTTGGCATGTTTAGTATTGGATTCGTGTAAACATAAAAATTCGAGGTTTTTATCAAATCGAACAATACGATACAAAAAAGTGGTTTTAGTCAAACACGTTTTTGTATTTGTGCTTCAAAATTTTGATGTATAACTTTAAGCGAAAACAATAAGTAATCGTTATAAAGTTTTGAAAAAAATCTTGTAGAGAACTGATTCCAGTTTTTAGAACTACCCTTAAAGCTTCCGTGTCGTCATTCCTTGCGTCGATATTGGTAGTCAAAGTCAAAAGTCTGTTTATTCATTCAATGTCAGATATTCTTCTAACAAAAAATTGTAGAATGACGAAGAAAGACGACCTTAAAGCTAAATGAACAAGTTATCAAAATAAAATATTAAATTGGCTTTTAAAAACTTCCAACGAAAACGACAATGTTCAAAAAAAAAAGATACAATTTTTAGTTCGTGCTGCTTCGCAATAACGGTACCTAAAAAAATCATTGGCTGAAATTTCTCAATACAAAAAATATAAAGCTTTAGAATGCTTTTTGTTTCATCTCAATACGACCACTTTTCACAGAGATATAGGTCTTGAAAAAAAAAGAAAAAAACAATAAAAAAAGTGATTCTTTTTTTGTTCTCTTAATTTTTTTGACAAGTGTATTAAAGACCTACCCAAAGTTTTGGAAAAATCTTGGGTAAGCTGACTTGACAATGACCAATGGTTAATTTTTGTTCCCTCCTGATCTATTGCAGCAAGCTAAAACGGTTACCCTTTCCTTGCAAACCATTCTTCTAAGAGTATTTTTTTTAAGGACCACCCAAGTGTCTTATCAGGACAGACCAGTTAAGTCCACAATGTAGATCTGGGGCCAAATTACCGCATCAGTGATTGGGCTAAAATATTCTACATTACAAGATACATAATGTAAAAAACAATAGGAGCATTCGAACTACCAAAATGTTCAAATTACCGAGGTCCTACTGTATTTGCACATTAATATTTAACACGCATTTTATTAAAAACATAGCACAAAAATAAGCTTTGAGCCACAAGAGCAAGTACGTGCGTCCTAATCGTGCATTTTATTTTTCTCCCCAACTACATAATGGTATTTTTCCATAATTTTTAAAAACTAGTTCCAAATTTGTCTACGAACAAAAAAAAAATCCATCCTATGGTACGGAAATTATATTATAACTTGGCCCTGTCTGGTTAAGTTAATAAAACACATATAAAATCACTAAACCACAAATGTTTGTAGATTTATATGCTATACCGATGAGACTGGGGCTGGGCTCATTATCATTTTCAAAAATGCTAATTTTTTGTATAAATAAAATAAAAACTATGAAAATCTTATCAGTCTTAAATTTAACTTTGAAGTATTTTGTTCTGGGATAAAAAAATAGATCAAAATGCGTTCTTTTGTGATATTGTCAGTGATGTTTGCTGTGCTAGTGGTGTGCGTTTTTGCCAACAAAGAAAATATTCATTCTGAAAGATCAAGAAGAATCCGAAGGCAAGTTGGAGGAGGATTAGGACAAGCTCTTGTCGCTGGAGCTCAAGCAGCGGCAAATGTTATTGGAGGTGGCCTTGGCCAGGGCCTGGGAAATGGTGGTTTAGGTGGTAGCGGCTTAGGTGGACAAGGCCTTAATGGAGGTGGTTTCGGTGGTAATGGTTTCGGAGGACAGGGCCCTAATGGAGGTGGTCTTGGTAATGGATTTGGAGGACAAGGCCTTAATAACGGTGGTTTCGGTGGTAACGGTTTTGGAGGACAAGGCCCTAATAGAGGTGGTTTCAATAACGGTTACGGAGCAGGTGGTAACGGTTTTGGAGGACAAGGGGGAGGTTTTGGAGGTCAAGGTGGAGGTTTTGGCCGTCCAGGATTTGGAGGACAAGGTGGAGGTTTCGGTCGTCCAGGATTCGGAGGACCAGGCTTCGGTGGCGCACAACCCGGATATGGTGGTTATGGCCGTTAGAATAGCATAAGTGTTACATTACAAAAACCGAAATGTTCACATTGAACTGATAATAATAAGTATCAAATATATATATTTAGTTAAAAAATTGTGTTTTCATTAGAAAAATAACAAAAAAAAAAAAAAAAAAAAAAACAAACGGGACCGAAGTGTTTAAAAAAAGTAGTGGACATTAAATATGTACGAGAAAATTTCCCTATTTTGAACATAATCCGTAGTGGCCTAGAGTTCAAGTTAAAATAAAATAATATAATAATAGAAAATCCTTACATTATTGACTGACTCCGATTACTAATTCATAAACTTGAAATTCTGCATCTAAATAAGAAAAAATTTCATGTATAAAAGTTTTGAAAAGAAAGTTTGAACTTTCACGAAATTTCCTATTTGCTAAATGGAAAAACTTATAAATTAATTTAATTGAATAGACATACACTGCCGTTCATCTGAATAGGTTCATTTTCGTACCGTATACTGTTGTATAGGTAGTATCTCCATATATTGATAACAAGAATATAAAATTGCTATATGTATTGAAAGAGCATAATTATTCGCTTCTTTTAGCAGAAGAAACTAACTCTAAAAACTTACCTAACGGTGATAAGTTGACTAGACAAAATTCATTAAAAAAAATAATGCAAATTTTTAGCTCATCTGAATGGGTTCAACACCGATAATCTTAGTTTACGTTGGCCTATAGTGTTGTCAATTTTTTTTGTAAATAAATATTTAAGATTGTTTTTTACACGATTTGCATTAAATATAAGCCCCTAAAGGTGGAAGAAAAAGGCAAAGCAAAAGCCTTAGAGTCAGTTTCTTCTGCCAAAATAAGAGTATGTTTATGCTCTTTCAATACATATATAACAAAGTTGTGTTGTGGTTATCAATATATGGAGATACCACAAGAGTACGGTGCGAAATATGTTGAACTTATTCAGATCAGATGAGCGGCAGTGTATCAGGCATGGATGGACAAATTCGTATATTCGATTATGGTGACCTTACTTTTTGATAAGTTATTGATTGTAAGATGGGCTTTAGGTCAAATAAAACAAGTTATTTATTTTGTCACGACGTTTCGTCCATGTCTATGGACATCATCAGGTTGAACAATTTATTCCTATATTTGCATAGGAATTCGTATATATACCTTGCGCGAAATTTCTAAAATAAACGATTTAAGGTTTCCAATCAAATATTTTATATATCCATGTGAATTCCAGTTTTTTGCCCAGATGTACAAATTTCTAAAAAATCTGTTGTTTACAAAATTTACATTTGCATATTGTATAGTATCGAAGTTATTAATTTTGTACGTTTTACTTTGAAATCCGGAATTTAACAATTTCCCTATAAGTATCTTCTGCCGCGGCCAATGCCAAAACATTCAAAATTCAACTATTTAAATGATAGGTAAACAAAATATCTTTTACGCACTTTGCTCTTAAAATATTCAGCAAATATATTTGTCGTGCTTTTTATTGAATCATTTATCAAGACTTTTACCTAAATTTATGCCTTGTTTCCAAACTATTAAACGTGTTTTAAATCTTTTCATAAAACGAGTTACTATTGAAAGGTAATATTATTTATGTGAGATCTAAGTATACAAATATTCTACATAGATATATTGGTGAAATGGGGATTACCCATAACCGCCACCGCAGGTTCTTTAAATTTCATATTTATATTGAGTATAAAGTTGTTTAATGTAATAATTTTTGAATCAGTTGAATTTTGATAATCGAGTTGGTAATTTCGTATTAACTATTAAAATACAAAATAAAAATAAAAACCATCATGATGCGTGGTTTCTTATTATTTCTTGTGAGTGTGGCTGCTTTATTGGCTTGTGTGCATGCTCAATATAATAATTTGCATCGTGAACGAAGACAACTTCTTTCTGGACTTGGAGGTCTTTTTGGAGGTGGATTTCCTGGTGGAATTGGTGGATTAGGAGGAGGAGGCTATCCAGGAGGGGGTTATGGAGGATATCCAGGAGGAGGTTATGGAGGATATCCGGGTGGATATGGTGGTGGCTATCAAGGCGGCTATGGAGGTGGCTATCCTGGTGGTTATGGGGGAAACTATGGCGGTGGCTATGGCTTTGGAGGAGGTCATGGCCATCATCATCACCACGGTTAATAAATAAAAGTCGGCATGTTATAAGTACCTAAATGTGTCTTTAATTTTCTATTTTATGGTGTTGTTGGTTTTGTCTTAAAAAGTTCTTTAAATTGATTTCTGAAGAAGATAACTAAATCGTAAATAATTATCAAATCTGGAAAATATAAATATAATTAAATATTGAGATTTTTCGTCAACGTTGAGTTAAGCTTCGGGTCTATCTACACTCTTAGATGCACCTTTAGGTAAAATTTACTTGTTTGAATAATTTGATTTAAAAAAAAAAAACTAGAAAACGTACAATTTCTCCATCTAAACTACTCTATAGGAACTGTAAATAACAATCAAAAAATGTGGAAAATATACTTAAACGACACTCAAGTTCTGACCCAATTTTTTGTTGCTATACCAGGTACATCTTCTAGCGTTGTACACATATTGAAGGTAATATCGTCCGAGTTTTCATTTTTTTTTTGTCAGTTTTGCGTATGTTTCAAAAGAGAACATTCGAAGAGACAGTTTACTTGTATTTTTTTTTTGTAAATTTTGAACGAGGGTCACCGAGATTCTTAAAAACTTATATTTTGTTTTTGTAAATTCTGACAGGCAGGTCACTGATATTCTCAAAGATGCGCAATATATTACCTTTAATATGTGTATTACACACATTGCATATCTCTCTTTATTGCGACGACCTTTAATTTCCATCTTAACATATTTTTATTATGAAATTTAAATCAAGTTTAAATGAATCTTAAAGTCAATAAATCATAAAGCATTAAAAATTTGACCACAAGAATGTGTTAATAAATATACAACTTGTTTTGTTTTTTTTGTTTTTTTTTTTTTTTGGAAGAATCTAACCATTTAGAAAAAATTTATTGACAAATTAATATAAATATTTGGCTTTTTCTATTGTTTGAGTGATGATGATATAAAAACAAGCTATAAACTTGTTTAAAACTGTTATTCTGTTTTGAATATTTGTTTATTTTTGGAATTAGTCACCTCATAGGTGGGTTATTCAAAATATACATAAACTAAAAAATATATCTGAATAAATTAAAGTTTTAGACCAGTTAATAATCTTATGTTAAAATACATTAAAATATAGTAGGTTTTATGTATGTAAATTAGGATTAATTTAATTTAAAATGCACATTTATTTGTCAAAATAGCGATTTTCCAAATTTTCTTGGCTATAAACACTTCAATAAATATATTTAAAATTTGAAATAATGCTCTTCTAAGATCGAACGAAAGACCTGAAAGCTTAAAATTTCTATTAAAACTCAAACTATGGAAGCATCATAAAGTTTCTGGCAATAAATTGCTATAAGTGATTCGGCCTCATGTCTTTAATTTAATTTATGGTAAAAAAAGTAATTCCACCTCGGTCTCTCACTGAAGTACTTTTTAGGTGAATTAATAAAATATAAAATACCAAAGGTTGTCCTTGAACAAAAAACTTTCTTCCTTATTACCGAAATAAAAAAAAAAAAATATTACCTTTCACATCAAATTTTCAGAAGAATTGGAGAAAAATTATTTCCTTTATTCTGACAATAACAGTTAAATCCATTGAAGTTCACACTATAGTATACATAAACTAGCCACACAGAGGCGATAAAAGGACATTCCAAATCTGCAATCGACCAGTAAAACACACAATAAAAGACAATTTCGTTAAGAGTCCTTCAGGTTTCATAAATTTTTCTTTCATTTATTTTGTGTGTTAGCTTGGGCACTAACTATACTATAGGTATATTCGATGACACATTTGTGGAAAATCAAATCAAATTGACTTGAAGGGTGAGATAGAGCCAAAAAACGACGACCGATAGATGGACTTTTGGACAAAATGAATGGAGGATGTTGGATAGAGAGGACCTTTTAGGCGGTAATAATGCATCAGAATTTGTCTTTTTTTATGGACACATCCCCCTATATGTGCGAGTGTGGAAGGAAGTGTCATAATAAATCACAATCAGAACATTTAACACCCATGGACAGGTTTTTTTTTTTTTTTAAATCACCAGAGGACATTGTTTCCTTAGATTTTTTTTTTTACCTATTTTCTTTTTTTTTTGCTGGTGTAATCTCGCGATGGGGGGATATACTTTTGTCTTGGGGATATAATTTTTTTTTGTCTACTAAATCAGAAATTGTGATTTTTTTTTTCTGAAGCATTTTATCTCAGAGGGGTGCATAAGGAATTAGAAGGATATCGCGTGTAAATGCCATTTACAGCACAATGAAGTGCTTTATATAGGTAACGACAAAGAGTATCTGTGCTTGTGACTCTTGACTTTTTGTTGAATTATTAATGAGCTTTTTGCTGACAGAGTGAAAGGCATTGTGATATCTAGGGATTATCTTAAGCAACTAAACAGGTAGGTACTAAAGTCTAATAAATTCATTCCATTTTATTTTGTTTTAATCCTTGATCGTAATAATCGTAACGAAATGTGTAACTATTGACAAATGCAGATTTTGCACTTATTTCTTAGCTTTAATTGTCAAAATTTGATCATTTAAATTGAAAGCATTTTTAACATTCATTTCTTGCTTTGAATGACGACTTGAATGACATTCAAGTGATCAAAAGTCTACCTTATGAGACTGAACACGAAAAGAACTCCGCCACATGAAGTAAAAAAAAAAATAGCTAAATAAAGCAGAAAGGCTAGAAATAAAAGCATATTATTCATTGAAAAAATCCCTTAAAAACTGACTCACTTGATTTACACTCCAATACCGTCATAATACCATCTAAAATTTTCAAATTCCTTCACTAAACATTTTGACATCTTTTGGCATTTTTCATGAAAATCAAATTACACTCAAGAAAATCTCAACTTTGAATGTCTTTTGCCTTCATTTTGTATATATTTGAAGATAAATATTATTTCAAAAACCTATACCCTTCTGGCGTATCCTTTGGGAATCCATCTCAACAAATCACTTCACAAAAAAAGAAAAAACTCTTAAATCCACTTATTCCAAGACGCAAATATATGAACGTGAATAGAACGAAGTAAGCTCCAAGTAAAACATGGAGAAAGAAGCCCCTTATTTAAGTACAAAATGTTAAACGTTCCTAAAATACAACTGTACAATCGTAAGTAAATATATGGCTTCACTTATTATCCTTAACGTCTTACAAATGGGGAAACATCAAGAAGGATGCACGCCATCCAGTTTAGTGGGGAGAATGAGGAGTTTCGCCTTAAGTCTTCGTTTTCTTCTATATGGTGTTCCTGGATCACAAGAACTTCCAGGGGAGGTGTCTATTAAAATGCAAGATGATAGTCTTATAGAACATCGATGTGACTCTGGTTGGTAGTGTAACACAATAACACTCCACCCGACCGACCCTTAGGAGTTACAAAATTTACAATACCACAAGAAATGTTGAAAATATATGTAAAGTGGATTTATTGAGTCAAAATGGAAAATTTACACAAACTGTTTTTTTTTTTTTCGGTATTTTTGGGAGAATGTGGAGAGTGTAGAGAATGAATGGGATAGAAATAACTTAAGTTAGAATTAGAATGTAAATTGGAGGTGAAAACTTGGGGATTAGCTTGGTTAAATGATCCTTGGAGGATTTAAAGTTATCAGAGCTTACATGAGAACATTGATATCAGTCAGATTCTGGTCTTTTTGATATCAAGTCCCTTAAAGATATTTTACTTTTCACTTTCCTAGCTCAAGGCGTAGGTATGTGGAAGTCTTATCCTGTCTTATTAATTTCCAAAATACATATTAGAATAGAAGATCCTTGAAACACTCCCTAAATTTAAATGTCCTTTCAAGATTATTAAATATGAAGAAGATGTATGCAGTTTGAAGATATCAAAGAAGAAGAAGAGAAAGAAAAAAGCAGAATTCATAGACGATGAAGAAAAAAGAAGAACGAGAAGAATTTTCAGAGACGAGAACAAGAAAAAAACGTTGCCAAATTCTTAGAAATTGTAAGTGTCTAAGTTTAAACTCAGCTTTTATAGTTTAAACTTGAGTTTAACACTTAATTCAATTTCAATGTGTATGTTTAAATATGAACTGGAGTTCAATCCACAGTTTAAGTTAAACGCTTATTTTCTGCTATTTAAATTTAAACTCTCTCAAAAATGTTTCTCATGATCATCGCTCAAGACTCTGTTTCTCTTTTCTCTTTAAAAAAATAAATAAATAAATGAAAATTAAGAGAATTGCGCATGTGCTTCTGAGAAAATGGTTAAGTAGTTCGGTAATATAATTTGTTTAATTGAACTTAGATTCAGTTTATGCTGTTGCTGTGAAACCTAAGGATTTGAACTTGAAATTTCAGGCTCAGCTGAAAAACTTAGTTAAACTTTCACTGTGAAATTAGGGGTGAGAAGCGAAGGCGACTGATTATATAGAAAGAGTAGAAGAAGAAGTTATAAGTCGTGTTTTTTTTGGGGAAGCTATTCATAGAACTGTAGGATTTTACACGAATCACAAATACAACATCCATAGTAGAATTACTGCCGATAAAAGCACAAAAGTAGAATCTTACTTTGTATTCGTGAAACCCTGCTACTGCGGATGGGTTTTTTCTGAAATTTCTTAAATTAAAAAAAAAAAAAAACAGTAGCAGGCTAAAAATTCAATTACATGCAAGTAAGTGCAGAAGATTATAGTAGTCGCAGAACGCGGAGTTCTAGAAGATGCAAGAAAATAGAAACAACAAAGTTTTTTAGCACATCGTTTCTTTTTTTTGTTAAATGGATGCTCTCACGAATTTATTCACCTCGAGATGAGATGCATTTTTAAGCTCCAGGTTGTACAATCGTGGTTCATATATTGATACATGGTTCAGGAATTTTAATTTACCGATTTTGGCGGATTAACTGAGGTTCATATAGGCAAGTAATTGGATATTATCACATACTTGAACCATCTTTGTAAATCAGTAAATCCCCTGAAATCGGCGAGTTGAAATTCCTGAACCACGGGTTAAATTAAATATTGAACCACGATTGTGCAATTGGCCCTTAGAAAAATTAAAAAATTTTATCATAAATATCTTCAAAACCTTTCACACACCCGACACAAAACAAACTATCCAACAAAAACCAAAGTTCTTCAATGAAAGTTAAATAAATTTCCGTTACGGAAGAAGTGTCATGCTTCTTAAAATTCTTTGGCTTTCATAACAATAACGAACTCCTTTTCGCCTTCAACCCCTAATCAATTTGATTCACAATAGAAAGATGACCCAAAAGTTTTATCTTCTATATGAGAATATAGGTAAGCCAAGAATAGAATTCTAATCATTTTTAAAGAAAAATCCCATCAGCAAAAATGTCCTGCTAAGGATTTCTTCTACACACATTATCTTTATTTCGAATCAACATACATGCAAAGGATATATTTTGCTATGGAGGAATATAGGTATAATTGCAAAAGTTTTCAACAATGAGTGTAAACTTTGACACATCTAAGAGTTGACACTCTATCTACCAGCCGGGACCAGTGTGTAAAAGATCATAGTTTTTGGACAATGAAAAGACATTTTCCTTGAGAAGGAGTTGGAATAACTTTTCACTGCTTCACCAAACTGCCAAAGAATAACAAAATCTCAAACCAAAGTGACAATGAAAAGTTCCAGAGGAATTGTGATGTCGTCATTCGATGATATAGTTGATAGTGAAGGAAAGGATACATCAGGCAGCCAGAAGTATCGTGACATATAAAATCAAGGCAATCGATAAATCAGTCGACAAAGGCGTGAGTCGTCTTTTCTCCAAACATGCATCACATAAGACTTTCGAGTTGAAAAATGCACGCCTTAGAATTGCATGCAGTGTAGGTATTTTATAAATTAAGTTAAATTGGCAATTCTTAAGGCGATATGTGGCGCCTTTTCTGTTCCCATCAAGAAAACTTTCTCCAGTTTCTAAATATATTCCTTGGAGGAGAACCTTTGAACCCCATCCATTACGACTCTGTGTCGTTTGTGTCACGCATACAGGCAACGAGGAATGCGCCTTAATGTGCGCCCTAAGTGTTTTATGACAAAAACAAGACTGCAGTGTCAGGATCTTAATAAATATTTATGGCATATGGAATGCGTAAACAAGCGCAAGATAAGATTCTTCTTCCACCAGCCACATTATAAGCACACTCTGCTATTATGAAGGGCCAAACGCACGCTGGGCATCCAGACGAAACAAAGAAAGTCCGTTTTCGTGAACCATTTCTCTGACCACTTTCTGTAGCTTCAATTTCCATTTGATAGGAGTTTTATGGAATAACGACGACGACGACGAAGCATGTAGCTGTTGTTGTGCCACCGCAGTCTAGTTAATGATGGAGCACACATTTGGAGAGGCGGCTTAATTGCCATTAGTAGGCTTCATATTATAACTTCTATATATGACAACTTGTGGCGTGGACACTTGATGCGTCCTTAATTACTCGAGAGATCTCTGGAGTGTGGCTCGCGCTGGATGCTGAGGCTAATTAACCTCAAAGTCGGATGAAGTTCCATATAGAAGCACATGCGGTCGAGTAAAACCATAAAAAGTCGGGTGGGTCAAGTTTTGATGATGGCGTTGTTTTGCACTTGAGTGCGTTTCACAAATGAAAGATGGGTAACATCTGGCTTATGATTATTCTGTGTTTTTGGGGTGACGAATTTTTATAATATGGTGATGGGTTGATGATGATTATCTGATGGCGAAGGAGTCCTATACGCCACACACATGTTTTTTTTTGTAAATGATGATGTTAATGGAAGCATTGTTGCATGTTGTTTAATGGAGATTTAAATCATTTGCTTGATGATCTTAAGTCATGGAGGTCAATTGATGTTTTGGTTGTTGCGGAATGTCATCACATCGGAGTCCTTTTGGGCGATGCAAAATATTTATAGGTGTAATGGAAGGATAATTAAGATTCTTATTCGGAAGGGAAATTGTCAAAGTGAAACAATATATTAAAACAGCAGGTGGTATCTATCAAAAACTAACTTATATACATTTTTATTTTGCCAAGGTATACCAATTATGGCTCAGAGTTTGTGTTTGTATACCTACAGCTGTTATAATCAAATTTATTCTATCAAAGAAGGTTTTATTGGGACTATTTACTTTCGACTCCAATTTTGATGGTCAGTTTGGTCTTCTATAGCGTTTTTTTTTTTATTGAAAAAAGTTGATCTCTAATCTTGTTTTTTTTAAAGACTAGAAATGAAAGGTGTACGTCCTGGATACAAATGCCAAAATTTAAAAAAAATGAGATGTTGTTTTTCTGCGAACCTTTGAAAAGGCATGCATAATTCTAAAAAAAACGAACGCAAACGATATGTTATGCCTTGTACACATGTCGGTACGGGTGATTTACCTATTCGAGATAAGGAAAAAATCATATAGGAGGGGGGACAATATTCCCCCGGCTATCCGGAAGGGGCTATTTTCTAAAAAATTGACTTAAAAAAGAAAAAAAATATTAAAAAACAACGTTTACTCTTACAATACCATGATTTACCTTTTTGTAAAGGCAAGGAATAGTTTTTGAAAAATTAATTTTCAAACTCCAAATTTTGAAAAAAAAAAAAAATTAACAAAAAAAATTTAAAACTGATTTTTTTTTCAAAATTTTACGTAATTAGGTGCTAATTTTGTTTTCAAAATTCAATGCTCTTATTAGTTTTTAGTCAAAAACAGAAAGCCGGATGGTAAAATTTTTTCAAGTTTTTAAGAAAATTGAAAATACCGAAATCAACTTTACTACTTTATTATAGTAGAAATAGGATTTGTGGAGTGGAGCAACAAAATAACGGATGGAAGTCGAATTTAAGGAAAATTTACTTTTGTTATTTTCAATTTTCTCAAAAACTAGAACACATTTAGTCATCCAGTGTTTAGTGTTTGACTAGAAATTAATATAGGAGCATCGAATATTAAAAACAAAAATACTATAATAATTTTTGTTCTTCTTTTAGAAAATTGCCGGGGGGAAAAAACCCCCTTCCATACAATTTTTCATATCTCGACCCAACCTACACGCTCTAGCTTTTTGTCACACCATAGGTGAATCACCCTACATATTTTTGCTCCAAGTAGGTACCTATAACCACCAAAATTCTTAAAATTTATGTTCACAGTTAAAGAAAATATTTTTGTCTAATTATAGAACCGTCTTTTTTTTTTAATTAAAGAAAAAATAATTTTAAGGCAGAAAAACCAAAAATAGTACAATCCTGACCCTCCCACCAAAGCAAGTTTCCGCTTATCTTAAATACATTATCCAAGACTTTTCCTTAGATCCCATTAAATATATATCGAAGTGAAAGTTATACAACCTTAAAACACTTAAAAGAACGAACTACAAATTCCACCCTTAAAAAAAAAAACCCTTAAGTATCTCCTTGCCTGCTTTGGACTAATAATGGCAATAAGCTACCACAAAAATTAACCATCAATTCCGTTGATATCTTCAAACTTAATTACTCCTTTTGGCACATTAATTACTTACCAAAAGAATAATTATACTGTTTCTCATCATTGGCAAAATAATTGTCGTTGTCTTTGTCTGATATCATTAAACACAACTTCTTCAAAAAAAAAAAATAAACTTCATCCCCAAAATTTAAACTGAACAAAACAAATAAAAATAAAAATTACCTACAAAACATTAAACACTATTCATAAAGTTAAAAATTGATATCAAACAAAATAAAACCTCTTTTATATTAACTCTTCCATTAAGAGTGAAACTTTCTAAAATACAAAAATATTAAAAAAGGATTAACCAAAGAGTGTGAGAGAGAGACCTCGGTTTATGTTGGGGAGATAAAACAAAAAAGGGTTCGCACTTTTCTCAGCCGCACATTATTAATAATTTATCTAAAGGATATTAATGTTTTACTTGGGTTGCTTTGGCGGTGGCGGCGGCGGGGGAAATATTCTGGCGCCAACCAAACAGGATGTCAATCTCCTCATCGCATCGTCTTCCATTTGAATTGTCAAACAAAGAGGCTACGTTGCGAAATTAGCCATTACAAGGATTCCTCAATCGCGAATGACTTTGTTCTTTTTTTATGTTTAAGTTCTTAAATCAGATTATTAACTCCACTCCATTCCACTCCACATCAACCCCATAACTGCCACTATCTCGCCATCATCGTATTCATCGAAGGATTAAAGGAAATAAAAAATAAAACAATCAAAGTTCTATGAATGACAATAATCCGCCATGATTGTCTTGTCAAAAGACAGGATAAAGAGAAGAGGACTTTTTTTTTTTTTGAGATAATTGGTAATTTGCTGACGTTTATTTTTTGGGCTTTTATAATTTTTTTTTTAGTCCCGTTGATTCATCGAAATCGTAACAGGTATTTTTTCCTGCCTCGTCTTCGCCCTTTGGAATATCATGTGGCGTTGAAATTCATATCCCGTGAAATCCTGTTGATCCTTTTTTTTTTTGTTCGTTTTTCGTCCTCTTTCCATCAAAATTCAATTCACAATCTAATTACACGGAAACTTCAAATGGCTTTCTTCTTTTTTTTTCATTTTTATTGCATAACCTTTAGGATTATTTTTTTGAATCAAACAACCCCTTGTGTGTACCTATAGGTGGGTGGTGTTCCTGTACTTTAACCGCTCCATCATTGAACGAAGTGCTTCCGACCCCTAGGGTGAGGTTGATATCCGTAATAAATGCAACCAAAAGCAAAAAAAAAAATAAAACATTAATAAATCCTCAACCTTTAAGCGGTTAAAGGTATAGGAGTCCCATAGAGATGATGATGTTTTTTGACCTTTTTCTGATAAGAACGTGAGGACTTGTAAGGTTACCGCCAACCGCGACTGCCAGCCACTGCGAACACTAATAAATTATTCGTTGAGTTTTTGAAAGTTCATCCGTCTGTCCGTATGAAGAGTCGGCTTAAAAGTCATGACTTTGGGGAGCTGTAATAATTCTGACTACGTTGTCTTCATCCATGTTTTTTTTTTTTTTTATCTTTGACTTTCAACCCCTTATTTTTATGGGTGTTCACTTGTTTCGGTTTATTCAAATCCACTGGCTTGAAAAAATATACGCAAATCTAATGAAATATCGTACACGTTATGTCGGTGATGATTTTCAGTTGGATTTTTTTTTCTCTTCATTTGTTTTTTTTTTGTCTTATTCAACTGTAAAAGATTGAAGATTTTTAAAGAGTTAAATGAAGTTGTTGTTGTGGTTTGATTTTTCAAGGATGTTTTTGTTTGGAGTTGATTAAAAAATGTCTACCCCGGGGACCTTTTAATTGTTTTTTTTTTCGGGAGAATTGTTCTGTGTTGTGGGTTCGATATAATTTTTTTTTCCGAAACGGGTCAGCGGTTTGAAGAGAATCATTTTCAGAACTAAATTCCCTGCGAGAAAACATCCCTGTATCATATTTTTTTTGGTCCTGCATACATATCATACAAAACGATGCGCTTTGCGCGATTTGGAATT
Source organism: Epistrophella euchroma (assembly GCA_947049315.1). Lineage (NCBI taxonomy): Eukaryota > Metazoa > Arthropoda > Insecta > Diptera > Syrphidae > Epistrophella > Epistrophella euchroma. Next base: position 63,581,439 of record OX346248.1, read on the forward strand.
AAATATGAACCCCTTGCATTGAATCATCATATTTTTTTTTATTAATTTGCATGCAGTTCCAAAGAGACAAACTCACATGATGGTCCAACTAAAGGCGCAAAAAAAATTTTTTTTTTTCGAATCGCGTTATGAAAATTATGGTGTGAATCGTAGAAATTTTGTTGATGGTTTTTTGTTTTATTGAACTTCTAATGTGTATGTAATATAAAAAGACACTTCTCCTACTTTCTTTAGCTGTTTTTTTTCCTTTCTGTTTATAGATAAGGCGATTTAACATTTCAAAACAAAATGTTCCAGAGATAAGAATACAAAAATACACCCAATTTTGTTGAATAATTTAAATTCTCCGCACTTCCTGTCAACTGTTGAAAATACCATTTGTCTTGCTATTTGTTTCTTATATTTTTGTACCGACAGAACAGAAAATAAAGTTCTTTACCAGCAGCTTGTACCCCATCATCAATGTCCTTAACACTTGGCTTTGGGTCGCAAATTCTTATCTTCTTCCCCAAACCAAAAAAAGAAAGAAAACCTGACTCTAGTAAATGGTAAAATTTTGGAATATTTTATTACCGCAGCGCAGAAACGTTGTTTGTATAAAATACAACAAACATAATGAAAACATCTTCGCTAAACTATAAGAAGAACCAAACGCAGCGTAACAAATCAACATAAAAACGAGACCAGATTGTTTTGCCAAAAGTGAGAGATAATTTTATTCGACAGTGACAGTAGCAACATACAGTGGGGCAATATTGGATATAAATTGGAATAAAATCAACCTATTGAAAGGGAAATAAACAAGAAACTTATTATTTTTTGGTAGAATAAATACCAAGGTGCCCGCTCAAGTTCCAAGATAGAAAGAAAACGCCCATAAAAACGCCCTAATTTTTAGAATATTCAATTAATTGAATTTGGCTTCTATGAGACTTTTCGAAACACAGGGTGATTCACCTAAGGCGGACAAAAAGCTAAAGCCTTTAGGCTGAGTCGAGATGAGAAAAATATCATATTGGAGGGGGGTCTATTTCCACCCGTTAAGCCGGGAGGGGATATTTTCTAAAAAATTGACTTAAAACAGAAAAAAAATTATTAAAAAACAACGGTTACACGTATAATGTCATAATTTACCTTTTTATAGTTTATTTTTAAATAAATTTGTTTTGGAGAATAGTTTTTGAAATATTAATTTTCAAACTCAAAATTTTGAAAAAAAAAATTCAACCTGATTTTTTGAAAAATTTTACGTTATTAAGTACTGATTTTTTTTTCAAAATTCAATGCTCTTATTAATTTTTAGTCAAAATCAGAAAATAAAATGCTAAAATGTCATTTACTTTTTGAAAAAAAAACTAAAAATAACGAAAAGGGGTAATTTTCTAAAGTAATTGACTTAGTAGAGAAAAAAAAATTATTAAAAAACAACTGTAATGGTGCTAATGGCATGCTATACTTTTTTGTAAAGTCAGAAATCTCTGTTTTTATATTATTTTTAAATTAAATTTTTTTAGTGAACAGTTTTTCAAAAAATAATTTTCAAACTTAAACTTTTGAAGAAAAAAAAAAAAAGAAAAAAATGTGTTCGACCTGATTTTGTTCAAAATTTTGCATTATTAAGTAGTATTTTTGTTTTTAATATTCAAAATTAATATACTTAATTACATAGAATTTCGAAAAATATCAGTTTGAAATTCAAATTTCAAAAATATATATATTTTTTTTTTTTTTTGTCAACTATGGTACATATTGTTTCCCACTGTACGAAATCGGGTGGAAAACAAGATATACAAAAAACTAACCCCCCACCCCAACTATATACTCTTAAGTTGAAAACAACACTATTTCAAAGAACAACATCCCTTCTTCGAGAAAATACACGACAATTTATGAAGTGAAATATAAAATTTGTCAGTGAGAACTTTCATCCGCTTTCCCCTCTCCACAAAAAAAAAAACTGCCCCATCTCTAATAAAAGGACTCGTAAAGTTAAACTTATTTATTTATTCAATTCACGTTCCACAAAGTGGATATTGATATTTTGCCTTAAATTTGATATTTATGTACCGTTAGAATGGGAAGGGGACGAGGGTATACTGAGTCGGGTGGTGTTGTAAGGTTTGTAAATTACGTGCGACAATACGACACAAATTGGTATGCGAGGCAATATTTAAAACCTCTTTATACCCCAACTCCCCCACTACTTTTTCTGTTGCAAACTTTGAATTGTAAAATTCAGCAAAAGTTGTTCCTTCATATAACAATCAATGAACCGAAACCCAGCGACAAAGTAGTCAAGTCCTGGGCAAATTGAAAACTTTTCATTACGTTCAGTTTTTTTTTTTTTTTTTTTTCATTTTTGTTGAAGGTGGAGTGGAGTTGAAAGTGAAAATGTGTTAAAAAAAAATTGAAAAGAAAAAAAAAAATATTGACACACATGTGGTGGTCTTGAGGTTTCTTTTATTTTGGCGGGCAAATTTGTATATGTGGCACGCGGTCGTAAATCACGCGTGACACACAAATTGTTGGTTTTATTATGTATGTGCTCGTCAAAAGAAGAAGTTCTGGAATGAATTATGCTTGAATTTAAGTGAATGTGAGGAGATTTAACAAATAATCCTGCGGCGTTTGCGAAAAAGTTCACATGTGGTATGGAGCATGAGTTTCGGTAGGAATCAATTTTAATCTGGATTTCCGATTGTAATTTTTGTTCATCTCAAACCTTTTAAAAAAATACTTAGGTAGGTAGGCACTCGAAAAAAAATATTAAATTTTTTGAAAGAAGAAACTTTTTTTTTCAGTTCGGAATCTAATTATTAAATTTTTTTCTATAAAACATAAAGTTTTTATTTAATAGATATTTATTTGCAGGAAATTTATTATCAAATAAATTCATTGTTTAAATTTTTAAATTGAATAAGTTCCATTTGTCTTATAGAATTTTTAATGCAAATCTAGGTTTTATTCCCAAAAAAGCCGTTTCTCCTAATTTGAGCAAACTTATAATAAATTTTAAATGCATAAACGCCCTACAAAATGCCTATTGTTTTATGTTTTATATTTATAAAAAAGTTAATCAACTCCGACATCAGAATAGTAAAGTATAAGTCTATATCAAAAATCTGGAATAAATTATGCTGTAGAACCAAATAAGTTAGAACTTGTTATTGTTTTTTTTTTTTGCTTCCGTCTTTTGATCTTTCACCTCAATTATTCAACCCTTCCTTTTTTACTCAAAATTGATAATCACGCCCTTCTGCTTGTTAATTGATTTATAAAACTTCAAATTTGTTTTTCCGCTAAACACCAAAAAACAACAACAACAACAAAAGTGCAAAAATGTCTCTTTTCACAACACTTAAGGGTGTGAGTGGAAATTAATTAATACACCCGAAACCGCCCAAAGGATTTTGTATATTATAGTAAAGATACCACTGATGTTGATGTCATTAAAATCAGAGCAAAGATATACAAAACCATAACATCATAGCCACTGGGAATCAAATTAACGCCGCGAGCTTAACTAAAACCAAACACCACCCAGCATCGCTGATACCATGCACCGGTGTGCGATGATTTTGTTCATCATCATCATCATCATCATCATCATCATCATCATCATCATCATCATCATCATCATAGGACAATGAAAGGATTCGCGGTTCTCCAACCCTTTCGATTTTTGGTTGCGTCTCCCAGTGGGAGTTGATGTCACTAGCGAAAAGCTTTAATTACACTCAATTACAGGATTTCAAAGTAAAATCCGATTCGGATCCTTTTACCGTGGCGGCGCACAATGAAGGTGGGTGAATATAGAATTCCTTCAATATTCCAGTATTCCTGTGCTCTTCCGACGACAATTCTGGCAACAGGTAATTTAACAAATTTTATGCAAATTACAAACGGAAACGAAATCTCTCTCTTTCCATTTTATATATCCCAAAGGATGTTGCGATTGAGGCAACAGGACCTCATACCCATCACCGTATTGCATGTTAGTTAAATTATTATAGTAAATTAATTTGGATAACCAACCAATCCCCCGGGTTTGTGTGTATAAGTGTGTGTTCTGTAGGCGACATAAAAGGATCATAATTTCAATGTGCGACCATTTGATGAGACTCCCGCACAGCATATCCAGACCCAGAGCGAAAGAGTTCGGGTGTCTCTTTGAAAAGGTTTCACGTTCAAAAGTTTGGTGCAACTGCTTTTGTGGCATTTAATCCTTTTTTGGGGAAAAGGTTTTATAACAAAATTAATTAATGCGACACAGGCCGGATTTATGTGATATTATATTGTTTTGGGTTGTGTTCTCTTTTGGTGATTATATGATGGTGGGCCGCATTATAGGTGTAAAGCCCATCAGGCCTGACTTTGTATATGTTCAAAAATAATGATAATTAGAAACAGATACCTATATTTTCAAAGTAAGGTATAAAATTTAAGCTGCGAGCTGTATACCAGGAGAAGGATTGTTTTTCTTTTTTGAGAAAACCGATGCAGAGAGTGTGAACAATTTTGAAAGTTGATATTATTGTGTGTGCATATCCTTTGGGATGATGTTTGTCTTTTTTGGAATTTTGTTTTTAATTGGAAACGATGATAGATTATGACAGGAAGATTAAATTTATTACAAAGTTAAAACATATTAAGCAGAAACTGAAATCAATCTAGTAAATGTGAGAACAAAATTCAATAATTTATCATCATAACAAGAATTATAACACCTCTGGTACTATTAGCTTTAAGTCCAAAACGAAATTTCAAAAAAATTGTTTTTTTTCGAAAAACATTAAACTATCCCAAGGCAGTTTTCACGCAAAAAATTTTGGGAGTGTTCGAAGTCTCTAACAGAGATGTACATGTACATTCTTCATCCTTCCAAATTAACCCTAATCGTGCTTATATTGTTTTTCAATTGCTCTGCGTCATTTACTTTAATCTATGATAATAATATATTATGTACAATTTCGTTCGTCATTATACAGTTAACATTCACTTCCTACAGAAAATATCCAAAAGGACCTACTCGGATGGACTAAAATCACCCTTCCTTGCCTGCCAAAAGTCATACGACACAGTTACTTCGGTTCGGTAATTTTAGTTTGGTTGTTTTAGGGAAAGGGGTTTTATTACCCTACTAAAGTTTCCCCCACCAGCCAACGGTAAGTGGCTATAGTTCGAAGATAAACGTCCTAATTGCCACCAGGGGCTTCGGTACCTTCAGATCTCCCAGAGTGAAAGCCTGCTGTGTCGAATGGCACGAGCATCTACTGAATATTACCACCAGGGCGTTGTACCCGCTGATCTACCAGAGCGAAAGCCTGCTGTGTCACCAAGAGTGCCTGCTGAATAGTGCCACCAGGGGCCTGATACCTGCTGAATAGTGCCGCCAGGGGCCTAGCACCTGCTGGATAGTGCCGCCAGGGGCGTAGTACCTGCAGATTCTTTATCAGATAAAAGGAAATTAGTTAACTCGCTATCAGAACACTAAACCCGAATCCAGAAAACGTAATTTACCAGATCACGATTTCCGTTGAATAAAATTCCAAAACCATCCTTTGATTTCTCGAATACTGATATATTTTTTCGGTTCTGTTTTTTGAAAAGACATTACCTCGAAAATATTGAAAAATCATTCATAAGGTTGTCATAATGTTGAGTGAAACCCTTAATATCTTCTGAGTAAGTTCTGTGTTCTGTTCAAAAACAAGAAAAGTATCTGGAATCCTTAGCTCTAGCAATTAAATAATGTGCAGCCAAGCTATAGCGGGGAACAAAAAACAAAGCAGATCGAATCCCCAGTTTATGTGACTAGTAGGTAACATAGTAAATGGATTCGATAGATATGTAACAAAAGGAGCTTACGTCCTTTAAATTTAGTCGTCTTTTATTCAACTCTTTGTCCAACTTCAAAACTGAAGATCCATTAACTCCGTCATATTCACCGATGCCATATTAACCAAAACTCTTCATAATGTCTTCATCAATATTCAAAACCCTCTCAAAAAGTCTAAAAACACTTTGTCAGATTTCTATCTCGATTGAATATTCAAAACTACTTCAAAAAGGTGATTGCATTATTCAAAAGTGGTGTCCTTAAAGTCACGAAAATCCATTAATAAATCGCATTAAAATTTTTAGGTTTATGGTATTTGGTGATGATGGTAAAAATTCTTTTTCTGTTGACAAAGTCATCCCTTTGATTCTGTTTCAAATTTCAAATAGCCAGATTTGCAAAATAATAAAAAAAAAATCATGACATAAATTTAATTACACATTCAAATGAGAAGGATATATCTTTTTTAAGGACAATGTAGTACAGTGCGTTCTTGCAAAAATTAGAAAATCACTGCAATTGTGTGCGTCTTTATACACAGGGGTGACATATCGGCCCTCAACTTTTTTTTTTGTGTGTGTGTATGATTTTTGAATGGAAATAACAAAAATTAGAATGTCCTTATTGTCCTGTCTATATCTAAATTAAAACAACCAAGATGAGATTTGTATATTTCCTCTTTCCTCTTTCCAAAAAAATATTCCATTTTCCTATTGTCAATTGAGTCGTAGAGGGCAAAAAGAATATCGCGAAATCGGAATATACGGAACTCTCTTTTTGAAGGATTTTATCAACCCTCATGTTGTAATGCCTCTGTTAACTGCAAGTCGAGCAGAGTTAAAGTCATATCCACCCTCTTTTTGTAATTCAAAAAGATATTTCCTTTTTTGCTTCTGTTTGTGGGTGCAAGTGCGTGCTGCTGCTGCTGCTTGCTTTTATGCGGTTAGGTTATGCGGTTTTAAGTCTTTGGCAAGATTGTGGTTTGTGTGAGGGGTTGAAACCTGCCGACCGAAACGACACGATGACGTTGCCCACAACAACCACAATTTAAGGTAAATGTGGGCTTTTAGAAAAGCTATTCGGTTGTTAAGAGGGGATAATTTGCGTTTTGTTTACGCAACAAGGTGGAAGGAAGCGCATTTTATGTCGCATGGTCACTTGTGCATTATACAGATTTTATGGGGTTGAATTATTTTAGAATTAAATTAAAAGCTTAAAAAAATCAAAATCGGGAGCAAGACAGAAGAGATATTTTAGGTTAAAATTTCTGAAATGAAATTGTGTTCGGACGCACATAACTCGGCTGAATATCATTCGATTTGCATAGAGATTTTTTTGTTGGTTTTGTATTGAAGCAGGTTAAGACACAATGGAGCCAAAAATTTGAACGAAAATTAGAAAATTCGACAAACAAAGTCAGAAAATCGTAAACAAAACTTCAAATTTCAAACTTTCTGAATTAGTTTTTTGTTCGTACGCACATAACTCGGCTGAAAACCATCCAAATTGGATGAACATTTTTTTATTGAGATTGTATTGAATCACATAAAAACACTACGGAGATAAAAATTGGAAAATTAGGCCGGAAAAGTCGGAAAGTCGTGAAAACTAAATTGAAGTTTGCTCGACTTTAATAGTTTAATAAATTATATACATAGGTGGAACGAAGTTCGCCGGATCAGCTAGTGAGACATAAATGTTTTCTGCAAAGAATAAACCTTAGATGTCCTTATTAAAAATTAAATAATTTATTTTTATTTGTCTTAAAAACATTCAAGAAGTTAAAAATGTTTGTCTTCTTTTTCTTAGCGACCAATTAACCCCTATCAACCTCCCAATTTCGCATAAATCAAACAAACAAATTCACCATATTTCGTTTGTAACCATAAATAATTTATCCAAATAATAAAAACCCATCAGAAATCACTTTTGAATTTAACCACATCCTGTGTTCAATAAATTTTTTTATTATGTCATAAAAAAATTATGTTCATATTTATTGAAACTTGATGACATTTTGATATCGTTTATAAGGATGAAATATGGCTTTTAAAGACTATGAGTGAGGGTTGGTTGGGTTTATTCTTTTTACTCATTTTTTTTAACCTCATGGGATAGACAGAAAATTAGAATATGTATGTTTTTTTTTTGAATAATATTGATTTCAAAACATTCTCTTTTTTCCCTTGGAGAGAGAGAGAGATTTGCTAATCTCAGGATAAGATAGCGCGTTGATTGGAAAAATGTAATTTCCTGTTTTTTTTTTTACGAAACCAATTGTAAAGAAATTCTTGTTGTTGTTATTCTGGCTCTTCAACTTAAATTAATTCGTTGCCTATGCCATCGTCAGATCACAGATGGATGATGGTTACAATGAACTACAAATCCTTTCACAATTCCGTCATGTGACTTCGTATTCCTGGAATGACTTTTTTTTTTTAATTTTTTTTTTTTGCTTCATTCACCCTGAATAAATGAAAAGATGGAGCTTCTGCGATAACGCATTGCTCGTCCTCGAGGACTTGATCACATTCAACCCGCGCAACATCAATATAAACTCGTATGCAAAATATATGTGGGCATCAGAATAAAAAAAAAAAAAAATGAAGAAAAACCAACAAGCAAATGAAAATGTTTTCATCTCATATCCAATTGCATATAAGCTTCAACAACAAGGATATCGAATTGGTTTGAAAAGGACCTCCTCATGCCATATTATTATAGATATCGATATATTACGACTCTATACACTTTCAATGGCATATAGAAAATGTCTGCAGTCATATAGCGTTCAGCGTCATTCGTATCACAAATAATTCGCTAAATCTGTGCCTTGCTGAAAAGGAAGCTTTATTTCATCAGTGAAGCCTTTTTTTTCAGTGAAATCCAGGGCCATAGAAGGATATATGTATGTATGTATCAAAATAAAGGATCTAAAAAAAAAAGGATATTTCAATGGCGAAAAAAAATGTGTTTGATTTAAAATTCTTATTTCCGCAATTCACGGTATTTGAGACCTATTCGACATTCGGAGCTTGAAAAAATTATCAAAGGATGAGGAATAGATTGATATTGGTTGAAACTATTGATTGCCGCCGGTCTGCTGAAAGAATTTAACTCATTGTTTTTTGTTTGTTTTTAATTTTGTTCAAACGAATTGGAATTACCGAAAATTAAATGTATATCACTTTTCGCTGAAATTTAATGTAAATTTGTTGCTCAGGTAAATGTTAAGCCTTTTACATTTTCTACAAAGTTTGGATGCAAAATGTTTTACTATGCATCTAAAACATATGTGATACATTAAAAATAATAGCCCCATTAAAAAATATGTACATTCCAGAGCTTCTTTTTCTTTCTCTGTACAAATAAACGTTTTCTGCAATTCCGCATGAATTATATTAAATTCCTTTGCAGAATAAACTCGCATCTAAAGTGCCTATTTAATGCAAAGTAAATTAAATAATCGTCATCATTCAAGGACCTCCACGTGTTATGGCTGCCTTATCATCTCTCTCTTCATCTCGACTCGAAGTCAGACATCAATTTACTCCCTGACATTCTGTCACATAGAATTCTTCCTTGTTGCCTTAACTTATTGCAAGATGCCTCCTCCTTTAATGTCCCATTGACATTTTTAATGAAATGCAAACACACGGCCTGTCAAACAATACGGAGAAAAAAAAACAACAACAACAAATACGAGGTTTTGAATATCTCGTCGTCAATGAAAGTCAACAAACATCATTGTGAACAACGACACGACACCGTCAAGTCAAACAAACAACATGTAACAAGTAAACAGCAAACAAAACCATCAGCAAATCTCCCCCGCCCACGAAAGGACTTGAACCGACTCCAGAGAGAGGGGTATGTGAGTTTATAATTAAAAATTCAAAAGCTTCAATATAATGTACACACTGATGTTTACCCATGCACTCATTCCGCCAAAATAGTCCTGAGGAGGGTGAATTGATTTTTACCATAGGTATCATTGTGTCATGTCACTGGCTAAGTTTTTGGTCAGATTGATTGGATAAATGTCATAATGACATAACACCACCCTGGGCATAGGTACTATAAATAAGTACGAGTATGACCTACACCTTCTCCACATCGAACTTTTATTCATATATTGTGTTCGAAAAAGTGTAAACAACCAACCAACCAAACGATGTGTAAACAGAGATGAAATAATTTTTGAACGAGTTTTATCTGACAGCCGGAAGCGTTTCACAGGATTTTGTCGATGACAATCAGCGACAGCCGCATAACGTACGTCATCGTCCGTCCGTGTGCAATGATGATAATGATAATAACAATAATAATGGCGGCCACCCTGATTAACTGATAATAATGAGCCACAAATGAGTGACATTTGACATTCGGTATACATTTTGTGAGGCCTTTTTTTTTGGTCGGAATATGACGGAAATACCTACGTACATATATAAATTCAGTCAATAATCCTGGTTGAATTGTTGTTTATCCTTGATATAAGCACACGCTAGTTTGATTACAGTCTGTCGTCATACTGATTATTTTATTTACATTTTAACTTTATACACACAGTCGAAGTCAATTAGAGTTCGTTCACTATTATTGAATATAATATAATAATTAGCCTTCTGATGGTGGCGTACAATGAATTAATTTGTGGTTGGGTTTGTAAAAATCATTTGGTTTTAAACTTCAAGTTGAGATATGTAAGTTGTGTGAAATTTGTTTTTATTACATACTTTTTTACTTAAAGAAATCAATTCAAACACATCTACTTTTGGTTTAACTTACACTGAAATTTTCAATAATTTACCTCTAGTTAAACTTTTTTTTGCCTTGTCTTAAGACAAATAAAATACCTATGCCATGTTTTTATCTTAAAAGGTAAGATTAGCTTAGGTTAGGTTTGAAGGGGTGATGATACGGCAAACCGCATCATCCCACTCGGACCTCAGTGGATCCATTGTGCTCCCCAGGATATAGGTAGGGTAGGTACATATATAAGGACAGGAAAGGAGTTTTTGGAGCTTAGGGGTTAGGTTTGGGTGGCTCCCTGAACCATCTTGAATTCTAGGTGAATTGTAGGATGTTTCTAAGTGGCAAATTTGAGATGTCGCCTAATTCGTCGAAGAAGTGTTCGCTGAGGGCCGTCTTTCTAGTTTTTGCTAAGCTGGGGCCTCTTCGTCATAACACCCTCTGCATAAGTCAGATGTGGCAATACCCATTCTGCTAATGTGGGTTCCCATTGAGTTGTGACCCGTTAGGATTCCAACCAAGAGAGACAGTTGAGGTCTGCTTAGTTTAAGAAGGTAATCAGTTTTTTTCTTAGATATATCCGGCCATAGGTTCCTCAAAACCCGACATGTATCAATATTGTTGACCATCTGTCGTTTGTGACCTATCGGAAACTCTGGCGAATTCTACTTTTTTCTTGTACCAGTGGCATGAATACAGAGGATTCAGTTTGGCTCGCGGATCAAGAGATGATCCGTTTTTGGCCAGTTCATCCGCTATATCATTCCAATGTATATCACAGTGTCCTGGGACCCACCGGAGGGTAACTGTGTTTGTTGCATTGAGTAATTTCAACTCTTTACGGCAACGGTTCACCAGTTTAGACTTTGTGACGAATGAGGAAATGGATTTTATTGCCGCCTGGTTGTCAATGAATATATCTATATTCCTGTTTGATATAGTTCACATGTTGCAAGAAATTTTGCAGCACTTCTGCTTGAAAGACAGGGCAGAAATTTGTATTGACCTATCTAAGGATGGGCTTTCTGAAAAAATGCCTGACCCTACCTCTTCATCTGTCTTGAAGCCATCCGTAAAGACAGAAATATGATCAACGTTTATGACCCGGTTTTCAGCCCAACGCCAACGGTCTCTGGAAGAATGTCTACTAGGGCTACTGGGTTGAAATCAATGTGCTGTATTAAATAGTCTGTTTAAATGTCTTTGTCTAAAAAGTTTATAATTGTTTTATGCCCAAAAAGGCCCTCTTACCAGTTGTTGCACTGTAATTTATTAGGTAAAAATCTAACAAGAGCAAGGCAATGGATGTATTCTAATCAATTTTTTTAGCAAAACAGCATTCTAAATTCAAATGCTGATAAAAATTTTTAGAAAACAATATTTATGGCCCAACTCCATTTTACAAAATGTCGGACATTTTATAGAGTTCATTAAAACAGGGAGTGCAGTAAGAGCCGTTTTGTGAATTTTCATTCAATAATTCAATCTTAATATGATTTAAAAACCAAAGAAAAGGAACTTACTTAGCAAAATATTTCGTCCACGCCACGCATATCAAAAGAAGTTCGTGTGACATCAAGATAGTCTCATATTGGAAGCGCTTCTAAATGGACGGACGCTCGCGTGTGACATTGGCCTAGTAGCTAAATACCTCTGTTTCGATGTTTGGGGTAAGACGGTTCGAATCTAAGTTTTTGGGAAAAATCTTCACTGGGACTTAAGGCCAGGACCTAAAAACTACCAAGCACCCCCCCCCCCCAACCTTGTTGGCTTGCTCTGAAAAATCACATATAAAACAACACCTCCACAAAAAAATCATCAGATACAAATTTCCAACAGATTTCTTTTGATTCCTTTTAAAAAAATGAGCATACACTGATGACTTTTCAGCGATAAAAACATATAACACAAAAAACCCCCGTCGCTTAACGCCACCGAAAACGACGACTCTTTTACACGAAATCAGAAAAATGTCAATTTGCTTAGGATTCACAATATTCCAAACTTTTTGTTTACCTATTTATTACATTTGAATCTTTCTATCTTTTTTTTCTCTTTTTCCATGCAAAAAAGGACATTTTCCATTTTCAATTCGGTATATCAGTTCTTCACGCATGAGGTACTTTTTGTTGAAATTTGTTCATCGTCATCGCCATCGCATCCCTGTGTGAGGTGTATCCTGGTTTTTCCCCCAAAAAATTGTTTAATATTTTTTTTTTCATATTTCCGTTTGCGGAAGTGCAAACTTTGATATACCTTGACACTTTTTCTTTATTTGGAGAAAACAGGTAAACAGAGTTTTTTTTTTTTTCAATTTTATTTTTTGTAGATTTTATTTACCAGATAAGAAAATAATATAAAACATATCCTCGCGTCAGCACACATGGTGCCATATCACCGATATACCGTCGAGGTAAATTTGTTCCATTTTAATCAATCTCCATGACAGAACACAACTCAAACAACCAAACAAAAAAAAAAAAAAAGTAGAAATAAATCTTCAAAATGGCGCTTCACCAGTCCAATCCAATTCGTTGAATATTATTTCGATCCCTTCCTGCTCCCCGCCTTCAGCACATTCGGGCCTCATTCACATTCAGCAGCTTTGACTGCTGACCACTTTCTGTTTGAACTTTGGATTTTCCATCAGACTTGCTGATGTACAATATTGTGCCAAATGGCTAAGGGGGGTTTGGTTGGTGATGGTCGATGGAGGAAAAACCAAAAGTCTCCCTCTCGGACAAAGGATAAAGGACAAAGGGATCAACAGACAATGGAGTCAAGCCAGCCAGAGTCTCACTGTCAAATTTTACATATTTTCCAATTCGCAATCCATTTTGGTCACAAATGAATGAATTGTTGGTTGGAAAGGTTTTTTTTTTTTTGTCAGAGTTCGGAGTCCCTGTGGAGAGCGGAACTTGTCTACACCCTTTATGCCAGCCAGAGTGGCTTGGAAAAAAGTTTATATGGGTCGATTAATCCCTCAGGGAATGATCAATCAAATCAGGAAGGATTTCGATTTTTTTTTCTCTCTGCTAGTCGGCGACTTAATGCCCATCCATAAATATCGAATTAATATTTCATCAAATTGTACCGGGACGGGACATCAAGTGAGGTGGACTCTGGATGAAGTTGAGTCACGACGGCTTTTGGTCGTCAGGAAGCTAATAAACGATGATGATGAAACTCTATGATATTGAGAAGGTATGGTGGTGTGGTTCGGATTGTAATTATGATGATTATTATTGAGAAAGACGTTATCGCTTCTTTTTTTCGGGGGTTGATTGAGTCGAGTTGAGTCAGGACCCGCGCGTCGCAACGAGATAAATTACACACTCAGTTTAGAGATTGATGTGGACAAGCAGATAGATTCATTCCAGACACACACATTTTTAATCTCTGTTTTTCTATTTCCCTGGTCCTGCTGGTTGTGGGTTTATTTTATTAGTTTGTTGGTTTTCGGGATTAATTAGTGCAATTAATCTGCAGTTAGAGAGATGTGGGAGGCCGGATTTATTTGAGAAGAGGAATGATTGGCATTTTTGTGTAGGTTAGGTGGATTTATTTACAAGTGGGCCTTGTTTTATTAGAAATCATGTCAGATTTAATTACATTCAATGAGGATGTTTAATGTTCAGATTTGTGCATTGTTGTGGAAGGTTTAATGTAACTTAATATTATGTAAGAGTGGACGCAAAAATTCCTATAATTACATGTGTAACTCAGGGGCTGTGGACAATTATAGAAGAGAGAGTTACAAACTTGTTTTGATTATGCATTAACAGATTTTAAAATTTATTCGCGTGACTGCAGGTATATTAATAAATAAAACTAAATTCTGAATTATTTAATTTTTTCACATGTCAAACCGCTCTATTTAGCAGTGGCGTAGCGTCATCCACAAACATAGGTTACTAAGTTGGGAATGTCTACCTGAAATTGCCTATATCGCGTATTACAGATCTGCTTTCCACGCCATGGTATACCTAAATAAAGCAATTCAAGTCAATTTTGCTTAGGCAAATCATTAAATTTTAAATTTAGAATAAAACAAAAAAAACTGAATATTCCAAACAAAACTTGCTCAACAAACTTCATAAAGCAGCGCAGAGAAACATAAAACATTAACCAAATAATACGAAGAAAATTATGTTATTTTTTCGAACTAAATTGAAATTTTTTAATAAAGAAACATACCTCTTCCTGCCTTGCTCAATAAACTTACACAGCAGCGCAGAAAAATACATACAAAATTCACAAAATAACCCTATTGAATGCGTGTTATTTTTTCTTGCATAAGAAAGAGTCTATTGTAACGAAGTTATACTATTTTCGCTATGCCTATCCGACAACTACCAAAAGAATACCGAAACACAAGAAACGCATCAGTAGAATTGCATCACATACTTAAAGGAGCCCACGACGATTGTGATGAGGTTCTACAACAACAACATAGGAACACTACACAACATCACAACAACAGTAGCAGCTGCACACAAAAAGAAAATGAAATGATTTCTTCTGCATTTATACAGCTCACACTCATTTGGCACCGCAGAGTTCATAAGGAGCGAGGGGCTCAATCCCAACAAACTTTTTTCGCACCCTGCTAGTACTAAGGCCCATTACTGGTTCTGTCTTAGAGTCTACAGGGTCCAGTGCAAAATCCTACCTTTGTACCCAGACTTGACTTTAGTCAGCCAAGGGAAAATTCTGTATCCAGACTTGACTTAGGTAAGCCAAGGGAGTCACTCCCAAATTCTGTACCCAGACATAACTTCGGTCAGCCAAGGGAATCAATCCTACTTTCTACCGTATATGAAATACTCTGTTATGTATTTTTCAGTAAGATATTAAAATTATTGTAAAACTTATTATAGGTGCGTTTTATTAGCTTTATTTTATAGCTAGCGCAGTAAAATTTTCCTTGGTGAATAATAACAAAACCAAAAGTGCCGATAAATTAGCCAGTAAATAAGTGAATTTAAAAGTGGACAAATAGTGTGGACTTGAACCTTAAATGTCGGTAATCTAGTTTGTTTTTCAGTCAAAAAAGGGTGTGAACACATCCAGAGAATAAAAAATGGACATACAAGTTGATATAGCGTTTTATTGAACTTGTATTGCTGCACTAGCTATGAATTACCAATAAAACGCACCTTATAATGAATTGTTAGAAATGTAGGAAAGCTTTAATAAAGAGTTATTTGCTTTCTACAGTACGAACCCTAGATCCACTGACGCTACCTCAGCTGATAGTAAAAAAGTTAGAATTTTAAAAGGTAACTCGATATTAAACAACTCATTTGGACGCCACGCCGCTGCTATTTAGTCAATATTAGCAAAAAAAATGTTCTAAATTTATTGTATTGGCTTATTTTTTCTCTTATTGGTACCTAGGAGTTATATATAGTTGTACAGTTTTACCTCAGAAGCTCATTTCCATTTGAGTTTGAGTCTTGCAAATAAAAGGCCAAAAATCAGGTACAAATATAATGGTAATCAATTCGACCAATTAATTAACCAAACAAACCAGCTGCAGTATGAACATAAATAATAAATATGGACTTTCTTGAATTTGGCCACAAAACTGCAAGCAATAAATTACCTTAAAAACCGCACGCATCCTCCTCCAGAAGTCACCAATTTTGTTTTTCTTGTATTTTGTTGTGACTTCTGTGCGGGAAAATATAGTTTTTATTTTTTTTTTTATTTTTTTTTACTGCACAACCGCACATAATTCTTGGGATTTTATTTTGATTAATTTGTCAGATTGAAGAAATAAATTTGAGTCGACTGGTATATTTTGTAAGTTGCGTGTAGTGAGAAAACGCTCACTTAATTAGCCCTCCCCACCTAAAGTTCAGATAATTAGCCAAAATTTATAAGCAAAGATAAAAAAGTCTTAAAGTTGACATTAATCGTGGGCTGACTAATTATTGCCACAAATAGGTAGGTACCGTTAGTTGACCCACTAAAAGCCAGCTATAGTGTACCTACACTACATATATACGCACTCGGGAAGCTGCTGCCATGTTTTCTTTTAGCTTGACATCGACAGTTATTGGCATAAGGCCTGCAGCAAATGCAGCACCCGTAGAAGTTCGTAGTCGTAGCCCAAAATGTCAGCGCCTTTTCGCAATCAGCAGACACGATTGTCGTCAACGACCGACGCGCGACGTTTGCGGTCCAAGCTTAGCTTCTATATAGAAAAAAATTGTCAGCCAATTGAGTTGACTGTGACTGTGATACGCTCGGTTGGTGGCATGCACCATGATAGCGAGTTAAAGTGGCACCAACAAATGCGCGGTATAAAAATGTAGCGCGTGTGGGCGACATGCAATTGCAGCATTGCGACAATTCGCGCACAAAAAATTGTATAGTGCGATATCGCTTTTCTTGGGTTTTTAGTTTTTTTTTTTTTTTTTTTTTTTGTTTGTTTTCTTAAAGCGGGCGCTGCCCTAAGTGCGGAAAGGTATCGCGCACTCTGTCGAAGGTAAACATAGAAATTAGCCACCGCCAAGATCCGAGACCACAGGCAAAGTAATTGCTAGTGGTTTTGATTGAGCTGACGATGATGACGACGACTATACGACTCTGACTATACGTGGGTAGTTGGTTTGTGTTGCAGCAGTTCTAGAGTTTAGATGGCAGTTGCATGGGCATAAGGCATCGTGTGCGCAATTGATCTTTGAGGTTATAATAGGGATTGTAGATTTAAATGCGTGAAATTGCTTAATAATGTTTTTTTTGTTTTGCTTTTTTGTCCCTATATTGAGTCTGTTTGCTTTTTCAGAGACAATTTTCTGTAATTGGATTTTTATTTGTGGTGAACTTTTCTATTAAAAGTTCAATTAATGTTTTTATTTTCATTCTTTTTTTTTAATTTTTGTTGGAAAAACAAATTTGCTTTTTCATGGTTGAGAGTTGTAAGTCACTAGGCCCTGGTTCTATATAAAATTTATTTATTTTTTAATTGTCATTTCCGACAGAAAATTTTGCAAAAGCATTGCAACAACATTTCGGAAACACTTCATAAATTTTCAAGAAATATATTTAAATTATGTACGAAATATATTTGTTAATGTACGTTTTAAAGTTAAAAAAAAAAAAAAAAAAACAAAATATTTAAGAAGCATTTCCCCATATCCACCAATTAAATATGAACCTGCATAAATCACATGAGTTTTTTACAACAGATAAATAATAAATTGTAAATCTCGTTTTGTGACAAAATTAATGGTCTTAACTTAACCCAATACAAGACATTTTTAATTGCTTTTCAAATCTCTATGTTAAATGAAATGATAAATGTAGGTATACACATTTGAGGAAAACAAATTCCCACCTTTCACCTTGCATTATGCAACAGCAACATAAAACCCACATTATCTTGTATGTATACACCGCCATAAAAACAAACAAACAATCAGACAAGTCGTTTGACACAACCCCTATTGAGTTTGTCAAAAATCATCAAGGGTGAGAGGGAGTAGGTATGTATCTAATACTACATTTTTTTAATTGATTGATGGTTTCTTTTTATGTCAATATGTCATGCAAGTAAAAGTATAGGTATAGACATCGATTTCGGTGGTCTCCCCTGTCAAATATGATTTTCCATTAATTTAAATTGTCATTTTGTAAAAAAAAAATTAAAAAAAACAGAAATTCCTTTCACGAAATTAATAGGAAACAAAATAAACAATATTTATGAATGAAACCTACATTCTACCTCATTTTGTAGATATAGACACCTTACGTGCTCTTTAAACTATTCATTAATTCAATTTATTCGTATACCAAAGGCTCACTTTGTATACTTAACGATACTCCACACCCCACGCTTAGCCATATTAAAGTTAAATGCCAAAGCTAGAAACCACCATCGTTTTTTTTTTCGAAAATCAACACGAATTAAAAAATAAACAATTATAGGTCCTGTCGGAAATCACTTAATTATGAAATTAAATTTTGTCCTGCAAGCACTTTTTCCATTAAAAACTTCGAAAACCTAACTAATCCCACTTAAGAGTTCTTGAAAAAAAATAAAATCAAATATTTTCCCTAAAATTCTCATCCAGCACCTAGAGCTGTTTCTCTCCACCTCTAAAACCTTCTTCCAGGAAATAAAATTATCTAATTTGTGTGAAAGGATTAAAAATTGTTTGGCTTTTCTATACTTTTGTCCTTCGACATGGCTGATATGGCACCATGTGCTCCCAACGACTCCCATCATTCCCATCCCTTACAATATAACTTTCATATACCACGCACGAGTATAGTGGTGTTGTTTGTGTTTCATTTAGGACCACCAAATAATAATTGTGTTATAATCTGTCATGTGGTTTTGGGGTGGATGATTTTTCTATGATGCGGTATTGTGGTAATTTAACTCCAAAAAATTATTTGATGAAGATGTAATATGCAATATTTTTCTGTGAATTCCTGAAAATTTATGTGTGCACAACAAAGATTTACTCAAGTTAAGATAAAATGAAGGGCAATAAATTATACAACAAGCCCAAGAGCAGTAGCATGTGTGTTTTTGTGATTTGATAAATTCCATCTGCCATTAGTGTAATTAATTAAGGTAGCACAGCAGTAATATGTACATTCATATAGACGTGCTGTGTAGGTGGAAGAGAATAGGTAAAGAACATAAATATATTACATATTTGAAAGTTTATAAGTAAAAGTTGTTTATGGTTTTCAATGAATCTATCTTAAGATTTTGATGTAGGAAATATTTAAAAGGGTTTAAAAAGTTTTGAAATACATCATTTTTTTGCAAACAAATTCGATACAAAATCTAATGATTTCGGAAGCATTAGAGAATTTTTGGAATTTTTCAGTGCATAATTTGAGCACTGATTCAAAAATGTTTGTTAGATAAAAATTTCAAGCTTTGGCAATTTTGAATTAACGTGAACTTACATAAATAAAAAAGTAATGCAGAAAATTAAAAGTTCGAGGATAAAAGGGAGGCTAAGAATTTGGCTTTATGATGATATTATAAGCTAAGGTCTGATCGTATTATCTTATTATTGAGTTAAAATATGGAAATATCGATGTTTTTGGGGTTTTTGAACACCCTGCGTATACAAAAATCGTTTTTTGTTTTATTGAAAAATAAAATAAAAATATTGAATATTTATTTACCTACATGGATATTCTTTTTTTAGATTCGTATTGACATTAACATTGAGCCGAAAATTGACAAATTTGACCAAAAAAGTCGGAAATCTTAAAAAACCCTTAAAAATAAATGTAATTTTGAGCATAACTCATCTGAACCTCATCCGATTTGCATGTGAAGACAATTTATAATAATTTAATTAATCTAAAGTGGAAAGAAGTTCGCCAGGTCAAGTATTTAATCTTTAAAAAAAAAAAAAAAAAAAACTCATTTTGTTTCTATTGATGTAAAATTTCGGAGAGTGTAAGTAGCGGTACTAAGAAAAACTTAATACATAATAATTGTGCGACAAATTTGACGAAGAGATCATGCTGACTTTAAATGATGGCACTTGTTATGTTAACACTAAATAACTAGACTTCATACCACTCCACAATGGTCATCAAAAGACAAAACAATACTGCCGTGTTAACTGAAAATGACGTATCTACATTTTTGGCATTTTGAGATAAATGCGTTTTCCTGTTTTTATCCGTAACTTTTTTGTTTTTGGATGAATGTCTTTCATATTTCTGATCTTAACTCGAAAACTCCAAAAATGCAGATACGTCATTTTCAGTTAACAAGGCAGTATAGATAAACAGACCATTAACCTACCCCAAGCGTAATTGTAGTTAGCTAGGTATAGAAGACTGGTTGCAGTTTTTCCCACCAACTTATAACTAACGAGAAAAACTGAGGGGGCTCATCCGGTTGTGAGTATATTTCAAAATTAATTATGATGTAATAAACCGACTGCAAACGTACATATGTGTATGTTTGCTGCTCTATACTATACTATACTGTACCGTTAAACTATTGAAAGGCAGGGAAAAAGATAACGGCAGCTTTGTGTTTGCATGTGCTTCCACAGTAAAGTTTGTTTAATAACAGCACGAGTTTTCTATACACTACAACAGTGGCACAGGTATTTAAAAAAATAACATTAAATTGAAGAAAAAAAAAATAATGAATTTTGATTTTTGAAAGACGTGTTGTAAGGGAAGAATGTCTAAAAGTATTTTATTTTAATTTCTCAAAAAATACTGATTTTGAACTATTTCTTTAACGTCCATTTTCGCATAACAAACAAAACAAAAAAGTTTAAATTTTTGGTGTGTTTTGATGATTTCTCGTATTTTCCTTAAGTTGGAACACTTCAGATTTGCTTTCAGTCCCAAAAATATGAAGACGGTACTTAAACCACCACTTTCCACTTAAAACTACTATTTGACCAGGCTATAACTGAATACACCTTACCTACGATTGTAATACGTATTTCAATTTAAATCATACTAAAATTTTGTGGAATCTGAAAATTTTCTATCGCTCCACCCCTAATAAAAATTTCCTGAAATAAATACATTTAAACATTTTAAAACTTTCTTTCAATCGCTTAAAATGTAAGAAAAGAGTTTTCACAGAATATTTTTCTTTCTCGGCAGCTACAATACTGCAATTAGATTTTTTGGAATATCTAGATACCTACAAAATTAATTAGGAACCTAATTTTTTAAGCTTTAAAACACCCAATTATTAAACTAATAAATTTAATTATAAATTTAATAGATAACTAAAAACAGCTTAAATTCGGTTATCAACGTTATACACACAGAGATTCTATAATAAGGTTTCTTAAAAAAAAAAAATAACCTTCTTTCGTTTATCATCTTTTGAAATTCAATAACGCAAAAATAAATAGAATTTTCGTCAACAATCCTAATAATTAAACACTGTCATAAAATATTTTTCTTTTCATCAAAACATTGGTAGGTAGACCTACATATATAAAAAAATAATCTGAAGCCTCAAAATGATTGCATTTTTATGAATTCTTGAGAAACGTAAAAAGATTGAAAAAATAAAGCACTACTCATAACCTAGGCCCAACACTAAAATCTTTATCACTTCCGCAAAATATCAGCTTAAATACTAACTAAATTTTTTTTTATAGTCAGTTCAGTTTCCACGACTTTCAATAAATAGTCTGGTAACCATGATTCTTAACTCTCGTATTCTCGTACAATTTTTTGTTTTTGCTTAATTTGTTTAAAACGAAAATGAATTACCAGGCAAGCATGTGAAAGAAGTAGGGAGAAAGTTCTTTGTTTTTTTTGCAAATCTGAGTTTGAGTTTTTAAACTCAACTCAATGCAGCTGTATTGCCGCAAAGAGTTTGTTTACGGTTGCATACAAAAACTTTTTGTGCATAGGTATTATTTACATTTATTAACATTCGTCTGTTGAGCAAATTCTAACAAACACATCCATATTCATTCTGTAATGCTTCCAAATATCGTGAACACCCCACTCGATCTATCAGTGATTACTGATGATGCTGTCGAAACAGAATACATACATACATATTTTTTGCCTCCGCACTGTTGTATTTTTTGCACCAACGCACTCTCACTCTTTCTCTCTTTCTTATTTCAGAATTCTGTGACGTTGAAAAACGAGTCGGGTCGAATATCAAGAAGAACCAACTTCCACTACACTTGCTCAATCTAAAGAAGAACTCATCTCTAATGACAAAGGAAGAAGAAGTGAATAAAGAATAAAGCAAAGAAAACAAGAAACAAACAAATACAAATGCATGCAAAAACTCGATCAATGTGTAGGAACTGATCTAGGAGGCGAGCTCTATTAATATTGCAAAACGAAAAAAAAAATAACCTGTATATGTATTGGATTTTAAAATAAAGAAAAAAACAAAACAGATCAAGCAATAGTTGTCTTTTTTTCTCCAGCTCAATGTCAAATTTGACTCCTTCTACAAGCACATTTACAGAAAATATTTTGTAATAAGAAGGTTACCCTCCTTATTAACATGAGCGCCTAGTAGTTCAATTCGAATTTTGTATGAAAAATTTGTTTTTCAAGTTTTGTTTTGGTCTTCTGGTTTCTCTCAAGTACATATAAAGCGGATCATCGCTCATTGTTGGCTTTTTTTCACTCGTTTGCCTCCTCCTTCTAGCACTAGAAAAGTTGCAGAACATATTTATTTGGCTGTTAGTAAGAGAGTAATTGTAAAATAATTAGAATTGTATAACCTCCTAATCTTCATGAGCGCCTAGTAGTTCAATTCAATTTTGTTGTTTAAAAGCTTGTTGTTGATTGATAAGAAGGAGAAAAAGGAGAAGAAGGAGAAGAGACGATTCTCATTGTTGACGAAAGCAGATTGGAGCATTAATAAGTTGTGGCTTTTTTCTCTATCTTCTAGTCCTCCTTCTTGTTTGACTTCTCTTTTTGCAGAACATATTTGGCTGCTGGTAAATTGAAAAGCTATATAAGAATTGTATATCCTCCTAATCTTCATGAGCGCCTAGTAGTTTATTTGAAATTTGTATGAAATTCCACATTTTTTCTTGCTCTTTTGAAAGGTAAGAAAGCGCATGGTTGGCTTCTCTGTCTAACACCGCCTTCTTGTTTGAGTCCTCCTTCAAGCACCAGTCCAGTACTTTAACATAGCAAGGCTGCTAGTAGAAGAGCAATTGAAAAATAATAATACAAATATGTTATTTACCCTTCTCTTGAACATGAGCGCCTAGTAGATCGAGTAGAATTTTGTATGAAAATTTATTATTTCGCGAAAGAGCTTGCTGGTTAGAGGGAGGAGTCAAATAAATAGATAGAGAAAGAAACCACCAGTGAATAAATGCTCCATGGATTTTGCTTTAATTCTCAATTAATAGTGGGAATAAAAAACAAAATTTCAAGCCAAAAATGTAAAATATCTTCTTTGAATAATAATGTGAATGCAAACCTTAAAGACCTCAACCTTTCTAAGTAGGTACAATATTCATTACATAGGTACATAGTTTTTAATTAATGTTGCCGTTCATGAACGCGGGTACCTATAGTTTAATACTTTTGTTACAGCTATCGTTGATCGTTCGCTTGTCATTAAAGGTGGATTGCAATAAATAAATTTGATAAAATAACTGAAGTATTTATTATGTATCTAAAAACAAAAAATAAAAGACAAATTGAGTCGTAAAAACTTTATTTTCATTGTTTTTAATTTATTTTTATTATTTTTTTCTTAAGTTTACTTTTTTTTTTTAATTTATACATATTTCTATTTTTAATTTTACAAAATTATCATTAATCTATAATAGTATAAATTTGTTTTATTATTGAAATTTTATATCAATTAATATTTTGTATTTATACAAATGTAAATGTTAGTTCATGCATTACACTATTTCTGTTTTTTTTTTTTTTTGTTGTTTATGTTACATATTTTTATTTGTTCAGTTCTTAGATTAAAAAAGTTCCAAAAGTGATGATAATAATAATTTATCTTCTTACTATAATCAAACATACAAAATAAAATATAAGTTGACCAGAAAATAATGTTTCATGTTTTTCTTCTTCTGTAATTCAATAATGGAAAAATAACTAGAACTTTTATCAACAATACTTATAAGGAAACTGTCATAAAATATTTTATTTTTTTTACCAAAACATAGGTAGGTATATTAAAGAAATCTGAAGTCTCAAAGTGATAGCATTTTCATGAATTCTTCAGTAACGTAAAAAGATTGAAAAAATGGAGCTCTACTCATGACCTACCAACGATTTATTAGTAATTTTACGTTCGCAAATATTCCCTTTTGTTATTTTTCCCTTGATCGCTGACATTAAAACGAATTCAGTGCATACAAAATCTTTTACAGTGCATATTATTTACATTTATTAAAATTCGTCTGTTGAGCAAATTCTAATAAATACATGCCTATTCATTCTGCAATGTTTCCAAATATCCTGACCTGATCACATTCGCCTCGCCTCCCTCGCCATGACTCGACTCGATCTACCAAGCATCATACTGCCGAAGCAGCAGAATACCATACAAATATCAAGGAGAACCAATTTCGTTTTCGACTACACTTGCTCAATCCAAAAAGAGCTCATCTCTAATATAATGAGTATAAATAAGGAGGAAGGAGTGAATAAAGCTAAGAAAACAAAAAGCATGCTCAAATTAATAGGAGAGCAATTGAAAAGTAAAAAGAAGGTTACCCTCCTTATCAACATGGGCGCCTAGTAGTTCAGTTCGAATTTTGTACAAAAATTTCTTTTCTCCTTTTATTTTGTACGCTAGACTCCGCCACATTCATTTACAGATAGCAAAAATGTTACATTGTCTCTCTTCCCAAAATAAGGTGAAAACAAAGCTGGTGGAGCGCTAACTGTTGGCTTTTCTCTCTCATTTGACTCCTACTTCTAACACTGGTACATTTGCAGAGCATATTTGGCTGTTAGTAAGAGAGAATTGTATAACCTCCTAATCTTCATGAACGCCTAGTAGTTCTATTTAAATAAGTAAATTTTTTGCTTGCAAAATTGTTTCTAGCTTTTGGTTAAGAAAGAAAAAAACAAAGCGCACGGAGCGCTAAGAAGTTGTTGGCTTCTCTGTCTATCTCCACCTTCTTTTTTGACTCCTTGCATCAGTACAAGCAAGGCTGGTAAAAGAGAAATCGAAAAGTTATAATAAGAATTGCATACCTTCCTCATCTTCATGAGCGCCTAGTAGTTCAATTAAATTTTATTGTTGAAACTTGTAGTTGATGGAGAAGAAGGAGAAAAAGGAAAAAAGAAGAAGAGTCTTATTGTTGACAAAATAAAGCAAAGCAGATTGGAGCGTTAATAAATTGTGGCTTTTTTCTCTATCTTCTAGCCCTTCTTCTTGTTTGACTTCTCTTTTTGCAGAACATATTTGGCTGCTGGTAAATTGAAAAGCTATATAAGAATTGTATATCCTCCTAATCTTCATGAGCGCCTAGTAGTTTATTTGAAATTTGTATGAAATTCCACATTTTTTCTTGCTCTTTTGAAAGGTAAGAAAGCGCATGGTTGGCTTCTCTGTCTAACACCGCCTTCTTGTTTGAGTCCTCCTTCAAGCATCTGTACTTAACATATCACGGCTGGCTAGTAGAAGAGCAATTGAAAAATAATAATACAAATATGTTATTTACCCTCCTCTTGAACATGAGCGCCTAGTAGATCGAGGAGAATTTTGTATGAGTTTTATTTCGTTTTCAGCTAGACTATATGAGCGCGTATAGATCGAGTAGAATTGTGCTATAATTCTCAATTAATAGTGGGAACAAGAAACCAATTTTCAAGCCAAAAATGTAAAAATATTTTTATTATTTTGTAAATGCTGAAAAGGCCTCAACCATTTTTTGCGTCTTCTTTCTACATAATATGAACATATTATATACAGAGTTTTTACTTAAACTTGCGTTCGTGAACGCGGGTGTAGTTTAATTTTCATTTGAAAAAATAAGTATCTACCGATTATGTGTCTGAAAAAAAAAATAAAAGACAAAAATATAAAGAGTTGTTCGTTCTTTTTTCACTGTTTTTATTATTATTACAAACTTTTATTCGCCAACATTTATTTATTTTTTCCTTAAATCTAGCTTACATTTTTTGGTCTTTACATTTTTATTTGTGTTTCTATTTTTGGTTAGGTACCTATACAAATGTATCATTAATATATGTACATACATAATAATATCTATAAATTTGTTTTATTATTGATGTTTTATATCAATTAATATTTTGGATTTATACATAAATGCGAGTAGATACATTATATTATTTTTATTTCAGTTGCTGATGTTATTATTATTTGTTCAGTTCTTAGATTCAAAAAGTTTCAAAATTAAAAACAATAGTAATTTAGCTTCTTACTATAACCAAACACAAAATAAAATACAATAAATACAAATAAATAACAAGAATTTAATGTTTTTTCAACAAATTTCCAGTGCATGGATGCTAATTTAATTTTTTAACAAAAAGTTCATTAAAAAATACCACTGTTATTTGTATCGGATAAAATTGCATTCTAATTATGTCAATTGAAAATAAAGCACATGCTCTATACTGTTGGACTAATAGAAAAACGATTTCAAGCTATATCTAATATTTGTTTTAGTTCGTTTTAATATTTTTCATTAGCTTTATTATATGCGGGTGTGATAAGAGCTACGCATTTTGACCAGTAAAAAGTTCTACTTATTTTATATTATAATTATGTCCATAGTATTAAACCGGTTATGTAATTGATAAAACAGCTTATAATTGCTATGGGATTTTTAACTGAAGTACAACATTCTGAAACATATTTTTTTGGAGGAAAATTATTTAATTTAAATTTTAGCGAAAATCAAATTAACATAATGAAAATCATTTTTGAAAAATTTTATTAATAGATTAATACAATTTAATTCATCAGAACAATTTTAAATTCAATTTTTCGTACATACAGTATTTAATATTTATTTTGAAATTAGGGTCCATTTTTAGTGAAGCGAACTATTTTTTTTTTTGAACAAGTGATCTTTATTTAAAATCATTGATTCCTAAGTGCATCGTATACAACTACCTACCGGTCGAAAAACAGAACTTCCTGTGAAATCCTTCTTAAGAAGACAAAGAGCATAGAATAATGGCAAAATTATAGTTAGATAGTAGTATTCGCTTTTGGCTGTGTCACTATATATGTAGGGTGCATATATGCACATGCCATGAAAATTGGTTCTTCTTCATGACCAGATGCTCTCTGTGAGAATTCACATTAAATAGAAACAATTCGAAGCCAACATGTCAGATATCCATTGCATTCAACAAAAGCATACAAAATAGCGAAATGTTAAGCAGTTGAATAAGTTCCGGAGCCAAACAGATACTTGCTTGATTTTCAAAAAGTATCCTGATATGTCTTTGGTATTTTATACTATCATAAGCTACTGAAGAAGCTTGTTGCAAGAACATTGAAAGGCACACGAAGCTGATTGTTCCTCTTATTGTCTAAAAGATGGCGTGAAAGAATGGTAGTGAAGGGGGGCAGTGAAGAAGGACTAACCAGCAGAAATATGGGGTTAAATTAGCACGACAAGCGAAACTCCGGAGGACTCTTCAAAAATTTATCCTGGATTTTTAATTTGTATGATATTTATGTATAAAGATTTTCTATGAAAAAGATGTCAAAATAAAAATGCGGGTCAGCAATGGAGAATTTTAAACTTTGTTCAGCATCAACACGGCAGAATATTTGAAGTAAAATTTTAGTGGGATAAAATTCGTAATCCTTTTTATTTTTTTTTTCTAAACAAAAAACTCTGGCTTAGCTCACATAAAAACTTATTTGGACTTAAGAGAGGTTTGCTATTCATAATACATTTCATACCAATTATATATTAAATGAACTGTAAAGCTGTAGCTGATGAACAGATTTTAAAATCTAACTAATTGCTGATGAAAAAAAGTACGTATACGCCATAGTGACTCTGCTAATGCTTATTTTGTATTTATTTATTTTAAAGGGTCTGAATGTTATAAATATATGTATATTAAAAATAGGCAGAGATTAACTAAGAGAATTTTTTCACCTCTCTCCTTATATCCACATGTAATAGATATAAGGTCCAAAAAAATTGGAAATATAAAAATTTGTCAGTGTGTAACACGTTTGGCTAGATTTTTCATGAGACATGTATTCGGTTATATCTTTCTTCACTTGATAGTAAATCCTAAGTTGGTACACATCGGGTGTACTTCTCAAGCAGCGCCTTTGCCAAAAAAAAATATTATAGTGCGACATTTTCTGAAAAAAAAACATGCCATTTTCGTGCCATATGAAAAAAAAAAACAAATTGATAAGAGTATCGAATATTAAAAAAAAATACTACCTAACGTAAAATTTTGAAAAAAAAACGATTTTGAATAAAATTTTTTTCATTATTTTTTCAAAATTTTGAGTTTGAAAATTAATTTTTCAATAAAATGATTTCTCAAATAAATTTGATTTAGCCAGTTCAGGTTACTCAAGCTCACTGAGATCTCATAGACCTCAGTAATCTGAAAAATCTGAACGGAATTTCTCAGTGAGATTCCTCACTTTTGCTGTCAAAAAACAGAGACTGATATTTTTTGGATTCGCTTATTCAATTATTTTTTGTCGCAGTTGATTAATTAATAAAAGAAGAGATGGAAATTGGTTTTGACTTCTAGCGGAGAAATTTTGTTCAGGTTTCTCCTCCTGCTCAGTGGAGCTGGCGGAGCTTGCTCAGTGAGATCTCAGAAAGGTGAATTGGCTAATTAAAAAACATAATTGAGGAACGGACTTTTGGCTTTAAAAAAAAGTATAGCATGACATTGATTTTTTTCTAGTCGATTTTTTAGAAAAATCCCCCCCCCCCTCCCCCTTTACCGACGGGGAAATAGACGCCCTCTCCCATACGATTCTTTTCGACTCAACCTATTGGAATTCTATAGGTATTAGGCATATGAAAATAGCCTTAAAATAATGCCTGGAAAAATGGATCTAACTAGGATTCGATCCTCAAAAAGCTACACGCTCTAGCTTTTTGTCACATCTTAGGTGAATCACCCTGTAGATACAACATTAAGGATCGAATCTTAATTACATCAATTTTTCCAGCCATTATTTCAAGCTTATTTTCGTATACCTATAGAATTCCATTTAAAAACGTTTATATAAAAGGTATACCTAAGAGAACAAGTCTATAATACATAACAACTATAGGTAATCGCGACTTAATTACACACATTTCTTGAAGTCAAAAACTCTGTTGTTATCCGTAGGAAGGTACATTGGTCTATAATATAATAATGCACTTTTGAATCTCTAGCCACCCAGTTTCGCAAGAATCAGACAGTAATGGATTCAGCAAACAATATAACCATTTCTATGCTCCTCTGGTGGAGTACCTACATATTTATATTATCTTCTTGATTCTGTTCTGATGATGGTGATGTGATGGGTAAGGATTAACAGCGCTTCATCACTTGAGACACCAAGAATTGAAAAAAAAAAAAAATAAAACCAAAAGGATTACACAACAAAACGACCATCATTGTATCCTTCCGCACAATTGTGCATCATATACAGCGCTATCAAGGAACAAAGTATACGAAAAAAAAAAAAAAAAAAAAACGCCCCCATTTTTTTTTCTATATATAGTACGCATTCTGTTAAAATACAAAGCCTTTTTAAGGACGAAATCACTTAGCCCTAATGGTGTGCCTCGTCGTCGTAGCCGTTGTATTCGTCTCTAGTTGAATACCATAAGAGGTGAGAATGAATGACTCCGGATCCGGATTTCTTTGAATTATTTTTTTTTTGTATTTTTTATTTTTATTGTTGTTGTTTTTTATTTGATTCGGTTTATATGCGTGGGTGGTGGGAAGGACATGCGCATATCCTATTCGACCCAATTAGGTTTAAATGCCATTAGTTGAGTTTTAGTCTCTTGCTGTTCTTGTTGGTATATATGTACCAATTGAAACGAAACAATTAACTATACCTATGTAGGTACGGTACGTATTTAAACATGATGATGTGGACTTGAGTTGAAAACGCCCACTTTTTGAGTTCTTTTCTTATTTTTTTAAGTGCCATTTTTAAAAGCATGGGGTTGTGTTTTGATGTGTTGATATGGGAGAGACTTCATCGTTGCCTTTTCTTTGCCATCAGGGTTTAATTGCAGTGCAGCAAAAGATTTCTAAGGAAGTTGACAAGGTTGTTCTAGATTTTAAAGATTTTTCTTTTTTTTTTTTACAAAGAAACAATGCCGATGAGATGATGAAAGAAATTTTGTTTATAAATAGACACGTTTGAAAGAAAAGGCTTTCAGGTGACATTTTTTTTAATTGCTGTATAGGAGAAAAGCTGCCTAAGAGTTGCTTATAAAATGAATGAGAAATATCTATCTAAATCTAGGTAGGTACTTAAGTTTGGCATGAAATTTTAAAAGCACATTTTTTGGGTATGGTAAGTTAAGTGGATTTTAGTATAGCAACTAATTATTAGTTTAATGTTGAAATTGAAACATCTACAATCTACATACACAGCAGGGCACATATGTTTCATGAAAAGCACCTTCTTACTCAGATCCTATAAGGCAATTCAAGAGCTCGTGTAGAACCAGGGCGAGGGCCTAGCGACTTGCAACTCTCAACCAATCTTGTGTACGTGTGGGAACCTGCCGAATCCAAACGGCTAAAGAGAAAGGCACTTACTTATGACATCAGGAGTTACTTTTGGACGATTTGTCACTTCCTCGCAAGGGAAAGAAATAGCTATCCAATGGATGGTATTATAAATTATGCGGCAGGAAGAATAATAGATTTTAGTTTAACGGAACCGGATAACCGGAACTGGTTGCCGGACATGCGGAAAATTAGTATTACTCAAGTTATAAAAGAACATTGTTTCCTGGACGGATTTTTTGGAAAGATATTGAAACAAGTTAATCGAAAAAACCAACCAAAATTAAGTAAATTGACAAATATTTGGAAAAAAAACCCTCCAAGCAGTTTGGTGAAAGAATTCGTGTGACAAATCATCATTCAGAATGTAAACAAATGTAAATCAGTCATCACTTCATCAGTCAAATTGTCAGTCATGGTCGATATCACGCTCACGCTTGTGTAAATGTGGTTCCTAAAAAGTGGAATCTGGCAGCAATCGGAAACATCATCGGCTTATTGCCAATCAAATAGAATTGGCCAGAGATCTCAAAGGAATCCGTATTCTCAGAAATATAAACACTCCTCACTTTTGCTGTCAAAAACTGAAGAAGGTTTTTTTGGATTCGTTGCTCAATCATTTTTTGTGGCAGTAATCAAATAAGAAAGAAAGGAAAAGAAAAGGAATCTTGTTTATATTTAATGCTCCACCTCTTTCAAAGTGACGGAGGAAAAACACTGAGCGCTCTAAAATATAAACTGACCAAATCAAGTCGAATAGAATCAAATTCTACCATCGTTATTTCGAAATACTATTCGTTGATATTTTTTTATATTTGACTTTTAATATTTGTATTTATTATTTTATTTAGCCAGTTCACGTTTCTAAGATCTCACTGGGCAGAAGGAGAAACCTGAACATAATTTCTCCGCTAGAAGTCAAAACCAATTTTTATCTCTTTTTTTATTAATTAATCAACTGCGACAAAAAATAATTGAGCAAGCGAATCCAAAAAATATCAGTCTCAGTTTTTTGACAGCAAAAGTGATGAATCTCACTGAGGAATTACGTTCAGATTTCTGAGAATGCTGAGGTCTCTGAGATCTGAGTGAGCTTGAGAAACCTAAACTGGCTAATTTTTTTTTCTATTTGAAAGAAATTCCAAAATCTATGAAAAATTTTGATCGACTTTTTTCGAATAGACTCTTGCTATAAGCCCCATCGTCTCGGTCCGAAGAATGCAACAAAAATAACAACCGGACCCAGAAAATATCAATTATACAAGATCCGAATTGGTTCGAACTCCTGCAAAGCGAATCGTTCACGAGCATGAACAATGGAGCCACTCCAGTCCATGGCGCAAATCTAGTTTCAAACCTTGGGATTCGAAGATGACCAAAAGGTGTGTTTTTAATAATAACTTTGAATTCCAAAAACCTATTTCATGTATTTTTCTTTAAACTTCCTTAAATTTGTAATCCTTGCTTCTTCATTTATTCTTTCTTTTTTTTTTTAACCTGCTCGACTATTGCTTTGAGAAACATCATCACCATTCATATGATCCCTCTATATGATATCTAATCCTGGATATTACTTATTTCCTCTTCAAAAAAAAAAAAAAATGAATGAAAACTTCACTCAAAGGACTTTAATTTCCTTGAAATTGCATCTTTCGCCAGCTTTATTCAGTGACATATACCTTCCTACACAATAAATGAGTTAATACTGTTGACGTTGAGGCCAGGATGTTTACTTGTAGTTTATGATGAGCTACATATTAGGTACAGTGATTTCCTTTGATGTTGCAAGGACATCACTTTGTCCTTTGCGTTTTTCTTTGATATTTCTATGAAAATTATTTAAAAAAAAAAAAAAAAACGCCAACTCCTTCAAAGCAGCATTGTCGCGTTCAATTTAACTTTGTTTAAGTTGTTGTCACATAGATGATGATGATGATGATGTCTAGTAAAGAGTACAGTACCCGATTTATGTCGACAGAAGGACATAGTCGTCGCCATCAGCAACGGAGAAAACTTCTCGTTTATACCTACCTACACGTTGATTTTTAATATTTTTCAGTGGTTTTTTTTTCTCTAATAAATTGTAAGACCACCCTCTGTCATTGTCCATTTACATATTACAAGTCACGTCCATTTCGGACAAAATACACACAAAAAAAATCAGATCCTTCAAAAAAAAAAAAAAAACAATATTTTTATAAGTTTATTGTTCGTGTTATTAACATATCCATTAGCATTATTGTGATCCTTTAAAAAAAAAAGTCAAAATAAAAAAGGCATGTGGTTTTGGCTGTTATGTGCAGTTTTCATTGTTCCTGAGTTGTATTCATGTTTTTTGGGTCTACAATTATCCTGATGGACAAAAAAAAAACAAAAAACACCATCTAAAGGTTTTTTTTTTAGTTACGAAAAGTTTCGACCAATAAGTTGGTTGCACTTAATTTTGATGGGAAATGTTGGAGGAAAGTTCTTATGGATGCATATTTTTATGGAACTCACATTGTTTGGCGAACAATGTCCTCTAGCTCTAATCTGTTTTTCTTCATAATGGAAAGCGGGGAGCGTAGTATATTTTTTTTTTAAACTGTGAACGTTCCTACGGTGGAATAAACTATTTTCTTTAGGTGCACTGGTGGTGTTCAATTTATGTAAATGTAAATAATAAAGGCGTTAATAAAAATATATTGAATTTACAGAAGAAGAGAAAAAGCTCATAAAAAAAATCAAGACATGGCTTATCACAGTATTTGAACCCCATATACGATGATTATAGGACAAAATATATTGGGCAGTTGCCATGTCCTTTGAATTTTTTAATCAGGCATGTTGTTTAGCATTTTTATTTGTATAAAGATCTTCCCTAATACTTCAGATTGACATCCTATATCTTTTATATATAGGTGCGTTTTAATGATTATAGCTAGCGCAGTAAAATTTCCCTTGGTGAACAATAAAAAAAACCGAGAGTGTCGATAAATAAGCCAGTAAATTAGTGAATATAAAAGTGGATAAAGAGAGGGGGCTTGAACCTTGAATGTCGGTAACGTAGTTTTTTTTTTTTTCACTCACAAAAGGATATGAACACAGTCACAGAAATAGAAAGTGGACATAAAAAGTGGATATTGTGTTTTATTGAACTTGTATTGCTGTGCTAGCTTTGAGTTACCAATAAAACGCACCTTATTTAAAAATTAATCTCTTTTTGTGTTCGTACGCGTAAAATTCGGCTAAAAATCATCCGATTCGGTTGGGGATTCTTTTGTTGAATTTGTATTCAACCAGACTAACACACAATGGAAGCGAAAATTAAAAAAATTCGAACGAAAATTAGAAAATTCGACCAAGAAAGTCAGAAAAACCGTGAAAACATCTTGAAATTTCAAACTTTCTGAATTAGTTTTTTGTTCGTACGCGCATAACTCGGCTGAACATCATCCAAATTGGATTGAAATTTTTTTGTTGGATTTGTAGTGAACTAGGTAAACACACTACGGAGATACAAATTGAAAAACTAGGCAGGAAAAGTCAGAAAGTCGTGATAACAATAAATTGCATACTTTCTGATTTTTTTTTTTTTTTTTCAAAACGTTGCTCGACTTTCGAAAGGAAAATTAATAATTGAATGAATTATGGGTAGAAAGAAGTTCGCCGGGTCGGCTAGTTTACCCATAATTATGATGGATAACCCTCAAAGGTGTGTTTGGAGATAGCTTCACCTGTGAGCTATTTTTTGGATTCTTGAAAGTTTAAACTATGAAAGGCTTGAAAAAATCTTTTGAATTATTTTCCTTTGAATATTTTAATTTTAGTTATCAAGATTTCGTACATATATGAAAACCATAGTTGTTCAAAGGTGCATAGGTAGAACATATCTGCTTGTATTTGAAAAAAAAATTGCGATTCTTGGGTGATCCTTCACGTTTACAAAAAGATTCTTTCTCTCAATAAATAAAATCACTATCCTAAACAATAATTTGTAAGTATCTACTCGAAAAAGGACAAAAACACTTAATCAACCTAAATGTCCTCACCATAAAGTGACAATTACAAGAATTTCTAACTTCCTCAATTCTTGCATGTCCTCTCGGCTCTCGCCCCGATGTCTTTTCTAAAGCAATAAATTCATTTCAAATGTCAAAATATTTTCAGAAAAATAATAAAATCAGTGGACAGAGTACAAAACTATAAGAATTTCCAACAAAAAACAAATCGAGAGTCCTGTCCGGTGATGCTCCTGAAGTCCAGTCCAGAGAGCCATAAGACATCACCTCCTGCTCCTGTTGCCTGTGTTTCTGTTTCTGTTGCTGTGTATCTAGAGCCGAGTTCCTTGTTCCTTTTCTTGTTATCAATCTGTTAAATAACAAAACACCAACTGCGCCTTTTAATCGCGCGTACTCATTCTTCCTTGTTTTTTTTTGTTTTTTTTTTATTCACTTCTATGTCGATTGTGTTTTAGCAAATGGATGACAACATTGTCCCCGATAAACACAAGGACCGGGTAGCTGACAGAGAGAAAGAGAGTTCTACTGGAAATTTAGTGGACCAAAAGTCTTCCTCTGAAAGATTCTTCTCTCTTGCTCTGTCTAGATGATGCCACATTTGAACATGTACATTAATCCTTCCGAACATGACCGACCAACCAACCAAGTCGGAGTTGTCTGTTTGTCTGATGTTTGGTCTTGCTCCGCTTTGGGTGCGTGTTGTGTTCCTTTTCCTCACTCCACGCAGCATGATGTCCTTTTGGCGAGAATTGTGTAAACATTTGGTCATTTCAATGGTCGCTTTATGTTCTCATCGGGATAATTTATAGTTTTTTTTGCCACAATATGCTGCCCCGAATGGAGGAGCAAGAGTGTGTGGTGCTATGACACTGTTTTGGGATGCTTCTTTCGAGAAAAAGAAAGAGGATTTTTTTTTTCGAAATTTTTGAAACAACTCCTTTTGGAAGGTTGTTTTTTTTTTTTGTTTTTTTGTGCAAGTCGGACAACAATGCATGCATTGAAAAGGTCCCGCACCTTTATGCTGCTGGGAGCATCTCGCGTCACAAACGAAAAGGTGTTTATGATTGTCCAGCAATAAATAAGGCTAATTTGAGGCACAATATTGGAGTTTCTTTTTCTTCGGAACAAAAACCGATGCGATGGTTGTCCAGGTTGTATGAACAAAACGAAAACAAACAATTTGGACAAGAGAACAAAATGCAGGCACACTCAAAAAAAAAAAGTCAATGTTTATTTCAAGAGTTTTTATGTTTTGTTTGATTTTTGTTGTTTTTGAATTTAAGATATTCGCCAAGACAATGCTTTTAAAAGGACCTCTCTTCATAAGCAGCTTCTGATGCTATTAATTTCTTCGAGTATGATTTCATGGCCTGTCCAGATGGCTATTTTTTGAAGAGATATTTTATTGACAATGATACATTCATTGATTATATGCTTAGAATGAAAATAAAGCCGTTATAGGATCATTATCGGAGATCTTAAATGTGTTGTTCTTTGAATAAATTCATTGAAATGTGATAGAAGTGGTTCCTACATACTGAGTGATCTGTTCTTTATATTGATTAAAATATTTGAATTAATTTCCTATAAGAAAAGGAAGGGTAAAAAGAGGGTACATTGACATAGAATATTTTCATTTGTTGAAATTAAATTTAAGCGATGTAAGAAAAAGAAAAAAATTGCATCTTCATCGTTGTTTTTATTGCACATTACCTTTGGGAATTATCGTGGACAAAAATTTCCCTGGAAATGTTTCCCTTCTTCAAACATTGGGAACGTGAATGATGCTCAAAAATTTCCTTCGGAATTTATTGGTAACGGGAATAAATTTTCCATAGAAATTCGGCTGTCATTAAATTGAATTTGTTGTCGGGAAATTAATTCCGTGGGAGATTCACAATAGCAGAGGAATTGTCGAGGGAATAAAATAATCAGAGGGAAACAAAATTCACCTCGAGATTCTCGATATAAATCCCTATATGTCTTAGATAATTCGGCCATTTTCAGGAACCTGGCATTTTATAAAAGGTTACTTTATTTTACTGGTGGCATACATTTTACGGCACAACAGCTCATGAAGAACGAGGGCCTAGTGACTTACAACTCTCAATCATTTCCGTGTGCGTGTTATTGGCAGGAATGGAGGGGACCTACAGTTTATTGCCGAATCCAAACGGGGAATGTGAGCGGCATTTTTCTATGACAAGAGATACTCTAGGAGGATTTGTCAATTCCTCGCAAGAGGCAGTAGCCATTTTATTTTCTAAATTAATAGTTGGCGAGGTTGGGGATCGAACATAGACCTCCGACATGACAGTCCATCGTACTCGGATAGGTAATTTAGTTATTTATAATTGAAAATTGCTTAAGAGACTTATACCTAACAGAATCTAACTGAAAGAATAGAATCATATAGATTTAACTATTTCCACAACTTATAAAAGACTTCTCTCCCATCACACCGTTAACAACTTGGTCACTTTTCCGTGAACACAGGCACTACTCATATTAAAAAAAATGCTTATGCAACAGGCACATAAAGATCACTTATCTTTAAACAAAAAAAAAAAAACAAACAAAAAAAACTCCTTCGGGCATCACCCCCAATGGATAAATTTCATTGGGTCGCATTATTCCCTTGAACATTACATGTTATCTGCACTGCATAGGTATATACAGTGGCCAAACTCTAAAGCCACAACAATGTTCTCGTCTTTGACCATTTCAAGGCATCCTGGTGCAAAATCTACCATCATCATCTTCATCATCGTTGGGAATCATCGCCATCCATACCATTATCATCATCATCATAATCTTTATGCACCGGCCACCACCGCAGCCCACAGCCGCACCAACCACCATCCAGGCAAATAGTCAGTGGTATTGGGGCACAGCGAGTAGCCTCATCATCTTTACCATTCGCGGAACATCATCATGCGGGATGGTTAAAACGCAATCCTTTATTGATTGTAATCTTCTCATCCAGTGGTTGGAGAGGTTTTAGGTTTTGGGTCATGTGGTTCGATACTCGATGGGATGCAACACGATCGCATTTTATACAACACATATCGAAGATTTAAGTAAGTAAGCTTTGGAATACAATCAAGTCACTATGAGAAAAGATTTTTGAAAAAAAAAAATGTGCGAACATCATCAGGAAATAATGAAGATTTGAACATACATAAAGAATTGGTAAAATTGATCGCGTTGAATAGTTTAATAATTTAATTGTTGAGAAAGCTGTGAAGCCTGAATTTCTTTAGACCTTATCAAATGGAGAAAGAAAAGTTTTCAAAGGTTTAGAAATTTTTCAGACTGATTCATTTGATTCCTTTGTTCCAGAAACTATTTTTTCTGATAGACCTACTTTTTCTTTTACGCATATCTCCCAAGGCTACTAAAGGCTAATGAGTCAGAATAAGACTTTCCCATCATGATGAGGGATGTAAAAAGTTACATAAATATTTGTATTAATTTACTTGTTGCTTCTGTTTATCTAAAAATTAATTCATTTTCATCGCCCATAATTGGGATTTAGGAAAGACCCCAAGTATATGTAGGTACGTTCATCTACTTTCCCACTGAAGACCCCGAACAAATAATCTTAAACCTCCCAATATATATATACACACAACGATCATGAATTAAGAAAGAGTTAAATATGAAAAGAGAATTTATTTCTATATACCTACATACATACGCAACGAATTAATTGAATTAATTTTTGCTGCATCTTAATGAAGATGCTTTCACACGATAATCACACATTCACTCCCTCTCATCATATTTAGGCTTAGACTATAGAAATTAGGCCAATTATTGTGGTAATTATGCTGAGAAATGAAAAGAAAGGCTTGTCATCGCAAGATTCTTTTAGAGTCTTATCATAAATTAAGGAAGATGTCTTCTTTTTTTTTTTATTCAAACGAAACACGAAAGGGTGCGATAATAGGAATAAAACAAATTTAGGACAAGTTTTCCGCAGGGAGATCATTAGAATTTAAGAGATTTTTTCGAGTTAATCCTTAAAATTTATGGGTTGGTCGAGTTTAATTTGTGAAAAATATTTAAACTCATTGTTTTGAGAGTGAAAAATGTTTGAACTAATTTTTTTATAGTGACAAATATTTAGACTCATTTTTTGAGAATGAAAAATAATAAGACTCATTTTTGGAGAGTTAAAAATGTTTAGACTCATTTTTTGAGAGTGAGAAATGTTTAGACTAGTTTTTTATAGTGACTCATTTTTTGAGAATTAAAAATGTTTAGACTCATTTTTTGAGAGTTAAAAATGTTTAGATTTATGTTTTGAGAGTGAGAAATGTTTAGACTCATATTTTTTTTTTTTGAAATTTTATGTCATCTGAAGCATCTCTTTTTTTTCTAATAATTCTTTCAATCTTATTGTAGATTTTTGACGTCTATGAATATTTTGATGGCCTAATGCTCTTTTTCTTAATTTGTCTTATATTATTCCATCTTTTCAAACTGAATTGTCTTAACTTCAATATGCATTTTTACTTCTTCAGTTTAATGACTTAGAAGTAAGTACGTTAGAATTAAGCCAGTTCACAAAGCAACGTTTAATATAATCATTCCAATTCTAACTGAAAATTCCCGGGGAAATGTTTTTTTTTTTTTTCTACGATTTGATTGATATTTGATACCGAAAAAAAGCTGTTTCGAGCATTTAGAATTCCTGCTGTCGAATGTAAAAATATCTTACCGGGAAATTCGGAATAGGAGTATTTTACTCCCAAAAGAACACGTCTCCCGGGGAGTTTTTTCCCGGGGAAAATTTTAGGGTTAAATATGACCGAAAGAGTACTTCGAAAGAGATAAGATAAAGAAGCTGGAGCTATCGATTTTGGAGTCAACGTCCTTCCATTTCATTATTTTTGTATGTCTCGAAAAATTTTCATTTTTGAAATTTGATATTTATAAAGAATTTTTCAATCATCAATTTCAACATTTAATAAACTATCAGGGAAAAAAGTACAAACAATTTTGTTTTGTTTCAACTGAAAAACAGGTAGGTGCTTATATTCTTATTTTAGTGGAAAATTTAAATTGGCCTCAAATAATTTAATTAATTTTGAAAGTGTGCATTTTGTTTATCCAATAAATTTTCCAATTAAAGCTATGAATTCCATGATAGTTTATCGTTTCAAAATTCTATTCCATTAAAATAAACTCTAACTGCTTTCACATCTATGACATGAATGACGCAAGTATATCTGTCACACATCATTTCACCAATTAAATGAAATGGGAGCAGGAAATTGCAATTTCTCTATCTTAACCAAAAATCTAATGGAAATTCTGTTTAACTAAGTATAACAAAGAGAAATTCTTAAATGAAGACTTTATTAGCAAAGCCTCATAAAAAAATACCATATTTTTACAATTAATTTTGTTAATTACTTTCTCCATTTGCACCCTGACCTCTCTCACTTGGTCTTACTATAAACTTTCTCATAAAGAATTCATGCTATTAATGAAGACGAGTTGTGTATGCAGCATACTCTCCTCATCTTTGTGACCAGTGACCAAAGTGCGAAAAAATTATAAACACCCCCATCATATATGAATATATACGCAGATATACAAAACTCATCTTATATTGCATGTCATCACGATAAGGGTTATGGCGCATATAATAAACTAATGCACCCACTAATTTCTTCAACATTGGCATCCATTAGGAGCAACATATTTTTCATATATATAAAGCGAGCATATGCAATGCACCCGCCCAAGCTATTTGTGCAAAATCCGCAACAATTGAAACGAAAAACGCTTTAAGCGCCGCACAATTAAAATAGACAAACTTCCCTTTGTGTGTCTGTTACATTTCTTGGAAAGTATACAATCATCATCATCATCTTCATCGTATAATCATCCTATAGTGAAAGAGTCGTTTCCCTATAGCCCCACACCATCTGTCCCAATAGCTTCGGATGTCTTCTTAGACACATCATAGTCAAGAACGGGATAAGTTCATATTTTAACTTGCAAAAATTATGTTAAGGTAACTTAGGGACTGGTTTTGGAATTGAAAAAAATATCAATTTTTATTTGAATATAAAATTCTACACACAAATAAAAATAGCTAGTGTATGTAAATTTGACTTATTTAACTTTGTTTTAAGCTCTAAGCCTGTTTAAGGTTTAACTTTAGAAGCTTTACCTTCTTTCAAGTTTCTTTAAGGAATCAAATTATTTTTTTAGAATTTTTTTATAGCCTTATTAAAGGATTAAACATTTTTTTAACTTCGATTAAAACTCTTAGCCTGTTTAAGGATCAACTTGAAAAGCCACAACTTCTTTAAAGTTTCTAAAAGGGCTCAAATGGTTTTTTTTTTGAAAATTGTGTATAACAGTTTTAAAGGATTAAACAATTTTTTAAAAGCTTCGAGAAAAATGCTTAAAAGTAGCAACAATTTTTAATATCAGCTTCTGATTAGAGGATCAACTTGTTTAAGGATCAACTTGAAAAGCCACAACTTCTTTAAAGTTTCTATAAGGCTGGTTCTTTTGAAAATAGTGTATAACATTATTAAAGATTTAAACAATTTTATTCGGAAAAACAAAGAAAATATTCTGCAAGCTAAAGCTTGTAATAAGCTTCGAGAAAAATGCTTAAAAGTA
This sequence comes from Epistrophella euchroma, assembly GCA_947049315.1. Lineage (NCBI taxonomy): Eukaryota > Metazoa > Arthropoda > Insecta > Diptera > Syrphidae > Epistrophella > Epistrophella euchroma. The sequence goes on from OX346248.1 coordinate 63,622,896, forward strand.
GCAACAATTTTTAATATCAGCTTCTGACTAGAGCTTCAAGTTAAAGTTAATTTTTAAGGATTCTACTGAATTTTGATTTTAAAATTACAACCAATTCAACTAACTATACAGCTTCTTTATTTAAAAATTCTAAACTTATCTAAATTCTGAACTTTTAAAAGGAGTAAGTCCTTGCAACCCATTCTTAGACTTAATTCTTCTTGAACGAGTGTTCTTTTCTATTAGACGCGTTTGCCATGCGATTAATTGTTGTATTGCTGCACGCTATTAACTCGTTCGATGTGCACCAGATCTTCACGCGGCACTGTGGTGGTGGTGGACGAGGGTGATAGATAGATCCGTTTCGTAGATGCATCCATGCGATGCATTAACGGTCGGGGTGACGACTACACGACGACACGGTGATGGCGGCCTCCGCACCAGCATCAAACTGATGTCGTCCCAGTTAATTGATGACACAATAAAGTGTTGACTTGATGCATTCGTCGCGTGACGTGACAATGATGCGATGACTACGATTTTTATTTTTCGGCGACCTAAATTGATGAATTGAAAAATATCATGTACATACTACCTACACCCTTCCCCTATTTAATCCGCACCCTGCACCCTTTTCTTCTTATACTTATTTTTGTATTTGATCGATCATATTATGGAGAAGTTTTGATGTTAACCCACATATTGAGTGCCTTTAATTGCTTTGTGTCTATACCGAGTGCCGATGATGGCCAACAGGTTAGGTTGCCCGTGCCCCTCCAAGAATATTCAATAAGTTGGAAATGGGATTTGTGCCGGGGACCTTAAACATCAGAACGACCCCTATGTTGATATTGTATTTTCGGTGATGGTGCGGCAATTATAGGCATTTTAATGCATCACAATTAATTTAAAGAGAGACGACGGCGACGACGAAAACGTCGACCCCTTTTCGAATTATTAAAAATTATATTTTTGTTAAAGTAAATTGATTCTAATGTGATTCTGGAACGCAAGAAGAGTATGACGACGACGACGCACCGTGAGATGAATTATTGACTGAGTTGGTAATTCAAATTGATCACCATATTGCAGTCAAGTAATAATGCTATATATGTTAATTGTTATTATTACCCATTGCAATTGACTAAATAAACTGATGGTAAATTGCATGTAATCCGGGTCAATTCATTATTTTATACGCACAGTAATAATTTTTTAATGGGGTAACATATTGCACTGGGAGAAAGTTCAAAAACCTTTTTCTCATCAGGAGGATCCTGAAAAGATTGGTGTTCAGATGAAACCAACTTCGAATCTTTTACGTTTTCTACGGGTTTAGTTTTTTTTTCCAAATCCATTGGCATACATGTAAACATTAGAAAAGGAGCACAATTAAATTTACTGAATTTCGATCAAACAATCAAAGATCAAAGATTAAACCCCACCCAAGTGAGGTATCATTAAGCGAAAACTTGTGATCACTCCTTTACAATCCTTTAAAATGCCTTAAAATTTCATCAAAAATCGCTTGGTCAAATGCTGAATAGAAAGCTAAAAGGTCTATCCTGTTAATTGGAAAACAAATCATGGAAAATTCATATAAAAATGTGCAATCTGCATTTGATTCTCATTCAAAACCAAAAGCTTCTGTAAAATCTGGTGCTCGAAATATGAGTACCTACTTTCCTCCAAATTTAAAAGTGTTTGGATATTTCTGCAACAAAACAGAGAGACGAATATGTGTGTTCTCAAATTTTCAAAAAAAAAAAAATTCAGTGGCGTATTTAGTTTTTTTTTTTTACCACCCTGGGCTATTTCAAATCTGCCACCCCCCTCTCCTCTTCAGAATTTCGTCACACATCTTTGACATAAAATATTAGGTATTCAGAATAATAATAACACAGCAGTTTCACCTTCACTGTTCCGATGCCCCAGCTTGTACTTAAGGTCGCGGCTACTCAAATTGTGGTTTTCCCCGCTGCCTGAGGATAGGGTTGCCATATGTCAGGAAAGAATAAAATTAATACCATAATCATATCTGCTTGCCGTACCAGCGGCTAATGTGTAAATGGATAGTTTGCTACTCAAAACAAAAAAAATCTCGATGAAAGGAGAAAGTTTTAAAATGAATTAGAGTTTGCCGTTGAACTCCATACCACGGATGCATTTTTTTTTTTAATAGAGAAAAATAATTCATCAAAATAGCTTCATCAATCGATATGTAAACCAACTGATGTCCAAAAAAAATTGCAGTAAAATTTGTTAAAGATTCAATAAAATAAAAAAAATTGCGTATACGCCCCAGTGTACCTCATTTAAATAAATTTAATTTTTTTTCTATAGCATCTTGTTTCCTGAACAAATCTCATTTATTTTTGTACAAACTATGCACATATACATACATATGTATGTATTTAATTTGTATAATCGGAGTCGAAGGCTCTTCCTTGTAGTTACTACTTTTTTATTTAAAGCTTTTATTTAATCCATTTTTTTCGATTGTGTAGTGTGAACAAAGTACATAGCTCTTGAAAAGTTTTTAGTTATCATTTTTATCAGCACTTTCTTCATGCTTAAGAAGCTACAAAGTTTCGAAAAAAAAGTAGTTTATTCTCATCAACTACCAGTGTTGCCGAAGTGGCACGATCGTGCTTTTTTGACACGATAATTTCCTCGTGGCACGGTGGCACGAAAAAGTTCAATAAAGCACGTTTTTTTATTTCCATTATTTTACTTAAAATGAAAAAAAAATTCAACAAAATTTAGTGAAAATTGGTCCAAATGACACAGCTTTTAAACCGAAGAAAATTACTCCAAATACCTACTACAGCGACGACGACATGGTGCGGCTATAGCTTGCGTTTATTCAGATTGTGCATATTTGGACAGTTATTATATTATTATTACCGACATTTCATGAAGCCATCAAAAGCCTCTGTGAGGTTCTCGAATAATTTTCACCCAAAATGATTTTATAAGTGAAGGAGAATTAATCCTTTTTCATGAGAATTTCTGAATGAATTCAACAATTTTCAAAAATTAATTTCCTACATTTCACAATTATCGACTTAACAACTTCTCGCTTCTGTCTGTCCCTATTTCAAATTACACTCTCCCATCCTCCTCCTCCTCCTCCATTAACTTACCCTTTAAAACTCTACAAAACTGTCCTGTTGGACAGCCACACAACGTCGTAATTTTAATCAGACCAATTGAATAGCAAATGATCCTTTGCCTTTACCCCCAAAAGGATGCACGAGTCGAGTATATATTGTCACAGTGTGTGCTGATGTCGTTGCGGTTCTTATGCCAATATTAAACAATTTCCAACATTGTGTTGTCTGTTTCGGGCCATTAATCAGCCAATTGTCAACCTGACACAATGCATTTGGTCGATGGTGTTTCTGGGTTCCTGGATTTTGTACAAGAATGCAATATATGTATGCAATTAGCTGAGGACAAGTGGGTATTGCTCGGTATCGATATATCTATATATCATCATCTTTTGTTTGTCTGTATAATGGTTGGCGTGGGTGGTAGAGCCGAAAAGGGATGATGATGATACCATAAAGACACAAATATGCATATCCTGTTCAAAGTGATCAACCCTTAGTGTGCGGTTTTCTAATTAATTTCCTACTCACCCACCATCAGGACATCATATCATCCTCAAAGCCACCCACTTTTCTCTTTCTCTGTTATCCTGATTCTGTCTCTGCCAATTTGACAATTAGCTTTAGTACAAAACCAGATGTGCGCGCCCTCTTGTTGTTGGGAAAGCATCAATTTGATGCAACCCCGTTGTTTTACGTTCTATGGAAATATACATATATGTATGTATACTAAAGGTGGTTAGGGCTGCTTGGCACCACCAGGACCTATTAAGGAATTAAAAATGTATATAAAGAGGATTTTTGTTTTCTTGTTTTTTTTTTTTTCTTTTTTTTTTTTTTTTTTGTTATTTTTGTTAGCTGACTGTTGAGTTTGTCTTTCGTAGAAGTTTTATAATAACTTAAAAGCATCCCAAAACTCCAAGTATAATCGGGTATACAAGAGACAGACCAAAGGGGGGGGGGGGGGGGTATTTGCTAAGCAATCTAACGTAGGTGGTGATGGTGGGTGATGATTATTAACTCGTCCTTCTGTGAAGTGGTTATACTTATTTTAAAGGATTTTTTTTCTATGTTGATTTAAGAAACAAAACTGTAAATATTGAGATCATAAAAACATAAGCATAGACTTCATACACCACCAAATATACATATACACACACTTCAAAAGCTGAAGTGCATAGAAGTAATGAATAATTTCACAAAATTGATGTATTTATTAATTATGAAGTGAACTTTAATGGACATGAATTGTTTTTTTTTTTTTTTTTTGAGGAAAAACTTCTTATGTAAAGTATAAATAAATAAATTAATTTGGTGTCCTAACAGCTCGTGACAGCAAGTGACTTTAAAAATTCTCAACCATACCTGTGTGCTAGGAATGAATCGAGAGGACCTACAACTTCTCGCCAAATTCGAAGAAGGTTTAGAAGAAATATACTTTTTTATGATAAAGAATTTGTTGTCATTTCCTCGCAAGAGGCAGTAGCCCTTAAAATTTTTGGTTATAAGTGGAAGGCTGGGAATCGAATCATGAAAACTCTTAACTATTACCGCCACGGGCTGCTTCTATTATCGGAAATATTTCCTTTCCTTCATTCCTGCCTTTTCTATGGAATCTATGGAATCCTGGCACTGCGTAGCTATCTAAACTTATCAATTGTTCAAATATATTCTTGATTTTTTTTTTTTAACTGCGGAAGTCAACGTTTGTTTGCCTATTCATCATATCGTTTAGCCACAACATCTCCACATAGGATAAGATGCCACTTCTTCTTAGTCTCTCAACCGACGCGATGTCCGGAGTTGAATATCTTTTAGTTAGCCCTATAACTTCTCAATGAAAAAAAAAATCCTCCTTCAGTGATGTCTTATTTTAAGAAAATTGAAACAAAAACAATAATTTGCATTTAAATTCAAAAATCTTCCGGATACGCAACGAATTGGCCGCTAGAAATTAAAAAAACAAATTTATTATCTACACCAAAACAGAGAAGCGAGCGTGATGATGCTATCGCGCTTATTGTCGACGTCAGGAGATTCACTTCGAAAACTGAACCAGCTAGGCGGAAAAAAAAGAAAGGAAATCCTTGCTTGTAGATGTTTTTTTTTTTTTTTTTTGTCATTGTATTTTTCTCCTTTGCCACCATAAACCATAGTGCATGTATACTTTCTAATGAATTTCAATGATAAAGGACTTAATAAATTTTCAAGTTAATTAAGTTTACGCCTCCTTCCAGTTTTTAGTGTCTCAGAAAACAGTGAAGACGACGACACACAGTGAATCAAAAAGGAATTAAAAAAAAAAAAAATAACTTTGTCTCCTGACTAAAACTGATTTATGGCGAAAAAGGACCTCATGATGTACAAGGGTGGCACTTTCGCCAACGAACCAAGAAGCCACCCCGAGATAAAAAAAAAAACAGAATTATGAATCATTGTGTCGTCCTTGGGTTCGAGAATCTCATATTCTAATTATTATAATTTTTTTTTTTTGTTATTTTTAATTTTTCAATCAACACTTTTTTGTTTATTTTGAGAATGAGAAATATCCTTGAGATAGAATTTGTTATGTTCCTACATAAAATAATCATACCGTTGATCACTGAGCAAAAAAAAAAAATATAAAAAGTTAAATAATTAACAAACAACAACAACAAAAATCTAATGAGCAACTAATGGAATTTTTTCTATTTTATTAAGGACACGCCAAATCTTGGAAGAATATTTCATAAGAACGTGACAGAGATATCTTGGGTATGTCACTGTTATAGTCTTCGAATTTCACATCTCTAACAGACTGGCATGGCGGGCGCGAGACTTTGACTTATGTTTGGATAATTAATCATAAATATGATTTTGGTTTTGTTTCTTTTAAATTATATTTTTTCGTATCAAACTCTCAGGGACGGATTTAAAAATTAAGAAAAATTTTATAAAATGAGTAGAGCCCGTAGCGTAATGGTTAGTACGTTGGACTGTCACGCTAAATGTCTGGGTTCGATTCCCAGCCTCTTCTATCTTAAGTCAAAAATATTTTTTAGGGCCTCTTTTTAAGCCGTTTGGATTTGGCAAAAAAACGCCCCCTTCATTCCTAACAGGCAAACAGGAATAAAAATAATATAATATTTTCGAACTTTATGACGTGACGAGACGACGAGAAATGCTTGATTATGTATTATTTCACTGTTTAAAATTCTTTTTTAAGAGAGAGAAACTGCGAAGAGATCTCGTCACGCTGACGTCTCGTTTTCTCGTCGCATTGTGAAACAGCCTTAAGTCAGTAGGCCCTGGCAATGTTTCAATTTTGTTGTCAAATAATGAGGGAAACAAATTTTGGATTTGGTCTCCTCAGTCCAAAGTCAAATCTGATCTTAAAATAGAAAACTGATACCTCGAATCCGTCTCGGAACAAAATAAATGAAGCATACAGTCGCGTTCATTTGACATATGTAAGTATGGGTCAGCTTCAGCTGTTTTGTTTCATAAGCGAAAAAATTCTCTGTGAGAAATTGTTGAAAAATTTATAGATTTGTTTACAATTAAATTAATATAGTGTTGAATAGCGAAAACACTTTGGCGCCCTTAAGACAACGAGGCCTCATAGCTGATACCGTCTGGCTTAATCCGCCCCTGGTTTCTAAAGCGAAAGAAATTATATTTTCTATTCTTATAGATAGAAAAATATATCTTCTTTCCATCTTCTTGTATTTCATTTTAGCTGAGATTGATTAGCTGGTTTGCGGGTTTTTGCTTCTTTTTCTTAAGTTCTTCTTTTTTTTTTTTTCATTTCCTTGGCCGAGACTGTTAATTTTTTTTTTGTTTGTGCAAAACATAATCAAGCGATTGCTATATAGAGAAGATAATCACGGTTGCGGTTAGAAATACTGCCACCACCTCTAACGCCCTCAAGTGACTTGTTTTTTGTGTATAAGAATCTATACTTGAAGTTAGTAACTCTCTTTCTACTTGTTTTATGATGGTTAAATTAGCTGAACGAATTGGTGTGATTTATGGGGTGTGGATGATGTGAATAGCTTTAAGTCAATTGGGATATTCTTCTGAATATTCTATGGATAGATTGAGGCTATTTGTTAACCAACCTGCAGGAATATATATAGCTTAAGCTATGATGGGGATAAATTAGTAATGATGGGGCTGTCAAAGTGGAGAGTTTATACATTCTTAATTGGAAATTCACTAATGAAGGTTTTATGTGAGATTTTCTGTATAATTTTGTTTTCAATTAAAATTAAAAAAAAAAATATATTTACATGGAATTTTAAGTTTTAAAAGTTTTTCTTATGATTTGAATTTAGGATCTGCAATTTTCTTTAAAAAAAATTCTTAATTCAATATGTAGCGAAGTAGATCGTAAGAAGTATGTAAGTATATTAAAATAAATTTTGTGGCACCATTTTCTCCAAAAGTATTTGACCGATTTCGATAAATTTTATATCGTTGGAAAGCCACAATTTACACACTGTGGGTCATTTTTGTTTTTGTACTGTCAAATACTGTGCATATTTAAAACAAAAAATGTTTTTTTTTTCATTCAATAAATTAAAACAAATTGTTTGCGAAATTGAAAGTGTCAAATTTTGACACAGGGCAATACTAGTCAATTAAAATACATTTATTACTATTAAACCCGTTTCCACAAATTAATTCTAAAAAGAAAGGTTCAACTTAAAATGATCAATGAGTCTTTGTAAGAAAATTACAGAAAATGCGTCCTTATTTTTTAATATTTTGTGTCCACAAAGAGGTTACACAATTCGAAAATTTAGGAGAAAATGATAAAAGAGCTGCACATGAGTTTTCAGTGCCTGAAAAGAACATTGCAAGGTAAAAACTGATCCAAGTAAAAGCAATAGGTATACATTAGTGTAGCATCAGGTAAACGTTAAGGAAATAATCAGTTTTCGAAATTCACACAGGATTTTCTTTGATTTGTTTTTTCTCTTTACCTATATCCCAGGGTAATGGAAGCCTAAATTTAATTTTATATCATCGTGAAGAATCGACATTCCAACATGAATGCTTCTACAGTTATCATTTCAAAAATTAAAATGCCATGATTTTATTTGAGCTCATACATTCGCCATGATTATTAAGAAGAGAAATTCAAACACGAACCTAAAATAGCTGTTGTTTATTTTCTTTAATCTATTTATTAATTCCTCGATATAAAAGACAAGCTTCCTACCTTCTGAAAAAATAAAGAAAAATATAAATAAAACATGTCCTCGAGAATAGAAAGCCAAAAAGGACCGTAATGTCACCGCTATCTTTATCTTCTTCTGTGGAATTTTATCTCAGAAATCTCCCTCAGCTTCTAACAAGAAAAAAAAAAACTATCTTCAACCTGTGTATCCAAAAATAAAATAAAATCGTGAAACACTTACCACAGCGAAATATGCCAAAAGTAGGCATATTCCTACCATGTAACGTTTATCGATTAAACTTATCTCTTAGAATATGAAAATATCCAACCGAACGGAACCGCATGAAGAACAATTAAAATACATTGATGAAAAAAAGATAAAACACAGAAATGAAGTAAAGATGCAAAATCGAATTCGGATTATCCACTCTGTCAGATACAAGAATTCTTGTCGTAACATCTAAAGAAAAAGAGAGAGAGAGATATGCAAATCAGTCCGTCCGTCCGTCCGTTCGTTCGTTTCGTCGCGTCTGTCCGTTTGACTGCATGAATACCCCACAAATCGATACAAGTGGCGTTCTATTAAAAGTTAGTTTAAGATGAAGATGTATATTCTACCAAAAAAGATACAAAGATACAAATGGAAAGATAAAGATTTCCGAATCCCAAAGAGACAACCCTAAAAGACTTTGGCAAAAATGTCTTTCAAGAAAGTGGCATAATTTGGTATGCAAAACCGTGTAAAGTGTATAGGGAAACCACCAGAGCGCATAGTCTTCAGATTCCACAGTAAGCGGGAGGATTCTTCTTTTCCTATTTAGTTTTTTTTTTTGTTTTAAGTATATATCCCCTCAAATTGATCTATTGATCGGTTACAGCTTAAAGTGGGTAAGCTCTAGGTTGTTATTCAGCAGCATTATTGTCATGCTTGAGTTTCTGGAGAAAAATCTTCAATCACGACAATATTGTGCGCGTTTGTTGGGATAAATTAGCATAATCGTATGCGGATAAAGCGAGAAGCAGATTTTCCGCTTTTTGGGATTGGAGTTGTTTTTTTTTTTTTTTTTTTTTTGTTTTTTTTTTTTCAGTGACAGAGAAAGTCTGTAGGTCTTTGGACAGAGATGATAAGACGATAAGGAGACACGATTTGTGGTGTAACGTGATGGAATTCAAGTCCTTTTAAGTGTTTCTACTTTTTTGTTTGTACTTTAACGCGTAACTTGAAACAAAAAGTCAATTAAATGAGAAGCCTATCATTTCCAGAAACCACAGAAAAAACCTCAAATCAAAACGAGAATCCCAATTTAATTTTAATTTCTTCACGTTCGATCATCGCATATGCGGCTAAAAGGAGAAGAAGAAGCGCATTAATCTATTTTAAGTGTCGCGCCAAGGTACCTTACTCCCATACACCCCTTATTGCTTCCCGAAAAAAAAACTAACTTGAAGCATTGCCAATCGTTCACCGACACTTTTCAGAGGCTTAATTCGGTATTAAAGGCGCAAATTGATCTGGCGCGCAGCTCCCATTTCACCCGTAACAAGCTGGGTTGCTAAATCGTAGCCAAGTTCCAGAGATTTATGCACGAAAAAGTTTACAATTAACAAAAAAAAAAATATACAACATTTCTCGACCATCAACATCAAGAATCCTTGCGTCATCGAATTGCTTGTATTTGAAAAAAAAAATTCAAACCGCGTGAATCAGGGAAACCAGAAACAAAATTGTTTGGAAATAAACACGAACGGAACAAAATACCCTGCCAGATCATCCCATGCGTTTGATTCTTCTTGAATCGATCGAAACAAAAAAAAAAAAAAACATGCATACAATATGGCTTCGCAGCAATCCGTTAAATTGTTCAGCAACTGTATAGTATTTCTGCAAAAGTGTTAAGACTTCTTTAAGGAAGATTTCTTCCAGGAATTACACAACATTACTGAACTTTATTAAGGTTAAGTTCTAAAATAAAAAGTAATTATTAGATATTTGACACACATCTGTATATGTAAGTACATAATGCAAACTTTGAAGATAAATCTTTATATTTTAAATGAAAGAGTTGAGATCATAAAACGTGCTGCAAACTTTGAGTATAGATACGTCTTGAAAAGTTCACTAAAAAAAGGTATATCAAATTTTACTTTCGAGGTTAAGTTAAGAAAATTTTTAATAGAGAAAGGGCCAGTATATTGAAATCCGCAGAAAATTCAAAATCCCGAAAACTCAAAATCCTGAAAACCCATAATCCCGAAAACCAAAAATTCCGAAAACCCAATATTCTGAAATTTTACCATAATCAGAACCCAATATCCAGAAATTTTACTTTTGAGGTAAAGTTAAGAAAAAAATTTTTAATTGGGAGACGGGCAGAATCCCGAAATCCAGAAAACCCAAAATTCTGAAAACTTAAAATCCAGAAATTTTACTTTTGGGGTAAAATTAGGAAAAGAATTGTTAATTGGGAGACGGACAGAATCCCGAAATCCAGAATTTAGAAAACCCAAAATCCCGACAACCCAAAATCCCGAAAACCCAAAATCCTGAGAACCCAAAATCGCGAAACCCCAAAATCCTGAAAACTCATAGGAAATCCCGAAAACCCAAAATCCATAAATCCCAAACTGTGGATTTTACGGTTTTCTGTATACCAAAAGAACCTAATTTTTGAACCGTCAATTTCTACCTTCACAATGTCTGGCAGCATTCGGCAAGATGAAAACCGACATGGAAGGAAACCCACTTTGTCGGACTTTTCCATCATCGTAGTGTCAATCAATAGATACTTGCCTTGAGCAAGTAAAAACTGACAACTTCTTAAAGAAGAGACTCCTTGAAAAAAAAAAATTTAAAATAGGTACAAATTTGGTCAACCCAAAAAATCAATTCCTTAGATAATCTGAAAGGCATTTTGTATTCTAAAACACCTCTTACAAGTAAAGGTTGTTTCTTTTCAAAATAAAAAATAAAAAAATAAATCAGTTTGTTGATGTATTACCACGGATAAATTGATGCGATTTCAACACCTTCGTGGAAACTAATTTCTGGTTGCAGATGATCTGCTGGTAGACCGAAACAGGCTTTTTGCCTCTTCATTGCTCCAATTCACTTTATGCGGCACAAGCGTGGGCTATAAACATGCAGCCACCAAGCAAAAAACTTACCTACCTACCACCACCAAGCTCACTATACCATCACCCGAGCATCAAATACAAAATCCTGCTCTACGTTCAATCATTTCTACGATCGGTCGAGAGTTATAAGGTAAACTCCATCTCAAGCCGCCATACTACTTAGTCTAATCGGATTTCAATAAGACTCTAAATAACCAGATTAATGCCGCAGTAATAAATGTAATTTGCGTTCCATATCATTCCTTTGCTTCGATTGGACACGATCGCCAAATGAAGATCGACTAACCATACGATCGATGTGTCTCGGCCCAATCCCAGATACCCAATGCGACTCGCTATATACATGCGAAGCAGCATATCACTGGCTGTCCATCTCGGTTTCGAGAGCGAGCATATTAATTGCCAGGATACTTTTACAGCGCGCTCCGATTCGGCAACCGACAATCGATCGGCCAGCAGCGCGGACAATTTGTTGGGCCGCTTTGCTGGCTATGTTTAGCGATGAGCGATATCAATCGACCGATTTGCGTACGCTGGTTTATGATTACACTTTGCACGGTGCGGCGGTGGTGGCTTGACCATTCGGTGGCGATAGTGATGGGATGGTTGTGGTGCGGATGGACGAACGAACAGGTGTTGATGTGGACGCGCAATTGTCCAGGACGTGATTTTAATCAGATTTAATGATGATGTACACGCGGATGCGTTGCAAGACGATTTAAAAGGAATTCCCTCTTGCGCTAGGGATTATTATCGATTTGTTTAAATCAGGTACTAATTCTCATGGGAGGAGAGAAAACTGGAGTCGGATTTGTTACAGTTCCACTTTGGAATTTGGTTTTTAATTTTTTTTTTTTATGTTACTGCCGCAGCGGATTTCAATCAACAGGAGCTACAATTTTCGAAGTCCATTTAATAGGGTCGATCACAATCAGGGGGGGGCAATGCCTTGATATATAGTGAACGTGGAATATGTCCAGGTCGCTGACGCAGCAGCTGCACAAAGTATTTTCCTGGCTGATGAAGGAGTTCCGAATTTTGCACGTTGATGCGTTAGTTCATCAGTGAAATGTCAAAGGGGAAATTGAATTTAAATTTTGGCGTAGTTGGGTGATTTTCAATTTGGGATGCCATAATATATGGAATTTAATTCAAAAAATGATACGATTAAGAATGGATGATGTGTGTTTGTTGGAAAATACGATGAATAATGCAGATTTGATTTGATTTGATTTGATTTGATTTGAGGTATTTTGTTTTTGGTTAATATTCACGTTTTGTGATGTGAAAAAGAAACACAATGCCACATTCTTGTTTGAGTTTCGTCCGAACAGAATTTTACCCGTAAAATATTTCATGTTCCGAAAATTTTCTTTATTGTGAAGATTAATTTCAGACAGAAGGTGGTAATGCCATCGATAGCTTAAATTTTTACCTAATTTTATTAGGCAAACGAGAGAGCAATAAGGTGGAAAACATAAATTTTGTTCGGGTGAAACTCACAATAGCTTTTAAAATTCCGGGCGAACAGAAAATCTAAAGGTGAACTTTTGTTCGGGAGAAACTCACCACAATAAGGCTGATTATCAATCTGCAACAAAAATCTATATGTTTTCAGAATACTCCCGTATACCTAGACGTCCATTTCTTTTGCAAAAATTCAATCCAAGAGATAACAAATTGCAAAGAGTAGAAGTTCGATGTTTTGGAAATTAGCTGCTTTGGGTGGGCGACCTCACAAAGACCTCACATTTTAAATTCTCCAAAGCCCTACTTTTTAAAACAAAATGCACTGTAGCTTTAAAATCAAAGTGATTATCGAAAAAAGTTCTTACAAACATTTTATTTGAAATTAAATTTGCTAAAAGTTTTTTGTACAAATTTTTTTCTGTGGGATCGAAAATACGCCTGTTACTTGTAAACCAAAAACAAAATAAACTTCAAAAACAAGATGGCGACTAAACGACACGAGGTGCAATTGTGAAAAAATGTGGTTTTCGGATTGTGAACTGAAACTCTTTCGGATAACGAAAAAAAAAAATTGATTTATTTCCCGGAGCATCATAAACTGAAATCTAGATACTTCATATTGAATGGTATATTCAAGGTAATTTTACAAAATTCATAACTTCTACAGTTTTTTACTGATTGTTAAGAACGATAGCTTATTTGGCTCATTATAAAAAGCACTTGAAACACAAGCACAAACGAACAAAAAATAATGCAAACTGTTGTCAAAAACGGCCTTCACACTGTACTACATATATATCGTTGGAAAGGGCTAATACTCTTCTTTTTAAAACCGTAAATAAACTATAAATAGGACAAAAAATGGCCGAGTTAAAATTTTTTAAGTGTGATATCACTCGAAAACTGTTTTTTAAAAATAAATTGAGATTTATTGAAGTTTTTAAACATATAGGTTCCTGATGTATTCGAATAGGTTTACAACATCAAAAGTTCCTTTAATTTTTTATCATTTTGTAGCACAGTGCTATCAGTACGATGATGGGGAAGTACGAAAAAAAAGTAAATTTCGCCATACCGTTCATTGGCTCGTGCGTTAGTGTGTCCACTGTAACTTATGAGCAACAGCCTAAACGGGTGGGCCGATTTGCTTGAAATTTGGCACAGAGCGTTTTTATGTCATTCTTTAGAGGGAATATATAAGTACGAAATTTTTAATGTATACCAAAATTAACAGATATCTGTCATACTTATGTATGTATCGATATTTTTTTCAAAAATGGTTCTAAAAATTTTGATTAAATTTAGTACATATTATGATTTAGTACCTATGAGGATTTTGACAAAAAAAAATTGTATTGCGGAAATATTGTTTTGATGTTTCTTGAGAAATTTATCTTATTTTCAAGTTATTCACGTAAGTATGTCTTCTAAATAATTAAATATATTGCATTAAAAAATTTTGGAACTAATTTTTTTTTTTAAGAAATCAAAATTCAAACAAAAATATAATTTTTGACTTTTTAACATTTTTTTATTTAAAGATATTAGGTATTATAACGTTAGTGAACCATTAACATGATGTTTAGCTAAGCTTTATTATAGTTTTTTCTATTTCCTGCGATGAAGTCGAGCATATTTTTTTTTCTTGACAGAGTAGATATTAAAACAAAAGAAATCCTCCTTGATCCAAATTAATTTATGAAAATTAAAATTCCAATCTCCCTCTCATAGTGACAGTTTGAAAATTTTCTAAATTGACAAATCGCACTCTAGCTAATAAACAAACTAGTTACTTCCCCAGCCCACAGAGAGTAAAAAGAAAGATAGAGATCTTCATCAATAAATTAACTCTATTTTGCAGAAGGCATAGTTCAAAGCACATTAATTTTATTTTAGCACTTTAAGAACTGGAAAAGAAAGTGTCCATATACTATAATATAAGAAAATTACGAAACAAACTAGAAATTTATGTCACACTCACTTTATGGTCAAACGTCATACAAAAATTCAACTTGTTTCAATTAAAAACAATTAAGAAGCGCTGTCATTTCACTTTAATCAAGTATAGAGGGGGTTGATTTGATGGTGTTCTAAGATGTTCCGACGCGTTTATCATTCAGGCCAGGAAAGAAAGGCCACATTCATTCATATTATACAAAAAGCAGCACCCTTTATAAGCTTCATTAACGTATGTATATATACACGGCCACACATGGATTTGCGTAGTCGTATAGTCATCAGCCTTATATTTAGTGGGACCACAAATTAAATTTTTATTTTTGATAAAAAAGCGATTCAGAGATATTCTGCGCCAAATTAATTTAAATTTGCTTTAAGTGAGATCACAGAATGAACGCGTGTATATAGTTCTAAGGCTGCAGATACATTCTATGAATCGTGGATTCGTGCGTGTAGTAAAATATATTTTAATTTTCTTTAATGAAATCTATGAATGAATTGTTCCTCGCCATACCGCAACCACTAACCCCTGCCTATATCCAACATTCGGATACAATTGATAATAATTGCGAGATACTTTTGTATCTATTAGTTCTGAATTGAGTATCTTTTTGTCATTCATGTGGGTAAAATATAATTAATTCTAAACTCACACAGCCACCCTCGTTCACCCTTTGCCAGTTGCTATCGTTCACAATGTGACTTTATTTTTTGACATTGAGAGTCACTCAACCAATCGAAGGCGGGAAGTTTTGAAATCCTCGTGAAATCTTGTTTGGATTTAATCAAGCATTCAAAATCATCCTCCCACTATTTTTTCCTTGTTGTTGTCGTTAAATTGAGGCGTCGCGATTATGGTTTTTTGTTGCTGTTGTTGTTGTTGTTATGTGGTTGAGGGCAACTTTCACCCTTAAGTCAGATGAATGATACTTTTGACTGAGTAGGGGAGTTAGCTCATGATGATGATGCTGATGCTACTGCTTAGTAACAACCTGCCCAAGCGTTGCACTGGCTGAATGTCATGCGAGAGAATTTTGGTATTAAATGTAACGATAGACAGTTACTATGGGGATTAAGTACTTGATTACCATGGATTAGGGGTGTTGATTTGGAAAAATCAGAAAATTAAACTTACTTTTTCGTCTGGTAATCACAGACACATGTGGGTGGATAAGGGGTGTATTAATGTTTAAAAGAAATTGATAATTCGATTGAAAATGAAGTAAAGAGATGGGTGAACTCTTTTCGTCATTATTTTGTACCTTCTCGTATTACAAAAATTTAAGATTTAATTAAAAAAAAAACTACCTATTTGATCTATTATCGCAATTTTCTGCTTCAGAATTACTACCTTTTTCAACCCTTAACTAGTTCTTTTACATCCGTCACCTTCTCGACTTGTTTAAGGTACATAGGTCTTTAAACAAGAATAGTCTCCCCTCTCGTATCCAAAATTTCTTTCAAATTAAATAATTATGTCTATAATTAATTCATCCGAAAGAAAATCAAAAAGGACCACAGCAATTCATAACACGCATCATACAACATCCTTTTGCGACATAAATCCTTATTGCAATGATATGCGCATATCCAAGTGACAGGTCTGCTGAGTTTATTTTTGTATAAACATCAAAAAACCAATAACGGACAGTTTATGTATTCATAAAATTGAAACTGGACACCATATCAAGGATTAAAGCTCTATATTATAGATATCTACTCTTTACAACTCTATTTTACATATTTATCTACGACACGATGAATGAAACCGAAAATGTTTAACCCTAATTGGGAGCGTCCGGCCATGATATGTGCGTGTGTTTGTTATTTTATCTGTATTCTAGGATAACGTCATCGCATCTTGTCTACATGTTACCTTAAAACAAGGGGTTGAAGTATAAATTTCATTTATCTATCTACATACAATGGAATCCACATAAAACCTTGAGAAAAGGATTGAATTACCAACCGTGTCGTCAAAGGATTTTGTTGCGTTAATTGGGCCTATGTCACAGCCAACGGGCTAACGATAGAAGCCCAGGGACTTTATATTTTTTTAGTGCAAATGTCAGTGTGAAAGTGTGATCTGCTGCTGTGACAATAATGGGGGAGTTATAGAAAAATTAGCATTAAAAAAAAAAAAAAAAAAAAAAAAACTGGTTTCACCCGGGCGCCATTTAAAAAAAAAAAAAACAAAAAAAGAAGAAAAAAACAACAAAAACCCCATAGGGTGTCATCGACTTTAGATATGAGAACATTTGCATTTTTGTTGAAACAATTTTACCAGTTTTTAATTTCAATTCAGTGAAAAGGAAGGATTTGATGGATGAGTAGGACATGTGAGAGATGCGTTAATTTCATAATTCACAAAAGCGACTTTTTTCCTATTTTTTTTTTCTATTTGCTGAAAGATGTTGGCTTTTTCTGCTTGATTGTCTGTGATCTATTATGTGTCCCAATGGGATAAAGTTGCGTGCTTACATATTTGTGTGAAGTTTTCGAAAAGAATTTCTTTATGGAAAACTTGTGCGTGACGCAATTTTTCACTACAATATATTCGAGTACAAAATGACAAGTAAAATTCCCATCAATATATGTCATGTCAACTGTCATGTCAGCATGTAATCGGAAAAATTTTCTTCGTTGACAAATGAAAGAAGGAAGTTGTGGAAGGAACATAAAATCAGCTTCCACCCTCAGGAAGAGAGGAATTCGTTGTGGTTAGTGCGAATCGATTAAATTGATGGTTTTTGGGGAGTTGAACTCGTAAAATTGGAAGGTGTTAAAGGAAGAAATGTGACGCTTTTGAAGGTTTTGATAGTTGATAGTTCATATTCCTACGTAGCCAGGCGATCCAGAAATGGTAATGCCAAAAGTCATATTCGCCCAGTTTTTCTAGCTGAGAACTGTTCCCCCTTGCCAGAAAAATAGTTGGTAACGAGCCTTTGGTAATTCTTCGCAAAAACAGGATCTATTCTAAAACTATTACAAAGTTATTAAACATCTCCAACTCCCAAAAATCATTTTGCATATGCCCATAAAAAAACTTATATAGCTACTTATTTAGTTTGCAAAAAATTTCAAAAGTCACCAGGATGCAGGCCAAAGAACCGTTTTCTCAACTGTCATCACGTATACAATATAGAGAAATTCTTTTCAAGATCACAAGCATCAAAGTCAGATAGATGCAATTCATTCCATTCTATTTTTGTTGTTTGTTTTCCCCCAAACGTTGACTTATGTCAGAAATCCTCAAAATGCAGGTCATATTTATGCCTTATTGTGCATGCCTAAGCAAAGTTATCTACTCCTGACAGCGCGCACATATAGAACTGTCACTGAATATTCCTTGATCTCGTCTTTGGTTTGCCGCCATGATCGGCATTGCATTGTTCTGAATTTTAATTCGTTCATTTCAAACGAGTACCAGACGACTCGACGACCAAGATTAAGCGACCGACACGACGCAAAAAAAAAAAAAAATACGATCACGTCGCCAAACATGCACTTGCGATGCGATTTGATCATCATCAACGATGGCCCAAACCGAAACAAGAAGGTTCTCCTGGAGTTTTGTTGTGCAGCCAACCCAGTCCCATCCAGCACACGAAATAGGATCGCGTGCAAAATGGTACTATATACGATCAGCGACGGACCTGACGAGGAAGGTGTTTCACAAGAGAAGCACAAATTACTGACGATCTCTATATACACTCGGTATGGGGGACAGAATTGGTAATTTGGGCCTCAATTGGCGGTAATGAGACAGGACAAGGAACGCGATCGGTTACCGAAAAGAATAATGGTAATGCGGCGATCTTGCGGTTTTGTCCCGCACGGGTAATGAGCCATAGTAATTCACACGGAATCGATCTTTTAAATGACAAATTAGACTTCGGGAAGCTATATGGAACTCCAGCACTCTGCTCCATAGTAGGTACCGTAGTCGTAGTAGAAGAAGAATCATCAAACTAATGGCATCAGATCGGGATTCTTCGAAATCAGCATGATCGATCGTTATGCCGCGATGATGGATCAATTTTGTGGTTAGGATAATCTTTTTTGTTTTGTTCGAATAAGGTAGGCAAAATAAAATATAAGCATGGTGGTGGATCGATTAAGGTTCAGAGAAAAAGGAGGAGAAGGGAATAGAAATAATATAAATATTTCTTAACAAAAGGTGTCGATTTGATTACGTTGGGCAATTGTTTTTGGCGGAATGCCTTGATACATCTTATACCATCAGATCTTTGGTGCTGTGTATAAGGTAGATACGAGTCTTGGAAATGATATAATGATTTTGCGGGGTTTAATCTTCGTTTTTTTTGTGTTTATCTCCGATCGTGCCTTTTGTATTATTTGATATGAAAAATATTTTGATAGAACGATTGTAAATTGGTGTGATCGAGAAGATTAGGTGTGAAAAACTAGGATAGCTCTGTAGGATTGTGGATTAAATCTCATCAGGTATAGGTTTACATTTGGATACGTATTATAGATTCGTGGGAATGATGGTTTAATGGGATTTTAAATAAATTTTCTCATAGAAAAATGATGAGGCTAACTTGTCGTGAAGTGCAAAATAAATGGGTTCCACTATATTTTTCAGATATAAAAGTGAAAATTTAAATTTAACAGTAAATGGCTATAAATTATGAATATTTAATTTGTATTCAAGCTGTGAAGGCTTTAGAACAGAATTTTATACTTAAAAAAAAAACTAATAAAGAATCTAAAATCAAAGAATTTAAATAAATAAAATACAACAAATTAAATCAAAATTCGGTATAACTCAATTTCACGATGGGAATAATTAGCAAATTTCACTTAGATGGAACGTGACTTATTCCTAAGGAGGTCTTTCAAGCTGGGTCCAGCACAAAATTCTAATGACGCAAGAATTTAGTGAACATACCAGTCAGGAACTTAAATCCCCTTCCCCTCGAACCTATGGCCGAACCATCTTGACGTCAAGCTAGGACCACAACACCTCCAAACACAAAAATTCAAAGAACTATAATGATGAAGAAATTACGTTCCGATTTTTGAAAGCTACTCATTTCCAAAATAATCGACCATTTGACCTTGAAATTAAGTACAAAACCCAAAAAAAAAAATTACGAAGACTTTCTATACTCGACCCTTAAGAAAAAATAATACGTACGAGAATAATAATGCGTTCCTTAGAAAAAACAACCAGTTTGGCCTTTCTACTCCCAATGCGGTACTTAATTTTAACTTAATTGGAACTAAATTCCTGCATCATAATAATTTTGAATTTCGTTTGTTGCGGATCCGGCTTGAGGGACCTGACTTAAGGCGCGCCAATGAAAAAATTATGAATTTAAATTTCATAACTGAATTACATTTTTAGTCTAAAAGTTATTAACCCTCTTCCAAAAGGAAAACAATGCAAATAAATTCCCTCAAAAAATCACATAAAAAAAACCATTTTATAAAAAATTCCTCACATCAAAAAGATCGCCCCTACCAAAAATTCCTGGGATAATATTTTTTTATGAAAATCGATTTTGGCCTTTTGGTAAAGTCTATATCAATAACTGAGTCAGTCTGTAAGTCGAACTACAAACATGTAAAATACTACTAATCAAAAGTCAACGACGCGACGTAAAAAATCCACACCTAATGTAAACAACTATAATTGGAATTCATCACAACGGTCGATATGAAAATAAGGAAAAAGAAATATTTTTTTAGATAAATCAATTTGACTCACCGAAATTGGCTGCCCAATATTATCTGAAAAAAATAAAAAAAATATTGATTAGATAAAAGTTTTTTACTTAAAATTTTAATTTTGCTTAAAAAACTGTCTAAATAAAAATAAAAAAAACAGCCTTGAGCTGAGACAATAGAATAGGAAGATGTATACAAAACAGTGAAATATTAGTGAACGATAAATCCATTCCATTGATGGTTGGTGCGTAAAACTCTCATGCCGGAGGTCTGGGTTCGATTTCCAGCCTCGTCCACCTAAAAATCACCAGGCCCTAGTTCTACACGAGCTATCGCGCCACCGCATTTAATTTAATTTTTAATCCATTACAATCTGCTTGTTAAGTTTTTGTCATTTATTATTTTACCAAAACTTAAAGGAAGTTTAGAAAATATGATGTTTTGATAGAGTTGCTTAAAAGAACTAATTTCTCTCGAAAAAAGAGAATACATTTATAATTTCCTAAGCAAAGTTAAATGACAACTTCGCGTCAATTCTAGTTAAGTTTTTTTTTTTTTAAGCTTAAAAAATCCCTCCTAATGGCTTTTTCCATCCACCTTAGAGTCATAACTAATTTATTTGAATCATTTTGAAAAACGCATTTTGCTTCCTAGTCCTAACGCATTTGGTTATATAAATTATACCAAAACCCAACCAAACTATCCTAAGTCCTACAACTACCACCTTCCTCTTTTCTCCTCATCTTTAGATACGCTGGCAACAAATCGCAACTTCACATCCGATAATTTATTGCATTCGGCACAAACATCATCTCGCAACCACCACAATTCAAAATATTATTATTATTTTTTTTTTCTTGTGTGTTAGTCAAGTCTCTGGGGGTCTTTTCATTTTGGCTTAAGAAAAATCCATCACCTTGTCGCGTAAACAAATTGACCACCCAACATGAGATTACCAATGGTGTCGCGTCCTGGATCCTTCACCCGCCGCCACGGTCCGGTCCAACCGGAGGAGCATCTGTGCATCTGCAAACGCACTATAGATCCCCAAACTTGTAAGATGCAGCCGAGAACAAAGTTTGAACATGCCAAAAGGTGTAGGTATTCTTACTTAAACCGTGCCGTACGTCGCGTCGTCGTCGTCGCGTCGGTCGCGTCTTCGTATTACTTCGGTCGGCTGAGTCTTTAGGAATGCAAAATCTCTTTGGACAGACAAAGATTGAAAAATGTCCAATTCGTGTTGCATCTTCTCCCGCAAGCCCAAAAGCCCATTCCAAACCAACCAACAATCTTCCCCACTTTAGCACCCACTGTGCCAACCAGGGCTATTTGCACAAAATGAAAATGACATCCGCTTATTGTAAAACGGAAAATTATGCTCCTCGAACGGGCTTTAAGCGTTAATTCGTAATTTATGTGTCACACAATTGAATCGAATGCCATTCGGAATTATGGCGAATTTATCATTTCGAACGGAACACTAAGAAACTCCACATTGCCATATAAAACATATTTGTGTGTGATGTGTCACAATTCGATTGGCGCAAAATTTATTGGGTTGCTGAACTCTTTCGTGAGCTGGGCAAACGCTGCCGTAAATACAGCATCTCATGTCAAAACTCGTACGAGTTATTGGATGGGAAAATTTGTACAGCGCACGCTTGGTGTGAAGTTGGCAATTTGGACCTCATGCTGGTTGGGTGATGATAGTCTTTTTTTGGCAGTGGTGGTGTTCCCAAACCATGTGTGTGAGGCAATTTAATTCCTCCAGGTGGCAAGTGTTAATTGGATTCAATTTTGATCTGTCGATATTTGGAGTTGATATACCGACTCGGGAAACACCACAAAGAGGTCACACACGTTGCGTGATATGCGAATGTGTTGTGACAGAAGTTACAGCTTTTAGGTGAATCAAAGGATTTAAATCAAAAAATATTGACGCGACCATCAATGGAAAGGTTGGGCTTTTCTAAATTTCTCATGTCGATTCGACTTTGAATTTAAGTTAAACAAATTTGACATTTTGTGAATTTCTGTACAAAATAGTTCGGAACAGACCTAAATGAATACGATCCACAACTATATTTCACGCCGCATTTACATTTAATTTTGTTGGTTGAAAATGAAATTTAATTCATCAAATATAATGCCGTAAAATTTAAAAAGTCACAAATCACGGCCCATTAATAAATGTTATTGGGTGTTATCACGAATAAAAATTTCCCTGCGGAAATGTTTCCCTCGTTCAAACATTGGGAACGTGAAATTTCCCTCAGAATTTATTGGTATCGGGAATAAATTTTCCAGGGGAGTCTAACCAACGGTCATTGCATTGGATTTTCGTTCGCGGGAAATTTATTCCGGGAGAAATTCACGATGGTATACAAATTTGCTTGGGAATAAAATATTTCCTGGGAAACAACAGTTCCCTGGAGATTCCCGATAGGGCCCATTGGTTTCTTACTTTGGATTTTCTCCCACTACCAAAAAGAAAATAACCCTAAAAAAAATGTTTGACATCTGTTTTTTTTTTCAGATCATAAAGCCCAATTTTAAAAATTTGCCGGGAAAAAAATCCCCGGGAGAAGTATTCACTCGGCAGTAGAAAACTTTTATTCCGAATTCCCCGGTAGAATATTTTTACATACTTATAAATCATATTCTAATATTTTTTCCCGGGGAAACATTTCCTCAGGAATAAAAGTTCACATTTGCTGCATTGGACAATTGGGATTGGGAACGTGAATGATAGCTTATCATGAGGCAATTTACCCAAAGAAATTTGGCAGTAATTTCATTGCAGTTTTTGTTTGAGAGAAATTTTTTCGGTCAAGATTCACCACAGAACATTTTTCATATTGAAATTGTAAACAGAAATTCCCATCGAATTTCCCGTTTTTATGCCTTCCGACAAATCAAACCATAAAGTAATTAATTTGAGGACTAAAGACAGCAGCTGACTCGACTACCCACATAAGACTGAAATGTTTCAAAAAAAAAAAGAAAAGACATTGACCACTTAAAGATTGCATCAAACCTCATGGACTCCTGTGCCACTGATTACCGCATAAATCTGAGAACAATCACTGAAACCAAAAGAAACCTCATTCCTGTCTCATTGATCCTGTCACACGCCTCTTGTTTTCCCATTTGAAAACGGTAAAGGTATACATATCGATCTTTTGTCCACCCGCAAATAAGATTTCCCTTTGAGATATTTTGGCAATCCTTAAAACCACACATTGTAATTTTTTGGGACAGTCTAACTGTGGCATATTATCATTTTAAAGATCCTTGAATAGTTTAAGAAAAAAAAAATACAAAACGGAAAGAAAAGAAAACGATTTCTATTGTGTTCGACTATTGTGGGTTTAAAATTTGTATCGGCTTTTCAAATCTATTTAACACACAATAGGCCAAAGAAGATGACGCACGAAGTGTCGGCTGTCCATTTCTGAAGAGGACACCCGTGCAACTAGAAGAAAACGCAACCAGAAACGCGCATCTACAATCAGCAGCACAGCAACAACAACGAACACGACGACAAAAATTATGGTCCGATAACATTTTCTATGACACTTTCTCTGGTGGGCTACTTAGGAGGAGCATCATTTGAAGATTGGAACCTTGTAGAATGCGTGCCTCTCCAAGATGTAGTGTGTGCCCATATTTCGCATGCATCTCCTTGGGTAGCCAGAGCCACTCTAGCCACGTGTTCTTTGGCCATTGTAAATAGTTTGCGCTGTGATTATCACCATACCACCGGAACAACAATAACACCCTGAAATGGTGGCTTCTGGAATCTGGATGTGGACATTTGCGACACAAAGAGTGCGTAGGAATGTGTTTTTATGAATTAAAAAAAAAATTGTTTGGATTTATGTGGTTTGGGAAGGCGCGTACTTATCGATCGCTACGACATCTGTTCTTTCTATTCCTCGAGAGATTTTCATGCATAAGAGACCTGGAACATCAGAGGGGACAGGACTAGGACCGCTTGAAGATGTTACAGCGATGATAAAGTGGACATTATGCTGGCGCAGAGAAGATGCTTGGCTTGGTAGACAAAAACGGATTTTATCCTATGTTCAAATGCATATTAGATATGGTAATGGTTTTTTGTGAAAATACGCTATGCATTTGTGTGCGGACCGAGAGGCTTGAGTTGGGAATGAATTGACAGAAAAACGAATAGACAAACGGACGAAACGGCGGGATTTATGAGAATTTTCCTTAAGGGTATTTAAATTCTATTAACGCGTTGATATTTATGCGGTTGGAGGTATGTTAACGTTTTTTTTTTTTTTGTTTGAAATGTTTAAGCGAAAAGACATTAAACGAAAAGTTATGGGAATGGAGTAATTGATTGGTTGAATGAATGAGCACTATGACGGTATTTGTTTTAGCAATGAAGGGGAATATGATTTGGCCGGGATTGGGGTCATTTTGTAATAAAATTCAGTTCCTCTAAAAATACTGTAGGTCAAAATTTAAGCAAGTTCGAAATCCAGTTAATCTGAGTTGGAATATTATTAGTCCAAATTTTTTCAGTGAATCCGAAAAATTATCATTCAAGGTTCAAATTTAAAAAAAAATTGCATAGTAATAGATCCAAAATTTTATAAGATTGAAATTCTGGAATCCAAAATTCCGTAAATCGGTACAAAATTGTATGGTTCAAAATTTTGCAAATCCGAATTTTTTCGGAATGGCTCAAAATTCAAAAAGTATAAATTTCAAAATTATGTTAGGTAAATTGAAAATGTAACTAATTAGTTAGTAGTTCAAAATTTGGTTAGTGTAAGGGCAGTAAAAAATAAAATGTGGTAGTCGGAATTTCTGAGTAGATAACAAATTTTCTAGATCCTATAAATCAATAGTTTTATAAAAACAAAAGTTTTTAATTCTTAAATTTTAAATCTATAAAAATGGGATACCATGGTTCCGAAATGGTGCACATCTGAAAAGTAAGTGCAAAATTTTCAAAATCAAAATTGCATCAGGTCATAATTCTGTCAGTGCCAGTTGTAAAATCGGAGTTCAAATATTGAACGGTGGTGGTTCAAGAATTTTAATTCACCGATTTCAGCGGATTAACACTGAGGTTCAACGATAGTTGAGGCACGCAATTGACTATTGTCACATTCTTATTGCTTTAGCCATATCGCTGGACATCAGTTGATCTGCCGAAATAGGTGAGTTAAAATTTTTGAACCACGCGTTAAATATTGAACCACGTTTGTACTACTGGCCCTTAGTTATGTATGTTTTTTTTTTGTGAATTAAGAAGATACATCCCTTAATTTTTTTGTATATTTCAAACTCTAAAGGTCAACAATTCAAAGCCAGGAAATTTTTTATAGCTAAAAACGAAGTCGAAATTTTGCATTTTAAATTATATTGATAATGAATTTTGCATTTAAAAATGGTCTTAAATCTTAACATTTTGAATGCAAAAATTATGCAATTTTAAATTTTGTAATTATCGGTTTTGAAGCACAGACATCCCATAAGAGCGAATGTCTTATAAAAGCCTTTTAAACTATTACTGAAATGAAACAAACATCAGACTTTTGTTAAATAGTTTTTTA
This sequence comes from Epistrophella euchroma, assembly GCA_947049315.1. Classification (NCBI taxonomy): domain Eukaryota; kingdom Metazoa; phylum Arthropoda; class Insecta; order Diptera; family Syrphidae; genus Epistrophella; species Epistrophella euchroma. The sequence continues at coordinate 63,649,004 of OX346248.1, forward strand.
TTATTTTTATTTTTAAACTGATATCACTTTGAAAAAAAAGAGAAATAAATAAAAACCAACAAGTTTATTTTTCCAAATATACACAAAACAAAATTTTAGGAATTTTCTATTTATTTTTATTTTATTAAGTATTTATAATTTTATTTCTATATATGTATTTCGTTTGATTTTTTTTTTAATATCTATTTTACATTCTTAAGCACTAAAAATATAATAACTATGTTTTTTTATTATTTACATTATGATTATTATAATAGATATTTAATTTTACATTTTTGTATACAGATTTATTTTTAATTATTATTTTTTTATTATTTATAAGAAGATAGTATTTTAATATATTAATTAAAAAAAATCAACTATTTTACATTTATAAATTAAAAAAATAATGCCGACAAACTTTGTTTAATTTTTCAGGGTTTATATACTACAGTCTATGAAGAATTCTAAATAATTTACAACATTTTTATAATCCTGTTTTTTTTTAATTTACATTATAATAGAAACTTTTAAAGTTTTTTTTTTTTATTATTATTTTGAAATTTTATTCGATATTTTTCTATAGCCTTTTGTAATACTGTTTCTATCTACATTTCTGATTTTGTTAGGGCGAATAAAACTTGTATGGGAACAAAAAAATTTCAAGAGAGAAAATAAACAATTAAGTTTGAATTTAAGTTAGAAAAAAAACTAATAAATAAATTAAATTTATGTAAAAGACGCACGAACTTTATTTTCAGCCATCACATTAGTGGAAGACCTCAACCGAGGTGACGCACGAAGTTGGAACGGGACATCATCCTGGAATTTGGATTCAGCTAGCTGCAGAAAGAGATAGAATGTAGTGCCACTGCCACCTTAAGTAAGTAAGAAGGTAAGAGTACGGAATCTGTCTTTATCAGCATGTCGCCTCTTAAACTGGAATGTCATTTTAGTCTACTTTACATATTTTTTTGTCAACTTGTCAAATCAGAACTACTAAATTCATGTATTTGTAACATTATTTCTTTTCTCTTCAGATTTTTGTCACTTTAAGATACTACGAAATAGTAACTTGCGTAATGTTAGTTGTTAGTATATAAATGCTTACCACACTACTAAACACAACAAATAAAAGACAAATAGAAAATATGTCGCACAAGAACAACTACAATGTATGCTTAGCTTTGAGTAATTCAAGTCGAAAACATCTTGATTTTTTGCATTCATTTGGCTTTAAACCTACACCTTATTTTTGTATAAAATAAAATATTATATTATACTCAAATTAACCTTTTGAGTCATACAATCTTTCATCTGTTAATAAATTATTTTAAAAGATTAGAGAAAACTCAATGAAAAAGGCAGACAAAATTCATTTTATTTTGAACCCTCTTTGACCCCAAACAGCATCCATAAATAATCTTTACACATCACAAACATAAATAAAAAACTGAAAAATAAAAAACCATCCATTACTTATATTTTTTTTATTTCTCTTCAATAAAACAAAACTTAAAAAATAATCTTGCACTTATTTTTTTTTTTTTTATCTTTAAATAAAAATTAGCTTAAAAATAAAATTAATTATTTATATAAAAAAAAAACTTTTTATTTATAAACACAAAATGTGCACAAATCATATATATATATAAATCTATCTATATAAATTTTCTATATACAAAAATAAGTTATCTTTAAGATAACAGAAAGAAAAATTTAAATAAATTGCAAAGGAAAAAAAGATTTATTTAATTTTTTTTTCTTAAATAAAAAAAGATTGCCACTAAGTATTGATTTTAAATTAAAAACTAAAAATAAAATAAAGAATAAAACTCAATGACACAGAGTATTTTGTAAAAATAATAAATTAAGTATTTTCAGTGCCATTTGAGTTAATATAATTATTTTTTTTTTTTTTTTCAATTTTTTGTTCGTTTGACGATTTGATTTGTTTTGATTTTTTTCTTTTATAATTTAATATGTTTTTTTTTTATTAAAACTTGAAAAAATTTAATTTTGAACTGGGATTTTTTAAATATATATAAATTCTTTTCTTGGAGCCTCATTTCCTATATTTTTTTAAATGTTTTTTTTTTTTTTAATTAACTAAAATCAAAAATTTGGCTTCAAGTTTTTTTCTTCTAAATCTTAAGATTAAAAATAATTTTATTTACAAGGAGATACAAAATTAAAGTCTATTAACAAAGAAAAACGAACTGAACTGCTCTCTCAACCAAAAAAAAAAAATAAAAATAAAAACTTAAAAACAATATTTAAAAGTTTTTACCACCCTAACTCTATTAGAAAATTATCCTAACTCTTCATACATACATACATCTTGTTTTTTTTTTTTTAACTTTTTTTGTATTTTTTTTTTTAAACTTTTTTTGTATTTTTTTTTTAATAATTTATTTAATAGAATTTTGTTTTGTCTTTTAACCCTACTTGACATCCACATTTAGAGGAACTTCACTGATATCGATTAGACTTGGTGGCGATGGCATTCTGCCACTACTACTGTCACTGCCGTGTTTGCCTGCACCCAAATTACCACCACCACCACCACTAGATGGTGTTGCAGTAGTTGCCGTTGATGAATTTGACAGTGACATATCAATGTCACTACTTGTCAACTGATGATGCTGATGAAAACTATTGACATGTTGATGATAACTGCTGTTGTTGTTATTAACTCCCATGACATTATTGGCATTATCAACTGACATTGCAGCGGCTGCTGCAGCAGCCATCATGGCGGCGCTGTCGTAATAATTTGACAGCGAGGTAGGCACCATGGCGGCCAGAGGTGAATTTCTACGCATTGCCGAAGTGGCAAAGGTAGATGGGGCAAATGATGGCGTCATCATGGGCGATGTTCCGGTTGGTGTTGTTGTTGCTGCTGCTGTTGCTGATACTGGACCCAGGAATACTCCTCCAACACCACTGCCATCGGCTGCTGCTGCTGCTGCATTGGCACAGGCAGCTGCTGCAGCAGCAACGGCTGTGGAGGCGGATGATCAAGTTGTTGTCAATTGTCGCCACATTGTATGTCACATCGAAGGCAAATACGGCCAAGAGAAACTATTTCCAGAGAGCAGCATATCACGGATGAGGGTTTCGATGGGTGTTTTACCGACTAGACGTACAAAAAATAATTGTTCAATGACCTGCAATTTAAATTTAAAAAAAAAAAAAATAATTTTAATAGAAATTAGAACTTGAAATTTATAGTAAAACAAAAAAACCAAATCAATAGAATTTTGGGTTAAAAATTTTCAACTTACTTGTGATGAAACTGTTCTCAACGAAGGTAATCTCAGCAGGAGTTTTCCAAATCTCGTTGGCTGATTTGGATATTGTGTTCGACAGTATTCTTCCAGAGCACATTGTGATTTTTCTTGTAGCGTTTCTATATGCGTTACATCGGATAAACCACATGCATCTGTGAATAAAAATAATAAAAATAAAAAAAATTATTAAATAAATAAATATTGGAATTTTATGTTGTTTTTTCAATAAAAAAAACCAAGTCTTTGTCGATTAAGTTCTGTTTTTTATACCGTTTAATTTAAATATTTTAAAATTTTATTGTTCATAATTTTAAGCACTTTTGAGATTAAATATTAAATATTGTTTAAATCAGAACCTCAAAAGCGAAGAAAATTATGAATACATTTTACAGTTCTTCTAAAATTTAAGGAAAAAAAATAAATAAAAAAAAATAATTTACATTTAGTGACAATTTAAAAATATGCATAAACAAAAATTAGAAAATTGTAAAATAAATGCAATAATCTTGAAAAATAACTGAAATAAAAGAAAAACTTAAAGGCTTAAATAAGTTAACTTTTTTAATTTTTAGATATGTAAAAAAGCGAAGGTAACAAAAATTGAATTTTGAAAAAGGATCGTACATAAAATTAAAAAAAAAATTCAAGGCGGGAACACAAATATTTATTTAAATAATCTTTATAATAATAATAATATATTATGAAATTAAAGTCTAAATTAAAAAAAAAAAAAAACGAATTTATTAAAAACAGTTATACTTAATCAAGAAAGACTTGTTTTTATATTATGCAATCTAATAAAGAATAATGTTAGTACACCTACTGAAAATATTTTTTCTTTGTGTCTATCACAAGAGCTCTTTATATGATATACCAACATACATACTAACTAAGATTTTTTAACTAATTTGTTAAAATATCTAAAAATGTATCGAATATATTTGCAAAAGCATCTAAGACTATTTTTGTTGATATGTTTTAAAAGGAAAATTGTATTACCTTGTTTTTTCTTTCTATAAGCATGTATTTCTTGCACAGTGAGTATTTAAATAACAACAGTTGAAGAAGATACAATCGAGCTTAGTTTTTTAAAACTTAATTTCAGTTTTATCCGCGAATCCTAAATTCAAGGCCATAAGAAGAAGTTTAGAATCAGAAACCAAAGAATAAAAATTTCGAGCAAAAACCGACCCGTTTTGGTCTCCAAGGTTCATAACCGTTAATCGTATAAATTCCCGGCAATGTTTTATTTTTCTAACATTTGCAGCAAGTCCAGCTTTTCACAGACACCTAAATTTTCAAAATCGATGCAGTATTTTCTGACTTATAGTCGATTTTGTGAAGCTACATTATCAATTTTCCATTATTTTTTACATAACTATTGGCAAAAAGGTTGCGTCCACAAGGGGCGTCGCTTAAAAGTGGAGTAGTCAAAATCGAAAAAGGAAAGTGTCCTTAAAAGGGGCGTGGTCAACAATTTTATCAGAAAAGGGGTGTGTCCTAAAAAAAAAAAACCTGAACAAAAATGTGAAAAACTTAAAGGGATGTGGCTTAAAAGGGTTTGGCCTTTTAACATACGTTATATCAAAAAGGGCGTGGCTTAAAAGAGGCGTGTCTTAATGGGGAGTGGTTATAATAGTGCAGAGGTAAAAAATCGTGCAAAATGGGTGTGGTTAAAAATGAAGTGTTACCGAAGGGGCCTGGAGTCAAAGGACGTTGTCAAATAGGGGCGTGGTCTAGAATGACGTAGACAAAAACCAGCGTGAATTAAAACTAGTGTCAAAAAGGGAACGTAGCCAAAAGGGGGCGTGGTAGTGGCTTTAACAGGAATGTGGCTAAAAAAAAGGGGCGTGGCTTAAAAACTTACACAAAAAGGACGTGGCCTAAAAAAGATGTGAACAAAAGGGGTGTGGCCTTCAATTTAGGTGTTTTCTAGAAGAGGACGTGGTGAAAAAATAACGGGAAAAATGTGTTGTGGCCTTAATAAAGCCTACCTAAAATACCTAATATTAATTCGTAAACAATTGGTGATAGCACCTTTAAGTAGTAGTTGTTGTTGTTGTTGTTGTTGTTGTTGTTGTTGTTGTTGTTCAAAAATTTAAAATCTACCAATTTTTTATATTGAACATTTGCAATAAGCCAACCATTCTGAAGACTTCTACACTTCAAAAATTGAATCAGCTTCCCGACTTTAGCCAATTTTGTGCAGCTGAATGTTCAATTTTTCAATTTTACTTCTATTTTTTGTTTTCTTCTTTTAAAATCTCATTTCTGATGGTCAAAATAATTTCTGACATTATGGGCCATATACTATTCATTGTCATCGTCAGCGTGTTTAAACTATCTAACATTTCACAGTTCCTTATTTTAAATTATGAACGCTTATAAACAGAAAAGAGCAAGAGGCAAGACCAGAAAGAAATTTTTGTACGCATTTATTTTTGCCATTCACAATCTCTATCTAACACTCAAGTAAAATACTTTTATTAATGAAATAGACGAACATTTTTCTTTATTTTCAATTCGATTCAATTAAATTAAACAAAGCACTCAGTTACGTCATTTTCATTTGAAACTAAAAATAATTTCTTTCATGCTAATTTCTTACTGCTGATTATTTTTTATTTTCGACTTTTAAAGAATTTAGTAGCAAAAATGTTCAATTTAAAATGACAACGAGTAAGTGAAATTAAACATTCAAAAAAAAAAAAACAATTGATTATATGTCTGAAATTAAATCATTCTAGCTCACTTTATATCGAGAGTGTGTTTAAAGTCCAATAAAACCTTCTACGTCTTAGTTAAACAATTTTTTTGAACATCGATTGTGCTATGTGCTGTCAAATCGAATTTTACATTGGTATACTATGAGTATAATTTATGGCATCAATAATTTATTGTTTTGTCTGCCTTTTCATGGTATGAAAATTGTAATTGAAAAACTGATAATATTTTAGTACGTTTTAATTTTAATATTTTTTTTTTTAAATATTAATATTAAAAATTGTTGAAAATAAAAATCAAGTCATGTATTTTTGTAATGATAAGAGCAGTTGTTTTCTTATTTTCGAAACGGAGATTAAAATTCTTATCTCTTCAGCTACTTTGAGGGTGTTTGTATATATAGAAAATTATTTATCGATTAATACTTTTTATTTTTTTTAAATAAGCGAATAAATAAAAAATATACATAATTTAATTTATTTATTTGCTGTATTGTTATTAATAAATCAAGACATTGAAAAAATATTTCATAAGAAAAATATTTTAAAGTAGGTAGGTTACACATTTATTGATAAAATTTCTTCTTTTGTGTACTATAAACTCAAAAATTGGCAATATTTATGTACATTTATGTACGAAGTAAGTATTTATAAACTAGAAAAATTAAGAATTTTTGAGAATTTTATCTTATCTGGTTTGTTTGTCCGAAAATGTGTTGAATTTATTAATGAAGTACCTCTTATTATCTGATTTTTTTAAACAAAAAAATATTGCATTTCAGTCCAGTTTCTAAACATTTTATTTTTGAAGATAGCCAATTAATTATCAAAAACTTTTCATTCGAATATTCAGGGAGTTTTCAATTTTTCAAAATTTGTTTTGGAATTTTCAAAGAATTGTGATGAATGTTCCTTAAAATGTTTCAAAAAGTGAAACGGAATAGGTACTTAATTTTTTAAAGACTAACTTAAAGTTAATGAGTATGCTTTGTGATATAACTGACCTTTTGATTTTCAAGAAGCAATTAAGCCCATTTAGCTGACCATAACTTGACAATAAGTATTTATTATTCTAATAATTGACACAAAAATCAAAAAAAATTATGCTGTACATATTTTATACAAAATTAAAATCCATTTAGCTTTCCAGAAATTGAAAATGCTTCGCCTATTTAATTCTTAAGTCCCGAATAAAAATCAATTCCCCTGCATACAAAAAAAAAAACAAACTTATTAACAATATGCACACAAAAACGAAGTCAATTAAGCCCAACAAAACAGTCTAATCATAATAACAAAAGCCAATAAAAACCAAAACACCAAATCCAATTTCAATTCAAATTTCCATTTGTGCACACTTCCATCTGAATTTATTGTTAATTTTGAATTTTCAAATACAAAATTCAAATAGCACAAATGTCTATAATCTATTTATCTATTATGTATAGGTATAAAAAAATAAACGAAAGAAAAACCTATTTTCCCAGCTGCAAAATGCACAAAATCCATTTTCCTGCATTCAGCATTGTGTTCAAAGTGCACAGTTTTCACAGGGGCGGATAAGCCGAGTTGATTTTTCAGACAAAGAACTGAACTGAAATTTTTCATCGTCAAAATATTTTTTACATTTTTTTTATTTACTTTATAAACCCAAAACTTGTTGGTCTATTTTCCTTTCCTTGTTTTCGTTTTCTTCTATAAACGCCAAATTTTTACATTTTAATAAATCAAAAGAAAGCAAATTTCTTAATATTGGTACTCTGTGATTTTGTATGCATTTGTGTGAATTTCTGTCCACAGTTCTGTCAAAGTTCATTTAAAAAAATTAAATTGTATCAAAGTCAAGGAACGAACGAAATAGTTAGCTGTCCTGGATGCCTTGTGAGAAAATGAAAAACTAAGCTTTTTCGTATGTACTTATTGTTTGTTATAATTTCTTCTATCAGATGGCACCATAAATGCAAACAAAATTTTTTAATCTCTAGGAACTAAGCACACACAAAATATCTAATTTTTCAATGAAATTCCTCCAAGTTTCCAAAAGGGCTCACATTTCTGAGATCCGCCACTGATTTCTGCACTGCACTGAATGGAGTTGAAAATCATTTTGCTTATAAAAAAAACTTAAACGAATTCAGTTTCTCGTTTTGTGTGTTTGCATAAATCTCAAAGACCAAATGGGTGCGTCGAATTGAAAGACCATTATCATAAAACTTTAAATTATCAAAAATATATGAATGGAAAGCCGACTAGTAAGAAAAGAAAATGTATCCAAAGCTTCGTGGAAAAAAATTTATGAAAACTATTAAGCTCTAAAAGTCGTGTGCGGTTAGAACAATAATTATTCTAATCCAAATTGGGTACTGATAAAAAAGTACGTATACGCCACAGTGACTCTGCTAATGCTTATTTTGTAGAAGATTTTTTCACCTCTCTCTCTCCATATGTCCATCCAAACATACATATGTAATAGGTTACAAGGTACCAAAAAAATGGAAATATACAAATTTATCAGTGTGTAACACGTTTGGGTAGATTGTTTTTAAATATTTTTTTTTTGTAGTTCATAACATTTGGTTATTTTCTTCTTCACCTGGTGGTCAATCCTCTAGAATTAGGTACACATTTTTTTTTATGATCTAATCCATTTCGAATTGAATATTCATAGCAAAGACAGGACAACGTCTGTCAGCTCAGCTAGTTTAAAATAAATTTGTTTTGACTAGGTTACCAGCAGTGACAAGGTTAATACCTTAAAGCAAATTATGTAGGTGCGCGGGCATTCCTTAGAATGTTTTATTACTTTAAATTTAATATATTAATCTTTAAAAAGTATACACACAGCCATGTTAACACAAGTCATTGTTTTAAGAAGAATTTAATACAAAATGAGACTAATTATACATATGTACAATGACGTCATTAAGTACCTACACATTATTTTTGTTTAAAGAAAAAAAAAAATAAATGATTGTACCTATTTTGTGTTTGTTAAGTAAATATTTGTTGTATATTTTTGAGTTCAGAAAGACAAAATTTGACTTAATTGACAAAATGACTCAGTTGTTTTTAAATTCGAAAGAAAATATGAGCGAACTTTGAATGATGGAATGAATTTCATAAATAAGCATTATCTTTGATTAACCTAGTTGAGAATCACCAGAAAGAAGTAATTTTCACAAAATTTTTTATTTTTTTTTACTCGACCAGTAGCCACGTGGGCGTCTCGGAAGAAGACATTATTGAGCTTTTGAGTTTAATATAATATGTACTTAAGATGGCAAAACAAACACTTTTACGCCTTCTATTCTTTAAAGAAATCCATAAAAAATGCAAGCTAAGAAACCCATACCTAGGATTGAAACTCCTTCTCTTCAACATCCATAAACCCTATCCACAAAATTGATAATCAATAATAATAATTCTTCAACACCTCAGTCCCTCTTTTCCTCGATCTATGCATCACGATCAAACTCCGCGTTTGACTATAGAGACTCTACATTATATAGGTCAACCTATTGATATCAACACCAATCCTATTTTAACCCAGAAGGTCAATAGAAAAAAAAAGAAAAAATCAAAACCCCACACCAAGACGAAAACGACGAAGAAAGAACGCTCCTTTAACATTATTCCAAAGAGATGATATGGTCAACAATAGGTAGGCTATAGGCTCCAAAAAAAAAAAAAACAAGCAATTCCTTTATTTTCTACTAAATTGCTTTATATATCGTTGGTCATAATCTGGGTAATCTTCATATTGCCAAGAAACCATCATCACGACCTCGTCGTGTAATAATATTCCAATATATTCGCTCCAACTATGGCCGAACGGTCTTGACTTGATTTGGCTTGGGTTAGCTTAGCTTTGTTATGAAGGAGATGAAGTAAAAAGTGAAACCGTTTATTACCAAAACCCATATATTCACATTCCATGCCGCACAATCACTCCATTTCAATCGGTTTTCAATTCTAACGCGCGTATATATGTTGAATGGAGGAGCACCTCTCTCTAGATGTGCATCGAAGGCACACTTTTAGGATTTGCGAATCAAAAGAGGCGGAGGCATGTGGTGGCGACCAAGACGAAGACTATACAACTACGACGACACGAGAAAGCGCACATAGACCAACAATTGACACCAAAGCCACGGCACGTTCGAGAAATCACCAGACTCCAATCAAAATTGAAAATGCATTCGATTTTTGTTGCACAGTTTGCGTCTTCGCGTCGGTCGTCTGATGTCTGTCCGTCCCGCGTGGACCCTAGCCGAGCTGAGCGGTGAATATATAAAATAAATGCATTCAACATCAATAATCGCCCCGAAAAGAGTGGTACTTCGCGCGGGTGATGATGATGGCTAGCTGAAGACCCGTAAGAAGAGAGAGAGAGGCATCACATCATCCCATTCCGAGGAACAATACGAAATATCATAATAATTACTATGCTTGACACTGGGTATCTTTTATGAGGTCGCGCAAGATGATGCCGGAGTCAAAGAAGCTACGGAAGACATCAAGAGCTTGAGCTTGAGTTGCATCTTCTCGGATTCCAATCGGGGCAGGCATTCAAATCGTGTTGGAAAACGTTTGACTGACACCGAGAGGCCTCTGCAATGAGATGCTATATAGCATCATACTCCAAGTAGATACAACGAGTAGATACATTTGTATCTTTGCATGCTTAAGCAGTGATGTTGCATCTGTGCTCTGCGCTGCTGCCGCACCGATTGAGAGAATGAACCATGTGAAAATGTAAAGATACAATAAAAACAAAGTTAAAAAGTGGTTAAAAAAGACAGGCGAACATCTAACGGAAAACACTGTTTAACAAGGTGAGCCTAGCACACCTGAAAATTCGCGTTTTTCGATAGTACCTCGTCTCTCATTCTCAACCAATCCCTCATCCACCACTCTATTCTGTGTGTATGTCGCCTTGAAAGAGGTGCGCCATCTTCTCTGTTATCATGGGTAACATTGGTTTTGGATTTTCCACATTTCTTTTTTTTTTCGTATTTCTTGCCTGTTCCTCATTTATTCCTCGTGATGGAGAAGCTTAAGATGAGATGGGGAGTGACATAAAGAGCAAGAAGGATTGTGGGAGACACAATTTATTTTAAATTTTTTATTTGAGTTTTTCCTCTTTTGGGGTCTTTAGTGGTACATGGTTGCCCCTTTCCATCAGAGGCGCGCTGCGCGCATGATTTGGTGATGCACATCGAACCGATGGCTTTTTTCCACAAGGAGACCAGGCATCATCATCAGATAGAATCCGTTTTGTTTCACACGCAGGGTAGGAATTGACTTTTTAAGGCCCAGCATTTGTGGCTTGGCTTTAGTGAAAAAGACTTGTGATATTTCATTTGCAATTGTGAAAGACAATGCTTTTACAAATAGAGCTTTTTTGTGATAAGAATTAAAAACTTTAAGTTACGAACTCTGCATTAAAAGTTGAAGAAATTTACAATTAATTCAGTCTCAAGGGCCTTGTGATATTATATTTAAGTAAGTTGAACGGATCATAAAGTTTTAGTACCTAAATAAAAGCGCATTTCTATAAATCAAACAAAAAAAAAGTTTTAAAAGGGACTCTAAATAGTATACAGCGTCTGTGATATTAGCAACTAATTTTTCATATTTCCGTGATAATGATAATTTTTCATACATAGTGAAGGAATGGTCTGTGAATGGTTTTCTATTTCTCATGTATTGATCAAAGAAAGGTAAGTTATAAGTTCTGCATTAAATTACTGCAGCGTTTGTGATATTTGCTACTAGTTTTTCGTATTTCTATGATAATTCATAATTTTGTGAGCTATTAACGAAGATAGTGAAAGAAGGGTCTGCAAATAGTTTTTATATGTGATATCTTGACCAAAGAAAGAGCACTTATAAGTTCTGCATCAAAGTTCAAAGCAATATATGTTATTATTGAAGTGTTATGAGTCGAGTGATTCTGTGATATTTAATTGAAATAACCGTTGATAGATAAAAGTACATTGCGATATGAAGAAAACAGTAAGAAAAATTCAAAGGACACTAAACAAAATCTTGTAACTCACTTTTTCTATGGTTTTTCGTATTTCTGCGACGTATCACACGATGTATTCCTACAACATAAATCTTGAAAAGTAAAATCCAGGGAATTCCCCATTAAATTGGAATTGTATAGCTCCCACCTCGGGCCTTTTTATTTCTTAATGCAGCCCAGTTCCCACACATGGAACTTACAGCCATTCTTTTCCCACATCTAAACAACAACAACACTGCAACTTTTATGCCTTGATCATCGTCGTCATCATCATCATCGTCCTCATCAGGAGAAGCAATACCGAAAATCAACATCAGAGGCTATAAAGCTGCCCGGTAAGCATGGAGAGAATTTCAGCAGTTCTTCCTGTTTCACGTTTCCACGTCTGTCTGTCCGTCGTCGTCGCTGTCGTCTATATGGGGCTCTTTTGCTGCTTCCAAATGGTGCTTCTGAGGTGTGCAGCACTTTATAAGCATTTCTGCCCATTTGGACATATTGTACGAGAGTAGTATCGTATCGTATCGTCATCGTCGTCGTTGTCTTCGATCGTACCGTTTGCGACGACGAGCGCGCGGTCATTATCCATTTAGTCGTTTGGTCACGATCTAGTCTTTGGAGCGAACACCAAAAAAAAAAACCAAAAAATCTCTCGCAAATCTCCTCTTGATGCAGCGTGTGTTCCAAAAACTAAATCAACAAGAATAAAAACTAAAAAAAAAAAGAAGGAGGAAGCCCATGCCAAATAGTCTATAAGCCATCCATGGATTGTGTGGGGCATGATAATGATGACGATCGTTTGTTTTGTTGGTATATTTTCGGGATATTTCATGGACTCTCGACTGAGTCTCGTTTTAGAAGCTTAAGTCAATTGAATTGATAATGATGACGAGGATTTTTATGAATTTCGCCTCCAAGTGACTATGGCAATTGTTTATATGGTAAATTTGATGGCTTAAATGCTTTGTGTCCAGATTTGGATATTATTCCAAACTTCTTCGTCTGTGCCTCTTTTCAACAAACGATTGAGGTTTTTTTCTTATTTATTTTTGGCACTAAGGAGACGGTTTTGGAATTTTCCTAATTAAGTGGAATAAAAGAAATGAGGTTATGACCTCAAAGTGGAGATATACCAACACAGGATTAGATGGTTTTGAATAAGAAAATTTGTTTGATTTTAGTTCCGGGATTTCTCGAAAGATTTTGTGACTTTATGTTATGTGTGAGGAGAGGAGAAGACATGGTTGCGGGAGTGATGCAATGCAAGTGTCTTTTCCCGTAGGCATATGCACCAGAAATCAGCAGGTGGTGATGGAGAGTATGGAGGTATCTATATTTCATCTGGGAAAACTCTGATTTGATTTTGTAGATTCCCGCTGGCAGAAGATTGATGCTGCAACGTTTTGGACGATTATTCGATTTAGAATTTAATTTGTTTTTTGAAATATTGTTGTTGAATGGATTTTGTTTTGTGACTTATGCTGATTTTTAAAGTTGAAAGGATTTTCATAGAATGAGTGGAATAAAGGAATAAAGACCCAAAACAATGATTTAACTCTGTGAGGTTCTTGTTAAAAAAAAAAAACAAAAGAAAAGCCGGAAACAATATGAAGACTTGGGAAAGCGAGACATTATAATCAGAAAAATAGAGGAAACACAGTGGAATTCAATAAAGCTTTGATACAAAATGGCTAAATTTAGATTTTAAAAAAAAGAAGCTTTATCATAATAAATTTTGTTTTTTTAATAAAATAAGCTGTAAAGGTACAAGGGCCTGAAAATTTTTCTTCAATAAATATTCCCAAAATTGTTGACGTAAACTTTTCAACTTGACCTTGAGTTTCTTTGCTTTGTTTTTGTTTTTTTTTTTATTTTTGAGCTCCTTAAAAAAATCCTTAAAAAGTCTGTAACACCAATGTTCGATCGGGTATTACCTATGAAAAATGTTTGGTGGAATTCTACAACCTTCAAGCACCTATAAAGAAAATTGTTCTTATTTCCAGATTACTTCAATCTTTGCTTAGCCCAAAAACAGTAAAACACAAGGAAAATAAAAAAAATGCAATCCAAAACCAAAACAAAAAATAATAAAAATTTAAATTAGTGAAAAAGCTGCGTATTTTGTTAGTTTTTTTTCGTGAGAATGATGTGTTTTTTTTTTAAATTAATTTTTCAAGAATCCATCCTTCAATATATCTGTGAAAATAATTAATTAAATGAAATACAAAATCAAAGCAATTGAAAATAAAAAAAATAAGTAAAATATAATAAAGCAACAAATATTTAAATACAAAAATAAAAATATGTTACAAAAAAAAAAAACTAAAAATAAAATAAAATCTTAAATAAAAAAATCAAAAACCAAAATAAAAAGAAATAAAATAAGCAAGCTTATATAGTAAAATAAATACAGCGATAAGATAGGCGTTTTTAATAAAAATAATCCAAGCTCAAAAAAACAACGATAATTAAAAACAAATCAAAAAGCAAAACGAACGAACAAAAAAGCCAATTTAAAGTGAACGAATGAATTAAAACACCAATGATTTTTTTTTTTAATTTTAGCAATATTAATTTTCATATATTATCAATTTTTTTCTTTTTTAATAAATTAAATAATTTAAATAAATTAATTAGGCACTAATTTTTTAAAACTAAATAACTATAAATTAAGTTAGGAAATTAAGTAGGTACACAAAAATTTACATAGGAAACACTTAAAAATAAAATACAGTTATGATACAAAAAAAATGTTAGATAAACTAAAGATTTTTTTTTTTACAAATTTTTGGGCCGTCCTAATTTTACACTATAAATTTTCTCATTTCTTACAACTGCCATCTATTGCCAAAATTATAAGGCGAATATCTATAACTAGAGTTACCAAACGACCCACTACTACTCGTATGACTTACGAACGGAGTGCTGTGATGGAACATATCGAACGCTGAACCGAAAGATCTCGGAGGCGTTTGATAGAACATAGCAGCAGCGGCAGCTGCAGCTGCCGAGGCCGAGGAGGGTGAATTATATGTGCCCATGCTACCGGTACTGGGATTGCTCATGGGGGATGAGGTGATATTGCCCAATGATGAGCTACCCTGTAAGTGGGACTGCGTCGAGGTCACTGGTGAGCTTGCTATCGCTCCCGTAGAATTATAGTACATAGAGGGTTGATTGTTGCCGCTGCTGCAAGAGCTGAATGCACTTTGCAGCGATGGCAACACGGCTGTTGATACAGACGATGTTGTAGGGGTTGCCGTTGTGCTCAGACAGTTTGCAATGGAGTGACTAACTCCAGACCCTTTAACATCAGCCGACGTCGACACAATTGTGGAAGGTGTGGTGTGTGATGTTGGTGTGTGCAATGTATTCGGACTAAGTGCGGACTCACAACTACCTTTCATGAAAGCGGCCAAGTGCGAACTCAGGGCCGATGAAGCCGTCTGCGCATGTTCGCGATCCAGATCATCCAGGTGATCCCTCACCACCAGCATGATCTCCTCACACAAACTATTCGAGGACGAATCCCCGGCAGACGATCCATCGGAAGTTGAATTCGCACCGGCAGCAGCATTAACACCACCCCCACTACTACTATTGCTATTATTCTGATGGGAGCTTTGCAATTTAGCTGAAACTTTTGTTAGTAAGGCTGGAACATCTTTGTACAAGATGTCCAGAAGCTTACCTGTGGTAAATAGAACAATCGCCTTCAAACACGAATACTCCGCTGAATCGACATGCAGGGCCTTCAATTTTTCAACTTGCTCCTGAAAGATTCGTATGTGATCCATAAAGGCCACAACACGATCGGCAGCCATCGGCGATGCATGTAGACCGGCAGCAGCTAACAGTGGTGCCACATGCAATGGCATTGAACACTGTGATGCATTCAGGACGAACAGCTCAGACCACACTAATCGTAGCAGCGCCACTTGATCGGTTACTTGTAGATCCGGAAAGAATGGAATATTTTTCGCCCATTCAACAGCCGAAAATAGCAGGCGGGCAGCCAACTCACAAATATTATCAATGCCCATTATATTATTCGGTTGCATACACTGGCCATAGCGTGATGTTGGATATGGTTCGGCACGTAGCAGGAGTGAAATGTAGGAACTTAGATATGAATGACCATTAAAACCGGCCACGCCCATATGATCGCCATTGGCTAATTGATACTGGCCATGCATGCCAGCTAGTCCGGGTTGGGTGGGCGGAACACGACCACGTTGAACAGCTGAAATTAGATAAGAGAAAAATTGCAAACAAAATTTATAAGCTTTGATAGTTGATAAATTATAAAGAAAATGAAATATATTATGTTAAAATAAATATTAAATATTAAATTTTATTACTCAAGACAGGATAATCAAAAGATCTTAAAATGAGTTTTAATCTTATTCAAATAAACACTACAAATCTGAGGGTCCAAGTGAAATCTTAGCCTAAACGTTCCTGATTCATAAAAGACTCTCATTGTACAAGTTTGAGTTGATTGTAAATATTGTAGTTCTTTGATCTAGGTATACCTACAAATAACTGAACTTCATATTTCGTACGACAATGAAAAGTTGAGGTCTCAACTCAAAACTTGTATCAAACATCAATGCAAGGCCTTGAGGTTTTTGACCAAAAAAAATTATAAATACCCTTTTCAGATCTTTGAAAACTTAGGGTCTAAAATCTATGTACTTAGGTATAAGCTAAGGTCTTGACTAATAAAAATATATATTTATATGTAATACATTCCTACTGAAATGCGAATAGAAATCTAAACAATTTCTGAATTCGTATGAAGCTCTTGGGGTCATAACTTTCATTTCAAAAGATGCTTTTGCAGATCATAAAGACCTTCAATAATTTATTTCTTGTTTTTTGTTTGTTTGTTTGTTTGTTTTTTTTTTTATATATTTTTAAATGTCAGCCAATCATCAATATAAATTCCCTTGTTTACCTTCAAACTATTCAAACAAATTAATACATCATCAAACGTACATATCTCTCAGATACTCTCATATATCATAAAATAAAGTATCTGGATAAACACATTAACCATCAATCAATCTCATAATTTTGCTTTAGAAAAAAAAAAATCATATTTTCAAATAACTAACAATTATAAATCACTTAATGCATTTCACAGATACAAAAAATGTAGGTATATGTATTTTTTAAAAATATGTTTTACAAAGAATTAATCGACAAAACACATTATTTTCAAAACAACGCAATCTGATGATAAATGTGCACAAAATATAATTAATAATATAACAAAGAACCTACCTAAGATTAAAAAAAAATTATAGATAATCGCATTGTATCTGTATCTACGCAGTGATTTAATTCTTACAAAACTGCAAATAGCACTTTTAATAAATTTAATGTTCTCTATCTTTCTCTCTTAGACTATAAAACTATAATAAACTTCAAGGCTGTTCTAGTTATTGTTTTTCCACTCTCTACAAGTATTTCATACATTTTTGCAACAAAAAAAAAAAAAAAAAAAAGTATCTATCAACTAAGCTTGAATGGGGTTAAAGTGACTTATTAAAGTGAGGCTAAACGTATAGGTACATAAATTGTTTGCATGTGGCTTCATAAGCGCCAAGTGCGATTGACCTGTGAATGTTCTTGAAAACGTATTTTTTATTTTATTACAGAAATTTATTTTCTTTATCTTCTTCATTGAGAGATATCAGAGACTTTATTCCAATCTAAAGATACATGAACAAATATTGAAGAAAAGACCAAGATGAACCCAACAGTGTATAAGATTTCCTTTAGATATTTCTTATACTCTTAGGTATAATTAAAACAACCCCTTTGTTAAATCTCATAAGATACGATACGCACAGATACGTTTTTATTCACTCATATACACTACACACATTGGTATAACTACCTATTTGCATCAGTATATCTATAAGATACTATTTTTTTTTATATATATTATATTGCGACGACAGATAAGGTAAATAATGAGGGAAAATATTTGCATCGCATTACAATACGAGTATTTTCGTTTAATTAAAATAACAATGAACATTTTCTTACTATACTGACAAAAGTTACATACAGATACACATACACATAGAAACTTAGCTTTTGTGAATTTAAATGCATGAATGTGTGTATATTTATACACTTTTAAAATAGGAATCTTTATCCTTTGACGAGATTAAGAAAATATCCAAGATAGATAGTCTTATTTTCTTTATATTTTAAATTGTAAATATAAGGTGATGTGTGATGGTTTCATCTTGGAAATTTGTTTTCGTTGAAATTATAGTAAAATATTTGAAGTCAATATTTACAGAGAAAAACACAGACAATAACTATACCTGAATCCATCAATAGGAGACATTTTTATGCAGCCTCTCCTTATGAATGGATTTTTGTGATATTTGTATAAGTGGTATCACAGGAAACTGTGATACCTGTAAAATTTTTATTTGGATTTTTCTCTGTGAATTTGTGTTGTGATTTTTGTGATTGTTGCATCACAAGCAATAGTCGTATTTGAATTATATACATACATATAATAAGGATCGCAATTTTTATCAATGTTCTTAAACTAAACTCATAAAAAAATATTTTTACCACATAATGCATTCCGATGAAAATTTTACGACGAACCACATATTAATAATACAAATATGTTACAATTTTCCCACAAAAAATGATTTTGTGATATTTGATTTGGTGAATTCTGTGATACAGATGCATATATCACTCATGAATTTTATCATATAAAGAATTTCACACATATTTCTAAGACGTTACTAAAACATCGTAGGTATTGTACCTATAATATTTTGTATATAGATATTCTGTGATAAAGGGTATCACGGAGTAATGCATTAATTAAATTTTTATATGAATCTTTGAAGAGTAAGTTCTTTTTGCATGTTATGTCTGCCATTTAGCTAATATCTATAGGTCTAGTTTTAACGGAATTTACCTTTATCACAATACTACAGAACAGACTACTATGGCATCCATGCATTAAATTTGTTGTGATATTTTTTTATCAAATTTCTATCACGAAATATGAAAAAAAAAATGAATTAAAAGCCATATTGATTGATTGGCCTTAAAATTCCAACTTGCACTTAAAATTCTCTATAAAAGCCACTTTGCCATTTTCTTGAATTATAGGTCAAAGTTCTGTTCACATGACATCCCTTTTCCGTAGTTCCTATTTTTGAGTCTATTTCTAGACATAATAAAAGTAAAAAAAAAAACCTGAAAAAGGCGACAAAAAACGTAATGAAATCATGAAAAAAAAAATATGCAATGCAAAACAGGATTTAAAAAAAAAGGGTCGAATTATATTCTATTGAATGTCCATAACAAGGGGCAACCTAATAACTATATAAGGCCAAGCAATTAAGGTGAAGTGTCATATAGAAAAATTATGCTGTTACTGTTGGGTTATACAGACATACGTATTTTTTTTTAATCTTTTCACCGATAAATAAATAAAAATAAAATTGAAGAAAAATACGAGTATAGGGACGAGTTTTTTGAGCGGAAAAATTATATTTTTTCTCATCAATCCTTTATGAATGTGACTGACCATTGGGTTCTTTTGGATTTTATTTCAAAGTACATAATAGCCTGCAGCTTGTTTATTTTTATTAATTTGCATATTTTGTTGAACAACTTGATTTTGTATTGCAGATAAAAAATAAATAATGTGGTTCGGATATAGAAAAAAAAATAAAAAACAAAACTAATCGTGGTTGGGTAGGTCAATCGGGTAGGTAAGTTAAGTACTTGAGATTTAAAGAGTGTAACGACTTTTTATTTTATTTATTTATTTTTAAACTTGAATAACTGAATAATGGGAAATGAAATATAGTTTGGTTGTGGTAGTTGCTAAAAATTGCCTTACTTTTAAGCCGCAAACATCTTGTAGAAAAGCTAGAAATCCTCTTATTCTTTAAGAAACAAAAATATTTCTTTTGCTCCACGGTAATAATGTGGGTATTGACCTGTATTATACCCCTAAAATAAAATCTGGACACAGAGAATTCTATTACTGTGTTGTTTTTCAATTATTAATGCATTTTTAGTTGTACGTTTTAGGGCGATGCATTATCGCTTTCGTTATTCTTTAACCATACTTCACGAATGTTCTTAGAAGACTTTGTTAGAAATGCACCAAAATTTCCTAAACGCCACTGCACTAATATAAAATGAAATAGCAATAAGATATATTTTCTTTTTGGTTCTTAAAATATAAATTTGAGATACTATCAGAAATAAATTATATCTCGAAGAACTCACAAAATCTTTCTACACAATCTGTCCTTCACTACCTTCCAACTCCCCCTTCGAACAAAATACAGGAACTCGTTTTTGTCGTTTTTTCCTGCGTTTTTGATTTAATTTGTGTGATGTAATTCATGATAAAACCGAAACCAACCATAAGGCACCAATAATACTCTCGGCTTGAGTAGAGATTTTCAAATTCATTCAAAATCGATAAATCTTCAATAAGCGAAACGCGCTTGTTCAATTGTTGTAGAGCCCATCTTCCTTTTCTTCCGTAATCTTCCTTTTCGATTGTCTTAAATCTGTAAAGGTATTTTTGTTATACAAAGTGCGCTGGAATGAAGACGCCGAAACCTTCTTTCCTGTTGGATAATAGCAAACACATACAACATTGTAATGCATCTACTTATGTATATACCTCTAGATAAAACACCACCTGGTCAGCATACACAACAATGAAAACGCAACCATCTCTTTGCATAAATAATCGACGAGTTTATATCTTCGTCTTTGGGTTTTTTTTTTTTTTTTTTTTTTTTTTTTTTTTTAAAGTAACCCCAATGAAGATTTTTCCCGGTTATGTTTTTATTTTATTTTATTATTTTTTTTTTTTTTTTTGAATATTTTTCTCGCCTCAGTTGGCATATATGCATCGAGATCAGAACTGGGATATCTTGACCAGTAGAATTTATCACTTTTCCATGTCCAACACATAAATATTGAAGACAACACAAAATCCGAGGTGCGTAATCCTCCCTTTATTCGGTGAATGAGGACGACAACGGACGCACCGCACCAAAACGTTTGTCCCTTCACACGGTTCCGTGCTATAAATCTAGAATCATCAGAGGTATGCAAAAATGGTCAAGTTCAAGGAACATTTTTATATAGTGGTCAAGAATTGTATGACCCTTTTAAAAAATTGTCTTCTTGAGGATTGCTAAGGTGCGAAGGACGAACGAAAAAAAAATCAAAACCAGTTTAACTCGATTTCAACTGGACATTGAGGAATTCTTTAATCGATGTCCGCGTTGTCATAAAAAAAAAAGAATCCTTTAAATCTCCCAATGTTCTGTGTCTGCACTATTTGTCGTACTGGTCATTCTGTTTAATATTTACACAATACATTTGCGTAATTGTGTTTTGATTTTGTCCCTTTTAAGGATCACAAAATAGTAGGATATCCCATTTCAGGTATCTTGACGAGAATCATGATCCATGGGAAAGTTTTTTTTTTTTTTTTTTTTTTCATCATTATTAATTTCAAAGGTCACGATCTTTTTTGACACTAAGGCACTTTGTGTTTTTGCAAAAATTCTAGATCGTCTCTCTCAGGTAGAAATTAAGGAAACCTGAAAACAGGATCAAGGATGAAGAAAATCCGTTTACTGGATGCTGTATGTGGTTTTTTTTTTGTGCAAAGCACAATGAATGAATGAATAAAAAACAAAGAATCCAGATATACTTAGAGAATGGTGCCGGTATATGGAGGGAAAGAGAGATTGAATGAAAAAGACAAAAGGCCAAGAGGGGTGATTAAGGTTTTGAGATTTCGGTCAGATCAGGCGTAATACAGCATCCGCAATCGATTGTTTAGTTTTTTTTGGATTCTTGATTCAACTCCTTTTCTTATTTATTTTTTAAGGAATTATTTTTTTTAAGGGAAGAATCAGTGAATGAAATTGATGCAGGATGAAGATGACGATGCAAGATGTAAAGGCACGTGCTTAAGGATATAAATTGTGTATTTGGATGTTATTCTTTAGATTTTTCTGATGTGCGGGGTTCAAGATGATTTGTTGTGTTTTTCTCTTTGAAATAAGAAGTATTTTGTCAAGTGTTGGAAGATCGCGTGATTAAGGAGATAAATGGCGTTGAGTGACTTTTGGCCTTTTTTGTATGTTTTTTTTTGTTATTGAAACGAAGTACCTAATTAATGTTTTATTAATTTAATAGGGGTTCAGAAATTTAGAAAATGTTAACTCTTTAAAAATTGATTCTAGGTCTTAAGCCACGCCTAGTTTTCCAGCAGTGATTGGTGAGTTAAGCCCGTTAGTTTGATAGTCTTGGATAAACCTAAATCAATCTTAAATTAAAGGAGCAGATTTTCAGTAAAGGATGCAGAAAGACCTAACAAACTTGGAGGATAAATTCTTTAAATTACCTAATTCTTTACCAGTATTATATTTTTCTGCTAAAATATATCTGCTAAAATATATATGTTGACTTAAAAATTTTTTAATAGCTACATAAATAAAAATATGTGTCTAAAGTCATTCCTAAATCTATTTAAACTCTGGCTTATGTACATTTTTACCACCAACCAGTACACGCTTATCTTTTTAACTATTTTGTTCAAACACTTTGCCTAAAAATTCATAAATAATTACTTCAACTTATATGTATGTAAATGCAATTAAGTATTTTGAACTCATAGATACAAATATAACCATATATGTATCTAGATATTTTCAATATGACTTTTATCACCTTAACCAATTAAAACATTCAATATTATCTTCTATCATTAAACTTTACATTGGCAAGACTTATATTACCATTTTTTCTATACAATTTTTATGAACAAGAACAAGTTATGTAGGTACCAAGAGATGTATGTATGTGTGTGCAGATGCAGGCAAATTATATTGAACCCATGAAAGTTATCTATAATTAACATAAAAAAATGTAAAAAAAAAAAAAAAAAAAACTAAACAGCACAATTGAGTACGCGCTTGATTTAATTACTCTTTGGTCAGAGAAAAAAAAGTGTTTACACACAGCATACTTCACGTCATGTAACATTTGTAGACTAACTCAGATACTTTTAGTGCATGCTCATGTATCTTACTTGTAGTCTTTGATTATAATCGATCTTAACCTAAATGTGGTTAAAACTGTTATTTTTATTTTTTTTTATCTGCAAATTAATATTTACAATGATTTTCATGATAATTTTCTGATCAAATATTTGTGAATATGACATAAAAACGAGTCTTCTGTCAAAGTCAATAAAATTAGTTTTCCGACTAAAATGCTTTACACAGAGATCACATACAACATACATATACATGAATCTTATACAGAATAAAAGTCAATTGAATGTGCATTGATCACGGTAATTAAATAATAAAGTTACAGAAGAAAAAAAAAATCATTATCATTCTTAATGAATTCGTAATTAATTTATAACAAAACTGGTAGTCGAGGAGAAATAGTACCTACATATATTTCTTAATGATCGGCAGCAAGAGATTTTATTTAAGGTAATTAATTTGACAGAGATTTACTTTGGAGTATTCTAAGACACTGCCGCACTGCGAAGCAGCGCCAGTCGCTGTTGACTGAGCTATAGTAGGTCTTTTAAATGGATGATGTGTTGATAGATTGGTTTTGATGTATGTAATGCGAATATAACTAGTTTAACAAATTGATTGCAATCATAATGTTTCGGAAAATTAAATATGATTTCATGTTGCAATATCTTCTGTGTAAAAAGTAATTAAATTCTGAGTTATGATTTGAGAGGATGTGTAAGTTTTTTTTTGTTGGACAAAACACGTGTTTGAATTCATACATAAAGTTGGTATCGAGTGATGAATTTTCAAGTTAGAACTTGATTAGATTTTTATTGATATGTGAAAAATTATTTTATGGAAAACGATCTGCGATTGAGAGATTAAAGTTTATTTTTAATAAATTACTACATAAGAGTTGTCATTCTGCTATCAGGCAGGCAGGATAGTAAAGTATAAGTAAAGAATAAAAAAAGAGGCATCTACCCGGGCGCCACCTAAATACAAACTGCAATTGTACGTTAAATTCTTTAAATATAGGTAATCTATAGTAGCCGTGGAATAATGGTTAGTGCGTAGGACAGTCGAGACGGAATTCTTAGTTGGATTCTTAGCCTCGTCCACCGAAAGACCAAAAATGCTTCTTCAAGTTTACTGCCTCGTGTGAGGAATTGAACAATCCCCAAAGAGTAACTCTTGTCATGAATAAGTGCTTCTCACCTTAGCCGTTCGGAATCAGCAGCAAACTGTAGGTCCCCTCCATTCCTGCTAATAACGCGCACTAGGGAATGATTCTACACAAGCTACCGAGCCACCAATTTTTTTTTTTTTTTTTTTTTTTTTATCTGGGAAAATGCAAAAAGTGAAATTAAGTTTCTACCCGGGCGCCAGTTAAAAAGTTTATTGGTTGAACTCATTTTTACAATGAAGATTGTAGCACAAATGATGACGATGATGATGACTTTTTTAGTCGGTGTTTAAGTTAAACTCTCGGAAGCTTTGGCACGAGTTAAACTCTGAAACTTGGATGATCTCTAAGCCTTAGTTGCCAGGCAATGTTTCTTTAGGCTATAGGGGAACATGAATTTCTGCTAAAGTACCACTTAAGACTTTTTTAATTTTAAATCTTTTGTAAACATGAATTTATTTTTGATTGAAACCTTTTTGCATATACATTTTCTCATTAGTTTTAAATTCTGTGTTGCAAATGAAATGTTGGACCAATTAGAGAGATGATGTCAACCAATCCATTTAATATGACATTCACATTTTTCAAATACCTTAAATCCTACATATATCAGTGCTAAATGAAGACAATTAATTTGACGTTAAACAAAGACACAGATAGAAAAGAATTAGGTACGTATACCAACAAATAAACATTTTATTATTTTATTATGCATAATGTTTGGTATGTAGTAAATTCATTTTATTTTTCTATTCGATTTATTGAACTCGCAGCGGTTTTTCTTTTGTATCTGAAAAAATTATCTCATACACCTGGTCACGACCCCTTAATCGTTATTATTTTTTTTATTTTTACTTTTTAAACTTGGTTCGATTATGATTGTAACCTCGCTGATGCTGATCAAAAGCATGCAAGGTTCACTTTTTGTGTCTTCGCAATAAAGCAAAACAAGCTGTAAGATAGTTTAGGTGTACAGAACCATATAAGAGGGAAAAAAATATAACCAGAACCATAAATTCGCGGATTAGTGCTCATGCAAGAGTATACAAAAAAAATTGTAACCACTTCCCCCTTTTATTGTTCCGCGTCATCGTGCGTCGTCGTCACCGTCAAAGCTGCTAACACATGCAAGCATATATTTTATAAGTAAAATAAAATATGCAATCAAGTACCTTCTTCTTCATTTTTTAGAATTCCTTTGTCAAAAAAAGTAACCCCATTGAGCAATTGTTTGTCTCAGCCAAACAATAGCCCACCATTTTAGTACAATACTTATACCTAGCTATACATATGTTCGTTCATACCTACACATTAAAGCACTGCAGTCTAATTACGTAGTGAACTATTCACTTTGTACTACAATGTATCCCTCGAAAAAATTGCAATTCTATCTATTTTTAAAAAAAAACTAAAACAAAAAACTCAGTGTTCCACTAACGAATTGCATCCAATCAAACTGCTACCGACCGACGACAGATCAAGGTATTCTAAATTATATCAATCGTCTAAACTGTCAGTGAAACTTCCTAAACTAAAAGATCACTTGTTTTGTTGGCCACAAGTCAAATAACCAATAATGTGGTCAAGTGTCAAATAAGTGACGAGATCTAATTTAATGTGATTTAACACTTTAAAATGACTTTTAATTGACCCTTGGCTTGAGTTTATTTTTTTTTATAAGAATTTAGAACGGAAGAATTGTTATAAACGAAATTGAAACTTACCTTCTCGCCGCATACCCATCTTGAGGCACTTTCGTAATCGACAATATTGACATTGATTCCGATGATGTTGATCGATTGGACAATTTCTACTCCCCCGACACGAATATGTAAGATTTCGTCGGACTGAACGTTTGAAAAATGATTTACAGCCTGTGAATATAGAAAAAAAAAATAAAATAAATTAAAATTAAATACAATATACTCAAATATGTTACTGTAAATTTTTTTTTAAAATGTGGACTTCTAGAAAATATTATTAAACATTTTCTAGAATTTCCACATTTCGGGGCTTACAGTAACATATATACATAGGTTCTTTATAGTTTTTTGTGGAGTACCACAGGGAAAACTATAAGGACCCGTCTTTTTTTATTTTTATTTAATATCACTGGTCAACAAAACGTAATTTTTTTTTTGTAACAGACAACGACGAATTACGAACTCAGAATCACGCCATCACGTCAGGTTTTCGAGAAATTCCCGTTTAAAAGTTAAACAATTAAAAAATAATTGTTTTTAAGAACTTAACAATTAAAAATTTATAGCTGTTTATAAGGTTACTTAATAAGGGGAGATGATTTTTCAGAATATTTTCATTTCATAAGCTCTTAAGTCGTTTGGTACAAATATCTTTCCATTTACATAAATATTACATAAGGGATATTAATGTTTAAAAACTTTTTGTTTAAATAAATAATAACTTTCGATTTCAAAAATTTAAAAGCCTGTTAAATAGTTAAAAAGGCGTAAAGAAATCGGTCATAAAAGTTGTTTTTATTAGTTTTAAATACTACCGAAGGATAAAAATGTTTTAAAAATGTACTAGTTCTACTCTTTTTTAGCACTGCAGAAGGGGGCATAATGTTTACTAAAGCTGACAATATCGGTAGATTCACAATATCTGTTGATTAAGACAAAGTACCTTTTTAATTATAAAAGTAAGTTTCAATAGGTCCGTTAAGCTGGTCCACCACAACGGAAATTCAAAAATCTAACTATGCAGGAATTAGAGGCTAATTTAGTACTCCAATCCTGAAAGAGCCCCAAATTCACCTCACCCTAAAACTTGTGAACCCAGCTTGACGACATGATGACGTTATCAAATCTGTTTTTGCCTCTAAAGCGTTAAAAACAATTTGAGGTCTTTCGGGACTGGGGTACTAAAGTAGCCCCAAATTAGCCCCTAATTTCTGCATCATTAAATTTTTAAATTTCCGTTGTGGTGAACCCAGCTTGACGGACCTAGTTTCATTGACATTTTTAAAATATGTAGCATCATTATAGAGAAATATGTAATTCTTAAGAAATGACGAGCATACGTTTTCAAGTTGTCGCTAGTAACTGGAGGATTACAATTTCTGTAAATGAAATTTAAGGAAATGTGGGGACTTTATTTGATTCAACTTCAGATATGAAAACAACAGTAGTGGGGGGGCTGTAATGTTAGAGAATATAATAATAAATAAGGCAAACTTAAATATAACTCTAATTTTATTGTTCTGGGAAAACGTTCAGTGGGGTGCCACAACAGAACTCAGTAAGACCAGTTTTGTTTAAATTTTCTTTTACAAAACAAAGACAGGACTTAAAAGAATTATTCCTTCAATTTTGAATGACTAAAGTTCTACGGCAAAAATTTGTACCCAAAACGAACTTAATACATACCCATTAAACTGCACTTAAATCTTCTTAAATCTTAAAGACTCTTGGAAAACCTGAACCGAAAAAGAAATCCTTAAGCGCACTCATGGAGTCCAACACACAAAACACCAACAAAAAAGAATCCACTGTGAAAAAAAAACTCTTGGAGATGTGGAAATGGGTGACTTATCCTATTTAATGTCGTGCTGTGTGATGTGACATTATGATAGGCCCGTTCCCTGGTTGTCGTCGTCGTCTACACGAACTAAAGCTCTCAACCGATGTTGAGCCGCCGCACCGCCAATGTTTTGGTATTCTTTTTTGTGTTAAAAACCACATCATCTCATATCAGTGGCTGATTTTTGTGGGACGAATTTGCCCATGTATATACAACATACATTCGGGCACAAGCCCCCTCTGTCTAGGATGGGCTTCTTTTTTATATCTCAAGACTGAAGTGCTTTGCTGGAAGGTACTAGATCTTAAACAGCAACAAAAAAAAAATAGAATAAAAACCTTAAAGATACTTTGTTAATTGAATCCCATTAAGTTAATTTTATAGGCGTTAAGGACATGTATCTTTCTCGTAGAGAAAAATTTGGTGATTATTTTTTTTTTTTTTTTTTTTTTTTTTTTGAAGATTTCTCGTGGAGTATTTGTATTTTTTTTTTCTTTTGCACTTTGAAGTTGTTCAATGACATGAAATGTGTTGTAGTTTTTATGGATTGATGTGCAAATATACCAGAGACGGTAAAGCGACGGTAAATCTTGTGGGAGACCCCATTTGGAAGCAAATGATATTTATCTGGAATTTATTTTTGATGCTTGGGCTTTAAATATGGTCGTGGTATGGGATTTTTGTCTTTTTCAAGTCGACAATACGGACGGCCGGCAGCGACGGCAAGGCAATGACGACGACGACGATGTGGATATGGAAAACAACGATCGATTCAAAGTCGCATCGTCAGTCGTGCGCTTTATGTCCGTTGGCTGTTTTAAGAGTTTTGTGAACATCGCGTATTTTGTTGTCGTCGCCAGTCATAGTCATCTATCTGGATGCTGAGCGAGGGAGTTTTTATTTAACTTCTTTTTTTTTTCTGTCTAACTTGCAGCGATAGATATTTAGCTATTCAACGCTGTTGTACATGTGTCGTGGAAGCGTGTCTCTAGTTTTGCTCATCGTGGATTGATTTGGTTTGATTTGAGCACACAAAAAAAAAAAAAATAGAAGAAGGTAAAGGAGGTAGAGCGGTTGCAGATGACGCGCAAAGATAAGAAAGAATGAATTAAATTTGAAATGACATTCAAGCTTTTTTTCTTAATTTTTGTTGCAATTCGTCGAAAAAATTTGTCTGCTTCATGTGGACTCTTTGAGCTTCTTAGCAATTTGTTGAAAATACATAATTTTGAAATAGAATTTAACTTCAGCCTTGAAGATATTTGGGTCATCATTTACAGGTACATACATTTTATTGCATCAAAATATATACTCTGAACTTAACAACGCGTTCTATCAATGTTTCGTTAAATATTTCTTATTAAACAACTTAATTTTTTTTTTATTTTATACAAAAATTGATAACTTTTTATTTTTAATAGCGATTTAAAATTTAATGGATAGATATGTTGTGAATAAATGATAAAAATCAAAAAATGTATACATTTTTTAATATATGTAGATTTTCTGTATCTGCTCGTTCCTTTACTGTTTTTTTTATTTTTATTTTTATTTAATTTCTTTTTATTTTAATTTTTTTTTTAATTTTTCTGTGTGATTTTCTGTGCATTTTAGTACAATTAAATTCTTTTACATGAATTTTGACAGAATTTTGGACTGAAATTCACACAAATGCACATAAAATCATAGACTTTCAAAGTAACGATGAGCCTAATATTTCTCTTTTCTCAGGCCAAAATTTAAAAAAATTGGTAAGTAAAATTTTCTTGATATCATTTAAACATTTGTTCATAGATCATTTCAAATATTCATGCAAACTTTTAAACACTTATCTTCATATACCCATCGGGTGTCTTATTATATCATTTAAAAGGTGCCAACTAGTTTCCCATTTGAGTTTCCCAAAAGCAACGCTTTTATTATAATTTGGTCTTTCCTTCTTTTTCTCACTTTAAATTCGTTATGATTGTGCGCGCATGGCCAAACCTAATGTTGGACTCGTGCACTTTATAATCGTAAATTTAATGCACCGTGTAAAATGTTTCAGTTCCGTGGAAAAAAAATGTTTAACATAAAACCAAATACGGATTTAATTTTATATACTCTTGGTGGTGTCTCCATAGCTATACACAACAACAATCCTTTCACGGGTTCACTTTAAGTAAGTTTTTTAATGTTGACATATAGGAATTCTAATATTCCGCTTTCTGACTGTTGAGTTTGCCTCTTGCTGTTTCGGCTTAATTTGTTTTGTTCAAAAAATAATTGTTAAAGATTAACATTTTAAGATATCATAAATTTAACTCCCATGGACAGTAAAACAAAAAAAAAAAAAAAAAAAAAACAAACTTCAAATGAGATCCTCTAGGAATACCCCAACTGTCTGTTGACTTTTTGTTTTTAGGTATTTATTTTTTTTTTGGCGGCACGGCTTGCAACAGAGAGAAAAAAAACAAGACACACAGGGCTTAAGCATCTACATCACCTCGTCATCATCATAGAATACCACAGAGTCACCTCTCAAAGCCAAGATTTAACTACGGTTCTGCCATAAGGATGCCATGGCCAACAAGAACAACTTACAACGTTTAACAGCAAAAAAAAAAAGAAAAAGTGGAAGGAGGTATAAAAAAATACTTGAAGGCGCGATGCATTTTAATTTACGAGATGTTCTTATGGTCAGACAATTTTTTTTCTTCTTGTTTTTCTATACAAATCCAATAATTTCTCAGAGTTGTAAGTCCATAAACCACAAGGTGTTCCTTATTTCTTCCGGTTTTTTTTTCATCATTCTTTTCATCCAGTTTTTATGTATTTGCCTTGCAAAAAAAAAAAAAAAAAAAACTACATAGGTATTATTTATTTGCTCTTCGAATTTAATAGACAACTCGATGAGATGGTGGCTTGACGTATTCATAAAACTTTACTCTTGCCTAGCTAAAGGGTCAACATTATACTTAACCTAACGTCGTCATGTGAATATAATTAAAATATCATTAAATCAATTTACGTCAGGAATTAAGGCGTAAAAATGGAGTGGTGTACCTATACTATTAATTCAAATGGGTTTTCTGTTAAAAAGTGAAGTTTGCTTCAAGTTTAGATAATTAATACACATATGAGATACATTTTTAACCAAAAGTTTAGCATCTAAAAGGTGAATGTCTAAAATTATGGAATTGCTTAGGAATAAAATGTTTTTTTTTTTTATGAGAGAAGTAATTCTTTAACATTTTATAGACTTTCTGGTCACACTTAGACAAAACTATTCAACGCTTTGAAGTTTCAAAGTAAATTCACTTCTTATATCTTTATTTTGACTGCTTCAATTTCCAAGGTTCTACATTATGCTCAGAAGTGGGATAGTTTTAAGTTTTTTTACCGTTTTAACTTCCTTATCTTCATTTTGACTGCTTCAATTTCCAAGGTTCTACATTATGCTCAGAAGTGGGATTGTTTTAAGTTTTTTACCGTTTTAACTTCCTTAAGTTTAGGTTTTGAGTGCGAGATTAGAGATAAACCCGAGTTAGCTCACCAAATATGATGAATTAAATCTGATTGATAACTAAACTGATGCTTCTAGAGTTTTATCCTTTTAACCACTTAGGTATAGATTCGGACGAATTCTTTAATGTTTATAAATTTATT
Organism: Epistrophella euchroma; assembly: GCA_947049315.1. Classification (NCBI taxonomy): domain Eukaryota; kingdom Metazoa; phylum Arthropoda; class Insecta; order Diptera; family Syrphidae; genus Epistrophella; species Epistrophella euchroma. The sequence continues at coordinate 63,680,488 of OX346248.1, forward strand.
TCCAGAGTTAACTAGTTTAACTTACCACCGAAAAACTGGTCTTTAATGCTTTCTCTACTATATAAGATATTGAAAGTTTTTCAATATGCCATTCAACATAATTTTAATGTTTCTTTCATAAGGAATTGTCTTTAAACTACTGAAATCTACAACGATGAAGCGTTTCTAGTTGGTCTACTACCATAGTCATAAATTTCGGTCATCGATCCCTTGTATAAAATATTTTTTCTCCAAAAATTTTTTTGTATATTTTCTCAGAAAATCTTAAAATTTCATCCTTATCCAAGTATTCATTTCTCCAAAAATAATCCATAGTGGAAAACCTTAATTTTCTGACAAGAAAATCCTTAGGATTTGTTCATGTTTTTGTTTTTTTTTTTTTTCAAAATAAATAAACAAAAAGTCTCAACTACTTTTGCTTTTTCTACCAAAAAAAATTATATCAATAATTCTTCAGAAATTTCTAATCCAATTATAGACTTAGTCCAGGAGAAAGTAGTTTGAAGAAATAAAAAAAAAATGACTGAGCTAAATATTAACTATTGCTATTGTTCTGGAAACCAAAAAAGTTCTTTATTTCGAGAGGCGCAGTAAGGTAGTTTTCTATTTCTATGTCTATTCAACCATATTGCGTTTGTCAAGTCTTAAATACTCAACTAAATCTAAGCGGTTAAGCAAGCATCTAACTTTATGCAAAATATCTACTTGTTTTTGTATCTTAAAGAGTATATCCTCTCAGCCCTATAATACTGTCTGGCTTTTCTTACCCCGTTAGGTAGGTAATCTTTCGGAAGGAAAGCTTTTTGCTCCTTTTTTTTTTGTTCTATGTATTTTTGTTTTGTTATACCAGAGAAAAAATGTAGTCGGATTGGGAAGTCCTTATCCTTTTTACATGATGTCGAAGACAGAAAAAAATAAATGGTCTCTTACTATAGCCCATATACATATGTAGTTAAAGAGACAAGGAAACCTTAATACTCGGTATCGCAAGTAATAATAATATTGAGTTGTTCTGGTAACCGGCTTGGCTACTTCCATATTGTATTGGTTAACTGATTGGAAGTGTGTCTTTTACTCAACTCTTGTGAGTTTGCTTCTTTTTTTTTTGTTGTATTTTTTTTTCTTCTGCATCATATGATATAATCTGTAATCGCTTCGTGGATCATTGCACCAGAGCAATTATAGGTTTTGAAGACGAAGGAAGGAAAAAAAAAGTAGAAATAAGTCCACTCAGACACTGACGACGACGAAGAATTAATTTGCATAGGTAATATACCTACCTATCTAATTATGTGGTTGGTATTGTACTGAAATAGCTTGCTTGATACTCAGAAGTAGACTTTTGGAGACCAGACAGCTTAGTTTTGTTTTGCATTATTTAAGGCAATTAAATCAAAATTATTTCTTTTAAAGAAAACTTGCTTTTGTTGTAAGCTTTTGATTTGTTTTAACGTGAAAATTTCCTATCACTAGTTTGTAATATTATGTCCAATATTTAACAAATAATTATATAAAAATTTTAACCTCCTCGTTATCTAATTAACTGAACATTTTGATGGTTCAAGGGACATTAAGGAAATATCAATGGATATTACTAACAAGTTCAATTTTTTGTTTTTAAGTTTTTCTCCTACAAATTATGTTGATTTTTTTTACACTTTAGAAAAGCCTCTTGGGTTTTTAATATGGTCGCTGAAATAAAACTTGTCAGTTTTTATGCCAAACTGCCCTGATCTTACAAATCGGACATGGTATCAGAAGTGGGAATATTTATTCCAATTTTTTTTTTTTATTATTTTTTTTTTACGTGAAATCAAAATCTGTTCGGACATGAGTAAGTTATTTAAAATTTACAAATTTACGAGTATTATTTAGACTTGATTCTTTTCTTTTAGTTAAAATTTAATTCTTGAAAACAAAGAACAAAGGTTTTCTTCGACTTTTTTCTGCAAAATGAATTATTTTAAGGATGATGGAATTACTTTGACTAACTACTATTTCATATTTTTTTTCCTGTGCATGTATTAGTACTTAAAACTTCAATATTTTAACCAATTAATCATAAGAAAGAAATAATCACATCTTATTAATTAAACTTCACGTAATAGATACCTACTCTCTCGAAAAGATACAAATCGTGACATAATCTATCTTTTAATTTAATTAAGTTCTCTCCTCCAACCAAAAAAACAATCTCAAAACTTCATTGAACATTATGACCAACCAAACCAGTATGAAGGAGTTACTGGTGGACTAAAAAAATACAACAATAACAAAATATAAAATAATAATAGACCAATTCATCTAAATTGCATAATCGCCTATTGATATTGTCCATGCGAATAATATCAGGTATAGAGGTATATAGAGAGATAGGTACCTCTCTATCCCTGCAAAAATTCAAAAAAAAAATTATCTTTTATAACACAAAAGAGCTGATTCCCATAGTTTTTTTTTTTGTCTGTGTGGATATTAAGATGGAGAGAAGAAAAATCGTGTACCGCAGCGCGACGATATAGTTTTTCATCGATCCCTGGGTTGGCATAGTCGGTTCGGTATAGGTATCGTTGTCCATTCTGATGGTAACTCCTAAAGAGGACGATGACAACAACAACAACAACAGCAACCACAGAGATAGAGTTTACAAGACAACCAGGCTTACTACATGAAATTTAAATAGTTTTCAACCTCTACCATTGATCCCAATTGGGGAGAGTTAAAATAAAATTAAGAGAAAAAAAGAAAAAAAAAAAACAACAACTCCACAACAAACTGGACTTAGAAAAGATACTTTATCTTCATATTTTTGTTTTAGTTGTTGAGTTACAATCTCACCATACTTACATGGTGCATCTTCAATATTTTATCCTTCATCATTCTTCAAAAAATATATATAACAACAACACAAAAAGAAGATTCAAACACACGATGGAAACGAAGCTCCAACCAAACTATACGTACATATCTATTGAAGGTTGAACTCTGAAAAGTTTGTATAGTATCCACCCATTTTCGGTTTTATTGATATAGAATGTTGAGCCACACGATATCTTAAAGATATCTTTCAATAATTGTATCTAAGCACATGTATCTTTTCGTATATCATACGGTATCCCAATATATACTCTCTACATATGTATATATGTGGGTAAGTATGCGCAACCATACCACGGAAGATGTGAAGTAAAAAATCGTGACTTGAACAATACCGAAGACGATGAAAATGAAGAAGAAGTTAAGTTAAGTTGTGGGTTAACTTTAACTCCTTCCTTTTGACCGAATGCAGTCATAGTCGCTGAGAGTTCAGTATAGATTTTTTATCCCAGCTAAAGTATTTCAAAAAACAACAACAACAAAAAAAAAAACAAATCTTCACATACCTACCTATCTTTACCAAAAAAAAAATTGCGAGACCAAGAGTAAAAATCCTACCTCATCAGAGTTAAGTTGAGGAGGATCACCTTGCACAAACAATATAAGGCCTCATGTATCTTAACATTCTCTAAAAGTATCTGAGTATCGTTTTTTTTTTCTCATATTTTTTCGTATTTAAACTGCCATATAGCACCACCAGAGAGTTGAATTCTTTTAATAATTCCTTCTTTAAAAAGAACAACAATAAAAAATTGTATCTTAAAACAAGAAGAACGCATATTGAATGCGTGTATATACTAGCAAAAAATAGAGTGTGGCAGATACACAAGTATTTCCCAGGAAGTACCTGCACAGAGAGGTAGATACCTACACCAATCCTTGCTATTAATAAAACAACAACAATAAAAATAAAACTAAACGCCTTGAGCTAGCGTCTTGCAATGGATCTTCATAAAATAATAAAAACAATAACAACAACGTCTAGTGGGTGGAGTGGGACAAAGAGAAATGCGCGGGATCTCCCCACAAACATAATTTAACTTTATATGCTGGGAACTCGATGTATCTTTTGTATAGAGATACATCTTTTCTAGAGTTACTTTACTTGAGGTTATAGAACAAACAGCGGTCTGGTAATATGGATGATGATGACGATGAAGAAGAAGAAAAATCTAGAGTGAAGACCCTTGAGGTGGTCTTTGACCACGTATAGAAGGATTTTTATTTTTTGTTCAGATGGTGTGGGAGAAACTAGGTGAAGTGCAGTTTTTCATTTTTTTTTTCATTGCTAGTTTCCAGTTGTATAGACTGGTATTTGGAAAAGGGTGTTGGTGGATATTAATCTTATTTTTTTTTTCAGTTAACATGTAATTTATGGGAGAGATGTGAAGAAACTTGAAAAAGGGAGTTCGACCAGATGTGCTATAAGAAAAGGACTGGTATAGTATGTATATAAACATTAACAAAAATAATTTTTTGTTTAGATACGAGTATGTAATATTTAGCAAAAAATTAGCCATGTTAATAAATTATTTTATAAATATGAAACCATAGAAAGATTTCTTATTTTAATGCAAATTTATTTCTGGATACTTTTGCAACATGTTTATAAACAAAATTTAATTTACAAAAATTTTAAGAAACTCAAATCAAAATACATATCATGTGTGGCATATTTATTCATTATTTTTGTCTAGGTATATATGGATTAAAATAAATGTAATTATTTTGCATATGTGAATTATTTGAGCTTATCAACATATTTCTAAACAATAATTTTTACTTTAAATTTGTTTCCTAAATATTTCAAAGAGTGTTAATTTGCTTTAAAAAGTAGGACCTATTTTATTTTGTATACTATGTATTTTTCAATCAACATGGTATCTATACATGTTGCTAAAATTCAAATAGAAACATTGAAACAAAGATTTTTTTAAATTTTAAATATTTGACCACCAAAATGTACCAAAATCTAGCTACAAAAGTGTACCTATCTTTACACAATAATTTCAACAGCTTTTGTAGATATGTTATTATTTTTGTTCTATATCAACATGAATCTTAAAATCTTTTATAAACATTTTTAAGTTCTATTTAAAGATGAAGCTTGCAATATTCTAGACTATGTGATTTTCTCAATTTAATACGCACTAATAACCTTCCATTAAAATGTATCCAGCACCCATAAACATGTATATCCACACAATTCTTATGTTCCATTGAACCTCCAAGTAAATTTTTGCACCTCTCTCAACTTAGTCAATCTCCTCTTCCACTAGATAATTGGATATATGCAAATTACACTACCATGAATTCAATTCCCTGCAGATAATATAATAATTGCTTTATTATAATTTTTCTTCCTCGTCCCGTTGTAACAATTTATAATTTGTTCATTTTTTTTTAGTTGAAAATCATACAAAATTTAATTTTACATTAGATACATAGGCACCTATGCACATACGAAAGATAGATAGATAGATTTATAGAATTTCTCTTTACCCTCTTTTGTTTTGCCTTTTAATTGGATCATGAGAACACCACATGAGTGATGCTGCTATATGCATATCCTCAACTCAATTGCCATTCAAATACTCTATAACTACATAGATACATATTATATTTATAAAACCTCACAAATCCTTGAGAAAAATAGTGAAATTTATTCGGAAAAAAATACTGCATCTTTTCAGCAAAGTGCTATAACCATTTTTCACTTTGATATGCCTTAATACAAAGAGTTAAAAAAAAAGATACAAGAGAAAAGATACAAAAGCAAAACATGTAACACGGAACCTTTATTTTTTTTTTAATTTTCCCTACCACACTCTGGTTGTATAGTTAATAATGTGTCATGTCATGCTCAAAAGAGCCTGTCACACGATTATAAACAACGTTGGATGACAAATTTTGTGCTACTCTCTGCCTTGAAGGCATACAAAGATACCTATACTTCAACGAGGTACAAAGATACATTTTTTTTATTTTACCTAGCGGAAGAGTATACTCTGTTATAGCGGTTTGCTGCTCGTAGTAAAAATTACATGCTACAGTTTCATTAGGTCAAAATTAATTAGCCCAAGCTTTAACTGTGCTGTAGCTAGAGGTTGATAAGAAGAAGTGAAGCAATATTATTAGCAAACCACAGGGCTTGGAAACTGATACAATATTTCATAGGTTCAAATCCTTGTTTAACAAATAACCTTATATGAATATGCTACAAGATATAAGTTCGTACAGAAATGCAATTCTCAATCAATTGATGCAGACACTAGGATACAAGAAAATCGAAGTATCTGTTTATCTACAAAAAGCAGTAAGGCAGGGAGAGGGAGAGGCGGGGGGGAAGAAAAAAGATACAAAACACCAATCACGTAGTTCTTTTGAAATAAGCGAAGAAAATTTTTAGTTTCCAACCATGTTGCTCCCTGGTTTGAGTCTGAGGTTGCTGATGATTTTTTTTTCTAAGGAGAATCGTGATCGAAAACACAACTTTCCGGTAACGGTTTAATTAATTACGTTATATTCCATTGAAATAGACAAAAAAAAAAAAACAAGGCAGAGAAAAGAAAGCTAACTAAGCCCTGTTTTTTTTTTGTTTTTGTCTAAGAGATTCGCTTGTATCTTTACCGAGAGAAGGCGAGGTGGGATAGGATTCAATAAAGCACACACACAAATACCTTCACATATAGCTTAACTATACTCAACACCACACACACAGAAAAAAAAAAGAAAACAAAAACCAAAAACTTTATTTGGCATCCCGCAAGGAATTAAGGTGCACGATGAGGCAGACCGCGCATCTCAAGAGTCAAGACCGATGCGCGATGCACATTAACTCCCCAATAGCCTTAGCCATGCCTGCCCCGAAAGAGAAGCGCATTTCAAATTGTCTGTGCATCGTCGTCGTCATTGTTGCCAGATAGAGGGGAGGATAGTCATTCATGGATAGTGCACCTACATATATGAGAGAAGGAAGAAGACTTGAGAAGCGCGACCATCTGAACAGACAATCAGGCAGGCATTCCTGGTCTTCTATAGTTCAAAAAAAAATCTGCTGTAGTCTGTGTATCTATAAGATACAAAATTGCAGAAAAGATATTTCACCAAGCGAAGAAAACAAAAAAACAAAAAAAGAACCATTGGAGGAGATCCCTTCTTGAGAATCACAAAAGTATCTAAGTATCTTTTCGATGAATCTTCCGCCAACAACGCGATCATGAATCATTCAACTATGCTTACATCCGAGCAGCAAAAACTCATAGATACCTATTTGTGCAATTTTATCAGAGTTAAGTTTAGCAACTGACCCAATTCCTCTTATATTAGCCACCATCAACCTTCAGTTGTTGTTGCTTTCGTATCACAATGTCTGCTTACAGTTTTTTTATAAGAAAGTTCATGCTCGTTCATTAAATTGTAATTATTATCTAACATAATAACTCTTCTTCCAGATATAAATTTTCTTCCTTTCCCGTGAGTGCACCATCCATTCAAGTGTTTGTGCACTCCGACAATTATGTTATGAAGCTAATTACTTTGAGAGTAATTCCAGAAAAAAAAAATAACAACAACAAACACAAAAAACCTCATCCCAAGTCGATCATTGACCGAAACTATATCGGTTGCATGACAGCAATGTGTATGTATGTGCTCCATGTCCATGAGGCGCAGAATTGTGGCAGATACAAAACATAAAAAATAAAAAAAAAAAAATAGTAGATATCTCATGGTAACGCAGCGTTACAAAGCTCGTTTTTTGCACTTATTAACTTGGCTATTATACACATTTAACCTGTTTCGCGCTTAAATGTAAGCCATACTATTATCAAACTATAAGAAAAGCAGACGAGAGGGGAGTTAGGCAGACGTACCCCCTGGCACTTTCATGCCCCCAAAGAGCGGTGACTTCCTTAAATGTTTTGGCGTTAAGTGTGCGCATGCGCGCCGCACTCACAGTAGAAACGATACCTACATACCTCCAGCTCTCTATAGATGAGAAGAACTTATTTAAGTTTATAATTTTATTTTGCAGTTATACTTACTCCACATGCTTGAGTGCATTTTTGTGATGAATTTTGTTTAACTCTGAATTTTTTTTCCTCTACACACTACAACCCCAGTAACTTGCAAAAGAATAAAAGTTGACTTTGATATGATGTGTCTGTGATAATCCATTAACTATATGTGAGGAAGATATACATACATACATAATACAAACAGTTGAGACTTGAGAGTTGAAGCTGTCAGATGTATCTTGGAATAGTTATCAGATAGGTTGGTATACCTATACCTATTTATATACAATGTGTCTAGGAGACATGGTAAATTAAGTGAAGACAGATTGCTATTTTACGGTTTCCTTGTTTCGAAAGACTTGCATGCTACAATTATTCATAAGGGAAATATAGAGGTTTTGTGAGTGTGCGCTCAAAATCAAGGTAATAAAGCACTCGCAACATGTTGCTTTATATTTATTTTTGATCTGTATATTTATGAAATCACCAAGATTATTTAATGGTATTTTCTATATTTAGAAGTAGATATAAACGACGAAAAGAAAAAAACGTTTAAAAAGCACAAAATATTTAGAAACATGTTGCTTGATAGAAATTTAAAGTAAAACATTCTGTTACCAATTTATAATTTGTGTTGGTATTTTAAACTTTGAATTCAAACCTTTTCATGTTAATAAAGTTTGTATATATTTTTTTTTAGTGAATAATTTTTCAAAATGTTGCAAAGTTTTGAAGATAAATAGGTTCAAACATTTTTGTTTAATTTAATTTTTGGTTTCTATTTGTTTTTATTACAAATGTAACTATCTTCTTTAGAAAAAAGAAAATTAAAACTTGGAAATCTTGAAAAAAATAAAGCAACATGTTGCACCAAAAAAAAAAAAAAAAACAAAATATTAATTTAAAAAAGTTTTCTATTAAATTATTAATATGTACTTATTTAATTTATAAAAATTAAAAAAGAGAAACTAAAAGTTTGGAAATCATTAAAAAAAATATAGCAACATGTTGCACCAAAAAAATAAAATATTTGTTTAAAAAAGTTTTGTATTTAATTAATAATGAAACTATTGTTAAATAAGTATTTGAAATATTGGTACTGGCAACATTTTACACTAGGTACAGGCAACATTTTGTCCTAGAGCCTTTAGATTTTTTGCTTTCAACGCAAATACTTAAAATCATTTTTGTAATTGTAATGTCAAAAATATACTTAAGCAATATCTTAATAGGTACTTTTAAAACAAAAAAGAAGATCTTCAACATGTTGCTAAAGGTTTTTACGAAAATAATAAATAAAAATACAAAAAGTTGTATTTTTTTTTATTCAACTGTTAAAAATTCGATTTTAGTAGATGACTCAAAAACATGGAAACTTCTCGATAGACAAAACAGAAGTTTCTGGCAACATATTCACCAAAAGAGACTGAATTTGATTTTTTTTCACTTTGAATAAGAGTAGGCAATTAAACTTAACTTTTAGAATGTAAGTTGGCAAAAATTTATTTAAAATTTCCAAAAAGTCATGCAACATGTTGCTTCAGAGATAAATATAAATAAATTTAATATAACAAACCACCAACTATGACATGAATTATGCATCATGTTGCGCCAAAGATAAGAGGATTGATTTAAGTTTTAAAGTTATTTGTTTTTTCTTCAAAAAACGTAAAAAAACATAAATTAAGAAGAGAAAATGGTATTTGAAATTCATCAGAAAATGCTTCCAAGACAACATTTTAATAAATGTTGGCTAATAGAAATTTTCTTGGCTTATATTATAAAACTATTTAAAGTTCAAAGTCCCTACCTAGCTAAAGTCAAATGTTTTCCTTAGGCTTTCTGGCACAGGTTCTTCAACAGAAAAAAAAAAAAAAATGAGCAAAAATGTCCACCTCCTTCACCCAGACATTTATCTGTACCTAAACTATAAATCCTTGACAAATTACAAACAAAACACAAACTGGCATATTTGGGGACGAAAAAGTCAAACGCAGTTTCCAGAAAATCATACAGAAGCAAAACAAAAAAAAAATTATTAAAAACAAAAATAGCAAAAAAATCTAAAGCTAAAAGAAAAATTATCTTCTAGAAACCAACAACTAACGAGACGACGATGGCTAGGATGTCGACATAGACAAAACAAAAAATAAACAGCCTCTTGTGCGTTTGTGTGAATCTGAGAACTCAAGATGCCCCCGTTTTTGACATCCTTTTGGTTTTTTTTTTTTTTTTTTTTATTCAGAATAGCTCCCCCATCTTGAGGTTTGCATTATTTTGACATTAAGACAAAAATCGTACAGTTTGTCCTTTGAATCTTTTTCTTAAAAAAAAAAAAAAAAAACAGAAGAAAAAACTTCGCTATAGTAGTTATCATTATCATAAAGTCGGAGGCTGAAAATGGATGGCATATTTTTTCCATAATTCACCAAACCCCACTCCTCACAACAACTTGTCATAGAAAAACGACACAACCTGATACTTGTGTATAGTTTAATGCGTTTTTTATCGACTTGGCCAAGAGACATAATTTGTCACAACATCCCCCTTCAGCTGGCAAACAAAAAAGTATATATACAACTCGTGTATGCTTCGTGTGTGGAATGTTATTCTACCAGTTAAATCCTAATTTGAATGTAAGTCATGAATTACTTTCAAGTTATTGATTTCAACATGTTGAGAATATCAATGAATTATATCTACTTAGTGCTAAAAGAGGGGGATGAAGATTTGATGCTATAGAGCGCAATAAAAGCAGTGAGCCTTACAAAAAATATAGATACTCGTAAATATAATCTGCATGTGAGTTTTTCCTATGCATACCTTTATATTTATCAAGGAATTAAAATCCTGGTTGGATTATTATCTGTTTAATGGAATTTTATTGGCATCTCTAATGGGGATTTAGTCCCCCCCCCCACTCATCCTTCACTGTGTTGATTTCCCTTTTTATCTCATTCGGTAAATATTGCAAATGGATTGAATGAGCATTAACAATTTTTACATTGCCAGCATCACGGGACTCTATTGGAAAAAGTGCAATGAAAAGTTTTGCATCTATAGAAATTGGCAGAAATTCATATACAGCAACAAGCAATGGCAATAAATAAAAGACTTTTTATGTGCATTATCAGTTTTTTTTTATTGGGATAGAGGAGGTTAATCGGGACGTTAAGACCACTGTTAAAAGAAACGGCTTTAATAGGTAAACAAATAGAAATTTTTATCGATTGAGTCATTTATATATGAATATAAAAACCATTGAATTTTACTGCAACATGTTGCTGGTTAAGTGTTTTATATTACCGAGAAAATGGTTGCGTTTATAAAAATAAATAAATTTGATAGCACAACAGCTCATGAAGAACTAGGGCCTAGTGACTTACAACTCTTAACCATTCCTGTGTGCGTGTTTGCAGGAATGGAGGGGACCTACAGTTTATTGCCGAATCCGAACGGCTAACGAGCGGCACTTTTCTGTGACAGGAGATACTCTTGGAGGATTTGTCAATTCCTCGCAAGAGGCAGTAGCCGTTTTTTCTTTTAAATAAATAGGTGGCGAGGCTGGGGATCGAACCTTAGACCTCCGGCATGACAGTCCATCGCACTAACCATCACAGTTGGTAGTGTTTTTTCTTTTCTCTCCATTCGATATGGCATTTGAGTTGCTACGCAACATGTTTATAATGAGTTCTTCGACCTGCAGGCAACCCAAGGTAAAAAGTTTGCTTGAGATCTGGTCTTGAACCGAGTATACAATTGGTACCTAGTTTTTTTTGACAGTCCACCTTACGCAACATGTTTATAATGATTTTTATAACCTGTATCCAACAAAGTTTCCTTGATATCTTGAATTTAAAACTATTGCGACATTAGCTAGGTGAAGGTTTTTAGATTCTAGATATTTAGATAGAGATGTTCGAGCATACAACGTACCTACATGTCCAGCGGGTTACAACTCTTTTTTTTAGTCCTAAATAAATGGAAGCGCAATTTATTTCCGCATTTTTTGAAGCATGCTTTAAAAGCGAGCAACATGTTGCTAAGAGCTTATTCGAGTTGCGAGCTAGCTCTTGGGTCTAATATTTTGGTTTTTTGCTTACTTTAAGCAAATAACTGTATATTTACATATAAAAGCTGAGGTCAGAAGACTTGAGGTTTCAACTCATACCAAATGTCAATAAAGTTCAAGGCCCAACAAAAAGTATTTTTATCTTATAATATCCTAAAAATGTTTTAACTTTCTTCCATAAATCTCGCCAGAATAGCAAAATGCTATACCAGAATAGAACCACCACCCATTATGACATAGCAAATTCATTATACTTTGTTCTTCATGACAAAAATTTAAAAAAACACAAAAAATACTTATACAAATTATGTTTCCAACGTAACAAGCTTTGACGCATGAAAAGACTAATTAAATGAAGATTACACACCTTTTAGAAATGAAGGTCTCTCTCGCTTTGGATAACTAGTTTGTTTATGTCTCGGGTATGTTTTTTTTTTTATGGAATTTGCGTTTGTTTTGTTTTTGTTGCTTATTTTTTTTTGTCAAGTAATAAACCGCGATTACGATTCCCACGACAAGTATGGTAGCATGCAATGTTTTTTTCTGTTTAAACATATTTTGTTTTCTTTTACATCGCAACAAATGTTGTTAACTTTATAACAGGTTAGAAGAATTAAACCCAATTTCTCACACATTTTGTTTGTTTTTTTTTTTTATATATTCAGTCATTTATATGAATCATATGAAAAGAATTGCTTACTAAAAAAGTAATTTGTATAGAAATAAAGTAATTTATATGTCTTACGTTGTGGTAAAAGAGGTGTTATAAAGAATGGTAATAAAGTAATAATCGAGATCAAACCGCAAAAAATTGTTACAAATTGTTAATTCATTTCTGGTATGAATTTAAGTGTAGCTTTAGTGAATTTTGCATGAATTTTGATTACATTGGATACACACCTATCCTGTGCCCGGGCGCCACTTTTATAATTTATTTTTAACAACTTTTTGCTATGCTGAGAATTGATAAGGAAAATCTAAGAATTTCCCACGTCCAGCTGAGTTAAATTTAACTGAACGTTTCCGCGATTCCATAAGGCTCTCAAAAAGGTAGACACAAAAAACATAATTAATGATGTCCACGAAAAACTGTACATATCTCGGAACAGGATGAAGAAAAACGGCGTAAAAAAAAATTAAAAACAAATACAACAACGACAGCAAAAAACAAGGACTACCGCGACAACAACTCATCAAAATAATAATCAGATCTAACGAAGCAGAAATAAATCGCTTAGTAAGATGGAGAGTTCCTCCTCTTGACACACACACGCAACACTTTACGTCCCCTTGACTTTTCTCAGGTTCTTAATTTTGTTGCGCTTAACCAGAAATAAGAAAAATTGTTGACCTCGTCATCGTATTTGAAGGATCATCATCATCAAAATCATCATCGTCATCGTCATGATCTTCGCCAACATGATTATTGGTATGTGCCAATGTTATGATGTTCTTCCTATATAAAAGGCTCCGCGCTTCTTTACCATATTCTCGTGATTCCTGAATGGAGGAAGAAGAAGAACACTTTGGCCAGATGTCTGATGTTATTCAGTTTCAGTTGTTTGAATCTTTTTCCTCCTCGGATGGAGTCTTTTCTTTTCTTTTATGATGTTCATCATAATGTATCTACACGAAGGAACTATACAGAAGATACAGATACAATATTTTGTTGCGTCAATTAATCTTTTTGATGAAACTTCCAACAACTCCATACAGAAAACTTTATAGTAAAGGCACGTTTCATATATGTTGTATAAATATGTTATGTTGCATGTGGAAGTGAACACACAGTCGAGTCGGGGCGCAGACAAGGATGAATTTTCATTTATGGTGCAATATGGGAAAGATGTTCTTGGTCAAGACTTGTCTTGGATTAGAGGCAGGGATTTTCGTGCAAAAGATCAATATCGGTTTCTAATCAAGAAGAGAACAAGGAAGACCAACGAACAAAAGGGTTTTCCGGTTTTAACCTTTTTCTTATTTTTTCTTACATTTTTTTTTTGTTTTCTCTATGTTTTGACTGGATTTTCATTATAAGAACACACATTGTGTCTAAGCAAGGAATGGATACTTTTTCTTCGTCATCACACATCTAGATGTATCTTATTTCATTGTTATAACGTTCTTTAAATGATAAGAATCTTATCATTATGACCGCGACGACGGACGATGATGTGCCGACAGAAATAATTATACAAAGAAACAAACGCATATACCTACTATACCGAACAACACTATCGCTCGCATTAAACTACCATATTATGGGTACCTATACAAAGATACACCAGATACGCAGAGAGATTACTCTAGAAACAACAAGAGGTTATTATCATTTTTATTTTTATCATTACTGCCTGTTTTGACATCGTAAATTATTGTTGAGATACATTTTCTTTTAAATGTAGATATAGATATAAAATATTAGATAGATATTGTGTAGTAGGAAGATGAAGATGAAAATTAAGATATCGGATTTAGTTTTTATTTTTTTTTTGCTTAACAAGATTAAATTTAGTCGGGAAGAATTATCTATTTTAGTTAGATAGGCTTCGGGGTGTTGTGTATATGGATAATAGATAAATACGTGGGAATATTGAAGAAAAAAAAACATAAATTGGTTTAAAGGGCTTTGGAATTAATATATTTACGATGCTATTAATGTGTGACGATTACAATAATAATGGTCGATAAGTTCATTTATGTTTCAAGCAGGTTTTTTTGTAGTTTGTTACTTATAAAAAGAAATGGATATTCTGAATGTGTATCATTAGGTAGGTACATAGCTAGGTGTACCATGGACCTCCTATTCTGTATCTAAATATGGAAAAAAATAAAAAAATTAAGAATTTATTGCAATTAAAAAATCTAATTGAAAAATTAACAAAAATGATCTGTTCATTAAATTTAAAATTACTTTTAAACTGAGAAATTTAATGCTAAAAAAATGAATTACCGTCACAAATAATCTTTAAAAATAATGAGAATCAACAAGAACGAACAAATTTGAGAGTAGATTGATAATAATTTGCTATTTAGGTTACCAATAGGAAATTTAATCTGATCTGATTTATTGATTTCATAGTTGAGAGTACCTAACCTACCTAACTGACTGATGTAGGACTTTTTAACTCTCAACGAATGATTAACGAATAGATTATTTCTATTAAAAAAAATCGTGCACATTAGATAAGAAGCTTTTCTTGGACAAAAAAGCTGTGCTTGGCTATCACTGGTAATTTTCCGACCTGCCGATGACTTTAATCAAAAAGTTTTAAGACTAAGTATTCCAGAACTTTGGGTCTTGAGGTATGAGGGCATCTCGATCAAGAGACTATACCTACAATATATGGAGAAACCATCCTGTATAAAATAGCTTTTCATTTTGAAGTCATTACCTACTTACTATCGATAGAAAACTGTTAACTGTTTTAAATTTAAGAACCTTTCCCAAATCAGAACAAAACAAGAAATTACAATCAAACCAAATTCCTTAAGAAAGACCCGGGAATAAACACAAAAATAATAGAAATTTAGAAACTGGATGAAAAGACCAGAATATGAAATTTTTCAGCTTATATTGTATTTTTGTGAATAAAAGAAAAACTGTACCTACTGCAATTCGAAAAATATCAGACTACCTACTATGTACAATATTTTGAATTCAATAAGCTATTGTGTGGTCTTGATATTTTAATAACAGTCTAATTGGAATTCAAACTTTCATTTAATTTTTTGTTGGATATTTTAAAAAATGAGATTTGTTTGAGTTGTGTTGTTTTTTTTCCGAAATGATGATAATAATTTTTTGGACTTACCTATTTTTGAAAATGTTAAACGTTTTTTTTTTTTTTTATTTGCATTGTTTCATAGTTACACGTCTTATCTATGGCCAATCGATTTTCATACAAACATTTTTTTCATCTAAACCTGTTTATGAATTAACTACATAATGTATGCACCTAGGACCGAAAAAATAACACAATTTTTCAAATGTCAGTGCCGTGATTTGCAAAAAAAAATCCATTCATTCATTCATCCATCTATTCCGTACGTCGTTCGTCCGTTTCGTCATCCGTTCGTTCATCTACAAAACTATGCCTTTTAACAACAAAAACAACAAATCTAAAAAATCAAACCATTCTGACATAGCTTTTCAAGAAATTTATTGTTATTTCTCATAATTCAAACTATCAGTTTATTTATGACCTGTCAAAAATCCAATCCTCCTACACTTCTTCGCAGAATTGAATACTTAGGTACACCTAACACATTAGTGATCATGCGGAGAAGTGGAAATGGGTAAAACAACAAACAACCAAAGGATGGGAGAGAAAAATTCGCGTGCCTGCACCTATTGTGATTGAGTAATTCATGGTCGATCACAATATAAAAAAAAAAAAAACTTGATCATCATCTTTAGATTGACATTTAACCCCCATTCTGATATTCGTGCGGATCGAATCAATAGATTCACCTGATCGATAGAGTTTGATTCACTTCGAGTTCTGAAATCTTTTGGTAGACATTGGGTTTTTTTAGGATCATTTTGTTGACAGATAAAAAAAAAATAACGTGACAAAAAATAAAATCAAACAATAACAGAACTCACCTTCACAAGTAAACTGTCCATAGTGCTTGCCCGAACTTTTATCACCACAAACCACACATTCGATATTTTGATTTTTACTATCAATTTGTGATCCGCCGCCATTGCTGCTCTGCGAACTACTGTTCGCTTGTGAATTCGGCGTTGCACTTGATGGCAGGCAGTCTTTGAAGTCTTTGTACTCCTTGCTGATTAACCCCAGGCCGTTATTTCCCGAGGAGCCATTATTATTTGCATTGCCACTGTTGTTGCCGTTATTATTATTATTATTACCGTTACCATTATTTCCACCGCCATGATGGCCGCCACCACCATTACCATTGCCCGACATATTAGACATATCTTCTTTGATCGATGAACCGGATGGCGTTGAGCCGCCGGTACCTACACTCGGCACCGTGCCGTGCAAATGTCCACTTAAATTAGGATCGTGCCAGGCGCTGGGCGGCGGTGGTGGCGCCACTAGGGCCATACTGCGCGGGAATCCCAATTCGAGGGCGCTCAACTCGCCCGAAGGCTGAGGCCTGGGATTGAAGAAGCCCGTTGCTGTGGACGGAGAGGCGCACATAACGCCACCCCCGTACACACTAAGCGAATTGTGAGTAATAATTTTGGCGGTTCGGTCACAGAGGGGAGGTGGAAAAGGACTCCTTTTTGGGGAGCTTTAATTTTTTCTTTTTTTATTTTTTTTGAAAAATTCAAAAAGTATTTATTTTTTTTTTTGCACGATCACTTTCACAGGATCACTTTATCTTTATTTATCTTCTTCTATCGCTTTTGTATATATTCTCTCTTTGTGATAAAATTTATTATCACCGACACTTCATGATTTTTCGTCACTTCACTTTTTATTCACGATCGGAATTTTAATTTTAAGTAAAAAAATATTATATTTTCAAAAAAACAAAAATATTCAAACTTAAAAATCCACTGCGCGTTTTCAAATTTAAATCCTTCCGAGATAGAAATGTATCTTTTTCTGTTATAAAACACGATTTGAATTTCTTTTCCAAGTTTTTATTTTAAAGAAGGATATAAAAAGAAAGGTAAAAAATCACAGAGAAGCGAATGTAATATAATAAATAAATGATAATGCGCCATGCGGCAATCTCAGCTGTTCGAAAGGCCTTTTAGAGCCTGACTGGCAAAACATTCGGTGCAAAAGGTACACGACCCGACCCGACTCGACCGATTGCTCGACCTAACGACACATCACACATCTTCTCCTCAAAGTCTTCACAGATACAAAACTCCATATAAAAGATACTTTTTTGGTTCAACTAATACTGCTTTAGATACACATTCTTGTCTCTGTCAAACTTATAGAAATGTTATGGGATTTTCTGTTTCATTTGTTTGGGAATAGAGTGGTGGGTTGTGTGAGAAGGTAGAGGTGGGTTTTTATTCGCTATCCTCTGCGCACCTATAGAGACAAGCCACAATCAAATATCCACTCAGTTTCTCTCTACAACCATAAAAACGTGTTGCTTGTGTGTTTGTAAAAGATACTTTTTTTTTCTGATGTCGTTTTGGGTGCAAGGAGTATGGCATGACTTGAACTATTAAACACACAGAATTTGAGAGAAAATTCTTCCGTTGGATTATTCATCATCGTCATTTTTTTTTTTTTTTTGTATTTTTGTGTGGTGTTGGTTTGAATTAATATTCCCACCCCTTTGGAATGTTGAGATACTTTTTTGAGATACTTTACTCATTGCTTTGTGAGTTGTTATTTTTTCTTATTTACTTGAAGAAATTATTCCTTCGTTAAGATTTCGAGTGCAGATAGAGTGGGCTATTTAGATACACACACTCGCTCATGCCTTAATAATTTTGAGTTGAAGTTGATTTTTCTTGTATAAAAATATGCTCATATAGATAGATAACCATGTAGATTCTTATTGGAAAATTTAAAAATGGATGGACTGTTTTTTTTTTATTTTCTTATTCCGTTTAGATTTTTTTCTTGTTAAAAAATATGATGGATGGAATTTTTTTTCGTGGTGTTATCCACATATTGGATTTTATGATTGGATTCGATAAGTTTTCCTTTGATGAAATGAGACGACACATTTTGTCGAATAAGAAATTTTATGATTTATTTTTGAAAATGTTGAAATGGTAGATAGGTAGGTAAATATGAAGGAAGAACTTCTTAGGTATACCTATACATATCTATCTCCATAAGTACCTACCTACCTAACCTATATCTATAAGTTGGAAGGCATTGGTAATTGGTAGGTAGGTAAGTGCGTACATTTTACCTCAATTACCTTGGTATAGGTATAGGTAAGGCACTCACTCTGAATAAGAAATTATCAAATATCTTTTAAGGAAGAAAACTGTTAAAAATTCAATTTGCCTATTTCAATGAAAGCGTTGATTTGTTAACTAAAAGGTCAGGGATGTTATAAGCTCAAAAATGCCTCATTAAAAGTTCATAGGTACTACGTATCTACATCGCATTAAAAAGGTATTGCTTGTTATGACCTACACAGTTGCCGAAAATCCATTTAAGGTAGGTGAGTTAGATTAGGTTAGGTATACAAGTTGTATCTATTTACCTATCTAACATGTAGGTAGCTCTGATAAAAATTCTAACGCTACAAGCTTCTGGGTAGTTGTAAACTGCCTCCTTTCATACTTATTATTTCTATAGCATTACCCATTTCGCAAAGAATTGCTTACAAAATTTTGGCGCCTACCGTTATTTTTCACGATACGTGTGCCCTTGGTTCAAGCCTAACTCTCTTAAAGCTTTGATTTTGCTTTTTTCTTCCTCCCTCAAGGCTAACCGCGACTCATACTTATTGAACCTACCTATTGTTGAACCTATTCAGATGAGCCGAAAATGTATAACTTATTTATTTTCCAATTAGTTTTGTCTAGTCAACACAATTACGGTAAGTTTTCGTGTTTTGACCGCCATATCTTAAATGGTTGAATGGAAAACCAGATCACATCTGACATATCTCAGCGAAAGTGACATGTCTCAGCGAAAGTATGCGATAAAGCTTCTAGAATATTTTAACAGAAGCCTTGTAAATATGTACTGAATGACAGCAACTTATAAAATAAACCTTATACAATCCTTATACAACTATTATAGCCTCATTTACCTTCTCTAACTTCATTTGCAGAGTTCTATTCGAAAAAACAGGTACCTACAAAGCCTCGATTTAGTTTCTTCATCTAGCTTTCAAACAATTTTGGAAAACAGTTATGGAAATCATGACTTGTATAAGAATTTTTTTTTCGACAAAAGCCCTATAGAAGCCTTATACATATCAAGACTTGCAGGACAAGCAAATAGAAGTTGAAATGTAATTTGGTGAAATGTAAATAGGTAGGAACCAGTGTTCGGAAATAACCCATAAACATCGGTTAATTTTCAGATCAGCCAAGAGACTGAGAGTTATTTTTCTAAATTCATCTTTTCAGAAGACCCCACATGGAGTCCGGACTATAGAGAAATATAGCTAATATCTTGAGAACCCCATGGAACGCAAAATGCTAACTTTGTAAACAGGAATGGTTGATAGTCACTCTATAGGCTCTGGTTCTTCAGGAGCTTTCGCCTCGCACACAATTACATTTATTTTTTTATCTTATAAAAGGAGGTGAGGAATAAATCATAAAACTATCCCGGAATATAAATGGTGCTGATTCAAAATAGCTTTTGACGGCTTAGTCTATAAAAACTTATGTTGCGTCCCAGCCAGCCGATCTCATTGGGACTCATCAGTTAGTTAACTAGTGAGAGGGCCTTGTTAATAGAGGAAGGTACCGATTATAGAATACCAAAACATAAACTCATTTTTAAACAAACAAATTAGATTTTATGGCCTTCTCCGCTTCTACACACAAATTTCCGTAAAAATTAAGCTAATTTAGCAAAAGACCCATTAAAGAATAATGCTTACCTATCTACACAAGCTCAAAGGAAACTTTACCGAAGAAGTAGCTTCGAAAAATGAAAAAATTACGAATTTTAATATGTATAATAATAACAAAGTAGTTTGGGGCTTTAACATGATTTATTAATTACACAAAATATATATTTTTTTTTTAAACATTAGATAATTTTAAAAAGCTCAACGCCATCGCCAAATTAATCTTTGCCTTTTTAAAATTCCAATTACCTAAAAGCAAGCACAATAAATAAAATCATTAGATAGGTAAGTAATTAGGTAGGTTAGGTAGGTAGGTATATGTACCAACATTGCACATATATGTACCTATAACATATTTGTGTACAGCTATATATAAAAGACAACAACTAGTCCTCACTAAACCCCTTCTGATTGGTTAGATCATATATTTTATCCAATTAGCAATGAAATAGATACTCTTTGCCTCATTATTATTATTGTTTTCGATTCGCTACCCCCACAAAAAACAACAACAAAAAGAGCACCCAGCTGGAGCAAAATATGTAGAGATGTGGGTAGGTACCTACCTACCTAACCTATAACTACCTACTTTACCTACCTACATAGGTACATACCTATCTAGCTAGGTAGGTATATCGGTCATTTAGAGAACTTTTAAATAGGTACCTACCTTCCTATCGGTAACTTTATGAAGTTTTATAGGTAGTTGGGATTGGGAACCCTACACACAGTCATTCAGAAATATGTAGCTATCCTTATACCCAAAGAAAAAAAAATATCACCACCCTCCCAAACACACACATTCTACAAAATCCCCAAAAGCGACCCCCCCCCCCCCCAATCAAGCGATTTCTCGAAATTAGTGTGAAAACGAGTGCACATTTCCGTGTCTCCAACTCTGTTGGGGCACGTACCTAAGTCGTAAAGGGTACCTACTTCGCTGCTCCTCAACCTCTATCTATCCATTCCATAAGATAGAAATGTATCTAATAGGTAGGTGAATGGTGCCACGACTCTTCGTACTCTTTCGCTCGCATTTAAAAACAAAGTAAAATTTAATAATAAAAAAAATATAGGTATAAATGGAATGAAAATATGTGGAAAGAGAGCACCACCTAGTGTGTGTTGTATATAACATGCTACCAAGAGTTGGCCAGGGTTGGTTGGTTTTAACTTTTCAGTTCATACCCCCACTGACCTAAGTTACATTCGGTGCCAAGTGGCAGTCTTGTTTATTGTTGTTTTTTTTTCTCCTTCTGTTCCGCTTCTTTCCCCCCTAAAGAAGCTTTAAGTTTGTATTTGTGCTACCAAGTAGAGAGAGTGGGAGAAGCACTAGCAAAGTGCTCAAAATCAAGCATATTATTGTATGAGTTTCGTTAAGTTTATCTTTTAGCTCCGCCTTGAGTTCGATTTGTATCTTTTTACTCTGCCGTTCGAAGTTCAACCCTTGTTGAGTGATTTTTCTTTTATAATATATAAATAGTATGCTTATTGCGGTAAATTTTCTCCGTCGGCAACGTGGCGTCGAAAGATAGACGAAGGGAAAGAGAGAGAGAGAGAGAGAGAGAGAGAAAAAAAGAAATTAACTTTGTGCGAGGGTTAGAAAGTGCGCGCAACCCCAAGTTAACCAGTTAGGTTGTAGGGGTCGTAACGGATGATAATAATAAAAGATGATGATTGTGGGTGGCAGCTAAGTATTTGTGGCATCGGCAGGTGGGAGTGACATTAGGAGAGGTTCGCTTTTTGTTTATTTTCTCTCAAAAAGAACCCAAAAAAAGCACAAAAAGAGAGAGATACAGAGAGACAGAGAGGAGAGTATATAAAAGATAACTTTTTTTCCATAGTGAATAAGAATAGTAGGTACCTACCTAGTTTATTGGGGGGTTGTTGAATGCCCTTGCCAGCAAAGTTTTGGGGGTTATTCTTTTTTTTTTTTTTTTGCCAACATCTCTCTGACCGATGGGTTCAGTGATAGTGATAGTGTAGTGTAAAAGCCATAGTCCAGGCCATGTCATCGCGGTTAAACTGATGGGCAATGCTGTTGTAGCTTTTTTTTTTTTGTTTCTTTTGGCCTTTATTTTTTTGCCTTTTGTTATAGGAGGTGGTGCTGCACACCCCCCCATCTCTCGCTATCTGTTGGGCTTGAATATATTATGAGAGTGTAGGTAGAAAGGAATTCAAAGAGGATAATAGAAGTTCAATGGACAGAGAGAGAGGAGAACTTTTTACAGTCATTGTGATTTATATGATTTTGTCCATGATTTTTTTTTAATTTATAAAATAAGAATAATAGGAACCT
Source organism: Epistrophella euchroma (assembly GCA_947049315.1). Lineage (NCBI taxonomy): Eukaryota > Metazoa > Arthropoda > Insecta > Diptera > Syrphidae > Epistrophella > Epistrophella euchroma. The sequence continues at coordinate 63,703,250 of OX346248.1, forward strand.
ATAGCTAAATACAAAACTATAAGTAATCATCATCCCTTGTTAGACGAGTGGATTTCAAGTTGATCATGGTCATAAATTTTATTTTTCTGGTGCATACCTACATTCATGTCAAGAGCAGAAAATCTATACATAGGCATTAGGTGCAAGTACCTATAAGGATTTAAAATGTAAATTCATATCAGATAGCTATACTTAGGTTGGTAACTTATAACTTACAAACTACCAGTACCTACCTTATTCCTGTATCCTATACCTACCTAGCTAACCTACCTATCTATACCTACTTTCCTAAGAAGAGGCTTTAAGAAAAGAAGCTTTAATAGAAATTACTTTGAGGCACCTAAATCTAGGTAGGTAAGGTATAGGTATTTAACCTATTTATAAGACCTTAAGGTAGGTATTGCCTTTTCGTCTTTTGTCCTTAAAAAGTTGTAAAAATTTAATTTTGCCGTCAGAAGTTTTCTGTTTTCTGTTTCTTTTTTTTTTGTAATTAAATTTATATAAAGTTCACAAAGAACCCCTCGATAGTGGGGTAAAACATCGAAATGTTTATTGCTTTACAATTTACCATCAGTCGTCGTGTAGAATTTTCTATGTATTTCTTTCAAAAATAAAAACATAGAAAACATCGCAAGACAAAACTAAACTGATTAAGGACTTATAAACGGCAAAACTTGATACCAATTTGACAAGTTTGCAAAGAAAAAAAAAAACATAGAAAACATTGCACCATAAAATTAAAACTGTCAAAGCTATTTCAGGACTGACAAACGGCAAAAAACATCGAATACCTACATTGAACAACAAACTTGGATAGAAAATTTTATTTTAAATATACTTAACTAATTGTTTTTGAAGATGATATAGGTATACTCAGACCACAAATGACCTCCACGCTCACCCACGTATATATGCGGCACCTGATCAGAAAATTGTTCAGTCAAATTCCGGGGTTTCGTTTTGTACACCTCCTGCTGGACCTATCCCCATAAAAAAAAGTCTGGTGCAGTCAGGAAGTTCCTGGAAATAAATTGTTTGGAATTTTTGGTTGCTCTGCCATAACTGGTCTGGCTATATGTGCAGTTTCTCCTCCATTGGAACCAAATGCTATTCGATGGGATACGTTTCGACGCAGTTTTGGGTAAAAAAAAACTCATTCAACATCTTAAAATAACGTTTTCCATTCCACTGACAGTTACCTACTGTTTCGAGTCGGACGACTTGAATTTTCCTGTATTGCCGATGCTACAGCCGCGATTGTATCCTAAATCCGAACATTGGGAACTCGATGGTCCGATTTTCGTGCGATGCTTCCAGATTCGGCAATCATGTTCACCAGCCTCATAATGGTCCATCTATACTCTGGGGAATAGATATTCCGTCCCTTTGGACGGAAATGACGGACTGCAAAGCATGGCACCGCTGCACTATCAAAATCCTTTTTTCAGTATCTCAAGCATTCATTTTGATAAATCTAAACCTGCAAGATCTCACACAGAAAAAAGTTATTATACTTATACGTGCGCCGCCCTGTATTTGATATGGTCTTTCGTTTTAACGCTGCCTTTCTTATTATGCAATTGGTTTCACCTGATCAAAGATCAATAAAATAAAAAAAAACAGATAAGTAGGTAAATACACATTCAATTCCTAAAGTCCTTTAGGATCATTTTTAATTATTTATTTATTTTTCTTTATTATGCCACACTTCATCCGCTTACCTCTCCTAATGACCCTTTAACCATCATGGACCACAGGATCAATGGAAATTAATAAAAAAAAAAAAAAAAAAAATAGAAAACTAACATCAAACAAACCCCTTCTCCTATTCCTCTTAAAAAGGTAATCGACCGCAAGGATATTCATTCATCCCTTTTCTATATTTGTCAAAAACTATGCATCGAATAAAAATCTATGACTTCGGGTTAACTGGGTCGATAATTTGGATCTAAGCTGCGTGCAACACTCTACATAAACGTAGGCCATCCTGCAACTATACACGCTCCGCAGGTACAAGGAAAAAAAAACTATTGAACAAAAGAATAAATAATAAAGGGTAAAAAGCGAAAGGGAATAGAAATCTTCGACCTCATCAACAGCATCATCATCAACTTCGTGATCTAATTCTTTGGCTGTGTTTGTGTGTGAGAAGGAAGCTGTGAAAGACTGCACCGCATGATCGGCTTAAGTGGCGCAATGAAAGGATTATAAGGATAATAGATACAAAACAGTTTTACAAGAGGGGTGAGCAAAAAAAATGGAAACAAATGAATAAAAAAAGATGAGAAAAATCTGTGTCCTATTTGTGGTGTGTCGTCCTTTTTTCGTCATTGTTAATGTCGTTGTATAGTAAAAACACCTTAGCCCATACCTATAGGTACGAGATAAATAGGGATTCATCATGCAATATTGGCAGAAGAGTATCTGTAAACATGAGATTAAAATTGTCGAAGAATAATAAATAAATAATATGTATCTATACAAAATGTAGAAAATCCGATTGAAAGGATATTCCTACTTTACACACAAGTGCCTTAACTTAGGCTATAGATACATAACTACATGTAAATGAAGAGATACAATATATACATAATATTTTTCAGGCATCACCATCAGGAGCTTACAAAAGAAGATTGAGAGCTCTTCTTCCATCTGAGATGATTGTGATGAATTAGGTCCATTCATCTCGCGGATTGTTGATGCGTAGATAGATGGATTGGGATTGCGGGATCTGAATCGGGATGATGGTGATGGAAATAATGAGGATGGGAGGTTCGACGGACGGTTGTGCGATGTTTATGCGGACGAGAGGATGATGTGCGAAAAAGGCGTTGAAGCGTTGTCAAGATATCACAAGAGACCCAGAGTGAGAGCGATAGTCTATATCCTTTTTTGGAAACATTATTTGTGGTTGATGGTTGCCTTTTTGAGTGGGTTAGAAATTAATCAGCATGAAGGATTTTGTTTGCAACAAATTTGTCATATAGTGGTGGTTTTTTTTATGCATATATAAATATAGTGGTTGAATCAGCATCAGTCACCTGCTGTGCTAATACGCAACTACTATACATCACCAACACGGAGGGAGAGCAGCAATGACGATGGTAATCCTGCGTGGGATTTTTTGTAATTATCGACAAGGTGTTGATTTTTTTTTTGCACTTTTTTGAAAGGGATTAACATTGATTTAGTTTTGTGATGTGGGAAAAAGTTCGCACAATTTAAATAGTGAAGGGGAAAATTGTCATTCAAATTAACATTGTGTACCTGGCTAAAATGTATTTTTGTCAACCCCGGCGGAATACCGAAGTTCTAACTTTAGGTACAAACTTTTGATTAAAAGTTTTCCTTTATTTAATTCAAAACCCTGCTCTTATTTTACAAACAACCCTGGAATTTTGGGTTCCTTTAGTTCGTTGACTCCGTCGAATTCCTTGATTTCTGAAATCTGGCAAATCAAGGGGTGAATCCGGCAAATCAACGGACGAATCCGGCAAATCAACGGACGAATCCGGCAAATCAACTGACGAATCCGGCGAATCAACGAACGAATACGGCAAATCAACAGAAGAATTTTGCAAATCGACAGACGAATCCGGTAAATCAATAGAAGAATCTTGCAAATCAACGGATGAATCCGGAAAATCAACGTACGGATCTGGCAATTCTACAGACGAATCTGGCAAATCAACGAACGAATCCGGCAAATCAACAGACGAATCTGGCAAATCAACAGATGAATCCGGCGAATATAACAAATTAAAAGGCGAGACTGGCAAATCAACAGACGAACCCGGCAAATCAACGGACGAAACCGGCAAATCAACAAAAGGATCTTGCATATTGACGGATGAATCTGGCAAATCAACAGAATCTTGCAAATTGACGGACGAATTCGGCAAATCAACATACGAATCTGGCAAATAACAGATGAATCCGGCAAATAACAGATGAATCCGGCAAATCATCAGACGAGTCTGGCAAATCATCGGACAAATCTGGTAAATTAACGGACGAATTCGGTTGTGGTTGTGCTTCTTAGAGGGTAGGGCGGCAAGAGGATGATGGATTTCTATAAAAATTCACCTTTAAGGTTTTTGATCTTCGTCTGGTTGCTTCCTTCAGAGGAGTTCTTTCTCCTTTTATTCGCTTTCTTGTTTAATCCCACCGCTCCTAATTTTTGTTGCTATTGCTCTGCTCTCCAGGCAGTGTGGGGAATTAGACTGATAAGATTATTGTTGCTAATCAGCAATCAGTTATCGTCGGTTGAAGTAGGCGGTTCACATACTACATATGTCAAAGGGGGATGTCACCGTATCCAGGTGTCATTAGTACAATTCATTCATAACTATGAACTATAGAACGTTCCTATTCTGTTTCTGGTATCAAAATCAAACTTTCGCATAGTTTTCAATATAATTTCTTAATCATAGCGCCACCAATATTCGTACCCACCTCTCAAAATCAGCCTTGAGAAAAGACTTCAAGTGGCTTCAAAACCAAAAAACTACGTCATCATACAAGACATAACTTGACCTCTATGCCTAGCAGGGATGAAATTCCTAATTGACAAAACCAGCTTCAATATCAAACCGAAATCTTGTACGCACAACACAACGTAAAGGTCATTCCAGCAGCAATAGCCAAACACACGCAAATTGCCACCAGAAAAAAATAAAATAAAAACGTGAATTCATGCAGAAGACGTCGCTTCGGATGCATAAGGAAGATCAAGCCAGATGCCCAACGTCCATTCAGCAAACTATACTCTTCATCGTGTACCACAAACAATTCTTGTTTGTCAGGTAAAAACCTTGATTGCTCTTGCCTCCAGGGTTGACTGACGATATTCAAAAACTCAAATCCAAACACACAGAGAGGATATGCGGATGGAAGATGAAGATGATCTCGCGGTATTGTCCAAAAGATGTTGACCCCAAAAAATAAGAAAAATTAACCTCTGCTCTTTTTTGATCGTTTCTGATGCTGATGCTGACGACGATGAAGATGAGGGATGCAACAGGAGCAGGAGTAGCAGCAGCAGCAGTAGTTGATGTTGATGCCTGCAGGAAAAGGAAGGGGCAAAAAGATTGACACATTTTTGTTTTTGTTATTTTCTTATACGAGTACAAGAAACCGAAAAACGTTTTTACGGATTTTAATGACAATTTTTTTTTCATCCTTAAATTTGTTTTGTGTCGTTTTTCGGGAAGAAGGCGCATGCGGCTTTGACATCAAATGTGCGCTACCTGGGCCGTGTGTCCAGATGATGGACGACAACCAAGAACGAGGACATAACATTGCAGACGAGCAAAGTAACTTTCGATCCCATCCTATCCCATTCCATGAACGTGTTTTTATTCTTAGCTCAAGGATTGCAATGAATCGCGCATGCAAAATGGACATTGGATTCTACTGTTACTACGGAACTCAGCTATATTATAGTGACCGTGAGAAAGTGCGACTCTCTATACAGTGTGGTCGATGGCCAAGCAACCGAAGAAAATATGAGCGCCGTTATCGCCTTCGTTGTCGTCATCGTCGTTGTCGTCGTCGTCTTGGTATTGTGTGCGATGCTGATTTTCAAGCCAAAGGGAGAGGCTAATCCGATTTTAATGAAGCGAAACCATTGCGGTTGGTTTGTTTCTTTATGTTGTTTATGCGGTTTTGAATTTTTTGATTGGAAAATTCTTTCGTCCTTTTTGAGGATACTTAATTTATTGTTGCAATTGTTTTGTTGTCAAAGGAAAAAGAGTTTTTATAGCATCGGAAAATTTAAATTATTTCCGTAAAATAATAACGAATTTTCAGATGTTCAGATCAAGATTTATTACTTCAACAAGGATGACTTGATCGAAAAATTATATGGATAATCTGCCGTTAAGGTCGTGAGTTATAATTGTGATGATTTCAAATTTGTCGTTCGATGTTTTCTGTTTTTTTCTTTGCTGCTTGCTAAGTTAATTTAAACTTGGCAAAGCAGCACTTCAAAAAGGATTAAAAACGTCTTATAATAGCGAATGGATTATTGCCAGTTTTGAATAAGTTGTGATAAATTCAATTTAGTTGTGCAAAGTTTTCTATGTTTCTTTTTGCTGCTTTATTAACTTGGTGTCAACTTATCAAATCAGTCCCTAAAAAAGATATAAAATCTTCTTGTTGTGAATGTTTATTATTTTCCGTTTATAAGTCGTGAATTATGTCAATTTTGAATTTATGTTTTCTATGTTTTTTTGAAAAAAATGTCAAATCGGTATATCAAGTTAGCGAAACACCCCCTGGAAAAGGGGTAGAAACTTCTTATATTGAATGGTTTATTGCAGCATAATAATCTGCCATTTGTCAGCCCTAAAATAGTTCTGACAGGTTCAGTTTTGTCGTGCAATGTTTTTTCTATGTTTTTTTTTTTATGATTTCCTGAAAGGAAAAAGTAGGTACCTTTGGTTTTTTTAAATTTCTCAAAAGCTAAGAAAGATTTTTACATCTGATTTTCAGTATTTGACGATAAGCATTGATGAGAACATTGAATATTAGAAAGAAGGTGCCACTTAATAAAGCAAAATTTTGAATGTTTTTTTTTTCAAATTAACCTACTTTGAAATTTGATTTCTCAAAAACAATTCATCTGATTTGAGCTTAATATGTTTTTGGAGAGCTTTTTAAAGGACGTAAACGTAGCCCTGTAGAATTCTTAAGTTTTGTCAGTTTTTATATTTCCAAACCCCAACCTAAATCCGTTTTAAAAAAGGAAACAGAGAAAACAGAACAAGGACACGGACACGATTTGGATTCTCTTAAGAGTATCTATAAAAATTAATTAAAAAGGCAGGTCCCTTTGGCTTGACGTGTGCGAGGAAGTAATTCATTATTTTGGATGTGCGCGCTTTGAAAAATATTCCACAAAAAAAAAAGAAGACAACAAAATAAGCAAAACCATATTCGTTACACTCACTGCCATTTTTGATTCCTATTTTTTTTTTTCGTTGACATTACTTTGACTGCGATATGATTACATATACTCAAGCTGAAGCTTCCACTCATCACAAAAACCCGAAGGTATCGCAATCATAACTCGGGATCGCCTATAACATTACATGATGATTATAATATGTGTGTGCGCAAGGACTTTTCTTTCTGATTTCATCACAAAATTTTTAAGTGAAAATTGCTTTTTGGTTGTGCCACCAAATGGCGAGTGGGTGTTCGAGTGTGAGGACGAGGGTGACATATGTGACGTGCGTTATCTTCGCACAAATGATTCCTCAACATTACTGAAGTACAAAATAATATTCTGAAAGAATGAAACCATCACTTTTGGTTGCGGCAATATAGCATCCAGAGAACACCAAAAGGATCCTATAGGTATGACAGATCTATCGCTATAGTCATATTGCGAGAAATTGAACTGTCAAAATTTTTGACATCCGCATTATTCGTTTTTGATTTTTTTTTTGCTTCTATATGTATTTTTGTTTGTATAGTGAGAGGTGTCATGTCGGTGGCGTATGACACACCTTTATACTCAGTCGAGTTTGGTTTGACTCTAAGATGACAAACAAGTAGATACAATAAAGAATATTTCGCGCTTACAAAGGAAATGAAATAGCAGATGAAGAAGATACCTTACCTTACCTACCAACTAAAAATGAAAATTACAAAATTTCAAAAAAAAAAAAAAAAAAAGAAAGAATGAAAAACCAATCTTGGTATATCAAAGAACAAGAAATGGGATTTCATTATAAAATTGGCGCCTTTTTGCCTTGGTTATAATAAGGACATAACTGGTGCAACAGAAATAAATATCAAAAGTCGTTTTTTTTTCTTCTTCCTTTTTTTCTTGTTTTGTTTCCTGATTGAAATCCGCTTTGTAGGAGAACAAACTGTCAATCAAAATCCAAGAACCAGAAGGACATTCTGCTTTCTGCGTTTGCTATTGAGGCTGGACTGTTTGAAAATTGGGTATTTAAATTTTAAGCAGATTTAGGGAATTAGCTATTGTTACCATGGGCAAGAAAGGTATTAGGCAAAGAGAGGGATATTTGCAAAGAGTGAAATTTACTTATTAAATGATATTTTAGGAAAAGAAATGAGAATTCTTAAAAATTTAAAATAGAACTATACTAACATAACGGAAATACACATTGTCAAGTTATTGGCTTTCTTCTATTTTGAAATAAAATTTTATTTGCCATTTTATTGGCAAATCTCAAATTTTTTATGCAATTTCATTCTTTAATGTAATAATTCTGATGTCAAATCTAAAATATATATGACATGAAAAACTTTTTCCAATGCAGATGTAGACATTTACTTTAAGAACAGATAAAAAAACTTGAAACGGAGGTTTTTTGTCAAAATATCGGTGATAAAATAGTGAAGTCGAAGAAGTCTATTAATTAATCTTTTTTTCAGGTAAGTTGGCACGTTCTTTTATTAATCGCACTTACTGGAATGGAAAGTATCTACATATTAAAAAATAAATTTTGGTTTGTAATCCATCCGTTTAATTTCACTAGGGTCAATAGCAAGACTTTAAAATGCAGTTTTTTGTTAACAAATTAACTTTGTTCATTCTATCTCACTCTTTTTCTGTATCTTTTGTAATTTTTGCTTGTTATCTAACTCTTTTCATTTAAATTCAATTCTGCGAAATCTGAAATTTGACGTTAGAAAGCTTAAAGTCTTATTTTACCTAACTTTGTACTTAAGACCTAGAAAGTTTTTGTTGTCATCAAAATATCAGTGGAAAGATGATTTCGATTAAATATAGCTGTAGTACTTAATTAGAAGATATACTTACATACATACAGTAACCTGTGTGACAGATTCTGTGAACCCCAAGCAGGGCCGCAGTTAGGGTTGTAGGGGCCCGAGGCAGAGACAAAAGTGGAGGACGTTTCAAATAATACATTTTTTTTAGCTAATTTAGTAATTTAAATCACCATTAGAAAAAAATTACCCTGAATAAAGTCAGTGACATCAAATTTTAGATTCACTATTTATGTATAGAATGTAAATATATCTGGTTTGAATGGACATTTTCTTAATTGCTTAAAAAAATAAAAAATTGATTGCTTAACATGTTTTTTAATACGTGATTTGTAGAGGCTAGCTAGCTAGGCTTGGATGGGCTTGTTGGTTGAAGCCGTAGTACATCCTGCTGCACTGTGAGTAAGTCAACATGTGGGGGCCCCGGGTTTCTGCTCCATTTGCCCCGCCGAAAATCCGGCCCTTAGTAACAGTCGACGACCCGTAAGCATTATCTTAGTAGGTATCACAATTTATACTCACAGAAGACAGAAATCTTTAACTATTTTGTATTGAAATTTATTTAATAATTTTTACTATCTTCGCCAAGGGTCTTTCCTATCTCTTTTACCTTCGAGCCAAGTGAACTCTATATATATACGTATGTACGATATAACGTCTATAGTTTAAAAAACTATTCCCATTCCCATTAACCATCACCAGCCAATCATTCGACAACCTCATGATGTCAAAAAATCATCTCTCAGGACCAATAATAAGTGCATATAGACTATATATGACGTGTCGAGTCACATTTTCCCATTTGACACTAATTACATTTCTCAAAACAAAATTCCTTCGCCCTCGTCTAACGATTCATTTAGTTTTTTTACGAAGCGAAAAATGATTTTTAAAATGTTCCTTTCGTCCACAATTAAGTGAGTTGATGGCACTTTAGTCTTCTGTCACCTTTTTATGGATGCATCATGCATCCCACAAAAAAAAAATGCTTTCCCAAATGAACAGCCGTGTCTGTCCGCATGTTTGTAATCTCATTTTATGCCACCGAAACATAAGCCAACTAATTACTACAGATTATCACAGTCTTGAGATTTAAAAAAAAAAATGAATAAAAAAAGCCCTATCAGGTTATAAATGTGGAAACCACATATACATAGCTGGGGAGACAACTCTCCACAAAACGATAGACTTTACTCAAAACAAAACAAAACCAAAGCAGGATTATGATTGTGGGGCGATAGGCGTCTTAAAAAATTTATGTCGTTCCATTTCATAAATTATTGACATGTTTATTTTTATAATAAAAAAAAAAAAACAAAAAAAAAATACATAACAACTGTACATTTAGTAAAGCCTGTTTCGTTGCATCTTCTATAGCAGATTATGAGAGACAGACAAAATTAAAAAAAAAAAAATATCTTCATTAAATGAACTTTGCGCAAGTTACTGTTATACTGATAAGGACAGTGGGGTACAACAAGGCATTTTAAGTGACGTAAAATATTTCAAAAATTTTTGCAACAGACATTTTGCATATTGGAATTATGACACAAAACTCAAATTGTCTGAAAATTTTTACGTCATTCTCGCCCTTTTAGCTATATTCCTAGATATTTAAATTCCACAATATTTTTAGGGCTCGTTTCTGCCTCGTCTTGGGAAACCAATTCGAGATCGATACCAACGATACTAACTCCACTAAAACATGCCAGGCGAGACCGTAGTTTTCTTCTTGGACTGAAATTTACCAAAAGTGACGATACGCCAGGAAAAATGGATATTTAAATAATAAAATTTAATTTTTCAAAGTTATAATAAAATTTTAGCTTGAGAAATATTTTGTCGTCGTACAGATTTTCCGTATACGAGATTACCAGGCCTCATTTTGAAAGAGTGGGAAAAACCATTCTAGACTAGGCACTCACCCTATGGTACCTATACTTGTTCATCATACTGTTTTTCAATATTATCTTCCCCTAATGGAAGATCCATTCCATATAAAAAAAATCATACATCAGAAAGGAGAGGATATACCTTTAAATGTGCTTCTTTAACTCTATAGCCCCACCGACGATGCATTAGTAACAGATGTCTAATGAAATTCAAACATAATACAAATTTAGGCCAGATTTTTGACCTCAAACATTGACCCGCAAAAAAAAAAAATAAAACAGAAAACTACTAAATTAATGATTTAAAAATAAATAGACTCGTGTAGATTTCTAAACTAAAATTCGAAACAACGATTACCGAAGATAATAATTTAATTTGATTTTTGAATCCTTAAGTCTCCATCAGACACGTATCCACAATTAATGTGTTTCAAGTTCAGGGGACTATTTTTTTCCCCTCAAAATTATCACGTACAATGGCCCGAGAAGTCTGGATTTTGAAAGTATAATAAAAATAAACGACTTGTTTATTTTCAATCTTATAAAAGCGCATTTTTATTTTATATAAATTTGCTTGGGTATAAAATGTATGTGAAGAAACGATGAATTTACGAGAGCATGATGATAATTCCAAAATCATCCACATACAAAAAAAAAAAAGTTATTATCTTATCTTTCTGTGTGGCTTTTCGTCTGTCTTTTATTTTTGGTATATCTGTAGAATTTTTTGGGGTTTTTGAGAAGATTTTGGTACAAATAATTTTATTGTTGATGATTTTTTAGTGCTTCTTTATAATGACTGAAGATTTTATTATTTCTCAATGTCTCATAAAATGATAACGATTACTCTTGAAGTCCGTTCTCATTTGAAAACATGTTTTGAATTTCGAATTGATATCTGTGTGTAGGTCACTAGAAGCTGATAACCTTTGAGTACGACTTTTTTATGATTTTTTGATTTTTTTTTTTCATTTTGAAACAACTTTTTATTGGAATATAAATCCACTGATAATTTTAAAGATTTAAATCCGGGAGGAGATTTGAAGATAATCATGATGAATTTATGAAAGAGTTGTCTATTATTTTTTTTTGTTGTTCATAATATTTAAAAAATCTCTACTTTACTTGTCTTTTCAGATCATAGAAGAAGACAGGCATTATTTCAGAAGATACGAGTAGGTATCATCTACACGATAAAACATTTTGAGTTTGAGTAATCAGGTGGAAAAAAAAAAAACTTGCCAAGTAAAATTACCAAATTTTAGTGAGTAATTATTAGTTAATCATTAAATTAGAATTTTTCTCTTCTGAGAAAGTGGGTGATGCCCCTGAATGTCAAATAGCAAATCTTCAATTTTTTTTCTTCACATGTATTGCAAGCTACAATTTATAATACCTAATTTAAAAAAAAAATTGGTGGATGCAACGCTTTCTGAATGGAAATTCACACATTTTTAATTTTTCCCTTTGTATGCATTGCAAGCTCTACCGCTCTACCAAGTTTCATTATTTTACAATGTTCAGGAGTGTTACATATAATTAATTACTTTTTTTGATAAAAAGTGGGTGGATGCTACGCCCTTGAATGATAAATCTCAAATTTAAATTGTTGTTTCTTTACAAGCATTGCAAGCTCTACCGCTATACCAAATTTCATTCTAAAACAATCAAAAAACAATTTTGAGGAAGTGGGCGTATACCACGCCTCCTATATGGAAAACCTCAAATTTACGATTTTTCGCTTTGTACACGTTGCAAGCTTTACCGCTCTACCAAATTTCATTATTCGGCAACAATTAAGAGTAATTCATTTAATTGATAACTATTTTGGTAAAGGTGGTGGGTGCCACGCCCCCTGAATGATAAATCTAAAATTTTAACTTTCTTCCTTTGCACCCATTGTGAGACCTAGCGCTCTACAAATTCAGAAGTCCTCCATATAATTGATAGCAATTCTGGGAAAGTGGGCGGATACCACGCCCCTATACGCAAAACCCCCAATTTTAGATTTTTTCCTTTGTATACACCACAAGGCCTACCGTTGTGCGAAGTTATAAGATTCTACGATGTCGGTGAGTACGTGAGTCACTAAGTCAGTCAGTTACGGTTTTCGAGATTTTTGACGTCCTACATAGATCTCAGGAACCACTATAATACTAATGATTTGAAATTATGGTGAATCGCCTATGCTGGCCCAGCTTAGCAAATATGCCGAGTTTCAAACTTCTGACAATTTTGGTTTCGAAGTTAGAGGGGGGTCGAAAATCGCTTGAGTTTGTTGAGATGTGAAATACGATAGTGCAGTCGTCGTAGTCGCAATCATTTAATTCTTCGCTAAATCAATGTTCATGATTCATTTTTTCAGATGAAAACAAACAACAAACAACAACCAACTCATCTCTTGATGATTCATTTCGAATTCGAATTTCTGCACAAACGGAAATAGGTATACGCACGCAATTTCTTGGTGGTCCGTCACATCAATCGTTTTCTTTATTCGATAAAATTTTATTTCATTCACAGATAAACGCCACACTCTATCTTCTTGGAAAAAGAAAACAAATAAAATTATTCAACTCAGCTATACACACACCAAGAACAAAATGAACATCATCATCGCAAATATGATTGACAGACGCCTCCTGACACATCTGTCAAAAATCATCATTTTCATAGACATCATCCAAGCTTCTAAGTAGATAGGTACTACATAGCTCCTAGAGAAAAGACCTCAACAAATTAGCTAGCTGAACTCACATCGTCAGGGCATCATCACATCACTATCTTTTCTAGAAAGAGGCGATAATGACAGTTCGACTATATATTTAAATGGCGCTTATCTCTGTCATTCGTATAAGCTAAACGAAGAACGGAAAATGCGCGGGACTAATGTGCATCAAGACTCACATCATAGAGGTCGCCACCTTCTTTCTTAATCTAGAAAACAACATGTCTTGTCCGTCCCTAAGTGCGAGTTTTTTTTTTTTTTTTTTTAATTTCAAATAGAAAAAGTTTCGAGTCTAAAAATATCCAAAAGCAAGCTGTTGGCTAATTCAACCAAATCAGCATTATTGTGAGCTGAACTTTTGTCCTTTGACGATCTTCGACGTATTCAACAATTTTGTTGTTGTTGTTGATGCTCGTAAAGGTTGAGTAATTTCAATTATATGGCGATTTCAGTTGTTTTATAGAAGCTTGTTGGTTTTTTTTTTGTCTATTGGCAATGGAAGAGCATCGGGGCCATCTCATTCTGGAATCTCCATAAAGCCAAGCTATTAAAGCTGTAGTGTATAGTTAGGGGGCAAGTTGACACTTTTTATTGCTTCGAACATTAGTTAAGGAGGAAATGTGTGCGCATCATGTGGATATCTACATGCATATCTTTATACAACAGCGTGTGGAGGTTAAATCTTGGTATAGGTAGATCCTCTATATAATCTTCAAAAGTTGGTAATTGAATGTGGCCGTTAGAGAGCATGGTCTTGGTCACATCCATTTGGCTTGTGCGGGTATCGCAATTCCATATAGTGACTGGAGGTATCGTCTAATGGAGATGGTAATGCAACGCAATGGACTCTTCAGAGGTGTCAAGTTGAGTTCATTAATGGAAATTAACTGTTGGATTTTATGTAAGTGGACGTTAGAGTAAGGTACCTATACAGCTGATTTTAATAGGGGGGACAATTTCCGCTTAACAATTTTTGAGAAATTTAAACACAGTAATGAAGATGATGATATTATGAAACCATAAACAGTTAATTTAGGAAGATATATGTTCGAGTAGCGGATTTTATTTTTTTTCTTCTGATGGTCCAGATTAGCCGTTATTAATTCTTAGGTTAATTGCTAATCAGAACCTCCAAATGGAGGGCTTAGATTTTTGAGGTCCAGGTTCACTCCAAATTGGAGCGCCATCTTTAATGAGTATAATTAGACGTAAATTCATAGTCTTTTCAGTTCGTATCTATATAAAACACAGGTTGGGAATTATTTCCCAATAAATCTTCATGTAGTAGCCCGTGTCGTAATGGTTAGTCCGTTGGACTGTCATTCCAGGGGTCTGGCCGCTTCCACATTAACTTTTTTCGGAGCTACTACCTCTTGCGAGGAAGTGACAAATCCTCCAAGAGTATCTCTAGTCATTATAGAAAAGTGCCGCTCACTTTAGCCGTTCGGACTCGGCAATAAACTGTAGGTTCGCTCCATTGGTTGAGAGTTATAAGTCGCTAGACCCTGGTTCTTCATGAGCCGTTTGTGTCACCAAATTTATTTATTTATAAATCTACATGTCTAAAAATCTTGCAATTTTTTTATTCCAACCACAAATATCCTTACACATATAATTACAAGAAATATGGACACATGGACCACAACAATTGAGGACGAAAAAAAATATTTTCTCACGACCTCAAGCATATTACCTACTCCGTGTCCGCGTCCTTAACTCATTTGATAAATCAAATAACTTCCAGGAAAAGGATACTTAAACAATAATTGTCATGTCCTGTTCTCCCTAACACGCCAAACCACAAAACAATATGTTTTCGTTTAAAAATCATTTCAAATTTAACCAAAAAGGCATTTATTATCTCAAGTACCTATAGAGTGTCCAGCGAAACACGAATTTCCTCCATGCAATTTCCTAAAGTGGTCCTTAAAGGACTCTTGTATTAACAATATCCGCAAAACAATCAAAACATCAACCCTCTCTGCATGCAGCATGCAATAGGTGTATACCTTTTAGGATTTTAATGCATTTTCTTGTGGGTGTCTATATAGCTGTGTGTGAAACAATTCAGTTGCGCATCGTTGGTCAAACTCAATTGCAAGGACAATACAAATTCCCATACAGTACCAATCTACACCCTCTCGCAGGATATATAACGACACGAACAGAACATAACCTTATTTCACCCTCGCACCAAAATAATGGCACTCTGAAATAGAGTCAATGTTGTGACAGTAGTGTTCTGGCAATCGAATTTAAAAACCACAAGAAGTTATCATAATTACCGCGTCATTTTTCTTGATTGCCTTTGAATGAACAACAAATCCTTTGACAATCACAATCAACCCTAGTTTCGTGTTAAAAAGGACTTCTCTCGCGAGAACAGGTGAATTTATGCATTTCATGGGTTTTTGATTTTTATTTATTTACCAACATCAAAATCAAAAGGATATACGCTTGAAAATTTTTGTACGATCATATTTGGTTTCAGCAGCTGCAAGGATATTTCAATCATGAAGAAATTGTAACGATTTTTGATTATATTTAAAATTTGCGCGCACCGCACATTTGTGCAACCAACTGTAAAAGGACTAACTAGGCGTGACTATTTGAAAGCAAAATCTCACAAAAACTGTCAACGAAAAAAATCTATAACAAAATATTTTTCTATATGCATGCAGCATATCCTTTATTATTTTTCAGTGTGAATTCGAGAAAAATCTAAGGTATTTTTCATTTGGTTCGTTCTCGGGTTTGCTCTACTAAAAGGAGTCACGTCTTGATTATTTATTATAATGCCTTTGATCCTCACGCACGAAGATCTTTACGAATTTTGCGATAATATATCCTTTTGTCGTTCTCGTCACATCATAATGTACATACATGAACTCGTATATTCAAATTCTCCCCCTTGGATATGGAGAAAATGCAAAAATCCTCTTACCATGCATAATCAAAAATATTTATAACTTTTTTTTTCCTGCATCCTAAGGATAGAAATCCTTCGGAGGATATTTTGCATTTTTCTTTGAATTTCTTTTGTCTTCATAATAGATTTAGGGGTAAGATTTTCGCACAAGGATTTCTTTTCTTATAAAACAAAACCAAAAGGAATAGTCTACCTAAGTCCTTGCATATTGGCAACATTTTATAAACAGTTGGTCATCCTTAATTTTGTTTGTTTCCTTTTCCGATCCAAAAGAGAGATCGGTAGCACCCTATTGTCCAGCTTAGGTAATGTGTGGGAATTTTTCTTTTCATTTGATTTTATAGATTTGAATATAATAAAATTTTTGAATTTTATATCCCAAACAAGGATATGCTAACAAAAAAAAATAGAAGAAAATTAGAGCGATTTTTTAATGGATTTTTTCGTCCTTTTTTAAGATGACCTTAATTAGGACTGTGATGACCTTTAGAGTGAACAATGGGTTTTGATGTTACAACATAATTTTTATATTTTTTTTTTTGTACGAAACATGAGTATTGAAATGAGGAAGGACTCTGTGGAGATTAGTTCAATAGAAAAAAATGAAGTGGCCACCAGCGATTTGTTATGGGTGCCTTTTTTTATATTTTGATCAAGGAAATACATTCCTGTCATCTTATATAATCGAAAGAGGAGTGCCGTTTGGACTAGATATTGACAGATGTTTGGCCCAGTGTTGAAAAGATGAGTTTTGGGTATTTGTTTTTTTAGCGCCTTCTTGAGCAGAAGGTTCTAGAACTATAGGAGGTAGGGATGAGGTGTTAATATTTATCTGCCCTTTTTTATTTATTCAAATATTTATCTAACAAACCGTAGTCAAATAGTTTTTATTTTCGTGTTTTTTTTTTGTTGGTAACTTGGAGATTTTTAATGAATTTCGCGTGTCTGACTGCAGTTTGGAAATTTCGAAAAATGTGGAGTATGGAGAAAATGCAATTTTTGTAAATGTAGTCTTGGCTTCAATAATCCAGAAAATTTAAAATCCAGGAACCCAAAATCCTGAAAACCCACAAAACCCGAAATTGGGATTTTGGAGTTTTTAGATTTTCGGGATTTTGGGTATTCTATAGATCTTGGGTTTTCGAGAAACGCACAAAAACCCAAAATCCAGAAATCATAAATTACAAAAACCCAAAATACTGAAAACCCATAACCTCAAAAATCGAAATCCAGGAATCCAAGACCCAAAATCCCAATATTAGGTTTTATAAATATTGGGTTGCCTGAATTTTGGGTTTTCTAAAAAACCCCGAAAACAAAAAATCTAGAAAATATAAAATCTAAAAAACCCAACATCAATAAAATGCGAAATCCAGAAATTTCAAAATACAGCAAATCCAAAATCCCGACAACTCAAAATCATGTAAATAAAATTAAAAAAAAAAAATAAAATTTTCATCTTCAATATTTTTAATAAATCACGTTTTCTCAGTGAAACTTTTGGACAAAAACAAAATAATCACATCCCAAATTATATTTATATTTGCGTTTTAAATTTCGAGATTTTGCAGTTTGTAGATTGGGGGTTTTCAGGATTTTGGGTTTTTTGGATTTTGGGCTTTCCAGAAACCCCCCGAAAACCCAAAATCCAGAAAACCCGAAATCAAAATATTGGATTTTCTAAGTTGTGGGTTTCCCAGAAAACCCCCGTAAACCCAATATCCTGAAAACACATAAACCCAAAAAAACTGAATTCTGAAAATCCCAAATTAGCAATTTGAGGTTTGCTGAATTTTGGCTTTTATATATTTTGGGTTTTGGGATTCTGACTCCAAACCCTTCAATCCACATTTAGAATATAATTGCTTCTATACAATTATTTTTAACTTTATTTTCTTATGAAATTTCTTACCTCTCCCGTACGGTGATTAAGAGAATACGAACAAACTGGGTCCCGCACCAGCAATTTAATATCAATCTGCCTAAAAGTTAGTAATTCTGTATGACTTAATGAAACTTAGGTGCATCCATACTTATTCTATTTAAATGAATCGGACACTGATGTATTCGAAATAATTGGTCCACAAATTGCAAATTGAATTCCTATACCCACTTAGCCTAAAAAAAAGTCTGATGCCCCTATCCTTTGATCTTCTTGACCACATAAGTTGTTGAAATTCTAACACACAAAGCATTTTTGTCAAGTCCATTCTAATCACCTACCGATTGACCAAAGTCATTCCTGAACATCGAACCCAGTTCACCTTTTTTGATCGAATAAATTGTTGACACACGATCATCAGTAACAAAAAAAAATAAACAACATCAATCGAAATCGCGTAGCTATGTATATGCTGATGATGATCATTTCATGAATGTCAGGAATCCCTCTCCCCATCATCTCAGAACCGTCTCTAAAACTGCAACACGCATTAACAAAATACAGAAGATTCAATTTACAAAAAAAAAAAGTCGAAATTAGACAAGATCGTGATTTACGGATCACGAAAAATACTCAGCCAGATAACTCTGATCTGATGATGATGACGATGATGGTTCTAAAGTGATCTTCCACAATCAAAGAGATTGTCTACTGTATGTATATTTTCAAAATGTGTGTGCGGCTATCTTGTTGATGCGCCACTGATTTATGGCCCCATTTATAGCTAAACCATCAATGAGCCATGCGCTTTTATGGGTGGAGATAGACATAGAGAGAGATTTCCGCAGATTTTTCATCGATTTAATGAAAATTTATCGAAAAAGAAGACAAACATTTTAAAGGAAATGTTTTGTTTGTTTATTTTTTTATTTTGAATTCATTTTGTTTTGCCACAGAGCAAGTGTTTTTGGGGTATTTTGTGATTGTGACTGTTTGCCTCTGCAAGTCGTGATATATGGCCTGCCAAATTGTCGAACTAAGGGAATTTAGCTGTCGCAGTATTTGACACTACAGACGGTCAGGCATACAGAGACGAAATTCTTAACAATTTAATTAAGACGCACAACGCAAAAATAGATTAACAAAAATAGTATCTACTTTCAAGCTAAAAAAAAAAAGATACCCGAAAACCCTTTCCTTGCATTGGAACCCTGGGAATTTTCATCTCAAAAAACTGTCAATATTAGATTTTTCCCAATTCAAGTGGGTACTGAAAGGCAACCTATTTGTATAAATTATAGTCTAAACCGCATAGCACTTATCCGGACACAAACATTCATCGAGCAGACAATGCACCCAAATAGGATTTGAATTTATTCTCTATGCCACTGGTTTAAAATACATCGACACTTCTGCACTTATGTGGAATTATTATCGAAATCCTTTTTAGCAAAATGGCATATCTCGCCTGGAACACGCACTCATTCATATAAAATTATGTTGTGATCCTCTCTATAGATGCGGAAGCGGATGTGAGAAAATCTAAAGCACTCGCAAATGGCCACAAATATAAATCCTTCTGCCATCAGACACCCTTTTCATGTCAAGCTCCATTATGACTGAGAAGAGGTTTTTCCATGTTTCCATCAGCTCTCTGTATACGTCGCACTCATCGTCCCGTCATCATCATCAGAAGAAAGCTTGAGAGAGAGAGCAGCCCATTGTCTTCTTGGTCCTTATTCAAGAAAACGAGCGTTTAGCACTCTCTCTGCCTGTATGATGACGACAACGACCGACATGATGACGATTTTTAGATTTTATAAGTGCGGGTGGTGCACTTTTGTCCTATAGTGGCGAAAATGGAAGATCCTTTAGTGTCCTGTTTTGTGATGGTTTAATGCCTCTGTCGTCGTCATCGTACAGCATAGATGTATATCATTGTAATGTATTTTATTTTCAACATCAAGAGTTCGTCATCATCATGATGTCATTATCCTTAGAACTCACAGGACTCTTTAGTAACAAAACAATGAAAAGTGTACATACGAATGAGTTGGGCGGAGAAAAAAAAATTAAAAAAGAACATCAGGAATACAAAAAAAAAAGGATGAAATCATAAAACCTTATGATGGGCTTACGAACTTATCCCCAAGAAGTGGTCTTAAAATGCAAATGTGATACGAGGTTCGTTTGCCTTTTTTTCGTAAATATAATACACGCTTGGAATGTATGCGAAACTTTTTTCTTTGCGATTAGAAAAGACGTTATTTTTTTGTTTTGGTTGCACAATTGGATTTGGTAAGAAAGAATCAGAATTAAAGGGAAGTCTTTGAAAACTATTGTTTAGAACTTGAAAAAGAAAAACGTTTAACAAAAAATGCTGCGGAAGAAAAATTTCCAAGAAATGATGATGATGATGGGCTTAAAACAGTTGAAGATGGAATAGGGCTTCCATGACGAAATCTACAACAAAGACACGTAAAAGCTACCGCTTTTCATATAGCAGAGATGAGTGCAGCATGAAAAGAACTAACCGAGTGTTTCATTAAATGGAAAAAAAAGTGTTAATCATCCACTGGTTAATTTTGAAAACTATTAGATAATGCTACGGTGTTTGCTTGAAAAAAATATTTGTTTCGAGGGCCCAGATCGCAGAATGACAAAGCATAATTTCGTGTTTTCAATGTAGGTATAAATGTTTGGCGCAGGCGCAGGGACATAAGGCCCAGGGACATAAAGCCCAATTTTTATTTTTGGGGCTTATGTCTCACTTGAGTGGTACATAAGACCGAAATTGAATTTGGGCCTTTAGTAGGTACCACCCAAACGAGACCTAAGCTCCAAATAAAAATGTTGGGGGTTATGTCCTACTATAAGAATTTCCAAATGATAAAACTTGCAGCATTTCAAGACCAACAGAAGTTTTTTTTAGAGATTTTGATAAAACTCCAAAAGTTTCAGTTTTGCCCCGCTTATGTCTTCCCGCGTCTGCCTTCTAACTCTCCGGATTTTGTTTATCCCTAACCTTTAACTACAGTCTTGTGCAAATTAATATAGACAAACAAGTTTTTTTTTTAAATTAATTTAGTACTACGGTAGTAGGCATTAATTTTGGCGTTAATTCTTTAAATCCTTTGGTAAAGTGCTTATGAATTACTTTTATCCAATATTTCTGTTGAATTTTTAAAGATCGCTGGCACTTCTTCTAGGTTTTTTTTACAAAATGTTGTAGCTTTAGAAATCATGTTCCTACATTCTGTATCAAGATTTCGTTTCTTGAGCAAAACATGGGTAATTCCGTGGAAAAGAGTGCAAAAGTCATCGCCTTACATGAAGACACCAGGAAAAACTATATAAGGGAGTTTTTCATTGCTATTGAAGTAGCAAAATTAAATGTTGCTAGGATAATTGCATATTGAACGTGTAAACATGATCACTTGAAACGCGCAGAAATGGCTATGCGACTGACTACGGGTAATGACAACAGAATGATGGTCGGAAACAGAGTCAAAAATCCTGGAAAGACAAGTGGCAAGGGTTTTGAAGAGACATGGAGTCAGCTGAAGTTCAGGTCAATTCATCTACAGTTTTACGGCTTCTTCTTGAAGGGGACCGGAAGGCCATTAAAAACAGCTTTTGACAGATTTTAGGCGAAAAAAAGACTAAGGTGGACCAAAATTGATAAGAATTGGACTCCAGAAGACCTCGAAGTGGCTCTCGCCCGAGAAAACTATACTTTTTCTAGTCCTCCGAAACCAATTCTTATCAATTTTGGTCCATCTTAGTCTTTTTTTGCCTGAAAGTTGTTTGCTACTGTGATTTCTAAAGCATACACCATTTTCTAAAAAACCTAGACATAATGTCACCTACCTTTAAAAAATTCAACAGAAATATTTCATAAAACTTATTCATTGAGCACTTACCAAAGTATTTAAATAAATTATGCCAAAACTAAAGCCTACTACCAAAAAAAGAAAATTCATTTAAAAAAATTGTTTGTCCCAATTAATTTGCACAAGACTGTAACAAATTTTCCGAAAAAAAAAAAATTACATTTCGCGAGTGAGGTTGTCAACTCTGCAGCCATATAGACTATATAGCGAGAAATGGGTAGGTGAATTAAGTAAATTTAGTTCGAAATTACATACGTTTTATAAGCTCTAAAGCTTTTACACAAATTTTGTATTAATCTCAGGCCTTTTGCCCACTAGGCAACCTAAAATCCGGCAACTTTTAGTTGTTTGGAGTTTGCCGACAACACAGAGCAACTAAAGTTATTGCTTGCCCTCGCTCAAGGCAATTTCCCAGCACTATTTTATGGTGTGTATGGCGGCCATCTCAAAAGTTGCTCGAATGTTGCCTAGTGGGGTGGGCGCTGCACCGAGCAAGCATCTTAAGGTTGCATTGGGCAATAGTCCTAAATATTACAATGATAATAAATATGTATATTTTGATTGGATCATTTAATGTGGAAGGTTTTGCCTTTTAAGCTTTTAAGAACTAAAATTTTTGTATGAAAGCTACATGTTAAAGGCCAGTTATGTATACATAACTGGCCTTTAACATATCCAGTTCTAGAAAAAGTATTTTGTTTATTTTAATCGAAATCCCAACAAAGTGCCCCCTTCCGCATATCCTACTCCACTCTCTCTGGCATTATTAAAAAAGAGCCAAGAGAATTGCCACCTGTATAACTTGATCTGAAAACAAAACATTATTTTTGTTTTTTTTTAGTAGCCTCAGAACTATATTTTTTCTTGATATGTATCCATAAGTTATCACATCAGGATCTTTATCTCCATATTTTTGTCATTTTCTTCAACGTGGGAAACACACACAAATCTTTCATAAAACAATCTATCCCTTCATGCAAAATATCTCACGATCCTAAGTACAAAAAATGTTCACTTCTATATAAATATTCTTCCAGTACACGAGCATCTATAAGACCTTCGCTCCTTCCTCATCTCACAATATGACATCTCAGTTTCTCAGGTGTCACATGTTGTGTTTGCAACAAATTGATTAGACACTTTGTGTAAAAAAAAAAAAAAACACCAGCCTCCTCCCCATGTAACACCATACAAAACAAGATGTCATGCATTCTAGATTTCTTCACATTCTCTAACATCTTTGCCGTCAGCTTACCGAAAAGATACTTTTATATCTTTTCTACATTTCGCGTATCTTTTTTTGAATTTTTGTTTTGCTGAAATTAGTCCAAAGTTTTCACAAAATCATATCGTATTGTGAAATTTGATGTTAGCAGATGTAATTCAAAAGTTAACCTGGTGGACTTTAATGGAGTTAGACCTCATTAATTATTAACCTAGTAACTATTTTGTGGTAATGAGTTTTGACATTTTGTCCTCTAACTATATTATTTTAACATGCATAGAAAAGGTATGTATTTTTTGGGACAAAATTGTAAATACAAGAAAAGTATTTAATTAAGTGATAAATGATGAGAAAATAAAAAATCTTCCAAGAGGCTGGGTATTTGTTTAATTTAGAAACAAAAATATCACTTAACCTCAATGAACTCTTTTTTTTTTTTTATTCAGAAGCAAAATAAAACGTTTGTACAAAGGTTTGGAGAGAATTTAGAAATAATTCAACGTCACCATTGAAACTCACATTGTGACATGTAAATTAATATGTTTTAGTTGCATAATGATGTACACGAATATACAAACACTCACAGAAAGGACGACAAGAGATCCTATTACCAATTTATTCAAAGGATGCGCTTCAAGTTCAACTTTTCTCTATTTTTTTTTATAATTTTCATAATTACCTCATCAACTTGACTGATGACGCAATGAATCTTTTTTTTTTTTTTTTTTTTTATAAGGTAGAAAAAAAAATAGATATCCTTTACTATTATAGGACATGCAACGATATACAAGAAGGCAAATTAATTTCATGATGTAGGATATTCTATGTCATGCCCGCTGGATGATGATGATGATGTACCCCGACCACAACCCCTTTTTTGACAATTTATCAATGCTTATGATACTAAACCATATACCCTCCATTCTATACCTAGTAGAAGCAAGGAATGAATCGGTGAAGGACGACTTTTGTGAAAGGATATGCAAAACATGGAGTTTTACTTTCGATATATAAAGAAAAAAAGAATGAAAGAGCATCGCAGTGAATCAATAAGGCGTGCAAAAATAATTAGAAATGCACAAAAGGACACAACACAACAGTTTTGATTGATACCCGTATTGTTGGCCATTGTCAGCAGGACCAAAAACACACAATATCCTGTGTGTGAGTCCTGGATGGTTTATCATAATGAGAAGAAGCTTCAGATTACACCTGGAATTTAAGCTATAACGGGCATTGTCTAATACTATAAAAGTATATAGGATTACTTACATAAATAAAATCAATTTTCACTGAGACATAGAAAAATATCCTTTCACAAGGACTACGATGACGACGACGTCTTGGAAGTTTTTTGGTGGATTTATATTTTTTCTTCGAACCGGACTTTGAATTTTTTGGGGTTGGTTGAATGAATGTTGTTTAATGCTTGACCGAAACTGGTCATTGGTCAAGTCGCTGGCTGCGAGGACGGGTTTTTATATGCATATACGAGTATATTTTTGAATATATATGTCCGTTGAAAGATCAGAGGTCATCTTAGAACAGGATGATGGCAGCAGGGAGTTTAATTTTGTATTCTTTGAAAATTTAAATAATGATGCGTCTTCGTTTATAATTTCCAACGATATATCTAATATTCCTTGGGGAGTGTTAAATGTTCGAAATGTAAGACGTTTTATATGGTCAAGCAGTTTGTGTATATGATGGGAATTTGTTTAAAATACGGTCAGTTGGACAGCAATACACATATGTAGATCCTGAATTATGGATTTTTTGGTTATTTTTTTTTTTTTTTTAATTTTAATTCTTAAGATTAAGTCAGCGAAAAACTGAATATGGTTAATTCATGATGGCATACCTACACACAAAGGTATTAAATACATAATGGCGTCTGTAAGCAGAAGGGTATACAGATATTCAATTACCATTTTAATATAATTTTTGGCGGGAAAATAGGAAGAAGGGACTTATCTACGACTAAGAATTAAGTTTATTTTTTAAGTTATTTATGCTTTATTGGATTTATTGTTTCGATTTTAGAATGCTTTATTTATTTCAAAAGGAAAAACATTTCCGATAAAACCATCCTATACAAAAACGAAACAGGAGGCATTTTTATACTGAACTTTGTAACGCCAACTTTTTTTTAACTCGAACTGTGAAATATATTTAAAAAAATCTTAGCTCCAGAGCTTATACCAAAATGAGAACTTTACTATCAAAATTAGGATGCTAAAAAATGTTCTAGTGCGCGGTTAAACATTTGAAAGTAATAAAAGTCGGTGTGGTG
Organism: Epistrophella euchroma; assembly: GCA_947049315.1. Lineage (NCBI taxonomy): Eukaryota > Metazoa > Arthropoda > Insecta > Diptera > Syrphidae > Epistrophella > Epistrophella euchroma. Next base: position 63,728,861 of record OX346248.1, read on the forward strand.
GCAGGCGGACTTATGAAAAATTATTATATTTCAAAATTTTTCGTCACTAATAAAAAACTGAACATTTCAACAAAATCAGTTCCGAATTGAAGCCACATCCAAAAGCTCAATTCAGATTTTTCAAAAACTTCATTTTTTTAGAAAAAAATTGCCGAGATTTTCGGACAATAAATGCTTTGTTATGTAAAAAATGCTTTAAAAAATAAAAAAATAAATTTGGTGGCACAACGGCTCATGAAGAACCAGGGCCTAGTGACTTACAACTCTCAACCATTCCTGTGTGCGTGTCTGCAGGAATGGAGGGGACCTACAGTTTATTGCCGAATCCGAACGGCTGGTGAGCGGCACTTTTCTTTGACAAGAGATACTCTTGGAGGATTTGTCACTTCCTCGCAAGAGGCAGTAGCCCGGAAAAAAACTTATAGTGGAAGCAGCTGGTATTGAACCCAGACCTCTGGCATGACAGTCCATCGCACTAACCATTACGCCACGGGCTACTACAAATGCTTTAGTAATTGTTAAAAACTCATGTTCATACTAAAAACTTGATAAGTTCAAAATTTTTTAGTTTTAAAAATATTTAGAATATGTAGATACTCATCTTTATGCCAATAAATTTTGCCGCTGGCACTGGTTCATGAATATCGCCTTATTTGACCAATAAGTATATGTTTCGCTGCAAATGACCATGGGCATTTTGGGCCCATTTTCCAACATTGTTCAAAAGTAATGAAACTTATGTCATATGAAAGCTAATAGAAAATAATTTATTTTATTATATTTTCTAAAAAAAAGGTATTTAAAATGGAAAAAAATTATAAAAAAATGGCAACACTTGCTAAAAATGTTAAGCCTTTTTTGAAAGTCAGAAGTCTGTTCTTTCATTTCCTTTTTAAATCAACTTATTTTTGTTTATAGTTTTCGAAAAAATTACTTCCAACTTAAAAATGTTGAAAAACAAAAAATTGAATACTGGATTATTTCACAATTTTAAATACAAAGTTCTAAGAGGTTGTTAATACAAAAGCCAATTAATTTAGAACCTAGTATTTAAAATTGTGAAAAAAAAAATTAAATTTAATTTTTTGTTTTTTAATATTTTTAAGTTGGAAGTAATTTTTTCGAAAACTATAAACAGAAATAAGTTTATTTAAAAAAGGATTGAAATAACAGACTTCTGGCTTTATAAAAAGGTAAAACACTTTTTAATAAGTGTTCCTATTTTTTTAAATATTTTATTTTTCATTTTAAATACTTCTTTTTTATAACATGTGACAAAACACCGTTTTTGCGCTCGATTTCGACTAAGCCGCTATATAATAAGATAAATTACTTACATACTCTGCATAAGCTTTAATTAAACATCATTTTCATCACTGTTGGGCAATGTTAAAAGTGGGCCGAAAGTGGTCGTTTTTGAACATTCTCATTTTGGTAACAAAAAATTTTACAATTCTGAAGTCAACATTTTTTTTTGGCCGACACTAGAAACCTCCTAAAAATGTTTCCATTTAAAATGAGCTTCTTTTAGTCATCCATGTAGCATGTATGTATATAATCTGCCTGACAATCTGGCATGTGAAAGATTTATATACATCTTTGATTGCCATCTTAGCGCTGATGATACATTTTGCTTCTTTGATCTTATAACCATCGGTTTGACACTGAACATTTGAATTGAATTTCTATTTAATCAACATAAATCACACCCCCAGCTCCAGAGGTCGATCTTATTTAAATGGAACTTAATACTCTTTATCATGTCAAATCAATTAGTCTTTTTTTTTTTTCGTTTGAAGCACTTAAAGAATTTACGCGTGCTTCCTTTTTTTTGCTCGAGATGTCAGCATCACGACAACGTCTACCAATCCTACTATAAGGCGGTATTTTGTTCTTTGAACCAAACAATCTTGTTGGAATATTTTAAATGTGTACATTAATATAAATTTTTCGTGAAAAATAATAAAGTCATCTAAAAAATGGACACAGGCCCAAGCAGCATCGTTTGATCCCAGCGAAGTAATAAAAAAAAGTTATGCGGCCTCTTCCTACAATCTTGTGACCCATCAACGAGAGAAGGTGCCATGTAGTGATTATATTATTACGCTACAAGATGGACCACCATAGAGATCATATTAAATAATTCTACGAAAAAAATGGGTGCATTTTGGGTAATTCTTTGAAAGAAGTTATACCGGAAGTAATAATACCGCTTCCGGAAGTTTCTGAGAGCTGTTAGTGTCAGTTTAAGGTGATGTTCAGGGTTCCAATATAAAAGAACTATAGAAGCGTAGACAATACCTAATAAAGCTGTTCCTGGAGGAACCAAAATATTTTGCAAATCCATCTCGTAGAAAAATTCTAGGTCTTATGACTTCGTATTTTTTGTGGTGAATTATTAATGCCGTTTGTGTTAAGTTGTCAGGACAATTGCATGATGAATTTTTTTCTAAAAACTGAAAGTTGTGTTGTTTTGTGCTCAAAAAATGATACCTTTACTAAGACCCGAAGAGATAAAAAGTTTAACATATTCGCAAATTTTACGACCAAACGCAAATGTTGCGAAGTTAGCGCAACCATTTTCAATTTTCAAAAAAAAAAAAAAATAAAAAAAAAAAGTTATGCTGTATTGTGCTCAAGCTTTGCCGCAAGTTTGTTTTTTTTTCAAATTCGCAAATTTGCAAATATTTTCCAAAATTAAGAAAAATTAATCTTTTCTGTTTTGTGCTTAGTTTGTGCTCCCAAGTGCCAATGAGATACAAAATATTGCAAGTAAATATTTTCGCATATTTGCAGCTTTTAGAGTCAACAATCTATTTTACGAAGCGTATAAAGTTAGCACCGCCATGTTCGATTTTCAAAAAAGTAAATGCATTTTATATACGAAAATTAAAAATGTCGGTGCTTACTTCACGCACATTTAAATTTTATATAAGTTTCATAGAAATATAAGCTTCATAGAAAAATTATCCCACGCTTCTAAATGAATTGCTAACTCTCCAGCTGTGTTATGCATAAAATAGACCATTTTCCATATTTATTGATATTAGATGTTACTCCAACAAAAGGCATCTTTAGCGACCACAATAAAAATACAAAATCTAAAAATTGCAAAACAATAATTGCGCAACGGAATGGAACAAACATTTCTAACCAAAAGCAGAAAAAGACCAAAAGACAAGATACTCAATCTTATAAATCCGCAAATAACTATTGAAATACCGTTTAATGAGAATTTCAAACAAAAGATTTGTATGAATTTTGAAATAAAAAAAAATAAAAGATCAAAAATAAGATACATTACAGTTTTCGGGTCTTTTGTATGTTTTTCTTTGTTGATCTTTATCTTGTTTGGGAAACCACCCCCGGTTTTATTGTTTGCATTGTGGTTTTTCTCAAGGATCTCTTAACATAAACATTGTCCTTAACTACTGCTTATATAAATGAGACTGCACCAAAATCCTGCTGCGGTATATTTGAAAAAAAAAAGGACAACAAAATCGATGTGTTGTGGGTGATTAAATGATTCATTGAGACAGATGACACACATCTTGCGTAATTAGAGCGGCAGAGGCATAGATTTCGCTAGCTATTATAAAACTCAGTTTTGCAGATTTAGTCCTGAGATTAATCTTCAAGCTTGAGATTTGGAGATTTTTGAATTTGATAAAAAGATTTTAGTTTCAAACTCTTAGAGCCAGTTTCTACAAACGTGGTTTAGAAATTAACACGTGGTCCAGGAAATTTAAATCGCCCATTTCAGCGGATTTACTGAGGGCCAGCCAAATATGATTCAAGGTTCAAGTATGTGATAACATCCAAGTACATACCTGAACCAGCGCTAAACCGCAGTTAATTCGGCGAAATCGGTGAATTAAAAAAATCCAGAATCCAGGTTAAATATTGAACCACATTTGAACAGGGTTGTTGTTAGAATGGAGAATAAATGCAAAAATGGTTGAAGTCCCAACTTAACGTCTTAACTGAAATAGTTTGTTCTTGTTGATTCTCACAGTTTTCGGTACCTTCAACTTTTCAGCGTAAATATTGATTTTTGTTGAATCGGTTGTTTTAAATTCTTTTCAAATCTTTTTTTTTAATTTTTGATCCTAACTTTGATCCTTCGTTTTGTTTATTATCCACCTCATAAGACTGCCAAATGAACAGACAGAAAGTCTTCTATCTTGTCCGCACTTTCGCAAGAGGTATTGCGAAACTCTTAGAAGCCAGAGTCAGAGAGGACAGGGGACCCTTGTATAGTCAAATCTCGATAACAAATAATATATAATCATTAAGAGGAACATAAGTCTTTAAGTTGAACTTTACAAATAGACACAATTTAAGATTCTTTTGGAGTAAAAGGGGTTTTGAAAAAAAAGAAATACTCAAAATCTAACTTTCACATAGTCTTAATTGGTGATACATGTGTTGTGGGCGTTAAGACATCAATCGAAATGCACAGCAAATTAAGGCTCTCAAAGACCAAGACCTCTCCTTTATTGTTAGACTCCATCATGATGCGATGCTCCATAAGTCATCTCATATAAAAGACTTCATGTACCTCTAGAACCCAGAGAAATGGGTTAATTAGGATCGTCTTACATCCCATGACGTTCAAGATTAACTACGGCTTAGAAATGAAACACCATTTACCCTTCGCCCACTGCCGTTCATTAGTCACAGCAGGTTACACGAGTTGTTGCGTCTGCCCAGTTTTTTTTTGTTTTGTTTTGTTTGTGTTGTCTGAAATGCGAAATCAAATTCTGTGATGATGAATACCCATCAAGCTCCATCTAATGAAGTTGTACGTCAGTCATCCCATCCGCATATACAATCCAGATCCACAACACCAGGCCATTTACAACAATGAAGCACAGAGGGGCAGCCATTTGACTGCGGTTAACTGGCGGCAAATTCAAAATTCACTCAGTTCGAGTGATTAATGATGCCCGAACCTGGCTAACTTGGAATTCTTGAAACTGTGATCCACGACCCGAGGAGCATTGTTTATGATCCGATTATGGCGGTATCTGGGTGTCGAATCAAAATAACTTGATTAGGGCTTCATTAGCGCCTTGTTGTGAAATTCAATCGATTAAGCTAAGCCATCAGGCTGAAGTTGAAGGGGCTTGAAGCATAAGTTGAGTGAAAGACTCCCAGACACGTCACCTATAAGGCTCATTATACCGAGGTGTACCTCTACCTTCCATATACATATGGAATGGCGAGGATTATGCTAAGTGACCAGGTGGTGATGGTATATCGTGGCTTGTAGGTGATGGCGTGACGCCTTCTCCTTGTTTTTTATACTTTTTGTCAAGCAAAATATAAAACGAAGAGAATATAAAATTACGCGTTTTCTGTTGCCTGCTCCCCATCATGGAACATGAACCCATAAGAACAGAAACGTATATATCGAAGCCATCCCCATTATGCGAAGCGTATAAAAAGCGTTCCACAAACTGTTTACGGCTTCCGGAGAGGTGACTTAAAGGGTCAACGTTTATGTTATGCGTGGAGCGACTTGTGTCGGATTGTCATCACTGTGCGTCGTCGTCCTCTTCCTCTTCGTCTTCGTCGTTGTTATTTTTTGTGTCAGGCTTGTGGGATTTTATGCGGTTGATTGTCTCCTTCATTCATTCAGGTGCGGACTAACGAAATTGAGCTGTTTACCTAGAATTAGCATAATGTGTCATCGTTTTGCATGTCGTTATACGAAAAGGAATATAATGGGAATCTTGAAGGAAGGAAAAAAGTTAATGGCTACGTTTGGGGAAACCATGTGTTAATTCGAGAATTCAAAAAAAAAGCAAAGAAATAGATCCCAAATTGAATCTAATGTTTGGATTGGGTGGTTGCAAGGTATTAACTCGGAAATCAATGTGCACAATTATGTATTTGAAAAAAGGGGGAAATAGTTAAACGAAAATGGAGGTAATAGACGTAATATTTTATTTTTAGATTTAATATTGAGGCAATTTTTAATCCCTGCTCGGGCGCCATTTGGTATTTAATAATTCACCATTCAGTCATAAAACTTCTGTTGGAAGCCTTAGTTCTTTAGTTCGATTACAGTTTACAGCTCTTAGGAATCCACCTGCCAAAATTTTACTGAACAAACGGCTTCTTTATTACTTTAGAGATAGATATGTAATTTTATCTTCCACTTAAATTATTTTATTCGACAAAATACGCCTTTTCCATTCATCTCTTAAAGGCGTCCTAGACCGTCACTTAATCTTAATGTGCTAATAAATTTCCCAAAAAAAAAAAAACAAAATCGCTTCTTGAATTATCCCAAAAATGCAATTAACGCAGATGTCAGTCAGTTTCGTTTTGTTCGTGCACTCCCCACTTCAACAAAAACTTAAAACATCTTTATTTTCTGATGATAAATCTCCCCCTTCTTCCATCTGGCCAAACTTCAACGCTGTCATCAAATGATTTTCAGTGCTTCGCTCTGCTACCTCAGCGTATCCCTATTATACGTCACGACGCGTCGCCCACATAAAATATATACTACGTATTTTGTTTTGTCAACAGACATAGAATTTGAAAGTGATCGTGGTGGAACATAATTCCCCTTCCCCCTTTTAGTTTTGTATATCCAAAATAAATCTCTATCTGAAGAGTTATCGTGATTTTATTGCCAGCGTGTGCTGTCACTTCAGACAAAAAGACAAACAAACCAAACATACACTCGAGAAAACCCTTCACTTAAATCAATAATAAGTGAGGGTGACAGACAGTACCTATAAGCTACTCCAAAGATCTCCTGTATATAAGTGCTCCACCTCAATCTTATTATAGTTTTATGGTACTTAATGGATCGATTTTCGATATCAATTTTATGACGTCATAATTTTCAGCAACCCTCTCGAAGCTGTCAAAATCAATCGTTCCAGTTTCTTTTCAATTATCCCATTCGGAACGAAAAATATCAATTTTATTACAAAATTCAATTAAAAAATTGCCGTTAGAAAGGACATAATCTTTATTTTACTTTTTTTTCGAAAAATGTTTTGCATGTTGTTCCTTCAAATTTATACCCTTCGGTTTGTTTTTGAAGTGAAAAATACAATTTCTCAGATTGGTTCTTTTAATCTAAATTACGTCTCAGAATATACGCTTCAATGCCAACGGCCGAGATTAGTCCTTTTCTTTTTTATGTAGTTTTTGAATAATTTAATATATGAAAATAAAAACCGTGTGTCCTGCTGTTGAAATTATTCAAAATCTGCCCTTGGGGGAAATATGCATTTCTGACGAATTTATCTACTCAAGCGAAAAGGTCAAAAGATCACTGTTTTCATTCGTGTAAGGACATTTTTATTTTTGTTACAATTTTCGTGTGATTACTTTACTTGACCGATCGGCGGCGTACAATATATACCTGGGTGGCATTTGAAATTATTTCATTTCTTGATCCTTTTTATCGTTATTGTCCGAGTTAGAATTTTCTTGGGTCTATATATAATATAACGAGGCGTGAAACTGTCCTCTGGGAAATAATTTAATTTTCTTTTTACATTTTTGGGAAATAAATTAAATTTTTTTTTTTTTGTGTTAAACTGATTTTCTTGGGAATTTAAATGATAAGATAGCATTTTTATGAGGTAACTTATTTTACATGTGTGCATTGGGTTAGAAATTTAAATTGAGGACATTTTGTACAGATGACCGATCGAGTGACCGAAAAGAAGGGATTTATTGCAAAGATTGCAAGGAATTTTTTGGTGAAACGAATCTTAATTTTCTATGCAATAACTATTCTAAAGACAAAGATTTATAACAAGATTGATGATTTCTTTTCTTTAGAAAAAAATGTACTTTTTTCAACAAAAACAAGATGGCGGATGACCATTTTTAACTTACAAATCTATTTTCCAGGCTTGCCAAAAGAATTTAGCCAAATTTAAGAAGTTTCGTAGCCCGTGTTCAACTAAATTAAAAAAAAAAGAGTTGTCTGAATTTAAACGACTTAAGTTTTTAAATTTTAATCTTTTAAAAGAAGAATTTCAAACAATACAATTTTAGCATTTCTTCTAAGAAACGGTTGGTTTCTAAAAAAGTAACAAAATGTTTGCGCCTTTCATCCCACAAAATCAAAAGTCCTGGTCTAAATTTAAGCTTTTTTCTTAGGAAATAATCTTAGGAAATAATCTTAGGAAATAATCTTAGAAATGAATACCTTTTCGTGTTCGTACGCGCATAACTCGGCTAAACATCATTTGATTTGCATGGTTTTTTTTTGTGTTGGATTTGTATTGAATCAGATTAACTGACAGCGGAGCCGAAAATTGAAAAATTCAAACGAAAATTAGAAAATTCGACCAACAAATTCAGAAAATCGTGAAAACATCTTGAAATTTCAAACTTTCTGAATTTGTTTTTTGTTCGTCTTCGTACGCACATAACTCGGTTGAACTTTATCCAAATTGGATGAAGATTTTTTTGTTGGATTTGTATTGAACTAGATATACACACCAAGGAGATAAAAATTGGAAAATCAGACCGGAAAAGTCGTGATAACAATTGGAGCTTGCTCGATTTTCGAAAGGAACATTAATAAATTAATCAATTATAGGTGGAACGACGCTAGCCGGGTCGCCAGTACATATAAAAATAAACATTTTAAAAAACTCTGCCTTATCGGAATTTTTTCGAAACAGAAATCAATTTTCATTGCAAATCATCAACAAAATAAAAATCTCGTTTCCAGCGTACTGGTAGTCTTAATTATAGGAAACATATTTTTCTCTAAGAAGTTTGTTAAAATACAATTATTTGTTTTTTTTTTAATCATGGGTAGTAGGTATGAAGGTTTTAATTAAAAATACAATTTTGTAACATTAAGGAAAGGTATCAAACGAAAGGCAGTAAAAAAAATAGTTTTAAAAAACTTTTATATTTCCAATATTTTTTTAACGAAAGGTATAAAAAAAATTTGATGAGCAAGAAAAAGCATGTTGCATTCCCAGCCCAGCAACAGCTTAAAATTGTGTTGACTTCGAAACAACAGCACTATATGTACTAAATTTTAAAAATTCACCTTAGACAGATTAAAGATACCAAAAAACGAAGCTCCTCACTCATAACAAAAACTCCATCAGAGACTCAATCACCTAAGAATTTCTTGCCACCATTAGTTAACTTCGGTTTTGATTGATTTCAATTAATCTCCCAGACGAGAAAAAGTAATTAATCAACGAACACTTTAATATGGCTAACATGTTGCCCTTCACAATATACCACCATAATGGTTGCCACTTTAGTAGAATTTTTGTTATTTTCAACAATTTTGGTATTATAATTTTTTTTTTTTAAGAATTTGAAAAATTTAAGCAAAATTTTCTTTTTATAAAATTTAGAGTAGAGCCGAGTTTATACGAAGGGAAATGAAAACCCATTTGAAATGTCAAAATTTTTTGTGAAGAAAACGATTTGAGCAAAATTTCGATTTGTTGATACTTAGTTTTTAATTTATTCCTATTTGAAGAAAAAGGTCAAACATTAATTTTTAGTTTATTTAATTTAAGAAAAACATCAACTATAGCTTTACAGAGCTAAACATACATAATTCAAGTTCGAGGATGACGAAAAATTGTCAAGCATATAAAAAAAAAATATTTTTGAAAAATAAGTTAATTTTTTATATGAAAACTTCACTCCACTCTGAAAAATAGAATTTTTAGTATTTAAAATTTGCTAGATATGTATGTTTACATAATTGCTAAAGAATTAATTTTTTAGCTTTCACGGATAATTTTTTATTTCAATTTTAAATTTGGAAAAATCATTTCCGGTCAACGGACGATTTTTTTAAACTTAAAATTGAAATAAAACATGATTCTTTAAAGCTACAAAATTAATTCTTGCGCAACAAATTAGCACTTAGAAAGCTTAATTTTCAAGCAAAAAAAAAAATTCGAAAATTCAAACTTTTTTTAAATTTTGACCGTTACAGTGAAATGTCTTATTTTAGCGGGTTTTTATAACAAAAAAAAAAACTATACGAACTACAAAGTCGGGGTTTGCGGGTTTCATTAAGTTTAGAGAAATTACAAATTCGTGTAAAAACAAATTTTGGATTTTCTCAATATTTTAGATTTTGGGAGCTCACTTTTGAGCTAACTTTAAAAATTGAATATACAAAAAACCGTAAGAGCTAAAAATTTTGTGTTTGCGCAACAAATAAACATTTAAAAAGCTACAATTCCTGGCAAAAAGAAAAACTTGAAAATTCCACTTTTTTACCAACTTCCGTTTTATTTTATCGGATCGGAATTGCCGTTTTTTTATACTTTAAATTCGAATAAAAAATGAAACAAAAAAGCTATAAAATTAATTTTTGCGCAACAAATTAGCATTAAAAAAGCTACAATATTTGACAAGAAGATAATTATTATTTTCGTACTTTCTTCCGCTAACTTCAGACTTATTTTAGCGGAAACTTGAATATTTGAGCTATTTGAGCTACAAAATCGCAATTCTCGTGACTCAAGAGCATTTAAAAAGCTAAAAATTAGCATTTAATTAGCTACAAATTCAGATATCAACATTTTTTTGATTCCGCCAAAAAGTGTCTGCCAAAGTAAGGAAAGTAAATCTACCTAACAGAAAATTATAAAACGTTAAAGCTAAAAACGGAATTTATTTAATTTAACGAGTGCCGCTTAAATTTCTAAATATGCATGATTCTCTTGAAAAATTTGGTTGGCAACCATGACTCTATTTCACCTTTTCGTAAATTGTTGTCGGTTGTCGGCCAAACTCAAGTCGATTTGTTAAAGCTCGCTACGTACAACATCGTCTAAGCCCCTTTAAGTGCATATATCACTCTGTGGTTGTTAGATTTCCAATTTATTGAGTTATGTGATTGAGTGGTGTGTGGTGGTGTGCTGGACTATGGCCAACGAGTTGGCCACTTGATGATTAATTTTTGTATCTTTCTTTTTTAGGTTTTGTTTGTTGTGATGTGTATGATTGTTGCGAAAAAAAAACTAAAATATCAAAAAAACTAAGGATTCTCGTTTTAACTATATATACAAATTCCACTATAAATAAACTCGTGGTATATTGTTAAAGGAACTAAAAAGTTCACAAGGATGTTGAATCATCAGCCATTAATTCCAGTGGGTATGCTCAATCAATGATTGCATATATACCTTTGAACAGCACGTTCTGACCAACCCACCCATTTGAACCAACACCCCGCATTGAACTGATTCCAAAGGTGGCTTAAAGCACAAAGGGGTTGGTTTTCCTATTCGGTATCACCACTCACCACCGTCTCGTTCATTGTATGCGGTCTTCGGGTCTTCCATCAATTTTGATGGCCGAATAAACCAAGAACCCTTTACCCAGCATGATGACGTGCTGTGTGGTGGGTTTCATCGCACGATTTTAACGTATAGTTACAGCTTATACTCCTCTGTGGAAAAGTGTGTGAGACACTGAAATTAATAATTTTGAATGTGTCGTCGTCGTTTCGCCACAGCAATGGCATAATGCAGGGCAGGGTATCCGTTTCCAAGCCCCAAGGGCATGATCCATAATTTCAATATTATATCCATTTCTATACGTTGTTTGATACCTACTTCGGGAAGTTATAGAGAAGCCGTTATACCTATACGTGTTGTCAAAATTTGAGTGAGCATGTGTGACTTTTTAATTAATTGAAACCGAGGTGATGATATAATATCCGATAATATCTAAAGTGAAGTGTATAAGTGTATAATTTTACAATCTTTGTTCGTGTCAGTTGGGAATTGTATGGTTCAAAGTATTTGACAGTATTTTGTGTGAAAAGAAAAAAAGAATCTGAAAAAGGGTATCGAAATACAAAAAAATTCCATTGAAATAGTTGCAAAGAGCTACTTTTGGCTCCTTGAAAAATTCTTTGGACCGAAATTTTCATAATCAACCGGATTCAAAAATTAAGGTGACATAAATATAAATGTCTGAACTCACAAGACATTTGTACATATTTTTGTGAATACCCGTAAACTTATAAACGTAACTGCTTACTTTTGAAAATTTCATAAAATTTTAACGGTCAAATCTGACACACCTTTAGCTTGACCCTTTGTCAATTTTATATCAGAATATTTCCTCTTCCTTCATACCAAAAAAAAAAAAAAAAAAATTCACATCTGACGATAGAGAAAAAAATCAATTAATCAAAACTAAAATCACAAAACATTTTCACACCAATTCGACATCTCATTTTCTTCCATCACATCGCGCACATTTATCGTCAAGAATCATTAATTTCTTCTTTAATCCTTGATATAATATCTGACTGGACATCATTAAGAAAACAATCACATCACAAAAGACTATAATAATAAAAATATCCTTTTCTAACACTTTCCCTTTTTGTTTCTAGACTATACCCAAGGTGAGCAAGATTTTCTCACGAATTTCATTCCGATGTCTCTTTGGTGATGCAAACTGGACAAATGACCAACAACATAAGACACCCGAACCCGATCAATGTCCTTTTAAGTAATTTATCCTTTAATAACACACATATGCAACAATGGACAAAAAACCATACACTTATCAAATAGACAAAAAAAAAAAAAAAAAAAACAACAATATGTCCCAGGTAGATTAGGTGTGGTTATATGTATAGAAAAGTCCTCTCGAAAAGTCTCTTGGCAAAATAATCCTTTTCTTTCTATTGTTGCCTGGTGTACCTAATGTGTGCGACTGACCGTTCCTTGTTGCTTTTGTTGATAGCCAACACCTTATCATTAGTCCAAAAGCAAAAGGATACACACAAGAAGAATATCTTATGCAATGTCCTTCGTGTCCACTTGGCGTAATCAATAATCCTAGAAGAAAAATATATTATGCATGCGGGCAATATACCACCCCATTGCGGGACAGAGGGATGAATAACCAGAAGGATTTGAAGTTTCGTTATACTGACCATCTGCTGAAGTCTTTTTTCCAACAGCCAGCATCAGTTCTTCGGTTGGGTCATCAGGTAGAGGTTAGAATATTAGAATATCTCAGACAAAAAGGGTTCCAATTATTTTGCTAATGGATGCTAGTTATACCTATTCGACCCTATAGGGCATATATGAGCAAAAAAATATCTTTCGAAATTAAGATGCGTTATCATGAACTCTTTGGTGACCTATGAGAGAATAATTGAGCTTCTTAATGTGCCGGAAAATTAATTGAAATTGTTCAGAAATGTTTCGAAGATATTTCTGAATTTTTTGTCTGAAATGTTTTTAAAAAAATTTGAAATATTTCAGCAATTAAACAAAAATATTATTTCATTGACATTTAAAAATTGTTTCTAAAACTCTTCGGGAATGTTTCGCTTTTGGGATCCTAGATATCACAAATATTTTGAAATATTAAATAATTTTATGGAAAATGTCTTGAATGGTTCTTATTGGTCAGAGCAGTGTTTAAATATTTCTGGAATTTTTGTTAGATTTTTTTTCCAAATATTTTTAGAAAAATTCTCAATTTTTGAATCGTTGAAAGTGGTTTCAGGCATTTCAACATTCAGCATTTAAAAATGTTTCTAAAAAAAATTAAAAAAAATGTCTCCCAAATATTGCTGAAATATCAGTGACATTTTTTAAAATGTTTCTTCGTTTTTTCCTACAATTTTATAATTGTTGATTATAAAACTACCTAATAATTTCTTGAGTTTGTTTTGTTTCAAAAAATCCATCACGGCCCACCCCTGTGGTTCAAAAACTACATATCAACCCATATTGGAGTCCTTTATTTTATTTCACATCCCTCACGCAATAACCTTTTGACCCGGAAATGCTGTATTACCGGCAGGAAAGTCTCTCGTAGAAAACACACATTGAATATTATTTGAAACAAGCCACCTGCAATATAATGGTTACCCTCTGATTTTTATATCCTCGACAGAATTTGGTAAACTAATTTCGTGTTATCCCCGAAAGGACGACGACAAAGGAAGACAAAAAAAAAAAAAAAACAAAGGAAACAAATCAAAAGTCACATTTCACTTTGCATCACGAAATCGAGGGGAGATCCAAATAGATCCTTCACAAAGTCGCTCGCGAGAGTGTGGGAATTTTTGTTCGTCATATTCCTCACAGAAGGATTTGATGGTAGGTAGGCTTGAGTGTGACAAATTTACCGCGCGCTTGAAGGGACGTTGACGATCCATGACGTGAAAGTCGTGGTTTATGGAATAAAAATATTGAAAATTGCTTGTAAAAATAAAAATCGAAATTAAACAAGCAATCAATTAATTTAAGAATTAACGGATGGCTTATTTTTCGGTTTTCTTGATTTTTTTTTTATTATTTGATTGAAGAAATCCGTGCGAGGAGAAAGTATTGGTTCCTTTTCTCAATTCAAGTTGAAGTTTGTTTTGTTTTTAATTCGGGATCACAGATTAAACACAAAGAGGTCGAACTGATTGCAAATTGTTGTGATGTGACATGAGGATGAGGAACCTTTGGTTTTTTATGGAATGAAGGGGACATAAATCCTTGAAACGTGACATTGATTTTCTTTTCTTTCTTATTTAATTTGCCCAGGGTTCAATAAACAGAGTTTTTATTATTTAATCTTTGACCCTTAAGCATTGCAGAAATTATTTCGGAAAGAAAAATTCCATGGCATTGCAACATAGCTTTAAAATAATCCTTAAAACCTATTTCTAATCGCATTGTTTGAATGTTCATTGAGACCCCCACTTCATCAAAACTGCATCGGCAAAGCTTAAAAACTCCTCAATAAGCAAAAATTTTTATGAAAAAAAAAAACTATAAAATAATAATTCATAGCTTCTGATTTAATTTTGACAAACTTATCTCTAAGTTTACCAATTAAGTGGCATTCTGTTCGAAATCCATGAAATAAATCAAAATTCCTCCTAAACACACTCTTATACTCTTTCGAAAAAGATCCCCATTAATAAAAGGCTCTAATCGGAGAGGAAATAAATTCCCCAACAAATACCCTTGTGACACATGGTATATCCAATCATCGCCACCGAGAGAGGCCTCCTCCAACCATAAAAACCGTATTTTCTCAAAACATTTCAACACACACACCGCCGCCGCCGGCAACGGCGCTCGTTTGCTTGTTGACACTTTTAGCCCACCTGAGTGCAATTAAGAGACCATCAACGTAATCCGATCGACTTCTTTAAGAGCTAAACAAAAACAACAACAAAGAAACAAACGATCCTTTTATAAAGAGTTGTTGGTAATTTAAGACTAATCGTAACGAAACGATCCCTCTCGGTGTGTCCCGTCCCGAACGGATTGCGAGGAACAAATAGAGCGCAGCAAGAAATAAAAAGGGGTTAGCAAGAAAATAAAAAGTGAATGACAGAATTTATTGGATGCACGCTGATCGCGCATTTCTTCTTCGGAACTAAAGATACTTCTTGCACCGGAAAAAAAAAAGATACAAATTTAGATACATTTGTTCTAATTCTTCAAAAACACACACAAACCATTTCGTTTCGAATTGCTTTGTTTTGACAGGCAGCCTTGATGGCGAAGACACAAAAAACGAAGGGTTATAACTTACATTTATGTAGAATGGGTTTTTGATTTCATAGATGCATTCCAAAAAAAAAAAAAGGGATTGAAAAAGGATTCACTTTTGATTTGTTTTGTTTCCGGAAAGAATAAGTAAATATAAGGAAATTAATTCCCATTCAGGTGCACACACGCTGAAACCACAAAACATCAGGCCAGACCTGGTGTCTTTTGGTTTATATATGTAGTTCCAGGATCGGAAAGAGTGCCCACATTTTATGTTAGGTACACTTGCGACATCCAACACCTCTCACTCTGGCTGACCTCAAAGTCGTGTGTCCTTTATTTTTCGTCACTCGTCCAAGTCCAATAACTTCAAGTGCGGTGTAGGTAGAAAGATACTATTTCACAAAAATAACCGCTGCGCTGGTGCGCCTCTTATGGATGCACATCCACGGGAAATGCAATTCCGAATTTGAACAAATCTGTTATCGATACGAGTACGATGGACAAATTTTTAGGTTGTTCTCAAGTGTCTTTTGGTTGTGTTGTGATGTAGTTTGTAAAGAGAGAGAATGCTGTAAGTTGATACCCGAGGAGTACGAAGGAAACTAATTAGGCATAAATCGTGGGTTTGGTTTGATGGTTGTTTGGTGGGAAAGATTCTTGCTCTAAATCCCGAAGGAATTTTTGTATTTTTTTTTTTGTCCTGTCATTCAAATGAATAACTATGAATAATTTGTACATGCAGGATTAAGTGTGCGAAGGTCTATGTTATTTTTTTTATGGATGCTTACAAATATCCTTGGGAACTGATCAGGAATCTAGAGCAGGATAAGTGCTATTAAACCATAAACGATGGTTTAAAGTAGAAAACGTTCGTTCGTGGGATATCCGGGTCAAAGGATCGATATTCATATTTAGCAGGTGGAAGGTATCTTCGAAGGAGGAAATTAATAATGGTTGTGGGAAGTTTATAATGCAACTATCAAACTGAAACGAGTCTTTTTCGACTTTTAAATAGAAACTCAAAGGAAATTTGAACGAGCACAAAAAAAAATCTATTCAGAATTCAATACAAATTTGATTGTAAGATGAATGGCTGATTTCCTGAAACAATATGTATATATTAATTACTAGCTGACCCGGCGGACTTCGTTTCACCTTTAATTTAAATAATTTCGTAGTCTTCTTTACAAAAGTCGAACAAGCTCCAAATTGTTATCACGACTTTCCGACTTTTGTGGCCTAATTTTTCAATTTTTATGTCCGTAGAGCATTTATCTGGTTCTATCCAAATCCAACAACAAAAATCTTTATCAAATTTGGATGATGTTCAGTCGAGTTATGCGCGTACGAACACAAATTCATTTCAGAAATTTCACGATTTTAGTACTTCTTCGGTCGAATTTTCTAGTCTTCGGTCGAATTTTCCAATTTTCGGCTCCGTTGTGTGTTAATCTGGTTCAATAAAAATCCAACAAAAAACCGAATCGGATGATGTTAAGCCGAGTTATGCGCGTACGAACACAAAGAGGGATTCATTTTTATATATATAGAAAATTAATACAAAATTATTGGTTGAGGGAAAAACACTATTTTTTTTTTAAATCAGTTAGATACCTCTTAAATGTCAAAATAGTTCCAGCATCAGGTATTGGTCAACTTGGTTAACTTAATCAGTAGGTAGGAACAATTATTCAATAATTAAGAACATGGTTCCATTCTTAGCAATTGTTTAATGTTTCTGTAAACATTTGTCTTAAATACTTGAAGAAATTTTGATTTTTTTTTATGGAAAGAGTAAAATTACATAATAATTAATTTTCAGATAAACCATAATCTACACTTGTTCGAAAACTAGAAGAATACTGGAAGAACAATTAATCTATCAAACACATAGGTAAAATCATCGCTTAACTGCAGGGTTCCATCACCAAGTATTGACTAGTTTCTTTTGAACCACAACCTGTGTAAAGCTTTAACACCAAGTATTGGTCAATTTCGCTTAGAAACATTATTTCTTTACTGAGGATTGCGTTCTTGACAATTTTCTTATTCCTTCATCTTCAAAATATATACCAAATCCATGATATGTAGCAAGAAGCCTTTATTCTTTACCAATTCGGGATAGTAAGAACCCCAAAAATAATTCACAAGTCGCCCTAAACACTTTTAAATCTAAAAACCAAAATTTATGTGACACTTTATTTTTTAAGTTAACAACTTAGACCATCCGCTTAAGCAGTTAAAGGATTACATACGATTGCCAAACCACACACATAGCCCTGGTCCAATATAAAATATGTAAGTTTGTTCTGTTTGTCTTTGAAAATAATCTTTGGTTAACACATTCATCACATGTCAATCTCATGTAAGCCCTTTGGATTTTCTGCACATCCTGCTGTTTAATATCGGACACTTTTACCATCACATCATGCCAAAATGCGAAATCCCTAAAAAAAAAAAAACGTTTGTTTTTATAGACGTTGAAATGTTTTTCTTTTACACATTAGCACATCTTCACCCTCTCAAAGATAAAAAATAAAAACCGAAAGTGAGATAAAATCCTTGGCAATCCTTTTAATGGTCAATATCTCACCCTTTTCAAATCGTATAAAAAATATCCTGTGGCGGACCTTTTTTTTTTTTTTAGGAAAGATAACCCTTTTTTCAGGACTCTTCGTGAGCAAGAAGATGACAATATTTTTCAATCTTTGCAATGCAAACACACGTGAGGATCATAACTCCATCACCAGGACATCATCGCATCACAAACGACCATCGACTTCGATATAAGTATGAAAACAATCATCCTTCAATGCCAAATAGAAAAAAAAAACTATATATTGTTTGCAAAGACATAAAGGACGAAAATTAATGACATTTTGTCTTTTCAGTCACCAAGATATAGAGAAAAGATTCCTTCGGACGAAACCATTTGACCATCATATACCGTAAGCATATATTATGAGCAGATGGTCAAACAAAGGTCAACAGTTTTCCGCGTAATATTTATTCGCCACCCCTTGTTGCATCCTTTTGTCTAAGAAGCAAGTCTCTCAATTGCATTTGCATCCCTTCTTTGAGTCATAAGAAATTTCCCTATAAGCAAATAGTGCCATATGCATGAAGCATGAGTTCTTAAGGGTGAGATATTTTATGATGCGATGCTGATGGAAGATGCAAACTAAGATTTTGATCACCTCTAGGTCAACAATGAAAATTGCACGCGTATTATTATTCTATTGTCCAAAGAAGGTTATTTGCATTTTTTTTTTTTCGAAAAAAAGGGAGCAAAGTCGAATTATTGAGAAAAAAAGGTCATAATTGCGTCGGATTAGGTCATATTGACATAAGGGTTATAGATGTGTTGCATTTTGTTAAATTTTATTGATTTCTATAGAAAAATTTGTGATATTTTTTGATTGAAGATTTATGCTTATATGCGGATGGTGGGAACCTTTGACCCTTACTTGGAAAAGTTAGTTTTAAAACATGAATTTTTCACATTGTATCATTTCGAAGAAAATGTAAATTTACTTTTGATAATGTTTGATCGTCTGTAAGAGGTAGGTATATCATAGTTGATTTGAAGGAGCATTGGGTTATAGTTTTCTATTCAATTATTTCGTATGTAAAACCTCTACATTTTGCCAAAATTTAGTTCGCAAAATTCTACTAAAAGAAACTATCCTCAGAAAATTTAAAAGTTTTATAGATATTTTTTTTAAGAATTTAACAGGGTTTAATCAAAAGCTAAAATTTTAAATGTTCTAAAAAAATGGAGACAGAGTTTTGAACACAGAACGTTGGGCAATTTTCTTTGTTGGAGAGAAGTTTCCCGAATCAAATGAATTCGGTAAATTGTACCGCAATGAAGATTTTTACGTCACCAAGTATTGGTCAATTTTTCTGTCAAATAACCTCTGTGAATTATGGAAGAAATATTATTTTTTTGAAGCACATTAATCAGTAGAATCACGGCGATGTGCAAATAGGTCAGTCACTATGCAAATTTTCTTCCATGCGATACGTCAAGGTGGTCGATGGGATAGGAAAGTTCAGGAAAATGCAATCTTAGAGTCCTCAGAAATCTCAGTTATACAAACAGGATTCCTCAGAAAAATTTCCTAGTTTTTCTGTCAAAATACTGACTAATATCATTACTTTTTCATGACAAAGTATTGATCAATTTTTTGTGGAATAACTGCCTTTGTTAGAATTATAGAAGAATAAATCATTTTTCAGCAGAGAGCTTTACTGTGGATGTGGTTCTGTTGCCAACTATATAAGCCAATCTTGCTTTCTAGCAAATCTTCTTAAGGAATGGCTTATAGCTATGGATTTATTTAGTTCCATCGTCAGCAAAAATATTGGACAGTTTTGAAGTGCAACAATGTCAGTTGAATTCTAGAAGAAGTGTCTATTTTTTTAATTATTCGAATCAGAAGAATTGCTTCACTGTAAAAACAGTGTCATTACCAGATATTTGCTTATTTTAATTTCCAAAAGCAAAACAAAAATTTTTCAAATTCTAAATTATAGGTGCATATAGTTTCCTAAATATTCAAGTATTGAACAATTTTAATCTAGACAAAAGTATTGGTCAATTTTTCTGTGAAAAAACATGCAATTATTGCGGTGCAGTTCAATAATCACCAATTTAGCTGTTCGGCAAACTTGGCTACTGAAAACTTAGAAATGTCTATTTTTATGATTTGCTTTTTGCAACCATCTACTTCCCCTTTATAAAATTCACACCAAACGCTTATGGATCGATTAAAATTAACTTCCTCGTGATCGAAAAAATTTAAACACTCATAATCACCATCATTTCCATAATGACTATCAAGAATAATGTCCAATCGAAGGCATTCTCCCCCATAAACAATAAAAACCAAGGGCTCTAAAACTACACCTATATCTACTTATTTTGATATGCGAAGCAACTCAGGAAAGGCTTAAATGACATCAAGTATAACTAAAAACCTTAAACTATCAATTACAATCGTTAACGTCGCTTATTTACGAGTTTCCCCCTTCTTGTTTTGTTTTTATTGACAATTTTCGGTCTGCCGGGAAATTAACTTCCGCTGGTGGGAATCCTGAGAAATCCTTTTTCAGTCAGTCAGCCAGCTAGTCCCAATATTTTATCAATACACAAAATCAAATTAGTATTTTACCTCGCAATGCAATATAATTATACCTGAGTGGAAATTACAGTTTAAATTGTAAGGAAGCAACACCTGCGAATTGGCAACATGGGAATTCTGGATAGGGGCGTTTGTGTAGGAATATATATATTAATTGCGAATCATAAAAAGGGTTATTTTTGTCTCGAACCCTCTTTTTCGATTGTCACAATAAAGATCGAAGGTTTTTCGATTAAACTCAGCCAAGTGAAACCAAATGGAGGTGCTAGGTATATATTGGATCGGCTTAATTTCAAGGATACCTTATGTGTTGTTTATTCCCTTGAAAAAGGGTCGATGACGTGCTTGGATTGTAATTTGAGTAGATAGTTAATAATCCGTCAAAGAGTTATGAATTGATTTTTGATTGGGTTTTCCTGATTTAGCTTGAAATTATCAATTTTGACACAGGACATTTATTGGACTTTATATGAGGTGAAAATTGTAACGTTTGGAAATTAAGTTGAAAGATTGTTTATACGAATAAAGTTCTTGGAAGGCTTTTGCAAAGATTAAAGGCTAAATTGTTTGGAAATTGAAGACGGCTTCAGTTAAAATTTGAAAAATCTCCAAAATATTTTAGTGATAAAAATATTAATTCGAATAGAAGAATTTAATATTTCAATGATAAAACTAAATCCTTATCTAAATGATAGTTAAAAATTTTAAGTCTTTTATGGGAAAGTTTGGCGCCGAATTATTTTTTTAATAATAATAATAATTTAAGTCATGAACTTCTTCAATTCTTCTCACAGATCATCTTTTTATAAAAACAAAAAAAATGATTTGGAAACTAAGAAGAAAGACTATCAAATTTAAATCAACATCCCATTATTTCGTCTGATCTTAAAGCCCTTAACCTGCTTCTGTCTTCATTTTCTTCAATTTCTTATAAAATATCCCTTAACTTGCATTTTTATTCATATTTTAATTTTGCATTTAAATTGCCATAACTCAACTTTAACTCAATTTCCGAACCTCCCAATAGAAGCCCATATAATAGCTACACTCCAGAGACCTCCAGCTCCTGATGTCAATTATATACTCTCACACTATATGCGATTAGCGTTTTAAAAGCGTCTCACAAACTCAACACGTAGAAAGGTATAATTTTCAATAATTCATGTTCTTGACATATCGTCCATCGCCATCGCTAAATTAATTGCTTTCGATTAACACAAAAAGTCACTTTACCTAGTTGACGTTTGCAGAATGCTTACCTTCCATTGGCAGCTAATCTGATAAACCAGGTTATACTCCACACGTGTGTGTCGTCGACGACGACGATGACGTTGTCGCCTATAACCCTATATTCCTTAGCTAAACCCTATATAACTTACCAACCAACATATACAATACATAGCACATTACGGTCAGTTCCTGGCTGCTTCATCACATGAAGCCAATTATGCCATTTGACATTTTCGTGTTGGAAAAGTTTTCGGCACGAATGTCTATTTTCATTCAATACTTTGTCGAATAGCAAAATTGGAAAAAAGAAAGGACTTGCATTTTTGTAGAACAAACTAAACCGAAAACCATAAGAACTGGTTAAACTATGTGATGGGCTATCGGAGAAAATGTCATCCATCCCTTAGCTATCGCGTGACACCGAACCACAAAAGTTTCCCAATCAATGAACGAACTTTCTACCATCCTTTTGGCTTTTGTGTGTGTGTCAGGCATTCTGATATGGCGCCACTGATTAAAGGACCCATTGGACACCGACACACCACCAACAACAATAGACCAGTTGAGTGACTGTTAATTTATTGGATCAGGAATCAGGATATATCCATTTATCATGATGGTGGTCATGTTTAACTGGTAAGCGATGGCGGGCGGGCGCACAGTGGGACGACCCATAGCAATAAATAAAAAAATCAAATGTTATAGCGGTACTTTTGAGTGATTGGTAAGTCATCACAAATATATATAGGTTCTAACTGCATCAAAATTTTTTGCATTGACCAATTAGTGCAAAAGGTATAGAGCGGCAAACATTGTCAAGTTTATTTTTTTTTATGGTGAAAAAATCAAGTGTTTTTAAATTCAATTTTGTTTTTCTCCTAAAATTTTTTGTGCGCTAAAAAATTAACTCAATTATGGATAGTAACACTGTTTAAGGTATTTAAATTAATATTTAATAATAAAAACATCTTTTATTTTTATTGTGTTTTTTATTCGTGTTTTTTTCAAGTGAGGGTAGAAGTTTAAAAAAAAAAAAAAAAATTGACTTTGAGTAAGCTTTTCTTTTTTAGGCCTAAAAGGCCCTCTGAGGTTTTTATGGTTTTATACTCAGTAAAGTGTCCTTTAAGTGAATCAAGAAAAAAATCTTGCTACAATTTTGCTCCAAGTACTTAAAATCACGTTTTTTAGGTTCAACTCCCTGTATTAAAAATGCCGAAATTTTTGAAACGTGGCTGGATAGTGATAGAACCAGGAAATTTGAGAATGTTTGTGAAAGAATTCAAAAACTTCTTGGCTTAGAAGAGCGAATGGAAGAGTTGGACAAGCAAATTACGGAAATTGCTAAATTTTATTGTCTCAAGGTGAAGCAGAAGTGGGAGCAGTGTTGTAAAAGACTTAATGCTTTGAATGTTTGCTTCACATCGCATACAGATTACCAATTCAAACTTGGGTAGTTCGTGGCCAAGAAAATAAATTAATATTTGATGAGAGGAAAAAGCAGATACAAGAAAATTTTAGGGAAAAAATGGGGCTCCTTGTCGACATTCCAAAGCCCGGTCATGGAACAACCAATGACGGAAATACCGCGAGAAGATTTTTCTCAAACCTAAGGCTCAGTTCTGAAATTACTGGTGTGGACAAGGACCTGATTTTTAATTTTGGAACTATCCTTCGAACAATTGCATCTGGTCGTCAGATAAACATGGACAATTTTGTAACAAAATTATTGGAAGAAACAAAAAGCATATACTTAACAAAATACAGTTGGTATTATCGTGCACAAGCTTCTTATTCATGGGAAGGACATAATAAGCTTTTTCGAATTACCAATTGGTGTTCTTTCCGAAGAAGCCTTGGAAGCAAGCCATAAGGAAATAAGAAAAGCTAGACTGGATCACACCACAAAAACAACGAGAAATCATACAATGAGTGATTTAATTAATCATTTACTGATTTCATCTGATCCGCAGCTTTCGCATTTGCGGTCAAAAAATTGACATATGTCAAATTATGATCAAGATATATGCCCATATTTATTAACAGACGAAACAAATCTTAGTTTTCCCGTTGAATTGAACCCGGAAGACTTAAATTATACATCCGAAACCGACACCGAATTATAAGTTTTTTTCTTTATATTGCTATTTTCTTTTTTGTTTTTTGTATTCAAATAATATTGTTATTTATTGTTATATTTGTCATACATAGAAATCATACAAGAAATTTAATTATTTGTTATAAAAAGAAGAAATAAAATTAATAATAAAATGAAAATCCTAAAAGAAAGTTCGCTGCTCAACTCTTTTGATGAAATGAACTTTAATTTCCTTGCTAAAACTTTTCCATTTATTTAGTTTTCATGTTTAATTCATAGATTTAGGTGTAAAAAGACGTCCCAATGCAACTTTGCGTGATTTCAATAACTTAAACAAAAGATATGAGTTTTGCCGATTTCCCCATACATTCGTCCCACTGTGGGGCGGTGGCGGCGGCGTTCGGTGCGGGTGACCAATGAAATGCAATTAGCTCCCACTCAAACAAATCAGTATGCTGCTAGGTTAGGTTGGAAATTAATTTTCTCTGACATTTGGTTGACAGTGCAACAATTTGAATTATCGACTCAAAGGATTCATTGATTGATCATTTGGATTCGGGTCAAGTCAAGTCGTATTAGTAGTAATCTGTCGATAGTGAAAAATGACAAAGAAAGACTGTTGGTTGGGTTTGCAATTGGTAGAGAAATTTAAAGAGTTCGAAATAATTACAACAGAAATAAATGCGAACACAGAAATAGCTGGGAAGAGAATTTCTTTTTCGTTTAAGACAGTAAGAACCGTTTAAGGGAAAAATATAGGTGATATCCCATAATACCCAGCATTCAAATTTCTTAACGGATATCTGAAATTAAGGTATTTAAATGAAGATAAAATGTCAAAAAGTCAGTGAAGCTACATCAGACACGGACAATTCGGCAAGTGGAATTAATAAAAAAAATTTCTTAAGAAGAGGAATAACAAAAATAAAAGAAAAATATTTTTGTTGTTGTTTAGTGGACTGTTCTTGAGAAATTTCAATTCCAAATGTTTATCAAACATTAATTTTCTTTTCAGATACTTCCAAGGCAGAGGGTTATTAATTTCTAGGTGGATTTTTTTTTTACAATTCAAAAAATCTGA
Source organism: Epistrophella euchroma (assembly GCA_947049315.1). NCBI lineage: Eukaryota > Metazoa > Arthropoda > Insecta > Diptera > Syrphidae > Epistrophella > Epistrophella euchroma. Next base: position 63,753,932 of record OX346248.1, read on the forward strand.
AAATGCAGTTTGATGGATAATCGTTTGTACAGCATCTCTTTTTCGCTTGTCGAGTATTACCTCCAAAACAACCTCGGCTTCTCACCATCAACGACGAACCCAATAAACTCGACAAGTAACACCACTGCCTCAAGTTATGAACAATATACACATCCCATTCTCAAGATCTGTCAACATATAGCTGTATAGGTAGTCGCTATACCTTCCTATGGAATCTTCATCTTAAAAGAAGTAAATTAAATCGAACAATTGAAAAATGATTTCTTTTGCATAATAAAATTGCAACTTCATTCTAAATCACACCTTTGCATAATTCTCAAGACAACAATGGATTTCATATAAGGACGAGCTAAAGTCGTCAAAACCAATTTGCATTGCCTTAGATGACATGCCTTTGCATGACTCCCTAGAGAGCGTATCAAAATATTTCTTCCCAAAAATAAAAAAAAAAAAAACCTATTCGTTGAAGGTCAAAAGGTCGCTGTTCTACATTTCCGAGTCATGAGTGTTATGCAGTTTATATGCAAAAATGCCACTGCAGAAGATAAATCCACCCGAGAATTTATTGCCATATTATATACCTACTATACTCTCTTGTGAAGCCTCATGATGATGGCATTCAAATCCCAATATGTGTGATCGCCACCGCAGAGATCCCTTGCGTTTTTGTTTTTTTTTTGGTTCAAGCACCCTATAATGCTTGTTGAAAATTTTTATATGGTAAACAATTTGATTTTTGGCAAATTCCCGAAGCACCAAAAGGGTGTGTTTTGTTCTCAGTGCTCACAAAACATTCATAAATCGCCCGATGACAGTTGTGTAACGACAATTTCATTTTTAAATTTTTTACTTTTTTTTTTTTTCAACTTCGATTTCTGGCAAAAGTGACGACAGAAGGACGGACGATAAGACCAAGGGACACGTCGAGTAAGTATGTCATGTTGAATATTTGGTGTTATATGCAATGTTGAAATTGCCATATCCGATGCTTATCGAAAATGTGTGTATAAAACTGCAAATTTATGTCATTTTTCAAAAATGGTGCTGTGACTAATTTCTGTGTTTATCACATACATACATTATACATACATACCTACATATTGGTTTACTTTTTTTGGGTGATTTTTCTTTTATTTATTTTAATTAAGTGTGGAATTTTTCGCAATGACTATTTTGAATGGTTTTCTCTTATTTTTTTTTTATATTTTTGAGGAATTTAATATCTTTTTTTGGGCGGAAATAATTATGTGTATGCTTCTTTTAGTTCAAGTTTGGGGTTGAATTAAAAAACATACATAAGTAGACCCAGATATCAATTTAAAATGAAAGCCGTTAACTGGGATGTATGACATTTTGTTTTAGCAAATTATGCACAAAATATTTTATTCGTTGATTAATCATAACAAAGCCTTTTATAGTCCGCATTCATTTGATAGTTTTACCTGGAAGTTTTGTATAGGAGCCTAGAAAATTGACATTCCTGCCACCCATATTCTTTTCCTTTTAACGTTGCTATATTTGTCCATAAAAAAATAAAAAAGATAAAAAGGAATTGGATGTTCCATAAAAAAATGCAAATCTCTTTTGCAAATATTTAATATTAACATAGCATTATAATCTCATTTTCCTACACTCTACAAATTCTACAAAGATGATGCCTTTACTTTCTTTAACATTTCTTGTTTGCTTTTTTCACATATTGTATGATATTTACCATATATATCAATATTTATTAAATTTATTTATATTTTTATCAATAACAAACTAAATAAAATATTATAACTGTCGGTTACTTAAACAGATAATACCAAACCTATGAAACTTGAGTTTTATTGCAAACAAGCGAAAAAAAAATAATAATTTGGTCAAAAACGCCCCAAAAAGTGGGCGTATTTTTTAAAATGATGTTAATTCAAAATTTTTCATAGAACAAAACTATATTCTTTATCAATTTTGAAGATTATATTAGTTTTTAAAAAAAGTGGGCGTTTCAGTGGGCGGAAATTTATTGTAACTCTTATAACAGCTGCAAATTTCATAAAATTCCGTGGAGTGGTTCAGATTTTATCAATCTATAACCGTTTTTGCCCTACAACGAACCATTACTGTAGGTATGCTGCGATCATATTCAATTGCGATATACCTACCTATAAGTAAGGTACCTACTATATGACAAGTTTTGGATTCGTAAAAAAAAAATTAAACTCAAGATTTTGGTCAAGCTTGACATTACGATGATAGGGAAGACGAAAAAAAGTGCGGGTCTCGCAATTCCATCCGTCCGGGACACCTACCTATACCCTAACCCATGGGTCAATTTTATTTAAACTATAGGTATAGTGTTTTCTCGCAATTCCATCCGTCCGGGACACCTACCTATACCCTAACCCATGGGTCAATTTTATTTAAACTATAGGTATAGTGTTTTTAGGACATTCCCCACACGTTTTTTTAAATTTTTTGAGGGCCGAGACGGTACCTGTCATATACTTTTTTTAAGCATAATGGAAAATCTTTTTTTTCTGAAAAATGGCTCCACAAATTTTTATATACAAAATTCAAAAAATTTTATTACGCTACCTTTTGGTGAATATATATCATTTCCAAAAAATTGGTTATAATGGTACCTCCGTATAGAACCATTTTTTTTATTTTCGATTTTCTAGAAAAGGAATAAGTTGATTTTGATAATTTTTTTTATCGAGAATCTTTTGAAAAATTCAAAAAATATTAGGTAGGTATACCAACATTTTCAAAAAGTTGTTTTTTGGATTTTTAAAAATAGTTATACTTAGTTTTTTTTTTTTTTTTTTTTTTGAAAACCAAATATTTCGAAAACGTCTTGGGTGATTTTTATGAAACTTGGTACTGAGCGGTTTTTTAACATTGTCTAGAATATTTTGAACAAAAAATTTTCTTATACTAACGGTACCTTCCATATTAATGTTTACAAAAATTAAAGAAAATCTTAATTTTCTCGAAAACGACTTCTACGATTTTGATTAAAATTGTTCTGAATACTAAATTTCGTACGGTGTACGGTCTATCATTGGCCAAAAACTAAATTTACAGTATTAGTGATTATTAACATTAATTCTCACAAAACCACCGGTTTAAATTAATTTTTTTTAGAAAAAAGCTCCTAAAAAGTTAAAATTATACCGCATATTAAAAAATCCAAAAATATTAATTTTGGATTTTTAAAAACTTTTAAACTTTTTTTTTGAAAATTTGATAATTCAATTTAAACACATCTTTTGACAAATATGTAAGTCCAAAAAATTATTGGTGCAAAATTTAAAGAAAATCATTTAGAAATTACTGAATAACTGCACCTCTATTCTTCGCCTCCTACCACCATAAGTTGCCATAAGTTTGATCAAAATCTTGGTTTTTATTTTTATCTATGCATATCAAGTTAAAGCATTTGTATCTCAAAGATAATTATTTTGTGTTGCACAAATTCCTTTTTTTGTGGTCTAACTACAGCATGATGCATTTAATGCACATTTGTACCACAGGAACTGCGTTAATTGAAAGCCACTCAACAACACGCCAACACAATTTAAAAATCAAACCCAAATGCAATTCTCTGCACAAGATAAACGGATAACCTAAATTGAAATTGCTTGGACAATTTACTTAGCGGGTGGCATTTTGTTGCAAATCACAGAATCACACAATCACATCACAGAAGCAAGAAAATTAAACAACGTTTAACAAAAAAAAAAAAAAAAAATAATAATAAAAATAAAAATAAAAATACAAATGAAATTGCTCAATGGCAACAGAAAAGGGGTACAACATGTTTGTCTTCATTTGATGAGAAGACAGCCTCCGAGTTCCTATAGGATGTATTGTATCTTCTCTATGACACAGTTCAACCCTTTGACCAGAATGTTATAGTTGTTTGCCCTCAACATCCAACCTCATGGACCTTATAACTTGCGTCATTTAATACCACAGAAAAATTTAAGCTACTTTATTTTTGATGAAGAAAAAAAATTTAAAAAAAAAATGTCAATTCGTCATTTTTGTTGTAGGATTTTAATTGAAGTTGATCAAATAAAGCCATTTCCATTTGATTGCATTTGCGAATACAACTGATTGAAAGGGATTTCTTATACAGTTAGTTAGCCCCAAGCCTCTCTTTTCCATGAATCATAGGGTTTATAATCTTTTTCTTGGGTGGTCTGATTCGGTTTTTATATAGCAAGCAGGGGGGAAAGAGATAGAGATCCTAATTAAACTGCCTCAATTGGAGTTACTCAAGCCATCATCATCATCAAGTGAAAAACGTGGGAATTATACAAATGTCAATTGATGTTGATTCAACGGATCGCAGACTCTAGCATTGGCGGGTCCATGGTTGAATCTTTTGAGTTTTGATCGTTGCCGATCGTTGTTTGATTGAGAGAATGGATTTGCTACTGAAATTAATTTAAGTTCTGATAATGGCATAGGTCGATCTGAGAGGGAGGACATTGGATTAATTAGTTACGAAAAGTTATATTGTGCAATAAATTAGCTACAAGAAATTGCGGTTAAGGATATAAGAGGAGCGTTAATTATTTTAACTTTCAATCAACGAGATCGACTTTTGCAATGCCAATTGAGTCTTAATTGGTTTAACTATAGGTACGATGCTTTGTAAATTAAAATTCTACATTATTGAATAGACGGTATCTTTATACAGGGTGTCCCCTATCCCGCAGAACATTTTAGGGGATGATTCCATTTTGAAAAAAAAAAAAAAAAATTGTGGGGGGGAAACGCTTTTGCCCCCCAAATTATTAAAAAATGAACAAGAGCACAATATACAACGATGTGCCACTAAATGAGATCTCAGAACCCCCAGCAATCTCAGTTTCCTACCATGAACAGGATTCCTCAGCAAAATTTTTCAGTTTTATTGTCAAAACTCTGAGGAAATAAAATGTTGGATTACAGCTTGATCACTTCTTGACGGGGAGAAATCTCCTATATCTCATTTTCCTGAACACGCCAAATATTCCAATAATTTATCTGAATTTTTAAATCAAGTTGCTTAAGTGAATAGTTTCTGAGAAATCAAATTTCAAAGTAAAAATTTTTCGAAAAAAATTGAGTGATTTTTTTGGTTGATTTTTTTTTTCAAAATTTTAAGTAAATAAATGCCACTGTTTTTTTCTAATATTCAATGCTCTTATTAATTCTAAGTCATCAAATACTAAAAACCAGATGCAAAAATCTTTCTTGGTTTTTGAGAAATTAAAATAAAACGTTCTGCCACTTTTTATCTCAAAAAAAAAAAGAACTTAATTTGTATAATATCCTATGTTTAGTCCTTTAAATACTGTCATTAGTTTTCATTGTGAGACGAGTTCTGTTTGCTGTTTTATAGTCCTTATACTCAGGACAACTGTCATCCAGTTTCAATTGACATTTTCATGGCCAAGTTTATAGTTTTATTGCTCCAACTGTTGGCCCCTGATTAAGTCCTTCAGTATCAGAAGGTGTGAAAATATCTAGAGTGTGCGAAACAGTCCGACAGAATGCATTATTCACTTCCAGATCCAGAACAATCGATTTTATTACTCCTTCTCCAGTTTTATGTCAAAATGTTCCTAGCTATAGTAATCAAAACGTTATTTCATTTATGATGCGTCATAAATGCTTTTAGAATTTCAGTTATGATGCCTTTGGAGTAGCAAAAAATGGCATCATACCCTTAAACTTCTCTATAAAATCTTGGCCATCTGCTGCGATATAGCAAAAATCAACCGAAAATAATATCTTTCAAGGATAATCGTATAATCATTTAGTCAATTCAATGTCCATCGTCGATTTTTTTTCGTTTTTAATTAAATTAACTTTAAAATGCGCACCTGGGAATTATTTTGCGTCTGTGTTGTGTGCAACTGTGAAAAATCGCTTATCTGTAAAAAGGACATAAATATAAGAAAATTATTATCCTCAAAACAGGATCAACTTTTTAGCTTGATGGTTATTTTCCACCCCTTTTAGATGTTTCTGTCTTCGAACAGAAACTTCGTTTTTTTTTCTTTTCCCACAAAAATTAAAATGAATTCAATTTTGTTTTTTTTTTGTTTTCGATTTCAAAGACGAACTGACCAGTAGTGACCTTAATGACCTCAAAAAGTTCCAAAATTAACATAAAGACAGTTTTTTCTTTATAAATTCTTTTCTTAAGAAGAAGAAATAAATTCACGAATAGAGGAAGATTTAATAGAAAATAAATAGGAATTTTAAAACGAAAAGATTTAAGCTTGATAATCAGGTTCGTCCTTTTCTACCACAAAATAACAAACCAAATCTAAAGGATAACATTCATATATGAGTATGAGAGGTCCTGGAGGAAGAACTGGTTTTTTTTTTCTTTCATTAATTTTTTTTAAAGCAGAAAATAACTTACATTAATATTTTTTGATTGACATTGAATCAATTCAATTACATCCCTTTTTCTGATATATCCTGAAATATATCCTGATGTAACAAACAAACTTTATTATGAATTGTTCTTAAGAAAAAAAAAAAAAAAGATGATATTTCTACTTGCAATTTTTCCGGGTTGTACCTATTTTTAAGAGATCAAAATCAGGTTTTTTTTTTCGTATTGCAAGGATGCTGGAAAGGATCAAAGAAGTGAAACTTGATAGCATTTTGATATGTTGCTTGTGATGTGATCTTAACGAGGTAGGTACATATAAAGAAGTTCCGGATCAACAAAATGAAAAGCAATAATCACATCGTTAAGACATTTGACCGAGTTTGTTGTTATAAACGGAGGCTGTTTTGATCTTTGATCTGCAAACAAAATCAAGTTTCTTTTTTTTTTGTTAACAAGAAGGGATAACAAGGATGCTGATTTTTTGAAGAAAATGCATTTTTTCAATGAAAAAAAAAAATTACAAACATTTCAGGTCATCATAATATTTGTATGACCAGATGAGATCATCTAATATAAGATCAAAGATGAATCAAAGGGTTGTTAACAGAGTTACCTCTTTTGCTCCTTTAATATCTGATTAATTGTGTTTATGACATTTGTACGTTTATATATAATTAAATAAAAGGGTGCAGTAACATTTTTATGAATTTGAATTTAATTAAATGAAGAATGGTTTGTTTTGGTCCAGAAAGATATATTTTTTGTGTGAATAGAATATTCTAGTTTATATATTTTGTTTTGACATTTTTGATGGAAAACCGTTACAATTTGTCTTAAGAAAGAATGTATAGACTACTTTTCATAGAATTATACTGTGTGACTATGCTTTTTGGAGGGAAAATACTTGAAAGTCTTGAATAAATTCAATTGTTTATCAAACAAAATTAAAATTGTCCTCTTGTTGTTGCATACAAACAGAAAATATTTATCAAAATTTTCCCAGGCTCAATTAAAAAGTAAACTCTTTTACAATCCCCCCCCAAAAAATATTTTTTTTCCTTTTTCATTCAAAAATCTCTAAACTTTGTTTAATTTAATTCTCCAAATCTTATTCTAAATTAAATAAAAAATTCCTTTTTCTCGTTTTATCTATAAAAACATTTAGATACTGAATTACGCAGGTTGCCCCCATTCATAAATAAAACAAAAAGAAAAACAAACGACAAAATAATCTCGCTGTGGTCTCTTATCAATATGCAGGTGGCGGATGATGAGGATGTAAAAAGAGCTACCTTATCCTCGATTTTATTAATGAATCCCTTATCAGTTACAAATGGGCAAACAAAGACCCAAAGGTAAACACATAGTTTAGTTTCAAATCTTGCCTCTTTATTTGCATATTGCTACCTGAATCCAGATGTATACCACATTATATTGAATCAAAGTCTGGCTATGGAAATATTTTATAGGTATGTGTTTCATCGCCGTCGCTATAGGCGCGGCGGAAGTTGCGTGTCCCCTCTTCTAACCACATATTGTCGAAAGTGAAAGTCTACAAGTGGAAATTGGAATTATAAGGAATCCATCAAGGATCTTCTAATTTACGGAAGGAAGTGGACGTAAGGTGAACTATTTGCATTAGTTTTGAGAACGTAAAGAAGGGGGATCGCATCATCATACCACTATTTCCTTCCTGTCTATAAAAGAGAAAAATACCTAAACAAAAAATGTACCCCCAGGATCCAAACCAAATCCGGGATACAATATACACTTTCTCACAAACTGTCATTTGCCATATTGTCTAGACATTTCAGAACAGGAATTTCAGTTTTAATTTTTTTTTTTTTAGTTTTTTACAATCGAAACTTCTCACGATATATATATTTTTATGGCAAAAGAATTTTCATAAAAAAATACAAAATACGGTGGCAACGATCGGGAATGTCTACAGATGTTGGAAATAGTTTTTTTTTCTGGTTTTTTTTTTTTTTTTTGTTTTCATAATTTTTGTATCCTCACCAAATATAATTTGTGATTTTTAGTAATTTTGGTGTTCGACTACAGTTAATGAGTGAAGAATGAACAAAATTTATGGACCATTTCGTGACCATTTAACGGAGATTGAATTTCTTAATTAGTCCTTTATGAGAATTGAGGAGTACGATCAGTGCTGGAATATGGTATGCAGGCTGGCTCTGTACAGTTTTTTTTGTTTAAGATTTAATTTGGTCAACAAAAATACTTTAAAAATGATACGAATCAGAAATAAATTAAAAATATTAACTTTGAATGGGATCACGCTCTTCGATATAAGCTGTTCTGGCTATTACGCGTCAGAACTACGCCAAAAAGTATACTTTGACTATATGATAACCACAATTTATTTGGGAGTAATAGTTACTCTCTTCGAATGAAAAACAGCTTGAAACTTTAAAAAACTTTTTTTAACGCCTCGAACCGATATTGACGCCCATTTTTTCAGCTAAAGCAGATTTAGTTAACTCTGGAAATAAATTTAGGTATTCACAGTAAGCTCAAGAAACAATTTTTTATACAAAAAAAAAGGAAAAATATTAAAAGCATCTGATCAATAAATCCCAAGTCAACCCAACAAAATTGGTGAGTTAAGTCAGGATTAACTTTAATCTTGTACTAAAAACGAAGGCCTGAAATCAGAAATTTGGTATTTCAGCTTCGGAGCCAATACCTATCATGATACAAATATCAACTCAATTTAAATCGTTTTCTGTTATTAGTCACAGGATTTCAGAACTTGACGCATGCCATAATCAATGAATCAGTTTGGCTGTGGTTTTCGGAGAAGATTTCAAGCAACAGTAACAGACATCGGCCCATCAAAAATTAAACCTTGTGCCTTTAAGTCTGTTCAGTGAGGCTGTTCGAAACAGTTAAGAGCAGGATTTTCTGTACTTACTTTTTAGGTAGAACAGCTTAGAACCGATTTGTGCGAAATGTCAAACAGTGCGTTTTATTGGTAATTCATAGCTAGCGCAGCAATACCAGTTCAATAAAACGCTATATTCAATTGTATATCCACTCTTGATTCCCGTGGCTGTGTTCCTCCCTTTTTGTGAATGAAAAACAATCCACGACATATGTAGGTTCAAGTCCCCAGTCTTTGTCCACTTTTAAATTCACTGATTTACTAGCTTATTTATCGGCGCTTTAGATTTTTGTTATTGTTTAAATTTTACCACGCTAACTATAAAATTTCCACAATAAAAAACACCTAAACAGCTGTTCTGTTCGGACTATTTCGCTATTGAAGAAAATTACCTAACAACGGCTTTATTTGCTGCTGTAAGTACTACAACATTCATCCGGCCCATATGAGTCTATTTCAACTCATTGACGTTTCGTGATCCAATTCAACTATATAAATCCACAAGATCATCAATGGAAGGAAGGACACATTTAAGAAAAAAGGACCTCATAACTCACAGCAAAGTCACTTGAAATCAAGGTGCCGTCTATCAACCACACCGACATCGCCACCGCCACCACCACACCACCACCGGCAACATCAACGTCACACCATCAAAACACTAACATTATACCGGAAGGGACCAATTCGTTTGTAATTCGTCGTTTTTGTCGTTTGTCTGATTTATTGGTAGGTATCTAGCTACGTAAAAAAGAACAAAAACCGATTGCTGACTTCTTAATGGGCGTGAGAGTTTACTCTTGTTCTCGGTCGTGTCCTTTTTATTGAAATGGAATTCTTTCTTTATTTCATCTTATGCCAACCATCAGCCATCAGAGGCAAGCAGAGCACACCTCCGACACACTTTGTTTTAGAAAATCCTTTTCCTTTTTAATGTTGGGATTGTATTTATGAATGTCCTGAAGGCATATTGCCAACTTTCATACTATATAACTATCCAAACACACCCACAAGTCACTGAGAAAAACAAAACAAAAAAAAACAAAAAAAAAGAAGAAAAAGATTGAGACATCATTTTATCCCATGCAGAAGCCATAGACAGACATCCTTTTGTCTATAATTTACCGCAGAAGGCATCTGCCAAACCAGGAATCATAGAAACTTCTATATCTTTCTATCAATGAAACTATCTGTTAATAGCTCTACGCACCGGTCAACTTCTGTTTCCAATGTTGTTTGGCATATCGTTCAGGACATTTTGTCCTTTTGTTTTTATTGTTTTCTTTGCAATTGCACGTTATACACTATAAGGTTGCCACCTACTCTCACACCTCACGCAATGTCCGATCCGAAGATGTCATAGTTTTGCTTGTCCATTATTCGACCAATGTTTTGCTATTTAAGGATAACAATAGTGAACTATCATCAGGCGGTAATTCAGGTCCCATTTATATTTATTTATGGGCCCAATTCTTGCTATTTTCCTTTTTGTTTTGTTTTTTTTTTTTTTTAGAAAAAGGACATCAATTTAGTGAGTTCTTATGTTTGGGCTTCCGAAAACAATTTCATGGTCAGTTTGTGGGTGTCGAAAGGATGGAATAAATCTTGTTTAAACCTTTTTGTAAGACAAAGCTATTACAGAAGCGTGACACATTCGCAGCAGGTGAGGAGAGGTGACGTGAGAGATAATGAGGTTTTTTGAAATGGCAATAAAGAAACAATAGCTGAGTAAACTTTTGTATAATAGCTCGAGCTATTATTGGGTAATTTGTTAAAGAATTAAATGTTTGATATTTTTATTATTGAACACACAAAACTGCCATTTGATAGATGAATCAAATTTGATAATAGAATTTCGAATTTCGAATATCGTTAAGTTTTATTTGTGTCTTTTCGATGTTCGATGTTCTTTATGCTCAGAACTCAGAAGTCCATGTTTGAGATTTGATCTTTTAAGTTCGTAGATCTCAGTTCGAATTTGCTTGTTGGCATTCGAAATTTAGAATTCGAAGTTCGAAGTGTGCAATCGAATTTGATGAACACCGCCGAATTCGAATTTAAATCCTTTATTCTTTTGGGCAAATTAAACTTGAATATTGTCCGGAATAAGAAATAAAATTTAAAAAAAACAACACAAACATATATATGCCAGTAAGACCTAGGGTCTTATAAATTAGGCAATGTTAGAAGAATTAGAAGGATAGGATAGATTTTTGTTAGCACAGTGGATTGAGAATTAAGGTTTTGATTATCTCATTAAATCCCAGGGGTGGCGTTCAGTTGAGGGAATATAGAAAAGAATGCTGCCTAGACTGGGGCTCGAACTCACACATCCAGGTTAGCAGTCAAGCACTACTTCCACTGCGCCGGGGCCACCACCGGAATTTAAAGTGCTTTACCACAAATTCTACCATCAAGCGAATTCAAATTCAAATCTGCCTTACTTAATATAAATCCTTCCTTCAACATCCATCCCATATCCTCTGCACCTAAATGTACATATCTCCACAGAATTTAATTGCTATGCTGAGCCATTTATAATGCTTAATGTGAAGAAATCTCAACCATTACTGCAAATAAAGTTTTAATCATCGTGTCGCGGTTGGTTTTAATTACTATACTCGTTTCTTTCCAATTTCCAAGCATCATCAGAGCAAAATTGACTTCTCAACTCACAGAAAAGCAAAAAAAAAAAAAATATCCTTTCGTTGGTTTATTTCAACCGAAAACACATCAATGAACGTTTTTATTGCCTTATCCTGGTGCAATTTGTAAATTACCCTCTTAACTGCTGTTTTCCGAATCTAAATTAATTTCTTAATTACACTTTGGACTGGAGGTAGAAATCGATGAACCACATCTCGAGTTGCTGGAAAGGGTAAAATTGTACCAAAAAACCAACCCCGTTGTTGTTTTATTTTTTCTCCAGCGCAGAATCCTTTTTTTTAGGATCAAACAAAAATATAAGTTCTCGATTGCAATCTTATACAAAGGACCAAGCTATACCGACAGGAGCATCGAATTTTATTGTCAACTCACATGATGTCAGAATCTTGGTTTCCTATTAATGCAATCATAATCGCATTTATATTATAGAAAGATTTAGGTCGCACGCTTCTGCCCTTGTTTCTCGTTTTTTTTTTTTCTGGATCAGAATCAGCATCCCGGTTAAGGATAAATGACACAACCAAAAAAAAATGGGTTGAATGATGTTGCTGTGTCTCGGAGTATCAAATGTCAAATGTTAACAGCTTTATACTTTGAGGTTTCTACGGTCGGTTGTTTTATCTGCTTCATCTGGTTTTATGATTATGATGATTCTCTAGCTTCTGGTTACCCATTTTAATTTTTTTTTTTTTTCTGAGGAATGAGGACCCAAGATTGGCCTGGATCAATGGTAGGTAATATAGAATCACCCGACTCCACCGCACCGAAGAGACAAATGTTGATCTCGCGTTTTTATCGTTTGTCGTTGATCTACCATCAGGAGCAGAAGTATCAGGAGAGAGATCCTTTTGTTCAAACTTCCAGCTTATTGTTGTTCTGATGCGGATGGCAGTAGCTCGCTTTCTTGCAACATGATGCGATTATGCTCATCTGTGGTTTTGCAAGATTGTATCAGTTTTTATTTAATTTTTTTTTTCTTGTGGGTTTAACATTTATTTGTCTGCGGCGGCATCAGTCGCTTGCGACCAAAAGTCCGCACGCTTCAAAACTGCGGCTGTTGGGTATATCAACGACAAAGATTGATATCAAACAGATCATCGTGGACATTTAATAATTTTATTTTATTTTATTTTTCTTTGGTTAGGTTTCTACATTTCGCTTAATTAATTCTGCGGGGAAACGAAGTAAAAAAAAAAAAAAAACATTAGCCGCCATTATGAGGGATTTTGTCGTTGCTGATTTGGCTGATTTGGTGTGGTTAATTGTTGAAGTTTTTATAGAGATGATGCTGATGCCTGTGCATTAGTGCAGTGCGGTTTCGAATTTCAGATTTCTGGTGTCTGATTACACAGGGAATTGGTTTCATTTAGTGGAAAGAGATGCTTGGAATCAGAAATTTTGTAAGTAGCAGTTGGCGCCACAGCGAAATTATTAGTGAGTTGAAGGTGTTTAGTTGAGTTCATTCATAAGAAAGTGGTAACGACTTCGGAGAAGGATTTATAGTGGAGAGCTTGGAAACCAGGATGTACCTAATAGAAACACCAAGTTATATTTTGATTTATTCGGCCATAATACCTACTATTTTCTTAGAATGATCCGAGAAATCACCCCCCAAAGAACGTGCACGATCAAATTGTGGGGTTGGAATTTGTAGGCTGGTATTGTTTTTGAATGTTAAAAGGAACTACGAAAATTAAGTAGATAATCATTCTTTTTTTTATTTATAAAATAAAATTATATAGTTTACACGATCTTAAATGTCAGAGTTATAGCCCCTAAAAGTATGCTTTTTCAGGTTGTCCCTAAAAACTTTTCGGGGATTTAATGCTAGGTATACAATTCATCTTAAACAATAATTGTCGATATGCATTCAAAAAAATTAATATTCTATCAGAAATATTATGTGCATCAACTAAGCAGGTCACTTTTTCGATTGCAGATTTAAAAGTATATAAGTACTCATAGTAATTAGCTGCTACCTAATTGCTAATTAGTTACGCAAAAAACAAATTAATTGCTCTGTTGGTTTGTGAGAAAATGGGGTGTCCTGCTAAGTTGACGTCAACTTAGAAGGTCAACTTTCTCAAAACTATAGATAAACGGTCCGGGAGCAGATATATATTGAGAAATACTTAATTGCCAATTAGTTATGCAAAAAAAAAGTTAATCTCTCTCTTCGTTTGCGAGGAAATGGGGTGTCCTGCTAAGTTGACGTCAACTTAGCAGGTCAACTTTCTCAAAACTATAGATAAACGGTCCGGAAGCGGATATATATTGAGAACTACTTAATTGCTTATTAGTTAAGCAACAAAATTGTACGCTGTTTTGGTTTGCGAGAAAATGGGTGTCCTTATATGGTGACGTCATCCCTATTTATTCGAAAACGAAAAAAGTGATTCAATTTTTTTTTTGCGTAACTAATAAGCAATTAAGTATTTCAATATATAATCCACTCCTCGATCGTTTATCTTTTGAGAAAGTTGACCGGCTAAGTTGACGTCAACTTAGCAGGACACCCATTTTTTTACAAACCAACAGAGCAATTAATTTTTTTTTTTGCGTAACTAATTAGCAATTAAGTAGCAGCTAATTACTATATACTTTTTAATCTGCAACGGAAAAAGTGACCTGCTAAGTTGATACATATAGAAATATTTAGATAGGATACAAAATTTCCTGTACGATGAGTCGATCTTGAGATAATGGAGCTTTTGCTCGGTGTACCCCGGTATATTTTTGCTTCATCAAATAATTTTTTTCTCTTTGCCAACTGGCCCCCCAAAACGTGAAATTGCTACAAAACTTAAAGTAGCTATAATTACTTGATTATGCTCAAAAATGATAACGAAACTTGCTACTTTACTTCGAAAATATGGGGTTTCTGATCTAAACATCTTAAAATGTGAACAGGGGCGCATACGGCAGGACTGATTAATGATTAGTTGTAGGTAATGCATAAGATTTTAAGCAATTCATACAGGAAAACAGAATTTTATGTGCGTCTTCTTTTCTTTCGATATCTATATCGATTGATAACTCGAAAAGCCTTTGCTAATGTCGGTAGCATGAAAATCTAAAATTCCCATCGAATTTCAAACATCCGGTTATGTGATATTATTATCCAATAAAAAAAAAATAGATGAAAAAAAAAAAAAAATAAACAAGTCAAACAATTTCCTCTTAAAATATTTAAATAAAAATCCCAAAATTTCTTTGATTCTCATAAAACCTTGAGTTTAAGGAATAAGCAATGCAATAATGAAACTGGTTCTTATTTTAATCAAAGAATGTTCTGCCTTGGGCCGATATGAATTGTTCCTTGTTTTTTTTTTTTGCATATTTTTAGTCAAATTAACCTTGTGACCTCCTTAACAACCTATTTTAAGGTTCTGGGGGTCGGTCGTTGAAGCAGCTGGAATAAAAGCAGTTATATAGTTGTTACCTATTTAGTTATCTAACTACACCTCTATCAAATCTTGGACTAAATGAACTACGCAACATTGAATTTATAAAGTTTCTTTAATATCTTCGCCGAAGCATAAGAAAGAAGCTCATAAGGCCAACTTCTTCAATGAAAAAAAAAAAACTGTATTAATGCAATGGGCCATACCTATTCATTGTCATTTTTAAACTTATGTTAAAGTGATATTTCTAATTTACGTACCTACCTACTTCTCACTCTCTCTCTCTGTTATTGTCTGGCAAATAGACTCACTTGTTATCAATCGAGAATTAAGAATAAAAGTGAAAACCTAATCGAACCAAATTATGAATTTGAAACCTTTGATAGGTTCAATTGCTTTAGTGACATATTTATGGATTCTTCGGATCAACTTAACATTATATAAGTACTCAACAGGGACACCATATAATTTCAAATATGTTGCCTTTAGTCTTGAGTAAGTATAGGCACTCTAATATGTGTCACGGTCATAAATATTCAACGATTATGAAATTTGATTCCTTTCGATAGTGCCTTTCTTTTTCAAAAATTTAATCTTTTTAAGATAAGACTTTTTGTTTATGACAAAATATTTTGTTTCTCATGACTATGTATGGGATTGTTGTTAAAATGAAGTCTTGAATATAGAGCTCAATATGGTTTTTGGTGATATTTTGTTTCTTTATTAAAAAAATAAACTCTTTAATAATGAATATAATGGAATGAATTTAGAGAAAATTCATTGGTTAGGTGGTTTGCAGTTCAAGGAATACCTACTTATCTAGGTGGTACCTACCCATGTCTGGTTTTTTTTTAAATTTTCTTTAACCTAACGTTATAAATTGGCATTTCTCTAGTCTCATCCTTATTTTTAAGGTTTTTTCCTTCTAAAATTGGGCCTCTGATATTTTTTTTTGCCAGATTTCTGAGGATTTCAGTATTGAAAGTGTTATTTTTTGACTAGATACCTATTTCAAGGTTAAAAAAAATGTACCTATGGGTTTTTCCCTAAACTTCTTAAAGGCTCATGAACATGCCCAAAGTAAGTACCTATCTAGCCCTTTTCTTAAATTCTCAATCCCATGAACCATGTTCCTAGAGTATTGTTCATCTATTACCTAATAAAGAAACACCCTGTAGGGACCTATAAATAATAGAAATACCCTATCGGTACCTATAGATGTAAACTGAATCTTATAATCTTTCCTAATGAGATAGAGGTAACGATTTCGAAAACTTTCCGCGATCAGAAATCCTATAGGTAGGAACCTATATTCTAAAGAAAATAAAAATAATAAATAATTTAAAGCTTGAATTTTTAGATAATAAAATTAATAAATTTTGTAACAAAAAAACAACCATTTCAATTCAACTTTAACTGATAACACAACCGAGAGAGTATATAGTATATGAGGTACTTTAGGTATACCTAATCCGTTAGATAAGACAAACATAATAAAAATAAAATGGAAACAGAAACGAAAAAAAAAAAATTACTGACATTAAACAACTGATAACGATAAGAGAATGTCGTCGCCACTGCCATCTATCCTCTAACTGGGAGGAGTTATTTCTAAAAGTCTATAAGTTTATTTCTCTGAGAAAGTATTAGTTTTTTTTTGTGGTAGAAATACTCAAATTACGGTATCGTGTTAATATGAACCGGTTTTTACTGACTGCAGGGGAAACTTAAAATATTTAGAGACTTATAGATTTTATATATTATAGAGGTTTAGCAGGGAGGAGCTTATTTACAGTTAAAAGACACTCAATATAAACAGAAAAAATGAGTTTCGTTAAGTTTTGATTTTGGATATTGAGTTGAGTGAATATTTTATGTGTGTGCTTGCTTGCAAAGAGAAAAACTCAAACATTGAGCATATTATTCTTATGAGATTTATAAAGGATGAAAATATTTAAGAAATTATGATGGTCCAACTGGAAAGCGGATGATTTTCAAATGGGAAAAATTCTCAGGCATTCCTATAAAGGAAAGCTTTTTTACAATTTCTAATTAGAATTGAAATATTTTGAACAAGTTATTAAGGAGTTTGTTTTAGTTCTATAGTGAAAGTTGTTGATCCTGGCCTGCTAACTAGTAGGTACCTACCTACGTTAAGTAACCTACTAAGTAGGGTAGATACTTAGGTACTGAGGTAGCTCAGAAGTCACGGAGGAAATACCTTATAAATTAAATAAATGTATCGCTATGGTTTGTGAAAAAAGTTGACGTTAACTTAGCAGGACAATTTCTAAAAATCAAAGGTAATGCCGAAAACAGATCTTCAGCTTTTTCCCATGCAGCGAAATTAGAAGACATCATGCAGCGAAGGCTGCATGCAGAGCCTGAAATATGTCAGCCCTCATAAGAACCTGTGTAAATTTACCTTTAGATTTATAATTGCGAATATAGCAATATGTGAAATTTGGGTCTTTCGGAGATGTGCAATGTCTTTTAAGGGTTAAATGACACCACTGATATATTCGATCCGAAAGACGCAAATGTTATTTTATAATCAATTAACCTAGATTCAGATCGTTATCTATATCTTTCTATGAAAGACATAGTTTTCTCATCAAATCATTCATCAATGTCAATAATATTTGCAATCCTTGTATTTTTATTCGAAACTCAACTTATTCGAAGATTCATTGAATAGAAAAAAAAGGACATGTGTATTGCCCCCTTCAGAAGAATCTACATCAGCTTCCGTATAATATATATTTACTCAGGATGCATCCTTTTTAAAATTCCAAAATGATAGAATCTTATTTCAAACCTCTTTGTAGGTATAAAGGTTACAATAATTGAAAGACTTTTGCATTCTAGAACAAAAAGCACCCCTAAAGGTCACTTATACTGATGCGCACATATTAAAAATCAAAAACTCCAATAAGGATCATTAGCGAGAAAGTGTGTACTGTTATACCAATACCTATAACATTATTGACAAATCGATTTACGGTTGACAATAATTTGTCAAAAGCCGCTCTAATTATACAACATTAAAGAAAGACCATCATCATTAAAAATATTTGCAAAAGGAGTTTGTTTCTTCGTTCCATTTTTTTTTTTGTGCGTTCGAACAGGGAAGGAAGAAAAAAAGATCATTAGCGTCTTCGTGAGGGTTGACACTTTGAAGAAAGAAGATACCAACTAAGGAAAGAACCAAAATCAGAGCAAATAAAATCATTGATCTGTAAAATCAACATTCTCAACTTTATGTGGGGGCAGTCGAATTCTTCGAGTTGCAGAATCTCTGGGAGGATTTTTAATGTAACAGCAGCACTTAGCTAATATTTGCACGAACATCATTAATTATTATATCCTTCTTCTTAAGTTGACTTCCTTTAACATCCTTACGTCCTCCTTTTTAGGTAGGTATGTAGGTCTAAAAGTGGATAAATGTTATTCCGTTGGAATTTTAACAGATTTTGTGAATTGGGAATGCAATTTATTTCCTCAATGGATAGACAAGAAAAACTATACATAGTAGATGGACTTCCATATAAGTAGTTCCCAGACTAATTAACAAAGTCTCAACCTTTTAAAATTCTATATAACTTCAGAGTACAGACTTTTAAGACTCATTTCATTGCGTGGGAATTGGATTTAACAATCGTTTAAACTTTGATGATTTTTTGTAGATATCTGCATGATGATAAACGACATCATATCAATTTATCAGCAAAATTGTTAAGGAATACAAAAAAAAAGGCGTATGAGGGTGGTTACATCGTTTTTGATTCGGAAAAATCCATCTTTCTAAATTTATTGTTTGATTGGGATGATGTAAGAGTATTAATTAATTATAAGTGATTATTTTAGAAGGTATTTTGTTATGCTCGTTCGTGTTTATTAGCATTTTAGAGGCTATACCCATTTTTTTTAGCGTGGAGTTAGCAGCGCCATTTCCGATTTAAGAAAAAAAAAATGCTGTGCTGCATTGTGCTCAACTTGTGCTGCGTTGTTCCGTAATTATTTTTTTCTAATTCGCAAAATTTTACGAATGAATTTTTTTTAAAATTGAGTTTTTCTAAAAACTTCAAGTTGTGCTATTTTGTGCTCAAAAAATTATACTAAGAACCGATAAGATAAAAAAAAAATTCGCATATTTGCAACTTTTACAAGTAAACGCAAATGTTGCGAAGCACTAGCGTGAAGTTAGCACCGCCGTTTTCGATAAAAAAAAAAGTAATAAATAAAGATTGTGCTGTAATGTGCCCAACTTGCGCTGTTTGTACCGTGAATTTGTTTTTATTTTTTTAAATTCGCAAATTTGCAAAATTTCATTCGTAAAATTTGCGAATTTGAAAAAAAAAAAATTACGGCACAACGCACCGCAGTACAAGCTAAGCAATCCTTTATTTTTTTGAAAATCAATAATGGCGGTGCTAACATCACGCTTCGCAAAATGAATTTTTAGCTCTAAAAGCTGCAAATATGAGAATATTTTTTTTATCTATTTGGCACTTGGCAGCACAAAACTGCATATGTTTAATTTTTTGAGAATTGTAGTTGTGCAAAAAATTTCATTCGTAAAATTTGCAAATTTGCGAATTTGAAAAAAAAAAAAAATTCACGGTAGAAATAGCACAAGTTGAGCACAATACAGCACAACCTTCATTTTTTTTTTCTATAATAAATAAAATAATAAATAAATAAATTTTCCTTATTTTTAAGAGATTTATGACATGTTTCGTGTTTATTTGAATCTTTTTTTGAAATATTTTCGTAAATAAATACGTGTATTATATTGCCAAAAGTTAATAAGTATTTCCTGGAATGTTACTGGGATTTCGTCTTATAGATATGATTTATTTGAAATTTTAAGATAATGTTTTATAAAAAAAAAAAAAATAAGAAAAACACTCAACGACGAAGAACCATTAGACTTAAAAATGTTCCAAATTATCAATTTTCTTGTTCAAATTTTGTGTAACCCATCACTGCCTCTGCAATCAAAGCTAAGTATTTGACCTTATCGATCCGCATGTTGACTTGGCCACGAGCAAGCGTTATTATAATTCGAACGGTAAATATACAACTCAAATATTTAATATCCACAACCCGAAGGCGATATTGAGATTCCTGAAACCGAAAGCCCTATTTCACACACCCACACAGATGTGTCCCCCTTCCAATCATCATCAGATTCGTTTCTCTATGATCCTACCGAGAAGAGGAAGACCAACGACGACGATGAAGAGGAGGATTATGACGACGGAGCTATTCCATGGTAATGGATGATGAAAGGGGGGAATAACATTGATTGCCCAAGCAATGGAGTAGGTACTGCACCTCAGTAATGGCCTGCAATTTGTCTCTGCAAAAAAGCCTCCAAGGCCTCTGCGAGTGTATATATACACCGCAGAGTAATATGCCTAATCTCATCTACGTGGAAAAGTTATGTATTAGCATTAGAGGCTCTCTAAGTCGTTTCGGGATACTTTTGGCGTTGTCGCTCGTCGTCTTTGTCGATACCAATACCAATCGACGCTAAGACCCAACGATAAACGGAATATGGGAAGATGAATCCCGCAAAGCAAAGTGCGGTGGGTCCTTCAGAATTCCATAATCTTCTGCGGACGGATGATGATGCTAGAGAAAGAGAGAAGAACCTCGCAATATACAATAGCGCAAAGCCTTAATTTGTTCTTAGCGATTATTCATTATGGAAGGAAAGGGAAGAGAAGACTGTGAGGTGTCGGTTTCGGTTTTGGTCCAGGCACTTTCAATTACCTCTCTCTCTTTGTCCCTGAATTTTGCAAGGAATTATAGGCTTAATGAAGAACATTGGATTTGTGTCAGGTGAGTTATGATCTTCTGCGCTAGGTGGCGTATTTGAATTTAAATCTTGCGCACAGCAATGGAATTTGGAATGCCCATACCATCTAGGATTTATTTAAATGAAAAATGAACTTCCTATCCCGAGTCGGGGTGCGGGTGGTCTTTCAATTTATCTATAGAAATTGTTTATTGCAAGAAAGTCGCTTATATTTTCGCTGATTTGCCATCGATGATGCAAGTTTAAACTTAATTCTTGAATGAAATAATTCATTGCTGATTTGTATACCTACAGCTACACACACACAAACATATTCGCTCAAGCCTCAAGACTGTATCTTTTTTATATACCCGTTATTGGTTCCTGCCTGGAAGATACCCATATTTTTCTTTTTTCTTTTTTTTAAATTGATTAAATTTCATTCAGAATGTCTGACGATTGTCGACTACGAAGACGTTGTTATATCTTAAAATGCACATAAATTCATTTAGATCAATCAATTCAATTTGTTGGTTCAATAAAATTCAAATGGAAGCTTCATTAAAACAAATTAAGGCCGCGTCCGATATGAAAGACACACATACATATGTATAAGAGCAAACAAGATTTTATGAAGCATCAGACTGACTTGACTTGAGATGATTATGATGAGTTTTGTCTTCAGAAATATTAGTCATAATTTCAGTTTTAAGTTTTAGGTCGTGGAAATTTGTCGTAATTTAAATATGAGTGTTGAATTTATCGTGGTAGAAAAAATAGCAAAAAGTATTTAAAAATTCTATAGAACTTTGGAAAACATATACGAAAACGAGAAAAATATAGGTATATTGCAATTTTAAAAATTTTAAAGCAAGAAACAAGTTGATCAGAAAAGTTGGTAGAAGTAGGTATACCAGGCGTAGTCAAACTCACCATCAGGATTATCTCCGAGTTCTTAAAAGTAAATATGCTGAATCACTGCTTAAAACAACTTCAAGAAAATAGTAAGAAGGTACTACTATTAAGGTGCATTACGAGTAAAATTGTATTTCTTTGCTGAGAGCAGGCCCGTAGCCAGAATTTTACTCCGGAGGGGGTTTGCTTCATAACTTTAACCAAAACTTGGCGTTTCATCTTGACTTTTGTGGACTAAAGAGCCTTAAAATCTTAAAATCTATTCTGAATCAATTATTTAACAAGGTCATTTAAATTTGGCTCAGCCCCTCACGCCCCCCCTCTGGAAATGGAAATGGGATTTAAATGCGACAGTAATGCTCAGTTTTTACTTTTACAAAAATAAATAAATAAATTTGATGGCACAACAGCTCATGAAGAACTAGGGCCTAGTGACTTACAACACTCAACCATTCCTGTGTGCGTGTGTTCAGGAATGGAGGGGACCTACAGTTTATTGCCGAATCCGAACGGCTAACGAGCGGCACTTTTCTGTGACAGGAGATACTCTTGGAGGATTTGTCAATTCCTCACAAGAGGCAGTAGCCGTTTTTTCTTTTAAATAAATAGGTGGCGAGGCTGGGGATCGAACCTTAGAACTCCGGCATGACAGTCCATCGCACTAATCATCACGCCACGGCTACTTGCTACTTACTTTTACAAACTCTACCTATATTTTTGTAGTCAGAATAGTGTTGACCTCTGTTGAAAAAAAAGAAAAGAAATAAAATCGCACTGCGCAATGATATCTAACAACATTTAACCAAGTTGTGTATAGGCACCTATTCACTCACAAATGACAGATATAGACATCAAGTAAATTTGATTGTCTTCCACCAATACATTTGTCAAATTTGTAACTCCAGTTTGTAAACATCTGCTGGAAGTTGAACAGAGTTTCTTAAAAAGAGACTTTAGTTTCAAATTTTTCATTAAAATTCAAGACTTTTTCAGTTTAAATGCAAATTTCAACATTTGCCTTTTTACTTTCCTTAAATCAAAATACTTTTCAAAAAACAAAAAAAAAACAACATACCTAATACCTATACCCAACAAAAAGTCCCATCAAACAATCATAACACGCATTTAAAACATCAATTAAAAATGTATGCTTCCTCCCATTTCCACAAACAATACACAAAATGAGTAGAAAATTATGGAAACACACCAAGCAATTAATTTTCAATTTTCTCTCCCCAAAGTGTTGTTGATATATGGATGGGGTTCTAAACTTTATCGAGCACACATCAGCTCCTTGCATATCAGCGCAATTATCCTTTTATATAAGTATATTTACACGCCTGTTATTTATCTCATCATGGCGCGTCATTCATACATATATTCTTTACATCCGTTTTTGATTCCTTAAAGTCTCCACATCCTGTAGAATCCTTTGATACACAATGTTCGTCATAATTTCCATATCATAGTTGCAAAGTCACCCTCTGAACTGCCTCTTCAACCCAAAATGCCAACACGCACGCATGATATTAATTTCAACAATAAAACGTTTCATTTATGTTTCTTTTTTTTTTTTTTTGGTAACTTCGTCTTCTTTGCCGCCGCCGCGCCGAGGCTTGAGACAGATTCGCACGCTTTCAAATTACCAAACAATAAACATGTCGCGCTTATATAAAACTCGGCAACATATTCATACTACGAATTCCATAAACTCACACTCCAACAACAAGGATGATGGTATAATGGATCCCATATGCGCTTCGCTTCCATATCTTTGAGAACGCACAGCATATTGCCGGGAAACGGGATTTCTAATTATCATCCCCCGCGTGGCAGATGAGCTAATGGAGCATCCTGATGCAAAGTCGGTAAAGCGTAAATGAGGATTTTATCATTCGGGCTCATCATCTTATTATGATGGTGTTGGTATATTATAGAGAATAGTTTTGTGTGTCGTTCAAATTTTTGTGGTTTGGGCGATGTTTCCTAAATTACACACATTATGTTTTCAGACATTTAGTGGAGCAAGGATATCGTCCTGGCTTCGAAGTTCGTTAAAAAAAAACATCTCTTGTTTGTTTATTTTGATAACAACTTTTTTCAATAAGGACACAAAATGTCTTGAAGAACTTGTGGCTTAGCTCAAAAATAAACACAACACAACAATCCATTCCCAACACAATGTTTTGTCATTAAATTCAGTAAACCTCCTCCTTTCGACTTGTTCATATCTTT
This sequence comes from Epistrophella euchroma, assembly GCA_947049315.1. Taxonomy (NCBI): domain Eukaryota; kingdom Metazoa; phylum Arthropoda; class Insecta; order Diptera; family Syrphidae; genus Epistrophella; species Epistrophella euchroma. Next base: position 63,778,255 of record OX346248.1, read on the forward strand.
TACACAATTGTTGTGCAATAAATGTCTCTGGATGTATAGGTTTAAACAAATCCTTACAAACTGCAGTTGTTATGTTTTACCCTTTCTCTTTCTGGTGCTGCCTCTATCCTTTTCATTTTGGCAAAGCGAAATTCCCCGAGATTTATGGCTACTTGTGCTTGCTTGCAAACGAACAAACCTAACGCCAATTTGTTGCAACTCACTGAACTTTGTTTGGCCCGGCTATAAATTCAATTCTCATTTCCCCTTCCCCTTCTTGTTGCACAAACTGATGGGTAAAACGGTGGAAAATTATTAACATGTACGTGAAATTGATTTATCACCAAATATAAGTACATCGTCGATTCCGATTAAATGCTACAACTTCAAGGGAAGAGCGCAACGCACATATCAGGATGCGTTTTGGCCCCAAATCACTGAAGTATAATGTACCTACTTTTACACAGAACTTTAAACATGAATACACACAGTGAAAGGATAATCCCAAGAAACTGAGAAAAATAATTGCCTCCAAAAAGGAACTGACACCTTTGTCAATTTGGATTTTGATTCCAATTCGAACTCAAGTTAAACTTAAACCACGGCTGCATCGCTTTTTGTGCGGATTGTGTGGGAAATTAGGCGCCAGAGGATCAGGGGCGCCAAATTAGAAAGAGTTTAATTACATTAAAAACACAATCTTAAGTTTACTTGGCTAAAATATTTAACCCATTCAATTTAAACTTATGTATTTTTTCAGATGTTCAAGTTTACCTTTTTAGTGTAGTCTCAGACTGACTTTCAAGTTAACTCCCTTTAAAAAAGTTTTTCGGCAATTTGAATCTCAATTTTTGGGCCAGAAATGGATCTTCAGGTCGCAGTGGCAGTAAATGCCCCCAACATTTATTCATTTAATATCGGTTTAAACTCGGAGTTAGCCAACCATATTTTGGAAATTAACTATAAATAATCTCATACTTAATTATGTGCAGGGTTAGTCAGCTTTGGTTTAACTCAGTGCTAAAATAGGAGGTCCTTCTAAGGCTGCCATCTTTAATTTTTAGAATAATTTTTTTTTTGTAGGGTAAAAACTGTGGTAGGTATAGATACTAAGCCCTAATTTGATAAGTCCAATTTTCCAGACAACTACACATGTATTTTAAATGTTTTTGGGCTAACTGATAATAAAATTTTGAATGTTCGACACAAGTCCTATCAAACAAAAGCAATAAATAGATTTATGCAAGGATTTGTGAATGTAAACTTTTTTTAAATATTTTTTTACAAATCTTTGGCGGTAAAACAACTCGTTACGGGCCTGGAATTTGTCATCATTAACCCCAGGAAACCAAAAACAATGGTGGCCCAACTCATTACAACATGATCGCTTCAAGCCAAAAATCCACCACGATTGTTGTTTAGGCAACAAAACGCGACGGACAAGCTTCGAGAATGTGGTCGATTACTGTTATCTTATTGACGTCTTGTATAGCTCTTGAGAGCGACTGCAAGAACAGCCAGTTGGGCGAGATAACGCTAAGTGCGTTTTCTATTATGTTCGACACATCAGGAGGAGATGAGAGGTGAAGTTAGGTATAGACAAAGTTCGAAGGGGTCTGAAGTGTGCGCGCAAATCGGCTGCTGAAAGGTGTGGTGTTGACACCGTAAAGTATATAGAGTCTCATGTCCATGATAGCCAAGTATAGTTTCTGGTAGGAGGTAACACGCGAGACATACAAAAAATTTAAAACAAAAAAAAAATACCTACTCCGAAACATTAGACAAAAATCCAATTAACACGGAAACCGTGATCGGCCGTATGATGGTGTATATTCGAAGAACGCGCGCAATCAATATAACGAGTCTGAGAAGGTGAGGTGATTTGGCGGGATAACATGTACAATGTACATACCTGGGGTCTGTGGTGGTCATTTATCATTTTTTTTTTTTTTTCACTTTTGGTCTGAGATGGTCTCCTCACTTAAGTGTCGCCCATTTTCACGCTAACTTAACCACTGAGGTGTTTGGTGGCTCTAAAGTTGACAAAGCAGAACAAAACAGTGCGCGCACGAGGTACAAAACAACAGCCCCTGAAGAAGTTAAAGACCGATGAAGCTTGATGTTGTGTTGTTTGTGGTTGATGGGTTAGAGCCATCAGTTATTTTTTTTTTTTCACTAACCATAAGTGTTGACTGCTGGCGCGTATGGAATTCTGTATTTTACTGCTCTCTCGAAAGGTTTAAGATCAATCTGTCATCTAATGGTTAATGCGTTTGTTGTAGGTGTTGCACAAGTTAAGTGGTTTGTATTTTTGTTTTCTTTTTTGTGTTTGGAATGTTAAACGGGTAATGATCTAATCACTCACAACACTCATGACGGTTATGATTGTAGTTCGTCTCTTTTTGTCGATGACAGTGTTATGAAAGGTGTAAGATAAATTTTTGTAATAAAACGAAAGCCTGAAGTGCCAGTTTTGAGTCTATTTAATTCAAAGCTAAATCTGTAAAAAATGTCGTGAAAAACCTTCGACTAAAAGAGTATATTTGGCATCACTTTAATTTCAATGTTATAAAATGAGTTGAGAAGCTAATCAACAAAGTAGCAGTAGCCGGCCATGATGGTTAGTGCATAGGACTGTCATGCTGGAGGTCTGGGTTCGATTTCCTCCAGCCGCCCCCACCTGCCTTTTTCGATGAAGTGACAAATCCTCCAAGATTAGCTTTTGTCATGAACAAGTGCCTCTCACCTTAGCCGTTCGGATTCGGCACAAAACTGTAGGTCCCCTTCATTTCTTCCAATAACAGGCAATTTGTAAAAGAAACATTTGCGCGCAAAGTTGCTTTGGCAGCACTCAGGCCGTACATGTTGACCCAACTGTCAATAATAGAATGAGAATACACAGGCATGGTTTGCCCATATCTTTGAAACTCTTTATTAATTTCAAAAGTATATTCTTTTCAATTATTGTCTCTGTTAGTATTGTGGCTTTATTTATTAAGTCAAGAAAAAACACATCATCATTATCAAATTGTGAATGTCGTGTCGAGAGTGTTTACTCACTGACCCCTATGAATTGTTTGTTCGTCAACAATTAAAATTTGTTGTTGAAATTTATATTTTATTTCACAACAACAACAAAAATAAGTTCAAAAGGTGACACAACTTGCCTCCTCAGTCCTCAATCAACAATATTGGGTATCATACATTGATCGACCAAAATGAAAGTTCTCTGATTCATCATGAATTATCGCAACTCCCACATGGCTGACATCCGAACGGACCACAACACGCCACGAGCTCCATAGCGTTAAAATACCATCAGATTCAGATATTGATGTAGGTATAGCCATATTGTATGAATCAACACGGTTATTATTACAATGTTGACGAAATGACCGATTATTTTTTTGACCGACCCGGTCCGTCAATATGGGCACGTGATTACAGTGCTGGCTTCGTTTTGTGGAACATAATTGCACTTTGATCAGAGGATAGCTGATGGGCGGTCAGTGTGATCACGATACAAGATTTTGTCAGTCACTTTTTGTATGCTTTACTTTTATGGAAGAAGTAGTTGAACCGTAGAATAATCATTTCAGAACTTAAAAGTTTACAGTCGTATAAATATAACCTGACCCTTGTGTGTCAGTTTTTTTTCCAAACCTTTTTGGAAGAAATTGATAAAAAAAAAATAATCGAAAAAACTTACAATTCTCGAAAAAGTCTTTTCTTCACTTTTACTGAATCGGGATTTTAAAAAAGAAAGTTGAATGAAATTGAACTTAAAAGCTTGAAACTTTGACTACTCTGTCGACAGACCTTACGATTTTCTCCTTGAATTTCCATTTAAACTTGTTCTAACAACAATTTTTACTACGCATCCATCCAATCCAACCCATCCGGACACCTTTAAGATTTTTATCGCCTTTAACTGAGTAAATATAATTAAGAGAAAAAATATAAATTTTATATATTTATTTTGCGCGTGCATTATTGATCGATAGAGTTGTTGTCTGACTATCTTAATTTTTACTGATTGCTGTTTCGTCAAAGCAACACGCTCATTGACCCACTCCGTAGCGGCGGCGCGCGGGTCAGAGAAATGTCAAAAGCTGACTTAAAGACGATTGACACGAGGGAGACGGTTCGTTTCAGTTAGGAGGGAAAGATGCATCCCAGGTAGCTAAGAAGGATGATGATCAGTCAATGATCGTTTGGATTGCAAGTGATCATGATGATACTGCGGCGCACTCACAGATCATACTGTATGTTTCGCTTGTAGACAAGCACGTACCAACTCAATGAACTCTGACATTTCCCATTTTCAAGAAACACACCTGAAGCTGAAGCTGAAGCTTGCATCGATTTTGACTTGGTCTTGCCAATATGGATGGTGCTGTTGTGTGTGCATGGTTTGGTGATTTCACCACCTGCAGCGGAATATCAATCACCAAATTGAATATTGAAGAATTGGTTCCGTTGCGATTTGATCGAAATTGTTCACCTTGACGAGAACGTAATTAGAGAACTTTTTTATATTTGCAGGCCACCTATATGTTTTTTTTTTGTTTTTTTTTTTTTGTTTTTTTTTTTTTTTGCAATCGGTAGTCCAATCGAGGTCTTAATTTGGACCAAAATGAGTAGGTACCGAGAGTTGTAAGCTGATTGCCGATTATTTCATATGTTGCCTACCATGTTATGATGTGTGGTAATATACAATTAGAGGCCATATTCGGATTACAGGTTCAATCGAAAATTTACCGATTAATTGGATTGGATCGGTAGCAAAAAATTGTGTTGTAATTTTGGAATAAAAATATAATATATCGTGAAATTTAGCTGCATAATGTATAGGTCTATTTTAGAGGAATAATATATTGAAAGTTCTAAATTCCATTTTGTTTTTCGTTTCCTAACTTCTAGGTCTCTTCAAATTCTAATTTTTTTTCCTGAATTGAGCATGAAAAATAGAACTTTTATCTGGTTTAATATTCAAAATCCCATAGGTATAAGCCCATTTTTCGGGTGTGGGATCTTAGCACCTCATATGTCATCTAAGAGGTCAGTAATTGGTCACAAAAGGTCAGCTATTTTCAGAAATTGATCAGGCTTAGAAAATTTTTAATCCAGGGTTAAACTTTTTCAAAGTCACCCGCGATTTTTGGCACCTCATTTATGGGATATTGGAAAAAAATATACCTATTTGCCATCTGAAAGGTAGCTCAGTTCTCACAAAAGAGGTCAGCTTATTTTAGAAATTGATCAGCCTTAGATTTTTTTAATGAATTTTAAAAGTTGTTCAAGTTCATTACAAGGTCATATGAACTTTTAGCACCTCATTTATGGGATATTCGAAAAAAAATATATATACCATCTGAAAGGTTACTTAATCCCCATAAAAAGGTCAGATGGTTTCAGAAATTGGACAGTTATAGGTCGCAGGGATTTTTAGCACCTCATTTGAGGAGTTAAAAAATTGCGAATATCCCATAAATGAGGTGCTAAAAATCGCAGTTTACCTTGAAAAGCTTCAACCCTGGTTTAAAATATTTATAGGCCTGACCAATTTCTGAAACTACCTGACCTTTTATGACCAATTACTGATCTTTTAGACTGCATACTTTTTTTTTGCGAAAATCCCATATATAGGGTGCTAAGATCCCACAGCCCCATTTTTCAGAGGTTGTAAGGTAAGATCTCAGACAATTTTTTAAATACGACAGACTTTTCGGTAAAAAAGTTTCCCAGAAGCCTCAGAGAAGGTCAGAGGTAAGAAATTTTCGCAAATTCTAACAGAAATTTTGTCAGTAAGTCCATATAACCCAAAAAAAAAAGAGTTTGTTAATTCATTTATAACCCATTCAGGTGAGTCAAATCGAGTAACTTAACTCAGACATTGTGAAAGCCCGAAATAAATAAATGAAATTTTTGAAGAGCTTCCTGCCGAACACACTGTGTGAAGATATTTAAGCTCGATAATATTGCGCAGAGAGTTGTATCTGACTGCATGTGACACAAATGCGCATACCATACCTAAACCAAGACCCATAATCCAGAGTTATTCATAGGAACTGCTGGCTGCTGTTCGCACTATCCAACTATACAGAGTTCCCCTTCAATTCAAGCAATCTTTTTCGCATTTTCAGGTTTAACACAAATAAATTGATCAGTTTTATTGGCGCGAACAAATCTTTCATAATAACTCAACTAATTAATTGGTGATGTCTGTAAGTTAGTTTTGGTTTGTGTCTGTTTTCTTCCAGATTGTTGTGGTGGTTGCATTTCGACATTTTTATTTTTTGCTTTTACAACATCGATGTAATTTTAATCTCTCTCATATTCTACATATAAGACAACAAAATATGCAAAAGTGTAGTTAATTTAAATTAATTGCATGTTATGTTCCAGGCGAATCTGATAGAAGAAGACGGCCTGAAGCTGCAGCAAGATCTTCTTTCGAATATTAAATTCAGCAAGAACTGGGTATGGAAGAGGGTTATAAAAAGATATTAGTGCGACATATGAACAAGCTCAAGTCTGCTTCTCTATACACACAGTCGAGTCGGGTAAATACATTTAATCTATAAATTGATGACATGCGAAGGGTGTGCTGCCAGCTAAAATACTTAACCCCTATATTTTCCTGAAGTTGTTTGGGCATCATATAGGAATAGCAATTGGATAAAATGTCGTCGATATGGATCCCCATTCATTAAGAACTAGCCTTTTTTTATTTGACGTTATGTGTGTATATCGAGTGGCGCCTATCAGGTACCTACATACATGCATACCTTATATATTTTTTTTTTCTAAAATAAATTAAATACATTTGCTTCTGTCTGAATGGAACAGTGGTTTGGAAGACAGTATGTAGTTATAGCTTATAGATTGGTGATTTGTTCATGTGCGTCATAGGAAGTCTTGCTTGAGCGATAGGGCATCATTATAGATTCATTCAGAGTTTATTTTGCTTTAGTTTTTCTGAACATTATCGAACTTGTTAGGGAAATCACAAAGTGCTGTAGTAAAGTTCTTAAAATAAAACTTTTAAACGAACAAAGTTCCAATGGAATCACTGATAAGTTGATCTAAGAAAAATTTGGAAATCAAAGTGGTTCAGTAGAAAATCCAACAGAAATTATATTCAAGTTTGGCTTTCAGATGAAATCTCGTTGGATATAATTTTGAAAAGAGTCCGATTTTATTTTAAGCAATTTGGGAGGAAATTGTCTAAGAATTACGTAAGTTTTAAATCATAGGCTCGATTTTTTAAGGTCTAGTAGATGTAAAACCTTTATAAAGTGTCGTTAGGCCGTAATACAAATTTTACCCACTAATGGGGCCTTGGTATTGTAGTTTAAAAATTCTGAATTTGCTGTTCCTATCTGCCTTTTTTCTTTAAGCTTTTATAACTATGATTTTTTTTTTTTTGAAATAAGCTTTCCTTTCTTGCATCACATACTGTACACTATACACGATGTACGCACATTCAATACGCATTTGCGTAAATAAAACGCCACCACATCGCCTTCTGTAACGCTTAACAAAAACAAAAACAAGTTAGCACTACAAAACCCAAAGGAAAGACCCCAAATGACAACACAGAATCAATTTAAAACCAATTTGTCATCTAATTTACGAGACTGGATACTTTGGACAAGGTTCTTGGTTTCGGTCTCCAACTTGCGCCTAACCGTGGACCGTGCGTCGTCGCACGCGGACAACCGAAAAAAAAAAACTTATCATTCCCTGGTTAATTTTGAATCTTCAAAATAACAAAACGAATAAAAAACATCCCGAACACAGGAATATTTCTTATTTAATTTGTGTTCTGTTAGACTTGGTACATCTTGTGCAGAGAGAGCTCTGCGCTAGGAGGCTCTTTCATTCTTGAAGTTTTGGAATTATCTTTGGCAAGAGGGCAGGAGGAGGACAAATAAAATATTGAATTAAAAACGATATGCGAGCGCGTGCACTTTGTCTCCTCTTTGATACAAATGTGTGATGCTGATGATGCTAGCAGAGGCAGCTTGGGGTCTTCTTGTGTCTTTGGGAGGCAGTATGGAGAGGAATAACTATAAACCTAAACCCCAGATTGGAGTACTTTTACACGCAGTTCCGCGCACTGTTGGTGGTGACTTGCTATGTTGCACCGATTTGCTGATGTCTCAACGACAACGATTATACAAATCGAAAGTTTGTCCGAATGTCTGTTGGCTGTTTGTATACGTTAGGTTAGGTTGTCTGACATAAACTTGGCACGTTCATGTGTAAATTGTCTGACGCTAGAGGGGGTTTAATTTACAATAAAACAAATTTAAAGATCGCCATACACGATGGTTCAGACGAGCCAAATTGTATCGTGTCGTTATGCTTGGCCGAGACATTTGGATTTTTAGCAAGTTATAAATCCACGAGTCTATAATAGGCACCGAGTCAAACGACTCGATCGTGTGAGGCCAGCTTAAAGAATGAAAGGGGTTTTTTGTATTCTAACTGATTTTTACCTAGAAGAAGAAGATAGGGAAGACCGGGGCTAGAACTATATAACACTTTTGACTTATTTCGAAGCTATAAGATTCTGGAAATTAGGAAAATGTTTTTTTAAATCTATGAACAATATTTAGGTACATAAGATGGTATAAAATCTCAACAAACCCGATTAATGCTATTTTTACATAGATTTTACATAGAAAACGATACAAAAGGGTCCTTGTGTATCTGCCAATCAAGACTTTCGGCCGGCGGGGAGTGATCTTCCAACGCATACCTATACTGCCTACACTGCATTACAATACAAATTAACCAATGTAGGAAGGTAAACATACGTAAGAACTTTTTTTTATTTTTATAGAAGCTTTAAAAACTAATCTCAGTGAAACGAGGAAAATTTTTAAACTGCTAGAAAAGTTAAATTCAATTTTATGACTTTTATTCAATGTCCAATTACCTAAAAAAAATAAATAAATAAATTTGATGGCACAACAGCTCATGAAGAACTAGGGCCTAGTGACTTACAACTCTCAACCATTCCTGTGTGCGTGTCTGCAGGAATAGAGGGGACCTACAGTTTATTGCCGAATCCGAACGGCTAACGAGCGGCACTTTTCTGTGACACGAGATACTCTTGGAGGATTTGTCAATTCCTCGCAAGAGGCAGTAGCCGTTTTTTCTTTTAAATAAATAGGTGGCGAGGCTGGGGATCGAACCTTAGACCTCCGGCATGACAGTCCATCGCCCTAACCATCACGCCACGGCTACTACCAATTACCTATTCATCCAAATTTGAAGTCGAATAGGTATAATTATTCAATAAAATTCTATTTTGAATAACAATACATCATAGAAATTTGGTTAAGATAGGGCCTACCTACATCCATTGATCCAAAATAGATCTTAAGCTGCAATTTTTTATAACATAACTTTAGCCACTATATTTTTCTTCTTCTTAGTTTAGGAATTATTTAAAAGTTCCAAAAAAAAAAAACCTAATAAGCGCAAAATTCGTCGTTATGCCTTAATTTATTTTTCTTTTTCTTCAATTAAAAAATACATATGTAAAAGATTTAGCAAAGCTAAGCTTCACTATACATATATTGATAATTCAAATTCAAATTTGTGAAATAAAGCCATAGATGTTGACACAAAAAAAAACATAAAACGTTTAAGTAGCTTTGCCATTAGTCCAGAATCTCTAATAAATGTAAATTATGTAAATGACAAAGCTTATCGTTCATTGAAGCCATTTGTGTGCCATAAATTAACCAAAAGAACAAATTTGATAGAATTTATAAGCATTTTAAGTGAAAATTGAAATATCATATATTCAAAATAAATAGAGACCCAGTTGGTACATACATATATAGTTAATGGTGGAAGAAAAAAAATTCAAAAACAAAGGAATTGACCCACTAAATTTAAAGCCTTCCATAACCATAACCAAATATTTGATTGCGTCTGCCTATAAATACTTTGATTTGAGCTAGAAATTTTGCAGAAAGTTTTGTGATTCTCTAAGATGAACATTTTATATTTACTAGTAACGGTAGTGTTGTTGGGCGAATCCTGCCATTGTGCAAAATCATCGGTCAATTCGAGAAAACGTGTTGTCCATCCGAATACCAATGGAAAAATTACCCGCATTATTGGAGGCGCATTAGCTTCGGATCCGATACCCTATCAAGTGTCTCTTCAAACTTTCTCTCCAATTACCAAACAATGGCAACACACTTGTGGCGGATCCATCATTGGGAAAAATTTTGTATTAACTGCAGCTCATTGCACAGATGGCAAACGAGCCGAACTATTATCTGTTGTTGTGGGAACTTCTAATTTGAAATTTGGAGGTTTAAGGCATTATGTCAAATCATACGTACAACATGAAGGTTATAGCGCGTTGGGAGGTTCTGTTCATAATGATGTATCAGTTTTAAAAGTCTCGGTGCCCTTCCGATATAACGAAAAGGTCGCTCCAATAAGGTTGGCTGAGAAATTTAGTCGACGTATGGAGTTCAGCTATCCAGTGACTTTAACTGGTTGGGGTGTAACAGATATGTACACTCAAAGATACTTACCGGATACCTTGATGATTTTGAATTACACCACGATCTCAAATGAAGAATGCCAATTGAGAGGTTTTGAAGGAGTTACAACAAATGAAATTTGTGCTTTCGTTGGAACAAGAAGGGGTTCATGCTTGGTGAGTTTATCTTTTCTGAATAAAAAAAAAAAAATTCTAGAACTATTGAGTACTGAGTACGAAATAATTTCCCCAGAATATAGAGCTTTGAGTGAGTGAGTTTTGAATAAATAATTGCATACTTTTTCTTATTTTTAAATCCGGTTATTACAATTCCACCATAACAATATACGGCTCTAAAAGTGACAATTTGTTTGTGAAGATTCAAGATCAAAATTATTGCGTGCTTTTTAATAAACTTTTCTCTAAAAATATTGCACCCTAGGCCAATGGCATTATTTTGAAGACGTGTTTAATAAAAGTTTCATAAAATAAATGTTGGCAAATAATTATCAAGGTTTCTTGAATTTTCAGCGCATTAAAACTTTGCATACTTTCGTGTGTTAATTCTTCGATTTTTCTTAACAGTTCTGAAAAAAAACTAAACTTTACTCTGGGAGTAACAAATAAAATTATTCTACAAGGCATTTCTCACGCACGACTTTTACAGAGGTTTTAATAAAATTTTAAATGCGGTTCATTTCAGACTTTATCTTGAAGATTAAATATTTGCGTTTGCTTTACTCTTTTATAATACATTCTTAGAAAATCTTGTTATTTTATAAATTAACAACACTGCTATTTTTTATTATGGCTTAATTTTGGAGCTTAAGATTTTTGAAAATTCGTTTGAAATTTAAGAGAACAAAAAAACCTTGCATACTTTCATGTGATAAATGTTAAGATTTTTCTTAATTTTTGTGAAAACATTTTTGAATTGAAATAAATGTTTAAGATAATTAAGAGTCCAATTATCATAGTGTTGTATATAACCTGCTTTTTTATACAAAAATAACTTAAAAACATTTTTAAAACTTTTTTTTTTAATTAATTTTTTTTTTTCAGGGTGACTCTGGTGGGCCATTGGTCAATCGCGAGCGAAACACTCTAATCGGTCTAGTGTCATATGGTTATCATTATTGCGCACTGGATAAACCTGATGTCTATGTTCGAGTATCAACCTTTATTCCATGGATTAAAAGAGCTATCATAGCTCTTTTACCTTGAACAAAAAAAAAAATAATGAAAACAATCCATAAACTAAATAAAATCAATTTAATTGCTATACGATGTGCAATTCCAGGTGTTTAGTTTTTCTTTCAAATAATTAAAAAAAAAAAAAACCACACATGGCCGCCCATAAAAAAGCGCCCATATTTTTTCTTATGGATTTCGATCTTAAATAAATATAAAAACCAAACCAATTTACTAGCGATTCGATGCAGATTTGTACCGCGTGCTCCACGAAATTCGATATTCGATTAGTGAAACTATTCGAATGCCCACCTTTTGGGGCAATTACATGGATCTGCTAAAGAAAACAAACACACAGGAGAACCCCACAACCTCTTTAGATGGTTTCACCAAGACCATGGCGGAACAGCGGCGACGACGATGCTGATGGTGATGATGATGATGATGCTGCTGAAGGTGTGAAATCCAATATCCCCGAGACCTAATAATTTGTTCGCCAATGATTTCATATCGTTTGTTCCCTTGCAACCCAACCTATGGCTAGTAGAGAATAGAACAATCGAACTATGAACATGAACAACCGCGGAGTCATTTCTATGGAGCGACCTAGGGCCAGCATACTGAGGCCATATAGACTGGTGCTAACATTCGTTTCATGTAGATAATTCAAACATCCTTGTCGTCGCGTCTTCGACGACTAAGTCGCGTATAGTCATTGTGTTTGTGTTGGACCAGCTGAACCAGGAATCGAGATCGGGTCGGGAGGACTTGGGAGAGTTAGCCTGGCTGATGGGGCATCGGCTTACGTTTTATGTGCGAATTGTTTTAGGTTTTGTATAAATGGGATTCTCGGTTTTTTCTTCATTTTTTTTTATTTTTAGCTCTGTCTTCTGTCCAAAGGTTTGTCGTGTCGTCGTGCTAGTTTTGTTTTCTGCAGTGTGGATGGAACAACATTAACCCTAGCAGTTGACCTGGTATCATACAATATTCCTTATTCTTCTTCGTATATATTCATTGGGGTTTGTATGGAAGCGCAAAAGTCAACACTTCTTCTCTGGACTAGAGTCTTCTCAATATTTTCACACTTTATCGTGTGGTTTTGTCTTTGGGTTTTCTTTTATAAACCTCCCAGGACAGAGGTAGGTTAAAGTTATTACTTGAGACAAGAGGATTTGTGACACTTGGATACAAGAGCGGTTGAATTGCACCTCAGAGTTGGAACTCTAGAGGATACCATACTCTGTAGCATAGGGACATTATGTCGAGCAATTGAAATGGACATGATAGTTTGTTTTGAGGTAAGCATAAGGGCATCAGGAGTTGGTGTGGTGCAGCTTGTGTAGAATAATGTTTAGCACATTGGTTAAGAAGTAAATCAGGTAGTGTAATATTATGTCATAGGCTCAATGTGCTTAGAACTCGGATAGTTCTGGAGAAAAAAAATAAAAATAAAAAAAAATTTCTTTCCACGAAAAAAATACTTTCGTATATATGCGAACTCCTAAACAAAAGCTTTACTTGTATATGCCCTCTTAAGCAATGAAAATCGAGTTCCTTAAGGAGCAAGCATGCTAAAGAATCTATGTAGGTATATTCCAAATATTTTTCTAAGGTTCCTAACGTTTTATGAAAAGAATTTCGGAGACGCTTGGTCTATGGTTCGAGCCTCAGTGACGGAAAAAAAATTTCTGGCGACCGTAAAATATAGCTATAAAACAATCGCTTTGTTACTTTTTATCGGCTGCAAATTTACAAGATCTTCAAAAAATATTGCGTTAAAGCAATTTTTTCCCCTACAAGTTCCACCCAGTTCTAGGCTACTGAACTCTATTTCATGATTTTTTGTAGTTCAGGCTTAAAAAGTAATGCTTTCATGGAATTTTCTTGATTAACAAAAAACTTTGCATACTTTTTCAGTCCATGAGATGAATTTCCATAGAATTTTATAGGTTTTAAAAAAAAATTGCATACTTTTAGCAATGCTCTGGCTATTTAATATAAAACCCCAGCCAAGAAGGCTTGCTAACAGTTTTGTGTTTTGTTTAAAAAAAAATTAAAAGACTTTTACGTTATCTACATTTTATGCCTTACGAGTACGGATAGAAATAGAGCTAATTCGATAAAGTGGAAAAATTTGTTCTATATGACCTTTAGAATCTATGGAACAATTAAATATAAAGTCCGGTGTGCAGCTTCTTAAAAATGTATGTAATGTACCTACCGAATGGCAAAATAAAGGTCTTCAGTTGATACCCTATTGGGTATGAAATTTTGTGATTGAAAATCACGGTAGGTACTGTACCGTCCACTAGTAGATGACCTGTGATATCTTTTATAAGTCAATTAAAAGTTTCGCCACCGCCCGCCAGTGCAGTTTTAATCAAAACGTTAACAAAATTCAATTCCATTAATTCAATCCGCCGCGCCGCCGATTGACAAAACGACTTCCCAAAGGCCAAACCCATATCCAGAGATTGTTATCCCAGCAGCACGAGCAGGCAATTAAATTCGAATATTTCTTTTTTATTTTCCCCAGCCTCACAAAGGACTCCGATGTAATGGTGTGATAAAAAAAAAATTCCTGCCCAAAGAGCGACAATTTCATCAACAAAATATCGTTGAATGATATTCGAATCTGAATTCACTGACCAATGACCACACGCACAGTTCTTCTGAAATACAGCGCAGAGCCGCTTGTCATCACAAAAAAATGATCATCATTCGTGATAACACGCGATATTATTTATGGCAGCGGTAGAGAACAAGGACAATCGGTTGTTGCTACCTGAGATGGAGACGATGTCAAGATCGGCAACAGAAGCGTTGATGATTTAGTTCACTCTAAAGACTTAATAAAGGGTTTGTCATCATAATTGGCTAAGTCATAATGACACTGAACGTCATCCAAAGGTACATGTATGAATGGACGATGAATTCAAGGAGAAAAACTGATGAAGAATTGAAAATAAAAAAATTAAAAAAAACAAAGACTTTTATGAAGACATTGGTTATAGCCTTTTGCATCTCAGAAGACTTAACTAAGAGCTTGCGAAAGAGATGATTCTTAAGAAAATTCCCGCGTGGTTTTCCTATCCGAATCTGCAAATCTTTTCTGACAAAAAAAAAAAACTAAAATTTATTCAAGGTGAATTTCATCGACTTGTGGAATAGATTTAAGTAAATTGAGAAATCCATCGACTCTGAGAATAAAAAAAGGAATTTGAACCTCTGATCTCTCATTTCAAGAAAGTATCAGAAGTCCTTCATTGCTTAAATCAGTTTTATCTATTATTAAAACCACCAAGATTAAAAGAGGATAGGCTATGGTTTAGTTTAACTCGCGGTCTTAAAGAATTATTCTCATGGATGATGGGATCATAATGGATCTTTCTGTTATTGAATATTGTACCTTTAACTAAGATAATAGGTATTAACACAGCGGCTTTTTATGAGCCAAAATGAAAGATTGCGCGAATATGAAAAGGTTTTGTGTGAAAACACATGCGCTGTGTAGGCTGCAAAGCTTTCGCACCATCATATTAATAATATTGAAGGTTTGAATGAAAGAACATCAACTTAAGTGAGCTACCACCAAGTTTTATAGGCTGAAGTTATAGCCATTTGACGGTCGCCAGGCCGATCATCAGAAAAAACTATTTGCCTCACTGAGAATCGAACCATCGACCATAAGTGAGTATGTTTTGTTAAACATGAAATAATAACGGTACCGAAAGTGGCATTCGATAGCATCTTTATTGGTGAAATTCACACAAAACTCAAATGTGTGTTTACGTCAAAAAAATAAATAAATTGTCCCGCAAAAATTTTATTGTTATGATTTCGCGAAATTTCGCAACACTATACCTTTAAATGAACAAACATATCCAATCCAAGTCCTCGCGCTCTTGGAAGCAGACCTCTTTTGAAGGAAACCAACCCAGGTTACATGCTGTGACGCTGATGGCGCTGATGGAATCCAATACCCGGCTGTGTTCCTTATGGAAAATGACTTTGCTGAACATATTAATTCATAGATCCACGAGTTACAGCATCAGTGAGGGGAAGAATTGGCCAACAAAAAAAAAACAAAAGGAAACAGCATCCCTATAAAAAAAAAAAAAGAAACACACGCCTGGATGGAACCTATCCGTATATTGGTTTATGTGCGCGATGATGGCGCAGTGATGCGGGTTTATAAAGGAATAACATCAATAACAGCAGCCAGCAGTAGAAACAAAGGCTCTTCATAGATATTTTTTAACTCGAATTCACCGTGTGTCGCCTTTTTTTTGCGATCTTTATTTTATTTACTTTTGTTTGTTTAAAAAAATTTCTTTAAGATTCTTATCATCAGATTTGTGTGGAGTATCTTTTTTTGTAGTGAAGTCTTCTGTGAAGTGTGCGAGCTTTTGTGTTTGTTTTTTGTAGATATTGGTTTTTATTTCTAAGTGACCAACAAAGGTCAAAAACTTAGATTAAGTCGTGTGTAACATTTGTCATTCGATGAACTCAACCGTTAGGGATTCATTAATAGAAAGACAAGATAGTTTTTTTTTTTTGTATTCGGAAACATATTCGAAACAGTTCGAAAAAATCACCAATATTTAAAAATAATTAGAAAACTAGTTTTTTTTCGGGATTCGTAACACGATTCCGTTTATGTTAAAGTACGTGATATGGCTTAATTTTCTAGCTTGATTTTATGTCGAAATTTTCCTCTAAAATTTTATTATTTTTGTAAGCAATGTTATCATCTTCTTCTATATAAAAATGAATCCCTTTTTGTGTTCGTACGCGCATAACTCGGCTAAACATCATTCGATTTGCATGGGGATTTTTATTTTGGATTTGTATTGAACCAGATCAACACACAACGCAGTCGAAAATTTAAAAAATCGAACGAAAATTTGAAAATTCGACCGACAAAGTCAGAAAATCGTAAAAATATCTTAAAATTTCAAACTTTCTGAATTAGTTTTTTGTTCGTACGCGCATAAATCGGGTTAACGTCGTCTAAATTAGATGGAGATTTTTTTGTTGGATTTGTATTGAACCTAATAAATACACTACGGAGACAAAAATTGGAAAATTAGGACGAAAAATTCCGAAAGTCGTGATAAAAATTTGAGCTTGCTCGACTTTCAAAAGGAACGTTAATAATTTAATCAATTAAGTATAATTGGAACGAAGTTCGCCGGGTTAGCTAGTTTACTTATATTAAATTAAAAACCTCTTTTGAAAGAATTGATTATTCCCCAATTCACGACAGCCCGTTTTTTGAATAATCCCTGATTTTCTAAGTTTAAATTTTATTAAATTTAAAAGCCTTTTTAGGAATAATTTACTATCATCAAAAGGTTCACATTCGAAATAAATCCAACAATCTTCAAAAACCGGTTTCCTCATAAAAATCTGTTCTATATGAAATTTCATAACCATAAATTAGTCACCTTTTTTTTTCTTAAGCTTCAAAAATACAATTTCTCTAAAAGTATTTGTTGAGAGCTTTAGACCCGCATTGAATAAACCTGAATGTGAGCTGTTCAAGGTATCACTGACTTTTTAGTTGAACAAACTTGAATTAAAAAAGTCTTACTTTTTAAAAGAAAAACTTCATTAACTTTGTTACAAGACAAAGCCTTCTAAATTAGTTTAAAAATTAATCTTAATCGCTTCGAAATGTACATACGTTAACAAAAAATGAGTTATAAGACAGCTAACTATCGGTTATCTAATATTTCTAAAGCAAAAACTAGAATTCAGCTGACAAAGCTTTGTCATCAAATAAATTCCACAATGATTGTTTTACATTCCACAAATCTCTACAGGTCTATAAAATGCGAACATTTTTAAGAAATCGCTGATTTAATTTTTTGAATTTTTGAATCGCTATAACATGATACCTTTTGGTGCAATAGCCTTAGGGTTTCTTATTTTTTGCACCAGTAGCATTGACAGCAGTCTAGGTAATCGATTTTTTGTAGTAAAAGTGTGAAATCAAAGAAAAAATTGTATAATTCCTATAGGCAATGAAAAACCAAGTCCAAATTTGACATCATACATCTTTTTGGGACAAGATGTATCAGATCCCGTTTCCTACATAGTTTCCATTCAATACCGTATAAAACAACGAGAATGGATGCATTTGTGCGGAGGTTCGATAATATCCTCGAACTATGTCCTTACAGCGGCTCATTGTTTGGTGCCTCATTTCAAAAATGAAGGGATTAAATCGTTTCGGGTTCTCGCCGGAAGAAATAACCTAAAAAGCAAAATTGGTTCTCGACACAGAATTGTCTCTTACACAGCTCATCCTGAATATGTAAATGATTTCAACGGCTACGACATTGGGGTTATAAAAGTTAATCCAAGATTTAAATTCAATCAAAGGACTATAACAAAGATAGAGTTTGATAGTTCCGAACGGGTTTTGGATGACATTTCGGTGGTTTTCCATGGATGGGGTTATACCGATTTCGGATATCCAAACAGACTTCAGGAGGCTTACTTCACGACATTGTCACAAGATAAGTGTAAATTTGAAGGACATGACGATCTTGCTTCGACGGATTTGTGTGTAATCAGCAAGGATTTAAGTGTTCCATATATGGTAAGTAAAATGATAGGAATGGAATTTTTAAAAAATTTTCTTCGTTTTTTTTTTTTAAGGGAGATTCCGGTGGTCCCCTAGTAAATGAAAAGCAAACTCTTCAAGTCGGAATTTGTTCTTATGGAACTTGGAGTATCTACTTCAACTACAGCTATCCAGCTGTTTTTACCAGAGTTTCAGAATTTACAAATTGGATCAAAAATGAAATCAGAAAGTGATGATCCCGCAAAGGAAAGGGAAATGTCAAGCCAAATTTATAATTACGTGGACTACCTTTGGAAAGGCAAAAGTTACTTTCAAGAAACATTTGATTCTTTGTATAAATTTTAATTAAAAACAAAACCACAAAGTTTCTTTGTTTAGCGACAAATAATTAGATATTATTTTCTTTTACAAGGATTAAGGGAGTTTTCTTTCTTATTTCTTTCCTTCCCACAATAACACTGTGACTGAGGTATATAAAGGTTTGGAAAAAACATACAGGAGAGTGTTCTTTGTTATTTCTATAATCTGTTTACTTAATCATATGCAAAGTACAAAATGTAAGTCCTATCTTCAGAAAATACATATTCCCAAAGTTTCCTTTAAAAAGGATAACACACTTTTCTCAATGAATATTTTGCAAACATACATAAGTGGGGAAAGCAGGAAGAGGTTTGATAAAAAGTCATAAAGGGAGTTACTGTTGGCGTGCTCTTTTCATTGTTTGTAGAAAATTAATATAAAAGTCAGAATGTCCTTTTAACCATATATCGAAGACAGGATATACAATATACACTTATCCAATCATATGGCACAAAAGGCTATAATTTAAGGAGATGGGGGTTTTGTTAAATTATTAGCTTTTGGTATTAAGTCTTTGACGAAGAGATCAAAGGGTTGTTTATTTTATGACATGTAATCCCGTTGATGGTGGTTTTTCGGAGATTATCTTTTATTGGTAAACATAAAAAAGGAATAAGAAAATAAATCGATATCAACCATAAACTAATTAAGAAAAAAAATAATTGAGGCTAAGAGCATAATAATTGATTCAGTTAGTTGAAAGAAATTTGGTAGTATTACATGCAGGCCATTAAAGATTAAGATTTATCATATACATTACTACCTACCATTAAAAATGTATGCAATGGTTTTTGAAAATATTAAAAATCCCACCGCAGTATGCAACAAATTTCTGCATCTAAAAAACTCTTAAAAATTTCGCGTAAAGTACGTTCAACATCCTCATTACAAAAAAAAAAGGAAAATTAAGTATAATTTGATAATCTTGAAAATTGTAGGTAAAATTGCTTCCTAAAATGTCTTTATAAAAAATTAGTAGGTAGTTAACTAGCTGACCCGTTGAACTTCGACCTATAATTGATTAAATTATTAATGTTCCTTTCGAAAGTCGAGCAAGCTCCAATTGTTATCACGACTTTCTGATTTGTCCGGCCTAATTTTCCAATTTTTATCTCCGTAGTGTGTTTATCTGGTTCAATACAAATCCAACAAAAAAATCTTCATCAAATTCGGACGTAGCCGAGTTATGTGCATACAAAGAAAAAAACTAATTCAGAAAGTTTGAAATTTCAAGGTGTTTTTTTACGATTTTCTGACTTTGTTGGTCGAATTTTGTAATTTTCGTTCAAATTTTTCAATTTTCGGCTCTGTTGTGTGTTAATTTGGTTCAATACAAATCCAACTAAAAATTCCCCATGCAAATCGAATGATTTTTAGCCCAGTTATGCGCGTACGAACACAATTTCATTTCAGAAAGTTTGAAATTTTAAGGCTTTTTATCGATTTTCGTACTTATACGGTCGATTTTTTTAATTTCAGTCCAATTTTCGGCTCCGATATAAAAGTCAGTAGAGGTTATATAATGCTCTTAGAGCCAATTGTACAATCGTGGTTCATTATATTTTAACCCGTGGTTAAGCAATTTTAACTAGCCGATTTCTGCGGGGGAACCTCAAGGTTCAAGTATGTTTTTTGCCTGAACCATCGCTGAACCTCAGTTAATACGCCGAAATCTGTGAATTAAAATTCCCGAACCACGGATCACTAAATAAGTTAGATATCCAAGAGTTTTTGGTTTTAAACATTTTAAAATAGAGATTTTTTGGTAACTTAGACTTGCCGTTTTCATGAACACGTTTATGACAAGCATAGAAAAGTATTTGTTTGTATTAATGTTTGACACAAAATACTTTTATCATGTCTCCTTTTTTTTGTTGCTATAAGTTTATTGTATTTGAATAAATTAAAACCTCTTAAAAGAATCTACCAATCACGCATTTAATTCCAATTGTCTGCGGCCATTGTCTCCTTAATCCAATCCTCAAAAACAGAAACCCTTGTAAATACATCCGGTAATCCAGCCGAACAAATACTAGTACCATACGATACAATTCCGATTTGTTGATTACGATCACGATTCACCAACGGACCACCAGAATCGCCCTAAGAGATAATTCCAATCAAAAAATAACAAACCGGCTAGCTAAAGTCTTTGTCAAACTCACCGCGCAAGCTCCCTTCAAAAAGAATTGATAAGCACAAACTTCAGTTTCGGTTACTCGACCAAATGATTGCTTGCATTCATCATTCGAAATAGTCGTATAATTGAGCATTTGAAGATTGGTCGGAAACGGTCCATAGATCCATGGCGAAATCGAACCCCAACCGGTTAAAGTCACTGGTTCCTTACTGCCAACTCTTTTCGTCCCGAAAACATTGATTTTCGAAATTTTCTCATTGAACTCAAATGGAGGATTAACCCTGACTAATGCAATATCACTAGTAACCAATTCCTGATAGTTATCATGGATTTTATAGCCAACAATCTCGTGACGCGATCCATCTCTTTGTCGAAAGTCAAAAGTTCCAGCCAGAACAGACATTCGTTGGGGCTTCTGACCGTGGACACAATGAGCAGCAGTAAGGACCGTGTCCTCGGAGATAATTGATCCTCCACAAAAATGTCTCCATTCGCCGTTTTTGTTGTATTGCATAGAGATTTGATAGGGAATTGGTTCTTTAGTTGCACTTCCTCCAACAATTCGGTTAAATTCATCAATATCGACTTGAGCTACCGATTCACTTGGATAACCCCAACTGAACGCAAGGAAGCCAGAAATGGCTAGAAATAGCACTGTAAAATGGCCCAACATGTTCACTTAGTCAATGAATGAATTAGACTCTGCTCTGGTTGACAAATTGCAAAGCTTTTATTTGGTGCAATTAGAACGTGATAAGCACAGGTAATTAATTAAACAAACCCAGACCTTCTACGAAACATTATCAAGGTTTGAAAATGTGAAACATCTATTTTGATTTGGTTCAACTACGAGACACTATACCAGCATGAATTTGACGTTGACGGAGACGAGGCTTTGACAAAAATTTGAATGACAAATAGATTGCAGAAAGGTCGATGTATAAGCCTATCTATTTTTGGAATAATGAATTTTTGAAGTGGGTAAAATTCCTAAACAAGTTCCATGGACTGGAACTTCTTTTTTGAGTGTTTAATTTATCCACCGTTGTTGATTGTGAGTTCTTTGTTTTGATTCATGAAAGAAGTACAACATGTTCCAAGCAACATAAAATTTTATTTAGAAGCTGAAAAGTGTCTTAGGGCCAGTTGTACAAATATTTGATCCGTGGTTCAGGAATCTTAACTCACCAATTTCGGCGGATTAACTGTAGTTCAACAATGGTTCAGGCATGTAATTGGCTTTTAGTGCATATTAGAACCTTGAACCATCGTTGAACCTCAGTTAACCCGCCGAAATCGCCGAATTAAAATTCCTGAACCACGGATCAAAATTTAAACCACGATTGTACAACTGGCACTTATTCAGATTAATTAACAAAAATATATTTAAATGGAATGCTGAGTGAAATATAAAATATGTTACAGTTTTTTTAAATTTTTTAATGAAGCTTTCTTCTCTGAATAATATCAATTCAATGAATCCAGCAAACAAGTTTATTTAGACACTGTTTAACTGGCCAATAAATATGATTGGTAGTTGAAGTCAAAAGCAAAAAGAAAATCAAAAATTATCAATTTTCTGATAGTCAAAGAAGTTTTTTTTTTCGCATTTATAAATCGCATTCTGTGCTATTAAGATGAAGTTAAAGATTGCGTTTGATGAAATTAGGATTAAGCTTCTGTTACTTCGAAATGTCCGCCCGCGAAAGAATAAATCAGAATAAACATAGTTTCGTTGCACGAGGGCACCACTCAGAAGTGTAACTCCTGCTGGTCCTAGAGATGGACTCTGGACATCACATGCGATAGCCTTTGATTCGCCAATTAAGTGGTAATTCATTCGGATTTATATATTTATATAAACAAAACTGATGGTGGTCGGTGTCATGGTCGTATCGAGTGCCTCTTCCCTGCTGATGCTTGCCACATGAATCCAATCTATGCAAGTATTCCCAGTTCTGGTCGTTTCCAGGTAATTAAGAGAACAAGCAGAGCTGCTGCTCCGAATCAGTATCCAAAAACAACACTGGTGGCAACTCAACATGAACATGCAGCCACTCTATACTAAATGTGGGTGGCATTCATTCGCAATCGACACCTCTCCGTAGCCATAGCCAACTGTAGCAGCAAAACCAGCAACAGCCTGCTTTGGTGCAACTGCGATGCAGCATGAGATCTCATATGCAAAACGCCACCTACAGGTGAGTTCTTTATCAGTGGCACGGATTTTTATTTTAATCACGGAATGATTTAAATTTTTCTCCTGCCTGGGGATCTGATATTTTTATTTATGCGGGAGTTTTTTTTTCTTATATTCTCGCCAGGTAAGGCTGCGGAAGCTTGGTGGTTAAGCAAGCCATGTGAGGTCCATGTTGTCGATTGGGATGATGCAGCAGCAGTAGCTACTGTGGTGGATGAAGTCTGTGAATTGAAAGCCGCCTCAAGGCTTCAAAAAAAAAACGAAGCAAACTGTTAACACCACACCATCTCTTCACCATCAGGGCCAGGCTAATGAATCAAATTGAGTGGGCAATAATAGCACGATAGGTGCCTGATGATGGCTGGCCCGCCACACTGCTATGACTCCAGACTTGTGAATTTGTTCGTTTCATCGCGTTGTTTTTTTGGGTCCTGATCTTTGGACTTGTTAATTGTTGTTTTACTCCGAACTTGAATGGCTATAGTAGTTATTGTAGAGGGTTATCGATTTCTTTGTTTTTATTTTATATTTTTTTGTTGAGATGCTGATCATTGAGGCTGTGAGGGCCACAAACAAGGGCGTCCAGCATGGCGACGATGTTTCAATTCAAGTTAATTGGGCCACCCAATAATTGCCCATCGCACATTTATATACACCACGAGATAAAAGTCTTCTTGGTTTTATTTTTTATTGCATATCCTGCATCGATATCTCGAGAATTGATAGCAGTAAGAAATTTGCATCTTTTAGTTTGGTAGAAGTTTTTAAGCTTTGTGTTCAATGAAATGAAAAACAACTAGCAATGTAATAGAACTAACCTGTTTACACAAGATAACTGCGAAGACATTGGAATTATGGCTTGGAATTTCAGGTATTTACTCGACTAACAACTATTTCTGCCACTTTAGACGTTTATGACAAAAAATATGTAGTACATATGTATATGGTAAGAAATTTGTCAATCGCATACCTTGCAGTAGGCTGTACAGTGCACGCCCACACGGCAAGTTGTGGCCTATCTCACGGCAACAGGTTAATCCTGATCGCTTATTTTGTTTTGGTTCTTAAAAAATTCTGGTAACATTTACCCCTAATAGGCTCAGAATCGAAAAAAGCTCTAGTTCTACTCTACAAAAAAAAAAAACAATTTTAAATAAATTTCAAATCTTTCAGCTGAAGAGCAACTATAAAGAACTTCCGTCCTAAAGTACCTACTAACCATAAACTCCCAGCAAACAATAAAGAACTTTTAAACCATTCCCATAGAAATATTGATCCCTGAATCTTTGTTAAGGGTCAAGCTGATTTCAGTGTCCATAAAATTTAACCAAACTCTAAAAAATGCCATTTTCCAAGACAACCGACAATCATAATCGTAAATAGAAATAATAATAATTCTAACCCTCCCTTTGTGCAGCTCAATAAAAAATAAAGAAATCCCTTTCTGACATGTGAAATGTAGAAAACCATCACCCTTAAAAGTTAAAGGGGGGCATTTTTTAAAGCTTTTTTGACATGACTTTCCTGTCGGACATTTTTTTTTTTCTATAACTTAAAAATCCAGAATAAAACATAAAATGAATCCTTGAAAGGAGACAATTTAATAATACGGATCATAAAGTAAGTTCCTTTATTTTTGTAAATCCCATTCGCTTGTATACTATGCTCTGCCCACCACCATCCCCATAGGTGATTCCATATGTGGGTACAATAATGTGAAAGTGAAAAAATGTTTAAACAGACAAGGTGGAAGGATGTTTTTGGGGGAAAAATAAGATGCATGTATTCATGACTCGAAGGAACATAAAAACATAAAATTTAATGCTAAAAAGAATATTTTCTAGTTTATCCTTCAAAATGTTTCGAGACTTCAGAGTGTATCTGTATAATATTTGAACGTTGCTCTTCCAAAGTTTTTGATTTTTCTTCTTTGGTTGTATGTGACATCTCCTTGCGAACTCGATATCCTTTAAAAGTTGCCTATGGGGCAGAGAATAAAAGAACACCTGACCTTTCTACCCACCCATTGCAAAAAAAAAACAAATCTTACTTGAATCTTAACAGCTGCTTCATTCAGGTCTTGGAGGTCAGTTTTTGAAACTTCAAGAACTTCTCGAATTTCTTGCACGTTGTTATTTGAGTCTTCTTGGGTGGTTTCTAATGAATCTCTTTCTTCAATTACTTTGTTTATATCTTCTGTTGGAGACAGTTCGATTTCTTCTATTAAACTTGTGGATAAAATATCCCCTTCTTTTAAGGAGTCTTTGGCTGACTCGGAATTTTGAAATGAAAATGATGAATCTACGTTTATCGTAGACAATTCACGATCAGCCGGTATTGGATTATATGGCCTCAGGCTTACTTTTTTTTTCTCCAAGGCATTCTAAGATGAGAAATTTTAAATAAATATTTATGAAAATAAAAAAACAACAACTAAACGTAAGGACCTAATCGACCAAACCAAACCGGCAGTTATTTTTGCATTGAGCAATTTTTTCTTTGACCAATAAATTGTTTTCAAGCAAAAGTAGTGAAACGAAAAGTTGAACATATCAAGCTGACGTTTTTTAAAACCTTGCGAGGTCTGTATCGTATGTACCAGTGGCGTGGCGTCCATATAATTCGATTCCTAACGAATTACTTTTTAAAATTCTACCTTTCAACAATGTTTATCAATTAACCTGCAACATGAACCCTAACGAATAATCAAATGTGTGCGTTCCTTACAACACGAACTACAAATTCTTTGAACCATCAATCCAACCTCCAGTTGTTTCGGAACCGGAGGCAGCTAGCTAGGGACCGAGCTGGCTGGAGAGGCTTGTTGGTTGAGGCCGTGAGCGCCATCTAAAGTAAGTAAGTAATCAATCCAACCAGTCAACTACCACTTTAACCATCCAGAATGGCAAAGCGATAACAAACCAAAGTAAACCAAAATATATCGGTATCGGAAACGTATAGCTGGATAGAACAGTTCCTAGTTTAGGTAGGTGCGTAACCACGTGGTGACTAATTTTTCTTCGAATTTACCATTTCAAATTATCAACGCCACGCCACTGTCAGGTACTGTTTTATTAACGAAGTGTAGATAGGTAGTGTGTTGTACATTGGCGTGTTTAGTCGTTCGTCGACTGTACACATTTAATCAAGATAAACTCACCTTCTTTCGAACGTAGAATCCTTTAAATGAAGCCTAGATATTAAATGAAAATTAATACACACAAATTTAATCAGCAGGACTGCGAAAGAATCGATTAGTTTCGGTTATTAACCAAGAATGAGATTTCGAATGATCTCATTCTTTTACAACCCTGTTTATCATTAATAAAAAAAAAAATTGCATTCAGTCACCTGAATTTTGATAGCTGCCTTTGTTATTTCTTCTTGTCTTCCTAAAATAAAATCCTAAAAGAAAAAAAAAAAACAAATAAGCATCTAATTAAAGAAAACTTAGCATTTTAGCCAACCCTAAACGATGAAGTCGACGATGAGTCTTCAGATAATTGATGCTGTTGATGGAACATGAAATATTTAATCCATTTTTTGAAATCTCAAAGTAATAAATTTTCAAATACCACAGTAAATTGTAGATTCTGACTTTCTTGTAAAGATTTGCGTGTTTGATAACCCCGGAAGACTTTCTAAAAAAAATCAAAATTAAATGAGAAAATCAATCGTTTTCGCGACGACGACGGCTTGACAAAGCGAGTTCCAGCCCTTTGACAGAAAAAGAAAGGAATTTTACTAACTATCCAATTTTAAAGAAATCAAATCCAAAGTAACTGCGAGTTGTATAAACATAACACCCTGGAACTATTAAAACCTTATTGGTTCAGCTTTGAACCTAAGTTAGCATAATTAAATTGGTTAGTTCAAATCTTGAAGCAAGGCTGAACCACGCTTGTACAACTGGCCCTAAGTAAATAACAGTGTACCTACTCTCTTCTTACGGACACCTCCCATAACCGGCCACCTCTCATAACCGAACAACTGTTTAGATACCGCCAGCGTCCGGTTATGAGAGAGTTCACTGTATAAACTTTATTTTTCTGTCCATAAAAAAGATTATATATGTACCTGAATTTGAATTGCACTTTGATGCATCTGATTGAGTTCTTTGCTTGAAGCTATAATCTTTTCGGTATCAAAATACAGATCTTCAGTATCTAAGGTTCCCTTAAAATCAAGTTTGGTAGAATTAAAATATGAATCCAAATATTTGTTCCATTAGAATAACCGAATAAATTTTATGCAACTGAGATTCCTAAACCGAAATTCGTAAACCCTTCCTTTGCATCTTACCTCAATCGCTGCCAAATAAGTCTTAACAAATTTCCTATAAGCCCATTGAATAGCCGGCCTCGATCGTAGCACTTCAACTTTCGTTAAATTGCATTTCCTCACCAACTCATCCAACATATCGTCGGCATGGAATTTTATAAATCTCGCGTCTTGTTTTCTTTGTCGTTTTTGGTCAACAAATCTACGAAACGTTATTTCCATCATATCCAAAAAGCTATTTGTTTTATCTTTGGGAATATTGCATTTAGCAAATTGAGAATAAACTTCATCGGTCTTGAGAATAGCATCTTCGATAACTTCCATTGCAACTTATCGGGAAAACAAAATAAGTATGTAAATATGTTGTATTTTTTCAAAGGGAATTCTAAACAAATAGTACCTACTTTTACACTTATCTCTTGTTTTGACCATAGCTTCAAGATAATCAGCAATAAACTTATAAGTGCAATCAATTGAAGGCTGATAACGAAGAACTTCACGTGATATATCACCCATTAGCTCTTGAAGACCTTCGGGCATTGGTAGAACATGGCCACGAGATTTTTGACGATGGTACAAAAAATTCATGATTAATTATTCAAATTCTTTCAATGAAAATTATTTTTGTCGACTTAAAATTCAGTGATTTGTTTCTAGGTAGAATAAATTAAGTATAGTCGGAACCGGAAGCTTATACAATATACATACCTACTCGTACTGGAGCTACGTTTTCATTAGAACAAATCGCCACCTGAATGCAAGAACTAGGTAACTACATTTTTGTCTTTTTTGAGATAATATGATTTTAAGGTACCTTACGGTAGTTACCATTTAATGAAACATATATTTGAGTCTAATTCCCTCTCTGCTACTATATATGGAGCAATGAAAAAACTAGACAACTAAAATAACGCAAGAATTTTCAGTGCAAGAAGTAGGTATCTGCGATATGAATTTTTTGGGTGATCTTAATCAGGTAATTTAAGTTATCTAATTTGAACACTTGGCTCGCACAATCAGCTGCAACTCAAGTAAGACCTGTAAAGTCTAATAAAAAATTCAAAAACTTAACCAAAGCGAAAAAGTATTAAAAAAAAATTTAAGTATAAATACATATATGTATGATTTTTTTACTACTACTGTATACCCATCCAAACAGCAGCTAAATAAAATGTATCAAACAATATGGATAATTCTACTGACAATGTTGTTTAAGATAATACATAATTTACCGTTTTATGCACTTGGTTACACAGCAAAAAAAGCTTTTCATTAAATCTGAAAAAACTATTGCGTTCGATGTGATCGAATTTAATTTATTTATATTTCATCGCGAATTTTAAATTTAAAGTGATGTTTTAGTAAAAATAAAAATGATTACCCGAGCTAAGTATCGTACGCAAAAATTCACAAAAGAGGTATTTTCTTAAAACATGCAAGATTTTTTTTAGGAATATAGCTAGGTGCTTAACCGCGAAAATAGTTATTTCAGATCTTGAAAAAAGACTTTAGATAGAAGGCAGCTGTCTCCGATGTCTCTGTGGTTTCAGACTTACATATGTACATACAATTTTCAATGAAGTTAAGCATTTTTATCTCAGAAAAGTAAAATGATTTTAATTAAGAATCAGCAAAAAAAATTGGTGCAAGAATTGGGTAACTACCTATTGTTTCACTAATTATTTTATATTTCAGGTTAAATAACAAAAATAATAATGATTTATTCGATATCTTATAGATCACGAATATCCTTATCACGTAAAAAAAAATTATGTTGCTGTGTTCGGATTACATTGGAAAAAGAGTCTAGTAAACTATTCTTAATAACGTTTTTGCTGATAACTCGAAATATGAAAAATGCGAGTTACCTAGTTCTTGCATTCAGGTGACGAAATGATGTAATTTCGTATAAAATTTCCAAATGAAATTCAAAATCATCTCATTCCCATACAAATTCAAATTTCCAAATGTGGTATCCAAATTTGCACCAAATTCTGAAGGAAATTACGTAAAACTTTAATGAACACACCCAAATGGAATCCATTCAAAGTGGAACCCATTCAAAATGACAGAAATCAATGTAAAAAAACAACAAATACAAGCGATTGACAGCCTGGACCGTCAAACAAAATGCAAATTTTCACAAATTTTTAAATTTTGCTGTCAATAAAAAAGACACCAAATTGCCATTGCCATAATTACTAAATAAACATTCATGAACACGCCCTTCATAGCAAAAACTCGAACCTGCAATACAATTTTTTTTAGCTAAAATTACTTTCCACACTCAGTTATTTAATACAACAACCACATCTAGTTCCGTATCCAACTTGCTCGTGGCGCTGCAGGTAAATAGCTCAATGTGACAATCTATTTCGCTGTCATTAGACGTGTACGAATTTTTGTTGTGGTGTTTTATTTTTTTTTCATCCAACAAAATAATTTCCTAAATGTTAATTTCGTTTCATTAAAATCAAAACACCTTTAACCAAAGTCAGTTTTATAAATAAATAATAATGTCGTCAGCTAATTTGGCCAATCTCAATGTGGATGCATTGTTTGAACAGCACAGCATCGCTGAAATTGACATAGTCCAAAAGAAAATTCAAACCGAAGTCGAGAAAAAACGCGAAGAACTCCGGACGATGGTTGGGTAAGTTGCAGCATGCATCACTGCCATTCCAACAGTAATAATAACAATAAAATACCATTTCAAAGGGAGCGCTATCGAGATTTGCTTAAAGCCGCTGACACTATTGCCACGATGCGAGAATCTTCCTCGGAACTCTGCACTCAAATCGAAAACATCACAACCAATTGTCGAAGTCTCAATGAGAAGCAACTGATTGGCTTCAAAACAGACACGGATGCAATCAAATCCCGGTCGGAAAACAAACAATTAAACAACTACTTCAGCACTGTGGTGCAAATTAAACTCCTCACCACATTGCCAGAGATGATTTGGTCGCACATCGACAACGAACAATTCTATCTGGCCACAGAGTTGTTCATATTTAGTCGACACATCAGTACTGGATTGCAATTGAATGTAAACAATACACTGATGCAGTATTTTCCCGTGGCCAAGAAGCAGTGGGAGATTCTAAAGCCATTCCATTTGACAATAAAACAAAGTGTCTTGGCGACATTGGAACGCGAAGAGCTGTCACCCGAGGCAGCAACAGATTGTCTGCTGAGTCTGTTGCTGCTGGAGAAGGGCAATTTGAATGGAATTCTTAAGACTTTTGTTCAATTAAGGTGCTCGGCATTCTTAAGCAGCATGACCAATGAAGGAGACGACCAAAAGAGAGTCAAGGACAGGATATTGGGAAGCTTAAGAGTGATTAACTCGACTGTTCAACTCGTGCACAAGTGTTTCTTTGGTAAGTTTATGGTGGATTCTACGTTTGGGAACAATAAGATTATTAGGCTGTTGAGTGTTGTTCTCCTTTTATGAAGGTTGTTATTGTAAAATGTGTGCCATACCAGTACCAGCATCGTATACGCAACAAATATTTTTTATCAAAACTTGATTAGATAAACGTTTGTTTATTGTGTGTGTTTGTGCTTCGATTGTACATTGAGCTAGAACCTCAAATGGATGCCCTGCCTGCTTCAAATTTGGCACATAAAAATGTCTACATATATATTTTTTTTATTTTATTTCAGCAGAATTTTAAGTCTTCTTCTGTAGAAACCTGTCTGAATGTTTTTTTTTTCTTTTAACAGAAAACAACAAAGGATTAGTTTCGAAGAAGCTTGAAGAATTAGAAAATGCCATGCCAACAATCACCCACGTTGATTGCCACGATTCACAATTCGCCTACTTATTGCCCGATATCATCGCAAACTTTCGACCAAAATTCGACTCATTGATTCTGAATGAAGACCAAGTGAAGACAACAATTGAAACTTGGCTAAATGATAGTTCGAACATAGCCGGAATTCATTTGAAAACACTCTTCAATCTCGTCTCGTCGATGAAAATCATTCAAGAAATCAAAAAGGATTCAGTTGCTGCCCTCAAACAAGATCCCAGTTGGAGTTACATCTGCGAGAGATTTGGAATTGCCCAGAAATTAGATTTCTATGAATTTCAATACAAACCATTGATAAATCAAAGAATTCGTGATATAATTCGTCAGTCTTGGATTAAAGCCAACGATGGCATTTTCAAGAGAATTGAAAACGTTCTCAAGACCAACAGGAAGATCAACAATGAACTATGGATAGAGAATTCTAGTGATCTTCCACTGAGTCTCAAAGATGCTCTTAGTGAAGATAAGAGGATAAAGAAACTCTTGATGAAATCTAGAGGATTCGATGAAGAAATGATATCGATTTGTACAGAATTCAATGACCAATTGGCTGCAATTGTGTGTGAAATGAATTTGCTTCTTGAAGAGAAAGAAACTAAAGCCAACGAGAAGCTATCATTGGTAGAGTTTCTTAAGGAAATCAGCGAGGAGCAAATTCAGGAACTGATGGCTAACGTAAAGAATTCAAATTGTGATAAACAGCTGCAACAGTTGCTGTTCCTAGTGCGACTGTTTGCTGCCATTGTTGAATTGTGTCCAAATTTACGAGCTTGTTTGTCTCAATCGTATCACGATCCAACTAGTTGGGCTTCGCAACCTGTTGCTGAGAAGAAAACACTGGAAAATTGGACTAGAGTATGTAATCTATTGGAACATGAGGGATTTGTGATGTGGAAGCGCGTTTGTGAGTTAATTCTGGATGAGAATCCAGTGGAACAAGTGATAGCCAAACGAACTGGACATGAAAATATTCTCGAAGATTTCACAGTAAGTTTTATTGATGGCAAATTGATTTTGTGAGGATTTATCTCTGTTTTTTTTTTTTTTTCAGAATTGGGAAACAGTAACAATCGAACAGAAGGACGAGCAGGATAACCCTATTCAATCGACCTTCCGCATCCCCAGTCAGCCTCGTATATCTCTCCAGCAGTATTTGTTCTCCATTACCAGTGCACTTAACTTGTACATTCCACAAACCTTGCCACAGAAAGTTCTTCATGTTTTTAACTCACAGTTGACTCAACGTCTCTTGGAACATTATAAGTCCCTAATTAATGACGATAAATTCACTGCTTCCAGTCAAAATACCGCTCTTCAGCTCTATTACGATGTGAAATTCCTTCAATCGGTATTCACATCCAGAGATGATCGTTCGATTGTCGACGAATTTAATTCGATTACAAATCTTCTCAAAGATTTTATTGACCCATTTGATTTTGAGCTATTCAGTGAACACATATCGATGAATGTTAAGAAATCCGTTACGAAAATGCATTGCCAATTGGGTGTGATAATTCCTTATCTCCTACAAAATACCAGTTCGATTGTTCAGCAAGAGAAGGATCCAAATGTTCTGACACTCAGTTCGAATGGATCGACGTCTATTTGGTTTCCATTGTTGCCTATAATTACGCCAGGATCGGGGAATGTAACGAGTGGTAAATCGACAACTCCAGTGCTTACAGAAGTTGAAAAGGTATAGTTTTTCATTTTATGGACTAGGGATTCAAACAGAAATAATTTATATTTATTTTATAAATTCTTTGTTTTTGTATTTATATCTTTAGGACATCAGGTCCTTTGAGTAGCATATAATTGTGTATTCATAAGTACTTCCTATCAAGTAATGCTTGTACGTTGTCGTTGTTGTTGTTTTTGTATGTAAGAAAAAGCACGTTAGAGTTTGAAAGCTTTGATTGAATTTTGTGTAACTTATGCATTATTAACTTTAGATTTGGTTTGTTTTGTTTTTTTTAATATCGTTGTAGTTCGAGTTAGAAAATAGTTTTTTGTAATTTGTGAACGTCTTTGACATCGAATACAGAAGTCTGGCATTTTTATTACAAAAAAAAAACTTCCAAAAAAAAATGTTAAAAAAAGATTTATAGTGACTTGATGATTGGTAGAGTTTGAAAAAAATTCTATTAAAAAAACTACTAAAAATGCTTGAAGTATTTTCAATGATTGAAAAAAAATTCAATTAACAGTTTCTTTCTATACAAATAATTTGCAAAAAATTGTTGAAAAATATTGTTTGTCCCGCATATGTATATTTAGGCCTTCACATAACGTCAGGTATCAAAATTCCAAGAGGACCAATAGCAAACCAGTGTGGGTCTTCCAGCCTCTTCTTGACTTTCAAATTTGTATTAAATTGAAGAATTTTCGACATTTTTGACAGTTTAAAAAAGTTTTTTTTTTATAAAAGTACTGTTTGTGCAACCGGCATAGCCAGGTTCCTCCACCGCCAGTGAGCAAGCCTAAGACGAAATTATTTTTCAAATTCAAGAGCGCTAATGCATAGCCTAACCGCTTATAATGGCGAAAAACTGTTATAACTGTTATAAATTGATGTTTTTCTAGTCTCGTCCTTACTTTTTTATTACGATAATTTGTTCTAACTGTAATAAATTGGCATTTCTCTAGTCTCGTCTATTTGGGAAATCTTTAAAAATTTGGTTTTCGAAAATTGACATTTCAACACTTTTTCAGTTGATTCTGTTCAAGGTAAGGTTCGAGAATGTTCTTTATTCATTTCACATACATTTTAGTGCGTACAGTTTGTATAACAAATATTATAGTTTATAACAAATATTATAGTTTATAACAAATATTATAGTTTATAACAAATACTATAGTTTATTAGATGAAAGGGTTGGCAATGCAACAGATTCATATTTGTGTTATATCAAAAATGGATTTTTCTGGTTCACATTGCAAATTCTAACAACGATATTAAAATATTTAGATGGTTTTGCGTTTTTTTTGTGAAACTAAATTAGTCATAGTTTTTGTGTCTGTTGCAATTTTTATGAAAAATGGTGTTTTTGTTTTTAAAAGTTTGTTTTAATTTCTTAAGTAATTCAAAAAAAAAAACATTTCTATTATTTTCCTTTTTACCAATTTCTTTCCTATTCAGATAAATAATTTTGTTAAATGTTCTTCTTTAGACACCAACAAGGAAATCAAATCGCAAACAAGAATCATCACGAAGTCACAAAACTGGAGCTGCGGCTTTCTTTGGAGCAATGTCTCAAGAATGGTTCCGATAGCCATAATCTCTTCAAATAAAAGTTACATATGCAAATCCCCCCCCCCCCACAAAAAAAAAAAAAAAAAAAACAATAATTGTATTTCCTGGTGCAATATACATAAATAAAACAAAAATAAAATACATAACAAATTTGTTATCCCATAATATTCACTTTTTATTAAACGTTTTTTTTTATTCAAAAAAACTGTTATGCATAATTTTACTTGAGCTTTACTCGTTTTTTTTTGTTGGAAAAAATTAAATAAAATTGGTCAAAGCTTTTGTGAGCATTCAAAGTTCAAAATGTTTAATGCATTTTCGTACAAGTTGTCGTGACGGCGTGTTTTGTGCTTGAATAACCCCCAACCGTAATGGAAGTAATTCGTGGTATTCATGACAGAAACTGTGTTGTCAACTTTATTGTGACAAAAAAGATTAAAATTCTAACGTAGTTCATGCATCAACCATTTAGAAGTAAGAAAACTTTTCAAAGTCTATTTTCAAACTTAAAAGCTTGTAAAAGTTGAATGTGAATCATTTTATCTCATCAGTAGGTAGATATGAATATGTATGTGTGTATGTATACGTATACTAAATTTAAAAATTAATCTGCCGTAAATTAAAAAAAAAAAAGCTACGAGAGACTAAAGATTATGTAATTTAAACCAAGACGTGTTTTTATCCTATCATTGATGTTACATCCATGTGGAAAATGCCCACAACATTCAACCCCCTAACACAGGCACAATTTTGTTTTGATTATGCGTTTCGTGAGCCACGAAAAACTAAGTGAAAAACACGTGAAAATGTATCAACGCAAAAAAAAAAAAAAAAAAACTAAAGCATAAATTTCGTAAATTCAATTTTCCCAATTTTTGTACGTGATTGTCATAGTGATTCTAATGTTTTATTTAAAAACAGGCGCAAAATGTTAAAGAGTATCTATGTATATAAACCACCCTCATCAACCTCAACTTTCACCCCTACAGATCCGACTCGACCATACTTCACTCCTGAATGAAAATTCACCTGCACGTAATTTAAATTATAAGTGAAAAGCCGGGACCCAGAGGCTGCTTCGGATGTTCTTTCTAGGGACCAAAAAAAAAAATGAAAATAAAAAATGCA
Source organism: Epistrophella euchroma (assembly GCA_947049315.1). NCBI lineage: Eukaryota > Metazoa > Arthropoda > Insecta > Diptera > Syrphidae > Epistrophella > Epistrophella euchroma. The sequence continues at coordinate 63,813,722 of OX346248.1, forward strand.
GGATCCCTGGCTGAGTGAGTGGTGGTGGTAAAGGTGGAGGAGGAATGATAGTATAGGCATTTTGGGAGTAAGCCTAAGCGAAAAGCTGGGGCCATGGAGTCGGAGTGTGTATCCTGTCTTAACCTTTACGTCGTCGTCGTTCTTAAACATAAGTGGGTCGTTAGTAGCGTGAAAATTTATTACATTTCTATATCATCACAGGTGTTCAAGAGATGATATCGGCTTTTGGGGGGTACGCCTGTAAATCCCAGATGTTCTGGAAAAGCTAATAATTTGTCAATCGATGCTGGAATGATAGGATGTTGTTATTTTATTTTTTTTTTTTTATTTCTCAAGGTTCGTTTATTTATTTCCGCATCATATGGAGCAAAGGCATACTACATTATACATACATACATGTGTGCTAAAATTTTGTTTAAAATTTAATAACATCGTCGGTGTATCAGAGTGAATAATTTAAGAAAAAGACGCTCATTTTGGGCCTTAATGAGATTTAACTGTGAGAAATGAGAACATTTAGATAGGCTGGTGCGTAAACAAGTTATTATTACCTGCAATACCTGCTCTGTAATTTAAATGAGATGTTGTAAATATACTTTAAGGAATTAAGAAGGGAATTTCGTGTTGATTGAGTAAAAAGATTTTGTATTAAATCTAATTATTATTTTCGAAACAAAATCAAATATGGAGAATATTTACGAATTTTTATTTTATTTTATTAAAAAGTACTATCTCAGTAGAAATAGTAACAGAATATGGAAAGACAAAGTCTCAAAAGGCAAAGGTTCGAAATTTCAAATTTTTGAAAAAAATATATAAGAATTCTGCGGACGATTTCTTTTCGTTTAAATAAAATAAATTTGGTAGCACAAACGGCTCATGAAGAACCAGGGCCTAGCGACTTACAACTCTCAACCATTCCTGTGTGCGTGTCTGCAGGAATGGAGGGGACCTACAGTTTATTGCCGAATCCGAACGGCTAAGGTGAGCGGCACTTTTCTATGACAAGAGATAGGTACTCTTGGAGGATTTGTCACTTCCTCGCAAGAGGTAGTAGCTCCGAAAAAAAACGTAAGCTGGAAGCGGCTGGTATTGAACCCCAGACCTCTGGCATGACAGTCAAACGCACTAACCATTAAGTCACGGCTATTCGTTTGAATTAGTATAAAAAAGGGATGGGCATTTGAAATTTCGAACCTTTTGTTTCGAACCTTTGTCTTTTCGAACTTTTGTCCTCCAAACCTTTGCCTTTCGAGACTTTGTCTTTCAAAACTCTGACGGATTCCCATCTTAGTAAATTAAATTTAATGATTCCAACAAAACTACCTAAATCTTAAAGGAATTGTACTGCCGTGCATTGAATTACATCACTGCAGTAGTTTTTTTTACAGCTTTTTAAAATTTTAGGGTAGGTACCCATTGTATACAAAATTAAACTATTCTAGGATTAAAATTCCACACTAGCAAGTATGTGTATCTTGATTTGGAAGAAATATTTATAAAAGACACCACATTTCCATGTTGGTTCCTCCTTTGAAAAAAAAGTAAACATTTTAAATTTGTTATCAAGGCAAGAAATGTAAAAAAAACTTTTTTTTTCTAAAAAAAAAATCTAAACTAACATACATAACTAGTAGGTAAATCACATCATGTGCTTACTTTGACCCTTTTAATTATGTTAAAACATTAAAGGCGAAAAATACCCTTTGAAAGCAACACCTTACTAAATGACCAAACAAACTTCCTCAAAACAACACCATCTACAAAAAAAGGAAGTAAACTATCTCTAAATTAACAAGTTTGTTGAATTTTTTTATTTTCATTTTTATAACTAAGCTGCTAGCTGAGAAGGAACTGTGTGTTTAAATTTAGTGTCAATTAACCTCCCGTCTGTGTTTCGTGTCAACCAAGCTAATTGGGATACTATTCCTTTAACCTGTCTTTTTATATTTTTTTTTTTTAAACAAAGTTATGTTCAACTTTAAGGACATTATTCACCCCTCTTCGTCAACTAATTGACCTTAACCATGTGAATGCATCATCATGGATATCATTTTCGTTCCTTCTTCTTCGTCGCTCGTCCTTTAGTTCGTAATAACGGTGTTGTTTTGTTAGTTTGAGAGATTCAGCAGGAGCTTTATTTTTATATCATATTAATTTGATGTCACCTCGGGGACATACTAGAGGAAAATTATCCTGGAACACGACCACTCTATAATTGTCATATTCACTTCGTTAGCCAACACGCTCAGTGTGTAGTATCTTTACTCCATATACGTTCACTTTAATTAGGGGTCTTTATAGCTTTTGAAATAATTTTAACTATGAATGTCGCTTATAAGGGATTTCGCTCGATTTTTAGAAGTCGGGGTATTTTTACTTCATGCTTATGAATGCATTTGTTTTTTGATTCACAACAGTTTTCTAGTCGGTCCTATCGAGGTAACCGTCGGAGCGGAATTCTCTCCGATTTCCTACGAATTGGAGACATTTTGCTTCGAGGTAGTTCTCCGACCAGCAAAATGTCTCCGATTCGTAGGAAATCGGAGAGAGTTCCGCTCCTATAGGGCCGAGTAATAATTTGAGATCACCTTTAAGTAAAAAAAAAAAAACAGCAGGTATATGCAGCCTCATTTGCACCATATTCGTTATAAGTAGGTATGCTGTATACCATTATTTTTCTAGTTTTTTATGTCATTCTTTGTCGGTGAGACTAAGTATAGGTGTGCTATTTTTAGTTGCAGCAAAAGGACAACGAGCCAAGAGCTAAAATCTTTGCAAGCAGAAGTTAAAATTTTAACAGAATTAGACAGACATAGTCACCTTCTTTAAAGGACGCGAAGGCGTTCTTGGTTCTCACATACTATACCTACCTAACAGATCGGTAAACAAGATTTCTTTGCAGCTACCTCGTCGTTGTCTAGTTTTGTTTTCTATGGAGGTTCATCTTTTCTCTGCCATTAAATAGCATAGTCATTTGCCTCGTGTCTTCCATAGAAATATAAAAATATAATTTTTTTTAACAGTTTAACTGTTGGTTGGTCTTCTTTCGTCTTGGCATGGTTATAGTTAGTGCTATGAAAGCAAGGGCTTGGAAAAAAGGGGGCAAGACTGCAAACAAATTACCATCATCAAAAGGATTTCCTCCGTTATTGCTGTTTAGCAACACACAGAAGCTATGTACATCTAGAATGATAGCAAAATGTATAGGTTGTATAGCAAGCAAGCAAGCAAACGAAACGATGAAAGGAAGTTGCCTGTAATCTTGTCCGAAATTTCTTTCCTCAGAAGACAGGTTCATTTATATAGGGAAAGAATAATAAAGAACAAAATTACGAGACTTAGGTGATGATGACGACTATGACGGAAGGAAACTTTTTGAAAGAGTGCACATAGTGACATAGGGCATGGGGTCAGAAGCAGAGAAAGGCCAGAGTACCTACCGAGTCTTCAAGAGAAAGGACGTTGATAATGTTATCCTTTAATTAAGATTTCTTCCATTCCGTTTCCTTTTTCACTTCAAGTTACTGGATGGCGTGCTTGGTTTTTCCTTGTAATTGCGTTTCCTTCTTATAGCAATTTTATGCTGCAATGGAATTGTATAGGTAGTAAAGGTACTGTAGAGTATGCAAGTCTTGACGTGAAGAAGTAAAAAGCATACCTAACCTATACCTAGAAGCTCTGTTTCACTTATTACACTAGAGAATTCTAACTTTTACCGTTGTCAAATTCGTCTGTTGCATTTAGATTTTTTTTTTACATGAAAGAGTCGTGGTAAGAATAAGAAGTCGCTCTTTATGTGTTTGTATAAACTATTTATGAAGTTTTAATTATATATGTAGGAAGAAATTTTCGCAAATCATTCACAAAGACTCTTTTCATTACATTTTGTAGAAATCATTACCTAAAGACTTGGTGGTATCAAACAGTTTTTTATTTGTCGTTTGAAGATGTGGTTTTTTATTGAATTTATCATTGAAACCATTTGCTTTGATGACCTTTTTAAAAAAAACTGATTTCCAGAAAATATAAAAGAAATGTCCTTTTGGCAGCTGTTTCTAAGTTCTGCAATTTTTAAAAAGAACCATATTTTGCGAGTCTCCTGTTTCTGCTTTTAACTATGTTCTTGGAAGAGAAATCATTTCTTTGGTAAGTATAATGAATGGTCAAAACGGTTTTCTTTTGACAGACTGGAGTTTTCTTGCCTACATATATTTAAGAACAAAATATCCAGCCATTAAAAAATCGAAAATTAGCAAACGAAAAAATTATCGCTCGAACTTGCCCTTGTGCTGGATAACGCACGCGCATAAATCGGCTTAACGTCATCCGATTCGGTTGCGCATTTTTTTCGTTGGATTTTTATTGAACCAGATTAAGACACAACGGAACTGAAAATTGGAAAATTTGACCAAAAATTATAAAATTCTACCGAAAAAAAAAAATTGTGTTCGTGTCGCATAACTCGGCTAAACATTATTAAATTTGCATGGGGATTTTTATGTTGGATTTGTATTGAACCAGATTAACACACAATGAAGCCGAAAATTGAAAAATTTGAAAGAAATAAGAAAAATTCAGAAAATCGTGAAAACATCTTGAAATTTCAAACTTTCTGAATTTGTTTTTTGTTCGTACGCAAATTACTCGGCTGAATCTCATCCAAATTAGATGGAAATTTTTTTGTTAGATTTGTATTGAAATAGATAAACACAGTACGGAGATAAAAATTGGAAAATTAGGCCGGACAAGTCGAAAAGTCGTGATAACAATTGGAGCTTGCTCGACTTTCGAAAGGAACATTAATAATTTAATCAATTATAGGTGGAACGAAGTTCACCGGGTCAGCTAGTAGGTTATATTCTTTAAAATTCTTAAGTGCCATATGGTTGAAACTATTTAGAAGCAAAACCTGAAATGCAGTTTTCCTACAATCACTTTGATCATTTAAGGTACAAATTTAAATCAAAACCGTAGTTTTTTTTTTGAGAAAATTAAAAAAAAAATGAAACTGTTGTTCGTCAAATTACCCGTTCTAAATGAGCTGCTGCAAGAATTATTTCTTGCTTTCTTAGTGCAACTAATTATAGTGGGAACGGGACGCTTGTTGGATAGCACAAAAAATCTTTCAAATTAATGTTGCACGGGGGACAAAAAAATATCTGGGAAAGGAATAGTGTTTTTGTTTTAACAAATAAGCTGCGCAATGTAGTTTAGTTTGATTCCTTATCAGTTTTTTTCTCTGGAAGGCTGACAAATTACCTAACCAAATGTTGAGTAAATTTCAATCAGTTTTTAAGGAAAAAATTGCAAATATTTCATTTAGAAATTGTGAACTAAATAAAAGTAGGTGCCTGCTCACTATTACTTCCCTTGTCATTCTTTAAAATAAAGTAGATAAACGACCACCAACCTTAAGAAAGCTTGTTAGATTTGAACATGCATAAATTTCATTTTAAATTCTTAAATACAAAATAAAGTACCTTACCTAGGTATCTATTTCTTTTTTCTGGGGAATCTTAATTATGTTCCATAACTAATTGCTTTTTTTCTCCTTTAAATACCTTATTTAATGATATTCCAGAATTTAGGGCATCACAAAGTGATTAAAATGCCTATATATTTGTATGTCAAAAAATATCCCTAATTCTTATCTTTTAGCCTCAAAATGTCAATTTAACATCATTGCATCAACTCCCACAAAATCTCCGCCTAAAGGTAAACCCAATTTGAAACCACAAATTAATCACCGCTAATACTAAATCAACCAAATGAAATATTAGCAAAAGAAAAGCCAAGCAAAGAAAAAACACGAAAAGAAAAAAACATGAGAAAAATAAATGTTCGTAAAATAAATTTCATCACCTGAGGTCCTTTTTTCTAAAAGAAAGGGATCTTCCCAAAGAATACAAAAAAAAAAAACTTCTAAATCTTAGAAAACAAAAACTTCACAAAAAGTAATCATAGTTTAAGAAAACTTTGTACGTTACCAATGTGCTCCTGGGAGTAAGAGTCCTGGCTATTCCAACAACGATGACGACGCTGCCACTGCTGATCAACATCATCGTTCATCCAAGAATGTGCCGCTGTAAGAACTCATTTATCTCAACAGAATTGAAGAAGTAAGAAGTAGAAAAAAAAAAAACAAAAAAAAAAAAAACAGATTTCTTCCTTCATTCATCTGCAAAGAATTCTTGTTTGAATAAATCTTGCCTTGCAATTTGCAATTCTGGTAGTTCGAAGTAGCAGTCGAAGCAGTTCTCTACTATACCAAAACCACCAAGCAAACACTCCAAAGTTATTCATAAGTTTTAATGTCTATTCAAATATTTTCGCAGTTTTTTGCCGACAAACCCCTTTCCTGTGTCAGCTAAAAAAAAAGGACACCAAACAGCACACACACCCCAAATCCCGAGTCTGTCCATTCGGTCTTCAAGAAAAAAAAAATATCTGGTAGGAAAACTTGGGAAGGAAAAAATTTCTGTGACGATAATAGTGCCTGGTTTTGATGTTTCCAAAGCGGAAGTGAATATCATAAAGATTGGTGCAAAAGATGAGGAAGAAAAATGAATTATCCTGCCACAGCCATGCCATAAGGACACGCATACTATACTCCTTCAACTAAAAAAAAAAAAAATCTTAATGTCCAAAGAAAAAAAGTGAAACCTTAAAGCAATGCAAAACTTCATCCTTTCTTCGTCACTTCTTCTTGTTGTATAAATACTTTTTTTTCGGCGGAAAAAGGACAATCGCTAAGAATAATCGGAACAAACTTTTAGATATCCTGAAAGTGATGTGCAGTTCCAGAGGCACCACTGTTAATCTTCATTCAATTTAGGTTGAATTTTTCGGAATCACCTGCTGCTTCTGATAATGGTGACGTTTCTCAGAAGCGAACCATGAGAATTTGGCCATGTTTAAAAGAAAGAAAAAAAAAAAAAAAAAACTTTCTCAAACTATTCAATAAAATGCATGGAAAGCTAGTGGACCTGAAGCGTGCGGCATTTTCGCCAAGTTTTCATTTTTTTCTTTTTTCATTTGCTCCAAAACTCGCCCTATTCTAGAGAAGACAAGGACGTGGTTTTGGCGGTCGACTTGAAAGCTCGAAAAACAGATTTTCAACATAATCTTTGGATAATCTTTCCTTTTTCGAATTAAAAGAAGCAAGCATGACATAAGAACAAAAAAAAAAGAAAAAACACTAGAAGCAGAAGAAAACTTTTCAAAGAAATTTTCTTCGCCAGTCTGTCGATGTTGATAGATACCTACTTCTGAAAAAGTTTTGAGTTTGCAGAATTCTTTGATTGTTTGGACTTGCAATGTATGTATGTAGGTACTTATGTATGGTAGTAGATGAATATCTATTGGCCAAGTTCTAGAGTCAAATAAAAACACAAACTGTAGATTTTAATCAAACCAGACAGATGATGGTAAAGACGAAACAACGCCGAAGTTCTGTCTGTCTGTCTTGTTCGTCGATCCATAGCGCAAACCAACCGAGTGATTTTCTTCAGACTTTTGTTAACTAGACGGCTTGTTTCTGTCGCAAACGGTTAGAAGGTAATTCGTAGGATTCAAAATCATATAATTATTGTCAAATTAGAAAATTGTGTAAAATTTGTCGGAAAATGGGCAAGTTTTTGAATCATGAAAATATTGTCGGAATTTTCTATAAAAATAGTTGGTTACTGACAAGTTTTAGTGCAAATAAAAACAAAGGGATTTATAATTTCGTCAATTTTTGGTTAAATCGATTGGTACATCAGTTAAGTTCAGTTCTGATAAGATTTAAGTCACAAACGTTTAAGGATTTTATGGTTTCCTCTACAAAATTTTTCGTTTTTCCCTCCCCCGCAGTCTGTATATTATAATACCTCTTTGAAAGAAGTAATTTGATTGCGCCAATGATTATATTTTATCGACAGAAAACGACAAAAAAAACCTGGTCACATTCTTGAAAATGTAATTTTTGTATGTACTTATGTAAATTCTATTTACAAGGCACATATATGTATGTATGTAAGAACGATGAATGTACATACATCACCTGAAAAATTGCACTTTGTATCTATGTACGTGTGTACCTACTCATGCACATATATTTTAATAATATTTTCTTTCTTTGTAATCAAACCAAAAGGATACTATTCTCTCGCTCTCTCACTTTCTCTAGGGTTCTCGTTTTTCATTCCTTTGGCAGCGTCAGCATTCTATTTTGTTAAATTACATCGAGCTAAGTTATCTAATATATCTCTCCAAGTTGCAAGACTCTTCACTTCCTTTGTTTTTTTTTTTTTATTTTTTTTTTTTTTTTTTGAATTTCATTTTCTTCCTGAAAGTGGACACTGGAAACGAAAAACTATATCCTTTCCGTATTTTTGTTCTTCAAGAATCAGGACATATTTATTACATCACTGCAATCAAAATGAAATCCATTCGCTTTGTGAGAGAGGTTACTCTGTGAATAGGTTAATGCCAAAGGACGAACGAGGTATAAGGAGAGATATGCCATTGCCATTACTGTGCGTTGTCGTTTAGTTGCTTGAATATGTTGTTGTAAGGAAAAGGAGGATATCCATCCGAATAGGGTTTGGTTACTGGGTATAACTTGCCCTCTCCTACGTCTTCCTATCCATCTTTCAGAAAGGAGAGCTTATATAATTGTGAATCCTTTAAGATGAAACTTAAATTGTTCTACAATTCAATTATTACGGGTGAACGGAAACACAGAAACACACAGACAAGCACAGAATCCTTGATAAGATACAACTTGAGTTCTGCACTTTTACAATGCATCTCCTGTTGGTTGCTGTTGCTGGTTGTTGTTGGGATTTTCCTTTTCAACTCATCCCATTTATAAAGATGCAGCATATAGACTTTAAACATATTTTACAGCTGGATGGATTAACAAACTGTAAAAGTGATAAAATAATGTTAAAATACTTTCCTTATTAGATTATAATTTTTGGAATGTAATAAATGTAAGTGACCGCAAGTCTATTTCTCTTTTATAGTTTCAGCTTTCAGCTGCTGTTGTAAAAGTTGTGCAAAATGAGTTTCTGGTCTGGTGTCTTTTAAGTTCGAGAGTTTCCGAAAATAGGGACTTTCTAATTCCTTTCTGGGAGGGAGAGGGTATGTTTGAGAGTTAAAATAGAAGCAATTTAGTAAATGTTTGTTTTTGAAAGCAGGAAACCAAGTAGTATACGACCCTTGTACGTACAATATGTATAACTCGGGTATTATGTAAAAGCTTTTTGTTGAAATATTTTCGTGGCTAATGTGGTAAACGTTTGTGTGGTAAAATGGAATTTTATAAAATTGTTTCTAAAAGGAAATTTGGATTTTTTTTTAATTGTGTGTGCATTCGAAAAAGGAAAAAATACAATATAAAATAAAAAAAATCATTATTTACGATGATGGTATTCGTTTTTATGAATTTATTATGATACCTACTCAGGGTTCTTTTAACCAAATTAAAAGTGTGGGATTACAGTTTTTTAATGTGTAAACATACACCTTAATTCGTTAAGTTCAGGATAAAATATGAACTGCAACTGTCAGAGGCATCAGTTTTCATAAATCATTAAAATGTATAAATATCTATGGTAACCCAAGCTGGTTTCACGCAATTGAAATACATTTAAGTCAAAATTAATACAAATATTTGGCATCTATCTCTGTGAAAAGCTCTGAACCCTTTATGAGATCACAATAAAGTAAATACTCAAAGTTTTTTTTTAATAATTTGAATTTAATTAGTTGCTTAAGTCCACTTCGAAAAGAATCCCCTTTGATATTAATTCCACCGTTTTAATCGAATAGATTAACATCAATTAATCTACGTTGTTAAATAACTGAGATATCTTTAAACTTTTCTCCTGTTTCTATTGGATAAACAAATCCTTATAAATAACTTGATAATTTATTAAAATCCCTCTCAGCATATCCCAAAAACTTGAAAACATTCAATCTCAGAATTTACTCACAAGTACTTACAATTCATCACCTACTTCCTTGAGAGAATTATCCTGAAAAGTGCATTCTCAATTCTCTAGTTTTTTTCTTGTTGTTTTTGTATTTTTATCCTTCACTTCACACAGAGAAAATAATTTCCTGAAATTTCCATCAATTGCAATAAAAATAGTAAAAAAAAAAAAAATAAAATTATATGTAGATGCGAATAATGCATTTGAAATCCCCAAAGCAAATGCCAATTGATTGCCGGAGATTAGCATCCATAAACAACATTAGGGCATTATGTATTTTCTTTTCGGAAAATTCTTAAATTGCATGAATAAATCAGGACTCTACTTCGTATTGTATTATGTATTATTATTTTGAGAGCGCTATTCTTAGTTTGGTTGTTGGAAGCCTTGGATGCAGAAGCAATGAGTTGAATATCTTTAACCTATACTGCTGCCTTCTCCAAACCTCTGTTAACCTTTTTATGCATGAATGAAGAACTTGCTTTTTCATCCTTGTTGTTGGTGTAATGTATATGTTCGCGTTCGACAATATTTGCATTCATGCATGCAGAAATGCATTGATCGTCGTCTTTTCAATTCATTTTACCTCAAACCCTTTGGATTTTCAAGATTTCACTCGAAGAGGACATGAGCGGAATCTGGAAATTTTTTCCGCTGCTGATGAATAATTTTAAGTAACTTTGGGATCTATGAAATATATTTACATACATAAGTCTCGAATGGCATAGAGGAAAATATTGTGTTAACTCATTGTTAAAGGCCCAACCATATGAATTGTTTAATTGCTTCAAGAACTAATTTCGAAAATTTAAAAACCGCTTATATACTTAATCTTCTTTGGCCATTAAATGCGACCCTGCTTTTCCTCGAACATGACGTTCCTTTCCTAGTTCTTCCTGTTACCTTGATCCTGTTTAGATATCAAAGTTTTAGCTGTGGAAAATTAAGAGCGCGACCAAAGCCTTGGGAGTTGAGCAAGTTCCTTTACGAACCCTTATATGAATGCAAATTCAAATGGGGAGTTGAAGGGAAATTACATGTAAATATCACCTTGCAGAAATTTAATATCCTTACAGGAAGGAAATGTCTGTTAGTTTTGCTAAATAAGAAATTATAATATCTGTTATGTTGCTATTTTTTCTATATACACACAGAGCCGGTTGCAAAAAGGTAAAAGATACGACTTCTTCTTGGTCTTGTCCTTGTTGGAAAATGTTTTTTAATGCTAGCGAGGTCACTTGCATTTTGGAAAAAAAAACAACAAAATATACACACATGCTTGGCCTTGTGTGCTGCCGTGAAAGAACTTCCTAGAGCAACACATACTTAAAAAAAAAAAAAAAAAAAAACTGACAGAGAAAAGGAATACACCAAGAAAAACAAAACATATCCTTCCTCTCTTTATGTTTTTTCCAAGGATGCGATGCTTCTACATGATGTGCATATAGCCGCACTTTTAACCTTTTGTTGCACCTATAGCATCAGCGTTAGGCTATGGGTGTACAATGTACATCTCACACAGAGGACTTTTGTACTTCGATAGCGGGAAAATTTATTTTTTATTTATAGTAGGAAGGTATGCAGAGGAAACGCTAAAGGAATGCGACACACACATCCTTTGGGTCCACAGAGCAGAGACATGAACAAAATAGCTCAGATTCCATATTTAGACGTCCTTAGTAGTCGTTGTCGTTGTCGCATACCTCCACATACCGGAGCAAAAGACATGCCTGAATTTCGCTATACCTTTTCCTGCCTTGCTGTAGTGTAGTATATGTTCAAAATATTGGAGCTTTGAAGTAAATTTTTTTTATCCAGCGCAACGAAAACGACGAACCAACGAATTTTGTATAGGTAACGCGCAATAGACTTTTGGGTGGTGGTGGAATTTGAAGAACTTCTTTAGTGCCAATTTCTTTTTTATTATATTTTATTTTTACTAAGCCCAAACTGTTGAACAAACAATATAAAAATATTTAGCAGAAAGCAGCAGTTTATGGTCGGTAATCCCTGACATATCACACATACAACAAGGTACAACTCTGACTGTTGGATTTCCATTTTTTTTTTGTTTTTCTGTCCCGTAGAAATTTCAGATTTTTATCAGCAACATAGAACATTTTAAAATTTAGGATGCATACTACAATTTCGTGGACAGAGAAAGGAACAGTGAAGAAACAATCGTTACAAAAGTTTTAAGGACAATCAAAAACCCTTCAAAGGAGAATGTTCACTTTGACCCCTCGAACCAATAATGTTATATCCTTTGGATAATAATATGGTAATGATGTTTTTTACAATTTTTTTTTTAAGAGAAACTATCTCGAGATCAACATACTCGAATGTATACACATATAAACATATAAAAAGCAAAAAAAAATAAGGTTTCTAGCAACTTAAATAGTAGAAAGCGAAGAATGGTGACGTTCAAAACTGTTTTAACCTATTTTTTTTCTATTTTTTTCTAGTAAACGTTACATTTCCTTCTTGAAAATAAAGAATAGACCAATAATTTGACTTAACCGACCGTAAATATCTATACCGCTGTGACCTTTAACACAAAACCTCATTGTTCCCATTTCATTTTGCATAATCACAACCATTTAATCTTTTCTTGTCAACCATACTCTATTTGTTTCCTCCATTAAATCCCATCCAAAGTTCATGAGACAGTTCAAAGAGATAAATCCCCGAAAAAAATAAAAGGATGCTTCCCCGAAAAGTTTGTTTTACTGGAGTCTTATTTTGTGGATACGCTTGTCACAGTCGTTTTTTGGATATTTTTTGTTTCTTTGTAAACAAAAAAAAAAAACGCATTTCAATTGGTTTTAGAGCGTGTTTCAGCGTTTCAAAGTGCAAGTAGTTGAGGTAACGTCTTAAACTGGTAAGAACTTCGGAATGAGGATGTGGATTTTCTTTTCCGCCATTTGTGACGTAGGTTGGTTGGTTTATCTCCAAAAACACCAAACTAATATGTGTGTGTGTTTGTGTGTGATGTGTCTGCATAGCTAGTAAATCGTGCAGTGATGCCTAGTCCTAAAGGGAAAAATAGGATTTTCGGCATAGAAAGACGGCGGCGCAGCGCAGCGCGCTTAGCTCTTCGCATAGAAAAGACAAAAAATTGAAAAAAAAAAAAAATATTTCAATATCCTTGGGCACTTGAGATAAAATTATTTCACTCTCAGAGTTTAGAATCCATTTTAATGCAATTTAGCCGCACACAAAACTGGATAAAAAGGATTCAATTTAGAACTTTTGTACTATACTTTGTACATCGTCGACGACATCTCCTTGCAACCATATATGTTCTATGTATAGATGAAAAGGGATTCAGAACAAGGACAAGATGCATCACTTCAGCAGCGACATCGCTGCCTCTGTCGCCGCATTTTAAATTCATGTGTGTGCACATGTTGAATTGGCTTTTTCAGAAAAGTGTCTGACATATAGACATGTACTTGTATACATACATATAGAATACTATACCACAAGAAGCTTCCAAGGCAGGGCCAAGGATGCATGTGTCTGTTTTTTTGATTTTAAATTTTATTATTTCCTTCATCTTCAATTTAGGGCTGTTAAACTTGTATTAATATTCGAAGCAATAACAAAAAGGACATAAAATAAGATGTCGATTGAAAAGATGGAAATTTCTGCTGAATTTATTCATCGCATATCAGATTGGGTACAAATAATTACATTCACCCGACCAATGTCTTCAAAGAAAGCAAGATTCTCAGTTTTATATTTAAGCTTCAAAATGTAGTTATATTTAAAAGAAATCCTAAAAGATTTTGAACTGAGATTTTCCTGTTATCGACTCTTTGTTTACATCTATTGGCATCAAAGTTGAATTTCTGAATAAAACTTTCTTTCAAAATACTATTCGCATAGTTTAAAAAAAGGATATAAATTTCGGAATATTAATATACTTTTTTGGGTATAAATTACCGTTTCTCAGACTAACACAACATTCATTCAATCTCATGATATCTTAAAATCTCTTTAAATTGTATGCTTTCATCGCATCCTATAACCAAGTTAAACACACTCAACTTGTTTTCCCAACCATGCTAATAAAATTCAGCACGCATAAATGATTTATAATTATACATACGTATCTGAGCTAGTTTTACTGCCTAGGCAATACTCTTTACCTATGCATATTTCCAGTCCTATATACTCCTACTTTTAACATCCTTTGGAAAAAAAAAACATCGTTCAAACACTGCCAACGTAAATAACCGCGAGATAGAATGCGTATAGTGTATGCTATATAAATATCCAACATTTTAGCCTATGCATACAGTTATATGTATCTAAGTTGGTTTACCTTTATATCTCTTGGTTACCTTACTGTTGATTCCCCACAGAGAATGCGCCATTCTTCCTGCGGAATTCATTATAAATAGAAAAGTTATTGCCAGCGCGTGTTCATTACTAATAGTCAATGTGGTGAGAGCCTTATGGACCTGGGCAGAGCAACTATTCTAGAGTATAGAATCTACACTCAATGGCACTTAGTTGAGGTTGTTTTTTTTTTTTTCTGGTTTTAAAAATTTTAAGTAGCCAGTTCAGGTTTCTCAGGTTTTGACTTTTTAGCGGAGAAATTTCGTTCAGGTTTCTACTTCTGCTCAGTAGAGCTGACGGAGCTTGTTCAGTGAGATCTCAGAAAAAACGAAATTACTTCCAAGAATAGAAGCTTCCTACAATTTTTTGCCGAGTTGCAACAACTGAGAATAGAGACCCCTTTTCATGAAAAGAATAGGTACTCTTGAAGGATTTGTCACTTCCTCGCAAGTGGCAAGAGTACTGCAAAAAAAAAACAATTTAGGTATAGAAAATACGTAAAAAAAAAAATTAAACTATAATCAAGTGACACAGAGTGTACGTTTACTTCCCTCGGAGCTAGAGGTATTTGTATTTGTTTATAAAAGAAGGTGAAGATATGCTATCATCAACGAGCTAGAAAGTGAATATATGAGTTAAGAGAAACATACACCTAAACTACTTATAGACGATGATATAGAGATGATGATAGGAAGAGTTCTAAAGATATACCACGAACCCATAACATAATATAATATACCTGAAGGCAAATTAGTCGTTCGTGCAAACATATTCTGTTGACCGAAAAAAAGTTGGTATACTTTGCTTTTCTAAGTACATAAACACATACACACATACATATATAATTCAAAAAGTTCGTTGTAGATAGAAATCTTTCGAGGCTGGATTTTGGGTTGGCGTTATAAGCACACACAGAAGCATTTCAGACCGTGAATTTTTTTTGAAATTTTTTTACTGGCATACCCCACAAGAAAATCAAGACCTTATGGCTCTGCCCTTAAACTTTTCTAAAGAAAATTCAGGTTGATATAATTGATACTTCAGATAAATCCTTAAATGGAATTCGAATTTACTTTACTTAATATGAATGCCACTCGCCGTCAATTGAAGTTATCTCTTGCTGTCTTTTTTATAATTTTTTTTTTCAACAAATTTTGATTTCCATAATCTATACACAAAGGCGGGATTAGTATAATTTCATAGGGCAATTTGGTCTTCAACGAAACCCTCATATAAACTTCTTCAAGACAAAATATAATTGATTCTGATTTGCTATAGATTCGAAGACGGGAAAATAGGTAGGTACGTTCAAGACGATGAAAACCCTTTAACCTGTACCATTTTTTTTTTTTTTACAATTTATACGAAATGTCAAACTATCCTTATTGCCTTCGGTTACACATGGAATGAAATAAATATTTGTATTCAATTCAATCGGAATCTAGTGTAGAATCCTTTAAACGGCTCCAATCAATCGTGAAATGGAAAAGATTTATTCCATAATATAACCCTCGTGCCTCCGTATAAAAAGCTCGCTTCTTCTCTGTTTGCCGTTTCTTTCATATAATGTATATTCTAAGGAGAATTAGGGTTGGCTCCTTAGGACGACAGATAGTGTATTCAGAATCCAGAACAGCATAAGTAAACTAACTCAACTTCTTTACCTGGGTTCGAATATAGTCTATGGGGTATTGATTGCTTTTTCTTGTGTGTGTAAGGATCCAAGGATCGAGTACAAATTGTGGTTGCACATTCCTGGAGTAAAATGTTTAGAAGGAAGAAGAACAAATAAAGAAACTATATTTCGCATGTCTTTGACGACAGTGATTTAGTTGTTTCTCCCTTTCTCTTTTTCTATACCAAGTATCACTCTTTTTATCGGCATGAACTTATAACTGTGAAATGGATTTTTATTTTTTAATTTGCTATTTTTGCAAATAAATGGACCTTCAAAATGTTACAATTCATTCTTCAGCTGTGATGAACAGATTTTTAAATCTAACTAATACCTATATTGTACTGAAAAAAAAGTACGTATACGCCACAGTGACTCCACTAATGCTTATTTTGTAGATAATTTGTATTATTTATTATAAAAATTATGTAATGTTATACATGTATACTAATTTAGAAGATTTAAGGAAAATTCGGAAAATCGGGAAATAGTTTCTGAATTAGATTTTTTGTTTGAACGCACATACATATTTCGGCAGAACCTCAACCGATTTGCATGGAAATCTTTTTGTTGGATTCGTATTGAATTAGGTAAGCACTCTATAGAGCCGAAAATTGGAAAATTCAACCGACAAAACCAGAGAATCGTGAAAATCCGATTTCATTCATCATTTTTTTTTTTTTTTTTTTTAGTTTTCACATGGACATTGATGTATTTCGCCTGTTCCTGTGTCGGAAAACCAACAATATTATTTATTTATGCGCCAAAAAAGAACAATTTTTTGTGTATAAAAAAGCATTGCGATAAACACTTTTGGTCATATTTATAAACACTGTCTAAATTTATGCCGGCCCAAGTTATAAATAAATATTTTTAACTGTTGCTGGAGTGATCTATCTTTTTATCCAACATTAGACAAATGAATCGAATGTCTTGACAAATGTTTTATTTTTTTATTAAATAAAGCATACTTCTGACTATTTGGAAATACTCAGACACTGTCTAAACACTGAAAAATCTAATAAATACACGACTGTTTGTTTTTGAAACATTTTTTTTTAATTATTTATTTCAGTTCGAGTCAGCTAGTATAATATAAAAAATGAATTCGACAAATATAGTTAACGACTGATCATTTATCAAACAATTTTTACTGACTAAGCTCTTTGAACAGTAGCCAGCAGTCTCTTTAGCACAGGGAATGCTAAAAAGTACATGTCTTCAAGGTTCTTTAACTTTCTTTTCTTGTGAAAATCGCAGACTAAATTTGAGAGAGTTTGATTCATTCACTCGCCCTTATTGACTTTATCCACAAACTTTTACACAAATCCTAATTTCCATACAAGAGTTGTAAGGTTCTCTCCTAAAATTTAACTTTTGAAAAGTTTCTCGAGAAAATTTATAATTTCCATTTAAATGATTTTCATGCTTATGAGCACGTACAACAACTGGCTTAGGGTTGGGTATGTCTAGACTCTTATTTGATGATTTCCATAGCTCTTTACAACAAATAATCTATCTAAACTTTTTTTTTCCATACAACATAAACAACAAAAATAAAAAAAAAAAAAACCTACATGACTTCCAAACAGATGTAAATTCACATAAAATGAAATCTCTCGCAATAACAAAACACACTTTGAATTCATGACATCAATCTAATCCAAAAATGAAAATAATCTAGACATCAAAACTTTCTTTTTTGCCTTGCTGTTTAATTATTGTTATTTTGAGTTCATACCTATTACGAAAAAAAATCCATTTATGTTAATCGGGAAGGACACAAAAGTCATGAAAATAATGCATAATAATTTCCGTCCCCCATAATACACTCTGCTCTATCTGTTGTAGGTATATAGTATACGCCTGCCATAAGGATCATTCTTACAAAGGACCTAAACTTAATTAACCACCTTTAAATATTAAATTAACGTGAGTAATTTGCCAGGAAAAAGTTAATAGGGATAATGTCGTTATACGCGTTTTATAAGTGTTGATGGCTGATGATGGTGGTAGGTAAGGTAACGGAAAACAGTGTAGGTACCTCTAGGTATTTATTTTCTTTGGGTACCTCATCTCAACTTTATCTATACATCTTATTAAGAATTTTCCACTTAAACCTATTCGAAAATTGAGAGCTCTTGTTCTGGTTCTGGTTCTGGATTCTGTCTCTGTTTCTATCTCGCTCGTTTGCTCATTTTCTTTTGAATGTTCATGTTCATCCGCAAAAAAACATAACCTTAATGTTTTCAACTTTTAATGAGTTGATTTTTTTTTTTTTTTTTGATGTTGATGGTTGTTGTGTTTTTATAAGTGATGCGTCTTCACACTGCCACAGTTCACATTTACAGACACCCATCACCATTATCCTGTCATCCCTATCATCACATTAAGTTTGTTGTCTTCGTTTATTTTTATTTTTGGTTCTTGAGAAAGTTCTTGTTTTTATAAGCGCGAAATTTTCTGCTGTTTTTTCACATCCGCTCTAAATGAAACAAGTTTGCAAAATTTGAAAATTAACAAAAGGATGACTGCATACAATTTAGGTGTCCATATGGTTGCCAAATGGGGACATCCTTAATGTCAAAATGGAAATCGAGTTTTTTTATTTAAATAGTCATTATAACTAAATCATGAATAGCTTGTTTGGGGGAGTCTAAGATTTGTATTGCCTGGAATAAAGTCACACTAATATTACCCAGAAAGCTCAAGGATTAACTACATACCTGTGTCACTAATTGAACTAAGAAAAAAAAAGGAAATATTTTCGACGCGGTGTAAATCATGCCATCTGTAAACTGAAAATAGAGTTAAATTTTCTATAACGAAAAGATTTTCTGACCCTCCTTGTCATTTTCAAAGGAACTTCCTTTAAAATTTCACTTGATAAACCTTGGGTGGCAGCAGTCCTTTTTTACCTACGACAACACGCATATACCAAAGTACATATATTCCTACAACCCAAACCAATCCACTAAATGATGTGGACTTCTTAATTGTATTTTTTTTTTGTCCTATGAATGAAACAAGAAATTAGAAAAAAAAAAAAGAAAAAAAATCTTCCAAGGAGTTAAAATTATGCTCGATAGAGTTCCTGTTCCTGTTCCTGTGTTTATACTTAAGTATTTATAATTACAGACTTTTTGCTATTTTGCCGCAAGAACAATGTTACGCAGACGACTGTGGTGGCATGCTATAGTGGCTCCATTTGCAAGGATGAAGGAGCAATTTTTACATAGAGATAAGCACGTGTTTTTTTTTTTTTTTTTTTTAAACAAGAATGTGTTATACTTTTTATTTTTGTTGCTGTACGTGAACTTTGAGAAAACATCCTTTGAAAGGATTTAGGAATGAATTTGTTTCTGTTTGTTTACCCACCCTCTTGTTTATGGGTTTGTTACTGCTTTAGGTGATTCTTAGCTCAATCTCTCATTCGCTATCTTGAGGAAGGTTAGTTAAAAAAAAAAAAAAAAAAAAAAAAAAAAAAAAAACCGCATTTTGTTGGCAGTAATGCTGCCGAAGCTCTAATTAAGGCATTTGCAGTTTTCAAGCTTATTATATACGTAAACTCTTTTTTAATTGGTTTTTCATTTTCTTTCAGGGATTGCTCCGTATGATACGGTCTGTTTACAGATTACAAAAGAAAAAAAAAAAAAAAACTGTGTTTAGTAATTATAAGAAATGCCTTGAGGGATTTTTTTCTTTTTTAATAAAGAATAAAAGAAAAACTTGTTTAAAGTCTGACAGCATCAAAACGTAAAAAAAAAAACGTAAAAAAAAAAAACAAACAGGTAAACTCAAAGGTGAGGAAAGCCCATGACAACAATCGTTTAAGCGATTAATTAATCGTTAAGTTACTAAGTATATTAATTCGATAATTATCCCTGTATTTGACTTTGGGGCAAGGAAGCTTTATTCGGATTATGAAAGTTTCCTCTGTTGTGTATACTTCCTCAAGGCAAGTTTGAGAAAAAAGGTTACAGTGGAGATAGATAATATTTCTTCACTAAGAAATCCACAAGAGCAAGCTCGTGATGCAATCCAGTCTCTTTTTATTTTTCAAGATTCTAGTTTCTGCGATCTTTTAAACCAGAAATTCAAGGCACGTTAGGAAAAAGTAACTGTTTTAAGGTAGATGGAGTCAAACCAAAATAAATTTAGTTAACTTTTTGTGTACGAAACAAATGTCTTGCCTTAATAGTTACTGCATCAAAGAGCCTTTCAATTTGAAGATTCAACATAACTTCTCAAAACATACATCGACCACACTATTAATTGGACCACCTGGCGCTACCACAAAAAATAAAATGTTTTGACTTTTACAAACGAATTTCAACAGCATATCCAAAAAGTCACTCCTTCTATACTCTCTTCGTTTGAAAAAGAGTTTCAATTGAATTTTGGAAAAAAAAAATTCCCCAAAACGAAGCTATCAAAACCGAAATTCAATTTCTTTCTCTTTACCTGCCATGGCCATATCAAACTATAGATTCCTATCCTTGATTTTTGCTGTACCTACATATATGGTATAGTGGCAGTTGCAAGTAGTATACATAGTTTTCACTTGCTCCTGGAACATCATCGTTATCATCATCATAACCAATAGCATTGTCGACACTTGGATTCAAGAAATGCACGCTGTTGACATTTTCAGATTCTAGCGACGCACGACGACAAGGAAACTTCTCATATATGCGATGACAAATAATGCGACATAAACTGCCAAGCAACCATATGCTTGGAATTGCTGCATTCGACACAGGAACGACACATGCAGAATTCACACTTACCCCTCAGAATAAGGAAACAAACTGTCACCCGAAAATGATTTCTGTGTATAGGTATCTAATCTATGGAGCTTTGTGGAATTGAAGTTGCACCAAGAGCTGACGTGTCGAATTTCATCAGGAAGAATATCAAACATTTTTGCAACTCTTGGCATGAATTGTTCTGCAGCGCGTTTTATTAAGAACTGATGAAAACCAAAAAATGGGTGAAGTGTGATTTCTGGACAGTGTGAGTTTCGGTGTGTTGCAACACAGCTATCGATAACTTCAGTCTGCGAGTGCCTGTCATAACATTTGGTGTGCGAATCAACTGCCAGAACACATGCATTACCACACCATCATCATTTGTACCATATTGCCATCACCAAGGGAACATCCATAGATCCTGAATAAAATTTCAAAATTGAATTTGTATCTGCAAAGTGTCTGTGGTAAGTGGTTGATTCAATGTTGTTCTATGTACTTAATATATAAATGCATTCAAATATAAACATAGGTGATAGTATACTGCTCGAAATACTATTTCTAGTCAAGAACATTGTAGGGAATTTTTGTGTTTTTAGCATTTGATTATTTTTCAGGAATTGAGTAGAGCTATCTGCGTTTTTTTTTTTTTTTTTTTTTTAATTTTTAGACTTCAATACTAGGCTAATAAATTTCTATGTAGTAGCTGGTGGTTTTCTATGTTTTTCGAAGAGAATGTTTGTGGTTGGTTAAGTGAGTAAAAATTGCAATACTTTACATTCAGTGATGAGCAAACACAGCTAGTGTCTTTTTTTCACTTTAGGTTTTAACAACTCTTTCCTGAGGGTTTTGTTTGTATGTTTAGTACCTACATATTTATAGTTGAAAATTAATTATTGTTAGAAAGAACATTTAAAAAATCGCAAGCTCTTCATTGAAATAAAGAGAGCGTACACTTTTTCTGACACACAAATTTTGTTTCTTAGGCCCATTTGCTGAAAAGAAACTTAAATATTCAAGTTCAACATATGAGCTTATGTGACAGTTTACGCTGAGGAAAAAGTAGATCATAAACCTCAGCAAATGGGCCTTAGTGAGTCACATCCTAATAAATATAATTATATGTAATTACAAAACATTCTAGAACGCATGTATAAGTAAATACAATCAATTTTCATTTTCCGCAAATTTTTTATCATCACACAACACCATCATCGATATCAATTCAATCAATTTGCAATACAAATTTTCAAATCACCAATCATTTTGTTAATCCTATTTACACGTTCCACACAACATTCTTCTGGCCCAATTTGAACAAATTATTCTTTTCAGTTCCTGCCTGCGTGCGTTTTGGGCAAAAAGAAAAAAAAAAAAAAAGAAAAAACCAAACATAAATAAATTTATATAAAATTGATTATTTTCTTCTTGTATTCTGAATTCTCATATATTTTGCTTTTGCCCCTTTCCCCTCATCATCAGTTACATACAAATTATATTTACCTACTTACATACATTTGTATAGGTTTAAAAAAAAATATATTCCCATAGAAAATGACCAAAAATATAAATTGGGGTTAAAATCACGTACACACACAATATTTCTCCGGAAGGAAACTCACAATCCAACATGAATCCTTAGACCCGACAAAAAAAAAAAAATCCCAGCACCATCTTGTAGCAATTTTCAAATATCAATATGCCAACATCGACAGCCATTTCAAGGTTTTATTTTTGTCAAAAGAATTTCAGTAATAAATTTGAAAACAAGAAACCCTAGAGATTGAAAGAAAAAGAACAAATTTCAGACGTTACAAAATTCTATAGCATTTCCGGTGTTATTGTTCATAAAATTTCATATCAAAATTGTCTCACAACACAGAAAACGTGTCGTCGTAGCAAATTAAGAATAATTTTCAAACAAAGCTTCCAAGAGCAAGAGTTTCAAGATATTGTCGGTCGGAGAGATGTTTGTATCATTTTTGAATTGCTTGTTTGCAGGATATCCCAATGTACCTATAGTTACCTAATTCACCTACTTAAAGTGGATCAAGTCTTGAGCCTTAAGCTGTCATTATCATACCGATATGGGAATTTCCCTTAACTAACGAGATAAAAAAGGACTAAAAATGGGGGAAAAAATAAAAAAACGAATCCTCCTCAGCGATAAGGTATTTATATAAGGATGCGCCTAATCTCTTAGCAGTGAAGTAATCATTTATCCACCTCTAACTCTCTTGTTTGGAGGATGGGGTGGTGAGGAGGAGGAGACTCGGTATCTTGTATTGAGGCAAACAAAATCTCCTGTTGGCATGACATGTACAAAAGCTCAAGTGCTATTAAAAATGCATTAGAGTTGGCTCCTGTTCCCAGAGGCAGCAAAGCAATGTTGTGGGGGTTTTGGGAAAAGCCAAAAAAAAAACAAACATTCAAAGGATCATAACAATTTTCGGTTTGCTTCGTGTAGATATCCCGAAATTCACCATTTGCTAAACTACAAACTATTATTTGAGACGGAAGAGGTCAAAATGTTATACCAAACGACTTGGAACACGACACCAAAGAAGAAAAAAAAAATGGAAAAAATGGAAAAATACATTCGGGGAAGAACAAAAAAAGAAAATGGTTATCTTCGTACAATGAAATACAAAAATAAAAAGACTGAATGAAGATAAAATCTCGTTCGATTCGATGGTTTTTTAAAAATGGTTTTGATGGTTATCTCTGTGGACCTATGATTTGATCAATACAAGCTCAGGTTGAATCTTTTGCCTTTGACACATTTTTGACTTTTTAGGATTTGAAAGTAAGAAATAAGTACATTTGTGTAGTTTATAATTTTTGGGTCGATTAAAAATCTTTTAGAGAAGATAAAAATTTGCATTAATAAAGTTTAGTGGAATTAAACTGAGAACAAGGCTATTACGGTTTTTTGAAACGTATGGAACATTTCGAAAGCTTGAGAATTTTTTCCCTATTATATCATTTCGCAACACAGTGGAGCTTCATTACGAACATAATATGCTGAGCTTACTTTCTTTTAAATAAGCTCCATCAAAAGAGGCCGGAGAAATTCAACTAAAGAACCTTATAACGAGATTCAATTTCCAGATTTTGAGACATAGGTTTTTTTGGAATTTGAATACATATAAACGGGAAATATAGTTTTCAGAACACCGCAGGTTAAAATTTTTAAAATCATTGCAGTGGTTTTCTTAAAAAGTAATTTTTTATATATAAAATTTCTTGATATTTTTTTAGAAAAAAAAAAATTGGTATGCCATTTTTAAGAATATAATAATATACAACTAAAACCATAATTTCAAAAAAAAATTCATCAACTCGTTTTCAAAAAATGATTTTTCAAAAAAAAAATTTTTAACTTTTTTGTAAAAATCCAAAAAATATTTTTTTGAAAATATTTGTTTGCAGTATTATTCACACTTGATAGAACCTCTTAAGCAAAAATTTTAGTTAAAATTGGTTAAGCGGTTAAGGAGAAAATCGAAAATTAAGAAAACGGTTCTATGGCATATACCATTACTAACGGTTTTGGTAAACTTTTTTTTGACCAAAATATAGACCGTACCACTACTAGTACAACCAAAAAACTAAAAAAATCTTTAGAGCCGTTTATGAGATAAATAATTTTTTTTAACAGTCCAATGGCAAGTACCGTTATTTTTTAAGCTAAGAAAAAAATCTCGATTTCATCTCTAGGGAATCACCCACAAATCTTATGATCCAAGCTTGAAGAAAATCGCTTCAGTGGTTTAGGCTGTAGGCTATGGGCCGAGGTACAGACAGACATACACACAGACGGAATTGCGGGATGATGGAGAAGGCCTTTAAAATTGGTTGGTGTTTTGTTTTTAATTTTTTTTTTTGAAAAAAATTTTAACGATTTTTATCAAACTTTCGACCTATAATTTTTAAGCACCTTTGTATCGGATTTGTTTTATCAAAAAAATTGCATAGCCAAAGTTTGGAAGTTTGTTGAGATAATTTCCTTATTTTTCGGTTACTCCCGAATAAATCACGGCATCATGGCATTTCTCCATAATCATTTGTTACAAAAGCAGGTTACTGATATTGCAACAATTTTCGTATTGGAAACTTTTTTTAGTTAACTCCAGCTTTGACTTACATAGTTTTATAGTTTTCATTATTTTTGTCAAAACAATTTTCTACCCAATTCCAGAGTTCTTATGTTCTTTAGAATTTTGTTATCGTCTCTTGGATAGCAAAATAAAGCAAAATACATATGGGAACATCCTGTTCACAACTCAAAGGAAATAGTTTAAGTTTTTTACGTGATAAAGTGATGGTTTATTGGCAAGTATTTTATTGAAATATTACGCATACGCCATGTAGACCCAACAATATTCGATACCACAAAACATAAAGAGTACAAATTTCATATAAAACCCTTCGGATTCTAAGCAATAGGAAAAAGTTTTAAGCAAAAAAAAAAAAAAACCGCAAACAAAATTCATGGTAAACACACATGTATAAGAATCACGTTCGCTAGAACATCGTTCGTGTTCCCTCTTCGCTCATCGAAAAGTGATTCAAGTTCGAAATAGTTGAGGAGGAAACAAATTGAAAATAAATTGGGTGTAATCACTTCTGTGTTAGCTTTTATATATGAAGTAACAAAACTTAACGTTGAACCGCGGCGACCGACGAAGTAACGGCGGCGGGCGACGCACGCGAAGATGGTGTTGGATGAGATCATAAATCAATGTTTGATTTATGAAGATTATGATGACTTGCTTAAGTTATATTTACTCGAATATAGAAAGCTAATCGTTGTATATTTAGAGTCTTTTGAACGAAAATTTATTGAAAATAAATTGCCTTTCAAATTGATTTTGTTTTTGTGTGATTAAGTGGATAAATATAGTGAGATAATAATATGCATTGCAAACAAATTTGGGGGATTCGTAATTTTTTAGCAGTAAAACAGAACTTATTAAAAAGGAAATTAAAATTATGGTAACGTTTTAGTTAAAATAAAATGTGTATTTATTTTTCCACCGATTTTTTAAAGATTTTTATACGAGAATATCTTAGAAACGTGACGTGACTTTTCCAAATAGTATAGTTTAGTTTGTGCAACAAAAACCTTGAACAGTCTAGTATAAGAATTCATGTTAAAGACTTAGAAAGGGAACCATATCCACATGTACTTCAATCGATTTTCTTTTATTCTATTTGTCTACAGGCTGTCCTGAGGATTATCTACGAATATTTCATTCATTCATTCATTGAAGTGAATTAAGTACTGGACACAAGTAGAAGAGAATAAATTTTTCAAATGATTTCAATTTCACTAAAAACCTATTAAATCAAATTCACTTCCATCCCAAAACTATTTTTCCTTTTTTGAATGGTATACAATCATTACTACAAACATCAAGGGAAATTAAATTTAGAAAATATCTCTAAGTTAACCTTCGAAAAACCCCAAAATCTAATTTCATTGCATTTTGCCACAAGCTCTCGAGAAATTCACTCGAAAATGTATTCAAATTTCCATTTCTATAACATCTTTTGGTTTGGCTCTGGCTGTGTGGCTGTGTTGAAACTCTTCTATAGTTCTTAATTAATCTTTACACATACATACATATGTACATATGTATACATATGCATACACATACACATCGAAACTATACGTATCGCTGACATTAAAGGAGATAGTGTTTTTCTTCCTTTTCTGACCCCAAATCTAATTTGTCTACTGTGGAATGTTTTTAAAGTGTTTCCTAGGATTTTAGGAACATTTGTTATTTTCTAAAAAACGTCCTTGACCATATTAGATTACTGTACCAGTATCTATCTATATACTACACACATCAAGATGTTGAATGGATGGAAATGGGAGAAAAGTTCTTTCGACTGAAGAATTTAGATAATTTAACAAAGTTAATGTAAATTATTGACCGAAGTATACAAATTTTAAATCAAAACCAGAAAACAACCTGACCAAACAGTTTGCAAAACCAAAAGTCCACATGTGTCTGAAGATCTGGAAATAACCGGAAGAGATCTTAGCACAGTCATTCTTATTCGTTTCCAACTTTGACCATTTCAAGTCTGAAAATTAAGTCTTCTGAAATACCCAATTTGCGTATTGAAATTTAGTAAATATAGGAATGCAAAAACTTCCAAGAACGAAGGGAAAAAAAGGAAAATTTTCAGGAGTTTCACAATTAGACGACGATGATGATGACTGGGGAAAGTGGGAGAAAAAGGCAATGACGGGAGAGTAGCTCACCAAGGGAACCATGATAATTGTAATTAATTCATATTACGAGAAGTAAACGTGTGAAAGGATGTATAAAAGCAGACAAAAGGTGGACGGGGCAAGACTTTATACCCCCTTAGGTTTGTGGAATTTAAAATCTTCAAACACTCTTAACTATGTCACGTAGATTGAGTGTTAATTTGAATTATCAAACGTGATGCGAATAATTATTGTTCCATTTAAGAGATCCTTTTGAAGACAAAAACCAAAAAAAAAAAAAAAAAATCTATGGAAATCGTCTGGAAAAAAAAAATTGGATAAGAAAATTACACATTTCTAAAATGTGTAAGTAAGCTCTTTGATATCGATGTATTTTAACTTTTGAGAGTTAAAAAAGTCACACACAAGAAAATACATTAGAAATTTAAACGTGAGTGTGATTGGGATGAAAGACACGTTGGCGTTTTAGCAAAAATCTAGAGACATGTGTTTGAGTGAAATGCAATTTTTAAAAAGAAAGAAGATTCAAGGAATTGTAGCCTTGGAAGTTGGTAAAAAAAAAAGTTAATTACCGCGACAGAAGTAATAAAAGAAGACTGTCTCGTTTTTTTTTTATTGACTTGGAGTACCTACTTACATCTTTAAATATATTATTTTGTTGTGACGCTGTAAATGAAGTTACTTTGATTTGGTGATGGTTTCGTGTTCTGTAATTTGATGATTTTTAAGAGTGCACTCACCCTTTCTACACGTGATGCAGAAAATTAAATATTATTAGCTTAATTTTAAAGTTTAAAGGTTGTGTCAGACCAGTGGATATTTCTTAAGAACTTTACAGGCTGAACAGAAAGGCAACGGAGACGGAACTTGAGCCGGAGCTGGAATAGCTGTCAAAATATTGAATACATGCAAATTCAATGTTGCGAACACAACGGAACGTAGCCGCATACGGAGCTGCAGCCGCAGACGGAAGAGTTCACCAACTTTTAACTTTTCACGTACGACACTTTTGACGTTTCAATTTGTATGAATAAACAAAACTACTTTTTGGGTCGGAAAAAATACTGTGGTTATTTGTATCGCGAAAAAAAATTATTTATAAAAAGGAAAATTATTGGAAACACAAAATGTGAATTTTGAGCTTGCACACGCAAGAATATTCTTTTGTTTTTCTTCAAACTACTTTCCAAGTTGTACAACTGCATTGTGGGCACGTAAAAAAAATAACGTACGACACTTTTTGACAGCTCTTCCAGTTCCGTCTGCGGCTCGAGTTCCAGCATTCTATTCTGTTCGTGCAGTTAGTCTAATGCGTTTCGCCCAAGCACGATAGTTGGGCTCATCGTGTAAGAGATGATTATACCCAAAAAAAAAAAACGATTTTTTTATGTATATTTTTACTTGAATTAGCCTTCTACACAATGCAAAATTTTAATCACTCATTAAATATTTATTTACTTAACACTATTTATTTACTTAACACAAGAATTGAATTGTTTTTTAAAAACTAACGAAAACTTTAATATTTGCTTTTTGAGCTATTACACTCAAAATAAGCTATCTGTGATTCTGTGACCTAAATTCGTCCAATTTATTTTAGTCATTAAATCACAAAACCGCATATTGTGAAATAATTTATTCTATTCTTCAATTTTTTTTTTTTTGAACCTTTTCTTCGTTCATCATCCTTGTGCATTTTTGAAATCGTTTTATTTTTGTAATTGCCTTCTTAAACTTCCACTCTCGTCAAGATCCCACCTTAGAGTACTTAGAAATTCTTAGCTCCTTTTCTCCTAACTGACTGATGACTTGATGGCTTGAATGGTTACCTAAATCTTGAAAATATATAAAAATCAATTTCCAACAGATACTGCTTTCTGCAAAATTGCTATAGAGTGCAACGTAGTACTACTAAACTCATTTTAAATGGTTTTCTTGAAGAGAATGCATCATCCTCTTATGTCAAGCTTTGAAGGACATAGAATAAAGTTCAATAAACTACAGAAAAATA
This sequence comes from Epistrophella euchroma, assembly GCA_947049315.1. Lineage (NCBI taxonomy): Eukaryota > Metazoa > Arthropoda > Insecta > Diptera > Syrphidae > Epistrophella > Epistrophella euchroma. Next base: position 63,842,745 of record OX346248.1, read on the forward strand.
GTCCAAGACGAAGAACTTAAAAAAAAAACACATCAAATCCTTCCCTAGACACCTCATCATTTAATATTATTATTATTACAAATTATGCTTAGTCAATAATATCTAATTGTTTCACAGTATTTGTCTACTATGCTTTAACATAAACTAGAAAAAGATGAAAAAGCACGGTATATTCTTTTACACTTTCACAAAGTGCAGAAAAAAAAAAAAAAAAAAAAAAAAAGAAGAAAAACATTAACCGATTGAAACCTCCTTCCTTAAGTGAGATACTATTGTAAGAGGAAGCTATAGGGATTCACACGAGTGTAATTCATACGGGAGCGGAATGGAATACAAAAAAAAATAAAAATGAAAGAATCGTCTTAAAATTGCCTTTTTTTAAACATTGTTGTTGCAACGTAACACAGCTGTTTCATCAGCTTATGTATTTCCTTCCTCACATGTCCCATCTTCATCGCTGTTGTTTTCCATCCATATTTTTTTTTTCTTGTTCTAAATGGATTTTTTTAAAAGCCCAACGAGAATTCCTTAAGCATATTTTTCAGCGCTTCCCTTCGTGTGTATGCGTAAAATGTTGTATGTAAGAAGGTATAGTTTTCAAAAAGAATTTTAAAATCTCCTCGTGCGAGTATTGACTTTTACGAGTGCTTTAGAAAACTGAAGATGTTAAAAATTTCTTATGTTGAAGGTGAATTTCACTGCAAGGCAAAAAAAAAAAAACATCCTTAAAGTTTTGAAACACTTAAGCTTCTATGAAGTCAAAAAAAATTATTTTAAGAATTTTTTTGAAATTTAATAGTGTTTCAAAATTGAACCGTTCAAGTTCTATTCATACTTTTGTTTTGATTTAAAAAAAAAAGAAACTGTTCTACAGGCTTAGCATTCAAGACTTTTTGCATACAAAAAAAGTGACAAAAAGTGCAAAAGTGAAAAGCTAATATATGCTTTAGAGATACCTATGTGCGAAATAATTTTGTTTCGTACCATTTTTCGCAGCACACAAGCATTTTTTACGTTTTTCACTTTTGCACTTTTTGCAAAAAGTTTTGAAAGGCAAAAAAGAAAGAAATGTTGATAGATACTTTCATCTTCTCTTAACTTGACTTAAATCTTATTCCAGTTTTGTTAGAAAGTAAAAACTTGCCGCATATAAAATTTAGTACATTTTCTTGTTGCATAAAAGAACTTCATCCATCATATTGATGTTGGTGAAATTTCACTTTTTCCATCTCGCAAACTGATAAAGGGGATCGTTGCCTCAACTAGAGACGCCAAGTCGCACCGCGCCCACCGCTAGGAAAATATGGGGTGTAGATTTGTTACCCATTTAGCAGTAGTTGTCAACAAGAAGCCTCTTTATAGTGCTTTTCTCCATGCCTGCCATGAGCGGAGGATTTTAAGTGTGTTTGAGTATAATATTTTTTTTTTGCTACAAACTACCATCAGATGTAGTGTCGAAGTAAAAGCGAATCGAATTGTTTTTTGAGAGGTGTTGGGGTATATACGAATGTACGCGGTTTATCCACCTCTAGCGGAACTGCATACATACATAAATATTGTTTCATTGTTGGAGGGATGTTCCTTTGGCTAAATTTCATTTTCTCGAAAGAAATTTGCCAAACAAGAGATACTACTGGTATGCCATAGCCACAAAATTGTCAAAGTAATTTTCTCACATCAAAAAACAAGAAAAAACTATATTACACAGCGATTTTCAAAAAAACAAGTTGGTGGTATTTTTTTTTTCTCCGAGGGAATGGTATTTGTATACCTAGTACACACGCTGTCAAAAAAAAAAAAAACATAAGAAAAGCCGAGTATGTTGAGAGAAAATGATTGAATTTTCTTATTTGATGAGTGAAGATGTTTTTGTCATAACAATAAAATAATGGATTTTTTTCGTTTTTACATATAAATTTGTTTTATTATGTAAAAGGAAATGGTTGTAAGTGGAAATAATAGTGTGTTGCTAGATAAAATGGAGAGGTGTAAATTGTTTTGCGCCATATCAAAGAAAGTTGATGAGCTCGATGATAAAAGCTCGAGAAGATAAGTGAGTTTTGTATCTCTGAGGGATGGGTTGGATTGGATACTCCTATTCTGGTGACCAAATTTACCAATTACATATTTCCTAAAATTGCTATCTTAGGTGAGAGATGATTGATATTCGTTTTGCAGCAGATTGATTAAGAAACTCACAAACCTTACTATGCTTTATATGAAAAAAGAGAACTTTCTGAAATTTCAAAGTTCAAGATATAATAACCCTTAGCTGCTAGATCAAACTGATCAAAATCCACGACCTTATAGACACCATAAACATTAAATTGGTAGGTTTTCGAAAGTTATATTTATTTACAAATGGGTAGTCAAATATAAACAGCTTCTAACTTGGCATGAAAATAGGACTTTTTTTGAAACTTTAACATTATATTTATTTTATCACTGATTGGGTTAAAGCCCTTCACAGTTGTTCACTTAAACTAACAAAAAAACAAAATAAAAGTCAAATAATGTCAAAAAAAAAAAATAAGAAAAGATCCAACCACAGAACATAGCTTCTCAAATAGCCATTGCCATTACTTCCGTTTTTATTTCATTAGAAGTCAAATGCAGTCGTCAAAAGTTCATCCAGGCTGTTACCGACCACTATTACCACAACCATTGCTTAAAAAGTGTCAAAACGAAGGTAACCAAGGGAACTTTTCATCTCTGACAAATAAAACCCCATAACATGTGTCAACACGGCTGACTGAATCAGTTAACACACCAGTTAAAAGGGAAATTTAATGTATCCTTGCCGAGTGAAAAAGGGAACTATTTTGAATTTGAAGGTGAGGGTGAGGGGTAGAAAAGGCTTGGGAATAGTGGCAGTGGTTATGGTGATAATGATGCTGGTGTTACTGCTACTATACACCCGATGATCCTTTTCACTCCAATGCATCGCTAGTCGTCATCGTTGTTGCTATTTTACATAGTTCCTGCCTGCCGCCATAAATGCATTGTATAGGTAGTATACGGTTGTAGAAACGCGTCCTGCAACATAGCCTCTGTAAAATGTTCCAAGGAAGGAAGTAAGGACAATTGAAAGCGGAATTTTGCTGCTGGTCCTGCTGTTGCAAATGCATATAACATATACAAACATACATATAGTAGACCAACAAGATAGAAAGAGTATGAAGCTTTTTACCAACTAACCATGAATGCCATTAACATGCAAACACATTTACGCTTCGCTTTTGTGGTTCAGCAGAATGTTGCTCTGGATCTGGATATGTGTACGTTTTTCCTTTCGTAGATTCTTTTTTTTTTTGTATTTCGTATTTGCCACTTACCATAGTGCACTTAAAAAAATAAACACATCAGAAATTAATTTTAATGAAAAGTAAATAATACAAGTTTTAAAATTGATTTAGGTAGGAGGGAAGAAACATTACATAAAGCTAATAAAGCAAATCGATTCTGTACGAAATGGCAAATTTCGCAAGGACTTTACTGGCAATGACGCATAAACATAAAAATAAAAATAAAATGAATTTTTGTTCTAAAATAAAACAAACAATTTATTTTCGAGTGCAAAATGTATTTCCCGAGTCTAGAAGATTGATCTGAAAACCTGTGTTTTGGGAACATTTAAGAAAATTTTAAATTTTTGAAATTTAAAAAAAAAAAACACTGCTAGACAAATTTGTGCAATTTTTTACACTTTTGCAACTTTTTTCTATTATTTGCAGAATTTTGTAAAACAGAATTTTTGAAAGACAGAATTTTTGACAAAAAGTATTTTGAAAGAAAAAAATAATTTTGACCCTAGCAGAATTTTGAACCCAACCTTTTTTTATTTTTTACGAATGATTTATGAATGTTTTAGATACATGTACTTGTCTCAATCAAACAACCTTAAATTCGTCAGAGAACCTTTCTTAAAGTGTATGATTCTCTAGATTTTTTGGACTATTATTTTTACCTGCAATATGACAAATTTTGGAATCGTAAAAAAATCGAACTCGAGATTTTGATCAAACTTGACATTACGATGATAGGGAAGATGAAAAAAGTAAGCCCATGGGTCGATCTTATTTAAACTTATCAAAAAGCTGTTTTTTCGGATTTTTTTGAAAATCAAATACATATGTATTTCGAAAACGACTTGGTTGTTTTTTTTACGAAAATCGGTATTGAACGCTTCGTTATCGAGAATATTTTGAACAAATTTTTTTCTTTTAGTCAAAATTCGCGTTACCACCTTCCTCATAAATGTTAAAAAACCATTTTAGAAAATCTAAATTTCCTCAAAAATGACTTCAACGATATTGATTAAAATTGTTACTAATATTGAAACGGTCTATAATTAGTCAAAAACAAAATTTACAGTTAGCCATTTAACATTACCTACCTATCATAGAACCAATTTTTTTTTTTGGACTATCTCATTATCTGTATAACCGATTTAAATTAAATCTTTTATACAAAAGCTTCTAAAAAAATGAAATCATACTGCGTATTCAAAAAAAAAAAAAAAAGAAAGAAAAACCCAAAACTCTAAAAAAATCGCAATTATATTAAAATTATGAATTTTCTGCTCTCTGGTTAGAGTGCAAGTAATGTTTATATGATAATATTGTACACCAAATTTGTACGTTACATGTTTCAGAATATGTGGCTTGTAGCATCCTTAATTGATATAAAGTTATACTACATACATAGGTATGTAGTAGGTACCTAATGATTTAATTTCTATAGTATAGTTGTTTTGTAATAACTTGATTAGGAAATGCCTATAGTTAAATATCATGGCTAAACAGTCTACAGATGATAGTTGTAGCAGTGTAATGAGTTGATGATGTTTGGTAAGGGGTTTTAGTGTCTAAAACCAAATTATAACAGTGCAACATCGTTTGGTGTTTACTAGATTAACTTAATTGGCAAATTAATTTTTGTTTTTAAATCTAAATGAGCTGAGACGTGTATACTGTATAAAGCATGTTAAATAAATTTAATAAAATATTTAAACAGTGATTTACCTTTAAGATTTGAAAGGACTCTTGGTATTCAGGGCTGAATATAACTGGATTTAATATTACAATAAAATTCATTTCAGACAATTTTTAAACTAGAAACCATTTTTAGTATAAAATAGTGTAAACAAAAACCCATCCAAAAATACAAAAATAATCATTTTCTGATATAGTAAATTTATATACGAAATATTCCAATTTTTATTTCAATGACTATTGACAGGATTCGAACAATAAATATTGCCAAATTAGAAATCAATTTAAATTTAATTTCGAAGCGCAAATTAATATTTTTTGTATCCGATGTGAAAAGGTCTATTTCAATAGTCGAACTTTGTTGATATTAAAATTTCTTATTACTGGGTTGCAATACACATGAATTAAAACAGAAACATATCACTTTCTATTGTTTAGGTCTCATTTAGTTTTTGTATATTTTTTTTTACAGATATTGCATATGGGTATATTGAAACACAGTCCATAGGAAAGTAATTGAAATTTTTACAATCGAAAAATGTTAGAAAACAATTATTTGAAATTAAAATTACTCATCCGGAAGCTTGCAACTCAAAAAGAGGTCAATGTAAATAACAATTTATTTCGTTTTTAAAACACGTTTTAGGTTTTCATCAAATTATATTAGTGGAGTGTTGTGTTAGGGAAAATGTGTCATTAAATTATTATTTTATTTGAGATGTGCGCATGAATGATGCCCTTTTTGCCATTAACTTAATATTAAAAGGCTCTTTCCCCATCTTAGCACCCCCCAGTGGGTATTTGATGAGTATTTTTTTTTTTTTAAACCATCATAAGCTTAGATCGAGATGACTTCTTGACTGACTTTAGGGAAACATTTTGTGTTTCGATTTTATTTAGTGTCTGTCCTTAATGGGATATTATTCACATAAAGCCTATTAGGGCCATAAATTTGTTTTAGAAAAAAAGTACATTGTGAAACTTTAATGTAATTAACAATTTAAGGAAAGATTAGTTTAGTTGATAGCTTACATTGCAAAAAAAACTATATCAATGTTCGTGTGAAGATTTAATGGCTTTGCAAGAGAGCAAGAAATAATCAAATTGGACTATAGAAGTATTTAAGGCAATTATCAGATCTCAAAGAAAAATATACTCTAGAAATTTATTTCCGCTTATAAATTATGTATAGACATAACCCCCCTTGAGTCTTAGAAAAAAAAGCTTACATTTTAAAACAAAAAAAAATAATTTGGGGTTTTCTGGATTTCGGGTTTTTGAGATTTTGGTGTTATGACCTCAACCCTTTTTGCTAACACCTCTTTCAAAATCTGTTACTTTTTTGTTCAGATTTTTATAAGCTACAATTTTGATGCCCCAATATTTATTCCAAACAACTGATAGTTTTCGAACAATTAACAAAAAAAAAAAAAAAACAACTTTTCCCCTTTTCAGCCGACCAATTAATTTTTAGGAAATTCACTCTCTCCATAAAAATTCAGTTTTGCCACAATTTCTTTTTGAAAAAAAAAAAAGCTTCCTGACCTAAATATATCTAAATCCAAGAATATCTTTAGACGTCCAAAAATGAGTGCTGTTAAAAAAAAGTTAAAGACAAAATTATTTATAAAGTTAATAAGGTATTTGCAGTTCAAAAAATTATCTGAATTAATTCGGCGAGATGTTATTTCGTCTGGATGTCCAGCTTCTTTTTTTAAAATTTTTATAAATTCATAATCGGTTTTATTTTTCTGTTTTTCCCTTGTTTAATGAATTGATTCGAATTATTCTTAAACATTAAAATTTTAATTATTTTTATTAGTCTTAATTACTCCATTTAAATTCAACGTGACACTTATCACTTTTAATTGTGGTGGTTGGTGATAGGTATTATTAAAATTTTCAATTATCCACACATTTTAAATCCATATAATATTTTCCTAGTAGGTACCTACTTCTATAAATATGCATGCAATTAACTTAACAATAGGTTAAATGAAATTGATAAAAAAAATAAAAAAAAAAATACACAAAGTGAACCCCAGACTTTTTACAAACGATGCAACATGCAATATTCATTAATTTGAAAGAGCGAAACATAAAAAAAAAAAAAAACACCTTTCGAACACATATTAACCGTTTAATACCTATGCATTATTGATGTTAAATTAATTAAAAAATAATACTTAATCACATGAAAATAGCTTCCAATATGTTTGACCATTTAAATTAATTTAATCATCATTTTTTTTTTGTGTTCTTGTATGAATGAGTACGTGTATTTTAAATCCTATTGAGAACAAAATTAAAAAAGAAAATCCAGACAAAAATAGACCGTGTTCTATTAAACCAATTAAATTTAATTTTTTTTATTAATCCATGTAAATTTTTGTATGCATAGAAATTTTTGTCTTGTTAAAGCGCCGTATTTTTTTTTTTAAACTGCCTTAAAAAGGCAATCAAATTCAATGGAAACAAAAACTCTAATAGGGTTAAAAGCATAACAAACAAGCAAACAAAAAGGCTAATGGGCTTTAGTGAGTTGCATAGAATTGCTGCCTTGAATATTGAGAGGTCAAAATTAAGTAATTTTAAAATAGGCAAATCGCTCAAAATTTAAAAGAAAAATGGTCTTAACGTTTAAGTCAAACATGCTATAGCGCTCAAATTAAACAACTTTTAGCTTTTAAATAGTTTGGATCTACATTTCCATGACTAAGACTCTTTATATTTGGATGAATCCTCGAATTCAATTTTTATATATGAATCCATAGCTAACCATTAAAGTCATGAGTATAAAATAAAAAAAAAAATCTCAACCCGATTTACATGTGTAAACCAATTTTTTGATCCTTTTTTAAATTCTTTTTTATTTATTTTTTTTTTATAGGGGCTTAAGATAAAAGTATGAATGAAGTTTAAAATGCAAAAACCATTGAGAGAGCATAAATATATTTTTGGCTGTTTGTAGAGTATAATATGTAAACCCAGTATATGTAAATACACACCATCATACATGGCAGGCAGCATGCAAATATGTAGATTTGCATCGCAAATTTGACTATAATCCACTTTCGGTGAACTTTCTCCATTCAGTTAGTGTGTTAAAGTCATGAAAAATGAAAAAAAAAGCAAATAAATAAAATAAAAAAGTTAACCCCCACCAATTCCGGCTTGATGAAAGCTTTTCTCTTTTTCTGAGTTTCAAGCATCATCACTTTCAATATATAACTGTGTACAATATTGCATTAGCATAAAAGTTGTGCCGTTAACGCATTATTCAATTTTTTTTGCTTTTCCAAATTGCATAAGCTCCTACAACATGTTTTTACAGTAAATACAAGTAAAGGTATGCCTGTGGGGTTGATAATATAATATAGTCTGTTTGTCAAGAACATTTTTCAATTCGAAATATAGAAATGAAGTCGTTCGACTTTTTTACTTTACGTTTTTTACATTACTTTTTTTTACCATGCTCATGTAAAAAAAATGTCTTTATTTGTTTAGATTTTGACAGATTTTTTCTCTTTTTCCTTAGTAATTTACATTTATTTACCATTTTTACGAGTTTGTTACGTTTTTTTACGGGACTCTTACGTTTTTTTACTTATTTACACCATTTTTACCTACTCAAACGTAGAAAAGCTAAAAAAAAAGTATTAACGTCGATTTTAACTTATTTTTTTTTACCTATTGGAAGTTTTTAGAAATGACGAAATAGATTTTTTTCTTTATTAGGTATTTAGATCATAAATAATTTTTTACATCTCTAACAATAAATCTGTGTAAGCTAAGCCCGTGTATATTTTTTTTTTCTCAAATTCAGTTCGTCTATTTTGTCAAATAAAATTTTATCGCAATTGTCTTATTACATTGGCGCCCAATAAAAAAAAAAATAAATTGAATTAGATTCAATATCATAAACTATCACAACATTTTTCAAATCATAATAAATCGTGACATGACATCTACTTGGCATTTAACCAAAATAAAACATCTCTCTTTGCCACACATCCTGTCACTTCTCGTTTTCTGTCTCTCATCCTTGTTTGTTGGGATTTCTTTTCTTTTTATTTCTTTTATTTATTTTTATTTATTGTTTCTATATTTTATATTCAGTTACCTGTAAACTTTTCGCTGCAAAAATCTCCCAAAAATATGTTTTTTTTATTTTTTTTTTATTATTTTTGTTCTCTTCCCGATTTAACCCTGTGGTGCTAAATTCTCCCTAAGCTCTAGATGTGTTGTGGAAAACATATAGAAAGGATACAGTGTTTATTTGAATCTCAAGCAGATTGGGACAAATAATTCCCCACTCGAAGTCACATCGCGGCCGTACAAGTTGTTGCCACAAACTACGATTTTATTATGTTCACACAAAACAAAACAAAAAAAATGACAAACTTTTGCTGTCCTCGTCAGGATTTTCCATATATGTACATAAGAAGGACAGATATTCAGAATTCACATCAGTGAATTGTTTGTTTAGGTTTTGTTCTACGAGAGAAAGACAGTTGTGGATTAGATTATGTAAAAGCTTAAATGTGTCACTGTTAGCCCTGGCTGAAGAATTTAAATATCTGTTGTTATCGTTGAGAAAATTGAAAAAAATTATTTTCTTTTAAAAATTTTATTTATATGAACCATGCAACATGGCAAGATACAATTTTTGAGATGGTAACCTTTTTGTCTTCTTTTTTTTTGTTGAGGCCTTAAAAATCGTAATGTGACTTCATCCAGCCCTGCGGTAAGTCTTTCCAAAATATCTATCTAGAAATATATGAAAAAACAAGGATTTCAGGACAATATTTTCCTCTATTGTCAAAGTCAAAGTGGAAAAGTTTTTTGTGTTTGCAGTTTTTCATGCGCCTAGGTGAGTTCATCTTTGTTTCACTTTACTGTCTCATGGAAGTTTATAGTTATGTGTCGTATTGCATTATGAGCACCTCCTTGTCATATTCTATCCTGCTAGACGAACTTTGTCCTGACTCTTGTGATGTGTGTATGTTTCCAGAACAATCTGTCCATCCGTTGGTATTTTGTTTTTTGGAAGAGGGGAAGAAGGGTGGAAGGGTGGTAGATTGCTATTTCGAGAAAAGTTTGTGGGTATCCTTCGTCCTTTATTTTTTTTTGTGTCAATAGTTTTGTTTTACCTAGTTAGTTATTGAAGTTTTTTTTTCTTCGTCATCCTTGAACGACTTGACTAAACCAAAAAGAGATATGGCCGTGCATTTTAGAAAAATACTCCTATTTTGGATTTTTTAGAGTGTTCGTGTTGGCGGAGTATCATGTTGGTTCAACATTCTTCCTTTAATGGATTCACTTTTGTTATGAAATTGATCTTTGATGGACGCGCAAGGACGAGACACACTTAATAAGCAATTTACACTCTTTTATATTCCACCGGGTGAAAGATTAATGCGGACAGTTCAATTTAGATTTTTGAAGAGGCCATCAGAGACTTGTCATTTAAACAAAAGATTTTTCGTTAGAGCAAGATAGCTTTGACTGCTTTAAGTTGTTTGAATTTTTTTGTATGCATTAAAGAGGGTTTCATTCAGGAAAGACATGACAGACTTTGAATTAAACAAGTTTATGAATGAAAACAGATTTATATTGTTCATAAATTTTTCGAATTGAAATGATCTCAGAAACCCATGGTTTTCGTCTGCATCGTTGACTATGGGGCACCCTTTATACAAGAAAAAAAAAAAAAAAAAAGTAAAACCAACCCGCACTGATTTAATAAAAATTAAAACAAACCGAATGATAGAGAGGATGGAGACAAAAAGCAGCATTCAAAGTTTTCATTCTCCTTAAAGACTTAGGTATTCTCAAATGCATCGAAGCGATTCCATGGCCTCCCGTACCTACAATCTATTTCTTATCTCAAACTCAGGACAACCACAACAGCTTTAATCGTTTTTCATAGCGAAATTAGTTTCTCAATTGCACTCTGTTGGTGCTCGCTAGCAGTCACATCCGGTGTTCGAATGCTTTGCAAAGTGGAAAGATGCTAATTCTATCCATTCGACATTATTATTCCCGCAAGGATACTCATTTTCTACTTATCTCATTGTTTTACATTAGCCGGGGTATAAAACGTTCGCCACTCGTCACCATGCTGGCAATTCAAACCAATCTGTGTAATGTGTTGCATGATGGTGGGATGGTTAATGCGACGGCGGCGTGTGAAAGTGTTGTGTATTTGAAAATTTCATTTGTAGTTAACCAGAAAGAAAATATTATAAAAAAGGATACCTATTCATTTTTTTTTAAATTGTTATTTGTACTGCTTTAAGGCACTGCACAGAATATAGTGTTGTGAAAAAGACAACAGAACACCAAACAATGAAAATGGCAATGGTACATATAGAGCAGACACACATACATGTAAGTGTGTATGAACATAAATACGCGCCGGATGTAGAGTTAAATTTGGAAATTTCATTGTTAGGCCTTTGGGAAATTTCCGGACACACGAATGTTGTGTCCTTGATTTTTTGTTGTAGTCTGTGTTTGTAATTGTTAGTACCTACTTGAATCTCGGTTCGATGTAGCCCCTCTAGCGGCAAATAAATGAACAAATTAAATCAATGTCTTTTGTTAATATTAGTTGCTTACAGACCTACCAGCTCGTGTAGTAGCTTGCCTTTTGTTTTGGCAAAAACGAGTTGTTTTTCTAATTGCGTTGTTTTCGATATTGTCATTTCGTTGCACTTAATTTAAAGAACAATAAATTGAATAACACAAAAAAAATCCAGTAGCGAAGATCTTAAAATTTTCATTCAGCGGGAAAAGTTTATGAATAAATTTATTATTTTTGCGTTATTGTGTAATTTTAGGTAATTTGAAGTTTTTGCGGGTTTCCAAGTCTCATGACCTTATACGTGTACATTACATACAGAGATAAAGATACGTATTTATAAATAACAGCGAGGCATATGCGTACAAATATTAAATTTCAGAAAATAGGTATTATACCTACCAACTTGATATTAAAAATCTTTCTTTTTTTTTGTTTTAATCTTTAAATTCGATTCTCTACTATATTTGAATTTTTAAATAGATTAATCCACAAGCCTTTTAAAGAGTATACATATCTCCAAAAAAAAAATACATTTTTTCTACTCCATTTCATTTGAATCTAAAAATAAAAATGATTGAGCATTTTTTAATAATTTGTTTTATTTTTAAATGCAGAATCTAAAAACAACCACCAAAATTAAACTATATTTAAACAAAGGACTTATCGGGACTTCTATACCTACATAATATGTACAAAGATACAGATAAACGTTGCTGTCAAGCTTTTGTCCTTTTTTTTTGTGTTTGAGTGAGTAGGTGAATTCTATTTTTTTTGTACTTTTTTTTAAATAGGATAATACCATTTTAATGTTTTTATGTTGAACGAAAACATTGCCAAAAGCATTGTTCTCATAGCTGTCATGTGAAAAATGTGAAATGAATCCACGCGGGAGAAGAGAAAATGGTGTGGTGTGGGAAGCCTTCGAGTTTTTTTTTTAATTTTTTTTTTTTATGGTTTGTTCACCACTATAATAATCCTCAGGCCATGTTAAATGTGATAAGTGCACAAATATTCATATGATATCCTCGCATGGGAACATTTCTTTTTTTTTTTTTTTATTTGAGTATATTGTTGTGGAAAAAAATTCTTTGTCCGCCTGATGAGAGCTTAAAAATATGCGACAGTATTTCACTTATTATTTTGTTGTATACGTTGGGATTTGATATGCGAAATGGAAAAAGCATTAAAAATTACCCGAGAGACATTTTAAGTGAAAACATGGAATTTTTCGTTAATGTTACATACATAAATGTTGCTGTGTATAAGTGTGTATGTATATGGAAATAAGTACGGTGTGATATTTAAGTTTATCAGTTCATTGGACAAGTTATGTTCAGATGACGACTGATCTGGATGTTCATAGCTTGGATCCTTTTTCAGTTGAAATTTAAACATTTTAAAATGTTAAGTTATCTCTTGAAAAGGAGTTTAGCGAAACAATGAAAATATAATGTTCATACAAAACAAGGTTATTGTATTTCATGGCGAAAAAAAATATTCCTTTTTTTTCAATCAAATAAGATTTTATAATCTATAATCATCTGCTCAGGTTGAATTGCTGAGTACTACAATTCTTTAAATTAAATTATTATATTAAAATGGAACACCTACTCACACGAAGAAGAAAAGTCATTTAGTTTTTTTTTTTTGTATGAAATTTATTTTGCTTTAATTTCTTTCATTGCAATTCAAAAATTTGCATTTCCAAAGTCCCCTTTCACACGAAGATACCAGTTGCTGGTGATTTTTTTGACGTTTTCCTTAAATCTTCTTAACAATCTCTTGTACCTTTCACACGAAGATACAAAGTCGGAGGAGACTTGCCGTATTTTCCTTTTAAACTACCTTGGTTGAACGCAGTGTGAAGAGAAACGTCAAAAAAATCTCCTGAATTTGTTGACCGGGGAGATTTTGTTTACCCCTCTTTCTTCCTGCCCTTCTCGCCTATGAACTAATTATTGCAGGCAACTCAGTTACCTTGTGTGAAAGGGGACAAACAACAAAAGCAGAAAAGCAAGCAAATTCGCATTTCTCACAAAGCTGCTATCAGCGTGAAAAATATTTAAAGATTTCTCATTTTGCAAATAGTTTTCATAAAATATATAACTGCATTTTTTACTTTATAATTATTATAAATAAAATATTCGTGGCCGGAATTTTGTATGTAAGCAAAATAACCTCACCAACCGGTAGCTTTTTTGATTGGGAGAATTCTTTGAAGTCTCTCTGAGAAAAGTTTGAGGTAATGCTTTCAATTAAAATGATATTTTCAGGATATCAACCAATAATTTTTTTCCAATTTGTTTGAAAATTGATTTTTTAATGAAAAACACATCAAATCAATCTAATCATCTTTCATTTTATCAATAATTTCTATCACTTTTAACTTGAATTCTAAATGGAAATACTCTTCCCGCAGATATTGCAGTATATTTTCATAACCACTCTATTGAAATGAATAAATAAACACAACATCGCAATCGCAATTATTCGTTGTAACACTATAGCCTAAAACAACATCCCCCATACCACAATAAATTACCATCAGCTAAAAACAAAACCTCACAAAACCATCATAGTCAAAAAGAAGGTCGACCCAATGTTAACAGCAGAAGTATATAGCGGAAAATCACCATCACGCTACTGTGGCAAACCCAACACTTTCTGGTTCTAAACAGGAAAACGCCATCAAATATTTAACCAGCAGTTCCATGGGCCCGTATGGACTTCACAAGCAGGACATACCGCATTAACTCGCTCCAACAAATGTTAAAGGTCCCTCCATCTCCTCTTTCGCTTGGTTATATTTATGTGTTCAATGCGTTGTTGTTGCTCTGATGCCATAAATCTTTCATGTACTATCCAGAGATTAGTAAACGATTTTCTGAAAATATATTTATTGCAAAATATAACAAAAAAAAACCAGAAACAGAAACATAAAGTTGTGTTCAAAAACCCCTTAAAAACTAACACTTTTCTATTCAAAACCAAAAGAGAATTCGGTCACAGGACGACCGACGACTACGGCGGAAGTAAATAAAATATTCAAAATACATTTTCCAAATATGTATGTACATATTTTCCCCCATTTTTTTTGGGTCTTACCTCGGGTAGTACCTACCTAACCTCTGACAATTTAAATATAGAAGATGTAGGATGCCATATACAAAAAAAAAAAAAAAAAAAAGTGGCGATATCCTGTCAGCAATTACATTACAATGGGATGAATATCCCTAGGATAAGCCCAGGATGAATATTTTTTTTTTTATTTTTCATACTTTTTGGAATGGGATGGGGTGGGGATCAAAACTTTATTTCTAGTTAATCCACCATACCCCTAGGTGACACTAACTTATTCTAAGCAAATAAAATTTTTATTTTACCATGCATGTAAAATGTTGCAATAAAAAAAGAGAAACATATAATAAAAGTGATGTTTAACTTTCCCAGATGTGTCATTGAAAATCCCAACCGGGGCATGATGGGATTGTAAACTTGAAGAATTATGCCACTTCCTGAGCAATACACTAGATGAAGTTTATTATACTTGAATAAGCTTAATGGGTATTCGAAACATCGTTAAAATGACATTCTGGAATTTAAATAAAAAGAATATAGGATTTTAAATGAAGACTTAAAAAATAAATATAAAACAATTTGAAGAAGGCTTTTTGTTTTTCAAGAAAAATAAGGCAGAATCGGTTTTGATAGCTTAACAGGGAATTTCTTCCATAAAGAAGGTGAAGGTTTTTTTTTTTTGCTGATTTACCACATTTTTTAATTTAATCCGTTCCAAATAGACGCTTCAAATATACGCATAAAAACATATGTACGGAGCAATAAACTAAGTTTCCATATAATAGGTATAGTCTGAATTGTTCTTGTTGATTCTCAGAAAATTGAATGACTTTCAATTTATCAATTCTGTGTGTTTATCAAATTAATTAGTTTTAGTGTATTTTTCCTTCAAAAAAATTTGTTACCTAGTAATAAAAATAGGGCCGTACCTCCCCCTACTGTTGTTAAATTCCTTTCTCTCTTTTTCTTTAATCTGTTTCGAATTATCTATAACCTTCATTCCGACTGAATATTCATATGAATTCTCATTCCTATGTTAAACGCACCTGTTTCTGATTAAAATTGGATCTAATAGTATTTGCTTCACTTAATTGGGAACTATTTAAATCTTCCCTCTATCTCTTCTTAGAGTTAAAAAAAAAAAAAAAAAAAAAAAACTTATAACCAAGTACTTTTCTTCCGCAAAAAGTCATTGAAACTGAACCACCGAAACGTACCTTTACCTTAAAAGGTGCAATAAAAAACTAAACGCAAAAGGACAAAAAAAAAACACAATTCTAAAGGTATTCACTGCTTCTAGATGCCAGCAGCGGAAGCAGTTGTTAGATTTTACATAGAAAAAAAAAATTAAAATTAACAAAACCTCAAGAAGAAATTCAGCCAACAATGAGATGATGAATGCGCTGCTGCGCGAAGTAGAAGGTTCACTACGAATTCAATTTACAAATAAGAACTTTAATTAAGTCGGTCTAACCATCATTGTCTTCGCCTGCCCCTCGGTTTCAAGTCATCTAAACGACCTATGTATAGCTTTTCCTTCTCATCGCCGTGTCTTGTTCGAGTACTGCAAAGGAAAAGAACAAAAAAAAAAAAACAAAAAAAAGCTGCAAAGTAAAGGATGATGCCAAAAGTATACTAAGACGCAACCCTACTGTTGTTTCAACACGCTAAGAAAACTAGCTAGTACAAAAAATGGCAGAGTGGAACTTCTGCTTCGACAAAGAAAAACAAGGCGAAAAGTCCTGCATTGACATCTGAAAAGCGGGCCACAAAAAACCAAACTTAAACCCTCCGATCGTTCCTCCCAGAAAGTGGGTCCTTATAGAAATGGAAATACAATAGATACCACCTCGTTCTCTGCCTCCTGTCAGGAGTAAAACTTAACCAAGCATGGTACTGAATGTAGCGGAAATTTAACGTTGCAGATGTTCAAGACAGTGGCTAAGACGCGACGCGACGACGACGACAACGACGGTATTAGCAAGGAAACAAACGCGCAAGGTGACTCCAAATCTGCCAGAGTTCACATTTAATTACGACCGGAAAAGTTTTATCAGGTGAAGCATTTAGATTTTTAGGATAATAGGATCTCTGCAAAGAATACCAAAATGAACCAAACTGAAAGTTAAGGAGGACACCAACAACAACCAAAAAAAAAAAAAAATTAAGGATATTCGAAGAGTAAGTTTCGTGTCGACGGATTGCCTTGCAAAGTAGCAAAAGAGGAATGTACCAACCTACAACCCCATCTCGTTTTTTGTTCCTTTTTTGGTTTTATCTGTGATAAATTTAGGGCTGTCAGAGTGAAACTAAATTCCGTGATTTTGTATAATGAATATAATATAATCAGCTATAGCATCAGAAGCGCATTTAAAGCCACTAATTAAATAAATAATTTTGCAAGTAAATGTGAGTTTACAGTCACAGTACCTACATATGTATATCATAATCATAAGGTAACATTAACTTTGTTTCCAATTAGTAGAGAATCTACCTACATATGCATAACTCCGAAGTATGTTGGGTTAAAAAAAGAACTTTTAAAAATTTTAATGACTGCCTTGAAATTACTGAAACAGGAATTTTTCAATGATTTACTCCTTGAAAAATGCTTTAAGCGCTTAAATGTGCAGTCAAATGTGTCTAATCTAGGTAAGTCTTAATTAGGAAATAACAATTTCGCCTTAGTTCTGGAAAACTTCATAATTAACAACTGAACCTCAAGTAATTGAGTTCATTTCCATTAGAATTAATGTCGATTAACAACACGCGTACATGAATGGCCAAGAGTTGTAGTTCACCATAATTGACACAAAATTCATTTGGATTCCAATTCAAATTAAACAGAGTTGCCATTGGGAATTTTTGAAAAGCACTAAGCAGACTCCTATTTATGCATATTCAAGGCTCATTACCTTGAAAACCATCAAGGTAATGTTTTTAATATATTTTTTATAATATTTAAATTAGAAAGATATTTGAAATTTGGTTTCAAAAATGTTGTATACCCTTTACGAGTCTTATGCTCAGCTCAACAGCTCTTTCTTTTGCATACGATATATCGAAATAATTAACAAAACAGGCAGTGTAACACTGTAGCAGTCTTTTTCCAGATCAAATGCATTCCTAGCCCTATTTTAATTGTTGTTATTGTGTTAAACCATTGCCGGAGTTTTTAACGTTCATTCAGAAATCTGATTTTCAGTATTTAACTAAGATAAAAATAGATAAAAACATTTAATATTAAAAATCACAGTGGCACTTAGTCACGCAAAAATTTGAAAAAAAAACATTTACTTGATAAAAAAATCAATTTTTTTTCAAAAATTTTGACTTTAAAATTTAATTTCTGAAAAACTATTTTTTTAAAGAACTTCATTTAAAAAGCAAGTAAAGAACTACTTTTTAATAATTTTGTTGTCTTTTTTTTTTTAGAAATTTCCCGCCCCCGCCTCAGGGGGGAGGGGTACATAGAAGTTTGCGCTCCTAAAATTTTTTTTCTGAGAATGATCCCAGGAATCGTCCTCAAAATATCATGCACGGATTAAGGGACACGGATACCCTGTATTATATCAATAAATTTATTATGTTTAAATTATTAAAAAAAAAAAATTAAATAAAACGAGAGCCCACATAACTAAACCAAGGCCGTAGATTTGCTAAAATCCATCCCTTATTAAAGTTGCATATAAATTTTAATTAAACCTTAAACCAATAAAATACAACTCAGTATACAGTAACAAATGGCTGTCGTCATTAATAATTCCCACAAGTAAACGATTCCTTTATTTTATGCAGTAAATTCGTGCGAACGCTGCACACGCAGCGAAGATATTCACAAAGGATGCGTGTCTTTATTTTCTTTTATGTAAATAAAACATCTTGAAATGAATGCGAATAAAGGCAGCACACAAGAACAAAAAAAGAAAAAAAATTAGTAGGAAACAAAAGTAGCTAGCAAGTCATCATCCAAGTTACACCAACCAAACTATACTTGAGTAAAAAAAAAAAAAAAAAGTCAGGTGAATCCATCTCGACTTCCGCATATCCTAGCAAGCTTCTTTATTATTATCAACAAGCAAATAATATCTTCGGATTGAGAATTCCGCCTTAAGTTGTTTGAAGATATTCATAAAGGGTATTTATTGGTCTTGAGCAAGGTTTGTAAGCTTTATCTTTTCAAGTGAAAAAAACTAAAATTCTAGTTAGGTATAGTTAAAGTCTTGTTTTTGATGGATCAATTCGAAATTTTACAAAAAGATTGATGATCTATAGGGCTTCAAAATATCTTACCAAATTAAGTCCTCCAATCAATTTTTGTATAAGGCAGTGAAGAATTTAGTAAAAATCTATGAAACCAACAGTGAGGTGCCAAAAAAAATATTAGCTATAAAGTTTTGAAATCAATTTAGGTTTCAAAAATTGCCCTTTAATTTTCTGCGTCATCATTTCATGGTGAGATGCCTATTTTGGTATTTAAATTCAAAAGCGTCTTTTTTCATTCAAAGCCAGATATTCTTCGAAAGAAAAATTGAAGAACTATGGAAAATGGCGACTTTAAAGCTAAATAAACAAGTTATCGAACCAATTTATTTGATTCGCTCAAAAAATTCAAAGAAATTGACAAAAAAAAAAAAATTAAAATTTTTTGCTTGTGCTGTTTTTTGTGATTTGTGCAACAACTAATTTACTAAGATTCGTCAACACAAAAAAACATTAAAGCTTTAGAATGCTTTTTGTTTCATCTCAATACGTTCACTTTTCACAGACATACAGCTCTTAAAAAAAATACACTGAAGAAAACTGAAAACATATGTATTCCCTTAATTTTTTTGTAACTAGTGTATTTTTCATTGAACTTAAATAAATGTCAATAAAACGTGCAGAAACATACAACCTGTTTGGTTTAAAAAACCCATATTAAAAGATGTGAGAACTTTATAAAGTCTATTTTTCAAACGAACAACATGAATCTGATAAAATTGAATGAGACATTCCTTCATATATGAAAACCGAGCCATATACTACAGTTAAACGTTGGTTGGAATCTTTGGTTATGTTTACCAAACCACAATAAAGACTTTTGTACAGCAGATATGTTGTATAAGAGTATGTGTCAGGATTCTCGTTTCGAAAAGAATTTACTGCGGAAAACTTTAAGAGTGTGTCGTCGACTGATACACTAAGTTGCTGGTAATAAAATCCGTTTTAATGACTTTGGCAGCAAATGAATCTTACTTAGAAAAGTAGATAATACTTAGGTATATGAAGATCTTTATATACCTATAAGTAATGTGCCGTTGGAGTAGGTAGCGTGAATAAAATATATTTAAACTGTGATATTTATATTGTGGTAGTATAGGCAAGGTATGTGGGATGTGCAATGCATAATGCATATGTGGTTTTCTTTAACTGCACTTTTAATGGTTTTAAATAAAAATATAACTTTAATTAAACGTGTCTGATTTTCTGTTGTTTTCGTAGAAAATAATATATTTTTCTTCCAGGGATCATATACTTACTACAGAGAGTATAAATTAAGACAAAATGTTTAAAATTTAAAAATTAAAATTGTTTTCTAATGCGTACTTTTTCTGTCTCACTATCTTATTGAATTAAATCAATTTTAACTTAAAGAATCAAATGGTGCTGCTTGAGACCTTGACGAACAATAAAATTATTCAAATCACAAGTCAAGTCTTTCATATTATACTACAATTTTCAGTGGTAAATAACGCCTTAAGCCTTAACTACATTGGGTAACAAAGTGAAAAAGTACAAAAGTGAAAATTTTCAAACTCATTTTTGGATAGTGTTTCTAACTGGAAAACTTATAAAATTGATGCAGAAAGCTTAAATTTTGGTTTAAAAAAAGCGGGAAAAAAAATATTTTTACTTTTGTAATTTTGCAAAAAGTGGCCAATGTAGTTAAGGCTTAAAAATTATAATTTTCAGACATTGAAGAACTTGCACTCCAGAATCAAACATTAATTCATTCAAAATATTCAGCTTCTCTTATGTTGAAAACCTACATATACTTTCATATAATTCACCGAGATTCAAAAAATTCCCTATATAACATAAAATCAAAACATAAGAATATTCCAATCCAATGTAAACTTGGCCAAGTCGAATGTCTCCAGATAACTTTCGTCTAAATAGCTGTCAAGTAGCTAACGCGACCACAATTGCTTGACAACAATAGAAATATGACACCACCCTTACGACCAACGCTCATGCTATAGAGAAAAAGTATAAAATTATCCTAAAGGACGAGATTACTGCTACTGCTACTGCTGCTGTGGTTTACCATTTTTGCACTTTTATGTGAAATCGTTTCTATAGAATGCTCTACTGGTCTCATGGTGGATTGCATATTCCTCTTCTTTGAGTTGAATCATATAATCGAAAAGCAGTTAAAAAAAAAAAAGAATAAGTTTAAAAAGGAAAATCCTTTATAAAAATGCATTTCACTATCCAAGTGCAAGAGACCATGCAAAAGGACACATTTTTATATGCACCGAAGAAGAAAAAAAAAACCAAATAAAAATATTGTCAAAAGATCATAAATTGTCATCGCATTTTCATTGAGATATTTATGAGCTCCTTTTACCCACCCTCTCAGTGTTGCCGAGAAAATAAAAATCGTGAACAAACGAAGAAAAAAGGTAAAAAGGACATAAAGTCTTTGTTGGTAGTTGAGTTGACATTTGTTGTTGTTGGTCTTGGTGGAAATGTTATGGATAAGAGAAAGATTCGCTGTGTTGGATTTTTGTCAAATGTTTATTTTATTCAAAGATTGAAACACCCTGTATTGTATTTGTATGCAATTTTTTGACAAGGAATATTTAAAAAGTTTTTAATGGCTTCGATTTTGAATTGGAATTTATATTATGGACTTAGAGTGTATGTTTTTTTTTTTTTTTTTTTTTTTTTTGGAGAAAATAAAGCAACACATTTCAAGATTTTAATGGAAGTCGCGCCAGTTGTTGAGATAACTTTGGTATTTTTCAAGGACCGATCAATGTGAGATTTAAGTGTTCAAAATGACAAATATTTGGCACAAGGTTGTAAAAGAATTATGTAAGAAATAGTTGTATTTCAAAATGATTGGGGGTTATCGCGAACAAAAATATCCCAGGGAATGTTTCCCTCGTTCAAATATTGGGAACGTGAAGATGTTAGATGTTATTCAAGTTACAATAATACTGCATACATATATTTTCAAAAAAAATATTTTTTGGATTTAAAAAAAAAAGTTCAAAATTTTTTGTCGAAAACTCATTTTTTTGAAAACGCGTTGATGATTTTTTTTTGAAATTATAGTTTTAGATGTATGTTATTATATTCTTAAAAATGGCATACCAATTATTTTTTTTTCTAAAAAACTTCAAGAAATTTTATATAGATATACATATAAAAAATTATTTTTTAAGAAAACCCCTCTAAGGATCTTTAAAATTTTGTCCTCATAAATTTACATTTTTTCAAGAATTTTACTTATATAAAAAATATTTCTATTTTAATTTTTTTTTTATGAAACGATCTTTAATAAAAATTTTTCGCACTAGAAAATTATTATAAACATTTTTTTTTTAACTCAAGTATCCCACGCCTCTTTCCCCCCCAGATACCGCACGCGCTGGGGTCCATTTACACCGAGTACAACAGCAATATTGATTGCAAGTCATATCGGCACTTATTTAAATTATTTGATGTAAAGAATAATAAGAAAAAAGTAAAATAGTTATTTTATTCGAAGGGTAACATAAAACAACACTTTTTTTGTGTTGACCAAGCAAGTTTCATAAAAAGTCAAAACATATGGTCGGTCTTCTTTGTGCAAGCAGTTTAAAAAATATAATTATAACAAAAAATTTTAAAAGTAAAATGTTAAGTCATCAAAATTAACAAATAAAAATTAAAAGTTGCAATGTAAAAAAAAAAAAAAAAAAAATTAATAAATATTAAAACAGAAAAATAAAAATCATGATAAATTAGAATGTAAGCCATTTGTCAAATTTAAATGTTATTTAGTTTCAGTTTATCTGTAATTTAAAATTTTAAAGGCTTAAAATCACACAAATTAGTTAAAAGACAAACTACATACCTACAATGTATGTATGTATGTACATATGAGAGTGGCGCGTATTTTCGCTATGTTTCAATTTTTTGTCCCCCGCCCCCACCCCTAAAAATGATAAGGCTAATTAAAAAAAATTCTGTGCAAAATTTTGTTGGCGTTAACACGTGCCACCGACAACTTGAAATTTCCCATACAAATTACGAGGTTGATAGTGAATTTCTCAAGTTTAACTTTAAGTAATACAACCAAACATTGCGCTAGATCCATGGTATATGAGATATATGTACCTACATATATGCATGTTAATACCTAAACCAAAGGACAATATAATTACTTTCATAGTCTTACCTTTTAAGTGGTAACCCTATTTAAATCATACAATTTTTACCCGAAATTAAATTCATTAGGTTTTATTATGTTAAAACAGGGACAATTCTCCTATCTATTTGTGGGCACAACACACAAGAGATAGAAAATAATGTAAATAATTCACAAAGACAAAAAATAAAAATAGGAGAAGAATATGTGCCCAACAAGGATATCACGCATATACAACATAATATTCGAGTTTTTATGGCATAATCATTCTTCTACGTGTTATATGTTGATGTATAATTTAACTTTTTTTTTGCGAAAAGAAAAATGTATGCGAGAAAGGACGAACACAACATAAAACCACAAAGTGCTGCATGAGGTGGTTTTTGGGGTTAGAATTTGTTGAATATATTTTCTCTAATTTTTTTTTTTTTTTTTTTTTTTTTTTTTTTTTTTTTGATGTAGTCCAGCGGGTGTCTCTTTGTCCATGGTAATGATAAGCAAATATGGTTAAACGTGCTCTACAATAGAACATAGAATTTTATTGTTGGAAATTTGTAGAGAAGCAAGTCCTGTCACCTGCATCATGTGCGTCCTGATGGTGTATATATATTTTATTATGTATGTCCTCTCACACACGCTTTGTATATTGGGCTAACAAACGACTAACGTGATGATGCTAGAGGTAGCTATGTGGTTGTCATGTGTATTGTGCCAAAGGCAGATAACTCGACCTGTAGATATGAATGACCCCATGGTGAACCTTAACTCTTAAAATAGGACACATGAATAGAGTGCAAATAACATAATCCAACAAATCGAGTTTAGTGCTAGAGAGGGGCTGAATGTGGTAGAGCTATAATAATTATTGAAATTAAGCTTCTTAACACAGAGGATGTGGATAGCGAGTTAACATAAATAAACCAACTAAGACAGAAGCATATAATGATGGAGGTAAATTCAAAAATACTATTCTATAGCAAATTAACAATTACAAAAATTGAAAACTTTTGACTGCCTGATTGTTATTTGCCAACGGACCGAGCTTTAGTAGATAGCCTATTATTTATAAAAAATTAGAAAAGTATAATAAGTTAATGTGATAGGCAGTTTTTGTTATAACTAAACTAATCTGCCATGATTTTTTGTCTTTACCATTCAAATTCTAAAATTCAAAAAGAAGTTTTTCCAACAACAAAAAAATATATATGTAAATTCCATTAAAACAATAGCAGGCAAATCGATTTAAGCTGTCAGATTCAGTTCACTTCCATTCGAACCTACACACCAAGCAAAGCATTCAAAAACGTTTCAAAAAAAAAAAAAAAAAAAAAAAAAAAAAAAACCCTAAAAGATTTGAACAGAGCATCGAAAACACGCTCGCTCACTTGTCAATCCAATCAGCACAGCAATTCCTAAAACGAGCGAGAACAACTGTCAATTTGCCTCAACACACAGTAGGTTACTCTACCCCTTTTGGTACTTGCAGTACTCAGCAACAAAATTCCACCACAGATATTTTTTTTTTTTTTATTCCATACTGACAATTTCCACGAAAGTCAATTTTGGTTTTTCATAAATTCGTTGAATTCGTTATGTCTCGTTCTTTCCTTTCTTTGTTGCTTTAGATGATAAGATTTCAAAACTACAGGAAGGGACGAATAACAAAAAAAAAAAAAAAAAAAAAATATTGTGAAAAGAGTGAAAATGCATCTGACAATATTGTAAGTTAACTTTTTTCCAAGGATAACGAATGAGAGCATGAGGATGAGGAGGATATACCACATAAGAATGTGTCAAACCAGATGATAAGGCAAAACTCAATGCTCTGATACATTTTGACAGACAATTGTACGCGTGTATGTTTGTGTGTGTGTGTATGTTATGATAAAATCCATTTATAATCCGCTGACACAAATAAAAAAAAATAAAAAAAAAAACCACATCCCCTTAGAAACATGAGAAATTCTTGTTATTCGGAATATGCCAAGAGATAATACTCGGATTACACTGAGGATAACGACTTTTACACAAGTTTTCCGGCAACACAAACTTCTTTATCATCATTAGAGGATGACAACGGTATTCCTACCAATGCTCCAATGATACTAACGTTGGTTATAAAACTTATAATGTTTCAACTAACGTATTTCAATTTTTCGAACATTAAATCTACTTACTTTTATACTCTACACGTTCGTATTTTTTTTTGTCGTCTCCTTAAAATCCATCATTCTATCTTTTTTGAGATAATATACCTACCTACTGTAAAAATTCCTATCCTACAGGTACGTATAGATATCCCAAAATTACGAAAAATAAGGATGGATTATAATTAATGTTAAGGGAATCTGTCAATGCCAAACTTAAGTTTACAACGTAAAATGCCCAGCCGACGAACAGATTACAACTTTAATCCTTCGGGGGGGCTAATAATTTCCACCGTACACTTACCCTCTCTACAGTTGTCATCCGTTTTTTTTTTGCTGACACAGTCATAGTGGGACAAAATGAATTTGGAGTTGGCAAAGAATCCAAACAAGTTTATAATTTTTATTCACCCGAAATTTCAATTGGGATCTTGCCCAAATAGTTTTTTTTTTAAATTGCTTTTTTTTTAATTTTTAAAGCCATACAACAGTGTTTTAAGGTTTGAACAAGTTTTAAAACGTGATGTTATACTTTAATTTTATTTTCGCACTGACAGCACTGGTACAATGGAGTGCAGCGTGAGTTTTTTAATAATATTATTATCCTCAGAAACCTATCGAATTAAATTTTCTACCAATTTTTAAATTTCCCTGCTATTTTTTTTTGAAGATTTAGTACCTAGTTATTTAAAAAATTAACACATTTGGTGGATTATCGCTACTGCATATTGCCCTTAAGTCTGAAACATTTTAGGCTTTAATTGCCAGAACCGTTAACGAACTAACTTAATTACTATAATCGTGTTTTACAACAAATAATGACTACAAAAACGGAAACAAATATGACAACTTCGCAGTCAAATAAATCAGACATAGCTTTTTTCCCATTTTCAATAAAATTGTTCCTACAGTGCTCAGTGGTAGTTTTTCAGTTGGTTTAATCTTTGATGGCTGGATCTTTTAGGGTTTCGTAGAAAATAGCCAGAGCGTAACAAATGAACAAAAAAACATTAAACTACGACAGATGACAAAAGGACAAACAGAATTAAGGAAGAATAAGGTAAGGATTAAAAAAAAAAAAAAAGCACACCAAATACTAATCCACTGTGCATACCAAAAGTCTCACCGTAAATCATCGGCCCTAGCAACATGTCAGACACAAAGTATTTCGCAAGACAAAAAAACTAAAAGGACCATCTAAAAAAATTCTTAGAATCAGAGGGCTTCCAAACATCAACCAAAATGGAGCTACTTTTCTTGGATTGAATGTAAACAGGAAAAAAAAAGAAAAAATACACAAACGAAAAAATTGAGAACTTGAAATTGCTTAGTTCAGTTTTCTTGATTTTACTCGATTTTAAGGTTCTCAAATCCACACGAAAGTTTGGATATCATGTTATTGGGGTTATGAAAAATATAAATATAAATATAAATATAAATATAAATATAAATATAAATATAAATATAAATATAAATATAAATATAAATATAAATATAAATATAAATATAAATATAAATATAAATATAAATATAAATATAAATATAAATATAAATATAAATATAAATATAAATATAAATATAAATATAAATATAAATATAAATATAAATATAAATATAAATATAAATATAAATATAAATATAAATATAAATATAAATATAAATATAAATATAAATATAAATATAAATATAAATATAAATATAAATATAAATATAAATATAAATATAAATATAAATATAAATATAAATATAAATATAAATATAAATATAAATATAAATATAAATATAAATATAAATATAAATATAAATATAAATATAAATATAAATATAAATATAAATATAAATATAAATATAAATATAAATATAAATATAAATATAAATATAAATATAAATATAAATATAAATATAAATATAAATATAAATATAAATATAAATATAAATATAAATATAAATATAAATATAAATATAAATATAAATATAAATATAAATATAAATATAAATATAAATATAAATATAAATATAAATATAAATATAAATATAAATATAAATATAAATATAAATATAAATATAAATATAAATATAAATATAAATATAAATATAAATATAAATATAAATATAAATATAAATATAAATATAAATATAAATATAAATATAAATATAAATATAAATATAAATATAAATATAAATATAAATATAAATATAAATATAAATATAAATATAAATATAAATATAAATATAAATATAAATATAATTTTATGCTGGAAAGTAGAGATATTTTTAAAGGTTTTGTCATTTCCCTATTTTTATGTGGAAACAGGTTCATAATTTAAAATGACAGAAATAATAAAAATTAACCAAAAATAAAATAATAATTCTGAATTCACAATAAACTCAAAGTTTTGATCAAAATTTAAGTTTAATTTTAGCAAAAAACACAGTGGTAAAAATAAAATTTTGTATATTTAAATAATGTGTAACATAAAAGCATAATAAAACACGCATTAATATATTCTCTACCTATGGGCAAGTTTTCACAACTTGGAGACGTGGTTTATATTTTGTCTTCTTTGATTCATAGACATTTATACGCATTTTCTTAGACACACAAGTTTGATTTAAACTCTCAAATCCTGGCACAGAGATGGAACGGAATCAAATTGAAAAGACGACCAAGCAAGACAAATAAAATAAAAAAAGAGGACCTAACTTCCTCTCGAAAGCAATCAATTTTACCTACACACTAAGAAGAATGATAATAAAACAAGCAGAAATCGCTGCAAATAAAATTAAAATAAAAAACCGAAAAGGACTAAAAGTGAAATCAAAAGAAAATATTCTGCACAGAGTATAGACCCATATTCCTTTCATCCAGATACATAGAAGTGATAGTGATAGTAGAGGGAGAGAGAGAGTTGTAGTTGTATTTTTGTATAGTCTCCCCCGCATATCTATTTGAAAACTAATGTGAATGGATGAACGTGAATTTATCGTTAGGACAAGTGTAACTTGTACCTATGCATGTACATATATACCATGGAAAGGAAGGTCTGTGGATGGTAGGTTGGTTGGTTTGTTTGGTCTAGTGGTGCAGTGGTGAGGTCCTGATCAATATGCCTTAAAGGATTTCAAATGAAGAATGAATCAGAAGAATTGTTCGAGAGTTTTTCTTTTGGTATTTTCGTTTTTAATTCATTTTGCTTTCTTTTCGCAGAGGTTTTTCCTTTCGATGATAGCCTTTAATCCTCTGCATTTTTTTTCTTCGTTTTTGGTATATGCTAATTGGTGAAGATAAATCGTTTGTATGCAGATGTGTGTTATAGTAAAGTAATGGTTGGAACAGGAAGGACCATTCACCAGTCAGACCAAGAGGATTCAATTTAAAAAGCTGTTTTCTGGATTTATACTCATCTTCTTTCGACATTTGCTCACACATTGTGATATTGAAATTGCCATATCAAGTGAATTGGAAATGAAATTGAGGTAAACCTGCTTAAAGAGATGAGAGAAACAAGAAGAAAAAGTGATTCAACATAAAAGATTCGGGTTTTGTTTGTTATTAAAAAAATAAAATAAAATCAATGAAAGTCCTTGACCTAAAAAATCTAATAAAACGGATACCAGAATAACATTGCAATATTTGCAATAAAAAGAGAAGAGTCAATATTTATTATTCAAGAATGGGTAACCTTTGATTTGAACAACTTTATCCATTTTTGGTACATTTGAGTGAGTTACATAACTGATGAGATTGTAATGCGGTAATCTATGCTGACCGAGTTTCGGAAGAATCAGCTGGTTAATGCACTTATTTAGTTAGAGCTGTAAACTGACTCCCATTAGATAACTGAGAAAACAATCCAATATATTGGTAATGAGCAAAAAATTGCTAAATTTTCCATCAGAAATGTTCATCTTCCTCCTCCTCCTGTTAATGTTAAATTGTACTAATTTTAGCATTCAGAAGTTATGAATGGCTTCTATTACAATTCCTACCTAAGGCATTTAGATTTTGTTACCAAATCTAGAGGAAACTTGCATAAAACTGGTCCCATATCTTGCAGTATTATAACCAAAATTTCTGAATTATTATACATATACAGACAAGATGCCCTTTACACTCGAACAATTTTAATCTTCAACAAAACTGCGCTATATTCTTCCAAACCATTTCCTAATACATTTTCAAAAAAAAAAAAAAACTTAAAACATTATTCTCCTTAAATTGTTTCGAAAGTTTAAGATAAGAAACATAGAATGTTCACATTTTTTTTTTTGTTTTACTACAAGAACAAACTTTGTATTCCAAATATAATTCTTTCATCGTTCTATAGTCGTCTTTATTGCCTTTACCGCGCCAACCTTATCGCTTTCTTCGATTTGTATCTTCTTGTTCATGCATAAAATATATTGTTTCCTCAAGAATATTCTAAGCAAAGGAAGTTGCCGAAATATTAAAGTAATATTCGTATATTTTCTTTTCTTTTGCTTTTTAACACCAAACATGATTCGAATGAAGATACACTGTAAGAAAAATTAGGACAAGAAATAAGTAATTTCGATTGAAAACTATTAAAATGTGCATATTAAAATATAGATATGCTCTATTTTTGATTCAATAAAAGTTTTTTTTATGAACAAATTTGACTAACGTTTTGAATTTTACTTGATTAACAAGAGTTGTTGTTATTACCTCCAGCTTGCTTGTAGAAAAAACAGCTTTTGAAATATTTGCAAGAAACCCGCCATTTCCATAACCTTTAACAGATATTTGGACTTTTTGAATTGCTGTAAATTTTTAACTATTAATGCTACGAAAAAATCACGAAGACTATTTTTGTGCGAAATTGCCTCAACTACAAGATTGCAGAACAAAATGTTCATGACCTTTGACCACTTAGCGGTAATCGGATCAATGAGGAACTCTCGCACTTAATAGAGTCCCATTTTGAATAATCATGCCATATTTCGACCTCTAAATAGTTTTTTCCTTGTTAAAGTCTATTTTTCCTGGAATTATCGCAGACGTCAAAACCCTATAACAATTGGTTTAGTTTAAAAAAATTTAGAAACCTTGTACAATATTTCTTAGCGTGTATGGAAATTTCAATGTGTTTAAAGATGATGATAAGGCCACATCATCTTCATTGTCGTCATCATCATCATCATCATCATCGTCGTCATGATCATCATCGTCATCGTGATTGTCGAATATGTACTACTTGAAGCAGGATGGTGCGCACCAATTGACATAACTCACCTAACCTACGTGAGACTAGCAATATTTTCAACTTAAAAGATATGAAACATCCAGAGTTTTCATCATCAGCAACAGCAGCAGCAGCAATAGCAGCAAAAGCAATAGCAGCAGGCGTTCCATACATTTTATTGCCGACATATTGGAACAGGAAACATACAGCACACCAACTCACTCGTATCCGCCATCTAAATCGATCGATGCCCGCGCGTAGGGATAATAAAGCATTCTATGTTTATGACGAAGACGACAGACTCATTCATTTTAATATATACTCGTATCTATAATCCTATATGGCCATATGTATAGTATATACAAGGTCACCCAGCAAAACCTGGTTCTGATCCAGGTCCTGGACGAACATAGACGAAAATTCTTTCGGCTCATAAATTTCTTCCTCGATGAAGAAGCCCCTTCTATACCCTCAGCGTCTGTTAAACCATTTGCAAGATAGGGAACCCAAAAGCAATGCCCATTTAGCTTTTATCCTTTAGGTTGAGCACCGAAGCAGGCCATGACATCGGTCGAAACACTGTCACACAGGTTCGGCAATTTAGTCAGATCCAAGTCATTTATCATCTTATTTTTTTGTGTTGTTGTTGTTGTTGTTGCTGCTCCTTTTATCGGTGTACATGATGCTTCCATGGAGGCAGGGTGCAGGGAATTGGTATAACGTTGTGGTGTATTTCGACAGGACATGCTGCTGCTGCTGCTATTGCTTCTACTGCTCCTGCTGGTTGTACACACGAACGTCAATGTTTACGATAATGTGGTCAATTGAGGTATGCTTTATGGCTGCTACCGAAAACCATTCTTCCTAATCTTTGAATCTTCAACGATGGCAAAGGACTAGGTCGTTTGTTTAAGGAGAGATCGAAGTCCAAGATGTCACAAATGGGAGTGAGTTGCGTTTTGTTTGTGCTTCATTAAGGCTCTATAATATCTTTCACTTGTGGCTTTTCAAAAGACCAAAGGGGAAACACCATCACAATAAACGCAAATAAAAAAACGCTCAGTCGTGACTTCCGCCCAAGGTTCGTTTGTTCCAATTGACGACTGTCGTCACAGGAGGATGAATTTCTATTCAACAGGGATAGATTTCTATTTTTTGCCTCCATATTGTACCTTTTAACTTAATCGAGATGAAATGTCCTTTTTCGCATATTAGATTGATTACAGGTTCAAAAATATAGAAATATAATTTTTTTGTATTTATATAGATATTTTAATCATGTAAAGGTAAAAATAAATTATCTATGGTTTTGGGTTTAACACGTCCAGGCACCTGAAATACGTTGCGCATAAAATAGTTAATTCAAAGAGGACAGTATCTTGCTACATTACATACATTTCCTATGCGAGCATAAAATAGCCGCAAATTAAGCTTGCTTAATTTATTGGAAAAGTTTCAAGGAAAGAAATGAATTTTGAAATAATGACATGCTGGTTTCAATAGACTAGCGATGTGTTTGTTCATGAATATTGACGTCCGAAATTAATTTTAAATGGGAGTGGTTTTATTGGTTCGTTGCTCAATATTCTTTATAGCCCTAATTTCGTACGTCAATTCAACTAAATTCATTAAGGAAATTTATATTAAGTTTAAATGATTAAATAGAAAAACAGGACTTTTTTGGCAAAAAAATTCTTCTTGCCTAACGATAAAAATTTTGTTTAACGAAGTTTTTATAAAATTAATAATCCCACGCCTCTTTCCCCCCCAGATACCGCACGCGCTGGGGTCCATTTACACCGAGTATGACGGCAATTGCGGTTACAAGTCATATCGGAACTTTTTATTAAATTTTTAGATGAACAAATAGAAAAATAATAATATTTACACATTATTGTGCGAAAGCATCTGGAAGATGAGAAATTGGGGGTCTTATTAATGCAAGCCATTAAAAAATGGAGAAAATCAAAAAGAAAAATGTTTGAAATTAAAAATAAAACTAAAAGTAAAGGTAAAAAGTCAAAAAATTAAAAATAAAACAAAAAAAAAAAAGGAAATGGATTGCTTAAATTGATATTTTGAAAATGGAATACCTCTTTGATTACTTTTCCATAAAATAATATTTTCTAAGACAGTAGAAGGAGAAGAATAAAATAGAGGGTATAAAATTCACAGATGGGCACAATTTTTCCTGAAAAGGCACTTTTTTAACAAAGCTCAATACAAAACTTCTATAAAGTTGCTGCCTACCAGAAAATTACACTATGGTTAAAAAAAAAACCTCTATCAGACGCACCAGAACCTTAAATCAATGGTTAGTTGATGGCGATGTTAATCTTGCTATTAATTCTCCTTCTACAAATTTCCTTGTTTATCGCTTCAAGCAGAACAATAATAGCCAAACTTATTCCTATATTTCCACATCATTCATACAGATACTTTCCTGTCACCAATTTCAATAAAAACTTCTGTCCTAGTTGAAATTTTAATATCATTTCTTATTTTGTTAATTTATTTTATTTATTTCCCCTGGTCCTTGGGTATTTTTTATTTTCATTTTATTTCCATCTCCTCCGTTGTGTGTTTTCTCATTTCCCGTCAATAAATCAACATCCACTACGGAAGTAAGCAAAACATAATTACACTCACCAACTCCAACCTATAGAATCCATCACTTGGTCCAACTCGTCCATAGACACACCAACGTCCGTCCGTTCGTCGTTTTGTTTGTTGGATGTTATTTTTTTTTTTTCAGATCCTACAGCCTGCTTCATCACCTGCTGAACAATGGACTTCTGCCTCGTTTAAGGACCAAACCAAACCAACCATCATCGGACCCAAGACCCTCGCCATATAAAAGCTCCTCGAGCTATCATATGCCATCATAGAGAACTATATGACGAATGGAAACAATTATGGATGAGCGCAGAGCAGCGGAGAGTGACCATTGTTTCATGGCGAACTCATTTCAACAAAGATCCTTCTTTAGTCGTGGTCGGGTTTTGGATATAGGCATGCAGAAAGACAGACAGACAGACAGTCGAAAACTGTATAGAGAGCACCGCGCTCGACAGGATACGCAAAGCGATAGGTCTCAAAAGTGGGTTATACGGCATTCTCTGTTGATATTTGAATGAAATTCAAAGTGAAAGGATTCTTGATGGGGCGTGATAAAACCCTTTCCCGGGGCGACTCAGCTTGGTCATCCCGCACTTACTGTGTGTTGAATTATATGGAGAGGAATGCACCATGTGGAGGGACAGAGACAAGGACGAGGTCTAAAGGAAGCGAGCGTACCAGCGTTTGCTTTGTTTAATCTACGACAGAGTTGTCCTCGCCTCGTCGTGTCGGTCGTCATCATCGAGGAGCGTGTGATAACGATATGAAGAGGTTTTGTTGTTGTTGGTGGAGAGTTGGAGAAGAGGAGTTGTCAGAAGGTGCCAAGGTGCCACCAAATGACAATGCCGCGATGACGACAACTATGAATGATGTCGCTTTCGAAATGGATACACCACATTACCAGTTTGGTTCTGTGGCAAATATTTCTAGAGTTTTTTTTTTTTATTCAATTTGCATTTTTTTTCGAAATCCTATTGTTATTGAAGTTTTAGTGTCAGCAGTAAGTTTTATTCTAGGTAAAGGTAATAAATGAATGAATTTGTAATGAGATGCTTGAGTGAAGGACTCGGGCAAATAAAAGTAGTGTCAAGAGACCAGACCCACCAAAATGAATAAGCTTTGTTTTCTTGAAAGAGACGACGATCCTGATGCTGATGCTTGTTCAAGTAAATTGTGGTGAAAAAGTAGATAGATATTGTAAAGGATTCAATTTAATTAGGTTTATTGTTTGGTTGGTTCATGTAGACTGTAAAATTATAGGGTTTGGTATTAAAAACCTTTGAGTGACAAAATTTGTTTCAAAACTTCGGATTAAAAACTGTATTGAAACTTGATTCCAACATTTTTACTGTTTCAGTAATTCACTAAGACAAAAAGTTTAGAATATTGATTTTTTGGGTTATACAATTCTGGATACAAAATGGACTAAACGATGATTCGATATTCCAAGATTTCAGAAATTTCTGACGCCCTTAACAAATTCAAAATGTTCGAAACAAAAAAAAAAATTCTGTACTTTTCGAATAGAAATGAATTAGGTATTAGTTCTGTGAATTAAAAATTTGGCTTTAAAAAATTTCAGTTCAAATTTCTTCGTTTAAACTTAATTTCAAATTATGTGGTTTAAATAATAACCTATAAGATTTTTTGCGAAAATGAATCCTAAATTATCATAAAAACTACATTTTAAACCCCATCCTATTTCTAGTTTTGAAATTCTTGAAAAATTCTTACTGAAAGTTAGAAGATACCTATTAAAAATTCTGTAAAATGGAAAATTCCGTTTTAAATTTTTTGAAATCCATGATTTGCTTCACTCTATGTCTAAAAATGTACATTATTTTTTTTTTTATTATTTTTTTTAGAATTTTAAATTAATCTACAGGTATTCAAAGCAGATTAGATTTAAATATTTTTTTTTTTAATAAAAGTTGTGGAAAACTAAAGCGTCTTCTTCAAAACTTATTTCGGGTTATGCCTAATTATTACGTTAAGTTATAGAAAATTTATAAGTTTAACTAACTCTTATAGCAAAACTTTGGTTTACCTTTTGAAAAATTATTTGCGGATCCATTACCACATTATTTCTTCAATCCATTCCTCATATTTAAATAACGCTTCGCTAAACAAAATTCCAATTTATTTTGCTCAAGAAATATCTCATAAATAACTAATTCCTTTGACAATTTCTGCACCAAAACACCAAAATTAAGCCATCAGCACTATTTGCCAATGGCACATGATTAGAAAATTTTATAGAGATAACTCTTTAATAAATTCAATAATAATGAAATAAAAATAAAGAAAAAACAAATTTTCTAAACAAAATAAATTCAAAATGTATACAAAAAATAAAATAAATTAAACTGTCAATATAACCAAAACAAATAGTTGATTTATTCAACTCTATCCAACCGCAACTGAGTTATATATAAATCTTAATTAAATTTATCGATTGTCGTCTGGGATAGAAGCGGTAAGGGGTTGAGGAATTAAAATAACTCCTGGGTCTTTGTAACGAAAATTGCTATGGTTTCAATGCGACGACCAAAAATCCATTGATTCTTATTTAGCTGCCGAAAAAAATGATATAAAAATTACTGGCTCACATCATTGCCATTATTCTCATCAACATACAAAGTGTTCCCAATAAATTTCATCTGAAGCAAAAATTAATCGACAAAAAAAGCAAAGACATAAATATGACTTTAGCACCAAAATAATAAATATTCATGACGAATGGGTAGTAGAATTTCTCAATATTTGATTTATTAAAAAATTTGCTGAAACTTCTATAAAGCTTCTTTTTAAAACAAAGTCACTTCCAAGAATCCATGTGAATAACTAAACTTAGCTCAAACTCACAACTGACCTTTTTAAAATGTATTCATCAGAGATTTAATTGAAGCTTACAAGTTTGTACAGCAAAAAAAAAAAAGAGGTAAATTCACTTTTTGCTAAGAAGTTTGTACAAAGGTTTCCCAATGCTTTTTTCGACATCTTATACGAATCTATCTATCAAAACCAATCGAAAAAACAATCCACAGATCGAGACATTCAACTTTGTAAAACTTTCTTATTTGGAGAAATTCCCCCAATCGCTACTTCAGTTAAGAATTTTCGACAAAATTAATTCCAGTCATTAGCACCACCATATTTTCAGTAAGTAATAAGAATCTTTCATCCAATCAGCCGATACCGAGACACATCTTCGGGGCAATAATTTCTGATCTGCGAAAATTGTATAAAATTATGTCTGCTGTGCTTTTCTTTCCTCTTTCCTTTTGTTTTTCTTCTTTTTCGTTTTGTTTTCCAATTGAGTAGGAAAATGATTTGTAATTAGCTTTTAGTCCTTAATTAATCTATAATTTGCTTTATATTCGCCTGACCCATACTCATGACCTATCGATAAATAATAACCAAATGTCCAGCCAATAAAATAAAATCGAAGAGAAGAGAAGACAAATGGTATTTCTTCTTTGGGAAATTATTTCCGCGCCTTGAAGGAATTTGAGGCCACTTTCTATTCTTATATGAAGTTTATCATTGTGTCCTTTGAGACGGTAAAATAAAGTCTTAACACTGAAGGTAAGGTAAATATATTGTTGAAAATTCTAGGGAAAGTTAGCTGAGTGTATTTCATTTTCTTTGTGTGACTTCATGATGTGACCTTCGGCTTGCAACATGGTCGGACTGAAAGTGACTTATGGTAATGCAAATTGTGTAAACCAAGATTGAATTTTAAAGATTTTATTTTAATTCCTTGATAATTATTCCAAAAAAAAGATCGGATCACATGCCTGAATTAACTTAGAATTTTCAGACTTTGTTTTCGAAAGGATTTAAGTCCATTTTTACAGTTTTGAAAAAATAAAATTAAAATAATGGTAGAACAATTAATTAATCAATTCGTCTTAATTTTTAAAATCAAAATGACTTTCATTTAAATTAAAAAAATGCCTGTTTATAAACAAATTTGTTTTGAATGAGAAAGAAACCAAGAGGGTTTTAACAAAGGTTTTGGAAAAAAATATGTACATACATACGTACATAATGTCAAAGTTAAAGCCTGTAAAACAATGAAAGACCGACAAAAAGAAAGAAGCCCAATCTAACAAAGAATTTTTGAAATATTACTTTTTTCATTTCATATCGATCAATTTAGAACCTCAAATTTGGCATACGAAAATCACAAATATTCTTTTTTCAGCATCTTGAAATTAACAATTCAAATTTTCAATGACATGTGTGGGTTTCAATGAAAGCAATGAAATATGGCCTATAGCCGCCAGTTATACTTAAACTGGCAGCTATAGGCCATATTTCTCACATCTGTTGTTTAGTGTATTTATTTATTTATTTTATTGTTTTGAATCTATTTGATCTTATTCAATGAGTTTAACCTCCCAAAATCTAGGAGCAATTATTCTAAAAGCTCTTCAAAAGATCTAACAAAACATAAAATTAATGAGTAGCTGCATGATTTTAATTTTTTTTTTAAGAAATTCTGAATTACGTACAAAATAAATTATTTCACTTCGTGTAAAATATTCTTCTTATGACCCAATTCTGCAAAAGATTTAATTAAATTCCGAGATTAGACTTATGATTCCGTGATTGAACCATGATAGTCAAAATCTGAACGAATTTTATGAAAATTCATCACAAAATTTGGAAAAATTCTTAAAAATTCTCGCTTCTAGAAATCCCAAAAGTCTTACAAAGTTTTCAACAACTCCAAACAAAAAAAATTTAAACGAGTTTCATTAGATTACGAATGACTTTTAACGAAATTGTCCACGAAAAAAAATTCTTTAAATTTCCACTGGTACGCTAGAGTCTAGACAACCGCAAAGCTTAAAACGAATTTTTCGATTCCGCACAAAATCCCAATCTCTTAACGAATTTTAACGAATTTCTCTACGAAATCCATAAAAATTCTTTAATTATCCCGGATTACCCTAGAAAACTTCAATTCCATACAAAAAACTATTCTTTTATGAAACTCTGAACGAGTTTTATTGAAATTCTTAACGAATTTTAACGAATTTCTCCAAGAAATTCATAAAAATTCTTTAATGATCCCGGATTACCCTAGACAACTCCAATTCCATACAAAAACTAATCTTATACGAAACTCTAAACGAGTTTCATTGAAATTCTTAACGAATTTTAACGAATTCCTCTACGAAATTCATAAAAATTCTTTAATTATCCCAGATTACCCTAGACAACTTCAATTCCATACAAAAAACTATTATGTGAAACTCTGAACGAGTTTCAATGAAATTCTTAACGAATTTCTCTACGAAATTCATAAAAATTCTTTAATGATCTCGCATTACCCTAGACACATTCAATTCTATACAAAAAACTATTCTTTTTTGAAACTCTGAACGAGTCTCATTGAAATTCTTAACGAATTTTAACGAATTTCTCTACGAAATCCATAAAAATTCTTTAATTATCCCGGATTACCCTAGAAAACTTCAATTCCATACAAAAAACTATTCTTTTATGAAACTCTGAACGAGTTTTATTGAAATTCTTAACGAATTTTAACGAATTTCTCCAAGAAATTCATAAAAATTCTTTAATGATCCCGGATTACCCTAGACAACTCCAATTCCATACAAAAACTAATCTTATACGAAACTCTAAACGAGTTTCATTGAAATTCTTAACGAATTTTAACGAATTCCTCTACGAAATTCATAAAAATTCTTTAATTATCCCAGATTACCCTAGACAACTTCAATTCCATACAAAAAACTATTATGTGAAACTCTGAACGAGTTTCAATGAAATTCTTAACGAATTTCTCTACGAAATTCATAAAAATTCTTTAATGATCTCGCATTACCCTAGACACATTCAATTCTATACAAAAAACTATTCTTTTTTGAAACTCTGAACGAGTCTCATTGAAATTCTTAACGAATTTTAACGAATTTCTCTACGAAATCCATAAAAATTCTTTAATTATCCCGGATTACCCTAGAAAACTTCAATTCCATACAAAAAACTATTCTTTTATGAAACTCTGAACGAGTTTTATTGAAATTCTTAACGAATTTTAACGAATTTCTCTACGAAATCCATAAAAATTCTTTAATTATCCCGGATTACCCTAGAAAACTTCAATTCCATACAAAAAACTATTCTTTTATGAAACTCTGAACGAGTTTTATTGAAATTCTTAACGAATTTTAACGAATTTCTCCAAGAAATCCATAAAAATTCTTTAATTATCCCGGATTACCCTAGAAAACTTCAATTCCATACAAAAAACTATTCTTTTATGAAACTCTGAACGAGTTTTATTGAAATTCTTAACGAATTTTAACGAATTTCTCTACGAAATTCATAAAAATTCTTTAATGATCTCGCATTACCCTAGACAACTCCAATTCCATACAAAAAACTATTCTTATATAAAACTCTGAACGAGTTTCATTGAAATTCTTAACGAATTTTAACGAATTTCTCTACAAAATTCATAAAAATTCTTTAATTATTCCGGATTACCCTAGACAACTTCAATTCCATACAAAAAAAACTATTATTTTATGAAACTCTGAACGAATTTCATTGAAATTCTTAACGAATTTTAACGAACAAATTTTAACGAACGAATTTTAACGAATTTCATTGAAATTCTCAACGAATTTTCATAAATCTCCAGTTGAAATTTTAACGAACAAGTTTAAAATTCTGCACGAAATCCCTATCTTTTATGAAGCTCTGAACGAGATTCAATTACATTCAGGCCGGGAGGACTATTATACTAAAATACCGCGTATTTGCAATCATATTGAAAAACTCTGCACGAGTCTAACAATTTCGCTCTAAACCCTTTTTTGTATTGTAATTTTTTTTGTAAAATTTTTAACAAATTTCACTTGAAAAGCTCTATTTTTTTTTTTAAACAAAAACCAAAGCAAACATTTCAGCCGAACTTAGAACTAATCAGAAGAGTGCTAAAATTAGATGAAGGGCTTAACTCAAATTCATATTCGGAGGGTCACACGCTGATCACGACTTACGGGCCGGCAAGGACGGTATCAACGTAAGCTTTTTCAGCCAGGTTTCGTCAAGTCATAAGTCACTTGGTATAGGCTTCAGGTCATCAGAAAAGTGGCATGCTTACTTTTACGCTTTCCAGGAAAGCGCTGCGACGTAATGCCCAAGCCGTCAATACGGTTCAAGCTTAACTCTTCATATTTCTTCAACACTCCCCCAAAATCTAAGCCAGCTGTTTGGCTGAAAAGTATGCTTTAATTTAAGCTAACCGTAACTAAATTCTACAAGAAATTAAAAAAAAAATTCTTCAACGGTCCCGTGTTACCGTGTAACGAACGCGCTTTACGATTCTCTACAGGATCCTATACTTTAATTTAACTCCGAACGAGTTTTCATGAAATTCCAAACGAATTTTTCTCCACTAAATTTATAAGAAATCTTGAATGATCCCGCATTATCCTAGACAGCTTCAATTCCATACAAAAAACTATTCTATGAAACTCTGAACGGGTTTCAATGAAATCTTAAACGAATTTTAACGAATTTCTCCATGAAATTCATAAAAATTCTTAAATCATCCCGGATTATCCTAGCCTAGACAACTTCAAATCCATACAAAAAACTTCAATTCCATAAAAAAAACTATAACTCTGAACGAGTTTCAAAAAAACTCTTAACGAATTTCTCTACGAAATCCATAAAAATTCTTTAATTATCCCGGATTACCCTAGAAAACTTCAATTCCATACAAAAAACTATTCTTTTATGAAACTCTGAACGAGTTTTATTGAAATTCTTAACGAATTTTAACGAATTTCTCCAAGAAATTCATAAAAATTCTTTAATGATCCCGGATTACCCTAGACAACTCCAATTCCATACAAAAACTAATCTTATACGAAACTCTAAACGAGTTTCATTAAAATTCTTAACGAATTTTAACGAATTCCTCTACGAAATTCATAAAAATTCTTTAATTATCCCAGATTACCCTAGACAACTTCAATTCCATACAAAAAACTATTATGTGAAACTCTGAACGAGTTTCAATGAAATTCTTAACGAATTTCTCTACGAAATTCATAAAAATTCTTTAATGATCTCGCATTACCCTAGACACATTCAATTCTATACAAAAAACTATTCTTTTTTGAAACTCTGAACGAGTCTCATTGAAATTCTTAACGAATTTTAAAGAATTTCTCTACGAAATCCATAAAAATTCTTTAATTATCCCGGATTTCCCTAGAAAACTTCAATTCCATACAAAAAACTATTCTTTTATGAAACTCTGAACGAGTTTTTTTGAAATTCTTAACGAATTTTAACGAATTTCTCCAAGAAATTCATAAAAATTCTTTAATGATCCCGGATTACCCTAGACAACTCCAATTTCATACAAAAACTAATCTTATACGAAACTCTAAACGAG
Source organism: Epistrophella euchroma (assembly GCA_947049315.1). Lineage (NCBI taxonomy): Eukaryota > Metazoa > Arthropoda > Insecta > Diptera > Syrphidae > Epistrophella > Epistrophella euchroma. The sequence goes on from OX346248.1 coordinate 63,884,235, forward strand.
TTTCATTGAAATTCTTAACGAATTCCTCTACGAAATTCATAAAAATTCTTTAATTATCCCAGATTACCCTAGACAACTTCAATTCCATACAAAAAACTATTATGTGAAACTCTGAACGAGTTTCAATGAAATTCTTAACGAATTTCTCTACGAAATTCATAAAAATTCTTTAATGATCTCGCATTACCCTAGACACATTCAATTCTATACAAAAAACTATTCTTTTTTGAAACTCTGAACGAGTCTCATTGAAATTCTTAACGAATTTTAACGAATTTCTCCACGAAATTCATAAAAATTCTTTAATGATCCCGAATTACCCTAGACACCTTCAATTCTATACAAAAAACTATTCTTTTATGAAACTCTGAACGAATTTCATTTAAATTCTTAACGAATTTTAACGAATTTCTCTACGAAATCCATAAAAATTCTTCAATTATCCCGAATTACCCTAGAAAACTTCCATTCCATACAAAAAACTATTCTATGAAACTCTTAACAAGTGTCAATGAAATTCTTAACGAATTTTAACGAATTTTTCTACGAAACTCATAAAAATTATTTAATTTCCCAGATTACCCTAGACAACTTCAATCCCATACAAAAAACTATTATGTGAAACTCTGAACGAGTTTCAATGAAATTCTTAACGAATTTCTCTACGAAATTCATAAAAATTCTTTAATGATGCCGGGTTACCCTAGACAAATTCAATTCCTTAAAAAAAAAAAAAACAATTTTGCGAAACTCTGAACGAGTTTCAATGAAATTCTTAACGAATTTTAACGAATTTCTCTACGAAATTCATAAAAATTCTTTAATGATCCTGCATTTCCCTAGACAACCCTAATTCCATACAAAAAACTATTCTTTTATGAACGACTTTTAATGAAATTCTAAACGAATTTTAACGAATTTCTTAACGAAATTCATAAAAATTCTTTAACGGTCCCGAATTACCCAACTTCAATTTCATACAAAAAACTATTCTTTTATGAAATTCTTAACGAGTTTCATTCAAATTCTTAACGAATTTTAACGAGTTTTAACGAATTTTAGCTAATTTTAAGGAGTTTCTCTACGAAATTCATAAAAAATCTTTAATGATACTGGATTACAATTCCATACAAAAAACTATTCTTTTTTGAAACTCTTAACGAGTTTCATTGAAATTCTTAACCAATTTTAACGAATTTTAACGAGTTTTAATGAATTTTAACGAACTTCTCTACGAAATTCATAAAAAAATTTTTAATGATCTCGAATTACCCTAGACAGCTTCACTTCCATACAAAAAAAAACTATTCTGTTGTAAAACTCAATGAAATTCTAAACGAGTTTGAAGAATTTTTCCATGAATTTCATAAAAAAAATTATGTTCGTATGTTACCCTTGACAACTGCGAAGAACGCCCTTTACGACTTCAAACAAAATCCTATGCTTTTATAGATCTCTAAACGAGTTTCAATGATGCTCTGAAAGAATTTTAATAAAACTTTTTTCTATGTACTTATATTAAAAGCCTTAACGAGATGTTTTGGAATTCTGAAAGAATTTTAATTAAATTCTTGACGAAATCCTAGACAAATTCGAATTTGTAAACGCAATAGTATTCTTATTGAGTTTATTTTCGAAAATTTTTATGAATTTCATATTTTTTTTATTGACAGTTGTGAAGACAAAAATGAAAAACAAATGTGAAGAGCCAGTTATAGTTTTGATGTAGAAAATTTTTTAAAAATTTGAATTGTTAATTTTTAGGCTTGTGTACATTTTTGTATGCCTAAATAAAGGTATCATTGAAATAATAAGTCATGAAAAAAGTATTGCCAAAATGAAAGTTAAAGGTCATTATTAAAGATTTTGCTTCCTAAATGTCTCAAAAAACAAAACGAATTGAAAACGAATTTAAACAAAACTATTTTGAACCGTAACTAAGCTTAATTTATTTTGACTAGGAAGTTAAACTTTAACTTCTACACAACAAGAACTCATTCATTCGATAAACATTTGAATCAAAGCTGATATTAGGTTAATAGAAAAATAAAAAAAGTGGATGTCTTAATTTTGTCTTTATGACTTAAGGGCTGGTCAGTTTTTTAAACTAGGCAACAAAGGGTTTAGCATATTCTCCATATAATATTAAAAATTCTAATGATTTATATTAGTTAGGGTTAGGTATAAATGCCTGTAAACAGAAAAAAATCGGCACAATAAAACCAAAAGTTGGTCCATTGTGATACGATATAAATCTAGAAAAAATTTGCCTATAATCTTCTAAACAATTTAGAACTCCTTAACAAGCGTGTGTAAAACATTATAATGTTTGGGTTTCAAATTAAAATGTGGTAGAAATATCCTTTTTGAGAGAGCAAGGAAAAAACCACTTGAACAACAATTTCAAGTACTTGCGCCCCAGTTGCGTAATTATGAATTAATATAAATGGTAATTTTTTTCAACTTGGATGTTCATAGTTGTAAGATACCTCACCCATTGATTTAAATTTTAAATGTTTTCTTAATTGTTGCATTTTGGTAAAGTTTATAAAAACAGGAAAAAATAACTTAAAAAATCGCTTACCATTTGGGCAATAAAAAAACAAACCTTCGGCCAACCTGCAAATGACCTACTTTTATATCCCTCGCTGGTTTTTTTAAATTTGCCATTTTGATTTCTGAAAAAAAAAAAAAAAACAATTAATTAATTTTTTTTTTTGTGAAAAAATATGTAATCTTAAAACTAAACTTAAGAGGAAAATATAATTTGTATTTTCTGTAAACCGTTAAATTTTATTTCATCCAAAAACCAAAACGTTTTTTGATTAAGAATAATCCCCTTTTCTAAATCACAATACCTACAATCTGTTAGTTTACTGCACAATTTAGTCCGAAGTTCCGTCAAATTTCATATAAAAAAACTAAAATTGGACCAAATCTAGCTGTTTTGGGCAGTAAACGAACAGGCCCATTATCTACCAGGACATTGCCTTTCCAATAAAAAGCGACAGCAACGCCATTACCAAAGAAGAAACTGGAACTCACATTTATATTTAATTTTTATTTTAATGAACACAAAAATTATTTTCTTTTTATAAATCAAGGAAATCGAATTTATTTTTAAGAAAAAAAATCAATAATACCTTTTTAAGAGCACGTTATATTTTAATTTTGTAGAGAGGGGTGTAAAACAATAATAATTGAAGTAATTTAGTTTTTTTCTAATAAACCGAAGTTAGTCCCGATTTAAACAAATTTTTTTTTTAAATTAAAATAATCCGAGTTCAAAACCACACTGCGCACTGTCCTACCAATAAAGAGCGATCGCGACGCCATTACAAAAGAAGAAATTGCAATTTATTATATTACACAAAAATAATTATTTTTCCATAAATCAAATCGAATTTAACTTTCAAGAAAATTGAAGTAATCACTTGGTTAACAATTTTATTTAATAGGTACGCATTTAATATTTTACTACACTTAATAATTTTTATTAAAAGATCACGGACCGAAACTATACATAAACCAAAACGCACTTGTTTCAACTAATTTATTTCGACTTTGACTTGGCTTGCACACTTCATTGAACTGTAAATTTTTCTCTTTCTGAGTTGAAGTTGAAGCACAAAGCGGATTAATGAGATGATCGAGTGACCTTGACCTATGATAATGCGGTGTGGCGTACGTGTGAGTTATGTGTTTCGAGAGTTTTGAGTTTTTGCTTTCGCCGTGTTTTCGTGCAGTGGCTTTGAGAGAAATTATTGGGTGGCGTGAGAATTTTGTTTAACAATTTACATAGGTGGATAAGAACAAGTTGCGACATGAAAAAATAAATTGGAGCGTGAAAAATGTGTTGTTCGATAATGAAAGAAATGAATTAAGGGGGACGATTTTTTCCTGCGTTGCGGTTGCAATTTTCGATATATTTTTTAATTGATTTGGGCCATGTTTTTTTTTTTGTTCAAATTGAATTTCCAATTTTATTTCATTTTTTTCTTGTTAAATTTGATAAAAAAATTAATAATTTTTACGTACGTACATTGTACAATATCCATTTAAAAAAATGAAAATATAACGCAAATGAACATTGTTTGATTGGCAAACAAATTTATTAAAAAAAATTACCTTTCAAAGAGCACATATCCTTTATTTTTGTACATACAGCTTTATAAAAATTAATATGTCCTTTTGTTATTATTTTTGAAAAACCCGATTTAAAATTGACAAGTTTTGTTAAATAAAAATTTCCGTAGGTATTTAAAACCACACTATACTATCAGCGCACTGCGTTACCACCAAAAAGAGACCGCGACGACGCGACGCCATCGTTACAGAAAAAATTGAAATCTAAATTTATTTCTTTACACAAAAATAATTAAATAGTTTTTCACTACAGCAAATCAAATTATTTTTGAAAGAAAATTGAAATTTATCACTTTGTACAAAATTATTTAATATTTTTAAGCACTTTAAAAATTTTATTTTTACTAAAAGATCGCGGAGAAAAAACTAAATATTAAATAAAACGCACTTGTTCAACTCATAAACTAATTTCGACTAACTTCGACTTTGGTCTGACCTGACGACAACCTCGTAGAACTGTTAATTTTCTCTCTCTGAGTCAGCTCAAAGCGAATGAATGAATAAGAAAGATCGCGAACCTGCATTTAATAAACTAAAACGAACTTGTTCAACTCAAACTCGACTTGACTCTGACTCTTCGTTGAACTGTTAAATTTCTGTCTGAGTCAAAGCACAAAGCGCAGCACAGCACAGCAATGAATGATATGATCGCGTGAGCTGTGATATTAAGGTGTGAGTTAAGAATTTGAGAGTGTTGAGTTGTTAGAGGTAAATTCTTTCTTGCGGTGACTTTGAGAGAAATTATTGAATATTTAGGGTGACCAAGACAAGTTCAAACAAGAAAAAATGATTTTGAGTGGACGAATTTGTTCGACAATTTTGATGGAGAATGAGAGAAATTAAAAAAGGGTGGTCTGAATAATTTCTGAGCCTGGGGAGGGGATTTTCGATGGATTATTTTTTGTTCTGAGACAAGCTTAATGAAATACAGGGTGAGTAAAAATGAAAGAATCACTTTTGTAAAAAAAATTTCCTTGGTATTTAAATTGAATACAAAATAAAATACATTGATTTTAAAATCCTAGTGAATGTTTAGTTTCGCGGGTTGTCTCGAATCAAGTCTATTCTAGCTTAAATTTTTTTTTAAATTGTTTTTTATTCTAATGAGCGAAGCTAGTTCACTCGCAGGTACTTTTAATTAAATTGTTTTGGAAGAATTAAAATATGTAGGCTGCACGACAAAATAAAAAGAAGATTTATCATATACATATACATACCTACCTACCTTCTTTTGCAACCGACTCCTGCGTAGTTTTCATTTTCTGCTTGTCATGATGATAAGCGACCTTTTGATAAGAAAACCGGGTTGTTTCTTTTTCACAAGCATAAAAACAAAGGTGATGAAAGCTTAGCTATTTGATGATGGATGGGGTTTAGAACCTTTTTTCTTTTGATTATATTACCTACATTTATAATTATTGTGTTCCTTCATTTTAATTTAGATTATAGAACTCAATAATGGAGTTGATGGAGTAAAAAGTTTGAGATAAGAAAAAGGGTTATTTTAAGGCTATTTAACAAATGAATTCGTGCAAATCCTTTCCAGGGAAGGAACCTCATTATGGAGATTAAATTTAGAAAATTTTGCAAATGTGAATTTTAAGTTTTTGGTGTAGGTAAGATGTTGTACAAATATTTAAGCCTTGGAATTAAATATTTGTACATCGAAAAGGATTATCATTATAATTATGTTCAATGTTCATGTTACCAAACCTTATTTTCATTGTAAGGGCAAAATTATTAAATTATTAAAGCTTCTGTATTTAAATCTTCAATTGACGTTTTGTGTGGCTTACATTTATTTAATTTTTTATTAATTTTATTTTTAAAAAATCTATTAAAGTAAGCAATTTTTTTTAAAGCTTTAACAGAACCGTTTGTCGTTTAAAATAAAAATAAAAAATGATCATATAAAATTTGAACTAATCATAACCAGACAGCAAAAACGAACTTTTAAAAATATATAATTTTAAAAATGATTACAAAACTGTAGATATTTCCCAATACCAAAAAAATTTATATTATAACAAGAAGATTTAAAAAAAAATCACTTAAAAATGCTTAACTATGTATGTACGTGCGTTCAAGTTTTTGTGCTGGGTCTGTCAAAAACATACACTCTATGCTATAGAATGTTAGTAAAACGTGCTTTAAAAACTTTTCTCAATTTTCACCTGCACTTCCGTTCAAAGATTTCATGCTTTCTCAACACGACCGGAAGCAAAGGCAAAAGAGCTTAAAACTCCATTACAAAACCAATTGCAAGGATGGCCTTACCTATTTTCGGTTTTTAGTATATGGGCTTCTACGGACAAGTTCAACTACAAGGAAAACACATTCACACAGGTCATTTATTACTGCTGTCTGGATAATTCGTTGGGTTCCGTTTTGTTATGTTTTGTTTTTGATATACATACATACATAGGTACACAAAGATGCTTTTCACCTGCAACAAAGAAAATTACATCCTAGACCGCAAGCATCATTTTCTATCCCTAAATGCAGTCTAGTTGAAAATTGAAATTATACACGAAATGTATATACACGGAGCAGTAATTGGTAGTTAAAAAGTTGCATCCATTGCTGGAAGCAAGAAAAGAATTTTCGACAGATGTATATAATCAGCGCTGGGAGGAAGTCAGACAGAGATAAAATTTCAAAATGAAACTGTATATTTATGTTTGTGCTTTAGAATTTTTGTGTAAAAACAAGGTTCTTTTGGAAAAACAATCGAAATCGTTCTTACTATGCACTCAGTAGAAATATTTTTCTCTTCCCCCTCTCCGTCTATACATATATTTCTCTCTGTAATATTTTACAATATTTTTCTTTGAAATATTTCAATCCACTTTGATTACCCAAGAGATTTGGATGCATGTGCATTTTCAAAAATACTTATTTCCAACAATGCAAATAGTAAAACAACAAAATTTTATTCCCCGACTCCCTTTAACCTTAATGTAACTATTCAGATACAACCCTTCCATATAACTATTGAATCGAATCGGAAATGTTATGCTACGCACCTATATCCCCAGAGAAATTGAGAATCAATAGACGAGCTTGAGGTTGAGCTTGGGTAGAGTGCTCTTGCAAGTTAGATAGGTGAGGTATTGGTTGTCGGTATAGTTGGAAAAGTTTTTAATTTAAAAATGATTGGAAAATGAAAGAGGTGTGAATGTGAATGGAAAAATAAATTACAAAAAAAAAGTTTGTTGTTTTAGTTAAGTCCTAGAGTCCTACCACAGGGTGTGAGAAGTTTGCATCTATAGACTACAGAGTATAAAGAGTTTTACTTTGTGTGTTATTTTTGGATTTCAAAAGCTATTATTTTGTCAATTAACAAATTAATTTGTTAGAATAATTGTTTCGTATTCTGTTTTATTTTTCTTAGTGCCAGTTGTACAATCGTGGGTTAAGTTGATCCGTGGTTCAGGATTTTTAATTCACCGATTACGGGGGATTAACTAAGGTTTAGCGATGGTTCAGGCATGTACTTAGCTATTATCATATACTTAAACCTTGAACCATCGTTGAACCTCAGTAAATCCGCCAAAATTGGAGAATTAAATTTACCCCGAACCACGCGTTAAATATTGAACCACATTTATACAACTCGCCCTTAGCTTCCATTATTTTTTTACTTACGATTTATTTAAAATCAAGTTTTCGATCTTGCAAACAATTCAGCGTATTTTGATATTGCGAATCTGAAATTTTACATTGTTTTTTTTTTTTTTTTGTCAACTTAATTCTTTCGACCTTTAAGGATGTCAGAACTCAGTACTGTCATCTTTACATTTTTCTTTTATCTATTTCATTGCTTTGAGAGCTGAGATAATGATTGAAATTTCGTATTATGAAGATTGCTCTACAAAAGCTTTACCAAAAGACTGTATAGCCTCGATCTGACTCAGATCTCGTAAGCAGAAATGTATGTTTTTTATGCTGGCCTCTACTGTAATTCGACTATGAGTTTTATGAATGGTCATTGCAGCATAGATCGATATATACGCCAGAAGATTCTGTCCATAAGTTGGATCAGTAATTTTCAATAAAAAAGTCACAATTTATTAATCCCTTAAAAATACGTTTTTCAATGGAACACCTTGTATAACCAATAAACATTGAGCACACATCATATGAATGTTGAGCAATTTCTTTTTTTTACTTTTTTTTGTGAACTTTGAATTGGGCTATTGTGGTTTTGTGTTGCCAACTTTACACTTGTTTGGGTGGCTCATGTACCGTTGAGAATTAAAAGTTTTTTTTTTTACACTTCTGTGAGGTTGTAATTTTGTTATTTTTTTTTTTTCTTGTTCTGTGAAACTGGTGTTCTACTTTTATTCACTTTACATGAGTTGGAAATGGCTATATTTAGTTTTATTTGATGTGATTGTAATCGAATTAATAGTTGTTTGCATTGTTTTTTAGTGTCGCAGGTATAATTTTATTTTTTGGCAAAAAAAAACTTTTTTCTTGATTGACAAAATAATCGAAAAAAAATGAATTAAAGTGAAGTAATTTAAAGACATATCTATACATTATGTACATCATACATATGTAATTTAAATACATATAAAGATAATTAATTTTTGTATGTTTTTGAAAGTAAAATGGTCACAAACGGTCCTTGATCTTTTAGCTATTTTGTTTATACATACTATTTCTATGCGGTACCCAGATTTGGATGAATTCAACCAAATAACTCCCGTAAAGATATAGTCTTTGAACCCCAGCCCCATGTTTGAGATAAAGACGAAGACTGGTTTTAAGACCAAGTCATCACGGATGCCAGAAGGCATGGTCTTGATGACTACATATTGTAATGAACCATATTGAAGGCTTGGATTACCTGAATCAGTATTCCTGAAAGAAAACCTGCAGAATTTGATGGATTCTCTACATTTTTTTATTTTTATTTAAAAATAAAAACGACAAACACCACCTGAGAAATCAAGTCTAAAAAACTTTATACCTTTCACTCCGCATAAAATATTTGGAGCGCAGACATAATTTCAATTGACAGCAAGTGCCACACGTGCTCCCCCGGTGGCTCATTAAATAAACTTCCAATTAATACAATTCCCAACTGAGGTAGGTGCCTTGGCATTATTTCTTGCTGCACACACAAAATACAATACAATCTGTTCCAAATATTCATGCAGATATAATATGGCGTGTACAAGAGCTCAAAAGCCTTGATTGGTCGCGTTTTTTTTTTTTTTTGTGTTGTTGTTAACTGAAGCCACCACCAGCTTTGCAGCTCTCTATATCGGCACTAAAAAGGGAAAGGAAGAAACCGCAAATATTACACACTCACGACTCACAAGTTTTCGGAAGTACGCCAAGCCGTGAAATACAAATTGCAGGCAATATCACTTAGTTTTTACGATGCACCCCATAAAGGGATGGTAACCATCCGGAATTTATCCCCCATTAAATGATACATCTTTACCCTTCATTCCCTGATGGTAAGGTAGGTATGATTTGATGGTTACTAGCGATACTTATGGTAGGTGAACGGGTGGGTGGCTATGGCATCAATGATTCTCTACCTGGGAACACATGTGTGTGTGTGTGTGAGTGTGTGTTTCCAGGATGCTGATGCTCTGGTGCTGACTGCTGACTATAGACACACGTTTCCTTAAACGCTCCTGCTGCCACCAACGACGACGACAACGACGACGATGGTAACAGTCGGTTATAGGTAAAGATATTTTAACCAATATTCAAAGGATGGGCTGCGGGGCCAATTTGCACTAACAGCAGCAATGTGGCAGAGAGGCAACCCCACGACTGGCTGAGTGTGTTATGCAAATATTTGCCACTAAATGAAATTGATGGAGTAAGCCAGAACCTGAACCGAGAGGGTTGGGGTGAAACCACATTATCCCAACAGTCACCGCCGCGCAACCTATTCAATTTAACCGTTTTTCTTTTTCTTTCCCGGAGCGTTTGTGAGTGGAAGCTACATATAAGGATGCTAGAGAAAGAGAGAGCAAGATGAAATTTTATTTTATTTTTCACGCTATGCCCGCTTGGTGTCGCTTCTTCGTCATCATTATCGTTCAAAGAAAACTAAATGGAGGCGCTGGCTGCTCTCCTGGTAAGTGGTGTTAAGTTTGAGTTTATTTTAGTGCTAAAAATAGCTATGAAAACTATTTTTTTGTGGGTCGGTTAGGGGTTGATGGTGGTTAATTTTATAAACAGTTTAAGTGTGAGAGGTGAAAACATTTTGAATATTATGTGAAAGTTTACTTTTAGATCATAGAGCTTAAGCAGAGGTACATACATACATATAATGTACATATATATTGTATAACGGTGATTAGAACCATATGTCATGAAAGCTATATGGGTGTGTGTGCATGTATTATTTTAATATTTTTCATCATCATAATTTTTTATGACAAAAGAGTGACATAAGAACAATTTAGACTTGATTAGATGAAAAGTTAAGTGGTAGAACGAAAATTAAGAAAAAAATTTATATCTTTTATGGCCTTTAGGGAATGAGAAATGAAAGCTGCAAGACGATAACATTTTGCTGTGGAGAAATTGCCACCACCAGTCTGTAATTACCTAATTAATACAAAAAAACTTAAATAGCAGATTTTGTTAGTTTTTTATTGCGAATGCCTTGGTTAATTGTTAAATATTTGTAAACGTTACGGCTTTTGTGGGGTGATTTTTTTCAGGAATGAAAAATTTAAGGCTCACATGTATGTTTTTGTGTGTTTTTTTTTGTTTCATAAAACCTCTTGGTTATTTTGTACTTCATATTATCATGGGTCAATCTTAGTCCCGATTTAAGAAAAGAACTGTTTAGTTAAACAAACAGTTAAATACATGTACCACCAAGCCAACACAGGCTCAAAATATCATCTAATGGAGAACAGCATCTGCTTCTCTAATACACGTGGCCAAACTCCTCAGAACAGAACTTATCTATAACAATGCCAAAATTGAGTCGAAAAATGAATTATGATTGACTTCTCGAATCCTTATTGCCAAATACCTACACATTGCCCTTTTTTATAGATTTATCCTAATTGACATTTCATATTCCCCAAGGCGCTGTTTTTTTTTTTTTTCGAATGTAATTTCACCCATAATGTGATTTGCAATAAGCCTATACATATAAATATATGGAAGCCTTTATGAATATCCAAAAAAAAAAACCTACACACTAATGTCCCTTCCACCGTACATATATACTATCATATAAATATATATACTTATCTCATTTGGAGTAGAAACGTTCTATTGGTATAACCTAATTAACTTTCACTCGGTCGTTGTCGTTGTAGTCGATATATTACCAGTTCTCTGCAAAAGTACACTGGCATAGTCCATTAATGGCCACTCATGCTGCTTCGGCCTTTCCTTTTTTTTTTTGTTTTTTTGTTTTTACTCGGTGCCTGGTTGGGAAACATATCTGCATGAATCAAATAAAACACTCTCAGGACTAACACCCCATTTTATATCTATCTATATAACGAGCCCAACGTCCATCCCAATATTTCTTCACAAAGAACCTGTAGCCTGAAAAACCACCACCACCACTGCTATCACCACAGTGCTATTCTGCCAGGAAATTTGGCTCCAGCTTCAATAAACCAACACCAATAGTGCCACTGAACCGATTCCCGATAAGACTGTAATCAGGTGCGGCCACCACCTTGTAATGCGGCCTTTCACTATATGTGAGGCATATAGGCATACATACTTATTTATATCGAGGGATAGCAGGAGCAGCTCTTGTGTCTCTGACTGAAATTAATATAACAAACTAAATCAGATATATACGAGGAAGTGTAGTGTGGATAGGGGGATACTAGGACAGGCTGGAATAGAAAGCTTTTTGATCAGGGACGTATTTGATATGAAATTGGTGTTAAATTGAAATCAAATTAATATGTCGATGTTAATACATCAAATATCTACATACAAAGTAACTCATTAATTAAAAATTTTACTACGAGGACATAAATATAGGAGCTTTTTAAATTTTAGCCTTTGTCTTTTTACAGAATAATTCTATACAAAAATTGATTGTAATCTAATTAAGTAGAGTTTTAAAAGACAAAAGAGATGTCTTTAAAGATTGAGCTGACAAACTTTCTGAAAATTGTAATTTAAAAGCCATTTCCACATGATACCTTTTGATATCTATTTTAATCAACTTTTTAAAAAATTTTACAGGGGAATTATTTTAAGGCCCCTTTTTCAGCGCTTTTATTTCGAAAAAAAAAAAATTCAACACTCCACCTCTGGATCGATTGTTATTTAGACGTACATGGCCTAGTCTAACCTAATTCTGGGATCATAGGACCTAAACTCGTATAAATATAGTGCATCTGTAAGAGCGAATATGTTGATATCCTTATATAATCCACTCAACACAAATTAAAAAAAAAAAAATATCGAAAAATCACCCCAAAAACGAACTAAAGATAAGGACGATTAATCCTAATTTATTCGCTTGACCCGATATTGGAAAACCGCATGACATCGAGTCTGAACAATTGGGGTGATTAACTGCTTCCTATATAGTTTTCCTATGATGGTACTGATGGAAATGGCTCTAGTGTGTTGTAGTCGGTGGTCTGTTCCTGTTTGGTACCTTGAGTGAGTGTCCTGCATAATTTTTCTGTAGAACATAACCAAAAATTGCATTAAGGTTTATCATTCTGTTTGAAAAAAAAGTCGCTAAACATTACAGGCAGAGAGAGATAGAGCGAGCGAGATAACTTGAGAGCGCATGTTTCTCTCTTCTGATTCTGCACAAATTGTTACTCCTAAATTCAGAATTGCCATTGAAGGATATTCATTGCACCTCGTTTTTCTCCAAAACCGAGATACATTTCTACCAAAGGATATCACGGGAAATACATCCTGCATCATCATCATCATCATCATCATCATCATCATCATCGTAATCATCAACAAACACACAACCAACATGGTGCTTCTCTTGTACCCTATTTCGTATTTGGTATCCCTATTTTGGGGGTGCTTTTTTTTTTGTGTCCTGTTAGACTTAGCAGACTCCGAGGCTCTATAATCATCTTTCGGTTTAGTTGTGATTTTGCCGGTGTACCGTGATGTCATTGCCTCGCAAACCCAACAGGATCTTCTCAAATTCTCATCCAAATTTATATATGCCAACTAAATTACTGTTGTTTTGTTAAGGATTTTTCGATTGCTTTACTTTATCAAATGTAATATCGAAAAAAGGATATCAGTGTTATTACGATGAAGAAAACAAGAAGGATTCATCAGAGATCCTTATTTGACAAGAATTTTATTTGTGTAAATCAGTGCGGGTCTATTTCGTCCTTGATTGATGAGCAAAATGTGAATGACAAGTGAATTGTTTCTTGTTTTTGTTTTCATTATTTTTATCCAATTGATATCTATAGAAAAAGGATTCTCTTTGTCCTCCTATTTGATTTCGACATACAAAAGGATAATAATTCAAAGTTCAATCTTTTTTTTTTTACGGTCGTGATTGTCGTAGTCTTGTGTTCGATTTCTCGAGTTTCTTTTTTTTTATTATTTTTACATTGTTTGAGTCCAGTTGGCTTGTGAACACATTGCGGAAGATCCTTCTGCAATTCAATTTTTTTCATCAACTTGGTATAGAAAAAAAATCAACACAAACACACAGAAAGGATTATCCCATTTGGCAGGAGTATCCTGATCATCTGTATATTCTGTCCCCAACAAAAAAAAAAAAGGAAAAAAACCTAGTCCACCTATAATTTATGTTTACATTTATATCTAGTGCTGGTCACGTCCTACTGTGCAAATGCGGAATCCTTTATAGAGGTGCATAGATACAGTATCAACAATCACAATAACAATAACAACAACAACAACAACAAAACAGGAAATCGTTGCATTAACTTATATATCCAAGGAGGATGCTATCCCTTGCATGGCTGACAGTATTTATTATTTTCGTATATGTTCCGGGTAAGTAAACACTCCTTTTGTCGTCCTTCGATGTCGTCTCATCGGCAAGGATATTGCATACTTTTACAAATTTTCATTTTTTTGTTTGTTCATTTTTGGTCTTGGATGCTGCTTATTTTTTTGACAAATTTTTGGCACAGTTTTTGTCTTGTTTTCGTATTCTATATAAGTCTAGGTCTAGAATGGACATTCGCTAGAATTCACACACACACACATACTCACACAATAAATAATGTGCGTCCTTAAGTAATTTTTTGAAAAGGACCTTCAGGGGGTGGTGATGGGTGGTGTTATGCCTTCTTAAGAGTATTTCTTGAAGAAAGAAACTGTTTAAGTATATACATACGATTATATGAAGACTCGTAAAAAAATATTTTCTCGTTATTTTTTAATAGGGAAAGTTTAAATCGGATTTTTTCTGACTTCTTGGCCTTTGGAATGTTAATCCAAAATATTACATAAAAAAAAAAATAACAACAACAAAACCCAAAGAGATAAGAAGTTGAGATAGTTGAGTGTTGTGTGATAGCCATCTGGGGGATAGTTGTGTGTATATTTTAAAAGTCAAGCTAGAAAAAAAATAAAGGCCGAAACTTCTTGATGATGGTCTTGTGCCCGAAGGGTGTTTTACACGATAATTCTATTTTGACCGGTCGGTAGTAGTGGTGGGAGTGTACGTCGTACGTAGAGGATTCTTTTTCTTATAGGACATTGATGATTTTTGGGGTCAATATAGATATCTTGGTGGAATAATCTTGTTTCATATAATATTGAATGGATTGCGATAAAAGTTAAATTGGAAAATAAAGGTGGTAAAAGATATTTGGGATTTTCAAAAAGGAAAATGTATATATGCATTGTTGGTCGAGGTTATTCTATAATTTATGATGTTGGAAAAAGTGGCGTGGTGTTTTTTTGTGTTTCTTAAATAAATGATTTTCAAAGTATTGTATTCAAGAAAGTTTGTTTATGACATGAAAAGGGATTATCTTTTTAAAGGATAATAAGGTCAAAAGTGGTTTTGATTGAAAGTATATAGGTACTTAAAATGTATTGTTGTAAACTATAAAGTTGTGAGTTGCTCTCTACGCTAAGTTCTTTTTATACGTATGGTTGATGTTTGTTATGTCAGTTTGAATAACGGTTGTTTTATTTTTTTTTTTTACAAAAGTAGCATTTAAATAAAATCTACATAGCAATTTTGTTATTCAAAATAGGAGTGAAATTTTACTTTAAATTAAGTAAAAATGGTAAAATTAATTATTATTAAATGGAAGTTTTTATCGAATCATAACAGTTGTCAGGTGTTCCAGAAGTTACCTATACTGTCTACTATATTATGTACTTATATATCCTGTTTCGTCAGCTCTCAATTCATAAAATTTGAACCTAAGTTCAAGAGGCATGTGTCCTAGTTTCGTGTAGTTCGGATCATTAGTCATCATCATCATAGTACGCTCGAAATTAGGATAAAAAACTTAAGGGAACTTTTGAAGTACATACGTCCATAAATTCGTTTCTTATTAACTTTGCTAGTGAATACAAATTGTAGTAACTCTACTCAATCAAGGACAAATTTAAAACAAAAAATAGTTTTAGACTAAAGCAAGCATGAAATTCTACTTGACCAGGAAAAAGGGTGGGCCAAAAAAAACACTCAAAGCATATCGATGTTGAAAATTGAGGAATCTATTTTAGAAGAGAAAGAATATTGCTTTGTTTTTAATATGGATCACCTTTTATCAAATAGAAAATCATAAAAAAAAAAAGGTTAAGTTTTTCAGTGTTAGACTATAAATAGTTAAGGATTTAAACTCAAGTTATTTCTGTAATCGAGTTACATATGTTTATCATTCAATTTAAATCCCGAGTTAATTCAACGAAGGGAGGTGAGCTAACTCTACATTGACTGAATACTTCTGACGGATCTATCATAGGCATGGAGATACATACCTTTATGCCAATTTTGTGAGAATTTTTACAAAAACCCTACAAAAATTTTGTCTACTATTTGTACATTATTCTTGATGTTTGATTAACACAAAAAAATAAAAAAATGGTATTCTATCCACTCACGTAAAATTTTTCGAAATTTTGAACTCTTGAATTCATTAAGTTAAGTTAAATTATTGCAGTATCAACGAAGGTATGGAAACTGGCCTTTCTACAGTAATGTATATTGTTGCCCTCTCTGTTTGATTTAGCTAGGACAAATGAAATTATGATAATTTAACTCAGAGTTAACTCCAAAGCTGAGAAACTAGCCCTTAATTATTTAACCCTGAATTAAGATATATGCACATACATAACTTATTCCTACGTATGGCTAAATAGCAATTATAAAACTAAATTCATGTATGCAATGCAGACAATGCAGAACTTGTAAGCTCTTGGTTTAAATCTACCTTATAAAAAGGGA
The DNA here is from genome assembly GCA_947049315.1 of Epistrophella euchroma. NCBI lineage: Eukaryota > Metazoa > Arthropoda > Insecta > Diptera > Syrphidae > Epistrophella > Epistrophella euchroma. The sequence continues at coordinate 63,900,784 of OX346248.1, forward strand.
TCAAAAAAATAAATAAATTTTATGGCACAACAGCTCATGAAGAACTTGGGCCTAGTGACTTACAACTCTCAACCATTCCTGTGTGCGTGTCTGCAGGAATGGAGGGGACCTACAGTTTATTGCCGAATCCGAACGGCTAATGAGCGGCACTTTTCTGTGACAGGAGATACTCTTGGAGGATTTGTCAATTCCTCGCAAGAGGCAGTAGCCGTTTTTTCTTTTAAATAAATAGGTGGCGGAGGCTGGGGCTCGAACCTTAGACCTCCGGCATGACAGTCCATCGCACTAACCATCAGGATATTTTCCTTAAAATACTCAAAAACATAGTATGTAGATAGGTCATTTATAATATTTTTAATTTCGGCTATATAGCACATAGTTTGACACACATCTCCTCTCACAAACATCTTTTAATTGATTTTCCTTTTTTGACTTTTAATATTCATGTCAAATAGAAATTCATTCAAACTTGTCCTGCTGTTTTAAAATAAAATAAAAAAATAAAATATATTGGCACATCTGTCTCTTGCAGATACAATACATTTTCCTCTTTTCTGAATATTTTCAACAACAATAAGTTGTTGGCATTATTTTCTCATATTAATTTTCAATCCACTCAAAAACTTTTCCATTTATTACGCAAATTCACCTCTATCTACATTCTACATATAAAATATTTCTCAAATATAAAACAACAATAATGTACAAATAAAAAACTAAAGACTAAAAAAGCTCTTTTCCCATATTGCCAGTAGAATTTCTCAGTTTTCCAGGTCCTAGACCCCTAAATATTATTTTTCAATTTTAAACTTGTCATAACACATACATATATAGACTAAAAAAAATACACGTACACATTTTTATGGCAACACCATTAAATTCATTTAAATCGAAAGTACGGATGAGTGAAAACTATTAAAATGCAAATTAAATTCAATTTTTATTTTACGTTTATAATAGTTTTTCTTTTTTACACTTTATATAAAATCTATTTAGTTTTTAAGTTTTTTTATTTTTAGTGTTTTTGTATCTTTGAGAATTAAAATATTACATACACACGGATAGACCGATTTTATTTTTTATTGATGCGTTAATTCATTGAGTATAAATATGCAAATATTGTTGTTTTTTTTGTCAAAGGACAGAACAGAAAGAAAAAACTAAGTGCACAAACTAGGTCGCCTGTACTTGCTTTTCAAAAACCATTTTGTTTTTCCTTCGAGATTTAAATTCTAATTGTAAAAACTTCAGGCACCAAAAATATCAGTTGCTAGGTATAAAAGTTCATACTTATGTTCCAAAATAGGAATTAAAAACATTATAAAATTCAATAAATCCTTGATGTAAGGTTCAAAAATGTTCTGTACGAAAAAACCTTGAAGTACAAGCAATTTTTTACTTTCCAATTTTATCCAAATAAATAAATCCTTTATTTTGCATTCCGAATTCTGTAATTGGTATAAAATAAAAAAGGGTTTCGAAGCCAGATATTTCAGATAAAATAAAGATCAGAAATATTTGTGTCCTTTCAAAATCGTAAATCGTTCAAACTTTACGTACCATGTCGTATTTATAAGCTCATTGTAAAGCACGTTTGTAGAACTGAAGACCAGCTTTCCAACTTTAAAACCTTGATTTATAAACATTTTCCAATTACTGTCTGCATTTCATGTAAAAAATTGTAATTAATTTCACCAGTGCATAATTTTGATACAAAATAGATTTACTTAGGGCAAAGAATATAAAGTTACCAAGAAGGCACATCTCATACAAATTTTTTATAATGCACATTTTTAGATGGCGAGTTCCAATATTGCGACCTTCTCCCAGATCTTTTGCTTTTTTTTATAGGCTTTTCAAGGACAAAAAAGCAGACTGTTTCAATCTTATTTTAAAAGCGCTGAGAGAATTATTGAAAAGCCCATAAAAAAGCCAAAGTGCGGGTTCCAACAGTAGAACCCGGCATTTTCATTAGAAAATTTGTATGAGATGCGTCTTCTTGGTAACTTTATATTCTTTGCTTAGGGCCAATTGTACAAACGTGGTTTAACATTTAATCCGTGGTTCAGAAATTTTAAATCGCCGATTTCGGAGGATTAACTCAGGTTCAACGATGGTTCAAGGTGCAAGTATGTAATAATATGGCCAATTACATCCCTGAACTATCGTTGAACCTCAGTTAATCCGCCGAAATCGGTGAACTTAAAATTCCTTAACAACGGATCAATATTTGAACCACATTTTTTCCAAAATCTTAAATTTAAAAATTAAAATAGGTGTAATTTTATAATAAAAAAATATAAACTGCTTTCATAAATCCTTAACTTAAAATTTTTGTATTCAATTTTCAATATTCCAACATAAACCAAGTTTCAAATCCTAAATTCAAATTGGAAAATGCAAAATACATGTTTGTAGCTAAAAATTTAATATTTTTTTTTTCTGAATCCTCAAATTGCCCTAATAGTACCTTTTGTCGCAAGTAAAAACTAAACTTTTAATAATACACTTTGCACCACTTTTCATTGCAATTTTCTATGATCATTGTTTGTTTTTTTTTTTTTCTTTTTCATTTTTTTTTTAAATTTTGTTCTGTATGTTTTTATAACGACTTTTTCAAGCTTAATTGCATTTAAAAAGTTGGTGCGGTGTGGTGGTAACGACTTCGACAGGACATAGAAGGGATTCACCGCTTATAAATTGCAAAAGATTAACTTTCAGCCAATAAATAATTGCCGTTGAATTGACTTTGGTTTTAGACTATCTATGTATACATATTTCGAGGAAGGCAAAGGAGTAATGGTGGTTCTGGGTTGTTATAAGTTCTGGAATTTCCTGGTTGCTCGCTAATGGGATAAAGAGGGTTTAGAAAATTAATTGAAGTTTATGGAGAAATGAAGAGCTAGCGAGGATGAGTAAAGAGCGAAAGAGAGGCAATGGTAGTTAGATTTGTGCTAAATTAAAGATGCAATTTTATTTAATTGAGAAGATTTAAATGTGAAAAGCTTAATAGCGACAAAACGCGTTATAGAGGAGTATACAAAGTATTGTAAATCCATTTTTCTTTTGAAAATCAGAACTGAAAAATATTGTAATTAATATGGAAGTTTTAATTTTATTAATTGAGTTAGTTCAATTAATTTTAAATTGAGGTGTCACACGGTTGAATTGCTTCAAGCTTTCAATAATTATAATTGAACGTTATGTTCGCTAAAGGGAATTAATGATAATAATATTGTGGTTTGAGTTTGTTGGTGTAATATCGTTTTTGAAGAGTGAATGGAAATAATGGGCCAATAATTAATAAAATGAACTTTCTATGGGAGTAAATCTTTTTTATGATTGAAATATTTGAATTGTTTTTTAAGGGTGTCACGTTGTATTGTTGTTATAGGTGTATAAAGAGACTGTTTATGGTATTTATTAACTTTTTATACAATCCCACTTCTGAAATGTAATATTGGCTTAATTTAAAAACACATAGGTATTCCATTAAAATAGAAAAAACTGAAATAGATACATCATTTTTTGTCGTTTGAAAAAAAAGCAAGGAAACCTGTTCAGAAAATCAAGAATGACTCTTAGGAACATCAATCCCAAAAAGACAGTTTATAGATAAATATTATACAAATCCTGGGATACCGCAGCACGAGATTAATTCATCTTTTTAAGATTTCTTTTTGTACAGACACCTTCCCTGCTTTGGAATCTTATATTTGTTTAACGATTTTCTACTATCGCTAAATGTAAGGATATCCTAAAAACAGTAGAGGATTTAAAATAATTAATTTTTTGGTGTTCCTATTATAAATATTACAATTAAAATATTAAAAAAAAAAAAACAATCTCAAGACTATTAAATATTTCCTCGTCAGCATAAATTGATTTAGTAATTTAAATACTACAGTTAAAATATTAAAAAAAAAAAACAATCTCAAGACTATTAAATATTTCCTCGTCAGCATAAATTGATTTAGTACAATCGAAAATTATAGCATGATGAAACTTACTGTTCAACTTTTAACTTTTGTATAATAATTCGTTCTTTGACTCATTTTAACTGATTTTCCATTCAAAATTTTTACGACCCCTCGAAGGCAAAAGTCATAACTCCTCAGACAAAAAAAAAATCACATCATCCATTAACTTACAACACTAACAAACTTAATTACATCTACCATTGGAATTGAAATGCTTAATGGCTTTTTCTTAAGTCACAAGCAAGAACAAATTTCTTAAATTTATTTAAATATTTAACTTGAATTTGATTTGAAAATGTTTTAGACAGAGTAAGCAAGGAGTGATTTTCTGTTTAAAGAACATATTCGAAGATGAAACATTTTATTTAATAAAGAAAAATTAAATAAATATGAAGCCTGATCAAAACCAGAATGAAATCAAAAATGAAATCAGAATGAAAATGAAAAAACTTTTAAAATGGCGAAAACTAATATTTATCCATTGCCTTTATTTTGAAACAGTTATGTGCTTCATCATGGCCTCGTATGTGATTGAACAAAAATGTCCTTTAAAATTCATGTTATTCATAATGTTAAAACCATCTTAAACCTAATAAGTTGACAAAAATAAACACAAAAACAGAGATATTTGGATTAAGGTGGTAAAATATGGATTATTTAGGGAAACAAAACCACAATATCATATGTTTGGTCAAATCTTATAAAATTAGTAAGGTAATTCCACTTCTGACACTAATGTAACATTTAAGTATTTTCCGAATATTTGAGTTAACAGTTGGAAATTAAATTAAATATGAGCTTTGAATAAATTATAAATACAACTTGACGAATGACAACCATTATTTCTACTGTAGATACAATTTTGATAAAAAAAAATAAGTAAAAATAAATCAAAATAATATGAAAATAATAGACCTTCATCATGTAGTATATAAAATCAGCACAGACAATTTCTAAGAAATCAATTGGAATACATATAAAGAATTTATTTTATTTGGAAATTCGATTTTTATTGCAATTTCCAATCTTATTATTTCAACTTCTAACAAAAATCAATTTTAAAGCGAATACCTAAATATTATTTGATTGAATAAAATAATTTTTGCTTTTGATCTAAGTAATTTCAATTCTATGATACCTATAAAAAGACCTGTATAATTTTTTTTTTTTTTATGAATTCCAAGAATATAAACTTTTCAATTCAGATATACCTACCTTCCATAACTTTTCATCAGTAGAGACAAAATTTACCTTTTGCACTGAAAGTTGAATTATCTCAAACCCCAACCCGTATTAAACTTTGATGAATATTTCTCAAGGACTTTATTTCAAAATATTTTTAGGACCTTTGTCAACCTCAATTATATTGACGTCTTTTAAAAATAAAATAAAAACAAAAAAAAAAAAAACAAATTCTATGAAATTTAAATTTTAATTTCGTCTTTCTCATCCGTTTTTCCATTTCACTTTTATTCCAGGTTCAACATTAAATGTTATTGAGAGCTCCTCATCTTTGTTGTTGTTGTCAAAATCAGATTCTGAAACAACTAAGCTAGATAAATCATCAGTGGCATTAGTAGGTTCGTCATTAATGCCAGGCGATGATGATGATTATGCAAAAGAAAAACTAATTTTTAGAACAAATAATAATAAAACAGAAGAAGTAATCGAGTTGAGTGATATCACAGGAGCTATCACTAGAAATACGACGACAATAGAAGCAAAGTATCAGCAGCGAGAGTCCTTTAAAAAGGAAGAAGAAAAAGTGTCAGACAACGCACATTCTGTTATAACAAAAGATCCATCACCATCATCGCCATCACTATTATTATTATCGTCGTCGAGTTTGCAGAACATTGAATTGACACAGGCACCTACGTCAACGGCAGAAACTCCAACAACAACAACAACAACGACGACGAGTACGGCTACAACAGCAAGGATAACGACGATAAAAGCAACAGCAACAACAACAACAACAACAAACACAACAACAGAGACAGCAATACGAACGTGGAAGAATTTAAATGATTTCGGAAATAGCAAAAATAACAATGGCCGAAGAAGTAACAGCATTTATGGGCAACATCAGCCAACACCACAACCACCACCACTACCACCACCCTCGGCACAGCAACAAAACCGGCAACACTTACAGTTAGCATTGTTCTCTGCAACGCAGTCGCCATTGGGTCCTGATTCAAGGAATACAGCAACTGTCCTGCCTTTGCAATTAACGCAAGCTATTCAAAATACGGCGAGTGTAATCATCCGCGGTAATAGTTTGAATTGGGGGTATGTTGAACTGGCTTCAAGTGATTCTCCTCCATTCTCAATATCAACCCCCCGGACAGAAATAACAGCAACAGCAGCAGCAGCAACACGACTGCCACTTCGAGCATTGCCCCAGTCATCATCGACATCGTCATCGTCATTTGTGCTATCACTATCACCAGGTTCGTCGTCGCTCTTGTCCTCATCTGAATTACCATTAACGTCGTCCTCATACTCATCGGTGCCGTCGACAATGTCGCCAACGACTTCGTCTTTATCATTGTCGATGTCGACGTTGTCCACTACTTCAACTGCCAGGACAACGACATCTACAACGACACCCAAGTCGCCGTCTCTATCATCTTCGGACGGGTATCTAAATATAACCAGCCAAGCTGGCACCCATGCCTATCTACCGTGCAATGTAAGTACCAACAGGGTTGGATTTTATAAAATTAATTCGATTTGAAACTTACACAAATTGTACTTGCCTTGCTACGCACTATGAAACACAGTAAAAATGATTTGTCAGTTTTTTTTTTTGTAAAATATATTTTTTTCGCAGAGAATTTTATTGTTTTTACTTGAGAGGAACGTTTTTATTTTTTACTGCAAGTGCCATTCCTTTGAAAATGGAATTTGTTTCTTCTTTATTATTCATCTAATAGTTTAGACACTTTTTTCCAATATCCCAGGAATGAGGTTCTAAAAATCACTATGACCTTCAAACAACTTTAAAAAAATTATCCTAAAAAAAACCAAAGCTGACCAATTACTGGAACTACCTAATCATTTAAATTGCATACTTGTTTCTTTTAAATTCCAAAAATGAAAAGCTTATACCGTGACCTAGAAAAAAAAAACTAAAAAAAATTTAATAAATAAAAACTATGGCTGACCAATTACTGAAATCAGCTGAACTTTTATCACGATCGGGTGGTCTTTCAAATGGTTATCTTTTTGTGCGAATATCCCATAAATGAGGTGCCAAAAAATACGAAAAACAAAAAAATAGTTGAAACGGTTATTATGAAATGTATGCATGAGTGGGTTATGAAGTTATCCATCCCTTAACCATCAAATTTGGCGAGTTAAAGTTTATTAATACGAATTGCAATTTAACAGATATGTTAGTCTTATCTTTCCGTTCTTTTTCGTTTATTAATACGGGGAAAAGTTTTAAAATTTTATTATAATAAGCTTATTTAATTTTCATTTTACTTAAATTATTTGGTTCAAGGCGACCAACAAATCAAATTGCGCTCTTTTATGTCCTCCCCAATTTTACGTAACCTAGTTAGACGTACATGAGTATATGAATAGTGGCAAATGGACAAAATTAGATAGCACACTGTTTCGTTTCTCTTGATTCAAATTTATACGTTGATATATTTTATGTTATGTCTCTGATTTAGCTAGTCAGAATTTTTGAATTTAAATTCCTTTCTCCTGGTTCCAACATAAGTAAAGTTAGTGTCTTTTGTCTGGTTGTAGATATGTATGTACTTGTACATTTTATTTATGCACATCTTGTGTCCATTTTTCGTATAGATATGAAACACAATTGCTTTTGTTTGGTTATGGGCAGGACACAAGTTTTGTCTCTTTCATTTTTTGATCTGTCAACAAAACATTTTTATTCGAAATGATATTGAGGTGAGAGGATATCCTTTAATTAAGATTTTGTTCCTTTAGAAAAGGAACAATTCTAATACATAGTTTAGGGAAATTTTATGTAAATTTGTGATTTTTTTTTATCTTAATGATGTGATGTTTTTTTTTTTGTTAGTTTTGACTTGATTGATGGTTTTTTCCTCCTCAACTTTGAAGTATGAAATTAACACAAATAAAAAAAAACAGAACTTCAGTAATTTGTGATGGGGAATTGACGATAAATCTATTTTTATCGACATTTTTATTATTTATCGAAAATAACTTTAAGAAAAGAAAAATACGCCAACAAATAAATAAATGATGGTTTAATTATTTTAAAGTAATAAGAATTTTTTCTGTTAACGTCTTTATTTCGCAAGATAAGAATATTTTTCTATAATTTCAGTTCTTTAAATTTGATAAGTAAGAACTAAAATTACTAACTTCGATCCAAGATTTTTTTTGGGATTTAAGGTTTTTGGGGATTTAAAGTTTTAAAGACTACCTACATTTTGTGGCAATATTTTAATTTTTTTTTAAATAGTCATTTAAGTCCAAGGTTTTCCCTTATTTACAGTTATTGGGATTATAAGTTTTAAGGCTATTGATTTTTATTTTTGAATGCTTACATAAAAGGGGATTTTTACACACCTTTGGGGGATTTATAATATTTGTATTTATATATACATGTGTGCTGTGTATAGACAGATTATGATATGTTTTTGATGTATATATTTATTTTTGAAATATTCAATTTTAAATTTTTGATAATAAGTATTTATTTGAGATTTTTTTTACCGGAAGGGACTTAATTTCTATTATTATTTGTTGGGATTTTGATTTTTGCGACTGTTCTGTTGAACAAGAAGTTCCAAATCCCGAAATCAATAAAAAAAAATAACTATCAACCCAGTTAGGAAAATCTTCAAAAACCTAAAATATTAGAAAAAATGACACTGAACAAAAATAATTGCCACATTTAAAATTTTAAGAATAGAACGCAAAATTTAATATCCCAATTTTAACGACTTTGGCATAAAATAGGCACCACAAGGTTTTAAAAGTTTTTTTTTTTTTTTTTATTTTGGCCATGGTTTTAATATGTTCTTCTTTATTTTTTCGTTTAATTCTCTATCAACACTTTTTTATGTTATTTTCAAAAAAAAAAAATATACCCATAAATATCTTAAATCCTTAAAAAAAAATGTATCTTAAGCTGACCATAACTAACTGATGACACACACACGTTGCTCGCACATGTGTTAACTTTTATCATCATAAAAACCATAAAAATCACAGCCAGCTGGTCAAATTACCATCATTATTGGCTATGGCTAGGCTAAAATGATGGGATGTTGGGATATATTATATTTAATGCTCTGAAACGCCAAAGCTTTAAGATCTCTGTCCATTTATTAAAACCCATTAAATCCTATTAGTCTATTTCTCCATTATTATTTTTTGTTGCCTTGTCTAAAGTGTTACGGAGAGAGGGGTGGGCTGTGGGAGTGCGTTGTAACAATCTGTTCCAACATTCCATTCTCTCACTCTTTAGCTTTACATAGCTGCCCGGCGACAGATGTGAAAAATTCCTTAACTGCATTTCCCAAGTCAGATTATCCTTAGTCGTTTCATGGCATATTGGCAGCTATCATACTTTGGCGCTCGTTTTGTTCCAGACGCGTGAATAAGAAATTTTCTTATGTATTTTTTTTTTTTTTTTTTTTTGAGAGAGTTGGAGGGTGTGCTTTTCATTTTATTTTCTCATCAATGTATAATACCATATCCAACCCACACACAAGCGACAGTGCCAGCATCCTTAGACCCACGGGTTCATGTCATTTCACTATGATGATGATGCTGATGCTGATGGCAAAGGAGGAGATGGAGTAATAATGAGGAAGTCAATACGCTCTTGTATACTTCTTAATAACATGCCATGTCCCAGGATCGACTTCTTGGACTTTGACTGTGAGGATCTTAGAGTTCGATATTGATTCCTTTTTTTTTTCTTGCTGTTCCCGTTCCTAATCTTCCCACTTAATGTTCAGCAAAGCCAACAGATGTGTTGAATTTTTAAACATTTTTCTGGAAACTTTTCCATTCCTTCAAGCTATCCAATCTAATTTTTTTTTTTTAATGGACGGTTTCCAGAACAACCCTTGGAGATTCTTCAATTCTACAATATGATTGTTATTAAATTTATCACCCTCTCACGCACGCTAAAGATACTTAAAGATTTTTAAAATGAAAATTCGCAATATACTACATTGGATTGTTTGGAAGAAAAAGTCGAAAAAAAAACAATATATTCTTAAATGAGTTTGCAACTAAAACGTTTTTAAATTCAACTTGAAAACTTAACAATTTTTTGAAGAAATTATTAAGTCAAGCTTTTTAAACTGAACTTTTTTTATTTATTAAAAATGTTTTATTTTGTGAAAAATCAGTTACCAGAAAACTTTCATAAACCTAATGATCACCATGTTTTTGCAACAAAAAATGACTTAAAATATCCACTGTGCCCCTCGACCCATCGACTAGACGTTTTTAAAGAACCCTACAGACACTTTTAAAGGTCTTTACATCCTGAAAGATTTAATATAAGTATAAAGGCAGGGAAAAAAAATCAATCAGTCTGTTGAAGGTAATTTTTGTTTACCTTTAGACAAAATGTTAAAAAAAAATTTAACGATGCAAAAAAAAAAAAAAATTCTTCTCCTCTTCAAACACACTAATAAAATAAAATCAAAACGAAATGTTTAATCTTTAGAGGAAATTGCATTTGATCCTGTTCCTGTCATCTCGTATAGTCTCTGATGATGCCTTTGATGGTGTTGTGTGCGAGAAAGTGCCATTTCCTGTGTCACCAACACACACACACGCACACACAACAACAGTTTGGAAGAAGATTTTCGCTTAGCTTATGAACTTTATGAATAAATTAATATTTTAAGTTTGTTGTTCTTATGGCAAAAAAAATGAGGGAGGACTGTGTCGTTCTGATGTAGTCCTTGCCATACCATCGTGTACCACAGTTGAACCACAAATGGGAGTATTTTTTTGAAGTGAAAATTGTCTAAGAGCAAAAATAAAAAAAGAAAAAAAACTTAACTCGTTAATCCTTTAAAAGGATGATAAGTACTTTTGGGAAAATTTTCAATAAATTCTTTGATAACAAAAAAAGATTTGCTTCTTAATAATTCATAAATAAAAAAAAAAATCCCAAGGAAAGTTGAGGAAGAAATTGAAAACAAGGCGTAAGGTAGAACTTTTTCTGGGGAGGTTCACCACAGTTGATATTTTAGTGTTGGAAATTGTTAATTTATGGATATTGAGGGGAAGTTGTAAATATTGAAATATGTAGGAATAAAGGACTTCTGAAGGCTGTTAATATTTAAATTTGATGACAAGATGCAGTTGTGAAAGTTTTAAAGGCGATACTGATAGAAATCGAATATCTACATTTTATACGCCCTCTCATTAAATCAAGGGTCAAAAATTTGCAGCCCAAATCTTAATTGGGTTGTTTTCATTATCATTTTTAAACTGTTGCTATGTTAAAATTGGGTTTAATTGAATTTTAAGACATTTTTTTTTAATTTTTTTGGTTTGGTCGAATAATTTATAAATCTCTTGATAATTACAAAATTTAACTTGGTTATAGATAGGACCTGCATACATACATGTATTCATTGATCTAATAGGTCTTAAAACTGCAGTTTAGTAAAACAAGAGTTTAGAAAACAACTTGAATAGGTATGCGCCATTATTTTAGAATTTTAAGATTTTCTTGATATAAATAACCTTACTTTAAGTAAAAGGTTTCCTTTGCATTTAAAAAAAAATATACTGGCCTTTTATTTCAACTCTCTACATCTATATTGACAAACCTACTTCAAAACAAGTGAACAACAGAAAATAGTTTCCTCAATTGCAGGTGAAACAACTTGTGAAAAAGCCCATATCATGGTTACGAGTTCGTGATGGTCACATTCTAACAGTAGATCAAACAACATTCATAGCTGATCAACGCTTTCAATCAATCTACACATCGAATCCGGAACGCTGGTCCTTGCAAATTAAATATGTGCAAACAAAAGATGCTGGCACCTATGAGTGTCAGGTGTCCACCGAACCGAAAACGAGTGCCATCGTCAGTCTCAACATAGTTGGTAATTGATGTGTGCCTGCGCCACTTTCATTTATATATGTACATACATGTCTATTTGCATGTGTGTACCTATGTATATATTATTAGGGCTCTGGCTTTTGTTTTATGTCATATGCATGCACGAATAACTAAATGTATACCTGGTAACAGGATAATTGTATCGACCCTTATTTCACATGTCGTTTTAGAACCAAAAACGGAATTAATTGGCGAATCGAATCGACATGTCAAGGCTGGTAGTCAAGTGAAGTTACGTTGCATCATTAGCCAAGCTTTAGAGCCTCCATTATATATTAATTGGTACCACAATCGTCAGCAAATCTTTTTGCATAACCGAAAGGGTTGGCGAACCGAAATCGAACGTGATGTAGCAAGTGGAACAACTGCAAGCAGCTCCACATCCTCCTCCAATAACAACAACAACAACAACAACAACAACTTCAGCAATGACAAACAGAGTACCACGGTAAGTAGTAAAGTAGGATGGAATAAGAGTCCTCATGTACAGAAACATGTGAGGACATTGATTACGATGACGCATCACATTGCACATGCAAAGAACCAAAAATGTCCTTGCTTTCTGTCCCGTGTCCCAAATATATATATTTTTTTTTCACTTCTGGTACTACCTGGCACCTACCTTTAAAAAAATATACATTTTGTGTATCCTTCAATTTCAATTACAGATTGCATCATTAATTATACCATCGGTGGGCAAAAAGGATTCAGGGAATTATACATGCAGTCCGTCAAACAGTGAGCCCATAACAGTTGTGCTGCATGTCCTCAATGGTAAGTGAGTGGGTGAGGTGTAGATGAGTGGGAGCTATATGAAACGGTTATTACTATAACGAACAGTGTGTTTGACAAAAAGTAATTATTGTTGCTGAACATACATAAATATGAGAATTGGTAGTATGTAGTCTTATGTTCCATGGGTGCCCATCGCTTCGGTGAAGTTAATTAGCAGAAATCCCTTAAGTGACAGACAAAATATAATGAACGAAAAAATCCCAAAAAAGTTAGCTTTAAGTCCTTTGAGTGATATAAATATGTTTACCTAATGATGGAAGGTTAAAAAAATATATTGGAAATGTGGTTAAAATATTTTTACTTCATATTTTTTGATTTTAATTAGGCCGAGAAAAGACTTATACAAATATTGTGGCGATTCGTGTCTTCTCCATCCCTAGCCTAAAGATTAAGTGCTCTTTCTCATCCACCACTTCTCGATGACTTTTATTGGTTCTCTTTCTCATGAAAAAAAAAATAAATAAATTTCAATAACAAAGCAGTATCGACATTTTAATATTGCTTTTTGGTGTGCAAAAAAAAGCGTACCTTCTAATTTATTAATTTTGACATTTTTTTTTTAATACAAAAATGTGTCTGCGATACATACTTTGTGCTTTAGATGAATTTTAAAATTTTTGCTAGTCCTGAATTTGTCATGCAGTCTTGTTTTTATGAAGCTACTTATCCGCTCGTATACTGAATCAATTACATAACCTGCATTTTCATGTAGGTATGCGTACATTTATATAATATTTACTCATGTATCACTTATGTATGTAAATTATGTACACATATTATTTAAATGATGCACATGCGAAAAACGCTGCAATTGCACACGTTCTCATTACCATAAATGCATTAATATGAAATGTAATTCAATTCAATTAAAGTAATTGAAGCATTTCACAATAAATTTGACAAAGTATATTTGTTAAAAAAAAATATTGTTGTATTATTTTTAAAATTAAACTCCAGGAAGAGGTAATGATTAAAAAAAACTATTTAAACAAAATTATAATTTAAATAAAAACAATAAAAAAAAAAACACAAAAAGAAAAGAATTATTGCGTAGAAAAAAAACGTGTCGAAAATTGAATTTTATTTAATTTTTGAAAACGTGATTTAAGCAACTCATGATTATGTATATTTTAATTGGGTTCAGCATCACATTTGCCTTTTTTTTTAAGTTTTATTTTGTTCATTTTACGCAATACAAGGGAAGATAAATAAAAATGATAAAATAAAAAGATAAAATCAGGATTTCAAGCAGAATATGGTTGTAAACTGGCTTCTGCTAATAGACCTGGATATGAATGTAACTCATCAGAATTAACATTATGCCACAAGCAACTCAGCAGTTAAGATCAAATTAAACAGAATGGACTATGCTAAGGTCACACTTACTTGCTCTATTCATCATAAAAAGTATTTTTGTCGAAGTGGGTAAAATTCTGCCTTCGCACACAAAGGAATTTACGTTTCAAAATTTTCATTTTTTTTTAAATTCCCTTCACAGTTTATAGAGAGTAGATACCAACATGTGCGTGAAGATTTTCGTAAAAAAAATGTTTTTGCTGCGATGTTCCCAACTTGTGCTATTTGTGTCGTAAATTTTTTTTTTTTAGATTTGCAAATTTTACGGATGAATTATTTTGCAAAACTACGATTTCAAAAAAAAATTAAACTTGTTCTATTTTGTGATGCCAAGTGCCGAAGAGATAAAAAAAATATTCACCTTTTTGCAGCGTTTAGATTTTCAAAAAATAAAAATAAAGGTTGTGCTGTATTAAGCTTAATTTGTTCTGCGTTGTGTCGTAAATATTTAATTTTACCGGATACAATTTTTTTTAAATAAATTTTTCTAAAGACTTAAAGAGTTGTGCTGTTGTACCTACTCAAAAAAAAAACCGAAGATATAAAAAAAAATTCGCATATGTTCAACTTTTACGAACACAAATTTTGCGAAGCACCTTAGCAGGAAGTAAGCACCGCCATTTTTGATTTTCACAAAAATAGAGGTTGTGCTACATTCCCCAACTTGTGCAATTTGTGCCGTGAATTTGTTTTTTTTCAAATTCGCAAATTTGCAAATTTTAATGATGAATGATCATGATTTTCAAAAAAATTAATCTTGTACTGTTTTGTGCTGCCAAGTGCCGAAGTGATAAAAAAAAAATTCTCGCATATTCGCAGATTTTAGAACCAAAAATTCATTTTGCGAAGCGTGAAATTTAGCGCCGCTATTTTCGATTTTCAAAAAAAAATATGTGCTCAACTTGTGCTGCGTTTTACCGTAAATAATTTTTTCAAATTCTATAATTTGCAAATTTCACGGATGAAATTTTTCAAAACAGTACAAATTTAATTTTTTTTGATAATCGTAGTTTTGCAATGACGCACGCTAGGATGAATTTTATATGTATCAACTTAGCAGGTCACTTTTTCCATTGCAGATTAAAAAGTGTATGGTTATTAGCTGCTACTTAGTTGTTAATTAGCTGCGCAAAAAAAAATAATCACATTTTTGGTTTGCGACAAAATGAGTGTCTTGCTAAATTGACGTCAACTTCTTATAATCAAAGATAAATCGATACGGTTTCGGATATATGTATATTGAAAACTACTCAATTGCTAATTAGGTTACACAAACAAAATTTAGTCATTCTCTTCGTTTTCGAATAAAAACAGGGTTTCCTTCTATGATGACGTCATCCCATGTAGTAAAATTCACAAAACGCGAAGAGTTGAAATTTATTTAAAGGTTTCACTTATTAAAACCTATTTTTTATGTGTCATAAAACCAATAATTGCCCTTTAGAACCTTTTAATACATGCTTACGAATTAATTTTCTGCATAACACTGCAAATATAGTGTAATCATTTACGGCCATATTATTGACTCTTTTCGAAACTTGTTTCATTGCAAAACTAGTTTTTTAGAGGTTTCAAGTTTCAAGTTTGACAAAAATCGGTGTCATTTAAAAAAAAATGACACCTTAGAGTCAAAATCTAAAAACTAGTTTTCTATAAAACTCGAAATTCAGAAAATCAGAAATATCTATGTATGTAGGTTGTAAGGACTTGAAAACTAGTTTTGACGTTTTTTTTCTAATATTCAGCACGAAATAATAATATATTGATTGCAAAACGTCAAAAAATAATTCGATTTATTTAATAACTTTGACGATGGCACGTAATACCGCATTCTGTGAATTGGGGGTGAAGAATTTTTTGGATGAAGAAGATGATTGGGTATTCGAAAATCTGTTTTCTGATGATGAAGAGACCGATAACCGGCGCCCATATACATTGCGGAGTCATGCAGAGGTGAACGTCCTTTTTTGCGGTCGTGGCTTTATTTGTCTCTTTAGACAAAATTCCACTCCGCCCATGTGAGACGCATAGCGATGCTAGCGTTTCCATTTCCGGTTGGGTCCATTTGTCGCCTTTAATTTTTTTAGAATACTGCATCACGTTACCCTGAATGATACTTTGTTTCCGTGGACGGCCCATATCGTTTGAACCTTACCAAATAAAATTAAAAAAATAACGTGTAAAAAAAACACTGATAAAAAGAGGTACTACCTGATTTTTTGTTGGGATAGTTGAGACCAGCAATCAAAAACGCAACGGGTTTTATTTATGTTTTTGTTTGAAAGTAACAGAATTAATTTTCCTTTTATTTTTTTAATTTTTTTTTTGTCAAATTAAAACCAGCTACTTTGACAAAACTAGTTTCAAAGTTAAGAGAAATTTATTTGGAACCAGTTTTATCTCCAGAAATGAAAAATACCGATTCTTGTTTTGAGTTAGTTTAAACATTTTTTGACATAACTCAAAACAGAAC
Source organism: Epistrophella euchroma (assembly GCA_947049315.1). Taxonomy (NCBI): domain Eukaryota; kingdom Metazoa; phylum Arthropoda; class Insecta; order Diptera; family Syrphidae; genus Epistrophella; species Epistrophella euchroma. The sequence goes on from OX346248.1 coordinate 63,917,507, forward strand.
TAGTTTTAATGAAAACTAGTTTCATTTCAAGTTTTAAAAATGTGAATAATATGGCCGTTAAAGTTGTATTAAAAAGCTTGTTGTTTTAATTTACTTTTAATTATTTATTATTACAGAACGTAAAAGCATAAAGTCAATATGTTACATTTTAAATTCGTTTATTTAATCCGGTACCTAAATAAAACTGAAAGCTTCATCAATCAAAATGAGCTGTTTAAATGTGAAAAGGTCTGATGAGAAATATGTTACATTAGTCAATGTAAGGAGTCGAGTATAATTATTCAAACATTGTATTTTTCTACTATTTATACGAGTATCTAAAAAGATACTTATGACAGAAAACTCTTGTTTTTGTCAAATAATGTGGATCTTCACTATGAATAAATTAAATAAATTAAATATAATTAAAACTATAACATAAACTTGGTGTAGCACACTAAACATAGTAACGTCTTTCTGGATTTGGCGATCCTTCTTTTATTTCGGTAGCAATCAAATCAACTTGGCACTTTAACATCTTTTCCTTCTAATGAAAATATCTTCAAGTCTTAATTGAATTTCTTTGGCAAAACCTCAGTGCCTAAAATATAATCAAAGTAGGTATCCCATTTCCCGCATACACAATATGTATTCCAATCAAAATTTTTCAAACGCTTAACAAAACCTAAACCTACGATTATTTATCTAATTTTTTGCTAAATTGCTTTTTTTAGTACACACTTCACATGTCCTTGACTTTCAGCATGGTTCTATAAAACACTTACGACCTATATTCTTATAAGTTAATCCTACAAACATTAACCCAAATCAAAATTAAATTCCTAGCCATCGCTTTACAAGTCGACCCTTGAAATTATTTACCAATAAACCTAAATAACACTGTTTGAACCCTTTCAACAAACACACCCAAAATAAGACCAAAAATCCTTGATCTTAAAAAAAAAATAATTAAAAGATTAACTAGTAGCTATGTACATGAACATGTATGCAAGAATTCTCATATCGACAAACAAAGAGTAGAAGAAACAGAGCAAAAAATAGATAAAAATCGTATTAAATCTTTGAAATTTAATTTTTAACAGGATCTCTTCACACTTAAATTAAACTACACTTTGTACTTAAATCTTGACATTTGCTTCTTTCTCCACTTGTAATCATTTGCAGGAGAGTATTCGGCTTCAGCGATAACATCTGGCAGTTCTAGAAGCAACAGTATCAAGGACATTCAAGGACTACTTCATGTGCTTCTTTGGGTCATTAGCTTCGTGATGTGTTTTGGTCAGTTGAGATGGTCCTTACAGTAGCAGCCGATTGCTGCTGCTACCACAATGGAGAAGGACATCATTGTCAGTAGAGAGAAACTAGAGTGCAACAGCAAGGATTTCATCAGAAATGGACGAAAGTGTGTGTAATTATCACTCGAAATGACGTATCTAATCTATACAGAACATATACATTGTGAATAGGAAATCCAATAACTGAACTGAATGTGTTAGAATCCTGGTGAACCTATCAAGGATATTTGCTTCCAACTCTCGCAATCACTCGTCCTCTCCATCAACCAACAAACTAACTAACCATTCAACCGGTTAAACAACTATAGAAGTATCCATTAGATTTATGGGAATTATCCCATATTTGTGTGTATCTTAAGGAATAATTATTAATAACAGCAGTTTATGGCATATACATATTTACATATGTGATGTATGTATGTACATATGTATTAAGTGTGTGTATATGAGTATACTTTGTACGTATGAGATGTTATTTTTTCTCTTTCTGTATGTTTGTCTGATTGTGCACATTTAAATTAACATTAAATCATATAAAGCTTTTTTGGAGAAAATTCAAAGCAGTCCTAATGACAGATACATTTGTTTTCTATGAAATATGGATAAGATATCCTTTTATTTATATATGTAAATAAATAAATACCAGAAGTTTATTATTAAGTCTTGAAAATAGAAACATTAAATCTGGAGGTCTATCAAGAATGCATTAGTTTAACTTTAGATACTCAATGCATTTCCAGGAATTAAATCAAAGATATTCAGCAGGAAATATATGAAATCAACAGAGAATTAAAATACAACAATTTATTATCTTACATATTTGAATTAATTCAATAAATCTATAACAGATCATGAAAATCTATGAATGGTGTGGGTAATTTCAATTTTAAGGCAACAACAATAACAACACAACAAGGAAAAGGATTTATTTCCAATGTCCCTTAGTGCATGTTATATAAGAGAAAAACAATTATTCTAGTATCGATTTACTTGAATAATAATCAAAATTTAATCTAATACATATAAATAGATACAGCTTGGGGGATGTGTGCATTTTAAATAAGTACACATTATCGGTCGACGAGTTATATGATACCTACACTGAAAATATTGAATTTCATCGGTTTTATAATGATGATCATTTCAACTAAGTGTATAGGTTAAATAATTATTAAATAAATAATAATAAATCCACTAAAATATAAATTCAAATTATTTGTAAATAATAAAGAAAAAATAGAAATTAATGTTTGTTTGTATATTTAAATAATTGAAAATAAAAATAAATTTTTGTTAAGAAAATTACAATTAAAATAAAGAAAAATTCAAAAAGATGAACTGAGATTTTGAAGAAACTAAAAAAAAATATATATATTAGTATTTTAGGAATAATTTTTAAGTTAGAAAAAATAGCATTTAAATTAATGAAATGAAATTTTATTTATTTGGAATTGTTTAAAAAAAAAAGTATTTTTTTTTATTTATTTATATGTATATGCTGATATATTTTATTTTAAATGCAAACTGTAATTTATGAGAATATTATTAAGTGGTTAAAACTAATACTTACTACTGCTGGATAAAAATTAAAAAAAAAAAAAAAAAACAAAGTGTTTTTAAATAAAAGTAAATAAAATTGTGTTTTAATGTATTTTTTTTTTGAGCAAAATTATATGTATTGTATGTATGTATGTTCAGAAAAATTAGTTGATTGTGGCATACCTAAGGAGCCTTTGAGACGCGATTATTTTGATGTATGGAATTGGATTATCCAAGTTATGAGATTATTTATTTCATCTGGATATTTTTCTTTAAAAAAGCGACATAGAATAGAACAGTATCGAAAGCTGTAGTGTAATATTTTGATTGGAAGAAACTAGAGAAATGCCAATCTTTTCGCCATTGAAAGTGGGTTTAAAAAAAAAGAGGCTGTGTTTGACACACATTGGTTCCCTTTGAAACTCGACACCCGATGTTATTTTTTAACAATTAAAAATATTCGAAAAACTTATTAATTGTGCAATCAAGGGAAGGCTGTTTGCTCTAAATATATATGCGACACGAACAATATCAAAAATTATGAGCAGTTTCTTTTGCAGTTTTTTTGCTCCAGAAAAAAAACTCTCACTTGATTTTTTTACAAACCATGTCAATTACTAATTATGGCATTGTGTGTAGACTAAAACTTATCCAGGAATTGATATCATTGGTTGTTCTCGAGATATTCGAGCCGAAAAACATTTTTTAACAATTTTTAGCAGTTTTTTTGGCATATAAAAATAACCGTTGTTAATTGAATTTTTTTACAAACTCTACCGATTATCAACTATAAATTTGTTTATTAAATCAAATTAACCTGAAGTTAATATCTTTGTGTGTTCTCAAGATATTCGTTATTTTTTAACAATTTTTAATGTTTTTTTTTTTATAAAAAAAAGCTATGGGTTGATTTTTTTTAGGTACTACCATTTTGCACTACATCAGTATGCATTGAATGAAATCAGGCCGAAGTCGATAGCATTATTTGTTCTAGAGATATTCGAGAAACAAGCCATTTTACACCTTTTTTTTTAAATTACTGTAATACAAAAAACCGCCAATTGAATTTTTTTGAAAATAAGATAAAATTTATTTGAAGTCGATATCTCTATGCGTTCTCGATATATCGTCAGCGAAAAACAGCTTCCGAACGTACGAACACAGACTTCTCTCAAAAAACAATGTAATCCGACTCCAGAGACCTCGAAACGTCGGGAAAATTCAAAATTTTCAATTTCACAAATCGGACCGATTACAATAACTTTCAATGGGAAGTTCAAAATCTGAAATATTCTCACACTCGAAAGGGCCTGGCCATTCTGGGGTCGAACAAACAGAAGGTTAGGCACTTTTATAAACAAAACTGTTATAAATTGGCATCCTTAGATCCATTTTCATTTTGTTTTGCCAAAGTACAAATTTATATAGAAAAAAAAGCTAACCAAACTTCTTTCTCCCCAATAAGTATAAAATTTCGGATTTCCATGATTTTCGACGTTTCTGGTCAAATTTTCCAATTTTCAGCTCGACAAGTGTATAAATCTGGTTCAGTACAAATCTTCATACAAATCGGATGATGTTCCAGCCGAGTTATGTGCGTGCGAGCAGAAAACCATTTTATTTTCATATATAACTAGCTGACCCGGTGAACTTCGTTCCACATATAATTGAATAAATTATTACTGTTCCTTTCGAAAGTCAAGGAAGCTCCAACTGCTATCACGACTTTCCGACTTTTTCGTACTAATTTTCCTATTTTTATATACGTAGTATGTTTATGACACTTATAGAAATAAAAGTTAGGATAGATTTGAAAACAAGTAAACTGCATACAAAACTGCTAGAAAATATTAGAAAATGTTTTTCGGCTCGAATGTTTCGAGAACAGGCTATGATAACTCTGGGATAATTTTAGTCTAAACACAATGCCATAATTAATAATTGATAAGGTTTGTAAAAAAATCAAATGAGGGTTTTTTTCTGGGGCAAAAAACCTGCTAAAAATTGTTGAAATTTTTCGTATCGCATATATTTAGAGCAAAGAGCCTAACTTTGGTCTTCCCTTGATTGCACATCAACTAAGAACTTTTTCGAAGGTTTTTAATTAGTAATTTTTAATTGTTAATATTGGGGAAGTTATCAGTGTGGGTCACAACCAGCCTCTTTTTATCCAAATGATCTGATCCGGATTAATTTTTAAATCGTAAATGTAAAAACAAAAGGTTATCCTCCTTTACACATTGAACTATGTATTTCAATTATCCAGAATTTAGTGCTTGTTCTAGCGGATAGATGGCTCTTTGTGTTTTACATAGGAACGATAGTAATATCTGTAGTGTAAGACTTGGATTTTACTATGTATTTAATAGCTCTAGAACAGATTTTTCATCGACAAAGAACGTGACCATCTTTAGCAGAAATTTTCAGGAGCAATCTCTTTTGCACAAAACTACACAACTTTTGCGTAAAAGAATAGGATTTGGGGGAAATTTGTCTACAATTTCTGAAAATTGTCAGTTTTGGTGGGTAAAAGAACAGATTTAAAATACCAACATTTTTCAATTTTAGAACGAGGTGAGATCAGGGCACCCGAAGGTTACCAATTTGCCCTCTATTTTGACAGCAAAGTAGCTTTCTTTTTTTTTTTTTTCAAAATTTGAAATAATAGCACATCATGAAATATGCTATACGAGCAACTGGGCATGAGATTGATTGTAAATTTAATTAAAATCAGAAAGTAACTTCGAAAATATAATTTACTTTGTTGTTTTCTTTTTTTTTTTTGTTAAAATTAATTGTCAAACAGAAATCATTTAGAAAAGACAGGAATTTGTATTTATTATCAAAACTCTCATAGCAGATAATTGTTTCATTCAATTTCTAAGACAGCAGCTGAAGAATTGAATCCATCAAGAAGTTGCCCTTTGAGATCTCAACAAAATAAATTACCAACATTTTGAATGTAAAAATAGTACACAAGAAAAAATGCAAAAAATCCAAGAAATTTGTTCACATGTGGACTGAAGTAATTTCATAAAAATTCCAAAACTTAATGCTTAAATAGGAAAATGAAAACATTTAATAATTAGTTCCATTATTCAAGAGTACACAATAAAATTTTCTCCATGAAAACTCTCTAAACCAACAAACCATAATTATATGTTGTCCTTTCAAGAAAATCGAAAATGTATATGTCGTAGCTTTTATGTATTTTCTTCTTTGAAATAATTAAACCGACCGACCACATTTTATGTCTGAGGTTTCGTTCTTGTGCATGCCATACTCTTCTCGCAAAAACCCCCACCGACCAAAATTAAGGGCCTTGAAATTCTATTTATTTTGGATGGTTGAATGCTTCTAGAAACTGAATACATTAGAAGTATTTTTTCCAAAAAAATAAAATTAAAAAAAAAAAACTTTCAAGGTCCATTTTGTAAATTTGCATGCGGAAAATGCGATTAGTGTTGTTGTTGTTGCAACAACATTGGTATCTCAGCAACGGCAAATGCTTGACAAGTATATTTATGTATATACATTTGCAATCCTGGGAAAATGTTTTAAAAAGGAAAAAGATTAAAGGAAAAAGCTTGTTTGTTCGGGAAACCAAAATTAAGTTGTTGCCACCCACATTGGGCCCAGTTGCCTACTCCACAAAATTTGGGTACCAATGGAATTTTGTTTAATTTTGAATGTGGTTTAAAAGCTGTTAATTACCCGTTGGGCTAGAAGAAATTCACAGTTTGTTTGTGTGTTCCAGAATTATTTACACATACAATACTAACATTTGTACCAAAAAGGATTTTCTTCCTGCTGGATGGTGTTTGCTGTTCGTTTGACTTAAATGGAAGATACATACTTTGTCGATGTTGTTTTCCATTACACAAGAACACGACTTTCAGTTACAGGACATGCAAGAAAAAAAAAAAAAAAAAAAAACAGGAATATTGGGAAATACTTTGTACTTACATAGAAAGTTTATGTCTCTCTGACCCTTGTGAACTCTGGAGCGTGCCTTCTTGAATTAATTTTAAGTTATTATATTGCGAATGGGGCTAGGTGGTGGTTATGCTGATGGTTCTTGGGGTAAAGTGTTTGGAAATAATGTTTACATTGAGAGGGGGGAGCATCGCATCGGATGGAAGAAAGGATTTTGGGATGCTTTTGATAATTAGAGCTTAATGGATGTCCACATTTTTGTTTCGAGTATAATATATGAAGGCAAGAGGTTGGGTTGGAAAGATGTGGTGGTTATAGGTTGGGATGTGCGGTTTAAGTCAGCTTAAGTAATACCTAGTTGATTGAAATTTGTTTGAGAATAAATAAGATGTTGCCTTAAGATCGTTTGTAACGCAATGGAATTTTTGATTAATTAATAAATTGGGATTTTTTTATGTACTTTATTGGTATCTTATCAGTTAACATATAAAATTTACATAATGATGAAGCTGTAAGTACTGTCGTAAATTTGATTAAAAATTCTTAATTAGAAAATCTGTTAGGAAGTTTCGCATAAAATATTCATGCCTATTGCCAAGATACAAACTCATCTTATCAGATATTGGACCTCGGATACCACTCTCTCTAAGGCTGACACAAGTGTTATGACAGCTTTAATTCATTTATTACTTAAATACAGTGGGCTCTTTGATTTTCCTTAAACCTAAATATCAGAAGTAAAAAAAACCTATCATCAAAAAAGTTTTAAAGGAATTGTCAACTAGCTAGTACATAACTAACGGTAACCTGGTTTATTTGTCTAAATTTTGGCGAGACAAAAATACAGTTAATTACAAAAACTGTAAGCCGATTATTCCTCTTCAAAATTATCTAATTTCAAAGTATTACAAAATGAAATAAAAATGCATAATAGATGCACAATTTTAATAAAAAAAAGGAAAGCAATAAAAGAAACCGTTCTAAATTTTAAATATAGTTCGTCCTTTTAGTCAGAATATTATTATTGTATATCCTTTGTCCATTTTTGCAAAATTATAAAGACAATATGATGATGTTTCATGAATATTTCATTTGATGCATTGATTGGAAGAAAATGTTCTTCGTCCTTCATTCGTTCCTTTGGTTGTTTCATCCCATTCATTTAATTTATTATTCACAATAAATATGCAATTCTTGGTTGAGAGGAAGTTAAAGTCATGAATATATACACTTTACTTGTACTATCCAAAGAAATATGAAGTGCTTGAAGCAACACAAAAAGCAAATTTCCGACGTAATAATAATAAAAATACTATCAGAAGCTGATTTTGTAATATTGAATATTTATTTTATAAAATCTTTATTGCTTTTTTTTTCAAACGTTCTATAAAGCCCTTAAGGGTAGGTTCCCTTCAAAAGCGAACTCAGCAGCGTTGCCCCCCTACTACAAATGTAGCGTTTTTGCTACATTTTTTTCCAAGAAAAATTCACTCCGTACAATCGTAAAATATTCCAAAAACACTACAATTTCAAAACATACAATTCTAATTTAGAAGGACAATTTTGATCTTACTTTCCATTTGGCAAAATATTTTTTTTTATTTATCAATAGCTGAATTTTTTTTTTTTGCAATCCCGAAAGGAATTGGATGAAGAAAACGATGTTCGGGCTAAACAGCTTACGTGTTAAATCCAACAACAACTAATTCGCTTCGGGTTTAGCTAGGCACAGTAGGGAGAATTCTCGGTTCTTAACTTAAGCACGTCAAAAAACTGTTTTACCGGCAATATTTACATACATACACGTTTTGGAAAGTGTGTATGGAAATTCCACGTTTTTCTGTGATGGCGGGCGTCGGTAATCCCCGATGCCGTTTTTTTTTCGACCAATTTTCACTTTTTTTTTTAAGTAATCACTCGGAAAATATTATAGTTACAAAAAAATCAATCAATGAAATCATATACGACACCAAAAAATCAATTTTAAAAATAAAATATAAATAATGTTGTGTGTCCACCTTGATTTTGAAATTTTAGTAGGAAATTTGCAAAAATGTTTTTGTAAGCCAGATATTTTTGCTATGTAAATATGCATGAAATAAAATCCAAATTTAGACCTTTTATTATTTATACAAATAATATTGTCGTTCCGAAAAAATTTACAATTTAGTATGTTGTGCTTTTGCGCGTTTTAAATTTTACTACATTTAAAATTTGCCACACTACATTCTCAACCTGTTAGGGGGGCAACACTGGAACTCAGACTTCATGTAAATGCATTTGAATGTATAAGTGAAAGAATATTCTTCTCTTTATTATAAAAGTGAGCATTTAGAATTGCGAATTGTTTTAATTTTTCTCTTGCATTTTTTTTTTCTCTGAGAGCCACAGAGAGAGAGAAGGCTTACGCACAAGCACAAGAACAAAAGTAGAAAAGATGAGAATGTATTCCATCGCATTTATATTTTTTTCATCATAAACAGGTTTTCTGTTTTTTTTTCTCTAGGCAGACTTTTTGTGTTGTCTATTGCGTATGGTATAGGTACATATATGATAGTTTTGAAGCAATATATGGGTATTTTTTGTGGCAGTGGTGGTTTTCTTTTATTTATTGTTTTACTAGATTATGTGTGTGTGATCATTTGCATGTTACCTACAAACATCTTTTGTCGAAATTTGAGGATGAATGATAAAAATAAAAGGCTATGACCCAATTTTAAATTTTTGATAGATTAGGTATAAAGCAGGTCAGGTACCTATTATTTTGAGAAATAATAATTTTTTGTATTTGATGGCTTTTAAAGGGTACCTAGATAATTTTAAAGATCATCAAAAAATTAAGTAGGTACCTATGTACCTATGTATTGTGAATGGTAACTTTAGTCATAGCTGTATTTTATATTCAATAAACCGTTTTTTTTGTTTCGATTTGGCAAAACCCATAATTTCTAGATATTTTTCCTTTGCTTCTCAGCGGATAAAAGATTAAAATTGCATTTTCCTTGGGAGCTGTGAGCAAGAGCAGTTGTTAAAATGTTATACCTATAATTTTATGATTTTATGTAGGGTTATGTACCTACTTACTTTGTTAGGTACTTATGCTTTTAAAGCATATGGATAAATTCGAGATGTACAGTATGTATGTAGGTACATACCCACTTACATTACACTTACCTACATAGCTAATTTTATTGTTGGAAGCAAAATAATGTTAGGGTATCTGCTAACTTATTGGAAAATAAAAAGAATATACCTACCTACTGATAGTCTTCACTACAGCAAGATGAAAAAATGACAAAGGGTAAGGAGCTTTTTTTCATAAAACCATATTTTCTCGTTATCTTGATTAAATTTTTACCTGGGCGAAACGCATTAGGATTGGACTGAAGGTCACAAAAATATTTAAATTGAATTTCATTCAATACAGTCCAATATCTACATTATAGTCAAGGAACTAAGGAAATAAAATTTTTGCAAGTTTTTTTTGTGTTTTTTGAAGAGCTGTGTCTGTGAAAAATGGAGGTATTGAGATGGAACAAAAATATTTCAATGCTTTATGATTTTGTTTTGAGAAATTTTTGGAAATGTTTTTTTTTTATGTACCGTTATTGCGCAATCATAAGAAACAGCACGAGACAAAAATTTAATTATTTTTTTTTTTTAAGTTTCATTTCCTTTGAATTTTTTTATCTTTTTACATATATGTACTTATTGGTTTGTTTATCGTTATTTCGTTCTTCTAAAATTTTTCTTCCTGAGAAATATGGCTTTGAATAAAGAAAGATACATTTGAATTTTGTAACAGTTTTGGAAACTTGAATTATTCCTACAAGACTATTTCAAAACTTTAAATCGAATATTTTTTTTTGGTGTAAAAAAAAAGGTAGGAACAAAAAACGACTTTGTTAAGACTTTCAAAAATCTTTCACTGGCTTCAAAAACATTGATTGGAGGATTTAATTTGGTAAGTTATTTTGAAGACTACCATTTTTTTGTAAAACTTCAAATTGAGCCTTTTTTCCGTACCGTACCGAATGATTTAAGTCGTAAGTCAGAAAAAATTGCATGGTTCTTCAACATTGTAAAATCATCATCAAAATGGAAAATAAAAGAACAATTTACCTACGTCAATTTTTGCATTAGTTATAATAATGATAAGATTCTAAAGGAAAAAAAAAACATTGATTCGAAAAAAAAATTCAATGGAAAATTTAATAATTTTTCGAATCAATTATTTTTTCCCTTTAGAATCTTATCAGTATTTTAAATAATGCAAAAATATGAAAAATTTGACGGAAATTGTTCTTTTATTTTCCATTTTGATGATGATTTTACAGTGTTGAAGAACCATGCAATTTGTTCCGACTCTATGTACATAGGTAAAGCAAAAAGAAACAAAAATAAATAAGAGCGTATTCCTATCTTCAAACTTTAAATTTTCTCCCACATGCCACATCCCGCTTCAACCCTTTTTTCAATTGTGCTACACCACCAAAAAAACAAACCAAAAGTGATCGATTTTCTCCTCTTACCAGATACATAGCAATTCCTTCTTAGCTACCCACATAATACTAGATACCTACCTACGTACATATATTTTGGCGTCAACTACTTGACACATTCATTGCTTGGTGCAATATTTCACTCACAATAAATTGGGAACCCTATTCAATAATAATGTTAATCATTGACCTGCATTAACATGTAATGTATTTTTCATGAAACATTTAGGTATCAACTATACGCAAAATTAAATCAAAACAATCCATCAGCATCCATACCAAACATTTCAATCATGATCATGACTTTGCACCATTGCCTATAAGAAAAAAAAATAAAAAAAAAAGAATAAACAGTGCATGACCTATATATGTAATTATTCTACGGGCAATTTCATAGATTTCTTTTCGCAAAAGAAGCAGAAAAAAATTTTCAAGAGATAAGCCAACAAAAAAATAGCTAGGTACATACCTACATGTATGTACGTAGAAGTTACACAAAATCCATACAAATCTCCTGCAACGATCCCATCACGCAAAGTGAACACGAATTCCACCAAGTCTACCTACCTGTTAAAAAAAAAAAACAGAGAATACACACATTTTTTTTCATGACGTCTTTTTTTATCTTCAGAAAGATCGCTATCCTTCACAATTATTCACGAATACTATTATATGACACAAAAAAAAACATTAGCAGTCAAGAGTCGATACCAAACAAACAACTTATTTTGTAAGAAAAAGAGAATAAGGAAGAGAAATGCATCTTCATACCACCCAGTGGATTTCTTTTGAACCAAACGTCTTTGTGTGCGTGAGCAATGATGTTTTTCTGGTAAAAAGACGCAAAATAGACAACTTTTTAAAAATTAAAATTAAGAAAACCGTAAGAGAAAATACTAGTTTATTTTTTAAATGTAATAAACAAAATACCAAACAAAAATTTAAAAAATATGTGGTAATTGTATTTTCTATCCTGACCCAACCACGGCATTACAAATAGTGTCGTATTGAATTGCATTTTTAGGCGTGTTATAAGACACATTATTTTTTTTTAAGACCCATTCCAAGTTCAGGACATATGATCCTTGATTTGAAGAAGCATTTAGAAAATTTAAAAATATACACTTGATGCCCCAGGCAAACGCGCAAAATAATTGAAAAAAACGGACCATTTTTTGTCGTTTTGTCTCTTAAAAGTTAATGTAAAAAATAAAAAAAAATAAAAGAAAAATATAACTAATTGCGCATACATATTAGCTTTATAAAAACGTTAATTTGACTTCATTGCCTTTTAAACTTCAAAAGTTTTATCAAATAATGCATTCATACTTCTTTGTAAATTTCCTTCATTTTTGATAGTTTTGTACATTTTGTATGGGAATAAATAAAAAGAATAAAAAAAAAAGAAAACCTATTCGAAGTTTCGAGATCAATTATCTTTAGACAAAAAATATAAAAAAAATAAAAAAGTAAAATTTACCCATTGCCCCATTCATTTTTGTAAGCATCTCACTAAACTTCATGATTTTTCCATCGGTCTGGCGGTTTTGAGGCATAAATGCGTTTGTGGTTTTTTTTTTAGCCACATAAATATATGACCAAACTTATTTCCAATCGATAACGGTTTACTTCATTAATATACACGCAAAATTGTGAACGCTATACAATTTAGCGCAAAACTCCAACCTATTTTTCAGAGGGACACTTACCCTTAAGGAGCTTTATGTGTACCTACCGTACCTACACAGAGAGTGATTGAAGACAAAAATCAATCTTCTCAGAGTTGAGAAAATGCATATACCTTTGGTACACTGCAGTATGAATCTCTATCTCAAGGAAGAGGGTCTTGGTCACTTTAATAATTTATTGGAAAAGTCATTTTATACATTGTCCAGTAAGACAACTTCTGTTTGTTTTTTCTTAGGTTGCTTTCTGTTGCTGAAGCGAGTGTGGGGCAAAGACCTCTCAATTGTTTCAAAGAAGGCAATTCCCAATTCTCACTCTATTTTCTATTATACAGGGGTAATCAGTAATAAAATAAAACGTTTAACAATAACTCGATACATCCGTGGTCTTGTTGCTGAACGTGCAGAAGAAATTCAAGCATTAATTTTTCATACACGGTGAAAAATAATAATAATATACCGACAAAAGCTATTAGGACGGGTAAGTTTAGTTGAAAGAAGAAGAGGGGGTCTTTTTACCCCCGTTTAGCGGGAGAGGCAATTTTTTTTTTAAATTGACTTGAAATAAAAAAAATTCATTGAAAAACAACGGCAACACTTACAATGTCATGCTATACTTTTTTGTTTTATTCAAAGTATTTGAGAGAATAGTTTTTGAAAAATTAATTTTCAAACTCAAAATTTTGAAAAATAGATTGAAAAAATTTTGTTCAAACTGATTTAGTTCAAAATTTTACTTTATTGAGTAGAATTTTTGTTTCTTATATTCGATGCTCTTATCAATTTTAAGTCATACACAAAAAACGCATGCTTAAATGGCTTTTAGTTTTTGAGAAAATTGACAATAACGAAATCTACTTTACTACTTAATTTGTAGAAATAGGATCTTATGAGTAACTGTCGAATTTTTAAGGAAAACTTACTTTTGTTATTTACAATTTTCTCAAAAAACTAAAATTTATTTTGACATCTGGTTCTTAGCGTTTGACTAAAAATTGATGGGAGCATTAAATATATAACACAAAAAACTATTTATTAACGTAAAATTTTAAACAAATCAGTTTGAAAACAATTTTTTAATTTTTTCTTCAAAAATTTAAGTTTAGTTTTTCAAAAACTATTTTCTCAAATAATTCGAATTAGAATTAAAATAAAAGAACTGACTTCTGAATTTAAAAAAAAAGTATAGCAGGACAATGTCAGTGTTGCCGTTGTTTTTTAATGATTTTTTTTTCCATTTCAAGTAAATTTTTTTAGAAGAAGAAGACTTATGTAAGTAGTTGCGTACGCCATTTGTAGAAGAAGTGCACGTACAACTGTAACAGCTGCTTCAAGTGTGTAGAACCGTTTTCATTCTGTCCAAGCTGAATAGCATAATCTATCTGCCTCATAGCGGTGGTGTTATCAACAAAATCCTCATGTAAAATGCTCCATCTATCATCCTTCTTTTTCACATCCTCTCTATAGTGCGATATGCCCCCCGTTTAAGTGCACACTCAATAAAAGTCCAAGGCTCAACATCAATTTGCTGCAAAGTGCAGCATCTACCATAGAAGTGGTCTCCACATCTAAACTCATCGTGATACAAACAAAAAGCCATTGATAGATACATTTATATATAGAATATAGATAGATACACGAGGAAGCAGCAAAACGAGTGCATTCTACGGATTAAGGTTGGTGGCCAATAAGTTTCTTTTGCGAAAACTCAAGAAATCCTCAAATAACACACATATCTACACAGTTTTAACTTTACCATCAGAGAGTGGCTTCCGCTTCCTTTCTTATTGTGTCTTGTTACACACTGCTGATGCTGTTACTACTATTTCTGCATCTATATCTACCATATTCACAGTAGTTTATAGTGATGGCACTGTTTGTTGTTGTTTTTGTTGTTATTGTGAATCTCTTTGTTGTACAAGAATATTGGCAGAGTGTAAGCACAAAGCTAAAGGCAGCAAATACAACGATAGTAAGGTATTGGTATAGCAATATCTAAGCCAACACACTATGGATGAGTTGAGTCATCCCCCAAACAACATGCAACCAATTGAAAGGAGAAAGTTTTCAAATTACATTCGATTTTGTTGAAACTTTGTAAAGGCAATTGAAACTCGGGAAGCTGTTTCAACGTTATATAGAGAGCTTCCTTCGGGATAACAGCAAATAAAATCAACTCAAGACAGTGAAATCTAAAAGAGGAAGCATTAAATCTATACATATATAGTTTGGTTTTTATGAGTGTGTGTTTAATTTTTTGCGTGTGTTTGTGTGTATGATGTATTGACTCTGAGAAAAAAAATGAAAATTGTGTTTATCTACACAAAGATGTCAAACAAAAAATGGTTTAACAGAGAAAATATTGTGTCGACTTCATTTCGTTTCGTCATTTAAGTTAGCTATAGCCAATGCAAGTATCTCTGCATTTTTCTTCATTTTCCCAAAGGCTATTTTTATATTGATCCTTTAAATAGGAGGTAATATTATGAAGCTCTTTTGACATCTTTGCTTTGTTTCTGTGAAATAGTAAATGAAAATGTAGGTACATAAACTTTTCAAAAAATTGGAAGACGATCAAATGTATCTCTGCTATTTTCTGTAATAGAACGGTCACCTATAGCTCATAAAACCAGGGTGAAATTTAAAATAGTGCCTTCAATGTTTCAAATAAATTTATTGTTTCTGTTGTTGATAGTAATAAATAGGTGTTGAGGAGATTTTTCAAATAAAACGAAACTTACCTTAAAAAATTTTTAACAGGTTGCTGTTAAGGTATTAGCATGATATTTTTTTTAACAAGTATCATACAAAAGCTAATTCCCTGATAAAATCCAACTGAATACGTCTTAAACATTGACAGTTCACAACATTTTCACATTTGACAGTGGGAATTAGTATGATACTAAAAAAGATAAAAAAGGCATTTGGCGATTTTAGCTTCAATAAAATTTTAAAAATATAATTATGGTTCTAACGCGTTTAGAATTTGTACTTCACGTTTAGAATTTGTGTTTCTTATACTAAATCGTCTGAAATTTTGCGCCAGTGTTTAACATGTGTGAAACTAGCAAAGTAACATTAGCATTGGTCTGATCGAAATTTTGAAGTTATATGGGAATTCCTCGGTATCAATGCCATCCGTTCATAAACTTTGGCAATAAATATAAAAAGATTTACGAATAATTTCGTATTCAACCTTGGATAGCATAATAAATTTATGTAAGTCAATTTTTTCCCATGGTAAAATGCAGGCTTTGAATAAATTCTTGAATAATTCATACTTAAAAAAAAAAAAAAAATTGTCAAAAAAAAAAGAGAAACTAATCCTTGAAGAAAAAAACAATAATGTATTCATAGGTGAGGTAGGTAGGTAGGTATGTCAAAACTTTAACACAAATTGCATGCAATTTCAATTTATCTCCATTTAGAGTGCGGCCACAACCATTTGGGAACTTTTTTGCATTTCAAATTGACCAGAATATACCTCAATTTAACTCCATCAACTATACAACTGTTTAAGCTCACGTTGAAATCTTTCACTCACCAAAAACTCAGCCTTGACCACCACATCATCCAGTTAAATAACACAATTTTCCAACAAAAATACAAAAAAAAAAAAAAAAATATATGTTCCATCAAATGGTGCATCACTATTTGGCCGATTCAGCTGATGGCTGCAACAGCAGTGCAGTAACAGTAGAGAAGTCTACTTCATGAAAACGCATATAAATGTATATAAATGTTGCTGAAAAAGCAAAAATAAACCACATCCACCCATTTCTGTTAAACTTCAAGTAGTCCCCTGGGAAGTAAAATGAAAATAAAAAAGAACACCCTAACCCCACATGCAGGTGCTGCAGAAATTGCTAAGCCAAACATTTGCATAGAAATTGATTTTAATTTGACCATGCATGCATGTTATTCGATTCAATTTGAAATGTAAATGTGCGTAAAAGCTTGTCTAAAAAATTAAAATTTAAAATAAAAAAAAATATAAACAGAAATGTTACTTTAAATATTTAAGTAAGAAAATGAATAAATAAATTAAATAAAAAAGAATAGAAAGCAATTTTTTTAAATAATTTAAATCTAGGATTAAAGAAGTCAGAGTATAGGATACTTCCCAAAGAAGCAACCAATAAATAACTTTTAATTTAGGTATTTTCTACCATCAACTCCTTTAAAACAAAAATAATTCAAGCACAAATACTTTTCAAATTTTTAAAGATGTCAAAGTCTCATATAGAATTAGTTTGCATATAATACAAGTATAGATCAGCATACTAAAGTGGCTTACATTAAAAAAAAAAAAAAAAAGATTTAAAAAAATATATTAAATAAAATAATAAATATAAACTAAATTAAATATAAAATTAAATACAATAGAATTGAATAAGTAGCGTAGGCACGATTGGGGTGGAATTTTGGAGGAATTTTTTTTTAAGTAGATATCGCTAACTAGCACATAAATGAAAGCTTTAAGCCCCCCTAAGCCCCAACTCGCGTTTACAATTGAAATAGAATACAATAAACTCAAATATCCAGTTAAACCGTAAATTAAAATATGTAAAACACATTCAAAAAAAATAAAGTTGAATTCGATGAGTGATTTAATTTGGTGATTTTACTAGGTACAAATTTTTGTGTATTCTCAATAATTTGGTGATATAAATTCTCGTATTTAAGGTTTGAATTTCTAAAAAAAAAAAAAATATAGTTGTCCAAAAAATCAAACATAGACATAACCACAAAAGCGAATTACACCCAGTGGTGTCATTCATTTATTATGTACATTTTGTCAACCATATAATTTAACATAAAATTAAATGAGCTAACTTGTCCTATTTTCAGATCACGCATCGCAACGTTTATTTTCTTAATTGATTTGTATAATATATTCATTAATTTCAGTTTAATTCATGTAACTATAATACCATTCATTCCACTCAATTACCTAATTCAATTCGGTGCCGATGTCTAAAATCCCGACAACTAAAATAATATAGATTTTAGAATCTATAAAAACAAATAAATATGCATATGTGGCATAAACTGATGTATATAAAATGTATATACATTAACTAAATGTTAATTGTCGAATGAATAAACCTCCAGAGGAAGCATTTTAACTCTGTCAGCTAGCCAAAAGCCGATGACAGTAACAATGGAACACTGCCAGATGTCACTTCAGTAATTAAAAACGTAAAATTCAATTTGGCATTTTTTGGAAAATTTATAACTTTTACACGTGTCATTGAGCATGAGTATTGGAGTGTTTTGATTTTCTACTGTAAAAAGTTCGACGACCACACGTTTTCAGCACACACCATACGTTGTTTGTATAGACAGCACGTTTTCCCATCGCACTATTACTGTAGAATTTTATTTGGATATATTTTTATAACATAATCTGGTGATAGTGGACAGACGAATAATTATTTTAAAGCCAAAAAAAAAAATTTAACCAAAACTAAACAATTAAAAAATTAAAAGTAAAAATTATAAAAAAGAAAATCACGAATTAGGCACTTTAAACATTAAATTTAAATATTAAACACATAAATTTATGTTTTAAATATTAATTTATTTATGCGTCGTTTCAGTCTTGGATCTTTCTGAAGAATTAACTTTAACTTCCCATTTAGACACATTGTTGACAGTTAAGATATTTTCAAACTTATTTATATCCGATTACAAACATTTATGGACATATAATCGATAAATTTATATATATTACAATCAAGGCTTTTACATTCTAAGCTTTGATGGAAATTCAAGCATTTTCAACAAATACTTATCAAATAAAACAAAATCGTATTCAAGGATTAAGTTTTCAAAAAGGTATGGAAATGGGAATAAAGACATTTCCAAATAAATTCTTACTATAATTTGCACTGACTTCAACATATGCCGACAGCAAGAGATGACATTATTTAACATAGTTATAAAATGCCTGCAAAATGAAGATAAATGTTAAAAACTTGAATAAAATATCAAAATTTTAATTTAAATAAAATTAAATTCTGCAAAATATTTTGTTATAAAAAAGGAATAAGGAGAAAAGTGCGATTTAGTTTTTCTCATAATATGAAACTCTATTTCATTTATTTTATTTTATTATTTATTTGATTTTAAAATGCAGCCTGCTGCACTTTCAATATACATAATTCTTGTATATAATAACTCACCTTATCTAAAACGAAAAGCTGCACATTATAATAAATGTATCTGTGTAGGATACAGTCATGCATTATAATCGAATCAGAATTGAATGAACCAATTGAATGGTTTAAAGAGATATTATATTTGAATCGGATTTAGTAACAGCCACACAACCACTTTATCCTGCTCTCACACATGCACTGCACACACCAAAACATACGTCATTGATCCGTGAGATACTTTCTCTAATATCTAGCAATGAACGAGAAAAGCCACTAGTTTCAGTGAATAAAGTTAAGTTCCCTATTTTGCCCACGCAATGCAACAACCACAATAGTATAGATTTTGAAAAACCCCAGCAGCCAGGCGGTGAGGTTTTTAGCTTGGAAGAGAAAATTTAGGTTAATGCAACGCAATATTATAATTTAAAAATTAAATTCCAATCCTTTTTGTGGATTTTAAATAACTACTTCTAGGTATTAATAGGAAAATGATCAATTGAATTGAATTTTTTTTAAATCGCAAAAGAAACTTTGAATTTCAATTATATACGTGAATTTTCATTTTACAGGGTGATGTATGAAAAATGGCGATAAATTTTATCCGAGATGTATATTTTAGAGTAGAACATAAAATATTGTCAGTGGTATCTAGATTAAGAATTTCTCAAATTATACACAGCTGTATTCAACTTCAAGAAATTATATGTTTACACTTTTTATTTTGTATTGCATCCATGTAAAAGAAATGAAATATATTATTGATTTAAATGCCATTTTATTTAATTGAATTAGACATATATTTATTTTTACCAGAAATATTTCAGTCCTTTCGAGAAATCATTACTTAAATAGTTCCGCGTTGGGCGCCAATTGTACAAAATACATTATCAAGGATGGGAAACTGATTTAATTTTAATCGCGTGTTTTGTAAGTTTAAATATTTAACCTGAGTCTTATGGTGGATTTACATGTATCCTTATGCGAGTTCTGCAAAAAACAAAGGATATGAGATATAAAATTTCCATATGTTGAATAGAGATAGAAGACTAAAATGCAGAAATCTTCATAGAATGCAGATTGTAGGAAAGTAGATGAAGATTATAGCGAAGACGAATATGTTCATCTCTCTTTCATACATTTTTTTTTTTTTTTTTTTTTTTTGAATAAATCTATCCCGCTCTACTTTTCTTGATGAAGATAACTCCTTTCAACCAAAAACATAAGAATTTTGAATATGACATCTGAACACCCTATACAATCAATATCAAATTTTCCAATAAATAATTTTTGCATAAATGAATCAATACATACATTCGGACCACAAACTAATCCCATCAGCATCCTATCGGCTAGAGTTTTTATAAAAAGAATGCCTCAGAAGTCACATTTATTTGAAAAACCTACCCCCACAAGAATATATAGTTTGAATTTACACAAATAAATTACAGCAAATGAAGATAAAAATAAATTATACCTATTCGTATCCATGCTGAGTAGCTTAGCTATAGGTCTCGCGTTTATTATAGCAATTTATTAAAACAACAGCATCCATATTGTTGTGAATATAGTATACTCATACATATCCCGGTATGATGTTCTGGACAAGAATTTCTCTCTTTTATTCGGTTAACTGACGTTGGAGTGAAGGATTTTTTTTTCGTAATTAATTGATTTTGTTCTGCATTATGGCAATTATCACGGCAATAATACTAAAAGCAAATTATTTCATTATCTAATATTATATATTTGTAATAAAATATTTATTTATAGCTACGGTTTGTACATATAGTATGTAAGTATATGTATGTAGGTAAATTGTTGGGGTTTTATTGTTAGAATAAATAATTGTTATTATATAAGTTTTAATCATCCGCAGTAGATCAGATTTTATCGTAATAATAAAATAATATAACCTTCAGAGTTTGTGCTGTGTCGGTTGGATGGAAGTGAATTGGAGTGGATTAAATGAATCCATAGGTCATGTTTGAGGGAGACTTTTTTTTTTTGAACTAATTGTTTTGAAATATTAGGCTGATAGGTTTTTATTTTTAGTAATTAAAAAGTAGCAGGAGGGTTATGTACATAATTGAATTTATTTAAATTATTTTACTGAAGAGAGATTATTTTAATCTATATGATGATGATATTTTATGTTATCTAGAAAATAAATAATCTGATGCAATGGATTCAATATAGACAGTAATATATTCTGACCTATATTTAAAACTATTTGAGAATAAATAGGCCAGTTTTAAAGAATTACAGAAAGAATTTTTTTTTAAATAAATAAGTCGCATTCTGGACACCATTCATTCATGCAAGTTTGGTTAACTGGAAAAATACTTTTGCAAAAAATGTCTGAAGAAAATGGAAAATAAATAAAATCCACCATTTTTGCAAATTAATTATTTCCACGTTGGGCGCCATTTTAACCAACAACTGAAATCATGTTAAAACATTGACCTCTTGAATAACCTTAAGTTTGTACACTATTAGAAACCCAAACAAATTATTGACAACAGCAACAAAGCAAATAAAAAAAAACAAATGCTTTTAATTTGTGATATAAGCGGCCTTTTAATTCTAAGTAATGATTAGATAAATGGGGTTCGGTTCAGGTCAGTGACATTATAATATAGTGTTTGATTTGACCTGCAACCCATTTAGCTAATCATTACTCAAAAAAATATGCTTTCATAAAGAGTGTATATAGTCCACAATCCCACATTGGGCGCCATTCGAATAAATAAAGTTCATATTATTTCAAAAAGCAAATTCATTTTTTAAACATTATTTAAAAAAATAAAATGAAAAATAGAACAAGGAACGTAAATTGTATGAAAAAAAAAAAACTTAAAAATATTTCCTACTTACTACCTACTTTTAAAGTGTATCAATCACTTCTTTTGATCTCAAACAAACCTTTTCTAAAGCCCCATTAAATATGCATTCAGGTGAAATAAGACTAAAGGTATTATACATACATATAGATATATACAATAAGGGACCATCAGTTCTATAGCAAGGATATCATATTCTTTAGAATAAATTGTTCAAAGATACAAACCTTGACACAAAAACAAGCTGTCAATTTTCAAAAATTGACTTTGATTAATATCATTTGCTTGTGTGCCCTTTTTTGGTTAATTCTTCGGAATCACTTTTCCAATTTTTCCTGAGAAACAGTAGATTTAATCATTAATTTCTTCAATATTTAAACGGCGAATAAATATTAAAAGTGTGTGATAATAGTTTTTATTGTATATTTCACACGAACTAAAAATTCGTCCTTAAATTTTTATAAATGTTCAAAAAAATGCAAAAACAACGAAATGGCATCGTGATAGAAATAAATATATTTTTAATTTGATATAAATTCTGTGTTTTGAATTTTAAGCAGAAGAAAAAAAAAAAAAGTAGAAAGGAAAATCCAACTACAAAGCAAATTCCTTATCCTTTCTTCAGAGCAATAAAGACTTTATAGAGGTGTCTCACTCTAAATTCGAAAAAAGGACACGCAATGATTTATTTTTCTTTGCAAAATCGAATCTTGGCCAGAGGTTGGGGCAAGATAATTCAAAACCTTAAGGCATTTTTATTCATTTTTTTTGTCGTTCACTTTTATCTCCATACGTTTTATTTTTTTTAAGCCCATCCTGATTCCGTTCCAATTTAATACAATTTTTTTATTTCACAATTCGAAAGGATTTGAATAGGAATCTCGTTTATCGAAACCAAAGGGAGAGAGAGAGAGGAAAAAATATAAAAATGGCTAAGAATCTTTACCTTACCTGATCCTGTAGGTAAACGTGTACATATGTATACCACACAGGTATCAATAGTCCACACCCATTCATGTTCTATTTCCTATATCTCTATATCTAAACGTGTGCGTAAATCATTTTAAAACTCCTAGCCAAAAGGATCTAGGCTTTAGAGAGCCATGAAACAGCAGTAAAAAAAATCCTTCATCCGCCTTGTCATACCCATTTCCTGCGTTTCATATCATCTCTATCTTAAATCCCTCGTATGTAGAGGCTTCATAATATTGGTAAAATAAAAAAAAATAAAAAAATAAACGAACGATAGTAACTTCCGTCATCACATGCACACAAGAAGCAGCTAGTCAGCCAGCAATTTGCAAACGAGTAAAGGTAATTCTATTTTATAACTATGTGTGTTTAAATCAGGAATGTGTTTATGTCCTGGCATCCTTTCATCGTTGACTGGCTGGATGTTAAAGCACAACCATATAGGATCAGACAGCCGAACTGGAGGAGGAAGGTTAAGGTAAGAAAGACTTATTTAATATATGCAAAAAGGAAATACATTTAATATAAATCCTTTTCATCCTGACGACCTGTTAAAGAAACAAATCATAAAAAAAAAAAAAAGGTGAACGAAGATGTTGTACCATCCTTATACACTTTTGCCCCTTAGCTAACATATGTAAAGGTACTTATCATCGTTTTATTTTTTATTTTTTTTTTGCTTTCTATCTTAAGAGGTGAGTATGGTGGCTTAGGTGCCTTGGTACCTACGCCTTTTTTTTGTTCTTTTTTTTTTATGGAAATTGTATTTGCATCGTAAAATCTCCTTAAATGTTGCAAAGGCGTTTCGGAAATGTTGTTTTTGAAAATTCAATGAAGTGTTTCAGAGCTACCCATTTAAAATATTGAAAAATGGTTTACTACTTTTTATGAAATTAAAAAAAAAAAAATTGAAATTGCTTATCGAATATTCGCAAACGTTTTTGAATTTTTTTTTGTTGTTTTGTAAAATGGTTCTGAAATTTTACAAAATTTCTTTATATGTAATGGTGTTGTAAAATGTTATTCAAATGTTTATATTTTCTTAGTTTTAATTTTTTTTTAAATCTTTATCTTTAGGAATTTTTAGGAACTTTTTCTGTATTTTTGTTGTCGCTTTTATGCGACAAATTTGCGTTCTTTAATTTTTCTCATACGAACTTTAACTTCATTGCTTCGATATGCGCCTATTTTTTCTTACTGAACGAATGTAAGGGAAAAATATGAATAAAGATTAAAAAGGATTTATATTCGAGGGAAAAGAAAAGAATGTAGGTACCTCATATTGGTGGAAAACACACTGAGAAAAAATTTTCAAAAAATTAAAATCAAAGCGACATTATTTAAACTCGAAATAAAATTATTTATTTATGTTTATAGTTATGATGGGGAAATTGTAATCAACCTAAAAAGGCATAAAAAGGTGAACATTGATATGAGAAAACTGTAAAAAAGCTACATACAAAAAATAAAAAATACTACTTGATTTTACAATGATTTAAATTTTGGGGTCAAAGCTTATTAATTTCATAGTCTCAAATTTTAAAAATTTGTCAAAAAATATATTTAAAAAAAAATCATTAGTTATTGCATCAAACTAAGAAGAAATCCCAACATATATCAAAAAAGTTCAAGAGTGTTAATTTTATTTTTTTAAAGTGTAGAGGACATCAGGCTAAAGAGATACAATAAGTTACAAAATGCAGAAAGTAACAGTACACACTCATATCCTTTATGACGACAATCCGCCCAATTTTCCCATTTATTTTTTTGAATTTTTATGCCAAAAAAGCGACACATAATCCAATTTGATTTAAACGCAGCAAAATAGGTATAAAGCTACAGCAAATACAAAAATTGTATCTTTCCTTTGGAGGTGCAGAAAGACTTTTTTTGGCTGAGAAGTAAAAAATTGTTTTGAATGAAAATATACTTAAAAAGTTTGTTTTTTTTTTGTCTTAAAACTCTGAAGGATTTCTTTATAGCTTTTTGTAAGTCTTGCCGGGTGTAAGGTATAACATTCTTACATCTTAAAAAAAAAAAAAAGAAAAAGATTGAAAGGGTAATAGAGGTGTGGTAAAATCGCAATTGCATGTGTTATTGGTCTCTTTTCACTTAGATCCTTTTGGAACAATAAAATGTACCTAAGTCATGTCGAGGGAATGGGGGGCGGCAAGCCACTTGTAAAAGGGTTTTTCTTCCCTTCATTTCTTATTGTTGCCTAAAGGTCCAATTGTTTTGTTGCAGACCATATCGTAGGATTGGGAATATAAGGATTTTTTTTTTTCTTTACTTTTTTGAAATCTTTATTGCTTTTGAGAATAATATTATATACGATGACATGACAACGGATAAATGGTTTTCATTGAAAATGATATACAATATTAAATAAGATGGAGGAAAGAAGGGATGCCGGGGCAAAGGATTTGAGTAGAATATACTTTTTGTTCATTGTCATTTTATTTCTATTTGATATACAGGTGCCATGCAATCTATACACGTGCCAATTTCCAGTTAAATTATATTGAACACTTTATGTGAAACGTGCGTCTCAAAATTTTAAGAATAGATACTCTTGTATTGATCAATATTATGTAATATCTTAAATGCTTATACATTTTATAACAATACGACGGATTCTTCACATAATTCTTGTCAATGCCACACAATATGATACAAGGTATTATAAGTACTAACATTTTATTTAATTTTCAAATTATGGAATTTATTTGTTTGGCGAAATATTTTTGAAAAGTTATTTTATTTAATTAAACATTGATTTATTTCGAAACTTTTATCAAAGAAATTACCCTCTTTACTGCTTACTAGAAAAACCTTAAAATCTCTCACAATACTATTCGTTTTATTTGGGTTGATATTTTGGACATAACACGCATTGCCAAAAGGTTAAATAAAAATTGGTTGAATTTTCATCAAAAACAGTCAATACAGTGATCAGGTCTTTTTAAGACATTATGGCATTATGGATCCCGCTATAGTTTTGGTTCTATCAAATTTACAAAATGCAATGATAGATAGAGACATGGGTACATGAGTTTGATATGCTATGGGAATAAACAAACTTAATTAAAATAATAAAAGGAACAAATCATTATTGTGAACGGCTTAACCAATTTCGATAAAAAAAATACGTTTTGAAATTAAAAAAAAAAGTTTTTCGGAAAAATCAATATTTTCAGGGAAAATTTTAAAACTTGGATACCATCAGCAATACTTTAATATAAAGCAATAATTTTTTTTTTTACAGATTTTTCAATTTTGTTTGCATAGATTCATATTAATCATAAATTCACCACCCTTCCCTCGCAAATGTCTGAACAAAAATGGCCTCCCTAATTTTGTAAAATTATCGTGTTCACTCTAATTTGATCGGTTTTATATTTTAAGTTTTTTTATGATGACCTATATATCAAATTTATTCTTTTTCTTATTTAATTTATTACTTCATCAAAGTTGAAGCCATTTGCACATGAAAAGAGAACATTATAACATAGACACAAAGACAATCTAATACCTACATCAGCGATAAACAAGAATCTCTAACGTAAAACCCAAAGAGACAGTAAAACTGGCACAAATCGTGAATCTGCAATTTGTTAACAATAAACTGGTTGAAATTAAAGACCAACAATACTCGGGTGCAAGAAAGCAAGCAAACGAAGAAAAGTTATTTCTGTTTGTGTGAGGTTCATGTACATGTGTAGAAAATTTAAAACTGCATTGCATATGGTCAGCGCTTAAACAATTATATGTTGCATGTTGCAATTGCAGAAAATAAAACTCTAAGAAATATAAAAATGAATAAAAATCAAATGTACCTATGATTCTTTTTATTTAAAACTGAATAGAGCAACTTCTTTTTGTTAGATTTTTACCTGACTGTGACTGATATTAACGATAGTTTTTCTATCTTGAAATCATTAAAATGCAATTGTTCTGTCAAGATTTTTGATCACAATTTCTTTGTACAAAAATTATGAGATGGTTATTTTTTGCAAATGGTCGCAGTTTCGAGTAGATATAAGGCGCAGCTGCACTCTTGTGAGATACATACATATGCAATTATATTAAATTGCTGATGCATTTTAGATTGTTTGTTGATTTAAAATTGTTGCCAACATAATTTAGAATAATTGTGTGCCATGTTTCTTTATTTGGTTTTCATTTTGTGTAGAAACGTAGGTTATAAGTGGCTTAGAAGACATTTTTTAAAAAATTTTAGATTCACAGATACTTTCGTTTTTCAGTTCCTACCCATCAAGCTTCTTCAAAAATCATTTTTAGGCACTTATATTTTGTCTACATATGAACGATGGAAAAAAAATTATACAAATTAAATCGACAGGGAGTAGGTATTTAGTATGAATGTAGGTACTTTAAGCAACCAACGAAAACGTGACGACCCACTTAGCATAATGTCGCGTTCCAATTTTGCTTTTTGTTGATACTAGCGATCTTTTAAATCCAATTGTCACCAAAAGAACGTGCTAATAACTTAATTTTACTTTCGTCCAGGTATTCGCTTGAATTAAGAATTGAAATAACTTCGGTCTTTCTATATTTTCTCTTTGCATTCTTGTTTTGGTTCGCCTGGCCAAGACACGAAGATACATATTTTTCATACCCAAACTAGTACCAATGTGACAACGTAGAAAGAACCAGGAGATACAAGTTTAGAATAACTCGTAGGTGGGTATGGGTTTTAAGTTTATATACACTATACAGCAGCGGAAGCTAAAGCCAAGTATATTAGCATAGCTGCCATGACCGTGGATTGGCTAAGAAACGCATGCTCAGACCATGAAATGGATTTGTGCACGAAATCCCAAAGAGATTGATCGCTGAATTAATGGAAAATACAAAAAGGGTATTTATCACTACTATATAATTTTTCAACAGGGCCCAGAGCACGTAAGACGATCAAATGAACAAACGTCATTTATACAGATTGGAATTTAGACGTGATAGAGACAGTTTTGAAATTAAAATATGAATACAAATTAAAATAAGGAAAAAATCTTAGATACATAATATGCTTTTCTGCTTAAGAATTGTATCCGCCAAGAACTGGAGCGATTAAAATTTGAATATTTTGATTGCAACCGTTTTGTTTTTATTTTTTTGTAAAAGGCGTTTTTCTTTTTTTGTTCAGAATTTGTTCAGAGCGTAAAATGCTCTATAATAGCTTCTTTTGAATTCTGTGAAATGTTCAATTGATATCCAAGTATTAAATAATTAATATATTTATTTGAAATACAAAACAGATAGATAAAAATTTACTAAAACTTCAACTTAACACCGCCACACAAAATTTATACTTGCATGTTTTATTATATCTTATTGCCATGCATTCATAACACGTGATGTAATATTCCGAATCATGTGACCGTGTGTTGCACATACGCATATACACACACCAACAAATCAGCCACATAAAACACGCATCAGCTCAGAAGATGCAATAATTCATCAATAATTTTCAATCAGCGCATAAAGTGCACGCTTGCAACGTGCGTTGATTGCTATTTACAAATCCTTTCAAGGCTTAAGCGGTCTATGCGGCCAGGCACACTCTGGCAAAAACCACCAGCATGTTCTCGCACTATCACAATCCAACGCTTCTGCCGTTGTGCGTTGTTATCGTATATTATCAACGATCCGGATGAGACCAGGTTGGTGTGTATCTCTACCTTATCTATACCATCCATCGGTGAAGGCACATGTAAATGAACATTCCAGCTTATCTTTTTCAAAAGTAACACACACAACCGGGAGGTAAAAGCAACCTTTACAAAACCTCCCCTTTCTCTCTGCTGGTCGTATTTTTGCAAATTTCTCTATTTGTTGAAAGTAATTGCCGCCCTCAATTGAGTTTTCCGTCGTAACGAGGTCGTTGTAACACATGTTTCCACCTCGTTACTGAAAATTGTGTAAAATTCGCCCAAGTCTGAAAGAACTGCACAACCTAGGCCTATGAAAGGTGCATTTCACCAGTTTGTTTAAAAAAACACAGATCATTCAAGATAAGTCATCTGAAAGTAACCGGGAGGCATTTCCTAGCAAAAAGTAGATATAGTCGAGAATAACTTGCTTTTAAGTAATCAAGTTTTTCATCAGCCTGTATCCCTTGCTCTCCAAAAGTAAACCAACTTAACAAGTTGCGAAGTTCCCCCTGTCTGTAGAGTGTAGACCATTCTGTATAGTCACGATATGCAACTGTATGTCATAGAGACCAACATTCGTGTTCAACATATAAATCACGATATCCTGCATGTGTTGCAATATTGACAAATTTAATACTGGCTGGCAAGCTAGAGCCAAGGCAAGAGGATGCCAGTCCATACACCACCATGCCAAGGATGCAGGCAATATAATCCTTTTCATATGTATAAGCCATATAGGCACAAGAGCAAAACCATATTTTTACCATGTGTGATGTTCTATTCGCCCATAGAGTCAATGAATGAGAACGACAAAACAACGATATGATGAAAACGCTCTCGAAGGCTAGGACTATTCTGGCAGGATATGCCGTGTGGTGTGCGGGTGTAGTACATTTATCTGGCTGTCAGGCAGGATATGATGGCAATGTGCATTCGGCATTTCAAAGATGTTGTTGTATGTATTTGGTTACGAATTAGAGATTTCATATGAAATTTGATGTTCAATGGATGGAAGTTTTGATGATTTGCGTTGATTGAAAGATTTCTCTGCTAATTTATCTTGTAAATTGCTTCGCACTCATGTGCTCGTGATGCTATTCGTTTGTGATTGTTCGATGGTTATATGATGGAGCGTAAACATATGTGCGATGTAAGATAACACAATACAATGTTCTATGAGTGAATTCTACTCAATCAATAGTCCTAATATCATCGAAGGCTGTTTTTATTAATTTTTTTAATTTTTAAAAATCAAGAAATATCAAATCGGAAAACCATTTATAGTACAAAAGTTCTGTTTTTGCTTGACATTCTAGTGCCTATACACAAATTATACACAATTCTGTATCTATTATGATAATATGAAAAAGAATACGAATATTTATAAACTGTTAACTGTCTGTCAATTAAACCTAACATGGCTGACATAAAAAAATGACACAGGTAGGTACAGCAATAGCTACAGTTTTAACTTTCTGTCATTTTCCTGTTCATTAAGTTTATTAATTATTAATTTTTGCAACAACAACAAAAAAAAATGTTAACTAATTAAATATAATTAGACACTTTAATAACTCATCTATAAGATGAAATATACTCTAATAACCATATCATCATGCTATCTACCACGGTGTTTTGTTGTTGCTTTTTCTTCATCTTTAACTTCTCTAATATTCCATTGGTTATATTTTCCAGTGATGGTTTGTTTTTTTTTTTTTTTGATCTACCATTCTTATAACTTGCCAATATAGTAGGCGCTCCGAAGGGTCAGTATAGGATTACAAAAAAAATCCAATAAATTAAATGAAAAATAACAACACTTACATACTTATATTGCAAAATAAGCTGAGTTCCAGAATTCATCAGATGCGCATTTACTGCGCATCCAAAAACTTTTTAGCTGCTTCGATTAAAATTTTTTTTTACATTCCGAAACGTCAAACTCAGGCAATGAAATATTTCTACAAAGCTTCAAGTTTGCGTTGTTGATGCGTATGAAAAATGTAGGCATTACTTCCGCATCAAAACATTTTCCACATTTTGGAACGCAGCCATACTGATTAAGTTTTAGAAAGTTTGGTCTAATAATAAATTAATTTTTTTTTTTAAATAAAAAAAATAAATCCAAAACTTATATTAAAATAATTTAACCTTTAAGTTTATTATGTAGATAAAAAATACATAATAAACTTTTTTTTTAAATATTTTTCTTTTATTAATAATTTTACGTTTATTTTTTTAATCAATACAAAAAAAATATTTTAAATATTTTAAATTTAAATATTTGTAATTTGTTTCCAAATATTCATAAATCTTAAGTCTCACTATTCTACATTCATCCGCAAAAAAATAAATAATAAGCATTAAAAGCAATTACGTGCAATCAAATCTTCCACTTTATTTATTTTTATACTCTTTTTCTTCATCCATTCACACCTGTGCTGTGCAGAGCAAAACTTTGAGCACGCAATCCAAATTAAACGATGCACAATGGTGAAAGAAAAGAAAGAAAAAATAGGTCAGAGTATATAAAGTGAAGTTCAAGGCGATCGCCGTTTCAGATGTAAGAAAAAGTTACTCGTGGTAAGATCGATCGTTGAAGATACTCAAGCGGAAGTGAAAGAAAAATTAAATTAATTTTAATTGAAAATAAAAAAGTGATCAAGGATTTCCTATCAGAAAAATTGTGGATTATAACAAAAACAATAAATAGCTAAAGGAATTAAGAAAATATTAAAACCCAATTCAGGTGAGATTTGACGATAAACGATTATTTGTCGTGAGAACAGTTTCATTACCTATAGCGTTTGAGAGAGTTTTTTGCTGCTGTTAATACCATAATTAAATAATCACGCAGGATTATTATTCTTTTATTTATAAAATACCATCTATGTTAGGAGATTCCGTTTGGTGTCACTATTAACCTACTTAATACAAAACGTGTTTTAAAGCTACTTGTTGGTAAATTTTTATTTATTTTTCCGCGAATGCCTGCTTGTGTGACGGAAAATGTGGTCACACCTTGTGCAAAAGAATGTGACCCATAATGACTCTTCCGAATGGTGCCTAAAATGCGGCTTGTGACTGTTTTTTTTTTTTTTGTAATATCAAACAGTATAGCCAATACTTTCATTTGAAAGAAAAGGAGAAAGTTCTTGTTTGCTTCATTGAACTTTTACCTTACCTTTCAATTTATGAACTTTAAATCTTCAGATAGACGTTGTCATAAAATACAAAATGGCAAAAGAAAACGGTATAAACTTATTAATTTAGTGATATTCATGTTAGAGTTGTTAATTGTTAAAAATGAGATCTCCTCATAATTCCGCTAAATTTCTTTTATTGGTTAAAGTTGTTAATGGAAAAAAGTTTCACCATGCACACATTGTGATCACGAACAATATGGTCGTTTAGAGAAATTTTTTTGTTGCACTTTGCCAATGCATTTAATGTATATTTTGCAAAAATTCATACAAAAAAAAATAGCAAAAATATATAGGTGAATAGTTCGCAAATTGAAAACTATTGATGCACGAATAAGACAAACGAAAGAGCTGATATCCGAACTTGAATATGGTTGCTAGTGTGATTAATGTTAGTTTTTTAACTGTTTCTTTTCTTTTAGACAAAAACAAATTAAGAATGTATGGTATTTAAACATAATGAGAAGATATTGATTTGTTAGAAATAAATGAAATCAAATAAAAGTAGGCGAAAAGTTTGACAAAGATAAATCTTGAGATGATGTTGCAAATGTGATGGGGAAAATAATAATTTAACAGGATTAAAGGTCAAAATAGGTTAAAAGTTTGCAAAATTTAGGACAGAATATTTCTTGTCATGGAAAAGTGCCTCTGACTTTATCTCTTCAGATTCGGTAGAAAATTGTATTTCGCCTCCAATACCGGGTATATTTTGTATGAAAAAAAGACAGTAAATTGACTTCTGGATTTCATTTTTCCTTTTTTTTTTTTTATTCTCAAATAACACTGTCAAGACTATCATTATTTTGAGCATTTCCTGTTGAGCTTATGTTTTAGTTTAATATCCACTGTGAAGCCAGTATAAGTCTTTTACTCATAGTTGTTATGAAATCTTTGAAACTTGGAAGGAATTTTAATCAAACCTTTAAAAGAAAGCTCATGAATTCACAATGCGCATAAATCAAAACAAAAATATTATACAAAACATGAATTTATAATTTTAAATCAAAAATAATCAAGAGTCTGTGACAAACTTTCGATTTTAATTTATATGATGTTGCGGTTGATGATAATGCTCCCTTTTAATTTCGTTTGAATTAACCTTGAAACAACATTCCTTCTTCTTAAGAAAAAAATAAATAAATAAATAAATAAATAAACCTTTAAAGATAATGAAGGTATGTTTTTAATTTCACTTATGTACTTTGGTTTGGTTTGTTTTTATTTTATTTTCTCTTTTTGTATTCTCAGCCAAGTAAGGTTGTGATCAAACCACAAAAAAAAGACATAAATTCGAGAAGAGATTAAAATCCAAACCACAGAATTGGGTCATTAACACATTGTTTGTCTCATAACGAAAAGATGCTCACTTAAAGTAAGAAGACACGGCATTTCCAAGAGGTTGGTTTCATTAAGAAAGTGAAAGTATATATTTGGAGGAGGATTGTAAAAAAAATCAACAGATCGTATTACGCATCAATTTGGAGAAATTAAATTTTTATTAAAATAAAAAAAAAAAAAATTGTCATACCTGTAGGTAATCTGTAGATGAATCATCTGGAATTTTCGAAAAATTACTTTAACAAAACGTTGTTGTGAAGACCTATAGTATGTGTAGTAAATTTAAATGAGAACATAGAGTTAATAAGGTCTTATTACATTCTCAGTATTTGTTTATATTATTTATAGGGGCCCACCTAAAATAAAGCGTACATATCAATGGAGGGTTCACAGCTGTACCGAACCAAGTCATACAAAAAAAAAAAAAAAAAACCTTTAAACCTAGTATTAAATGTTGCGTATTTCGTTCATTTGATTTTCAAATCAGAAGAAAATTTAGAGAATAAACTATCAATTTGTTTGTATTACGAGTGAAATATTAGTTTAGTAATTAATTGCAGTGTATTTGCTTAACTTCTAAATATCTTCGAATTTAACCTTTTGTGACTTGGTTCACTACAGCTGTGAACATTTCAAATGGTCTTCGCATTCAATAAGGGAAGGTACACTGCTTGAACGAAGTTTATGTTGCACGTACAAATGTGTTTGTTGAATTAACTTTTTACTATCCAAAAATTCCACAATAACTGGCATTTAGACTAAGCCCGCGTTCTCACTTGGGCCTTGTTCAAGCACAATTTCTGCAAAGTTCAGATCATCTTACACATACATTTATCATGGCGAATATCGTGTATGATGTATGAACTATATCCAAAAAAAAAAGAAATCCATATCATCAAAGCTGGAAATTTGTTTGCCCGGGGCCTGGTAATGTTTTTATACAAAAACAAAATAATGCATAATTCAATAAGTCCAATTGTCTTCTATGTTTTCTTGTTTCCATATTTTCCAGGTGATAGTTTTAAAACTCACCATTGATTCACATTATCAATCAAATTCAATCAGAAATGTAAATTCCAAAGAATCATCGACATAAGATAATTTCATTTTATCGTTCCTTATTTGACAAGGCTACAACTTTTATTCCAGCTTCGAATCATCAATTTGTGGGGGATATCATCATCGTTCAGGGAAAATTGGCTGGGTACATTAAATTAATTTTTAGATATTTGTTTAACTTTGTTCTGTTTGAGTTAGGGAAGTTTCCATTGAACAACGATGGTTATATCAGCAAGTAATTATTTTGAATGTATATGATGTATACTACAATGTTGTTCCTTTCAACTTTTCGTAAAAAATTCGCAGCAGTATTGCAGCAGTGAATAGAACAGAAGAGCTGATAAGGCCAAACAAAATTAATGAATTAAAAAATACTTCACAAAAGACCGATATGCTTTGACTTAAAACTTTATAACTAAAAAACTTCTATCACAAATTACTTTAGATTTAGCTGTGAATTGAACAATTAAACAAATTTCAGATCAAAGACGTAAATAAGAAACTTGTAAGATACTTCTCTTAATATCAGTAATTAATTGCTTATTTTTAGTAAAAATAAATTTGTTTGCATTCAGTGAAAGTTCTAAAAGAAAATTTTCTATTCAAATTCTGCTTGACCAAAACAAGGTCAACCAAATGACCACTCATTAAAATCCACAAACGAAAATTATAGTGCGCATAGAAAAATTACTTCTCATTTTTTCTTAACAATAAAATTGCAAGAGAAATTCTTTTCCGTGCAAAGGTCACATAAAATAGTGGTGTCTTCGTCTTGTTCAATATAAACTCTATAGACCATAAAAACTAGAATGACCGCTTGATTTGATTTGGTTGAATTTCAACTTGCCACTTTCATTTTTGTGGTTTTAAGTTTAAGACCAACACAAATCACATTGAATTAGGTCATCATCACACATATTTGTATTTTATTTTATGTATAAAGATACAATATTTTTCCACACGCATTAAAAAAAAAAAAAAACTAGTCCATTGACTAATTTGTTGTGCACATTTTTCACATCATAATTGTGGTGAATAAAAGGTTCTTACTTTATTCCACTTATTCGTTGTTGTAACTTTGGTCTTTCTTCATAGGTGTTTCTCTGTGCAGGTCCAATGACTTGTCTGGCTGGTGTAAGCACACCATCAGCTATCTACAAGCGAAGTTCATGGAAGCCTATCTTTTCAGATTTCATACAGCTGTGTGATGTCTATATGTTATTAATTTAACGGAACTTTGTGTATACATATGCGTTTGTATGTTGATTTGTTGCTACGATTGAATTGAATTCTTTATTATGCTACCTGTTTTATGTTTTCTTTCCTTTTTCCATCTAATTCTAAGTGCGATTGTATAAAAATTCCCCATGGGTTTTCTATTCACAATCTAAGTATCTGTCGATTAAGTGTAACGAAAGGTAATCCAACGGCTTGGACAAGTTTTTCAGGAAGTCTTTCATGGTGGACGACTGCTTTTATTTTATTTTTCTGATGTTGCATAGGTCATGGGCTCTCTTTTACGTGTTGAACGTATAAAGTAAGAAGGAAGATATTCCATTAGCAGTGCGTTTATTTGTGATTTGCAAGTCATTAACATTTTGGGTCTCATCATCCATTGGCAGCATGGAGTATTGTAATGAGCTTCTGTGTACCTCACTGCGCCGCCGTGTCGGTTGGGTGCAAGCAACTTGTATTTTATAGGCATGTGGTAGAGGTATGAGTACCTTAGACGGCGGCAATTAAGTCGTGCGATGGATATTAAAATGTTTGTCTTGTGTTCCAATTTAGTTTTTCTTTAAGTTATGTAGTTATGTTTTCGCCTCATAAATTATTTAAATGGTGTTTATTGTGTTCATTGGCCGGTGTACTTCAACGAAATTATATGCGAATGCTCATAAAATTCAATAAAATATTTATGAGCATTTGGTATTTTATGAACACTATTATTTTCAAAATTATTCTTTTTTTAATCATCTTAAAACAAAACTTTTCGTTATTATGTTTTTGTTTAATTAAATTTAACAATACGAAAGATCTGACGTACGAACTTCTTATTCAAGAAGTGGGAGATGATTTTTTAATGTCTTTTTATGAAATGATTCGAAAACTATGCCAATTGATATAGAAAAAAGTTTTTCGCTCCTTAAGGTTTGCTTTTCTGATGGCTAATGGAATCATCAATCATTTTAATATTTTTTTTCCGAGAATCCATTTGTTACAAAAATGCATTTTATTTGTTTGGTTAAATATTGGTGAATCTTTAATTCTGTGTTCGCAAAATTAAACAGTGCAATGACAAATTTTAGTAGCAAACCTATGTAATTATTAGAAACTTTAAAGAGACACAAAATATGTCTAAAACAAAAGAGCTGAAGTTGAAACTTATTTCATTTTTCTCAAACAAAAATGTTAATTTTCTTCTTAATAAAAAATTCTCTTTATTCAACAGAATGATTAATCAAAGACAACTCACTGGATGGACCTATCTCACCATCCTCATGGTCCATTGCACAATGATAACATTTGCATATCCCCAAACAGAAATGATTATGCCACGTCGTTTGGATTTTTCAACACAAAATCAACCAGAGCCATCAAATCAATTAACACCTGTATATCATGCCGACCCTCAGCCACAACAACAACAACAACAACAACATGATTCTAGGAAATTTGCTGTAAAACCAAATCATTCGAAGAAAGTTGAACTCGATGATGTGGAGAATGATATTGAGGCCAATCAATTGCCAGAGGGTAATGGTGCAAGTTTTACATGGTCAAATATGTTATCGACATTTTTACAAATGTTCTTTAATGGTGGGGCAGCAGGTGGCGGGGCACTTGTCGGGCCAAATAAATCCGATGATGTTGATAATGTTGGAGGATTTGGACAATCGCCATGGGCTAATGTCATTTCAGTTGGTAAGAAAATAATCTTGAGGAGAAAAGATTTAAAATTGATGAAGATGTTGATTATTTAATTTTATTCCAGGCTTGAAGATCATCAATACACTTCTAGGAGGTGGCGCACCTAGTGATGGAATTGACAAGGTCGACAATGGTGGATCTCCAATGCAGGTAAATTAAAACATCATAACTAATATTATTTTTTTATAAAACAAAGCAATCCATAGAGTATTAAAGTTCTGTATCAAAAGTAAATACAATTTATTATATGGACATTTGTGGTATACACTGTAGTTTAGAATTGTTTTTTTTTTTTTTTTTAATTTTTTTTTTGAATTTTTTTAAATTTAAATGTATATACAGAACAAATTGCACAATTTTATTTATTTTTTTTTTGTATAGAGAACAAAAAAATTCACCAACAAACTAACCCCTGCTTTAAATGCTTTTATTATTTTTTTTAATATAGTGAAAGGGAATTGAATAAGCTATGTCAGAATTTTTATTTAATTTTATATGAGTAAGGAAAGGATATTTTAAGAACTCTTTTTAAGTTTTTTGGTTTTGATTATTGTTTCATTGGGTAAAATTTAACTATTTTCTTATTTTTACTGTTATTGTTCACTTTAAGGGCCAGTTGCACTGCACAAACGTGGTTCAGGATTTCTAATTCACTAATTTTGGCGGATTAACTGAGGTTTAGTGGTGGCTGAGGCATGGCTATTATCACATATTTGAACCACCGTTGAACCTCAGTTAGTCCGCCGAAATCGCCGAATTAAATTTCCTGAACCACGGGATAAATATTGAACCACGTTTGTACAATTGGTCCTAAGTAAGCTAAATTTCATATCAGAAAGTTTTATAATTAAGAGATTAATCATTTGAATGTTCAGAAAATCACTAAGAGAGAATTTCGTAAAATTTTAAAATCTTCACATAAATAAGGGAACATAAACCAAAATTCTTTTCTTGTAGTTAGTTAACATAGGAAACAAAAGTGATCAAAATATAGAATCCTGCGGTCTACCGATTACCTAAGTAATTTCAAAGATTTTGTTGAAAATCCATAAATTTATGAAAAGCTGTCTCAAATTCCTTACTTTAAGCACGGAATAAAACGGTCTCAAGTCATAAACTGCATGTTTTGAGTTACAATCACAATTCCCATGTTAAAAATTCCACCAAAAAAAATATATCCTGTTTGAAAATTCTCAAATTTCTTTTGTCTCCTTTACGAAACAATATTTTTTGAAGTTAAATGTAAGAAATAAGGCTATTCTGGCAATATTTATTGTTTTAAAGCTTTATTCTATTGATTTTTCTCTAAGCAAAGTACTTTCACAGTTAAAGCAGAGTTAGTTAGCTCCTTACCATTTATGTTATCTAAAAAAGCAGTTTTTTGGTAGAGAATTCACACAGATCGACCTACCAAACTTGTAGGATAAAAGATCAAAATGCAGAGTTAACTCATCAGTTTTTATGAGTTAACTCGGGTTTAACTTTGATCTCGCACTGAAAAACGTGGGCATAGGTGTTTCAATATGTAAACTGCTTTTTTTAATAATCTCTAAAACATTTGTTGTGTTTTTGAAATATTTCAAAATATCAATTCCCAGGAAGAGAGCCTAAAGAAATTTTTGATTTTCTTAAATTTTTAAGGAAAATTTGCGGCAACTTTGTTATTTTGTGAGAACCTGAATTGGGAGCAATTAAAACTACAAATTAATGGGTACCCGTCCTAGTTGTCAATAAAAAACTGTTTCAAACAATCTCCTATCATTATGAAGGCCTTGAATTTAAAATGAATGCCTTGAAAACTTTTAATCCTTATCAGATAGGAATCCACATAGTCCATTTTTAGTATTTAAAATGTTTTGAACAGAAAAAAAAAAAATATTTAAAATATTTAACATTAGAAAAAAAAATTAATTTAAAACAAACAAAATTTTATGGTAAATGGTTTCTCGCTTGCTACAGGGTATCTTAGCCGCGGTAC
This sequence comes from Epistrophella euchroma, assembly GCA_947049315.1. Classification (NCBI taxonomy): domain Eukaryota; kingdom Metazoa; phylum Arthropoda; class Insecta; order Diptera; family Syrphidae; genus Epistrophella; species Epistrophella euchroma. The sequence goes on from OX346248.1 coordinate 63,956,630, forward strand.
TATCATCAGTTCTTGGCACCAAAGATCCGGAACAAGTGAATTCGATGGCCAAACAAGCTGGCGAGGTAAAATCAACAACAAAAAAAATAAGAACAAAAAAATAACATCACAGATAAATTAGTATACTTATTAGATTTTTTTATATTAACAACTAAAAAAAAAAACTTACTGCACAAACTACTATCTTTTTTTTTCATTTGCTTGATGGTCCTTTGTATATTTTCCGCTTTCTTTAAGCAAATTTCTTTAAATTTTTCTTCAAAACTGCTATTGCTATTGCAAAATTTTGAAATGTAACAACAAAATTTATTTCTTCGTTCACAGTTTATTAACATAGTTATGAATCTATTGGATGCACTCAAGACTTCATTCTCACATCGGTCGTTAGCTGCTCGTTCAATTGGCAAACGAGACTCGATGAGTGATGCCACTGTAGCTGGTATATCTATGTTGAAGGGATATGTCAGGACCTATCGTAATGCCGAAGACAAATGTATGCAAAAATATATTTGTGATGCCAATACAGAGTGTGTTAAGGAAATTGGTGGAACAAGCGTTTTCTGTCAATTGGGAACGTAAGTTTTTTTTTTTTTAAACAAAATAAATCTTTTTGTTCTAAAATTCTTATATTTTGTCCAGTTATGCAACAAGCTTGATCCTTGAACGAACAAGTGGTAGTCAATTTGAAAATCTTTACGATGCTGGTAAACGTGGACGATCCGGCATGGATTGCAGTCAACTATTTTTAGAATGTAATGAAGTCTAAGAATCTGCATCGAAGTGATTTTGATTTTTTAATTTAAACAAACAAAAAAAAAAAGAAATATTACCATTTTTTTTTTTTGTCGACTGGGGTAACATTTTACGTGTGATTTGCTGCCACTAGCTAGCTAATCATGTGTTCATAGTGTTTTAAATTAGATTTATAAGATAAGCTTAAGGTTTTAGTTAATTTATTTTGTATTTTTAAAAACACAAAAACTATTATTTATTTAATTTATTTGAACAAAAACAAAATCTCAGAAAAATTAAAAATGAACGAAATGAATAATAAAACGATACATACAAATGAAACAAGATATTTAAAATGATATTTTTGTTTAAGAAGAATTTCGTACCTAAATACATACATATGTATAAGTTAATGAACATGTTTATAACAGTAAGTAACCTATGAAAAGTGTGAGAGTTTTATGGTTGAAAAAATGTGACTTAATTTAGCCCTGAAGAGCTCAAGGCAGATAAATTTGATATACAATTTTAAAAAAGTTTTTAATAATCTTTTCAGAAGCATTGCAGGTCTTCTTTGAGGGCTAAAAGGTTGAATTATGTTATTTTACTGAATAAATTTGGTTGGGGTTTAAACTTTGTTAAGTAAGCCAAGCTTAATATATTTTAAAGCTGTTTTGTCAATCTCAAAGTGCAGAATTTTGGTTAAAGAGCACATTCAATGATTTACCAGTTGCAATGAAAATTTATTAAAGACGTTAAGCTGTGAAAAAACTAAAATTTAACAAAAAAAATTTCGAACTGGAGATTTAGTTTTATAATAAATTGAATTTTTGGTTTTAACCGAAGATAATGTATTTTAAATTCTGAATATAAATTCCATTCCATTAACTTTTTCCTACTGGCCTTTTACTAAAACGATAAACCAACCATTTTTCCTTGTTAAAAGATAAAGACGTATTTTTATCAAGTCTGCATACCTATACATGCAAAAAAAAAAACAAAAAAAAGAATTTCTCTCAATAAAAATAAACTCAATTCACTGCCTAAGGCTATTGCCGAACCGAGAACCTTTTTTTAAGTTGGACTTCAATCAAATCAACACAACAAAAAAAGAAAAAAAAAAAAAAAAGAGACAAAGGAGGAAAAAGAAAATCAAACTTGCTACCGAATAGACTATCATTTACCTATTAACCCAACAAGCTGAATGGCAATCAACCTAACTTTCCTTCTTTTTTTTTTTTTTACTCCCCAAAATAAAAGATGAAAATGTTGTATAAGCCCAAATAGACAAAAAGCTATTTTGTTAGGGAAATTCGAAATGCTTCCTCCCTCGTTATCACAGTTGTCGTCCGCTGATTCTGTCGGGATATAGGCTGAGCTGCTTGCGGCAGATGTGATTCGATTAAGCGTTACGTATCCTCAGCTTGTTGCTGCTCAAAATATAACTTGTCCAGGAATGGATGGGATTGGGTATCTGGATAGATTCATGAGCAACCCTTTTTTTCATGCCCATCAATATAGGTATACCTACTGTGTAAGTAGAGGCCCTAAATTATAACCAATTTAGACAGAGCAGCAATGGAGAGGAGAGGACACTTAAATTTGTGAGTCGTAACTCATAAAATGTTGTAGGTACATCTGCCAATGACATGACTAAAAGGCATCAATTTATCGGTCGAACATCACCAACAGTGAATCCAGTCGAGATGGTGTGACTGTTTTCATTTTGCCTGAAAGGTTCTCTCCAGAGTCGGATTGTTTATGAGTCGAAAGAGGCAACTGCCATTGTGGTGCGCGAATAAAAAACTCAAAACTTTCAACTGTCAAAAGCCCATTGGCTATAACACACGCGACTTTTTTAGTCAGGCTTTGATAGATTTATGTTTGTATTTATTGACAATATTCTTGGTTTTATGTGCTCTTTTTGCTATGTTTATCAATACAGATTATGAGTAATTGGATAAGCAATCTGGAACAATAGAATTTTTCTAGTGCTGAATAGCTGAATTATATTAATTCAATATAACATATAAATATGACTATTTATTTAAATATTATATTAACATTTAATTTAATTTAATTCAGCTATTTAAATGTTATATTAACATTTAATTTAATTCAGCTATTCAGCACTGCAAAAATAGAAATTCTCAGAAATTTTTTTGATGACAAATTTTTTCTGGCAACATTTGGTAGCCCTTTTCCACCAAAACTTATACTTTTTGTGGGCTAAACAGTTATTATCACTCGCCCTTTGCTTAAAAGTGCTGAATAGCTAAAAAAAAGAAGTATTTAACACGCTGAATTGAATTGTAAATAGTTTTCTGTAGGCCTCTACCTCTTTTATATCAAAAGTGTGTTGAGAGAAAATTAAATACTATTCTAATGAGACTTTTGGGCCTTTTCATGACTTGCTCCACCACTGGTACTTATTTTCTCCCGTGGTTTTCAGCTTCTAGGTGATAAATCACCCTCAACATGTTGAAGTAGGAGTCTATATTCCTGCCTACCCCCACTATTTGCCAATCCATTTGCCACCCCATCAGCAAGAGAGCTGCTTGACTATTCAGCTAAAGCAGTCAGGATAAACATCATCAACAACCTGCCCCACACCCGCTACTTCCAAAAACACGCTTCGAAAAATAAAACGTTTATTGTTTCAAATTTAAATATGAAGAAATAAATTTACAGATTTGTCAACGCTGGCACTGCACCGCGCGCCGTTGCTGGTGCGTCCTTTGTTAAAGTCCTTTTTTTCGTTTTTGTTTTTGTTGTTGTTCCTGGCAAATTATTTTAGCTGTGATTTCATGTTGCTCCTCGAGTGAGATAATGAAATTTATTGCATGACCCCTATAATTTGAGGGCACATTACCCAAAAAACGAAGGTATGTATATATAGAATAGAAAAGGACTCTTATTTGGAGCAACAATTGCGTAGGTAGGGTATAATGTTTTGTGTAGGTATAGAGGTACCTTACCTATCCTTTTTGTCAATGAGTCTGTGCTAAAGCTTTGAAATTAGCTCCGTATATTTTCTAAAATTCTAATAAGTCTACGACAGGACAGCACTGTACCGTGTAGTGTGTGCTTATGATATATAACACTCTTTTTTGGCAAGGATGATACTATTTGATGTTGAATTTGGATGCGAGTTGATATTTCACGACTCATGGCAAACCGAATCACAACCTTTCCCTCTCTATAAACCAGCTGAATTCCCTATCGTTTTGACGGCCATATTCGGGAGAGATTTCATGAAATTCAGAAAACTAATTAAAATTAATTATACGACATTTTTGCCAATTTGCATTGCACGTTGAAACAAAATCTGCGACTTTTGAAATTATTCAAATTTATACAATTTCTCATAGCAAAGCAGGGCATAAGCTTTATATTGAAGTTGGGTTTTTGTTTTTGCTGTTGATGTATTTTTTTTTTTTTTTTTGAGTAGGTAGTGGTGCTGAGTTATTTTTGTGTCGTTTTTTTGTTGTCCTAATTATTTTAATATCGTCTGTTTTGTGACAATCCACCGAAGAATTGTTTTGCTGCGTTTTTGGATTTAAATGAAAATGAGAGAAATGAGGAAATTTAAATAGGAAAATAATTCATATATGATGGAGAGCTTGACATTTTTAAAGAAAAAATTATAACATTTGGAACGCAGATATTTTGGGGAAAAAAATTCTTGAAAAGTCAATTAACTTTAAAACTTTAAAAATTCAGTCATCCGAATTCCTAGGTTTAAATTTTCTTGTAAATACCATGTGCCATGTCAAAAAGGGACAAATCGCGAAAAATAAAACGAAACGAAAATTGCCATTTTGTTTTTATTGACGGATCTAACATAATGTCATAATTTACGAAATTAATTTTTGGAAGCAACTTTCTACCGAATTATTTTTTATCATTACAAGAGATACTCATGAAGAATTTGTCAGTGCCTGGGAAGAACAAGTGTCTAAAAGAAGAAAACGATACTTTTTTAATGCTCTACCCCTCTCTGGCCTAACATTTTCTTTTCATTTTTTATTAACTTGAAAAGTTTCTTTTAAATTTAGGCGCGGAAAAGCGGAAAAAATTATATAAAAAAAAGAAATACATACCAGTTTCTCATAAATCCAGCTCATATCCAATCTCATACTTTTTGACATTACATACTTGCAGGTTCAAAAAAAAAAAAAAAATATTTCTCCATGGGTTTAAAATATGAGACATAGAATACTTGGTGTAGTTATGTAAATTTTTAATTCACAACAAATTTTCACAAAAAATTCCCCCTATGTCAGTCGGTATGGAAAGTGCTAGTGCATTGCATAATATGAGGAGCAACTACAATTTCAAAATAATAATAAAAAAAAAATTGTAACGAAAAAACATCTGAGCGAGTTTTATTTTCTTTTTGTAACAATGAAATTGCACTACGCTTCTTGACAGAATAATAATAAAAAAAAAAAGTTTACCCTTGGAATTAAATAATTTTTGTGAGTTCGTTAGAGCCAAGAACTATTATGACAATGGACGGATTGCATCACGGCCGGATCGTTATACCTAGGGCTTACTTCCATTTTTAGTAAACACAATTCTTCAAAAACAAATATTTTTCTTAGCTTTTTTTATATTTAGTAAAACGGTTAACTTAAATTCATCGAAACGCCAATTTTTTTTATAAGAAAGTTTAATCGAATATAAAATTTAAAATTTTCGTTAAAATTTTTATGAATCTACTGGACTAAAGTCAAGACAAATTTTTTCTTCGAATTTTATTAACTATACATAATATATGCTGATAAAAAAGTACGTATACGCCACAGTGACCCTGCTAATGCTTATTTCGTATTATTTATTTTAAAGGGTCTGTAATGTTATAAATTCTAAAAACAGGCAAAGAAATACTTAGGGCCACTTGCACGAAACAAACGGATAAATACATAAAGCTGAGGTTAACTATCCAAGTTAAAATAATTTAAATAAACGCTTCTCGTTTTTTTAATTGCACGAATGGAAAATACTTAACAAGCGGATAGGAATATTTTTTCAGTATCAACAACACAACAAAAAAAAAAAAACCATAAACAAACTCTAACGATTTGACATATTTTCTCGTATGAAATTCTTAAATTCGAAGTTAGAGCTGTTGAGAGGTTAAATATGTATTTATCCAGTGAACAAATAGAACAAATGTCTTGCTACAACGTGATTTGATTCAATGCAGTCAGAAAACTTTTGTGCAAATGGCCCTTACAAGAATCTATTTCCAATATTGAAACGAATTCAGCCAAGCCATTAATGAATATACTTAGAAATACGAAAATAACCCAAAAATGAGGCGAACTTCTCAAAAAGTGTAAAATTACAGGTACTTTTTTTTGTAGTAGCCATAAAATTTATTTTTTTTTTTTTTGTATATTTCTTGAGCCTTGAATTTTTTCTTAGCTTGATTCCGACCTTGGGACAAAGGGCAAACAAAAAATTAAATGGCTAGTTTTTTTTTTTGCTTGAGTTGCGCGTCTGAAGGTTGGTTGTTATTTTTTTAATTTGTTTGTCTTAAAAAGGGAATGTTTTGAATTGAAATTTGAACAGTAAAACAAGAGAGGAAGAATTATAATAATTCATTGCAGTATTTTTTTTTTTTTTTTGGTTTCTTTATATTAAACTAAAAAAATATGTTGACATTCGTAACGGAACGGAATAATTTAACTTTTTAGCGAAAAAAAAATATAAAGGTTATGAAGGGTTAGTAAATATTAGTTCTCCTTGAAAGTTGGTTTTGATTTATTATTATTTTTTTTTTTTTTTTTTTTTGAATAAAAAGTTCATTATTGTTAACAGGTTAAACAAAATAAGTTATTCAAAAATTATGAACTGATTTTATTTTGCAAAGTTTAATAAACAATTTACGTAGGATGAAGGATAAATTGAAATCATGGGGTAATTAAGCTTATGGTCTGTTTAAAAAATTTTGTTTTTATTAATACGAAATTGGTGGACTATAATTTAAATTTTTTTGTGAGGTATTGATAATTCCTTCCAGAGTATCTGCTATCAATTGCCTCTCACCCGAAAGAAAATATGAAAGCCTTCATTTCTCTGCTCTAAAATAAAAGTTGGCAGAGGGATATGTGAGTACAAGTAATGTATTGTTGACCAGTTTATCCATATACCTCCAAAGTAGAACCCATTCCGATCTTTTAGGTCCGATTGAGATACACAAATGTTCATTTATTTTTTGCCCTGTTTATACAGCTTACTACTCACACTTTCTGAAGTTCATAATTTTTAAAAACGGTCTTCTTTCTTAGGAATATTTTTGTTTCATTCAAGTTCTTTTTGTTTTATTGCAAAAAAAAAAAAAAAACAAACATTAGCCTAAGTTGAAAGATTGTGGAATGTGTAAAGCTTCTATGCTCACAGAACTTCGAAAAGGAAAACTTTTTTCCAAGAAAAAAAAACCGTACCTTTAATATAGGGATAATATTTTGGACTGAGAAGAGATGGTGGAAAATATTATTTCCTCTCTAGCTCCAGAAGTTGCATTGCATATCGTGAATATACATATTTCATGGTAACCAGTGCAAGATGACCTAGAATTGCCGTAAAGACTTTGGCTATAAACCATTGAACAGACAAACAAACCAAATAGTAGGTACAACTTGAAGCATCCTCGTTTATGATTGTGTTCATTGGGACCAAAAAGAGGGTTGATTTTCTTCACTTTAAGTTTTTTTTTTTAATTAGTATTTTTTGTTGTGAATATTTTATTATAAGAAAATATTGTTCGATAAAAAGAAAATAAATAATGTTGGTTAAGCAAATAATTGTTTGTTAAAGATGAGTCAATGTTAACAAATTAATGACTATTTATGCAAGGACAATTAAATGGAGTATAAAAGCTATCTGCATAGAGATCCTGTTTAAGATCTCAATCACTGTTAATCAAAAGTATTTTACTTTTTAAAACGATTCTTCCAGTACAAAAGAAATCTTTTGTAAAATATAAAGTACATTTTTTGAGAAAAAAAAAGACTTACTACTTCCCTTAAAAATATACTTTTTATTCTAAAAAGTACTTTCAATGTAAAAATATTCTCTTAATTAAAAAACTGACTTCTTCACAATTTCTCTAATTTAAACTAATAGCTGATAAATTCTTAACCCCTTGCAATACCCCACTGTTTAATCCATAACTTCAAAAAGAAAATTCGAAGATGCGCAAAATAGTTTACTGGTAACTATCTGCTGTTTCGCAAAAGACCAACTCTTCTGTAGAAACAAAAAAAAAATGAAAAACAAACGACTGGCGGCAAACAAGACCATTTGGAAAATGTTGAAAGTTAAAAACTTCTGTCGTGGCAAATACCTTTTATTTTTTTCAAGAAACGAAAAGCGTACACTATACCAAGTATATACGAAGCAGTATAGCAGCAGCAGTAGCCAGTATAGCAGCGCCACCAACATCCAACACTTCTCATTCATCCTATAAGTAGGTACATTTGGTCTATGTTCGTTTGTACTAACAGAAGTCCTTAACAAAAAAGAAAGAGAATGATTTGCTGCACTTTTAATTGCATTTCCTCGAGGGAAGAATTTTCTGCCTCTATATTCTGCAAACGGTTTTCTGGTGCAGGGCATAAAGCTATTTTCTATGTCACAGATGCAACTGAAACTGAATACCAGGAAGCACCACCGTCACAAAAATTATTGTAAAAAGAAATTCTAAAAAAAAAAATAGACGGAAAAAAATAGACGGAAAAAAAAAACTTTGCCAAAGAATGAAAAGTAAATAAAATAAAATTTCCCTCCTTTTAAATTCCCTGCTTGCCCTGTTTGACTTGTGTGTGTTGTGTCCAGAATTCACATCCCCAAGCCATAAGGCAGAAAAGATAAATACCCATACATTTATATAGTTCGGTGGTAAAAAGAGGCGATACACGCCGCCGGGGTGGGTAATGGTTTAGAATGGTTCAGAGTTATTAGTGTCATGGAATAATAAAAGATACTGGTGCTGCTGTATTGCTTGAGGACATATTAACTAAATTGTGATATATCTTTGTTGACTAATCTAAAGCTGAATGCAATTATTGAAGTGACGGTGGTAAACAAAGGCTATCTTTATAAATTTTATAGCCTCAATAAGGTGAGATTATTTTTCATGTTCTTATTGACACTGCTGATACTAGTAAATAAATAGCTTACGGGAGAAAACATTTTTCTCAAATCTAACAGCATTTATTGGAAGAACATTTTAAAGACAAACACCATTAAGCATGGGACGTACGTGCAAATTCAAGCCTCTTTAAGACAAAAAATTTTTTTTTTATTTGAAATAAAATATGTTTTATTTGTTTTAAATTTTGAAAGCATTCAATTCGGTCTTTAAATCAATTAAACAACTCTTATGCGGCATATACACACTGTCTATGAGTATGCTTCAGATAAAACCAAAATGTTTGGTTTTGTCGGGACAAATTTTTTTTTTATGGATAAAAACGAGTTTTCGGGGTTGAAAGCCCCCCATTTGAACACCATTTCGGAAAAGGGCGTGTAAAAAGATTTTCGTTATATTTTGAGAACCATACGTCTCACAAACGAAATTTTGGTATATATGTGCAGAGAAATAAATTCTCCGTCCAAAAAAAAAATTATAGCGAAAAACTTTAAACACCCCTTTTCTAAAATGGCGGCTAAATGGGGGGGCTTTCAACATCGAAAACTTGTTTTTACACGAGTACTGATCCCTCCTACAGATCCATCAAATAAATTTTATCCTGTATAAAATGTAAGGTTCGGCCAAAATTTTATAACATTTCAATGGACAGGCTTATGGTCAAATTGAATTATTTCCAATTCAATGGTATTTTTCTTCTTTAAATTTCCAAACAATTTTTTATGAAAATTTGTCGAAATTTAAAATAGAATTAACTAGTTTTTTTTAATGTTCAGAATTTTCATTGAGTATTTAAATAAAATAATTTCAATGAAATTAATATTGTTCAATGAATCATCTTCATTTTAATTTCTTTGTGGGTGCTTCGTTTTATTTAAGAATTCTTTGAACAAAATATAATCAATAATACCTAAAAAAAAAAAATGAAAACAACTACAAGTGAAATAAAATACCCAAAACGGAATTGTATCTCGTAAAAAAAAAAACAATATCTTTTTTTTTTTTTTTTTGTGAACTAAATGAAAAGGAGACCAAAGTCACATGCAAACCAATTTTATACATCTTTAAGCACAAAAACACATTCAAAGAATATAATTTGAATATAGCATTAGCGTAATGAACCATTGAATTCGTGAGGCAAACAGCAAAATAAAAAAAAATAAAAAAAAAAAAGTTAAATAAAAATGTAAGAAACTGTAAACGCGGTGATCTGAATATGCGATTTTCTATGATCTCATATTATGTGTACGATTTTCAAAGGAAAATAAAAACAGCTACGTCAGTGTATCTATGATACTTTCTACTCTACCATAACCATTACCTTCATCAACATTTACAAAACGTTGCTAACAAAACCTTGAGTCTCTCTTTATCAAAAAAAAAAAAAAAACTCATACACATTCTGGTGTCTGGCTGGGTTTGGGAATTTTCAAAATCGATGATGTTTCCACCTTCCGTCAACTCTGGCTCAGTCAGCAGCTGTATCTAAGCACTATAAGGACATTACATTGCAAAGGTAAAGAAGATGAATATTGAAGTTGAGATGATGATTCTAACGTTAATGGGGCTGGAGCTTAGTGGGTTTATTTGTCGTAGAGAGAGGAAGAGAGAGAGAGAGATAGAGAAAAAGAGGATTGGGCTGGGATATATTATAAGAAAAATTTCAAAAGTGACTTCCTTTTTCCAACAGTATTGTTGGCAAGAAGAAACTTTTTGTTTTTGTTCGGAATTTTTTGGATCGCTAGTCACCCATATTGTAACTGAAAATCTCAGCCTAGAAATGATTAAACATTTTCTTTTGAATTAAATTAAACATTATTCAGCTAATCATCACCGAAATTTAAAAGTATACGATTCAGCCTAACGAGATACATAAGTTTTCTTCGATTTTTCTATGAAACAATCCTATAGATTTACTATGAATAAATCCTTAATCGACTCTTTTCAACCTATTCACCATATAATACATTATTTAGCTTTATGTTTTAAGCACTGAAAATTGGAACTTTCTTAATTTTTTTTTTTTTCGAAATATCTCCCATCAATAATTTTAATTTTACTAACTTTCTTGCACATCATATTGTTGTGCACTTCGGTATTTACATCAGACACGTTACATTTCTTTGTGGTTTCCGTACTTGGCATGGTGTTTCGCTGGGTGACATTATTTTCCCTTGAAAACTGAATTCACTATTGTCGTACACGATTTCGAACTACAAAGTACCAACGACAAAACGACATGACTATTATACCTTTTAATGCTCGAAGCTCTCGTTTCCTTGAATTTACTCCCAGAGACAGTGCGACAGTGGCATTCGAGAAACATTCGTAAAATTGACGCAAATACCTACACGTGCATGGGGTATATTCCCAAGGAAAACGGGTACAACTGGTACGATGTTGAGTCGCGAAAATTTCACGTTACCAAAAATTTTCATTTCATTGTTTACCCGCTTGAAGTTGGAAGTTTTTTTCAAAAAGTTTTTTGTTTCTTTTTTTCTGGGGACTTTTGGGGTTTGTGGTTTTTTCGTGTTTTGCACTCGTTTCGTTTAGAAATTGTTCAAAAAGGTAGAAGATTTGCCAGAGGATTACCCTCTATGTGATGGTATCACATCACATGTGTGTGTGTGTGTGTGTTTCGATATAAAGGAACAGAAATCGTGAATTTGCAGAAGCCTGTATATGCCGGGAAGGAAATACGTGTGTTTATGCGGTTAGGCGACAATGCAAATGCTCATTCCGCGCTATTTCCGAAGTTCCAAAGAGCTCCTCTTGTGATCTGCACTTTTCTTTTTCCAATTTGGCAATGAGCTTCAAAATGAGAAAATACGGGGTTGAATTTGGTTGTATATGACGTAGAAACATAAGAAGCACACACATGAAATTGGATTTCTTTCAGAATTAGCATAGTTTTCAGCGGCTAATTGAAGTGGATTGAATTTCTATTGCATTCCACCTGATTATGCGGCATCGAATATACTGTGTATCCCTACCCACAACACCGATTTTCCCCGCTTTTCTATAAGCCCACAACAATGACACCACGACAACGACATTCGTTCGGTTAAAGAGCCTTGAAATGAATTTGGGCTTATGAAAATTGCTTGCCAACCAAAACCAAATAATCCTGGATGCATTTGGAGCATTGTCAACGTCGTCGTCGTCGTTGATTTTCGTTGCTATAAAGGAGTCTTTGTTATAGCGCGGTTTTATTGTTAATGCCATCGATGACTGAAGGTTTTCATCCTGTTTTTTTTTTCTTGTTTGTGGCAGGTAATTTTCGTTTTTTTTTCAGCCGCATTATTGAAGGGATATCTGGGATTATAATATAGAAAAAAATAATTGCCCTGAAATGTGAATCGACTTTGTTTTGGGAAAAATTGGTTCAATTATATGGAAGAGAGAATTTAACATGGAGAAGTGAGCTCATTAGGCAAAATTTAGGGTATTTGGTTTTTAAGTGCGGATTATTAGAAAATAAATTGAGTTTTAATAATGGCAAAGTTTTTAGAGTCTTTGTTAAAAATGTCATTTACAGAATTGAATAGCTGAGTGAGTTTAAAAAGGTTAAAAGTAGAGGATTGGATAGGTCCATTTTTCTTAAATGTATTTCAGAATAAAAAATTTACTCAAGTTAAATTTAAATGCCTCATTACGATACTAGAAATTATTTCTTTTACCGCTATTAACCAGTTTTAAAACTTTCTGAATAAAAAATTGAATTTTGTTATTTTTTTTTTTTTTTTTTTCAAATCGGTTTTTTGTTTTTCCTGAACAATTCTTCATTTTTGTATTTTTTCAAAGAAATGATGAATGATGATTTTGATATTTTTGTCAAATTGGTTTTTTGTGTTTCCTGAACAATTTTTCATTTTTGTATTTTTTACAGAAATCTGGCTGCAACTTTATGTCAAACAATTTTTTTATTCAATATATGATGCTCTTCTCAGCATCATTCTCCATAGTTTGAAAAAACTTTACTCCCAGACACATCCCACACCAAGTACCCATCATTATCATTCTCCTACACCTGAGCTTGGATTATTATATTTCCCCCAATTCTTATACACACATTGAATTACATTAAGTCTATCATGATTGCGACCCCGATCTCTTCAGAAATAAGAAGAGTATACCTACTCACCTGCTATGCGACCTTAATATCAAAGCAAAGTCAAAGGTTCAATCTTGAGGTGCTAATGGAAATCCAAGTAGGTAGCTAAACATGCTGGCAAAGGACATAAGTCCATTAACAACGTTGGCCCACTCATATTGTCAAGGACATCTGGTTTTTTTCTATGCTATTTTAGTTTTTTTTTTTTTTTTAACATTTGCAACTTAAGCTCTCTGCCTCTCAACGTTGTCTACATTTTGTGTGTGGTGCCTTAAGATCCTCCTGAATTTCCTTGCCATATCCTTCTCCACATAGTAATATAGATAGGTATGTAGTATACGATAGTAAGGAAGGTAGGTAAGGTAACTACATTCATACGTACATAATTTTCATGCTCTGCATTTGGTTTTTCCCCATAGAGAACGCGAATGAACACAAACGGAATACATAACTGCATGAAAAATCCTTCGTTTCTTCTTGTTTCTCTAGCACTATATATATACTTTGGCTTTCCATGTGTCATTGCTTTGATAAAAGTTTAAGCAGCCGACTTAGGTTGACTTAAAGAGATAAAAACGAAACGAATTGAAGAGTGTCCTCTCCTCATACTCAAACGAGTCTGAATCTTCCGCCACACTGGTTCTTCCGCACTTAACTCGGTACAAGCTCACCTTCTTAAATCTGATTTTTTTTTTTTTTTTTTATATAATTTTTTTTTATTCGTACGTCTTATTCCTTAAAGGAATAATCGCTTCATCTGAGCTCTTGTGAAGTTCTATGGGAATTGAAGATGAAGAACATCGGTATGCTCTTAAAAAAAAAAAAAAAAAGTACGACGAGAAGATAAAAGTCAGAAGATAGTTTGTGAGAAGAGATATCACTAAGAAGCTGCAGCTCCAAAGAAAAAAATAAAATAAAGAAAGAAGCTTGTTGTCCCAAAGGTATGTTTTCAATTTAGAGGCAATACCTGTACGTCTACGGCATTTCAGTATTCACATAGGAACGCATTCACTCCACACACGCAGGAAGAATTAAAAAATGAAAATAATATGTGAAATGAAATATTATTAAGTCGCGATGTGAAATGTTTGCGCATAAGAACACACTCCACATCTCTTGATTGAAACTAAATGTTTAAAAAAAAAAATCGTAGGTCCCTTAAAAAAAGTTTCGAGTTAAGCGTTTAGACTTTTAGCAAAACAAAATAAGGCCGTTAAAAGCTATTTTGAACATTATTTCATTTCTGAGGCACAGTTTTTCGGTTCAGGATAATCCGAGGTTCGGTGTTAAATTATCGAGCTAACTCAACCAAATTTTTGAAATAAATTGTGGATAAACTGAAGAGATATTAGTTGAAATTCAGCAAAAGCAATTAATCATTAATTTATGTTCAAGGCTTAACTAACTCAGTATTGAAAAGCTTGTCTGTTTAAACAAATTTTAAGAAAATGTTCGCATTAATATTTTGGGAAACCAAGCATAACAGAAACTTATGAGTTCAGTGGGCTGAGTAGGCGATCGGCAAAGCTAGTTTGTTTGCACACTTCATTAAGATTGAATACGGAAAGTTGAATGACAGATATGAACTTTGTAAAATTAACTTGTCATGTGGTTGGAAAGAATTTTTTTTTTTTAATTTCAAACATACAACCATCACAATCAAAAAGCTCCGAGTGTGTACGAGTATTATATGTTGCTATAAATGTGTATTTTATTATTTCTCTACAATTCAGAGACCCCGGGGGTATATTTAATATTTATCTTTTGCCATTCTGCCATATATATACTGATGATGTTTAAGAAGGAAGGAGCAAGTGCTTTTATAAATTTAGATAAGACGTCGCTTGAGGGCGATCAAGGGGTAATGAATGTGTTGACATTTTCTATTAGGGAAATTTAACAACAAAAAATATTCAAAAAAAAAAAAAAAACAAAAATTCAATAGAAATTATCATGAGGATATAATGATAAGGTTGCTTTAGATGGATTTGGATGTAAAGATATGTGTTCCATTTATGTTGATGGGACTAACATTTTCACAAAATGAAGGATGATACCATCAGGAGTTTTGAAAGGTTAATTTAAAAAGCACGTAGGAAAGCTGAAATATTTCCTAATGCTAATAAATAAGATTAATTTACCTAGCAGCAGCAGCAGCAGCAGGGTTGAAAAAGTATTCTTGCATAGTTATAAACTTTTTGCTTGAATTTCATCCTTTTCTTGCACTTAATTAATGTGTATGAGTTTTATCCCTATCTATGTAGGAACGTGAAATTTAAGTTAAGCTAACATCAGCCAGTAATTGTGTAATAAACATAGTTTAAGTTCTTAGATATATTTTTTTTGAAATTTAAAAATCTGTAGGATTCGTAGGCGTGGCGTGATGGTTAGTGCGATGGACTGTCATGCCGGAGGTCTAAGGTTCGATCCCCAGCCTCGCCACCTATTTATTTAAAAAGAAAAAACGGCTACTGCCTCTTGCGAGGAATTGACAAATCCTCCAAGAGATCTCCTGTCAAAGAAAAGTGCCGCTCGTTAGCCGTTCGGATTCGGCAATAAACTGTAGGTCCCCTCCATTCCTGCAGACACGCACACAGGAATGGTTGAGAGTTGTAAGTCACTAGGCCTTAGTTCTTCATGAGCTGTTGTGCCATCAAATTTATTTATAATTTATTTATAGGATTCGTAGGCGAAAAGTCGGTAATACAAAACACTGACTGGTATTCATATAGTAATATTTAAACTGTTGCTCAGTTAAAAGTATAGGTTTTATTGAATTTTACGACATTTATTGTTATTTTTCTTGTTAAATATATTAAAATATTTTAATTCGTAAAACACGAGTTTAGTAAATGACTACGAATACTCGCCATTAGGCTACGGTTTCGGAGGCAGCAATTTATAATCGTGCGTATTCAAGAGACTGATTGCTCAAGCGAATTCCCGGCAATGGTTTCATTTAGCGATCGATCAACCCTTGCTATGCTACAAGTTTGTTTGAATTTGTTTTCCAATAATTACAATGTGTCACAAAAGTGAATATTACTTACAAGTGAATATTAATTACAAACTGGAGTTCTACTAGCTCTGGTATGCCTTTAGTGAATGTGAAATTCCAATTGTTTTTAAATGCTTTATTTATATTCACTCGCGCGAGTGAAAATCGCTGCCACAGAAACCATAGCCTTCATGATGTGATTATTATTCTAGAAACATGAGAATCAATAGCCTTACTTGGACATTCTTCCCCGAAAAAAAAAGAAAATCTATAAATTGAAAATATTGACAGATAAAATTCCAAAGTCCAAAAATTTGCAACCCACGCAATCCTCTCTCCACACTCATCAATTCCATACAAAACATAGGGCAAATGTTCCATAGACTTTATTTAAAGTTTAAAAAAAAAAAAATACAAAAACGCACAAAAATCATCGACCAAACTTTTTTAATATATTCCATTAAAAAAAAAAAAAAAAAAAGATGTTTTATCTGTTTTTGTATATCCATAACTCTTTTTTTTTTTGCTCATCTCTAAAACCATAATCGTTAAGTTCTTTGTATGAAGTTTTGAATTATTCTCAATCCAACTTTGCATTGTTCGTTCGCCTTAAACAAGTCTGCCTTCTGCGTAAGTTCAACTCTTTCTTTTTTAGTACTTTTTGTGAACTTTTCTAAAATCTAATAACAACTCAAAACAACAAAGTAAAACATAAACATGATGAATGTATTCGAAAAACTTCAATTTCAAACCTGAATGTTGAAAACGTGCCATTAAGCGATGCTATGAAGAAGATATACAGCTAGTATATTTATGTTTGTATATAGATAATCTTAATCCATTATATTACGCATCTAGTTGAGAAGTTGGATTGTATAGAAGTAGAATACCACCACATCCCAAACATTCCATTTCTTCCATTTCCGCTTGTATAAGGCCGGTCTTCTGTAATATAATTCAACCGACAGTAATAATTATACGAATAAATATTCAAGTCACATATTTGATGTTTTTGCAGTTTTTGAAATTAATGCTCGGCCCTTCCCCAAACGTAAGCCACCCGCCTTTCGAGGCCGCAGGCTGGACAGAATGGCCGGACTCATCTCTTCGAGAATCGAAGTTGGTGTCTATGGAAATAGCCAAGGATATACACTCGGTATAGTGGATTGCTGTCCAGAAGCGGCAATTTAACACAGATGCTGCCGGACAAAACTTCATTAATTTAATACGGAGGACTGGTTCCGGTGGTGTTGCTTGCTGGTGTTGTATATACATTACAACAATTGTAGTACCTACTGTTGCTATTTCATGTTCCTTCCATGTTGGAGAGCTGAAGGTTGACGAGATACAAAAGTGTGGTATTCCATCCGGCATATTAATTTCTCCCTCTTACATATATTAGCTTTAGGGTTGTTTGTTGTTGTTGTTGTTTTTTTTTATTTCGGAAAGGGTAGTGTATATGAAGCGTATAGAAGTATAATGTCTGTCTAGCAGCTACCACCAGTTTATCAGCCTAGATTATGTCTTGGTCTGGTTCTATGTTGTTGGTTTTTGGTTTTTCAGAAACTTCTGGTTTTTATTTCATAATTTTTTTTCTACTCCGTAAAACTTCTGCTTTTCAATTTTATGATAACAATTTACTTGTTTTTGTTTTGTTTTTTAAGAAAGACGATTGTTTATTTTTTATTTTTTAATATACTTTTAGTTGGTTTATGTTTTGCTATACCTACATTTTCGTAAACATAATCATGGTTGTTTGTTGAGTAATTTTTTGAAAATGCAGTTTTATTTTTTTGTGAATTTATTTTGGCAATTATCATCAAGAGAAATTCTGCAGTAAAAATAACAATTTCAATTGTTTGTAATGTTTTTAGTTTGAAAGATTGTTGTTTTGGTATAATAACTAGCAGCAGATGCTAACGATGTATAATTTGGATAAAATGGTAATTTTGTAATAAGAGAAATTATGTTTTATTGAGTCGAATAAAAATTTAGTTTTGCAATTTGTTTTGTATCATTTGTTGTTTTTAACTTAATTGGTTGTAGGTCTGAAAAAAAAATCATTTCGTAAGCTGCTTTAACTCTGTGAAACTTAAATTTGACTTCGAAAAAGTACCGGCAGAGCTAGATTGTGGTACTTAAATTCCTTAAAGCTGTTTAATGATATAATTATAGTTATATAGGCTTAGATGAAGTTTCCAAAATGATTTTTGTCAGAAACCTTTTTTCTGTCGGACAAATTAAAGACTCTACCTATTTCTAAGCAAAATAAGCATGGCATATCTACAATCGAAGAAAGTTCAGTTTTTAAACGAATATTTTTTAATTAATTCACCTACCAACCTACCAATCAAACTATTTCTTAAATAAAATTAAGAGCCTTTAGAGTCAGCCAGAACAAAGTCTTTGTTTGTGTAAGTATTTTGCCAAACGAAACTCCAACACACCTGTGGCCAAATCATTAATATCAAATCTTTAACAACTTGCTCAAAGGCATTTCTCTAATATCTCTTCACTTTTCATTTTGGATTAATATTAATTCATTTATCTCACTTTCATTTATAGGTATACAAAAAAATAATGACACAATTAATTAACCAAACTTTTCAAATTCTTTCCTCGAGGTTGGCTGACGAAGGTATATAAGTATAGATGGGTATAAGGTAAGGTATAGCACCATCTTGTGTCGTCTATTCAAGTACACTTGAATTAATTAAGCGATTCTTCAAAGTTAAACGAAAAACAAAAAATTGTTTTTAGCATCTTTGGTGCTTTGTTTATGTGTTTGTCTTGATACTTTTAAGCAGGATAATCTCTATACCCTATAAATACACTTTGATTTGAAGATAAAATAATATTAAAATAACAACAAAATCTCATTGAATCCATTTTATAAATCTATTCATATGTTCTTATACTCTTCTCTTCCATTCCCCTATTTTCTTTTTGAAAGCGCATGAATTTGAAAGGTGACTGAAGGCCGCTCTAATTTTTTTATACTCGCCATTAATCATTTCCTATTTATGGAAGTTTTTTTCCATTTTTTTTTTCTTTTTGCAAAATTCACGATAAGATTCCTGAGAAAGTGCTTTCAACTGTGAACTTGTTTTTCTTTTTTACTTTTTGTATAAGGGGAATCAGGAGCTAGAGGACTCGAAGGAAATCTTCTGTCATCATTTACGTCTTACCTTTGGGACATAATATTGTATTCAGGAAGCGCGTTTCCCCGCCAAGAAATCAACACACATTGAAAAATTCACAAAAAAAAGGGTTGAACTGTTTCTTAATCTATTTTTGGGGTGAAGGATGGTTTTTTTTTTTCTTTTTTTTTTAGAAAATTTCCCTTTAGATTGATGACTTTATATGAAAATAATGAAATCATATTCAAAAACAGCCAGAAGCAGCATTTTGCCAAAAAGTCTTATTCATACAATTAAATTGTATTATGCAAACCAAAGCAACTTGAAGACAGACTTTTTTTGATGTTTTTCCCTCGAGCTGGAGCCTCGAGTACATATAAAATAAGAGAATGGTGCGTTCGTGGGGCAAGAAAATAAAATTATATTATTTTAGAAAAACGTTTTTATTATTTTTCCCTTAGAGAAAATTGTATAGAAGAATATTGTAAAATTTTATAGGTAGGGGAAATATAGGTAAGTGAGATAGAAACTTTGTTTTTAAAAGAGTATTTTCTTCAATTTAATAATTCGTGTGACTTCCTAAGTTTGAGTAGCAATATGCAAAATATAACAAGAGAAGTAGCCTGTGGGTCTATTTGTGCGTTGGACTATTATGTCAGAGGTCTGGGTTTAATTCCCTAAAAAAAAAAAAAACAGGCCTATCAAAGCTTGCCAGAAAGTGACAAAATCGTTCAAGGGTATCTCTTGTCATGAAAAAGTGCAGATTCGCCAACAAAAATATTGTATTATCCATTCCTGCCATACACATACACACGAATGGTAGGTCTTCACGAGCTGTTTCACCACCAAATTTATTTATATATTTTTTAATATGTAAAACATAGGTAAATGATGCAGAAAACAAAACTGAGAAAGGAAATTTCTTGCATTTCTTAAGATCGTGTTAGTTCTAAGATTAAATTAAATTCTAAGAAAGTCTTCACTGATGATCAGAAGTGAGATCACCAGGTGGAAACCTCTTAATTAGCATTACATTTTCAAAATGAAATAGGAGAAATAGGGATTAATGGGGCAGAGAAGTTATATATACGTATTTATTTTTAGTTTTTTTTATTAATAACAATTTTTATTTACAAAAAAAAAATTGGTGGCACGACAGTCGAAGGCACTAACAATTACGTCAAGGGCTACTTTGGTTATTTATTTACTGTTATTGTCATTGTTTAAAAAAAATTATTCTTAATACAGTGATAGTTTAAAATTATTAGAAACACAGCAGCCGAATATTTGAGCCCTTACCTGTATTTTTTTTATGAAAAAACCCTATCAAGTAGCCCATTTTTTTAAATATTTGTAATTAATGATGCCCCATCCTACCTACTATTTCCTTTTTTTTGCTAACGTATTTTCTCGTCACCATTCCTGGGAATCAGGTTTTTTGTTTTTATTTTTTTTTTAAGTTGATACCATGCAACATGATTGATGGTGCGTTTACACTTCTGCAACTGTTTGTTAGCAAAACATAAAGACCCGACCATATAACTACGGAAGTACTTTAGGGAGTAAGAGTGAGTTAATCAGGACACAAACTGAAGGTCGGAAGGTTGAAGTACAAAAAATGAAGACAAAAAAATAGCCATAATGGTTTAGTGAAAACTGTAAAATGCAGGCTAAATGCTATATATGAAGGTGGCAGGCATCCCGACAGGCAATGGATTAGCGTGCAAATTGCTGTACTGTTTTGACACTGAGGACGCTCTCTCTTTCTCTCTCTGGTCGGTCGTATGCAATAGAACATTTCAGATGAATTGTGTAACTGATAGGTTATCACACAGCAGGGAAGTTAAGAAAATAAGAATGTGAATATAGACGAGAAAAGGTTGCGAGCTCTTTTTCTCTTAAATCCAGTGAATTTTATTATTTTTATTTCTAAGCGAAAGCATAAAGTTTTGACAGTTTTTTTTTTTTTTTTTTTTGTAGTAGAACAAAGGAGTAAAAACTACATAGGAAAAACTTGATAGGAGAATATAAGAGTGCATGGTCTTGCATTTCTTTTTGATGTCTAAAGTTTAACAGTTGATGTCAGTTGTATACAGAATATGGCGGAAGTAATGGCGAGTTGATGGCTAAAAGATTGCAATATGTAAGATTGGAGTTTACCTAACAAGGGTTTTGTGTTGAAAATTTTTCCCTATCGAGACGTGTATGGAGAAAGATGTGTGTTGATTTATTTTGTATTGTATGAAATGAAATAGCGAACACATAGCGGTCAGAATTATCTAATTAAAGAACAAAATTGCCGCTATTTTATAACATACACGTATGTATTTTATAAAATAGGTGTGCAAACAATAATTTATTTGTATGATTTACTTGAACGAAGAAGCCTTTCTAAAAATTTCAAAATAAATTGAGCCAAATGTCTGTCAGATTCATTGTAAAAAATGGAGACTACTCTTTAGATTTCAATTTAATTAATTTATATTTTCCTCAGGCTTTGAGTAGCAAAATATTGGTTCAAGACACATTAAGAATTCTAAACAAATGCAGGTGTTGTAATTGTAAAACAAAAATCAATAATTCTTAAAACGAATTTCGTGAAAGTCAATTTTTCTGTTTTCCAGAGGTAGAAAAAATCTGTGCCAACAAAATCAAAAAAAAAAAAACTCCTAATTGCTTTATAGTCAGCTCGCATCAGAAAAAAAATATGTTACTTGAAAACTAAAAGAACATACATGTTAATAATAAAAAAAAAAATGGAGGTGATGTGTGAAATAAACTCTTTTATGAGGAATTTTTACTAACCGGGTTATAGGTTAGGCATGTTCATATAAATATATAACTTTTCATTTGATTTCGTGTTCATAAAAATACATTAACAAAAAAACGCGAAAAAAAATCCTGTAAAGAAACACCCAACTGAACATATACAAACAAGTGGTCGCGGGATAAAAGCACATTTAAAACATACAACTAGGTACTGAATTTTAAAAAATTTTCCTAAGGGTAAACGAGAGCGTTCAACCGCCACAAAATACAAATTCCCTTTCTCTTGTTAAAAAAAAAAAAAAAGAAAAATATTTTTGTGTACAAATCCCAAAAGCAAACCATCGCACATCCTTTCCAAAAAATAGGATGAAAAAAAAATATAATGTTGTGCGCGGCTAGAACTCATATTCATAACATGACTTGCAGTGTAATGCAAACAAATTTAATAAAGGAAGCAAAACACATGTTTCACAGGCTGCACTGCACAGCACAGGCACAAACTCCAGACCGACCAAAACATGGTGTTTCAAAAATTCCTAGAAACGTTTTTTTTTTTTTTTTTTTTTCAAAAATAAATACCCATCAAAGCCTAGATTTCGTTTCAATGTTCCAACAAAAACACAAATTTTAAATTACCTAATA
The DNA here is from genome assembly GCA_947049315.1 of Epistrophella euchroma. Classification (NCBI taxonomy): domain Eukaryota; kingdom Metazoa; phylum Arthropoda; class Insecta; order Diptera; family Syrphidae; genus Epistrophella; species Epistrophella euchroma. The sequence goes on from OX346248.1 coordinate 63,979,189, forward strand.
TACATGCATGGGATTAAATTTACATGACAGCATGTTTCAGTATAATATGGAGTAGCTCTCCACCTCCTTGTCACGAGTTCAACCATGCATTGTGCACATGCACGACACATAATTTCTCGATTGGGGGGGGGGGTGGGGGTGGGGGGGGGGAGTTAGGTGGTCATGGTTTTATGAACATACATGCGTTGGTACTCTTCTTTGACTCAATAAGCGTGGTAGCGACCATCAGTCATCCATTCGGACTGAAGAGGATTAATTTCAAAAGACATATTGTTATTATGTTATCAAGGCCTCAAGACAAAGTTATAGCACAAAATGTGAGCTTTTAAGCTTTGAACAATAACACAGGAGGGATTTTATTTTTCTCAGAAAATGGAAAAAGTCAGTCATAATTAACAATAGCATATATGTAATTATATCATATCCGTAGTCAAAAGGGGGAGGGGGTTTCATGTTTCATGGCTCGTGTACCTACTTGCTTGAGAGTTAGGGTGTTCCGTATAAGGTGCACCAAAGAGCTAGGGCGAGTAAGTTGGGTTAAGACAAGAAAAAAATCGTCTCCCCCGATTAGGTGGGAGGGGCAATTTTCTAAAAAATTGACTCCAAACAGAAAAAAATTATTTAAAATCAACGGTTAAACTAACAATGCCATGTTATACCTTTTTGGAAAGCCAGAAATCTCTTCTTTAATTTTCTTTTTGAATTAAGTTGTGTTAAAGAATAGTTTTTGAAAAATTAATTTTCAAACTCGAAAATTTGAAAACAAACTAAAGAAAAAAATTTCAAATTTATTTTGTTTGATATTTTACGTAATTAAGTACTAATTTTGGTTTCAAAATTCAATGCTTTTATTCGTTTTTAGTCAAAATCAGAAAACCGGATGCTAAAATGTTTTTTAGTTTTTGAGAAAATTGAAAATTCGCTTGTGTAAAATTCATATTTTTATTAATTGCATTCTAGACATTCAATTTTGCTCTCTCAATATTTTCTTATAGTCTACGGCACTGCCAACAACCGCCAACTTTTCCCTATGGAATTACATATTGTTACACAAAATGACCAGCCATATTTGTTTGTTTGCTCTCAAACTTTATGTGAAAGTAAATTTGACTGAATATTTTGTCTCGCTTCTTCTCAGAACTACCTACTTTTGCATGGTAAAATGCAATTAAAACTTGGAGTCCTGTGCCACTTTAGGTTTTGGAATTGCTGTTATGGTTAACACACAGACACCATCATCCCAGTTCAAAGGTAACTCATGGCAACAACCTCTATTGTTTTGAGTTTCTCCCGCCCATCATTCAAACGAAATAGAGCAAATTACCATATTTAAATGTTATTGAAAGGAACGGTAGCCTGAAAGATGAGGTTGAAAATGGTAAACCACGGAAGCAGATAAATTCTATAAAAAAGCTTGGTGACTCGGGTGGGCGAGCAGTTAGAATTCGTTTGAGCGAATACGATTTTCTCCGCTGTTATACAAAATATACAAACTGGATTCTGGCAATGAAATCTGGTTGATTGTTTTACTTACCATATCACTATCAGGCTATAGGTATAATAGGCCAGTCGGCAGACTTATTTTTTTGTGCAAAAATAATATGATCAAATTTTATTTATTTTTTATAAGGTTTGTTGTTTCTGAGTATACACCATTTTGAAAAATGCAAAATGTACACAAAGTTTTAGCATTTTTCTCTAGGTAATTTAATTATCTTTCTTTTTTTTCATAGAACATTTTTTGGGCTCCTTAAAGTATGCATTTTTTAGTTTTTCTCTAAAAAAATACTTAAATACAAAATATGTAAAATATTTTATGTTCTACAACTTTGTACCAGATTTTTTTTCGTATAATATCAACCGATAAGGAGATATTAGAGAAAAACTTAAAAATGCATACTTTAAGGCACACTAACTCTAAAATCTATAAGAAAATGTGGTATGAAAAAAGAAAGATATAATTAAATGTCCTATAGGAAAGAAGCTTACATATTTTGTGTACCATGAGCCGTTTCGAGATATTGGCTAATACTCGTTTTTCAAAATGGCGGCTGACGCACAACACTTACAGCCCCGCTATTTTTGAGTATACGTACTTAGAAACAATCCACCTACCAATTCCTATCATAAAATTTGAACAAATTATTTTTGCATTATGGAAAATCTTTTTTGCCTCTGGCGACTGGCCTATATAAGGAAAAAGACCAAAAAACAACCAATAAAAAATTAAATGCACTACCCTTAGGTGCTGTTTATAATAATTTTTTTGTAAATTCACATCCTGCCAAGGTGAAGGTATTTTTTTGTAAAATCTTTCCAGAGTTCTGAATTATCCTGTATAAATTATTCAGTCTAAAACGTCAGTCATAATGATTTATCAACATCGTGTCTTTCAATTTTAAAGCTTAGTTTTCAATTTTTTGATTCCTTATGTCACCGCATAACTAAAACACCAGCAGCAGCTGTGATTTCAGTATTTGTAGAACCCTTTCGTTCCTTGTTTTTTTGTTGTGTTCTGTGGCAAAAAGCTCTCATGAATGTCGAACGGATGAGACAAGGTAGAGTAGGAAATGGTTTTGTATATCTAGGTTTTTTTTTTTCGAGGATATCAGTCGTGTTTTTTTTTTTTTTTTTGTTTTTTTTTAGAATCATGAATAATTCAGTGAATTCCAAATGATATTTAACACCGAAAAATATAGAAAAGAAATCCACACAAAGATTCCATCACGGTTACATGAAGCAGAAGCTCAAGCAGAATCCAGGACTCAAGAGCATTATAAAGTCTGTTCTGTATATAAATGATGTCCCTCAAGTTAGCAGAGCAAGGTCAGCAGAACAAAGTTTTAATGATGTCATCATTAGGTGCTTAATAAGTGCTAATTAAGTACCCAACAACAAAATTAAGTGCTCCAGTACTTTTGGAAAAAATTAATGTTCTGCTAACTTGATTTCAAGTTAGCAGAGCAATTTTCGAAAACTGGTTAGAACGCATGGAAAAAAATTTGCTTTGCTCTCATAATTAGGTGCTATTTAAGTGCTCTACGAATCAAAAAAAAAAAAATTGAAAAAAATTATTTTTTACAAAAAACAAAATATTTTAAAAATTTTGAAAAAAGAATAATTTTTTTTAATTGTTTTCTACTTTTTTCGTCATAAATATACTTGAATAATTAAGACTTTATCTAATTAGAGTTAAGTACCCCATTTTCCGAAAGATTTTCCAAGATTTGAAGAAAAAAAAAATAATTCAATTTTCCATACAAAACCCTGCTCTGCTAACTTAAATTCGAGTTTTCTAAAACAATTCAACTTTTTTTCACCCAAATCTTTTTGATTTATTAGAAGCTCATCAAACTCGAATTAAGTACCCTATTTTCCGGAAGATTTTCCAAGATTTGAAAAAAAAAAAAATAATCCAATTTTCCATACAAAACCCTGCTCTGCTAACTTAAATTCGATTTTTCTCAAACAATTCAAGATTTTTTCACCCAAATCTTTTTGATTTATTAGAAGCTCATCAAACTCGAATTAAGTACCCTATTTTCCGAAAGATTTTCCAAGATTTGAAGAAAAAAAAAATAATTCAATTTTCCATACAAAACCCTGCTCTGCTAACTTAAATTCGAGTTTTCTCGAACAATTCAAGATTTTTTCACCCAAATCTTTTTGATTTATTAGAAGCTCATCAAACTCGAATTAAGTACCCCATTTTCCGAAAGATTTTCCAAGATTTGAAAAAAAAAAAAAATAATTCAATTTTCCATACAAAACCCTGCTCTGCTAACTTAAATTCGATTTTTGTGAATATTATATAGTACTTTTTTCTTAAAATCTTGGAAAATCTTCCGGAAAATAGGGTACTTAATTCAAGTTTGATGAGCTTCTAATAAATCAAAAAGATTTGGGTGAAAAAATCTTGAATTGTTCGAGAAAACTCGAATTTAAGTTAGCAGAGCAGGGTTTTGTATGGAAAATTGAATTATTTTTTTTTTTTCTTCAAATCTTGGAAAATCTTTCGGAAAATGGGGTACTTAATTCGAGTTTGATGAGCTTCTAATAAATCAAAAAGATTTGGGTGAAAAAATCTTGAATTGTTCGAGAAAACTCGAATTTAAGTTAGCAGAGCAGGGTTTTGTATGGAAAATTGAATTATTTTTTTTTTCTTCAAATCTTGGAAAATCTTTCGGAAAATGGGGTACTTAATTCGAGTTTGATGAGCTTCTAATAAATCAAAAAGATTTGGGTGAAAAAATCTTGAATTGTTCGAGAAAACTCGAATTTAAGTTAGCAGAGCAGGGTTTTGTATGGAAAATTGAATTATTTTTTTTTTTTTTCAAATCTTGGAAAATCTTTCGGAAAATGGGGTACTTAATTCGAGTTTGATGAGCTTCTAATAAATCAAAAAGATTTGGGTGAAAAAATCTTGAATTGTTCGAGAAAACTCGAATTTAAGTTAGCAGAGCAGGGTTTTGTATGGAAAATTGAATTATTTTTTTTTTCTTCAAATCTTGGAAAATCTTTCGGAAAATGGGGTACTTAATTCGAGTTTGATGAGCTTCTAATAAATCAAAAAGATTTGGGTGAACAAATCTTGAATTGTTCGAGAAAACTCGAATTTAAGTTAGCAGAGCAGGGTTTTGTATGGAAAATTGGATTATTTTTTTTTTTTTTCAAATCTTGGAAAATCTTTCGGAAAATGGGGTACTTAATTCGAGTTTGATGAGCTTCTAATAAATCAAAAAGATTTGGGTGAAAAAATCTTGAATTGTTCGAGAAAACTCGAATTTAAGTTAGCAGAGCAGGGTTTTGTATGGAAAATTGAATTATTTTTTTTTTCTTCAAATCTTGGAAAATCTTTCGGAAAATAGGGTACTTAATTCGAGTTTGATGAGCTTCTAATAAATCAAAAAGATTTGGGTGAAAAAATCTTGAATTGTTTGAGAAAAATCGAATTTAAGTTAGCAGAGCAGGGTTTTGTATGGAAAATTGGATTATTTTTTTTTTTTTTAAATCTTGGAAAATCTTCCGGAAAATAGGGTACTTAATTCGAGTTTGATGAGCTTCTAATAAATCAAAAAGATTTGGGTGAAAAAAAGTTGAATTGTTTTAGAAAACTCGAATTTAAGTTAGCAGAGCAGGGTTTTGTATGGAAAATTGAATTATTTTTTTTTTCTTCAAATCTTGGAAAATCTTCCGGAAAATAGGGTACTTAATTCGAGTTTGATGAGCTTCTAATAAATCAAAAAGATTTGGGTGAAAAAAAGTTGAATTGTTTTAGAAAACTCGAATTTAAGTTAGCAGAGCAGGGTTTTGTATGGAAAATTGAATTATTTTTTTTTTCTTCAAATCTTGGAAAATCTTTCGGAAAATGGGGTACTTAATTCGAGTTTGATGAGCTTCTAATAAATCAAAAAGATTTGGGTGAAAAAATCTTGAATTGTTCGAGAAAACTCGAATTTAAGTTAGCAGAGCAGGGTTTTGTATGGAAAATTGAATTATTTTTTTTTTTTTTCAAATCTTGGAAAATCTTTCGGAAAATGGGGTACTTAATTCGAGTTTGATGAGCTTCTAATAAATCAAAAAGATTTGGGTGAAAAAATCTTGAATTGTTCGAGAAAACTCGAATTTAAGTTAGCAGAGCAGGGTTTTGTATGGAAAATTGAATTATTTTTTTTTTCTTCAAATCTTGGAAAATCTTTCGGAAAATGGGGTACTTAATTCGAGTTTGATGAGCTTCTAATAAATCAAAAAGATTTGGGTGAACAAATCTTGAATTGTTCGAGAAAACTCGAATTTAAGTTAGCAGAGCAGGGTTTTGTATGGAAAATTGGATTATTTTTTTTTTTTTTCAAATCTTGGAAAATCTTTCGGAAAATGGGGTACTTAATTCGAGTTTGATGAGCTTCTAATAAATCAAAAAGATTTGGGTGAAAAAATCTTGAATTGTTCGAGAAAACTCGAATTTAAGTTAGCAGAGCAGGGTTTTGTATGGAAAATTGAATTATTTTTTTTTTCTTCAAATCTTGGAAAATCTTTCGGAAAATAGGGTACTTAATTCGAGTTTGATGAGCTTCTAATAAATCAAAAAGATTTGGGTGAAAAAATCTTGAATTGTTTGAGAAAAATCGAATTTAAGTTAGCAGAGCAGGGTTTTGTATGGAAAATTGGATTATTTTTTTTTTTTTTAAATCTTGGAAAATCTTCCGGAAAATAGGGTACTTAATTCGAGTTTGATGAGCTTCTAATAAATCAAAAAGATTTGGGTGAAAAAAAGTTGAATTGTTTTAGAAAACTCGAATTTAAGTTAGCAGAGCAGGGTTTTGTATGGAAAATTGAATTATTTTTTTTTTCTTCAAATCTTGGAAAATCTTCCGGAAAATAGGGTACTTAATTCGAGTTTGATGAGCTTCTAATAAATCAAAAAGATTTGGGTGAAAAAAAGTTGAATTGTTTTAGAAAACTCGAATTTAAGTTAGCAGAGCAGGGTTTTGTATGGAAAATTGAATTATTTTTTTTTTCTTCAAATCTTGGAAAATCTTTCGGAAAATGGGGTACTTAACTCTAATTAGATAAAGTCTTAATTATTCAAGTATATTTATGACGAAAAAAGTAGAAAACAATTAAAAAAAATTATTCTTTTTTCAAAATTTTTAAAATATTTTGTTTTTTGTAAAAAATAATTTTTTTCAATTTTTTTTTTTTTGATTCGTAGAGCACTTAAATAGCACCTAATTATGAGAGCAAAGCAAATTTTTTTCCATGCGTTCTAACCAGTTTTCGAAAATTGCTCTGCTAACTTGAAATCAAGTTAGCAGAACATTAATTTTTTCCAAAAGTACTGGAGCACTTAATTTTGTTGTTGGGTACTTAATTAGCACTTATTAAGCACCTAATGATGACATCATTAAAACTTTGTTCTGCTGACCTTGCTCTGCTAACTTGAGGGACATATATAAATGTATTTAGTTGCCATTTCCATTAGGTACCTCCATCGCATCCCTACCGTCCGTCACCACAATCGAAGGGAATAATTTTTGCATTTGCACGTTTCAATGAAAAAAAAAAAAAAAAAAAAAACAAGAAAATCAGAAATGTGTGTCGTAAGTCCTTATCTTTGAGTTTGTTTCGTCGTAGGTGGGTTTACTTGCTGCGCCTTTGCATGAATATTCCCTTATTAATATTTATGAGTTTCGACATAACGCCAAATAAATTAAATAGTATCAATGTAATATTGCAGGATTTCCTTCTAGGGTGTTTTTCTTTTTGCTGTTGTTTGTTTTATTTGAAGATTTATCCAGGTAACCCACAAATATAGGACGTGTGAACTTTTGTGATAAATATACAAACAAACAAGCACGGGGGCTGTTGACACAGTTTTTGAAAAATGTTAGGTACGAAGAAAAAACAGGATTTTAATGCATGTTAAATTGTTTTTTGAAAAAAAAAAAAATCTAATTTAAGTAGGTAAGTAGGATAAAGCAATTATTCATGATGTACATATTTTTGAGGGATACGGTGATGAATAACTAAAGGATACACGCTTGTATTTTTCTGACGATTTGGATAAACTGGTTCAGACCAAATGATTACTTTCAAACTAGGAGTTTTCGAAAAACGAAAATTCGCAACTCTTAAGTCTCGCTTTGCAAAATCTTGCAGTTGCTTATGTTAGTAAACTATAATTGCGAAAAATTTATCTGAAGTCACTTTTGCATTGTAATAAAGTTGAAATTTCGCAATATAGGATATTGCAAATGAGGAGCAAAAAACTACATATTTCGCAAACATACATTTATGAAAAACAAGGCAACGAATTTGCGGTTTTTTCATATAACGTAATAAATAAATGCCAATAAGAAGGACTTTGTATTTGTTATTTATATTTAATATTGCGAAATATTAGGGTGCGAAGTATTCGTTTGCGAAATAGTACAAATAAAAAATAAATCTGGTGGCAAAACGGCTCATAAAGAACCAGGGCCTAGTGACTTACAACTCTCAACCATTCCTGTGTGCGTGTCTGCAGGGCCTATAGTTTATGTTTTGCAAATAGGTAAGATTTCTATTCGCGAAAAATTAGATACATTGGAAAATATAATTTTATGTAAACGAAATTCGATTGGATTTTTGTTAGGTTTTTACTTGTGAGGAACGAAATATAAGAAATTAATTTTTCCAATACAGAATCATAAGTTTTTGGAATCAATAATGATAACCTGATTCGAGCAAAATAATAATAACAAGTTGCATGTAAGCTGATAGAATCATAATTTATTATTGTTAAATACCAAATAACAATAAATAATATCTCATCTTATTTGATGCTGTCAAAATATAAGGAATGCTTTAAATAATGCAAAAACTTTACAATAAAGTAATGACACTAATGCCAAAGCCATATAATGCAATTCATCTTCACTGTACAACGAATTAACTTCCATTGCACAGAATAAATAAACGTAATTAAATATATTACAATTTCCATTTGAAAGGGACTGTCAACACTTCACAGTCAACACCCACAATTTGCAATGTAAATTCCATAGAAAATGTTCTTTGGCTGATGTTGATGGGATGTTCTGTAAAAATAATATTTTTATAGTCTCTCTCTGTTATGTTGGTTGTCGAAGAAGGATTTTCCTTGCTCTTTCGTTCCATGCATCAGCAGCGTCTTCCTTCCTGGAACATTCCCCGCCCAAAAGGATGTTCTTCGGTTGCGTTTAGGGAATGAAACCCAAAAATTTGTGTTTTACTGCACCACACGCAAACAACACTTTCTCCCCGTCACGTCTCGTCGGTCGTGTCGTGTATTCGTTGTCGGTCTTCGAACACTCGACTGGTTATGTGAAGTCGGACTCACAGACTCGGGGACAAAGACGGCGATAGCTTTAGCAAACTGTACAATGAGCGGCAAGACGATGGTAACACATTTCACAGAATCTTCCTCGTGGAAAACATTTCTTCTGTACTCAGCTAAAAGTTTCCTCCAAGCGAAATAATTAGATGCAGATGAAGCAGCGGTGCTGTCGAATACTTTAATTGCATTGCATTTATACTGCGAAAGTGTTTAGTGGGTGACAAAGGGGGTGGGATGGGAGGACGAAGAGTCGGCGATGGTTGCTTTTGCATTCAAGACTGAACTGAGATGCCGAGCTCTTTGGGGCTCTGCTTGCCTTCTCCGTTCTTCTTAATTAAGAATAAAGTTAACACAAACAGTTTTATTTATTTGCTTAAATTTTTTTCTATTTTTTTTTTTTTTTTTAAAGACAAAAAGTATCTAAGAAATACGGACATAGCCTCTTGTCGGGGTTGGTTTTATTTATTATGTTTTTATTTTTTTTTTACTTCATTTTTCTCATCTTAAGTATGCCACCTCAGGACCTATGTTATAATGACTTTGAAGTAGCTTAATAAAATGCTTTGTCAAACATAAAAAATGCACAAGTTGAAAAGCGGTCGTTTTGGCTTGCAAGGTAGGTACTCTCCAGTGGCGTGGCGTCCATATAACACGATTCCTATCGAGTTACCATTTGAAAATCTCAATCTTGTTTATTAAAAAACGAGCAAGATTAATCTAAATTACTAGAAAATTCCCTAAATATGTCGAAGAAAACCGTGTTAAATTTTTCCATAAGAAAGCAAAAAAATAACTCGGTTTTCAGCGTCTTATTTCGGGAGTTTTAATACAAATAAATGAGCAACAGCAAACAGAACAAGCTTGTTCTATCCAGCGAAAAATTTTAAAAGTTCTATTTGTATTTCTTGTGGAGTATGGAGTTGTAGAAGAGAGAATTCAGTATGTCTCACTGTTGTATGAAGTTCATTGAGTAGGCTAGGGGTAGTTTTCGGTGCAAAAAATTAATTTTAATTCGAAAAAATAAAACGCTTTTTTTCATCTTATTTCAATAACTTTGTATGTGTCTCGCTGCGCTGCGTTGCTGTGTGAAGTTTGCTGTGGAGGTAATGTAGGTTTTTCTTTAAAAAATACAGTTCATACACCTTTTTATTTGATTGTAAAATTAAACTTTTATGACTCTTTCTATACAAAATTTGTAAATCAAAACGTATATTATGGCGTGGAAAGCGATATAGACAATTTAAGGTAGACATTCATAATTTAGTTACCTATATACGTTTTCGGGTGACTAATTTTTCTTCGACTTACCATTTGAAATCATCCACGCCACGCTACTGGTACTCTCTAATGTCTGATTGTGGGGTTAAGAATATAGTCAAGTATATTGTAGGTCAGAGACCGGTAGAGAGTACGGTGTATGAAAATAAAACAAATGGGGAGCTTTTTTGAGGTAAAAATTATGTGTGACGTCACTCGAGTGGAGAATTCCCTAAATGCGCAGGTTTGTAACACATCTGTTTTTTTTTTTTTTTTTATTATTTTTATTCGTGTTGCCTAACCTACATATACTTGTTGGGGTAGGTTGTACGTAAGTAGGGGTTTATTTTCTGTATGATTATACTAAACTGAAAACAGATACATTTTAAGCAAAAAAAACGTAGGTACCTAATGTTTAAGGAGTACCTATAAGTATAACTCGTTGGGTGTTTTGCTTGGTAATTTTCAAGTAATTAACAAATGAAACGTTTTTTGGGGACTTTTTATAACTAAAATTTGGACGAGATAGGTACATATGATATTGAATCATTTTGCGTTTAAGTGAAATACTAAAAAAAATAGAAACAATAAATAGCGATTATAAACAACCATGCAAACCTTAATAAATTTAAATTATATATAAATATAAATTTTTCAAAAATATAATTTTATTTTGGTTTTCGTAAAAGACTAAATTTCTTGATCAGAAGGAATCTCGTTTCATTTATTCAACATTTTATTTTAAGGCCACTTGCACGAAAGTTTTCTGAGATTCTTAAATAATTGAGAGCTTTTCTGACTGATTTGAATCAAATCTCATTTGTAGCAGAACATTTTTTCGTTTAAAAAGTTATAACCTCCTCGTTTTCGGAATAAAAATTTAATCTCTTACGAGAAAGCAAGTTAAAGCGTTAGAATTTGCTTAGTTTTGAATGCGTTTTGTGTTTGTTGTGCTGTTAATTCTGAAAATATATTCTTATCCGCTTGTTAGGTATTTTCCGTTCGTGGAATGAGAAAACGAGAAGCGATTATTTATTTATCTAAAATTGGATAGTTATCCTTAGTTCATTTGTTTCGTGCAAGTGGCCCTTAGACAAATTATATTTTTAAAAATATTTTTAATTTTTTTAAAACTTTTTTTGGTTAACTGTTAAATAAATTGGGCATACAATTACTGCTTCACATTTGTATTTTATGTCCCGCTTGAAGAACGTAGCAACCCTTGCCGAAACGTTGGGCAAAAACTACTGTGACCAAAAAAGCTAAAGTAAAACATAAATATTCCACTCAAATAAAATTCTTCATGCTTCTTTGATTCTTTTAAATCTGTATTACATCAAGCTTGAAAAGCACTTCAACAACATATTTCAACTCCTTGTTCATCCTTTTCCTTAATTTTTGAATTATTATACCCAACTTTATTTAAATGCTTTTCTAAAAATATCTCAAATTTGAATTTATATTTCATAAGCTCACTTAATAATTCTAACAACTTTTCAGCAACTATGCTTTTTATATTTTCCAAGAAAATGAAATATCTACGTACATAAATTCTCTTAATATGATTATTTTGTGGTATTAAAACTCAATCGAGAATAACTTGTTGTCTAAAATCAAAATCACTTTATAATTCTAAAATCCTCCTTCAATTTATCGACCACAAGCTATCGGATACCTATAATATAATAAAATACTAATATCGCACACACAAAAACCAATATAACCAATATCTCATGTGGAAAGCCAAACTCTATATAAGGACACCCGAAGATTCTGAATTAGCCCTGTTGAATTCTGATGCCTTTGTTGTTGGATCGTAAATTTTGAAATCACATTCAACGATGTCAATAACATGAATTAAAACTATGAGAATATCGTCTGTCTAAACGAAAACGTTATCCTTAAGATCCAGCTATAGCACTATAGCAGTAGCACTATAGCCCAGTAGCACTATAGCCCAGTAGCAAATACAGTTATGGCTACCTTACCACCACTTCCGTGTAATAATTTTCATACAACAAAGGGGCGGAAAATTTATACCTTATACTTTTGTGGAGTGTGGACTTCACATAATAGGACGGCTATCAATTTCCTTAAAATCGGTTTTGATGTAACTCGCATTAATCAAGAGGGTTAAATGGATTTGATGCATTATTACCACTTTGACTACACGCAGAGAAAAGTCTAACCGTTGCAAAAAAAAAGTGGTATTTTGTTATACCTAACACTATATTTTTTTTTTCATTTTTAATTTATTGAAAATGAAAATAGTTAATATTAACAAAATTCTATTACCGAAAATTCGAATAATTTTTATGAAAAACTAGCTGACCCGACGAACTTCGTTCCACGTGTAGTTGATTAAATTATTAATGTTATCCCTTTCGAAAGTCGTATCAATCGCCAATGTAGAAAGTCGTCAGAACAAAAAAAAAAAACAATTCAGAAAGTATGCAATTTATTGTTATCACGGGTTTCTGACTTTTCCGACAAAATTTTTCAATTTTTATCTACGTAGTGTGTTTATCTGGTTCAATAAAATCCAAAAAAAAAACATCCATCCAATTTAGATGTTGTTTAGCTGAGTTATGCGCGTAAGAACACAATTACATTTGGGAAATTTTGAAATTATAAGGGGTTTTCACGATTTTCCTAATTTTTCGGTCGAATTTTCTAATTTTCGGTCAAATTTTCGAATTTTCGGCTCCGTTGTGTGTTAATCTGGTTCAATACAAATAAAAAAAAATCTCCAACCAAATCGGATGATGTTTAGCCGAGTTATGCGCGTACGAACACAAAATGGGATTCATTTTTATATATATTATTATGTACAAAACCAGCATTAAAAATGATAATGAGCTAAAAACAATTTTATTGTTATAAGGGTTTTACAACATTTTTTTTTTTAGTTTTTATTAAATTTTCCTTCGCTCACGAAAAAATTATATTTTCTGAGTTGTGTCGTTTTTTTCGAATTATTATCCTTACAACACCTGATATAACTAAAGAGTTCCTGTAAGGATTTTTTCTTTGATTTGAGATAAATTACCTTTCCTCAAGTAAATAAGGTCAAATTGGATGACTTTAAATAAAACATGGTACCCAGGTATTTTCTTTAATATTACTCTGATATTTTTTTTTTAAGTGTACAAATTTCCCTTCCTTGCCCCATTTTGCCAGATGTCAGTCTCACAAACAGTTTGTGTTATTGAATACCGCACTTAATATCTAGTATCTACTATAAATTCATATTATAGTGGGGAGGGGAAGGCGGGTGAAACTTCCATCACCATTCTCCAACACTTGTTTTAGGTGTAAATCTATTTCAAATATAAATGACCTTATTGACTATTTATTTGCCGGAACCAATAAATGACAAGTAACGATGTATTCGGACGTGAGAAGCAAGTGTGGTGGCAGTTATCTACCTCTTCATATGTACATATTACCTAATATAGAATTGAGGAGGGGTGGGCATTTATTTGAGCGTCAGGCAAAAAAAAAAACAGAAGGTAATAAAATAATAAATCTGTTCTACTCTTGCAATTGGTTTGAGTTGAGCAATTGAGTTAATAAAATACCAGAGTAGCATCACATAAAATATTGAGTGTCCTGGGGTTATCACCATCATGCTGGCTGGATGGATGACTATATGGTTGTGTTGAACTGGATAAAAACTGGACAATCAATTGTTTGTGATTTTCCAATTGATTTTATGTGCTACAAAATTTATATTGAATTTTATTTATGGATTTGGGTTAAGAGAAATGTCAAGCAGTGTGCGTGAGTTGAAAACAAAACAAAAATGAAAACAAAGAAAAATTATTGAAATTGACATAAAAACAAAATTAATTTAGATACACCTTTTTTGTTTTAAATTAGACAGATAGAGTTGTCTTATTTTTAATTTAATAAATAAATTACTGAAAATTGTGATTTTATCAAATTCTGGGACATTAACGAGCATTTAAATAGGTATTTAAAATGACAAGTTTAAGTTAGTATAAAATATGTTTGCCCAAAATTGTTCAAGGTTTTTCTATCCAACCACATATGGCATATATTTTTATTTAATGTATCATATTATTAAAAGGGCTAAGATAACCTTTGAAATTGGGAACCAAGAGCTATGGTTAAAGAAATAGTTAAAAACATACATTGCCTATTAAAATGGCAGGAAAATTTTGAACAAATTTCGTAAAGTTTGGCTGAAATTCATGTTGTATAACGATATTTGAAGGAATGATTTCTTTGAAGTTACGTACGAAGTCCCGAATTCAAAAATACTAGTTATTTAATTCAAAATGAATGCTTTCTATGCATTTCTATCCTTAGTCAGCAGTAAAAACTATCATTATCTGCAAGATTTTAATATGATAATTTTCTACCCAAAAACATTTTCTATGGTTTTCTATCCAACAACTTATAAAAACCATTCTTAGAAATTTCTAACAAACTCTTCAAATTACTCAACAAAATTAAGGCCCCTTTATTTTCTATCTTAGCTTTGAAATCTAAGAATTTCTACAAGACCTGCCTATACCTACCTGTTTACATATGTTCCTGTTTAAACAAAATAATAAAGTTTCAAGTATAATCGCAATAACTTATATTCCCAAATAACTTGTCTTAAGTTAACTTAATAAAACAATTTTCAAAAAAAAAAAAAAAAAACAAACAAATGCAGGCTTAATTTTTCTTTTTATGAAAATCCCTGCTGAATCACCATACTTCTACTGCTGCATGCACTGCAATATACCTTCACTATCTTGCCATCAGATGCCTTGCAATATCCACTCCTGCCTTCCTGGCTGAATGAATAACATGCATTTGATTTCAATGTTAAATCTCAAACCCTTGAAGAAGGATAAGAGAATTCCAGGAACAGGAATAAAACACAAAATTCAATCTTTCACCTCACTGAAGCAGATTGATTTATTCATCCTTTGGTAAGTCGAAGTACAGAGGAGAAAGGAACAAAGTGAAGTGATGTAAAGAGTGAAAGAAAAAAATTCATCTATAGCATACTGTAGTTTTTTTTTTTTCTAGAATTTTTCTCTATAACAACTCCTAGTCAATTTCAACTTCCATATCTTCTACTCCTTAATTTGAAAATGTTGCATGAATGAACAGCAATAGCAGCAGTGACGCGATAGAACTATCGAGCGAGGCAGCAAGGACGAATATAATAAAATTAGTCGAAGAGAATAAGAAGGTGGAACTACTGCCTTAACTACTCCCATGTCGGTCGGATCCGGATCCGGATCTTGTGTGTCAGCCTTTGTTAAGCACATTCTACGATTTGAAGTGGATTTCCTTTTCGCTGAAGAAACACGCAGTCTTTTCTGTCTAGCTCCAAATTAGATCTCTTTCCTAAAATCTAATCATGTTCCTCTCTCACTCAATGGAATTTAATATGCGATAAAACGGAAGGCTCCTTCCTATATGTATAAAGGGATTTTAAAAGAACTAAAACACACACCAAGCACACAAAAAATACCAGCCTAGTTAGTGCATCCGATTGGCAATCCTGTTTAGTATTCAAAGTGTCGGATGATTGTAAAAGTTTATTGGGTCGTGGGAAGCATCATCCTATTTATATATTTTTGTTCGTTACGCAAAGTAGTTGCCTCCGCAGGACTTAAAAGGAGAATAACCTTCTTTTTTTTTTTTTTTTTGGAAAAGTACTCTCCCAATAGGCTCTGTATAGTGTATCTATAGGTAAGCATGTGGTGGGTGCTTTGATTTGTGTATTTGAGCAGGCGTCATTGCTGTCGTGCGTCGTTTATTTTTGGGGCGCGAAATTACGAACATGGTGTTAAAAAAAAACGAAAGGAAGAAGAAGAACGCGAAATGAGAACGTATCGCAATCAAAGCTAAAGCGAACGTTTTTGACATGACAGGCATCTTTTTCAATTAGTTTTCAGTTTTTTTTCTTTTTTTTTTTGAAAACCAAACCCGTTGAGAAGAGCTATCAACGACATCCATTCAACTGGGATTCAATTACAATTATTCTACTCAGAGCAAAGCAGGATGCAAAAAGGCAAATTATTGTTGGTTAGCAGTAATGTGTGTGTTTACAGTTCTGTTGGTTTTAGAGTGACAAAAAAATAACAGCTGCGATGAAATAAAAATAAAAATAGACTCATATCAAAAAAAAAAAAATAAAAATTCAAAAAAACAAAAGAAATATAAAAAAGGAGGGAGTTCGGGGAGGCTAAATGAAAATGTGAGAATAATAATTAAATAGGAGTTATGGAAACTTTCCTGAAAAATTGTGAATTCTAATTAAATTTGAGGATGTCCTTTAGAATATTTTCCGTAATAGATAGGCTTATGTCTTGACCTATAGCATCATTTAATTTAAACAATTAAGACGAAAAGTGACCCCATTTCATAAATACCTGTACGATTCAAAAAAAAAAAAAACAAAAAAAACCGCCGCGACCAAGAAAGCTCCAAGAGCTCCAAAACATATCGAGGAGACATTTTGATTTCTATTTAGTATCGGTATCAGTATACTTTAAAGGTGGTTTCTAATTTCTAGTTCCAAGTTTCATGTTTTTTTGTTCATGTATGCAGCTTGTTCTTCAGTCTTTCTGTCCTATTATGTTCTTCATTTTGTTGTTGCTGTTGTTTTAGATACACTATGAAGTTAAGTGTTTCCTATACAATATGTAAGCAAAGGTGTGTTACCTATCTACTTTTTTTGCTGATGGAATTCAACAAAATATCGATTTTAATATGTGCTTCTGTAATCGTTTATCCGACTTACAAGAGACAATGGTTGAAAACAGCAATCTCTAGCATACACCATCAATTTTGTTGTTAACCACTCCCTTTCGTCGTGATTAGTCTAAGACAAAGCCTCACATAGAATATAAAATCCACGTTAGTCCTGGGGTTTGATCCTTTGGATATAGCTTGTCCAGCATCACTATACCTATGCTACATAGGTACACCAACGATATCCATGTTAAGTCAGCCCTATATTGAAGACCAATTTGAAGCTGCTGACATTAATGATGGTAATTGAACTCGAATTGTTTTAAGAGATAGAGATACGTTATTCATCCAAGTAATTTGTGGATATTCCACTGAAATACCCCCATCGTTCGAAGCACCACGACTATAGCCAACAGCACTAGGTACAGGGCAAATATATAGGATGGAAGGTATACTGCCCACAAAGCAATGGAACAATCATGATAATGGTTAAACGGGAAAATGAATCGACTACAAAATCGAGTTGGAACTATAATATATCTATGAAATATATTCTCTGTCCATTTTATTCTATATGATGAGCTTCCATGAATTCTGTGATTCGATTCCCTGGGTCTCTGGAGTTAGTTCTCAATTTAAAATTGGTTTGTATTTGTATTTGTAGTTTTATTTTATTTTTTTATTTCTATCAATTCTGATATTTATCTTTTACTTTGAAGTACCGATACCTTTGCATGCTATCATTTCTTTCCTGGAATGGACGTCAAGTAAAATACTTTGAAAAAGGGACTTTCTAGTTTACCTTGGCACTGACTATATGGGTAGGTTAGGTACATATACACATGGAAGAAGTTCTTTTAAAGGAAGTTTTTGGAAAGAAAAGTGAAAGGATTTTAATATTGACATTGATGAGCTTTGTAATTAAAAATATTTGTTTAGTAGAAATAATTCTACAAATATGTACATACATTGCAAGGATCTCGAGTTACAAGAATATCAAATAAAATTGAGTAAAGGAGAGATATTTGTATTGAATACTTTATTTTATTAAATTTTATTCTCACCAAATATTAAATAAAGGTGGCGATGGATATGTCACAGAACCTCGAACAAAAAGCTAAATCATGTGTGTACCTAAGTTAAATAAAGACATACCAAAAGTAGTAGCCCGTGGCGTAATTGTTAGTGTGTTGGACTGTCACACCAGAGGTCTGGGTTCGAATCCCAGCCACTGCCAACTAAACACAAAAGTGTTTTTTCAGGGCTACTGCCCCTTGCGAGGAAGTGACAAACCCTTTAAGAGTATCTCCTGTCACAGAAAAGTGCCGCTCACCTATATAGCCGTTCGTATTCGGCAATAAACTGTAGGTCCCCCCCATTGCTACAGACACGCACACAAGAATGGTTAAGAGTTGTAAGTCACTAGGCCCTAGTTCTTCATGAGCTGTTGTCCCATCAAATTTATTTTTTTATTTTTATACCATCAAAACAAAGGCTCTTTCCTTATTTTTCCATTAAACATTCTTCATAGAAATGTCTTCCTGAATTTTGTGCTCAAACCTTTGCAACAACGAATTCTGAAATCCAACTCCCATTTTACAAAACTATTTAATGATTGTCTTGACTCGGCTCTAACACTAACGGTGATAAAATCATGTCAAAGAAGACACTTACCACATCTACTCAAGCCCCCAGACGTAATAATATACCAAACGACTTGTTGATATAAAAATCATTCTACAACCGAGCTTTTAAACTTAAAGCCAAATACTGCCTTACTTAACAAAGCTTTAAGTGTGATAGGTATAGCTTTTGAAGTTCATTTCTTAGAAATAGGAACAGTCTTGCGCCTTGTTAAACCCTTACACCCCCAGAAGCTTTCCTAACTCTCACTCTCTCAAAGCCTCGATTGAGAGAGATTTCCCCTTAAATTTTCTCTCAATTACCATGCGGATTTCTGGAGCTTTCAAGCAAAGCTTTTATTTTTCTTCGGTACACATTTTATCGGATTAGAAGTTTTTACACCACATGCCGTTGTTGGCACCGGGTGGCGGGCGTCCGTCGTCGTTGCCGTACTTTTTGCTTCGCTACTGTAGCCTTCGTCGTCATCATCTCGTCATATGCTTTGTCGTCATCATAGCATATACATGTACCTACCTACTTTGTTATCCTTTCTGTTGTTGTGATTATCATTATTATCTAATGGAGTTCAAGGATACATATCCTTTTTTTGTTTACAGCCCAAGCACATTATTACTTTTGCTTGTAGTTTTTTTTTTTGTTCATTTGCTTTCTCTGGAATTCATCCTTTCTTCGCGTCCTTATATTTTTTTGTCTCAAATCATCAAGTCTGTTCTTCAGCAGATACACTTTTTTACTTTTTCAGGAGAGTTTTGTTGTTTTTACTTGTGACAAATGAATTTTTTGGCACGTAGCATTGTACTTATTCTGAGTTGTATAGTAAGAGTAAGTCGACATTTTTTAATTTATATTCGTATTTACTCTAGTTTTCAATGTTAAAATAAATTTTCATATAAGTTTTTGTTTTCTTATTTTCAATATACATCACACTTGTGTTATGAACGAGAATTTTTATTTCCAGATAAGGATTATGTTTTTAAAGTGATTTTTTTTTCAATTTTAAAGGACATCTGCTAAGGGGGGGCTTTTAAGTTTTTATTAAATTTTAACGAAAAAAAAATAAAAATAAACAGTAGGAAGTCAACCATTCTCATATTTTTAATGACAGGAAGAGAGATTTCCGTCTCCACGAAGCCCCACTTCTATCAACCACTTTTAAAAGGGAGAAAACTTTTAATGTGTGAACGTGACTGGGATAAATGATTTTTAAGAACACAAAATTTCATTATATCGATAGATAAAAATTAGGGGTTTATCATTTAAACTTTGACATTACATCATAAGGATCATAAGAAACTAATTAAGGATATGAAATACATTAAATTTTTATAAATTGACATACCTGATGGTATTTAGATCGCATCAATTTTTGAAAGTTATAAAATTTTCTGAAGAGCAGTGGCGGATTTACTTTACTTGACGAGTAAAGGTATACATATTTTCTTTGCACCGTATTTTATTCAAGATAATTAAAGTCAAAAATTGGCTTTTAAATCTTGCTGATTTATGATGTAGGTTTTTTATAAAATGCTGGGATTTAATTTTAAGAGAAAGCCGGAAATGCGTGATATTTTTCCTTGGTGGCAGAAATAAGCGCTAGACTTTTAAAACTATAAAATGGCTATAAAATCAATAAAAAATAGTAAGCATCAATCAAAATGTCATGCTTGGGTTGTCAGCCAACCGTCACGAGTAGCAAAGTCCCGTTATTTTAAGCAAAAAGTCCGAACACAATCGATACGATTCTCTTAAAAAGCTTATAATTGGTATTTTAATGGTCACCTAAGTTAAATATTAATCTAGTAAAAATATGAGACTATGAACACTATTAAGTACTAGAGAATAGTGTGAAACCATAATCAATCAAATTTTAATTCAAGAATTTTGAGAAATAATATTCTAGTATTCTATGGCACCCTCTACCAATGTCAGTCGATGTAAATTAAAAAAGAAAATAGAATTTTGAAAAACTGTATATCCTGCTCTGGGGCGGGGAGGGGCAATTTCTTAAAAATTAAATGAAAATAAATAAAAAAAAATATAATAAAAATTATTATAATAAAAAATGAAAAAAAAATAATAAAAATTAAAGAAATTCCGTACAACGATATGCTTTTTAGAAAGCAAACTCAATTCTTTAAATGAACTGATTTTGGAAAAATAAGTTTCAAATTCCAAACCTTTTTTTTTTCATATTGATTTTTTTCAAAATTTTAAGTAATTACGTCCCACTGTTTTTGCAAATATTCAATGCCCTTATCAATTCTTAGTCAAATGCTGAGAAGCAGATGTATAAATCTTTTTTAGTTTTTGATAAATTAAAAAAAAAAAACTATTAATTTAAAGAACTTGATTTTAAAAACCTATAGCATATCGTTGTATGCACTTAATTTAATTTTTAATAATTTTTTTCCATTTTAAGTCAATTTTTTAGTAATTGCCCCTCCTCCCCTCAGAGGAAGATGAGTTTTCTTTTTTTAATACAATTTTTTTTAAAATGATCCCAAGAATAATCCCCTAAAAATAAGTGTATTCATTCAACTTCATATAAACTTTCCCTCGTGGTTAAATTAAGCGCATTCCTCCGCACCTTTTAGTCCCTCAGTCCACCACTGGTCTTAATCATATTTAATTTCAAGCCAATTGAACGACTAAGGATAATGTATCAGTTGAAAAATTTGAAGATGTTTAGACTTAACGATACTCAGATTAAAAAACAAAAAAGGATTTCCAGTTATAAGCATGTATACAAAGTTAAATGGTGTACGTACATGAATTATTAAATCGAAAAACTTTTGAAATTTGATGGCAGACATTAAGTAGTAATTGTGTTTAAAAGTTGAGCCAAAGAGAAAATCTAATATAAATGATAAGAAGAAAAGTTGAGAAAGGACAATAATTAAGATACCTACCTATAAACTGAGGGAATTATATTGATAGACGGACCAAAAGTCTGTCTTGGCAACCTGTGTATACATACGAGTAGGGTATGGATTGTTCGTTCCACTTTAATTGGTTCCCTAATTTTTGAACAGAAAAAAAAAAAAAAAAAAAAAACTTCATGTGGTAATAATCATATTAGCCAAGGTTGATATAGGGGTTAAGTTCAAGGGTCGGTTTGTGAATAAGAATAGAAATTTCAGAGTACCTTTGTTTGTAGAGTATGAATAGGTTAATCTTAACAAGGATGTTAATAGATTGTTTTCATCATTTTGATCTGGCAATTCAGGTGATTGATGGCTTGAGGATATAAGTAATTATATAGGTATGATGGGTTAAAGGTTGTGGGTTATGGTGTTAAGTGACCCGGATATCTTAATAAAGTAATGAATGGGAAAAGGAAGTTTAAGCAGGTACCTATCCTAATGCTGGATTATTTGTTTGTAATAATTTATGGTCTTCTAAGCCATTATACAATTTTCTAATAAAACACTTTAAAAGGGTTTGAACTTGATCTAGGTATAGATGTTCAATTTAAACGTAAAAAAAAAAAAGAAGAAAGTCGATTGACTGATTGACTGTTAAGTATACCAATACATATACATACATACCTCATTTAAAAAAAAAAATATTGGACTTAATAGTGAAATTCAAAAGTAAAAGAAAAATTTACATACAGCTAAGTTTAATTATTCAAGAATCAAGTTTAAACAATTTCAGAATAAACAATGATATCCATTTGTGTATGTTGAATAAATTTTAAGCTATGTACTTCTTAAACCAATTTAATTATTTTTAATTCATTTTAAATTGATTATATTTTCGTTGTTTATATTTTTGTAAACAGACACGACTCAATGATTCAATTTTTAAGATTCAAGAAATTCTAAATTTCGGTGAAATATTTTCATTAAATTACGTTAGGTAAGTAACTACTAAAACTAAATCAATTTAAATTAAATGAATAATAATTTAATTAAATAAGTACAATAAGCACGTTGGCAAAAAAACGTAGCACTGGCAGTCATAATAATCGTTAACAAAAAAAAAAACATTCCTTACAGGAGTCACTTGTTTTTTTTTCTCGACAACCCTCATTTATAATTCGCTTCTTTTTCAAATGATATACAAATGATTTTCTCTACAAAAGAGCTCATCATGTCAGGACTCTCAAAAACTCATTTTTGAAATTCTAGGATTATCAATCATAGCCCAACATTTTGCAATTATTATTATTATTATAACTTTTTCTCTTTGGTTTATAAGTGTAACGCCACACTTTCTTTATTTAGTGTCTCTATCACCCACTTTGGTCAGATTGCCTCGTTGCTTCAAGTTCAAAACAGTAATGCCACTTTTTTTTGTTATTTAGACACCATTTTTTATTTGAACTTTAGGATAAAATTCTTTAAATTTTTGGGTTTCAAAAGGTAACCTAGCTCTTAAATTACTTCTTTTACAGTTCTCTTTTATTGACCATAAAAATAATCATTATGAATGCAGTTATTTCAGACATACCAATTTTGTTTAAATTAGAAAAAAAAACATACCAAGGGAATGCCTTAATATCTAAAAATTAGTTTTATTTGATTTTTTAAATTTTGTTAATTTTATTGCAGTGATTCTGAAAAAAAATCCCATTTTGCGTTAATTTATACAATTTTTGTTACTTTACTGGCTGAATAGAATGATGACGGAGACGGAACTGAAGCCGGAGCTGGAATAGCTGTCAAAATATTGAATACACGCAAATTCAATGTTGCGAACACAACGGAACGTAGCCGCATACGGAGCTGCAGACGCAGACGCAGACGGAAGAGTTCACCAACTTTTAACTTTTCACGTACGAAACTTTTGACGTTTGTGGTTATTTGTATCGCGAAAAAAAAATTATTTATTAAAAGGAAAATTATTGGAAACAAAAAATGTGAATTCTGTGCTTGTACACAAGAATATTCTTTTGTTTTTCTTCAAAATACATTCAAAGCTGTACAGCTGCATTGTGGACAGGTAATAAAAAATAACGTGCGACACTTTTTGACAGCTCTTCCAGTTCCGTCTGCGGCTCCAGTTCCGTCATTCTATTCTGTTCAGGCAGTTAACGTTGTGCTGAACAAGTCCATTAAATACAAAAACTGGAAACATGTTTTCTAAAAAATTGTTTCTATGTGAATATTTTAATTTATTTTATTTATTGCAAAAAATTGTTTCTATGTGAATATTTTATTTTTTTTTAAATTTATTTTGTGTCAAAATCATAAAGTGTCAGCACTTTTTCTAAACTAAATTTAAATCAAGAGTTTTTGTCATCTCGCGTAACGAGATTTCCTTTGGTTATGTTTTCTGGGTGCCTACGTACATTTCATTTTTTTTTTTTGCGTTTTTTAAATGAAGAAATAAAGAGAGGCAAAAAAACAAAATAAACAGAAAACTTTTTTATCCAAGAGTCGTAAAATGCAAACTGTGTTGAATATCAAGTTTTCTTTCCACTCAGTAAAAACTGAAGAGCCACCACTGTTTTTGTTTTTTTTTTTTTTTTTCTTTTTTGTCCTTTATCTGTGCATTCATATTTTAAGGATGGATTTTTAAGGATTATTTCTTCGTTTTCTTCATAATAATTCATTTCTTTGTTATTTTATTTCCAATTCAACTTGTATCCGGCGACGACAACGTCCAGAGTTTTTGGCTTGGATAGGAAATGAGTGGATTTAGGGGTTTCGGGGGTGTTTCAATATTTCAAACTAACACTCGTTGTCCGAGAAGAAAAATGACAAACAGGACGAGGAGGAGAGCTTCGAAATGTCTTAGATACAACTCGAAAGCAAATAATAAAAAAAAAAAAACAAACAAAACAAAAAAGTTTCCAAAAGATTGCTCTGTCGTAATGTTAAATAAGAATTGGTAGTCTGGAGTTTTCAAGTTTTGCCAAAGAAAGTTCTCTGTTATGAGGGTGAAAGTGGAAATCCAAGCACCATCATCATGGCTAGCAGATAAATCAACAAAAACAACAACTCTATACCCTGTCGAATTGAATGAGGAAGCAAATACTATTTAAAACTAAACATGCAAACAATAACATGATTACAATTAAATTTAAATAGTATGCAAGATTGCAATTCAGAAAATATTGCACTAATTCGTAATTTGTTTTTGTAAAATTGAATTTTCAAGTAACGATGTTAAAATAAAAACAGAAGAATAGGAGAAATTTACTGCATCTTTTATTTTAAATTGTCTGAATGACATAATTACAAAATACCAATGGGAATTTGTGGTAAATTTATTTCTCTTTTGGGAAAGTAAATTTTATTTGATTTGCTAAATTATTCAGTCAGTACTTGTTTTTTGGGTAAATACATAGGTACAGTGGGAGTTGAAAATTCATAATCGAAAATAGATAACAACTGAATTAATCTTTTATTATCTGTTATCTAAGGAAACTTTAATGATACTATTTGGATATTTTTCTCTCCATTTTTCCATTTTTTACATGTATCGTAAAAGTCCGGATTGGAATATAAAAAATGGAATAAAATTAATTTTTCAACTTTTGCCAAGTCAATCCTAGGATTTTGACCAATTCGAACCAATTCAAAAAGGGTTCTAACATGGCCGCAATTGTATTGATTTTGTATGGTTTATTTAAAAAAAAAATAAAACAATTAAAAATTAATAAAAAGATTAGTAAATTTTACTCACTGTGAACTGCATTGGAAGTTGATTTATATTTCTTACCTGGAAAGAAGAAAAAATATGTTTTTAATAACGAGAATTCAAAGAAACTGAAATAAAATTGGCAATTTAATTACGAGTAGAAAAAAAAATAATTTCTATAACTTTTATTAAAAAAAAAAAAAAAAAAAACTTTTCAAAAAAGTTGCCAAAGAACTTTAGTGATACCTATTGATTTGCCTTGTTTGTGTGCACTTTTATGGCACAAAATAACTCTGCTAGTAAAACTTTTATTTTTAAAGTTCAAGTATTTTTTTTTTTAGTTTTTTTTATTCGACCCCACTCTTAAATCTGAATCTTATTTGTTTTGTATAGAAAATAAAAACTCAAAGTCAAAATATTATTTCAAACTATGGAAACTGTTTCTGTACAGTTTCTGACCTCATTTTATTATCCTCTTTTCAATATAGTAAAGAACTTTGTAGATATTTCCTATTTGCAATGAGAGATCAATTTACAAAAAAAAAAAAAAAAAAAAACAAGAAGAAAAAGAAAAAAACCCATAACCAACCTTAAAACATGCAAAGTGTTATGCAGGAAAATATACACAGATTAAAAAGACTTCTGAAACAAATTAATTGCAATTTTACTCAAATAATATTCTTTCATTTTTGTCTCCCACAGCGCAGTCAATGCTTCGTGCAATAATATCGACACAATGTTACAAGAATTAAATTATAATAATAAGCGGTTTTTATTGAGTTGTTTTTATTTGCTCTGTAGTAGGTAAAGGTTGTTGAATAGGTCAACGAAATGGGGAGGGCGGGCCGAGGGCCCCGTAGGTCAATATTGGAGGGATTTCGGAATTGGTGATGGAGCAGATTACCAGCTCACCATATACAGAAATCAATGGGCAAGAAGATAAGCCATTTTGTTAAAAATAATGATAGCATAGGGCGTGTGTGAGTGTAATTTTTTGGCTTGTTGGTTAAAGCTGTTGTGTTGGAGAAAAACAATCTTGAATGGGTATAGGGTATTATGTATTTGACGAATATTTTTAAGCAAATATAGACTTTTTAAAAATTTAAATAAAAAAGTACGTAAAATACTTTGAAAGTGAACTGATATATAAAATAGAAAAAAATAGGAAAAATTATTAATAAAGGACTTTTTAGCACATTTCATTCAATTATTGTATTTTTAGAGCCAAACATTTTCGATTAAGTGCATGTCCTGTCCATACATTACATCGAAGAATTTTGTTAGTAAAATAAATAAATAAATTTGATGGCACAACAGCTCATGAAGAACTAGGGCCTAGTGACTTACAACTCTCAACCATTCTTGTGTGCGTGTCTGCAGGAATGGAGGGAACCTACAGTTTATTGCCGAATCCGAACGGCTAACGAGCGGCACTTTTCTGTGACACGAGGATTTGTCAATTCCTCGCAAGAGGCAGTAGCCGTTTTTTCTTTTAAATAAATAGGTGGCGAGGCTGGGGATCGAACCTTAGACCTCCGGCATGACAGTCCATCGCACTAACCATCACGCCACGGCTAGTTAAATATGTATTTACAACATAGAAAGTAAATTATGACACTTTTTCACTAATGCCTACTTACTTATATGTGTTTAAAACTAAAGAAGACCTTGACCTTGTCATTCTAAAAGGAACCATAAATTTCATCCTGAATTTAAGTATATTTTATATACTTAAAGTTCATATAGATATACATAAAATGATTTAAAAATTACTTTACTTAAAAATTATGAAACAAATGATTCGTTACTTAAATTTATAATCACATAAACACCCTGTTGGAATTTAAAAAAAAAAAATAAACCTTCGATGTCCTTTGGTATAGTTTTTTGATAATAAAAATGCAGTTAAGTTTTTAAATGGATTAACCATCAATATGTTTTGTTGTGTAAACGCGTTAATATCGTGACAGAAATAAATTACCTTGAAATATGTTATAATTGGGTTATCTCGTAGCGAGCGTTTTATTGATGTAAATTTAAGCATTTCGCTTGAACGTTAAGGGATAGCTGACTTTGCATGCAGGGTAAAAATTAACCAAGTTTTTTTTTTTTGATGGTGATTTATGCGCGTAATTAAAATTAACAAAAAAAAAAAAAACAGAATAAAGTACTTGAACATAGTGTGATGTATAGTATAGTAGTAACAATACATACAATGTATGTATTTATGTTTACATGAAAAATTTATTTCACAGTCTTCAAATTCAATTAACTCTTGAAACAAATTAAATTAACGCCAGAAAATACAAAGCACGACAGGAGTCGAGTACATTTTTAAATAAATTTTATAGACCTGCGAGGTAATAGTGGGTAAACCAAAATATTTATTATTTTTACAACAATTTTATTCAATCAATAAACACCATTTAAAACGAGGGAAACATTTTTACGAGGTGTTTTTTGATTAATCCAAAAAATAAGAAAGGACTATCTTTATCGCTACCTTTAATAAATGTATATAAATATATTTACACTCAGGACATACATAAATAATAAAATATATCCAGTCAGTCGTTTATTAAAATTTAACAACACTAGAGGTATCAAAAGAGCCTTTAGCCTTTGTATTTCTTCTTCGGGGAAGGCTAACACAATCTCATTTGGTTATATGGAATTTATCATAAAATATTTTGTTGCCAAGAGCTTGAAGCTTATTGGATTTTCTAATCGGATCATAAAATAATATCGCATCATAAAGAACTGGGCTTTTGGGTTTTGTATACTAGAAATATACATAATATATGTTGAATTCAGCCAAAGTAACTTTCTCTTCACTTACGATACTTAATTTTCCTCCTTTTTATTGTTGCAAGAATATAAATGGCAGGCTATGGTGGAAATTTTCCAAGTTTAAGAACGCAGAAAGTTGAGTTATGGGATTTAAAAGAAATTCAAAGGATGAGAGATGAAAGATTGATATGTGAGTTGGGTGATTGAGTGTTATATAGTTAAGAACGTCCTTATGTCTATTTATAGGGTAACTTTATGTATTTAATATGTGATAATGGCGATTAGCCGACACGTGGGACGTAAGTTGCTTAAGAAAAAATTGTTGAGCATTTGAGAGTAAAATTTTAAGTCATATCTAGTATTTTTTGGGATTTCGAGTTAAATGTGTATGATTTTAAATTTTTTGTAAGTTTGAATTCTATACAATTTTCAGCTATCTTTTTTATATTTAAAGGGATTTCATTTTTTTAAGAAATATTTTTTTGATATTTGATTTAAGGGATTTTGTGGGATTTTTGTATTATGGAATTTCAATTTAAATTTAAGCTCTTTTTTTGTTTTTTATTTTTATTTTAACTCGAAATTTTTGTTTAATTTTTGGAGCTTTAATATAATAGTTGATAGTTGTGATTTTTTTCAGGAGGATTTTGAAGTTTTTGATAAACAATTTTTTCAGATTTCGTGGGATTTGCGCATTCTATCAATTATTTCAATTATTATATTGTCTGTAACGATATTAATTAATTTAGATTTTTTTTATTCGTTTTATGATATAAATATTCCAATAATCCAATAAAGTTTTGTTAGTTTTTAAAAATCTTTTTAATACAAGGCTATTAATTCCATGGCTTTACTTGTTATATTTATTTTTCTAGAACTTTATTTTTATATGAAAAAGTGCCCTGTTAATAAACATAATGCATTTGAGTATATTGTGTATTATGTTACTATTCTGTTTGCTGTACTTTTTTTTTTAATTCCTTTATGTAACCATTTTCTTATATCAATTTTACAAAACTCCATTCAATTGACTGCAGAAAGAATAAACAAAAATTCAAAATCCAAATGCACCAATATTTGCCCAAGCAAAATATTATCCAAACATAACCGATAAAAAAGGCATAACAAGGATAAAGTTTTTTTTTTGTAGATGTACAGAGAAGCAAATATTTCGTAGTCTTAAATTACCCTTTTGCCTCGCTTATATACTTATACAACTGTTTTCAACCAAACTACTTAAAACAATAAGCATTAAGCAGTCGAGTCCGTTCGAACAATCTTAATAGCCGAATTACTCTTTTAGATCTTTTTCTTCAGAGGTCCTCTTAGATGGTTGAAAAAGTTTCTCTCCTCTTCCGTTATAAGCAAACGGTCAAATGCATTCGGAAATTGCTACGAGCAACATCATGTAATCGACCAGGAAATAGCGTTAAGAGCCAAAAACTTACATCCACTAACTAAAACTTAATACACTATACACAATATTTAAGTTTGCAGTGCAAAGGGTACAACAAAGGAGTTGTTTTTTTTGCACAGGGTACCCCCTTCTAGATTTACCCAATCGAACCCTTAGGGGTGGATTCAGAGTAAATAACAATAATCCTTCTTATTTTGTATGTAATAGATAAACGAACGGAACTAAATAAAAGTAAAAACCAAACAAAAAAAGGACAAAATATCAGAGCAATTCGACCGATTATTTTATTACATTCAATACAAAACCCCTAAACTCTGACATCAATTCTCGTTACCCCCGACGGCGGCGGCGGCTGTATTTTTATCATTTTTTTTTCTTTTGTTTTTTGTTTGTACTTAGGGGTTCGATTTTGGGGGGGTTAAATGGCGCCCAACAAAAAAGTGAACCTATGTCAGATTGTGGGAGTCAATATTGTTCGACAAAATAAAATAGAAAACTTTTTTCTTCCTCTTCTTCCAAACTCTAAGTGATGTGGTACAACTGCCATTTGGCCACCCTTTTCTTAATGTGCAGACAAAGTGAGAATTGGACAAAATCCGCCGACGATGACTAGCGGCGCGAGACGGGGGGAGTTCTTAAATAGTCTTACCACTGCGTGTTACCGACACACCATACCACCACGCGAGAGTGTGGAAGGATAAAGTTTCTTGTACAGTTTTTTGTTTCAATTTCAATGATTTGTTTTTGTTTTTTTTTTTTTCTTCTTCTTAAAAATACATTGCACTTAAGTAGAAGTTATTGATTCAATAAACTGCTTTTCTTTTGTTTAGGGGTGAGAGATGAAAATTCCGGGAAAAAGATTTCGTAAAAGGAGGGATATCCATTGGAAAAATGAGATTTTATCTTCGGTTTATGTTACAGTTTCTGCAATCAGCTCAAATTAAAAGAAGATTATGGAATTTGCATTTGAAGTGCTGAAGAGGTTCAAAAAAAAAAAAAAAAAAACAGGGGTTATATGTAAACAAGAACTTACTTTAAGTTTTAAATTGGTATGAATATGAAGATAGATCTACATAAGTTAAAAACAAATGTTATTCCTTTAAGTTTATGTCACAGATGGTTTTGATGATTTTTTGTTTCAAAGCTGCAAAAGATCATTTAAAAACTATCTTAGATTCAAAATATTTAAATTGATTATTGTTTTTCAATCCTTTTAAAAATATATATAAATAACTAGCTGACCCGACAAACTTCGTTCCACCTTTAATTGATTAAATTAATAATTTTCCTTTCGAAAGTCGTATAGAAAGGTTCGAACAAAAAACAATTCAGAAAGTATGCGCGTACAAAAACAAAAAAAGGATTAATTTTTATATAATAAGAAGAAGATAGATAAATCGTTCTTGGCTAGATCTAAAACTATCCAGTCCAGTATCCAAAAAACAAAATTTTTGCAAACTTATTAAAAACCATCAGCAAATAACTAGATAAAGTAACATAATTCATCGAACTCTCATACCTAATTAATCGAGAATATTCTCTTTCATTTATCAACTTCATATTTACCCTTTCAGGACATCCATTTGACATTTTTTTTAGGGAAATTTTGTCTCCTGCAATTTCCCACAGTCTTCCCAAAAATTATAGGCAAAATATTAGTTAACCGCATTTTTGAGCTAAACGCAAAAACCTGTTGCCAACATGACATAAATTCCAAGTTTGCCCATATCTGAACCGAACCGAGTTCAGTGGGAATTTGAGATAAAAAAAAAATAGGGAGGAGGTGGTTGAGCTTCATTTCTAGGGGCCAAAATCTGAGAATATCAGAGACTGAATGTCCCCAGTTTTTGCCCTTCGAGGTATCTGCAGGGAATGTTGTGAATTCTATGGAATGGTGGTAACCAAACTTTTCACTGACTTCTACGGAACATTCAAATTTGAATAAGTAATTACGAGTTATGGTCGTTTCCTGCCAGAAGCAATGCACCCATTGTCGTTGTTGCCTGTGCCTCTCTGTTCCCGGTGATGGTGGTATACATGGTGTGTAGGAGGAGGTGCGGCTGGCCTTCTGAATTTCACACCACTTAACCTAATTAGAAAGTACTGTGCGACAGAGTTGAAAATTAGCACTGCGGTTTTTCTTCACTTTTCGATTTCGTGTCCAAAAACCCCAACTCTTACCAAAAACAACAACGCTAAAATGGCGTTGTTTTTAAGGGTTAGTTTTAAATTGTTTTATTTTGTTTTTATTTAAAATTTTAACTCGGAGTATCTATGTTTATTTTTCCTGTTAACTTTTGTATAATTATTTGGATAGTCTTAAAATTTGTTTTGCGCTTGCAATAGAATCGCACGGTCGGTTAATTACTTAAATATTTATTGTTATTGTTTTTAATTTTTTGTAGCGAAATTTTTGCTTTTTAGCATTGAAATGAGTTTTAGAAAAAATAAATACCTATTTTCAAAGTATATAGCATTGCAATTTATATATTATCACAGAAGCATTTTTATGACTTTTAACCATTTTGATTGTGCATTTATAATAAATTTAATAAAATGTATACCCATTTCTGTGAGGTTATTATAAGACTTCAATAAATTTCTTATCAAAAAAAAATCGAATTTGAATAATTAATTTTGGCTGCGGATGATCAACAAGACAAGCAAACTCACTTTTTTTTTAGTGATTCGAAACTTGTGCGATTCTCCTATAAAAAAATAATTTTTGGTGGCACAATAGTTCATGAGGAACTATGGCCTAGTGACTTACAACTCTCAATCATTCCTATATGAGTGTCTGCAGGAATGTAGGGGAATGTAGAGGTTTTGTAAATTCATCGCAAGAGGAAGCTAGGGACCTCCGGCATGACAGTTCATCACACTAACCATCATGCTACGGTTACTACAATTCACCAATAATACGCCTCCTACATTATAATGAAAATATTTTAGTATTTTGTATCTAACCCCCATTCAAAACTCTTGACAATGAAAATACCTTAGCTTTTACAAAATCCTTTAAATCTTTTGGTTTTTTTTCTGTCCCTTAAAATATCCTAGAAAAACAAGAAACTATTCCAACGATGAACAACATATTTAATAGCGGTAGTAATTCGCACGCATAATATTCCCCCATTCAACCCTTGAGCATATAGCATCAACAGTGCGTTTTGATTAAAGTCCGAGAAGACTATATGTGTCGAGAAGACCTATATTTTCCTGTTGTACTAGATATTTTCGGTTAAAATAAAACAAAACATCTTGTTTATTTTCAAGGCATTGATACCAGGATACTTGTGGTGTGGTTGGTTTTTAAACCATCGACCACAATACGAAAAAGGTCCTATTTTTAACAACCTTTACCGTGCCTTTTCTAGGGAAAAAAGTATTTCAAACCAAAAGCTTAAACAATTAAATGTCGTCAATATATATATATTTCACTCAATTAGTGAAGAGTGTCGTCCTTTATTTTGTTTTTCTTTTGTTTTTGCATTTCTGATGTTTAACCAGTATAATGTACTGTACATACATACATTTTATCCTTCCATTGCTTTGCCCATAGTCCGTGCTTTTAATATTATTTCGTTCGTTTTATTAAATTACATATTTACCCATTTAACGTGCTAGGAATATGGCACGTATTATAATCAAATTGAAATTTGATTATGTAAACATTTTTGATCCTTTCGGGATCATAACATTGTACAAATGTACATATACTATAATATTGTAGGTACATATTATAGAATATATATTTAGTTATTTCTCTATATCTATATTTTGTATCCTGTTTGGTATTTATTGGAGGGGAAAATCAACTGCAATAGCCGATGTTTCTACTCGTTTTCGGTTGTGTTCAGAAGGTAGGTACAGATACATGGTGCAATAATTGTATTTTTGAACAAATATTTTGTGTTTAGATTAGTTTTGCAGGTATAGGCATAGTTAGGATATTTGTATAATTATTTTGAACATAGACATAAAGGGGTTCGATTTTCCATTAGACAACATATCGTGATGTTAAAACAATTGAAATATAAGTATTTTCTATCTATTGAGTTGAATTTGTTTGTTCTTAATTTTTGTAAAAAAAATTCCACGGGAGTGAGTTGAAAAAAAGGATACCTACGATTCCTTTGCAACTGTAAGGACCTTTTTACTCTGTTCCACAAAACAATTAAATAAATTTAATATAAAAACAAAAACAAAATAAATTTAAACACAGCTTAGTTCTGACAAATTTCTAACTAATTTGCATATTTAATCAAAAACTCTCTATGACCACTATGTCGACATACACAAACAATAAGAACTGGATTATTTATTTATTTATTAAACTATACCCCAGAAACATATATACACTCTCTATGAGTCTTTTCAACTTCGAACCTTTTATGTGCCATACGAATTAACCCGTAGAGAGCCATGTTATAGTGCGCGCCCCAAAAAATGCTGCTTAAAAATATTATGCGAATTGGAGACTGAAGTACATACTGCCATTTGCCAAAACCCAGGTGAGCTGTTCTCTGATGGAAAGTATAGAGCGTTCAAGGTGTGGGAACAATTTATAACCCCATTCACACCTCTTTGTGTATAATATAGTTGAAATAGCTTTTTTGTGCATAGTTTAATCCTAAGTTTCCTGTGAAAAATGTTCTGCAAATTAGTTAACATTATTTCTTGCTACCTTTTGCTTTTTTGCTACCTCCGTACATACATACCTACGTACGTACTTATTTTAATTTAGTTTTTGTTTGAAGAAAATGTATACAGTGAATTTATTTAAGAAAGAAACGAACGGAAATGTATAAATGTTTTTTTTTTTTTTGTGCAATGAGAGGTAATAAGTTTTGAAACTTGAGTAAGGAAAATCGTCTTAGTTCCAAGTTTACGTATGAAAAAAAAGGAAAAACCTTAAAGGTTAATTATGACTTTTGATAAAATTATTTAATTTTTTTTCAAGGGGTTGAGTTACTGAATAGGAAAAGTGAATGGCATCATGTAGATTACTCAAAATTTTCCAAGCTTCTAAAGGAAGTTGCGCGTACATAAATTAAGTACTAAAGCTGTTGCCACAATGCATTTTCATTTCATTAAAGTTAACAGTTCATTTCTTTTCTAGATATCGAATAAAAAATATATGTATGTCTTTGGAATTTTTGAGATTAAAATTAGATTAAATTTTGTTGCATAACAACTCATGAAGAACCGGGGCTAAGTAACTTCTTCTTCTTCTTCTCAACTATTCCTGTGTGCGCGTCAGAACGAATGGAGTGTAGGTCCCCCTCCTTTAATGCAGAATCGGAACGGCTAAGGTGATCGGCACTTTTCTATGACAGGAGATACTCTTGGAGGATTTATCAATTCCTCGCAAGGGGCAGAAGCCCTGAAAAATATTGAAAACGAAATTTTCAATCGCATTTACTTCTCAAAACAGCATATTTTGACTTATGACGGTCTTGTTTTTAATGAGGGATTTTTAGGTGGCAACAGCAATGTTATTTTCTTGGTAAAAGTCTGATATTTTATTGAAAAACAACTTAATAATCGTATCTTTATTATGCTCAACGCAATATTAAAAAAAAAAAAAAAAAAAACACACATACAAGGCTATTTGAAAACACATTCACATACAAAAGTTCTACTTGGATTGAAACTCAGAATATGTGTGGCAATTAATCAAGACTGTGATTGATGACACTCATGTTTTCATCTAAAAAAAAAAGTTTAATATTTATATTTGATATACATACATATGTAGGTGCATACATACGTTGTATTTGGAGAATGTCGTAAATTTAAATTTAAATCAGAAAAATAACGCCTCTTTAGAATCATTCTTTCATTATTCATTTCTATCCTCTTTTCTCTAAAAAAAACGAATCTAGGTGTGGTATAAAATACAATGTGTTGGAAGAGGCAAAGCATTTTCTAGGTAGCAAAGAACAACAACAACATTTTAAGGCATTTACAATACTTTTCATCTTTAGGATTCTAGGCTTTCAGGATCTGGGTTTTATAAAAATATATATGTGCACTGAATGTTTCACTTAAACCATTATCCTTTCAGATGACAGAATGTTAACGGAATTCACATTTATAATATGTGGGTTCTGTGCTAGGTGGGTGTTGTATTGTCTGTCATTCTTTCGTTTATCTTCAGTTTTTTTTTTTTTTTTCCAAGTTTTTTGTTTATTTTTATTTTTTATAGAAAATATATATCTTAAATGTATTCCTTGCGCACATGCCCCAGTTACATGCATATGTAGAGAATATAACAATTGTGCATCATGCAACCGCATAAGAATTTCAATTTAATAACACACACTCTATATAGATAGGGGGTTTGAGCGAGAGGACTTTTCCATCATTTTCCTGACTTCTTTTCAGAAAGTGCAGGAATCTCTCGGTGAATAAATTTTCAGTGAAAGCGTTTGGATAACGCAGGATGTTAATCAAGGTGAATTTCACAATATAATCAATTAAAGCTTTTAATGTAACTTCAAAAGAGTTAATTATGGGAACATTTTATGTATTTTTTTTTTTAATATTAAACTCGTTTCAAAATGTCTATAATCGATTTATAAATACATATTTGGACAGGGTCATAAGTCCACAGAAGGAAAATCTTTAGAACCACCTATGTCTACGTTCTTTAACTCGTATAACATAAATAAAATTGGTCGAGAAACGATGAAAATTGAAAAAAAAAAAACACATGAGTTTTGTTTCATTTTTTAACTGGTTTTTTTTCGATGTGAGAGTTACAGAACATGTGTTGTTGTTGTGTTCATTTTATGATCAGCATTTAACTCAGAAATTCTGAAACAGGCCCCTTACTCTAGCTTATGTCTCGCTTTAATTTTTGCACAGAAAATGAGATGGTTTTAATTAGTGTTGGTATCAAAGAGGTATTTATTTTGATTATTTGAGTCTGGACTGGACGAACAAGGTACAACGTCAAGTTTGATCGGGTGGCCCTTGAATAGATCTTCGTTCTGAAAATGACACACCCTTGAGAACAATTTAATTATGGAATACAATCATTTTCACTTATTTAATATTCGGAATGATTGTTTTATTGTGTAGCTCTAGTGGATTTGAATCAAGATTAAGATTGTTTTAATTTCCTTATACCTAGTGAAATTCACCCTTGAGAACAGAATGACAATATTTTCTGAGTAACACAACGATATATTAAAAGAAAAATTGTTCCTGTCCTAGATATCTATTCCAGCTTCGCAGCTTCCTTACTTGTAACCTATAGCTGTGTGTTATAAGTCTATGAAATACGATACAACAGACACCATATATTTCCTCATCCAGGAATGACGACGATGATGATGAGGAGGAGGATAGTGAACGGCTACGTGGACTACCAAAACATGCCCTACGATAATCTTTCAGAGTATCACATGCATAAAGAGATCGAATTGCATGTTCTTGTCAGGATACATATATACATATAGCCAGATGGTTAAAGTTGGTTTGGCATAAGAATGAACTGTATGTAAATTTCTTCTCCACCTTACATATATAACAAATATGTATATGTATACCTACATAAGACTGGATATAGCAATATCATGTATTTTACAAAACTTTTCTTCTTTATTGTATTTTAATATATTTTTTGTAGAAACAAAAAAAAATTTCTAAATTTATCTTTTATGGCCAAATCACAATCACGCGTTAGGTCGGTCGGGCTTTGATGGGCTTTTGATCGACTTTACGATAACATGTGTCATTAAGCGCGACCTTTAAAATTGCAAAACGAAATGTGGCTTCAAACCTCGGGCGTTGAGCAATGACAAATAAAAGTTCTGTTTCATTAAAATTGCATTTCTGAAATTCTTCGCAGATAATAGAGAATCAAAAATGTCTCTGTATTTTATGTTTTCATTTAGGATCTCTAACCAATGCAAATAAATAGCTTTGGTAATGAAAGTATACATTAGGTATATGCGCTAAGGTAGTTTTTCATCACTTTTCCCTTTTTTATTGTAATGGAATTCGAAAGAAAGCGATTTAAAAAAAAAACATTTCCTCAAGCATTTATAACTTTGACAAGTATCTAATGGGAAGAAATAAGAATGTACAAAGTAGCTACTTCTAAGAGACCAGCAAATGGAAGACTTCGCAAAAGGAGTTAAAAATGTCAGCAAGGACAAATAAAAAGAAAAAAAAGTCAATGATTGTTCCATAGATCTTAAAATCAGTTCACCCAGAATTATGAGGATTAATTATTATTATTATTACCTATTAAGATCAAGAAAAAAATATAACAGATTTAGTATTGCATTCTGTCGATTCCCTATACCTACACTTCTTTTTTGCAACTCGCTGCCTACAATTCACATGATCATTTTACTGAAGCATTTTTTCATTCATAGCGACGATCCCCGTGCTTACATTATAAAGAAAACCCCTTTCACTTCAATATACCCTTCCCTATCTCACACCCTTTAAATCCATCTATCTCTCACTCACTCATTAAAGCAGTCTCTCATGCTGAACCCGAGAATATTAATTTATTGAAACTAGTTTGAGTTAAACCTACCCTTCTCTTTTTTACGCACATAAAATCTACCCGTCTCTCTGCATGCGCCAATTAGTATAAAACCCATGTAAACAGGCATTTACGCAAAAAAAACACCCGTCGGACAAAACAATCTTAAGCTGGGTGAATAGTTTTACTGCAAAATAAGGCTAGCAAAAAGATTTGCACATTTAAATGTGGCGATCTTAGTAAGTACTTACTCCTTACAAGTTTGATGTGTTGCAAACCGTCATTTTTGTTTTCCCTATTCAACTATTCTCCTTATATGAGCGATATTTTCTCTTTCCCACATACAGAAAAAAATGTATTCACTCTTCGACAGAACGTGGTATACCTATGGTAATATGCATACCTACCGCATTAACAGTTTGGATTCCAACACAATTCCACAAAAAACACACGAGACAAATCGTAATTAATATTACAAAAAGTTGTAAGACACAGATTTCTTGTGTCGTGATTTTAATTTATTTGTAATCTATGTTTGTGAACATTGATTTTCCAACAAAAATACTCATAAAAAATAAAATACAAACTAAAAAGAAAAAAGTGTAAGTGATAGCGCCACAAGAAACATCATTCATCAACAAAAAAACAGAAGACAAAGTGTAAATTCGACCTAGAAGAAGTATACACACCGGAGTAAATACACTCTCCGGAACCAAACAAAAATTGCCTAAATCGAACACATCTAAAAAAGGATAGAAAGATACTTCCAAAAGAGAACATCAAAATAATTTTATTTAGGTATTTTCAAATGAAATAAATAAAACACAAAATACATTTCACAGAAAACCATTTCATTTTATTCTATAAAATTGATGAAAGCATAAAAATAATCATGGAATTATAAAAACATCCAAATTAATTTCCAATTTTATTTGCAAGTTGAATCACAACACACATACCAAATGTACATAAGCACTTATTATAATAACTTTTATAAAACAAAAATGGTTCACACTTAATTAGAATTAATAAATAATTATCACTCAAACGAATTTTCTTATGTTTTTGTAAACTAAATGTTTTCTTTTTAATTAAAAATTCTAGATCCACAAAAACTTTCCCATCCGAAAGAAAAGGGAAAACAAACGAAATGGGAATTACCTACTGTGAGCTGTCAAAGCGCGACAAAATAGAAAATAGGTCTATTCGGGCGTTGAGCTCGAGCTTACGATATTTACGATCTAAAGCGAGCACAAAGCTTGAGGTAACATTTCAGATTGCCTCATAAGAATCCATTGTTTCTATTCAATATGTCAAAGTCGGCACGACCGAACGCGTGATTGTGATTTAGCTATTAGTCTTCATTCTTTAATCATCAGCCTTTTAAAGCTGGATTTTATCCTTTTTATTTGAAACGATTATATCTTTTAAATATCACATTGAATTAAATATTGGAATTAAGAATAGGTATATCTTATGCAGTAGCACGCATTTGTTACTTCTGGGACATTTCCTTTCCCCTCCTCCTAGGATAATTTCTAACTTATATATCTATGTACATCTATACACATGTGGAAAGTTGCATACATGGAAAAGCATGCACTATTGAATTTATTTTGTAATAAGCCTTAGCCAAGTATTTTCACCTGAAGCCTTAACTAATTCGATATGTGGCTTATCAAGAAGTTTGTAGTGTAAGTCATTTGACTTAAATAAATAAGGAAATTAAATAACTTTAAATGCAATCATATTAAGTTTTACGAGGTTCTTCAGGCTATCTTCAATTATGCAGACATTGAAATTCAAATATGTATTTATGAAAGTCTTCCATCTAGGCATAAAGTAAGGCATTGTTTTCTATATTCAAATTTAAATATGTATGTACGTCCTTTACGTATATATTTCATTTATATGTATATTTAAGTCTACAAAACAAACATAAGAGTGTTTTAAATGAAATTTTATCAAACAATAAAGACAACGGTAGAATAACCATTAAATTTAATAACATTCGACACAAAAACATAATTATAAAAGCATTCACAAATTCAATAGAACACTTTTCATTATGAAATTTGCAATATGTAAAGTATCAATTAAAATGGCAGCTTTGCTTCCGATTTCAAAATGTCAATTTCTGACCATTAAAACAGTTCATCCACCTACATGCGTTTGAACTGTTGCAATTCCTTTTTTAATCAAAGTTTTATAGTTTAGTTTTTATTCTGTTATTATTAGTTTACCTATCACATGGAAAGGAGGGTATTATTTGTAGATAGATATACTTAGTTCACGCCTATAGTACACATGTTCAAACTAAAATTGCAACGATTTCACGGAACCGGCACACTAAATGCCTGCAACAATTTTATTTAATGAATAAAAAAAATCAATTAGCTTAGCTGTCTTGTCAATTTTATTCGGTTGCATAGATTTTATTTATGCATGACTTGTTTTTTTTTTTAAATAATATTATTTATTTTTTGTTTTTTGATAAATTGCTTTGCTTTCAATAACCAGTATGAAATATATATTTTCTAAATTTATATTTAAAGTTTCATGAGATTTAATTTTCATTTCATTATAAATTATTAATTATTCTGAGTTTTATTATAAAAAATGTAATTGATATACACACAAGTTATTGTTATTATTATTATTTATTGTATTATTCATACTAGAATGTCAGTTTATTAGACTTGACCATTCTTTATTCCGTCAATTTCATTGAATTTTTGAATAACAACAACAACTTAAAGGTGCTACCTATACCACCAATTGTTTTAAAACGAATTAATTTATTTAATTTACTCGTTTAAAATTTGGAAAATCCTGTTTTTGACCTAGCATTATACTAAAAATGCTTTAACATCATACTAAACCGTCTAGCTTTTAATTCCACAGAAATAAATAGTTAATCATTATACAATTAAAAAAAAACAAAAAACATATTTAATACAAATATTTAAAAGTCCATATTTTGTGTACCAACCAACATTAAATATCCTCCCACCTACGTGTACGCATACACATGTAACATATGTATGTATATGTATCTGCAATTCATCATTCCGAAAAAATAAACGACGCAGTAGTCTCAATACTTCATAAACAGAGCTTTCTTCTCATTTTATCCACTTTACCATTATATAGTGCAACCCACAATTCATTTCGAGGTTTGATTTAAAAGAATAAACAAAAGAAATCAAGAAAACAACCAATATTTCATTTAATAAAATAAAAGAATTTTCCTACAAGACCACCATCACTGATACTCTTTCGAATATATGTACACCAACAGTCCCAGAAGAATTCAACTGAATCCTGGATACCATTTATTTTTTGTTGATTAAACAACCATTGCCTACGCAAAACGCAGTGAATTAATGATGGAATAGCGAAAAGGTGGGCACAATCGGTTTATTATTCGTATCGTTAACAAATAGAACAATCAAGCTTATAGAAAAAACTTGTGCTGAATAAAATTGATTTCAGTTGACTTTGAATAGAAAACTCACGGCTAAATATAAGAAAGCTTTTATAATTAAGTTTGAGACCCAGGCTCAAAATTTTTTTCTCATTTTATAGTCT
Organism: Epistrophella euchroma; assembly: GCA_947049315.1. NCBI lineage: Eukaryota > Metazoa > Arthropoda > Insecta > Diptera > Syrphidae > Epistrophella > Epistrophella euchroma. The sequence continues at coordinate 64,020,571 of OX346248.1, forward strand.
ATTTTTAAGTCTATTTTATCCAGACCAAGCTTGTTTGAGATAGATATTACTGCACTACACCGTCAATAGCCATTGATAACTTCTATGAACCTTTTTCGAAATGAATCAAATATATTTTAGGCTCATCTGAGCCTGGCTTTCCCTATCGACTTTTAATACCTTTTTCTTTAAAAGCTCGTTTCTTTTTTTCTCTCGCCCATGTTGTCCCTTTCAGATACAGGAAAATCTCCAGCTTGACCGTCAAAATATTCCCAATACCAATAAAATTGGAATTTCCTATCATTTCTGTTTTTCTCTCCAATATTGGATATTGTGTCGGTCAGCCGTTGCGTTGGGTCGACTCGACATCGACATCGGTGGTAACGTTCAAGGACGAGCAATTCGAATCGAAACCAGTTGGATATATGTGTATGCACATATAGTACGCACAAATATAGGTATGTGGGCACTCAATAAATCCTCTCTCTGGTAGAAGAAGGATAAGTGGATGACAGTGGTTCACTTGGTGAACTCTGGAGGTTGATGTAAGGGAAACATTATTGGAATTTCTGAAATTCAGCCTCGGGTCTTTTTTTCTTCCTCATAAATGGCGCAGAGTCATGCATTAATATTGCATGTGTTGAAAGGCAGTTCAATCCTGTATATTTTGATAGGAAGCTATGTATATGCTCTAGAAATGTTATTGGTGATGATGTGAAGGAAGGACATTCGCAGTATTGGTCTGTTAAATACTTCATATTCACCACATCAATATGCGAAAAGTTATACAATGAGAAAAAGAAATTAAAAAACAAAAAAAAAAAAAATAATAATTTAACGAAAAAAGCGGTTAAAAGTAATTGTATGCCGAGGAAACAGGATGTTGACATATTTAAATCCATTTTACTCTAAAAATAATTTTTAATGCTGTTGCTGGTTGATAATAATATGTAACCTGCTAAGAATAAAAATATCACTGAATTTTTCTTTTCACTGGGAATGTAATTTATTGTGTATGATATCCTTTTTTTTTTGTATTTTTATTTTTTTGGCATTTCTACTTATTCCCTCATTTGTCGGATCAACCCGAAATGTCATGAAGAAAATGAAAAATTTATAGGCAAACCAAGAAAAAACACACAGTTTTTTATCCTGATTGATATATGAGGTTCTTTTTTGTTGTTGCTTTTGTTGGTAAATTATTATTCCATTTGATGAGAGTATTTAAGCCAAGAAAAGGTTTTAAATATTTTTAGTTGGTGAGGATGCAATGGAATGTTTGGTGTGCTGACAACAATAGGATTGTAATTGATTTTTGTTTTTCCGTTTGGAATGAGATGATAAATGATTTTCTAAGAAGATTTTACTTTTTTTTTGTTTTTGTTTTTTTTTTTTTTTTAAATATGTGTGGGATTCCATTAAATTTAATTATTGTCTTATATAATTCGGTGTTTCATGAGTCATGATTAATGAGTTTAGTAGAAAGAAAAATAAAGTAAATATCAAGATTGAGGTTTGTCTAGCTCCGAAAACTAAAAGTTTTAAAAAACCCTAGCTACCACGAAATCTCCTTTCGAAAAATAATCACAATTCGCTTAGCCCTCTTGCCTTCAAACGAATAAATCCGTTTTCAAAAATAAGTAGCTAAGTATTAGAATTAAACAGCAAAAGGGAAAATGGCAGTTCAACTATTATTCAGCAAGAAAATCCAAAAAAAACGCAAAACTTAGTTACCTATCTCAGTGCTTTCCTCTGAGTTTAAAAAGAAACCAAAACCAAAATATTGCCTAAAATTCCTTAAAACTATACAACCATGACTTTATTAGAAAGTCGATTCTTGATTAACAGATAGACCTCTTTACAAAAATTAGATTAAACTTTGCATCTTTTCGCCCTTTACCCTAAACTTATTCAAAAAAATGTGTTCTAACTTTCTTCGATTTCTACACAATGAATATTGTAAGCCTTAAAATTTAAAGGAAGTTCTTTTGGACCATTAGAAACTAATAGCTGAAGCTATATACCTAACCTCCAACTTAAATGCTCAATTAGACCTTCAAGTCATAAAATTTTAAACTACATTCAAGCTAGATACCCTATATAAATGCATTCTTCGTATGACTTTTGGGTTACTAAATTCATTTTATCCTTAAAGACACACACATACACACATCACACACACATTAAACCGTTTTGCCAGCGAGTGTTTCTTACATAGATTAAATGAATTTTAATGTGTGAGAATTATGGAGGAACTTTTTGCAATTTTATGCCATTTCAAAGTATAGTGAGAGGCACTAGCTACTTCAATTAAGACGTGCGTCGCCACCGCCAAAATGCCTTGCATCCTGATAGGTACCTGCCACAACAAACAAGTTGTAGGGTACCTATACGACCTACTATACATTCTAAAAGAAAATACACAAAAAGTTGCACTTCGTTTCGTACCTCCTTCTCCATTTTGCCGAGCAATTAAAACTTTTTCCAACGTCTTTTTGCTTGAATGCTATAAAAAGGATCCACAACGGTGTGCTGATGCTGAGTACCTATTTGCTATTAAATGGTTTTACATTACCAACATAGTTAAAGTCATAGTGATTCTGTTTATAAAGGTTAAAAATAGTATGAAATGAAAAATAAAAGCTGGTTGAGTTGAGTGGGGGCTTAAAAATGAAACGAAATGCCAGTTAACTATTATACACGACATAATACATATACATATGTACTATGTATAGAATATGTTTGGGCAGGGTATAGGTTTGTGCGTTAGTTGTTCGTTCATTCTGTATAGGATAGGTCTTATTTAACAAACTTTAATTAAAATTGAATTTTTAATTCAAGTCTCAGTGATGCAGGTATATCGGGCAAAAAGAGTTGCAAGCAGCAGGCGGCTAAGGGTAAGTAATATGATTTGAGTTTTTATGTAGTTTGTGGAAGCTATTTTTACTATTTTTTTTTTTGCTTTTTGTCAGAAAACTGAGGGAGCGGGTGGGTGGTATAAACTTACCCAAATAAATTCACTCAAAGAAGTTAATTTGCGAAATGGATTAAGTTGAGTAAGCATGAATGCAGAGAGATAGGGTTTTATGTTTTTTTTTTTTTGTTTAATTTTACTCCGAGATAGGTATGTGGTTTTTTTTGTCACATTAAAATTGTACCAGTGTAGATCTACAATGACTTTTCCCAAATTAAAACTTTTCCGAGTAACTTTTTTTGGGATTTGCAAATATACATATGTCCTTACCTACATACATATGTATGTACCTATGTCTTTTTGTCAGTCTTTTAAGTATTTTGAGGAAAATATTCATTTGGATCCATTGTGTGGGCAAAGAAAAACTACTGTCAGGATTATTTTGTAAAATTACTTAAGTCAAGCAAATTACAGTTACATTATTTTCTATGTTTAAACATTTTATGATTCTTAGAATTTATTATGATTAGGTACCTGCAGTTTTTTGATAAGCTTTTGAATCTTGAATAACAAAACAAGGAATTATATCAATTAAAAGGAGTCCTTATTCTTGGAAAGACGAGAGAGTCTGCTCTCATAAATGAGTAAGTAGCTTTTTTATGGTGGGTTTCTTGGAATCATATATCCTTTCCATCTATCCAAAGATTCGAAAAATAATTAGGTAACTTGATGATGATGATTCAAGATTTAACGTTGTTTAAACAGATAAAAAAGTTAGTTCCGAAATTCTTTTGTTTTTTGTTAATTAAGAGTTTTTTGTCTGTCTGGTTTTGTTTTAAAAACGGCAGCCTTGATTTCTGATTTAAGTTTGTTTTAACTTTTGGATAGAGTTTGTTGTAAATTAATCTGAGGACTTTTTTGCTTGTTTTTTTTTTTTTTTTTTTTTTTTTTTTTTCTTAAAAATAAATCCTTGGGTATTACGTTATAGACTTTGAAGGCTGGAGTTTCATTCAATTAACATGACCGGCCCATCTTAACCGATGAATATGTTTTTCTTAAATATTAATTTATTCTTAGATATTAATTTATTCTTAGATATTAATTTATTAATACATAGTTTATTAATGTTGCTGTATAGAGCGCTCAAAGATCTCAGATGGGTTTTTTTTTTTAATATCGTTTTTGAAATATTCGTTTAAAAAGTGTCAATTATATATTAAGGAATTTTTGATTTATTGTACATAATTGTCAACCTATTTTTATGATTTGGCTGAAATTATTTCATTTGAAAATATGTAACGTATGAATGGTTGTAAGAAATTCAAACAAAATGAAGTTTGAATTCAGAAAGTTTGAATTTAATTATGTTAAGAAAATTAATTTAATTATTACTAAAAATATCTTTATTTTATAAAAAATTTACCCATATTTGAATTTTAAGTATTCCTGTGAAAGTTACGATTTCACATTTTGTAATACAAGATTAATAAAAAAACAAATATTACTTCTTGATTAGAAACTGCACAAAGTACCAATACCCTAATCAATATTTGCCAGAATCTTAATACAGATTTTTATGAATTTAGAGATTTAGAGAATTTGTTCCCACAAATTTCCTAAAAGATAGAAAACAGCAAAGTTCCTAGATTTCTGTTTTGTTTGGCCAAAATTCGAAAAAAGATGTTTAGATATTTTGCCGCCTTCTTCTCCTTGGGCATTAACAAAGTAAATCGATTTTTTTAAAGCATTCAAATATGGAAAGTAATGATAAATATTAATAAAATTTGTTATAGTAAAAAGCTATCTCTTTTGAGACAGCTATATCTTTGGATTGATGGAGCACATAACTGTTTCACAAAATGGTAGTTCTTGTTATGATAAACATTCGTTTTCGACATTTTAAAAATAAGTGCAAAAATCAGCTAGGCCACTTTGCTTCTGATGGCCATTCATATTTTGATTTATATGTCAAAGCATGTTTGAATAATAAAATTTGTGAAAATCTCGAAGCCCTTGAAAGCTAGTTTTTCCGTAAAACTAGCTTTGAAGAAATTCAGTGATATGGCCGTAAATGTTTCAAACTATTTCAATGATTAATTTAACTCATGTCAGTGAGTATAACAAAACAAGCTAAGAGAAATACTTGCACGACCAAAAAAAATAAATAGAGGTATGTATGTAGTACATACATATCACGATTTTATTCTAGATACATTTATATACTTAAAAAATTGTTATAATAACCTGGCATATTTCCATAAGGATATATCAAAACCACGGAATTGTTGGTAACATTATACCTAGCATATCAACAACTACAGATATAGACTGCGCAGACGAACCATCCGCAATGTCCTTGCAATTCGTTCACATATACCACGCATTTGGTTTCCGCAGGCATCCGTTTATTCGTCCTTATAATATTTTTATTTTGTTCAGAAATAAAACAATTTTTTTTTTATATAAACTCTCGTTTCATTTTTATGCAAATATACACGATTATAATGCAAAAATATGAGCATGTTGCCAATGTCATTGCAATATATATTATATAAATGAATATAAGTATTAAATTTTTATTGTAATATCCCATTAAAAAACCAAACGTAGATATACATTCCCGCATCAACGATATCACATTTGTATTCTTATAAACAACAATATCAAAAATGAAAAAAAAAAATCGTATCTCATCATTTTGGATGGAATCGTCATCGTCGCATTCGTATTATTTTCTTTTGATTTTTAAGGACGAGAAAGATGCTTTTCCTTACGATTTGCATTCATTGATCTATAAAGAATGAAAAATATTTGGTTACGTTACTCGTTCATGTAAGTATATTTTTTCGAGCTATTTCTGAATGACAATGATACGTTTGTTATATTCAAGAAAAGGTAGACAACATCGTCATGATATAAAACCAAGAAAAAAAAATAAATTCACCGAAGACGACGACCGGCAAGGAAGAAAAGCCCGATGTTTGTTTCTGACTCGAAAATTTCGACATCTTCTGTAGATGACAAGGACATGAACAACAAAACACAATTTGAAATTCCGTTGCTTGTTTCTAAGAAATAAAAGAATATTTTTTGCATTGCAGATAATAAATAAGAGAATGGAAATTCTTTACTTAAAAAAGAAGGATTTCGTCCGATTTGTATACCTAATCAACGAGTTAACAACATTAAACTTAAATTATTATTAAGTAGCAATATTGCAATATTTTAAAACATTTTCTAATGCACTCAACCTATACGCTTTAGCCTTTTGTAACACCGTATGCGAATCACCCCAAGTAATTTTGTGGATTCTCCATTTTTTGTATGGAAAACTAAAAACCTGAACTTTACCGATTGAATTATTTTGAAAACCGTTGTTTTTATGAAGAAAAGCGTTATAATCTTTTTTGTAGGAAATTTTCTAAGCTACAAATTCGTCATCAACGTTTTTTCTGTACAAGGCACCGTAAAGGAGATATTTCTGAAAAACCATTTTGGGGGGCCTTTAACCCCCCGTAAAATTGTTAGCGGCGCTCCTATCGGTAGGGACTTTTTACAGTTTATTAAGAAAACCATCAGGAGGCTGTCTTATATGACTGGACTATAATCAATTTAAGAGAACTATACACAACTTTAAATACAAGTTTTTTCAAGCAGTGGTTTAAATCTGATATGATTTTTATAAGATCCCATTAAAGCCGCTTAATAAATCAGCTAAAATTGGTTTTGTATCACTTTAAAAAACTTAATTATTGAAAATCAATTTTTTAAAGTAAACTGAAGTTTTTCGATAGGTTTATGGAAGGTTCAAATAAATTAACAGCCTACACTGTGAATATATACAAATATTCTTTTCCGTTCAGTTAAAAATTGTATGTTGATATCAAATCGATTAAAAATAGAAAAATTAATAATTTTACAAGACAACACACAGAACCTTTTACCTTCTCTAAAATTGCTTCGCATAGAACAAATTTTAAAGAAACAAAAACATAAACGAAAAGACAGGCAACGTGAGCAAATGACAACACTTACAATATCAAACAAAATAAATAATATATTCAAATAGTAATAATTTGAAATTGTTCAAGTGAAAAAGGACACATTTCTAGGACGAGGTTAATACTACCTTCAAATTCTATAAATGTATAGGTATAGTATACATTATGTATCCTTTCATACAATTTATAAACAAAAACACTGATACTATCTATACTTTCCTATACTTGCGAAAAACAATTTACAATAAATTCCAATTGTATTTCATATTAAGTCGTCCTTGCTATATTCCTTACTGTTTGTTCCTAGCTTACTCTTCGCGTCCTATATTTGGACAAGAGAACTCACTTATTCATGTTATGATGATTTGAAAAGCAAACAAAACATCGTCGACAGTATCTATACACGACAACGAAGACCGTGCATTGTTTTGTTCAGTATTATCTTGCTAAAGAAAATTGGAACACGCTTAAAGTCCTGTTTAAATATATACTGCATTTTTTTTTTGTTTTTGTTATTTTAGAGAAACGTTACAGGATAGAGAAGTTCAGTATGAAAAAATACAAGCTGTAAGCACTCTTCGAATGGAAAACAATAGAACAAGAGGAAAAACTCCACTCGCAAACTACCAAGTCTGTGAAAACAAACAAAAGTGCGGGCGGTATACCTATCTACAAAAAAAAAAAAAAAAAAAAAAAATGGAACCCTTTTTTCCTTAATTTTTCTCTAGTCATGGATGGAATGATAGATAGGTATTTGTGTTGTATTGAATCCTTAATTATAGTAAAACACAAAACGACTCAGTTGATAATGTAGGTACCTATATTCGAACCTTACTATACATATACAGACTCTAACCTAAACACATGAATAAAAGGATACATCTCTTGATGGAGACCGATAGTGGGAAAGATGGGACGAGTGGGGTCCTTCTTGTCATCATAGACAGGAAGGAGTGACAAAGCATAAGGATTCTATTACGACGAACCATCAAATAATTGAAATTATTCTGGTTGTTATTGTGGATTTTCTATTGAAATTTAAATCAATGTTGTTCATCATTTCAAATAATGATGATGATGATCATCGTTTATAGAAACAGTTATCAATAAAAAGTTGATCCTTTATTTAGATTCATTCACTTTTATTAAAATTAGTTGGGTTCAAGAGTTTGAGTATTTATACTTAAAAAATAATATTAAGCTTTGTCTAAAACATTTTACATGCCTTTCTACTATCCTATATGTACCTGCCTACCTAATACACAAACAAAAGTGAAAAATTTGAAAAAAATCTTGTTGTTATTTTTAAATTAAAAGGATAGGATCCTACTGTCAGTAAGGATAAAGGGTATATCATACCTTATCCAACGAACTGGCGAAACAGTTTTTTTTTAACATTAAAAAAAATAAATGTCTGAATTGTTTAATATTAAAGGATTTATAAATACATATTTTTTAATTAAATGATTTATTAAATGGTTATACATAACTTACATATAATATCTAATTAACAGGAACCAGACAGTTCAGGAAAATTGGTTAAATCAAGGCCAAACGTCGACAAAATTCTAAGGGAGTTCAATTTTTTGGGTATGAATTTTATTTGCAAGCCTAAACAATTTTATAAAAAGGACTATACCGATCAGGACTAAAGTTTATAGGGTTCGTTAAAATGGGTAGCAGTGGCGTGGCGTCCATATAACACCATTCCTATCGAGTTACCTTTTGAAAATCTCAATCATATTTATTAAAAACCGAGCAACATTAATCTAAATTCCTAGAAAATTCCCTAAATATCTCGAAGAAATAATAATAAATATCCATAAGAAAGCAAAAAAATAACTCGGTTTTCTGCGTCTTATTTTGGGAATTTGGGAATAAATGAGCAAGAGCAAAAAGAACAAGCTTGTTCTATCCAGCGAAAAATTTTAAAAGTTCTATTTGTGTTTCTTTCTTGGTATGGAGTTGTAGAAGAGAGAATTTCGTATGTCTCGCTGTTGTATGAAGTTCATTGAACAGGGCAGGTAGGCACATACAAATATTGTGTATTGTGGGTAGGGGTAGTTTTCTGTTGCCGTTAGAAGTCATGTAGATTTTTCATTGAAAAATTCAGTTTATATACCTTATTATTTTATTGTAAGATTAAACTTTTATGACCCTTTCTATACAAAATTTTTAAATCAAAACCTAAATCATAGTGTGGAAAGCGATATAGAAAATTTAAGGTAGACATTCATAATTTAGTTACCTACGTTTTTGGGTGACTAATTTTTTTCGACTTATCATTTGAAATCCACGCCACGCCACTGATGGGTAGACTTCACGTTAATTTCATTTAAGTTTGTGGTAAATATCTTTAAAATCAATTTTGTTTTTTAATGCGAAGATATTGAAGAAATATTTTAACACTTTTTCTGTAAAGGAGTTTTCGAGACTTTTTAATTCAAAAATTTGTCTATATAATATCAATACTTTACTTTCTTACTTATATATATATGTATTTATATATATATGTATTTAGTCGCATTTTTTAAATTATCAACTATTTGCTATACATCAAAATTTTTCAGACATCAAATAAATTCCATAATGATGATGTAATGCTACTGCTCTAATATAAACTTGATTTCTTTTATGAAATATCAAGAGCACTTAATTTATCTACTATGCCAAAACTAAATAAGATATTTCAATAACTTATTGTTATCGATGTTTAAATCTTTATCCAACACTGATATAAGGGAGAAAAAATGAAAAACAACCACAAATTGAACACGCATACTTTACACGTTCAAAGTACATGATGTTAGCCTGTTACCTCTTTCCCTGATAAAGTCCTTCTGTTCATCCTTTAAACCCACAAATAATAAAAAAAAAAAAAAAAAAACAGAAACACACATATCAATTTATTAGACTATACCGCAACCAATTGCCCTAACTTGCTTGACTTCCCTGCACGTAATCCATTGATCCTATTTGTTAAAATATAAAATAAAAATTTTGAAAAAAAAAAAATCCAGATGAACAATGCGTATACAAAATACGGGCAATAACAATTTACCTCACACTTAAACCTACAATATTTTAAGGTTGAAGGATGTTGTTTGCTTTTGCATACATTTTTCGTGTAATAAAATAAAAATCAGATTTTTCTACATCGAAACAAAAAAAATATCCAATACATTAAATGGTTTTGGTTACAATCCTGTCAAGGGGCCAAAGGTCCACAAAATCAACGGCTAAATAAAAGCCGTACACACATAGCTATACATAAATCATTATTTGTATTATCACTTTTAGTCGACACCGGCGGCGCCGCCTACCGGGAGCTGGTGGCTTCCTCTATTGTATGCTAATAGAATACAAATAACAATGAATCTTCCTTCCGCCCTCAGTTTGTCGATACACACACAGACAGAAACACACACACACACACATACACAAAAACAGGAGGACTACGCTGGTATGACCAAGCTTCAACGGCCAGAATCATTGGAGCAGGGCCACACACATGGTTAAGCAAAGGCACATTTTATACCATCTAATATCATCCTCATATATAGAAAACCACCTCATGACCATGACCACCCTATATGTATAAATTGTATGCTTCCTACAATTTGAATTTATGCTCAAAATCGAATAATTCATGACTTTTCGGACGAACACGATGAAGATGATGATGTAGAAGCACTCTATGATACTAGCAATTTAGATTGGAATTAGCTATCAAATCATTTCCTGAGAATGCCAGAAGAGGCGTTCATAATGCATTTAAAGGCCAAAGCTAAAGAACAGGACGGGAAGTACATCATATATAGGCAAAGGAGATCCCAAGAAAAGAGCACCCTCCGGAAGAGGGAAGTTGATAAGGAAATCCTAACGGCTTTTTTTTTATATATTATTTTCTACTTCATTTCTGATTATGACTCTACTTGAATCGGTTAAACAATAAAATGCAACAAGCTTTTCATTCTTCAAGGACTTTCTCTATAGCTAGCTTATGTATATAAATCTTGGATTCTACGAGTTCGACATAGGAAAGAATTATTTTTATTTTTATTTTTATTCTTTCTCTGAGATAGCTCAGTCTTCTTACTCCTTACCATATTTAAGAGGAGATAAAAGATGAAAATTCATTTCAAAAATGGGCAAATAATATAAATTCCTTACGATGATCCTGTGTGCCGATATATTATAAATAGGAAATTACTCAAGTGGATATTATGGATTTCATGAGAAATCTTTTTTTTTTTTTTTGTTCGTGGATATAATTTTTGACATTGATATTGATAGCTTTAAAATAAATTATATTGTACTAAATGTCCAAATAAGTCGCAAGTATTTGCCTACAACAGGCGACTTACAACGTCGACGACGGACACCTTAAATTCAAAAGACTTTAAAAATCTAGAAAGAGTGACCAATTTCCGACTGAGAAGTGAGAAATAACTATGAAATCCCTACACGCGGCATTTAAATTCATATTCCCAATTCACATTCTATTTTAGCACAAAATTCATAGAAAATTAAAAAAAAAAACAATACAAATAATATACCGCTATTTTCCAAACAAATGAAAAAAGGAAAAAATTGTGGCTGTACCGAAGAAGAACAACAACAAGGACGTCTCTGGATACAGGCCCATCTCTCTTTTATGCAACATGAGCAAGGCAGATAGTAGAGGAGGTAATAATCAGACGACTGAAATCATTTTGCAGCGACAACCGCACAATCCTTGATATGCAGTTTGGGTTCCGGGAAAATCACTCGACACTTCTGAAGCTTCAGCAAGATGTTGTCTTCTCCGTAAACTGTTTCCAAGTCCTTATCGGATGTTTTCTTGACATCGAAAAAGCATTTAACAGGTGTTTGAAAATAAGGACTTTTTCACAAACTTTTCGAACTCGGATTTCCACACTCAGTTATTTAAATAATTTACAATTTTTCAATCCAGATCGTTCTTTGATCAAATAAGAAGCTGCCAATCAACATCGAGGACAACCAAGAGCTCTAAACTAGGACCAGTTCTCTTCAACATATACACTTCGGACTAACCACATCCAGAACAAGCTTTGTTTGGTGAGATTCCTTTACGGTAATATTTGCTGCTGAAAAGAGTAGAAACCCAAATCAGACGACTCTACGAATACTACCAGCACTGGGGTTCCAAAATCAACTCGACGAAATCAGAACTGATCTGCTTCAGACGACCAAGAATCTCAGGAAGTGGAAGAAGACGCTCTCCCGTAAACTGCAGAAACACTAAGATCACTGTTGCCGATTGAACTCAACTGTTATCCAGAAATAACGTGAAATACCTCGCAATACATTTCAACAAACTATATACCGGTTCAACCCACACACAGAAGCTGTACTAAAGAAAGCCAATTTTTCCTTCTACCACATTCATCCACTAATGCTGATGCTTCTTCTCTATAAGCTCATCAGGCCGGTCCTCTAGTAATGTTTTCCCATCTGGTATATGACGGTAAAAACTCTCATGAATAAGCTGGCAATATTCGAGATGAAGATCTTGCGGATCTGAACAGGAATGCACTTTGAAACACATCAGAAACAGATGTCAAAGTGTTGACAGATACCTTTCATCAATTCTAGCCTGTAGAATCTGATCAACAACAATCACCCGAACCCTCTGAAAAGATGAGTTGTAAGCCAGCTAAGAAATCCTATCCATAGCGGTACCTTGCAGCAATGGAACTACTAGATGATGATCTATTAACAATCGACGGAGAGAACATCTTCTACGCAGACCCATATGTATTTCTATAACCAAGATTTTGCAAATTAAATTACCTCCAACACCTATTCCATTAAATAATTCATTAAAAATTAATTTCCTTAAACTTCCAACTTACTTAAACGCTCGTTTAAATTTACAATGTGGTCAACTTATTAAAGTTTGAAATTTCCTTTAAATTTGCCACAAAATATCATGTATGGAAAATCAAATAGCAAAACGATATTTAATTGTGTTTTAAATCCAATTCAAGTGTCTCTAAATATTTAAACAGGTCAAAAACTTAGCCAGAAGTTCTTGATTTCTATATGATAACCCCGACGACTACGTCGTCGGTCGCCTGACCTCTATCTATGATAATTGTTACAAATAATATTTACCTATAGACATCTACTTTATATTAGAAAGCTTATTAGAGTTCGAGATTGTGAAACTTTTAACCTCTCTCTCTCTCTTTTACAACTATGTGAATAAATCCTTTTACAAAACACCAAAGTTCCTATTTAACCATTATATATGTTATTTGTTCTATTTTCTCACTATATTTGCTCACTCTTTCTTTATTCCTTTTTCTCTGTTTGTCTGTCTGGACTGGACTCCTTGTAGATAGGTAAATGCATTTTGTATATACACATGATAGGTATAACATATACTATACATATGAGGACAAAATAAAACCATTTATTCAGTTGGCACTTTGGTATATTTCCGCCATTTCGGCCATTACGGAATCACGCTCTATTTGAATTCTCGGTGAATTCAAATAGCCCGACAAATCCTGGCGCGCTACCAAATTAAGGAATTAGAGAATCGTCATTCATTAAAATGTCCACCCATTTCCTCAGGGGGAAATTGCATAGTATGTATGTTGGACGTACCAACATAATGTATGAATGTAAATGTACATGTACGTGTGGTGTGTACAGAGGTAGGCTAAAACCATCGATTGCAGAGCTCTACTTTCAACTCTTTCCAAAAACTGAAAAAAAAGAACATATCCCGGGTATTCTGAAATCTACTTCTATGCATTCATATGCATTCTCAGCTGCATGTGAGGGATTGTCTTTTCATGGGAATAAGAACAGAGATGTTATATATTTTACATAATTTTTTTACTTCACCTGAAATAAAGGTTTTTATTCTGTTTTGAAAACCGTTTATAATGGATTTCTTAATAAGAGCGCACTGTTTAAATGGTGTGTCTTTTTTCTATGAAAGTGGATGCTCTGAAATTTTACAGTAGCCACCTATAATTTTTGCGCTTATTAAATATGTAGTGCTTCGCAAGGGATGAACGCGTAGTTATTATTTTTTACTTCATCAAGTTTAACTTGTAAAAGCCGTCTAATAAAATTTGTGAATCTTTTATCAAAATAAAGGTAAGCTCTATTCAGTACAGCAAATGTGGGAATCTTTAGTAAAATAAGTTCCTTCAAAAATGTATAACAACCCTGACCTTTTCAAAGCAAAATAACATAAAAGAAAGGAAATTTGGAAGAAGAAGCCTCCAGCAATGGAAGTTTAAAAGTCAATAAAATCCCATCCGGACTATGTAACAGCTGGATGGACATTATTAGAGAATTGTGTGTATCCATGTGTGTTGAAGAAGTGTCCTGCATCTGGCATGTTTGAAGGGTTTTATTTTGAAAGGGTGTTTGGTAGGTAAAGAGGAGATGTATGATGTTGGGATCCATCGTCGTCATCTGCGGGGAACCGCACCGAGAAAAGATTAGGTGCTTCTGTAATAGGGGATAACAACATTTGTGCCAACAACATAAAATCAACATATATTTAACTATAGTGATAGTGATATGTTGGTATAGAAAAGGGGGAGAGATGCACATTGTACATACCTATTTAGATGCCTCGAATATCCTTCTTGATTAATTATAATTTGTAAATTCAAACCGCGTTTTGCATCTCATATACAATATACACACGTAACTATAGATACATCATGGTTTATAAATTACATTGTGAATGTTTCGCTTCTATAAACTTTTGTATTGCATATAATATGTAAAGCGGACATGACATATTGTAATTGATGGTAACATACTGTGAGTTTTTCGTTTAAATCATAATCCTTTATAAATTCATTTGCCTGCGCTTTATGTGTATATGTATAGATAGGTATATGACATCGTCGTCTTAGTAATTTTCCTAGTTGTCGCTGGCGGTGAAATGTGTTCAGCTTAAATTTAATCCCTATATGTAATGCATTCGAGCATTTGAATTCGTTACTTCCATTAATATACAAAAAAAGGGACATGAGTAAATAATAAATAGAAAATGTCAAATGCCAATTTAGTTCAGTGGTAATAAAATACATGCTGCTTTCATTGACTCTAGTTAAGTTGATGAAATGTGAAAGGTCGGTTTAAAAAGAAAATCTAGTCAAAAAAATTAAGGGAACAAAAAACATAATCACTTTTTTTTTAGTGTTTTTTTGAAGAGCTGTATCTCTGTGAAAAGTGATCGTATTGAGATGAAACCAAAAGCATTCTAAAGCTTTATATTGAGGCATTATAGCAAATGATTTTTTAAGGTACCTTAAGGTACCGTTATTGCGCAATCATAAGAAACAGCACGAGCCAAACATTTTATTTGTTTCTATTTTTTTTTGAAGAGTTATTTCCTTTTATTATTATTTTTTTTTTTTTTTTTTTTGAGCCAATTAAATGTAGTGTTTCAATTACTTGTTTATTTAACTTTGTCGTATCTCTCGGTGTCCCACATTTTTTTTCAAAAGAATGTATCTGGCTTTAAATAAAAAAAAGAGACTTTGACTTTGGTTACCATAATTTCTCAGTAAGGAATGCTGACACGGAAAATTTATGGGCAGTTTTGAAAACTAGAACTTTATAATGATTATTTTTTTGTCCTCTCACCGTTAGATTAAAAAAACGCCAAAAAAAACGACTTTTTACAGACTTTCAGTAAATCTTTCCCTGCTTTACAAATATTGATTGCAGGACTTAATTTGGTAAAACATTTTGAAGAACTATAGACCACCAGTATATGCGTAAAATTTAAAATTTCTCAATTGAACTATTTTCCCGTACCGAGTTATCAAAGTGCCACAAAGCAATTAAAGGAACAAATTGTATGCTTCTTAGACATTGTGAAATCGTCATCAAAATAAAAAGGTAAAGAACAATTTCTGTTCACTTTTTTCACAATTTTGCATTAGTTACAATATTGATAATAAGTAAAAAGAAAAAATAACATTTCTTCGAAAAAAATTAAAGAGAAAATTGAATAATTTTTTCAAAATTTTAAAATTTTAGTTGAAAATTTTGTTTTTTTTTTTTTTGAAAAGATCTTATCATTTTTATGTCATTTTTATATTTGTGTGTTAAGTCTGTAAAATAATCTCCTGCAAAAGAGGTTTAACCATAAATTCCGACGTAGCTCAAGAACTAGGCTGTCATGCTATACGCATTACACAATCCAAAAACATTTTTAAACTTAAGTTTCAAACAAAACCCACGTTTTCAAGCCAAAAGAATTCTCCATTCTAATTAAAAACAAATATGTAGGTATCAAATCTCTTTACAATATCGAACCGAAAACCAAAATAAATCTTTACCTTTGATAAATTTACACAGAAGAAAGAAACACAAATTTGTGCGATATTTTTGGCCTAATACCTACCTACCATACAAAAAGGCATACCATTAATCATAAATCGGCACACATGTGATACTGATAGCTAACGGTGTACAGATTTAGCTTGTTATAAAGGGATTACTGACAAAACAAAACAGAAAACAAACAAAAATCAACATCCCCCTCAAACAAAAGGTATTCTCATATGGGGCGGATTCTTTCCGAAAAACCCATAAATGATACAGCTTAAGCTGTCATTGAACAGGTTGGGCCTTCTTCGTTTTATTTCCTCGTCCTTTAGTTCAGTTCCTTTGAATCCCCAAAGTCATACTATCCCATCCTCCCAAAAGTCACATCATCAGGAAGCCATAAGAGTGGTATACCGCATGTAAACACGTGGTCTTACAAGAATATGTTTGCTAACGGCATCAATGTCAATTTCAACGAATACAAAAACCAATGATAGCAAAAACCAACAAAAAAAAACTGAAAAAGAGCAAAGCCAGATTCTCGCAGATTGCTTAAAACAATATAATATTGCACGCAGTCCTTCCATCATTTTATACCTTCTCTTTCTTGTGGGTTCTTACATATATGTACCTACTTGTTCGTGACATCTTATTATTATACGTTTCCGCCGGAAGTACAAGAGGTGATGGAAGATGGTTGAGGAATAAGGATACGTGCGGTTGTGTGAGTGTGTGTGTGTTAAATGTTGAACTAATGATAATCTCGGCTCCTTACCAGAGGATATTCTTTTCGTCAATTTTGTTTACATTTAATTTTTCTGAAAAGAATAATATCCTGAATTCAATGGATAAACAAACATTTGAAATCGATCTGATTGGATGATAAATTATTGTTCTTTGAATTAGGTTTAAGCTTTACAGACAAAAAAAAAGTTCAATTTCCCTAGACTTATTATTTCCAAAGGACATTTTTTCATTAATTTTTTTCTTAAAAAAAAAAAAAAAAAAAAAAAACAAAACAAAAAAACACTTCAAAATATATTTAAGCATTTATAACATTCTCTGAGGATTTTTCTTCTATCGATTTTACTGTCACCACACAGGTACTTACTTTTCTAAGTCCCGCCACCCTTGGTGCAAGATATGGTATTCTATATTTATATACAGATCTTCTAACAATAAAACGGTGAGTACAATTATTGTGAACCCATCTTAAAATACGAAATCTCTAGAGGAGTCTCTAAAGCACTTTTTTCTTATTTTGTCTGTAGCTTAAGAATGATTTACTTTAAATTTCGATACGTGATCGGATTATAAAAAAAAGATAAACTTCTCCCAAGAGTAAGTATTTTTTTTTTTATTTTGTTATTTATTCTCTTATTTAACAGTGAAAATGCTTAAATCACGAAAAAGTTTTTTTTTTCTTGTTTTGTTTTGGAACCACAATTCAAAATGATTTAGTAAGAGAAAGTAAGTACCTCTAGTGAGAAAAAAAAACAAAGTAAGAAGAGGTACATTTTAAAGGGAAATTATTAAAAATAAAATAACATCTAAATAAATAAAAAGCACGTAAATAAATGAGTGCACCGAAATAAGCGTCGCCATCTTGGATATCTGGTCAGCACCATTTGACATGCACCGTCCTTTAAACTCATTCCATTGTACTGAATCTCATGCTCATTCAAAAGCAATGCATTTCTGTCTTCACCCTTTATACAGAGTAGTTGATAATCACCTAGGAATTTAAAAGAAAAATCGGGTAGGTACCTACTATAATGCAATTTTCTGTGAGTTCATTTCAGTTATTGGTTTTAACACTTTTGATTGAACTACCTGAAGAGATTTTTCGAGATATGTTTGAAACAGCTTTCAGAGTCCTGAAAAGCTGGACCTAAAAAATTTAAACCAAGGAAAAATTTAGAAAAACACAGCCATAGCATTCTATTTGTGTTTCTCCCAAATGTTTCGGGAGAGATCCCCGGAAAATATGGATGAAGCTTCATTCATACAAGAATTAAAACAATAGAAAAATACCAGGCAGTCAGTATGTTTATACGTATGTAGGTACAGTAACGATTTGCAAACTCTTAGGAAAAATCTTTGTGCTAACATGAACGAAACAAATGGTATCATAGTGGATTATAAGAGAATTGTAAGTGTTAATCACTTCAAATTGTCCCCTTTCTTACCAAGACATTATCAGAAAGAACGCAAATCAAACATTCTCTAAAAAATAAATCAAACTTTTAATGGAATCAAATCTTTCTGGGAAGCCTTTCAATATAATTCTAATTAACAATCTAATTCTCCCATTCCAAAGAAAATTATTTCGCTCAAAATTTTTACATCTCGCACTTAAAAGCCCTTAACCCTTATTTGCAAACTTTCCATTTTACTATATAAACATACCTTTAATCTAGACTTCCATCAAAATTCATCAATTTCGAAATCCACACTTAAGCTCCCCGCCGTAAAATCTATGTTTTAATCATTTATTTAGCATGAGAAAACTGACAGTGTACCACCCCAGCCATCCCGCATCCTATATACCACTATAATGAAACTTTCATTTCAGGATTATGTCAACCACTTGAAACCATCATTCTAACTGTCAATCGATATTATAGCCAGGGTTGAAGGATTAATTCCTTCGATTTAGATGTCCTATAAATAGACATATGTATGTATGTATGTGTTATCTCTATGGTAATCGAAGTTGAAAGGCTGTTCTTCTCTGTACCCACCATCAACTATCAGAACGTCACCAGTTCCCTGGCAGCCATTCAATCTCTTGCAACAATATCGTAAATAAACTTCCGGCGTTATTTGAAATCTATGTAGGTATGTCTTTGACAAGAAAAACAAACAAAAAAATATACTTTCGGATTAGAATTGTCCTAGAAACATAAAATAATTGATATTTTCGGCTCTCTGTCTATTTTAAATTGATATTTCTATACAAAAAGAAAGAGATAGATGATGCATTCAATATTTATCAATTGTAAATTTAATACAATTATTTTTACTTACACAATATTTTGTGGCTAAAAAAAAAAAAAAAAAAACTCTTCCATTTTGCTGAATTGAAAAATGTCCTTTTGTCGGTGCACATACAAAGAACAACTATATTTTTTTTATGTTTTCTGGCTGAAATTAAATTTTGAAACCACTTCCACCAGAGTCAAACGAATTCTAAAATTGACATTCAGATTCAACCCTCCTGGCAGAATGTTTTGCGTCAAAGGAGGGAATATAGAAACAAAATAATAAAAAAAAGTAACCCGCATACAATGAAAATTAAAATTATTATTCTGACAAAGCTACGAGCGAGTGAACGGTGCACTCAAGAACATAACCCTCCATATTTTTAGCTGGAATCCTGAAATCTTTTTTAAATTATTTTTTCCAGTGGCTCATAAACTGTGAATGAATGAAAAACAGGCAGTATATGTATGTGAATGATGAGTAAAGCAATGTGGTTTGACAGTTAAAAGGGGAGAAAACTAAAAAGAATAACCTCATCCCTTATAGCATGAGATAATCCTGAATGTGAAACTTTTTTCAAGCCCAACCAAAGACCCCCTCAAAGAAACATCGTAAGACCACATCAAAAGGGATCTAAAAAAAAAAACAGAAGAATTCACCTATATAACCATCAACAGCATCATCATCATATTTGAATTCCAAAATGTCCTAGTTGAGGGTATTTTTTTTGTTTTGTTTTTCTTTGTCAACTTACGGCCTACTAAACGTGGCCAAATGTCCTATAAAGGCTTCAACTTAATTATGACGACTTAAGTTTTCTTGACAACAAAAAAAAAATTATATTAAAATAAAAGCATTCAAATCTTAAAGCTTTCATTACGAAAAAAAGCTCAAAGGATACGAAAAGCTTTTGAATTTTGGTAATGTGGTTTCAAAATGAGAACAGTCCGGCGCAGTTATGCCCCACGTGACAATTTTCTCTTCGAATTCTAACGAAAACAATAAAAAAAAAAAACTAAAACACAACAAGAACTTAAAAGGAAGAAACCTGGAGCCAGCACGAATAAAATTCGGTCCAAAAGATACCTAATTGCCCATAACTAAAAATTGGTTCAGAGAAGCTTTTGGGGGCGGAAGGCATTCAGTCGACAGTTAAATATTTGCGTTTTATGCGTTAGCACGTCGCGACGGATTGTTTGGATTGTTGTGTCGAGTGAATATTATATACCTATTCGTCCTTGTTGTTATCGAGTTGGAAAAACACCCATTTGATTTGTTGTTGGAATTCTTTGAAGAAAAAAACAAAATTATTACAAATTTTTGAAGGTTTAGATTTTTAAGGATAATGTGGTTGACTCAAAGGATGTTAAGTGACAAAACAAAAAGAGGATAAATAATCTCCAAAATGATTAAAATAATCAAAGCAATGTGTATCCCACTTCTGAATATTTTTGTCGGTTAATTCTTTTTCATTAAAAAAAAGGAGACATAAATGCGTACATAAATCATAGTTCTTCTCTATGTCAACCCACAAAATAACTAGGAAGTAAAATTTCAATATGCCAACTTCCAGGATCTACCTTACATTATTAACAGCTGTCATTTTGGGAACAGGTAAGAAGGACATCATCATCAATCTCGTTTTGAGATCCTCATTTTGTATGTTTAAAGAAAAAAAAATTAATTGTGTGTAAAAAGAATATATAATGAATAGGAAACGAGATAAAACCCAAGGAATATATAATCAATGAATCATGTCGTTATCTCTGTGTCAAAAGGGAATCCTTTTTTGTCCTTTTGCCTAAAGGGATATCAGACTACTCTACCGAGACCAACCGATGAAATTGTACCTAATTTTAATTTTTTTTTTGGTTCAGAGTATCACTTCCAGGTTTGTTTAGGTATTTTTTTTTTTTTTTTTTGAGAGAAACAAAAAGGATAATTTAATTTGCTTTCCTCTTTGAATACTTAAGCTTGTATTTCCATTCATGCCCACGGCTTAAAGAGGATATTGGTATGCCTATATTATGTTCATCTGGAAAAAAAGAACCTCTTTAAATAATGGCAAAAAGTTTACATTTTTATTTTATTATTCTGCGGGCTATAAGTAAACGAACGTAAAGGACGATGACCAGAAAAATGTAAACGTAAATCTTTAAGGACTCTTTTTTTTCGGCATTATGTATTTTTTTTTTTAACTTTTAGCTTATAACTTTATTAAGCGATATTGTTGTTGTGTTTTTCACGAACGGTTTATTAGGAACAAAAAGTTTTTCCTTTATTTTGTATGATTGTTTCAGCCACAAGGACGACTAACATTAATTATAAAAACAACAACTACAACCATCCTGTGCACATAATTTTTTGTCGAGTTTTATCCTAAGTCCACCCGCAATTTTGTTGAGTGTTATTCTGCGGAATACGGCCACACCTCTGAATGAATATTTTGAATACACATACACACACACACATACAGGCACATAGACTGTGTATTCTATGTCCTTATGAATAATTCAGAATTCAATTTGAACATGGATTTTCGGTTGTTGTTTTGTTGGTCCTTTTAAGCTCGTCGTTTTAGCATGAGATAGAAATAGATAGAAATAAAGATAGAGATAGGAAGGGAAGGGAGATGAGAAACTAATATGCATGATATGTTGTTTAATTAAATCAAGGATCCTCGGATTTTTGACTAATCTAATCTACACTTTCAATCTTTTTGTTTGTTGGTTTTTTGTTTAGAATCCTTTGTATCTGTTTATTTATTCTGCGCTAAAATGGCGTTGACCAAATCTCATTGTTGATCCTTGGAAGAGCGCCGACTATAAAAACGAAAACAAATAAGCAGAGGAAAAAAAATTTCAAGCCAATACGAAAACAATAGCAAACAAGGACTTAAACGTATTTTCTATGGTTGTTGTTTTTTTTTTTTTTTTTCTCATTGCACACAAAACAACAGAAAATGCCAATTGGAGCAGCAATGAGTACCTTTGTGTATTTATACATTAGGTGTGTATGTTTGTAGGATAAAGATATGGCAGTGAAATGTTTTATTGCGGTTGTTTGGGAATGGCTTTTAATTAAGCACTTATGTCATGCTAGATAAGCAACAAGAAGCACTCTCCTTACAAACAATAGAGCGAGGATCCTTTGTTGAAATACCTACCTACAAAAAAAAAAGTAAAAAAAGAAGACATCATTGTGTTGCGTTGGCTTCCTTGACTGTTTATCTTTGA
The DNA here is from genome assembly GCA_947049315.1 of Epistrophella euchroma. NCBI lineage: Eukaryota > Metazoa > Arthropoda > Insecta > Diptera > Syrphidae > Epistrophella > Epistrophella euchroma. The sequence goes on from OX346248.1 coordinate 64,043,028, forward strand.
CTTCTCTAGCAAAAACAAGCTTTTCTTGTTCTAGAAAAAAAAGGTGGCATCATTTTTATCCTTCTTCCCGATAGTGTCTGCACCTTAAGCATTTTTTTTTTCTTTTTTTTTTCTAAGCAGTTTTTGTTTAGCTCATTGTCAAAAACTTGTCATTCTGAAGATAGTCGAGAACAAGCGGACTGTGCTTCTTTGAAGTTAAAGTTGTGTCGTGTTTGCTTTTTAATTGACCGACCGGATGTGGTACAAGGATGTTTTTTTTTTCTTTTTATGAAGAGTAGGTTTACCTTTTTCTACGCCCCCATGTATTGTTTAGAGATTTAAGCAAAGTTTGAAAATAGGCATCCATGGTGGTGGATCCCTTAAAAACTCCTTCTTCATGATTTCTTAAGAAATAAAAGGATTTAAAAGAATTTATGTTGTTGGGTAATTTGTGTTTTTCTTTTGTTTTTAATTTTTTTTTTTTTTGCCATAGAGAGGAAAGCTTAGAAAGTTTTTTGTTTTTCTATTTTGTTTTTAGGGTTTTGATCTTTGTTTTGTATAGGGAATGACATGAGGGCCTCGTTTATAATATGACAAAACAAAAAACGAGATGCTAGGCAGGTTATATTGTTGAGAGGAGAAAGGAACAAAAAGCAACAAAAATTATCCAAACAATGATACTTTTTGGGATGTTTCGTGCAATTAAGTTACTTTTTTATAGCTCCCTCTGGTGTTGTTTTAAACAACACAAAGATCTGGGTTGAAAATTGGCTGTTAGAGTTTTCGAAAAATATACCTATGTACATATGTACATAGGTATAGTAGGTTAGGTGCCTATATAAACTCTAAAATCTTCTTTGTATAAGCAGATAAATAGAGAAAGGCTATTGTAATCTTTATAAGAAAATTGTTGTTGTTTTTGTTTGTCTCATTTAAGAGTTAGATTAAGTTTTTGTCTTGATTTTTTTTTTTTTTTTGAAGACGAAGAAGATGAAGAAAAAAGGTTGTTTTTTTTTGTTGGGTTCATTGTTTGATGGTAATTGAGAAGGATGGACAATGATCGTTAAGGGTAATTTTAAAGGAGAAGCAGAGATATTAGATGGTGGGGTTAATGGAGTGTAGTTTAAGTTGATAGGATAATATTGTAGATTAGAGTGTTAAGGCAATGATAAACAGGCATCGGTCGTTAGGGGATTAAAGCTAAGAGAATTTCAGATAGTGGTCTTTAGAAGATGGTGATGAAATGGAAAGTGATTTGATAACAGTTTTTATTTTTTTTCTCTTTTGAATTATCCAAGCATTCACTTTCGTTTAAAATACAATCAAAAAACTGTTTTAATGAAATTTGGATTTATATTATAGGCTACGAATTCTGCCATGCCGCCAATCACAATATTATGTTAAAATAATTTAAAAACAGTTAAACATTTTGGGTCATAGAATTTTATGAAACCAATGATTTTCGAATCGATTATGCCAACCTAATTAGAATTCTTTATTTTCAAAACTATATTCTAGGGATTTCTTCTTCAAATTAACATCAAAATATTTGACATTGAATCTGAATTTATTTGGTATTAAATTATATTCTAGAATGTTATATTTTCTTTATTTTAAGGTACTTACATATTTCCAGAGCTTTTTTTTTCTTTAATATGTGATTTTTCAATTGAAAAGTATACAATTTCTGAACAATAAATACATAATTTGGAATTTTTTTAAACTGTTGAAAAAGGGCTGTCAATGTCAATGGGTCACAAAATGAAGTTGGTACTCTCTTCGACAATTTTATTCTTATGACGAGACAAAAGCAAATAACTATTTCAATTTTCAATTTAAGAGAACAAAATTTTTGTCGGAGTATATATCGACTGTAGGTAAGGACTGAAGTTATAAATACCGCTGCTGATAAGAGGTGTCCGGTCATACGGAGCCTCGCAGAGCTCTTACACTACCACAGCCTTTTTCGAAGTTTTCATGCTCTTTTCGAGCGGAGTTTTGGACGACATATTTAAGGGCTTTAAGGCCCGTCAAACAGTTAGTAATGTATTTCAGGTAGTGCATAAAAATAATAATAATTTTGATTAATTGAATATGAACCAGTGGCGTGGTATCCATATAACCCGATTCCTACCGAGTTTCCTTTCCAAATTCTACCTTCCAACAATATTTATTAAAATAGCGACTACCATGAATACTAATGAATAAATATAACAAAATATGCACACGCATGCGACATTCTATAACCCAACCATCAATCACTCCGCCTATACCCGTTATATTTCGGTTTATAAAAATTCTCGCTGGGATAGAAGAAATTGCGATTTACTTTCCTTCATTTGTCATATCGTTCACTGTGCTTGACTTTTCTCTGTTCAATACATGCTTTCTTTAGTAAAAATATAACACGCTTTTCTTCGACTTATTTGGTAAATTAGTATTGAAATATTATTTCGCTTCACTGTTGTGTTAAGTTCGTTGAGCAGGTCAGGTCGATTTCTGTAATTTATTATGCTTTAAGTTTATAGTAAATTAAAACTTTTATATAACGAGTCATTTTATTTTAAATACAGGAAGGTGTTAAATTTTATTGTTTCACAACTTTTCATAACTTTGAGCTTCTTTTTTTAATAATTTTTAATAAACTACTCATAAAAGGCTCCATAATAGTATCAAAATAAATGTATATATCTTAGATTTCTCTCCATCTGTAATCTGATTCCATTTACTGAATAAAGAATTTAAATACATTAATTTCGGCTGTTAAATACCAGAGTGAAGTTAAAAGGAATTAATTTCAATTTAATTGTAACAACGTGTTCTCCATCATCTAGCCTTTGTGTCCTCACGAACATTATTCGTCGTGCATTTCAAAAAGAAATATAATTAAATTATAATAAGAAATCTCATTAAAATATACGTCATAAAACAATGCCATTAAAATTTCGACAACATTAAATACGAACAATTAAGATTCATTTAACACTATACGAATTCTTCGTCTCCTTTCAATTTCAAAAAAGGACAGTTTCAATGTCCTTCGTATATTACTGTTTGCAATACACAATTATTACAACAACAAATTCACTATAGCGTTTACTTATTCGTGTTCTTGTTAGTAAAACACAGAGAGAATCTGTATACCTAATCATTTTCTCCCCAAGAAGTATTGAACATACTACACAAAATTGTATCAGTTTCACTCATGTGTCTTGAGAGAAATCAAGAATATCCTTGTTTCCTTCTAGGGGAGAATGCTATAGTATAATCAAGAGGGTTTCGAATTGGAATTTGATTCTCCCATGAGTTGAAGGCGATGAGGCATGCGGTTGTTACATAAATGCATTCGACTAGAAAGTGAAACTAACTCCCTTAAGGAATGTAAATTGACGTTGAAGGTTAAATTGGGTCAAATGCTTTGACCTTTTTGTACTTTTTTGCTTTATTACCTTATTTTGCAAAAAAGGACCAGAGCTTAAATGAGTGTGTGTACTGTGTGTTTGTATGTTCCCAAGCGATGCAAATTGATTGAACGTAAATTTTATATCTTTTATTATCTGGTCTAGGATGCAGAAAGGGAAAAGCTTGGCAGGCTCTTTAAAAAACAAATGGCAAAGCAATTGCAGATTGTTCTTTACTTTAATGTACACTGAACAAAAATTTAGAACTAAACACATCTACAAATATCCCTTTTGGAATTTGGAAAACGAAAATTTTCAGGATTTGATTTAAAAATAGGGTTTTCCAACTCTTAAAGCTAAGTATATACGCTTAGTTGGTCTCAATAAGACAGCGAAATGCTTACAGGATTACAGTATTTAAAATTCCCATAAAGTCAAGCTGTATAAGGAAGTTAACAAGAAATACAAACACAAATTAAAATTCAAATTCAAATGTCACTTTTCCGCACAAAATTAGTGATCCGAGCGAAAAAATGAGTGGAAATTCCACTAAATCTGACACATTTAACAATTTCGCTCATCTTACAACGTCCTGCAGAACAAAAAGCAGAATGAAATTTTGATATAAGAAAACTATTCCAGAAAGGATTTTTTTAACAAGAATAAAAGAAGTGTAAAAATAAATATTTCTACCATCATAATACCCATATACTTACATATATGACGAAACTTTGTTCAAGTAAGAATTTTCTCAGTGTACATAGTTTAATAATACATAATCATAAGTAGAAAGAAAATTCTAGAGGTAAAAAAAACATAGAATATGATTTAAATAAAAGAGCAAATGAAAAAAAATATACACATTCAAAGAAAAATACATAGCTTTTTCTTCTTTCAGTTGAGTGAATCCTTTTCTCGAATTTATGGTACTTTTCTTTAAATTTGATTTAAACTTTCCTTCGGAAGCCGATGATAATTTTATTTATTTCTCTTTTTTTGTTGTTTTTCCTTAACTTCATTGTATTTGTATATTCAAATGAAAACTTACTTGAGTGTATTTAATTTTTTTTGTAGAGCACGCAGAAGAAGTGGAGACATTTTTTTCCTACGACAGAAAAGTTTGTTTAAAATAAAAAATCGATGTTTTAGTTCTGTGTTTAAGTTCACTACTTATTTCAAGAGTGAAAAGTTAATAAAGTTCATAGTTTTTAAGCGTTTTTGATAACATCATGGGTTTTGCATGTTTTTTTTTTCAAAAAAATTAAATACATATTTCGTTAGACTTAAAATTCAAGATGGATCTGTGATGAAAATTGTGGTACCTACTTGGTGAAGTTCAGAAAGTTCCACTTTAAAATTAAAAAAAAAAAATATTAGAATATTAGATGTTTTTATTCATAGAAAAGGCTTCAATGACGTAATTTTTTGAACTTACTTTTGTGAAATAAAAATACAAAATTAAAAAGTAGGTATACTAGAACTTTTCCACGCAAAATTTAAATTTCGATTTTAACAAAGTATGCACAGTGTTTATTTAACTTCAGTTCTTTAAAAACAGGTGCGCTATGGGTTATAATGTACTTACATTACATAATGCACATTTGTGAATTTCAGATCATTTTTTGGTTATAAAAATGAATATACAAGGTGTCCCGCGGTCGGCGATGCAGACGAAAACCTTAGGTTCCTGAGGTTCAAATTTTCTTAAATTTTCTGTTTGTTAAAAAAAAATTTCAAAGCAAAAAGGAAAAATGATACTTAATTACGTTTATTTGTGAAAAAAATAAAACCAAAGTTAAAAAAACAACCTTAAAATGCCAACAAGGGTCTTATAATAATATAACGGGAAAACCGTTACCAGATTGTATAGGGCGGGTGAAAAGTCCAAACTGTTGTTGTTTAAATACAAAACAAAATTAATGAACCGGCTGTAGTTTGGCAAAGTTAGAGCCATTTAAAAAAAAGAGATCAAAAATCATAAAAACCATTAAAATGACCTCAGGAACACACGAGTGTATCGCAAATTGCAGAATACTCCGTATATTGAATTATAAGGTTCCAATACGAGGCTTAAGCGGCATGAATAAATTTTGAGTGCTCTCTTTATACTTAATTTAATTTTTATCAATTTGAAAATGTGCACCTGGCTTTATCTTAGCCAGGTGCCAGGTCTAAGAACAGAAAAAGATGAAATTGGTGTTCAATTTTTGGTGTTATCAAATAAGCTTCTTTTCACGAAAAGTTGTAAATTCCTAATTATTAGGCTTAAGGAAAAGAGTGACGTTGAAAAAAATTAATTTTTTTCCTGGAAAATAGAAAGTTGGTAGTCACAAACTCACAAGGCATGATTTTAAGTTTTAATTTTCTTTTTAAATTGTCTGAACACATTATTTTTTGGGAAAAAGGCATCTAAGTAGCGTAAAAATATTTCAGACTTAATAATGAACTATTTCTTCCACATCAGAACAAAAGGTATAGTCAAATTATAAATTTCACTCCACTTTCACTTGATTTGTATGAATGTGAAACCAAAAGAAAGCACTTTTATTAACACTTTCTTATACTCAAGTCAATTTTTTTATTTTTTTTTCTCATTCCCCATTCTTTTCTTAAACCACATGCCATAAATGTCCTTGAACTGAGATAATTTTACTGTAACAAGGTTAACCTTCAAAAAAAACTTTTCACTGACTTATATTATATACAAAATTTTCCCTCTCTGTTTGTCATCAAGTTTTTCGTTTTTGTTCATCTTTAATTCAAATACAAAACTCTAATTTTCTCACAAGTGAATTTCCAACATAATTATAAAATGTTTATTTGTTTCATACCTTCGGGTAGTTGCGAGGAAATAACCTAAATGTGCGGAAGCAAGCCGCGACAATAACCGTCTCTTATCTCAATACAAAAACATCAAAGGTACGAAATACCATCAGAAAGCTTAAGTTAAGGGCTGTCGAAATCAAAAATTAAAAAAAAATGGAATAAACAAGATTATATGGAAAACAAAAAAAAAAAAAAACAAAAAAAAAATAGGATTTCTAGCATTTAAAAAATAAAGTGCATTAAATTCTCAACACTCACAGAGTTAGTGGAGGCATATCCGCTGTTTTCAGGGCACATAACACCCTCTTAATGTTGAAAGCTTATTCTTTGACGCCACCAGTTCAAAAGCGGATACAAAAGGGAGCACTAAAAAAAATTCTAGGTTTATACCTATATGCAGAAAGGAAACCGTCAAGAGAAATGAGGGAACAATCTTATTTGCATTTTATTTGCAAGAAAATAGAATGACCTTCGTGTGTGTGTATGTGTTTTTGTATCGGTGTCCTATTTAATTTAAATGTGGGTTGAAGTAGGGTTGAGGTTTTCATTGCAATGAAGGGTAGAAGGGTAGATCTACATAGGTAGTAGAATTGGGGTCACTGTTTCCATAATGAAATACTCATAAATATCAAAATATATACTGAATGGACCTCATAATATTTAATAGTATGTATACAAAGGCTGAGTGCTCAGCTCAATAGTGGACTAAGAACTTGAAGCATAAGAAAATACTTCAAATTCTAGTTTTTCAATTAAAAAATATTATCCCATGTGCAAGGACAAGGAATTAACCACACATTTTTGTTCACATTTTTAAAAAATAATTACCGGAGGAACTTTTATTTATCGAACTCAACCCACCAAGGTTAGTTTAAGAAGTTGTTTCCTTAAGTACCAGTAGTTGTTAAAGTGTAATTCACCTTTCCCCATCATGTTTTGCCATATTAATATGAATTTCTCAAACACGTACCAACTTCATATTTTTAAATTATGGAAAGTTTTCCAAACTAGGCAACATAAAGGATGTCCCTCAAAGAGTTTTCCAAACATTGTCTTCGTTTAGAATTTTATTAAACCCGCACTTCTTAGGTTTCCACAAAAATTGATCCCTCCACGTACACGCTTATTTTTATGTCTTCGAACTGTTACCATGGCATATGAGGAGAATTTTTGCTTTTGCCGAACGATAATATATATGTATATAAAAAAAAAAAAGAAACCTTTCAACAACTCTCTAAAATCCTTGGCGACTGCTTAGAAAATCATTTAATGAAATATTTTGATAAGAACCAAAATTTAGGTATATTTAGATATCGTCTTTCCATGTCACGCACTTAGATACTACCTAAATCGAGTAGATTCAACGCCCGCCACGCCACACCACCGCCTTCTTTGCGTGTAGCTTATAGTTACTTCGAGTTCGTGTTCGTTCTTTAACGTCACAGTCGAAATTGCCTGCCGATGATGGTTTTGTACACATTTTCCCTCTTGTCACGTCAAAGCAAAAAAAAAAATCACATCAGGATTTTGGTTGAAAGTTTTTTTTTTTTTATTATTTGTTTTTTTTTTTTTCAACCTCAATTGCCTTCCACCAAAAATTTTTTCAACTTGAGAGACATTTCCGTTAACACTTAGGCAACCACGCACTATACAACATCAGGACTTCAAAGAAATCACGATTTTGGTATTTTCAACAGGAATTTATTTTTTTCTGCTAGGAAATTTTTGTTCTTGTTAATTTGTTGTGTTTTACACGACCGTGTCGTGTCGAGTTATAATATTATGGATTGAGGTTTCCTCTTATACAGTTGTGTCCTTGATTTTTCGTGGTTTTCTTAGAATATTCACATTTTAGGTTTGTTTGTCTTTATTGAGTGAAGATAAATAAATTGTTTTGGCATAAAGCGAGAGAGAGAGAGAGAGAAAGAAAACATGGAATAAGATTTAGCTTACCTATAAATAAATTTCATTTGCATGAAAGATTTTAGGACATTTTGTCACGAAATATTTAAAATTTTAGATATTATTATTTACGGTATTAAATCAAAGATTTCTTCAACTTCAGCTATGAATATTCAAGTTTTCAAGAAAATTTTACTGCTGAAAATTTTTCGGCCCAAGGGAATAATCCACAAAAGGACTACAGTATACATATGTATGTCCCAAAATAAATTTCTTAATTACGCCTCTCCCTGTCCCGACCAAATTGAATATCGATGGAGGATCCCACCCGAATTGCTTCTCAAAAACGCATTCGATAGGACCCTGTTAAAACATTTTCCAAGGAAACAATAAGTAGGTTAGGTACCTACATTATCTTAAATTATAATTTTAAAATGTGAAGCAAAAATAATACCTACTTGAGGATGGTTTCAAGAAATCGGAAATCAAAATTATATTCCTGGTGTGACAAAGTGAAATGGAAAAGCTCATAAAAAGATTTGAATTTTTGAAGAAGTTACTCGCTTGTCCTTTTATATTTGTATAAAGCGACTCTCATCCCACTCGAGAACGGGAACTGTACCTAAATGTCTACTTATGTTTTTTTTGCCAAATCATCTTACTCACTTATATATAATATGATTCACTGTATTATAATAAGTACATGAATCTTATTAATGATTCTATAGTTCAAGTAAGCATTTTACTCAGATTTTCAAGACCGAAAAAAAAAAAACAGCTGACAAAATAACTATTGAAAGCCTTTCATAAAATACACCCATTAAGCAATCTAAATAGCTTTTGTCAACATAATACAAAGCAATAAGCCCATATACCATTCTCTTAAATATAAAATCCTTAAACTTCAACATGCTCGCAAGGATTTTGACAAAATTTATTCGAAATTTATTGATTTCCATTACTCTGATTATAATATACCTACTCAAGACATAATTTCCCACCCTTAAGCCATGATATCACCAACATTTGTTTTGCGAAAAAAAAACAACATCAACAAATTTTCCTAAGAAATAAATTTTTGAAATTTCTTACAACAAATTATTTATTCAATAATATTGTTTTATTTACAAAGGCGGTTGCTATTTTAAAATGAAACGAAAATAGTAATAAAATTCAATAAGGGTAGACAGACAAACCACATTATGTATGTATGTTCTTTTGAAGGTTTATTTATGTATATTAAAGCCTCCTCCAAATAAACAACTCAGGACTATTTTAATGATTTTGTTTTTAAGGTCAGCGCTCGGTTGAAAGAGCAATCGAAAATGATGGCCGCACAGACAACAGAGTATATTTTCTCATCACCAGCATGAGGATGTTTTCATTAAGTCTAAGGATTTATAATCAAAATCCATATACGCCAACATTCAAAGATACTTATTGTATCCTTATTTATATGTATACGTTTAAGTGTGCCTCATTTTTTATATTTTATGAAAGGAGAAGAAAAATATCTTAGAATTTCTATTAAAAAATGTTTTCAGACATAGAATTTTGGATGGGTTCAAGTCAGTGCTGCATTCTTCTGGAAAATTAAATATCTTTTAAGGGGGGCGAAATCCTACAGAGGGATGACTTAGTTGAGAATTAATTTAATTTAATTTCTGGTTAATGGTCCAAAGCTGCCTTATGCCATTTAATTGCCTATTAAAAATCTCTCTTCCTCACAAAAATCAGAACCCCCGAAAAAAACATACAGGGTGATTCGCATAAAATGCGATAACACGTTGCTTGGGTAGAGACAAGAAAAAACTCATATTGAAGGGGGTCATTGTTCCCCTGTAAAGGTGAGAAGGGCAATTTTCTTAAAAAAATACCAAAAAATTTTAAATAAATTAAAAAAAAAAACAACGGCAACGGTTATTTGATATCCATTTTTTTTTTAAAAGCCAATCAATTATTCTTTTTTAATTTTATTTCTAAACCAAGTTGTTTTCGCCAAAAGTTTTTGAACATTAATTTATAACCTCAAAACTTAATATTTGTATGCATTGCCGTTGTAATTAAAATAAATTTTCAAACTTAAAACTTTGTAAATATTTAGTTCTGCGGTTTTAATTTACAAAAGTTTTTTTTCTATTTTTAGTAAATTTTATAGCAAATTGCCTCACCCACCTTAACGGAGGGTAATAGACTCATTATGATTATTGATTCTGAAAATTCTCATAAGTGAAACTTATTGTTCCATCTGTGTATAATTGAATATGAATTCCAAGATAAAATCGGGCACCGGTAATGGATATTGTTTGCTTGCTATCTTTCAAACAGTCACAGTCGTGTAACAGTCACAGAGCTTTTATATAATGTCCGGGCCTGTTTAAAAAAAAAAAGTAAATCCCTTTTCATCGATGTGTTGTTTTTTTTTTTTTTTGATACCTATCTTTCATGATTTCCAAGCAGTCTGCTACGAAAAAGATGAACATCATATCTCAGAACTTGTATCCATATAAAATATACTTTTGCATTTTAAAATGCTTGTATGTGTTTGCTTGTTTGTTTGTTGAACCTTGTACACGCTTCATATCACATTTTCGAAAATGTGTTATCCTGTTTTGTATCATAATTTATTCCTTAAAGCAGATCCTTGCCAAACACGTTAGGCACTCTCATAAGCACACAGACACACACCCTCCTCAAAAATAATAAAAAGGCGTGAGGGTGTGAGAAGTGTTTCGAGTTAATGTGAACTCTGTGATGAGGTGATGTCTGCCTAGCTCACCAGAATAGACACAAAATCGAGATGAAATATAGAAATTCTAGGAAAAAAGAAAGAAAACCAAAGAACCTCACAAGAAGAACATCATCAGGATAAGACGAAGACGTGAACGTGAATCCTTGTTAGCTGGAGTAGTTGCGTAGTTATGAGATAATCACACAGAAAACAAATAAACCGAACGAATAAAGACCGGGATAACAAATGAAATTTAGGCTAAGAACGAGGATGCAGAGGACAGACTATACATTATAGCTATTATAGAGTGGAATGAAATTTTAGGAGATGAGAGTAGTAGAGGTTGTCAATTTTAGAGAGGTGAGTAGAATTTTGATGGTAATTTATGCAAGTTCCCAGAGGCTGTTTTATGTTATTTCGTTTTCTTATCTGGGACTTTTAAGATATTTGGGTAATAATTTTAGTTAATGCTTTTGAGTAAGGAAATACGAAAATAAAAATAAGGAACAACCTGGCCAAGGTCGGTTCGGTCGTCGTCGTCGTTAACAAAAGGTTGACTCGGGATGTTAAGATGAGTGATGCAGATTGACAGGGTGAGGCTTCTTACTTGAATAAATGTTGGAATATTATACTTTTTGTCTTAGAATAATATTTCAGAGCAGATAATGTGTCAACTTTTCAAGGCAAGTCATTAAGTGTTGTGATCATCAAAATTATTACTTTAAGCATAAAAAAGTTATTTATGAAGAAAAGAAATCTTATAAATGCACAAATGTTTATTTATAATATTTAATATGCATTTATATATAATGTACTGCATAATTTATGCGACTATTTTAATACAAAATTTAAAAATGCCAACCTTGAAGTAACTAGTTTTTAAAGCCTTTGAATCCTCCAAAATCATACGAAATAATTTTTTATTCTTATCTATGTCTGTATTTTTAAAGGTTTTTCTGCAAAAATCAGCAAATTTAAAAATTTGATTCTGACAAATAGGTGAAAAAGTTACAAAAAGCATCTGCAAATTAATGAGCTTCTCAAATATGCTTTTTGATTAATGGAATCATGGGGAAAGTAAATAAGACATTTTCTGATTTATTTTGGAACATATACATATGAAACAATGTGTAGATTACATTTTCTTTTACGGAAGATTTCACCCTGTCCATAGACGTGACCAAATAATTCTGATCAAAGAAGTAATTTGGAAACAAAAATATGATTAAAAAAAAATCTCTAAAAAATAATAAACTTATAAAATATATCAAACCGTTCTTTAGGAAAGAGTAAAGAAAAATCACAAAAAAGTCGCTTTTAATTAAGTGTGCCCCCATTTAATAATAATTGCATTTTTTTGCACCTATATACCTTCATTATTTGCTGTTCTCATTTTATATGCCAACATTGAGGTTACCTAATTATTTTCGAACACAATATCTTGTGTTAAAATTTTGATCTTTTTGCTATTTTTCGTTGGTTGGTATAAAAAAAAAAAAAAACTATGCAGCTTGTTGATTTCATGCTCGTGTGTCCTTGTACCTATGTACACAGACAAAATTATAATATTCTCTTCTTTCTTTTTTTTTTTGTTGTTTGAAGAAAAATAAGGTCACGTAACAGAAACGAAAAAGAGAGGAAAACTTGTGTAGCTTCTTTTGCCATCAAATGTTCAAAAAATAGCAACACTCCTTTAGCATACACGTACACGTACCATAAAAGTACCTTGAATGCTCATATATTTTATGCCAACAGCATCACCACGACAGACAGTGAATACAGCTTTCCAAAAAAATTCACAAAAAAAAAAAAGAACAAAATGAACTCGAGTGCTAGTGTTTATGCCATAGACGTCGGTCGTCGTCGTTCTACATGTCCTCAACACTAAACTTCTGTCAAAATACCCCCAAAAATGAAGGCGAGAGCAAAGAAAGCTTCCGACGAGTACGACGACGTCATATCCCACTTCTGACACTCTGTAATGCTTCCTTACAAATCGTTTCTAATGCACAAAATTACTTTGTCTTGTCATCAAAGCAAAAGATCCAAAAAGGAGCTAGAGAGAAACTAATGTGGGTGCCTCGCCTAGCCTAGCCTAGAAGTAGAAACGGCACCATCAACAGCGGGTGGAAATGTTGCTTTAGGTTAAGAGCATTCTCGTTATGTTTGTATATTTGATGAAAAATCGGAAGAGCTACAAAAGTAGGTGGACACGAACATGAACGTTGAGCATGAGCTGAGCATGGCTTAAATGGAATAATTGGTAGGAGTGGTCCTTTCGTGTTTTACCAATTTTAGTTGCAGAACTTTGACTTTTTTTTTTTTGTTTGCTTCTTTCTCCTAACCAATTTCTTGATGCATACATAGCTCACGCATTTGGTGGTCCGCATAATACTAGAAAGGGAAAAATTGATGTGGCCTCGAAACAACATACATTACATATAGATACCACAAATACCCTCAGAAGGCTTTTTGAAATGGAATATTAGAGTTCTCTATCCAGAGGGAATTTTAAAAGGCAAAAAACAAAAATTCATGTTGGTGCAACAAATTTGGGTCGTTGTGCAAATCAGAAGCGAAAAAATGTCGTAAAGAGATTTTGGACTGCTTTCAAACCAATACCAATGTGTTGGACCGAAATTCTGTATGAATTTTATTCACACCCAGAGAACTGGACATAAACACTGAAAGTCATTTATATTTTTGAGTTGTGGCTTTTTTTTAAGTACTACAACATAAGTTTTGCTTGTATGGATATTGGCCTTGTAAGAACGACACTAAAGACCAATGGGATAGGAAAACAGTATTCACTACTTTAAGCTTTTTTTTAAATAGTAATCTGGGAAGTGTTAGTTTTAAATTATCACTGATTTTGATGACTTTTTTTTGTTTTTATGCTTAAGTTCTTTTTGGAGCTTAATCGAATAAAGAAAAGGGTTGAAAAAAGTATTCTAAGTGTACCTAGAAGTTTCATGTTGACTTAAATTTGAGATCTTTAGATGATAACAGGTACGAAAAATGAAATACATACTCTTCATTTTGATGAGGAGGTTATGATGGGATGGGGTATTGTTTCTTGAGTTTTACAATTCATTTAACCAGAAATTTGATCATTTTTTTAAGCAATGTATAATAACTCACATCAAAGGTTTTGGCATGGGTAAGCTAAAATAATATATTATGTTACTTCGATATAACAGAAATGTTTATGTTTTGCTGGGAAAATGATGAAGATCAATGTTATTTATTTTTCGGTAAAATTGATTTACATTTTTTAAACCTGACAAAAAAAAATTGTCAACAAAAATAACTCCATTATAGTTAAAATCTCATTTCAAGAGGGTACAAAAAACCATGTGTTACACACTTTATTGAACATTTTTTCCCATCGCAAAAGTAGAATTATTATACTTATTTAGATTCCTTATGTAAGGCAAATCTTTTTGATTCTTTTTTTTTTTTTTCGTTGTTTATTCTCCAACTTAACCTGGAAGATTTAACTTTGATCAGGATCAGCACGTGATGATGGCACATATAATATGATTTTCTCAGATAAAAAAAATCGAAGAAAAAAATCTCTAATACTTGGTTCCACACTAAGTCATAAAAAATCATCGTGTCTCTCTATAAAGTAAGAACGTGCACACCACCTCCTATATACATATGTACGATGTACATATTTATATAATATATGTAATGTCTAAGAAAGAAAAGAACATGTTGGTTTTGAGGAGCCTATATTTCCATCTGGGATCCCATGTCCTTTGTTTTTGTTTGCGTTATGTTGTCAAGTGAATAAATCAGAATAACGATTGTTATTTTTGCATTAAGGTTTTCTCTAGCATCGATAATATAATTTCTTCATTTTGTCGTTTAATGTTGGGATTGGGATAAGAGAGAAGAAAAAAAACAGAAGAGGCGTACAAAAAAAAGATAGAATAATGAGAGTCATCGAAGAAATGTCAGGAAAGCATGGAAATTTTCTTGCTCGGATTTATTTTTTTTTTCCTAGTGTTGTTTGTATTTTTTGTTGTTTTTTTTTTTTTTTTACATATTTAGTTATTATTCTTATTTTTGTTGGGCTTTTCTTTGGGATTATTATGTCAAGCCCGTTTAATGATATTGATACTGTAATACCCCAACTCACTCTACCCATCATTCAGTGTGGCTTTAATATAGAACCCCTTCAAAACGTGTTTCTCAAATTCGCCCTAATGCGTATCCTTGTTATTTTATATATTTTTTTTCCTTTTTCAATATCATACTGAAGAAAGAAAACTAAAAGAAATGGGTTGAATACGGCATGATTAAATTTGAAATAGAAATGTGAATCCTTTTGTTGAAGAAAAACTCTTTCATTCTCCTTTTGATGGTATCAAAGGATCTAATTAAAGTTAGGGTTTTTGTTTGGTTTCAAAAAATGAATAGCTTTATTTTCTAAGCTGCATGATATCTATTTATCAGACAAATATTTAGTCAAGCTAAAATTAATGTTTTGTATGTTATTTAATAGAATTAGGGTGTTATTGAACTTTAGGGTCCTTGAATTTGGACAATGTATTTAAGTAGACAAATATTAAACATAAATTTACATAATTAAACGTTAACATGTAATTTTATACTACTTGCTACTTGAAGCTAATTTATTATTATGTTAACAGTTTGTATTGCTTACACGAGTGGAGATTTAATGATCCATTAATGACAAATTGGTCATGTTTTGTTTGCCTTGTTAAAGTCAAACAAGAAATCAAACAATTCTATAAATGTATTTACATGTGTTCGGTACGTGTTAGATTGGGAGTCATTATTACTTGAAGTAGTTCAACAGTTTATTAAGTTATTATGAAATTAAACTTATCAGAAAAATAGACAAAATTATCTCTATTTTAAAGAAATATTTACAAATTCTACCCACTCCAAAACCTCCCTCTCAAGTGTATTCAATAAAACACGCGAAATTTGTAAACAAAAAGAAATGCATAAAAAAGTGTAAACAAATTCTATACATACATACATATCTGAAATAAATCAGTGAAGTAGAAGACTAAGGCCCAGTTTTTCAGCAGTGAGTAGTAAAGTAGTTAACTTTGGACATCAATATTTATCCATACTTAACTTAAGAGACAATTTTTCATGCGGATCGACCTTAAGAAATCGAAGAATAAAACACCAAAATCATCCGTTCACGAAATGTAGAGTTCATCAGATTTGGTGAATTAATTAGCGTTTAACTCTCTAATCTCGCATTGAAAAACTGGGCCTTAGGATTTGTTGAATTTAAACAAATATGCACGACTGGATTGCACGAAGTTGCTCTTGTGGATAGCAGCAATTTAGAAAAACATTTAAACGAGTTTTTTTTTTTAAGTTATACGTAAGTTGCTGAAAAAAGATTTTCTGTCCATTTTTTTTTCAAACGTTATTAAAATTTAATTAATTAAAATTTTTAAGTTCAATATAGTTTTGGATTGCAAAATAATTATAATAAAATCAGTCTTAGCCATTAAGGATATTAGAACATATCCCAAAAATACGGAAATTTCGTCAAAAAAACTTTCAAATCAACTTCCCATCGGGTTTAGGTGTCAAAGTCATGCGTGACTGTGCAGCTGTGTGACGCCAGAACCCCGACCTCAAAATTTTTTGACGAAACATGTCGCATTCGTTTGTCCATCGTTTGTCCACGTTTGTCCAGGCAAAAAAATCGTTTGTCCACCCTCAGGAAAAAAGTTATTAAGCTTTTCTTTTTTATAGCAAGTACCCCAAAATTAAAAAACGCCTCTACTGCCCACAATTTTGAACTTAGGAGGTCCGGACCAATTGCAATCGTTTGTCCACCGGCTTCTTATCATTGTCCATCCAAAATTTTCGTTTGTCCACCCTTAGTTCAAAAATTATTCAACTTTTCTGTTTTATAGCACAGGGCATAAAAAATTAAATTTTTTTTTTGCGGAATGGAACCAATTGCAATCGTTTGTCCACCGATTGTCCATGTTAGTCCAGAAAGAAAAAAATTTTTTCGACCCTTAGTTCAAAAGTTATTCAATATTTCTTTTTTATAGCAACACCCCCAAAAACAAAAAGTCCCCTAAAATCCCCAATTTTTAACTTAGGTGGCCCGGACCAATTGCAATCGTTTGTCCACCGGCTTCTTATTATTGTCCACCCAAAATTTTCGTTTGTCCACCCTTAGTTCAAAAATTATTCAACTTTTCTGTTTTATAGCACAGGGCATACAAAATTAAAAATTTTTTTTGCGGAATGGAACCAATTGCAATCGTTTGTCCACCGATTGTCCATGTAAGTCCAGAAAGAAAAAAAATTTTTCGACCCTTAGTTCAAAAGTTATTCAATATTCCTTTCTTATAGCAACATCCCCAATTTTCAACATAGGATGCTCGGACACCAAGCGAGTTCGTTTGTCCACCGGCTGCTCGTGATTGTCCACCCAAAAATTTCGTTTGCCACCACCAACAAAAAATTGATATACTCCTTAAATTAATAAAAAATCACATTTTAAAATAGCCTGGCTCCTAACCCTTTCATTTAAATAAAAGAAATTTGTAGAAAATGAAAGATTTCATAATATATGTACAGGGTGATTCTCTTAGGCATGGGTTCACATTTTCTAAAAAATCAACTTACAATAAAAGTAAATCATTAAAAAACAGCAGCAACACTGACAATGTCCTGCTATACTTTTTTTAAAGCAGGACGCCTTTCATTTACTATGTTTTTAAGTCAAATTATTTCAGAGAACAGTTTTTAAAATTTCCTTCCGCAAAAAAAAAATAATTTTTTTTTTGGTGCTATAAAAAAAGAAAAAT
This sequence comes from Epistrophella euchroma, assembly GCA_947049315.1. Taxonomy (NCBI): domain Eukaryota; kingdom Metazoa; phylum Arthropoda; class Insecta; order Diptera; family Syrphidae; genus Epistrophella; species Epistrophella euchroma. The sequence goes on from OX346248.1 coordinate 64,060,697, forward strand.
TGAATAATTTTTGAATGAAGGATGGACAAACGAAAATTTTTAGTGGACAATAATAAAAAGTCGCTGAACAAACGATTGCAATTGGTTCGGACCTCCTAAGTTCAAAATTGTGGGCAGTAGAGGCGTTTTTTAATTTTGGGGTACTTGCTATAAAAAAGAAAAGCTTAATAACTTTTTTCCTGAGGATGCACAAACGATTGTTTTGCCTGGACAAACGTGGACAAACGATGGACAAACGAATGCGACATGTTTCGTCAAAAAATTTTGAGGTCGGGGTTCTGGCTATAAAAAAGAAATGTTGAATAACTTTTGAACTAAGGGTCGAAAAAATTTTTTTCTTTCTGGACTAACATGGACAATCGGTGGACAAACGATTGCAATTGGTTCCATTCCGCAAAAAAAAATTTTAATTTTTTATGCCCTGTGCTATAAAACAGAAAAGTTCAATAATTTTTGAACTAAGGGTGGAAAAACAAAAATTTTGGGTGGACAATGATAAGGAGCCGGTGGACAAACGATTGCAATTGGTCCGGACCCCCTAAGTTCAAAATTGTGGGCAGTAGAGGCGTTTTTTAATTTTGGTGTACTTGCTATAAAAAAGAAAAGCTTAATAACTTTTTTCCTGAGGGTGGACAAACGATTTTTTTGCCTGGACAAACGTGGACAAACGATGGACAAACGAATGCGACATGTTTCGTCAAAAAATTTTGAGGTCGGGGTTCTGGCGTCACACAGCTTGACTGTGCGGCAAGGGTACAAATATTACGTGTACATATATGTATGTAATTGTAGGATATTTTAACTGGCAACCATTTAAAATTATGATTTTAATTTTTTTTTTTTTTTTGTGAAATACTGAATAAACTTGTACGATTCTGCAAAAGAATCATTTAACTTTACAGCGATCCTTGTTTAAAATTAAGCAATTTATTAACTTTAATCATATATAAATCAGAGAGAATCTTTCCCATCACACTTGCTCATCACAATCTTAAAAAGAAAATTGTAATTTATTACCCAAAATTAAGTATGTACTTCTGCTTGTGTTTTATGTAATTTAAATCGTCCAACTTTGATTGCTTTCGTTAATATACAAATGGTGGGCCTGAGGAAATGTTATTTTTATTTTGCTGATTCAACTTTGGGGGTCAACTTTATGACTATTGTATTGTTGAAGGTAAAACACTTTATAGCTTTTTGCATTATGTTCGATCGTAAATCTTAGCACACCTCTTCGAACAAGAAACTCTATGGCTTAAGGTCTCTGAGCGATGTGATTGGGTATGTTAAATTATTTCCCCCATCAACAAAAATAAGGGTAAGACTACTTAAAATTTAAATCTTATCTGAGTTTTTGGTTGGTTTTTCTTTTAACATTTTTTATGATATTCAGAGAGTGTGTGAACACAACCCTTATTCGATAGATACGCACATGCAAGTGGTTGGCAGGTCTTGGGATGGGTTAGATTTTTTTTTTTTAAACTGAAAGTCCTGCATTAAAAGTAATCGAGTACCTACAGTTAAGGCAGATGTAACCTTTGTATAAGGAAAAGTTAACATATGGAGGCCATTTGAAGGGTCAGCACTTAAATTTTATGTCAAATAGCTTTATATGCCTATCGAAAAAGTTTTTTATGGCAACAATTGGCTTTATAGTCACTTAAGTTGAATGGCAAACGACTGGTGTTGGTACAGGATAACTTAGATACGGTTCTGAAATACAAATAGTTGCAGCAGTTATAACAGTTGTTGCCATTTAAACTATCGCACGTGAATATTTTAAGAAACGATGATTTAATTTAGAAAAAAAAAACTATATACGTGGATAAATTACTTACTTCGTGTTTTCACTTTAATTCATTCGAAAACTAAGAGAAAAATATAAAACAAATAACAGGAATGCCCATTTTAATTTGGTCTTTTGGCCAAGAGTACATACATGAACGAGTTTGGAATCAATTGGAAGGTGACGTTGTTATATGAGTGAAATATATTCGAAAACGTTCATGGAAAAGTCAATATATTTGAGCTTGAAGATGCCGATTGCAAAATAAAGATTTTAGCTTTTTTCCAAATAATTGTATGTAAAGTGCAAATAATATGGTAGAAAAATGATTTCGAAATCCGGCACTCACACCTTTTTTTCTAAAAGAAATAATTTTGTCTGTGCCCTACATCGCTTTTTATGTATCATCTTTTCATCCACTGCCATTATTTTTCCACCGTCACATTATAAGTCATTCCCTTAGCTAGAGAAAGCTATTTCCTATTTTCTAATTTATTTTTCATCTCCTGTCGAATAAAATATACAAGCAAGTTAACAAAGATAACAGTCACCTCACCATAGGCATCGCCAGTCATTTCATACAATGACGTAGTAAGAGATAGAAAAATTGTGCATGATAAACTTAAAACGTTCTCTTTTGCTATTTGATCTGTTGTTTGCGTTTCCTCAAAAGAATTGTCAAATCTCACTTCTGATATTTTGTAACAAAAAAAAATAGTTTCTGAAAATTTATACCTGGCTTGTTTCTAAACATTTTTTTTTCTGGAAATCCACTTCGATTTCATTAGGGATTTCTTTAAAGAATTCCCAAATTTTAGATTAGTTGTCGAAGTATTGGTATTTTCGGTCCAAAGGCGTACATAACAAAAAGTTTTCTTCACAAATATCTCAAGGGTTTTAATTTCTATCTCACTTTTTGTTGTTTGTCTCGTTAACTTTTCAAAAGTCCTTAAACTAATATAACTCATGCCATTTTTTCGATGGTTTTAAAGGGAATTTCATTTATTTTCAAATAACAAATCACACCCTAATGACTTAAAAAAAAAAAAATGATTGACGATTCAAAAACACAACAACAAAAAAAGACGTTTCATTTCTGTTCTTTACTCTTTTAGAAATCATTGGAAAATCGCTTGTTTTCATTATTAATTGCTTGTTAAGAGAACTTTGTCGATGGGGAATTTATGAAACATGTTCACAAATGGAAAAAGGGATATTTAAGGATTTAATTTAACACGTGGTTAAAGCTATTTCACAGTAGTGAAAATGTGTCAATTGTATAATGGTTGTTTTATTGGATTTTTAGCAGCAGAATAAATAATGGTTCAATTTATTTGATTTATTTGTAAAACTTTCGATTTTGTTTCTTCTTATTTTTTTTTGTAGATCGAACAATAAGTGAGGCAGAATTTCTTGAAACATTTACAACAATTGTTAGCAGCAGTAGTAACAGCAACACCGAATCATCATCTGCCAGTAATTTACCATCAACGACAGCAACACAAACACAAACACAAATAACAACAACGACGACGACTATACCTCCGCTCTCACAGATATTAGCTCCAGAAGCTTTACACATGAATCAAGATGAATTGTATCTTGAATCGTCATATGCGAATAATCCACCGAAAAATTTTACAGTACAAGAGACGAATGTAACAGTACAAATTGGAAGCCATGCATATTTGCCATGCCATGTAAGTATCCTATTTGACATTTAAGAGGAATCCTTTTTTTTTTCAGATATTAATGTCCTTAGTTAGTGTTTATTTAAATTTTATTGAATTTTTTTGTACCTATACATATCTTATTTTTCGTTCTGCATATTTGATATTTTTGTATAGATTCGTGAAAGCGGTTTAAAAACATTTTTTGTTCAATTTTCAAACGAATTCACATGAAAGCCTTTAAAGTTAGACATTTTGTTTTTTTTTTTTTCAAGGAAAAAATTACCCAACAATATTAAAGTTCTTGAAAAAATCCAACGCAAAGTCTTGACTTACGGTTCAGAAGCTTGTTTAAAGCATATTCTTATACTTTCCATAAATATAATTTTGCCTTAAGGATAGAAAAATATTTATAACCATACAAGAAGACGTAGGTTTACAAATTCAATGTTATAATGTTCGAATAATTTATAAATAAGTATATCTATGTATGTAAATATGTTTCAATATGATTCCTTTTGAATATCATACCTAATGTATATACATAGCTCTTTCGTTATGAAATCTTATTTAAGAAAAAAGTTGATTCAAGGATATACATTGAACAACCTAGCTTCAATCGATGGATATCTCAATGTATAGCAATTTTTGTATCTGTAACGAGCGTATAAATACGAAAGTTGTACCTTCTATATATTTTCATTTCTTTTACCTCTTCTTTCATCAATCGATACAAAAAAAATTCCTTATATTTTTGTGATTGAAAGAAGACGTTATTTTCTAAGGTTTTATCTTTTTTCAAGCCTAAAGCAATTATGGCAGCGAAAAAAAAAATAAAATAAATAAACACTTTTGAACTTCTATTTTCATGGGTTAATAATTGTATCTTCTAATTTTCTTTACATACAAAAAATATTTTAACAGATTTAATGGGATATTTATAATTTATTTAGATCCTTTGGTAGAGGGCACTTCCTATCGAAATTTAAGTAATATTAAGGAGAAGCATTGAGAAATAGGTATATAAAAATAAATTACATGCTTAATTGAATGAGAATGAATGTGCAAATGCATAAAAGAGAAAGTTCGCAAAGGTTATAAATTATGTATTATTATTATTATCTTCCAACCTCTTCCGCTTTGATACTTACTAAGAATTGTAGTCTATCAAAATAAGGTACGGAGAAAATAGAGGGTGGAACAAGACAGCATATACTTACTTAAAGGAGCTTATACAAATGCTGATGCTCGAAATGCATTTGATAAACAAACAGCACATCTCGACCTGTGACGTCAGTCGTCATAAGTTAGTGGAATGCGTAGTGCATATACGACTTCGAAGATTGAGCAAATCTGGTATGCGTCGGTTCAAATCTCATGGTGTGCATGTAGAAAGTTTTTCATAATAAAATTGGATTAAAGCTCAGCACCACTAAAGGGAGACTGATAATAGGGCTTGGCACCCCTTGAAATAGCTATATCTCCAGCCAAACAAAAATAAAACGAATTAAAATACCTAAAATTAATTCGTAAACAATTGGTGGCAGCGGCTTTAAGTTGTTGTTTTTGTTCAAAAATTCAATGTAATAAAAAAATTGTTTTTCAATGAATTGATAACATTTTTTGAATGAAATCAAGGGTTCGGCCTACCGCAGAATTAACGCGATAAATAGGTATAGGTATAGGCATGTTTGAAGGGATATTTTTTGGACCGGTCATTTTCATTTCTTTAATTTACCCACCGGACCTCACAAAAATAGAGTCAGGAAAATGATATAGTCCTATTCTAGGAACTAGTATTCTCAAATTGGTATAAAGTTATTAAAGTCCGAAAACTTATCAAAAGCTTACCACATCACTTATACAGGCTATTGACCTAACAAACAAAAACAAATCTACTCGACTTTTAACAAAAGCGTTCTCATATTAAAAGACGATTCAATAACTTTGTATTTTGCCTCAAATATTATTTGATTTGCCTTCGAATCTTTTGAATATATGTATAAAAATAGTACCTACTCTTTGACAATACTAATAGGTACCAACATCCCTTACCTATTCAAACACAAACCCACCCCCCTAAGTCCAAAGAAAAAAAAACTGTGTATATCTACTTCAATTGAATACTTAGAAAACTGTCCAATTTCTTTACTTCAAAATATTTGCCAATAGATATGGAAATTGAAAATCTTATAATTCCTTGCATTCATTTTGAGGTTTTATACATTTGTATTTATGTATGTACATTTGTAGGCTTAGATAAATCTTGTATTTGTATCTACCTTCTGGCAATTTTGTACCAAAAATAAACATTTCGATATTTTGTGTTCTTTTATTTTTTTTTTCACAATCTAAACACAGTATAGAAAATGAAATACATATATAAAATCTTCCTCTCAAGAATCTATAATCCCTGGATCGAATCGAATTGAATAAGCTGTATGTGTTTTCCTTGAAACATTTCCATTCAATTTTGTATGGCTTTCGAGTAGTAGGGAATCCTTGTGGCAAATAGAAGACGGACATCCTTTCTGTTGCCAATCATATACATAGGTACCATACATACTACGTACGTATGAAAAAATCAAACTAATTGAAAAGGCCATCATTTTATTTTATTGAGAAAATGTTCATCGAATTGAATGGAAAATAAGGGTTCCTGTGAATCAGGAAAGCATCCAACATTCGATTTATTATTATTTTTCAATTCATAAGAATGAATAGGTACTATTATGGTGTATGAGTGATATTTTCAATTATTATCAATTTTCAATGGATTTGGTTCGTAAGATTGATATATTTATTTTATTGAAGTGAGTTGAGATAAGAATCAAAAATGACCAACCGGATGCATTCAAGACAAATTTCCGTTCAAACGAACACAATAGCCAAGGGTGGATGATGATGATGATTATATTGGTTTCCTGAGCAAATGATTGGGAAGCAGTGTGTTATAATTATATGTTTTTTCCTTTATATATGAAATAATTATTTTCCTTAAAAAAAAAAAAGAAAAAACATTGGGCCTACAACAATGGGACATCAATTAAGATTTTGATTTTATTTAATTTATTTTTGTTCTGAATTTTTTTAATTGAATCGAATATTTTCCCGAGATACTTTTACCAGAGAAATATTTTTAAACGTCTGGTTAATCCTACATAACAAAAAAAAAAAAGTTTTCTGTTTAATTTCGAGAAATCTCCATTCCATTTTTTTTCAAATTTTTTTTTATAAATCCGCATACCTTTAAAATAAAAAATAAAATTAATTACCAGTTTAAAAAGCCTTTTACCATATTATGAACACATATATTTGCAGATTCGCCGCCTGCTGAACAAGCCTGTTTCTTGGGTTCGTGTCCGTGATGATCACATTCTAACAGTTGACCAAACAACATTTATTGCCGACCAACGTTTCCAGTCGATATTCAAGGGCGAACACGAATTCACATGGTCATTACAAATAAAATACGTCGGAGAAAACGATATGGGCTGGTATGAATGTCAAGTTTCAACAGAGCCCAAAATGAGTGCGAGAGTTTATCTAAAAGTTGTCGGTAAGTTAAGGCAGCCTAAAATTTTTTTTGCTAATCATTCATTCATTCTCATACTTCATAATTTTTTATTTTCAAGTTCCACGAACAGAACTGATTGGAGATCATAATCGTTTCGTCAAAGCTGGTAGTAAAGTCGCCTTGCATTGCATAGTCAGAGGATCTCTTGAACCACCATCGTATATCATTTGGTTCCAAGGGACAAAACAAATAATGAATGACAACAAACAAGGTTGGTTCATGCAAATCGATCGAAATATCTTTGGAAATCATACGGATCAACAGAATACGGTAAGGGTGTGTATTTAAATATTCTCTGGTGTCCCCTTGAATAAAGATGATGCAAACAATACTTTTTCAATCGTAATTACAGATAGGATCGTTGATCATACCGTATGTTAAGAAAAAGGACTCGGGGAATTACACCTGCAGTCCATCGAATAGTGCACCTGTTACAGTAGATCTGCATGTTCTAAGTGGTAAGTTAAATTCATTTCATTCTTTGAGTTGAAAGCTTAATAAATGTATTTTTTTTTTTTTTTTAATTTAAGGTGAATATTCAGCATCAGCAATTATGTCTTCAGCTGTCATCAACAGACACAATTTTTATTATCTTCTTATAATATTAGTCGTATTGGCTTGTCAAAAAACGTGACTAGCTTATCGAATGTATTCCAGTTGGAAGAATTAGACTATTTTGTAAATAACAAAAAATAATATTAAATTTTTTTTATGAATTTTAAAACAAAAAAAAAAAAACGAAGAGAAAGAAACAAAAAGTTGTGACAAAAAAAAAAACTAACTAACCGATAAAACAAATTAATTAAACGTAAAATCAAAATTAAAGAAATTAATAAAAAATAATAAACAAAGAGATAGTAGATAATTTCAAAAGATAGACAGAAAAAAAAAAAACGATTAAGGAAATTACAAATTTTAAAAGAAGAAAAATGTGTAAATAGTTAACATTGTAAAAATAAATAAAAATTAAATTTAAATTATTATTATAATTAAAACAAAAATTCCAATTAAATGAACATTTTATGAAAAAAATTGAGATGACATTTATTTGGTCCATAAGTCTACAGGAGAAAAAATCACGACTATTTCTTAACCCCTTATGAAAAGCTTTTAAAAATCAAAAAATATTTTTTTTTTTGTGTGGATCAATTACCCGCCTAGAATAATAACAAATCTGATACAGGGCATTTTTATATTATTTTTTACAGGGGCAATTCGATATTAGCTCATTTTTAATGGGAAGCTTGCAGACATATTTATATATGTCTCTCGAAAAAAGCTATAACTTCGTATCTGTTCACCAAGCACCAAAGTAATTTAAAAAAAAATAGGTTTCAGGTCGTACAACTGATTTATATCATTTTGAGGGTTTTTGATAAAGTTGCGTATAGATTTTTAATGGCTGGACCGTTTGTTATCTGATTTCAATAAGCAATTTAATTAATAATGCATTTAAAAAAATTAAAATAATTTAAAAAGTTACAAAAATTCATTGCAATACATAGTTGTTTTGTTAACCATGTTCTTTCTGTAGAAAATAAAATTAAAAAATTCTCTGGAGTTCCTTAAATTGTGTCTGTAGTTAAATGTTAGTTAACCACGCTTTATCATGTATTATGAACCTGCAAAAACATAATAAACTTATGGCCAGAGCAAAAGTAGGTTTTAGAGACGTTTATTAATTTAGAGTGCCAATTTTTTTCATTTTTTTTTTGCATGCATGCATTTTCGCATTTATTTTTAAACAGCGTGAAGGAGAAAGAAAAATTAGACAGAACACTGCTCTCCAGAGAGACAAGGGTAAAATGTTCACTCTTAGATATATTTCAAAAAACTATAGAAAATGCCACGTGTATTAATAGAATGCTAAGTTGTTTCAAGAAACGAATTTGTCAAAACTAAGAACACTTTCTTGTTGAACACCACTATTAATAAATTTTAAATTCGAAATATTCTTGAATTTTTTGCAAAAATATTTATCATGGTGTAGATGTACCAGGACGTTATGCCAAGCTTGGAAAACATTAAGAAATAATTCATTTCAATTTAATAGAATATTATAAAGGAGGTATTAGAAAAACTTATCGATATAAAATATATAAAATTATTTTTATTGTTACTGATTTTAAAAACTTTAGTAGTTTTGCGAATTTCACCATTGTCGTAGAAAACACACGAAGACTTTAAAGACTTTTATGTCCGGATTAAATTAAGACCTTTGCAACTCATTGTAATGGATTGGCAATACAAATTAATTTATTATTTCAAAATATTTGGTCGTGAGGAACAGTCTTTTGTTGCTTTATAATTTGCTATAAGGACTTACCCTTTTGAATTCTGATTATTCTTGTTTTCTGAACTAAATTCAAAACTGTCAAAACAGCACTCAAATAATATTAAAATATATATAACATTTCGCAAGGAATTTTACAAGTTTAATCGTATACATAATTATCTAATTTAAACGACAGGGCGGATGGAGAACTTCCTTGCCCTATATTTTTTTTTATAATTTCATCATCCGACTTCTTGATTCATACCAATTTGTCCGTTGGCCTTTGAAAAATATCAACCTATTTACCCTATACAACAAAAAATATTTACATATACATACATATGTAGTAACCCCTCTCCAAAAAATATGTTTAAAAAGTAAAAATGACGACAATATCAACCCTTTTCTTTAACTTCCTGGTCAACAGAAAAATAAAACGGTAGTCGTTAAATTAGGGATACCATTCCTTTTCTCATTCTATAGACTTTTTGAAAGTTTAACAAAAAGAATAAAAAAAAAATACACTAATAAAATACGGAAAGGACGAAAAAGGACCAGCATACGAGTTAGGTATTCGATTTTTTTTTGTTCAAATGCAAATATGTTCAGGACTTGCTTTATTATGTTAAAGGTAATAAAATAATGATGTTAAATTTTATTTCACAAAAGTTTGATAAAAAGAAAAATAAATTCATCGACAAAAAAAAACACAATAACTCAGCAAACAATATAAAATAAGTTGACGAAAAACTTTCATACACACGACACATAATATTATTGGTAGGACTTTTATAGTGCCTTTGAAAAAGTTGTACAAAAATACCAAGGTATATAAGTATGTATGTATAGTATATACTTTGGGAATCAATTGTAGTTTGGTGATGTAGAAGTTTTTTTATTTGAGTAGAAGAATAATGCTCTAAAAGAAACATAAAGTAAATTATTTTTATCAGCAAATAAAAGTAGCGAAGTTACTGTGAGTTATAATCAAAATTTCGTTCAAATCGTTTCCAGTATTTTTGAGATAATCATCAATTTATCGAAAATCATCAATTTTGAATCCCGTTTGAGAGTAAGAGCTAAGAGGGAGTTGTTGGTAGGCTTTGAGTGCCATTAAGTAAGCCAAAAAAAAAAGAACTAATAATTGTGGAAATGTATGGAGCTGTGTGGAAGATATTTTAAAAGTGTGGCAAAGTAGGTATGGAAAATGCGAAAAACAGTTTTTTTTTGGTTGTGAGTAAATTTTTTTTTTCTATCTTACATACATATATACCTATGTAAGATTAAGCTTTCTATAATATTGTATCTAAAAATTGGAAGATTTGAAATATTCATGTGAAAATGTGAGCCCTTAGAGGTTCTTTTCTTTTTTCTTCCAATTCAAAGTTTAAAAAAAATGCACATGCGACTCAATACATCAAAAAAAATAAATAAATTTGATGGCACAACAGCTCATGAAGAACTAGGGCCTAGTGACTTACAACTCTCAACCATTCCTGTGTGCGTGTCTGCAGGAATGGAGGGGACCTACAGTTTATTGCCGAATCCGAACGGCTAACGAGCGGCACTTTTCTGTGACAGGAGATACTCTTGGAGGATTTGTCAATTCCTCGCAAGAGGCAGTAGCCGTTTTTTCTTTCAAATAAATAGGTGGCGAGGCTTGGGATCGAACCTTAGACCTCCGGCATGACAGTCCATCGCACTAACCATCACGGCTACACTCAATACATCATCTCAAGTAATTTTCCCATTTTTTTTTAAAGATTTAATGACCAATCCTTCATTTCACATAAGGTTAATTTCTTTATTATTAAAAGAAAAACGAGAAAGAATTTCTTTGTTAAGCAAAAAAATCACTGACACGTTGACATTTCTAAACAAAACAAAAAATACGAACAAAATAAAGATGGAAACCAAAAGAAGGAACCAATTAAAAAGACCTCTTATCTTTTCTTTTGTCTTTTTAATCACCGGAACCGGATGATGATTGTGATGATGATTTTCAATGGCGAAACAATCGTTTATTTACAGTTCGATTCATAGGAATATTTTTTTTAATTGCTTCTTGCATTATTCTAATCTAATGAAAAGTCATGATTAATTGCTAATCTATTTTTTTGCCTTTTGGCCTTTTTCTATTCCATTTTTGTTAAATAAAGAAAAGCTTTTTTATGCTTTTGTTATCCTTTTCTAAATTCAAAAATATATTTAAGCCGTGTAAATGAAAATTAATGAGTCATTTCACCATCTGGCTTTTAAAAATTAAAAAAAAAAAAAAAACAAAACACAGTAACCAAAAGAAAAAAGAAAGAAAATTTCCGTAATCCTGATCAGACAACAAGAACGATTTGTTCATCTTCGAAGAATGGTCATCATTTTCGATGCTTCAATGGCTTCCTTTCATTCGAAAGAAGTGAGAGACTGACTGACTGAGTGAATAACTTTTAATAACACAAAGCAGCACACACACACACACACACATACAGTTAGTAGAAAGGCATTTTCAGCAAATTGGCTCTTTTGTTTCGCCTTTTATATTCCTTCTTTGAAATAAATGAAAATGAAGTTAAGTTTTCGTTAGCCTTTTCCGGTATGTGTGTCTTAGTCTTTTCAATAATTGATTTACTTGCTTTTAACTTCCATCTGCAAGCACCTGAAGATATGAATATTCTTTTTTTCTTTTTTTTTTGTAGCATAGCGAAGTGTTACGAGGTTTTTTTTTCGCTATTTACCTTCTTTCGTCTTCTTTCTTCCGTATTGTTTGTAATATTTTCCTATTAGTCATTGTGTTATGGTTTCCATCGAAAACTTAGCAGATTTAGCTAACTCATTTGATAGAATATCCATAAGGAAGGCTCACTGCTGAACCGAGACCGAGATTGTTGGAGGAGCTTGTTGGTTGACGCGCGCCGTAGTCCATTCTGGACTCACCCAATAAAAAATTTAACTTTGTTCAATTTTTTGGCAACAGAAACAATCTTTTTTGTTGCTTTTTGTGTTGTAACTTTTGTGTTTAGGTAAAGTCCATCACTTATAGAAGAGAAGCTAACTTTACCCTCGAGAAAATTGTAGAGAGTTCATGAAACATGCGTTGCGTAATCAACGCATGAATACATACTGGGCAAAATTCCAGACTATGGTTTTTATTTTTTTCTCATGCTTGATCCTTGGACCTGTGTAAATGGAATTCATATAGAATATACACGCATATGTGAGCTTGTGAAACCTCTGTGCAGTGTTGTTCAGTGTACTGGATGTATTTTATACTCCTTTGACTGTTTTATCCATTTTGATTTTTTTTTTTTTTCAAAGGACAACACCACTCTGGGTATATGCTGTAGGTATGGTCCGTGTTCAGTAGCGCTTTTTGGTAGGGAAAGTTACCAAAACATTTAACTTAATATTGACGGTGGTAGTGGTGGTAGCAGCAAGAGGTTCGATGGGAATTTACCGAAGAAGAGATGGCTGGAAGATGAATATGCAATTGCACCACATAAAGGACACAAACAGGAAATTCAAAATAAACTGAGCCACATCCACTTTTCCTCTTGGGAAAGAATTTTTTCGGAGTAGTTACATATTAACGTCAGTGTGTAGAAACAATATTTTTCATATTTTTTTCTTTTTTTTTGGGATAATTTAAGTGGAAGTTACTTAACACACTAACGGAAAAAAGATTTAAAGTTTGTGTAAATAATGTTTTTTTCTTTTTTTTTTATAATTTGGAGACTAATATTTTTCTTATTGTTTCTGTTCACAATGTCTGCCTTAAAAAAATTCCTCTTGATTCACTTAAAAAGTCATTTTTTTGTCTGACGTAAATGTCAGTGAAGGCTCACTTTTTTGTTGTTTTACTTTTTGACCTACATATTTATCATTTTAAAAATAGAAGGTCATATAATGAAAACTAAAGGGCCCACGATGCTTCCTAATTGTGTAATGAGTTTTGTTTTTTCTTTGGTTTTTTTATTTTGTGACTCTAGATTTTATCATGCGAATAAGATTACTTAAAAGCTATTATATTAATCTCTGAGCCCACTTCCATTACTTTTGCTTCCTTAGTATCTTGCATCAATATGTAATGCTCCTAGATTTCTAAAATTTTTTTAATGCTTGAATAAAGTCAAAAAATTGCCAACATAAAATCCTTCAACTTTCAATGCACTCTCATTTCAGTCAAATAGAAAAATGTCCTTCTATTTTTTTAAACAAAATACAAAATTCCACCCTCTGCTAACCTTGTTCCGATTAGGTGATATGAATTTCCATAAAAAAGTGATTTTCTTTAACTTTATTTTTATAGTTCTTCTATACCTACTTATCTACCGCAAAGAAGAATGTGGTTGGTGGTGATTTTCTATTTTTTTTTTAATTTCATAGTTAAAAATCAAAGAATTAGCATTTAAATTGCAGGTAAGATAGTTGAAAATTAGCTTTTTCGATATCTGAAAATTGCCATAGAAAAGAAATGAAATTTTGGAGCTCTTTTTTTTTAATGGTATTTGTTTGGCATAATATTAGTGTCGATTTATTTTATCGTATTTTTAAATATTCAACGTAGGTATTGAAATAGGACTATGTACATACTTATCAGGTTTTGCATAATGAAAATAGGGTTTTGAAGTTTATTATGACTAGGATCGCTTTTTTATTTATAATTTTTCAGACTTAAAACAACATTTTATTCAAAAATTATTGCATTATTCTTATTGATCTTCAGATGTTAACTCCTAAGTTTAGGTCTAAACTATTGTGTTCCAGATAACTTTATTGTTCTATCACTACAACGTCTATCTATGTATTTGTGGACCTTTTAAAACATAACTTCTGGTTTTCGAAATGAAATCCCAAACTTATAACCTACCCTAACTCATTGAGGGAAGTAAAAGCACCCAAAAAATTATATTCCATTTGAACTTACAACAATCTGCCATTTCATGTGTAAAAATACAGAGTATCATCTTGCATCTCTGGAAAGCTAATTATTCTATCAGAAAATTAATTAAGCAAAGCATTACGTGGCTTGTTATTACGTCGACGACGTCGTCCTTGTTGTTGTTGTCGGTATACCTATATGTATGTAGTTCATGAAAATGGGTTTGGTACGTCATTTAATATCCATTACACCACCTTCAACTATAATATGTAACTACACCTATGCTATCATACGTCTACATAATATAATATAAATCGAAATAAGAAAACATAACCCTAATCTTGGTTAACCAAGCCCATACATTCATTTGCAGTTAAGTTACCAAGGGGGTATATTTACCGTTATTGTTATGGATACGATACCATACACTATACAATATACACATGCATACCTACAAATTAATTGTATAAAAATAGAAGCTATGAAATTTCCTTTGTGTGTGAATGTGAAACTATTTATCTCGCGAGAGAAAAGAGAAAAGTTTTTTTACGAGTCCTATTTTCGTAAAATAAAATGGCAGTACACAAGAAATGTAAGGATAATAATTTTCATTGCTGCTTCTCGACGAGAAGGTAATTACATTTATCACAGACCTTAGAGCCTCTTGTCTTATGTTCGTCCTGTCTGTGATGGGAGTAAGAGTGAGGGCAGTTCGAAGAGCCAAATGGTAAGGAACTAGCTTTCAGAATATTACGCACTTAACCATCTACAAAGTATATTGAGTGATCTTTTGTAATTAAAATGAATTATACATATAGCTTTGACTGAAACACTGCTAGACTGGGATTATGGACATAATGTACAACAGGGGTGTAAAGGTCCTTCAAACGTGCTACTGTATGCTATACTTCGAGTTTATTACAATAACAAAATCGCAATAATTCGAAGCTCCAAGGTTGGTTTCGCTTCATCAGTATCAGTTTTATCACTTCAAAGAATGACTGGACACCACCAATTCCTGACACAATATTCAATGTTGTTAACCAACAGTAAAACAGTGGAAAAAATCCGACAGGGTTGGCCACTTAATGCTTTATAACTCGGAAAGTACTGGGCAAATTTAACTAAACTTTTGACGGATCATGAAGCATAAATGACAAATCTTATTCACACTATAAACAGAAAGGTAGGGTTATAGGTTCATTAAATACAATGGTTTTCTTGGTTGTTGGCCGGCACTGGAGGGGGCCGGCGGCGAAAGAAGTTCAAGTCCAAAATGCGTTTCGCCCAGGTAGGTACGAAATTGTCTGAATTTGAACAAATAAAATTCACAGCACCTAGGTATATCCAATCCATGCTGTGATTTTTATAAGAGTCCGTATAGGTACCTTAACATCGAACAAAACTTGCGACTTTTAGAATTGGTTACGACAGCCTCTAGCCCTAGCTGATGAGCCTGCTGTTGTATCTGGGTGAGTTAAGAGTGCTTTATTAACGGGAAAGTCAAAGTGTGGGATTTACCAAAAAACCTTTGCAAAAAAAATTACGCTTTGTTGTAGAACTTATAAATATCATCCCCCTTGTTGTGTTTCGATTTCATAATTACGAAGGAAGGTAAAAGATAAATATTTCACACAATTTAAAATTTTTTAAAAACAACTCACCATTAAATGCAGTTAATTTTCGCAAAGCTTGGTTGCAATAATTCCAATAAAATTATCTGGATCGCTGTATAGTTGATTACACTTTTACACTTAACACGCGGAAAAAACACAAATGCAAAATTTAAACTTTTTAAAACAGGCAACTCGAAATTTAACGATTTATTAAAGCACAAGTAGGTAGCTACAATAGGAAACTAACATTTACTTCACAAATAAAATGAGGGATTTTTTTTTTCATTAAAGGGAAATTTACAGGCAAGATGGATTCTTAATTCACTCACACTTGTATACACAAAACACCTATGTAGGTACATATGCATACATTTTTTTTTAAAAACTACACAACCGGTAATTTATATCTACATTTTCTGCAATACTGATTATAAATTGCATTACGAATTTAATTTTATGGAATGAATCATAAAAAATCACTGCACTTTTTCCAACAAACCGACTTTGTAAGGCTTAACGTAGGCCCGCACCGGAAACGGAAAATACCTATTTACCGTATCGACATTCATAGCCACCGGCACTGGCTCCGTTAAGTAGATAGAATTTTCACAAATTTAAATTTCTCATACCGAAAAAATAACGCAATATAAATAAATTTTTCTTTCTAAAATACTGCTCAACACTTTCTTTTATTATTAATTTACACTCAAAAGCAAAAGATTTTCAAGTTTCAACACGTTTAATTACAACTACTGATGAAAAAATGGATGTCGATCGCGAAACAAAAATCAACTACAACATTCAACAACGGCACAGAAAGTTCTCGAACGAAATGAACTGGCTTGGCTTTTGTTTTTTAATCTATGGCACCTATGTAGGTACATATGTATACATTTTTTTAAAAACTACAAAACCGGTAATTTATATCTACATTTTCTGCAATATTGATTAGAAATTGCATTACAAATTTAATTTTATGGAATGAATCATAAAAAATCACTGCACTTTTTCCAACAAACCGACTTTGTAAGGCTTAACGTAGGCCCGCACCGGAAACGAAAAATACCTATTTACCGTATCGACATTCATAGCCACCGGCACTGGCTCCGTTAAGTAGATAGAATTTTCACAACTTTAAATTTCTCATACCGAAAAAATAACGCAATATAAATAAATTTTTCTTTCTAAATTACTGCCCAACACTTTCTTTTATTATTAATTTACACTCAAAAGCAAAAGATTTTCAAGTTTCAACACGTTTAATTACAACTACTGATGAAAAAATGGATGTCGATCGCGGAACAAAAATCAACTTCTACATTCAACAACGGCACAGAAACTTCTCGAACGAAATGAACTGGCTTGGCTGCATGAATTGAACTTCTAAAGTTATTGCGCACACATAAACAGATGCACGGACAGTTACTCGCTGTGTTGGGCTTGGCACAATATGGAAAAAAAAAATTATGAGGCAGCAAAATGGATATTGCAAACTTCATGCGTTTACAAAGCGCAGTTGAATCGAATGAAATACAAAGCGTTAAAATTTAAAGTTATTTTAATTTGTTTTTAAAATTTTAAAATGTTATTTTGTCTCATTTATTATAGTTTTTCATTTAACTTTGTTTTGGAAAATAGGTTTATATGTAGGTACTTTACATTTTTTGAAAAATAGGAAAATAAAATTCAGGGCATAAAAGTATTTTCGTCTTTTAAATATAATTTTGGTCATTATTAACTTTATTTATAAGTGTATTTATGTATGTATGTAGGTACAACCAACAGTAAGTATGTACATACGAATACAATAATATTTAAATGGCTTTTATTTTAATTTTTCCATTTTGGATTTTGGGCGTTAAGCTTAGTACCTAGGCAGATCGCGCTACAATTTATCTTCCATACAAATTTCCTCCAAAGATAAATTTTAGCGAGGATATTTAGCTAAGCAGTAGGTACGCAAAAAGTCTCCACTTAATTTAGTTCGCAGAATAATGCTCAACGCATTCTTCCACAGGTAAATATTGACATTTGTGCTTTTAGCAAAAGAGAAAGATTAAACGTTTGTAATTGTCCTGAGAATTGTAACTAATGGCAATGGATTTTTTTTCGTAGTTACTATCAACACTGAGAATCGTCCAACGAAAGCGAGTCAATGTGAAATTGCCGTCTTAAATTGATTTATGGTGCCCAGGATGTATTTTTTATATTCCTTTTACAACTTGCCCTCTACAAAATGTGTCGCAATATCGGATTGATCGCATCTTTATCGCGTGAAAAAGCTATCGTGATTGCCAACGCCATCGCTTAGGTTTGCGCATAGCTTTATCTAATATAATACATTCAGTCACAAAAGTAAAGACATAGTAGAACTAGTGGAACACCAGTTTGTAGTGTATATTAACTTTTGTGACACATTATAATTATTGTAAGAACAAATTCAAACAAACAGCGTAGCATCGGTTGGCTTCTCGCAACATCTATAGCGATTTAAGGCTGTGCACCTACTCGCACGATTAGAAAGCACTGCCACCGAAACCGTAGCCTTAAAAATGTTTACTTATAACTTTATTAACAACGTTTATAAGTACAACTGTCCATGATTTTTCTGTGAAGGTGTCGGTTATCCCGTTTTTTCGACTAATTTCCTCCGAGCTTTCAAAAAAACACACCCGTTATAATTTTTCCTTTTTTAGAATGAAAGACCTTCGTAATCAATTAATTTTTTACACACGAGAAGGTTTGTTTTTTAATCTATGGCTAGGATAACCATCCGAATGGTTTTGAATTCCATTTGTGGATGGAAACTGTCACCTGAAAGTGTTTAAATCAGGATCTTCCCAAGAGAAAACTAACATTTTTTGATTTGCCAGAGTTTTCATAATCGATTGGATTTTTCAACCTACTCCAATTTGACACAAAATGGATTTTCAAACCTACTAAATAGTTTGACAGGTCGACGAAAAACAGTATTTTTATTTTGACGTATCTAAGTGATTAAATTGAATTTTCTTTGGAAATTGGTCAAATGGGGTTTGTAATGTCGTTTTCGATTAGATGTTGGGATGTTCCATTCCTTTCGAATTTGCAAAATTTGGAGTAAAGGCCCAGGCAAACAAGCGCGGGCCCAACGGGACGGGCAATACTTTGATGGCAAAAAAAATGCCTGAATTTGTTGACCGGGGAGATTTTGTTTACCCATCATTCTTCCTACCTTTTCTCGCCTATAAATTAAATGTTGCTGGAAACTCAGTTTTCTCGTGTGAAAGGGGACAAATCACACAAATACGGCATTATGTGATACGTCTTTTCGTTTTCTTACTAAAACTGCCCATTTCTACCAGTTTTACTCCAAAGACGAACAGACCTAAACGAACAGACCTAATGTATCGCAATATAAATATAAAATTGGTGTGATCGGGTTTTTAATTGGATATTTATCTCGCAAAAAAATGTATCGTGATCGCCACCGCCATCACTAAGCTTTGCGGATAGGTCAGTGCTTTAAGGCCTGGCCAAACAGAGCGTGGGCTGACGGAATGGTCAATACTTTACTGGGAAAGTAAGAACGCGGCGGTCAAATTTTGTTTGTACAGGCCAGGTCAAACAGAACGCGGGCCGACGACGGGCTGGTCAATACTTCACCAGGGAAGGAAAGAACGCGACGGGCAATTTTTATTTGTAATTTTTTTTACAAAGACCACCGGACCGCAATCTGTTTGACCAGGCATTATGTGTGCCCGTCGCATTGCGTTCTTTTTGAAAATCTGAAAATTGAATTTGCCCGTCGCGGTCTCATCTGACCCGCTTTAAGATATACGCAAACCTAAGCGATAGCGGTGGCGATCACGATAGCTTTTATCGCGCGATAAAGGCTCTTTCAATCCATCGCGATTAGTCGCGGCGACAAACGTAAACAATAACAACAACTTGTTGTTTTGTTGGACAATCACGTGTTGTTATTGTTGTTTTCATTCGTCGCGCTGAATAATCGCGTTGGTTTGGAAGAGCCTTTAATCGACCGCTATAGTTTAAACGACACGTTATGCTTTTGATGATTCTTCAGAATACAGAGAACGCGACAACGCGGCGAGCAGAATTATTGACCGGTCCGCCAGGCCGCGCAATGTTTGACCTCACACCCACAATAAACCATAATGAATTTGATTACACAAATCTTTTCGGCTTTGAGCTTTTTAACACATTGCTTGAGTCGTAAAGAAATGTTAAGAAAATACATTCAACGTTTCTAACTCCCTCACCCATTAATGAGTCAAAAAGTTGAAAGACGAAACGACTCTAAAAAAGTTATCGTGTAATCAAGCTCAATTATTAAACCGAAAACTTTGATTTGTAAACCCATCAGGTTTTAGGTTGCATTTTGCGCATTGCATTTTTCTCCCACCCACTTGTGTCCAACACTCAACAACAATCCGACTCCATTCATCTATTCTGTGTGCGCATGAGACACATACTTATTCAGTTTTTCATCGGACTAGCTCAGTGTTAGTAATCATTCGATTCGTTTCGTTCGAGAAGTTTCTGTGCAATCGTTGAATGTGGTTTTTCATCGAACTAGCTCAGTGTTAGTAATCATTCGATTCATTTCGTTCGAGAAGTTTCTGTGCAATCGTTGAATGTGGTTTTCGTTACGCGATATCGGCATAAAAAAATTTAATTTTCTCATCAATACCTGTAATTTAATGTGTTTATTAATGTAAAGTAATAATCAAAGGAAGTATTGTGATATATTTAGTAAAAAATTATTTATTTTTCATCCCATTTTTCTAAAAAATTAAATCCTGAAAATTATATCGTCGTCGCGTCGCTTTCAAGAATATTTTTGGTGCACATCTAACGGATCCAGTGTCGGTGGGTTTTCGTATATCGTGTCGGTACGGCTAATAATGTTTTATTTCCGGAACCGGTCTGGAGTTGAAGTGGTTGAACGATAAAATTTTCCATTTGTTGGAAATAGTTACATATGTAATTCTTTTATAAAGTTTCATTCCATAAAATATATATGTAATTCCTAATCTATGTATTTATATTGCATACAAATCATAAAATGCCGGTTATCTATAGTTTTCCCTTGTTTTAATTAAATAATGTAAATGGTTCCCATCTTAAAACGGTTTTCGTTATACATAATGTAGTTATTGATATCTTGTGTTTCTTTGCAAGTGTGAGTGCGTTAAGTTTCTTGAAAGTAATTTTCGGTCGTATTAAATATCCCTTTAATGAAAAAATTTCCCTAATTTTGTGTTTCTTGTGTAAATTAAATTCTTGTTGTCCAAATTGTCCATTTGTCTTTTTTTTTTATCGTGTGTGAAATGTGAAATTAAAAATCCTGATTTGGATTTGGTTACCAGCAGTGAAAATTAAGGGCATTTAATGGTGAGTTGTTTTTTAATTAAATATTGAAAATTTGCGTTAGCATTTAGCTCACTACAGAATAAAGCCATTTAAAACATGAGGGCTTACATCATAGGTACATTTATGTAGGTACATACAATGTACCTATACAAAAATTTAAAAAAAAAAAAAAACTAACTGAAATTGATAATTCAATGGATATTATTTTATTAACATGCATTCCAGATAATTTTAAATGTAGGAAAAAGGGTAAGAATTTTATCATAATTTTTTCGTCTCAGTTTTGGAACTTTTAAACTTTGCAGCAAATGCGCATATGGTGTATTTTCGCACACAGATTTTAGAAAAGCCTCGTTTGCTTTTATTATTTGCATAGTTGATTTTCAAAATCATGAGTTTAAAAAAAATATTCTGTCAGCCAAATTTAGTTTTAAAACATTTAGCTTTCAAAGCTGCTGTTAATAAATTATAGCTATGCAGATGTCTTTTTATTACTCAGTAGTTTTTTATGCTCTATTTGAAAAACGAAAATAAAAGAAAGAAAGACTGAAAAGCTCGATTTGTTTTTTATAAAATAAATAAATAAATTTGGTAGCACAAACGGCTAATGAAGAATCAGGGCCTAGCGGCTTACAACTCTCAACTATTCCTGTGTGCGTGACTATTTAATACTCATGGAGGCAATATCAGACTTTTGGTATTATGTTTGTATATCCATCACCATTCATCCTTTTTTTTATTCTATGAATCAGATGGGAGAGTTGTTGGTCATGGCCATTTTGGTTTAATTTGGACTTAGCAAATCATTCCTAGTGTTTGTGTAAAAGGTTTTATTTAAAGGCCTCGAAACTTTGATTTAGTTAAGTGCTTTTCAAAAATATTTCACTAAAATGGAATATCTATAAATCGAACTGGTTATGGAGTAAATTAATGGCTTTGTATAGCAAGATAATATTTATGTTCAAAAATGTTCGGTTTATAAAAATGAACCAATCTAAGACGATGTAAAGTGTCTGAAGAAGTCTTACACACGTTTTAATGAAATCGATGATAAATTCTCTTAAAAATATCCCACCTCAAAGAGAAAGTGCCAGCAATACAATATTAGCTATAAAATGTTTAATCTCAAAAACAGTTTGTGTCAGAAAAATATTTCATTCCCCATTCTTGTAGCCTATGTAATTTTCAACAAAAATGGCTTTTCACTTTTTCCGTAGCATTAACTCTTAAAAAATTACAACTAATGGAAAAGTCAAAAAATCTCAAAAAAAGGGGGCAAAAAGTTATGAAAATGGGTGTTTTTGGCAAATATCTCTAAAACAGTTTGTGTTAGAGAAAAATTATATTTACCATTCTTAAAGCTCATAGATTTTACAACAAAAATAGCTTTCCATTTTTTTGTAGCATTAACCGTTAAAAAGTTACAACAAATGGAAAAGTCCAAAAACCTCGAAAAAAGGGAAAAAGTCATGAAAATAAGAGTTTTGGCAAATATCTCAAAGACGGTATGTGCTAGAGAAAAGTGTTTTTCCCCAATCTTGTAGCTCATGTAATTGTAAACAAAAATAGGCCTACTGGGGATACCACATAAAAAAATGCACCTGGCACTTCACCTCTAACGTGGTGTGGAAGAAAGTGTACAGCTCAAACAGCCACTGACATTCGACTCCGGAACTTTTTGTGTGTTCATTATCAAACGATTTCTTTAAAATTACTTTAAGAAAATCTCTTGAGCAAGAAAAACATAACACAACATCGTTTATATTTGTTTTTAATTTGCTCCTGAAGGCGATATCTTATATCTTTTCCTTTGATTTCAGTTAGGTTTTCTTTTTCTCCTACTTTCTCTGTACCTATAGGTATTTTCTTTTTCTAGAAAAAAAAAAAAGTTAATTTTGTGTTCTATGTCTATTTAGGTCGAACGACCTCGTTCGAAATATTGAAAAAAAAAGACAGCTAAAGCTACTCTTCGTCGTGTCCTAACTCAACAACAGATGTTGGGGCAGTCCGGATGCATGGGATATGATGAAATAAACCTTTAATATGAACCTACCAAAAATGACGACCAAAAAAATATCCTTCCATCTCTATTATTGTTGAAAAGAATAAGAAGAAATATCCTTTTCACTTCGAAGTTCTTGGTGTCAGCTTGTGATCCTGATTTTATTGCAATTTTGGCTGTCTTTTCTTTTTCTTGTTTGATTTTTTTTTTGTTTCTGATATTTTTTTTGTCTCATTTCATGCTGGGGATATTAAAGTGAAGAATTGAGCTTGAAGCTGAGAATGATGTTTCTATATTATTCTCAGATGAAAAAAGTGTGTTTGTAATTTTTTTTTTCTTTGCTTCAACCATCCGTCCATCTTTCCGTGTAGTAAAATGAATCTCTTGGACTGATTAAGCAATATCCTTTTATGATGGATTGCTGCGCTTTAGAAAAGAGCACGAAATTTAACCCATTTTTACACCAAAGATAGGGATTTTTAAATTAAAATATCCTTCCGGCCCAGACAGGATAGGGAAATGGTTTTGACTAATTTTTATTTTATAAAGCGGGAAGTAATGTTGAGTGATGTTGAGATGGTGTTTGGACGGTGATAATAAGGACAAATATACACAAGTCATGTAATGTAATACACTGTACTCAAACGTCTTGAGTCCACCCCAATATTAATCCTCTTTTCAGAGGTTCTCTAGCAAGCAAAAAAAAAAATAAAAATTTAATTTACTTAACTTTAACGTATCCACCTTTGTTCACCGCTTTTCTTTCCCCAAGAGAGTCCTTAATATTTCATTACATTGCCCTTACTACATATAGACATACATTGTTAACCTTTTTCTACAAGTCTCTTGCGTGAGAATCAATTGTTATTTGTTTGATTGCTGCTCATAGATCAAATAATAATATAACTTTCTCTAATGAAATTCAAATTGCCAACACAATCAAGCTAAACGTTGTTCACGCGTTCCATTTATAAAAAAAAAAAAAAAATTATTGCGTGTCGTTTGGTATTTAGTCCTAAAAACGTTTGTTTTTTCTTTTTCTTCGGTTTATAAGTTTCTCAATTCGACAGCTTATAGCAAAATTATTTTTTGACAACATAATTCCACAAAATGATAAATGAATAGATATACAATTTGGAGAGGTCAAAACAGTAGAAAAAAATACCTACCTTTCCAGCACGCATATCCGATATTAACCTGACTCAAATTGACTCTTAACTTGTGCTATGGATAATACAGAGTGTCCTAACTGTTGGGACAGAATTTTCACGATAAGAAAGATTAAGTTTTCACAGTTGATAAGAGGTCATACGATTCATGAAAAATTTTAGTTTTTTTTTTTTTGTATGAAGATACATGAGGTTAGAAAAAATATACAAAAGACTTTTAAGAAACAAAATGTTTCAGAAAGTCTTGGTTCTTAATTTGAATTTTTAATTTTGGGACATTTAAAAAGCAAAGTCAATGATTATTTTGAAGCCATATCTGGCCAAATCATTTCAGCCCAACTTTTCTCATGAAAAGAATTTTATTATTTCAATCATTGAACTACCTTATTGATGGGCGATGATAATTGAAATAATGAAAGTGATTTCATGGGGAAGATTGGGCCTTAAATGAAAACATTGCAATAGAAGTAAAAAAGAAATGGGTATTTAACAAAATTGCTAACACTTTTCACATATCCTGAAAATCCACTTGCAATTATCGAATCATTCTCTCTTCATACACACAAGTGAAAACCATTATCATCTATCGTCATACGTTCATTTAAAAACAAAAAATTAAACAAAAAAAATGTGAAACAATAAAAGTTGTCTTTCAAAAAGACTTTTAGAGAAAATCCGTTCGAAAAATATCCCCGTAAATGTCGTGCATGCAAAAATTGTACCTACGTTTTCTGGATGGAAAAACATGGCACTTGGCCTGCAACAAGAGAAAAAGGACATGAGAGTGACATATACGCGAGTGTTAGACACACAAATCATAGATTTTTACCAAAAAGAATGTTGTTCCTCTTTTTTTGCATATTTTGCTACTCTCGGGGTTTAGAATGCGCTAAATATTCTGGCATAGGTCCAGGGATTGTGGATAAAAATAAATATTAAACTGAGAAGAACATCCTCGCGAATCACTAGGACAATTATTTATTTTTGGTATTTCCTTTTTTTTTATAGTTTTACGTTATATTCCACACATTGAACCAAAAACAAAAAAAATGTGAATCTGTTGGAGTGCAATTAGACAAAATCGATGAAATGTTTTTTTTTTTTCTTTTTTTTATTTAGGAGACAACTTTTTTTTTGGGATGGAAACAAAAAACGAAACAGTCTCTACTCTATCGTTTATCAGTAGTGGTTGATATATGCATATTTCGACATTTTACCATTGAAATCTAGTTTGTAAAAAAAAAAAAATGATAACAAAAACTAAAACATGGTTATCAATATGGGCAAGAGATTTTGTATAAAAAATATTTTTATCCTGCAGTAAAGACAAATATTTATGTAAACAAAAAAAATTAGAAAAACATGAACGGAATTCAATTTTCTGGCGTTAGATTGCAATTACAAGTGATATTTCATATTGAAATGTGTCACCGAAACGGTTTGCGACATAGTTTTCTTTTTTAAAGTTTGATTGAAAAACTTTATTAATTTTTTATCGAAAAATTAAGTCGGGAGATATACTTAGATATATACCTACATATATATAAGATATACTTAGTAACTTGCAAAACGGGCAACATATACATATATTTTTAAGAAAAAAAAATTAAAAAAAAGTTACGACAACCTAGGTTGAAAAAGATTAAAAATTTGATAGGCTTAAAGTGAAAGATGGTAAAATCTGGGCGTCCCTACCGATGCAACGGCGGAACTCCTCCGCCCTGTAGGAGCCCATAATTAGTAGGTACAATAATAGACAAAACTGTATAAATTCAAATTGGTATCTCTTTAGTCACTTGCGATAAAATAACTATAAATCATGATAAAAATAAAGTTGGATAGGTAGTTTTCACGCTTTATTGACGATAAAAAGGATTGTTGATTAAAAATAACTCACCATTAAATGCAGGTTGATTTATATTTCATAACACCCGGACAGAACTCCGTCTGCAAATTTAACGCACTTTAAGTCACTTGTAGTGGCACATTTTTTTACAAAGTAAAGAATAACCGGTTTTATTTGCAAGCCTATAATTCAAACAGATTGCATATTATGTGACGAGATAATAGGTATATTTAAAACAAAATTAACTAATAAAAAAACCGTGAAAAACCGAGGAATTTACCGTACCGACACAGCTCCGAAACACTGGCTCCGTTAGGTATGCATCAAATACCTATTATAGCACGAAATAATTTAATTTTAATTAGAACTTGCCTTTAAATTTATAACGCAAAATAGTACCGACTTAAAAAACAAATCAAATTTTTACTAAAACACTTCATTTATTTAATTATTAATTAACACTCATAATTCTAACACTTTCGAAACTTTTAGTTAGACCTCTTGATGAAAAAACTAACATTTAATTTTTGCCGATCGCGAAACAACAAGCCCGACACGCTCACCGCCTAGCAACACAACGAACCAACTAGCATGAGAAATTGAGTGAGTGCATCGCACACACGCATACATTAACAACTGTGGGTGGAAGAAATTGGGAAAATAAGAAATTTACGCAAAAATGCAACATGAAGACTTGATTGGTTTACAAATGATAGTGACGACGCGACGTTTAGGAATAATTAATTTAAAGAAACTCACCATTTGCAGCACATTATAAAATTACCATGATTCCAATAAGATGATTAGGATGTGCAATACCAATTTTTCTCAAAATTTAGCAGTTCCAACATTAAAAAACAAATAAAATAATAAGCAAAGGGCAAATGAAATAGGTATTTAAAAAAAACGACAAAAACCGTACCAACACAGCCCCCGACGCACTGACAGGCTCCGTTAAGTATGCACAAAATATATACATATTATATTTTAAAACGAACGACTTAATTTTTATTTATTTAAATTTCTTACACATAATATAAAACTCGACAAAAACATAGTCAAAATTTAACTAAAAACATCATTTTTTTCAATTAATAATAAATAATTATAATTCTTACGCTTCGACACGTTCAATATTTTTATATTTTATTTTTGCCGATCGCGAAAAAACAAGCACGAACACGAACTGCCAATGTTTGCTCTCAGCATTAATATTAAATTTAGCATAAAAATTAGGTACATAATTACTACCATTTTTTTTGCAATTGTTTTTAGCGGTGATTGAGCATGTTTACTTTTACGAACTCGGGGATACTTACATAATTTGTCATTTTCTGTTGAATTTTGTAGTTTTCCATTATGTATGTAAGTACCTACTTCGACCTATGTACGGCCTATACAACCAAAACTATTTTCTTCAAACTTGTAAAAGACAGGTTTCAATGCATTACCGGTCAGCTAAATCGATTGCCTAAACCTTGAGTAATTTTGTTAGGATTTGTCAAATTTTTTAAATTCCTTTCGAACTATAAAAATATTAAAAGAATACCACTGTAAATATTGAGCCTTAAATTGTGAATGAATATTACCGAAGAAACCGAACCACAAAAATAAAATTCAACTGCGATTGGTAAACCCATCAGCCTTAGACGTTTCATTTTTGCTAACATTCTTATTTTCCCAATTTCTCCCACCCACATTTACTAATGTAGATAATGCGCGTGTGCGATGCACTCACTCAACTTCTCATTTTAGTATGGTTCGTTCAGTTGAATATAGTTGCTAAGTGATTGGCACTTCGTGTTCGTTCTTGTTGTTTCGCGATCGGCAAAAATAAAATATAAAAATATTGAACGTGTCGAAGCGTAAGAATTATAATTATTTATTATTAATTGAAGAAACGGTGTTTTTAGTTAAAGTTTGACTATTTTTTTTGTCGAGTTTTATATTATGTGTAAAAAATTTAAATAAATAAAAATTAAGTCGTTCGTTTTAAAATACTTATATGTATATATTTTGTGCATACTTAACGGAGCCAGTCAGTGCGTCGGGGGCTGTGTTGGTACGGTTTTTGTCGTTTTTTTTTAATACCTATTTCATTTGCCACCGCTTATTATTTTATGCGTTTTTTTATTGTTGGAACTGCTAAATTTTGACAAAAACTGGTATTGCCCATCCTAATAATCTTACTGGAATCATGGTAAGCACCCATGTGTCAAATTTTATAATGTGCTGCAAATGGTGAGTTTCTTTAAATTAATTATTCCCAATCGTAAGCCATTACTATCATTCGGAAGTCAATTGTTGCTTTTTTGCGTAAATTTTCTTATTTTAACAATTTCTCCTACCCACATCAAGTTGCGTCAAAGTGTGCGCATGAGCGATGCCCTTCTGGATTCTAGATTCTTGAATCTTCATTGCTCATTCAATGATTCAATTGATTTGTTTCTGCTCTAGACGCTATAGGTGCTTTGGTTCGTACATTTGGAATAATTTGGAAAAAAAAGCTAAATTTTGTATTTTATAATAGCTTCAAGCTCAAATATCTCGACTTTCCCATGAACGATTTTGAAAATATTTCACTGGCATAACAAGCTCAACGTCACCTCTCATTTAACACCAAACTCGTTCGTGCACACTCTTGGCCAGAAATGGGCAATTCCCTTTCCAACTTTAGGGTTCGCAGTGTATTTATTTGGTTCAATACAAGTCCAACAAAATAATCCCCATGTAAATCGGATAAATAACATAAATTCTCAATATTTGTATTTTTATTTGTCAAGAAAAAGCAACGATTTTGTGTTATAATTTAGTTACGCAGGGTGCTGAAAGACCTTCTAACAAATTTCAATGTTAAATTTCGAAATTTTCTCAATTTTTCTTTCCGTAAAACCTCCTAATGAAGTAATCGAAAACTTAAAAAAAAAGTCGTTTTCAGGTTATGGCGTGACCAAGGGGAAAAAGGATTCATTTTTTATGTAGGTTAATATATGTAATACCTACTGCCTTTAGTTTCATCTAGGTTAATAAAAGTTTTCTTCTTAAATCTTATAAAGAAGCATAGCAAATGAGAAGTGACAGAATTCAAAACAAGGTCATGTCATTATAACTTCAACTTCCTATAGCAATGTGTGCTTCTTACATTATCTATATAGCCTACTCTTGTGTGGCTTAGGTCTTTTACTTAATACAAACCAACCTATGTACCTTTACATCTGTGTTCTTGTTTTGGTACTGTTTTATCCAAGGTTAATAAACTGTGTATCTATAACCATCACATTACGATTTTATCCTACAAAACCAAAAAAGTAAACAAACACAAGAAAACAGACAACGAATTATAATCAAAGCTAAACCTACATACATATAGGTATATGCCCGAAAAGATAAGAGGAGAAAAAAATATTAAGGCAATATCAAGGTCTATTATCAACATTGAACGTGTTGTGTATATTTCCGCCACGGATTACAAACCATCATCATCACTATAACCCAGGATCAGAATCGAAGAAGCCCCAAGGAACAACCGAAATGAAAAAAAAAAAAAGCGCCAAAGCAAAGGCAATAAGCTGCTTCTGCTGCTGCTGTTACTCCTGCCGCCAATGAAAATCATAAATTTCTTCTTATGCGGTTTTTTTTTCTTTGCGTCTTAAACCAACGACCGAAGGATAATTCCTTGATCCATAAAACGCTTTCTTTTCGTGCTAAATACATTTTTACTTTATTTTTTTCCTTGGAAGTTAATCGATTTTGTCCATTCAAACCATTGCCTTATACACAGGATTTTTGTTAGTCCTGTTTTGTTTTGGGTTTTTCATCCTGTGTTGGTAGGTACTGTGCTGTGTGGCCTGGAACCAGTACATAACTGTCTCATCACAATTGAACTTCAACACACAAGATTCTCTATCTTTTTTCCCGCATTCCACTCGTCGTCCTTTTAATATTTTTCTTTTGTGGTTTCGCCTGTTCCTTTTTTCATTCTGTGGGAGGATGTTCTTAAAGGCAAAACAACTGAAGATTCATAACTGTAAACCAACGACTTTTTTTTTTTGCTTAACGATATAGAAAAAACAGAGAGCCTTTTGCCTTTATATCTGGTTCCTCAAAGGTAAATCCGCAGACAACGATGACATGATAAAAATCGTTCCTGTTTTACGTGTTTTTTTTGGTTACCCTTAACGCTACGCTATAGGCTTTACCTACATATATGTTTCCTAAATATATACATATGTACATATACCAGCTCCCATAAAATTAGTAGGCTTCGTTCTTTAGAGCTTTTCACCCTCATTCACTCTACATTGCGCTTTAGTTTATGGTCATCCTAATTTAGTCTGTTCTAATCGTGGTGCTGATTATTAGGTTCGAAATAAATGGGCTTTTAATTAAAAGGATATTTTCTATGGTTCCTTAGAAGGAACAAGTGTGGGAAGGTATCAGCAAGGTCTGCTGAGATCCTTTATTTAATGTAAATTAAATGAAGTGCAGTGGGTGTACCTACGCTAAAAAGGTTTGAAAAGAAATGTAATGAAACAGTTTGGGTTATCAAGATGAAAGAATGTTACATAAATCGTTACAATATTATAAAACTTTGTTTTTAAAACAAAATTAGCAGTATTTAGAAAAAAAAAATCATGTTAAATACAACAACAATACCGAAATATACGAAATTTTGTTGTATTTAACATGGACTTTTTTTAATCGAAGATAAAAATGGACTAAAGAATACGGCTATTGCTATATTATGGCGCCTGTAATTATTATTCAAATTTCATTCTCTTACTCGGTGCCGTGACTTAAGGCCAAGTGACATAAGGCCAAATTTGGGTGTTTGGCCTTATGTCACTTTACAAAAGCGACATAAGACCAAATTTACATATTTGGCCTTATGTCGCTTTTGTAAAGTGACATAAGGCCAATTTTCTTTGAGACATAAGGCCAAATATAATTATATAATATTCCCAAAGTAAAAGAGGTTTCGGACATCTTTCAAAAGGAAACTATTTTGAATAAATTCGGCATGTCGCCACGTATATGTATATATTACTGTAAAAAGCCGAAATAATGAAATTCTAGAATTTACCGGTAAATTCTAGAGCACTCAGCATTACGGCGTATAAAAGGTGAGGTATGTATGGGGGGGCATGCTGCCCCCCTGCAACCCCCCTGCTTGGCCCACTATAGGAATTGGGGTAGGTGCGAGGTTGGGTGTATGCAAAATTTTTTTTGTATTTTAAAAATCTGAATTTAAAGAAACTTTGAATGTATCCTATGTATAAACAGTGAGGTAGGATTTACCGGTAAATTCTGCAAAAGAAACTTTGCATACACCCAACCTCGCACCTACCCCAATTCCTATAGTGGGCCAAGCAGGGGGGTTGCAGGGGGGCAGCATGCCCCCCCATACATACCTCTCTATTTATACGCCGTAATGCTGAGTGCTCTAGCATTTACCGGTAAATTCTAGAATTTCTTTATTTCGGCTTTTTACAGTAATATATACATATCCATGTACGTGGCAACATGCCGATTTTATTCAATATAGTTTCGGTTTTAAAGAAAACAGTTCAAAGTGACATAAGGCCCAATTGGCCTTACGTCACTTTTCAAAAGTGACATAAGGCCAACTCTTAAAATTTGGCCTTGTGTCGCTATTGAAAAGTGACATAAGGCCAAACACCCAAATTGGGCCTTATGTCACTTGGCCTTAAGTCACGGCACCTCTTACTCTTATGCATCTGTAAGGAGATACGACCCACCCTGTAGTATAAAAAAAATTAAGTCTTCAGGTACATTGTACCTTCATATCTTTGTATTGAAGCAAAACAACAAGAAAATTCCTATATGTACCTATATTCTGCAAAGGATTATCATTGCTTAAAGAACCTAAATATTCCACCAGGGGAATAATAAAGTACTGCCGGGCTTTTTATTCTTTTTTTTTTTATTGTTGTTGTTATTTATGATTTTTATTCATTTCTAAATCTCGAGGATGTCCTCATTTTTTTTTTATTTTTCTCTCTTAGAACAAGTTGAAGTATTCACAAGGATAATAACTTTTTATTGTCCTTGAGTAATTCAAAGAAAGCAAAAAAGAAGAGAACAACATTTATTTATCACATTACAATGTTAATCGTAATGGCATAGATGGAGGAATAGAGTGAGCTAGAATGTGGGCAAAGAGGCTCGCTTTTCCTTATTATTATTATTATTATTTGTTTTTCTTTCAATAGAATATTATAATAGATCTGTAGAAAGTACCTTAAATAAAATGTTATCTTTTCTTCTTTTCCATCAAATTAACAATATTGACCAAAATATACATACCCACTTACAATTGGGGAAGTTGAGCTTATGAATACCTACATAAGTATCTTTTCTTTGACTGTTGCCATATATATTATCTCTAATAAATTAAAAGTATTTCGAGATTATTTATACATATTTCTAAAAACTTTTAATAAAAATGATTAAAAAATGTGCTCAATACCAAGTGTTTTTATAATTCAACCCCACTCGAAGGCAGGTTTCAATAATTCATAAGACCTTTTTTTTATACCCCTGTTATCTTTGGTTATTATAAATTTTTAAATTCCTACAACAAAAAAAATTAAAATCAAACTCCAACAAATCTCAAAAAGTTATTTATCAATTTCAAAACAAAGAACCGAACCAAATGCCACTATGACAAAGGTAGAAAATATCATCCATTAAGATGTGCGTTGGTATAGAATTTCCCATACATACATACATATGTATGTATGTATGTACGAAAATGGAAATTTAAGATAAAAAGTTTACGAATACATAATTGAATTGAAAAGGGTTCAAGTAATACCACCATTTTGTTGTGACAGTCAAAATGATTGATCTTTGAACTTTCTATTGAGTATTAAATTATCTCTAATTAATTACAAACTAACCACTTGCCACAAGTTCAACAGAATCTTTATCTATAAATACACATACAAACACACACACAAATATAGTTCTGCTACTTGAATGACCTCATCTATGCGGTGCCTTATGTGAGTGTCAATTACGCAGAAATCAATTAAAATGTTATAAAGGTTTCTATGGTGGTCGGTCAACAGTAAATTGCGTACCCTTATCGGTAATTTTTTGTCTTTTTTTTTTTCATTTATCTTTTGCCTTTTAAGAATGATTGTTGGAGAGAAAGATCATGGTGTGGACTTAAAAAAAGAAAACAACAATTTTGGACAAAAGGGTTACTGAAAAATTCTGTCTTAATTTTCTTAATATTTATGTGAATTCATTGCTGCAAAATTCCAAAAAACTGAAGAATACTGTTTACCTCCAAATGTCCTTGTTTTTTTTTTTCAATTCTTAAAACCACATGCCTACTTATTCGGTTTCGTAAAATATTGTTGTTCTGTCAAAAATTCAAAATTTTGGTGTCCAAAATTAAATTTAAAAATATTAAAATAGTTGGGACAGAAAAAATTATTAGAATTATACAGTTTATAATGTTTATAACATTCGTACATTGAATTTACCTAAACCCAAATAGATTTAACCCGAACGCAAATAGATTTAACCTAAATGCAAATAGAATTAACCCAAACGCAAATATTATAATGAACCCAAACGTAATCCCAACAAGTTTTGCTCTTTTCTTCAAGAACTCGCAGAAATAGTGAGCGATTGTATCTTGATTTTGGGCAGCGCTAAAATACTTAACACTCAAGAAGTGGGGTTAGATTTCTATTTGCGTTTGGGTTAAATCTATTTGCGTTTGTGTTAATTTCTATTTGCGTTTGAGGTAAATCTATTTGTGTATGGGTTAAATCTATTTGCGTTTAGGAAAATTTAAATTTTGATATTTTGAAAAATAGGTAAATTGATTTTTCGTTACCTTATAAGAAAAGCGAACTCTTAAAGTGATTTGTGGGTTCCAAACGTGAATTTTTTCGTTTTAACGTAATTTTTGCGTTCCAAACGTGAATTTAACTTTTTTGCGTTTTAACGGAATTTTTACGTTCCAAACGTGTATTTTACGGTTTTGCGTTTTAACCTAATTTTTACAACTCCCAACATTCAACACAACATCATCCGACATCCAACACACGAGCATCCAACATCCGATACCCCACGATCCAACTGGGCCGCTGTGTCACAGAGTCGCTGGGCGACTGGCTCACTAATGTCCACCCGGTAAATTCCGGTGATGCTGACGTTTTAGAACCCTCTAGTTACTACTACTGATATCAAAAATCTTACAGTTGTTTTTTTTTTTATACAATTTGAAACGTCAAATGTGCTGCACGTGAAAAGTTAAAAGTTGGCGAACTCTTACGGCTGCGCTCCGAATGCAGCTATGTTGCGTTGTGTGCGCAACATTGAGTTTGTGTGTAGTGTATTCAATATTTCGACAGATCTTCTAAAGCCCAAAACAGATGTGCAGCTTTTTCCCCATGCAGCGAATTTAGAAATAGAGATATCATGCAGCAAAGGCTGCATGGAGAGCCTGGAATATGTCAGCCTTCATAAGAACCTGTGTAAATTTATTTTCGCTGCATTGGAAAAAGCTGCACATCTGTTTTGGGCATAACTGCGGCTCCAGTTCCAGTCCGTTTCCATTCTGTTCAGGTAGTTAAATTTCAAAATCTGAGAAAATAAAATTAAGAACAATTTCAAAGTAGAATTTTGCTAAATTTCACGAAATTTTGCATTCTCAAAATATTGAACTTAAATTTTTCAAAACCCTGCATTCAATTTGGTCTTGTTCTTTTGGCGGTAAGGTAATTCTTTACTGAGTAGTTCTCAGTAAAAAACAAACAAAAAAAAAACAATTTATTAAAAAAATCTTTTCCTGAAAAATAATCTCGAACAATAATTTTTTTCCTTCAAGAGCCAGTCATTATAATAATATTCTTCATCTTCCACCAATCGAATTCAATTAAATAAAAAAAATTTTAATTGATAATTATCGCGGATCAATTCAAATTTGCCAATTGAAAAAAGAATATAAAAACACAGATGGTAAAAAAAAAAAATGAAAGGTCTTCTTTCTGAAGGACTAAAAAAAAAAAAGAAACTTCTTCCCTAAAATAGAAAAAATGAACAACAAGTAGTAAAAGAAGAAAAGATCTAAGGAGATTATAATACCCTCCCTCCAAAAATGAATGGACAAAATTCCACTTCTCCCCTATTAAAGATACCAGACGAGACGGAAGAGAGAAAAAAGAATCAAAAAAGCAAATAACCAAATCCAATAAAAAAGAATCAATTGCTAGCTCCTTAATTAGGTAAAAGGAAATTCTTACAGCTCCCTAGGAAATGCTGCTCTATGTCTGTTTTTTTTTTTTTTTTTTTTTGCTTTATCTTGTGGTTCAATTTTGAGATTAGGTTATATAAAACTTGAGTTTCTATTATTTTCTATCGAGAAGCATCAAGATTTTGAATGAATGAATGAATAAGTAAAAGAGCTAATTAATTCAGAATCGGGTAAAATCGATATTATTTTTATTAATACGCTGAGTCTGCTTAATTAAAAAAAAAATATATGGTTTGAATAGAATCTTCAAGATTTTTATTTAATTTCTTCTCGAATTGTTTTTTCTATTTGGTATTCTACCCTTAGAAGGAATTTTCATTAGATTAGGTGAAAAGAATTGCCAAATCATGTAATCCCTGGATTTTCTGGCCAGGATCAAAAAACCAACCAGTATAGCAGAATAGACAGCAGGACAGTCTGATATCATCACTTAAAATTAATTTTATTAAGTGACCATCAGAGAAGATGAAGAAGAAGCTGAAGTAATAAGAAAAATCGTCCTTAAGTAATTTAGGTCCTGTGGAAGAGGGACATTCAGTCTGGTCTGTTTTTATTATTTACACTTGAATAATTTTCGTTTGCAGAAATATTAAATTGTCTGAAGATTTTTTTTTTTTTTTGGGCAGGAGTCGATGTTTCTTCATGAGAACATTTTGCATTACATTGAAAAGGAAAAGTATATATTTTTCTCGTTACCAAACTATTTCAATGAATTCAGTTTTCCTAAAAAAAATGAGTACTTCTTTTTTCTTTGAAGCACAACGTTATAAGGAACAAAACTTTTATATAAGTACAAACATGCTATATGTACATTGTATTAGATTTAAAAAAATGTAAAACAAAATCAGGAAAATGAATTTATTGTTTGTCTAAATTGTAAGAGATGATGGCTATCTTAAAAACCCTTTGTGAATTTAAGAATTTTTTACAATTCCTGCATTATATTATGTACATGTATATATTCGAAGCCATTTTGGTGGATTTTTACTCTTGTGGGTATAATTCTTGAGAGAAGAATAATTCTATATCAACATGGAAATACAATATATAGCGAGGCAAAAAGGACTCTACGACTCTCGGTATAATAAAATTCAAAAATACCATGATCATATGTTTTATTCATAAACTAAAAGGACAATAAGAATACATACATATATAAACAAAAACACAAAAGCAGAACGATTTTTTTTTTAAATTTTCTATACATAGGTAGATTTATACATATTTTATCTGAGTAATATGTGGGTGTATCTTAAGTGAGTGACAATTATCATAAAGAAAGTTGGGCACATCGTATATAAAGTTAATATAGGACATTTGGGATAGGTATAAGGAACATAAAAATACATATTTATGAAGGTAAGCGTTTATTGTGAAAAAGGAAGAAATTAAGGAAGTTAGAAAATACTATATTGGCTTTGACTTACTTATGGAAATTTCATGGAACATGAGTAGATATTTTGCACCAGTTGCTCTTGAAAAAAATGTGAATGATTGATGTTCTCTCACCTTAAACAATATTTCCAAATTCAAACGATATTTGGAAAAAAAATTATTTTATAAGATGACTATTGCTTGCAAAGAAACAAGAATTCTATTCTACCATTGAGAAAATAGTCTCTTTTTTTTTAAACATCAAAAGTATTTACAGAAACCCTGTTTTTTTTCTTTTATTTTCATTTGTAATTAATTTAAGTGCAAAAATTAATTTTATAATATTAAAAGAATAAAATAACTATTTCCTGGATTTGTAGTTTTCAAACTCTTTAAAACCACAATGTGAGATTCGCTTGGAAGCTTTTTTTTTATTAAATCAAAACTCTCCTCAAAATCTTAAAGAATACTTTTTAAAAGAATGCTCTGCATTTTTAAAGCTTCGGTAAACGTTACTCAATTATTATTGACTTCATAAAAATAAAAGCTTCGGAAAGTAAACTTAATCGAAACATTGCATTCGGTAAAGCTTCTGTAAATTTTCGGAAAGATCTTGATTACAATTTGATGTATCTTGAACTAAAATTTTAATACATATTATTTGTGATCTTATATCTTTAACTATCTTTTTCGTATAAGTACAAAAATATGTTTCCAAGCTTGCACATGACCTTGGCAATCCTAAACTTTAATTATGGAACATATTGTATAACGACCTTTGCATTGACCTAAATAAAAATACATTTTACCTGACCACATATATACATGCATAGGTACATGCCAATGCTTCTGCTTCTCATTTTAATATTATAACAGAAAGCTTTTCATCCGGCTTGCCTGTTTAATAACATTTCCTGTCCATAATTATAACGGTGTTCATATTATAGCCAGGGCAAACTTATTCGCATGCAAATTTAGCCCCCCCACAAACATTTCCGTCGGACTGCCATAGAGATGCGATGTGATGCAACACCAATTAGTTGGCCAAGCAACCAAAGTTAGCTAGCAACTCTGTAGGCAATATTCTGCCCATTCATATGTATATCTGTGTATGTATTGTATTATGTTTATATTCAAAACCAACGTTTATGCCGTCTCTTCCACTCGATGCCTTCTATTTTGCCAATTAATGTCCACATTTAGCATTAGTGTGTGTTGTCGGAAGACTTCGAGTCATCCTGAACGAACACTAAATTAAATTCGTCCACCATCATAATGACGGATATCCGTTTTTTGGTGGTCGATAAATAGGTTAGGTCCTCATCCCGTTTTTGCGATGAATGTGTGTATTTGTGAGCTGTTATCCCATTATTCACATCCTTCCATCACATTACAAAAATAAAAAAAAATAGGATGAAATAAAACAACGACTCATGATAGCTTTTGTAAAAACTCTATACTATGTATCTTTTTATGTACATAGGTACTGGTTGACGTACAATTTGATTTTAAATATTAAATTTTCTCAAAATGGCGAGAATTTACATTTACCAACAGCTTGTCTAGGTCAATTTGTGTTCAATCGCACGCCCAAAAGAATTTACTCATGTAAGATAATATACTTAGAACACTGAAGCTCAAAGGCACTTATGATGCTGAAGGTACCTGCATACGAATTGTAGCTGGGGTGATATGTGAATCAAAGCATTATTTCGATTAAAGGGGAATTTTGCCAGAATTGTTATCTAATTTTACATTAAAAAATAGAAAGACTAGTTTTTGGCTTAAATTTTGAAACAAAATGCCCCACTGTAGGTATTCCTATAGGTATCTATATTAAAATAAACATCTATGTATTTGATCCAATGATAAAGTCTAACGAGTTAAAAAACTTCAGAGCAAAAATGGGTCTTATTTTCTGAAACAAAACTTCCACTGTCGTATACTGATATTTTTTAACAAATTTTTACTTTAAAAGGGATTTTATGCTACAAAATTTTCGAAAGGGCGTCATCAATAGGCATAATTTAAAAAAAATAATAAGTATTCTTCTGGTCTAGAATTGTAAGAAGGAAAAGTCATGTCTTGGCTCAAATTTATAAGGCAAAATGGCCCACTGTCAAAAGATCTATTTGATCTAACTATCAGTGAACTCTTCTTCGAGACCTAGGTATATGGAGCAAATATACCTAGATCATTTAAAAATAACCTTTAATTTACAACTTGCGTGGGCATTAACATTATATTTCTCATTGTGAAATTCACGTTTTTTGACGTTAAAGTCATAAAAAGAAACTCCAGGGTTATACATACGAGTGTGTTCTTGTGGTATAAAAACCATCAAGTCCTTTCAAATGATTTCTGTATGGTGAGGTGATATTAGCGTCCTGGATGCCACTGATGTTGGACCTGCTGTTGCTCCCACTATACACAATTTGACTCCGTCATACACACAAACACGAAGCTTGTTAAAATATGATTTATGGTAGAGTGTGCTGGGATATTCTTGGAATAATTTCATATGTGGAATGCTGTTGTATATTCAGTGCTCTTGTGATATCCACATATCGTAGGTACATTATGTTCCACGCATTATGTCACCCTTGCTGGTACTAACCACTATACGATGAACGATTCATATGCTGCCCTATATTTTATATGTATATGCTAGATTGTGGGGATAATGGAGAATTCCTTTCTGTTGCGCGTTTAGGACGAAGCTTTTCTGATGGCGGTATTCATATTCGACACGAAATTCCGTTAGGTTACACATCTCGTTATTTGCTGCTGCTCTTGCTACGGCTCCTATTTGTTTATCTCATACAGTTCCTCTGAGAGACCTAGGCATCATATATGTAGTCCTGTTGCTATTATAGCCTTGTAGCATTATGCTTGTGGTAGATATCGAAATAATTCTAGTGTATCCTTCATCACATAAATATGCTCATACCTTTCAAACAAGGGGTTATATAAAACCAGGACATTCAAAATTCCAACCCGATTTGACCGAACATTTTCCAACTCAAGGAATCTCTTATATTGTTTTTGATACATTTGGCGAATATTTTCCATGGTATTTACTTTTCTGTTTTCAAACTCTGGATACCTATACCTCGAAATGTCATTTGCGTTATATGTCCCAAATGAATAATTTGCAAATAAACCAGAAGTTTTTCAGGATAATGATGCGATGATTCCACTATTTGCCGGGTTTTCTATAGCGGAACTTAAATAGCGCAAAATGTAGCAATGTGCATTCGAAAATATGATATACCTATCCAGGTTTATCAATTTTATCGCTAAATTTTATGAAATTTGAACTGAAAATAGCTTCTATGGAATATTTTCTAAAAATAGTGAAGTAGGTATTCTAAGCTGAGATAAAGCGATTTAGAAGGAATAACTCAACAAAATGGCAAAAAATGTTCTCAGGTGTAAATAATGTGATATTGAAATATTTACTTCCGCCAGCTGCAACTGATTTAGGTAAGCAAATTTAGCTTTTTAATAAAAGTTAATCATTGTTTAAATATTGAACCACGTTTGTAGAGGTGTACAACTGGTGCCTTATGTACAAGAATCTTAAGTAGTGTTTATGTACACATATTCGCTTTAGTTTTTGAATTAAAAGAACAACTCTACTCATCTCATTCGTGTTCGTGTATCAAAAACCAAAATGAACATTTTTGAAGTGCTTCATACCAAATGTAAAAAACTGGGTGAAGTACCTCCTACCTACCTACACATTTTAGGATATTCAACAGCCTGATATTAATAATGATTAAATTGATAGGTGCTAAAATACGTAGCGAATAGGTTTTTTTTTTATTTGTATGTTTCAATTCCATTTTCCTGTTTTAGTAAAAAAAAAAAAAACAGATGAGTGAAACCCTAAATCTTTTTCACACACCTTTCCTTGGAAAAAATTCTAACGTGTGTTTTATTTATTTATTTATTTAACACGAAATGTCAACCACATACCAATGAGATAATATAAAATAAATCCTCGTAAAAAAAAAAAACAAAACTTCCACAATCATAAACAGTACACAAGAAAAAATATATTAAAAATAAAAATAACACTTTAGTTTTTAGCAAAAGAAATACCAAAACAAACGAACTAAAAATAAAAACAAAAAAAACGAAAATGATGGATATAAATTCTTAGAAACGAAGATTAATGAAATGTCCAACCTTTGATAAGGAAAATAACAGTTTCTGTCTTCATTTTTCCTTATTCCTGTTGCTACTATACTAACTGTTTATATACAGGCATAAAAAAATATATTTCTATGTCAAAATGGTGGAAAAAAAAAAGGTGAAGTAGGGAAGAACACAACATCAGTAGTGTCGTGTCGTTCGTTTTGTTTTTTATTTTAGTTTTTCTTGTCTTATTGTGTTGTTTTTGGAAGAAGAAGGAGGAGACAGGAAAGCCATTTATATTACGTACTTGAAGAGGACAGAACTTTTATCAGTGAAAAGTGTGAAAAATGATGGAAACTTTTGACAAAACGAGAAGTTTTTCTATTTTTCTTCATTTTTTTGTTTCCCAGATTTTTTGTTCACCCTTCTTCTTCGGTGCTATGTTGGAGGAAAATTTTGTAGAATAAAAACTAGCAAAAAGTAGGAAGCTCTACCTACCTAGACGATACTCTTTTGATGTCGGTGAAGGATTTTCTTAAATTTGAAAACGCCTATTGACACGTAACATTTTTTAAGGGCCCTTATCTACTACGAAATTACGAAAACAATTTCAAATATACATACATACATATGTGTATGTACATATGTCAAGTTTGTAAAATTTCAGAAACGCGCGTACCTACGAACAAAAACCTAGATCAG
Source organism: Epistrophella euchroma (assembly GCA_947049315.1). Classification (NCBI taxonomy): domain Eukaryota; kingdom Metazoa; phylum Arthropoda; class Insecta; order Diptera; family Syrphidae; genus Epistrophella; species Epistrophella euchroma. The sequence goes on from OX346248.1 coordinate 64,102,407, forward strand.
AAAGTTTGAAATTTCTAAATGTTTTCACAATTTTCTGACTTTGTCGGTCGAATTTTCTAATTTACGTTTGATTTTCTTAATTTTCAGCTCGGTTGTGTGTTAATCTAGTTCAATACAAATCCAACGAAAAAATCCCCATGCAAATAGAAAGATGCTTAGCCGAGTTATGCGCGTACGAACACATTAATGGATTCATAGATTTTAACGAAATTGTGGTACGTTTAAGTTTTACGGCACGGGCGCCCCATTGACATTTGGTCTTTTAGAAAAATCTAGTTCGGCCATGTTTATCAGTGCAAACTCAGTTGTAGTTTGTTTGTTGTTGAATTTGAATTTTCTTGCTGCTTTGTTGATGTTTATTGAAATAAGGTTCTAAGATTCTTGGAGGATGCTATTGGTACTAATTAAGGTGAAATATGAACTATAACACAAACCTTCCCCTCTAACCCCGCTAAAGGGAAATGTTTAATCAGCAAAATATTTTGCTATGATTTTGTGTTGAAGAAAGATTATTTTTTGAAGGTTAGGTACATAAGAAAAGAAAAAAAACAAGTGACATTTAAGAAGACTTAATTTAGTTAAAAAAAAACTTATTGAAATTGAAAACTAAATTTTACTAAAATAAATGAAAGAGCTAAAAGTAAGATGTACTTATTTGGGTAGGTTAGGTAGGTACCTACCTAAAGGAAAGAACTTTTTCATCAATAAAGCTTCCCCTATCCAAAGATCTTATTATCCTTAAATTAAAACATCACCATTAAAATTATTTTATTAAAGTGATTTTCCTAGGAATTGCGGAAATCAAAAAACACTCCCAAGTGAATACTTTTTTGTCTCCCTTGACACACTTTTGAAATAAAGAAAATCTATCCATTTAATTTTAAATTGAATTAATTTATAAAAAACTACTCTACCGTAAAATCCTTAGAACAAGCTAAAAGAATAAGACAACATTCTCTTCTCTCTCTTTTTCATAAGGACTTTATTTCTAAGAGAAAAATCTAAATCTAAACCGGAAATGGATCATGTTTCACATTCACATAGAATCAAGTCAGCCACAGAGATTCCTTCTTAAATAGGCCAATGAACTTTTAAACATATAAGCTTTCAATCTAAATTAAAACGTCGAGATTAACTCGTGTCGTAGAGCTATAACGATTAAAATTACAATTTTTAAGGATTTCAAGAATGTATATGGGCATGGAAAATCGCCTTTGTCTTTTAATTTCCTGCTCTAGAATTTCATTAGGTAATTCTAAGAGCAAACATCAACAAAGGCATGTATGCAAAATCGTTGCCTATGTAGGTATCTCCTGAATGGAGAAGATGACAACAAAACAAAACAAACATAATAAAAAAAAAAACAGTCTGGAGTGCTACAACTTAATCTGTGGCACAAATTCCCATCCATTATCCTATTAGATCGAGTTAAAATCCTTAGAGGGTTGGGGCGGCGTGGTTAATGAGACAAACGAGCTATTGTAGCAATTAATTAAAATCGAGCAAATTGAAGTTGGGTATAACGTTGTAAGGCACAGGCACATTGGCAAATTAAACACATAAACAGAGTCCCTGAAGCGCAAATCGAACAGAGATTCTTCCTAGAGAAAAAAAAAGGGATAAATGAATCAACATGGGATTAGCCTAACTTATCCGAAGCGGGGTCATACTGAAAGTCTTGCAAAAAAGGCTCATTTTTGTATTCCCTTTGGGGCTGAACAAGTCAGATGCTTTACAGAAGACCAATATAGGTACCTACGCTTTCAAGAGAATCTCTGTGTGAAAGGAAGAATTTCAGTTGATAATAATCAATGAAAGGGCAAACAAATGGAAGTGGATGCCATCCTGGTAAACGAACATAAGACACTCCAGGATACTTTTTTTTTGTATTTTTACTTGTACCCACTTTACAGTAAGATCCCTTAATGCATGTCACTTTGGTGGTTGCACATACATACATACTTACATATTAAACAGGGTTCAACATAATTTTTTGTCTTCCCTTAAAAAAAATAATATAGAGGGACTGTAAAGTTCCCAGCGGATTGGTGCGACGTGCGACACAGAGAGCTAGGTCATTTGTGGAATATATTTTTATTTTTCAATATAATATCTCTGGAGGATTTCCCTATCCTTACAATCGCGCTTCTGATGGTGACTGGTGAAGGGAGACCTTTTAGGGTATGCTTACTTCATTTCCCTAAAAGGTGGGTGTGTTGTGTTTGTATGCCCATATATTTTGGGGGTTTCTTTAAATAGAATCCTTTTTCTTGAGTGGGATTTGAAAGAGACCAAACTGAATATCTAATCAATTACGCCATCTGATAAAATCAGTATTCAAGAACAATCCTTCGTTTTTTTTGTTTGTCCTCTTCTCCAAATAAAAAAAAAACAGAAAAATAAAGAAAAGGGATTTGACACGGTAGGACATCCTTAAAATATTGTCCCCGTTTTTCATTTTCAATTGATATGCAGGCTTTATTTTTTTTGTTGTTTTACTTTGAGAGAAAAACTTCAAATAGAAAAAAGTATTCAAAAAGACTTTAACCTCATTTTCGTGAATATTTATCTGATTTTGGTTGTTGTTTTTTTTTGCTTTACACAAAGTTTTGTTGTAAAATATCAACATTAAAGCTCTCCAAAGATATGACGTCTTTTCACGAATAAGTTTTTCATAATTATAAGCTTTGTTATTTATAGATGAATTTTTGCGAAGCTTTTACCCGCCCAAATTCATTGAAGTTCAAGAGCTTTTTTAAGCTTTCACTGGAAGTGGAACTAAATTCATTTTTATTTTCCAATATTCCAGTTATTGCAACATTGTTGAATGGAATTTAATTGGAATTTTATTTGGGGAAATGTGTGTTCTTGTGGGAAATTTTCCAATATGATGCTGCTGATTGAAGGAATCAAAGTTAATGCTTGGCCAGCCAACAGGTGTTAGGGAGATGACTTTGACTTAAGGTTGCAATTGCAATATTGTAGAGATTCATTGTTGGAAATTGAGACCAAAATGTGTACTTCATGGAATTTTTCATATGGAAATTTATTTTAAATGGAAGAAGTGGAAAGAATTTTACCCAGCAATTAAAATATTTATCCAAAAAGGAAGCGCTGAGGTTTTTTAAGTAGACATTAGAAACTTTTCAGAAGATAAGCTTAAAAGTTTTTGATAAGCTATGGAAAAAGTGATTTACCTATTCATTTGAGAGAGAAAGGCATAAGATATGATAAGATCATCATTTGAAAAATTTTTCAGACTGTAACAGTCTTTGTTTTTTTTTTTCTTAAGCTTATAGCACTTAATTCTTGAAAATGGCGATTAGACGTTAATGTGAATATATTGGAGCTTTTCGATTACCTGTTTCATGAACGAAACTAAGAAAACGCCAATTTTTAAACAGTTTTTAACAGATCATCGCCATTCAAAGTGGGTGTGCGCTAACCTTGGAAAAAAAAACTCTGGAATTCCGAAGTATGATGCCTAGCGGTGGAGGGCCCTGGTTGATGGACCAGTCCAGTTTATAACTAAAATCTATGCAAGATGAACTAGGCCCTCACTAGTCATAATAATAAATAATTTTGATGGCACAACAGCTCATGAATCCGAACGGCTAATGTGAGCAGCACTTTTCTATGACAAGAGGTACTCGCAGGCAGGTTTTTTTGGCTACTGCATTTTTTTTAAATTATTATTTTAGTTGGGCGAGGCTTGGGATTGAACCTAGTTGGGCGAGGCTTGGGATTGAACCTAGACCTCCATCGCCCTAGCCATCATGCCACGGCTACTAAACATTCCTATATGGAAGTAATTTACGATCACAGTTGCAGACAATGGGTTCTTTAGGTCATTTTAAGTCGACAAACTTAATAAATAATTTTCCCGTTCTCGCTTCTTTTTCAACTTAAAAGTTTTTTATGATTTTTGGTCTCATTTCTTTTAACTGGCTCTAGCTTTGCCAAACTGTCGCCGGTTAGCAGATTTCTTACACCCTGCAACTTACTTCTATGCGGAGGACGGTTTTCCCCTAATTTATTATCAAACCCATTTGTTTTTTTTTCTCTGGGAGATGGATGTATCGGGAATTATTCTCTGAATTGTATTAAAAAAAAAGTTAAAGAAATTAAATCATAACACGAGAAAAGCTACCCCATAGCTATAAAGACTTGCATCAAACACACAAAACCTTGGTATCATTTCGTAAAGCTTAATCAAGACAAACAAGTTCAAATAAAAAAAAAAAAACAAACAAACGTCAAAGCTCATATACACTCTTAAAGATGGTATTTCATTTTTATGATTTTTTAAATTGTCCGATAAAATTTCAAAACCGCATAACATCCCATTTTAGCTCTTCTTATTCACACAAAAAGTTTAAAAAAAAAAAAAAAATATTAAAGAAAGAAGAAACAAAAATTGTTTTTTTTTTTTTTTTGCTCCCTTCGCATCAATCTGGGATGTCGACTTTGCTCATTCCTTGGTTATAATAAGAAATTGAATAAAAAGTTTAATGGTTGTCTTAAAGTTACGATACGAAAGATGGAAGTTTATTTTGCATCCCTCCTATCCCGTCATCTAAGAAAACCGCCATGAGAAAGAGGAACTTGGAGCTCACAAGAGCGTGAGATATAAAAGAAGAACACAAAAAAAAAAAGGAATTTAGCTTGGTTTTGCCACCAAGGGTGGTAAATTAAGACATATTGCTTTTTGTTATGTCCGCTGTGAGTTTAAAAAGTCAACGACAATCCCACAAAAAAAAAAAATACAATTTACACAGTCAATTTCAAAAAAAAATAAATTTTTTTTTTAAGGAAACCACAATCATCAATCTCGCACGTTTGACATTACCACTCGCACTTTTATAAGTCTTTTGCGAAAAATCAAATTTTCAATTCCTACCCATTTTTAAACCCTATTGATTGCTGGAATTCTTGAAATTTCAATCCCCATAATGTGTTAAGACAGCAAAATTCACAGCTTTTTTCAAATCCCCCAACATCCCGGTACCTACATACACATAACTGGATGATGGTGGAGGTGGTGCATCAGCATTACGGAAGAGCTGCTTGATTTTTATCCCCTCTCTACTGTAACCATAGAAAATGCTTGCTAAACCAAATTCAATGATTTCACATTAATTTCTCCAATTTTATCCTTCAATCCCAATGCGGCGGCAGCATCAAATTTGATGCTCTTCTATAGATGCGGCCACATTATACTCGTATTGCTACACAACTGCCCCACACATCCTTGGCAGAGCCAGACACAAACAAACCAGCCAGCATATACTCGAAGCGGCAGCGAGCGCCAAACGATTGAAGCAACCACATGTAACGAGCATCGATTAGAAGCACCACTAACCGCCATAGCTGATGCCACTGCCACTGCCATTTCCAGCGCCCGCGGCACTCATCGGTTTCATCATCATTGGGTGGAAGTTTTAGCTTTGATTTGAGCTTCGTATGGGAATAACTTTGCCATACTCGCATAGCACGTAAAAGGATACTTAAAATTTTACATCAAATAGGTACAGTGATAGAAAAAGATATTGAATTTTAGTAAATGTGATATTAAGAAAGTTTGACAATTTTTTTAAACTTCTTTTTCACAAATATGTTGTGTTTTGAAAGTATTAGTCAAAAACACTATCACGCTAGACGCCTGTGTTTAAATCCGTCAACCGAGTACAGCCGACACGAAATAAAATGTTTTTTCAGGGTTACCTACTTCCTCTTGTCAGGAAATGACAAATCCTCCAACAGTAGGTGTAATGATAAAGGGTCTCATATCTAGTCGATCGGATTCGACAAAAAAAAATTGTAGGTCCCCTCCATTCCGGCTGACTACACAGGACTGGTTGAGACTGGAAGTCACTTGCCTTAAGTTCTCTACGAATTGTCCTGCCTCAGACATTTTCTACCTAACTTCTATGGTTCCTAAATATAAATTAATTTCAACATTTCATAAGTATACTAGCAGACCCGTGCTCGCCTTGCTTCGCCTGTTTAAATAATTTTAAACTGTATTCGTTTTTTTTTTTTTTTTTTTGATATTTTGATATTTTTATATTTTCTGTCAGTGTAGACTTTGACAGGATGAACGTTGAACGAATGGCTATAACACATCAAATTGGCGCTTGCCACATGTCGAAATTTTTTTTTTGCAGATTTGCGCTTTCCGAAATATGTGGGACCCCTATTCATACAAATGACCTTCTTCCAGAGGGGCGGCGTGGTGAGAGGGATGTAGGGTAACACGAGACACAATTTTAAATTCGATTTCAGTTCTAAGGCTACATAATACTTAATCAATACTCAACTTTACATTTATTTAAATCTTCCGTCGGCGCAACAATAAAAGGATTACGTTTACGACATGTAAAATCGTTTCGTCAACAAAAATTTCTACACCTCTCGTGATTTTTTTTTTTTAGTATAGGACAATTTAAAAGTTTACTGCTTTCCAATATATGTATTTATAACATAAAGAAAATTTCTAAGAATTGAAGAATGAGAATTGAAATAAAATTGGGTTCTGAAAATCAATTTACTACTGAAAATATGGTTTAACTCGATTATGGTCGTTTCTTGTTGTCGTTTTCCACTTCGGCGATTCTTTTGTGTCTTCATAAAAAAAAAAAAATACAGTAATTGCGTAGCTCAAAAGATGAGGGTTACCATATTGTTTAAAAGAAAAATACAAAACTTTCAAAACTCGACCGAAATAAATAGTAGGTTTGAATTGCAAAGTTTTTTGTATCTTTTTTCTCATTCTAACAAAAATAGATATGTGATGAAAGAATTCAAACAATAGAAAGGGTATCTGTCGAAAGCGTCAACAGTGATGAAATAAATTTCAACCAACGCAAGGATTCCTAAATGTTTTTGTATTACGTATTAAAAAATGATCCTGATCTAGATCCGTAAATAATAAAACGCTGCTATTAATTTAAGTAAAAAGCTATATTTTGGCATCAAAATAATCATAGATTTTGCACTTAAAATAAATTATTAAAATTTTCAAGAATAGCTATAACTGGCGCCTTACTCTTCAATGTTTTCATAAAACTTAACCCATAAACTTTAGTAGTCTGCCATGAGCAAAAATGCTGACCTTTTTATATCGTATGGGTTAGTCAAATTAAACAAAAAAAAAAACTATTCGAATGATTTCATGTAGTGGTAGCCTGGTCATACTTAATGCTGTTTGAATAAATAAAATTGGCAAAAGGTATTGGAGTTACACAAGTTATATTTAAATGTACCACAATTTTTTTTAATATCAATGCATTTACGCTCTTAAAAACATGCAAAATAAATCGCAGCTTTCGTACCTATAAAACAAAAATATTTTCTTTCATATTTTCCACATTGTAAGGTGTTAAAAAGCTTGGAGCATTCATTCAAGAATACTTGTTTAGTATTCCTGTGAAATTTTGATGGTTTGTTTTGCCCTTTTATACTGCATATGGATTTTATCGGCTGTTTCAAAAGGAGAAACTCAGAGAGCTGAAAAAAAAAATGAATACCTACCAATCGACTTCGGAAAGTAAAAAAAGGTTCTTTTTTGGCACGTTGCATGAATTGATGGTTATCCACTCAATCTAAATTCCTCAGAGATTTGGTTATTATTATTTTTGTGAGGTAATAGGACAAAAAAGGAAAAAAAATATCTGTCTGTATATTCTTGCTTGCCGTCTATGAAAAATAAATTTAACTTGCAAGCTCAAATAAAGATGTAATATTATCTTTTGTTATTAAAATTAGAAACGAAAAATATTCAATATGTGAGTTGTCTAGACAATTTGATGAGAAATTTCGTTCTACATCCCCGCAAGTCTAAGGAAATTAAGTCGTTTTGAAAATAGGGTTCTAAAAATGTCTTCAAATCGTTTAAGATTATTCAAATAAAGAAAAAAGATAGCGTGTTTATTTATGTTGTTAAAGAAATAATCTGAATCTAAAATTCAGTGAATTGAAAAACTAATTTGAGTTGGATGTATATGACTCGCATTTTAGTGCTTTTGAAAACGTTTCTGGAATAAATTTAAAAATTTAATTTTAAGTAGTTTAACTTACATCTTTCCCTCCTCGTCGCCCTAAACGATGACTTCTCTCACTTCAACTATTATAGAATTTTCAAATTTAAATAATAACATCCGCCAGCTACCGAATACGGTTCAGGGTTCACCGTCATAAGCCAGATATATGAACAAATCAATGTGATGAATTATTGGACAAGTTTTTCCGCACTTTTATAATTCACATTTACTCCTTTCCAAAAATATTATAAGTAAATGTGAAATTTTGTATGGGAATTCGTCTTCTGCCTTTCCCAGTATTGTGCGCAGATACCATTCTCGAGTACGAAATGAGAAGTACCAAGAAATACACGGCTGAGTGCGTGGTACACTAGATAGGAGTTTCCCACTTTTTGGCTTTCGAGCTGTGAAATTATTTTATGCCTTCAGTTTCGACTGGGACCGTGGTCCGTAGACTCTGTTCTACTGTAGTATTGGCGCCTCCGCCTACAGTCTTGACTATAGGTCCTGAGACTTTATACCATTCTAGTTATTTGTGCCTACAGTATACAGTTTCAACTAAGGCCGGGGACTCTATCCCAATATGATGTACCATGTTGTCAGTGCTAGTTATTTAGGTTTCCTATTTAAAAAGGTCAAATGAAATTGACCAATAATTGAACTTCTGAACTCTTGAAAAGAAACCAAATTTTCTTGCTTTCTTCGATCTGACCCTGGATCCGCTGACTACCTACAAATATGTTCAGGAGATTGTACATACATATATTCAAGACTACAGGTTCCATATCAGAACTGCTGAGCATAGGAATATACTTACAATTGTTCAACCATCTTTTAATAGAACATGAACAACATATAAACTATTCATGTAAGTGTAAGAAAAAAAGCTGCATCTACATGATTTGTTTGTTCTTTGCACCTACATCCATATTCACGACCATTAATCCTCTAATCAAATTCTATAATTCTTCCTTAAAGAAAGATCTTTTTCAAAAAAAAAAAAAAAAGACACGAACACGGTAGTTACTTCAAGTTAGTGAATAAGCCCGCGTGATTCATAACAAAATGCTCAAAAGTCCTTAACAATAATTTTGCATTTTATATTTTTATTACCAAAACAAAATATAAGACAGCAAAACTTTTCTCGTATCCTGCCAAAGTAAATTTCTGCGCTTAATATTCTCATTTGTTATCCTGTCTCAACATTGTTTTTTCTTTGCTCACTTTATATTTTTCTGTTTTTGTTGCTTTATTTTCCATACCAAAGCCCACATTTGGTGCGAAGTTATTTTTAAAATAAAAATATTCACCGAAAGAATGTGTATTACGATCCTTTTTTTCCTCTTCACAATCATTCATTTTAATATTCTCCATATAACGTTAGCTGCTGCTTTTATTTCCACCATCCCGTTCTTCTATACATATGTAGGTACTCGTACTACCTACATACTTTCTGCTACTATTATTTAAAATATCAGGCACTTTTACGAAACAACGAACGTAACAAGAAATGTGTGAATAAAATGTTTCACTTTGGTTTGCCGGGATATTCATTTTTTTTTTTTTTGTTTAACTGTTTAGAATGTATGGAGATTTGTTATGCACTTTGGGAGCAATAATACAGAATGGGCGACAAGAATGTAGATAGTTTGACTAACTGTCAGTCCTGAGAGTTCATTGTTTGTTCTGTTTTGATTTTTTTCATAATTTTTTTTGAGTAATGAGTAAAGCATTTTGAATTGAATTTTGCAACTCGCCTGAAATATATTAAAATTCCAGTTTATCCCTGCCCACCCGACTGTTGAATGTGCAAGTAAAATTTGTCTAATGGAAAATTTATTGAAAGCTCGAAGGAAAACCTCGACACCAAGACAGAACCAACAATTTAAACCGGGGGTTTATAATAAATTGTTTCGATATAAAAAAAAAAGAAAGTTGTTTAGCTTGGTTGCTATGGATCCTTGCCACTGTTACAGCTACTGCTGCTGCTGGTACTCCTGTCATAGACGGACGAGAACGACCAAAGACGACGAAGACGACGACGACGTGCGAATGAAATGAAGAGAAACGATTTCATTTTAAAATCTGTTTAAATCCAAAGAAATGCGTTTCAGAGTGTGAGATTTACAAAAAAAAAAATTCAGTGTTGACATAGCGCTTAGGGGATTTTTATCGTTTCTTTTTCCTTCTTATTTTTTTTTTTTGAGTAAGGAAATTGGTTGTGCGGATATTAATAGGAAAAGCACACAGTAAATAAACACAAAAAAAAAGGTTAACGGGAGAAAAAAAAATGCAAACAATGATTCAACAATTTTGTTGCTGTGGTAGCAGCTACCTTCTTTTATTTTTTATTTTGGCTTAAAACATTTTGGTGTAAATTTTGAGTTAATTGGTATAGCTTTTTTAAAAAAAAATTAAATAATATTTACCCGGGATGAATTTCCTGCACACAATTTAAGGACATTTTAGAAGCGAGTATTTTCTTTTGTTTTAAAAATGATTTAAAAACAGATTACATAATATGGACAAGGTTCATAAGATATTTGAATTCAATATAACTTTCATCTTGATTCAATGCGGAAACTCCCTCAGAGTCCATATTATAATAATTTCATAAATTTATACAAAAATATATTTTGCTTTTCACTCGTTGAATTTTATAATCTCGAATCGACAACCTTGAATTTGAATTGATATTTTTATTTAATTAAAATTACTGAAAGTACTTCAGATCTTTTTTGAAATTTAAAATCCACCTCTAAGACTATGTATCTACATTTTTGGTCCTTCGAGCCGGATGGTGACAGAATCTTTTTTTTGTTTTATCTCATCAAATTCTGTGAGCCCAAAAAAGTTTTTGAAGTCAAACTAAAAAGTAATATCACAAAGATCCAGCGCTTCACCTAATTTGTACAGTTTTATAAAACAAACCAATTAATTTCGACAAATAGAAACGATAAGAGAAAAAGTGTATAGCAAATTTTCCAAAAATTGGGGTTTAAATATTTGACTTTTTAAAAGTGTAGTAAAACAACTTTTCGAGAAACCCTATAATGTCATTCTATACCTTGTCTTAAGTCCAGATATCCACTATGTTATTCTGTTTTGTATTCAGTTTTGTTTTTGGAGTAAAAAAAATTGAAAAATTAATTTTCAAACATAAAATTTTAAAAGAAAATTAAAAAAAAAATTGTTCAAAATTTAACGTCATCAAGTTGTATTTTTGATTTAAATATTCAATGCTCCTATCAATTTTTAGTCAAACACTGAACATCAGATGATTAAATATCTTTCAGTTTTGAAAAATTTAAAATAACAAAAATAAGTTTTCCTTAGATTCAATTTTAATCCTTTATTTTATTGCTCCAGATCCTACTTCCACTATAGAAAGTAGCTTGAAACGAAAAACTTTTAAATTCAATGTTTGTTTTAAAAATTTTGCAGAACTTTAAAATAAAGACACATTTTTGAAATACACAATCCCTTATAAAACTGCAATTTAAAATAAAAGATTAAAGAAAACATAATTATTTTGTATTCGATATTATAGATATACAAAAAGGTCATATCAAGCCTTATTTATCGATTCATATTGAAAAGATTTCCTTGAATTCTCGTAAAATAGGACTTCACCATCGAATTACCCACACCTTAACTTAAAATTGCTTGATAATTTCCCCATAAAATTTACTCTTTGTTTAACCTTAAATTTCTTTTTATTTAATAACTCAACCTTTAGAGTAAAAGTGTTGTTTGCCAACATAGCCAACCAGAAACCAATGTCCTCAAAAAAAAAAAAAAAAAAAAAAAATGTTTATAATCTTCTGTGGACTTCCACAACCCTACGCACTTTGTTTTCTCTGTGCAAACGGTTTTCCGGATAAGCTTGCTTAAAATTTAATATCCTTCTGCAGAGTTTTAGCCTTTCTTCCTTATTTTTACTTATAAGGGTTTTGTTTTTCTTTGTCCTATCGTCCCGTCGTCGTCGTCCTCGTCATCCTGTGTACCTTGTACCTTGGTTTTCTTTTATTTGAACAAGACAATGAGCTTCACTCTTCTTAGACTTTATTTTCTTCATCTTCTTCTTGGTCTCTTAATAAACTTCTTTATTTGAAATAAATACTGCTGGTTGTTCTTTATTCTCTAATCCTTTTCCCCCCAAATAAAAAGAAAAAAAATTAAAAATCTTGAAAATCAACTATAACAAAAAAAATTCTTTTAATTTTTTTTTTTTAATTCTTTCAACCGCCACCATTCCATTGCCGTTGAGTAGAGTTTATATCCGTTCTTAAAGGAGCAAATCAAGCCATGTGGCACATTGGAAATTAGTATTTTACTTTGAAAATTCCAATTAGTGCATATTATTCGCCGTGTATCCTTTTTCTTGCAATTTATACAATAATTCCTTCGTTCTTATTTTTTTTTTTGTTTTAATTTTAATTTTAATCCTTGTTCGTTCTTTTTTTTTTCTTTTTGCTATGTTAATGCATTTCATCTCATTATACTTCAGTTATATCCTAAGGCGACAGTCTGTAAAGTAATTATACCGAGACCTTGCGGCAGACTTGTCTTCTACCATTTTTGTTATATAGGTACCTACATTTTTCTATTCGCTCCGAGACTCTGATTAAACGTATCGTCTCTTACCCATTACCAGCACTGTTTCTTGTTGCCTTTAGTATCCTGACGGAAAGTATAGATATTTACATTTCTTTTTCTTTTTCTTTTAATTTTCATATCTATCTACTTTCTTCGTTCTAGTTAAATGCTTTAAAGAATCCATTAATCACTTTTTATAGACGTGTGGTGGAAAATAGTGGGGCGAAATCTATAGAAAACTATGACAAACACAGACAAAAATGCCAAATTGTGTTACTATAAAAATTCGAAATTTTGAGTCTCAAAATTCTAAAAGCACACAATTCTTAAATCTTAAATTATTTTTAAAAATTGGTTTGTTTATGTAAGGTTTTTGTTCAAACTTTTTTGAGATCAATCTGTAGAGTTATTTTATATATAACTAACGGCCATATTATTCACTCAATACATCCAGATTAAAACTTACATCTGGATGTAAATCATACAAATTCAATGTAAATTCATCTGGATTTAAGTTTAAATCTGGATGTATCGAGTGAATAATATGGCGGTAATAAAAACAAAAGTTTTTAAACTAAGTTTATAATATTAATCTTAATTCATTCTTTTAAAATTTTCTAAGACCCAGATTTCTGTGTTATGTCTTTTGTTCATATAATAATTTTTTTAAAAGGTATTTTTTCTTGAAAAGAGGCGTGTTTTAGGGCGTTTCAGTGGCAATTTTTCACTTGCAGACTATCAATGGTTAATTTGAAGTTCAACATTTTGTTGTAATTTATTTCCAATTTTAAGCTTTCCTATCTACCACTGTGTAACACTGGAAAAAGGTATAGCGATAGAAAGGTGAAAAGTGAAGGGAAGACAAAAAAAAGTAGAGTCTCGTTCATAAGTAATTTATCGATTATCACATCCTCGTTGGAAGAAGAACTTTGTTTTATTGAGTGTAAAAATATCGAGAAGAAATTAAAAGTAAATTTATCGCATAGTGAATATTGAATCCTTTTTCCTATTTTTTTTTCTTTATAGAATTTGCATATTGCTTTTTTAATTTTTGTAGTGGCTTTCGATTAAAGGATACGAATGATCACTTTCATTATTTTCTCTGGCTGGCTGTCGTATAATGGGGGTTCTTTGAAGTTCTAATATTTTATTGATTATGGTTTTATTTTCATGATTTTTTTATTTTTAAAGTTAAAAGCAATTTTTTTTTCAGGTTTCGTTATTTAATTTCTTTGTGGGTAGGAAATTAAATAGCCCTTGAAAAAAAAAATATTGCCTGAAAGAACGTATTATTAATTAAAATACGTATGGGAAAAAAATTGAATTTAAGTTTTTTTTTTATAAGGAAATGAAAAACTGCATTTATGAGATATTTTTTTTTTATCTTTAAAAATCTAATTTTTTTTGTATATTTTGTTTGCGAAATACATTTTGAAAGCTTAATAATCAAAAATAGTGAATTTGAGTGAAATAATGTGAAATTAAAATTTTTCGAAACTATTACTATTACATAGCCAAATCAAACAAATAAGTTTGAAATAACGTGTATAAAACAGGAATTTTGTGAACCAAAAAACAGCTTAAAATTTATATTAAACTATTTATCTTAAGCACAAACAAGTGGATTTTGGTAAAAGTTAGTTTGTTTTTCTTATTGGTGTAAGGTATTTTTATGGAGGATGTCAACTAAAATTTCAAAGTTACAATTAAAGTTTAAAAAAAACTTATCTAAAAAAAAAAAACAAAATGAGAAATGCTCAAGAGTCTATAGAATATCTAGTGCGGCATTAGGATTTACTGTCCTTTAAGTCCTCCAATGCGGATTAAATAAAAAAATCAAATACAAAATAAAATAAAATATTTTATTAATTATTTAATGTTTTAAAGAATTTGCTTCGAACACTTTAAATTTATATCAAAAATATTTAAATCAATTTTGTACGAATTACAGAAATGTTTTATTAATTTTTAAACTAACATTAATTTCTGCCCATGAATTTGATTTAAAAATATGACTGAAACCCATGGCCTCTCTGTTTGACTCTTTAACAAATCTTTTATCCTCGAAAACTTGTCTTGACACCCACGTTTATTTTCTAAATAATGAATTACTAAAGCACGAAATGGCCACTAAGTGAAACAGCTAAAACTCCTTTTTTTTTTTGGGTGCAAATAGCTTGGCCCAATGGTTGGGCAATGAATAAAGCAAGATAAACAACAATAGCTCTCCCCTTATACATTTTACCTTTATACAATGCTGGTTGTTCATCTTTTATTTATTACCCTAGCCTGTATTTAATAGCAGAAAACAATTTAAGTGCCCTATCGTTGTTTTTTTTTTTTTTTTTTTGCTTTTATTGCGCCACCAAACCGACCAAACTATAGTATACCGTGTCAGAGGTAAGCATTTTTTCAATTCTTTACCTTTAGCCTTACAACAATTACACCAACTATGCAATAAATTTTACTTTCAAGTTGAAAAGTTAGACAACTTTAAAATATACAGGATATTTTATTTTTGTTATAGAAAATCTTTTATACCTTCTTTAGTTTAAGGACCAACATTTTATTTATCTCTTTCTGAAATCTGAAACCTTCTCAACTCTGGTCAACCATCATCGTTATCATCATAATAATTTATCTTTATCAGTAGAATAAAATTGAAATATCAATTCGTATACCCCATGTACATATGTCCTTCCTGAGAAAACTCTCTCTGATTGTTTTGTGTCAGTCAATAGAGATGGAGATGGAGATATATTGTCTGGGGCAGCTAGCATTCTCCCTTTCAATTTCGCCAACGGAGTCAAATGTCATCCAGCAATAGATAGATAATATGGTTGATGATACCATACCTTACTTCATATGTATGTGGATATTGAGCTGTCTTAGTTTGCTAATTCCCTAGATTCTCTACAATCCAAAAGGATCCCATTGATCTTTGCATCATCGCTTAATTAACTCCAAGTGATTTGTTTCGTGGATACTCAGTTCTATGTAATTTGTAGAGATGCTTTTTTTTCCCAAATGAAACGGGTGTTTCAAGTATTAAGTTTGGAAAATAATTTATTTTTAAAATTTTGATTTGTCTGTATCATCTTAATATTTTGTTTCAATTTAAAATCTTTAATACACTAGTCAACAAAATTAAAGGAACAAAAAAAATTTTGTCTAGTGTTTTTTTGAAGAGCTTTATCTCTGTGGCAAGTGGTGGTATTGAGATGAAACAAAAAGCATTCTAAAGCTTTATGTTTTTTGTGTTGAAAAATTTTAGGAAATGATTTTTTTTTTTGAGGTACCGAGCCAAAAATTTCATTTCTTTAATTTGTTTGTTTTTTTTTTTTTTTTTTTAAGAATAATTTTCTATTTTATTAACTTTAATGAATTGATTTCGCTGTACAACTCGTAATTTACATCTTATTTTTTTACTCGAACCTTGGCGTTTTTATTCCAGGAAAACTAATCACTCAACATTCAAAAAATTGCTAATGACTGTAAATTTTTGGGATTCTTAGTTTCAGTGTTATAAATGTTGTGTGAAAGTTTGTCATCGATCTGAATGTAACACTATTAACACGCGACATGGTTTAAATCACGGTCTTCATGTCCTTTGGCTTACATTATCGCAAAACTTTCTTAAGCCGCTTCTGTCTCTATGCGTGTTAACGCATCAGTGATCTGATAGGTCGCTGAGTTATGCCGAAAACAGATGTGCAGCTTTTTCCAATGCACCGAAAATAAATTTACACAGGTTCATAAGAGGGCTGACATATTCCAGGCTCTGCATGCAGCCTTCGCTGCACGATATCTCTATTTCTAATTTCGCTGCATGGGAAAAAGCTGCACATCTGTTTTCGGCATTATGCCAATGCTCTCATTTAACGTTGTTAGCGTATAAAAGTAATTTTAAGGACTTGTGGAAGATTGTGCTATTGGTGTTGGCTTGTGTGTTCCACACAATACGTTCTAGTATCTACTGTCGAAAAATTCACATGGAAGTGTGTCTTAATATTTAGAAATTAGAAGATTAATTCCTCCATAGCTGACTTAAAATAAAGTTAACACAACACCTATCAAAACATGGGTCCAAAAAAGACTTACAAAAATTCATAGATGTTGCATAGTCGATAAAAACCAATAAATTATTATCAACTATGAAAGAGAAGTTTATCAAACTACAAGGTAGTGAAACATGATTATAAGGAAGCCTAATTTTTATACTACATATACGCTGCATGCTCCTGATACACCCTATTTATTATTCCTATGGTTCTTTTGAACTATATTGAACAACTGTATTTAGAACAATGCCTTTAAATTGAACTATCATATAAATTCAAATAATTTTCTAGAACATTCAGCAACATGGGTGTCTGTATAATGCAGTAACCACAATGAAGTGACAATTTCGGTTAAACAATAACCATTGTGACTGACGCACGACAATACAACGGTGACACACATCAACACTGATACGCAGAGTGAATTGCAAATTTCACATCAATTTTCGGAATACCCAAAGACATATTATACCAAGATGCACCTGTAGATCAAAGGTATCCTAAAGTATTATTTCAAAGGAGATCAAGGAGCGCAATACGGGAAGAAGCCACAATTATGTTGCATTCATGAGTGAGAATATGGTGATAGCAATTAATTAATCGCAATGAACTGAACCGCTTAGATAATTCAACGAACACACCTAAGCTATAAGACTATATACAACTATACTCCGTTCAACAAAAATGTTCAGTAAAGGCCTTTTATTGGGGAAGCTTTTTTAGAGCAGTATGGTGTCTGATGCATAGAATTGAGAAAAATTTCCCCGCAAAAAAACAAGCACGCCGCTGAATTGTGCATTATTCCTTGCAAAATGTCGTACACCCCTTTCTGCTCGCATGTTCAAAGAACTGATCGCTTCGCTTGCTCGTTTCTATTCTCGCTGTGTGAGATTAAAACAAAAATGCATTCCAACAGAGTTACCATTGCCCATTGAAAGCAGTACCAAAGAGCTTTTTTCAATGGATTTTATCAAAGAGTTTTCTGTTTTAAAGCTTTTGAGAACAACAAGGAAGGTTAAGTATTCTCGATTATTTATTTTTGTTTGTTCTGAAAATTCCCTTAAAATGCAGTTAAATTTTTGTCTCTTTTGATCTTTTAGAAAGAATAAATTATTTTCGCAAGGTTTCCACTCGACTTTATGTGCTAAAATTCGCTTAAGTGGAGTTAAACAGTTGTGAGTAATAAATAGGGTTGCTTAGATTTTCTTTTAATCAATTTAATCATGAAATTATAATAAACTGTTGGTAACCCTGCATACATTTGTAATAGAATTATGCAAATTGATAATGCTCAGTACGACAATCATACGAGAGCTTTTACAGTGAAATAGCCTATTAAAATCTATAATTGTAAGGGTTAAAGGCAAACATCCTATCTTCCCCATACTGATGAACATTTTTGTTGAACGGAGTATAGGCTTACGTCATCCTTCACTAATGTTTAATTGTTGGTCATTCCTGAATTAAACTGCTTATACTAGCTTGCGTTTTGTAAGGACTCGCTTCTATTGTCTCCTTAGGGCTAATTTAAGTGGAGGTCCAGGTGTATATGAGGCTCGCAAGAGTGACCTGTCACAAAATTCCACATACCAATATCATTATTATTATAGTATAGTTGTGTTGCGTGTTTGTGAAAGGATGTGCATTCCATGAGAGGTAATTAATTGTTTATACCTATCACATGAATTGTGTTTGTGTGTATATGTTGGTTTTTTGTTTGAGTGTGGTTATGGTTAGTAATCTGCAAATGGAAAATCGTTTTTGGTATGCTTAACATGTGTAATATGCTTAAAGGAATATCAGAATTAAAAGGACCTGCATTTGATGAGAATCCAGACAATGAGAATGTTTAGATGGGTATGAGGATGATGACTATTTCGAAATTAGAACAATGTTAGTTGAAATAATTTGCTCACGTAGGTAATACTTGAGGCTGTTTAAGACAGGTCACTATAGCAGAGCTTAATCAAATAATGCGTCAATTTGTTTTAAATTAAAAACAAATCGAGGCCAAAGTTATATCAATTTAACAAACAGTTTTAGTTTGTCTTAAATTTGTTGGTTCCAGGTAATTCCATCAAGAAAATATCAAAGATTTATAAATTAAGGCCTAGTTCTTCAAAATCTGAGCCACGGTACCCAAGCATGCTATAACTATTGTCAACTTAAAAATGCACTTTTTTTTAATACTTGATATGTCTTTTTTCATTCATTCCCCTGTATTTTACATTTTTTGCAGTAGCTCCTGTATGAATTACGATTTATTGACCTCTTTGACCTTATTCTCTCAGATTGTTTTTTACCTCTTTCAATTTGTTGAGTAAGCCTTTCGAAAAATCCAAAATAAATTTTCACATATAAACTCTCTTCATTTGTTATTCAATCATTCCAACCATTTAACTTCCTCTATCATCTAAACAAACCACATGTTTAAATTACTGACTGACTGTGACTGACTAAATCGAATAAAAACCTCCCGAACACAAAAAAACCCATCAGGCACTAACTTCTTTTTCTATTCCACTGGCTTTTATCCAAGATTATCAAATAAACTATACTAGTCCTTGTGTGATATCCTTTTAGTGAAAATTAATTTATCATCGTACAAAACTTGCAATTGATGGCTTTGCTCGATGTATCAAAGTTATGTTATAGTATTTTCGTTTTCGTGATAATAAATTGCCTTGATGAAAACGCTAGCAGAAATTCCCTAAACATTGGTTGCGTCAAAAAGAGCAAAAAAAAAAAATAGTATGTAGGTATTTACCGCCTTGTTATTCGTGTTAATCCGTATTGAGTGCTACCATCAAATTCCAATGGCCGCACATTATGACGTCTGTGCACACGTAATTAATCATTTTAGCTCCAGCTTCTATAGGTTTTATTATTTTCTTTATTTTGTTTTTTTTTTGTTCATCTGCTGGTGGCAAGGAAGAAATTTTATTGATGTAAGAAATAGGGCGGCAGATTATGATTTATACGTATTGAAAAGGTAATTTTATTTAATATTTTATCAACGGTTTTATTGAGGAACTTTAGTTTGAGCAGTCTTCAAGGATAAAGTTAAACCTATTAAGAAGAATTTGAAAGTATGGGTAATATGAATCTAAGAAATGTATCATCTATTAGACCATCACGTGCTAGAGATCATTTTGCTTCCAAAAATAGGACAAAAATAAATTTTCTTCGGAATTATGTTTGATTATTATAAGGTCAAGCAATTATACAAAGTGAGTGTCTAAAATGATTCATCTCTATTAAAATTGTAGGGAGGGTTATTTTGTTCTTGTTTTTTTTTTTTTTTTAAGTTTCTGTAAAGTTGTCCAAAAATAAATAAAAATAGTAAAAAAAAAAAAAATAAATTTAATTAATTTATAAACATTACTCTCACCACTTAGAGATTTAAAATTCTCCTACAGCTAATTTTAATTCAAACAGAAAATTGCGATAAAGCAATTAACTCCCCTACCCTCAAACCATTAGTCCTGAAACCTCAATTAAAGTGATAAATTCATTTTTATTTAAGAATATACGAAAAAAAAAACAGACCTTTCCAATACAACCCAAACATCGATAGTGACATCAGAGAGTATACAACAACAAAAAAACAACAGCAACAACAGAAGAAGAAATAAATAAAAATACAATTTAGCTTTTATATAGATGCTATTAAATTATAATGCCACTTTGCTGCGGTCTATCAGCCACTGTGGCCGCCATGAACCCATAAATTTTCAGTTATTTATATTTTTATTCCGAGCTGTTAATTTTGTGGTTAAAATTTTTCATTAAAATTTTCACACAAAATAAGTTAAAACAAGTAAAAAAATAAAAATAAACGATTTTTTGAATAACATTATGAATGACCATTAAAAGATGAATAATGTCAGCTGTCATCCATCAATGGTATATTTTTTTTTTTTTTGTTAAAATATTTTTTTATTAATTTTCTTCAAAGCTGATGGTAAGGTTTTTAATTATCTTATATGTCATTTAAAACCTTTTTTGTTCTAATATAATTTTCTATTCCTTCTTTAATAAAAAAGGAGTAGGACTTGAATTTGGAGTTTTTCTTTGTTATTTTTAATATGAAAGGTTTTAGCATCTTTTACCATGACAGGAACCAGATGCTGCCAGAAATTAATTACTTACTTTTGTATATGAACAAAAAAAATAATAATGAAAGGAAATGCTAACTGTGATTCAACGAAATTAAAATGTACTTTGTAAATAATTTTTTTTTTTCGGTTAATAAATGATCTAAAATAATGTATGTATGTATATAACAGAAGCTTTTTATAGCTATAAAGGATTTTTCAGATATTATCTGGGTTACCTACTTGGCTTTATATGAAACACCTAATCCACACCAACACTTAGTTATAAAGTTCTGTTAATGGCTTTAATTACACGGAAAACTAAGTTTCTTATTCAATTCTATGAAAAAATACTTTTTCCTTAAGTTTCTGAATAATAAATTACCTTAAAATAAAATATTTTACATGCTTAATAAAACCCTAAGAACCCAAACTTTTTGTTACAAGAAGTTTACGAAATATCTCTGTCCCAAAACTTATAAAGATTTTTTATTCAACATTCCTTAACAGATATAAATATCTGACTAACCTACATATCGAACTTAAAACAGATGAAAAGGTATATTTAAGCTCCATACAGAAATGAAAACTAAATTTTCCTGCTGATATTAGACGCCCAGAAATCTATGTCCCAACATTTGATTACCTTATTTTAAAATAAATAAATTCCACATCAAAATAAAGCACTTTTCTTGCTCTAATCAGTACATTTAAGTGAGAAAGTCTGCGAAGCATAGTTGGCAATTAAAATCTGTCCCAAAATTTAAAATTATTTGAAAACTTCTATTTAAAATCCTTTTTTTGTATCTATTCATCACAGAAAACTAAACAATTAATTTTTATTAACAAATAAATAATTGTCCCAAAATTTTATATGATGCTCTTTTTAAAACTCTGTGCATTGAAATCCCAAAAGTCAAATAAATCCAATGATACCAAGTTTCTGCCAAGCTTCGTTTCAAATCACTATGAAGTGCCAACCAAACATACATGTGTGCACCCTAGGAATTCAAAAGAAATAAGTAAAATTACACACCGTCGTCGTCGTAATACGACGACTACTGCAGTTGAATTGAAACGTCATTATTATTTCGAAAAGTATTTTAAGGGAGCAGCTCAAACTTAAAGAAACCCAGGACACAGGCATTATCATAACACGAATATACATATTCACAAAGTTTAGGAGGATAATAATGTAAAACCTACTTATCTAAATATCTACTGCAGTTTTTGTGTTGGTTATTCTATTAAGAGACAGAGAGGAAAATTAGAACAAAAAAAAAAAGCCTTTTTGGTGCAAGCAATCTGGTGCAAATTTTAATTAATTTTCGCAAACATTAAAATTGAATCTAAAATGAAAGATGAAGAATTTCAAATTTAATTATTGTTAACAGATACGCGAGTTTAATTTAATAGTGATGATGAGAACCTCTATCCACTTTGCATGGCGCAATTCCTTTTTTAATTTTTGTTTTTGTGGGTAGGTACGTAGGACATTTTTTAATCATTTTTATCAGAACTTTTATAATTTTTTGAAAGCAGATACTCAACTCGTGCGTCATATATTATCCTCTTAAAAGTTGTAACATGCATCAATTCGTCCTAAAATGTATACCTTTAAATTTATAATGCTAATCTTAATTAATTAATTTTAAGCCTTTTGATAAGCTTCCGCAGTATTTCGAAAATAATCCTTTGAATTTATTTTTCTGCTGTCGTTGTTGGTTGTAAGGATAAAATTCCTGTGAAATAATCCCATCCATCGTTGGTTATAGACTTGTATGCTGCACAAAATCCACGCACACCAGGATACTAACTTTCGTTAATTTGAAGAGGATGTTACTTTTAAATATAAAATTAATTCCAAATTGTATTTGGCATAATGCCCGTTAGCTATGACATCTCAAAAAAAAAAAAAAAAAATAATATCTACAAAAAATCAACTTATTTACTGTAACAAATTTTTACATAACATTTCCTTCCTTATTCAATTGAAAATCTGTTATCGTCCTTGATGTTTGTCGGGTTGATGAATTTTTGTTTATCCTGCTTATCCTCCCTCTCATTTGTTATCCGTCTGACACTGTTTTATGTTCGCATTGTTTTTATTTTTCAAACATCATTTTGCATAAGGATATGACATGGTAGATGAAGGTTGGTTATTTTGTTATGTTTTTGTGCTGTTTATGATTTTGTGTTTATTTATTATTTTTTTTTGCTTAAATCATTCATTTTAAATAAAAATCTGTATGACGCCTAAGGATAAAAAAGTGTTGAATAAATATCATACACTTATGTGAAGAAAATTTTAAGGAAATTTTATAAAAACAATTTGTATGAGAAAATTATTAAAAAATATTGTTTTTTGTGTCAAGCGCAAGTCACAGATAGTTGAATATTAAATTTTGGGTCAATGATTTCTTGGTCATAGGTTGTTATTCTGAATTAATTATCTTAGGAATTTTTAATATTTAAGTAATTCCATAAATTCATTATTTTTGAAATTGTTATGTGAAAAGTTTCAGACCCAAATTTCTTGTTATCATGTTTAGCGTAAACTAATTATTTTCTCTGAGAAAACTTTTTATTGAACAACGTATGCAACTGAAGGTTGTTGAAATAAAACGCTAGAAAATTTTGGGACATGAATTCCTTGGAAATCACGCTTCAAAAATCAAAAGTCTTGTGAATAGGTGTTGAACATCATTGTTTTTTTTTTTTTTTTTTTTAATTTAAATTTTGGGACAGTTTTTTTTTTTTGTAAAATAAATCTGCAGAATTATTTGGTTTACAATCATCGATAAATCATTAAGCTGAAATTTGTGTTCATGACATCTTTTTTATGAAGGGTATACAATTTATTTAAAAAAAAAAAATTAAATGAAAAATTAATTATGCACAGCACTGTGCTGTTGCTGTTCCATTTCTTGTGTTCTAAGTTAATTTTTTCTTTATTTTTTTTTATTATCCACATATCATTTTTTTTTCACATTTGGCGCAGCAGATTTTCTCATTCAGTATTATATTTTTATAATAATCTAGCACGTCGTCGTTGTCATCGTCGACGATGTCAGTCTATATTAAGTGGCAGAATGCGCGAAACAAATTCATTTTCGTAGACAGGATGTTTAAAATGAAACGCAGAGTATAATAATAATAATAACAATTTCAAAACAAAAAAAAGAAAGAAAAATGAATGAAGTTGGAGTGTGTCAGGAAAAGATGGATTAAATCCTTACTTAAAGGATATTCATGTATGTCTGGCAATCTACATGTGGAAATGGAAAATTATGTTATGTCTTCATATTTTGATTTAAAAAAAAAATAAAAATGTTGCGAAAATATTTTGATTAGGAGTGAAATCCTTTTAAAATAAAAATATATTTTTATTATTAATAGGTCAAACTCTATCATCCAAGGGTATAGGAAATGCTAATTCTTGAAAAGGCCGTTAAAAGCTTCATATTTTGAATCGACTTAAAATGGAAATTAACATTTAATTTTAAATTAAATGGCCTTATAGATTTGGCCATTTAATTTAAAATTAAATAGAGAATGTTCATTTTTTGCGACAGACAGGGACACACTTTAACATTGATGACTTTAAAAATTTCAACTATATTTCATTCAAAACACCTTTTTGACTGAGACTATTCGAATAATGATTATTCTATTTTTAGAATTTTATCTTTTCCTTTATATTTTGTTTGCTTTTTTGCTTTATCTTTTTTTAGTTTTCCATTCTATTTCCGCCCTCATTTTGTCTGAAAAAGTCAATCTCCATCTCCTTTTTATATGTTTTATCATCACAGGTTGATGTCCTCGCCAGAGAAAGAAAAACACATAATATCAACTCAAAGAGAGAAAACTTTAGTTCCCACACAGACATACTAAATACCTGACAAGCTTCATTTATAATGTATCTAATTTCAATCTTAACCCGAACAGAAAAAAAAAAGAATCTCATCAGCCATTCCATCAGGATACGGTGATATTATAACACTTTGGGTTATATGATATACCTATGCAATACATGTTCAACTTTTACAGTGTGCACCTCTTTTGATTGCTTAAGTTTGTTGTCAGTTAGATAAGGACGAATGTGTGTGTGTGTGTTTATGATTAAACTTCCTTATGACCTAGAGAATAAATAGAAAAACATACATTTTTTGGAGTGTTTCTGATTTTGAAAAATGTATTCTTTATGGTTATGTTGTATATTATTTTAAGGGGGTTGAAAGGGGTTGAAGTTCATTTTTTAGCGGATTCCTCGAAGAAATAAAAAAAATACTTTTCTGATATAATTAATAACAATTTTGAGGAAGTGGGCGGATACCACGCCCCTTATATATAAAACCCCAAATTTTTGTTTTTTTCCTTTTTAATACACCCCAAGGTCTACCGTTATGCGAAATTACAAAATTCTAAGGTGTCTAGAAGTGCTCCATAATTTGTATGATCTATCAGTCAGTGAGTAGGTACGTAAGTCGTAGTCAGTTACGGTTTTCGCGATTTTGGACGTCCTATATCTCAGGAACCACTAATGCTAAGGAGTTTAAATTTAATGAGTCGCCTGTGCTTGACCAGGTTATGACGAGTTTGATTTGAAGTTTCTGACATTTTTAGTTCCGAAGTTAGAGGGGGGTCGCAAATCGCTTGAGGTTTGTTCATGTTAAAAGGAGTAGTGCCGCGAACTTGGCTGGGCAGTACCGTTCCATCTGATTTATCTAAAATTTACAGACGCATATATAAGGTTAAAATGGTTTACTATCAATTTGGCAATGACGCATAAATATGTATACACTGCAATTTTGTAAACTTTCATCTTCTTCTTCCCCTTTGTCCAATGTCAATCGAAGTTACCCTCACCAAGCCGCACGAATCAAAATCATTTGAATATAAAAAAATTGTAGTAAGCAATTTACACAGACGCACTATTCTAATACTAATTTATTTTTAATTTGTTGTAAGAAGATCAAATTTTCGCCAGGATCCCATTAAATTAATTTGTAGTCATTCAAGTTTTAAAATAGATATTTATACTTAAAAAAAATTACAAAACAACATTACAGCCAAATCCCCTGTCACATGGTAAAGTCAATAAAATTTAAAAATGACAAACTTTATTCATTTACATATATGTCATTAATCAAAAAATACTTATCTATGTATATAAATTAATATACATATGTTATATGTATATCTGTATGTATGTTTATATGTTTCTCCTAATGACCTTTGTAGCTATACTATATATCCTCATGTGAACCATCATGTAAATTAACCGAGAGTGAAAAATGTCACATGCAATTAAATTAGGGTTAAGGGTTCACTCGACCCCGAACAAATTAATGTTTAACCCCCAATTTTGAATAGGTATGTGTTATTCGGAATGTATTTGTAGAAAGGAGCTGGAGGGGTTAGGTTCTGATGGTTACATTATATTCGAATCATTTTATGGTGTTTCTATTTTTTACATCAACGACGAACATACAAAATTCTGTGATGTGTGTAAAATGTTATTTATTTATGAACTTCATCAATCCGAATACAAATTAATCATTGAGTTTACAAAATGTTTTCCATTTGGATTCGAGATAGTTTTTTTGTATTTTTGTGTTTAGTTTTAGTTTTATTGAAGCTGAATTAATCAACTGACGAATGACTTTTTCTCTTTGGTATTTGGTTCAAAATAAATATTTTCTAGTCAAAATTTGTTTAAAGACCAAGTTCATAAGGTGTGCATTTAGTTTCAACTTAGCTTGCTTAGAATTCTAACTTTAGTCGCAACCAATTGGGAACCAAAATATGAAACATTTGAAACGAAGAAGATTTCAAGATCCTACCTAAATTTCACTACCTTCTTTCCTTACCCGTTATTACCTACAGTAATACAAGACCTTTATAGACCTTTAACCTGAACAAACTTTTTTACACTTAACAGAGTAAAAAAAAAACCACTTACAATGCTCAAATCGATTCCTAGATAATAGTCGAGTCAACGAAGGAAAAAATATGCCTTTACAGGGAAATAAATCCAACAGTTTTGAAACTTGGCACATGTATTAAGAGAGGCCTGGTGATGAAGTGTATAAAAGTTCCCATGAATCTGAGGCCAGCTCTAGCGGCAGGAAGGTGTAGTATGTCGTCTTTTTCGGTTTTTCGTGTTCATCTCAGAAATTGTTTGTTCTTTCAAAAAATAACTTGAGACAAAAAAATAGCTTATAAAATTGACTATGACGAAATTTTTCATATCTGTCATAGTTATAAAGTTATTTGGCGCCTAAAATTGGTATTTTTTAAATTTCCCAAAAACAGCTACATTTTATATAGTCTAAAGCCGGTAGCAAATTTTTTTGGAAGTGGGAGTATAACCCAAATTTATATACTAACATGTATGTGTAGGTAAACGCATTAATATTAAACACAAAAATTCAACTTAATTACGTAAATTATTGAACAAAATCAGTTTGAATAAATTTTTTTAATTTTTTTTTTTAATTTTGAGTTTGAAAATTTACTTTTCAAAAACTCTTCACAAAAACAACAGGTGCCAAATCAAATATCTTGATAAATATGACAGATTATTTTTTTGAATGAACAAACAATTTCTGATATAAACACGTAAAGCCGAAAAAGACGACATGTTACACCATCCTGCCACTAGATCACGCCTCGGATTCATGGGGACTTTTGTACTCTTCATCTTTAGGCCTCTCTTGGCATGAGTGTGCCAAGTTTCAAAACTGTTGTATTTTTTTCCAGGTGAAAACCTTTATTGACTGGACTATAACCAATTGTATTGCTTTAATAATAATAGATTCAATCTTTTTTGAATAATTTTTGAAGCTATCAACCTGTATGTATGCAGGTACATATTTCCTTTGAATACATGAAATCTCAAGGAAAGGGTTTTTTGAAGTTCTATGTATTTTTAAATATACATATGTAATGTAAGAAAATGAGATATTCAAAAAAGTTTTCGAGGGTAAATTATAATTCTGTTTCTCCAAGGAAAAGTACAAAACAAGTAAAAGAATTTTCTTCGACACCACTTGAAAATAAATTTTCAATAAGTACATTACATACATATACGAAAAATAAAGGCAAAAAAAAAAATAAAAAAACAATAAACATTATTTTTCTCTTGTTCTAAGAATTTTCAAAAAATATCATTGCTGAAACAAAAAAAAATACGAACCAAGAATTCCTATCCCATGGCAGTTTTTGAACTGAATAATATACCAAAAACAACAACAACAGCAAAGCAAAATAATATAAAATAAAGGTTTGGGGATATAATTCATCACAAGGACGAAGGAGAAACCATTAAAATGACAGTTATTGGGCTTATACGAATATGTGTGTGTCCCAAAACTTAATGGACCAATGGAAAATCTTTTGATTTAAAGTGTGGTCGAATAGCAAGTTGTAATGTATATTTTAAAGAACAAAAAAAAAATATATATATAAAAAAGGCTGTTATTTTTCGAAATGGGTCTGGGTATTACCTAAACCTTTACAATTTCGTTGCTCTCTCAACACATTTATCATTTAAGGCTTTGTAGGTACCTACCTACTATATTGTTTTGTGTGAGTGTGTGTGGTATGTTTTTGAGGTAATTTAACATTTTGCTTGAGGTATTTTAAAAGAACATTTACTATAGGTCCTCCATTAATTTGACATATAACACGAGCTTTTGGTTAGTTTCTTCAACCCCCTTGTTTAATGCTGAGACATATGTACCTATGTAGCATTTGTTGTTATGGAATTGATACCTAATTTCTTACATCTTTTGTCTTAAGTTAAGACAGTGATTCGATAGTTTTGGGATGAAATTCCAAAATATTATAATACGAAGACGAACAGGTATTTTAAAATTAGTTGCTTTTTCCTTTCATAGGCATTTCAAACATATAAGGGATCATGATACATCTTTCAATCTCACCACACCGCGACCGCACCTTAAAAATTATACATTCTTGAATGCCAAAAGATTTGATGTTTTTTTAGGCATCAGGTTTACTGTTGAGTGGGAATCTGGTATATTTGACGTATTGAAAAAGTTTATGCTTCCTATATCATAAAATATTACCCAATCTTCTATAACTGTGTTTTTTTTTAAACTCATTTTTCTTATACCTACCTATATTTCATTTTATCCTTAACGCAACAAGAAAACAATTCATTCAGATTTTGTTAGGTATCTGAATTTAAAAATGAGTACATAGCTGCTTAATTTCTGAAAGATTTAAGTTATGTTTGTTTTTTACCAACCCTGCCGAGCAGCGCCAACCTGGGCCTGCTAGTGTTCTATTATATGTTCTGAAGCTGTTCATTTTGTTTGTGTTGCCCTTATTAGAATTTATTTAAGTCCGAGCATTGCATCCAAGACCAACAAGGAAGATTGCAATCTGAAGAAAAGAGATGTTAGAAAAACCACATGGATGCAGAAGGTATTCTTTGCTGAATATTACATGAATTGCATTGAAACGAACCAACACACAAAAATAAAATTACATAATTTATTTTTTTGTTCCTATAAGTTTTATAGCAGGGCAACACTTTTATTGTATATTTTATGTTCAACGAAGTAAGAAGCAAACACATTGTGTGCTCCTGTTAAATAAACCAATTCACATTTTATCAAGCCAACGAAGCGTAAACGCCCAAAACGACAAGGGACACGGTGCGATAAGAATTTATTGTTTAAGGGTTTAACCCACTTTCAAACAAATTTAATTTTTTTTTTTTTTTGAAATAGTTGGATATTTGTTAAGTGTAGCCTCATACCTCATACCCAATTAGGTATCCAAAATTTAAAGCTTCTTATTTAAAGCAATGTAGTAGCCGTGGCGTGATGGTTAGTGCGAGGGAATGTCATGCTGGAGGTCTAAGGTTCGATCCCCAGTCTCGCCATCTATTTATTTAAAAGAAAAACGGGTACTGCCTCTTGCGAGGAATTGACAAATCCTCCAAGAGTATCTCCTGTCACAGAAAAGTGCAGCTCGTTAGCCGTTCGGATTCGGCAATAAACTGTAGGTCCCTTCCATTCCTGCAGACACGCACACAGGAATGGTTGAGAGTTGTGAGTCACTAGGCCCTAGTTCTTCATGAGCTGTTGTGCCATCAAATTTAATTTTAAATTGAAAGCAATGATTTTCAATTTCACGTTAGATAAATAACTTGAAAAGAATGTCTACTTTTTAATTTTGTTCATACTTCAACTTTTTCGATAAAATTCTGTGCATCCTTATTTGACATTTGAATTTCAAAATTTCTTGTGTATGTAAATTTCGACAAAATTCATTTCCATTGAAAAAAAAATGTGTCTCCCCTTTTTGACAGACATACATATAAATTTGCCACAACATTTCGATTAAAAGGTTTTATCTTTTTTGTTCATATTACGTGATCTAAAAACATAGGTAGTACAACTTCGTCATATGTGTATATGTATGTAGGTATTTATGAATTTATAAAATTTATATCTTATACGCTCACAACATCCTATACATCCTTGTTGTTGTTGTTTTTTTAATTAGATCCAGGACGGTGGAAAATTGAAATTAATTAAAACTTTTAATAAAAGTCGTAAAATCCATCCATACATTTTGTTATTATATCTTGGCATTCAATAATATACATAAACAGAGGTGGATGAGATAAAGAATCAGGATATAAAAAAGGAAACTTTTAACATCGCATCGTCTAGTTTTGTTTTTTTTTGTTTTTGCTTCTACTGTCGCTTGTCAGGCTTAAACTACCGCTACGAAAGCTCATGTATATCTATCTATCTATTCTTATCTCATCTCATCTCATCTCGTCCAGAAAAGTTCGATGGATTTTGGGAGAAGATATGATGGGATAATAATAATTTCATGCAGATGCTTCGCTTCATCCTGCGTCATCATCATCATAATCTTCATCATCTTTGTCCTTCGAATCGTTGTTTTGGGAAAACTTGGTCGGGTTTAAGTTAATGCAGATGTTTGCAGATAAAAGTTATGAATGATGCTGGTAAGAGATATTTTGGCAAGAGCGAGGCGAGGCGAGGCGAGACGAGGAGACATTCAAGACAACATCTCTTCTTCATGTCGAAGACATAATCAATTCATGTTTTTTTTGAAAATATCTTGTGGTTTCTTTGGTTTTTATGCACAAAATATGTCATGTTATCGGTGAAGGTAATCGTTTGCAAGGATAAAACATCCTATACATACAAGAAAGTTTTTTAATAGATTGATACTTAAGAAACTTTGATATATCTACCTCATCTCAACACAGAGAGAAGCCTGATGAGGATGTTTTCATTTTGTGGATTATAAAGTTATTTAATATGATTTTTTTACGTTGAAATTTAAACGTACCTAATGTGTGTACCTTTAAAGACAAAGTAGGTAGTACTTTAAGGATATACATATGTACATATTTTATTAAAAAGAAAATATGAAGACAAAAATTCTACACTAATAAATTGATTTCAATTAAAAATCCTACATTTCACAGGTTATATATACTGGTCACATACCTATACATATGTATGCGTGATATACCTACAACCTACATACCTACATATATTCTAAAATACGTAGCACACTAAACTTTGTTTGAAATAAAAATATTGGAACAAATTTCACGCTAAATTTTTTGTAGGCAGGTATAAAATTAAAATATTCACTCCTGTTTACTTATTTTATCAAGAAAATTTTTTAAACTTTTTTAAATATTAATATTTAATTCTTCATACCTATTAACTAGGTCTTCATATTTATTTGAAGGTAAAAAAAATACCTACTAAAAGTGTTTTTCTATCCCTTAATTTACAATCTACCAGACTCACTCTTCTTTTTTGTTTAATTTATTGTAGGTATTGATTAAATAAAAACAACAAATTAACCAACGTGCACACAAAAACCACCCACAAAAGATAAATTTCCCCAGGCAAATATTTAACTTTCAAAGTGAAAATAACTCACTGTAAGTCTTAAATCAACATTATAAACAACCTCAAAGTTCAGGATCTCCTAACGCTTTTCAAACGCCATACTCTAGTCTGAAATGAGTTAGAAAATCCTTGAAAGAAAAGCAAACTTCGAACGAACTTGCCACGATTTAAATTAATTTTTCTTTTTTAAAATAGGTACCTATATTAGTTCAAACTTCAAACCTTTAGACGCGATTGAGGGACTGGCCGTGGAAGGGTCAGCGTAGAACAAAAGTGCTTCCCCATTTTCCATTCCCTTTATTTTGACATTATATGGATTCTAATGCATTTGGTTGGATTTCTAGCCTCCCAATTAGCATATTCGATGATTGACATGTTAAGTCTCCTTTCGATCTTCTATCTTCAGCCACTTTTTGCGATAATTTGACTTGATTACCTACATCTGCACCTGTAATAAACTTATACCTAAACATAATAAACATAAGAAAAAGGAATCAACGAAAAAGGAATCAACGAAAAAGTCTGATTAAACTCAGTGCCCCAAATTGCCATCTAATTTTTACCACACAAATTCTCCATTCTCCAACCCATAGGTATCACTTGCTACCTACTAAAAATAATACTTACTTTTCTACAAAAAAAAAACAATTTCCCTGAAAATTAATCAAATCACATTTCGACTCAATAATCTCCACACAAAAACACGAAGCTCGTTACTCGTTTATTTGTGCCATTGACCTATTATATTATATAATATAACAAATAAGCTTATTGATTTGTGTGCACCACATACACATCCATAGGTATATGTGCCTCTATCTCAACTCAACTCAAAGATCCACTCAATTTTTTTTAAGCGCTCGTCTCTTTCATCTTCTGTCCTGTCTGTGTCGCAAACGGCTTACATCACACATCTAACCATCACATTTGTTTCGCGTTCTTTTTTTTCAACCACATACGCCATACTAAACGAAAGAAAAAATACACATTTCTTCTCTTCCGAATTCGCCGTCTCAATGCACAATCGCACCAACACACATTAAACTTTCATCATTCAACAAAAAGACTTTTTTTTTCTCTGCAGGTTCGGTTATCATTTTAGTAGTTCTTGTTTGTGTAAAGTTAAAGTTAATTTCTTGGTCGATTTGCTTTGTGGTCGGGTGCTAAAAATATTAAATTAGAAATTAATTGTTAATATTCGGGCATATAGTTATTAAATATGTGTTTTTTAATTCATGAAGATCATTTTTTCATAAAATAAGTGTAGAATAAAGTAATAAAAGTGAATTTCTTTGTGCCTGCCGTGGGGAATATGAATATCTTGCTTTTTTTTTGTGCTGTGCGACGCGTCGTCAGTGTGGTAGTGGTAATCATGTTCGATCTTGTTTTCGGTCTGGCCGTTAATAAATTTTGTTAAATTCAAATTAGTTTCGGTCATAAAAAATCGATTTGAACGTGTTTTAT
Source organism: Epistrophella euchroma (assembly GCA_947049315.1). Taxonomy (NCBI): domain Eukaryota; kingdom Metazoa; phylum Arthropoda; class Insecta; order Diptera; family Syrphidae; genus Epistrophella; species Epistrophella euchroma. The sequence goes on from OX346248.1 coordinate 64,135,619, forward strand.
TTTTTTAATATTAAAAGTGTTAACACCTCCTGTTCAGTGTTTATATTTTAAAAACTTTGCATTATAAAAGTGTTTTAAATTGCGTGGAGAATTAATTGTGTTCGGTTTAGCTGTTAGAGAATATCGTTATAAATTCGAAATCAAGCTTAATAAATAGTTTCTCATCATAAAAAATCGATTTAAAAGTGTTTTATAGTAAGTATTTTAAAATACCCTCTCATAAGTGTTTATAGGTATTAATAGATAATTTAAGGTGAAAATATAAGAATATTTTTGAAATTTTATTTTGAAAAAAGATTTCGTTTAAGAATAGGTAGGTACAATATAAGTTTAATGAGATTCGTGAAGAGTTTTGTTTATATATAATTCGTTCAGAATTTCACAACAAATTTTTAAGAGTTTGTAAAAGAAAAGGATTTCACGGCAAATCGTAGGTAAAACTCGTTTCGAGAATCGTTCCGTGTTCTATAATAATTCTTAAAAATAAAATTACAAAAACGGCATTCCGTGCAAAAGTTTATAATCAGAAATACGTAGGTATTTGTTTTTCCAAAAAAGTAATTCTTATAGAACAATTGATTTCATAAGCAAAATAACATGGCGATCTTATGGGAAGACTTTTTCTTTTCCATTTGTTTCCGTAATCACCAAAAAACCACATGGGGCTTAAAATATGCCTACACATATCCTTTGCATAGGTACTAACTAACATTATAACATGTACCTATATCTGGATCTAAGACAGCAGGGGATCCTGCAACCGCAAACCACTATCAACCCAGAAGGCCAGCAGAACTGTCATATGCGTTTTGTTAACAATAAATCATCCTTGTATACAGGGCGAACGTTTGCAGGTTCAGTTGGTGGCTTTACGTGGCGGGTTTGGTATCTGGTAAGCTTTAATGTCTATATAGTGTCTGTGCCAATGGCAATTCTTCCGCTTTACATAGTTTTTGCTGCCAAAGTCACATTTGTTCCTTAACTGTGTGAATCGCTTTAATCGAATCGTCTTTCCCGTGGTAGCCTCCATTGGTCCGTTCTGCCATCGAACACAATCATCGACATCAGCCGAGGGATAAGGCAAGGATTATAAGCTCGCATATCAACGACATGAACAAGGACATAGGGCTTTTTGCCTCTGCCTGAAAAGTGAAGACCTGAGATTTTCTCATTGAAATGGGCAAAATTCGTATCGAACGTAAACCAGATTGTTGGTCGATATCAGGATGAGAGAGAGAGAGAGAAGAAGGGAACGTACATGATTACGGGTTAAAGGTATTCCTGCCATGAGGATGTAATTTATGGCCTACCGAATACTAAACCCTTCTCTAAACAATCAACGATACAAAGCGAAAGGATTGAGAGATTGTGTAATCGAATATTGAAATCGGTTATGCTCATATATGTATGTATGTATGTAATGTAAGTGCATAGCGAGTATTAGATCCTTCATTTTATGAGTGAAATTTTGAATCGTGATTTTCGCTTTTTACCACCATAAGTGGTGATTACCAACTAAAAGCTCCATTGGGGCTAAAAGACAATAATTATATTGCATTGTTATGTCGTTTTAATTTTAGGCGTTAATACGATTAGCAATTAAATGAAAATTCTCCTCTAAATTATTTTTGATGAGGGTGTTTGAAATATTTACTGATATGGGTATGTTGCTGCCATACAAATATTCATATTCGAACTAAATTGACCGACTGGGCTGAGAAGATGTGATTTTATTTAGAAATCAGTACATTACTATATGGGTTGTCTGTCAATATACATATGTAAATAGAAAAATCGAAAAAAAAACAGATTTTTTAACTTGGAACCAATATTAATTTTTTTTTTTATTTTTTTGTTTTTTTTTATTAAAAACAGCCTTTGTTGAATTATGATGTTAAGTCCCTTTTCACCCACTCGGATTTCTATCGATAAGTGGTTTATTTCATAAATACCCACGCAAATAAATTTCATAAAGTTCATCTATTCTTTTGATAAATAAGTGGGTGTATAGCTTTAGACTACGCGATGAGGCAAGATTTGTGGTTAATAAGCTTTTAATTTGTGTTTAATTGTTGAACTAGTTTGTATAAATCTAAAGTTTGAATAAAGTTTTTAATTCGATATTTAAATCTATAAAGATCAAGGTCTGAGGTGGGACTAGAGAAAATTTTTCGCTTTAAAGATTTTAAGATTTGAAGGATCATCGGATGGGAAGAAAGAAATGCTTATTGCTTAACCATTTGTTAAAATATTCATTTGTATTAATATTCAAAACACCTAGGTCGCTTGAACCTACTTTCGTGGTCTAAAATTTGAAAAAGCCTTAAAGAAGCATTAAAGAAACATAAATTAATTTGGCGGTGTTACAGCTCGTAGAGAACATAATCTGTAAACCATTTTGGTCTTATTAATAAACATTGTCTAACTTTAGACAGCCGTCCAAGTTTAAAAAAAAAAAACCTTTCTAATTTTTGCTAAAGTAATCTATCTTTTTATCTTGCTTTAGACAACGTAATCTATTGTCTAAACCTAGAGAAATGCAATATTTTTTTTTATTGAAAAAGCATATTTCCGACTGTTTCAAAATACTTAGACATAGTTTAAACAGCCAAAAATCTAATTAATAAGACCATTTATGTGTGGTCTGTGGTTTAATTAGCAAAAGTTTAAAACAGACGATGATAAACTTAATTTGCTCATTTTTATCTCCAGTACCATTAATAATTCTCAGAGTTTTAAGTCGATTGAATACCTTCACGGTGAAGAACAGCGTCAAGGTGCAACTGCAGCTTGTATAACATTCTTTGTTACCTTTTCAACTTGCCAATGTATTTACCTGATCAGGAGCTGGTGTCATAAGATTTCGATGTTTTTACTAATCATAATCTTTTTGAGGTTAAGGGTTTTAGGCATTTTTAGATTAATCCACTATTTGATTTAAAATAGAGCATTTGCGAATTTTTATTCTATTAAATAAAACAAAATACTTATGGTAACTTTTGATTAATTAAAAAAATTTATATTTTCAGGTAAGCCGAAATTTCAACATATTCTTACAACATCATGATTTAATTGATAAATTTCGGTGAACACATTGGTAAGTCAGCAGAAATTTAACTATTTAATAATTATTTTTGCAAATATGTATTTTCTTACTGCAAAACTATCATTTATATTTGCTCTTTTAATTTTTTTTTTTAAATTTGATTTATTTTCCCTCAGTGTTTAGAATACAGTTATATGATTTTAAACCCTATTGAAGCTATATTTAAGAGCATACATAAAATACATTTAACTTGGTTTTAAAATAAGCCATATTCCAGATTGCCTATTTCGTCAAGATTCTGGTGAACAAATTGATGATCGAATAACCGTTGCCCTCTCCAAGGTCACAGAATAAAAACTTCATAGTCTTATTAGTCATACTACATCCAGATCTTGAATTTGCTGTCGACTCCTTGATTTCCTCTTAAGGGTCATAATATGGCTCTTTTTATTCCGTCATCTGGTGCCTTTTCGTAATTCAGATTAGTTACATCCTTTCATGACTAATTCTACAGACTTCTCTACAACAACCTGTTGGACGATGTTACTTGTTCGCCTTCTCTAATTAATTTAATTGGCTTGTTACTCCTCTAGCAATCTCATCTCAGATCTTTTGCGGAAAGATCTTCATTTTGTTTGCTGAGAAATTTATAACCAATTTTTTTTAGCGAAGGATATTTCTCATGGACGGTATTCACATAAGAATTATTACTTAAGAATTATTACTTTTCTTACAGGTTTTCGTTTCCAAATTCGGTAGTTAAAATCATATTTTAAAAATATCAGGGTTGCCTCGTCTGTAAAATAAGGGCAAATGCGGGTAATTTATTGTTAGTTTTATGACGTGAAATCAAATTTTATTTCGTTTTAGCAGCCTAATTTGTTTTAACCTACATGCAACTTTTGCTTTTATTATGATCGTTAATTTCTGGAACAATTTTTCTCCGCTGGCGCTGGTTTAATTATTCTTAATTCACAAATATCTGCAGCTTGCTCAATTCTACAGTTTGTCATGCCACGCCTCGTGTCTCAATAGCCTTGTTGATTGCTGCTATATGATCTTTTATCTACTTCTAAAGATTACTTCAGATCGCTCAGAGTAAAGTACTGTGCATCTGTACATTAAGTTGTACTTCGAGCTAGAAGAAACTGCTTATATTTTGAATGGTTTTACTAAGTTGTTGTTTGAAAAGTGTCCTTTTAGAATTTGAACTTTAATTATAATTTATTAACTATCAGCCCTATTTTGCTAAATGATTCAATCGAATTTTTCGGATCATGTTTCATTCAATTTGTTTTAAATTATTTTTTTGAATCTTCTGTCTTTAGAGTGAGTGCAAAGACAGAACCGATATTTATTTTCAAAGTTCTCAAAAAAATCTAACTACGGATAGCAGAATATTAACTTTCACGCGAACGTTTAGTAGAATAGGGCTGTGTATATCTCGCTTAGGAGCTACTTGTTAGAATAATTTTATGTTTAACGAAGGATTTTTCTCTTTTAAGCAATGAGATCATGCTAGCTATTTGTACAATTTTGGGCTTACGATTATTTGGCTCCATTCTGTGAGAGCAAAGACCCTAGCTCCTTTGTAGAATTAAAGAATTAATTAAGAAAGTTCCGTCTTTTTTCTATATTTTAATTTTTAAATGCATATTTAGCCTCCTGATTTAGTTTCACTACGCTGCTAATGCAAAACGGCAAATGCTATTCAGATAGCATTTCTATCTTATTTTCCTATTCAACAATTTGTTTCGTGCTTTGACAAAATAATTGTCTATTTTTATCAAATTAGAGTTTAGAAACTTACATTCTTCCGAATTTCATTTGTAGACGTGTCTTTACTTTACTTCGTTTTAAGCTGAAAAATCAGTGTTAATAACCCTTAAGCAATTTCATGTCGTAATTCACATTGCTCGAAACCCTTATTTAAAATCCATCCAAGAACCAAAAAAAAAATATATAGAGCAAAAGAAAAAATATTTGAAGAATTTTTATTATATTATTTACATCTTATGCCTAGCATCACATTACATTGTTTATTACATTTACATTTTTTTTTTTTTTTTTTTTTTTTTTGTTAAATTTTATTTATCAAATTTTTAATAATTTAATTTTTAGTTATATTTAAAACTTACATCATGTTGTGATTAAACTTGAATTATCAGTTTTCTTTTTTTTTTTTTATTTCTTATTAAATTTTAATTTTAACCATTTAAAACTAATTTAAAATTATAATGTACATTGTCTATAAGTAGTATAATAATATTCAATATTTTATAAGATTTTGTTTTTTTTTTATTTTTAACTATTAATATTAAATATTTTTTTTTTAGTTATATATTTACAATTTTTAAGAAATAAAAACATAATTATATATCTACTCGTCTTAAAAAAAAAAAAAAAACAAACAAACAAAACAAAAGAAAAGAAAACAAAATGTTTTAAAAATTAATTTACGCAAATTTCTCTGACAATCCGTGATACGTGTCACGATTTAGAAAACGTCAAAACTGACAGCATTAAAACGATATAAATGGCATTTCTGTTGAGAACACTTGCCGATGACATTATGGCGGATGCAGCATGTTCACCTGCAAGCAAAAAAACAAAAAAAAAACACATACCATATTTGTTCAATCAATAAAAATATAGTATAAACTGTAAAGAATATACAAAATGGTGCCAACAATGACTTCCATTTTGTCGACATTCAATGTTCACATAACATACAGGGACGAATATCTACGGATGCCATGAAAGTATAACAAATGTTATTTCAGCCAGAAAAACATCTGTATAATATGTAGTAGGTACATTACAAATCGCAATTTGGACTTACCATTTATCACGTTGAGCGTCACGGTGGCGCTGGGACTGTTCGACGGACTACATGTGTAATTTCCAGAATCCCGTTTTTTCGTCACTTCAATGATTAATGAACCCATCTGGTGGACAGCACACATATTTCGTGTATAAATATAAAATAGAGAAATAGAAAAAGCGGACATTAGTTTTGTTTGATTGTATGATTCAGCAACAATGCAATGGACGATGTTTTGTCGGGATTTTTTTTTTTTTTTTTGATATTAAAATGTGATGCTTGGACATTTGGAAGTGATGTATAAAATAGAGTTAATAGGCTTACCGTGCTCAATGCACCTTCAACTTCTGGAAAGTTTCTATCGATTTGCATTCGATGTCGGTTGGAATCGCCCATTAATTGCTCCGAGCCATGATACCACATTATGAATGTTGGTGGTTCTAGAGCACCTCTGATTATGCAGCGTAGGACAACAATACTGCCAGCTTTGACATAACGATCTGGCTCACCAGATATTTCGGTTCGAGGAACTGCAATAAAAAAAATTAATTTTATTTTAAATTTTTGCACTAAGAAAGCTCAGAAGACTTTTAGTTATTTTTATGTAGTTAAATACAAACTTTGAGACAACTTTAGGACAAAATTTTGCTGAATATGTGTGTATTTAAAGAAAAAAACTAAATTTTTTACACAAGTCAAATTATTAATCGATTTATTTACAAAATGAACTAAAATAATAAGAAGTTAGGAAATTTTGGGACAGAATTTTCGCTTACAAAGCTTTTAAATCGAATGCTGGACAGACCGCAGGCAAATCTTAATTTTACATCATCATAAATAAATAAGACAGGTTGATATCTTCCGTACTAAATTATTGTTAGTTGTATAGAAAATTTTGGGACAGATTTTCCTTGGATACCAAACTTCGGGAAATATATTTCGTATCTAATTCTTAATAATAGAAGACCTTTGTCTTTATCACATTTAAAATATAGGTATTTGGGACACAGATTACATAAGAAAAACGTTTAATTTTCATAGTAGGAAAAATAATATAATTTTATTGATTTCCCTAAGAAGTACTCACTAAATACATACAAATATCACAAAGATATCTGTATTTTTTTTCTTGATTTAATTCGATATTTTGAAATCATCTTAACCACGAACATAAATTCCGTAGAATATTTTGGGACAGATTCTGTCGGTTAACAAGCCCAAGTCAAAACGTTTTATATTCATTTTTGTGTAGAAAATAGATTAATTTGAAGTATACCCTATTTGTATACCAATTTCTTCACAAACCATGTTCAATGTTCATCCCCTAAAAGTCAATTATTCTCCATGCCCATAAACCCGAGAAAAAAACAAAAGAAAACGAAAACTCCTTTGTCATAAAACGTGCAAGAGGGCAGACTTTGTTCTCAGTTGTACGCAATAACCATGCAGTTTATGATCGAACGTGCAAAAAGACACTTAGGCGCGTCATTTAAAGTCCAATCCGCATATAAAAACCCTAAGCGATCATCCATAAAAGCGCTCACTCCTTTATCCCCAAGGATTTTCCTCTGATGTCTTGTTGAGTGTTTTTGTGTGAGAGTGTTGGAGGTGTGTTCGGTTTGTCTATGGGTGGCGTAAAGAGATATCAAAGATAAAAAATAAAACTCACTAAGGAATCCAATAAAAATACAATTTGCAGCAGGAATAGTAGGAATCCTTTTAAGTTTCTTGTGTGTGGATTTTTGTGGTCGTTATCAGAGTCCTTTTTTTTCTTTTTTTTTTTTTTTGAAATACACAGGTGCTATTTGTGGGTGGAGGTTATGTCATCTGGGGATTGGCAAATTAGGATTTGGTTTTGACAGGAAGATTTTCCTAGCGAATTCGTATATTTGTTTTTTTTTTTTTTTTTTTGTATGTAGAAGAGACAGAAATTGCACGGCACACAAACTCCAACTCTAGGAGGCAATTGACATTTAAGCAATTTGGCGACAGCAAGGATGACGATGACTATATGTATGTAGATACATAGATATGTATGTGTTTGAAAGCAGAAGATTTCATCTCAATTTAGAATACTTCCAGTTCAGATATACGGATCAGATATGGCAGGTCCTTATGATGAATACAAAAAAAGAAAATATATATATACATGTATATTCATATGTGGACATTAGAAAATAACTAGAACAAGAGGAAGGAAGGAAAGCAGGACGAAAGAATGTCTATTTGCCTAATGGAACCCTCAATATATGTAGCTATCGATTTAAGAAGGGATATTAGAGAAAACTGAATATGTTTGAACCAAGTAGGCGTAACGATTTGCAATTTAGAGATTTCTATTTAGTCCGAAAAATGAGTATCCTTTCAAAGGAAAGAACAAAAGGTTCGATTTAGACAAAAAGGAAATGAAGTGGAAAATTTCTTAGATTTTATTTACCTATTGATGGGATGAATTTTCTTTTTTGGGTTAATAGCAGTACCAATACAAACATAATATTCTAAGTAACGTTTGTTTAATATATAAATTGGGTATACCAAAAACCGACCCAAATAGAATTGTCTAGACATTGAGTAATTTAAGCTTTTTCGAGAGAAATAATATGATATTAGTTTTCATTTGACGAAGTTTTATTGTCACTAATTTTTGTTTTAAGAAGAAAGTTATTTAAGAGTAAATCAGTCAATCAGAAAAATGTCAAAAACCATCTTGACATACATAACTGGGGAAAAACCAGGCAGGGGGCCAGTTCGAGTTAGTTGGTCAATATATTTTTTTTTTTAAACTACCGCCGGAAGTATTTGTGTTTATTGAAGGATCGGAATAGTTAAAGGAGACATAAAGTTTTCTATTTATGTGTTAGGTATTATTTTTCATTACTTATTGTTGCTTGTCGTAACTTTTCATTTAGGAGTTCAAATTATTGAGTGTCTATAATTGAAAATAAAAGAGCTTTCCCTATGCTTCTATAAATTTCCAGTTTAAATTTAAATTTAATGGACAAATATTAAACTGCATACCCAGTGTTTCAAATTAAATTTAAATTTTCTTCTTCTTTCAGCATATTCACACAAAACTTAATTGAATTAATTTTATCGTTCTACTCTTATAAAAACTCCTTTCAACTTTCATTATAAAATAATTCATTCCTTTTTTTATTGTCAATTAAATCCAATATTCCTGTGTCAAGAATCTCATAATTAGAGATCATTTAAAGTCTATTTTCTCAGTTTTCTTATAACAAAAACAAAATATGCTCCGGAAATTGTTGACTCAATTATTTTATCCTTCCTAAACATCATCAACATCACCATAATAATCATTCACACACACAGAGTAATATATTTTGAAAAAAAAAAGAATTTACTTACCCACAACCTCTAGATAAACTTTTGCACTAACTTTTGGTTCTGTCGACACTTGACACTCATATGCACCAGCATCCCTTGCCTGAACGTACTTAATCTGCAATGTCCAAAATTTATTCGGTTGATTTAGGACAACAAATCTCTGGTCAGCAATGAAGACAGCTCTGAAATGATGTGGACAAAACAAGAAAACAAAAAAATAAAAATAACAAGAAAATAATATGTAGAACAATAACAGTCAACAAAAATATATGACAATTGCATTCGGGGATCAGATCCTGAATTCTGAATCTTCTTTCCGACAATAAAGTGTTTGGCCGGCCATAAAATGTCTCTAGAATTTTATGACTTTGGGACTTGGAACTTATAACTTAGAAACCTCTTGCCCTGCCATACATCTTTCTGGCCCTTTTGCGCCACACATCTCTGGCCTTTTTGCCATGCACTTTAACATTTTTCACTTGGAAAGTCACAAAGGGTAGATATTTATACAGTTGTATATATATGTATGTGTATAAAATTTATATATGAGAATATTAAAGAACGTTACAAAAGGCGGAGAAGTGGGATGTGTGTGATTCTAGAATCCAAAACCCCATCAGCAATTTGTAAGTTTTCACTGAACTTTGTGTTCTTTCTAGAATTGTTATACTTCTATCAGAAATGATGAATTTTTAATCTAGGATAAGACTTCTGTATTAAGTTGTTCGGTTTAGTTTTGGTTTTTTTTTTTTTGGGAACATTAACTCCCATCGAGTAGGAGAGACATTGAAAACAGAATTGTTTTCCAAATTTAAATTTTAAAACTAGAGCCAACAGTTATTTTTTCAGGAAAAACGAAATCAAAATAAAATTAAACGAAATGAAAAATATCCTTTAAGAAGGATCTTTCCAGTCGTTCGTAATGAAAAGTAACTCAACGAGGCAAATACAAATGCCTTGAAACTTATTTTTTTTTTCAAGCAAGCAATGAGGATGGCAAAGGACCTTCACCGCAAAACAAACTATCTTGGCTCATTTTATTTTGAAAAATAAGGAAAAGAAAGTCAAGTAGGTACTAGTAAGTTTCTTTCATGGCCAAGTTGAACAAGAATAAGTGGAAGGAATGGAAGGCTGGGAATGGCCCATACAATAGCATAGCAATCTTGTTTTGTATGCTTTTCATTACTCTTGTGAGTATAATAATTGTCGTTGTCATTAAAATTCGTATGAGAGTATTTTTCTTCTTGATATCTTACAGCAAATAAGTATTTTTTTTTTTGTCGCCAGGAAATAATTAAAATTTGGCCCTTAGTGTATAGTTTTGGGTAAATGGATAAAATTATGTGTCAACGGTTAGAAAATTAAAATTTTTAGTTCTTTGAGATTACTGTTGCTATATAATGAGCATGTAATTGAGTGAAGTGAATTTATTAGAGAAAGGAAGAGGCAAAAAAAAGTAATTGTAGTTGTTTGGGTTTCAAATTAAATGTTGATTAAAATTTTGTACTAAAAATAATTCTTAAACTTATTCTTTTCAAAACGTTTCTTTGATTTTACTGAAGTGTTTTGGAAGCAATTTTGTTTTCGTGATTCGCCTCTTTTCACTCATTTGGGTTATTAATCAAATTTTTCGTAAACGATTCAAAAGTATTTTTAAAATGTTTTTAACATTTCAAGAAATGTTTGATAATTGTGTTGAAAATGTTTTTTTTTACGTCAATATTTCTTTGGTTTCAATCAAAAAACGGGTCTTGAAATTATTTAAATTAATTTTTACGACAGAATTTTTTCTATGGTTCTTGTACCATATTTTAAGTTTCCCTTAAATAATCTTATATATAAAAGAGGAGTATCCTTAAAGAAGAAATTCTAAGTCTTTTTTCTATACATATATATTTTTAAACTAAAAGAAAACATATTGATCTTCTTTAAGGGACAATAATAATTACTTTAAGTTAAAATATCTCCTGTTTCTTTATTTTTTATTGCGACCATTCTCACAGAAAACTAACGGAAACTTAAATTTCTCATTTTTAAGCTCTTTGAAGAGTAAGTACAGCTCTAGCAAAGGAAAACCGAGAGAAAAAGACGGAGTATAACATCCTGAATCTGTTTTTTTTGTTTTTTTTTTTTTTTTTTAACGAAAAAACTATTACAAAAGATGTTGAAAGAGTTAGTACGGGCCATGTTGAGGAAGAATATTGTAATGGTTTTCTTTTATGCTTACAACTCTTACTGGTCGTGTGCTGCTTCTCTTGGGCTGAAAAATGAAAATCTACCAGAGCCCAAAGTGCTTAGGAAGTAAAAAAAAATATCTACAATGAGAAAAGAAGAAGGAAAACAACAAAAAAAAACAAGGAATTTGTTTATGTTTTCATGGAATAAAAGAACACTAAAGCTAGGGGGAATAGTCGGTAGGTACTTTCCACTGATGAATTGTGATTGTTTTTCCCTAAAATTGTTTTCACAACAAAAACTTTTTTTTTTTTTTTTTGATTTTATTATGCTTTTGTTCTTAGATGGTTCGGGTGTTGCTAGAGAAGATATATTCATTGTAAAGATATTGATAATAGATTCTATTGTTTATTTTTTTTGATAAATTATTTTCCCTTAGGTAGTGACATACAGTGGGTTGCCAAATTAATAGGGACATCATTATTTTAAAGTTTATGAATTTAAGAGGTTTAGATAACTTTCATTGTTTTATCTTTCAGGAATGCAGTCAGACTCTTGGCTTTGTAACAGGCTTCCAATTCACGCATAAGAATATAGAGTTTGCCATTCAGAAAAATTCTGTGAACTGGGGTAGAAGTCGATTTTAAAGTTCTTACTTTTTCTGGCCATTTCTCATGGTCCCTTGACAACATAAGGGCTTACCGGATCTTTAACCTATATAATGGTGTTGTCTGCCATATTGCTGTCAAGAATTTAAGACGCCTTTACGTGCTTGAGGTGGGACCAAATTAAGGAATTAATGAAAATTCGGCTTCAAACCCAGGCTCAATAATTTTTTTAAAATGGAGAACCCTATTTTTTTTATGTGTGAATCGTTATCTTGTCGCAAAGCCAAGAGTGTGGCTCCATTCCTGAAGGAGAATGAAATCCAAAATTTATCTTAAACTCTTGAATTCACTTAAAATTCAAAATCATGAAAAATTATTAATATGGCAAGATTTCGAAATTTATTCAACTTAAAAATAAATTTTAAAAAATCATTCTTTGAAAAATAAGGTTACCTTTTTTAAACACAGGATTCATTAACACTTTAAAAATGTTTAGGGATCATTGAAAAAATATCCTTAAACTTTCTAAAAACGATTTTCATAATTAAGTACATAACTACTTCAAAAACATTTGAAATGAAAACAAAAATACATATTTCAAAAATTTTCTTAAATATATTTTAAAATTGTTAAAAAGAAAAAAACTTTGAAAACATTTCAACAACACTGTTAGTTAGAGGAAATAGACTGCTTTCATACTTTATCTAAATTATTATAATAAATCAAATTGGGTAGAGATACTTATATGAATTTCTGGGGGAAAAATAATTTTACACACTCTATACATACATATGAAGGCTATGATGTGGTGTTTATATCAGCAATACCGTTACGCCATTTACCACAATCTAATTACACATACAACATAAACAAGCCATCAAGCTCCTTAATTACCTGTCAACCGTAAGGATATGGCCATCTCGCACACGAATCCATGAAACTGGTTTATTTCCGAGCTGTTGCACCTGTGTTTTTATACAAAAACCAAAAAAAAAAAAAAACAGAAAGGATGAAACAGAACATAAATTTAATAAGGACTCAACAGACTGATGCTGTGTTAGGGAAAAAGTAAATTAATTGTGTTAAATATGTACATATATCTATATTATTATTTTGAGGCATACAAGAATGTTTAAAAGAGTGGGAGCCGACCTACATACATATATGCCAATTAGAAGTATAATAAATTTTATATATAAAATAACATTATTTGAAACTTACTTTGCAGGGTAGGTAAGCATGCGTACCCAATTGTGATGTGACATTGATGCTCAATTGTTCTTGTAAATTTGAACCTGTTGTATGAATTGATGATGACGAAGTTGACGAAATTGGGCGTGGATAGTGCTTTGATAGATCAAGAGTGGAGAACATGTCAGCATAGGTACGGTCTGAAATGATAAGTTTGCATAATCAGAATTCATAAATCAAACATATTTAACGAAAAACCAAAACATAAGTTCTTTTAGTGTTTCAAGTTTTAAGGCACAGTTTTTTTTTTTTCTAAATTAGTTTTTTAAAAAATAATATTTTTATCGGCAGTGAAAAATCTAGCACCTCTTGAAATCAAAAAATGAATTGCACAATCGTCGAATACAATACATATTTTCAATTTTTGATAGGATAAAAAGGCAAAAAACTGGATAAAGTCCAAAAGCTTATAGATTTATTTTCTTAACGAGTTTTTGACGTTTTCATCAATTTTTTTTTTTTTCAATTTTTCTAACGGCCATATTCTTGAATTTCTTCAAAGCTAGTTTTACCAAAAAACTAGATCTATAGTGGTTTCGAGTTTTAAGTTTGTCACAAATTTTTATTAATTTAACATCTAAATCAAAATATTTATACATAGTTTGAAATCTAAATCAAATCAATAATTTTTTTTTTAAGAAACTTAAAAATCAAAACCCTTAGTTTTTCAGTAAAACTAGCTTTGAAGAAAGTCAATAATATAGCCGTAAAAAATGTTTCAATCTTTTTTATTTAAAAAATATAATTTCAAAACTGCAAGCTTTATATTTTTTTAATATATTTTTTTTTTAATTCAAAATAAATGCAAATTATAGTGCTTTATGTAAATTTAAAAAATTAAATTTTATCGCAATATGTAAATCTTGTATTTTCATTCAGTTTCATAAAAATAAATACATTCATTTTCTTTGATTAAGAGCTTTAATTAAAAAAAAAATAATGAAAAGTGATACAACGTAAAATACCACGCAAAAACCCCCGCGTACAAAAATAATAATTAAAAAGCAATATAATTAAATTCTTTGCATTCAAGTCCTGTAAACTTTGATGTTGCCTGATGCCCTTTTCTCCACCGATTCCGGCGAAAATAAATTTCCACTTCATATAAAGAGTAAAAGCGACAGAAAGTGAAAAAAAAATAACAAACGATCAGACAACAATTATGTATGTGGATAATGAAAACTTCTTATAGTTGACAAGTTCATAAATTGCCAAAGGGTATTAGCAAAAAGAAAAAAATCACATGAAATGTTATGGAAAAACTATTTCCCCTGTTCCATCTCACTAACAACGGCAATTCTTATGATGAAACTTTCAAGAACACGTCGTCGTCGTTGGCTTTCTTCCCCGGGAGTCTTGATGGCAATAACGTAAAATTACAAAAAAAAAAAAAAACTAATTGCCTGACAGTGAAACGTGTAATAAGATTTCCAACTCTTAATTATCTTTGAGTTTACACAAATGAGACTAATAGCTTATGGCATATTATAATTTAACCATCATGCGAATTTTCAATGAAAAGTAATAATTCTAAAATTATGCCTCAAAGTCTTTTGTACAGTTTTTACAATGTGATAAATAAATAAGCCAAGGTTTCGTTGTGAAATTAGATGTAAATACTTTTTCGTTTGAAGTAGGTACTGAAGTTCGGGGGCAAATATTAATAATGCTATGTGATTTTAATTATTGTTCAAGTTGTTTTAAAATATTCTACTATTACCTATAAAATTTGTTTTGAAAGGCTTTTAAATATTTTGTGTCAAATTAGGGATAGATGTTTGTCAATTAGTATGTTTTTTGTGTTGGTATTTTTTTTTTGCAATAGAGTCTTTGGCACTTTGGGTATAATAAATTGGCTTAAAATATTGAATGATAATTAATGAGTCAATTTTGCAGTTCAGTTAGGATTAATTATTATTATAATGAAATGAATTAATTGATAGTTTAGTTCCATCGATGGATTTATATAAAATGTTCTTGCTATGTTTGTACAAAAATATCAATACTTTATTTAAACCACAATTATTTATTTTGTGAAAATATTTTGACTGTTTAGGTACTAGACAAAAGGATTTTATTGGTTAATTTATTTTTTTTTTTTCAAATTTATTAATTTATTAACATTTTGTAGATTTGCATTTTAAATTATGTGTAATGTTGTGTTAAATGTTTAGTGATTTAGATATTTATTTATGCTTAATTAAACTTTGATTAATTTTAGTGGTTGTTGTGTGGATGAGTATCTATATGCTTTTTTAAATACTGTGGTTGATTATGATGGCTGCATTTTGTAATAAATATATAAAAATTAATATATTTGGTCGATAAGACCTTACTTAAGTTTTGATAAGAATATATGTATGTATGTACTTGTGAGTTGTTAGGAGATCTAAAAAAAACTCCCTGGGAGGTTAAGCAAATAAAATCAAATTTCACTCACGTACCTTATATCTCAGACATTTTACTGCATGTATGTGAAATGATTGACTTCGGATTAGAAGCAAAAAAAAAAAAAAACAATTTTCTCAATGAACTATCTCATCGCAGACAAAAAAAAATTATGTAAGGACGTACACAAAAAATTTAACTGCTATGGTGGTATAATGCAAAAAAAGTATAAAGTGAACATCGGCATGACATCGAAAGTCGTGACATTTGCACAATTTAAAATTTGTTTGCTCATCCTGCAATGACCATGACCGCCACCACATCCTGCTGACATGCAAATTGAACAATGATGATGCAGCAGATTACACTGAGATATGATGTTCTCTGTCTCTCTCTCTCTTGAGAAAGTGTGTTTGTTTCTTTTTTCAATTTGCTTCCTATACGAGTACGAGTACGAGTACCAAATACATATATCCATTCATTCATACAATTTATCCCAGAGTTGATTCTGGATTTCATCCGGATGGATAGAACGAAAAACTGATCAAATATTTGTGGTCTTCGAAGGACAAATGAAAATTTTGTGTAAAAAGCTTTCTTCTCTTAGACGCTGCTACTGCAGCCACCAATGCATATACTGCATATCCTATGAGCAACGATGAAAAGTTACTACATTTATGTTTTTTTCTGGGTTAGGTTGGGTTTAGTTTGGTTTGGTTTCACCCCCTCTTAACATAAACTGAAGGATATTTGGCCTTGCGCTCAATTTAAGACTATTTGACATGAATATATTTGCATATTTTATGAATGCGGTTGCAGATTTAGTTTTTTATATTCTATGTTTGGGTGTGTGGTATCAAAATGTCATCTCATGAGCTTGGTCCACAGAGACAGAATAAAAAAAAAACAATATTAAATTTTCGTGCATGGTTGCCGAAAAGAATCCATTTTCCACAAAATCAGAATTTTCAATATGCATTTTTCTGTTAATTTTATTGTGATATAAAATGGGATTAGGGTTAATCACGATTTTAATAAAAGAAATAAATTGGATTCTTTAAGCTGGCAGCTTGAAACTTGATTTTCTTATTTCACTCAGCTTAAATTTTATTTTAAAAAGAATCCAAATTTTGTAAAAAACATTTAAGGCCAATGTTTTTGCTTTGAAGGACTTAATAGCAACAAACCTAGCATTTATTTCATTAATATTAAAATACTCATTAAATTTTAATTTTTTAAAATGAGGAATAAAACAATCAGCTCATTAACATAAATAAATAAGTATATAAAAATTTCCCACGCAAAAAAAAAAAAAAAACACCAACAACAATAAAAACAGCATCAACCAGAAAAAAATACCGTTTGTGATATATATGAAGCAATAATAATATATTGATTTCACTTACCCATGCTAAAGGATAATATTGCAGCTGCAAGGAACAAATGAACCAAGTGACAGTCCTGTAAATTCATGATGCTATTTTCTTTCTTTTTCATTTTTATTTCTTTTTCTCTGTTATATTCAAGTCTCTTCTGCTTTTTCCTTTCTTTTTTTTTTTTGGGCGGATAAGTTATTTCCACAATGAATTCTCTATACTTCTTTGTCTCCTTTTGATTTTTATTAGTTTGCCTTAAAATCTGATAATGGATTCAATATATCAGAAGTGGGATAGCACAGATATCCGGTCTTTCGTTTCGATTTTTTATCATTTAGAATCACTCGCAAGGATGTCACATGTTGTGAAAGTGTGATGCAAGATTCCTCTCTGACTTGATTTTACCTTCTGGTTGATGGATATTTTTCAAGCGATCTCAATCTCTATAAATCCCTGTGAAAAAAAAAAAAAAATGGAAAATGAGGGTAAATAATATTTGTTCACTATGGCGTATGAGTAACTTTTTTTTCTAATAAAATTTCCTTTTCACCGGGGGTCAATAATTTCCATCAACTTGGCCTATTTTTTTGGTTATCTTCCTATGGTTTGTGTTTGTAATAATAATAATGATTGTCTCTTCGAGAGTCCTTAAATCCCAAAACACAAAAAGAAAGGAAACAAAAAATAAATGAGCACAAGAGTAGAAGCAGGGCCGTAAAATGTAAGTCTTAAGTAAAAAATTCATATATCATGGAGTATGGGCTAGGTTGGTTGGTGGAGGAAGATATGCATCATAAATATTCTGCAGTTATCGTCGAACACACAAGCTGAGGGTTCTTCAAGACTTGTAGTTTTTGTTTCCCTTTTTCCAAACATTCTCATACATATACACTTATATAGGGCATTACATGATATGAAGGAGAATTTCTTTGTTATTTTTGCAACAGGATGAAGTAGGACACGTATAAACTTGGCGGGAGTATCTTGAATTTAGGTACCTACCTATGCTCGTATAGTACATGACCAACTTACCTTTCTGAGGTTAGAAAAAAAAAAAAAAAAAAAACTGTGTATAACTCATGATGAAAAAGATAAATAGGGCAAGTTATTCATGCTGACAAGAAACTATGTCAGTTGCAGTGTTGCATGAAATTTTACTTCATTTTAAAACACGCACTTTTTTTTTTTAAAACATAGGATCCTTTTTTTTAAACAAGAAGAAGGGGTTATGATGGTTACAGCTATGTTTGGCAGAGACTTTTTTTATTCAAGTATGTCAGTCAGAATTGTGGTAAATTTTTACACATAATATTCTACGAATATTTATTTTTTCTTTTTTTCGAAATTTTGAATGCAAACTGTGTGTGGTTTTGATGAAAGTGATTCACACTTTCAATGATTAATTCCCGCAAACTTTTTTGTTTTTCTCTGTTGAACGTTAAATGTGACATGAAAAATTTAAATAGAAACACAGAGGTAATATTTTATGAGTGCAAGAAAACAGTAGGAATAGGAAAAAATTTTGAAATTTTTGGCAAAAGAGAAAAAGTTGGCAGTTATAGTTAAGAATGCTAAAAAAAAAAATTAAAAATTTGGAAATATTGTAATTTTTCCTCTAAATTCATTCAGCTTACATCAAATATTTGCTCCAGAGCATAAAAGGGAGACAGGTTATTGCATTTTTTAACCCTGAAAATATACTCCTTTTACGGTAATCATCACAATGATGAAATTTAAATGTTTTAATTGAAAATATACATAAACATGTAAATTTAACAACGTCTCCTTATCGCTTTTAATCAGTTGATGGAATTATGAACAAAATTTCAACAAAATTAACATTCTTAGGCATTCTACAGCAGACGCAACCCTCAACGAAACTTCCTAAGACCAAATGTTCTTTGCGGCTAGACTATGATTGACTAAATCAAAAAGTGAAAAATTAAAACGAAAAGAGAAATCGTGTTTTTAAAGCTTTTATTTAAAAACAGAAAACTAAGAACCAAGTCGGTCAAAAAGCATGGTGCTCTTCCTAATATGATAGCCGAGGTAAAAGCGTTTTCAAGCTTCCATGTCAAGCTGTTGTTGTCCCCAATTTTACCTCGAATTCAATGTTTTTTTTGACAGACTTTTATAAATTCTGATAAAGGCCTCTCGGCGAGCAGTAGTTTCATTTAAAAAGTTTCAAACTTTTGCCCTACTAAAAATAAGTACAAATTTAAGCCCCTAATGGCATTACCAATATGACAAATTTTCGGGTGAAACTCCAAATAAACGAAAATATTTGACAGGTAAAACCCACAATAAGGCTAAATTATGATTATACATGAGAGCAAGTTCGTGTGATCCTTTCGTGCACTTCTTTTTTATACATTTCATATATTTCTATCAAATATTTTATTTTAAATCTTTGAACCTGAATTCTTTCCAATCCCTTCAAATATTCCTCAGAATTCCTTTTATTAAAAAAAAATTCAAAAATTTAATTCTAAAAAAGTAAAACATCACTACAAAAAAGGTAAATCACATTATCTTTGCAAATTGATAAGTTAAATCAATTTCTTTTTTTCCTTTTTGATACAAATGTGATTTACAAAATAAATTAGAAATAAGGACTTATCCTTTATCTCACTAATGTATGTACCTCACCCCATTTGAATAAAAACCCTAATTTATCAAAAAAAAAAAAAAAAGGAGATAAAATGAATAGTACAAGACATTTTTTTCTCAAAATCATTCTTTGGTTAGGTTGTTTTTTTTTTTTATTTTCTTAGAAGAAAGTAACTGATTTGATGACAAAATTGCATTTTAGGAATTCCAAAAAAAAAATAAACCATTTTTACCATTTAAGGTTATTGACTTACCCGTATAACATCACGTTGGTATGTTTCCTTGCCACAACTGACACCAATATGATTTATACAGAATGTGCCATTAAGATGGAGAATCCTGGAAATGGCTCTACGGAATCTCTTCGTATACCCATCAACAGCGCGTATGTAATTTCATTTTGGCCAAACATAAGATTCTCAATGCATGGGTGTGTGTGTGGCACATATTCTTGGCAAATTGCTTTGCGTATATTTATCACCAAACCTTCTGTCCTCGAACTAAAGCAATAGTTGAGACCCCCCCATCATAAAGATAGGATTCAACGTCAACCATCATACCTTAGCAATATCCTCGTTTTCCTTTCAAATGACACAAAACTTAACTCGCAAATTCTTCGTCCTTCGTTTGACAGGCATCCTTATTTTGAAATTGCTTCAAGGACCCATGAGCAGAGCGCACAAAAATACTTTCACAGAAAACTATGTAATTTGTTAACTCCCCTGTCGAGGTAATTCTCTCTTTTATATGCTTTGTATATGAAAACTACATATGGATGGGGGTCAGTTATCCTGTCTTCAGGATTTATAGAACTCTATTACCGAGGATCAACTTTGACGGTTTCTATTTTTGTATGAAAAATTCATAGCCTCTCTCGCTTTGCTTTACTGGTTCGGCTTTCATCTTGATAGTTGAGTTAGTTCATGGAATTCTGTATCTTTCAGATAAATGTATATGTGTAATGGAATGATTAACATCCTCTATTATTATGGGCGCAAAAGTGTATGTTTTGGCAGTGATGCTATACCTACTTGAACTACAAAGTGATGGTAGTTAGGTTGCCCTCAGGGTTCATAATACAAATGTATGTATAAGATAACCTAACCAGAATATGTAATTTGTTTTTTTTTTTGTTATTTTATTTTTTTGCAAAAATGTATGATTTATGCCTTTGAAGAGGATAATGGTGAGGAAAGGGTTACTCGAAAAGGGTCGGTAGGGGAGAGAACTTTGGGGAGAGATTTTATTGCCATAAACTATATAGTATTTCAGTTTTTTGATACTGTGTTAATGTGTTCATAAACAAGGTAAGATTAATTGCGAAACTAGCAACTTAAGTTTTATCATCAAGCGGAATGTCAAGATGTATAAAATCAATCTAAAGGGTACACATTTTGTAAATTTTACGACTTAATCTTAGTGCTGAGGAAAATCCCATAAAATTAAGCATTAACCAATTATTTTGAGTCATAAAATATTTAAGTGTTGGTTTTTTTTTTTTAGGAAAAATGAAGAATGACAGCCTAGAGAGGCCGTATTTCAAAATTAAGCTTCAAAAATTTTAATGTTTCAGTGAAGTCATATTTTATTTATTATTCGCTTTAAAATTCTGGAGATTGTAAAATATAAGTATTTTTATGTACGGTGTCCCCTAATTCGTGCATGATATTTTGGGGATGATTTCTGGGATCATTCTAAGAACAAAATTTTTTTGGGTTTGGACGAAACTCCTATCTCCCCCCCCCCCCCCCACTTAAAATAGAAAAGAAAATATTAAAAAATGACGGAAATGAGGTACTACAGATTTTTTGAAAGAAAATATTCCATTTTTTTATGCGGTTTTTAAATCAAGTTCTTTATAGTTTTCAAGAAATTAAATTTCAAAAACAAAATTTAAAAAAAAAATTATATATTTTTTTAAGCTGATTTTTTCAAAATTTTGCGTAATAAGTTCCACTGTTATTTTTGATAAATCAATGTTCTTATCATTTTTCAGTCTTAAAAAATTGCTCTTGTGGTTAAGAACTATAATGTAACTAAATATCAAAAATGTTTGGTAATTCTTCAATAACTTTAAAATTCTGAAACCTTAAACTTTACGTATTAAAATTTTAATCAAGCCGTTTTAAAAAAATAGAAAAAAAAAAATAAAATCGTTGCATGGGGCTACCCGTTTTAAATGAACCTGAAAAAAGTGTTTTATACCAAATTTGAAGCTAATAGGCCTACGCAGTGGACGCACAGACGTACAGGCGCACAGACCAACGGACGGTATGACAAAACCTTCTTTTGTAGATATCTCCAGGAGAGTTAAAATTTTATACTTTCAAGATGAAATTTTAAGGATGGAAGTGAAAGAGATCTTCTTCCAGTCAAATGTTTATAGCTACAGAAAAAGTTACAATCGTTTTGTAACCCAAAAAAAGTGCCAGATTATTTATAATAAGAAACCTAAAAAAGTGTTTGTCCTTGTTGAAACTTATACCTCTTATCACAAGCATTCTTTTGAGCGCAAACAAAAATTGTCTCAGTTTTTGTCATTTTCAAGATACAATTATTTACAAAAAAAAAGATAATAAATAATAATTACTATTCTACTTGACTTTTTTCCAATTCAAAGGTACAATAAATTTCGTTTGAGCTTCAAACTAGTTTCAAGTTCAGGACTACACTTCAAATATCCCTAAAATTCAATCGACTTGCTTTGTCCCTTTTTCCAGACCCAAACTGCTTTTGGCACCACATTAACTAAAATGTAGCTCCTTTTCATCTGACAAAAAATAGTAAAAGTAAAAAAAAAAAGGAAAAACTCTCAAAAAGTCATTTGAAAGCAATTTAAAGGATTGCTAAAGAACCCTTTTCACAAATAAAGTAAAACAATTCAATTTGAGTATTATTTAAGTCAATTAGGGAAAAATCGATTTTCGTTTTATTTTTTTTTGTTTGTCTTGTTTTAAGCTTTTGTTCTAGTTTTCTTTATGATTTTTATTCTTTTATTTCTCAATGGACCATCAGCTTATGGAACTGTTGTTTAAGGAAATTATTGATTTTTTTTTGTAAGGAAAAAGAACTTAAAAAGGGATAAAAGTACCAATTCGCATTTGAAACTGAATTTATTAAGTTATTTTTTTTTTATCCTTTTTTTGTATATGCAATGGGACAAGTTGAATTTATAGTATCAAAATCAATCGATATTTTTTCTGAAGAAATCTGAAATATATCAGAGGATTCTAGATTACAAACCCCCCATAAATACCTATTTATATGCCACGCCTCAAAATATATTAATTTCCATTGTTTTTTTTTTTTCTACTTCCAAACCAAAAATGTCTTCCTTTATCAAAGTTTCACTCTCAAAATAATATTAAACATTCTTGGAAAAAAAAAAAAAAAAAAAAAAAAAAACTTGTTAAGTATAAAACAGTGTTATCACGTCTCAACCAAATTCAATTTGAACTAAGGTTACTCTTCCCCTGCCATTTCCCTCAAAAGTTGTGCGATATGTAAATGATATTCCTTTAGAATAAATCTAAATCAACCAACAAAAAAAAAAGAAGAAAGAAAAATATCAAACGACAAGCACCCCACAGCGCAAATAAAACTTTTCTTCTTATTAATTTTTTGGCTCTCTTCGTCACAAACACAGATTACGAATTGTTTAACATGACAAAAAAAAATACTCCACGTGAAAAACTACAACGGAAAAGACAAGGAATCTAAAAAAAAAATAAGGACGAAAAATCCATGGAAAGCGAAAGAAAAAAATGAATAAACCTACCACACAATGAATGAATTTTGCATATTTAACATTTTTTTTTTAACTTCCTTCATCTTCATTTCCTTGACTTTTTGAATTTCGTCTTACTTTTTTTTTTTGTCTCGTCAGTGAAAAGGTATGTACAAACAAACATATATATTTTTCCATAAAATGTAAGCATTCATAAAAAAATAATATCACTACCTCTTGCTCAAAGAGCACGGACTCAGTCGGGGGGTAAGGTGTTTAGTTCTTGGTATTTTTTCTCTTTTTCACTTAGTTCGATTTTATTTTGTTATTCTTTTACTTTACTGTACACGATTTTTTTGTAATCGAAATTCCACTCAATAATCCTTTAAACAAATACTTTAGCGATGCTATGAGCATTGTTCAATAAAAATAAATAAAAACATAGAACTTTGTTTGAAAATATATTTAAGTCATCATTTTTCTACATGATTTTTCTCTATTCAAAGCTTCCTCACTCAACTATGGTCAAGAATTCATTCAGCTTCCTGGAAAGCCATACAAAGGACGTGTTTTCTAACTTTTCCCTTGCCTTAAAAATATATGATGCCTCGTAAAAAAGCTAAAAATGAAAATCGCACGGAGTTATTTCCGGGAAAACGACTGATCTTTACAGCTCAAAATGCAGTTGTACAAACGTGGTTCAATATTTAACTCGTGGTTCGGGAAATTTAACTCGCCAATTTCAGCGGATTAACTGAGGGTCAACGATGATGGTTCAAGTTTCAATTATGTGATAATAGCCAAGTACATGCCTGAACCAGCGCTAAACCTTAGGTAATCCACCGAAATCGGTGAATTAGTAATCCTGAACCACGGGTTAAATATTGAACCGCGTTTGTACAACTGGCCCTTAGGCATTTTAATTCAGAGTGCCATTATAAGAAAGGGCTTTGTTTTAATCATAAATGTGATAAGCCCACTTCTCTTGGCCATTTTTTCTTGGATATTTCATCAAAAGTAGTAGCCTTGGCATGATGGTTAGTGCATTCGCCTCTCATGCCGGAGGTCTGTGTTTGACTCACAGCCTCGTCCACCTAAAAATAAAAAAGAGGCTACAGACTTCCGAGGAAATGACAAGGCCGTTTGGATTTGGCAAAAAACTGTAGGCCCCCTCCATTCCTGCTAATAACACAAACACACGAATGGTTGAAAGTTGTAACTCAGTAAGCTCAGGTTCTACACGGCGAGCTGTCGCGCTGCCAAATTTCAATTAAATTTTTGTATTACAATCAATACACTCCCACCTTATCTTTCTGTCGAAATTTTCATTTTAAGATTGTTTTTGGGGTTTGACACGAGTTAAACTTGAAAGGTTTACACATATATCCTCCCTTAAGTAATTTATATTCATTCTTAAAACGTTCTGCAATTTTAAAACAGAGGGATCGCGTTGTAACCAATGAAATATACTAATTCATAAGATTTTAGTCAGATCTGTATTTTAATTCGACAACATCTCCATGAGACACGATCAGCATCAGTTTAAGGCTCTTTAGAGTTCGTAGATGTATAGTTTTTTTCAGAGAAAACTATATCTAAAGTGTGATTTTTAAATGGATGAATGCAGCCCATATGAACTGAAATATCAAACCAAAAGTAGGTACAAAAACAAAATTTTAGTTTGATCTTCATATACAAAAAGTATAACCTTCTCGTTAGCGTAATGATTTATGAACTACATCACAAAAAACGTTGTAGAGAAATCTTTTAATCCGAGATTCTTTTGAATTCTATAATAGTACTCCTATACCAATGTTTAATTTTCCATCTAAAAAAAGCCTTCATTCATTTTATAAACATTTATGCATTATATTCACTCAAAAATCCTTAATTTAGAATATTAAAACAAACTAAAAACCCGTCATATAGGTACATATTTCTTTTTTATAAATGAAATTCTCCCCAAAATGAAATGAAAACACTTCTTTTTCATGCTCAGTCAAATAGTAAATTATCTGGAAACACACCAACAACACAACAACATCCACTACTACTAATGTACTATACTTTTTTTTTTTTTTTCAATTAATTGCAACGTAGCATCCTCGAAGGATACTTTCTATTGAAATCATCTCATGTCAAATTAGTTGCATGTTGTACATGTAGGTTGTGGTGTGTTGTATGGTAGACAGGCACTCATCACACATTTCATTCAAAAGATTGTGAAGTGTAATATTCATATTATACAACCACACACATACTCAGTACGTACATATACATACATACTTAAAAACAGAAAAAAAGTTCTAAAAACCACCCATTAAAATTAATTTAAAATTTGAAAAGAGCATCTCATTACGCTACAGTTTTGTATTTATGTATGTCCTTTAGAATATGCTTTTTTGACTAAATCAACGCGTATCCTTGTCGTTGTTGGCATCACTGCTACTATTACATGCTCCCTATCCCTTGAGAGAAAAACTTTTAACCGTTGATTATAATTTTACATAATATTGTGTGTGCATGTGCAACTTCTTTGTGTGCGCACCCTATCCAATACACATGCAAAAACAGCAACTATAAAAATGTTTTTTTTCATTACAATTTTCCATTCAAGTTGTCGAGGACGACAACGACTATGAATGATACACAAATGAGTGTCAGATGAGAATTCTAAACTTTAATTTTTTTTTTTTACACTGTCACTATGAAATATGCGGGGCTATGCAATTATAGACTAAACGACGTCAACTTGGGAATATAACAACAAAAATAAATAAATAAATTCAAAAACAAAGAATTTCATCGGGAATTTATTTTACAAGAAAGGCTTTAGATAGATATACAGATATGTCTTGAATATAAAAATGTATGTTTGCATGCTCGTATCCTATAGATTTGCGTTCCGTCAAACTGATTGACTTGAAATTTACAGAATTTGTTCTTATTAGTAGTGAAAGGTCTTTAGTTAAATTCAATCCAAGATATTCAAAAAATTAATGTGCTATAACGTGAACTAACGATATGGGAAATACGCGGAAGGGATGCCATTTTTCAAACCCTTTCGAATGAGTTATCAATGACACTTATATATCCGAAGAAATTGAGCTCAAATTAATTTACGTACTCCTAATTTAGCTGCAATTTACCCCAAACGCGATGACTCATCACCTGAAATTATGGAGCGATAGCTATAAAACAATTCCTCTAAGATCTTTGCGCAATCCTTATCTATCGATTGGTATATGTATGATGTCTGTAGTGCAAACAGTCACTTAGCAGTAGGGCGCGAGCGGTACATGTTTTCGTGACGGTCCTCTTTTCGCTACATCACACCCAACCGTCCGAGAAAGACATGTAATCCATGTCAAAAAGAATCGAAAAATGAAGAAATAGAAAAATATGACAATAAAAAAAAAGAAATAAAATAATTTGAAATTATCAATCAAAACAAAATGCCTCCTTAGCGCCCATCAATTTGAAGATCCACCAGCGGAGCGAGAAAGAAGAAACAATAAAGCGACTACCAAACCAACAAGAAAGGAATGAACGAAGCAGAATGTTTGCGAGTTGCTCAATTGCATGCATCCGAAACAGAAGAGCAACGCGCAAGGAGGATTTTAGGTAACAGTTTGTGAACAACTCGATCACGTGCATTCGAATTTGAAGGCCCAACCAACAGCAAGAGTAGAAGCACAACTTTTACGAGCTACTCGATCTCGATATATAAAGAATTTTGAATTGAATAATGGTGCCTCAGCAAATGTTGGGATTGGATGTAAAGATTTATAATAAAACGAAAGTCTGGCAGATATTTTTCTTCAGGTGGGGGTTAAAAAACCCTTTAGTCGAAGTTTTGTGTCATATTCCTGACAAAATCAATTCAATAAATTTTTTTAAATATTTTACGATGTTCTATCACTTTCCGAAAGCCGAAACACCTTAATCTTGACAATCCGATTAAAACAACTCAAGGTATAAGTTTCTAAGCGAACCTTTATGCTATATAACACAAACATTTCTCAACACGCAAAGGAAAGAGAGCACGGGTCTTCTAAACAAAAAATCTAACCCAATTCAAAATATTCCCCGGGAGACGTATTCTTTCGGGTGTAGAAATCTCCCATTCCGAATTCCCAGTTAGAATATTTTTATCTTCGATAGCGGAAATGAAAGTTCTGAATGTTCGAGTTAGCTTTTTTTCAATATTTGACATCTCTATAATTAAATTTGTGAAAGAAAAATTATTTATAACCGGGGAAAAAATTTCCCCGGAAATTTTCATTCAGAATTGGGCGACAGACCTCGACCATTCCTGTGTATATGTGCTATCACCAGAATATAAGCTGAGATTTGATCACTTTTAAATTTTTAAATTACATTTGTTCCATGCAAAACAAGTTATTTAAACATTTAAAAGCCGATTTCATCTTTGTAAAACCGAACAGAGGACTTTAAAACAGTGATTTTCTTAAAGTTCAGTAATGTGAACAAGATTCCTCTCCGAAATTTCTCATTTTTTTCTGTATATTGAATTTGCTTCACTTTTTGACTCACAAAAATTTGATACCAAACGATACCTCACTTTCTAGATTTAATGATGGTAGTGATTTAAAAAAAAAATTGCCTATAAATCCTATTTATATAATATTATAAATGTAAAAGTTTGTTTGTCTGTCTGTTTGTTCCTCTTAGTCTCTGAAAATACTTGATTGATTGTAATGAGAATAGGTAGAGCGAGAGCTCTGAATATGAGGATAAACATGGGCTACTTTTGTTTCCAAAATTTACAAGAGTTTACCAGAAAAGAGTTAAAATATATAAAAAAAGGGATAAATTGTTTGAATTGTCAGATATTTAAATATAAAAATATCAAAAAACAAATACGAAAGTATTTTATAATCATAAATTTATTTAAACATGCGAAGCAAGGCGAGCACGGGCCTGCTAGTACAATCTAATTCTATCATTATAATCCGTCCAGCCATGCTGGCATGATTGAGGGGCAAACTTTTAGACAAACTTACATTTACGTTTAAAATACTAAAAAAAATTACATTTTTTTTTATTTGAACTGCTTTGGGTGGTACGAGTATGTAGAAATTTCAGTAAAATTAGTGTGGCAAATAGTTTAAATTAAGATTAAGTTGTCTCAGGACAACTTACTTACTATTTTGAAAAAAAAAAAAAAATATTGCGAAATTAAAAGGCTAAGGCCCAGTTTCATACTCGAAGAAAATGGCACTTAAGTGACCAATATAAGAGATAAAGGCTCAAATATCTTGTTTTTTAAATGGGCTTTATTGATCTTTCCTTTTGTATGCGAATTAAAACAATTCCATATTTTCTCCCTACGTTTCGTTGATTTTTGTCAACTTCTTCAGGGGCAACGATTTATTGGATCTTTTTTAAAAAACGATAAATACAATAATAATATATTGAAGATTGTTTTGAACATTTTCTTAGATTAAAATTTTTTACTCACTGTTTTTTGTCAAATTACATAAGTATCAAGTTTCGTTAATTACTTTAGAAGTTTAATAAATAAATAAATAAATAAATAAATAATACTTCTGAACACAAAAATTATTAAAAACAAAAAAACACTTATATCACAGTTGGGTTACTTTATCACACTAGTGTAAATTGAGCACAGCTTATCTTTGTCTTCCTTTGTATTCATTGTCCGCTCAAGTTTCTGCTGAATGCGTAAGCTTTCCAATGTGTATCGAGTGTTTTCTCTTCTTTCCTTGTCCAATATTCGTATGTTGTCGAAATCAGCTGTGTGTCCATTGTCCAGTATGTGCTGCGCTAGAGCCGTTGATGTTCGTTTATTTCTTATGTCAGCTTGATGTTCTGTCAGTCTAGTTGATAGTAGGCGTTTTGTGGTTCCCTACTACTACTAGACTGACAGAACATCAAACTCCACTGATCTCACTTGATTTAATTTTGTCAACTGATTGAATGATTTAAAAATGAGAGTAGGACAAATTAATGAGACAGACGATCATATTTTATTGAGATACTTTACTTACATCTCTTAGCAAATGCTCAGTCTAATACCTTCAGCTGTCACAACTATGAGTCTAGTGATCATTCCTATATGGAATGTGTCCCAAAGTTATTTTGCATATTAAACTCAAAAAATTGAGATTTGAAATTTAGATAAAGCGTTCTAAATACCACCCTATCTCAGTAAGCTCAAAAAAACCAACTTGCCGGTAAGTAAATTTCAAGATTTGACATAATTTTATCCAAATTAATTACCGGCTAATTTTCTTATCATGGGAAAATGTGTTCGTCATGTATACTAATTATAATTACACGTTTGGAGCGAAAAATGCTTTTAATACCCTGACTGCCAGCCTTTCAATCAAACATAATCCCATGTTTACCACCTACACGTACAAAAATACTTAACCCTTAGGTGAAACACCATTTTCATGGAAATCCTAAAGCTTTGATTTAAATACTCTCATTCAGAGTAAAATGAATCAGAGCTAAAACACGCCAACACCTAAACACGTAAAACAGATTTTGTTAAACTTTTTCCCTATATCACAACGCACGAATTCTATATTTCCCAGTACCCTATACCTATTAACTATATACCTACTGCACGAAATACCTTCCTCTAAGGATGAAATAAAAAAGTGAATATCTATAAAATACATTTGTTAGAATAATTATTACCTTTCCTTTGCTCCTCTTCCTCCACTTTCAATCCTTCTCGTTCCTGCAGCACTCTCTTTTCTTGCTGTTCACAACACAAAACTTTCCTCGTAAAAACCGAATCTTATGATTGTGATTCCTTCAAACATGAATATGTGGATTTTTTTTTCATTAATATTTTATTAACACAATCACATTCACATGCATAATTCGTATATCCTTTCTCTACCTCTCTTTATCGTTTTTAGCCATCCACAAAGAAGAAGTTTCCACTTAACAATAATCTTTATTGCACATCACGAACGTTGTTTCACAATATACACACACCCATACGCAGGCATTTCTTACATTTTTTTTTTCATCCTTAATACACATATTCCATATATGAACTATTCATAAGAATGTTGTCTCGTATATCCTTTTTTTTTTTTTTTTTTCAAGGCGCACTCTTAAGCAAGTTGTTGCGATTATGAACTTTCAGGATGAACAAATACAAAATTGCAAAAATAACGTTGAAAAACAAAATGGGGTTACATTAAATATTCAGCCGGAAATAGAACAGAATAAATTATTTTTCAAAGTTGATATTTTTTATTTTTTTCAATTTTATGTTGTGTGTCGTATTTGTTTCCTTTTAATTTTACCGAGGTAATTTGTGAGGATAATCCCTTATAGGAGAACAACAAAAAAAAAAAAAAACAACACTACACGATAATTGGTTTAAACGTTTTTCCAGAAAGCCATTATATTAACCACATCCTTACACGCACCATTTTTGCTTTATTATTTATTTTCTCCTTTTTTTATAGACCGGAAGTATGGCTAAATGAAAATTATAATTTCTCTTGCTCTTTATTTTTTTTAATCGTTTTCGTATATATCCACACTGAACCTACACACGATTTATCCTTGTGGGCTAATTCTACTCCTTATTGACAGAAATAAATATCCTTCATGACACACCGCACGCCGCTCAGAAGAAATTTCTAAAATTTTGTATCTTCGATTACACAAAAAAACAAAACAAGATACAGAATCCGTTAGGCAAGTGTTGTCCTTACGTGATACAAAAACCAACTGAAAATATGGATACTGGTGCCAAAGTAGGTAAGGCTTGGCTGAAAGTCCTGTGAAAATAATTTTTTTTTTTTCTTCGGCTTCTCACTTATGCTCCCGCTCTCTCTCTCTCTCTCTCTCTCTGTAATTTAGATCCAACCAAAATGTCATTTATATTTGGAGCGAGAGCAATAATTGGAAAGTCTCCAAATGGTATCTACATACGGAATGAAAAAATTTCCCAGAGAATCATTGGAAATAGGTTCGTGGGTGCTCTTTTTTTCAGTAGCTAGGATGTTATTTTGAAATTGTTTGTGTCCTTGTATATCCATCGTCTGATATGACAACTCCCTGCCCTGTATGTGGTTTTGTTGTAGGTGTAATAGTTGTACCTTTTCGTAGAGCCTTTTTTTTTTCGTAAGAATACGGTTACTTGGATGTTTTATTGAGTTATTGGCAGAGTTTTTTGTTGATTTATGTTTTGCGAAAGGAAATCTTCAAGAAGAAAAAAAAACAATTTAAAAAAAAAAAAAAAATACTCAAACAAGGACGAATAAAAATGTGAAATGGTAAAATTGACTCTAATGTAGTACCTAAAGAATTTGGCTCCTAAAAAGGGAGTTGAACTTGAGGAATTAGACCTAGTCCTTTATCTCTTTGAATTTTGTTATAAATTTATTTTGTCTTATTTTTTGTTTACATCAAAGATGATTTTATTTCTATTTTTAGATTAAATTAAACCAAGCATAACATCCAACCTTATCTGTTTCTTTATTAAATAAAATACGAAAATCAAAAAATATCGTCATGAAGATAAATATAAATTGTATAGGTACGTATATGTATGTACATACATATATACTGACAAATAAGTTGTCATGTCCTTTTTTTTTCTTGGTTGAATTTACAGGGTTTGTCCTTTAATACTATTAAAGCTTATGGATATTTTTTTTTTTTTTAATATTCCTTTGTTATTCAAATCGGTTAAGATACATTATCTTTTTGCGTAAATCTCTGATTTGGATTTTATTGAAATTTTCTATTTGTTGTCAATGAAAAACTTTGATATATGGTGAAAGAAATTAAATCGCTTTTTTGTTAACCAAATTAAGGTTAAAAAAAAATAAATAGGTACAAATGTTTGAAAAATTCACATTTTTAAATTCAGAATTTTATGTTTTATTTTAGAAATTCCATATATTTTTTTTTTGTCAAAAAATAGTACGTATACGCCATAGAAACTTTCCATTTATTTATTTTTAAACATATACCTAACAAAGTTAAAACTTTTGAAGGAAAGATCTTTGATCTTCGTTTCTGATATTTTGGTTAAGTCATCAAAAAATTGATATTAAACAAGCGATAGCAGCGACATAGAAAGTGAAAACTGGACGATTCCTCTTCTCAGCTGCTGTATGCATGATCCTTCACCAAGTATTTATTGTGTCTCATATAAATTGTCAAGTTTCTGATTCTGTCTTGTTGGTACTTACGTAGTTGCTTAGGAGTTTTCAATTTATCAAAGTAATGCAGTGTTTCTCATATAAAAAATAATATAATCTCTTTGAGTTTGCAAGCTTCAGGTGATGGCTTTAAAATTTTTAAATAGTACATTCACTAAATAAAATTTAATTTTGATACTCTCTCGCAAAGAAAAAAATCAAAATCAATAAATATATAAAATAATTACTTCTAGGAAACTATACGCGTATCCATGTCCAGTCACTCCTCATTTCCTCTTTGTTTAAAGCTTCACATTTAATTAGCATACAAATGCAATCATGCTCATGACTTTTTGTGTTTGTAGATATGTAGTTTTATATTTAACTTTCCCTTAGTAATGTTTTAATTTTTTTAAGTGGTATTATGTGCAATTTTACAGTCCATTAAAAAAAAATACAGTAATAAAACTGTGAAAGAATTCATTAAGTTAAAAGTTAAAAAGAAGCAACAACTTTTTTATGGAGTTATTTATTTTTTAATTTGTGTGTTTAATTTTCACATAGAGATACATGTAATCTCTTTAAAGTATGCAAAACAAATTAGCAATTTTTATCCTTCAACTAACTACGCTACAAAATAAAAATACACTCGTAATAATATCCTGAGTGCGATAATATTTTTTATTTTTATTGTTTGTTGGTTTTTGTTTTGGGTTTTTATTACATAAATGCTTCCGTTGGCCATTACGATGCTAATTAGTAGAAAAACACACACACACAAACAAAAAATATTGACTAAAAAAATTATTATCAAGAGAAGATATTCATTTACATGTTTTTATATAAAAAATACCAACAATTATTATTTCCGGCTACCATTTTGAATTAATACAAAAAAAAAAAGATAAAAACAATATATAATGTGGAAAAAATTCCCAAATACCTCTTGAGGGATTTTCAAAGTACTGACGTCTTAATTTCTATCTGATGTATACTTATATTTGTTCGTTCTGGGGAAATTGGTTTTAAATTTATAAAAAAACCATTTGAAATGATTATTTTATGATTATATTACACTTGTCAAAACAATTAAGGGAACAAAAAAAAATCACTTTTTTTTAGTGTTTTTCGAAGAGCTGTATCTCTGTGAAAAGTGGTCGTATTGAGATGAAACAAAAAGTATTCTGAAGCTTAATCCTTTTTGTATTGAGAAATTTTCGCAAATGATTTTTTAAGGTACCGTTATTGCGCAATCATAAGAAGCAGCACGACCCAAAAATTTTAAATTTTTTTCTTTTTTTTTGAACATTGTCATTTTCTTTGAAATTTTTTTTTGAGCCAATTTAATGTTTTGTTTCAATAACTTGTTTATTAATCTTTAAGGTCATCTTTTTTTTTGTCATTTTACAAATTTTTTTCAAAAGAATATCTGGCTTTGAATGAAAAAACAGACTTTTGACTTTGACTACCAATATTATCGCAATGAATAAGGACACCGAAAATTTATGGATAGTTTTAAAAACTGGAATTAATATTCTACAAGATTTTTTCAAAACTTTATAACGATTATTTTTTTTTTTTTTTTTTTTTTTTTTTTTTTTTACGACTTTTTAAAGACTTTTGGTAAATCTTTTACTGATTTAAAAATATTGACTGTAGGACTTAATTTGGTAATACATTTTAAAGAACTATAGACCACATATATTTCTGCAAAATTTCAAATAAATCTATTGAACCGTTTTCACGTACCGAATGATCAAAGTCGTAAAAACCAATTAAGGGTACAAATTGGGTGGTTCATAAACATTGTGAAATTGTCATCAAAATGGAAACGAAAACACCAATTTCTGCCCACTTTTTTCACAGTTTTGCGTTAGTTACAATACGGCCTCAATCAACAAGCTCGGTTCCTAGATAGCTGCCTTTAGTTACGCGCATATGTACCAAGTTGTTTGAGGTCTTTTTCCACTTGTGTGCGCTATCTAAGGTGGTGTTTTCCTATGCTGCGCAGACAATCATGGGTAGGTTAGAAAACTCCTTGACTACAATAAAATTCAGATCAGTTAAAAAATTCCTACCAAATGCAAAACTCGAAATTGGACGAAGACTACATTTTCCTTACCCCATGATTTTTAATTGTATTTAGTTTATAATCAAATTTCCAAAAAAAAAAACACATTTTCATTGAAAATGATTGGAATCTGCTTTTAGTTGATGGTTCTTTTTATGTCTGCGATGAGTGTAATTAGTCATTCCAATTAAACTTTCCACCAATTAACCATGCTGAGCACATTTCTTGCAGTCCACGTTGTCTTCGTCGTATAGTGATCTACATCACGACCGTGTGTCGTCGTTTTTAGTCGTCACCACAGTGTGCCGCTGCTGCTGCGCCACACCATTTCCCCCATCATGATTTCAAGAATATTTTCCAAGAGAATTTCTGACACAAAGATCTTTATTAATATTATGCAAAACCCTATTCTGTATATGGAAGGATAAATGAATACCGCACAACTGTCAGGATAAAAGTTCATAAATTTCAACTTTACCCTCCCTATGCCGCTCATCATCTTGTATAATGCACATTGCATCCCAGTTCCCTGCCTTCAGCAGGAGCACCATCGGCCGCAGTCAGTATAAAAACCTGAACTAGGAATTTGATAAATATTCACGGTACAACAAAATCCTGACCCATCTCCATAGAATGTGTGCTTCTCGCACTTGGTTGATTGCATGCACGAAGTTCAAAGTTGCATG
The DNA here is from genome assembly GCA_947049315.1 of Epistrophella euchroma. Lineage (NCBI taxonomy): Eukaryota > Metazoa > Arthropoda > Insecta > Diptera > Syrphidae > Epistrophella > Epistrophella euchroma. The sequence continues at coordinate 64,170,899 of OX346248.1, forward strand.
TGACGCTTTTGAGCATGACGTTGGCGATGGCGAGAGATGGCTGTGTGGTGCTGAGGTCCTCTCTGGAATGCGAGGTGTAATTAATTACTAAATGTTATCATACGACAAGGACATTGCATTTGGCTTAAGTGAAGTTTCAATGTAACGTACCATACATACATATATACAAGGCAGCAGATGAGAAGCGCAACAGCGCTGTGAGGATACAAAACTCTGGAATCCATCGCTCTTGCTGCTGCTGCAGGGACACTACTTAATGAGCTTCAGTTGGTGAAATTTTCGACAACAGAGATGTTGTATTGTTGAAATAGACGAAGCTTATATACATGAATGAAAACGGCTCTATGGAGATTTATAATCCTGCAGGATGTCCTTGAAGTGGAGATGCGTATCATAGCGTGAGTGTTTTGCGCGGAGCTCATGCATGTACTCTACATAATATTATGTACCTAAGCTACGCGGAAAGATAAAGTAACAGGAGGTCAAATCACCATGTTCACCGCACCAATCTCATAAATCTTTAAAGTGCCATGATGGCGCATACATCCGGGTTGATATGGTTCAAAAATCTTACGTGGCATAGATGGCATGATGCATGGTGTGGGATTCGCGAATATAATGTCCTTTGACATTACTCCCAACCAATGTTTAAACTATACCATGTCTGTGTTGTATGTATGTATATGTAATGCATTAATTTTAACATGAAATCGTGGTTATTAAGTTGAAGGAATATACATTTTGCATGGGGATTTGGGGAACACAAAACTAAAAACATGACTAAATTGCTGGTACCATAAATCATATAAATTTTGAGGAGTATTTTATACCAATTTGCGTCAAAGTAAGACACAATAGCTTTTGACATCGCGTCTCATCATTATTAGTGCTGTTGACATTAATTTATTATAGCAACCCATTTCGAAGGGAAATATGTTTCGAAGAAAATAATATGTTTTTGTTTTATGCATACTTATTTGTGAGTATGAGTATTACTAGGGATTATTAGGGCACAATACTATGAAATGAATTAATATAATAATTAATTAGGGATTCAATGATAAACATATTTACTTGTAACTAAGAGGAGAATTATAAAGAAACAAGAATGAAATTTAATTAATTAATAAAGCTTTTAATACTAAGAAATCACAACTGCGTACGAGGTGCGGCCCACGTTCTTGATGTTGTAGTTTAATTCGCAAAAAATTGTTAAAGAATATCTTAAATACATTCCGTATAACATATGAGAAAAAAGGCATACTTCCTGTTGCCCGTTAAATAAACTTTTTTAACTGAAACGGGGTTTCACGGAAACAAACCCCACCATCAGAATCCCTATAGCCATGCTAAGAGCCCCTTTTAACACGTCTGAATAAATTTTTAAATTTCTTGAATAAATTGGAATTTATTAAAAGACAAAATTTATCATTTTGTAATTAACATGAATATGCTCTTGGCCAACAGAATGTATATAATTCAAGCAATAAACAAACTGTTCTTTAAGCTGAAGAAAAAAAAAATGTCCACTATAAAATCAAATATTTATTAAATTGAATTCAAGTACCTCTCTTGAACTCACTCAACTCCCATTCAAACATATATTTTGAATCTATTGAATGACACGATGTCAGAGATCAAACTGAAGAGATTCTTACATTCGATGGGCAAAAAAGGATGAAACAATGGAATAAACTGTGAAATACTCGTAAATTAAATGACATTGTATGATTGTGTTTCATTGAAATGTAACAGGAATCAAATAAATTGTCGAAGTTCTAAGAAAATTCAATAAAATGATTGAATATTGTCAGTAAGAGTGTTTCAATGGGACGACATAGAAATGGTATTGTGTTATTTTTATTACAAAAGGTATTGGAATTTGAATTTAATTTTTGATCAGGTTTGTCAATACATACACAAGAATACCTATATACCTAAAGAAAATGACCAACTATGCAAAATTGGAATATTTCTTTTCTGTGAATGGAAAACGAAGGAATTGAGACTTATTGCGAAGAAAAAGAAGAGTAAAAGCTGTTTAGAAGATTAAATAGATGCTTCTGATGGAAAAAAGTTTGTACAATTGATGCATAAAGTGTACTTAAAAAAATACAACGAAAAATAGCAAAATGTTATTTTTGAACAAAAAAAAAAAGACCGACCACCTTCAGCTTAAAAAAATTAATAAAAAATAAATATCCCAGCTACCAAACAAAAGATACATTCCCCCAAAATAAAAAAATATTCCTCAACATAACCCCCAAACGATACCAAATGGTGCTAAATAATTGTCATCATTGTTTCTAAACTGTTTAATTTTTTTTTCTCCTATACTCATGAGATGTGCTTATGTTAATGTGTAATCTAAATAAGAATAAAATAAATAAAAACAACAATATCAACAGTAACAATATTAACCAAAAAAACAAAAAACTCTAATAATGCTAATGGCAACACAAAACTGATATTAGAAAAAAAAAAAACACAAACAACTACGAGTATCAAAATCTGCCTTCTGCATTTTGTAACCAACAAGGACTATAGCAAAAAAAATAAAAAAAGATATATTCTCACCAACCAAGGATTCAAGAAACTCAAACAACTCCTAATTAATTTTTTATTCACTTTCTGTGGTTAGAAGGCAGTTTGCTGAGGCACAATTGTGTATAAAAGGACGAAAAAAGAAGAAGGCCAACAACAACAACAAAAAAAAAGCTATGCAAAACAAGGCAAAGGCGTCGACTAATTTTGTGGCCATTAAAAGCTTTATCCGGTTTTGTGGATTCATTTAAATTGTTCTTAGAATTAAGAGAAAAAATAATGAAAATAAAAAAAGACAGACAACAAAAAAAATAGTAATAAGAAACTTCTCCCATTATTTTAGGCAAGCAAATGTAGAAGATGGGAAAGTCTTTGTTTTTTTTTTTTTTTATTGTTTACTTCCGATGTAATTATATTTTGTTACTGAGGCAAACTTATGTATTCATTGAAAAAAATCAAAAAAATGATTATTTCAATCAAGTAAGTGCTTTCTAAATTTAAGAATTTCTGCATTTATTTCTCAAATTTACAGATTTTTACGTCAGTAATTTTTTTTTTAATTTTTCTTCAGTTAGAAGCCTGAAGAAATTTTGTACTGAAGTTGTCTTATTACATACGAAAGAATTTTGAATAGGCAAAAATATTGAAATCGGTACTTAAGCTTTGGGGATTTGAGTCTCAAACGCTATGTTTACTTAAAAATACTGTAGTATAAAAATGCAATAGTTGATGTCTTCATTTCTAAATGTTTTATGACGAAAACACATCAATTAAAGTTTACTTTACATTTCGAGCATTTTACTTTACATTTCGAGCATTTTGTGACATGGGAGGAAATCCATACGACTCAGGTTGTGCACTTAATTTTATTTTGTGAAGCTTAAAAAGCAGGCAATACGGGGATGGTGTAAATAAGTTGGTGATTTTGTAGGACTTTTTTGTATTTTTGTTTTACTTTATTTTGGTGTTTTTTTTTTTTGCTTCCCTCTCTAAGTTAACTGTGCGAGAAATTAAATTGTGCTTGTGGTGGTTTTGAATATTAAAAAGATCGTTTGTCATCATCTCTTCTTGATGTTATTTTTTTTTTTCAATTGTTATTGAAAGGAAGAGTCCTATAAGTAAGCCATCTGTTTTTTTTTTCTTTTGATTTCGACCATCTGACCAGTCTGGTTTCTTGATTTCTTTTTGTGGGCATAATATATTTTTTTTTTTTGCTGTTGTTAGTTCTATGAGAGTTTAACTTTTGTGGGTTTGTTGGAATAGTTGTGATTTATTGCATCATTTGTTCAAGTTAATCTTGTTAAGTGATTGTTAGCAGGCTGGATGTTAAATGGACTTTGAGGAAGAAGAAAAAGAAAGTTGGTTTATTGAAAGAAAAAGCACTTAACCTTAAAAAACAAACATCGAAAGATAACATAGTGTATGTCATATTATTTTTATGAATTTATTTGTTTTTGGAAATATTCATGAAATCGTAGAAAATGTTGTCTTTCCACATAAAATTATGTATTTAAATAAAAACATATGTCTTATTCTTTTATCTGGCTTTAAATTAACAAAAATGTTTTCAAAATTCATTTCTTTAAATTATTCATAAAAAAAGAACCTTACCTTATTTAGTATTGAGAAATAAAAACAAAAAATGTGTTTGATAGAAATTTAAAACACATATAATTATTTTGAATCACAGTAGTGTGCTTAAGAGGATTCTAGATCATCTGAAGTTTGAAAAGTTGATTACATCCGTACTTGGTCTTTAACATCCATACTCAATTGTTGGTAAGGAAGGAGAGAGCCTTAATACCTGCTTTTAAACCAATTTATGCTTCTGCGCATGATTTTTTGGTTTTTTTTTTTAATTTCGTCACAGTAATTTTTAAAAATCGGGAATTCCCTGAGTTTCTTGAACCAAATCAAAAACCTTTCTCGATTTCCTGCCACTTTATTTCAATTTAAATACATATGAAACCCCTATAGATAGCTAGCAGGTGAGGTATCATTACACAGACAAATTTCTCTCACATTTTTCTTTTGACAAAGTCACACTTAAGAGATTGCACGTAAATAATGATTATCACTCCATAAAACAAATCACGTTCCCAGGTTCAATTCAATGAAATCTTGCATATTCAGTTTATGTACCATAAGTTAAGTAGATGAAATGCTAATGGAGCATCTCAACTTCTGGATGTCGTCAAATGTTTTAGAGGGTTCTTCATCCATATCAAAATTATTCATGAGAACATTTTCAATTACTTTTTCCCTAGTTGATTCCAATAATTCATCAGTGATGCAGCTTTTCGTAGGTACATATATCAAATCGTTGTGTCATTATTCTCAAGGGTGTGTGTATTCCAAATTGTTCATTTAATTACGTATACTTAATAACTTGCTCAATTATGCTTATCCCGATAAATTGATTGTATATAGGTAGGTATCTACCGTCAGGAAATTCCAGATTTCTCGACGAGTAGACCATGTTTATAGCAGAAGTGATTTGACATTTTGCAACCATATATATCAGAAGGAGAAATAATAAATTACTTGTATAGTATTTTTGTTGTTGCTTCTATTCATAAGCACTTGTTCAAGTAGGTTTAATGAGTCAAGAATTGTCATCGTATTTGTAGAAACCTCAGCTTTTTCAACCCTAAGTCCCTCTCGTATACAACCCCACAGCAGCGATTCTTCCCATAAAATAATACCATCTTGCTATGGAATAGCCCCTTTTTCATTTGTTACTAAAATACCTTTATGTATCTCATCTTTGCGTCGTCGTTGTCGACGTGACGTCGTCCTTAAACCACAATTCGCATTCCATTTATTGGAATCGGTGTTAATGTCAATAAAGTGAAGAGTTTTTATTCGAAGAATTTATTGGTTACGTCCGCAAGCAACATTGTGATACTTGATTCTCAACGGATTTTGATTTATTTAATACACTCAAAAAATTTCATACGAAAAAAAAACGTTTCTTGATGGAATTTGTAATTTGCTTCAAATATGTGCAAGGGATTCAATATATTTCACATTTTGTCTAAGTTATTTGGTAATGCAGTAAAATCAATATTTGAGTAAAAAATTGCCCCTCAGTTTTAATTTTGTACATAATTTAAAACCGCAAAAAAGTGATTGTGTCTCTATTTTATAAAAATCCTCCCCTTCCCATATAAAAACAAATAACTCCCTAGTCTTTGTCGAAAATGTTATTGTATAAAATATGAAAATCCAATGTAAATATTTATTCTTTCCTCTTTTTATGATTGTTGCCTCGCTGAAGATTTTATACAAAAATTTATAATTTTGCCATGACCTATTTTTGTTGAGTTTTCCTGAGAAGAAAAAAAAAATAGGAAAACAACATCTACCTCACTTAAGATAATAAGTTTTAGGCTTTTCTATTTTATTTGTTTATGACGATTGATGATAATAAAAAGAGACAAACATATTAAAAATCTAAGAACGAAGACAAACAGAAGAAGCAAGTTCTTGAGAATGAAAATATTTGACAAACATTATCATCAGGAACACAATTTTTTTTCTTGTGATGTATGTATTATATAAAGCAAGCAATAAAATATATCTGATGCTTTGCCACATTTGACCTAAAGAATTTATGTGTGTGTCTTTCTTAATGGTGTTAAGTAACCTTGAAAGGAACCTTTATAAGGACTAAGGTTCTTATTGCTGTCCTACTTTCTACTTTTTGATTTAAGCTTTATACATACATACATTAATGGAATAAAAACACTTGCTTTTGGTGAAATTTCATAATAAATCATATTTCCAATTATACACATGAAGGCGCTACTATACTGTATGCTGAGCATTCTCTTTCAAAAGGATGTCATCATCGATCATTCTTCTTTTTTTCGTATTATTATTTTATTGACGACAAAAAGAAAAATGGAAAATTATATTATTTTTTGAAGGAAGAAAAAGACAGTTTTCTTTTTTTTTTTTTTTTGTTCTTTAATTTTATTTTATTGCCGACACGAATCAAAGGTCCTTGCGGAATGGAATATTTTCTTGTAGACAATTTGAAGTTCAGAAAGATGAATTCGTAAATTCGATTATTTATTTGAGGAAATCCTATGTGTCAAAGCTGCCTATTACATTGAAAACGAATCTTTTTTTTTTATAACTGTAGGTTTTTTTTCTTGAACTCTTGGAAATTAATGATTTTAAACTTTTTTGAAAAAAAAAATTACGAATTGAGATAAAGAATTTATGTATGTATATAATGTAGGTACGCTACAGTTTTTTTTTTAATTCCATATGTAGGTTAGACTGATTTAAAAAAAACTAAAATGTCTCTGATTTTTGATGCCACTAGCTTTTTAGTAAGAGTTTAGTGAAATAATAAGCCTGGTAAAATTTCAGCCGTTTAGATTAATATTTAGAGGTAGCTCATCGCTAACTTTGATGGTTATCGTACGGAAATGATTGAGACGTATTTTTAAAGGGAATTAAATTTTCTTTCAAAAGGTCCTTAACTAATTTTCAAATTACAGTACTTCTTCCAAAGTTATTGAAGGTTAAAGTGGATGGTTAATTCTCAATCATTTCCGTACAGTAACCGGTTGCAAAGTTATATAAAAAAAAAAGAAGCAAACAAAAGAAAAATTCCCATACGAATTGTATGGAAAAAAGAAATTAGAAATGAGCGACCTCTAAATATAAATTTTACCAAGCTTATTATTTCACTACACTCTAACTAAAAAGCTATAGTGGCATCAAAAATTGGAGACATTTTAATTTTTTTGAATCTGCAGTCTAATGTACAATTTTTTTGCAGTACAATGTTATAAATGGGGTAAAATTATTGGAATAATTGAATACTGTTTGGTTTCTCAGATTCCTTGCGACACTTTGACTAGAACTTATGAACTAGGTTTAAAAAAAAAATAAAATTTCTTCTTACTCCCACATCCGAACTTTTTAACAAGTGACAAGAATTGACATTTCTACCAATTAGTTGAGGAAGTAGGATGTCGCTTTATTCTTTTGTTACTGTATTGCTGTGTGTGTCTGTCATTATTTCCTATGACATTCAATTCAATAATAATAACGAAATGACTTTGTTGTTTGTTGTCCTTGTCATGTTTACTTAACCAATCCTGTGTGTTGCGCGTCAATTATGGAATTGTTTGTAACCTACAAACATGCCTCAGGTTCCAACCCCCCTAACACAACGAGTAGGTAGACAAAGAAAAATAAAAATTAAATAAAATGATCGAATGCATTGGTAACAACAAAACCAAAGTGCAAAAGATACATCCATTAGATAGAGAAAGGAGTATCCGGTTCCTGTGTCATAGTCTAGTCACGCAAATGGTTGGCGTGTTGGGTTGTGCTGTGCTATGCTGTGCTGTGCTTTGCTTTGTATAAATTGAATGCACTTCGTCCTGTCATCAAACAGGTATCCCTTCTATAACTCTCGCTCTAAAAGTACACAGGTAAAGGACTAAGGACCCTTTGACATCCTTTGTTCGGAGCATGATTGGAAAACATCATGTACTTTTTTGCACTTTGTATGCGAGCTTTCTATTGAACCAAAAAGGTGCGCTTTTTGAAAACTTCTATCATGAAAAGGCATTCAAGTTGAACGGGAATGTGAAGGGAATGTGATTTGTGTAAAATATTGCAAATGAAATCAGATACCATCACATCATGTCGGTAAAGTCATTTGTTCGCTTTAAATTGAATTCACTGCACAGTTCTTTTTTTCTCTAATTAAATATAAAAAAAAAAAAAAGACAAAGCAACTAAGGAAGGAATACTTAACATGCAATTAGCCAAGTCTATTTCACAAATCATGCGCGCCTAGGAAAACTCCTGACAAAACAAGGTAAACATGCGGTTGCTTATCTTTCTCGGTTAATTAAACACCACTTAGTGAGGCTAAATTCCTCTGAGAAAAGGACATGCACATTTACAACAACTTTAAGGCTTGGTTCGCATGTAAATATACAGGCATAATAACAAAAAGAACACTGGCTCAATTTATCACCTTTGGGAGGCAAGAATATGGCTTCTAGGTTGTTGTCTGGACCTAGAGTGCATTACCAGAGAAGAACAATATGTGTGCATTTAAGATAATGGTTTCGAATATTTATATGCTCCAGCAATTGTTAATTAATTGTTCTACTGCAGCAGGCATGTTTTGTATTTATTTATTACACACACACACAAGCACACAGGTGCGGAACTGAGTTCCACATATCAAAACCGTTCGCTATGATGTAAAAATAAATATACCCCCCCCCCCCTCCACCCTCCAGTCATAATACCAAGGCAAATTTACTTTTTATTGTATTTGGCTTATAACGGAATTTAGATGTTTAATTATTTCTGACTCGTAGAGTTATTTTATTTCCATCATCAGGTGGTGTATTTGCATATATTTATATGAAAATTATTGATATAGAATGTATCATAGACTCATGGAAGGTGTAAAAAGAGTATATTCTGATATTCATTAGAATTTTAAAACATCGACTTCTATCGCTTAAGTGGATTATATTTGTGTAACAATATAATTTATATGTGATTCTGTACGTATGAGGTTTTGAACAAAATTGTTTGGAAATCTATGTGTCAATACATAAATATACTTATGGTAATTTAATTGAGCCTGAAATTTATGAATCTGCAGAGAAGTGTGTATAATGACTTTATGCTTATCTGTAGGCGCTTGAATATTAATTACTTATACTTTCGAATTAAAACGAATATTCTTTGGGAATGTTTAAATAAATATTACTCACATGCACTTTCATGTGATTTCGTTCGAAAGCAGCATAAGGCAACCGTTACACGAAATATATCGTTTCAAATGCTTAGTTATTCGGACTGCATCGTTTGAAGAGCAAGCAAAGTTGTTGGTCTTGAATTAGGACATACTAAGTTGCTGCTTTAAGAAAATAAACATCTGTCCACTGCAAGCAACTTCGAGGCCGTTTAAGAGTTCATCAACCATTAAACTTTCCGATGCCAGAACGCTTTGAATATGTATATGACTGGAAACAGCTTTCATGGATGAATATGAAAATTTCTTTGGAAACTCCTAATGTCCATTTTTTTTTTTTGGAACATATGTCCCTCTTGTCTAGACCACTTTTGACCAAATATCAAAATTCTTAAAACTCTATCAACCCTCAAGAATCTATGTAAGGAAGTCATTCAACTCATTTTTAATATGAGTTCGTATAAAGTTAATTCATCAGGTTCAAGCTGTTTTTAATCTTAAAATTATATAATTTCAATACCTATTTTTTTTGTTTTATTTGTAAAAAGGATCTCATCATCTCAGCTCCTTTATTCCGTTTACAAAATACACAAAACTGAATAACATATATAAGGATGATGATGTTGCTGTAGATGACAGTAGATGTGGGAGTGGGTGGTTGTCTGCCTTAATTAAAACTTCAAGTTAAGACACTTAGATCCTTAGATGCAATCAAAATAATTGGATGGCTGTGTTTTATATATGTATGTACCTCGTGGGTGGCATTTTACAGCTTAAACTTACTTTCAAGTCTAAAACACATACAATTTTCATTTTTGTCTTGTTTACTTTCTATTTGAAATACAAAAATAAGAGAAAAAAAAAAAAGAAAAGTTAACTTTTTTTTTTTTTTTTTCAAGATGTAGACCATTGACAAGAGTCACAACTTCCCCTAGAGATATCCAACTACTTGTGTGGCAGTCTGAAGGTAGGTTAAGTGTGGAATCGTGTTTGAATGAGTCTCTCTGTGGATGGAGTCTTTATGTTGAAAGAGATTTTTGACATATATGAGGTGGGGATGCCAACTTTCTTGAAGTTCATTTTTTTTTTCTCTCACTTTACACTTCAAATAGCCTATTTCTATTTTTATTATTTTTTTTTTTTTTTTTTTTTTTTTCTGAAGATCTGCAACAGGTTTTAGAATGTTTTTTTTTAGTCCTTCAAATCACTGAAGAGAAAAAGCACCCACTTGACAGTCCTCTCTTGAAATAGTCAAAGGCGATGCGAATGACGTAGAGCGTTCTTTTAATTTTTCAATTGAAACCATTCGTCGTCTTTTATTTTGTTTTAATTGAAGATATCTATACAAGCTCGTGCATACATACATATACATATGTAAGTAATATATTGACGTACCAACAGCTAAGCTCTTGGTATAATAAGCTTCACTCTGTCATGTTATAAAGTTGGAAATTAATTAGATTGGCATGTTTATTAATGTGATGTAATAGTATATGGTATGGCACGGTGTAAAGGTGGTGTTAGGATGCATTGAGCTGTTAAATTAGAATCCTCTAAAGGATTATACTCGTGTTCAATAAAATTTTATACCAAAGTTAATTCAGTTACAAGAATATTGCCTTCCTTCCATCGACAACGATTGAACGATTGCATATCAAATTTAATTCGAAGAATGCAACACGTTTAAGGATTCAATTTTCTCAACAGGTAGCTACATACATATACTACTTACTAGTGGAAGAGAAGTAGTATATTGGAGGAAGTACCTAGCGTGATTGGAAGCAATATTTCAACTAAACTATATGAGATTCTATTTGTGAGGGGTTGAATAGGTTGTTTAAAATGAACTTTAAAATTACGTTAAGATTATTGAAAGAAATTCTCTTGATAAAGTGAAATGTATCTTGAAATTGTAAAATAAAATACACAAGTACTTGCTCTTAATATCAAAACGGCGGCGCTCCTCAGCGCTAATTGGGTCACCGAGCTTAGGTTGCTTGGGGCCGCCATTTATACCTAATTGCTCTTAGAGTTCAACTGATAAGCTTAGAACTTTTAAATATTTTCTTCTACATTATTAATAGGATCTCGTTCTGTACTGATTTAGGGAGGCTGCTGTAAGCTGTCTCGATCAAGCGCCCTGACATCCTCGATGGCTTGCTCTCTAAACCAGAAATTTATTCTTCCTTGTCACCTGAAACGTAGGACCTAAGGTCCAAATACACTCTTGGCTTGAACATTATGGTCAATTCGGTCGATGTGGTGAAGCGATAAGCGCTTATGTCGTCTACTTGTTTTGAATATGTTCGCCTCCTCGAACACAGTATTAAATGCGTGTCGAAGAATTTTTCCTTCGATAAGAAGGAATTACCAATTTCATTCACTTCGAATCCAACGAATTCAAATTTTCCTGAGAATGTTCGGTCACATTTAGTCAGCTGCATAAATAGAAGGTAGGACAGGACTTTAAACTGTTAGTTTTTAAGAATGGTCATACTATTTTGAATTATTGAAATCAAACCCTAATTTTTTTGGTTTTTGAATAATTAAACTAACTAAAATGATTCATTTCACCTTACCTTAAGTTATCTTTCCACCCAAAGAGAGCAAAAGAAAAACAAAACAAAACAAAAAAACACTTCTACAAACAATTTACTCTTCTAAATAAATTTATCAAACGCATTTTGCCCGCAGGAGAAGAAAAAAAAATAAAAAAAAAAGTCTGATTTATGAAATTTCATGGTCCATGTTATTCTATAGCTTTTAACCATCCACCGCCATTATTATTACATTTCCGGCACTTAATAGCCAAAACACTTTAAGTGTCGTAATCAGAGGTGAAAAACTTTACCAATTCGTTTCGCCGTCGCTCGTGTACGAGTTGCTATAAATTTTCTCAACAATTTCCCTCAGGGCAAGCTGTTAAGAAAATAAGACTATACCTTTACATGTATAAAGATATTTTTATAAAATGAAAGCGAACAAAAAAAGAAAAGAGTGGGAAAATTAAAAATTATAGTTGTTCATGCTCAAGGATGCTTCAGTTCGAAATCAATTGCACCACTTGAAATATAATTTTTTTTTTCTTTGCTTCTTCTCCTTCTTTCAATAAAAATCTTATGGGATAAACTACGTATCGTTTGCTTTTTTTCTTTCTTTTTTTTTTTGTACACGTGTACTTCATTTACGACCTATAGATGGAGAAAAAATAAACTTGAAGAAAATCGACAAAGATAAAAGATGGTTCATCTGAAGGATCGCTCTCTAGATTGAAATGAGAATAAAAATTTAAGTGATTGTTGTTTACATAAATGAAAAAATAGAGAGAAAATTGAGATAAAATTAGGAAACAAATTAAGCAACTTATAATTGATTTCTCTCGGTGTATTATGTCGATTTTTCGTTGCTTTTTACCCAAATATTTATTTAGTGTATTATTATTTTTTTCTTGAAAATTATTGTTTCTATACCAGCTATCCAAAAATTGTGACTCAAACTAAGTTTTAAGTTCAATCTTTTGCAAAGTCATAATTTTTGAAAGTTGATTTTATAACAAAAACTTTTTAATTCAAAAGAATTTATTTCAAATGAATTCTTATGTAATAATTATATATGAATTGTATAATTTAAAATTTCAGCAACCCTTATCATTCAAGTTTATTCCACAATAGCGCTAAATTTGTATCCTTATAATCACTATCCTAGTTTCTAACGCAACGCATTTTATCACACATGAAAAACCAATTTGCAGTTTGCATAACATAACGTCGTAATTTTGTGTGGGTTAATTTATTTACTAGTTTCAATGAAATTCACCTATTTATAGCCCGAAAACGTACTAACAATAAACATTGTAATTTAAAATTTTGAAACTATGCCCTGTGCTCTGAAATCAGTTTGATTGGGTTAAATGAGTATGTTGGTTGAAAGTTGAACGCATCACTAACTAACAACACTAGTTCCAAAAAACGAAATGAAGTCAATTTGATGATGACGTCCAATTAGCATTTTTGTATATCACCTGTGATAGGTACCAGTAGTTGCAAAATTCGATACTGCCATGTATTTTATTTTACAAAACATCATGTTATACAAGAGCCTTTCTATGGAAAACATGCCATTTTAAGTGGCAGGTTTTGTTTTGTTTTTTTTTTTTTGGGCGGAGGGGGTGGGAGGGGGAAAGAATCCAGCTAGTGAATTTTACATTTTAAGATGAAATACTGGCAAAGATTGTTATGCGCTTTCGAAAAGGAAAAGGAGTGTTTTTTTTTAATTAAACGCAAGTTTTTATTTTCAAGCAGCAGATATTTCAAAACAGGGTTGCCAGTTTGGGGGTTTTCCCCCCCAGATTTAGGGTTTTTTTTTCATCGTTGGCGTTGGGGGGACGAAATGTTTGGGGGAAAATCTGGGGGGATTCATTTTAAAGTTAAATTATTCCAATACCTGCATTTTGTTTTGAAATTGAATATACTATCAAAGAATATCCAATAATTACTGCTCAATTAAATTTTAAATATGTATAAACAATTTTTTTTAAATGCTATTTAAATACCAAAGTACTTGTAGGTACATATGTACATGCATGAGCTGTGAATAAAAAATTGAAAGAAAAAGTTGAAAAAAAACTTAGGGGTTTTTTTTGTTAAAATGTGGTAATCTGGGGGGTTTTAAATTTTTCTGGGGGGAAATTTTTTTTCATCTGGCAACACTGTTTCAAAACAAGAACGGGATATGAAAAAAATTATCAAAAATTTAAATTTTTAAAATTTTAAATGAACTCAAAAATTCTTTGTTGTTTAATTTAGTATTCCTGTGTGTATTTTGAAGAATTCAGAAAAGTACTTAATGTTTCATATATCTTCCCATTTTGATGGCTTCTTTTATGATGCTTTTAAAAATATCTGGTTTAATTAGTCCGCTAAAATAATTTCACAGTTAAACTTGTGTCTGTATCTTATTTCCGACGTATGTTGATACCAGGCTTGCCAGATTGGGCTATTTATCGGAAACTGTGCTATCTTTTTCCAAAATTGCCGAAAAAAATTTCAGTATGACAGCCCAATCATAATTGAGCTATAAATAGCCCAAATTTTATCTTGGGCTATATTTTATCATACAAATAAATCATGTAAATAAAACACTTTTCTCCCTCTAAACATACCCTTAATTATAATTTCCTTGGAGATAATTCCTAAAAGCAAGAAAACCTTGAAAAATATTCCAAATTTTTAGGAATAAGCTCCCTCAATTTGATTGGAGTTCGTTTTTTCTTGAACTGAATCGACTCTTAACGTCAAAAATATTTCGGATAAATTAGTTTTCGGGTATTTGGCGTATTTCGTAATACAATTGTTAACTTTGCATAACAAAGAAATCGATTAACTATACAGCATCGCTCGATACAATTATTCGTTTTGCGTATTGATGCTACGGTTTAAAAAATTTGCTGTAAACATTTTTCACCCTTAAAAGAAATGATAAGTAACTTGAACACGAGGATGACAATGACAATAATTTTGATGAGAATATCACATTTATAGACTGATTTTCAGCAGTTAATCTGATAATATTGTTAACTCTTCTTTTTCTTATGAACTAATTTATTTTATTTTTCGTTAATAAAAATTTATTTTTTTTTTTTAAATAAAAACAAATTGTGATTGAAGTTATCAGAAATGTTTTTTTTTATTGGTATTGGGCTACTTTTTCGGCTCCGATTTTGTGCTAGAAAAATTTTTAAATTGGGCTATGGAACTAGTTCAAGACATGGCAACCCTGGTTGATACTAGCATTGTTGAGAATATAGATTTTCTTTCTTTAATCGCATTTCACGAATGTGGAACTTTACACTGTTTTATTTTCCCATTTGGGTCCCATTCAATACACAAAATAATTATAAAGATAAAAAAAAACAATTATACCTTTTATAAAAAAGCAATTTTGAGATAGCTTTATAAGTTTACAGTGCCGACGTTCTGTAACTATCACATCGGTAAAGTTGGTCGAGAAACGATGAGAACTGAAACAAATTGTATGAGTTTTGTTCCATTTTCACCGTTTCTCGACTGATTTTTGTTATGTGAGAGTTACAGAACGTAAGCACAGATTTTTCAGTTTGAAATATTTCTTGAGCCAACAGCAACTTTTTTCGCTAAACAATCCTATTACATATTTCACGAAATTCAACAATGTAGTATTTCGCCCAATATTTAACTGAAAGTACCATCACCGATATATATAAATCCGAAATATGAAGAAAAAAAAATAAAATTGTGCTTATATTGATTTTATATCGTAATTTCATTACCACCCACTTCAAACGCAGACGTCTTAATGTTGAATAAATCTTCAATGAATCTAACCTCATCCCCTAAAAAATTAAAAAAAATGGGTAGGTACACATAACAATATTTATCTGCATAGAAATTGTCTCTCATTGAATAATCAAAACATTTTTTTTTTTTTTTTTTTTTTTTGCTTAAGATTCTTATTATTGATGATATTAAATTTTAGACGCATGTGTATGGCTTTTGTACACTCTTGAGGCACAATTTCAAATTATTTTACTTTTCAATTAGGTTCAATTCTTCTTATTCATCTTTTTGATAAGAGAGCAAATTAAATAAAATTATACTTATTTCCTATTCAAAAAATTATTCTTTTGTCTGGTACTGATGGAGAGATGATGGCAAAGAGAAGACCTAGTGGACTTTTTATTCAGATACATATACGTATGAACATAACTAACTCTCAATTAATTTAAGGATGCTTTTTGAGCTTTTTTTTTCATTTAGTGTTTTTGACTTTTTATTGAAATATTCCGAACTACAAAGAAAAAACGTTAGAATATGGAAGAATTTTGAAGTTTGATTTTAATTCGATTTTGTATCAACCTCGGTTTTCGATTTCAAAGATCATTTTTCTTTAAAAAAAAGTCGAAACAAAAGAATTTGCATATCTTTCAATCAAAAACTTTTCTATCTTTTTTCTATTCTATTCCAATTTTTAGTTTCTTGAAAAAAAATAGTAAAACAGTTTCAAAAAGGATAATGAACCACAAAGATTGTTCAAAAAGATTTTGTTTCATGTTTTACCTATATGTACCGCAAAGAACAAAATACCCTTTACAAAGAAAAAGTACTAAAGTATCTTTCGACATAAAAAAAAAAAAAAACCTGAGAAAAATGTACATTATATGAAGAACAACATATTTGAGCTTCAAATCTACTTTTTTTTCTTCTTCTTCTTTCAAACAAATCAGAGAGTATTATCTAAAGGTATACTGTACCATTTTCCATCAGCACAACCCCACGAAGCACTTAACTTGTCCGAGAAAAAGTCAAGTATTTCTCATGATTCACAAAATATATAAAGTCCCTTTGCATTCTTCTGGTGTAAAGAAATAATTTGATTGAAAACTCTGAAAACACCTCCATCGCATTTTGCGCAATTCTTTCGATAAGATACTTTGAGAACAAGGATGCTGAAAATATATTTAAAAAAAAAAAAAATGGAAGTGAATGGAAATAAAACGCAGGTTAGGAAAACAAGGTAAATAAAATAAAAGTTCAGGTAGGTTAGGTACCTACCGATAGATACTCACCTATCTATGTTATATACCTCTAGGTGCATAACTCACTCGAAAAAAAAAAAGAACTTTTCATTTTCATTTTTTTTCTATGTTGTCTAGGATCTAAATCCAGTTGTAGTAGTTCCCAAGATGATTAGGAATAGAAATTGAAAATAAAAATAAAATGAAAGGAATGTAATGCCCTTTTGCGCTCAGAATGATCAAAGCATTTCTATAACAATAGGATCCAATGAGCTTAATGTGGGAATAAGAATTCTCACCTCACAGTGAAATGAATAAGTTTCTTCTTCTATTTGTTATGTTGTCATCTCTTATTAGATTTTAAATTGTGAGGATATACAGAAAGGTGGGTAGTGAAGTGATGTAGATTATGATGTTCCAAGGTTACTATAAAAATATGATAACTAAAATAAATAAATAAAAATACTTTCGTTTTTTGGTCTATTTGAGGCTAAGGATTATCATGCTTGTGAATCCTTTTAAGGATTATTATAAATATAGAACTTAATTTGTTGCATTACTTGATTAACTTTAAACATTTGATAATACAAGATTTGCTTTTAAGATTAAAAGTTTAAAATATTGATGTTAAAACTTGTTTTAACAACTTTGTATACTTTTAATGACATATTCAGGATGTTTCGCATAAAGTTTGACAAAAAGCTAGAGTGCATAGGTTGAGACAAGAAAGAAAATCGCTTGGGAGGGTAGATTTATTGACCACCGTTTAGGCGGAAGGGGCAATTTTCTTAAAAATAAAAAAAATCACGGCAACACTTACAAAAAATTGTCATGATATACTTTTTATGAAGCCCAAAAGTCAGTTCTTTTTTTTTTTAATCCAAATTATTTTAGATAGTATAGTTTTTGAAAAAATAACTTTAAAACAATAAAAAAAAATATCGAAAAAAATTGTGTTCAAATTATTTTTTTTTTTTTTTTCAAAATTGTGTACGTTATTGAGTACCTAGTATGTATTTTTGTTTTTAATAATCGATGCTCCCATCAATCCTATCAAACGCTAAAAATCGGATACATAAAAGTCTTTTAGTTTTTGAGAAAATTAAAAAAAAAACAAATCTATTTTATTACTAACTTAGTGCAAGTGTGTATGTAGTTACTGTTTTCTCAAAAACAAAAAGACATTTAAGCATACAAATAAAAACACAAGATACTCAAAAACGTAAAATTTTGAAAAAAAAAAAAAAATAAGTGTGAACACAATTTTTTTCATTATTTTTTTTTTTAATTGTTTGCAAATTAATTTTTCAAAAACTATTCTCTAAAATAATTTGAATTAAGAACAAAATAAAAGAACAGAAAAAAGTAGGTATAGCATGACATTGTAAGTGTTGCCGTTGTCTTTTAATAATTTTTTTTTTTTCTATTTCAAAGTCGATTTTTTTTTTTAGAAAATTGTGTAATTTTGGATAAATAAAGGGAAGGGTTTGTGACTTTAAAAAATTAGTCTTTCGTTTGTTTTATTATAATTTCATATCCATTAGGTATCAATATTATAGAAAGTCACTAAAGTAAAAGATCAGTTATTCATAATTTTTTTTTTAAAGTTGACAATAATCGTGTTTTTATAAATCGAAATTTGGTCAGATCAAAGTAACCGTATTATATTTACAAGAGTGTGCAATTTTAAATAATCATTCCTAAATGAATTCTCCAAAACACATTCATTTAAACTAACCTAAATCAATTTCGCAACTCGCATAGTTAACAACTTTTTGTGTTCTCTAATACAACATCCTATATTCATCCCCTACTACTCCCTTCTCCTTACCCCACAGCTTTCGTTTCACAACAACATAAGCATTAGACGCAGTTGTGAAATTTCGTGATGCATAAAATTCCCTTGTTGCCGCATTTTATGCCAGAATCTGGGATGCAGAAAAACCCACTCGCATGTGTAATTATAAATTCACGAACACCTGCAGTTTAATTAGGTTGAAGTTCAGTGTGAAACTATAAACATACCTACCTACCTACTGTACACAACTTCATCTGAGTCCTTACTCCATTTGTATAGATAGATATACAGTGCGCGTGCTACTTTATGCTTAATGTACACAATCTGTGTGTAATTGTTTTCTTTTTAATTTAAAGCATAATGCACACATTAGAAAAACTGTTTTGTTTTTTGTTCTATAATATTGTGCTTAATTTAAATTAATTTTAAAATAATTTGCCTTGTTTATTTGAGTCTTTATTTTGTATTTAATGGTAAAATGAAAGATCACTCCAAGCTTAAGGATTTGTGTATCTTATTTGATATGATTGTGTTAGGGAATTCAATTAGTTTTTTTTTTTTTTGTATTCAATGTGTTTTATTTGAAGCAGATTTTTTCATTCAGTACAGCTTAGTATACCTACCTAGTATAAAGACTTGAGAATGATCAAAGTAAAACCCTTTGCACAAAAGAAAAACCATTTCTCTTTTCTTTTTTTTTTTTTTTTAATTTAAATTGGATTCCAATTAAATTGATACTACTTTGTATGGTATTTGTATACGTAGTACGAAAAAAGGGTAAATATAAATTGTTTATTCAGAGAGATTATGTGTCTGATGATGGTAATAAAAACTGACTTTTAATCACGGGCTAAGGTTAGGATTAAAGGTTATTCATTAACCATTAACTTTTATACGTTTTTCAAGGTTTCTAATTACTATAGCTTTACAGTCCAATAAAAGCTAAACTTTAAAAAATTCGGACAAAGCTTTAAAGTTGTAGGGTTTAGTTAAGTTTTTGGGAGGTTGATGAAATTGTATATTTACCTACACTTAATCTGTTCTCTTTATGCTTTATTCTTGCTCTTTATAAAGAAATAAAAATACCTTTTGTGCTCACATTTTTTCTTTAATTTCTAATTCATCTACCCTAAAACTTGTTTCAAAACTTAACATTATATCGCGCCTTACGCATATAAAATTCAAAAATACCGACTCTTTATCTATTCAAATGAATTGAAAAAAAAAATGAAAAATTTAATCTCAAGTATCCCAATAAAGGTGTTTACTGATAAGAAATTTCAACACGCAAAGTTTCAACACTTCCATTAACTTCCCGAATTCAGAGCTTGAGCAAACAGTTTGTGTTAAAAAAAGGTATGTTTCTTAAATTAGAAACAAATAAAAAAAAACAATCTTTACTTTTATGACGGCGAAAAGAAAAAAAAACTTATATCCTGGCTTCCTGTTCCGCTCACTCAAACCTATTGTATATTGAACTCAGATACATTTTTTTTTCTTATAAAATATTATGTTTAGAAAAAAAGATACGGTGATGTTAGATGGTTGAGTATATATTTATATCGTTGAATGTTCGTTCTTTCGTTTTGATAATCACGGAAATCGTAGACAATGCGTCAAATATCCTAAAGGCTTGGTTTTTTTTTTTTTTTACAAAATTTCAATTTCAAATCACATTTCCAATGCCATGCAAATATTTGATAATCTTTTTCTCTTCCCCTTTCCCTCTGTCAATGAATCAGTCCCTTCCTCTATCTCCTTTGGCAAACATTTCAAGTTTTAAAATGAGGACACAAGGTCGTTACACCCACCATTTGTTTGCCTTGAGGAGGCAGATACAATTTTCATAAAATCAAAATGTTTGTATTCAAAACGTTTCTTCTAGCTAAAAATTTAGAAAAGCAGAAAGGTGTAGGTTCTGAAGGGGATAACATAGCATAGGGTCATGTAGGCGTTAGAGGTTTCCCAAAAGACAACAACAACAACAAAAATCTGGCAAATATTTTTTCGCGACGAAATTCTGTACTAACTTATGTCTATTTCGTAGGTAAAGCTCATTGCAGTATGTCTGCCGGCAGGTGCGGTGATTGTAAAGACCTAAACCTACTTATACTCCTAAGAGGGAAGGGCGTTGTTCTTTGGTTTAAAATAAAAGGACTTAAATTGAATTTCAGGAAACACGTTAGGATGGTATTGTCAAAGAAATCGGAAGAGAATTAACAAGAGAATACATATCTCCATAAAAGTGAATACATGTTCGTAAGATTTTTTTTTTTTTTTGGAGACAAGTTGAAATGTCTGTTTTTTTTCTTAAGGGTGGAAGGAGGGTTTGTGCTAGGAACTAGACGATATGCTAATTTTTACACGTGTTGGAAAATTCGGTTAACTGTTTTTTGTTTTTTTTTTTGTTTTAATGTGCACTTTTGTAACACCTTTCGGAAACAAAACAGTATAAAAAACAATTATCGGTGTTTTGGTAGTGTCAAGTTATTATTTTACTTATAAGCAAGAAAATTGGCATTCAACCAGCAACCAAAACATGTTTAGTATTTCACATTATTGTAGTGTACTTAAATAAATTCCCAGCAGGTAGGTAATAACCGCAGCGCTGCAGGTTTTCGATAATTTATGGAGTAGAAAACTTTTGATTTTCATTTAAATTTATTGAACTGACATTTTCGAACAGCGATTTTTTGTTAACCAAGACTCGCAAATGTGAAAATTTTTGGGAAAGTTTTCTGATTTTAGCATATACTTCCTTTCCTTATGACAATGAACATGTCTGCTGATTGATTTGATGGTGGAATAAATAGAACCAGAATATCTAGAATATGTTTGATTTAAAATTGTAAAAAGAAATTCTAGTTGAATTGAAGATTTAGGACATTTTGGGACAGTCTTTTTTCGGAAACTAAGCCTGTTTTAAATTATTTGTTTTCGCTACTGAAAAGAACCAAAGCACTTCTTTTAGATTTTGATTTAAAATTATAGGTATGTCATATTAGGACAGTGATTTTTTGTTGATCAACAATCTGAAAGGCCAACAGGCCTTAAATTTATAATTGAAATTAATAATTGTATGGATACCATGTAAACTGGGAAAATTTTGAAAATTTTTGGGACATAGGCTTCTGACTTTTCAAAAATTTAGTAGACACTTCTTTTCCTTATGATGACGATAACCATATTGACCTGATTGATTTTGTTTCTAAGGGGTGGACAAAAGAACCAGAATATGGAAGATTTAAGGCTATGAAAAGAAATCTTAGAAAAAAATGGTGTTTTTGTAATACCTAGAAGAATTTCGATAATTTTTCTTTAAAATAATGTGCTTTCGGTGCTGAAAGAACCAAAGCAGCTCTTTTATTATGTGTAGGTATATAAATCAACAGACCTCTTTATTGAAATGAAATCAACAGACGTCTTGATTGCAAAGAATATTTTGGGACATAGTTTTTTTTTTTGTTAACTATAAAAACTAAAAAACTAAAAAAAATTCTTTGAGAGGATTGGCTTACTAAATCTGTCTCTAATTTATTCAATCTAAAGAGAACTTTCAAAACCATTTCAATTACCTACATTACCTACACAAAAATATATTTTGGGACACCGTTTTTTAGAACAGACTTAATTTCAAAATAAGATGCTACGTTTTTCCACATTAACCTTTTATCATTTGAATTTTTCAAAAATTCCTTTGATGTATAATTTTGTGTGTGCGGCTTAAAATGTATCTTTGTGTAAAAACCCATAAAACTACAGAAGTTAAGAATTTTATCTTTAATTTTTTTTTGAAGAGCTAGAAATTTTGACATTATATGCCTCCATTCATTAACTGCACTTATCCTTCATGTCCTTTACTCATCGTTGTCGTCGTTGCTTTCAAATTCATTTAGAATAGCCCTCAATTACAAGAGTGCCTAACATATACTCGACTAGAGTTGCTCCTCTTAGTTCACAGATGGAGCTTGATTTTCCAGCTCATAAACAAATGGTAGCGTATACAGTTAGCTATATAGGAAAGTACACAACCCAAAATGTGCAAACAAAACACAAGGATCAGCTTGAAAAGAGGGTCATTCACTGAGCAAACAAAAGGACGACGACTTTTCTACTATATAGGTACCACTTCTACTACTCCCTGCTAAAACACAACAACAATAAAACAAAACACCAACACACACACCTTCTCGCACCCACCCAAACACACATAGGTATACCTATTTGACTTTTTAATTGAAAATTCGTTTCCAACTCGTCTAATTGAAGAAATATTTTAATTCAAATTGAAAACATTTCTACCTACGTGCAAGGACATACTAGAATTCCTAAATTTTGTAGTTGTTTTTATTTGTGTGCCTGTGTGTATGTATTCGAATGTAATTTTTTTTTTGTTACAGACGGTCCACTTGAATCTGTGTCCTTTGTCGAACATATTGGGAAAAATGATTGCACTTAATGAGATCCAACCAATTTCTATGGAGAGAAGATCCTTGTTCGGGATGTTGCTCCAGATTGACCATCATCATGGGAGACTTGAACTCTTTAAATCTTTTTTGTTCCGTTTTGTTGTCAACTTTAAATGATACACTATGGGCAACTTAGTGAACGAAATTTCCCAAATTGGTAGCTGTGTTCTTCGGCTCAGGATTTTAGGAAAGGATGTTCTTACATCCTTCCGTTGCCGATTTTGGAACCTGCTTTTCAATTTTTTTTTTTTCAATTTGGGGTTCCCTTCATCATCATCGGTCGTCTTCATCATCGTGTGGGATGTTTTGCTGTCCCAGAAAAGCCAACCTTTTCTTCTTTTGGTAATCTCTTGTGTTGGACTTTGGACAGAGGAGGATGATTTGAATAAGTTCGGCTCTTGAAAAAATAATTGGAAAAGTTTTTTTTTTGTTCTCATCTTCTTTTGCCCTGATTTTTTTTTTATTTTTGAAAATAAAGATGGAGTTTATTTAGTGAAGCAGATTGGGAAAAGGGGGCTTTTGAATTGTATTTAGTTGTAGTCAGGAGAGGAACATCCGATTTCAATTTCATTGTTAACATGTCAAATGTTGAAAGCTATTATAGAGAGATATATGTACCTACTCGAGACTTATTCTTACATAGATACGAGTATACCTAAATAAAAAAAAAAAAAAACTTCTTTATTTTCTGGCCAGCAAGTTTTGATTAGGTTTTGGATTGGAAGATTTTACTTCACGAGGCTACTGCTTCAGAGAACATCGCCCTATTTTTGGTCGAAGGAAGAGAAGGTACTTATTGAACAAGATATGGCACATAATTTATAGCAATTAGTGTGGAGTTCAAGGTGTGGGTTGGGGAGAAGTTGGGCTGAATCTTGGTGAGTTGTGCGTGTGTTTTCTCGTTCGCAGAGGACGATTTGGGAGTATATTTACTTCGGATTCGGTTAATGGATTCTCATAAAACTTGTTTTAGTTAGTAGATCGAAAAGAAATGATAATGATTATGTGAATGTAGGAAAAAAAAAAAACTAAAAATAAGGTTATCTTAACTATGTTATATACATAATTAAGAACCAGAGAACCATAAGTAACTCTTGAGAAGTACGATTTGTATAGACATAAGGAAGTAAGAGCGGAGTAAATAAACAATATTTTATTAACGAAATTTTAAATTGATTTCTGCAAAAACCATACTACTGGGGCCTATTTCACCAAACATTTTTCACTTTGCAACTTTGCAAAAAAAAATAATTTCCTGCAAAGTAAAAGTGCGAAGTGTTTCACAAAATTTGCAAAGTGAAAAGACTTTTCACTTTTCAATTTTTTAGACTATTTATGAAAAGTGAAAAGTAAAAGTGTTTCACCAATTTAAAAAAGAACTTTGCATTTAAATTCGCATTTTGCAAAGTAAGTTTGCGTTTGGTGAAACGTAATTTGCAAAGAGGAAAACTTTTCAAATTTTCATTTCAATAATTTCCTCTTTGCAAATTTGCGTTTTGTGAAACAAAATTTGCAAAGTAAAAGTGAGAAATTGCAAAGTGAAATGTATTTGGTGAAATCGGCTTGAAAACCGTGAAATAGAATTAAAACAAAATAATGTTAGCCATGATTTTGGTTAGACCTTTCCTAATTTTTAAAAGACGAATATTAGTGTTAATTTAAGTGCAGATTAATATCAAAAAAAATTCTGCTCTAACAACCCAAAGAGTTTTGGTTTGTGTTGTTTTTTTCTTGAATATATTTTAAAACTTAAATTCTTAAATTTTTTCAAAGAATTTTGCTATCGAAGATCAGACCAATATTTATTTTAGCTTTGAGATTAATTTTCCATAGAAAATAATATCTGCATATAAAAGTACTTACAGAAAATTTAACAATACATTTCTCCTCGAAGGTAGCAAAGCTCCTTAAAATTAATTAAATTTTGAAAATTTGTTTTCAATCACTTTAATTCACTTATTTAGGTGAAAACCGATTTTGATCGAAAAATTAATTAAAGCAATGCTTAGTTATCAAAGCAAAATTTCGGATAATCCCAGATTATTTCACTACTAGAGAACATTACTGATTTTGAGAACGTAGATTTCTATGAATATTCCTATTAATTTCTATATTACCTACCTCTGTAGCACCTAGCAAATATATGTACATGTTTATAGACAAAGATATGTAGAGAGAGAGAGAGAGAGTGTGTGAGTTATAATCAGATTATTTGGTCGATTCTAATAAATTAATTCGTCGACGGAGAATACCTGCATCTATAGGGTTTGGGCAAACGTTTATACAACTATTCAAACTAAAGGATTCTAAAGGACTTTGAACTTTATTTTTTGTTGTCATCAAACGTTCATATCAATCCTCGCACAAGGATTATAATTAAAAGTATTTGACTTCCTTTTTTTTTTCTCCTTTTTTTCTCTTTTTTTTTTACTGCACATCCTGTCTACAGGTGCATTTCCTTGAAAACCTATTGAAAAAAAGCAACAAATGCATTGTCGTCTTTACGTCGAAGGCAAGTACGATTATACGATGAGGAAGGATTGCATGTCTATAGGTAGGCTCGGTGTATAGTCAGACATAATAGGGGTTGTATCAAAGCCATGCAAATTGGCATCTAGGATGAAATTGTGGGTGTAATGGTATATCCCTCGTTCAAGAGTTGAAGAAGAACACAAAAATGGAGACGGTAAAAGAATTATTAAAAAAAAAAATAAAAATAATAAAATCTTCAACGATGTAGACTTGTCATAAGGATGCTGCAGGATTTCTTGTTTGCTAATCACTTATTTTACATTCGTTTTTTTTCTTTACGTTTTAAGACAATTAAATGTCGTTTTCAGTTTGGTTTTAGGACAAATCCATTCTTATCGAATATTTGAAAAATTTTTGAGTGAAAAAAATATCCTTAAATCCAACTAAGAACGAAATATAACGTTGGCAGTTTATGACATGTATTCTTTTGTTCAATTTAGTAAAAATATTAGATTTAAAATTATTTTAACAAAACCAAATATTTTGCATCGATCAGTTGAGGAGCGGATTCAAGTCTTCGAACACAACCTCTGATGAATCTGTAAATGACTCAAACGAGTGGAGAACTACCTCAACAAATATGTTTTTATAGATCGAAGCGAAGTGAAATTTTTATACAAAAAATTAGCTTTTTTTTCCCAGGCGTGAAAAATTCAATAAAATTAAATGCAATTATTTAAGCGACAATAAAAAAGAAATTTGGTTTGAAGTGAATATAATTCAACGGACTTACCTAAACCAAATATTAAACAAAATTTATTTTCTTTATAAACATTTCGAGGCAAGATTTATTGATGTTTCATTTCGATTTGGATTTCACTTCGCATTGTTGATGTATAAACTAGGCTTTATTCGAAATAATTTATGTGAAAAAGTGAATCGAGTATATCGTTCTCACATTCGCTCCCATGCATTGCTTTCATTTATTCGATTCATTTGGTACAAAAAAGCGATTTTCGTTCTATGAACCACCTCATCATTTCCCCAGATGCGCGCAGTTATCAGCGCTCATGGTTGAGAGAGAAACATTTTTTCTGTATGTATTGGATAGAGATGGACACCTGGCTGAATTTTTAATCAAAGAAATAATTCATAATGAAAGTTTTTTATGTTTGGTTTTACATTTTCACAGAACGAGAATCGGAATAACTGGTGAAAAGGTGAAAAGTTTCTCGTTTCACTTTTTCACAGAACCAGAATCGGCCCCTTGGCTGGAAACTCTGCGTCGTCGTATTGCAATCACGGCTTAAAGCGCCATCTATTGCGGTTTCTATTAAGTAACCTGCATTTTCCACCGTGATGTCTCAGTTAAATTTCTGATAAATAAAATACATATGTATACATTTTCATAGTAAAATGCATTCCCATATATTCTTTTCAAGTACCTACATACATATATGTATTATAAACGCCGCCGTTTTATCTTTTGGTTATAATGGTGATTAATATTACATGCTTCACTTTTCTTCCACCATAAAAAATGATGTGTGCTCTGTGCTTATGAAAAACGAATAAAGTGTTTCCTTTTCAATCATAATTAACGCTATAAATTTATATCCTAAAGGATTTTTTTTCCTCCGCACAGGAAGTAGATTGGTACAGAAGATGAAAAAAAAAATCAGAAAGCAGCTTTCATTTTGCCAAACAAATAAAAATAAAAAAAAATGATAATAATGTTTGAGTAATAACAGATTCGTGTCAGAATAATAAATCAATGTTATATATGCGCGCTAAGCGATTCGTTTAATGGAATTATGCGTGACAAGTAAGCACTTCTTATCTTTAAACGAATATGAATACGAATTTTATTGTTGCTCAAGATATACCTCAAGCTATGTGTGATATAAGAAATAATAAATCATTTAACAATAGGACTTCGCCAGAGCCTGAAGAGCCATGATCCTTCATCAACTCAAAAGGAGCATTAAAATTTTAAAGATATGCTATAAAAAAAAAAAACAACAACCAGAAAAGTTACATTTTAGCTTTTTTTGAAGGATACCAAAAAAAAATACAAAAAAAAAAGAAAAAATAGAAGGCACATTTAGTGCGAAGACAGGCAAGTGAAATGTTTTTTGATTATATAAACAAAAATAAAATTTCATTAAATCCTGTCATGTGTTATATTGCTTAAGCAGTTAAGTAAATTGAGATTGATTTAGAAATCCTCCAAGGAAATGAGGATTATATATGAAAAAAGCCCACTGAGCCAAGTAAATACAAGTCATCTTCATCAGTTTGGTTTTATTATTTTTTTTTCTTTCACATCACATTAAACTTATTCACAAGTGTGTGTGGGGGTTTGATGTTCTTTTTATTGGCGAAGAATTTCCACACTATAGGCTTGTATAAATATTGGATTGAATAATTAAAATAAATACAATACGCTCTAATTGATTCAAAAATACAACTTATAGCCCTGTTTGTTTGGGGAAAAAGGCATGGGATTATTATTATTGTTAAACTGCATTGTTATTAAATCAAAAAACTTCTTATTCTCATATGCAAAAATATTATATTTTTTATTAATAATATTTCCTATCAAAATTTTTCAGAAATATGTTTTTATTTTTTATTTTTTTTATTTTTTTGATTTTTAAAAGTGTTTCAAAATTAAAATTTTAAATTTTTTATATTATGTTTATAACTGTATATTACCAACTTTCTATAAAAAATATTTTTTTTTTATAAAACTGTTCTATCAATTTTTCAAAAATCCCTACAAGAAACTAAAGAGGTTTCATTTTCATGCTTTTTAACATTTTTCTCTGAATACATGCGTGTTTTTTTTTACAGAACTACGTAATTATTCACAATCAAAATATAAGTAATACTTCTAAACTTTTATTTCTTTTCAAATTCAAATTCAAATAAAATCAATTTCACTTTTCAAATCACCATCATGATTCTATACAAAAGGAGTCACATAAAAGACTTTAGACCAAAAACAATTTTTCTACGCCTACCTAATCTATCTGTGCAAAAAAAAAAGTATGTCAAGATATTTTCTTAGCTTTGAATTTAAGCTCCACAAAAATATATTACACGTGTATCTAATAACCTGATTGAATTGAATTTTTTTTTTATTGATGACTTCTTTTCTTTTATATTTTTGTGTGACACTTCGGATAGAAGATGCTTTTCTTTTTACTTCCATGAAATTATTTAATCTTTTTATTGAATTGAACTTATGTCCTTAAAAATCATGTGTAGGAAAATTAGTCTTTGTTTATTTATTAACTTTTCTTCATAAAAGCAATAGAAATATCTCAGATTTAAATTTTTAGGAAAAGCGTCTGTCTATGTAGTAGCCGTGGCGTGATGGTTAGTGCGATGGACTGTCATGCCGGAGGTCTAAGGTTCGATCCCCAGCCTCGCCACCTATTTATTTAAAAGAAAAAACGGCTACTACCTCTTGCGAGGAATTGACAAATCCTCCAAGAGTATCTCCTGTCACAGAAAAGTGCCGCTCGTTAGCCGTTCGGATTCGGCAATAAACTGTAGGTCCCCTCCATTCCTGCAGACACGCACACAGGAATGGTTGAGAGTTGTAAGTCACTAGGCCCTAGTTCTTCATGAGCTGTTGTGCCATCAAATTTAAATTTTAAGTCTGTCTATGACACCCTCGTTTAACCTTTGATCACAATAACTTGTTTTTATTTATTTTGAAGATTTGTGTATCAATGATTTTTATAAAAAAAAAAACAAATATGTTGATATTTTTAGTTTTGTATGTTTAGAAGTTCAGTTTAAAATTTTTTTTTTTTCCAAAAATTGGCGTTTAAAAATTTAAATACGTACGTTTGATGCTGTCGTACTTTTCTAAGACGCAATAATTTTGCTGCCGTTGAAAATCCTATTTCTTTAAAAAACTTTAGTGTTTTACTAAATGTTCGAATTCTTCCAAGTTTTGCTAAGCTATATTTTTAAATACGTACATCTTATCACAGCATCTTTTCACCTCATTATTCGCCTAGCTCAACAGATTTTTAGCTACATATTTTACTTCAAGAACAAATAAAGTATGTATAAACTTGTCAAAAAAAATTAAGAGAAAAAAAAATTCACGTTTTTTTAGTGTTTTTTGAAGAGCTGTATCTGTGTGGAAAGTGATCGTATTGAGATGAAACAAAAAGTATTCTAAAGCTTTATGTTTTTCGTATTGAAAAATTATATCAAGTGATTTTTTTAAGGTACCGTTATTCTACAATCATAAGAATTAGCACGAACAATTATTTTATTTTTTTTGAAGCGTGTCATTTTCTTTATTTTTTTTTTTTGAGCCAGATAAATCTATTGATTCGATAACTTGTTTATTTAACTTTAATGTCGTCCTTTTTCGGAGCTATACATTTTTTTTTTTTAGAAGAATATCTGGCTTGGAATGAAAAAAAGAGACTTTTGACTTTGGTTACCAATATCTCACCAAGGTATGCCGACATGGGAAATTTAAAGGCAGTTTTGAAAACTAAAATTAATTTTCTACGACATTTTTCTTAAACTTTACAACGAATATTTTTTTGGCCCTTCACCGTAAGATTAAGAAAATGTAAGCAAAAAACGACTTTTTAAAGACTTTTAGCTAATCTTTCACTGCTTTACAAATATTGGTTGCAGGACTTAATTTGGTAAGACAATTTAAAGAGCTATAGACCACCAGTATATCTGCAAATTTTTAAATCGATCTATTGAACCACTTTCCTGTACCGAATGATCAAAGTCATACAAACCAAATTAAAGGAACAAATTGTAGAATAACGGTACCTTAAAAAATTATTTGCTAAAATGTTTCAACACAAATAACAAAAAACTTTGGAATGCTTTTTGTTTCATCTCAATACGATCACTTTCCACAGAGATACAGCTCTTTAAAAAACACTAAAAAAACGTGAATTTTTTTTTGTCAATTGTATTTATACAAATATTCTTGTCATTTTCTACAAAAAAAAATTCGAAATGTCTGCAATACCTGGTTCATGCAAATTATTTTGTTATTTAAAAAAAAAGGGACTATATGCATAGATTTCGGATATCTAAATTGTAACCTTAATTCTATTTCCCGTAAATAAATTAATAAAAAAGCATAAAATCAAAATTAAAATCTTTGTGCGGTTAGGCATTGGATGGTTTGAATAAATTAGAGCACGTGCTCCATATAAAAAAAAATTGAGCAGGAGCTGTGAAAGTTCTATTACAAGCCCAATCATTTTATTTAAACCAAAGTGGAGTTTTAAGCAGTTGCTCCGTTTTATTCACCCCATCCATTAAGCACACTAACATTCTTAAGCAAACAATTTTGTTGTCTTATTTAGCAATTAATGCTGTTATTCCTATAAAACGTTACAAACCAGCCTTACCAAAATAAGACGTTATAAATTTAAACAAATAAAACTAAAAAAGCCATATTTTTCTTTTTATTGTTGTTGGTTAAAATGTATAAATTGCATTATACACTCCATATACCTCCTACTAAGCTAACAAAGTTAATAATCTTTGAAAAAAAAAAAAAATACCATATACAAAAAGCAAAAGCATATAATAATAAATGTCCTGGCATTTCACTCATTTTCATTCATATTCATATATGAAAATAAAAAATATAAAATTTCATGGATCTTTTGTGTACAAAGAAGCACTCGTTTCTTTACTTCTGAAGACTGAAGTGGTTTTGATAACTTTATTGCATTTAAAGTGCTCAATGAAAGCAGAGATGTCGTTGTGGTACTTAAAGAACGGAATATAGCTATATAGCTACGCTACTATAATATCTCAACCATAGCTGAATTCTATAAAATTTTAATGTTCAAGCTCTGAATAACAAATCAGTGGTGCTCCATTCATTCGGATGGAAGAAAAAAAAAGTCTTACGTATATTTTTAAATAAGGACATTCAGAAACCGACAGGAGTAGCTGAAAATGTAATACAGATTAAGAGGCTGTGTGTTGCAAACGGCATATTACCTCTGAAAAAGTGTTAATGCACGAGTTACCAAAAGGCTTTAAATGTCTTCATCTTGGAAGAAATCTATATTGAATGTGGTTTAGAAGTATGAACGTCCTTTTCCCGACTGTAAAAAAGAGGCTTTGGATCTTGACGAGACAATGAAAGTAGCATGAATTTTATTATATTTTTTTTTAAGGAACTTTAATTTCCAAGGTGACGTTCATAAAAATAACATTAAGTCTTGAAAATATTATTAAGAAATTATTATTTAACATTAAAGTGGTGATGGAGGTTATGGAAGAGAAGGAACACAAAACATGACTTGACATCAATGTAAGGAAAATTTCAAGGGAAATCACGACTGTGAGGTTCATAAATTTGTGTTCATCATATAAAAAGTTCATAGTATTGCCGGAAGATTTATGGACATAATTTTGTGACTTGTGACGAATGAAATGACAAAATTTTAAATTGTATGCATTACAGAAATTTTGAGTTGGTAATCAAGTTGTTTTTGAAAAGATGTAAAAATATTAATTTGCCCTAGATAATTTTAGATAACTATTTTGTATCAATTATTTAGACAGACATTTTGGATTGAAACTTTTTCATATAGTTTGGGAAGTTTTAAATGGCGATTTTGTGTGTCCTAGGGATTTCTTTGTTGTGAACTTAAAGTTACGTAGTACAGTATTCCAGTATAACTGCACCTCGGTTAATTTAATTTACTAAAAACATGTAATTTTTTCGGTTAATTGAATTTTCCCAAGCAACAAATTATTATGGGCGTTTTTATGTTTTAACTTTGAGCCAGAGCAAAGAATGTATACCATACACTTAGACCGCTCTGAGCTCAAAAGAAATACATTTTTGTTTTTTATGATTGCCTAGTTATCCAAAAATTTGAACCACCCGGATAATTGACCGACAAATCTGGCAAAATGGTCAGTGCAATTAAGCGGGGAATACTGTATTTGTTTAAGAGAAGCTTCTATGTAACCATTTTTCTTTGTAATACTGATTTTAATAATGTTAAATTAATTGTTTTTATGATATTATTAAAATAATTCGGAAATTCGAATTCTACAACTGATCCCGGTTGAGCCCCCAGTTGTAGAATTCGATTTTTTTTTTAATTAAAAAATTACAAAACTTTGTACGGGAATTCAAATTAATAGGGAATCGATACGTCTTCGTCGTTCGTCGTATGGATATAGAATTTTCCTGTTTTTTTTCATGGAAGTGTAGGCTGAGTTTTGCCATCTTCTATGAATCCTACATTGCGTACGAACCAGTTCTTAACAATCAATTCCTTTGATCTAGTTGGAGATGATTGCTGAAGTCTCAGCAAGTATGATCTCGTATTGCTCGTTGGATATTACTGATAAATGCATCAAACAACGATATCATGACAAAATAATATTCAATAA
The DNA here is from genome assembly GCA_947049315.1 of Epistrophella euchroma. Lineage (NCBI taxonomy): Eukaryota > Metazoa > Arthropoda > Insecta > Diptera > Syrphidae > Epistrophella > Epistrophella euchroma. The sequence goes on from OX346248.1 coordinate 64,203,919, forward strand.
GCTGCAAATTACTTCTTGAACCCGTAGCTCAATTTTTTTTAAATAATTTTTTTTTTTAAAGGTATAAGTTGTCAATGTCCAGTCCAATGGTGAATAGCCAAACTAATGATGCTTGGTTAAGTGTACGATATGGTATCAAGTTGTTATACAACCACACAGATATCGAAGTTGAGCAACTCGAGCAACAATTTTCTTACCAATATCAGACCAGTTTATCAACTAAGTTAACGAGGCAACTCAACAATTCAAAGTCCTCCAACCCACACCTATATAGTAAAAAAAAGTGGTCAAATATGCCTTTGCTATACCCGTATCTTACTCCTTTAAGCCCTTTCATTCACACAACTCACGACTTGATAACAAATCATGATAACTTCGGGCAGTCTATGATTGAGTTCACTTCAAAGTCGACTTAAAAAAAAAAAAAAAATCTTTTGTTAGTCCCTTTAGTTTACCACCCTTTATCATCCAACCTCATATCGACATTATAGGAACATAGAAATATACACTCGTAAATCCCAAATCAATTGAACTACAATGATTTCACACCTTCATCATCATCATCAACAGAGAAAAAAATTAGTTCTTTGTTGGTCCTTAATCCTAAATCCTCAAAACCCAAAAAAAATAGAGGTCCTTCAAATTTTTACGGAAAAGTGTATGTTTTCATATCGCACTTGACTTCACAATTCACATATGTATAAGGTTTCAGGGCCAGACACGAACAAGAAGAAAACAAAGGGTTAAAAAGTTTTCTTCTTTTTTTTTTTCATGAACCGCAACCAACTTAACCAACCGACCAACCACAACCCTTCTTTTTAACATGATTCTATTGGCATTGTTCACAATATCGGAAAATCCTTCTATTATTATTTTTTATCCAAAATTCCCACAGAACCCATCATCTTCATCATCAGTTTTTTTGCTTTCGAATTTCCAGCTCTAGCCGAACTCCACACATCCGTATGAAGGTATTAAATATATTTCTTTGTTTGATGATTTTCATTTGGTTTCCTTTATAGATACGTTTAAAAGTTTGTTTGACGAAAGGACATTGTTTGTGGTAACTTAACTTTGGAAGATATGTATTTCTAGTCCAGTGAAGTGGGATTTTGTGTTGTATTTTTTTTTTTTCTGTTTTGTATTATTATTTTACCAGATGTGATAGAGCCTATAATAAATCTTTTAGGAGGACGAAAAGGAATTCAAGATTTTTTATTCTCACGTAGAATCATTTTTTTAAGGGATTGTGGATAAGGGGTTCTTAGTATCCAGCCATTAACAAAAAAAAATCAATTAGATTGAAGAAAGTTGTAGAAGATGTCTTAAGTTGGCTTAGAAGCACAACTTCTTCATTACTCCCGTGGCGTAATGGTTAGTACGATGGACTGTCATGCTGGAGGTCTAGGTTCGATTCCCAGCCTCGCGACCTAATAATTTTTAAAATAAAAACGGCAACTGCCTCTTTCGAGGAATTGACAACATATCCAAGATTATCTCTTTCTCTTGTCATAGAAAAGTGCCACTCACATTAGCCGTTCAGATTCGGCAATAAACTGTAGGTCCCCTTCATTCCTGCAGACACGCACACAGGAATGGTTGAGAGTTGTAAGCCACTAGGCCCTAGTTCTTCATGAGCTGTTGTGCCATCATTTTTTTTTTTTTTATTAAAACCCTTTCTGTAATAATAATTAGCCTGTTCAATGTTCATATTGCATTCATGTAGAAAACCACAGTTACAGTGAATTAATTTTCCCTTTTTCCACATATCGTCCACATTATTCGCGTTTATATTGAAAATTCAATTTATTTGGTTTTTTGGCGATAAATCATTCATCTGAAAAATTCTACCAAGTTGTATAACTTCCAGAGTTTCTCTATAAATTGGGGGTTGATTGCCCGAAAACCAAATGTTTTAATTAGGTTCATTTCGAAATAATCATTCTTCGAATTCAAAAAAACGTATTGATGATGGGGAGGAGGGTTGTGTGAAACACTCTGAGTAGCGATAAAGCCACGATGGCCATTTGTAAAATATTTAAATTCATTATCCATCTGATTGGGTTGGCGAATGTGTTGAGGTTTCTCGCAACTATACCCTACACACTATGGATACCTTTTTGATATCATATGCGCGAAATCAATTAGTTTGTGGTTGTTGAAGTTTTAATTAAGTTCGACTTTCCAAACGACACAGAGAGAGAGGTTTTTTGTTGCATTAATCTTGTTAATATTGGTATTGGCGTTGGGTATATTTCTCAAATTATTGCACACAACAATCGAGTGACCTAATTGTATTTTGTTTGTTAGTTAGAGGAGGCTTTTTAAGTGTGTTATTTAATCAGTGGCTTGCATCAGCGAAGCCTCAGTTTTATGTTACCGGCCGGTAATTTATGATCAATTAAGAATCAACTAAGATATGAAACCAAACCAGCTTTATGTTTTGAGAAGAGATCCAGCTTGCTGAAAGATTTTCTATTTCATTAAGGGCCATTTGCTGATACGAAACTTAAACATTTATGTTCAACTTAAACGCTTATGTTCTACTTTTTCCTCAGCGTAAACTGTCACATAAGCTCTTTGTTGCACTTAAATATTTAAGTTGCGTTTCAGCAAATGGGCCTAAGATTAAAAGATGGAATTTGTAATTCCGATGATAGAGAAGATGATTTTATCGTATGGTATGGACAAAATCGCAACGCAACGCTCAGCATTCGCTAAACACTAAAATTTGCTGAAGTATTTGTATCTAAACTTACCGAGTGTATAAAATTGGTTAATTTCTAACCTTAAAAGTTTAACTACATTTTTGCAAAAACTGTAAAAGTGAAAATTGAAAACATGTCCCACCATCAATGTTATGTAAATTTACCTTCTATAATATTACGCTGCCATCAAATTTGTTAGGAGCCCAATTTCCTTAACTTACCCCCCCCCCCCTTCCGGCCCCTTTTTATTTCTAAAATAAAAATGTTCGTTCCATTTGAACTTGTTATTTTTAGTATTTCGGCTTTCTTATCTTTTTCTTTTTCTTTTTCTTGGACAAACAAAACATCTAAATACTTAACTGGAGGCATAAAAGAAAAGATGATTTTCCAATGGCTTATTTAATTGTCTGTCCTTTGAATAAACATGATTTGAATCTTCAATGTTTTCCGGAACTCAAAAACCAAAACGAACCAAAACTAGTAAGATTAATCAAACCATCTGAAATATCAACATCAAAATAAAAAAAAAAAGGAAAGGACGTTTAAAATGAATTAAATCCTGTTCCTTATTTGCTTATCTCCTTCCACCACATGAATCTGAAAATATTGATATCATTTCCAACTTTAAAACAAATTCTGGCTAGCAATAATATAAATAATGATGAAGATACCTCTAGAGCCTCGTTTGATGTCATTAAACAGGAAAGATACCATTTTATAAAGCAACAAAGGTCATTTTTTGGTTAAGAAAAAAAAAAAAAAGAACAAAATGCAGACACCATGATATAAATCTTATTTTCTATTCAATGATTGTGACTCCGCTCATCATCATCATCATCATCATCATCATTTCCATTGGAACCGAAAACAATTTTCAAAAACAAAAAAAAAAAAAAAAAATCATAGCTTGTTGTGTGCAGTAGGCGGATCGGAGGCTGTGGGCGTGGGACTTGGGACAAGTACAAGAGAAGAAGAAAATGATATAGGTATTTGAATATTTTATAGATGATAGCAAAACTCTGTATTTGTGTCTGTTTATCTTCTTAATAGCTTTGGGTCGTAAATTCTCTGAGGGATCAACATTCAACATTCACAAGAGGTGACCTAGGATTTCGACGCACGAGAGCCGGACTCGGCCAAACAACTGATTTTATGAGAGCTAATCCAAACAAATCACCTTCTCTGCCGTTTGTCATAATATTTTGTACTAATTTGCATTTAGATATGCAAACAGGCATGGACACAGGCATAGACTTATTTTGTTACAACTAACTACTGACATTTGCAAATGATAGTAATCTTAATGTCATTTAAATTTCAGGTGAGAGAGTGAGTTGTGTCAATAAATTGTTATTAGATTGGAATAATAATTGTTTTTCAGGGATTAGTAGATAATGGCTGTTTGTTTTGTTTGTTGGATATAAATTCATTTGATGTGTTTGATGATGGGGTTTTCAAAATGTGTATACACACCAAGAAGAAGATAAAGCAGAGGAAAGACTTCTTAGCTTTGTCAGGGAGTTAGGAGAGAGTATGCACATAACAAAGCAGTTTATGAAGAAGTTTTAAAAAAAAATTACCCAACAATTAAGGATTTTATGTAGATTTCAAATACATAATATTTATAAATAAAAATTTAAGTTTTTATGAATTTTTTTTTGGCACTGGAAATTTTGATGTTCCTACAATGCGATCTGTCCCAAAATGGTCTTAGATGTTCTAAGCAACCAAAGCATTCTCCAAAAATTTATTTGAAACCCCTTAGAAACATTAGAGTATTTAAAATAAAAGTTTTTTTTTCTATGTTTGGATTAGGTACTGACGAATATCTGTCCCAAAATTTTATTTTTAGTTAACTTTTTTCATGCCTTTTTCCTAAAATTATACACAAACGAATGAAGCGTATCAAAAAAGTATTACCAATGCTTCACAAAATTATCTGTCCCAAAGTTGGATTATCTGTTTTTTTCCAAGTTTTCTAAAAAATGCTATGAATAGCTGGTACACAAATAATGAAGGCCTAAAATCTAATAGCACCAGAATCATTGCCTGGAAACTTTAAATTCCTAATTCTGTGTAGTTTTTCGAAGATTTTTAGAAGTTTATGAATAAAACCTTCGTCCCAAAACTGTACCATGTATTATGTATGAATGTACGTACATATATCCAAAACAGCCTTCTTTAAAGATAATACGTATCAACCTGTTCCTGATCTTAGCCAATTTTTTTTTTTTTTGAGGTTTGTATAACCGAAGTATATCTGTCCCAAAATGTTTTGAAATAAAAAAAAAAAACTGGAAAAAAATGTTCAAGTGGGTCATTCATAATAATTTTTTAATTAGTTTCAAAAATTTTGTTAATGATGATTTTTTTTTTCAAATTTCCAATTAAATACCGTCGATGACATTCCCTTTGCTGATTTTACAAAAATAAAAAAGAATTCTCAAGTGTTATCAAATACCTACACAATTTTCTGTCCAATTATATCCCACTTATAAATCCATGCTATTTATAATCATCGACAGAATTATCAGCAATCATCGCAATCATCATGATTATATTTCAATTGATCCATCCTTATAGGGTTGGGTGTGTGTATGGATCTGTGTAGTAATTTTGCACAAAACAACCGTTAGAGCGAAAAAGGTCTGTGTGCGTTTCCAAATCTATTATTGGTTGTACTTGTAGATACGAATTTATAAGTGTACTGGATTGAATGATGATTATATTATGATATTTTGAAATCTGATTTCCGTAAAAGCATTGAGTTATCAAAATCAGGATATATATTCGCGTATAAATTGATTGATGCACAAAAGGGTTTTGTATTTTCAAATACACGATGGTGCTATGATGAGCACAGAAGGGAATTGGATTTCAAATAATTACTGGAAAATATCTCAAAAATATTCTGTATTGTTCGTTCATTACTTATAGAATTAAGTCCTGAGTCTCATACTTATCTAATTATGAAATAACTGAAGTTAAGAAATTTATTTGTCCTAATTCAAAGTAAGGGCAGGGATATATTTCATTTATTATTATTTAACTTGAGAATAATCGTTAATAGGAAGCATTTAATTGTAGATGAAGTATTTAGGTAGAAATACGTTCGTAAATTTGAAGGTGGACCCCAACCTCTCTTTAGCTCCCGGTGGACATTTATTGTAGCTTTCTTTTTATTGTCTGCAAGTTTTTTCGTAGGTTTGGGTAACACATGAACTGGAATATTTTTTTTCCGAGATTTTCTGCTCAATTCAAGGTTACAAAACAACAACTACAGTTAAAGGATAGAATTTACCTACTATAGACTAGAATTTACATATTTTCAAACGAGTGGAAAATCAAATCAAAATCGTAAGATTTGCAAAATTAGATTTAAATTAAAAAAAAAAACGATAAAGTCGGTTTTTTGACGAAGTACAAAAATTTATTTATTTACCTACTCGTAAATAAACCCTAAAGAAAATAGGGGAAATAAGAACGGATTGTCTATGTTTTAGTTCTTAAAGAAAAGAAATAATTTAATTTTAAGGACTTTCAGGGTACAAACTTCTAATATTTTTGAACATACCTAATAATGTTTTTTTTTTTTTAATTTTTTTATTCTGTATAATTTGAATTGTGTATTTTATTTTATTTTATCTTATTTTATTTTATTTTATTTTATTTTATTTTATTTTATTTTATTTTATTTTATTTTATTTTATTTTATTTTATTTTATTTTATTTTATTTTATTTTATTTTATTTTATTTTATTTTATTTTATTTTTATTTTTGTTTTAATTTATTTTATTTTATTTTATTTTATTTTATTTTATTTTATTTTATTTTATTTTATTTTATTTTATTTTATTTTATTTTATTTTATTTTATTTTATTTTATTTTATTTTATTTTATTTTATTTTATTTTATTTTATTTTATTTTATTTTTATTTTATTTTATTTTATTTTGTTTTTTAAGAAAAGATGAATTAATTTTTTGTACAACTCACCCTAGTATCTCTTTTTAACAAAAATTTCCATGCTAGAACACTAATATGAAAAAATTAACATTTATCTAATTTTAATGAGAGCGTAATGAGTTTGTTTTGTTGTACTTGTTTTGTGGCATACCGACAAGAGGAGCGAAAGAAAGCGATCTGTGCGACATCTGTTGCACATCTCTAAGGAATTATACTTTCCACGTAAATGAGTATAAATATTAATACAGTTGTTTTTAATGAAAGTTACGAAAGAACCAGATAAGGAGAAAAGACTCGAAGCAAAGCTGAAGAGACAAATGCATTTATATGTGTATACATACCTACATAGCTATAGAAGCATATCTTAGCGACAAGTATTTTCATCATCATACATAAAATGAAAATCCTCGCAGCCTAATATGTTTTCTTAAGAAAATTTCTGCCATTAAAAAGTTAGAAGAAGACGAAGAAGATTTTGTAGAAGATGTGTGTTATATTTGAAGCCTGCTGAGCTATGCTGAGCTGCCATTAAAAAGTTGTTTGGGTTTTTTTTTTTTTTTTTCTTTCGGTTTTTGGTTGGTTTTGGCACGCTGCAAGTTGTTAAATTATAGAAAATTATAATTTTCAAAACGTGGCATGGGAATTAGAATAATATTCCAATTTTCATCCTTTATTGAAGCACATTTGTGAGGTTTTGTGTGCACACACTTGAGTTGAAATCAAACATGCCATACACGCGTTGTGTTTGTTTTTTTTTTTTTTTTTTTTCACCTACCCGCACCAAATTCCATATGGCAAAAATGAGAAAAGTTCAAAATGACATTGCTTTGGAGGTAATAGAGGTAAGGTGTGTCGTTGTCCTTGGAGAATCAAAATGATTATCCTCAGCAAGTTATATACTCTGAAATTTTATGACGGGAATTTAATAAAAATTATAAGCCACTGAAGCTTAAAACTTTATGAAAATATTTGATAGATCAAAATGGGGTTGCATGGAGTTTCTCTTCAGGTTCAGGAAATATTTTAAAACAATGTGCATATAACAATAATTTAAATAAAAACAATAAATAAATAGATTTTTTTGATAAAAAAGATTTTCAGAACTTATTTACTTTTGTTTCTAAACCTTGAATCATAAGTATTTACTGGTCTAAAGAAAAATAAATAATAAAAAAAAAGCTTCTGAATTGCATATCCATTAAAGAAGACCATAATACATTTTATTGTTGCCTTTTTCTGAATGGTCTCGTTCCTTGGAAAATCTAAAAAAATTCAAAATGCATTCATCTAACCCATACAAATTTTCCGCATAACTTTAAGAATATAAAACTCAAAACAACAATGTATACCACCTGAAATACCCACTCCCCCTATGTCTTTTTATCAAAAACATTTTCCATCAGCTTTTGTTGTGACCAGTTGATGCAAGTAGAAAGAATTGCAGTGAGAAAAAAAAAGAACATACAAAAATGTTATAGAAGATGAAAATATGTAAACTTTTCAAATGTACATACATATACATATAATGTGTATGAATGTCGAGACCACTATGGAGGATTATTTCCCTTTGTCATGGTAAAATGAAATTCTTATTTGCTCAAGACTGCACATTATTTAAGGTATGTGTTGTAGTTACATATGCATATGAATGTATGTAGCTATTATTTAGGTAAGAAAATGTCCTTTTACTTTTCTATGATTTCCATTTGGATATATGGAATTTTAATGGAAGACGTTGTGCTTTTCTTTTTATGATCTATTTCCTTTCTTATACACCATCCACCCTTATCCCATATGACTAATCCACAATGAGTCATTAAAAATAGAAAAGGACTTAACTATTCATTTTTAAAAAGTCTTATTTTATTTTAAAGATTTAATTTGTTACAATTTTCACAGCAATTACAGTAAATAGAAGCAATAGTAAATGATGAATCCTTGATTGTCTTTAATTGAAGGACTATCACAGCTGAAATACAAAATAAAAGTAGTTCATTATAGAGCTCTTTCTATCTAACTGATGTTACATTTTGAAACATCAAAGTTAAGGGCTAGGTATTATACAAAGCAAGGACAACGAACATTTCAGTCACATAATCCTTTAAAAAAAAAAAAAAACATATCAAACATATATGAAAATAAAAAAAAAATGGAAATTTGTCTTTTATTTGTGTTCTCTGGTTCTTCTAACATTTTGGGTTGAAGGTGGTGGCAACGTTTGTTGTGAAAGATTGTCAAAGATTAAAAAGTTTTTTTTTTTCTAAGTATTTTCTCTTTTTTTTTTTTTTTTTTTTTTTTTAATGACTACATATCAAACGAAAGACGAAGAAGAGCAATGGCTTCTGCTTTTATAATTTTTTTAGTGCACACATAATCAGAAAATAGATGTTGTTGCAAAGTTGCAACGTCAAGGATTCTAGAAATGTGCATTGTGAAAGTGCATTTTGTTTCTTCATTCTGGAATTCTACAGTAGATCAGCGCGAATGACTTTAAATTGTTTAAAATAGTTTTTTGTGAATCTTTTAGTATAATCGAACGGCTATTATTGAAAAATTATTTTTGGGATTTACCAGGCCTGTTGCCTGTTGCATGATCTATAGTACTTTCATGCCTGAGGTTTGGGTTCAATTCCCAGCCTAAATAAATAAATTTGGTGGCACAAACGGCTCATAAAGAACCAGGGCCTAGTGACTTACAACTCTTAACCTTATGCGTGTCTGCAGGAATGGAGGGGACCTACAGTTTACTGCCGTATCCGAACGGCTAAGGTGAGTGGCACTTTTCTAAGACAAGAGATATTCTTAGCGGATTTGTCACTTTCTCGCAAGAGGTATTAGCTCCGAAAAAAACTTAAGGTGGAAGCGGCTGGAATTGAACCCCTGACCTCTGACATGACAGTCCAACGCACTAACCATTACGTCACAGGCTACTACAGCCCAGCTCGTCAACCTAAAAAAAAAAACTGATACTGCCTCTTGCGAGGAAGTGACAAAACTCCAAGAATACTTATTGTCGTGAATAAGTGCCTCTCATCTTAGCCTTTCCGATCCGGCAAAAAACTGTAGGTCCCCTCCATTCACACCAATAAAACAACGCACACAGAAATGGTTGAGTGTTGATGTCATTGGACAGGGCACTGGTTCTACATGAGCTGTGGTGCCAACATTTTTTTTTTTTTTTTGTTAATTCTTAGCGACCGGTTAGTGACGCATCAAACGATCATTATGTTGACAAAAGAAGTTTATCTGTTTCTGTAAACCCCGATGCAAGGGCTGGTAAATTTGTCGAGTTTATGTCAGTATTATAGCATACAGACGACCAAACTACTTTGATTAGTATGAGAATGATAGATTCAAGGTCTCTATTAGAAATTTTATATCAGTGAGAATTGAGCATGTACCAATGCATTCCCTATCTCACAAAAAAAGATCTTTACGTCTAATAAGAGTGTCAGCTCAACCCATTTGACTATATTCTATCAAAATAGTTTAAAGGTTTTTTACCAAACCATTCTACCCCACTGTACGCAGTTCAAAGCAAATTCCTAACATTTTTTGTTTGAAAGTTTTATTTTATATTTTTTTTATTTGTTGTCCTCTATCTATCTAGCTTTGACTTGACGAATGACGCATTTTGCTTAGTGCCATCGTTTTTTTTCTCTCTTCTGAAGTAAAGGTGCAGAATAAGTGACAAATAAAAGTTGTTTTTTTTTTCTTCTTATTCTGCTCTCTGTCAATTTGTAAGGGATTTTAGTCTAGTGACTTGTCGTTTTTTGTTCAAAGTTTAAAAAATTGCATTTAACTTGAAAAGATTCAGATGAACAAAAAACAATGTTTTTCAACAAAATCAACAAAGAAATTCAAAAAAAACTTTTCGTATGCTACTTATAGTGAATTTTAATTTTTTATCTGAGCTCGTTTTAATTGTTTGTGAAACAAAATTTAACAACAGTTTCAAACAAAATGATAAATCAATTGTTTTACAACTGTCATAAACAACTTTTTTCGTATATAAACTTTCTATATAATAAAACGTCCTTGTTCCCACAGCAATAAACTCAATAAAAGTAATATCCAATATTGTTGGAAAAAGTATAACAAAATAATAATTCCGTTGGATGTTTTCGACTTTCCATTTCACACATCATTTAAAATATTCCTCCCTTTGTTTTCATAAATACAGAGCTTCGTATAATACAAGAATATTATGAATGTCTCTATTTTTTGTTTTGTTGATATAAATGTTCGTAGGTAAGTATGTATATCCTTTCTGATATATTCAAAAAAAAAAAAGAACCCCATTCTAAGGGAATTCGTCGTTTATCATATTATTTCTTTCTCGTTGGCCACATACATATCTATATATCTGTCTGTAGAAAAGAAGAGAAGAAAATATCACACTTCGATTTCAGGGGCGAAATATACAATATCTTATGCTTCCGTGGAGAATTTTGTTTATTGCAAGTGAAATAATAAAATCAATACTTTTATGTCTTTTTCATTTTTATTGTGTTTACTTCTATCGATTTTGAGAGATTCATGTTAAAGTTTGGGGCATAAGTTCTACACTGAATGAAAAATAGTAAAAACACACAATTTAATTTAAACTTTTTCAATGAACTTTCTGTTTTTTTAGGAGTTATTCTTTAAGACTCTTATTCTTATTAAATTATTCATTCGTTTAACCAAAGCCAGAAGTTTTCCAAAAAAAAAAAAATAGCTTGACTCAACGCATACATTTCAGTTAATTTAGTTCCTTAGTAAACTCAACAAATTTGGTGAGCTAACTCTGGATTAATAGCATAGTACTTTTGTCAAAAATCTATCGAACTTGAATTATGAGTAACGACACTATGGAAAAGCTGATTTTCTTAGTCCATCTCGATTTACATAGCCAAGCATTGATTTCCACAGTGTCGCACTTCGATTTCGATAGAAAGTTAAAAACACTGAAAAACTGCATTGGAGTATGATAAAAGAATCTAAAGAAAGAAGGAAATGTAATTTTTAACTTTAACTAGGTACTTTTTACAATACTTACATATTAGAGCCAGCTGTACAAACGTGGTTCAAATATTAATCCGTGGTTTAGCAATTTATTTATATTTCAACAAATTTGAATGAAAATTGGTGCAAATTCCGTAAAAAGTGGGTAGAAACGCATATTTTCTTTGCAATGCACGAATAAAGCAAATAATTTCCATTGATTTTCTCTGACCCGTAATAAAATTGATTACAGTTTTTTCAACAAAATAGAAGAATTTGTGTTTTTTTCTTACGGCACGAAATTTGGCACGTTTTTTCAGAAAATATGACACATTAATTTTATATCGGGCGGCAACGCTGATTGAAACTAGACCTCCGGCATTACAGTCCATCGCACTAACCATCACGCCACAAATTGTTCAACCACAGCTGAAATATTGGAAGCACCTTCGGCCCCAGAAGATAAAATATACTTAAGCTAAGAAATTTGTATTCAATGAGTGCAAGTTGCACATTCGTGGTTCAATATTTAACCCATGGCTCATCAAGTCTAACTCGCCGATTTCGGCGGATTAACTGAGGTGTAGGGATGTTCGTTGAACCTCAGTTAATAAGCGGAAATTGACGAGTTAAAATTGCCAAACCACGTTTGTACAACTGGCCCTGAATAAAATAAACATTTCTAATATTGAAATGCAAATTGAAATCATTTTTTCTGTCAGTGTATGAGAGTATCAGAGAAAAGAGCCCTTGAATCCTTTTCGTACGCCTTTTGAAAGTGAAACAAAACAATATCTAGTTATCAGGATTAAAACTTCTGTAACATAACTTCACTCGTTTTGCGATTTATTCTCCCTCTTTCTTACCCTCTTCATCCTCTTGTCTTCATAATGAAATATAAACCATTGCATTGGCATTATTTGTCTGAATGTTATAAAAAATTTATAGCTTAAAAAGCAAGCAACATTTTCACTTTGGTAGATTATTATTGGATTTAGGAAGAGAGATTTTCCAGTCACTGCAGATTGTTAGCCAATTTTACTTTTAGACGACACAAATGAGTTTTTAATCTGTGAAAATCCATGCATATAGATTTTAAGAATTGTGTCGGTACGGTAGTAGAAGATATATTTAATTCTATTGGCTGATGTTGATTTACATTCTTTGATTTTGTGTTATGGTATTGGACTTTCTATAGGAATAAGGAGAACACACCAGGAATATAATAACTGGTGGATAAAATGTAATTTTGTTTAAAATTTGTCAAAGGACTTTTATGAATGGGAATCAAGTTTTGATTTTGTTGAAAGTATAGATTAAACTTTATTTGATTCGTTTGTTGGACAACAATCGTCTTAGATTGGATAATAGATGGTTTATTGGAAATTTTATTTTGTGATTTAGATATCCTTCTCTTACTCAGAATTAAAACAATTACAAAACTGGAAAACTTAAAAAAAAAAAAAACAACAGCAAAAGTCATTTATCTTTAAAATTTTCAAGAAACAGATAGCTGATTCAAACATAATTAGATTAACTGTTGTATAAAATAAACACACGTAGAGAAGGGCAGTGCAGTTAATAAATATGGCCATTTCATTATTTTGCAAGAGTTTTCTATAAGGGATTCCTCCAGGTATTTCCTTAAAGCATCTCCTTAAGCGCTCTTTGGAAAAGTTTCCCTGATAAAAATTTCAAAGTTCTGTGTCCCAAGGGTACTATTAAAATTTCATATGAATTTTAAAATCTGGAACTATTATTATGAATTATTATAAGTTTTTAATTTTAAGTTGTTATACAAATTGTAAATTAAACAAGACGAAAATCAACAAATTTATTGTCTCAGGGAAAGCAAAATGCCATTAACTCCAGGTTAAATTGAGGTTTAAATATTGATCCGTGGTTCAGGAATTTTAATTCATCGATTTCGGGATATTAACTGGGTTTTATTAATTATTAATTAATAATAATATTAATTAGGTTTTATCACATACTTCAACCATTGTTAAACCTCAGTTAATCTACCGAAATCGGCGGGTTAAAATTCCTGAACAACAAGTTAAATATTAAACCACATTTGTACAACCGTTCCTTAATCTCCTAAAATATAAGACGACCAAAACTAAGCTGTTTTATTTAATATACTGTCAAAGAGCCTTGTCTTTTTCCACGTTTGTATTACTTACCTAATTTAGAGCTTGATCCTCCAAACCTGTTTGTCGTTACCTCTTTGTGAAGAATTCTGAGCATTTTTGCGATTGTCCTGTGATACGCGCCCAAGTTAACTATTTGCGATTGTCCTTTGTTGGTAAATTCAGTAATCAGATTAAATCCGCTTTATCTTCCGGTTAAAATGCTTCATATTCTGCTTGCGCACAAACTAAAAAAATCTTTTTTTTCCCGCTGTTCCCAGAATCTTGAGAAATCTATTTTTTTTAAATGGACTTAAACTCAGGCAGAGCAGGCAATTTAATTGCTATCAGTAAGAAAAAAAAATTCCCAAGAATTGGCAAACCAGCAAATCCTTTGTAATCAAATCTCCAAGAAAGAGAATATTGTTAGATGATTTGCTTTGTTAAATTTTAAACAAGTCATGTCTGAGATTTTGATATTTGCATACAATTTCAAATTTTAAAGTTTTTTTTTTTTTTTTCTTAATTTGCATTTAAAATTGAAAAAGTTTTGTGTTATTCAACTTTTTTAAAATCTTCAAGGTCAAAATTAATGATAAGAGTAAAAAAGTCACGTCCTAAAAATGAAAACTTGTCTGTTTAACTTATTCTATTGCTTTCAAGATTTCGACAAAAAATGAACATCACCATGTACACAGAATAGAAGAGCAGACATTTTTGTTTTGTATACAATTATACGTATGTAGGTATTACACCACGTGCTGCCAACTGCTAAATAAAGATTCGAAATGACTAAATACTTCCTTCAGCTTTCTTCATACTTGAGACAGACATACATACATATGTATGTATGTAGGTACAACTCAAATGAGTATAATTATTATTATTATCTTGCAGAGAACACGTGTTACGATGGAAACAAAAACTGAGTTGCTTGGAAACAAGTTGCTTTCATAAAATCATAATAAATGCACACACGTAACTCAAAACCCATAATAGAGAGCCTCTTATAGACTTAAGGATGTGCACATCCTTTTCGCCCGCCAAGAAGCAATGAATCATATAATATCTTATTCGTCCTAGATAGCACATGGAATGATTAAGTTTTCTCTTTCGTGCCATATTCAATTAAAGGTTCTTATAAATTATTTTTATAAAATTCTCAGGGGTTTTTAGCCTTGTGGGACAAAAGTCAACAAACAGTTGAAGGTAAATTAGTGTGAGCCAATGAGACAAAATATGAGCAAAGGTCTCACTCAGGAGAATCCTATAGATCCTACTTCAAATGGAGTAAATTTGTTTTACGAAGAAGCTCAAATGAGTGATTAATTGAGGTCTGAGATAGGTTTCTATAAATCTCAAAAAAAAAAGGTGACCATTTTCCTTGATTTTTCAAACAAAAATCTAAAGATTTTTTTTATTTTTTTTTTTGAAGAGTTAACAAATCAGCTTATATTCTTAAAATCAGTAGTTTTAAAAGAATAGAAGAGCTCTATTGGGGTCTTAAAAAGAGAAAAGAGACACAGAAACATAGCTTAATCCATCAAGCAGCCACTAGTTGGGGTCATTTGAAAATGGCAAAAGCTAATCTAGCCCCAAATTCAAGGAGCTCTGGTTTGTTTTTGATATAAGCTGGTAAAAAAGAAACGGAAATTTTGTATGCGTGGCTTAAGCAGAAATCAAATGCTCAAATAAAATAAAAATGTCTTGAAAACACTAAACAATTAAAAATTCTGCACCAGAAAAAAATTAAGAAAACGACGCTCGGAAAACCATCTCAGAATTATGGAACTTTTCTTAAAACTTCAATGAAATTGAAGTTAAGCTACAGTAACCTATTGAAAGAATTGAAGAACGCCGTATACTGTATTATCTTAGGTACTATAAAAGACTATGTCTTACTTGTACACCATTTTTAATAAATTGAATTGAATTGAATTGAATTGAATTGAATTGAACGATGAAATCAACCATATCGATAAAGTTTTCAAGAGATATTACAGACCCGTTCCTCATGTGAAATAAGAAGCTTTATCGAAATTAATAATAAATAAATTTAATTGAAAAAGAAAAATAAATAATATTATAATAAATAATTCCTAAAGATAATCTACTTCATTTTTATCTCCAAGCTATACTACCAATTGATTCTCTGGAATTCCTTCTTTGATTTTCCTGTTATTTTTTTTAGTTTTTTTTTTTTTTTTTTTTTTTTTTTTCAAGAAAGGACACCCAATTGCCATATTATTTGCCAAACTACAGAAGGACAAATTTCACAGACATCTTTTTCTCTATTGAATTATATTATCTACAGCCATCAGGCATAAAGACTTTGGTTTCATTGGAATACAATTCAGGAAGCTAAATGTCAATTGATTTTAATTCAGATGTCAGTTTCTGGGGCGTCATATGGGCGTTTCATAGAATTCATAGAAAATATTCCTTTGATTATTTCTAAAAAACAAAAAAAAAGAAAAAATCCTGGAAGCAGAGAATACTTACTTCGAAGTTGGCATAAAGTCAAAAGTATGTTTTTTTTTTTTATTTAATTTAATCTCTGCAACTACATATATTGGCAGATTACTATTACATAATTTACATGTTGTTAAGGTATAATTTTGTAATTTATTAAAATTATTGAAAGTCTGTAAATAAAGTGGAAAAGGATGGAAATTTTTTTGAGTTGGAATTTTCATGGGAAAATAGTTTCAAATAATTTTCTTAAAATTGATTAATTCTATTAAATTTTTTGCCTTATATTCTTATGTAAATCTTTGTTTCAGTACTTTATGTGCATTAACCTTTTTTTTTTTGTCTCAGAAGTTGCTCGTGTACCGTGTTGTTATAGTTGTGTGCTAAAGGTCGTAGAACGAGTCCCAGCCTCTGCCACCTAAAAACAGTTTTTTTTTTTTTTAACAGAAACTGCATCTTGCAAAAATTGAAAAATCCCACAAAAGTATCTCTTGACGTGAAAAAGTGCATCTTAGTTATTCGGATGCCGCAGAAAATTGAGGCCCATCAAGCTGGGTCCACCACAACGGAAATTAAAAAATCTAACTATGCAGGAATTACGGGTTATTTTGAGGCTAATTTAGTACCCCAATCCCGAAGGAGCTCCAAAATCCCTTCACCGTTTAGAGGGCAAAAACTGATTTGATGACGTCATCATGCCGTCAAGCTGGGTCCACCACAACCTCCCAATACAGTATTTAAAAAATCTAATGAGACAGGAATTAGGGGCTAATTTAGTACCCCAATCCCGAAGGAGCCTCAAATTTCCTTCACCGTCTAGAGGCAAAAACTGATTTGGTGACGTCATCATGCCGTCAAGCATGATGGAAATCAAAAAATCTAATCATGTAGGAATTAGGGGGTGATTTAGTGCTAATTTACCACATATGTACTTGAACCTTAAACCATCGTTGAACCTCAGGTTATCCGCCGAAATCGGCGAATTGGCTTCTTTGCCAAAGTTTGCGTTTCGCTTCCGAATATTTTGTTTCTGATCTTTTCAAAATGTTATTATTATTTTTTTTTCTGTTCTCTTAATAAACTTCCTTAGCTTCTAAAGCCTCTTAGTTCACTAAACTTGTTTCAATCCTCCATTGACACAAGCTGCAAAATACCTAAAGACCCGGGTAAAGTTGTATTTAAAACAAAAAAATCTTGGATTATAAACTCTTTGATGTTTTTCTTGATTTCATCAAATACTACAACTTTTAATGTTTATTTTGATTAAAACTTAAGATCTAAGATCTTCTCACATCCTTACCAGAGTAAAAAAAAAAAACCTAATTAGTACCTATGTACGAAGAAAACGAAGAAAAATAAAATTCATCGTCCCAAACTTTCGTTCACGATTATACATATACATATTTTGTTTTTGCTTTTTTGCTACATCGCCAGCGTTGTCCTATCAAATTCTTGGAACACAAACATCAGCATCGCAAGAAAGTTCAGTTAAATTTTACGACATAATTGCGAAACTATTAAAATAAACATTCTGCGAGATGCAAAAAGCAAAGCCGACCAGGGTGAAATCATTAGGACCAAATTACATCTTATGTTTAGTATAATGATATTTTTGCAAGGGTGTGAGTTTTATGAAAAGAGAGAGAGAGACAGAAATGTAGAGAAAAAAAGACAAATAAGGAAACTCGTTAGCGAGTTAAAGAAGAACAAGCCCCATAACCATACATTTCTATTCTTAAAGTTTGACGCAAAAATTCCGTAACCAACATTTTATGGTGGGGAATTGATTTTGCTGCTGGAAGAGCGATGCGAAGGGGCAGGTGGGTGAAGGGGGGGAAGAAGGCAACTTTTATGTTTTGACTTTGTAAATTAACCCCTTCGGTTGGGAGAATTATGAGGTTGTAAAAGTTAATATTTACCCAGACTTATACAAAATGGGCCCTCTTTTCTTTTTCTCGGTCAAGAGGTCGTTCGTTGAGATAGTTGATTTTCATTTAAAATTTAAGGATACCTACTATAAACCACCTATCGGCGTTTTTGTCTTCAACAGAAGAACTTTCCCGATGAGGGTTTATTGTGAATTTATTGGGGGAAATTAAATTTTCTTATTATTGTCCTCGATGGACTGACTACCTATGCCGGGCCAGAACTAAACTCATCGGTAATGTAATTATACCTTCTTTACTTTCATCTCAACCGGATGATTTCATATTTTATTGTTCCTATACTGGAAGCTGGAAGTTCCATTAAAATTGCCTTTTTTTTTTTTGTTCGCTGTAATGTAATAAAACACATTACAAATCAATGGAATAAGAGATCTAAAGGGGGTTTCTAGCAATAATAAGGGAAGTTAGGCAGTTTTATGTCTTGACACTTTAGTCGTCAGCGGTTGTTTATTGCTCCATTTGGTATTATAGCAAAGTACTATGTATTACTGTGTGTCTGAACAAATAAAGCTTAACATCCTGAAGGAAGAAAAGGAATAAAACAAAGTAACGAATGGTCATTTTTCTTATAATGCCTTTAAGGTCTTCATGAAAGTTTTGTAGAAAATAAAAGTCAGTTAGAGTAATTACCAGTTCAGTTGGAATGGCTAAAGAAGAAAATGTTATCATATGAGCCCAGTTAATAGTAGTTTGAAATTCATTTATTGAGAAAAAGTTGTTCTTTTATTATTCTTAATAAATAATTAAGACTTCAGATAACATAACGTGGGTATATTAGAATTATTGTAATAGTCAAGATTTAACATCAATATTTAAAGGAAATTTGGGGTTGGACTGAATAATAAATTTTCTACAGGAAAAGCCTGGCAATTTTTTGTTGTTAAATATATATAATGAGTAGACCTCTGCTTTGATCAATAATTAAGTATGTGCAACTTCAAAAAATTTTTAAAAATCGATGAAAGCACAATGTCTTCATTTGGAAAGACAAACGACACAACTAACTCAACAAAACGCATTTTTAAAAAATGCAACCTAAAATTGAATAAACTTTTGAATTTAAAATAATCTATTAAAACTAGCTGACCTGGCGAACTTCGTTCCACCTTTAATTGATTGAATAATGTTCCTTTCGAAAGTCGAGCAAGCTCCAATTGTTAACACGACTTTCCGACTTTTCCAGCCTAATTTTCCCAATTTTTATATCCGTAGTATGTTAATCTGATCCAACGCGAATCCAACAAAAAAGTCCCCAATCAAATCGGATGATTTTTAGCCGAGTTATGCGCGTACGAATACAATTTCATTTCAGAAATTTTGAAATTTCAAGGCGTTTTTACGATTTTCATACTTCGTCGGTTGGATTTTCTAATTTTCGGTCAAATTTTCCAATTTTTGGCTACGTCGCGTTAATTGATTCAGCACAAATCCAACAAAAAAGTGCCCAACCAAATCGGATGATTTTTAGCCGAGTTATGCACGTACGAACACAATTTCATTTCAGAAATTTTGAAATTTCAAGGCGTTTTCACGATGTTCGTACTTCTTCGGCCGAATTTTCAGATTTTCGCTCAAATTTTCCAATTTTTGGCTCTGTTGTGTGTTAATCAGATCCAACACAAATCCAACAAAAAAGTCTCCAACCAAATCGGATGATTTTTAGCCGAGTTATGCGCGTACGAACACAATTTCATTTCAGAAATTTCAAGGCGTTTTCACGATTTTCGCACTTCTTCAGTCGTTTTTCTTTTTGGAAGATAATATTCCATTCTTTTGTTTGTTTCTTAAATTAAGTCGATGAAGTGAATAGTTTTCGAGAAATTAAATTTTAAAGTCAAAAGTTTTGAAAAAAATTTTAAAGATATTTTTGTCGATTTTTTTTTCCAAATTTTACAATTTTTTTTTCAAAACAGTACAACTGTTT
Organism: Epistrophella euchroma; assembly: GCA_947049315.1. Lineage (NCBI taxonomy): Eukaryota > Metazoa > Arthropoda > Insecta > Diptera > Syrphidae > Epistrophella > Epistrophella euchroma. The sequence goes on from OX346248.1 coordinate 64,224,054, forward strand.
TTTTTTTTTTTTTAATTCAATGCTCTTATAGATTTTTAGTTTAATAGTAAAAATTAGATTTAAAATTCTTTCTTAGTTATTGAGAAATAAAAAAAGAAACGTACATTTTCCCAAAAAGCCCTTACTAAAAATATTAGCAAAATTTAAATTAATTTTGGTACAACCAAGCCCAGATTATTTTTCAAAATTTCTTTTTTTATTTTACAAAATATATAAAATATAATAGTGCCAGAAGCCATATCGTTAGCTTTCAAAATATTTCCTCATATCTTATCACAAACTTATCACAACTTTAAAATATTTTCCTCAGGGAGCTCCAACTTGAACTGTTAACTTGAACTTAAATCTATAGATGTATAATGTATATGCTCGTATATCATGCTTCAGTTGACTGAAACAAAATGAACCAACAGAAAACCCTTTTTTACTCTGTTTTCAATCATCATAAAAAAAAAAAAAACAAATCAGAAAGACATCACATTGATGTCAACATAAAGTCTAAATACTGAAAGTTAGTAGAAAGTTTTTAGTTTGGATCCTTTGGGAAATAGTTAGTTCTTAAAAATATGATATGTAGTTAGGAGAACATCAAAAAAATTATACCAAAAAAAACAGATAATATTTTCCCATGGCAGAGTATTTTTGTTGTTGTTTAAAAAAAAAAATTCTCTAAAGTGTTAGCAGTATGTTGATTAAAGGGAGTCAAGAGTTTTTTTTTCTTTCCTGACTGTTATTAGATGACACGCATTTATTTAAATTAAAGAGATTTTCGGTACACAGGGTGTTTGAGGTCATTTCGCATGAAAAATTAGGTTGATGCTAAATTATTCTAAGCGAATATACAGAAAGGTCATGACGCCCAAAAGAAAGACGAATGGGCGTAATTAATAATACAATTACAAACGGTATTTTCTTAGGAGGAGGTTCCCGCGAGTAATTACTCAAGTGATTTCATATAAAGTGTTTACTAAGTAAAATTTAAATGTGTCTAGACAAAGTTTGAACTTGATTCAAGTCAGACTCTCCAAAAGGAAGTTCTCACAAAGGTTAATGGAAGCTAAATTTGCATGCATCAGTTTGTTCAAGAAAAAAAAAAAACAGAATACAAGGAGCTTTGCTAACCCTCTATCTTTTTTGGCAACAACTACAGAATTGTTTAGAATTTCAAGCTGAACATTTTTCAGAACTGTCAAACTGATGTCAAATTTGAAAAGGTTAAAACAATTTTTGGGGATTTCTATGACAGTGACATTATTCCCCAATTTAGGGGGAAGAGCTTTAGTTTTTCGCTGAGAAGATGATTTCCTTGGAAGCCATATCTTCGATTTGTATTAAGCAAGAAATCTGAAGAGTTTCAAAAGCCTTTAAACTGTCGACTATTCTTGGTTTATCATTAGTAGTAACAAGAGTGCATGCTTATTTTGATTAAAATGGGGAAATTACCTTCTTACTTGGTCATTTGACAAGGTTTTTTTGTTTTTTTTTTACTTTTTCTGTTAACAAAAGTCCATTGTCATCTTTTTGGTAGAGAAATATTTTCATAATTAAATTATAATTCCATTGCTTTTCAAATTTTCAAATTAAAAAAAAAAAAAAAGTTCTCTTTCCCAAGTTTCTTTTTCAAGGTTGTGGTTTCAGAGTTAAAACATAATAATAACCAAGACAGACAATCATTTAAACATTATTTACATCATCAAAATTGTGCTATTTTCTTTTTTAACTTAAACAATATACTTTTTTTTATTACAGCAATCATTATTCATGCTTCATATTTTTCTTTTTATTTTATTTTTCCTTTCAAAACGAATTCAAACTTTTAAACAATTCATTTTTTAATATTTTCATTTGGAATTTTTTACCTTTTTCTTCATTTATATTGGAATCAAGTCTCCAAAAAAAAAAAAAAACAGAATTAAAAAGAAGGCAAAATTTTTCATAGTCCTTAGGCGGTTTTTTATTCTTAGATACCTGAATTATTTACATATTTTCATGTCAAAAGAAACAATAAAAAAGTTTGAATTAAAATAACTGAAGGCAAGAATAAAAAATTATGTAAAAATCACAAATTGAAATACATACCACCAAAGATAGGTGCAATAGAAAAATTTTAATATTCATACATAACGTAATATTTATCCATTTAATATTTAATGATTTGCTTATAAAACTTTTAATTTCAATGGAATTTAGTTTTTGTATTGTTATTTTTCATATATTGTGTATAAGTATTTGAAATAACATTTAAAGACACATTTTTCGATAGTCAAGTTGATCAAAACTCGCAGTTAATATACTGGTTTTACATAAGTGCTGAATAGCTGAATTAATAGTATTTAATTGCTTATTTTTTTATAAGCTTATCTGCAGATATAATTCTGTCGGTATCTAACCCAGTTTCGCAGTAATTTTTGTATATATTTTCAGTGCTGAATAGCTGAATGTTATGGAATAAGTTCCTTTCATAGAGATTGCTATTTTTTTTATATTAGATCATAATTGAAAGAATTTTTTGGTTTTCATTGCTGAATTGCTGAATTCATGAGAATTGGATTGACATTAAAAATGAAAAAAAAAAAATATTATTACAAAATTTTGTGGTTGAATAGAAAAACTTAAAAAAAATATAAAAAACTATTGTTTTATTTTTGTTTTCAAAATAAAAATAAAAAATAAATTTGATGGCACAACAGCTCATGAAGAACTAGGGCCTAGTGACTTACAACTCTCAACCATTCCTGTGTGCGTGTCTGCAAGAATGGAGGGGACCTACAGTTTATTGCCAAATCTAAACGGCTAACGAGCGGCACTTTTCTGTGACAGGAGATACTCTTGGAGGATTTGTCAATTCCTCGCAAGAGGCAGTAGCCGTTTTATCTTTTTTTAAATAAATAGTTGGCGAGGCTGGGGATCGAACCTTAGACCTCCGGCATGACAGTCCATCGCACTAACCATCACGCCACGGCTACTACTTGTTTTCAAAATATTAAAGCATATTTTTCAGTCATACAGTACTCCTTAATTTTTATGTTATGCATTTTGTTGAAAATGTTGCTTGCAGGAAGAAAAAAAAGCACATTGCGTACCACAAGCAAACAAAATCAGGACACCCAACACTCAACCACTATAAAGAACATTCCAAAAACATATTCGCCAAAATTTACCCTCAGGATAAGGAACACCAAAGGAAGCTACTCTGTAGTTTATTCTTGTTTAAGTTTTTTTTTTTTTTCCGTTTTTGTGGCTGACTGCTACAAAACACCATTTTCTCATAATTTTTGAGCTCACTTAATGTGTGTGTACCATTTATATGTTGCAGCTATTTTTCATTTTGTCTTTTTTTTTATTCAAAAGAATTCAGGAAACGTATCCTACATACGACTGTATCCAGTTAAAAAAAAAAAATAGAAAGAGAAACACAGCGAGAACACTTCATATTCGGGACAGAATCGAGTGTGCCACTTTCTTTCATATTTCCTATTGCTACTATACAACCCACAGCCAGCAGGAACGACAGCACATACACCACTGCAAGCCTAAAGCAAAGGAAGTTAAATTTTAGTTTAAATCCCATACGAATATGCTTTTTCAGCCAGCAATGGGTTCTCTTTGTCTTTAATGGAAAAACTTTAAAAACTAATATTTTTTTTTTTTGAAACTTACTTAGTATATGGAAGGATGCGAGGGAGTATTCTATCTATTGAGTTCAAGATAGATTGAAGTTTTATTGATAGTTGAATTAAATAAGCAAAAGATCCACGAAAATGGCTTTTTAAACAACAAACTTGGTAGCAGTCAAAGTTAAAAAAAAAAAAAATGAAGGACATGTAGTTTCAACTTCGGACACGTCATCGTATTTGTTTTGAGATAAATAAATAAAATTGCATTTATGAAGATTGAAGGAGTTTCTCGAGTGATTTGGGACATAGACATGAAATTCTCATAAAACAGAAGTGTTTTTTTTTCAGAAGAAACTTTCTGTAAAATACAAACAAGTTCATATTCATATTATAAAAATAGCTCGTAATAATTACATCCCCGCGTGCGAATTTTAAGAATTCTTCTGTAATAGAAACTGAAGCATGAACCGTGGTCCTTAAATGGAACATAATGTTCAATAGGAGTCGAAATTTTAAAATAGAATTCGACTGTTTTTTTTTTTTTTTAATTTTTATTTCAACCTCTTAGTAGCAGGTTTTTCACTTAATCTTCCTCTTATGATATATTTCCTCTTATGATATATTTCGAAAACCAAGCGTTTAAGAAAAGTGTACAACACAAAATGAAAGTAAATTAAATTTGCTACATAAAAGGTTTGTTCATATTTTCGCTAGAAGTGTAGCAAATTTAATTTGCTTTCATTTTGTGTTGTACACTTTTCTTAAACGCTCGGTTTTCGAAATATTTACGAAATAGTACAAAAAGGGATTTTTACCCCCCCCCCCTCCTGTCTAGAGCTCGCGGGCCTGGGCTGGGGACTTTTAGTATGTTGTACCTGGGGGTCACCCCTACTACTTAAAAAAATAATCCAGACTACATGATTTTAACTTATTTTTTTATTCGTTCCAACATTGACCGTTTCAATGTACTAATTACTCTACAGAAATAATTTTCTAAAAAAAAGTAGTTTCTTTCATAATTTTCAATTTTCTCTTAAACTAAAAGTCTTATAGCCATCTAGTTTTCAGCGTTCACCTAAAGATTAAAAACATGTGAAATACTAAACGAAAATCTAGTACTTTATGACGACAAATTTAAAAAAAAAATATCATAAATTTACTTTTTTTTTTTTTTTAATTTTTGATTTAAATTCAATTTTTTCCAAAAACTTTTAACCAACTTAAATTACTGGCTTTAACAATGAAATAATAAAATAGGTTTTTGAATTTTCAAGAAGCTATAGTGTAGCATTGTAGATGTTTCCGTTGTTTTTAAATGATTATTTATGCACTTTGATCCAATTTTTTCAGAAAATGGTCCCTCCCGCATAAGTGGGGGCAACTAGACCCCCCCTCCTTGGCAAGTTTTTTTTTAAATATATCTCTTTAAACTATTTCACAAAAAATTGGTGAATAACTTGGAAATACATTGCATACTTCTTACCTTTGAAGATACAGTGTTTTTCATATCACAAAAAACACTGTATCAAATAAATTAAATAAGGATATTTTAACTTTAGCCACCTTCTTTAACCCCATACCTTCTTTCTCATCAAGTCAATGGAATTATCATGAATCGATACGTATTTACCTTTCCTATAATTTCAGGGTTAATTCATCAAAAAACGTTAAATTTTTAACGCATTAACATGGTTTTTCAGATTTTCTGACATTTGTACCCCCATATCTCTCTTAGTATTGCTTCTAGCAAAAATATGACTAAAACCTAATTTGAATAAAATTCAATTTACTTTCATATTGTAGTGTAAACTTTTCCGCTAATACTCTTGGTTTTCAAAATATTTACGAAATAGTAAAAAAGGGACCTTTACCCCCCCCCCCCTCCTGTCTAGAGCTCGCGTGCCTGGGCTGGGGACTTTTAGTATGTTGTACCTGGGGGTCACCCCTACCACTTAAAAAAATAATCCAGACTACACGATTTATTTCATTTATTTTTCCTTCGTTGACTGGACTATTAAAACAAGAAACATTGTTCCCCTTACTGCTATCAATTGTTGAAGTATCGCGGACCATTTATTATCAAGTTAAGAATTGTTTTATTTTCAGCTTTTTAATCTGCCATTACATTACATACGAATTATATTTTTGTTTTCAATTCAATTATTTTGCATAGCCCAGGGGGACAGCTTTTTAACTTTCAATAAAGAGGCTAAATTTAAGGATTTCCATTCTGATTTCATATAATATGCATGTAGGTAGGTAGGTATAACATCTAATGTATGAATCGGTCGGTAAAAGATATATTTTTTTTATTTCGTAAACATTTTCCCGCAGGGAGCATCTTTAGGAACAAAATAAAAAAAACAAAAGTATCTGCAATCCACATTCTGATTATGCTAATGCGATAAATGTAGAAGTTGAAGATATCAAAATCGGATTTCTTCTCACCACCATACACACACGTGTCGTCGCCAGCTCCACATCGATGGATTTTTAAAAACGATTTACCTTTGGTTTTACATTGCACAGCACGGCACAGCCATACCTGCAGCAGGTAAAGGGGTGTGGGAGCATAAATGTGTTATATGCCATTATGACAATGGTTTTACGTGTAATGTATGGATCCTTGAGATTAAATTTACCATCTCATACCATTCACACGACACCCCACCTCCACGCCTCTTCCTTTAAACGACTATAAACATTTTGATTTCAGATTACACATATGCCTTGGAGGTTTCGAGAATTCACCTTTTGTATTTCGAAAACGGATTCAAAAGAAGATACACACACTCTTTCGTGGAATATAATATCCAATTTATACAACTTGAATTGAAGTTCAAATTTTACACAAAGTTACAACATTCAGTAAAAAGAAAAAAAACGCCCTGAGGATATTTTTTTTTTTTTTTTTTTGTTTGTTTGAGTTAAAAACGATTTCATTTATGTTAATGTTTGTGTGTGTAGTTTTTATGCAAAAAAGATACAAAATAGTATATAGAAAGTATAATAGTAGGTAGAAGCTTAATCTTCGAAAATGGATTTCTTCTCGGAATGTGTTTATAACAATGGTGTTCATTTCTTGTTATACAGATAAGTCCTTTAAATGAAAAAAAAAAAAAAAAAAAAGGAATACTTATCCCAAATATGGCCCGGGGGAGTGTTTTGGAGATTGATGTATTTGTCGACAAATAAAATTGGTTTCAACAAAAGAATGAAAGTATTTACCAAGGAATATAAGCGCGTGTTTTCTATGTGTTTTTTTTTAGGTATTTTTATTTTGTTGTAAAAGTGTACGTGTTAACTATTAAGGAAGGAGTTCAATTTAAATGTTAACTGCCTTGTGATGTACTGATTTATAGATATTAACAGCTACTTATTCAGCATCGTTAGGCTCTATTAATGTGAGATAACAACGATATGCTGAGTCATTCATTTATATCTTTTTTTTAATAATGCTATTTATAAGTATCCTTATGCTTAAAAATTGTATCTTGGATGATGTAATAAATAAAGGTTATGGTTCATTTTAAATAACATCTAATAATTTTTTTTTTTTTTGAAGTTTTATTAATTCTATTCAAAGTTTAAATCACTTCTGTATTCTTTAATTTTTATAATGGATGAATGCGATGGATCTGACTTGATCAAAACGAATAAAATGATCTTTGTTATAAGCCAGATGTTCACAGATTGCCGATTTTTTGGCGGAATTGTTTTTGATGGCTTTAACATGTTCATTCAATCTGGTTTTTATACCTCTCTTTGTTTCTCCAATATAAGATAACCCACAGCTGCAATGAACCGAGTACACTCCCGGATTTTGGAGCGAAGTTTTGTCTTTAGGTGATCATAGAGAAGTTGACGAACTTTGGTTGGTGGCTTAAAAACAGTTTTTAGACCAAACTTTTTCAAAATTCGTCCAATGCCATAGGTAATTCTTTAATATAATGTAGAAAAAGCCCATTTTTCTACTTGTGGGGGTGATGAACTTTGCGATGGATTCAGTTTGGGCTGCCAGGATCTTTGTTTGGGACTATATCACAACTTTAAATGACTATAACTTTTTTCCTAGAAGCTTTTTTGCCATGAAGTTTATTGAAACAATTGTCGCTCGATGAACTTAAGTAAATTGTGCCATCAAAAAATTTGTCGCGCCCTTTTTTGTCGTGAAAGAAATGCTTAGCACTTGACGGACATTGACCAATTACTTAAACCTGCTTCACCTTTTATGAGGATTAAATACAAATATAAAGTAATCATATATGTATATACCTTTTCCGAATATCCCATAAAGGCTAAATATCGCTTTGACCTTGAAAAAACTTCAAATAATTAATGAAAAAAATCTATGACTGACCAGTTACTGAAACTAACTCACCTTTTATCACTCTCCGGTGGCCTTTCGAATGGTAAACTTTTTTGTTTTTTTGCGAATATGCCATTAATGAGGTGCGGATGACCTTGGGAAACTTTAACCCTGGATTCAAAATTTTCTTAGTCTGGACCAATTTCTGAAAAAAGCTGACATTTTATGACTAATTACTGAAATTTTAGATGGCATACTTTTTTTTGAGAATTCCCCATATATAAGGTACCTACTAAAAATTAAAGTTATTATTTTTCCACATGCCTATTCGGGATATTAAAAATTAATATGATTCCAATTCTGTTTGAAAAATGTACCTCTCTCTTCAGAATGATACTTGAAATCAAATTTTATTCCACCTCTGTCATCTCTATGGCTTTCTGTGTCTGCTCAAAACATGTTTACATATATTTCTAGACATGTTACTTAAACACGAATTATCCATGAACCTACCTTCATATATGTACACGTACAGTACATACATACGTAACGCCTACGACTCGTAGTCGTTCTCTTTGTAACGTTGCTTAAATTGCCATTTCTACACTTCACAACAGTATTACGTTTGCCTATATTAACTCGAGGCAATCAATAACAAATACTTCGTATTTAATATTCAAAGCAACTTACTGAAGGATGCATCCTGAGAAACAAAATGTCAAAATATTCAAGTACCCCCTTAGGTGATTTATCCCTGAAGGACATCCATTTTTTTTGTCGACATAACTGAATTGTAATAGTGATTACCCAGTCGAAAAATAATCCTCTAAAGATAAAAGCTAAAGATAGTCCTTGTTGTTGTTTGAAATAATCTGCCAACGCACAAAGTTCTAGCTCCAGTCTTCACTCTGTTGCATCTATTGGTGATGTTTATGGAATTTGTTTGTTTTTTTTTTTTTTTTTTTGCCGTAATAGGCTATAAGTATGTTCTTAATTTTTTGTTTTTTCTTGAACTTCTCTCTATGATGTCTGTCTGGAAAGTATTTTGAACTTACTCAACCTTGGGTTACTTATAGATTATTTTATTATTGAAAGTCCAGACGAATTTCTTGTGAGTAGTGACCCATAAGATAAAACCCAATCGAACGACTTTGAAAAGCAAAAAAAGAGAAGCACTTAATATTCTAAATTACATTTCAACCCCATATAAAAAAAAAGACTCCAAAGATTAATGCCCAAGTATCCACCTGATGTAAATATTCCCACACTCTTCACGCCCAAGCCAATCAAGCTTATTCCATTTGTTTTTGGTTATTTGTTGTCTGATTTCTTCGATTTCAATTAATTACAATATTAGCTCATATGTTCTATCAAGGGATGCCTAAAGGATTACAATTGGATAATGAATGGACATTACAATAGATTGTGTTTGTTTGTGTTGGTATAATATTAGATAACACCATCACTAGCGTCGTCTATATCTATCATCAAATTATAAACGAGACGCATAACTCATTCCCTTTAATGACATTCACAATATTGGTTAAGTACACACTAAGTCACTAAGACTGATGGTCTAAGTGAGTTATAATCCATTGGAAGTCTTGATTTGATTTCGATGATATTTTATCATTTACTAAATGAATTGTAAACAGGACCATAAAACAAAATAAGAAAAGGTAAATGGAAATTCGATTTTCGAATCAGTCCCTGAAACTTGAAGATGCACGTGACGTGTAAATTTGTTTCGTTTAAATTGAATTTACTCATAAATTTTTATTTGATTTTATTGATTTTAAAATATAAAAAACAACATTCGATGGATGCACGTTTTAGTTGTCAAATAGAAGTTAAAAAAGATTTTGCTCAAACTACAGTCAATTTTATTTTATAAAACTGAAATTGCTGTTTTTTTTTTCCAGAAAATACACTTTAGAAAGTATCTGTAGGTAACCAATAAATTCACAGAAGTGTAATCCTCTACAGAAGAGATGGGAATATACTGTTTCCTTATACTTTTGTTTTGTGTTTTTGATATTCGAAGAAGTGACATGTGAATCCAAACAGAAGTTTTTCAAATTAACTTAAGAGATTACAGAAGAACGTAAGAAACTTAAAAGGATTTGTTAGGTATGTGCTTACCTTTCGATGAAGTGTATTGTTTGAGTTGCATTCAATCTGGCCATAGATTTGTGGTGAGTTGTTGGGATCTAAAGAAGTTCTTCAAAGATTCAAGAAGTATTTGTTTTCAAATCAGTAACTGGTTGGTTTGGTTTTTGTTTATTGTTTTAATACAAAATTCCTGCAAAGGACTTGTGTAAGTGAAATGTGTTAAGCAACACATATAATTCATATTTCTGAGGTATTTATGGCTTTAACTTTTGATTAAAGAATTATTTTAACAATTGTGAAAGAATTTTTCTTTCATTTAATCAAGAATTATTGATTTAAAATATTTAAAGAGTATCACTTTAAAAATTTTACCCTGAAAATGGCGCCCAACAAGTGACATTCAATTTTATTTTTCATAGGATAAAAGTTTAACTAAACAAGGGCGTGAATTATTCACTTTATATCAATATTAAAAATTGTATAAAATAACAAAACGAACATTAATTAAAAACTATTCCTACAAGACTAAGGGTTTCTTTTTTTATTTCCTAGAAATGAAGACAAATCTTAAGCAAAAGTTTTTATTTTAATAATCAGGTCATAGGGCTTTTTATTAAAAATTTTAAAATGAAAATTTTCATAAATATGATTTTAAGGTTTCAGTGCTGAACAAAGTACCTACCTATAATGTTAAAAAAATCAATCAATCAAATCAAATGAATTTAACAATCCCAAACACAAAGCTAAATCCTATTCAATAATTTTATTCTATATTCAATTTATTTTAATTAATTTATTTATTTTGTTTTTGATCTTAAATCATAAAAATGATATTATCATCTTTTCCGATAAAAATTGAGGTCAATATTTTATTGCTCTTCTATAGGATATACACAACATTAACCGTGCCTTATGCAATGATATTTAATTCATATGGCAACATACACACAAATAATTTATAATGATTGATAAATTACTCGTATATGGACGTCAATCTAAAGGGTAAAATCACGTCCTATGTATTGTATACATGATTTTTTTTTTATAATTCATCGGGGATTATTTTTTTTTTTAAATACCAATTATCTGAACAACGTTCCTAAGTGCTTTTGGTGAATCTGTATGTTATGTAGGTATCTGCATTAACAAAAGCTTTTACACTCGATATTAAAATAAAAAATAATTTAAATGAGATTAATTTCATTTTAAAATACCCTTGTGTATTATGATAACCCAACGATTAACGGAATTTTCTTTTTCACGCTTCCGCTGTGAGGCAAACATCCACTAAGCACTTTATAAAAACCACACACATAAACAATTCCACAGGGAAATGTGGTGTGGAAATTAAACAATATTGCATTAATAATTTAATACTTGTCTGCATGTAAAACTATTCTAGAAGGATGTGTTTATATTAACAAAAAAAAAAAAAGAAAAAAAAATAATCTTAAATGGCGCCCAATGTGTGATTTTGCCGTTTAGATTCAGCGGAAAACTGTAGATCTCCTGCTAACTAAAAAAACAGAGCCAGGAATGGTTTAGGGTTTGAAGTCACTAAGCCCTGGTTTCGCAAAAGGGTGTCGCTTTTAAATGTATTTATTTATTTTAATTGGCGCCCAACGTGTGATAGCCTCCTTGTGTTATATACGAACAATCGACGAATATTGATTTCAAATAAGATTATTGATACCATTGGGATATATATTTATCAGATCTTTTTGTGTTATTTTTATTAATTTTGTAATAAATAAAATTTTCTCTTCCTCCAAATCAATATCCAAGTTTTGCGAATTACCTACTCTCTCCGGACATAATTTTATTCATGTATTATTATATGGTGTCGAACATGTTAGGTGTTCCTAAATGTAGGTACTTCTTAAGTTCAGCATTTGTCTAGATGGCGCCCAATGCGAAACATTTAATTTTAGTTTCATAAAACGATATGGTATGAATATAAGACTTACCTTCTAAACTGAAATCATAAAATATGCAATTTTCCTGACCTTGCTTTTCTAATTTCTAGCATTTGGTGCGATTCGATTCTAAAATGGCGCCCAATGTGTTAACTACATTCATTTTTTCCACAAATAAAAGGCAATTTTGCCATTTTTTTGTGTCAAAATTGAATTTTTTACAAAAGAGAATACTTCAAAGATCAAGGTGCTTACTAAATTTCATTTATATCAAAAAGTCCAGCCAGAAAAAACTAATTACAATCATTTTCTATCTACGAATATCTTATAGAGACGGCAAAAAAAGAACATTCGAATTTCAAATTAAAACAGAAAAAAAGTGATGAAAGTGTCGTAAGTATTTGCATATTCAGCCACTTTCTATGATAATAGGATTTTTCTATACAAATACAGACACCTCTAACTAACCATATACATATAAAAAGCCACTGGGAAAAAGACCGTTAAAAAAAAGAAAAACGCTGACCTTGTTGCCCCATAACACCTAGCAGCTACAGCAGCTCATTGAATATTCAAAGATGGAACACAAAAAAATGAAAAGGAATGCATTAATTAAATATTCACAAGAAGTACAAGGAATGTAATTAATAAAAAAGGAGTCAATAAGAAGTGAAAAAAATCTACAACAACATCTAGTATTGACAGGATATTATTAAAAAAAAAAAAATTATTCAACTCATGTCACCAAACCAAGTGGGTATTTATTTCATTTAACTAAATAGAAGGAAGGTAGTTTGTTTTATGCTAATGGAAAGGGATATTCCAAAAAAACGGAAAATCGTTCTTGAAATGGAAACTCGCAATTATACTTATCGACCCAAACGGGGAAAATAAGGCTGTGATGCCAAAAAAAAAAAAATCATTCAAGTGGAATTATTTGTCTTTTTCAGAAATAATAAGGATACTTTTTCTAAGGGTTTCCCAAAACCGGATGAATCTCTTAATGGGCGACAAATTAGCAAGGACATTTCTATTGTTTTTTTTTTTTTTTTTTTTTTTTGATGATTTCGTCTTGGAGAAGACAATAATTCAAAACTAATTGGGAGATGAAAATGTTCATTTAAATTGTTCCTGATTTTTTTTCTTTGCGATCTGTCATAATGATAAAATGAGGCGAAACAATTGAAATGACATTTTTCCTTCCAGTTTAAATTTTAGTGAAATTAATTTCTTCAAGGATTTTTATATTGTTTGTTTTGTATTCTTATATCTCTTCTCTCGTGTTTAATTATTTAAATGGCAGTCAAAACTCCTTTAGTCTAATAGTTTAATAGTGAAAGTGTCTATGTAAATGTTTACTATTTACCAGAAGCACAATCTAAAAACAAACCTGTGAATTTGAACTGAAATCTATTTACAGCCCATGTAATTTCCAAAACAAAAAAATATTTGCAACATCATCAGTTCTATTTATTTTTTTTTTTTACCGGGAATTGCTCAAAAAAAAAAAACCATCACATTAATCAAATTGAGTCTCAAAACGGGTCCAACAAGCAAACAAAACTCAACCAACCAAAAGGCACAATAAATCCTTAGGAAATCCTAAAAACGGAGACATTTATCCCAATTGGTAATTTTTTCTTTTCACTTCATATAAATAGATGGATATTCTCTGTGTGTATATGCATGTATGTATGTGTGTCTAAGGGTTAGTGAGGATAAAAAGTTAGCAAATTGCACCGCAGGAACGACAAAGTAAAATAGCAATAAAGCTAAGCCTAGCAGGAGGCGCAAACTTGGTTGTTTGTCATATACACGAACAATCGACACCATTGTTATAGCTGAAAACTTTTGTGCTACCTCTATAGGCAATAAAACAAAAATAAAAAAAAAAAAAAAAAAAAAAAACAGAACAGAAGGATATTGTTTTCATCCTTTGAACGGATTGAGGTGAGAATAGAAATGTAAGTGAGGGAAAAAGTAAGGTGTTACAATTATTGTCTATAACAGACATCAGTTGGTTTCCTTTAGACAAAAGAATATAAATGTGTGTACCCACATAGAAGGGAATGTGCGAAAAAAAAAATCTTTTTCTCGCTCACAATCGATAAGGGTTCGCAATTTATTTATATCAAACGGTATTCATGTAACACCTGTCTTATTTATTTATTTTTTTTTTTTTGAAAAAAATTCGCTTTCCATAAAACAAAGGTCAAGTTACAAACTTAAGACGTGTTGGCAGTTTCACAAATAAAATGATACTTAACCAAAATGAAACCCATAATAACAGCTTTATTTATAAAATACATTGTTGTAGGCACTTGTCTTAGCTCATAAAACATCGGCATGTACCATAAAGAATGTTAAATGTCTTAAATTGCACTTGTCATGTCACTATTTGACTTTGACTAATACAGTTCAACTAAAAACGGACTTCATAAAAAAATTGGAATAGCTAATAATTTTGTTCCAGACATAAAACAAACTGCCAATCGTCACAATTTGTCAACAATTGTTTGCCAAATCCTGTTTCAGACTTCATAAATTCCCCAGTTTTGAGCAAAAGAGAGTGCTCACGTGAGAGAAAAACATTTCCCCTTCCTGACAATTTCTGACCGAGAAATTTCTTTGGGAAAAAATCGGCAAGTTTGAGTTCTGTCAAAAAATGGCAGTTTGAATTCATATAAATTCAAATAAAGCAGCTGACTGGGTTGCCCAAGTGTAAATTTTATTTTTGTTTTCGTTTTAGTAGATGTGCAATTTTTGTATTGTTTTATCAATCTATTAATTAGTAAACTAATTTTCATAACATTTACCTTTCGTTTAGCAGAAGCAATTCTGAAGAAGAAAATGTAATTACAAATTCATTAATTTTGTTCATGAGGAACTTTTTTATAGCAAAATTAATTTGAAATTTATATATTTTAATGGTGGATGAATTGAAGTAAATTGTTTTTTTTTTTTTTTTTTTTTATAATAGATTTTATGTTATACAAGTTTATTTAAACATACTTTGCTATATTTTTTTCCTTTGGTTATAATATTTTAAAAAATTTTATAATTTTCTCTTGTAGATGGCAATTCTAGTCAATTCTTTTGGCAGAAATGTTTACCCGGAAAACATTCCAGACTTTTCGGCAGTTTTCTTTTCTCTAAGAGAAATTGCCCGAATCTGCCCAAACAGTTGATATCTTTAAAAATTCTTATGTTTTAATCCTAAAAGGGCTTTAGGCTTTTCTTGAATTTATTTATTTAATAATTGTAAAATAGACGACATGTTTCGTACGTGCGATTACGTACTTCTTCAGGTCTACTTTAATCGGCCTTATTGTTTAAATTTTGATAATTTGAAACGTCTTTTTCAAGACTTCAAATATTAAATAAACAATAATATTAAAAACTGTAAAAAACTAATAAAAATCAATTTTGATTTTAAAATTTTAAAGGCCAATTAAAGTAGACCTGAAGAAGTACGTAATCACGTACGAAACATGTCGCCTATTTTACAAATTAAGTAAATAAATTCAAGAAAGACCTAAAGCCCACTTAGGATTTAAGAATTTTAATTTAAAAAAGGTAACGAAAAAGAATTAATTTAAAAAAATTCTTGATAAGGTTCTTGGTCCAGGTTCTCATTAAAAGTTTAGAAGACATTGCCACATTTGTATTCAAAAAAATTTGGTGAACGTAGTTCTAATTGTTTCTAAAATTGACAAACATCATTTCTTCAAAAAGCATTTGCATTGAATAAGATAGGCTTATTGAATATTTTAAAGTTTTTCTCTGGATATGATACGTGTATAATACGTGTTAAAAAATGTCCACTTTCAAAAAAAAAATTCCTTATTTTATTAAAAATATGCCATAAACTAAATCAATCAAACCCAAAATGAATACCATTAAATTATGCCAACATACATTTAAATAAAACAACCTATAATTTAACCTAAATTCATAACCACAGTTTGACTTAAAATCAACCCTACCACCACCACCATATTATCTCTGAGTGAAATATTATGGTCCTTGAATAAATCTGTCAGTTGATATTAATGCTTAGAAATCCACACAAATTATGCCCTCATTCTCTCTATACATGTCTCACGCTTGCATGATGGTGTATTGAAACATACACCGGAAAAGTGTATTAATGTGGTTAGGAAAAAGTTTGTTTGTTGTGTGGTATAAGCATAATACCTATGTGCGCTTTAACTTATGACAGCAAAAAGGGGTGGAAAAGTGATATAATAATAATAATAATAATATCCTTAACGAATCTAATTAATTGTTTATTCTGCAAGTCAATTTCCTCTATTTGACGGTGGAGAATGTTTATGTGTACAATATGTTTACTTCAACTCTCTGCTATTGACCGCAATCTAATTACGCGCTACATAAACAACTTATCATCACCTTAATGACCTGTCAACCATAAATATATGCAAAACGTCTTCGTAAACAACATTATAACATCCGGTGTGTGGATGGGTGATGGCGTTTCATTATGGTTCTGGTCTTAGCTAACCATCATCGCATCGCACACAAACTAAATCTGATTGCCTTTAGGGGGGGAGGGGGGGGGGATTTGAAATTTATATTTACCACATGATGACGACCGACCGACGTGACAATGAGGATGAAGATTATGATTATGATGTAATGCAAATCATAACGAGGGAGAAACATTAAAATTGCTTTTTATTTGTTTGTTATAGCTACATACGTAGGTATACATACAGTTTCTTCTTATTTTACTTTTTAGGTTAATGGCTGAATTTTAGAAAACAAAACTCTTCCAGGTTAATTAATTAATTTTAAAACCATACAAATATCTAGAACTATTTCTTATACGAGAAGCAAGCATATGAAAACAATCAAGGGACAATTTTTCAATAGTCAGTTGTCTGAGCGATAAATAGGAGTACATTTGTCTTTAGCTGGAAAATAAGTACTATCTGGTTTTTAATTGACTATTGCCCAAATTTGCCCTTGTTGAACGCGATGATTGACAAGCCGCCACGCCGAACCGATGAAGAAAATGGCTCATCTAAAACCATAATTAAAAACGTCATACAAATAACTAATGTCCTACTCACTAATTCTTTAACTTCGCCAGCAATAAAAGTGTTCCAATTAAGTTAAGCTGTGCTGAGTTTATTTTTGGGGAGAGTACGATAACTTAGGCGCCAAGAAATGATGACTGTTTTTTGTAGAACAGTTTAATACAAGCATTTTTTACTATGGGAGGGGGGGGGGGGGGGTCTATCTATCCCCGGTTATACGGGAGGGGCAATTTCATTAAAAAATTACTAAAAATTTAAAAAAAATATATAAAAATATGACGGTAATACTTATAATCAAGTGTTATACCTTCTTTTAAAGCTAATACTTTGTTCAAATTTTAAATCAAATGAAATCTATGGATAGTTTTTGAAAAAATGGGTTTTAAACTAAAACTTTGGAAAAAAAAACATCAAAAAGATGTTTAAAGTGTATTATTTCAAAACTATAAAATTATATATACTATTTTTTTCTCTGAAATTCGTTGTTCTAATTACATCTTAATCAAAAACTGAAAACTTGATAATTGTATACCTTCTAGTTTTTGAGAAAATTGAAAATTACCAAAACTACTTTTTTATGTTTTTGGTATTAAATTAAGCTTGCTTACATAAATACAGTGCTAGCACCCAGGATTACGGCGTATAAACAATGAGGTATGTATGGGAAGGGCATGCTGCCCCCTTACGACCCCCCTGCTGGGCCCACCATAGGATTTGGGGTAGGTGGGAGGTTGGGTTTACGCAAATTTTCTTTTTCATTTAAAGAATCTGGATTTAAAAAATCTGTCTAGTATTTACCGGTTTTAGAATTTCATTATTTCGGCTTTTTACGGTAACAGATTTATAGGATAAATTCAAAGTTTCTTTAAATCCAGATTCTTTAAATGAAAAAGAAACTTTGCATACACCCAACCCCGCACCTACCCCAAATCCTCATTAAAGCAACGAAGCGATATCCTGTTGCCCACTGTTGATTCATTAGGTAATTAATTCATAGGATATTAATTTCTCATAAATTTACAACATGACTTTTATCTTATTTCTCTCCCATATAAATAAAAAAAAATTCGATATCAAACACCTATAATTTATTACCATATTTATAGATTTATATTGTTTAAAATGATTTAACCATTCATAAAGTCGGCTTTACTAAATCCATTTGAAATAGTATATTTGATCTCAAACTGAGTTCTTGTGTGTTGAACCTTATAAATTAAAAGCCCATATACAATTTATTTATATCGATTGCTATTTCATTACTTTTACATCGCAAACGTGAGCCATCCCTGACGAAATCTAATTAAATGTTAAGCTTCCATATTTCATGCGGCAACATATGTGTCGGATTAAAAAAGCTGTTCCATTCTCAATTATAATCACGTTTGCCATCATCATGGAATTCATTTTGATTGTAAAAGCCAAAAATGTTGTAAATAAAGGAAGTGAAGAGTTAAGGGTGGGTGTATTTTGGGTGTGTCATTTTCGCAGTAGCTAGTTGCATTTGCAGATGCAATAGCTGATGGAAAATAATGAAATTTATAATTGCAAAAGATCCCATTGTGTTCTGTGTGATGTCCTCAAAGCACATTGATGTGACAAAACCTCTTAATTTTACGCAATCTTACTGTAGAGAAGATTATATGGAAAGTTGGAAATAATTAAAAAAATAAAATCAATAAAATTGCATTTTTAAAAGAAACTTCATCTTTAATAATTTAATAAACAAAATTTTATGAGTATTTGTGGGATCTTCAATATTTTTGTTTTGCCAAACAAAATCGGCATACATTTTGTTGCTGTTAATAGAGTACTAGAACTTCCCAACCGCCTGCTCAGCTTAGGGTATGATCTAGAATCCCCTAAAATGCACTACTCTAGTTTATCATTTTATTCCTGTTTTTAAATTGCACAGTCCCACTGTTCGCCCGTAACGCATTGCTCATTTAATCCTGATCTATACATAAAATACATTAAAATATTATTACCTACATTATAGACGAGCCACGTTATTTTTAACAGAAAATTCTACATAAAAACCGTTGCGATCCTTACACACCTACACCTCTGTCATGGAGGATTATAATAATTCAACGCACATGTGACGTGAATTAAGGACAAGCATCATTGGAGACAGGACACAGAGAACACCAAGGCACACCGCATCACCGCAAATACACAAACCGATTTTGATTTGCCAATAAATAAAGTTATTCACTCATATTAAATGCGAATACCTCTACCCATCGAGCACCAGCAGCGTTGGGGTATTGGTTATACGACCAACTCTTGCTATTCAGAGAGAGAGAGAGAGAGAGAGAGAAAAGAGACAGGAGACCATGCAAGCAAACCGAATCGAATCGAAGGAAACGGATGTGGCGAGCATTTACTGTTTCCGGTTGTTGATTTAAACTCCCAAATCGGATTTCAAGAAGAATTTGCATTTTGGGTCTTGGGAGCATTTTGCATAAGTGAATATGTGTGCACAGTGCTTAAACCGTTCCTTCTCCTTCTCACCACGTATGCACAATCTTCACAACTCTTCCTTATAATAGACCTTTGTGAATTTATTGATTGAACTTCCATGGAAAGCATATATAGTGTGTTAACATAATCTGGGGATGGAATTATCTGTTTGGTCGATGTCCGATGATGATGCTCTACTGAGTGAAGGATATTAGTATCTACTATTCCTGTGTTTACAGTTGTTTAACATGGAGGTTTTCGGAGAATGATTTTGTTCTCGTATGTGAGCTGAGATGAGTTGAGGAATTTAAGATGTTGATTCAAGTTGTCATTATGATTTGACAATGCAATTGAGGTCTATAATGTAGGTATATGGTCAGTTTGGCTAAATTCTAAATGCTTCATTGGTTTTTCGGTTTAACAAGGTAAATGAACTGTTAAAGGATATGCATTTCATATATAGGACCTAAACTGTCATATAATATCATTGAAGCAAGGAAAATTATTCTCTCTGATGGAAATGGGATTTACATGGTTGAAACGTTGGACCGCTGGTACGATTTTCGATATTACTTCTTGTGTTTCAAGTTACTTTTATGAAATTCCTAAAAATTTGAAATTCTATTTTATATAGTTTTTTTTTCTAAAGTTGTTTTGAATATGAGTAAATTATGATTCATTGCAAATTTTTTAAATTTAAAATTTAGTTCCGAAATTCTGAAAAAAATCCGAATTTCTTTGTGACAAAATTCTGTGCAAGAGTATACAAATATTCTGCCTTTTCTAAATGACGTGTATTCTTCTTCTTACGAGCTTGGGAATACCCTTCGAGTCACCCAGTTTATGAAAATGCCCAATTTTTATGAATCCCAAGCTTGATAAGTGGTTTAAAACTAAAATTATCGGTGCATCAGCATCTTATGCAGTTACAAACAATGATGAAGATTGTCGCGAGCCTGATATCAGTTTTCTCAATAAACTGAAATTTTCATAACCAGATTTGTCCATCATCAGTGTTTCAAACAAAATTGCCGTTGTCGAGACCTTCCATGCAAACCCCATTGATTTAAACATCATATTAGTTTATAATCAAAAAGTAGAATTGAACATTGATAAAGCTTTGTTTTGCTCGATTTAAGCCACCAACTCCAAGCTAGCATAAGGCTTTTGTATTTTAATTTTTTCATGTAATAGCTCATCTAGTAATTTGTCTACTTTTCTTGAAATTTTAAACGTACCAATTTCGCGAAGACCGTTATTTATCAGGAATATATATATTTTTTTTTAATGGGTCTTACTTCTGGTCTGTAAAACAGCTTTTGTTTTTTTTTTTTTTAATTAACTTTTTAAGATACATATAATAAACAAAATTGAACTTTCATGGCAATACTTCACAGCCCGCTCCATTAAGTTTCATTATCCAATCGATTTAAAAAAAAATCTCTGTCTCTTTCTCTCTCTTTGTAGTATAAAAAAAAATGTATCTTGTATCTTTTCAATAAATTTTGCCATTAAACATCCTGTTTACCAACTTATCTTACTTAAGTCTTCTACCAACATCCAGCCGATTATAATGCCCATCTATATCTCGTCAAGTAGGAAACTTCTTAGCTTCGTCCTTGTCGTCCAATATTACGAGTACTTAAAAAAAAAAAAAAAAAAAAAAAAAAAAAAAAAAAAAAAAAAAACTTGTGTATACTTGTAGGTATATGTATATATTTATAGAAACGATTCAAGAGCATAATAAATTTTATTCCAAAGCAGCAATTTAATTTTTGTTCTTCTTCTGCCTTCAGCTCTCTTTGCTTCGTAAATACTTATCCTCACTTATTATAAAGTATTTGCCTATGGATACAGGACGAAAGAGCCTTCGTCCTCAGCAGTGCAGCAAATATAACCTTTAACGGCGTAAATGTAAGGATCGCATGCCTCTCAAGCATCGAGCCATAGAGAGCAAGTTTGCCACAGTTAACATGGCTGAAATTAATGAATATATGCAAAGAGGTCCTCTCCATCACCATCGCCATGGCCATCCATTTAGCCATCGTCGCCAAAGCAAGTCTCACGCTCACGCTCACCACCACCACTCAAGTGCATGCAATAGTCGCCTCAACGCAGCGCTTTGCCCGCCACCGTCGTCGCACGCCGCCGCCATAATTAATTACACAGAATACCATGCGATCCGTTTTCGTTGCGGTTTAAGCAAGCTCGCTTGCTCGCCCGGCGAAAGGAAATCGTTTTATAACACGCCCGCTCAGCTCACCCATCGTTGATGACCGCGGCGCGCGGTGAAATGAGCATTTTGTTTACCCTTAATTTGATATGCATAAAGTACCCGATGATGGCAAAACGCAAAGTTCTTCCTTTAATGCATCAGAAATTTATCAAAAATCTGCTACGACTACGACACAGCAGACAGAGGAAATTTATTGGCTTTGATTGCATATTTTCAGGCTTTGATTGCAGTAGAATTTCAGGCTGAAATAAAGTAGAGATGTTGGTTTTTGTGGGCGCAATATTATTAATTATATACATTTTCGCTGGCCATCGTCCGGTCCATCAGTGTCCTCTGTAAACATCAAACACAATTAATAGGCTACAACGAGGTTCTTTCATGTTTTGCAGAGGCATCAGGCTAAATAAATGTTTGTTTTTTTTTTTTATGGTGGCACAAACACCTCTCTACAAGCACCTCATCTTTCCATATCTAAATATACAGTCCAGGCCCATATATAGCCTATGATGTATATGAAGGCAATTCAGCTTGGAACTAAATTAGCCAAGAGTTGTATTTATCTATCAACTGAGGTTGTTCCAATAAATAATTGTGAGTGACCTAATTTATTGGTTTTAGAGATGAAACCTATTGATTCTATAGGTTCCCTGATGTCACTATACCGACTATGTGTACTCGCAAAATGGGTAGGTAATGTGTGCCTGTTCATCAAGTGGTATTTGTGAAGTAAATTGCGATAAGCTTCTGTAAATATGATGTCTCTCTGTGATGTGTTACGACTATTGTAGGTATGTTTGATAATTCTGTTTGATATGGGGAAAAAGGTTCACCGCAAGACCCGCAAACATTGTAGTTCTATATACATCACGCAGTTAAAGATGAATAGATGTGGCATATATTAAGGTCGTTCATTATTGTAAATGGGTTATTATATCTACGAATAGAAGACATAGGTTTTTGTGGATGCTATTTAGATTTAATACCCTTAGGTCTATTAAATCACACATTCGATCGTTTAGAAAGGTACATACATCCAAAATGAGGGTAACCGTTATACCGACATCGTTTCTAATCAATCAAGCTGGATTATCTGGGTTTGTCTAGACAAAAGCTTAACATAAATCATTTATCCAATATTCAATCTGTTCTTGACGGTTTAGAAATTGACAGTAAGAAATTGAAATGATGCCAATAGAGAATACCTATCCTCGTATAGCATTGAAGATTTTACCGTTGTAAAATATATAAGGCAATTAATTATGTAGGTTTATAATTTTGTATGTGTCACCTTTCAGAATTCAGTTCAAATATCTGTTAATTTTATATCTTTGCTTACATTTAATGTTGTTTCTTCCTTTAAATCTTACGTCTTTAAACTGTATAGTTAAAAAAAGAAAATGACTCACGTTGGGCGCCATTTAAAACAAACGCATTGAATAAGAATCCAAAGGATGCTTACTGCCTAAAAACATTATGTATTGGCAAAAAACTAAAATAAATAAATCAACTAAACATAAAAAATAAAATGACTCACGTTGGGCGCCTGTTAAAATTTTTACAATATGAATTTGCTTGATATCAAACAACATTTTCATTCATACATACACAGGCTCAAAACAAAAAAGGAAAAATGATACTTTATTCTATGTTTTTGGGGAAAAAAAAAATATGTCTTTAATTAAAATAACAACCTAAAACATGCTAATAGCCGGGATTTATAATAAATTTCAGGAAAACCGTTACCCGCATAGAAAGAAGTTGTAGGGCAGGTAAAAAATGCTCACTGTTTTGTGTAAATAAGCAATCAAAATTCAAGAATCGGTTGCAGTTTGTCAAAGTTAGAGCCATTTAAATAAGACCAAAAATCATAAAAACCGTTATAAGTCGAAAAGGAAGCGAAAACGAGAAAATTACCTCTTACGTTTTTCGACTTAAAATGACCTCATAAGCCCATGACTTTCGTCTGCTTTGCCGACCGCACTACACCCCGTATATTTACATAAATGTACATACAAAAATGGTACCAGTTGGGCGCCAGTTAAAACAAAAATGCAGAAAAACGAATTTTAGGGTTGTGCAACAACACTCTAAATTAGGAAGTAGGCTAATCTACGCTTTCTTTAGAAGCGGTTATAATCTTCATCAAGCTCCGACTTTTCTGGTCTGCTAGTATTTGCTACACTAAAGACCACTTTCACGAAACTAGAAGTAAAAAGTGCCCCACGTTGGGCGCCACTTCAAAAAAGGCTTTAGGATTAGAATTTGATTACCTAAATTAATTCTCAAGAAAATTCTAGATAAAGGTATATAAACTCTAGGGATAGACTAAAGCTAAAATTTACGGGCTTCTTCATCCCCCAAAAAAAAGAAGAGCACAAAACTACTAAAATGTCTTTTGCTTTTTGAAAAAAAAATAACTTTATAAAATTTTTCTTGGGCAATCAATTTCAATTGCAATCAGCATTTCAAGAATATTTGATTACACTTATTTTAAATAACTCCGAACAAACAATAACACATTGAAAATCCACAACACAGTACTTTTGCATAATCCAAGTATAAGTACTGATCAGTAGTTCTTGTGGGCTTCTAACCTTCAGGTTTCTTTTATTCTTCCTCGATGAAAGCTATTCAATGTTTAAAAAAGAAACATTTTTTTTGTTTGCTTGCTGAAAAGGTGGTGAAGGTGTTGGGAAAGGGGATGGGGATTCGGGTTTATTTTGCTTGCTTGTCACGTTTTTAACTTGATTTATGCCCATGGAATTTATACAACATTTCTTTTTTTTTTTGTTACTACTTATATATCCTTTGGAACACAACAACTAAGTTGGTATTGCAAGAAAAGGACGACATCGAGGTCACCGCACAGTATTCAGCAGCATGGTTTAGTTTGCTCATCATCATTGTCGAGGAGCTATAGGAGCATCAGAAGGCTTCTATCCATCCAAGAAACCAGGGTAGGTTACTGGTGCAGATTTAAACATTTTAACCCTATTTCAGTTAGGGATTTGAAATGGTTAGGAGGTGGTGATGGGGGGAATTCAGAAGAATTATATATAGGGGAATAGGATATCCAAGCACATTGTCCGATCCAGCGAAGCGTAAGAGCTTAAGTGACAAGGGACATACAACGATAAGAATTTATTATGCTTGGTTTACCCTATTTCCTTATCCTCTTGCCCCATCTCTCTGGCAACACAGGTAATCGAATAAGAGTATGTATACGGATAGGGTATGTCTTTGCAGATAAATGTTTCTATTTTATTAACTTTTCCTCATCTCTGCTTGTGGCTCATGCATTTAAAATAAGAGCTCTTTTGAAATTCCTGCAGTAACAACTAACAACTAACTATGTATATGTATGTATGAACCGTTATATCCTGTACTTACCTTTGTCCTAAAGGAAATTAGGTCGATGTTGTCATAGAAATAGTATAGTGATTATTATGAAGTGATCTTATATAGCAGTTTAAAATGTGTTTGTTACTTTAGTCCGAGAAATTTGTTGTGAGATTGTCGTAAGTTTTATCTTAAGGACTAATTTATCAAGATGAAATTATTCATAAATCAAAATAATGAGGAAATGATTCAAGAAGTATAGGTTGATGGATTTAACCTTTTTGTTGGGCATTATTATTAAGCTGTGAAGGAACTTCTTTGGCAATCACCAACTTCAAGTAATCTACTAGATATATAGTGAACAAAATAATTATCTTCAGTGAAAGTGGACTCTACTACTCGTAGTAGCCCGTGGCGTAATGGTTAGTGCGTTGGACTGTGATGCCAGAGGTCTGGGGTTCAATACCAGCCGCTTCCACATTAAATTTTTTCGGAGCTACTACCTCTTCAGAGGAAGTGACAAATCCTCCAACAGTCATAGAAAAGTGCCACTCCCCTTAGCCGTTCGGATTCGGCAGTAAACTGTAGGTCCCCATCATTTCTGGAGACACGCACATAGGAAAGGCCGAGAGTTGTAAGCCACTAGGCCCTGGTTCTTTATGAGCCATTTGTGCCACCAAATTTATTTATTTAGAAAGTGGACTCCATGTAACCTAGGTTGTATTAGAAAATAAGAACCGCCTGGGAAATCACTTTATTCATGGTAGACGCTAATGTATTTTTGACAGACCTTTCTATTACTCGGCATCGCTCTATACTGAAGCTTATTTATTAGCTCCATCCCGTTGCAGGTTTTGTAGTTAATAAATTTCATTGAACTGATTAGAATTTTTCCTAGACCTCAGGCGTCTAGTAGCCGTTTTTAGAATGTCATACAAACCCTTTCTAAGATTTCATTCCCAATAAAATCCACTTAAGACACATTATTCCAATTCTCAATATTTTTCAATGTAACAAGGTCCAGAACTGAAAAGCAAGAAAGCTTTTATATAATCTTTGTTTCGAAAGAATTTAATCGAGCTATAACTTTGACATTACAATAAAAACAAACATAGACTTACAATCCAAACTTTAAGGGCCATCTTAAATACCATTGGAAAATTTACATCTCCTGCTTGCATCTTCCAAATTCCATTGCAATTCCCATACAATCTTTGGAGACTTTCCATTTTCCAAAGAAATAATCTCTCCGAGAATTGGGTTTTTTTTCCTTATCATATATTGAGAGAAAAGAGATTTTAGTTAGAGAAAAAGAGGGAGAGAGATTAAATTCTGTAACCAAAAAACTGATAACTGGGTTACCCCAATTGCCAATCCTTATATAGTTCTCACCTACTAGCAACTCTCGCGGCCTTTCTTCGCAGTACGTACTTTCCATACCCATCATCGACAACGGATGGTTGAAAGCATGCGATAGCCATAGACGTTCGTTATAAGGATTTGAGGAATACGTGTATTGTCTTGGTCAGTTTGCGAGTCATTTAACCACAACAGGATAACGAAATGTGTCATGAGCGGGATAAGCTTTGTTGTAGACCTCCCATACCCTCCCCAACTGTTTCTTTCTATCTATTCTGAATCCTCAATTTTCCATTTTATGTGTTTGTGGTCACATGCATGACTGATTTTTTGTAAAAAAAAAAAAAAAATATAATATTCCCATAGTTTGATCCTGATGGCAAAGGATATTCATACATTTTCTCAGAAATCCTTCTGAGGACACAATATATTTTTCTCTGTCGATATGATTTCGACGAAATAAATCTTTTGATTTCAATGAAATCAAAAAAGGACAAAAGCCTTTTGAGCTCAAAATAACCTATACTTACATATAAATTCACTCAAACTGAATAGAAGTTGCTCCTTAAATTGTTATTATATCCTGGCGAATTAATTATTCATTATGAAAACATTGCTTTGCAGGAACTATACCACCGTTCGTGTCATTATTATGTTGCCAGGGATTCAGGACCATGTCACAGGAATTACCTCCATCCTACATACCTGCTACATACATACATACCTGGGCCTTGGCTCTTCTTGGGGTTGGTGTTTGTTGCTTAATTATTAATTTGTTGTTTTCGCTTCTGGCTGGCTGGGCTGTGAATCAAAAAGTTTAGTGTTGTTTTGCGTGGTATTGGTGGTGTTATTCTGGACATTCGTTTTTTTTTAATTTTTGCATACACAAAAAAAAAAAAAAAAAAAAAACAAATAAAAACACTGTTTAACCCTCACGGTTTTATGTGTGACAATGACAATTTTCACGTGTGGTTGTTTTTATTTTATTTTATTTCATTTAATTTTTATTTTTTTTATTTTTTGAGGTTAGCAAAAATTGTTTTGATTTAAATATTGTGTGTTTTTGTGGTGCATAAAGTTATTTAAAATATGATTTAAAAAAATAAAATAAAACAAAACTATACGAATACAGAGTGAAAGGGAGCTACACACACACAAAATAGAATTCTAACCCTGCTTGAGGGCAAATAAGTCGGTTTCAGTTTTGTGTGGCAAATAAAGTTTTGTGGGTAACCATGATTGGCTGCTGCTGGAAAAACTTCGTGTTTTAAAATGATTGTACTTAATTTGTGGACATTTTTATGGTGGCTATGTTGTCGGGGTGGTGTGTACCTATATAGAATAAATTTAATGGGTCATACTAACAGGTACAGGTGAAATTGCAATTTAATAAAATAAAATTACTATTATTTTAGTTTTTATGTTTATGGAAAGATTGTTATGGTTTTTGGTTTACACGGTGTGAACGTTATGTTTTTTTTTTTTCATTTTCCATTTGTTCGTGAGGGAGGTTCACTAGAAAAATATTTGGGAGCATTAGCTTTAAAATGAGTCAGTAGAGAATAATTGTATGGTCTTTTTCTGTTACCTGCCTATGTAGAGGTAAAATTTTTGTTTTCATAAAAAGTTCACGTGGTTGAATAGAAAATACTTTAGAAAATGTTTAAACAGAGATTTCCCGACTATTAAGTCTCCTTCGAGCTATGGCTTGAAAGTGCTGCAGAATATGAATTTAAAATTTGAACCCTCATACCTACACTACCTACTGTACTACATATGTACATATCTAAGTACTTTGGTCGTAAAAATATAGAAATGATTTTTTAAGGTTGAGGTTAGTTTATTTCTTGAATTTGTTTGAAATAACTAGTTTTCCTTCAAAATACCTTTGACATTTTCATCGAAGAATTTTATTGAAATGTGTACCTAAACAAGTTTCTTATAGGTTTGTTCAATGAAAAAATATTCAGAACAGAACAACAACTGATTTTGACATTTCTCACAAATCTGTTCTAAGTTTTTCTAACTCTAAACTATTCCAAACTGCAAACAGACTCACTGAACAAAAAGTCAGCACAATTTAGAACAGAAAATTTCTCACTGAACAGCAAAAACTTGGTCTTTTTTATTCTCAGAAGAGCCATCCATGAATCACTACTATACTGCTTCACTACCGCTTCATTACATGCGTTTGTAATTTTCGTATATACAAGCGCGTATGCGTGCAGTAGGATAAAACGTGTGGTTAACTCTTAATTAAGAATTTACCGAAATTAGTTTAAAACAATTAACCTTTTTTAAAAGTTTTCGATCAATGAAAATTGATTACCGATTTACAGATTTTTGTTTTCAGCTCCTTTTTTTTCTGAAGAATTCTTTTAGGCTAGAGAATTTGAAGACAAGGAAACAGTATTAATTAGATAGAAAAAAATCCTTCTGCAAAAAAAAAAAGAAACCATAATACTAACTGAATTTATCCTATATGTAATAATCCCGAGAAAAAGTTGTATAATATTTTTTTTTCATCGACCCTTGCGAAATGAATTGACATTGACTTTATTTGATTTCACCTTTAAATTAAAAATTACTCCGCATAAAATTTCTAAATTCTCAGAAAATCATTTCTAGATGAAATGAAACCCATCCTAAGTTCAAGATATTTCTTTTAAAAGTAATTTTACAGAAAAAAAAACCTTACATCTTATATAGGAAAGCATTTAAAGGTCTCTTGAAACTACCTTAAGCAATGAAAGACATGTGTCAGGAAATTATTTTTTTTTTTGTTACATTCAAAAACTAGGTATTTTCAAGCAATTCCACTTAAATGTTTCACATGAGTCCTTGATTCAAAATGAATTCCTCAGAAAAAATGAAAAAATTCTTTTCTGATTGCCTCACTTAAATTGCTTTCGATGTTTGCTTTTTTTTCTTTTTTTTTCGTATTTAAACCATCACGTTTTGCATCAAGAAGATTCTCTTGAGAAATGAAAATCGATTAGAGAATCAGCTTCTTTTTTTGTAAAGTGCTTCTAATATTATAGCATAATGTTGGGACTTTTATGACTCTTTCTATTATATGGAAGCAGCTTTTAATGCTCCCTAATAACAGTATTAAAATAAAAATAACATTTACATATACATATACAGCCCACCATAGTCTGGAGAGTTAAATTTAACGTCCTGTTTTTTTTTTTTTTTCGTTCGTATTCCGCCACAAACCAACTACCCAGTCTACGTATATCCGGTATAACATTTGCATAGATTCGTCTTTTTTTTTTTTTTGTGGAATTATAAGGAACAAAATAATATAAATAAGAGGGTCAAAGGCAATTGAAATGTAAATTTCCACAGAAAGTAGGAGGTAATTGTGGATTTAATTGGACACAATATGTACATTGTACAGCCAAAGCGAAATTCCAAAGGAATTATTTGGAATATTATTACTTGAAAAGGACATTACCAGAAGTTTTTGAAGGATCTGGGATATGGCATGATGAATAAAAGGTCTTTTATGACTACATTAAGCTTATATAAATGTTCATCAAAATTTTATTCGGTAAAGGTTGAAGAATTTAAACATTTTACTTATACATACATATAACTCTCTTTTTTTCGAAACACCTGATTTTAGCATTTAAAACAGACATTTTAAAATAAATGATTGTGTTTACTCCCTTTTGTGAAAGAAGAACCATCTAAATTACCGACATAGGTTCAAGTCCCCGCTCTTTGTCCACAGTACACAAAACTAAGGTAATATCTTGCGCAGGTTGTCAGAAATTAAAAAATAGTTGCTCGAGTGCTCCCACAAACTTCACTTCACACAGCAATATTAAAAACAACAACAAATATCGAAATTTAAAAAATGGTTGCTCGAGTGCTCCCACAAACTTCACTTCACACAGCAATATTAAAAACAACAACAAATATCGAAATTTGACATGTAAATGGGCACTGGATCCACCATTTTTGTAGATGCGCAGAACGGAACAAAAATGAAAACGCTAATGATATTACCTTTAATATATATACCGTGATCCATAGGTATGTGCCTCTATCTCAATCTCAACTCAAAGATCCACTCAATTTTTTTTAAGCGCTCGTCTCTTTCATCTTCTGTCCTGTGTCGCAAACGGCTCACATTCACATCACACATCTATCCATCACATTTGTTTCGCGTTCTTTTTTTCAAATGAGAACCCAACTCAACCCATACGCCATACTGAACGAAAGAAAAACACACATTTCTTCTCTTCCGAATTCGACGTCTCAATGCACAATCACACCAACACACATTAATCTTTCGTCATTCAACAAAGTAGACTTTTTTTCTCTGCAGGTTCGGTTATCATTTTAGTAGTTCTTGTCTGTGTGAAGTTAAAGTTAATTTCTTGGTCGATTTGCTTGTTGTCGGGTGCTAAAAATATTAAATTAGAAATTAATTTTTAATATTCGGGCATATAGTTATTAAATATGTGTTTTTTAATTCATGAAGATCATTTTTTCATAAAATAATTGTAGAATAAAGTAATAAAACTGAATTTCTTTGTGTCTGCCGTGGGGAATATGAATATCTTGCTTCTTTTTTTTTGTGCCGTGCGACGCGTCGTCAGTGCTAATCTTGTTCGATCTTGTTTTCGGTCTGGTCGTTAATAAATATTATTAAATTCAAATTGGAAATAAAGTTTAAAATTTAGTTTCGGTCATAAAAAATCGATTTGAACGTGTTTTCTTTTATTTAATATTGAAAGTGTTAAAACGTCCTGTTCAGTGTTTATATTTTAAAAACTTTATTATTAAAATCAAGGAAACTTTTGCATATAAAAGTGTTTTAAATTAAATTGCGTGGAGAATTAATTGTGTTCGATTTAAACGGGTTCAATAGTAAGTATTTTAAAATACCCTCTAATATTTATTGATAATTTAAGGTGAAAATAAAAGAATTTTTTTTTGAAATTTTATTTTGAAAAAAGATTTCGTTGAGAATACATACACACATAGAAGAAGTTTAATGAGATTCGTGAAGGGATTCGTTTATAATTCGTTCTGAATTTAACAACAAATTTTTAGGAGTTTGTAAAAGAAAAGGATTTCACGGCAAATCGTAGGTAAAATTCGTTTCGATTTTCACTATAATTGTTATTGGAATTTTATGAAAGCTCGTTCCGTGTTTCATAATAATTCTTAAAAATAAAATAAAAAAAAAACGGCATTCCGTGCAAAAGTTTAAAATCAGAAATATTTGTTTTTTTCAAAAAAGTAATTCTTAGAACAATTGATTTCATAGGCAAAATAACAGGGCGATCATATGGGAAGACTTTTTCCTTTCGAGTTGCTTCCGTAATCACCAAAAAATCACATGGGGCTTAAAATATGCCTACACATATCCTTAGCATAGGTAGGTACTAAAATTGTAACATGTACCTATATCTAGATCTAAGACAGCAGGGGATCCTGCAACCGCAAACCACTATCAACCCAGAAGGCCAGCAGAACTGTCTCTTTGTCCACTTTTGTATTCACTAAAATACTGGCTTATTTATCGGCACTTTTGATTTTTGTTATTTGTTTACTAAGGGAAATTTTACTGCGCTAGCTATAAAATTTCCAATAAAACACACCACGAAGGATCCTTTTAAATTTCACTAATGAATTGTTTTCTAATTTCATTTTCTTGTTTCAGCAATAGTCTATAGATTTTTAAGGAAACCAAATTGTTGTTCTTTAACAATCTCCTGCATATGATAAAAAAGTTAGTCCTACGAGGAACTCGTTACGTATCACACAAAACGTGTCACATGAACAAGAGAGGATAGGTTGTATTATGTATAGAATGAGACGAAACACCAGTTTATAACAGTTATAACGGATTTTCGCTATTAAAAGTGGGTGTGAATTAACGCGCTTTACGCGAGTTAAAAAAAACTCTAGGTGCCTGAAGTATGCCCACCAAGGAATGGCTATTTGTCTCTGCGGTACCCCGGAAACCATGGCTACTTTTACTAACAGAACTGTTATAAATTGGCATAACTAGAAATTTTCTTTTGTACAAAAATTCTACATTTATATCTGGATTGAAAAATTGAGTTGAATTGGGGTTGGCATTTGGTTGATAGTTCGAAGTAAAGGCACTCAGACGAGCGATGATGCTTACCGTCTTAACCTTGATTGCCAGGACCTCACATTTTTTAAAATAAATAACGCAAAAAAAAGAAAACCCATTTCAACCAGTATTAGCAGCGTCAAATATGCAAAATTTGTAATATTTCCTGTTGTTATAAAATCGCATTCAATGTGGTACCAGTTTTATAAAATTGAATAACTTATTTTTAAAACATAATTCGTTGAGAGAAAATGGGCGTTATTTTTGTAAAAAAATTATATATAAGTATTTTTGTTTGTAAATTCATTTTTATGCTAAATATTATTTTTATCTCCATTTATACGATGCACGTTGCACGTGCCATTATTCTGACTTTAATTTAATTCACCCAATTCCACATTGAAAGTTATACAAAATAATTTTATTATAAAAAGAAATCAATTTCACAGAAATTTAAATTTTTCATTTAAGCAAGATTTATACACTACGCACATGTTTGCATAATGTTTGTTTATTTTACATAAACTCAAATATTTATCTGCAAAATGTTTTTTGTTTATTGTTTGATAAATTATGTTTTTCTTTGAAAATTTATTATTTAGGGAATCAAAAAAAAAAAAGAGAATTATATCAATATCAAAATGTATTTACATAGTTAAAATGAAAAATGAAAATTAACAAAATAAATTGTTTTTGTTTTTGCGCAAAAAATAAACATTACATAATTATAATTGAAATCAATTCGGAGAATTAGAGGTATGAGTATTTATATATGTGCATTTGTATGTATGTTTTATATTAGCTGGAAACTTAATCTAAATGAAAAATTTAATT
Source organism: Epistrophella euchroma (assembly GCA_947049315.1). Classification (NCBI taxonomy): domain Eukaryota; kingdom Metazoa; phylum Arthropoda; class Insecta; order Diptera; family Syrphidae; genus Epistrophella; species Epistrophella euchroma. The sequence continues at coordinate 64,257,408 of OX346248.1, forward strand.
ATTCGCCAATTTAAAGTTTCCACTGAAATACGGTATTAATTTACACCCCCATTACTCTGCTATGATTTTCTTTAAATTTCTTTCTCTCTCCTCTAATTGCCATCAATAAGCTAATAACAACAATTTTTTCATCGAGCGCAAGGTATATATTTAATACAAAATTAGAAGGTTGTAGATGGACAGGAAAATTTGATATCCAAGCAAATTACCTAAGGATAAATTTTCAATTAAAAACGTATCTTATTTCGTATTAAAGCAAACCAAGCAAGCACAACAACAAAAGGAAACAAAATAAAAGAAGGAAGAGTGAAAGAACATAATGTATATAATAATTTATCCTAGAATATGTCCCCATTGGATGTTTTCATTAAAATTATCTTTTCCTTTGTTTAAATTTGAATAAGTAATGATAACCAGGGTGTTTCGAGCTTAACTATTTCTAATTTGATGAGTTTTTTGTTTAAGATGACAAAATAGATAACAACATGTTTCACCCTCTTTTTAAAGGGCTCAATCAACATGTTATTTCTACCGCAACAGAATTTGAAATAGAAACTTTATGTATTTTTTTTTATTCTGGGTTAACATTAAGGATAACACAGTTTACATACAACATTTTCTCAAGGAGCACTCTTAAAATGTTTTCAAAACAAATAAATTCTCTGTTTATTGGAAAACACTTTGTACATAATATATGTATAGGTAGGTACATTATGTAAATAACCATATTGACAATGACAAAATAGACAAATAGGTAAACTATTATTTTATATTTTTCACTTTAGATGTTCTTAAATGATGCTGGAACGAATTATTTTTCTGAGAAAAAAAAGGGTTGGAAAGGTACATATATTAATCATAGATTTTTGGCATTGGGATTTTGTTTTTATCAATTCATTCAAATATTAAAAAATTAATTTAAAAAAATGCTTATATTTACTTTGCTGCGAATTTACTAGAAAGTCCTTTTAGGGTAGATACAAAAGGGAATAAGTAAATGTCAACAATAATTTAAAAAATTGAATGAATTTGTTTGCCTATCACAATTCCACAAATGTTGACTTTTACTAAGCTTATCAGGAGATGAAATTAGGTATAAATAAAATCGATAAGATTATTTTTTCCATTTATTGTTGCAACAAAGCTGAAGATCGCTGCATTTGAATTTTTTTTTCTTTTAGGATAGGAGAAATCGAAGTATCAATGACATTGGAAAATTTTAAACACCAAAATGTTGGGGAAACATTTTTCTAGAAGCGACAAACTGTACCTCTTTATTTTTTTTTTGTGAGTTTTTTCTCTATAATACCTCTGCTTACATTACAGATATTATCTGTCACAAAGTGGTTGGTACTAATTTTTTTTTGTCAACAATATCTTTATAAATTTTCTACTGTTTCCTTGCATTTTTTATTGCTACAATATTTCGCACCCGCTTTTAAAGCTTATCCAATCTCGACCTTCGATTAAACACTACACATCTCTGCCCAGTCTTATATTGTTTTTTTTTTTTTTTTTTTTTTAATTCTTGTAAACATCTTTTTGAATGTTTTTGTAAATATTTTTTTTTTTTTTTTTTTTTGTTTTTTCAGAATTAATTACAATCTTTATTTATAAATTCTGACTAAAATTCAACAAATCTTATATAACAATCATTTGAATTTAAAATATTCCAATATTAATACCAAAAAAAAAAAAAAAAAACTCAATTGGTTTTGATTGCATTGTGAATTCCAGAAAATAAAAAAATAAAAATCACAAACAAAAATATGAAACAAGGATGAAAAGTTCTTTTTTTTTATCCCTATGGAGAAGTAGTTGTGTTCCATCAACGTTCACCACTCAAAATCAAAAAAGTAAACAGAAAAAAAAAAAATAAATAAAATGGAGATCAGAACAGAATAAAACAAAAATAAGTAAAAAAGAGAAAATAAAATCGAAGAATAAGGAAAATATTGTAAAATCAATACTCCACTTGAGTCAAGATTTATAATTCCCCTGATGGACATAAAATGCTTGATATGGTTTTTTGTTTGTTTTCGATTTTGTTGCCATGCTGATTTGCTTTGAAAAATAAAGGCACTGTAATCAGTAGCGTAGGTAAGAAAAAATAAGCGTGAGTTACCTAATTTTTGGGCAAAAAAAAAAGTGTACATTTGTTATATTTGGCAAATAAAGCAGTTATTTTTTGAGCCCTTTATAGTTAGACATGACAAATAAAATTATAATATTCTAAGAAGACTAGCAAGAAAATCTTCCAAATTCCAAAATAAGATTTTGAGAAGACTGAATAATTAAAAATCGGAATGAAAATATCTCTTACGGTTAGCGTACCAAGCCAGAAAATCCTCACCATTTCAAAACAAGATTTTGGAAAGGCTCATTTTCTGAAACGAAACTTAAATATTTATGTTCAACTTAAACGCTTATATGATAGTTTACACTGAGGAAAAAGTAGAACATAAAACGCTTAAGTTGAACATAAATATCAAAGTGCGCTAGAAGTTACCTATCTACTCCACTGTGCATGTTGATATATACATATAGAGCAAACTGTATTCGCAATTTCAGTATTGTTTTGAAATTCAAAATGACGAATTGAATGAAATAAAAATGAACAAGCAGAATACATTCGTTGAATAACATCACAATATAAAAAGCCGTATAGATATAATATCCTACCTGCTATGTAAGCAAGTGTAAAGGAAAGTTCATGTTTCGCACTGAATTTATCCTTATTCCCATTCACACACTGAAACACCAATAATTCATTCAGGATGTGGGAAGTTCTTTTCTCATATAGTAGGGTAGGCTAGGTATATATAGCAATCCATTGAAAGGATTCAAAGTCGTATTTTATATTTTATTGCGATAACAACCTTTTTTTCCAACAAATAAAGTAGAGTATACTCGAACTGGAACTAGCTAGCTACTACAGGCGCATACCAAGTACATAGCTGTCTGCCTGTGTCTAAAATATAAAAAAAAAAATGAGAAGTGAGGAACATCATCAGTTTATCATCATCTGCTCCGTGCATCATTTTTGTTGTGTGTATGTATTTTGTTCATTCTTTTGAAATAAATCATTAAAAAAGTCCTGCTATTGAAACAATCCTAGAATTCCACATGCAAAAACAAAATACCTACAACTTAAGAAATAATATCGAAACAAGATGAAATTGAGTGTGAGTCATTAGGGAATTTATTTTCTATAGCAATCCTTTCTCTATTTCCTGAAAATATGATATGAGGATATTCTTCTCATTTTATCATTTGTATAAAATTTGAAATATTTTCCAATCCCCATGAGGAATTGAAAGGACTACAAAAAAATTAGGTCTATAAAAGAACAACTTGTCAGCTTCTTCTATACAAGACTCAAAAATGTTTGAATTTATTTTTTTTTCGATATTATGAAGGATAAAAATACAATATTTCTTATAGATTGCTTGCGGATATATATAATATATCCCTAAAAAAAAAAAATAAATATATAAATTTAAACATAAAACCCATCAAAGGCGAGCTAAGAAAAAACTGAGTTCAATGGAATTTTCTAAAGTTGAATGGTTCAGTTATTTCACACCAAGTTACTTCGGAAATTCTTTGATGTGTTTATTTTGAGAATTTATTTTTGTTCTTAAATTTTTTTTTGTATTACTTCAATTAGAAATTTTAAGTGTATTTCAGCTGGAAAATTCTTATTTAGATGTTAAAATCGTTCAATTTAAGCGTAACGATTGCTTTAAGGGTTTATGTGTATTTAGAAGAATTATCAATCATATTTTAGGTAAACTTATTCTTGGATTTTATTGAATGTATTCAAATGTCAGTAGAAATTCCAAGTTTTAAGACATTTTTTTAAACTCATACGGTAATTGTGGTAAATTTAAACCTAAACATTCAATGAACATTTTTTTAAAATATATTTTGATGCAAAAAAAATTCTGCTTTTTCATAATTCATTATTTCAAAATATTGTGGTTCTGTTTTCCGAAAGTCTTTATTAATTTTCTAGTAAGAAAAAGAACTGATAAATTCATTTGTTCACAGTTCTCTATATGTGTCCAAATTTGGAAATTATAAAAAACAAAAAAAAATATAACCTTTTAAATTAAATAATTAATTTCACGATTTTGAAAATTAAAAACAAAAAAAAAAATACTCGTAAAACATTCAACATAAATTTAGAAAGTTTGCGTGTTCTTATGTAATTATTAGAACTTTTCCACGAATATCATTTTGATAAATAGCAGTTAGCAAAACGAGTGTGTATATTCAGCGTTGTGCTTAATGTTTCTTTAATTAACGTATACAACGACATTTGATAAGTTAATTTCGACAAAGTAGTTTTGTGATATTATGTTTCAATATTATGTAATGTATACCAGAGGTTTGATTTTAGTGTTCAACCAATTGTCGTCTACACTTCCTTAATGGATAAATTTTCAAGTGATTTAGAATTCTGTCCAAGAAGTAAGTTGTGACGTTAGACGTTGGTTATTGGCTAGGCTATACAAAGTTAATTGATTAACTAATTGGAACATCGTTGTTATGTAAAACGCATGAAAGACTTCACATTATGCTTTAATTAAAGGTGGATTCTGCAAAAAATACAATATAGTTGAGCTTACTAAGAAATAAATACATAAGCCCCTCATTTTAATTAATTTTTTTTGTTAACTTTTTCTGGTACCTGAGTAGATTGTTTGAAGTTAACGTTGGTAAAAAGTTTTTTTAAAAATATTCCACAATCTATTATTTAGATACTTATACTCTTTCAACAAAAAACGCACTGTCCGCATTTCATTTCTTGAATTTTTCATTCAAATTGTTCGTTGTTTATTCACAATATTTCGCACAGAAATTGAATGAAAATTCTCAGCTACTCTACCACTTGGCATTGCGATAGGTAACACAAATATGAAAATAGAAAATGTGTGTGTGGTGATAAATATCCGAGAGTAAAAAAGAAATTGAAACTCCCATCCAAAGTTGGTGTGGAAAATTGCAGCGCAAAAAAGAAATGAACCAAAGAGTTGGCTGGAGCATCAGTGTATACTGGCTCTATACTGTGTGAATTCATGATGCAATTTCCTATTTCAGTGTCCGGGCGAACGACCGATATTTTTCACTTTTATTCTCATTCCCGAACACAATGTGCTATGTTATCTGCCTAACGTATATCCTTTACTCGTACTCTGGCTATAAGATACTTCTTGTCCTAGAGCAGCGAGTAGTTCTATAGTCTGCAAGTATCTATCTTTTCAGCTTGCTTCACAGGTTTGCTTCTTTTTTTTTTCATTTTTTTTTTATTCCAGAGTTTGAAAGTGTTCCTGAATCCCTTGGAATAGCACGTCAATATATCAACTAACAAACGTCCTAGTTTTGCAGTTTTTTTTTTTTTTTTTCGCTGTCTTTTACTGCTTTGACTGTTCATCCTTTTGGTCATGATGGTGTGTGCAACCAGCAGCGCATGTAGTAAAGCATCAGAAGCCATGGATTTTTGTTTTGTTTTCAACATTTAGCGATAAATAATCGTCGAGAATCGATAGGAAGCTATAATTTGCCAATCTTTTGTAGGATTATTTTGGCTCACCGATAAAAGGAGGAGGCAGATTTTTTGTCTTTAGTGGTTGTAGTTGAATTGGAAATTTCTTCATTTTCGAATGAATGAATATGAGGTCAGCAATGTAATAAATGTATTGAGATAGGATATTACCATTCATTTGGTTTTACCGCAAAAAGTAGTTCGCTTAACACTACGTGCCACTGACGTCATGTCCTCTTCTAGTCAAAGTTTTCCGGCAACAACTGTAGCATTCCTTTAAACTTTAACTGTAACTTTTTGGAAACTATCACTGTTTCTTTCGAACAATTACTAGCAAATGAGTTCATGATGCTGCTAAGCCTTGATCGTGTCTAAAACTACATACATACTGGTATACGTTCACCACAGTTAATGCGCCTTCTATCGAAGCCCAACATTTTGATATCAAAAAAAAAAAAACCAATGCCTGGAAGCATCAGAACTTCTTTTTCGGAATTATATTTTTAAGTATTATACATTTTGACTGCCTTGTTTCCCTCGATACTCTATTTTTCAGAGCCTGAAAATGTTCAGTTTTTAGGTATTAATTCAATCAATAGTTGCTTATATTTATAACCAAGCTATCTCAAGTCCTTACGTAATTGAAACCTTGTCATAACAATTTAGTGAGTCATGTCACAAAGCACACAATTATCTCTTAACATAGTTTAAAATCTATTTTGTTTCATATAAACTTTACACAAAAAGTGTCCCATGCACGAACACCATTATGTCAATTTTCCACAACTTTGAATATTTTCTCTTCGGAGTTTTCATGTTTATACAAAAAAAAAAAAGCAAAAACAAGAGGAGCAAAAAAAAATCAAAAGAAAGGAAACGCAGGAGTTCACCATAATTATGTTTCATGTTTCATTACTTTCAAAAAGGACACACACACACTGTTTATGTGGATGGATGTGAAAAAGACATGTACAAGCTTCCTTTTCCGTTTTGCCTTGCCTTTTATGTGAGTTAGTTAGGAGTAATCAAAGAAAAAACATCTAAACACAAATTTTGTTTCCTGATGTTTTTTTTAAACGAATAACGTACCACAAGGAGCAATCTGGTGGTTTTCCTCCACCTCTTTTGCCCTTCCCGCTCCCTTTCGAAAACAGAGATGAATGGATACAAAAATGAACCTTTCAGGAGAGAAACGCATCCTTTCGATGCATTTTAGTTGTTTTTTTTTTCTGAAACAGAAACCACAGAAGCATAAGAGTTAGAGTCATCTTTTCTAACACCTTTAAACTTCATATACGTAACAGGAATAAATTCGTTGTGTCATGAAGCAAAAGTTTAACATAAAACTCGAATATTAAGAAAAAAAAAAAAAAAAAAGTCCTGATTCACACTCTGTTTTTCAAGACTTGTATTCAATATTTTATTGGGGTAAGAGTTGCTTGCTCTGTTCCACTTTGAAGAGACTTGAATAGGTGACGTGAAAAATATTTAGATTTATATACACTTACCACAAACTATTGCTGTACTTAGCCACTTGTGGGCCTTAGATGTCGTAAAAAAAACATGTCCGCGTTAGCGAAGCCATATTATCACCAACAACAACGTCTAACACGGTATTTCGGTGTTCCAGGCAAAACTTTTGGTGATAAACGAGGTCCTGTCTTGGCTCAAAGAAATAGTGATATCCGCTATTTCTCTGACGTTGGTTATTAAAAGCTTTGCTGCGGCTTATTTAATTTAAAGAAATTGTTTTCGAAAATAATTTTGTTTTAAGAGAATAAAGCCTTAAAATTGAGAAATTGAGTTAAAAAAGTAACAAACTATAATTTTGTAAGTTATTTTTTATTTGACTGCATTTTATTTAAGCCTCAACTAAAATAGACTTCAAACCACAAAGAAAATAGTGAAATTGAATTACAATAAATTTTAACTGTTTTAAGTAAGAATGAACTCCTCAGTATCCACTCGCCTGACAGTGCTATGCGGTCAGTATCACTTATCAAGTCTGCTGAACTCCGTTTTGACAATTTACGACACTTTGCACCTTCTTTAGGTATGAACTGCTTACTTACGCCATCGACATTTTTCTAGGAGTCGAGCATTTTCTTGCAATAATCCGTAAGGTTTGTATATGGTCGGTATAGCTTGTTCCACAAGAAGAATTGAGTAGAAATCGAGCCCTTTCCGCCAAATTATGGTAAGCGACAAAAAATAAAAGTATCGTAAGCGACATTTTGTTTTTTATTTGCTCAAATTAGGAAAAATTTCAGCATCGAATATTATTAACAATACTGCTAATGACAGATAACAAAAGGACTGATTGCTTTTAATTGGCAGGAAAAAATAAAATAATTAACTTTATGTAACAATATGAAAATGTCGCTTACGATAATTTGGCGGAAAGAGGTCAAAATGTTCTATTAACCTATTCTGGATCAAAATCGCTGTGGTTTTGGACGCTTCTGACAGAACGCATATCCCCATCTGCTCTCTAAATCGATTTAAAACAAAAGTTAAAACTAATTTCACGTAAAACCAATATTTCTTGACTTTGACTCTCTTGAACTCTGGACAATCTTACTGGACTTTTTTGTTAATTTTTTTTTTGAACGATACAAAAACAACGCCCCTTCAGAAACCATTTTACGTGACACATAACAAGTTCGCCCTTGATTGCAGATGCAACTTATATGATAAATGTTTCTAAAAGTAGAAAAGTGAATACGAAAACTTAAACTGAGGGACACTCATGAACGAAATTTGATGAAGTCTGTTTATTTTTCTGACACTGAAGATTACAGATAATGCATCATAAGGTATGTGTGACATACAAAAAAAAAAAATAAATAGGTATATGAGCTTAGAATGAAGATGATAAATTACATTCCCAAATATGTACTAAAACTATCTTTTCAAAAGATTTAGTCATCTATTAAAGAACCACAGAAATACATTATATGTGTTGAATATTATACTCGTATCTTTCTAATGAGAAAAACTTTACTCTCAATGTGCTGCATAATGTCGGTGGTTTGGTACTTCGATTGATTTGAAATAATATCAAAAATACTTTTCATTCAAATTGAATTTCTTTCATTAATTTTTAAATAAGAACAAACTATACACACAGTTCAGACACATCCATTATTTATTATAGGATATTTTTTTATGTGAGATAAGAATTTTTTTTTTTTTTGTCAATACAATGTAGACACTCAAATGTGATAAATGCTTCTAAAAACCTCTAGAAATTCTAAGTGCATAATGGCATTAAGTACGAGCATACGTATTGTGCTCAGAACAAACAAAATCACTGAATCTAGAACTTCATAATGTAGACAGAGAGTTAACCTATATATGCAAGGCCGTAGCCAGACAAACATTTCGGGGGGTTATGACTTTTTGAAAAATTATTTTTCGCTTTTTATTATGTAATCTACAGATACCTCTCTATGATATGATATGAGAACCTCTTACAGTAATTCAACAAACTGTTGAACTTCTCAGTCAACTTTTTTTTAGAAAAGGCTTCCCTCTTCTAAAGAAAACAACCAATTAATTTGTGTAAGAAAATCAAAATCAAACTTGCAAATTTTGAAAATATATGTGAGAAATTCAGTGATGTAGTCCATGGTACAAAAAAATAAACATAGAATTTGATTTTTACTTAATATTTTTATATCTATTACTCATCATCACAAAACGAGTAATTATCACAAAAAATAACATCACATCACATCTTTGAAGAGCTTCTATTGCATTTTACGCACGGTCATCTGGTAATTGTTGGTGACATTTTGTCTTCCATAGTAAGAATTCAGCCTCCATAGTGTCCCAATCCAAAAATTTCTTATACAATTTAAAATTTTCTTCATTAAAATTAGTTTCATTTTTACTGATAGTCGATGGTGTTAAAATATACAAAGAAGAAAGTGTCGACATATGATTCTCGAATCCCATTTTAAGTTGACTAATAAAGTCATCTAAATCTAAGTCATCAAAAATCTCGAAATGTGCAAATTTTTAGCAAAATATATAGAATTTCAGGTCAAAATGACAAAACACATGTAATTTGTGAGTTGTGACCTGCTCTGAAGCAGTCCCCTGTCACCCCCCCCCCCCCCCCCCCCCTCTGGCTACGGCCTTGGATATATGTATGTAGATGAGTTAAGTTTCTTCCATGTCTAGGTTTTATTTTGTTTTTATTTTGCAAGAAACAATGACATTATTCATGTGCAGTACAGCGTTTGACATATGAAATTCTGAGGAAAGACTAGAACCTTACATAATACTGCAAACGGCTTACATTAACAAAGACATAATAGTAAGACACTCAATTAAGTAATAAGGAGAATGAAAATAAATTATTTTGAGGTTTGAGGTAAATTCAGTTTCCATACCAAATTTGTCAGAACTTTATATTTCACAGTGTTTGGAAATCAAACTTAACGAAAGTGACTAAACTATTTCACTTTGATATCGAGTAAAATTGATTTTAATACTATAGTCGTATTTTTAAACGTTTAGAATGCTGTCGAAGTTAAAGTGATCTAACGATTGTCTAAACCTTGACAAATGTTACATATTTTTTTTTTAATCAAGTATATTTCTGACTATTTCGAAATACTTAGACACTGTCTTATTAGCCAAAAATCTGTAATAAATGCACTGATAATATCTAGGTGGATTGTAGACAACTTTGTGTGATCCAGAACTTATATCTTGAAGGAGCATTGCCGAAGTGGCACGATCGTGCTTTTTTGACACTATTATTTCCTCGTGGTACGGAGACACGAAAAAGTTTAATATGGCGCCATTTTGTATTTCCATTATTTAACTTAAAATGAAGCAAATTTCAACACAGTTTAACGAAAATTGGTCCAAAGTCCGTAAAAAGTAGACAGAAATACATTTTTTACAATGCACGAATAGAGCAAATGATTTCCTTTGATTTTTTTGTTGTACTACACCCCATAATAAAATTGATCACAAAAGAATAAATTGTGTTTTTTTTCATATGGCACGAAAATTAGCCCGTTTTTGTTTCATTTAATATGGCTTTTTTTTTCATTTAATATGGCATGTTTATTTTATTTCGGGCGGCAACGCTGTCTTGAAGTAGGTACATAAAGTTAAATTATTGATAACTTAAAAATTTGTCGTAGAGATTTTAGTCAACTTTTACTACTCATATACAAAAGTGTTTTCCATACACCATAAAAATTAAATTACAGTGAAATCTCCCATAAGCGGACACTCATGGTCCCCGTTTTTTTGTCCGGTTAAGAGAAAGTTAATTTTTTTTTTTAATTTTCTAATGTTTATTATTACATAATCAAAAAATTAAATGTACATATTTAAATAAACAGTAATCTACTTTTTGCAAAAATTCAAAATTGTTGACTGGCGTAGTTTGTGACATTACACAATGAATGACCGTGAAAGAAAATCTTACCGACATAATAATTAATAGGTACCTACATTTCAGCACATAGCAGACTAAGAAAACTCAAAACCGGACGATATTTTCTTATTTCTAATCTTATTTCTAAATTTCTAAAGGCCTGGACAAGCAGAGTGCGATCCGGCGGTCTTTGTAAAAATTTACAAACAAAATTTGACCGCCGCGTTCTTTCTTTTTTAGTAAAGTATTGACCGTCCCGTCGTCGGCCCGCGCTCTGTTTGGCCAGGCCTTAATAAGCTAAGGAACTGGGGAATACTCTTCTTAACTCACAACGAAGCAGCGTTCAGTCAAAACCTAACGACGTTTTCTCATTTAGTAAGAGTATAGCAAGCTAAGGAACTGGGAAATACCCTTCTAAGCTTACAAAAAACAAAAATGTTCTGTCCGTTTATTAGAGCATCGCGTCCGGTTATTGGAGATTTTCCACGAATTTGCTTCTGCATTAATAGAAACGAAAATTTAAGTGAAATTTGTTTTGAATGTGTCCGTTTATGAGAGGCTATAGATGAGAAAAAATGTAGGAAACAAATGTCCGTGTCCGTTTAAGAGAGTGTCCGTTTATAGGAATGCTTTTTGTATGGGGAATTTAAATAAAAGTTTGGTTCCCAAAAAAGTGTCCGTTTAAGGGAATTGTCCACTTATTGGAGCTGTCCGTAGGCGGAGCTTTCACTGTACATATGCGTAATCTGCTATTTTTTGAAGAACAAATTTGTTTAAAATTAAACATAATTTCAACCACACTTTTTACGAAATTAATTGTTTGTGAGCTCCCAAACCTCCAAACAGTAATTGTGTCATTTTGTAAAATAGTAGGTACTGGATAATCGAAATTTATTTCACTTCAAAATAAAATTTGAATTTTTTCAATTAGGTAACCATGGTAACTAAAAGTTGATGAGAAAATTAAATCTATTTAAATAAAATTGAGTTCGAATTTATAATTTTATTTTGTACAGCTTATATTTTAGATCAAAATTTAATAGCTCACAAATAATGCCAATCTTAAACATCAATTTTTTTTGCATCTTAGTCAAGTCGTAACTCTCCATGGGCCGTGCGTCACAGGCATCTATAGCACCAACAATTTATTTATTTACTTTTTTAACTTATAATATTATATTACATTATTTCTTTTGTAAATATTATTTTAACCACCTTTTAAACTGCAATAAATTAGATAAGTTCAACCGTTAACCGAAAACAAATATAATTCAAACAAATTTCCATCCATCTGCGTGTCAAATTCGCACTAATTAAATATGGCGACACAATTTACAAACTCACGCACCGCACTTCTTTGAAGTTTCTACTCTTCCTTTTCCTTCACCCGTTCGTTCATGATTCATGCCAATATGACAGCAAAAACAAAAAAGCAGAAAATGTTAATTTCCCTTGAAACTCTTAAGTAACATGAAAAATGATTTTTCTCATGAAAAATCACCCAATCTGTAATCCAATCCAAAGAACAAAAAAAAAAAAAAAAACAAAGACATCAATAAACTCACCTTCAGACAGTTTTCACACCAAAAACGTTACAACTTTTTTACACACAAACACAAAAAAAAAACAAAAAAAGTCCTTAGACAGCCTAGGATAAGATAGAATAGGATATTCTTAACTATGATGGAAGAGAAACCAAAATAAAATAAAATATTAACGTAAAAAATAGAAACAAACAACAACAAATATGACAAAGTGAGTAATTTGTTAAGTTACACGTTGAAGAGCTGACATCTAAGTTGCTTCAGTTAGGGTCAGTTCCAGTGCTAAGCTGTCATGGATTTATGAAATGTCATTACAGGGATAAACTTTGTCGTCTGTGTTATGAAAAATTCATGTGGCCGTTTTTCGCAACACACTAATAATGACGAGAATGAGAACGATGACGATGACTTCTTCTCCCTTTTGATGGTCTAGTTCTAGTTGTCCTTGTCGTCTTCGTCGTCGTCGTCGGTCAGTGGTTTGGTTTGGTCCTTTTTGATTTTGCTAGGTACATACATATATACTTTTACGTCCGTCAAGTTAGCATTACCACTTCAAAATTTAGAAAAACTAATAATGGGATTAATTGTCGTGAATTTGTCGTAAAATTCTTTTTTTAAGAGAGAGAAACTACGAAGAGATCTCCTCACGCTGACGTCTCGTTTTCTCGTCGCATTGTGAAACAACCTTCATTATTTATTACGTTTTCTTTACGTTATGTTTGACGTTTAGAACTTCAAATTTGACATTGCAATAAAGGTGTGTGATTTCAGCACATATAAGGCCCCTTCCACACGAGGAAACAAGTGGCTCGAGTCTTCGTTTAATTTCCCTTCAAGTTAATTACTTAACTAACTTTGAAAACTGAAAGAAAAGTTCGATAACCTATATGCTAAATACTTAACTTTAATGAATAATATTTTTGCTAGTGCACAAAAATATATAATACAGTATTGTCTCGCTAATCCGAATTAATTATTGCAAGGGGGTATTCGGATTATCAAATTATTCGGATTAACGAGTACGAGATGGGAGAGGAAAAGCGTTAGTTATTTAACAAAAAGCTGTATTTACTGCTTTTAAAAACCAAAAATTGAAAAATTGCATTATAAATAGGTTTATAACTATTTACTTTTAAAAAAACTAAAAAACTTAAAACGCATTCATTTATGTATTCTTATATTTCAATGTCTGTATGTACTTTTTTGATAGCGAAATCAGTTTTGGAAGTTTGTAACATAAAGGAGCAATATAAACAAAATGACTGTAAAACCCAAACTATGAAAACCAGTGTTTCTTTAAGTTGGATTTCGGATTACAGCGTACAGAAATCGGGGTAGTTCGGATTATAAAGAAAATAATGAACAAAATAAATGTTCGGATTAGCGCAATATTCGGATTAAAGGTGGTTCGGATTAGCGAGACAATACTGTAATTGATATTTCTATAATTAGTTAGGAGTTTTGAATTGCAAAATAAATGTCCATTGTTTTTTATTTGGGTTTTTTCCCCATGTACAGAATTGTTTAAAAAAAAAATATGGGGCCACTATTTTTTGATAAATAATAATATAGAAAATAGGGCGCGACAAATTTTTTGATGGCACATCTTATTTAAGGACATCGAGCGACAATTTTTTAAACAAACTTCTTGTTAAAAAAGCTTCTAGGAAAAAAGTTATAGGCATTTAAAGTTGTGGTAATGCTAACTTGATGGAAAAATGCCATTTTTGGGGTATTTTTTCATATTTGATAGATTTTTTTTAGAAAACAGGGCGCGACAAATTTTTTGATGGCACAACTTATTTAAGAACATCGAGCGACAATTGTTTAAACAAACTTCTTGTCAAAAAAGCTTCTATGAAAAAAGTTATAGGCATTTAAAGTTGTGGTAATGCTAACTTGATGGAAAAATCCCATTTTTGGGGTATTTTTTCATATTTGATAGATTTTTTTTAGAAAAAAAGGCGCGACAAATTTTTTGATGGCACAACTTATTTAAGGACATCGAGCGACAATTGTTTAAACAAACTTCTTGTCAAAAAAGCTTCTAGGAAAAAAGTTATAGGCATTTAAAGTTGTGGTAATGCTAACTTGATGGAAAAATGCCATTTTTGGGGTATTTTTTCATATTTGATAGATTTTTTTTAGAAAACAGGGCGCGACAAATTTTTTGATGGCACAACTTATTTAAGAACATCGAGCGACAATTGTTTAAACAAACTTCTTGTCAAAAAAGCTTCTATGAAAAAAGTTATAGGCATTTAAAGTTGTGGTAAAGCTAACTTGATGGAAAAATCCCATTTTTGGGGTATTTTTTCATATTTGATAGATTTTTTTTAGAAAAAAAGGCGCGACAAATTTTTTGATGGCACAACTTATTTAAGGACATCGAGCGACAATTGTTTAAACAAACTTCTTGTCAAAAAAGCTTCTATGAAAAAAGTTATAGGCATTTAAAGTTGTGGTAATGCTAACTTGATGGAAAAATCCCATTTTTGGGGTATTTTTTCATATTTGATAGATTTTTTTTAGAAAAAAAGGCGCGACAAATTTTTTGATGGCACAACTTATTTAAGGACATCGAGCGACAATTGTTTAAACAAACTTCTTGTCAAAAAAGCTTCTAGGAAAAAAGTTATAGGCATTTAAAGTTGTGGTAATGCTAACTTGATGGAAAAATCCCATTTTTGGGGTATTTTTTCATATTTGATAGATTTTTTTTAGAAAAAAAGGCGCGACAAATTTTTTGATGGCACAACTTATTTAAGGACATCGAGCGACAATTGTTTAAACAAACTTCTTGTCAAAAAAGCTTCTATGAAAAAAGTTATAGGCATTTAAAGTTGTGGTAATGCTAACTTGATGGAAAAATCCCATTTTTGGGGTATTTTTTCATATTTGATAGATTTTTTTTAGAAAAAAAGGCGCGACAAATTTTTTGATGGCACAACTTATTTAAGGACATCGAGCGACAATTGTTTAAACAAACTTCTTGTCAAAAAAGCTTCTAGGAAAAAAGTTATAGGCATTTAAAGTTGTGGTAATGCTAACTTGATGGAAAAATCCCATTTTTGGGGTATTTTTTCATATTTGATAGATTTTTTTTAGAAAACAAGGCGCGACAAATTTTTTGATGGCACAACTTATTTAAGGACATCGAGCGACAATTGTTTAAACAAACTTCTTGTCAAAAAAGCTTCTAGGAAAAAAGTTATAGGCATTTAAAGTTGTGGTAATGCTAACTTGGTGGAAAAATCCCATTTTCACGTTTTTTCAAATTTTTTTTTTCAAAAAAAATTTCTAATTTTTTTTTTCTTTCACGACAAATTTACGACAAATTCACGACAATTAATGACGTACTCAAATTTTTTTTTGAAATTAATTTTGGGGGGTGGTAATGCTAACTTGACTGTCAAAGTTAGCATTACCAGGGGTTAATTTTAAAAAAACAGGTGCGACAATTTTTTTTCTTTCACGACAAATTTACGACAAATTCACGGCATTTAATGACATACTCAAAATTTTTTTTTAAATTAATTTTGGGGGGTGGTAATGCTAACTTGACTGTCAAGTTAGCATTACCAGATGGTAATTTTTAAAAAACAAGTCCGATATTTTTTTTTCTTTCACGACAAATTTACGACAAATTCACGACATATAATGACGTACTCAATTTTTTTTTTTAAATTAATTTTGGGGGGTGGTAATGCTAACTTGACTGTCAAGTTAGCATTACCAGGGGTTAATTTTAAAAAAACAGCCGCGACAAATTTTTTTCTTTCACGACAAATTTACGACAAATTCACGACAATTAATCCCATTATTAGTTTTTCTAAATTTTGAAGTGGTAATGCTAACTTGACGGACGTTATACTTTTACTTCTGTTTGTCTCATAAAAACTAAGCCTCGCAAAGTGTGTATTTGTGTTTATGGATATGTGTCAAAGGAAATCGAAATGTATGCAACGGTATTTTGGTTTTCCACCTATATGAGTAGACATTTTGCTATTTTGTGGCACCGGTTTTTTTCTGGTTATATTATAATAAAAAGCAGACCACTTATAGTCCTTTTGACTATATTAGCCGGAAGTAGATACTCGAATACCGAAAAGATCTATATGACTCAGAGGAGACACTAATAGAAATTATCCTTACTAAGGATAAAGAATTACACTTGAACAAGGAGTTGGCTGTGAAAGCAGCAGCGATGGATATATGTATATGTAGAAGAAAAATTTAATAAGAGATTTACTTAACTGTTGTTTATGGTAATAGTTTGTGGTATATAAAATGGCCGAAGTAAAAATAGAAAACCATGAAGAATAATGTTAAAAGTTGTTTTTTCTTCTGCCTACTACATTTTATTTTGTTATCAGGTTCCAATAAATATATGATGAAATTTTTCCAATTTCCAATACAATTTTTTTTGCTCGTATCTATTAGAAAATTTTGTTATACACATGGGTAATAGAAAAGACCATTTAACTTTACTAACTTTTCGTTAAAATTAAAAAATAAAAAGTTTTATGAATTTTACTTTAAAAATGGTTTTGAATGCTCATTTCTCTTGTAGCATGGAAGCTAAAAAGCAAAAGGGTTTTTTTTACTGCTAGTCTTTAATTTTACACTTTATGAGTTCCTCAAGAACATGAAATTCTCAAATTAATTTTTCGTACGAATCAAAATTTATTTAAATAATTTAAATATATTCAGGTATATGTAATGTACCTACATACATACATACATATACATTTATGTGTTTGAATTTTAAAGTAACTTTTTTTAAACTTTTTTATTTAGTTATCCCAGCACAAAATTTGTTAGCAATCATTTCTATAACATCAACAATGCACTTCATTTTAAATAACTATACTTATATGTTCTAGTTTATGTAGGTATATCTCTCACTGGAATTTACTTGCCCTCAACACTCAATTTCAATGAAATTCATTCAAGTTTCGGTATTGTATTCCAACTTTGTATATTTACATATATAATGTAAAAATGTATAAATTGCACTTGACAATCCGATTGTTTTTATTTGCATATTAAATTTTTGTGAATTCCACGTGAATAAATATTGAATTTTTATTCAAAAAAAAATAATAATAAAAATCATAATATGTAACTCAAAATCAAATGAAAAATAAAAACAAAATTCATACCAAAAAATACTTGAATATAACAACAATGCAGGTTGACGACATATTAATAAATTTTGCTTTTAAAATAAGTTTTAATAAAAATCCAATGAATAACCAATTCTTTTTTGTTATTTATTATTGGAATTTTAACTTTTGACTTCTAGAAAAAAAAAAAAGAGAATTGAGTTATTTTTACTTTGATATATATTGTGTGGAAAAGGTCAGTTAATTTTTATGAAGAGATTTATACAAATCCTATTTATAGATTTTGTTTTATAAACAGGCTTTTGTATAATAATAATGTGAGGAGTAAATGCGTTAAACTACAAAGTTCAATCAATTAAAGGTGTGGAAAAAAATTTTAAAATAAATTTGCATGAAAACACGTGAAAATAACTCATTTAAGTCCTTTGAATTCAGCTGTTCAGCACTTAAAATCAAAACTTTCTCCGATACTTTATTGCCGGAGAACATCTTTTCATAAATTTTGTCAAGGTTTATACCACATCCATATGTGTATATGCGTCGCTCAATTTAATAGTGAATTCACCTAAGGATTGACAAAAAGCTAGAGCATGTAGGTTGGATCGAGATAGGAATTAGCCAGAAGAGCAATTTTCTAAAAAAAATTACTTAAAACAGAAAAAAAAAAAACAACGTTACACTTACAATGACATGATATTTAGGGAATAGTTTTTGAAATATGTATTAATTTTCAAACTCAAAATTAAAAAAAAAAAAAAATCAAACTAATTTTTTTTTAAATTTTACGTAAATAAGTCCTGGGGCCAAATCATCGCATCAGTGAGCTCTTTAGGTCACTTAATTATTTCAATTGGCACTACTCTTTACAATGTATTTCAAATGGAGCAGTAATGCCAATGTAAAATATTTCAGTGACGTATGGCCCACTCGCCGATGCGGGAATTCGGTCCCTGATTTCGTTTTAAAAACTCAATGCTCTTAGTAGTTTTTAGTCAATAACAGAAATCCAGAAAACAGGCGGGGCAATTTTCCAAAAGAATTGACTCAAAACAGAAAAAAAAAAACTATTAAAAAACAACGGTAACCGTCACAACTGCCTTGTAAAGCCAGAAATCTTTGCTTTTATTTTGTTAAAAATTTTTTTTAATAAACAGTTTTTCAAAAATTAATATGAAAATTAAATTAAAAAATTGTGTTTAAACTGATTTAAACGAATTTTACGTTTTTAAGAAGTATTTTTGTGTTTTCAAGGCTCAGCCTTGTTTGTTTTAAAATATCAAATAAATCCAATAGCTATTCTGCACTGTAAATCTAAATAGTTTGTGAAGCTTGGTTAGACATGGAAAACTCTTTGTCCAGACATTGTCCCAGACTGAAACTATTCAACTATATATACTATATATAAGCCTGTATGAAAAATCCGAAACCTTTAAAAATCTCAATAAAATTCATTAAATTCAGCTATTCAGCACTAAAAACTAAAAGCTTTTTCGATGATGGACTGCTTGAAACTATCCAATATCTTTCCAATCACTTTTGTTCTAAAAATCACTTTCTATTAGTGACATTTATTTCCGCATCAAGAACTTGTCATTCACATTCAAATTTTCCCCCTCTGCTGTAAGAATGTCACAACAAAACTTTATATTAGCTATATCTTAATTAAAATCTAGTAAAACTTTCCCAAAAATAGTTTCAATTTTTCTTGAATCTTGAGGCAAAGCATTTTCTCTCATTCATCAACTATCACATCACATAGTCGCTAAAGCCCCATTAAAAAAAAAAAAAAAAAAAAAAATAAATAAAGAAAACTTCACAAGCAGATGTTTATATTCTCATTTGGCTCCTTGTCAATGCCTAATCGCCTATCAGACACTGAACTGACAAAACTCATCTATCACGTTTAATTACTTCAAAACCAGCTTAATGAAGCATAATAAAGCCAAGAACAACAACAATACGACATCATTAATGTTTTGCTAATGATATGAATTGCCTTCACCATATTCGCACACATCCACATTCACATTCAAAAAGCAAAGCCTCACGCACGTCCCATCCGCCATTGCCGCAGGAATCTAATTGCTATTCACAAAACGCATAAACTCATTAAACTATTATCCGCTTAAGTAGAAAGCCTTCCGGTCCAGCTTTTCCAGAGGAGGCGCACCATGCACAGATCTACTTATGAAGAGAAATATAAGACGCGTTGAAGCTTCTACTTCCCTACTATTGCTCGTGGCTAAGATGGAAAATAAGAATCAAGACAAAAATAATGGAAAAAGAAAACCTCAAAACACATTTTCTCTATCGTACATGAAAAACACGTTCACAGCACCAAAAGTACCTCCTTCGGGATAATTAACAACTTTAATCATTATTCCATTTAAACTCCTACGAGACCGGAATTCATAAAGAAAAC
This sequence comes from Epistrophella euchroma, assembly GCA_947049315.1. Classification (NCBI taxonomy): domain Eukaryota; kingdom Metazoa; phylum Arthropoda; class Insecta; order Diptera; family Syrphidae; genus Epistrophella; species Epistrophella euchroma. The sequence continues at coordinate 64,277,458 of OX346248.1, forward strand.
TTAGTACCACCCACTTACCCCTACCCCTACCCCATCAGCACAAAAACAAAATAACGAAACATCAATGAAAATCCATGTCCCTCTGGCGGTGCTGTTGAGCAACTCTGTTCTCCTCAGAAACCCAAATTCAAAACTTAGCGGAAATCTAAAAACTCAATTCCAAATCGCTAGCTCCAAGTGTTGCCCGCAAAAGTTTTTCCGATCGAAACACGCTGGATGCTACTCAAAGACCAGCAACAGTGCTTCGGTAATACCAAACTAGCTAATCATTATTCCTGATTTTATTTAACCCACTTCTATCCCCAAGGAACACCATTGCCAAACTAAAGCAACTACTGTTTCAAAATTTCATAGAAAACTACATACAGGACGAAAAGGACCAAACTAAAAGAAACAAAAAAAAAAATCATGGCAAAAGTTATAAATGAACGATGGCAAAATTATAGGGGCAACTATAGAATTATTGAAAAATCTCTACCGCGCCACTTTTGATCCGGAGAAATCCACAAAAAGTGTTTCTTCCTCATTCAGAATCAGGAAGAACGAAACTTTACGGTCTAACAAGTAAAAAGGGTGAAGTTGTGTTTTTTTTTTTTTTTTTTCTTGAAGGGGTTCAGAAAAAATATCGATACCACCAATTCAGTGAGTATGAAGCCGCCACCCACTTCTGTGTTGTCCATTGACATCCAAAAGAGAGAGGGTAAATCGAAAATTGAAAAATAAACCCCAACAGATTTGAGTCTTCGATAAAAGGGACACGCAAGGATGTGATGGTTTAGTTTAAAAAAAAAAATAGTAAAATATTTAAAAAAAAAAAATATTTCGTCTAACTTTTGATTTTTTTTTGTTTGGTGAGAGTTCATCCTCTTTGGGTTTTCTACAGAACGGTGGGCTAGAATGGATTTAATCTTGGTTTTTTTCATATTTTTCAAAAACACAAAAACTTCCTCCTTTATGAATTTAACTTAATAAGAAGTTACTATTCAGCTACTATTCAGCATCCGAATATCTATTCAGCTACTAGTTAGCAATTCATTTTCAGCACCCAAAGCCAAGTTGGACATTTTTACCGTAAACACTTGTAGGCCCTTGTTTCTAAGAACACATTTAGCCGGTATTCAGCCAGCACTTAAGACTTTTAGTTTCTGGCAGATTAAACTATTAATTATTTTTAGATTTTGTATCCAACCCACCTATGAATTTAACATAGATATATGCAAGTCTGTTCTCATCAAACATAGGGCTTTCTATGCTGAATAAATTTGTAGTGTCTGATGACTTTTTTTATAGGATTTTGATCCATCAACTTCTTCGAAAAATAGTGATTTCAATAATGTACAGATTTATTCAGCTGCAAACTATACCCGTTTCTGATTTACTCTTGTTTACTAAAAAATCTCTAAAAATTGTTTTTCTTAAAATTTGTTTCCAATTTGGTTTAATATAAAGATCTATTCAGCGGCCCATATAAGCTCCTGATGATATACATGCGTATTTTATAGTTTGAATCTTATCCACTTTAAAAAATATCATTTTGAATATCAGTCTTATATACTATGCAAGTCTGTCCAGCTCCGAAAAACCACAAGTATCTAATTCAGCTGCTATTCAGCACTAAAAGCCACAACCTGCTAAGTATTCTCCTTATCTCTCATCTCGAATTTATGATTTATTTAATTTGATATATTATTATTTTACGAAATTTTGAACTTCATAAAATGCCCCACTGTTGCTGAATACCAAACAAAAAAAAATGAAGAATGAATTAAATTAGAAGATATTTTATTTTTGGCGCCAAAGTTTGGTGTCTTGTGAGTGATGATGATGATGATGGGGAAAGGAAAAACTTCCTCTTGAAAAGTTCCTAAGGCAATCAGGCGCCTATTCTTGGCTTTGATCGAGGTTTTATACTCAATTTTTTTTTTTCAAAAAATAAGTTTTTTCTTATTTTTATTTGATGGAAGAAAATATTTTTCAAACGAAATCTTTACAGTATTTTATATTTTTTTTTTTCTTATTTTATAAAGTTAAGGCAGATTGAGTCGTAGTTGGATAAGAACACAAGTGATTATGGGAATATGTAGATATAAGCTTTTGAAAGCTCTCCTATTCTGCTGAAATAATAAATGATTGACAGTAACGGTTGCTATTAGGGTTAGGTATATTTTATCCTTTTGTACCTACACTTTATATTTAGTAGGAATATTTCTTTGTTAAGATGTTGGCTTAGCTTTGAAGAGTTTATTATGATGTCGGGTTTTTATTCCAAATAAAATGTGGCTATAAGTGAAAAAAAAAATACATTATTTAACCTTTTTCAAAGAAATCAATTTACCGATTTGATAGGACTTAATGTAAAATCAATAATGTCTAGCCAACAGTTTTCTGCGCTGATTAAGCTTGAATTTTTAACTCAAATGTACCAACGAACGATTTATATCGGCCTTTAAGATAGAAAATGCAGTTTTTATTTGATATTAACTAAATTTCGGCGAAACTGCCCTGAAATGAAAACTGTTAAACTTTTTAAATTTGATGATAATTTCGATAAACCCAAATAATTTACTCTGTTTGTAAGCTTAAATTAGCTCGATGATCCAATAAATTACTTGCAAAATTTGGAATAAAATAAAACATCATGCTCATTCTAAATTTCAAATTAAAATAAATATTTACCTCGCTCTAATATTTGATTTAGTTTTAGTTAATTTATTATTTGAGCTTAATAACTGAAACGTGTATTTGATTCTATTTACAGATCCGTATGTTTGTGGTGTGTCCCGTTAAGGTATGTAAATTTTAATTAAAATTATTTCCCTCCCTTGTTTGTTTTTTTTTTTTTTTTTGCACTTATTTAAAGCCCATTTCTATATGAATACATTCAGCAGCACATAACCTGAAGTCAATATGTTAAATGTATGTGCGCTCCTATATAAAGCGCCCTCTAGCTCCCTACGATTACACAATCACAAATTATCTATAGAATTCTTTCATCCCTTCTCCCCCGCGACAGGATGCCTTGAAAAACACACGTTCTCACATATTTACCCAATTGATTGATGCAAAACGGAAACAGGCGACGCAGTGTGACAAAATTCACAGCCTTCGTTTTCTAATGTCTCTCCTTTGATCCTTTCGCGCGCAATTTTGTGAGGAAAACTATATCTATTCTGTCATTGAAATGGGGGTGGGATCTTTTGATGATGTATTTCGAATCTGGAAATCTCGAATAGATGGATGATAGATAAATATGACAGAAGCAGTGAGTATGTGTGGTGGTGGCTGCCAGAGATATATTGATTGAAGGCAAGATATTTGCACTCATGATGGAGGACATTTAAAATCGAGCAAATCATTCCCTTAACTCCCTCCCTTCCAACCAAAAGGACTATGACTACGATTCTACGACTATACGACGCACGACAATAAGAACGAATAATAGTGATTTGTGATATATGTCTTGTCTATTCATACAAACATATATATATATATGTACTTATGTCTGTGAATGTTCGGCAGGATGTTGATTTGGATATTTTCTGAGCTAGATGAATACACAAATTGACGTACGACTTTACCTCGCGCTGACAAGTATGCTCCCATCATTGGGAGGCATGTGGAATTTATTAGTTTTCAAGTTGATTGACATCTTCCTTTACTTTTGTATCCTTAGATTTTTTAGATTTTTTTTCTGTAATCTACATATGGATAAACACATTTGAAAAGGGCAAGGATGAAGATTGAGAAGGAAAAACTTTGATTTTTTTTTTTAAATTATGCATTCTCATGCAAAGGAACTAAGGTTTGGCAAGGATATTCCCAATTTTGACACAATGCCAGGCAAAAGGAGTTTTTTTTTTTTTTTTTGTCTAGTTCTTCTTCTCTCAACCAACGATAAGTGTTTCCTTGAAGTTTCCCAAAGAGATTAACTATTTTGGTGTGGGACTATAGTGGATGATGTGAAAGACATTATCTTATTTTTTTCTGTATATGCCTTTGAACTTAAAAATATATATCTAACAATGGTTGAAGTCCATTAATCAAAAACTAGTATATACATTAGTTTTTTTTTGTTGGGTGTGATCTTATGACAGTAGTTTGTGGTGATACTGACGGTGCCGAAGTCCACCGAATTCACAAAAAAATGAAAAAAAAAAAACAGCTAAGATGATAAATAGACTAATGGGGATTAACACACACTGCATCACAACTTTGGTACATTCTCAAATTGATGCAATAAAAACTGCACTTTGCCAAATGACGAAACTCAGGTGAAATTCGTCTGATGATGGTGGTTAAAAGTCTGTACTGCAAATATAGGGTGTTATAGACCTAATCCTCATTTTTATTATATGGATTTTTTGGATAAATCATAACACATATCGTCGGCTAGACGTTTTCATTTCATCCGGCTCGAAGGACCAAATGTTATACAAGAAATAAAGAAAAAGATTATGCTAGGAAGTTCAATTAAAACACTACCAATTGGCTTCATAACGTTGCATATATTTGATTTTGTACATTAGGTCATCAATTTTCTGACATTTTTTTATACTGATGTGCTGAATTGTGCACTTTATAAAAATAAAAAAATAAAGAAATTTGATGGCATAAGCAACTCTCAATAACCATTCCTGTGTTTATATATTTATTTATTAACATCTACAAGCAATTTACAGCTAACAAACTATGTATAACTGTGGCAAGAGAGTTGGACGAGGCTAAATGAGTAGGTAAATGCCTAAAGCCCACTTTCGGCTGAAATTGAGATGTTATGAATTTTGCTAGGAAACGAATTATGCCTAAATTGCTTAAAAAAAATCCTTTGCATACGTTTAGCACCATAAAGAAAAATTCAGTCTATAATAGGCGTCTTCAGAGATGGCCAGAGCAGAGAACTGAGCAGAGCCTGCGAGAACGGAGTAAACTCTGAGAAGAGTGTATTCAGAGCACTCTGATTTAATTATGAAACACACCGGAGCACTGAATTTTCATACCTGTCAAATTACATGGAAATGGAAAGTGTACGAAAATAGCCGGGCTCAGTTTTCTACTCCGTCTGCTCGGTTATTTTATTTTCAGCGCATGGAGCACGCTCTTAACGCACTCTGAACAAAAAAAAATACAAATTCCGCTCTGAGCGCTTTGAACTCAAAAAGGAACACAACATTTTTGTTTGACAGTTCGGGCTCAGCTCTGAACTGCCCTAAAATAAAAAAAGAAAATTCGCCTAATGCAACGATTATATGAATTTTTTTATTTGTTCTCTTGTAAAAAATATATACAAAGGCACCGATATTTGTTTCCAAACAGAAACACCCTATTTAAAAGTTGTGTCGTGCTAAAGTTGCAAGAAGAAATGCAGTTTTAGTGATGGATGGAGTGGTGGTGATGGCGGTGGCAGTGGTGGCGTTCAATGTCATTTATTGTTGCACTGGAGAGCAATCTGCAGAGATCATCGCCATTAGTCTATCTATCTCTATGTCATGCCTTAACGATGTCAAAAATAAACTTTGTTTTTTTTTTTTTTTTTTGCAAAAAGGAAGTTATATTTTTTTCTATTAGTTTGTGTTTTTGTTATGTCATAGACGATAAAAATGCTGAATGGGTTAATGGTGGTACAAGAATTTATTGTCTATCCATTGTTTGGATTAAGTAATCCATTATAGAAAATGGAATGTTTAGTTATGTTGCAGTTTTATATTCTGAGAATTTATTGTTCAAAACGATGAAGTGTTTGAAAAAGTTCGAGAATTTGTTTGAAATTAAAAAAAAAAAAAAAACAAAAATAAAACAAATGAACGAAATAAAAAATAACTCAAATGGAGTGACTGTGGATTTTGTTTTGTTTTCAACTCCTTTAGAAGGAATTTTTGTTAGAAAAAAAAAACTATAAGATCTTAATTCACATTCATTTGTTCCACCCGAATCAAAGTACAATTATTATTCTTTGAAACTAGGTGCTGTTTCAGTTACAAAACTGTTTGTTTAGGGTCTTGATGGGGTTAGATTCAGACTTTTTTCTCTTTTGATTGACATCAAGGACATAAATCTAAAAACAACACTGCTTCCAGAAGAAAATCAGGCCAGTAGAAATGGAAGCCATCTGCCTAATTTTTAGATAAGCCCCTTTAACCTAAAAATGCATTAATTAATTTAAAAAGTCGCGTCAAAATATATTTACTTTCCTTCGATTTTTGAATAAATTTCCATATCTTATAAGAACACTCCCGCCTGTTACCTACCAAGTGAGAAATGGGTCTATCACCATCTTCAAAACACAAAGTTTATCTTAAATATTCTTCCTTGATGGTTTGAAATTTTCTTAAATTTTCTAAGCTAACTTTTAAGCTCTCATCCATTTGTTTTCCTTCATATTTTTTTTTTTTTTGTTTAATATTACCATAAAAGCATTTTGCAAGTGGTACTCATCTCTCTACCTTTTTTTACAAAAGAAAAATAAATGAGAAAGGTATAATATACCTAGGTAAATTAAAATCACTTTTGCAAAACCATCATCATGCCCATGGCATTGATATGGGATATTTAATTTCCTTTTGTATCTCTTCCCTTAAAAGTCTGCCCAGTAAAACATTATTTTAAAAATTCTTCCCGCACTTAATCCTCTCAAGAGCGTTTCGCTGTCTTGAGTTTTTCTCTTTTTTTTTTTCCTCAATTTAAGAATGAAAAACCCAAAGGATACACCATCCTGCTACTGCAAAATAATATAATTGTGAATGCACGTGTTGTGTATCTGCTGTGCTCGAAATGCAACAACAACAAAATATTCCCTTGAGTGAAGAAAAAATGGAAAACTGTGAATGTGAGAAGAAATCTTAATTTATTTTCAATTGAAATTGCACGTTTCACAGTGTCATAACATTTTATGTACAGGTATCTACCTATAGTTAGTTGTTGAGGTAGTTAAAAATTATGCGAGAAGAATTTTCTTTTCTTTTAGGTCAAAATGGCAATTTTAAAATTCGTGGACAGTTTTCAAATTAGTTAGCAGGATAAGTTGATACTTTTTATCGGTGTGAGATTTTTGTTGATTTGATTAATCTACTTACTTGCTTACTTACAAACAAAAAATTGATAACTCGCGGCTCTATTTTCGCTCATTAAGCTAAACTGTCTGAAATATTTTTCAAAATCTTTTTATTTTTTTTATTTTTATTGTTTTTTATTAGTAACCAAAAAATCTGTATTAAGCATTATCTCTCTGAAAATATGCCTACAGTTTCAAGCAATTTTAAACTTATAAAAAATATGATATCAATAATATCATATTAATTCAGCTAATCAGCACAATTTTTTATTAGAGTTTGATTCAAAATGTCTAATTAAAGTTTAAATTAAGCTATTCGGAAATTATTCGGCTTAAAAACCTCATTTACGTTTCACAATATCTGAATAGTTCTAAGTGGAAAAATAATGTTCCGAATATTTGACAGGCCAGTTGAAGTACTGACTAGCAAATTAATCTGGCAAATAAAATATTTACATCTGTCAGTGCGACTTATACAACAAATAAAAATAATAAAATCTATTATATACATATTTCTAAAACGTCGATAAATTCTATTCAGCTATTAAATAATTTTATAACATTCAAATCCAAACGAATCCTACGAATTCAGCTATTCAGCACTCCAAACAAAATTTGATTGCAAGGTTAAAAAAATCGTACCGAAAAGATATTTTATTTCATAAAGAATTAAATAAATTTACCAACTTTTTAAACATATCCTAGGTTTCTCTCATTTTCGACTGTCTGTGTTTTTTTTTTTTTTAATTTTTCGATCCAAAATGTAATAATGCAACTGAAATCGTGTTGCATCAGAATTGCAGTATTTGTAATCCGAAACCATTTGTTAGAGGTTTGTCCATGATTATGTACAACATCACTATTTTCATACGTACATACTCTAGACTCTAGAGGTTTTCGAAAAACAACAACTATAGATGGGTATATATATAAATGAGGTGCTTTGCCATTGAATTAAAGTCATCGTGTTCTGGTATGGTAGAATAACCATCATTTCCACGAATCCACAACAACCTCAGACCTCACAAAATTACAAAACACGTCCTCTATACCCCACATACCGGTCACATTTCTCATTAATTTACTTTTCTTCTTTCGCATTTCCCAGGTGAAACAACACGGAAATAAATCCGTATCCTGGGATTTGAGTTCGTGCCATACAATGGTATGGTCTGGTCATATACTCACACTGTTGACAGGTAATAATATGTGTGGTGGTGTTATATTGTGTTGGTCGTGCAGCTCTATACCAACAAAACAGAGATGAAAACTTCTCTTCCCGCAGTTCCCCCGTTGTTATTCGGTTATTAGATAAGGATAATACTCCCTCTGCTTTGCCATCATGATCATGATGTCCTTGTATGTTGGCACAATTCTATTATGTGATGAGATTGCCCCTAATGTCAGTCTAAATGTATGTATATATGGGTTTGCTTTTAAACAAAATCCGTCTGAATACGCGCCTCAGGCTAAACAATAGTTAGAGCGCACATCCTGCGGCTTGTATCTGTTCCAGAAATTCACATGACATCTCGATATCATTTTCAAAAACAGTCTCACATATGTACATATATAGACAGGTGATGTACTTAGACATCACATTCACATCCTTGTAGCAGTATTCAAATTCTAAATGACATTATGTCACTGCCAAACATCCGCAGGGGACATAAAAGAGAACAGAAACACACACACAGTACAAAGCTTCACCAACAATCCGATTAAGTATAGACAATTCGGCTTAATAGAGTAAAGTCATATCCTTAATGGCATATAAACACTCTGCCGCCCCGTTCTGTAGGTACTTGCTTGATATTCTTCCATCAGGATATACCAGGATCCAATTGAGTACTGACTATACCAAGAGTATATACCATATACCTACACGACAATGACGACTATATCTGTTTTTGAACACACCTGGTTTTGTGCTTTGGCTTTGCCTTTGGCCATCACTTAGAATTTTACAAGAAAAAGGATTCTCCTCGTCCTTATCAATGATAAATCGATTAACAATAGAAAATTTTAGATTTTCTCTTAAAACTCGAATAAAAATTACTTAAATAATGCAAACAATAGACTTGAAATTAAGACAAAGTTTAATCTATTGTGTCACGAAATCCTTATTTCTAGTCCTGAGGATATCCTTAGTGCTGGCAAGGATTTTTGTATTTATTTTACCGATTCAATTCGATTCAAATACAATAACGTTTCTTCAAACAAAGAGAAAAAGAGAAAAACAGAGAGAGATAATATTAGAAATGGCCGAAGGAAGTGGGGCTTTTTATTGAATTTTTCTAAAAGTGTATTGCTCCGGAAAGGACATTAAATAAGGAGTTTTTATTTTGTGTTTTGTGTTTAAATATTGAGAACACGTATATTTGTGTCTGAATGTGCTTTGAAGTAAAATAAAGACAAGCAACCAAAACCGATAACCAAACTTGTCATTCCAATTGAAGAGATTATTATGGTCTTGTGGATTTTGGATTTCTTCAAAATCAGTTTATATTTCATGTTTACTATAGAACGAGCAGAATGTTCTTCGATTTGATTTAAAAGATAAAGTATTTATGTATTTTGGGCAGTAGAATTTTTTTCTTTTTCTTACAAAATATGTGCTTGCATTACTAAATTCATTATTTTCTATGAAATATTGCAGAGAAGTTGTTGTCAAGCTTTAAATCGAATTAAAATGAATTTTTGGACAAGAATTCTTTTTAAACGAAGTTGCATACAGGTTTTTCGAAAAATCTTAGGGCCAGTTGTACAAACGTGGTTCAATATTTAAAACCCGTGGTTCAGGAAATTTAGTTTGCCGATTTCGGCGAGTTAACTGAGGTTCAACGATGGTTCAAGGTTCAAGTACGTGATAATAGCCAATACAAGTACATGCCTGAATTATCGCTAAACCTCAGTTACTTCGCCGAAAACAGTGAGTTAAAAATCCTGAACCATGGATCAAAATTTACCCCACGGTTGTACAACACTGGCACTTAGGGTGATGTTAGTGTCGAACAGTCTCCCTGTGCAAAGGACCTTTATAAACTTAGATAACTCTAATTTGACTGGCCTATAGCCTTCTACCAGGGACCTTCCAATGTTGAGATTTTATTAAAAAAAAAAAAAAAACTGTTTATCCTTTTTCATTGTCCTTTTTCTCACCATTTTACTGAAGGTCCATAAAATGTCACTTACTCTAAGGAGCTTTAAAAAAAAAAAAAACAAAGGCAATTCATTAAATTCGCTTAAAATATATTTACAGTAAATTTCAGTAAACAACACCCTTTTTTATTTTATTTAACTCAGTCATTTACTTAACAAAAATAAAGTCTCACCTAAAAACCACGTAAAGTAGTATCCCTAGGCAATTTGTTAAAAAGTACCTACTCATCTCTGTACATATAAACATTTTTCACACTATTTAAAAATAAAACAAAAATAGAAAAGTATTACAATGAGATGCTGTAAAAATACACAATCGGACTTTGTTAGAAAGAGCCTTAAGCAAACGTTTTTTTTTGGCTTGTATCTTTTTTCGTTTCCAAAATATCTCCACTAATTTCTCCTTGACGGGAAAAATTGTTCACTATTCCAATTCGCAAATCCGATTCCAAGCATGATATCGTAGATTTTACGTACTTCCCTAAGTGAGTGTGTTCAGTTTGTGTCAATTGATCATTGCTTCTAACTCCAGTTCCTTAAAATCAAGTGTTCCACAAGGCAGCCACCTTGGACCTCTTTTATACCATTTTTTTTATTGAATTTTCTACTTTTTTAGATGATTTTGAAAGATAAATTTAAAAGACGATGGTTCACTTTTGACGTCTCCAAAAATAACAATGGTTTTATTTTCAATATTATGTTGCATAATATATATTAAAACATTTTTTTTTGAAGTATCTCCTAATTATTCATCTTTTACTTTTGCACAAGCTTTTCTAAAAGTGCTCTATTCACAAAAATCTCCTCACAAAACTAGTGTTTTTTTTATGTTGTTCTCATCCTATATGGGCCCTGAGCAATTACCTTTCATTGTCTTCTGGACAATGCGACACTGTACATTTATCTATAGAATCTCTTACCTATTTATAAAACTATATCTTCACAGTGTAGTTTTGTTTCTCGCAATCAAGAAGGGTTGACTCGATGCTCTATTTTTTTTTAGGAGAAAAAAACACATGAAAACCGGGAAAGCTCCAACAATGATCGTAAAGATAAAAATTATGGAATACGAAAGAGAAAACCCATCCACTACCACCACCAACAACAATAACAACAATTGCGCGAAGGGACGGAAAAAGCAGCTCTTAGATAATTTTTTTTTTTTTTACATTTTTGGGATTTTTCTTTCTTTTCTCTCCGAATCCATCCTTAACAAAAATGCATTCAGTATAAGGGTTTTTGGAGAAGCGTCCTGAATTCACTATAACCGTAGAAAAGCAGCTACCACAGCATTGAGTGTTTAACAGTGATGGTTAAAGAGGGAGTTCATGAGGGCATAAAATAGTGATTTGAAAGCACAACTTGGCATTTTGTACCCGCAGAGATTTAAACGGAGCAAATTCGAAGTCAAAGCAAAAGTTAGAAATGAAACGCCTTTTTGAAATAAAATGAATTGTTGGGAGAGTTTCTGTTCTCTCGCAGTATGTACCAAATACCCTAACCAACCATAGAAAATACTTCTTTGGGAAATTACTACTTATATTGTCTAGGGCTTGAGATTGTTAAGTTCTGAACAATGTACACTTTCACACTGATATTATTTTATCTCTATAAATGAAAGTCAAAATCACACACACACATAAACAAATACACTTGAATTTCGACTTGCATTATAGTTTTATATTTGATATATCGTACATAAATTACATGCAGGTTTTTCGTATATCCCAAGAGGGTGAACAAAAAATGGGTTATTTTCCATTCGAAAAACGAAACAATAATGTTTGGAATTTTCTCTCAGTTTAGATGCTTTTTTTATTTATCTTAATTTTTTTTTTTTGAATTGAAATAAGCTCAGGAGAATATTGAAAACATGCATTTTTAAGAAATGCTTTAGTTTTGCACAACACAATGCCCAACACTGTAAATTGAACTAATGGGTACCTGGCATAGTATTTTCTTAACAAAAAAAAATGTATTCGCAAGGGGAGATGACTTAAACAAGTTTGGTGTTTATTCCCGCCTGGAAAAAGAATCTAGTTTTCAATAAGGCCCTGGCAAGTCCTTTATAGTTACTAACAAGGTTTTAGCAAGGGATACTATAGGCATTCGCTAGGCCCTCGCCAGTTATGTACCTTTTTGCCTTGTCAGTTAAATCCTGCCTAAGCCCTGCATTGTTGATGGAAGACATTTCCTTGGTGACCCACGGCGACGGCCAGCAGGATGATACAGTTGGTGCCTCCACGAAAATTCTCTATGGTTTTAATTTCAACAGGCACTTCTCGTTGTTTGTTATGTTGATTTCTTCGAAAACTTCAGTGTACTTACCACGTTCCACCTTGCCGATAAACTGATGGTTGGTCATGTCCACTACAAAGTTCTCATAGTCCCAATATTTGTGCCGTTTGTGTGCATTTACGTCACGTCAGTATAAACGCATGCAGCGCCCGGTAGTATCATGGTTTGTGCTCCTGCAGGGGTGCACTTTTTTTTGCTTATTGGGAGGTATTCAAACACACATTTTTATAACGATATAATAAGATCCCACTTTTTTTAATTTTCATAAAATGACTTCACTATTACTTACATAGTTAGTAACTATCAAGAGCCTCATCAGTATTTTATTAAAAAAATGTTCTCAGCGAGGTACTCAAAGGGCCCTATCATGTTTTCCTCGTCTAGGTATCCCTTACCGAAATCTTGCCAGGGCCTTGCCTAAACTAGCCAAAAACTTGCCATTTTTCCAGGCGGGTTAGCAGGTGCTTTAAAATATTGTAAATAAAAAAAATTAGTTAGTCTTTTTATTCTCGTCCGATTTAAATTAAAATAAAAAAAAAGCTGTAAAATTTCTAAAATTAAAAAAAATATCCCGAAAATGAATGTCCTAACTACAATGAATGAATAATAATAATTTTTTGCAAATTATAAAACCCGAATTAAACTAAGAACAACCAACGAAAAAATTGAAGAAACTAAACCAAACTAATTCTAAAAAATGAACACCACTAAATTGTAAAAATTAAAATTAAAGGGCTAAATCTATTGAAAAATGTTTTTTGCCAAATCCGAACAGCTCATAAAGGATTTGTCACTTCCTCGCTAGATGCAGTAAAAAATGTTGCCGAACCGGGGTGTCTTTACGGATAACAATCAACATCCACAAAATCCACCAAAACTTGTTCCATACCTGACTTTAAAATTAATTGTTAAGAGAAAGATACTTTACCCATAACAACCAACCCACGCATATTAACCAAACATTACAAACTCCAAAAACATCTGAAAGTCGTGTTAAAATAAATAAATTGAAACAACACCAACATCCTTTAGTTGCCTCTGCAACCAGCTACCACTTTCGAATAGCAGTAAAGAGACAGAAAAACAAAATAAATTTGTTGGCATGTCCTCTTTATTACACTATTCACAGCTTTTAAAATCTAGAACTCGAACAAACCGCACATACCTCTTGTAGAAAAGTTTCTACAAAAAAAAAAAAAAAAAAACAAAAAAAAAAAAAAACCGGAATAACATGGGTTCTCTATGTGGCAAAAAACTTTGCTCTGTTCGTATATATATACCAAAGATGCAAATTACTTTCCTTCAGGCGGACTATGGGGCATACAAACGACAACGGCTCAGAGCTTCCAACCACTAAATCAATTGTAACCAGCAACTCACTCAGAGCCCTCTCTCTCTCTCTCTCTCGTAGACCGGAGGAAGACGTAGAGGGAATGAGATCCTTTCTGCTGCCTTAAGCGACCTACATTGCCAACCCATTTCTTAACAAAACGAACACACTATTCTTCCGGCGATTTAAGGAGGTCGAATCTTTGTCCCACCATCACAATGCTTATGCTGATGACGATGACGACGACGATGGCAGAGTAGTATCCTTTCTATTTGCCATGGAGGGAGAAGAAGCTTGTGTAGGAGGAGGAGAATAAAAATGGAGCATCATCCATATAAAATAGCTGTATCTGCATTAAGCACCAGAAGCATATAAAATATTTATCATCCCGATTGCATCTTTGAGCTGTGTGCACAAAACTTTCGGGATATATTCTTTGGAAAATTTCAAGAGGCTGAATGTCAAGTTTTCGGCGTCAAGTCAAAAGTTTCCTGCGGTCTAACGAGAGGGAGAAACGGAGAGAGAAATTATGTTTTGAACAAAAAAAAAAAAAAAAAAACTATTTTCCAACAAATCCTTACGTTCCTAATCCGCATATAAACTCAGAGACACTATGGACGAGGAGACACTATAGGCACCCCCATCGCAGTCTTTTGATCTTTGTGACCCAGTTTAAGTTAAATTTTTTGTGCATGCAGTGCATGTGCCAAAGTCATAAGTTTTGAAAAATTTATATTTAAATTATTATTATTAATTTCATCTTTCAGTTTCAGAGCACAGGAAAATTGTGTTATAAGTTGAAAATATTCTAGACTAATTTTTTTTTTTTTGTACCGTGCGTCATTTCCATTTGGTGCATTTTTAGTGAAAATTTAATTACAAAACTAAATCAGATAATTGGAGCTAGAATGGAGTTTTTAAATAAACAAAATATATAAACAATAAAACGAAGTTTTATGGAAAATGTTCTAAAATCCTTGTCTACCACGCAACTGGAAAATATATATATATTTAAATTTTTATATTTCCATGTTTTTGGGACCTAATCTATTACATGTGGGTATAAGAAGAAAGAGAGGTGGAAAATCCTCGCTTAATTAATCTTTAAGTGTATAATACAACATTAAAGGCCCTTTAAAATTAATATAATACAAAATAATCACTAGCAGGGTCACTGTGACGTATACGTACTTTCTTATCAGCTAGTTTTAAAAATCTTTACATCAGAGTTTTACAGTTGAATAGTATACCCCTTTTATAGTATACCCCTTTTAAATCAAAATAAGTCTTTATGTGAGTGAAGTCAGAGTTTGTTGTTTAAAAAAAAATTTAAATCGATTGTGAACTTTATCCCATTAAAATTTTACTTTGTAGAATGGTTTGAAGTTTAATGAGTTGGTGTTGTGTTGTTGTATGAAGCTATGGATAATGTCGAACTTTTTTTCCACTTTAAATTAATAAATTAAATTATAAATGTACATTCTTCCTGTTCCAATGGAAATCAGATGATATTCAGCCCAATTCTGCACGTACAATAAAAAAAATCCAATTCATGATTTAACGGCTTTTTCGGGCAATTTTTCCAATTTTCGGCTTCCGCAGTGATTCAATAAAAATCCAAAACAAAGATCCCTATGTTAATCGGATAAATAAAGTAAATATTCGATATTTTTATTTTTATTTGTCAACAAAACATTACGATGTTTGTATACAATAATTTCAATACAATAATAAAATTTTAAAAATGAAAAAAAAACAACAAAAATCATTCATTGGTGGTCCTAGTATTAAGGTACTCGAGGAGAGACGTAATTTTTTAAATTTTTTTGAAAAAATGTTATACCATGAAGGGACCACATGGTAAATATTTTTTTGTATGCTATTTTCTGAAAGGTCTTAAGGCCTGCTATGTCTGGTTGCAAGGTTATCTATTATTTACTGGACACCCTGTATATATTTGTATATATGTATACAGTACATAAGTTATAAAATTTTATTAAAATCTACTTCAACATCGAGCCTTCTATTTGAGTTCATAACTTATCGATTAAACTAAAGTCTATAAAACACTACAACCATACTGGCAAAGTTTAAGTATCCTTTACAGATTAAATTATTATCTTTTAAAGAGAAGTTTAAGGAACAGATATGAAAGTCAACAGAACCAAAAATTAAGTCTAAAGCGTTTCCTCCACTCATATACTCCAGACGGTAGATAAAACAACCCATGTAATCAAGCTCAAAAATATGTCTGGCTATATTAAGGATTCTCCGTATGTATCCTCTTGCATATTAAATTCATGAACGAAGAATTAATAAAAATATAACGATACAAAAAAATCTTATCAAACTCCATGTACTTATACACATAGTTAGAAGGAGTATAAGGTGACAAGCAAGGATAAATTGTCGTCCTAGTTGTCATTATGAGATAAACTCCGTTGTTTAATTTAAATTTTTTACTTTGCATATTCATGGAGGAATTATGCCAAGGCTATTTGAAGAAATTAAAAAAAAAAAAAAAAAAAAAAAAAAATACTTGATGGATTTGATGTGCAGCATGCAAGATAATAGCTCCATGATAGTTGGATGGATATTTTGTTTTGAAAAATTAAATTCTTCTTTAAATAAAGTCATAAATATGCCATCTAGAAGATTACGACATGAATTTTAAGAATTTTTATTGAAAATTTTTTATGAAAGTCGACTTCAAGAATTTATTTTTTAATATACTAACGAATTTTTTCTTCCTGAAACAAGATTTGTGATACGTTTTGAATTCGAATCTATGACAATGACTATTTCATCATGTCAGATGTTTTGAATCAAAAAATGTTAAAATTTCCGTGTTTTAAGATTTTTTGAGGTTATGTTACATAATTAAATAATTTTTGTCTGAATCTGTCAGTACGAAAGATCAACTTAATCATCAAACAATGCACTATGATCTATTGGGATCATAGTTACGCTCATAGATAACTTTGCCTTCTTCAATCCCATAACTTTATCTTCTCAATTTAAAACAAAAGTATTTACTCCATCAATTTCAGAATCCACTTAACATTTTTCAGATTATAACAAAAAAAAAAAAAACAAAACTTCGAGTATTTTTAATTAAACACTAAACATTAAACAATCAACATTTAACATAAAAACGAGCCACAAATAACTTTTAACACAATATAAACCCTTCCCCATCAACAACAGAAACAGTATGCGTCCTTGCTTTCCCCCTTTTCAAAAAAAAAAAAGCAAACCCTTCTTCACACTTTGTGACACAACTGAAACTTTTTTAATTATTATCTTTCATCATCAGAATTGTTCGCTTAAAGAATTTTTAGGACCAGAACCAAAACCATAACCAAGCGATCCAGAACGAAAGAGAAACTTTCCCCTTCCACAAAAAAAAAAAAAAAAAAAAAAAACAAAAAAAAAAATTAAACATTGTCATCATAGTCATTAGCCCTAATTTCTAAACTGCTGCTTCCTTTTTTCATTTTTCGCTGACAGCATCAATTCAGAGAGAAAAAAAAGGGTCAAGGAATATTACTCGAATTAGAAGGCGATGACGCCTTAAGCTCAGTGAGGAGGGCTCAGACATGCCAAAAAGAATTTGCATAAAATTTCGATTGAACGCGCTATTCCTTTGCCATTATCGTGGTGCCTGATAATTTTCTATCCATCGATTTTCAAAAAAAGTTTTTTCTTTGCTAAGGAAAAATTACAGTCATTTGTTTGAAAAAAAAAAAAAAAAACTCCCAACGCTTTCAGTAATTGAGGTTATTAAGAGGAAGTAACTGGTAGTTAAAATAGCCTTTTATTCGAGTTGAAAGAATCTCAGGAAGTGCCTCTTAGAGACGGTCGGTCCGCGGCGGCGGCGTAGCGTCGTCGTTTTTCAGTTAAGGATGCTCTGTTTCTAAGCCACATTCTTTGGTCATTCAACCCCTGGAAGGAAAGGATACAAGAAAATGATGTAAACTAGAAAAAGAAGTAGAATGATAGCGATCGGCTAAATGAGTGTCCATATCTTCATACTGATTTAAAGATAGAAGAGAGCTATACCTGCTCGATCATTTATGAACAAAAATTATTTTCAGAGGGAAACACCAGCGTCATTTTTATGTTTCACAGTGTCATTACCAAATTCCGGCTTGAGCCCCCAAACAAAAAAAAAAATTCTTTTATCTACAATCAAAAGGACATTTTTTTCTCTCCAATTTACTAACGGAAATATTCCTCTCACATAGAAACATGCAATTATTTCATGACATTCTTAAGAGAACTAATATGTCAAATAAACACCTTCGCAAGTTCTAAGTTAATTTTATTCCAAACACATTTGTCAATAAAAGTATATTCTCCTTCTACTCACCTTCATCTTTTATTCTCCTTCATTCTTGGTTTTATTAATTAACAAAAATGCGCATACCTATAGTTTTTTTTTTTTTTTCTATCAAAGATAAAATATCCGATCCATGAATATGCAATGTTGTTCAAAAAGGACACGTTGATATGTTGATACTTGTGACTTTCTCCCACACATGACATTCCCTAATTTATATGCCTGGAGCATCAAATCAACCATAGAATAATCATCGTTCTAGGAGCTATCGCATCGTCGATGTTGTCGCCATTGTTGTTGTCATCACATACTGGTACTTGCCATTTATAATGCTGAACGTGACCGTCACGTCGGTCGTCGTCGCTGTCGTCGTTGTTGTCGCATTGGGACCCTTTCCATAGACTACATGTGTAATTGCCAGAATCTCATTCTGATATTTTTTTTTTGTTTGGTTGTATGAGAAACGATGATGATTAATGAACCAATCTATATATCAAGTAAACAAAACCGAAAAAAAAAGAACAAAGCACCTCTGTGATATCGTCTAGAGATAGGAATTGTATCTCATTGGATTGGAAACAAAATGCAAAAATAAACTTGCTAGTATTACATCACACCCACCTTCGATACACTTCAATAAACCATCATCAGAGATACAGATCCCGCAGTCATACCACCATCATTTCCAAGATGGTTATCGGTTATTTGCAATTTATTTCACCCAAAGATACTCACTGATGTATTCGAAAGATACTTGTCGAATTGTTAGCGGGACGAGAGGACGAGTATTTGGATGTCAACTGCTTCCAGACATGATACCACATAATGAACGTACATAGCTGCCTTGAGTTTGATTCTTTGAAAGCTACACTGATAGAAAAACCAACAGAAGAGTATCAATTTATACTTATGTTGTTTTCGGATGGATTTTAGGAGTGTTCCATTCCTCTTTATCCATTCCATATTTGATAGGAATGAAACACTCCTTATAACCAACTGAAAACGACGCTATTATGAAATGTCCTTTTTACGTTGTTCTCGTTTAAGTTCTCTTGTGGCTACGCCTGCGTTTTGTTGTAACTTTTGCATTGTGAACATTTTATTCAAAAAAACGTTGAAAAACGGAACAAAACTCATGTGTTTTGTTTCAGTTTCCATAGTTTCTCGATCAATTTTATCAAATTGAAAGTCACAAAACGGAGGATGAGTTATCCTGAGCCTTCCTGGGTCCTGGTTAGCTATTTCCCCGTTACAGTTATGCCGATTTGATTTGTTCCAGCAAGAGTTGACCAGGGGCCATACGTTCTGTAACTTTCACATCGAAAAAATTGGTCAAGAACGAATGAAAACTGAAACAAAACACATATAGTCCAGTCATATTAGACATTTGACTACGGAAAAATCGCCGGAAAGCTGGATTTTGGTATACAACCTCCTGATGGTGTCCTTAAGAAACTAGAAAAAAGTCCCCACTGATAGGAGCGCCCCGCTAACAATTTTACGGGGTGTTAAAGGCCCCCCAAAATGTTTTTTCATGAATATCTCTCTAACGGTTCCTTGTACAGAAAAAACGTTGACGACGAATTTGTAGCTTAGAAAATTTCCTACAAAAAAGACCATAACACTTTTCTTTATAAAAATAACGGTTTTTAAAATAATTCAATCGATAGAGTTGAGGTTTTTAGTTTTCCATACAAATGGAGAATGCACAAAGATACTTAGGATGATTCGCATAGGGTATGATAAAAAGCTAAGGCGTATAGGTTAAGTTGAGACAAGAAAAAATCGTACAGGAGGGGGGGGGTCTATTTCCCCCGGCTTAGGCGGGAGGGGAAAGTTTTAAAAAAAAAATCGACTAAAAATAGAAAAGAGATCATAAAAAACAACGGCAACACTTACAATGTCATGCTATACTTTTTTTTATCAGCTTGAAGTTCGTTCTTTGTTTTGTTTTGTTTTCAATTCAAATAGTTTCAGACAATAGTTTTTGCAAAATTTTATTTCAAACTCAAAATTATGAAAAAACAATGCAAAAAGATGTGTTCAAACTAGTTTTGTTCAAAATTTTACGTTATTAAGTAGTATTTTTGTTTTCAATATTCGATGCTCGTACTAATTTTTAGTCAAACACTGAAAACCTAATGCTTATGTGTCTTTTAGTTTTTGAGAAAATAGAAAATAACAAAAGTAAGTTTTCCTTTAACTTGACTTGATGGTATTTTCTATTCAATAAAAACTTAGTGAATTCAAATCGATTATTTTTTTTTATCAGTGTATGAAAAATCAGAACAACTATGTTGTCAGATGTTACATATATAGTTGAGAATTCAGCATTTTTCGATTCGTAAAATAGAAGAACAAAAAGAAAACCAGGAAACAGGAAACACCAAACACATCCTAAACAGAACAAGAAGGCATCACATAAACATTTGTTAGCAAAAAAATTGTCAAAAACAAATTCTGTAAAATTGCTCCTGGGGAGTGTTACTGATGTGCATATGAAGTGCATCCTCAACCTTAACAGACAGGGTATTTGCGTTGAAGGAAGACGAGGCGATTTAGCAAAATGTTAACGAAGCTTCAACAAAATCATGCATATACGAGGAATTTTGTTTTTTTTTTTTTTTTTTTTATTTTCTTCTTTTATTTATGTATATTTAGAGACGTGATATACCGCTAAGGATGAATGATCAGGACGCCCTCTTCCACGTCAAACATTTTGAGTATACACGTGGCTGATTTAAGATGTGAATAAATAGAGTGAAAATGCAGAGAACGAAAGAAATCCATCGGGATAAATTTAATACGTGATCAAAATCGTCAAGTTAACTGTTGGTAAAGTTCAGTGTTGGATATTTGAACGACACAAACGTTTATTATTTGGCTACGCTGCCATATGTTAACTGTATATCATTTTCGTTAATGGAAGGCATCATAACATGTATAATATTGTGTACTGCTTTTACATTCGTCTCTATGAGTATATATGTATCTGTGTGTTTATATATCTGAAGAGTTGAATAATAATATCCCATTGATACTTTGCCGCACAGACAATTTGTCTATTAATGAATTGTAATGCATTGGACGTGTTTTCTTTATTCTCAATGGCTTTGCTGGTGGATTTTTGTACTCAAAGGAATAAAGGATTATATATGGGCGAGTTTATTACTAGATGATGATGGAAATTATGTTAAGGGAATTGAGTTAGATTAACCGAGTTGGTTTTTATATTTTTGGGTTAAAGTCTAACATAGCCGAATGAATGTAGAATAATACTGATGTATTTTTTATTTATGCATCATTTTTTTTTTTTTCTGAAGGACATTTCGATCAAGATTTTGCAATTAAAGGTAGAATAAAACAGCAACCCTAGCAAAATGTCCGCATTACCAAACACACAAACAAATCGTCAGTAATAAAAGTAAACATAAGAAGTGAAATTAGATAAATTAGACTGATAAAATATTGAAGATAAAGTAAGACTGTCCGAAATTTAAGCCTCGACAAATATTTGTAGTTTGCTTTGAACAGAAGCGACAGGGAGAGGTGTGTTCTTTAAACAAAATGTTGCACTATCGCCATAATGTCTGTACAGAACGTCGTTATACTCGGCTATAAATGGCAATAGTGGCATTTGTTTTAAGCTCAAAATTTACTTAAATCAAATTCCAGCAAAATAATAAGGTACGATATTAATGCCAAAGAAAGGTGACCTTAAGAATTGCCATAATTGGCGTGGTATTACTGATTTGTCTGTTTTTCCAAAACTTATGACAACCATCATACTGGAGGGGGTAAAGTTTAGAATCGAGTCTACACTCAAGCAAGAGGCATCAAGCTGGCTTTCGCAGTGGTCGATCATGTGTCGACCATATCAACACCCTACGTATCATCCTCGAGCAGTCAGTGGAATTCAATTACCGCTTTACCTTATGTTCGTGGATTTTGAGAAGACCTTTGACCGGGTAAATCGAGAATGTGGAGATCACTTCTTGGTAGAGGAATTCCACCCAAAATTGTCTCGCATCATTAAAGAGTCTTACAACAAAGCAAGGTGTTTTGTTTTGCACAATTGGAAGCTCTCCGACTCTTTCGGAGTGCAACAAGGAGTGAGGCAAGGGGATGTTCTATCGCCAATCCTTTTCCTACTTGCGATAGACGATGTATATCACGGCTAGCGTTGGAACTGCGGAGAGACAGGGCATTCAATGGAGGCTGTTTCAAAAGCTTAGCCATTATAATAAATAAATTAAATTTGGTGGCACAAACGGCTCATAAGAGAATTAGGGCCTAGCGACTTAAAACTCTCAACCAATCCTGTGTGCGTATCTGCAGAAATGGAGGGGACCTACAGTTTATTGCCGAATCCGAACGACTAAGGTGAGCGGCACTTTTCTTGGAGGATTTGTCACTTCCTCGCAAGAGGTAATAGCTCCGAAAAAAACAAGGTGGAAGCGGCTGGTATTGAACCCAGACCTCTGGCATGACACTCCAACGCACTAACCATTACGCCACTGGCTACTACGCCATTTAGATTAAGCCGATGATATAATTTTCAGTGGGCTGAACGGGATGTGTCAAGCAATGCAGGTAAAAGGAGAGTCGATCGGTCTGAGAATATACGGCAAAAAGACAAAAATAATGCCCACAGGCCGCTCCACACATCAGCGTATTATTCTGCAGGAGTCTCCAGTTGAAGAGGTCGAACAGTTTTACTATCTCGGAAGTATTTTTTTCCGTAAACGGCGGCGGTACGGATCTGGACGTCCAAATAAGAATAAACAAACCGAAGGCAGAGCGGTACAAATCTCCTTCCGCACTACTAAGTTGATTGCGAAACTTGGAAAGTCTCGGAAATCATCTGGAAAAAGTTGCAGGCTTTTGTAGATCGCTGTCGACGTCACATATTAAAAATTCGCTGGCTGCAAATTATATCCAACTAGTAATGGTGGCTCAGGACATGTCAAGAGCGGCTGGACGTAGACATAAAAAAGCGTAAATGGCGATATTGCGAAGCAGTCCTTTAAATGGAATCCTCAGGTTTTACGGTGGGTTGGAAGACCAAGAACAACATGGAAATCAATAGTTTTGGCAGATGCTGAATGTCAAAGGTAAACGTGACCACAGCTAAAATCTGTTTATCTGCAGACCGTGAAGGATGGAGACGATTTGTTGGCGCCCTATGCCCCGAACGGGGTTACAGGACATGATGATGATGATGATAATAATGTCAATCTATTATGTTTTAATGTTTTTTATATATTTGTTTCATCAGTTGACGAATGAAACAAATATATAGCCGTGGCGTGATGGTTAGTGCGATGGACTGTCACGCCGGAGGTCTAAGGTTCGATCCCCAGCCTCGCCACCTATTTATTTAAAAGAAAAAACGGCTACTGCCTCTTGCGAGGAATTGACAAATCCTCCAAGAGTATCTCCTGTCACAGAAAAGTGCCGCTCGTTAGCCGTTCGGATTCGGCAATAAACTGTAGGTCCCCTCCATTCCTGCAGACACGCACACAGGAATGGTTGAGAGTTGTAAGTCACTAGGCCCTAGTTCTTCATGAGCTGTTGTGCCATCAAATTTATTTTTTTTTAAATTTTTTTTTTATATATTTGTTTCTTTCGAATATTTTTTTGAATATTTCTCTTGAGAAGCACAAAAACATACCCAACAGACTTTGACATTAAATTCCATTTCATTTGCCTGTGTATTTTTTAATTTATTTTGATTCCTCTTTGAAGCATAAAGAAATTTAATTAATTAACTAACATGAGATGATACTTTTCATAGCACAAACTGATGCTCAACATAAAATTTAATTAACAAAAAATCTGAACAAAAAAGTCATGATTTTTTCTGCATAAAATATGCTACTGGGTAAATTCAAAGTAACAGCTGATGTCGATGATTAATATATTTTAAAAGAAAGAAGGAAATTTTTCATTGAATGAGCAATGAATCTTCTTGAATTGAAAAAACTGCATTTAATAAATTTTCCCAAAGGGATTTTTCATTTAATATTCCATCATGTGGCTGCACTTTAATGCCAAACCGGAAAATGATAAAAAGTAATTTATATTTATATACACGCACACAATACTTCCTACTCAACTACACTATTAAGATTCTTTAAAGTGAAAGATGAAAGTCATCGGAAGTTAGTTTATTTTCTTAATTTCCTCTCAATTTTTATTTTTTTTTTGTCTCAATATTTCGAAAAATCTGCTATCCCTTGTTTAAAAACCGTTTTGATAGTAAGTAATTTGTGTAACCCGGTAAGGTAATTTCTTGAAATAATTAATACATTCTAATATTAATTATAGATAACCAAGGTCATGTCAAAAAGTACATAATAATTCACATATTGAGGAGTGTCCCATATAATTCCACTTGCCACACCCATTTCTTCTACTATTTTCATTGATTTGTCCTCTTTACAGCAAACTTCAAAGTCAATTGTTTAATTGATAACAAACACTGACTGACATGTAATTAATTTCCCCCTCAAACCATAAAAGGCTCGAACTTTAAATTAATTCTGGTCCCTATAACAGACAACCAACAATTCCGTTGTCTATGTATGTCGCCGTCGTAGTCATCGGTCGTCCGTCGTCGTCCGCATAATATTATCGCTGCTGCTTTATGAATTGAAAAATTTCGTCCTTGATTTGGCCATGACTCGTAGAAAAAAGGACTCTTCTTCAATATAAAAATCCCCGTCCGCACCAATTTTAGTAGCTTATGGGTAAAAATTTTCTTTATTATTCCAAAAAGCTACTAACTATTCCAATAGCAATATATATATACATAGCTTAAACTGACAGAATGACTTTTCGTTTTAATTACAGAAAAGAAGGTCCTTCTTTTCATCATCTCCTGCCTCCCCATTCCGATCCTCGCATATATATCTCTCAACAACGAAATTGGCAAAAGTCGAATTTTGAATGACTTTCATTTTCATTTACTACCACGCTACAATGCCTATTTGTGCCATTTTAGAAGATTCATCGACAGATTGAAGTCTAAAACTTTGGATCTAGAGAAAAAGGAACCATAGTGATGGTAAAGCTTTTGTTAGTAATCGATTGGAATTAGGTATAGTGAAAACCCCATCGTGTTT
Organism: Epistrophella euchroma; assembly: GCA_947049315.1. Classification (NCBI taxonomy): domain Eukaryota; kingdom Metazoa; phylum Arthropoda; class Insecta; order Diptera; family Syrphidae; genus Epistrophella; species Epistrophella euchroma. Next base: position 64,302,765 of record OX346248.1, read on the forward strand.
TCAACCCGTTGACAGGAGCACAGTTTAAAAATCTCGACAAAGGTATGTGAGGATGGAATCTGCAATCTAAAATTGGTATTGGATTTATATCTGGGTAGTTTTTTTTTTATTTTTTTTTATTTTTTAGGGGGAATGAGAAATGCTTTAGGGATATTTAAAAGACATGCGGAATTTCGGTAGGTATTGTATTTTTTGTCTGCTTTTCCATGCAGAATTTTAGAGGTAGAAAGCTGTTTTCAATTGGAGTATATAAGAGGAAATAAATAGTGTTTGACATTTTTTTTTTATTTTTAGAAAGTGCCTTGTTTTAAAGAATTTATTATTGTCTGTTTAAATCAATTTTGTATGCCATATTTTTATATCAAAACACTTGGGTATTGACAAAATATCTTTCTTTAGTTAAAAAGATGTGTGTTCATGAAATAATGAAGAATTTAAGTTGTTCGAGACTCGGGTACCAAAAATTTCTCTGTTTGACTTAAATTCTTTAAATGGCGTACATATTACAACGGAAGTGGCTTCATCCGTTATAATTAATGGCGATCAAATGGTGCTTGTTGCCTTTAGTAAAAGTCGCGTTATAATTGCATTGTTGGTTTGTGAGAAAATGGGTGTCCTGCTAAGTTGACGTCAACTTAGCAGGTCAACCTTCTCAAAACTATAGATTAACGGTCTGTGAGTGGATATATATTGAGAACTACGTAATTGATAGTTAGTTACGAAAAAAAAAATTAATTGCTGTGTTGGTTTGCGAGAAAATGGGTGTCCTGCTAAGTTGATATCAACTTAGCAGGTCAACTTTCTCAAAACCATAGATAAACGGCCTGTGAGTGGATATATATTGAGAACTACGTAACTGATAATTAGTTACGCAAAAAAAAATTTAATTGCTCTGTTGGTTTGCGAGAAAATGGGTGTCCTGCTAAGTTGACGTCAACTTAGCAGGTCAACTTTCTCAAAAATAGAGATAAACGGTCTTGGAGCTGATATATGTTGAAAACACTTAATTGCTAATTAGTTAAGCAAAAAATAGAATTAACCGCTGTTTTGGTTTGCGAGAAAATGGGTGTTCTTATATGATGACGTCATCTCTATTTATTCGAAAACGAAAAAAAGTGATTCAAATTTTGTTTTGCGTAACTAATTAGCGACTAAGTAGTAGCTAATTATATGTATACAAATATATGCTTTTTAATCTGCAACGGAAAAAGTGACCTGCTAAGTTGATAAAGGAAATGTTTTCTTAAACCTCGATTCAGCACCAGAATCCTCGGCAAAGCTTTATAGTCATCAAAAAATGTCTTACTAATTTTTATTTTGTTTTTGTTAATAATTTGGAAAAAAAATGACAAAAAAAAATCCTTTCCCTAATCAGATTTGTCTGCTATTTAAAAGACTCTGATCCTGAGACAAAATTCACATCCAAAGCACCACCTTTTTCCCCCCAGCATCAACGTCTGAACTTAACAATAATAAGCAGAATTTTTTTTTTAGCCCCATCATCATTGAAGAAGCTACATTATCCTGATTGATCCAATTTTCGTTCAAATAATAGCCTTTCGTAATCCAATTTTTTCACACTTTTTTTTTTTTTTTGTTATTTAAGAAACAAAAGACTCTGTCATCCCTCCATCAACAGCATCATCTGAAAACCTTTGAAAAGAATATCATGTTTCACCCTAAAAGTTCACATCTAACATTTTGTGTCGTTTTATCCGTAAAGTCAAAATAAAATAAAAAAAAACAGAAAAGAGGAATTTTGTTAAGGTATGTCGTGTGTACATTGTTTGTCCTTGCTTCCGATTGGCCGTCTTCTATTGTTGTACATCAAAAGGAGGACATGTCGACCCCGTCTCTTTGAAAGTCTATTAGCAAAATCAAATAATTGACCAGAGGACAGAATCTTCCATCTATCATGTACGTACGTCGTCGTCATATCACAAAGTCACTAGACACTATACTATTCGCATCTGCAGTGACTCAACTTCAAAAGCAATACATACTCCAGCATCCCGACCAGTTTCTCGTGCGTGCCGTGCGTCGGTCGTCGTGTGTGGCGCTCGAGTAGATTTAAAAGCAACCATATATGGAGCATTATGTATTTTACCCATTTGACGGTTTAAGTCGACAGCGGCTGCCTTGCCCGGTACGGTGCCTGGTAGAAAATCATTAAGGCACACACAAAGTGTCAATAGGTGACACACTGATTCTACACAAGGAGGCCAAAGTGCAAACAAACTTTTCAAAGATTTTGTCCCATTTACCTTTAGTTTGTGTATCCTCTTGCATCGAACCCAGAGGAGAAGGAGTAACTTACATAAATTGGTTTTGGGTTTGATATAATCGTAGGGTATAGGGAAGCATCAGGCCCTGAGATTGCGAAACCTCTTGTGTGTCTGCACAAAGCTTTTAAATCACTTTAACATCTAACACCTATATGCTATGTGAGAGTGCACCCAGAGACTTCCATTAGGTCTCATGTTTCCTTTATTACCCGCTCCGTGAAATTTTCGGGCTCTATTAGGATACAGAGTGGGTATGTCTCCTTATAACAACATGGCGCTCGAATTTATCTTTTTTGAATGTACCCTCTATAGTTGTTCATATAGCAAATACCAACACTACGTCGAGTTTAAGGGAAGGAAAATAGGTTTTGTGGAATGGATTTACACAGATTCGCATAGAAGAAGAGTATTTATTTTCTTTTCTTTCCTCGAGTCCTGAAGTGCGATGCACACAATGTTCGGAACAAATTTCCCAATAAGAGAACCCCAAGTCTCTAACATAAATACAAGAACATCGAAATCTATTTTCGTGTGTAACTATCTACTAAATGGAAGGTTGTGAGTGTAAAGACTTAAAAAAAATCACTTGTAAGGCCTTGGTTTGTTAAATTTGCAAATTTAAAAAGAATATTTAACATGGGTACACGGGTGTCCCCTAATTCGTGCTTTATATTTTGGGGAATGATTCCTTGGATAATTTTAAGAAATAAAATGTATGGGTAAAAAAAATTGACTAAAAAAGAAAAAGCAATTTTTCTGTAAAAATGGACTTAAAAAGGAAAAAAAAATATTAAAAAATTAATAAGGTACATGCATTGATATGTTATGGCTTTTTTGAAAGTTAATATTCCATTCTTTTATTTGCTTCTTAAATCAAGTTCTTTAAATGAATAGTTTTTGAGAAATTAAATTTCAAAGTAATTTCTTTTTTTTTCATTGTAAATTTTTTTTTAAGTTAATTTTTTTCATAATTTTGCGTGATTAAGTGCCACTGTTTTTTGTTTTTAATATTCAATTCAATTCTAGATATAATTTTTTTTTTTAGTTTTTAAGAAATTAAAAAAATAAAACAAAGGTTTGCCTTGATTGAAAAATGAATAATTTCCAAATTCTTTTTGAGTGGAAAAACCTTAAACACTGTGAGAATTTTTCATTTTTTTCTCAATCGATTATTTATTATTATTATTTATTATTTAAAATTGTAGTTTTATTCATTACATAATTTTTTTTGTTAACAATCGTACAATCATAGGCAATGACTTAAAGCCGTCGATTAAATTTTAAAAGTTGTGGATTGACGATGTGGCATTTCGGATATGTTTAACCCCTTCTTCAGACATATTCATAACATTTCAAGCCAACCCGCGGCGGAAGTGACGTTTCTCTGTTGATTATCCCTTATTCTCTCAGATTTGCCATTGAAAAATCAGACCCTTTACAGCCGCCACAATTTTCCATAGAGATTACCAGTTTATTTTTTTTTCTTGCACCAAAGACTCAGTCGATTCGCCAAAACCACAGAAAAATACGTATCTACGATGCTACGGCGTTTATAAAATTTATTCGATAAGTTGAATCTGATGCCTGTCGCTAACGTTAATCCATTTTCCCAAAAGGGAATTTCGATGCGATTCTATACACTCAAACATGAAAAAACGAAAATTAAAAACGAGAAAAAAAAAATCGTTTTAAATCAAAGTTTCAAACGGTGTAACCACATTTCATTCGAATTTTTTTTCATCGCGACTTCCGCAGTTCGTTTTTGTATTCATCTTTATTCCTTTTAGGGCTTATTATTTTTTTGTTCACTTTTTTTTTTTTTTTTTTTTGTTACATGTTGTTGTGACTCTTGTAGTTTTTTTTGCCTAGCATATTCCATGTAAACATACAACAAGTAGGAGTTGCCCCTAGGGGGGCATATAACTGGCATGAGTTGATGGAGAGAAATGAAATTTTCAATTTTTTATTTTGATTTTCGTTAAGTAAACAAAAATATTCCCCGGATGTGGCCCACTTCTCTGTGATGTGATGTGATGTGATGTGATGTGATGTGATGTGATGCGATGTGATGCTCTCTTATGTTGGGTTGCTATAAATCCTATTTGCCCTGGAGGATTACATGCGATGGATAGGAAAACCAACATCATATAATTTGCATAAAGGAACCGCTTACCTATACATAGTTTTTTTTTTTTCCTTTCCCCACTCTGTGTTTTTTTTTTTTTTTTTTGTTCGCTTCGATGGTCTGGGAACGCGTAAAATCCTACGTGTTTTATCCAAAAGCTTCCTTTAACATCAAAGTCTGGCTGCCTTCTATCACTACCATTCTATACCATCACACGGATGATACCCTTGATACTGTTATACGTAAAATTCAAAGTTTCATCAGAATCCGATCAACTGTTTTGTCTATATAACAAAGTTGATTTTAGGTGGCCCCCCACTGCGGTGTTATTATACCTTTCAATGAAATAAAAAAAAGTGTAGGTAGTATGGAGGATTTTAGCCTTCATTTTGTAAAACTGTAGATAAATTGTAAAATACATCAGCAACGGTGCGATTTACTGTATACAATGATTTTTTTTTTTTTTTTTTTTTTTGGGTTTCACTCCAACGTTGGTAGTTTTGAGTTGTTGCCCATGGTAACTTATCCTATTTTGAATTTTTTCTATTTGTTAAATTCGTACGATGGTGTATTTCATTATGTAAATTGTAGCCTTTAGTCCTAGAATGCAAACAATAGAATTTGAGCTTTGGAACTTTTTGTTCCTATTAGAGCTGCCGATTTGTTTTATGTTTTTTTTTTTTTTTTTTGCGAGATTTAGTAGTTTTTGTTCTATTGGATTTAATGCTTTGTGTGTTACTTCTGCCTGGTGCAACCTCAACGTATGTATCGTGATCAATCTTGATATAACGATTATAAAAAAGGCTAAAAATAGTGGGTCGCGCACAATTCCTTTCTTCTATCTGTCTTAATACGTTGTGTATTATGGACATTTCCTCGACAGGTTTGTTTCTCCTCATAAAGAACAAGCTGACCCGTGCTCGCGTTGCTTCGAAAGCTTTAAATATACTTATTAATATGTGTAGGTAAAAGTATATCAAATGCTCCATGAGACTAACCGCAATTTCTACTATATTATTAACAAAAATTTTATATACATACTTCCATATGCTTTCCGTAACCAAATAAAGAATTTTATTTTCTCTCACTGAAACAGTTTCATGATGCCAACTATAAATTTCCTTTTATAACTATTTTTTATTTTTTCCCTTGGACGGAAACTCCCTTAGACGGACAACAGTGTTGCGACCGTCACTGTCCGGCTAATGGAGCTTGCACTGTATTTTATTCCTTACTCCACTCAGTTGAACTCAGTAATGTTTCATTTTCATAATCTTCAGCAGCTTTCAGTAAACCTTTTTTTCATGCTGCTTTCTACTGAATGCACTGCCCATTTTCCTCTTAAAATATGTACATTTATGTTCAGTTCGGTTTACTGCAGAAGAAGAAAAAAATAAACACACCGCGCACGGCAGTGGTGTGGTACCCATATACTTAAAATATGTAGGTATGTATGTAACATTTTAGTTCGCTTAAGAAGAAGGAAAAAACAAACACACTACGCATTGGCCGTCGTCGTTACAAAAATGAATATGTTGGTCAACTTCAACAAAAAAGTGTACAAAATTTTCTTAAAAGTTAATAATCTAATTCAAAAAAATATATTTAACAAATAAAAAATATCTATAAACATGCTTCAAAGAATAAGGAAAATTATGAAATTTGTTTTAAGTAAATCGGTTGAATACTTTCTGAGAAAAACGCGGACAAACAAAATATTTGTTTCGTCTTTATATAATAGTAATAATGATAGGAAATATTTGAAAAAAATATATCTTTTTACCAAAAATAACAGTATACCTGCATATGATTAAAATAAATACGAGCTCGACAGCTCGTGGAAAACCTTAGTGCCAAGTGACAAATAACTTTCAACCATTCCAGTGCGCGTACTGCGAGAATGCAGGGGACCTACAAGTTTATCCCGAATTCGAACGGCTAACGTCGAAGTTACTTTTTCATTAAGGGAGAAACTCTTAGGCTGTTTCAATTCCTCGCAAGATGCCGCACCCGTTCCGTTTTTATATGGTAGAGGCTGGGGTCTCGACGATCTCCAATTTTTCGGCGTGACAGTCATACGCATCACTATCCACTACTCCCTCGGGTACTTCGGTACCTCATACTTTGTGTCTTATAAGGAAATAAAGGCTATCTCACAATGCGACAAGAAAACGCGACGTGACAAGATCTCTTCGTAGTTTTTCTCTATTAAAGACCAATTTAAAACCATGAAATAATACTCATTAAAGCATTTCCCATTACCTCGTCACTTCATAAGTTCAAAAAAATAAAAAAAAAAAATACGGAACGTGATGACGAGAAATACTTTATTTTTAATGTAATTATTTCGTTGTTTAAAATTCGCTTTCAAGAGAAAACAACTGCGAAGAGATCTAATGTCGTCACACTGATGTCTCGTTTTCTCGTCGCATTGTGAAGCAGCCTTTAGAAATTTCAAGCTTCCAGTTTACTTACTGGGTTCATTGATCCGAGTATGTTTTGCAACTATACCTTTGGCAACCTGAGGCTATAAGACTTACCATAAATCAAGGTACATTGTTTACATATCTTAATTTGGCACTCGTAATTTGCGCCTTTAACAATACGTCATGTTGTTAATTTTTCTGCCAAACAGTTCCTGTAACCATTTCAATTGAATCTTTGAAGAACAAAGCCTTTGGTAATTGGGACTTTTCACTTGTGTCTACATACCAAAAACAACACACAACGCAGTTACAATCACAATTCCGATGTGTCAAGCTCAAGGTAGGTGCATCTGAGAACCGGGCTATTTGTTTGCCTTTACCAAAAACAATGTTTCTGATTATGCATCTTCCCTTTTCCCAGGTAGTTACATAATACATATTCCCAAACACATCACCCCCATTTTTTCGATGATAATGCTTACGAATTTTTATTTGCGTCCAATTTTTGTTGCTCTTTAACTTTTGTGTTGGCCTTTTGTTTCGTGAAACTTGCAGGTTTTTAACTGCACACAGATCTCATGTTACTACAGAATTCAGAACCTTCAGTGGTCGTCGTCGTCGTTGAGTCGGTCGTTTTGCAATAACCATACCACACCGTGTTGCTATGGTTTCTTTGTTTGAATATACGCTCGAACTCCGGCCGTACATTTCACAAAAGCTCAGATATCCCTTTGAAGAGCAGTTAATACTTTGGGTTCGGCTTCAGAGTCCAGCGTTTCAGAAGCAAAAGTCTAGGGAAATTTCGGTTTAATTCTCTTTTTTTTTTTTTTTTTGATATTCAACGATGTACCTAGAGGGACACAGACCGACAGATGCCAGACCAAGTCAGGCAGGCCTACCCTGCAAGCTACATTGAGTGTAAAACGGCTATATACATACATAACTGGAGAAAATTAAATTCAGTGCAAATTGGAAACAGAGTCCTTTGAACAAAAAAGGCTTAAAAAACAACTTAACCGAAGATAGAACTGCAACCAAAATAAAAAAAACCGAGAGCAAAATGAGAGGAAAAAGACTGCACAGTGTAAATTCGGGATGGGTTTTTCGATGGAAAAAGGGGGGTTTTAGGGTTACGAAGATTAACTGACAGTTTATGGACTTTTGGAAAAGCCTTTTACTGAAATGCACTGGCATAGCGGTAATGCCCAATGCCGAAGAGTTGTTAGTGAGTTAAACTATCTGCTCCATGGCAATTTACGCCGACTGAATCTGAGAAGAGATAAGAGGGTTTTAACAACTTTTTTCTTTCAATCTTTTTTTTTTTATATTTTTAAACCCGAAACAAAAATTGAGAGCGAGATGATTATTGATGCTTTTGAAAATATTTTTTCCTTTATTTTTTTTTTTTTTTTCATTCATTTACGTTGCAACAAATTATCTGCCACTGATTGCAACTTAAGTGAAAAAAAAAATCGAATTAAAGTAAATTTTTCAAATGGAAATTTATGTGTCTGTGTCTGTGTGTTTAAGTGTGCCTTTCATAAACTCTTGAATGAATTTCAAAGTGCTGGAAGGCTTCTTCAGAAAATACCTACCTATACCTACTTTAATACTTTTTTTTTTTGTGAAGAGATTCTTTATTTGTGCTGTGAAATTGTTAGCTTATTTAAGCTAACAAAAAGTTGAAAAGGCAATGAATTTTAACTTTGTTTTCAAGTGAATAAAAAAATTGCGAAAAGTTTAAATTTAAAGACATTTTCAAAGACTTAAAGTTAAATTATTTATGTTTTTTGAGAAAATATTTTTTAAGAGTGAAACACTGCCTGGGGGGATTTTTGTTTTCTCAAAAATATGTGGAATTGTCTGAAATTTATATTAGGTGGTACTTAGAATGTTATTTAACAATTTTTTTTTTTTTTTTGGTTGGTTTTCAATTTTCAAAACAGTTTAACGCGATTGTTTCGAAAACCTATTCTTTAATAATAAATAAATTATTAAATTCTCCTTTTTTTTGTTGGCTTTTTTCTATTTGCATCAGAAAAGGAATAATTTTTATTTCATTGAGTAAATTGTAAGTTGCCTGGAAATGTTTTTATGTTTTCTTTTTTTTTGCGCAGATAGACAAACACAAAAAATCTGGTGACTTTGTTTTTCTCATCGAAAAAACCTCCACTTTTTAGAAAAAAAAAAATATTTTTACATTTTCGAAAAATTAAAATGGCGGAAATAATATGGCAGTCTGATTGCAAACAACTTAAACTTTTCAGACCGCCATATTATTTTTTCATTTTATTTTTCGTAGGTAATTGAAATTTTTTTTCTAAAAAGTAGAGGATTTTTTCGATAAGAAAAACACAATCACCGGCTTTTTTTGTGTAATTTCTATCTGCGCAAAAAAATGAAAACTTAGACAAAAAAAACTCATGTAATTTGTATGGAAAAAAGTACAGGCCTGGCGGATTGTGTTAAAATTAAGATAGTGACAGGAGGTTTCGCGACGTGTTTTTTTTAATTTATTTAGAGACTTTTCGGGGGATGCATTCATTAAAATTTGGAAAACACCCATTTAACGATCACTCTAATTATTAGGTATATGTGCTCTTACTCAATCTTATAGGGTGAAAGAGAACCACGTTTTAAGTCAAATTATAACCTCTCTAGATGATATACTAATATGTATACTTTTTCTATACCAACTTTCAAAATAACTTTTGTTTTCCTGATAGCAATAAGACAGTTAAAAAAATTGGAAAGAGTGGCTCCTGTTTCAATTTTTAAAAGAATCAATGAACAGCTGTAATAAGTTCAGTCCGGTTGGTGAAAAGGAACCAAGCAATCTATGGCCGCGACTTAAACCTTTAGGCAGTGGTTTGCCGTTCCAGGTCTTGGTTACCTTTGGTGACTATACTGAGAACAATAAAACCAATTCAGAATGCAGTCAAAATGTCAGGTTTGATGTTGAAATCAGAAGTAATTTTATTTGTAAATTTTCTTGCTATTTATACAAAATAATGTCGATTAACGATTTCTTTTCCATATTTCGAATTTTGACCCCACTAGCAATCAATATTAAGGGTGAATGACCCGCTTGTCCCCTATAATTTCATGAATTTTTCAATCGGCATCTGTATGAATATTTGTGAGCGAAATATACGGAAATACATGGTGGAGTGACTAACTTTTCTGACCAAGTAAATGCTAAATATTAAATCAAGATTAAAAATTGACAGCAAAGATATAATAATTTATAGCTCAAAAATAAGGGTGACTTTAGATTTAATGAAGACTGAATAATTTGGAGCTTAATTTCTTCCGATATATTATTACAATCAAAATGTATTCCCTTCTTCTTATTTCCTTTCTATTTTTCTCTGCTTTTCAAGTATTTGAAGTTTTTTTACAGTTTGTGAAAATGAAACAAAGGACACTCTCTATTTGCCGTACATCCCAATGCTGATTGTACAAATACTCTGTGTATTCCCGGGCTTACCTATATCTACGTGCCTGAGGTGAAACTAGTCCAGACACACACACAATGACAGCCAAATTCGAATAAAAGGGTTTTGTAATAAAACAAAAGCATTGTTGGCGAAAAAGGATAAGTGCAATGAAATTCGTAACCAAAAAGTCATACATATCCCATGGAGCAATGACTTTATATTTTGGTGGTTATAAACTATATTGACATTGGATATTGCTCTCCTCTGCTGGTGTTGCAGTCATATCATCTCTATAAAGTTACCTACACACACTCCTACACACAAAATGCATTTGAATAATCCTAGAATTGCTATGCTGGAAATTGTAAATCAAAACCTTTTGAGGGATAAAGAATTTAATATGTAAAACTTTGTCGGAGATAGTTTTTTTTTTTTTTTTTTTGTCTTTATTTGAAACAGAGAAATTTTATGGAATATTCCAGGTATACAGATTTTGATACTTTATTTGCCTTTGGCTATAAAACTTTTAACAACAAAAAAACTTAAAATTAGAACAATGTATTTGCTTTTTTTATAAAATATTTTTTTATGCTTGAAAGTAGTACCTAATCATATTTGACAAGGATTTTTTTTTTAAATTCCTTACATAAGCCCTTAAGCATGCATAGTTTCAAGTTCTTATTTTGAAGAGTATGAGTTCGAGGATTTTTTATTATCCTTGTCACAGCCTTTAAGTTTACAAAAATTGATGTATTTTTTTTCACTTAAATGTTTGGAGAGAGTTTTTTTTAGCAATTTGAACACATTTTACTTTAATGTTTTAAATGCTCTAACTTTTGTCTGCCACGCTTTTTTCTACGATTAAAACATGCGATTAAATGGGTTTACTAGGCTAGAAACTCTTCTATAATAGGAGTTAGGTGCCGAGCCCACTGAAGACTTTCCAAATTTTTTTCTGTCAGATTACCTTAGTCCTAAAGTCTCCCAAATCACTCTCAAGAGATTCATAATAAGTATTCTTGTGGTTACAAAGTCCCTTATAAACTAACTACCAAAGTACTTAGTCATCATACACTTCATTTGAGTCTTGGTTTGTAAGAATTTGTTTGATAAACTTTTGTCTACCGATCCATTTATAAACCTAGTACCTTTTCACACGAGGAAACTGGAGCTTCCAGCAACTTTCGGTTCCTGGATGAGATGGGTAGAAAGTAATAGAGGTGGTAAACAAGGTTCGTAAAAGTAAAACTTTGGCAACACTGCCACCATTCAAGTCGCATTTTTGCAGGCAAATGATGTCCGTTTCAAATTGTGTTTACTGTTTTAGAAGCACTGATGTTTGCTCTCAGCAATAAAATCAAATTTTGCCCAAAATGTACATAACTACTACCATTTTTTTACACTTGTTTTTAGCAGTGATTGGGCATGTTTAACAAACTCGGGGAAAATCTCTCCGATCAACGATTTCAGGAGATTTTTTTGACATTCCTCTTCACACAACGAGTATGTGCGCGTTCAACCAAAGGTACTTTAAAAGAAAACTACAAAAAAATTTTCTATGATTTTGCTTCTTCGTATAAATAAGGTACAAACGAGTTTTAAAAGAAATTACAAGAAAACGTCTAAAAAATTTCCAGCAACTTGTTTCTTCGTGTGAAAAGTTTTAGTTGTAGTTTTTCTTTATAATTTTAAAAATAAATGCAATCTTAATGGCGCAAAAAAAACATCCTTACGTTCCGATATTACCACTATACCTAAAATGGCGCAAACATTTAAACAGCCTGACGTTAAGGTATTAGCATGATAACTTAACAATCTTCTAACTTTAAAATTCTTTACTAAAATATTCGTAGTTTTAAACATTATCTAACTTGGTATCATACTAAAACTATTTTTCTAGCCGAACACTCCTAAAACAGTGACAGTTCAACCCATTTTGCAATTGTAGCTGCCAAAGTGACACTTGGATTTAGCATGATACTAAAAAGATAAAATAGGCATTTGGCGATTTTAACTTTAGTAAAATGTTAAAAAGATAATACGATGCTAACTCGTTTAAAATTTGGAAAAGTCTGTTTTTAACCTTGCATCATACTAAAAATGCTTTAACATCATATTAAATCGTCTACAATTTTGGCCCAATGTTTCTACGCAGTTTAAAGCACTTTGCTAATATGTTTTGAAATTTAGTGTTCTTAAATGTAGTATCTAGTATTATAATACCTAGTATTGTACTTCGTACAGTGTGGTACAACCGAAAAAAAATGGATTCTGACCAAAAACAAGACTCCACTTTACATCATTCCGCACGATACAAGTGTGTTTCCGGCTGTATTTTTTTTCTTTTAATCGTGTGAAACGCGACCCATTCAATACTGTTTATTCTTCAAAGCAAACTCAAGCCCCATTTGAATAAAATAACCTTAATCTCCATTATCTCTTTGAATAACAAAGACGATTCCATTTGAATTTATTCTTCATAACCTCAAAAACTCCAGACACAACTTTTACTTGGAAACAAATTGTCAAACAAAAATTATACATCTGAAACATAAATCTGTTCACTTTTGCCAAACCGCCAGACAACAATAATAAAAAGTCATATGAAAAACTTTCTTAAAAATTCTGAAATCCCTGCTCTCGTGACACTGTCATACATAATACAATTTCAAAAAGGTGGAAAAATTGTGGTGTAATTTTCAAGTGCGACTTGTGACTTCTTGTCATTTTCAAAAAGAAAAAAAAAAAAAAAAACAAAACATAATTTACTCACTTGTCTCGTTAATTTTTGTTGACTTCTTAATTTTAAAGTTCAAGTTCGTAGACACAAATTGGAATCCTTGTTTTGTGCGATAAGGAAATTCGAGGAGTTTCCATTGAAATTATTTCTACCAAAGATATTTTTGTTGGAAGAGAGGTGTAGAAAAGTGAATTGTATAGGGTAAGTTTTGGAATGGATTTATTGGATGGATGAATGACTGTTGGTAACTTGAGGGAAAACTTTTCGAAAAAGGTAAGAGAATCTATACAAATAGAGATAGGTATAAAAAAGTACACCTTATAAAGTTAAGTTTTAAAGTATAATATATGTATAGCTAACTAACGGCATCATTTGAAAAGGGTATATTCAAACATCAGTGATATGGCTTCTTGTTCTTTTCTTATCAAAGTCTTGCTATTAAAGTTTATAAAATGGTAAGGGTCTTTACGAGGATTCTCTTTTCTTCTTACAAAACTCTTGAAGTTATCGGATGAATGTGTCTATAAAGAACTTTCAATGAAGATGTTTTTTTTTTTTTTTGTTAAAATAAGGGTTTTAATAGTATTTATCGATTGAAATAAGAGTTCATTTTTCGTTTTTGAAAGAGTAGATATTGTTTGAGAATTAAGAAAAACATGTTTATTCCTTTATTTAAAAATATCAGACAATATCCCTTTTTTAGCATGAAACCTTTAAAGTTGACACCAGAAAATTTTAAAATCTGGTGTCAACTTTAAGACCCAGCTTACATGAGCAGGCTTGTTGGTTTAAGGCCAGGTTTACTCAAAACTTTACCGTCTTCTTTTTCAGTACATAAACATACATTTCATTATATTTGATCAGAATTTTCGTTAAAAAAATTGTTTGGCATCCCTGCTAAACTAGTCCGCTTGTGCAGGTTGACGATGGAAAAATCTCGCTGCTCCTTTAAAGTCGTTAATAACACCACCGAACCCTTTGAAGGCGAGAAAGGTTTAAGGCATCAAGGCGACGCGTTTTCCTCTAACCTATTTAACATCGTTCTTGAAGCAATTGTACGCAACTCGCAAGTCAACAACAAAGGTACAATTTTTCAAAAGCCTGTTCAACTACTTGCTTATGCAGATGATATTGACATGATTGGAAGAACAAAGGGAGACGTTACCGGCACGTTTGCAAGTATTGAATCGGAGGCGGCGAAAATGGGTTTTGGCTGTTAACCGAGGACAAGACGAAGTATATTCTATCATCGAGAAAGGAATCTCAACATCGTCGAGTCGGGCAAAACGTCACGATGGATAGGTACAACTTTAAAGTCGTCAAGGACTTTGTCTACCTGAACCCATGTTCTGTAACTTCTCGCATGCATAAAATCAGTCGAGAAACGATGGGAACTGAAACAAAAAAAAAAAAGAGTTTTGTTCCATTTTTCAGCGTTTCTCGACTAATTTTTTCGATGTGAGAGTTACAGAACATGGGTCCTGGCCTCCACTATTACATCGGAAAATGACATCAGTGCATAGATTAAACGAAGAATTACTCTTGTCAATCGCTGTTTCTTCGGGCTAAGAAGGCACTTAAGTAGTAAGGCCCTCTCTCAAAAAACCAAGGAGACCTTATATAAGACCTTAATCATCCCGGTCCTGCTGTATTAGGCAGAGGCATGGACCCTATCAAAAACGGGTGAGAATCTGCTTGGTTGCTTTGAAAGGAAAATTCTTCGGGTGATCTTCGGTCCAGTCTGTATCGATGGAGTATGGAAGAGAAGATTAAACAACGAGCTTTACGGGATTTACAGCGATGTCGACCTGGTCAAAAAGGTGAAATACAGCGGCTGAGATGGCTGGGACACGTGGAGCGTATGGATACCGACGACGCGACACACCAGCCCGACGAATCTACTCCTGGTGGTCTGCGGAGCTAAGGAAGACCCCAACTTAGGTGGCGTACACAAATGGAGAACGACCTCAACCAGCTGGCTGGAGGGGCTTGTTGTTTGAGGCAGTAGTCCACCCTGGGCTGTGATCGTAATCTAAAAAGGAAAGTAAAGTAAGTAAGTCCGTTAAGATGTGCAATACGGAACGTGTGAACGTAACATGCTTCATGTAAGTTTTTAGTTTACCCTCAAAAAAAAAAACAAAATTGTTTCAATTAAAACTCCTTTTATATTTTTGTCTGTTAAATAACTATATATTATACTCAGAGTGTTTTTTCTTTAATCTTTAAGCTGAAAACAATCTTTAAGCTGAAAACAGATGTGCAGCTTTTTCCAATGCAGCGAAAATAAATTTACACAGGTTCTTATGAGGGCTGACATATTCCAGGCTCTGCATGCAGCCTTCGCTGCACGATATCTCTATTTCTAATTTCGCTGCATGGGAAAAAGCTGCACATGTGTTTTGGGCTTATTTCTAATTTCGCTGCATGGGAAAAAGCTGCACATCTGTTTTCGGCATTAAACTTCTTTTAAGTGGCGACGCACATATTGGCACAGAGAGGTTATGAATGAACCAATCATCGGCAACGGTATTTTTTTTTATGATATTTTTGTTTGGCATTTTGACAGTTCAAAACATGTTTGCATGTTGTTAACGTGAACTCAAACGCTTTGTGTTAAATCCCACAGGACAAATGTCCGTCGTTTATAACTTCCTCGATTTTGAATTTTCTTTAAAGAATATTTAAAAATCCATTTGCTAGACTTAAATTTCTTAAATAAAATAATTACATTGCCATTCATTATCCCGTCGTCACACTTCTACAACTTCGTGGCTATCACTCTCTGGTTGAACTAATTGCTATAAAATTCTTATTTCGCAGCACAAAATTGAAAATGTCGTTTTGTAAAATGAAATTCGCGGATGATGGCTCATTCAACCGCAATTAGCTTTATTGAGTTTTCGAATTAACGCATGGCAGAGTAAATGAGCAAGGACACATAAAATGATAAAATCAGGCGTGTTGTGTTTCTCACTTCGTTTAATACCTATAGATACATTCTATAAGCCTTAATTTTTATATATGTATATTTATTCATACATTATATTGCTTACAGGTACCTATATACGTTTTATAATATGCGGTATGCCTATTTAACTTCCTCTCTCAATTCATTTAACTTTTTTTTTCTCAACTTAAAAAGTTGTGGTTTTAACGTCAGCTTTGGGAATTTTTATATTTTTTTTTTTTTTTGTATCATTTTTGCAAAATTTTATGCAGATTTCATGGAAATTTACTGCTGGAAAATTGCTTTCTTTAATGAGAGTTTAATTATTTGATGTCAAGCTTACTGAAAAGTCGAATTAAATATGTATGAAATGGGTTAAATTCTGCGTGTTTAATTTTGTAAAATTTACCTTGATAAATTAAAAGAATGCATTAAATTTATTTAAAAGGGAAATAATATACTTATGTTGGTAACAGGAATTTTTTTCTGGTAAAGAAATATTTTTTTTTTGTTTTAAACTTACGACATGGAATTTTATTTGTATAATTTTTTCATTTTTTAATAAATTTTTTTTTTTTAAATCTATGTTTTACCAAAATTTAGACTAATAGGAAGTTTATGAGTTTTTGGGGTGTTTAGAAAGATTTAATCACATTTTGTCAATTCTAATAATTGGTGCTTTTATGAGCGATTGGTGCTGCTAAAGATATTCGGATGAACTCACCAAATTAAAGCACTAATTTTGTCATCATTGTCCTACTGTTAAATTAAAAAGAAATTTTTTTATTTAATAGTTCCAACGTAATTTTTTACGTGTATACAATATTTAAATAAGTTTAAAAACTTACAAAAGCTCTTGAAAGCTCACCAAAGCTCTCATTTTTGCACAGTTTTTACATTAAAATTCTGATCATTGATTGCGAATGCGATCGGTCTGTTTCAAAAATAAACCCTTCTTCACACACCAAAGCTTAAAAAAGCTCTCTTTGAATTGTATGTATTTCAAAATATTTTAATACTGAATTTTTTTAATTCAATTTTTTTTTTCAAAAATTAAAAAAAAAAATTCAGACAACTTTCAAATAAAACGGAACGTTTATTTCCATAACTTATACCTGATGCTTCCAAAACCAACGGAACTGTGTAAATCTAGCCTAAAGACCCATTATACGAATGCAAACAATATTATCAATTCTTCAAAGGATACAATTTATTCTTCAGAAGTCTTCATTGAATGAATTAAATATGGCCAAATATAATTTTTGTATAAAGTTCGTTCATCTAAAAGTGAATGTTAAGTGAGAACAAAAACTTTGTCCCTAGGTATACCACCATCTCATCATCATCATCATCACAGAGTGAATAATATAATTTTCAAAAAATATAATTAATTCAGCAAAATTTAAATTCTTTGAATTAGCATCATGGAAAATGTTTCGATGGGCAAAATTATATTTTTTTCTTTTTTAGAGTTTTTGGTCAGGAGGGGGGGGGGGGGGGGTATAGCTGTTGGCGATAAATTAATGAAGGTTTTGTAAGCATATTGATTTAACTGTAAAATGTTGATAAATTAACATTTTTTTTTTCTAAGAATGATGCATAATTATGCATTTATAAATAAACCACTTACTCTGGGCAGTAAATTTTTATTATTTATTGTTATTTATCTCAAATAAAAAAATTTAAAAAAATGTTCCTATAATTTATGTGATTTGTGTCAGATGAGACAGAAAAAATAATGGCATTAAACAATATTTGCCTTCAATTTATATAGTTTTTTTTTGCTTTATTATAGACTAATTAAAAAAATGGTATTGAATTAAGCTCATTTTTTTTACCCTGAAATAAGCCTGCATCAGAAAGGGTTGGTTAACATCCTTAAATTAACATAATATACCATTTTTAATGTGTTTAGTATTTT
This sequence comes from Epistrophella euchroma, assembly GCA_947049315.1. Lineage (NCBI taxonomy): Eukaryota > Metazoa > Arthropoda > Insecta > Diptera > Syrphidae > Epistrophella > Epistrophella euchroma. Next base: position 64,320,649 of record OX346248.1, read on the forward strand.
TTTTTTTATTATGCAGTTTGTTTTTAAAAATTTAAATTAACTCATAAATATTTATTTTTTATTTTAATTTGCGTTAGGTGTGTCATGCTTGTATGAAATTATTTATTATTTAATTTTTATCTTTCCAACAAATAAAATGCATTTGCAATTTTCCTTTGACTATAATTTTTTTCTCAATAACTTTTCCAGAGTGTCAACAAAGTTAAATCAAGTTTAGAGTTTTCATTTGCTAAATGCAAAAATTTCTCGTATACATATTTATTTAATATCTGGACATTTAATAATATAACAAATAAATGCAAATGTGTAAAGTATAAGTAATATTCTCTTTCTCTTTGGAAAATACTTATTTTTTTCTTATTTAAATTTTGTTAAAACAAAGTTTTTTGCCTTCTGAACTTAATCAGAACTTAAACATTTCCATGAAATCAAAAATCAGAAAAGAGAACTAGAAAGTTTCCATAGAAACTCATACTTACCTAATATTTTATTTTTTATAAGTTAATTCTTTATGAAAAACTTGCATCTTCTTGACTGTCTTCGTCGTCTACCCTGTTGCACGTTGATATTACTTTTTGCCGTCGTCGTTGTTTCTGAATCCAGGGAATTAATTTTGTTTGTCATTCAATTTTTTTTTTTTTTATTTAAAATTTAAAATGAAAATTCACCTAGTTAAATGTTGTGAGAGATAAAATTGACAGCAAAGTTAAGATGGTATGGGGAGGAAATAAAAGCTGTAGGGAATTACAAATTATAACAGTTTTATTTAATTTTCTTTCAGGATGCAAGTTAAGTAGGAAGAAAATATATTGTTCCTTTCTATTATTTGTGTTGATCAAATTGTCAATTCTTTTATTTATTAACTAGCAAACCCGTGCTTGCCTTGCTTGGCATTCGTTAAAAAAACCTTTTTTGATTTTTCATTTAAATTACTTTTTCATTTAAATTGGCTTTTTTTTAATATATTAGTTATTTTTTTGTAAGATTGTAGAGGGAAACAAGAAATCTTTTCGAGGAAAAAAAATTACAACTAAAATTTTAAAATTTTTAAAAATTTATTTAATTTTTTCTTAATTTTTTGAAAAAAAAAACGTGTTTTTTTTTAAATCTTATCGGTATTGTAACTAACACAAAACTGAGAAAAAAGTGGACAGAATTTGTTTTTTTCGTTTCCAATTTGATGACGATTTCACAATGTTTATGAACCATACAATTTGTTCCTTTAATTGGTGTGTACGACTTTGAGCATTCGGTACGGGAAATCGGTTCAACGGATCAATTTGAAATTCTACATAAATATTGTTAGTCTATAGTTCTTTAAAATGTTTTACCAAAATTAGTCCTGCAGTCAATATTTGTAAAGCAGTAAATGATTTACAAAAAATCTTTAAAAAGTCGTTTTTGTAGACCTTTTCTGAATGTAACGGTGAGGAGCAAAAAAAAGGGTAATCTTTATAAAATGTTGAAAAAAACTTGTAGAAAATTGATTGCAGTTTTTAAAACTACCCTTAAATTTTCCGTGTCATCATTCCTTGCGAAGATATTGGTAGTCAAATTCAAAAGTCTGTTTTTTCATTCAAAGCCAGATATTCTTCTGAAAAACAATTGTAGAATTATGAAAAAAGACGACATTAAAAGCTGAATAAATAAGTTATCGAAACAAAACATTAAACAAAAAACATAAACAAAAAAAATTTTCAAAGAAAATGAATGTTCAGAAAATAAAACAAAAATTAAAATTTCTGGGTCGTGCTGCTTCTTATGATTGCGCAATAACGGTACCTAAAACAAATTATTTTCTAAAATTTATCAATACAAAATATAAAAGGCTTCAGAATGCTTTTTGTTTCATCTCAATGTGACCACTTTTCACAGAGATACAGCTCTTCAAAAAACACTAAAAAAAAAAAAAGTGATTTTTTTTTTGTTCCCTTAATTGTGTACATAGACACGTTTTATATTATGTCTGTGTTAAAATTGTTCTCCAATGTCTGAAGCTTTTTTTTTCGATTACGATTGAAATCAAATTGAAATCTTTAACATTTTTTTTCTAAACACTGATATTTGAATATTTAACTTAATTTTTTTAAGACATGAAGGGCCCTTTAAATTTAATACAAATACAGGTCTTGAGCACTAAGCACATACAATTTTAAATACTGATTGCTCACGTTGCGTTTCTTCGATTTTCTTTAGATGAAAACTGTAAATTTGAAAATAAAACGAACTACGTACGATTTACGATCATATTGTTTGGAAAGAAAGTTTACCAGAAAATATTCTTTGTTCTCAGAAAAAAAAAATCACAAATAGCCCCATCAGTGTTGTCTTATTTTCTAAATATAACTTTGCCAGAATAGTTATAGAACACAACCCCATACCATATACATATTAAAGAAGCTCTAATTCCTTTAACCACGGGAAAACAATACCATAATCAAAATAAAATAACAATTATCATGAAACAATGCGATGATAAGACAAGAAAACAGAGTGCTGCTTCTTCTTCTTCTTTTTCTGTTTTGCTACTGTTTCTTTTTATTCTATGGTCTCCAACAATGAAAACAGTTTATTTCTGTACAGTACAGATAGACAATACGGCAAAGTACCCATTTGCAGTATTTAAATGTGTTAAAACCTAAATTGCTTGTTTAATGGATTCATCGTTGTCGTATTTAGCTCTATTCAACGAAACTAAGTCTTCTCTAGAGAATACCAAAAAACCAAAATCCTATATAAGGTATAGGTGGTACAGTAGCTTTCGAGAAGGTATCACCTGATAACGATTCAACCTAATCACCCCCACTATGGTTAATTCTTGAATGTGATGATGATCATCATTTTAAGGGATGTCTCCAGCCCACGCAAGGATTATAATATGAATAACAACAACAACAATAAAGGAATACCACAAAACCTGGATGGAGTCGATGAGAGGAAGGAGAGAAAGAGGCTAGGAGGGCTAGTGAGAGCTTATTTGCACAAGGTAGAAAGCCCGCTGAATTTAAGTACCTGCATCGGCGGCGGCGGCGGCGGCGGCAGCGGTGTATTATAGAAAGAACATTGGAGGGTTATTAAAATCAAATTAGACGACCTTAATCTCACCCTTAAAATAGTGATAAAAGTAGGGGCGGTGGGTATGGTGGTTGTGAAGCCTTTGTTGTTGCTGTGGCAGCATATTATAGACTACAACTCAGTCAGAACTCTATTCAAGGCAAACATACGACGACGACGATGAACGATATTAGCTTACAAAGTCAATATGTCGTTAAAATGGTTTACTTTATATAGGTAAGGCGATAGCTTGATTTTACACGTAGAGAAATCGATGTACCGATAGGTATGCATTTGGACAAAATTTCGTTTGCATTAAAAGTAAATTAAACTTTATTTGGAGCGACGTAAGCGCACGATGTAGGAAAAGAAGTGCGCCCTTTTATTTTTTAGCCACTTGTTGCTATAGTTCAAAGACAGATGAAATACCTTAAAATAAAAATGTATTCCTCAATTGTTTCAAACCCAGCTTTTTGCAATGATATTACCTATAATTCTATTCAACTTCATTCTAAGGAATCAGTTTTTTTTTTTTAATCATGCTCTTATTCCAAACAAGTACTTTCTTGTTTCCTTTTTCAAGAAATACAAGTTCATTTGGTTCAATAAATCATCAGTTTGAGTTCTTATGAAAACAAGGCGTACCTTTAGTTCAAGAAAACATACATTGAAATCAAAAGTTACTTGGATTTAAAAAAGAATAAAATGGTTTTCCAAAGGAAATGTTTCTGGATTTGAGAACGATAATTCTTTTCAAATAAAAATAAACTTTCCAATGTGCATAAAATTTTCTCTAAGTGTATAGAGTGGGAAAGGAACTAGGGCAGGTTCTGGTACAGAAAAAGTCAAATGATAGCCTCCAAATCGGCGTGCAAACTGTGGCTCATTTAGTCAAAAATGTAGGCGAATTTTTTTATTTTCATGAACTAAGTTGTTCTTGAAAAAATTGCTTCACCAAGATTGTTTTTTTTTTTGTTGGCTTTTACAGCTAGGTAAAGGTTAATTTTTGGGGTTCGGACAAAAAATATATTTTTTAGAGCTTTTAGTGCAGTGCTTGAACCATTTTCCTTTTTTTTTGCTTGGATTGATTGATTAATTATCAAATACACAGCATTTTTTATAAATTTTATGAAACTGTTCAATTCAATATTTGTTTTTAAGACTTTAAAACTGAGTTAAAGTGGATGGTTTATTCCACAGTTTTTTTGGATTTCTTGTTAGAAAAATATCAGATATAATGTAAATCTTATGAGATGAAAATATTAATAAAAAAACACAAAACAACGATGTTTATGAAAAAAATCCTTCAAATTGATTGCTATAAAAACAGAAAATAACGATAAAAATGTGCTATTCCTTCAATAACTTTGGAAGGAGTGCAAGAGTTAGATAAGAAGTCAGGGACATTTTTAAAGAACATTCGATTTCCTTTAGGAATAAGTCTCAATCATTTCCATACGATAACCGGTTGAAAAGTTATAAAATAAAGAAACAAACAATAGAAAACTTCCCATACAATTTGTATGGAAAAAAGAAATTAGCGATGAGTGACGATTTTTTTGACGATTTTTTAGTAACGCAGAGTGTTCAAAAAGCTTCAAAATTGTATGTTAAATTTCGCAATTTTCTTAATTTTTCTTTCTTTCCGTAAGAACCCTCTAACAAAGTAATAAAAAAAAAAAAGATGAATAAATATGATTTTTGCAACCAAACACTTCAATATTAGCCACTGTGCGTTGGTAACCTACAAAGCTTGTTCTATATAGTATTTTGCAACAAATTAAATGAGGAGCAGGAGTCGATTTTACCTACTCCGAATATAGCTCGGAGATTTTAATCAGCTTCTAAACCACATTGGCGCATACTGCTATTTGCAATAACCGTTAATTAGATGGCATTGATGTCAGCAGCTAATTTAAGTTTGTTTATTGATCCTTAAACAGCAACAGCAACAGCAGCAGCATCAGCAGACGATACACGTAGATAGGCACTGGTAGTAGGTATATGGTTTGGAAGCAGGAAACAGGAATAGTAGCAATAGCAGTAGCAACAGAGAACATTGGCATTAGGTTATAGGACACCATAGCATCCAGGCAGAAGTAAACACTCATATACATACGTGAATATAGAAAAACCATAGGTTTGTGCGAGTTAGTTTGGGGAATTTAAGTGAGAGATTAAGCAAATTTTAGTTTGCACAAGTTGACTTTGTGGGTAGGGGGTGGGTAAGGACGATGAACACAAGCTATAAGCATATTTGTTTCAGGAACATTCTAATGAATATAATTTACTACTTTAGTCGCAATGCAGTTACACACACACACACACATAATCGCATATTGCCGTCCATGTTGTTTTTTGGCCGCACCAAAACCAACAAAGATGTTTATTTTCAGCCGATTAGGGATATTATTACAAACTGTAACTCACTTTGGTGGGAGGCGAATAGTATGAAAATTAAGATAATAAGTTTTCGAGGACACTAGCAGCCAATTAGGCGAAAAAATCATGACTTTTGGTGAAATTCTCATGTAGGCCATTTTCTAATTAAAAATAATAGAAACTTAAGGAATTCCTAATTGCATTATAAAATTTAAAAGGACCATGATGAAAATACGTTAATGGTCCTTTAAGTTTTGATCATATCAAGAGATTAACATTTAATTTATTTCACAGACGCTAATACCTCTAACTTAGGGTCATTACGAGTATAAGCTTCACAGAATAAACATTTTATTACTTTGCTTTAGATAACGCTCACAGTCCAGGATGGACTACGATCTCGCAACCAACAAGTCCTAACCCCCCCCCCCCCCCCCCCCCCCCACAGCCAGCTAGGTCCCTAGCTAGCTACCACCAGTTACGCTCTCCAATTTGGTTAAGGTCGTTCTCCACTTGTGTGCGACACGACACCTAAGGTGGGGTCTTTCTGTTCTGCGCAGACCACCAGCGGTAGATTGGAAGACTCGTCGGGGTGGTGCCTCACCCAAAGAAAAACTGGTGTAAAATTAACCAAAATCGCGTGTTAGATTACCTATGCTCTTAGGCCCGTTTGAGCTTACTTAGTTTTAAGGTAATCCAACCTAAATTGCTTACGTAAATTTAGAGATAGTCTGAATGTGTAAAATTGCCTTAAAAATATGTTATTTTGTGTAATATTGCCTTAGGTAATTTTACCTTTAACTAGGGTAGTTTTAACCAATCCATTTACCTTATAACAGCGTAAAATTACCTTATAGTATGTGGTGTGGTAGAATTATGTTTGACCTAAGCAAAAATTAATTTGTGTCAGATACCTAAGGTAATTGTACCCTACACTAGGGCACTTTTTACCAATTTTTTATCCTAGCAAGTTTTTAAACTGCCCTAGTATCTAAGGCAGTCTACGAAATGTTTGCCTTAACCCTAGGGTAATTTATGTCAGTTCCCTTGGGCAATTTTACCCTACACTAGGGCAGTTTTAACCCTAGGAAGGTGTAAAGCTACCTGAGTATCTAAGGTATCTTACCAAGCGAGCTGCTTCTATTTATTCTGAAATGTATACAATTTTATTTTATTTGAAAAAGAACTTTTGCTTACCTGGAGGTTTGAACCTGAGACCTTCCACATGCCAGCCGAATGCGCTTCCATTGGGCCAATTCGCAATACAGAGAGGCAATGTTGAAACTTCATCACTTTACCTACACCTTACAATTTTGCATGTCTGATACCTAAATCTGTTATATAGGTAATTATAAAAAAAGTAAAGTTCGTGAATTGATCCCGAGAAATTTGTAATCGGTGATTTAATAATTCTCTCCCTGTACGCACCAGATTTATATAAATGAAGGGAAAATCACGTTATATTTAAGGCAGAATTACCTTAGTTCTGAGGTAAAGTTACAGAGCTTTTGACAATTCTAAGGAAAATAAAACACCTATGAGTTTTAAGGTAAATTTACCTTAATTGCACTACCTAAGCCATGTATAAATTGTCATAGTTCTTAGGTAGAACTATGCTTTTCAAACAAAATCCATAGAAAAATATTTACCTAAGACGTTTAAGGTAATATTACACAGTATTTTTCTCTGGGTGTATAGGTGTCCATATGCTCCACGTATCCCATCCTTCTTGGCCTCTGTAATTTCAACTTTTTCACCAGGTGGACGTAGTCGCTGTAAGCCCCGTAAAGTTCGTTGTTGAATCATCTCCTCCATACAGACTGGACTGAAAATTAACCGAAGAATCTATCATTCAAAGCATATACCAAAGAAGATTCTCATCCGTTTTTGACAGGGTCCATGCTACTTGCAAACGGGCCGCGGTAACAGCTCTCTTCGTCCTCCTTCATTTCTTTCCTTTCTTTCTTTGGGGTTAACGATTTTCCAGCAATTTTTTCTGAAACACTTTTATTGGAATTTTTAGGTTGTTGTCTTAACTTTGATCAATCAAGTTTTATTTTTCCTATTAATTTATGGTGTAGTCTCAATATTGTGCTTAGATTCTAATAAATAAAGATAAAATAAAAATGTTCGTTTAAGTTTTAACTTTAAAAAATTTCATTTATTTTTCCTTTTTTTATTTAAAAAGTCTAATTTGTTCTCTTAAAAATGCTTGCAAAAAAAAATAATTTTTATAATATCAACACATTAAAGGATTCTGTTTATATTTCTGAGACATATTAGATTTTATTCTTCTGAATTTTCCAAATTAACATAAATTTCTATTTTTAAAAGTTTCATATTTTCACAAGGAAACCAATGAAAAACCAGAACCTAATGTAAATGTAATTTATTCAGTCAGAATTTACAAATTCTATTTACCTATAAATTAAAAAGAATAATAATAAAATCCTTGAAATCATATTATGTACCTTTTAACTGTAATTTTTGTTACTGTATATATTTCAAATGAATTAAATTCATCAATCTCATAGATACACATACCATGCAATGATTTTCTTCCAAAAAAAAAAAAAAAAAAAAAAAAAAATAACTGTCTTTCAACACTTGTTCTGAGTTCGAAGAAAATCTTTAAATCGTATCTATAGCTATCAACACATACACGGCGACATCCATGGCTCATCGAATCAAATCATTTCGTACTCCCTGACACGCTTGCCTTTCATTAGAATTTCTTGTAAATCAGATACAAAAACAAAATTCCTTTCAGCTTCTGCATGGATGCGTGTATCTGATCTTTAGATTATTCCCAACCATATCCCGAATACATACCTACACACCTATATACACATTTATATTCATACAAACTGCTTTTCATGTTGTTTCACCTGTTATGTGTATCCTTCAAGTCGATAAAACATATTCAATTACTTCACATCAATTTGCTTGAAAGCCTTACTTTTATTTTTCTTTAGTTCTCCTTTCATTATTCCTTGCCATCATCTCATCCATCACCAATTACTCACCGAAAAACCATATGAGGGATGGGATGGGTAGAAGGTAGGTAATAATGATTTTCATTTCAATTTAATTACAATATCTAACCACTTATGCCCGCTTACCTGCAAACAAAAAGGATCATGATAGAAATTTTATCTCTATCGACAAAAAAAAACTTCGACTATTCTGGACCAGTCTTATAGTCCGAAGTCAATGCCGTCGTCATGTTGTTTTTACCTCATTGAACTGCCATGTTGCATTTATCTTTTATTCCTCTCTGCCTTCTCGCTAAAGCTGAAGTTAACCATAATATCTCCCTTTCTATATCTCCTATTATTCAAAGGACATATGGGCATTGAACGTATTGGCATGTGGAGTTAGTGGTCATGAATCCTGGATGCATACAGCCCAATAGTATGGGCCAAGTATAAAGATTGAACTCGTTGCCACTTTCGACAGAAATTAATTCTTTGACTTATGAGGTGGAAGCAAGTTATTTCCAAGTGACTTAACTTTCATCCAACAAAGTGCTCCCGACCGGCAGCACATAAAACGATGAACAAAGGCAGGCACAAGCACAACACTCCTCCCTCCACCCATCATCGATCGAGCCGCATCACCACCCAGTATTTCAAAACTAAGCCAATACCAAAAAAACAACCATCCAGATCCAGAACAGGACAGGGACAGGACACAAATTCCCATCACAAAATACAAATAAAGAAGAAAACTTAAGGGAATGGACATGTTTTTGATTTCGAATGGGAAGACTTTGATTTGGACTTTGGTTGGATACTAAAAATAGTGAAAGACTGGTTAAAGAGAACGAGAGAACGCAGGACAGGGAGAAATTTTCATCTGTTTCAACGACGAGATAGTTACATTTTGGGTTTTACATCAGAACGATATATGCACTGAAAGAAAACAAAAATCAGAAACTTAGTTAAAGAATAAGTTGGATTTTTAAAAAAATCGAACATGATATTACGGTGACAGATAACACAAAACAAATCGGTCCCATTGGAGTGTTGTTCGACTTTTTTACTTTACGTTTTTTACATAGTTTTTTTTTACGTTTTTTACATCAGTTTTTTACCTGTTTTTTACTATATTTATGTAAAAAATGTAAAAAAGTAAAATAAAACGTGAAAAAGTAATCAAAATTGGTAAGCTTCAAAACTGAAGATGAGGGTTGGAGCTGTGCGGGGTATCTTAAGAAAACTATTGGATTTTCATTTTCTTTTCGATATGTTTATAAAAAAAACTGATTCTCTAATCTATTTCCATCACTATAAAATGCTTTAATTAATTATTTGTTCTTTCGATTTCAATAAAAAGATCATGCCTATTGAAAGTAGGTAATCGTTCAACCATACAAAAATTAAAAAAAAAGCTTTGTCTGAGAGGAAGTAGCTCTAATAATTATTTTTGGCTTTTTTTGTATAAACAATTCAACTCACTTGAATGACTGCAAACTTTCTTTATTAAGATTTTGACAGATAGTGACAATTCCTCTCATTTTCTCTCTTTTTTCTCAGTAATTTACTTTTTTTACTTCTTATTTACCTTTTTTGCGGGTTTTTTACATTTTTGACGCAATTTTTACGTTTTTTACACTTATATACGCGGTTTTTACCTACTTAAACGTAGAAAAGGTAAGAAATAGTGTTTACATGAATTTGAACATCACTGTAACCCGTAGTTCTGCCTGTCGGTCGGTCTGTTTGTCTTCTACTACTTTTTTCTTCGTCTAGCTTGGAACCTAAAATTTTTCTGTTCAAAAATATAATTTTGGATTAAAAAAAAAAAAAAAAAAAAAACAGATCTGCCTCTATTTTTTTTTATTTTGATTGTACTTATTAATTTCTATCAGTTTTTAATCTGTTTTTCTATTCAGTGTACAAAGTATAAGTATATCTTCATCATCTATAAAGAAATATTACGTGTGGTCAGAGAAAAGCAAATCTTTTATTTATATGATGTTTCGTCCCTCTCCTCAATCTCTTTCTCTATGCGTTTTGAGGAAATATTGTGCGTAAGTCATCAGGTTTTTTGTTAGTAAAAGATAAGAACACCAATAGATAACCTATATTAGAACATGTATCTATTCTTCTGTTTATATTTTGAAAATGTATGCCGAAATCAATTACGTAAAAGGCGTGTTGAACATACAAATTGGGTTTCCTAAGGGGCAAATAAAAAGGGTATTACGACGAGATGGAATAGGTACCTACATATGTATATGTATGTAGTTAGTTTAATGGATATACAATACATAGAATTTTATGAGCTTTATATAGATTTGTATAATAAAATTGTTCTTTTGGTTCATTTAAGATTAGATATAGGGAAAATGGTCAAGAATTCATTGAAGATGATGAAACATCTTTAACCAAAACAAGATTACTTCTGATATGAAGGTTTTTTTTCCCTTCTTATGGTTGCTTTGAATTTACAGAGAAACATATATGAGTTTGAGTAAAAATGAACTTTGCATAGAAAACGTAAAAACTACGTTTTCATTAGATCTAAAATGATGTGTAATTTCAAAATTTTCAATAGAGAAGTGCTTTAATCTTTAATTCAGTAATTTATTTTGACAGCTCATTTTGAAATTCATTTGGTCATTAATCACTTACATCGTTGTTTTTTTTTCTGGTTTTAATAAACAGGTTCATCGAGTTTTGAGTTTTTTACATTCTCAAAAGATTTCTCTTTGAACACATTTCACATTTGGGTCTGTTCGTAAGCATCGTACGTAATTTCCTAGCGAATTTCCTGCACATTTGGTTGAAATTACCTTATTTCGAAATGAATGTGAATTTTTATGGGAATTGAGATAGTTTGGAATCGAAATTGAAATTTTTTAGCACAATTACCTAATTTGCCCTAATGCATATGTAAAACCTACGTTTACGTACTTACGTTAAAAATTAAAATTTTATACATTCCAAAGTCTACGCATTGTGTTTTGAAAAAAATTGACTGTTCGCAATCAAGTGATGCAGAGTGTATCTCCAATACAATAACACATTAATATTAATACATTATGGATTATATGCCCCAGGTCTCTAGCTAATCGGAAAGTTAGTTTTAAATCGACTGCGAAGTTTTTATCGTACGGACGTACATAGAAGGAAGCTAATTAATAAAAACGTAAAAAAGTGCAAAGACTCTTTCTCACTCTTCGCCGAAATGTTTTAACCTCAAAATAAAATAGTGTACATGAAATTTGTAGGTAATGAAATTCTCTACAAGATTTGTTATAAAGACTTTTTCTCTAAAATCACTAGTTAAGAAGTTATTAGTCTGCGAAGTGGGAAGAAACTGATAATTTCACAAAATACGAAATTTTAGCCTTTTTTGCTAGCGTCATAGCTTTGTTGTTGTTTGTTGTAAAAAAAAACTACAGAGACCATATTTGTAGGAAATTTTGTTTTCTACAAGTTGCCATATAACTTTTTTTTGCCAATAAGTACACCAGAAAGAAGTTATGAGCAAAGAACTGAAAAAAGTGCCAATTTTGAGCGGTTTTTTCAGGATTGTAAAGGGGGTGGAGGGGGCGTGGTTGTGGAAATTTGTATTTTTAATCTACCGACCATATTATATAACATATCCAAAATTTAGAACTATCCGACCTTTTCTATGGTAAAATGTCTCTATTGATTGGACTATTATTGCAAGGGTAAAAAATCTGCATGGAAATTTTTGACTTCATATTTCATTTTTAACAAATTTTTTAAATAATTCGATTTGTTTAAAACACCACGTTAAGTAAATTATATGGAAAAGCTTTTGTTTTGAAATTAAATTCTTAAACACAATCATTCGAGTAAAAAATTTCAAAACTACTCTCTCTTAATTTGCCACTCATTTATACACTCCAATTTGTGTATAGACAAATTTTAATTACCTGGCTAAGTATGTGGTATGTGGACTGAGAACCGGGACTGAATGCATCTAGAAATGTCTTGCAACTAGCAACCACCTCCCTCGGGGAATTATTCCAATTAAAATTCCCTAGCAAAAATGCACACGAGAAAATACTACAATACCATGAATATACACATTCATACAATACATACCTACGATATTAATAGTGAGTAAAAAAAATCCTATCCTGAATATCCTACATTGCATCCTCAACATTCATAAACATATAAGTATAAACAAAATGAATTTCCATGTCATGTTCAAAATAAACTATTTTTTTTTCCTCCTTATAATTGTTTTGTTTTTCAATTGTAGAAATGTCCTTGCAATATGAAAATTCAAATTTTTTTTCCAACAATTAAGAAGCTTTAATGGAAAACAACAACAATACGATGAAGAGAAAGAGAAAGATAGTGAAAAAAAGGGAATTAGCAAAGGAAGCAATATTAGCAATTATTATGACTTTTTTTTTTTTTTCCTTGCAAGCAACTGTGTAGTAATATTCCAAATAAAGGAATTTCCCTCAAGGATAATGAAAAAATAATTACATGGTAGTTCAGTAGAGTTGGTGTGCAAATATTTAGCTTAAAGGGGGTCGTGAATAGTGATTTTAAGTTGCTTTTTATCGAAGGTAATGTATTGGTTCCAAAGAAATATTTTGTGTAGCAAAACAAAAAAATGTGACATTCGATGATTCTTATAAGACGTCATCGTGGATTTAAAATAATAAATTTGAGGTCTAGATCGAAATTTCAAAATCACCTTTTAATGACATTACAAAGGGTGTTCAACTACTTTAATGAAAGTTGAAAATAAAACTATTTTTGTGCTTCAAATACGTCCGAATAGGTCATGATTTTTTTGCATGTAAAGCAGGAGATGTGTATTTTTTTTTCTCGCTCCTTCTGTGAACTTCCTGCGTACATATATATATATATGAGGAGTCTGTTTGGCCAAGCTTTGCTTGTAGAAATGTTGAGGTGGTTTGCCTCAGAGTAGGCAGCAAGCACCTCCTCCAGTCTGCTTGGAGTAGAAAGTAAATTAATTAAAAGCAAAACTTAGTAGGTATAACAGTTCGAGCAAATGTGAACTTACTTCCGAAAACAATGATGACTTCCGGTAGAATAATTTTTTGTAGAATTTTTTTTTTTTTTGTATCCTTGTTTCTCGGTAGATTACATAGAAATTTAAAGGTCAAACACAAAGTGTAATACACCACAACCTACCACACCGGGGAAAGAGAATGACAAAAAGAAATTGAAGAATAATATTGTGATTATCTTAATTAAATGCACACGGGAAATTGTGTTTTCCATGACTTTAAGCTCAAGTCAAGCGAAATAAATTTGATTTATATAACCAACAAACCAAACGGGTTTGGACGGATTTCAGTAATTTATGCAAAATGTTAATAATAACAGAAGTTCCATGTTTTGATTTGATTTGAATAGATACATCTTTAAAAAAAAAAAAAAAAAAAAAAACTGAGATGGCAAAAATCTTAAAATTTTAACTTTAAATAGAAATTCAAAAAAAGAAGTTTTTTTTTTTAACAGAAACTTTTTGTGTGTAGTAGTAAACTGAGAAGGTCTTGGGATCGAATATCAAGAAAAACTGTTTTTTTTGGGGGTAGGTAGTGCCTCAGGGGAGGAGGCAAAACCTCAAAGAGTCGTGTTAGGAAAAAATGCCTCTAATATCAGTCCCAGCTTATTCCACCTAAAACAAAAAATATTTTTTTTTCAGGGGTACTGCCTTTTGTGAGGAAGAGAGGCAAATCCACAGATATTATATCATATCATGAAAAAGTGTCTCTCATCTAAACTGTTTTGTAACAAAGTTACACTATTTTCGCTATGCCTATCCGACAACTATCAAAAGAATACCAAAATACCCGCAAGAAACACAACACCAGAATTGCATCGCACATACTTTAAGGCACCCACGACGATTGTGATTGTGACGAGGTTCTATAACAACAACATACGAACACTACACACCATCACAACAATTGAAGCTATGATCGAGGCTGCACACAAGAAGTCAACGAAATGAGTTGTTCGGCTTGTTACAGCTCACACTCAGTTGCCACAGCAGAGTTCATAAGGGACCGTAAAAATTACCCATTAGATCAGAATATTCGAGGATATTCTCCTCTAGTACTTCTAGGTAAATTATCTTGACACTGAAGCAAGCTGCTGGATGTGTATTACCACCTAAGAAGTTTCAATTTCAAAACTGGCTTTTTGCCGTACCTTGAATAGTATTTAAAGCAAGGGACTAATCCCAACAACGCAACTCGCACCCTGCTCGTACTAAGGCCCACTAGTGGTTTCGTCTTAGAGTCTACAAGGTCCAGTGAACAATCCTACTTTCTGTACCCAGACTTGACTTCGGTCAGCCAAGGGAGTCAATCCGACTTTCTGTACCCAGACTTGACTTCGGTCAGCCAAGGGAGTCAATCCGACTTTCTGTACCCAGACTTGACTTCGGTCAGACACGGGAGTCAATTCAACTCCCACCTTCTGTACATAGATCAGGACATCTCGAGAAATATGGCCAGCAAAAGAAGTCTAAAGAAGTCAATCCCAGCTTCTGTACCCAGCATTGATTCCGGTCAGTGCAAAAGGAGTCAATCCCACCTTCTGTACCCAGACTTGACTTCGTTCAGTCAAGGGATTTAATCCCACCTTCTGTACCCAGAATTGACTTCGGTCAGACAAGGGAGTAAATTCCACTCCCACCTTCTGTACATAGATCAGGACATCTCCAGAACTATGGCCAGCAAAAGAAGTCTTAAGTTTTCGGATTCAAATTCAGGGTTTCAAAAATTGTATAAAATTTTATTTTCCTAAGACACATAGCAAAGGGATGGCTCTGGTGGATATTGGTATCCGTCTGCCTTTTTTTTCATTAATGTTGATAATGTAGTTGAAAGATTGTTTTGCTCTAATTGATAGTCCAAGGCTCTTCGTCTAGCACTAACACTTTTGTGGCCCTTAAAACAAATCCCCTTAGGTATGATATAAATGCTTCCTTAGATCGAGCCTTATTATTTGAACCCATCCACCATCGAATTAAAATCTTAGCAAATTCTCATGCAATGATAATAAAATCAACTATCAGTCAAAATCAAAATGGCCGACCTGTCTTGAACAGAATTCATCAGAGTATGTCCTTATTTATGTTTTCTTCTAACATTTATGTTCTAAACCAAACAAAAAAAAAGAATACGAAGAAGATGAATAAGAATTTATACCTACAAACTTTATACTTCATCTTATGACTGCCAAGAGCAAACTCCTTCGTCTTCGTTGCCATCATCATCGTTATAACCATAAGAAAAGACTAAGGAATACAAAAAAAAAAAAAAAACTACGACAATAAATGTTACGAAAAGATTACAGCAAATGCTATTTTTGCCAAAGTCCCCAGCTAGGTAGATATACCTATATCTTCCATAGCTTCGTGTTGTGTGTAATCAAATAAAACCAACACAATCAAGAATAATTAAAATGCCAGTCACCCCTCGTCCAAAAAAGAGTCCCTGTGCCTCCAGTACAGCTATTTCTAACAAAACCGTGATTGTAATTACAAAAATCTCTTTTATCATCATCAACACCAGAAGCAGGACATCATACAAAAGCTTCGTTTCGTCGCAATATTTTCGTTCTCATCCCCATCGTAGCCGTTGTCGTCGCCTTCGTCGTCATATAGTCATTGTACTTCTTATACTATAACTCCAACCCTAAAGTCTCCAAGTCCTCTTCGCATTCATGCAAACCGACCACACAAATAGGGCAAACCTTTGGCGCGGTTTGCGTGTATGCGTGTGAAAATATTTTTGGTCCGTCCCGAGTACTAAATAAGCAATTTAACCCCATACTGATGCTTTGAGAGCCAAAAGCCGGGCAAAATGCACAAGAACCATCATCATAAACACAACTATCCTGCTGGTGGCACAAAAAGACCATCATCAGAAAGGATCTTGAGCAGAAACCTCGCAAATATACTACCACGGCACAACACTATGCGATGGCCAGCCCCCCCTCTCTGTGTATTCTGGCAGGAAAAACGAAAAACTTCAATCAAAGCTGATGCTGCCCCATACCCTAAAGCCTCAACCACCCACCTAATTATAATTAGCGTACGTATTACATTCGCAGGGGGTATAGTTTATGCTATACCAGTACGAACAGTTAGTTCAGCTTCAGCGTATAGAAAGAAAATTATTTTTGCAAGTAGTCAAACGAGTAGAGTTATGTTGGGAAGGGGAATGGAAAGGGGAAGCTGAGGGAGGGCTTCTTTCCTTCTTTTGTGTCGTCTCTTGTTAGAGATGCTCGTAAAATAAGTTTTATGTTTGTTTATTGCTGCTGGTAAAAACTAAAACCCAGAAACGGGACCGCTTCAAGTTCTGTTTATACATACCTACATATAATGTAAGTTTGTATAATACCATCAGGACGCACTGGGAGGACTTTCTGTGAGTATTTACTAACTAAATAGAGACTTCACGTTCACATGCATGACACGGTGCATAAGGCGTCCTGCTGCAACGTGCATCGGCCATATCCATATTGTGCGAACCGATTCTTCACCAAAAAATTGTTAAGCAAAATTCCTTTTACACAAAGAAGAAATACAAAGAAACTGCAAGTAGTGTAAGGTAGAAATGTTTCTTTTAGCAAGTTCTTGAACCTGGGTCTTCACTAACAAACTTGCGTTCAGCTAATTCGATCTCTTGCTAGCTCTCTCCCGTTTCATACAACTAGTTTGTTCAGGCCCCCCTCCACTGAAGTGCGCTATCTAAGTCCCCGTCGTCGTCTACTGCCCCTTCCCATGGGGGTGTTCTCTAAATCTTTTTAGGATGGACCGAACTTTGGTGTCCGCTATACATGATCCAGTCACCTAAGTTGCTGGAATTTTACTCTACTATTTAATGGATCAATCTGTGACACTCCCACCAATAACCCCGAGCGTCTTAGTGCCAGTTGTACAATCGTGGTTGAAATATTGATCTGGTTCAGGATTTTAAATTCACCGATTTCGGTGGATCAACAGAGGTTTAGCGATGGTTCAGGGATGACTTGGATATTATCACATACTTGAACCTTGAACCATCGTTTAATCTCAGTTAATGCATCGAAATTATAAATAAATAAATAAATTTGGTGGCACAACGGCGCTCATGAAGAACCAGGGCCTAGTTACTTAAAACTCTCAACCATTCCTGTGTGCGTGTCTGCAGGAATGGAGGGGACCTACAGTTTATTGCCGAATCCAAACGGCTGGTGAGCGGCACTTTTCTATGACAAGAGATACTCTTGGAGGATTTGTCACTTCCTCGCAAGAGGCAGTATCCCGGAAAAAAACTTAAGGTGGAAGCGGCTGGTATTGAACCCAGACCTCTAGGATGACAATTCATCGCACTAATCATTACGCCACGGACTACTACTAATCCACCGAAATCGGTGAGTAAAATTTCTTAGACCACGAGTTAAATATTGAACCACGTTTGTACAACTGGCCCTAAAAGAACCTTTTACATCACGTCTCCTTATTTAGGGCCAGTTGTACAATCGTGGTTCAAATATTGATCCGTGGTTCAGGAATTTTCATTCACCGATTTCGGCAGATTAACTAAGGTTCAAGGATGGTTCAGGGATGTATCTAATTGGCTTTTATCACATATTTGAACCTTCAACCATCGTTGAACCTCAGTTAATCCGCCAAAATCGGCGAGTGAAAATTGCTGAACCACGGGTTATAATATTGAACCACGTTTGAAGAACTGGCCCTTTAAGTGTTGGTAAACAAGTTCTATTGTCTACAGAACAGGATTTGGGTAATTTTTTTCTTAGGGCCAGTTGTACAAATATTTGATCCGTGGTTCAGGAATTTTAACTCACCAATTTCGGCGGATTAACTGTGGTTCAACGATGGTTCAGGCATGTAATTGGCTTTAATGCATATTAGAACCTTGAACCATCGTTGAACCTCAGTTAACCCGCCGAAATCGGCGAGTTAAAATTCCTGAACCACGGATCAAAATTTAAACCACGATTGTACAACTGGCACTTAGAAATGGTTTTCATGATAAAAGCTATAACCTGTTTTAAAAGGCGATAAGTAAGGAGGAACTCATTTTTATTTAAAACTTATTTTCGTTTCTTTAATAATTTTTAGGTTTAAGAATAAGCTACTTTTTGATATGATGGCTTATGATCATACATTTTCATGTCTGTTTGCTCGAAAAGTCGTCCAACTGTGCAACTTTCTACTAATCCAAGAAAGACCATGGAAAACTTTACTCAAAGTTTTATGTATTTTATGACAAACAACGACAATCTACCCTAATTTCACTTTATTTATTTTTTAGCAAAAAACTTTGAAAAGTCCTACACTAACGAGAGAAACCACAGGAACACAGAATGTTCTCAGGCTTTAGAATAGTTGGTTTAACCATGTGTGGTGGGTTGTTAGTCAATTGGTTGAAGGTTTGTTAGAAGAGCTAGATTTCTCTAGGGAAATAAAGGACATCACACAATATAGTTTAAGAGTTTTGGGCAAAGGTGTACCATCATATTACATACACATCTCATTTCTATATACCTGCTTTCTACTGAAAGGAGATAGAGGAAGTAAAATCGCTCAAAGGTAATTCGAGATTTGCGTTTATACGAGTGTATGTACGTACATATGAAGGCAGCGGTTTTTTGAAGAGCAAAACGTTAAGAAGTTTGTCCTTTTGGCTTCCTATTTTCCTATATTATGCTGGTATTGCTTCTATTTTCTATCACGTTACAGGTTGAGTGCCTATGCAAAAGGACAACAACGACAATGAAAACACTATTCCCAACTTAACAAGAGGAACAAATACTCACGCGAAAATACTATGTGACACGTTCGTTGGCTCTGAATCTGGGTTTTGGGTTTGTTCAAAAAGTTTACTTGACTCATTGTCAGATTTTAGGAATGACTTTACACTATACGCTTTGGGGGGAAAGTAGGAAAGGTCTGTGGTAATGTTGTTTATGTAGACTACGAACGGCATGCGGAACATTGCGCTATTATATTGTTAAGGAACAAATTCTTGAAGTTAGAGTTGATATATCTTTGCCTTTGTTTTTTTTTTTTTTTTCTGTTTTCAAAGGACAGGGATTCTCTTGGTTCAGATAAAACTTAGGGTTTAAGGATATTTTTAAAAGAAATGAATATCATAAGTTTAAGTTCTGGAAGTTGTTTGTACAGATTTCAATGTGAAATGACTTACAAAAGCTAACTTCAAGTTATGTTGATTACATCAAAAATTTAAAATAATGTAGGTATGATAAATTTGTTTGAATTTAATTAGTTTAGGAAGTTAGAATCATGTAAAAAAAAAAAGAGGTATTGTTAACAATACTAACAAAGCTGCCTAGAAGCTACCTCAATATTAAATTCCAATCTTTTCTTATGGCCGGTTTTTAAAAATTTTGTAATGACTTTTTCAACATCAATAGGGATTTGTACATCATCATGTGCATCAGAGCAAGACCACGGAAACGGTTTTCAGTCATTGTTGACCTGAAATACATACGTTTTAAGGTGCCGCAGCGAAGAGAAAGACCTCTCCGCAAATAAATGTATCACCAGAAGCGTAGCAAGGATGAGGATAAAACTGTATATTATACTAAATGCATCCTTATTGTATTTATTTAATACATCCAGAGCAGTTATGGGAAGGTCATTTTGCTGCTCCTTTTCTTTTAACCACTTTACAGCACCAATTCGTCTTTTATAGCACAAAAAAAGTAGGTTCTTTATTTATGTCTAAGAGGAGTCCGAAGTGGTCGAGTAGAGACTTCACAATTGATATTTTCTGGAATGAAAAGTGTTAGTTGAAACACATCTAAGATTTCAGGTTGAAATCTTTCTCGCAGATCTGTGAGAATAAAGTCCAGGAAGGGTGCATATATTGATACCCTGTATTCTTCAGCTGAATAAATTTCATGGTTGGCGCGATAAATTTGACGTCCACCATGACGAGGAATTCGAGGAATTTTCAGTTCAACATTCAGTTGATCAGCAAGCTGCTAGACGTTGTTGAAACTAGCTTCTATATTCTCCCGACTGGATAAGGGATAATACATCATTTAAGCACAATACAGACACAATGAATGTTGGTGTTACATAAACTTGTAACAAAGTGAAGAAGCCTTGCCAGCTGTGCTCGGGTCACGCCACTGCAAAATTGTTTCCAGAATTTGCACAATCTTGACGATGTTTACAGAAAATTGGAGTACACCTTCATGCCGATCTACCCACCTGGTCTCACAAGGTGCTCATCATGAAGACAGTTTTTATCTTTGGATGAGAGTTGAAGAAAGCAATTAACTCTTTCACAACTGACAGAGCGTTTCGGTCAGCGGGTACTTTAGAACTTAGCGAAATGAAGTTATTTAGTTTGTGGCCCTAAAACAATGTCTTTTTGGCTTTCTTCTGGATCTCCGTGACATCACTTCAAACTTCGGACAGTTTCTATTCCCCGCCGCACAGTTCGAGTCGAAGTTTCAGCCCCTTCTTTACGGTGCCGTGACTTAAGGCCAAGTGACATAAGGCCAAATTTGGGTGTTTGGCCTTATGTCACTTTACAAAAGCGACATAAGACCAAATTTACATATTTGGCCTTATGTCGCTTTTGTAAAGTGACATGAGGCCAATTTTCTTTGAGACATAAGGCCAAATATAATTATATAACATTCCCAAAAGCTCCCCTTACAGTAAAAGAGGTTTCGGACATCTTTCAAAAGGAAACTATATTGAATAAATTCGGCATGTCGCCACGTATATGTATATATTACTGTAAAAAGCCGAAATAATGAAATTCTAGAATTTACCGGTAAATTCTAGAGCACTCAGCATTACGGCGTATAAAAGGTGAGGTATGTATGGGGGGGCATGCTGCCCCCCTGCAACCCCCCTGCTTGGCACACTATAGGAATTGGGGTAGGTGCGAGGTTGGGTGTATGCAAGGATTTTTTTTGTATTTTAAGAATCTGAATTTAAAGAAACTTTGAATGTATCATATGTATAAACAGTGAGGTAGGATTTACCGGTAAATTCTGCAAAAGAAACTTTGCATACACCCAACTTCGCACCTACCCCAATTCCTATAGTGGGCCAAGCAGGGGGGTTGCAGAGGGGCAGCATGCCCCCCCATACATACCTCTCTATTTATGCGCCGTAATGATGAGTGCTCTAGAATTTACCGGTAAATTCTAGAATTTCAGTATTTCGGCTTTTTACAGTAATAATAATATA
This sequence comes from Epistrophella euchroma, assembly GCA_947049315.1. Classification (NCBI taxonomy): domain Eukaryota; kingdom Metazoa; phylum Arthropoda; class Insecta; order Diptera; family Syrphidae; genus Epistrophella; species Epistrophella euchroma. The sequence continues at coordinate 64,342,318 of OX346248.1, forward strand.
CATGTACGTGGCAACATGCCGAATTTATTCAATATAGTTTCGGTTTTAAAGAAAACAGTTCAAAGTGACATAAGGCCCAATTGGCCTTACGTCACTTTTCAAAAGTGACATAAGGCCAACTCTTAAAATTTGGCCTTATGTCGCTATTGAAAAGTGACATAAGGCCAAATACCCAAATTGGGTCTTATGTCACTTGGCCTTAAGTCACGTCACCCTTCTTTACCTGGGACAAGATTATTTGGCCAATGGCTTAGCAAGTTAAGGACAACCATTAAACCATTAAACACCTGCTCTGCGACTGCCCAAACCTCCAAACAAACCACCTCCGTTACTTTGGAAACAGTTTTGTTGGAGAACTGAACGATTTAGCGCAGGTCTCAATGGCAAACATGAGGAAATACATAGAAAGCACAGGCTGGTTCGTAAATGAACGAGTCTATGTCAACCCATAGTTTAGGTTTTATCTCTGTTATAGGGGATCACAATGGACCAACAGGCCCCCGTGTACGCAACAGCCTCAAAGCTGGGCACACCCCTCCTAACCTAACCTAACCTAAGGACAACTCCTTAGATGTCGAAGTTCTATCCAACTTCGCTTCGGCAATAAATATTCTTCTGGTTTCTCTCCAATCTTCCTCATCGGACTCGTATTCTTCGCCAGTTTTAGCATTAACTAGTTCCTCGAGCTCGAACGCATTCACGAAAGTGACAAAATCCTCCCGAATATTATTATCATGAACATATCAAATATCAGCAGACACTCGAATTCTTTAAAGTTCTCTAAAATTTCCTTCGTTCACATTCACGTCAGATTTGTTGGAAATATCAATGTTATGAAATATAGCTCCATCATCTGTGTATCCTAGAAATGATAATTTTTGCCGCCCAAGAAAGATAGGGACGAAAACGTTCCCTGTTTCCCTGTCGCTATAACATTGTAGCAACAAGCTATAGCTATAAACAGGAACGATAAAACATTTTTGTTTCCATTTATATTTTATACTTCGTTGTTCTTTCTTGAGCCCCAGGGAGGGCAGGGGGGTTGAATTGCACCCATTGGCTCCCCTCTATACCCGCGCCTGCTCAGACCAACAGACTTCGAAAGTTGAGCTCAATCAAAATTCTTTCCCAACGTGAATAGATAAGAAGTAAGTTTGAAAGCTAATTTATTGCTTGTGACTGTATACATAAATAACATTTTATAATATAGTTTTATTTATAAAAGTACGGACTGCAATCCCGCAGGGAATGAGCCCTCTGATGCTGGTGGGCATCCTTCGAGGAGCACTCAGAGTTTTTTTTTTTCTCCAATTCACATGAAGCTCGCTAATGCACATCAAATTTAAATACCGAAAAATACAATTCTTATAAATTGTTCTTTCTGTAGTCTCATCTTTATATTTAATGTGATGAAGTAACAATTTTAAATTTAACAGCCTCAAAACTTAATCCATAATTGTAGGTTATTACATAATTAAGCCTGTCTGTGCAATTGTAGGTAAATCTGAGCAGGATTGAAATACATCCAATTATATTTTCCTTTACATACTCTCCTCCACCTTCATATTACCCTCAGGCTTATTCAAAACATCTCGTTCTACCTTGCCAGTATTGGAGTATGTTGGGTATTAAACGCGAAAAAAATACAAAAATGTATTCTTTAATAATTTTAACTTTTTTAACTTCGATCCTTTATAAAGAAAAAACAAAAAAATTCACCTCCATGTCTGGCACAGTGGATTACATATATACGCACACTTTAGTATGTACATAATTGCTGTTTGTGTTGTATTCTATTAGCAAGAAAACCAGCAGCACAAAAGTTAAATCCTGCAAACAATTTATTTCGAAAAAAAAAAATAATAAATTAATTTATCGTTAAACTCACCAGGATTCGATTTTTGCTGTCGGCCCAAAAAGTTAACTCGGAGTGATTTACAGATACGTATGTATGTATGTGTGTGAGTGTACTTGATATGAGTAGATTGGCAAAGTACTTACAGATTTTCATGTGTAAACTTATAAAAATACATTTCAAAAGGCACACATCGACTTTTTAAGTCAGACATTTTTGATGGAAGCAAATTGATGGTTGTTGTTATTTTTAGGTTGTTATTTATAATATTGTAGTCTTTTTTATATTATAAATAATCAGATGTATATTTGATTAGTTAATTTTAGCGGTATTAATTATAAATGGGTAGTAGCCCGTGGCGTAATGGTTAGTGCGTTGGACTGTCATGCCAGTGGTCTGGGGTTCAATACCAACCACTTCCACCTTAAGTTTTTTTTTCGGAGCTACTACTTCTTGCGAGGAAGTTAGAAATCCTCCAAAAATATCTCCTGTCACAGAAAAGTGCCGCTCACCTTAGCCGTTCGGATAAACTGTAGGTCCCCTTCATTTCTGCAGACACGCACACAGGAATGGTTGAGAGTTGTAAGTCACTAGGCCCTGGTTCTTCATGAGCCGTTGTGCCACCAAATTTATTTAATTATAAAATGGTTCTCAAGTGTTATTTAAGTTCTCTTTGATAAGTCTTTAATTAACCTTTAAATGGTATAGGTTCTTTGTTATATTTGGTAGTTAAGTTAATTTTGAAAGTCTAAGTGTTTCAAATTCAAGTGCAAGTACCAAAATAAGTAGCTTCTTTATAATAAAAGAAGTTTTTGAAAAAAAAAAAAATCTGTGTTAAAATTTCCAGTGAACCGCAATTTAATGCACTTGACAATAAATATTTTTCAAAAATATTCTAGCAGCACTAAAATTACCTTTAAACATCAATTAAAGCAAACCGTTGTCATTATTCATGGTCGTTAAGTATTATAAAATTAATTATATTCAAACCTCGTTCAATGAATTTTTTATAATACGCATATAATGATAATAACCCACTCATTTTGCTGTCATTAAAATTGTCCTTAAACATTCTAATTCAATAAACGCACAACAAACAAAAATAAAAAACAAAAAAAAAACATAATAATAGCTGTCTGAGTGCGCACACATACTCAATTAAATGGTTAAATGATTCATAAAGTACTGCGTCCGGAGTCCAAGGACAAGACCAAAAGCCTACAAATATAGGTATACACTTTACACAAATAACAATCAATCAATCAATGTCCTTCAATAGAATAAACATTGTTTACATATTATTAAGTGATCGATATATGTATGTATAAAAAAAAAAGTAACTATGTACACATACATATTTCACATCATGGTGACAGTGTAGCTCCACATATTTAATGTCTCTTTTACATATTTAATCCACCTCCTGTTTGCTATGGAATTTTGTTTTTTTTTTTTGTTGCTGAATCGGGTTGCATTTGATTTTAAAAAATGAAAATTTTCTGTTGGTGCTACTCCAGATACAGGGTCATAAGTCTCACAGAGGAGTTTTGTGTTAAAATCGTTAAAAAGTTAAAAAAGTTAAAAAGTTTCCAAGAAACTCTTGTGCACTTATGTCCCATGTTTATGGTCTTACTTGAGTCACTTGACATAAGGATTATTTTAAAGGAATTTCATTCTTTTTAAGTTCGAATTTTCTGAAATAAAAATCGAAATACATTCCACAATCCTTCACATGCCATATGTGTATAGTTTCCCAGCATTTACATAATTTATGAATTTCCCAAGTTATGAGTTTTTCAAATTAATTTATTTCCGAATAAATTCCCAATTGTATTTTTGTGGATTGTAAATTGTTTACCTAACGACTTATGATCCTGCGTCACTTTACCTACTCTAAAAATGTGCTTAAGCCAACATAAAAGCCCCCGATCCTTTTCACCTGTTATATTATTTGAAGTTTTGTATGTCCTGTCTGTTTGTCTGTATAGGTCTGTCCACTTGTTGGTTCGTTAAAATAAAATTTTAAATAACAGAATGAAAGAGAATAATCCGATATAACAAGGCATCCGTATGAAAGAGAGAGTACCTCACTTGCATATGGACAATGCGAATTTTGCAATTATTTAAAGGATTTCACTTTGTTGTTTGAGAATCAGGGTCTATTATATTTTGTATTTATTATTTGTATTATTTCTTTTTTTTTTTTTTTCAAGTTTTGTCCTACTTGTTCCAATCGAGTGGCAGGCGGCTTTTGAGGTTATTTTTAGAAATCTTGATGCTCTCCATTGTTAAAGGATTTAATTTTTCAGCCTGTTTGATTTTCTTTTTGGACAAATTGGTGATGGATAAATTGGAAAGTCAAATACAGAAAAAAACAAATGGTGGGAGTCATTGTTTTTTCAATACTTTGGCAAAAGCTTTTGTTGAATACGTCAGTGATGTATCATGAAGTCTAGATTGGTGATTTTAGCTTGTTCGCACTTTGTGGTGTTGTATTTCTCTCCAAGATAAATAAAAACTCCTTGGAAGCACTGAAATTAAATGTCAGTGTTAGAAACAGAAACAATGCTTAACTGGCTGAACAGAATGGTGACGCAGACGGAACCGGAGACGGAGCCGGAATAGCTGTCAAAATATTAAATACACGCAAATTCAATGTTGCGAACACAACGGAACGTAGACGCATACGGAGCTGCAGACGCAGACGGAAGAGTTCACCAACTTTTAACTTTTGACGTTTCAATTTGTATGAAGAAAAAAAACAACTTTTTGGGTCGGAAAAAAATATTGTGGTTATTTGTATCGCGAAAAAAATTATTTATTTAAAGGAAAATTATTGGAAACAAAAAATGTGAATTCTGAGCTTGTACACAATAATATTCTTTTGTTTTTCTTCAAAATACTTTCAAAGCTGTACAGCTCCATTGTGGACATGTAAAAAAAATGACGTACGACACTTTTTGACAGCTCTTCCAGTTCCGTCTGGGGCTTCAGTTCCGTCATTCTATTCTGTTCAGCCAGTAACGAAACTAAATGAATAAAGGTAGAGCTACATTAATTCTCCAGCACCCATGTATTTGGATAGCTATACTTTTCACTATTCTACTCAAATTCACTTTTCGTCTTAACCACATTTGCATTTACCAAAGCTCAGCTATTAGAAACCTTCAACGCACCCAAAATAATGTCCTCACGGTCATTTCAAGTAATTCCAATTTAGCCAGCTATTGCAATGGTCCTGGTGCATCATCGGAAGATCCAAATTCCATTCTAAACCTTGGCTAATGGATTTCACTTTACACCGAGAATTCCATTTTACTGAAGTTCCTTATACAACCAAAATGGACTTAAATTAAGACAGAACAGAACAGCATCGAGCGTGGGTTGGAAGAGTGTTCGTCGGTGTGTTGTATGTGGTCGATGGCGATGATGATGATGATGATGATGACACTGGATATGACAGCATTAGTGGCAATAGTCTAGGTTTAGTTAGTTTTTTGAACAGTTACGCGGTCTTTGATGAGAAAGAGAGTCCTTCGGTAGGTTGGTATACTGACGAAGTGACACTAGAAATTTTCAATTTGCATCGATTATTACACCATCATTGCTACACGACTTGCAGGAGTAGAAGAGAAGCAAGCAGCATCATTAACAAGAGATATGTCCGCAGTCAAGCTTTATATAGCTAACGGCAATGAGTGCGGTTTTGTATATATGTGCGCATCCAGGGATGCAGAAAATGTGTCCCATTGGCTTCGTTGATGATGATGGTAACCACGATGTGAGTGCCGTGTCTCTATGGCCAAACCAGTCAACCAACCGGCCCGGCCAGCCAAGGTTGGCAGTTGGAAGTGTGTTAAATATATGGATAGCTTCCTGGAAATCGCGTGGCGCATTTAAAAGGCTACAAAGAGTCGTATACGTTAATGTGGTATGTGGTTACCTATGCAAATGCGCGTGGTTAGAATATCGATGAGGACCTTATAGTACAAGCTCACTCACAAAAAAAGCGGCGCGGCGATAGTGAATTTTTAGTACACACATTGAACGCAGTTGATGCTAAAGGACCAGACCTATAGCAGCGGTTAGTTGATTGTATTGGTTAAATATCAGGTCATTAAATTATGCTCCTGGTTAGTAACGGATATATCTATGAGAGATCGCAGTACTGATAATTTTGAACTTTAATTAGAGATAGAAATTGACAATTGCAAATGTGTTTATTTTAAATAAAATGAGAGATAGCTTTACCTTCGCTAATGATGCGTATACTACGCGGCTTGAAGACCTTTGAGTGTTATAATTGAATTTAGTTTCGTGTTTTGATAATAATTTTAAAATCAAGACGCAACAGCAAAGGATATAAACTTGTGTGTTAAAGTTAAATGTTAACCCGCAATTATAAAATACGGTAGCAAAATTTAAGAGCCACTAGGTAGGCACATAAACTATTTTTTTCATTTGTAGTTTCTTATATTTATTCAAATCGACACGTCTTTAATCCATTACTTGCGCTGCTCTCTTTTCATGATTTTATTTTAACTTTACGTCTCGAAATTCAGCTTGACTTGACAGCTATGAAAAAATCAATTGAATTCAGCTTAGCTGAATTGAGTTTTTTTGTATTTGTAATTATGTATCTTTGTTAAGTAGGTACCTACTTGATTTGCCAGTGCAGTTTTGTGACCACTTTTGCCTTATTTATTTAGCCTGTGATACTCTAGAATTATTTCTCCCAAACTTATCGTTTGCAAAGCACCAAATCATATCATTAAGGATGGCTGAATGTATTTTAATTGTTTTCAGCAAATAATTTTTCATATTGTTTTGAAACTCAAATTGCCTTTGAATTGTTTTCAGTAGAACCGATGTCAATTAATTCTACGACTACAAGCCGGCTCAATGTATAAACCTACTGCTGATTGGATTCAGCATACTTTTCATCTAGCTGAATGAAATTAATTTTTTTTTTCTCAAAGTTGTCAAAAATAAATTACTTTCGTTAGGTTCTATTTTTACCTGTGAGTACTTCGTTGGATAAAAGAGAGTGATTATTAAAAATTCTAACCGAGAAAACCGTTTTCAAAATCACCTCATCGCTTCTTAAAAAAATTTGAAAGTCCTTCCTTAACAAGAATGGGGAAAAATTGTCTTCTAAAAATGTCTCCTTTCAAGTGTGTACTTTGCGCCTGTTTCAAGTTTCCATCTCTTGAATCTTGAATAAAGGTAACCTTGTTTTCATTTATTTACAGGGTAAAAAAGTAAAGTTTTAATTTTGTTTGTTTTAATCATAATTTTTTTAATCATAATCAAGCATTTAATTTGACCTAGAACAGTCTGCTATTTCGTTGAATTTCTTTGTTTCCACAAATTCCCAAGTCAAATTATAATTCATTTCATAATTACTTTACTATACTCATGCCATTTCTGTAGTGCCCCATATATTTCACTATTTTTTTTTTTTTGTTCTTTCTTTTTCTCTGTCTTTTGATTTCTCCAAAAGAATTACCCCGCAATTTTTCCAATTCTATACAAATGTGCAACGTGGGAAAATAACACAAGAATATAAGGATGAACATTTCAAAATTGCATTCCAACCATATAAAGTAGAGTAGATTTTTCTTCTTCTGAATATTAAGTGAGCCTTAGGGACTATAAGGGTGTGATGTGGTGGCTGCATCACGTAGTAAAATAATGTGAATGAATGCCGAGAGTGCCTCTATGATTCGTGTCTGTATCTTGCTGTCTTCACTGTGAATATGAACTCCCCACACACGTCCGTCGTTGTCGTGGCATTTATTTTCTTCATATATGATGCTTCCCATCATTATTATCATCATAATCATCATCATCATCCCTTCCCATCATCAACACCATAATAATAATCATAAGGGAATGATGATCAACATTTACCCCATTAGCCTACTTATTTATACGTTTCAAACATTCTCTAGATTTCTGGTTATTTTTTTTTTTTTTTCTTATAAATTATGTTGTTTGTTTTTTTTTTTCTTCTCTTTTTATCTCCCTTCGTGACACTTACACGTGCTTATAAAAAAATATATGAAGGAAATTTAAAAGGATACAATTTTTATTATAAATTTTCTCTTCCGCATTTGTAGTTAAACATAAAAGATGGCCCATACATCCTTTCCTTTAAATGAAGTAAAATACTCCCAAAGCATTAACTAACCACACTCTCTTCAGATTCCCTTTCTATTACACTGCTAGAGGCAGTCTCGCACTGGTCATAAAAGGATTTCTTAGTGCAAAAAAGGATATGTGGCGTATACGTTTATTTTGTTGCAATTTGCCTGCAAGTTACGAGAACGATGGGTCTGACGACGACAACGGTGATGGTTGTTGTCGTGTTAAGGAAAAAGCGTTCTAGCCCTTTTTTGATTAAGGATGAAGCTCAATGACACTTGGAATGGCCGAGTAGAAAGAGAGGCATTAAGTCGTCAAAATGACAATAATTAGGATAGTTACATTACGAGTGTACCGTTTCAATTCAGATGAGAGCGCAGACAAAGAAAATTATACGACCGACAAAAGCGACGACGCAACAAGGAGAAAGACAAGAAGAATAAGAAGTGTATCAATTTAGATCCTCCACACCCACAAAGCTAATTGTCAGACGTTAAGTAAGAGCTTTCCGACAATAGGAAGCTATTATGAAGTTTTAAGATGGTAACATTGTAATGAAGTGGCACAATGAAGAGTGTTACCAGATGAGGGCACTTTGTGAAAAAAAAAAGAACAAGAGTGTTTTGAAAGAAAGTGTAAAAGAAAACAAAACAGAGACACTTACATTGTGATTTTTGTTTTGTGTTGTTTTTCTTTTATAGAATTTGAATGAATGAAAAAAATATTGAATTTGTGAACAACAACTTAAAGGCTTACGAATTATTTTTTTTTTTTATTTTTAATTCGTTTTATTTTTTTTTTGGCTGGAGATATAGCTTTTTCAAGGGGTGCCAAGCCCTATCATCAGTCTCCTTTTTAGTGGTGCTGAGCTTTATGAAGAACTTTCTACATCGTGCGAGATTTAAACCCACGCATCAGATTTACTCACGTCGAATTGTATTAATTTCATTCCTTTCGATACTGCCAATGCCAATATCGCTCTAACCGATGTGAACTTGACAAACGGACTAAACGTTTCTTGATAATCAATTCCATATTCCTGCGTGAAACCACGTGTTACCAATCGTGCTTTGTATCAATCAGTGCTTCCATCTGGTTTCTGTTTAGTTTTGAAAATCTATCGATTCAATTACTTTTTTGTTAAATGGTGGCTCAATCAAAATATGTTATGTATGGGTAACTGTGGCGTATACGTACTTTTTTTATTATTCGAATTTAACCAATTTCCGTACTCTGCAATTTGTACCCACAAATGATTAGAAATTCTGGTTATTGTTGTCGTGTAAGTCATTCAATTTGCGTATCAAATAATTATCGGAGGAACGAAATAATAAACTGTCGCATGAGAGACAAATTCCTTTATGAACAAGAAGTCAAGTTTCTCTGACAACACTGGTGGAATTCTTCCTTGAAAGTTTTTTTTTTTTTTTATAAAAAAGTTGTAATTTTTCTTACTAAACGGGAAATTTCCACAAGGATGAAAAAAAAATAAAAGCAAAATAAACAAAAAAAGAAAAAAAGAAAAAAAAACGTATTTACAAACACACCAATTCTACTCCAAAGATAACACAAAAAAAAAAAAAAAAAAAACAAATTGGAAGAAGGAATTCTGGAGTTCTTACTCTGGATGTTGTGTTGTTGCAAGCAAAACTTCAGCATCAGCATCCCAATGCATCACAACATTGAAATTATATTGAGGACAAGTCAAGCATGAAGAAAGAAGAAATGTTAAGGAAGGATTCCTGTATATCCTTCTGTATACAGTCGAATGAAAATAATATTGCTTGTTTCTTTCTCCACAAGAGTACCTACTTTTTTTTTGTGTCTGTGTACCTATATGTATAAGTATTCTTCCTTCATCCGTAAGTCAGACAGTGAGTGCTTTTATGAAATGTCATTCCAGGGTACATTATGCTTGCAGCTTCTCATCTGAATCCTAGAAGCCACCAAGCAAACTTTACAAACACTAGAAAAAATAAATAAAATAAACATGAGAAACAGAGAAAAAAGGAGCAACAAAAGAGAGCGATGAATAAAGTCTGCAGATCTGTCGTTCAGAATATTTCCTCTATATTCCTATGGATGCACATCCTTTAAATTACTGTTATACCTACCATTACATTGTTGCAATTTTTAGAGTAGCAAATGCAAAAAAAAAAAAAAAAATATTACTTCTCGAGAAAATCTTAAATATGTACTATGTAGATATACCCGGGGAGAGGGCTCACCCCAATTTCGAATCCTATATAGCCGCTGTCATCGTCGTCCTTGTCGTTCCCGGATTTGAAGTTACTTTTCGTGTACAATTTTTTTCTTCTTCTATCAAATATGTATAAGGACTGCGAGGAGAAGCTTGAATGGCGGCGTGGGCGGTGGTAGGATACAATGCCAAGTCTATAGATACAAAGGACACCCAAATGCATATAGAGAATTCAGGGATTGAAATAACGCGTTCAGTCTTCGTAGTCGTAGTCGTAGTCGTATAGTCATCGTTAGAAGGTAGGTAATAGTAATAACAATAATCGTAATAATAATGACAAATGATCCACAGTGCTTGGGCGTTGGAACGGTACAAAGTAGTTTTCTTTTATTATTATTTTCATATTTTTTTTTTTTTTACTTTTTTCTTCGAATTGTGTATACTCGTCGTCGACAACTATAGGAGGATTTTCTGCAAGTAATTGCTGAGTGTTTTATAATTGGAGAGATTTTTCGCTACGTGGAGAATATAAATGATTTTTTTTTTTGAGGTTGCAGTAGGTTAGTTAGAAGATCAGACGAAGAAACTTTGTTGTTGTTTTTTTCTACCAAATTAAAGTAATAAAATTTGAAAGTTTTTTGTGTTTTTTTGTTTTTTTTACATATATATGAAAGAATGTAAAAGTCCGCTTTTAATGGACCTTGAAAAGACAATTTGATAGGATATCGGTTTAATGGGCGTTCATAATGTACTTGTTCAAGATATGTAAAGGGGTTGAATAAAAATAGAAATAACTACATAATTAATAAAATTAACCATGTACATATATGTAGTTGGGTATTCTTATAGAGTTGTATATTCTTATGGATTTTAATGTTTTTTTTTAAGGGATTGGAATTGTATAACTTTTAAAACTTTTATTTATAAGTACACTCTCAGGCACATTTAACCGCCCACCTCGTATTTCTGTAAATTTAAAGTAAAGTCACCGGGTGACCAAGCTCAATGCAATTTGATGCGAAACGTTCGGGGTGAGTACAAACGTGCACTCTCATAAATTTCAAAAACGCGGCTAATCCGAAAATAATAGATATTAATTATAACAAAGAAAAACACAAAATACTGAAAAAAAGTGTTATCTTTTGTTGTTAAAAAAGTGGTAAAATTATTGAAAAACTTAATTTTTAATAATGGGTGTTTGCGACGCAGGCTCTAATTACTTTGTGGAGCCGGTTTGACAATCCGTCAATTATGTCCTGAACATCCGACTGAGGGATGTTGTGCAACTCCTCTACTGCAGCTGTCTTAAGCTCTCGCTCGGACATGTCTTTTAATGTTGTCCTAAAGATGATCGATAGGTTTGATATCTGGACCGCAAGATGGGCATGGCAAAACTGGAATCCCGACCTCATTTAGGTAGTTAGTTACAGAATTTGCGGTGTGGCAGGGTGCGTTGTCATGCATTAACCGAAAGTGTTCACCAAAAATTGGTGCGAAAGGCATCACATGGTCTTGCAAAACGTTTTCCACGTATATCTAGCGTTCACACTACATCTATCGAACACAACAAGGTCCGTGCGAGCTTCATAACTGATGCCTCCCCAAACCATTATAGACCCTCCTTGGTAACCCACTGTTTCGGTTATCGTGCATGGAGCAAACCTTTCGTTTTTTCGCCTGTAGATACGCTGACGTCCATCTGGACCTCGTAGACCTATTCTTCGTTCGTCTGAGTATAAGACGTCCCTTCCTTCCTCTGCAGTCCAGTTAACACATTCTCGCGCAAAACGAAGTCTTGCTGTACGCGCTGCTGTGGGAGCAATTTGGGGCGCGCGTTCGTCGGAAAGCTCTGAAATTTAATTCTGCCAACCTTTTTCTGATGGCACGTTCACTCACACCGACATTCCTCACCTCAAAAAGACGTGTACGAGCTTCAGAAGCGATGCAAAACCGATTTCTCAGTATGTTGTTTAAGTAACTGAAACAATGTTAAAAATCGCTTAAATTGCAAAAAATGCTTCGATGACATTTTTATCGGGCGAAATAAGGGTTTAGTTTTTTGTTTCTTGCGAAAATATCCTCTAAACAAAAAAAACAAATCAACAGATAAAATTATAGTGAACTTAAAGATTTAGGGTGACGAAAATGCAGGTGGGCGGATAATTGTGCCTGTGAGTGTATATAAACTTCATTCTTGGAGTAAACGTTAACTCCACAATTGACACCTTAGTAGTGATTCGTAGAAGAATTATCCTAGCAAACCGTTGCTACTTCGGTTTAGCGAAACAAATGGGTTCAAAACTCCTCACACTTAAGACGAAGTTCACGCTTTACAGGACCCTTATATTGCCACTCCTGCTTTACGGCGTCGAGTGCTGGGCGATAAGCAAAAAGGGAGAGCTGATACTTAGTTCTTTCGAAAGGAAAATTCTTCGACGGATATTTGGTCCTGTGTGCGAGGAAGGCGAATGGAGGAGAAGATTCAATCGCGAACTTTATGAGCTGTACCAAGATGTTGATGTAGTCCAAAAAGTTAAAACACGCCGACTGCATTGGCTCGGGCACATCGAGCGAATGGACAACAATGCTCCAGCCAAGAGAATCTTCGAATCCCAGCCCCCAGGCTCAAGACGACAAGGAAGACCGAACCTACGATTTAAAGACCATGCTATCACGGATGCTAGAGCGCTTGGTCTGAATGACTGGAAGCAACGTGCCCGGAATCGAGGAGGATGGAAAGCTTCCAATTTAAAATGCCACTCTTCTGTTGTTGTTTTTACAAGTCATCCAATCCGAAGAAAGATATAGCTTGGTTAGATCTAAAAGAAGCAAATTTTTTCAAGAAATTATAACCTATTGGAGTTTTTAAATTACTTCAATTTAATACAAACCTAGACAAGATTTAAAAATTACTTTGTGATATATAAAAAAAAAAGGTTTTATCTAATTTTGAAGCGACCGCAGTTTTATTTCTAGCTTTGACTAGGTTATTTTTGTGTATCAGTTTCGTGTGAAAATTGTCGGGAAAAAATTGTTGTCCTCTCTTTTTTTCCACAAAATTATCGTTTTTTTTTCATAATAATAGCTTTCAGATATTAACTTTTCAGTGGCATTTATTTTATACAAGATGAACAAGTCAAATCAAACAAATATAATACATACGATTTGCTATATAAAAAAAAAAAAACATTTAGATTTTCTGTCAAAAAAAAAATCCAAAGCTTTTAGTATAAATGGAACATCGAATCTACACATTTTTGTTTTTAATGCAGAATGGCCGCGTTCAACAGCACATTTGACAGTTCTGAACTGTCATTTTTAGAGCTTCTGATTGGCCAGCAGTCATAAAAGTTCAGTTGACGTCGATTGACATTTAGTTACGTTTCTTACGTTTTTTTCTGAATTTTCAGATGAAAAATTCTATCTGAAAATTCAGATGACAGCTAAAAGCAACAAAAAAACAGTTCTTGATCCAGTTTTTTTTTTTGGTATGTGGTCTGATCGTCTGGGTCTCGTATCGCTTTTCGGATTTTGATTTTAAAGTGCAAAAAATAATAAAAACAGAATAAATAATTTCAGACTTTTTTGTGCGTTCAGTGTTACGTTTTTCAGAACTGAATTTTTAGATCTGTCAAAAACGTGGTGATGAACGTGGCCAATGTTTTTTTTTTTTTCTTCAATAAAGTCGATAAAATTAAGTTATCGATCTGATTTATATATAAGTAATTTTCTTTTTCATTAAGCTTGTTGGGATTAAATTGATCCACTGGAGGTTTGGGTTAGATTTTAAATATTTATTGGGAAGCTTTATTGAGGTGTGTCGGTGCTGACCGACTGCTAATACATTTATAATATCTTTCACATGAATAGGAATTTTTATGACTTTTAAAATTCACCAAGACTCAATGAAACTCAATAGTGTAAAGCTATCTGTGTAAAATCTATTTATTAAATATTTATATTCCATTTACATACAAAAAAAATGTGCACCATTGCTGCAATCAAGAGCAATTAACCCAACTGCCAATGGATCCAATCAACACACACAAAGGTCATTTTATTACAATTTATTTTACTGGACCCAAGTTTACACTCGCATTTCGAAGCCCATTCTCCCCCGAAATTCATTTCCGCCAGTGACTATCATCATCATCATCAGCGACGGATTTTGGAACTTGGCTGGGAATATATGAAAATAAAACATTTTATGAGTTTTCCTGATGCACCAAAACGCTCTCTCTACACACATTAGCTCTACTATAAAAACTACAAAAAAAAAACGCAAATTGGTAAATTTCCCGGGACCACTTACAATTTTTCATTCGATGTATTAAATTTCGTAATCCCTTCACTGCGCTTATTTTCTTTTAAACATTACATATGTATATATATAGCAATATGCGTGGCGTGTTGTGTTGACCATTATCGTGTCGAATACTTTTTGACACACAGCGTGGTACACTTCATCCTCTATACCTACTATAAACGACCTCAAAGCCAATGTGCTCTTCTCCTATCCTTCACTTGTTCCATTGATTAAGTTCAGAAGAGTTTATGCTACTGGGTGATATAGGGTTGATGTAATTTTTTGTGTTGGTTGATTTTGTATTTTGTTTTTAATTTCATGTCACTGAGTGCTTAATTGAGAACGAAAAGTGTAAAAATGAAAAATAAGGTTTCCCTCTCTCTCTCTCTTTCCCTCTATATATGTATACTTTTAGTCGATTAAGTAATTAAACCATCTCTGAACTTTGTGCGAATTTGGGGTAGTAAAAGATTTTTATGGCACAAAAATTTTAACCATTATTTTATTGAGTAGGATTTATGGACGAAAAAAGTGAAGGGGTGCTAAAGTATATTTAAACAAACTTCACTAAAGAAAGAAAAAGAAATTTTCACATTTTAATTATTGACGAACACTCTTTAATGGTGGATTGATGGTTGTTGAAAAGGGTTTAAAATAAAACAGGTTTATGTCAGGAAAGTGGTTGGGCGCCATTTTTCTTACATAAAATTAAAATTTTTATTGATTTATGTCTGAAAATAAAAATATGCTCACAGGAATCCTTGAGAGTTGTAAGTCAATATTTAGGTCTTGGTTCTATTCAAGCTGCCACACCACTAAATGTATATGTAAATGTTTATTTAAATAGACCTTATAGTTTTTTTTTTTTTATAGTTCTTCACTTAAGAAAAAATATAGGAAGCATTCAATGTTTGTTTTATATCGAACAATTTCTGTCAAATGTCAAAAAAAAATTATGTTACAAAGTTCTCAACAATTGCATTGGCCGCGTTTAACAGCACATTTGACAGTTCTGAACTGTCATTTTTAGAGCTTCTGATTGGCCAGCAGTCATAAAAATTCAGTTGACGTCGATTGACATTTAGTTACGTTTCTTACGTTTTTTTCTGAATTTTCAGATGAAAAATTCTATCTGAAAATTCAGATGACAGCTAAAAGCAACAAAAAAACAGTTCTTGATCCAGTTTTTTTTTTTTTTTTTTGGTGTGTGGTCTGATCGTCTGGGTCTCGTATCGCTTTTCGGATTTTGATTTTAAAGTGTAAAAAATAATAAAAACAGAATAAATAATTTAAGACTTTTTGTGCGTTCAGAGCAGTGTTGCCAGACGAAAAAAAAATCTCCCCCCAGAAAAATTTAAAAACCCCCAGATTATCCCATTTCAATTTAAAAAAAACCCCTAAGTTTTTTTTTAACTGTTTTTAAAAAAAAAAAAAATTTCACAGCTAATACTCTGTGTATGTACTACAAGTACTTTTTTACAAACAAAAATTGATTTTATTTAAAATTTATTGGATATTCTTTGATTATAGATTCAATTTGTGAGGGAAATTCAGGTAATGGAATAATTTAACTTTAAAATGAATCTCCTCAGATTTCCCCCCAAATATCTTGTCCCCCCAGATTTCCCCTGATGATGAAAAAAACCCCTAAATCTGGGGGAAAACCCCCAAACTGGCAACCCTGGTTCGTTTTTCAGAACTGAATTTTTAGATCTGTCAAAAACGTGGTGATGAATGTGGCCATTGACTATTTTTCAAAGAACCACGTTGACGAGATTTAATAAAAAAAAAAAAAAAAACATGCATTTAAATGTATAGGTACCACACTTATTTACATTTATGTAACTTCAAACTGAAATCTTTCCAAATATCATCTCAAGTTAATGAAGTCTAATGGGGTTTTCCATTGGTAAAATTAATCAATTTATTTTTGATTTGGATCTGTCAAAAACACTATTTCCCCTCTTTTTGCTTGACATTGGGCAAAATAAATTGATTTATTTTAGATTTTAAATCAAATTTGCAAATCTAAATTTTTCGGCAGATTTACCCCTCTTTGTACTAATACCAACATAAATCCAGCTGTCAGTTTTCAAATGTTTTTCATTGATATTTCGGTTATAAAAATTATGTTGAAAAATGTGGATAATAATTGGTAGTAAATAAATGGTAGCAGTTTAAAATTAACCGGCAACTTTATCAAGTTCATATTTCTCTTCTAAAAGTAAATCGAAGGATGAAGATTTTTTTGAAATATTGACATAGAAACTGTAATGCACAAACACAGTGACAAAAATAAATTAATTTGAAATTGTGTTCTATTCGCTACAAAATAAATCAAGTTTTTCATTGAAATCTAAATTTACCAATGGAAAACCCCATAAGTTATAAATAAAATCACATTTTTTCCTCATACGCATGATATTCCGCGTTCATCTTACAAGCGTGGTGCTGGAAACAGGATATACAAGTACCTAATATCAATAAGCCGCGAATCTTTGCAATCGCAGCCATCAGTAAAGTAGGTACATACATCCAGATCGCAAATCCATTTTTCTCAATAAAATAAAAAAAAAAAATATGAATTGAAAGTGAAAAATTGAAATAGCATTCCACACCAGCACCCGACTATCAAAAGCTAAAAAGAAAAACTCTCCACGAATAAAGTGAAATAATGATTGACAGATGAATTTATTTTTCGTTTTCCATCCGGTTGCGCCTCGAAGAACTTCAGGGAGGATTTTGCTGCTTCTTATACTCAAAGTAGCAAGCAATTCGCCTCGCAATGCACCATCCATTTATTTACAACACACATTCATTTATGTAGATATGTGTTTTGTACTTGGGAAGAATTCAATTCCATAAATCCATATCCTTTTCCTATGGTTTGTGTTCTATTTTAAACTGGCAATTCGAAGCATAAGATGGAACAATGCGTCTTATTTGCAAAATAGTTTTGTCCTTAGAGTTTTTAGGTTTGACTTTGTCGAAAAAAAAAAGAAAAAAGAGTTGGATCTGTTTTTTGTAACGCCTCATCGAGGAAAAAAAGAGAAATACTTTATTGCATCGTTTGTATCTGGATGTCATATCATCAATCGCGCCACACACAAAGTTACTGTATCGATCTTAAATCTGTTATTTGTGCAACTTGATTCGCATACACACCTGCTCCAAACGGCTGCATTAGTTCCGGCAAAAATGTTGACATAGAACTCCTATACAAACCCCACTTTTCCACCCACGCCGCGCATTATCCTTTTAATATCGCAAAAACGGCCCACGATGTATGCTGCTACTGGCAATGACAATGTGTATACACATTTATGCCGAGTATGCAACTTTATTGGTTAGGAATGTAACGCATTTATAATCCATCGAATCAGGATGCGGATATTTGCTGATGTCGAACGTAATACCTGGGGGAGCTCTGGAAGGCTTTGCGTGTTTGAATTTCACCGAGCCGAGTCGATTTGAATTGAATTGAGCGCCTGAAATGAAAGGATTCTTGCATTTTGTTTAGGCCTTACGGCAAGGAGATAGAGGGGTTAAGCATTGGATAGTAGAGATACCGACTACCATCAATCGTATTCCATCGTACTGAGAGATGGTAGGTGTTTGTGTTTACCTGGCTCAGGTGGTTTTGAATTTGTCTAGGTATACCAAGACTTTGGATATAATATTAAGGTAGATATGTACGTACATAGATACATACCTCCATATTATGTACGCATAATGTACATAACTTGAAATTATTATTTGACGAAGGAGGATTGTTTACACTTGCTATAGTTTCGCAAATAAAGAGATGTAATTCTGAAATCAGATCGAGAAACGTAGACGTTTCCCATGTAAAAAATCTTTCACCGCTTGGAATTTTTTTAAGTGGAACATAAATTCTCAACACCCTTCTGCATAATTTACATGCATATGCTGGTAACATCACAATGGGCCCTCCAATGGGCAAAAACAAAAAAAATTAAAATCAATTTAGCAGATTTGGATTTTGTGGCAGAGTACAGTACAATTGAGAGCTACAAGTTTGAAAACATAAGGTCCACAGACACGAATATAAGGTAATCCCATGACAAAAAAAAATTAAGTCTGAAATCGTAATCCATTCCCCACGAAATAAAAATAAATTTAAGACAGAAATCTGAATACAAAGGAAAACCCTGTTCTTAACTATTTTTTTCTTCTTTTTATAGCTCCACAAAAAAATAAATTTCTGCCATAAAAATTCAAATTAAACGACTTAATTTTTGCCCTTACTGTACCACCTATCAAATACACAAACCTTTCAAATTGTCACAATTTACCGGAGGAAAATCTAACCTCAAAAATAATTTTGACATTTGTATTTTTCGCCGTGTGCTGTTGCTGTGTGGTGTGCAGTGCAGCAACGAATTTTCACGCCTTGAGTTGTGTTTTCTGTTCACTATTTTCCAACGTGCATTTTCCTAAATAAAACTGTAAAAAACTTCTCCAGTCCGAAAGAAAATGTCGCTTGCATTTCAAAATGCCGATTCCATCAAACAAGCTCTCTTTGAAGAGCTCCAAAACATACTCAGCTCTGAGACCAGCATTCGAGTATCGGCCGAAGGACGAATGAAACAATTGGAATTCACTGAAGGTTAGTTCAAATTTATTTTACTGAATAGAGAAATACTAAAGCTCAAAAAATATCCCAGGATATGGAGTCTATCTCTCGGAATTAATCATGAACCAGTCATTTGAATTGAGTCTGCGACAAATGGCCTGTGTTATGTTGAGGCATTATGTTGAAAATCACTGGAATGAAGGTGAAGAGAATATCGTCACGGAACAAGCTAAGAAAACCATTCGCAATATCCTTCCTAACGGACTATACGACCCAAATAGTAAAATTCGTTCTGCTGTTGCTAATGTCATCTCAACAATAGCTGCAACCGATTGGCCAGGAGTATGGACAGATTTATTTCCCATTATCATCAAATGTTTGGGTGGCAATGAGGATTCAATCCATGGAGCAATGCAAATTCTTCAGGAATTCGCTTATGATGAGGGTCAAATCAAAGAACTCGGTCCATTTATCATTTCGGAGGTCTACAGAATCTTTGAGAGCGAACAAACCTACACCATCAAGACAAGAACTTCGGCCATCAAGCTTCTGAAGCCTCTGTTCATGTCGATTGGTTGTAACATAATGAATCGAGAGCAACAGGCTGCTCTGATGGAACCAGTTCTGAACAATTTCATGGATAAATTGTTGCAATCTTTGGCCATGAACACTGGAACTGCTTCCAATTTTATGCTTAAAACTGAAATTGTCAAAAGTAAGTTAAATTGCGTTTAAATTATTCGGGTTACTTCCAGAGTTTCTTTCATTCAAGTGTTCACTTTCCTGGTCACCGAAATGCCTAAATATATACAGCCATTTATGAATAGAATACTCCCTCCAATCTGGCAACTGCTCACTCAAGTTGCCGACATCTATGTCAAGGTCACAGTCAACCAAACCGAAGAGAATCCCTTCCAACAATCGGACAATGAAGGTAAACACGTTTCTTAGATTTTGTTTTGAGTAGTTTAAGTTAACTCCTTTTTTAAGACGAAGACGAACTCACCAACCTCTCGACGATGTTAATTCAAATCTTCGAGTTCATTCAATGTATTGTGGGATCAGGGAAATTCCGTTCCATCATTAAAAATGTCCTCACGGACCTAATCTACATTATGATTGTTTACATCCAAGTGCCGGTTGAACAAATCGAATCCTGGAATGAAGATCCAGAAAGATTTGTCGAAGATGAGGACGAGTCTGGTGTTGAACTAACAATTCGTCTATCAGGACAAGATGTTCTGATGGCTCTTAATGATGAAATTGGTCCCAAAGTATTGCCATCCCTCTCCGAAGCTCTTGGTCGTCATATGAATGTTGCTGAGGCAGAAAAATCATCTGGCAATCAAAATTGGTGGAAAATACACGAAGCTTGTATGGTAGCTGTGCACACCTATCGCGAATTGATTCTAGAAACAGAGGATCAATTTGATTTATTGAACTATCTTACTTTGGTTCGAAATCTTTTAAGTTATGAAGGATCTGCGCATTTAGTTGGTCGGTGTTTGTGGACTTTAAGTTCATATTCAAAGTCATCGCTGTATAATCCTCAAATGTTGGAAGAGATTCTTACGGTGACATTGAATAGTCTGTCAAGGGAACAACCGATTGTGTTAAAAATTTGTGCAGTTAGGTGGGTTTTGAAATTTATTGCTTTTTTGAAACTTCCCGAGATGATAACTTTAATTCTTCTTAGAGCGATACATGGATTTGTGCAGAGTCACGAAAAATCGGAGGGCGAAAAGCGTCTACTGATTCAATCGAAACTTTCAGGATTTGTTGAAGGGATAATTGATTTGATTCCGGGATGTAAGAGTTCTGTCTTAGGGCTGTTGCTTGAGTCGTTGACAACTATCATTACGGTAAGTTACTTTTGGTCGAAAAAAGTGTATTATCAAAGGGCTATATCTTTAGCCTATAAAGTTAGTGGAATAATTCCCTCCAAGTTATTATTTTTCCATTCACGCCTTTAATGTTTTTTTTATTGCTATCAGTTCGATCAAGCTTTTGCTGCTTCAGTCCATAATAAACTCATTCCCCTGGCGATTGCAGTATTCCTCAAATATCCCGAGGATCCTTTTGTTCTAGAACTAGTTCAGGACATGTTGAAGGTTCTTTCACAGAATCCACATTGTCTGCAACCATTGCAGGAGAAATTCATTCCAACCATTGTAAGTAGAAATCTGCCACTAGTGCCTCTTTTTCTATACAGCAAAATTCTATTTTTTAAAGATCAGCATTTTAAACCTTCAAGGAGACCAAGCAGCTAACAAAGATATTGCTCTTGATGTTCTTACCACAATCGTGAAATATTCTTCGGCTCCATTAAGTAGTAACCTAATTGACAATGCTTTTCCAGCGATGATTCATTGTGTTCTCCGTACGGATGATCATTCAGTGATGCTTAGCGGTGGAGAGTGTCTAAGAGCATTTATCTTTGTCTCTCCGGAACAAGTGTGTTCGTATAAGAACGGTGAAGGGCTCAACTACATCATGCAGGTAACTACAATGCTCCTAAATCCGATGAACAATGAAATGACAGCTGGACAAATTGGTCGTCTAGTGATCACAATCATTTCGAAAGTTGGAAATCTCCTCGGTGAGAATATTGATCTTCTGTTGAAAGCAGTCATAAGCAAGATGCAATTAGTGGAGTGCCTTAAAGTTATAATGAGTCTTGTAGTTATATTTGCTCATCTCTTCCTAACGCAAATGGATGCGGTGTTGAATTTCCTATCAACAGTGCCGGGTCCAACCGGTGAGCCAGCTTTGCAATTTGTATTCACAAACTGGTTATCCAAACAAACAATGTTTTTTGGTTCTTACGAACGTAAAGTCACAACTATGGCTCTATGTAAACTCTTCGAATATGGTGTAACTACCCAAGACAATCGTTTAACTAGTATCACTGTGAAAGAACTCATGACCACTGAATCAACGGGTAAAGTTAAAACTCGTTCCCAAACAACTTCGACTTCACATTGGGTAACAATACCAGCTTTGGTTAAAATGTTTAAACTTCTCATCAATGAGCTTGGTCATTTGAGAGAATCGAAATTGGCCGATTTGGAATCTGATGAAAACAGTTCCGATGATGACTCTGGAGCAGGAGAAAAATCATCACCGCCAAAAGTTCGCTATGTTTCGGATTTATATTTTAACGATGATGAAGATGAAAATCCCGATGATGATCAACTAATTCAGGAATTGATGAAAGATCCACTTTTCCAAGCGAACATAGAAGAAACTCTTACTAAGTTCTTACAAAACTTTAGCAGCAACGAACATTTCACAATGTTTGTTGAGCATTTGAGTGAAGCTGAAAAAATTATTATGAAATCCATTCAAGTTGATGTTGCTTAAGAAGTGAAGTTTCGAAATGAACTAAAATGTTATTTATTAAAAAGAATTATTATTAAAGGAATCTATTTTTTTTATAATTATAAAACAGAGAAAAAAAAAGATAATAAATGTTTAAAAGTGTATTCCTTCTTTGTAAAGGTTTTTATTTCTTGGATGAGTGCAAAAGAACTTCTGTTGTTGGGTCGCAAAATGATAAGCAGCTGAATTGTAGTCAGCTAGGAGTTTTTTTTTACAGAAAATAATTTTTTGTCAGGGGTTTATAAGTAGATGATACGCTAAAAATTAAATTATGTATCAAACTTCTTTCTATTTTAAAACAAAACAAAAAAAAAGATTCAAACTTCCTTCGAGCCGGATTTGAACCAGCGACCTATGGATGTCTACATTGTTTTTACTTCTACAGTCCACCGCTCTACCAACTGAGCTATCGAAGGTGTTGTAGATTGCGTGGCAAAGCTTTTATATAAAATAACAATACATTTATATAAGAACATTTATGTAAATTTATTTTCGCTGCATTGAAAAAAGCTGCACATCTGTTTTCGGCATAATAATGAATACCAATACCAACTACCAAACCCAACGAATTGATAAATTCATTTCTTCAAATACCTAAACAGCCACGCAACGCAAGTACATAAAGAAAAATAAATGTACCCCATGCCCATCTCCAACTGGAATTCCCCCTGGAAATCAGCCGCAAAAAAAAAACTTTCCACTTCATAGTGTTGAAGAACCTTTATATTTTAACTTTGAAAGTATTGAAGACTCATTCAAAGGGTGCTCTGAACTTTAAACTGGATTTAGTAAACCAGTGCTCATTAAGTGCTAAGTGAATATAGGTACCTTACCTACCTACCTAAATACAAAATTCTATTAGCACTGAAATGAACTCCCTAGTGTGTCCGTCGGAGGGAAATATGTAATTGCTCCCAATTTTGTATAAATGTCGATTAAAACAGGATTTAAACAATTAGATTCTTTTAAGAATTTCAAAACTAAATATCAGTTAAGATTTGCATTTTAGATTGAAGATTAAAAAAAAAATAATGTAAGGCAAATTGAATGAAACTTTCACGTGAATCGAAAGCTTCGATCGGATCGAATAGCAGAATAGGTCTCTGTTTTCCAATTTTTTTATTTGTAGGTGCCTAGATACCTATGACCCTGTTTAGATGGGGAAAATTGAGGCCGGTATCAAGGCAATTTGTGGGTGAAAGAAGTGCGGTGTTAAGTATCTCGGGAGGGGCGAAGAAAACATAAAAAACTAGTCTAATGAGTCTCATTTGTTGTTGTTTCACTGTGTGAAATTTCGAAATTGTTTTTGTATCAACGTATTTTAAGGCGCCTCAAAGTTTATAATGTAGACACGACGACCCGAAACAGTCCGGACTCAATTTTCCCAATCTAAATAGGGTCTATAACATACAGAGCTTTTCAATTACACAAACCAAACTTTTTATCTGGAGTTAAATCTGGTACACCCTTTAAAATAAGTTTACCGGCACTTTAGTAAATACATATTGGAAAAGAAGCACAACTTCATACATATTCACAAATTTTTTTATAGTCAGTTTGAGTTTGCTTGCTTTCGTGCACAGTTCAACAACGACTTGGAAATACTTTAGAGCTTATCAAATTTGTTTTGTTACCGAGTGAGAAATTTTTAATAATTTACTTTTCTTTCTAGAAAATACTTAATTTTCATTTACTTTTTTTTTTAAAGCACCTACATTTAAGTGATTAACCATGTCATACCACAAGCCAGAAAGTAAAACCATTCAGGAATTGAAGGATATTGCCCATCGCCTTCGTATTCATTCGATTTCTGCAACTGAGGCTTCCAAGTCCGGGTGAGTTATTTTTTTTTTGCCCCCTCGAGTTGCTGCGACCTGTGACTTCATTTCCATTGCATTTTTATTTTTAGTTTATCATTACTTTGTGGGTATAGACTAGTATAAAGTGAATGGCGTTATTTTAAAGTAAAACACGTGGTTTCATTCATGTTGACCGCGAAATATTATATTATATTGCATGAGAATATGATTTTTATATGTAACTGGGCCATGTTAATAGACGGCAATTGAATTTATAGATTAGAAAAGCAACAATGACCTATTTGACCTTGATTGGTGTATTTTTGTCAAATGCTGAAAGGTTCCAGTCGGCTTCAACTCGAAAGGTTCTGAAGCAAGTAGGTACAAACAAGTAGAAAAATCGTGAGAATCGAATTTTAATTTACTGTTGCACTTGAACCGATTAGCCGGTTAGGAACATACAGTAAGGCATACCTAGGTACTAATAATTTCAATTGGGAAGATGATTATGTTAGGTGGTATATGTGACTGAAGAAAACAATCGGTCTTATCAAATTCTTTCCTATTTCCCAAAAAATATGTATCGTCTTCGTCTTCGTCATCGACCCCGTGTACAGTGGCATGATTTTTATTTATTTGGTTATCATTTTGTTAATTTACAGCTGTTCTGATTGAGACAGACAAGTGATGTTTCTTTATTTCTATGTATTTATTGCGTCATTGAAGTTAATACATTCATCTTGCTAACATTAAATATATTGGCATCTCGTATTTTTTTTTTCTTAATAAAAAGTAGGGGTATTATAATAGAAGACCGATTCTTGTGATAGTCTAGACTCTAGGTAGGTATTAGATCGTTAGGTCTGGGAAAAGTTTACTACATGTCACTATGAAGTAGGTATAATGACTAGGTACCTATACCTACCTACAACAAATAACTAGATACACCTACCGTATTTAATTAGTGGGTACCTACCTACACATTTATTTTTGTTTTGATAGTGGACGGGGCACTAATTGTTTAACCAAAGCTTTTGAATTAATTTCTTTTACTGTTCTTAATTGCTTATAAAAAAAACAGCCTATTCAAAAATTCTAGGTGTAGAAACTCCTAATAGCCTATCTTATAACGATCACAGTTTTTCTTGTAAAGAGAAAAGCTTTTGAATATCGTTTTAAGCATCGTTTTGACAGTAACAAAAACAGAACTTTTCTTTTAGAGATTTTACCTAAACAAATCATTTTGATGTTTTAACTTCTTCTAACTTTGGTGGACATATTTTTTTTTCACGGGGAATTTATGTTGATATTTCTGTAAATGCACAGATTAAGATTATCAGCCCAATTCTAAAAATTCCCCCGGACAAAAACTACGCAAACAGCCTGGAAGAATAGAAAACTTTTTTAAACTTCTTCCTTTCTATTTAACTGAATAATCTTGCCATTCATTTTAGGGTAATTATTACTATTATTAGCTCTTAATAAAATTATCAGACAGATACCAACAAGTTGAATAATAAAATATTTTAAATATTATGAAATCATATAAAATGATACAAGGTAATGTACATACCTGAATAATGTACGTATCTTTTAAACTTACTATACCTACCAAGAACTAATTGTTTATGTATTGTAAAAAACAGGTATTTTTGTTTAAAGATGAAATATAGGTAGGTATTAATTAAAGTAATTTTAAATCTTTGCAAAATATCATTGTTCATTGGGGTGTCAATTATTTCCCAAGCTCATTTTTTTATCAGACGCCTCTTAATAGAATTTCAATAAGATCTTTAAATAAGGAGAGCTGCTGTAGTTCGGGTCAAAATAAAATGAAGATGATGAATTAAATTGAACAAGGAAAAGAAATTACCTATTAACTTTTCATTTTTCTCTAAAAATAGAACCAAACAAAATAGGTAATTATAGACAGGGGAGTGTGCCACGAGTCTAATAGTTTTTCATTCAATATGCACATGTCGTGGGTGGTGTGTCTTAAGTTAATTTATTTTATTTTTTTTAAAGACAAATAAATGAGAGCAAACAACCGATGTTAGCTGTCGGCGCCCGCGAGACTGATGTGTTAATGACACAGAAATGTGAATCATTGCCAATGCTAAACTTTTCTTTTATCTTGAATTTTTTTTTTTATTTTATTTTATATCTACTTATTTGATTCTTAGACATCCAACATCATGCGCATCTATTGCTGAAATTATGTCGGTTCTCTTCTTCAATACTATGCGTCTCAATTTGAAAGAGCCCCGTGATCCATCTAGTGATCGTTTTATTCTATCCAAGGGTCATGCTGCTCCAATTTTGTATGCTGCTTGGGCAGAGGCAGGCCTCTTCCCAATTTCAGAATTGCAAAATCTTCGTAAGATCGACAGTGATCTTGAGGGTCATCCAACGCCACGTTTGAATTTTATCGATGTGGGTACTGGATCACTGGGACAGGGTGTAGCTGTTGCTGCTGGCATGTCTTATGTTGGAAAGAACCTTGACAAGGCCGATTATAGGTTTGTTCTTTCGATGGCAACGTGAATGATTGGTTTTTATTTATGTATTTGTTTTTGAAATTTTAAAGGACTTATGTTGTTGTCGGTGATGGTGAATCAGCCGAAGGATCAATTTGGGAATCTCTCCATTTTGCTGGACATTACAAATTAGATAATCTGTGTGTTGTGTTCGATGTTAATCGTTTGGGACAATCAGAACCAACCTCATTGCAACATCAAATGGAAGTTTATCGAAAACGATTGGATGCCTTTGGATTTAACGCATTGGTTGTTGATGGACACGATGTGGAGGAGTTGTGCAAGGCATTCGCTGAAGCTGCAAGCACAAAGAACAAGCCTACTGCCATAATTGCCAAGACATTCAAGGGTAAATTCTTCCCCAACATTGAGGATCTGGACAATTGGCATGGAAAGCCTTTGGGAGCAAAAGCAGCTGAGACCATTAAGCATTTGCAAGGTTTAATTGTGACCGAGCAACGCACCTTGCGCCCTCAATCACCAATCAAGGCTAAGCCAGCTCCACAAGTGAACATCAAAAATATTCAACTATCATCGCCACCCGCTTACAAACTTGGTGAACAAGTAGCAACTCGTTTGGCTTACGGCACAGCTTTGGCCAAGATCGGTGCTAATAATGACCGCGTTATTGCACTCGATGGAGACACAAAGAACTCGACCTTCTCTGACAAATTGAAACATGCCTTTCCAGAGCGATACATTGAGTGCTTTATTGCCGAACAAAATTTAGTCGGTGTCGCAATTGGTGCTGCCTGCCGTGACCGCACAGTTGCCTTTGCCTCGACCTTTGCCACTTTCTTTACTCGAGCATTTGATCAAATCCGAATGGGAGCTATTTCTCAGACCAATGTCAACTTTGTTGGATCACATTGTGGCGTGAGTATCGGTGAAGATGGACCCAGTCAGATGGGCTTGGAAGACATTGCTATGTTCCGAACAGTTCCTGGCAGCACAATCTTCTACCCATCAGATGCTGTGAGTTGCGAGAGAGCTGTTGAATTGGCTGCAAACACTAAAGGAATTTGCTTTATCCGCACATCGCGACCTAACACAGCCATTATTTATCCAAATGAAGAACCATTTGCCATTGGCAAAGGCAAGATTGTCAAAAAATCAGGCGAAGATCATGTCTTGCTGATCGGCGCTGGTATCACTTTGTACGAGTGTTTAAAGGCCGCCGCTGAATTGGAAAAGAACGGAGTGCATGCCCGTGTTTTGGATCCATTCACCATCAAGCCAATCGATGCTGCCATGATCCTTGAAAATGGACGAGCATGTGGAGGACGTATTGTTGTTGTCGAAGATCACTACAGGGAGGGTGGCCTTGGTGAAGCTGTAAGCGGAGTTGTTGCTGAACACCGTGACTTTGTAGTCAAGCATTTGTACGTTCCAGCCGTTCCCAGGTCAGGACCATCTGATGTTCTCATTGATATGTTTGGCATCTCAGCTAATAAGGTTGTCACAGCCGTTACTGAAATCTTAAAACTGTAAACACAAACATTTCATCAAAATACCTATCGCCCTATATATAAATCGGTGAATTTTATTCAGTTTGTTGAAAGTTTTATTTCAATGATAATAATTTTTTGTAGTTTTTCGCCACGATTTATTCTCAATTTTTCTTAAACCAACCCATTCCTGCGAAGTAAAGCGTGTTAAATTGAATGATATAATTGTTTTCTAATAAATGCATTTGCAGCTAAATTTATTTTTTGTGCTTTATTAAAAATTTATCTCGCTTTAAGGTAATGTTTAATTGGAAAAGCTTAGGATGCCAAAAGGTGTCCTCATTTAGTCGTATCTGCATGCAACATGGTTAGGGTAAGTCAGTGCTCGCGAATAACACCACCGATTGGCTTATAATACAACAATGCAAAACTCAATAAAGTAGATTCGGAAGGCTCGTTTTGATTTGAGACAATAGCGCTGGACCTCTTCTTTTCCAAAATTTAAAAGAAAACATTAAAATATTATTTTAGTTTATATTAATTTTATAATATACTTTTGTTTAAATTTGTTTTTAATCATAGTACCAATCTAAAAATAACAAAGCGAACGACATTACTAACAAAAAGAATAACGACCAAACTCGTAGGCCTGCATTGCGTTGAATTGCCTGTTGTATCTGCTCATTGGCATCCTTGACATTTTCCGTCGCCCCTATAACTGCATTAGCAATTCTCTCGATATTGTGTTTTTGTAGAGAAACCTTAAAAGAAAACAACATAAGAGTTTAGTGCGAAAAGTTCTTAGATATCCAGAAATGATAGAACCCACCTTCTCTGTGAAGATATCCTGCAACTGTGCAATATCAACTACGTTCTTTTCAATCAGCTCTACTTCTTCAGATAGTCCCTGAAGTTCATGGAAGAGCTGGACATTTTCCTCTTCGAACATTTGAATGTCTTCGGGACTGAGTTCTTTTGTTTCCTCATCAACTAATTGCTGAGATTTCTGAATGTCTTCATCTAGTGCTACTTTTGCTTCATTTGTTTCTAGTTTTTGTTTAATCCTGCTCAATGGGCTACTTGTTGGATACCCATCAAAATCATCGTCGTCATTCTCAGAATCTAACCCTTGAAGGGAAGACCGATTTTGTCCATTGGATATCGAATATTGTCGTTCATGGTCACTACCATTAGGAATATACTCTTCGCTCGAAGCCGATGAGAGTTTGCCTGTCAAAGGTTTCTTGACAATTTCTCCACCAGGTCGAACTGGAATTTTTTTCTTATCTGAAGCCAACTTGAGCAGACGGTAACTATCTAGCTCATGTTGAACTCTGTATTTCTTTTGTTCCAAAAAGATGTCGTACACATTCTTCAGATACTCGGTCAGCAAATCCAGAACAACCTCGATGTGCTGTTGGTGTTGTCGTTTTCGTTTGATTTTCTTCCAATCGCTGCGTAATTGAGCCAGATGTACAGTATAGAAATTAACGAATTTCTCCGATTCTCGATCGATTAGATCTCTCTGTCCATCGGTCATCTGAGCGGAGGACTTTAGATGCATTCCGATTTTCATGTAGGCTGAACGATTTTCAAGCAAAACATTCCGCAAAGTGGTGATTTTGTTGCAAGCATCCTTGGCCTGTTTGGCGAATTCATCTCGTGGACGAGATTGGAGGATACGATTTTTATCTGGAACGGGATGTGTGTCGTCCTTAAAGGCTTTTATGCAAGCCTTGAAGATGTGCGTTTTGTCCATTGTTTTAATATGATTACATTTGGAATTAGTGGTTTTTTTAATTCAATTATTTTTTCTAATTTGCAAAAATTTTCGAATAAATAAAAAGCTAAAGGAAGTGAAAATGTATATTCCACGTCCGTTGACAGCGGTTTTGTTGCTTCTGACATTTCTTATGTTGACACATCATTTTTGAGTTATGACATTTTAGGAACGAACTGAATTGTTTTGGTGGACGCGTCCACATTGCAAGAATGATGTCCAACATCAGAATCCCGATCCCGCTTTGTGTGGATAAGTGCCCGTTGTACAATAATAGCTGTGTTTTGTTGAGCTAGTTACTGTGCCGATTCTGCAATGTTTCACATTAAGCCATAGAGTTACTGAAGATCAAATGTGCTGTTAACTTGTTGTTGGTAGAATTTGCATGTGAAAATTTTGCTTAATGTGAAGAATTTCTTAATGTGCACATTAAGGAGTTGAACAAAACACACCTAGTAAGTAAATTTTGATCCATTAAATATTAAACCACGTTTATTTTTCATAGCCAGCGTATTATATTTAAAATTCTGCTATTAAACGTTGAATCTAGAGGCATGCGCCCTTCAAATTATTCTTTGTTATTTCGTTCGCTATTTCAAGCGCTTTTACACGTTGAAAACAAATTCATGAATCCAATTTGACAGTTCTCTTCATTTTTCATGTCGATGTTGTGTTTGTTTGTGTCTGTGCTCTTTAAAATATACATGAAGCATCGACGTTTACTCCTTGCACAACGAAATCAAATGAATAGTCTAGATGCATTGTGTAATAGCAGACAAAGGAAAGAAGTGGCATGTAATCGCAAAATAAAGCCATGGTGCCAACAAAATAGGTGACGATACTGTGGATTGCGAAAACGATCGCAGGCGACTTTTGAGTATAGATTGCTGTATGTACTATTTGCTATATCACAACAGTTGTTTTTTGTTTAATAATTACATTTTAAATGCGGAAATAAATTCAGAAGTGATAGACCCTGTCTTATTGTGCTAGTTACTGTTCCGATTTCGTAAAGGAAATTTACTAGTGTCGTTTTCCACGCGCGCTTGATCGCCTATAGGTATTAAAACTTTTTTGACTCCTGTAGCCGTTTCATAAAGCGCTTTTATAATATTTAACAGGCTTTTACATTTTATACTGACGAATAACTTTAAAATTTAAAAGCCTGATGGTTCCAGAAAATTGTTATTTTGCAATCGGTTCAACGTGCTTGTATACATGACGCGCGGCTATTGTGTTCAGCCTAGTAAATAGGTAGTCGAACGCAGGTGTGAAAATAGGGCTTAATGTTCCAGTTCCGTATGTTCCCTTAAAAAATAGCTGTCAACAAAAATCTAATCGTAATCGTAAACAAATTGCATTTGCAATAAATTAAAAAAAATTTCCATTTGGTTTATTAAAAACGCAATTTTACCCTCTTAAACTTAAATCAATTCATCCTTTTCTTCAACTGGCAAGTAGGTTCCTAAATTAATACAAGTCCAAAGTTCCAATTTATACGATAAATAAAACTGTTGTTGGGAAAATTTTGTTTACAAAAAAATATAAAAGTATCCACATGCTTGCTATAGTTTCGTTAAATAGAAAATATGACGTAAATTATTAATTTAAAATAATATTCTGCCTATTTGTTGTTTTGATATGCACCAAAACAATAAAGTCAAAGTGTGGTTACGCAAACCTTTATTCAACAGTCAACACGCTTCGCTAATCTTTATAGTTTAGTTATCGCTTATTCGCTGTAATTTTGTTCTAAACTTAAATGTTAAATACCACCACTGTGGATGTTTCTTATTAATTTTATCGAATTTCATTTGCTTTCAGATGTTCAATAAAATAGTAACTGATAAAATACTATTTAGATTTGCCCAAAAAACTCTCAGGACAACTTTTCTCGCTGCTGTTTGTAAATTAAGCACAACCAACGTCAAAAGTAATCGTATGGACAGATTCGTACTTCCCAAGCGATTCCAAGGAAGTACAACCAGTGTTTGGTGTGTTTTTGATCATTTGTACATTTTTGTTTTTTACAGTTCGTTTATTTTCTTTGTAAACATTTTTTTAAGGAATGAATATGTTCCTCTCGCATTAAAGTACAAACCCCTTAACTTAGGGCAAGGTTTTCCGGACTTTGCTGCCCCTGAATACGTGACAAACGCTTTGAGTAAAATTGTCACAAGTGAAAATCCACTAATGAACCAATATACTCGAGGATTTGTAAGTTTTTTTTTAGCTCCAATCGAAGTTTGACTAACTCACAAATCTTACGTAGGGCCATCCACGGCTTGTTCAAGCCCTATCGAAGCTTTATTCGAAGCTAGTGGGACGTGATATAGATGGAAACACTGAGGTTATGATTACCTGCGGTGCTTATGAAGCTCTCTTCTGTGCCATTCTAAGTAATGTCGATGCTGGCGATGAAGTTATCATTATAGAACCATTTTTCGATTGTTACGAACCCATGGTTCGGGCAGCCGATGGAGTTCCTCGATTTATTCCACTAAAACCTGTAAGTTAGATTTTTTCTTGTTCTATTTAGTTTCAAAACTTTCACCTCAGACCAAAAGCGATGGTCTGATAACATCTGCCGATTGGGTCTTGGACGAAAAAGAGTTGGAGAAACTTTTTAACGAAAAAACCAAAGCCATCATAATCAACACCCCACACAATCCAATCGGAAAAGTTTTCAATCGTGAGGAGTTGGAAAAAATTGCCGAATTGTGCAAGAAATGGAATGTCCTATGTATTTCCGATGAAGTTTATGAATGGCTGGTGTTCGATAAGGCCGAACACATTCGTATGTGTACACTTCCGGGCATGTGGGAGCGAACAGTAACAATTGGTTCGGCTGGAAAGACATTTTCAGTTACGGGCTGGAAAATTGGTTGGGCCTATGGACCAGCCAACCTGATAAACAATCTACAAATGGTTCATCAAAATTGTGTATTCACATGTGCAACTCCTCTGCAGGAGGCTGTTGCTCAAGGATTTGAATTAGAAATGACACGTTTGGATTCACCAGAGTGTTATTTCAATTATTTGCCAAAAGATTTGAAAAAGAAACGAGATTATATGGCCAAATTTCTCGAAGAAGCCGGGATGAAACCGACTATACCCGATGGAGGTTATTTTATGCTTGCTGATTGGTCAAGTTTGGGTAGGAAGTGGTTTTAGTCTTGTCTTGTCTCATAGATTTTACGTATTTTGTTATCCACTTCACAGAGAATAAAGTTGACATGGCTTCAGAAACTGACAAATATCGAGACTATCGGTTCACCAAATGGATGACAAAGAATATGGGTCTGCAAGGTATTCCTCCTAGTGCATTTTATAGCGAAAAGAACAAACCGCTGGCGGAGAATTACGTTCGTTATTGCTTCATGAAGAAAGATGAAAATTTAGAAAAAGCCGAAGAAGTTTTTAAAAAGTGGAAATGAATGTAATTTTTCCTTTTTTTATCTTTTTTTATATTATTAATGGAAATATAAAGTGCAAAAATTCTTCCAGAAATGTTGTGTTTCTAATACTTCATACATATAGACTAAGAGCCCACAGCAATTTTTGGGTGTGAAGATAGCAAGATATGCAAGTCTTGCGAGCTGTGGTTGGGGCACACTTTATTTATAAAAACGCTCTTTCTTATAAACAGCTTAATATGGCTGAATAAAAAATCACAGACATTTTTTGCAGAGAGAATTCTTGACAACCAAGCTCTGTGATAAATACAAAAATTATCGGTCTTTATTTTGATGCACAATGCATTAGGCGACTAAAATATTTACAGGGAAATTTTAGTTTTTCAGTACTAAGCAAAGAAATAGCATACTTTATTCTGCTGTGCTTTATTTCCTGTACTTTTTAAAAATATGAACTTCAAATTAAAGAAAAATACGGAAATCTGATCACAGCACAAAAACATTAAATCAACCTAACCTCAATTGATGAACAATCAGCAGCCCCATTACATAATCCAATTGTTTTTATCGATTAATTCTGAACACAGAAGATTAAAAAAAATGCATCTTGAAAACCATCATTATTATCTACGGAACTGTTTTAATCAAGTTTATTTAAACAAAATAATAATAAATTTACATATCATAGACTGACTTCAAAGCCAATTGAGGTTTATCGAAGCCCAACTCCTCAGGGGTGTTGACACCAAGTTCTGTCAGTGTTGGCCTAATTTCGCTCAACAAATAAGGGTAAATCTCAGCAGTCTTGTCGCCGCATTTCTCCTTGCATCCCTCAACCCAGCGGGCAGCCAAAGCGTAGTCGTTGACTCGACGGCAGGCCTTCAAGCCAGCAATGATGATCTTTGGATCTGGAACCAAATCCATACCGAGCAAATCGTTCATTCCCTTGCGGATTTCCCAGCCATCAATGTCGGGACGATTAAAGTAGTCTTCGTAACGTTTGTCGAACTGTTCGTCGGTCTCTGCGGAATCGTGAGACATACGAACGGCTCCAATGGCAGACATACGAGTGGCAGTCAAGCCCATTGAGCTGCGGAGAACTCCGGAAAACTTGGTAGCAGCTGATCGCAACATTCTGAAAGTTTCGGATTTTTAGTATATATTATATTATAGAAGCGTTTATGTTTTCGATAAAATTGAAGGAATTAAATTGAAAAAAAAAAGTTAAGTAATACCTTGATGGTTGAAAACTCACAAATTAGCTTTGAGAGGACTTGAAAAAATACAGAGCCCTAAAAAAAATGTGAAAAAAATTGACGTTTTTGGGGGATGTGTTCAGTATATTTTAATACCTTGTTGAAATACCAGATAACACCACTATGGTCTTAGAAGATTTTTTTGTTTATAAAATATAAGGCCCGATTCACACAGAAGTGGCTCATGGTTCTGGTGTGTCACTGGCATGCTTCGGGAGTGGAGTGCGTGTGATGTACTCAATTTACACAGAAGTGACAATGAACCGACATTTATCAAAGTGAATTGAAAACGCAGTGTGAATTAATGAGAATTGATGCAAAGGAATGCTTTTTTTAGTTTTTGGAAAATTTTCCTAATCGTTGTGATTTTTTTTAGATTTGTTTAACACAAATAAAGTGATAAAAATACTTCAAAATAAATAAAGTAGTGGTCTCATGTTCAATCTTCAAGTGATTTCAATATGGCGTGCCGGTTTACGTAGGCCACTGGAGTTTTCAATATAGCGTGGCGATGACATGTCGCACCATACCCTCGCCTCGTCATCTGTGTGTGTATTGTCCCATAAGAGAACATGCAAATTCCACAACGTGGCATATGTATGCACCACGCCAGAATCATACCAAAACCATAAGCCAGTTCTATGTGAATTGGGCCTAAGGTTGTGACTACATTGTGTTAAGTAGGTGAAACAAGCTACGTGAGACTATTTTGGCGATTTTTTTTAATTTCTTCAAAAATATCTTACATTTTTCACACGAGGAAATCGTTTCCTTTTAAAATCTTTTGTTTAACACGCACACTACTTTTCCGCTTTTTGGCACTAATTTCGTTTGCTCATTGACAAATTAATTGTATATTTGTTTTATCTTGTATTTCTGTTGTTTATATTTCGTTCTTTGTCAATGCCATGCTTTTCAAGTGGATTTGTTTAGAAGAAAAAAATCGATTTTTCCGGACAAATTCCTTTATTGAAAGAAAAAAATCGATTCTGTTTAGAAAAAAAATTGATTTTTTTTTGGTAAAAGGAATTCGACATTAATGTTGCTGAATAATCAGACATTTTTTTTGAAGAGAGACTTCTCGGCAACCAAGCTCCCAGAAATCATTTCTAACCTAATTTCATGAAAATTTTATTGAAATTACCTCAATTTGGAATCGAGTTTTGAAATATTAATGAAATTATCTTATTAGGCGTTTTTCTTTTTTAGTTCAGAGCAGAGCACTGAGTAGAATCTGAGCTCATGGAGCACCTGAACGAAAAAATAAACACAAATTCCAAGCTCTGAGCGCTCTGAACTCAAAAAGAAACACAACATTTTTGTTTGACAGTTCAGGCTCAGCTCTGAATTGTGCCTACGTTCTGTAACGGCCATATTATTCACTCAATACATCCAGATTAAAACTTAAATCTGGATGTAAATCATACAAATTCAATGTAAATTCATCTGGATTTAAGTTTAAATCTGGATGTATCGAGTGAATAATATGGCGGTAACTCTCACATGGATAAAATTGTTCGAGAAACGATGAGAACTGAAACAAATTATATGAGTTTTGTTCCATTTTTCACCGTTTCTCGACTGATTTTTGCTATGTGAGAGTTACAGAACGTAGGCACTGCTCTAAAAAAGGAAAACGCGTATTGGCTCTAAAGCTTTAACTACATTGGCTAAAAAAGTGAAAAAGTACAAAAGTGAAAATTTTCAAACTCATGTTTCTCACTGGAAAACTTATAAAAATGATGCAGAAAGCTTAAATTTTGGTTTAAAAAAAATGTGTATATTCTTTTTTACAAAACAACTGCGCTAGCGGGAAAAAAATATTTTTACTTTTTTAATTTTGCAAAAAGTAGCCAATGTAAGCTTAATGAAAATGTAAACTATGACATTTCAAACATTTATTAATTTTTTAGGCATTATGTGCAAGATTATTTTTATTAAAATTATATTTTAAACATCCAAATTCAAAATTAAATAATTTCGTTTGCAATTTGTTAAATTAAAGTTCTGCAACTCATACGCACACGGTTTAAGAAAAATAAAAGTCTGTTGGCAGCCCTACTGATTCTGCTCACCTTCCATCAACCTCCGACAACCAGACGGCGCATTAATCGTCTAAAAGCCATCTTCAATCCATATAATTCGAAAACCAACATCACTCGCTAGTTTTATTTCTTCCCTGCTGCCGATGAGTTTCTTCACATTTGTAATTTTGCGGGTGTGATTTTTCTGATATATCGCTTTTAATTTTATCGCAATTAAATTAAAAAACTCACCGCAATAACCAAAAAAAAGGATAAACTAAGAATGGCACCAGTGTAAGTTAATAATTCTATACATCGTTTAATTTAAAATAAAGTCCTATCCACTAAAAAGTAGAAAAATGTTTTCTGTGGCAGTGTAACTTTTATACGCGTGCTTTCTCCCCCCGGCGTCCATCTTTTAAAAAAAAAGAAGAGTAAGAGAATCTGTATTCTTCTCTTTTTCTCCTATGTGAATAAATGTAATAATTTTCTTTTTTTATATGAAAATTTAAATGATTATCGAACTGCAATCAATAATTATCATGAAATAAGTTAAAGAAAAGTTATGATAGTCATCCGTTTGTTGTAAGGGATAATTAGTCCGCCTACAAACATACACTCTTGTCATTTTCATATTGAGCTACATTTGGGAAAAAAAAAGAATGAAAATCGTTCCCGATGTTTCGTTAGGGTCTTTCGACCTTTTTCACCACAAGAGGCAAGACGATGACGAGTGACTACTATTTTGAGGTTATGATTTCCTTTCACAGAAGGGAGTTTTCCCGATTACTTTTCTTTCTTCCGCTTATAATGGAAGTAGTTATAAAGTGGTGCAAGGGACGGGTGTGCTGGACTTGTGCTTCTGTTTCACCTTTCTGTGGCATATCGACGTTCCAAGGCGATAATATGTTTCCATAATTATTACTACTCTGCCAGCCACAGCCAATCACACGGGTCTTGGAAACTTTAAATTCTAATTGTTTGAACTATGCCCTCTAGTCGGTGTGGAATGAGAGGGTTACATACATCAACTTGTCTATTTTCTTCAAATGAACAAACTAACAGACTTTTCTTATATCAATGAAGGGAAGAGCCGGTGACTCGTTACCAGGTGCTTCTTAGTTACAAGGGTTATTTCATTAATTAGTTTTTTAAAGACTGCTTCTTTGCTAAAGTGGTTGCCAAGGCGAGTTATTACTCGACAAAGTTCCTCAGAACCATTCAGCGACAGCGGACTGAACTATGTTTTTTTTTTATTTTCAATGTGTGGTTCTACATGCAAATAACATGTGAAAATGTTATGGGAGTAAGATGAAAGAACATTTTCAGAGTTTGACTCAAAAAACTCAAATTCCTGCATGTTCAGCAATTTTAAAGAAAAATTATCCACATTCTTTAAAATATTACATCTTAATTTTAGACCCAACATTTGTTTGATATACCTACTTGACCACTATTGTGATTGTAGTCTGGTGTACTTTGTACCTACAAAAAATAAATTGATTCAAAATCTACTTCAATTTTCCCGAACATAAGTAGGTACCTTCTACTTTAGAAACAAAATCAATCCCGAGTTAGCAAAAGTAAACATGCTGAATGACTATCATTTCCCAAACATGGTAGTATTTATGTACATTTTGAGTAAAATTTGAATTTATTGCTAAGATCAAACATCAACACTTCCAAAATAAAATTTCTAACGGGAAGTGTTTGCCTGCCTGAGATCTGAATTTGGCAGTCTTTGAATTGGAGTGAATTTTCAGAAATTTGATTCAAAACGCTACGAAACTCCTTATGTGATTGTTTATATTTTATGGCGCGTTCTAGTCGAACTTTTATGCAAACCTTAACTTGTGTTCTTTTTTAAGTGTATCTCATCCTCCGGTTTCCTGGGCCCAAAGGAATGACCTTCTGTTTGTGACTATCGAAGTCGAATGCAAGGACATCGACTACAAGTAAGTTCAAAAGTTTAAATATTTCTAAACTAAATATAATAATTTTTTTGCATGTTTGTTTGAATAGAGTAACAGAAAATTCAATGAAATTCAGCGGAAAAGATGCTCTGGATAGCAATAAGGTATACGACCTGCAGTTAAACTTCCTTAAAAACGTCGATCCCGAACGAGTATCAAGTAAAAATATCGGCAGATGTTTGGAATTTACTATTTATAAAGTGAGAATCATATAAAAATAAAAAAGTAAAATATACAAATAACTATTTATAACTTATAGAAAGAAAGTGGTCCATATTGGTCATCGCTTACAAATGACAAGACCAAACTGCATTTCCTGAAAGCCAATTTCAACAAATGGAAAGATGAGTCAGATGATGAAGAACAAGAAAATAATGGTAAATGAAATTCCTACCTCTGCACTTCACTGAATTCCATTTTTTTTTAACATAAATAAAATAATAAAAAATTAAATTTGTCTAGGCATGGAAGCTGAATGGCCAAATTTCATGAATCAAACATCCGATTTAAAGAACTTTGACGACTTCGAAGATGACGATGACTCGGATGATAATATTCCAAGTTTATCGCAAAACGACGAAGACGATGAAGCGGATGAAAAAGCCAAGGGGGAAAAAATCGATAAACCAGCAGCAGCGGAGGAAAAGAAATAATTTAGGTTGATATCTTAACTTAAACATTAAATTTTACATAATAATAATAATGAGCGTTAAATAATAATTAATAAATAAAAGAATTTGCGCGCATGGGATTTATATGACAGCAAAACATATATTTTGCATGCAAAACAACAATAAAAAAGAAACGATCAAGAAAAAACAAAACCCATATAAAATGAATTCTATTTACTCTATTCACCCAAATTCTATTTTTATTATTTCTGTCATATTGTATTTTTTTTTATCTTTACACAATTGTTTATAATTGAATGCATTTTTTTTTTAAGAAAAAACAAAAAAACAACCAAAACGAAAGAATTTAAGTTAAAAAAAATGGAAAAACTACTCACGTTATACACAAAACAAATAAAAACGAAAAACAATCCTTAAAAAAAAAAACAAATAAGGTTATTTTTTAAATTAATAGCAACAACAAAAGAAAACAAATCTCTGGTCGGAATAAATATTTTAACATACATAGCTAGCTAGTGAAATGCTCACTTCGTAAACGATCTGTAAGAATAATATTTGAAGTCAAATCAGAAAATAATAGTCTTAAAATAATTTCTCTTTGAAGGAAAAAAGATAGAAATCAATAAAAAAAGGAGGGAAGTTTTATAATTAAGAAAATATTAAAAGTATGTATAATTGTTTTATTTGAAAGATGAAAATTCTAAGAAATGAAGTGTTGGTAGTAGTTATTAAACACAGGCAGCGTACTGTTTGGTAACTTGAAACAATTTGCTGCTAAAACCCTAGAAAATATTAAAAAATTTGAAAGCTAAAAAATGGATACACGGTAAATTTATAAACGTCAAATAATTTGCCTTGTTGCGATGCTGATGCGCAACACAGCTGCAGATGATGCAATTGCATCTGCAAAAATGCATCAAAAATTTTCTTCATTCTCGTTTGTTTGAAGTTTGGGCAAAATTTGATGCAAGTTTGCATTAATCAGCCCTATTATAGTATCCGTTCGGAAAAAACTTCCGCCCGGACGGTTTTTTTCTGTTCATGGTATACGAATCGTATCGTATGGTTACGGGAAATTTTTGTCGAAGAAATCGGAAAGCAAATATCTTCACACGTCGCATGAATTCGCTATGCGTTTGCCATTTTGACACTTCATCGGTGAATGTAAATCAGTTCTGCATCGATGGGTTTATGAATTTACACGTCGTTTTCGACTTGAAGTGCTGCCACTTTTGGAGAGAACACTCTTTTGAACCAAATTAGGTGCTGCAAATGTTCGGTAACGTGCTGGCACAATAAAACCGATATTTAGGTAGATTTACCTTAAATCTTCTTCAAATCCCGAAGATTTACCATACAAATTTACTTCCTAAATCTCGAAGATTTGAAATAAATCTTCGTAGGTCCAATAGTTTTAAAACTCGAACTGGCCTATATTTTCTCACATTGAATACATTCATTGGAAAGTGGACATACATAATATTTCTGCCTCACTTCAACGTCATTAGGACGAACGAAACAACATCTGCAAACTGTCAAAATAAATCTACTTTTTAATCTTTTTGTGCGTGGGAAACACCAAATAAATTGTGTGAGATAACTGAGATAAACCTTCAGTGGAAACATATTATAAACGATAGTCACGACAATTTGCTTCAATTCGAATGATAGCCGCGCCCAATCGCACGATTCATTTTGGCTCGCTCGCCAACCTTCGTGTTTTTTTTTTTAAGAAAAAGTTTTATCGTGTGGAAGGGGTCAAACAAAATCTACCAAAATTCTAAATATGCTTTGACCTTAATTATTATGGGTTTACGAACACATCCCGCTATGGAAGTTTGTTTTCCATTTTTGCTCACATTTCCATCTGTCAAAAAATTTACGAAAAAAAACGAACAAGAAAACCAAAGCAAAATCGACAAAAATTCAGATTAAAATTCGTCATTTCTCTCTTGCATTCGATGGAGAAATGGTCGTGCCTGTTCTAACATCGGAGAAAAAGAAACAAATTGTAAAAAAAATCCATTTTTGAAATTAAACGATCAATTTCCAGTCTACGGTTCTCCACTAACTAAAGAGGCGACAGGCACGAAATACATAGAAAATTTTAACTATTTTATTGTTTAAAGAATTGTCGTGTGTGATTTTGTTAATTCGTTTTAATTTATTTTATTTGTTCTATTGTGCCTTCTTTTCCATTAAAGAATTGAAGAAACAAATTTATAATAGTTGGTGCGACGACTAAATAAATTGGGCAACAAAATTTAGAAAAGAAAAAAACCAAACTTCCTTTCAATAACCAACAACGGTAAGTACTTACTTAAAGAGTGTTAAATGAATTAGAAAAATGAAATTCCATACTTAATTACATATAATCACTTGAAGTGAACCGTTATTAGATTTTTTCTATGAATTGTGAAGAAATGCGCTTCTGATTTGGAAAACAGGGCGGCTGCCTTGGCAAAAATACCTTCCTTCAGTTGCAGAGTTGCGAAATTTTTCCGTCGCTGTTCCGTGTGGTTACGGGAAAAGGGAACAATTGAAGGAAGAGCCCCCAAAAATAGCATTCTCTGAATAGAACTCGATCTATCTTAAGAAAACTGCATTTTCTCCAATTGCAAACCGAAGTGTGCTTAGAAAAAGATTCGCTACCCAGTTCCTTACTCGTGTGTTCTCACTTTCCCTTCAATTTCCTGCATTGCGAAAACTTATTTTAAAAATGCTGTCACCAAATTAGAGCACTTGCAGCCGGTTACGGGATTCCTCAGTCCTCATCCCCTGAAAAAAGCAAATCCAAATAACGCAAGGACATCTATGTACATCGTCGTAAAAAAAAAAACAGCTGCATTTTTAAGAAAATTTTGACGACGAATGTGAAGAAATGCACTTAAATGTATTTTGTCCAAAATCGATGAGAATGAGAAATAGAAATTCTATTGCTTTTTGTTCGTTTTTCATTTTGCTCATTTTCTTTTTTTTATTTTCTTATTAGTTTGTTTTATTATTTTTGTTTTCTTTGATAGTTTTGCGCTCTTTGCTTTTGGCTTTGTTTACTTTTGACAGTTTGATTCAACAGTTGTATACAACAAATTACAGACAATTTCGTTTTTTTTTTCTTATAATCATGAGCTTTGTTCTGTGAAGAAATAGTCAGAACAGAACAGGACAGAACAGAACAACAACTGATTTTGACATTTCTCACAAATCTCTGTTCTAAGTTGTTCTACCTCTAAAGCAAGTACAGAAAATCCTGCTCTAAACTGTTCCAAACTCCTGAAAATTAAATTGTTCAGAATTGATAGTAGTCCAGTCAGTCAATGAAGGAAAAATTATGCCTTCACTTGGAAAAAAATGCAACAGTTTTAAACTTGGCATACCTATTAAGAGAGGCCTATTGATGAAGTGTACAAAAGTCCCTGAAAATCCGAGCCGAGCTCTGGCATCGGGAAAGTGTAACATAATGGTCTTTTTCGGTTTTGACTTAGAAACTGTTTGTTCTTTCAAAAATAATCTGAGACAGCTTATAAAGTTCTCTACAAAATTTATAAAGTTATTTGGCACCTAAGCTAGAGCTTAATTTTGGGTAGAGACAAAAAAAATCGAATGGGATAACCAAAAGGCATAATTTTCTAGAAAATTGATTTAAAACGGACAAAAATTATTAAAAGCCAACACTAAACACTTACAACGCCATCTCGCCTTAAACGAA
Source organism: Epistrophella euchroma (assembly GCA_947049315.1). NCBI lineage: Eukaryota > Metazoa > Arthropoda > Insecta > Diptera > Syrphidae > Epistrophella > Epistrophella euchroma. The sequence goes on from OX346248.1 coordinate 64,385,378, forward strand.
ATCTCTTATTTTATTTTTAAGTAAATTTGTTTTCAATTTTGTAGACATTTTATAAAAGCTATTTTTTTAATCTCAGATTAATTTTTAGAAAGACGAAGAGTTTCTAAGTTAGGCACGAAAAAACCAAAAAAGAGTTACACTTTCCTGTCGCTAGTGTTTGCCCCGGGTTCAAGGGGACTTTTGTATGCTTTATCATTAGGTCTCTCTTAATAAGTTTGCCAAATTTCAAAACTGTTGGATTTTTGAAAGCTGGAAATATTGTAATTGCTAAAGGATTCGTTTAATTTCCCTTAGTTTTGAAAAGCTAGAAGTTTTTTGAGAATCACAGCTGAAAGATTTGGTTGAAGTGTAAGATTAAAATTAACGGCCATATTATTCACCCAATACATCCACATTAAAACTTACATCTGGATGTAGATCATACAAATTCAATGTAAATTAATCTGGATTTAAGTTTAAATCTGGATGTATCGAGTGAATAATATGGCGGTTAGAGTTTGCGAATCGTTTGATGCAAAAAAGCAAAATAAACGCTTGACAAAACATTAATGAATGTTGATCTAAAATAATTGGTCATAATTTTTGCAGAGATGGTTTTTTTTTTATTTATTAAAAGAAATAAATCCACTTTTTAACGCAAGTGTATCTCTTGGTAAGTACCTACAAACCAACTTTTCTTTTTATGTGTACCCCGTATTGTTATACTTCTGTCAGTTCTTTGACAAAAAGTTCAGTTGTCAGTGTTTACTTGTCAAGGTAAATCAAAAAGAAGGAAGAAGATTTTTTTAAATAATTTTTGTAATGAAAATGTTTTGATTATTATTTGGGGTTGTCATGTTTTAATAACCAACAGACCCACACCCACTTTTGTTTACGTTTAGCAGTTTATCATCAGTGAGTTATTGTGTACGACTGTAAGTTTTTTTTCTTATTCAAGGGCTGGGGATGATTATGATGATGAGTGGCGGCACCCCTTCTTTTCAAAGGCTTATACAAGTGTGTAGTGTTATACCTATAGTAAAGAATAACTAACATAAACATGGTTTGATTTTTTCTCTCTCGCTCTCACCTCTCTGTTATTGTTTTGAGTTAATTTTAATTATTATTTATTTGTTGTCATTTTTGTTGGTTCATAGTTAAATGTAATAAAATTTATTTTCTGATGGAGAGTGAATTAAATTACAACAGCGGTGGCGGTTTTATTGGTGAATCAGAAGTTAATTTTATTAAGAAAAATTATTGATATACCTACATACTCACGCGTTATAAAGTTCGTCATCATTTTTGATATATTATGCATAAGCAGACTTGGCTGGGGGTAAGTTTATGATAGGTTGGAAGTATATTTTTTTAATTTTTGGTATGTGCTTACCTACAACATAACTTTATTTTCTCGTGTGTCTAAAATGTTTTATAATTCAGTTCGAACTTTAACAATGGCGATCTTTATTTAATGTCTCGTGTAAATAGTTTTTGCTTGAAAACGATAAACACGCTATATTCTATTGTTATTATCTTTTGCATTCCTTGGAGCAATTTTAGTCTATATGTAAATATGCATGCATTAATTGATGATTATAATTAACATAAAAGTTCAAAAGACTCCAATCATAAATTTAAAATCATGCAATTTTGGTAGGTACTCGTATTATTAATGTACCCAACAGCTGCTCAATTTGTAACACAAATAAACCTGTCTGCAAGAACTATTTTAAATTTGATTTTTAATGAGTACTTCAATAATCAAAGTCACCATTCGAAGTCACTAGGTTAGGTAGAGAGAATAAAAACTCTAAAAATATATACATATGTATATTATAACTTTTTCCATAAATGATACCCACTGGTGGTGTTATGCAAACATGTTCTCAATAAGGTAATTCAACTTTTTATTTTTGTATTTTTTTTTTTTTCATTTGGCAGCCTGGCTTGCATCCACTTAGTTTATACCTACCTGCGGCAAACTGAATATGACACAGAAGCCCAAAAACCGATATCATAAAGTAAAGATTTTCTCGGATTTGAGGAACTTTGTAATATTCTACGTACGTAGATATGTATATATGTATAGACTCAACCAGACGAACCCACAAAGCCTGCAAGTAAACCGCAATATTCCTCAATGTCAATAATAACTTAAAATATACATAAATGATACGTCACTATAGCCGCAGCTATATAAATGGCATCATTGAATCCTTCAGGCAATGTCCAGCTCTTAATAATAAGAGCTGAGAAATCAATATTCTTCTCTAAATAGAGCAAATGCAGTTGCAACTTATATTCCCTTGGCAGTTGAATGGCATTGCGAATGTATTGGAGTAGATAATTTTCTTCTTTTGTAGGTTTTTGTATATATTTCGTATCATCATATGTTTTTGTTGTTCTTTTTTTTTTTTGGATGAATGAAATTCTGCAACTAATATCTACTGATGGTTTGAAATGAGAACAATGCTTCCACCAGATTAATTGTGTGCACATTAAAAAGAATGCAATCATTATTTCTGCCTTAGTTTTGTTTTATGTTTTGTTTTTCCTTTTTTTTTTTAATCAGTACCTACCTACTTTTGTGGCTGTTGAAACATGCATTTATATTAACCCCCCTTTTGTTATTAAGTCTTTTAGTGATTTTTGAAATCTTTTTTTTTTTAATTTATTTTAACGAACAGAAAATAAAGTTAAATGCTCATTAGGGTAAATGACCGATTTTATTATGGTGATTTAATGTTGACTCTAAAAAGAGAAAAAATCAATACCTTCAACCACCCACCGCCTATAGCCGCAGTCACCGCCGTAGTTAAGAATGTCAACACAAAACCAATGCAAAATATAAAAGTCAAAATAATAGGTAGGGTTTGCTTTATAGAAAAAAAAAAAAAAAAAATTTATATTCATATGTAGGTATTTACTCTATTCTGCTTTCGTTTCAACCTTAGAACAAAACGCAGTGATATGTAGGTATGTAAAATAAAGCGTCTGAGTGCCGTCGGAATCGGCGACTGCGGTCATCTCCGTTCTAAGTCAATTTATTTATAATTATGCAATGAATTGTTGATATTTGATATACATAAGTGACAATAAACTGTCCTAAAAAATCAATTGATGTAGAAACACAATAAATAATTATTTTTATTATCGTTATGTTATGACAGATTGTCATGATATACCTACCTCCTTTCATTTATACATAGGTAATGCGAATAACAAAAAAATATTGGATGAATAGCTTTGTGTAAATGCATTTGAAAATGACCTTGACCATTTTAAGGCTTAGAAATTGCCTTCAATCCAGTTATCTTTGCGTTTGTGTGGAAAAATTCGAGAATTGGTTTTTGAAAAAATCCACAAAAAAAAAAATAATATGCATACTTACCAATTTTTTGTAATTTCAATTTTTAAAACGAATTTAAGCTTCAGTGCTAGTTTATTCAGGTTTTTACAGGTTCTGATTAAAATTTAGTGGATTAGCGATTTTAATTATGCTTTGATCTGCTGCTTTTTTTTTTTTAATACCTATTGTATTTCAGTGTTATAACTAGTGGGCACGCTTTCTATTCTCATGTCGCATATTTGTAAAGACAATTTCTTCATGCTCGGAAAATATCGTTGTGATAAAAATAGGTATATGGTTTTATTTTCGCTGGCAATGATATAAGACCCAGCTGATCATCTATCAGTTCCAGTACTCGAACAAAATGCCTCGGGTGACTACGTTTTTGCTTTTTACGTATTATAAAGCTTCCTTTGAATACTTCTACTTCTACAAGGCCTGTTAGTGGGTATATCTTAATTCAAATTAAACTGTATTTTCTGTATGCAATTTGGTTATATTTTAAATAACGCTTGTGGGTTTCACAAATACATAAGTACAAAAAATCAATTGAATGATTTCCATTTTTTGCATAAAAACTCTTAAAATAAAATCAACATTTCCAACAAAAATACTTAAAGTCGTTGTTTTTCTTCTTCTTTCAGCTATAACAACTAAAGGTGCGCCGCTACCGTTGCATCTCAATTTATCATCTCTTAATTGTGTATTTATTTGTAAAATTTCTAATAACGCACAATGGCTGAAGACACAGAATATAAAAAACTGCCCGTCGAAGAGCGTTGCGTTCACAAACTCTGGAAGGCTCGTGTAGATGGCTATGAAGAGGCTGCAAAGATATTTCGTGAAATTGACGATGAGAAATCACCTGAATGGAGTAAATTCCTTGGACTCATAAAAAAAATGGTTGTCGATTCGAATGTGGTTGCTCAAGAGAAAGGTCTTGAGGCTGCTCTAATATTCGTCGAAAATTGTGGCCATGCTGGCAAAACAGTTGGTGATGTGATGTCGGGCATTGTACAAAAATGCATTGCGGCACCAAAAGCAAAAACAAAGGAACTTTCTGGACAGATTGCATTGATGTATATAGAAATTGAAAAACACGAAGCTACTTTAGAAGAACTAATAAAAGGCATGGATCATAAAAATCCTAAAATTGTCTCGGCTTGTGTGGCAATTGTGACAAATGCCTTAAGAGACTTTGGCAGTAAGGTGATCGGTGTTAAGCCGTTGATTAAAAAATTGGCACCATTAATGAGTGATCGTGACAAGACTGTAAGAGAAGAGGGCAAACAGTTAGCCATTGAAATATATCGGTAAGTCTTGCAAAAAAAAATGTTTATTCAAAACTAATCTTCTTTTATAATAGTTGGATTGGAGCCGCAATGAAAGCACAAATAGCATCATTGCCTCAAGTTACCATAACAGAATTAGAAAATGAATTTGAAAAATTGAAGGGAGAAAAACCAGAACCAACGCGGTAAGATTTTTTATATTTCTCTAAATTATTTGTACTTATTTATTTTTTTTCTATGCAGATATCTTAAATCTCAACAAGAAAAACAACAAGCTATTTCTGCAGCAGCCGCAGAAAACGATGATAATGGCGAGGGTAAGGCTTATTAAATGTTTTTCGTTATTTACTTGATTTGTGTGTGGTTTTTCTTTTGGTGATTTCTAGGCTTTTTTCGCCTTCCATTAAAGTCTTAAATTTACTAAAAAAGAATTAAACAAAATAATTAATAACTTACTCAAAAAGTGAATAATGAAAATTAAACTCCTTTGAGTTGAGGATGAAGGGATTTGATTCAGATCATCTTTATATAATTCCCTAGAAAAAATTTTCTTCTAAACGATTTTGATTAATTAATCTTCAAGGGTCTTATGTTTTTGTGAAAATTGAAATTTTTTGAGAAAATTGTTATATTTTTGGGTTAATCCCGATTATTTCGTGAACGCCCTGAATCAATAATTTTGTAGTAAATTTATTTAAGTAGATCTACTAATATTACATCAATTTTTAAAAAAACAAAGCTTTACTTTTTTCAATTTTTCTTGCAAAATATCATCACAACATTATGACGTCATTACCATATCTTTTTGCTTGAAAATACTTTCCACCAAAAAATATTCCAAGCTTTCAAAATAATTCTTATAAGCTCATGTTTCTATTTTTAACAGCAAATTAAATTTTATCTCTTAATCTCAATTTGGATTATTATTTTTTTCCACTACTATCCGCATTCGCAGTCATTAATAAATTCTTTTCGATTTCTATTAGAAGAAAACTTATAGAACAGAACTTTCAAGATATTAAATATAACCGATGACATATTCGTTCGTCTTCAATGAAGCGTATCCGATTTACTTGGTGAAACTTCTTCTAAGGTCACCTCGATTCAAAATACTATTAAAATTTGTCTTCACTGTATTTAATTTTTGTTTTTGTTAGGAAAAAATAAAATAAAATCAATGATCCTCGTCGTTTGTTATATGAATGTTCTAAGTAATTCACCCTACCCACAAAATGTTGTCCGTGATTTAGGTATTTCGATTCTAACACTCTACTCTACTTGATCGCAGTTGAGATGATGCATTTAGTTTTAAATTTCCATCACAAAGATGAACACTGAGAAAATAATTCGCGCTTCAAAAATTGCTAGACTATATTTGAGCAAATCTTTTATTTTTCCTGCAGTTGACGAAGAAGATGGTGGCGGCGATGAAATTGATCCAATGGATCTCATCGATCCAGTTGATATTCTCTCGAAAATGCCAAAGGATTTCTTTGAAAAGCTGGAAGACAAAAAATGGACAGTTCGTAAAGAATCGCTGTCGGCTTTGGAAAAACTCGTAACAGAGAATCCAAAGCTAGAGAGTGGTGATTATGGCAATGTTGTACTAGCTTTGAAAAAGGTTATCACGAAGGATACAAATGTAGTTCTTGTTGCAATGGCTGGAAAATGCATGGCAATGTTGGCAAAAGGACTTGGAAAAAGATTTTCCACTTATGCAACTGTGAGTTTTATATTCTTCTTTTAATCAGAATTTTGTTTAAAACTTTTTTCTCAGGCCTGTGTTCCTGCTATACTAGAGAAGTTTAAGGAGAAGAAATCTAACGTTGTTACAGCTCTTCGAGAAGCTATTGATGCTATCTACCCCTCGACATCAATGGAAGCAATTCAAGAAAGTATTATAGAATCCCTAAGCAATAAAAACCCGAATGTTAAGTCTGAAACAGCATCATTCTTGGCTCGGGCATTTACTCGCACACAGCCTACGTCGTTAAATAAGAAATTGCTCAAACTGTTAGTAACATCTTTGTTGAAGACTTTAAACGAACCGGATCCGGTTGTGAGAGATTGTTCGGCAGATGCTATAGGAACATTATTAAAGCTGATGGGTGACAAGGCCGTAAGTTGCTTTCTCACTGATGTGGATGCTTTAAAAATGGCAAAAATCAAAGAATGTCAAGAAAAAGCTGTTATAACTATAAAAGTAGCTGGTGTCAAAAAGGAACGTCCTGCAACAGCACCCGTAAAAGCTGCTGCACCAACTAGAAGCGGTTCAAATGAACCAAAGTCTGTTGTGCGACCAGCGACCGCGGGTGGAAAGAAGCCTGTTGCAAGAAAGGCTGTGACTGGTGGCGGTGGTGGAGGAGGAGGTGGATCGGCACTAGCAAAATCGGCTAGTTCGGCAAAAATGTTGCCCACTGAAAGAGAAATGTCACCCGAAGAAGTTGCGGGTAAAGCTGAAGAACTATTAGATGCAGATATTCTTTCGGGATTGCAGGATTCCGTTTGGAAAACTCGATTGGCTGCTGTGGAGAAGTTATTCGACCAAATAAAGGACTTTGATCCAAAGACCCCGGGTATATCACAAATCATTGTCAGAACTATTAGCGGAAGAAAACCGGGACTTAAAGAAATGAACTTCCAGGTTCTAAAAATAAAACTCGACATCATCCGCATGTGTGCAGAGACTTTTCCCTTTACCACTATTACCGCAGAGACTGTAATCAACGAAGTAACTGAAAAGCTAGCAGATGTTAAAAATGGCTCAATTGCTGCTCAAGTTCTAACTGCATTTGCCGAAGCGACAAAACTCGAAATTATTGTTTCAAAAGTTTTGACATTCGCTTTTGAACAGAAATCTCCAAAAGTTCAATCGGAAGCTTTGAGTTGGGTTAACCAATCGATTCAAGAGTTCGGTTTTCAATTGAATCCAAAAATGCTCATTGAAGACGTAAAGAAGGGTGTACAGAGCACTAATCCAACTGTCCGGGGAGCAGCAATTTCTTTAGTCGGCACTATGTCAATGTATATGGGCAACACTCTTATGATGTTCTTTGACAGCGAGAAACCCGCCCTCAAGACGCAGATTCAAACTGAGTTCGATAAGAATGTTGGGCAGAAGCCACCGGCAGCAATTCGTGGTGTTAAGAAGTCAGCAGGTGGTGGAGGCAGTGGAAATCCATCGGATGGCGAAGATGAAGATGAAGGACCACAGGAAGCAATGAATATTGCTGATCTCTTGCCACGAATTGATATATCGTCTCAGATCACAGAATCTCTTCTTACAGAGATGTCCGATAAAGAATGGAAGACCCGCAACGAAGGGTTATCAAAGCTACAAAATGTACTGAATGATGCAAAGTTGATTAAGCCTAATATTGGTGACTTACCCACTGCATTGGCTCATCGTTTGGTCGATAGCAATGCCAAGATCGCTCAAACTGCATTGGCCATTTGTCAGCAGTTAGCCACGGCAATGGGGCCTTCTTGTAAAACTCATGTGACTACCCTATTTCCTGGCTTCCTTCATGGCCTGGGCGACAACAAGGCTTTTATTCGAACAGCAAGCCTTACCTGCATCAACATATGGGGAGAACAATGTGGCTATAAGGAATTCTTCGCAGGAGAAATGATTGCCGATGCCCTGAAGTCTGGAAGTCCTGCACTGAAGACAGAACTCTGGGGGTGGTTAGCTGAGAAAATGCCCGCTATTCCTACTAAAACAATTCCCAAAGATGAGTTGCTAGCAATGCTGCCGCATTTATATGCAAATATTTCTGATCGTAACGCAGATGTGAGAAAGAATGCGAATGAAGCTGTCCTCGGCATTATGATTCATCTTGGCTTCGAAGCAATGGTTAAAGCTCTAGATAAACAAAAGCCTTCATCGAAAAAAGATATTCAAGCAGCCTTGGACAAGGCCCGGCCGAATTTACCAATGAAACCTTTGCCCAAAGGCAAACAACAAGCTCCAATTATGGAAGAAGCTAATAAGACCGTCAAGGCAGGCAGTGGAAAGACTTCTAAACCACAGGCAAAAGGCGGAGATAAGGTTGCGGCTTCAAAGAAGAAAGACGAAGATGTTGACACATCACCTCTACTGGCAATCAACAACACAAAGAATCAACGTCTAATTGATGAGCAGAAATTGCGGGTTCTGAAATGGACTTTCACACAACCCAGAGAGGAATTTACTGATTTATTGCGCGAACAGATGAATACAGCCAACGTAAATAAAGGACTTATGGCAAATATGTTTCATGATGATTTTAGGTGCTTTTATTGATGCTTGTTTTATTTAAAAATGTAATTAACATTTTAATTTTTCAGATATCACTTAAAAGTGATTGAATCCCTGAATGAAGATTTGCCGAACAACAGCAAAGCCTTAGTTTGTAATTTGGATTTGATATTGAAATGGTTATCGCTCCGTTTCTATGATACCAATCCTTCGGTTTTGCTCAAAGGATTAGAGTATCTTAATTTAGTTTTCCAATCGTTGGTTGAAATGGAGTATTTTTTGGCTGAAAATGAAGGCAGTGCTTTTATTCCACATTTGTTATTGAAGGTAATTGATTTTTGTTTTCTGTTTAACCAATATTAGATCATTTTTTTTTATCTTAAACTCTTCTAGATTGGTGATCCTAAAGATACAGTCCGAAATGGCGTTCGAACACTCCTTCGTCAAATTGTTCTTGTTTATCCCTTTACAAAAGTCTTTGTCTATGTAATGGATGGCTTGAAATCTAAAAATGCCCGTCAAAGGACTGAGTGTTTGGATGAGTTGGGATATCTCATTGAAACATATGGCCTTTCAGTGTGTCAACCTACACAGCAAGTTGCATTAAAGGAAATTGCAAGACATATATCTGATCGTGATAATTCAGTGCGAAATGCAGCTTTAAACTGCGTTGTTCAGGCATACTTTTTAGCTGGTGAGCGTGTCTATAAACTTATCGGCCAACTTACTGAGAAAGATCTTTCGATGTTGGACGAACGTATCAAACGGGCTAAAAAGACCAAGAAGCCAACTCCTCCGTTGGAAGTAACGAAGGTTCAACAAACAGCGGGTGCAGTTGTGCATCAAGACAGTATTGAAATCGAAGACCCCGTGGCCAATACCAGTGATGAACTTCCTCCTGCAGACGAACAGCAATCACCCACAGTCCAAAGGTATGTTTTTTTTTTTTTTCATTAAAATCGAAAGTAAAGTTATAATAATTTAACTGAAAAATATGCAAGGTTCTGAGGAAGATGTAAAAGAAGCATGCAAATGAGAGTGATTGAAAAAGCTTGTTTTGTTTTTTTTTTTTCTTTTTTTTAATTTTGTATTTATTATTTTTTAACTAATTGCATTTGAATTTTTATTTTTTAACCACGCATAACTCTATTTTCTCTTCATGGATCTCCTGTTTAGTTCTGAATATTCGGCCGAAGCGAATAACTCCAACGAAGAGAGAGAAATGAGAAGTTCCCTAATAAGACAAGCGTAATTTGTTTTAACATTTATTTTATTATTTTTAGTTCTTTTTTATTTAATTTTTATTTTGTTAATTAATGCACATAGAATTATTTTTGGTTTTTTATTGGGTTTTGTTGTATTTTATTCACTGTGAATGTCCTTAAAATTATGTATAACTTATTCCCTATCTCTGGAGAAAGAATGCAAATTGAAATTTATTTGTTGGGTTTGATGAAATGGTGCATTGTTTTTTTTTTCCATTAGTGGTTCTTATTGTGTTAATCAAAATTTACACAAAATTTTTCATAATTTTTTTCGTAATGTTAAGTGTTTCGTCTTCCCCTCCCTCAAAAACAAAAAAAAAACAAGTTTTGTTTATGTATATGTCTGTCCATTTTTCACACACATGCCTTTTGTCACATAATATGCATATATGTACTCGTATATAACCTACATACTATATATACATATGTGTAAAAATTATGTCCTGTTATATAAAGAGTTCTTCTGTGTTATTCAGTCAAGTAAGTAAATAGTTTGTTATTGTTTACATTTTCCTTCTTTCTTTTTCTGAACGGAACTGATTTATGTTTCTTCATTTTATTTTTAATTTGTAGTAAGTCAATTTTGAGAATGGTATGTAAATGAGAAGAATTTTATGTGGTTTTCCATTCAACCAAATAGATTGACTTTTTCGGTGGCCTCGTTGATCTTTTTCAGAAAAGTTGACTTTTTTCGTTGTGTGTTATTTTTTCGATTGATCTTTCAAATCTCGATATCTAAGACGGACTTTCACACGAGAGCAAATCCTAACAAAAACTGATTCAAGAATACTAAACCGCCTTTCAATTTCGTCGTTAACTATAAAAACAAGCAGTCACTCAATAACAAAAAAAAACGTCAATCTGTTTTTGTATTCTATTTACCGCCATTGATCCGTGGTTTGACCTAAAAATATCTGAAATGGTTGAATGGAAAACCACTTTAGAAAGATACTCCGACGGCGTCCTAAAGCAAATTGGACAGAACATACGCAGTAATTTGTGTCATTTTTGCATTCCATTCTCAGAATTGTTTGTCTCAAAAAGTTTTCTCATAATATTCAGATCGTTATAAACACAAGTAGTTTTGAATATTTAAGTGTTCTTACTTTGGAACTCTCGTTTATTTTTTTTAACGTAACTATCATTTAAAGTAGTCGGCACAAAAACACACAGTTCTGTAAGTCTGGGTTACCGAAAAACATTATTTTAAATTTTTGGACAGACTTGGTTATTATCATTTTTTTGTTCCACATTTTCTAACCAATCATTTTCAAATTGTATTCGCGAAATCCCCGAAAGGTAACTAACTTTTTTAAAGTTAGTCAATTCAAGGCCACTATGTATGGCTTTATGTACCTTTTCAGGTCTGTGAGGATTATTTTTGTTAATTTTATCTTCATTCATAAATTTCGCACTTCTGAAAATCATGGGAAGATATTTGATAAAATATGAAAAACAATATAAATCATTATTTCCCTGAATATTTCTCAGTTTGTCAACGATTGACACACTCCTTTTTTAACTTGTTCTAAAGTACCTAACTGAAATTCTCGTTGTTTTTATGTTATAATTGAGAAATGTTGGTAATGCTCGGCAGCAAAAATACTCAATTGTTTAAAATCGGAATATCAAATCTTGAAAAGAACAAAATTAACGCAGCACTGAAGCGACCTTGAATAAGTTGTAGTTATAGACGAGTATATTACGATGTGCTCGACCAGACCTACCACCCATACTAGGTCAATTGAAAAGTTCAATATCTCACAGCCCAAAGTGTTGTCTAATTCATAAATCATTGTGTATTTTTATTCTTCGTTCTGCTTGGGTCAGAAAATCACAGGTTTTTCTATACGTTGCCGTTGTTTTACTGAAAATCTCTGAGAAATTTAATAATCAATTTTTGTGTTTTGTATAACAAACACCTATAAATCTATGCAACACTGTATTATAGTGTACAATTCAAATGTACATATCTGCATAGAAAATAAAATAATTTTGGCTGTAGACAGCTAAGTTATTGTAAACAATAGAATAGAAGCAGCCCTGCACTCATTCTGACGTTATTGTAGGTGATTATTTCTCATCTTTTGCGTATTCTAAAAACTAATTTTTTCAAGTTCAATGTCATTGATTTCATTTATTCGGATTAAAGGACTCTTACTAGATATTTTCTGTGAATTCTAATAAAGTGTTTGTTTTTTCTTTATTTTCATGAATGAGCCTATAAAATTTGTATCATTGTGCAACTCTGTTAGTTCTGTTCTATGTCGATTTTTTGTACACAAATTAAATTCTTTTATACTTAAGTGCGTGTTATAAAATGTATTTTATTGCTTTTTATTTGCTTTGTTTCTTGTTGTTGTCAAGATGTTTATGTATTTTTTGTTGAAAGTCTGCTTTTTTAATCAAATCCATTTAATTATTACAGAACTTTCGATCAACCCATGATGTCCAACAATCCACCAAAACCATCGGGTCCATTCGGTCTCGATCCTAACGTTATTGCTGAAATCGAAAAGGATTGGGTACGTGTTGATCAAATGAAACAATTCGATCCGCCAAGTGTAGACATATCTTTGCTCTACGAACCCATAAAAATAATTCCAACACGTGATGGTGTGCGATATCCCCAAGATAAATTTGAACAACTAATCTCAAGATCACGACTTATGCAACCTTCAGTGCCGCCGTCTGCAGGACAAACTTACAACTTAAGTCCGTTGCAACAACAACCTATGATGTATCAACAACAACAACGCACTTCTGTAAATAATTCTCCAAAGTAATAATAAAATCTTGAGATGAAAAATATATAAAAAAAAAATAATTTTTGTCTTATTATAGTTTGGCTGATGCCCTACCTAAACTTGATCCTAATTTAATTAAGATAATTAAATCTATTGGCAATCCTGATTCAATCACCGCTCGAGCGGCATTAAATGAACTTACTGATATTATTGAATCTCCAGAGAAACAAGCAGTGTTGCGAGACTATGAGGAGCTTTTTATACAGAGTGTTCTAGCGCAATTTAAAGTATGTTGTAAACATTTTCAAGGTCTTATTATCTTTTTTTTTAATTTAATAATCTTTTTCTCATTTTTAGAATCTTTCACAACAACCCCTCTCCGAATCACTGATAATGTACCAACCTCTTCTATCGATCACATATGGCTTTTTTTATTCTAAAAATCTGGGAAAGACACTTAGCATTCCGTGCTTGAAAAATATAATGTCTGTGCTGTTAGGTCTGATGGCGGATCAAAAACTAAATAACGGTGACGATGGTCAGTATACAAAAGTAATGAATGGAATTTGTCTAAAAATTCTCGATAAGACAAATTTTACAAATCTAAATTGGTAAGAAGTATATCTTATTTTCATTTAGAATAATTATTATTTTTTCGTATTTATTTTCGTTGTCAGTGCTCTTATACGACTTTTAAAAGAAACCTGTCCTAGTGCTGGCCTTCCGAAATTCACAGATCTTCTAATGAAATGTATATGGCGAAATGTCAAAACAATGCCGGAGCGATCAAATGAGTTAGACTATGATGCAGTGTTATACGAAGTGCATGACTTTATGTTGGCGTTGCCAAGTACATGGTGGCAAACAAGACCCTCGGATACTCCATTGAGAACGGTTAAAACGATTATTCATAACATGGCTAAAATAAAAGGCAATGCTATTGTGCAACACTTGAGTAAAATTCCAACACATTCTGAACTGCATGCATACCTAATAAAAATCCTAAAGGTGAGTTTCTTAATTTGCCGGTGTTTAGATTTAGTTTATTAAAATGTTGTTTTTATCAAGAACCTTCAGAAAGATGGCAATATCCCAGGTGCATCACCACAACGTTCATCATCGGCCAAAGATTTGCAAGCCAAAAGAATCTCAAATCATGCTCACGAGGCAATGTCGCAAATATTCAAATTGATTTCAGATAAAGAAACTAGTCAGCAGGGACTGAGAAAACTTTATGATTTTAAGGTTATTTTAAATTTTATTTTATTGAATTGAAGAGATTTATTTTGGTATACTATTTCTTAAAGATTAAAAATCCAGAAATCGATGTGGTGACGTTTTTGAAAGGGGCTAGTCCCAGCTTCCAGAAATATATCGAAGATGGACTTATTGAAATCGAGCGAACACAAGGACAAGCTCAAACAACTACAAACGGGGACAATAAATTTGGTGAGTTTTTTTCTTCTCATAAATTTAATTTTCTATAGAATTTAAATAATATGATCAAATAAGAGAACACTTGGCCAAACAACATAATACTTCTCCACGATATATTTTTGTTTGCTTCTTTTGGGCCTTTTAAAGTTCGCAGAAAAATGCCTTTTAAAACAGAAAAAAGCTGATACCTTTAGGTTTTATTTTTTCCCGTTATATTCTTGGTTGTATTTTTGATGTTTGAAAAATTTACCTTCTTACACCTTATTGTTTTCACAAATTTTAAAATTAAAAAAAAAAAAACGGCACTAAATTATGGTCCACGTTGCCTTAGTAAAGCATGCAAATATGGTTAATTCAGTGGGGCGAATGAAAATAAACACGTGCACTAGTAAATTAGCTTTATTTATTAAAATATAAGATATGAGAAGATTCAAACTTCCTCAAACCTTACTAAAAATTTGGCATTTTTGAAAATATTTCAACAAGATGTATCAGCTCCTTGCTTCCTTCGCCAATTTGAAAAAAATCAGGTGTAACACAAATATCATCTTGTTGTTGAGTTGTTCCATTTGTAGATTCTTAGTTTATGCGACCATATAAAAATATAGTTTTGTACGGATTGCTTCCGCCACAACAAACAACAACAAAATTTAGATGTTATAAACTACCATCGATGTAGGATCTATATAGGTGGTAAAAAACGTGAGCAGTAAACTATACAACAGTGAAAACAGTGAAAGTTCTCAAAATCTAATTCAATTTCTAAATAAATGTAATCATATTGTTCATCTTAAAAAAGATCAGTTATTTCAAATCCTATCATATTTATAACAAACTATAAATTGCATTCAAAACCAAAGTATAAAATCTCAAATTTCATCGAATTATTCTAAATTTAAAATTAAATATAAATTGTCCTCACAAAACGATACACCAATTCAAACATTAAACCACAAAATCATCTTCACAGAAACTCATACAAAAATGAAAAATGCTGAATTTGCATCTAAATATAATATTTCTAAACAATTTCTAACAAAAACAGAATCGAATTTTCATCAAGCTTCGACTGGTAGTAATTTCGGAATGAGCGTAGGAGGAGATAAGGCTGACCCAGACTTTTGGATGGACCGACTCAATTATCTAAGAACCAAAGCAAATCTGGGACCGCATCGTAGTGCTGAAATGGGTGGACATCACATGCTGGACAATAAAGTCGCCGATGAGAATTTAAATTTGAATCAACTATCACAAAAAGTTTCACTCATTCGAAAGGAAGTAAGTTATTGAATTAAATCAAAATACAATTCTTTATTCACCTTATTTTTTTTTAAAAAGAAACCTGAACTTTCTCCAAATCGCCTGCAACATATTCAAGCTAAGTTAGCTCAAATAAAACAGCAACGACAAAGTTAAGTCTGGAACACCTTAAGAAAATAATAATTAAAAAAAGAAAAACAAATACATAACTCGTAATAAGGATGTGTGGAAGAAACCAGAAAGAAATATAAATTAAGTCAAATAAGCCCAACAAAACAGTATATGAGTATATATGCTAATTATATTTATTATAATACAGGAAAACAAAAAAAAAAAAAAAACAAAAAAAACACCTACATACAAATTTAAAGAAAAATTACCTTAATTGCTGATATTTAACAAAATACTATATTCAATTTGTTTTTGTTTAATACATACACTCATGAAATGAAAATAATCATTTAACAAATATAAAAACTATTCAAAAAATATCAAGGTTCTGTTACCCACTCAAATCATTTTTATTAAATTTCTTATTTTTTAATTACGTTTTAAATATTTATATATGAAAAAAAAAACAGTTTGTTAAATAATAATATAACATACACAAAAAACATTGCATACTTGTATGTGTGTTGAGTTTTTATAAAAACAAAAAAAAAAACATTGCATACATTTATGTGTGTTGGATCTTTATTAAAACAAAAAACTTTGCATACTTGTGCGAGTGTTGGATCTTTATATTTCTGTTGAAAAGTTTATTACTATAAAATAACGCTGAAGAGCAACGTATCCATCCATCTTCAAACAAAATATCCCTTCACCTTAATATTACATAATTCGAGTATTTGTTTATTTTGTTTCGACTAGAAATTAAAAGAAATAACATACATTTTTTGTTTTTTAATTAAACTTTAATTTATATATACATTAAACTTAAAATTCCAATTATGTTATTAATAAATTATAAATTATTATTGTTTAAAAAATCTTACTTTAATTCATAATCAAACGAAGAGAAAACCATAATCACTACTATAGAACAAAAATTAATTAAATCATATATAAATAATGCATTGGTATTGTTTATTATGAGAATAATTTTTCCTATTTTCAATAACTGTTCGATAGCATACAACACAATTGATTATTATTTTTTAGATCTCTCTCACTCTCACTTTGTCTCGTAGTTATTATGTTTATTTCTTTGTTAAGGTTTAATTTTTGTCTAATTGTTCTACGCTCATTTACCCTTTAAGTTACTAAATATAAACAATAAACAAAATTAAAAAAAAATTTACAGATTTCACTCATAGAGTAACCATGGGGACATTGAAAATGACTTTATTTTGCTAGATAAACAAAAAACATGACTAATCTTTACAATCTTTACAAATTAATTAGCCATTTCACGTTTCTAAGATCTCACTGAGATATCACTGAGCAAGCTCCGTCAGCTCCACTGAGCAGAAGGAGAAACCTGAACAAAATTTCTCCCCTAGAAGTCAAAATCAATTTCCATCTCTTTTTTATTAATTAATCAACTGCGACAAAAAATAATTGAGCAAGCGAATCCAAAAACTATCAGTCTCAGTTTTTTGACAGCAAAAGTGAGGAATCTCACTGAGGAATTACGTTCAGATTTCTGAGATTGCTGAGATCTCTGAGATATCAGTAAGCTTGAGAAACCTGAACTGGCTAAATTAAAACGTAATAAGCTGTTTCAAAGACCATTATAAGTTTTGAAGTTTCTAGGTGTAGGCATTTAATGTCACTTTCCATTTGGCAAAAAATAAATCTTGTTAATTTTCTTTAACTAACCCCATCGTACTTTTCTATTTTTTTTAATCTGATATCAAAACTCACATACCTATTAGGGCAAACAAAAATATGCCCTAAAAACAGTTTTAAGCGCTTATAATTATGCCTTTTAAAATCAATTACATATATATGCCCTTAACAAGTAATTATATGCTCAAAAAAAATGATTAGGGCCCTTAAAAATATGCTCATTATTGCTTGTAAAAATATATTCTATGTAGGTATGTATACCTATGTAATGTATTTTTAAAAACTGGATTAAAAAGAACGACATACATCTAAACGTCTATAAAGCTAGCATATACAATACACATTAGCATAATCAATTGAAACCATAACTAGAATTTTGTGCTATCATAGTTTTTGTTTTATGTAAATCTAGATGGTACTTTAGTATTAAGTTGGCAAAACTTCTAAACCGCTTAGCATAATCAGATGAAATAAAAACTAAAATTTTGTGCTCTTTTCGTGCTATTTTGGGCGGAAGTCCCGATTTTTGTGTTTGCATAGTTTTTTTGTAGCAAAACATAAAAGAAAACTATGCTAGCACAAAAATCGGAACTGCCACACAATAATAGCACAAAAATAGCACAAAATTTTAGTTTTTCTTTCAATTGATTATGCTGGGCGGTTTAGAAGTTTTGCTACAAAAATCGGGACAGCCACACAATAATATCACACAAAAAGCACAAAGTTCTAGTTTTTATTTCAATTGATTATGTTGAGCAGTTTAGAAGTTTTGCTAGCTTAATATATTAAGGTAGCATATAGATTTACATAAAACTAAAACTATATACTAAATTTTAATTTCGGATAAAATTTATTCGAAATTTTAATTTAATTCATACACGGCCTTAAAATATTTAGAAGCACTAAATTGCAAAATTGAATAAAAAAAACAAAACTCCAACCCAAATTTCCTTAATGCCAATTTTTTCGCCATAACCTGAAGTTTTTGGTAATGCCTACCCCAGACCTTTATTATTTATTGAATAAACATTAGAAGACACTGTACAAGTTATGATTTTAATGAAAAATATACAAAAATACGGCAAAATATGCGCACGTTAAACGTATATATACAAAAAGTATGCATTTTCGACGAAACATGGCGCTTGAAAGACAGTATTTCTTATAAAACTGATTTCTAATCTAATCTCGTCTTAATGGTGTTGCTAGAAAAAAACATGCTCTGGCATATTTTTGGTTGTCCTACATATTACATAGGTAATATCGATTTCAAGCAATCTCTACCCCTGCTTGCACACTCAACTGCATCACTGGCCTTTCTTATAAGACCGGATTGTATTCTGTATGGAATAAAAAATAAATACCTATCATTTTTATTTTCACAAAATCACAACCTACCTACCTCCATAACTATGTAGATGCATACACACATATATATACCTACAACATACAAAAATCTGGCAGAATACCTATCCACTTTTGTTGGTTGCCTTGTTTGTTCATTTGTCTTCTTCTGAATACCTTGTTGTTGTTTTTTTTCTCTTTTTGAATATACTTCATGACCATTCTCCACTGAAGCTTGCCCGTTGACGACGAACAATACTTTTCTTTCTTCGTTTTTTCCCCGTATACCTTTTGCCGACGCCTGCTGTAATTCATCGCTTGTGTTCGTTTGTTTATTTTTATCATTCTAGTGATGTTTTAGTAACACCAACCAAAAATTTGATAGTTGTCCTCCTATACGCTGGAGTTCATTTTTCATATTCTAAATTCATGTGTTCATTTCAATCATTTGGGTCATTTCTTTAGTAACACCAACCAAAAATTTCGTTGTGATGCCCTATACGCTGGAGTTCATTTCTGATTTATTAAATTTATTTCATTTAATCATTTTAGTAACACCACAACTCTGTCAAAACGATCCTATAAACATTTTCAATGTTAAAAATTGTTGTTTTAGAAAATCAATGGGATTTTAAATTCGTTTCTTTTATGGAACTGAGTTGCACCAATTGACAGTGAGCAGAATATGGAATTTGTCAGGAATCGTTCCTTTAATTTAACTTCAATTTATACCATCAATTTGAAGTGAATACTTAAGTACTTGGAGTCAACTGTCAATAGACATCGCTTTAGCTTTTCATTTTTGTTATGTTACATGCATTCACCACTGGGCATCCTTGATACTTTTGACTTTTTAATTTTTTTTTACCCGCCCTAAAAATGCCAACCCATTTGTTGGCATTTTAAACACAAACGTATTTAATTAAACTCTCTCCCACTTGAATAAAATAGTCAGTCATGATCCACCAGGCGATCATGACTACTAACCAGGTTAATTCCTTCTTCTATTTTTCTTAAAATTTCAAATACAAAAACGTGTTCGACACTGATCATAGCAAAACAGCAATTTCCAACTGGCCCGGCTTAAAGAAAAAAATTCCAAATTTCTCGTAATTCACCAGGCGATCATAATTACTTCACAGGTAAATCCCTTCCATTTTGGTTTAAAGTTTTCACACACAAACGTATTTTGACACTCTCCACCAATACACTCAAAATAAATACCCACTTAAAATTGTTCATACAAAAATTTCACACACAGCAAAGGCTTAAAGCAAAATTCTTTCTCTACACCAATACAAATTTCTCGGCGATCATGATACCCTCCCAGTTTGCTTTAAAATGTCACACACTTTCATAGAAATTTCACTGTGATCTACCAGGCGATCATGACTATTGACCAGGTAAATCCCTTCTCCTATTTTACTTCACATTACATTACACACATTGACAAAATTCAATATAAACCAGTTTTGACACCCACCATAGCAAAACATATATAACAAGGCTTAAAGCAAAATTCTTTCTCTTCACCTTACATCAAATTTCTCGGTGATCCACCAGGCGATCATAACTACTGACCAGGTAAATCCCTTCTTCTATTTTACTTCACATACATTGATAAAATTCAAGAAACCAGTTTTGACACCGCCCATAGCAATACATACATAGCAAGGCTTAAAAGCAAAATTCTTTCTATTCACCTCTACAATACATCAAATTTCTCAGTGATCCACCAGGCGATCATGTTTACTAACTAGGTAAATCCTATTTTGCTTCAAATTTCAGACGCAAAGGTGACGGGTTTTGACACCGACCATATAGCAAAACTCTCTTGGCTCACACACATATCAATTAAACTACCACACATATATTCCAAAAAATTGCCAGGTGTAGGTGTCTCCTTTTTAGCTCTATTCTTTTTCTCCGCTAATAATCATCTCTTCAATCAGTAAGTTTTCTCTTTAGCTCAATTCTTTTTCTCCACCACTACACTTCAAAGTTCAAACAAACGAGGCATAAAAAAAAAAAACAAAGTGTATAAATTTTCACTCAAATTAAACTACCACACCTAAAGTTCGGCAACATTTTTTTGTTTGTTTTGGTTTAAGTTTATTCCAAGTTTATGTGTTGAAAAAAAAAAAAAGTAAAATGATATGTGTTTGTACACGCTGAAGTTAGTATTTGTTGGACTGGAATTGTTTTGTGTTCTACTTTCTCCTTTCTGAGACTTTAGTTGTGTAGTGTGGGAAGAACAAGTCAGGTCTTGCAACACCTTAGTACAAGTGGTGTTTTTGAATTAAAATAGTTTATTGGCGAAGGCCGGAGGGCCTACTTTGCCAAAATAGTAAAATAATCTGCTGGCGAGTGTGAATAGTGTTTAAGTGCAAGTGCAGTGATACGGGGAATTTTTTTGTGTTTGGCGAAAGCCCCACAGGAGTTCGCATGTCAACGCGAAAGCTTCTTTTGATCGGCGGCCCAGAAATTTTTAAAATTAAGGTAGGTACGTTGTGTATTCTATTTTTTGGGAGGGGTTTGAGACACATTTTAGTATACATTTTATAATTTATTATTTTTATTTATACCTGTGTACCTATAAAGTAAGATAGGGCTGTCTGTCAATTTGTGTTCAAATCTCTAAACCGCATTATTGACAATTTTTTTTCAAATTGAGTTCCTACAAAAACCTGGTTGGAATCAAGTTCTGAATATCCGACGAACATTATTTCTGTGACCTGTAAATGATTTCGCACTTGCCTTTTCTATGGTTTATTGCCAATATTAATCAAACTTCAACAATTTTAACATTTTATTTTAAAAACATTTCGCTACATAATGCCTGATACGCATTATTTGTGTGTTTTTGGTTTTCAAATTCTAAGCGGCGACCAAAATCTCTGAACCTCCTTCATTTGACTCATTTTCAACACCATTGTCATCATCAATAGTTTCTTGATCTTGACTTTTATAACCTCCAAATCGTATAGAAACTATTGTCACACGAATTGCAGCCTTAAACATTACTCTTGCCTTCATTTTAGCCAATTTAATTTTCCAACTTTCATCACGAGATGGCAGTTCATTTAGATAGTCAATCATCGCATCCTTTGTGGGATCAACAATTGCCAAAACAGACATGCAACCATCGACAGTTCCCAATACCAAACATTGTCCATCTTTGGTGCTCTTGATGGCTGTAAGTTCGGCTTGAAGTCGATAATTGGCAATCATTTCGGTATCGATGGTTCGAAAAACTCGAATAGTCTTCCGCCCACTGTGATAATAGCAGACATACTCGTCATTCTCTGTGAATAAACATATCACCGAAAATACTCCTTCAGCTACTTTTGGAATGAAGGTCTTCACTGTGGTTCCTTTACGTAGTTCTAGAAGTTCCAAGCCACCCCTAGTGGGGGCGTAAAGGCCAAACTTGCCATCTTTTGTGATGTTTCCTCCCCATTTGGGAATGGAACGAATGTGTTTTTTATTCTTAATATCCATGATGCTGCCCTTTTCACTACTAATTACTGCAACTTGTTGCACCTTATGAGGCATTGGAACCAAAGCTATGACCTCCTGTCGGAAACGAACATTTAATTTAATATTAAAAGTTTTTAAGAAAAAAAGTGTATATCCTTACTTTGATGGAACAACCCCTGAGCAAAATCTTTGAAACATGACTTCCAGTTGAAGCATTATGCACCGAAATGCAATCCTTATTTGATTTATCCACCGCACATGATATTATATGCGCTTCATCAGCTGAAATGACAGATTGTCGAAAAGGCAAACCAGGTATTGTCCGAACTGGAAACTCAAAACGAAAAAGAATATTTCCATCTGGCACCGATCTCATTGTTGTAACAGCTGTTAGGCGATGAGCATCGTCTCCTCCAGCATCTTTTTGATTTATATTCGGACAAGAAACCGTCATAACTTTAGCACCATCTTCGAGGAATGTTATTTGCTGAATTCCAGGTTGATCATCTCGGAATATTACTTGCTCTGAGACCCTATTCCATATTAAAAACTTCCCAGTCTCCGAGGATATAATGTATTTCCCGTCGGGAGTAATTTCGGCATGCGTTACGATGGCGCCCAATGGACTATCGGCCAACTTGGACAACAAGCGCCCAGATCGTGTCTCCCATACTCCCACACAACTTCGTGTAACTGTCACAGCTAAATCCACTAAAGACAAACTAAGGCACATTGTTTAAAAGCTAATTCGAATTTTCTCGGACTCCACAAAACCTCTTACCTTATCCCATCGATCTGAAGTTCATGTCGATCAATTACATGAACTTTCTCAAAAATATTATTAATGTTCCAGACTTTCACTGAACGATCAATTGATGATGTGATGACGCTATTCCAATTACCAACTGTCAAAGCTTCTAGTTGGATTATTCTTCCGAAATGTGCATCCAGTACTTTAGCCAGTTGTTTCGATTGCAAACACCATACGTAGAGATTTTTCCTAACACCAGCTACAGCATAATTAAGACTCGAACTGACCATTATCGAATTGGATTGCATCATTTTTGTAGCAATATTGCGTACACCATGAGGCAGGGATAAGTACATGGCATTCTCATCGATTCTAGAGCCTTCGCTGCCAAAATCCCATATAACAAAACCTTTACCGGATGTCCCGAGTAACATGCGATTGTCTTTATCTAGACGAAGTTGTAGAAGCATTTCTTTGTCGTCGTTTTCGAAACGTGGTAGATGTTCTTTGAAGTTCCATGAAATCGTTCCTTCTGTAGTGTCTGTGTTGAATTCGAAAACACTGACCTAAAAAAGAGGAAAGATATTAGTTTTAGAAAGGAATGCATACATCTACCCATCTTGAAGAAGAATCTTTAAACCCTCAAAGCTAATTTCTTGTTTCGAAAGTATGAATATTATGTGCATATCAAAATAAAATTCTTAAATTTAACTTACTTGGTAAACATCTTCTGTGGCACAGCAGTATATTTTATTTCGCTCTTTATTAATTGCCATTGCGCTATGAAAAAGTAATGGTTCACTTCTGTTGAGACCTCTTGTCGAGTCTATTCGTAATCCTGTTTCATTTATTTTTCCCGTCCAATAAATAATGTTATATTCGTCAGTTGTGAAAAATTCCATACCTGTGGTAAACCATAATAAAAGTTTTAATGAACCTAAACGCTGCGCTGGTGTCTTCAATCTTTATCTACTAACTTAAAATTTCCCAATTGGCTGCATCACTTGGTGCTGAAAACTGTTCCATTAGATTTCCCCTCATATCAAAACGTGCCCACTTCAATTTTGTATTCACAAATAGGCTAAAATCGAAGCAAAAAATTGTGTTAAAAAATAAAATACATTTTTAAATTCAAACATATCATATAGATTACCTATAATTTAAGAGATATAATCCTGTAACTTGATCACGCTCATCGAATGGGTTATCAATTACAACAAATTCACTCGATAATGTATTCAACAAAACCGTTTGGTTATTATTTGAATAAGCTGCAGCCCATTTATTATCCTGACTAAGGACCAACTGTTGCATAATACCCTCAATTCCAGGATTGACATCTCTTGTTAAATCAGATGTTGAAAGATCAAAAGTTATGAAATGTGTTGAAATCGAAACCATGTAGCGATAATCACTGGTTAGGCAGAATGCAAAAACTGCAAATTGATGACCCTCAAGGGAGTACTTTTTACATACAAATACAAAAAGGAGTCATAAGTAGATTTTCGAAAGAAATACTTCAAATTACTTTTAAAGGTCCACCAGGAGTATGTAAACAGTGATTAACTGGAATCAATGAACAATCTTTGGGTCCGCATCGATCACAAGCTCGAAGGAGCATTTTTATATTAGCATTTCCTCCAATTTCTGGCAACAAACGACCAACCAATTGTGGAGCCAGCATATTCGGATACACAGCCAAAATAGCACCACCCAGTCGTAAGGCATCAGCTACCAGCATAAGTTCACGTTTGGCTTCTTTGTCATCAGTATTTGTCGAGGCATCTTCAAAATCAGCTAAGACAGCTTGCAATGGACAACTTGAAAGTTTGGCATGAAGCCACTCATAATTGAATAAAACATGAACAAAGAGGTCCTTAAAACGTCGGGATCGAACAAAGTGAAAGGGAAGTTCACCGAACTGTAAAAAATCAATTCAATGGTTTTTGGGCATTATACAAAAGCCAATAATTATTTTATTTTACCTTTCTTAAGTTATAACGCGTCACTGAGCCATCTTTGCTGGAAAACATAAGCGGTTGAACTGGAACCTTACGATCAGCAGATCCTTCTTTATCAGTCAGATTAAACCTGTAAAACCGCATGTTTAAGCTTAAAAACTTATTATTTTTTGAAATGCAAACTTGCCTGTGTCTTTGAATTTCTGTAAACTTAAACGGCTTTGGAACACCTCCACCCCAAATACCCAAATAGTAGTCGGCAATCATAGAATGAAAATACATAGCCATGTTCATGTTTTTAAAATATCTTTCCTTAGCAGTATCTCGAAACTGCCTGTGATACCAATTCATCACATTGACTCCATCAGCTTCTCTTTCACTTAGATAGTTCGGCAGATCATTTCTAATTCGAGTCCACAACAATGGCGGAATTCTTCTAACTGGTGGTAAATGATACTGATACACGTCATCCAATACCTTGTCGTCAAGGGATATCAAATCCTCCAGCTCACTTTCTGACAATCCTGATTTAGCAGCAGTGATATAAGCTAATGCATGGAATACCAAAATTCTTCCGTGCTGTTTCTCAATTCTTTCGAATAGCATCATAATGGAATCCATAACAGTCGATGCTAGATGAGTTTCCTGCGGTCGGGTGTAGCTTCGCCAACGGCATATCTCAGCAAAGACTAATTTTACGAAAATTGGCAAGGAACATTTGCTAATTGCATTTGCTACCAAACGCCACTGATAATTATTTAAATCACGACAAGCTGTCTTCATCCACATTTTGATGACATTCATGGCCAAGTCCTCACCCAAAGCGGTGACTTCAATGAAATTCTCATCAATGTCAATCATTTTACAAAGAACATGATATTCTTGGGAAACTGTAGGATTTGATTCTTCATTGGCGCAAGAAATTATTATCTGTAAGATATACTTGGAATCTTGAATTTTGAACAATTTAATTTAAAAAATGGTCTTTTACTTAGCTTTATTATTTTATTTTGTTTTATATGTGAATGATGTATATTTACAATGTATGCGTTTCCAATTGGTGTATTGAAGTAGGTACCGTTGTTTAGTTGGTTTAAAAAATGCTTAACAAGACACAAGCCAGGCAAATGAGAACTTACGCTTATCTCTCGATTATGAACAGTGATAAATGGAAGTATTTACAATGATTTGAGAATGATTTAAATATTTACAAATGAAATATGACAGGAGTGTTTAAGGCGGAATACCACAAGGCTGCATTCTATCATCGATATTTTTTAAGTGTATGCAAATCAGTTAAATAGGTATATCAGCGTTCTTTTTCTCTTATCAACATACAAAATAAAGGGTGTCCAGCAGGAATTTTTCAACTTTAAATTGCGATTATGGAAATACCAGCGGTTGAGGTTGAGGGGTATCATTCAAAGCTTAACTTAACACCAAAAGTTTCTGCGAGGCGTTTTTGCAGAGCAAACTGTTTTCAAACGAATTCTGACTTAGGTTATACGGGAGTAAAAAAACAATAGGTACCAATCCAAGTTTTTTTTTTTTTTTAAAGCATGCACATGCATAAAGTTGTAACGGTCTCAGCTTTTTAATATAATTAAACAAAATCCGTCTTAATGGACTTTCTTGACTGAAAAAATGTACCCCGAATTCGGTTAACAATCTTACCTTACAATGTGGCGGTAATCTGGTTGGTATCCAGGAAACTTTATTTGCATCTTGTGTACCTGTCAATTGATCAACAGAATCAAGGTAAAGTGTTAAAGGTTGCGCGGGACTTGCATAAGTTAACAATTGCTTAAAATGTGCTGTTAAAGGTACTAAATCATCGGGTATATTCTCAAAAGGTAACATGTAGTTATAAGATATCTATAAAAATATAAAGATTATTTTATTTGATATTTCTTTTTCCATTTTGTATGAAATATTTTAAAAAAAGATAAAGAATTTCTCTTACTTGCTGACATATTGATATCAATGTTGGCGTTAAGGCACTCGAATCTGGTGTTGTACCCAAAAATCTTATTATATTTATTGGTCTCTTGGTACAAAACCAATCACTTGCAACCAATGAGGCACTTTTGGCCAGCAATGAGGTCTTACCACAACCTCCTTCGCCGTAAAGGACAAGTGGCTTATCTGAATCCCCCAGCATATAGCGCTTGATATGTTCGAGATTTTCCTCACGACCATAAAATACTTTAACCGAATTATTACAAGCATGCAAATGCTGAAGGATTTCAGTTACTATTTGCCCCTGTGCACTAGAGTCTTCCTTGCGCATTGCACGATCCACAAGCTTAACAATATTTTTATAGAAATGAGCTATAAAATGATTTAGATATTCTTCATGGGTTTCAATGTCGAGACCTTCACGACCTATCCATTCTACGGTGTACCTAAAAAAAAAAAAACAGGTGTTTTTGAATAATCTCAAAGACTTTTCATGATGCTAATCTTAAGAGTTCTCATTACTTTTGCATATTGGTTGTCTCGATTTTGTTTGGAAGTCTTTCATCACGTAAATTTGCCAAAAGCTTTGAAGACTCGGTGTCAAGACTTCGATTGATGATATCAACAAAGAGTGAAGCTTTCTTGAGATTTTGAAGATTGATGTTGTTGATGTAGCGGACATAAGCCAAGCAATGATTCTTAGTATTTTTGACATCCAGAATTCCGTTAATGACTTCTCTTTCAGTTACTGTTAAATATTTGTTTTATTGTTTTTTTTTTTTTTTTTTTTTTTTAATTTTTAATCCAAGACGACCAGGCATTTCTTTACCTGACATAAAATAGTTATGCATTGTTTCTTTGTCCATTTTTCCGTTTGTGTTTAATGAAAGAGCAGCTTTTCGAAGAAGTTTTTGCATTTTATTCAAGGTATCCCACCAAACTGCTTGATCTTCAGCTTGTAGTTTTGGAACCCTCTGTATATGAAAACAAGACAAAAATGCACTTTGATTTTTTTTCGACGTAATTTTATAAAATCAAACCTTGTTGTTGAAGTTGATAAGAATTGACGAAATTGGTTGCAATACTGATATTGGAGGAACAGCATTGCTATCTTTTTTATACCAAAGATCGAGTAAAGCTCCTTCAACTCCCATTGAAGTAAGTTCATCTCTATATAAAATTTGATATAATATCTGAATTATTTAAAAGCTTTTTAAACTTTTTACCTTAAAAGCTGTAGTTCTGCTGAAAAAATGTACGTAGGGATTGGTCTGTATCCATATTTTTGACCAAGAAAAACTACAAAATTCGGTCCCATTGATAAGCGTTGACAATTTGCAATTTCACGCATGCATAACTCGGTTGTCATGTGATCGTCGGTAGCTTCATCTCGAACACCCCACCGCATATCAACAACCTAAAAATTAAAACAAGGTGCTTAAGTTTTAGCTTTACAATATTAATAAAACAACTCAATAAAACTTCGGATAGTAAGAGTTAATAGTTACTCCTGCTTTTATTTTGGTCACCTACATCATCGACACAATATTCCTGGCCGACATTTTTGTTATTTTAATAATTAAATATTAAAATATGTGTTTTGAATCATTATAAATAAGATCTGTGGAATTTCATGAAATAATTTTCACCTCATTCTCTCAATCCATACACCATATTATTCACTCGATACATCCAGATTTAAACTTATATCCAGATGAATTTACATTGAATTTGTATGATTTACATCCAGCTTTAAATTTTAATCTGGATGTATTGAGTGAATAATATGGCCGATACTCTTGCAACAAAAATCCTTTCCTATGTTTCCATACTCCTTCTGAATATAGTGCCGTGCAATTCATGTTGCATTAAAGAGATCGTAGGTTTTATAGTCATACTTACATTATTTTAAATAAATATTACCTACTAGCAAACCCGTGCTCACTTTGCTTCGCATTCGTTATTTTTCATTTCAATCCTTTCTTTGTATATTTTAGTTATTTTTTTTTTTTTGTAAATTTGTTTAAGTTTTGAAAACAAAAATTAGTTTATGTCCATCTTAATGTTCCAAGCTCTCGCTCTACTTATTCTTATTAAAATCGCTAAGGTATTTTCTGAGATTAAGAGGAACAAACAGACAGACCAACAAACTTTCACATTATAAACTTTGAATCAATCTTATCTACGTACTGCAGCAACGGAATACCTATTTTACTTGTTTTCGAGAACATTTCTGTTTTTTTTTTTTTTAACTCGCACACGTGCTAAGTGCCAGCCGTTATCCACCCGCCTGGAAAAAGAATCTAGTTTTCAATAAGGCCCTGGCAAGTTTTTCATTGTTACTTACAAGGGTCTAGCAAGGGTTACAATAGGCATTCGCTAGGCTCTCACCAGTTATGAACCTTTTTGCCTCGTCAGATAAATTCTGCCTAAGCCCTGACAAGTAAAAACAAGATTTGTTCCACATATATTCTCCATGGTTGTTATTTCAAGAGGCACTTCTTGTTGTTGTGTTGCTTCGAAGACTTCAGTGTACTTTTCGTTTCAGCTTGCCGATAAACTGGTGGTCATCCTGGTTGGACCTGTCTCCAACATAATTCTCATGGTACCTATCCTGCCGTTTGTGTGCATTTACGTGTCGGTTTAAAAACGTGCAGCGTCCGGTAGTGTCATCGTTTGTGATTCTGCTGTGATGCGCTTTCTGTTGCTTATATTGGGAGGTTTGGAGGTATTCAAAATACGTTTTTTCTTGTTTAAGATAATAAAAGTTCACGAATTAACCGCGAATCCATTTTTTTTTTAATTTAATTTTATTATAAAACACTGACACTAAAAAATTCTTGCACTTGCTTTTTAGGTAGAACAACCTAGAATAGATTTCTAATAAATGTCAAAATCAGTTGTGAGTTGTGTCTTATTCTGTTTTGTCTGCAGTTGCGATTTTACTACTTGACACACCGATTCAAAGCCATTCATGTCGATTATGGAATCCGCAAAACTACATCCGCACTGAATCGCAGTGTAGTGCTCTCTTTTATCTTTATCGATTTCACGTGGAAAGAAAAGAGAACAATGTACTGCGAATCACTGCGGATCCACTGTTGCGGTTTCCATAATCGACATGATTATTTAAATAAACGTTCTCAGCGAGGCACTAATAGGAGCCTGTCATGTTTTCCTCTTCCATGTTTCCCTTACCGAAAACTTGCCGGGGCCTTACCTAAACTTACCAAAAACTTGCCATTTTTCCAGGCGGGCATATACAAAAAAAAATTATATTTTAAAACCGAATACCTATCTATGTAGAACCGATAAAATTGCATGTTTTAAGCATTTCTCTATTCAGTATATTAATAAACGTTGTCTAACTTTAGATAGCCGTCCACGTTATAAATAAACTTCTTTAATGGTTTAAAGTGGTCTAACTTTTTATCTAAGTTTGGACAACGTAATCGATTGTCTAAATATTGACAAATTCAATATTTTTTGTTAATTAAAGCATATGTCTGACCGTTTCAAAATACTTAGACACTGTTTAAACAGTCAATAACCTAACAAATACGACTGCTTATGTTTATGTGAGGCTTGGTAATAGAAAAACGTTTGAAGGGTCCAGAGGAAAAACGACAAAGTCCAATTTGTTTTCAAAATTCAACTAACAATGACATTTTCTAGCTTTTTTGAGTTATATTATGATTTTCTATTAACTTAAAAAAAAAAAAGTGGTGATTTTAGAAGAAAAGCCCATAGATTTCATCTCAATTTTCTCAAAAACAAGAATAAATTGAATATTAGAAAAAAAAAATATTAGAGAAGAAATATTAGAAAAAAATACCACTTATTCATAACACTTATTCGTAAAAGTTTAAAAAAAAAATTAGTTTAAACACAATTTTAGTGTATATAAGTATGTTAACTTGGGCCGTATTTCCCCTGGACCCTTCATTTGTTTCCGTTTTTTTTTCGAAGAATAGCTAATAAACACATTTTGATCGAAACTTTCGACTCACGTGAAAGTTTCATTCAATTTGCCTTAGATTATTTTTTTTAATCTTTAGAGTGAAAATCTAAACTGATATTTAATTTTGAAATTCTTAAAAGAACCTAATTGTTTAAATCCTGTTTTTTATCGAAATTTATACAAAATTTGGAGCAATTATTTCCCTCCGACGGATAGCAGTAGCAGAATATAAAGTTTCACGCGAATGTTTAGCAGAATAGGGCTGATAAACACAATTAATACTTTATTACCTATACGTATATTCTCATAAATGTTCAATGAAATACATATGTACATGACTTCACCATTAAAACAATTATCTATTATTTTTCTACTCAGCACTACAAACCAAAATGTTCTATGAGGTTCTTTAAAAAAAAAATACTAAATCAATAAAAATGTATTCTTCATGCCACTGAAATCGCAATTCAGATTTTGTTTTAAAAATGTCAAACCAAAGCCAGATGCGTATATATACTTGAAACTCTAATCCATGTTTTTCACGACAGTAATCCTTAATTCTAGGATAACATTTGGCCATCAAAGTATTCCGTTCCATTGTTGTATCTATAAAAATAATAAAAATAATAAATTCCTATATAATCATATGCTATACATATGTATATGTAATTATGTAATACTCTTTTTCAAGTATACATTATTTTACTTACCCGTAAAAGTTGAACTTGTGAAAATTCGAACAATTTTTGAACTCACTGGCGGCAATGACTCTAGTGAGCCGGTGAATATCATATCAATTGTTTTATCATCCATTTTTGGAACAAATTTATTTAATTTTTGTGAAGAATTGTAAATGTCCCTGAAAAGGACAATCTATTTTTTTTTTTTTTTTAATAATATATTAATCAACTTAAGCATGAACTATTTCAAAAAGAACACAAAACCTCGAAATGTTGAAACTTAACTGAATGCGAAGTATTTAGGGCGGTTGGTTTTTTACCTAAAATTTATGAAATTTTTGTTTGATCAATAACTTTTTTTGTTTTGAGCAGGTATTGTTTTTTTTTTTTTGTTTTTTGTAAAAAAAAAAAAAAAATATCAGCTGGAATTGTTTATGTTTATTCTTTCAAATTGCTTGGGGACTTTCGGCTTTGTCCCAATAACTTGTTTGTAAATAAAGAATTTTCTTTCGGTTTATTACGGGACATCCTGATGCCAACAAGTTTGTAAATATAAAGTATGTCACTAACGGTTGTCAAGAGCGACTTTGAATGAAGGTACTTTTAGTGAAAGGTCAAGGATTATAAGTTCAAGTAAAATTGGCCTAAGGGAAGTTTGAGAGTTGCGTGATTAGAAGACAAAATCGGTTTATGAATAAAATTAGTTGTTCAAGTTAGAAAATACTCAAACAATAAAGGATTTCTAACAATTTATTTGCAAGAGTATGCTCAGGTGGCGGAAACATATGAATGAAGTTTGAACTGAAAGTACAAGCAGGATACAAAAATAAAGTTCTCGGATAGGTTTTCCCTGTCTGGATTTTTTTTTAAAGCTTACAGTAAAAATATATACAAAATCTATACAAATTATAGGATTAAATAGGATGTAATAGTTTCGGAAAATTAAACCAAAAGGTCAAGTTCTGACCAAGCTTGAAATGTTTGTTTGATGTAGTTGTAGTAAATATATGTACATATGTAAATAATACTCCAATAATGCTAATTTTTAAAGAATTGTTAATTTTTGAACTGAAAACTATATTTTGAGACAAAATTTGGCTGATTGGCTTTGTTTTTGATTTATAGGATTAAAATTCTCATTTATTTCAAGGATTAACTCTTTTTTTTTTTTTGTCCTCTGTCCCAATTACGTAATACATTTCAATATTTCATTTAATTACCTTTATCTGATTCGTTATCGGCATTTTCTAGAATGCCCATGAATTTCAGTATTTCATACATGACTCCACCTAAGAATTTATTCCACTTTTAGAGCCGATTTTCAATGAAGAATATAGTAAAATTAATATTTTTGGTAAAATTATATTTTTTGAAAAGTTACTTATGGCCAATTAAGACACTTTAATCATTACTTTCTTTGTTGCATTGAACAAACATATTTCATAATTCAAAACATGGAAATAATCACCCTTATTCCGGTAGTCGTCCACAACGACTATCGGTGTTTTTTGTGAAAGTAAAAGCTCGGGGTTATAACGATAGTGTTTTTTTTTTTTTGGAAAGCTCATTGTCGTTTCTAGAGCAGTGTCGTTTTACTGATTCGCTAGTAAAACTCATTTACTTGCACAAAAGAGCTTGTGTAGTAGATAATACTACTATTTTTTGATTTTCATCTTGTAATAAGTACCTTGGCTCATTCAAAGAAATACGTCGACTTGAGTGTGAAATATAAATTCGCCCACAAAAGCGCTGTCAAAAGTCAAACATTTTTAGTAATCGCTGTAAATTTAAAATAAACCAAAATCATCACTTCCTTTAGAAATTATTTAAAGTTCTCGCCAAGAGGTTTGCTAGCTAATTAGTTATAATAAAAAACTAAGAAATAAAGAGTAAATTCTTATTCGTTTTCATTTATTTTTTCCAAGTTCGTTTTCTTTTTTATTTTGTACATAGAAATGTAAAACAAATGTATAAGGATTAGTTTCGTTTATGTCATTCCTTTCAAGTTCTAGAGGTATCTTAAAAATATTGAAAATATTTAAAATTTACCATAATAAAAAAAAAAAAAAAAAACAGTTGCCAATATTAAAAATGTCTAACAAAAAGATACTAAATACATGATTTACATAAAAAATTATGTTTTGCAATGATAAATTTATTTCCATAATATATATAAACTAGGTGTATGTGTTGATGTATATTCATTAATTATGTATGTAGAAAAAAATTGTTTTGCAATTAAGTATACATTATTTTCATATCATTCGTTTGTTTTAATATTTTTTATTATACAATTAACATAATATCTTTTTCGCTTACTATTTTACGAGGATAATACTAAAATGCTATTATCACAATTTTACGTCAAATCTTTTTTTGTTTACTCTTTTTTTTTTTTTTTAAACTCTTAAGAATTTGTCATACAAGTAGTATGAGTGACGAATCAATTAACTTTTTGCATTTTGTTCTTAAAATATTATTTTTATACTTTGTTTCTTTTTTTTTTTAATTTTGTTTGGGAAAAAATAATTTAAAGTACATATAATATGATTTTTGTGTTACATGCAATAACAATATAGAGATAAAATACAAGTAAACATGGACTCATTTATGTAAAAGCAAAAGTATAATGAACTCTATTAATAATTAATGTTTTTTGAATAGAAGTCTAATTTTTGCACACATTAATATATATATTTTAGCACATCATGCTGCTGCTGCCTTATGGTCTATTTTTACCTTTAAGAATATAGATATCTATTGATATTTCTCGGAGAGACCTCTAGCTATCACCGCAAAATCATTGAGATATTTCTGAATCAGTCGTTTGTTTACTTTTTCTCTGCAAAAAGTAAAAATTAAATTAGTATTTCGCATTATTTTATTATTTTTTTAATGAACGTACCTTATGATTTGTGAGATAAACGCTGATTTTTCCGCATCGTTAACCAGTGGTGTTGGATAATTTGGTGTATGCAATACCTTCATCCACGCAACTAATTCAGACGGATACTTTTTATTTACCGATAGAAATATGTCAGCAAATTTATCGATCTGCGCTCGTGGTGTAACACAACCAACACACATAATAACTGTACGAATAATATTTTCTCCAGCATCCAATACAGCTTGGGTCATATTTGGATAGTTACGAGATTGCAAAATAAAATGAGATAGAAACTGAACACTTGTTCGTATGGGGCCATTTTCTGGGAGAGTCATTGCTTTGAGGGCATAGAAGATCAATTTGTCATATGCAATGCATTTGTCATTGAGTGCAATGGGAATTTTCTTTATGATTTGCATTAGACATGCGTAAAACATTTCTATGGTTTCGGCAATATTCGAAAAACTGTTTTCTGGTGTCGTCTGGAATAGGAGATAAGGATTAATTTTGTTTAAAAGAATTTTGATAAAAACATTTTACCTCAAATAACTTAAAGCTATGCATAACAAATTCTACAAGGAGTTGCTGCATTAAGGATTTTACTGTTTCGTCTTTGAAGAAGATTATAATGGCCTGAAATTTAAAGAAAGGAATCAAATGTATTGTGACCGACATTTTCGAAATATAAAATTTTTGTAAGAGTGTCATTCAATAAGTAAACGTTAAAGTGAAAGTAGCAAAAATTAATAGTTGATACATATTTATGTGCATTTTCTAATATTATGTATATCCAAATAATTTAAATCTCATTTGCATCTTCTAATAAGCTTAATAATTCCGAAGGACAAGAATTCTTTCAACTGCCCACATTGTTTCATGCATGAAGCAAAAGTTTTTAGTTTCAAAAATGTAATACTTAGAATAACTGAGTGAGATTGGTGTGTCATCTATTTTTTAAATTTATTTATTCTTAATTCTTTACTTAACTTGGGATTATTAAATAACCCAATCTTGGCTTTAAGATGAGTACTCTTTTCCTTAGAAAAGAAACTCTATATTATATATGCATATCACTGTCTTAAAAAAAAACAGCGATATTTGTTCATTTACTTATTGAATCATCTGCGCTCCTACTTACTGTTTTTGAAATTTCTAATGTGGGAGCACAACATCTTGTTTGAAAGATTGCCACAATAAAATAACACAAATCCTGCAACATTGGCTTAAAGCTAGATTTTAAATTAGTTATTGCATGTTTCAATGCTGTACATGCGGTCTGAAATAGAAAATTTAAATATAAGAATACAACTATAATCAAATCATTAACATCACAAACCTCTAAAACTTCTATCTCCTCAACCCACAATTCAGCTATTTGCCTAAATATTGGCATAGTTTTTTGCATAACAATTAAAACCGGTTGGACATTTTGTAAATCTTCGATTTGTTCATCATCTTCTAGGTCAGTGTTGAGCGATGAGAATAGAGTAGAAATCATATTTAAACGAAATATTGTTCGTATTCTTGCCGATGGAGTTTTCTAAACAAAACAATTTTGCAATATTGCAATAATTACAGAGAAAAATTTTAATAAAATCTTTTTACTCACAATTTCACTTTGGCAAATTGTTTGAAGTTCTTCAAAGCAAGGACTCACAATGATGTCCAAATACGATGGAATATTATCGGCTGGCAAGAGGCTCATCAATTTACCAATACTAAACATCAAACGAACACAATCGGAATTTTTCAAGCGTCCACTGGCCAAGCACGCTTGGCAAGCATTCAATAGCGGTTCAGCATAGGGTTTCATTTGCAATTGGCAATTGCGACAGAGCTCTTTTAGTCCGAGAGTAGCTTGGGAGGACATTGTAGAATTCAGGCCTCGTACCAGAAGTTGAATAGCTGGAGCAATGTAAGCTGGATTGTCCTTGAACCACAAACAATATGATCCGATTGTTTCCAATGATGTTCCCAGTAGTTTTTCGTTCATTTTTTCATAGGGAATTTCTGAAAGAACCCGAATTAGTTTCGGAATTTGAGTAGATTCTGTAGTGTCAATGTGTTCCGCAACTGAATGAAAGGCATAAATGCATGCTTCTAGTTTGGTCCATTCGGTTGGATTGGCTTGAATGCCAGCAATTGTCTCATCCAGCACTGAAGCAAGAATATTAAGAATATAGTCATGTAATACATCGAAGCAGTACATCTGTAAAATGAGAACACAATTTTAGGGAGGAAATATTAAGAAATGGTGATTTATTTTTAACCAGTGTATCCGAAATATCCTGTCTGTAACACCTAAAGGATTCCAGATCATCTGAATTCCATTTATCAATTGAAGTCTCATCGGGTTGTTCGGATTTTCGAACCAAAATCCTTGTTAAATGAGCATACAATGGCTTTATGAACTCCCAGCATTTGTTCCGCTCCTCTGTAATGCGCATGGCAAAAACTTCATCTTGTAGCAAATACCAGAATCCCATTGCCAGACTACTGCATGACTCTTCAACTGGATAAATTCCAGGTTTATCAGTGCATTGCAGAATTTCATTAACCAGACGTCTATTGAGATCTGCTAATTCAGGATCAGTTGTGGTTATGCCATTGAGTAGAAGTTGAGAGTGTCTCTCAATAGCCGATACAAATAAAGCATAAATATTCACTACAATATCCTCGTTGTTGTTGTCTTTTTTCCATTCGGCTTTTGTTATGCCACACAGAGAATCAAGGAACATTTTAATTAAAATAAAAGCAGTCTTCGGGTAGTTATGGCAATCTGGTTGGATAATTATGCTCAACAATGTTTTGAGGCAAGTTTCCGATAGTTCATTTTCGTCAGCTGACATACATCCATCAGAATCTGGATCTTGGACACATGGCCAATAGCATTTGTTGACGATTTTAAGCAGAATCGCCGTGATGTTTTGGCAGTTTTCAATTGAGAAACCAATGTTCCTAATTACAATCAAATACAAAACAAAAAAGATATATAAATGAAAAAAGATGAAGGTCACGAAACAAAATGCTTTTTCTTATACTAAAAAATTTAATCTTTTTATTGGCAGGAGTGGTTGAGAGTGTACCTCGCTAGGTACCAGTTTTCCACATGCAGTTTTGCCATTAATTTATTTATCTAGCCGATTTGTAAAAAATCAACGAACCCACCTGACCCAAGTTCCGACACATTTCACAGCCCTTGTCATATTGCTAAACACCTCCGTATCCCAATCCCGGTCGATTTGCATTTGCAAATAGGCTTCTGTTGTTTCCATAACTAGTGGAGCACGTTTGGCAACTTCTCCTCGAAGGGTAGCTCTCTTAACCGATGTGTAGATAGCAGTCATCTAATGGAAAAAGAATACACAGTTATTGACAAAATTCAAGATCTCGACAACTTACTTCTTCTGGAATTGCTTGTAGAACTTCAAGCATAATCCAAAGTTGCATTTCCTT
This sequence comes from Epistrophella euchroma, assembly GCA_947049315.1. NCBI lineage: Eukaryota > Metazoa > Arthropoda > Insecta > Diptera > Syrphidae > Epistrophella > Epistrophella euchroma. The sequence goes on from OX346248.1 coordinate 64,423,220, forward strand.
TGTCACATTCGGAATTTGCTGATTTTGAAAAGTGTTGATGACATCCTCAATGGCTGTTGGCCATTCTCCTAACATGTGGACAATAAATGCACTTAACTAGAAAATAAGAAATCCCATCAAAATTTTGGTTGCAGGGTAAATTTTAACAACTCACAGCAATGCACAACCGATTGAGGACTAATTTCGGACCAGCAGCAAAAGTTATGATGCTTTCGAGAATTTTCTGTTTTAGTTCTTCCCGATTTTCGGCTGGAACTTCGTGCCAAAATTTCATAAGCTTTGAATGTAAAGTTATAGCTCCAAAGAACTGAACTTCTTGAGTCTAAGATTAAAGTAAAAGGTTAACATTTTTCCTTTTTCTCATTGCTCTGTAATAAAAAAAAATGTCTTAACTTACTTTTCCTGGTTGCATTAGTTGCCATGAGAATGACCAAGCTTGTGGACTGGCTTGGGCCTTTGTTAGCCATTCATGGGTTATGGCTTGTTCTTGAGAAGTTGAACGATAGAATACTACTACAGCTTCTTCAAGCCTAGCTATATCGATGGGTTCCATTGCACAATGTTTATTTTTTCTCTTCTTGGTTGTCTGTCGTCCTCGTTTCAGGCTCAGGTGGTTCTGTTTTTTTTGTTCTTTTTTTTAGGCTAATTTTAAAGTGTACTTTTTATGAACTTATTTCAAAGGATTAATAATACTTATTTTGTGATAAAGTTTTTCTTGAAATTTATATAATTTTTGCTTTTGTTTTGTATATTTTCTAGCGGCATAGATTTGAAGAATTTTTGGTTCTTTGATTTTTTTATTATAATTTATTGTAGAATACACCTTTTTTAACCATTTGACAGTTGAGCCTGTTGGTGGATGGAGGCGGATGGCGATAATTTTTTTTTGTTTGACTTGGAATTTCGCAAAAGTGGCGAATTGGAATTGGTATATTCACAATAGAAAAAATTTAATATCGTAAATGTAAGTCTGAAAGTTTACGACACGTCGTAAACGAACTGCTAACAAATCGTAAAATTTTCCACAAAGTGGGCTTATGGGGTTTTCAATTGATAAATTCGAATCGCGTTTGTTAACATTTTGGGAAGTGTACCCCTTTTTAAGAGAATTCCCTTCTTTAAAAATTTGATAGGTTTTACACATTTTAGTAGAAAAAGATACCAAACAAACCTATTAAAGATACCGTACAATCGTAGAGTAGTTTGGGGTAAGTGTGTGCACTTTTGACTTTGAAGCAGGATTCATACTAGAACATTGTGTAGATTTCATTCAAGAAATTTTAAATGGATTATGAGGATACGAGTTTTGTTTACTTTTTACCAATAAGAAAATAATCAATGTCGACAAATTTATTGGATTTTTTTAAATAAAAAAAAAAACAAAACAAACTTGTCCTCAAGTACGGGTACGTGTACGCAGTCATGTGTTATGCGTGCGCAGGATTTAAGATTAAAGTATCTATAATTAAATTAAGTTTAAAGCCCAGTTTTTATATTTAACTTTCTTTACAATTCATAAATAAATATTCATGTCGATTATGAAATCCACAAAACTGCATCCGCTCTGAATCGCAGTGTAGTGTTCTCTTTTATCTTTATGGATTTCATGTGGAAACAATAGAGAACAATGTACTGCGAATCACTGCGGATCCACTGTTGCGATTTCCATAATCGACATGATTATTTAGCATTTACAAAAAAAAAAAAAAAATATAAATTATATTTCAATGAAACCATACTGCTTAAATAAATGGAACTCGTCAAAGATTTCAGTTAAATTAAAGAATTTATCTAAAAAAAAATCCAACTATACATTCAGTGTATGAATTTACATACAAGTTCTCACGGGAATTTATCTTTAAAATCGAATTTAACCAGAAATATATGAATTTTTTTTATTCAACTTACCAAATGAAGATCCTTTCTATTTTTAACAAATGAATGATAAAAACAATACAATACACTTATTATATGCTCATATAATATTTGCATTAAATTAAAACTTATATTGTAAATACTATTTAAAGATAGGCCACTACATCGTTTCAAAATTAAGAAAATTTTTAAGAAAAGAAATATTTTTTTTTAATTTTCCCTCATCGACACATTAAATAAAACATTTGCTTTACCACAACTGATATCGATAAGGATTAAAAACCTCCTTAAATTTGCATTTTTACAAATCTGAATTTCACCCCTTCTTTTCATGTCGTTAAAAATATTTGCATTTTTATGCAATTCATTTTTTTGCGTTTTTATTGAGATTTATGGAGAGTTAGATCTAAAATATTCCAAGGAGGAATTATAAAAAATTGGGAGAACAATCAATTTTTTGACTTAACTTCGATAATAAATTACGTAAAAACAAGCAACACCGCCTGTAAACGTGGTACCTATAAAGTACGCATAAGCAAACATAAGATAAAAATCCAACCAAAATTTGGTTACGTTTTCAAAAATACCCCGTACCCCGTAGGTAAACTTAAATGTGGTCAGCTGGCTGGCTGCAACAATAGAACAAGATGTGTTTTGATATTCCAGAACTTCTTCTACAAATAAAACCCAAATCATTAAATAGAACAAAATTCTTCTTACACACATTTATACACATTTTTATTAAGAAGGTACAAAACTAGAATCAAACTCGGCGACGACAGAGCTTCTACAATGAGAGACTTAAATAATATATCTTTTTCTACATTGAATAGGCGAGCATATTCTCGGCCAATTTCTCAATATCGTCCAAGCTCAACTGACTCAATTTCATTTCAAAATCCTTCATAAATTCTTTTGTTAGCTTCTCCGAATGTTCCTCATTGTAATATTTTCGAAACGACCGATAGATTACTTCTTTAAGTGGATCTGGTTTCTTGACCGCTAAATTAAGTTTTGTGCCGTCTTTGATGGTGGGATAGGCGGATATTGTGTTTTCATCTATTAACGATCTTCCTAGATGGACGATTTTCTGATGAACAACCGGAATATCAAGGATTTGAGAGATTTGTTGCTTCATTTCCAGAATGGTCGTTTCCGGATTTACCTTAAATTAGATAATTTTTGAGAAAAACATTTTCTGTATGATTTTTTTTGCTGCCTTACGGTTATAACGCATTCTTTGCCTTTGAGGATTTTTACTGTTATTCTCATGCTGGATATATTTTTATTTAATATGAAATAAGATTTATAAACAATTTATTTTTCTTTTAAAACTAGAAAATGATTTTTGATGTGACACCCGACGTTGACAGTTGTTTTTGACAGATTAAAAGGGTGTATTCACAATTATTCTTATTTTTAAAGGGATATTAAGTGGGTCTGTTTCTTTACTTTGAAACTGTGATTTTCTGTGCATTTAATGCCGTTTAATTTTTTTTATATGAACTTTGACAGAACGTTGGACTAAAATTCACAAAAATGCGCAGAAAATCACAGAGTTTCAAAGTAAAGGAACTAGGCTAGTGTTTGGCTGTTGAGACATTTTAATCTTTTAAGGTTTTTATCGCATGTTTTGAGCGCTTAACTACACATTCAAAAAGTAAATACAAATCTATGTGTGCGAAAAAGCGTGTTTTTGGTATGCCATTTCAGATTGATTTCACAGACGAAACACAATTATTTCGCATACCGGCATTTCTAAAGATATTTTGGTTTGATTTTTTCACTTTTTGCCAAACTTTGCAATAAGTCTTGGATGTAGTTTAGCCTTTGGTTCCTCACTTTTGCACTTTTTGTAAAAAGTTTTGAATGTAGTTAAGCCTTTACTTTGAACGCGAGTATACGTCAAAAATTTTGTCGAGTGCGTATCGTTTTATATTCAAGGGATGATCCTGATCGATATCCGTAATAAAACTCGGCTGTTGTTTAGTTGGAAAAATTGTTCTAATAGATAAGAGGCACCATTGGAATCACAAACTAATATATTTGCTAGTAAAGAAAACCACATTTTTAATTGCCATAAGCAACTAATTGATAATTTATTTCGCAGGGAACTACATAAATGTAATATACTTTCATCGTGACCTAGTCTCCTCCACAAAAAATAAAAGTCAAAAATTCACATTGTGACTGTATGTCATTTGTGTGGCTGGGTTGGTTTTTATTTTTGTTAACTCGGTCTCGGTATTTTTCCTTTATTGCTGCATGTTCGGCAAATGAAAATATTTGTATTTAATTTCAAACTGAAATAAGTTTACTCTATCTTTGTGTCAATTAGTCCACAAAAAAGATATAAATTCTATAAATTCTGCCACTTTATGCATTAAAGTTTTTTGTTCTTTCAATGTAAAAACTATTCATAAGTCAATTACCAAGAAGAAGTACAAAAAATACAATAAATAATATTTAGTGGATAAAATCAACTTATAATAATAAAAATAAAGTTTTACAGTCTTAAATACGCTTCAGAAGTACATTCAACACAATGTGCGCTACACTTCTGGACGACGTGAAAACCTACAATCCTGATACATTGGATCTTAACGAGGACAGCGAAGCTGCCGAATATTGGTTTAGTATAATCGATGAAATAATCAATAAATTTGCAAAACAAGCTGTTGCTAGTCAAAATGAAATCGATCCAACATCTGGGGAAAGGGCAGAGCGTTTTAAGAAAGCTTACAAAGATCAAGTGGAAAATATGAGAAATTCAAAAAACAAGTGAGTCTCAAAAAAGTTCTGTTCAAATAGTCTTCGAATCAAATCATTGTTTTTTCCGTCATCTAATAACAATATTTTCATTATTCACGATGTTTTCTTAAAAACATTTTAAAGTTTTAAGAAATTTGATAAAAATATTCGATAAGATTTCAGGTTCGGTGGGTTAATGTACCGGGCAGGAAGATCGGGGGCTTTAAAAATCTGTGGGTGGCTTGTGTTAAGAACCAGAATGCTTCCCATTCCTAAGTTCATTCTAACTAAGCGATCAGTATAAAACAGGTCTTATAACAAAACCACATAATGGATATAATTACATACATATATTGAATTACTAATTGGTATGTTGTTACTTAAGTTTTGATTGAAAGGCAACAACTTTCATTTTCAACAGTCCGCAAGATAACAAGATTCTCTCGTCTCAAAAAATTGATTCTTTTTTGGTTTTTAAATGAGGAATATAATAGATAGAAAAGAGAATGGACTTCAGGCAATTTGAAGATCCTTAAAAGTTAATAGATTTTGAAGTAGTGATAGGGAAGATCGAATAAAACATTTGAATATTGAATGGCGATGATTATATACATATAGTTGGTCAAGTGGGATAGAAGTTTATGTATATTAGAGTTCATATGGCGTTTATTAAATTTTACCTTTTAATGCTAAAACGGGTTTAAGTTTCTAAGCAATATAAAAAAATATATCAAAGAAAGGAAAATTGCCCGATTTTTTTTGTTCAACCACAACCAATATCATAATCTTTTGTTTTTGATTGATTTTTATACAAAATAAAAAAAGACAGGTATAAAGCAAAAACCCTCTTTTTTTACTTTCAGCAATAAACCCTTAACCATAAGAGATCTACTAGAACTAAACGAAACAACATTAAGACTGTATGGATTTCAAGATCCGTGGTTAAAACAAAAAACCGAAGAGAATGAGGCTTCTATAAAACTATTCAAATCTAGATTAGATGACATTGATAAACTAAATAACGTCGAGAAATGGACTGAATTGATTCGTGGCGTATTAGCTGGTGAGTGAAAAAAAAAAAACAATTAAACAAATTCTTTTAATATGCTTATTACATTTAAAACTTGAGTTTTTCGTTATTTCAAATCATTAATTTTTTTTAGAACTCTGCTCAAAAGCTTTATTGGTTTTTGTTGAAACGAAATTCTAGTTATATAGGTAAATAAAATTATCTTTAACTTAAACTGAATTGAAGAAAGGAACTATACTACTATCGAGTTCTAATACTAAAGAATCCTAAGTCCCTGAAATTTCTAATTTGATTTTAAAAATTATTTATTTATTATGGAGGTTTTTTTTAATAATACAAATTCTATATACTACTGAAGTAAATCATCCATGTAGAAGTCTTAGCACTGGACTTGTTGAATTATTATTGCTAAAAGGCATTTTGAATCATATTAAAATATTAATTAACAAAAAAAGGTGCTAAGTTATATTTCCAATAAATGAAAAAAAATGTCAGATCAAACCTTCAGCTTTTATTTTGTTATACAAAATATGTAATAAGTTTTACTGCTATTAAACCCCTAATCCGTTAACATGCTAATATCACTCAGCCATTATTGAATGAATGAATTTAATTATATTTTGTTTCTTTTTTGGTTTGTTTCAACGTTGAAACCTTGACCATGAAATATTAAAGAAAACGTGACCCATTAGGTGTTAGGTAAATAAACCAAAACCAACCATACATTTTGTTTTAATTCTGTCTTTTCACTTTCTTTACTTTTTTGTCTTATCGTGTATACCCAACACATGTCACATATTTAGCTTAGGTTAGGTCTAGCATTATCGTGTATTCAAATAGCTTATCAAGGTGTGAATAAAAATTGGGGTTATAGTCATAGTTAAGATAGTCGAGCTGTTGTAATGAAAAGAGATAAAATTAATTTGAATAGAGTTTAATATTGATTTAGATTGCGTATGAATGTGCCTTGTCATTTTATTGTTGTAAGCTACAAAATGTTTAATTATATTTTCCAAGGCAAATAGTCAGTCCCTATTGACTTCTAAATAGTATATTTACAGACAGATAAAGGGCCTTTAACTGATCTCATTTTAATTAGAGCGAACACTTCGTGAATTCCAACTGAAAATTTCAAACAAATCCAGTGACAATAGATTTGGGTTGCATTCTGATAAGAACCGATGAAGAACACGATTTCTTTTTAAATTCTGTATTAATTTTAACTATCAGAGCAAATAGTCTTTGCAGCTAAGCTCATTAATTTTAAGATTATCATGAATTTCAAATTTCCTGCCAATAAAAGAAAAATAATAATATTTTAACTAATTTGACTGATATTGTTAACAAAAAATCGTAGGAAGACCAAGTAAAATTCGATACAGAGTACAGTTAAACCAAATAAATAAAAGTAGCATTTGCTTAGGAAGGTACTTTTAAATTTCGTTCTTCTTAATTTGCTTAAGTTATTATATTAAAACAAAAAAATTATAGAGAAATAGCTCGGGGTGACTTATAAACCTGTATTGGTGTTGTTATTGGGTAGGAATGGAGGGGGTCTACGCTCTTTACCACTTGAAGTGATACCCTTGGAGGAACATTCACTTGCTCGTAAGATGAAGTACCTTTTAATCATTTTTAGGAAGAATAGGCGCAGCGATAGTCCAACGCACTAACCATTACACCGAAGGGTACTACTAATCCATTATATTAGTAAACCAATGTTTTCCAACTTAAACTTACAGCCATAAGCCGTAAGAGCGTACGTGTCACCTGCATTTAATGTAATTTTGGTACCTTGGTATTGAAAGTAAAGACTTTTTTTTGTATTCGACGATCTTTTATTGGTTTATTATTTCTTTTTTCTCAAACAAAAGGACATTTTTCATAATTAATTGAATAAGTTTCTTATGTTAACTTTATAAAGCCTAATATAATTGTTGCTTGCTAAAAATTGTTGGCCACAGTAGATTTTTTATATTTTCTTTAAAATGCAAGCTAAAATTTACTAGATTTCCGCAGCTAAGCAATATTATTTTACGGTACTCAAGGTTGATTTTTTTTAATCATTTCCGAACTATTATTATTTCTTATTCTAGGTAACATATTCGATTGGGGAGCAAAGGAAGTTTCTGATATTTTGGAAAAAGACAAAAACTTTGGTCTGCATGATGCTTTAGATAAAATTCAAAAACGACCATGGTTGATTGATAATTTGAATGAATGGATCCTACGAATGAAAGTAAATAAAAAAAAAATATAAATAAATAACAAAAGTGAAACTTCTACGCAAAATTAACTTTTATAAAGGAGTATATTGATTGATTTAATTACTCAATTACTGATTCATTAATTAACCTTTAAATTAATACAAATTATGTATTACGTTTTATTGATTCTTTATTTTGAAATCAGTTGTGAGACTCGTGAGAAGCTCAAATAATTTTAGTATGTATTGGAATATTTTTTTATGTGCACAAAAATTAATTTTTTATGTTCGTTGAAAACTTTAATATGCACAAAATGTACTTGTACATTTGTCCAAAATTATCACCAAAATATTCAGTTGTAGTTTCAACAGGTGTTCCTGTTTTGTTTTTAAGTTTCCTTTCTTTTTGAGGTTTTGAATGAAGTTCTTTCTTGAACTTTCAAGTATTTTTCAAGATATAGATTTATGAATGAAGTCCAGTTCTTTGTTCAAAAATTAATTCGCTTTTTAGTTTAATTCAATTAAAGCACCTCTGCTTATTCTGTTACGTTTTCCGATTGAAATTTACTTAAAACATGTTTTTTGGCAACAGCTTTTTAGGTAAATTCCAAGAATTTTCATCATCACCATCATTTAAGTTTAAAAATTCATGCTTTAATGGGTAATGGTTAGTGCGTTGGACTTTCTGAAGGAAGTGGAATCGAATCCCAGCCTCTGTCACCTAAAAACCATCTTATCTTAGCCATTCGGATTCAGCAATAAACTGTATGTCCCCTCCATTCCTGTACACAGGCACACAAGAATTGTTAAAGTTGTGAGTCACTAAACCCTGGTTTTTAAGCTTTCACGCCACCAAATTTAACTGGAATTAAATATTTTTTCCATAACCGCTCACTTATGGCTCTCCTGTTTCATATACATACTTCTGCTTCCTTTTTTGTATAGGGTTGATAGGGCTTTGAACCTTACTTTTTTAATTTAGATATTTTTTATCAGTTCTTAGTTAACTAACTGATAGCTAAATAAATTTGTCATCCTTCTCCATGCAGTAATTTTTCATTTACATTTATATTATGTCCACCAAAAAATTGTCATAACAACATTTACACTGATGCCTGTTCTGAATCTTAGGATATCATATGTTAGATAAATTAGGTGTTTGCAGTGCAACGTTTTGCAACATGATAATCAATATGATGTAATTAATTTTAGTGTTCTGTGCGTAAAGAAGTTTCACTCTAAGAAAAACAAAAAACAAGCAAAAAAATTCGTCATAATTTATTTAATTTAAAATTTTTCTAGGAAACTCCACATAAATGTGCAGTGATTTTCGTAGACAACAGTGGTGCGGATGTAGTTTTAGGTATTCTACCCTTCGCTAGGGAACTTTTAAAGCGTCAAACCAAAGTCTTACTATGCGCGAATTCTGAACCAGCACTAAATGATGTGACTTATAAAGAACTCGAGGATATATTACAAAAATGTAGTTGTTACTGTGATACGATAAATAGTGCTTTGAAAAATAAACAGCTTTTAGTTTATGCCAATGGTCAAAAAGGACCTTGCTTAGACATGCGACATTTAACACCAGGTATATAAAAGTAAACAATACATTTGCATTTTTTCTAATCGATTTTTTCTGTTACAGAATTATGCAATGCAATTGAAAGTAACGAGACTGATTTACTGGTCATTGAGGGCATGGGTCGTGCTTTGCATACAAATCTTTATGCAAAATTTCGTTGTGATACTTTGAAATTGGCAGTAGTTAAAAATAAATGGTTGGCAAATCGGTTGGGTGGTGATACGTTTAGTGTCATATGCAAATATGAGAGTTAACTGAAAAGAGAGAAAAACACGAAGCTAAAACAAAAAAAATCCCGACTACATGCTGTAAAGCTTATACATTTATTTTGATTAAACAATCGACAGGAAAAAATACAATAATTTCTTTAAGAAAATAGACATGATGAATAAATATATATTTTATTTGTTGTTGTTAAATAACGGAAACTGAAATGCAAATAAAATACTATTTAGAGTACAATTCTTCAAAAGAAATCAAAAGTTAAACAAGAAATTTTATTTTGCGTTAACAAAAATATATAATGTATTAGAAAACATATTTTAAAACAAGAATAAACTGATGATCGAGACATACAATTATTCAGAACGATGACAAAAATAAATGAGTAGTATTTTGTTTATTTATTTAAATAGGTAAAGAGATAGGCAGATATCGTCAGTCGAGAAAAACAAGGTGATATTTAAAAAAAAATATTAAATTTAACTTATGAAACCCAATTGTGAAAATATGAAACCTGAATCATATTCACACTTTCCCAAAGTCTATCATATGACGTCCTATTTTGAAAAAATTTCATGATAAATCTTCAAACTTACAAAAATAAAGTTCATCTTTTTTCACATACGGCCTTGTAAATATTTGAATCATTTTAGAACTGCAAAAATAAAATAAAGTCGTTCCGAGAAAAATTAGTTGACCGCAATACCTTACTATTGGATTCTCTTACAGAACTGGCGTAAGGTGAACCAGAGCACTTAGGCTAAGGTATATGATTACAGCCTAGAATAGGTAGTAGTGATTTCTGTAGGTATTTAAATTTAATTTTACATCCTGAATTGATTTGTTTTTGGTGAATAACAACCTTTTGATTTTTTTTCTGATAAAACTGGATTATACAATTTTGTATATAATGAGGATCAAAAGCCTAAAAAACTAAAAGTTTCAAAGCTCTAAGCATTAACTTGATGTGAATTATTTATTATTATTCACAGATTATATTTTTCAACTAGTATGTTTTCACTATCTAAAGTTTAAAAACTAATAATTTCAATTTATTGTTAGGCCCATGATGCAATTAATTTTAAATTGATGTAGATACAAATGCATTACGGCGATAACGTAGAATATGTTTGTAAATGTTTTTGCAACCTTAGCTTTTATTCGAGTTCAGAGGAACGCGAAATATAATAAATAAAATAATTGAAATATTTTTACAATCGCAATTAATTTTTTTTTCATTTTCATTTAGATCGTGTTTTGATTTTGATCGAAAAATTAATATGATTACAAAGAAATTGCATAGTTTAATTATTTCTCTTAATGATGTTTCATAAAAA